>CM077306.1:146150000-151715000 GCA_039655065.1 Glossophaga mutica
CACAGATAAAAATGATGATTTCATAGTAGTAAATGAGGCCAATCAAGAGAATATAATTCTAAATATATAAACATCTAATATCAAAGCTTCAAAATATGAAAGGTAAAATGATAGAACTTAAAAGAAATAAATCTACAGTTTTTGTTGGAGTTTTCGGTACTCCTTTCTTAATAATGAAATGAAACAGCAAATCAGTATGACTGTAGGAGATTTAAAGAACACTACCAACCAATTTGACCTCCTTGACACTCAATTCCAACAACAGCAGACCTCACAATCCTTTCAAGACACATGGAACATTTGCCAAGGTAGACTATATTCTGAGTCATAAAACAAGTCTTGATAAATTTAAAAGTATCTGAATCATACAAAGTAAGTTCTCTGACCCAGTACAATTACATTTGAAACCCAATAACATAAAGATCTCAGGAAAATCCCCTTAGTATTTGTAATTTAAAAACATACCTCTCAATAATCCATGGGTCAAAAGAGAAATTTGTACATAAATGCAAGGGAGAAATAAGGTCATTGATATACAAACTTTTCCAGAAAATGAAGAGGGAATACTTCCCAATGCATAATTTAGGGCAGAAAATAACAAAACCTGGGGGTAAAAAACAATCAAACATTACAAGCAAAAAAAAAAAAAAAAACAAAAACAAAAAAAAACCCAAAAACTACAGATAATATCCATTGTAAACATATGTGCTAAAATTATAAATAAAATGTTAGCAAATGAAATCCAGTAATATATAAAAAAGAATAACCAAGTATGGTTCATGCCAAGAATGAAAGGTTGGTTTAACATTCAAAAATTGGCCAATCTAATTTACCATATTAATAAAATAAAAAAGCACCATATGATCATCTCAATAGATGTAGAAAGAGCATTTAACAAAAACCCAACACCTATTCCTAATAAAAATTCTCAGCAAAGTAGAAATAGTAGGGAACTTCCTCAAACTGATAAAGGGACTCTGTGAAAAATCTGCTAACATGTTTGATGGTGAAACAAACACTGAATGCTTTGTGCCTAAAATCAGGAACAAGACAAACATATCTACTGTCATGACTTCTATTCAACATTGTACTTGAAGTTTTCTAGATAAAGCAGTCAGGCAAGAATAGGAAATACAAGGCATCAAGACTGGAAAATGAGAAGTAAAATTGTCTTTATTCATGGACAACATGACTATCTGTGCAGAAAATCTTAGGGAACCTGAAAAAAATCTATTAGAATTGATAAGCAGCAAAAATATGAAATACCTAGGGATAAATCTGATTGAAAAAATATGAGCCCTGGCCAGGTGGCTAAGTTGGTTGGAGTGTTGTCCTTTACATCAAAAGGCTGCATGTTTGATTCCCAGTCAGGGCACGTACTTTAGTTTTGAGGGTTTTGAGTTCAGTCCCCTATCCGGCCATGTAAGAGAGTTGACCAGTTGGTATTTTTCTCTCATCTCGATCTCTTAATCTCGATCTCTCTCTCTCTCCTCGCCTGTTTCTCTCCACCTTCCTCTCTCTAAATAAATAAATAAATATATCCTTGGGTGAAGATTATGCTGGAAACTACAAATCATTGCTTAGAGAAATTTAAAAAGACATAAATGGAGAAACATACCTTGTTCATGATTTAGAAGTCTCAATGTCATTAAGATACAGTTCTTTCTTTATTGATATACCATATATAGATCCATAGCAATTCTGATCAAAATTCCAGTCAGCTTTTTAAAAAATAGAAGACAAAATGATTATAAAATACACTATTTACTTAGTATTGAAACTGGATAGCATGTGAGTCTTCACTGGATAACATTTAATGATTAAAGACAACTATTCTGCATTGTATGAGATCACTTGGAAGGTCACCTTACCTGTCTCTTTCAAGATCTTTGCTTCTCCAGTACCTGTACTTTTTTCGTTTTTACATATTGACTTTGTGTAAAGTTTCCTTGGAAGAAATGTTTAGTCTACTTCCATAAAAAGTTTTTTAAGACTACAGTTTTATTAAAGTATTACATAAGGACTGCTCCCACATTTTTAAAGACAGAGGACATAATGAAATAGATGAGTTTCTCCATATATATCTGAAAATGACTACTGGAAGAAGAAACATCTCATTAATAGAGGTGAAGTATGGTGTAATTACTGCTAATCAGGAAACTAATAGCATAGATTTGACTAAAGTGTTGTGAAAAATTTATCAGAATTAGTAGAATTCAGCCAAATAATAAAGTTGAGAGGGAAAACCTCCAATTCTCTCATAAAAAGTTCCTGACTCATTTTAAATGTATTTTAAAATATTCAAGTTAATATTAAATTATAAAATTCATAAGCAAAAATTTAATAACAAAATAATTTAGTTAATAAGTCAGATAGGCTTTTCATATCTGTTACATACTATATAATGACCTCATTGTAACATGGCTTTTACTTCTTTTAATTCACATTTAGAGAAAAGTTTGAAATAATGTATTAGGCATGAAAATAATTCCAGGTGTCATTTCATTTACAGGTCTGCATTACATTTACTGAATTTGGAAAAATGCAAAATATTTGTAACTTTCTTGTTGAAAAGCTAGATAGCTCTGTTGTCATCAGCCAACCCCAGTTCTATCATACTCCAGGTTCTGTTGAGAATCTTCGGTAAGTTAAACATATCTTTAACTAAATTATCAATTAATTAAACTATTCAGTGCTACAGTTCATTGAATGCCATATTAATAATCTCTGCATTTAATTCCTAAGACGGCAAGCCTGTCTTGTTGCTGTTGAGAATGCATGGCGCAAAGCTCAAGAAGTGTGTAACCTTGTTGGCCAAACTCTAGGAAAACCTTTATTAATTAAAGAAGAAGAAATGAAAGAATGGGAAGACCAAATAGATGATCACCAGTCATCCAGACTCTCAAGTTCATTAACTGTACAACAAAAAATCAAAAGTGCAACAATACATGCTGCTTCAAAAGTATTTATAACTTTTGAAGTAAAGGGGAAAGAGAAGAAAAAAAAACATCTCTAAAATTCCAACCAAAATGTACTGTGTTTGTATCTTTTTGTCTATTTTTATACTTTTTATGATGTTTGCTTTTGCCTCAATATATATACATATACATACAGAGTATATAATGTGTTCTTCTCAAAATTTGTGAAATCCTTGAATATAGTCCCAAAGAATACTTATGTTTACTTTCTATTTTTAAAACCTCACTCTGGGAAATACTCTTTGGAAATAAATATGATATGTGCACATTTGTATAATGAATTTATGCTAGTGCATGTGTAACTTTTATATTTCTATTATAGGCAGAAATACTGACACTGTTATTTGTATGACTGTTAACATTAATAGAAAGAATGAAAAGCAAGTTATAATTTGATAAATGGGTAAGGAAGTATATTGTGAAAATATTTCTATGCCAGAAATAAGAAATAATAAATATATGGACTAGATAATATATAAGCTCTTCATCAGGGCTTGATTATAACAGCATTCTCCACTACAATTACAATGCAAGCCATATATGTAATTTAAAATTTCCTAGTAGACACATTTAAAAAAACAAAATAAATTGAAACTAATTTTAATATTTTATTTAACAGTATATCCAAAACATTATTTCAGCATGCAATCAGTATTTTTAAAAATAATTAACAGGTATTCAGTATAATTCATTTTTATACTAATTCTCCGAAATCCAGTTTATATCCTATACCTCAATTCAGATACTAAAATTTCATCAGAAATACCTGATCTATATTTATTTTCTAAAATTTAATTGAAACAATAGATTCACACACCCAAGTTGTTCCAAGTATGTTTAAAAGATCTAATAACTGTATAACCATCGTTTTTAAATTAAAATTTTTAAAAATTTAAAATTCAGTTCCTTGGTATTCAGTTCCTAGCTACATTTCAGGTGCTCAAAAGCCATAATGGCTAATGGCCACCATGTTGAACATGGTAGGTTAATACAATGAGATAATACCGATCCTAAGGCTGAGATGTAACCATGTACATGTCATTGCTTTTACATTACACATCATCTACATAGGCCTTCCATTCCACACCATAACAGCCTAGGTTTTTCCTTTGAGATATCTTGATACTTACATACCAGTATTTCTTTCCTGCAACACATTCCAGTATATAGTTTCTGTCCCCACCTTTCATAGGCAGCACTGGAACAGTTTTATCCATCTCTTCCATAGTGTGCTTGGTAGTAAGAAGTATGGAAGCTAAGAAGAAAGTTTTAGAATATGACACCACTGTATTCAAATCCTGACTTTACTCCCAAAGTGGAAACTCCTTTAGAATGGAGATCTTGTCTTTCTTGTCTTTCTTGGGTGCTACATTCTCACACCTGGGATGGAGTCAGGGCCAACACAGAGTAAGTCCTCAAATATTTGCTGAGAAAATTTACCATTGTGTAAACTTAGCAAGGCACTTTAATCTCTTTAAGCTTCTCTTTCCTCACCAATGAAATGAAACTAGTAATACTATAAGATTAAAGTTGATAAATATAAAACCATGAAAATAATGCCTGGTACATAGTAGTCACTCAGAAAATGGTAACCATTGTATCAACTACATTCTATGATTACTGCCAGCTCAATTAAAGTTAACTTTTCTAAATCTAATGCTAAGATGAATTTTTATTTTTATTTATTTTTTAATTTGATTTTATTGATTTTATTGATTATGCTATTACAGTTGTCCCATTTCTCCCCCATCATTCACGTCCACCCCGCACACCCCCTCCCACCCACATTCCCCCCCTTTAGTTCATGTCCATGTGTCATAAGTTCTTTAGCTTCTACATTTCCCACACTATTCTTGCCCTCTCCCTGTTTTCTACCCACTATCTATGCTACTCATTCTCTGTACCTTTTCCCCCTCTCTCCTACTCCCACTCCCCTGTTGCTAACCCTCCATGTGATCTCCATTTCTGTGGCTCTTCCTGTTCTAGTTGTTTGCTTTGTTTTAGGTGTGGTTGTTAATAGCTGTGAGTTTGCTGACTTTTCACTGTCATATTTTTGATCTTCTTTTTCTTAGATAAGTCCCTTTAACATTTCATAGAATAAGGGCTTGGTGATGATGAACTCCTTGAACTTGACCTTATCTGAGAAGCACTTTATCTTCCCTTCCATTCTAAATGACAGCTTTGCTGGATAGAGCAATCTTGGATGTAGGTCCCTGCCTTTCAAGACTTCAGATACTTCTTTCCAGCCCCTTCTTGCCTGTATGGTCTCCTTGGAGAAATCAGCTGACAGTCTGATGGGAACTCCTTTGTAGGTGACTGTCCCCTTATCTCTTGCTGCTTCTAGAATTCTCTCCTTCATTTGAATCTTGGCTAATGTAATGATGATGTGCCTTGGTGTGTTCCTCCTTGGGTCCAACTTCTTTGGGACTCTCTGAGCTTAGTGGACTTCCTGGAAGTCTATTTCCTTTGCCACATTGGGGAAGTTCTCCTTTATTATTTGTTCGCATAAGTTTTCCACTTGTTGCTCTTCTTCTTCCCCTTCTGGTACCCCTATAATTCAGATGTTGGGACGTTTAAAGATGTCCCGGAGGTTCCTAAGCCTCTCCTCATTTTTTTGAATTCTTGTTTCTTCCTTGTTTTTTGTTTGGTTGTTTGTTCCTTCCTTCTGATCCACTCCATTGATTTGAGTCCCAGTTTTCTTTCCATCTCTATTGGTTCCCCATGTGTCTTCCTTCATTTCACTTATTGTAGCCTGCATTTTTTCATCTAATTTGTGAGCAAAATCAACCAATTCTGTGAGCATCCTGATCACCAGGGCTTTGAACTGTGCATCTAATAGGTTGGCTATCTCTTCGTTGCTTAGAGGAATTGGCTCTGGGAATCTGATTTGTTCTGTTTGAGCCATTTTTGGTGTTTTTTTTTGTTTTGTTTTGGTTTGATTTTGGTCTGGTCGCGGCTGTTATGAAGTGAGGCGTGGAGCCTCAGGTGTTCCCCCATGCGGGGCAGCCCAATCGCTGAGTTGTGATGCTGTACGGGGGGGCAGGGTCCGAGAGGGAACAATGGCGTTTGCTCCCTCTTTTCTGGGATTCCAGTCCCTTCCACGGCTTCCCCTTCGCCTGGATTATGCCCGCTGTTACGTAGTGAGGGGTGGAGCCTTAGGTGTTCCCCAGTGTGGACCCAGTCACTGAGATGTGACGCTGTATGTGGGGGCGGGGTCTGAGAGGGAACAATGGCACCTGTTCCACTCTGCTGGATTTCGGTCCCTTCTGCCACTTCCCCTTCGCCTGGATTATCTGCACACTCGAATGTGGGACCAGCTGGTCAGCCAGCCGCCCTGCACAGCCTCACTGGGTCTGCACAGTTGCCACCCCGTGCCTGGGGTCCGACAGCTACCGCCTGTGGGCCTGCCAGCCGCCTTCACACTTAGGAACTGCCAGCCACTGCCGCCTGTGCTCCCAGGTCCGCACCTCCACTTTTTCCTGCCGCGACTCCGCCCCTCTTACCCGTCTGGATGAATGGTGGTTGGATTTCCGTACAGTTCAATTTTCTATTAGCTCTGGTTGTTTTTTTGTTTCTAAATATTGTTCTTAATTTTGGTTGTGAGAGGAGGCACAGTGTGTCCACCTACCCCTCCATCTTGGTTGGAAGTTCCTAAGATGAATTTTTAGTCATATGAAAAATATGCCCTGGCTGGTGTGGCTCAGTGGATTGAGTGCCAGTCTGCAAACCAAAGGGTCACCGGTTTGATTCCCAATCAGGGCACATGCCTGGGTTGTAGACTGGGTACCCAGTTTGGGGCATGCAAGAGGCAACCAATTGATGTATCTCTTGCACATCAATGTTCTTTCCCTCTCTTTCTCCCTCCCTTCCCATCTCTCTCAAAAGAAATAAAGTCTTTTTAAAAAATAAAGGTACCAGAAAACCAGTATATGGTGAATTTTCATTTTTCTTTTTTAAAATATATTTTATTGATTATGTTATTACAGCTGTCCCATTCCCCCCATTTATTCCCCTCTGCCCTGCACACCCCCTCCCACCCACATTCCCCCACTTGAGTTCATGTCCATGGGTCATACATATAAGTTGTTTGGCTTCTACATTTCCTATACTATTCTTAACCTCCCCCCATCTATTTTCTACCTACTGTACATGCTATTTATTCTCTGTACCTTTTCCCCCCTCTCTCCTCCTACTCCCCTGTTGCTAACCCTCCATGTGATCTCCATTTCTGTGGTTCTGTTCCTGTTCTAGTTGTTTACTTAGTTTGCTTTTGTTTTAGATGTGGTTGTTAATAACTGTGAGTTTGTTGTCATTTTACTGTTCACATTATTGATCATATTCTTTTTCTTAGATAAGGCCCTCTAACCTTTCATGTAGGGTCCGCCAGCTGACGCCTTGCCCTCCCCGGTCCTCAGTCGCCACTTCTCCATGAGTCCTCTCCACCCAGCTGCCTATCTCTGCCCTTACTACCGGTCTAGATGAATGTTTCTTCTTTAACTCCTTGGTTGTTGGACTTCTGTACAGTTGATTTTTCTGTCAGTTCTGGTTAGTTTTTGTTGTTGTTGTTTTTAAATTGTTGTTGTCCTTTTGGTTGTGCAAGGAGGCACAGTGTGTCTACCTACACCTCCATCTTGGCCAGAAGTCCTGAATTTTTATTTTTAAAAAAAGTTATATCTTAGCTTTTATTTACCCAGTTGAGCAGAAAGTGCAATTTGAGCTGTATATCAAGGAAAAAAGTTGTTTGTACTCAATAAAAATTTAATTATGTGGGTAGGTTTTTCTTAGCCATGGCTTCATTATATTTTTGGTTCCATCACATTTGGTAAAGAAGCTATTCAACTTAGCTTGAAAAGAAACAAATACTATTTTAACTTAGCAAGCACTTTTTATGATTTACAGAATTTTTTAAAATGTTGCTTCAAAAATATTCTATAAAATGGCAGTCATACAATTCTGTAGAGCAGCTAAGAAAAGAAATTCTTCAAAGATTGGGCTGGTTTATGTATGATATCCTGTGTACTAAGGGCATATCAGATTTTGTGGACAGTTGATGGTAATTTAATTTCTGACACATGGGATATGCTGGAGTCTCACAATAATTACTCCAAGGCCCTCTGCCACAAAGCCTACTAGAATAAACCTATCCTGAACTTAATCCTAATGAAATTCCTTTCTCCTGAACTCCCTTTTAAAAAAATCTTTCCAGAAAATAGCAAATTATAATTGCTGTTTTCTGAAACAAAAAAATTATAATTGGATATTTGAAACAGACCCACTATATTTGAAGCTCCCTTATAAAAGGAAATGCTATTAAAATAAGGTTTCTGAATATTAGTGATAAAATTTAGAATTCTACTGTTTTATGCTAAATTACATTTTTTGTAGTAGCAATTACCTTACTTTTATGAGTATAGTTATTTGATGGGCAGTTTGAGTTTAATGTAAGTAAATAAGATCTGGAAAGATAATTTGTAATTTAAAATACTGTACCTCATATCCCATATTTGTTATGTCCTCCCTAGGTATGTAGGTCAAGAGTATCCCAGTTCTATTAGACTTGTTGATAATAATTTGATAGTAAGGAATTTTTTCACTGGCCTAAAGAAATAAAAATGTGAATTATGAGGTCAAAAGTGGGAGTTAATATATATTATCTATATTACAAAATTATGTGGGAGGCAAATGCTTTATTATTCATTCCAGAAAAAAAAAAAAAACTACATATAGTTTGCGTTTAATTCCTAATACTAATTCCTATATATAGTCTAGTTGAACCTTGAACAACACGTGTTTGAATCATGCAGGTCCACATGTACATGGATTTTTTCAATAAATACTGTACTGTTTTTGGTCAATATTTGGGAATGCACAAATGTGGAGGACTGTGCCATTTTATATAGAGGACTTTGAATATCCTCAGGAATCCTGGAACCAATCCCCAATGGATACTGAGGGATAACTAAGTTTTTGGAGAGTCAAAAGTTATGTGTGGATTTTCACTGTGTAGTGGGGGGTGGTCAGTGTCCCTAACCCCCACATTCTTCAGTAGTCAACTATAGTTTAATTAAAATAACAAATATTTATACTGTTTTATGCATATTGTATTTCCAGCCAAATAGCTTCTACTCATAATCTAATGTGGCCTAAATCACTTTAACATGCTCAGTTACGTTAAAAGACTAGATAGAATTCACTGTTCTTAGGATGAAATAATAATTTCCAAGAGGGATTATTTGTACTATTTTATTAAAAGAATACTGTTTTATAACCTGTTTATCAGGATATTTCTGTTTCAGCTGCTCCTCTGGAGCCCAACCATTAATTACCCCTAAATAGTTATGTGGCTTGTCAATGATCCCCCCTAGAAATGAACAAATGCTGGCTTTGGATTTCAGATGTAAGTTGGTCCTATTATAACAGTGAAAGAAAACAAAAAGATGGAGCAAAAACATTTTATCTGCTACACAGGGCTGAAGATTTATGAGGGTTTCATGTGCTCAGGACAATTAATAAGAGACAATAGTGAACTGGAAACTAAAATTAGTTTACACTCTAAGAGATAAAAATGCCAGATGGCAGGAGAAAGTGCTAATCTAAATGATTATGAAAAAAGTTAGCAATCCCTGAACTTAAAAAGAAAATCCTCAAAGTACCATGTTACTTACCATCTGGTGGCAGCGATGTGTGTGTTTGTATGTGTCTGTTTTTTTAAAATAGCAGTTTTATCACTTATCCTCTACTTTTTCCCTTCTACAATTTTTGGCAGTCAAAAACAGGTAAATAATTTCAACATTTTCATACATACATCAGCTTTACACTGATCGTATTAATACATCCTAATTATTCCTTTTTTAAATTTATTTTTATTTTTCAAGTACAGTTGTCTCCATTTTCCCCCATCCCCTCCCCCATACCCAACCCATCCCCAGCCTCTACCCTCAGTCCTACCCACCCCACATCCCCAGCTCTGTCCATGGGTCCTTGACAGCCCTTCCCCTTCTTTCCCCAGTTGTCCCCCTTCCCTCCCCTCTGGCTGTCTGTCTCTACACAAGACTATGAACTCCTCAAGAGCAGGGCTGTGTCTTAAACATTTGTTTTCCTAGTATCTGGCTAACAAAAGGCTAAGGAGGAAGAAAAGCTAGCTGTAGAATGCTTCAACTGAATTAGTTTCCATAAGCATCAATTTTACTTTCAAAGCCTATTTTAGAAAACCATATTTGTATTTGATAATAGTGAATTTGTAGTTCATACAAAAAATATATGCCTTTTCCTTTTACTGAATTAGTCATATCTATTTTAACTAAATTTTTAAATTAGTATAATAATTCAAATAAGTCAACTCTAACCCAAGTAAGCAAATACCATGAAAAGAAGATTTTTCTTAGTTAATGCTAAATCAATGAAAAGTGTAAGGTATTATATTCCATATTTGAGTAGGGGGTGAAGTGTAACTCAGGTGTCAACTAAATAAAATAAAAAATTATTTTTAATATATTGACTGTTTCACAACTCAATACATGCAAAGATTTCTTCATCTTCATTGTACCTATTCCTAAAATGATAAAGCTAAAGTAATTGCACTTCAGAAATTACACTTTTTCATGTAAGGGTTATTAAGTAACCTTATTTTCCTCCAAAAGTGTTTTGAGCCCCCACTTGCCATCAGTGTTCAAGCTAGTTTTAAAGAGATATTTTCAAGGGTTTCTTTCTTGAAGCTAGTGGCAATTATTTTTAAGTATTCAGATCAAATACTGTTGAAAAGTATTATACTGAAGCTCAATGAGCATTTGTAGAGCTGTAATTTATGGAGCCACCTCCCTTTGCCCCCCCAGAAAAAGATGAGGGAAGATTTAATTACAGAGCATCCACTACAAGAGAAGAATGCATACTGATATTGGATTTGTTTTTTTGTTTTACTTTTTATGGTTTTGGATGATTATATAATTGTGTTAGGGGATTTCTATTTCTGGAGTTAATTTTCAATATAAATAGTAAAATGTGCACGTGTTGTTTTATATCTTTTGCCTGAAGCCACAAAAATGTGGCTAAAATAAAGATAATAATCATTATTCTGCCCCTGCAGTCCGAAAATATTAAATGATATAAAGGTGTCCTTTGAAGGATAGCTGTTTTTTTTTAAGAATCAAAGAAAATAAAAGACAGAATTGCAATACACTGCAACCTTTTTACTACTTGAAGACTGGGCAGAAGCATTGCTATACCACTAGGACAAAACCCTGCTGGAGGAGCTGCTGGCAGAACACAGAGCTGCAAACCCTTCAGTGTACTCTTTTCAGGAATCTCCACAGGGATAATCATCCAAGATGCTTCTCTATGTAGTATGTCAGGCAAAAAGGAGAAAAACATGTTTATTCACCTTTAATGTGCAAAATCCTTTAGCAACACTTACATATGAAACAATAAATTTTTCCAAATTATTAATGCCAAACTCAGTAAGTTACTAACTCAGTAAGTTACTCAGTAAGTTTTTATTTTTTGGTATTGGATTGAAAGCTAATTAGAAGCATAAATAGGTTATTAGGTTTCTTCCTAGTCACGAGTACTCTTCTTAAAATAAATGATGAATAGCATACCTTGTTTCCCCTGATTCAAGCACCCAATTTTCCACAGAACTTGGGTTCACTTAACAGGTGTCTTACATTTGTGAGTCCAGATATATGGACTCATCTGATACATGTAGTAAAATAAAGAGAACTCAGGCTGTAAGAAAAGCTTCACTAGGAATAGAAGATCCTTTGTAAGGGAAAAACTGAAGCATCCAAGACCCATTTAATCCATAGTTTCTGTGTTGAAACAACAAAAGGTTAGAAGTTGACACAGAATGTTTGTGCATTGTGTATTGAACACAATAAAAAACTGAGATAGCTTAATTACTAAAGAAACAAACCTGGTTCTGGGAAAGGAGTTGAAAGGCAGAAGAGAAACCAGCCAGACTTCTGTTGGTGAAAAGTCAGGTGAAGGTGAAAAAAATTATTGCACATTGATTTTCTGCCCCTATACATGTCTAAAACGAGTTCTTCTGGTGAATGTACACACTGCAGTAATAATGTAGGCACCTGCATTACACTGACCAAGAACAAGTCCTATCTTTGTTACAGACTGAGACTAGCCACACTCAGCAAAAAAGTCCAATGTACAGGGATGGGCAAAAGTAGATCTACAGTTGTGAGCATGCAAAACACAGAGCTTATTATTATGTATTAATATTATTTATATTACAACATCAAGGAGGAGGAAAATTGACTTAAGAAAAGCAGGCACGTAACAGAATGGCCTTCAAGTTAACACATCCTTCTCTTTCCCTAAAATGTGAAGATTTTAACCTAGTTTCTCTCAGCAAATCCACTGTATATAAATGCGTAAGAGAGCACTTGTTATACAAAGTAAATCAAGGATCCCCCTGAATGAAAGCACAATTTAAGAGACTTGTATTTATATGCTCTTTTTCACTTCCTGATTCCAAGCCCAAATGCCAGGCTTTAAAGGCATGAAAAATGCAGCAAATTCCACAACTTTAAATCTGAACATCACTAGTGAGTCCATAATTTCATTGTCTAGGAGAAGGGCCTTAAAAACTTGTAATTACTCCAGTAACAGTAAAAAGTGGTACAGAGGCAGAGATGAAGTAAATACATATGGAGGGAAAATATATTAACCAATTTCAATGTGTGGAGCTTATTTGGATCGTGAGTCAAACTAAACAAAAATATTCAGAGCAGAAAACATGGAAATTTACTGACTAGATATTTGATGCTATTTCTATATCTTTGCTATTTTTCATAATATGCTTGTTTTAAATGGCATCTTTCCATAAGTATTCTATTTTTGATAAGAACATAAAAACGAATGAAGACTTGAGTGGGTTATAAAAGATGGACATGCAGAGTCTGAAAGGCAGGCTGAAGCCAGATGTCCAGACTTTGACATTTATTAGTTACAATGCAGATGAGACTTAGGTGATTCAGGGGAGAAGAGTTTTGCTAGACTATAATGGAGAGAAACTGGAGTTGCAGGTCTATGAGGGCATGCTTGGTTGGGTGGGTGGTGGGGGTTTTATCTGGTCACAAGAGAAATAAGAAGAGAACACTGCATAAAAAAGTGATAGGTTATCAAGAATACACTGGAAGTCCACTGTGTGGCTACCAAAGTAGTGGGCATTATGGAACATTCAAGACGAACACAATTCCCCGAACTTAGTTTAGGAATCGGCATCAGAACAGAATCAATGGAGCAAATTGTTCATGGAATGAAGATAGCTTGGTGATAAATTTGAGAGAAGAATCCATTTCTCTCAAATCAATAGTAACGGAAGAATTATACAAATGTAACCCTAAATTGTGTAATAGTACGAAAATACCTAAAGAAATTGAAGAATGAGTAGTAACGAAGGAAACATTTCAACCAAAAAGAGAAAGGTGCAGCTGATAAAACACAAACCAAAACAAAACTAACCTTGATGAGTCAAGATAAACACTTGTCTTTCCCCTGACCCCAAATTATACACGTGGCCTTCTTCCTCAGCCCAAAATATCTAAAAAATAACAGAAGGCGAGGGAGAAGGCGGCGCCCTCGCCCTGGTTCCTCCTCGCTCCCGTTACCTGTCAAGAAGTCGAGTGCTGAGGTTCACTCGCGGGACCTGCGCCGTCACGGGGTTTCTGTTCACTCGCAGCGACCTGAACCTGCCTCCTCTTGAAGCCGGATCCCGGGGGCGGTGCGCCTGGACGGAGCGCAGGAGGTCGGAGCGCACCGGGCGCGGCGGGCAGAAGCTCTCCGGGGGGTGGAGGGTGGGTGGTCGAGGACCCTGGACTGGCCCAGCGCAAGCCGCAGGGCGCCCCTCCCCGCGTCTGTGCGGTCAGGTCCCAGAGCCTGCTCCTAACCTCGGGGGAGGGAGCTGACGGCGGCTGCGGGAACAGCTGAGACCAGAATCACGCACACTAGTGGCGGATCAGGTCCTACCCCGCCTCCGCCTGCTCACAGTTCCCCAGCGCTCGGCGGGGACTTCGCCGCTGCGAGGGAGCGGCCTTACAGCGCACGCGGTGCGCGCGTTCCGCCGAAGCGTTTGCGCCGCTAAGACGCCGCTGCAACGTGTCTGAGTCGCACCTTCTCGGCCTCCGGGCGTTTGAGACTCACCCAGCCCTGGACAGAATCTACCATACTCCACCCAGGTCTTCATCTCTTGCCGTGAGCCCCATGCCCAGGCGGTAGCACTTTTCCTCCTTTGCCCACTGTTAGTGCTTAGGATCAGAATGGCCTCCAGATCCTCCCCAATCACTTACCCTCCTTATGGCTCCAAGGGTAGAAAATTTTACGTCTTTTCCCCTTTCCTCTCAGGGCCTCTACTCCGGTCCTAATTCAACTGCCTGAGACCAGACAGCCGCTCCCACTGCCATATGATTCAACAATCCCACTTCTGGATATATGTCCAAAGGAAATGAAATTAGTATCTCAGGTATCTGGTTACCGCAAATACAGACGCAGTGAATTAACTTAAACAAGACTGGTCGCGTTCTTCACAACTAAAAACCTTTTGGTGGCTCCCGATAGCCAGCAGCTTGGAGGCCACTTCCCTCCTCCTGCTTTCAAGTGCCCCCTCAAGATCTGACCCCTGTGCTCTCCCCGGTTTCATCCCTCCTCGCATGCTCCAGGAGAATCCAACAGACTCCCTTTCTCTGGGATGTTCCTCACTCCATTGTCTCCTTGGCTTGTCTAATTTCCTCAACTTTGAATTAAAAATTCAGCTCTGGTATTATCCTCCAGGATGGCCATTCCAGCTGAGTTAGATTACCCTCTTGGGGTATTCAGAGCACCTGCGTATTTCTCACCACTGTGGCAAAGATCTCCCTCCAGCTATGTAGTTAGGTACCTCTCTACCCCAGCTATGTAGATTTTCCTACTCCACTCCCAGCAATTTATCACCTGTGTACTCCACACCAGGCAGGGTTAAGCAGGTGTTACGAATTATTTAATACAACTAGCCTTTGAAGTAGTTTCTATTATCCCCATCATGCACATGAAGTATAGGCTAAGAGAACTTAGGAAATTTGTCTAATCTCTCATGGCCAGGATGCAGGGAACTCAGGCATCCATATTTTTTTTAAAAAAAATCACCCTCCAGATGATTCCTGTGAGCAATCAGGGTTGAGAACCACTGCTCCAGGCTGTAAGTTCTTTTAGGACAAGGGGGCCACACGTTTCATCTCTAGACATAGCACAATGGTATGTCTAGACTTCTTCCATGCTCTTTTCACCATTGTGGCTTTTTCTGGGACAGCCTCCCAAAGGAAGATTTCCTCCTGAAAAACTCCCAAAGGAAGATCTTTTTTTCCTCCTGAAAAACTTTGGTGATAAGAGATTCATTTTCACATTTGACCAGATTTAGAGTATCTGTAGTGCCAGGTACAGAGCAGAGAGGAACAGGGTAGGTCCTGCTGATTAAAGGAAAGAGTAGTAGTAGCAAAGCCGCTCAGCAACATGGCTATTAGATTTCTATTCTAAAAAGGAATTGCTCGCATTAAGGTAGCTGTCCTGAGATCACTCCAGGCCATCTGGACTATTATTCCAGGTATTTATGCCAAGCCACCAGGTTGAAGGATTTTTAAAGAATTTTAAAAATTGATCTGGGGCAGGGCTCGTGGAGAGGGTAAGGCGGGAATAGAGAGAGATTTTGTTGTTCCATTTATTTATGCATTGACGGATTGATTCTTCTATGTGCCCTGACTGGGATCAAACCCACAACCTTGGCATTTTGGGATGTTTGTCTAAACAAACAACTGAGCTACCTGGTCAGGCTGAAGTATTTTTAAGTAACAGAGTAACATGATCAGAATTGGATTTACTGAAGACACACACACTCAGGATGGGTTCTCAGGGAATGTAAGCAAACAGGAAATGATATCCATAGCAGGATTATTAAGAATAGCAAAAGGCTGGAAAAAAACCAGTGTCTACTGGAAACAGAATTGTTAGATTGTGATATGTTCACCCAATATTATACAGCAAATCACACAGTAAATATACAAAATGAATTATACCTTATGTAAAAACATGAATAAGTCTTGGAAATATTATAAAATTACTGTTGTATAAAGAGACAGAGATGCCCTCCCCTAAAATTTAGAAAATATTCGATAGCACTCAGGTTCCATTTTGTTAAAGAGAAATGTGATATCCATGTACACTTGCATACAATATATGCAACTTATTTCACAAAAAAAGTGAGTGTTTATAATTCACAAGGCATCTAAAAGCACCTGTATACATACATGTAATATGAGCACATTATACAGTGGTATAAAATGGACTGTGAATGCATAATTGATGGCACAAATGTCATTGAGATTATGAGGACATGATTTCACTTTAAAAATGGAGTTTAGCAGTACAGACGTTTCTTAAAAATGAAAACTGGAACTATCATATAACTCAGCAATCTCACTACTGGGTATATATATTCAAAGGAAATGAAATTAGTATCTCAAAGAAGCTACCTGCACTGCCATGTTCACTGCAGCATTATTCACGGAAACAGCCTCACTGTCCATCCGTGGATGAATGAATTTTTAAAAAACTGGTACAATGGAATATTATTAGCCATTAAAAAAGAAGCCCTCCCTTTTGTGACAATATGGTTGCATCTGGGGGATGATTAAGCTAAATAAACCAGAAAGGGAAAGAGAAATACTACATGATCTCACTTACACATAAGTGGAATCTAACAGTTAAATTCATGGAACCACACAGTAGAACAGTGGTTTCCGAGTCTAGTCAGGAGAAGAATGGGGGAAAATTGGTTAAAGGGTCCAGGGGTGTCCAACATTTTGGCTTCTCTGGGCTACACTGGAAGAAGAGTTGTCTTGGGCCACACATTAAATACACAAACACTAACGAAAACTGAAGAGCAAAACAAAGGTTTTAAGTAAATTCGAGATTTTGTGTTTGGCCACATTCATAGCCATCCTGGGACTCATGCTACCCTTGGTTGGACGCCCCTGTAGGATGAGTAAGTTCTGGGGCATTAACGTATGGCATAGTGATTATATTTAACAATACTGTATTGTGTACTTGGAATTTAGTAGGGGAGGTCTTAAGCGTTCTTACCACATCGAAAAATAATAAAAAAAAGAGCTAGATGAGGTGGATGTATGAATTCACTTCAGATAAATCATTTAACAATGTATATGTCAGACCATGTTATATTCCTAAGTATATACAATTTTTATTTATCAATTATGCTTTAAGTATAGGAAAAAATAAAAGTTTAGACAAGTAATGTAAACACACTAATTGACACATTTAAAATGAAACTCCTGTTTTTCTCTAGCAATAGGTCAACTATCTATTAAAGCAAAAAAAAAAAAGGCATTTCTTAGATTTCTGGGAAAAACACAGATATTAAATAAAATAGGGAGAAGCAAATAGGAAGTTAGCAAGTTAGCAGGTGATACACTTTTCTGTCTTCTGACACATTCTCACTGTTTCTTAGTAACTACAAGATGACAAAATGTAGAATCTATATTTGTAATTGAAATATTACATTGGATTGGCCAAAAAGTCCATGTGGCTTTTTTCCATGAAACAAAAGGCACATTTTTCATTTTCACCAGTAACTTTATTCATTTGGGTATTTTAAGTATGTTTGCTATCTCCCACATGGTATAACATTGGTTGTTCTCAATTGATGTCTTGATTTGAATGCTATCAACTCCAGCCAGTCTACCTGGGAGCATCGTCCAGTGAGAAATCTCCAGCACGAAACTTCACAAACCACTTTTGACACGTTCCATCAGTCACAACACCTTCTGCATACACTGTGCAAATCTTTTTTTCATTTGCCTTTTTACTTTTCTTGTAATAAAGTATAATGTGTGTAGGGTAAACAGAATCAGTCAGTCTGGCTTCCTTACCCAGGTGTCTGGGCAACTAAAGGAAGCAGTTTCCCATAACCTTGAGAATGGGCCTGATAAGCTGTTCTCAATAGCCTTGAGACTGGGTCTGATAAAGGTTCCCACAGCCTTGAGTGGGCTTGCATGCGCAGAATTAAGCTACATTACATAACGTACTGGCTTTCTGCCCGCTTTGGTTGTCTCTCGTATTTAAGGTGGTAGGAGCTCCCTGCTGGGTGCCACACAAGGACACATGTGACATGCAGCTTGCAGTGTGTGTGGATCACTCACCCTTGAATAAAGGCATGTCAGACATCCCAAAAGCTCCGTGAATATTCTTCCATCTGCCCAAATTACGTGAACCTGTCCGGCTTGAATGGTTGCAACACAATATGCCAAAAATGTTGCGTA
This sequence comes from Glossophaga mutica, assembly GCA_039655065.1. Classification (NCBI taxonomy): domain Eukaryota; kingdom Metazoa; phylum Chordata; class Mammalia; order Chiroptera; family Phyllostomidae; genus Glossophaga; species Glossophaga mutica. The sequence continues at coordinate 146,168,293 of CM077306.1, forward strand.
TTTTCTTCCATCTTCAATATTAAAGTGGCTATATAAACATTTACCAATTTTGACTGATTTTAAATGTACACTGATATGACAGCCGTCACAATACAATCTAACAAAATTGTTCTGAATGAAGTTAAATACAACTAAGTGCTAGTAGAGCCATCTTATGGAAAAAACAAATGAACTTTTTAGCCAACCAAATACTATTGCAAAATGCTAAAGTCACATGACATGCTTCAAAATAAAATTTCATTTGTAATATAGATCATTTTAACTATTCCCCTAAACTGAAAAAAAATACTTGCTTTAACTAGGGATCAATAAATACAATTAGTTAACTCTAGGTAATTTTAATAATTTGTAAGAGAACATTGAAAAATTTTCTCAAAACTCAAGGAAAAGTGTGTCTTTGCCTTTCAACTAAGAAGAAATACATAATCTTTCCAAGGTTAACACAGATGGTAAACTTCTTTTAGTCTTTAGCTAAATGAATTTTAAAGATAACCCATCTGACTTTTGGTATCATAGTACCCAGCATAGTAAACTTACTTATACAATACTTGACTATACAATACTTTTCCAAAATAAAATGTCTGGCTTTTACACATCAGGGTTATTGGTGGACAGGCATCCAAACTCTATTCTCCCATGTAGTATCTTCCTTCCAAGCTTTTTGGTCTGTCTGCGGCTCACCCTATATGTTCTCCCTACTGCATGTACCTGTGGCTAGTATATTTGCCTTTAAATGCTTTGGCAAACCCCACCCAGGGGACTACTTCAGAACTGAGCAAGTTGGAAAGTGGTAAAACAAAGCCTAGCCCCAGAACTGACCCGTCAGTTTGTCACTATGTAGGTCAACAGTACTGTTATTTTAGAAGGTCCATATGGTTTCCTACTCTGGTACCAGGAATGCAAGGTCCCTGCAGCATCCTCAAAAAGGGAGTGGGGAACAGTGAATAGGTAAGCTAAACTGCCATAATTCTTATTGAAATTCAGCAACTTCTTTCTTCATTAAACATCCCCTTGGTAGTTTTCATGAGATTACAGAGTTCTGAAAAAGTTTATTCTGACAAATTTTGCCAGTTTATTGGAGGGCTACAGTTTATAAACTCCCTATTTTACCATTTTTGGTGGCATAATTCCTCCAGCAATCTTAACGTATTAAATTACAAATACCAACCTCAGATATTCTTTGGTTACTTCTTACTGGTTATATTTCCCAGAGGGCCCCTGGAAAACCACAAACTTCAGTACTTTTTATTAGTAAATATTTCAAGTCAATTCATAATTTATAGTGTGTTGTGGCAATAGAGTCAAAAATCCTTTTTAATATAATCCTAGCAGTGGAATTGCTGGGTCAAAAGGCAGATCCATTTTTAGTTTTCTGAGAAAATTCCATACTGTTTTCCGTAGTGGTTGTACCAGTCTGCAATCCCACCAACCCTGAAACACCAATCCAAAAGAACCTATGCACCCATATGTTCATAGCAGCACAATTTACAACAACCAGGTGCTGGAAGCAACCTAGGTGCTCATCAGTAAATGAATGGATCAAAAAACTATGTACAAGATCAACAACTAAAATAAAAATTAAAAAAAAAAAAAAAAAAAAACTATGGTACATTTACACAATGGGATTCTATGCAGCAGAAAGAAAGAAGGAGCTCCTATCCTTTGCCACAGCATGGATGGAACTGGCGAGCATTATGCTAAGTGAAATAAGCCAGGCAGTGAAAGACAAATACCATATGGTCTCACCTTTAACAGGAACCTAATCAACAAAGCAAACGAACAAGCAAAATATAACCAAAGACACTGAAATTGAGAACAGGCTGACAGTGACCAGAGGGGAAAGGAGAGGGAATTTCAGGGGAAAAGGGTGAATGGTTTGCAGGAACAAGTATAAAAGACACATGGACAGTAACAAGGGGGGTACATAAAAGTCAGAAAACTGTACTTGAACAACAATTAAAGAAAATCCTTTATAAGGACTCAGAAGGTCTCCCACTTATACTAATCGGGTCATGGCCACAAGACAGTTTGCCTGGAAGCCACACATTAAATGGCATATCCTTTAGGGACTAAATAGAAAAGCCAAGATTGGGTCATAAGTACAGAGGATAATAAACAAATAAGGATTAATCATAGGCTATTCAAATTGAATTAGAGCCTGCAGATTATCTAACCAACATTTTTTTACTTTACAGATGAGGAAAGTGGAGCTCAACGAGATGACTCAATTCCAAGCTCATTTCATTCCATTGCACTATGCTGCCAAGTCTAGCTATTTAATTAGGCAGGAAGGTACTTCATTGAATCCTTTCCACTGTTCTTTCCCAAACCATAAAGGTACCAAGTGGTACATGTGTTGAATACAAAAAGATTATAAATGTGAGGTATTATACTGCAAGAAATGCAAGTTTTGTACTTTGTTTTTTTAATGTCTTTAATGAAGAAACTTAGCCCAGAACATAAAGTTTATGTTATTACAAAAGAGAAACCAGAAAAAAGTGGTTGCTGAAAATGCATTTTTCCTGGCTGGTTCTTCTAAGTATATACTACATATATATTTTAGAAAGAAAAGGTACCCAAAATGTTTTACTCCTGATTTCCTCAACTTAGACATTTATTTTACACAAAGTCATTTAAAAAATTTCTTGGGGAGAAATGATCAATAGCACAAAAATCACAAATCATCCCCTCATGTGCTTAATCTGATGGTCATTTATTGTATCTTTATGTATTCCTTACACTAAAATTGGAATTCTCAGGAAAACAAGAGAAATGTATGCCAATCTGAACAAATTACTAGAAAAACAGGCGCTTTATAAATCTCATTCTGTATAACTGCTTAATAAGGAAAACTTTTCCATCATTCCTCCATTTAATTTTGTTTCCCTTAAATTTCACTTCATACTTGTGAGAAAATGCTTATGTGAACTGTCCCTTGTAAATATATCCTACAGAAATACCTGTATAAGTATTTATCACCCAGTAATCTGCACATAACAACAAATCAATAAAATTAGTTCACTAAATGTACACACTAGAAGGCAAATGATTCACTTTTAACCTTAAGTTATGTTGGAACTCAATATTAAGATACCCACAATCCTCTAGTAATTTTAACAGTTTGTTAAGTAAGGCACTGGAAACTCAGTATTTACATAATAGCTTCTTTGATATAGTGCCTGTTGAAATTATGTACCAAATGCTTCATGTGTTACCAAGAGAGAAAAGAGCAAATAATAAATAAATCATGAGGCTCTACCAAATAGTTTAGAAAAACAAGTTTTCTATTTATTTAAAAATAAGTTTGTAATTACTACATTGCAGGGACAGGAATTCTTACACATACATTCTAGTATAAAAGGATTCAAAGAATTATGCATCAAAACTAACATAGAAAGTGTCCACATAACAGTAAAGAAAGGTCCAATCAATATGTACAGAAAGAAGGGGCACTGCTATTGTGGTGTGAGACTGCCATTTATAAACATGATACTCCAGGTTTCTGGAAGAAAATAACAAAAACCTCAATAGAGCTAAATAATTAATTTGTCTTTAAACTCTGTTACTTATTACATACAACAAATTTGCTTGTTTTTAACATTTTCTGTACAAAATAAGCGTAATTTTAATTTGAAAATGTGTCAGTTTCAACTTTAACCCTCTAGGTCAGTTACTTTTTAAAAATTGAACTACATTCTACATGTCTAAATATTGTGTGACAAGATTTAGGTTTCTAAAAAATCCTTAATAAGATCCCATGTCTTGCAGTTTTAATATGGTCCAAAAATGTAACTTTGTATTTTATTTCAATTTATAGTTTATCATTGTGTTTAATTATTACGCACAATCTTAATGTGCATACGTGTGCACCTGCACCATGTATGTGTACTACATATCATCTCAAACCTGTTCTTGTAGTTCCTTAAATGAAGAAACTCATAGCCATCCACTATATGTATTTGGTTTGTGCCACTTAAGGTTGGTTAAATTTCCTGATGATTTTATCTGCATTAAAAAAGTATTTCAACACAGAGCTATCAAAACAAAAGTATTTATAGCTCATAATATTTTCTAATTGTTTTACTGCAGTGTGTACAAGGTTTATCTCTGGAGTGTCAAGTGGTACCTACAGGCTTCTGATTCAATTTGACCACTTCTCAGGTACTGTACTTAGTATAAAATGACTTTTCATTTGGAGTGATTAATTCGGGATAATTAGGAACAAAAATAGTTTCTTAGTAAATGTAATATTTAGTTCAAATCACTTGGAAATTTGAGGAACTGAGGATAAATGCAATGAGAAAAGAAAGGGAAAGGTCTATATTTCCAATTTTAATAGGAAAATAAATTCTCACCTAAATATAACTAAACCATTTCTTAACCTATTATGTAAAATAAAAACTACTTTAGAAGTATGGGGGTAATTCACAGAACATAAAAGTACTTCCCCTATTATGACTTTTAAAATTATATATTTCCTGCATATAAGGAACACACACTGCTCTTTAAATACTTAAGTATCTTGGTCCTTTCAGTCTACTCAAAAGTAAGTTTCAGATGAACGAAAATATTCAGAATAATAATTTGTTTCCATTAGACAAAAAAGTGGAAATCAAATTGCTTCCAGTTGACATTTGAGAGATATAGGTATGTTGCTATGTATAAAATGGAATGCCAGAATTAAAGTAAACAGTATTAACTGGATGAGCTAATTTATATTACAAATCATATTTTAAAACATGTAAATGTTGCTAATATCACATAAGCAAAAATGTTATTTGAATACACTTTTTAAATGTCTAATTAGTCTACTGTACTGCAGAAAAGGGACAGTTCTAGATGTGAACACAAATATGCCACATGAGGATTGTTTTGCTGATCAGTGTATCTTACGTAATCCATTTCCAAGTGATACTAAATTTCGTCAAGTTCACGTCTCAGATGTGACCCAAACTCACAAATATTCTATATAGTTATTCTGATTAAATTTGAGGATGACAGTTTGGTGAAAATTAGTCTTCAAATTTGTAAAGTTGTGCAGTAATAAAAATAATGGAAACAAAACCAGTAAATCTTTACTACATAAATATATGCAGAAAATAGTCCAACGCCATAATAGCAGACCATGAAAGATAATATTTTAAGAAAGTATATACCTATTGCCTAGTTGTGATTCTGTAATTAGATTATATGTTCAACTGCTCATTTGCAACATTTTAGAATTGTTTAAGATTTGACAGGGATTTGAGAATGTTATGATGGAGGGAGTATTAGGGTTAGGTGCTTAAATTGATTTACAATTTTCATGCATATAACAGGTTATATTTTCAAACTTTTCAGTAAACTTGAGTTTTTTTATTGCTCACCCAAGACAACTGCCAACATTTCCTTTTACCTATAAACAGTACATACATGGAGTCACTGTCTCGAAGATATTTTCTGAATGGTCAAACAAAACAAAAATATGATGGTGACTTAAATTTCTCAATTGAACTTCTGCAATGTATAGAAGCTAAATTATAAAAATATAAAATCTAGATATATCTGGTATTACTAATACATTTTTAAGTGTTTCAATTACAAATAATCTCATCCAAGTCATTTTTGCTTTACTAAGAAACCAGTGTCTAATAATGTCCAAATAAGGTCATAAATATACAGTGTCTTCAGAACAGGAGTAATACATTTACTTGCTGCAGGTAAAATGGGAAATACTCGTTTCTTGCTCAAGAGTTAGAGCTAATCCATACACTGTAGTAGAGGTATATCCCACTCAGACTGTGGACGTGCTTCCTTTTTCTGTACACACTTTAAAACTGTACACATTTTTTACAAAAATGGATTTAGAGTCTATTATTTTTTTCTAACACAATGCAGATAACATCAGGAAATTACGTTTCAAATAGATTGCCTTCAAAAGCAACAAATTACTTTAACGACAAATTTCAAACATATACACTATTATTTTCGATTATGGTGTAACTGAAAGACTCATTTTACTATACAACCAAGCCATCCATTTCTGCATTATGAAGACTTCAGCTACTGAATTTTAATTATATAGTAAATATATTTGTTAGAAAAAAATAAATATACAAAAACCTGAAAAATTTGAAATTATTTTTCAACTGCAAAATCACAGCAACCCAGTTAAGATCTGGAAAATGGTTTACTTAATTTCACAGGATTTCTGTACAAATTTAGTTACAAACAATTTAAAAAGTCCAAATGCACTGCTTTCCATTTGTCTTCAAAACAATTAAATAACAGCTAACATTATCCCTACCAGAAATAAGTAGAGAAATAATTATGTAATGTGTTTTGCCATGGTTCAATTAAAGTCTTTATTTTTCCACATTAGGGTCATGCTAATACATATTTTCTCATCCTCACTTTAAAAAAAAATGTAGTATCTGAAAATTTTGGTTACATTTTTATACCATATCAGTCCTCAGAAAATACTACATTCTTTCAACTTTTTAAAAATGGGCAATAATTTTTAAACAATAGAAATGGTATTTATGTTGGTTTTTAAGGTATAAAATAAGTAATGTACCATAAACAAATAAATAACTGCTTTCCTTTTCCATAGCAGTACATATAGCAATACATTCTCCTAAGTCATATAATTATCATTTACAATAGACAACTTAATTTTACTAATGATGCAAAAAATAATAGAATACAAGGCACAATCATTAAATGGAACTTTTCTTTAGGGTGTATACTGACATACCAGCGTGATAAGGATACCATAAAAAGTGCAGAAAAAACACAATGTGCAATGAGACCACTGTATAAAACATGATTGCATAAAAAGTGATTTGGCCTATTTTAACTTTTAATAATTGAAAATAACCAATCTTCCCCTTAAAATTAAACTATAAAGTATGACATTTTAAAATTATTTTTATTCTACCACTATCTAAAAAAATCCTGAAGAAAAGAATTTATACCTGGGTAATAGTATATAAGTATGTGTTTGTATATATATTTAATTATACCCATTTATCAATATATACACACACACACAGACATATTTCTTTTTAAATCATTTTAGCCTATTAGATATGTCTAAAAGTTTAGAAATGACATTAATCCAGATCAATAAGTAAACATCAAATCCCATACCTTTTTCCTGTATTTTCCTTGAATCCTTTAACCACTTAAACACTTTATCTAAAACATCTCTGTCAAAGGACCCACCAGTGCATTATTTTCTACTATTAGTACCAAAAAAAGATACATCTCAGCATAACTCTTTAATAACTTGCTCTTTAGAATAATATATAGCCTTTCCAATATTGAAAAGTGTATGCTGTCCTGACAGTCAAAAACAGGCTTCCCACTGCACTGATTTTCAGTCTTTGGCACAATAAACAGAGATCGAGTGATTGATACAAGAATCAAGGTCTGAAAAATTAGACAGTCAAATGTTTTCCAATGTGGATATGTTTCCTTTTCATCAGTACATTTTCTCTTATGTTTGGCAGAAATGGAATACAGCAAAAGCCTCCTCTAGATTCTTTGTAGATCACCACTGTATAATTAAAATTAAACTCTTTATGGTATCAAATTGCGGGGATTTTATATTTATTTTTAGAGAAAACACATTTCTTAATTTACCGCTTCTCTGGTAACATATGTCTTCCTAGGGGGGCACAACTTCTATATCAATAGAAATGTACCTGGCTTGGTCAAAAATAATTCGTTTTAACATGAAATGCTCTATCACTAGGAATATTACGCTCCTCAAAAATGTAGCAGAACTGTCTTTTCCAGAAATAAACTGGGAATTCATTGTAGGTCCTCAATTCCTCCCCCCCAACAGTGAATGAAATGAATATTGAAATGCATAACCTATCTAAGGGTAATAAATAGCAAACATTTAAAATATATATATGTATATATTTATATATATTCATTTAAAGAAGTGAAGTGTCTTATAAGCTTGTTTACTTTTTTTTGCAAATCAAATCATAACATTCCCTAATCCACCACAGCAGCAAGGAAGCAGAAGCATTAGTTCTACATATTCCTTAACTGTACCTGCTTTATGATTCTGAAGTAAAATAGTCTGGTACGCATTACCAACCAATTAAATTAGCTTTTGCTTTTTCAGTCAACTTTCTGACTCGTCCTCTGCTTGAAGTTCCAAAAGTCAAAGAGGTGTCTTCAAACAACAGCTGCCTTTGCTCCTCTTCAGAGTCATCCTCATTATAGAAAGCTGTCCTTCGACCTTGGTTTCTAGTTCTCATGTGGGGTTCAGAGCCTTTAAGATCTTCAAACTCTTCTTCCTTATCCATGGGATCATCTGTCTTTTTTCGGTTACTTCTCCTTAGCATTTTAACACTTGTAGGAACTATGAGATCTGAGTCTAGTTTTTGTGTCATCTTCCTTTTGGGTTTTCGGCCTCCACGATTCTTTTTCTGTAACAAATCCTCTTGTACAGTATTAGTTTCAGAAAGGAAATTGCATGTTGAAGAAGGAACTACTTCATCTCTGATAGAATGCATATTATTTTGCTCTGCAGTTTCTGGCTTTGCATACTGTAGCTTTTTGGGCTTTCTACCCCTTTTCTTGTGTATAAGCTCACCACTACCAGTATTAACTTCTACCTTAGGTTTCCTTCCAGGTCCCCTCTTCACAAGTTTAGATGGCTGCCCTCCATGACCATTCACTTGAATGCTTCCTGGTAAAAGAGCATTGTTCTTACAATCTGTTAAAAGGGAACAACATCACATTTAATACACAGAATCGCTTTTTTATTTAACCCTCAAACTAATCAACAGGGCCATTGCTATAGTTACACATAATGACACAATCCTAAATACTTTTTTTACTAATAAGAAAAAAAGAGAAAAGACTCACAGTTTAATGATATTATTTATAGACATACCTAATTTTATTGTTCCTCATTTCAATGCATCTCTCAGAGCGTTTTTTTTTTTTTTTAAACAAACTGAAGGCCTTGGCAACCCTATGTCAAGCAATTCTATCAGTGCCATTATTTCAACAGGCTCAGATGATAGTGAGCATTTTTTAGCAATAAAGTATTTTTAAACATTATTTTCTTTAGACATAATGTCACTGCACATTTAATAGACTACAGTTGTAGTATAGACCTAACTTATATACACTAGAAGGCCAAAAATTTGTGTGACTTGCTTTAGTGCCACCTTAGCTTTATTGTGGTAGTTCAGAACTGGAACTGCACTATCTCCATGGTATGCCAGTATGTAATGTCACCATTATCACGATTAAAACCCCACTGTAACAATCTCCATCATAAAGGCCATCGTGCTTTATTAAAAATTTTTTTTTGAGATCGAACTCTAAATATGTAGAGATCATGATACACTGCCTTTCTGTAGTTAAAAAAAAAATCTATTACCCTTTCAGATGAAGGGAAAGATGACATACATGCACTACCACTAACTTTTTTCTTCCAAAATTCTGAAGTTTTTTGTTTGGCTGTAGTACATGATCTGCAATGCAATAAGGATATCCACAGAAATGGAAACTGCTTTTAAAAAGAAACCTTCTTCATAATGGTATTTTTTTGTCATCGGTTAGAGTTGTACTTCATAAATATCAAGAAAAAATCATCAAGAGACTCACAAAATGTCAGAGCCAGTAGCAGAGAAGGCAAAGCCCTCATTTCCTGACCCCCCCAAGTGCAAATGATTTTCTTTAGATTGGTGGTTTTCTATAATGATGAGACAGGGAGGAGGGCAGGGAAGAAGTGTGTGAGAGCATCAAGTAGTTAAGCATTTTCTAACAAACAATTATACTTAATCTGCCTGAGAGTTCTCTAGATCTTTCCATTTGTTTTCCAGTAAAACTACTGACAAGGGTTTTAAATATCCAGTCCACGTACCCACTATAGAAGTTCTACGGATTGGATTCAAGAACTCCAGGAACGCCTTGAAATGGTACAAATTTTGTGTGGATATGCCTATGTGCATTTTCTGGGGAAAAGGACTACAAGTTTCATCAACTTCACAAAGCAACATATAACCTAAAAAGGTTAAGGACTAATGCAGTTCTCTTAAAAAGGAATTCAAGAGGGAGGGAGGGAGGGAGGGAGGGAGGGAGGGAGGGAGGGAGGGAGGGAGGAAGGAAGGAAGGAAGGAAGGAAGGAAGGAAGGAAGGAAGGAAAAGCCACTGATTTGGACCTGCACTGTCCTGGTGGCCATTGAGCATTTGCAATGTACCTATGCAACAGAGGAACTGAGTTTTTAATAAAATTTAAATTTGAAAGTAGAAGCAGCATACATTTTGAAATACTGATTGCATGTTGAAATGATAATATTTTGGATAACAGAATAAATATATTAGGAAAATGGATAATTTTATCTGTTTGTTGTTACTAAAAGTAGCTATTAGGAAATTTTAAATTACCTATCTGGCTTATATTTTTACTGGACAGCACTGTTCTTGATTCAAGTAGTTAATTCAGGTGTCAATATTTATGTAATAAGTCATCACTGGTGACTTATTTAACAGCTAATTGTATTTCCACACTGTACTGGTACTCTTATGTATTTGTAATACTCAAAAATCATAAATCAAATTGGCTATTGGATTTCCCCTACTGTAATGTCAGTACCAATTCACTATATGCATTTGATTTCACTAGGATTCCGTAGTGATAAAAGCAAAGCCAATCTACTATTTAGAACTTCTAATTCGGTTCAGAAAGGAAGAAAATCTAAAACACTTAATATACAAAGTCATCTTCCTATTTATTGAACTGAATAATTAGACACAGGAATTCAGATACTACTGTAGATAGACACATGTAAAAAATAATAATTCGACAGTTTACCTGCCACAAAAGGCAATGAACAGGGGTGTTCTGGGAATACAAAGTGCTTGACTTTGTCTAAAGAACCCAGGAGAAGGCTTCCTGAAGAAGATGACATTTCAAAGACTTAAAAAGTAGCAGGAAACCATTAAACTAGAAGGAGAAAGACATTCCAAAGGGAGAAAACAACACTGATGTTCAGAGACTTCCATGTGGTATAGGATGGCTGGGACATAAAACAGGAAAAGCAAATAAGCAAAGCTGGAATATTAGGTACCAGCCAAGTAATGAAGAGTCGTATATAATATGCACAAATGTTAGAACCTGATTCCATATATGACTGGAAAGCAGGGCAGGATTTTAAGTGTGTGTGTGCCTGTGCACTCTGTACTAGGAGAAAAATGATCAGAAAGATTGCTTTGGCGGCAGTATGGAAGGTGGACTGGGTAAGGAAGAGTTAAGAACTGAGGCACAGAGACCAGTTAGAAATTAAGACAATAGTCCAGGGAAGAAACTTTGTAAGCCTGAATTAATGCAATGGTAGTGAGAGGAGAGAGGAGGAAGACTCTTTAGAGATGTTAAAGAGGCAGCAACAACAGACTAATGACTGTCAAGTAGATCCGGATGCTGAAGAGAAGGCTAGAATGACTCCCTGATTTTAAGCTAATGTCTGTTGATAGACCCCAACACCACTAATCAAAATGAAAGCACTTCAATTAAAAATTAAATGAGAGGTTTCTGGGAAGAACACTGAAGATAAAATGGTTTAGATACAATTGGAAGTCTAGATACAAAATGCTTATCATTGAGGAATCTGTTGACAATGAGCCATAATAGTTTTAACATGTCATAGGGTGTATTTATATCATTTACCTTCATCTTTCAAGCATAATGCCTTTGTAACGAAAATCTGCAAGTGAAAGCACTTGGAAGAATAACTGTAAAAGGCCAAAAACTGTGTGCTAGAATAGAGGGTCTGGCTATAGACAAACCTAATGAATTACTACTTAGTTAAAAAGGTTGATGTGTTGAATTTTGTGGTGAAATAACAACTAATTTTTCTAAAACAGTGGAGAATGCTATATGGATTAACGAAATCCAATTTAAACTTCTTGGAAATATTTTTTTTACGTTTTGTCAGCATGAAGTTAAAAACTAATTTATATACTTAAAAGCTTTTGATTCTACAATTTGTTTTCATTTCCATATAGAAGTTTTTTCTTGGCCTTTAAAGTAATACAATTTGCTTTTGGCACAAAGCTGAAAATCGAAAGATGTTTCACTAAGTTCATCTATTAATACAGATGTGACTTTTAAATGAGCAACCTAAAAAGTTGATCTAAGTGCTAACTTCAACAAATGCATCATTTCAAAGAAAGATCTACTACTGTATGTTGAAAGATACAAATAACACTTACCTTGTTCAATGACAGTTGATGACTTTGAAAGAGTAGATGTCCTAGAGAGCACAGATGATTTCATTTTACGTTTGACTGGCTTTTCCTTTTCCAAATTTTCTTTTGCAGAATTATTCCTAGTGTCATGACTAAAGTTGGATTGAGCAGGACTTGAAAGAGTATTCAAGGTTTTGGAATGTTTCACAGAATTCTCTAGAACTAACACACACACACACACACACAAACACAAAGAAACATTATAAGCTAAGAGTTATTTAACATAAAAACAAGCAAGAAGGTTGGGATTACTTGCAACCTGAATTGCTTAAATTAGCCAAGAGGACAAAACCTGAATGATGCTTAAACCTTCTTCTGGAAATCTATTTTCAAAATAGGCATAAAGAAATAAATTCTTAATTTTAGACCTTTACAAGCTGTCTGGTCACTTCAGGATTATGAAGTCATGTCATGGCAAACTGCTAGCAAGTCTGGATAGTAGGGTTTAAATTTAGGCAGTCTGGGTTAGAGTTGCTATTTTTAAATAATGACATTCCTTAATGTCAATTTTCTTATTAAAAATAAAATTTTTACGAATGAACAAAAACAATAAAAAAAAAAACCCCAACAATGTCTGCTAGAATTTACTGACATCCTGTATATTTCATGGCAAAGTAAAAGTATAAATTTAAAAACCATTATATAGCCCTGGCTGGTGTGGCTCAGTGGACTGAGCCCCTGCCTGTGAACCAAAGGGATGCTGGTTCAATTCCCAGTCAGGGCACATGCCTGGGTTGTAGGCCAGGTCCCAGTAGGGGACACTCAAGAGGCAACCACACACTGATGTTTCAGTCCCTCCCTTTCCCTCTGTCTAAAAAATAAATAAAATCTTTTAAAATAGTAATAATAAAAAATAGAAAATTATATATACTTCAATTTAGAAATTGTAACTGATTCTTACTTGTTTTCCCTGGCATTGCAGATGTGTTAGTTTTTGAAATAAAAGTCTTTGCTTCTGAAGAAGTAGATGGTTGCTCTGTGGTAACTGGATCTACAACCACCCGGTTGCTTCTGGTTCGAACTACAGAACTGGATTCTGTTTTACCATTTATCTGAGCAGCATTGTGCCTTGGTGGTATTAATCGCGTAGGTGTACAAAATGTAGAGGTAGAGATATCTGACTTAAGTTGGGGTTTCACAATCCTTTTCTTCCTTTCAGGGCTGTAAATAAAATAATATCATTAGTTATTCTTATAGCTCTGTATGGATGAATAAAATACAGTTTTACAAATACTATTGGATTCAATATTTGCGCTATTATGAAATATGTTAAAATATGAGATTTGTAGTGGATTTCATATGGAATATTTAGTGAAGGATTGCTGTAAATGCTGTAGTTATATATGACAGAAAGCATGATGCCATCACTATCCTAAAAATGCTGTTTTACTGTATAGATTTAGCAGTTTGAATTTAAGCACTTACACTAGTATAGCTTTAGTTAAAAGATTAAAAATCCTCCACATCATAGGCACTTGCATGTCAAATATATCATTCTGCAATATAGGGAATAGTAAAGGAAGTATTAAAAAACATCGAGTTCTATTATTTAGATTACAAAGTTATAGATCAGCTGATGCTGTTTAAAAGAAATCAAATACCTTGATGCAACACTACTGGAAACAGAGCTGCTCCTGTTTCTTTTTTTCCTCCTTTTGGTTATTGTATTTCTTTTATGAAAACGAAGAGCAGATTTATAATCTGATAAAACTGAACTGATGTGCTCTTCAAAGAAAGCAGACAGGCGCAAACTCATGCTGTAAATCTATGGTAAGAAAAAATAACTATTCAAACATTTCTCAAAAGACAATGTCTGTTCAGCAGACATTAACATATAATTTAAGCATTTATCTAGCCAAAGGTTTTAAAAATTTAAACTTTGCTTTTTCCCCAGTCTCTTTTGATGAAGAGTAAAATTGGAGCATTTTTACAATTATTTTTGTATTTAGACTGGGAATCTTCCAACCTTTGAGATTCTTAAAGAAAAGCCCTACTATGAAGTGAGATGGTTGATACAAACAATGTTTCTGTAAACTCTTGTCATAATGAAACTATCCCTGAGGATTTGAACCTGTTTTTCATTGCTACATAGAACTAGTTCTTTTTTCTCATTTCATTTACACATTATCACCCCTTTGTGATGTCTTGTCTGGCCAAACAGGTAAATTAAAGTTTTACTCATTTTTATGAATCATTTGCAAAAATGCTCATTTCTATTAATGCAGAATAGCTGCAAAAGTTAAGTCTACATAGCCCTAATATATACCAGGACAATATGTACGTGGTTATCTATTCAATCATACTACTTCAAGAAAAGTAACCATCCCTGAACATTAGTGACATCAGTGTTAGTTCACAGAAGGAACAAAGTAGAAAGAAGTCATTCTTTTTTCCACTAGGATACCATTAAAAATGTAGAAAGTTAGTAAATTTTTGCTCTAAATTTTAAATTAAGGTAACAAACTTTTTCTAATAATTTCTTTAATTTAAAAACAAAAGAAAACAATTTAATATATACCCTTGATCTTTTGCTTGGTGTATATGCTTTAGAATTACTAAAAATAAGTCTAACATCTTTACATAACTCCATTGGTGACTCATAATTCCCAGCCTCTAACGTTTCTCTAACGGTAGCAAAATCCATTGGAGTGTCAATGATGTCTCTGTAGTCCTAAGAGAGGAAAAATAGGTGGCATTATTATTATCATTACTACCACAAGGCATTACATATCAGCACAGGGATTCACGTACAATTTCTGTGATGAACAAAAGTCCTAGAACTACTAATAATCACTGCTTATTTTCTCATCAAGGTTCCCTTTTTTCTAATGCCCTATCCCTTATATTGCAGTCAACAGAGGAGTTTTCTCATGTAGAAGCTATTAATTTCTGCTTTCCTCCCCTCATCCCTTGGGGAAAAGGTAAATGGTGGAGGTGTGCTAGAAAAAAGGGACTAAAAAAGTACTGAAAAATTTCATTCTATAACTAAATGTAAGTTTGATATTAAAAAAACCCAAAACTTTATGCTATCTATAAACTCAAAAGGCTGTTGACTCACTGAAACATAACTATAATTTTAAAAAAAGTTGTCACGAAGTCTATGCACTTCATTTCAGAGAAGTAGAATCACCCAAAGTCTCTACCTAGTCAACTGTGTATAAAAAAGCAATAAAAACAAACAAATGAAAGCAGAAAAAAGAGAATAGCAGAAAATTATTTGAATATAGTGATCTCTTTTTTTTTTTAATTTATTTTATTTATTTTTAGAGAGAGGGGAAGGGAAGGAAAGAAATATTGTTGTGCAAGAAACAGTGGCCTCTTACATGGTCCCCAACAGGGGACCTGGCTGTCAACACAGGCTTTGTGCCTTGACTGGGAATCTAACCAGTAACGTTTTGGTTTTCAGGCCAGCACTCAATCCACTGAGCCACACCAGCCAGAGATGAATAGAGTTATCTCTTAATAGGGTGTACAGCCCTGGCTGGTATAGCTCGGTGGATTGAGTACTGGCCTGCAAACCAAAGGATCACTGGTTCAGTTCCCAGTCAGGGGGACTAGAGAGGCAACCACACATTGATGTTTCTCTCCCACTCTTTCTCCCTCCTTTCCCCTCTCTCTAAAAATAAATAAATTTTTTTAATCTTTTTTTTAAAAGATTTATTTATTTATTTATTTATTTATTTATTTATTTATTTATCTATCTTTAGAGGGGAAGGGTAGGAGAGAGGGAGAGGGAGAGAAATATCAATGT
Source organism: Glossophaga mutica (assembly GCA_039655065.1). Classification (NCBI taxonomy): domain Eukaryota; kingdom Metazoa; phylum Chordata; class Mammalia; order Chiroptera; family Phyllostomidae; genus Glossophaga; species Glossophaga mutica. The sequence goes on from CM077306.1 coordinate 146,184,308, forward strand.
ACGGTTGCCTCTCATGTGTCCCCTGCTGGGAACTGGCCTGCAACCCAGGCATGTGCCCTGACTGGGAATCGAACCGCGATCCTCTGGTTCACAGGCCCGCGCTCAATCCACTGAGCTACACCAGTCAGGGCTAAAAATAAATAATTTTTTAAAAAGGGATGTACAGTACTCTACCTTTTCCATAGCCTTGGGAGTATGTAACTAGATTTTTCAAAATATGATTTGACTTTGAACCACCAAGTTTAAATTATGATAAAAAATGTTTTACTATAAAGCAAATGGGATTTTGAAATTTATAAATGGGAACACTTATTTCTCCCTTAACAATCTCCATGCTTTTTATTTCCTTTCTTGCCTTATTCCATTGGCTAGAATTTGCAGTACTATACTGAATAGCAGTGAAAACAGACACTCTTGTCTTATTCTCAATCTTAGGGAGAAAACATTCAAGTTTTCATTATTAAGCATGATGTTAGCTATAGGTTATTTCATAAATGTTTCTTTATCAAGTTATGGAAGTTCCCCTTTATTCCCAGTTTTCTTGGATTATGTATTTTTCTATGTAGCATCTGTTCATCACAGGGCCAAATATATTAACTATAGTTTCTTATTTTCTGTATTCTTGATGCTCTGGCATTTGGGGCCTTACAGAACTGAGAAGACTCTGTCCTTCCCAGTGATAGCCAGTTCTTAGAAATGGCAAAGGACTGCACTGGGAACACATTTTTATATGCAAAACCACCACCCCCTTATCTCTCTATTCCCCACTGAAATTATTCAAAGTAGCCAATCCTAAACTGTTTACCCTGCCCTTTCTGCTTCTCTCACAGACATCCCAAGAAAGGGTCTGGCCAAAGCTTGTTCCTTGCTCCTGTCATCTGCCACCTAATGATAATGTGGTGATTCCCTGTGGTGCAAAGCAGCATTTGGGGCCTCTTCCCTAGAACCTGCAAATACAGTAAACTTCTTCCTTCCAAGCTTCATTCTAGTTTCCTCCTGGACTACATATGCTGACTTTACCACACCATTATCATATCCAACATGTACATTCTTAGAACAAACAAAAGCCATTTTGTCAAATGCTTTTTCTGCATTAATATGTTCATGTGACTTATCTCCTTCAACGTGATGAATTCCATCGATTGATTTTTGAATACAGAATCAGTCTTATATCCCTGGGACAAACCCCACTTAGTCATGGTATTAAATCATTTTTATATATTGGTGAATTCTAATTTGCTGATATTTTATTAAGAATTTTAAATTTTTTCTTTTGTATTGTTTTTGTCTGGTTTTAATATCAGGATAATGCTGCCTTTAGAGGTTGAGTGAAGTGTTTTCTTCTCTACCCGTGGAGAGATTGTGCAGAATTTGTGTTAAATCTTTAAATGTTTGGTAGAATGCTCCAGAGAAGATATCTGGCTTTAAGAGATTTCTTTTTTGAAAGTTTTTAGTTGCAAATTAAATTTCTTTACTAGTTATAAGGCTATTCAAATGACCTAATCATATTGGGTGAATTATAGTCATTTGTACTTTTAAAATTGGCCTGTTCAACTAGGATGTCAAATTTATATGCGTGGAGTTGTTTATAGTATTCCTTTATTATGCTTTTGATTTCTGTAGGGTTTGTAGTGATATCCCCTATTGCATTCCTGATACTGGCAATTTGCATCTTTTTTTCTTTTTAGCTTTGTAAATCTTAATAGAGCTTTCTTAATTTTATTAATCTCTTCCAAGTATCAGCTTTTGGTTTTGTGGATTTTTTCTATTGTTATTTTTTTCCATTTCATTGATTTCTACTCCTAACATTTTTTCTGCTCACTTTTGGCTTATTCTTTTTTTTCTAGGTTCTTAAAACTAACTCTTAGATTGAGTTGAGACTTTTCACATTCTGATGGACTACTTAGTGCTATAAATTTCCCTGCACTGCTTTAGTTGGGTCCTACAAATTTTGACGTATTCATTTTCATTATGTTCAATATATTTTTAAATTTCCCCTAAGTCTTCTCTGAATCATGGATTACTTAGAAGTATCTTGTTTAGTTATCATCTGTTTCAATATTTTCTTGTTACAGATTGCTCTACCCAGCAAAGCTGTCATTTAGAATGGAAGGGAAGATAAAGTGCTTCTCAGATAAGGTCAAGTTCAAGGAGTTCATCATCACCAAGCCCTTATTATATGAAATGTTAAAGGGACTTATCTAAGAAAAAGAAGATAAAAATATGACAGTGAAAAGACAGCAAACTCACAGCTATTAACAACCATACCTAAAACAAAAGCAAACTAAGCAAACAGTTAGAACAGGAACAGAACCACAGAAATGGAGATCATATGGAGGGTTAGCAACAGGGGCATGGGAGGAGGAGAGAGGGGGAAAAGGTACAGAGAATAAATAGCATAGACGGTGAGTAGAAAATAGACAGGGGGAGGGCAAGAATAGTGTGGGAAATGTGGAAGCTAAAGAACTTATGACACATGGACATGAACTAAAGGGGGGAATGTGGGTGGGAGAGGGTGTGTAGGGTGGAGGGGAATGATGGGGGAGAAATGGGACAACTGTAATAGCATAATCAATAAAATATATTTAAAAAAATATTTTCTTGTTACATTTCTGTTTCTGATTTCTAGTTTGATTACACTGTGGTCAGAAAACACTATATGACTTTAATTATGTCTGTCATTTTATTGTTTTCTTCTGGTTTGTTTTTTTAAAATTTTTTCCAATCTTATGGGTCACTTGAACAGGTCTTAGAATTCGATTTGATTTCTCTATAATGTTCATGACTATAACTCTCTGTACAGTTTTTTAAGTGGTTGTCCAGATATTTTATAATGTATATATAATTATCAAAACACAATATGGTCAACATTTTACCAGTTCAAGTGATGGGTAGAAACCTCCCCTACCCTTATTTCTTATCTTCACATTCACTGATTCTTTCCTTTGTTATCTTCAGTGAGTTTTTATTTCAGTTATTTTTTTTTAGTTCTATTTCCATTTGATTCTTAGTTCTTTTTTGAGACTTGGTATGACAAGGGATTTTTTTATCGAAACCTAGACATTTAAACCTTGTGTTTCAGTGGGCCTACTTTGACCCCACTCTTTGGGCTAAGAGGGGGCACTGCCTTGTTACTGTTAGATGGATGTGGAATTCCAGGTTTTATTTGGCCTCCACTGACACTCAATGATTGAGGAGTAGTTCCTTGAAACCTATGGAAGGGACGGGAATGCACTGATACCAGTTAGAATGGGAGTGCCTTTGTTACTGCATGACCTCTACAGACACTATGGGGGTGGCTTTGTTATCACAGACTGATGGTCAAAGTCCCGGCATCCACTAGGCATCCACTGACACCACCCGGTGAGGTAGGGCAGGAGCACCTCATTACTGCCAGGTGGGGGCTGAAGTCTAAGCTTGGTATTTGGGAAGCATGGAGATAGCTCTCCACTAGCCTTTGCAGGTGGTAAGGGGTAAGGCCACAATTTTTTCTATAGTATTTGGTTAGAGTAGAGCAGCTATTATCTACAAGTTTTTTGTGTTGCTGAGTTGACCCTTTTTTCCTCCACTGGCTGAGAGAGCATGCTTTTCTGATCAGTACATGTTGGCATTTCTAGGCTGTCAGTTTCTCCAGTATCCAGAGTTGAAATATAAGGCAAAACACATACCCAGGAAATTCACTATTATGTTATTCATCAGGTCCTGAGGTCCCTAGCTGGTACTTCTTCTCTCCACCTTTCAGAATCTTCTTACATTTCTTTAATACATATCATCCACAATTTTTTAGTTCTACTTAGTGGGGCAAATAGGGAAAAGTATGTCTACTTCTTTTTCTCAGAAGTCCAATTACACACACAGTGTTTGACCAAAATATTTTGAAATGTCTGACCTATAAGTGACTTTAGAAGCACTTTATAAAGTCACACAAAATTAGTCTTAGTGTCTTTCACTAGTATTTTGATTTTAGCAAAAACAGTGTACCAGTCTACTTTATGTACCAAATCTGATCAAATTAACCTGGCCATTTACAGAAATTAAATACAATATTAGTGAAAGACTGTCATTAAAAAAATATTACAAAGACTGAACCCCTGAGTAATAAGACAGCTAGCTGAAGGTTGGGTAATAGTTACAAAATTGCTTTATGCAATGGTAACAACATCTGAACACTGTCCAACCTCTCTATCCTCTTAAAAGTATCAAACTAATTTGACAAAGATCTATAATTACTTGGATATCTAATATTATATTAGATTTACAAACTGAAAATGTTGGGAAACTAATATAAATTTTTTTTTATGTTTTGCAAAATTTTTGGTTAAACGTCAAATTTATGTAAAGCATTTTGTTTTCCTTGGTTCATATCTTTGGTTTCCATCATTTAGTACAGTATATAGTAGCTGCTCAATAAAATTCTGTTGAATGAATAAACAAAGTAGAATATTAAACATGCTAATTTCCACCAAAAAAGTTTAATTTTAGCCCTGGCTGGTGTAGCTCAGTGGATTGAGCGTGGGCCTGCGAACCAAAGGATCGCGGTTCGATTTCCAGTCAGGGCACATGCCTGGGTTGCCAGGCCAGTTCCCAGCAGGGGACATACAAGAGGCAACCGCACATTGATGTTTCTCTCCCTCTCTCCTTCCCTTCCCCTCTAAAGATAAATAAATAAATAAATAAAAATAAATAAAGATTAAACTCAAAATGTAAAGCAATTATTTTCATACAAAGGCAGAAACATGAAGAGCATGATCTGCCTTAAATATTCTGCTGGTGAGGCTGATAGTTTATAGTTAATTCTGCAGTACAAAAAGTAGATGATCCAATTTCCTCTTCTCTTCTGTGACAGTAATAAGAAACAGTTAATAGCCATGTTTCACACCTCCATCAAGGAGTACCAAAAGAGACAAGAGATTAAACTTTTTTCTTCCTTCTGGTACTCTGTCTGCTAATACCTTTAGCTGGTGGAGGGAAAGGTTCTAAATATAACTATCATTCTTGTTATTTTAAGTACTTAAGGGAGACTGCACTCATATATTACCTATTTTCTAAGAATAATACATGTAGCTGTAGTGCACTTTATATATGAGCAAAGGCTTCTTGTTTTCACTCTGTCAATAAATAGCTACATATTTTGGAAAGCTGCTTAATCTGATCCTCAGTTCAACATCAGCTGGACCGCAGTTTTACTGGGTCTCTTCTGTATTTTCTGTATGATTGCTTTAACTGTTTTCTTTTCTCCTTAGTCTTTATTTCCTTATGCTTCTTGTCCCTCCATTTATCTCCTAAACCAAAATGACAAATCAAAGTTTAAATGACTTTTTTTCTTTCTCTTGGTAGTATATAACAGTCATCTTACGATGAACAGGGTTTTAGATTTGATGAAGTATAATAGTATTTAGGAATAATCTATTATCTCAAGTTTTAGGGAAAAGGGTACTCATATTTCAATTTGTTGTTTCTGTTGGTATATATAAAAAAATGGATCACACCCTTACGGAGTTTGCAATTTTTTTTGAACATTAGTTCAACTTTAGTAGGAGTTGTTTTCTTCCCCCCCGATGAGTTTCTACACTACAGGGAAGTGTAAATTTAGACTCTATATCCATGCATACTGCAAGCTTAGGGAGATTACTCTGACATCAGAGAGAGACATTCTTCTTTGCAGAAGAAATTATTCTATTATTTTCGTTGAGGGTGAAGTCTTTCAACAGTCCCAGTGGGATTCCAGTTCCAATTCCCTTCCTCACAATGGCTGACATAGCTTCGCCTGTCTCTGCATAATGTTAATACTTGTGCTTCTAAAATGTAGACATTAATGCTTATTTCTATCTCTTCTTTTCTGGGGAAAAGTCCAGAATACAAACACCTGCAAACACTGAGTAAACTATAACTTATTTTCTAAAATATAAAGTTGAACTTGCAAGAAACAAAGGAAAATCCACAGGTTCCAAAAACAAAAAGAACTGAAAAGCAGAGCAATGAAGCATTAGCCCAGTTCCTCTAAAGAGTTTTTTGGATGGTGGGGTTTAAACTAGCCCAGTTTATCACACTGCTAGAATAAAAGATTTATCTTCTATTTATCTATACTTAAGATTCCATGCTTAATTTTAAATGCTGAGAAAAGGCATTTTTAATATTTATGATGAAGTTTCTTTATTTCTGTCACTGCAAGTTAAGACATATATATAAACGGGTAAGTCAGAGTACAAGCACACCCAGCTCATGGTATTTTATATTTCATTTTCATTTGAAACCACTTATGTTACCTGAACTGTACAAACTTTAATAAATTGAATAAAGAAATTAAAACTCACTCTAAGCTAATTTAGATTTACATGCAAAAATAAACACTTGGATCATGTTTACTCAACCTTTTTACCATGAACCCCATAAAAATCATAATTTCCATAACCTAAATATATTTAATATTGCCACCTTACACTTGTATATAGTGCTTCAGTTTCAATTATTTTATTGTATTCTCATTCCATCTCTATAACTCCATAAGGAAGGTTAGGTATGTATTATTATTCTTGTTTCCTAAATAACCACCATAATAAATTTATAAAGTTAGTGTGGGGAAGAAAACAGTAAAAAAAAAAAAAAAATCAGATGAGAAAATTGCACAACTGGTAAGAGGCAGGGCTGGGACTATAATCCAATTCTTTGGAGTCTTAGTTCAGGGTTCTTTCTATTTTATTACACCATTCAACTTTGATGCTCTATATAACCAAATGGATGAGTACATGTACAAAATAATTTAGAAATAAACTATAACCATAAAAAACAATTTAAATAGCAAACTGTCATAAATAAGATATATACCAAAACCAACAGATAAAGAAAATATTTTCAAAAATACTTACTGGATATTCAAGGAGATCTACTGGCTGGCGGAATGGCTCAGAATCTTCACACTGAAATATGAGATTTAACAATTCTTGACATTGTTTTTTCCATGCTTGAATATCATAAGACTGTGCTCTATTACGTAATCTTCTTCTAGGCTGATGGTCCTAAAATAAAAATGATGAAAAATATTAATAAAATACACAAATAAATTTTATATTTTAATGCAGTCTTACATATTTAGGTAATATACAGTAATTCAAATGATAGAAAATACCATTTACCTAGTTCTAAAAATCATGTATTTTGTGATGGAAACTTAATTGACAGTAATATTTAACCAGTATTTAAAAATAAAAGTTTTTTAAAAAAGCTCTGAATACATTTTAATTCATATAAAGTATTTCTGTTAAATCAAAAACTATGTTACCTTCCTTTTTCGAGTGGAAGTTCCTGGCACATCAGCATCTTTCTCTTCTTCCTTTGAAGCAAGAATTTATCAAATTTATTAAAAATATTCTACATTTCATGATTACAGTGAACCCTTGAACAACATGGGTTTAAACTGTGTAGGTCCACTTATACAGATTTTTTCCAATAAATACACATAGTACTATAAATGTTTTCTCTTCTTAACATTTTCTTTTCTCTGGTTTACTTAATTATAAATATATCTCATGTAATACATGTAATACACAAAATGTGTGTTAATAAACTGTTTACATTATCAGTAAGACTTCTGGTCAACAGAAGACTATTAGTAGTTAAGTTTTGGGGAAGTTAAAAGTTATACACAGAGTTTCAACTGCTCACGGGCTAAGTGCCCTTAACTTCCACGTTGTTCAAGTGTCAACTGTACTCTACAGTTTTTTATATACCAATTATCTCCTTTACATTTTAGTAAGTCTATAACGTATATGTTGGAGCTCTTTAGTACTCATTAAAAACTCTCACCCCTCCTACGTTTTAAAAACTTTTTGTCGTAAAAACAAAAAAAAAATCGGAACAATGTTTAAATTAATTATATAGCATTAGACAAAAATAATTTTCGTAACAGCATTTATCTGAAAATTGTTTCTTTTTTATACAGAATAAGACCAATGTCATAATTATAATAAAATATGAAATACCTCAGAGTCAGACAAAACTTTCTTCTTCATTGAATTGTAGAGTGGAATTATGTTATAGCAAGTCTGATCCCTAAATAACAAGGAAATGTTAGTATAGAAGATTAAGATTAGAGTTGTGAGATTTTTTTGCCTTTAAATCTGTTACTAAAACCAGATTTTAAGATAAAACTTAAAAGCCTGAAGGCTTCTTTCATAGGTTGATGACAAAACACACATGACTCTGCTCCTCCACTCTACATGGAGCCTCCACTCTAGCCTACTTCATTACACCAAACCCAATTCAATTCTCACCTCCAAGTTTTGCTCAGCTCATTGCTGTGCCTGGAATGCCTTCTTTAATTACTCAGTCTACAAGGGAAGTACATCCTGTCTTCTAATTCCTTCTTTCTTTCATTCTTAAATGCAATCGTTCCCTAAAATTTTGTCCTTAGTCATTTTCTCTTGACACTGTAACTTCTCTGTAAATGAATTCCAAATTCCTATAATTTGGTATGACTCTTCTCAGATTCCTACTATCATCTAAAGTTCCACATGTCTGAAACTAATTGTCACTCCCCAGTCTTCCTCCTTTTTCTATTTTTTTTAAAAACAGAATTCCCATTTTCATAGTGCAAAATTTTTCACTATTCCATCCTGTACTCCTTATGAACCCAATCACTGGCCAAGTTCTCTGAGTATACCTTCAAAATCTCTTAGAATCTGCCTCTTTCTCACTTCCATAAATTAATCCCTTATCACCTGCTACTTCATCAGTGTAGCAGCCAATCTAATATTTATGGTTTATGCCTCTTCCCTATCAATTCATATCAGACACTGCAGTAAATATTTTAAGGCATACTATGCATCATATAATATTCATGTTAAAATATGTTCATAAACCCTTGCTTCCGGTGCCCATATTTAAGTTTAGTTTCTTAGATCATCATTCAAAGGCCCTCCATGATCTGAACAAAACATGAATTTACAACACTGTACTCCTTACTTCTACTCACGTAATCTGTTTCACCCAATTTAAACTACTAAACTTATTTAAAATCTCTTTGATTTATTTTTAGATATATACAATATGAATGCTTTATATGTATTAATCTGTTCTTATAAGTCATTTCCCAATATCTATTTGAAAGAGATATAGTTTCACAAACTATTTCAAATATAAAAATAACTTTTATCTAAATTTCACTAAAATATAAATTTCCTATATCCCTCTATTCTAATTCATAGCTCATAGAAATATAGATGTACATAAATATCCACATAACACTCAAAAAGTTACAGACTAAAAACTTTATAGTTAAAATATTACAAGCTATTATAACCAAGTTATAGAAACAGCCCTCTGAGGAAAATTAATTCTTGATTATCAATTTTATTGAAAAGAAGTAAAAGCACTGCAATAATAGTCCCTAAAGCACTTGCAAAGAAACAGAGTTCTCTAGAGAACAGGGTAGAGGAAGGGCATGAAGTTTATCTTTCTAAGTTACTCTGGTGTTTTCTTACATTAAAATTACCTACACTCCTTAGAAAAAAAAGTCAGCAATTAATACCAGGAAAAGGGACCCTCTGATTAGGCTGTGTAAAAAGAATAAAGCAGGAGATGTTTTTTTAAAAGCTTCAATAATTCCTTCATGTAAAAATAAAAGCTGATAACAGCTGAGTATTTAAATTATAAAATAGTCTCCTCTTAACAAGAAATAATTATCCAATATAAATAATCTTAATATATTAACTCAGAGCAGTATCTTATACAAAACATATGATTCATTTCTCTGGCTTCAACTAGAAGGCTCAATTCATTCTATGGTTACATAAAATCCATTAAGACAAGAAAATAAAAGTGCTGCTGCCTTACAAAGTTATAATTACCACTCTTTGTATGGGATCAATGAATAAGGAAGTAAACTTGACTTTAAATAAAATCATCTTGAAAGTTAAAATTAGTCTACCACTGGACTCCTTAAATACTTGTTTATAAACTTGACAGGGGTACTATAATATCAAGATAAAAGGTTCTAAAATCAGAATGGCAAACATTCATTTACCATAAAAATTAAACAAATTAACCTCTAAAAGATGCAGTTTCCTTAATTACAAATTCCAGTAATTTCTCTCCCACATATAAGATTATTTGGGTTAAAAGAACTATTTTAGGTAAAACAGTACATATTCAATAAACACTATTATTATTATTATCATCTAACAGTTGGGCTTAGAAAAGGATACATGTTTGTTTACATTAACTATAGAACACAACTTTTATGATTTTGTGATGTCAGCCAATGAACTAAATGGTACTTTAGACATAGGCATTATGTGCTTCCTATTTTGAGTGGTGCCATGTATACAGCACATCATGTGATATGATGTATATAAAAACTGTATTTTACAATGCTGTCATTATTACAAATTAATTAAGTGTGGAAAAATAACTCACTTTATAAAATGCAGAAGAAGATCAGTCACAAACTTAGCAGATTTTACAATTGGGCTTCCAGGCTCATTAAAGGTTCGTGTATTATGCTCTATATATCGAACTTCCCACATCAGGGAAGAAACCCGCCTTTAAAGAAACAAAATACAGAAGTATTAACCTCATTATATTTAGAAATACAGGCACAAAATTTAAAACCTAGACACTGTGATTTTTCACACTGTAGTCTTTTATTTTCTTTTTTTATCAGTATTTTTTAATTGTTGATATTGTACAGTTTTCTGTCTTTTACCCTGCCCCCAGCCCACCACCCCAGCCCTCCCCATCTTCCTCCCATTTCCACCCCCCATAGTTTTTGTCCATGAGTCCTTTATATTTCACACTGTAGTCTTAAATCAAGTACAAAACTCACACCTCAAAAAGTTATTTTCGAAAAAGTATAACCTCTTTGTGCAAGAAAAAAAAGTGTAGCAATGTTACGGATTTGCACAGAATATGTCTAGATTAGACACACTGGACCATACACAACAGTTACTTCTTTTAGGAAGAGAGACTGCCTATAGGGAGAGTAATAGAGAACTGGAGTTTTTATTTTTAGCTTTACCTATTCCTGTCAGATATGATGTCATTTTTTGATAATAAATGTACCTGACATTTATGTAAAAAGGAAGCAATTTTCATCTAATTATATCACTGGTCATTAAGTGACATAAAAATGAAAAGCTGATGGCATGCTTATGAGATACGAAAATATAAACAATATGGTAACCATGTTTGTTTACCAAGAAAGCTAAGTAAATAAAAATTATTTTTTAACACTGAACTGACAATACTAAATTTTGGTATTTTATTATTTCTGAAGTAAAGAAAAATCCAAAGATGACTTCTAGAATATTACCCAATATGTGGTCCTACATAAAATAAACACTCATAAAATCTTACTGATGTGTGAACAAAAATACAATGACATGAAATTTTAAAAATTTATAGTTGTGGATATAGAAACACTTATATGCATTTAAAATGGCATTCACAAAATTCATTCTAATAATAAAATTAAAGGTATCTTTAGAATAACTTACAGAAAACGGTGTGTAAAACAAGAAATTAGAAGAATATCAGCCAGGCAAAATGAGAGTAGTTTAACAAAAGACTAAGGGAATTACTGAAGAGGAAAACCATAAACTTTAAGGAGTCTGAAGCCAATGAATAAAGGAAAAGCAACAAAGCTTGAAAAATGAAATAGCACTTAAAAACATAACTTGGGTCTATAACCATATTGTAAGAAAAATAGGCAGTTTCTAATTTATGTAAGGATTGTATCCCCAAACGTTTTTTCTAAATTAGTTACTATGGCTAATTCCAAAAATCCTATTTAAGGTGGAATGTACTTGAAATGCACACCTTAGCATTCTTTCCCTGTTACCTTCCATGTCTTGTTCCATCTCTGAAACACTAAGTATAACTTCTAAGATTTGATAATTACAGGTCTAGGAGAAAGAAGGATAGAACCTCCAACATCTGGAGTTGAAAAAGATTTAAAGAAGTATGCTTCATGGGTGAAGATAAATGGGAGACTCATTATCATAGCTGATGTCCTCCTCTATGCTTCTGACAAATAGCAATGAAGCAACAGTGGAAACACCTAGCAAGATCAGAAACTTCATCTTCAGAACATGAAGTTTAATATCTTAATTTCTGTTATTCCAGTGGTTACTAATGAGGGGTGATTCTGAGTGCCCACATACCATTTGGCAATGTGTAGAGAAATTTTGGGTTTTACAACCAGGGGCTGTTATTGACACCTAAAGGACAGAGGACAGCCCCAAATGTTAGTAATGTTCTTATCAAGAAACCCTATTTTTGTCAGTAAGGAATAACAAAATGGAATTTTCAGTGGCAGGTAAAGAAGTACCAAATTAGATTTATACTTTAAATAACAAAAAAAAAAAAAAAAGGGGGAAGGCACTAATTTTTGTAGAAAAATATCAATACAAAGTATGAATAAAAACTATCCTAAGTTAAATAAATAAAAATGTAAAGAACTGCAATAATATAAAACTGCTCACAAAAGAAAGTTTTAATGTCGTATTATTTGAATTAAAATGTTTTATGACTGTTTAGCAAAAGTCTTAAGAAAAATGAAAACTACAAGTATAATTTCATTATGTGAAAACTAAAAACTTAAACTCACTTTTTAACAAGACAATTTAGGCAATAAACATAAAAAGCCTGTCTGAGATTGGAACTCAGTATGTATTGGAATTGTTACCTAGAAGATGATGATGCAAATTAACTGAAATTGTGTCTTTAAAAGAAAAAACTCCACAAAGTTTTTCAAGCTAACCTAAAACTATGAAAAATATTCTGAATTTCCTAATTTCATTGTTCATAAGTATTCAAAAGCTGAACAGAAGCAAAATAAGAAAAAACAAATTTTATATTATTCTATGAAAAATCAAGTAATAAATATTTCAATGTGATATCTTGAAGAAAATGACAGTTTTGTAAAATATGCCATGCTTTATAAAATATGCTACGAAGACAGCAAGCAGCAGTTCATATTAGCAGCTAGACAAAACTATCTAGGTAACATATTCTAGGTGTGGTTACAAGACCAGCAGCATCAGCATCACTGGGAATTTTTTAGAAATGCAGAATCTCATGTCATTCTCTAAACCTACAGAACCAAATTCTGCATTTTAACAAAATCCTCAGGTGATTTTTTTATGTACATTGAAGTCTGATAAACACTGCTATAGAAGATCAGTAAATGGGTGAAAGGATCATTTAGCTTTATTTTGGTAGTAGCTACAGCAAACAATTCTAACCTGTAAAACCTGTTTTCCAGTCTTTGTTTAATTGTACTTAAATCTGTTGGATATGCCACTACAGTGCAATACATGGGGTAGGCTTGCAGATCCACTGGGGCCACAAATGCTGAAGCAATATCTAAAATAAATAAGACAGATAAGTTTATACATTTATTTTGTATTGCTTAAAATACTTCGTGGAAAATTCTTCTTGAATTAAAACAAGTTTTGATCCATGTAACTAGTCATCTGTCACTCTTCATAGAAAATGCATAGTTTAGCTAATCTAGTGAGAGTCTCATTTTTTATTATGTATAGATTTAAACTGCAACATTTTACAGATATCTGTTACTCAGAGTGCTTAAAAGAAAAAAATGACAAATAATATACACATGACCTATTAAAGATACATACATTTCTCTACTTAAAACGTGGCCATTCCTGAATCTATGTTTTTAACATTCATTCTATCAGTAACGCTATAATAATTACATTGTATTCAAACATTTTAACATCTGACTTTCTCAAAACTTAGCACTTTATCTCATCTTCACAACATAATTCTGTGAAATACTAGTGAAACAGAAAGGAAACAGATTCCAAAGTTTTTGACTCAAAGTAACTGACTCTATGGCATACATTAAACTGGTAAAAATCTATAAACTATGGTCTTTCTTCATTTTTGCTCATTCACACATAGTTTGACAACTTCATACCCTAAAATATTACTAAAATTACCTAAGACAGTATTTGAGACAATTTTTTACAAAGTGCTGCCATTCTATAAAATACTTCAGGTAAAAATATTATCCAATATGTGTCTCTAGTGTTTTTAGCTGTTATTCATGTTAATTTCTCCCTAGGCTCTTTGAATCTGATTCCTTACTGAAGAACAGGAAGGAGGCTGCTACAAAGCACCATACTAGTTTAGAGTTATTCTGGATAATTTGTGGTCATTGTTTTTCTTTTAATGAAGCAAAGCTATTCACATATCCTTTTCCCCTCCCCTTATAAATATTCTCTTATGTATATGTATGTAAAGTTAAGGGGGAAACTGGTATAGCTATTTAAAAATTATAATCCATCTTTCAATCATTGTCTTTCAGTTTATATTATGTCAGATTGAATATGTCAAGAGTTTTCAAACTGGATTCTGGAGGAATCCGAAGTTTCCCTGGCGTTTTGGGGGGGACCCTCATTCTAAATTCAGGTACAGCAATCCCATTTATAACTGTTTTCAATATCTGAGTCCTGTGTAAGATTTCATTTTGAAAAATTCCACTTAGAAATGTTTGAAAATCACTGACTTAATGATATTATGAAAGAGTATTCTGTTTGAATTATAGTATTTTTCCTTTCCTTTGCTTTCTGCCAGCTTTTTCCATGTTGATGTGCTACTATTATCATTTACCTAGTGTCATCAACTGGTTTATTCCTGCGACAATTCTTTCACATTCTTCATCCCTTGGATTGGAACCCCATTCTCCATCAAGAGGTTTATAGATCAATGATCTGCATTCCACATCAGTTAAAGGAACACTGGTACCTAGTTCCTCAGGAAATACAGCTGAAATACCCAGAAAGAAATGCAGATTTAGTGAAAATATGTGGTAGTTTGCTAAAATTTAGGTTATCTTTACAAAGTAGAGCTGGTATTGTCATAAGAGTAAAGGATAATTTTATAAAGATTTGGTAAGTATATTCTTTCATTAAAGAAAAACGTTTCAGTGATCAAGAAAATTTAAATTATTTTTAAAAATATTGTAATAATTACTTCTCCAAATTTTTTACCCCACAACTATCTTTATCACCATTTACCAGGTGAAGTAGAAAGTATTTTATAAAATGATACAAATTTAAGAGGCTTTGAATCAATTCATAATATATTCTCCATTTTTACTTTGATAAAACACACACAATGTAAAACTGAACTAAAGCAGTATTTCCCAGAATACTTCAAATAAAGCCTAATATATTTTAAATGTATGAACAGAGAAAATTATGATTACTAACAGGTAATTCTCACGCTTATTGCTCTTAAATGATAATGGTATGCTTTCTGCATGCCTGAATAGGTAAAAGAATCTCTTACTGAATCTTTAAGAGAATTGTCAGGGGTTGGTGATGACATAAATCTACAAATCTACCAAATACGTTTTTCTATGAACTAGACCCAGATAAGAGAAACATGTTAACTATTTGTGTACAAAACTTTTCCTCCTTACAAAATGAAATTAAACTCTATGGTTGCATATGTATACGTATTCAAATAGATCAAAAACAAAAAGCACTCCCTCCACATACAGATATATTTAGGTAGGATGTATCAACAGCACCAATTCATTTCAAGAAATACCTCAGGCATTACAACTCTAATTAGCTTCATTCCTCTCACATTTATAATAGTGCAACACGACTTCAAACTCAAACTTCCACAAAGGAAAAAAACAAACCAGAATATAAGCCATATAAAATGATCACAATCTGATTAAGACATTTTAAAATTTTAAAGACTATTTTCTAATTTCTAAAGTTTACCTCAGTTTACTTTTTCCAATATAACATTTTTCTCTGACTTCTTAGAAATACAATAAATACCAAACATTTATAAATGGTATTTCTATGTCAAAAGTCAAAAAATTTTTAAAAATCTTTACTATTATCTAAAAGTAATATTATTTTTAAAGAAATCAATACAGAATATAATGTAAAAGATAATTGATAAAAGTCTTTATATTTTTACTTTTTATAAATAATCCTTATTAAGAATCTGGAATATATATCCTTTTGAACATTTTTATGCATATACAGTAATATGAGCTTTTTTAAAAAACTGAAACAAAGGTAATGAGGTAGAAAGAAAATATAATCTCCAGGATTTAGCTACACTGGCCTCTTCTCAGTCCTGGGAAGATATCATACTCACTGCCTAAGGTTAACTCCCAAATTCCAAAGCAATGTGTCAGGCCATAAGCAGGGTAACAGTTATTACATTATTATTAATTATAATTCCCTACTCATTGAGCCCTTACACATCGCAGGCTCTATAATAAGTACTTTACACATATGATGTCATTTAATCCTCACAGTAGCCTTGTAAGAACATATTAGTTTACATAATTTTAAAAGCTAAATCCTAAGAACCTGGTTTGGAGAGTTTAAGGAACTTCCCAAAATGGCATAGACAGAGGATGGCAGAGCTAGGATATGAATCTATGCTACCTCTCATGCAAAAGCCTGAACTCTGGAGTTACAAAACTATCCTTGCTCCCAAGTGCTCAGCTTCTAGGAATAACTAATCACTAGCAAAACAATTCCATGTTTTTCTGTAATTAATTAATTTCCATCTTCCCTGTTAAGACTATAAATTCCAGGGGGAAAATATTAAGTCTATCTTGTTCTCTACTATGTCTCCAATGTCCAGGTCAATAGTAAAGGTGCTATATTTGATGAGTGGATATTTTCCATTTGATCTTTGTAACAACCCTATGCAATAGCAAGTTAGCAAATTAGATTTCTTATGTAAAAAATTAATTCCATAACATATATACAGAAGCCTAACATACACTCACCATTATTAGGTATAAGCTCCATATCCCAAGGACTCATCTTTTCTGTATCACCATTATCCCAGCTTAAAGGGAGAAAAATCCTGTTATTAAAAAATCTAAATACTAAAACGCAATTTTTAAATAAAATCACATCATAAAATAACTGCTTTGGTATTTTAAAGAAGTATCTCTATCATTTTATTAATAGATGGGGAGAACATTCAAAGAAAGTCAGGCTGAACTAAAATACAACAAATACTTCCTTACCAAACATTATAACACTGAAACAAACTATCAGGGTACTCAGGTTGAAGAGGTTCCTGGCTCTCAATTGTTCCAAACCACCAGGCATCATCTATGACTGATCTGAAACGGTCACCTGGACAAAAATAAGAGCCATCTCATTAATCTGAATTGTAATGCTGCTGTTGTTGCTCCTTTTCCCCCCAAAGTATATTCCTTTAAGATACTTAAACTGCCTGTATGATTTCAGAAGATATAGAAAAAGTGACCTACAAATTTCAAAATAAGTAAATAACTCAGCAATATTGAGAAAAAATGTTATTTAATAAGTACACCAGAACTGTTACTTACCAGTTTCTATTGTACCATTTCTTACATTTTATTAGGGTAACGATAAATTCACTTTTACCTTAAGCATTTTTAAGAACCTAGCATTTTTAATTCATCAGTAGGACTAGGCCCAAACTTTTCATTCAAATAAGTATATAGTTTAATAATTTCAGCTAAACAAATACAGTCTATAATTTCTTATTTTCTGTAGCCAAGTTCCTCTAACCAACAATCAACACTCCAGTCTAAAAACAACTAAACCAAACAAATAAATATTCAAACTGACTTCTTTACCTCAATTACCCTTAAGCTACAACACTCACGCATACACTCATTTTCTATTTCCTATTAAAAACAAATAAACAAAGACATTTACTCTTTGTAAAATAGCACTCATTGAGTTCCTTTTTTTACTTACATTCAGCTAGTTATATTAGGAAAACTGCTCTCCCCAAAGACCCTCATGAGTTATCCTCTCAGATTCCCACTGTGCCATATGAAAACTGTAAACCAGTCTCTTCTTTTTTTGCTATGTTTTCCTCTTCCCTGACTTTCAAACAAAAAATCAAATGTAAAAAATTATAACCAAAACCAAGAAAAACTTCTGACTATTTCTTCTTGAAATTTACTTACAAATTTCTAAATAATGAATATAGAGCTATTTCTTCACTTATCTATTTCAGACATTAAGTATTGACCTCTATCCATACAACTGTATATAAAAGGTATATGTATCCTATTTAGTCTATATTCAGTTTTTCTATATCACGAGTATGTAAATATTGTTTGCTACTAAGCCAACTTGTACACACTTTCTTGTATTATTTTTAATTGTTTCATTTTTTAATATTTTAGTTTTCCCTGAATTTATGATTATCTTCCCACATTCTCTAACAGTTCAAACTATAAACTACTTTTCAATATAATTTCCTACAAGTAAAGCATGTTAGATAATTGGAGATCAGTTCCATCTTTTTCCCTTGAAGACTTCACTCTTGAGAGACAATCTGGTCTGGTTGTTTTACAGGCTTGGTAACAGATGCTATTCTTGGACTTCTGCTGACTGTTACCTGCAAATTCCTCTCTGCTCTTTCCTGTCCTGAAAAAATTTCCTGTCTTCTAGAGGGGTTCCATGTCTTTCTCTATTTTGATTTACTCCCTTACTTTATGGAAAACATCTTTCAAAGCTTCCAGAGAAATGATACATGATACATTAACTTTTTTCATAACTCCTAGGACCCTAATTTTAATAACTTGCATTTTTCTAATTTTTCTTTTTTTAGAGAACACAGTTAAATTTCTAAGTTTATGAAGTCCAAAAACAATAAACAAATCATCATGCCCATGCATTCCAATGGCACTAGAGAAAAGATGGACTGAAGTATCAATTATTGTGATTTATCAAGCCACATTATGCCATGCATGTACCACATCTCACTCCAAGAAGACAAAGAATGCCACTATTTGAAGTTTAGAAATGAAATACTCTAATGAACAGCATACCCTTTGGACATAAATTAATCCATCTTAAATGACTGGAAACTTTAAAGGATTTTAAAATTTCTTTGAGTCTTGATTACAATATTAATTTTTAAAGATTATAATAAAGTTAAACAAAAAATGTAGGTTTAATTTTTGTCCCATCTAAATTAAAGTATTAAAACATATTGACCTGGAAGACTTCTTTTGCTTCAATTTTGAATTGTTACTAATATTTCTGGATAAAAATTTAAGTCAAAATATAAGATAGCTAAAGGAATAGGTATGAACAATCTTATAATAGTTAACAAATGTAAGAGAAAAAAATGCTTAGAATTTCAGCATCAACTAGATTAAAAGTATTTTCATTCTTAAAAAAGACAGAAAAAACAGCTGACACATATTGTACTTGGCTACTAATATTCCCAGAAATGGTAGACAACCGATTTCTTTTCCTAAGCTATGAAAAATATTCAATCTCTTATTGAATTAAAAACACACACTTATGGCTTCTAACATTACCTACCTATATTCCACCGCCTGTATCTTGCATCATCAAACTGTTGTCTCAAGACTAGGAAATCTATAACATCAGGCATATCATGGTATCTGATTACAAACAGAAATAAATTAGGTCACATACCTAAAAATATCTATAACATGTTCAAATTTATCTTGAAAACAATCTACAATACTAAGAAACCATTGCCTTTTTCAATAGTCCTTACTTCATGGTAAATGATCCGCCGGTCAGTTTACCAGTATCAGGATCAAGAAAAGCAAGTTTAAGGCAACAAAGGGTAGGCAATCCCACTTCATACTTTATGCCAACTATTTTCATCAGTTCTTGTTCCTAAGGAGAGAGAAAACACGAGAAACCATCTTCTCAAAATAAACTGCTAAACATAATTGAGAAAGCATTTCTTCATGTCAATCTTGATCTAGGTAATTACTCTGTGTATATGTAAAAATTCAGATACGTGTACTATAGAGTATGCAAATTGTATTTCGATTTTAAATAGTAAAGAGAAAAATAAAAAAACTTTACTGAAATAACAGTTTTCCAATACTTAGAGGTCTAGGCCTCTAAGTAATTTTGAACTATTGCTAATAAATCTAGATACACTTATCAAACTACAAATATATTTGCCTTAGGTATTAGTATTGCTATTTTCACTGTAATTAAATTTTGTACCCACAATTTATAAACTACCACAGCATACAAATTCAGTCAATCTTATGTTTCTTAGAATGTTAAATACAATACCCTCTACTCCCCAGACTGCTTCAGTTAAGAAAGATATCTTCATTGATACTGTTTCTTATAGTAAAACTATTAATAATACAATTTTTCCACATTCCATAACTACATACTTTTGAGCTATTAAATAATAAACATCATACCCGTAGCTCCATTTTATGCCATGGCTGTTTTTTAGGATTGATACTATAAATTTTATTTTTCCGGGCCATTTCAACATACGCTTCATGTCCTTGTCGGAAATAATAAACCTAAAAATAACATAAAGTCACAATTTAAAAACTTGAACGTGTCTCCTTAAACCCAATATGCAAGAATTTAATGTCCTTTGAACTAAAAGATTTTCTAATGCTATGATATTTTTTCCTTCCTTTCCTCAAGTTTTTCTGATGTCACATAATCACAACCAAAGTATTCAAAATAACATTACTTTGGTTACATACTAACTGGTTAAGAAAAGCAGTTACTTTTGGGGCTTTTTTGGGTGTTTTTACCACTTTTATTGTTTAAAGATTTCATTTATTTATTTCTAGAGAGAGGGGAATGAAGGGAGAGAGAGAGGGAGAGAAACATCAATGTGTGATTGCCTCTCACATACCCCCAACTGAGGACCCAGCTCAGAACCCAGGCATGTGCCCGGACTGGGAATAGAACCAGTGACCCTTTTGTTCACAGGCCAGCACTCAATTCACTGAGCCACACTAGCCAGGACACCACTTTACTTCACAGACAACAGTGTGGTAATTGCAGGGGGGAGGAGGAGGGATGGATGGATGTGGAAGAGAGCATAGGGGAATAAATTGTGATAGAACAGATAAATAAACAGAGCTTTCTGTACTTAAAAAACATAAAATACAAGGTTAGAGTTAATGAGTACTGGATAAAGTAAATTAAAATTTCAATAAAATAAAGAATCACAGGTATATGCTCCAGCTGGTGTGGCTCAGTGGATTGAGCTCCAGCCTGCAAACAAAGAGGTCACCAGTTCAATTCCCAGTAAGGGCACATGCCTGAGTTTCCAGCCAGGTCCCTGGTTGGGGGAAAAGCAGAGGCAACCAGTCAATGTTTCTCTCCCTTTCTGACTTTCTCCCTCTAAAAATAAAAATAAAAATAAATTTAAAATGTTTTTAAATGGTGAGATAGCTAACTTTAAAAAAGAAAAAAGAATTGCAGGTATATAACATAGTTAAAGCCAGTATCTTAAAAACTTGAATGGGGGAATATAAGGGCTTCCTAGTAGAGCTCTTCAGTGGGAGGTCATCCAGTAGGAAAGTCACTAGACCCTAAGCCTGTCCCCTTAACAAGCTCCCATATTCCCACTGTCATGCAAGCTCTGCAGCATCAGATGGTGATGTGCAGAACATGCTCTCTTCTGTTAATAAGCACTCTTGTCCTGCTCTGTCCTGCTGGATGTTTACAGGAATAGGTTCCTCCTAAGATGCTGGGTTAAGGCCTTTGTAAACCAACTAGAAAACATGCTTGAAATTTTTAAAATGTACTAGTATCATTTTGATGATAAAGATATTTCTTAAGGCTTAAGAAGAGCACAGAATTTGGAGTCATACTACCAGTTTACTGGCAGTGTGATCTTTGGCAAATTAAGTTTTCTAAGCTTGATTTTCTTATCTCAAGTTGACAATGCTCACTGTTATAAGGTTATTACAAAACTGAAATGAGAAAATGTTATGTAAAGCATTCAATACAGTGTACAACAAAAAAGAAATAAATGACTTAAAAATTTTTGTATTTATTTTATTTTTAGAGAGAGAAAGGGAGGGATAGAAATTCTCACCAATGCGAGAAAGAAACATTGCTTGGTTGCCTCTTGCATACCCCCAACTGGGGTACCTGGCACAACCCAGGCATGTGCCCTGACTGGGACTCAAACCAGCGAGTGACCTTTTGGTTTGCAGGACAACACGCAATCCACTGAGCCACACCAGTCAGGGCTAAATGATTTTTTAAAAAATATTTCATCTGTGTTGCATAACAAAATTGTAACTAAGGATCATGATTAATTTATTCCTCACTTTTGTAGCTAGTAGTTTATACATATACGTAACTTGAAAGTAAAAAATGTATTCTCACATATATTTTAACCTTATGAAAAGAGCAACTTATTTATTTATCCTCATTTTATGAATATCAAATTTAAGTGATTACTGACTACCATCCTGTAGAACTGGTAACCGAACACAGTAATTTTATAACAAGTATTTTTCCTACTATTAAAAAATAGTATACCTTGTTTAAAAAGTGCTATTAAACTTTTTAAAAGACAACTTAAAACATTTTGAAAGGAAATTATTCAATAAGCAATTACACACTTTCTAGCCACCTTCAAATAATATATTAAACATAATATAACCGAGCATTTTCTTGATGTCACAGATCTGTTAGGATCTACCATTGTGACTAAATTACAGCAATGTGGTGACATTCTTGTTCTGTGTTCTTCAAGCCTTCTTAGGCAAGTAGGGCATCTACCTGAATTATTACAGACTGTTAAAGTTAATCTTACAATGTCAAGTTTTTGTTTTCCTTCTTTGACTGAACTGCCACCTGCCACTTTCTATAGCTAATTAGTGTTCTTTGCCAGAAAAGCCAGTTTTAATTCCTTATTTCTTACTGCTTATCTACTAGGCATCAGATAACCCTGTCTCTTACAATCTATGCATAAAATAAGGAGACGTGAATCCTTGAGTGGAAAACTTGGATTTGAAATCTTATATTTTCATTTCATAGTCCAAAGTACATAGTCAAATGATGCCCAATCACATTTTCTTAAAAATGAAATATTTCTTATTCTAAGACAATACAATTTTTAAAGGTCTAAGAATAGATTATGAACCTAAGTTATTTAAATGAAACACTTCTATGAAATAAAATTAAATGAAAATAAAATAGGCTATATATTATATATAATACCATATGTCTTAAGCTAAGAAAAATAAATATTATTTTAATTTAAAAAAGAAAAAATAGCAAATCATTAAAAATACATACTAGTTTTTAAAATGCTAACAAAATTCCCATTTTTAAAATATTTAGATTTGCAATTGCAATACTTACAGCATCCTCAAAAAATATGATTAATGCTTTCATCCTAATTTTACTTTTTCTGTAGTTAACAAACATTCAGAATGAGATACTTTATAAAACCACTGCAATCTTCTAGAGTTGTTTCTAGTACCCTAGAAATATTTAAAATAACTTAAAAGAAAGAAATACAATATGTTTTAAAAAGTTTAAACGTACCTCATCACCCATCTGTGGTACAAATGGACATCTTCGGGGAATAGTATCTGTAATCCATGTTGAAGGCAACCATTCTTCTAATGTCAACCCATTTTCCGTTAGTTCTCCTACAGCCAACCTCTAAGGTTTAGAACATTTAAAATAATATTATCATAAAAGTATTCATCTACAACCTGTCCTTTAAAATAATTATAAAGGTAGTTAAATAAATAAATGGAAGTGAATCATTGTGCAATATGTGTATTCTTCAGATATTAAAAACCTATTCTGGAAAGATGTCAGTAGTAGCAGTATAGTATTTAATCTCTCCAAAATAACTACATAAAAAAGAACTAGATAAACCAAAACCCTGCAGACACCATTCACAATAAAACTGTTAAGATATTCTCATAAACACTAAAATATAAACTCCAGGTAGTCTCCCTGTCAAAGTTCTATTGGTTTTATAAACTTTCCATTTAACAAAGCCTATTTGAGTCTTTTTAAAAAAAGTCCTAGTCATAGTGTGTTAGTAACAACTAGATAATATATTCTCATATGGGCTGATTAGTGCAAGACACAGAAGGCTAATTGTTTCCATGGCTAGACATTATACTTCTACATAGCCCAAGAATACTCTTTTCCCCTTTAGAGATCCATTTTACAATCTTGGCTCACATTTAGCTTCTAACAAAAAATTTTTCTTCAGATTTTTTCAAACAAAATGTTGTTAATCCGGGTTCCTTACTTTTTATTTTTTGTGGATAAATATGAAATTAGGCCTCTGAGAAAAACTTTTTAACTTTGCTGGTCACCTACAAGTGACCAAAATGATCTGGAAGTTGTTACCTTAGACTTAGGAAAAAGGAAGTTCTAAGAGCCTTTGAAACCTAATATCATTTATAAGCAGAAAAAGTTCATGCAGTTGATTAAAAATGTTTTTATTCAGTGTTTGTATATTAAGATTCTAAGTTTTATTCTCTTGTGTTTTTTTAAAAAAGGCAGTTGTCACTAAGTTAATGCAAGTTCACCTAAAAGAAGCAATGTCATACTGAGGTATCACAGAACACTATTTGCAACAGGTACTGACTGCTACAGCTGCTACTCAATATGCATTTTCTCTTCATAAACCACATTTTCCTGCTTCTCAAACACAGAAGGAGCACCCTCTCTTTGGAGAAAAAGGGATGGGAAAAGATCAGCATTTACAACATGTGACATGGGTCTACTGGAGAGAATTTTAGTCAGGAGTGATGGGATCTGACTTACATTTTAAAAGAATCACTATGAATGCATCAAAGCTGGGATTTTCAAATGAGGGCCCATACACAGTTCAAGCTTGGCACGCTCTCTCTAAATCAAATTTTAATGGAACACAGCCATACTCATTCATTTATGTATTGTCTATGGCTGCTTTCAGCCTACAATGGCAGAGTAGCTGGACCTTTACAAAAACAATTTGTCAATACATGCTTTAGAAAATAGACTCTAGGGGATAAAGGACAAAGGCATGAAGACAGGTGGAAGGCTACTGTAACAATACAAGTGAGAGTTCACAGTAGCTAACACTAGTGACAGCAGAAATGCTGAAAACATTTAAGTGCTGAAACATTTAGAAGAGCCAAGATAATTCTCCTTGATGGGCTGGATACACAGTATGAGAGAAAAAGGAGAATTAAGCATAACAGCAAGTTCTGGGTATAAATAACTAAAAGAGTCATTACTGTTGAGATGAGAAGAACTAGACTGCAACAGGTTAGAGAGAAACTCTTAGAAAATATAAGTTTTGCATGTGTAAAATTTGCGATGTTAAGTCAGGTCATATCTGAACCATTATTTTATCCACAAAGAATTACTGAATAGCCATTGTTACTACGTACTGAGTACATCACAGAGTTAGATCCACAGATTGTATCAATTTTATTTACTGAAGTGTGTTTTGAAAAAGGTATCCTTTGACTTAATAAAAACAAGTAGAGACTTCCGGCCAAGATGGAGGTGGAGGTGGACACACTGTGCCTCCTTGCACAACGAAAATTAAAGACCACAAAGATTTAGAAACAAGAAAACAACCAGAAGGGACAGAAAACTGAACTGTACGGAAGTCCAACAACCATTCATCCAGACTGGTAAGAGGGGTGGAGTCGCAGTAGGAAAAAGTGGAGGTTGGTGGACCGGTGCACAAGCAGCAGCAGCTGGCAGATCCCATGTGTGCGGGTGGTGGCTAGCAGACCCCAGATGCACAGGCGGCAGCTAATGGACCCCAAGCACAGGGTGGCAATGTTGCAGACCCAGTGAGGCCGCGCAAGGTGGCTGGCTAACCAGGTGGTCCCACATTCATGCAAAGATAATCCAGGTGAAGGGGAAGTGGTGGAAGGAACTGGAATCTGAGACAGAGCGGAGCAAGCACCATTGTTCCCTCTCGGATCCTGCCCCCACATACAGCGTCACTACCCAGCAACTGGGATGCCCCGCCCTGGGGAACACCTAAGGCTCTGCCCCTTACTACGTAACAGCCTCGACCAGACCCTCTCCCCGCAAAAAAAGGCTCAAACTGGAGAACAAATCAAAACCCCACAGCCAATTCATCTAAGCGACCAAGAAATAGCCAACCCATCAGATGCACAGTTCAAAGCCCTGGTGATCAGGATGCTCACAGAATTGGTTGATTTTGCTCACAAATTAGATGAAAAAAATGCAGGCTACAATAAGTAAAATGAAGGAAAACACACAGGGAACCAATGGAGATGAGAGGAAAACTGGGACTCAAATCAATGGAGTGGACCAGAAGGAAAAAACAAACAACCAAACAGAAAACAAGAAACAAGAATTCAAAAAAATGAGGAGAGGCTTAGGAACCTCCAAGACATCTTTAAATGTCCCAACATCCGAATTATAGGGGTACCAGAAGGGGAAGAAGAGCAACAAGTGGAAAACTTATTTGAACAAATAATAAAGGAGAACTTCCCCAATCTGGCAAAGGAAATAAACTACCAGGAAGTCCAGGAAGCTCAGAGAGGCCCGAAGAAATTGGACCCAAGGAGGAACACACCAAGGCACATCATCATTACATTAGCCAAGATTCAAATGAAGGAGAGAATTCTAGAAGCAGCAAGGGATAAGGGGACAGTCACCTACAAAGGAGTTCCCATCAGACTGTCAGCCGATTTCTCAAAAAGAGACCTTCCAGGCAAGAAGGGATTGGAAAGAAGTATTTGAAGTCTTGAAAGGCAAGGACCTACATCCAAGATTGCTCTATCCAGCAAAGCTGTCATTTAGAATGGAAGAGAAGATAAAGTGCTTATCAGATAAGGTCAAGTTCAAGGAGTTCATCATCACCAAGCCCTTATTATATGAAATGTTAAAGGGACTTACCTAAGAAAAAGAAGAGAAAAAATATGACAGTAAAAAGACAGCAAACTCACAGATATTAACAACCAAACCTAAACAAAAACAAAGTAAGCAAACAGCTAGAACAAGAACAGAACCACAGAAATGGAGATCACATGGAGGGTTAGCAACAGGAGAGTGGGAGGAGGAGAGGGGGGAAAAGTATAGAGAATAAGTAGCATAGACGATAGGTAGAAAGTAGATGGGGAGGGCAAGAATAGTGTGGGAAATGTAGAAGCTAAAGAACTTATAACACATGGACATGAACCAAAGGGGGGGGAATGTGGGTGGGAGGGGGTGTGCAGGGTGGAGGGGGATGATGGGGGAGAAATTGGACAACTGTAATAGCATAATCAATAAAATATATTTTTTAAAAAAGTAGAAAAATCTGAAAACTGGTAATTACAGCCTCAATATGGACTATCAATTATACTAGGCAAGTATCTTGCCCCATAAGGAAAATTCTTTGTTGATTGGGATAGCTACCAATTCTAACACAAAGCCAGATTAAGTTGGATATTAAACAGGAATAACCACAGTTATAACTGTAAGACTCGGGGATAGCCAAGTACCATTATGATGACAATGCCTATTCACCAATAATTCTTAGGAAACCCGTAATTTTTGGTTAAAGTATATTTCTGTCACTTAATGTTTAAAACTATGTAGGGAATAAATTACACTGAATATTCCTCAAACTTTCCAGTCTCATGATTTGAGATTTAAACAAAGAATCTGAGATATAGGCAATTAATTTTTTTCTTCCTATCCACAGAAATTTTTCTAGGCCCACCTCAAATATTATGTCTTCTGAAGTCTGTATCTGAAACTCTAAAATGAGATGTCCCCACTTGATTTCTGATTTATTACTTTCAAAATTAATCTGGCAACAACAGATCGTTGTTTCTCTCATTCATCAATGTTTCTCTTTCTCCTTCCTTTCCCCACTATCTAAAAATATATAAATAAAATCTTTAAAATATTAATCTGGCAACTGAACACAAATTTCTTCTATTTTTATCTTGGGGAATTCAATCAACTTGTTGGTCACACTTTTTTTTTAAGGTTTTACTTATTTAATTTTAGAGAGAGGGGAAGGGAGAAAGAGAGGGAGAGAAACATCAATGTGTGGTTGCCTCTCTCTCCCCTGCTGGGGACCTGGCCCAAAACCCAGGCATGCGCCCTGACTGGGAATCTTACCAGTGACCCTTCACTTCGCAGGCCCACCGCGCTCACTCCACTAGACCACACCAACCACAGCAGTTGCACATTATTTTTTAGAATAAGTACTATATCTTATACTTCTTTCTATCCACTGTATTGCTTTATAGATAGCAAGCATTCAATAAAAATTTATTGATCTGGTTTCCAGAGCTCTTAAAAGCATAAAGGATATATGTCAGATATTATCTGAGTTTTGGTTACTGCATTTTCTATAT
This sequence comes from Glossophaga mutica, assembly GCA_039655065.1. Classification (NCBI taxonomy): domain Eukaryota; kingdom Metazoa; phylum Chordata; class Mammalia; order Chiroptera; family Phyllostomidae; genus Glossophaga; species Glossophaga mutica. Next base: position 146,212,461 of record CM077306.1, read on the forward strand.
CTGCCTTACTGATTCTTGCTTAATTGAAAAACAATGTCATATGGAAAATATTTGCATCTTTTCAGACATGTAATACTATCAATTACCTAATGATCTGTTACTTTCTAGCACTACAACTCTTCATAAAAAGGGAAATATTACTTGAGATAACAAGAAGACTAAGGAATAAGAACAAGTCTATCCAGTGGTCAATTCACTGGTAGGCTAACACCAAACCATGTGAATAAACTCCAAATTAAAGGAAATTGTTTACAATATCTTATAACTTATTCAATTTAAAATCGATTCCACCTAAATTTAATGGCAGATAGATCCTGTTACAATACTTCAAGAGAAATAGTGAAATTAAAATATGACAAATGGTAATAGTGAATCCAAATGTGGCACTGCATGAAGGAGCCCAAGGTATTAGTTCATAGATAATTATCAAATCAAGAGGACCACAAAGTAAAATGTGCTCTTGGGACAAAAGAATTACATTCTGAGTGTAAATCTCAAAAGTTCATCAAAATTGTCTTGAGATTAAAAAAGTGTTTACATTATTAGTTAGATACATGGCTAAACAAGTTTTCTTTAACCATTACCACATAAAATAATGGGTCCTTATACATTTATCATTGACAAAACAGAAGAAAAAGAAAACTGTCAGCAAAAGCATGGCATTCTCTTTGGTAAATCTTCCCCAGGCAAAAGTAAAGGAGGTAACAAGAATAATAGGCAGTGGAATCCAAATTAAAGTAATTCATAATCATAGAGATGAAGGAAACAAATGTTCAACTGACACAGATTAAATAAACACTTAAGACAAATGTATTCTTAAAAAATTTTCAAGTTGGCCCTAACCAGTGTGGTTCAGTTGGTTGGGCGTCATTCCACAAAGCGAAAGGCTGCTGGTTCAATTTCCACTCAGGGCGCAAGCCTCGGTTGTAGGTGAGGTCCCCAGTCAGGGCAAGTACATGAGACAACAGATCAATGTTTCTGTCTCACAATAATATCTCTCTCCCTCTCTTTCTCCCCGCTTTCCCGTATCTAAAAATAAATAAAATCTTTTTTAAAAAATGTCAAAATTCTCTGGGGATAAAGACCCTATAAGTTTCCTCAGTATTTCACACTACAAATGACAACCTAAGGAGCATCTAATTATGGCTCACAAACTGTATAAATTAACCAAGGTTTGTTAAAACAACAGTATCCTACTTGAGATTCATATTTGCATTGTGGTCAGCTATGACAAGTTTTGCAGTCCTATTCCAGGTGATGTTCCGACTATGCTTTCTGTTTATTTTCAGCAATAAAAATGAATAGTAAAAAGTAAAGGCAATTAAGAGACTAATAAACTGTATAATTTATAGCATTACTTTTTAAATATACATAAATTTCACCAGACTGTCAAGAAAAATCTGCTCATGTCTTAAGATTAAATGCTCAATATTTAGAATATAATTAATTCTACAAAGAAACATCCTCACATTCTAAACATTTAATACTTAAATAAACTAAACATATTTTGGTACACAGTAAGTTCTCACCATGTCAACAGGTTCTCTGACTTAGAACAGAGTCAAAATGATGTATAACAAAAAACAATTTATGAGAGGTTAATTAACATAAACAAAAGTTAAATTCCTACTGTATCTTATCAACATAACATTAAAAGACATTGAAAGAAACACCATTCAAAGACCTGCTATACTCTATTTTACTATTGTGTACTTTGAAGGTCTTTTATTAGTACTTGCTGGTATACCTCAATAATGTTAATGTTCATCAACTGCACTTCTAAGAAGTGTGCTTTGCTTTCATAGAAAACATTAGTTTATATGTATATATATATAAATCAACCTTTTGTTTTCTTTCTTTGGGCTTTTTTTTCTTTGGTGATATTGGTCCATCTTTTTCTTCATTTACTTTTTTCCTTTCCTTTTTAATCTGTTTTTGCTTCTGTTTTTCAGATTCTTCTTCTTCATCCGAACTGCTTTCTGCCTTCTTGGTTTTATGCTTAGGAATTTTCTTTGGTGGCTGCAGATTAATTCCTGCATCAGCTGTCCAATCAGAATAGTCACTGGAGTAGTCGCTACAAGAGAAAAAGGTGTTAAAAATACATGAACACAAGATAATGTTAAGACTTTGTCTTATAAAATGCAAAAAAAAAGATTATAATAAAGAGAAATAACAGTATATATTAATGAACTAAAAATAGTTCTCTAACTTTTAACTCACCTTCTAAACAGTTTTTTTAAATTCTGTAGGCTTAACTTATTTAAATATCAAAAAAATTAAGATAAATAATAAGGTCATAGCTTTAGTTGAAACAATGAATTTAGTACCTTCTATGATTTTAGCCAAAAATTGATTTAAGAATGTTTCATCTGTTCGAAATATTGTGGAGCATATAAAAATAAGAAGCAGAGTGTCACCTTCCTTAATTCTAGCAACAATAGAAAGACAGCCCTGGAGAGCATAGGAGATAAACATTAAGGAGGAGGTATAGGGATTCCTTTCTTGAGGTGAGAGCTCTGGACAAGGGGGACTCCTATGTTAAAGCACCAATGCCCTGATATTGAACAGGCAGAGCCAGAAGTGTTCTTATCCAGTGGGAAGGCTGTCAGTGATAACTTTACTTAGTATTTACATATACCTTAGATATATCTTATGCTTCAAAGCATGCCATGACTCAGAAAACTACAGGTTTTATTATCTTATGAATCACCACCAATCATGTTTGATAATTTCTTTTCCGTTTACTTTCGATGGACCCAAGTCTTACTTAAATGATATTGTTGCAAAATAAAGAATCCACTTATGACATTTTGTTTCAATTTTTGTACATAAAACTATCACTTGATGGTATACAGTTTTACAAATGTAAATGCCTTAAATCTAAATTATACATTAAAATCAATAATCATCTGTCCAGGTTTAGTGATGCATGACCTCACTCTTCTCTGAAAACATTCCTGGTAAATCCTGAAAAGACATTTTCCTGGAGTTTTATTCTAATACCACCACCTCTTCCCATGGCCAATATATTGTCTTTTATAAACATTTACGTACATCTCCTTCAGAATGATCATCATAGATAAAATTTAAATAATTAACTGGTTTACTAGTATGATTTTCATGACTTCATTTTAAAATTTAAAATGATTCTAAAGAACTTTAATTAAATATTTTTCAGACACTATTCTGTATGCATAGAAACCCATCTGCAGGCAAAAACATCTATTCAAGAATAAACTGTCTTCAACTTATAAGCATTTATTTACAGTTATCCCTCCCAGCCACAGTCACTCTAAATGGCACCTGCCAAATACTGACAGTTACTACTCTCTGGAGCACTTAGCTCTTATGGGAAATCTGCTGCTGCCAGCAAAGTCATAACTATAAACCTGAGAGCACAATGTTCTTTACACCATTGCCCTCAACTGCTAAAGCCAAAAAAAAATTTTTTTGCTGGCCTATTTCAAATGTAGGAAACTACCAGACATGGACACTTGCATAACATTACTGGGAATAACTGCTGTGGAAATAGGAAAGCCCTTGATTCTAACACTGATACAAGATTTCTCTTTAAAAAAAAAATATATATGTTTATTAATTTTAGGGAAAGAGAGAGAAACAACGATTGGTTGCCCTTTCATACTTGTCCCAGGGGGATCCAACCACAACCTTGGTATGTCCGGACAAGGAACCAACCCACAACCTTTTAATGTACAGGACGACACTCCAACAAACTAAGCAATGCTGGTCAGGGCATATAAGGAATTCTGATAGCCTCTACCTCCTGGTTCCTTTGGAAATTTTATTTTAAAAGCTACTCTTGCTGGAGAATAAGTGTGTGGGTCTAAACATAATTAGCATTTCCAAAGGCTATACTCCTTGCTATTAGCCTTACAATGTTAGTCAAGAATATCAGCCCTGTAATAATGTGAATTGCTAGTATAAGGAATTGAAGGCATCCTCACTAACAACACAGTCAAATAAGGTGGGAATAACAGAAAAGAAAAAAAGCTTATTCTCATTGCTGAAAAAAGAAATTACTAATAGCCTTCAACAAATTCTACTATATAAGATAGTAAATTCTACAAGATCTCATTACTTTCATAATTTAATGCTCAAATGTTTCTCAAAACTAATTTGTGGTTCAGTGCTGAAATCATAGCATTCAATAATAAAATATCAACTAGGAAGATAAAATTAAAGGCACCATTTTGCAGATCTAGGTTTCCTAGAAACTAGTTTTTCTCCTTCTACTAGAGAAAACATGTCACAAAGAAAATCTAAATTTTGGACAACTCCAAAAATCTCTGAAGAAGAAGCAACTTTTAACTCAAAGAGACTCTGAAAAATGTTGTTGGCAAAGAATCTTCAGCTTTCTAAAGAGTTTATAATTACATTTGAAAAAATAAAAATTCATTCAAGTACCTAGAACTGCCATCACTGTGCCATGCTCTCTCTTCTTCTTCAGAGGTTCCACCACTGACAGCAACAACTTCACCTTCCTATGAGATATTGAGTATATATTTTATTGTGCAATATTACAAAAAATACTATTATGTAATATCACCAATCAAGTTATTTAAATTAAAACCTGATTTATATAAGTTGCAAAATACAGACCTTAGATTTTTATACAAAAAATTATTCAATGTATTTAATAATTATTAAATTTATCCAAAGATTTAATACTTATTAATATTGGATTCAAAGCAATCTCTTGGATAAATAACATACAGAGTGGGACAAAAGTAGGTTTACAGTTGTTTATATGGAAAATACAATAATTAATAATAACACAAGAATAAATTCTGTTTTGTGTAGTCACAACTGTAAGCCTACTTTTGCTCCACCCTGTATGTTGTTTGTTATTTTAAGAAGCCTTACAACTTATCTTCTAGACTGGACTCAAATTCCATAGCTGACATAGCAAATCAATTTTTACCTCTTTGGCCTTTGTTAATGTTTAAGCTTTTTCTTCTTCTATATGCTTTGGGAAACTTAAAATTAGGAACTTTTATGTTATATTAGTATTAAAATAGCTTTATCATACAAAAAAAGAATATTCCAGTTCTGGTATTATTCAAATGATAGAGGATCAAAAACTACCCAAACACTGTTTTTCTTTAATTTCTATTTACTATAACTGAAAAAAATCTAAACAGATGATCTGATTACTCCCTCTTTAAAGAGAGAGTAAAAAACATATTGCTAAATATAAAATAGTCACTATATGAAACTACAAAATATTTGAACCAAAAAAGCAGGAGTTTTTTCATTAGTTAATACATTCTGCCCAAGGTGCTATTTTGTTCTCAATGTACTCCTCTAGAGTTTAATTTAATTGCTCTAAAAAAAATGGTAAAGCATAAACAAATCAGTTTGAGGAAGAACGAAGAATTTTTCTTATGTAACAAGTTTAAAAGAACCATTCTTAACTCTTTAAAAAATAAAGACATATTTTATAAGGCAAATAATTAGCACACACACATTTTATGTTTTGTATATGTATTTAAATAGTCACATGTCAAATTTATGTAATCAGTAAATTTGGTCTTTTTACCAGATTGGACATATCATTTTGACCAGGCCATACTAAGACTAAAGCCACCAGAAATTAACTTTTAAATTATAGTTAGAATAGTTAATATTGCCCTGTCAATAGAAAATATACTCAGTGAATCCCCATATATGTCTAACATTCTAAAACAAAGTATGGCTTCAAAAATGTAATAGTACTCAATGTCTAAGATCATAAAGTCTCTGACCTAACTGTGGGATAGAGGGTGTTTGGGTGAGTGGGGGAAGAGAGACGGTTGTAAGTGCTAAATAGAATTAATTTTTACTTGCAAATGAACTACCTTTGCTGAAATATTTGATTTAGTAGGAACAATGATATTTACGGAAATATTTATACATAAGGAATATTTTTAAAATTACATTGACAAAAAATGAAGTGGTACAGAGATTAAAAAGTAACCAAGATTGCTAAATGCCTATTAATCAATTATTATAGCTACAAATTAGAACTTCATGGTACCATTTGAAAAGGTTGGCTTTAGAGTAAAAGAAACCTTGGTTTAATCCCTGCTCTACCATTTCATAGGTAAATGTGTAATCGAAACATCTTAGAACCTCAGTTCCTGTGTGTGTGTGTGTGTATACATATATATATACATATATATAACAGAAATAATTCATGCAAATTTGTTCTGTGCATCTGAGATTATCAGTATGTGTGTCATTCCTACAATACACATAGTAGGTCTTCAGTAAATGGAAACTATCGCTATCATTTTAAGGCCTAGAAATAACATGTTTGAGCTAAATAAATCATCTATAAATATAATCAATGAATGTGAAGAATGAAAGTTTGTTTTTTTTTTAAAGTAACCAATGGAAACAAAAATTTATTAATGTGCTGAGATCTTACATCTGAAGAGCTAGTGCCATTTTCTATCTCTTCTGAAGGTCTAGGAATCTCTTCCAATGCAGATCTTGTGCGATAACTGTGTTGATTTGCCTGCTGCTTTTTGGATTCTCCAAGATCCAGGAAAGGCTCATGAGCATGATTCTGGGGAAAAAAAAAAAAAAAAAGTAAATTAAATTTATTTACAGTATGCTTAAAGAGCTTTTTATTGTACTTATAAAAAATCCATTCATATTTATGATACTAACATAAGTAACTAGATTAGAGTATTAGCTCAAATATTTTAAGATTTCAACAAGTTAAATAAAAGGTTTGCAATACCTTGAAATTCACTTGCTGATTGGTAAGTTATAAAATCTTTGCTTTTGATTAATAGTAACTTAAAGATTCATAAAAAGAGACTAAGCCTAACAATGAATTCACCCATACCCATACCAAAACAAACCTACAGAACAGGTATGAGAAAGAGGACCATGTTTTTGTGAGGCACATTAACAGAGAGAGGCAAACTGGAAATCAAAATAGTGATCACAACACTACCATGCCACTATGAGACTAGGATACCAGGTGGCTGGCTCTCTGTCTTGTACTACAGATGAATTTGGAAGACCTCTTCTGTACCAGAAGAAAAGACCACTAACAGCCATCAAAAAAAATTGATAAAGTCCATACGGTGACAGAGATGAACAAATTCAGCAAACATAAGAATTTATACCTAAGAAAAAAACCTTAAGAATATAAAAAACAACGGAAAAATAAACATTACTTTCAAAGAGAGACAAACAACAGACTTACATATATAACACAATAAGAAAAGGAACACTATCATTAACAGTGTTGATGAAAAATAATTGACCCTATAATTCCCTTCTCACTTTTTTTCCTCATTAAACTTTGTTTTAGTAGGTCTTCAAATACTGTGACGGACTTTTGGCCAAGTAGTTTCTATTAAAATGTACTGATTTAAAAATAAAATGGTCCACAAAATATTCTCATTTCCGTAAAGATTTTATTATGTACTGTTATCATTAACCAGTCTTTTACTATTAAACTTAGATGGCCACTGAGAAAAACAGTTCTGAGATAGTCTTCCGCCAATAATTAAGATGGTGTGGCAGGTATTAGGGATAATAAAAATTTCCGTATTTTGCCATATATAAGGCACACGTTTTTGCCCAAATTTTTGAGAGAAAAATAAGGATGCACCTTATACATGGGTAGTGCCTAAAATACTTTGTATATGTTCTTGTGTTTTGCAATTATTTGTTACATAAACTTTTTTTTGCAACACAGTATGTTCAAAACTAAATGCTAACATTCCTTTATAATACAAAAAACAAGTATCTAAATATAAATAAATAATTGAATTTAAAAAATTAAAACAAAAGATTTTTTTCTCTGAAATTCTGGGCCAGAAACATGGGTACTCATTATATATGGCAAAATATGGCAAGCCTCCTGAGCCTCCTGAACAGACTTGGGTGACTGCCAGCTGAAGCAGCCTCCTTGTCCACTGTTTTGATTACTGATTTAAACCCACAATAAATGTCCATTTCATGTCACAAAAAGCAAAATGACCCAGAGAAGGATAGTCAGAGAAGCTCTCAGCACACATGGGCCCTCCAGGAACAAGATCAACAATGGCAGCATCAATGCATTTCAAGAATTTGGGGCCATCTTCCAACTTCTTCCTGGAAAGGCAACCAATCCTCTTCAGCTCAGCAAACTTACAAGCAACATCAGCTATGTGGTAATTCAGCACAGGTGCATGGCTCAGGATAATCACCTGCTTCCACTGGTGGGTTATTTTTGCTATCACCAGCCAAATTACCACCACAAGCAACTTAGACAGACACATTCTTGGCACTGAGGCCCACAGTGATCCCAGGAAAAGCTTCGCTCAAAGCTTCATGGTGCACTTCAAAAGACTTTATTTCAGTTGTAAAAGTAACTGGAACAAAGGTGATCACCATGCTCTTGACTCACATAGGACAGTACCAATACTACCAATTTTGTAGACATCCTAGAGATGAAGGAGTCGATAGCAAGATACAATCCAGAGTTTCAAGGGGCATGGTTCCACTGGCACTGCCATCTTTACAGGTGACTTTCCAGCCCTTGAATCAACCATGTTACTATTAACAACTGGCTCCACTATGTTGTCACCATTCCAACGAGAAATTGGCACAGATGCTACTGTGTTGAAGTTGTAGCCAGTTTTCTTAATGTAGGTGCTAATTTCTAACTATTTTCTTGTATTTGTTATGGTTATACAATGGCTCAGTGGAATCCATTTTGTTAACACTTCATGTGCATTTTAAAGTGATTTTCTTTCTCTCTCCAAACTTTCAGAATGTTCTCTTTGTTTTAGATGTTTTCAAATCCATATTAATGTGCTTAGTTGAGGTTTTAACATTTTTTGTTTTATATTATGTTTTCTTTATTGATCCTGTTTGGCACATTAGCCAGATGTTAATTCTAGGAAATTCTGGTTATTTTTTAAAACTGTTCCCTCTGTATATTTTCTCTCCTTTCATGACTCTTATTAAATAATATTTATACTACTACTTCTGTTCTCACAAACTCTACACATAGGCATTACATCTATGTTTGTTTTCTACATATCCCTCCTTCTCTCCATCATTTTATTCCCTATTGATGTATTCTGGGGGTGTTCTTCAACTTGACTTTCCCAGCTTACCAACTCATTTTTCAGTGTTCTACATTCTTTTATTCAACCCATCCAATGAGTTCTCAATTTCAACGATGATAGGTTTCATCCCAATTACCTCTAACAGAATCCTCTTCAAAACTGCTTGTCACATCCAGCTTCTAACATCTCCTTCCTATCTCTCTCAGAATATGCTATTTTGAATGTCTGTTCTGTGCATTACATTAGTTTCTCTATGTAAGTCATACAAGTTCATTTTTATTGTGGCTTCCCTCCTACCCTCTCTCATCACAATTTGGCTTCACTGTTAGGTAGTACTATTGCACTGGGGAAGGAGAGAGAAAGCTTAAAAATCTAAGGCTTGCTTTGTACTCCCCAAGAAGATTCTAGATGTGCATGAGTGGGGAGGGGTGTGCGCATCTAGAGATCTACAAAATTGTAATCTGAACTCAACCATTCATATTTCTTTATCCATTACCACTTTCCAGTTCTTTCCCTACAACCAGCCTTGTCACTGAAACTCTTTCTTGTACTTCAGCCCTACTCTTGTTGGGGCAGCTACTCGGAACAGCCAAGAGAAAGAAAAGACAATTTCATACACTACAAGGACACAAGATTTACTCCACAAAAACTCTCTACAAAGAATACTGTATGCCTTGGCTTGTGTGGCTCAGTGGATACGGTGCTGACCTGTGAACCAAAGGGTTGCTGGTTCAATTCCCAGTCAGGGCACATGCCTGGGTTGCAGGCCAGGTTGCCAGTAGGGGGCATGCAACAGGCAACCACACACTGGTAATTTTCCTCTCTTCCTTCTCTCCCCCCCCAAAAGAAATAAATAAAATCTTTAAAAACAAAAAAAAGGAATACCACATAATTTGGTACCTTTGTAAAAAAATTGGGAAATATGTAAAGGTATAAAAAAGAAAATTGTTCAACTACAATCTTGTAAATTTTGAGTAATCCATTGTTAAGAATGTGATATACCTTGCTTTTTTCTTTTTACATAAATATATTTATCTACTCAATTCTACTTCATAAAAAATTACTATTCCATTTTGTAAAGCTTTAGCCACAATTTTATATTTCTTTAGGAAAAATTTGATTCAAAGAACAAAAACATTTTTAATGCCTTAATAAATAATGCAACACAAGGGAAAACTGTCAATATCTATTGTCCCTTCTTACAGAAAAATTAAAATTTTCTTTGTTTGATTTCATGAGATTAAATTCTGGTCAATGGGATCTCTGGCACAATACCACAGAACTTCAAAGAACTTTCCTCAGGAGGGCATATGTGCCCTCATAGACTTGATTCTCCATTCTGTAGCCTTAATTGAGGATGCTGATAATCTTCATGCATGAGGTCAAATTCACACACAAAGGGACCGGAAAAATAAAAGAAATTCAGTTCTCAGCACTAAAGGCATTATACTAGGCCTGACCACTTACTGAGGCTTTTACATCAGAGAGAAATATATTTGCACCTTATTTAAGGCACTGTAACTTTGGGACCAAACGTACCGCCAAAAATCAATTTCATAACTGCTCTCTGAAGAGTTTTTACATTAATTTATACTTCCCACTGACACAGTAAGTATCCTGTATTATTAAAATTAGAAAAGCATTGCAATTCTACCCCTGGCTGGGTGACTCAATTGGCTGGAGTGCCATACTATACACACAAAGGTTGTTGGTTTGATTCCCCAGTCAGGGCACATACGTAAGGCAACAGACTGATGTTTCTCTCTCGTCGATGTCTCCCTTTCTCCCCCTCCCTCCCTGCCTTCTTTTCTCTAAAATCAATAAACATATCCTGGGATGAGGATTAAAAAAACAAAACAATACAATTCTAAAATGAAAGATGGTATCTCATAAATTGTACATCTGTGATTATCAGTCAGTTGCCTAGTATCTATGCTTTCAAAGCTTTCTTCATTCTCATAAAATTTGAAAAACAAAAATGAGGCCATACTGTAAACATTATTGTTCTACTTGTTTTTATTCACTTAACAATAATATATCCTAAACACTTCATGAAGGTAATGGAATGAACTCTAACTCATTTCTTTAAAAATATTGTATAATATCCTACCTTTCTTCCAATAAAAGACACTAAGGTTATTCCAGTTTTGCATCCAGGGGCACTGTAAATATTTGTTTGTGCATGGCTGCTTGCGTGCATATGTATATACATAACATCAGTACTTCTCTCTCAAAAAAAGCTTTTAAAGTAGTACTTTTGGATAAAAAGATAAGTACATCCTTTTAATTTTAATAGGACCATATTCCACCTGTAGAAGTTGTAGCAATACAACTAACAATCATTATGAGTTTATCTTCCCATGTCCTTGGATTCTGAGCAAAAGATACATGAAAAGGTATGCTTTCTAGCCACCATGAAAAAAACCCCAACCAACTAACAAAACCCCAAAACAAAAAATTATTTCAGATTATACCAACAAGAATTGTGTGGGGTCTCACTTATCCCAGGGTATAATACAATCAGTAAAGAAAAACATAAAATAGCAAAGGACTACATGAGTCCTTCAAAGGCAAAGTCACAGGAGAAAAGAAAGTTCTAGAAAAGTAGCCTAATTCGGGTTTAAGAAACTCAATAAAAAGAGAAAGAAGCACAAAGCTGGGTCAAGAAACAACCCTTGTCCATATAGTTTTCCTCAATTTCAGATTCTAAGTCTCTGAAGCTTTCGAGCTAATCGGTTTACAAAAACATGTAAGAATGGATAATTGTGACTCATTCATACTTGAGGTAAGTATGCATCTCCCAGAGTATTGCCATGACCATCTAAAATACACTGGTTCCAAGTTTTTCTAGATTAGGATGACAGAGAAACCAGCAGTGCAAAGTAGTAGAAACAATTTACCTCTTGTAATGGAGAAACTAAGAACTACTATTTACAGCAGCAGAGCTGACTTAATTATCTACAATAACAAATTAAGTGCAAAACAGAAAAAAATCTATCTACATATACAAGACCAAAAACAAAATAAAAAAATGTTTTTGAGTATGCAACCAATTAACAGTACTAAAAAAGATCTTGCTTAGGCTTCTGATATAATTTGTTAATCTTTAACGGGCATACAAAAATTGGCATTTGGAGAAAAGGTATGCTACAAGGCAGGAAATGTAAAATAAAAATTTTTAAATGGTAAACATAATAGATAATTCAAAGAGGTAATCAAAAATTAACTATATTTTTACTTCATTAATGAAATATCCTATTTACAGTGTTAACATTTTTAATTACAAAGGATTAAAATGGTTAATATGCTTATGAAGTAAATATTACACATCAAAAGTAATTACTATTTACCTTTGAGACAGCAGGTGTTTTATTTTCTTTTGGAGCAGCGAAGTGTTTTCTTTTCTCTTCTGACCTGTAAGTTTTTATTTCTTCTTCTCCCTTTGCAGTTCTCCATTCTTCTTGCCTACTGAAAGAGGGTTAAAAGCCACATGTTAATCTAGAATTTTTACAACTCATTTCTCACCTAAAGGAATATTAGTGTCAGAAAGGAAATTCTACTCCAAATTTTTTCTTTTCAGATCAAGGTATGTGACAAAGATTTCTGAGTTTAAATTCATAGATTATGTGCTCTGGACATTTGGCATTAAATGACTGAAACGTTGGAAAAACAAACTTTGACTATGAACTTGATGCTACTGGTTCTGCTGTTTTTTGCAAATTAAGTATTAGATTTTGGAAACATGGTTATACTTCTGAGATAACTGCTCCTAGGGTTAGAAATTGTATTTTGGAAATATTCTGTCAGGATAGATTTATGCTGTGATAATCCTGCATGCCATATGAAGAGCTAGAATCTTAAAAAAGGTGGGTGGGACACAACAGAACCTTCAGGTTGAACTAATAGAACTCCTAAAGTCCCGAAAGAACTATGTTCTCTCCAGTGAAAGGCAGGTCAGGTTTCATCTACTGAAAAACTTCAACTCTATCCAGAAATCAAGCTGAAATTGAGCAACAGTAAAAGCTGAGCTAGCATTAACTGTGAATTGTAATTTCATGAAACCTGAACTCACAAGGACAAGAGAATTTTAATTTTTACTTTAATTCTTCACAATTTTCAAGTTTTTGAATTACAGTTCAAGTTTGATCTTTGAACTACAATTTTGTCTGGAGATTTCACAGTTGGTAGTTAATATTCAAATTTGGAACAGCTCTGTAAGGTTGATTTTCTTTTTAGTAGGGTACGTTAATGTCATTTTACTTAACTGTAAAAATTTCTATTGCAGCTGATCTTAATTCTGAATGGAAAATGAGTTAATTTAAATCTTATGCAAAGAATGGCCTTGATTTATTAGTTTGTGACAATTTATGTGTTGTTTTTTTAAAGTAAACATTGTGTTGAGATCATTGCAATTCATATACAATTGTAAGAAATAATAGAGACTCCTTATATTCTTTACCCAGTTTCTTCCAATGCTGGTAAAATTATAGTATAATATCACAATATGGATGTTGACATTGATACGACTCATCAATATTTAGAAGCCTCCAGTTTTACATCTACTCATGTGTTGGTGTATTTTTACTTCTACTCAAGTTTATCATATGTGAAGGTTTATGTTTCCATCACCCCAGTCAAGATACAGAACATTCTCATCACCGTAAAGATTCTTTGTAATGCCCTTTTAATTAACACACCCATCTTTATCTCCTCCTCCTCCTCAGCCCTTCCTCCTGACCTCCCAGTGTCTAGCAATCACTAGTATGATCTCTATCGCTATACTTTTTGTCATTTCAAGATTAGTCCATAACCCTTAATACTGATTTTTCACTCATCATAATACCCTCAAAAGTCATTCAAGTGGTTCTAGCAATGGGTTGTTTCTTTATTGTTGGAGAGTAGTATTTCATGGGGTGGATACACCAGTTTGTTTAACCACACCTACTGAAGAATATCACACCTACTGAAGAATATCTCAGTTGTTTCTAGGTTTGGGCTATTACAAATAAAGCTGCTATACATAAGTGTACAAGTTTTTGTGTGAACCTGAGCTTTAATTTCTTTGGTACAAATACCTAAGATTATAATCACTGGTAATTGTGTATTTAGATTTTTAAGAAAGTGCAAAACTATTTTAAGAGTGGCTGTACCGTTTTTATACTCCCATCAATAATACATGAGTGATTCACAGTTTCTCCAAACCTCTCCTGCACTGGGTGCTGTCACTATATTTTAGCCATTCTGATAGACATACACAAATTATTTAATTGAAGTTTCAATTTGCACTTCACTAATGGCTAAGGATGCTCAATTTCCTTTCATGTGCTTATTTGCCATCTGTACATTCTCTGATAAAATGCCTATTCATGTCTTTGTCCATTTTCTTTCTTTCTTTCTTTCTTTTTTTTTTTAAAGATTTTATTTATTTATTTTTAGAAAGGGGAAGGGAGGGAGAAAGAGAGGGAGAGAAACATCAATGTGTGGTTGCCTCTCACGTGGCCCCCACTAGGGGCCTGGCCTGCAACCCAGGCATGTGCCCTGACTGGGAATCGAACCTGCAACCCTTTGGTTCGCAGCCCGCGCTCAATCCACTGAGCTACGCCAGCCAGGGCTCTTTGTCCATTTTCTGATTGAATTATTTTGTTTACTATTTAGAGTTCTTTATATATTACAGATATTAGTCCTTTGTTGGCTATGTGTTTAGATTTAATTTTAATTAACCTACTATTCTGACTCACTTAAGAGCCTTCCAGGGACAAACTTTAACCTACCTACCCAAAGGGTATATATCCCAGGAAGATTGTCAAAGGAAGAATACTACCATATTTTGAGGACTATAAGACACACTGGACCATAAAACGAACCTAGATTTTAAAGGAGGAAAATAGTGGGAAAATTTTACCACAAAAAATGTGGTAAAATATTTAATAACCTATGACCCCACTCCACTGCTGTCCCCACAAGCCAGCCAGGTAAGCTACAATGGAACTATAAGATGTACCCCCCCTTTTCCTACCAAACTGGGGGGTGCATCTTATAGTCCGAAAAATACAGTGAGTTTTGGCGGCAAAGTTTCAGGAAGGTCAAACATCCTAAGTAATGGTCATAACCTTGCTTGCCCATAACCTCAATGGTTAAGTCCAATTTAAAAAAAAAAAGATTAAAAGGAGAAAGATGTTTGGAAAGAAACAAATATTCCCCATTCCTCATGTTTCCTTCTCTGTATAGGAACCTCTAACAACAACTAGCAACCCCACTCCTGCCCTCCTTTAATTTTCTACTCATTTTTCTCCAAGAGAGAAGTGAACTAATTCTGGAAGAAAAAATCAGCTTAGCAACGTATATATTCTGCTGTGCCTTTTAAAGAAGTAAACCAGCTGCTTCACCATGGGGAGAAATACTGTAGCCTAGTGTTACCTGTGTTTGGGGTTCAACATTAGAAAGCACACTTTCATGCAGGTAAAAGCTACATTGTTCACAGCTGAGTCAATAATACAAACTAATACTGTCTTATTCTTTTGTGTTTTCAATTACTTCAGAACTATTATTTAAAAGATGGGTGTTATTTACTGCACACCTCTCAAATCCTAACATCGCAATTAAAAAGTGAACAGGAATACAACTAAAAACATACCAAGAGTTACTTTTTATTAAGGACAACTGGGGACATTTTTCATCAAATAGTTATTTTTGAAATTTATACTTTAGGTGTATATTTAATCCTACCCTAAAACAAATTTGAAATATTGTCCAATCAAAGAGCACAGTCTACATAAACATTCACATTCAAAACTATTTTAATTATAGATACTCCTCAATTTACAATGGGGTTACATCCTGATAAACCCATCATAAGTTGAAAATACTGCAAGTAAAAAATGCATTTAATACACTTAAGCCACCCAATATTATAGTTTGGCCTAGCCTACATTTAAGCATGCCAGAATACTATACAAAAACAAACAAACAAACAAAAAAAACCCCCACTGGCAACACAACATAGATTATAGACTATTTACCGTCATGACTGCATGCCTGATGGGGAGCTGCGACTCACTGTCGCTGCCCAGACAGTGTCATGAGCGGATTTTGTACCACATATCACTAGCCCAAGAAAAGATCAAAATTCAAAATTTGAAGTATGGGTATGGTTACTACCGAATACAAATCATTTTCACACCATTGTAAAGTCAAAAAAATAGTAAGTTGGGGAATGTCTGTATATAATTACTATTATGTTTTGAGTTTAAGAACCAGAAAATCCTAAAATCAAATTCACATTTTGATCTTGATTTTTTTTTTAGTTATTGTATGTAGTAAGTAATGACTAGGTTTAGATGGACCACATCCATGAGTATTTCATTACTGAAGAATCAAAAAATACCAGATATAAAGATCCCTAACAGCATGAACCTCAAGAATAAGATGATATCATATCAATACTTTGAAATTTATACAGGTATATATTTAAATATAAAAATAATTTTATTATATAAAATATTTATATACTATAGTATTACCAATGTAATTTTCACAACATCTCTGACCGATGAGTAAAATCCATAAAAACTTAATTATAACAAACTTATGAAGTATTTTAAACTACAGTTAAATAAAAGAAATGAAGATTTAAATATACCACTCAAGAAATTTCCTATTTGGTCAATCCAAATTTTTGATCCCCCCTATTCCCTTTAACACATCCTCCTCTTATATCCTTTACGTGAATCATTCTGAAAAAGAACATGTATTGAAATTTAATTCTTCTCCAGTCATGAACAGTTTAAAATACCAGCTTTTCAAATAAATTTTAAAAAAATTATCAAGCTGAAAAGGTACTTTGAAGACTATAATTAAAAATGAACAAAAACAACTATGGAACATAAAAATTCACAATTCCACTTACCTTGCTACACCAGCTGAAAGCTCAGGTACTACCACTCGCCGACTCCATGCTACAAGATCCCGCTCTGTGGCTATTTCACTCCTTGGTGCATTGCTGTGCATTTGCCGTACCCCTTCAATTTGACCACTACGCCTTAGTCCTATATTTGGTGGTGAATGAACCTCTGAGGTAGAGCTTAAAGAACCTAAATGAAAAATATAAGTTCTATTTAGAGATACTTCTCCATTACCTTACAAAAGAAAAAAATCTATACAATCTTCAACGTGAAATTTCATATTTTGGCAAATAAAAAATTGTCACCTCAGGAGCTAAACCACAGGCAAAAGTTTAATAAAAACAAAACATATTTATTCAGTTGACTAGGCATGCTAATGAGTAATTATTGACTGTTAAGGCGGGAAGATGTAAAACAATTACTTTAAAGAATGTCCACCATGTACTCTGGGGGAAACTATATAAAAAGCAGAAACAGCCAAACTCAATGACATTTATGTCCACAAATTTTGACATTTGTTCTTAAAGTTTAATAATATACAATAAAGGTGATGAGATGTTCTGAGAATGTGGCTTTGAATACATTCCATAAATTAAATAAATTTATTAAAATTTTTTCTTAGTTCTACTTACAGGAAATTTGGAAGAATATATATATTAAAAACTCATTATCTACAATTTAAAACCTTATACTATGAACATTTTCTTAGGTCATTAAATATTCTTCGAAACACGATCATTTTGGCTGCCTAATACTGCATTTTACAGATGCAAATCCTTTGTTTTTTCTACTGTGGAAGGTTTAGACTATTTCAGCTTTTTTAATGTTCCACCTAAAAGAAACACATCTTACCTCTACTTAAACGGCTGGCATTATTGATACTTGCTTCACCAGAACGTCTCAGGTCTTGCTCCAACTGTAGTCTTTGAATCATGCTGTCCAGTGGGCTGATGTCTTGATTTGCTTGCTGACTTAAAACTTGGTTCAGTCCTATGTAATAATACACAAAATGCTAAGGATACTTTAATCAACTATTCAAACCATTTCACTCATGTACCTCACTTTGAGTCCAGAAGTAAATGTAAATTTTGCTTGTGTAAAAGATCTAAAATTATCCATGGTAAATGACAGAAGTAAATGGAAACATGTCCCCCTCAATCTTAATTTATTAAAAACAAAAATGATGATTATACCTGAATGTTTAGCATGATTCAGGCACTCATGAAATCATTAAAAAAACTCAATTAGGTAAATATAATGAACTCCAGCTGGCACGTAAGAAAACCAAAATAACTACTTAAAGTCAGTAAGAGTAGGATTTCATCTTAGATCACAGGCTTCTTTTTTTAAGGCAAATCTGATTACCCAATTTCACAAAAATCTTTACTGCTTAATTTATTCAACAAACTGTTGGATGTCTACTAGTATGTACTAACTATGTGCTAGGAACTATGCCAAAGAACTGAGGATCCAGGAGTAAGAACCATCAGGTTCTTGACCTTCATAAAGCAATCTAATACAGAAAGTGAACAATAAATCAATACATAAATACAGACTGTAAAAAATGTTAAAGATGATGACGAGAAAGAAAATAAGAAAGAAAGAGAGATGGAAACTACTTATGGTGAGTCACAAAGTCCAAAACAGCCCTCTTTGAGAAGGCAGCATTTGAGCGAACAAAGAAAAAGATAAAATCCTCAACAAAATATTAGTGAACCGCATCCAGCAATATAGTAAAAAGATCATACACCATGATCAAGTGGGATTCATCCCTGTGATGAAAGGATGGTACAATATTCACAAATCAATAAATGTAATATATCACGTAATAAAAATAACATGATCCTATCAATAGATAGAGAAAAAGCATTTGATAAGGTACAGCACCCATTTATGATAAAAAACACTTGGGCAAAATAGGAGTAGAGGGAGAATACCTTGACAAAATAAAGCTCATATATGAGAAACGTACATCCAACATCATACTCAACAGGCAAAAAATAAAAACTTTCCTACTAAGATCAGGAACAAGACAAGGCTGTCCACTTTCACCACTTCTATTCAACATAGTACTGGAAGTTCCGGCCACAGCAATCAGACAAGAAAACGAAATAAAAGGCATCCAAATTGGAAAGGAGAAAATAAAACTGTCACTGTTTGCAAATGACATGACAGTGTACATAGAAAATCCTATAGATTCTGCCAAAAAACTACTTAATCTAATAAGTGAATTTGGCAGAACGATGGGATACAAAGTCAACATTTGGAAATTGAAGGCATTTTTGTACACCAACAATGAAATATCAGAAACAGGAATCAGGAAAAAAGTCTCATTTGCTACAGCAACAAGAAAAGTGAAGTACCTAGGTATAAACTTAATCAAGAAGGTAAGATCTCTACTCAGAAAACTACAGAACACTGAAGAAGAAATTAAGGAAGATGCAAAAAAATGGAAGCATATACCACGTTCATGGAAAGTATTAACATCACCAAAATGTTCATACTACTCATACAATCTATAGAGTCAATGCAATCCCTATTAAAATACCAATGGCATATTTCACAGATATAGAACAAACATTTCAAAAATTTATATGAAACCATAAATGACCCCAAATAGCTGCAGCAATTTTAAGAAAGAAGAACAAAATAAGAAGGATCACAATACCTGATATCAAATGATATTACAAGGCCATGATAATCAAATGTCTGGTACCGGCACAAGAACAGACACATAGATCAATGGAATAGAATAGAGAGCTCAGAAATAAACCCATGTCTCTATGGTCAATTTATATTTGACAAAGGGGGCAGGAGCATAAAATGGAGTAAATATAGCCTCTTCAGCAAATGGTGTTCGGAGATCAGGACAGCTACATGCAAAAAAATGAAACTTGACTACCAACTAACATCATACACAAAAATAAACTCAAGATGGATAAAAGACTTAAATATAAGTTTGACACCATAAAAATCCTAGAGAAAAACATAGGTAGGAAAATTTTGGATATCCCACCCAGCAATATTTTCACCAATATGTTCCCTACAGCAAGGGATATAAGGAAAGAATAAACAAATGAGACTACATCAAATTAAAAAGCTTCTGCATAGCTAAAATGAAAAGAGAATCAACCATAGAGAAAAATGTATTTGCCAATGTTACCTTGGACAAGGGTTTGATCTCCAAAATATATAAAGAACTCACATGACTCCATACCAGGAAGACAAACGATCCAATTAAAAAATGGGCAACGGACCTGAACAGACTCTACTTCTCCAAGGAGGACATACAGAGGGCCCAGACACACATGAAAGGATGCTTAGCATCACTAGCCACCAGAGGGATGCAAATTAAAACCACAATGAGATACCACTTCACACCAGTCAGAATGGCCATCATAAACAAATCAACAAACAAGTGCTAGAGAGGATGTAGAGAAAAAGGAACCCTAGTGCACTGTTGGTGGGCTAGTGTAGCTACTGTGAAAAACAGTATGGAATTTCCTCAGAAAACTAAAAATGGAACTGCCTTCTGACCCAGAAGTAATTCCACTGGTGGGATTATATCCTAAGAATCCTGAAACACCAATTCAAAAGAACTTATGCATCCTTATGTTCACAGCAACACAATTTACAATAGCCAAGTGCTGGAAACAGCCTAAGCGCCCACCAGTAAATTAGTGGATACAAAAACTATGGTATATTTACCCAATGGACTACTACGCAGCAGAAAGGAAGAAGGAACTCCTACCCTTTGTGACAGCATGGATGCAAATGGAGAGTATTATGCTAAGTGAATAAGCCAGGGGGTGAAAAACAAACACCATACCTCACCTAAAAGTGGAACCTAATTAACAAAACAAACAAGTGAGCAAAACAGAACCAGAGACAAGGAATGAAAGAACAAACTAACAGTGACCAGAGTGGTGGTTGGAGAGAGATAATGGGAGAAAGAAGGGGAAGAGTCAAGTCAAGGAACATCTATAAAGGACACATGGACAAAGACAATGGAGGGTTGGACTGAATGTGAGGAGGGTAGGGCAGGGGAGAGTAATGGGGAAAATATGGGGATATCTGTAATTGAACAATTAAAAAATTTTTTTAAAAGAGGAAGAAAAAGAATTAATAATCCATATGAAGAGCTAGAAAAAGAACACTCGAGACAGAGGGCTAAGAGTCAACACAAAGACTTTGAGGTAGGGAAAAACTTAAGTGTGTTTTAACCCACTCTACTTTTTCAGCATCAACTCTCATCTGTACTAGTCCTATGGGGACTACTTGATTCTTACTCTTCTAAAAGGTAAACACTTTTCTGTTTTGGAGCTTTTGACCACAACGCTTCCACTTCAAGGATACACATGATAAACATTAACTTATCCTTCAAGCAAGAACTAAAATGGCATCTACATAACATTTCATCCGTGAAATCTTTCCAAAGTATCCCTGCAAAAAGAAGCTGCTATCCTCTTTCATTTCATCAAATAGGTACATATCTTAGTGCTCAGCCCAATGTAGAATGAAAACCTAGTAGACAGTTCCTCAAGCATGCATTGACTTATCATAATATTCTAATTCTAAATCTTGCACAAACCTAGGCATATAAATGTTTAATCCTGTTCAATGAATAAAAGTGTTTAAGTGTTATGAGCTATAAGAAAGCATTGACACAATGGAATTCTATGCAGCAGAAAGAAAGAAGGAGCTCCTACCCTTTGCAACAGCATGGAAGGAATTGGAGAGTATCATGCTGAGCGAAATAAGCCAGGCAGTGAAAGACAAATACCATATGATCTCACCTTTAACAGGAAGCTAATCAACAAAACAAACAAACAAGCATAATATAAACAAAGACACTGAATTTGAGAACAGTCTGACAGTGTCCAGAGGGGGAGGGGAGGGAATTTGAGGGGAAAAGGGGAACGGTTTAGAGCAACAAGTATAAGGGACTCATGGACAAAAACTATGGGGGGTGGAAGTGGGAGGAAGGTGGGGAGGGCTAGGGTGGTCGGCTGGGGGCGGGGTAAAAGACAGAAAACTGTACAATATCAACAATTAAAAAATACTGATTAAAAATAAAAAAAATAAATAAAAAAAAAGAAAGCATTGACATGAGAGTAGAGAAGGTAGCAATATGAGGTGTGAGAATATAGAAGATTTGATGAGACTGGACTTTTAGAGTAAGCTGGGGAAGGTTGTTATAAAAGATACTACAGAATAAAGTACACTAATGAAGGTACAAAGAAAGGAGAAAATACATGTATTAATCACATAATGTTATATAAGAGAAAACTAAAATTCAATGCATTAAAAAAAGTGTCCATAATCAGAAAGCTAGGAAGCGGTAGAAGTTGAGAGAGGTAAATGTTAAAATGATTGTGGAATCTTTTTTCCCAATATACTGCTAGCAAAAAAATCACATGTCAACACTGACGAGTAATTTGATATAGTTCAAGTTTACAACATTTAAAGTATACTGCCCAGTGTAAATATAACCAAACTGCATTCAAGCCTATTTATTATTATAATATCCATCATCTATTTTTACCTAACTCTTAATTTCCAAAAATAAATTTTATTATATATCTAAATTGGCAAATAGAAACACAGTTAGAAATGACCGAGTTTTTCAAAAAGTATTTGTCTTTTGTTCTATTTCTGTACTAAGTGTTCATGAAAGAAATGATATTCTGTGACATAGAACACTTAAAAATTCAGTGACTCACTTTGAAGCCGTAATTATTGCTATGGGTTTTCTTGTGGCCTTATACTAATAACCAATGTTTACCTCATTTTCAAGATCAAGCCCACTTTTTACTCTAAAGTCAGCTTACTATGGAAGAAAGAAAAATGGACTGGGAGTCAGGCTGGGTTTGAGCCTCTGTAATTCCATCTACTTTAACTTGAACAAGACACAATGTTGTTTTCATTTTCTACACTTTTAGAATTGAGATACTAGTTATATGGATTAAATGAGATTATTTATTTCAGTCCTTTATAAACTTACATGGAGGAAAAAAGTAAATATCATATTAACTACGTAGCAGTACATTTTAATAAATGAGTCCTTTCCTCATTTTCTTGCACCTGAAATCCCAGCCTAGGTATCTATTCTGAGACAAGGGCAGGATCTGATTCTTGCCAGTTCCCCTTCCAAGAGACTGAAGGCATTTATCTTAATTTCAGTCCTATTACCAAGGTTTCTCTAATAATTGAGATTTCTCTCATCTGAATGCCTGCCTAGACTTCTTGAATACTATGTATTCTTAGATTCTTTGAGTCCATGCTGTGTCAATGTATTGCACCATTTTAATTTCCCATACTCCAGATATTTAGGTCTGCTGGACTGTACTACTTTCTACAAGCAGCAGCACAGAGTACTCCTTTAATGATTCACCTCATCCTCCATCCTGAGTGGGCATGTCTGACTCCAAGAACAGCCCTTCCTATCCAATATGCCCATCTTCATGACAATTTTATGCCAAATTCTTCAAGAAAAAGTAAGTAGATTCTCTACAATGCAATAATATTGGTTTTTCTGTGCTGCTTACAGAATTTAAATTCATTATTTTCAAGTTACTCATTATGTATTATATCCCATATGTGTCCTTTAAATCTACTTGTTTATTATGCTAGAGTCAAGAACTTAATATATTTTCATAAACATTTCTATAATCTAAAATATAACAGAAAGACTCAAATTCAAAACTGGTTTAAACTTCTTTAAAGACTCCATTATTTTCACTTAATAAATTAGTGCTACATTTCTTTTCAAATGGGAAGAAGGTGTCTATAGACCTTGCTTCCATTTAAACTCCCATTCAAGCAATGTCACCCCAATAAATTTTTTAAAAACCCATCTCATTTAATACCATAACTCATTTGGCATTCACTCTCCTTTATTTCACTAATAGCTCTCAACTCTTTTCATCCCTATCTTACATTAAGCTTTTAAAACTTGATCACTTTTTTAAACAATCTTCAATGTGAACAGGCTATCTAGTCTCAGTTTCTCTTTCATATAATACTATTATCCTCTTAATATCTCAATTTTAAACCACATCTGTTTGTAACTATGTTTATTAATCTAACTAATCCATAATAGCAAGGAGTATATCTGTTTAATTCACTACTGAATAACATAGCTTAGCAGGTGTCAGGGACAGAGGATATTCTCAACATATGTTGCTGAATAAATAAGTAAGTTGATTCATTTCATACCAAATACAGGGACTTATCCTTTTAAGTCTCCAGAGGTTATAAATAGATATAGACAAAATTATTGCTTTCAATCTTCAAAGTTCTTAATTATCTTGCAATACTTAAGTATTATTTTAAAAAACTTCAAAGGAGTAAACTGATAGCAGTAAGAGGAAAGGAAGGAAAGGTGACTGTTAAAAAGAAGGTGAAGGATTTAGTCAAGGAACATATATGAAGGACCCATGGACATGGACAATGGGTTGGGAATTAACTATGGAAGTGTGGGGTGGTCAAAGGGAGAAATAATTGGAACTATAAAACAAAAATAAAAAATAAACTTTGGAGAAGTTAGAAAGTAATGTTACTTCTCATTTGTTCAAAACAATTGAAAACAAAGTGTTACCCAATTAAGAATCTTATAAAATTTCACCAGGAAAAGAAAAATATGGTTGACCATGAAAATGAGCATTTACCTGATGAAGTTACTCCCATCTGAGGGATGAGCTGCTCTTCCCTGCAATTTTCACGACCAGGAACTAATCTCTGGTATCTTGATGGATGAGGGTTACCATCAACATCAACCAAAAAGGGGGGAGGCATGAGATGAGGTGCTTGCTGAGTCTGTTCATCTAACACAAAATTGTTGGCATCACGAATAAGGGGCCGATAATCACTATGAAAGAACATCTGATCTGCTATCTATAAAAGGAAAGAACCGTAAAAGATTGAAAATATAAAAATTTATCATTATAAACTTCTAACAGAAAGCAAACATTTTAAACATTATTAAGCAATGATATTCTTTTATGATCAGAAAAGAAGCTACTTTGAATTTTATCTGGAACAAAAAAGATTGTTTACATACAAAATTGATTATATAATTTCAAATTTCTTGATAAAATCATATCTAGGTATAAATTTTCCAGCGGCACTATTACTTTTACAGAGCTGCCATGCTTTACTTACTTTTTAATTACTGAATGTGGTAATTTTTTTTATATTTTTGCAAAGGGAAATCATTAAACTCTTTGAATTAAACTTTTTAAAGATATCACTTACACAAGAAAATCCTTCAGTTTACAGTAAAAATGGTTTATATAATATTAATATAAAAATTTAACAATCCAATTTTCAAAGAGTTAATAAGCATTTTTCTAACATTTTAAAATATAAAATTATTAAGGCCTTGTGCCTGATATATCTGTAACTTCAAATTTTATTGGTTAATTTGAAATTTCTTAAACTAAACCATGAGCTATGAAATTTTTATAATAATCTTTTATATCACTCTACTGCAAATAGCACTTTAAATGTTTTCATCACTAACCTTAGTCTTTAATATTTAAAATCATTAGCTATCATCAGTATGCTCTACATTTGAGAGCCATATAAAAGCCAGATTTGTGGCCAGATAAATGCTTATCACCCATATAAATATTTTACATAATTTCAAAGAGTTCCTTTATAAATATAGCCATCCCCAGCTTATATGCATGAATTTTAAGAACTGCAACCTATATTGCTCTAGCAGGCTAATTAAATATAAAGTTATTCCTTCTGAAGTATACAGACTATATCTATACTTATTTAAATAAGATCTAATTATGATCTAATGTCTATTACAGAAAAGAAATCTAAAAACAGTTGTCTTCACCCTCTTCTCCAAAACATAAGTCTTCAGACTATTTAAAATATGATTCTTCTATATGTTGATACGTTCTTCAAATATACTGAAAGCGTAAATGATTCCCACCCAGCTTCCACCCCAAAATACAATCATTAAACATACAGGGATTAAACAAAATAAGGAGAAGATAATTTAGTCATCACACCCTACCTTGTCATATTTGCTACTGGAGCCAAAGCCAAAAATTAAAAGATGTCCATGAGAGTCTGTGCATGCAAAATGCTGACCATCAGGAGAGCATTTGCAGTCAAACACTGCACCATGTCCTTGGCCTTCAATCTGAAATGTATTTAACCAGTAATCAAAACATTGCCATTAAAAAATAAAAAACTGGTCGCTACTGTTACTAGAATTTTATGATGATACACAAGCATACACCCTAATGAAGTGAAGAAGTATAACACACACAGTGCAATAACAAAGTTTGTGAATATTTATGAAAAGTGCCAGATTAATAGTTTTGAAAAGTAAATTGTTCTATTTATCCACAGACCAAATACAATTCAGGAAATAAAACACTACCGATCTCCCCCACCCATAGAATTCTGCTTCATGTCTTTGACCCAGACTTAAGAATGTAATTGTGCCTTATATTCCATCTTATCTGCATTTAATGAAGCTCTTTCAGCAAAGGCTGACAATGTGTAGTAACAATAGCATTTTTTTTTTTTTTTTTTGTAACTCTTGGAAGTAGTAGCCAGAGATCACTGCTTACAAGACACTATTTTTTTTCCTTTTGGTAATAAGGTCCCTTGATGGTCTGACTCATATTTTAAATGGTGAATTTCAAAGGTTAAAGAAAAGGTTTTTTTTACCTGATAATTGTTTTCTGTTTTCCAGTTCCATTAATCCAGAACGAATGGGTTTCTCCCTGCAACCTGTCAATCAAACAGAGGTGGCCAATCACCACTCTGAATTTTTTTTGCTCTCAGTGCTTCTTCAGACTATGTTCCAGTTGAAAACTTCTTTAGCAGTGTTCTGAAAGAGGTAAAAATTCTACCCTATCTAAAGCACATCTAGGGACTGAATTTCAGAAAGAAATTAAAATAGGGAGTTGACTCCCTAACAAATAACAACTAAGGCTGATTTTCAACAAATGCGATTGGATTTCTGGATTAGCAGAATCGGAACACACACACATTATCAGGTAAGAAATACCTCC
Source organism: Glossophaga mutica (assembly GCA_039655065.1). Classification (NCBI taxonomy): domain Eukaryota; kingdom Metazoa; phylum Chordata; class Mammalia; order Chiroptera; family Phyllostomidae; genus Glossophaga; species Glossophaga mutica. Next base: position 146,239,488 of record CM077306.1, read on the forward strand.
TCTCTGTTCCGGTATCCACTGATCTAGAACAAACTGAATTTTATTAGTAATATCCCAATATCCCAGGGAAATGCTTGGAAAAGAGAGAAGTGGTAATTTTCTTTCTTTAGTGTTAAAAATATGGCATAGGGATGAACGTGCAATTCACCAAATACAGAAGTGAAATTAAAATTTAGAAAAAGAACAGCTGATTTCCCAAGGGAAGTTACGTTTTGGCAAACAGAGAAAACATCACTTTAAAAAGAAGGGTTCTCCCTAATACATTCAGAGTAGCACAAATAAGATTTCCTCAAAAAAACAAAACAAACAAAAAACAACGAACAAACAAACAAAAAAAACACCAGTTTTTCCTTTAGTTTGCTGGAAAGAAGAAACAAACGCACTGGTGTTTATTAATGCTGTTTTGGATAGAGATAATAATGAAAAAGAAGTAACTTTCCTAGAAATTTAAACATATGAAAGAAATTTTGTGAATTTATCTACTGTCTACTATGCTTAAAGATTCACCAAAAAAGGAAGAAAATGAATCCTAAGTGAAACAGGATCATTTCTTGTGAAGGAGGTTGGAGAACAAGACACCAGAGGAAGGAAACTCCAAGTCCCTTAAAACTATTCAAAGACAAGAAAGAATATAACTATTTCTCCAGATTAACATAGAGGCACTAATACCTATATAACTTACTATTTGCCAAAACTGACTATCAGAATTCAAGCCTCTATTTTTCTGCTTTCCAGGCAAATAAAAAGTTAAATGAACTGTGTTATAAGTAAGGAACCACATCAACAAAGTTTACCTCTAAATAGAATTTAACATAAAAACTTCAAGATAAATAATTTAAATTGCACTGACCATGTACTGTTGGATGTTTTATTAATCTTGGTTCACTAACTTTCATAGAAGAGAAAACAAACAAACACAACTACTTTATAAATATACTCTAACGTAATAAATGCTTCTAGAACTAATATTATTTTGAGTCTAAATTTATAATTCTAAGGATGCAGAACTCAGAAGAATTTGAAAGAAGTCTTACTCAGCAATGCCAAAAAGTATCTGATAGACATTTATAAGCATGGTATCCTTCACGTGATGTTTAGACAATCTTGCTCTACATTTTTTGGGGGTTGTGGAGGAGGCACAGTGTGAGGATTAATCAACCCTACAATCATGCTATCTACCAATGTTGCCACATTTACAGTTCATAGATCTCTTAAAAAAAATACCTGGGAGATAAAATTTATAAAGCTCTAAAAAAAAAAAAAAAAATCAAAGAAAAAAATAGCAATCCTATTCAGGATCACTATGTTCCCTATATAACATGTCATTGTGAATATGTCAAGAACGTACCAATTTTCTTTGTGCAAGGCATCTGCATAACTTCAAAGTGAATTTTACATGGAAGAAAATGAAAGTGTATTTCAGTAAAATCAGGAAATAGAAAATACATTATAATGTGTTTGGCTTAATCTTATTCATTAAAGAAGATATTGAAAGTATCTGCATCACACAGAAACCAATCAGAAAAAGTGCCATGACTTTGTTAATTAAAATGCCAACTTTATCTTTGATAATGGCTCCTCAGATAAGCAACACCTGTAACAAAATGCAGACGAGGCTTTTCAGTTGATACAAAACAAGAAAATATTTTACTTTCCTATTATATACTAAATATACCCTGTTTTTATTATTTATGCTATGCTAAAGCAAACCAAAGTAAAGGTTAAATATTTCTCACTGAAAAGAATTTTGTTTTCTTAAACAGGGTCAAAGTATGTATAAAAGCTCTCAAAGAAAAAAATTAATGCAATTATTTCAATATGTATGTGTAACTGAAAAGCAGTAAGGCTTATATTTAAAAACCAAAAGGAAAAAATATCCTCTCTATCCATATTAAAGTTAGGCCTATTATGAAATTAAATGCATGGCTTAACAAGAGAATAAGTCAATATAATTTAGGATGAATCAATCCTAACAAAGTTAAGTACGCTTGCTAAACATTAATGGTAATAATCACCACATAATAAAAATTGAACACATTAAATCACAATAAAAGCTGGTAAAATTCAAGAGATGGTATTTACTAAATAGTGCAAAAATTTTAAGAGTAGGAGGTAAAAGAAAATGTAAAAATATATTCATTGATTATGAAAAAGAAGTTTTGTTTTATTTTTTTAAAGCAAAAGATGAAAGGAATAGACAAGCTAAAATAATTGACTCCCTTGTAAGAAAATTCTCATACTGACTAAAGAATGCTGGAAATATTTGCAAGAAATTGTGATGATAGAAGTATCATATTTAATGAAGAATATTTAGTACCTTTCCAAGCCAGAATACTATCCACAACTTCTAATATAATTTTTGTGAAGTGGAAAAATGATTACATAAGGAAACAGAGGAATGAGGCTCAAGACCCAAGAGATCTTTCCTCTAGTAATGAGCAAATCACCTAGTCTATGAAATGATAGTGATAATTTAAATGATCTTTAGTGTTGTCTAGTTCTAAAATCCTTATATCTAATATTTTGGAAGAACTGGACAATTCTAGAATGAAGACTAAATTACAGGGTCTAAATTGTATCAATCATGAGAAACATGCATACCACTGAATATGAGAAGTATGTATTCCTAAAGGAAAACAACACAAATCAGGAGGGTGAAAAATGAACTATCTTAAGCAGAATCATCCTGTTACGGAATTATCTGAATCTGATGATCACTGTCAGTTTTTTTGGTCTCATTCACATTTTTAATATACCACTGATTAGAAGGGAGCACCTTACCTAGAAAGTACTGCACAATTTAAAATTATGAGTCATTTAAAACACCCCAATAATTTTATGTGATAGACTCAGAAAGTCTTTCCTTATAAAGAACCTTTAAAGTCTATCAACCTGGGGGAAAATTAAGTTAAATTAAGAACGTATACTAGATACTGAAGACAGTCAATATCATATGTATGATAAAAAAATGCTTTGGCAACTTTCTAATTGTTACAATAGTTACAGTGTAAACAAATATATCTTAACAGAAGCTATCCACACTCTAATAGTCTCGGTGTCATCAAAGATCATTGCTGAATGTTTCCTTTAATATTGAAAATTCTTTATGGTAACATAATTGCATATGAATTAAAGATAGCTACTTAAAATAAGTGGTGCCAAAATAAATTTACATAAAAAGGAAACTGCTGTAACTGGCTTGATAAAACCAGTAGATATATAAAAATGATTTTAAAGAATCAGCTCTAATTTTCATAAAAAAATACATTATCAGAAAAATAACTCATTTTCAAATTTAACAGCATTTTGTTTACTATATTCTGATTTTTCTGAGAGAAGCAATAATATTTATCAAGTCTTCTTTGAAATCTATTCTCCTCCTTTGGTCTCTCTTGACATGGTGTCATACATGCTCTATAAACTGTGATCTCAACAACCCTGCTAAATAATAAGACTATTTCTTAAAGTTTAGTTTTCAGCCCTGTACATGGCCTTCTCTTCTCCATGATGAACTAAACATTATTCTACATGAAAGACTTTTAACATCTCTTTCTCTTTACTCCTAGCCTCTTTATGTATTCTATCTCCAAGTGCATGCTGGACATTTCTACACAGTCCAATAGTATATCACAGTAAACATATAAAAATAAACTAAAAAAAAAAATCACTTTTCCATCACATCTCCTTTATTTCCTTTAATATCAATGTTAACAAAATCACCTAGGCTCAACAACTCTCAACAAATTTATTAAATCTATCACTCTCCAGCCATAGTCCTCCTACCAGTCACTAAATACCAAGATAGATAGATATATTTATATACACATTTTTATTTATTTCTTCCACAAATTTCCCACTACCTACCCCTTTAATTTTGCATTATGATTTCAGTAATAAAAGCAGTTCTCTCTCCATTTACCCAATTTCATATCTGAAATACTACTACTACTGGCATTCAAAATATTTTTCTTTTAAGTTTATGGAATATAAATCTATATTACCAAAAATCACCACTGTGTTAACTATTCTTTATGCTCACAAATTAACATAAGGCCATAAATAATCCACCTCAACTTCATGTTTTTCATTTTATCAGCCATTTTTCAAAATCTATTCCAGACAAATTTTGTAAACTGCTCTATGAACATATCTTAATGTTTCCTACTTAGTTTTTTATAATATTCCACTTATTTACAAAATTACCTTTTTTACTGATTCAATTATTATTCATCTTTTCAAGGCATAATTTCAATTCTTCTTCCTCGGCAAAACCTCTGATCATCCCCCTAAGTGACCTCTACATCTTTAGATATAGCAATTACCTTTTCTTATTTGCACACTACCATTTAAAACTATCAATACTTTTTTTTAAGGTATATTTCATCTCCCCAATTTAACTGCATGCTGACTAAAAACAAGTACTACATCTTACTTTCCTGTATGGTCCCCATATTTTGTGCTCATGAACAAAACAACATTCAAGTATTTGTTAATCAAAATGTCTTCCCCTGTGTTTATACTATAAATAATTTAAGTAGTTTCCCTTGTAACTATTAAATCTTTAATACCCTTGTAACATCGACTCATAGAGCATGTCAAAGAATTACGACATAATTCCCCAAATAAGTTGTAACAAGCTCGAGAGAGAAACTCACATTCATGGCAACAAATTTTAAGGTATGTCTTTGATATCAAGATACAGATGAGAAAGAGAATGACAGAATCTAAAGCACCCTGAAAGACAGTAGCAATAACTAAAGTTTATAATCAAAAGACTGAAGGTTAATTCCTTACCCAGAAAGGTTGAAACAAAGACTGGAAGCACCAAAGAGTCCTTTTAACACAGAGAGTGTTGATATGACATCTTGTTAGGTGATGACAGATAGGTAATGAGATTGATAGGAAAGAAGGAAAGAAAAGAAAAAGTGGGGGGGAGAGAGAGAGAGAGAGAGCTTGAAATCTGGATTTACAAGGGAACATGATATGAGATATACCGACTTTAAGCTTTTTGTTCTCCCTTTCCCAGATGTACATAGCTATAATTGTCCAAAACTAAATAGAGGTCACACTGAGAACATGGTAATGTCAGAAGTATACATGTGCAAAAATTCTGAGTGGTGGATTGGCAGCCTCTGCTTGTTTGGAACGTTGCAAGGAGAATTTATTGTTCTGGATTAGTGGACACTGGAACATTTTTTTAACTCTCAAGTAAAAGAAAGGTTAACAATTATAAAAATAAGAGAAAATTAATTAAATAAATAAAATTGTTATTTGGAACTTACCCATAAAACAACAAAAACAAAGCAAAAATCAAATTCAGTAAAATCGCTTTCTAGCAAAAGGTATACTGTACTCTTCAGTTAAAACCAGAACCAGACAAGAAGCAACCAGAAGAGAGCTTTGAACAACATGACAGAAATCGACATGAGAGAGAAACTCATAAATAAACACAGCTAGGACAATAGATAAAGAGAAATAAAGAGAGCAGGAAAGATAAAGCAAAAGCACCAGATACGTAAGAAAAACTACTAATGTGGAATGTACAAATCCCACTCCATTTACTATCTAATAATCAAATGGCCTAGTACTAAGAAATTTAAGTCTCTTTTCATATATTTTCAAATGAATTTAATATTCACTTAAACTTACAGTTAAAACAGCTGTACTTTGATAATTTAAGAGAAAAAAGGTTCAAAAACAACTTTGTAAACTTAGAAACATTATGGTTATATAAACCTCTAAACTTGCCTACTACCTCTTTCAGGGAATTAAAATATTACAAAAGCTCTTGACTTCAGTACAGAGAATTTGCCCATATTTTCAAGTTATTTCTGGGAGTAATTTATCTGCCTCTCAGTGATTAACTGGAGTTGAGAGACTTTAGAACAACTGTCATCAAAACAAAGCTATTCTGATGTTTACCTCCTGCCACTACCAAACACAAATTCAGGAGCTTGCTAACTATACCCAAAGAGTTAAAAATATACTTGTTTTTTTTTTTAAAGATTTTATTTATTTTTAGAGAGAGGGGAAGAGAAGGAGAAAGAGAGGGAGAGAAACATCAATGTGTGGTTGCCTCTCGTGTACCCCCAACTTGGGACCTGGCACACAACCCAGGGATGAGCCCTGACTGGGAATTGACCCAGCAACCCTTTGGTTCATAGGCCTGCACTCAACCCCCTGCGCTATACCAGGCAGCGCCAAAAATATTCTTAATATACACTATCTGCCTTCAATAATATATCCAAAAATATTCCAGTTTTGCACTGAACACTCAAGTTACATAAAGTACTGTTCAGCTGAAACACGAGTAATTTACATAGTTTTTAAAAGAATGTATGTAGGTAAGTAAAATTTAAGGCCTAGAACTCAGGTCCTTTCAATAAAGAATAAATTTGTCTTATGTTCATAACATTCTTGACAATATGCTCTTTAGCTTCTTTCTTGGTTCACTGAAAGAAAAAGGTTCAATGTTTCTTCCTTATATATTATGCTTTACCAACAAATGCTTTAAGTTTATTTTAGTATTATTTCGTTTTTAAAAATGAGACAAGGGGAAGAGGGAGTCCAAGGTATATATACTGTCTACTCCATTTCATACCCTATGTCCCTTGTCATATATCTCTTATAAAAAACAGAAATAAAAACAAATCCAACATCCATTCTTCAGCTGCTTTTATTATTCAGATCCTCTATTAAGAACAAAGCTATCAGTGAAAATAACTGAAATGATTCTATCACTTTTAATAGATAATACCACTAACAAGTTGAGAATCCATTTATAAGATTGGAAATGAAATATATTAGGAAATTATGCAAGCTTACAAATTAAATATCTTTATCTCAACTCTCAATCTCAAACCTTTTGTTTATAAATTTCGGTGATCTCTCAATAAAGTATAAGATACAAGATTTTTGAAGTGTTATCATAGGTGGCTGTAGGAAAAAAGAAATTAAAATATTTATCTGAATGATGAGTATTAGTGTAATATTAAAATATCAGTGGCTCAATATTTTAAATTTATGTAATATATTAACAAATTTATTTGTTAAAATATAATTATTATATATCAAACACAAGCATTTAAAAATTTAACCATTCACCTTGAAAGGCTTTTTAAAGATAGAGTTTTTTACTATTTCTAAAATTTTAAAAAACAATTTTAATTTTTGTAATAGTGAAGAAAAATACAATAGAATGTTGATTAATACAAAATAATTTTTTACATAATTTCATTACCTTTTACAGAGGTATAAATTTCAAGTGGCAAATTCAATTATCATAAAAAGAGGAACTGATATTAAATATACTTGATAAAATATATATTTTATTCTCAAATATACTTGATAAAAATCTGTATTTTTATAAGAATTTGTATATAAAATATTTTGTTCTTTTAAAGGCACAGTTTTTTTTAAAAATTCATGATTCTTTTTAATAAATTATTTTGTTGGTTTGAGAGAGACAAAGGAAACATTGATTTGTTGTTTCACTTATTTATGCATTCACTGGTTGATTCTTGTGTGTGCCCTGACTAGGGATCAAACCCGCAACCTTGGCATATTAAAACAATGCTCTAACCAACTGAGCTACGCAGCCAGGGCTTAAGGCACAATTTACATTCCTTATTTTCTGGACTTAGGTTTAATGGTGGATTTACTTATTCATGTTATAAGTCTGATTCTAAAACTTATGCAAAATATTAAATTTGTACTGGATCAACTTTTATGGTATTTTAGTAACACCAGAACTTAATTATTAGCTGCAGAGAACCAAATAGTTATAACCACAGCCAAAATTCAACATTCATGTTAGTGGATGGTGAACATAAGCTTCTACTGCTCCTTCAATTTGTTTTTATTTTCTTAATAGCAATGCTGGATGCTTTATCTTCCATCTGCCCATAGATTAAAAAAAAAAAAAACACACACACAGAATAAAGAGCAAAAACTAGGGCGCTTAGATAACTTAAGAGACAGAAAAAAAATATCATCAAGCTAAATTATATCTCAAAATATCTACTCAGAGTTCATATCATTATGAAAACATTTTCCCACTGCACACATCACTGACTGGGAGAGTTGGACACTAGCTGTGCAGTGACTAAACACAATTAGACTTAGCATTAAGAACACAAAAACAGGTTTAAATCCCAAGTACCCATATAAGAGCTGTGTAACCTAGATGAACCTGGGCAAAAAGCACTTACCTCTGTAAAGTTTCTCTATTTTGCAAAACCAGTAATAAAATCTACTCTGAATATATTATAAGGTTTTCATGAGACAAAAATGAGGTAATACATATAAGTATTTTGGAAGCCTTTAAAAATCACCCCCAAAATTAAACAGTATCTTCATGTTAATGAGATAAAGAGTAGCTCATTTTCTGTTTTGTTAAATGTAGTATATATTTTTAATCCTTTCTAGTTTGTTATGTTTTTCTCACAGCTTGAAGAAGAGTCTATGGGTACTCCCCAGTTCTACTTATTACACATATTTGTTTCTTCTGCCATTTAAAGGCTTTCCATCTCATTCTAAAAGAACAGGAGAAACAGCCTTATCTAAACCACTTTATTAACTAATAAATAGTTTTTAAGGCAGTAATGTAACTAACTCCTTACCTAATTTCAAAGCACATGCTATATAATATGGGTGACTTCTACTCCTGATTATATCACTAATTTGTAATGGTCTAAGAGTAAATCACTTCTCTCTCCATGTGCTGCAATTTTTGTATCTACTGATAAGGTGTAGTATTAGTGTGATCAATTTATTTGAAGAGAAAAAATTCACCTTTATAACTTAAAGATAAAAACAACATTCAAATATAAGAACATTTTCCTTCTAAACACTCTACTAATATACCAATGCCATTTGAAAATATGAAATTACTAAATAAAGTCACTAATATATGTACAGACCACAAATTGTTTTCTTTTTAAACTATAAAGAGAAATTGAGAAATGACTAATTTCCTTATTCAAAAATATGTCCCAAAAAGAAGCAAACCAGAAAACATAAGGTGAAAAAATTCTTTACTGGCATATTTCAGGATTTGCTTTTTAAATAAATCTTCTTTATACATATAATCACTAAGGAAATCCATCCATCACTGACCCTTTTATCCCAAATAATTAACACTATATTTTTAGAAAAACAAGAATTTGACAAATCTTTTTTCTTAACTTATTATGCACTAAGGCATATCAATAGACAGCTCAATAAATTCCTTTATTAATAAAAATTCCTTGTCTTCTGCTTACTCCTTCAAATGATTTTTATATGGTATCACATTTATGAAAAATTTTTACAAACTATTGTATTTCACAAGAGTGTTTTGTGAAACAATTGTTTCCAAAATAATTCTGACCACACACTATTGTTTTATAATTTATTACCAAAGATTTCTATCCTTAATTTTTAAAACAATCTAAAAATATCAAAACAGTAGAAACACATTTTTCTTCTTGTTTTCTTTGCTGAAAAGTATCATTGATATACAGGAAATAGAGTAAAAACATGTAACTAAACAGTCATATTTAAGGAGTACTGCAAACAGTGGTTAGGGAGGAATGGAAACACTACAGAATAAAGTGTTTGTGGCATTAAACCACTGCAATTAAAATACACAGCACAATATACTAAAAATCTATATAAGCAGCAAAATATGGAGGACAACGTGCTTAACCCCAAATAAATATCTAATATAGCATAACTTCATAAAAGGCAAGAATGCCTGATTCTTTGGCTTTAATTTTAAAATGGCTGTATTTTAATTAAATTATGTTGTACTACAGGACTATTGGTGAAGTACAACAATGTAAGTATTTATTTATAATTTCTTCACATAGTTTTCCCAACTTGTCTTATAATATATCTTCATACCTGTGAGTTTCTCACCAAAGCTTCACTGTTAAAACTATTTTAAACATTAACTTAGTTGTAATAAATTCATGTATTGTAATACGGACAATTTTATTTTAAATTTAGCATATAAATTTAAGTGTGGAATAAGCAACTTTTTGAAACTGAAGTCAAAATAACATCAAAACATGTTCATAAATGGATTTCCTTTGTGATATGCAGAGTATCTGAGTTAAGAAGTCCCCAAATCTTTAACAGCTATGAAGAGACTGATAATTACCATATTGAAATAAGATCGAATTTTCACTCCTCTTGCCAGATCCCATACTATGACGTTTCCATCATGACCAGCAGAAAAGAGAACTCTTGGGTCAAATGGGTGTGGCTCAAGAACAAATACTTCATCTTCATGACCCTGAAATATTTTTGAAGTAGCAATAAATTATAAATATGAGAAAAGAAAATTTAATCAAACACCAATATGGAAACATTTCAAGAATCTAGGTTTTAAGACCTATTAAAGTGGCAAAAATCTTCATATATCAATGTATAATTATGAAGCTGAGCTAATATCACTGTCTAGGGCTTTGCCATCATTTAGTAAAACCTAACAATACTACTGATGTTGCCCTAACATACTAAGAAAACGCAAGAATCTATATTTCTAAGCCAAACCCATTTAACTACATTTTAAAATTATTTCCAATCTCTGGCAAAAATGTTTTATCCATCTTGCAAGTTAAAGATTTTAGCTAGCACAATGGCTTTATTCTACAAATAGCTTCAATACCAAATAAAATTAATCTTTTTTCTCACCATCAAGACATGAATTAGTTGACCCGTGTAAGAATTCCAAACTTTCAGAGTCATGTTATTAACTGCAGTTATAACTGTGTTGTCATGTCGATCCCATGCCACCATAGTTACTTTCATTTTTGTGATTTTATCTTCTATTCCTTGAAGGTTTTGGCTGAAAGTCATGGAGGCAGTAGTTGTTTACACTGACATTATTTATTAAAATACAGGTGTGACAAAAATCAAAATATCTTCTCATACAATTTATACTCATTAACATAATTATCGCTTAACAGTTAAGAATAGTTTGAATAAACATATGATAGCAGAAATCACTGCACTGAGTGAGCAAACCCAGGATTTTAGCACTCTTAAGCCCTTATAAATAACTTTGAATAAATAACATTGCTTTAAATCTATCTGGACCCAGGAAATCTCATGCTGCTCTCCATCTTTTACTGCAGGGGTGTCAAACTCATTTTCAATGGGGGCCACATCAGCCTCACGGTTGCCTTCAAAGGGCTGAATGTAATTTTAGGACTATGAATGTAACTACTCCTTAACTAGGGGTAAAGAGCTTGGCACTGCCACCAGGTAGAAACAAGGTGCCCAGCCAAATAAAACAAGGTGGAGGGCTGGATTCGGCCTGCGGACCTTGTGTTTACCATCTGTGTTTTAACTCTTACTATCATCCCCACTAATTGCTTTGTTCTGCCATCTGAGACCACTATACACAATACCAATAGAAAAAAATATATAAGACATTAAAACCAAAATAATAGTTACAAGATATAATACAATGTCTTTTGGCTGAAGAAAATCATTGGATATACCACATCATCTCTCTGTGACAGATAAAACATTGTAAAATGTTCTGCTTTTTAAAAAAAATAGTGAAACTGACAACTATTCTTACAATACTCTTACTACCTTAACAAAACTGAACTGAAAAGAGAAAAACATAAATGCAACAGGTCTTCTCATATATTGCAAAAATCATTTCAAAAAATCGAAGACTTGCATTCTCCTGAAGCACCTCTAATCATACAGCAATCATTTTAACATAGACTATACATACTTTCATAGGCTTGAGAGTCATACCAACCTGTATATAGCATACATTAAGTTATCTATATTTTTGTATTTCAAATTTGATCTCTTACCCTGCTGGACGAGTAGCCATATCCAATAAAATGCTCTTCCATTCTCTTCGTTTAAATTGCCAAATACGTGCTGTCCCATCACGACTCCCACTTACAAATCTGCATTAAAAGCAGCCCATCCCCAAAAGAAAAAAATCATACATTTTACTGAAATGTACTTTCCAAGAGTTGTGTTTTTTTTAAATACTCAAGAAGGCAGGACTCATCTTTAGTTAAACAGCATACTAATCCAATTAAAATTACTCTATCAGATATTCACTGCAAAACTAAGAACTTCTGAAACATTGTAGGTTTTTAAAATTTTATACACACATATTCTAATATGCATGGCTAGGTCTCAAAATAACATTCAAAAGGGTTTCAGGGCCACTATTTACTACACCTTAGAAATAGAATTGACATATTCTAATGGAAAAATACTGACTTTCCTCTCAATATTAATGACCTTGACTTTTCTATTTAAAGTTCTTAGAAATACCTTTCTTTCATTTTACAAGAAGAATATGGGAAAACCAGTTCTTCCTCAAATATTACATTGTAATACATTTCTAATGTCTACTAAAAGTTTCCCTTTACTTTGACATGTACGGGAAATATGTAGGGTGGACAAAAGTACTTATAAGTAAAAATGGCCAAATAAACTATTATTACAAATAAAACATACAGATATGTTTGCATGCGAAGGCTATATTCACGTATCAGTATAAATGGTCAAGATCTTTCTTTTAGGTGGTTAATTCGTATACAATTCTAATAAATATCTAACTATAAAAATTGTCTTTATTTTATAATTCTTAAAATTGGAATTAAATTTAAGAAAAAAAATTATTTTACCTGTTGCTAGTGTTGGAAAACTGGATACTGTCAACTTTGTCCTATACATAAACAGATAAACAAAAAAAAGAAGATCCTGAAAATAAACTGTTAGACTCATTTAAATTGTTCTCATCTAATGCATTTTACCAATACTTACAGTATGAAACTCCAATTCTGATATTTTCTCTGGCTGACCTGAGCCAAAAAAATAAACCCTAATAATATGATCTGTGCTTCCTGTGGCCAGAAACATTCCCCCTGAAGAAGAACAGTAAACATTTATCAATAAAACAATAAAACACAATTTCAAAATCTCTAAAAACTGGAGAATTCAGTGCAAACATTACCACAATATATACTGGATGATTAATACTTTAAAACTATTCCTATTTATCATAAGTATATGATATATCTAACCTAAATTTAATAAAGAAGTTTGCTAACAGAGCTTTGACTAGGATGAATTTTTCAATATATACATAAGTAAAGCTTTGCATCACAAATAATTTCACTGTGATTGTATAATCTTATGTTAAAATTAACAGTTATCCTCACTAGAAAACATGCCCTTTGACTGCTGAAATCCCTCTCTTACCCCATATCTCCCACCTATTAAAATTTTATCAAACTTTTAGGGCCCAATTCCTTCAGTAAATTGTCTTCACAAGTTTTGCAATCAAATGAACCTGCTCTCCTCTAAAGTCTAAGACTTTGTAATACATACATTCTATCTTCCATTACAGTAATTTGTATATTTAATTTACTCTGTCCTTGGAATCAATACTCTCCTACACTGTACTTTGAACACATGTGCAGTGCCTACATTTGTTATTACTAGAAGGAAAATTTGTCATCATGGAAGAGTAGAAATCTAAAAGTTAGAAATTAAGAATGTGTGGATATTACTATGGCAAAAATAGATTCATGTCATCAGTTTGCAATCACTTATCTCAGGCACGATTGCTATCCATAATTATGAAATGAAAAGGTAAAGTAAAACTGGAAATAAATGTGAAAATAACGGGTACTAGGAACATTAACTATTAAATCTATTCATGTTTCATTTTCTCATCAATTCAATTCTGCAGCTCATAATTTGTTTTAAGAGACTATAATACCCATTAAAATGCTGCTGCATAAACTCAAAACTTAATTTGAATGTCAGCATTGTTATACAGCTAATTTTTAAAGTGGAAATAAGAAAAATTGAACAAAGTAATTAATAAAGTTGTACAAATATCAAATTTATGTTACTTAGCCATGGGATAACTCCAAAATCCATGGAAATATAAAGCAGATTTAAAATACCTTTCTTCCAGCAAGATAACTACTCAAAGATACATTCCTTAACAGAGTAAATTTTGAAATTATTCTCTCTTACCAGAGCATTATAATTTTCTTAAAGAAAAATATTAGTCATGTGAGTTATCAACTAAACTCAAACAAAGTTCAAATATTTTAAATTAATTTTTATCTTCTGGCATATGTAAAAATATATGATCTACATTACAAGAGTAAATATTTTCCAAAATTTTGTATTCTACTATAAGCTAGCTTTCTTTCTTTCTAAAAAAACAAAAATAAAAACAGAAAAACCAAACATAATAGACACCTACTTCTCACAGCTCTGGAAGCTGAGAAGTCTGAGATCAGAGTGTCAACAAGCAGGTGGGAAGGACAAAAACACTCAGTCCATGACAGTACTGTAAGTGAAATCAGGGACCTTGGGGGTATCTTTATCACAGAATGTCCCATTTTCATTTCCTGTGCCTTAACAAATCTATTTAATCTATGAAAATTTTGGCATTTCATCAACAGCTCTACCACCTCTAAAACACACGTTTTGTGTCTTTACATACAACATACGTACACTGTGTACATTAAAAGCTTTTCGTTCATGGGTCACATTATTTTTTACCATTTTGCACACAAATTACTCGGTGCAGAGAACTTTCTAGGGTAGAGCTTACCTCAAGCATGTAACTGCCTTTGAAAATATAAAGTGGAGAAAAACTAGGTTTACAATTGTGAGTATGTGAAACATGGAATTTATTATTGTATTACTATTTGTTAATTATTGTACTATTTTCCATACAAACAAGTATAAATCTTTTTTTGCACCATCCTGTATAATATCCAGGAAAAGAGAAAGATTCTAATGTGCAACTTTAAGCAGAAAATTAGGGAGAAAAAAAAAATCTTACCAGCGCTAAAAGAAGAACAGATCATTTGAACTCCAGGCCGAGGGCGCTCTGTAAATTTTGCAGGTCTTGGACTACAAAACAAAAAATAAACAATTAAAAATATCCCAATGTGAATAGCAATGCTAGCAATCACTGTTTTAAAAAATAATCACAGAAGGGCAGAATTAAATAAGAAGCAACAGATGGCTCCCTTCCTAAAAACAAGTTGAAATCATTATGTGTCATGATCAGATCTTTGTGGAAACTCTATGTACAGACTTTGTAGGAGCTCCTGATTATACAACAATCTACACATAAAACAATTCCAAAGCCACTTGTCACACCTAATCAAATTTAACAGTTTCTCAGTTTTTGATCAAATACCAATGCAAAAATACAAGTAAGTCATTTGTAAATATGAACATGCTAGTAAAATAGGTGTTGACTCTGTGGCATATGTATACCACCAATAACTAAAGTTTTTCAATATCCAACGTTATTAATTAGACAGCTCCCTTGTTTATCATCTAATAACTTATAAGACTCCAAAAACTAAGAATCTTACATTTATCCTCGTAAAAATCTTAAGATTATTCGACTCATATCAACTATAATGTTCATTCAAAATAGTGATTGATAGAAAATAGGTCACATTCAACTATATTTACATTAATTATATAACTGTTTAACTATCTCATTACTATTAAATGTTTAGTGTTAATGTTATAATCAACCATATTAAGAAAAAAAATTACAGGTTTTACATACCAGCTCCAATATGGTACAATGTATTTGTAATGCTCCAATACAGTGATTACATTTAAAGTCTTATTTAATATACATTTTGACCTAGTTTTTCTCAAATTACTAGAAAATTTCAAAAATAGAGCCTCTGACCTCAACCAGAGTGCACTGTACAACTTTTACAATTTTCAACATTCTAATACAGAGTGGTTTCAATATTGTGATATTTTTAAGGAGAAAAAAATTCTGATCTATCAATTTTATATTCTGAACAATAATAGTTTTCTTACTGATACAGAACACAAAATGTATTTGTTAAATTTTTAAAATAAATTTGTAAGTAAATTTTTTGAGTTGATATTTATAGTATTGTTAACATCCACAGGCTCTCATAAAGCATGACACAATTCAGAGAAACTGAAGGTTATTAAAGCATTCTTTTTTAAAAAAAAATTTATTTTAATTTTGTTGTTCTTGTACAGTTTTGTCTTTTACTCCCACCCCAGCCCACCACCCCAGCCCTCCCCACCTCCCTCCCATTTCCGCCCCCCTCAGTTTTTGTCCATGTGTCCTTTATACTTGTTGCTCTTAAAGCATTCTTAAAACCTAAATTTATCAGAGTAAAATTAAAGGAATTATAATTTAAGTAAATTAATCTGAAATTATAAAGAAAAATAATGAGCTAAGGTTTTCTTAATAGTTTATTGATCATAGCTCTACATTTTTGTTAATTTTTTGGCATAATCACTCATGTAAATGGCAAACCACCATTTAGTTGAAATTCATAACAAGAATATGCAAATAATCAGAGATTGCAATTTAAATAGCCTTTAATTTTTTAAGGGAAAAAACAGATAAGCTCATACAAATAATTTATTTTGAAGTACATATTTGAGAAACTATTTTAAAGCAGGCCCTGGACTCAGAATGAGTTCAATTCCCAGCTATGCTACTTACTCAGGTTTATGACCTTAGGCCAGTTAACATTTCTGTACCTCAGGCTCTTCATATGTAAAATGGGAATAAAAACAATGTATCTCAGAGTTGTAGAGTAAATTAAATGAGTATAATCTACAGTACAGTGCTTATTACTGTGCCCAGCACACACAACAAATATTAGTATTATTAGTAGTTTAATTTGGTTCAACTAGTTCTACATACTCCAACAATGAGTAACTTCTATTTAGTTTGGCACAGTGGTTAAAAGTGGATTCGGACAGTATACTTCCAGTATCTGCCCTCAGTTTTCTTCCCCTTTGTCCTGAAGATAATAATATACCTTCTTCCCAGAGTTATCATAAAGATGAATGAGATAACAAATGTAAGGTGCTTGGTACTAGCTTGGCAGACTAAGTGCTTAATAAAAATTGGATATCATTATGATTATCTGCATATTTTACAATTCCAATTCTCTCCTTACATCTATTCTACATATGCTTGGACAATTCTTCCTACTCTTAGATCTCTTGAGTCAGCTTCTGAGTCACCCAACCACTCAGATTACTAACCTAAGAAGCAGCATCCTTACTGGAGGGAGTTGTTACCATACACATAAACCCTATACTTTAAATAAAGTGAATTTATCAAGAGATTTGATTTTCCAGAACAAGTTTCATTTACTGATCAAACTGATTCTTTCAATTAGTGCAGAGAGAGAGGTACTGAAGTCTCTCAGACAAAAACAGTATGATATTATAATATAATTTGCCTTTCATTAGTAATTAAAGCATCTCTGACATAAATAAGGTAATTTAAGTCCTGTCAAAATTTTTGGCAGTTATCAACTATGTGTAATGCAGAAAATAGGTGTCCCTATTTAAGGAACATCTATTTCATTTTAATATTTCCCTAGCTTAAAAGTTTTCAAGAAACAATTATCAGAACAAATACAATACTACTTATAAAAACAACTAGAAAAACATGTATGTCCAAAAACAGGAAAATCACTATGTATAGAACAACTCCATGGAATATAATGCAACTATTGAAATTACTTTTAACTATTGAAATAATTAAAAATTATTAAAAATGGTAAACTGTTAAGAAAAAAATAGAAAATTATATAAATTTCCTCACTCAGGTCTAATTTTTTCAATGTTATGTGAAAAATTACAATTAAAATAAAAATTTAAAAAAGATAAATTAAGGTAGTTTATGGTTAAATCTACATAAATGTTCTGAAAAAAAATCATTTATATGGAATTACTCACTTCCCAAGTATACAGATATATATTACTATACTTAGCAATATAATCTTCAAGAGACACAAAGTGTTTAATTTTGTGAAGCCATTTTTATTCCTATGCTAATTTTAAGATCACTAATCACTCTTCTTCTCTGTAAAAACAAAACAGAAAAAAAAAAAAGACAAAGGTATCCTAATCAGGTCCATAGGGAGGTAAAAAATACACAAAGGAAAACAACAATTAACTATTGCTACTGTCCATATATAAATAAAATATTTCAACTTTTACCTAAATGTCTACAGAAAACCTTTAATATTCTAAATATCAGGAATATAACTAAAGTGAAGTCAATCTGCTTTCTCTGAAAAGCATGTCTTTGATCACAATCCTTTGTTACTCAAACTGAAATGGCCCCCTCATGCCCTTCCATAAAAGGCACACGCTCCAGGAATGTTCATGAACATGAAGTTTATTTAAACACTACTGCTTTAAACAACACTGACTTATACCAATTATTTATTAAAGAACTCAATTTGTGTTGATAATTTATAAGCAGAAGAGATAATCACTGAGATAAACTTCCTAATCTGTAGGACTTTCTATTCTGAGAGCACAGAGATGGCAATTTCAACAATGTAGAAACACTAGATGCACTACTTCTCCATTCATAGACTGTCCATGGAATAATTAGAGCACTTCCTGTCCCTAGAAGCATGGCACAGACATCACAGGGACAAGGGGCAAGAAGTGTTCAAGTCCTGGCCTTGCCAATTTTTAAAAACTGTTTTAACTATGGGAAAGTCATTAAACCTTTATTCGCCTCAGTGTTCTTCATCAGAAGATAATATTGTCCAACCCACTTGTTTTGATAAACCAAGATAATTTCAGTGAAACCGCAAATGCAAAAACCTCCAAGGGAGAGGCTACATCTACCTACCTTCACGTAGTTTAGTGAAAATTTAATGATTCTGTTTTCGTAAGTTTCCTTGAATCTACAATGAAATCTAAAGGTCATAGATGCAGTAACAGAAATAATTACAATTGTTCTAAAGAACAGTCTCAAGACCTTTAAGATTGTGTTCTCAGAAGGATCTATTCAGATAAAACTATGCAGCATACAGAAACGAGTGGTAGTAAGACAGGTATATTCTGAAGGAAAGAGCTACAGTGAGGATTAAGATAAGAGAAAAAAGAAACAAACACGTTAACATGAGATAACTTTCTTTGAAGCAAAAAAAAAAAAAAAAAAAAAAAAAGCATAAAAATGAAGAGCCAAAATGATTTTCTGTTATTTACTCAAGGAGAAAATGTAAATTTATTTCTATTGTCAACTATTTTATAACTTTTGTAGCTTCAACCATTTAAACACATTTATGCTTTTAATGTTACATCTGTGAAATAAAAGAGCAACTGACTTTATTTTAAGGGTTCCAGCATCCCACAGCCAAAAACAAATAGTGCCATCTGCCCCAGTAGAAGATAGATATCTCTTTGAGCCACTGCACAATGGTGAGAACTGAAAAACAATCAAAGAAAAAAAATATCCTTAAAAGAATGACACAGTCCAAATAATATACTCATTTTTTATCATACAAATAGCAATAAGAGAATTAGAAAATGCTTAACACTGACAAAAGTCTTGACTACCAAGTTATTTAAAGCTATGTATTTATAAAGAAAGCAGAAGTATTCCTTTTAGTGGGCTTTATGCAATGAATTATAAAAGTGATTTCTTAAAAAATGTACTTTAAACCAAAAAAGATTTTAAAAACTACCTGTAGTGATGTTATAGACGCACTATGACCCTGAAGAACAGCCAAAGGTGCACATGTTCGAAGACACCAGACTCGGATCATTTTATCACAACTTCCAGCTGCTATCATGGTATTCTCATAGTTTACAGCCATGTCTGATATTTCAGCAGCATGTCCTCTTAAAGTAGCTAATAATCTCCCATCATCTGTTGCCCAGATTTTCACAAGACAGTCATCAGAACCCTTAAAATAAGAAGGAGTATTAATAGAATTAACTCTATAAATTTTAATTCAAAATCTTACCACAGATAAAGAAATCATCTTTATGTACATGTTTCCCATCACTGATCTTCAGTTAAGCATATATATAATGTCATCTAAAGTCAGTTTTAAAAATTTCATCTGTATGGAGTTAATAAAAATATATAAATTACTTGTTATTCTGCAACAGCAAAATAAGCACAGGAAGAGACACTGTAAAAGATACAGTGTATTCTATGAATACCTGTATTTGCAGTACAAATAAACATTCCAATATGACATAGCCAAAGTAGAGATTAGGACTTCTAGACTTTATTTTTATGTTTTTTAATTCTCTAGTTTTCCCAATTCATCTTATAGCTAATACTCTATTCCCTAATCTCCCTATATCCTCCTATTTTTTATTATTAAAAAGTTTTAAATATACAAAAAAGTGGAGAATATTATCACTAACCCCAGATACCCATTTCCCCAGATACAAAATTTACCAACAAGTTTCAAAGATTACATATATTAAAATTCTTTACAATCTCCCAATCTAATAATTTTAAGAAAGCACCATTGTACCTGACCTTACTCAGAGGACCTACAAAAGCAAATGATACAGACAAGTTAGCTGCTTCCTACTGACAATGGATATGGCACATCATTTGATCACATGGTATTAATAGAACAACCCTAAACCTGACTCTGCCAACACTACCTAGAACACACTCAATTAACTATAAAATCAATCCTTCTAATTGAGCTTTGAAGCAACATAATGGGTCACCAACCACTAAAGACTAGTAATGAAACTTAACTTTGGTAAATTACCCACATTAAAACCTAGTATTACCATCATGTTCATTTAATGTCAGGCTCTTCACTATAAAACAAGGAGGATAAATTGGATGATCTCTAAGGTTCCCTCACCTTTAAAATTTGGTGATTTATGCATTCATTTATCCATCTGCCTTGCAATTACGTATGTACCAAAAACATTGGAGATACAAGGATAAGATACAAAGACACAGTATTCCTGTCCTTATGAAGCAAAGGCTTCCTATGCATCAGTTTTCTTATTTGTATCTACCTCATGGGGTTTTTGCAAAAACTGAGTAAATGAAGGTGAAGTGCCTAGTACATGGTAAGAAGCTATATATATGGACTATCTACCTACACTACTTTTGTTGGTGTAGTATATTTATTCTCAGAATAAAGTCAAGGAAAAACTATTAAGGACCTTTTATGTTGTATTAAGAAATTTTAATGGTGGGGACTAAATGATAATGGAAAAAATACAATAAAGGTTAAAAAATAAAAACAACTAACAACTTCTAGAAAAAAAAGAAATATGGTATAAAATTTGGACCACTTTCAAATTACCAAGCAAGAGAGTATCAGGATCAGATACATGTTTTTCAAAGATCATCCTGGCATCAGTGTAAATTAGGCTACGAAGTAGAAAACCAGTTGGAAATTATTAAAATAGTGCAGGCAGGAGAGAATGAGTGAGAAAACTGAGATTATTATAGAAAAGATCAGAAGAAACAAATGGAATAGCTATTTGGAAAAATTAAAGAAATGAGAATTATGTCACTACTATTTAAGGGATGGGAATATTAAACTGGAGGAGGTATATTAAACTGACTTACAGGAAACTGGTTTACCTGACACATGAGAATATATCAGGTATTTGTTGAATTTTTTAAAAATGGCTTTAAAGCATTCATTCAACTCTCAATTTGTCTAAATTCCATAAATTAAGTCAATTTATTCACCTTCAATTAATTAAGGCAATATTTGGTTCTGGCTTATATTCAAAATAAAATTTAAAATTATGCCAATACAGACAGAATGCATAAAAAAGTAAAATCATATGATCACATTATGCATCCCAGTGCTATTATAATTCATTTGTTCTTGTGTATCTGAGTAAGACTTTGCGCTTTACATTCTATTATAGAAGGTGTTTCACATATTTTTATGTTAACGGGGAAAAAAAATCCACAGCCTTTTGATCAAAACTTTACTGAGAGAAACAGTGGCAACCTGGGATCTAAAAATCAGCCTCCAGTGACTTTTCACCAATTAAAATCTAACAAAGAGACCCACTATATTCCTACTCAGTTCATTATTTAGTAATCTCGTCAATTCAATGTTACTTTATAATTTTATTCTATTTAGGCAAATAATACTGTAAAAAACAAAAAACTCAACACCAAAAAACACTATGCACATTTTCATCTAGTGTGTATTATCCCAATTAACCTCTCTTTTCTTCCATTAAATTGCAGGAAAGAAATCTTCATCCTTTCAAGGAAATCTCTCCTCACTACCCTCTTCCATGATCCTGTAGCGTGCTATTTCCACCCTCACCCCTGCTGCCCAGAACTGGTAGAATATCAAACAGGTATCTAAGGCATCCGTAAGCAATTTCTAAACCATGCATCATTAATTGTGAACATTAATTTTTTTTACGAGAATGTGAAACTAAAGATGATCTGACATTCAGCTAAGTTATTTAAAAATGACTACCAGAAATATAAATACACTAAATGACTGAAAAGGACTGCAGAAGAAAAATTAAATTTAATGGGAAAACATTTTTAAAAGCACTATAAATGTGGTTAAATCAAAGGTAAAAGGACAAAATTCTTTTTGAAAAGACCAAACTGTAGAGCAGAATTTTTGGAAATAGATGAATTTTCTTTCCACATGCCTACCTCAAATGTTAGTAAGGCTAATAATAAACCAAAAAGTAGGACATTATAGTGTTTCAATTAAAAAGCTTAAAAAATAAAAAAGTTGTGAACATTAAAATAAGAGCAATGTTATATTAATGGTGAAAGGGAAGAGATCATGAAAGGCAACATGAGGGTTTGCCTTGGGTAAGAGGAATGCAAAGGCTTCTAAGATGCATGAAGGCAAGAAAGGTTATAATAGAGCAATTTTAAAGTAAACAATAAAGAAATTAGATAATTCTAAGCTTAGCAAGTAAAACAAATATCTGAGAATTATTTACTAAAAGGGGGGAACAAGAAACAAAAAAAGAACCCAGAAAAGGAATTTAAAAATATGAGAAAATGAGAATAAGAAAAAAAGTACAAAAAGAAATTTATGAGCAACAGTTGAAAGTCCAGATAAAATTAGATAGCATGATTTTAGAAAAACCTCACTGACAGATTTTTTTTCTACAAAGCTCTAAGGCCTAGGAGAAAACAAAGTAGTCATTTTTTAATACCACCAAGATGCTGCTAGGATTGTGGATTGGCAAAGTAAAAAAAAGTTGGAAATACAAAGTATACTGGAAATAATGAGAAATTCAACTGCAAAGGTTTTATTTGAGAAAGATGATAAAGTATTTTTTAAATGCCTATTAAGTAGTTTTGGATTTAACGCAGTGAGGTAACTACAGAAGAATTTTAAGCAGATAAGACATGGTCACTACACTATTTTAGCCACAATGTTTTAAGAAATCCATGAACTAGCTAGGTACAAATTGAAAATGCTTTATTTCTAATTCATTTTTAAATCAAATTGGAATATTATGCTAGGGTTTAATGCCAAGCAAACAGACAGCAATAAATCACTAGCTTCATTTTCCAATCATGTAAAAAACTCTAGTAATGACTATGAAAGTGTGCTCATTAATGTTACCATTTGTTTACATCAAACCTAACATAAACTGAAAAAAAATTACAGTAAGAATGTGTAGTTTTAGTTTACTTAAATACCTAAACAAAACGTTACAAAGACATCTTGTCAATGCAAAGACAAAACGAAGCTGGAAAAAAAAAGGTACCTTTTCTCTTATCCTGGAAAAAAAAAAAAAAACCCTGTAGGAAAGGGTGAGACTTAAATAAACCTTAAATTTGCCTAAGCATAGGACGTTAATTTGAAGTACCCTATAAATTTGCTCATTCCACCACACATAAAGCAGACATGCACACAAGGATAAAAACCTGTGCCTTTAAGACCATCAATATGCTCCTTAGCTTAGGACAGAGAAAGAAAACTGAATTGTGGACTCTTACTCCAGAATCACTATTATTTCTCTTAATACTTTTAAGGAGACTCTGTGGCACCAATGACCTTTCCTTCCAGCATATAACTAGATCCAACACTGGATAATTCCTTTTTTTTGGACTACGCCCCCCAAAAAGTTCCTAGTTTGTGAATCCCCTTTGTAAACTACAAAGTTTCATCAAAATAATGTGGGGTTTTCTTGAGGCAAAATTCAGAAAAATAAAAACAAACACTGACATTCTTCATAGATAAAGCACAAGGAATGTCTAGTACACAACTGGCTTTGGTAAGTCTGGAAAAGAAAAGTTCTGCAGCTCTCACTCACATGGCTTTGTATTTTGTCATATACCTCTGTATTAAAAATCTCCTTAAACCTAAAAAAAAGTGTCCTACCTATTTATATGAAAACATCATGAAATAACTTTACATACGGATCTTTTAATCACTTAAATTCTATGCAGAGACCAACGCAGAACCTCAAGTCTATACTCCCCAAATTTTAATAGTTTCTGGAAGGTAAGTTTTAAACTGCTCAATTTAACTATTTATTTTTGCATTTATTCATTTAAACTAAAAGTTAGAAGATTAGAAGTGACAACTATGTAAACTGTTCAATAAAAGTACAGGATGGAGCAGTATATGACAAAACATCGTAGACTTCAGCAAGTAGAAAGCTGCATACATTTGGAAACAGTAGAGGTTACTTCTGCTCAGATGGCCTTCAAATGAAAAAGTAGATCACCAAACCTTTTCCTGCTAAGAGAAGCACCAATCATAAAGACCAATCAAAGATTACCACTTTGACATGAAGACAGAAGAAATTACAGTTTCTAAACTTACATGTTGGAGAATCTGGCATTCCTTGGCAGAAGCAACAAAGAAAATTCTAATTTCTCTTGCTGCTACCACATAGCTTTATTAAGTCAGATTTCACCTCTTGGTGTCATTAGAACAAAAAGAATTAAATATTTAAAATGCCATGTATTCTACAATGTCATTTTTCTTATTCAAGCTAAAAAGTACCCTAGTCTTGAGGCAGCTAAAAATTGCTTATAATTTAAATTTAGTGTTTTTGTTTTTTCAAGAAAAGACCACCGCTTTCCTTTCTTACCAAGCAATCACACCTGTTTCATTTTCCTTACAAATTAGCCTAAACTTCAATGTCAATCATTTCAACACATGCTCAATTTTATCATTCTCTGACCACCTAAACCACCAATGACTGACTTTGTATCAATCTAATCATCACTTGCTCTGATCCTGATCCCAAGATGCCAAGTACCATTATAAAAAAAGATAAGCAAACTAAATCTCTAACACTGCAAATTCATAAATCTGCTATTTATAAGGGAGGCTTAGGCTAATTAAAAATCTTTTTTTTAATCCCTAACTGGTCTCTACTCATCACTCTCTTCCCATTACCAGGCTTTATCACTCATGTCTAGAACCCAGTCCCATTTCCTAACCAAAACTCTTAGCAGATGCAATATTCCATATTGACAAGTAGGATCTGTTGTTCATTGTGAACCTAATTAACTGTCTTGCTAGTCGAAACAAGCTGCTCTTTACACATCCCATTTCATCCATTGATTCATCTATCTATCCTCTTTAAACACCACTGTGTATCAATTATCTCCTCTCATCTTTAAGTCTGATTTCCTAGCTCCTTGAAAATTACATGACCCACGCAATTTTTCAGTTATCTTCCTATAAATTACCATATTCTAACCCTCCCATCATTAACTGACTGAATATTCACCATCACTCTTACATTTCCTCCAATGCACTTTTAAAAAATAAATTTGAATTTCAAACTTAATTTTTAAGAATAGTACCAATGCCTGCCACATCTCCGCCACCCAGATTCATCAACTATTAACAATTCACTACCATTTGCTCCATTGTCACCTTTCTTCTCTTCCTAAGTCTCCATATAACACACACTACTACTACTACCACCACCACCACCATTAGTCTTTTTCTCTACCACTTAAGAGCAGGCTACAGAGTTGAAGCTCCATCACTTCTAAATATCCCAGGGTGCACATATTTCTCTAAAACAAGAACACTCACCTACATAAAGTTGGGAAGTTGATATTGATAAAACTGCCATCAATCCTCAAACTCCATTCAAATTTTTTCAACTATCCCAATAAAAGTTCTCTTTTCCTTTTTGCCAGAACCCCATAAATCAACACTGGTTACATTTTAGTAACATCGTCTCATCAGTCTTTTTCAATCTGGAATACTTAACTTCCTCAGGCTTTCTCTGTATTTTATGTCCTCAGAAATTTATAAAGAATACTGACCTTACTTTTGTAGGATGATCCCTGACCTTCAGTATGTTTAATGTTTCTTTTTTTTTAATTTTATTTATTTACTTTTAGAGAGAGGAGAAGAGAGGGAGAGAAACATCTATGTATGGTTGCCTCTCATGCACCCCCTACTGGGGACCTGGCCAGCAACCTAGGCATGTGCCCTGCCTGGAAATTGAACAAGTAACCCTTTGGTTCACAGGCTGGCACTCAATCCACCAAGCCACACCAGCCAGGGCTGTTTAATGTTTCTTCATGATCAGACCCAGGTAATAGTGATTTGGTATCCTACAGACAAGGCTATGTTTTTCTCAGTGCTCAATTCAGAGGACACATACTGTTAAGCCATCACCACCACTTGTAAAGTTAACTTTGTCATGTTAGTATCACCACCACTTGTAAAGTTAACTTTGTCATGTTAGCATCCAAGGTTTCTGCCCTGTATAGTTGCAGTTCTTTCCCTTTTAACTGATTGGTATCTTCAATAAATAGTATGCTATGGGAACATACTAAAAAATTATGCCAAGATCTTCAAACCAAGATCCTCTAACCAGTGTTAGTCTTCACTGATGACATGCAAATGAATCAACCAACAGTATGATAGTTGCTAAATCATCCTTCTGTCTTCTTAAGTATATTTTATTGATTATGCTATTACAGTTGTCCCATTTTTTACCTCCCCTATATCCTCCCTCCATCCTGCACTTCCTCACCCTCCAGCATTCTCCTTCCTTTAGTTCATGTTGATGGATTATACATATAAGTTCCTTGGCTTCTCTATTACCTGTACTATTTTTAACCTCCCCCTGTCTATTTTATGCCTACCAATTATGCTTTTTGTTCCCTGTACCTTCTGCCCCAATTCTCCCCCTCCCCACTGATAACCCTCCACCTGATCTCCATTTCTGTGACTCTGTTCCTGTTCTAGTTGTCTGCTTAGTTATTGTTTTTTAGGTTCAGTTGTTGATAGTTGTGAGTTTGTTGTCATTTTACTGTTCATAGTTTTTTATCTTCTTCAGTTTCTTAGATAAGTCCCTTTAACATTTCATATAATAAGGGCTTGGTAATGATGAACTCCTTTAACTTGACTTTATCTGGGAGGCAATTTATCTGCCCTTCTGTTCTAAATGACAGTTTTGCTGGATAGAGTAATCTTGGATGTAGGTCCTTGCCTTTCATGACTTTGAATACTTCTTTCCAGCCCCTTGCCAGAAAGGTTTCTTCTGAGAAATCAGCTGATAGTCTTATGGGAACGCCTTTGTATGTAACTGTCTCCTTTTCTCTTGCTGCTTTTAAGATTCTGTCCTTATCTTTCATCTCTAGTAATTATGATGTGCTTTGGTGTCTGCTTCCTTGGGTCCAAGGACTCTCTGAGTTCCTGGACTTCCTGGAAGTCTATTTCCTTCACCAGATTGGAGAAGATTTCCTTCATTATTTGTTCAAATAAGTTTTCAATTTCTTGCACTTTCTCTTCTCCTTCTGGCACCTCTAATAATTCAGATGTTGGAATGCTTAAAGTAGTCCTAGAGGTTTTTAAGCCCTCCTTTTTTTCAATTCTTGTTTCTTCATTCTGTTCCAGTTGGATGTTTATTTCTTCCTTTCGTTCCAAATTGTTGATTTGAGTCCTGGTTTCCTTCCTCTCACTGTTGGGTCCCTGTATATTTTACTTCATTTCTTCCTTCATTTTGCAACCTGGCTCAAATAATTCTGCAAGCATCCTGGTTACCAGTGTTTTGAACTGTGCATCTGATAGAATGTCTATCTCCTCATCACTTAGCTCTTCCTTTGGAGTTTTGATCTGTTGTTTCATTTGGGCCATATTCCTTTGTCTCAGTGCACCGGTCTGGATGAACGGTTCTTTAACTCCTTGACTGTCAGAGTTCCATGCAGTTTGATTTTTCTAGCAGTTCCGGTTGTTTGATTTTAAATTGGTTTTTATCCTTTTCTTGGTTGTGCGAGGAAGCAAAGCATTTCTACCTATACACCCATCTTGGCCAGAACTCCTCTACTTTCTCAATAATTAGTTGGCATTCTACTGTAAAGAAAAAATTTCCTTTCTCTCTCACTTATTCATTTACTTATTTAAAGCAGTATATACTCATGGCTTTCTATGTTAGCCAGTGGTAATAAAACAGTCAAGGTCTCTGTCCTCACAGAGCTAGTTAAAAGATAAAATAAAAAAATTTAAAAAGTAAGAATTTCAAAGAATAATACTATAAGAAAAATAATGAAATAGATAATGATGTGGTATGGGGAGGGAAGGTAAGCAGGGAACAGTCTCTAGCAAAGTAGTATCTGAACAGAGAACTGCTAATAAAGGAATCAGCCAAAGAAATGTTTCAGAGATGACAATTCCAGGCAAAGAGAATAGCTCATACTAAAAGTCTCTAGGTCATAAATGGGTTTTGTAAGTTTGCAGTACAATAAAAGACCAGTGTAAATGAAGCACTGCCCTACAGACTTTTGCATATATCTCCCCTAATAGTCTAGGTTTCTTGCAACAAAGGACATCATTCATTATTTTTCCTCTAATTGACTGGCTGATCCATTCATTTGTTGTATGCCTCCTGTATGCTCCAGTGTTTTTGTGCTATAGATCCAATAAAGTTTAAAAGAAAGTCTTTGCTATCAAGCAGTTCATAACTTAGACATCTAAACAAATTTATTGCAACATAGTAGGAAAATACAATATAATGGAAGTATAAAGTTCAGTGGTAGTACTTACACATTCAAAACAGTCTTTCTTTATTCAACTGTCAACCTTTTTGTAGTATAAGTCTATATTAAGTCTCTTCAATTTTTCAATTTCTAATCCCTCCTCGGTGCATTGAAATCTCACTCCTACTCCTAATACTAAAATAATCCTTTTTTTTTTTTTTTTGGTCAAGATTATTAATGGCCTTGCCAAATCTCAAAGAAGTCTCTCAAGTTCTAATTTACTTTAGGTCTCCATCTCTCATGAAATACTAATCCTTTGGCTTTTAAGATACTACTTCTTTTCTTTTTCATTTTTTTCCTAGTCTCTTAGGCAGCTCTTTCTCAGTCTCAGTTACTGATTCCTCTCCTTGTCTTTGATCTGCTTTAAAGGGTGAAGTTTCAGTCTTCTTATTACATGCATATAAGGTAATATAGTTAATTTCCATATACAGTGATTCCTAAGCTGAATCTTCTAACCTAGCTATCTCTCCTGAGTTCCCACTGCCTTCGAATATTTCTATTTGGCTAGCCACATGAATATCTAAAATTCAGTATGACCCACTTTCACTAACTTCTCCACTTAAATTCTTACACCTAAGTGACAGAATTTTCTAACCAGTCACACAAGTTAAAAACATGTCATCCTGTAATGTTTTCCCTTTTAACCTCCCTACATTCAAATGAATATTGTAAACCCTAGAGATTCTATTTTTAATCTGTTATTTCCACCATGGCTCTGTTCAAGCCCTGATGATTTCTTTCGTGGATCACTGCCAGAACCATTCCTCCGTTTATAGACTTAGTTTCAATCCATCCCCTTCAATAATGCTGAAGGGGTCATTAAAAAGAGAAATTCTACTACTTGTCTTTCTAAATGTGTAATTTTCTTTCCACTGCCTTAGGAAAGAAACCCAATCCTTCATGTCATAAAAGGATACTGATGATTTTGTCCCCTACCAAAATCAGTAGCTCTTGCTTAATAATGATCCATGTTTATTCTTTGCCATATCCAGTAACACAATTACATGTTATATTCTTTTAAAGTTTACAAATAACTTTCACTAAGTCTGCAATATCTAGCTCGATCAACTGAGGTGTCACTCCTTGCATAAGTTGCCCTTACCATCTCCTACTACACTATGGATTCGATACTTCAATATCTTGTGCTCTATCTTATCACATTATATCAATATTGTCTGTTGACCATCTGTGAACTCTCCAGAGACAGATTTATGCTTTCATTTTCTATATCCTAAGTGTTTTAGAACAGTGTCTGGCTCCTAAAAGACTGAAGTTTGTTAAAAGAATGCATAACCTCATAGTCTTCACTATAACATTGCATTTATGAAAATATTTTATGCTTTTCTGACTTAAATTGAAAAAAGAGACTTTTTTTCCTTTTAAAAAAGGAGGTCAGGGGTGACCTTCCTAAATGGTTCTCAACATAGTTTTGCATTTTGAGTGAATGGCTTACCATTGAGAGAATTCATTAACTTTACTTTTTGTCAGTAAATATTTGAGGCAATGATTCTGAAACCAAGTAAAAATAATTTAAAAACTAAGAGAATTACAAAGCAAATTTGACTTGGAAATTATGCTATCTCCCTCCCTGGGTTCTTCTCATTAATCTACTGAGAAACACCCATCATTAAAATATTCTAGTACAAAATACTGGTAAATTTTCCTAATACAGAATTTCATTTATCAATTACAATGATTTCAGTTTAAATTCTATATACAGCATTCATAAAAAAGATTTTAGTTGGATAAAAAATAAAATGGATAAAATTTATTTAAATCTATCTATAAAATTAATACCAGCAAGTAAAACTTAATGACTGCTTACTGTATACCTTGGTCTATACTAGTAATATAATTATATCGTATAATCCCACAAAACTATGGGTTGATATTATTATCTATTCTCCCACTTTTTTCTGAAATGAGATAAAGGCAATTACAGGAGTGAGGTCATCTGTCCAAGCTGCACTGCTAGGAAGTGGTAATGTTGTGAGCCATCTAATGCCAAGCTGATACTCTTAACCACAGTGCTGTCTAAATCACTTCTAACTGTTCCTACTGAGAAAGAATTAGTCCCTTGGAAAAAGCTGTCAAATATATCACCTTACAAAAACCTTAGTAATAAATGTGCAAGGTCTTAAGATACCAAACACATAAATAAGAAATACTGGTTGGTCTTTCATGACCTACTATCATCTTTAAAGCCTTATCTTATCAACTTTTGAAACTGATTTTTAAAGCATTAGTCAGCCGGTAGTGTGTTCCCAGTGGAATGAGGGAGTGGATAAAGCCATCTGACTTTATAAAGTATTATGAACAGTGAAAACATATTTACCCTACCTGGCACTTGAAGAAATAATCACAAAAATACAAGGAAATTTTAAATAACAGTACCCTCATATCTTTACATTTCTATTTACAAAGAAACATTCTGGAATCTGCAACTGCAAATCATCAATAAAAAATTGCAAGTGACACTGACTTTGGCACTTTGTGAATTATATCACATATGTAAAATGTCAACATTTTTAGACTCTTGGTAAGACCATATAAGATAACATAGTGATAATTTTTTCCTTTATTTATATATCAACAAAGAAAAATAATCTGAAAGCAGCTCCCTCTTCATATATCGTCCCTGTTCCCCAAATCAAATGCTCTTAAAAGTAGAAATTACACATTTAGAGCGGGCTGCAAATTTTTTTTGTACAGGGATGGATAGTAATTAATTTAGGCCTTCCAGTCATAACTACTCAACTCTGCTATTACAGTATAAAAGCAACCATAGACAATACATAAACAACTGAGCATGTGTGTTTGAATAACATTTTATTTCTAAAAACAGGTAGCAGCTAGATTTGACTCACAATAGTAGTTTGCTAACCGCTTGGTCAGAATTGGGCTGTTCTAACTCAATACCTACCACTCTGATTAGACTTATGAGATAGCAAAAGAATTATTATTTCACTCCATTTTCACTAAAAAAATTCTAAATTATAGACCTAGTTCAAATCAAAACACACAATGCTTCATAAAATACAGCAACCAAATGCTTACCATCCCTATTGTCTTTAAAAAAAGAATTCCCACAACTCACTTTATAAACACTAAAAATTCAAAAGTTACATATTTTTTATATTCTCAATGCAATGGCATAACTTTATACTCACCAAAATGAGGTACAAACACAATGTAATGCTTTGTTCTCATTATTTCAGTTCATTATTATTTTTTAAAGAATTCTTTTAAACATTAGAAATAATATATTTACTTTGAGAACTGAATTTAAAAATTAGTATACCAACTTAAAGCTAAATGCAATTTTCCATGACCATTTGAGAGTAAATTATTGTTGCAGAGAGGTCAAACATTTTAGCAAACAGATACACCTGTTCTTCACTGTGAAAATAATAACCTCTGTCAGAAAATTTAAAAAAATTTCACTTTTATGTTGCTTCATACAGAACAATGGAGTGAAGAAGGTAAAAGGGGAGAATACTAAGGTAGGAAAAATGACCTACAGTTGCCAGAAGTGGATTAGAACCAGGAAAAAGATATGTATAAAGATATTTCCTACATCCTGCTGTTTAGCTGTTTTATAGATGACTGAGTATACAAGTAGAGGAGAAGAAGATATAAATAAATCTCAGTTTATAAGCATGTTTACTTAAGAGAGGATCTATAATTGTCTCAACTGTGTAAAATTCACAGCTGCTCTCTTCAAAGACAGATAGGAATTTCCATTTTAACTTTTACATGCTATTTTCTCATTTTAAAAGAAATTAAGTGAATAAAATTTCTTTAAAATTTAAAATTAAGTGAATAAATTAAATTTGTGAATAAATGCATTACCTTCAGCTCACAGAGTAGTATTTAATTATAAGTACAACCATATTAAGTGCAGTAACTATTACTCTTAGTGGATACAACAGTCAAGGTACTTAAATAAATTGAAAAATTTCCAAAATTTTCTCACTTAAAGCTGAAAAGCTGTACCTTTCTCTAATCAACAAAAAAGAAACAATAAATAAATAAACCCAATAAATAAATAAACCCAAATATATTCTTGGAATATAATATCATATACATTAAATACTGAGGTGTAAAAGAGAAACAGTAATGCACAAAACATTTAGATATGTTCAGAATTTTTTATATCATTATTTTAAAGGGAAATTCCCCACAGACTAGCAAGTGGTTTTCTACAAATAATTTAAACACATGTAGTAATGTCTTCTAATATGCTTAACACATTTTGGAAATGCCCTTGGTTTAGAATTAAAATTATTGTATTTTACAAAATTTCAAACTGCGTATTTGTTTTAATGCTGGAAATTATACTTATCCATGATGTAGGACTATAATATAGCTGTGACTGTGGTATAATATGTCTTTCAGGAATTTTACAAACTTAGATAAAGTCCAGCCTTAAGTAAAATCATCTGTTAATAAGCTAAATTACCTATATTTCCAGTTTTTCACTAAAAGACAAAAGTTTTACCTGAAGTTCAACTATAAGCAATGTTTCTTCAATCCCACATATGAATTAAGGTATTTTAAAAATTACTTACAGTAAATATCCGCCTGCCAGTTCTATCAAAAGTTACGCAGTACACAGACGACAAGTGTCCAAGAATTCGTTTATGCATTTTCATGTGCTGATATACTGCAGTTGGAACAAGTCGCTCAAGCCGGTATTTCCCATTCAGCCTCCTTGAAAACAAAGTATCCGCTATCAAAAAAAGGGGGAGGAAATAATTTAGAAATTATTATTAGAATTATAATTTAGAAATTTAGAAATTTTTGAATTATCATCTTTTAAGAATTCACATATTCTAATTTGTCATAGACTGGTATAAATAAAGATGCTATCTAATGTACATGGCTCCTAATTAAACGTATACAAAAAGTCACCAAAAACAAATTATTTCACCTGTAACACGTTGCGTTATCCTCATTTTATAGAGAAGCAAATTCAGTTAAATGACCTGTCTAAAGTCACAAAGTAAATAAGGAATGAAGCTAGGATTTAAATTCAGACTTCTCTACTCTCTGGCTAATGCTCCTTAAAAACCAAAATCATTTCATGTGACATTTTTTAAGGGCTCCTATGAAATAGATTTTCTACCCTGGCTGGTGTGGCTCAGTAGATTGAGTGCCGGCCTGCGAACCAAAGGGTCGCCTGTTTGTTTCCCAACTAGGGCACATGCTGAGTTGCAGGCCAGGTCTCCAGTACCGGGCACATGAGAGGCAACCACACACTGATGCTTCTCTCCTTCTTCCCCCTCTCTTCCCTTCTCTCTAAAAATAAATAAATAAATAAAATCTTTTAAAAAAATAGATTTTCTTACAAAAGCGGTAAAACTGGATCCATTATTTTTCAGTTCTCATCATCCACAAACTCATGAACACTCTAAATCTGATATGCCAAATGATGTTTTAAAAAACTTCACAAAAATGAAAACAGAGCAATAATTCATTGCATTACTTAAAAAAATAAAAATTAAACTAGGGATCTTGCCAAACAACTGTATAATAATTCCTTCTCCACAAATGATTTACTCTTTTCTCAACTCATCTGTTTTAACCATCTTTTAAGCTATTACTGAAATTCATCTTTTATCCCAAAGCCTGATGTGCTGACTCTAGCACCAAATGCTCTCTTCCATTTAAATTATGACTGTACTTATCTTCTATAGATAATTATGGACAAAGAAGGCATTCAATAACCATATGCTAACTGATCAGTAGGCATATTATTCACCTGTAGATTATCTTTTAATATAAGGCTTTTTTTTCTGTGACTGCCATCTAGTAAACACTAAATGGATAGTATGCACTATAGTTTCTCACTTGAATTTAGTCCCAAAGATAATAGGTATACAAAATACTATTTAACCTAGATTTAGCACCTAGCAATTATGCCCTAAAATTGAATAAATACAAATATCTCAGCTATATTGTACAAAATATCAGTATTTATTGTTTTATCCACATATGACCAATGTTTATTTAAAATGTTTGTATATTTGAAAGCAAAAAAATAAAATAAAATCTTGGGGAATGGTGAGGAGATATGTAAAAGAATGGTTTGCAAGTTCTAAAATAATAATTCAAGAAATAATTACATTATGCTTACAGGTTCTTTTACTACATCCATCATTTTATATTCTTTTTTTTTTTTTTTTTTTTTTTTTTAAGATTTTTCATTTATTTATCTTTAGAGGGGAAGGGTAGGAGAGAGGGAGAGGGAGAGAAATATCAATGTACGGTTGCCTCTCGTGTGTCCCCCACTGGGAACTGGCCTGCAACCCAGGCATGTGCCCTGACTGGGAATCGAACCGCAATCCTCTGGTTCGCAGGCCCGCGCTCAATCCACTGAGCTACACCAGCCAGGGCAATCATTTTATATTCTAATACAGGATCTCGCCTGCTGTTAGGATAAAAGTTCCATGCAACAATCTATTTCAACTTCTAAAAATATCCAAAAGATAAGCTTTAACAATTGTGAATTAGCATATTTAAGCTTAAACTGGTTATACAATAACTTTAAAAAGTTAACAAAAGTGAGTAAGTTTCTAATAAGCCCTGATACATTTTTCCTTATCCACAGAAATGGCTGGTAAAAGACATGCTCCAGTGCTTTGACTCCAAGCTGATTTAGAGAAGGAATCACACAAAACCAGACATCAACTGTTCTGCCAAACAAGAAAGCAAATGATCATATGCGAACACTAAGAATCAATGACATTTCAGGCTTACCTGTCTGTTCTGTAAGAATATAAGTAATGACATATAATACAAATGTTGATAGTGTTACCAAGATGTAGTTCAATTCCCTCCATCCAAAATTTAACAAACTTCTTGAAATGTCAGATTTTACTAAAATATTTAAGATTGCCAGAATTATTTAAAATGAATTTGTTTATAAAGACCATTTGGAAATCAAAGTTGATGATGTATTTTTCTAAGCAAAAAATACATCCCTTAGGTAAAGAGAAAAAATGTTACTGCTCTCTTTAACGCAGTTTTTACTAAATCTATATTTAAACTGGGATTAAATGTTCACTTTCATTTTGTTAGTCAACTGGAAAAAGATAAGAAAATCCTTTCACAAAGTTAATTGACAGTCAACTTTCCAAGTAAAACTTTTCAGAAACGTAACATTAACTGCAATGTATTTACAGTTAAAACTATATTTCATACTACCTTTTGATATGCTTCACTTCCACTTAACTACTGAGTGTTTATGGTATGACTGTATCCTAAGAGAGAAGGTATCTAGCCAAGACCTTGCTCTCAAATCACAAACTTGTGTTAACAGTGCTAAAAGATATGACCTGCAGAGTATGCAGAGTGCCTAGGTAATAAGTTTGTAATTCAAACTTGATACTAGGAGTTAGAAAAGAAAATGTAAGTATGGTTCAATAGTTACAGTTCAACTTGAAGAACACCTGACCATATCAAAAGGTAGAGAACTTCTATAGAAGTAGAGAGGGGGACATTCTAAGATTCCCACTTAGTAAATTCACATTTTGTTTTATTATACAATTTGCATAATGTTTATTTTCTTTATGGGATATTAAGTACCTTAAAAACAGAAATTGTTAAATATTTCCCACAACTGAGTGTAGAGCCTTTTAAATAAAACGTATGTAAATGAATCTTGGTTAATAATAAGATATACAAGATGGTTCAATTGAATTTATAGTTTTATGGCAGAAAGGCAAATGGCAATTATTCACTTTCTTAAGAAGTTGTTAGATTAATTGGATTTGAGTAAAAAAAGAAATGTTTCTAGGATTATAGGAACTTATTAAATTTTATTAAACTAAAACATCAATTTTCTAAATGAGCATAGTTAAACAGATATAAGAGGTCACAAAAGAGTAAGTTCTTTACACGAAATTAGAATAGTTTAACCTTAAATCAAGTAGCATATATTGCTTTGGTTTAAAAGTACATTTGTTTTCATAAGTATAGTGATAGGAAATACTCTTAGATTAAGCCTGCCAAAGAAAAGCTCTATCATCTTCACTTGGCATAAATCCTTTCTTACCCTCCAGGGCTAGTTAAAATGTAACCACCTCAACTTCTGACCAAGATATAGGCAGATACATGGTGCCTCCTTGCACAACCAAAAGAAGGACAGAAACAAATTTAAAAACAAGAAATATCCAGAACTTCCAGAAAAATCGAACTGTATGGAAGTACAACAACAGAGTTAAAGAAACATTCATCCAGACTAGTAGGAGGAGCGGAGATGGGCAGCAGGTGTGAAGAGGACTCCCAGCAAGGTGGAAAGGCATCAGCTGGAGGACCAGGGTGGGCAAGGCAGCAGCTGGCAGAGTGGGCAGTCCCACATTTGTGTGTGGATAATCAGGAGGAACAAATAGGGAACGAGACAGACCACGAAACCCAAGGTGCCAGTGCAGGGAAATGAAGCATCAAACCCTCTGGCTGTAAAACCTGCGGAGGTTGGGGCTGTGGGAGAAACTCCCAGCCTCATAGAGAGTTTTCTGGAGAGACCCATGGGGTCCTGGAACATACACAAAACCACCCACCTGGGAATCAGCACCAGAAGGGCCAAATTTGCTTGTGGGTAGTGGAGGAAGTAACTGAAAGCCTTGGGAGAGCTGAACAAGTGGCATTATTCCCTCTATGAGCCCTCCCCCACATACAGCATCACAATGCAGCAATGTGGTTTGCCCTGCCCTGGTGAAGACCTAAGGCTCCACCCCTTACTACGTAACAGGTGTGATGAAACAAAAAATATGGCCCAAATAAAAGAACAGATCGAAGCTCCAGAAAAAATACAACTAAGTGATAATGAGATAGCCAACCTATCAGATGCACAGTTCAAAACACTGGTAATCAGGATGCTCACAGAAATGGTTGAATATGGTTGCAAAATAGAGGAAGAAGTGAAGGCTATGAAAAGTGAAATAAAAGAAAATGTACAGGGAACCAACAGTGAAGGCAAGGAAACTGGGACGCAAATCAATGGTTTGGAGCAGAAGGAAGTAATAAATATTCAATCAGAACAGAATGAAGAAACAAGAATTCAAAAAAAATGTGGAGAGGCTTAGGAACCTCTAGGACAACTTTAAATGTTCCAACATCTGAATCAAAGGGGTGCCAGAAGGAGAACAGAAGAGCAAGAAATTAAAAACTTATTTGAAGGAAGCTCAGAAAATCCCAAAAAACTTGGAACCAAGGAAGCACACACCAAACCACATAATAATTACATTACTCAAGGTGAAAGATAAGGACAGAATCTTAAAAGCAGCAAGAGACAAGGAGACAGTTACCTACAGAGGAGTTTCCATCAGACTTCCGGCTGATTTCTCAAAAGAAACCTTTCTAGCAAGAAGAGGCTGGAAAGAAGTATTCAAAGTCATGAAAGGCAAGGACCTACATCCAAGATTACTCTATCCAGCAAAACTGTCATTTAGAACGGAAGGGCAGATAAATTGCTTCCCAGGTAAAGTCAAGTTAAAGGAGTTCATCATCACCAAGCCCTTATTATATGAAATGTTAAAGGAACTTAACTAAGAAAAAGAAGATCAAAGCTATAAAAAGTAAAATGACAACCCACAACTATCAACAACCGAACCTAAAAAAACAAAAACAAAAACCAACTAAGGAAACAACTAGAACAGGAACACATTCACAAAAATGGAGATCACATGGAGGGTTATCAGCAGGGACAGGGAGGGGCAGTGAATGGAAGAAAATACACAGGGAATCAGAATCATAAATGGTAGGTACAAAATAGACTGGGGGAGCCTAAGAATAGTATGGGAAATGAAGAAGCAAAGAACTTATCTCTATGACCCATGGACATGAACTAAGGAGGGGGAATGATGGTAGGAGGTGGGTACAGGGTGGAGTGAAATAAAGGGGAGAAAAAATGGGACAGCTGTAATAGCATTATTAATAAAATATATTAAAATTTATTTAAAAATGTAACCTCCTCTAGCAAGACTGTAGTGAATTACAAAAGCAACCTAACTGGTTGCCTTGCAACATTTCTCCTCTGTTCTAAACTACAGTGGTCTTCATTGTATTTGGAATAACAAATTCTTTATACATCACTCTACCAAGGCCCTAAAAAATCTTGTCTACTGTCACCTCTCTCTAACCCTACCCCCTTCCTCTCCCACCCCTATTTAGTCTTCTCTAGCCACTCCAATCTGTCCTATTTTTCTAACATATTGGCTATGTTCCTAATTTAAAGCCTATGCATTGGCTGTTCCCTCTAACTAGAATACTCCCCCCACATATGGCTAATTCCTTGACCACTTTCAAGTGTGTCAACAGGCCTAACCTGATCAATTCACTGAAAACTGTAAACCATTCCCTACCACCACCACCCACAACTCCTAATCCACCTTTATGTAGCTCTGTATTTGTTCTTTTTCTATCATTTATCACCTGATGCTATATACTTGTTTATTATGCTCTCTATTTATTTCCTGCCTCCCCCACAACATAATGAGCTCCATATGGGCAGGATTTCTGTGTTTTGTTCTTTGATTAGCCTAAGAGCTGATAGTGGTGGCTGGCACTTAGTAGATGATCTATATATATTTGGTGAATTTAACAAATAAATTAAATGTTAATAAAACAACTGGATTTAGCAATAAAACAAAAATGAAGGATTTCTTTATCAACAGGATTATAGATGTAAAATATCTCTAAATAGTTTTGCATTTCAAATGCCATGCTAAATGGGTTTAATCTGGAGGGAAAGGAAGAAGTAAGTATATTTACTCAATTGTCTGAGTAAATAGACCAGTAAATGAAATAAATGTCCCAGAAATCACTGTTATCCACTTGGAATATCAATCTATTTAAAGTCTGAAGAGAGAAAAGGAGCAAAATAGAGACATGCCATTTGTAGTAAATCATCCAGAACAGTCTTTGAAGCAAAGTCTATGTGTACAAGTACACAGAACTAATTGCTAGCAAGAAACAAAAGGCCCATGATTTCTTCATGTTAGGTATAACTGAGCATACATCGAACCAGTACATTCTTATCTATTACTTCTCAACATACTAAAATCAAATTTTATCAAATCAAATTTTATCACAAGTCAATTTTTCCTAGTTTACACCTAATTATTTTTTAAGAATTGATTTATTTCTCTAATCATAATACAAATGCATAATCAATGTAAAAAAACACAAAAAAGAAAAATCTATAATTCTATCACCTAAAGCATTCACTTCTAGAATTTTGCAAAGGTTTCCCTCATAACTAGCATTTTAACAGCTATACTATATTCCTTAATGAAATAAGATCAAGGCTTTTAAGTTCAAAATTTGACACTGACTTCAAGCAAGTTTCTCTCACCTTTAAATTCTCCAATTAGATTTGTAGGAACATTTTCCACAATATACATACACTGCTTTCATTTTTTTTTTTTTTTTGAAATTTCATGATTTTAAATCTTACATGGTCAATTCTATCAATATTTTTCCTTTCATCTGTAACTTCTTCTATTGCTTTAATATGAAGAGTCTTCTTACCAGCCAAAAGTACAATAAATATCCATTTACACTTTTTTAAATTTTTTGTTTTAAATTTCTAATTCCTTAATACAGCTGGAGTTTTAGTATATGTTAGGAGGTGTGTCTCTCAAAATTTGGAGAAAAGATTTTTCTCCCCCAAATGATTAACCATTTGCTCCAGCCTTTTCATTTACTAATCCTTCTCTCTTCCATTAAGTTGTGATTAAATCATCTTGTATACATATTTTTGTGCCAGGTCACTGACAACGTGACTATTCACATGCCAGTACTAAAATGTTAATTTTATACCTAATAGTATTTTAATATTCTTCATTATATGTCCATTTTCAAATGTCTTAAGTCTTGATTATTTATTATCTAATTTAAGGATCACTGAAGTTTTTTAAAAAATCAATTTGTTAGAATTTACTTATAAACAACTGACATTTTTCTCTCCAAGAACCTGTGCTTTCTTCCTATACCTGGGATCAAGTTTTCAATGCAGATGATTTTGCAAAAAAGATAAACATAAAAAGATGTTTTTATGTTTTTTTTGCAAAATCATCTGATAAAAAAGATAAACATAAAATTACCTTAGTTTTTCTTCACTATACAAATCTATACCATTTGAACCAAGTTTTGGGGTGGGGAAAGGGTAGCTGCTAGAAAATAGCATCTTGAAGAACAACAGTAACTACTTATTTTAGGACATTACAAAAATACATAATAAAATCTCTAAAAATAAGAAATAACTGAAGCAGAAATACCATCACCCCCTTCTAAAATTTTTTCTGCTTCTGCTACTTTGTAAAATGGACAAGGACACATGGTACAACCAAAATAAATTATTCAAGATCAAAATTAACCATTGTTTAAAAAGATGAGTTGGAAAATTTTAAATTATTATGAATTAACAAAAATGCAGGTTAGTTTTTTGTTAATTTTTTAACTGTTAATAATATTTTAACTAATTTTTATTAAATTCAATTTGTATTATATTGACTAATTTTATTCCGTGATCTCAGATTTGAAAAGCTCCCAGAGTTTCTGAAAATAAAATGCAGAAATAGTTATAACAATAACACAGAAAAATTTCTAAATTAAAGTACAAAAAAGTAAATTCTGGATAATCTGTACGTAGGTTTCATTTTAATCTCCACAGTCTGTGTTAATAAAGGTTTTCTCAATTTAAGATTAATAAGTCATTAACTATAAAACAAGAGTTTAGAAACCAATAAAACTAAACTGTAAAAAAATATTGATAAACATGTAAGCAAGACCACATAGAAATTCCAAACTGATTTACCCTTTAGATGGGGTATTGCTTCCAGGACACCCTCTAAAGATACTCAAGTCCCTTACATAGAGTGGCATAATATTTGCATTTACACACACACACACCCTACGCATACCCTCTTGTGTACTTTAAATCAGCAGTCCCCAGCATTGTGGCATCAGAGATCATTTTAGTGGAAGACAATTTTTCCAGAAACCAAGGTTAGGGGGATGATTCCAGTGCATTATATTCAAACTCACCCCCTGCTGTGCAGCCTGGCTCCTAACAGGCCCTGACTGGTACCAGTTCGTCACCCAGAGGTTGGGGGCCCCTGCTTTAAATTATCTCTATATTACTTCTACCAAATACAGCGTAAATGCTATGGAAATAGTCAATGTATTGTTTAGTAAGTAATTACCAAAAAAAGGTATGTTCATGTTCACTATAGATGCAACCATCATAGGCCTAACTACATGGTGCATATCAGCAAGGTAACATTATTTTTCCAATACTTTTTTTTGGTCCATGGTTGGTTGAATCCATAGATTCAAAACTGATGGATATGAAGCATGGACTGTAGTTTTCCCCACAAAATAATGCCATATCCATGACCAGGTAATACTAAATAAAAATGACCACCCAAGTTCATTTGAAGTCCAAAAGTTGTCTATATACCATGTTGGTGATATCAGAATTTCCATCAGACAAATATATTGTGTGGTATAAGATTTTGATAAGGCACAAAATTTTATTCATTTTAAAGAACCAAAAAAATTCTAATAAGAAGAAGATATGACTATGAGGGTCAAAAATAGTTATAAAATTCACTAAAAGAGAAGTTATGACAAAGCCAGGAGTCAAATACCTTGGGAAAATGGCTTATAAAGAGAAAGAAAAGTCAACAGGGCTTAGAGCTACAAAGAGGTTCTTTCTAGAAAGACTTCAAGAATGTGATGGTAAAAAAAGGCTTATCTGTCGCAATTAACAATGTGGATAAATGTCAAAGTACAATACACAATGTGGGGAGAAAAAAGACTATAGAACACTATTATGATGTACTGCAGGTTTGGAAAATAATGCCTCATATATACTGAGTGCTTTACCACACGCCAGGCACTG
Source organism: Glossophaga mutica (assembly GCA_039655065.1). Lineage (NCBI taxonomy): Eukaryota > Metazoa > Chordata > Mammalia > Chiroptera > Phyllostomidae > Glossophaga > Glossophaga mutica. Next base: position 146,282,210 of record CM077306.1, read on the forward strand.
TTTAAGGTGCTTTACATATATTCTCATTTAATCTTTGCCCATTTTTTAAGGTAGGCACTACTATTATCTCCAATAAGGTAGTATTCCTTACCAACAAGAAAACTGAATGACAAAATATAACTTTCCCAGAGATGAAGCCCAGGAGTACACACACTCCATGCTGGCTAAGTAGATAAGTATTTTTTAAAAAGACTAAAAGGAAACATACCAATGTATTAAAAGCAGATAACCAGTGAGACTGACTGATACTTGAGCTGTTCTATTTTTCAAGTCTTCTCCACTGAACATATATTCGTTCTGATTAAATCTTTAATTATATAAAGTATAGCTCAATCTACCTCAAGGAACCCAAAGTACCAATATGAAAAACCTAATTTGTCTAAAGAGATTAACTTATATTCAAGATGGAGAAAAATGGGCCCACAGATAAAGATGCAAGGAATTTAAGTTTTTTAATCATAAAAAGGAAAACAAAGACTAAGGTGTATTAAAGTATCTGAATGTATATACACTGCAGAGAATAACCACTGCCTATTTGACAGTGGATTGAATGATATGCTACAAAGAAATCACATCTAGTTTGATTCAAAAGCCGTAATTCAAAGGGACATCAATTTGGTGTATAACTTTTGTTTCTAATACATCAAAGATAGTTTAAATTCAGTATTTGGGAAAGAATCATATAAGAAGTAATTTTCAACATTTTATTCACTATAGAGACACAACTGAACAGCTTACCACAATAATCTTTTCAAAGTTACTAGCAAGAGATAATCTGAGAAATAATTCAATACAGGTTGGTTTATTTCTACAGCACCATCTGGTCTCTATATCATCCTGCACCAGTAACTAACAACTGACCAACAAACGAACAAAGACAAACAAAATAACTTAACTATAATAAACAAAAGTCCCAACTTTAGTTAAAGTAGAAAGGGTTGCAACATCAAAAGAATAATCCTGTAATCAGCTGTTTGTCTACAAAAAAAAAAAGAAGGAAGGCAGATGAGAATGAAGGGTAAAAGGAAATAATCACTTGGGCAACACAATGCCCACGAGAGCTTCTCTTATTTTATTACTGTAACTAACATAATTACCATGCACAGTAGTTATCCTCCAAATCTTTACATAGTCAATTTTGATGTTTAATTGTATCTCCTATTTGAAAGACACCATGTTTTTAAGATTTAGCATATACCACGAAGATGAACGTCTGAAAACACAAATACTAACTGAAATAAAATACAAAAAGCAGTGATGACTGCAAGAGTTAAGCAAAACATCATGAACCAAATATTTAACAAGCACCAAAACAGATGTTACAATACGAAGACTGTAATTTACTAGAATTGTATAATTACTTGTTTGACTTGCATTATTCTACCTCCTCTTTTCTTCTCTGGAAACTAATCTGATGGTACTTCAAAAAACATACTACAATGATATAATATTTTCAGCTTTAAATATCTTATAGTTCTTTTAATAAAAATATATTTTTAAAAACTTTACAGTTTTGCTTTATGTCAAATACTTTAATCATTCAATTTTGAGTCAACGAACATTTACAGAGTACCTATTTGGGCCAAGTATTGCCTAAGGGACATAACAGAAAAAAAAAAAAAAACCAAACATGAAGCACATACTCTCTTGGAGAATGTAGTCTAACAGGGAAGACAGATGTGAAACAATGACTTACAACAAAAGGTGCCATCAAAGAAAAGATTTAAAGAAATTTTAAAATACAGGGTCCTAAACATTAGTGGGGAGGAGGTTATCAAGGAGTCAGGGTAGACTTCTCTGAAAAACTGACATTTAAATTGAAAAAGATCAGCCTTTTTAAAAAAGCTGTTATTTATTTATTTTTAGAGAGCAGGAAAGGGAGGGAGAAAGAGAGGGAGTAAAACATCAATCAGTTTGCTCCTTGTACATCCCCTCACCGGGTACCAAACCTGAAACCTAGGCATGTGCCCTGACTGGGAATAAAAATGGTGACCTTTCACACTTTGAGGGACAACGAGTAACCAACTGAGCAACACCAGTCAGGGCAAAAGTTCAGCCATTTTTTATTAAAAAATGAACAGCAAAAGAATGTTGGTAGGAGGTACGTATACTCTAGATCAAGGGGAAAACATGTGCAATGGTCCGAGGCTGCAAAGAGCATAGCATTCAAGCAGCCTAAGAAAGGTGGGTATGGTTAGCATACAGAGTACAGAGAGATAAATGTCAAAAGAGACTGAGAAGGTAGAGGGCACACTACCGAATACTTTCTAAGGTATGGTCAAGAATTTTGGCCTATTCCCCAAGAACAGTAAGTTGAAAGCTTATAGGGAGAAAGAAGTGGGAGTAATACAATAAGACGGCTTTGAGGTAATTGCAGTTTTATCTCAACTTCTATGAGAACAGATCAGAAGGGATATAACTAAAAGCAAAAGCTGATTTTGCAAAAGAAATCGAAGATTTCCAAAAAATAAAATTTTATTTTAAGGGAAATTCATCACTTTGCAAACAAGATTCTTAAAACTTGCTCAAGAAACTGAAGATATAAATTTGAAAGAAAGAATGTATCATGTGTTACTATTCCTAGAGTTCAGATTCTGAGGCAAAAGGCTCCTATACCAAAATCAATACAGGCATACTGCATTTTATTGTGCTTTGATTTACTGTGTTTTAGGTGTTGTGATTTTCACAAATTAATGGAGAGACCTTTTACCAGCAAAAAGATTATGACTCGCTTTACTGCGATAGCCACTTTACTGCAGTGGTCTGAAACTGAACTTGCAATATCTCTAAGGTATTCCTACAGATTGTGTAAGAATAAAGCACAAAGAATTTCAGGAGGCAAAAAGATGCTATATAAGTGCATAAGATCAGAGATAAAATAACCAGGGATATAAATGAGTTTTAGTTACCTCCATTAAGTTTGTTTCCTCATTAATGAAAGTGGGAGTATCTTCCAGAGTTGTTAGGAAAAGCAAATGAGACAAATGTTTGTAAACTCAAAGATATTTTATACTGATTTCTATATTGACTGTCCTTAAACAATCAAATCCTTTTTCTTAAATCCCAATGTTCACAGCAGTGTTACTTACAATAGCCAAGTGCTGGAAACAGCTTAAGTGCCCATCAATAAATGAGTGCATCAAAAAACTGTGGTGCATTTACACAATGGAATACTACGCAGCAGAATGAAAGGAGCTCCTACCCTTTGTGACAGCATGGATAGAACTGGAGAGTTTCATGGTAAGTGAAATAAGGCAAGAGGTGAAAGACAAATACCATATGATCTCACCTGTAAGTGGAACCTAATCAACAAAACAAACAAATGAGCAGTACAGAACCAGAGACTTGGAAATAAAGAACACACTAACAGTGACCACAGGAGGTGGGTGGGGGATAACAGGGGAAAGAAGGAAAAGGCTCAAGTCAAAGAACATGTATAAAGGACCCATGGACAAAGACAACTGGGTGGAGGTAGGACTGAATGTGGGAGGTGCGGGGCCGGGGGTAGGCAGGGGGGACTAATAGGAGAGAACAAGGACAACTATAATTGAACAATTAAAAAAGAACAAATAAAGAAAATCTCTGTTCAATGAGATTTACTTTTGTAAGATGTAAGGATTTAAGGAAATACCACTGAACAGAGTTGTTTTTACTTTTAAAAAAGATTTTTGAGTGAAATAATTTTTCCCTGCATCTTCATTAAGGAGCTTAACAAATTACTTATCTGTTTATATACCAGTAAATATCTACTCAGCCTGATCACAAACTTCTCAATTTCAGTATGTCCAGGAATATGTTAAATCCTTAACTTCAAAGGTTTCCTGAAGAAATCCTTAACTTCAAAGGTTCCCTGAAGAAATTCAAGTTAAAAACTGTATGAGGAAAATATGTTAATTTGCTTTACTTACAAAGATATGAAACTCAACACTGAACCTAATAATTAGTCCAGAAAAATATGTGACACTAACTAAAAGGGGAAATGGCCAATGCTTCCTAATCTCTACTGAATTGCCTGTAAGACGCATCACATGGTATGTGTGTGGGGGGAGGTCCTCAAAATAAATTTCATTGTACTATTTAAAAAAAAAATAGAACTCAGCAATGACAGCAACAATGTCAACTCACCTAAAACTGTGAATCTTCAAGTGTCCCCTTTTTATAATCAATCATAATTCAAAAAGAAATTCAAGCAAAAGAAAAATATAAATAATGTCTTTTATATGTTTGGTACTTTGGTATAATGAAAATTAGCTTTATTTTCCTTAAAAATCAAAAGCTTGCCGTGGCTCAGTTGCCTAGATCAGCCCAAGCACCAAAAGGTTGCAGGTTCAATCCTGGGTCAGGGAACATACCTAGGTTGTGGGATCAATCCCCACCTAGGGTGTGTGCAGAAGGCAACCCATTGATGTATCTGTCTCTGTCCCTCTCTCTCCCTTGCCTGGCTCTCTGTCTCCCTCCCCCTCTAAAATCAATACCCTCTAGTGAGGATTAAAAAAAAAAATCAAAAACTATCTTAGAAGTTTCTCACAGCTATCTGTTCTTAGAGGGCAAGAAAAAAAAAAGCAGCGGGGCCAGGATGGCAAAAAACAGAGTTTAAAAAAGACAATCTGTGTCTAGTGGATATATGAATATCATTATGAACTTTTCTTATCTCACCTACTTCATCAATTACCTATTGCCTCTTCATTTAATATGTATTAATGCTGAGGAGTTGAGTCTGTAAAGAGCAATAAAACAATCTCTCCCCTTCAGGCCCTAGTAGTACAGTACAAAAAACAAAGGTAAATAAGTATCATTCAGGGAATAGATTAAAAAACATAGGTAAGTCAGAAATAATTGTACAATATAAATCATAAAACTGTAAGACTAGAAAAGCAGAAAATAAAAGAGTAAAAGAAAATAAATTTTGAAACAAAAAAATGGTTACTGGGAAAATAATAGGTTAAGATAAATATATTTAAATAACTGATGAGTAGACATATAAGGATAAAGTATATACTGAGGCAGAAAAGCTGTAAGACTAAACTGAAAATATTAAGGGAAAGTATAAATAAATAGGGAAGAAATCACGGATTATTATAATCTTATAATTTACTGAATAATGTCAAATGTTAGATTACAGCCCTGGCTGGTGTGGTTCAGTAGACTGAGTGTTCGTTTGAGAACCAAAGGGTTGGCTGCTGAATTCCCAGTCAGGGCACATGCTTGGGGTGTAGGCCAGGTCCCCAGTAGAGGGCAAGCAAGAGGCAACCATACGCTGATGTTTCTCTCCCTCTCTCCCTCCTTCTCCTCTCTCTTAAAGTAAATAAATAAAATCTTAAAAAAATAAATAAATTACATATCTATTAAATATTGCAGATTTATAATGATATACAACAATCTTTCTAATTAGTAAGAAATATAATCACATGAGGCAAAATTAACCCCGTCGCTCCAGATCCTAGCGCAGTGCCAGATATATTAGCAATTGAAGAATAAGTCAAATACAACACTGGAAATATGGCAAAATATAACATAAAAATGAGAAAACGTTCTCTTCAAGAGTACTCCTCAAAAAAAATTATTAGCAAAATAATTCAATAAATGATAATTACAGGAAAAACAGGCAGAAGTAACATTTCTTGTCATACACTTTGTGCCTTACTTTAATATCTCATTTAGGCCTCCAAATAACCAGATTTGATAGTTATTTTTCCCATTCTAAAGATGAAAAAGTGAAGGAGCTGAAAAATAATTTGCCTAAGTCACACATCTCCCCTAAAACAGAGTCAAGATTTATAACCTAATTTTTACTGAATCCTTGTTGCCCTTTGTTCAAATCAGTTTGCTTGGAGAAAATTATGAAGGTAGACAAGATCTAAGAATTGTTTAATGTACAGGCTTGATAGCATCAACTGGATGTTTGTGTAGTAAAGCTATTTTTCAAGGCAAAGTAGCGTCTTAATACGCACACATTACTCCTTTTTATCCCCACCAACCCAGACTGAAACCTTACAGCAGAAGCAGTAAGTAAAACAACAAAGATGTGGAAGTAAGTAAGCAAAACAAAACAAAAAAAAGATCAGATATGAATAACCTAGAAATAAAGTTTACTTCGATAACACGATAAATATAATTTAAAAAATATGAACAAGGCAATTCATAAAAGATTGCTTTAATTCATTACACTTTTCTTTATAAGATAAACATGCATTAAACAAATCTCCACATTTAACTTTAAAGACAACTTTAATGTATCTAAGTGTCTTCTGTCCTGGCCTTCCCCTAACCCATGCCACTTATTATAGAAGTAGGGTTTATTATTGTGGGCAAATAAAAAGTAAAGTATATCTGAAAAAAGGCATAATATGCGTAAGGAGGTTGGAGAAAGGACAACACTAGAGATATGTTAATATCTTTGAAAATAAACATTTTAAATTATTAAAGGGGATTTTAGAGGACTGGAAAACAACTGACCACTTTCATTCTTGTCTAAAGAATAAATTCCAGTTCAATTTTCATGATTTGTATCATGGACTAGGAGGTACAAAGTAGTCAGGACAGGATTTTTAAGCATACAATAAAATAAAACAATATAAGAAAGCACAGAGAAAGCTCAAGAGTTGCTTCTTAAATTTACAGGTATGGGTTCTAATAGTCCAAGTATGATTAACAGATTTTCACTAATAAACCTTGATTTCCTAAAAATAAGCTTCTGGATTTTTTTCCCTACCTCAAAGCTATCCTTGGACCAAATCTCTCTCTTCTTCCAACCATCTGTTCTATTTTTTACCCCCACCCACCTCTGAACTTTTCTATTCTCACCCCAGTTCATCAATTATCTACTGCCTTTTCATTTAATACTTACTAAATGCTGAGGAACTGGGTCTATAAAGAGCAATAAAAGATCATCTCTATCCTCCAGGACCTAAAAGTATAGTACCAAAAAAAAGAAGGTAAATAGCCACAAGTATGTGATAAAAGCTATAGAGAAAATGATAAGCAGTTAATTCTATGCAGTGATATTTAAGTTTTAAAGGATGAACAGACAAAAAAAAAAAAAAAGAGAGAGAGAGACATTAAAGAAATACTGGGTTGGCCAAATTTTGTTCAGTTTTTTTTTTTTTTTTTTCTTCCATACGATGGTTCTAGCAGTACTTAGTTGTCTTGAACTTCATTCTAAACAATTTAGTTAGATTGTATTGTGACAACTGTCATGTCAGCATGCATTTAATAAAAAACTTTCAAAACTGGTGAATTTTTGTGCAATGATTGTAATACTGAAGATGAAAGAAAATATACAACATTTTTGGTGTATTATGTTTCATTATTCAAGATAGTTAAAAAACACAGCTGAACACAAAATAAGATTTGTGTTGTGTATGGAGACGGTGCTGTGACTGATCAAACATGTCAAAAGTGGTTTGTGAAGTTTCTTGGTACTACTGACATTTTTGCCAAATGATTCTTTGCTGGGGGGCTGTCTTATGCATTGGAAGATTTTTAGCAGCACCTCTGGCCTCTACCTGCTAGAAGCCAATAGCAGGAGATAGCCAACATACTCAAAATATCCAAATCAATACAATTATTGATATAAATAAAAATATGTCTTTTGTTTTTACAGAAAAAACTAAACATACTTTTTGGCTTACCCAATAAATAAATCATGTTCAGAGACAATGGGATGAAAGATGATTTGGCTGATTCTAAGAACTGCCAAAGAGTTGTACAAAGCTAGAATACAAAGTACAGGTTAGGAAATGTGGGAAAAAGTTTTGAGAGCCACAGTATAGAGCTCAGAGTATTCATACCTGCATTTTAAAATACTTCCAGCAGTAATTTCCAACTGCAAGTAATTTTATACCAGGAACATTTGGGAATGCCTGGAGATATTTTTGATTGTCACAATTGTGGGGGAGGTATAGGAGCAACTAACTGGTTTGCTACTAACATTTACCGGGTATGATACTGATAAACACCCTGTAATGCACAATACAAAGAATGTAAACGGTGTCAAGGTAAAAAAAAATCCTTAGAATTTAGAAATCCTTACGGAGCCCTGGCTGGTGTGCCTCAGTGGCTTGAGCGCTAGGCTGTGAACCAAAGGGTCAATGGTTTGATGCCCAGTTGGGGCGTGTGCCTGGGTTGCAGGCCTGCCCCCAGTAGGGGCAGAGGAGAGGCAACCACACATTGATGTTTCTCTTCCTCTCTTCTTACTCCCTTCCTCTCTCTCTAACAATAGATTAATAAAATCTGGAAAAAAAAAAAAAAAAGAAAAATAATGGAGCTAAATCCTACAGTACAGGAATAAGACTGGAGACAGAGAATCAGGCAGCCTGTAAGTTCTAAGAGAACAGAGACATGATCTTGTTTATCCTGCAACTCCAAAACAACACATGTATCACAGACCACTGACAAATTTAGGGTAGGGACTCAATATTTAGTAGGTAAGTGAATAAATGAAGTAGAGTGCTAGGCGTGAAGTATTAAGGCCTGAAATGTTGTTGTGGCAATGGTAAGGGAAAACAGATTCAAGAGACTAGAACAGAGTATATTGCTTTTATTTACTAAAGACAAAAAATGAATAAGAAGTCTAAAATAAAATGACTCCTAGGTTTAGAACAGCAAGTTTCAGAGGATCAACATTTCTATTTTAGACACTTCAAAGTTTGAGACAATTGTGAGATATTCAAATAGAGAGGTCCAATAATTTGCATATAGTTTGAAAAAAAGCTAAGAAAGGAAAATCCAATTTACCACCACGGATCTTAAATGATCATCTGAGTTATAGCAAGAAGTTCAGTGAAGATGAATAAACACTAAGTGCAGTATGGTATACTGGACTGAAAATCCTGGAACAAGAAAATATAAGTAGTGGGAAAATTTGCTGAGACATGAATAAGGCCTGCTGCTTAGTTAATAATAATGTACTAATGTTAGTTAAGTAGTTTTGAGAAATATACCAGACTATAACATTAAAGGAAAATGACTGAAGGTAAAGAGGAGCTCTTTGAACTCTCTGTGCAGCTTTTTGGTAAATGATTTCCTATTCCAAAATTAAAAATTTATTAAAAAAAAAAAAAAAAAAACCTATATCCCAAATGTGTCAAAATTTAAATATTTAGATCTATGGTAAATACTTAAATTTGTATGTTAGGAAAAGCTAAAATGTTAAGGTTTTTTTCTTACTTCCACCGATACTTGGTAATACCACATTTACCAAGGAAAAAGCAAAGAAAATCTTTAAAGGTAGCCAGACAGAAAACGGCAAGAAGTAATCAACAAAATAAGTCAACACTACAAAAAGTTCATATTTAAAAAAAAGTCTTCTGACCCACACTGTGATAACTTGAAATGATACACCAAATCACAATGCAGACAAACTAATGTCAAAAATTTTGATGAATTTTTCTTTCCATTACCATCCTATTCATAACTTTCTAGCAAAGACATTCAAATCAACAATTTGAAGCAGAAGGAAGAAAGAAACATTCAATCAGAACAGAATGAAGAAACAAGAAATCAAAAAAATTAAGAGAGGCTTAGGAATCTCCAGGACATCTTTAAATGTTCCAACATTTGAATCATAGGGGTGCCAGAAGGAGAAGATCAAGAAATTGAAAACTATTTGAACAAATAATAAAGGAGAACTTCCCCAATCTGGCAGAGAAAGTAAGACTTTCAGGAAGTCCAGGAAGCTCAGAGTCCCAAAGAAGTTGAATCCAGGGAGGAACTCACCAAGGCATATCATAATTACATTACCCAAGATGAAGGATAAAGAGAGAATCTTAAAAGCAGCAAGAGACAAGGAGACAGTCTAATGGGAACGCCTGTGTAGGTAACTATCAGCTGATTTCTCAAAAGTAACCTTTCTGGCAAGAAGGGGCTGGAAAGAAGTATTCAAAGTCATGAAACAAGGACCTACATCCAAGATTACTCTATCCAGCAAAGCTATCATTTAGAATAGAAGGGCAGACAAAGAGCTTCCCAGATAAGGTCAAGTTAAAGGAGTTCATCATCACCAAGCCCTTATTACATGAAATGTTAAAGAGATTCATCTAAGAAAAAGAAGATAAAAAACATGTACAGTAAAATGACAGGAAACTCACAACTATTAACAATTGAACCTACAAAAACAAAAACGAACTAAGCAAACAAGTAGAATAAGAACAGAATCAGAGAAATGGAGATCACATGGAGGGTTATCAGTGGGGGAGTGGGATGGGGAGAGAGGCAGAAAAGGTACAGAGAATAGCAGCATAAATGGTAGGTAGAAAATAGACAGGGGGAGGTTAAGAATAGTATAGGAAATGTAGAAGCCAACGAACTTATTTGTACAACCCATAGACATGAACTAAAGGAGAGGAATACAGGTGGGAGGGGGTGTGCAGGGCAGAGGGGAATAAAGAGAGGAAAATGGGATAACTATAATAGCATAATCAATAAAATATATTAAAAAAAGAAAAGAAAAAGTCTATGAGAAAGATACTTATCTGCTTGGTAATTAATTTTGTTATGTGAATATACCAGTAACATTTTTCTGTTGTAACACAAAACTCAAGACATTTTTGTCATATTTATATTCTCTACATCCATGCCAGCAATATTTACTGATCTGACAAAAAGTCTAACATCTGTTCAACCAGAGTCCCACAGGACAGAGAATGAGGCAGAGACGATATAGTAAAAGATAATGACTGAAAGTTTTCCAATGCAATAAAAGACATTATAGATTCAAGAAGCCTAATAAATCTCACTCAAGATTAATTTAAACAAACTGATACCAAGACACAAAGTGCAGAAAACCAAAAAGAAAATCTTAAAAACAGCCAGAGAAAAAAGTGATAATTTTCCAGTAGCAATAGAGTAGTTTTAAACCAAAATTGCCTATCAGTAATTATATAAAGAACAAAATGCATAGATAAAACACACAAAGACTGTCATATTGTACTTTAAAAAAACCACTTCTATTTTTAACAGATATGGAAAATAAAAGGATACAAAATGCTTGAAATAAGACAATGGGGACTTCTGGCCAAGATGGAGGCACAGGTGGACACACTGTGCCTCCTCACAACCAAAATTAAGAACAAAGATTTAGAAACAAGAAAGCAACCAGAACTGACAGAAAAATTGAACTGTACGGAAGTCCAACAACCATTTATCCAGACCGGTAGGAGGGGTGGAGTCGTGGCAAAAAAAAGTGGAGGTTGGTGGAACCGGGCGTGCAGACAGCAGCAGCTAGCAGACCCCAGGCGCACAGGCAGTGGTTAGCAGACCCCCGCACAGGGTGGCAACTGTGCAGACCAGGTGGTCCCACATTCACATACAGATAATCCAGGCGAAGGGGAAGGGCGGAAGGAACTGGGATCTGAGAGAGAGCGGAGCAAGCACCACTGTTCCCTCTCGGACCTCGCCCCCACATACAGTGTCACTACCCAGCAACTGGGCTGCCTTGCCCTGGGGAACACCTAAGGCTCTACCCCTCACTACATAACAGCTGTGACCAGACCAAAAAAAAAAAAAACCCCAAAAAACAAAAATGGCTCAAATGGGAGAACAGATCAAAGCCTATCAGATGCACAGTTCAAAGCCCTGGTGATCAGGATGCTCAAAGAATTGGTCAATTTTGCTCACAAATTAGATGAACAAATGAAGGCTATGATAAGTGAAATGAAGGAAAATGCACAGGGAACCAATAGAGATGGGAGGAAAACTGGGACTCAAATCAATGGAATGGATCTGAAGGAAAAAACAAACAACCAAACAGGAAAGAAGGAAGAAATGAGAATTCAAAAAAATGAGGAGAGGCTTAGGAACCTCCAGGACATCTTTAAACGTCCCAACATCCGAATTATAGGGGTACCAGAAGGGGAAAAGGAAGAGCAACAAGTGGAAAAATTATTTGAACAAATAATAAAGGAGAACTTCCCCAATCTGGCAAAGGAAACAGACTACCAGGAAGTCCAAGAAGCTCAGAGAGTCCCAAAGAAGTTGGACCCAAGGAGGAACACACCAAGGCACATTGTAATTACATGTGCCAAGATTCAAATGAAGGAGAGAATTCTAGAAGCAGCAAGAGATAAGGGGACAGTCACCTACAAAGGAGATCCCATCAGACTGTCAGCTGATTTCTCAAAAGAGACATTACAGGCAAGAAGGGGCTGGAAAGAAGTATTCTAAGTGATGAAAGGCAAGGACCTACATCCAAGATTGCTCTACCCAAGATTGCTCTAAAGCTGTCATTTAGAATGGAAGGGCAGTTAAAGTGCTTCTCAGATAAGGTCAAGTTAAAGGAGTTCATTATCGCCAAGCCCTTATTATATGAAATGTTAAAAGGGACTTATCTAAGAAAAAGAAGATAAAACATATGACAGTAAAAAGACAGCAAACTCACAGATATTAACAACCACACCTAAAACAAAAGCAAATTAAGCAAACAACTAGAACAGGAAGAGAAACACAGAAAAGGAGATCACATGGAGGGTTAGCAATAGGGGAGTGGGAGGAGGAGAGAGGGGGAAAAGGTACAGAGAATAAGTAGCATAGATGGTGGGTAGAAAATAGACGGGGAAGGCAAGAACAGTGTGGGAAATGTAGAAGCTAAAGTATGACACATGGACATGAACTAAAGGGGGGAATGTGGGTGGGAGAGGGTGTGCTGGGTGGAGGGGAATGATGGGGGAGAAATGGGACAATTGTAATAGCATAATCAAAATATATTAAAAAAAGAAAATAAGACAATGAAAAAAGATGTAGTACATAAACAAATCAAAAGTTATGCAAAACTTGTAATATCGATGATTGGTATAGTGAGTATGCACAAAATGAAAAAAGTAAGTAGGATGTGGATAGATGGAAGAGAAAGAATAACTCCTGGCTAGATAGAAGGATAGAGGGTGGAAAAAGAGGCTATGATTAAAATATGAAGGTCTCTAAAATTCACAAGTTTATACTTGGTGGTAGAGAAAGCATAACACCATTAAAATATCTTAACCTCTTTACACTACTATGATCACAAGAGCAACATAGCTAAAGTAGAATTAAATAAGATGAATATTACAGTGTTATACCTTATGACCTGGAAGAAGGAAAGGACACGATATCAGAAGCAATGAGACTAGTTAAGAGGATATGTAGGAGTTCAGGTACGACAAGGACCTGAATGGCAAAAGAGATGAATCTAGGAGGCATTTCAAGAGGAAGACCTACCTGCATCAGTTTTCCTTCTTTGAAATTTTGAAGACAAAAAAAAAAAAAACTGCACTATGCTTTTTAAAAAATAAAACTATTTTTGTTTTCCAGACTTATCACTATTCTGTGTTATGATACAGCCACCCATTAAATCAACCTAATAAATCCATGTGTTAGGAAACCAGCAATTTTCAACCTTTTTCATTTAAAGGCAGACATAAACTAATTACTAAAATTCTGTGGCATACCAAAAAATAGACTGTATTTTTTGCCAACATGATAAAAAAAGGTATAATTTTGATTGATTTACAATAATAGTAGTAGTAGTAATGTAGTAGTAGTAGTAATTACCTACCCTTTTGGCTCCATGCAGACTTCAAAATTTCAGGTGACTATACTCGTATATAAGGATTTCTGGTAGCAAGAATTAATCTATCAGATGCAACCTTATACAACATGACGAAGAAGATGTAACTCTATTATATGACCTATATATTATGCTTCAATACCGGATATATATTATGGTTCACACTGGACAACTACTGTTTTGCTAACTATTGTCTTTTTTTTCATTTGACAATCTCAGGGAAAAGAGGTCAGTGCCCCTGACTAAACAGGTATTGTATGTTTTAAAATGTTCTGAGGCATACACAGTGTCCTATGCAGCTGAAAAATCGCTGTCATAAACAGTCTTTTATAAAAATAAATTACCAATGAACTAGTCAGCCTATATTAGGTACAATATACATAATCCAAAATTATATATTGTTATGATTTCTTCACTATTAAGATCAGTTATACAGGGTTGGGCAGAAGTAAGGCCTGCTGGAGAGTAGTTGGTAGGGTAATAATATGGGTGTAATAATTTGCAGTTTTAATTTGAGCATTTCACCTAAAATGTCTTATGGTATACTTGACTGTGATGATATTATTGTTACGGAATTACATGCTCATGATTTTGTAATGAAAGATTTTGTAATAAAAAGGAGCATTATCTGTGCCAGACCCTGAATAAGAAAAAAAAAATCTTTTTTCTCTTTGAATGCTAATGTACATAATATGAAATTCTCTTATTTCACAGTAACCAAAAACCAGTTTTATTTTCAAAAGCTCTTTACCAAAAGACCAACAACTGGTAATGAACTTAAACAACTCACCAATGCTGGGTGGGCTACCATAGTTAATTGGTGACTCGGGTGGTCTTCCACAATGCAGTGCAGCCAGAGCAGATCCTTTCCATACAACATGCTTGCAGCCTATTAAATACACATATATTTATGGATATAAAAATAGGACACAAAGACAAAAAGGGAGAAAAAGAATGTATAAACACTATTAGAAATTTTCCATACTTTTGTTTGTGCGTAGCAAAGACTGTCTTCCAGCTCCTAATAATGTTTGTACTCCAGGAACGCTTTGTGGAATTTCTTGTTCAAGAAGAGGTCCTAATCGATGACATATTTGCAGCAAGTGATCAGGTGCTAAATGTCTGTAATACTTCACCTATTATATGAAAGACATAAAATATTTGCTAAATAAAGTGATATAAGTCTTTACAGGAATAAAATATACTTTAGAATATATAGTAATATGTTCTGGCTAGTCAACATTTTGCTTTACTTGGGAGAAAAGTTCATGTTTATTCTGTTAAATCACTTGACTCACAGAATAGAACAGCTACCCAACCATTACTAAATACTAAAGAATTAATGTAATCTAAATATAGCAAGTTATAAATCAACAGATGCTAGTCAATGAAAATACTGAACAATGAAAAATATATAGCATTATTCCTAAAATGATGTTTCAGTTTAACATTTTAAATTGCAAAAACTTCAAAAAATCAAATTGTAAAATATAATAAATGTTTTGTATCCTTGGTATTATAAAGATTAAAAAAATCTTGATTGTTCATGTTCTTATACTGAGTTTTAAAATTTACCTAAAACCTAATAACAAAAAGGCCAAATTCCAACTATTTAGATATATTTTGATGATCATTAAATAAATCTACCTCTTAGAAAAAGTTTGAGCATATTTGAATCAACTATGAATCAACTTCGAAATACTGCTTAATTACTGAAAACACAATGTGAAACATTTTTATTACATATCATAAAGTATTTTTAGTAAAAAGACAATATTTGCATAATAATCTGAAGAGAATTAGAGAAAACAAAATACACTATGCTATCACTTTATATTTATCAAGTTCATATTTATTTAGTAATCGAGTTACTATAAGTTTCTCACTGTAGTACTGAAAAAATATCCTAGGTCAGCTGCTCTAAAAGTATGTCCTAAAAACCCCTGGAGGTTCCTCAGATGAAAATTAGGAATAGTAAACATTATCTGCTTTTTCACTCTCATTTTCTCATGAGTATATGGTGTTTTCCAGAAGACACATGACCTGACATTACAACAGAATAAATGCAGAATCAGATAAGAATGTGTCTCTGTTAAGCCAGACCTTAAATGGTCCCCAAAATGAAAATCAATGACATTATTCCCACGAAATTGTTTTGGAAAATAATTGTTACAAAAATAGTTATATTAACATAAAAGTAATTTATCAGATTAAATAAAGTATTTTAAAATGTTTTAATTTTATATGATAAATGAGAACATTATCCACGTAAACAAAGAAACCAATAATTTTTATTAATGCAAAGGGGTTCTGAGATCATGAAGTTTGAGAACTGTTCACATTTAGTTAGTAATAGCAATTTTAGTATGAATTCCTTATATGATTAATTTGGGGGAGAAGTGAAGGGTTAAATCATTTCATTCCATCTTGTAGTCATCTACTGTACGCTTAACTGCTTAAGACCATGAATGGTATTTCTAAAAACTTTGCTAATATTCATTCTTCTAAACTGAAGCTTATTAAGAGGAACTTACTTTACTTTTCCTCATAATACACTCCTGTTATGGAGGCAACATTGAGCCATCCTGTCACACTTTGATAGGCTAACTGAAAACTGTATGGAGTCTAGCATACAGTAGATGGTCAGTAAGTACTAGTAAAGTGAATAATTCTGGAAAAGAGGTTCTAATACAAACTGTACATACATTACATCTCTGTTTTGGGGATTCACAAAGCTCAAAGACATTAAAGTCTCTTCAAAATCTTGAAACAAAACCAATTTTGTTTAATGCACAATTTCCAAAACTCAGTAATAGGTTTCCTTTTTCCCTAGTATTATCATCTTGACTCAAAACATACTTTTTCAAATATCTGCTTCAGTATGATTAGCTAAGTAGAAAAAGCACTTGAAAGAAAATACGCAAAAATAAGAATTTTTGCAACCATATTTATACTTTTCTCTAATCTTTCCTAATTTGCTTAAAATATAATTTAAAAGAAAAATATCTACAATATTTATAGGGTCCCTTCCAGTTCTAAACTGGTATATGATAATTATTCTAATGTAAGTTCTTTAAATTCATCAAAATTCCTTGTAAAAATTTTACCTTAAGAAGAAAGTTCATTATTAATGTTAATTTTGTGATTTTGTTTGAGGGTCTTCTTGCAAAATACAGTTTAGGTAATGAACCTGAGAATCTTATTGCAGAATTTCATCTTTTAATAAAATATTATGAATACACTTTTCCCTACTAAACCTTTCCTTGATGATTTAATGTCACAATTTTTCAAAATCAACATTCATTTTAAAGTTAGAAGAGATACTTTCAGTTCTTAAACTTCTCACGTTTTATGGTTTTTGAAAGTTTAAACAAGTTGATCACTCCGCTTGAAATCTATTCTTTACCCACCCACCTCCACGTATCATTCCCTTTCATTTCTTAGCCTATGCCTTGCATGACCTGTTACACCACAGCTGCCCTTCTTTATGTTTCCATAGCACACTATACTACTTCCAAAATGTTCTTTTATGCTCCCCACCCCCAACACTTTGTAGTACTTATCATACCATATAAACTGTCCTTAATAAATTTTGAGACTCAGACCTCAATGGGAATCTAGTAACAGTTATGATCCTCTCTCCCTCCCCTCCAAAACCCACACATACAGGCCCTACCACAATCTTGCCCTGTTTGCGGGTTTAATAAGGCCCCTGCACTATTCCAAAATTGCCAATTTATTGGTCCATATCCTGCGTAAGACATGGAATTAGATCTTGTTTACCTATCAACCCAGTACCAAAATGCAGTACTTACAGCTGAGCACTTAATAAGCTTAGTGAACACATGAAAATATGCAGAAACCACTGACTTCTAACTATTAAATAGTCAAGTTCCTTATGGTCTGAGATCTCAGGAACCAGTTCCATTACCTCTTTTCCATACACTCTGGATTCTCTCCTTGAACAATCCTTATACATATCAAACTTTCTTAAAAGACAGCTCTTTGGCGTCCCCAAACTTCTTCAACTCAACATATGTAAAAATGAACTCACAGTCTTCATGCCAAACACACACCAAAAAATGTTCCCTATCTTAGTGAATAGCAACGCCATATATCACGTCTCAAACCAAGAAGTCATTTTTTTACATTGCCCATTCCTCCCTCCCACCTCACTCCCAATACCCAAACTGATTTTTCACCAAGTCCAGTTGATTTTTCCTTTCTAAAATTCATCTACCTCCCTCCTTCATCACAATCACAGCCCAACTTCAAATTATCTTTGCAATAAACTTCCCATCTTCGCCACATCCACTCATGTCCTCTACCTCATTAAAATCTATTCTCCATTGACCTTAGAATCTGCTTTCCAAAACGTGTACCTGGTCACGTCACCCCTACTTAAAACCACCAGAGGCTTCCCTTGTTCTTTGGAGATTCAAATCATTAACATGGTCTACAAATCCTGAAATGAATTTCTGGTTCACTCATTCCTATTTCTCTCCTTTACCTGGCACATTCCCAGCCTTACACCCTCCAGCCCACTTTCTACATTTAAACACAACATTCTTCTTTCACGTTCTTTACCTGTACCCCTCTTTCTGTCAGGCTTTTTCTATGTGATGCATTTAACATTCCCCCACATTCCCTTGCCCACATGACTCTTCTATGTGCTTCAGATCTTCCCTCCAACGTAACTTCCTTTTGTTTTCCTTTACCCTATTTAGTGTAAGTATATTATCTTGGATGTACACACTCAATGACTTTTCCTTAACTCATATGTCAATTTATGATTATACATTTAAGAGTGTACTGATTTAATGTTTTTCTTCTCAAGTTCACCACAAGCTATAAGAGAACAGGGATCATATCTCCTTTTGGTTCCAACTGTGCCATACACACACAATACTTATTTTAAAACATAAATAAAAGTTATCTTTTGTGACTGCCTTTTTCTAAACATTATTCCTCATGAATATTAATCCATGTCACTATGGTCAATATTTAAAATGTACAAACAAAAACAAATTTTAGAAAATTAATAGCTCATTTATGGACACATATAATTTTTAGTTTTCAAATTAGTAAGAACTTTTATCTTTAATATTAAGCTTTTTAGTTTGAATAAACTTTTATTTATACTCATGAATACTTAAAAGAAAATTAAAACTAAAAGGAAAACTTGAAATGATATCTAATAAAATCCCTTATCCAAAATATCTGTATTTGTATTCTTCGTAACTATTTATATACTATTATTTGGTAAAAACAAAACAAAACTTGACATCCTCAGTTCTAATATCCCTATCCATTACTTTCTATGACCAGAACTGCTTTCAGTCTCTTCAGATGTTCAGCAAGTAAAAGTATGACTAAATTACAGTGTGATTAACAGAGCTAACACATAATGGCTCTACATCAAATGCTAGCCCTTGTGGTAAGTGTGGCAAGTTTTACATGTCAAAGTTCAGTTAATTAACTTAACACTAAGATATATATACTATTATTATTCCCATTAATAAAGAAATTATGCTGCAAAAAGATAAAATAAACTTAAAAAGTCACACACATTTAGTGGATGGCAGAGATGAGAATCAAACCAAGACAGTGTTAACTCCAGAGCCCATTCATACCACCCTCGAAGTACCCATTGCTTCAAATATATGCACATACCAATGTGCAAGCAAGCTATAAAAGAGACATTTTGAATAGTTTTCAAAAGACATTAAACTGATCCAGAAAAAGAAATGTTTTAAAGTTCACTCTCACTATGAACAAACTAGTACAAAGGCATAAATTCCACAGGTAAAGGGGAACACTTAAAAATCTAAGCATAGAAGTAGAAGAAAAACTATCACAATGATATAGTGACCAAACTAAGTACTCTCTCCCAAAATGGCTAAAGGAAATCAATGTGATCAACCCTACTATTCTCAATATTTCTAAGATTAAAATTTTAAACACTTTAAGTTAGAAGAGAGGTATAAATAGATTATACAAAAGGGTTAATACTGCAAAGCCTAATACTATTAAAAAATAAAAAATTTTTAAAGGCACATTTATCAGCAGTACTCCACTTTTTTAAATGCATGTCACCTTTGATAAACATTTCATCTCCTCTCACTAAGATGCAAGAGCCCGCTTTATGGATGCAAACCCTGATGCAACCTCCCTGAGATTCACTCCTACACCAGGGGGCTAGTTAGAGCTTTTTCAAATTTCTCATATCCCTGCCCCCACCTCCAATAGCAATTGAGAATCACTTGATGTAGTAACAACCACCTTTGTACATAATTAATAGTTAAAACCTGACTTAAACAAAGGCATCCTTTTTCTAAATATCATGTTATATTATGTAAAGCAGAGGTCAGCCAATACATCCTGGGCAGGGTTAGATGGTAAATATTTTAGGCTTCTTGGAGGCTACTATCTCTGCAGCATTCACATATATATTTAAAAACTATTTTTTTAAAGTATTAACTTTAGCTCAGGAGCCTTGCAAAAACAGGACTTCTGCACAGTTTGCCCACATCAGCCACAGTTTACTACCCAGACCTAAAGAATGATCCTTGGTTCTAGCAACTTTTCCTGCAAAAGGGTAACAGAATTCTCTAAAACAGAGGCAACTCTGTTCATGCCTTCTCCACCTCGGCACAAATCATAAATCTGTTATCACTTTTCTCAAACTGTGTATATAAAATTCTAGAATTATCCATTCATTATCAAACTATCAACTACAATTTGAACAATAGGATCATTTTTGGAATATATGAATTGTAGCAAGGAAGGACCAAAAAAAGAAACTGAGCTCTTAGAGTAGTTTAATTTTCTGCATCTTTGGCTAAAACAATCTGCTTCTGCTTAGTATGCCACTTCATATAAACAATTGTCTTTTCCAGCCAAGAAAAATTTCTCCTTATCAGTAAAATGTATTGTTAAAATGTAGGTATTACCAGTGGAAAAAGAATATAAAGAACTTGGAAGCCACTGCATTCTACCAGATATACTGATATTAAGAACTTCTCTAATCAATTTTTAAAGAAAAGGTCAATAGTTTGATTAAGGACTTCAAGTCGAACTGCCTAGGTTTAAGCTCTCACACTAAGTGTGAGAAAAATATTTACTTCAACTCTCAATGTCCTCATCTGTTGTCACTACCTTGGGAGATAATCACAGTACCTGACATAAGAGTTGGCTTTATTTTAATTATAATCCACATTACATATTATGTGTTGACCTTTCATGTTGAAAAAAATCTTTTTAAACAGCGGGAAAGAACTGGTTATCTTTTCAAGGACTTTTCCAAGTGAGACTAGATCAATATATTATTGTAATTCCAATTACTTAATTTACCTGTGAGACTTAAATGCCAGTCCTTCCTCTAGCATATAATTAAGAAGTTCCTATGAAAGTAAAATCCACCTACTGAGTATAACTAGTATGATCTGATTTGACTATATTTCTAGAAAACCTGATTGGTCTTTAAAGTCAGTTTTTCAGATCGTCTCATCTATTTTTTCACAATTTTTTCAGATCTGAAAGCCTAGTTGCTTCTGCTCTCTACTATAGTTTGGATTACTAAAAGGTCAGCTTAATGGAACACAGTTCCTATTTTTATGACTATTCTAGCATATAAACAAGAATCATAAATTTTAAAAAACTTATATGCTATTTAATCATTCTACAAGCTTATTAAAACCCAGCCCCTAAACATCTCAAAACTTCTGAAGTTACAATTATACATCTCTTACCATTATTAAAGTATATGTTCAATTATATCTATAATCTTTAAAGCAAGTTTATCTTTTCTCTGAGCACTTTTACTAATAGTATCTTCACATAGACAAATATATGGAATACCCTGTGCCAAATATTGTCCAAATTTATTTATCTTCACAAACAAATAAGGTTAAATATTCTTCCCATTTCACAGGTAAAGAACACCGAAATCCAAAGGTTACACAATGTGTCCAAAGTCATACTTTTAGAAAACAGAAGAAATAGTAATCAAACCCAGGTCTCATGACTTTAAGTTAACTGCTATTTTTATTATATTAGTTTCCTTCTCAAAACTTTAGCCTCCCCCTTTTGTCATTACACAGGTTTTATGATTATAAACTTATTAGAACCCACAACCACTTTTCAAGTCAAATCTTCTAAGCTGGGTATCTACTCTTCAGAAGTACTCTCACATGCTTTTGATTTCTTTGTAATTAAAAATATAGGTATCAAAATTGATCTTAGTGATCTGTTTACTTTTTTTATTTTTATTTATTGACTTCAAAGAGAGAGACAGAGTAAGAGAGACAGAGAAAGACAGAGACACAAACAACAATTTGTTACTCTACTTCTTTATGCATTCATTGGTTGATTCTTGCACGTGTCCAGATCGAAGATCGAACCCCACCACACCTTGGTGTACTGGGAGGATACTCTAACCAACTGAGTTACCCTGTCAGGGCCTATTTGCTCTTAATTAACTGTGAATAAACACACTCGAAAGACTGTGTTTTATATTCAGTTTGGTCAACTACCTAAAACTTCATTTAGATAATTCAGTTAGTATGATCAACACAGTTATCAACAGAAATTTGTCATCTAAAAAAAAATGCAATGCCGCTCTGCTGAAGTTTATTCCTCACAATCTATGTTCTGCTAAAAAAAAAAAAACAAAAACAAACAAACAAAAAAACCTTCCATCCAAAATTAAGGTTTCCATTAAGGTTCCTACAAACCACAAAGGATGCGCTATGAAAATTAATTTAAAACACAACTTTTTAAAATAACATATTTTGAAGTTTTGTTTTTAAATCAAGTTATATTTGCTAAGCAAAACTTGTACAAGAAAAAATCCTTTAAAACATTTGCTTAGTAAAGTATAATTTAAAATTCAAATCTGTAATTCTGTTGAAGTTATTGTCTATTAATTTAAAGACAGGAAACTCTTAGACTGTTTATGCTTAAGATGCCAAAGTAAATAATCTTAAGAGAACAACCAGTTTCATTTTCAGTCATGTTTTAGTTTCAAACAGTGTACTCAAAATACTAACACCACACATCCAATGGCATTGAAGTTGTTTCAGAAAATGTGTTTCTCCAAGTTGACTGGAATTCATTATTTCCACACCCCAAAACTAAACCAAAACAAAGTGACACAAGCAAGAGTAAATATTTCTTGCATTTATATGATAACCTCCATGAAGACAGACTATGTGCCTGTTATCCACCTATGACAGAGACCAAACGGTTCATGCCCCCATGACAACGGGCCATCTGGAGTCCAGAATACATATATTCTTTATGTTTCCTTTGCAGAAGGCTGCCACAATTCATGCTACCACAAATAACCTAAGTCTTATACTACAAATCTCTTTTCTCCTACAATTTAAAATACTTTTTTAACTTAAGTAGAAACTGTATCAGACCATGCTGCTACCTAATTTTCCTTTGTATCAAAACTTTTCATCCAGCCATACATCCTATTCCTTATGTGATACCTGAGCTCAAATAAGGCTTGCTTGTCTGTGTGTGTGTGTACACATGCTCACAAAAGGCAAATAACCTAAAGGTAGACCTGCTTTAGACTGCCTTCTCTGTACAGACCAAAGGCTCTCACACTTAAAATGTTTTGCTGTTCAATATCATAATTTTTATTTTTCAGTACCCTGAATTCTCAAATTCCATAAAGAAAAAAGTACTAACATTTCCTCCAATCTGTTATAAAATATTAATACTGTATATTCCATATGCTCAGTAACATACTTAATTACAAATAACTTAATAATTTTCAAAAACTAATCATTTCACACAGCATCTCACAAACTAGAAAACAGAAACTGATAATCTTGACACATTTTATTTTTTTAATCTTGACATATTTTAAATTTATTTCTAAAATTTTAAATGATTCTTTTTATATAATGGCCTTTATCACTTTTATATAGAATTATAGAAGTTAAATATCCTAAAAATTTTACTGTCAGTAATTTTTTTCTAATGCACTCACTTTAATGACTGGCTTCCTTGAAGTTAATTAACTTCTAAATGGGTATGCTCAGTACAACTTCCATTTTGCTTAGTATGACAGACATTTTTATGAAATCCATAATTTAGATAAGGAAACTACTAGCAAGAATAAAATTAATCTGTTTGGTATTACTTGTCCAGAATAAGTTGAGTAGAATACAATTTTATTTGCTACAATTCTGTAGTGACATGCTAATTCACCAACTTTGAGGAAAAGTATGGCTGTAGTAAGAAGAGTTTCTAGATGAAAGAAAAAATCTTGTGGTTATATGATAAAGAAATTCTGAGTGGATTAAAAAATTGACATTCATAGGATTTATTTATTTAACCTAATGTTCACTTAAGAATTCAAGAAAGTCTTTATTAAACTCTTTAAAACATATGTATCATTAAACCAGACTGGGAAAACATCTGACAATTTCTAAAAAGAATACAAACTATTGTTAATAGTTTTAAATTACACAAATCTCTGGACAGGAGGAGCCAGATGCAACAGCCACACTCTCCTCATATATTCCTAAAAGTCACCTGATCATTACCAAAAGAAAAAAGCTTCCTATATCCTCTAATCAATTCTGGATATTTCAACCACCCAAATACTTCTTAATGTTAACTGTTCCACAAAAAATAGTCATAGTTACAATCATTATACAGATCACCAAGGTTTTCTAGATGTTCGCCCAACATGCTTTAAAAATTATTTATTTTTATTATTTACTACTATACTTCCGTCTTTGTATTTTAGGCTTAATTATATTATCCTTGACTCTAAAAGTAATTATACTAATAGTATCTTCTAGAATTTTAAAGTGGCCTTTTTTTATACTGTAGCTGTTATGTTCAGAAAGTTATGCACACTTGTTTCTGAAATAAAAATGTTTTTCTTAAACTTTTATATACTATAAAGCTATAATTGGAACAACCTTTACTACCACTACTAAAGTTCTAGTAATAGCAAACACAAACCTTTACTGAGTACTTGATTTGTGACAGTCCTATCACTCACAGAATCTTACAAAGTAAGAGCTGTATTATTAGCCCATTTCACAGCCTGGGAGATAGACTCCTGCAGTATTTACTACTCTGTCCCAAACAATCATCTAAAACACAGCTGTGTAGTTAGGGAGATAATCAAACTCTCTCTTTACATAATGCCAATTCAAGGGTATTAAGATTTTAACAGGTACTTATTTAATTTTACAATATATGTAAATGTATCACATCAAAATAATGATTTAAATACCAATAGAATTGCACGTTAAGAAAACATGAAATTTTTCCCACTTCCGTTCAAACTATATTAAAGCCCTGTCTTAGAATCTACCAAACTATCCTTACCAATTCATTGGCAATCCACAAAAAAAATGAAACGGAAACTCTTTAACATTTACTTTATATGCCACACCACACCCCAAATTATACTTGGTCGAGTTTTAAAAAGTACTATATTATCTTTAATGTAGAATGGGAATCGCTGATTCAAAAACATTTAAAGCGTTATATATTTTTCCCCTAAAATTTGTCTCCTAGGTTTTATAACTTTAACTTTCACATTAATCAGCACACTCTAAATAAATGCATACTTAAGATACATACCTAAGCAACTCCCATTCATGGTTCCTAATCATCTGATTTTAAGACCAGCAATTAATTTATGAAAACAACTATTTAAACCATAGTGAAAAACATACTAATTACAGCATAAAGAGGTAGTCTACAATGTAGTTACTGTCTCAAAAATCTTCTTCCTTGCAAAAAAATATACTACAAACTGAGAATGCCCCTATCAAAAGTGTTCATAAAATTTTAAAATCGGTACAATCTCTATAGCTTTTCTGGGTTTTGAATAATCAAACTCCAAAAAGAACTCTTAGAGACATTGTATTGCTGTTTCTAGTTCAAAAATCAGATTTTCAGATTAGAAAAATTTTAATTCACTTATTTCATGAATGCGATAACAGGGTCTCCCAGAAATTCCATGAGTTGCCTCAGATTTTAACAAATTAGCAAAATATGAACCCAATTTAGGGGTGGGCGATGCCTTTGTAGAGCAAGAAATGTGATACCAGACCTAAATCTGGGGAAAATGCTTAAAATTTTTGCCTCAAGATCTCATAAATATGCAATCACCAATAATTAAGGTGGTAACTTAATTATGGAAACTAAGAAATAAACAAGTTAATTGTTCAAAAATTCATTTTCTTATTCTACAAAAACTTTGCCTCCTCAGCATGGCTCCATTCAAAAAATAAGAATTCTGATAAAAAGCTTTAAAAAAATGCCCTTCTGCTTTAAATTCAACCCCATATTTTAAAAAATATAAAATTGATTAGATACATACCATGGAACAAAAACAAAACAAAAAAATCCCTTTAACTTCACATCAAAAGTATTTTAAATCTTAGGGTGGATGGTAATAACCACAATGCAGTTTCACAATACCTTTATCAGTAACACTCGAAATGCATCTATTTTTTAAAAAATCTGTAAACTTTTAAAAACTGCTCACAAAACTCCACTTTCCTCTTGGTCAAAACTCAATCACTGTGATTCTATCTGCAGGCTGACTACAATTGCTAATCTACACCTATTTTAAGATCATAAATACAAATATTACATCCTATTCCAAACAACTATAATTTGAGATTTTTCAAGAAATTTAATCTGACATGTGAATTCTTCCATTTAAACTATTACTTAATTATCAGTAACATAGCAACAAATTTCCAGGTAGACGTAGACCCTACTGAAACTGCAAACAATAGTTATTAGTTTGGTTTCACTCATCAAAATAGTTTTCAAACCAATGTTAAATGAAAACAATTTAATAGGAAACAAAGCTAAACGTGTTTAAGTTCTAAGTTCTGTGAGCACTTACCAACAACTTAGATCAAATCAGATCAAATAGAGAATAGTATACGAGGTTATGCGTGGTTCACCTAGATAAAATTTCAAGATCCTACTATTAAACAAAAACATACTGATACTTGGTTTTGTTCCAAAATGCTTTTAGAACTAACTAAATCTCAAAAGGTCTAAGTTAAACCAAATACCCACGCACATCTAGATACAGTTTGATGGATAGGAAAGCACCCTAAATGATGCTTTGTATCCAGAATATACAGGATGAGCAATATGCTGAATGAATAAAGAGAAAATGAACCAGAAAACTCTGAAGTCTAATGAGAATTCTTAACTGTCTCACGATTATGCCAACATAACTGATCTGGTATAAAGATGAAAATACTCCAAGTAAGAATAACCATTTCCATGAAAAATAAGTGGATTTTTGTAAATGACACTAATAGAGACACTGCTTATTGTGTCCTAAATTTTAAGAAAGAGAACAGGAAAATAAATTCATTTTATTATACTTGAGAGATCAGAAACCTCAAAAAATTAAATAAAATAAAAATCAACATTGGTAGCCTTGTTGTTACTGGAGAAACAAAATGATATTCCTACAAGGATTAGACATTCCCATTATTTGGCAAATACCATTAGCCACTTCATTTTAAAAATACAAATATAACATTACCAACTGTCTCCAAGAAAATAGCAATCTTAAATTACTTTGGTTTTGTGGGTTTTTATAAGATGCAAAGATGAATTTCATAAAATCTGCCCAATTCTTAAAAATGGAAAATTATAATCTTTATATCTTTCAAATAACAAGACACAGAAATCCACTTGAGATTTTGTGAAATTGTTACAATCTAAAAAGTTAAATATTGCAGTTACTGAATTTGAGTTGGCTTCAAACTCTATTCATATTAGCCAAGAATTGAATGAAACTGGCCTAAGTCACTACTTGAAGGCTGTTTAAGTTTCCATTAAATTTACCAAACCTAAGTACCCTTGCTTATTTCCAGAGTTGTGAGCACTTACCAACAACTTAGATCAAATCAGAGATTCTGATGCATATTAAATGCTCTACATCCAAATGAAACTAAAGCCATCAAAATCATGTCACGCTTTCACCTCACAAGGTATTCAATTCTAAGCTACCTTTAAACTTCCTAATAGTTTCGGAAGCCCTCATTAAGAAACATTCATTATTAACTATATTACAACATCAGTTGCGAATGTCTCAGAAAATCAATTCACTGCATAGATTTCAGAGGCTTGATTCGCCGCAAGTGAGTGCTTTAACTGCCCTCACACACACTTATTCATACAACTTAAATCAGTTTAGAATAACATAGAAAACAAAACTCTCAAAGTGATAGGTCCACATTTAAACGTCAATTTCTATAAATTACTAAAATATTCACCTTGAAAACTCAAAAATTTTAGTAGGTATTTTTAAGCTATTTACCTACTTATCCCAAGATAATCTAAAAAACTTTTACAAGCAAAGTTCCATCCTAAGTAAATACATGAATAAAAATCAAAATTCTTCAGTGGCCTTCAGTAACAGTTTTTAATTGAGCGAGGAACATAACACGAATATTAGCGGTATTAGAAAAAGCCTGTTAAACCTCTGGTTTTAGGTTTATTACTGGCTTTACACTTCGCGTGAATCGTACACGCAAGATGTTCTGCTGGCCAATTATCATCACACATCTGAACCCCTCCAACAAAAAAACAGACTCTGAATTTAGAGAGAGCAAAAGAAAAAGCAAAGCAAAAATATATAACGTCTCGCCAGGTCTCCACCGCGGCAGAATAGCCAGCTTGTGAAATGCTAATGCCGCTCCGGATCAGTTAGTCACCAGCTATTGTGTGGGGCTGGAGAAAGCCGAGCGGACCGCGCACGCAAAGCGAGCGAGCGAGCGCGCCCTCTTCCCTCGCGCCGCTCCCGCCGCCGCCAGCGCCGCCGCCGCCTCGCGCGCCCCCGTGTCCATACGGACGCGCGCGCCGGCCCCTCCTCCTCCGGCCTTGCACTGCACAACACTCATGACGTATCTTTATTTCTAGCACATTAACAAAATATCACAAATAAATTGTCGGCAGCCCCTGCGGCCCCGGGGTGCAGGTACCCCCTGGCACTGCCCCCCACAGACTCCGCGCCGGCCTCCCAACCCTTCCCCTGGCCCTTGGAGCTTTCACGTTCTGGGGCCAAGTTTTTGTCTCTGTAAAAAATTGCGGGAAATTCAATTTTTATTCGACTCGGGGAAAAGTTTCTTTGCTCCGCGACGTGAATGTCTCACCAGATTCTGGTAGGTCCTGGGATGCTCCTTCCCGGTCCAGTCGGTGCGTCGGGGCAGCAGCTGCGGGGAAAGGACACCCCATTAGCCGGCCCCCGGCCCTAACCCGCCCGCTCCCCTCCCCCGCCCGCCCGGCGCCCCGGCTGGGACCCCAAGCCCGGCGCCCCACGCCCCAGTGGCGACGGTAGCGGCGGTGCCGCGGCCCAGGGGCGGCTGCCCGGCAGCAGGACGCAGCGGGCCGTCGCTGCCCTTACCTCTTTCTCTGCCACCTCGCGAATCAGCACCTGCAACAACAAAGCGGGGAGAGCTGAGCCCCGCGCCCCGGGCTGCGGCCCCGCCGCCGCCACCGCCGCCGCCCTCCCCCACGCCCGCGAGGGGAGAATGCCGGCCCTGCCCGCGCCTCGCGCCTTCGTACCTGAGCCGCCTGCTGACAGGGTCCATCTTCCAGGAACCGGGCGATGAGGAAGTAGAGCTCTGCGCGGGAGAGAAGGACGGGGAGGCACAAGCTGAGCGGCCGGGCGGCGGGGGGCGGGGGACCGCGAGCGGAATCGCCCAGTGCCAGCGGCCCCAGCAGCCCCCCGACTTACCCGATCGCAGCTCCGAGAGGCCTTTCCTCTCACAAGACATGTTTATGGGTCACTTAAAGGCCGCTGGCGGGACACCCCGCCGCCGAGGGGAAGCGGGGACGGTGCCGCCGCCTGCCCTGTAGCTGTCACTGTGTGTTCACGAGCCGAGCCTCGGCTCCACCATTCAAGCAACGGCGGCGGAGGCGGAGGAGGAGGAGGAGGAAACAACAACTCTCCGGCAGCGGCTACGGCCGCCGCCGCCTCCGCCACGGATCCCTCCGCCGCAGAAAAGAGTCCTCCACCTTCGCGTCCGGGGCTTGGCCCGGTCTTCGGCCTGTGCCCCCGCCCCCTGGCGCAAAAAAAGGAGTGCCTCCGACCCTACGACCCCAGCGCCCCCATACTCCGCCCGGTGAGATCCCCCCACCCCCTCCTCCAAGGCTGAGGGTGCGATTTATTTATTTATTTCCAATGGAGAAGATGTCGGAGCTACAGCCGCGGGTTGGCTGGGAGGTGGTTTCTCTGTGGAGGCCGATTGCAGGAGGGAGGGGGCCAGTCACTGCTCCGCGGAGGGATCTGACGCACACGCTGCCGCAGCACAGGCTCTATTCAGTGGCGCTGCTGGGGCTGAGATGGAAGTTAGTTTCTATGTAGCAGAAATAGGAAACAAATGAAGCAAAACTGCCCAAAGAGGGGAAATGCCCCGAGGATGGGTCTCACTCTCACGCGCGCACAAACACACACACAGAGCGTACTCTCACGCTGGGCAAACTCGGGATCGTGCTATCCTGCCTGAGTTGAATGATAGTGTTTGGTTTCTGTCTCTTGCCATGTGCATGTGTATAAATGCTGCGGATTGGGATATGTATAAATCCTGTCCTGCGTTATTTCGGTAGCCTATGCGAACTGTTGTGTAATTTAGTGGAGGGCTTTATGTTGTGATAGAGAATCGGGCGCTTTTTGTTAAGCACTGGATTTGCTAGCCCGATATTTGCTGAAGCCACCTATGCATATATCTTTCATTACTGCTGTTGCCTTAAGCGTACATTTTACAAATGTTTTTATTGTTGTTTGGGTAAAGCGAACTCCTGATCTGTACTTCGGATACTCTTTTTTCCTGATTACAGAAAGGCTAATAACGGCTAATTAGGGATTCGGGATTAAAGAATCTTAAAGCCTTTTTTTTTAAGTGTTTACCAGAAGGAATAATGTAAACATGAAAGAAAGAACACTAATATTTATCCTAACTGATCTGGAGGTAATTTAGTGACAGATCAATAACCTACCGAAGGATATTGAAACAGTATACTACACTTTAGCCAGGGTGATTAGTGATTAAATAATTTAAATAATCTGTGAGTCTTGTCGACTTCGTCATTCTAATTAATGGCTTCTAATTTGAGGTGTAAACCATTGCTGTTTACAGTTAATCAAGGGAAGACTTCTTGTAAACTGACAAAAAGAGAAAAATTAATCTTTCGTAAATTAGTATATGATTACCGGTTTTATGTGCTAAATCATACATCTGCGTTTTGTGATGAGGATAAGGGCCTTGTTTGTTGAAGAAGAATATGAGTGAAATTAATAGAAACAATGGAAAAAGACATTTGTTAGAAAACAAGGACACTAAGTGATATTTATCTCCAGATGATTTAAGCACTTTTCAAAAAGACTTGAGAGTTGAATTTTTTTTAAGGATTGAATTGTAAAGGGAGTTTGGATAGTCGTTCTTTTGTTAACATTTAACAAAAGATTCTTCTTAAAATTTTTAGATAATAAAGTACATTTCATAGATCTAGTCCAAAAAGGTTATTTGTAGGGAAAGGACCAACAAGCTGTATTGTGATTTTCTAGATTGTTTCCTCAAGCCTTGTACCCGCCTAGTCCTAAATATTCCTAGTGGCAAATACTTGCTGCAACTGCTTTGGGCTGCACTGCAAGACTGCATTGGTGTGATGACCTATACTAAAACATCCAGAAATCATCATACATGTAATGAAGAAGAAAAAAGCTTAAACCTCCTTGGAATAATACAATGTAAAAATTGCCTCTTATAACAATTAAATAAAAAACAAGTTACCATGACTTGTCCCATTGCAGCGTAATTATCAGAGAAACTTACTTATTGAAATGTCTACCCTTCAAATATTGAAAATATTTGCATTTTTAAGGACAGTAATTCCATTCTAACTATAGGTAAAGTAACTTGCTGCTAAATGGTTAGGTTTGAAAAGACAGACATTTAATATGCCTTTATACAGTTCTGTTTATTTCCATGACTGATGCTTTCTAGTTTATCTTTTCTTTTTAAAAAGATTTTATTCTTCAAATAATTGTAATATTTTACATTATGATGTTTTTTAAATAAACAAATTTTAAGAACTAAGTATTATAGTTAGAATCTTGTGATTTTTAAATATATTAGTCTGACTCTTACTAATAGATGTTTTATCCTTGTGAAAGAAAATAAACCAAGCTATGACATGGAATATAAAATTACCCTGGGTAAAGTTTTCCATATATATCTTGTGACCGTTATATAAACACAGAAAGCTACTATGATCATCTCATGTATGTTTTTCATTTGTGAGTTACAAAAGCTATTCCTAAATATGCTACTATACTTAGCTCCTAAATTTTTAAAGGAAAATTCCCCTTCTAAGTTTTCTGAATATGATGTTCCCATCCTTTTGACTAACCTTTGACAATGTTTATACTTTCTTTTCCAAAGATGTAATTTGAAAATGGTGTCACCCTGCTTTTGTTGAACTAATTTATAACTATAAGTCTGTTTTAAGAACATATATATTAACTGCTAGAAAGTAAAACTTCTCTTCAGCCAAATAAAGTATTTGTTTTTAACAGTGTAAGTTAAATTGAATTGTACTGGGTCTTTTAAATGTAATAAATACTCCTTGTAACATTTTAAAAATATTTCTTTAAACATTAAACATACATTTCTGGTTCTGGTATCATCTGTTAATTATAGGGTTTATTAAGTCATTTATTGTGCACATGCACACAAGAAGTCTGTGCACATCAAACAGAAAGAAAATCTTACCTTTAAGTCCTATATTTTAGTTCCCAAGGTAATGGCACTTGCACTTCTTTCCTAAGCCTTCTCTTTTGCATGTAAGGATAGTTCAGATTTCATCT
Organism: Glossophaga mutica; assembly: GCA_039655065.1. NCBI lineage: Eukaryota > Metazoa > Chordata > Mammalia > Chiroptera > Phyllostomidae > Glossophaga > Glossophaga mutica. Next base: position 146,314,645 of record CM077306.1, read on the forward strand.
CTATTTCTTTCATTTTGTTTATTTTAACTTTTTCATGGACTTCAAAAATAAAATGTCAATTTAAAAAGATTTTCTTGCCTTTTGTATAAGAGGTCTAACAAATATAGTAAAAGATTGGAAAGCCAATGATTAATGTTTTTAATATAATAGTCTTTTTAGGAGAATTACAAATGTTTTTTGAAATGTGAAATTTCAAGAAAAATTTCTGTGAAATTCATCACTCATTTTCACTATGCATCCTGTGAAACAAGATACACTTTTAACAAAAAGTTTGTCTTGATTGTGATAAGCTATTATTCTAATGAAATAATCAAATGGTACCATTAGAGTTCTTTCAAGATGGTATACAAGATGGAACAAGATGGTATACTATTTATAAGTAAACGGATTCTATCACACTTATGAAATTTGATTTGTTTCCGTTACTATGAAATAATACATAGCTAAAAAAATTTCTGCAAAAACTTTTAAAATTATATATTCTCATTTTTATTTTGATATTATACTTTTTATAGCTATAAAGTATACAAATTAAAAAGTTTAAAACACTCTTGTTCAAAAAAATACTTCTTTTTTAATACTCATTTTTCCTGGCAACAAAATACAACTGTCAAAAGAATCTTGTGTAACACACCCCACTCCCCCTTCTGGGTTTCCCCCAACATTGTATGTTTCTGTCCATGACAATCTGACTTTCTCTGAACACACATTCTTCTGCCTTCACAAAGCTTGAATATATATCAAATGTATATATTTGGCTGCTGCAGAAAGAATAGAAGTAACCAATTTTACTAAGCCAAGTTGTTATTTAACAATTTGTATTGTTTCCCTTATATCTTGCTGGGAAATTTTTTCACTTAAGTTAGTGCACGATTCCTTTTAATCTGAAAAATTAGCTGGTAACCAACAATCAAATAATCCCTTACTTGTTGGGTTGGCCAAAAAGTCTGTTTCGTTTTTTCCATAAAGTAAAGACAAATGTTTCATTTTCACCAACAAGTTTATTGATTTGGATATTTTGGGTATGTTGCTATTGCCCCAGGGGTATAACATTGTCTCAGTTAATGTCTCCATTTCATCACTGTCCACTTCAACTGGTACACCCGACCATGGAGCATCATCCAGCAAGAAATCTCCAGCACAAAACTTTGCAAACCAGTTTTGACAAGTTCGATCAGTCATGGCACCTTTTCCATACACTGCACAAATCTTTTTTTTTTTTTTTTTTTTTTGTATTTCAGTTGCATTTTTATCTTTCTTGAAATAATAAAGCATAGTATGCCAAAAATGTTGCGTATTTTCTTCCATTTCCAATGTTAAAATGGCTACACAAAAATTAACCAATTTTGATAAGTTTTTTTAATGTGTGTTGACATGACAGCTCTCAATATAATCTAACAAAATTGTTTTAAATGAAGTTAAAACAACTAAGTGCTACAAGAGCCATTTTACGGAGAAAAGCAAATGAACTTTTTGGCCACCCCAATATTTAAATGTCATCAGTAATTCACCAAACAACTTTTTTTATCCAAAGTTAATATTCCTGTAGCTTAGATTTTTTTAATGTAAGTTTACACAAGAAAGACATATCTTCATGGACTTATTTGTGTTTGATTTTTAATGTTACTTCATGATCTAACAGTGCAATTACAAAGATTAATGGAGAAAAACAATTTTAGAACATATTCCTCCAAGATTTGGAGCAACACAGTAGACAGAGTAGAAAAATCTGTTCCACGGTCTGTAGGCATGTTCTTTCATATGAAGATGTCTGATGGATCAAGAGTGGGCTGGACAGATCAGAGAGCAGTGGAAGGTGAGAAGATAGACCCCAGGGGAAGGGATGTGGAGGGAGTCTTTCAAAGTTGCTAGTGGTGGTGTAATAAATAAAGCATGCTATTATCAATGTGATTTTAAGATGGAATTTGATGACAGGAGTTATGCAGTCACTTGCCTTTACATGTACCCAAATTCATAAACCTTAAGAACTCCAAAGAAGAAAAATTATTTTATTCATGGTAAGGAAAGAGGGGGTGAGGGAGTTACCTGACAAATTAGTGAGGAATCTCTACGTAATAAAAACAGTCAGAATCAACACACCAAAGTAGACACTGCTGGTGGGGAAGGAGAATGATTGTTTAAAAAAGTAGGATCTGACTTGAGACTCAAATATGAGGATAAGATATATATGAAAGTAAGATACAACTTAACATTGAGAATATAGCCAATTTAGATCTAAACTGACTTTGTAATAAAAATTGTGTTTCCACTTCCTGAATTCCTATAGGAAGTCCTGTCTAATTTACTACCTTATTTTATAAATTGCTTACATTTTTCTTCCTTTATTTATATACTTGGAAAAGATCTTCTTGACTTATGCCTCTGTTACTTTACTCCCTTTGACAAGTATAGTCAGTTGTATTTGTTGAAATAGTGGTTAGCTAACTAGCCCAAAGAGTAAGTTCTATTATATACTTACAAAACTTAAAATAATTTTGATAGCAAGTAGCTCTTTTAACTGAGATGTGTATGTTCAAAATTTAAGAAAAGCTTATAATTTGGTTTTGAGGTTACACCTACAAATCTTATTACATTCATAATTTTTATTCTTACATTTATATGCATAAACATATAGGTGTAGATAAAATGGTTATAGTGGATTTTTTCATGTTCTCTAGAACTTACCAACTGATAATTGTATAAAAACTAATATAGCCTTTAAATAGAACCTACTAGTAAGAACATATGTGTTATTTCCTCAATAGTTATCAGAAGCAATGACACTGAACATTATTTGAGAACATCTTTGTTAAGAATATTGAGTAAGCTGTATTGTATAAGAAGGAAGAAATTGCCTTTTTGTCTTGCCATCTTTACCTCTTTGGTTTGTACATATTATACTTTATACTTGTTTTTGTCACTCAGTACTTTGGACATTTTGGTAAATCTATGTATAAAATTGCTGTCTTTCCCTGATATTCCGAATTCTCTGAGGTTTGGGTGGTTTTTGTTTGTTTGTTTGTTTGTTTGTTTTGCGCATCTCTACAAATTTCCTTCTCTTCCATCACTGAAACTTTCGTTTCCAGGGGTAAACCAAATGTGGGAATTAAGATGCGCAATTAATTTAAATGAGTCTTAAGAACTCTCAAAATATAAAGGAATCTATTCTTTGCTTCTTATAGTTGAGACAGTCACACATTAGGATCTTCAACATCTTTTAGTTTCGGCCCCCCTAGTCATTAGACAAGAGACTAGAGAGAGAATTTACACAACTGGTGTGAAAAAGAGGAAAAGCAGGTACTTTCTTCTTTTACTTTTCCATAAGGAAAGAAATGAAGTGTCAAACAGCACGAATTTTCTGTTTGTGAAGTATATGTACGCATTTTTGTGTTATTAAATTTTTCTTATTTTTGCCAAAGTCAAGGTAAATGTGACATCTTTAGAGTTTGCTGAGTTAGAGGAATTACTGAGTTTTAAAAAATTATTTTTGGAATAATTAATGCATCTTTCAGACTCTAGTTTATAAAGTTTCCAAGGAATCCTGGCTGAAGGGGAATGACATCGACTCACAGGGCTCTGAGGCCAACAGTTTCGCTTACCTTGACCTCTTTGAGATGTTTAGGATGGGAAACTCACTTCATTTTTGAGACCCAGATGCCATCGCACCTAAAAAACATTTAAAAATGAATCCTTGATGAACACACGATGGTAAATATCAATGGCACAATAGTAATATATTTCTTAGTGACTATTAATATAGCATTCTTCTATTAGGATAATAATTACAAAGGTCATTTCCCCTTTTGGTTTCTGAGGTCGTCTCTTTCTTTTTTAATATTAAGATATTATTTTAATAATTTATTTTTTTAATGTTCAAAAGAAAAATAAGTTTGGTCACAAGTTCTGGTGACTTGTACTACTTCTACGAAACTGTGTTTCGTAGTAGTACACTTCTATGTGTTTCTTTTTCCTGGGCAAAATCATGTGAGTTAACACGAGGACCCAAAGTCAATCTGTAATATCTCTCCCTTGTTTCCATATGCCATTCCTTCTCCTGTCTTACGCTCATTGCAGCATTCTTGCTTTCTCTCTGTGCATCAGCTGAAGAACCATCATTTAAATGCTGCCTTTTAGTTTGACACTCATGTGTACAACATTGTATCTAACACATGGAGATACCCAGCTCACCAGAGGATGATGGTAGATATGAGAGCTGATCCCCTCTATACCTGGAAAGCATATGTTTCAGTGATAGTTTGGCCAGTCTCCAGAAATTATCAATCATTGAAACTTAACTTTATTTAGGAACAATAACTCAATTTATTGAGTGGACTGTAAGAGATATGAATCAATGGCTATACGTACCCTGTAAATTTAGCTATAGAGGATTCAGATTCTTTATACTTACCTGGCAGGGGAGATACCATGATCACTAAGGTAGTTTTCCCAGGGTGAGGCTTATCCATTGCACTCCGGGTGTGCTGACTCCTGCAATTTCCCCAAATGTGGGAAACTCTACTGCGTAATTTGTGGTAGTGGGGGACTGCATTCATGCTCTTCCTTGAGAAAAGAAAAAAATTCGTATTCCTGAAAAAAATAGAGAGCATTTTTAGTACAAAATGTATATATTTTACAAATACAAGTAGGAATAAATCCCACTGAGTTCTTTTTAGTAATGACAAAATAACAAAAAATTTTTGTGAAGTAATCTATTGAATGTGATACAGATTAATGTGAAAGCATTTTTTGGAAGTACTTTTTGGAATGAGCATATGATTTCCATATTTTAAAAATTTAACAACTAACTTCTAACAGATTAATTTTAGTTCTATAATATAAACTATGAAGAGGTTTAAGTCAAAAGTTCTCTAGCCAAAATTAGATCAAAAGCTTACATACCTAGAAATCAAGAGTTGCATAGAATCCAAAAATTTCTCATAGTGTCCAAGGTCTTTCCTTTACGACAGTTTTTTTTAAGTTACAAATCGTCATTCTCTAAAAGTCTAGCTCCTTTTAAACTTGATATTTATGCTTCAACACATTCGTCTTTGGAATCTCAAAAACAGGTCACCTTAAGTCAGGAACAATTTTTAAAGCCTCTTTATTAGGGAAAAAGTAAAAAAAAAAAAAAATGTGCCCCAAGTACCAGATTCACAGCGTTCATAATTACCCACATTTGGTCAATCATACTTTATCCATCCTTCCAACCACCCCCTTTCTTGCTTAAATGTTTTAAAATAAATCTCATCATTACTCCTGTAAATAATTTGGTATGTAGTCCAGAAGCAAATTCTGACTAGCTTAGCTCTTCATTGATTGATTGATTGATCGATCTATTGACTTCCTTATCTACTAAACATTTTTTGAGCATCTGCCATATTCTAGACACTGTATTAAGCACTAGAAATTGATTGACAGGACAAGGTCATTGGGATCCTTCTCAGAAGTTCTTGTATGGTTGGAAATGTAAACTGCTTACAAGTCAGATCATATCACTCAACTTCTTAAACTCTATCGATGATTTTTCATGAACTCCTGGATCATCCTTAGTATGGCATGTGAGACCCCTTATAATCTCCCCCCCTCAAACTCTCCACACTTAACTCTACCCACTGGACCAGGAGCACTCTAAATTCCTTCTATGTGGAAATAATTATCCAAATATGCCTTTCTTTCATTTTCTGTATATCCTGGTCCCCCTCTTTCTGGACTCTTCATTGTCAAAATCAAACCACTTCTCATGCAGTTTTCAAGACATGACATTATCAACACTTTGAGAAAACCTGTATGCCTCTCTCAGGCTAGGTGTTCATTCTCTGTGTTTCCAGAACCCCTTTTGTATGTCTCAATTGTAGTACAGCTTTCACGTATGTTATAGTTTGACATGGTTCTGATTCACTAATATTTTTTCTTTAGAACAGTCTCTCCATTTTAGATTACCGTATTCCCAGTACTTACAACAATTCAGAATATACAACAGGCACTTAATAGATTCAGTTTTTTCTTGGAATATGTTTATTAGATAAAGAAACTCTGGTCATTTCTGGAGTTATATTACTGTGATTCCTATCAATGACCCTAGTTTGCCATAATTTCACAGGGCTAGCTGAGGCACATGGAACTGTTGAGAGTTGTCGTATTCAAAGGAAGGCAATGAAGTATATTTATAGAAATACCAGAATAATAATACAACATTTGGATATCAGCTCTGTCTTTTCAGAGCCCTCATTACACTATTATTTGACTATAAAATGAAGGGATGCCATGGTCACTGGAAGAAGGTCACAGAATACCAAAATAACAACAACAAAAAAGAAACCTCATGAATGACATCAAATCCGCTTCTCCCCAATTTTTGCCACTTAACTTTAACCTCTTTTTAGTACATTTTTCTTGTCTTTTACTTCTGTCTTATACCTAATGCTCTAAAGAATCAAAAGGAAAACAAACATATATGTAAATAGGAGATCAAATAAATGGAAGGTGCATCAGCAGGGCCCCTATAGCAAATGGAAAAGTGTCCGAATCAATACATCTGTAATTATGAAGAGCTGGGAAGGCCCCAGAGATTATCTAATCCAAATCCCCTTTCAAAGAGGTTAAATGATTTGTCCAAATTCCCACCCTCCTTTTAAAATTTCAATCAATCTTGCAATCTTTCTGAGGTTATTGGTGAAAATGGAAGATAGCTGAATAGCCAAAAGAGAATAATTTACTGTAACAGAATCAACATGATTTCTGTACAAGAAATGATGTGTTTTGGTGCAACTAGACTTGTTCGAGGGATAAATAAGCATGACTAAGGGGATTTGGAAAGAATTATATTTAAACTTTCAAAAAGCTTTTTGACAAGTTCTTACATCGAACTAAACAATTCTCATAAGAAATTGGCTTGGAAAGAAATAAGGAGAAATTTGAGTAGTTAATAAATCCTAATCATGTTTTTTACTGAGTGTCCTTGGGCAAATTATTTTACCTTGCTTATCATTGTTTTCTCACAAATAGTAAAGGCAAAGTGATTTTACCTAACTCATTGAGCTACTGAGAGGTATGGATAAAATGATAACACTGTTACAATTAAAGCTAACATATTAGTATATGTCAGACACTGTCTAACAAATTTTGTCTAACAATGTCTAACAAAGTGTTTAACAAATGTTGTCTCACTTGACCCTCACAAGTCCCCCGTGTGGCAAATACTGTTATCATCTCTCCACTGTTAAGAGAACTGAGGTGTAGAGTATTGAAGTAACTTGTCCTGAGTCATGAACCTAGGTATTTGTAAAGTCAGGAACTAAACCAAATAAAGTTGGTTCTAGATCCCTTACTCTTAGCCAGTTACTCTTATACTCTTGTTCTATTAATATCCATAAACCCCTTTTCATGCATAGCCTAAGTTCATATGGGCATAAAAATGTTATCAATATTTTTGTACTTTGTCAACTGAGAGAACAAATGGAGGCCTAATATTGACTGAAGACCTACTTTAAGCATGTGGCATTCTTTTTACAACAGCTTGGAAGGCCACAGAAACCCCAAGAGTTTCTATGGTTTGACCGTGGTCAGAAGTCCAGATAGGTCAGAACTGGGATTCAGAGGACATTGATCTTGTTCCAAAACCCATGTTACATTTACTGTAGTCCAGCCTGCACTCTTATTTGGATTCACTACATACTAAATTATTTAATATTTATTTAGTATTTGTGTCCTACCTCTTTTTTTCTTTGTTGTCTGGTTAGAAGTTTATACATTTCACTGATCTTTTCAAAGAAACAGTTTTTGGTTTTGTTGATTTTCTCTATTGATATCCTAATTTTGGTTTCTTTTATTTCTACTTGAATTTCTATTCTGCTTACTGTGGATTTAATTTTTTCAACTTTTTCTAGTTTCCTAAGATGGAAACTTAGATTATTGGTTTTAGCTTGTTTTTCTATTCTAATATATGCATTTAATGCTATAAATTTCCCTCTAAGCACTGTTTACACAGCATCTCACAAGTTTTGATAAATTGTGTTTTCATTTCTATTTAGTTAATAATAGTTTTTAATTCTCTTGAAATTTTTTCTTTTACTCATATGTTATTTAGAACCGTGTTGTTTAATCTCCACGTTTTAAGACTTTTCAGGTATCCTTCTATTGTTCACTACTAGTTTAATCCACTGAGGTTTGAGAGCAGACTTTGTTTTATTTCTATTGTTTTAAATTCTTAAGGTGTGTTTTATGGCTCAGAATGTGTTTTATCTCAGTGAATGTTCAATGTAAGCTGGAACATTCTGCTGAGATAATGCTGTCATTGAATGAAGTAGTCTATTGATGTTAATTATATCTAGTTGTTGGTATTGTAGAGTTCACCTATATGTCCCTCTAATTTTCTGCCTGCTGGATATGTCCATTTCTGATAGAGGGGTGTTGAAGACAGCAACTGTGATCATGGATTTATCTGTTTCTCCTTGAAGTTCTAGCAATGTTTTTCCTCTTGTAGTTTGACACAGTTGTTACGTGAATAGATATTAAGGATTCTTATGTCTTCTTAGAGAATTGACTGCTTTATCATTATATAATGCCCATCTTTATCTCTGATAACTTTTCTTTGATATCTGCTGTGTCTGAAATTAATACAGCTACTCCCATTTTCTTTAATTACTGTTTATATGGTCCATTAGCTTTTGAATAGACTTAGAGTGGTATCTGGTAGTTTTAATTTGCATTGCCATGACTACTAATGGTATTCTGCATCATTTCATGTACTTATTTACTATCCCTCTATCTTTTTTTGTGAAAGGTCTGTTGAAATCTCTTTGCCCCCTTTATAGTAGTATTATTTGTTTTCTTATTATTGATATCTGACAGGTGATTTTTAAAGAACACCTAGATAGAAATTCTTTATCAGATATCATGATTATTTTCAAATATTTTCTCCCAGTCTTTGGCTTATATGTTCATATAACAACTTTTACTTTCTTTATAATTTCTCTTCATTCTCTTAGCAGTGTCTTTTGAAAAGCAGTTTTCAATTTTGAAGCCAATTTATCACTTTTTTTTGTTTTATAAACCATGCTTTTAGAATCGTATCTTTAAAACCTTTGCATAACCCAAGATTTTCTGGTATGTTTCTTTTAGAATTTTTATAGTCTTACATTTTAAATTAAATTCTATGATCCATTTTGAGTTAATTTTGAGTTCATGATATGACATAGGGATCAAAATTTATCTTTTACTTCTGGCCAAGATGGCAGCATAGGCAGACGTTTTTGCACAACCACATCAAAATTACAATTAAAATATAGAACAACCATCACTAAGAACTGTCAGAAATCAAGTTGAATAGAAGTCTTGACAACTATAGAATTAAAGAAACTTCATCCATCCAGACTGATAGAAGAGATACAGACACAGAATGGGCTGATCCCATACCCATGTGTCGTGGGTAAAACTTTAGGAGGGATATCTAGGGAGTGAGAAGTCCCAGCCCCACACCAGGCCCCCTATCCCAGGGTTCCAGTACCAGGAAGATAAGTCCCCATAACTTCTGGCTGCAAAAATCAGTGGGGATTGAGTTGGTAAAAGAAACTTCTGCATATCCAAGCAGTTCCTCTTAAAAACCCACACACAGATACTTTGGGCCAAGATGGAGGCATAAGTACACACACTGTGCCTCCTCACACAACCAAAAGAAGGACAACAACAATTTAAAAACAAAAAACAACCAGATTGACAGAAAATCGAACTGTATGACAGTCCCACAACCAAGGAGTTAAAGAAGACACACTCATCTAGACCGGTAGGAGGGGCAGAGACAGGTATGTGGAGAGGACTCTCGGCAAGCAGGTGGCTAGCAGACCCAGCGCCAGACTGTGGAGCAGGTTGTGCAAGGCTGCAGCTGGCTGGCACGGCTGTGGCAGTTGCTGGTGGAGTGGGGCGGTCCCACATTCACATGCAGATAAACCAGGAGGAACAACTGGGGAGCGAGACAGACCTCGAAACCCAGAGCTCCAGCATGAAGAAATAAAGCCTCAAACCACCGATTGAAAACACCTGTGGGGGTTAAAGCGGCAGGGGGAGAAACTCCCAGCCTCACAGGAGAGTTCATTGGAGAGACCCACAGGGACCTAGATTGGGCACAAACCCACCAACCCGGGAACCAGCACCAGAAAGGCCCAATTTGCTTGTGGGAATCAGGGGAAGTGATTGAAAGTCTGCAGAGAGCAGAGAAAGTGCCATTATTCTTTCTCAGACCCTTCCCCCACATACAGCATCTCAACACAGCGATGTGGGCTGCCCTGCCCATGTGAACACCTAAGGCCCTGCCCCTCACTACATAACAGGTGCATCAAAACAAACAAACAAAAAAATGGCCTAAGCTAAAGAACAGATCAAAGCACCAGAAAAAATACAACTAAGCAACAAAGAGATAGTCAACCTATCAGATGCACAGTTCAAAACACTGGTAATCAGGATGCTCACAGAATTGGTTGAATTTGGTCACAAATTAGATGAAAAAATGAAGGCTACACTGAGTGAAATAAAGAAAAATGTACAGGGAACCAATAGTGATGGGAAGGAAACTGGAACTCAAGTCAACAGTGGAAAAAAGAAACATCCAATCAGAAAAAGATGAAGAAACAAGAATACAAAAAAATGAGGAGAGGCTTAGGAACCTCCGGGACATCTTTGAAAGTTCCAACATCTGAATCATAGGGGTACCAGAAGGAGAAGAGGAAGAACAACAAGTGGAAAAGTTATTTGAAGAAATAATAAAGGAGAACTTCTCCAATTTGGCAAAGGAAATAGATTTCCAGGAAGTTCAGGAAGCTCAGAGAGTCCCAAAGAAGTTGAACCCAAGGAGAAACACACCAAGGCACATCATAGTTACATTAGCCAAGATTAAAATGAAGGAGAAAATCTGAGAAGCAGCAAGAGAAAGGGACACAGTTACCTACAAAGGAGTTCCCATCAGACTGTCAGCTGATTTCTCAAAAGAGATCTTACATACAGGCAAGAGGCTGGAAAGAAGAATTCCAAGTCATGAAAGTCAAGGACCTACATCCAAGATTGCTCTATCCAGCAAAGCTGTCATTTAGAATGGAAGGGAAGATAAAGTGCTTCTCACATAAGGTCAAGTTCAAGGAGTTCATCATCACCAAGCCCTTATTATATGACATGTTAAAGGGATTCATCTAAGAAAAAGAAGATAAAAATATGAACAGTAAAATGACAGCAAACTCACAATTATTAACAACCACACCTCAAACAAAAACAAGGAAACTAAATGAACAACTAGAACAAGAACAGAACCACAGAAATGGAGATCACATGAAGAGTAATCAACAGGGGAGTGAGAGGGAGAGAGGGGGAAAAGGTACAGAGAATAAGTAGCATAGATGGTAGGTAGAAAATAAACAGGGGGAGGGTAAGAATAGTATAGAAAATGTAGAAGCCAAAGAACTTGTCTGTATGATCCATGGACATTAACTAAAGTGGGGGGAATATGGGTGGAAGGGGGTGAGCAGGGCAGAGGGGAGTGAAGGGGGAAAAATGGGACAACTGTAATAGCATAATCAATAAAATATATTTTTAAAAAATGAGATACTACTACACAACAATTAGAATGAACAAAATCCAGAACACTGACAGCACCACAAGCTGGTGAGGATGTGGAGCAACTGGAACTCTCATTCGTTGCTCTTGGGAATGAAAATGTAGCCTTTAGAAGACAGTTTGGTGTTTCTTACAAAACTAAACATACTTTGACCATGTGATCCAGCAGTCACTATACTTGGCATCTACCCAAAGGAGCTGAAAACTTACATCCACACAAAAACCTGCACATGGATTGTTGTAGTAGCTTTACTCACGATTGCCAAAACTTGGAAGTGACCAAGATGTTCATTCAGTAGGTGAATGGATAAATAAACTGGACTGCATCTAAACAATGGAATATTATTTTGTATTAAAAAGAATTGATCAATCAAGTTATGAAAAGGCAGGAAGGAGCCTTAAATGCATATTACCAAGTGAAAGGAGCCAATCTGAAAAGGCTACATACTATATGATTTCAACTCTATGACATTCTGGAAAAGGTAAAACTACTAGGACAACAAAAAGATTATGTTTGCCAAGAGTTGGGGTGAGTGCATAGACTGAGCATAGAGGATTTTTAGTGAAAACATTCTAAATGATGCCATAATAATGGATGCATTTGTCCAAACCCATAGAATGTACAATGCCAAGAGTGAACAGTGATGTGAACTATAAACTTGGGATGATAAAAACAAAAAACAAAACCCACACACATACTCAGCTACTCAGACTCACTCCTTCTGAGCTCCAGTGCCGGGGTGGCAGCTTGAAAGGTACCAGTGGCATACTGGGAGAAACTGAAGTGTCTGGCATTAAGGTGAGCAGTGGCCATTGTCCTTTTTCTAAACCCTACCTCCATAGAGTTGGCAATATCTGTTGCCGTATCTGAGACTCCATCAACCTTGCTAACACTGTTTGACCCACCTTGGAGATCCCCAGAGACTCCAGCCACCCAACTTATGGGCCCACCCAAGCTGCTTTTCCATATGAATGGCTGGCCTTGGCTCATGTATCACAACTACCTAAATCTTCTCAAACAAGCAACAGCTGGCCTCAGTGAGCTGCAGGCCTGGCAGTAAATAGCAGCAGCCACCCTTGATTCACAGCTTACATTTGCCTGGGAATCTCCAAGCATGAGTAGCAGCCATCTCAGATTGCTTTATAACTCATGTAGGGTGGCCCCAGGTAAAACACAGTTAGGGGCGAAATTTGGCCTGCACCACCCAGGAAACCCCAGGACCAATGCACCCAGTGGACATCTGCAGACCACATCAGAGCACTCCCACCCTGCCCCTGCACAACTGATTATCCACAGAGGGTGGAGGTTGGTGGTCAGTGGTCACAGCCAGTCCTTGCAGCTGACTGGCCTGGGTAAATCCCTCCCATTCATCTGCCAACAGCAACCAAGGCTCAACTACAAGAGGAGGGTGTACTCAGCTCATACAAAGGGCACATCTCAAGTGATAGGGGAGCTTGTGCCACTGGACCCTGCAGGACACTTGCTTCATTAGGCCATGCTACCAAGACATGGAGTCAAAGCAGCACTTTCTACGACACAGAAACAAACACAGGGAGACTGCGAAAAAAGAGACAAAGAAACATGGCCCAAATGAAGGAACAGATCAAAACTCCAGAAAAAGAGCTAAATGAAATGGAGATAAGCAATCAATCAGATACAAAGTTCAAAACACTGGTTATAAGGATGCTCCAGGAACTTAGGACCTCAGCAGCATAAAAAGGTAGTCAGAAATAAAGGATACATTAATTGAAATAAAGAACAATTTACAGGGAATCAACAGGAGAGTGGATGAAGCCAAGAATCAAATCAATAATTTAGAACATAAGGCAGCAAAAAACAACCAATAAAAACAAGAAGAAAAAATAATCCCCCCCAAATTAGGAAAGTATAAACAGCCTCTGGGACAGCTTCAAGATGTCCAACATTCACATCATAGGGATGCCAGAAGGAGAAAAGAAAGAGCAAGAAATTGGAAATCTGTTTGAAAAAAATAATGAAAGAAAACTTCTCTAATTTAGAATTTTAAAAGCAGCAAAAGAAAAGAAGTTAGTTACCTACAGAAGAGTTCCCATGAGACTGTCAGCTGATTTCTCAAAAGAAACTTTGCAGCCTAGAAGGGATTGGCAAGAAATATTCAAAGTAATGAAAAGCAGGGACCTACAGCCAAGATTGCTCTATCCAGCAAAGCTATCATTTAAAAAGGAAGGGCAGATAAACAGCTTCCCAGACAAGTAAAAACTAAAGGAGTTCTTCATCACCAAACCATTATAATATGAAATGTTAAAGGGACTTATTTAAGAAAAAGATCAAAACGATGAACGAAAAAAGGTAAAAATACATATCTATCAACAATTGAATCTAAACAACAAACTAAAGCAAGAAAAGAAAAACAGAAACAGAATCATGGATACAGAGAGCATTTTGATGGCTGCCAGATGGGAGATGAGTGTCAGGGAATGGGTGAAAAGGTGAGGGGATTAAGAAGTACAAATAGGTAGTTACAGAATAGTCGTGGGAATGTAAAGTACAGTATAGGAAATAGAGTAGCCAAAGAACTTATAGCATGACCCATGGACATGAACAATGGTGTGGCGGTTGCCTGAGGGAGTGGGGGTGCTGGGTGGAGGAGGTAAGGGGGAAAAATCAGGATCACTGTAATAGCATAATCAATAAAATATTTTAAAAATTTATCTTTTTGGCATATGCAAATACAAATTTTCTCCTATCATTTGTTGAAAAGATAATCATTTTCCCACTGTGTTATCATTGCTGCTTTGTCAAAATTTCTTTTATAATTTCCAATTTTTATTGCTAATGTACAGAAAAACAACTAAATTTTGTATCATACACTTGTATGCTTCAAACTCACTAAACTCCAGTAGTTTTAAAGTCTTTTATGTGTTTCCACATAATTTTCCCTACAGGAAAATCATGTTTCCTCTTAATAAAGGCAGTTTACTCTCTTTCAAATATCCAAACCTTTTATTTCTAACCTCCAGAAAAATGTTGAGTGGGGATATTGAGAACAAACATACCTGCCTTGTTGCTGACATTGGGGAAAAAGCACTCAATCTTTTGCCATTAAGTCTGATGTTAGCTGTAGGGCTTTTCATAAATGCCCTTTATCACATTAAAGAAGTTTCCTTCTTTTCCTAGTTTGCTGAGAGTTTTAATCAGGAATGGATATGGATTTTGTTCAGTCATTTTCTGTACCACTTGAGATGATGATATGGTTTTCCTTTCTAATTTGTTGCTGTGGTGAATTGCTTTGATAGATTTTTCAGATGTTAAACCTACCTTGCATTCCTGAGAAAACCCCCCTTGGAGTTTACTTTATGGTTCAAATTGTTGTAATTTTGTTTTAAAAAGTTTTTGTATCTATGTCAATGAAAAATACTAGTCTTTGTCATATATAGTCTTGGTCTGTATAGTCTTATATAGTATTTGCCCTGTATAGTCTTGGTCTGGTTTTATATCTGAGTAAAGCTGGTCTCATCAAATCAATTGGGAAGTATTTATTTTTAATTTTCTGGCAAAGTTTTTTTCATAAGTTTGTTATCTTTAAACTTGAGTAATATTCACCAACAGAGCCATCTGGACCTAGAGGTGTTCTTTGTAGAAATATGTTTAGCTAAAAATTCAATGTCTTTAATAAATATATTACCATTAAAATGATTGATTTCTTCTTGAGTGAGCTTTATTAGTATGTGCAGGATATCTCTGTTTATACAGTTTTCTCCTCTGTGCCCTGCAAACTCTAGCAGCCGTGGCCTCCCTGGCCTCCAAGTGTGGTTCCTGAACTCAGAACGTTCCTGGTCTCCATATGGTTTCCTCCATTCTGCACCATAATCTAGAACCTGCTTTTAGGCATTAAGCTTGGGCAATTTTGGTGATTGTCGCATTTGTTTCCTGCTTCTTAGATCACCATCATTTATTTTCTGATGTTAAATTTCTTGAAAACCAGTGATTTATTCATTTTATTGTTTTTTCATTTGTTTCAGGCAGGAAAGTAAGTCTAATCTCTGTTATTCTATCTATCTTGGTTGGAAGCAGAAATCCATTCTTCAACTTCTGAAATGTTTATGTCACCCAAATTTGACTAGCTTATCTCTCTTACATTATGCTTATTTTTAAGTAATATTTTAAACTTTGACACTCCGAGTAAGTGTGACTTTTTCCCAAGGTGAAAAAAAGCTTTTCACTCTTGTATTTATCTTGGTGCTTGACTCATACAATTTTTACCAATGAGTTTCAAAAATGTCTTCAGTGTAAGCTGTTGGTTCAATTTGACAGTAGGACTTTGTATGATTAATGCATTCTCTAATTGCAAAAAAGAAAAAATCTAAGCAAGAAATTTAACTTCTATGCCTAATTCTTCCTCTCCACTGCACTATTCTTTGCAGAAAAGCTTGAAGACCACTCATATTCTCTTGTGTTTTTTTTTCTTTCTTTCTTTGCCACCAGAGTTTGTCGTAATGGCATAATGACATATTCTTTAATCATTAAAGAGGAAAATATAAATTATTTAACAGTTACTTATGTAAAGCATGTACCTGTCTATTAAATCTACCATAAAATCAAGAGATAAAATTTGAACATTAGACAAATTTAGGTTTGACTTCTTTGGGGCTCTCAGTGATGGCAGACTTAATTCTTGGGGCTTCTTTATTCCATTTGTGTGCTGGGGTTTACTGCTGATAGACAAAGCTCCTCTCCTTTGGTGTTTTATCCTCAAGCAAGCGCTATCTTTACTGGCAGATGAGAATATTGTGTTATGGAAGTGTAGACTTCAGTGACAGGGAAAAAGCTGTGCTCACAGTACTTCAAAGCATATGTGACATTGCAAAATAATTCTTAATCTGTCACTAGGTACACAGGAGCTCTGGAATCTGAACATCTTGATACTGTATGCAGGTGTTTGTGTAAGCATTCATATTTTCTGTACATATATTCTATAACTTTCATTTGGTATTCAAAGAGAGTTTTTATATATTAAAACCCTTCCATCTAGTCCCATTGCAGTGTAGAGCAACAGAAAAAGCAGACCCACTCAAAGTACTGTAGAATGACACCTCCATAAAAATATCCTCTGAGGATAAATTAAGAATCTAGATCACTCAGGCCTCAGGGTGGACATTTTTGGCCTAATGATCTCCTGCCATATCCCAAATTATAGCTGGTGATTGAACATCAGGATAATTAGCCCTATTGGTGCCTTAAAAATATAACTGTCTTGTATTTGTTTTTTGTTTGTTTTTTTCATTTTAAAAAATAAATACATATTCATATGAAGCTTTTGTTTAAGGCTAGAAATTTACATTAAAAAAAAAGGTTGTTCACCCACATAGTCAACCTTGAATGTGAAAACCATGAGGTGTTAGTTTGCCAATGTCTGTGCTAACTCATGAAGCTAGTTTATAAAATTAATTGCATTATATATCAAGACAAGTGATTTTTTTAAATCACATTATTCTTTATCAGTCAGTCATTTTTTTGCTACTTTCTTCTTTCTAGTCTGGCAACACTAGTTCTCAGGATGTAGGTTAGTCATTTTAATCATTATATAATAAATCACTCTATCATGATTATTATATGGAAAGTGTTATTATTTCTATGCCATTTCTAACATACCAGAACCTCCAAAACAGCTTATGTTCATGAGTAAGTTTACCTTCTTATTTTTGAATAGTGTTTATTAGGTAAGCACTATCTTTTGTTCTAATGCTCCCTTTAGTTTCATTTTTGATACCTGGGAATGTTTCTGTGGTAGAAAGAATGGAAAAAATGAGGCCATTCTTTAAAAAATTCCATCATCCATTCATATTCTTTACTTCTCATGCCATATCTTAGACTCAATTTATACTCAGTTCTCCCTTTAGTAGTTTCCCATTTTGATTCCTTTAATTTAAAAAGTAAGCAGTATATATGTTAAAAAGCAGTTCACCCATAAAAGAGTCAGTAACATATCAATATAAAATATATCAAAAAGGGAGGTTCTTTCTTTTATTTTTAAAGCATTTTACTGCATTATTATTTGAGGATATATCTTACTTGCCAATTATCCAATACAATAAATAGAGGTAGAGCTTCTGAGTTTTTCTACAAAGTCGAAAGTGGGGTTTTTTTGTTTGGGGGCGGTAAAAACTACACTTTTTTGTTTTGTAACTATAATGAGTGAATATTGATTTTTAAAAGCACCATCTTTTTTTAAATGAAAACTCATCCTTTTGTGTGTTCTTCCTAAAGTTAATTTAAATCCTTATTTAAGTTTGTCCATTATACTCATTATATTGGTGAAATATTTTTCTCCCTGAAAGAAAATTTTCATTTATCTATGCAATATTGATATAAAATGTCAGGGTTCAGAAAAAAGGCTAAATTTAATAGCAGCAATTGTAATCTCAAGAGTAGTATATGATTATAGGAAATGCTTTTAATGGGTTCTTTTAATTTATGGACTATAATAACAATGATAAAGATGGTAACATCTGGCCATACTTGCCTGTAATTTTACTTGAACAATGGTGGGCAGTTGGTGGCACAGGTGGCAAAAGTGACAGGTTGCAATATCTTAGCATGATATAGGGACTATTTTAATATCCATCACTGTGAAAACTTAAGCAGATCAAAGGAAATGAATCTGATCTGTTAGTAGTGATACCAGGCTATCGTGCTCCACATTGCTTTTTACCAGAGTCCCAGTAAATAAAAGATAGGTATTCAATTACTTTTAAAAGTTAAACATCTTTACACAATGAAATTTTGCTTTAGTGAAGCTCATATTGACATTAAAATATTGTGACACAACTACTTATAAAAATATCAACTAACCAAGAAAGCTAAATATTCTTGTCATAGAACACAAATTCTAAATAGGCTATAGAATTCAATTCAATGAGTGATTCCAGAATGAAAAGTCCCAGTACTGCTGCAACTCTGAACTAAAGATCACCTAACTATTCTTAGATCAATTGATACCAGAATAAAAGGAAGCATATAAAAGGACCAGCACGTGTCTGGCAATGTTTACTAATGATCCTGCCATCTCAGTTATCACTAACCTCAACGAAGACATTTTCCCATTTTCGGGAGCAGGTTTATTAAATGTTTTAAAGTTGGAGATTTCTTTTTGTCTCAGTCCCAATTAATTCTCAATCTCTACAGGAGCTTAAAAAGAATTCCTAAAGTGGCAGTGAGACCATTTCATCATCACCAGTGGTTTTGAATAGATTCCCTGGTGGAAATCTCTCATAAAAGCTTTAAAAAACTTTTTCTACAAAAGATCGTTTTAAAAAATATATAGATGAAACTTATAGAACTATCAATATGCAACAGGTAATTATATCCTGGAAATTTTAGGGGATGAGGAGATAAAATTATTTATTGAGCAATTCAATTGGACCTGGGTGTATTTAATCCAAAAATTTTTTACATCTATGAATATGAAAAACAGATACTCAAGTCCCAACTAGCAATCCATTAGAAGTAGAGGAAAAAATATATGGATCTCTCAATTATACAATAAGTTGCCAGCAATGTTGAGATACCTCATTCATTTTGCAGTAGCTTTCAAGGATAAAAACTGTATTAAATGAAGATAACTTATTTTAATTTGCCAATTTAATATAATGCATTTATCCATATAGTTATGTATTTTTTCTTCTAGCATCAAATCAGAATTTGAGATTAAATCTACATGTCTGACAGCTAAGTCTGCATTTTGTTAGGTTATTTTTAATTGTGGGTAATACTGTGGTGGCCCACTGCATTTCATAGTCTATGCTCCAACACTGACCTCTTTAACATCATAAGGATTTCTGGGCATATTTGACAATACTAGTATTTTTCCTACACTTTTTATTTGGGTAAAATCACATTTTTTTTTGTAAATTAAAAATTACTTTTCTTAAAAGCCAGCTGGGAGCTTTTGACAGATAGATGTTCAATGCTTTAGTGAAAGGCTTTCATTTCACATAAACAAGATTGTCATTTAATTTGAAATTCAACAGCAAATAACAAAGTTGAACAGATTCTTTCTAAATACAGGTCTGCACATGTGCAGACAATGACAACATATTCTCTTCATGTTGAGAATATGAACATGTCCCATAGCTGGCATATTTTTTAAAGAAAATATCACTATAAAATATATTCCAGCTCTAGACACATTAAATGTGAAGAGAGAAGACTAAAGTTTGAGAAAATATGGTACATTTCAACTTCTTTTCTATTTTGTGTATCAGTCTGATATGTTTCTGTCACACTTTTGAATGTTATGGCAGCATATTGAAAGCATTCAAGACTTGAAGCAAAGCTAAACTGAGCAACAATTACAACAAAATCAATGGCAACTGTGTAATAATATCTCACAGTACATACAAAAGCAGAGACAGTGACAGACAGTTCATTTGGTTGTTCTTTCAATACTGTTGCTGACGTCTTGACCGTGTAGTTTTTAATACTCACTGGGTAAAGTTCTTGAATCTTCCCATGCTATATGATTTTTTCTTTGTTGGCAACTTAATGTGGCTTTCATAAGACTGCTTACTCCTCCTACTGTATACTTTCCCATTTGAACTACTCAGTGCAGCATCCTATCTGACAGACATCACCTTAAATATGTAAATCTTAGTTGCAGCAGGGATTAGCTGGAAAGAGAGAGAGATTTTACCATAATAAGATAAAAGAAGAATTAAGTTGATTCAGGTAATCCAAGGAAATATAGAATAACCAAATCATAAGTAAATCAGGAATCACTGAGTCTCGAGACACACTGGACGAAGGCCCTGGGCCAGTGTTAATTATGTGGATGAAAAGAGGTCATTTTCTAGATGAGCGTATGAATCAGAAACTTTCAGATGTCCCCTTTGTAGCAAAAAATAAAATTTACACATTGTTTATAATTTGTGAAAGCTTTGTGACACTCTAGATGGGAAAATCTGGCCCTGGCCAGTGTGGCTGTGTTGGTTGAGGTGGTGTCCCCTCAATCGAAAGATGGTCATGGGTTCAATTCCTGTCAGGGCACATGCCTAGGTTGCAGGTTCATTCCCTGTCAGGGCACCTCCAAGAGGCTACAAATGGTTGTTTTCCTCTCGTGTCGATGTTTCTCTCCCTTCTTTCCCCACTTCTAACAAATCAATAAGCATGTCTTTGTGTGAGGATTTTTTTTTAAAAAAAGCACAGATGGGAAAAGCTGGTGTACAAGTACTATGATTATGTCTAATAAAATAAAACATTGCTATAGTGGATCATTGACACATTCTGAAATTTTATTCTCCAATACTAATTTTAAAGGCTTAAAAAGTCATCAGAATTGCAAAAGTTACATTGATGTTAAAGTTTTTATTTTTTAGTTCCTGTGGTCATTTGCTCTTTTAGTGCTTCAAGAACCATAAATATAAGGAAGCACAAATAGCTAATGCTTTTCATTCTTTGTCTGTAGTTTAATAATATTTTGAAGCTGATTATAAAATCTAAGGAAGAACAAAAGTGTCAGAGGAAATGCATTTTCTTATCTCCTAATTTGTTAATGAATATCTGAAAAATGAGAGCAAGATGATATTCCTCTGGGTGGAACAGGAAGAAAAACAAATAATAACACAAATAATAAAAATATTCCCTTTTAAATATTAAAAGGGAAATATTTTCAGGAAGAATAAACTGCTGATATAAGAGCAGAGAAGCAGCGAAAAATTATTTTAGAGCAATTTTTAAAGTCAGAGGATTCAAATCATCAAAACAAAGAAAACGCAAAAATCAAAGTTTAAATAGTTCATTACACCTTAACTATAATATTCACATCAACCCTAATCCCTGTTTGGTCACACATCTGCCAGTGGCAGAGTTAGAGTTTGAACCCAAGTCCTCTGGCAACAAATTAATGTTCTTTCTCTTCCTCTATACTGCTCTTTACATGCTTGAAATCAAGCATGCTTCCTACATGCTTAGAATCATAATCCTTCCTCTGGCACCTATTAGCTTGGTGACTTCAGGAAAGTTACTTTAATCTGTTTTCTTTACATTATTCACCTTTGCGATGAGAACTATGTCATCTTTCCTATCATTATTGAGTTGTTGGAAGATCAAATAAGACTGTTTTGTAACAATAGCATTTATATATATAAGGGGTGGTTCTAATTAAAATGCATAAAGAAAAAGGTTGATGAGATTTCCCAGCCCCTAGTTTTATTATCCTTAAGGACTCATGGTGGCAATGATTGGAAATAATTTCTCTCAATCAGGCACACATTGGGCCATTGTGAAATTAGTATTGCATCCACTTTATGTCTCCTTACCTTGAGGATGCTGTCAAGTGGAGAAGTTTAGAATAGTTTAATAATATGATTAAAGTAGTGAATAAATAAGACCCATGAGAGCAGGTAGAAGCAGTTGGAATTAATTAGTCTGGAGACAATAATTTTCTCCTAATACATGAGGCATTATCATAAGAAAGACGTAGATCAACTTTTATCCACCTTCTCTGAGAAATGACTTGAAAGTAACAGTGGAAATACAGTACAGACAAAAGAAAGAAGGGTTGTTTGTTAAATATTAAAATAGGCTATTAAAAGAAGATGCGGAGTCTCCTTTGTTGATGTCTTTTCCAAAGAAAAATAGACACAAGTCAATTTGGTATGGTTAGAGAAAAGATACACTTGCAATCAGGGAACTAGAAAAACTAAATTATTAAGATCTTCTTTTAACTCTCAAGAATTCTACAAGTCTCTGGCTAATTAATTCCCCTGATTAACCATAAAATCGGCAGGTAGCAAATTTTTCTAATTATCCTTATACAAATATGCAGACTTTGTTAATTTGTTACCATCCTACAATATATATTATTCTTATTTTATTTTATCTTATTTTATTATTTTATTTTATTTTATTTTTTTAGAGGAGGGTGGGAAAGATGCAGAGGTTGAGTTCATCTAAGTCTTTGGTCCACAACCCATTGTCATCACCAATGGGCACAAGGCCAAAAAGCAATTTTAAATGGACATCCTCCCATTATCACATCACTCACTCCTGTCACCACAGTGTGTTTCGTATATATTCTTGTTTAAATGTACTTTTGGAAATATGTAGTGTCATTCTGCATGTGTATTTTTAAAATATTTTTTAAAGTTTATTTTAGGAAGGGAAGGAGGGAGAAAGAGAAGGAGAGAGACATCAATGTGCAGTTGCCTCTCATGTGCCCCTTGTTGGGGACCTGGCCTGGAACCCAGGCATGTGTGGAATTGAACCTGCCACTCTTTGGTTTGCAGGCCAGTGCTCAATCCACTGAGCCACAGCAGCCAGGGCTCCATGTGTATATTTTAAAACTTACATACATAGATCTCTTTTTTTGGGGGGCGGGGGGGGGTCATTCCTACCAAGCATTGTGCTTTTAAGCTCCACATTGCCTCTGACTTCTATATGTTATAATCAGTAGTGTGCAGCCAAATCCTCCTCCTTCTAGTGGTCAAAAATGAGGTTGTTTCTAATTTCCTGCTTCCACAAATGATGTTTTAAAAAAGATATTCTCTTGCATGCATCTTTTTGCAAGGTTTCTCTTTCCCCTTTTTCTTTATCAGTGTGATTGGATAACCACCATACATAATCAGGACCATTACTTTGCCAGATTATTCTCCAAAATGACAAAAAGGAGTTCTTGTTTCCCCATCAACACTTAGCATTATTGAACTGGGTGATTTTTCCCTATCTGATGGGTATAAGTAATATCTCATTGTTCATTGTTGCTGTTCTTTTTACTTACTGAGATAATGTAATGTATGTGTTATTTATTCCTATATCTTTTCATCTTTCTAGTTTTCCATCTTCATTCCAGGAATTCCCTTTATAGTATAGCTTGTTCCCTTATCTATTCCTTATGTCTATTCCATTCTTCTGTCTATTACAACTGACATTTGGATTGCTATTGCAGTGAATTTACAGAGTAATTCAGGAATAATTGACATCTTTATACTAAATTATTCTATCTATATCCATGGGCTAAATCTTCATTTATTCAGATCTTCTTTAATTTATTTATTAGAGTTTTACATTTTCTCCTTAGAGGACTGAGATATTACTGATATCTCATCTAATATGTAGTTATCCCTCTACAGGTTTACATTGTTATTTTAATTTAATGAACATGTTCAATATTAGCTCTGTTTATGCTGTTTACATCTGTAGTGTTTATAAACTCTGTAAAACAAGGTCTGTTTGTCTTCATCTGTACAGCATCTACACAGTTCCATGTAAAGACAGAAATTGATATGTACTTTGGACTAAGTAATTATTTTTTCTCTTACAAAATACCTCAAACAAATGATAAATTCTAAAAATTATTTTTAGAATAAAGAGTTGCTGAGTCAATATAATAGACCAGTGAAGTAGGATAATCCAGTACCTCATTTATATTACAAAAACTTTATTGGCTTTCTACCATATAGCAACGTGTTCTCATATGGTCTGTGGATCCCTGTGATCCCAAGACCCTTTCAAGTCTGTGAGATACGAATATATTCACAAAAGTAATAGTGGGTAAAACTGCCACTGCCTGAGCATGAATCAAGGCAGTAGTACCAAACTGTACCAATAGTCACTTGTTTTTTGCTGACAAGTACTTGTAGTAAAAAACAATGACACCAGATTTATTTATTAAGAATCTCCTTGCTGAGGCAATACAATTATTCGTTTTATTAAATATAACTCTTGAATGTGTCTTTTTAGTATTTTGTGATAAAATGGAAAGTATGAATACTGAAGTGCAACGTTCATCTTGAGGAAGAGCACTTTGCCTTTACTTGAAAGCTGAAGTAGCCACATTTTTTTGGTGTGGAACATTATTAATTGAAAGAATGACTGTCTAACAAGCTATGATTATCAGACTTGGTACTTGACAAACGTTTTCTCAAAAATAAAAAAGTATTTCATTTCAAAAAAGACAAAAGTAACAATAGTTGGGCCAGTAAAAATTAAAGTTTCCAAATGAAAATTAGACCTTTGGAAAATTTTTGTCTGCTACTATGAGCTTGACAGTTTCCCAATACATAAGAACTCTTCTGATGAGATCAGAAGAAATGTGATTTTTTAAATATTATATAACAAAATGTATCAACATTTGAAAAATCCACATAAACAAGTTGCCAAATGACCAGTGCACAAAATCATGTGTAGACAAATGATCCATTCAGATTTCAAAGTAGATCAACGAATTTTAATTCACAGTGAAAGTAGTAATTGATAGGGTTTCAGATTCCATGTTATGACTAGACTTTAAGAAACTGCAACTTGCTGAGTTTTAGTGTAGAACCAAAGAAGAGATACACAAGTATCTGAATAGCCTTTCTTTTCCAACTATGTGTCAATGTGAGGACTGATTTTCTTCATATAGTTCAACCAAAACAACACATTACAACAGAAACAGATATGAGAATCTAGATGTTTTTTTATTAAACCAGATATTAAAGATATTTGCAGAAATAAAGAATAATATCATTTATACTATTTTCTGTTTTAGAAATATTTTTAATAAAATTATTGATGTTAATGCATAATAGGTTTTTTATTACTGTTTGAAATAAGTAATACATAAATATTTTCTAAATTTTTCCATTTTAATTTCTAATAGTAGATAGTAACAGGTATAACTCACATATAGAAAAGTCTTTGAGGGGTTCTTAATGACTTTTAAGAGTGTAAATTTTTGGAAATAAATGAGTTTAAGAACTCCTGCTCTAAGAACTTGAAGGAGAATGAAAGAAGTAAAGTCCCTATCCTCATTAATGTTAATATATGGAGATGAACAAGTATATAAAGGTAACTTCAGCCCTGACTGGTGTGGCTCAGGGGGTTCAGTGTCATGTCATCCTGCCATCCAAAACATCACTGGTTCAATTCCTGGTCAGAGCATATGCCTGGGTTGCAGGCCAGGTCCCCCGTTGGGGGTATGCAAGAGGCAACCAGTTGATGTTTCTCTTGCATTAATGTTTCCCTTCCTCTTTTTCTCTCTCCCTTCCCCTGTCTCTAAAAATAAATAAATAAAAGCTTTTTAAAAAAAGATAACTTCTTATTGTGTAAGGTTGTAAAAAAAGTCAGGTGATGTGATGCAAAATAAAATGCTTTAAATACTGAGTAAAAAATGGGTAAAGAAATGCACTAAATACTGAGCTCAGGGAAGTCTTCTCTAAGGAAGTTACAGTTTGACCTGAGATTTGAAAAATGAGTAAAAGTGACAAATTAAAGAGCCACGGAAGAACATTCTAGGCAGATGGAAAGAAAATTTCATCAGTCTGAAACAAAAAGTGTTTGCATGTTTGAGAACTAGGAAAGAGAACAGTATGGCTAGAGTAGAGTGGTCATCAGAGAAAGCAGTCCTAGAGGAGGTTGGAGAAGCAGGCAGAGGAGCAAGGACCTTGGTGGCCACCATTTGGTTTAAAACAGAAGTCCAATGGGAAGCCACTGAAGGCTGAAGTAGGGACTATACAATTGATTAAGATGTTAGAAACTCACTGTGACTGCTGTGTAGAGGACAGATTTGCTGGGTGGTAAGAGTTGAGATAGAGAGACTGGTTCAACAGCTTAGAGGTGAGTGCCTAGGCCAAAGCTATGGCCACAGAGATTGAGAAGAGGTGATAGATTCCAGATATATGTTGGAAATAACAGTAGGATCTACTGATGGGTTGGTGTAGGAA
Organism: Glossophaga mutica; assembly: GCA_039655065.1. Taxonomy (NCBI): domain Eukaryota; kingdom Metazoa; phylum Chordata; class Mammalia; order Chiroptera; family Phyllostomidae; genus Glossophaga; species Glossophaga mutica. The sequence goes on from CM077306.1 coordinate 146,340,925, forward strand.
ATAAAGAAAGGGAGGAATCAAAGATAATTTCTGTTTTGAGGGTAGAGCAACCAAGTGATTGACTGTGCATTAGCTGAGATGGCCCATCACTAGGTAATCACCACGTTGCCACACTTTCAGCTGCCCTACACCTCTCCATTAAACTTGCTGGGCAAAACCCCAAACTTAGTCAAATATAGATCTCCACTGAGTCCTCACTTGAAGCAGAGCAATGAAACATGGATGGGGAAGAATCACATGGCCAACCTAACTGATCTTTCTTCATAACTTCAAACTTCAAGTGGAACTTTGCCCTGTTATACAATCTTATTATCATTTCCTAGTTAATTTGCCTTTCTACTCTCCTAGATTAAAATGTACATGTTCTTCTCTCCTTTACATCCAATACCTGTCCATTCTCTATTTTCTCAGCTGACAATGGCCTTGCTTCTCATTTCAATAAAAAAAAAATGAGCTTCCACATCTCTGGCTACATCTGCCAACTTATGCAGACTGAGCTTTCTACCTTTCCCTCCATTGCAGTGGATGAACTGTCTGTTCTCCTACCTAAGAGCACCATCTCCATCTAAATTCTGGCTCCCCTCTTTTTCGCCTGCTTGGGAACATTGCTGCAGCAGATAGCTCCTGTTTTTCCTGAGTCATGAATGCAGCATTTGCAGCACTGTAGTTAGGCTTCCATTCCTATTATTCCACTGAAATTACCCTGTGAAGGTCATGAGTGATCCCCGTATTGTTAATCTAATGATCATTTCTCAGACCTCACCTTATTCACATCTTTAGCAGCATTTAACAGAGTTAATCACTTCCTTCTCCTTGAAACACTTCTTTCACTTTTCTTCTAGACACCATCCACTCTTGGTTCTCCTATCTCACTGGCAACTCCTTCCTCAGTCTTCTTCATGAGGTCGTCCTCATCTTCCTAATCAGTATATTCTAAACACTCCTGCCCCATCCCCTAGGTCTTAGTCATTGGACCTTTTTACCTTTTCTGTTTATACTCACTTTCCTGTTGATCTAATCAAGTCTTGTGGCTTTCAATACTATTTATAGACTGATGAGTTCCCATTAGTATATTTATCTCATATCCAGCAACCACTTGACATCACCATTTGTTTGTTTAATACTTATCTCAGATTTAATTTATCCAACTGAGCCCCTACCCACCCCCTTCAAATATCTGTTCCACATACAGCCTCATTTTAGTAACAACATAACTTCATTTGTTCAAATCAAAATGGAGCATATTTGACTCTCCTGTTGCCCAATCTATCAGGAAAATTCTTTTGGCTCTAACTCCTAGAATATCCAGAATCCTACCACTTCTCATCACATCTGTTGCCACCATTCTAGGTCAGGTTATCATCATCTCTTGCCTATACACTCCTGATTGGTGTCTCTGCTTCTGCCTTCATCTGCTTACAGAGTATTATACAGCAGCCAGAGTGATTATTTAAAACATAGTTTTAATAATGTCTATTTAAAATCTTCCAAGGTCTTCCCATTACATTCTGGATAAAAATCAAAATCTTTACCATAACTTCCAATAAATGATCAGGCCCCTTGCCACTTTTCTAACTTCCTTTTCTAACAGTCCTCCTTTTCATCCCACCTCTCAACTTCACGTCAGCAATACTAGACTCCTTGCTGTTCCTTGAATACATTAAACACACTCCTACTTTAGAAACTTTCTCACTTGCAACTCCCTCCATCTGGAATGCTCTTCTTTTAGATATCTGCATGCCTTATTTCCTCACTTCTTTCAGGTTTCTGCTTAAATATCATTTTGTCATAAAGACATTCCCTTAACACTCTTCATCTTCTGGGTGAGGGTAGAGGATTGAACACCTGCATTTCCCTCAACACTCTCCTCAAACTCTACTAAATGGCAGTTAATGAATACATTTTAAACACATGAACCCACAGAGAAAAAGAGCAAAATAGGAGACACTAATGACAAAATTTTGGAAGCCGAAAGGGAGAAATAACAGAAAACACAGACAAACACGACTATCTGTACCTTTTACTCAGCTATATTTTTCTCAATAACTCTTAACCTAGGTAAATATAAATAAATATAAACACAAGATATATATTGATTTCAAAATTTTTGTTGACTCCTTCTTCACTTCTGAGAATGTAAGCTACATGGCAGCAGTCTTTCCAGTTTGGTTTAGTGTTGTATTCTCTGGTTTTAGAATCATGTGGACATCCAAGACAAATTTTTGATTGTATAACTGGTATAGCCTGGGCAAGGTGCAATTTGTGGAGGATTGTGGCAATCAAGAGTTCTGATTTGGAGGTTAAACTTGAGTCTGTTAGACATCCAAGTGCAGATATGAAGTGAATAGCTAGATATCTCTGAGATTGAATGCAGAGGTCAGCACTAAATGTATAAATTTTGGAGTCACCAACATCAGAACAAGGTGAGGTCACCTTGGGGAATATGAATACAAAAAAGAGAAAAACACCCAGCTCTGAGCCCTGGGGAGCTCCATCACTGAGAGGCCTGGAGTAACGGTGGTCTTCAAACCTCTATAATCATATGCTATTACCTATGAGAAGAAAAAAGAATTTAAATTGAGCAATGCGATAGTAGCTATTTATTTATAAATTTATATGTGTATTACTGTGCCAATACATTATGTACATTATAAAAGACACAGACACAGATATTTAAAAAGAATGAACTGAGGGACTTCCAGTTAAAGAGGAAATATTGAACACAGTATTTTCAGCTCCCTCCTGAAGACCACTACAGTGTTAGTGAATGGAGTTTTAAACATAAGGTGTAAACCCACAAGGATAAAGAGAACAAAAATAAAACAATATCATTAGAATGTAGGGAGCTGTAAAGAAGAAAGATAAGTGGCAACTAACTCAGCAGACCCAGGAGCGCTGAGGCTGCAGTGGGGAGTAGCCAAAAGGCAGCATGATTTACGTGTAGCAAAATCCCATCCCCACCCCCACCCCAAAGGCTCAGGAGTCAGTGTCTGGCACCTCTCTGATAGAGGAGGTGAATCTGGGCAAGAATAGACTTGGCTGCAAGTGTGTTTGAAAAGCAGTTACACCCACAGACACCTTCACTACTCTGTACTGCAGATGACTAACCCTCTACTACACAGTGAGACACTCAGATTATTTTCTGGAAATTAAAGAGAGGTCTTGACTGGAGAACAGGCACACTTTGAGATGGGAATTTCAGATGGAAAACAGGCAGAGTAAGACAAAGTGCACATCAGAATGCTTAAAAGTGAAATATCACGAAGGAGCTCCATATATTTTTTAGAGCTATGGATACAAATAACAAAAAGAACATTATTTTGTTGTGTAACAATGATTGCCAATAGTATTTGCCTACATAAAGAGAACTTAAGAAAAAATGAATGCTATATAAAATTTTCTTTATATCTTAGAGCCATAGCGAATATTTATTTCTGTTTTTTTCAACAGCATGGATTGTGTGAACATTATCTTGGTACATGAATGCAGACATTTTAAGTAATTGCATTTTCTTAAATCCTGGATTGGAAGTAGACATAAATACTGATTTTTTTTCTGTTCTATGTAACTGATGATACAGAGTCTACTTTGAGTACCATGGCATCACCAAAACTTACACATTTCACATGATGGATGTATATATCTAGAGAATCGATCCTTGGAAATGCAATAATAATATCTTGCTTTTATAATATTACATTTTGATATTTATATACCTTGGTTATCTAACATATCTTATGTTTCCTTCATGTGAAACTGTCTCTGTTCTTGGAAATCACTGTGCTTTTATTATCCTTTACCTGCAATGTCCTTTCTTTCCCTCTCTGCCTAAAAAACTTCTACCTACCTTTCAAGAACTATCTCAAGTATGACCTCCTTTTAGAGGGCTTCCTTGACTCTCCATGGCTGTTATTACTCCATTATTTATGTAATGCAGCACTTTGTCTGTACTTTCATTACGGTAGTCCCTGTATTATTTTGTAATTATATTTATGTCCGTTAACTCTCTTAGCCCAGATATTATTTATATTTGCAGTCTGTTAATCTACCATACTGCTGGGCACACAATAGTTATTCAATAAATGTTTAAATGGATGTTTGAAAATGATTTTGCGTTCATTAACTCTTTTGATTTTTCTATATTCAATCAGTCAATAGATGACATTGCTCTAAATATTTATTATATCCATCACTTCTTATCCATGCCAATATCTACTGCTAAGAATTTATGCTTCTGCTGATCTGTGGCTCAGACTACTAGCACTTAACCTGATTTTGGTCTCTATTCTCACTCTCCTCCAATTAATACTTCATTTGCCTAATAGAGTGACTTAACCACAAATTTTACCATATTCTTTATACCTTAAAACATTTAAGTTGACTACATTCACTTTTAGATATCCTAGCATAAATAGATCATATTTATTCTCCAGTCTTAAATAATCAGAAACCAACAAAACAATTTTTAGACATTGAGACAATAGACAGTTCAGGACATTTGATCCCCAAGAGTGAGGACTAATAAAGTCAACTCTTTGATTGCCCCAGTGCAGTGCCTGGAAAAAGTTTCCAGGCCATAGTAAAGTGAGAGAGAACCAAAACAAAGCCTGGCGGTCTTGCTCAGTTGAGAAGACAGAGTTTGGAGTTCAGAGAGATAAAGGTAGCTAGAATTCTTCAAACAAAACAATAAAGAGGTATACGCTTTTGGGGATGGGGTAGCTCCAGAATACTGCCTGAGGCTGAAGAAAAAAAAACGCTCAGGAAGAAATAGGTTAAACAGTCCTTAAGCTCACAGAGACAAACAAAACTTGTATTCCAACTAGCCAGAATGAAACAACCTCCTGCAACATGGGCATTAAGTAGAGTCCTCAGAAGGATGGTGCCTCAGTAATGGAGACACATTAGCCTAGACTAAAAGTTAGTCTCAATCTGCTTCTCAAAACTTAAAGGCAAATCTCAAAGGGTCAACATGATTCCATGCAACAAAGCCCAATAATATTTAAGTGACTGCTACATCATCTGGCATCTAACAATGTGAAAGTGTACTGTCAGTATCCAATGTAACACTTCCAAGCATTCGAAAAAGTGCAAAAATGCAATCCATACCCTGCAGAAAAGTCAATTAATAGATATAGACCCAGAGACTATATAGATAGTAGAATTAGCTGGCAAGGATGTTAAATAGCTATTTTAAATGTATTCCATATGTTCAAAATAGTAGAGAAAAGCAAACATGAGGATGAGATAAGTGGAAGGTATTAAAAAATAATTTGAATTTCCAGATATAAAAATATATGATCTGAAATAAAAAGTAACTGAGATTAATAGTATATTATACTCTACAGAAGATTAGTAAGGGAGGAAAAACAGAAAGTATATTTTAGAAAACAATGACTAAAATTTCTCCCAATTTTATGAAAATTATATATCCATAGATCTAAGAAACTTAATGAGCCTCAATCAGCAAAAATGTGAAGACAAATATATCCAGACACATCATAATTAAATTACTAAAGATCAGTGATAAAACAAGTATCTTAAAATCATCTAGAGGTAAAGAGCACATTATTTTCAGAGGAATAAAGGCAAAAATGGCAGCAGACTTCTCATCAGAAACCATGCAAGCCAAAAGATAATGGAGGAACTTCATTAAATAAATAAAACCAAAGAAAACAAAAAAAAAATTTAACCTATAGTTTTATACCCAGAAACAAAATTTAATAATGAAGAACACTTCTGTTTCTCTTAGGGTGCAGAAAGCTAGAAAGAGTGCTTTTTCTACCATAACAGTTAGAAATAGTTTGTAATAATGAGTTACAAACACACACATTTTCTTGAACATGTCAGAGCTAGTTAATAAGGCAAAAGTGAAGTCTGAAATCCAAAAGCATGCCTCTCAGGAGAGAGAGAATGTGAGAATTGACTCATCAATGACATAGCATGAGAAACAGAGATGATATGCACCATAAAATCATGTAAAAATAATTCATCTAAAAATTTCAGGAACTGATAAAAAGGCTTAGTGTGGGCTAGCACAACAGTATGACCCAGGATCCGCAAACGGAGAGTCTTCACCTGCATGCAAACCCTTTTTCATGGGTTTCCATTGGGTGCTCACTAGAAATACTGTGGGAAGGACACGAGACCGGAAAGAACTTCCTTCGGTAGTGCAGGGTCACTGAAGAGATGGAGTCCGGTTGTGGAAAAAGCAGGAAGCACTTCCTGGACCGTTTACCCCTAGGAAACAAAAGACTGAAGTCATGGAGGTAGAAGCAGCAAGCCCTAATACTCCCAGGACGCACTTGAAGTACCACTGCAGCTTGTAGATGAGTAAAAGAAAAATACCCTCTACTTAGAAGAAAGAGGCAGAAAACAGTCCTAGACACAGATCCTATATCAGTCAATACCATTAGAGGTCTCTTATTGCCAAAGGGTTGGAGTATCGGGAAGGGAGTATTGAAACTCCTGAAAAAGACCCGGTAAGAATACAAGGCAGAGTTTGGCCGCCATGGGGAGGAGGCACACAGATTTTAACTAAGACTGAGGTGGACCAGGACAAAGAGAAACTTCCTGCCTCCTTCCCAGATAGCAAGCTTTGAGTAATAAGCAATAGTAGGCTACGTCTGGGTAGGAGGCAAGATTGTGGGGAAAGATCTCCCATGTGGTATAGTTGCATAGGAAAGGATGAAAACTAAGGGTATAACAGGTACATTGAGGGAAAAAAAAAACCATTCAGCAGAGTCCTCAAGCCTAACCCCCTTGTTATGTCTTTGTCACATTTTGTTATCAGAGTAATGCTAGCCTTATAAAATAAAAAGAAGTGTTCCCTCTTATTTATTTTCTGAAGCATTTATATAGTTTGTATTATTTTGTCTTTGCGTACTTGATATAATTAGCCAGTGAAGTCTCCTGAGCCTGGTGTTTTCTTCTTGTGAGGATTTTTGACAAATTCATTTTCTTTTATAAGCACTGGCTATTTCTGCTGTTTAATTTTTCTTTTCTTTCTTTCTTTCTCTCCCCCCACCCCATCTGTTTTGTGCCTACCTATTATGTTTCTTATTCCCTGAATCTTTTCTCCCATTCTCCTCCTCCCTGTACCCGCTGATAATCCTCCATGTGATCTCCATTTCTGTGATTCTATTCCTGTTCTAGTTGTTTGCTCAGTTTTTGTTTTTGTTTTTTAGGTTCAGTTTTGATAGTTGTAAGTTCGTTGTCATTTCACTGTTCATATTTTTTATCATCTTCTATTTCTTAGATCAGTCCCTTTAACATTTCGTATAATAAGGACTTGATGATGATGAACTCCTTTGACTTGACCTTATCTGAGAAGCACTTTATCTTCCACTCCATTCTAAATGAAAGTTTTGCTGGATAGAGCAATCTTGGATGTAGGTCCTTGCCTTTCATCACTTGGAATACTTCTTTCCAGCCCCTTCCTGCCTGTAATGTCTCTTTTGAGAAATCAGCTGACAGTCTGACGGGATCTCCTTTGTAGGTGACTGTCCCCTTATCCCTTGCTGCTTCTAGAATTCTCTCCTTCATTTGAATCTTGGTTAATGTAATTGCGATGTGCCTTGGTGCGTTCCTCCTTGGGTCCAACTTCTTTGGGACTCCCTGAGCTTCCTGGACTTCCTGGTAGTCTGTTTCCTTTGCCAGATTGGGGAAGTTCTCCTTTATTATTTGTTCAAATAATTTTTCCACTTGTTGCTCTTCCTTTTCCCCTTCTGGTACCCCTATAATTCGGATGTTGGGACGTTTAAAGATGTCCTGGAGGTTCCTAAGCCTCTCCTCATTTTTTTGAATTCTCATTTCTTCCTTCTTTCCTGTTTGGTTGTTTGTTTTTTCCTTCAGATCCATTCCATTGATTTGAGTCCCAGTTTTCCTTCCATCACTATTGGTTCCCTGTGCATTTTCCTTCATTTCACTTATCATAGCCTTCATTTGTTCATCTAATTTGTGACCAAAATCGACCAATTCTGTGAGCATCCTGATCACCAGTGAGTGCTTTGAACTCTGCATCTGATAGGTTGTCTATCTCTTGGTCACTTAGATGAATTGGCTCTGGGGCTTTGATCTGTTCACCCATTTGAGCCATTTTTGGTTGTTTTTGTTGTTGTTGTTGTTGTTGTTGTTCTTTTTTGGTCTGGTCGTGCCTGTTACGTAATGAGGAGCGGAGCCTTATGTGTTCACTGGGGCGGGGCAGCCCAGTCACTGGGTTGTGATGCTGTATGTGGGGGTGGGATCCTAGAGGGAACAATGGCACTTGCTCCTCTCTCCTGTACTTCAGCCCTCACCGCCTCTTCCCACAAGCAAATTGGGTCCTTCTGGTGCTGATTTCCAGGTGGTTGGGCTTGTTCATGTTCTAGGACCCTATGGGTCTCTCCAATGAACTCTCCTGTGAGGCTGGGAGTCTCTCCCAGTCCCTCAACCCCCACAAATGTTTTCAATCAGCGTTTTTAGGTTTTATTTCCTGGTGCTGGGGCCCTGGGTTGCGAGGTCTGTCTCGCTCCCTGTTTTTGCCTGGATTATCTGTGCGCGAATATGGGACCGCCTTATGCGGCCTCACTGGGCCTGTCTATTGCCACTCCACGCCCAGGGTCCACTAGCCACCGCCTGCACACCTGGGGTCCGCCAGCCTCAGCTTCCTCCTGCCATGACTCTACCCCTCTTACTGGTCTGGATGAATGGTTGTCGGACCTCCGTACAGTTCAATTTTCTGTTAGTTCTGGTGGTTTTCTTGTTTCTAAATCCTTGTTGTCCTTAATTTTGGTTGTGCGAGGAGGCACAGTGTGTCCACTTATGCCTCCATCTTGGCCGGAAGTTGGAAGTTTTTCTTCATTATTTGTTCAAATAAATTTTCAATTTCTTGCTATTCCTCTCCTCCTTCTAGCTTCCCTATGATTTGGATATTGGAGTATTTAAAGTTGTCCCAGAGCTTTCTTAGTCTGTCCTCATGTTTTTGAATTCTTGTTTCTTCATTCTGTTTCAGTTGAATGTTTATTTCTTCATTTTGTTTCAAATCCTTGGTTTGAATCCCCATTTCCTTCTCTTCACTTTTGGTTCCCTGTATATTTTCCTTTATTTCACTTTGTATAGCCTTCATTTCTTTCTTCATTTTGTGACCGAGCTCAATCTTTTCTATGAGCATCGTGATTACCAGTGTTTTGAACTCTACATCAGATAGGTTGGCTATCTCCTCGTCTCTTAGTTCTTTTTCTGGAGTTTTGATGTGTTCTTTCATTTAGGCCATATTTCTTTGCTTTGGTGCACCTATTCTCTTGTAAGGGGTGGAGCCCAGGTATTCACCAGGGCCAGCAACCCTCTTTGCTGCATTGTAGCACTGTCTGGAGGGAAGGGTCAGAGAGGGAACAATGCCACTTGCTGGCTCTGCTGTAGCCCTACTTTCTGTCACTTTCCTCACTTCCCAGAAGCAGATTGTAGTCTTTCAGATGCTGATTTGCAGATGGATAGGTTCATGTACGTTCTAGGACCCAGTGGTCCTCTCCCATGGGCTCTTCTGTGATCCTGAGAGTTTCTTCCACTGCCACAACTCCCACATATTTTTACATCCAGAGGTTTTGATTCTTTAGTTTCCCACACTGAAACCCTGGGTTCTGCAATCTGTCTCACTTCCCAGTGGTTCTTCCCAGTTTATCAGCCCACGAATGTGGGACCAACTGGTCCACCAGCCACCTCCGTGGCTGTGCTTCCTCTCCACCTCAGCTGCTCATCTCCTCCCCTCTTATCAGTTTGGATGAATGTTTCTTTAACTCCTTGGTGGTCGGACTTCCATGAAGTTTGAATATCTGGAAATTCTGGTTGTTTTTTTTGTTTTTAAATTTGTTGTTGTCCTTCTTTTGGTTGTACAAGGAAGTGAAGCAGCATTTCTATCTATCTCTCCATCCTGGCTGGAACTGCTGGGCTACTTTCTACAAATCCTTGGTGTATCAGTACATGAGCAGATCGACCTAATTTTTCTTGAGTAAGCTTCGATACTATGTGTCTTTCAAGAAATTTATCCATTCTAAGTTCCCTAATTGGTAGACATAAAGTTATTCATAGCTATTTATTATACTTTTAATGCAGGTAAGATCTATAGTGATGTTCATTTTCCAGTTCCTGGTATTGTCCTTCTAGAGCTGAGCCTTGCTTACCTCTCCATCTAACTTGCCTACCCTCCCTCATACTCTATCTTTACTCTTTTTTATGTCAACTCTTTTGCAGAGGTCTTTGTGTGCTTCTCATAGCTCAATGTGAGGCACTGCCCTTTTCACTCCATATCCTTCACCCTCTCTATATCACTCATCCACTTCCATGTTTTCAATCATTATTCCAATGATAGCAAAGCTAGGAAACTGCAGAGGATGCTTCTTTTCTCCGTACTGTCAACGTGTTCATCTTTGGCAATGAGACAAGCTGCCTGAATTGGATTTGGAAATGGAGGAAAAAAATGGAAGTATTTATGGAAGAAGGTTAAGATCGGCAAAAATGAGGAAGAGAATCGACATTGGTATGTCACAATTATCTTTCCAGAGTTAGTAGTATTCTCTCATAGAACCCTATATTCCTTCTTTGAAGCACATACCATACTTGAAATCATTTGTTTAAATTCTGTGTTCTAGGCTAATCTGTAATCTTTTTGAAAGTCTGTCTCATTTACTTCTGGGATGTTCCAAATCAAATGGGGAATTCAGCACTTACCAATCAGTTGATAATTACTTGTTTACTTACTAACTACTACAGCTCTCAAATTTGTTGCTTCTTCCAAGCTAAGCTTCTTCACTATTTGTTTCATGTCCCTATACATTTATTTTAATATTTACTCTGCCTGGATTGCCCAATCCTCCCAATTTCTTCCTACCCACCTCCCAACCCTAAACCACCAGAAATATTCTTACTTTTCAACCTGAGTTTAAAACGTCTTCTCTGGAAATCCTCCCTGACTTTCCTTTAGCAAAGTTTTGTGCCACCCTCCTACCTTGTAGCTAGAAAATGATGTTTTCATGCCAGTTTTCCCTTCTTGGTTGATTCTGGCCCTTTCATACCTGCCATAATAATTGGCACACAGTAGGCTCCCAATACGTATCTGTTAAATGAATGATTTATTTTCCCATTAGTCATGTGACATATAGAGAAGCATTATGTCTAATTATTAGGTTTGTGAAGATAATGAGCCCAAATTTCTTTTTTTGAAGATTTTATTGATTTATTTTTAGAGAGAAAGGAAGGGAGGGAGAAAGAGGGGAGTGAAACATCAATGAGTGGTTGCCTCTAGTGCACCCCCTACTGGGGACCTGGCCCACAACCCAGGCTTGTGCCCTGACTGGGAATCAAACCAGCTACGATTTGGTTCAGTGACCTGCACTCAATCCACTGAGCTACACCAGGCAGGGCCCATTTTTTTTTTTTTTTTTTTAACATGGAAAGTTAAAAAGAGTGAATCAGCTCCTAGAAAGTGGGTGCCAAACCTCAAATCCTTGGAGAGAACTGTTATTGGAACTTCTAACCACCACTGTAATGAGACTTAAATAGATAGTAAAGCAACCCTATTTTATCAAGAAGTTTTCCAAAGGAAAAAATAATAAATGCATGTCTACAAGTCCTTTAAAATTAGAGGTTAGCTATATTAGCTTGGAATCTGCTTAACTAAATGCAGAGTCATGAAGAGATTATTCAGAGGAACTTTTCATGTGGTCTGATTCAGCCTTGTATGAGGCATGTGCCTTAGTTAACTGAACTGATTCTTTTTAGTATTATAATTGTGTTATTTACTTAATTCCAGGAATTAGAATTAAAATGTGATTACCAGGAAACTTCTGACCATGACAAAAGAAAAGAATTTTGTTAGCATGTAGGACAAATTATTTGTGACTATATGGTTTGTATATTAGATGTATAAAATTATAGTTTTGATGAAATCTAAGAACTTGAAGTAAACAAATGCTTCCATTTCCACAACTTTTACCAACATCCTAGACAGAGGGATCTGTTGTCCAGAATTGGGTCAAGAGTCAACATATTCAATTATCCCAATGACATCAAGATCTGAAAGCAGGTGACTTCAGTGATAGAAATCAGTATAGTTCCAATTGTTTGAAAAATACATAGTATTGAAGCAAAAACCTCATCTCCTCCTTCTTGGCTCTATATAAGACACTCTGCTACAATACCTAAAATCATTTTAGGCTGAAAGAAGAAGAAATGATAAGTATGAAAAAGTTCATAAATAAATGTCCGTTAATTCTCTATGATATGCTTGTCTCAGGGTTTGAATTGGGAGTGGGGCAGGAAGGAACTGAAAGGAGACCTGAGTTCTAGGTTCTAATCAACTATACTTCCAGAGTCACTTCAGAAAAACTTCAGTTTCTTCCTCACGTAAAATAAGCCTGCTTACCTGAAGCTTCCTGTACAGGGCCAAGGTCACATTCAAACCTTGTACATTCAGAGGGAGCAGGATGGTGGTCACAAAGGATCTTCCTTTTTTCTTTTTATTTCATTAAACTCAGGGATCAAAATTCTCCTGGAAACACATGACCTACCAAGCGAGATGATTTTACTTCTATTTAAAGATCTTACTGCAAATTCCATTCCATTCTCATCGAGCCTTCCCCAGATAATACATGCAGAATTAATACTAAATTGTTGTATGTTTGTGTAAATGATACTCTGCAATTATTTTCTAGTTGCTTCACTCATTCAATAGTCATTCATTCAACAAAATTCATTGTAGCCCTAATATATCCAGGTATTTCTCTGCTAGTAAGTGGGAGAAACATGACATGATAAGTGAACAAGTATGTACAACACCAAGCGTGAACAGTAATGTAAACTTTGGATGATGATATGTCAATGTAGATCAGTGGCAGGAGATACTAATAATGGAAGAGGCTATGCATGTTTGGGAATGGGGGGTATGAGAAATCTCTGTACCTTCCTCCCAATTTTGCTGTGAACTTAAAACTGCTCTAAAAGTAAAGTCTGTACATATTAGAGGGAATAAGAGGAAGCACGTGAAGTAATTTATTTTGACACATGAGTTTCAGGGAGAGTCTCTCCAGGAGGTGATACTTAAATTGAAACTGAAGAATGAGAAGGAACTAGCTATGGTGTGGTATGGGGTTGTGTGTGTGTGTGTGTGTGTGTGTGTGTGTGTGTGTGTGTGTTTGAATGTTCCAGACACAGAAGAGGCATATGTAAAACTCTGAATTGGGAAGAAGCAAGGCAAATGGGAGAGGCTGAAAGGCTGTGGATAGTACTGGCAAGAGCTGAAATTTGAGAGGTAGAGGCACGATCATGTACAACTATATAAGACAAAGTAATTAGTTTGGATTTCACTCTATTGACATCAGAAACCATTGAAGGATTTTCAGCAGGTAATTAATAAGATTCTGAAAAGATTAGAGAATGCAAGAGCAAGAGGAACCAGGTTAGGTCTGTCTTCTCCCCTGCAACCAGATTGTAATGGTGAGTGGAGAGTATGTGCTGTCTCCCAGGGCATAGCCCTGGGCACAGAGAAGACATCCAATGCATGATTATTGAATGAAGAAAAGTAATATTCAAATTTCATGATATAGTATACTCTTCTATTTTAATAACATTTAAAATAGTAACTAAACAAAATGTAAGTGCATTAAAAGACCTTGCATTATGAGACTCATAGCACCTCTTTTTTTACCTCTAGAATTGGGTATAAAATGAAAATCACATTGAGCCAGGCAAAGAAGTTGAAAAGCAGAGAGAAGAGAGATGATTTTTTTCCCTCTTGCCCATGATCCTATTTCCTCCAACTCATTTTTCTGTGAATGTCTTTGGCTAATTTAAGGAACCTATTCTTGACTACAGGAACCATATGTTGTTTCTAAATGTTATGCCCTTAGAAACAGCTTAAGCTTTTTTGAGGGGTGGGGGTTACTCATACTTGATCTTTATAAAAAAACCATTATAGTAATAAATAAGTGAACTAAAATTATGATCTTTTAAATGTTTTATGGAGATAGTAAAATATTTCACCTTTGCTTATTCATTGAAACCATGAAGTTCCATCATTAACTGTGCATATACAATATGATCTGGAGTTTCACTCGTGGTCACGTAATTCTGAATAATAGTTGATTTGATTCAGTGATTATTTGATTTACATATGGGGGTCCACACCATCAGAAAGATCAGAAATATACTTTATACTGTACTTTACATTTCTACTTTGTCCACCTAGTCAAAAAGCCTAAGTTGATTCTTATATGTTACATCCAAATCACTTGCCTATTATTTCTACTTAACTTGCTTGTAATAAAAAAAAAAAGCCTGCATTACTTAAAATAGTCCTATGGCCAAAATTATGCATAGATCAAAGACATGAGCACTTGGGCTCTTTGTGAATATGTCCAGTTTGACAATAGCTAAGAGTGGAAATGCTCAGCCTCCAGAGACCCCTACTTTTTTTAAACAAACATGGCTGATACCAAAAAAAAAAAAACAAAAAAAAACCTGGCCAATCATGTTTGTAGAATGAAATATCTTGGGCACAAGTCTGTGTGAATCACCACCCATCTGGTGTGGCTTCTACTTAGAAAGGTGGATCTTGCAAAGCAAAATTATCTAAGAAATTAGGGATCTGAAAACTGTTATTTTAAGAGTAATTTAAAATTACTTAGGAGTTTTATATTCTCTAAGCAATTAACATCATTATTGCTTCTGGTAATTGTGATCCAAGATTGATGTATAGCTGTTTCATGATGGCGATGATAATAATAATACTAATAATATATAACACGTTTTGAATGATTACTATATGCAAGCTCTGAGCTGAACACTTCTTTGTATCATCTCATTTACCCTATGACCAGAAGAGGCAGTCCAGTATCTTTGTCATGTTCATACTCACCTCAAAGATTTTATCTCTGGACAACTGAAATGGTGTGACATGATTTTTGTTAGATTAGTAACAATACATTTATTTCTCAACAGTTGAATAATTGAAGCTCAAAGTAAATGTGTAACTTGTCTGAAGTGAGAATTGTAATTTGGGAGCCAGAGCCAGGTTTAACTGATGATTCCACCATTCACTAGCATTGCCAGCTTTGCTAAACTTTTAAACCTCCCCGAGCCTCTGTTTGCACTTAAGTCATGCTGGTAGTAATGCCCGCATAATAGAATCCTAATTGTCAGGAACCTACTATAAAGATTAAAACAAGAACCCATGTCACTGCCTGATAACAGAGTAGCTGCTGTATGAAGGTAATTATCATCATGACTTTTATTTACCAACTTCACACAAGAGAAGAGCTGATGTCCATTTCTCTGTAGTCGTTCATAGACACTGGCTGGGATATGCTTTTCTTGTTATCTAAGGAGGAAATGTTCATGAAGCTTATCTCCACCATGGAAGAATTCTTGGCCATTTCTCCCTGGAAAGGAATCTGAAATTTAATTTTGCCAAGGTGCCGGTAGCTATAAGACCATTAATTATGTAAATTCATATGTGCTTTTCTTAATACATCATAGTCCTTCATTACATAAACAAAACAGTAAAAAGTTGACTTGCTACTTTCCATTAACTCCTGCTAAGTAGGAGATGAATAAAACAGTGAGATGGAACAGAGCATATAGAATGATTGGCAAGTATGTGGTTACTATCTTCCGGGTTGGGGGAAATGTATGTATATATTCCTCTTATAGAATGAAATTTGAAGCAACATACAGGAGAGAAAGGTTTCTATGAATTTGAAAGAATTTCTCAGTGTTAAAAAAGTTCTCAGTTGCATGTTTTTACCCTTGGATTTTGAAATGTTAAGACCTTTGCTCTTTTTCTTGGAGAGAAAGAACATGTTTATACGAGTTGAAATATCAGAAGCCATTCTTCATATCTTCAGGCCTTGAGATCAAACCCCCCAGATGGGGAGGTTAAGAATAAACAAAAGTGGAAGGAGGATGAGATGTCCAGCAGAAGTCTGAACAGGCCCTCTCACTCTTTGAACAATTCTTCTGACACCACTTCATTCCCAGCTAACCACGCTGCTCACTGCCTTGGTTACCTATACTCCTCTTGCTTGCGTTTTCTTGTTTTCTTTTTTTTTTTTTACCTTTTTTTTTTAAATTAGTATTTTTAATTGTTGATATCGTTTTCTTCTTTTCTTTTCAATAACTCTGTCTGTTAGGGCCCAACTTACATTTGATCCATGGCTCCAGCTTCTGGATTTGGTCTGCACCTGTGTTCGCTTAGGCTCACCTTGACTCCTTTTGGTTTCTGACTCCCAAAACCTTGCTAAATGCTTGCATGTTTAGGTACCCCCTCCTGACTGCTTTTTGGATATAGATATGGATATGCATATATATGTATATATACTGGTGATGTGTTTAATATATAAAAGAATCTGTGTTTTTAAAAAGCTTTTTCTAACAAAAGCAAAGTCCTCGTTGGCTAAATTCTATATGGTATGACTTATGATGAACAAATGAATAAACACTATTATTTAGCCAGGATCCCATTGTCTATTTGCTTATAGTTTAGAACAAAAGAAAGATTCAGAGGATAGTTATTTTTGTTCTACAATTCAAGCCAAATGGTAGAATATGATAACCAAATGATTAAACATTGTACAAATGCCCAAAATTAATGGTTAAAATGATATCCTAATATTTTAGCTTTATTCATAGCCCAAGCCTTATTATCTATTCCAAATTTAAATTTAAGGAACTTAAACTCATAACTATAAACTTCCTCACAGTATTTAAAAGTACATTTCCAACCTGGCTGGTGTGGCTCGGTAGATTGAGTGCAAGCCAGCGAACTGAAATGTCGCTCGTTCGATTCCTGGTCGGGGCACATGCCTGGGCTGTAGGCCAGGACCCCATTTGGGGTGTGTGTGAGAGGCAACAGGTAGATGTTTTTCTTGTGCATTGATGTTTTGCTCCCTATCTTTCTCCTTCATTTCCCCATCTCTAAAAATAAATACATTTTTAAAAATTAATAAAAATGTTTCTTTAAGCATTAATTTAGTTTTATTATCATCATCATCATCATTATTATTATTAATTAGTCAACTCTTTCCAGCATTTGTATTTTACATTGGAGGGGACATATTCATTTATAATATCTACGCTTCATATGGAAGTAAAATTTACTTGGTATTATTGAAACTATAAACATTATCCCCAATCATGGAAGACATGCCAGAGCATCCATGCTCTATTGCAAGGCTGTAACCATGGAGATACACTTTAACTCCTTTAAATGAATAGTTTGTTTAGTATGTATTTTGTGTCATGTCATGTTTGTTTAATGTTTCATAAATAATAAATTATAATACTATTAATAATTCTTTACCTCATGCTACTTCTGCTACCAACTAATTTTTTAAGTAAATAGTTATTTAATGTGCTCTCTTTTAAAAATGATAAAACAGAACCCTGATATAAACAATACCTCAAAATTGCAACATATAGTCTCTCCCATTCATTTTCAGAAATTTTACTATTCACTGATTTATTTAGCCATTTATTTGCTAAACATTTGCTGAAAGCCTTCTGTGTGCCAGGTACTACTATGCAAGCTTCTGAGTATATGAATACATAAAATATAATTATTCTCTCAATGACCTCATAGTTTAGATGGAAGCTCAAGAAATCATGCAGATAATTATAATACACTATAATATAGGTTAAATGAATTTGCTTGTGAATTTCAGATATGAGAACCTTCTTTTCTATCTTCAGGATTTATGGAAAACTACATAACTACTTGGGTTGGCTTTGAAAATGAGCAGGGATGTTGCAGAGGCAAGGGATGTAGGAAGCACATTCCAGGAAAAAGCATCTCTATGCAAGGAAGCTGGAATTACATGAGGGGAAGAAACAGAAATGCTGTTGAATGCATGAGGCATTGGGTAACCTCGAGCAGTTCAGTGTGGCTGGGATGTGAGGAACACATAAGAGAAGTTATGTAGATGATGTAGCAGGTAGTCACCTGTCAAGATGGTTTAAGCTTGGCACTATTGTTTTTTTAAATTTTTAATTTAATCTGTATTGTATTTTTTCCATTACCATTTAGTCCTCTTATACACCCTTCTCCCCAGCAATTACCACACTGTTGTCCATGCCCATGAGTCCTTTTTCCTTTTTGCTCATTCTCTCCATCCCTTAACCTCTCCCCTACTACACTAGCTGTCATCTGCTCTCCATCTATGAGTCTGTCCACATTTTCCTTGTTAGTTCAGTTTTCTCATTAGATTCCACATATGAGTGAAATCATATGGTATTTGTCTTTCTCTGACTGGCTTATTTCACTTAGCATAATATTCTGGGAATATATCTGAAGGAACCTGAAACAGTAATTCAAAAGAACATAAGCACCCCTATGTTCATTGCAGTATTATTTACAATCACCAAGATATGGAAGCAGCCCAAATGTCCATCAATATATGAGTGGATAAAATAACTATGGGACATATGCACAATGGAATACTACTCGGCAGTAAAAAAGAAAAGAAGAAGAAAATTTTACCCTTTGCAGCACTATTTGTGATAAAAACAAAAGAGTCATCAAAATGAGCAAGATCAATGATACAAAGGTGAAACAATTCTACATAGCCCTCAAATTTGTTTCATATTTTTCCTTCCCATGCACAAAGAAAATTTCATTTCTAGATCCCTTGCTGTTAGGCGAGGTCATATGAACAGTTTTAGGCAAATAAATTGTGAGCAAAAATTTAATGTATTACTTCTGGGCTGAGGTAGGGAAAAGCCCCTTTGTTATTTACAGGTGTCTCTCTTCACTTGTCATGGGAACCAAGGAGGCCTGATGTTGATTTGGGAACAGCAACGTCATAGCTGCCTGAATACATGAGTCACAACATCAAAGACAATTGCCCTGGAGAGATGCCCAGAACCATAATGGACTTGGCGGACAATATAAATTTTTTAAAAAATCTATTAAGACATCAGATTCAGGGTTGGGTTTTTTTGTTGTTTTGTTTTGTTACTGCAGCATAGTGTAACTGATCCTGACCAAAACACAAATTTGAAAGTCAATACTTAATGGGCATACAATTCAAAGGAGGCAGGAGGAGATGGATTCAAGACCACGAATTAAGAGGTCTGCAGAGGAACGGGGCCACTCCTTCCTCTGCAACATGTAAGAAAGTTTAGGAAGGGAAAAAGTACAGGAAAATTTGGAGAAAAGGGGGAAGTTGGGTTTATTCATGATGTATGCTATATTTTCTGTGATATTAGAAATGAAGTCTTCTGCTGAGTAGGTGAGTGGCAAGATGGAGGGAAGTAAAATTATTGAGCAGTTACTGAGGGGGAAGTTCCTATACACAATAGGAAGGAGAGCTAGATAAACAGAAGGGAAAGACTGTGGGTCAGTGGTAGGTGTCCAGCTGGGTCTGTACCTCAAGCATTTACAGCAGTGTCAGTCAACATTAGTTACAAATTTAAAAATTAACAAATAAAGCCCAGCAGTATATCAGTGTATTTTAGTTACTAAATATTAATTTATTAATAGAAGCTGAGAAGGCACTTGGTTAAATTCAGCATCCACTTCTATTGAACTCAAGTCAAAATAGGAATGAAAGGAAACTATCTAAATATGATGGATGTGACTTATGCAAAATCAAGAGCAAACATTTTAGATATTAGCCCAAGAAACTATTTTAAAATTGTTATAAGGGAATTTGGCAACATACCTGTATACATGAAACAATTTTAAAAACAATAGTATGGCCCTATACTAGAAATATACAGATAGTATTAGAAATGGAAAAAATTAATCCATATATAGTAATACAAAAACTTTAAAGCACAGGGCCTATAAAGAAAGAACAATAAAATCTTATTGAAGGACTGTATGGAGAGCTGAACAAATGGGAAAACATACCCAGGTCTTCCAAGGGAAGACTTAATTTTATAAGTATGTCACTTCTGCCTGTTTGTTATACACATTTAATGAAATACCAATTAAAATCTCTATGGTCTTAGAAAATTGAATTATCTTACATTTTACATGAAAGAAAAATGTCCGAGAGAAACTAAGAAATACATGAACATCAAACAGAATGACAAGATTCCTTGCCAGACATTAAAATGTTTTAAAGTTAGCACAATCAAGATAGTTGGGTATTAGCATAGATACAGACTAATCAATTAGTAGTCTACAGAATACTGGGAACTCAATATAGGATAAGGGTGATTTTCATTTCAAAGGGAAGAGCATGGGTTAGTAAATGAGCATGTTTCATTTTCCTATTAGTAAATAGCATAATTAGCTACTCATTTGAAAAAAATGTATGGTTGGACTGCTACCTCATGTGATATGTATAAAAACATTGCATTAGTCTTAAAAGTTAAATAAAATAATAAAGTGTTTAAAAGTTAAAATTAGGTTCTGGCTAGTGTGGCTCAGTTGGATGAAGTATTGTCCCATAACTGAAGGGTTGCAGGTTCAATTTCCAATCAGGGCACATACCTAGGTTGTGGGTTTGATCCCCTGTCTGTGAATGAGTGGGAGGCAACCAGTCAATGTTTCTCACATCAAAGTTTCTCTCACTCCCTGCCTCTTTCTCTAAAAAAAGCAAAGAAAAAATGTCCTCAAGTGAGGTTTTTAAAAAAAGTTAAATTTGGGAGATCATGTGTATAACCCATATGTTGGGGATATCTTTTTTAAAAAGTTGGTAACCCAGGAATTATTAGGTAAATACCTGATTTTTTTGAGGAAACTCCATATGGTTTTCCACAGTTGCTACACCAGTCTGCATTCCCACCAACAGTGCATGGGGGTTCCCTTTTCTCCTCATCCTCACCAGCATTTGTTTGTTGATTTATTGATGATGGCCATTCTAACAGGTATTAGGTGATATCTCATTGTGTCTTTAACTTGCATCTCTCTGATGATTACTGACGTTCAGCATTTTTTCATATGTCTATTGGCCATCTGTATGTTTTCTTTGGAGGAGTGTCTATTCAAGTCCTTTGCCCATTTTTAAATTGGGTTGTTTATTTTCCTGGTGTGCAAATGATGTTTGATTGAATTGTACACTTGAAACTTGTATGGTTTTGTGAACCAATGTCACCCCAATAAAGTCAATAAAAAATAAAGAAAAAAATACATGATTAACCCTATATAAATATTAAACCTTTTATTAAGCCAAAAATTACAAAAATATCCAACTGATACAGGCATTTTATGTGCTCACATGCCTGAAAGTCCAGAGGCAGGATGGACTTTAAGAGTGGCTTACCCCAGTGTCTTTACTGAAATGATATCTCTGTGATTCTTTCATCTTTGCCCACTGTTTTGAATTGGCTTCTTCCTGAGGCTGGTATCAAGATATCTACAGCAGTTTTCATGAAAGTGGCATCTACGTTTGACAATGGCCAGAAGAGAAAGCGCTAATTCCTTTTAATGACCCATTGTTTATTTTTCATGAAAGGGAGAGAAACAACATCAACGTGCGAGAGATACATCTACTGGTTGCCTCTTGCGTGCACCCAGCTGAGGACCAGGCCCACAGTGCAGGCATGTGCCCCAACCAGGAATGGAAGTAGTGACCTTTGGATTCTCAGGTCGGTGTTCATTCCACTGAACCACACAGCCAAGGCCTAATGACCCCTTTTTAAGAGTGAGAGAAAAAAACCTTTCCGCAGGTCTCTTCTAACATCTCATGGACACCAGCTGGATCCCTGTGGCTAGGGAAATGAACTGATGGGCATAGACCTAGGTGTGTATGTGTTAAAGAATATCACGCAATTCGATTTTCTTGTTGTGGGAGATCTTGTGTACTTTTTACTTTCTTCTTTAATATAAGATGGAATGTTAGAAGTAAGCATATTTTTACTGTAATCAGAAAAAAATGATAAAGCTTTTTGCATATGCGGAAAGGTTGTTTCACAACAACAGATTGCTGCGGGAGAGTGTGGATTATATATACATTTTCTCTTTGTCATGTTGTTTCATCTTGGTCCTGGCAGGAAGGCTTTTTTTTTTAAAAAAAATGTAATCTTCCTTAAAAATGACTCCCAGATATTATGTATGTATAAAAATAAATTTCCCTTCATTAATTTGCAATGTGTTTAATTATGTTTGCTAAACATTAGCAGTTCAATTAACATTTACTTTTCATCAAGCTTCTCTGCTTAGTTGGAACAAAGGTATGGGTGACAGACAGGCTTGAATTATATTTCTGTCTCAACAATCACACTGGTTTTATGCCCTTGAAACGGTAAGTTATTCCACTCTCATCTGAGGAAAGGAAACGCACATCCTTTTTTATCTGATCTAAGAGTGACTATGAACAAAGTCCTGCAGAAGTGTGAGCATGTTAGCAGTGGGTGCAGGGGACAGGTATAGGGTGTCCCCCACTCGCTTGCAGAATTTGATCATCTCATCTCACCCACTGTTCTTACTGGGACTCTCATACCCCAGGAAATGCCACATAATGGCCTATTTTTAGCACTGGGCCTGCCTGGGGAAACTGGAGAACTTGAACACTCACTGACAAGGAAGTTGAAGAGAGCAAAGGCTTAAGAGAGAAAGATGAGATGCTTTATCTTTTCCTCCTGTGATTTTATTTGGCAGCTAGTCATCCAGTTCTCAAGGTCTAGGAGATAACAAAGAGATAAATGTTGAGTAGTGAGAGATGGTTGGAAGAAGGGACACTAGCTGGCAGTGTGAAGGATTGTGGAGCGTTTTTATGTGGAAAGAAGGAAAAGCAATGGAATTGAGTTACTTAAACGTAGAGGAAAAGTTAAGGGCAGAGAGGCTGTTTCTGGAGAAATCAGTCAAGACTTGAAGTTGGAATCTTTAAGAGTTTTAAAAGAGAAGCTAAAAAAATCAGACAGGAGTTGTGATAACTTTTCAGCCATGTGAATTTAGACACATTACTTAAACTTCTCTGAGTCTCAGGTTTTTTATTTATAAAATGTGGATATTAAATAACTACCTCACAGGCTTACAAGGCTTAAATGGGCCAAATGTATGTAAAACACTCAGCATGGTGCCTAGAACATAGGAACCACTTATAAAGACTGGCCAATTATTATTACTTTGTTTTAATTTTGATGTTCTGAATAAAATTGCTCTAGTGTTCATAGAGAGGCAAAAGAGTAATAAACTCTATGGCAAGGGGGACATTCTAGCTCTGTTTCCTCATAAACATATATTCACACAAAGGGAAACAAATTACAGATGCATTCTTGGTAGCATAATCCATCCATAATGAGGCAATGCTCAAGAGAGTTATTATACTGCATTACTCGGACACTGTTCACCTCTGTGTTGTAGTCATTCAGCAAAGAGGGAAAATGTTTTGAACAGTCATGAACATGGGTTAAGTGTAGAGTTTGGGGACAAACCAGAGTGAATCCATGTACCTCCCTTACATGCTCTGTGCTAACTAAATGTAATAGATCCCAGAGGCAAAGTTAAACAAAAGATAGGTAAATTAATATTAACACAATCAAAGAACAAGAAAAAGCACCATAGCGCATAAAGCCTCAGATTGGTATTTAGCAAAGATTATTAATTAAACTTCAAAACAAGAAAACATAAAATTAATATTAGAAATGTATTTGTGTGTTGTAAACAGAAGTAAAATAACTCACAGAAGATATTCCTGCACTGGCCAGGACTTTAGGTTATATGACTTTTAAAAGCCTTCCAACTCTCAAGAAAAAGTAATGTTATCATTCCTCTGCACTTAAAAAACACAACAAATATTGTCTCTTTTAATCTCACCTTTTCTTCATCTTGATTTTCTTCAGTTTTCCAGGGAAAAACAATTGACACTAAAAGTCCTGGCATATGATATTTTACAATCTGCATAACAAACACCAGCTGTAGTCTTTAGAATGACAAGTTACTTTGTTTCTTAGAGAATTTTATAAAATTTTATGTCTTTTACTAAAAATTTTTCAGCAATATTTATTTACACTTCTTTCTTACTTTTAATTCTATGCAATATATCTATCATTATCTATCTATCTACTCCCTGATGCAATCTAGAAAGAAGTAAATGTGCAAAAGTTTTTGTCTCCCCTATCTTTCCCTCTCCTTGCAACAGTATCCCCATAGACTATATCCAACATCTAAAATAAACAGAAAAAAGCTATAATTCGATTCCCATGTCACTTGCTTAAAGGAGGACTCTAAGTGAACTAAAATCTCCCCAGTTTTAGGTTTGTAAAACTGGGAGATAGACAATTAAACAAACAAATAAACAGACCGACACAGGGGACTAAAGGATAAGTCTCTTAAGAAGGAGACTCTGAAATAGAGATTTGTGTGCAGAAAATGTATTGGGGACTGTTCTTGGGATCAACACTTAGCAGGAAAGAAAGGGCTGGGCAGGATGGGATCAAGAAGATGGGCTGTAATGTAGTCACAACAAGACTTTAGCCAGCTCCTGGGATTAGGTCAGGGGAAGGGGCTGGCCCTTAGACTGAACGTGAGATCACTAAGGCAAGGAAGGGACTGGAACCTAGGCTAGGAGGCTCTCCATAGCTGAGGGCAATTTCCAGGGAAAGCTGAAAGCTGAAAGCTGTCAGCAGGAAAAATTCCTAGTTCCAGAGGAATAAGACCTTTAGTCACAGAGGCAGAACTTAGTGCAGCACAGGATGCAGACGTCTTGGAGAACAGATGTCATCCTTTGGGTCAGGTGCTGGCTGTGAATGTGAGGTGGAATGACAGTTGGGACAACATTTGATTGGCCCCCTCCCTCACATACACATTCCTATACCCCAGGTTCTTCTGCCATCCCATCTGCCATTGTCTTGGCAGAGGGATGAAACAACAGGAGACAGAACAAAGGGATCAATTCTTTGCTTTTGAGTTTCAAAAACTTTGGCCTTGGCAAAGACAAAATATTTGGAAGAGAGGAGGAAGTGTAAGAAGAGAAGATTTCTCAACCTCTTCCAGACTAGATAAAGATTCCCTGGGCTTTGGTGAAAAGAAAAGCAGAGGGGAAATAGCGACCTTGGAGGATGGGATTTCTGAGTTAGAACCTGAGGAGCCAACAGCATAGGAGTGAAGACAAGACACTGTCCCTGCCCTCAAGAAATTTACAGACTTACAGGGAAGATACTTTCAAGAATAAATGCAATGAAGTGAATTGACTATTATGACAAAACATAAAGGAAGTCGACCAACCTGGCCTAAAAATCTGGGAATAACTTGCTAAAAAAGGGATATTTAATTGGGAAACTGCGGCATAAGTAGATATTGTCTAAATGGAGAATGGCAAGAAAACATGTTTCAGGGAAAAGGAAGATACATGGAAACACGTGGAGAAAGATGTGGCATGTTTTAGACATCAAGAGAAATCCAAATAACCATGAATTAATTGTTTGATGTTTATTTTTTTTACAAATTTAAAATGTACTTGACCTTTAAAACTAAAGATTTCTATCTTACAAACAATAGAAAAGAGGTTTTCTTTGTGTTTTTTTTAAATCCTCCCTCAGTTTAAAACCAAAATATAATGTCAACACCAAAAAGGTAACTAAATGAAAAACACACACACACTTCTAGTAATTTTCACAAATCAAAAAGCCCAGAATTTGAAATCAGAACCATCTTTTTAAAGATTCTCCAACTCACAAAAGACCATTTTACTAAGTGTTATCAGAGAGCATTTGCTAAATAACAACACACATCTACCCCCAAAGTCAACCCTTGCTTATTATGACCAGTGCTTCAGCCTGTTCCACACAAGTCAGGGCACGAGAAGCAAGGGAAAGCAACCTCCAATAAGGGATGGGAGATGATATCAGACCTCTGTCTTTTATCTTTCCGCTTAGATGTAAATATTATGTATCAGCACTAAAAATAGAGAAAGCAATAAAAATTAGTGTTGCCTCCGTATGCATTTTTTTTTAATTCAGGAGTATGCTAAGCATAGAGAGAAGCTGACATGTGAACTATTAACAAATTCCTTAAAGCAGGTGTACTTGTGCTATATAACATATATATTAAAGGCATTGTGAAGACTTCTTGGTAAATTTTTAGGTAATTGTTTTAAAAGATTTTATTTATTTATTTTTAGACAGAGGGGAAGGGTGGGAGAAAGAGAGGGAGAGAAACATCAATGTGTGGTTGCCTCTCACTCATCCCCTACTGGGGACCTGGCCTTCAAGCCAGGCATGTGCCCTGACTGATAATCGAACCAGTGACACTTTGGTTTGTAGGCCAGTGCTCAATCCACTAAGCCACACCAGCCAGGGCATTTTTAGGTAATTTTTGCTATCATTATAAATACTTCCGTAGAATTATTCCCAGTGTTCAATGTAACATTCTGCTTCAACAATACTCATTCACCCAAAAAAGAGTTAGATTACAGCTTTTAAGACTTCACAGTTGAAAGGAGAGATGGGAAAAATCCCCAAAATTATTTATTAAAGACCTTTGTCTATATTCTTCCAAAAATAATTATTTTCTAGAGAGAAGATAGATAATCGTTCCTGCAGGCTAATTCTTAAGGACTTTTCATAAGTATTTTTGAAAATGAACGCCTTTTATAAACTTACTAGTTTAATTTATTAAGTGTAATTAAAAATTAATAACAGCTAGAATTAATATTGAAATCATTAAAAGTATTTACATAGAATTTAGCACATATATGTATTCATAAAATGTAATGTATTTGTAGCTTACTGTAATAAATTAAGCTACAATTATATATTATTCTCTCTAATTAATAAATTTGATTTGTTTTATTGTTTTACTATTACCTACATAAATAAAACAGTTTAACTTAAATATTAAATTTAAGGGAAATCTATGCCAGGCCAGTTAATGAAGAACTTAAATTTTAAAATGTAGACTATAGAGAAAAACCTGTAATATTGCATAATATGTTTTTTAATTTTTTTTGTTTTAATTAAGTCTTTATTTATTGTTGTGCAATTGCTGTTGTCCCCATTCCCCCTCCCCACTACTCTCCCCTGCCCTACCCACCCCCACCTCCCACACTCAGTTCTCCCTGAGCCCCTGTTGTCTTTGTCCATGGCTCCTTTGTACATGTTCCTGGATGACCCTTCCCCTTCTTTGCCTCATTATCTTCCTCCTCTCCACCCTCTGGTTACTGTCAGTTTGTTCTTTATTTCAGTGTTTCTGGTTATATTTTGCTCACTTATTTGTTTTGTTAATTAGGTTTCACTTATAGGTGAGATCATATGGTATTTGTCTTTCACCACCTACCTTATTTCACTTAGCATAATACTCTCTAGTTCCATCCATGCTGTTGCGAAGGGTAGGAGCTCCTTCTTTCTTTCTGCTGCATAGTATTTTATTGTGTAAATGTACCATAGTTTTTGATCCACTCATTTACTGATGGACACTTAAGCTGTTTCCAGCACTTGGCTATTATAAATTGCATGCATAATATGTTTTTATAAAACAGTTATAAAATTTCAAGCCAAAATTTTAAGACATCTATATATTTCCATGGTAAAATCATGGTTGACCTGCTTTCCCTGTATAAACAGGGGTGGATAAAAGTAGGTTAATAATAGTAATAAATAATATAACAATCAATCAATCAATAATAATATAAGAATAAACTCTGTTTTATGTACTCACAACTGTAAACCTACTTTTTCCCCCACCCCTGTATATTTTAGCACAAAGTCTATTTTTCTCTTATGTAGTTATGCATGTACTAGGAAACATACACACATACACACACCTTTTCCCACAGTTCTGTCTGTTTTTGCTAGCTTGGTTTATAACCATAAACCTTAACTAAAGTAGATTTACAAGTCCAATCACTACCAGAGTTTGATTGCAAGCAATGAAAACAAACTCTGCCTAATTCAACAGAAAAGAAATTTGTGGGAGGAATACAGGTTAGCTCACAGAATCAAAGGGAAAGCTGACGAACAACCCTGGGAAGGGCAGATCCTAGAGTCGTTCCAGGGATCTAGGTAGCAGGAACCAGTGGACAGTGTACTCAGAAAGCTCACTGGAATGAACCTGCACTCGCCATCTTCAGTCTCAGAATCACTCTGCTCAGCATTCAGATTCCTGCAGAGAGACATCGACCCAACCTGTAGTGCTAACTGTGGTGATTGGTATTATAGGCCTTTTGGGAACAAGGAAGAAGGCACCCTCTCCACTATAGGAGAGGGTCAGAGGGCTGGGGATGGTTCTGAGTGGGGGGTGAAAGGAGTTTGGTTCATTCATTCAACAGTTATTGAACATCTTTGTGAAGACACTGTGTTAGGGAATGGAAAATTGCCATGAAGATGAATGATAGGCAGTCTAGAAGATAGGAATGAGGGACAAGAGGAAAGAGATGTTTCAGAGAGAGAGAAACGTCAGGAAACGGCACTACATACAGAATAAGAATACTAAGAGCAAACAGTGTTTGTTCTTTGCTAGGCACAATTTTAACTGTTTACCGTGTACCAATTAATTTTTGAAACAGGAACTGTTATTATTCCTGTTTAGCAGTTGAGAAAACAGTAGAGTGTTTAAGCAACCTACCCAGGGTAATATAGCAAGAATGTAGCAGATTTGGGATTTGAACCCAGAAGGGTGAGGCTCCAGGGTCTGTACATCTAACCACCATGCTCTACCATCTTTCTGTGCATATGTAATAGCTGAACAATCATCCAATATAAATTTAGTAGGGGTGGTATATTTTAGAACAATTCAAGCTGCAGAGCTAGTTTAAAAGAATTACTACCCACAGCTATAAATATTCTTCTTAAAATTACACCATTATTTCCTTTAGTTAGCATTTTTTTTACCCTAGGGCTAAATCTCCCCCAAGTTCAGCCTTTATGGCTGAATCTTTGGCCAGAAATTAGCACTTGGATAGAACTAGGAAAAATCTGATCTATTTAGGCCGTCTTAGGTTAGAAAAATAAAACTTCTCTTGAAAAATGGAAAACTATGGTTATTGTGTTTGTATGAAAAGTAATTCTGGTTCATAATAATCCCTAAGTGAAAAACAAGATCTTTTGAATTTGAAGAAAACCCGAAGGACAATGAATTAATGCACTATTTTAGGACAGCCTGGCCACATTTTTTTCCCTCAGTTGTAACCATTAAGGGTTATAAAATTTCTTATTCAATGACAGGGCTTTTTGTTTTCCTAGTACCATTCATTTTTATAACTGTGAATTTATACAAAAACATTATCTGAAGATACATAGTCATGCAACTAATTTTGTTTTGGTTTTTCATTGTTTTTAATTGGTAACCATAAGAATTTAGCGACTAAAATCGTTAAAAATTAACCAGCATGACACACCTAAACTTCATAGTAGAGCCACACAGTGCAAACAAGTTTGAGGCCTTATGTAAGATTTAACTTTTTGGTCACTATAGAACTACTTTATGTTAAATAATGAGAATCTTAAATACAAAGCTTCAGCTGTTTCTCTGAATTCTTCCTAGACCCTCAAACCCATAGACAACTTTTCTTCCTCTAAAATTTCTCCCTCTGACAGTCACTCTCTCTTCAGTGTATCATTGGCCCTTATCATACCCTGTCTGCGTGATAAATAACTGTTGTTCGTGTCTCTGTTGTTATTACCTTGTTGGAGTGTAAGGTCTTCCAAAGTGGTGGTGTCGGTTCACATTTCTCTATATCTGCTAATACAACCTACTACATGGTAGGCCCTCAGTAAATATATATTAATGGGATATTTGATTAAATATTTAACACATTGGTTAACTCAGGCTAAAAAATATCATTTGAGAACATTATTGAAAGAATTTGATTCTGTGTAGAATCAAATGGTTGATTTCAAAGTTCCATTTCACATTAACCTGCCTACTCTACACATAAATATATCTCATTAAGTGCATCAGGGAAGTTATATTTAAATCAAATAATTGTTTTAACTGTAAAAACAATGTTGACACCTATGGGCCATGTCTTCTAGTTCCTTTATATGTTTTCTAGTATACACCCAAGAAAAGCTCAATACATGTTCTGTGATTTTGCATGTATATCTATATGACTACAGCTTTTCCATGTTTTATCTTTGTTCTGCAAATGTATTCTGATCGACTTTACATCTCTTTTTACTAGCTTATTTTATTGAATAATTTGAAGTCAGAAAAAAAATCAATTGTCCCTAGCTAATATAAGAAAGTAAAAACAAAATATTTTTTTTCCAATAAGAAACCACTTTCAACATGTCACTAAATTCCACTTCTCTTTCTTTGGAGACTTACTGCTGGTTTTTAGAGAGCAGTATGGATCACATGGCTGGTGAATCCGGAAGTTAAGTTTTGCCAATTATACAGTGTTTAACAATTTCAAAGTTTTCCTGGCACCCAGAATTAAAATTGAAACTGCAAATAGTATTTTTATACTTATTTCATACCATCATGCTATTTCCCTCAATCACCTTTCACAGGTGACAAACACGCTGGCCTTGATAAAGAGTTGTCACCCTCTGGAACTTTGCCTAGCTATGCATATATGTGACAGACAGGAACTTTGGATCCATTATATCTGGTAAACAGATTTCAAATACTTATTTTATGTCACAATCCCCTTGGAAGTTTTGTAATACTATGATAAAACAGAAACTCATACATAGCAAGACAGTTGTCTCTTTTACATTAGGCAGTTCTCTATCGAGCTCCAACTATTCCATTACACCCAGTTAAAAAAATCCAGAGTGAACACAGAGCATGTTGTGCCTTGTTTTAAGTAAGAGCCTGACCTTGCAGAAACTGGGCTCATAGTGAAGCAGCACCAGCCTTGGGCAAAGGCAGTGGTTGCACCAGGCCTCGTTCGTGGTCAGTCAGGGCTTTAGGCTTGGAGCTTGCTCTTTGACCCACCTGGTTCTGTTAAGAGAACAATGATTAACATTTCGAAGTCAAAGACTTTCCAGTGTATGGCAATTTGCTGAGCTACAGGCGCAGTGACTACATAGTTATAAATTAGGCCCCAGCCACACCAAGGTTGTTGCATGCTAGTATTTTCCAAATTTTTTGACAGGGAAAGATTGTCAAAATTTTACTCGAATTCTTGGATGAAGATCCAGAGTAAAGAAATTGCCTCACATACACCTTAAACTTACACAATGTTTTATATGTCAGTTATAGCTCAATAAAAATAAAAAATTTAAAAGAGAAATGACCTCACAAATGATTTGAATTCTGCAAGAAATGATTAAAATTTGTCCCATGGCTTAAACAAAAAAAAAAAAAAAAAAAAAAAAAAAAAAAAAACTATACCTAGGTTCTAATAACAATAATAAAAAAGTAAAGAAGTTACTTTTGAAACTTCTTTTGAAATGCAAAGGAGTAAAGTTAAAAAGTTAATGCATTTTAATCCTAAGGTTAAAAAGAACAAATATTAAGTTAACTGTGCATGTTATAATTTTGTTAGGAAACATGTCATATAAAAAACACCAACATTTTAAATCAGTAAACTGATTGCTTTTTTAACTACCAAGTACTTACTTAATGTTAGGAATGATATTCCTGATTCATACTTCAAGTATATTTTGAAACTTTGTTTTTATAGTATAAAATTTTTGAAAATAAAAAACATTTTCACAGCTCCTGAAGAGAAGGGTATGTGTGTAATTTTTTAATAGTCAGGCATCTTGAATTCTGCTAATTATATATCCAGCCCAGATAAAGTTTTAAAATCTCAGACTCACCCTAGCCTGGTGGCTAAGCTGGTTGGAGCATTGTCCTGTACACCAAAATATTGCAGGTTCGATTCCCAGTAGGGGCACAATACCAAGGTTGCGGTCTCAATCCCCAGTTAGGGTGCATATGGGAGGCAACCAATCAATGTTTCTCTCTCTCTCTCTCTCCCCACTTCCCCACCCCCTCTCCCTCTCTTCCTCTTCTATAAAATCAATAAAACATAGTCGCGGGTGTGGATTAAAAAATAATAATTATAATAAAAATAAAACGCCAGACCCAAGAGCCAACTGCTTCTCCAGGGCTCCATTTAGATTTCTCATGGGAATTTCAAATTCAGCATGTCCCAACTGAACATGCGCCTTCACCCTGCACACCTGCTTGCTGTGTCTCTAGGGTAGCTTCTCCAGGTAAACAGTACCACCAGCTGCCTGAGCCAGAAACCTGGCCTGGTTCTGAACTCTTCCTCTGCCCTGAAGTGTACTCAGTACCCAAGCCTTGTCCTTGCCAAAAATCTCTTGCATCCAATCCTCTTCCCCCTGCTTCCTTGGTCAGCTTCACCATCTGGCCTCTGCTTACCTCTCCTGCCTTGTCCCTCACCACTCCTCCCACCTATCCTCAGCTCATACTGAGCCATGATCAGTTCCCCCAAAGTGCAGTTCTTTTTTCTTCCAAATCTTTGCCTATCCTGTTCCCTTGGCCTGGAGCGCTTCGCCCCACTCATACACCTAGCTACTGCCTACTCCTTCAGGTCTCAAGTTGGACTTTATTGTTTTCAAGAAGCCTTTTTGGCACCGCACATTCACTTCTATATCCTCTAGCATAAACTAGCACCTGGTGGGCCCTCAGTGAAAATATGATCTGAGATATTTGGTCAAACAGATACCACACTGGTTAGTTCAGGCTAAAAAGTATCATTCTCCTTCTGTTCTTCCTCTGTGCTCCCATACCTCCCTCATTATTGAGCATTTGTTTTAAAGTCCTTTTGTCTGGATGCCTACTGGATCATTAGCAAGGATCTATTTATTGCCTATCGAAGAACATATTGGGTGCCATAAATGTGAATTAATTAACATCTAGCCTATCAGAATTCCTGAATCTATTTTTTCCCTACATTCTTCCAAAGACTTTCTGTCTTCAATGTGAACTTTTGAGGAAAATTTTTTCTGAATTAATTATTCAGATTTTACTTAGTTTTATGATTTAATCCCATATTTTTCTACCCTGACAAGGTGATTCTTAATTCAAGGCTCCCTCCATGAGACTAAGAGCCACACTCTGTTGAATACCTTGAATGAACCTGCTTTTAGGTATTCAGTCTTTTGCATAATACATTTAATTAAGGAATACATCAGATAACCCCAGGCCCCGTGCCACTCCTGGAGAACATGCCTTCATGTGGCCTTCCTACATTGGGAGGCTGTGCTCAGACCTGGTCCTCTGCTGCCACTTGGATTTCTGGTTTCTTCTCGACTCCAGGTTTCTTCTACCTGACACCTTGTAATTGGCTTGAACTTGGCTTCTTATCCATGCCCTTGCCTCCTGGCCTATAGCTAAGACATGCCTGCTGCTTGTGTGGTCCCATTCCCAGCATGCTCAGATCAGAGCCTGTGGCTGCCGTGGTCATACCTGCAGTGAGTGCTCTCACTTAACAAAGTTGCTTCCCATCAACTGTCCCATCTGACTCTCAGAGCAGCCAGTTAAGGAAAGCATTTATCATCTTCAAATCCTTTGCTATTTGTATTGGGGTTGCAAATTTAACAACTTTTGTTTCTCATAACTTATTTACTCTTTCTCACGCACTGGATAAATTTACAAATTCAATCTGAGTTTTTGGTGGTGTAATCAGGCTCTTTGGGGCATGCCAATCTCTTTTGAGAAAATGCTTATTATATGAGAGCTTTCTCTTTTTCCATTTACTCAGCTCCAAGACGCTATCATGACATCATATAAGGGGAGGAGAGGGGAAGAGAATGGAAGTGAGAAGGGGCTTCGGATTCGGATGGTGACTTTAGTGGACCCTTATTGGTCTCTGCAATTCAGTGCCTGGTCTGGTTCCTGAAACTGTGACTGCTGGTTGCTCACAGTCCCATTTTTACCATGAGTCATGGTGTGGGCTCCTACCACCGGATCACTTGCTTCTTTGCCTCACCCCTGCATCTTGTCAATCCACTGGGCCTTTCTAGATCTTTGCTTTCCCCACCAGGACACACAGGCACTTCTGGATCATCTGCTCACAGCACATAGGCCAGGAGACCCAGGAGACCAGACACTGGTCTAGACCATTTCTCTCTATAAAGTTCCATTGCTGGGCTCCTCACATACATCTCCTCCCAGGGTTCCACAGACAAAGCAAAGCAAAACCCCTTGCTTTCAGTGTTCTCCAACATATTAAAGGCACTACCCTCTTCCATCAGGGCTTCTGCCTGCAAACAGATGGTCAGGATTGAGTCTTTCTTCCTACCTCTGTCTCTCTTCTCTGATGCAAACCTGCCCTAGGCCAAAAGAGATAGCCTGACTATAACAGAGTGCAGCCAAGAGGGGGGGGCCCCAAATAGGGATTTATAATGGGATCCAGAAGAGTTTGGAGATGATTGGCTCCATGCCACAGGGCTACACCTGCCCAGAATGCTGGCAGCTGTGGCCAATTGTGGGAGGAGCTGGAAATGAGGCTGCAGAAGAAGATTGGTGCTGGGATTTAAACCCAGGCCCCACAGCCATTTGGCGTCTTTTGGGGATCACGTGGCCTGGGTGAGAGTCAGGACCATGCAGCCTTAGAAGTGCTCCCCTTTTGCCACATGGATGGTGCTGGGACCCTGAATCACAGACTTTTACTTCTTTTCTGAGAGACGGTACACCAGACTGGGCAGAGGGAGAAGAAAGGACTGTGTACATTTGTGGGTATTCTAAAGAACTTTAGTCTGTATAATTTTAAATAAATAATAATTCCTTTCCTTTTCACCAGTCTCTGGCATTGAGAGACGTCTTTCCTCTGCCGGTGGGCAAAGCGAACCTAGTATGAGGGAGAAACCCCTGTAGAAAAAAGGGGGGTCTTTTATATCATTCAGTCCCCGCCCTGGTCTGTTCTGTAACATGACTTCCCCTTGCCCTTCTCCATGATCTTCCCAAGTTACAAGGTCTTCCCTCAGGTTTTATCCTGAATTCTGTCTATCCCTGGCATTTGATAACGTCCATGGACAAAGTCAACATAGAGCTAAAAGAATTTAGAAAATGTGAAGTTTTGAACAAAGCCTGGATTTCAGGAGTATTTTGTTGCTGTAAACTCAAAACTCCTGCTTTGAATATTAAAAGCTGAATATTGAAACTCTTTTTATTTTAACATTCTAGCTGTATTATCCTAATGCCTTCAGAAGAATGAACAAAGGTCTCACACTAAGAAATGCAAAAGAGAAAAATGCATTAATATATATGTAAATATGCTCATTACAGTGTTGCTGATATGGAGAAAACATATAAACTATAACTAAATTACACTAATTTGGACTGAATGGTGAAGTTAGTTTGAATTGGCAAAATGTTTTAAGTTTTGATTATTACTAAAGAAAAGTAATATTAAAGTATGTAGAAAGAAAATAAAGTATTAAAGATAAGAAAGGGATAACTATAATTGAACATTAGGAAGAACCAGGCCCTAGATACTCTGTGTGTGTATGTATAAATTACAAAACGTATATGCTTATATATGTAGATACACATCTATGTTACACATACATGTAGATGAATATTAAGTACTTTACATATATGGGCCAGTTGGTCTTAAAACTGATTTTACAGAGGAGGAAACAACACGGAAAGATCGACTTGCTCAGTATCAAATAATTGGTAAGTTGTTTTGCTAGGTTTGGAATGCCAATGGATAACTTTCATAAAACTATCTTTAAAAACTAAATTCTATAAAAATACTTTTAACAGATAAATGAAAAAATGTAATTAGTATATTTTGTATGAAGTGGCAATCTTTGAAAATGTTTTATTTCTCTAGTATTAGATTTTTTTAATTCCATTTTTTATTTTTATAACAAGTACTTTATAAATTTTACAATAAAAAATTTAGCTACTGGTTTATCTAGCTATTCAAAACATGTACCTTAGAAGGAGTTACTGAATGAATTTTTACTGTACAATTTCACAGACCTAAACATAATCTTTCCTTATGATATTTGCAATTTTATCCATTTTCTCTAGGTAATTTGTAATTACAAAATGTCAAAATATTTGGTCAATTCTCTAAAAATTAAAGAAAAAGTCAAAGGGCACAGATATGTAGCATCACTTAACCAAATAGCCATTTGAACTGATTGAATTTGCATCATAAAAGAGCTGCCTCAAAAAGAGCTTTCCTTCCAAAGGGGACTGCGTGGAAAGAGAGAGAGGAGTAGCCTAATATTGGAAAGCCTGCCATCCATGACCTCAGCCAGGTGATAATGGTTAACATCAACAGTGATGAATTGTGTGTATAGTATGTATTTTTGATGTGATAGGATGAAAATGACAATTTACCTCGGTGGTTTTCCTCCCCAGAGCTCTTAACCCTAGTTTAATCATGAGAAGGATATCAGAAAAGTCCCAGTTGGGGGACATGCTACAAGATACCTCATCAGTATATCTCAAAACTTTAAAGGCCATAAAAGTCAAGGGAGGTCTGAAAAACTATAACAGCCAAGAGGAGCCTAAGGAGATATGTCAATTGAATGAATGCAATACGGAATCCTGGATGGGATCTTGGAACTGCTCCCTCCTTGCAAAAAATCAGGTAAGAACTAAAGATATTTAAATAAAGTATGGATATTAGTTAATAATGGTACATCCCTATTTGCTTATTAATTGTAACAAATATACCATACTAATCGAAGTTATTAATAACAAGGGAAACTAGGTGTAAGCTCTCTGTACTATCTTTACATTTTTCTGTAAATCACACTATTCTAAATTAAGAAGTTTATTTTTAAACAGAAGCTACATATGAATATTATATTGGACAGCACAGTTCTATATCCAACTAGTAATAGTCAGGAATGCATAAGACTGAAAAACATATTAAACTACATCAGAGGATGCACTCAGTAAAATCTAGGTTGTAGAAAAGATGACAAAACAAATGACCCAATTTCTTCAGCAAATAAATTAAAAGAAGAGAGAGATGAAGGTTAAAATAGACTCAAGAAACATATCAAGCAATCACAATGTGTGGACTTTATCTGAATACTGATGGAAGCAAAAAGCAAGAAATTATAATACTACAAAACATTTGGAAGTTTGAACACATACTGAAGATTTGATGATATTAAGGAATTACTGTTAATTTTATTTGGGGTGTGATGTTACTGTGGTAATTTTTAAAATATCCTATCTTTCAGAGATACATAGTGAAGCATTTAAGTATTAAATTATATGATTTCTGGTATTGGCTCTAAACTAATATGGGCTAGCGGATGTTGCAGTGGGGGTACAGGTGATGTAAGATTGATCATGTGTTCACTGCTGAGGCCGGGTTAGGTGAATGGGGATTCCTTGTATTATCCCATATACTTATGTACTTATTTATAATTTTCCATAATAAAAAGTTAAAAGAAATAAAAACTACAAAGTGAAAATAACTTTTTAATAAGCCTTACTGTGTGGTACTCTGTTTCTGAATAGTAAACTGTTTTCCACCTACACATCACCAATTCTCAAAATAGCAGCTTGGAGATAGAAAGTGACATTTAAGCTGTGTCTACAGAAAGCTAAAACCTACCGGTTGATTTGATTAATTCAGACAAAGAGTTAGTCAGTTTAGAAGAGAGGAAAAATAAAACTGCTCCTTTTGCTAAGTTTGTGAAGTAACACCTTGTAAAATAAGTGATTAATATTTGCTGGTCAATAAATCAGTGAATTTGACATTTGTTCTGGTACCTTAATGAAGACATAATCTGACTGTAGACAAACAATGTAAGAAACTGAAAAACAAAGGTGAAAAGCTAGCTCTAGGCAAAATCTATGGAGAAGACAACGTTTATTTTCCAAATACATGCAGTGGACATCACTATAAAAACACAGCCGGAGGTGATGATGAGGACCACATTGCAAAACTATCATTAGATTGTTTTGATAAAATTCTACCAAAAGTTATAATAATATATATATTTGTACTAAGTTGGTATAATGACTTATAATATACTATATATGCTATATACTATATATAGTATAATATACTATATATGTATTTTAAGCCTAATGTAAGGACCCTAATGTATAGAACCCTTTAAAATTTACAAAGCACTTTCATATTGTGGCATATCATGTTACCTCATTTTGTGAGTCAGACAAAAATAGGTAACATTATCTCTGTTTTTTAGGTAGAAAACAGGCTCTGGGAGGCCTCCTGGAGTTGTCAGTGCCAAAAGCAGAGGAATGGGGACTGGAACCCAGGTGTTCTGGCAACAAGTCCAGTGCTCTTTGTTGACACTTAGCTGTCTCTCTAGGGGAAGTACATAATATAGTGCTGTGGCTTCTGCTTGGCTTATAGTGGAAAGAAAGTTGGCATGAATAAATATCTCCAGTTTGGGAACACAACCTTCCCTTTTGCCAATCTCTAGTATTTAAACCTTGTCAGTAAACTGGTACTTTTTGTAATGACCGTATATTATAAATAGCCAATATTCTAGGCCAAGTGATGCTCCATTAATATTACATTCTGTTTGTCCAGTGACTCACAGCTCAACTCCAGAAATTAAACTCAGGGAAGATGCTAAACACTCTTGTCAACGTTATTAAATCCTTTGATGTTGAAAAAGAATACATATTAAAATGTATTAAAAATAGCATAATCAATAAAATGTAATTTAAAAAATAAAGAAAACTGTTGAAAGAAGAAAATACTATATAAGAACTTTATAATGTCAATTACTGGTAATACAAAGCTCATCATTCTAGTTCATTTTTTGACAAGTGGCTTTATTGTTTTACGGTGTCTTTCTCCAGGGGGACTTCTGTTTCTCCTCAGTAGATTTAGTCCATTTATTTATCATGCCTTCATTGTTCCTCAAATCCATTTTTCAGCAAACAAAACCATTTTTAATAGCTTATATGTAACTGTATCTCACCTCTAGTCAATGACCACTTCCATTCCAACTATTTTAAACAATGTTTTGGAATTAGTCCATCTCTTGCCTTTGCATATATTCTCTCTTTTTCTAACTTTCCCCAGTGACTCACTTTTGCCTTTGTTTTTAAGTAAAGCCTCCTCTTATGGTTTCTTCCTGAGTATCCCCTTTGGAGCTAAACAGATACTTTTTTTTTTGCACAGCAGTATGTCCAGCCAAGAACAAAAATACAGGTATGCGTTCGTTGCAACAACATTTAGGTGGATTTAATCAGAATGCAGTTTAACAGTTCAAATATGTCCATATTTCAAGGACCATAGAAGACTTAACGTTAGAGGCTCTCAGTTTCAGCAGTCTGAACAAATCACACTATTAAACACTGTACCAGTAGAAATGAATGTACTTCCAAAATTATTTCCCCCCACTGCAAACAGCTTAGTCACACTGGAGATCGTGACCCACAGGGTTGCCAAAGTGTGCTTTCCCAATTTACCTCGTGCTGAATCAGTAAACTGATCAGGATCTGAAATGTCCCTTCATGAGCACAAACTGAGGAAACTGGAAAAGATAAACGAGAAGAGATTTCTGGTTGGAAGTACTGTCTGGTGGGCCGTGGCAGCATGGCAGTGTATGTACCTGGGAGAGCCTCAGAAACTCAAGTGAGGGTCAAAAGATGAGGACTTGGTGCTGAGGTTCAGGGATTTCAATCTTTTTGCAGCGTTTACACCAGGGAATTAAGAACCCAGCTGCGTGTATCATCAGGTGACTCACTCCCCTGCTCCCTCAAGAATATTAGATTTTTCTTGCTGTAGCAACAAACTGCCACAAACTTAGTGGCTTAAAGCAACAGAGATTTGTTATCTTGCAGTCTGTAGGTCAGAAGTCCAGTAAGGATCTCACCAGATTAAAAATCAGTGTGTCAGCAGGGCTTTTGGAGGCCAGCGTAACGGCGAATCTCTCTCACAAGCCTCGCTCACCACAGTTGGAAAATAGTTTCTGCTTTTAATGATTCAAGTGATTAAATGGGTTCCACCTGGATATTTCAGAATAACTTTCTCATCTCAAGGTGTAACCATAATCATATCCACAAAGTCCCCTTTGCTGTGTAATGTAACATGTTTACAGGTTTTGGGGATTAGTGGATGGATTTCTTTGGGGGCCATTATTCTGCCTAGCATACCAAGGGAAGGGTAGAATGTAAAGACTTTCTGGCCTGCACCTTTCAACTTATTTTTATGCCTTAACCTGCTAACTGGATCTGGGCCTACCACCATATACCCCACTATAGCTCTTCTCTTTGTTTAGTTTGGGCTCACCTGGCTTGAAGACCATACTATCTACCATTTCCCCCATTATTCTTAACAACATCTATTAATATAGAAAATTTATAAGAAATAAATTATTTATTTATGGAGTGGGAGCTTTATTTATTTTCTATTTATTTTAAATTACAATTTTTATTGTATTTTTTCCATCAACATTTATCCCCTGTACCCTCTTCTACCTCCATCCAAATTACTTTTTTAAACTAAAAACAATATGTAAATTTTTAGTAAACATCATGCATCTATGCATCAGCTGTCTTCTGGGATAGGGGCCAAATACTTTTTTCCAAAGTAAGGATACTCATTACAACAGCATCATGTGGAGGTCCTAATGCATTAAACAATGGCAGCCAATTTGGATTCTTTCAATAAATAAAGATGTGAATCTATGGGTTTCTTCAGATGAGGCCCTCCACGGAATTCCCACCTCCCTTTTAGTGTATGACCTAAGTGCCTCGGGAAGACAGAAGATTTTCTTACTGTAGTCTTAAGTTGAAATGAATAAATAATCATTTATCTTTTAAATTATGGTATTTTATTTTTATGGGACTCAGTTAGTACACATTTTCAAATGGAGGCTAAGTGGTTTTGCTGTAATCTTATTGATGAATGGAATTATATATTTTTTTACATTATATAAACTGAAGGCAAAATTGAATTTACCTTGAAGGTAATTAAGCTTCATGGCCTCTAATTTTGTAATAGTAGTATTTGATCATATTTTCCTAAAGAAAATCACAAAAATTGAACATGTTTAAGATTTCATACAATTTGGGTCCACCACTGACTAGAAATAGTTTTCTGCTTAGATTGCTTGTGTGTTGAATAATCACAATATTTTCTTTTAAATATACACATTTGTTTTCTAATTCTTAGGTGTGATAGGCTACTTCATTTGTTCACAATTTTTCATGCCTCTTCACCTTTGCCATGTTTCCTTACCCTACTGACTTTGGACTTGGTTTGGCGGATGGAGTGTGAGCAGATGAGAAGTATGCTAGGTCCCAGCAGAAAATTACAATGACCTTGTGTGGCTCGGCTCTGTCCCTCAACTTCTGCTCTCCACTAAGAGTATTGTGCTACGTGCCATTGAGTCAGCTCCAACTCCTGGTGACGCTATGAATGAGTATGTTCACAATGTCCAGGTCTCAACAGCCCTGCTCAGCTCCTTGAGACTCATGCCAATAACTTCTTTTATGCAGTCAGTCCTCTCATATGTGGTCTTCCTCTTTTCCTGCTGCCTTCTGTTTTCCCCAGTATTACTGTTTTTTCCAAAAACTCCTGCCTTCTCATGATGTGCCTGAGGTAGGACAGCTGTCATTTTTATTGCAAGGATTCCCTGGACACTGGAGCGCTCCAAAGAATTTCAGAAGAAGGCTGGTCTGTTTTATGGACAACAAGACCATAAAGCCTTTGACCGCATTGATCATGAAAAGCAATGGGTTGCTCTGAGAGAAATGGGCATGCCTCAGCAGTCGATTGTCTTGTTGCATACCCTGTATTGAGAAAAGGGAGCCACTGTCAGGGCAGAATGTGGAGAGACAATGGTTTCCTATAGGCAAAGATGTCAGACAAGTGTTCATTTTATCCCCATAGTTGTTTAATCTGTATGCAAAATACATCATACAAAAAACTGGGATCAGCTCAGAGGAAGAAGGAGTGAAAATTGGTGGAAGAAATATCAAAATTTAAGATATGTAAATGGCATCATCTTACTATCAGAAAACAGCAATGCTTTAAAACAACTTCTGATGAAATTCAAAGAAGAAAGTGCCAAAATAGGACCGTATTTGAATGTCAAGAAGACAAAAATCATTACTATAGAAGAAGTATACAACTTTAACATAAACAATAAAGACACTGAAATTGTTAAGGATGAGAATTGCATGCCCCAGATAGTGGCTGCTGCTTCAGCCTGGGTCCCAGGATGAGAAGAGTCACAGAACCCAGGCAAGCTCAGCACAAGCCCAGTTGACCTATAGGCTTCATGTCATGTGAGCAAGAAATAAATGTTTGTAGATGCACTGATATTTGGCCTGTATTGAAAACCGGAGGGACTGCCCTGCCTACTTTTTTTATTTTGCCACATAAGTTTATCTATCTATCTATCTATCTATCTATCTATCTATCTATCTTACCTATCTAATCCCCTTTAGTATTTTCCTGGATTTCCAGTATGTATATTACACTCTTCTTTTGTTGCTTTAACTAGCATACTTATTGATGGCTGCTGAGTCATTAAGCACATAACTTCTCTTCCCTGGAGACAGTCCTTTGTGTGTTATTATTCTTTTTTTTTTTTTTTTTTTTAAGTAAATTGGCAGGGATACACAAGGAAGGAAGCTTGCCTCACTTGGGACTTCAGATTCCAAGCCTGCGCTACATGCTCACCATTTTCTGAAAATGCAAAATTCATTTCTGTCTGTTTTCTTGACGTTCTTTTTATAAAATATGTGGGTATTTTTCTAATTATTTTTAATTATGCTCCTATAGAATTAGTGCAAATTCCCCTACTTGTTTATCTGAAGACCCATTATGTGAAGTGAGGCTAAGTCCCCTGATGGTCACTATTTACATTTTAAAACATTCAGACAGGATCTTCTCCTGCAGATCCTCTCCAACATAGCCATATTAATGTCATGCCATGTTTGCATTTCCACTAAATTTCCCCAATCAGTAATAAGGTGTTACTTGTGTGTGTGTTCATTAAATATATTGTTTTCTTAACCACACAAGATTATCAAGAAATGTATCCCTTCCTCTAAAGGGTACTATGATTCTAAACTATCAACATTTTTAACTAGGTGAGATGCATTGCTCTTGAGACATAGTAATACATATCTGTTGAAAATTCATCGTTGGTAGAAAGATGAGCAAGCTTTGAAAACCAGCATGATATTCTCTTTATTTCACAATTCCTTTGATGGGCCTTACTACATGTGTACCCCTGGCCCCGTTTCAAACTACTCCTAAATCTGAATTGTAAACTAATCTTTATTTGAAAAAATATTTGTGGAAGTAACCAGTTGCAGTCATGTAAAATCTTAATGCTATTAAATTAATCTTAAATTTAGGCAAAGGAAAAGAGTAAAACAAAAAGTAAATATTCAAGAAATTAGGAAAAATAAAACTAGGATGTAGAGAATGCTAGAATATCTTTATACCTTTCGTGTGTGTGTGAGAGAGAGTTCAAATGTACCTTTACTCTAAAATAAAAATGTCCAAAATAGAGGAATAAGGATTTCAAGGGAGATTATGCCATAAATTATAGTCAGTACTCAACAAGTGTTGAGAGAATAAATTACACTGAGCTAAGGAAATGTGTATTTTCTTCAGGGGCTAAGAAAATGGAAAAAGGTACTTTTGCAACATTGCATGATTATCTAAGTTTATGTTAGGTTGATGCCTATTTAGAATTGATTGTGAAATGAACATGTTTAATTGCTTGACTATATCTTTTCTTATATTAGAATGGTCCTTTAGCAAA
This sequence comes from Glossophaga mutica, assembly GCA_039655065.1. Taxonomy (NCBI): domain Eukaryota; kingdom Metazoa; phylum Chordata; class Mammalia; order Chiroptera; family Phyllostomidae; genus Glossophaga; species Glossophaga mutica. Next base: position 146,384,458 of record CM077306.1, read on the forward strand.
GAGAATTTTTACTTCTTTTTGGTTAAGACAGCACAGTATACAAGGTTACCTGTGAAGAGTGTTGTCTAAAGCTGACTTTTGCATTAATAAGGACAACACCATGTGACTGCCCGGGCACAGAGCAGATCTTATCAATACTGAATCCAGGTGCCCAGGAGCCTAGGGGTGAATCTTAGTTCTGGAATGCACCAGAACACTTTAGCCAAGTACTTATTTTTTTCTCATTTTCCATTTATTCACTTGTAAACAAGGAATAATGATGCCCTTGTCACAAGATTGGACAAGATTGCTATAAAATTTGACAAGATTTTAGAAATGAAGTGTAACTTGAACTCAGGGGAGCCAGTTCTAGGAATCTATCACATGTAAAATTAAAGTCTTGAGAGGAGAGAAGATGGTCGCCAAGTAGGTAGAAGCAGAGTTAACTTGCTCTTGTCCCCATCTCAGATATTTGGCTGATCTGAAATAAACTGATCATTCAATGCAATCGTAGCTGATACAAAGTTTGGAAGCCAAGGAGTACCGAAGATGCTTCACAACAGGTGGTAAGGAGATTTTATAAGTTGAAGGGAAAGTATCCTAGGTGTGGTGCCTGCAGCCCCAGAGATCTCAAACAAAGATTCCAGCTTTGCAGCTCCCTCCCCTCCCAGGGCAGAGAACCCTAGACCCCGGCTGAGAACGAGTTTGACACATAAAGTTGGGGAGATCCAGGCTACACACACACACACACACACACACACACACACACACACACACACACACACGCAATGAGCAGCACACCTGAAGTTACAGCAGCTAATGCCATTCAGGAGAGTGCCAAAGAGAGAAAGGGATTCTACCTGCGCCTGCAGAGAGAAGCTATGGCCAGCATTGACTGTGAGAGACCTTTGGCTTTTTGGAGAGGTGGTGTGTGAAGAAAGCCAGACAGTGATTCAGTGCTGCAGTGGGAGTGCCCAGAGAGACTTTTTAAAAGGGAGCTGAGGTGTGCTGGGCAGGGACCCCATGTGCAGCTATGCTGCCAGCAAGGGGAAAGGATTGAGGACTTATTTGCTCCTACTGAGTGCAGCTGGGCAACAAGGGGATTTCTCAGGTCCAGCCTGGCACAGCTAGCAGGCTGGAGACTGTGCAGAGTGAAGAGTTTGGGACTGTGTCTGCTATGAGGGCAGTGGGCTGAGATTTGGATGGGCAGGAGTTGAGCACCTGAGATTATTTATAGCCATATAGAGCAACCTTGGGGTTGGGGTTGCTCCTGGGGGAGATTGAATGTTCAGGAAGGGAAGGATGCATCCAGTCCCAACCTCCTGCAGTACCGAAAGAGGGAGAGGTTCAAGAACCTCCTGCAGGGTGCAGATCTGCAAGAGAAAGACAGAAAGAGAAATGCCTAAAGGGCCCGTTTTGAACTTCTCTCAGAGAGACAAAATACACTGATTCCTAGGGTCCTATTCCACTGAGGCCAGTAAGGCACAGAGATCAGAAATCAGTGCAGCAAGGGAGAATCAGGGCCCCGCCAGCCTTGGCTCACACACAGAGCTGCTAGCATCACCAAGCAGGAAAGAGCTGACCCTCCCTTGAAACAGATAACTCAGCAGAAACTATACATTCTTGGAAATAAGCTGGAACAGACCAAGATAGGTGATACAAGGACAGGGGGAACACACCCATGACTGTCCCAGAAGACTAAACAGTGCCTCCCAGGGGAGGCCATGGGGGCCCATTCTCCTGATTGCAACAGACGCCCCCTCTAGAGGCAGATGAAAGTGATAGAGGTAGTGCTGCCAGAAGTTGGGAGGACCCACCCTGGGACCTTGAGCTAATAAAAAACCAGAGGTGGATCCAGAAAGAGAAGACAGAAGGCAAACACCAAACTCTGCTGAGATGAATTCCACCTCATTCCTCTTCAGAATTTGTTATTTTTTTTCTTTCACATAACCTTTTAAGACTTTTCCTTTTGTGTCAATTCTGTTCCAACTAATTCATTATTCTTTCTTTTATTCTTATTCTTTGTACTTAGATTTTTATATTTTTTAATTTAATTTTTATTTCAAATCTTACATTGTACCCTCACCATGCCTTTGCCTTCTTCCTGCCCTTTCTTATTTCCATTGTAAATCATAACCCCCCACCCCCAAAGCTATGACTTGTCCCTATGCCTTACTCTTACTGTTTCTGCTCCATCTTCTCAAAATCATTCTTCCTTCCTTTAGTCAGTTCACATTCTTTTTCTCCTTCTTGTAGTATTCTTATTTTATTCCCACTTTTATAAATGGTGGCTTGTTTGGCATGGATATTATGGTTATTACTGTTCTTCTTCAACTATATCCCTATTTGTTCAATATTTTTTTATTTCAAATCTCATAGTCTTGTCTTACTCCCCCTGTCTTATTCCTGTTTTGCCTTCCTCCTGCCCATGCTTATTTCAGTTTGGAATTTTTTTCCTTTCTTAGCCTGCATTCTATTCCTTACTCTCATTATTTCTCCTCCCTCTACCCTCTCAAAATAATTTTTCCTTACTGTGGACATCTCATATTGTCTTTTCCATTTTGTACAATATTCTTATTCTCTTTCAGCTTCATCAATCTTTGCTCAGCTATTATTGACTCTGTTATAGTTTTTCTGCAATTTTGTTCCCTTTGGTACACTACTTTTTAAATTTTACTTTAAACCTCATATTATACTCTTCCCTTTCTGTACTCCATTTTGCCATTGCCCTTCCCTGTTTTACATATGTTTTAAATTTTATTTTTTTCCTTTCTTTGCCTGGTTTATATTCCCAACTTTTATTATTTCTCCTCCCTCTTTCTCCTCAAAATCATTTTTCACTCCTTTAGTCATTTCATATACCCTTTTTCCTATCATATAATATTCTTAGTCTCTCTTCACCTTTATTAATCTTTGCTCAATTGCTGTTGATATTGCTAGTGAGGTAGGGGGGTATTTTTGCTGGTGTATGTTTGGTTCTCTGGGTAGTAGTGCCTTATTATCCAGCACCTGTACAACAGCATACAAGATGTGGCAGGGGTTGTGACTCCCAGTCAGCCAACCAAAGGGGAGAATCCACCAACAAATGAGCCATCAATAACCAAAGTTCAAGTATGACAAGAGAGCACACATAAAGTGAATAAAGGGCAACCCTAGAGCATACCAATTATGAGATCAAAGAGAGTGCACCATGGAGTCCCACAGAACTCCTACCACAGAAGTTCACCCCACAAAGAGAGGCAGGCAAAACAAGGCAACCAGAGATGTAGAAACAAACAAAAATAGTCACATAAAATGGAGAGACAAACAAATAACCCACCAATTGGAAGGAAAGGAGGAGTTCCCAGAAAAAGAGGTAAATGAAATTGAGGCAAGAAATATCAGAGGTAAAATTCAAAATAATGGTTATAAGGATGCTCAAGGAACTTTGTGAGAACTACAAGGAACTATATGGGAGCTACAAGGAACTTAGTGGGAACTACAGCAATATGAAATGCACATAGAAACAGAATAAGAACCAGGGAGAGATGAAGAATACAATATCTGAAGTGAAAAATACACTAGAAGGAATTAAAAGCAGGCTGGATGAAACAGAGGACTGAATCAGCAATCTGGAAGACAAGGTAGAAAGACATAGACACAGAAACAAAATGAAAAAGTAGGGAGAATAAGGGTAGTTTAAGGGTCTTCAGGACAAGATAAAACATTAACAACATTCACATCATAACAATATCAGAAGAAGAAAAGGAGCAAGGGACAGAAAACCTGTTTGAAAAACAGCAAGAAAACTTACCTAACTTGGTGAAGGAAAAGATCATGCAAGTTCAGGAAGTACAGAGGGCCCCAATTAAGATGAACTCAGAGAGGCCTTCTCCAAGAAGGCCTTAATTATAAGGGCAACATAATTAAAAGGGAAAATTTTAAAGACAGAGAGAATCTTAAAGGCAGCAAAGGAGAAAAAACTAGTAACATATAAGGGAACTCTGATAAGGCCATCAGATGTTTTCTCAACAGAAACACCACAAGCCAGGAGGGGCTAACATGAAATATTCCAAGTAATGAAAAGCAAGGACCTACAACCAAGACTACTCTATCCAGCAAGGCTCTCATCAAAATGAAAAGCAAGATAAAGGCCTTCCCAGAAAAAAGAAAACTAAATTAAGCTATACCTCCATCAAGCCAGGTCTACATGAGATGCTAAAGAGATTGCTATAAAAAGAAGAAATGGGGGGGGGGAGAAACAACACAGGTATGGTAAAAATGGCAATGAATTAAGTACCTATTACTAATAACCTTAAATGTAAATGGATTAAATGCTTCAATCAAGATACATAGGGTAGCTGAATGAATAAGAAAACACAACCTGCATATATGCCATCTACAAGAGACCCACTTCAGAACAAAAGATTTACAGTGGTTAAAATTAAAGGAATGGAAAAAATATTCCATGCAAATGGACATGAAAAGAAAGCTGGGGTAGCAATACTTATACCAGACAAAATAGACTTCAAAACAAAAGCCATAAAAAGGGACAAAGAAGTTTACTACATAATACTTAAGGGAATAGTCCAACAGGATGATATAATCTTCGTAAACATATGTGCACTCAACGTAGAAACACCTAAATATATAAAGAAAATCTTGGAGGTTTTCAAGAAAGCTATTGACAACAACACAGTCATTATATGGGATTTTAACACCCACTGTCAACAGTGGATAGATATTTCAAACAAAGAATCAACAAGGATACTGTGGCACTGAACAACACTCTAGATCAAATGGACTTAATTGAGAAGCTTTCACACCAAAGAAGCAAAATACACATTCTTTTCAAATGCACATGGAACATTTTCAAAGATAGACCCCATGGTAGGACACAAAACAAGCCTCAATAAATTCAAGAAAATTGAAATTGTATTAAACGTGCTCAGATCACAATGGATTGAAACTAGAAACCAACCTCAAGTAAAAAACCCAAAAATATCAAATTCATGGAGACTGAATAACATGTTATTAAATTATGAATGGCTCAACAATGAGATCAAGGAAGAAATCAAAAAGTATCTGGAAACAAGTGAAATTGAACATACAATAACCCAAAACCTATGGACCACAGTGAAGACAGTCCTGAGAGGCAAATTCATAGAAATACAGCCCTACCTAATGAAGAGAGAAAAATCTCAAATAAACAACCTAACCCTACATCTATAAGAACTAGAGGAACAACAACAAACAAAGCCCAGAGCTAGTAGAAGGAAGTAAATAATCAAGACCAGAGCATCATTAAATGACATAGAGACTAAAAGCACAATTCTAAGGATCAATAAATCCAGGACCTGGTTCTTTGAAAAGATAAACAAAATCAACAAGGCTTTAAGCAGGCTCATCAAGAAAAAAAGAGAGAGGCCCCAAATAAATAAGATCAGAAGTGAGAGAGGAGAAATTACAACTGATACCACAGAAATACAATTGTTACTATGAACAACTTTATGCCAAGAAATGGACAACCTGGGGGAAATGGACAAATTTCTAAAAACATACCATCTTCCAAAACTGAATCAAGAAGTAGCAGAAAGCCTGAACAGGCTGGTAACAACAAGTGAAACTGAAGTAGTAATCAAAAAATTCCTATCACATAAAAGCCCTGGACCAGATGCCTTCGCAGGTGAATTTTACCAAACATTTAAGGAAGAACTAACTCCTATTCTTCTCAAACTATTCCAAAAAATTCAAGAAGAAGGAAGACTTCCAAATGCTTTTTATGAGGCCAGTATCATACTAACTCCATAACAAGGCAAAGACACAATGAAGAAAGAAAACTATAGGCCAATATTTGGTAAACATAAGGGCTAAAACCCTCAACAAAATATTGGCTATCTGGATTCAGCAATACATTAAAAAATCAGAAACATTGATCATGTGGGATTCATCCAGGGATGCAAGGATGATACAATATTTGTAAATCAATAAACATACTACATAAACAAAGTGATAGATAAAAATCACATGAACATATCAGTGGATGTTGAAAAAGCATTTGATAAAGTACAGGACCCATTTATGATAAAAACACACAGCAAAGTGGTAATAGATGGAGCATAACTCAACATAATAAAAGCCATATACAAGAAACGAACAGTCAACATCATACTGAACAGGCAAAAACTAAAAGTGTTCCCCCAAAATCAGGAACAAGACAAGGGTGTCAGCTTCCACTACTCTTATTCAGCATAGTATTGGAAGTCCTAGCCACAGCAATCAGACAAGAAAAACAAATAAAATGCATCCAAATTGGTAAGGAGGAAGTTTTACTATTCACAAACAACTTGATAGTGTGCATAGAAAACCCTACAGACTCCTCCAAAAACCTATTTGTCCTAATAAGTGAATTAGGCAAAATAGTGGGATACAAAGTCAGTATTCGGAAATTGATAGTATTTTTGTACACCAACAATGAAATACCAGAAAGAGAAATTAGGAAAAAAATCCCGTTTACTGTAGCAACAAGAAAAATAAAGTAACTAGGAATAAATTTACCAAGCAGGTAAAAGACCTATACTCAGAAAACTATAGAACACTAGAAAAAGAAATTAAAGAAGGTACAAATAAATGGAAGCTTAAACTGTATCCATGAATGAGAAGAATTAACATCATTAAAATCTCCATACCGCCCAAAGCAATCTATAGATTCAATGCAATTCCTATTAAAATAACAATGACATATTTCATAGATCTAGATCAAATATTTCAAAAATTTATATGGAACCAAAAAAGACCCCAAATAGCCTCAGCAAATTTGAGAGTAGGAGAACAAAGTAGGAGAGATCACAATACCTGATATCAAACTATACTACAAGGCTACTGTAATCAAAATAGTGGTACTGGAATAAGAACAGACACATAGATCAATGAGACAGAATAGTGAGCCCATAAATAAACCCATGTATCAATGGTCTATTAATATTTGACAAAGGAAGCAAGAGCATATGATGGAGAAAAATAGCCTCTTCAATAAGTGGTGTTGGGAGAACTGGACTGGTACATGAATAAAAATGAAACTAGACCACCAACTTACACCATACACTGGAATAAACTCAAAGTGGATAAAAGACTTAAATATAAGTTGTGACACCATAAAAGTCATAGAAGAAAACATAGGCAGGAAAATTTCAGATGTCCTATGCAGTAATATTTTCACCGATATATCTCCTAAGCAAGGGAAATAAAGGAAAAAATAAACACATGGGACTACATCAAACTAAAATGCAACTGTACAACTAAAGAAACCATCATCAAAATAAAAAGGGACTTGACTATGGGAGAATGTATTTGCTAATGATACCTTGGACAAGAGTTTGATCTCCAAAATATATAAAGAACTCATTACTCAACACCAGGAAGACAAATGGTCCAATTGAAAAATTGGCAAAGGACCTGAATAGACACTTCTCAAAAGAGGGCATACAGATCACCCATACATATATGAAAAGATGCTCAACATCACTAGCCATCAGAGAGATGCGAATTAAAACCACAATGAAATACCACTTCACACTGGTGAGAATGGCCATCATAAACAAATGAACAAACAACAAGTGCTGACGAGGAGGTAGAGAAAAGGGAACCCTAGTGCACTGTTGGTGGGAATGCAGGTTAGTGCAGCCCCTGTGGAAAGCAGTATGGAATTTCCTCAAAAAACTGAAAATGGAGCTGCCTTTAGACCCAGTGATTCCACTGCTGAGAATATACCCTAAGAACACTGAATCACCAATTTAAAAGAACCTGTGCACCTCTATGTTCATATACAATAGCCAAGTGCTGGAAACAGCCTAAGTGCCCACCAGTAAATGAGCAGATCAAAAAACTGTGGTACATTTATACAATGGAACACTACACAGCAGAAAGAAAGAAGGAACTCCTACCTTTTGCAACAGCATGGATGGAACTGGAGGATATGCTAAATGAAAGAAGGCAGTTGGTGAAAGACAAATACCATATAATCTCATGTATAAGAGGAATCTAATGAACAAAATAAACTAACGAACAAAATAGAACCACAGGCATGAAAACATGGACAAAACGGCAGTGACCAGAGGGGAGGAGACAAGGGGGATAATGGTGGAAGAAAGGGGAAGTGACTAGTTAAAGAACATGTTAAATGACCCACAGACATGGACAACAGTGTGAGTATTGACTACCTGGGGGGGGGGGGTGTGGGATGAGTAGAGGAGTGCAAAGGGAAAAATTGGGACAACTGTAATAGAATAACAATTAAAAATGATAAAATAAATAAAAAATAAAAAGAAAGAAGCCAGTCAGAGAAAGACAAATACCATATGATTTCACTCATATGTGAAATCTAATGAACAAACCTAACTAATAAGCAAAATAGAGAGACTCATGAATAGAGAGCAGGCTGACTACTCTTTGGTGGGATGGGGAGGTGGTTAGGGGGTTGGAAGAATTGAGCAAAAATAAAAAGTACTCATGGAAATGGAGAACATTGTGGTGATTGTAGGGGGAGATGGATGAGTGGAGGTGGAAAAGGATATTAGGGGGATAAATGGTAATGGAAAAAATACAATAAAAATAAATTTAAAAAGAAAAAATAAAATAAAAGTCTTAAATGTTACCTTTTCAAAAAATATACAGATATGTTTTGGAATATTGCTCATCATAGTACAAATTTAAAACAACCTAAATGTTCAACAATAGAGGATCAAAGAATGGTCTTATAAATTATGGCACATCTAAATGATGGGCTCATGTACAATTATTTAAAATCATGTTTACAAATATTCTAATGATGTAGGAAATACTCTTGATAGTAAAAAGTGGTATATGAAATTTGTTCTGGGTAGTAAAAGTGAATAGATCTTTTTCCAAAGAAAGCATACAGTGACCAACAGGTTCATGTAAAGATGCTTATCATAATTAGCCATCAGGGAAATGCAAATCAAAACCACAAGGCAGTAGCACCTCACACCTGTTAGAATGGCTATTATCAAAAAACAAGGGATGACAAGTGTTGGTGAGATGTGGAGAAAAGGGAACCCTTGTCCACTACTGGCAGGAATGTAAATTGGTGCAGCCACTATGGAAAATATTGTGAACTTCCTCAACAAGTTAAAAATAGAACTAACATATTACCTGAGAATTCTACTTTTAGGTATCTGTCCAAAGGAGATACAAATCATTATCTTGAAAAATAATATCTGCATTTACATATTTATTGCAGCATTAGTTACAACAGCCAACACGTGGAAACAATCTAAGTATCTATTAATAGATGAATGAATTAAAAATGTGGGATATATATTATATAATATATAAAATATATGTATATGTAAAGTGATCTATTATTCAGATATATAAAAGAAGAAAATCCTGCCTTTTGAGACAACATGGATGAACCTTAAAGGCATTATGCTAAGTGAAATAAGTCAGACAGTGAAAAATAAATACTGTATGATCTCACTTATATGTGGAATCTCAGAAAACTAAACTCATTGATAAAGAGGACAGATTGGTAGTTGCCAAAGTGGGGGGTGGGGCTGAGAAAATGGGGTGATCAAAAGGTAAAAACTTCCAGTTATACAGTATAAATAAGTTGTAGATAAGTTTTGGGGCTATAATGTACAATATGGTGACTATAGTTAACAATACTGTATTATATATTTATAAGTTGCTGAGAGATTAATTTTTTAAAGTTCTCATCTCAAGAAAAAAATTCTAAGTACATGAAGTTATGGATTTAACTAAACTTAACTTGGCAAATACATTTCACAATATATAGAAATATCAAATGATTGTTATACACCTGAAATGAGCACAATGCTATATGTCAATTATATATCAATAAAACAGGAAAAATATACTACTTAAAAAACTATTGCATCAAAATCAGAAAAGAAGACATAAAATTGCCTGTTTGCAGATGTATTTGGTCCTCTATTCAGAAAACTTTAAAAATTAAATAAAAATAATTGCTAGAACTCATAAAAAATTCCAGAAACTTTCAAGATACAAAAATCAACACATAAAAATCAGTTGTGTTTCTATATACTAAAACTAAACAATCTGAAAAGAAATTAAGAAAATTATTACAAATACAATTAACACCAAAAAGCATAAAATAGTCAGGGATAGACCAAACTAAAGAAGTGAAAGACATATACACTGAAAACTAGAAAACACTGCTGAAAGAAATTAAAGAAGCAAATAAATGGAAAGACATCTTGTGATAATGGATTGGAAGACTATATTATTAAGATGTCAATACTACTCAAAGTGATGTACAGATTTATTTCAATCGCTGTCAAAATGCCAATGGCATTTTTTTCAGAAATAGAAAAAAATTCATCCTAAAATTGGTATGGAATCTCAAAGATCTCCAAATAGCCAAAACAATCTTCAAAAAGAACAAAATAGGTAGAAGTATCACACTTCCTGACTTCAAAACACATTACAAAGTTACAGTTATCAAGACAGTACAGTACTGGCATGAAGATGGACATATAGACCAGTGAAATATAGTAGAGAGTCCAGAAATAAACCCTTGTGTACATGATCAAATAAGTGATCTTTGACAGGATTCCAAGACCATTCAGTGGGAAAATGGTCTCTTTAACAAATGGTGTTAGGAAAACTTAATATCCACATGCAAAAGAATGAAGTTAAACACTTATATCATGTACCGTATACAAAATTAACTCAAGAGAAATTAAACACTTAAAGTTAAGACCCCAAGTTATAAAACTCCTAAGGAAAAAAGCATAGGAAAAAAGCCTCACAACCTAAGATTTTGTTTTGATTTTTTGGTTATGTTGCTTGCGCTTTGGTTTTTATTGCTTGCACTTTTGATGAAAAGTGCAAGCAATAAAAAAGAAAAGAAATAGACAAATGAGACTACATCAAACTTACAAACATTTTTGCATCAAAAGACATGTTAACAGAATGAAAAGGCAATCGATGGAATGGGAGAAATTCTTTACAAATCACATATCTGGTAAGGGGTTATCCAGAATTTGATATTTCTGGATATTATAAAAGAACTCGTACACCTCAATAACATAAAAACAAAAATGGGCAAATGAATCAAATATCATTTCTTTAAAAATGGTATGCAAATGACCAACAAGCATATAAAAAGCTGCTCAACATCACTAATTGGTAAATGCAACTCAAAACCACAGAATCACCTCACATCTATTAGGATGACTATTATCCAAAAAAACAGAAAATGACAAGTGTTGGTGAGGAGGTGAGGAGATTAGAACCCTTGAGCACTGCTGGTAGGGTTGTATAATGTGCAACCATGATGAAAAACAGTACGGTGGTTCCCCAAAAATTAAAACTACAACTACCATATGATCGAGCAATCCCACTACTTGCTATATGTAAAGAAGAATTGAAAACTGAGTCTCAGAGAGATATTTGCACATCCATGATCATAGTAGCTTTGTTCACAATAGCCTAATGTTCATCAGTGGACAAATGTACAAACAAAATGTGATATATACATACAATGAAATATAATTTGGCTTTAAAAGGAAATAAATTCTGCAATATGCTGCAGCATGGGTGAACCTCGAGGATGTTATGCTAAGTGAAATAAGCCAGTCACAAAAAAAGACAAATACTGTTATAATTACCATTATATGAGGTATCTAAAGTAGTCAAATTCATAGAAACAGAAAATAGAATGATGATTACCAGGATACAGAGGGAGGGGGAAATGGGAATTGATATTAATGGAAATAGAGTTTCAGTTCCACAAGATTTCAATGTGAATATTTAATAATACTGAAGTATACACTTAAAAATGGTTATGATGGGAAAAATGATTTATTTTGGAAAGCCTTTAAGTGGTTTATGGAAATTTAAATAATAAAACAAGATTAAATACAGAAATAAAAACATGAAAAGTAGGACAGAAGACATCTGAATAGAGAAACATAAAATTAAGCCAGGAGTCAGTTTTCTCCATGACATGAATTCTGTAATGCTTAGTGCTTTTGACTCGAGGCTTTTTAGTAGCTACTGCCAACAAGGAGACTAGTTACATGATTCCTGTAGTTTATAAAAATGAATTTACAGTATGATATGAACTGGGTAAAAAATATGTGTATACATTATATATTAGAAAGAAGTATGCCAAAATGTTAACAAAGTTTATTTCTAGGTGGTAATTGTATTTCTGTTATGTATTTTCTGAAATTTTCACAATTGACTTTCGTTTTATAATTAGGAGAATGCTTTTGTGACTTTGGATGACTTTGGTAAAAATTTGTTAAATGCCTCAGAGGGTAAAAGGAAAAAGTGGCATGTGTGCAGATCCAGTGCAGTAAAATTGGCTGCCAAGGGAAAACTGCCGAGGAGAAGGACTGGATTTGGTGTGGCTGGAGGGCCACAGGCCTTTTCCTCTGCATGCAATTGAAAATATGTGAAGCTGGTCCTTTGCGGGGGCAGAGCATTGGGAGAAACAAACAGCTTTTCCTGGGCCACAGTCTTATCTCATAGCTTCCTGCCATGCGTAAGATGAAGACCCAGTGCATGTGGGGAGAGAGGGCTGAGGTTCTAGCTTTTTCTCATCAGAGATGACATAGTTACTGTTGCTTTTGTTGTTGTTTAGCCAGAACCCGACTTACTCCCAGGCTGTAAGATTCCATTAATTCAGGCAAATTTGGGGTAAAGTAAGCTGGAAAATTATGGAGTTCAATTTATGATTCTGAAAAACTTTAACAGCTTACAGAAATACAATACAATTTACATACCATAAAATTCACCTGTTTAAGGGTACAATTCAGTGATTTTTAGCATTTAGTCAGAGTTGTGCAGCAATCACCATAATCTAATTTTCATCACACAAAAAAAGAAATCTCATATCTGGTAATAGTCACTCTATTCTCCATCTCAGCCCTACATAACCACTAATCTTCTTCTGTCTCTACGGATTTGTGTCTGATAGACATTTCATATATATGAAATCTGACATTGTATGTTTTGTGACTGGCTTCATTCACCAGATGTAATGGTTTTTGAGGTTCATCCATGTTATACTATGTATGAGCATTTCATTCTTTTTATGGCTGAATAATATGTCATTGTATGGCTATACCATATTTTCATTATCCATTCATGAGTTGATAGACATTTGGGTTGTTTCCATTTGGGGGCTAGATTCCTAAACTGCTAAGAAAGACACCTATATGGAGCTTATTTCTTAAAATTTGTTCTTTATGAAAGTTTTATTGGGTGATTAATCCATTTATATTAATCAAAGACATTAAATATTTGTTATCCAGAGTGTCCAAATAACATGACATAATCAATTATCAATTATCCTCTGAGATAATTATTGTAGTAAGATGATGTGATCTCAGTCAAAAAAACAAAAGCTTGACATTTTAGATAGCTCATTCAGCTTTAAGTTAAATGTCCTGTTTATATAATGTTTTCTGATATGATGAAAATAATGCACAGATTCCAATCATTACCTCAGAGGCTATCAAGGGGCCTAGAGATAGGACCTGAGGTTGAGAGTCCCTGTTTCAAATTATGAAGGAGTATAACAGGCACTTAGCTTTATTGTTTTTAATTACATAAAGTAACACAGACTAATTTCCAAAACATTGACATAAAAGATCCCCAGGGGATTTGGTTTAATGAACAGCTAAAAGTGATGTACAATGAACATATTTGCTATTGTATGTAAATGGTGCTCTTAAAGAGCTTAGAATTTTCTTCTTATGGAAGTTAAATCTGCTTTAGCCTCTTCATGTGTTTTCAGTGCGCAGAAGGGAACCCTCACCAGTGCCATCTGTCCCAGTGATCACCAGAGGTCCCCAGCAGAGTCGGCACAAGTCCTCTCTCTCCCTGCTGTCCTTCCTGCTTGCTTCCGCCCTCGGGGAGGAAGGTGGATCCCAGTGATCTGATTTCAGTGAATGGAAGGAGATACATTTTTCCAGGGATGGAACTATCAAAGGGGTTTAAAGGTCCAACAATTTCAGGTAGAGTCCCTTTTCTCTGTCTTCATTTAGCTTTTTTCCTCTTTGCCAGCACTGTGTCCTGCTTTGCTGCCCTGTCTGAAAAGCAGAAGCAAAGCAAAGGGAATGGCAACTCTTGAATGAATTTTTATGAAAGAGTCTGATGTTGATGAGAAAGTAGATAAAATGCCATGAAATTGAGGCAACCCAGGAGTAATGCCTTTTTTCATACTCACTTACAAATCCTTTGTAGAAGGTTTTAGTCAGCCGTATTAGTCAGCCAAACTGCTGTAGCACACAGACTGGGGCCTTGATGGCTCAAATCAGTAAAAATGTATTGCTTGCTCACATCACAGGCCAGTGTAGTTCTCAGTCATTCAGAAGGAGCCCGAGAGCTTCTTCTGTCTTGTGACACCACCAGTGTCAACACATAGCATGACCATCAAGAAGGGTGGCCAAGCCTGGAAGTGCTGTGCATCACTACTTTCCAACTTCTGTTGACCAGAAAGCACATGACTCCAACCTCACTGCAAAGGCGCCCAAGTGAAAAGTAAAATGGGCTTGGTGAACACTCAGCGTCATCTCTGCCACACCAGCTCTGGGCTAGGAAATGGAAGACATTCATATTGTTCTCTGGAGGTCTGATTCTATTCTCTCTGGAAGAGGCTCCTCCCCATATTTGAGTAGTAAATTCTGAGATTTGGGTTTGAATTTAATGATTAATGGGGATTTATCTGGGGTTGGATCCCTGAATATTCCTGGTTCTCCAGACAGAAACACCATCTCGTAGCATTTAATAGTATCTGAATCAATAGCCAGAGATTCTGAAAAAGTAAAATTCAAGAGCTTTGCTGGATCTCTCTATTAGTATTATAAAGGTAGGAAAAATCCAGTAGTGTACTATGGCTTTGGGTCTTTCCTGATCTACCTTATTGAAGATTTTTATCATTGAACATAGTTTCACCTCTGGTGAACAATGGTACTGCTGGGGTTTTCATTTAGCCTATGTGGACAAAGGACCATAACCTGGCTGTAGGGAAGCAGTAAGTTCGGTGGTTAAGAGTACAAGTTCTAGAGCAGACCACTTTGGTGTGACCCTGGGCTACGTACTTAATTCTCAGTGCCTCAGTTTCCTTATCTGTCAACAGGGGGCATGAGGACTAAGTACTCACAGGAAAGAAATAATGTGGATTGCCTGGCTTATCTTACATTCCACCTTCCTCCTTGGATCCTTTCTTTCCCGTAGAGGTTGAAAATCTAAAAGTCTGCATGTCTCAAATCACTTTGCAGCTAGAGGTTTGCATGTAATTTAGGTCCTGTCATTTAGACAGATTTGTTTGAAATTTGGAAGGCAAACATGAAGCCATCCCCTCATTTCAGCCCCACCACCACCAGTGGCATGCAAAGATCCTGGAGATATGAGATTTCACCTTCAGCAGGGTTCCAGCTTCCTGGTTGTCAAAGGCTGTGGCAGTAGAAGCAGCTTCTTGAAGCCAGTTTCCTGAGACATGTTTGCGAATTTACAAGCTTCAGTGACCTTGAAGGTAGTTGCTCTCTTAGTGGGCCAGTTCTGTATTTCTCTGGGGATTACTTCTGGGAGCCAAGTCTAAACAGGGGTGTGCAACCTTCGTTCGGTTGTACATGAAAGGGCCTCATGTGGCTCAGGATGGCTATGAATGTGGCTCAACACAAAATCATAAATTTACTTAAAACATTATGAGATTTGCGGGTGAGTGTGTGTGATTAGGTACTGTAAGGTACCTAATGTGTGGCCCTAGGCAACTCTTCTTCCAGTGTGGCCCAGAGACGCCAAAAAGTTGGACACCCCTGGGACTCTGGAACTTATTCTTCCAGCCCATCTAACAATTTTGTAAACACCAATTCCGTGTTAAATATCACCTTGCTTAAAATACTGTGAATGGTGCATTTTGTTCTATTATGCAACTTGATAAAGCAATGATCTCATAGGCTTATTTTGAGAATAAAATAATAGCCAAAAAGCACCAAAGCCTGGTATGTAGCAAGTACTAAACACCTGTGAGTTTTATTATTATGCAGACCAATGACCAGAAAGTGAAATGAACCTGTACAAAATCCCCCAAAGAGTTCTGTTTTTGGAGATGAATCTGGCTCTCGCAGTATGTCACCCAGTAGCACATAAAGTGGAGTTTAGTCATACACAGTTAATTTGCCCATGTTGCTTTCACATGCTAATTCAGGAAAAGCAATTTGGCCCTCTGATGACCCCAGCACAGTGATAATTTGCCTGGACCTGAAAGGCCACAACCCCAAATTACTCTTTAGCTCTTGGACCCTATGAGGAAGACATTGTGGATGCAGACACAAAAGCATCATGAACAGAGGTATTTTTACTACCACTCTCTTTTTAAATCAATTTACTGAATTCAGAAGCCAGTAACGATGAGTAAGTAACTGGGTATTCTAAAACAAATGCTAACATAAAAGAAGGAAATTTGAAACAAAACAAAATTGTATTTGGTTAGTCTGAAACTTCCTTTATTTAATTAAAAAAGCCTAATTGAATATATGTATATCATCCTGAAATTTATTCAGACTGCCTTTCTTATAAATTACCTTTTTAATGTAGGCTTTGCATAGAAGCTGTAAGAACTGTCTGCTTTTGCTGTTCCTCTTATTGAGCCCATATTTTGAATCCAAAGTAGCCATTAACTTGCCATGTCTGAAGAATTTTTACAACTCAGTGTCATTAATGAAAATTGGGTGGCTTCTTTATGGGAATGGCAGATGTTTGTTATCAATGATGATAATGACTTCTTGACAAAAGTTTATTTAACTAGCTTTTTCTGGAAATTAGAATAATTCATTTTCACATTGACACCCCTGCAGAATGTGATATACACATCTCTATCATCAGAGCTCGCCGGATGCTACACAGAAGAAATCCCTGTTTCATCAGCTACGAAGTTAGAATAGTTTCTTCTTAGATTTATTGTCAAGTTTTTATAATACATTTAACATATCACTTACATGTAATAAATAAATGAATAAATTTATCTATGAAAGGTTACAATGTATATAAGATGCTTAGCAGTTTCTGGCACTGCAAATCCATCGAGCTGCCTCATGTGACCCCGGGCACATTGCTTTAGTTTCCTCACTAAACCTTCTTTGCAGAATATTAGGACAAGTTTCTGTCAAGGCCTCATAAGTGTATGAAGCTATTATATGCATATTATTACTATTCTTTGCAGATAGTCAACCCTCTTTGAACCAGGGTATTTGGCTAACATAGTTTCCCACTATGATGGATAACAAAGGAGTGCAGTATTTTTCAAGAGTCTATCAATATTTCTCCAAAAAATAGATTAAAAAAACTAACAAACCATACTGAAATAAAAAAACAGCTACAGGCAAAATGCCCCAGAATCAGTTTATGAGTTACATCGCTATATTTTAAAAAAAGAAAAAAATTTTTCCTGCTGAGCACCTGTTTATTTCAATCACCAAAGCATGGAAGATTCTATCTGAAAACTTTGTTTCTGAGCCCAGAATTTAAATTCGCTCCACTGATGGTTTTCATATTTCAAGACAGGAAATACAAGTTATTCATACAAGTATTAAATATTCTTGCAGTTGTTACTGGGAATGTTGTATGTTTACAAATGTGATTTGAATTACAAGTGGGTAGGGCTTTGAAAAGCCAAAGGCAGGGGACCATTGGTGGGAATCGTGCAACTGAAATTTCTGCAGTGATTTTTATACATTGTGTTTTTATCTTTGCCTGCAAAGAAGTTGAGAGTTGTGTTGAGAGTTCTGAGTGTTCTATTTGTTTTGGGTTATCACAGCCAGGACCTCTGATCCTGTACAAAGAGGTGACTGGCTCTTGGAAGTCAAAGAGGTAGAGTTTCCTTCCAAACAACTACAGCCTCTTGTCCCTTTAGGCTGTGACCCACCCAACCCTAGGGAATAGGGATCCTGACCCTCCCAGAACTGTCCTTGACTACACCTCCATCTGTTTCTTTTTGACCAGGCTCCTCGGTGCTCTTCCAGGTTAACAGTGGTATAAATTGGTTTTCAAAGTTCTGCCCTCTGGTGTCAGTACTGATATTTAAGACAGTGGTAGTCATACATCATGACTTCTCCAGACAGGGCCTAGAAATTTCCCAATTCAGCTTCTACCCCTCGGGGATAGAGTATTTGACATAGGAGATTATGACATAGAAATTAGAAATAAATAATGAATAAAATCCTCCTTTTGTTGAAAAAGATATCTTTTATCCCTTTTTGGCATCTCCCAATTCAAAAAATAAGCTTTATTGAAGTGTAATTTACATACCATAAAATAGACTAATTTTAAGTGTACAATTCATGATTTTTAAAATAAATTTACCAGGTTTTACAACCACTGCTAAAATCCAGTTTTAGAACATTTCAGATTGTTCAGTGCTAGTATATAGAAATACAATTGATTTTTGTATATTGGTCCTGTGTCCTAAGATCTTGCTGAATTTTTTTAAGTTCAATAGTTTTTTGCACGTGGTTAAGATTTTCTATATACGTGATCTTGTTATCTATGAATGAAGACAGTTTTACCTCTCTCCCAATTTTGAATCCAATAATAGACATTAAATCTAGTCTTTTCATGGGAAGGAGGTGCTGGGTGGAGGTACTGTTCTTGGCCCATACAACATTTGGAGAGTGTCTATGTGGCAAGTAGGAAAAATGAAGAACTTAGCTTGGTTTCAAGAATACTTGGTTGTAAAAAAGAAGAAAGTTTTACCCTTTGCGACAATGTGGATGGACCTGGAGAACATTATGCCAAGTGAAATAAGCCAGTCAGGGAAAGACACACATCATACGATTTCACTCATATGTGGAATCTAATAAACAAACAAGGAAAATGGGGACAGACTCACAGATGGAGAGCAGGATGACAGCTAGTGACAGGGGAGGTTAGGGGGTGGAGGAACTGAACAAAAAGGAGAAAGGACTCATGGACATGGACAACAGTGTGGTGATTGCTGGGCAGAGTGTAGTATAAGGGGGATAAATGGTAATGGGAAAAAATACAATAAAGATTAAGTTGAAAAAAATTAGCCAAAAAATAAAAAGAATAGGCTACTTCTTTTCATTATTTATTTATAACTGTGGAGTATTTTCAACCTAAGAAGGTTGAATAAGAAAAGAAATGCAATACTGGTAATTTAAATACCTTTTGATGACATTTATGGATATAACCTGTATGCTATCTATTGTAATTTCTAATAGGAATTCATTGCCATTACTTCCTACTCAATTGGACAATGAAATAGTTACCCACCACAAAAACTCTCTACTCTCTTTTTCTTCATAATTTTTCAGTAGCACCTAGTTTGATAACTTCATAAACTCCCTTCCATATCATATTCATTACTAAGTTATTGCTAAATCTTACTCCTCCTCTAGTACCATATTGCTGCTGAAGGCTTATCTCTTTAAATTGTTCCTCTGTTTCTCCTTGACCACCTAGAAAACCAATGATAGTGTTTTTGTCATTACAGCTATTCAATATCCTTTCAGATAGAATATCAATCCACACCTTTACAATTTCCCATCATCATTAATATAAACTCCTGTTGGCCTTAATTTAAATCACTTCCATTCACCAAAGATCATTTTTCATCTTTGTTCTTGTCAGAACATACCTTTACTGGCCTCTTTTTTTGTTAACTCCATTCCCTTCTCAAGATTTTCATTACCTTAAAGTTTATATTCCTTGTTTGAAACCCAATATATAATATTTATAATTACAAAATAGTGTAATAATATAATGCATACTATTATATAAGTAAATAATTAAAATTTATCTTGACTTTATAAATCAAGCCCATGGGGGGAGAAAAAGCACATTATTTAGAATTATGGGTGAAAAATACTGGAGGAAATACTTGAAAGTATATACCTTTGGGGAGAAGGTTTGATGGAAAAGTGTGCAGCAGGTCGCTATTTTATACTACTTGATTTTTAAAACATTTGATTTAAAAAAATAAAAGAAATTAAAATTTAAAAAGTTAGAATGGAGAAACATAGAGGAGGAAGTTGTGACTAGGACCCTTCCATTCCATCATTCTCCAGACAAAAGCACAGACACAGCATCCCTTGGGGCCTGACTTCACACTCAGACTTCCACCCTGACCTCACTGGAGAGGTGACCAAGGTTCTAGACAAGTATTCTTAATGGGGGCTGCAGCGTGCCCTGAAAGGCTGCTGTGGTCTTCTGTGGAGTCATTAGATGTCACCATGACCAGAAGTGGGGAGGTTGGAGAGGGAGGCCTGGAGGGGATTACTGGACAGAAAGCAGGGATGCTAGACACACTGCAGTGTGAGGACAGCATTGTCTTATGTCTCTCCCGACTTTCACCTGTCCCACTGGACATCCATGTAGATTTTTAAATAATCCCGTTTATAAGTTTGCAAGGCTAGAACCTAACTCTGTTTTAACATATACACGCACTGAATATTCTAAATACTGTTTGCACAGTTTTAAACGCTATGCTTAGTTTGCAACTTGAACAAGTGTTGTGCTCCATTTCAGAAAATCACATCACCAACAGCAACAGTTTGAAGTATTTGTGTCTTCACTGCAACCCCAGCTGTTGCATCACAATGATTCCATGAATACCTATAAAAGTATCTGTCCCCTAGTTTAAAGTTTCAAATATAGGGGAGGAAAGAAGGGAAAGAGACTAGTTGACTAACATGTATGAATGACCCATGCATGACACGGACAACAGGGTGGCGACTGACTGTGGGAGCAGGGTAAGAGAGCAATGGGGGAAAACTGGGACAACTGTAATATAACCACAATAAAATAAATAAAAGTTTCAAGTATGAAAAATATGTTAACTCACTGAATGTTTTATTTTTCTTAAATCTGAACTCATTTTGTGCATACATTCCGTTATTTCTTCTCGTGAAGTTATGCCCAAACATTTACATATTGAAATACAGTTTGTTATTAATTTCCTTAAAAATTACTCTTCATTTTATCGAGCATCTTTTCATGTGTCTCTGGATCCTCTGTATGTCCTCCTTGGAGAAGTGTCTGTTCAAATCCTTTGCCCATTTTTTAATTGGGTTGCTTGTCTTCTTAGAGTAGAGTCTTGTAAGTTCTTTATATATTTTGGAGATTAATCCCTTGTCTGAGGTATCATTGGCAAATATGTTTTCCCATACAGTTGGTTCTCTTTTTATTTTAATACTGTTTTCTTTAGCTGTGCAGAAGCTTTTTATTTGGATTATATCCTAAGAATCCTGAAACACCAATCCAAAAGAATCTATGCACCCCTATGTTCATAGCAGCACAATTTACAATAGCCAAGTGCTGGAAGCAACCTAGGTGCCCATCAGTTAATGAATGGATCAAAAAACTGTGGTACATTTACACAATGGAATTCTATGCAGCAGAAAGAAAGAAGGAGCTCCTACCCTTTGCGACAGCATGGAAGGAATTGGAGAGTATCATGCTAAGCGAAATAAGCCAGGCAATGAAAGACAAATACCATATGATCTCACCTTTAACAGGAAGCTAATCAACAAAACAAACAAACAAGCATAATATAAACAAAGACACTGAATTTGAGAACAGTCTGACAGTGTCCAGAGTGGGAGGGGAGGGAATTTCAGGGGAAAAGGGGAACGGTTTAGAGCAACAAGTATAAAGGACTCATGGACAAAAACTATGGGGGGGTGGAAATGGGAGGAAGGTGGGGAGGGCTGGGGTGGTGGGCTGGGGCGGGGTAAAAGACAGAAAACTGTACAATATCAACAATTAAAAAATACTGATTAAAAAAAATAAAATAAATAAAACATTAAAAAAAAAAAATAGGCGCACAGAAACAAGCTAGGATTTCTTTGGCTACCCTGTATGATGAAACAATGAATAAACAAACCCAGACACCAAAAAAAAAAAAAAAAAAAAAAAAAATTACTCTTCATTTTGCAGTTAGAACAGTATGTTCAATGTTCAAAACTATACTTGTAGGTTATATTATGTATGAACTTTATTTCAGGATAGTAAAAGGGATGGTAACAGATACTTGTTACAGAAAGGGGATGAGTCCAATTGGGTCCAGTACAATTATTTAAGAAGGCCTGGAAACTTTCTTCTTTGACTTTGACCTGGATCCCTCATGTTGCTGCTTAATGGTGTTTTCCATTTTCAGCTATTTTCTCCTTCTCTTTGGATATGGAAAAGAGCTACTCAGAACCACTTTAAATTTTTCTTTCTCTTTTTCAAGTCCCAAAGTGTAAATGACGTGATACCTTGTGCTTACTAGGTTTGGTATTACAAAGCCTTTTCTGGGTATAAATATAATTTTGCATGGCTCAAAGTTCAAACTCTGCAGTCCTGTGGAATCAGCCAAAAGATGCGAGAAGCTTTTCTGCAGTTTTTTCACTGCAGCCTTTCTTGAGTGTCCCTGACCAGCTGTAGGACTGGTCCTGCTTCATGGTCTGTGGGGCCTCGTGTGTCTCCACCCCCAGAACTGGGGTCTGCTGCACTCCGCATTCCAGCCATGGCACTAATTCACCAAACTAATTAGGCTAAAAGTCCATAAAGGCAGAAATCTGTTGGAGTTTAGTCTCATTCATTCCTTTCAGAAAAACTTGCAAGGAAGCTCCTGTCTGCATTTGGAATGGGAACAGAATCTCAAAGGCTTGGCATGAGAAACAGTTGAAGGCGCCAACCTTCCAGGCCAAAGATTCTAGTCACAAAGAGTCCCAATTCAACTTTTTCCCTTGAGGCAAACTTCAAAGTATGCAGGACCCAAAAAACTCATATAATGAAAATAAACCAAGGGATAACACACTTAGCTCAGACTTGCTGAAACACTTTACTCCCACTATATCTCAATTCTCTCTGCCTCCAGAACTGCCTCACGGTACTTAATTACTTGCAAGGAGGACAAAGGCAGGTTTTCTAATGTTCACTCACTTTATTCCACTTGTGCCTATAAATTTTTTTTACTTGTGTTTTAAAATTTTGTTAAAGTCATATAGCTTCCAATGTGACAGATACTGTTCCAAGCACTTTAAAAATATTAATTCATTTAATTCTCATAACATCCCTGTGAGACAGGCACTTTTTTATTCTTTTTTTATAGATGAGGAACTGTGCAAACACTGCTATGTATTATCCTTTGGGAGTGTTTTTTTTTTTTCCTTACAGCCTTTTTTTAATTTGGGTTTTCTTTCTTTCTTTCTTTCTTTCCTTTCTTTTTTTGTTTTGTTTACTACATAATGTTTTGGGGTTGGGCATAATTGTGTTTTAGAACCTTTTTTTTTTAGTGATTGAAAAAAATCAGAAAATGACTATAGTAGAGACCAGAACAAAACATACAAAGCATAATCTCAAAACACAATGTTTGGAGTTGGTTTTTCTCCTTTTTGTTTTAGGCGAAATATAAACCACTTAAGGAAGTCCATAGAAAAGCACAAATTAAAGCCTCTTAAAGTTTCTCTTGGCCCTTAGGCTCAGTTTAGCAGAATAAAGCAGCTAAATAAACCAGAGGTTTAATCTCTTGTACTTCCTTTGTATTCATCTGCTCTTGGTATAGCCTATCTCCCCTCCCTAGCCACCTCTACCCCTGCTTACCTCCAGTCTTTCTGGGGATGACAAGAAAAGAGTAGCATCTTCACAACCTGTGTAAGGACACTGTCAACACATCAATCCACACACTTAAAAAGCAAATGCACAAATTTAGTGAGTACTACAGAGAGTCACTCACAGATTTTGCTTGTGCCTGTATAGTACCATTTATCTGGAAACTTGTGATGATTTGATTAAAATTTAATGTAGATTCAGCCCTGGCTGGTGTAACTCACTGGACTGAGCAATGGCCTGTGAACCAAAGGGTCACAGTTTGATTCCCAGTCAGGGCATATGGCTGTGTTGTGGGCCAGGTCCCCAGTGGGGGACATGTGAGGGGCAATCACACATTGATGTTTCTTGCCCTCTCTTTCTCCCTCCCTTCCCCCTCTCTAAATAAATAAATAAAATCTTAAAAAATAATAATAAAATAAAATTGAATGTAGATTCAGCTAGTTGGTTTAGAAAATTACCAAAGTTCTTAGAAAGTCTTGAAATTTGTGAACTGTTAAAATTAGAACTTTTGTGAAAGAAGAGTATAACAGGAGCATCACTCGTTACATAGATCTTCCCTTAAATAATTTCTTTAGGGTATTGAAATTATTACTACTCTTATTTTTGAATTCTGAAGCACATGTTATTTAGATTTGGATTATTGTCAATTATCAATTAGTGTAGGGAGGTGTGGGACTTTCTCTCTCAGCCTTTTTTCCATTCCACTGGCTTCTTTTTAACAGGAATGGCTGGAGAATGTGGCAGTTTTGTTATTTGGATAAGGGAACAGTTTATGAAAAAGCCCTTTCTGTTAGAACTCTTGGACTTCTTTATAAAATTAATTAGTCCACTTAATGGCCTTAGAAAACAAAGTATGTAGTATTAAAGATCACTGAATCTTTCTTTCAGGGCACAGTGTCTTCTTATGCCTCAGGGTCTTCACGCTGAAGGTTCATTACTATACAGAACTGCAGGTAGGGAATGAAGGAGACAGGACCCAACTTCATTTTTCCCTGGACCTGCCTACCTTGGAATTCTTTTCACTTACATCATTGAAATAAGCATGCTATCTTATCAGCAAAGATGCACAAGCTCTGGAGCAGTCTGCCAGCATTTAAATTCTAGTTCTACCATCTACTGACTATATATCCTTTGGCAAGTTAGTTATCTGTTAAGTTTCCTCTTCTGCAAAACAGGCAAAACAGTAGGTCCCACCCAACTTATTAATGCTTATGTTATGAGTATTAAATATTCATACAAAAGGAGAATGCCATGCCTGGTGTTAGCCAAATGCAAAGTCTAAGGGCACAGGCCCCAAGGCTGTCATCACTTCTGACACCAATTGCAAGTTCAGGGAGTTCTCAAAACCACCCTGAGGTTAATGCCATAAAATTGGAGGGAGTCACAGTCTTCACTGAAAGCTATTACACTCATGGCTTACTACAGGGAAAGAATACAAATGAGAAGGAGCTAAAGGAGAGACACCCAGAGCAGAGTTTAGGGGGATTCCAAAGGCAAAGCTTCCATTGTCCACAGGATGAGTTACCCTTCGGGTATCAATGTGTGACAGTACCCATGGAGTTCTGCCAACCTGGGTGTGCACCAGAGTTTTGGAATCCAGAGTTTTGGCTGGGGCTTCATTACATAGGCATGATTGATTGAAGGACTGCCCAAATGTTTAAACAGAGTCTCCAGTCCTCCCACCCCAAACCCCACCCTCCACCTCTGTCCACAGTTGAATAACATAAATAACAAAGACACGTTTAGCACTTGGGAAATTCCAAGGATTTAAAGATTACTTTTCAGTGCTCCTCTCTCTGTCTCTCTCTCTCCCCCCTTCTCTCAAATCAATATATTTTTAAAAGTTTAAAAGTAAACATTACTTTTCAGAAGCTATGGATAAAGGCTTGACCTTTCCTTGGGTCAGGCCAAATTCTTTACAACAGACCCTGGCACAGAGTAAGTACTCTCCTAATGTGTATGATTATCATTACTAACTGTCCTCTGGCTCCTGTAGAGAATCAAAGAAAAACACTTTTTCCTAACTTTTTACTATGAAAATATGCAAGCATAAAGAAAAGTATACTATAAGGAACTCCTGTATGCCTACCACAAGATCTAACATGAACATTTTGCCATATTTGTTCTATCTATGGAACAAGCCAGACAGCAGGAGGTGAGTATACAGCTCTGCCTCCTGTCCCCTCCTCCCTACACCAGCAGTGGAAAAGTTGCCTTCCACAAAACCGGCTCCTGGTGCCAAAGAGGTTGGGGACCACTGATGTAGTTGGGTATATGTCTACATATGTTGCGTATATTATACATTATATATATACATATATATATAGTTATTTGAAAATAAGTCACAGCTATCACAACACTTCATCCCTAAAAAACTTCAGCACACATTTCCTAAAAATAATCATAATTATATGTTAGAAAACTAACAATAATTCTCTAATATGCAATATCCAGACTACACTCTAATTAAAGGGAAAACATAGGTTAATTGAGAGGCCCAGTTAGTTGTCAGACTCCTCTTCCCTGGACATCATGCTCATCCTGTCTCTCCTGGGGAAGAATCAGGGAGGCCCCATGTTTCTTGTTGAACGAAATCCAAACACTGGTGACCACCATTCAAGGCTTCTATGACCATGTGGATTTCACATTTGCCTACAATATCACATTCCCACAGACATTTACATACAGTTTCTGAGGATTTACCACGTGCCAGGCATGGATGGTCCTGAGCATTTTGTTCACAGTTTGTTTCCACTGCTTCCCACTACCAACTTTCTACTCCAGGCATAGTGTCTCATCTTTCTGGACAAACTGTGCACATTGATAGTTGGAAGGAGCCATCCTGTCACCCCAACCTTTAGGGGTCCCCAATTCACAAGTCTTCAAATTGTGTTCCATTGGTTCAGCAAATGACCCTTAGGAGTTGCCTCAAAGGGTGAGGTAATGGCCAAGAGAGTGAGTCATATGCAGCTCCTGTAGCCACTCCTCTCCTCCAAGAAAGAATTACTGGTATCCTGTTGCATTTAAAAAAGGTTTTTACAAGCCATTAATGAAATCCGACCCAATCATTTTACAAAAGAAATGGAAGCATGAAAGTGAAACAATTTGCCCAGGTATTTAAAACATGGCTTTACCAGATGAACTCACTCCACGTATATTTGACTCCACATGCTTCCTCCAGCCCTTAAAGACTGTTATCTTGCCTGACAGATCCTTCAGCTGCTTTTTGACTCATTCGTACTGCCTTCAGAATTGGCAGCATCTGTGCTTTGCCACCATTAAACCTTTCCCCAGCTGCTCAAGATGGTTCTGTTCTCTGGTCTTTTAGAGCCTTTAGCCTGAAATGAACACATTTAACACTTAATTTGTACCCTGGAGTCTTTTCTCCTCTTTTATATGTTTTACTTTTGCCTCCCTCAGAGGTAAGTAGTACTTTGATAGTTGGGAAAACAACCTGGATTTACCATGAGTTCACCTAAACATCAATAAATATTCATTGAATAACCACTATGTACCAGGCACCAGGCAGGCACTTTGAAGAATGTAAGGATGAAGAACTCCCTGCCTACAGAGGCTCAAATTGTACTTGAAGAAATAGAAAAGGAAACATCATTACACAGTATCAGAATAAAATAAGTACAAAATCTAGGTCAAGAAAGGTGTTATGTGAATGCAAGAGGAAAAGCAACTCATTGTGTCAGAGAATATCAGTCAAGTTCTCATTTGCTCCTCTCCACCATGGGACACATTGTAGACACTGAAGGAATTTACTGTATCTCAGTTTTGATGGATCAGTACTAAGTTTTGTGTAAAAAAAATGCAGAAGTGCACATGGCCAAAGGGCCTGTCTTATAAGAACAAAGACAAAAATTACGTCTATTCTTGGGGTTGCTATTACTTCTCCAGCAATGTGCTCATGTAATGGGGTGTAGGTGGGAGGCCCCAGCATCCCCCAAAGGGGAATTTGTAATGGGGTCCAGAATTTGGAGTACTGAGGAATACAGAATATCTCCTCCCAAAAGTCTGGCTGGGGGATGGAAGACATGAAGCAAGGCCATTGAGACTTATTTTGCATATCAACAGCAAGCTAGCTAGGGAGATGGGCATGACTTTGACCATGATGTAGCTGGGAGGCAGCTCCCCTGGTTACAGCGACTGCATGAGAGCTTGGAGATGGTTCACTCCACACCAAGGGGCCACACCTGCCCAGACTAACTGTTGCAGCCAAGGAAAGTAGAAAATTTGGGAGTGTTGGCAGGTGTAGCCGATTGTGGGAGGAGTTGGAAATGGGGTTACGGAGGAAGTTCCAGACTGCAATTTAAACTAAAGGTGAGCCTTCATGAGGGAGGAGAGGTAGTGCAGGACTATATGGGTGGACAATGTGAGACCATGCAGGAAGAAAGGAGTGAAAGTACTCTTGCTGGTGGGCCATGAGAAGGTGCCATGTGGTTTTGGATTAAGAACTGGAGATCAGCAACATAGCTGATGGTGCCAGGGACTGCGGGAGACCTGCCTAGCCAAGTACAGATTACTGGGAGGAACCAGGAGTATGGCTAAACTACGGACTTGTATTTCTTTTTTTTTTTTTTTGTTATTTTTTAAATATATTTTATTGATTATGCTATTACAGTTGTCCCATTTCTCCCCCATCATTCCCCTCCACCCTACACACCCTCTCCCACCCACATTCCCCCCTTTAGTTCATGTCCATGTGTCATAAGTTTTTTAGCTTCTACATTTCCCATACTATTCTTGCCCTCCCCCTGCCTATTTTCTTCCCATTATATATGCTACTCATTCTCTGTACCTTTTACCCCTCTCTCCTCCTCCCACTCCCCTGTTGCTAACCCTCCATATGATCTCCATTTCTGTGGTTCTGTTCCTGTTCTACCTGTTTGCTTAGTTTGCTTTTGTTTTAGGTGTAGTTCTTAATAGCTGTGAGTTTGCTGTCTTTTCACTGTCGTATTTTTATCTTCTGTTTCTTAGATAAGTCCCTTTAACATTTCATATAATAAAGGCTTGGTGATGATGAACTCCTTCAACTTGACCTTATCTGAGAAGCACTTTATCTTCCCTTCCATTCTAAATGACAGCTTTGCTGGATAGAGCAATCTTGGATGTAGGTCCCTGCTTTTCAAGATTTCAAATATTTCTTTCCAGCCCCTTCTTGCCTGTAAGGTCTCTTTGGAGAAATCAGCTGACAGTCTGATGGGAACTCCTTTGTAGGTGACTGTCCCCTTATCCCTTGCTGCTTCTAGAATTTTCTGCTTCATTTTAATCTTGGCTAATGTAATGATGATGTGCCTTGATGTGTTCCTCCTTGGGTCCAACTTCTTTGGGACTCTCTGAGCTTCCTGGACGTCCTGGTAGTCTATTTCCTTTGCCAGATTGGGGAAGTTCTCCTTTATTATTTGTTCAAATAAGTTTTCCACTTGTTGCTCTTCTTCTTCCGCTTCTGGGACCCCTATGATTCGAATGTTGGGATGTTTAACGATGTCCCGGAGGTTCCTAAGCCTCTCCTCATTTTTTTGAATTCTTGTTTCTTCCTCATTTTCTCTTTGGTTGTTAGTTTCTTCCTTCTGGTCCACTCCATTGGTTTGAGTCCCAGTTTTCCTTCCATCTCTATCAGTTCCCCATGCATCTTCCTTCATTTCACGTATTGTAGCCTGCATTTTTTTCATCTAGTTTGTGAGCAAAATCAACCAATTCTGTGAGCATTTTGATGACCAGTGCTTTGAACTGTGCATCTGATAAGTAGGCTATCTCTTCACTGCTTAGAGGAATTGGCTCTGGGGCTTTTATTTGTTTTCCGGTTTGAGCCATTTTTGATGGGATTTTTTTGTTGTTTTGGTTTTAGTCTGGTCGTAGCTATTACATAGTGACGGGTGGAGCCTTAGGTGTTCCTCAGGGCGGGGCAGCCCAGTCGCCGGGTTGTGACGCTGTATGTGGGGGCGGGGTCTGAGAGGGAACAATGGCGCCTGCTCCGCTCTCTCCGGGATTCAGTCCCTTCTGCCACTTCCGCTTTGCCTGGACCATCCGTGCGTGCGAATGTGAGACCACCTGGTCAGCCAGCCACCTTGTGTGGCCTCACTGGCTGTGCACAGTTGCCCCCCTGTGCCCAGGGTCCGCCAGCTGCTGTCTGTGGGCCCGGGGACCACCAGCCGCCACCTGTGCACCTGGGAACTGCCTGCAGATGCTGCTTGAGTTCCCGGGGCCGTACCTCCACTTTCTCCTGCCGCGACTCTGCCCCTCTTACCGGTCTGGATGAATGGTTGTTGGACTTCCGTACAGTTCAATTTTCTATAAGTTCTAGTTGTTTTCTTGTTTCTAAATATTTGTTGTCCTTAATTTTGGTTGTTAGAGGAGGCACAGTGTGACCGCCTATGCCTCCATCTTGGCCGGAAGCCCGGACTTGTATTTCTTTTCCTGAGATACAGTACCCCTGACTCACCTGACTGGGCAAAGGGGGAAGGCAGCACTGTGTGTGCGTGTGTGTGTGTTTGTGGGTGTTTTAAAGGGACTCTAAAGAGAGTGAGATTTAATCATGACATTCCACCATTATTCTAAACCTGTATAACTTTTGAATAAATAGTTCCTTTCCTTTTTACCAAACTCTGGTATTGAGAGCCACAGTTCCTACCTGGCAACAGGCAAGACTAACCTAGTACAGAAAGACCCTGGGGAGGAGGCCTGTTTCAGTAACAGTACCTGGGCTTCCCATGGGTTCCCTTCCGTAACACTCATAACACAGTAGCCGCTTAACAGTGGCTAGTTAAATGCAGCTTGTGGGACTTTGTAGTATGATGAGTAAACCAGTTTTTAAGAGTATCAGTCATTACCCATTTCTCAAATTGAATTCTATCAAGAGTGAAAGCATATTTTAAAATTACCTTATCCTGATTTAGAGCCTACTCTTAGAAGACCTCAACATTTTCGCAGGGAAAAAAAAAGTAATTCTTTTGGAATTTAAAGGAGACTCAGTTCTAAGAAAGAGATGACATCAGACATACACAAAGGTGTATCCCAGTTCTGTGATTCCCAAATCTGAGGCCACCTTCCTCCCATCACCTACTCCCCTCAAATTCTGTTTTAACTGTCAAGTCATTCAAATTTCACAGGTCATTTTTGTGACAGACTGGGCTCTAGTAGACAAAGACATCTGTGTAAGAGCCCCAAGAAATACTCAGGACCAATTATTTCCTGAAAGTACAACTAAACATCCATTATGCAAAGGCCAAATTGTCATTTGTTTCACTGGTACTGTTTAACAACCCAGTGAATAATACTTAAAAGTGCTATTCAATAAGTTGACTTATTTAGTTTCCTGCAGGTTTATTTGTGGCTAACATCTTTCTCAAAATGGAATCTATTAAAGGTGTACGAAGGGTTTTCTGTGGAAAAGGTTAGGATTCAGTGATGGCTTTTATAAATACACATTTATTGGTGTTACTAAGAAGTTAATGTTGGCTTCCTAGTAGACTTGAAGCTCCATAACAGCAGGGACACTGACCTTCTCTCCATTATGCCCCTAATGCCTTGCACAATGCCCAGCATTTAGATGTTCAATTTGATGAATGAGTGAAACCAGAAGACAGACTTTGGTGTAATTCTGAAGTGCTCTTAGCCCCACAGTTGTGCTTATTAGAGATGAGTGAATTCATAGAAGATACACTGATCAAATTTGCAAAATGGGCTAAAACTGAGGAAAGCCTAGATTGAGCCCCATGAAATTGCTGTTTTTGAAGGTCCAAAAGAGATGATGAGCTAGGCATTTCATATAGTTCAAGTTACTGTGATTGTTTTGAAAATTTGTGCCCATTTTTCAACCATCAAAATTTATGAGGCTATTGAAATGCATTGTTTTTTGAAGAGATCCATGCCCTATGACCATAATCTGAAGGATGGATGAGAGAAACTGAGGTGTTTCTGAGGGGCTGTGGCAGGTGTTTTTATATGTTTGAAGGACAGCTGGGGGAAGAATCAATTAGTTCTGTATGTCCCTGATTCCAGCAGAACTGGGACTTATAATTAGAAGCTACAAGAGATGGTTCTTGGCTCAACAATAAGAAAATATTTTCTAACTTTCAGAGCTACTTGAGTAACAACTTCTTCATAACTGGAGGTATTTAATAAATGTGAGAAAACTTGGAGGGTCCTATTATAAAGGGGAATCTGGATGGCGTGGTTTTGAGGAACTCTTCGATACCCATTAATCTAGACCCAGATATAGGAAAGTATTAAAGATCATGATATAATTTTTCTTAGGAAAGTAATGTGGGGTCTAAATTAAAAATGTGAATGCACAGGTTGAGCAAGTATCATTATAGGAATAGTACCAAACACAAACTTTAAGGCGTTCTTAAAGTTATGGTATTGGTGTTTTAAAAGGCATTCCCTTAAACACAAACTAAATGAAATAATGATGGTTTAATTATTTTTATTAACTTACAGGAATATTGGCCAGATTTGTGGTTTATACATTTGTGTTACCCTGTCCAGTTGGCTTACTTCAGAAATGGGTACAGCAATGGTAACAACCCTGAGCTTGGTTCTTCCCTGTTGAAGAACCACATTCAGTTCAGCAAATTATTTACTGGGCCTCTAGGATGTGTCAGGCCCTAGAGAACAAAGGACAATGAGACAATGCTCCCTGCCCTCAGGAGCTAACATTTTACTGGCCACATGTTTTGACTAATAGTAGTACCTCCCGAACTTACTTTGTGCCATTTAACACAACACCCGAAAAAGTAAGTACTGTTTTTATTCTTATTTATAGATGGGGACTCTAAGATATGTGCAGTTTAGAGAGACTAAATAACTTATCCTTGGTCATACAGACAAAGACAGGATTTGAATCCAGGCAGAATGGTTACAGAGTTCACAAGCTTAGCCATTAGACTGTATTGCCTTCCTAACAAAGCACAACTCTTCCTTTTGCACTATTCAAAGGGGACACGCTGACCCAAGGCTAACTGCCTATGACAAACATGCATGGTATATGTTCATCAGAACATGCCTACAGAGCTCATTTATAAACATCCAATTTCAGTTCAGTCAGCATTTGTAGAAAACCTACTGTTTCCCACTTAGGCATTGCACTGGGTGATTTCACAGTGACTACCTCATTCAATCTGAACAACTTCATCAAACACATTTCTATCACAAGGATGAGGACATGAAGAGGCAGACGTTAAATGAACTGTCTGCATTTACACAATTGGTGAGATATAGTGCTGAGATTTA
Organism: Glossophaga mutica; assembly: GCA_039655065.1. Lineage (NCBI taxonomy): Eukaryota > Metazoa > Chordata > Mammalia > Chiroptera > Phyllostomidae > Glossophaga > Glossophaga mutica. The sequence goes on from CM077306.1 coordinate 146,417,293, forward strand.
AACCCAGACCTCCTGACTCTAAGCCCTGTGCTGTCAGTAGCCTCATAAATGTTTTTAGTATATTCATGAGTTTGTGCAACCATCCCCACTAATTCGAGAACCTTTTTATCATCGCTAAACAGAAACTCTGTACCCATTCACTCCCAACTGTTCCCTTCTTCCTGCCTCTGACAACCATAAATGTACTTTCTGCCACTATGAATTTGCCTGTTTTGGATATCTCATATACATGGAATCATATAATGTGTTTTTTTTGTCTGTGTGACTGCCTTCTTTCACTTAGCATGTTTTCAAGGTTCATTCATGTGGTAGCTTATGAGGTGTGTCAGGAAAAAATGCAGTCATTGTTTATGTAATGAGAACTGATAGTGTGACATCGGTGTAACCTGACAGCCAAGGAGAGTGGACTGGAATGTGCATGTGTTAACAATGACAACTTCACTATACTAGTCAGTGGGGGCTGTAGACACTGTTGAGTGAGCTTGTGTACTGTGTGACCGTCGCATTCAAAATTATTGAGCAAGTGGAGCAATGAGTCTGCATCAGATTTTGCATTAAGCTTGAACATTTCCCCAGGGAAACTATTCAAATAATTCAGAAGGCCTCACCTATGGGCAACCGGTGATTGACAGCTTCATCACAACGACACACCCACTCATGCATCTCTTCTTACGCAGAGTTTCTTGGTGAAACATCAAATCACCCAGGTGACTCAGCCCCTCTTCAGCCCAGATCTGGTGCCCTGCTACTTCTGTCTTTTCCCAAACCTAAAATCATCTTTTAAAGGGAAGAGATTCTAGACTGTCAATGAAATTCAGGAAAATATGATGGGGGCAGCTGTTGGTGATTGGGAGAACTCTGTGAGGTCCTGAGGTATCTACTTTGAAGGGGACTGTGGCATCATTGTTCTACATGCAATATTTCTTGTATCTTCCATAAATGTCTCTATCTGTCATAGTATATGGCTGCATACTTTCTGGAAAGACCTCATAATATATTAGTACTTCATTACTTTTTATGACTGTATAATATTTCACTGTATGGATATACTATATTATGTTGATCCACTCATCAGTTAATGAACATTTGGATATTTTCCACTTTTTGGCTATAATAAAAATGTTGCTATAGACATTCATGTACAAGTTTTTGAATTAACGTATGTATTCAGTTCTCTCGGGTATATATCTCAGGGTGGGATTACAAGGTCATATGATAATTCTAAGTTTAACGTTTGGAGGAGCTTTCAAACTGTTCTCTAAATAGGTTGCACCATTTTGCATTCCCACCAGCAATAAGCAAAGGCTCCAATTTCTTTACATCCTCTCCAATACATTATCTTCCACTTTCTTTAAAAAAATACTCATTCTAGTGTTATCTCATTATGGTTTGGATTTCCATTTCCCTAATGACTTAGGATGTTGAGCATTCCTTTATTTACATATTGGCTATGTTTTTGAAGAAATGTCTATGAAATTTTTTGGCCTATTAAATTTTTTAATTGTTTATTTTTGAATTTTAAGAGTGTCATACATTATGGATAGGAGACCCTTATCAGATATATGATTTGCAAATAGTTCATCCCATTCTGTGGATTGTCTCTTTGTTAAAGCTTTTAATTTTGATGTTGTCTAATTGATCTGTATTTTATTTGGTTGTTTTTGCTTTTGGTGTCATACCTAAGAAACCATTCAAAGTTGTGAAATTTACATGCAGATATCATCTTAAACCTTAGCTTTCAAAGACTTTCTCTTCTCCCACAAAGGAGAGATGTATAATCTCTGTGCAGTTTTAAATGAACTTGAACCTCTATTTGACACTGTAAAATTGGGCTTTTTAAAAAAAATCCTCACCTGAGGACATTTTCTTATTGCTTGTAGAGAGAGAGGGAGGGAGAGGGAAACACTGATTGGCTGCCTCCTGTGTGCACCCAGACCAGGGACTGTATGCATCTTGACCAACAGGGGATTGAACCAGCAACCTATGTATGTGTCCCAACTGGGAGTCGAACCCACACCCTTTGGTTATGGGACGATACTCCAATCAACTGAACCACTCCAGGCAAGGCTGGGCATACTTTTATTAGGGTATGGGAACATTCTGTTAAAATAATTGAAGAATTCGCAAATTTTTTCCCAAATTAATTTATGTAAAGTACTTATTACAGGGCCTTAAATAGTGACTTTGATTACTATTACCACGTGCATTCCTTTTGACATTCCACTTCAGACATCCCCCTTCTAGAAAATTATGAGTAGAAATATGTAAGTAGGCACAGCTTTGTTTATTAGAATGTTTACTGCAGTATCAATGGCAGCATTGCAATATTTGAAATAATCTGTCTCCAATTATATTTTATTGACTGAGTAAATTCTAAGTAGGTTGCATATTTCCTTCCTTTAAAAATTATATCTATATGTTTGTGTATATATACATACATATTCATAGTCATAGAGAAAATGGTGTGCAATGATTATCTCTGGAACTCAGGAATGAAGGGAAGGAGAACTTTGAGTTTTCCCTTTATATATTATTGTAGTGTTTGATATTTTTAAAAAATAACCTATAGCATCTTTATAATCTTTTATCCTCACCCAAGGACATTTTTTCATTGCTTTTAGAGGGAGAGGGAGAGAGGAGGGGAGAGAAACATGGATGCAAAAGAGAAACAATGACTGGTTGCCTCCCATATTCACTTGGATTGGGGATATGCCAAGACTGGGTATCGAACCCACAACCCAGGCAAGTTCCCTGACAAGGAACTGAACCACAGCCCTTCAGTTACAGGATGATGATCCAATCAACTGAGCAACAACAGCAAAGGCACCTTCATAATTTTTTAAATCTAGGGAGTTTACATTCCACTTCTGAATTGGAAGCTAGCCAGCAGTACTTCACCTCTGTACTAAAAAGTGTTGAAAACATTTTTATAAAGTGTTCACAGGATACCAGCTATTTTTTCTTTCGGGTAAAAGTGGTTTTCAGCATATCTAACACTCATGAATTAAGGTACATTTCTGAATCAGAAGCCAAGGAAACTTTGAATGAGATTATTCTGTATAAAATGGTTGTTACCTGCAGTAGATTAATGACAGACTAGGGACAATGACACAAAATATAAAAATGATGGAGGGACCCCGTTTTCGTTGACAATCACAAAAGAAAAGCATCTAAGGCCCTGAGGAATAACAACCTTTTTGCAAGCATCTCTAAGCCGCACAGGCACTATTTACCATCTTAAAAATTCAAGCCTTCACCTAAGAGGAATCCCCAGAATTCAGCTTTCCTAGGTACTCACGCAGTTACCAAACTTCTCAGGAATGTAAACGAAAAAAAAAATTGCATTCATAAGATAGCTCTTCTGTTCCTAGCACGGCTATATTCTTTCAGAAACAGAAGGACATTGCTATGGTCTGAATGTCTCTCCAATGTTTATGTGGAAATCTTACCATCCAAACACGATGGTATTAAAAGAGGATTTTGGGAGGTGCCTAAGTCACAAGGGTGGAACTTGCATGAACGGGGTCAGTGCCCATACAAAAGAGGTCCCAGAGAGCTCCCTAGCTCCTTCTGCAATCTGAGGACACAATAAGAAGTCTGCCACCTGGAAGAGGGCCCTCACCTGGCTGAATGGCACCCTGATCTCAGACTTGCAGCCTCCAGAACTGTGAGAAAGAAATTTCTGTTGTTTATAAGTTACCCAGTCTGTGACATTTTGTTACAGCAGCTTGAACAGACTAAGATAGACACTGTGTATAAAATTCAGAAGATCAGGCTCAAGCTCTGTTTTTTCTTCTTCCTGTGGGCCTGAAGTAAGTCACATACTCTTCATGTCCCCATCTCTTAGCCTAGGAAGGACCTCTAATAACACCTATGCCAACTGCTTTCTTAGGCTGACTCAAGGCTGAAATGTGGTCATGGTGAGTAAAGTTTTCAAAGCTGTCAAGTCCTCAACGAATGGGAAAGTGTTTTAGTACAAACCTGACTCGGTATTATTTTGAAAGTGGGAAATTTTCAAGGTTTGTGGTTTTTCACTAGTTCTGGTTAGCAGAACTGGTTTTTCACTAGTTTAGCAGAACACTGTTTATAAAGGCTTCAGAAAAGAGGTTTTCATTGTTTTATATGTGGTAATCCTTGTGGGCCACTTCTGGTATGAAGTGTATTAGGTGTAATTCTCCACTGGCACTCACAGATGACTTTATTAATAATGTTTTTAAATGCCAGAAAATTAAGAAACAATTGTATTTACTTATTAGAGATACCATCATGACACAGACTGCTGAAATTCTTTACATCTGCTGCAACAATAAAATAAAATGCTGTCTCAATTTAGTAAAAACACTACTAAGAGGCAGGTATTGTGCAAGCAAGAAAACCTTTTATTTTAAACCACAAATAGTCAGCAGGTGGCCACAACTATCCATGTTTCGTTAAAATCACATAAACCTAGGTACAAAAGCACCACTGATTATTGCTCTAGAAAACTGCGTGAAAAATTCAAATATGCACAGTAAAAACACCACAGTATGCACAGGACTACAATTTTAAAGCAAATGCATGGAATGCTGAATCAATTTTACACACAGCTTCCAATAGTAAATTTATTTTACTTGAGGATGATGGAAATTTCCAAAAAGATTTGATTATGAGAAGGTAAAATGTCCATTCTTATATAGTTTTGTATGCCAACTAGTAGAATTCTAAAAAATTAGCATTTACAAAATACTTGGTAAAAATAGCTTTTAAAAGTTGTCCCAAGAGGTACATAAAATCAACCCCAATTTGTCATGACAATTCATTCTCCCTCGTTATCTACAGATTCAGTTTTCTGTGCCTGTGAAAAAGAAAGGAAAAAAAAAGATACGATTACTATTAAAACTATTATAAGCCAAATAAAAACTCACCCCACCAACACACACACTTTAAAACACCTGTTTTTTAGCAGCTCTACCGGAAAACCTATTTCAACTCTGGGTATAAAACAGACAAGGCAGGTATATAAATTACACAAACACTTTGCTATATTTACTGCTTTCTGCTTTTCAAACAGCCACAGAAGCTTTTGCTGCAAGCTCCCACTGTTCATAATAAACACCACCACAACACTATCTGATTCTAGTCACTGCAAACATGCAGAATTTTCTACTGTACCCTTAACTCTCACTGTTTCAATCTGCCCTTTTACTGACAGTGTGCTGGGTGGGGTACCTCTGGAGGTTGAGACACTAACAGTTGAGCGAGAGATGTAGATCTGCAATAACATTACAGGCAATGAAAAAAGACATTAAGAACACGCTATCAACAGCTGAAGGATCCAGCAATTTCTTCAGATACTGATTCAATCAGTGGGAGGTATTTATGCAAAGTACCTCTTCAACTTTAGTTTCACCATTTTCAGATGGTGCAGTACCTTCCTTTCCAGCTTCCTGCTTCTCCTCCTTCTTCACTTTAGCACCTTTGTTAATCTTTGTTCTGGGTTCTTTCTATCAGAGGATCAGAGCACAGAGAATGTTAGACATGGTGTGATGTTCGCTAAGATCAGTCAGCGTCTGTCTGAACACAAGCCAGAGCCAACATGGTGGCTGGTAGGGAGAACCTAATTTTGCTGGGGATCAGCTGAGTTCTACTGAGTCTCTGAAATATAACAGGCTGTTTAGAGAGTGCACTGGACCTTCCCTTCTGGGAAAGCACGATGATTCCCCTCATGTATGTGTTTGGTGAGCCTCCTCTCCCAGTGAAGTGAGAAGTGGAGAGAACAGCAGCCAGTGGTTAAGGATGAGGACAAGCCGGGGAGAACCCAGCAAATGAGACACTTCATGTGGGGACATGGGCTTGAGCAGCTGACTAGAAAGCTGAGAGACAAATTTAAAATGAAGACCCAGCTCGTAATTTTAAGACCATGCTACAGAAGTGAGAGCTGCTTCAGAATCACCTACTCACATAATTGCAAACAATTCACAAGGGAATTGTGAGGTTATATGAGAAAAGCAATCAGAACAGAGTCTGGCATAGTAAAAAGGTCATATAAGTTTTTGCTGATATTAATTATTTGTTAGTATTAATTATTATGTGATTATTATTAGTTATCAGACAAGCCTACTAAGACCAGTGATACAAAGTCAGAAGCCCCTTCCCCAAATCCTCGAGCTGCTGGCAACAGTGTTGCCCACGGCTTACCCCTTCTGAGCACTGTGTGAACAGCATGTTCCCGAGAAGCTACCAACCCCGCCTTGGACATGAGGCTTCTCAGAGCAACATGCTCTGACTTTCTTCATTTTATTGACCAAATGGAAAACACGTCCCTGGTAAAGCATAAAGCTGTGCTTCATGCCTTTTGAGAAAGCCTGTGACAGGGGTAACAGCCTTCTAGACAGTACATTTAGCCTGAATCATTAAATGTGATCTTTCCTTGGATGACTTTTGGATATGATATTATAATTTATTCATTGTTTAAAAAGACAAAGTGGGGGTGGGAGCACCTCTTACCTTAGCAGATGTTTTTCTTGGTTTAGGTTCGGGTTTCGGTGGAGCAGGTTTCTGTAACGATCAAATAAATTATACAAACACTGACTAAGACAACCCTCAGTACCAAAAAGAACACAAAAAGGCTACAAAGACAACAGTCCACTTTGACTATGATTTTGTTCATATGAAAATATTTCCTTCTATATTCAGCATCCTACAACAGCATACAGATCTCTGCACTTCATAACTATTTTCATCCTTGGTTCTCAAGTGAACGGCAGGTGAGGTTTAAAAGCCGACTCATTATTCCCTGGTCCAGAATAGCTCTCCGGGAACAGGTTTAGGCTTCTATCTCTGATGCCTCTGCACTTCCTTTTATCACAGTGCAGCAGCAAGAGGGATGACTCAGGCTCTCGGCCAAATGACTCAATGAATTCGGTCACACTAGCCTTCCCAACAGTGGAGAAATCACAGCACAATCACAGGCAAAGCCCATCCAGTAATGAAGACAGCTGCCTGTGAAGCACTTCAAAATCATTTCCAAATCCTTTCACCTCTGATGTAGCTTTCAAGTTCTGGAGCTAACTGTCTTCCTACTTTCATCATCTCCAATGTTGGCTCAAGGTGAGAAGAATCTCTCGCCCATCCAGATGCTGGGCTCATTTTGTCTCTAGAGCTCTCTATTAAGAACATGATTATAATGGCAAAACAGTCACTGTTAGCCCCCAAAAGTTTAAGATTTTTCACAAATTTTCGTAGCCAAAGAGCCCACTAGACAACTATTTTTTCTGTCACCTTGTATGGTTCTCCCACCCATTTCCGCAAGCAGTGCCTGCCTGCCCTGTGGACACAGTGCCCTTCCCACAGGGCTTTGGCCCTGGCCTGCTTCCCAGGGCACTGAGCACAGGTGGGACATTGGGACACTGGGACGCTAGGAAAGATGGTTTTCCATGGCTACAGTAGGGCAAACATTTCTGTCATGGAGCTAGGAAAAAATAAGTGTACATGTCTCCTGACACTAGGAGAGAATGGTTTTTAAATAGAAAACACTGGCCAGGTATCTCCCCTGTGGAGAAAAATACATGTTTTTCCCCAAAGCCTCTAGGTGTTTCAGGTTCATATTGAATCTGGCCCTTTTCATCAGGGGCATAAAGTAACATGGTTGCCAGTTCAATACCTGAAGACTGGCTGTTAGACATGACCTTTCAAACAGAAAAAGAAAACTGAGCTTGAAAAGCAAGGAATGCTTCTATTAACCTTGCCACTCTAGATCTGCAGTTTGCTCCCCAGTTACAACAGCTTGCATGGTTACAATATTTTCAGGATTTTTAAAGTTTTATTTTGCGCTCTGATGTAGTGTATTACCATATGCTTATTTTCTCAGTTTACAGCAAATAATTTCCTTTTATATTATTACTGTAAGACAGCTCTTTCCCCTCCGACTCAGCATTCAAGTGTTCTGACGAGACAGGAGATGATGTTGTTTCACAGCCTGTGATCCCACCGGCCTCTGAGGAGGCTCTGAGTCAGCACCACAGGCAGTGATCTCAGGGGAAGGTGCTTATGTTGCTGGAAAAGGCTTTCCTGATGCTTGTTTTAAAATTTGAGGAGTATTTGACTTATAAGGTCTATTCCCCTAATGGGCTAGAGATCCATGGAACACAATGCCTTTCAGTAAAACCTATAGTTAAGCCTAAAAAGGGTTAAAACTAACTTCTGAATCCTGGTGAAAGTTACTGTTAGAGCACACCATCTCTGAGGGCTTTGGGGAGAATCTGGATTTACTGTGTACACACACCAGCGCTCCTCCCTGCTCCTGATCTTCCTGGTGACTCTGATATCACCTCCTTAGGTTGGGACGCATGTGAAACACTGGCTCACTCAACTTAAACCCAGTTATACTTCAGAACTTGTGGCTGGTCCTAAAATTTGTTTCTGCTTTGATTTCATGATGTGTGTCAGGCCTGGGTGTTGGCTGTGGATGAAATCCATGCTTCCCCAAAGGCCAAAGGAGCTTGTGGCTCCTGTACCGTGTAGAATAGGGCTATAAGTTGTCAGCCAAGAGGTCCATTCCTTTCTGTTACATCTCAGTGGGCAGTGTGGGCTGCTGGTATTTTTACCCAAAGCCTCTACCAGACAGCCAGGCTGACCTGTGTTGGCAGAATTAAGACTGGACATCACTCAGCAGGGCAGCAGGAAGAAGCACAGTAGCCAGCCAGGAGCACAGAGCAGGAGCACACTCATCACCAAGACATGGTGCACCTGCCCATCTCTGCTTTCATGATCTAACCCTCATCTCTTCCCTGGGCCTGGCCCACAGAGGAAGACTCCAAGTGGCAAAGTAGAATCATTACTTTTTTCAAAATTTTTCTAGTTCTGAAGTGAGGCTAAAGCATATGGAGTCAGAGAACTTTCAGAAGATTCTGAAGTATGAGTTGTAGATAGAGAATCAGAATTTTTGTCCACTTTAACACATCATAGGTAAAATGGGAAGGCTACGAGTTTGCTTAATGTACTTCTGTGATTTATAGTCTTGGTAATGGGGATGGCCACTGGTTTTCACCAACACATCTGATCAAGGGACTGCTTGGCAACAATGGTCCCATTTGTTATATATTGTGACCACATGATGTCCAAAAAAACAAACAAGAAAACACTCCAGGGAAACACTAACCTTCCTTCTGCTGCTTCTCTCTGGACAGAGGGAACATGCACTCACAGAAACTAGCACCGAAGGTGCTCTAAAGTACTCACCGCTGACAACCTGGCAGACCGTCTTGGGGGCTACAAAGAAAATGGAAAAATACGTATTTGGGGGTGATCATATACAACCAAGTTGATTTTTTAAAATTCTTTCTCATTATATTTGTTGAGAGAATATAATGTATGACTCCCATCACCCTATCCAGATGAGTACAGTGAAACACCCCAAGTAACCCTGGGCACCCTAATGTTCAAGAATAAGTGCTTCTGAAGAGGTGCAGGCACCCTATTCAAAGAAGGGGCCTCTCCCAGTTAAGGGTGTGGTGACCACGGAAAGAAAAGGAAGATGAACTCAGGCTCCAAACCATGGTCTCTGCTTTTGTGACAAAACTGACAGTGGGAACATTGAAGTGCTTAAACATTGAAGTTCTTAAATAGAACTAGTTTCCAGTCTGACTCTTGTTCCTTACAATTGGAACTAAAACTTATAGTTAATACAAGAAAGTTGCATAATTGTGTAGAAACCAAAAGAGCAGGACTTCCCTGCCTTGTTAGAAAGGGGAATGACTACAAGTCTTAGGCAGTTAATGAGAAACATTTCCTTTTACCTGTTACAAAATAAACACATTTATTTCTCCAGTAAATAAATGCATATGTTAAGAAATTTAAATAGAGTAAAAAGTTCACTAATCTTTTCTTGTAATTTGGTAGTTTGGAGAATTTAGAGAGAAACTGTGTTAAGACTGATGTTTTCCAGGAAATCTTTTCTTCTTCAGTGATGGTGCAGGTTAGCAAATGAGATGGCAAAGAAAATGTAAAATAACAGAACTCTTCTAGGCATTTCAGAAATAAGCACACAGAATTGGTATTCTACTTACCACCAGCAAAAGATAGCTCCCTAATGGACTTCACATTCTAAGAGTACAATTGCCTTTCTTTAAGTGTCCCAGAAGTAAATACTTCATACTTTTTGTCTTATTTGCTGCTCTAACTCCAGAGGAATAGTATGCCATTGAACCATTGTAGATACTCAACACCATTTGTTCAAAAAATGAACTCAAATTTTTCCCTTATTCTTGCTGCCTTATCCATACTTTGCCTCATTACAATAGCTTAAATGTTTCGAATTATTTTGTTAAGGGGTCAACCTAAATGGTCAGCAACAGCCCATGCCATGAGTGCAAGGAATCATGAAGTTCTTAAAGCAGTGCTTGGGTCAGTTTAGGTCAGCTGGTCAGGCCAAACAGAAAGAAATATTTCTTGCCATCTCCAGATCTAAGAAATTTCTTGCTGAAAATAGCCACAGGAAGCTAACCTCATCTTTCTTTAAACTACAGAAGGAAATTAAGGGCTAGAGCCTTCGTGAATAATTTTAACCCTGGGTTCTCAAGGAAAGACCAGAGCTGGATATAAGGCCAGCTAGCAGCATGTGCTGAGACGAGGAGCCTGCAAGTTAAGCAGTGGCTGTGATATATTCACGGCAGAGGGGAAGAGGCACCACTTGGCACACAGTGCAGAGGAGCGCCTGCATCAGACGCTCCACAGGGAATGCCGGGTCTGTCAGGATTATCATGAAGATGTACCACGTGTCACTGGGAACCAGAACCCAAGTTCCGTGATGCCTTTCTCAGGATGGGTAGTTGCAGGAATTGGGTATCACTGAAGAAACATTATCAAGTTAAAGAGGGCAGCAGGTAGCTGACTTGTGCTTCTTCATCGTGGAGTCAGAGCCAGGAGGAGCAATGAGTACCTAACAATTTCCAAATAGAGCTCAGCTTTGACACTTCTGTGCAGCCTCAAGAACTACCCACATCGCCTCACAGGTAAAGCGCAGGCAGCATGAGTGTGCTCAGAAAGAGACTCTTTGAGAGGAAAAGTGGCAGACTCTATGCCAAAGAGGCGTTGAACAGACCCTATCTGAGTCCCTCTCCAGTTGGTGTCACTTTCATGAACCCTGTTGGCCTTACCTCATCATTTCCCTCATCCATCTCATGTCTGTGCCCTTCAATTCCTGTAGTTCCAATGCCAACTCAATAAACGTGGGACTGAACAGAATGGGTAAGCACCAGAAATATATAGTGAATGCAAACCTGGGAGAGGTGCTAAAGTCACCACCTCATTTTAGTGCACTTGGCAGATAACTGTGTTTTTATCAACAACATGGCAAGACCCTCCACCAGCAAAAAGATTATGACTTGCTGAAGACTCCAGGGATAGTTAGCATATTTTAGCAATAAAGTCTTTTTCAATTCAGTTATAATACATTGCTTTTTAGACATAATGCTATTGCACACTTAATACACTACACTATAGTGTTAATATAACTTTTATATGCACTGGTAAACAAAACAATTCAGGTGACTTTATTGTGATATTCATGTTATTGTGGTGGTCTAGAACCAAACCCTCAATATCTCTGAGGTATGCCTATACTCAGGTACTATTCATTTGGGGGCCTGAAAAGGGGCCAAATATGTTAACCATTATTCATGACTGCCACCCCATCTACCAACTAGCTGCCCTGAAAAACACTGAAGTGAGGCCAAATCATGTGAGAAATTCCCCAACTCATGCTCTTGCTCCTTTCCTCCCAATAGGAACAGACAAACCTGTGAAGAGGCAGGGTGATGTCAGAGGGCCCTCAGGGATTTCAAAAGAGACATTCCAACCAAAGCACTGCTCTGTGGGGCCTGAAAGCTGTTCTGATGCAAGGAACTCACTACAGTTTTATAATTTGGGCCCAGTACACGAGTTGCTAAATCAAAAGACTAGGAAATTAATGCAAAAGCAAAATTTGCTTCTCTAGGCTGTCTAAAGCAACAAAGCTCCGAAAAGCACATCTTCTAATGTAAAATCATTTCATGACTTTCTGCCTACAATTTACCAGCTCTTCTTCTTTCTATGCTACAAACAAAAAAAAAGAATTTTTCTTAAATTTTCCTTTGTAGTAACCTTCAGAAGAGATTTTCTTTTTCAGTGTAAACAGTGGAAGCTGAGATGAACCTTTCACTCAGTCTCAGGACTGGGTACCCATGCAAGGACTGGAGAGCCCCATCAGATTTCAGAGCTCTGGAATCTGTAAATGATTGAACTATATTTATTAGATATAAAATAGACTGGACTCCTATTTTTTTCCTCCCCTAGAATTTGCAGTATTCATTTGAGACTCAGGCTATTGGGCAAGGCCACTATGATAATAAATATAGTAAAAATTCCTCTTGATTTCTTGAATGTAAATCCTCAGGAATAGTGGCCAAAAGAATGGTTCTCAGGGAAAGAAGGAAGGTATTTAGAATGACAGGTCACCACCAAAGTTACAGAAACAATGTGAGGATCTGTCACTGTGGTAGGTAGGTGCTGGGCACAATGGAATTATTCATGAAGCATTTACTGATTAGCTGATCATTTTCTGGGTTGGAGAAAATTCTGGTGAAAGCTACTCTGAAAGACTTGGAATCTTTTACTTTTAGGTTCTGGAGGCAAAAACAACAAGGCATGGAAGTCTAATCTTGCTATGATAAAGTTCACTGGGAGAGAGATAGCTAGATCCAAGTAGAATGACTGGACTTTGCTGAATACTGCTTGAAACATATGGGTCAATCCACTGGAATTTGGAAGTATGTTTATTTTTATTCAATTTCTTAATGCCTCCGAGCCTGACCATGTACTTACTTCCAAACAAAACCCAAAATTCAAGCCGCTTTTAATTCCCAAAGAGAAATGAGAAACTAAATAGAAATGACTTTCTTTGAAAAATTGGGAGGTAGGGAAATATGTAAATCAGAGCCTTGGCAGAGAAAAAGCACTGGATAATCAGGTTTTTATGATTACCACAAAATGGGCAAGAGGACAGAGGACTCTGAATCAGGATATTCAGTTATCTTTCCCAATTCTGCAATTTACAAGGTGTGACATGGGAGAAAATCATGTATGTCTCTGAGGATGCTGTTTGCATTAGTGAAAATGAAGATAATAACATCTGTCTATTGTCAAACACAGTACTTCTCTTACATTCACTGTTCCTTTTCCTTGTTTTATTTTTCTTTTTAGCAAATATCTGATTATTTTATTTCACTCCCTCTCTCTTCCCTGCTAAATGGAAACACCATGAGGCAGAGATTTTTGCTTGTGCTCACTGTGGACTCTAGCAGAACCTAGAACAGTGCTTGGTGCATTGTAGTTGCTCAATACATTTCTATCAAGGAATGAATCTGCCCTGCCCTCATTTCAGGGTTATTGTAAGGATCAGATAAAATAACGCATGTGAAAGGGCTTTGTAAACTGCTGAGTGTAGTGACTGTAATATATTGTTTTGGTCATTTTTCCCCAAATACTAAACTCTGTACCACACCCTTCAAATATCACAGCAGGGACGGAGGCTTTTCAAATTCTTTGTGATATCTTTGCTGTAGTCAAGGCTGTGCACCATCAATGGCAAAACTAGGAAATTCAACTGATTCAGTGGGGGTAGAAGTCAATCGATACAGTGTCTGACAGTTCTTACCCGAAACCCTAAACCACCAGCTAACCCACTGACCTTTTCACTTTTCAAATAATTGTGTTGATGTCCTGAAGGAATATCGTGAGTTTTAATTTTTGGTTTAAATAACAGGTACAGTCTTGTCTAGAAAAGATTTTTGTTAGCAATAATATAATCCATATAATAATATAAAGTAAAATGTTAAAAATAATAAAAATAAAAATATAGGCATGCCTTTCAGAACACCTCAATAAAGTGAATATAGTAATAAAGTGAGTCACACAAATTTTTCGTTTTCCCAGTGCATATAAAAGTTGTGTTTACACTATATTGCATTCTATTAATAGCATTGTGCCTATAAAAACAGAGTACATACCTTAATAAAAAATACTTTATTGCTAAAATATGCTAATCATGATCTGAGCCTTCCGCAGTTGCCACAAACCTTCAATTTGTAAAAAATGCAAGACCTGCAAAGCACACTAAAGCAAATCACAATAAAATGAGGTATGACTGAAATACAGATCATAAAAATTCTGGGGCTAAAATAATATGTGTGATACAGCTGTATTCTTTTACATTTATTATAAACAGCCTGACTGCTTTTAGTAAAGAAAGATTGGAACGACTGTTCTCACTATCCAAGATCTATTGTGTGTGATGGTTTCTAGGTTTTCTGACTGACAGATCAATTTCAATGGCAGTCCCTAAGGAGATACCCAAATGCATTTTGTACCCAAATCTGAAAACATTAAGGTTCGTTACACTTAGCCAACTGTTCTACAAATTGTATTTTTCTATATTCAAGAAATTCATACATTCGTCACTTTTTGGTTGGTTCTAGCATTTGTATAGTAACTTGATTTTGACTCACAAACTTCACCTCTCAAACAGTTAGACACTGAATGCCAGAGAAATGGATGGTGGGGCCTTGGTTATAGGCAGTTTTGTTTTGCTTTTAAATTATTTCTTTATAGATTCTTTTGAAGGTTTTCCATTAGGCAGAATGAATTTCCTTGTACAAACCCTATGTAGGGATTTTACTATCGTGATAAACTCCTCTGAATTATTATCCACAATACAAATCACCCAATCAAAGAATCTGTAAATAGATATTGTTTTATCTCTCTCCAGACCCATTTTAGTTTATCAGTTCAACAGTAAGAGCTACAGTTTTTCAACACACTGTACACTGCAAAAGTGAATGGCTGTCACCATAGTTACCATCTCACTTGCTACCTTTTCATCCATCTCCCTTTAGAAGTTGATGATATTACCACAGAGGGTCAAATGCAAGCATCTCTTCCAAGTACCTAGTTTTTTGGAGGTTTCTGTATTTTAATACAGAGCTTCTTTGAATTATTGCCTGATTAATTATCCTAAACCCTAAGAATTTTTGTGATTTAAAAAACCTAACTTTAATATTTTGACATCTTGAGTATCTTCCATAGTTTTTGACTTTAGAGATGACTCCTCTTAGGCAAATATTCAGAACCTAAAAAGTATATTAATTCACTTGCTGAAGCAGAGAATTCATTAAACAAACAGCCTTGCATTTTCTTGCTGTGAAAGGCAGACTGTTCTCCATGATGAATTTACCTATTATCTCAATTTTGGCCCTGAAGGAATCTCAGTAGATGCTTTAACAGACAGCAGGACTGACAGGTAGAAACACAAACAACATGGTAAGCAGAAAATGCCTCACCTGTGAACCTGACTGAAACAGACTTAGGTCAAGGGAGACCACACAGTGACACTTTTATCTCTGGCTTGTGTACTCTCAACAGCCTTGTATAAAAATAGTACTCATTCAGATGCAGACAATCATAACAGTATTAAAAATTTCAATTGAATAAATACAGGATGTCAAAGATACACTTACCTCCTGTTTAGTTACTTTGGATCCATCCTTGCCCTCTGTATTCTCTGGAGACTAGAAAAAAATATTTCAGTGAATTGTATTTATACTGGAAAACACACATTAGGGGGAGATTTTTTTTTTTAAGAAAGCTATTTAAATTCTCTGGACCACATAAACCAACAAGTATTTTGTGGGGAAAAAGTAAGCTTGTAAGAGGGTATGTTTTATGCACACACACACTGCACTTATGAGCAGAACTGTTCCCCTTTTAAACCAGGAGTGGTGCAAGAACTGCTCAGTCCCTGTGCTCAATGCACATTCGCCCTGAGTGGTTTCTGTTCTTTGGCAATTCCACGTGGTTGAAAGAACAAGAACCCAGCAGTCAATGCCTGGAATCCACCCGCATGTTCCAGTAGCTTTGATGCTCTGAGGTGAGAGCGCAAGATGGTGGAATAGCCCAAGCAAGTGCAAAAGCATATTTTCATCGTGTGGCTGCCTGGCTTTGATTTCAGCACATTTCTTGGTATGACCTGACTTGAAATTTATCATTATTTTCTCATTATCAACTTAAGCACTTCTACCACACTCCCAGCCTCACAGGACAGCAAAGCGCCCCGCCAGGCCAGCTGATTTGTTCCCAGATTGTAATCCAGCCCCTGAGCAGCACCTACCCACTCTCCTGACAGCTCAAACCTGCCTCTTTTATGGGCTTTTATACAATGGGGAAAATATACTTAGATTGACATGACATACCAAATACCCCAATATATTTTTATTGGCGAAAGATAATAAGTAAGATTAAAACAATTAAACTAATTAGAAAATTGAGCTATTTAACACAAGATATGAATAGAATTCCCATAAGGAAAAAATACAATTAGCAAACCAATGTTGGGCACAATGTTTGCCTTAGCAAAATAAAACATCTGTGTGGCAATGCCTTATCTGATAAAATGAGAAAATAATGTAAGACCATAAAACCCACTGTTTGGTGGGGCAGGTGTCACTGTAAATCAACATAATAGTTTCAAACAACAACCTGGCAATATGAAAAAGACATACAGGACTAGTCATATAATGACCCAGCAATTCCAATTTTAGAACCAGAACTCAAAGGAAGACTCTGCAAAAATACAGTTTCATTTGTACTGTTTCTAATGGGGAATAACTGGAAATATGTACGTAAACTATGTAACTGTTAGTACAATGGGATTAAAAATAGGCTATGTAACTACATAGAAGTACACATAAAATAATGTTAAAATAAAACATAAAAATAATAGGTAAAACACAGGTCAGAACTATATAAAGTCCTTGAGAAAGACAGCAGCTTTTCTTCAAGTCAAAGGACACAGCAAACCTCTTCATCCTCGGGTTTCCTGTTGCCCAGTTCACCCCTCTCTAGAACTTCCCAGATCCATGGAGTTCTCTTCTGTTTCCCAAATCAACTCTTTCCCCTCCTCCATGGAACCTCCCCTCTCATGAGGGGGAACAGAGCTTCTCTTTTCCGTTCTCCACCCTGTGGTTCACAGGTCTAGTGCTCACTCAGCTGAATTAGAGAGGGTGAAATCTTGAAAAGTCTGATCATATGAAGACAACCCCTAGATGGGCTGATGGCCGATGCTCATTTCTTAACTACAAACTCGACCCTTCTGACCACAAACCAGACCCTCTATTATCAAGGAGTTCTGGGCTGTCTCTCCTACCGGCCAGGCCACAGGAGATTCATCTGGAGCATCCTCTACCTGTTACCAACAGGCATTTAAAGAAGCAGCACATAGCTGTTGCTGATGTTAAAACATCATTAAAAAATAAAAAATCATTTAATGACATTATTTTCAATATTCTTCCATGCAGTGTATTAGTGACAGCAGTTTGACTGAGCGATTACTCTCTGAACATGGGCCTAATGTTTGAATTGGTGCAATTTATTGAAATAGAGAAACTTGAAAAGATGCCACATAAAAAAGCAGGTATAACTGAAAATACGGATGCTTTCAGATGAATGAACATAGACTAGTAAAGAACTGCAACTCTAGGCAAAGGTGATTTCTTTGGCAATCTCTCCACAAGGGCTTTCTGTTGACAAGTGTGCAACAAATTTACAGTCAGGAACAACCCAACTAATCTTTCCCTGGGATCAGTGCAGTACTGCGGCACCAATGCAGGCCAGGACATGGGCTTACATCATGGCTTTCTACCTAGAAGCTGTGTGATCTAGGGCAGCGCCTTGATCGCCATGGCTGTCTCTTCAACTGTGAATGACAGATAATAATGACATGTAGTTCAAAGGGTCATGTTTGTGATCAAGCGAGCTGTTGGGGACAGCATTTCATAGACTGCAAATTATTACATAGATGTTACACAACAAAAGATATAAGCTCTTAATGAGTCTCCTGAATTATCAGATACAAAATTACATTCAACAGAGCCTTGGACTTGAGCACAGGACTAGAGTCCCTGCAACCTTGCCGCCTGTTTTTGTGGCACAGGTTAATAGGTATACTATCCAGAAAGGCCAACCATTTCAGGCTACCTTATCTCACACCCTATCTAACACTAACATTTAGCCATGAGGCTGGAGATAGCAAGGAGGGCATGGTATGAAGGGATAAAAAGAGAAATCCATAGTTTCCCATCCCAAAGGACTGTGAAGAATAGAAACAAGAAAAGGGGGAAAAAAAGCTTGAGGGCGTACATGGTTGATCTCAGATGTATTTCAATATTCTAGCAGGCTGATGGGAAGGATGAGGACTAAGATGAAGGGGCGGGGACTTCCAAGGCAGAGGGGTTCTTACCCCAGTCCCCATAACAGGGCAGGTTTATAATCTAGTCTGAACCCAGAATGGCCAGGAGGGCAGAGAACCATGGTCAGACGAAAAGGTCTTGTTCACATATCTAAGGCTCCTTCAGCACCCAAGTGGCATGGGTCCTGAATTGAGAGTTAGCACAAGGTGGGGGACACACATGGTGGCCAGAAGAAAGGCACAGCAGAGATTCTGGGAGTCCAGAGCACCACAGAGAGCTGATCTGAGGGCAAGTCAGTAGGCAGGTGGACCCCTGAACATCCGGTGAGCCGATGAGGACAGAGGTCAGCCAAGAAGGCCTGAAATTTGGCAAAAATCAATAGGCAGTTGAATTTTTTTTATTACAAATTTTGAAAATAAAAGTAGAATCACTGAAATAAGAAAAACTTGAAGCATATAAACTAGACCAGGGACAGTAAAAGAAATAATGTATTGTCACTGACTGCTGAGAAATTAGCCCAGAATGCAACAAGGAGAAATGAAGAAATGAATAATATGAAAGGGAGGTTAGGAGATGTTGGGGACCACTTCGTGTGGGATCAGAGACTGCAGCTCAGCATATGCAAGGCCTTGAAAGAGGCCTGTAAATCTCGACTGGAACGCCGGGAATGCTGGAGGCAGGCAAGACCTGATACCAGCACTGGGGTTCCTGTGGGAGATCAGGCCTAAAGAATGCCTTACAGCCCTTGAGGCTCGCTTTGCTTTGTATAGCCCTTTGATATAAACCAGATGTTTAAATTCAAAGCCTAAGGGAGTGAACTCCTAATCTCAGAACCACAGCTTAACGACCCTCTGGCATCAGCATATCTAACAGACCCTGACTTGAGACAGACCTCTGTTTCCTGAATTGTTATCTATTGATAATATCTGTTTTCTGTAACTAAGGCCTTTAGACATTGACTGATGAGCTTTGCACGCACACTGTATACCCCTGCATACTGTATACCCCTGCATACTGTATACCCCTGCGCATACCCCTGCGCAATAAAAGCTGTGCTGGAGAAGGGCTGGGGGCATTCTCCACTAGAGGGAATCACCACCCCCATTCCCGCAGAACAACAGATTGTGCCTGGGATAACTTATTTCTCATCCATAGCCAGGAGAGCTCCGCGGGACAGGGCATCCCACAAGGAGGCATGGTGGTTAATCGAGAAGTTCCATGTATACCTAATAGTTATTTTGGAAGCAGAGAACAGAAGTACTAGGAGAAGGCAAAGACATAAGTAAAGCCAAGATTGTACCAAAATTGAAGTTATGAGTCTCCAGATGGAAAGCTCATATCAAGAAACATACTGGAAACCACATTGGAAATACTATAATAAAACTATACCATGCTTCTCTGGCCATGTGGCTCAGCTGGTTGAAGCATCACCTGGTACACCAAATAGGTTGCAGGTTTGATCCCCAATAGGGGTACGTAACGGAGACAACCGATTGAGGTTTCTCACATCGATGTTTATGTCTCTCTTTCTCTCCGCACTCCCCTCTCTAAAATCAATAAATATATCTTCTGGTAAGCATTAAAAAAAAAAAAAAAAACACACACACACACACAAAAAAAAACAAACCAAAAAAAACCCTGCAGAATGCCAAGGAAAATGGGAAAATCTTTAAAGTTATCAGGGTTAAAAGATAGATTATCTACAAAACATTACTTCTCACCAGCAACTACAAAAGTAAGAAAATAATGGAGCAATGTTCGAGGAGCTGAGAAAGACTATCAAACTAGAATTCCATGCTCAGCTAAGAATCATGGCAGAATGCTATAAAGACCAACTGAGCTTTTCCTTCAATAAGGTCCTGTTACTAAAGGATCAAATTCAGCCATTAAAAACATGAATCCAGGTGGAAGGAAAGTATATAAGAAGAAATGCATAAAATATGTTGGTATGTTGGTAAATCTAATGAACCTATAGGTAATAATACTTATTTTTTTTTTAAAGATTTTTTTTCTTTTAGATTTTATTTATTTATCTCTAGAGGGGAAGGGAAGGAGAGAGGGAGAGAAACATCAATGCGTGGTTGCCTCCTGCATGTCCCCTGCCGGGAACTGGCCTGGCAACCCAGGCATGTGCCCTGACTGGGAATCGAACCGCGATCCTTTGGTTCGCAGGCCCGCGCTCAATCCACTGAGCTACACCAGCCAGGGCTAATAATACTTATTTTATGTGTTTAAATTTTAAAAAGTTTCAATAGAAATCCTGTATCACTGCAGAAATATAACATGTAATTCTAGATTTTCCAATAGCCACATTAAAAAAGTAAAAAATAGATGAGATTATTTTTAATATTTTATTGAATTGAACATATCTAAAATTTTATCACTTCAACATGTAATCAATGTACAAATTACTGAGCTATTATACAAACTTTTTTGCACTGTATCCTCAAATTCTGACATGCATCGTACACTTCAGCACGTCTCCGTTCACATGCTGAGTCTTCACTAGGAATCCCTGATTTGCACTCAAGAGTTCATAAAATTTATAGTGGTTTTACATATCCAGGTTGTTTCAAATGCACTTAAAGTTTTCCAGCTACTGAAGAATGTAATACCAGTTTTTCAATTTAAATTGATTAAAATTACAGTTTTAAAAATTCAGCTTATCCTTTTTATGTAGTTAATAGCCTCATGAAACTGCTGACTACCAAATTAGACAGCACACTTCTCGACAAATCAACACAAAACATGAGAAGAGAATAGATTAGAATTTAAAGGTCCTGGTTTTGTCCTGAAAGACAATACAGACACAGACAAATTTTAGACTTTGTTAAAATAAAATTTAGGAGATAGTCATTAAAATTTTTAAGATGGGAAATAGGATCTGTAAATTTACAAGTGAGGAAGAACAAAACTAAGCAAATTTTACAAATAAAGGGCAAGGGAAAAAAGAACAAAGGAGGGAAAATCACATGATATATAGAAACCACAAATTAAGTCATTAGAAAAAGTCCAGATACATTAAGCATCACAATATACCTAAACAGATTATACTCATTCATTATAATGTCAAGTGGCAGAAGGAAGAAAACAAGAACACATGTATGATTCCACTTTCACAAACTTTAAAACATGAACGAATCAATATTATGGATTTATATATGACATATATATCATAAATGCATAAAATTCTGGACTGGAAGGATACAAACCAAATTCATAATGATTGTCTCCAGGGAGGCTGACAAGAGAAAGGAACCAAGGGGGTGTTTCAAATTTGAACTTTATCTGTAATGTTTTATTTATTAAAAATATCTGAAAAAATACTATAAAAATATTCAAATTTGTAAATTCTGAGCAGTGAGTAAATAGGAATGCTACATTATTTCTTGGATTTTTCTGTTTTTAATTTTTCCCCCCAAAATTTATGAATATTGGGGACTGGGGCTGGAAGCAAAGCTCAGGTTAACAGTGCCTGCTGAGAAATTAGCCCAGAATGCAAAAAGGAGAAATAAAGAAATGAATAATATGAAAGAGAGGTTAGGAGACATGGAGCTTAATTGAGAAGTTCCACATATACCTAATAGTTATTTTGGAAGCAAATTCAATCACTAGGTTTACTCATAGCATTTTCTGTGTTTCTTAAGTGGCTTATACATCTGGTTCAGACGCTGCCTCTTCATTTTCTGTTTGAGACATATAATTCATAATCACTTCATTTGTGCTTATGTTAAGGAACTGGAGTAGGGCAAGACTACTGGCCAAGAGCACTGTAAACACTGGCTCAGTGTGGGAGGAGGGTGGGTAGAGGGAGCATGGAATCCTCAGCAGCTGACTGACTGTACTAGACCCTTTCTTTCTTCACACGAAGATACCTGGGTCCTGCATCTGAGGACACTAGAGTGTAATGAAGGGGCACAACTGTATTTTCCTTAAGACTACAACAGGACCAGCAGTCCTTATCAGGAAACCAAGAAATTTGGAATTTTGACTCTATAGACCATCCATATGGAATCAACAGGAAAATAATACCCAGATGTTGAGCTTCTCTTTCAATAAATGGCAGTTACCACCTCACAGAGTGCACCGTGGGGTCATCAACCCATTTTTCCCCCTCCAAACTTAGGAAGGCATCAGAGAAGATGAGAAAATCCTTATGCCCTTCCAACAGTTGCTTGGGAACACTTCCAGATGGTAATGGCCTATAGATTTGTCACTGCCGAGGGAGATACAAGGGGGGACCCCCCAAAAAACTGAAATTATCTTCTGGAGGGTAGCCCTCTTGCAGTACAGGCTTGTAGTACAGGCTTCCCCTGCTAGGTGAGTATTCTAGGAACACATCTGTGTCCGTGTACCAGCAGGCGTTGTTGTGAGAGGCTGCATTCGGCTTCAGTGAATTTTTTTGAAGACTCTTTCAATGTGTTTGCCCATTTCATGACAGATGATTTACAAGTGCACCTGCCCACACTGCACCAAGTGTTCAGCAGTTTTTGACCAAAAATGGCCTCTGACTCCTGTGCCCTACCCTCTCTATTCACTGGATCTCACCCTGAACAACTTTTTTTGTTTCCCTGGATGAAAAGAGTCCTCAGAGAGAAACAGTTTTGCTGAGGTGAAACAAAAAAAATGGCAGAAGCACTAAATGGCATCAAAATTGATGAGTTAAAAACTGTTTTGAGCAGCAAAAAAGAAGTCTTGATAGGTGATTGCATCGAAAGGAGAATGTTTTGAAGGTGACAAATATATAACTCTTTACAAATAATTTCTGTTTTGGGGGGTCCCCCATCCAATACTGAGGGTGTGGCAGGAAGTTGGGAAGTGTAAGTCTACTACCCGGTGCCATGTTTCTCAGCCACAAGGAAGAGGAGAGTTCAGGATTCTTAGCAACAAGTGCTGGATCTCACATTGAAGTTCCAAAACGTCTTTGCTGGTAAATACAGGCTCTTAGAGTTTTACTTCTAAGATTTTCAGTGGCAAAGGCTATTGCTTTATAACTTAAGTAAAGTAGTAGAATTATTGTAACCATTTGCCAGCAGCCATAGAACAAACCCAGTCTCAACTCCTGGGTTACCCATGCTAATGTGGAAAAGCTGGGAGTAGGTATAACCAACAATCACTTCTTTTAACCTGGAGAATGTATTACTTGGTTGTGATTTTCCTCTAATTTGCTGCCCAATATTTTAATTTTTTTATTATTTACATATTTTAACAATTTCTTTTAAAGTTGATTTCCAATTTCTGTTACAAATGCAAGGCTGAAGAAAAGAAAGCAGTCTGATAGTGAGGTGGTTGGGAGAAGACAACCATTTTAGGACAAAAAAAGCCAAATAACCCATCCAGAGAAGATTGAAATGTGTCTATAACTACTTCTGCAAAGATTAACACATAACTGGACTATATGAGTAATGCAATGTTAATTTCCCTCTGCAAATGTCTATGAAGTATTATGAGGTTTTTCAAATAACTATTCTCGTAAATTCAAATATTCTTATAACACATGAAATAGACACTAAAATTTTTATTCAAAGCCATCAGGACTGTTTAATATTGTTTAACATTAGCATGACCGTTTTTAATTCATCCTGAAGGTATATTTTGGGACCTTCCAATACTGTATTGCTTTTAAAAATAATCTATAAAAATCCAATTCCTGGATTGAGAGATGACATGCAGAAGATGAATAATCAAATGAATGTTAAATTTCTTTGCTACCTCCTCCTTTGCTTATGTTGATTAATTTCATCAACTTCTACAAACCCAAATTGCACTTATTAAAGTCATGTTGGGTTACTATCTTCCCAGAGTAATATTTTGTGGTTGTGGGGGAGCTTTGTCTTCAGAGCCCCGCATCCATTGCAGATGAGAATAAGTCTACCAAGACATGATCTGCTTGCAGAGGAAAGGTGGCCGATCTCTCAAAGGAGAAGAACCAGGAGCCTTTTCCTCAATGGGCTTTTATTGGGTTCAGTTTGCACAGGAATACAGGTAAAGCTCATCAATCACTGTCAGGCAGTAAGGATCAAACAATAGATAACATTTAAAGAACTATGAGAGCTTATTCTGAGTCAGGGTCAGTTAGCTAAAGGGCTATAAAACTTTGGGAAACAAACTCATTTCATGCTTGGACCCTTATCAGAAAATTGAGGGCATTCTTAGCAAAGCAGGTTTCACAGGATTTTATACATTCTTTCTTAGGCCTGACCACTCTGGAGAACCACCTATTCTTGCCCCAGGCTGCACCGCCCTCTGTCATTGTTTCAGGCTTACATCAGGCAGGGGAAGTAGGGCAGTCAAGAGATTAGGAGACTTCTCACAGACAGAATGAGCACTCAGGCTATGTTAAAACCGAGGGGTGAGGGTCCATCACCCGCTTTTTCTATAGCCCCCTAAGTCCTTCCCTGAGCGCCCCCTCTGTAACCATGCCTGTCTTAGGTTGTCCCTCCCTCGAGGAATCTTACCTGTCATTGGCTAACCGGCTAGGCTCAGCCAGGCTCAGGGCCAAGCAGGGTGAAGTGAAAGGGGCAGAGGTGGCAACCCTGCCAGGGGGATAAGCTTTGTCTCCTTAGTGGCTTATGGTCCCAAGGTCTCTCACTCAGCCTTAGTCAGGGGAGATGACAGTTTCTGAAACCAGTCAGGGCAGTAACCAACATGGGAGTAAAAGACAGAAAACTGTACAAGATCAACAATTAAAATAAAAAATTGAAAATAAAAAAAAAACAATCAAAAAACAAAAAACATGTGGTCAAGATAAAAGTAACTGAGTTAATACTTCTACTTTAAAATACTTTGGATGACCCTGGCTGATGTGGCTTAGTAGATTGAGTGTCGGCCTGTGAAATGAAGGGTCACAGGTTCGATTCCCAATCAGGGCACAGGCCTGAGTTATAGGCCACGTCCCCATTTGGGGGTGATGATTTCTTTCTCTCTCTCCTTTTCCCTCTCAAAAAAAAATAATTAAGTAAAATCTTTTTAAAAAGGACTTGGTGAATTGAAATAAATAGCAACTCTCTCTTTTCTGAGGGATACTTTTAAGGAAAATAGCTCACATTGTAAAAGGAAACTGAAAGTAAAGAAAAAACCATGTTCAGCTAGGTTCAGTGAAATTTTATCAGCATTAATATACATAACTCAATACTGGGAGTATATCATTAATACGAAATAAATAATTCAAACTACTTTATACGACTCTTTGGAATGACTTGCCTCCTTTGTGAGTTACCTTTCTCAATGTGCTGTGGTTTTGTATGGAATGGGATCGTGGAGGAAGCCCCTGACTGAGGTCAGAGTGTACGTTCTATTCAACCTTATAGCTCATGTCCTCAGGCCTCAGTTTCTCAAGAGTAAAATTAAGAAGATGGACATGAAGATCTCGCTTGCCTGACTTACTTGGCTGCTTGTGTACTTATTAATCCCACCACAGAAGTGTCATATGAATATTATAGGGAATTCTAGGTATGGAGGTCTTGTAAAAGGACAACAGAAGAAACCCAGGAGAATAATCATTATCTTAATAAATATGCATACTGCACTACATGCAAGGCAATGATCTAAATGAATTCATCCTTATCACAACCCTGTGAGGTTGGTAAAACAGTATCATGTCTACCTTATAAATGAGGAATTGAGACCAGAGAGATGAAGTAACTTGCCCAAGATTACCCAGCTGGCAATCTTGCTGGTAAGTGGAAGGGCTGGGATTCAGACTCAGGCAGGCTAGGTCAGAGTTCATTCTCTTTCGCACTACACCACTCTAAATTTTCCTGTTTTCAAAAATGATGCAGATTTTCTGGATTGGGAAATATTTGAATTTGTACACCTAGGCAAGGAGCTCATAAAATGTAATAGAGTGTTTCTTCTCCCCTCTCATTTGTGAACTTCTTGGGATAACAATAAGCAATTTCTCATTAAAAATACTATATGTAGAGATGAACATAAATGTACTATTCTGGGTTTTTATATGTCACATACACAGATAAAAGCATTTTTGTCTCATTATTAAAGCTAAAGACAAGGGAGGTGGGGAGGGCTGGGGTGGTGGGCCGGGATAGGAGTAAAAGACAGAAAACTGTACAAGAACAACAATTAAAATAAAATTTAAAAAACCCCCAACAAACTAAAGACAAAACACCAAATCATTTCTATAATTTTTTATAGTACTTTATATTTTCCAATGTCCTTGCACTTTGATCTCAACAGCATTGAAATACACAGGGCAGTCCTAACATTTCCACTTTACAGATGAAGAATAGAGGTGCAAAGAGGTCATGTTACTTTCCTCTAGGAAAGAGCAGCAGAGTCCACACTAAACTCAAGCCTTCCAACTTTTACACCTGGGCTTTTAAAGGATGTTACCAAATAGTTACTTTGGCTTAGATCTGAATTAACTTCTAGCAAATGGTAAACACAGTTATGATGTTCCTTGTATTTTTATAAAACTAATCAGCTGGCTCTGATGTGACTGACATGGGACCACTAAAAGGGGAAAACATCATTCTAATGAAAACAGTCTGGTACTGGCATAAGAACAGACACATAGATCAGTGCAACAGAATGGTGATCCCAGAAATAAACACATGTCTCTATGGTCAATTAATATTTGACAAAGGGGGCAGGGGCATACAATGGAGTAAAAATAGCCTCTTCAACAAATGGTGTTGGGAGACCTGGACAGCTACATGCAAAAAAATGAAACTCAACCACCAACTTATGCCATACACAAAAATATCTTCAAGATGGATAAGAGACTTAAATATAAGTTGCGCAACATAAACATCCTAGAGAAGAACATAAGCAGGAAAATCTCAGATATTCCACGCAGCAATATTTTCACCAATATGTCCCCTAGAGCAAGGGACATAAAGAATAAACAAATGGGACTACATTAAAATAAAAAGCTCTGCACAGCTAAAAAAACATCAGCAAAATGAAAAGGGGACCAACCATATGGGAAAATGTATTTTCCAATGATACCTTGGACAAGGGTTTGATCTCCAAAATATATAAAGAACTCACATGACCCCACACCAGGAAGACAAATAACCCAATTAAAAAATGGGCAAAGGACCTGAACAGGTACTTCTCGGAGGACATATAGAGGGCCCAGAGACATATAAAAGGATCAACATTGGTAGCCATCAGAGAGTTGCAAATTAAAACCACAATGAGATGCCATTTCACACTGGTCAGAATGGCCATCATAAACAAATCAACAAACAACAAATGTTGGAGAGGTTGTGGAGAAAAGGGAACCCTAGTGCACTGCTGGTGGGAATGCAGACTGATGCAGCCACTGCGGAAAACAGTGTGGAATTTCCTCAAAAAACTAAAAATGGAACTGCTTTTTGACCCAGTGATTCCACTGCTGGGATTATACCCTTAGAGCACTGAAACACCAATTCAAAAGAACCTATGCACCTCAATGTTCATAGCAGCATTATTTACAATAGCCAAGTGTTGGAAACAGCCTAAGTGCCCATCAGTAAATGAGTAGATTAAAAAACTGTGGTACATTTATTCAATGGAATACTACACAGCAGAGAGAAAGAAGGAGCTCCTACCCTTTGTGACAGCATGGATGGAATTGGAGAGTTTTATGCTAAGTGAAATAAACCAGATGGTGAAAGGCAAATACCATATAATCTCACCTATAAGTGGAACCCAATCAACAAAACAAACAAGTGAGCAAAATAGAACCAGAGACTTGGAAATAAAGAACAAACTGACAGTGACCAGATGTGTGGGGGGAGGTGGATAACGAGGGAAATAAGGGGAAGGGTCAAGTCAAGGCATATGTATAAAGGACACCCGAACAAAGACAATGGTAGGGAGGATTGAATGTGGGAAGTGAAGGTGGGTAGGGCTGGGGAGAGTAATGGAGGAAATATGGGGACAACTGTAATTGAACAATAAAAATGGGGGAAACAGTAAAATTAAAAATTATATCAAGAGAATAGGTAAAAGAAAGCAATGAGAAGTAGATAGAAGAAATATAGTTTTAAAAAATCTATTATATGGGCCCTGGCTGTTGTGGCTCAGTGGATTAAGTGCTGGCCTGCAAAGGGTTGCTGGTTCAATTCTCAGTCAGAGCACATGCCTGGGTGGTGGGCCAGGTCCCCAGTAGGGAGCCCGTGAGAGGTAACCACACATTGATGTTTCTCTCTCTCTCCCTCCCTTCCCTTCTCTCTAAAAATAAATAAATATATAAATCCATTATATGGCATATATATGAAACTTCAGAAGAACTCTTTAAACCTTCACAATTTGATCACCTCAACTCTATAGAATGTTTATCTCCCACATACACCATGCCAAACACTCATGACTCCCCACAAAGGAGACTTTAACTAATTCTGTCCAGTATTTTTTAAAAAGCCCATAGCTTACATTCAAAAAGAAAAAAATTAGAGCGAAGGAAAGAAAAGAAAAAGAAATTGAAAAAAACAACACTTCTCCCACCAACCCAGCAAAAGGTTCCCCTTTCTCCACATCCTCGCCAGCACTTGTGGAAAGCAGTATGGTGATAACTCAGAAAAGTAACAATGGATCTGCCTTTTGACCCAGCAATTCAACTTCTGGGAATATATCCAAAGAAAACCAAAACACTAATTCAAAAGAACATCAGCATCCCTATGTTCATTGAAACAGTACTTAACAATTGTCAAGGTATGGAAGCTACGGAAGTGTCCATCAGTTGATGAGTAGATAAAACTACTATCAGTCGTTTACACAAATGGAGTAGTACTTGGATATAAAAAGAAATTTTACCTTTTGTGACAGTATGGATGGACCTGGAGAACATTATGCTAAGTGAAATAAGCCAGTCTGAGAAAGACAAATACATTATGATTTCACTCATACGTGGTATCTAATGAACAAACTGAACTAACAAGCAAAACAGAGACAGACTGATAGATGAAGAACAGGCTGACAGCTAGTGGGATACAGAAAGGTCAGGGGCTGGAGGGATTGAGCAAAAAGATAAAAGGACTCATGGACAAGGACAACAGTGTGGCAACTGCTGGGGGGAGGGGGTTATAAATGGTAATGGGAAAAATGCAATAAAGATTAAATCAAAAAAATTTTAAAAACAAAAAAATCTCTAAATACTGAATTAACAGTTTACAGTGATAATGTACCTTTTAAATAGAGCAAGCTAAATAAAGTACTCAGGAAAAAAACACCACTTTACAGGGTAGACTTTGTTTTTATCTTTATACGGGCTCAAAATAATCAAGATACAATTTTACAATAATATCACTTTATATCTTTACAAATAATCTTTATTATTAAAAATTAATCAATTGGTAACACAGAACACTGAAATAAAATCCATCTGGTCCTAGGTCCAATAGATTTTCCTGTCTATAAAGCTTTTATTCTTATTTGATGAGCTCCAAAAACAAGTATCTGCTGCTATTTTAAATCCAATGCCCAAGTAATGGTGGCTTAATATTTACATTTTAATCTCTCAATACACTGTATAATATGCAAGATATTTACACGTTTCTGGCCATAGGGGAATATTCTTATTACTCTCTATATAAAAATGAAGACAATATATCTCAACAATAGTAAATCCAACAGTTCATGGTGAAATTTGAGGAAATATGAAATGTTAGACTCTTGGCACTCAAAGCCATCAACACCTGGGTGAAGAAATACCTTGTGTATGACCCTACACCATCAATTACTGAAATACCCAGAAAACTCCATGATAATGTGCCTCTCCCGGAAGCTGAGGCCAGACCCTGCCTCCTGCCTTGGGGCATGATCGCAGGTAGTTGTGATTTGCTGGGTAACTTTTTCTGACTAGCACCTAGAAGCAATAGCATCAGCCTATGTCTTAATAAAGACAACATTTTAAACAAATAAACACTCACACATTTATATAACTTTTGATTCTTCCTTGTTTCATTCATTGGGCACCTTTCTTTAAGTAAAAGTACATTAGATTATCAGAAATAAACATTGATGAGAAATACTGTGGAATGGTTAAGGGCAAAAATCTCAAGAAAAAAGGGCTCGGTTAGAATTCCTGATTCTATCACTTTCTAGCAGTGTGGCCCAGTGGAAATTCCTCATCTCATGAAAACCTAATATTCTCACTGTGTATGAGAAAGGCTGAGGGCTGCATGGTAAAGAGCGCAGGCTCTGGAGCCAGACTGCCAGGACTGCAACCCCAGCTCCATCATTCCTATTGCTGGGGCCTTCTGCAAAAGGGCAATGTGAAGAGTACTGGGGGAATTCAGTTCATTAATGCAAAGTGCTCACAACAGTGCCTGAGTCATAGAAAGCTACCTAAATGTTCTATATTGTGGCTGTCATATCTCCTTATCTGTGAGATAAGGAAAACCTCATAGAACTGTTGTGAGAGTAAAATGAAATAATGTGAAATTATACCAGAATACTTCCCATATATATTTCTAATAACTTCATATATTCTTATTAAAACTAAGGTGCCTAATGAATATAAAGCATATAGCTCAGGTCTGGTACATCTAGGCATTGAATAAATAGTAGCCATTTACATTTTAATAGTAACAAATGTATTTTATATATATGTTGTTACTGGTATGTTTCTCTTAAAATATTAAATTTTAGAACAAATTTTGGAATTTAAAATTGCTTGTTCTATTTCCCTATTTCTGAATATGCATATCATTTACTTTATGTGGAGCTGAACATGCATTTGCCTTAGGCATATCTCAATGGCCCTGTTTCTGGGCAGTTCCACAGATATAAGAATACTAGACGCAATAAAGTTCTTGACTAGGAACCATATATGATTTGACTGAACTTTTATGAGAAGAAAATGAAATGTACAATAAATAAGCTGCCAGTGAAAGAACAATTCAGCATTTTGATTTGGCTTGTTATCTTCAACACTGATTTTTAAATTACGCAGGACACTAACCTCCCATTTCAACCTACTAGGTACTGTGAAAGCAGACAGCTTAAATGGTGTTTATTTCAGTCACCATTTCCAAACTGTACCCTGCAGAAAAGCGGAATACATTTCATTTTGGTGTAAACAAAAAGAGTGTTTTAGGAGGAAAATACAAGAAAAGGGGATCACTTGATAACTGATTTACCAAGAGAATTTTAATGTTACACAAAGATATTATTAAATGCATTTTTATAAGAAAAATAAACCATGTAAAAATGCACCAGGTTTTCTTTCAAAAGTACTACATTTGTTATTGGGTTGCTGAACATTTACTCCTACAATTACAGTTAACCAGACATCCAGGATGAGATATGCTTGCTTCCTATCCACCCTGTGTGCCATTTGTCCTCCTACAAATGGAAGCTTAGTGCTTATATGAGCCTCTTATTTCACTGTAGTTCTCTCAATAATTAAAAAGATCATCATCACAATGATGAACATCCATTGACTCTTTTACACATGCAAGGCACTGCTGTGAACTCTGAATTGATATTTCATTTAATTCCTCCAACCCAATGAGGTAGAATATAATTCTCTCCTGGTTTTACAAATGAGGAAACTGAGTCTCAGAGGCTTAGAAACTTAGAAGCTTAGGAAGAAGTTAAATAACCTGCCCTAAATCATAGCTCATAAACAGTAAAGCCAGACCAAATTGGATTACCTCCTCAACAAGTATATGAAATAATTAAACTTAGATTTTTCCCTCTTGAAAACCATTCATTCATGTACTTATTCAGCAAATAGTTACAGTACCTGTGCTAGGAGCTATGAGGATTAAAAAAAAAGAGAGATCAGAGCTATCAAAGATTTAATGCTCAAGCAGAATTAGGATTACAAAACTGATTCAGAATTAGGTAATCAATCAAATAAGGTGTGCCAACTTAGAAACAGGGAGCCAGACAACCGCCTTTAAAACACAAGAGGGTCATTAACAGAAAGGCACAGGGACCAAGGAGTCATGGAATCCCTACTAATGAAGGGAGGATGGCTACTGCTTACAATCTAATCTCACCTATAGTAACTGGCCTGGAAATGAACTTCCTCATACTGCAAAGAAAGCCATACTTCACAGAAAGACCAGTGACAGCTGACCTTTAGTAACAAACTAGCACTGATCCTTTTATTATTAAAAAAAAAAAAAAAAAGCTATAACTCCCAACCATTTAAACCAAAAATTTTTTGCCAGTGTTTTTTTTTCTTCAGACATGTACTTTGGCTAAATCTTTAAATGCTCATAGCTTTTTTTGTGGCTTATTATCACTTCTTGTCATGAATTATAAATACTTGCATATGTAGAGTACATACCCTGTCAGACTGAAAGATCCTTAAATTAAGAGCATTTATTCATTCACTTCAAAAAGGACTGAAAAAGGTAATAATTTACTTACTTTCCCCAGGTGATGGGTACCCTGCAAAAAGGTGATGCGCAAGAAATTTTTATTTAACATGGAATGAGTGAATGTGAATAAAATGAACAACTCTGCCTTTCTGGAGTTTTTACCCAAATATAGGTTCCATACCAATATTAACTCAACTAAACTCAGTATTTATCAATGGCATACTATCTGTCAGAATGGGAAACTCAGTGTAGCTAGGATAGCAATTCTCTCCAAATTGATTTATAAATTTGATTCAATGCCCATCAAAATCATGACAGGCATTTCTGTAGAAATTTACAAGGTGATCCTAAAATTTATATGAAAATGTGAAAGATGCAATAGCTAAGACAATTTTGAAAAAAAGAACAAAGTGGAGAACTGACATTATTGGTTTTCAGATCTTACTATAAAGCCATAATAACGTGTATTAATGTAAGAATAGACTATATACAAAGAATGGAACACAACTTAGAGCCCCAAAATAAATCTTTATATTCATGATGAGTTGATTTTTAACAAAGGCACCTAGACAATTCAGTGGAAAAAGAATTATCTTTGTAACAATTGGTGCTGGGGCAACTGGATATACACATTCCAAAAAAAAAAAAAAAAAAAAATCAAACCTTTATGTCATGCTATATCCAGAATTAACTCAAAATGGATCACAGACCTAAATGCGAGATAAAAGTTTCAGAAGAAAATGCACGTGACCTTGGATTAGGTAAAGATTTAAAACGTCTGTTCTTTAAGGAATATCATTAAGGCAGTTTTTTAATTTAAAAAAGCCACAGACTGGAAGAAAATATCTATAGATCATATATTTGATAATGGACTTACATCCAGAAAATATAAAGGACTCTTACAACTCAATAATAAGACAAAAAATCCAATTTAAAAATAGGCAAAAAATCTGAATAGACATTTCACCTGAGATACACATTGTGCTAGTAAAGCACATGGAAAGATGCTCACTATCATTAGTTATTATGGAAATGTAAGTTAAATTCATTAGAATGACTATAGCAAAAGACCTAACAATCCCAGGTATGAGAAAGAATGTGGAAAAACTGGAACTCTCATGCACCAATGATACAATCACTTAGGAAATACTTTGCAAATTTCTGAAAATATTAAAGACACTTTTATACCACCCACTTGTTCTCCCTTTAGGAAACTTCCCAAAGGAAATAAAAACATGTCCATGAAATACTTATATACAAATACCCATGGTGGCATTATTTGTAATAACTGAAAACTGCAATAACACAAACGTCCATCAACCTGTGAAAGGATAAACAAAAGAGGTATATTTGTTCAACAGAGTATTTTGGGCAATAAAAAAGAATGAAGTACCAATATGTGCTATAATACACATGGAATTCAAAAACATTATGCTGAATGAAAGAAATCAGACACAAAAGAGTACACACTGTTTGATTCCTTTTATATAAAATTTCCAGAAAAGGCAAAGCTGTAGAGAGTGGTTGCCTGGGACTAGGGTGGGAATAGGGACTGGGTGCAGACAACGTAGGAGAGCTTTTCGGAGTGACGGAGATGGTTTAAAACTAGATCATGGTGATGGTTACACAACTCTATAATTTATTAAAAATAATTGATCTGTGTACCCTGAACAGATGACCGAACTTTATGGTACATAGATTAGACCTCAATAAAGCTCTACTTCTTCTTCTTCTTGTTTTTTCTTTAGGAAATTAGACTCCCAACCACACGGTTTGCAAGTTACTGGAGTGTCACTATCACTCAGCAATGGGTAGTGGTACTTTCAATCATTTTTAAAAACCAGGCCAGACTGGTTTTTAAAAATTACATCTCATTATTCTTAATATTATACATTTCTTTGATTTTTTATAAAACTGAATATTTTCATCTATTTGATTCTGTTCTTTTCTTATAAGGATACACATCTTTTCCATGAGGACTTCTGAGATTTTATTTTTTAAAAATAGCAAACTCTTTTCAGTTCTATTTGGTACAAATATTTTTCCCAGTTTTCCATTAGTTTTTACATTTTAAGTTTATTTTGCCATATTGAAATATTCATTTTCACATAGTTAAATGTATCTGTATTTTCATTTACAGAGTCTGTCTCTGATATTATAAATTGTGGTATTCTTATGAAAGATTAATCAGAAATCTTGAATATTATTAGTTAAGTATCCCCTGTGCCAAGCCAAGCCTTTCCATTTTAAGAAAAAAGATCAAACCTAACTTCATATTTCAAAGCAGGACACAGACAGCTTTTTTCCCCTTACACCTTTAAGTGTGGAAAGTCACTAGTGTTTATATCCCAAGTTCATGGAAAATTGTCTCATGAGAGAATTTCTGATGTGACACATCAGGTGCTTCTAAGAGTTCTAGTGATGAGAAACTGGAAAAATGAAAAGGATATGAAAATGTGTCTGCTGTTGCTGATCCTGCCAGGACTATGGCTCTAGGCCTTACTGGCCAGTGCCTCTTTTGTAGGACATCAGATCATCACCAAACAACGTGACCCCTGCAGGCATTCCTGGATGTTTGAGCAGAACAGTCTAGAGCTGAGTCACACATTGTCCCACCATTACCTCGGTCCATGCATATTATTATTTTCCCTCCTGTTCCACTCACTGTTAATGGGTAGTGACCCGTCAACCGCCCCCCCCCACCTGTTAGGTAATAAATATATAGGAAAGTCAACTTTATTTATTTAAATCTCACAAACTCAGAAAGGGATTTAATGGTAACTGAAGAACCCTTCACTGCTGAGTGACGTACTGCTTCAAAAAATACATCAGTAATAAAAAGCCATTTGATTCAATGTAGCTATCACATCCAAAGATATGGATAAAACAAAGATATGATTAAGAAATATCATAAGAATATTTTATATTGATGTGGATATTATGAGCTTTGAGTTGTGTAACTGAGGCCTAGTCATGTTAAAATACACTCAAAAGAGACATTCAAATGCTTGATAACAGAGAATGATTATTTTTTTCATTGTACATGAGTTCTACCCACATTTTCAAGACCAGTCCAAATTCAATCTTCTTTCCTTATCTACCCTACAGCTTTGAGCTCTAGGTATAAACAAAAAGCCTTCCTATTACTCAAAGAGAGGTTTGTCATCTCTAAAGAACACTCTGATGTCCTGAGGGATGACACACAGGTGCCTATACACAGGTGTGCCCCTAGTCCCAGAATGCCTGACTTCATGGGGGTTCTCTGCCTTCCAGAGAAATAAAAGAATGATCAAAGCCAGTTCTTCTACTGCTCTTCTTTTCTTCCCTTCTATTTCCTTAAATGGAAGGTGTCCCTAAAT
This sequence comes from Glossophaga mutica, assembly GCA_039655065.1. Taxonomy (NCBI): domain Eukaryota; kingdom Metazoa; phylum Chordata; class Mammalia; order Chiroptera; family Phyllostomidae; genus Glossophaga; species Glossophaga mutica. The sequence goes on from CM077306.1 coordinate 146,453,194, forward strand.
AGAAGGTGGACAGTGAGGGAATGGAATAGGTAATGATTTCACCAACTCTGGCTCCTTGAACAAGGATTCTACCATGTCAGAGTCCATTATACATAAAGGGTTTGTGCATATCTCACCTACTATTCATCTGAATTTAATTCCCAGGAAAGGAGATGATACCAACTAATCCTATAAACCATTTCTTGATATGAGTTCCCTTGACTCTACTAAAATTCCAAACCTTGTCATTAAAGATTGGATAAAATGCTGAACGTGGTGACATCATATTAATATACTCAGATTAGTAGGAGAGGGTTGGAAAAACAATACTTTTATAAAAATCAAGTTTAAATAATGAATCTCAAGTATTAACACTCTCAGTAAGTCATCCATCTTCTTAGGCTGGGAGTATCTTTAGATTTCCTAAATTTCTCTTGACCCACCCAGCACTAAATAAAAGGAGTGTATAATGTTTGAAGTTAAGAACTTTGGACCTACAGAATCTAATTAAATCTTTGGTACTAGCTATTGGATGGTGAGACATTGGGTAATTTATGTCTCTAAGACCAGTTCAATGGTGATAACACTTCTCAAGGTGGTTGATGATTAAATGAGATACTGTAAGTCAAACTATTCCCATAGGAAGAGGCACACAGTATGTGCAAAATAAACTCTAAGATTAAAAACAAACTGGTGTAATTAACTAACGTTTTTTAAAGAGACAAATTTCCATCAAACTTTCAATAATAACAGATAAGGCAAAAGCTTCTGTACCTTTAAACTTCAATATTTTAAAGTAATGCATTCACTTAAACACACAAATCAGTCCACAGTCTCCAACCCAGAAAGCAGGGTATTATTTGTCATTCTGCCTCAAATTTAATACTGTCACCGGTTGACACCGTTGGGAACATTGGGGCAGGCAGTGGGAGCGTGCAAAGCATTTTCTTAGGAACAGCCGCCACACACCTGTTTTCTCCGGGTGGAGGGAAGCCTTCCCTCCCCTCCCTGAGACTCCCAGAGAAAGGAACTCCCCTGTGCAAGATACTTGATGTCCGAGGCCTGCGCGGAAGGGGACATAATAGTCCTCAAGGAAAAAATGACACTAATGTGACCCCAGTTCCCTCTACGCACCAAGGGGTGCCGGAGAGGGCGTACCCCACCCTCTCCAACTGAGTGTGGGTTTGGGTCGCCAGGGCGGATTTGGTAGCCCCTGACCTTGGCAGCCACAGTGGGTGACCCAGGCGCAAGGCGCCACCAGCCTTGCACGTTGCCAATTGCGCGGATCTCGCTGCGAACTGTCGGGCAAGTCCAGCCGCCCCGGGCCCCGCCTGCTCTGTCGCCAACCCTGATTGACACTAGAGTTGGTACATACGGGTCTGTAGCGGAGACGAGCAGGGGGGTGAGCGCTATTTTAAACATGGCTTTCCCTCTTCCTTAGACTCAAGAGACATCGCGGCGCGCCCAGACGTGGGCACGGCCCACGTGGTAATAACCCTAACATCTGTCCGACTTACTTATCTTTTTCGATCTCCTTATGCATGTGCTCCCCCCCCCCCCCGCTGCTTTCCTTCTGCACTAATGACAACCAGGCAGTTTGCAGAGAAAACTCCCCTCCTGAAAGGGGGAATGTAAATCGCCTTTGCTTCTTATTGAAGATGGAAATCATTCCATAGAGAATGAGTTCAAAAAGAGGGGAAGCCGCGTCCCTACAGAAAGTAACAGTGAGAGATCGATGGGGGTGGTGAAAGAGAAGGAAGGAGAAATATACAACAAGCATCTGAAAACAAGCGTGGAGAGCAGAGATTCGCAATCTCCGACTAATTACTGAGCGCATTCCGCGCAAGCCATTGCAATGACAAGGTTTACTATAAGCACAATTTGAAGGCCTTTGAAATCTTAAGACTTACCTTTCTCTTCGGCATAATGATTATATTCGTGCAGCTAAAAAGTAAAGCAACGGGCTGGAACTGCTGGTATCGCCGCTGGATGTTGCCGCCGCCGCTGCAGCTGCTCACGCGCGGGTTACGGCCTCTCCGACCTGCACCTCCGCTGCTCCCTCCAGGGGCCCTCTACTCTCTCGCCTACACGCTCCTCCAATGAGAACCTCCGGCAGACGGCCGCGAGGCCCCATTGGCTGCGGCGTCGTTCTAAATTCCATGAGGGCACGCCCACTTTGGGCGCGCTCTGTAGCGCTGTTGTAGTTTCCACTTCAGGGGAAAAAAAAAAATCTGCCTGGCGACTGAGCATGCCCAGTTGAACTAGTAAACCCAAAGTCACACGATCCTGGAGTTTCATTGTTTTGCTGCGCCCTCTTTGGATTGTGTCAGTGTAGGTGGGCTGTAATAGGGAGGAAAAAGAGTAAGGATGGACAACAACATGTTAACTTTTAAGTATATACACAGAGCAGACATTCTATGTTTGCTCCTCTTAAAGGCTTGAAATGATTGGTGTATGATGGCGACTTCTTAGAGTGGGAAGGTGCTCTGTTCTGGAAGTCTAGCAACCTCTAAGTGTCTTGGTTTTTCCCTCTAGATATCTAATGACAATAATCCCTAAAATTGCTTAGCTCTTATTTCCTAAAATCTGTGATTACAAATCACTCACTAATCCAGGCTGTTTCAAGCTAGGCTTGATGATGAATAGGATATATTTGTTATGGAAATTAGAAAAAGAATGAACAAGATCAGAGCAGATTATTTTATATTTGAAGCATATATTTTAATATATGTAATTTAAATATGTATAATTTGATGCTTTTTCAAAGTTCTGCCAGGCAGTAGACAGGCATTACGAAAACACTTTCAAATTTATTTAATGAGATCAGTTTTACCTTGGTATCAAAAGCCATTGCATGACTTTTTCTTTCGCAAAAGAAAAGAGTTAACTGGAACATAATCAACAAAAGAAAAAAGCAAGCCAAATATAACCAGAGACATTGAAATTAAGAACAATCTGACAGTAGCCAGAGGGGAGGTTGGAGGGGATAATGGGGGGAAGGGTTTTCAGGAACTACTGTAAAGGACACATGGACAAAACCAAGGGGGAGGGTGGAAGCAAGGGAGGGAGGTGGGGATGGCAGGGGTGGGGGGGCAGTGTGGGGGGGATGCAGACGACTGTAATTGAACAAGAAAAGTTAAGACCAATATCCTTCATACATATAGACATAAAAATCTTGAACAAAATTTTAGTAAATCAAATACAACATCATTTAAAAGGTTACTACGTCATGACCAGTGACCCTTATCCTGAGAATGAAAAGTTGGTTTAACATCTGCAAATCATCTAGTATAATTCACCATATTAATAGAATAATGGGAAAAAAACAATATGATCATTTCAACAGCTATAGGAAAAGCACTACTGAATGGCTAAACAAACTGGTAAACACATACAATGAAATACTCAGCACTACAGATGAACGAAATATTCCTACATGGATAAATATCAAAGACAAAATGTTGCCTCAAGTCAAATACAAAAGACAATGCTAAATAATTTCATTCATGTAAAATTATAGAAAAAGCAAAATTAGGCAAGGTTAGTTTTGTAATCATATTAGAAGGCAAACGTTTACATCCCAGGAAAGTATATTGAAGCCATATGCTACAAATATTGCCAAATCCGCTTTGGTCACAGAGAGTGAAAATATGTATAAAACAATTTCATAAAGTAATTAATTTTAATGCTTGTTTTTTTCTTTGTTAATTTCAGAATAATCAATGAGTATCCTAGCAAACTCCAGAAGTGGTAAATGACTTTCTTTTTTATTATATCTTAAGGAAGTCATGGATTTTATATATTTGGTGTGCTTCAATCTATTGCTATTTTTGCTACTTTTTTAATGCCTATGTTGCCCAATATGAGAACCTTTTCAAATTAGTGCCTATAGATTCTTTGTTTTCAGTGGATCACAATTCACTCAAAAGAACTGGCATAAAAACATTCCTTTGCTTTAGAACTGGATAGAAACATCAAAGTTAATAATTTTTCATAAAAATAATGTTTATAATGAAGTTGTCTTAGAAGAGAATTAATTTGCAAACTGCTTGATGGTTTCAAAAAAGCTAGTGAGGACATTTTTTGATACTATGTGTGTGGGAAGGAAACTGTGTAGCAAGTGAAATCTGGGTTAAATTCTTGTTTTTCTTTATGGAGTTGAAAAGGTGTCACAACAGAAGTGGGGCTAGGGTGAGTTTTTTCCTTCTGGGATGAAAAGTGACTCATGAAATTGGCTTCCTTAGTTGATATTTTTCTAGGATAAACACTCAATCAATAACAGCAAACAAAATTGTGAATGTTTTTATTGCACAAAGTAAACTGGCTGGAACGAAAATGAAGCTTGCTAGCCCTGGCTGGTGTAGCTCAGTGGATTGAGCACGGGCCTGTGAACCAAAAGGTCGCCGGTTTGATTCCCAGTCAGGACACATGCCTGGGTTTCGGGCCAGGTCTCCAATAGAGGGCACATGGGAGGCAACCACACACTGATGTTTCTCTCCCTCTCTCCTTCCCTTCCCTTTTCTGTAAAAATAAATAAGTAAAATCTTAAAAAAAAAAAAAAAAGAAAATGAAGCTTGCTACTTGGATAAAGAAAGTGGATTGTGAGGATCTTGGATCATTTGAGTCTCAGTTAATTTATAAGATGAAAATAAGATCTTTAGTTGTAAAATAAATAACAGCATTGGTTCTTTTTCCTTTGAAGTGGATTGCACCTGCCTCAGGAGGACACTAGGGAATGGAGCATTCTCCCAGTATCTTCAGGAGCCTTTAAGGTGTGGGAAAAGAAGGGCAGACCTCTTCTGGCAGCCCTAAAGGTAAGAGGATGAGGCAAAGAGGATGATTTGGTGATTAGCTAACATTCCAGGTTAGAAGATAAAGATACCTGAGGAAAAATGAACATGCCACAGGCAAGACAGTGAGGGGGCCAACCTGATAAGAAGCAAAGACTCTTTTTTTTATCAATGTATTCCCCTGAGCATTTTTCCTACTTGGACATATCAACCTCTAAGACAGTAAATTCTTCTCTACAGCATTGTGGATACTATCTCAACCAAGATAGGCAATGGAAGAATGAATGGAATTACTGCCTGAGGAAGAAAGAAGGACAAATTCATGAACAAGCTTCTTTTCCGATCCCAACTCCTCTCCCGTTCTTTCCTTCTCAAAGAGATTAGATTCCTATACTACCTCAACGTTTTTCAAACAGCAGGGCAGAACCATTTATGCTATCCTATCATTAAGGAAGAGAGAGAGAGAAGAAAAGGCAGGACAGAGAAACTATCAGAGTGCATTTCACATAGTGTCTTATAAAGTATTTTCATTTTTCCATACATTCCCACACAAACACCACACACATGTACGTATAGGTGGTGTGTTTATGTGTGTGTTTTCAAGGCTGTGACTTGAAATGTATTTTTAGGATGGGTCTTGGTGAAAAAACTTTAAAGCTACTCCATTGCTCTATTGAATCTTCTGAATCTTTGGGCCTCCAGCAATTTTTTGCTCTGGAAGAAAGGTCCTTAATATTCAAATCTTGAAAGAAAACCTTGAAAAGTAATGATCACTTGCAAATCACCTCATTCTTGATTTGTCCCTCCTTCCCTCCTTTAAGGAGGCTCACTTAGGATTTTGCGCTAAGTAATGACAAATTACTGGAGAAGTTAGGTTTAGAATGTATCTATTGTTTTTGATAGTTCTGTGATTCCAGGTTACATTACTGTTTAGTAAGTAAGCCAAAGAATTTGAGAAGTGGATATGTAACAAAACAATATCAAAAACAACAAACAAAAGGTGATAAAGAATATTCTGTTTGATCAATCAAATCTCTAATTTAATTGGATGCTGACTTTTGAAGAATCCACATTCCTTTTTTTCAAAGTCACTAGGATAGCCTAAGAACCACCCAAGCCACATAATAATGCAGATTCCTATGCCCCAACCCAGGGAATTAGAATCTGTATGACTGTACCTGGGAGTCTGCATTTCAGATAAGCATTTTATGTGACTTTTTGGACTAGAATTTGAGAATACTGGACTAGGCATTAGCTCTCAACAAATATTTGCTGACTACTGGTACTTCAATTCTAATGTATATCTGTGAAAGATTGTTGATTAATTAACGCACTTTCAAAGCAGGAGCATAGTTCTGTGGGTGAACCTCTACCCTGTCCCACAAACCTCACCTTGTGCTTGTGCTTCATCTACCCCTCCTTAATTCCAGGTTTGCTTGGCACCACTTGCTTACTTCACATTCTTCTTCCTCTTCTCAACTTGCAAGGACCCTGGAGGGTGATTAAAAACTGTATGCCTCCAGGTCCCTAGGAAAGCACCTCCTCCCATCTTCCTAAGCAGCATGTGGCCCCTGGAGCCCCTGGCAAAATTAAATTCCCTTGCCCTGGCTGGTGTGGCTCAGTGGTTTGAGTGCCAACCTGCAAATCAAAAGGTTGCTGGTTCAGTTCCCAGTCAGGGCACATGCCTGGGTTGCAAGCCATATGCCTGGTTAGGGGCATATGAGAGGCAGATCAATGTATCTCTCACATATCGATCTCCCCCCCTTTTTTCCCTCCCTTCTCCTCTCTTAATAAATAAATAAAATTTTAATAAATAAATAAATCCCCTGGCCCCACATCCTCAACAAGCACCTGACCTGTCCAAAGTCCCACAAGCCAACCATTGCAAGGCTGTATTACTTCACTGATTGTGCATGCGTGCCTTGTTTTTGCATTAACAGCAAGGGGGCCAGGGTGTTCTGTGATCTCCCAACAGGAACCCAGTTTTTGTTTTTCCCTGCTTTCAATCAAATTTAATATGTGCAGGTTCTTTATCTCAAGAATGTTTTACACATACTTTTTCTCACCCCCAGTCCTTTTTAGGTTCAATCTCTGTGTTATTTACATCTCCTTCTTGTTTCTGATGTTTAAACTCACAGGAGTGTAATTAATTTGCTCTTTGTAGCTCCAAAATAACTATCTGGGGAAGAATTAGCCATGCTCAGTAGCTAGAACCAGGGATTGGGCTACATTCGGTCACCCGTCCCTGTCTGCCAGGGTGTTAGCATGTCCAGTGCCAAAAGCCAGCCATGTTTAAGGAGGCAGAAGTGAAGGGAGGGATGCCCCTAGGTTCAAGGCAAGGACAAAGCAAGGTAAGGACACATCCCACTCCCTTAGGAGAAAAGCCACAAGCTGCAAGGTGCCAAACACTAGTTAGGTGTTGCAGAGTTTTCAGACTGAACAATACAGTCTTGGGGACAATTGCCATTGCCAGTGACTCTCACAGAGCACCACACCCTGCTTTCAAAGCTGGGGATCTTGGCCTCCCATTTCTGATGTCTACTGCATTTTCTTCAAACCTCAGAAGTCTTGGGAATTTGTAAGAAATATACAACATCCTTGTCCTGTCATTATTCACAATGGCCCTGCCTTTTAGGCCAGATGGGAATATTTCCTTTTCTCAATGAAAGCAACAAGGGAAAAAAAAAAAAAAAAACAATCCAAGGTTGGGGAAATGAGAATCAAATGAATCATTCTGGGAAATACCGTATAATAATTAGAGATGATTTTTAGGTTAACTTGGTTAATAACTATTATAATTCTCAAGCACGAGGTAAGAATAAACATAAACAATAAAGTGAATTTTGCCGGGTCATAAAGAAGTCCAGCCACAAGGCAATAAATATTTATCCAGTAGTGGAAAAGTAGCCTGAAAATGTGCTACAATCTTTCAGTCTACTTTTAAGCACAGAAGGTTTTTTTTGTTATTGTTGTGGGTTTTTAAGCATGGGGTTGGGCTATTCCCACAGAACATCTTATCTATTCCCCTTTTCTTGTTCCTATCCTCACTTCTCTTTAGAATCTTTAGCAAATGGTTTTTTGTTTGTGTTCTGAAGCATCTGATTCATCTCTTTGTATGTCAAAAATTTTGTAAAGTTTTAACTAATTTTTTAAATAAATGCTTCTCGAAAAGCCCTAAATTTCCAGTTATAAGGCTTGAATTCAAATCCCAATCGTTGAGATATGGTCAAATTACTTAACTTTTTTGAACCCTGTTTTCCTTGTTATAAAATGAAGGTAGTAATGTTTATCTGATGCAAACACTTTTAGTTACCTACCCAATATTCACACTAGCTTTCTTCCTTGCTAACAGAATTCTGGTTTTGGGCAATAAGCCTGGCCAAAGCAAAAAACAAAAACAAAAACAAAAAACCCTTGTGTTCCCCAGTTCCCCAGCAGACAGAGGTTGCTATGTGACACTTTTTATGGATGAATGTACACCAAAGTCACAAGGGATTAAACACCACCTATAGCGGGTCAGCCCCAGCCCTGCAGCTGCTTTTTGCCCTTGTTCTTCTCTTTCTTCTATCCTGGAAGTGGTAATAATGTCTGGCAGTAGAACAGCTGTCTTATGTGCATGAGGATGAAGGCTACAAGTTTAGGGGAAAGAGTAAGAAAAACAGGTGCCTTGGTCCTTGTACTGGCTCTGGTTTGCCCAGCTCCAGACGACTTATCACATACAGAACATGAACACCATGCTTGATCACACCGTTGTAGATGGGTGTCTCCGACATGCAGCTGAATGCAATCCTTAACTGACCTACTACCACATAGAATTGGTGTGAAAATTGAAGATGACAAACTATGGGAATACACATATTCTTGAAGCATAGTACTTAATCTATTTTGTTTGAAGAAACTATTTTCTATTCCTCCATGGATTACAAAAGAAAGCACAAGGAAACTTTAACTTTTTCTGAACCCTAATGGCCCGATTAGGAAGATAAAAAATTATATCCAAGTACTATGGTTGCCATAGGCTGTGCTGCCCTATCTGCGGACTACCACCACATGGAAAGGATGGTCTGTCTTTGCTGTCCTCTGCCTTCCTGTACTGTAGATACTGGAGTCTAAACCCCATATTCCACTATAGCTCGGGTTCTGGGCACAATTTGGATTTGGCCACTTGAATGCACTAGCATTAGATTTGGCAAGTAAAGATCAGGAGAAGGCCACATTTAGCTACATCGGCTTTGCCTGGTGCTTTCCATTTCCCTGAGACAATATCAGCAGAGACCTGAGGCACCAACTTTGTGGGTTTTGAGAGACAGGAACCTGCATTCACTCTGTACACATAGACTGTAGCAGGTGCGGTGTGGTCTAGAACTGCCAGTAGTGGTGACTTCCTGATGGAGAGGTGTTTTTATTCTCATGGAGTCCTGACACTTGCAGATGCCTGACTGCAGAAGAAGTATAGGTCCTTAGCTAACTGGTTCTGGGATGTGACTTTGGGAGAGTTTTTTGAGAGTTCATCCTAGAGTCCATTTATTTAGCCCTCTGAGCTATCCGTAAGCCATTGAATCTTTGAATCTATCTCTTCCTCTTTAGATTAGATACAGTGGGTTCTGTTTCCTGCATCTGAACTCAGAACTATAGAAGTTCTATTAGTGTTGCTTACCAAATAGTTTCAGCATTAAGAGGGACCCTCTATTTCCCCTGAAGCTATGATTGTGGAGGGGGATATTGTGGTGGAGACTGTCAGTATGCATCTCTGAGTGACCATGGTGAGCAGAGCCTTCAAAGACTCTCCCAGCGGACAGAGGGCACAAGTGAAAATAGACCTTTTTTTTAAAGCTGATATTTGGGGAAATTTTGTTACCACAAGATTATTTATCTTATTCTGATGTGATACAAAACTTAGAAGTTAAGAGCAGAGTGCTGCTTTAATAATAAAATGTACCCTAAAATCTGTGACATTGGCTTAACAGCTAGCTGGTCAGAGGGAATCAAGGAAACTATCACTAAAGACTGGCAGAACGGAACTCCTGGTTTTCTAATAGTGAAACATTTGGTAAAGTGTTACCTGTCACAAATTGGAAGGTAAAAGGCATACCTAACTTTAGGGAAGAGATCGAAAACAAATTATGATCACTGTTTAATTGGTGGCTATTACCTGCATTTGGCAAGATATTACAGCAAAGAATTATGTTTGGAGAAAAATTGGTCAGTTTGTAAGGAAAAAGAGACAAGAGAATCTACAAATTTAAGGACCTATCAGGTTGGAAAAGACAACTAACTGCTTCTCAACACAAATAGTAAAAGATAAAATTAAGACTTTGAATAACACAGGCCTGTTAAAACTCAGCTTTGCAGCTAGGATCAGATCACTAAACAAGGATTAGGGTGTGGTGACCTGAAATTTCTTTCAATTGTACCAAATGGCTCAAAACAACTTAAAGTGGTTCAGAGTTTGAAAAGGTGTTACTCTCCCTGTGGGGTTCACAGAAGCTACAATTAGGGAAGGAAAGAGAGAGAGATTGTGAGAGGCATTGGGGCAAGAGAGCATGGGAGTATACCAAAGAAATATGCCTAGAAAAGAAATGTGGGAAAAGGTATGAAGTTAAGCGAGTTTAAGATTTGAAGACAGTTTTACTACTAAAAGAGGCACCAACCTGGACTAAATGAAATTGTGGCTATATGAGACTTAAAATGACCCTTGGATTCCCTACCATCAGTGGCAAGAATTACGCTGAGAAAACTGCTTGGCCTATAAGGCAGACAGTGTCTCCAATGCCTACTTCAGACAAGGTCCAGAAGGATATTGGAAAGAAGTCTCCCAAAGGGAAAACCCAAGGACCATGGAGATCAACAGGCAGGGAAGCCCCTCTTAGGAAATCCCCATGGAGCTGTTCAGGGAATAGAACATTCTTCATCTTTTGGCTGAGGGGGGCCTAGAACTTCTGCCCAGTGTAATATTAGAATTGCAAAAGTCTATGTGTTCCCCATTCTTCTTTATTAATGTGGGCATTTATTAAAAGTATCTTGACCCTGCTCCACCACTGGATTGTGTGCATGTGTGCATGTGTGTGTGTGTTTGGAAAGGTGAGGGAAGGGTTTATGAATCAAGAGGAATTGCACATGGATTTATTGTAGAGGCTTCCTGCACATTATTCTGTAATGTACAGATACCATGCCTCACCCAGAGATTTTGGATTTGAACTTGCCATCATCGCTGAGACTTATGAATTATCTTTCCTGGAAAGGGAGTAAGTAATGCATTTTTTTATGCAGGAAGAAATATTTCATTCCTATTACAAAATATGTCTGCTTTACTTCTTATGGACTTGCCCTCCCTCCACTTTTAAAGTTAGGCATAGGTATGTAACTTACATAGCGATGTAATTAATTAATAGTTAATTAAATGTGAGCCAAAGTGGAATCATACAGTACTTCTGTTTTTGTGACTGCTATTTTGCTTAGAATAATGCCCTCAAGGTTCATCCACCTCGTAACATGGGATAGAATTTCCTTTCTTTTTTGAGGCTGAATAATATTTTATTATATGAGTATCCTACATTTTGTTTATTCATTCATCCATCAATGGACATTTGGGTTGTATCCAACTCTTGGCTATAGTGAATGGTGCTGCTATACTGAGCACCATTTTTAAGAGCCATGCATGATTCACCAGATTCCCTTTTTCTTGCTGCCATGAGAAAGATGAGCTTCTCTCAGCCTGGGTCTCTGAATTATTAAAATGAGCAATGCTCCCTACTGACCCATATTGAATATGTGCAGTAAGTGAGAAGCCTTTGTTATTTTAAGCCACTGGGATTTGGGGGTCCTTTTTTTCTTCTTTATGAAAACTGATAGGTTTTAATGTTTAAAATGAACATTTGACTTTTCAAAGATTGCAGAATAAAACACTGCTCAGAGGTTGCCATAGTGGAGAAGACTGCTCTATTTGAACCCTATACTTTTGTTGTGTCCCTCTGGCTACACCTTCTTGAAATCCCTGCCGCCATGGCTATACCTGTGACTTCTCTTTTTCTAGTTGGCCAAAGCCTGGAAAAATCCCAAATTCCATTTTCTTATTTCCTACCCATTTATCTTGTTTTCTATACTTTGAATTGGCAATGTGGTTGCATCCTCTATAATTGATAGGAGTAGGTTTGACTGAGCATCAAACCCTCTAAATAACAGAAGCTAAGAAAATAGAAATAAATTTTCTCCATCACATTAAAAACACAAAGTTGATATAGTAGCTCCATGACCAACTGGGACACAGTCTCCTATCACATTGCTCTGTCACCCTCATTATTCAGCTTCTATGCCATGGTCCAAGATGCCTGATCCAGCTTTATTCTTCGTGTGTTCATTTTGGCCAATAAGAAGGATGAAAGAGAAAGAGAAAGAAATGTAATCTCTTTAAGGCAACTTCCAGAAACTGCACAGACCACTTCCACTTACATCCCCTGGTAGAATTTAGTAACATCAGACATATCATAGAAAGCTGGGAAACATGATCTTCATTCTGGTCAGCGATGCTTCCTGCTTTCTGTTATTTACTGTTATTTACCTCCAGTAAATAACATGGAGGTTCTACTTTTGAAGAAGAGGAAAACAGATATGAAAATATAACTAGCTGTGGTAGGCAGTATAACTGCCTCCTCCAAAATGTCCACATCCTAATTCCCAGAATATTCCTGTGAATATGTTACTTTTTATGGAAAGGGGACTGCAATAAGGCCCTTAAGATGGGTAGATTATCCTGGGTTATCCAGGTGTGCCCAACCTAATTACATGGATTCTTAAAAGCAGAGAACTTTTCCCCAAAGGCTGATGTGACTACAGAAGGAGGTCAGAGAAATGCCATGTAAAAAAAAAAAAAACAAAACCCAAACACTCAACCCCATTTCTGGCTTTGAAGAGGAAGAAAGGGATCATCAGCCAAAAATTGCAGGTGGCCCCTTGAAACTGGAACAGAAAAGGGAACAAATTCTTCCCTAGGCCTTCAAGAAAGGAATGCAGCCCAGCCAATACCTTAATCCTAGTCCAGTGAGAACCATGTTGACTTCTGACCTGTAGAACTGTAAACTTACAAAATGTTGTTGTCTTAAGCCGCTAATTTGATGGCAAGTTGTTAAAGCAGCAATAGAAAACTAATACACTGCATTGCAGCCACAGTGCTTCTCTTTGGCCACCCAAATGTCTGTGCACACTCTTATCTCCACACATAGAACAGACTCCCCTCTGTCTAAGGGAGAAACCCCTCAAATCCTATACTTCTCTTCCATTTACAGTATCCAGTTCAAAGTCCAGGATCTCCAGGAGACATTCAGTCCTCTCCATTGGGTCTGGATATAGCCAAGTTATCTGCTCCCCCAAACACCTAATATAGTGAATTGGGGTAGAAAAGACTCATTCCTCAACACTAAATTCCTTGACTGGCTCGTCTTGCAGCCTTGATGGAAGGGTCTCCTCTTCAGGAGGATCGCCCATACCCACTGTCCTGCATACCTTCTGACTTTGGCCTCTAGGAGGGGCTTCTTTGTGCTGCATCCTCCAGGGCCAAGATGAAGTGGACATTGAAGAGTTCATCCCATTTGGGAGCTGCTAAATGTACCCCACTTCTTCCTGGTATGGGTTTGAGTACACAAGGATTGCTTTGAAGGTTAAACAGTTTTGGATTTTCTAAGTTTGTATTTTCTTTGGCAATATACTTCTTCCTATCACTTGGTGGGCTTCCAACTTATTTACTTTCAGTCAGTTCTACTGGCAGTTAACAATAGCCAATTTTGTCTAGATATAAATTTTAAACTTAAGACTAATCTTTTAAATACTGGCCTCTGTGCTTCTCCTGTCCTTCTCTCTCAGCAAATGATGGCTACGTGAAGGGTACATAAAATAATAGATTTGGGCGGGAAAAATACTTTTATTCTGATATTTGCTGCTTGACTGTCTCCCATTGTCTAGCAGATAATTCTTAATAAAACTAGCTTGAAAAAAAACTTGGGGCCACAGTCTTATTTCTTGCTATGACTGTTGATTCAGAGCATATCACTTTTCTTAGTCCTGTAAACCCTGCATTATCAAAGTTGTTGTCGAGTTAATTTGCACACTTTAGTTAAGTATGCCTCTCTTAGCTAAGCTATAGTTATTTTTTTTTCTGCTTTTGCTCCATTCAATTCTAGCCCAAGTTTATCTTTTCCTTGTAAGACTTTGCTGAAGGCAGCAAAAACATTCATTCTGAATTTTTCTTACTATTTCCCCTGTCTGCTCTAGGTTTCTATGGTCACTTTACTACCACATATTTGCCACAGAATAACAAGGATCATCAGTTTTTTTCTAGTTTGTTTATCATTCACCATTTTTCCACTTTCATTAAGTCACATGTTTAGTTCTGTTAGTTGCATTACCAGGCTTCTAGGTACCAAATTCTAATTAGGTTTGTTGTGAGTGTCAGATATCCAAAATGACAGTAGCTTAAACAGGTTGGATTTTTTTTTTTTTCTATTTCATGCACAAGTGAGGTCTTGGGATGGTCAGCAGCTTCACAAGTACCGCATTCCCAGGTTTCATGTATCATGTATCTTCGAAATGCAGGTTCTATTTGCGGTCCACGATGTTTGCTGCACTTTTTGCCAATATGTTTGCATCCTAGCCATCACATATGAGAAAGAAAAAGAAAAGAGAAGGAAAAGGGCTCACTCTTTCTCTTTAAAGGTATCTCCAAAGAGTTGTACCCACAATTTCATCAGTAAGAAATTATTGACATTGCCACTCCAAGCTACAAGAGAAATCTAGTTTTGTTTTGGGTGTCTATATGCCTAGCTAACATTTGGGGCTTCTGTTAGTGAAGAAGAATTACGGTATAGTTAGTTGTATTCTCTGCCACACTCTGCCTTGATTTGTGGACATCAGCCAAGTCACAACAGGGGATTAGAAGTAGAACTAGATAGAGCTGCATTTTAATGGGTGATGCTGCATTTCTGAAATGGATCGTTGAGGAGTGAATCTTGTTATTCAAATGTATTAAGAGCTCATGATGATGAAACCAAAAAAAGAATTGGAGGAGGCATGGCTAGCACTCCCCAGTCTTTTATTACTGGCATTTTGGGTACCTTAACTATTCTCTACATTGGCTATCTAATGGGTAAATAGGAACACAGAGGTGTTGGGCTATGCCCGTCAGCTTCCCAAAATCTGAATAGACTCAGATAGGTTTTGCTTTCACTGTGTACCTCATGAAAACCGGATAGTGTGCCTCCTAGTTTACAATGTTCTGCAAAACTGAGGTGCCAGAGTCAGCATGATCTTCACCATGGCTCGCTGTCACACAAGTACAAACCTTTTGCTGCAGTGAAGACCAGATGTCAGGACAGTTCCTTAATATTAGCCCCAACTGTGTAATGTTAGATATATTAAAACAAGCTGTTTTGCCTTTCTTAATGATGGAAAAGCCTTGAATATCTTGATTAAGTTCAGAACCACTTTGTGTATTTTGGACCCTGAACAAATTGGGGGTTTCACTGGCCTCTGTTTGCCAAAGATGAGGGAAGGAGCTTAAGGGTCTTTCCTCTGGACCTTGGCCTTGAAGAAAAGCTTTGAGAAATGATTGGTAGTTTCCAAAGAAGTATTTTAAAGCTTTAGGATGGAGACAGGAAGAAACATTCAATATAATAAATCAAATCTTATTATACAGAAAAGTGGTTATATATTTTTTCTATTCAGATTTTTTATAGTAATTTTTCAGCTAATTCATCACATTCTTTAGTTGGTGTGCAAGAACGCCTCAGTTCAGGGACAGGGCTGCTTATCAGAACACGCATCTGCGGAAGGGTATGTGCTCGGCTTGGTTCTGTGCCTCTGCAGCCCATGCTGCACACAGGCTCACCACACCGGGACTTCAAACTAGAATTCCTCTCCAGATCTTTGATGTACTCTGGCATTTTGCACTATTTTGGCTAACATCTCTTACTAGACCAAGAGAAAAGGCTCTAATGAGTCTTCACATCTGCTTTTGACCTAAAAGGAACTGCAAGAAATTTTACTTCAAAGATGAGGATCAACTGGCTTTATATGAGAACAATTTGAAGAGCTGTAGCCCCAGTCTGAGAACCAGCATTGACTCCAGTGCTGTGGCCCATTTCTACAAATTTCATTTTGGCTACTTTCTTGTACCGAGACCCCCTTCAGAGTAAATTGCCTAGTGTCTTTGGATGGAGAAGTAATCCTCATCTCAGATGCTGATGTGCTCCTCCTTCATTAAAGGTTTAATTCAAATATATAAAATACTTGCATAATATCTTTCCCTTTATCAACGTGGCAAAATTAAAATAAGTGGCATTCTGCTACAGTTAGGACATAGAAAGTTGTGACGGACAATCACTTCCATATTTATATTGGAAAAAAATTAGGCAAACTAAGAAAAGCAAAGTTTTAAAAAGACAGAGAGCTTCTGAATGCAAAGAAGTCTAAAGGAACTACATTCTAGAGAGAGGACAAAACCTAATTATATATAAATACATAATAATGGTCATAATATGTAACTGAATTTTAAAAGTCACTCAAAGTGCTCTTTTTTCAACAAAAGTAAAACAATTGAAGAGAAGTAAATTAATTTCTTAATTATTTATAGTAAACTTAACTTTAGACTTTTGCTTGATCTGAGAATATAATTTTAATTTTGGCTGTTAGCTATTCATGCAAATATTGCTGCCATTTTTCCAGCACCTGGCAAAATTAGTAACATATAAAATACTTTTTGTTGAATTAAATATTAAGATATAAACTGCTTTTATTTAATTCCTCAAGTCCAACCCACACTCAAAAGCATGAAGAACAGACATAAAAAACATGCACGAGGCCGACCGCAGCCCACAGCCTGCTCAGGCCGCCTCTCACAACATGACTGAGATGGAACAAGAGGAAGTCCTCGATTTGCAGGCTTTTATAAGCATAGTTTTATAGATCAGATTTAAGCATATATTCTGAGTACTCTTCTTGGATTCAATTTCAATGCTTTTCCTGTGATACCCCTAAAAACCCAAAACCCAACAAGAGGGCTTAAATTCTAAGGAATAAAATTTTAGTAGGTAGGGCTGAGCTTTGGAGGGCCATATCCACTGTAATATTAAGATTTTTTTAAAACCCTCCCCAAGAAACAATGTTTTTCCTATTGGATGCAATAGTACCCTGGTGAGAATGTATAATGTAAGAAATCCTGCAAAAAAGATATTTTCCCTTGAATTGTATAATTTAATTTTTTGCCTTCCTACATGTAATGTTATATGTACAGGGATAACTGCTCCCTTCCAAAAAAATTCCCTAATTTCATTACAGAATTCAGTGATCCCAAAGCTCATTTAATGAAGTTTATTGTGGACTACATCTTTTCTAGGGACCTCAGGGATCATCTTGTAGAATGGGGTCTAGCTTGAAATCTCTAAATAATTGCAAAGGTGGTAATGGGGTACCATGAACTATTTTCAATATTTCAAAATGCCTAGACAAAGTGATAGGTACTCTTGCTGGGCTTTATTCCCTAATGTGCTCAATTTTATAGGATTCTGTTCATAAAAACAGAACACTAAAATGTTGCTTAATTACCTGAGGAAATTGACCTCTCCTTCCAGCAGCTCGAACACCTGCCTGTTCTCTGCCTTACACGGCTTCTCTATTTGTGTCATCACCATTCTTAACCCTCCTAGAGATTTGTCCAAATTTTTAACAAAACAAAAAATGAAAAATTATTACTAAGTGAATTTTTCTATTGTCTAAATATCATTCTACATGAAGAACCAGGCCCATGATTAAACATTATTAACAGGAGAGCTTAGTAGTGAAATGTTTCAACTACTTCTGTGGTTTAATGTTCTACAGAGGTATAAAGAGGTCAAATGTATTTTCCAAGGCCTTGAAACTGGTTTATGATGAAGGCAGGATTCAGTACCAACTTTCTGACTAAAACCTGTCATCCTTCTCACTACATTAATGCTGTTCTCAGTGTGGATAGCATTAAACACTTGTGCCGTAACTGGTGTGAAAGCCATTTTCTGTTGATAGACCTTTGTGGCTGCTTTCACACCCTAAGGCTTGTAAGAGCTGCTCTGCCTGCCTGTTTGTACTGCCTGGGTCATTGTTGTCAGCCCGAAGCACAGCAGAACGCTGAGAGGCAAAGTGCCAGTGCAGCAGTTTTGACAGATCCCTGAAAGCAAGCTCGTGTAGTCTGTGACTACTGAATTGTGCTGTGATAATTGTGGTTTGCAATGATGTCCTAAGGCACTGCACGTTTCCAAGATGTGATCTAAGAAATCAAAGACTTTATTTTTGGAACAGTTTTAGCATTTACTGCATATGCTAGCATTCAAAGGTGACAATATAGCAGCTCTCAGTCAAACATAATTTCTATAATTGGACTTTAAAGTAAGATCTCCAGAATATAATTTAATAGGAGATTCCAGATCTAGCATCATATTGCTTGTTTTTATAGTTTATATTTTTCCCCACCTTCCTCCCATTTCCACCCCCATAGTTTTTGTCCATGTGTCCTTTATACTTGTTGCTCTAAACCGTTCCCCTTTTCCCCTGAAATTCCCTCCCCTCTGGTCACTGTCAGACTGTTCTCAAATTCAGTGTCTTTGTTTAAATTATGCTTGTTTGTTTGTTTTGTTGATTAGGTTCCTGTTAAAGGTGAGATCATATGGTATTTGCTTGGATTATATCCTAAGAATCCTGAAACACCAATCCAAAAGAACCTATGCACCCTTATGTTCATAGCAGCACAATTTACAATAGCCAAGTGCTGGAAGCAACCTAGGTGCCCATCAGTTAATGAATGGATCAAAAAACTGTGGTACATTTACACAATGGAATTCTATGCAGCAGAAAGAAAGAAGGAGCTCCTACCCTTTGCGACAGCATGGATGGAATTGGAGAGCATCATGCTAAGTGACATAAGCCAGGCAGTATAGTTTATATTTTTAAAACTAGTTTTACTTTTGTATCATCAAGCCTTTGCTGACTATTATGTTAGGGCTTTCATTAATTTTTCTTTCTTACTGTTTTGAACTATGCAATCTTTTGAGTTCTTTAGCACACAATTAATTCATCAATTATACATTCATTCAATAAACTTATCAAATACCTACTATGTGACAGATTTATACTAGACACTGGGGAGATACTGGTGCAAAAATTAGACAAAACTTATTATAGAATATAGAACTAATAACACAAATGAATATAAAATTACAACTGATGAGTGTCACTGAAGGGAGGGTGTGGTAGTATCAAAGATTTTTTTAGGGCAGATTTGGTGATACTGGGGTAACAGGAAAGGATTCCTTAATGGAATTATGAAGCAAAGTCTGAAGAAACAGCCTTTAAATAAGCAAAGATGGCAGAGAAGAAGCTTTCAGGCTTCTGTGCAAAGTCCCTGTGGCCAGAGTTCAATGGAATGAAGGCAGGTGTTACTGGAGTGCAGATTGGGTGGGAGATTGTTATATGAGGTGATGTAAAAAATGGGCCATGCATGAGTTTTAGGCAGTGTTAGGCATTTTGGCATTTTTCTAAGAGCCACGGGAAGCACTGAAGGTGGTGGGGTGATCAAGGTTAATGTTGTGAAAAGTGATTTGAGTGAAGCATACATAGATCAGAGTAGTAGCAAGGAGGTATTGAGATTTAGGAGATTTTTTTAAAGAATACTAATGGTAAATGCTGATTGTTTAGACCACAGACTCTCAACAGGGGTGACTATCACCATCAACAGGGCAACATTGTGACATCGATTTGTGGCCCTTAGTAGCTCAACTCTAACTGATAAAATTTTATTCCTTAGTATTTGACTTTTCTCATTGGGTTTTGGTGTTGTTTGAGGGCAACATATGAGTGGCATTGACATTGAATTCATGGAAGGTATACAGTGTATGCAAGATCAGTGCTGCACAACTACAGAAGAGATGACTATGATCGGATACTTTCTCTTGCATGATTTTTTGATCCTGAGTTATATTGCAAGAGATGATATAAGAATGGCTATGGGCTACTAATGGCCACCTTGTGGATGTTGTTTATGTAGGATTTCATGTATTGTGTATGAATTGGACTTGAAAAATTAAATAAAAATAATTGATGTTTTATTATTTAATTAGACAAAGTTAATCAAGTGATTTTGTCAAATGCTGAAAACAATTCAACAATATTTGAATTGATATCTAGCAATTCATTACTGTATTTTTGGACCATAAGACACACCTAGGTTTTAGAGGAGGAAAATAGGGAAAAATTTTCTAAGCAAAAAAAATGTGATAAAATATTTAATAACATAAATAACATAATATTTCACCAATGTAAATGTAAACAGAATGCAAAAGCAGCATTAACAACCATTATTCTCCCCAAATTTGGGGGGAAAAGGTGCATCTTATAGTCCAAAAAATACAGTAAGTTGAAATTTATTGTCCGATAGCAAGCAAAAATTAAAAGTTCACAAAAATTATTTTTAAGAAATTAATTCAATTTTCCAACAGTTTTATTTTTGCTGGAAAAAACAGTTTAATGTTATTTTAAAACTTGATTCCATCGTTAATTATTATGTTGTTTATATATGTATATATTTGACACAGTACAATTTATTAGCATATAAATTACATTTAAAGTTGCTAAGCATATAGTTTTTTAAATTATATTTTATAGATTATGCTATTACACTAGTCCTAATTTTTCCCACCTTGCCTTCTTCCACTCAGTAACACCCACAACCTCAGGCAAGCTCCACACCATTGACCATATCCACGAGTCATGCATGTAGGTTCATTGGCTACTCCATTTCCTATACTGTACTTTACATCCCCATGACAATTCTATAAATATCTATTTGTACTTCTTAATCCCCTCAACTCTTTACCCATTCCCTCATACTCCTCCAATCCCACAACCAACAAAATGCTCTCCAAATACATGGTTCTGTCACTGTTCTTTGCTTTTTTAGATTCAATTGTCGATAAATATGTACTTATTGACATTTTATGTTCATAGTTTTAATCTTCTTTTTCTTAAATAAGCCCCTTTAACATTTCATATGATAATGTCTTGCTGATGGTGAACTCCTTTAGTTTTCTCTTGTCTGGAAAACTCTTACCTGTCTTTGATTCTAGATGATAGCTTTGCTGGGTAGAGCAGTCTTGGCTGTAGGTTACTGCTTTTCATGACTTTGAATATTTCTCACCAGTGCCTTCTAGCCTGCAAAGTTTCTTTTGGGAAAATAGCTAACAGTCTTATGGAGACTCCCCTGTAGGTAACTAACTTCTTTCCCTTGGCTGCTTTTAAAATTCTCCTTTTATCTTTAACCTTTGGCATTTTAATTATGATGTGTCCTGGAGTGGGCCTCTTTGTATCTATCTTGTCTGAGACTCTCTGTGCCCTCTGAGACCCTTGTTTGAGACTCTATTTCCATCATCAACTTAAGGAAGTTTCCTTTCATTATTTTTTCAAATAGATTTCCAATTTTTTACTCTTTCTCCTTTCCTTCTGGCACCCCATGATGTGAATGTTGGACCTCTTGAAGCTGTCCCAGAGGCTGCTTACACTATCTTCTTTTTTTCTTTTTTTTTGGATTCTTTCTTCTTGTTGTTGTTCTGATTAGTTGTTTTTTGCTTCCTTATGTTCCAAATCATTAATTTGATTCTTGCCTTCATCCACTGTACTGTTGTTTCCCTGTAAAGTGTCCTTCATTTCTGACTGGATCTTTCTTATGCCGCTGAGGTCCTCACTAAGTTCCTTACACATCCTTATAACCAGTGATTTGAACTCTGCATCTGATTGATTGCTTATCTCCATTTTGTTTAGTTCTTTTTCTGGAGTTTTCATCTGTTCTTTCCTTTGGGCCATGTTTCTTTGTCTCCACCTTTCGGCAGCCTCCTTGTGCTTGTTTCTATGAATTAGGTAAAGCTGCTATGACTCCCTGTCTTGATAGTGTGGCCTAATGTAGTAGGTGTCCTGTAGGGTCCTGTGGCACAGCTTCCCCTATCACCCAAGCTGTGTTCTCGAGGTGCTCCCTCTATGTGGGCTGAGTACACCCTCTTCTCATAGTTGAGCCTTGGTTGCTGTTGGCAGGTCAATGGGTTTAATTTACCCAGGCCAGTCAGCTACAAGGACTGGCTGTGACCACTAACCACCACCTCCACCATCCGTGGAGGATTTGCTATGTGGGGACAGAGTGAAGTTGTTCCAGTGTGGTCTATAGCTGTCCACTGGGTGCACAGGTTCTGCAGTTTCCTGGGTAGTGCAGGCCAAGGTCAGCCCCTACCTGTGTTTTTCTCAGGCCAACCCTGCCTGCGCCATAAAGCAATCTGTGATAGCTGCTACTTATGCTGGGCTTGGTAATTTCCAGTCAAAGTGAAGCTGTGAATCTAGGCTTGCTGCTGCTAGTGCTGCACCTGGGGCCAGTTAGTAAGAGGTACGGGGGTTGGGGACTCACTGAGGCTAGCTAGTGCTTATTTGTTAGGATTTAGAAAGTTGTGAAGCATAAGCCAAGACCAGACATTCATATGTAAAAGCAGCTTGGGTGGGCTCATAAGTTAGGTGGGATGGCGTCTCTTGGGATCTCCAGAGTGGGGCAAACAGTGTGAACCAGGTTGATGGAGTCTCAGATCATTACCTGTCTGCTGGCTCTATGGCTGTGTTGGGGGGAGGGTTCAGGAAAGGAACAATAGCCTTTGCCTGCCTTTTTGTCCAGGAGAAATTTGTCCTCCAGTTCTCACCTTGGTACCAGACACTTCATTTTCTCCCTGTATGCCACTGGTGCCTTTCCAGCTGCTACTGTGATGCTACAGGTCAGAGGGAGTGATTCTGAGTAAGTCCATATGTGGATTCTTTAAGAGGAACTGTTTGGGACTCCATTGACTCAATCCCCAATGATTTTTGTAGCTAGAAGTTATGAGGACTTACCTTCCTGCCACTGGAACCCTGGGCTGAGGGGCCTATTGTGGGGCTTGGATTCCTCACTCCTGAGATATCCCTTCCAAATTTTTATCCACCACACATGGATTTGGGACTAGTCCATTCAGCATCTCCACCCCTCCTACCTATCTGGATGGATGTGGCTTCTTTATATCCATAGTTGGACTTCCATTCCGCTGGATTTCTGATGGTTCTGAGTGATGGTTGTTCTATAATTTAGCTATAATTTTGATATGATTGTGTGAGGAGGCAAGTTATGTTTACCTATGCTGGCATCTTGACTGAAACAACATTTACGGTTTTAAAGTTAAATTAAATGGGAATGCTGGAGGGTTGGGGGGCAGTTAAGGGAAAAAATTGGGAAAACTGTAATAGCATAATCAATAAAAATATTAATAAAAAATAAAGTTAAGTTAAATGTTGGTAGCTTTTTAATTTATATTTTAACTTGAAAATTCTGCTTAGTCCTTCTTCATCCAATATTAAATAAAATGAATAATCTTTATACATATTCTTTGTATGCATAAATCTCACCTATACTGTATATCTGTGGTATTAACATTTCATGGGTGGGGCAATAGGAAAAATGTCTAAATAGGCTTCTTACATCATATTATGAAGAAGGGGTTAATAAAAATGGCTTTAATGAATTAGGTTTCTTTAAAAGATATTTTATTGATTATGCCATTATAATTGCCCCATTTTTTCTCTCATTTATTCCCCTCTACCCTGTACCCTCCCTCCCTCCAGCATTCCTCCCCCTTAGTTTATGTCCATTGGTTGTACATATAAGTTCTTTGGCTTCTCCATTTCCTATACTATTCTTAACCTCCCCCTGTCTGTTTTGTGCCTACCTATTATGTTTCTTATTCCCTGTTCTCCTCTCCCCCAACTGAAAACCCTCCACATGATCTCTATTTCTCTGATTCCATTCCTGTTGTAGTGTTTGCTTAGTTTTTGTTTTTTGTATTTTTAGGTTTAGTTGTTGATAGTTATGAGTTTGTTGTCATTTTACTGTTCATAGTTTTTGATTATCTTCTTTTTGTTAGATATGTTTCTTTAACATCTCATATAATAAGGGCTTGGTGATGATGAACTCCTTTAACTCGACTTTATCTGGGAAGCACTTTATCTGCCCTTCCATTCTAAATGAAAGCTTTGCTGCATAGAGCAATCTTGGATGTAGGTCCTTGCCTTTCATGACTTCAAATACTTCTTCCCAGTCCCTTCTTGCCTGCAAGGTTTCTTTTGAGAAATCAGCTGATAGTCTTATGGGCACTCCTTTGTAGGTAACTGTCTTCTTTTCTCTTAAAGCTTTTAAGATTCTGTCCTTATCTTTAATCTTGGGTTATTTAATTATGATGTGTCTTGGTGTAGTCCTCCTTAGGTCCAACTTCTTTGGGCCTCTCTAGGCTTCCTGGACTTCCTGGAAGTCTATTTCCTTTGCCAGATTGAGGAAATTCACCTTCATTATTTTTTCAAATAAGTTTTTAATTTCTTGCACTTCCTCTTCTCCTTCTGGCACCCCTATGATTCACATGTTGAAACCTTTAAAGTTGTCCCAGAGGGTCCTTAGCCTCTTCTTTTTCTTTGAATTCTTGTTTCTTCATTTTGTTCTAGAGGGATGTTTATTTTTTCCTTTTGTTCCAAATCATTAATTTGAATCCCAGTTACCTTCCCTCACTTTGGTTCCCTGTATATTTTCCTTTATTTCACTTTGTATAGCCTTCATTTCTTCTTTCATTTTGCATCTGAACTAAGTAATTTCTGTGAGCATCCTGATTACCAGTGCTTTGAACTCTGCATCTGATAGGTTGTCTGTCTCCTTGTTGCTTTGGTCTTTTTCTCAAGTTTTGATCTGTTCTTTCATTTGGGCCATATTTCTTTGTCTCAGTGCACCTGTTATGTTGTAAGGGGCAGAGCCTTAGCTTTTCCCCAGGCAAGGCAAGTTACTTCACTGTGTTTTGGCACTGTATGTGAAGGAGGAGTCAGAGAGAGAACAGTGCCACTTGCTAGCTTACTCAGCTCTTGTCCCACCTTCTGTCACTTCTCTCTCTTCCCACAAATATATTGTGCCTTTTCAGGTGTTGATTCCCAGATGGGTGGGTTTGTATACATTCTAGGACCCCATGGGTCTCTACAGTGGATTCTCCTGTGTGATTGGCAGTTTCCACTGCCACCGCAACCCCCACAGATTTTTATAGTCAGAGGTTTTGAGGCTGTATTTCCCTGCACTAGTACCCTGGGTTGCACTGTTTGTTTCACTGTCCAGTTACTCCTTCTGGCTTATCCACACCAAATATGGGAAATCCTGGTCCACCAGCCACAGCTTTGCCCACCTTGGTCCTCCAGCCACTGCCTTGCTGCACATCTTCTCCATCCCTCCTACCAGTCTGGATGAATGTTTCTTCTTTGACTCTTCAGTTGTTGGACTTCCATGCAGTTTGATTTTCTGGAAGTTCTGGTTGTTTTTTGTTTTTCAATTAGTTGTTAACCTTCTTTTTGTTGTGTGAGGGAGTGAAACATATCCACTAAGCCTCCACCTTGGCTATAACTCTCTGGATTAGGTTCACAGAAGTAAAGAAAATTTGGGGAAGGTAAATCACCAGGATTTGATGATGAATGAGATTTGGAGAATTATAGAGGGGAATGTGTCAAAGAGTACTCCTCAGTCTAGTTTACTCAACAACGTAGATCATTCAGTGAGCCACCAATGTGGGAAGAGTACAGGAGTTTGCTTGTCACTTCCTTATTTATTTTGTGGGATCCATTAGTGTGTGTGTAGGGAGATGATGTGTGTTTGTGGGCACATACTTCATGAAAAGCTCTTGGACATACTGACTTTTAGGTACTTGTAGTATATGCATCATCATGGTCCCTTAAATATGCCCACATCCTAATCTTTGGAACCTGTTAATAGATTATGTTATATGACAAAGAGGAATTAAATTTGAAGATGGAATTAAGATTATTAATTGGCTGACTTTAACATATTAATAGTAATCTCCAGAGAAACCACTGAGAAAATAACACAGAAATACATAGTAAAATACTGTAACTAGTACAAGGCAATTAAAATGGCACCCTAAGAAACACAAAAGAAGTCAGTAATGGAGGAATTGAGAAACATAAACGATGTAAGACATATAGAAAGCAAATAGCAAAAAAAAAAAAGATGTAAATGTTATCAGTAATTTTATTAAATGTAAAGGTATTAAATTCTCCAGTTAAAAAACAAAGATTAGCAGATGGATTTTTAAAAACCATGTTCCATTTAGTTTCTGTCTGCAAGAAACTCAGACACAAAGACACAAATAAGTTGAAAGTGAAAGGATGGAAAAGAGATAACTGCAAATAGTAACTAAATGAGAGCTATAGTGGCTATACTAATATTAGACAAAATAGACTTAAAGTCAAAAATTATTCCTAGAAACAAAGATGGACACTTTGTAATGATAAAGGTTCAATCTACCAGGAAAATACAATGGATATGCAGACAGTCCCTGACTTACAATGATTTGACTTAAGATTTTTTGACTTTATAATATGCAAAAGTGATATGCATTCAATAGGAATTCTACTTCAAATTTAAGTTTTTTCCCAGCTAGTAATATCTGTTATGATGATCCCTTGTGATACTCGATGGTAGCTGTGAGCCACAGCTCTCAGTGAGCCATGTAATCATGAGGTTAAGCAAGTGATACTCTATAGTAAACTCTATTGCCAGCATTTCTGGATATTGTGCTTTGTGTTTTCATGTTTCCTCATGTCTACAAAATATCCATATGTCTCCTGCTTCTGGTGGGAAGAAGAAGATAAAGGCAATTAGTCTCGAGTTGAAGCTAAAGATAATTGCCTAGCATGAATATGGCAAGCTTTAATTACATAAGTTATATAAAATATTCAATACTTTATTATAAACTAGGCTTTATGTTAGATGATTTTTCAACTGTAGACTGATGTAAGTGCTTTCAGCATGTTTAAGTTATGTTAGGCTAAGCTGTGTTTGGTAGGTTAGGCACATTAAATGCACTTTTGACTTATGACATTTCAACTTACATTGGGTTAACTAGGACAATACCCCATTATAGGTCAAGGAGCATTTGTAAACATATATGGACCTAATAGAAACTCAATGTATATAAAGGAAACACTGACAAAATTAAACAGAGAAACACATAATTCAACAATAATAGTGGATGACCTCAATTTCTCACTTGTCATAATGAAAATTAGCAAGGAAATAGATTTGAACAATTGGACCCAAAAACATCTACAGGACACTCCACCCAACGATAGCAGAATATATATTCTTCTCAAGTGCTCATGGAATATTCACCAGAATAAACCATATGTTAAGCCATTAAACAAATCTCAATACATTTAAAAGGACTGAAATGATACAGAATATTTCCTTTCAACCACAACGAAAGGAAATTATAAATCAAAAACAGATGGAAATTTTGAAAATTCACACATATGTGGAAATTAAAAGGCACACATCTAAAGAACCAATGATTTAAAAAACAAACCACAAGGGAAATTAGAAAATATTTTGAGATTAATGGAAGTTAAAACACAACATGCCAAAATTTATGGGATACAGGAAAAATAGTGATCAGAGGGAAATTTATAGCTGTAAGCACATACATTTTAAAAATAAAAAATATATCAAATCAATAACATAAAGTTCTACCTAAAGATATAAGAATAAAGCAAAATAAACCTATAGCAATCAGAAGACAGAAAGTAATAAAGAGCTGAAATGAACAAAATAGAGAATAGGAAAATAATGTAGAAAATTAATCCAACAGTTGGATTTTCTGTAGAAATCAACAAAATTGACAGATATTTAACTAGACTGACTATGATAAAAAGAGAGCATATTCAAATTACTAAAATCAAGAATGAAAGAGGGGACACAAATTATCAAAATTGACTCATGAAGAAGTGTAAAATATGTATTGGTTTAAAACAAGTAAGGAGTTTTAATTAATAATAAAAACTTTCCATCAAAAAAAGGCCCAGGAGCATATGACTTCATTAATGAATTTTAGCAAGTTCATAAAGAATAGCACCAATCCTTCACAAACTCTTTCAAAAAGTAGAAGAGAAAGGAACACTTCCTAACTCATTTTGTGAGGCCATTATTAACCTGATATCAAAGCCAGGTAAGGGCATTATAAAAAGAAAAAACTATGGATCAATATCCTATATGAATCTTCAACAAAATACTAGTAAACAGAATACAACAATATATAAAAAGCATTATACACCATGACCAAGTAGGATTTATTCCAGAAATTCAGTGTTGTTTCAACATACAGAAATGAATCAATGACATCGTATTATAGAATAAAGGAAAGAAAGAAATGATCATTTTAACAAGCAGAAAAGCATTTGACCAAACCTAATAATAAATGGTTCATGAAAAAATACTCAGCAAACTAGGGGCATAAGGGGATTTCCTCAAACTAATATAGGGCACCTGCAAAAAACCCACAAATGATATTATATTTAATGCCAAAAGACTGAAGTCCTCCTAAGATCAGGAACCAGCAAAGGATTTCTGATCTTATCACTTCTATTCAATGGGTAAGGGGAGACAACAGATATCCAGAATGGAAAGGAAGACCTAAAACTATCTCTATTTGCAGATGATATAATCTTATATAGAGAAAACTTGAAAGAATCCACAAAAAGGCTAGTATGGCTAAGTTCAGCAAATTTGAAGTATACAAAGTCAATATACAAAAGTCAGTGTTGTATTTCATACATTAAAATAAGCAATCTGAAAATTAAATTAAAAACAATTTCACTTATAATAGCATGAATAAGACTAAAATGCATGTACTTAGGGATAAATTTAATCAAAGAGGCAAAAAAACTTGTACACTGAAGACTGTAAGACTTTGCTGAAAGAAATGAAAGAATGCTTAAATAAATGGTGAGACATTCTGTGTTCTTGGATTGGAAGACTTAATATTGTTAAGTCAATATTGTTAAGGCAATACCACCCAAATTAGTCTACAGATACTATGTAATCCCTGTCAAAATCCCAATTGCCTTTCTTACAGAAATGAACAAACTGATTCTAAAATTCATGCAGAATTTCAAAGAGCCCAAAATAATCAAGACAATCTTGAAAAAGAGCAAAGTTAGAGGACTCATTACCAAATTTCAAACTCTACTTTAAAGAAGCAGTATTCAAAACAGTGTGGCACTGACATAAACATAATCATATGTACCAGTGGCATGGAGTTGAGAGTTCAGAAATTAACTTATATATCTACGGTCAATTGACTTTTGACAAGGGTGCCAAGACCACTCAATGAGAAAGAAATAGTCTTCTCAAAAAAAAAATAGTGATGGGCACAACTTGATATCAATCGGCAAAAGAATGAATTTGAGCCCTTTTCTCCCACAATATAAAAATTAACTCAAAATGGATAAAAGGCCTTAATATAAGAACGTAGAATATAAGTCTTTTAGAAGAAAAGAGGTGTAAATCTTTGTGACCTTTGACTAGACAATGGCTCTTTAGATAGGACACCAAAAGTGTAAGCAACTACAGAAAGAAATAGGTATTTTGGACTTCATCAAAATTAAAAACTTTTGTTCATCTAAAGCACACTATCCAAAAAGTAAAAAGACAACCCATAGGATGGGGGAAAATATTTTCACAGCATGTATCTGAGAAGGATTTAGTATCCAGAATATAAAAATAACTATAAAAATTCAACAATAAAAATATGAGAAACTTAAATTAAGAAAAGCAGATTTGAGTAGACATGTCTGCAGAGAAGTTATATGTATAGTTAATAACATATGAAAAGATACCCAACATCACTAGGCCTTAGGAAAATGCAAATGAAAAACCACAGTGAGATACCACATCACATTAACTAAGATGGCTACAGAAACTTTTTTTTAAAAAGAGAAAAGACAAAAAGAGAAATAAGTGTTAGTGAGGATTTAAAGAAATTGGAATCCTTAGACACTACTAGTGGGAATGTAAAATGGCTTAGCTACTTTGGAAAATGGATCGACTCTTCCTTCAAAGGTTAAATATAGTTTTGTTACAATATGATTCCACCACATTCTTTCCCTTCCAAAATGAAAACACATGTTTATACAAAACTTGTACATGAATGCTCCTAATAGCATTATTCATAATAGTTAAACAGTGGAAACAACCCAAATATTCATCAACTGATGAGTGGATAGACAATATGTGATTATATTCATACATTGGAATATTTGCAGCCATAAAAAAATGAAGTACTGATTCTAGACTTCTGGTCAAGATAGAGGCATAGGTAGACACAGTTTGCCTCCTCTCAAGCTACATCAAAATTACAACTAAAATATAGAACAACTATCACTCAGAACCATGAGAAATTGAGTTGAATGGAAGTCCAACAACTATGGAATTAAAAAACCACATCCATCCAGACTAGTAGGAGGGGCAGAGATGCAGAACAGGCTGGTCCCAAACCCACACATGGTATATAAAAATTCAGGAGGGATATCTCAAGAGTGAGGGGTCCCAACGCAATACCAGACTCCCCAGCACAGGAAGATATGTCTGTATAACTGCTGGCTGTAAAAACCAGTGGAGACTAAGTCAGTGGAGAAACTGCTGGATTCCCAAGCAGTTTCTAATAAAGGACATGCCCACAGACTTACTCAGACTAACCCTCTCTGAGCTCTAGCTGCTGGGTAGCAGCTTAAAAGGCACCAATGGCATATAGGGAGTAAATGAAGTATCTGGCATTAGGGCTAGAGCTGGAGGACAACTTTCTCCCAGACAGAAAGGCCATTGTTCCTTTTCTGAATCCTCCCCGCACAGAGCCATAGAGCCAGCAGGCAGGTACTATATCTGAGACTCCATCAACTTGGCTCACACCGTTTGCCCCATTCTGGTGATTCCCAAAGTTCCTCCTCACGCAATTTATGGGCCCACACAAGCTGTTAAGAGTGGCTTTTCTTGGCTCATGCTTTACATTTTCCTAAATCCTCTCAAACAAGCAACAACTGGCCTCAGCAAGCCCCCAGCCCATGTATCTCTTGTTAGATGGCCCCAGGCCAATCACTAGCATCAGCCAGCCCAGGTTCATAGCCAGCTTCACCTGGGAACCTCAAATCCCAGCACAAGTAGCAGCCATCTGCTTATTGCTTTGTAGCTTGTGCTGGGTGGCCATAGGCAGAACAAAGTTGGTGGCTGACGTTGGCCTGAACCACTGAGAAAATCCCAGAGCCTGCATACCCAGTGGACAGCTATAATCAGGTGGGAGCACCCCTACCCTGCTCCTGCACAGCAGGTCCTCCACAGAGGGTGGGGGTTGGTGGTCAGTGGTCACAGCCAGTCCTTGTTGTAGCTGACTGGCCAGGGTAAATTAAACCCATTGACCTGCCAACAGCAACCAAGGCTCAACTATGAGAAGAGGGTGTACTCAGCCCACATAGAGGGAGCACCTCGAGAACACAGCTTGGGTGATAGGGGAAGCTGTGCCACAGGACCCTACAGGACACCTACTACATTAGGCCACACTATCAAGACAGGGAGTCATAGCAGCTTTACCTAATTCATAGAAACAAGCACAAGGAGGCTGCCGAAAGGTGGAGACAAAGAAACATGGCCCAAAGGAAAGAACAGATGAAAACTCCAGAAAAAGAACTAAACAAAATGGAGATAAGCAATCAATCAGATGCAGAGTTCAAATCACTGGTTATAAGGATGTGTAAGGAACTTAGTGAGGACCTCAGCGGCATAAGAAAGATCCAGTCAGAAATGAAGGACACTTTACAGGGAAACAACAGTACAGTGGATGAAGGCAAGAATCAAATTAATGATTTGGAACATAAGGAAGCAAAAAACAACTAATCAGAACAACAACAAGAAGAAAGAATCCAAAAAAAAAGAAAAAAAGAAGATAGTGTAAGCAGCCTCTGGGACAGCTTCAAGAGGTCCAACATTCACATCATGGGGTGCCAGAAGGAAAGGAGAAAGAGTAAAAAATTGGAAATCTATTTGAAAAAATAATGAAAGGAAACTTCCTTAAGTTGATGATGGAAATAGAGTCTCAAACAAGGGTCTCAGAGGGCACAGAGAGTCTCAGACAAGATAGATACAAAGAGGCCCACTCCAGGACACATCATAATTAAAATGCCAAAGGTTAAAGATAAAAGGAGAATTTTAAAAGCAGCCAAGGGAAAGAAGTTAGTTACCTACAGGGGAGTCTCCATAAGACTGTTAGCTATTTTCCCAAAAGAAACTTTGCAGGCTAGAAGGCACTGGTGAGAAATATTCAAAGTCATGAAAAGCAGTAACCTACAGCCAAGACTGCTCTACCCAGCAAAGCTATCATCTAGAATCAAAGACAGGTAAGAGTTTTCCAGACAAGAGAAAACTAAAGGAGTTCACCATCAGCAAGACATTATCATATGAAATGTTAAAGGGGCTTATTTAAGAAAAAGAAGATTAAAACCATGAACATAAAATGTCAATAAGTACATATTTATCGACAATTGAATCTAAAAAAGCAAACTAAGCCAGCAAGAACAGTGACAGAACCATGTATTTGGAGAGCATTTTGTTGGTTGTGGGATTGGAGGAGTATGAGGGAATGGGTAAAGAGTTGAGGGGATTAAGAAGTACAAATAGATATTTATAGAATTGTCATGGGACTATAAAGCACAGTATAGGGAATGAAGTAGCCAAAGAACTTACACGCATGACCCATTGACATAAACAAAGTTGTAGGGATTATGTGAGGGAATGAGGGTTACTGGTGGAGGGAGGCAAAGTGGGAAAAATTGAGACAACTGTAATAACATAATCAATAAAATATAATTTAAAAAGATGAAGTACTGACACATACTACCACACAAATGAACCTTGAAATACTGACACGTACTATCACATGGATGAACTAAGTGAAAGTACAAGACGCAAAAGGCCACATATTATGTTTCTATTTATATCAAATGTCCATAATAACCAAATCCACAGAGGCACAAAGTAGATTAGAGGTTTACAGGGGCTTGCGGAGGAAGGAATGAGGTATAGGATGCTACACCTGCTAAGGGGTTTAGGATGTCTTTTTAGGGTAATGAAACAAGTCTGGAGTTACTACTGATGCTTGTACAACCTGTAAATATATTAATGACTACTGAATTTTACACTTTAAAATAGTGAAATTTATGGTATGTGAATTACATCTTTAAAAAAGTGAGAGTGGGGGTAGTACAGAAGAGAATCAGAGAAGGAAATGCAATGTGGCTAGCTGGCTTTGAGATGGGAAAGGGGCCATGACCCAAGGGAGGCAGGTGGACTCTAGAAGCTGGAAAACAGATTGTCCTCTTGAGCCAGAAAGGAAATCAGCTCTATCCATATCTTGATTTTAGCCCATTGAGACCTATGTCAAACATCTAGCCTTCAGAACTATAAATTGATGTTGTTTTAAGTCACTAAGTTTGTGGTACTTTGTTATAGCAACAATAGAAAACTAACACAGTACCTTTGAGGCATCCAAGTGGAAATATCCAGTATACAGTTCAGAAAAAAAAAAAATAGGCTAAATATAAAATAGTAATTTCTAGGTTCGATTACAACTGATTTATATATGTGTGTAAGAGAATTAATGCATTCGATACCCACAGGACTCTGAAGGAGTGAATGAGAGTTGAGGAAGTGGAGACTGCTTGCATAGACAGCTCTTCTGCCAAATATGCCTGCAAAGAGGCTTGAAATATAGCATGGTCTCTGTGGGGGAATGGGAGTTGAGGGAAGTAGTTTTTAAATGAAAATCTTGAAGATGTTTAAAAACTGTTGGGAAATTATAATGGAGGGAGAGAAAAAGTAAGAAAGAATAGGTATCCCTATTTATAAATTCTGAAAAGGAAGGGACAGGAGAAATCGATCACATCACGGAGGGTTTAGATTTTTTATGGTATTAGAAAGGGATGAGGGCAGATTGATACATTGGGTGTCAAGAGGATGAAGAAGTTTCTGAGGGCTGCTATGTTTATTTTCTCTCCTGTAAGATAAAGTCACCCTATGAGATAGGGGTTGGAGGGAGGTGATAGGAATATAGGTGAAGTTGGTGGTGTGACAGAGGCAGCCACAACACTAAATCAGAAGTTGGAGGAAAGTGGAAAAGATTTAAATAGTAATTTTGGAGATTGGGAAAATAAATTGATGGGGGGATATGTGTAGTGTTTTGTCAGTTTCAAGGGCCCATTTAAGGATTTATCTGCTTTGCTATTAATACCTTAAGTTTTTTACAAATTACTACAAGTGTCTCAGACCTCTCCTCGCCTCCAGTTATATTGCAAAATTCTGCCTTCCTCTTGATGTCAAAGACAGTATTCAGAAAGCATTTACGAAATACCTTTGAATTGATTAACTAGAGTATTCAAAGAATCAGAATACCTTCTCAACATTTCCAGATAAACTTAGCTTACTCTAATGTTTTTGTAAAAGGCAAATAATCTAGCTGTCTCTTCCAAATCTTGATTTTAGTAGAAGTCTTCCATTAAAAGAAAGATCAGTTAAAGAGTGTTTGTTTTGAAGTTTAAAAAGTAAAGAAACAACAAAAAGACTCTTGTTCCCACAAAAGCTAGGAAACAATTTCAACTCTCTAATTTTATTTTGAGGTTAATAGACTTTCTCATTTTTTTTTAAGTTTATAGATCAGTTACTAATGGAATAAACATTCACACTGGAGTGTTGAGTAGTGAGAAAGTGAGATGGTTTTTGAGGAAGCAGCTGGCAAAACAAAACAGGAGGGCTGCCTCTGAGCAGAGATAAGGAGATTCCTGCCAAACTTCTTTCCTGCTTATTATAGTCCATAAATATATGTGTGGTTGCAAGTGAGCTCCTTTGAGGTCCTGTTCTATTCCAGAGATGGATAAAAAAATGTGACCATTTAGCTGCAGATGGAAATCTGAGACTGTGAAGCATAGCAGCCAGGAGGGAGTCCTAAGGAAATCACCCAGCAACAATTGGAACCTTGAAAACAAAGCAACCCAGTAACCAAAACACAACCCAGACATACTAAGGAGCCAAGGAAAGAAGGAAACAGCCCAGGCAGAGTGTAGGTGCTCTGGGTCAAGTTCAGAAGTGCCAGAAAATGTGTACTTTCTCACTATAGTTAGTGTATGCTATGTGCCAGTACTTGGCCAGAAGCTAGGAATTCTAAGTTAAATAAGAAATAGTCCCTGTCTTCAATGAAATAATGATAATATATATTTTTAAACCTCTAGTGCGATAAATGCTAGGATAAGTCATCTGCAAAGTGCTATGGGAGCACAGAGGTTTTGGGAATTTGGAATTGTGTTTAATTGGAGATGTCTTTGGGGCACTCAAGTGGAACTACTCATTTGGCAGTTGGACTTATAGGCCCAAGGCTACAGCAGACAACCTAAATGATAATACAGGTAGAGGAATGTGCATAGGTAGTAGTGAAAATCATGAGTTTGAAGAAAGTCGCAGAGAAATCATGAAAATGAGTACAGAACTCTGGGGAGCTTTAACACTTAAAAGCGAAACGAGAGAAAAGGAAGATGAACGGAGGAGGTAGATGTAAACCAGGAAACGAATGACAAATGGAAGGGAGAGCACTAAGGAGTATCCAGGGCTGCATGGCCACTCCGAAGTGTGCATTGAATTTGGAACTGAAGAGATCATTGGTGACATTTATCAGACCAGCAAGGCTGGGAGGAAGCTAAGTTACTTTGGTTGTGAAATCATGCTAGTTGAGGAAGAAAGAACAGTAACGGTAAATATTTTTGTAGAGTCATAAATAAAAATGTAGCAACCTTTGCATTTTAAGGGGCATAAGCTTGCTGGCTGCTATTCCAGTAATCATTCTAGGCTCTATTTCAAGACCTTCAGAAATTTCCCCTCAGTTGACAATATTTGTGATCAGACCCTGAGAAGCCAGGAGACAGTGTGAAGTGAATGGACACTTTACAGCAGTTTTCAGGTGGAAGGTCCTTTATAGATGCGATTTCACTAAACTCCCACAAAAAAAACCTTTTAATAAAATTATTATTTTTTAAAATTCAAAGTAAGGGTAACGGTAGGATGGAAGTTAAGTAGCATTGCCTACTAACATAATTGTTAATATCATTTTGAGTTTATAACCTCAGGAAAAGCTTTCATTTCTCTTGCTTATGGATCTTCCAGGTTTTGAAAAGTTTGAATACTGCTTTTAGGGTCCATCCTACCTTCTACTTTAAAGCGGCATCACAAGGTCATTGCCCAAGTTAGAGTGACCTGCTGTTGGGGCTCAGCTCTCCTCACTTAGTTGCCAGTCCCAGGGGAATCCTCAAACTACTTCTTTTTTCTACATCTTTTTTCTTTTGGTCATAAATTGAGAAGATCATATTGCATTTAATGCTGTGTCCAATCCTATGATGATTTTCTTCAAATTGGAAAAATGCACTCTGAGCAATTAGTTTAAATCATATATCAGCATTTCATGTTCCCATTTTACCAGCATATCAGGTTGGACATTGTGAACTGCCACTTTTGGAGGTCAGAAAAATGGAATGGCAGCAATTCCACGTGGGCTTTTGGTGACCACATGGGATTCATGGACAAACTGATAAGATTATTAACTCTTGCTGCTCTAATATAATGTTTACACAGTTTATATGTATTGTCCTATTTTTAAATTTATATTATTTGCATATTAGTAAGAGCAGTCTACTATTTTAATGTTGAGGACATAAACTAGATTTTATAAAACAGGGCTAAAATAGTGTAGATTAACTGAGCAACCTATTTAAAGCTGTATATCTTTTTGTGAGCAACCTATTTAAAGCTGTATATCTTTAGTGAGTACATATCCTAGAAGCTGAGTTTTTTTTTTTTTTAATTTTTTTTTTTATTTATTTATCTTTAGAGGGGAAGGGTAGGAGAGAGGGAGAGGGAGAGAAATATCAATGTGTGGTTGCCTCTTGTGTGTCCCATGCTGGGAACTGGCCTGCAACCCAGGCATGTGCCCTGACTGGGAATCGAACCGCAATCCTTTGGTTCGCAGGCCCGCACTCAATCCACTGAGCTACACCAGCCAGGGCAGAAGCTGAGTTTTTACAGCACAGCTTTTGAAATAAAAATTTATCAAGAGCTGGTATTTGCAGTCCTGAGAACAGCTCTAAGCACTTTAAACAAAGCTCTTTGTTGCTGAATAATATACTTTATACAAATTCAGATGAAGGGCTAAACATTTACCCATTTTCAATTTCTCAAGCAATATGTAAAACAAACCATATTTACTTTAAATATCAAGCTGTGTGCTTTAGTTGACAAAAAATATTAAATCACATAGACTAATTGCCTACTTTTCATTTGGTTAAAGAATTTATTTAAATACATTCTTATTTCCTAGAGGTGAATACACTTTGATGAGAAAGGCTATCCTCTGTTATACTCTAAAATTGAGCTATTAGATTTAAGCACTTAAAGAATGCAAACATTACCTTCATATGATATTGATGTAGAATAAAAGAACCTCGAACTGGGAGATACCAAATTCAAATCCCATTCTTTTATGTTCTGAAGAGCTTATAAAACAGCTTCCATATAATGATTAATGTAAATATTAGTTATATTTAAAAAATATATGACTTTAACTTCAATCCATTTGTCCCAACTAAAATATCTGGCTTCTTTATAAATACCTAACATATTTCCAACTGACAATCCTTCTGCTTTTTTAAATATTTTATTGATTATGTTATTACAGTTGTCCCAATTTCCTCCCTTTGCCCCCCCTCCATCTGGTAGCCACATTCCCTCTAGTAATTCCCTCTTTAGTTCATGGCCATGGGTCGTGCATATAAGTTCTTGGGTTTCCCCTTTTCTCACACTATTCTTAACACCCCCCTGTCTATTTCATACCTACAAATTATACTTCTTAATATCTGGACCTTTCCCCCCCATTCTTCCTCTTCCCTCTTCCAGCTGATAACTGTCCAAATGATCTCCATATCTATGATTCTATTCCTGTCCTGCTTGTTTGCTTAGTTTGTTTGTTTGTTTTCAATTCAGTTGTTGACAATTATGAATCTGTTGCCACTTTAATGTTCATAGCTTTGATCTTTTTCTTAAATAAGTCCCTTTAATATTTCAGGTAATAATTATTTGGTGATGATGAACTCCTTTAGTTTTACCTTTTCTGGGAAGTACTTGATCTTCCCTTCCATTCTAAATGATAGCTTTGCTGGATAGAGCAACCTAGGTTGTAGGTCCTTGCTTTTGATTACTTTGAATACTTCTTGCCTGTCCCTTCTTGCCTACAAAGTTTCTTTTGAGAAATCAGCTTACAGTCTTATGTATACTCCTCCATAGGTAACTCTCTGCTTTTCTCTTGCTGCTTTTAAGTTTCTTCATCTTTAACCTTTGTCATTTTAATTGTGATGTATCTTGCTGTGGTCCTTTTTGTGTTCAACTTGTTTGGGACTCTCTGTGCTTCCTGGACTTGTATGTGTATTTCCTTCACTAAGCGAAGGAAGTTTTCTTTCATTATTTTTTCAAGTAAGTTTTCAATTTTTTGCTCTTCCTCTTCTCCTTCTGTTATCCCTATCATTCAGATGTTGGCACATTTGGAGATATCCCAGAGTCTTCTTATACTATCCTCATTTTTTTTTTTTAATTCTTGTTTCTTCTTTCAGTTCCGGTTGAATGTTTATTTCTTCCTTATGTTCCAACTCATTGATTTGAATCCTGGCTTCATCCCCTCCACTGCTGGTTTTTTTTGTAGATTTTTCTTATTTCATTTAGTGTAATCTTCATTTATTCCTGGCTCTCTTTTATGTTGTTGCTGTCTCCATGAGTTCTTTGAGCATCCTGATCACCATTGTTTTGAACTCTTCATCTGATAGGTTGGCTATCTCCATTTCGCTTAGTTCTTTTTTGGGAGTTTTGTTCTGTTTTTTTGTTTTGGCCATATTTCTTTGTCTCCTCAATTTAGCAGCCTCCTTGTGTTTGTTTCTGTGTATTAGGTGGAGCTGCTTTGACTCCCTGTCTTAGTAATGTGGCCTATTATAGAAAAGGCACCTGTAAATTGTATGGGATGGAGACTTAGGTAATTGCCAGGATGGGGCAACTGCTTCACAGCTTTATGGCTCTGTGTGGGGGAGGGTTCAGAGAGGGGACAGTGCCTCTGCCTGGCTTCCAGATATTTGCCCCATGCTCACCCTGTTTCTAGTTACTTCACTTACTTCCTGTATATGACTGGTGCCCTTCCTGCTCTTGTCTTGGTATTAAATTCCAAAGGGGCTGGGTCTGCATTCATTCTAAGTCTGTGCAGGCCCTTTAAGTGGAGTCTCCTGAAATCCAGCAGTTTCTTCTGTTGCCCCAACCCCCACTGATTTTTACAGCCAGAAGTTATGGGGATTTATCTTCCTGGTGCTAGAACCCTGAGCTGTGTGGTCTGGCCTGGGACTGGGATTGCTCACTCCCAAGGTTCCCCTCCAGATTTTTATCCACCACATGTGAATGTGGGACTACCCATTCCACTGCCGCAGCCTCTCTGTGCCACACCATGTGTCTGCACCTCTCCACGCCTCCTACCTGTCTGGGTGAATGTGGTTTCTTTAAATCCTTGGTTGTCAGATTTTCATACAGTTCAATTTTCTGAAGGTTCTGGGTGTTATTTGTTTTGAGGTCTAGTTGTGATTCTTTCTGTGGTCATGTGAGGAGACAAAGCATATTTACCTATGCCTCCATCTTGACAGGTTCTTCTGATTTTTTAAAAGAGTATATGATATTCTTTCTGTATTCAGCTTTTTGTATGATTTTGATCTGTAGTGTTAGTTTTTGGAAACAAACCATATCCTTCCACTCTCATGTTTCCACTTTCATACTGTGTGATAATGATATTTGTGTGCAAAAAAAAGTCCCATTTGTTTTGTGATGTTTGAAAATAGATGAATAACTATCATCGAACAATAATATAGAAAATAATTTGCATAATAATTGATTCCTATAACCACTGATATCTTTATTTTGGAAACATAATGTTTAATTTAGAAGGAAAGAAACAAAAGGGCAGAAATAGTAGCCTCAAATTTTAAAATGAAGTATTTAAGACATTTTTTCTTGTTAAAAATTTCAGAGAAAAAAATAAATTGAGTCAGAAAAAGGATTATATAATTGGCTGTGAAAGTGGTCATTTGTTAAAAATAAGTCAGACCTTCTCTGTCAGAAGAATGATTGCATTTGGGCCAATAATTTTTTTAGGGAAATTCACAAGTATTTCAAGGACAAGACTGTGAAAGTGATTGTATCCCGTCTCAATCTAGAAAGTAACTGGGCTCAATGAGGACTGAAGGTTTCTGAGGTATCAGAGAATGTGATCTTTCTAATGATTCAGAAGTGGAGTTTTGTACCAAAATTTAGAATCCTTAGTAAATTACCAATATTGGGGGAAGGGTGAAGCCTTGCTGGTGGGCACTAATAGTAGCAGTAGGTCATGGAGGAAACACAACAGGATGAAACAGGAGAGTCCATGTTTGAAGGAGCTCCTAGCCTGGTCCACCCCAACTACAGAGAAGGGACAGTCCCCAAACTCATCAGGTCCTGGGTCATGGCCCTGCCCCACCCCTTGGCCTTCAGTATGAGGAAAAGAAAGAGAAAGGGGAGGCAGTATTCATAAGATGAACGCTCGTCTTTCCATCCTCATCACAGTTAGGCCTGGATAGCTAAAGGTACAATCAGCCCTGAGGTGGAATGTGAGGGATACCCTAGCATTACATGGGATGTATCTTTTTACTGTGTGTTTGTAGATTCTGATTGCAGCTTTGAAAATCACACCTGACAGACAGAAATAATTTGCATAAAACCTGGCTTTCCTGATTATGTATTTGTGTTTTGGGATGAAGTTAGAGAATTTGATTATCTTCAGACATTTGTAATCTTTTTGAGTTGTATGAAAAATAAGTTTAGGAATGAATTTGGCATCCGCTAATAACTCATTTCAAAATTAATGAGCTCATATGGCATAGGGGCTTTTCTTTAAAATACTTTAAAAATATTCTCTGATTGTAAAATACACATTCTTTGTTAGACAAAATACAAATGAAAATCACAAAGAAGAAAATTAAAACCATCTACAATTGTGTCACGTACACATAGCATGCTACATAAATTGAATGTACTCTCTACCCTTTCTTTGTGTGCATGTTTTAATAAGCATGGGATAATCTTAAATGAATTGTTTCATAATATTTCTGCTTAAAATATCTCTAATTTTTTCTACATAATGAAATATTGGGGTGCATAGGATGGTGGATAAGGATATGTATTGCTCTGGAGTTGGACTGCTTAAGTCTTGAGTCCACTATGCAGTCTTTCTGTTTCACTTTTTTCATCTGTAAAATGAAGAAAATAATAGGTTTATGTCAAAAGGTAAGCTTGTTAGGATTGAGTGACATAATTCGTGTAAAGCTCTTAGAAGAGTATTTGGAACATACTCTTCTTTTGATGAATTTTAATGACTGTATAATACACATTTTTGTAAATACATTATAATATATTGAAGCAATTTTATTCATCCTGCATCATTTATATTGCTCCCAATTCTGGCTGTTATAGCAATCTTGATTTTTAATATACTGACAAAAATTGCCTCAAAGTCATGTCAATAAATAATTACTAAGTCTATGTTTATAGGTACATAGAACTAAGAACTAGTAATATTCTTCCAGATTAGAGAGCCCGGTAATTCCAAACTCTGTATGGGCTAGTATCTAGCTCTCTGATGCCAACGCATTGTTTAGCATTTAGAAACTAAGAATAATGCTTGGAAAGCATGAGAAATTGCAAAACAAGCAATTTATTCAAAGAAAACTATAAGAAAAAAATTTTCTAAAAGATGACACAAAAATCTTTAGAAGTTTCTATAACTGGTCTCGGTTATAAAACCTAATAATAAATGGACAATTATGTAGAGAAATTTATTGACTAGTGCATTCAACAAAGGCAGAATATATATTCTTTTTTAAAATTTTATTTTAATTGTTGTTCTTGTACAGTTTTCTATCTTTTACTCCAATCCCAGCCCACCACCCTAGCCCTCCCCACCTCCCCTCCCACTTCCAACCCCCCCAGTGTTTGTCCATGTGTCTTTTATACTTGTTGCTCTAAACCCTTCCCCTTTCCCCCTGAAATTCCCTCCCCTCTCCCCAGAATATATATTCTTTTCAAGTTGCATACAGAACATTTATCAAGGTAGCTCATATTCTGGGCAATAAAAATGTTTCAATAGCCACCACTGCTGCCAGAGCTGAGACCAAGATGGCCAGGAGACTTGCTGCCTTCCTCAAGAATACTGCCTTCCTCAAGAATGGGCCAAGGAGCTGGTGCTGGTCACATCCTTCACCATCGGGGGACCTCACCCCCACACCAGCTATGCTGCCATGATCAACAGATCACACCCTACAACTACCCAGTGCCTGTAGGAGATGATGGGAACATGCCCGATGTGCCCAGCACCCCCCGCCCCAGGACCCCCAGGGCCCAAGCCTGGAGTGACTGAA
This sequence comes from Glossophaga mutica, assembly GCA_039655065.1. NCBI lineage: Eukaryota > Metazoa > Chordata > Mammalia > Chiroptera > Phyllostomidae > Glossophaga > Glossophaga mutica. The sequence continues at coordinate 146,495,460 of CM077306.1, forward strand.
GAAACTGTGAACACCTCCACCAAGCTGAAGAACATCCCCTCACCTATGGCCCCCAATAAAAATGTGAAAACCGAAAAAAAAGTTTCAATAAATTTAGAAATATTCAGGTCACACAAAGTATGTTCTCTGACCACAATGGAATTAAATTAGAAATCAGAAATAGATGTGTGTAAAATCTACAGATATTGCCTGGCATCAATAATGTATAGGCTGAAGAAATTAAAACAAGCATGAGAAAGTTTTTGGAACTGATTGAAAACAATAACACATCAAAATTTGTGAGATTTAAAGTAATACTTAAGGGGGAAATTTATACAACTAAACATCTAAGTTAAGGAAATAAAGATTTCAAATAAATGCAAAGGATCTAGAATTGCCAAAATAATTTTTAAATAGAACCATGGTAGGAGCCTAATACTCCCTGATTACACTCCAAAGTTATAATAATCAAAAGTGTGGTATGACATCAAAATTTGATCCATGAAATAAGAAATTCACAAATTAGACTTCATCAAAACTAAAAACTTCTGCTCTTCAAAAGACACCATTAAGAAAATAAAAAGATAACTCAGAAGCTGGGAGAAAATATTTGTAAATCATATTTCTGACAAAGGACTTGTGATCAGAATATTATGTGGAACTATAGAAACTAGTAAAGAAAACAACAACCTAATTAAAAGAGATAGATGAGAGATTTGAACAGGTATTTCACCAAAGAAGATAGGTGATGGCTAATAAGCACATGAAATAAACTTACACCTACCACAGATAGATATTTTCTGCTTATATATCCAAGATAAAAGACAGACATGCACATGAATATTCATAGCAGCTTCATTTGTAATGTCCAAAATATCCACCAACAGACAATTGGATAAACAAATCATGGTCTTTACATACAATGAACTACTATTCAGCAATAAAAAGGAGTGAATTTTTGATTCACCCATTAACAGTGTTGAATCTTCAAATACAAGTCCCCCCCTCCAAAAAAAAAAACTTGGTATTATCTTCTGGAGGGTGGGCTCCTTGTAGTACAGGCTTCCCCTGCTAGGTGAGTGTTCTAGGAACCCATCTGTATCAGTGTGCTAGCTGGTGTTGTTGTGAGAGGCTACATTTGGTTTCAGTGAATTTTCTTTGCAGACTCTTTCAATGCCTTTGGCCATTTCATGATGGTTGACTTACAAGCACACCTGTCCACATTGGGCAGAGTGTTCAGCAGTTTTCGACCAAAAAGTGGAATGACCCCTGCACCCCACCCTCCCTATTCATCCGATCTTGCCCTCAATGACCTTTTTGTTTCCCAGATGAAAAAAGTCCTCAAAGGGAAACGTTTTGCCAATGTGGAAGAGGTGAAAAAAAATAGAATCAATAAAAGGCATCAAAATTGACAAGTTCAAAAACTGTTTTGAGCAGTGGGAAAAACATCTTGATAGGTGTATTGCATCTATGGTAGAGTACATTGAAGGTGACTGAAGTTTAAACATGTAAGAATAAATACACAGTTTTTTATAAATAAATTCCTTTTTTGGGTCCCCCCAAGTAATTATGCTGATTGAAAAACTCAGACAAAAAAGAGTACATACTGTATGATTCCATTTACATGAAATTCTAAAAAATGCAAACTAGTCATAGGAAGGCAATAAGTGATTGCTTCAGAATGGAGGGAAGAATTAACATTACAAAGGTGCAAGAGGACACTTCTTTTTATTCCCTCTTTACCCTCTTCTATGTTTCCTCACCCTCCTTCTCCCTGGTAATTTACCATACTATTGTCTGTGTCCTGTGTCTATGAGGTTTTTTTTATTTTGCTTAATCCCTTCACTCTTTTCATCCAGCCCCCCAACACCCTTGTTCTCTGCCAGCTGTCAGTCTTTTCTCTGTATCTGTAAGTTTGTTTCTATTTTGTTTGTTAGTTTATTTTGTTCATTGGATGTCACATGTAAGTAAAATCATATGGTATTTGTCTTTATTTGTCTGACTTATTTCACTTAGTATAATACTCTCCAGATTCATCCATATTGTACCAGAAGGTAAGCTTTTCTTTTTTACATTGGAGTAGTATTCCATTGTGTAAATGTGCCAGAGCTTTTTTACCCACTCATCTACTGATGAGCACTTGGGCTGCTTCCAAATCTTGGCTGTTGTAAACAATGCTGCAATGAATGTAGGGGTGCATATATTCTTTCAAATTAGTGTTTTGGGTTTCTTTGGCTATATTCCCAGAAGTGGGATCTCTAGGTAAAAAGGCAGATCCATTTTTAATTTTTTGAGGTTTCTCCATACTTCTTTCTATGGTGGCTGCATCAATCTGTATTTCCACCAATAGTGCAAAAGAGTTCCCCTTTCTCCACATCCTTGCCAGCATTTGTTGTTTGTTGATGTATTGATGATAGTCATTCTGACAGGTGTGAGGTGATATCTCATTGTGGTTTTAATTTGAATTTCTCTGATAATTAGTGACATTGAGCATCTTTCATATGTCTATTGGCCATCTGTATGTCCTCTTTGGAGAAGTGTCTGTTCAGGTCCTTTGCCCATTTTTAATTGGATTGTTTGTTTGTTTGTTTACTTGAGTTTTATAAGAATTTTTAAATAAATTTTGGATATTAACCCCTTATCATATATATCTTTAGCAACTATGTTCTCCCATTCAGTAGGTTGTCTTTTCCTTCTGTTGATTGTTCCCTTGGCTGTGCAAAACTTTTTTAGTTTAATGTAGTCCCATTTTTAAATTTTTTCTTTTGTTTCCCTTTCCCATGGAGATATATCAGAACAAATATTGCTGTGAGAAATGTCCCATATTTTACTGTCTATGTTTTCTTCTAGGATTTTTATGGTTTCAAGTGTAACATTTAGTTTTTAATCCATTTTAAGTTTATTCCTGTGTATGGTGTAACAAGGTGGTCTAATTTCTTTCTTTCTTTTTTTTTTTTGCATGTATCTCTCCAATTTTCCCAACACACTTTATGGAGGAGACTGTCTTTTTACCCCATTGTACGTTCATGCCTCCTTTATCATATTGATAAAGGTATGCATTTATTTCTGAGCTCTGTATTCTTTTCCATTGATCTATATGTCTGTTTTTATGCCAGTACCATGCTGTTTTGATGATAACTATGGTCTTGTGTTTCGGACCATTCAGCCTGGTTTCAGGAGTTGTAACCCTCACCCCATGGTGGGCTGTGTAAGAGCCTAGGGACCCACTTCATCTGGGTCTGTTCTGTCAAGAGCACGTGAGCTACTAAAGAGACAAAGCTTATCTCTCTGGCAGGAGCACTGCTTCTGCCTCACCCATCTCTGGCCCCAATGCTTGGTTGGTCAGTCAATGATGGATAAGACTCCTCATTGGGAGGGGCAACCTAAGCCAGACACAACCACTTGGGAGGCCTCATGGAAGGACTTGGGGGGCTGCAGCAAAGAGGATGTGATGGACCCTCGCCCCCCCCACCCAACCCCCCGGCTATTCTGACACAGCCGGAGTCCTCATTTCCGTCTAAGAGATGTCTTCTGCTTCCTAATCGGCTTAAAGCCTGAAACTATGAGGGCAAGTGGTGCAGCCCTGTACCGGCCAGGATGGTTCCCCTGGGCAATCAGGCGTAAGAAAGAATTCCTAAAGTCCTGTGAAACCTGCTTTGCTAAGAGTGCTCTCATTTAAATGATAAGAGTCCCAGGAGGAAATGGGTATGTCTCCCAAAGTTTTGCAACCCCCTTTCCAGGCAGACATTGACTCAGATTAAGCCCTCAGATTTCTTTGACATGTTAAACCTGTATTTCGGTGTATTGGAACCCAATAAAAGCCCAGTGAGGAAGGGGCTCTGGGTCATTCTCCTCTGAGAGTTTGACCCCTTTCCTCCCCAAGCAGATCATGTCTTGGTAGTTTTATTTTCTATTTTCATCAGTGACGAAGGGACGGGGCTTTGTGGGTGGAGCCCCCCCCCACATCTGGCACCCAGGACAGGGGCCCCCGCAGTCTTGTAGTGTAGTTAGATATCGGGTAGCATTATTTCTCCAACTTTGTTCTTCTTTCTTAATATTTCTGTGCCTATCCAGTGTCTTTTGTTGTTCCATATAAAGTTTTGGAATTTTTTTCTAGTTATGTGAAACATGCCATTGGTATATTGATAGGAATTGTGTTGAGCCTATAGATTGCTTTGGGCACTATGGATATTTTAATGATGTTAATTCTTCCAGTTCATGAACACAGTATACGCTTTCACTTATTGGTATCATTTTTTTCTTCAGTGTTTTATAATTTTCTCAGTACTGTATAGGTCTTTTACATCCTTGGTTAAATTTATTCCTAGGTATTTTACTTTACTTTATTTTATTTTATTTTATTTTACTTTACTTTATTTTATTTTATTTATGCAATTGTAAATGGGATTTTTTTTTTAATTATTTTACTGTTGTTCAGTTATAGTTGTCTGCATTTTCCCCCCACCACTTCCCCCCACCCCAGCCAAACCAATCTCCCTCCCTTGCTTACACCTGGGATTGTTTTTTTAGTTTCCCTTTCTGATAGTTCATTATTGGTATTTAGAAATGTAACTGATTACTGGATATTTATTTTGTATCCTGCTACTTTATTGAATTCATTCATGAGTTCTCTATATACACTATCATATCATTTGCAAAAAATGACAGTTTTCCTTCTTCCTTTCTGACTTAGATGCCTTTTATTTCTTCTTGTCTGATTGCTGTGGCTAGGACTTCCAATACTATGTTGAATAAGAGTGGTGAAAGTGGATATCCCTGTTTTGTTCTGATCAAAAGGGAAAGGATTTTAATGTTTGTCCATTAAGTATAATGTTGGCTGTGGGTTTGTCATATATAGCCTTTATAACATTGAAGTATATACCCTCTATTCCCACTTTGCTGAGAGTTCTTATCATAATTCAGTAATGGATTTTATCAAACACTTTTTCTGCTTCTATTGATATAATCACACAGTTTTTATTCTTCATTTTGTTTATGTGGTGTATCATGTTTATTGATTTGCAGACCAACCTTGCATTCCCAAAATAAATCCCATTTGATCATGGTATATGATCTTTTTAAGGTATTACTGAATTTGGTTTTTAGTATTTTGTTGAGAATTTTAGCATCTATGTTCATCAAAGAAATTGGCATGCAATTTTCTTTCTTTGTAGATTCTTTATCTGGTTTTGGAATTAGGTTACTGCTGGCCTCATAAAATGAGTTTGGAAGTCTTCTCTGCTAAGCCGTTCTGTCTAGGACTTCTGTTTTTTGGGAGGTTTTGTTGTTGGGGTTTTTTTTTTTGTCTGTTTGTTGTTGTTGTTGTTTTACATTTCTGCTTCAATGTTATTAGTTGTAACCTGTCTATTTGGATATTCTGGTTTTTCCTGATTCAACTTTGGAAGTGTGTGTATTTTTTCAAAGTTTATCCATTTTATACAGACAGTGCAACTTGTTGGCATATAGTTTTCATAATATTTTCTTATAATGCTTTGTATTTCTTTGGTATCAGTTGTTACTTCTCTTTCATTTCTGATTTTATTTACTTAGGACCTCTTTTTTTATGGATGAATCTGGTTAAAGGTTTGTCAATCTTTTCATCATTTCAAAGAACCAGCTCTTGGTTCATTTGATCTTTTTTATTGTTTTTTTTTAAGGCTCTATTTTGCCTATTGCTGCTCTGATCTTTTATTATTCCCTTTCTTTTACTCACTTTTGTCTTCATTTTTGTTCTTTTTCTAGTTCCTTTCATTGTAAACTTAGATTATTTGGGATTTTTTTGTTTGTTTCTTGAGGTAGGCCTGTAATGCTGTGAATTTTTTGCAGTGTCCAATAGTTTTGAATTATGTTCTTATTTTCATTTGTTCAAGGTGTCTTTTGATTTCTTCCTTGATCTCATTGTTAACCCATTCATGCTTTAGTAACATGTTATTTAACCTCCATGTCTTTGTGTATTTTTCATGGAGGAAACATTTGAAGGTGATGGATATGTTCTTTATCCTGAATGTGTCGCTGATTTCACAGAAATATCAAACATCAAACTGTATACTTCAAAAATCTGCAGTTGATTGTGTGTCAATTATGCCTCAATAAAGTTGTTTGAAAAGAATGAACTGGTGTGTGCCTCCTTTTGAGCTCTGTGCTCAGTTTTCATACCCTTTTTGGACCATCTGGGTTTGTTAACTGTCTATCATATGTAAAATATCAAGGTCCTTGAAATTCCTTCATAGAAACATCGTCAGTGGCTGCAGACAGCCTCCCAGCCATGCTTGCTCTCTCACGGAGGCCTGAACCTGTGTAGTCAAGGCTCTTCCATTCTTTCTCTAGGTAATGTTGGAAAGTACAGAATATCACAGGACTGTGAGCCCCTGGGGCTGAAACCACTCGTCCTTCAACTTTTTGATAACAGAAGCACATTACTTAGGGTCTGGTAAGTGTCCAGTGTGTATTTGCACGCTTTAATGAATACAGTGGAATCACAGTGTCTTAGCTATGGCTATTGCTTCTATTCAAAGACCAAAGAGCCCCTAACTCATTTACCTTTTGCTTTAAGACCCAAGGTGCACAGTCCCAAGGCAGATAAATAAGCTACTCAAATTCTTGACTGTTTTGCAAGCCCCTGACAAATGAAACCAGCACACCTGCCAAATGAGTGTGGCTATCTAGAATCTTGGCTTGTTAGCTTAAGTCTCAACTTTCTATCACTGCAAACTCCTCATTCTCTAAGTTATAAACCTACAGTGATGTTGGCTGTCTGGGTTTCCTATGTTCATTCTTGTAACACTGGTTTTTGCTTCCAGATGCCCACCACAATGCTTCTTGACTGTCTACCAGCAACTCCCTGAAAACAAAACAAAACTGCAACTAAAGACAGCACAGGCTTAAATTACCTTTTCTGTGGTGCTCAACCCTGGCTGCATACTAGGATCTCCTGGGGAGATCTTTAAAGCCTGATGGGCACACCTCAGGCCAATTAAATCAGAATCTCTAAGGGTGAACCCTGGGCAAGAAGGTTTCTTGATGTTCGTTTGTTTGTTTTTAGATCCACAGAGGATTCTAATGTGCAGTTAGTTGAGAAGCACTGCTAGGTTGATGGTATCATCTTTTTGTACAGAAAGTCAGCACTTTCTCAACATCTGAAAAAAACTTGACTGCCTTTGTTTTAGCCCCCACAACTACATTTTTCCTGAAAGACCAAGTTCTCTCATTGGATGTACAGGTCATGATAGTTGAGGGAAGATGTAGCCTATAATTAAGAATAAAATGAAACTTAATTTCTGTAGAAAATTATACTGTACAGTATGGTAAATTACACTTTTTATTGGGAAATTATGAAATAAGAATTTGTCATTCGCTAGAACAATATAATGTTTAATTTTTTAAATTATATCATTAAAAGACAATTAGCTGAATAGGTAATAATTTGGCTAATTGCAGTGATTAAATGATTGCTTCCATAATGTAAATTACTTTCCACTATAGTCAGTGATCTAAAATATTTTCTAAACATCTAGTGGTATTTTAAATAGTAGATGATTTTGTGAGTAAATTGCCTGTGTTTGGCTGATGGACTCTCTCTGTGGCCAATTTCTCAGCTGCACCAAGGAAGAGACCAGGAGACCAGTCCTGCAGTGTTGCAAGGATCTGTCAAAATCTCTAGGTCTTAACCCAGCTGGTTGGCATTCCAAACATAGTTCCAATGGGTGTGGAGAAAGGAGATACAGTAGTAGTTGCCCGGGGGCTCATTTTTGGTGTGCTAGATATTGTCTCTGTGTCTAAAAAAACACTGAATCTCAGTTTTTTTCATCTGCGAGTAGAGAGGTAGGGGATAATAAAACCTGCCTTGCAGGATTGTTGCTACTATATGCATAGTAATTAAAGCTCTTAGCATAAGGCTCTGGCATGTAGTTAATGGACAAGAAATGAAGGTATTACTTCTTAAATTATTTTCTTTGCATCAGACCTTTCTTATACTGCTCCTGGCCCTTTATTTAGCTGGCTATAGACAGGCCTTACGGATACATAGGGGCACTGCAGAATTAGTTATGCCACTCAATTCTGGATGACAGTTCATGATGCTGCAAGACGGAATGATAGGTGGAGGTGAGGCTGGGTTTATTGGTTTGGACCCCTCCTCAAAGGAACTGGGCAAGCCTAAATTTGTAGGGAGAGGTCATCTTCACATTAGCTTTGAAGGAGAGCTTCCCAGATCCAAACCCAGAAAGTGATGCCTGTACATCTAACAGTGGGATTCAAACCAATTTAACAAACATTCCTACACAGATTTACAGTCTACTTCCTGCTGGTAGTTAGGAAAAAAGTGTTTTTATTTCTTATATTATGCAACATGTTTTACTTTCTGCCTTTCCATTTCTCTGACATTTCACACACTGAAATTAAGCCAGATGCTGTGCATCAAGTGGAGAAGAATGAAGTAACATAATTGAATTGCAGAATTTAGATCTGGAAAGGTTCACCTAGATTGGTGGTGCTCCTTAGAATGAGTTCACAGTGTCCTGAGTGAAGTGACCTGGAGGTTAACATAGCAGAAGTTCAGGGGGAAAGCATGGGATCAAATGGATAGGGCTCCACATACAACCCGTTGTTTCCCCACTTCAGATTAAGGAAGTCCAGTTTGATCTGTTTTATATGTTGGGTTTTTTAAAATAAAATTCCACTTGCAAATAAGTACTAAAAATAGGGGGGAAACCAGAGAATTAGTAACTCTTTCATTTTATAAATGGAGCTTAGAGTGGTAAAATGACTTGTTTGAAGACATGCATTTAAAAACCAATAAAAACAGACTTCTGGTCAAGATGTAGGTGTAGATAGACAGTCTTCACCTCCTCATGCAACCACAAAAATTTACAACTAAATCTCAAAACAACACCCAAAACTGTCAGAAAATAGAACTGTATGGAAGTCCAACAACTGTGGATTTAAAGAAGCCAAAACCATCCTGACAGGAGCCTTTTCCAGGGAGTCAAAGCAGCTCTACCTAATACACAGAAACAAACACAGGGAGGCTGCTAAATTGAGGAGATAAAGAAATATGGCCCAAATGAAAGAACAGAACAAAACACAGAAAAAACTAAATGAAACAGAGATAGCCAACCTATCAGATGAAGAGTTCAAAACACTGTTCATCAAGATGTTCAAAGAATTCATTGAGTACAGCAACAACATAAAGAAATTAAGTTTACACTAAGTGAAATAAAGAAAAATCTACAAAGAAACAGCAGTGGAGGGAAGGAAGCCAGGACTCAAATCAATGAGTTGGAACATAAGGAAGAAATAAACATTCAACCGGAACTGAAAGAAGAAACAAGAATTTTAAAAAAAAATGAAGGTAGTATAAGAAGACTCTGGGATATCTCCAAATGTGCCAACATCTGAATGATAGGGATAACAGAAGGAGAAGAGGAAGAGCAAAAAATTGAAAACTTCCCTCATTTAATGAAGGAAATAGACATACAAGTCCAGGAAGCATGGAGAGTCCCAAACAAATTGGACACAAAGAGAACCACACCAAGACACATCATAATTAAAATGACAAAGGTCAAAGATAAAGAAACTTAAAAGCATCAAAAGCAGAGAGTTACCTATGGAGGAGTATGCATAAAACCATCAGCTGATTTTCCAAAAGAAACTTTGTAGGCAAGAAGAGACAGGCAAGAAGTATTCAAAGTGATCAAAAGCAAGGACCTACAACCTAGGTTACTCTATCCAGCAAAGCTATCATTTAGAATGTAAGGGAAGATCAAGTGCTTCCCAGAAAAAATAAAACTAAGGGAGTTCATCATCACCAAACAATTATTACCTGAAATATTAAAGGGACTTATTTAAGAAAAAGAAGAAGACCAAAACTATGGACATTAAAATGGCAACAAATTCATAACTACCAACAATTGACTCTAGAACAAACAAACAAACTAAGCAAACAACCAGAACAGGAACAGAATCATAGATATGGAGATCATTCGGAGGGTTGTCAGATAGGAAGGGGAAGGGAAGAAGGGAAAAAAGGTGCAGGGATTAAAAAGCATAACCGATAGGTAAAAAACACACAGAGGATTGTTAAGAATAGTATAGGAAATGGAGTAGCCAAAGAACTTATGCCAAAAGGATGCACCTTACTCAGCTGTATTTAGTGGAACCCTGTGGTTCTCATCAACCATATATTCCATGCCCTCCTCTTTCCTTTATCTGTCTGCGAACCCAGAGTTCAGTTATATTCTACCCTGGTAGGTTGACCCACTTCAGAGTGTAACATGATCCTGCTCCAAGAATCTTGATTTCTGGCTCATCTATTAGTACTCCTAAACCCTCTAATTTCAGCACCCTCCACCATAAACTCAATCACTCTCACAAACCTCCTTTCAATTATCATACAACTAAGAGAAAAAGTGTTTGCTTCTCCCCATTCCCAATTCTCAGCAGACCACTGTCCAGTTTTTCTTATATATAAATTCCAGTGCTGCTTAAATTTTTTTAACAAAAAATCCTCCATATTTGTAGACTAAGTGAAAGGAATGAGTGTTGAATGAAAAGAATAGGCACAACATTTCGTAAGTAGAAAGAAAAGTGGTCAATTTGAGCAATAAATAAAACTCACTCCTTGGTGAGTTTTGAGTGATCAGGACTGATAAAATGATCTTACTTCCTGTGCAGAAATAGCCACAGAATACTCCGAGGGTGGTACTGCAGGTAGGAGCCAGAATACATCATAATTATTCTCTTTAGTGCCAAATTGCATTTGAGAAGCTTGCAGATCATTATTGTTAAACCTCCACCTAGATTCTTCTCCCTTAATTCAACGTCACTTAACATGATTGCCTTTGGTCTTTATTTTAGTTCTTAAAAAAAAAAACAACAACAAAAAAACCCTCACATTGCCAATTATAGTAATGTCAGCAAGAAGTATTTAATATAATATGCTTGCGTTGTTTTAACATTACAGCTTAATCAAATTGACCTTGGTCCTTAGACCAGTTGAATAGAGACATATCACTCTGATTTAACAAAGATTGAATTAAAACATAAAAGTTATGCATGCAGCATCTAACTACTTCTCTGTAGTTAAGTGTAATTATAGTTTTTCAGCAAAGAATTTCTGGAGAATTAAAATTAAAAAAATAAAAGTCTTGGGAAAGTAGCACCAAATGGATGGAAAATATGAAATCAATTATCTCGATGTTAAAAAAATCTGTTTCTTATAAAGAATTGAAGATCAGTGGACCTTCAAAATTATTTACATTTCTTTGGAAATGTTCTTCCTGCCAGTAGAAGAATAACATATGAAGAAGTATCTTTTGTCACATGAGCTATGTATCGATATTAGAGAGCTGAAAGCGGGTCTAAAGAGCTGGTCCAGTCAATCTTCTGTGTCCAATAGGATGACTACTACAGCTCCTTGATATCAGTGAGTGCTGTCTGCATTTGCTAGCTCTTTCTTCTATGTAAAAACAAGCAAACACTAAACAAAAAACAAAACTTGGTTTTCTTCTTGATTCTTAAAATTTCTAAAAATTACCCCAAATATTACACAGTTCAGACACAGTTTTAGGTCTGTTTTGTTTTATTTCATGTAATATCAAACTAAATCAAGGATCTGGCTGTCAACAATTTGCTAAAATTTTCCCATCAAATATTAACTTAGCTTTACACATACGAAAAATGGATGAATTTGAAGAGAGAATGGTTAGAATTAAAATAACTGAAAAAGGAAGTTGTAGGAGAAAAATCTTAGTGGTATTCATTCAGCTGCTGTCCAGAGGAAAAGGGGTAATAAATCACCAGTACTCAGATATCAATGTTTGAGGCTGACTTAGGTTGCAGACATTAAACTAGAAATTCAGTTGACCCCTGACTCAGTGAGTATCAAGAAAACTTCTATTATTTGGGTTTCCACAAAGCTCTGCCCACAAAGGGAAAATAAACTACTCCGGACAGACCATAAAATACTTCATCAGAGTCATTTCTAGAAACTTATTCTGGGAGAGAGCAGCCTCTAAAGATTCTTCTGGTTTGAGGTTGCCATAGCTTACATATGGGAAACTGGTGAAGCCAATTCTGCTGCCTAACTGCAACTGGTGGTCCTAAGGATCCACACCTGGGCTGGGGTGTGTGAAAACATTTCAGGCAGCCAAATTCTACACCGCACCCCAGACATTCAGTCTCTTACAGTGAGTGTGGTTCTAAATGCCCCTAGAATGCGTAAACGTCCAGAATTGTTGGAGAATCCTATAGATGAGCCATACACAGTTCCAGCAATCTTTGAAGCCAGATGCATTTTTCAGTCTTAGAAGTGCTCAATTTTCCCAGCGACTGAGATTCTTCATCTGTAAAGCCGCCAGATGGAGCCTGCAAAGGTAAGCATACAGATTAGTTTCTGATATGTGCTGTATATCTGCAAGAGAATTAGACTCTACATTGTTTTTCATATTTACAATTGTATACTTTAAAAAAATCTCTTATGGGCAGGGGAGGAAGTATCTGCCGAGGGAATATTTGCCATCGATGAAAGGTGAATTGGTTGGGAATTTCTAAATGGAAACCTATAGTTCAACTGAAATGCATACTTTCTGTTTGGACATAAGGCCACAGTTGGATGATTTTCCAATTTGCCTAGCTTTTACTTATTTTTATTTATATCCTTGTGGGATTAACTACCTTCAGGGAATATTTGTGTGTTCAATGGAGAGCAAGAGAATGGCTCTGGAGATAGATTTGTTTAATTAAAGTAAAAAATTCTCCAACACCAGTCTGCATGAAACGGAACCTGGCAGTGCAGGATGCTTCTGTCTGAAACAAATCAGGGACAATATATGGGCCATTCAGAGCCAGTACATTATAGTTGTTTTTTGTCTTCTTACTATACTGGGGTCGACGTGGGTGAAGAGGAAAAGAGGAAGCTAAGAAAGAAAAAAAAAGACAACATGCACACATAAATCAGTATGATGTATTCACATATCTGCAATGTTAACGACAGAAATGACTAATGAATTCACATATTTATCATATACCTCTCACTAGCTAATAATTATGTGTCTTAATACATTTTTAAGTTTGTCGATGCAAGGGATTATAATGATAGATGTCGATATCAAACCACATTTGTAATCAAGAATATATTCTACTTATTTGTATTGTATTCGTTGAAATTCTTGTCACTTGGGTCTCGTGGATACTGTGGCGTGCTGTTCAGATGCCACCACCATCAGCAGGAGCCACTTATTTCCCAGTTGTCCGGAGTGTTGGGAAAGCCCATGGCTCAAAGCTATGTTCTTTGTGCACCGTCTGCCTCCCACAACAGGTTCAGGGCTCTCTGTGTTTTAGGCTGAACCCACTGTTGTAACAGTATTGCAGTTCAACTTCGTTCTCTACTCCGATCTCTGCCTCTCACTTCCTTAAGGTGTTGTTCCTCAGAGCACTCCCCCCAAAATCTTTGGCGTGCATATTTTTACCTCAGAGTCTATTGTGAGGACCTAACCTAAGTAAGACAGAAGCAAGCTGCACTTTATTTGCTAATATTTTAGTTAAAATACTTGTATCTGCATTTTTACGTGAGATGGTTCTGGCTTTTTTTTTTTTCTTATCAAGCTTTGGAATTAAAATTAATCTGGTTTCATAAAATGAATTAAGGGGTTTTCTTTTTTCCCCCTCATGGCCTGGCGATGTTTAAACAACATTGGAATCATCTGTACTTAAATTAAACATTAAACCCATGTGGTCTTTGTGTATTTTCACGCTAGATCCTTAATCACCACTCAGACATCTTCTACAGTGATTGGCAATTTACGTAATTTATATTTTGTTAGAAAATCATTCGTTTCTGTATTTTCAAATTTGTAACCATAGAACTCCAAGCAATAATCTTTTATAATTCTTTTAATCACAGCTGTATCTGTGGTCTGTTTCCTTTTCTTTTTTAATCCCGCATATTTTTCCAAGTGCCCTGTCATGTATGTTTCATGTTTGCCATGTGCTCTCTCCCTTTAATCAAGTTCACAGAGTTTATCTGTTTTAATGCTCTTAAAATATTTTTAACTTTTGAATTTATCTGTCATTTCTGCTTTTTTTTTTTTGGCTTGTTTCATTTTCTAGTTTATTAATTCAGCTAGTAGTTTAAATAATCCTTCTTAGTTGCTTTTGTTATTCATTTCCTACTTTCTGGTAATGAGTACTGACTTTTCCTTGTTTCCTCTTTTTTCTTCAATAGTGAAGATCTTTATGACAAGTTCACCCTAAGTATAGCTTTTGCTGTTCCATATCATTGCTTTCTATACAGTGTATAATATCAGTTTTATTTCTTTATGTGGATTAATGCTCCAAAAGTTAAAACTTTTACAATTTAAGTTTATTGATGTATGTATGATCAAGGAAGGTAACTTGAAAAACATAGTTTGTTCTTTTTCTTTTTTGAGACTTCAATTTGTTAAGCTTTTATTTTTTAATTTAATTTATTTATTTTTAGAGAGAGGGGAAAGGAGGGAGAGAGAGATGGAGAATATCATCAATACAAGAGAGAAACATTGATTGGTTGCCTCTTGTATGCACCCTGATGAGGACCGAACCCACAACCCAGGCATGTGCCCTGACCGGGAATTGAACTGGCAAACTTCCGTTTTGTGGGATGATGCCCAGCCAACTGAGTCACACGGGTCAGAGCAAGCTTTTATTTTTAGCCAAGTACATAATTAATTTTGTAAATGTTTATGAAGCTATAGGTATTCTTAAGTGCTTTTGACTTTTTGACTTATTTTTATTTTAAGAGGTTTTAAAAAATTTTAACAAATTAAACATTTTCAGCCTCAGCCAACTTTTGCTGGGAATGTTTATAACACAGGGATTCTCAAACATGTTAAACTTTGCAAGTATTGTTTTTGAGAAGAAAATATTTTGTAATCTAAGGCATTGCTTTTGTGGAAAATAATTGGTATCCATTTTTAAATGCAACCTTCTGACCTTCCATTAGGCCAGGAAACAGAAAATAATAAATTAGAAATAAATCAGTTTATCTGGAGGGAAGTTAATTTTCAGAGAAAACAGTCTAATTATCTTAATGAGGGTTTAATGTTCATCAGAATCACCTGGAGCCCTCATTGTGCTGCAAACTTCTGGGTCCTACGGACAGTTTTTGTAAATGTAGGGAAGAACCCTAAAATTTGTATTTCTAACATGTTCTGACATGATGCTAAGGCTGGTGAGAACCACACTAAATTAGATACTATTTGATTTTGCTCATTTCCTAGAAAGTACCAAAGTTTTGAAATAAATGTTCTCAATTTTAATTTGATACGAACCAAACTAACCTACTGAAGTCATGGTGGTTTAGTATTATTTCTTCGGTCTAGTCTTGCTTTTTTCACAATCCACTCTCCAATTCTTTGTTATAATTAGTTTCAAACGCAAATCTTACCACACGGCAAATCAACCATGTCTGATAATACTATCATCACTCCTGCTTTCTGTTTACACTTGCTTCATATTTTTGTCTATCCCTGTAGCTTTAACCTTTCTTTGCAGCTTTGTTTTAAATTGTTTGCAGTTGAGTTTTGCGGTTTAACCAACCTGATAATTGCTGACTTTAAGTGGAAGAAATCAACCCATTTATATTTAATGTAATGATTGATATACTTCATTTAGCTCTAACTCTGTTTATTTCTTTATTTTATTTTATTTTTTCTTTATTTTAATTGTTGTTCTTGTACAGTTTTCTGTCTTTTACTCACATCCTGGCCCACTTCCCCAGCCCTTCCCACCTCCCTCCCATTTCCAGCCCCCCTAGTTTTTGTCCGTGTGTCCTTTATACTTGTTCCTGTAAACCCTTCCCCTTTTCCCTGAAATTCCCTCCCCTCTCCCCTCTGGTCACTGTCAGCCTGTTCTCTATTTCAGTGTCTTTAGTTATATTTTGCTTGTTTGTTTGTTTTGTTGATTAGGTTCCTGTTAAAGGTGAGATCATATGGTATTTGTCCTTTGTTTCTTAATAATGCCTTTTCTTTTTCTATTTTTGCTGTCTTAACAATCTTAACAATTCATGACATTTACCCTTGTTAATATGAATGTTCTACTCTATTTTTCCATTAAGTTAATGAATTACATTTTTTCCTGTGCTATTGTTTTTTAATGTAGACCACTTGATTTTTCTGCTTGAAAATGTGTAGTCTCATATTAGGAGTTCAGGACATTACCTGGATATATCCAGGTGAGTGTTCTTATTTTCCTGAATCATGCCTAATACTCAGTAATTCCTTTCAGTTTGCAGATTCAGGTCTGCCTTCAGCTCACAGAAAGTATTTTTTATGGTCAGTTTAATAATGTGTTTCTCTTTCAGGAATTTCTACTAGGTGGTATATCTACTAAATCTATCCTCAGATTGTTATATCTGCCCTTCATGATTCCACATGCCCATGCTTGAATTATGTATTCTATGGTGCTCTATGCCATTCTTTTTGGCCATTATATTGATCATCCTCTTCTTCAATTCATGTGCCCAATTGTTTCATTGGGAAATTATGGCTTGCTTTAGTCCCAAAAAATGTTTGTTTGTGCATAAGTATATGTGCTTCATTTGAATTATCTTGAACAGCTTTTCTTTGATTCACCTGGAAAGTTGTAATTGTCTTGACATCTCTCTGGCTGCTGGGTCCTTAGCTGGATTTTTACATGACTGATGTGTTCTGGGCTGGTTGATGCAACACCCCAAGTTGTGGCATTATGGTGAGTGATGGTGTTGGCAATCCCGTGTGGGCTGGCAGTGCAATGGCCAGCAGGCTCCCAATCTTTCCTTATGTCTAGTCTCAGGAAGGGAAGACATAGTACATCCATTCAGTACTTGCTTGGCTTATCTAGAGGAGGGAATCAGACACATTAATGTGTGGCACCTAAAGAACTTTCTCCATGGTAAGCAGATCCCTGGGGGACAAGCTTTTCCCAAAACTTCTGCTTTCTGAATCTTGTCCAGGGAAGTCTGTTGTTAGGTCTCAGGCCCTTGCCCATCCCCAGGGGAAAGCCTCCTATCTCTTCTGCCCTCAAAACCCAGGGGTATGCTAATACCCACCTCTGCATTGGTGTAAGTGGATGGTCAAAGCAGGCGAGTAGCCTGGAGTTGGGAGTAAAGACATAAGTGGCAGCAATCATTTCCTTGGATCCTCTCTTACTGTAAAAGGCATTACTTTTTGATGTGTAAAACAGGGAATGCTTTTCTTTTTTTATGCAGTGACTTAGTGATTTTTATTTCACTTTTGCATGAACCCCTCTGTGATAAGTGCTAATGATGTTTTATTTTCTTGAAATGTAAGTTCTCAGGAAACTGGTTTGATAGCCTGTTATTTCCAATTGTAATAGTGTAATTTAACTGCTTTACATGAAAGTCATTTTTGGTAGTTGGCCTACAGCACTTAATTGGTTTATATGAGAGAACTTTAAATCAGATTATTATGCTTAATTATCTGGGATAATAATTTATACACAGTTCATCTCGAAGTTTTCTCCAAGAAGTTAAATTGCTTAAAAATAACACATGACATATACCATATAGTTAGGTACATGCATGTGTGTATATCTGGAAACCCCAATATACATACATGTAACATATACACATACATAGAACTATATGTTTATATATAGTTATCTTTAGCAAAAAACAACTAGGACATTCAACTAAATTTTAATTTCAGATAAACAGTGAATAAATTGTTCCATTATAAATATGTCCCATGAAGTATTGGGGACATACTTATACTAAAATTTTATTGATTGTTTATCTCAAATTCAAATTATAGTAGAAGTCCTGTATTTGGCAAACCTAAAATGTGTGTGTGTGTGTGTGTGTGTGTGTGTGTGTGTGTGTAAAGGAGAGAGGGATAAAGATGGTAATAGGTTATTTCTGTTTTGGACATTTTTAAGCCTACAATTACTGTCACCATGCTTTATAGTAGAGATTCTGAACCATTGAAGAGAAACTGCATGAAGGTGTGAATCTCTTTCATTCACTGATATTTCTCTATTATTTGTCATAATGCTTGAGACAAACTTTTCAGTGAGTAATTTTCTAAATAATGGGGTGAACCAGTTCTTTCAGAATACTAGAGCCCAGAAGGTAACTCAAATGTAGGCAATAATATATTTTCTACTAAAATGTGAGGATTTAAACTTAACTGAGCACATATCATTTTTATCTGATATATTTATTGATATTTTATCATAAGGAGAATTTGTCTGTTAAGAGTTCCAAAATACAAACCTATGAGACAGAACTTGCATATCTATTTGGTTTTTGGTGGAGACTATTATTTTCTGAGGGAACTCTGAGATTGAATGTGTCCTGCTTAGACTCCTTATCCTGTATAAGGTAATATATCCTATCTGCATTCTGTGTTCTTGCATTTAACACTCAGCTGTTTAATGCTTATCACAAATATTGTTGTGAGAAATTATTTTTGTTGAATTACATACAGATAAGCAGTCTACTAATTTTTCTAGGTATTGGAAATTCTATCTTTGAAAAAAATAAGATCATCATTATCCTTGAGTCCCATTTTTTTAAAAACTCTTAAACTTTGCCTTTCACGAATTATACTTTGATATTATGTCATAGGCCAGCATCAAGGAAAAACTGAGTAAAATTAACAAATATCTTAGGTTCTTACTTATTAAAAATGGATTTTGTGTTGCTTCTGGCATATAAAAATGGCCTATCAAATCACCTATTAAAAACTTATTTTAAGCTGTATTTTCATAGAAGTCATCCATTTCTTTGAATTTTGACAAAGGGAGTGAGTGACCCTCCCACAACAATGAAGATACAGAGCAGTGCCACCGCTCCGGAAGGTTTCCTCCCATTGCCCTTTTGTGGTCAGCCCCTCTTACAAATCCACACCAGGCACCACTGACCTGTTTTCTGTCACTGCGAAAGTTTGCTCTTTCTAGAGTTTTATATAAATGGACTCATAATCTGTACTCCTTCCTGGGGGGTGGGAGGGGTCTGGCTTCTTTCACTCAGCATAATTTTTTGAAATTCATCAAAGGTGTTGCATGGATCAGTAGGTTGTTCATTTTTACTGTTGAGTAGTTTTCCATTGTGTGGATGTACTGCAATTTGTTTAGCCATTCATCTATTGATGGACATCTGAGTTGTTTGCAGTTTGGGTTTATTACAAATGAAGTTGCTATGACGCTCCTGTACAGGTCTTTGTAAGACATATGTTTTCATTTCTTTTGGAAAAAAAAAAATCCAAGCATGAATGACTAGATCATATGGTAGATATATGTTTACCTTTTTAAGAAATTGTCCAACCGTTTCCAAAGTTGTTGGACCATTTTAAATCCCTACCAGCAGTTGTCCCACATCCTTGCTAACACTTGGTATGGCAGTCTTCTAAAGTCTAACTGTTCCGATAGGTTTGTAATGATTTCACATTGTGGTTTCAATTTGCATTTTCCTACTGACTAAAGGTGTTGAGCCTTTTTTCACAAGCTTATTTACTACCATCCTTTTTGGTAACATGCCTGTTCAATTTTTTTGTATAACCCCCACCTGCTACTATTTATTTATTTTCATTAAAAGTAAATTTATTGTTTTTAAAAAAAACAACAACTGTGCAATGTGTGTTTCTCAAGTCATTTTCAAATCTGGTTTGTTGTTCATCTCTTCTCAGGCTTCAGTTTGGTAAGGCTGAACATGTCTCCCAGGCCCTTCAGTATTTCCTTCTTGGCTTTTATTTTCCTTATGTCTTTCTTTTTCTCTTTTCCAGTTTTATACTTTCTCCCATCAGTCTTATTGCCTGTCTCTTAGTTTCCATTCATTTGTCTCTTTAAAGAATGTGAAAGTTTCTCACTGGTTGTGGAGGCAGGCTCTTTCCCTGATCTTGAACTTTCTTCTGTGTCTTCTTCCAATATGTCCATGCCTTCATCATTGTTATCTACTGTGGGTTTATCATAAGACCTATCCATGGCATCCCTGAAGCTTTTATTACATCCCTTTCCTCTGCTTACCTATGCTTTTAGGCAATGGAAATGAATATCCCCAAAGCCACTTAGTGATTGCTGCCTGCAAACTCTGTAATGAGCTGGACTTCTTCAGACCCAGGGAAGCTTTCACATCTCTGGGGGCAGAACCTGCTTTCTGGCCATCCACTGTATTGAGTTTTAGTCTCATCAAATACTAATCCATTCTTTTTTAAAAAATGATTTGAAAAAGAGAGAGAGAGAAACATTGGCTTGTTGTTCCACTTATCATTCATTGGTTGATTCTTGTATGTGCCCTGACTGGGGATTGAACCTGAAACCTTGGCATATTGGGACAACGCTCCAATTGAGTCACCTGACCAGGACCCTAAATCCAATTTTTAATTTTTGTCAATTTTTTAATTCTTTTCAATTTTTGTATTTTAATGAAACCCAATTGATGGGCATTCTAAAATTGATCTGTGTGTTTTCTGACATAATGTGTGGTAACCAAATACTTCTCACTGAAAAGGAAGAACTGGATCCACATTGGGATTCAAAGAGTGGTCTGCTAAATAACTGACTTCAGCCTTAGCCCAGGGACCAGCATTTGTCCTCATGAGTCCCACATCATCATGTGAGCTGGAAGATGACTGGTTGGAGAGATATGGAGGAAGCACTGGTAACCTGTCATCTTCTATAATAACAGTGTCATCTTTAGGTATATTCAGTGTGGGAGACAGCTTGCGTTTACCTATTATCTCACTGAGTACGGCACTTCTTGTGGGTGATTCAAGGAGATGCTCAATCCTTTTTTGTTTTTGTTTTTTAAAGATTTTATTTATTTTTAGACAGAGGGGAAGGGAAGGAGAAAGAGGGAGAGAAACATCAATGTGTGGTTGCCTCTCACACACCCCCTACTTGTGACCTGGCCTGCAACTCAGGCATGTGCCCTGACTGGGAATCGAACTGGTGACCCTTTGGTTCACAGGCCAGCACTCAATACACTGAACCATACCAGCCAGGATGGAATGGGAGATTCTTTTTTCTTTGTCATCCAACACTGCTTCAGTGGGCAACTCCAGTTCAGAAGGCCTCCCAGATGACAACAGCTCATTCCACTTGGTTATTAGCCTCACAATGAGCTAAATCATTCCTTGCTTGTTCCCTGAAGTGAACATGGCCTTTCTGAAGATTTCCATGACATCTTGGTTTGTCTTGCCCAACAGTGATTCTCCACTCACTGCCATCAACTGATCATTGATTCACCCAAAGCCTTCCATCTTTAGTTACTGCTGCTACTCCATTAATAGTGGACTTGACAAAGATTTCCAAATCTGCCTGATGACCTATTTTGACTGGTTACTTTTGACACTGACACCAAGACTGGTGATCCTGAATCATTAAGTGGAACTTCAAACCTCAGAAATTCCCTGATGCCATCAGGTGTAAAAGGAACATCCTCATCTTCTGCTTTCTTTTGGAGGCTGAATTTAGCTTGGCTCTGTATTCTGTTCCCTTGGGTGGGGGAAAGCATATTTTTTGTGAAAGACCAGAAGGCTCACAGTCCCTTCCATCTTGGTTCTTCTCAACTGGGAAACAACTTCCTCTAGGGATTTGCCTGCTAAATCTATTCCATTTACCTCTAAATTAATCACCTGGCTTAAGCTGGCCATCTTGAATGACAGCCTCTCTGGGGAGGATGTTTTTCATATAAATTGGAGCTGAGTCACCTATTGTTACATCTGGAGAAGTGATGCTGAATCCCAAACCTTCTGTACTTTTATTTAGTTGGGTATTTATTAAGTTTCTTTCTTATTTTTTGTATTATAACCACTGCTTACATTTGTACTAAATACACTTTGTGGTGCTGAGGCCAGAGCTGATGGTGATTTTCTGGAGTGCTGTGTCCATCCATCATCTTTTAAAGTGGGTTGTTTGTTTTCTTATTATTGAATTTTAAGGATTCTTTATACATTCTGGAAACAAGTGCTTTACCACAGTGGTCCCAAACCTTTTTAGCACCAGGGACCAGTTTCATGGGAGACCATTCTTGCATGGATGCGGGGGGGGGGGGATGTTTCGGGATGATTCAAGTGCATTACATTCAAGCTCACCTCCTGCTGTGAGGCCTGGTTCCTAACAGGTCTTCGGCCAGAGGTTGGGGACCCCTGATTTACCAGATACAGAATTTGCAAATATTTTCTCAGTATGGTTTGTCTCTTTATTCTCTTAACAGTGTCTTTGGAAGAGCAAAAGTTTTAAATTTTGATGAATTTCAATTTATCAGTTCTTTCACGAATCATGCTTTTGATCATTTAGGCCTATGATATATCTTGAGTTAATTTTGTATATGACGTAAGGTACCAAAGTTCAGTTTCCTGCATTTATACATTCAGTTGTCTTGGCACTGTTTCCTGAAAACACTATCCTTTCTCCATTCAATTGCTTTTACACTTTTGTGGAAAATCAGTCGTCCATATATGTGCAGGTCTATTTCTGGACTCTTTATTCAGTTTGACCTATTTATCTATTTTGACACCACACTGTCTTGATACTATAGCTTGATAATGAGATCTGAAATCAGGTAGTGGTTGTCCTCCAAAATTTGCTCTTCTTTTTCAGTTTGTCTTGGCTGTTAGAGTACTCTGCATTTGTATACGAATTTCAGAACCAGGTTGTCAATAGCCACAAAAAGCCTGCTGAGATTTTGATTAGGGCAGCATTGACTCTACAGATCAATTTGCAAAAGGGTATTAATTGTTGGTGAGGACTGTTGCAATTGTGTCTGCCTAATAGATGCCCAATGATTCTAATTAAATGTGAGGATCACCGCTATTACTGATTGCTACTTGTTCAATGCATCCACGTACCTGATGCTAACAAAGAGATACAAACATAATGTCTTGCCTTATTTTATTCACAGTAGTACACCACTGAATATAAACAAAAACCCACCTAAGATTATCATTCTATCTCCACACGGGTATATTAGAAATACATGTCTTGAATTAATCCAGAGGTAGATTAATACTTATTGAAAAATAGGAGAATAGTAATTTCCAAGTGAGTACAATATATAAAACATACAGAATTAGGATAGGGAAACACTGAAAAACAGAATGTCAAGAACTTTGATGTGGCTAAGTGGCCATAAGATGTAACCTAGAAAGGACTTTTGAAAGGATCAGAATTTTGACAGTGAGACAAAAACAGAAAGACAAGCAAAGTCATGTTATAAGAAACAGAGACACGTTCACCTCAGAAGGGAGAGTGTGATTTGGCGGTACCTTACATGTAAGCTTTAAAGGCTGTGCTCCAGCCCTGGCTGGGTGGCTCAGCTGGTTGGAACATTGTCCCATGCACCAAAAGGCTGCAGGTTTGATTCCCAGGCAGGGAACATACCTGGGTTGCAGGTCCGATCTCCAGTTGGGGCACCTATGAGGAGCAACTTACTGATGGTTTCTCTCTCTCTCTCTCTCTCTCTCTCTCTCTCTCTCTCTCTCTCTCTCTCTCAAATCAATAAACATACCCTTCAGTGAGGATTAAAAATGAATGAATGAATAAATAAATGCTGTGCCCAAGATGGATAGTTGTCTAATGGTATTGGTTTCCTCCTGCTTCCATAATAAAATTTAAACTGGGCACATGGCCCCCTAGCTAATGACTATCTTCCCTAGACTCCCTTATGCCTGAGCGTGGCTATTTGGTTAAGTTCTTGTTAATGAGATGTAAGTGAAAATAACCTGGGCAACTTCAGAATCATATCCTTCAAGGGAAAAGCAAGTTTTCCTTCCTTCCTCTCCATCCTATGCCTGCATTGCAGAGGAGGTGACAAACCATCTTATACCATGAGGATGACAGCATTGATTTAGGGCAATGGAACAAGATAAGAAGAACCTGGGACCTGATCACTTGGAACTACAACAATAACTTTAGACTTATTCCTACATTATTGTGTGAGGGGAAATACATTTCTAGTGTGTTTGAGCCACATTAATTAGGGTCTGTAACTACAGCTGCTGTTAAGCTAATACAAGGAGGCAGTCCTTCTTACCTGAAGATTAGTTAAAAAAAAAAAAAAAAAAAAAAAAAAAGGCTTTCTCTAAAATTTTGCAATTAAAAGCTTGAAATATTTGTTATGAGCTAATAACAAAGATTATAAAATATACTTTAGTGCATAACTGAGAGTCAAATGATTAATAATATTTTTCTCATTTGGTAGAGAGGAAGATATGTCTCTAAGAAAACTTGGCAAAATTGATAAAATATAAAATTATTTTTAAATCACAAAGATCTACCTTTGAATATGTCCCTACCACTTAGTAATTATTTAATATCAAGTAAGTTGCTTTAGTTCCATTAACTTTGCATTTCTAACCTGTAAAATACCTACACTTTGACCTTATTGTATGGTTCTAATTGGATAATATCTAGAGTTATAAGTCGTACGTACAACTTTAATAATAAGCTCCTTCCTTCCCACCCTAGTCAGGACATGGGACCATTCACTCTATAGTAAAGTACTATAATTTATCACTTGAACAAGTTTTCTCTGCATAGCTAACATTTAATGGATGATGCACAGTTTGCCATATCAGTAGATTCGGGTGAAATCCAGATAATATAGTTATCCAAATGAATATTGTCTTGGTTCCAACTATGGAATGAGTATATAAGTCTTTTTAATTCTAAGTTTTCTGCTTTACTCTGTGCCTTAGTGGTCACAAGTCCAAGTGTTACCAGGTTGGGCAGGGGATGTACATGAGGCGGGCTTGGAGAAGTCTACAACGGGGGAGGCTGCTGCCACTTGGCTCCTGTAGATTTGGGATGAAGCTCTTGTAAATTTTCAAGAAAATTACAAGTCTTAATTTTTATGTGGAATCTCCTGTTCTTTAAATGTCTCCTGTTTTTTAAATCTTCTATCATTAAAAAAAAACTATTCAAGTTGAATAAGACATATCTGTGCCACCAGCTTGCTACTTCCGCTCTCTACGCCACTCACTCAGTCAGAGATTCTCTCTTTGCGGCAGCAGATGCCCCTGGAGAAATCCATCGACTATGATGTGCTTAAGATCCACCTACTCAGCTATTCATGCAGATCTCTGTGCTCAGAACCCATGCTTGCTCAAACCAGACACTGAATTTTAACTTAGTGTGGTTAAAAGAAACGAAATACCAGGAAGATATTTCAGTATTCCATTGATTCTACAAGGTGCCTGGAGCTAATTCAGTAGGTTTCCCCCCATGCATTCTGGAGAAGAAGATGATGTAATATATATTTCTGTTTATTTTGTGAAGCCAAGTACTCAAATGCTAAGTGAATTTTTTTAAAAAATCAAAATCAGCAATTCAATTCTTTTTCTTTATTAGAACGTCCAGGAGGGAGCTTGTTAAGATGGATTTGCTTTGTTGTAGCTTGCTCTGCTGGCAATGTCTAAATGAATCAAATGAGTCAGAGTCAAAGAAATCTCATAGGCAGCTTTAACATTCTGTCAGAAAGAATAGCTACCTGAGTCGAACATCAGTAGTCTTTTTCATGACTTATCTGTGTCCTTCACTGCATATTTGTGGATTTACATCTTAATCTTAAAATTACTAATATATTCTTAAGACTGGGAATTTGAGCTTCCAGCCTTCTAAGTTAGTGATTTGATAGTTAACAGAAAAATACCATCTCTCCTCTGAAACTTGTAAGAGGCAATTTCTTTATCACTCAAGTCTACCAGAATCCTGCCACCATTGGTTTTTTGTGGGCTTTTTTTTTTTTTTTTTTTTTTTGGGTACAACCAGCAACTTTCCAAATTTTCATTTTGAGATTTTTTATTTCTAGCACACACAACAGAAAAGTATATATAATATGTCACAGCATGATTCTCTGAGTCACATGTTGGGGGAATGTGGTTCTGTTGTGTGTCATGTAAAATTCTCTAAAATATCCTGACTGAGAAACTTAGGTCAGAAAGCAGTCCAGAAATGAGGTCAGCCTTTTCTCTGCTGGGGAGGCCTTTAAGTTTAGGAATTTATTTTGCTACTGTTCTTGTCAGTTCCTCTTTTAAGAACTGACTAGTGGATTAAGCTCCAATGGGCAGGAAGTGGAGTTTTTTTTCTGTTACAAAAAAATCCTCTTCTACTAGGATGGGTCTTTCCAAATTAAAATAAAATGTGGTCAGAAGGTGTCAGGTGTTTAGAAAGTTGAAGACTGTTATATTAAAGAAGTAGCAATAGTTGAGTCAAGACTCTATGAGGACCTATAGTGCTACAAAGGAAAGCAGAAATAGTGCCTTGTTTTAAAGATATCTTTGCTTTCCAAATATAGGAAGTTGGGCATCATGAGCTCTGACACTGGTGGCTTATTAATTACACACATAAAATACAACTCCACATAGAGCAATAGCCATGTGTAAATATAGAGGTTCAGACACTTAAAGTTTCTGGGAAGTGTCATAGCCCTAGAAGAAGGGATCGTTTACTGACTTCTCATGAGATTCATAAAGGTACCTGTAACAAGTTTCCAGTTACTTGTCAAGCTTTTTTTCTCCACCTAAGCATGCTACTCTCATTGATTATTTTCTAGGTTGATATAGTCTCTTAGTACCAGAGTTGTAGATTTCTGTGTTTTTGGTAAGCATTTTCCTTTTTTCTACAAACAGGGATCTCTAATCTTCCTACACTGGAATTAAATGGAAAAGATTTAATCCTTGACCTACTTGTTTTTGGTTTTATTTTGACCATAAAATGTATAAATAAAACCCATGAACCTACTAATCCCTGTGAGAAACTCAGTGTTATAGATCGTAGTTCTACATATCCCTCCCTTATTTTGTTCTTTTCTTCCCCAGAGGCAACCATTGTTCTAGTTTTTTATTTTAAGATTTTATTTATTATTTAGAGAGAGAGGAAGAGAGGGAGAAAGAAAGGGAGAGAAACAATGATGTGCAAGAGAAACGTCAATCAGTTGCCTCTTGCACACCCCCAACCAGGAACCTGGCCTGCAACCCAGGCATGTGCCCTGACTGGGAATTGAACTGGTGACCGTTGGTGGACACTCAACCCACTGAGCCACACTAGCCAGGGCTGTTCTAGTTTAAAAATACAGTATTATATATAGTCCCCCTAAACATATAGTATTTTATATATTATACACTATATAAAGATATCATATTCATGTATCTTCCTAAAAAAGCTTTTATATCTTACATCATTAAATATAATGACTTCTTCCTCAAAAGTAAAGAGAATCTTTTCCTGTAGATTAAAAAGCCTTGGTGGGGATTTTCAAGGTGGATACCCCTATAAGCAGCGATGTGAGTTCTTGACCAAATCCTCACACATACGTGTACAACTGGAAACATACAGGGTATTTGTTGCACTGTTGTGCAAACAAAACTAATACTGGAGGTTAAATAAGCCATAATCCACACTGCACAGCAATTAAAAGTAATGAGCTAGATCTATATTACTGATCATAGGTAAAACTATAAGATATTATTAAATAAAAATGCAACAGAAAAACAAATTTAGATTAAACTATAATTTCTGTGTAATTTGCTGTAGCTTTATACATGTATAGAAAAAGTTTTGCAAGCAAACATTGAAAGCCAAGAACCATGATTGTTTTTAAGATAAGACTGGGATGACAGAGAGGACTCGGTATCACTGGTATTAGTTGAATTTTTACAAGAAATGTATAGGGTAATTGATTAATTAAACATTTAAATAGAATTTAAAGTGTATATAAAATATACATAAAAAGATCAATGTAACATTTTCAGAGAAGGATAATAACACTGTGACTTGAAATAAGACATTAAAACTATCCCAGCAAATGATTAGCTTAAATGGGCTCCAAGAGAATAAATAAACTGGAGAACTGAACTCAATGCCTATCTAAATACTGAGCCCAAACCCCTTCATTTTACAGAATGTGTGTAGGTATAGTCATATCAACACTGGCAAGTAAGAAAAGTCACCATCCACAGACCAGAAATTGTGAGATGCACTCAGAAGAAAGAAATCAATGAGTTTGGATGGACAAGAGTTAAGGAAACCCGAATATGTACATGAGGGAAACACTGAGAAGATAAGACAGGATCCACTGAAACTCTAGAAATAAGAGTGAACAAATACTAAGAACTGGACAGAGCACCAAGCCAATAAAGGGGATAACAATATAGTTAGAACCGCAGCCCTGACCATTGAATTAGAAAATTGAGAACAGGCTGACAGTCACCAGAGGGGAGAGGGGAGGGAATTTCAGGGGAAAAGGGGAAGGGTTTAGAGCAACAAGTATAAAAGACATGTGGACAAAAACTATGGGGGGTGGAAATGGGAGGGAGGTGGTGAGGGCTGGGGTGGTGGGCTGGGGTGGGAGTAAAAGACAGAAAACTGTACAAGATCAACAATTAAAATAAAAATTAAAAAACAACAAAAAAGAAAAACAGTGTTAACCTGAGGCAAATATCCTCAAAGAAAGTGATACATCAGATCAGAGAGAGTTCCTGGGGAGGGTACAGAGGTCTGAGACAGACAGGCAGCCAAACTAAAGGAATAAGGCAGCTCTGTCAGGAGGGAGAACTCTAAAGAATGCCACTGCCAGAGAAAGGCCATTATTATTTTAGCAACTGGGAACTCCAGCTCGCCTGCCCGCCCCACGCCCCAGCACTATAAAGGGAAGCTTCCCAGTGGACAAGATGCTCCCAGGTATGTGAGTCCTGCAATCAACTCTGCCACTCAAGGAGAGAAAACCCACATCAGCTGCTAGATAATCAACTGAGTTTTTCATTCAAAGACATAAATCAACAACAAAACATCATCAGAAAATTGAGGAAAAGCAACTAAATGAAAAGGAGGACCAATAGAAACAAAAAAGTGAATAGACACACTGATTCAAGAAGTGGAGAAAATTAAAGGACACAAAACTTAAAAACAGTAATTCTACATGATATTTTCATGGGGGAGAGTGCAAAGAAAAAACCAATAAAAGTTTGTTAGAAAAAGAACAATTAGAGAGCATGGAAGAATTTTAGAAGTTAAAAATACAATTGCCATTGATGATGTACCCTAATATCTAGGCCAACTGAGCAAGAGGAAGACAATACGGGATTGAGAAAGCAGCAGCCTCAGTCCAGGAGAGCAGTGAAGTGAGATCCTAGAAAAACAGCTATGCAACTTGCCAAAGAGCATGAGTACAGATCAGAACGGGAGGATAGATGGTTAGAAGGTAGATAGATCCACGGGAGAAATGTCTTCAAGAAAATGACAAAGGACTCAAGAGAATAGGTGGAATGATGAAAAGTATGAAAAAAGCATGATATGGTAATGAGATATAACGGAAAAGGGAGAAGAAAGATGAATAAGATGACCATGATCTGAATATGAAAAAGAAAAAATGGTCCAATTTTAAGCAATGAATATGAGAAAAGGATTTTCTACTTGTCCTTAATTTGAAGGTCACTAAAGGAATGCTACTTACTAGGTGGCTTTAAAATAGTTTTTAAATAACCTATAAGACCTTAGAGCAGTGGTAGGAAACCAAAGCCCATAGGCCAAATCTGGCCCACTTCCTGATTTTTTTTAAATAAAGTTTTAATGGTACATAGTTATGTTCATTCATTTAGGTACTGTCTAAGGCTGTCTCTATGCAAGAACAGAATCAAGAACTTGTGACAGAGACTGTGCAGTCCACAAAAGTATGTATTAACTGGCCCTTTATAGAAATGTACTCCTGCACTAGAGAAACATAAATAGAAAGAAAAAATTTCATCTGCTTAACAAAAGACAAGAAAAAAGCCCAGAACAACAAAAGAAAAAATACTATACAGAAAATATAAAATAAGATTGTAGGAATAAGCCCAAACATATTAGTAAGTATGTATAGGTTAAATTTATGTTAAATTCCTGTGTGCATAGATTGGGAAAAGGTATCCTATGACAGTTTATAAGAAGCTCACTTGGAACTGTGTCATAGAAACATGGAGAATGCTGAAATGAACAAAAATGTGCTAGCAAAATGTGGTCTCTAAAAACAGTGCAGAGGATTCTGGAAAAATGGTGGTGTGGGAAGCACCAGGAATCTTTCTTCCCACCTAGACAATAATTGCTGTAAGTAGACTGTCTGATGTAACTATTTTGGAACTCTGGAGTCAATTAAAAGTGTCAAAGATTTTATTTAACAAATCAATTAATGAGAGAGACAGTAAAATATCACAACTGGTTCAAAGGATAATCCAACAAGAAAAGAAATATGTAGATTTCTTAAGAATTGACAAATGGATGCAAGCTGGCAAAACTGACCAATATCTGTAGGACAACAATCAATTGCATTCCTCTGGACACTGTTTGCATTTCTATAAGAAAGACTTATTTGTGTTGCTACCAATTGTCTGGTTTCCTAAAACTTAAAGCATTGTAAAGTGGCTCAAAGACCATGAAAAGCTGAAATAACCCAGAGGAGTGCACTAGACGGAGACATCTAGTATGTTTACATCTCCCTACAGTAATCAACATCCCCCCACCCCCACACCTTCCAAGGGTGTACTAGAACATGAAAGTTTAAAGACAGAAGTTTAGCGACTGAAATGATCTATTGTAAAGGCAAGAGGCATTTGAATTCGGAGGTGGTTCTCTAGAACCAGTGACTGACTATGTTACTTACTTGGCAAAAGAGAATTAAGATAGCAGAATTAAACTTGCTGATCTTCTGACCTTAAAATAGGAAGATTATTTTGGATAATCTTGGGGTATCTGAAGGTCCTTAAATGTGGAAGAGGCAGTCAGAAGAGGAACTACGAGTGAGAAGGTATAAAACCCCACCTACTGTTTCTGGATTTGAAGACGGAAAGAGGTGAAGAGCCAAGAAATGCAGGTGGTTTCTAGGTGCTGGAAAAGGTAAAGGAATGGATTTTCCCCATCAAGAATCCTCCAGAAAGAAATGTGGCCCTGACTCCTTGATTTTTAGCCCAGTGAGACCCATTTCAGACTTCTTAGCTACAGAACTCTAAGATAGTAAGTTCATGTTGTTTTAAGCCTCTGACTGTCCTTTCTTGCTCTTTTGGTTAGCAGGATCCTTGTGATTACACCTGACCCACATGGGTAATCCAGGATAATTTCCTCATGTCAAAATCCTTTAATTTAACCACATCTGCAAAGTCAATTTCACCATATAAGGTAACATAATGACAGGTTCTGGGGATGTGGACATCTTTGGGGGGCCATTATTCTATCACAGAACTCCTGACTCTGTCTCAACATTTTTCCTAATATTTTTATGTCCTTGCATTTACATAACACCTTGAAAGAATTCCTTAGTCTTTCAGTTCATTAATTTGATCATTTATGTTCATTCTGTTACATAGTTAATCAATGTATAATTTCAGTAATCATGTTTTTAATTTCAGAGAACTCTGATTTGTTCGTAGTTGTATGACCCCTTGTATCTCTCTAAAAATACTAATTATACTTTTAAAATATTTTGTTCTATTTTCTTAACTCTTTCCTTGCGAGTTAATTCTTCCCTTTTTTTGGAATTTATACTTTCTCTGCTGGAGTTTTTTCTCTTACATTCGGTGCCTTTCCATTTCCAGAGTATACTTTTAGATGAATGTTTAGATAACATAGTAGTTATGTTTAGGGTGGGTTTTGTTTTTTTGTGGGGGGTTTTTGGCCTTTATCCAAGTGAGGCTTTTCATTCCATTGCTGGAATACAGGTTGTGCTTTCAGTTCTGGTGATCGTAAGAAGGGTGGGAGAGAGATTGCAGGCTGCGTAGAGGGTCATTTAGACTGTGCAGCAGAGCACAGGGCTGAAGGGTGGTCAATACCAGGTCAAGTGGGTGAATCAGGCTCTGCCATGTGTAGCTATGTGACATTGGGAACTTTACCTAACTGCCCTGTGCCTCAGTTTCCCTGTCTCTAATATTGTGAAAAGTAGTACCTCCCTCACAGAGTTGCTTTGAGGATTAAATGTCAGTTCATGTAAAGCTCTTAAAACAGTTTCTGGCATATAATAAGAATTCAATTCATGTTAGCTGTTGTTTTCTACTAGTACTCAGTTTGAATATGTGCACTTGTGGTTATATTTTTGCAAATTCTGGAGTCAGCTGATCTAAGCCCTTTCTTCTGCCAACCACCTATAAACTGTTGCTTCTCTTAGATCCCACTGCCTCTGATTGTGAAATTATTCTCAGAGGAAATTCTTCCTTTGCCTCTGATTTCTTCTCCAATTAACAGTTTGAGTTATAATTTTCTATAAAGTTTCTATCCATATATAAGCATATATACCGTATAACATATAGTGACATGCGGGGGACCCTGTCCTGGGTGCCAGATGCGGGGGGGCTCCGCCCGCAGAGCCCCATCCCTCCATCACAGATGAAAATAAAAACTACCAAGACATGACTGCTTGGGGAGGAAAGGGGTCAAACTCTCAGAGGAGAATGACCCAGAGCCCCTTCCTCACTGGGCTTTTATTGGGTTCCAATACACCGAAATACAGGTTTAACATGTCAAAGAAATCTGAGGGCTTAATCTGAGTCAATGTCTGCCTGGAAAGGGGGTTGCAAAACTTTGGGAGACATACCCATTTCCTCCTGGGACTCTTATCATTTAAATGAGAGCACTCTTAGCAAAGCAGGTTTCACAGGACTTTAGGAATTCTTTCTTATGCCCGATCACCCAGGGAGCCATCCTGGCCAGTACAGGGCTGCACCACTTGCCCCCACAGTTTCAGGCTTTAAGCCGATTAGGAAGCAGGAGACATCTCCCAGACGGAAATGAGGACTCGGGTTATGTCAGAATAGCAGGGGGGCGAGGGTCCATCACATCCTCTTTGCTGCAGCCCCCCAAGTCCTTCCATGAGGCCTCCCAAGTGGTTGTGTCTGGCTTAGGTTGCCCCTCCCATGAGGAGTCTTACCCGTCATTGACTGCTAACTAAGCGTTGGGGCCAGAGATGGGTGAGGCAGAAGCAGTGCTCCTGCCAGGGAGATAAGCTTTGTCTCCTTAGTAGGTCACATCCTTGTAACAGAACAGACCCAGATGAAGTGGGTCCCTTGGGCTCTTACACAGCCCACCATGGGGTGAGGGTTACAACTCCTGAAACCAGGCTGAACTGTCCACAACAGTGACATACATAAATTTTTTCCTTTTTTTAAAACACATCAACTTTCTTTTTTCAATTACTGTATTTTCAATGTTTTTATATCAAAATGTATATGAGTTTCCTTTAAAAAGATGTAAATAATTTTATAAATGGTACTGGGACAATATTTTAGGTATATGGGACAAAATAAAGCTAATTAAATAATTAAATATAAAGTGTCAAAAGTTATCTGGAGAAAAAGAGAAGTAAATAACAAAGAAAGAACTCATTATAGGGGGATGAAGAATTAATTTGACAACATTAAAGAGTTCTTCAAGAAAGTAGACTGAGTCCATACTTTAAAGCCTCTCCATCCTTTACCCGTTGAAATGACAGTATACATCTATCTCAAAAAAATTTTTAAATTACAAATGAATCTGCCTTTTGACTCAGTGATCCCACTTCTGGGAATATATCCAAAGTAATACAAAACATTAATTTGAAAGAACATAAGCACCCCTATGCTCATTGCAATGTTATTTATAATTGCCAAGATATGGAAGCAGCCCAAGTGTCCATCAGGAGATGAATGGATAAAACAACTGTGGGAGATTTACACAATGGAAAACTATTCAACTGTAAAAAAGAAGAAAATCTCACCCTTTGCAATAGCATGGATGGACCTGGAAAACAGTACGCTAAGTGAAATAAGCCAGTCAGAGAAAGACAAATACCATATAATTTTACTCATATATGAAATCTAATTAACAGACTGAACTAACAAGCAAAACTAAGGCAGACTCATAGATAGAGAGCAGGCTGACCACTGTGGGTGAGGGGTTAGTGGGTAGAGGGATTAAGCAAAAAGGAGAAAGGACTCATGGACATGGACAACAGTGTGGAGACTGCAGGCTGGGGGTGGTGGGTTGGGGGTATAAGGGAAATAAATGGTAATGGAAAAAAGTACAATAAAAATAAAATAAAAAATAAGATACATATAGACTCTAGAAATTCAGGAGGACCCCACCATCAGGACTGGATAGTGAGAAGTTTCTACAACTCATAAAGCGAAGACAAACAGATTCATCATGAGACAACAGAGCTGAGGGACTAGCATAGAGGCAAAAAAGAGTCCTCCAAAAAAGTGAATTTCCCCAGGAAGAATAATCTCACATCAGAGGCTATAAGGACTAGCAGCCAGAGCAGCCTATAGACACTTGGCAGAAGAACTGGGTCAGGACCATTCAACATTTACGCTTGGATAAAGTCACAGGTGCAATCCTGTAAACTGGAAATTCTGACTCAGGACACTCAGAAACCTAAGTTACCTCAACTGTTGGGGGAGCGGCAGCAGTATGGAGAGTTTCTATCATAACACTATCATTGGAAATAACAGCTAATATACAATTAATGATCATTTTTGGCAGTGCTACAGTGATTTGTTTCACCTGATGACATGTTTAGTAATTTGCAGAATTAATTTCCTCACGCCTACTCATTTTTAGAACTTTCTTAGAGATTTTTGCTGTTTTTCATTTTAATACCTTATTTAAGAGTTTACTTTCTCCCAAATTTTAAACATAACACACAAAGTCCATTCTAACTTGGCTTTTTAAAGATTGAGAAAGAGAAGATAAGAAAGCTGTCTCTGGAAACATTTTTAAAATCAAATATGGTAAGATTTTGGTGGGTTTTTTTTTTCAAGAAATACCAATAGTGAAGAAATCATAATTAGCTGAAACATGACCTCTTACATCATTTAAGTTAATTGAATTAGAAGACAAGTGAATACATGAGACATTTATTCTTCTGAAATAAAGATGAATCCTGAACATGTCTTAGTGACTCACACCCCTCCCAAGGTTTAAATTAAAGCCATCACTCTCAGTTTAGATTCCAGTTAAGGTTTGCATTGTGCACAGAGTCATCAGAACCAGGGATTTCTGCTCTGTGGTAAAGTCAAGGTGATATTTTGGGAGTTCATAGGAATCTTACAAGTACCAGAACCGTATAGACTTGCCTTTGGTGTGGGTTATCCTAGTTTGTATTAGATGAATTTTTAAATTAAATTTACTTATGTCTATGTAATCCTTTTGAAAAAAATTCAGCGAAGCAGAATTTTAGTGGCACAAGGTGTGAGGGTGAGAAAGAGCGTGGGAGGGAAAGAGAATGAAATCAAGCCTTTAAAGGTTGTAACACACATGCACTTACATCCAGGAAGATATATTATTGAAGCTGCCTTTCTTTGTTCAGGGAGAAAAAGACATTTTAATGGCCCATTTCATTATATTGACATAGGATAAACAGGCATCGATATTTGTGAAGGGAAGGTATAAAGAGGTGTAAATTTTCCCCCTTAGGGCTTGTAAGGCATGGAACGTCAGGTCTGAAGGAAGAAAGCATCTGGCTGATTGACCTTCAAAACTACTACTCTTGAAGGTTCCTGGGGAAAAAGAGGTTGCTCACATTTGCAGAGAGGCCAAGGAGCCTTTGGGGAAAAGTAGGAAGGAGATCCTGATTACTGAGGCATTACAGTCTAAGGTCAGATGGCCGTAAGACTGCAGAGGACTCAGAGGAAAGAGAAAAGGCTGGAACTGGAGACAGGCACTCCATACCAGACCCTGGGGTGCCATGGGAACCACTGCATCACATTACACACCTTGTAGTGACCTAAGCATCTTAGATGAGGCCATGTGTGCTTCCCTCATTTGTCCACAATCATACTCTACTGCTGTCACTAAAGGGTTGTGACCGAGAAACCCAGCTCTGCCATGATGTGGCACAACCATAAACGGGAAGAAAGGCAAGAGGCTGCTTTTTCCTCCACCAATCTGGACAAGCCACTCTCAGAACATCAGTAGGGGTATGGGTGAGGGCCAATCTAAGTGTTGTTGGATCTGAATTTATAAAATGTTGTGTTTCTTTGTAAATACTAAAATAATACAAAATTGCTAGAGCCCTTTCCCATATAAATGAAAATGGCTCCTGTGAGTGGGGATCTGATGCTTCCACCTGGTTAGGTTCCAGTTAGGTGGACCTCGGGTGGAGCTCCCTCCCTGTGCTGGAAGCTGCTGTGCGTGGCAACTTCAGCCTTCTAGAAGGGCTCAGTACAGCAGGGAAGGGGGCTTCTGGTAGATTGATGAGATGTTTTATTTTTCCCTCAGTGAAGGCTAATAAGAAGGACAGATCCCCAGAGCTCAGTAATGAGGAAGAAAAATAGACATTCTGTTTGAACAACAGACGTTTCCTGTGCTCTAGGCTGGCAAAGCAGGATTCCCTTATTCATTATATCACACATCCCCGTGCTTCTGAAGTTAATAATGTCCTTAATAAAAAGCAGAAATCAGTTAAACTGTTGTGATAGCAAGCTGTCCATTAGTAAAAAATGTGTTTTCATAAAGTTACAAAAATACTACTCTTTGTAACATGTTAGGGCCCCTCCTATGGTCCATCTGTTGCCTTCATGTTGATGATGTGACATTTTCAACGGAGTGCAAGTCAGTCCCATCTAGGGTGCCCCTCCTTAGGAGGCATTCTCTTCTTATTTCCCACTTTCCAATTAATATATCCAACAGCTAAAATTATAAAATTATGTTATATCCTAGCTTCATTTTCTGCTTCCTCATATCTCCCATTGCTCAGGAGTTATTAAGGCCAGAAGGATTGATCTATTGCCTTTTCTATTTGCTGACTCCTTGTATCTCAGTGTTAGATTCTGGAATACTGCAATGGTTTCAAGCTCTTCAATTGTGTCTTTCTGATAATTTCTTTGTAGTGCTGCCAGAGAGGGCCTTTCTAGAACGCAAATGGGATCATGTCACAGTTAGCATAAAACCTTTTCTGGCTCTGTAGAGTTCCAACCTACTTTTCGGTATCATCTCCCACCTCTTCTGGCCCCACTTTGCAGCTGTGGGGGACTCCTAGCTGCTTCCCGAGTGTGGCATTCATTTGCATGCCTTCTTACTGTTTCATCAGAGGATGCACTTTCCCTACTTTTTCTACCAAATGAATTCCTACTCTTTTCAAGTTTAAATTAAATGTTAACTCTTATATGATGATTTTTCTAATCCCCTCAATATGAGTTATCACTTTTGTGACCCCATAACTGTTTTAAAAGTATTTCTATTTCCTCAATTTAAGCATTTCTGTCCTTTTAATTTCTGTAATTTTGTGTTGCATACACATATGTTACCACCATTAGGCTGTGAGCAAGACTGTCTTATCCATTGTTATCCTCATTCCCTACCATGGAATCTGGACTATCAGAGGCCTGTGGGAACATAGCCACTACTATTGGCAGAGTTTTCCTTTTATTTGGTATGTTCTCAAAGCCCACAGGAAAAAAGTCTGAGTTACAAATGGAATTCCAAGACCATTTCTTTTCTTTTTTTCTTCTTCTTCTTGCATATATTTTGCATGCATATACCATTAATTATGTCTTAATGCATTGCTTCCCTTTCTGCTATTCAACTCTATTCTGTTTTTACTCTTTCTCCAGAAGTCTTAACCTCTCATGCTAATAATATTTAGTTTCTAGGGCTCTTCTCAAATTTTGGTTTTAATAAGAAAAAAAATCTAGTTTTTGGTATTAGTCTCCCTTTCACTCTATTTCAATTTGAATGGTCTTTATATTTCAGGGAAGCACTGGCAATTTGAATCCAGTGAAAATAAGAAATTATTTTTGTCATAGTATAAAGTCTGCTTACAGATGACTTAAAGAACTAAATAGAAGGTGAACTATTTTCTGATTTGTAATTTTTTTAAATTGCTGATGAAAATAGAAGAGTCTTGGCCATGAAACCAGATGACTTTGAAGGGACAATGGGTGAGGAAGCTTTTGTCATGTGGAGTGGCTGTCATATGAGATAATAATTCAGCTATCGTTACTAGTGATTGAAGGATATCTGTGTAATGAAATGTGGGTTGATAGCTTCAGTTCATTTCCAGTACAAAAACATGGGCTATAGAAAGCTCTGGCTTCTAAAGGAAAAAGTATTGAATGGGGAAAACTGACTTGGTCCTGGTTTACTAATAGAATCCTTTTTTTCTCTCTTTTTTAAAATTAAATGTCTTGGGTGAAATGGTTCATAGGGTCAGATGGTTGAAAGCTGGTCTAATTCCTCATTCCTCCACAATGTGACCATTGAGTGTGGAGCTCACACAGCGCCAACCAGGACTCGAGTCAGCAATCAAAGAGAAACAGGGGAAGCAAGGTGTTCTGACCTAACACACAGATAAGTAAACATTTCAGAACCTGTTCTGTTTAGATGTCATTATATGCAATTTTAATAGTCACATGAATACTTTCTTAATTTTTTTGTCTTAGGAATATATTGGTGGTATACAAATAATAAAGTGAAAACATTCAAAATCTTTCTCTTAATTGCTTTAGATGTAATAAAAATTCAGGGAATTGGGAACATTTTAATTCAACTCATGCAATCCAGTTTTAATTTTAATTAGACCCCAAAATATTTTTAAAAGCCTATTAAATGCAATATATTGTATGTGGTGCTGACAAGAATGCAAAGCTATTATAAGGCTTTTATAAGTTAAAAAAGGAAAATGAGAAAAATGTATGTAGGGACTGTTTGTAAACTATATAAGAATTTTAAAATAGCACTCATAGTAATTACCATTATTATTAAACAACCATCCTGTGTACCAGAACTCATAATCTAATAGGGAATATAGACATCTAAAAAATTAATATTAAGGCTAGAAATGAGTATCCAACCACATTTTACAACAATATGATGGAAATCAAATTAAATTTAATTTTGAAAAATCTGGAAAGGCTTCTTCAAAGAAGTAATATATAAACTATTTTTCAGAAATCACCATCAAGAAAAGATATGTAATGCTCTCCACATTTCTTTTATTTTCTTGTTTTCACATTATTTTGTCAATATCAATGTTTAAATGCAGCCAATAAAGAGTCACAAATAATTATTTTATAAGTTACTTTTTTATAAAACTGTTTACTTTGGAATGTTCCCTCCCAAAGGAGATAGCCAGAAAAATTTTAAGAATGTGTATTTGTGTTCATTCTAAAAATATTTCTAGACAGATATACAGAGATACATGTGTATATGCACAGGTGAGTGTCTCTCTCTGTTTATTCGTCTATCTATCTCTTTGCAAAGCTGATGTCTCCACTACAGAAGCATTTCAATCTATATGGGTCATTACTCTTAAATGCTACCTGCTCCTTCTGGTCTATATCAAAGGCCAAGAAGATAGAAACATCTGCCTATAATAATAGTTAATGTTTATTAAGTTTTTATTATTTTAAATCACTTTCTATATAATTTATCTAACTCTCATTAATAGCTTATGAAGTAGGTATAGTTATTATCACTCCCTTTTTATAAAGTGGTTTGCCTAATATTTGAACCCAAGATAAATGATTCTAGTGAACGTATTTCCTATCAAAATGCTATATTCCCTCTCTACAAGTGGTGATTACTCTTAGATCTCAATTTTACCTCATGCTTAAATCATTCTCTAGATGTTGCTTAGCTACTTGGGGAGACTCATTTTTCTGTCTTGTTCATTACTATACTATTTCAAAGCAAAGTAGATGCTTTCTGTCAAAGTGAATTTTCAGGAAGTGAATGAAGTTTTGGAGTAACATTATAAAATTGGAGGTGTATGTCTTAGAGAAAAAAATATTTCCCAGGAAATAATGATACAAGAAATGTTAATGGGTCTTCTTGAAGATGAAGAAGAAGAAGAAAGGGGAAAGGGTAAATATATGGGTAATAAATGACCATTAAATGAGAAAAAAGAAATAATGATAATGTTTTTCAAAGAAGGGGATTAAGATGATAGCTAGTCCAGGTTCATTTGGAAC
Organism: Glossophaga mutica; assembly: GCA_039655065.1. Taxonomy (NCBI): domain Eukaryota; kingdom Metazoa; phylum Chordata; class Mammalia; order Chiroptera; family Phyllostomidae; genus Glossophaga; species Glossophaga mutica. Next base: position 146,535,320 of record CM077306.1, read on the forward strand.
CAACATGTCATTTTCCAGGTACCATCTTGAGCTGGTGGTACACTTTTTGTTTGTGGTTCCTGTTGACTCTAGTGCGTCACCTTTGTCTCTGCTTGCCCCCTCATCATTCCTGCGGGGTCCTGGTTAATACACCATAAATATTCAAACCTCACTCTGCCCCTGATTACCTCCACATTTAAAGTTCTCAGAATTTTTGCACCATCTCTTGGTATTTTTCTGGCATTTGCAGTGTCTAGTTCAATTGGAATGTTACCACACAAGTCAACTATAATTGCTATTATATGCATTCATTCATGTAGCAGATTTTTGTTGAGAACCGTAGTGGACTGAATAATTGTGCTCAATTCTGTTCCACTATTTTCAGTATGTAGTTACCATCTTTGAAGTTGTTTGAAAGCCCCAGATGCTGAAACTTCAGCTGTGACTTCCATGTTCCACAAAAGAAGAGTGGAAGAAAGGGAAACAAATCTATCACATTTGCTAGAATTTACCATCATAACTGGTACAAAAGAGTCTTAAAATTTTAATCTATAAATGCAACATGTGTCACTGTCCTGAATTAAATCAGTATTTTGCTGTTGAGCAGAAAAAGGAAAATATATGTTTGAGAAAGTAAGTAACAATCTCTGCTCACCTTAACATTCTCACATTTCAATGTTTCTGAAGTCAGGAATATTGTACTAATATTGATATGTATTTTTTCCTGAAAACTCATTATTAAATCAATAGAATGTATTATTGATTTTTTAAAAAAAATATGGTAACATCAATTTTCTGGATGAGAATAAAATTAGAGCACAGTGAAATTTTTAGGATATGTTCAAGGCTTGTGAATTACCCTGTCCCTCATGAAAGGAAATATAACCTTTTAAAGATTAAAATTTGGGTCTGCCAGACTCAGAGTATCTATTCCATGAGAGAGAAACTCTCCAAATTTTTGTCGTTGGGGATTTGTTTTTCTAGAATTCTCTCATCTCCCCTCCAGCGAAGGCATCCAGTTATGGACACCTTTGAGTTTGGCAATCTCTGCTGTGGACCTGCTTCTTTGTGATTACTCTCTAATCACAGCAATTGAATTGTTTATTGCCAAAGTTTTCCAGCCAGGATGAGTTAAATCATTTCTTTGGATGGATGACTTCTACAGATGACTACTTGTATCTATTATGTGTTAATTTTAACTAGTTTAACCACCAAGGCTCATCTCACTTCCTATTCTGGGGACACCTATCTCTTTCAAGTACATCTAAGGTGGGCCACATTCCTTAACCAAAAGAGGAGTTAGCTGTGTATGTAATTTGGGAAAAAAACTTTTAGTAATTCTTTAATTGCTAAAGCTATACTGTTACAGAGCACACACACACACAGGGCCAAGGGGGTACAATATACTATTACCAAAAGGACCCCCCACTAGGGTTGATTGTCCATCGCCATAGGAAAGACGTCTCTCAACGCCACAGATTTGTGAAAAGGAAAGGAAATGTTTACGTAATGCTATACAGACTTAAAGTTGTGACTTAATGTCTTCATTAAAATATCAAAGTCCTTTTGGTTACCCACAGACGCCCATAGTGCTTCCTTCTCCCCATGCCTTAATTTGGGGTACCATAAATTCAGAAAAGAAATAAACATCTGTGATTCAGGCCGCTGGCACCATCATCTGTGTCGCCATCCAGGCAGGATCTCTAATTAATCCAAAGCCATGTGGCACCTTCTCATGTGGCCTACTGGCAAGAGTTCTTTCACCCTTCTTCCAGGCAAAGTCTCCCCTGCTTCCTAAGCTACGTGGCCAAGGAGTACACCCCAAAGCTGTGGGGTCCTCTCCTCCAAAGCTGCAGGTGTCTCCACCTTGGCAAAACTGCGTTGTTCTCTCTCCAATGGCTGCCATGTCTGGGTTTAAATCCCCATGCCAATCTTCCTCTGTACCCCCATTTCTGACTCCTCCTACAATCAGTCACACCTGTCAGCATTCCTGTATTATTCCAAGTTTACTGGGCTGCCATTGTGAGTCTGGGCAGGTGGGCCCCATGTCATGGAGCCAATCTTCCCCAAGCTCTCACGCAGGTGCTGTAACCAGGGGGAGCTGCTCCCCAGTTATATCTTGGGGGGAAGTCCCTTCCATCCCCCTGGCTCAGAGCATGGCCACAGCTATTTAACATATCTATGCAAACAGTTAAAGGTTGTATGTATGTTAAATGACCATGCCATGGATTAGCTGCAAAGCTGTGGCTGTACAAAACAGCTCTGCATGTTTCTGCTCCATGTGTCCCTTCCTCTAACTCACACCTGTTAGGGAGAAGGGGTGAGGACATCTTATATGGCTTTCTAATATTTCCTAGACACCCTGAGTTCTGGACCCCATTCCAAATCCCTATTTGGGGCCCCCCTCTTGGCTGCACCTTGTATCAATACCATTCATAGAGATATAGATTCAGGCATGAAAGGAAAAGATAAAGATATACATTAAACTTTGTGGTCTACTTTACAGAGTCACTTGTGAAATAGTGTTTCCAATATTATCCCTGGAAGACATAATTACAGAAGTTTATTAATTTTTAAAATTTATAAGTAAATGCTTTATGTGCTAAATATATATTTTGCTATACATTTGGCAAGCTTTAGATATAGTGTTTGAGATCTTTTGAGTTGTTTAGAGTTACTACAGATAAAAATAAAGCTACTGTAGAGCATTAAAAATAAAACATGATCAATTTTAAGACAATCCTGATTTCTTTCATGTGAAAATATGGGGAAAATGTTCATCTTAGAATCACTGAAATATAATAATTTAGCAGGAATTTTAATGACAATTACTTGTATAAAATATAGACTATATGTTGTAAAGCCTATAGGTAGAAGAATATGTAAAACTAGGGCGTTTAGAGTCTGGAGTTAAATATATTAGAGTCTTGCAATTCTAGAAAACATGAAATATGTGTATTTGCACATAGCTCATGTATATCAAAGGTTTATTAAGGAAACTTACCATCTTTATATTTGTACTTATCAGAGACTTTAAGGAGGTAATGACTGAAAGTGAAAATCAATATTCTTAAAGGCATCCAGTTAACTAGCAGATGGTTAGCTGCCTTTACTAAGCCCTCAGAAATTAAGAGAAATTAAAGATTCTGTTAGAGTTCTTGAACTTCCCAGGTTCACCCTTTAACTTATCATAGAAGGGATGAATTTACCAAGGCATCCCTCGGAGTGCCTGTGACAGGCAATGTAGGTCTCTGTGGTTCTCAAAGGCTCTTGTATTGTGTTTTAATTGCATTATTTCTCCACAATTCATGTTGTTTTCAAAATTCAACCACCTCTCAAAGTACTGTGAATTCATGCGCACACAGAGCTATTGAGTGCTCACTCTGTGCCAGGCATTGTACTGGAAAGTGGGGAGAGAATGATAAATTCTTTTTGCCATCAAGTCTTAGAAAGGAGACAGTTTCAGTCATGCTATGATAGTACTTCTATAGCTTGTATATTTCACAGTGAGTCTAAATAATTGCCCAAAAGAGAGTTTTGTGGCAGGATAGTAAGAGGCTAGTGAAATTCCTTGACAAGTGGAATAAGGGAAACTGAGACGAAATGATTAAACAAGGCTTAACAATTTGAGTCATTTATAGCTAGCTGATGAATCACAAGATTTTATCTCTTTCCTAACCAAGAACACTTAGTAGTAAATTGTTTATACACTCCAGGCTGTCCTGGGGCAGACCAGCCTCTGTTCTGGTTCTTTTTCAATAAGGTTCTTTAAAATAACCCAGAAAAATAACACGGATACCTCTATACACACATTTTGATGAATCAACATATTGAAGGACAAACCTGAAAATCTAATGAATATTCTATTAAGACCCTCAGCTGAGACTTCCCCTAGGATTCCCAGGACCAAAGAAAGATTGAAAGCCTCAAGACAAAGATCTAGGGCTCACTGTCGGTAGAGCACACCCACACCTTGTATCTCTCCCGTCTTCCTTCTGAACTCCATCGGTCTCCACAAGACTTGGTAGCAGGGGAGCAGTGGGCAGCTGCAGCTGCAGCTCATCCCAGGCTTGCCCACTGCACCTGTCTCCAATGCTCCGTTTTTCTCTGACGTTCTCTCTCCTGTTGCTTTTACCTTAAGCCCTTCCTTTGTTTCACTGTCCTAGCTTGAATAAACATAATCTCAAAATCACCTGGACTTGTGTTATGAAATCTTTCTTACATGAAGTCAAGAACCCACACACTACTTGCAGGTTTGAGCAAACCTGTTCCAGGCCGAGACCCTGTCCAGTAACCATATAATCAACACTGCTGTAGGGGGTTAAGAGCAGGAGATATGGCAACTGGGTCTTGAGAATAAAAAGGAAGGAATTTAGCAATGAAGGGGTAATGGAGGCATTTCAAGAAAAGTGAACTTGGGCATGTATTTGTTTTCATGTTTGTGTGACCTACTAGACCTTCTAGAATGAAGATCTTGAATTTGGTAATACCCACCACCTAAATGAGTATAAGTCAGTGTTTATCAAGTGTTTTCTTTTTTCTCCGGTAAATATGAGTGATAGTCTACAGAATATTGAAAATGGTCAAGAAATATGTCAATGCTGCTCCAACTTTTGTAGGCATGAGAGTCACCTGGGGTGCTTGTTCCTAAGTAGGACCCTCAGAGTTTCCGCTCCAGTAGGTGACAGTTGGAGGCCAGACACTGGCATTTTCCATATCCTCTACTCCTAATTCCTACCCTCATTGTAACTCAAATGTAGGTGGTCCGCAGAGCACAGAAATGTAAGTGGAAAAGAATTTGTGGGCACTTACATCCTGGTTCTTATCAACTACCTGCAGGTCACTGAATATACCTTGAGGTACACCCCTGTCAGCTGTCAAAAAACTTTTTAATCAACCGTAACCTGTGCTACTCACACCTGTAAGTTAATTTTCAGCAAATATGCTGAAAGGAAATAAATCTGCCTTCTGAGACTTAAGAGGTCTTCATGATTCTTAAGTAGCAGCATATTTTTCAAGTGCTATGAAGCTGAAAAGCACTAAAAAAGCTCCAGGATTAGTCATTTCTCTTTAAAAAAAGTTTCCAGGGGCACAATTCTTACCTTGAAAGATGACATTTTCCACCTAAGGCATTTTTTTCTGTGTGTAATAATCATAGATGAGAATTTATGCCAACTCTACTTTTTTAGGCATTGCATGAAATATTTCTGAACTGAGTTGAAAATAATTCCAACATACCTTTAACATCCACTTACTGTAATTTAATTCCATTTTTCTCTCCCTGACTTACTCTTTGTTTTCTGCAGCATTCCAACTGTTAACGTTAACTCTAATTTTTGGATGTCAGCCCACGTCAAAGCAAGTCTCAATCCTTTTAATGATAACCTATCACCAGCTCAAGCCTGCTTTATATCATCAGCTATAACTATGTTTCCAACCCCGTAGGCATGGAGTGTGATTATATATATGCACACACCCTAGAGCTTCCCTATAAATGCTACTTGGTTTAGACTGGATTTTTATATGGGGTGGGTAAGGACTGAACTCTATCCTAAGTGATTTGGTTACAAAAATAGAAAAAGGCTTTGTTAAAAAATGGTAAACCTGCAAAAGTATTGTGGAGAACGTTGGCTATCTTCTAAGCCTACATCTTTACTTTTTTTGTCTGAGAGAGATTAAAATGTCAGGATCAAAAGTGTATGCTTAATGACAGAAGTGTTGAAACCAAAACCAGACACGAAACCTTAAGATCCACAGCCTCACACTTTGCTAATGGGGTTCTAAGCTATTTAACTTCTCTCTTTGAAATGGAATTTAAAAAACAACTTTGTTTTACTCCCCCCATTTAGACAATTTTAGACAAATTTTGGGAGTGTAAAGAGGAACTGTGTCTTCAAAGTTTGGTATAGATAGATTTTTCTCTAATGCTTTCTAACCAGATACACCTCAAATTTAGAAAGCAGGTCAGGAAACAGGCCATTGTCATTGGCTAATTCTAGGTAAAGCAGCTTGTAGTAAGGCACAAGTGACTTTTTAAAATTATTATACTGGGATGTTTAGCTTTGTAATACTAATACAGATAAAGAATTCTCTGTTTAAGAGGAAGATCACCAAATGAAAATAGGTATCATTGCCATTTTATTTCATGGCTCTTGGTGTAATATATTATAATTTTAGAAAAAGGTTGTATCTTAATTAAATGAAAGAAATGATATACTTTTAAATGAGGGTAGATAGACCTAAGTAAAATATGCAAGTTAAAAAGTCAATGATTGATGAAAAAAATTAAAAAAAAATATTCTTTTTTTCACATTATGTACCTTAGCACCGAGGTTCAAAGAGTAATTGACAATATTTTTCCTAGAGGAGCTCATGGCCTGGGTTGGAAGATGGAGAATCAACACCAAAAATGTTAAGCATAAATACTACAAGAAATTTAAGTTCAAAGACCTTTGAAACCTTAAGGGGAGAGTAATTAATTTTGTTTTGGAAGTTGGAAAAGGCTTCAAAGAGGGTATAATGTTTGAAACAAGTGAAGTTCAATTTAATAGCAGAAGCAGATGATTTTTAGAAGTATAAATACAGCAGCAAGTCATTTTTTTCTTTTTTAAATATTAAAAAGTATCTTCTCTTAAACATGTTTAAAATAATTTCTATGAAATAAACTTTTCACTTTTCATTTTGCCAACTATGATAATAATGCCTTGCTCTTATTTTCATTTACTGTTTTGTCAGTTGTTTTGTTAAGCCCACTTCATGCAGTTCACAATGATATTCCTACGTCACTTACTTGGACAGAAGCTTCTTGAAAACCTCTGTTTTCCTCTAAAAGAGTCACTTTATATTCTTTCATATAATTCTCATTGTTCTTTTTTCTCCTTTCCCATTATTTTGTTCTCCTTTGCATAATATTTCAGTACTCAGGTAATAATATCGTATTCTGATATCTTTATCTTTTGTGTTCTTATACACCTTTATTTACAAAGGGGAAGATACAGATTATAAATGCTATTATTTTCATTCAGAGTAGAAAAACCGGGGTTAAGGAACTTTCCAAGGGCACAGGGGCACCTTATAATACACGCAAACACAAAATCCTAACCTCCTACATCAGTGGTCATTAGAGCAATTATTTTAACATTTAAAGTGCTGCCCAAGATGTGTTATGGGACTTGCACTGACAAGTTCTGAGAAAAAGGTTCACGATTCGAGATCCTGAGAAGGAAGAAGTTAAAGGGAAGAAAATTGTAGGGGATTAAGTTGATCTCAAGGGATTTGGAACCTAGGCAGAGGATCTGAAGATGGCAGATTTGATTCTGTGCTGAATTACAAGTTTTAAGGAAATTAGAGTGTAATTTTGTTCAGCTATAGATAAGGATCCACAGCCTAAATTAGTAAAGTTCTTATAACTCTTATCTCTTAAAATCTTCATTAAAAAGTATTTCTAAAACTGTCAATTGTGGGCTATCACCTTTAAGTGCATGTGTAAGATGAAAAACCTGAGAAAGAACAGCAGTAGCAAACAGTATATATCAAACATCAGTTGCAAAGGGTAAAATCTAAAGGCAAGTCATTGCATTATACTCGTCTTTTCTTCAGTGTCTCAGGAAGAAGGGAAGGGCAAATCACTGCTTTATTTACAAGCCTTTTTACATGCCTTGAAAAAAGCATCCTGATGTACCATATTTTTGGGACCATAAGATGCACCTAGGTATTAGAGAAAAATAGGAAAAAAATTTTTGAAGCAAAAAATGTGGTAAAATATTTAATAACACAAATAACAATATATTTTCACCAATGTAAATGTAAACAGAACTCAACAGCATTAACAACCATTATTCCTCCCAAATTGGGGGGGGGGGCGTCTTATGGTCTGAAAATATGGTATTTCTGCTTTTTGAGGCAGTTGGTAGAGTGCTTTGGATTTTTTCACCCTGTGGGAGGAGGCCCACATTTTGACAGGCCTCAAAGGGCAACATTTGGTTCCCCTCTGTAACCCATTTGTTAGACTTTGACTTAGTCACTAATAATACCCTTGATGTAGGTTAAATAAATTTGATATATTGGCCAAGTCAATTAATGTGATTGCTGTCCACTGGTTAGAGTTTCTAGGAACAATCTGCCCTGCTGCAAACAAAATAAAGCGAAACATGTTTTTTGCTCAGATACTAAGTAAATACCCTATTTATTTGATTTCCAAGTGAATATTTCCTACAGAGATATGCTCATAGAATGTTAAAGTAGGCATCCAGTTAAAAATGGTGAGTTGAATACATACAGTCACCTCTGTGTCCTTCCAGAACCTCTCTCAAATGAAGTAGATTTGGGAGTAGGGTGTGGATTGGGGAAGGAAGAAGGAGGAGTAAAAACCCTCTAAGACTAAGAGTAAGAAAGGAGAATATAGTGGAATATGGATGGTAGCCAAATGTGGTAACTGATTTAGCAGAGCTAAGAAAGCTGAATAATAAACCATCATCAAGAAAATCTAGAAGAACACTAATTTGCATTTCAGAATCTGCAAAGATTCAGGAATTCATGACCCTGGTAATTCTGGATGTGAGCTACAGTTGGGGCTAAGAAAAAGGGATTGGCTGATGGTCTACTGAAGAAGTTTCCATTTACCTCCACTCCCGTCTGGAAGCTCACTTCAGTGACACCTTAAGTTTCTGTTTGATTTGTTTTAAGGAATAAAGCACAAATGACCAAAACAAAAAAATAAAAGAAACAAAAACATGTTTTTAAACATACTTTCTGTTAGCATCTTTTCCTGGTTACTTTTATATTTTTCTCTTATAAATAGTATATTCTTTAATATTATTTTTATAGCTGTTTGTAGATGGTATACAAAAATGCCACTGATGTTTGGTTATTGATCTTGTAATTGGTAACTTTGCTAAAATTTATGATTAATTATAAATATTTGGGTAGATTCCTTTGTGTTTTCCAGTTTGTACACAATCATATTATCTCTGAATAACAATTTACTTTCCAATTCTTACGACTTTTTTTTGTACTTTAAAAATCTTACTGCACTATGATATTTAGTCCAATGTTGAATAGAAATAGTTATATAGGGAACAACTATAATGATTTACCATTGATTATGTTTGCTATAAGTTTTCTACACATGCTTTTGTTCAGGTTAAAGAAATTCCTTTTTATACTTTGTGCACTGAAAATTTGCATTCAAAATAATAAATGTTATCAAATGCTTACTCTGCATCTATTAAAGTCATAATTTTCTACTTTTATATGGTAATGTAATACATTATTTGATACATTTTCTAATGTTAAATCAATTTGTATTCCTAAAATATGTACTCTTTTAATGCATTGCTGAATTCAATTTTCACTTCTCTAGAAAGTTTTTTTCTCCTGCATTAAGATTGGCCTGTTTTTCCCCCCTTATTTTACTCTTTACTTTTGATAACACAAGAAATTAGATAAACTAAATTGGACAGCCTTCCCTTTTACTTTGTTAATTGAAAATTTAGGTTTGGAGTTACCTATTTTTTAAAATATTTTGTTTAACTCTCCTGTAAAATCATCTGGTCCTGATATTTTCTTTAAGGGAAAATTTTGAACTACTGATAACTGTTCTGATATTTATTTTTTGGACCAAGTTTGAGTTGTTTGGTACATTTTTAAAGTATTTTGTTCATTTCACCTAAGTTATTTATATTTCATTATCATTTTGATCTGTTGCTATTTTAGTTAGGCTCTATCATTCCTAATACATTTTGTGGTGTCTTTTGTTTCCTTAACCAGTCCTGCCTGAGATTTGTCAATTTGATTAATATTTTCTTGGTTTATTTTACTCTTCTTTTTTCTAATGTCTTAATATAAATGCTTATGGACTTGTCTTTTGAGTTTTGCTTTTTCCCCCCTAATATAAGTATGTTCAGCTTTAAATTTCCCTCAGGACTTTTGGCTACATTCCAGAAGATTTGAAATGTATTTTTATTAATGTACAGCTGCTTCTGCAGATGTTATTTATGATGACTTTTGTTCATGGTTGCTTGTTTCCTGGCGTGTTAATCATTTCTGTTGTGATTTCATAATCCTGGGATTTCTATCTGCAGGAATTCTTTGAGGCCTGCCTTTAAAGTGCATTATCTTCACAACAGTAGTACCTGAGGCATTATCAACCTAAGACCCCTTAAACTCAATGTTTAGTTTTTTGTTCTTGTTTTTTTTTTTAGGTAATATACATTTTGGTGGCAAACCCACATGAATATGTATTGATGTTAAGGAATCTCAAGGGAGGCATTTTTTTTTTTCCTGCTCCATCTAGAGAGAAGGTTGAGACATGCGTCTTTCCTTCTGTGGGTCACATTTATTTTCTGATTCGCCCACTGTGGGGGCTGCCCTTTAAGTGATCCTGGTTTCATGCAGGTATCCCTGACTCTACCTTCCACTCTGCTCTGGCCCCTGGTTTTGGCTTCTTGTTTCCGAACACATGGCCATTAAAACCCAGCTGAGGCCATGATAATTGGCGATACCCTCAGGGACAATGCTGGCTCCAGTGTTCACCTAATCCTCATAGAATCATGCTTTCTCATTGTTTGTTTCTCCTATTTCTATTTCTTAACTTCCAGTTCAGCTGTGCTCTGAGAAAGATTTTAAAAAAACACTTAACTTTGTAAATCCTGAAGGGATTTCTCAGCACACATGTAGTCTATCATTCTTCTGAAAACAGAAGACCCAATTTATGATACTTCCTGTTGTAACTTATAGAAAACCCAGATCAATTTGCATTAAGGAACTATAACTAGAAACTCCAGAAATATGGTGGAGTTTTAAACTTTTCTGTTTAGTTTGATTCAGCAGATAAATTATATCATCAAAGCCATAAGTTAGTTCTGTCTCTTCACTCTGCTTTTCATAATGTAAGCTTAAATCCAAATCCCTGTGTCTCCTTGACTTGGTCACAGAATGGTTGCCAGCTACTTGCAGAGCTACATTCTTCATCCACAGTCTGGTGAAGAGAGCCAGTCCCTTCCTTAACCCTAAAGTGAGTTTCCTGCACTTTTCCTAGAGGGCAACCACCGCACCAAGGAAACACACCTGTTCCTTGTTTAATGACTAATTCCTTCCTGAAACCTCTGATCCTAAGAGAAAAGTCATGAAGTGGAAAACACATTTACATTCATTTTAAGAGAAGGATTGTGATGTGCGTTTCAGTTCAGCTCAAGATACCTGATTATTTTATACAGCAATTAAAAATGCAAACAAGTTTACACAACTTTTAAAAATCCAATAACTTAAAAGTAAAAATGCAAGTTTATTCACAAATTAGGACATAATAAGTGATTATTTTTTCTTTCTGTACCATTTTTTTCATCAATTGTTCAACCTTTTGGGACTCTTGATCTTGCACTTCAACTGCACTTACAAGTAAGTTTCATCACTAGAGAAGCACTTTTAAGATAAAATAAGAGCTGAGCAAAAGAATGCTCTGAAACATGTGGAAATAGTATATGTTCACACAAAAAAAGAGTTGTTGAAGATGAAAACCCTCTATTCCTCTCATTTGGCATACATAACCAGTCAATTGTTTGGGGTTTATCTAAACATTGCGTACAATTCAAATTAGATCCATACACTATTGTCTGACTACAAAAATATTGTGTTGGGTAAATTGATGAGCATGTCTTTGCCTGTAACCATAATAAAAATATTACTTATTTATTACTTTTATTATTTTTATTTTTTTAATAATTTTTATTTCTTTTATTATTACTTCTATTATTTGCTTAGTATTTTAGGGTAAAAAGGACTCAGACAGGGAAAAGGGGTGTTTGAAAATGGTATGACTTTTCAAGAACTATTATAGTAAGAAGCAGAACATTTTATGGGGGTAGGTAGGTCTGAACTGACCAAGGAGACAGGCCTTGCTCTGATTGACTAAGACTAATTAGGCCTTGTCCTTGGGGATGAGTCTCCACCAACCTCATGGCCACTACACAAAGTAGGAGGAAGACAAGGAATGTCTGTGAGACAATCACAGTGCCCTCTTTAGCCAGCTTTATTACAGTATTCCTCTAAGTCAAGTGCAGTCTACACTGAGATCCCACTCACATCAATGATGGGGCATTGAACTTCCGTAATCATTGGGATTCCCTTTCTCTCTGTGTTATCATGTGCTTTAAAAAAACAAAAACACAAGCAAGGAAGGTGCTGGGTAGTAATTATACCTGCCAGTATTAATGCCGTTCCTTCTCCTTAATGATGCTATCAGGCATCATCTTCTAATAATCATCAAGCATTCAGCTCTGGGTAGACTTAGGGGTGAACCCCTCAGCCATTCACTCCACCAATCCTGGACCTGGCCTTTGCTTGCCAGGCCACAACAGATAATCCCCAGCTTCCTTGTCTCATTCCTGCTTCTTTACTGCTCTTTTCTGGCTCCTCTTGCTTCCTGTCCTAAAAAATTTTTGTCAGATTTTCTCTTAAAAAAAAGAAAATAACTTTATTATGCTAAGACTTGCATATGATACTAGTCACCCATTTAATGTGTATGGTTCAATGGCTGTTAGTATATTCATGGGGCTGTCCAGTGAGCACCACAGTCAACTTCAGAATGTTTTTATCATTCTCAAAAGAATCCCCTACCATTACCTGTCATTCTCCATGTTCCTCCTGCTCACCCAATGTCTGAAGCCCTAGGCAATTACTGATCCGCTTTCTGTATGTATTGGTTTTTCTATTCTGGACATTTCCTATAAGTGGAGACATAAAATAGTCTTTTGCAGCTGGCTTCGTTAACTTACAAGGATTTGCATTCATTCAAAGTATAAATTTATAATAAGATAGGAGGAGAATGTCTTTTTATGTTTAACTAATATTCCAATATATGGACATAGTACATTTTGTTTATTAATTCACTAGTGGATGGACATTTGAATTATTTCTAGTTTGAGGCTATTATAATAGTGCTGATATAAACTTTGCAAAAATGTCTCCATGTGGAAAAATGTTTCCATTTTTTTGGATAAATTCCTAGGATAATTAGTAAGTTGTATATTAAGTTTGTGTTTAACTTTCAAAGAAACTGCTATATGGTTTTCCAAAGTAGCTTTACTATTATATATTCTGGCTAACAAAGTTATAAAGTTTCCAATTTCTCCACATCCTCTGCCATACTTATTATTTATCTTTTTAATTATAGTCCTTCCAATGAGTGTGTAGTGGTATACATTATATTTTTTAAGTGTAATTAGTCAACTATATTTAAAACTTGCAACAAAAATCTAGGCATCTGGCCTTTCTAGAAATACCCAGATGCTCTGGCAACACTGGGTCTCAGTACTGTAACGTGGCAGTTGGCTGTGGAGTTGCCATTCTCTTTAGACTGGCATGCTCTCTCCAATTTATTGGAGCCACATCTTATTTTATAACCCTGACCCTGAAGGTGAGTGTCAGTTCTCCTCTCTCACAGTAGTTGTGTTTCTGGAGGAAAGAAATGTTCTCTGCCTCCATGTCTCTAGCAAAAGTGGAAAAATGAGGTACAGGCTGAGAGGGTGATGTAACTCAAGAAAAGTAGAAGAGAGCAGAGTTCTTTGTTGACTTAGAGACTACTCTTACATGTTTAATATACAGAATATTTCTTTGTCAGAAGAATACAATTTACAGCATTGTTATGAAAAAATCATATGAAGACAGCATGTGATGGAAATTTTAATGAACTGAGAAAAATCATTGAAATTCAGATGAAATTCTATTTTGAAGTCAAATAGAGTAAAGCTGCCATGAAAAGTAGTTATCTATTAATATAAGCTTATACAAGCTTACAAATAATTTCAAAATATATGTTTTGATCATTACAGTCTTAGAAAAATTATTTATTTGTCAAGAAATAATCTACCACACTTTAAAATTGGTTTTCAGAATTAGAAATTATAGGAATTCCCCAATCGCAGAGTTGAGGATCCAATTCCAAATAATGGTTCTCTTCTTAAAATTTATTAGAATAAACTAATGTTGTTCACATTGTCTCTCACAATTAATAGAATGAATATTGGAATGAATGGTAATCAAATCAAATCATATGGCAGTATATGACACTGAGAGCTAAATATGATGGTGTTAGAAAATTAGATTTCTTCAACTGTCTTGAGAGTAGTTACTCTAAATATAAAACCAAACTATCTTTGGAAGTAACTACATTAGGGTACATCTGTTCTCCATTATGAAATGGAATAAAACTAAATATTGTTCCCAATTAAGGAATTTAAGGCCAAATTCTAGGCTGTCCATTTCAAAGAGAAATGTAAGACCTAATACATCTTGTGCTGGATAAAAACAAAGATGTTAGTTTTCCAATTCTAAATCAGATAAATTGGAATTAGACATTTTTAATCTTTTTACTTTAATCTATAATCCAAAATATCTGTTTAGATTTTGCAGTGCTCTTCTACTTTAGCAAAAACAAAGAATGTTGATTCTATTTCTGGCAGTTAAACACTCCTGTACTTGGGGTGCTGTACACATTACCAACTTGGTGTTACATTACCTATCTAGATTTTTATTTTTGACTTTTGACTTTTATCACCTGTGCGAAATGTGTTGAGGGATGCTTCATATTTCTTCATGATGCAGCCCAGATCATCAGGATGAGAAAATGCTAAGGAACTATCAACAGATGCTCAGAAACAGAAAATCTTTATTGTTGAAGATAAGGGTGCAGATGGACTACAGGAAGCAGGTGCTCCACTAGTGAAGAAGGGGGAAACCCAACATTTATTTTAGCCAGCAGGATAGAACCCCAGCATGAAAACATGGGAGGTTGGTGGAGTAGCTACTTAATATGGTAGGACAAACATCTTGACTATGTTTGTTTGGTTGTTGGTTGTGAGTAGCTCACAGGCAAGCTCAGTACAGGCCCTTCTCTGCCCATCTTACATGCTTAATTTCACAGCAGCCCCTCTCCTGGGCCAGCATGTAGAACTCTGCTTCTATAGGGGGCAATACCTAGTTCTAGCATAAGGGTAAACATGCTTCTTGCTTTCTCGATAGCTAATTTTATAGCACTGTTTACAAGGAAAAGATCCCTGTTTCTGATCCCCGCAGCAACTGGTCTCTGAAATACATACTTGATTACACTTTTGTCTTAGCATGAATAGCTTACACTGGCATTTATTAATCATAAAGTTATTCATTCTGTTTTAAATCCAATGGCAGTGCTCAACTCCATTACCTCCTGTGGCAGTGGGTTTCATAGGTTGGCTAAATGTGGTACAAAGTAATAGTTTCTTCGCCTTGCTCTAAATTTATCAGCCATTAATTCCACCAGATGACATTTCGTTCTTCAGTGACATTATGGAACATTCAGTTCTTTGGCTGAGACTACAAACAAAACCCTCTCTGTCAGGCTCTCAGACACTAAATAATCACCACTTGCCATTTTTGATTTACATATGTTAACCCGGTTTGATTGACTGGAAGAAAATCTTAACTTCTTTCTAATTTTGCTATAATTGTATTCAAATGTTACTCTCCTCTCCCAGTCTTTCTTGGGAATCATTTCAAGTGCATATTTATTCTTAGGTTTATACATGAGGTGACCTATTTGGTAGAATTAGGTTTAATTTGTGTAAATAGTGTGCAGAGGCTTCTAGAAGAGTATCAAATGTCTTGTGATGACGATGACTCACAGTAAATTATCTGTGGCCAGCACTTCATCCAGGAAGCAGGTGACAGGACACATAACATGATTTTAGAGGAATTGAATTGGTTCTATGCCTGCTACCACCTCCATCCCCCTGCTAGTTCTTCCACTCAGTCTGATTTATGAAATTCTTCTATCAAGTCTCAGTCCCTTTGATCCCTATTCCAATGAAAATGCCTTCAGAGAGAAGTGTTCTTTAAGCTTCTGTCAGCCATTTTTCTCCTGGGCACAAACTGTGATGATGTATGATGCCTCGTTTCCTGTAAACTAGTCAGCTTCAAATTGTGTCCTGCAGAATCCTGGAGTCCCAAGGCTATGGGGAAGGATCATTGCAGGGTAAGAAGAGATCAGATGCTCTGGGTTTCAACAGAGCAACTCTGCTGTTACCTGCTGTAGACACTGAGCTTCTGTGTAAGATTTCATGTGACAAGAAAGTTTTACATTATTATTACTATTTTTACAACTCTTCTTTAAGTTCTCAGGTTAGACCCCTTTGCGTAAATCCAAGACTGAGCCTCCAATACTTTGATAGCAGTTACTCAAGTTAATGCTCACACATTTCACATTCTTCAGGTCATTCCTTGCTCCTGACTTGGTCACTCTTCCCAGCACAGGACTTTGCTTCCCTTCTAGGTGATAGAGGTGCTCTCCTACCTTCTATGCAATTCTCATTCTTGCTGCATTAGAAAGAAAAAAGAAGAAATGAGGCTAGGAAGAGAAACAAAGAATAGCTGTGAACACACCCCCACTAATTCCTTCTTTCCTAAAATTTAATATTTGTAGAACATCATTATCGTTGGGAGCTTTGGGATGGATTGCACACAAATGGGAAATATCTATTATAACCCCAAATCAAATACTTCCCAGAAGTATCTATTATAACCCCAAATCAAATACTTCCCAAGACCTAGAGAGTTGGAGTTATATAAATATATATCATCTTAACATAGTTTGCTACTAGGAAACATGAAAAATTAACATATTTAGAAATAATGGGAAATTTGGCATGAATTGGAACAATTTTGATATAATCAAAATAGATAGTGAAGAGAGTAATTATCACCTGGTGAAGAAAAGATAATTTATTAGTGTTGAAGGAACTAAAAAGTCATTTAAAAGATTGAGATCTTTAGTTCTCGAAAACTGAAGTGTTCTAAATATTTAAGAATAATAAAACTAAAATTTAAAAGGAGTCAATAAACTGGGAAACATTTTATATAAAATATAACTAAGAATTATATAATATATTCCATCAAGTCTGATTATAAACCAAATCTAACTGACTTAATTTTTCAAAATCCAGGTACGGACAGAAAAGACTCTGAGCAGGTGAAAGGAGCAGGTGTCCACTATGGGGTGCATTCAGATTTCTAGAAATACATCAAGAAGAAACTCAAATGGACAGGGGATATGAACTGATAACTCATAGAAAGTGCAATATAAATCAATACAGGTAAAGAAAATATTCATATCTTATTTAAAAAGTACAAGTGTACCAAGTAAAGAACTTTTTTAACTATTAAGAATTCCCCTCAAATTAAGCAAAAAATACCATACAGTGGTATATAGCCAAAGGAGTTGAAATTAGGGATACTGACACCAGCATTCAGAGCGCCATTATTCACAATAACAAAAGGTGGAAATAACCCAAATGTCCATTGACATCTATGTACCACACCATACGTGGTGTATAGATTCAATGGAATATTATTCAGGCTTGAAAAGGAATAAAATTCTAATACATGCTACAACATGAATGACATTTGAAAACATTTTGCTTAATGAAGAAAGCCAAATATGAAAAAAATATTGTGTAGGGTTCCACTTGTACAAGGTACCTAAAACAGGTTTTATAGAGAAAAAGTAGAACAAAGGTTATCATGGGCTGAGGAGAGGGAGGAATGAGAAATTATTATCTAGTGGTTATGGAGTTTGGGGGATGATGAAAAGTTTTGGAGGGAATAATGGTAATGACTGTACAATACTGTGAATGTGTTCTATACCATTGAATTGTACACTTAAAATGACTAAAAGGGTAAATGTTGTTATTTATTTGACCACAGTCTTTGAAAACATGAATAACTGCTTAGGGTAAAGCTGTGTTTAACTAGTGCATTTATACTGGGGGTGGGAATATAAATTTATACAACCATCTTGAAAAGGCATAAGGTAATTTTTATCAGAAACCCCTGAACTGTTCCTTTCTTTTGACTCAGCTATCTCATTCTTAAGAATATAATCTTAAAGTAGTAAGAAGCTATTTGCATGATAATAGCAGTATCAATAATTAAAGAATAGTAACAAACCTAAACATGCAAAAAGGGAAGTATGTTACACAAACTCAATGAAACATTATGCAACCATTAAAAATTAGGTAATGATTATGAGACAATGTCTATGATATACTAGCAACTAAAAAAGATTACAAAATGGCAGTATGCTATAAGCATAATTTTTAAAAAATATTCGTGTCAACATCATAGGTGAATGAAAACTTCTGTTGTAAATGGAGGGAATTGGGATGAATAGTTTGCATTTTAAATTTTTTAAAACTTTATTATTTTGCCTTCATAATAAAGGTAATAATATTTAAAGTCAAGCATAATTAAATATATAAAACATTTAAAATGTATTTTGTTACAGGAGACAGAAGAAGTACAATTACTTGCAGCAAATATTATAAGGAAAACTAAAAAGTAATCTTCTTGCTTATTCTCATTTCTTTTGTAAAACTAAAGATAATTAAATGATTCCTATATATCAACTAGACTAATAATAGGAATCAACTTACAAAAACCTTAGTTATAAAATGATATACATTCTTTTAAGGTTGGAAGAAGCCCAGGGACTTATATAATGTAGCTATATTGTGAAATGTGCATTTTAAACTAATGGAAAGAAAAATTGTGAAGTGGAAAAAGTTTTATAGATAATACTGGCAAAAAAAAAGCAGGATAGTAAAACCAACTATCTTAGGGAGATTCTCAGATACAAAATTTTCAAAGAAGACAGTTCTCACAAGTGGCAGAAAGGAATATCAGTGTGCTAAACACTTTCTAAACAATTACATAAACATCAAATGGCATTAATTCTAATTTATAAGGGATTTAGAATAGTGGGAAAACTATGCATAGAAAGATTTTTTTAATCATTAGGGGACTTCTAGACAAGAGTTGGCATAGGTAAATACAGCATGCTTCCTTGCACAGCCACATCAAAATTACAACTAAAAGAACAACCATCACTCAGAACCATCAGAAATCAAGTTGAATAGAAGTCTGACAACTACAGAATTGAAGAACCCACATCCATCCAGACTGGTAGGAGGAGTGGAGATATGGAAAAGGCTGGTCCCACATCCATGTGTGTTGGATAAAAATTTGGGAGGGATATCTCGGGAGCAAGGAGTCACTGCCTCATACCAGGTTCCATAGCTCAGGTTTCCAATGCCAGAAAGATAAATCCCCATGTATTCTGGTTGCCAAACCAGTAGGAATTGAGTCAATAGAAGAAACTTCTAGAGTCCCAAGCAGTTCATGTATGGGTTCCCCTTAAAGAGCCCATACATGAACTTACGCAGACTCACTCCCTCTGAGCTCTAGTACCAGGGTAGTAGCTTGAAAGGCAACAGTGACAGGTAGGAACTGAAGTGTTTGGCATCAAGGCAGGAACTGGGGGACAGTTTTCTCAGAAGGGC
This sequence comes from Glossophaga mutica, assembly GCA_039655065.1. Taxonomy (NCBI): domain Eukaryota; kingdom Metazoa; phylum Chordata; class Mammalia; order Chiroptera; family Phyllostomidae; genus Glossophaga; species Glossophaga mutica. The sequence goes on from CM077306.1 coordinate 146,554,666, forward strand.
AGACAGAGGCCATTGTCCCTTTTCTGAACCCTCCTGTCAAAGATACACAGAGCTGGCAGGTAGGTGCCATATTTGAGACTCCATCAACCTGGCTAACACTGTTTACCCTACCCTAGAGACCCACTGAAAGTCCATCCCACCCAACTTATGGGCCTACCCATACTGTTAACTGAGACTTTTCATAGACTGGCAGGTCTTGGCTCATGTTTCACAACTTCCTAAATCCTATCAAACAAGCAAAGGCTGGTCTCAGGGAGCCCCAGCCCCAATACCTCTTGCTAAGTGGCCCCAGGCCCAGCACTAGCAGCAGCCAGTCAAGATTTACAACTTGGCTTCTCCTGGGAATCTCCAAGCCCAGTACAAGTAGCAGCCATCTAAGATTGCTTTATAGCTCATACAGGGTAGCCACAGGCAGAACACAGGTGGGAGCTGACTTTGGCCTGCATCACCTGCAAAACCCCAGGGCCTACATGTCCAGTGGAGAGCTACAGACCACTTCAGTGCACCACCACCCTGCCCCTGAACAGCAGATCCTCCACAGAGGGCGGAGCTTGGTAGTCAGTGGTCATAGCCAGTCCTCACAGCTGACTGGCCTGGGTAAATACCTCCCATTCACCTGCCAACAGCAATCAAGCCTCAACTATAAGAGTAGGGTGTACCCAGCCCACATGAAGGGCACACCTTGAGAACCCAGCCTGGGTGGCAGGGAAAGCTGTATCAATGGACCCTACAGGACACCTACTACATTAAGCCAGGCTGCCAAAACAGGGAGTCATAGCAGCTCTACTTAATATATAGATACAAACACAAGGAGGCTGCCAAAATGAGGAGACAAAGAAACATGGCCCAAATAAAAGAACAGATCAAAACTCCAGAAGAAGAACTAAGTGAAATGGAGATAAGCAATCTATCAGAAGCAGAGTTCAAAACACTGGTTATAAGGATGCTGAAGGAACATAGTGAGGATGTCAAAGCATAAAAAAGATTCAGTCAGAAATGAAGGATTCACTAATTGAAATAAAAAACAATTTACAGAGAAATAGCAGTAGAGAGAATGAAGACAAGAATCAAATAAATGATTTGGAACATAAGGAAGCAAAAAACAACCAATCAGAACAACAAGAAGAAAAAAGAATAAAACAAAATTAGGATAGTATAAGCAGCCTATGGACAACTTCAAGACATCCAACATTCACATCATAGGGGTGCCAGAAGGAGAAGAGAAAGAGCGAGATATTGAAAATCCCTTGAAACAATAATGAAGGAAAACTTCCCTAATTGGGGGAAGGAAATAGATATGCAAGTCTAGGAAGCACAGAGAATCCCAAACAAAATGGATGGAAAAAGGCCCACTCCAGGACATATCATAAATAAAATGCCAAAGTTTAAGCATAAAAAGAGAATCTTAAAAGCAGGAAAAGAAAAGCAGTTTATTTTCTACAGGGGTCCCCATAAGAGTGTCAGCTGATTTCTCAAAAGAAACTTTGCAGGTTTGGAGAGATTGGAACATCCACCCAAGATTTCTCTACCCAGCAAAGCTATCATTTAGAATCAAAGGGCAGATAAAGTGCTTCTCAGACAAGAAAAAGCTAAAGGAGTTCATAATCACCAAACCATTATTATATGAATTGTTAAAGGGACATTTATTTAAGAAAAAATGTTGCAATTTGGGTGCAGTATGTGGGGTAATGAGTGAAGAGGTAAGAGGATTAAGAAGTACAAACAGGTAGTTACAGAACAGCCATGGGGATATAAAGTACACAGTACAGGATATGGAGTAGCCAAAGAGCTTATCCGCGTGATCCATGTACATGAACAACAATATGAGGATTGACTGAGGGATTGGGGAGTGCTGGGTGGAGGAGGGCAAAGGTGGAAAAAATAGGACAACTGTAACACCTAATCAAAAAATATAATTAAAAAAAGACTTTTTAAATGAGAAAATAATGTGAAATTATGGAAAGAAAGCTGAGAACAAAGCTACTACCTTCACAATCAGAAAAGATATATGGTCCTCAACTTACCATGACTTAAAGTTTTTGTTTTCTTTTGCTTTTATGAAGGTGTGAAAGCAATATGCATTCAGTGGAAACCTTTCTTTCTTTTTTTATTTTTTCCCAGGCTAGTGATTGTAATATGATACTCTTTCATGATGCTGAGAAACAGCAGAAAGATGGTTTTGTCCAACTGTGGACCAATGTAAGTTTTCTGAGCACCTTTAAGGTAGGGTAGGCTAACTATGATGTTGGGTAGGTTAGGTGTGTTAAATGCATTTCCAGCTTACCATGGATTTATTGAGAAGCATCTGTACTTCCTTTGTGTTACACCGATCTTTCTGGTATGTTTCCTAGGTTAGTAAATTCAATGACTCTGGAACATCAGTAAGGATTTTAGAGGTCATGTAATAAAACGTTATGTATTTGGATACACTAAAATCTAGAAAAAGGACCCACCCAGGTAACATAGCAAGGGAGGAGGACCAAGCCAGCCCAAGGATACGGACTCTGGGGGGGCTCTGTGCTGCTTGTTCACTGCCTCTATGTTTCCATCTCTACAGTGGCACCAAAGAGGCAGGAAGCTGCCCATGTGCCAATGCTTCCTTCCTTTAAGGCCCTTGCTTTCTCCCAGGGCCTCTTTCTCCAGTTATCTTCAAAGGTATAAATAACTCCATCTATTGCCATAAAAGGCTCTCTGGACACTCTATGTCAATATTATTTAACATTAATTATACATTACTATACCATCATTTAAAACATGGGGCTCCTCCAAGGAGTGTTCAATCATGTAAGATATAACGACATGAAATAAGCAACAAGGCAGAAAGATAAACTATTCAGAGCTAAATCCAAGGCCAACATACCACTCTAGAGTCTGAAGAAGTCAATATGATGGGTTGGGTCTGTCAGGGATGTGGGAAAGGAAAAAATAAAACAGTATTTTTGAAAGTAGGATTTGGGGAGCATCTGCAATTGAACCATTGGGCAAACTAGTTTTAACATTTTAACAAGATCTCCCAGTGGTTTTTAGCATGCAAAGGTTTGAGAGACACTACCAGACATTTGGATGTTGGTGTAGAAAGTGTCCTGAAAACTCAGCAAGAATCAACATGATGTGCCCTGGAACTGTCCACGGAAGCAGACCCTTCAGACAACACACTGGAAACTGATAGGAAAAGATGACTCAGCAGGAAGTCATAGACCAGAACAAAATTTAATTGTTTAAATAGAAGAAAATGATGACATTTAATCTTGTGTTAATACTGATACGAAAACAAGAGTGCATGGGAGAAAGGAATGCAGGGTTCTGTGAAATTATGAGTCCATATGATACATTTTATGGTGCTTTCTAGAATTAAATAAGGTATCTTAAAATTTCTCTAAGTATAACTCTTTTTTTATTGTTATCCTGTTACAGTTGTCCCAGATTCCTCCCTTTGCCTTCCTCTGTCCAGCTCATCCCTGACTCCCACAGTCAATCCCCACACTTTTGTCCATATCCATGGGTCATTCATACATGTTTTTTGATGTATCCCTTCCCATTCTTTCCATCATCATCGCCCTTCTTCCTCCCCTCTGGCGGTTGTCAGCCTGTTCCATGTTTCCATGTCTCTAGTTCTGTTTTGCTCATTAGTTAATTTTGTTCATTAGATTCCTCTTACAAATGAGATTATATGGTATTTGTATTTCATTGACTGGCTTATATCATTTAGCATAATAGTCTCCAGCTCCAACCAAGCTTTTGCAAAAGGTAGGAATTCTTTCTTTCTGCTGTGTAGTATTCTGTTGTGTAAATGTACCATAGTTTTTTAATCTACTCATCTATTGATGGGCATTTAGACTGTTTCCAGTACTTGACTAATATAAATAGCACCGCCATGAACATAGGGGTGCATAAGTCCTTTTGAATTGATGTTTTGGGATTCTTAGTGTATATTCCCAGCAGTGGAATTGCTGGGTCAAAAGGTAGGTCCATTTTCAATTTTGGGGGATTTCATACTGTTTTCCACAGTAGTAGCACCAGTCTGCATTTCCACCAACAGTGCATTAGGGTTCCTTTTTCTCCACATCCTCACCAGCACTTGCTGTTTCTTGATTTATTCATGATAGCTATTCTGACAAGTGTGAGGTGATATCTCATTGTGGTTTGAATTTCCATCTCTCTGATGGCTAGTTATATTGAGCACCTTTTCATATTTCTATGGGCCATTTTTATGTCCTCTTTCAAGAAGTGTCTATTCAGGTCCTTTGCCCATTTTTTAATTGGATTGTCTTCCTGCTATTGAGTCATATAAGTTATTTATATATTTTGGAGATTAAACCCTTGTCCTATGTATCATTGACAAATATTGTTGCAGACTGTTCAGCCTGGTTTCAGGAGTTGTAACCCTCGCCCCATGGTGGACTGAGTAAGAGCCAAGGGACCCACTTCATCTGGGTCTGTTCTGTCAAGAGGACATGAGCTACTAAGGAGACAAAGCTTATCTCCCTGGCAGGAGTGTAGCTTCCGCCTTATCCATCTCTGGCCCCAGTGGTTGGTTGGCAGTCAATGACCGGTAAGACTCCTCATGGGAAGGGCAACCTAAGCCAGACACGACCATTTGGAAGGCCCTCATGGAAGGACTCAGGGGGCTGCAGCAAAGAGGGGGTGATGGACCCTGGCCCCTTGGGTATTCTGACATAGCCCGAGTCCTCATTTCCGTCTGGGAGACGTCTTCCTTATCTCTTGCTTCCTGGGCCTAATTGGCTTAAAGCCTGAAACTATGAGGGCCAGCAGTGCAGCCCTGTGCTGGCCAGAGTGGTTCCCCAGGTGATCGGACATAAGAAAGAATTCGTAAAGTCCTGTGAAACCTGCTTTGTTTGCTAAGCGTGCTCTCATTTAAATAAGGGTCCCAAGGAGGAAATGGGTATGTCTCCCAAAGTTTTGCAACCACCTTTCCTGACAGACACTGACTCAGATTAAGCCCTCAGATTTCTTTGACATGTTAAACCTGTATTCCGGTGTATTGGAACCCAATAAAAGCCCAGTGAGGAAGGGGCTCTGGGTCATTCTCCTCTGAGAGTTTGGCCACCTCTCCTCCCCAAGCAGATCATGTCTTGGTAGTTTTATTTTCATCCGTGATGGAGGGATGAGGCTCTGCAGGCGGAGCCCCCCCAACAAATATATTCTTCCATATACATAGTTTCCTTTTTATGTTGGTGATGGTTTCTTCAGCTGTGCAGAAGCTTTTTAATTTAATGTATTTTTTTCCTTTATTTGCCTTGCCATAGGAGATATATTAGCAAAAATACTGCTCTGTGAGATATCTGAAATTTTACTGCTTATGTTTTCTGCTTGGACTTTTATGGTATCACAACTTATGTTAAAGCTGTTTATCCATTTTGAGTTTGTTCTGTGTATGGTGTAAGTTGGTGGTCTAGTTTCATTTTTATGCATATACCAGTCCAGTTCTCCCAACACCACTTGCTGAAGAGACTATTTTTACTCCATTTTTATCCTCATGTCCCCTTTAGTCAAATATTAATAGACCATAGAAACACAGGTTTATTTTGGGGCCCTCTATCCTGTTCCATTGATCTCTGTGTCTGTTCTTATGCCAGTCCAGACTGTTTTGATTATAGTAGTCTTGTAGAATAGTTTGATATCAAGTATTCTGATCCCTCCAACTTTGTTCTTCTTTCTCAAGATTGCTGAGGCTAATTTGGGGTCTTTTTTGGTTCTATATAAACTTTTGGAGCATTTGTTCTAGATCTGTGAATATACCATTGGTATTTTAGTAGGAATTGCATTGAATCTAGAGATTGCCTTAGGTAGTATGGACATTTTAATGGTATCATAAGGGGAACACTCTTAGTTTTTGCCCATTGAGTATGATGTTGGCAGTAGATTTCTTGTATATGCCCTTTATTATGTTGAGGTATGCTCCCTTGATTTCCACTTTGCTGAGTGGTTTTTTTTTTTTATTATTATTATAAATGGGTGCTGGATTTTACCAAATGCTTTTTCAGCCTCTGTTGATATAATCAGGTGATTTCATCTTTTATTTTGTATATGTGGCATGTTATGTTTATTGATTAGTGAATATTATACTATCCTTTCATCCTTGGGATTAATCCTACTTTATTGTGGTGTATGATTTTTTTAATGTATTGCTGGATCCAGATTAACAATATTTTGTTAAGGATGTTAGCATCTATGTTCATCAGAGATATTGACCTGTAATTTTCTTTCTTTGTTGAGTCTTTACTTGGTTTTGCAATTAGGATAATACTGGCCTTGTAAAAAGAGTTTGGATGTTTTCCTCTTCTTGAATTTTTTGGAGTAGTTTGAAAAGGGTAGGAGTTAGTTATTCTTTGAATATTTGGTAAAATTTGCCTGTGAAGCCATCCAGTCCAGGGCATTTGTGTTCCAGGAGTTTTATGACTACTGCTTCAATTTCACTCGTTATTATTGGTCTATTTAAGTTTTGTGCTTCTTCTTGATTCAGTTTTAGAAGATTGTGTTTCTAGAACTGTATCCATTTTTCCCAGGTTGTCCCATTTCTTGGCATATAGTTTTTGTAGTAATTTCTTACAATCCTTTGTATTTCTGTGTTATCAGTTGTAACTTCTCTTTCATTTCTGATTTCATTTATTTGGATCCCCTGTCTACTTTTTTTTATGAGTCTGGTTAAATGTCAATTTTGTTTATCTTTTGAAAGAAGCAGCTCCTAGATTCATTGATCCTTTGGATTGTTTTATTAGTCTCTATGTCATTTAATTCTGTTCTGATCTTTATTATATCCTTCCTTCTGATTGCTTTGGGCTTTGTTTGTTGTTCTTCTAGTTCTTGTAGATGTAGGGTTATGTTATTTATTTGAGATTTTTCTATCTTCTTTAGGTAGCCCTGTATTCCTGTAAACTTCCTTCTCAGGGCTGCCTTTGCTGAATCCCATAGGTTTTGGGTTGTTGTGTGTTCATTTCCATTTGTTACCAGATACTTAATTTCTTACTTGGTCTCATTGTTAACCCACTTATTACTTAGTAACATCTTATTTAGTCTCCATGTATTTAAAGTTTTTGAGTTTTTTCCTTGAGGTTGGTTTCTAGCTTCAAGCCATTATGATATGAAAAGATGCTTGATGTGATTTCAATCTTCTTGAATTTGTCGAGGTTTGTTTTGTGTCCTACCACATGTTCTATCTTTGAAAATGATCCATGTGCATTTGAAAAGAGTGTGTATTTTGCGTCTTTGGAGTGAAATGCTCTGTAAATATCAATTAAGTCCATTGATCTAGAATGTCATTCGATGGCACAGTATCCTTCCTTCTTTTTTTTTTTTTGGTCTGGATGACCAATACTTAATTGACAGTAGGGTGTTAAAATCCCCTATGATGACTTTATTGCTGTTGATGTCTTCCTTAAAGTCCTACTAGATTTCCCTTATGTCTTTAGGTGCTCCTCTGTTGGGTGCATGTATCTTTACAAGGGTTATATCCCCTTGGTGAATTACTCCCTTAAGTATTTTGTAGTGACTTTCTTTGTCTCATTATGGCCTTTGTTTTGAAGTCTATTTTGTCTGATAATTGGTATTGCTACCCTAGCTTTTCTTCATGTCCATTTGCTTGGAAAATTATCTTCCATCCCTTTATTTTCTTCCTGTGTAGATCTTTTGTTCTGAGGTGAGTCTCTGGTAGACAGAATATATGCGGGTCATGTTTTCTTATCCATTCAGCTACCCTATGTCTTTTGATTGGAACATTTAATCCATTTATATTTAAGGTTATTATTGACAGGTATTTATTCATTGTCATTTTTTTCCCTTTGTATCTTTGTTCTTCTCTCTCTTTCTCTTTTTCTTCGTCTTCTTCAGGCAGTTCCTTTCACATCTCTTGCAGTGCTTATTTGGTGGAGATGTTAGCCTTTCTTTCTTTCTTTCTTTTTCTTTTCTTTTCTTTTTTTTGTCTGGGACACTCCTTATTTGTTTTAAATGAGAGCTTTGCTTGGTAGAGTAGTCTTGGCTGCAGGTCTTTGCTTTTCAATACTTGGAATATTTCATGTCATTCCCTTCTGGTTTGTAGTGTTTCTCTTCAGAAATCAGTTGATAGCCTTATTGGAGCTCACTCGTGTGTTACTAAGCTGTTTCTCCCTTGCTGCCTTTAAGATTCTCTCTTCGTCTTGAGAGACATATTTTGCCATTTTAAGTATGATGTGTCTTGGAGTGGGCCTCTTTGGGTTCTTCTTGATTTGGGCTCTCTGTGTTTCCTGAACTTTGACTTTTTCCCTTACCCAATTAGGGAAATTTTCTGTCATTACTTTTTCATACAGGTTTTCTATGACTTGTTCCTTTACTTCTCCTTCTGATTTCCCTGTGGTGTGATGATGGTTACATTTCATGTTGTCCTGCAGCTCCCTTAAGCTATCTTCCTTCATCTTTAGTCTTCTTTCAATCTGTTGCTGTTTTTTTCTATCTTATGTTTGAACTCATCGATTCAGTTCTCTGCTTCATCTAGCCTGCTTTTAATCCCTTCTAGTGTATTCTTCATTTCAGATATTTTATTCTTCATTTCCTCCAAGTTCTTATCAATAGTTTCTGTCCTTTTTCATACTGCAGTACTTCCTACTAAGTTCCTTGTAGCTCCCATAAAGTTCCTTGTAGTTCTTGCTGAGTTCCTTGAGTACCTTTAAAACCATTGTTTGGAACTCTGTGTCTGATAGATTGCTTCCCTCAATTTTATTTAGCATTCTTTCTGAGGATTCCTCTTTTCCTTTCAATTGGGGGTTGTTTCTTTATTTCCCCATTTTAGATGACTCTTTTTGTTTGTTTCTGCATATTAGATGATCTGTGCTGACTCCCTGTCTTCATGGTGTGGCCTTCTATGATAGGAGACCTGTTGGACTTAGTAGTGCAGTCTCCTTGATCTCCTGAGCTGTATGCTCTTTGGATACCATTTACACCATTTATGTTGGTTCTCATTATAGTTGTGTTTTGGTTGTTGGTGGGTCATTCACTGATGGATTCTTCCCTCAAGGTGGCTGACTAAGGGTCACAGTGTCCACCATGTATTATACACTGTTGTACAGGTGCTGCCAGAAGAAAAAAAAAAAAAGCCCTGCAAACAAAATCTATACCAGCAAAGATACCCTTCAACCTCAACCACAATATCAACATCAAATGAGCAAATATTAATAAAGGTAGAAATAAACTAAGGCTATCATAAGAAAGAAAGAATGAATATGAGATGACTGACAGAAGGAAAAATGATTTTGAGAGGGTAGATGGAGGAGGAATAGTAAGAATAGGGAATAGAAACAAGGTGAAGAAAGAAACAAAAGAAAATTTATAATATAAATAAAAAAGGGAGGGTAGAAAGTGAAATAGAGTAAGAAAAGGGAAGAGTGTGAGTTTTAAAATTTTAAAAAATAGTCAAAAAAATAGGAACAAAATTAAAGAAAAACAACCACCACAGCAATATCAACAACAAATAAGCAAAGATTGATAAGGGTGGAAAAAGAATAAGAATATTATAAGAAGTAAAGAAGAAAGAAAAAGGTTTATGAGGTGCCTAAAAGAAAAAAATGATTTTGAGAGGCAAGAAGGAGAAGCAATAATGAGCAAGGAATAAAAATCAGGCTACAAGAGAGAAAAATGAAATTTAAAATGAATATAAGAAAGGGCAGGAGGAATGCAAAAGGGAGTAGGAGAGAGAAACAGTAAAATTTGAGATTTGAAATACAAAAATAGTGAACATCTAGGGGTGAAATTGAAGAAAAGCAACAACAACCACCATATCAACAACAAACAAGAAAAGATTAATAAAGGTGGAGAGAGAATAAGGATACCATAAGAAATGGAAAAAGAATGTGAGATGACTAATGGAAAGAAAAATAGCTTTGAGAAGCTGGAGGCGGGAAAAATAGTAAGAATGAGGAATAGAAACAAGACACTAGAAAGGGAAAAAATAAAATTTAAAACAAAAAGAAGAGAAAGGAAGAAGGCAAAGTGGAGTAAGAGAAAGAGGGAGTAAAATATGAGATTTGAAATAAAACTAAAATAAAATAAACAGTAAAATAATAGGAACAAAACTGAAGAAAAAGAAAAGTTAAAAAGCTATGCAAGAGAAAAAATAATGTGAATAATGAAGACGACTGAGGTGGAATTCATCTCAGCAGAGCCTACTATTTCCCACTGTCTTCTTTTCCTGGATCTGCCCCTGGTAATGTCAGATGGTGTCCCAATCTAGTCCTAGGCAGCCTGTTCATGGCTACAAGGGATCCACAGTCTACGATGTCTCCTTCAGGCCTAGCTGGTCCCCACTGTTCTACCCTGCCAGCTTTTCATTAGCACAAGGCCCAGGAGTGGTTCATCTCATGTCCGAGAGCACTGCCAATACCACCTTCACCTGCCTCCAGAGGGAGCCTCTGGTGCAATCAGGAGAGTGGAATCCCCGGGTTACCCCCAGGAGGTGCTGTTCAGTCTCCAGGAAAGATGGTGAAGTGCGGCCACACCCGGCCACACATCTTGGTCTGTCCCAGATTATTTCCAATAATGTATAGTTTCTGATGAATTAGCTGTCCATTTCATGTGAGAGGCCAATCTATGTAAAAGGGACAGCTCTTTTCTACTTGGCATTGATGGCACTGGCAGATCTGTATAAAAGCTGAGGCTGGGCGGGGCCCTGAGCACCCTTGTCTGTGCCTGTCTCTCATCTCTCTGCTCTGCCGGTTTCAGTGGATCAGGCCCTGAGGAACCAGAGTAGTTCAGAAAGGGCCCTTTGGGAGCTTCTCTTTCTTTCCCATGCAGATATGTGCCCACCAGGGGCCTCACTGTTCTGCAGAGCCTACAATCCTGCAGGTGCGGGTTGGCCACACCTACCTGTGAGGGGACCTGCCTGGCTGCAAGGAATCTCTGGAACACAGCTCCTGGCCATCCAGTCCCCAGCCTGCCTCTTTCAGCAGACTCAAACCTGAACTCTGTTCTCTGCAGGCCCCCTGCTCACCAGCTACACTGGGTAAGGTCCCTCAATCCCTTTGCCGTGCCACTTTCTGCTCTTTCCATGCAGCTGGACTCAGTGGGAATGAACTGCACTTTCACTCTGGTTTCTTTTTTGACAGAGCCACTGCATGCACGTGCACAGAGTTCCTGTCCAGCCTCATCTCAGCTCCCCCTTTTTAAAAAGTCTCTGTGGTTTCCACATCGCAGCACTGAGCCAAGGACAGGCTCTCTGCATCCTCTACCTTTCCAAAAAGCAAAAAGTTTCTCTCATTCAGGGCTGTCCACAGCCTGTTGGTGCCTCCGGCAGTGTTTGGAAGAACAGTTTCTCTCTGGAACTCTTTTGGTTGGCACTGCAGCTACGGAAGTGTTGCTCATTGTGTGTGTGTCTCCCAGACTTTGTATATTGCTCCAAGTCTCTCCTGATTAGGGTTGGGGTCCCCCCCCCCCCCCCCCCCCCCCCCCCCGCACAGGACCAAGGCCCCTGCTCTGGGAGGGGAGAGAGTCACTAGCTGCATTTTCTGTCTGGTCTCTCCTCTGCTGCAGGTGCCTCGTACAGGGCATTTCCCCCTCATCTTATAAAATCACTTAGTAGAGGGTACAGATCATCTTCTGTACTCCATGGCTTCAAAAATTCATATCAGCTGAGATTCTGTTGATTGTTCAGGTCACTTGTCAGAAGATCAGTGGAAAATCCATGCTGGGGGCACAAGCAAGTGGGCTCAGCTTCCACCTACTCAGCCACCATCTTCTCATACCACTCTACTTTTCTTTTTTGACTTGGTGAGGGGGCGGGGCCGGAGAGAGAGATCAGCTTTTTATTCCACTAATTTACACAATCATTGGTTCATTCTCATTCCTCTCTCCCTCTCTCTCCCTCTCCCTCCCTCCCTCTCTCTCTCTCTCTCTCTCCCTCTCCCTCCCTCTCCCTCTCCCTCCCTCTCTCTCTCTCCCCCCCCCTCTCCCTCTCTCTCTCTCTCTCTCTCCCTCTCCCTCTCTCTCTCTCTCTCTCTCTCTCTCTCTCTCTCTCTCTCTCTCTCTCTCGCTCTCTCTCGCTCTCTCTCTCTCATTGTTCAAGTACAGTTGTCTCCCATTGGTTGATTCTTGCATGTGCTCTGACCAGAGATTGAACCCACAACCTTGGTGCCTCAGGATGACACTCCACCAACTGCTCTAAGCGTAACTCTTAATTTAGTGGATTCACTGTTAGAGAAAAAGTGCAAATGATTTAGTAACTGGACTTAGGATTTCCTGTTTTTGTCTTACACTAGAACTTTAAAGTATGATTTTCTTTTTCATCTTACAGTTTAGCTTACCAAGTTATATTGTAACATCTAGACATCTAACAGAAATAAATGTCTCATTTTTGCAATTCAACTGAAAAAGTAATAAATATGTAAGTTAGAATCAGTCATTTTGACAGAGCCTATATGGGATCACTTTCGGGTAGAACTCCTGGGCTTGCTGTTCTATCCCATGTAGGCTTTCCCAGGCAGGGCCTCTCATTAATCCCAAATCTCATGGATGCATATGGTCCTCTCCCTTTTCTCTAGCTGCTCTTACTCTCAAAACTATGTACATGTGATCAGGATACAGTCTCAGCTTTCTGGCTTTTCTTTGACACAGAGTTAGAAGATCACACACCCTTTTTATTTTAGGGTTTTGCTACTAATACTCTGAAACAGAAAGGGCAATAAAAACAATGGACCTGGGAGTATTGAAAGCTTTAAGAAATATTCAAAAGCTTTCATAGTAATTGTTCTTGTCTTACCATAGCCTGGCTGGTCGCCCTTTCCTGGCTTTTTCATGGACTCTCTTCATTATCCTGATGAAATCTCTATCTGATGCTATCTGCATTTTTAGACATGGAGGTGTGGCATAGGGCTGACATCTTTGCTCCCTCTCCCCTTCTTCACAGGTACAATTCTCACCTGTGTGGGACCCTCTTTCCAAGTAGGTGTCCTGAAGACTCCGGGTGAGATAATAGGTGGGAACTCAGAGGGCATTCTGTTTCCCTGTGTACATCTCTGGGCAGCTCCCCACCAGCCCTCAGCCCCCATGTCCTCTGGGTTTACACAAGAAAGTGTGAAGCAGGTGAAACCTAGACATTGATCATCTATCCTTTTTAACATGATAGAAATTTCTAATTACCCTGGAGTTCGTAAGAGTCATTCTGATTATGAAGAAAAACAATTTTGTCTTCTCCAAGGATGATTTCAGTTCCCTTAAATTGGACCGTTCTGTTGTCCTGGGCTCATCTTCTTTAGTCACCTGCCTCAGAGTCTCACCCATTCCTGAAATGCTGACCCTGTAACAGTTCCTTAGGCTTTCTCTCCAATCACACAAATAGCTCCTAAAACTCTATTCTGGGGCTGTAAGGAAGACAAATGGCAAGTTACACCTGCAGTTCTCTTCCCCTAGAATTTCTACAACTCCCTCTTCAATCACCGCCTCACTGAGGGCATTCACTGCTCTATTTGTACATAGTGAATGTAGTCTTAGTTCATACAAAGTGGATTTGGTTGTACAGCAGGGATATTAATGTTTTGGTTATCATTCATTAACTAGAAACTTCATACCTATTTCCCTGAGAGGCTGGGCACCTGCCCAGAGTTGCGTAAAATGGAGTAGGCAGCAGCCACTCCAGATGTGAGGAGGTGTTGTGTGCTGCTACGCATATCTCATTTTTCTTATTCTGCTACACAAAATCGTTAAGTGCACATGTCTTCAAATTCCCAAAGAAATCGTGCTTTTAATAAGTATTGTGTGTGTGGAACAACAACAAAAAAGCATAGTGGTGCTCTAGAACAGAGCTAGGGAAGAAGGAAGTACTAAAGCATATTATTCCCATTTCAGGGCATGTCCTCATCCTAAAAGATGATAAACATTTCTATGAGTCTAGCCAGGAATCTACAAGAAATTACAATAGTAATGATAATGTCAGTTTGGAATGCCAAAAGTTCAAATTTAGAGATATGTGTCTTGAATTAATGCAAGTTGATTTAGAAATATATAATCAATACAGATGGAAAATATGATCAATAGAAACTTGTAGATTTATATTTAGGAAAATAACCTAATATGAAATCTTAAAGTGCCTTTTACTTTAAGATCCATACAATTTTAAACAGTTTCACCAGAACACCAAATATTTGCATGGTTAGCTGCAAGCCTTGATTAAGGAGACTATCTGAAGCCTTTTGATTTCCATTCTAGTGAACTAGATTTTTTTCTTTACTAGTCCTCTTTTTTCTAAAGAGATATAAATAAATTTAAATATTCAAACGGTTCCACTTTTTGTATTTACATGTGGTAGAATTTAATACAGCACTATATTGAAAATTACATGAGTTTTTAAATCATGGTAAAATACATATACCATAAATTTTACTGTCTTAACCATTTTTAAGTGTACAGTTCAATAGTGTGAAGAATATTCACATTGAGGTGCAACCAACCTCCAGAACTTTCTCATCGTGCAAAACAGAAGCTCCACAACAACTCCATTAAACACCCCTCCCTCCCACCTTCCCCAGTCCCTGGCCACCACCATTCTGCTTTCTGTCTCTGTGAGTTTGACTATTCTAACTACTTCATATAAGTGTAGCCATATAGCTCAAATGAGTTTAATAAACTATAAATAATATACTTCATGATAAACCAGATCTCCTAACCACAGTGTAGCCCAGTGATTCTCAACCTGTGGGCTACAAGAGGCACATTAGTGCGCTGCAAGAATTTTTAAAACCTGCAATACTTAACTATTTAGTCAGGGGCGCTGACTTCTTTTCAATTAGGTTGTCAAATTAAAAAAATGACAACAGCCAGCACTACAATAGCTGTTTGGTGTGAGTGAAGCAAAATTATACCGATTTTTTTTGTCAAACTGGCAAGAAATATAATATTATTTTTGCTTTGCTATAGAATTTCAGTAATTAATTTGTGTGCCATGAAATGAAAAAGGTTGAAAATCACTGGTATAACCAATATGATGTAAAGTCACTCAGTATAGCTATGTCGATATATGAAAATTCTGTAAGATAGGAATTTACCTGGAGTTTACCTATTAATTTCTGAATGGAGGCTTTTTAAAATGAAGTTTTAAAGCAACTCCAAGAACTTCTGAGAAAAGAAAAGAATGAATTAAGAAAAAAACAATTTTCATTGTGAAAATGACAAGGTAAATGACCCCAAGCAAAGCCAAGTTCTTTGATGGTAAAATGCCTGTCATAGAGAACACTTGTCCCAAAAGATATCCCATGAAAAAATAAGTTTCTATGATTATAAAATTTCTGGAAAGCTACATAATATATGTCTCTTTTGGATATTCCAATAGCATATTTGTATACTAAAAGTTCTAAGAAGTTTTGAACATTTTTTTTCTGCATTTGGCGCAGGTGTTTCCAAAACCTGTTGGCTGAAGAACGCTTCTGTCTCCCCATGAGACTTACAAACTCTGGAGATGAAAGCACAGCCCCTGAGGCACAGCCTGGCTTCAGTCCTGTCTCAGCCCTTGAAGACTGGTTTTAGACTTGGAGTCTCGATTTGACACACAACCACCCTGCTTCATTCCACATTTTCATACTTACTTTTTAGTAAGAGATTACTTTTAGAGAGAGATTACTGTATGCTCCGTAAATGCTATCACCAGGACACTCATTACTGTAAATGTCAAGTTGATTAAACTTTCATTTGAAAGAATGGTAAAGCAAGTCTTGACAATACACATTTTTCTTAGCTTGGGGTTTGAAGTAGCAGCATAAATCCCAGGGGGCAGATCTATGATCCTCCAGGCTAAAATAAAAACTATTTAGCTATTATGTTTCCACTGTATGTGAGCTATAAGCGCATCTCACATGGTGAGAGGAACAAACGGCTCAGCTGCCAAACTGCTTTTAAAGTACTAGTACAAGAACAGCAAAGACGGGTAAATGAGAACATTTCTATGTACATGCAACATTAATATTGCATTGAAAATCTGAGCCTGTGTAGCCTCTATTTAAAGATACAGACAAGGATTCCAGAACAGGCTTCATAAAATGCCAGAAGAATCATTGTTACTACACACAAGTCCCTGAAACCATGTACTGAACTCAAGCAGTAAAGTTCGGGTAATAACTAGGAAATAATTGATTTTCCACTGAAGATATTTTGTAAATTATTTCAAGGTTCTCCAGGCAATTTTAGCACCTCGTACGGCTGTCATTATGATCCTTTTACAATATGCAATTTCCCTCTGAATATTTTGCAATGCATAAATTACCTCCTTCCTCCTGTTACCGTTTTTCCCCAACTATGACTAAATATTTGTGTGCATGTCTCATATCTTACCAAGTTTAAGCTCCTTGAGGGTAGCCATGTTATCTTTTACATCGATTTGGTATGCCCATCAGTACTTGGCCCAGTATTTAGTGGGCTTTTAATACATTTTGTGGTAATTAAATTGTCTGTCTGGATGTATTCAGTGTATAGTCAGTGTATTCTAAATAAAGAAACTTATCTGCCCACTATCACTGAAGAAAGGCCTAAGATTAAAATCTTGCATTTGAAAAAAGTGACGATATCTACAAATTATGGGCTCGCACATTTGGTAGTCTTGATTCAATCTGATTCCTTAAAGATGTAAGGCATTAAAACATGTGGACCTAAACATGGGCAAATGAAACAAACATAGAAGATAGGAAAAGGAGAAATGGCACATTTGGGTAAAATGTACTGAGTCATTAATATTAAATTGAGAATGTTTCTTGCATTTCTCTCCACAAGCCCTCTCATAAAATCAAAGTGAAATTCTCACTATCAGATGGTTTACTCTCCCTTCATGCCTGACTATCTAGTTACAGTAACTCTTCAGTAAGAGCTCCCTGGTGTTAAGAACTGCTACTCCCTACAAGAGGCTTCCACTGTTTCTGACTAGCACAGTGCCTGGCACAGAGCAAACCCTCCAGGACTGTTTAACAGATGATTAAAAAAACAGCCAAAAAACCTAACACCTTGCATTTGTGTAGTTTAATGTTGGAACACTGTTGTCACATACACTACTTACTGTCATTTCATTCATTCATTTTCTCATTAGGTGAATATTATTGGAATATATCATAATTGCCGGACAGTAGGTATTAATCATTCCAATTAGGTCATTGCTCTTGCACTCAAAGGATACAAAATCCTTTGGGGAAAATATCCTAGCCAAGGGAAATTAGAAGTTTTGAGAAAAATGTCAAAATTTGTTTTACCTGAACAAATATTATAAATAGCAGTTACTGTAAATTTTAAGCCTTACAACAACTCTGTTCATTTGGCAGAAATTATTGTTGGCAGACCATGGTCCCCAGAAGTTGAGATACTTGTCTGTGGTTTTATAACTAAGTAAGAGATGTTCAGGACTGGAACTCATGCTTTTTTCTTGTAGGACAGTGTTCAGCCTGTTCCCTGGAGCTGATCAATGTAAGGGCTTATTTATTCCCTTTTTGCTTCAGGAAACTTCAACTTCAAGGTGAGCTCAAAACTGACAAAGCTTTGAGATACAAAGTGCCAGACTGTTCAGAGAGGGAATACTGGTAATGAAAAGGGGAAAAAAGCAACAAGTGGAACTTGGAATAGGAGCATAAAGCCAAGAGGCTGGGAGACTCTTGTCTTTGATTGCAGTGGAAAATGGAGGACAGCATTGGGAAAGAGTTTGGGTGGTGTGGAGGCTGACACACAGACTCCTGTGTGCTGGAATAAATGTTGTGCGTGCGCGCGCGTGTGTGTGTGTGTGTGAGAGAGAGAGAGAGAGAGAGAGAGAGAGAGAGAGAGAGAGAGAGAGAGACTGGGAGGAGAAGGATTGTTAGATGGGGATGTAAAATTACAAATTGCAGCAATAGCAAAAAAGTACAATTTTGTGCTTGCCCTGGGTGGTATTTATGTTTGTGTAGAGACCTTTCTATAAGATATTCTTTCTACTTCCTGATCTTTAGTCAAACCCAATTCAAAGCAGAATACAGTGAAAAAAGAAACTATAGAAGATATGAATCTGAAACTCCTGACACAGTTGCAAAGTCTAACTAACCAGTCTTGAGTATTTTCAACTGCCTATCAGTTACATAGGGATTTCTACAGCAGAAAACTTCCCTGTAAAGCAGAGAGCACTTATCCTTCATTTTTATGGCTTGCTTTATAAAATATAGCTGAACAATAACTATTAATAAAAAATAGTTATCATTTTTCAATTTATTTTTCTTTCTCTCTCCCAGTCTTTCTCCTCCCACCTCAATGAAAAACCTCATAAACATGGCAGCTTAAATTTTTCTATATTGTATTATCTCTTAGGCTGGATCTGGAGAGTTTCCCTAAGTTTATGCTGAATAAATTTGGTTTTACTTTCGTTCTATAAATTACCATAGCACTCAGCTCTTAGTACATGGTGTTTTATTTTACATTAACTTAATATAAATTATTTCATTGTGTATTTCCAGGCTATTAAATATATTATGTATATATTTTAGCATAAAAATGAAAAATTATCAATAAAATTCTTCATATGAATAGAATATTCACAGGGCACTGGAAGTGTGGGTTCTTATACTGAAAATATTCAAATTGTGTCATACTTTGCATAATTTAAGAGCATAACAAATAGAAAACAAAGTGAAAATGAAACAAAGTAATATAATTTGAAGCTTAGATTTTATAGACGCCACAGTGACTGTCATTGAACTTCTGGAAAGTCCTAATATCCTACAAGTATTTGAATTATTATTTTGCAAATAATTTCTTTTTGGTCTGTGGATCTGAATTATGCTTTATTGAGATGAATTCTGTTGGGGCCCCTTTGTGAAAATTAGCTAGATGCTGGTGCTCAGACAAAATCTACTTAATTCAAAAGAAATTAAGTAAAAATAGTGTTGGTTAAGTTTGAAAGCAAAAGTTGTTTTGCTTAATCAACAGAAAATAAATTAGAAATCTGAAATTATAAACTATAAAAATGTGAAATGCTTAGTTTACACAGCTAACTCCTATTAAAATGGATTTGGCTTTAAAATTATTTTTCACCTGTAGTCTGCCAGGTCCTATCTACCAGTTCAAGACCAGGCCAGTCCATTGATTGGACTGATTTATCAACATTAAAAATGCCACTTTCTGATGAACAAATGTTTACTGCATTGACATAGTCAAATTAATATGGTGACTTTCTTGGCATGTCAAGAACTAGAAATTTGTGAGATGAAGCAGTGAAATAATGTAAAAAACACCCTAGACTGGGTGTCTAGGCTTATTCTATCTCTTCTTTCAACAGAGAAATGGACTTAAAACTCTTCCAAAAATATAACAAGAAAAGTTTTGACTCATATATTCTAAATACTGCCATATTATCCTCTTTATCACTCTTTATTAGTTTGCTGGGGCTGCCATAAAAAATACCACAGACTGGGTGGCTTAAACAACAGCGTTGTTTTCTCCCAGTTATGGAGGCTAGAAGTCCAAAATCAAGGTGTTGACAGGTTTGATTTCTTCTGAGGCCTCTCACCTTGCCTTGCAGATGGCTGCCTTCTTGCTCATCTTCATATGGTTTTCCCTCTCTCTGTGTCTACATCCTAATCTCTTCTTCTTATAAGGACACCAGTCAGATTAGGATCTGCCCAATGACCTCATTTAATCTTAATTACCCATGAAAGATCATGTCTCCAAATATAATCACATTCTGGCATACTGGGGACTAGGACTTCAACACATGAATTTTGGGGAATGCAGTTGAGCCCATAATGCACTCTAGTGTTCTTTTTTGGTACATTCCCTTAAAAATATTTTTATTGATGTATAATTGATATAATTTTTGTTAGTTGTAGGTATGCAATGCAATAATTTCACATCCCTCTCCCCAGCCACTAGTCTGTCTGTTCTCTGTATCTATGAGATCAGGTAGTTTTTTAAGATTCCACATAGGAGATTATATAGTATTTGTCTTTCTCTGTCTCACTTCTTTCACTTAGCATAATGCTCCCATAAGGTCCATATACATCACTGCAAATGGTAAAACATTCTTTTTTATGGCTAAATAATATTCCTGTGTGTGTGTGTGTGTGTGTACGCGCGCGCACACACACACACGGGTAACACAACTTCTTTACTCATTTATCTGTCAATGGAAACAGTTTGTTTCCATGCCTTGGCTATTGTACATAATGCTGCTGTGGACATGGGGGTGCATATATCTTTTCTTTTTTTAATATTCAATCTTCATTGTACTTTTACCATTACCATTTAGTCCCCTATACACTCCTCCCCGCAGCGTGACTGTCCATGTCCCCCGCAATGTTGTCCATGTCCACGAGTCCTTTTTCCTTCTTGCTCAACCCCTCCATCCAACCCACCCCCACAGCTACCACTCGCTGTCCTCCTACTCTCCATCTGAGTCTGCCCCCATTTCCCTGGTTAGTTTAGTTTGAAGTTGATGTTTTTGTTTCTTTTGGGTTTATTCTCAGAAGTGGAATTGCTGGGTCATATGGTAATTATATTTTTAAGCTTTTGAGGAAACTCCCCAGTGTTTTCCACAGTGGTTGTACTAATTTACAATCCCACCAACAGTGTAAAAGCATCTCCCGTTCTCTGCATCCTCACCAGCATTTGTTATCTCTTCTCTTTTTGATGATGGACAGTCTGTTTTCACTGTGACTTCTATAAAATCTAAGCTTCAAACTATATTACTTTGTTTCATTCTGGCTTTGATTTCTGTTTGTTTTGCTTTTAAATTATGCAAAGTGTGACACACATAGTTTGAATACCTTCAGCATAAGAAACCACACTTCAGTGTCCAATGCCTATTCTATTCACATGAAACATTTTATTGACATTTTTCATTTACAATACACAAGAAATAATTTATATTAATTTAATGCAAAATAAAACACCATATACTAAGAGCTGAGTCCTATGCTAACTTATAGAACCAAAGTAAAACCAGATTTTTTCGGCATAAACTTAGCTACACAATATTAACATCAATTCAGTTAGGGAAAGTCTCCACATCAGGCATAAAAGATAATATAGTGTAGAAAATTTTAAGCTGCATATTTATCAGATTCTTCATGGGGAGGGGGTGTGAGGTGATATCTAATTGTAGTTTTGCTTTGCGTTTCTCTGATGATTTGTAATGTTGAGAATCTTTCATGTCTTTTCACGTACATGTAGGCCATCTGTATTTCTTCTTTGGAATAGTGTCTGTTCATGTCCACTGCCAATTTTTAATTGGATTGTTTGTTTTTTTATGTTAAGTTGTCTGAGTTTTTAAATATAATTTGGATATTAACCCCTTATTAGATAAATGACTTGAAAATGTTTTCTTCCATTTAGTAGGTTGCCTTTTCATTTCGTTAATGGTTTCTTTCACTGTGCAGAAGCTTTTTGATTTAATGTAGTTCCACTTGTTGATTTTTGCTTTCGTTGCTTTTGTTTTTGGTGTCAGACCCAAAAAGTCATCTCCAAAACTAATGATAAGGAATTCACTGCCTATGTTTCTTGTAGGAGTTTTATGGTTTCAGGTCTTACATTCAAGTCTTTAATTTATTTGAGTCACAGCTGGTGCACCAGTGCCTGAGAGGGCCTTCAGAAACGATGGAGGGGGGAGGGGAGAATGGAGACAACTGTATTTGAACAATAATAAAAAATAATAATTAATTTAAAAAAGGAATGTTTAGAGCTCTGAAGGTAACAAATGTTAAGTAGGGACACTTATTTGCTTTAAACCTGCTCAAACATTTTTGGGGCTTCCTGAAAGACCCTATACTTGCATTTGTAGGCTTTCTGGGACCATTAAGGTATAGGAAAGAAAGATATGTCTGTAGGCCAAAGGAAAGAAAATTAAATTAAAGCAAAACAAAATGCACCATACCATGTACCTGTGGGTATGTATACATACAGATGTGAACATGTGTGTATACTTCCAGAGGAAGCATATAAATGTTTTACAGTTGTCTTTATTGTTAAAAATCAAGAGGCTGAGATTGATAAATGAAGGTTCAATTTAAAAGGAGGGAAATAACTCTTAAAGGATCTCTAGTGATAAACACATCAAAGTACTGATGGAGTATTTTTTGCTATGAAACTACTGCTTGTTATGTAAAAATCCTTACTTAGAGAATAATGACAAACTCAACACTTTGCAAAATATAATTTTTGATAATATTTATTGAGATGTATGATCTCTAGTTGTCATGAAAATATAAGAAACATAAAATATGACATTATAAAAAGCACACACTAAACTCTATCTATAGTAATAACAACCAACACTAAACACAACAAAAAGATAATGTAAACCTCATATACTGAAGTCCAGAGAGAGGAGTCAATATGATCTAAATAAACTGCATTATCCCCTTCATCATTTTCCTCTATTTTGGAATTCATCCTGGGTCTCTCTGTTTCCAGAAATCCCATTGAACGAGTTCCTGAAAAATGGCACTAAATAAGAACTTACCTGACAGTCTTGATCGTAAGTATAGGGTTCAGTAGAGAGGAAGCAGGGGTCCCCAAAGACTACCTAAAGGCTTCGTGATTGGCTAGAATAACTCACAGGAATCAGCATATAGTTGTCTCATGGCTAGGATTTTTTATAGCAAAAGGATACAAAGCAAAACCACCAAAGGAAAAGGGCCCATGGGGCGAGGTTTGGAGGAAACCAGGCCCAGGCTTCCAAGAGACCTCTCCCTGTGGAGACATACAGGACATGCTTAATGACTCCAGCAACAAGATGTAAAAATACATGTGAAATGTGTTCTAGAGAAGCTTGTCAGAAACTCAAGGCCCAATGTTTTTGTTGGACAATGGTCATGTAGGTACCATCTGCCTAGCCAATAACCAAATTCCAGACTCCCAGAAAGAAAGCAGTGTTCAGTATAAGTGACATTGATTAAACAAATAATTTAGCCACAATAAACCACCTTTATCAGTTAGGGAATGGTGGGAACACTCCCCAAATCCATCCTTGATCTAGATGCTAGATGCTAGATGCTAGATGCTAGATGCTAGATCAAGAACAACTTTTGTTGTTCTGATTGAGTTATTTTCACCACCATGACTTCCAGGTTTTTGATCCATTCTCCTGCATCATCAGATCTGCTGTTGATTCCTCCCACTGTAGTTCTCACTGTAATTATTGTAGTTCTCATCTCCAATTGGTTTTTACTGTATTGATCCAGTCTTCTCTCAAGTTCAGTGAGCATCTTTCTGGTCATTATTTTCAATTCTTTATCTGATAGGCTGCTTATCTCTCTTTCATTTAGGTTTTTTCCTGGGGTTTTGTCTTTTTTTTTTTTTTTTTAACATATTGCTTTGTCTCCTCATTTTGTCAAACTTGATATTTGTTTCTATATATTCAGTAGGTTGGCTACGTCTCCGAGTCTTAAAATAGTGGCCTTATGTACAAGGCATCCTGTGGGCCCAGTGGCACAACCCACCCTTGTCACCAAGGCCAGGTGATCCAGGGGTGTCCCCAGCATGAGCTGGGGTGTCTGCCTGTTGTGGCATGGCTGCAATTCCTGTGTATGTGCTGGTGGGCTTTATTCCCTTCCTGAATTCCTACAACATGCTGGGCTTTTATCATGGCGCAACTTTTAATTTATTTTAAATGAATATACAAAGTAATTAAAAAAACATTTAAATTAGTGGTATGTAGCATAGAACAATGAAAGACCACCTTTACCCTATTTTTTTAACATTTTAATTAAATTTGTTGAGGTGACATTAGTTAAGAAAATGATTTGTTTCAAGTACACAGTTCTATATCATCTGTGTATTGCACTGTATATTTACCTCACATAAATTTCCTTCCATCTCCATGTATTTGATCCCCTTCGTCCTTTAGTATCTTCCCACCCGCTTTCCCTCTGGTAACCACCACACTGTTGTCTGGTCTATGAGTTTGTTTTTTCATCTTGTTTGCTCATTTATTGCTTTCAGTTTTATATCCCACATAATAGTGAAATCATATGGTTCTTGACTTTTTCCATCTGATTTAGTCGTTTAGAATGATATGCTCAAGATCCACCCATGTTGACTCTGACTCGGTACCTCAGTCCTGTCTCCAGAAGGATATCCTGTTGGCAATCTGGCATATGTCTACCCAGAACTTTTTCTTGACATTTACATATACATGTAGATATGTGAGCACAGATAGACATGCACATGTAATATAATTAATGTTTTTCATAAATGAAATACTCTGCATTGCTTTGTAATTACTTACTTGGATAGTTTTCCCTACCAGTACATGAAAATGTAATCTGTTCTTTTCAGTGTAATAAGTAGGTGGCCATTGATTTTCTGACATTTCATTGTTAAGAACAAATCTGTCATGGGCATTTAAATATATGTTCATGTACATAAGTATGTACTTTAAATTTAAATTTATAAATATAAAATTCCTGTATCCAAGAGTGTACATATTTAAAATGTTGATAGGTTCTGCCAAATTCTCCTTCAAACAGAGTATCCCAGTTCAAACTCCCACAAATATTTCTCAGGCTCTCCTTTAATGGCCTTTGCATGTGTTTGATTCCCCTAGTGATGCAAACATAATCTCCTTGGGACAGGGACTATGCCTTTTACATTGTGGCATCCCCAGTGACTTCTGGCACAGAGCAGTGCTTGGCACATAATTCAGGTTTGGGTAAATATTTGTGGAAACTAATAAACTATAGGAAAAATACTAGGTTTCTCCTGGAGGCAAAGAAGGGGCTGGGCTATTTGGTCTTTCATGGAAGATTGCTAATCTGGCCTCCATAGATTAAGATCCTATTTCTGGTCCCCAACTAAGTGCTCAGTTCTTCCTAATGGTGTGGGCTAGTTAGATCTGTTCTTATAAGGAAGATCTTAGATAAGACTTTATCTAAGATAAAATCCTTAACTCCTTAAATAAGGTGTTAAATAAAAGTTCTGAGAGTAAAACTCCCTGGACTGGGGCAGAGAATAAACAGTAAAAGGCCTGGAGCTCCAGAGTCTCCTTTCGGCACTGTCAGAATGTGGCTGGAAATCCCACGGCGACCAGCAGAACGTGGGATGTCAAGAATCGAGCCAGGAAGCCCAAACAGGAAACAGCACCTGATGCCTAATTGTTTTAATAACATACAACATTTGTATTCTTTAAGTTAGAGGTCTGAATGAAACCCCAATTCCATGACCTTCAGCATTCTCTTAAAGTACTTGCTCTTCTTGAAAGTCCATTTGCTCTTCTATAAAGTGGAAGGAAAAATCTTGCTGCATTATTTTGAGAATTAAGAATGATTAGGTGAAAGGAATGAGCACAATGCCCACTAGATAGTCAGCACCTTCTGGTAGTGAGCAGAGAGCAGAACAGGACTGCTCCGCCGACTGCATGGGACACACTTAGAAACACTGTTTTTAAAGATCTATTTTTGGATAGTTAGTTTAACCATTTTATGCATGAGTTTCAAAGCTACCTCCTTAGAAAAATAAATCCATCCATGTAACTATTTTTTACTTCTCTGTTTTTATATTTGTTAGTTCCTTTTCAACAGTTAAGGACAAAGTTTAGTTTTTCACTCAAAAATTTCATATGGATGCCATGCCCAAAGCAATGAAAAGGAGCAGATGTAGCATTTGGGATGTATAATGCCAATCTGTGTTCTAGATGGGAGTCACATATCAGGAGATGCGGTGACCACAAACCGTATCTGAGACTTCAAGGAGGAGGACAGCAAGCACTGATAGTCAGCTTGCGTTTCTGGGTTAAGCCATTCACGAAGAATCTAAAATGGCACAGCAGAGACTGCCAAAGCAAAGGGTATGCGAATGTCACCAAAAAAGTAACATGATATCTTATTTGGCTCTGTGTCACTTTTGTTCATGTTATTGTTTCCTTTCTTCCTATCTTTTCCACCTGTCAAAGTCCACGTTATCATTTAAGTCCCATTGCAAAGCTCCCCTGTAAGCTTCATAGCATCCTTCCTGTGTGGCACTTTTCATATTATGGTCTCCTGCTGATTTTTCTGTTCCTCCCACCCCCAAAGACCATAAGCACCTCAAAGGTATCATTTTCATTTTTTGTTCTCTTTTCCATGCCATGAGATTTATACAGTGCCTTCTACTAAGTACTTCTCCAGTAATAATATTCAACAAACAAATAAATGAAGAGAAGGAAAAATGTGGGCTCAGTAATGGTAGATGGATTTACAGCTAGGAAAAGGATTCTCCCAAACATTGTTGTTTAAGACCTGATTCTTTTTATAGAGTAATTCTCAGAAGTTAAAACATGACTCTCTTATAAACTGTGAATAAACATGTGTCAAGTGTTTTATTCAACTCATTAATTAATGTTGGAACAAGCAAAGTGGTAAAGCTGATTTTAAAAAGATTTAAGAAGCAGGGATTATGTAGCCTTTTTAACAAGAAAGGTGGAATAAAATTGCTGTTTGGACACAAAATTGATTAATTCTCTTACTAGCTTTAACCTTTGGGATGTTCTTTTCTGCTGCATAGAAATCATTTGCATGTCTGCGGGGCACAAACATACAAATAAATGCAACTTTACAGAATAAGTCCCTAATTAATAGTAGAAAGAAGAAAAATGAAATGATGGTATGTTTTCCTAGAAAATTAAATAATCCTCAGATGGGTCTGATAAACAATGACTTGGGGCACACAGAAAGAATGAGCAGTCATCTTCCTGACCTTGTTTCCAGAGTGAGGATAGTTCTTCTTTCCCAATGTTCAGTTCTTTTTACCTTATGCTATTTTTCTGTAACAATTTCCTCCATCCCTATGGCTTGTCAATGACTTTCAAATGTATAAGTTTGGTCCAGGTATTTCTTCATAGCTCATACTTACCTTTTAAACTCTCTCTTGACTAGCTATGTGACTCTGGGAAGATTACTTAACCTCTCTGTGCCTTTGTTTTCTCCTCTGTAAAATGGTATTAATAACAATACCTACCTTACAGGGTTACTGTAAAGAGTAAATTAATGCAAAGGTACAAAGTGTTTGGAAGAGCACCTGACATGTAATGTAATAGAAATACTTGTTACTATTCTCAACATCTCTGCTTGAATGTCCCAGTGGCATGCAAACACTTGAAATCAAACTTATCCCATTCCCTCCTCACACCTCCTCTACCTCCAGTGTTCACTGTCACAAAAGGACCACTATTCATGTGGTTATAAAAATGACACACTGAAAGCTAGCCTTTATACCTCTTTTCCTTACTTCTCATGTCTAAACCATGATATGTCCTGTCTATTACTCCTCAGTACCTCCCAAACCCATCAATTTCTCTCCATCTCTACTGCTGGCACCCTAGTGCAAACTACTTTCACCTCTCGCCTATAACTACTGAATAGTCTCCTCATAAACTCACTCACTTCTGTCTAAACCACTGTCCACACTGAGAATGAAGATCGTGCTATGCTATATCCCTGCTTTGAAACTTTCAAAGCTTTCGATTGCTCACTTGCAAAGACCCAAATAATCAACTGGTCCTTGTCTCATGCAACTTTTCTCAGTATCTGTGCTCCATCAATACTGGACTCTATTTGTTTCCTGAAGTGAAACTTCAAAACTACCATAAAATCCAGCAATCCCATCCCTGGGAGGCCATCCTTCTACTAGGAAGGGGATCTTGTAATAGATGCGGATTAAGTTCCCCTCCAATTCCAAGCTGTTGGGGTTCAATGAATTGGTGGTGGTGGGAACTGTATGTGGAAGACCTGGTGTAATAGAATGAATTGCTGTTCAGCAAACAGTCACTCAGCTCCCTCTCCTTCTTGGGATAGAGGATAATTACTTAGTCCCATTGACTTTACGCTTGGCCATATGTCTTGCTTTGGCCAATGAAATGTTGGAAGACATGGCTCAAGCAGAGTTTTTAAATGTGCTTGTTCACTTCTGCTCAGCCATTGAGCCCTGTGATCCACTGTGAGATGCTCCTGGTAGCCACTGACCCTTCAGTCTAGGCTTTAGAATCCATACATGTGGAGCAGTCCTGAAGCCAGCCCACAGCCCGCAGCCTAGCCCATCTGGCCCTTGCGGAGATCAGCAGACCCCAGCTGATGCTCAGATCCATGAGTGTAAGAATAAAGGAGGTGTTATTATGCAGCATTCTTATGACAAAAGTGGACTGACAAATACCTGGTTCTTCCTAAACTGAGACACTCCCAACTTACACTCATGATATTGGGCCCTTTATAGGTAGTGGTTCTCCTTGCCACTCTCCTGCCTTGGGAATCCACCCTGTGTGGTTGTCTGGGTCAGGAGAATGGGTGCCCATGATTTGACATGCTGGCCACATTTACACTTAACATGGCTTTGAGGCTAAGGGCCTTCTGGGAACAACCAGGTTATTCTTTTTCTCTATGTCCTTGAAACAACAGGGGAGTCTATATTATAGTGGTCTTTGTGTCTCTTGATATAGTTTGTCTTACACTATTCTTGCTCTGTTCTTACTGAGGTAAAAACACTTGGGCAAATCTACCTGAATATGGAAGGGGCTTCTTCCTTTTTGGACCCCAAGTTTTGAATCCATGTTATATTTTTCTCTCAGGAACTCACTCAGGAAGTTTTTAACAGGAAGGCAAAATCCACTTCTGTCTTTCTTCTTTCTTTTTAGCAAGGAGAAACTGGCCTGTGCTTCTAAGAGTCAGTGTTGGGCATGAAGGTCATGGAGAGAGGGACTGGAGCATGGGCTGGGTAGAAGCGCAGAAAGCAGGCACCAAACAGCAGAGACAAACCCCAAGAGGTTCCTAAAGTTAGTTACTGGTGCTTCCTCTAAGTTGGCTGTGGCCTCTCCATGAGTGTATGGTCCTTTCAAAAACTTCTCCTTTAAAGCCTCAAATTCTGAAATTGCTTATGCCATCTTTCCATAGTAACTGTTTCATTTCTGGGTTCTCTATGGTGTAGGAAAGTAGAAGAGGGAAGAAAGGGTGGATGTGACTGGCAATATAAGAAACAGTTCCTTACATTTGGAGAGGGGGACCGTAGTAACTCAGATCTGCAGGGATCCAGCTTGATTTTTAGCCCTGCCTGTCTGATTATTTTTTCCTCAAGGCCCAGGATATGAAAGTACTTCAATGAAAGAGATAAAATAACAATTACATAAGTAAATAAGCATGTTAGTTATTGGGGAAGGAGAGAGAGAACAATCTTTGGGCATAAGAAAGACAGAAAAGAGATAAGAGAAATAACATGTGCCAGACACCATACCTGGTATTGGACATACGGTACCTCATCAGTTTTCACAGTAGTCCTTTATTAACCATTTTGATAATTAAGGTAATAAGGAAATTAAGATCAAGAAAAGTCCAGTAACTTACTGAAGATCCCATAGCTAATAGGTTGGAGAATTGGAGAGAGAGCCCAGATAGAACTAGGATTAGAACCCATGTCTGTCTCTAGAAAGTGGGAGAAAGGATGAATATCATTCAGACTTAACCTTACACACAGATGTTCAAATGTCACATTATCTAAAAGAAAAAATGCCCTCTACTCCAAAATGGCTCCTTCACTTGCTCATCCCAATGCCTAGATTTCCACTATTCTATTTCCCTTTCATTGGACTGAATCCAGGTTTGTTCGGCCCGGCAAGTGTTTGGCAGCGTGCCTGGAGGTACTCAGTTCCAGGAGAATTGTGTACATTGTTCATGAACAGTGGCTTCATGCCAAAATTTGAGAGAAAAAGTTATATCAAAACAAAAAATGTATTATAAAATGCAAATCTGAACTGAGTTTAAAAGCTAAAATGTGAGAACTTTCATGTTTGTTTTGTGCTACAATCCCAGAACTCCAGCACCCCAAGCATGTGAGTTCTTTGTATAGTAAGGGCCACTTTGTTGCAAAAGTTTGAGAAGTGCTGGCTGAAGGCACCCTGTCCCTTGGAAGTCCCTGGAAAACAAAAACCTGTTGACTGGCAGGGGTGAGGGAACATTTATATTCCCTGCCAAATATGAGCACTTAAGGACAAATTTATTAGCTTAGATTCACCCAGCACAGAGAAAATACCTGAAGTAAAGAGACCAAAAGCATAGGTTTGGTTGTATTCTGGGAGCACAGAGACCATTTCTGTTGAGCAACAGTGGAAAAGCGCCACTTAGAAGATTATCTGGGGTGGGGTTACTAAAGAGGTCATTTTTGCCTCCATCAACTATTTATTCTCCACCCCACACCCAGTGTTAGAGAACCTTCCCAGGCTCCCTTGGTAGAGAGAATGCTCAGAGACCAGTTAAATGGGGAAGCGAACCACGTGACTCCCTCTTTCCTCCCTAGTCATGGCTGACTTAGCTACAGGCAGACGCTAGACTCAAGGCAGTGCATTTGGAATGTATTTGTGTGCATGAAAAAAGCCAGAAATCCTTTTATTCAGGAATCTGGGAGTTGGTGAAAGATCCGATTTTAGTCAACGTGAACTGAAGAAGGTATTAGAGCCAGAAATAATGGTGGCCACATGCAGGCAAAGGCAGTAAAAGCCAGTCTGCCAAAAGACAAAACCAGATGTGCAGAGAGAAGCAAGAGGACGTACAGCTCTGGAGAGAGAAAAACAGAAACTTCAGTTTCTGAGTTCTGACCCTTCATGAAGCCTGGCTGTTTTGTGAACTATCTCAATACCTTCCCATAAATTCCCCTTTGCTTAAGCTGGCTAAAGTGGGTGTCATCCTGTGCCATTAAAGTTTTCTAGCAAAGACAGAGGGACATAGTAAAAAACCAACTTGACCTGGGTATAGAGTAACCATGTAATTTATCATCCTAACTGGAACTCATAGGGTGCTGTTAATAATTATACCGACACAACAGGAAAACCAGGATGTATGGCCATCCTTCCTATGTGGTCAGGAAGGGAAATGAAATGTTCACTGCTCATGTTTCCCAGATGCTGTTAGCTGCTTAAATCTAGGTTACCTCATCTGATTGTCACGATAATCCCATCAAGACCTCTGTCAGACCAGGAACTAGAGCTAGAGAGATTCAACCCACAGGAAACTGGTGGAAGAGCCAGGATAGGGACCCAGGTCTAGCTGACCACAGATTCTGTGCTCTGTGCTCTTCTCTGGAACAAGTTTGCCGAGGCTCACGCTGTACTAGCTCATAGTCCTCACATCAGCCTTTCAGGGTGTCTGAAAGCAATGATCAGTGAAGAGCAACACATGCAATCACACTAATGTCTCAGAAGACCCACTCCTACCCTATTGACACAAGGACAATGTCTAACCTCATTCTCGTTTGAGACGCCTTTCAGCTGAAAATGGACAATGCAACACAGTCTTCAGTAGCAAAGAAGGAAACTGAAGCAATTTTGAGACCATTTAGGGAAAGCCTCGTTTTCACCGGAGTAATCTGAGTATAGTATAGGACACAAAAGATTAGGGGTCAGAATTTTTCAGATAATTGCTTGTTTTCCTTGTCTAGTGAGGTTTAACGCTCAGGCTTTCTTTTCTGAGCATATATTGTCCTCACCAACAGTGAGCATGCACCGTTGAGCAGCAGTGAGCAGCTCTTTCTAGGTAAGAGCTGTGTGGCAAAAGGAAGAAGTGATGGGAGTTTAGAACCTGATACTTGATTAAGACTCAGGTGAAAAACTCTCTTCATTAGAAGTCTAATGTGATCTCAGTTTTCTTTCTACTGAAATGCCCCATATAACAGGAAAATAATTAGTTCCAAGTTCTAAATCCCTTTTCTTCTCAGGCACTTCTAGCCTCCCAGGACTAACCCAGTCACTGGGACTTGCTAATCACTGTGGGGACTGTTCCAGGTTCTTTCTGAGTCAGAAAAGGGGATAAATTACTGCCAACCGCACCCACCGGCCAGAATAGTAATTACATCTTAATTCAGGCGATGTGACCTAGATAGGAAGCGAGCTTTCCTACCATATTGATCTGGCTTGAAGAAGAGGCTTCAGCACTGGGCTAAGAGACAGGACTTTCTATTCCATTAGAGTCTCAGCTGTTTTTCCTAACACTGATTTAGAGCCACTGATGAATCTGCCCTTGCGTGAGTTCCTCCCAACATATGTTCCCAGTGTTATCCCCTACCTGTGAGAAGGGGACTGGTGGTGGAAGAATTTGGATGGAAATTCTAGTATGAATAGGGAAGCAAAATTTGGGCTGAGTAATTGTTAGAGCCATAGGGTACAATGCATTTCAAGGTCCAAGGTCCAACCTCACAAACTACAATTCTGATCACCTGCAGGTGAGACCAGGTTAAAAAACATCGTTGGCATTTCACAAGTTATTTGGGAGCCAGAAAACAGCATTTGACACAAGGCAAACCTTACTGAACCTTGTAAAGTGTAAATGTGCATTTTATTACTATAATGATAATTTAATTGAAAAAATATCTCTTTAAAGAAAAGGACCATAAAACATGATTGGTTTTGAAGAACTTTATGGACTATATTTTGAAGCAGTCTTGGTGCTGTGTCACAGCTACAGAGTATTTTACTGGCTTTTTTTTTTTTTTTCATGCATGTGGCATTTGGTCACCAAAGTTAAGGGACCTTATAGTTTCTCTTTGAATTGATTTAAACCCCTGAGAATTATTCAGGTGCTCATATTATTTTCCTTCCTCTTTCTGCACCCAGCTGCCAATTGAGAGAAACAATTTTTTGAAATTACTCAAAGGCATACCTGCAATGTATGTCTGTGCACAGAGTCTTTTAGGGGCCTGCACTCAAGACAACTGACGAATAGAAGAAGAACTCTGGTTGGTGCTGAGTAACCAGACAGCATCATCCACTCTGGCAGCATGTGAAACAACCACACAGGGAACAGAGCGACATGAAACAGCAGTTGAGCTCAGAGGTTAGTGAATGTGAAGCACAACTCGCACCTTAGAAATGAATCCCATCAGCTGATACGTGATTAATCACTTATTATTATCTTAGCAGTATTTTCACTTTTTTCCTTTATCAATCCACATTTCTTAATTATATCTTATGGGCCTCAAATGAAAACTGTCTTTTTATTTGAAGATGCAATAATGGCTTCCACACAGAAATATCATTAAAGTTTTTCCTGAAAATTTTGAATTAATTTTATTTTCTGGGAAATATTGTATTTAATCTAGTTTTTCTTTCTGGTGGTCAGAATGCAGATGTTACAGAAATGTTTTTCTTTTTTATTTATTTTTATTTTTTATTTTAATTATTGTTCAAGTACAGTTTTCTGCCTTTTACTCCCAGCTCAGCACACCCCCCAGCCCTCCCCACCTCCCTCCCATTTCCACCCCCACCCTTGTTTTTTGTCCATGTGTCCTTTATACTTGTTCCTACAAACCCTTCTCCTTTTCCCCTGAAATTCCCTCCCCTCTCCCCTCTGGTGACTGTCAGCCTGTTCTCTATTTCCACGTCTTTGGTTATATTTTGCTGTTTGTTTTGTTGTTTAAGTTCCCGTTAAAGGTGAGATCATATGATATTTATCTTTCACCACCTGGCTTATTTCCCTTAGCATAATGCTTTCCAGTTCCACCCATGCTGTTGCAAAGGGTAGGAGCTCCTTCTTTCTTTCTGCAGCATAGAATTCCATTGTGTAAATGTACCATAGTTTTTTGATCCACTCATTTACCGATGGGCACCTAGGTTGCTTCCAACACTTGGCTATTGTAAATTGTGTTGCTATGAACATAGGGGTGCATAGGTTCTTTTGGACTGGTGTTTCAGGGTTCTTAGGATATAATCCTAGCAGTGGAATTGCTGGGTCAAAAGGCAGATCCATTTTTAGTTTTCTGAGAAAATTCCATACTGTTTTCCATAGTGGTTGTACCAGTCTGCACTCCCACCAGCAGTGCACTAGGGTCCCCTTTTCTCCACAACCTCATAAACAAAGCAACAAACAGAAATGTTTTTCTTTTGTTCCAGTTTTCTACCTTAATATATAACTTTGACCTTTAAGTTGGATAAAAATCATATTAACAGAAATGACTGTTCTCTAAAAACAAAAGAGCATTTTACTTATTAGTTACAAAGACACAGTTGATAAAGTACCATTTGTCCTGAAGTGCCTGTGTTTGTTTTGAAATCATGTAGTGATTATCTAAAAGTGTGCTGTCAGTGCATTTTCCTGGGGTTTAAAGTTATTCTTTTTATTCACTATTTACACATATTGCATCAAATTTAAAATTTGGTCATAGAACTGAACTGATTACTTGGTTGGGAAAAGGAAAGATAAATAATGACAGCAAAACTATGGTTATAAATATATAGTTATTTTAGGAATTACAGACAGGCTCAAGTTGAGATTGAGCAGTTTTAACAGTGCTCCTTTAAGTTTTTATTACAGCATTTAAGCTGTCAGTTTGCTACACCTATTTATAACCTGGTCTTTCTTCAGCCACTAACAGCTGGCCTGCAACTCACTTTTGCCCTAGGAATTATAGCCAAGCAGGCGTGGTTACCTTCAACACCTTTTAAAAGAATCATGACTAAAACGATACTTCAGAAATCTGAAAAACAAAGGTTGTCAAATAAGTTGGCTGATGTTTCTGCTCTATTAGATTCCTGGTATTAGGTATAGACACCTATTAAAAATCAAAGAATGCAGTCAGCTCCCTGAGTTCTGTCCTTTTCTGCAGCTGTGGTTTGGCAAAGGCCCTGGAGATTCTGTCTCCTAGAAGGCCACATGTCCCGAGCAGGTACTTTCCTCCTTAGCCACAGCTAAGCAGTATCAGCTCGAGCATCACACAGAGGCCTGAATTCAGCCTTCTTTCTTCATTCAGAAACTTTTTCTAGTGTGGTCACTGTACTAGGGAACTCAGACATCAAGGTTTCAGTCACTCATTGAAATACTGCTCCATAAAATACCACCTCCGTTTTGCTGGCCAGGCACATGGGTGGGCACGTGCGCATGATTAACTTCCTAGTTGCAAACTCCAGGCTCTAAAACTTCTAAGAACAAACGTTTGACAGCACCACACATTTTCTGTCTCATTGGTTTCTATTATTAATTTTTGAGTGCATACATTATTCTAAGTCAGACAAGGTAATTTTCCATCAGGGTGGAGTTATATTATTTCTAAGAAAGCAGATAAAACTAAAATTTAAACTTCAATAAGGAAATAGAACTTGAGTTGTAGTCAAAAACTCCAGATGCTTCCAGTAAGCTTGGCTAGGAGCCTGGGTGCGAGAAGTCAGAGTATGGGTCTGAGCTCAGGAGTGCAGGAAAGAGGGAGGGGCTTTTACTAGAGTCTGGGACTGATAAGGCTTGTCCCGCCAAGGATACATGCTAAGGGTGGCTCTGGGAAAGGATGGCCCAAGCTTTGGACTTTTTAAGGTGAAATCACAGCCACAAAGAAGAAATGATATAAGTGTCAATCAAGAGCTGGCTTTCTGGACCCAGGAGGTGAAGTGTCATGTACGCAGATGCTCGGGACTTCCAGAGTAGAGCCTGCTTCCTAGTGCTACACACTAAGAAACCGAGGTCCAGGGAGGGCAGCTACTTTTATCAAGATCATGATGGGGTAAAGCAAACAGGCAAGGGGTAGGCTGGGATTTGTTTTTTCAATCTCTCTCTTTTCCCACATGTGATATATTCCAGTGTGCAAATATGATTATACACTGTGAGAATCCAGGCCTTTGCAGTGCACAGTAGCAGACCACACACAGGGAGTCAAATATATCTCTCCCCTGAAGGCAGTAGGAAAAGCACATTAGTGCTGAAGTTGTTCAAATAGCTCTGTAGAACAGTGAGTTCAAATTGCTATTCTGCTTTGACTGCTGTGGTTCAGTAGAGAAAAATTCATTTAAAGAGCAAAACAAAAATATTTCAAACCTGATAGCTGAGAATAGACTCTTGCAGGACAGTATTTATCTGGTTCAGAAGACAATGCAAAGGAGAATCATCCACTCATAAGGCCCAAAATAGTTCAAGAAGAGAGCACTGTTTTGTTAAGGATTACTAAAGCAGTAGCCTTACAAGTCAAGGGAGGGTTGGGAACATTTCATCTGCCTAGCCTACTTACCTCATACCAAAAACACAGGCAAGGAAATGTCTAACACTCAGATAAGGAAGGTTGTAGATAGTTTGGGTTCAGGGACAAAACAAGTATTGCAGAACTTTTTCTTCAATCAGAGGTTCTGTACAGGTGAGTGGAGGATGAGAGAAGGTCTACGGTGGTGGTTATAACCTACACACTGGACATGGTCCTGGCTTCTGGGGTGCAGAGTGACTCTATAGAAGGCAAAAGAAGAGTGATTTAACCTCCTTTTCAATGATTAAAAACTGTTAAATATTATAAGCTAAGAGATTGTCTTTCATAAATCACCAAGTTATATAAGTCTCTTGGTATTCCCAGGCTAACAACTCTTTAAACTACTATGCATTCTAGACACACCGAAGTCACCATGTGACAAAGGAGAGAGAGGGGAGAGGTTTAAGTCACCCTGCCCTACTTTCCCCTCAGTATTGAAGGTTAATCTCTTCTCTGACCTCTACAGGGCAGTGTTTTGACCTCTGATGTCTGTGGTAGGCAAAATAATGGCTCCCCAATGATGTTCAGATCCTAACATTCAGAACCTGTGAATATGCTACTTTACATGGCAAAAGGGACTTGGCACAGATGATAAAGTTAAGGATTTTTTGATGAGTAGATTATGCTTGACTAGCTGGGTGGGCCCAGTTTAAACAGAAGGGCCAGTATAAGCAGAAGAGGAAGATAAGAGAGTCACAGAAAGATATGACAATGGGAGCAGAGGTCAGAGTGATATTATTACTGGCCTAGAAGATTGAAGAGGCCACAAACCAAGGAATGCGGGCAGCTTCTAGAAGCTGGACAAAGCAGAGAAATGAATTCTCCCCTACAACTTCTCGAAGCAATGCAACCATGCCAATACCTTGATTACAGCCCATAAGACCCATTTTATTTTTTACTTCTGACTTTTAGAACTGTAAAAGAAAATGTTTGCATTGTTTTAAGCTGCTAAGGTTGTGGTAATTTGTAACAGCATCCATTGAAAACTAATTCAATGCCTCACCACATGTCTGTGAAAAGAAGACAATCATAGAGTTCTTCTCAGCACCTCTGGTTGGCTTTCACTCAGCACCTCTGGTTGGCTTGGTTCTAACCTGGTAGTTCCAGATCTAAAGGCTCCTGGAAGTTGGGTACTGACCACTGAGGCTTCATTCAGAGCCCAGGATGCAGCCATTTCCTCCTGAACTGCAATGACTTCGGCTTGGATTCTGTGGGACACTCTGCTTTTGAAACTGTGACTTTCAGGAGTTGCACAGACGAGTTTGCATTCCTAATTTCCTCACACTCTACCTCTATCCCCTTGGCATCAATGGTATCATCCAGAGCACATGGCAGGTTGTATGTAATTTCTCCTCTGTCAGAGTGGACCTGAGAAAGTTCCTTGGTTCTAGTATTTGTGTTATTTGCCACAGTGACATTCCGAATGTGGTGAAAGACCACACCATCCATACAAATTGCCACTGAATCCTTCGTAAGTTTCCCCTCAGATGGACTAGCCAATGCAGTCATTCTCGTATCAACTTTGATCAAGCTGTCTTTCATGGCAAGGTAAAGAACAAACCAGGTTCTTTGGCTCTTCCTTGTAAAATATGGCTCAATCTAAGGATTGTGATTCTTTTATATTCTTTTAGGATACTTATGCACATCTGTATCCATTTGGAGAAAGTTATGACTGGTTAAAATCTACCTTCAAGATTCCAAGCTTCTATTGGGCTCTCCTGTAGGGAGCTGGGAGAAGCTAGACTTGAATGTCCTCATTATGACACTGTCAGCAATCAGAGCCCATGTCACTGTCCTCACTTCACCAGAGGTGTAGCTGCTGAAGAACTCACTGGTATTTTTAAAAAGCTCTCTGAATGGTTCTAGCATGCAGTCAAGGTTACATACCACCATTCCAAGCACTTTTTGCATTAAGAGTTTTATGATACTTACATAAATTTTATCCTCAAAATGTCTCTATAAGTAAAGTACTGTTAATATCTTCATTGCACTGAAGAAAAAAAGCAAAATATGGAAAAGTTACATAATTTGCCCAAGGTCACATGGTAAGCAAGGGACAAAACTAGGATTCGAACCCAGACTCTAGGAACCTGAAACATATTGCTTCCTACTGCCTGGTGCAGAGTTCAGTCCTAACCACACAGCAGAATCCTGTTATTCAACAAATGTTTGTTGAATTAATAATAGGTTTTCAATTAAAATATTGTGAAATATTGGTGAAATCAGTTTTCAGTTAAAGTGCTGATAGATGTGGGTCCAGTATTACTTTTTAATTTGCAAAGTGCTTTCAGACAGTTTTGTTTACATGTTCATTTGTGGACTTTTTCTTTAGACTTTAACTTTTAATTTTAACTCTAAAAAACTCTAGAATTAAGAAAACAAAATACTAAGAAAAAATAGTAGCATTTTCATCCCCAAATTTGTGGGAAAAAATCATCATTTTTGAGTGCTCCTGTATTCTATAATTCTTAGGTATTTAAGTTCCAAAATTATGGTCTTATTTAAACAACTATATTTTTTATAGTAAAAGATTTCTTTTTAAATAGCCCAGGGCTAAATTAATCTGAAATGATTAAAGTATCTGCATTTGATTTGATTCTACTTTTAAAATATTGATTTTCCCAAAAAAGGCTTCATTTTGGTAAAGCTTCACTTGTAGTGTATCATAAATATACATTTCATCCTCAGAATCTTTAAAACAGCACCAGAATCACCTGCTTTATCATTTAAGGACAGAAAGAAAAGAATTTTCTTCTCATTCTATGTAAATCTGAAACTCCCTTTAAGATTAGTGGATGTAAGGAGGCAAGAAAGGAGACTAATTCTCTTAAAGTTAGAGCAGTTTGTTACATGATGGCATTTTTTTTTTCTGTAAAAACATGAGAAACTCAAGAGACGCAAAAGCTGGTTTTGCTACAAATTGCCTGTGCTCTAAAATAAGAATGGAAAGTGGAGGAAAAATAGAACAGTAATTGCAAATTGTCTTTTATACTGTGGTTGAAAGCGCTTCCCTGTTCAATAATTTTAATAAAGAAATCCCCCAGCCTTTCCCTGATCAGTTTGAACATAACTCAAACATCATAGACATTGTTCCTTGGGTTTATAGCTTCGTGGTTTCAAATTATGTTTGTTATCCTGCCAAGACTTAGGTTAGTCTACTGTAGTTAAAAATTAGACTCCAAAGCAACTAGAAACTCATGTTTTTCCTGTCTCAAAACAAGATTATATTTACAGTCAACCTATCATTATATTAATTTTTAAATTCAGCAAGTCATAAGTAGAATTATAGACCACTCAGAGACATAAAGTTCAAATTAACTTTGTGGTATTTTCTTCTCCAAATTCTCAATTAAATATCTTTAGACATTAGTTCCCAGCCTGTAGAATGTAGGTCTCTGAGGCACCAGGATGTTAATGCAAGGAGCTCTCAGCTTTCCAGTCTAGTCACTGAATAGCTGAGATGTCATACACATAAATGCACTGCCATCTCCCAAATATATGTAGATGTCAGTGTGATTATACTCCAATTCATTTAAAAGTCTGTAATTGAGAACTGTAACTGTTTGTCATATGTATCTTCTTGGTCATGGGAGAATTTCATTTGGGGAGGGCTGGTGCTATGTAATATTTCTTGATATTAAAGAGAGACCTTCATGATTAAAAATTAGCAAAGATACATAACTTAGAGAAAACAGCCATACCAATGGTCATCTCTTCTATGAAAAGTATCTAAAGACAGCAGGGAGAGCCTACCCAACAAACTGTCAGATCTATGTGCTTCTCTCAGCTCATAGCGATAGCTACGGGCAATTATTTCCAAATATCTCAAGCCTCAAATGTATTGCTAGAGAATTTGAAAACTACATTTTAAACCCTGTCATGTTGGCAGATCAAAGGGCTGGGGCTTCTTTATAAATCAAATGTGCACAGGCCCAATAATCCATTGAAAAGTGTGTTTTTCCACTAGACAATTGGGATCAGATCCTTATAGTTCATTGCTAGTCAGGCCTTTTCTGGCATTTCATTTGGGATCTTCCTACGCATCTAGAGTCATAGGCAGGGAACAAGAAGGACTTTGAAAGAGGATCAAATATAAGTGAACTATGTTGTTCGGCAAGAGGCCAACCAATAACACTGGCTAGAAGCCAGCCTAGAGCAGGCTGAAGGCAGAGGAGAGCTAGGGTGTTTCCTTATGTTACGACCAATCTCTGTCTTTGGGATCACTGCTACCATTGGCGTATAATTTACCTAGGCAGGAACTAGACTAAATTCTTTGCCATCATTAGGCAACAGCAGATGAAGAAATGGACATTGTGAGAAGTTAGGTGGCGTTGAGGTCACCAGGTAGGGAATGGTAAACTCAGGTTTGGAATTTAACCATATTTAACAGGTATTTAACTGTAAAGCCTATGCTTCAGCAGATACTGGTGGCAAGGCCAAGCCCTAGTCACAGATGTGTTGTGGGCAAAGTTCTCTCTCTCCTCTGTTTTCTGCTATTTACTCAATAAATGATTCAAGGCACCCCAGCCAGTATAACTTAGTCACTAAGTCCTAGTGGCTCAAAGTGAAGACTTTGGTGTCATACACACAGCTGAATTCAATCTTCATTCTGCTACTTACTAGCATTGTTGTCCTGTGCTATTTATTTAAGCTATCAAAAACTTGTCACATAAGATTCCTATGATGGACTCACATAGTGCCGTCATTCATTTGGTGAATTTTAACTGAAAATACACCGTCTGCCTGCAGTCTGAGCACAGGGGTTGGTGGCAGTGCAGAGCTCTCTCCTCTTGGAGCTCACATTTTAGTTTGGGAGTGTGATACTGTGATTTATAATAAGAAGTACAAGCTTGGTTTCCTCCAGTTTCGGACAGAGCTCCTAAAACCCTTAGAACTTCCTAAGTAATGAGAGCCATGTATGTGTCTTTTGCTACACTAACTCGGGAACTTTGGAAAGCACCTAAGAATGGGAGAATGCTGCCAGTGGGCTAGTGATTCCATTGGGGGTTGGAGCTTGCAGTCCTGCCTCCCTTACCCACCCTGCAGAGGAAGGAGGGCCTGGAGATTTTAATCATCAGTGGCCCATGATTGAATCAGTCACGCCCCTCTAGTGAAGCCTCTATAGAAACCCAGATGGAAGAGGGTTTCACCAACCAGGAAACAAGTGGAGGTGCTGGGAGAGTGGTGCCCGTGCACGGGGCATGGAAGCCCCTCGGCCTTCCCACATGCCTTGCCCTATGCCTCTCTTCCATCTGTATGTTCCCCTGTATCCTCTATCACATCCTTTTGCAATGAACTGGTAAATGTAAACAAGTGTTTCCCTATGTTCTTTGAGCTCTTAGCAAATAATAGAATTCAAGGAGTGGGGGAGGTCATAGGAATCTCTGATTTGTAGCCAAATGGACAGAAGTTGTGGGTAACCTGGGGACCTACTACTTGTGATTGCCATCTGAAGTGTGTTGTGTGGGGGCAGTCTAATTCTGGGAGATCTGATGCATCTCCAGGGAGTGTCAAAATTAAGTTAGATGGTCGGACAACCGGCTGGCATCACAGAGAATTGCTTGGCAGGGTGAGAGGAGCAAACCCCCACACATTGGGTAACTGAAATTGTCAGAAGTGAAGTGTTCTGTGTAACAGTAAAGGAGACATACAGGAAAGAGAGATTGGTTTTTCCTATACAAGGAGTCAGGTAATAAAAAATGAAACAGATGTATGATATAATTAAGCAGTGGTGCATGCTATGAAGAAATACAAGGCATGGTCAAAGGGATGACAAAGATAGAGTGACAGGGATGCCAGTGTGGATGAGGTTGTAACATACATATGTCCAACGCTTTAACAATAGACCTGACACACACACGGACTCAATAAACTACAGTCTGTTATTTTCATTACACCCCTTATACTGACCCAGGTGTTTGGACAGCTCCCTAATAATGGAAGATGCAGGAGGAATGATTTCTGTGTGTGGCATTTCAGATCCTGAGGGAGGCATGTAAGACAGTGCCGGAGGCCCCCCTTCAGGTGCTGGGTCTCCTCTGTGCAGTTGGGGCTAAGTTTTCTCCTCCTCCCAGTGAAGTAATGCTGAGGAAATACATCTGATTAGTCACATCTGGAAGTTAAATTGCTCGCTATTAAACCATATAAAGACCCTGCTGTTCTTTCCTGACCAGAGTTTAGGGGAGGGTCGTTCCTAAATTTGAATTTCTGAGGGTAAGTAGTGGGTCTCAATTTTTTTCTTTCCAGAAAGCATTAGGATCCTTTTCTAAATTGGTTCAACGGATTCTACAAAGTTGGATCCTCACAGATCCCCAAAGTTTCTGCGTTATTCCCCCCCCAGGAAAATTGCTTATTTTTATTCATTTACATAAAGGAAGAGACAACACTTTTACTGACTTTTTCCAAAAATGATCAAGATGACTTTCTGCCAGTGCCTATATAGGAAAGGAGTTGCTCTCACTAAAAAAAATAATAATAATAATAAAAGTAATCTATCCCAGTCCTGAGAGGGGTGACTCAGATGGTTGGGCCTCATCCTGCAAAGCAAAAGATCGTGGGTTTGATTCCTAGTCAGGGCACATGCCTGGGTTGCGGGTCAGGTTCCCCAGTTGGGGTGCGTGAGAGAGGCAACTGACTGATGTTTCTCTCCCTCTTTCTCTCTTTCTTCCCTTCTCTAAAAATAAATAAACAAAATCCTTTTTAAAAGTCTTTCCCATGAAACCTCTGCAACCATTTAGCCTTAGCCTTATGAACTTTGGTGTTATACCTTCAACGTGTTTGGCTCTAGCAGCTGGCTGGTTCTCTCACTTCTAGCTTTGAGAATGTAGCAAGGTATTTAACCTGTGAACGGTGTTCTCACCTTTGAAAGAGACAACACTGCCTCATCAGTGGAAGACACTAACTTCCAGAGCACAAGAGGCATGATAATTAGCATTCTGAAATAAAGAAAAAAACAAAACTATCCTTGGGTCGGATCTGGCCTTTAGGAGGTTGGATGCAACCCTGGGATGCTGGCAGGGCTCTCCCTCATATCCCAGTTCCCTTCTGAGCACTGCTGACCCGTGAACAACATGGGTTTGAACCGAGCAGGTCCACTTATATGTGGACTTCTTTTTGATAGATGTATTTCCTCATGATTTTCTTGAAAACGTTTTCTTTTCTCTAGCTAACTTGGTGGTAAGAGTACAGTATGGAATACGTACAACATACAAAATATGTGTTAATGGACAATTTATGTTATCAGTCAACAGTAGACTGTTAGTAGTAAGCTATATTCAGACATCTTTGTTAGCTAGGGACACGGCCTGCTGACACTTGAAGGTAACATTTTTAAGAACTTAATCACATAAATAAGAAAGGCTTTTTTCTGTTAATTCCAGCTGAAAAATTCAAGGGGAGAACACTGAGGGGCCTCATCTGGGTCTCACGAGTGTTTTCCTGGACCAGCCACTTTGACCAGGTTGACAGGTCATTCTGAGTCACACACCCTCCCTTGTGGTCAAGGATACAAGAAACCCTGACTTGGTAAGTCCACACTTGACCTGTGAGGTTGGAGTCAGGGTGGCACAGTTCCCCCCAAAACAGGGAAGGCTATTACCATAGCTACAGCAGAGAACACCATATTTATTATTCCACTTAACCTGCTAATCCTAACAAGTTTCTTGTGAGACTTCAAGTAAAGGGAGTTCAGCAGAGAAACATTTTGTGTTGGGATTAGGCTCTGAACTCCATGTTAGGAGAAAACTCCGCTTAGTCCAGCCTACTGAGCATCACCAGCTTTAATTCTAGTGCTAGAATGAATTACTAATTCTTCAGTAGAGAACATGGGGAAATCTGGCTTGTGTTTACAAGAAAAAACATACTTCTCTTGAAACACCAGGATCACCATGTACGCAGATGAGCAGTGTTTGGGAATGAAGACTAGATGAGGGAGAGGGACCCCTTTACACGTTACTAAACCCGTCCCAGGTATAGTCTCTGCAGGAGTGCTTCTTCACTAAGTGATGGGAAAAATCACTGGAATTATTAAGTGAATATATACGTAAATTTTAATAGATGTCAATTTTAATCAACGTACTTACAGGATGGGCAAAAGTAGGTTTACAGTTGTGAGTATGAAAGCACAGTTTATTCTTATGTTATTATTTATTATTATTTTATTTACTATATGAGCAACTATAAAACAACTTTTGC
Source organism: Glossophaga mutica (assembly GCA_039655065.1). Classification (NCBI taxonomy): domain Eukaryota; kingdom Metazoa; phylum Chordata; class Mammalia; order Chiroptera; family Phyllostomidae; genus Glossophaga; species Glossophaga mutica. The sequence continues at coordinate 146,598,769 of CM077306.1, forward strand.
CCACCCCTGTATATATTGTACATAAACATACACACCGTTAGGGTGCTCAGTGACAGGGGCTATGAAAGAATTCACAAAGAGAAGAAAGTACAGAGAGTAAAGGTTTTTGTTTTTACTTTCCCAAGAGAGGGAAAGAGCTAGGTGCAGAAATATGCACCAGCACCAGCCCTGAGGGGTTAGGGCTTTGGGCATTTCCCCGGGAATGGGGTGATTGTAGAGCCAGGTGTTTCAGTTGGGCTGCAACTTGTTTCGATGTTATCTTTGGGTGCAGGTTCCAGGCAGTCTGGTCGTTGTCCAATATGTCCTGTCCCAAGTTCCCAGAGCCTCTGTGCCCTCAGGGTGCTTCCAGTAATTTTCTAGTCCTGAGGATAAAGGCTCATAAAACAATTAGGGTCAGTCGTGCTCGGGGGTCTAGCCAGCTCTGGGAAAGAGGGCCTGAGAAAGTGGCTTCTATCCTATTATACACATATTTAAAAGGAACACTATATGTACAATTACACATTTTTCTCTCTCTTCCCTCCCTGGCTCATATCTTTAAATAACAGTGAAGTACACAGGAGTACACAACAGTGTACTACTCTTTGAGAAAACACCAAGCATGCTGTCTAAAACTTACCAGGTGGACCATAAATGTCCCTTGACTCAAAGCTGAATCTCTCTCCCTCCTAAAGGATGACTTTCCCTTATACAGCTATCTTTTCCAATCCTTGCAGCTTTCTCTGGGATTGGTAAGGCTGTTTCAAAGACAATCAGAGAAGCTCTCAAAATTCTGAGTATCAGAGAAATAGGAAAATAATTTTTTAGCATGTCTCTACTCATGTTTTAGCAGTTCCTCACTTTAAATCTGCTCTTATTTCTCTGCAATTGAATGTTTTCTCAAACTAAAATTTCAGTTATTACTTGTGGAATCTCCCACATTTCATGCACATACATATTATTTACTTGAATGAAAATCAAGGTGTGCCCAACATTCCATCCTTTGGGAGAGAAAGCACTCAAATACACTGAGCAGAAAGCGTGCATTTCCTGTTTGTACTGGATTAAGATTCAGACAGCTTCAGAACAGGGTACAGTATAATATAACCACTGTATGTCTTAAAAGTGCCCCTGTGAACACATTGAGTCTGGAGTCTTTGAAGAGAAGTTAAAACTGTTATGTACAGGAAAATAGTACATATTTAATACAAGAAGGAATCTTGTCATCAGCAATTAGTAGACTATTAATTTTGATAGGAAAATGTGGGACCTAACTTGTCCATGGGAGAATCTTCACTAGCTGTGCTTTCTCTGGAGGCATTTAGTAACCATTATTTTCAGGTACTTTTAACATATTTGGGCTGTCAGGCTGAACATTTTCAGGATAGCTTGGGGACTTAATGAAGTAAACTGATATTTTTTAAAAACCATTCCATGAGAAGTGAGAATTCATTTGCCAAGTAATGAATATAGCATACTCCACTTAAATACTTTACCAGACTCTCCTGCTTCATGCCTGAATCAAGGTTCTTCAGTATATGGCAAGAGAAAAATAGGATTAAGACATGTTTACCTCCTCCTAAAATGATAGGAATGAACATTGATATTTCAGGAACTGTGCTAGGGTCTAGCTCATTGGATTTTGCTTCTAGGTCATATACAACCTTGGCAGGATCAATCTTAGTGCCATGGTAAGGATGGGAACTGGATAGCCACAGGTTAAAAGTGAATAGGAAATGAGGAAGAGGACATTCTAAATGCAGTCCTATTTCAAGTGGCTTGATTTTTTTTAAGGGAAGGTGTTAATATGGCCAGTAATTTGCTTTAAAATACTTCAGCAGACATCATGTGTGCGAATATGGGTTGCAGTGTGCTTTCATCTAGACCCTAAGGCAGGCAGTTATTCTAATTGGAAATACATACTCCAGTGGTGGTTACTGGCAGCATTTACTCAAAATGCCAAACTTCAGAGTTAGTGACAGGTGCCTTAGCTATCTTTTATCTCTAACACCAGAGGTTTGGATAATTAACATAATGAATGTCAGGAGTGGGTTGTCACTTGTGAAATTCCAGTTATTGGAGATGCATGGATTAGTTAGGAATGCTTTAGAGGCATTCTCACCTTGTAAGAACAAGATACAAGAACATGATGAAGCTCCTTAGACTTGAATTTTCTGCAGCCACAGGTCCAGGGCTAATGAATGGAATAAAGTCCCAGAGGAGGAAGGAACTGGAAGAGGTGGAATCCAGAATGAAACTGGCAGGATGAGCCCTGGAAAAGAGGGTAATGCCTGATGGTAGGACATGAAGTCTGTGGTTTGCCTTAAGCCTTTCCATCCCCTCTCCCCATACCTGGGGAAGTGCCTGATTTCTGGATATTCATACCCTCACCTCCATCCTTTTTCTTCTTCAAATTACAGCCTTCTCTCTGAAGCAGATTCAAAGAGACTCTTAAGACTTAATGGACTTTATATTTCTGGTGAATAATTAAGACATTTAGAGCAGAGCTTAGAAATTATTCCTACTTATAATCATTGTTAATTATGTATAACCATATATATTTTTTTGATTGGCATACAAATGTTTTTAGAGTAGTATTTGTTTGGTAAATGTGAACCTTTACATTAACATATTTTCTTTCTTCAACAAGTTTAAGGAGTAAAAGAGGATGGCAATTAACCAAAAAAGAGGTCAGCTCCTGTGTCAGTGCTAAGCTGGAGGTCAACAGGCTCAGAGAGATGGTGATAAAATTAACGATATGCAATGGCATTTCCCTGGGAACTTGACACTAAAATTTTGCTTATTTGTTGTTCCCACTATGTTAAGCCTAAACTGACTTTTTCTAAAACACCTATTCAAAGGTGACTGAAAGAACAACTCTCCATAAACCATGGAAGGTGAATAAATGGTTTAATTTTTTCTGCCCTTGTACAAATATTTGAAGGTATTCTAAGGAGCAAGACAGGGGTGGGCAAAAGTAGATTTCCAGTGTGAGTATGTGAAACATGGAATTTATCCTTGTATTATTATTTATTAATTACTGTGTCCTTTTTTTGGTATTACAACTGCAAATGGAGTTTTGCCCACCCCTTTTGTTGTTGCATGAAGCAGCACTGCCCAAGGAAAGTCCCACTTGATATTTAAACAGTAAAATGGAGTTATGCCACTAAATAAACAACATAAAGTTGATGCTTTTTAAATCTGGGTGATTAAATTCACATTTATAAAGAGAGACTGGCCAGTCAAGAAATGGATTTTCCTACAGTCCAATAATATAATTGTGGTTACTAGTACCTGACCCAGTCTGATCACACTGAATGCTACATATCATAAGCAAAACACAAGGTGAAGAAAGCATAACAGAAGTCCTAGGGAAAAGGAATCATCCGTAAAATGATCTCAATGAAGGCTCCTGTTTGTATGCAACGAGTGTGCCAATGTGGAGAGAAAGGCAGAGCCAGTGCTTAAAAAGCCAAGAGGTCCTAGTTTAGGGATCCATAGGACAGAGGGGATCTGGGGAATCCCTACTGGGAGTAAAGCAAGAATATGAAGCTCCATGCTATGTACCATTCCATGTGCCACTAAATTCATAGACATTGATTTAAAACAAATTCTTAAGCACGGAAAACAAATATTTTGTAAATTACAGTTAAAAATGAGAATATGCTACACAACCAAAACCTTTAGGATTTGAACATTATTTACTGAATGAGAGATTCCAAATGTATTATGACTTTATTAGTTCAGCTGTTAACTGACTAGTCCTAAATTCCAGAGTCAAAAGTCTATGTCTTATCTGGGTTACCTACCTCTGCCAAACTTTCTTTAGTCCCTGTTGTCCTCTGACTCCTGTTCTATAAAATCATATCAGAGTGCCTGATTCAGAGAAACCACCTATGGATTTCATGTTTTCAGGTACACCATTACCTGTAATCATTAAAGAGCCAAATATGCACAGATAACTAGGTGGTGGAAATTTCAAGATTCACTCATAGTTAGCTTTGAAAACATTTATGTACCTTTAAAAAAGTCTTCTTCCAAGCTGACTTATGTAAAGTTAATGTGAGAACCCAGGATGAATTTTTTTTTTATTTGAGTCTGTTTTTTTTTTTATTTGATTGATCTCCTAAGTGGGTTATCTATGGGATGATAATTAAGAGTTGACTATACTTACAGACCTCTCTCTTAAAGAATAATATAACTAAAGATGGGATGTGGCTTCAGTCAGGTCAAGTTCCAGTGAATGAGGGACCAAGCCTCAGTGGATCCCTTTAATCAAAGCATGGAATAATAAATGGTGTTGGGGTATCTACCAAACAATTTAGGAAAAAAAGTTATATCTCCACCTATATCAATTCTCCATGAATGAATTAAACTGGAAATGGCTAGCAAAGGCTTTTCTAAGCAAACGCCAATGTAGAAATCTTAAGGAAAAAGAATGATAGTCTTGATTTTAACAAAACAATCACCAAAACCTCCACTCTCAATTATAGTTGAAAGAAAGCATAAATTAGAAAAGACTTATATATGTGACATAGTGACATAAAAGTAAATAAGGTGATAGACCTTTATCAGACATTCTTGGAAATACAAAAGCTATAAAGGAAATGCTAGGCATATTTTAGTGCATGAAAATAGGACCATACATAAAGCCAAAAGAAAATAAATAGGCAGGAGAAAATATTGGTAACATGTGATAGATTAATAATAATAATAATAATAATAATAATAGCAAACAGAGTATTTATTATGTACCAGATGCTATTTAAGACACATTACATGTACTAACTCATTTAATCCTCACAAGGGTTAATAGTACCTAATGAGGTAGATGCTATTATTAGTCCATTTTACATTTAAGGAAACAGATACAGAGAGATCGTGACAGCAGGACATAGACCAGACGGAATCCAGGGCCATGCCTCGGACTCCAGGGCCCGTCCTCTCCATCCCCACACTACACCACCTCCTCAGGTCAGGACTGACTCGGTAAAGTACCTCAGTTAGGGCCATCAGAAACAAAGCATGAGAGTCTGGATAAAAAGTGAGGCAGGAGGGAGGAAAAAAGGAGATAAAGAAACCATAAAATAAGAAGGAAATAGAACAAGAGAATAGGGCATTGTACAAGTTCTTAAAATGTTAAGTGTATATAATCATTTGTATGGAATATTTTGTGTGTAGAGTTGAAGGAAAAGATAGTCAACAAAAGATTAGTGGTGATCACCTCTGGTGATTTTGTTTTTACATCCCTCATTTATCTTTTCTCTATTGTTTGAATACTTAATTTTTTATTAAAAAGTTTAAGAATGTTAATACTGAATACAATGTTAGCATGGGGTAGTTAATGGCATGGAGGTCAGAGTATAAACTGAAAAACTTCTCAAGGTTAATTTAAATAATTTGATGGTATTTAATGAAAAGCTCTAGAATTTCCTGTGCTCTTTGACCCAGAAATGCTGCATGTTTTCATGGCATTAATTTGAAATGGGTCTTTATTCATCAAGACATAAATTTTATTTTTCACTCATTACCACAGTGCTGGAGTGCAATGAGAATCACTCAAGTATACAAAATATGACCAAATTTAAATGACTGCAAACTATGCTAGCTTTTCCCTCTCCTCCCACCACTCCATTTTCTCTTCTTTAGGGGCACACAGTTGGACTCCAGTATTCCAGCCTCCCTGCTGTTAGATCGCCTGACTGACTTTCGGTGATGAATACCATTTCTGAGACAAGGCTATAAAGAAGCAGGTGTGTAGTCCCTCTAGGTTCTCATTTTTTTTGTCATGGATGGAGGCAGATGCTCAGGAGCCCTGGTGGAGATAAGACCAAAAAGCCTGGGTCACTCCCTGAGTCAGTCACTGTGTGCAGAACATCCACCAGCCAGGAACACCTGCCTTAGACTGTTAAATGAGCAAGAAATGAACTCCTATTTTGATTGAGTTATTATACATATTTCAATCTACTTATTTTTACAGTTTAATTCACAGTTTAGGTACAATTTTCAAAAGTGAATTGACTTGGCCACATATTTAAACTTTGCAACAGATCTGTGGAACACACTTTCTTGTCAGTATGGTCACCTTCTTTGATTGTGGGTTCAGATGAGATACATTGTGACAGATGTGCCCTGTCCCTGGAAGAACTTGTCCTCAGCTCCCTGGTACACCTTGTGGTGATGAGCTTGCAAAATACTGGAATTCTCCATCATGCCTGCTGATACTCAAATTCTTCCTTCTTAGCTGGCTAGTTCTTGTTTAGCCAGCTGATGACTTTACTTAATCTTCAAGAATCTTCTGTTTGTCCTCCATTGCTGTTTTTGCCTTGAATTTTCCCATTTTCCATTTTGTTCTTAGTGAAGACAGTGGATTCAAGTGAGTTCTCAGGAGATAACCATGTTTCTTTACTTCTCATTTTTTTTTGCTGTGAACTTTCAGTCTTCTGGATCATGTGATCAGTACCTTTTTAAACCAACTACTCTTTCACATTGTGATTTAAGATCATCCTTTTGACCTGTCACCTTGAAGCAGCCACCTTGAAGATGCTGCGGACATTGATGGCCATGGTTACTTTACTCTGAGGACCATATGGCAGGCAGGGGAATGCCAGGCAGGTGCCATCTTTGGCTATTCCCTATCACATTAGTGAGCCTCGATGCTGTCAGCAACGAGTATCTATCTAGGTAGTGAAGATCTGTATCTCCTGGTGGAAATGGGGAAATCACATATGCTTAGAACAGCTGAGACTCCAGTGACTGACTGAGTAAGCAAAGAAATAAGTATGACATCCAAGCAGGAAATCTTGAATATGTTCAGATTTCATCAGCACCATAGTATCAACCTCACTGGGCAGGGCAGGGAGCCAGTTCCTGGCTCTTATGAAAGTCTTGTAAGAGAACAATTTTCATCCCATAATAATGGAACTATTAAAACAATGTTAAAGAACAATATTTATGAACACAAAAATGTTTATCATAAACATTTTAATGAACAGAAAGCAGGTTATAAAAGTAAATACAGTATAAGCTCATATTTGTAAATGAAATACATATCAATTCATTCAGCAGCTATTGAGTCCCTACTATGCATGTGCCAGGCACTGTAGACATTGGCATTTATGTTTGTGTGTGTGCTATAGCAGATTTTAATTCTCTTATTTTATATATTTTCCAATTTACAATACATATGTATCAATTTTCTAACAAAATATCACTATTAAAATGAAAACTTTTGAATTGTAAGAAAAGGCTGACACCATAACAACAAGGTTGCATAAAATAAACTGACAACACATCAGTTATTTTGGCCCCGTGTTCCACAGTGACTCACCAAATACACCCTGAACTGTTTATTTTATTTTTTCTGTTTCACAGTTAAAAGGAGCAGATACATTTCACGTCACATGGGTCTTATGGAACTGTGCCAACCATTTTCTTAGCAACCAAACTCCTGTCTTCTGCACTGTGCATGATTAACTAAAACAGCCTGTTGACGGCTTAAAATAAACCTGCCTTTCTCCGTTTAGCATTTTATCAAATGAATGTAATTTCATTTGCTGGTGAATTTAGTTTAGCTTCAAGGGAATTTTTCTGTTCTTCACGGGGAGGCTGAAGAATCAGAACCGTCATGCCAAAGAAAGAAAAGCAAGCCTAGGGAGAAAAAAATAGTCTGATGTTTACATGGGTAAAGTAAAAGAATTTTCAGTTTCACTCCCACTCACCTGCTTTTTTTAAAAAATGCAGTAGAATGTTGATTTAAATTTAAATTCTATTCTACTTTTGCATTATGATATTTATTTAGGGTGCTTGATTAAAAGTGCCCATTTAAATGACTGCTCTGATGATTATTATTGTCATTATGCTTGAGCTCTTGCCTTATTTTTATTTATTTCCAGCATCAAATATGCCCTAAAATTTAATTAGATTCACCTCACAGGATGGTAGACCCTGTGCTGGGCTTTCGAAGTAAGGGGGCTGGCTCGTCAGCATGTAATCTGACAAAGGCTGCAGGGGGGGATGTATTTTCAGAAATGAGTTACAATATTTTCTTAAGGGAGATGGCTCTGCAACTTGGAATAAATTCCTGTTCTGTTTAGTGAATATAAAATATATCTCTGTGTTTCCATGCACATGAAGACATGGTGTATTCAAGGATTATAGGAATACTTGCTAAATAGGAAAACTTTAAAGTGTCTTTAAAGGCTAACAGCTTAAAGACAAAGCCATCCATGCAGTTGAAGCGGGATTAGACTGAACGTTTTCTTTCACTTGCATTTGGAAATAGATGGTGAAAACCTGCATTAATGGCAAAATGCAACACTATTTAAATTTCCACTTTATTTCCCCCAGAGCACATTCTTAAATGTTAACCACTATTAAGCAAATAAGTTGATGCTTTAGCTGCACAGTTTTACATTTTTCTCTGGAACATAAAGACACAACAAATATATAACATATTCCTGATAAATTCACTCTTTCTGATCCCTGCTCTATTTATATTTTGAGAAATAAATAATCTTGATTTGTCTTTTGCATTAGATATATCCTTGTAAGATTGATAGAGAGTTTACAGTAAACATTGTAAAATATCTGCTCTCAAATTTTATTCTCCTCTTGCCGTAACTTTGAATCCTAATGCTGGTCCACCACTTTGGAAAATGCCATTATCTCTTTCAGGTTAGTGTTTGAAAGGATTAATACATTTTTAAAGCTGTCCAACTTAATTTCCAAGTTAAGAAAACCTGACTCAAATGTATCACCCAGTGTATTTGAGGCTAGTCCTCTGGTGGTGGTACTTCTCTGTCATGGAAAGACTGGATGACTAGCACCATCCTCTGCCTCTGGTCTGCAGAGAGGATCCCCAAAACCACCCCAAGAACTTCCTGTGACCCACTGCCTACAGGGGCCTGTGCCTTAGAGTTTTACGAATACATCATAATTGGGCTAAGGGAATCTGGAGATGAAATCGGGGAGAAATTCTGGGATCTGTCATGCCACAGACAACCTACAGAAACTTTGAGTGCCTCAGCTTTGCTTCTTCATATTCTCTAATTAACTTCCTTTTCTCAAACGAATAGACATCAGGTTTGATCATGCCTAGCTTGTCTGTAGAAGGGAGACTGACTTTAGTCATTCTGTTATATTTTATTTTTTTTAATAGAAAACTATAAAACCTTGCATTTGGGAGTACCTTTCCTGTTAATATACTTGGTGTATATTCTTCTCTTTCCATTGACTAGTCATTTACTTTATTCCAAAGGATCTATGCTTTTTGGAAGCTATTTTTGTTCTTTGACTGAAACTACATTTTAATTTTAGAGCTCCATAAAAATAAAACAACATCAATGATCATTTCTCAGGGCATGATATTAGGTGTTATGCTGGGTACTATCAATGAATTAATTCTCACATTGTCCCTAGGAAGTAGAGCCAGGTATTTCTGGTACTCTGTAATCAAGGGGGAGGGAACCCACCTCACTCTTCCTAAGAATAGATTAAATGTCTTAGTTAATTACCCAATGGTAAAAAAAACCTCTCTGAGGCAATGACCAATGTTACCTGTCTTGGCAAGGATGTTCCTGGCCTCTACTCCCTGAGACAGTCCACCGGGAAGGCCTTGGCCATAGAATGTAAAAAGAGTCAGTGTCCAAGTGTCCCTAATGACTTGTCCACCTCCAGCCTTCCCAAATAATTATATCTCACAGTTAGGAATTATGATTTTCCAAATCCCATGATCTTAACAATTACAGTACATTTTAGAATATTACATCTTTGCAGTGGGATGAGTCTTTTGAAAACAGAGGAAATAAACTCCTTAGTAATTGGGTAAGATGAAATATAGTTAAGTTTCAATTCAGTGACCAGGCTCCTAAAATCTGGTTGTTTGAAGAACATGGGAGTCTGATTTCCAGCACAAGGATGAAGAGATAAAGTATAGAGATCTGGAAGTTCAATATTGGAGGTTGTCAGGATAATGTGAGAGAGGTTCTTTATAATCTAGATCAATAGATGGAGTAAATAAGAACATCTTTTTTAATAGAATTTATTGGGGTGACATTGGTTAATAAAATTATATACATCTCAAGTATACAAGTCTATAATATATTATCTATATATTGTATTGTGTGTTCATTTCTTATACAAAAAAGCAATATCTTAAAAGAATCAAGAACATTGTATTTGGAACCGTAAATAAGAACATCTTTGACTTATGATTCTAGGATATGGTACTATTTGTTTGCATATTGGGACTATCTTGGAGAAATGCTTTATTGTAAAATTCACTTCATGAAGTTATAAGAGATCTTAATGAGAATACCCATATGAGTATGAAACAGAACAGGCAATTCTTTCTTGGATCTGCAATGATATGGCTGCCTAATATAAACATAAAAGGTGAGGTTGCCTGCTACTTGCAGAGATAGAGAGATAACTAGATAGATATAGACATATACATATATATCCACACACACATACATATGTGTACATATGAAGTTCTTAGTGCCTCGTAGAGTAACATGAAAAAGTACTTCAACTATTAGGAAAAGATACTCTTCCAATGTAGGGTCAAAAGTGTACTTTCTTTTGGATTGGTGTTTCAGGGTTCTTAGGATATAGTCCTAGCAGTGGAATTGCTGGGTCAAAAGGTAGATCCATTTTTAGTTTTTTTAGAAAATTCCATACTGTTTTCCATAGTGGTTGTACCAGTCTGCACTCCCACCAACAGTGCACTAGGGTCCCCTTTTCTCCACAACCTCTCCAACACTTGCTGTTTGTTGCTTTGTTTATGAGGGCCATTCTGACTGGTGTCAAGTGGTATCTCATTGTGGTTTTAATTTGCATCTCTCTGATAACTAGTGATATCGAGCATCTTTTCATGTGTCTCTGGATCCTCTGTATGCCCTTCTTGGAGAAGTGTATCCAAGAACCCTGAAACACCAATCCAAAAGAACCTATGCACCCCTATGTTTATAGCAGCACAATTTACAATAGCCAAGTGTTGGAAGCAACCTAGATGCCCATCAGTAAATGAATGGACCAAAAATTGTGGTACATTTACACAATGGAATTCTATGCAGCAGAAAGAAAGAAGGAGCTCCTACCCTTTGCAACAGCATGGATGGAACTTGAGAGCATCATGCTAAGCGAAATAAGCCAGGCAGTGAAAGACAAATACCATATGATCTCACCTTTAACAGGAATCAACAAAACAAACAAACAAGCATAATATAACCAAAGACATGGAAATTGAGAACAGGCTGAAAGTCACCAGAGGGGAGAGGGGAGGGAATTTCAGGGGAAAAGGGGAAGGGTTTACAGGAACAAGTATAAAGGACACATGGACAAAAACTATGGGGGGCGGAAATGGGAGGGAGGTGGGGAGGGCTGGGGTGGTGGGTTGGGGTGGGAGTAAAAGACAGAAAACTGTACAAGATCAACAATTAAAATAAAAATTGAAAAAATAAAAGAATATAAAAAAAGAAAACTGTACAAGAACAAAAATTAAAATAAAAATTAAAAAAATTAGTAAAAAAAGCCAAATTTAATAAAAGCCAAAAAAAGTGCACTTTCTAGTTCAGTAGCTACTAGTTATACGCAGTTATTTCTATTTAAGTATAAATTAAATTAAATTAAATTAAATTATAAATTTAGCTCTTCAGTTGTACTAACACATTTCAAGTGTTCAGTAGTCACGTGTGGCTAGTGGATGCCATATCAGATAGCACAATTATAGAATTAGTATGTCATTATGAAGAGCTTTATTGGACAGTACTGGTACAGTAGTTAGGGAGATACTTTAAAATTTTTTTTGACTTTAAAGAGAGGAAGGTCGGGGGTGGAGCGGTGAGATTCACTTGTTATTCCACTTATGTGTGCATTCATGGGTTGATTTCTTATATGTGCCCTGACCAGAGATTGAACCCGCAACCTTGGCATATCGCAACAATGTTCTAATCCACTGAGCTACCTGGCCAAGGCAGGGAGATACTTTGTTAAAATAAATTTAATTAGAGCTTTTAAATCCTATCCTTTCAATAAAGTCTGCTCTGAACCAGCTATTTTGTTATGCTATCCACATAGTGATTCAATTTCTAATTAGAAGTTGATGAAGTTCTTTCATTTACTACAGTATCATTTGCACTGCATTTTCCAACTGCATTTAGAAGTTAAATTATCTCATAGGAGATAACAAAAGACAGGAGAATTAACTCAGCATTCAAGAAAAAATAAGTACATGGAGGGTGTGTTTGTGCGTGTGTGCGGACTGAAGACCAGACTCAAGGACAATGTGTTCCTACATCCTAACGTGAAGTACTGGGCATGTCCTGCTTATTTTCACAGCATTGCCAAGAAGAGGCCAGTCAAGGCCAGTGACCATCATGTAATGCTGGCCCACATAAGGGAATTATTAGGGAGGATTCTTTCAAGGAATCCTAGGAGCACAGAATGATCAGTGGCTATGGAAGCTTCTGTTTGGAAGGGGCATAATACTCACATTTCATTGGCCAAATTGAATCACATAAAACCTGATGTTAACGAGGTAGAAAAGTATAGTCTCCTCACAGAGAGCAGCAGCCAATAATTGGGATGGTAATACAACTTACCACAGGGCCATTTTCTAATGGGAAAATAAGCAGCTCACTCACTCTCTTCTATGTTCCTGTTACAATGTAGCTGGTTCTGAGGTAGTATTCTCATCCCTGACTAGAAAAAAGAATCTCACATTTAGAACATCTGAGGTATTATATTCGGTTCTTCAATAAGCCACTGTGGTTTGTGGAGTCTGTTATCAGCCTCCAGCTAGACTCAGCTGAACTGGTTGCATTCCTGTTGTAATCTGAATCTGTAGAACTCATATAAAGCAGAGAAAAGTTGCTCATAACTCTAACTATTTAATTGCAGAGAACCTCACCTAAAGTAAAAAATCTGATACTAAATTATTTGAATAGAAGGTGTTGTTTATGGTCATGGGGACAAGAATAAAAATAACTACCCCTGGAAATCTTTGTAACATGATGGTCACGTTTGTTTCTCACCACCAGGATTTTTCAGAGAAAGATGTGTGGTGATCACTTCATTCTATATACCAGTACAGCCTGAAACTTAACTTTTAGAAGGAACTTATATTAATGAACACAGCACGCAGAAACGATACCCACAGGGCAGACGTTTTTATCCCTATTTTGCAAAAGAGTCAACAGAATAGAGAGAAATCCAACAACTTGCCCAGGTTCTTGCAACTCCCAGGAGCCAGATGTGGGATTCAAACTCGAGTCTTCCTGATTGCAGGCTCACCTGTAGGTCCACTGAGCATCCTCTTACTCATATCAACAGGCAGCATTTGTCAGGTAATATCGCAGTGCTTGCAGGCCCTTGGTCAAGGCATCACCTACATCCTCTCATTTATTTTTACAATCACCCTATGAAATAAATACGATTTTTTATTTTTTGACTAAGGAAATCAAAGCTTAGAGAGATCAGCATTGTGTGGAAATTACACGACTAACTGTTGGAGCCGGATTTGAAAGCAGGTCTAACTCTAAAGCCACTGTTCATAATCTGCTTACTAACATCTACTGGTGGGGCTTCTCTGCAATGCTTAGCCTCTGCACCTAAAACGTGGGGTGCCCTGAAGAGGAGGGAGGTGATAAACCTAAAGTGATAACAGAAAGGTAAATAAAAGGCAAGTAAAAAAGAAACAATTAAGAAGTAACGTATGGGATTGGATGATGATGTAGGTTTATGGTGTAAATTAGAATATTAAAATAAGAATTAGAAAAGAAAATCACTTAATCATGAAATGAAAATGGCCTCCTGTCTCAGAAGCTCAATGACTAAGCTCTTCAGATCTAATTTTTGTCTTAAGCATGCTTATTTTGATTCTAATCTAGTTGGAGCAAGCTTATAATTAAAGTGGCATTTACTACGGTGAACACTTCTCATGCTGATTAGATTGGAATGTCTAGGACAGAGGACGGTCCCTGGGACCTGGGCTCATCCAACGCCTTGATCACAGGACAGAAACAGGCAGCTGAAAACCAGTCTTGGTGAGAAACAGTCTGAGTCACAGGCATTTGTAGACACTAAGCTGACTCGGAAGCCAGTGAGCTGAGTTCCCTGGGACACATTCCTTGCTAGGAGCTCAGTGTTCAGTGTGTTTTCATGAATGACCATTAAAAGAGACAGAGCACGAAAAAGAATGAATAAAGGGTTATAAGAATGACTGAACCTCATATCAACTGTGTGGAGCTCAAACACATCTAGTACTAAAATATGGGATATTCTTTTTTCTTTGTTTATTGTATTTTTTCCATTACCATTTAGTCCCCTTACACCCCCTCCCCCCCAGAAATCACCACACTGTTGTCCATGTCCATGAGTCCTCTTTCCTTTTTTGCTCAATCCCTCCACCCCTACCATCCCCTCCCCCATCATAGCTGTCATCCTGCTCTCTCTGTGTCTGACTCCATTTTGCTTGTTCAGTTTGTTCATTAGATTCCACTGAGTGAAATCATATGGTATTTGTCTTTCTCTGACTGCCTAATTTCACTTAGCATAATATTCTCAAGGTCCATCCATACTGTGGCAAAGGGTAAAATTTCTTTTTTATAGGACATTGTATAAATGTTCTATAGTTGTTTTATCCACTCATCTACTGATATACACTTGGGCTACTTCCATATCTTGGTGATTGTAAATAACACTGCAATGAATAGAGTGGTGCTTATGCTCTTTTGAATAGGTGTTTTGGGTTCCTTCAGATATATTCCCATAAATGGGGTCACTGGGTCAAAAAGCAGATCTATTTTTTATTTTTTTGAGGTATCTGCATACTGTTTTCCACAGTGACTGCACCAGTCTGCTTTCCCATTAACAGTGCAAAAGGGTTCCTTTTTCTCCACATCCTCACCAGCATTTGTTGTTTGTTCATTTATTAATGATAGTCATTTTGACATGTATGAGATGATATCTCATTGTGGTTTTAATTGGTCAGTGGTGTTGAGCATCTTTTCATGTGTCTTTTACCCTCTCCAAAGAAGTGTCTATTCAGGTCCTAGGCCCATTTTTAATTTGGTTGGTTATTTTTGGGATGTTGAGTTTTGTAAGTCCTTTATACACTTTGGATATTAACCCCTTATCAGGTATATCAGAAAATATGTTCTCCCATTCTGTAGGTTGTCTTTTTATTTGGTCAATGTTTTCTGTCACTGTGCAAATACTTTTTAGTTTGATGTAGTCCCATAAAATATGGGGTATATAGACTGAAGTTAGCATGCAGATAACTGACATTAGTTTTCATTACTAAACACCTTGGAGCCAATTCTTTTTAAAGTATTGGAACCCCAAATAATCGGATATGAAGGGGAGATCCCCACTAGGCCAACTCTAAAAAGAGTGGGTATGTAATTTCTCCTATTTCAACTAGAAATATATCCCAGGATAGGTAGCTGATATCCAAATGACACCAGCAATACTTAAAAATCCCACCTCAAGGGAATCTTTTTAATTCCCACATTTCTGAAATGGTGTCCAGAACTTAAAATAATAGTCCACTGTCTTGCTGCTCATTTTAACCCAGAATACAAAGTCCTTGATATTGGCTAGCTGGAAAAATGGCAGAAAAATTCAGAAGGATTTTTCTGTAAGACAAACAGTCCTACAGAGTGGTGGTATTGTGCTTAAAGAAGATACTTCTCTGCCATAAGGAAAGCGTCCCTTGGAACAATCGATCTTCCAGGATACTCACCATGCTCTGCAGCTATGGAAAAGCATGTGAAGGCTTCCATGTTAGACTCCACATGGGAGGACTCTGTCCTTCTAGAGAGGAAACAACCAAATTCTAGAGTGGTATCACCGCTATAGAGCAGTAAGAGGCCCCAGCCTCTCTCTCTGCACAAGGATCAAGAATTAGGCAGCAATCCCTAAACAAAACCAGCTCTGGCATTCACTTGAGAAATTTTAGCATAACAGAAAACAAAAATTCAAGAATAGCAGCACAAAAAGGAAAGGATGAACAGTGTCATTTTGCCTGCATCAACCAAATCCCCAAGCTGGCATTGCTTAGGACCAAGAGGGAACTCCTGGGTAGAAAGAGTTCTCCTTGAAAGGAAAGGAAGAACAGGGTGTCTAGTTTCCCCAGCCTTCAGTGCACTGCATGAAAGTCCCCACTTAGTTTCACCTCACCCAGAGACAGGCAAAACTGAGACACATAGAGTTAGGAGCAAGGCAAAAAAGCAGGGACCAGTAGTAACCACAAGGTATGAGTAACTGAGGTTCCCAGTGACCTGCTTTGCAAATGACCTCAGCAGCTTTTGCCACTGAAGAAACCAACAGCCAAAAAAGCTGCTGTGGATCCTTACAGATTTCACAAGCTTTTACCCCACATGAGGTTGTGTTTGGCAACACCAGCCATCTGAGTTCCACCCAGCACCTTCCTTTCTCCTGCACCCACCAGAGCCTGAAAACCACAACTGAAGCCCAGGTTTCTGCAGCTGTGCCAGTGTAGGACACCAGCCTAGGACCACCAGTGTAGGACCCCCAGAGCTGAAACCTATCACTGTGTGTGCACTTGGGGCTAGCCTCTCCAGGTGCGTATTTGCACACCACCAGCCCAACACCTGTCACTGGCCTCCACTGCATGTATACATCCAGAGAAGACTGATGCCATGGTAGTATATGCCAACAGCAGGGTGACCACAGCTTAGTAGTCCTTACTGCCTGACTTAGCCTCCACCACTACATGTATGTTTGCAGTCAGCCCCTACCACTACCTAGGCAACAGCAGGTGGCCCCTGTAGCCACACACATGCATGCTACCAGTTCTAGCCACTGGACCTGGAGGCAATCCTGTGGACCCCAACAAACCTTGCAGGCACTGAAGACCTCCCCACCCCCTACACTGCTCACAAATGACCATGCCTTTGTCAATAATGTGGACCCCAAAAGCCTGAGATATGAGTCACCATGTCCTTCCAGACTGGTACTGTCACACACCCCAGCACTTGGTGCCCTCCTGTACCACTCGGACTGGAGTCACAGAACACTCCAACATGCCCCCACCCACAGGTAAAAGTCACTCTTTATCAAAATCAGTCTAGAATGTCTAGAAAGTCTAGAATGTCTAGACAAGGTGACTGCTTCTTTAAACAAGCAGATACCTATGTAGTGCTACAAGGATCATAAAAAAAATCAGGAAAACATGGCTTAACTAAGGACATACAGTAAACCTCCAGTAACTGGCCCCAAAGAAGTGGAGATGCAGGAATTGCCCAATAAAGAATTCAAAATAATTGTTCTAAAGATGCCCAGAGAACTATAAAAGAACACAGATAAACAATTTAATGACATCAGGAAAACAATACAAGAACAAAATGGAAAGTTCAATAAAGATTAAAAAACAGAAATTTTAGAGCTAAAGAATATAATGACTGAACCAAAATATTCAACTTTAATAGCAGACTAAACAGAAAGAATTACTAAACTCAAAGACATATCATTTGAAATTATCCAGTCAGGGAAGCAAAAAGAGAACAGAATGAAGAGGAAGAAAGCCTACAGGAATTATTGGGACACCATTAAGAGAATCAATCTATGTATCACAGGAGTTCAAGAAGAAGAAGCAGAAGAGAAAAAGGGATAGAAATCTTATTTAAAGCAGTAATGACTAAGAACTTTCCAGACCTAGAGAGAGATTTAGACATCCAAGTTCATGAAGCTAATGCATCACCCCAAAATTTCAATCCAAAATGATCTTTTCCAAGACACATTAAAATAAAACCATTTGAAATAAAAGAGAGAATTTAAAGGTGCAAATGAAAAAAACAAAATCTCAAACAAGAGAATCCCCGTAAGATCATTAGCAGGTTTCTCAGAAGAGAGCTTGCAGGACAGGAGAGAATGAAGTGATATATTCAAAATATTGAAAGAAACAGCAACCAAGAACACTTTTTCCAGCAAAGTTGTCCTTTGGAAATAAAGGTGAATTGAAGACATTCCCAAACAAATAAGGCCTGAAGGAGTTTATCACCATTAACCCTGACTTACAAGAAAAGTTGAGAGGAGTTCCTCAAGGTGAAACAAAAGGACAGTACTAGTAACATGAAAACATATGGGGAAAACTGGCAAAGACAAGTACATAGTCAGATTCAGAATACTCTAGCAATGTTATATGGTTGTATGTTAACCACCGTAGTATAAAGGTGGAGGTACAAAAGTATCAATAACAGACATAGCTACAATAATTTCTTAATGGATACATAATATAAAAAGATGTAAAGTTGTGACATCAGAAATATAAAATGTGGGAAGGTAGAGTTAAATGGAAGGGTTTTTACTCTACCTATGTGATCAAAGTCAAATTATCAGTTTAAAAGAAACTGTTATACCTATAACATATTTCAAGTAAACCAGAAGGTAACCACAAAACAGAAACCTATAGTAAACACAAGATAAAGAGATGGGAATCAAAGTATACCGCAGTGGAAAGTCATCAGGTCATGAAGGTTGATAGTGAAAGTGGAAGAAAGGAACAGTGGAACTACAAAACAGCCAGAAAACAATGAGATGGTAATGGTTCTTACTTACCAATAATTACTTTAAATGTAAATAGATAAAATCCTCCACCCAAACCAAATAGAGGGTATGAATGAATTTAGAAAAAGAGGAAGAACCAACTTTATGCTGCCTACAACAGACTCACTTCAGCTTCAGAAATATGCACAAGTTCAAAGTGAAGGAATGGAAAAATGTATTTCACACAAGTGGAAACAAAAAGAGAGCAGAGATAGCTATACTTATATCAGCCAAAATAGACTTTCAGTCAAAACCTGTAACAAGAGACAAAGAAGGTCATTATATAATGATAAAGGGGTCAATTCATCAAGAGGATATAACAATTATACATATATATATATATGCACACCTAACATTGGAGCACATAAGTGCATTGAGGAAACACTAACAAATATGAAAGGAGTAATAGAAAACAACACGATAGTAGTATCAATTGCAACAATGCATAAATCATCCAGACAGAAAGTCAATAAGGAAACAAGACTTGAACAACACTATAAAAAAGGACTAAAAGATATATATTGAGCATATTATCAAACAGCAGCAGAATATACATGCTTCTCAAGCACACACATACCTTCTTTAGGTTAGATATATGTTAGGTCACAAAATATGTGTCAGAAAATTTTAAAAGATTGAAATTATAACAAGTATCTTTTCCAACCACATTAGTCTGAAATGAAGAATGAATAAAGGGGAAAAGAAAATATTTTCAAATATGTGGAAATTAAACAACACACACCTGAATAAACAATGGGGCAAAGATAAAATCAAAACATATATTAAAACAAACAAATGAAAACAAAACATCAAAATTTATGGGATGCAGCAAAAGAGTGATGAGAAATTTTTATGGTGATAAATGACTATGTTAAGGAAAAAAGATATCAAATACACAACCTAACTTTACCTCAAGGAACTAGACAAACAAGAACAAAGTAAGTTCAATGTGTGCAGAAGAAAAGATTTAATACAGATCAGAGAAGAAGTAAATGAAACAGGATAGAAAAACAACAAAAAAGCTCAGAAACTAGTTGAATTTTTACATTTTATTTTTTTATTTATTGATTTGAGAGAAGGGGGGCAGGGAGAGAGAGAAACATCAATTTGTTGTTCCATTTATTCATTCATTCATTGGTTGGTTCTTGTATGTGCCCTGACCGGGAATCAAAAGTGCAGCCTTGGTGTATCAGGACGAATCTCTAACAAACTGAGCTACCTGGATAGGACTAGAATCTAGCTGATTTTTTAAAAATATAAACAGAATCGATACATCTTTAACTAGACATACCAAAAAGAAAAAGATTCAAATAAAAAAAATTACAAATGGAGGAGATATTACAAATGATACCACAGAAATACAAAAGACAGTAAGAAACTACTATGAAAAATTATGTGCCAACATATTGGACAACCTAGAAGGAATGGATCAATTCCTAGTAATATACAACCTACCAGGTCTGTATCATGAAAAAGGAGAAAATCTGAACAGATCAATAACAAAGAAATTGAATCAATAATCAAAAACCTCCCGACAAAGAAAAATTCAGGATCAGATGGCTTTACAGGTGGCTTCTGCCAATTATTTAAAGAAG
Organism: Glossophaga mutica; assembly: GCA_039655065.1. Classification (NCBI taxonomy): domain Eukaryota; kingdom Metazoa; phylum Chordata; class Mammalia; order Chiroptera; family Phyllostomidae; genus Glossophaga; species Glossophaga mutica. Next base: position 146,618,913 of record CM077306.1, read on the forward strand.
AATTATGCCAATTCTTCTCAAATTCCTCCAAAAATTGAAGAGGAGAGAACACTCCCAAATTTATTTTACAAGGACTCCATTACCCTGACATCAAAGCCATAAAAGAACATGACCAGAAAAGAAAACTACAGACTAATGTCTTTGGTGAATATAGATGCAAAATTCCTCAAAAAATATTAGTAAACCAAATTCAACAGTACATTAAAAAATTATACACTACAATCAAATGACATTTATCCCTGGAGTGCAAGAATAAGTCAACAAATGCAAATCGAAAATGTGATACACCATGTTAGCAATATTAAAGATAAAAATCATATGAACATTCTGATAGATTCAAAAAATGTATTGAACCAAATGCAGCATCCTTTTATGATAAAAGTGTTCAACAAATTGGGTATAGAAAGAACATACTTCAACATTGTGAAAAGTTGAAAACTTTTTCTGTATGATCAGGAATCAGACAAAATTGCCCACTTCTGTTTAACATAGCACTGAAAGTCCTAGCCAGAGCAATTAGGAAAGAAAAAGAAATTTAAAAATATTTAAATCAGAAAGAAAAATGTAAAGTTATCTCTGTTTGCTGATAGCATGATCTTGTATATAGAAAATCCTAAAATACTACAAGAAAACTGGTAGCCCTAATAAATGAATTCAGTAAACTTTTAGGACACAAAATCAACATACAAAAGTCAGTTGTGTTTTTACATATTAACAATGAACTACATGAAAAGAAAATAAAGATCTCTTTTATAATAGCATGAAAGAGAATAAAATACTTAGGAATAAATTTAACCAAGGTAGTTAAAGATCTATTCACCAAAATAATAAGGCATCGATGAGAGAAATTAAAGAATACATGAATGAAAACATATTTTTTTGTTCATGGATCAGAAGAGATAATATTGTTAAAATTTTCATTACCAAAGCTATCTATAGATTCAATACAGTCTCTTTCAAAATAACAATGGCATTTTTCAAAGAAATAGAAAAAAAAAAAAAGCCTTGTCCTGGCTAGTGTGGCCAGGTTGGTTAAACATGGTTGTGATAACAACCAGGTTGGTTATCAAAGGTTGCTGGTTTGATTCCTGGTGAGGTCATATGCCTGGGTTGTGGGTTCAGTGTCCAGATGCAGTGTGTACAAGAGGCAACCAATTGATGTTTCTCTCACATGTCAGTGTTTCTCTCCTTCTCTTTCTCCCTTACTTCCCCTCTCTTTAAAAATAAATAAAATCTTTTTAAAAAATCTTAAAATTCATATGGAGCAACAAAAAACCTCAAATATCCAATGCAATCTTGGGAAAGAGAAAAACTGTAGGCAATATACTTTCTGATGTTAAACTGTATTACAAAGCAATAGTAATCCAAACAGTATAGTACTGACATACAATATCATACCAACCAATAGAACAGAATTGAAAAACCAGAAATAAATCTGTGCATACATGGATTTACTAATCAACTAATGGGTTAACTAACATTTGACAAAAGAGCAAAGAATACTCAATGGGAAAGGATAGTCTCCTCAATAAATTTTCTTAGTAAAACTGGATATCTACATGCAAGAAATGAAATTAGACCCGAATTTTACCCACTTACAAAAAATTAACTCAAAATGGATTAAAGACTTAAAGATGTGAAACAATAAAACTAGAAGAACACATAGGGAAAAGCTTCTTGATTTCAGTCTTACCAATGATTATTTTTTGATATAACATCAAAAGCACAGGCAACAAGCAAAATTAACTAGTGAGACTACATCAAACTGCAGGTTTCTGTAAAGCAAAATAAATCAATGAAATGAAAAGGCAATCTATGGATGGAATGGGAGAAAATGTTTTCAAACTATATATCTTATAAGAGGTTAGTATCAAAAATATATAAGAAATTCATAATAATTTGTAGTAAAGAAAACCAAACAATCCAATTTAAAAATAAACTGAAGATTTGAATACATATTTTTCCAAAGAAGACACACAAATGGTCAAGTATATGAAAATGTACAGCCCTGGCTGGGGTAGCTCAGTGGATTGAGCATGGACCTGCAAACCAAAGGGTTGCTGGTTCAATTCCCAGTCAGGGCACATGCCTGTGTTGTGGGTCAGGTCCCCAGTGGGGTCATGTGAGGGACAGCCACACATTGATGTTTCTCTCCCTCTCTTTCTCCTTCCTTCCCCCTCTTTCTAAAAAATAAATAAAATCTTTTAAAAAATGTACAAAATATCACTAATCAAATGCAGATCAAAACCGTAATGAGATATCATCTCACACCCGTTAGAAGGGCTACTATCAAAAAGACAAGAGATAAAAAATGCTGGGGAGGATGTAAAGAAAAGGGAATCATGGTACACTGTTGATGGGATGGTAAATTAGTACGGTGAATATGGAAAACACAATGGCATATGGCAGTTCCTCAAAACAATTAAAAGCAGAGCTAACATATGATCTGCAGTTCCATATACCTACAGGAAATGAAATCGCTATCTTCAAGAGATATTGTTGTCTCATGTCATTGCAGCATTATTTCACAATAGCTAAGACATGGAAGCCATCTAAGTATCCATCAACAGATGAATGGATATAAACAATATGTGATATGTATATTTCATGTATATATGAATAAAATGAAATATTCATAAAGAGAAGAAAATGTTGCCATTACAACAACATGGATTACCTTGAGGGCATTATGTGAAGTGAAATAAGTCATACAGAGAAATACAAATACTGTATGGTCTCAAATATGTGGAATCTAAAAACATCAAATTCACAGAAGCAGAGTAGAATGGTGGTTACCAGGGGCTGAGGGAGAAATGAGGTATCAGGGAGGAATGTAGAGATGTTGGGCAAAGGGCATAAACTTTCAGTTATAAGGTAAATGAGTTCAGAGAGCTAATGGACAGCATGGTGACCATACTAAATTGTATATTTGAAAGTTGCTGTGAGAATAATAATCTTACCATAACAAGAAAATGTTAATTATGTGAGCTAAATTACATGTTAACTAAACTTATTGTGTTAACTGCATTTTGCAATATATGTGTATCAAATGATCACATTATACACTTTAAATTTATACAGTGTTATACTCATACATCAATTATATCTCAGTAAAGCTGTAAAAAGATAGGAAGTATTCTAGAAAGTATCTGCCCTCATTTGCTACTCCAAATTAGAGTACCAAGTAGTGAATTGAAGGCTTTTTTCTCTAATTCTTATTCTCTCCAACTGTTTCAAATTTGGTACCTGATTGTAGAACTTGGTACCTGTACCTATGGTGAAGCTACAGATGAATTAGGTCATTAAGAATATCCCCTCCCATAATGTGCTACAACTTTATATGAAGAATGACCCCAAGCATAGATTCTTATAGGTATTTAGAAGAGAATTTAAAACTAAAGAGAAAACACAGTAATTTTGTCTGACCACAAACAAATCAGTCTGTGATTTGTGTTCTGAGACTTCCCTGGAGAGAGTTAGGCAATTAAGAATTGGAAGCCCTTAATTAGCATGGGGAAGACTCAGTGATGGTAGATGGAGATGCTGATGAGTTCCAGAAGGGCTCTCTGAATTGCAAGAGTTGGGTGGGCAGTGCAATGGAGCATCTAAATTAGTGTGGAACAGTTTGTTACCAAACACTTTCATCCTGCTCAAAGCTTCCCTGAAGTGGCTCCTCTTGTGCCGTGACCTCTGGGGCATGTCTATTCTGGTGTGGTTTTGGGTGCATTCAGTGGGGGAATGGTCCTGCTTTCCCCCATGTGAGACTATAGAGGGCATGTCCAATACAACACCTTCCAGAGCTTGTACTGAACTTTGTCAGCAATGTGGCTTCTGTAACCATCATAAGCATGCCAGGCATCCCTCTACTGCAAGGATGTCAAACTCATTTTCACGGGGGCCATATAGCCTTGCGGTTGCCTTCAAAGGGCCAAAATAATTTTAGGACTGTATAAATGCAACTACTCCTTAACTGTTAAGAAGTTGAAATTACATGGAGCCCTTTGAAGGCAACCACGAGGCTGATATGGCCCCGGTGTAAATGAATTTGACAGCCCTGCTCCAGTGTCCAAGTTTTCTTTCTGTGGCTGAGTGGTTTATGTATCATCCTTTTTGTTTGAAATGGCCTCCTCTGTTCTCTTCACCTAAATCCCTACTGTTCTTTAACAGGGAGCTTGAATTTCACCTCTTCCAGGTGAGTATTTCCATGTTAGCCTCAAATTTTTTAAAAAATTCAATTGTGAATCCCTAGATTGTATGATATTGCAAGTCCCTGAGTACTGAACACAACACTAACAAGGAACCTTCAGTTAAAACGGAGTAATGGTGAGGCACGCATGAGATACTTGATGTTTTGGAATTTAGAAAAGCAAACGTCTAAGATAACTCAGGAAAGTAGGATTCAGCACCTAGACTTTTTAATATCAAAGACTTCAAATAAAGGACTGCATTTAGGAAACTTAAATACCATTAGTCATAAATACAAATCTAAAAGTAAGATTGGGTCCTGGCTGGTATGGCTCAGTTAGTTAGAGCATCATCCCATAGATCAACAGGTCACTGGTTCAATTCTCAGTCAGGGCACATACCCGGGTTGCGGGGTCAATCCCCGGTTGGGGCACATACAAGGAGGTGGCCAGTTGATGTTTTTCTCTCATGTCAATGTTTCTCTCTTTCTTCCCCTCTTTCCTTCCATTCCTTTCTCTCTAAAAGCAATGGAAAGGAAAAAAATGTTGAGTAAGGATAAAAAGTAAAGTAAAATAAAAGGTTGGATGTGTATATGTGGAAAACAGTGTACAAGAATGAGAATTGAGATTTCAGCAAAGGGGCACGGGAAATACAGATAATAATCTGGATATTTCAGGCCAGCTACAACAAAACACCTAAGAATTTTTTTTTTTTTTTTTTTTTTTTTTGCTATACTGGAAAATAAACAGAAATTTTAGTTCCTGGGAAATATTAACAAATTTTATCCTACTGTTGGATATTCTCTCTGCCAACTTCCTAAACTCATCTACAAATGTTACCAACTTTTCTAATTTTATTTCTGCTGCTACTGTTATTTTATATTACTCTGTAGGCCTCTTAATTTCTTGCCTACAGGGAATAATTTTACTTAAATATTAACATTAGGCATTTGAACATAGTATTTTATGAATATTTTTATCTCTCTGTTTTTCTAAGACCATCCATTACTTATATTCTGTTTCCTGCATTGACATTTTTCATGCTGTTTACAATAATTTTTGGTAGGAAAGAAAAAGCTTAAATGCATGCAGTGATGCTTCCACCAAATGGAATTTTCAAAGACATTTGTTTCTTGAATCTGTTGCTACAATTTAAAAATAGGAAAGTTACACTCAGGAAAATAAGCAATGTGGGAGCAGGGCATATTTTACCATTGTGGGTATGTTCAAATTTCCCAAAATATTTTTGTTTTCTTTTTTTATTTTCAGTTTTATAAGGAAATATTTGTGCATTCACATTTTCTTCCTATTTATTTACGTTGTTTTTCCCTCATTGTTCCTTGATGTCAGCTCACCTAAATATAAGATTTCAGCTTGTTTTCGAGTGGGATTCCTGAGAGCAGCAACAACAGACAGGTTTATTTAGCAGCGTGATGAACAGAACTGCAGAAAGCAAGCAAAGGCTGTTAGCAGAAGCCAGAAGGAAATCTTTAAAAGCATGGTGAACTATGTCACACATGCTAAAGACACAAAGAAATTCCATTTTAGAAATACCTCCCTCCACAGAGATATGGATGGCCATTAGTAGTTTGTTGAGGAGCCGCAGTGCTTACGGAGGACCAGTGTGCCACGGGGTGCAGGTGAGAAAGGCAAGCATGCAGAGCTGCCTGCGTCCTCTGGCTGACGGAGCAGGACAGCGCCCATAGCCTCAAGCTGTTCCTGCGGCTTGGAAACTCTGCAAAGCTAGCTGCGAGTAAGAAAAAAATTTTTTAAAGCTGAGCAAAGACCGCTCCATTAGTGTATGGGTATCTTGGTCATCAGATCCAAAGACAAGCTGCAATTAAAGAAAAACAAAAACAAAAAGAGCTGCAGAGTAAGCTCTTCCCATTGACGGCTCTTCACATTGATTTGCATATAGATTGATTGATTTTTGGCATTTGCAATCCTCATGAACAACATTGGGAAAATCCAGTGGCTAGGACAAGCTCACAAATAGTGAATGAATGGGGAAGACACATTTTGTGTCACATTGACTTGCTATGGATAACTGCGCTTAAAAGTAGTAACAGCTGGATTCAAGTTTTTAAAATTAGGGCTGTATTCTTCATGGGGGAAATGGGACGCGGTGAATCTGAGGGAGACGAAAAGCTTATTTGAAGTGAATGGGTTTTATGCTGTACCAGGGGATCGCAGCCACCAAGCAGACACAACACGCTGCTCAGGACTCTTTTTGGATGATTTTTACTCACCTGGATGTCAGCATTATGCCTTAGCTTACTAGGAAGGCACTCTGATAAGAAGCAGCACAGAACCCCTTTTGTATTTATTATGGGGATTTTGAAAAGTGTGTTGGCCAATAAATGTCACACTGCCTTCTTCATGAAGATATCCACGAGAAATTCATCAGAGACCTCAGAGACAGAAAGCTATGTTCTCCAGAGAAATGGTGATAGCTCTCCTTTATGTGCACTAAATGGGGTGACTGCCAGGATTTCCCTCCTGCTCTGGCCCCTGTGAAGCAGGGATTGGGTTTAGGGTTAGGCTAGCACCTTCCATATTCCTTGATGCTTAATGCTTTATTCCTGGTTTCATTTGGCTATCTTACGCTTGTTTTCCTTTTAGTTTTATCTCTTTTTCTTATATTGTATTCCTTTTGTGATGTAGCAGAGTATAAATGAAGACTAAATAAGTTTTATTTTTTAAGTTTTATTTATTTATTTTTAAAGTGAGGGGAAGGAAAGAAGAAAGAGAGGAAGAGAAACATTGACGCGAGAGAGAAATATGGATTTGTTCCCTCTTGTAAGCACCCCAACCAGGGACTGAACCTGCGGCCCAAGCATGTGCCCTGACCGGGAATTTAACCAGTTTGTTTCTCAGGATGACACCCAACCGACTGAGCCGCACTAGTCAGGGTGCAAGTTTTAATTTCTTAAGTGATAAATTGTCATTTAAAAGTTTGCTCAAGTGGCATTGTAGTTATGAAAGAAATTATCCTTAATTTTTTTAAATATATTTTATGGATTATGCTATTATAGTTGTCCCAATTTTCCCTCTTTGCCCTCTTCCACTTGGTACCGCCATTCTCTCCGGTAATTCTCCACCTTAGTTCATGTCTATGGGTCATGCATATGGGTTCTTTGGCTACTCCATTTCCTATACTATTCTTAACATCACCCTGTCTATTTTGTGCCTACAAATTTGTGCTTCTTAATCCCTGCAGTATTCCCCCATTTTCCTCCTTCCCCCTCCCAACTGATAACCCTCTACATGATCTTCATATCTATGACTCTGTTCCTATTCTGCTTGGTTGCTTAGTTTGTTATTTGGATTTAATTATTGGTAGTTGTGAGTTTGTTGCCATTTTAATGTTCATCCTTTTTTTTCCTTTTTTTTTAAAATTGTTCAAGTACAGTTGTCTCCATTTTCCTACCACCACTTTCCCTCACCTCACTTACCCCCACCTCCCACACTCAATCCTTTCCCACTTTGGCTTTGTCCATGGTTTTCTATCTTCTTCTTTTTCTTATATAATTCCCTTTACCATTTCATATAATAATGGCTTGGTGATGATGAACTCGTTTAGCTTTACCTTTTCTTGGAAGCACTTTATCTGCCCTCCAATTCTAAATGAGAATTCTCTAAATGAGAATTCTAGCTTTGCTGGATAGAATAATCTTGGCTGTAGGTCTTTGCTTTTCATCACTTCGAATACTTCTTGCCAGTCCCTTCTAGCCTGCAAAGTTTCTTTTGAGAAATCAGCTGATAGTCTTACGGGAACTCCTTTGTAGATAACTCTCTGCTTTTCTCTTTCTGCTTTCTCTCTTTATCTTTAACCTCTGTCATTTTAATTATGATGTGTCTTGGTGTGGTTCTCTTTGGGTCTATCTTGTTTGGGACTGTCTGTGATTCCTGGACTTATATGTCTATTTCCTTTGCTGGATTGAGGAAGTTTTCTTTCATTATTTGTTCAAATAAGTTTTCGATTTCTTGCTCTTCCTCTTCTCCTTCTGGCACTCCTATGATCTGGATCCTGGTACATTTAAAGATGTCCCAGAGGTTTCTAAGCCTCTACTTGTTTTGCTTTGTTTTTTAATTTGTTTTTCTTCCTGCTGTCTTGATTGAATGCTTTTTCCTTCCTTGTGTTCCAAATCGTTAATTTGATTCTCAGGTTCATCCTCTCCACTGTTGGTTCCTTGTATACTTTTCTTTGTTTCACTTAATGGAACCTTTATTTCTGCCTTGGTCTTTTTTATGGCATTGAAGTACCCAATGAGTTCCTGGAACATCTTGATAACCAGTATTTTAAATTGTGCATCTGAGAGGTTGCTTATTTTCATTTCATTCTTTTCCTAGAGTTTTGTTCTGTTCTTTCATTTGGGCCACATTTTTTTGTTTCCTCATTTTGGCAACCTCCCTGTTTTTGTTTCTATGTATTAGGTAGAGCTACCTTGACTCCCTGTTTTAGCACACCTGTTAAGTTGTATGGGGCAGAGCCTTTGGTAATTGCTAGGCTAGGGCAACCCCCATCACAAATCTGTTGCTCTGTGTGGGGAAGGGCTTGCAGAGGGGACAATGCTGTGCCTGGTTTCTGGAATGTTGCCTTGGAGGAAGCTGTCTTTCTACTTGCACTTCACTTTCTCCCCATATGCCAATGGTGCCCTTCCAGCTGTTGCCCTGGTGCTGAATCCCAGAGAGTGTGGGTCTCTGTGAGTCCTAAGTCCATTGTGGTCCCTTTAAGAGAGGATGCAGTTTCTTCCACTGCCCCAACTCTCACTGGTTTTTACACCCAGAAGTTCTGGGGATTTATCTTCCTGGTGCTGGGACCCTGGGCTGGGTTGTCTGGACTGAGGCTAGGATCCCTCACTCCTGAGCTATCCCTCATTTTTTATCCACCACACATGGATGTAGGACCACCTGTTCCCTTCTTTATACCTCTCTGTGCCAGTCCATGTTTCCACACCTTTCCATGCCTCTCTGCCCTTCCTACCTGTCTGGATGAATGTGGCTTCTTTAAATCCTTGGTTGTTAGACTTCCACACAGCTCAATTTTCTGACAGTTCTGGGTGATTTTTTTTAGTATAACTGTATTTTTTTTTTTTTTTTTTTTTTTGCTATAGTTGTGTGCAGAGGCAAGACTTATTTACCTATGCCTCCATCTTGATCAGAAGTCTCTCTCATTATTCTTAATTTTTAAGTGATGCATACTGAAGTATGTATGGGAGTAAAATGGTATAGGGCTGTGATTTATTTCTTTAACAATAATAAAAAGGATCAATAAAGTGAGGATGAAAACTTTAAAAAATTTTGAATATAAGTAGTATTTTTAACTATTCTTTCAGTTTCTGTGTATGCTTAAAATTTGAAATTAGAAAATATTTTTATTTGGATCAAATTTCTGATATAATGGGAAGCCAAGCTATTTGTTAACTCGAGACTTATGTTACCATCAAAAATTTTTTTGTTGATTTGTGGTTCATATATTTTCTACTTTGGTTTGGTTGTTGTTTCAGTTTGGGTTTGGGTTTGGGTTTAGGTTTTGTTTTGGGTTTGTTTGTTTTTTGTTTTGTTTTGTTTTGTATTTTTATACTCGGTTGAAATTTCAAACATAAACTTCAAGAAATAATGAAGGCAGCAAATCTGAAACTCAAGGCTACATAAGGTGTATCAGACTGAATGTAGAAACTGTCACATGTACTTAGAAACACTCTCTGCTTTCCTCCTTCATTACCAAATACATACTTCTGAGTCTCCATTTCTCCTCTCCACCCAATCCAGATCCAGATCTGGGAATTTAAAATCTAAAGAAGCAAATAGGGCTGGCTCATGATGAAAGTGCTACCCTAGCTTGCAAAGTTTAAAGTATCTGTATGCTCTAAACTGTGTTCTTCCTATGTCATTAATGCTGCTGAGTTTGGTTACTTTCTCTGTCCTGTGTTGCTTGACTCCTGTACATAACTTAAGATTTGAGATTAAGACTGGAATTTAAATGAGTGTTAGAAAAGAATGCATCTTGGTTTAAATACAAGAGTCTGAAAAATCTGTCATGGGTGCTAAAGTGCCCATGAAGATAATGGTGATGTGAAGAGAAGTCCACCCTATGGCTGCTGAGTGTGGTCTGGCAACTGAAGAAAACAGAGGAAAAGTAAACAACCCCTGTTATCTCTCTCTCTCTCTCTCTCGCTCGCTCGCTCACGCTCTCGCTGATAAAATGGCTGAATAAATGCACTTTTTTTATGGCCGTAAAGAGCACATGGAACTTCACCTTTCCAGGTGCTTTCATGAAATGCTCAAGGTTCATTCTTCTGGTCCTGATGTTTTATTTCTTAACACCCAAGAGATCAACAAGCACCCACGGCATCATTTCTCAAAACCATGCGAAAGGGTTCTGACTGTGAGCCACGATTGCAGTGCAATGATGTGTTTCTGTTTTCAGCATCGTCCACTGAGTTTTACTTTCTACTTCCACAATTTTTTATTCTACATGTACTTTTAAAAAACCTGAAAGTGCTATTCTTATTGTGATTTACAGTGGTAATATTTAACTTAAAAGCCAGTGTTATGCATATTATAGGTTAATAAGCTTTAGAGAAATAGACTGAATTACAGAGATTGCCATTTTTACACTTAAAAATGGCCAAACACTGGACATTTTATGTGTTTCAACCTAACAGTGCTCTCTCTCTCTCACACAATTTATTCTGTCTGGTACTTTTCATGACTATTTCCCAGATCAACTACAAGCAGTTCCTAGCAGTCACGGCCTGCCACACATGCAGATTTCCTGTGTATCATCAGTGTTCTGCAGCTGCAAGGCCAGAGCCGCAGGGGCCGAGACCTGCGCTTTGTCACCTGTCAGGTGGGAGGCAATGAATGGAGTTCTCTAAAATTTTCAGTGTACTCCTCCTTGACCATGTTTTCCAATTTTATTCCCTTTCTTTGTTTTTGAGAAAGATTTAATAGCCACATAGAATGACAAGACTATTAATCCCTAAGGAGATTTCCTACTTCACACGTGAAATTCTTGTCATCATTGGCCATGGTTCTCAACATGGTATAAATGTACATGTCATGATAAACCAGAAGGTACTTGGTAAACGTGGTCAATTTTACTCAACGATGAATGATTTAAATCACCAACTTTTTGTACTAAAGGAAATGAATATAGTATGGAGTAAAATGCAAAAGTCACATGAATTTTTAAGGCGAAATGTGACACTTGAAACATGGAACAGGAGCTCACTATCCCTTGCCATTAGAAGGACTTTCGTAGAAGTTAGAGACCCTGAGTTAGGAAATGCACAGATATGACAGCGAAGCAGACCACTGAGAACTGCGCTGTCAAATTAGTGCATGATAGGATCTGTAGTCCTTTGTGGAATGAGTGAGGCTGTATATAATGATGATAATAGAAGAAAGCTTCATTTATTAAGTTCTTCCAAAGGGCCAGGCAAAGTTGTTATACTACTTTTTTTGAAACTGGAAATGGGTTACTTAAAAATCACTGACAGTTTTCTGTCCCTAATGATGAAAATGTCAGCTCACCTTTGGAGTTGGCTTCCTTTTTGGTAGGAAAAGAATTCCAAAAGAGCCCATTGTGTGATATAAATGTGAAAGAAAAGCCACCAGGTGCTGAGAGAAGAACTGGCTTGGTCTTTGCAGAATCTAGCTCCAGGCTCTGGCTCTGCCGGTCGATGGGGTCTCACAGCCCTCCCCAGCCCTATCAGAGGTCCGATGGACTTCTCCACTTTCAGGTTCAGAGCTCTCAGAATGGCCTGATGGGCTTCAAAAGTCCTGGTGGAGGCCAGATGGTCAATGAGGGTAATTACAGCTTGCCAGAAGGGAGTAGAGTGCACTGGTGACCCTGATTCAGTGTCACGCCTGAAGCAGATGAGCAGAACACTGATTCTGGACTCAGTGCATGGCCTCTATAAGAACATCTTTGAACCCGTACCCCCTCGCACCGTGGGTGTGTCCTGGGTGGAAGTGACTGAGGTTCCTAACCTCATTAGAAACAGCTGGTTCCTAAAGGATTTGAAGTCCAGGTCGTACCTGTTGTGGGACACCCATGACTAAGTCTGTGCTGGAAGGGGTAGCCCTCATTGCTCTCCAAAGAGCTCTGCACAGAGCAAGGACAGAAATAGTGAATGCAGTGGACTGCTCTGTCCACCTGACTTCCTGTCAGGGAGTGAGCGAGTGGGGGATGCCTGGTGGTGGTGGTAAGGGGTGGTGGGGATGAGGGAAGGTGGTCACAGTTGGACACGGATGGTCACAGATCTTGACAGCTTCTGACTTGGAGCAATGAGAAGGTCCAGTCATCTAATTCTCTAAATAATATTATTTTCCCACCTCAATGTACTACAAATACTTCTGTGTATATAAGCGCATTGGGCCCATTGAGTACTAGTCATTGCTGGCAATCTCCACTGTTCCCCTTCTTCCAGAAAAAGAGCAGATAATCTCTTGCATTGAAATGTTTGACTCTGCCCTACATTGTTTTGAGGGACTTTGAATTATAAATTTTATATTAAACAGTCCATGATGATAACCATTTTTCTACTGATATGGGGTGTATGTATGCATGTGTACATTTGGGAGAAGAAGGAATCATATTGAAATAGTCAAGAAAAATCTTAAACAGATAAGCTTCTTCATGTACAAGCCAGTAATAACCTAAAATATTTACCCCTTTAAATATATATGTACACACATATATGTGTGTAAGTATACTAAAATCTATGTTTAAGCAGATGCCTAGCAGTATAATCTTTTTTTTTTTTTTCTGGTTATTTGGTACTGCTTCAGAATGAATATGTAACCACAGCTTTAGCTGAGCAGTTCTGTTAAGAGCCTTTGGCCCTGGAGGTTTCTCCCACTTCAAGGATTGCTGCCTAAGACGGTCATTTAAATAACAATAGCCCTTCCACTTCTTGTTGAAAAGAACATTTTATTAAAGTTCTAACTGCTTCTTTGGAATTAAGGCATACCGTATGTTTACCTTATACTAACCAAACATAATCAGGATTTCTCCCTACTTTCCTCTGTATAGAAGAAACCTACAAAAATCTTTATAGAAGGACATCTTTCTTAGAAAAAATAGAGATTCCATAACTGTCACTGGGTGGAATACATTCATGTATTTAGAACAGCATCCTTTCACAGAGAAGCCCTGACTTATTGATCCCCGCATGTCTCTAAGGACCAGCAGAGCGCCTGGCACACAGAAAGTCCTCACAACTGATGAATTGTCCCAGTTTGAACATGACCACATCTGAATAGATTTTGTTTTAGAACTCATTTAAGTGCAAGTGACTCATACTTAATCAACTCAAACTAAAGCAAGGAATGAATTTTTAGCTCATGTAATTAAAATACCCAAGACCACATCTGCCCTCTCTGTCTCTGTTTCTGTCCCTCCCTTCTCTCTACACTACCCTCCTCCCCCTCCCCCCACCATATCTCATCTCCACTCTGTGTTATCTCCATTTAGTAACTCTAGCAGTTCCTAGTCAAGATAATTTTTTTCTTTTCTCTAGACAAAAGACAAATGGATAACTGGCAAACAAAAACAACTAATTCCACTATAGATATTAAAACAAATTATTTTTTTCTTCTTTTACAACAGGTAAGCAAATGTTTATGCCATTCCCAAGTTCAGAAATAGTTATAATCATTCTTCCATTTCCAAAAGAAGTGATTTATAAAAGACAGAATGACTGTATAGAAAAGGGAAACACAGGAGAAGTGAGAGTCTAGCCAAGAGGGTTCATGTGCCCACCCAGCTGTCCTCTTAAAATTGAAAAGCCCTCGAAAGTTCCCAGTCTGATACTCGGTCCATTACATATTTCAGCACCTTATTGTTTGTTTTAGATTCCTGGGTTAGTAATATTAATGCAAAAAGTACCATCTGGGGAAACATTTTTTTCTGTCTCATGTGAATTCATAATGGATAAGCAAAAATGCTAATTATTTAAGCAAAAATGTTTTTAATAAGGAGCTGCAACAATGTGTTTAATGAGGACTTACATCACTGTGCTATCCACTTTTAGTCTCGGAAAAACAAGCAGATTGCTTTGTAATCACGAGGAAGTATGGAGATTATTGCTAGAAATATGTTTTAGAATTTTCCCCAAATATTAATCTTTGTTATTAAGCTTTGTTATAGCATAAGAAAAACTTCAAGAAACACTTTCAAATAATCTTTCATAAGATTATAAAATTACTTATAATATTTTTAGATTGAGAAAGCCACAGACACACAGTAATGACTGGAAAGAAGAATTTTAAAAAGTAATTCTTGAAAATAACAGATCAACGTAATTAAATTAAGTGAGTTCTGGTAATTGCTGAGAAATAAAACACCTGGATTCAATAAGTCTTAAAGCATTTAAGCATTTACTAAAGCACAGGGAGATGGAATAAAATGTGTAAATTTGAATTTTTATCCAATTTAAAAGTCACAAAAATAAGAATCAAAATAAATAGTCATAACATACTCTTGGCTTCCTGGGCAGAAATGAGTACATTAATACTACAGGTTATGTCAGTGTGGTACATATTACTTATTAAGGATAACCAATTAAAGGTCTTGATCACCAAATATAAGACAGTGAAAAGCAGCGCTCTCACACTGGGTTAGGTATATGTCAGAGTTCATGGGGACTGGTCCTAGCTAGGAGACTTTAAAGAATCTAGATTCTCACCTTCCATATGAACTCTTCCCTAGAGCCCATCTGTCTACGGGTGCAGGTCCTACCTCTCACCACTTTACCAAAGAGCAAACCTCTTCTCTTCTTGAATCCAACCATGTTGCCTTCTTACAGAGTAGAAAAATCTCTCATCAAATCAAAGGGACTATTAAACATATGAAATATTGCCAGAGAAAAAGAAAAAGAACATCAGTAGGAAATGCTAAAGGCTTGGGTTCCTTTATTTTATCCAAGGAATAAACTTATGAAATAATTTTTTTATCTAAAGTGTTCAGTGATTTATCACACAGTTCGAATACTTACCTATGAAAAGAATGCTAGTTGAAGTTCCAGTCAGCTGAGAACTATGTTCTCTCTGCATGTTTATGAGTCTCAGTAGTGAAAATGAGTTGGTGATTTGTGTTATTAACCTGTGTCTTGGCTGGTGTCTCTAGCTGCATATTTTGCATGATTTGAAGAAAAAGATAAAAATATTCATGTTTATTTGCATCATCAAATTTTTTCAAAGATTACTGTATAATAGAAATCTGTGTTGTTGCTTTTTTACGTGGACACACGTCTCTTGCTCACTGTCAGTCATCAGCCATTCTGTCTATTTATGTCCTTCACATTGCTGTGCTGTAGATACTTCACCTAACTGCAGTAATTAATGTACTTCTTATAAAATCTACAAATACTGGGGATGCAATACCTTCTCTTTTCTTTACTGTTAATTCCCGGTAGAGTAAACTATACCCTTCAAAGTAGAATGTCTAGCTAGGTATGGGTGTATGACAAAGTATTCTCAAAATACAATCTAGGATGTAATACCCTGAACTTTAGAAAACCATCTTTATTTAATTAGCATTAGTTCCTTCTACTAAGAGGTTGATATTTTAATACTGTCAATGTGTAATCATAAACTTAATAACTTTCAACCATGAAATAAAATTACTAAGCAATCCATATGTAGTAATTCTCGAGTCTCTTTCTTTAGAGCCATCTGTCACAGCTTTGTAAGGCCCTTCGAGTCAGCTTAGAATATTGAAATTGGCATAAAATATGTCTTTGTTCCTGTGGGGGGAGGTGAGGAAAGAATTCTTGCAATTTCCAGTTTTATGTTTTTACAAGGTTTTGACCAAATCCAGCTCCATAAACAAAATGCCTCCATTAGAAAGTATAACAGATGTAAATAACAGTCAATTGTTTAAGTCTTGATATAGCTTCAAGGTATAATCATCAGAAACTAAGAAACCAGAAGCCTCTTAGTTTGCCTGGAAAAGTACTGGGTTACAGTCTCAGCATCCCATCCATTTTAGCATTTATCTAGGATATTTTCATATTTTATCCAAGTATTGTTATCAATAGTTGCATTAACGTCACCTGGAAGAGGTTTGGTACTTCATACTTCCAACTTCTAAGAGACACATACGGCAAAGAGAGCTGTCACTTTAACAAGGGGTTAAATCTGAAAAATGGCTGGTAATAACCCATTCTCTCTCTTGCTGCCCTTTTCAAACTCAACGTAACTAATACCTCCCTATCAAGGACAGCATATAGATTATTTTCTGATAAAACACAGTGTTCTAGGACAGAGAGGTCTAGGGACAGCTTGTAGTGTTAGGTAATGGTTAGAATTATTTGATGCTTCTGACCCCAGCTAAACACTAGTTTTCCAGCAAGTTGCACCACAGTCTGTGCCATGGCCTGGGGATGCATGAAGCCCAGTTTCTCACTCAACAAAGTCTGTGACAAATATGGTATCTAAGTTAATGTGGGCTGCCATGACAAAATACCAGAGACTGGGTAACTTAAGCAACAGAAATTTACTTCTCACGATCTGGAGGCTGGGAAGTTTAAAATCAAGGTTCTGGCTAATTTGGTTTCTGATGAGGACTCTCTTCCAGGCTTGTAGATTGGCCCCACCTTCTCACGTTATCCTCACATGGTCTTCCTTCTCTGCTCATGTGAAGGGAGAATTCTTTGGGTGACTCTTCTTACAAGGACACTAACTCTGTTGGATCAGTGCCTGCCCATATGACCTCATTAAAGCTTAATTAATGTCTCAGAGCTCCTATCTCCAAAGAGTGGCACTGGTGGTTAAAGCTTCAATATATGAATCTGGGGGTGGTGAGAACACAGACATTCAGTCCAAAACATGTGGGAAATGATCATTACATGCCAAATATATGCAAAAAAGAGAAATGGAGTACTCCTACATAACAAACTACTACAATACTTATTGACTTAGAAACAACCATTTAATGCTCAGATCTGTTGTTCAGAAATTCACGTAGCGCTCAGAAGGAAAAGTTCAATTCTGTGAAATGTGGTGTCGGCTGGAGGATCCATGACAGCTTCCATCACTTGTCCTTCTTATCTCATTGACTGGTTGACTGAATTGACGAGGAGCTGCCTGTGCCTTTTTCTCTCTCTCCCTCCATTGGCTCCAGGGCCTCTTTTTCTCCTCATGGCCTCTCTTTACGTGGATTCTTTAGATTGCTGCTTGTTTCCCTGTGATTGAAACCTACATAAACTTTGAATGCCTGGACTCCGAAATTCCATGTTATCATTTCTGTTGCATTCAATTTGTCAAAACAAATCACAAGTCTATTGTAGATTCAAGGTATGGGGAGACAGACCTGCCTTCTCGGTCAAAGAAATGACATATGTATACAGGGGTGAGGGTAATGGTATTGGCCCTAGTTGCGGACAAATCTACCAGCCACTTTCAGGCTCTAAAATTTCACATCACTTCCTAATGCAAATCATAGTCAACTCCTCCAAAGACTCCTAAAGTTCATCCAATTCTGAATCAGGTTCTATGCCCATTGATCTACATTGAGGTATGATCTACACTGATATTTTAAATTTTGTTTTTGAAAGTAGTTTTTGAATTCAATAGTTTTATAACCAACAAATATAAGAAAATAACTTTCAGTTCATAAATGAATATTTTTAAAAGGTATAAATGTTTTCCTAGTATAGACTTAGTTTTATAGTCCCCATTTACTCATTGTCTAAACATAGGTATACCTCATTTTATTGCAGTTTATTTTATTGTGATTCACAGATGTTGCACTTTTTTAAGTCAAGACCCTCCATCAGCAAAAAGATCACAGCTTGATTTATTGTAATACTTACCTTATTAAAGTGGTCTCACATCAAATCCCCAATATCTATGAAGTCTGACCGTACACTGTTTTCTGCAGTGATAGAAATGTTCGATATGTACGATGTCTGATGCTGTGGCAACTACCCACACTTGAATATTGAGCACTTGAGTTATGTTTATGTGACTGAGGAATTAAGTTTTATTTAAAATTTTATTTTTATTTTATATTTAACTTTAATTCATTTAAATTTTGTTAAATGTGACTAGTGACTACTATATTGGGTAGTGCATGTCAAACGAGGCCTATTTTCAACAGACCTGAAAGAGAATGTAATTTATTGTCCACTGCTGCACTGAATGAGTCATGGCAAACCCTCATGGTCATATGGCATGCATACGTATTAGAAGAATAAATAGCTTAAGGACGGTTTAATAAATGCACTATTTATAAATGTGAGCAGCGTGTAGGGAAACCTTAAAGACAGTGCAATACCCCAAGGATAGTAATGGGAAATTGTTACCATTTTGGGGCCTAAAAGGGTAAGAAGAAGGAGAGTTTACCAGAACACAGAAGGAGACCATCAATGTAGAGAAGGCCACCTTGAAAGGAGAGATAACTTTTCTGGGAAGAACTAGGAGAATACATATCCTTCCTTGTCTTCCTATCATCTCCTGCCAAGGGATCTTCAGTGGTCAAATCCAACTGGAAGCAGCAAGACAAGAAAGTGCCCTGGTGCAGCTTATGCAAATCAGCCCCCAAACAGAGAGCAGCGTAGAAGAGGATGGCGCCCATGCAGCAGGATTACTAGAAGATACCCAATACATAAAAATTAAAGTAAAATGATTCACTATTAAAAATTACTATATTTTTGGCATCCAACTCAGATGGAATTAAAAGAATTGGGTGACATTGCTGTAATTGGACTCTTTATATTTCCTTTACTTATTTATGTGAACAAGAATTTTTGAGTGTGAACTCTGTCTCATTTTAGCAATAAGTGATTGATTCATCCGTAGGTACATGAACTGAGTGGAAGGGAAAGCCCCATCAATCTCAAATGTTTTTATAAAAATATTATTAGAATTATCAAATGTTTAATATATTTAGATTTCTCAATCGATGATGAATTATAATTACAATTTAATCCACAGAAAAATTTTCAACATCAAGAGCATATAGGCAAAGAATTTTTAACTTAATGTGTATACAGTTGGCCCTTGAACAAGATGAATTTGAACTGCATGATCCAGTTATATGCAGATTTTTCCCAATAAACACCTGTACAGTTTTTCCAGCCATAGTTGGGCATCCACAGATGCACAAGGCTGATTGTGTGCATTTACCTACGCCATTTTATACAGGAGACTTGTGCATATGTGGATTTTGGTATCTGTGGGGTCCTGCAACCAGTCCCCTACAACACCAAGGGACAATTTAAGTTGTGGGAGAGTCAAAAATTCTATGTGGATTTTTGACTGTAGGAATCAATGCCCAAACCCCAGCATTATTTGGGTTCAGCTGTATATTCAGAGAGAAATTATACAGTAATCAATAGAAGACTCATAAGCAGAAATAATTACAGAAAACTTACTAAATTTGGGAAGGGAGGCAAATGCCAATGTCCATGAAGCCTAAAAGACTTCAAATAGATTGAATATAAAGAAGGCCTCATCAAGAAATATGATAATCAAATTGATGACAAAAGTCAATAGCAAAGCAAGAATTTTGAAATTGTTAAGAGAATTGCACCTTATCACAAACAGAATTTCTTCACCTGCTCCCGTAGACTCTCAGCAGGCTTCTTTTTGGGGTGATCAAAATGTCCTGGAATTAGATGATGGTTATGATCATACAACATTGTCAATGTACTTACTGAAAGTCACTGAACTACTTTTTTCCAGTTTTATTAATAAATGACATATATCACTGTATAAGTTTAAGGTGTACCATATGATAGTTTGATTTGCATATGTTATGAAATGACTACCATAAGAGGTTTAATTAACATCCATCATCTCATATAGATATAATAAAAGAGAAAACTTTTGTCCCTGTGATAAGAATTCATAGGATTTCTTCTCTTAACTTTCCTATACATTATACATTAGTGTTAATTATAGTCATTATGTTATAGGGATGTTATATACATTACGTCTCTAGTACTTATTTATTTTCTAACTTGAAGCTTGTATATTTTGACCACCTTTCTCCAATTCTCCCTGCCCCCATTTTCTGTCTCTGATAACCACAAATTAGATCACCTTTTCTATGACTTTTTTTAGAGTCCACATAGTGAGATCATAGAGTATTTTTACTCCTCTGACTTATTTCATTTAGTATTATGTCCTCAAAGTTAATCCATGTTGTCTCAAATGGCAAGATTTTTTTTTTTAATTTATGGCTGAATAATATTTCATATTGTATATATACACACATATTTATATAAACACACACACACACACACACACACACACACACACACAACTACTTCTTTATATGTTTATCTGTCAGTAGACATTGAAGTTGCTTCCCTGTCTTGGCTATTACAAATAATGCTGCTATGAACATGGGGATGTGGGTATCTTTTCAAGTTAGTGTTTTCATTTCCTTTTGGATATATAGTATTTTTTGGACTATAAGATGCACTCCCCGCCCCCACCAAATTTGGGAGGGAAATGGGGGTGTGTCTTATAGTCCGGATGTAGCTTACCTGGCTCTCTGTGGTGGAAGAGGCAGTGGTGGAGCAGGGTCACAGGTTATTAAATATTTTGCCACATTTGTTCCTTCAAATTTTTTTCCCTATTTTCCTCTTCTAAAACCTAGGTGCATCTTATGGTCCTAAAAATACGGTATTCTCAGAACTGGATGGATCATATGGTAGTTGTACTTTTAATGTTTTGAGAAACCTCCATACTATTTTCCACAGTGGCTGTACCAATTTACAGTCCCACCAGCAATGCACAACTGTTCCCTTTTCTCTGCATCCTTACCAGCACTTGTTGTTTGTAAATTTATTAATGATGGCCATTCTGATCAGGGTGAGACGAGATCTCATTTGTGTTCTCTGATGGCTAGTGATGTTGAGCATTTTTTAATATGACTATGGGCCATCCATAGGCCCTCCTTTGAGAAGTGTCTATTCAGGTCCTTTGCCCATTTCTTAATTGGATTGTTTGTGCTCTTGTTGTTGAGTCGGATGAGTTCTTTATATATTTTGGAGATCAAATCCTTGTTTGATGTATTATTGGCAAGTATGTTCTCCCATATGGTTGGTTCCCATGTTGATTAAATAATCATTTTAACAAGCTGCTGAACTCAGTTTGCTAGTATTTTCCTGAAAAAAAGCTGCATCTATTTTTCCAGGGCTATTGGCTTGTACTTTTCTTTTCTATTAGTGTCCTTATCTGGCTTTGGTATCAGGGTAGTGCTGACTGCATAAAATGAATTTGGAAAGGTTCCCTCCTCTTCAATATTTCAAAAGAATTTGAAAAGGATTGGTGTTAATTCTTTTTTAAATATTTGGGAAAATTCACCAGTGAAGCTATCTGGTCCTGGGCTTTTCTTCTTTGGGAGATTTTTGATTACTGATTCAATTTCCTAAGTAGTCATTGGTCTATTCAGATTTTTTATTTCTTTGTGATTCAGTATTGATGGTTTTATGTTTTGAGGAGTTTATCCATTTCTTCTAGTTTGTCCCACATACCGAACAAGCTACATGAATCCTGTACAACATGGATAAAGAAGACAGATTGGAGAGATATTATTTTCCTTACATTATGAACACATTTTGGAAATAATTTTTCTTTCTTTTTACAAGCCCATCTTGTATACTATCTAAATAATTTCATTGCACCTACTGAAGACCAATAATTTGGTAAACACATTTTATATTTTAGTTAAGAGATTTACCTTGCAGCTACTTAGCTGAGGTGAGGCAGGAATTTACACCTGCCTTAGGTGAGGCAGGAATTTACATATTTTCTCATAGTTTAGCCTTTATGTTTTATTATCAGAAGCCAACAAAGTTTTAATTTCATCTCCTCTCTTTTATAGTGAATCAGTAAAGGAAGATCGTTTTGCTAAAGGGACTTAATGCGAGAAATTAATATATCACTTCTTTGCAGATAACTCCAGTTTATAAATTTAGGCAAACAACTTACTAATTCTTCCTCCTGAATAGTTTGTTTAGCTTGTGACATTGTGATAATAAAGTACATAAAATCAACACTTTTTTCACCCAGTACTGCTATAAATTGTATATGAATTGTTCTATGTACCAGGCCAGGCTAAAAACTGAAATAAGGTCTTTATTACTAATATGGAAGATGGTAGAGTCCTTCTGGCCAAAAAACAAGAGAGCACCTTTCTCAGTCTGTGCTGCGGCTTTCAAACACTAATGGGATTATACTTGTTTCCAAAAAGGAATTATAATTGGCAATGACTGAGTGTGAATAATAAATGCACTTGGTTTTGTTGATAGCTGTTCTTATTAATTTCACTTTACATGTTTCTTTTTTATTTCTCTTTTTTTCTCTTTATTTTAATTGTTGTTCTTGTACAGTTTTCTGTCTTTTACTCCCATCCTGGCCCACTGCCCCAGCCCTCCCCACCTCCCTCCCATTTCCACCCTCTCTAGTTTTTGTCCATGTGTTTTTTATACTTGTTGCTCTAAACCCTTCCCCTTTTCCCCTGAAATTCCCTCCCCTCTCCCCTCTGGTGTCTGTCATCCTGTTCTCAATTTCAATGTCTTTGGTTATATTTTGCTTGCTTGTTTGTTTTGTTGATTAGGTTCCTGTTAAAGGTGAGATCATATGATATTTGTCCTTCACTGCCTGGTTTATTTCACTTAGCATAATGCTCTCCAGTTCCATCCATACATGTTTCATATGGAGGTTCTCTTTCCTTAGAGTGCGGGAGATATAGCTGAGCCTGAAAGTTGGGAGGTGTTACATAACAGGAAGTCTTAGCGCTCACTCTTCCCCCTCAGTTTTGAATACATGTATGACCACTCAGTTTTAAGGGATGTGTGTGTAAGTACTATGCAGCCAATTCATTAAATATTTCTTTAGAATATTTAATGATATAAGAAAATTCTCATGGGAGGATCATACAATCTCTACATGAAAAATATAAAACTTTTTAAATAATATGATTGTAATAGTATGAGATAAAAATATACTATTCTTTTGAAGGAAACAAATGTTAATAGTGGGATTTGGGGTGATTATTATTTTTTCTCGTGCACTTTCCTATATTTATGAATTATTTGCAGTAAGCCAATATTACATTTTTAACTTGAAAAGTTCCTGAAATTCACTAATGCCTGGCTTTCTCTCTCCCATTCTTGTAATATAGCAGGAGGATAACATTTTATACATTAAAAACTGGCTGTAATAGGGAATTTTGTAGGCTTCCCAAAATGTCATCTTTTTTCTTCACTCTCTTATTAGTGATTTCAGTCAATGGCATAGCTTTAACCACTGAGTCTAACTAACTACATAAACACCTCAGTCCTATGTAGCTAGTCTTCGTCTTGACCTTCAGTTCTTGTCCTTCAATGCTGACCACCTGCCAGGCAGCTCCATGTGGATATCTTGTTAGCATACTCAGTACACCCCCAAAAATCTCATGAATTGTCCTCCAGGTTCCCTTATCCTCCTGCTCTCTCTGTTCCTGTTAATGATACCACTTTCTCTAGGTCATTAAGAAGATATTTCTCACTGTTATCTTTACTCTCCCTTAACTTTCAAGTACAAACAGGTGTCATCATATTCTGTCTTAACAATGTTGTTCACATTTCATTGTTCCTTTTCGTTCCCTCTGGTGATATCCTAATTATCCCTCCTACTTGGACAATAGGATTGTACTTACAAAGTACTTCACATTTATCGACCTAGTCCTCAAAACAGCCCTGTGATGCAGGTACTCTTCTTCTTATCCCTATGTTATAGTAACTTACCCAAGGTCACGGAGTTTATAAGCAGAGCTGGATTTGAACCCAGCCAGTCAGAGGCCAGAGATGGCACATACACCTTTTAGCCACACAACCACTATTGCAGTACTGACAACACTAGCTTCTCATTAGTTCTCACTACATCCCTATGTTACTATTATCCCTGTTGTAGAGAGACAGAAAAACTAAGGTTCAAAAGGGTTAAATAAGAAATACCTCATGAGCTAAGTCTGCTACTCACTCACCTTCCTCCATCAAGGGAGCCATAGATTAGGACATAACTAATGGCTTCCATTGGTGAAAATTCCAAATGTTCATTTGAAAGAAGAATATATACACGGCAGCTGAAATGGGTGTGAAGAAATATTAATGGAAGTTTGAGCTCAAATCAGTGGAGGTAATAAAATAAAAATCAATAAATACATAGGACTGCCAAGTCTTCCAGCCATTAGAGAGATCCTGGAAAGAGAAAAATCATCTTTAGTTTTTATAAAGTGCAAAAAACTAGGCCTGACAGAGCTATCCTGTTGATTTCTTTTCTGCAATAGCACCCCATGGTGCATGTTGTCAGTTCAACTATATATAGATATAAAGTAATGAAATGAAAAAAGGAGGGTTTTTAGTAAGCATAGTGGAGGCAAGAGGCAGATTGAGTGGCCTTTAGCTATTAGCCCTGAGAGTGATGGTTTGGAGGGTCCCAGCCTTGAGGCCTATGGTGCCCAGGTGGCTCTTTTATATTGATCTTCTACTGTGGGCTGGTGCAGTGGTTTTGACCTCCTTCCCATCCTCTTCCTTCTTCTCCCGGATCCTTCCTCTTGCAAATCCTTGTGTCAAAGGAAGTCTTATCAGGAGGCTCAATGTGAACAATGGGTATAAAACAGGGCTGCCCTGCTAGAGATGGAATGAGAAGGTAGGAGCCCTCCTTTTTGCCCCTCCTTTACCAGTCCCCCTCCCTGCACCTGAGGAATTCTGCATAGACCAGTTTTTAAGAGTCTTATGAGCAGTGCGTGCATGTGTGTGCATGCATGCCTATTTAGAGGTAGGGCGGAGAGGAAGGTGAGTCTGTTGTTCATAAAAATGTAACATGATCAAACCATTCTGGGTTCCCTATAACTTGGATTGAGTTGTAATCTACAAATACTTGTTTAGTACTTACTGAGCTGCTTTTATGATGGGAAGTTTCAGAGATGCCTATGGAACAGATCTTTCCCTCCAGAAATTATATAATCTAATTATGAAGCCAAGGCTGTCACTTCCCTGAGAGTAATTCCAAATTTTTACATTTTCAGTTTTGATCTCTTGCCAAAACTTCAGCTCCAATTCTCTGTCTGCCTGCCTCCCGGGCAGTCTCACTTCAGTCCCACATGTATAAGCCCGAAACTATGCTGTTTCTCAGGAAACCCAGAAAGCTCGTGACTCAGAGCTGACTAGTAAAAGAACAGTACCTCTGAGGAACAGTGGGAGGCAATGGAGAGCATCAAAGTGACAAAATACCACAAACAAATGGGGAGAGCTGTGAGTTTCTATTAAATGTGTAAAGCCCATCATCATGTATGACAAGGAGTAGATGTATCCCGGAGGGAATATATAGCTGCATTCTCTTTCCTGGTCTCAGTTCCCTGCTGCCTCTTCTCTTGTGAGCATCTCTCTATGTTAATGTGATTGTGGTATTAAAGTAATAGGTGTTTTATATATAAATGGCCCTTAACTGCAAATCAACAATGGCATTGGCAGTTTAACCAAAGAAATAGAAATCTGTTCCAAAAACATGGAGAATAAAAACCTGGCCAAGATGGACGTTCTAAAAGGAGGGACTATATACACAAAAACATACTTACTCTAATTTTTGGATGATGACTGGGATTTCTCAGAGGAATATTTAACTCATCTGCTCACTTTAAAATGAACCCCTGCATAAACTGCGACTTTATCAGATTTGGTTTTGCTGTAGAGACAAGCCACGTTTTCAGGCTAGCAGGCCGTTGCACAGCGCAGGGGAGAAGTCTGAAGAAGGCAGCTGCCCTAAGTCAGACTGGCAGTCTGCAAGAGTGCTGTGCTTCCCTTCCCGATGCAGATAGGGACTGGGGGCACTACTGCATTTGGAGGGAGGTTGAATTGAAAGGCTTCCAGGCCCCTTTCAACTAAACATTTTATAAGTATATGAATATGAGTTCATTTGGAGATCAAAAAGGTGAGAAGTTAAAATTAGGGGTTTTAGCAGAGGAGCTTTCTCAATGGAGGAAGTTATTGGGGCTTGCTGTGAAGAACTGCTAGGTTTTGGAGATGGGAGGAGGAAAAGGCACCATTGTGGATGGGAGAACTATTACATTAAAGATGTGGAAGAGGCTATGCAGGTACAGGGCAATGAAGAGGGCAGATGATGTTGATGGAAGAAAAAAAATATGCTAGAAAGAACCCCTTGAGAAAGAGTAGGTGAACTGTGTTAGAGGCAGTGGTGAGCTGAGCAAAGCCCTGACAGCTGTTCATATATTATCTGATAAACCTGACAGTTGCCTAAAGACATGTGAACTTGCAAGCAGCTCTGAAGTGAAAGGAGGTATAAAAGCTGTATGCTGCGCTAAAGCTTCTTCCCCAGTGCTGAAGAACTCAGATTTTCCTAAATGCAATGGTGGATCTACTGCTCCCCATAGATCCAAGACAAGGTAACTTGCCTTTTTAGGTGTCTCTTTTCTACGTTGAGATGAAAGGACAACAAGAAAATCTTGTAAACATCTGACTGAAGTCAGAACATGACATTTTAAGAACTTTCATTTCACCACAGCTATGAAAACAGGCTTTTAAAAAGATCATAGAGCTCTTTTTGATAGTGAACAAACAAGAACAAATATGGCATAAGATTGAAGGAATGGAAACACTGTAGCAAGCCTGACATGAAACTGTTTCAAAAGTGATCATCTTTCAAGTGACCATCCATTTTGTAACTCCACCATTATAATTATTATGTAAATTATATGTATGTGTAGAAAATATAATATAAAGTCATTATAAGGTGACTTGCCATCGTGTGCATCTTGGAGTGATGGTATGTCCTCTGGGTTGCAAACGAGCAATCTTTAATGTCACCAGCCCCACCTGAGCCCTAGGGATAGGGCTGTGCCTATTATGGCAGGTAGCCAAAGAAGCATCTTGGTGGTCACATCAGCAATTCAAAAGCTGTGATGGTTCTAGGTCATTTGCATGTTTCTATGTTTTGGTATTATGGAGATATAACTATGTAATCCTATACTTTTATTTTCTTCCTTAAATCTATGTGAAGAAAAGGAGGGAAACAAAAAAAAATACATGCAGAAAAATTGGGAGTGGAACAAATTATGTTTCAATAAATTTGTTCTTCAGTAGTAAAGAGATCTCAAACTCAGAAACATCATTAACCTAAAAACGGTGAAGTCCCCAACTTCACTAGACACTACTGCCATGCGGTTGTCTGGGAATGAGGAAGATGCTGACGGTGAGCACAGAGGACTAATCACAACACTGTCATTTGGATCATGAGAATCCCTCGTGGGATAACATATCAGCAAATTTTGCTCATTCTCAAAAATAGACAAGACTTTTGTGGCTTGGATCCTTGTGGTACCCTGAGGTGTTTCTATGCCATTTATCTTCCACTACAGAATATCGTCTCTGCCTGAATCCTACCAGCTTATGATTGATCTTGAATTTATTTCAAATAAATTTCCCAAGACATTGTAGTTTTTCCCTCTCTCTCTTTTTAATGTCTTACAGTAGGACTCAGATGAGGTGTGAGGAAGGGGACACTTAAGACAAGGCAGCAGCCTGAGTAAAGACAGTCTATTCATTTACAAGGGAGACCACAGTGGGAATAGCCAGGCTGGAACAGGTGATTTCTCCTACAGAGGAGAGAGTGGAAGGTGAAGGGGAAATGCTCTGGTGGGGCAATCTCACATAGTTGTGGACATCCTGGGTTGTAGAGTGGTTCCGTGGTGGCGCAAGGGGTGGTGTGGAGGAGGAGAAGGCAGCATAGCTCCCAGCTGGGTCATTATGAGGTAAGGTTATTCCCTACCAAGAGAATAAGGTTATTCTCATCAAGGTAAAACAGTTTTGCCCCCTTTTTTCTTCTCCCTCTCATTTCCACCCCTTTTCTTTTCCTTGTCCGAAACAGGAAAAAAAAAATCTATGTCCTGAACATCCTCTTATTAGCCACTATCAGTTCAGGCTACAGTCATAGTGATTGAGCCTTAAGAAATGAGAACAGGGTCAGGGCAGGTCTTCATCCTCAGCTGGACAGATGCCAGAGTGCACTGGGTGTGTCCCATGGTGCCAGGTCCCTGGAGAATGTTATTTGCAAAGATGACTTCTCACTTGGAAAATTACAACAAATACAAGTCACTTCAGAGGCTGAGGACTAAAAAGTCTGACTTTAAGGACGGTCCTTCTTTACTAGGGACAGAGTATGTTGAAAACTTATTCTGGAGCCACATGTTCTCAAACAAGGAAGTTTCTAAAAAATATTTCATTACCCTAAGAAAGTAACTATGTATTCAAGTAAGGCTGCCTCAAGACTTTAGAACAGTGCCCTTTAAAGCCTCCCCAGGCGGTTTATTGTTTTACTTGTGATTTTTTTCTTTGCCAACATGTTTTCTTTAGTGAATGCTTAGCCAAAGACACCTTTTCAGATAGTTAGATGTTTTATTCCTAGAGATTTTGCCACCTTCAACTATAGCTCACCTTTAACCTGTCATAGTTGTCTTTAGAGATTTCTATAAGGGTTTCCTATCTCGACAATTTCTTTTAACTCCTTGGACTTTGTTCGCAAATAAAATATTTTCCATAGGCAATTGTCTAAATCATACAGCATAAAAATAAAAGGGCTCGAATTGACAAAACTGTCATTATTTCCAAAGAGAAATCCTTTCAAATGTACCCATACTCCCCCCTCTTCCTCCATATCTGTGTTTTGATCTTGGGTCCAAAAACTCTTTTGAATTAAGTGTTTGCTTCCAGTGCACTTACCTCAGAACTGTGAGATAAACAGCGTTATTTTAAAATAATGCAATTTATGTTTAATGTGGCCATGCGCAGTACTCTTAACTTGCACTGAAATGTTATTTGAAATCATTCATGTCCTATATTTAAAAAAATAACCTAGGGTTTTCTCCTACATTTCAAAAGTCACTGTTATATTTTCACATTTTCATTAACATTGATTATACTATCATACCAGTGTTCTGCTTTATATATTTTAATTAAGTGTTTTATATTTTGTACTTGTACCTCTAGGCAATTTTAAAATGAAGGGGACAATTTTATAAATGGAAAAAACCCCACAAAATAAATGGTGTGTTCCCTGAAGCACAGAACATTTAAAAGCCAGAATTCCTGCCTCAGAATGTTTCCAGGCAAAGTAAAATTATAAAGAAAATTAGATGCTTTTAAAATGTTAAGAGTGAGTGAGTTCTCTTATTCTGTTTGATTTTCTGTTTGCTTGATACAGCCATGGAACATTTTCTCCTTAAAGATGAGTCCATTTTTGCTGAGGGAAGGTATATAAGTTTAGTGCATGGTTATTTATAATCATTAAAACAGGAGACAATATAAATGTACAAAAATAGTGGCCTGGGTGCATAATTATGGGGAATCGACACCATGCAATCTCTAACAGTCAGGTCTCAAAACATTATTTAATGAGATAGAAGAGTATTTATTCTACGTTAAGTAAAAAGAAACATATTATAATGTAGTATACACAAAACAGTACTTAGTTTATGAAGAGAAGTTATCTAGAATATAAAAAAATAATATATGTAAATATGCATAGAAAACACTAACATGCTATTTACACCAGGTTAACAGTGGTTCTCTCTGCATGAACTTGGCATGATATGGAAGACCATAAATCATTAAATCTTGGAGTTGAAAGGATTTTGAGATCATTTAATTCAGTTACTCATTAATTTACCACATCTTTCTTAAATGGAACTCCTGTCTGCCTCGCTGAACATTCCACTAGCTGGTGCTATCTCTGTCCTTAGGAGAAGTTTGGAATAAATCCAATTCCTTACACATCACTGCTTGTCAGGTATTTAAAGACTGCTCCTCCTTCTTCCTAAATCTTCTGTTCCTTGCTGTAACATCCCTAGCATATTCAGCCTTTCCTTGTGGTTTCCTGACTCCCCCATGGCCCTGCCACATTTATCTAGGGAAGTCCTTGAGTTGTTGGCATTTGTCTTTCCAAATGGGTTGTCCAGGGTAGCCCCCATGTTTCTACTGTGTTTACTTAGCCAGCCAGCCAGCCAGCCAGCACTGAGTGGTATGTTCACTCCTTTGATCGCTAACCAGCAAATACCATCTTTCATATCACCTCAATGTCAACTCAAATTTTTTCTGAGAATTTCTACATGAGCAGTTATCAAAGGCCAGCTTCCCCAATTCAAATTGGCCCTAATCTTGAATTCACAACAGGATCTAAACAACGATAGCAATCTGTGATTCTGCTTCCAGCCTTTTTATTTATTAATTCTTACTAAGCCATAGCTCATTTGTTTTATTCCATGTCCAGGTCTATCAAACTCATTTTGAATCTTGATTCTATCCAGTAATATATGACCTCTTTTTCAGTTTTTTCCTTCCCATAATGATAAGTAAGACTTCTCTACCTTTACTCATTTCTGAAAACCATTTTTAAGGGAAGGACTAGAAGCCTCTGATGTCCCAAATCTGCTTTTCACAGAGGACTTTACAGTGCAATATTTCACTGGACACCCCTCCCACTCATTTCCCACAACTCTGGGGTAGGCAGGACTAGTGTCCCCAAGGAAAGAGAGGAGGCACCTGCCTCCAGACATGGTCAGTGACTGGGGAGGAACTCAGCCCTGAATTTCTTACACTTGAGTTCTAGTCCTTTTCCCATCACCGGAGACTGCAGACGGAAAGAATATAAAGGCAAACAGTGAAGGCAAAAACTAAAAAGGGGATTTTCCCGAAAGAAAGAAAAGATAGTGAGAGAATGAAGTAGCTGGTATCCATCATTTTTCACACACAACTGACAAGCTGAGAGTCCAAAAACAGAGTAACAGGTTATCTCTCTGCCTATTTACACTTGTAATGCCACCCATATCTGGTCAAGTTTATTTTGAGTGTGGCTTCCCGGAAATCTTGTGTGGGAGAGCCAAGCTCTGGAAAGAATTGGTCAGCTGTGAATTTCAGAGACACAGTCATTATTATTGTTATGTAGTGTCCTCCCTAGAGCTCAGCATCCACACTTACAAAGTGAAGGAGTTTAACTCAATGTGGTGACATTTAAGTCATTCTCTGTTCAATATTTTTGATACAAAGATAAACGGATTCATCATTAAGGTGTTTATGATTTTTTCTTGTTATGCTGATCAAGGTAATCTGTGAAACACAGATTTGGTATTTCTAGAGCCTCTCTCTCACTCAGCAATGCTCTCATTTATCTCATGCTGACTCCCCACTTTTTCCATACTCTTCAGGCACTGTTTACCCCTAATTGACATGCTCTCTGCCTCTGGGTGCTTCCTGCTTTCCTGGGAAAATCACTGTGATCTACCCTGATGGCTGGGAGCAGATAAGGAAGCCTCCCAGCTTGGAGTCACATGCTACCCAACTGTGAATTCTGCTACTCAATGCCAAGGGACCCACCCCATCACTTAATTTTTTATAGCCTCAGTCTACTCCTATAAAATGGAGATAATGATTCTCATAGGACTGCTATGAGAATATGTGGAAGAAAGAGTCTAAAAGGTTAAATATATCAGCTGACACAGAGAAAACACACAAATAGTTGTTAGCAGAAAAATCTTCTGTCTCTGACATTTCACTCTCTGTTCTCAGAGAAAGAAGGGATTTTCTTTTTCTCAGGCTATCACAGCTCCATTTCTATATGTTACTGGCTTAAAACAATAAATAGGAATTACAGGTTCATGTAACTGGAATTCTAGAGAAAGGCAGACTTCAGCAGCCCAGCAGGGCCATGAGGAATCAAATTCTGCCTCTCTTCTCTGCCACTGCTGATGCCCACATCAGTTTAAGGGCAGAGCCCCTTCAGATCACAATGTGGCTATAGTGGCTCCAGGGCCACATGCTTAATTTTCACATTCAAGCAGAGAATAAAGGTTGCTTCCAGAACTTCTTCCAGAAGAGCAAATAAGCTTCTTTTTCAAAAGCCCAAAGAAAATTCCTCTCTTACTTCACTGATCTAAATGGGAAGAAATGCCTTCCCTAAACCAGTAACTATGGTTAGGTGATGTTCCTGCTATTTTAGGCTTGAACTCCATGCTCTTATTTCTAGAAACAGGGTGGAGTGAAATTTCCCCAATTCATATAGGGCTTGGGGTACCCAGGTGGCATTGTTTAACTGCATATTTCCAGAAGGCAAAATTCATGTGGATTTCTGTTCTGGAACTATGTTCTATGCCATTCGCACACAATTCAGTGGGAATCGTGCTCTGTGGAGTTATTCAGCCAGTGACCTTGGACCTAGAAAGTGGTACTTAGGGTGGTTAGCACAAAAGGGGTATCAGACATTAGTTAGATCATCACAAAGTCCACTCTACCATGTGACTTTGAGTCCATCTTTTCCTCCTTCCTATGGAATTTTTCCTGTTAATTTATCCTTTTTATTGAATTAGCAAGAGCTCCCTTTGTATGTGGTCACTTGCTTATGCGCATTCTTCTTCATCCAAAATCAAAAACAAAAATTAAAACCAAATTAAATTAAAATTTAACAATCAAAGCTTCCCCAAACCTGCTACTCCATCAAGTTTCCTCAGCTTCCCACCACAGTGGTTAACAGTCCAGTGCATCTTCATTGCCTTGATGTGGTAATCTTGCTTCTGCCTCAACCACTCTCTGCCGAATCTGCTCTCCCAGAGTCATTTCTCTATAAACCAATCCCAATGTCATCGTTCAGTTCCAACTTGTCTATTCACCACATCTTTCTCCTTGAAACTTTCTCCTCCTTTGTATCCACATGTTTCAACACATTTATTGTCCACCTCCCATGCACCGCACACAGGGATAGATGCTAAGAATGCAGACATTGAAAGAAATCAGGCCTTGCCCTCAAGGAGGATAGAAGGGCGGCAGAAAGACAGCCAGTGGAACAACAGGCAAGAAACAGTAGAGGCATGTGAAAAGAGAAAGAAAGTAAATCTACTAGGAGTCAGAGAAGCTTCAAAATGAGGCAATTCTTGGACTGTTTTTCAGAAAAAGGAAGGAGTTTATTATCCACTAGAAAATGCCAAAGGCACAGAGGACACCATGATGTGATCAGGAAGCTCCAGATGGCTTGGTATGGGGATAGGGTGGTGGAGGACATGGGGGAGGGGCAGGAGATGAAGTTGTTCAAGAATTTCAGAGGCCAGATCAGTCAAGGGTTTGGACAATGTCACATAGATCATGGGTTGCCTCTGAAGAATTCTGAGTCATTTACTAGTGTGATCAGATTTATATTTTAGAAAGATCATTCTGGTGCAAAGGTGCCAGATGGAACAAGCAGGCAGGTAAGCGCCCAGAAACTGAAGGATTAAGGGTGCTAAAGAATTCGGATAAAGATGATGAACTACAACTATTGTGGTATGTGTAAAAAGGATAGAATAAATTAAAAAGATATTTAAAAATAAAAATCTACAGCATTTAGTGTGAGATAGGAAGGAAGAACCAGTAAAAACTGATGAAACCAAGTGGGAAGAGAAATTCCATAGTGTCAAATAGAGCAGAGAGGTTAATCCAGAAAAGGACACAGAATATCCATAGTTTCCTTTTACTTCCATGACCAAGTTCTCACTCATGATTGGGCTCTTAGGCCCTGGTGAGGTGCTTACCAGTAGTCTAGCCAAAGCAGACATCGCTACTTTCTGCTCTTCACAGCGCCATCTAATCTCATGGCTTCAACAGTTAATGCTATGTCATCAGGCCCAAATCTACATATCTGAGGCTGACTATTTTTTCTCAAATTTCAATGCCAATTTCAGTTGCTTCCTCAGTGTCCATCTTAGATGTCCATGTAGGAATCTCTAACTAGTTGAATTCATCATCCTCTCTCAAACTTATTTCTTCTCCTTTTCCTAATCTGTTGATGAGATTTCTGTTAGCTTTGCATCCTTATTAGTTCACTCATTCACCCATCAAATATTGTTGAGCACCTAAAATATGTTTTGACTTTGTTTAATTGCTGTGGATACAGCAATGGCCTAAACTAAATTCTTGCCCATATAGAGCTTGTAGAGGAAATATATGTTGTATTAAATCAGAAAAATGCAATGACTTAAAATACGATAGAAAGACTAAGATTGACAGAACATGTATTCCACGTTCTATCAGTTGGCAAAGCCTCTCACTCCACTTTAAATGTCTCTGGCATGTATCCTCACCTCTCTGTTCCCACACTGTCCAAGTTCTGCCTTCAATGCCCCTTATTAGACAAATGGCAATAGTGTTTTAGTTTAACCCAATTCATTTGGGAAAAAAATGTAGTGAGTCATAACCACGTGCATTAGATTTGATATAGATTCTGAAACAAACTCTAAAAACTTTGCAATTTACACTTGTGAAATAAACACCCAAACCATTTAAATATAAAATAAAATTAATACAGTTCACATGGAAATTCTACCTAATTTGGTATAGAAATTCACAGAATATGTTAGGATGGTCGGTAATGCAGGCTGTGAAAGAATTCACAAAGAGAAGGAAGTACAGAGAGTAAAGATTTTTATTTTCACTTTCCCAAGAGAGGGAAAGATCTAGGTGCAGGAATATGCACCAGCACCAGCCCTGAGGGGTTAGGGCTTTGGGCATTTCCCCAGGAATGGGGTGGTTGTAGAGCCAGGTGTTTCAGTTGGGCTGCAACTTGTTTTGATGTTATCTTTGGGTGCAGGTTCCAGGCAGTCTGGTCATTGTTGTCTGGTATGTCCTGTTTCAAAAGTTCCCGGAGCCTCTGTGCCCTCAGGGTGCTTCCAGTAATTTTCTAGTCCTGAGGGTAAAGGTTCATAAAACAATTAGGGTCAATCATGCTTAGGGGTCCAGCCAGCTCTGGGAGAGAGGGCCTGAGAAAGTGGCTTCTTTCCCTCTGGTTTTTGAGATGGATTTATTTTTAATGATCTAGACCCATTCTGGTTTTTCAGAGTGGGGACAAAGTTCTCTTCTTCTGGAACTACTTCCTGCAGATTATGGACATAGAGTTGTCCCTGCCTGTGGATCTAAGTATGGGTCTTTAAGAGGGAAAGGGTGCAACTGGACAGCCCAAAAGGCAAGAGCTGTAGCCAAGGGTCATTTGTGGAAGGAGTTTCCTAGGGCCTTTGTTGAATGAAGGACATAAGGTATTTTAGGAGACATGGTCTGAAAGCAACAATAAAGAGAAGAGCTGTGATAGTACCTAAGGAAGGAGTCAGCTAGGAAAAATCAGGACTTGATATTGACCTTAAAAATCCCCAAAAGTTAAAGGTGGAGTAGTAGGTAATGTCTGTACCATCTGTAATATCAGTAGCTCTCAATAATTCCAAGTCAAGGGATGAAAGACAAAAATGAAACATTAATTTGGAAGAAAACTAGAAAAATTAGGATTTAATTCAGTTTGTGGGTGACAATTAGACATTGTGATTTCCACTGAAACAATTTTTCTCCCTAAAAAATGATCCTCGTTTTGTTAAAAAGACTGTATTAAGTCCAGTTTCAATTTGGCCTGATTATTTGCATGAATACAACAGGAATAATAACTGATTATATAGGCTGTTTTAAATATGCTTTGCTAGAATTTTACAAGGAACCTTCAGAATGAGCTTTAGGCAGACTCTCAAGGCAAAGAAGGCAAGCCACACTGTTGCCATCTGGTTTTGCCTGAATACCTATAAGTTTGTGTGGATTCTTCAAGTTCTTGAGGTCCCCAAAATGTCTTAAGGTTCCCTCCTTGCCATCTTTCAGGAAAACAGCCTTCGATCCTTACCTGAAAAGACAGCAGTGAACCACATGACCAAGCAAAGTACTGGGCCATTTCTCCAAGGGGCTCTTATTAAGGCTTCAAAAGTCAATCTTAATTCCATAAAGCTTTCTGGTGGCATCAAGTCCAGGCATGGCTCTTTCGATCATGACATTCCAAAGACTTGGTTAATAAAAGCACATTTGGAAACTGGCTCTATTGTAAACAGAATGGTTCCTTAATGGATTCATGTAAACAAACATATTGCCATGAAAATAATACTCACTCATCAAGAGTTGCCAAATTCTGGAGGGATTAGGTAGGGAGAAAAATATAAATGCTTCAACATTGCTTATGAGAATATAATTTACAAATTTTTCTAAGGGAAAAAAGTTTCCTTATGTCTGGGAAATAAAAAGATTTAAAATTAGCAATATTTTGAATGAATTTTTATTTGTTTTGATTATTCGCTTGTATTTCCATGAATCCAGTTATTCCTTAGGGCTCCATAAATTTTCATTTACTTCAAAAGTATGACCTCCTTAGATACCTGTAATTTAAAGTAAGTCAGAGGTCTTTTCATGAACCTTTCCAAAGATACATTTGCAAATGTGTTAGAGTAAAACAATGACCGTTTATAAATGACAAAATTTAAAATGACATGGTTATAGATTTGATTATAATGTAATTGATAACTTTGCTTCTTTGTAAGATATAACATTCCAAGATAAATAATGTGAATAAAAGAACAGTAGAAAGCCCATATTTTTAGATTCAATGCAAAATTTCAAAATCTATAAAGACCAAACAGTATGCAAGATTTTAAAATGCTGTACAGGACTTACCTGAAGTGTGCATTAAGCATTGGAAACAATTCGTAAATTCCCAATGTTTGAGTTACAAACACCCAGAGCACCACTGCTGGATGTCCCCACAGGGAACCATCACTGTTGGCTTGTCCGGTGTCACTGACAGGGCATCTATTACCCATGAGAGCTTCCTGTTTGAACTTGCTTTGAATCTTTGCAAGTTCCTCCCTAAGGCAGGTTGAAAATTTCTGGAAAATCTATTTTGATAAAAATATGTGTATACAAATAGACTATAGTTATTCCGTTTGGCAACACTTTCCATGTAATTTCAAGCATATTAAATAGGTCTAATTAGTTTTAAAACTTTTCTTTTATAAGGAGAGTAAGTCCTTGAGACATTCCAGGGCCCACTGGAACAACCCAAGTCATTTCTCAGTTAAAAGGTCTTTTAAAATTCAAACTTTGGGAAGGTTGTCAAATAAGCTTAACTAAAAAGTTGTAACATAATCTTGTTGTAAAACAAGTACATTTTTGGTAATAACTCTAAAAAAACATTAATCAAACTTAAAACCAGTTTTGATGTCAAATAATTTGTTCAAACCACAGGTTCCTGCTTAATTTATATAAGTATTTAATATTTTAAGGCCAATAAAATATTACACTCTAGTTATGCCATCCGGAGGCAGAAGACATACCACATGTAATACGCAGATGAATGCATATCACATACAAGCCATACACATGAAGAATGAACACATAAACATCATACATACATAATTTGAATTACTAATTTTTGTAGAGAAAGCACAAGATTTTTCTCACTTGCTTCTGACACCTTTTAAGAAGACTGAACAGAGGATGGAAGGTCCTAAATACACAGCGAGAAGACCTGTGGAGACTCTCAATAAAAGCTTTAAGGACTGTCAATGAGTAGTGGAAGTAACTCCTGGCTCCAAGGAACTGAGCAGCAGGAAAGACCCTGGGCAGCCCTGCTTTGACCCCAGAAAGGTCAGAAACCTGGTAACAGAAGAATATGCTGCAGATGGAAGGCCAGAGTTGTAGTCCACACCAGCAGAGAAACACAAAGAGATGGATGTGTTTACCTTGTGCCTGAGGGTGACTTTACCAATGATGAAAGCACTGGCCAGATGCCCTGGGAATAGATGTTAACCCTTTCAGAGAGACAGATATGTAGCAAGCCAAGAGTTACAAGCATCCCTGTAAGTCGCTGGGCTGTTTTGCGCCATTCTGAGGAGAGCGGGTACCCTGTTAAGCTGTACCTGAAGCTTTCATGGAAGTTGATAATGAAGAAAGATGGTTAGCAAACATCAAGTCAGTCTTGAGATTAGTTTTCTCTTGAGAAGGTCCTGAAAGAAATAGCAGGAATGGGTGTGCCTGGGAGAAACCCAATCTGAAGGGGGTGGGAGGTGGAGAGAGTGGTCTGAGGAGGAGAAGCAGGAAGGAGAGATAGAGGGGGTGTTGAAGAGTCAGGTGAAGGGACAGAAAGGTGGCTGGAGTTTAAAATGCCACTTTTTTCTCTACATTCAGAGGCAGGCCCATTTGTTCCTAGGACTGAGCAGCTCCCCGGTCTCCAGGGGGAGAATCCAGAGTATTTTACAATCTGGGAGGGGAAGTGTTAGAGTGATGCAAACTTGAATGAAGAGGCATACTTAGGAGAAAGAGGCCTGGAATTCCTGGAATCCCCACTGAAAATTAAAATCTTGTCTGCTCCTCTCAAGAACTAAACCTAAGGAGGGGATGGAAATACAGGTCAAGTTGGAGGACAGTATTATAGTTAAGAGATCTGTTTGTGGGCCAGACTTCCTGGTCACCCAGTTTGTGCTGAGGCCAAGCTGTGTTGCCATAGAAAATCAAGCACTTGGACTTGAAGTTGGTAAGTCCCAGAGTCTCCAAGTTCTTAAGTAGACATCCCAATGGGGAGTCCTTAGATGGGGTTGATTGAGTATTGCCCATGGTGAGAATTACAAGAAAGGAAAGAGAAGGATATCTCAGGGATATGAACAACCGAGGCAGGTGGGAAGGTTTGAGAAGGACGTCCCCAACTCAAACACCTAGAGGTATGCAGCCAGAGCTGAGCATCCTTAAGCCTAAGGGCAGATGGACCACTAGGATCTGCCTAAAGAGCCAGGTTTCCCTGGGCCTGGAGAGCACACCAAACCAGCAGGGAGATGGTTGGAGGCGTCCCGCCCAGCCAAAGCCCTGCAAAAGTGATAGCTCCAGTACCAGGGTTTATGACAATGAGATAAGGGGATGAGCTATCACTTTTGATAGGATGTTTTCGTCCTGGGATTCAGAGAGACTGACTGATGGCTGGCCGTGAAGATGGGTGAGGCAGAGGCTGTCCGCAGAGTCTGGAGAGACAGAGAAGGATCGGAATCCTCTCTCCAAACCTCACAGAGACAGGGTTCCGGAGTTAGCCTGGGTCAATCTTCCACTGCCCACTGCTCCCCTAGTCACAAATCTCAGGACGGAGGAGAAGGAGAAATAGAGAATGTTCTTGTATGGCCCACTAAAATGTTAGGGTGGTCAGTGACACAGGCTGTGAAAGAATCCAAAGAGAAGAGAAGAAAGTACAGAGAGTAAAGGTTTTTATTTTTACTTTCCCAAGAGAGGAAAAGAGCTAGGTGCAGAAATATGTGCCAGCGCCAGCCCTGAGGGGTTAGGGCTTTGGGCATTTCCCCAGGAATGGGGTGGTTGTAGAGCCAGGTGTTTCAGTTGGGCTGCAACTTGTTTTGATGTTATCTTTGGGTGCAGGTTCCAGGCAGTCTGGTCATTTTTGTCCGGTATGTCTTGTTAGACAATTCCTGGAACCTCTGTGCCTTCAGGGCGCTTCCAGTAATTTTCTAGTCCTGAGGATAAAGGCTCATGAAACAATTAGGAGCAGTCATTCTTTATGGGGTCCAGCTAGCTCTAGGAAAGAGGGCCTGAAAAGGGGGCTTTTGTTCTATTAGAATGGGTAGATCCTTCTGGAGGAGATTCAGTGGAGTTGGGGATATCAAAGTGCCACGTGAAGGGTGGGTGGGACTCTTACTGTGTTGGGGGAAGACAGTTGGGAAGTAAAGTGCATTCCGAGTGGAAGACGCTGGATGAGTAAAGGGAGGAACATGAGGAAGCATGAATGTCCAGATAACAGTGGGCAGTGCCATGTCTGGGAGCTTAAGTTATTGGTAGAGGAAGCTGCGGCTAGGAAGGAGATTGGGACCATTCTGGGAAGAGTCTGAAAGGCTGATCTGATGAATTTATATTTAATTCGCTAAACCATGAAGATTGAACTTTTTCTCTTATCTTTGGTATGTACAGGAACTTTTTGTTTGTTAAGTTATCAATTTATAAAACACTTATGAGACTACTACCTACAACTATTATAGAATATTGGTAATTTAGTAAGAAATTACAGAGGCACATGTGTTGGAATAGTATGTTATGATATAAAAGCTATGCAAAATCTGCTAAACAGTGACATGAATGTATTTATATCGGAAAAATTATGTTTCTGAGCTTTGGAATATCTTAGGTTTCCTATTATTTTGAAATGAGAGAAAAACTGCAGTGAGTCAGCTTATAAATTTTTATTTCTGTTACCTCAGAGGATAAAAAAGCAAGTTCTCCCTTATGGCCTTTATCAAAATTCTGTAAGTTGGCAGAGGCTATGAAACACAAATTATTTGAAAGGTAAATTTTTGTAGTAAATCTCCAGATCTGAATGGATTTCTGAATAACAACACTATAAATATGGTTTCTTCCCAAAATATGTTGATAGTTATTTCTAGAATGAGACATTAGTCTCCAAAGAGGTGCTAATTTGTCTTTCTAAACAAAAGACTTAATTGTTTACTTTGCATCATCTTACGAAAGGAAATTCTCATTTAGAGAATTTTCAAAAGTACACAAACAATAGAACCATGTGTTGCATTGATGACTTGTCCTAACAACCAACATTCTGGTTCAGCTTCTCAGTTATTGTGTACCGCGAACAATCTCTTCAAAGTGTGGATGTGATAATGAGTATCATAGTGATATTCTACTATGTGAGTAGATCTGAAGCCCAATATGATTTTAAAATTGGCCAACAGGACCAAGGAAACATAAAGACCGGTTTCCATGGTTTCAGAGAATCAATAGTGCCCTCTAAAGGAAATCCATGTGAGGTACATTCAATATCCAGGTTTAATTCAGCATTTATTCTGCCAAAATGTTACTTAATTGTAATTCACAAAATGGATTCAAAATTACAAAAAGAATGCAGACCCACCCTCGTCATAAGTATCCTAGGTAGCTGCCTACATCGATTCTTGTCTGATAGGGCAAAAAGACTGTTCTTTAG
Organism: Glossophaga mutica; assembly: GCA_039655065.1. Lineage (NCBI taxonomy): Eukaryota > Metazoa > Chordata > Mammalia > Chiroptera > Phyllostomidae > Glossophaga > Glossophaga mutica. Next base: position 146,659,925 of record CM077306.1, read on the forward strand.
CACCAGCTGCTTCTGCTCACCGTGAACTGTTTGGTGTCACCATCTTTGTGAAAAGTTCCTGCAAAGGAAAAAGGTGATGATTTCTGAGTTGAGGGTTGGACACCCTGCTCTGAGTGATACAGAATTCAGAAAGGGATCCAGGTAGTGGTCTTCGGAAAGGGTGCTACACTGAAGGAAAACTGTGTTGAACTGAGGGTTGAGGAGGCCTGGTCAGCTTTTTGCTCAGGGCCCACACCGAAAGCCTTTGTATTGGATAGGCTGCCAAGTCAGCTGAATTAGAAGAGGACAGGCAGGGGAGTGTGGCTGAAATACGTGACAATTAAAAGAAAAAAGTGATATGAGACATTTATGGATTTTTATTTGTCCATCTAATTTTGTGGCTTATTCTTACATTTTTCCATTTTGTAAACACACAGAGAATTATCCACAAATTGCTTCATAACATTAAAAGAAATATTGGGCAAAACTTGATATCATTATTATCGATTAGCAGTGGGATAAATCTCGGAGACTAATATCGGCCTTAGAGACATAAAAAGTCAATAAGTACAGATGACTGTTAATTCCAGATATAAATTGCTGCTGCAGTTATTTTTCTCAAAGGGGATGGTTCACAATGGAGTTTAAAATATTTCATAATTTCTGTTACCAAAACTATACATATGGAGCTTTGTGTACATTTTTAAGACTTTTCCTTCAGAGTTCAGCCAGTTTTATCAAACAATAAAGATCACAGGTTAGGCTGGCCCAAAGCACAGGTGCCCTTAGCGTGTGCGGGGCACCTCACTGTCTGCAGCATCTCACCATGCATATCGAAACCTTCTGTACCTCACCGGAGCCTCTCACCCTGGGAGACTGCCAGGGCAACTATTATAACAGCAGAGCAAGAAAAATATCGCATGAAATGTAAGTAGGATTCTGTGGGGAAGTGAATTTTCCAATAACCTTTTCTCTACCTATTGATTGGAATGTTAAAACACTTGATGATACATAGTAGGCAATTCATCAGCCACAGTCAGCAAAGCTGTTCCCCAGCTTTTGGGGACAATCCAGTTTAAATGGCATGTTTCAGCAGAGACAGCTGTGGCTAGTAGAGCAAGGTGATAATACTGCACCATCTTAATTAGAAATGACACATTAGTCTGAAAAAATCTGAGAGCTATGGCAAATGGAGTCACTATGAGCAGGTTCCTCAAACTACAACCAAAGCTAAAAGGTGCCTCCTAAGAGCAGAGGTGCCAGGGAGCTGCTGGAAGCAGTTGCCTCAGTTATATCACCATAGAGACTGGCGGGCCTCCTCGGATGCATTTCGAGCTTCACAGGCTAAAGTTAAAAGTTCGTTTAGGTTTCCCATCCAAATGGCTCGTGGAAAAGACAGAGACCAGAAGGTATTGATTCCTTTAAATCTCCAGGGCAGGAGCTAACACAAAATCCTTCCTTCGATGATTTATTCTTTTCAGCTAAGAGGTTATTTTAAAGTAGGTGCCAAAGACATACTTCTAAGGAGCATGTCACCAGCACAGCATGGCGCAGTGGCTGGCTGGGCAGGAATCACCCAGCTCCACTGCTCTGACAGTCCTGTCTCAGTGTGCAGTCTCCTCGCAGCACGATCAGAATTCTCTTTGGGAACCAAGGCCCCACTTCCAGAAAAATGGCTCTTGATAGAGATTGCTGCTCATGGGTGCTTCTGGATGGGTGAACAAGAAAGTTTTTGGCTTGGGCAACACTGAAATAACCTTGGTACAAAAGAGGGTCAAAAGCTGTCTGCCTTCAGTGCCTCCACCACTGAGCAGAAAGTTTGAGGTGAGAGCCAGTAGCCCTGAAGAGGGGGCTGTGGAGTTCCTACTGTCCCGATAACCACTGAACCTTCATCCCTGTCACAGCCCAACTCCACTTGTCCTGTTCGTTATTATACTGCTCTGTATGGCTGTTGGTACTTGGGCACATACACATTTGAAAAGCATAGTAACTCCACAAAGTAAGCAGGGTGAGTGTGATTATCCCTGCCTTGCTGCTAGAGGAACTCAAGGAGAAATTGAATGACTGGGTCTAAGGGCACTCTGCTAGCTAACAACCCTTGCCCCCTCCCTGTAGGCCAGCGCTCCTTGCTTAGAGCATTTATCCACTCTTCTGGTCCTGTGCCACATATCAACGGGACAACCTGATAACATAAGTAATATCGATGAGAAGAAACCAGAAGTACTTACTTCCCTTTGGTCTCTCCTCTCCAAGATCTTTCTGGGAGATAATATCTTAAAATGTTCTCTGCCTTCGTAAGAAGGTTGGGCTGGAAAAAAAACAAAATTTTCTTGTGGCTTTTAGGGGTAATGAAAACCAGTGAGTAAAAGATGTGTATCTTTTAATGTGTCTCACATAACGTGTTCAGGAACATGCATGCACATAGCTTTTGGCCAGGCGGGAACACTGGCTAAGATCACAGGATTCTGCTGTCAGGTCTGGGCCTGGGAGACAGGGCTTAGGTACATCAAGTACATTAAAGAACTTGACCTGTATGAAATACTCTGCCAGAACATTGTAGTTATTCAATAATAGTCATTCAGCATATTTCTTAAAAATAATCAGGCAATTGCTCTCACAAATTTTATTTCTAGTTTATCAGATTTGAGCATTCTTTTGGTGACCAGAACAGAGGGAATAGTTTGAGGAACAGTTTTGAAGTGCTGCGAGGACTGACAAGGAAAGAAGAGTGGGCAGGAGTCAGTGAGACTGTTTACCTAAACGAGCCTTGGTCCAGGATATTCATGGTGAGCAGAAACGCTTACTGGGCCTCCCGACAAAGGGAAAGAAAGAAATCCTAAGGACTATTTCTGGATCCTTACCCATTATGTGTCAATCACTGGAGCATGTGACTTCCATTAGACTAGCTCATTCATGTAGTCTAAGATTCTACCAGCTGGGAAACCATAATTTTCCTGAGCTCCAATGACCAAAGCTAAAAATGACATCCTTCATTTAGGTGTGAGCCTTTGTTCACACCTAAGGCTCTGGATGTACTGAGGTGAAGGCTATCTTCCTTCAGTGTGGGGCATGTTTCCTGCTGGTAACCAGGACTGTGACGAACTTCAGCTGCTGCAGGGCCAGCAGAAACCAGACTCTGTGCTCCAGTGTCCAGCTTTGTGATAATGATGGCTTTCCAATTCAGGCTTTTAATTTCCTGAATTGCAGCTGTGCTAACATGTGCTCGAAGTCAGGTGGCACTTACCATGTGTGTCTGTAGCATGTGCAACACCTTATTCCACACATTAAAATATTACATTATTATACTTGTTATATTTGGGAATATTACATTTCCCAAACTCATTATTTGAGAAATGCTAACTGACTTCAATTTGAGGGAAAATGGGAACTATTCTTAAAGTAGTTTAGTACTTTATAGAAACTAAGAAAATATTTGATACACTAAAAAAGTCAAAATTTAAAAAGCACACAGTATATAGAAGAAAAATCAATAAGCAGTAGAACCAATGAAAATCTAAAAATTTGTTAATAAGGAAAGTTAAGTAAAATAACAATAACATAACTTTATAATCATATTTCAACAAAACATTACAAAGTGGGAAAAGAGGAATGAAGAAAAATTATGCTAACTTTTATATTCTACACTGAGGGAGGTGTAGAATATAATAGCTGTGGATTTATTCTTAACACTGATAGGACAAAATAGGGAATAAATAACTGAATGAATGAATAAATGAATGAATACACATGTACATATTTAATGCTAGGGTCATATAACAGTATTAAGATTAATAGCTTTCAAATCAATAAAGAAGAAAAGCCTTATGGAGAAAACAATCAAGAAATTCTAATTTTTGATGACAAATGTAAAACAAAATGCAGTAGTGACAACTGTAAGTGTAAAATGCAAAAACACTGCCCTGGCTGGTGTGGCTCAGTGGATTGAGCACCGGTCTGTGAAGCAAAGGGTCACCAGTTTGATTCCCAGTCAGGGCACATGCTCGGGTTGCAGGGCAGTTCCCCAGTAGGGGATGCTTGTGAGGCAACCACACATGGATGTTTCTCTCCCTCTCTCTCCCTCCCTTCTCCTTTCTAAAAATAATAAATCAAATCTTAAAAACAAACAAACAAACACACTTATACTGGCTTTTAAAGAAATCCAACTCTATGACATAATATATAGAGATGTCAAATTATAATGTTGTACACCTGAAACAAATAATGATAGAAACCAGTGTTACCTCAATAAAAATAAGTATGTACAGAAAGCAACATGAAAAATTCAATTATATGCTCTTTATAAACAGTCTATCAAAAACAAAATCATAAAGCATAAAAGAAATCAAGGGATAGACAAAAGTATAAGAAATGCAAACCAAAGAAAAGTAGGAGGTCTTGATATCAACACCAAAATATAGTTCAAGGTATGAGAAATTGGAGGGAAAAAAGAAATTTTAATGTCGCTAAAATTACAGCACAATGACTGAGGGGAGAGATGCCTTTTCTCCTTGCCTGAGTGCCCATCTCCCCTGAAATAGGAACACCCCACCTCTCACAATTGTTAAGGCCTGAGCCTCCAGAAGTACTTTCCCCTCAGCTGTCATATGTTCCTTCCACAGAGATGACTGATTTGCTGAAGGAAATCAGAAAAGGATCATATGCATTCATGGATTTTTCTCTTCGGCATGCCCTTTTAAAGCCACACACTTAAAAGCACAGTGAGTTCCATGTGGAAACCTCCCTGGAACATAGAAGAGCAACATTCACGTGTGGTGGTGGGTAATTTGGCCCCTCCCCACCAAGCCACTAGAAGGAAGAGTAAACCAGGATGCTTGCTGTGCAGACACAGCTTCATGACATAATCCTGAGCATACACTTTTCACCTCAGGGTTGCCCCTTCCTTCACTATATAGAAATTCTGGGGCCTGCCCTTTCCCATCGTAGCTACTCCATTTATGACTAAATAAAGTGAGTAATAGAAGACTTACTTTAGCTACAAATCCAGTTTAAATCCTCCAATTCACTTTAATATGCAACAAAGCTAATATTTCATCTGAATCCAATTTCTGAGAATCTCTCTTAATTAGTTCATAAACTGGAAAGGAGAGAGCCATAATTACACCCTCCAAGGCTCCAAAATGGGGGCCTTTATCTTTAATGAAAATACATTAAAGCAATATATAAGAAGTTGACAAAACCATATCCTAAAAGGGAGATTTAAACACTCTCTCAATTCTTGACTGAAAAAAAGGACAAAGAATAGAGCAATAGAGAATTTGAAAAAAACTAAGAATTTGAATGAAAAGATATATTGAAATTTTTGTTCTACAGAGGATACACATTCTTTTTATAAATCATTAAAAAATCTATAAAATTTGATCGTATACTAAGCCCCAAATAGAATCTCAATAAAACCCGAAACATGAGTTTTATATCCCTTTATCCTCTGACTATAAAAATAAAACTGAAAATTAAGAATATAAAACTACATTAAAATAAAAATTTAAATGGATTAGAAATATTAAGTAATTTTAAACTTCTGGTCAAAGAGACAATTAAAATCACAGGTTTCAGAAGTTAAAATAAACGATATCAGTTGCCTCTGGTGTACATCGCATTCTTCTTGGCCTCACTTCTAATTCCATCTATATCTGTGGCAAATATTTCCACATCAGTTTCAACCAATTCTGTGCAGACAGCAGTGCACCTCAAGGGTGAGTCACACTCAGCACTCATGGTTTCTCAACCAGGAAGTATGGGGAAGTTAAGGTCTTCAAGCAATGTGGATGGAGTTAATGGAGAAATACTTCTTCCTTTTGTTCCTTGGGGAGACAATTCTATGACATATTTAGTAGAGTCCCCGGAACGTCTTTATGGGATCAAGGACCATTTTCCCACAGTGGCCATTAATCTAATACTATACTATATCAGTATCATTAATCTATACTCGTGTTGGATTTCTCTCCTTTCCCTGTTTCACTCTCCCTGATTTCTCACTCCTCCTTGCTGGTATCTCTTCCCCAATAAACTCCTGTATACAAGCTCTTGTCTCAGATGCACCTTTTCCTTTCCCAGGAACACAGAGTACGTCAGGCAGGCAGGCTCATGCTCTGGAAGATGTCTGGAGCCCATTTTACCAGTCAGAACCCCACTGTGGTGGAATGAATTTCTGGTAACTGACAGATCACTGGGAACACTGTCATAAAAGGTTTGCCTATGAACACTGAATATATTTAACTACAGAATTAATTAAGATTAAAGCAAATGCAGAGTTGGGTATCAGAATAGAATATAAATGTTTTATATCCTGATATTATGGGAATCATAAAACTAATAAAACTTGGGAAGGAAAGGAAGAAAGAAATAAGAGCTATAGTAGATACATAAATCACTTCATCTGTAATAGTTTAGAGTTAAAAGATACCCTGTACAGCTGATGACCCAAAAAGTAGAAATATAATATTGACAATATAAAGAGTAAGAAGATAATATTATCAACTAAAATAATACTGCTGAATAGGGAATTAAAGGATACTTTCCAAAGTAGTAGAGGACTAAGAGTATTAGGCACTAGGGAAAAAAAACAAACAAACCCACAAACCTTTCTTAATATCAGTAAAAAATACACATTCTGAGGCACATGCAAAGAAAGCAAAACAGTGAAAAACATTTTAAAAACTGCTAAAGCATAGTATATAAAACCATTCAATTAAACAAAGATCAAGCTTATCTGAATATCAATAAATGTAAAAACTTAATTTATGTATTGAAAGATTTTCAGACTTGATGAAAAAATAATACCCAACTCTATGCTTTATACAAGACACATATCTAAAACAAAATGATTTAGAAATGATCACAACAAATACTAGGTAAACACCTCCTAAAATAAAAATAGGATAAGATCTCAATATCAAAGAAGGTGAAATTCAAATAAATAAAAATAAGAACTTTCCCATTATGCTAAGTGAAATAAGCCAGGTGGTGAAAGATAAATACCATATGATCTCACCTTTAACAGGAATCTAATCAATAAAACAAACAAACAAGCAAAATATAACCAAAGACACTGAAATAGAGAACAGGCTGACAGTGACCAGAGGGGAGAGGGGAGGGAATTTCAAGGGAAAAAGGGGGAATGGTTTACAGGAACAAGTATAAAGGACACATGGACAAAAACTAGGCGGGGGGATGGAAATGGGAGGGAGGTGGGAGGGCTGGGGGTGGGCTGGGATGGGAATAAAAGAAAATTGTACATAAACAACAATTAAAATAAAATTTAAAAAAAAAGAAAAGAAAATCGAAATTTTTTTAAAAAGGACTTCCCTAAACCTAATGGGCACAATTCAGAGTGAGCATATAATTATGAATCTCTTATGCAGTAAATAATACTCCAGCAAATTTTACAAAGCAAAAATAATAGAACCTACTATTATTCTGAGAGAAACAGAAACATACTCTATTAGTATTAATTTACCACATTATTAAGCTAGAGGCACAATCATATAATTCTACATGTTGTCAGCAAAAAAAGCATCTGGAGAACAATTAAACAAGTCTTGATTACAATACCCAAGTAAAACAGGAAAAGATTATTATTTGCTTAACATGATAACTATATCTCAGCCCAAAATTTGTTATCATGCTTAAGGAAAAAAGAGGTATTCCCGCCAAAAATTTTGTACAAAACAACTATGACAACCATCACTACTATCCTATAACATTGTGCTGGAGGAAGAAGCCAATGCAGTTAGACAACAGAAAAAATACTAGATATACGTGAACTGGAATGTGAAGAGCTAAAACTGTCATGATCAGCATAATTACAAAACTGGAAAGCTCAAAACATAGCTTTTCCATTCCTGCCTGGTGTGTCACATACCTAGGTTAAGGTTCATTCCCTCGTCAGGGTGAGTACAGGAGGCAAACTGTTGATGTCTGTCTGTCTGTCTGTCTGTCTGTCTCTCTCTCACACCCCTCTCCTCCTCCACTCTTCCCTTCTCTCTAAAGGCAATGAAAAAATGTCCTCAGGTAAGGAAAAATATAAAGCTTTTCCATATACAAATAGTAATCAGATAAAATATATGTTGAAAGTTTGCTATTCATAATAGCAACAAAGTGATTAAAAGGCTAGGAATGAACTTGGCAAAAATGTGTAAGACCTGTAGAAAAACAATAACAACAAAACTTTAAAACATTTCTAAAGGATGTTTAGATTTCTAAAGGATGTTCAATACAGAAGAACTGAACAAATGAAAACACATAATTATATTCTTAGGTAAGTTGGCCAAATATTATAAAATTGTCAATTAAATATCATCTTAATAAAAACACCAAAAACTAGACCAAATGATTCTAAAGTTTAAAAGGCCAAAAGCAATATAGATCAAGAAAAATTCTGAAAAACATGAGATGAGTAATGAGGTGGAGGGCCTAGTTCCACCAGGTACTAAAATATATTTTATAGTTTCAAAAATTAAGACAGTGTAATATTGGTTTTTATCATTCTATAGTGATACAAAATAAATGACTGATATATTTTTCCATAGAAAAAAGTATGCATGTTGAAAAGAAAAAGCACAAGCAAATCAAAAGACAAGGGATCAATTGGGGTGGGTTAGTTTCCAAGTCATATAAATGCTAAAGAGTGGATCTTCCTAATATATAAATATATCCTACAAAAAAAAGATTAGTAACCCAATAGAAAGTTAGAAAAAGAATTTTTCAGTTCAGGAATGTTCAGAATAGTTTAGAAATGTCAGTGGCTCTTAAACACAATTCCACACTTAGCAGAGAATTGAAAATTAAAACTATGTTGAGATAACTATCAGAAGTGCAAAATAAGCACTTATATTACTGATGAGGGTACAAACTGGTTAAAACCATGGAGGATAATATTGTAGTATATGTCAAATTAACAAATGATGTCCTTTCTGACCCATCAATTCCACTTCTGGGAAACTGTCCTACAGATATACTTAGATGTATGTGAAATTGATATACAAAGTTATTCAACAGAGCGTTGTTTGTGATAGCGAAGATTGGAAGCAACCCAAATATCCATCAATAAAGGGCTGGTAAATTAACTCTGGATAGCCATAACAATGTAATGCCATGAAACTATTTTTTTAAAGTGAGATGCTTCCTACATACTGATATGAAAAGATCACTGCATTCATTTATCAGGGCTGGTATAACAAACTGTGGCAAATTGGGTGGCTTTAAAGCAACAGAAATTTACTCTCACGGTTCTAGAGATGAAAAGTGTGAAATCAAGGTGTTTGCAGGGAGTGTGGACTCCCTCTAAAAATCCTAGGAAGGATCTGTTCCATGATTTCTCCTGGTATCTAGTGGCTGCTGGCAACCAGTGCCGTCCCTGACTTGTAGACCTCACTTCGATATCCGCCTTCATCTTCCTGTGGCATTCTCTAGATGAGTGTCTGATCAGATAACTGAGTACTACAGCTAGCCAAGATGCCATATAAAACTAACAATGAAAATTGTCAAGAAGTACACTAAGTAAAAATAAATCAAGGTACAGGCTACTGAGTAAAGTAGGTTACCTTTTATTTATAAAAGAGGAAGAATAAAAATTCACATCGCTTGTATTTGCATAAATTCTGGAAGGATTCTGATAGTTATGTGTGTGCATGGGGAACCGGTTAGTTTAGAGACAAGGAAAGGAACAAGACTTCACCATATACCTTTTCATATAAGTTTGATTTCTTGAACCATAGAACGTATTACCTAGGTAAAGTGTTTAATTAAAAAATATGAAACTAAGATCTGTGGTGCCAGTGTGGGAAAAGGTAAATCATTAGAACAAGAAACACACTCGAACACTAGACACACACACACACATGCACACAGACAGTGGCATTTCCAAGGACTGGCAGAACTAGTGTAGGTGAATTTTATGGTATTTTTGTTTACTCATATTGTCTATTTCATTAGTGAATTTGTTTCTTCTGCAGCAACAGAAACAACAATTTAAATGTCTTTAATCTCTTTTGGAAAGTTTAGCAGAGGCAAACAATTGTTTAGCGGAGGCAAATAATTATGGATCAAAGTGTTTTGAGAATCAGAGAATTCCTCTTCTTCCTAAAAATGTTTAAAAACTGATAGCCTCTTTGATTTTTGTTAAGATACATTTCTTATTCTGAAGGATTTGAAGGGAGGAAAGAAATGAGAAAGGCCCAGCAACTTTATTAATTGTACAGTTCAAATATTTATGAAATATTTATGAAATATCAATACACCTTTTCATTCAAATTCTTAGTTTTTTTCAAATTTTCTATTGCTCTATTCTTTGTCCTTTTTTTCAGTCAAGAATTGAGAGAGTGTTTAAATCTCCCTTTTAGGATATGGTTTTGTCAACTTCTTATATATTGCTTTAATGTATTTTCATTAAAGATAAAGGCCCCCATTTTGGAGCCTTGGAGGGTGTAATTATGGCTCTCTCCTTTCCAGTTTATGAACTAATTAAGAGAGATTCTCAGAAATTGGATTCAGATGAAATATTAGCTTTGTTGCATATCAGAATTAAAAGTGAGAAGTGAGCTTTAGGGAAACTGTTGGCCATGACCATCTCTTTGCTATTATTGACTTACTTCCATTCAAACTTTTCACACACTGAGTGACCTTGCATGGACTCAAGGGCTACATGTGACTATACGTGTGTGACTGTGTCCCAAGTCCCATCTCCATGCAGGTTTTCCTTCTGTTTGCTGAGCATGTCCATACAGACATCCCACAACAAACTCAATGGGCTTAACATGAAGCTACTCATCTCATCTCCTGCCTCCCAAATCTGCTTTTCTCCCAGTCCCCATTGCAGCCCCCGTCACTGTCATCTCCCCAGTGATGGAGGCCCTCTCTGTCTCCCCCTCTCCCGTATCTAACTGATCACCAAGTACTGTCAATCCTCTCAAAAAGAATTCCACTGTTCATCTAGAGTGTATTCCCACTGACTCCCTCGTGATCTCTTTCCTCCCAGTTTTATTGAGATATCATATAATTAACATGCATCATTGTATACGTTTAAAGTGTTCAGCATAGTGGTTTGACATATGTTATAAAATGATTATTGCATCAGTCATCTCATATAATGATACAATAAAAAGAAAAATTAAAAAAGAAAAAAATTTTTTGTGATGAGAACTCAAGATTTACTTTCGACAGCTTTCATATATTTTGTACAGCAGTGTTAACTACAGTTACATGTTGTGCATTAAATTTCTAGTACTTATTTATCTTATAATTGGAAGTTTGTGCCTTTTGACCACCTTTCTCCAAGTCCCGCTCCCCCTATTTCCCACCTTTGGTAACCACAAATCTGGCCTCTTTTGCTATGACTTGGTTTTTTTTAAAGATTTTACATGTAAGTGAGATCATACACTATGTGTTTTTCTCTGACTTATTTCACTTAGCATAATGCTCTTAAGGTCCATCCATGTTGTTGTAAATGACAAGACTTTTCTCATTTTTTATAGCTGAATAATATTCTATTATATATACACGTATATATCGATGGACACTTTGGTTGTTTCCTTATCTTGGTTATTGAAAATAATGCTGCTATGAATATGGGTGTGCAGGTATTTTTTCAAGTTAGTATTTTTATTTCCTTTAGCTACAGTCCCAGACTATGCCATAAGGGGACTATTACCATTTCGTCCCCTCATACCCACCCCTGCTGCAATCCCCACATGTGTGTTCTGGTAACATCCTTGGGTAGGCGGGGCCTGCTATTAGGGTCTATTTTGAGACAAGGCAATTGACTGAGCTCTCAGTTAGAGGTCTGGGTTGGTGTGCCACTGGCTGAGAAAAACCAGATAGGACTGCTTGGCTTAGTCCCCTGCTGAGTGAGGCTGTAGGACAGGTTGGCTGGATTCTCTGGTCAGGCTTCCTAAATGGTCAGGTGTGCTCTGGCAGTGTTCCCTGGTCCGGCAAGCTGAGGCTGTGTTCACCAATAAGCAGGGACTATGATGCAGTCTCTCTTGGTCACTGTGATGCAGGTGGGTGCTTCAGCCTCAATCCCATGTTCAAAGATTCTTTCAGTGATGACTTGTGTATGAATAGTTGTCAAATTTTGTGTGTGTGTGAAGAGGAGCAAAGTCAGAAACAACCTGTGTTGCCATCTTGGTGATGTCACTCATTTCTTATCTGCAATTACCGAACAGTTTAATCCATTTTCCACATTAGTATAGAAGTTATTGTTTCAAATGAAAATATTATGTCATCTAAAAATCCTCTTTGACTTCTACTAAATTGCATTATATATAATAAAAGCTCCATAAACTCTTATTAAATTAATGACTAAATGGACAATTGAATAATGGGCAGTGAGCAGATTGAGGCACTGTTGTTTTGAGACTTACTAGCCATAAAACCATTGTTAGCAGAAATGCCAGTCAGTTAAAGCAATTTGCTAGTCCTGAGTCTCTGAAACAACTCTCCATATCACATCAAACTGTTATGGATAAAGTTGTATTTCTTTGTCAATTTCTCAATTTTATTTTATTAAATCAACTAGAGACAATGCTCATACTTTATATGAAATTTTGGAATCATATACACAAATAAATAGTAATCATAATAACCACAATACAATTTCTGCAACACAGACATAATCGAAGATGTGTTTCCTAGTGGTAATTTAAAGTTAAAAATTCTTTCGAGAAAAATAAGACTCATAGATAGAGAGCAGGATCACAGCTAAGCAGGGGCAGGGGTGGGATGGCACGGGTTAGGGGCCGGAGGGATGGAGCAAAGGAAAAAGGACTCATGGACATGGACAACAGTGTGGTGATTGCTGGGGGTGGAATATAATGGGACTAAATGGTAATGGGAAAATACAGTAAAAATAAAGTAATTAAAAAATAAATAAGTCTTAAGAAAAAAGAATTCTTTCAGCTCCAAATCCATATACATGGTACAACACTAAGGAACGCTGTCCCTAAAATAAAGGTGACCAGTCCTCATCCACTAAATTGTTATCCAAAACACATTCTTTGTAAGTGTACCCAAATACATTTCTGTAAAGCTAAAAGCATCCAGAGATATATAGCACTAATCTCGCTGTAAATTTGAATGCAATCCGGACCTGTATTTTTATGAATTAATAAAAATGTTACTTGGGCAATATGGGTTTTCCATTTAATCAGGAGACTTACATCTTTAACAGAGTATCCTAGCAACCTCTCAGCAGCTAAGGAAAAACCCAATGACAATATACACTGATTTAATTATGCTGTTGGTCTCCAACAAACTTTACAGTTAATCAAAAAGGTGTGTAAAAACAGAGACAGAAATTATAGAGAACTACTGGTGAATGGGGCTTCAGGAAAGAATTTCATAACTAAATGAGAACTTTTACTCTGGAACATGTTTGTCAGTAAGCAGAGTAACAATGAACTTGGTAAAGTTACGAGTGCTGCAGGGGAGGGTGTCAGAACCAATATATTAATTACTCTAAGACATCACTTCTCAGGGCCAAAATTACACTGACAAATTCACAGCTTTATAGATAAATTTGAACTTGCAATCCCACTACATTTTCAGTAGCCCATCCAAATGTGCATTTTCTAGTGGCAATGCATTTTATGGGATCTACGTCCTGGAGAAACACAATTTTCTTGAGTGAGTACACATTTTCTTGAGTACACATTTGGAATGTAGCTAATTTCATCATCACCACCATCTCCATCCACCACTTTTCTCACCCCACATCACTCTTTTACGGGGCCCAGTGCTTGGTACCATCTTTACCTGTTTATATCTACTCACAACAGATTACACAGAGCAGGTCTGTCCTAGGTAAGGTGGAGTTTTTTGGTTTTATACTCATAAATCAAGGAATCCAGAGAAAGACAGATGGAAACTTTGTCTAGCAAACAACATCCAGACTCATGAAAACACGATCTACTTTGTCAATAAACAGTTTATCTGATGGTACATAGGAATTCTTGTTTTGTCTTCACAGATGCTAAGGGATAGACTCATGAGAAATTTGAATACTTAGTTTTAATTTTTCTCTTATTTAACATATTCCAAGAATATAGGCTAATTTCTTTTAGATAATTTTTCTTTTTTTACTGAATTTATTGGGGTGACACTGGTTAACACAATTACACAGGTTTCAGGTGCACAATTCCACAGCACATCATCCGTACACTGTATTCTGTGTTCACCACCCCAAGTTGGGTCCCCTTCCATTGCTATTCATCCCCTTTACCTCCTCCACCTCCCCACCCCACACCAGGAATCACACGCTGTTGTCCCCATGTTCTTTCTCTCTCTCTCTCTTTTTTTTTTTTTTGCTCAGATAATTCTAATATTTCTTAAACCTCAAGCACAGAAACTACTCGCCTGGACCATTAAGTACGTACACAAACACAGACACACACACACACACTCTCTCACACACATATTTCTCAAACTTTGAAAAAGCTTAACTTTTTCTTTTTAAAAATTATCTATTGTATTTATTGGACTGACATTAGTTAACCAAATGTAAATTTCAAGTACATAATTCTGTATTACATCATCTGTATATTGCATTGTGTGATCACTACCCAAAGTGAAATCTCTTCCCATTGCCATATATATTTGATTAACCCTGACCCTTCACCAGCTCCCTTACCCTCTTCCCCTCTGGTAACCACCATACTGTGGTCTGTGTCTACGAATTTTTGTTTGTTTATTTTTCTTGTTTGTTATTTGCTGTTTTCAGTTTTTAAAAAATATTTTTCAGATAGAGGGAAAGGGAGGGAGGAAGAGAGGGAGAGGAAACATTGATGTGAGAGAGAAACATTGATCAGTTGTCTTTTGCACGCACCCCAACTGGGAACTGAACCAGCAACCCGGGCATATGCCCTGATAGAGAATCCAACCAGTGGCCTTCAGCTTTGCAGGACAACACCCAGCCAACTGAGGCACACCAGTCAGGGCTACTGCTTTCAGTTTCATAGCTCACATATGAGTGAAATCATATGCTTCTTGACTCTTTCCATCTGACTTATTTTGCTTAGCGTAATATTCTCAGTATCTATCTGTGTTGTCACAAATGGCAGTATTTCATCTTTTCTTTTGAATGAATAGTATTTCATTGTATATATGTACAATATCTTCTTTCTCCAATCATCTATCAAAAGATAGTTCAGTTGTTTCCATGTCTTGGACTGTGAACAATGTAAAAACATTAAAAAGAGAGCAGAGAAGAAGATAATAGCTACTACAATTTGAAAATGAACTTACAGCATAAATAAGCATAACTTAACAAAAACAAAACAAAAACAAAAAGGGCATAGGTGAAGGTCTGAATCTTAGAAGGGGAAGTTTAACTTTTCAGTTTAAGAAGCTTGTTGCTATAATAAAATGCATGCTCACGCACACCTACACACACAAACATCAAATTTAAACCATGTTGATTAGTCTTTCTGCAGGCCATGTTTTGAAGGTTGGGGATCACAGTCTATGATGGCGGAATGCTATATGATCTATCCACTTCTTTTGGTGCTTGTTGTTCCAATAGGATTCCTCTTTCCTGACAAGTTAGAATCTTCTGATATACATTTTTTAAAGATTTTATTTTCATTTATTTTTAGACAGAGGGGAAGGGAGGGAGAAAGAGAGGGAAAGAAACATGGATGTGAGAGAGAAACATCAATGTGTGGTTGCCTCTTGCATGCCCCCAACTGGGCACCTGGCTTGCAACCCAGGCATGTGCCCTGACTGGGAATCAAACTAGCGGCCTTTTGATTTGCAGGCCTGCAGGCAGCACCCAATCCACTGAGCCACGCCAACCAGGGTAGAATCTTCTGTTGTATTAACCATAGAAGACTGACAGATACAGACCATAACTGGTTGTAACCATAAAAAGACAGTGTTTTTTTTCCTAGTCCAGTCAGTGTGCAGTGTGAAGGAGCAAAGGTGAGTCCATACGTGACACCTGCACACTGTGACCCAGACCCGTAGGTGTTAGATTTGAATTTGCTAAACCCTACAAAGAGTGATTTCTGTCTATAATAGAATGCCCCTCCTACCACCACCTACCAGTGTTGCCTTAGAGCCCTGGTTCTCAGACCTGAGTTGCATCAGGACCTGGAGGGCTTTCTAAAATAGGTCCCACCTCAGGAAGCTCTGATTTCAGAGGTCTGAAGTGAAGCCCTTGAACTGACATTTGTATTGTTTGTAATAAATTCTCAGGTGGCACTGCTGTGACTCTGGGGGTGGGTGAGGCACACTTTGAGAACCATTGCCTAAAGCATAAAACAGATTTGTCTATTTAAATGAGGCTGAGTCTATTCTTCAAGAGGAAATCTGTCATTCTTGTCCAGGGAAATGCTATTATTCTCTACCTAGGAACAAGAAGTGTACAGTTATTATAAAAGTGGACTTCAGAGGTATGGGCTCATTGATTTTGGCCCTTCTGTGGTAATGTTTGGGGTGATAACATTGATTTTCCTGCCTATGTTGTTTGGCTCTATTGATTGTATTTCTCTACTGAAAAATATTTTAGTAAAGAACTTACAGATCTGTGCTGATTATTTGAAGGAGTGCCCCTGTAAATACTTAGGACAGTAAATATTACAGATATCACTGATATTGGGAGCAAATAATGAAGCTAAATTTAAGATTGGGGGGAAGTTCTTATAGAAGAAAAAATACTTTAATAAACTTTTGTTTCTAGATATATCCCAACTTTTTCAGTATCCATGATTGCCTATATGGGAAAAAGCAGGTTCTTTTTATCAGGGTACAAAAAAACCTGAAGTCTATAATGTCCTGTTAAGTGTGCCTAACCAGGATCAACAGCAACTGGTTCAGGAATTGTGAAATTTGATATTCAGGTCAGTTAGAGAGAGAAGAAAGGCAGCCGCCTCCGGCCATGCTATTCAGGACACTGCCTAGCTCTGCTGGCAGGCAGACTTTCTCCTGAATTCTAATGCCCTGCCTTCAGACCACGGAATGAGCTCCTGATTTCGATCTATTACTCCTCCATGGAAACGGCTGGTGAAGCAAAACTATGTGTACAGACTGCTTCTCCCACAGGCTGCCTGCCTGTTCACAGAAGCAGCAAAGTGCCTTCTATGGAAGACTGTACCTCGGCGTGGGCCTGTAAAGACAAAAGGCTTTTCAAAGATGGCAGATTATAGGGTGAAATAACACGCTTAGTTTTTAAAATTCTATATTGACCAGCTTCTGTTTAAAAAGTCTGGTGTATCAATATAGAAATAAAAGAAAATGCTAAGTTGATGATGCTCTCTAGTTACATGGCTCACTATTTTCCTTATTCTTTTCTCTCAAGAATGCATCCTTGTTTAATCCTCATGATGACCTTATAAGATATGATTAGCCTCATTTCACATTTGAGGAAACTTAAGTTAAATTATTTGAAAGTCGTAGTAAGTAGCAAACTACAACACAACTCCCAACCCAAAAGCCAGTGTCTTTTCTACCCTACCCTGGCTACCCATTTCTATTTTTTGTTTTGTTCTGGATTAAAATAGACTCTGTACATTTATATGGATATATATTTACAAATGTAGCATTTAATAGGGAGAAATATGTATCTGGATCGCTAAGCTTTTTCTATGAAGTCTAAAGTTAAAAGTCTTGCATATTCATCTTACCTACTGCTGAAATTGCAAACACTTTAATAATAAAATGAACTTCATAGTACAACTCTATGGTATAATGATATCTTGTGACAGAAATGACTTGTTTTTGGAATAAGGTATGTTGAGTAAGTAAATAATGCTTATTCCATTAAGAGCCATTCAATGTTTTTCCATAGAGCCACAAATTTAAAATATTTTCATTGAAAAATACGGTAAATGTGTTCTTATATGTCTAAAATGTCTTCATCAGCAGAAAATCCTGACAAGTCCAGGAAGGAGAACAGAAAAAATATGAAAATTAAATGAGCTAAAGCACACATATAAAAACACCAACTGCCATTCCCAGCATTCAACAAATATCACTTCTCTCCACTTTCTCTTAATTCCCTTTCGAAAACATCAAATACAATAATTTGAGCACTTACTGTTCTGTTTTTCACATATCAACTCACTTACTGTATTCAACCATCATGAGGTAGGTACTACTGTAATGGGCTGCTGAGCGAGGGGTTCCCCCAAATCCCAAAGCCCCCACTGCTGTCACTTGGATGAGGGAAGCAGAGCAAGGCCTTTGAGAGTTATTTTGCATGTCTGAAGAACTTGGCCGGTGTTTTAGTAAGGTTTATTGTCTGTGCCTGCTCAGAGCCAGGGACATGAGTGTGACTGTAACCTGTGACATGATATAGCCAGAGGGGCTTGCTGCACCTGCACGACAGCAGGAAGGTGGTCAGCTCTATGTCACTGTCACTGACTGGGGCCACCACGCTTGCCCTAACAATGACGGCTGAGAAAGGCAGAAGAGGCCAGACTACTGGCAGATGTAACCTTTTGTAGGAGGAGTAGGAAATGGGATGGAGGAAGATCTCTGCCAGGATTTAAATCCAGGCCAGGCAGCCAGGCTTTCTCTCTCAGTCCTGCGAAAGCTCAGGGTCATGAGAAGCTCTCTCTCAGGCACTCTTAACCATGAGGCTTGGGAGCAGAGAAGCCTGTCTTGGCCACACAGTTTGAAAAGATGCAGAAGGATTCATTCCCCCAAGCCCACCATGAGGATCCAGTTTGGGATTAAGGGCAGGGGCCTAGCTAGTTGAGCAGGAACAACTGGAAGAAGCCAAAATACAGATGGGAATCTTCCCAGCTGAGCTACAGACTCCTATTTCTTCTCCTGACAGATGGCACCTCTGACTGGCCTGGTTTGGCAAGGAAGGACAAGACTGCATGTTTGTGGGTTTTTCTTTGTTTCTAAAGAGAATGAGATTTAATGGCAGAATTCTGCCATCATCCTAAACTTGTATAACTTTTTAATAAATAGTTCCTTTCCTTTTCATAAGACTCTGACATGGGGGGCGGTCACAGTTCTTATCAGCAGCGGGCAATAGAACTCAGTGGTCTTATTACACTACCATTAGCCCCATCTTACAGCGGGGGAAAGGGGACACAGAGAGGTTTTGTGACTTATCCAAAACTTCACATACACATTGTGGGAAAGTTAGGATACAAAGTGTTACATTATACAATTGTAAACTCCTGTGTTTTCTGGATTTCATTACTGTTTGCTGTGCAGCTGTTAACTCTCACCTCTCCTTGTGTCATTGCACTTGCAGAAAATCTTACCAAAGGTTAGGTTTTCTACTCTTCTGTAGATTAGGATGCAAGCTCATCAATTTACTGCACAGTGAACACTGGATAAAGTAAGGACAGTTCTGAGTGTAGAACTAAGTAAGGTATAATATAGTACAGACATTTTAGGATTGTGTATTTGGAAGTTTAGGTTTTCTTTTTGCTTGTATGTTGTGCAAAGTTTAGTGTCAATGTATTATATACACATAAAATCTATTTTATCTCTTAAATTACTTATTTTATTTGTATTCATTTCTTTTTAAATTACAGTTGATATTCATTATTAGTTTCATGTGTACATCATAGTGGTTAGACATTTGCATAACTTACGAAATACTTACACCAATAAGTCTAGTAGCTATCTGAAATCATGCATAGTTATTATAGTATCATTGACTATATTTCCTATGCTATACTTTACACCCCCATGACAGTTTTTATAACTGGCAATTTGTATATCTTAATACCTTTACCTTTTTCACCAAGCCACCCAAACTCCTCCCATCAGGCAACCATTAGTTTTTTCTCTGTATCTTTGAGTCTCTTTCTGTTTTTCATGTCTATTGGCCATCAGTATGTCCTCTTGGTAGAAATGTCTCCAGATCCTCTGCTCACTTTTTTAATCAAATTGTTTCTTTTTTGGCATTAAGTTATATGAGTTCCTCATATATTTTGGATATTAATCCCCATTGGATGTGTCATTGGTGAGTATCTTCTCCCATTCTGTAAGTTGTCTTTTCATCTTATTGACGGTTTCTTTGTTAAGTGAAAACTTTTACATTTAATATTGTCCCACTTGTTTATTTTTGCTTTTGTTTTCCTTTCCTGAGGAGTCATAGCCAAAATTATTAAGAGCAATGTCACAGAATTTACTACCTATATTTTCTTTCAGGATTTTATGGTTTTGAGTATTATGTTTAAGTCTTTAATCCTTAGTTTATTTTTGTATGTGATATATGAAATTGGTCTAGTTTCATTGTTTTGCATGTATCTGTGCACTTTTCCCAACACCATTTATTGAAGAGACTATATTTGCCCCATTATATATTCTTGCCTTCTTTGTCATAGATTAATTGACCATATAGACATGGGTTTATTTCTGGGCTTTCTATTCTGTTCCATTGATCTATATGTACGTTTTAATGCCAGTACCATGCTGTTTTGATTTCTATGCTATAAAACTACAGTTTTATAGTATACTTTGATATCAGGTAGGATGATAGTTCCAACTTTGTTCTTATTTTTCAGGATTCCTTCAGCTATTCAAGGTCCTTTGTGTTCCATATAAATTTTAGAACTATTTGTTCTAGTTCTGTGAAAAAAAATACAGATATTGTGATACAGATTGCTTGAATCTGTAGATTATGTTGGGCAATAATGACATTTTAATGGTGTCAATTCTTCCTATCCATGAGGCTTCCATTTATTTGTATGTTCTTCGGCTTCTTTGTTCAACATCATATATTGTTCCAAGTACAGGTAGTCTAACTCCATGTTTAAATTTATTCCTAGGTATTTTATTTTTTTGATGCAACTGTAAATGGGATTATTTTAATATCTCTTTCTGGTATTTCTTTATTGGTATATAAAAATGCAACCGATTTCTGAACATTAAGTTTGTATCCTGATACTTTACTGAATTTATTTATTAGTTCTCACAGTTTTTTTGGTGGATTCTTTTAAGTTCTCTATAAATGGCATCATGTTATCTGCAAATAATGTTGGTTTTACTTCTTCCTTTCCAATTTGGATAACTTTTATTCCTTTCCCTGTTGGATTGCTGTGGTTAAGACTTTCAATCCTATGCTGAATAAGTATGAAAGTGGACATCTTTGTCTAATTCCTGATATTAAAGAAAAAGCTTTCAGCTTTTCATTGTTGAGTATGATGTTAGCTTTGGGGTATATCATACATGGTCTTAATTATTTTGAGGTATGTTCCCTCTATTACACATTGCTGAGAGTTTTTATCATAAAACTCTCTTTTGGCATTTTGTCAAATATTTTTCCTGCAACTATTGATATGATCATATAACTTTTATCCTTCATTTTCTTTATGTGATGTATTATGTTAATTGATTTGCAGATATTAAACCAATCTGAAATTCTAGGAATAAATCCCACTCGACCAGGATGTAAAATCTTTTAAATGTATTGCTGAATTTGTTTTGTTAATATGTTATCAAAAATATTTTCATCTATGTTCACCAGAAATACTGACATATAATTTTCTTTTTTTTCTAGTGTCTTTGTCTGGTTTGGTATCAGGGTAATGCTAGCCTTATAAAATGCACTTAGGAGACTTTTTTCCTCAACATTTTTTGAATAGTTTGAGAAGCATAAATATTAATTCTTCTTTTAATGTTTGATAAAAATCACCTATAAAGGCAACTGTTCCAGGGCTTTTGTGTTTTGGGAATATGTTGATTACTGATTTGATTTTGCTAGAACTTACCAGTCTATCCAGATGATCTGTCTCTTCCCGATTTAGCCTTGGAAGATTATGTGGGGTTTTTTTTCTGGAAATTGAAGATATGTGTATTTTTTATTTAATAATTTTATTGTATTTTTATTACCATTTAGTTCCATTATACCTCCTCCCCATCACCATCCCCACACTGTTGTGCATGTCCATGAGCCTTTTTTTGTTTTGCTCATTCCCTCCTCACCATCTTCCACCCTCCCCCACCTTTAGCTGATATCTGTTCTCTATCTATGAGTCTGTCTCTATTTTGCTTGTTAGTTCAGTTTGTTTGTTAGACTCCACATATGAGTGAAGTCATGTGGTATTTGTCTTTATCTGCCTGGCTTCTTTCACTTAGCACAATTATCTCTGGGTCCATCCATGCTGTCACAAAGGGTAAAATTTCTTCTTTGATACAGCTGAGTAGTATTGCATTGAGTAAATGTCCCACAGTTGTTTTATCCACTTTATCTACTTAGCTACTGATAGATATCTGGACTGGTTCCACGTCTTGGGCATTGCAAATAATGCTGCAATGAATATAGTGATGCTTGTGTTCTTTTGAATTAGTGTTTTGGGTTCCTTAGGATATATTCCCAGAAGTGGAATTGCTGGGTCAAAAGGCAGATCCATTTTTAATTTTTTGAGGTAACTCCATATTGCTTTCCACAGTGACTGCAACAGTCTGCATGCCCACCAACACTGCAGAAGGGTTCCCCTTTCTCCACATTACTGTGAGCTATGTATATAGAATAAATTCAAAATGGATTAAATACTTAAATGTTAGACCTGAAACCGTAAAAACCCTAGAAGAAAACACAGGCAGCAAAATCTTGGACATAGCTTGCAGTAATATTTTATCAGATATATCTCCCCAGGCAAGGGAAACAAAAGAAAAAATAAACAAATGGGACTATATGAAACCAAAACATTTTGTACAGCAAAGGAAAACATCAACAAAATAAAATAACCCACAGAATGGGAGAACATATTCACCAATACATCTGATCAGGCATTAAAATGTGTGTGGTGTTAGAAGGTGGTCTAGTTTCATTTTTCTACACATACCTGTCCAATTTTCCCAACACCATTTATTGAACAAACTCTCTTTAGTCCATTGTATGCACTTGGTTCCTCTGTCAAATATTAATTGACTATAAAAGTATGGGTTTATTTCTGGGCTCTCTATTCTGTTCCATTCTGTTTCATACATCTCTATTGATATATGTGTCTGTTTTTATGCCAGTACCAGGCTGTTTTGATTACTAGGGTCTTGTGGTATAGTTTGATATTAGGTAGCATGATTCCTCCAACTTTGTTCCTTCTCAGGATTGCTGTTGCTATGTGGGGCCTTTTGTGGATCCATATAAATATTTGAAATATTTGTTCTAGTTCTGTGAGATATGTCATTGGAATCTTGATAGGAATTGTATCAAATCTATAGATTGCTTTAGCTCGTATGGACATTTTAATGGTGTTAATTCTTCCTATGTATGAACACGGTATGTGTCTCTACTTAATTCTATCTTCTTCGATTTCTTTCTTCAGTGTCTTATAATTTTCCATATAAAGGTCTTTTACATCCTTGGTTAGGTTTATTCCTAGCTGCTGTATTCTTTTTGAAGCAAATGTGAATGGGATTGTTTTCTTAAATTCCCTTTCTGTTAGTTCATTATTGACATATAAAAATGACACTGATTTATGGATGAATTTTGTATCCTGCTACTTTATTGAATTCATTTATCAGTAAGTGATAAATGAATCATAATTTAACATTTGTTTCTTGGTGGTAACAAGAAACTACTTGGGGTAGTTTCTTGGTGGAATCTTTGGGGTTCTCTATGTACAGTATCATGTCATGTGCAAATTAAAACAGTTTTACTTCTTTCTTTCCAAATTGGATGCCTTTTATTTCTTCTTCTTGGCTGATTACTGTGGCTAGGACTTCCAGTACTATGCTGAACTAGACAGGTGAAAGTGGACATCCCTGTCTTGCTCCTGATTTTAAGGGGAACGCTTGTAGTTTTTGCCCATTGAATATGATGCTGGCAATGGGTTTGTCATATATGGCCTTTATTATCTTTAGGTATGTTCCATCTATTCCCACTTTGCTAAGGGTTTTTATGACAAATGGATGTTGGATTTTATCAAAATCTTTTTCCGCATCTATTCATAAAATCATGTGGTTTTTATCCTTCATTTTATTTATGTGGTGAATCATAGTTATTGATTTGTGAATGTTGTACCAACCTTGCATTCCCAGAATAAATCCTGCTTAGTCATGGTGCGTGATCTTTTTGATGCATTGCTGTATTCAATTTGTTAATATTTCATCAAGGATTTTAGCATCTATGTTCATCAGTGATATTGGTCTATAATTTTCTTTCCTTGTAGTGTCTTTATTTGGTTTTGGAATTAAGATAATGTTGATGATGCAAATGAGTTTGGGAGCCTTCCCTCCTCTTGAGTTTTATGTAATAGTTTGAGAAAGAAGGATGCTAGTTCTTAAAATGTTTGGTAAAATTTAACTGTGAAGACATCTGGTCCAGGGCTTTTGTTTGTTGACAGTTTTCTGATTACTGGTTCAATTTCATTAGGTGTAATCTGTCTATTCAGATTCTCTGATTCTTCCTGATTTATTTTTTTTGAAGATGGTATGTTTCTAGGAATTTATCCATTTCATCCAGGTTATCCAGTTTATTGGCATATAATTATTCATAATATTTTCTTATAATCCTTTGTATTTCTTTGGTGCCAGTTGTTATTTCTCCTCTTTCATTTCTGATTTTATTTATTTGGGTCCTTTCTCTTTTTTTTTCTTGAAGAATCTGGTTAAATATTTGTTAATATTGTTTATCTTTTCAAAGAACCAGCTCTTGGATTCATTGATCTTTCATATAATGTTTTAGGCACTGTTTCATTTATTTCTACTCTGATCTTTATTATTTCCTTCCTTCTATTTACTTTGGGCTTTGTTTGTTCCTTTTTAAGTTCCTTTAAGCATGAGGTTAGATTGTTTATTTGAGCTTTTTTGTTTGTTTGTTTTCTTGAGATAGGCCTGTAATGCTATGAATTTCCCTCTTAGGAATGCTTTCCCAGTGTCTCACAGATTGTGGATTGTTATGTTCTCACTTTCATTTGTTTCAAGGTATCTTTTGATTTCTTCCTTGATCTCATTGTTGACCCACTCTCTATTTAATTACTTGTTAGTTAGCTTCCATCTCTTTGCGTGTTTTTCAGTACTCTTCTTGTCATTGATTTCTAGTTTCATAGCCTCATGGTGAGAAGATGCTTGATATGATTTCAATCTCCTTAAATTTACTGAGACCTGTTTTTTGTCCTAGCATGTGGTCTAGCCTAGAAAATGTTCCATGTGCACTTGAAAAGTGTGTATATTCTGCTGCTTCAAGGTGAAATGCTCTGGAGATATCAATTAAATCCATTTGATATAGTGTGTCATTTAAGGCCAGGGTGTCCTTGTTGATTTTCTGCCTTGAAGATCTATCTATTGAAGTCAATGGCATGTTAAAATCCCCAATTAAAATTGTATTTCTGTTGATCTCTCATTTTATGTCCATCAAGATTTGTTTTACATATTTAGGTTCTTCTATATTGAGTATGTAAATGTTTACTAGGTTTACATCCTCATGTTGGATTGTTCCCTTTGTCATTATGTTATGTTCTTCTTTGTCTTTTACTATAGCCTTGATTTTAAAGTCCATTTTGTCAGATATAATTATTGATACCCCAGCTTTTTTTTCTTTTCCATTTGCATGAAATATCTTTTCCCATCCCTGTACTTTTAGTCTGTGTGTATCTTTTGATCTGAGATGGGTCCCTTGGAGGCAGCATGTATATGGACCTTATTTTCTTATTCATTCAGCTACCCTATGTCTTTTGGATGAAACATTTAAGATATTTACTTTTAAGATGGTTATCAATAATACATATGTACTGCTATTTTATTGTTAGACTGTTTTCCTCTGTATTTTTTTCCTTTCTCTTTTTCTTCTTCTTAAAGCAAGCCCTTTAACATTTGTTGCAGTACTGATTTGGTGTTAACAAACTCCTTAAGCTTTTTCTTGTCTGGGAAGCTCCTTATTTCTCCTTCAGTATTAAATGGTAGCCTCACTAGGTAAAATAGCCTTGGTTGTAGGCCCTTGCTTTTCATACCTTGACTACTTCATGCCACTCCTTTGGCCTGACATGTTTCTGATGAATAATCAGATGATAATCTAATTGGTGCTCCCTTGTAGGTAACTACCGTCTTTTCTCTTCCAGCTGTTAGGGTTCTCTCCTTATCTTTAAGCCTTATCATTTTAATTATGATGTGTCTTGGTGTAGGCCTCTTTGGGTCCAATTTGTTTGGGACACTCTGAGCTTCCTGGACTTGGGTGACTCTTTCACCAGATTAGGGAAGTTTTCAGTCATTATTTCTTCAAATAGGTTCTCGATTCTTAATCACTCTCTTCTCCTGGTATTCCCACGATGCAGATGTTGTTACATTTCATGTCATCCAAAATGTTTCTTAAGCTCTCCTCATTTTTAAAAATTATTTCTTCTTTTTATTGTTCTGCCTGATTCTTTCTTTTACCTTGTCTTCCAAAATAGTGACTCAGTCCTCTTCTTCATCTATCCTACTCTTTATTCCTTCTAGTGTTTTTTTTTTCTTCAGATACTGCATTCTTTATTTCTGACTAATCTTTTTTTCATGGTTTCTATGTGTATTTTCATGCTGTTGAATATCCTTATAATCATTACTCTAAACTCTCTATCTGATAAATTGTTTACCTCCATTTCATCTATTTCTTCTAGATAATTTTCTAGGTCTTTCATTTGAGGTCTGTTTCTTTGTCTTCCTATTTTGGCTGCTTCTTTGCACTTTTTTGTCTTAGATGTTAAACTAATCAGTCATTAAACTGATCTTCTGTTAATCTAATCAATCTGTAATCAACAGTCAGGCTTACACACCACAGGGAAGGAAGGGCAGATTCTTTCAGGCAATGCTATTGCTTCCCCTTGGGTTGATGCCATTCATAGAGGAACGCCTGAAAGAGATGGCTCATGCAGTAGGGGGAATAATTCAGCACATGGATCCTGGAGCCTGTTCCCTCAGTTCTCTCCCCAGAGCCACCAATCCCAAACTGTCCATTAGAGTCTCTAGTCCACTCTGCCCTTCCTTTTCCAGCACTCAGGGTAAGTGGCTACAAACAAAAATTTGTGATTTGACCCTTTAAGAGGCTGTCTGCATCCCCAGCCATGTCTCCCTGGCAGACAGAAACCTCACTGCTTTTCACAGCTGGATGTTATCTGGGTTCCTTTCCAGCTCTGGTGCTGTAGGTTGGGGGGCCCAGCTTGGGGTTTAGACTGCACACTTCTCAGGGGGAACTCCCCCCGCCCCAGTCACTGAAGTATCCTTCTGGTACTTCCCTTGCTACCTGTGGAAGCCCAGGCAGTCCTCTTATGTCTCCTCCTCACTTTCCACCAGTCAACATTGTGGTGAAGTGTTTTCTTGTTTGTCTGTGGTTATAAGGCTTCTCTCCAGCTACTGTTCAGTTGGATATTCAAGATGATTTCTCTACAACTTAGTTGTAATTCCAGATTGGTCCTGGGAAGAGAAGAGGTTAGTGTAGCTTCCACTTATTCCCCAACCATCTTGGATCTTGAGTAAAATGGTTTCATCTTTTCACTATTCATTTGGGTGTTTTTCTCTACATTTTCTTTGACATCACTCATTCAAGCTCTGCTTCTCTACTCTGCTGTTGATTCCCTCTAATATGTTCTTATATTTTTCAATTGTGACTGGTTCTTGTTTAGTTTCTAGCTCCTTGTTGAGGTTCTGAGTTCAGGTTTTTTCCCCCTAGTTCATTAAAAACATTCTTATAACCAGTGCTTTGAACTCTGTGTCTGGTAGACTGTTGTCACCATTTCCTTTCATTCTTTTCCTTGAGTTTTGTCCTGTTCTTTTGTTTGGAACATTTGTCTCCTCATTTTGGCTGCCTTCATGTATTTGTTTCTATGTATTAGGTGGAAAGGCTACATCACCCAGTCTTGGCAGAGTGACCTTAAATAGTAGGCATCCTTTAAGGCTCAGTGGTACAGTCTCCTTGTTCACTGGAGGTAGGTGCTCCAGGAGTAGCCATCAGGTGGGCTGCATTGTGTTCTCCTGCTGTAGTTGAGCCTTGACTGCTGTTGGCACACTAGTGGGTGGGACTAACTCTCAGGCTGACTGGCTGTGACTACAGTAGACAAGGTGTTGTGTGAGGACTTACCCCACAGAGCGGGATTTACTTTAGTGGGGCTATGCTGCTAGTGGAGTCTTCCCTTTGAATATTTCATTTGTGATCTGAATCCATCCACTAGGTCTGTTAGTTCTAGAAACTCTTGAGAGGGGCTCTGGTGCAGGACAAGGTCTGCTGCCATTTGTTCCTGGCTGGGGAATGCCTAGTAGGAGCTACAAAATTATCTGTGGCTGGTTGTCACTTGTGCTGGGCTTGGAGGCACTTGCAAGAGGCATGTTGTGAACTGAAGCCAGGGGCCACTAATGCCATGCATGAGACCTTTGGTGGCTACCACAATGTGAGCCAAGGCCAGCTGCCTCATATGCTGAGTTGGTGGCTGCTTAGTTGAAGCTACATATCAGAGCAATACTGGCTGCAGATAATGCTGAGTTTAGGGTCACTTAATGGGAGTTATAATGCAAGTTAAGACTGGTTGCCCCTTGTACTAATGTTGGGGCTGTTTAGCAAGAGGTACAGAGCACACCATAGTCAGCGGTTCTTGTTTCAGGTATGAAAACATTTGATTTTAGCAAAGTCTACAGTGTGATCTAAGGTAAGGCTACTTGTGTGGAAAAGCTGGTGGAAAAGATTTGTCAGGGCATGTGAATTGGGCTGGGTCTCAAGGAATCACTAGGGTGGGGTGGTTAGCCAGGTTAATGGAGAGCTTACAGTTTGCACCCACCTGTACCAGCTAGTTGGGTGCAGGAAGGCCTCAGGAAAGAGGCAATGGCACCTGCCAGAGCCTCTGTCTCCCAAGGGAGATGCCCTGATCCCTGCTTGCCCTTCCAATTCTGAAGCCAGTCAATTCAGTTCCTCCTTCTATGTCCCTGGCACTGTTCAAGGTTCCACCCCCACACTGGAGCCCAGGGTGAACAAGGCTGTAAATCTGTATGCAAGCCCTCAAGAGAAATGCCTGGGATTCCAGCAGCCCTTCATCTTGCTTGGATGTAATCCCCACAGGTTTTCATAGCCAGATGTTATGGGACCTCTTACTGGCACTGGTAGCCTGAGCAGGGGAGGTGGAGGAATGGGAACCCTTGTTCCTCAGGGAGTACCTCTGCAGCCAAGGTATCCCTCCTGTTTCTTAATCACAACATGGGTGCAAAACCTGTGTTCTGTGTAACAGGCATTCTGTGTCTCTGTCCCTCCTACTAGTCTCCTTGTGGCTTCTTTATAACCTTAGTTACAGGACTTCAGTTCAGCTAGTCTTCAGGTGTTTTTATTTATTTATTTATTTTAATATATTTTATTAATTATGCTATTACAGTTGTCTCATTTTTCCCCCTTCACTCCCCTCCACTCTGCACACTCCCTCCCACCCACATTCCCCCTTTAGTTCATGTCCATGTATCATAAGTTCTTTGGCTTCTACATTTCCCATACTATTCTTACCCTCCCCTTATTTTCTACCTACTATCTATGCTACTTATTCTCTGTACCTTTTCCCCCTCTCTCCCCTTCTCACTTCTCTGTGATAACCCTCCATGTGATCTCCATTTCTGTGGTTCTGTTCCTGTTCTAGCTGTTTGCTTAGTTTTTGTTTTAGGTGTGGTTGTTAATAATTGTGAGTTTGCTGTTATTTTACTGTACATGTTTTTTCATCTTTTCTTAGGTAAGTCCCCTTAATTTCTCATATAATAAGGGTTTGGTGATGATTAATTCCTTTAACTTGACCTTATCTGAGAAGCACTTTATCTACCCTTCCATTCTAAATGAAATCTTTGCTGGATAGAGCAATCTTGGATGTAGGTCCTTGCCTTTCATGACTTGGAATACTTCTTTCCAGCCCCTTCTTGCCTATAAGGTCTCTTTTGAGAAATCAGCTGATAGTCTGATGGGCACTCCTTTGTAGGTAACTCTCATTTTTTCTTGCTGCTTTTAAGATTCACTCTTTATCTTTCATCTTGGGTAACGTAATTATGATGTGCCTTGGTGTGTTCCTCCTTGGGTCCAACTTCTTTAGGACTCTCTGAGCTTCCTGGACTTCCTGAAAGTCTATTTCCTTTGCCAGATTGGGGAATTTCTCTTTTATTATTTGTTCAAATAAGTTTTCCACTTGTTGCTCTTCTTCTTCCCCTTCTGGTACCCCTATAATTCAGATGTTGGGACGTTTAAAGATGTCTTGGATGTTCCTAAGCCTCTCCTCATTTTTTTGAATTGTTTCTTCCTTGTTTTCTGCTTGGTTGTTTGTTTCTTCCTTCTGGTCCACTCCATTGATTTGAGTCCCAGTTTTCCTCCCATCACTATTGGTTCCTTGTGTTTTCCTTCATTTCACTTAGTGTAGCCTTCATTTTTCTCATCTAATTTGCGACCAAATTCAACCAATTCTGTAAGATTCCTGATTACCAGTGTTTTGAACTGTGCATCTGATAGGCTGGCTATCTCTTTGTCACTTATTTGTATTTTTTTCTGGAGCTTTGATCTGTCCTTTCATTTGGGCAATTTTTTTTTGTATTGACTCACCTGTTATGTACTGAGGGATGGAACCTTAGATGTTCACGAGGGCAGGACAACCTAGTCGCTGGGTTGTGACACTATGTGGGCAGTGGTCCGAGAGGGAACAATGGCACTTGCTCCACTCTCTGCCAGATTTTAGTCACTTCTCCTGCTTCCCACAAGAAAATTGGGCTTTTCTGGTGCTGATTCCTGGGTGGGTGGGTTTGTGTACGCTCTAGGACCCTGTGGGTCTCTCCAACGAACTCTTCTGTGAGGCTGGGAGTTTCTCCTGGCACCTCAACCCCCACAGGTGTTTTCAATCAGTGTTTTGAGGCTTTGTTTCCCCGCACTGGGACCCTGGGTTGTACAGTCTGTCTTGTTCCCCAGTTATGCCTGGTTTATCTGTGCATGAATGTGGGACCACCCAGTCCACCAGCCGCCTAGTGTGCTGTGCCCCTCCACAATCCGCTGCCTCTCTGGGTCCTCCAGCCACCGTCTTGCAGCCTGGGGTCCGCCAGCTGCCTGCTGCTTTGCTGTGAGCCCTCTTTACCCCTCCTACTGCTCTGGATGAATGTGTCTTCTCTAACTCCTTGGTTGTCGGACTTCCATACAGTTCAATTTTCTGTCAGTACTGGTTGTTTTTGTTTTTCAATTGTTGTCCTTATTTTGGTTGTGTGAGGAGGCACAGTGTGTCTACCTATGCCTCCATCTTGGCCGGAAGTCCAGGTATTTTTCAATGGTGTTGTATAATTTAGTACTAATTTTGATGTGGTCATGGAAAGAGGCAACCACAGTATTTATCTACTCTGCCATCTTGACCAGAGGATAGTCTATGCTCTATTTTTTAAATTATGTCCTGAAAGAAACTTGTAATTAGCTATTATTAAACCAGGCACACATCCAAATATTAACCTACATTTTCCATTTACTCTTCAAAAACACCTTAAGTAGTATTTTAAAAGACCAGTAACAGCTGAGGAACCCAGAGGCACTCAGGAAAGTGTGTGGGTGGGTGGGCAGGGATGGCTCACTTGTGTCCTGCATCCACTGTGTGAGGATAGCAGATGTGTCTTATTCTCCTGGCACCAAATACAGCGCAGTGCACCCAGGAAGCCCTCATAATGAATGAATACATGCTCTGTACTGAAAGGAGAGCACTTTCGACGATATCATAGGGGACTTTGCTGTGAAAGAGGCATTTATTGTATAGAAAGGAAAAAGCTTTAAAGGCAGATCCTCTCAATATATGGTACCTTTTTAATCTTAAAAAGTACATATTGTTTCCCTAATACAAATTCCCCATCCCCTTTTCATCAGGCAAATACTCAGCTAATACCCAGCAAGGGATATCAGTTCAGTATGTCTGAATATGAGATCCATCTCCTATGTTGTGTTTTTGATCCGAAGGAGGATCAAAGACACAGCAAGTCAGCCATAAAATAAGTTTATTTTATGAATAAATTTAATTCTCACCCCTACCTTTTTTAATATTTATTTTATGAATCAATTATCTTCATCCCCACCTTTTTTAATATTATGAGCAAATGTGCCATTATGGTAGCTATTAAGGGTGAAAGGATTAATTAAAACTATAATTATCTGATAACACTAGCACATTGTCTAATGAGATTTAGGGCAAATTCATCTACTTCAGCTAAAAATACTGGGCAGAATAAAAACAAGTGAATAATGAAATAAAAATTAACCATGCCGGTCATTTTCCCACTACGTTTTTCCCAGGTGACCTAAGGCATCATTCAAACAAAGAGTCATAGTATGTTTTTAACTTTTATTAAGAGTTCTGGGTACAAATAACAAATTTAACTTGACATTTAGAAAAAAACGTACTCTCTAAGGTTTGTTCATAAAAACCCTGTTCTATACATTTTAATCTCCAATTTTAATGCTTCACACAATAATGCTTCTAAGTATATAACTTAATTTTAGGTTTAAATTTAATAATTCTATCTTAAATTCTGTATCCAGTTAAAGAGCCTAGAAAATATCGGGTAAAGAAAACCAAGAGAGTAATCAAAATGACCTAAATGTATAACTTTATTAAAAGGCTTTTTGAAAAACCTGTAAGACAAAACAACCTAAGTATTTGAATACTTTTGGCAAAAAAATTAGCAGCTATGAACAAAATTAACATTACATAATATTTTATTGGTAACTGCATTACAATATTGTGTTTTACATATATTAGAATTATTTGCAACATACTACTTATTTATATTAGACATAAAAATCTACTCATTAAAACATTTAAAAAAATATAGTTTAGCACTTTTGGGAGATTTAAAAAATATAGTTTAGCACTTTTGGGAGATTCAATTCCCTGTCCCAATGACAGGGACACAATTTAAAAGACGGCTGGTCCATCTTTTAATTAGACACCTAACCAGGTAAGTCTTGTCAAATAGTTATGAAATTATATTCAATAATAAGCATTTATAAGAATGCAAGATAAACAATAACACTTGTACCCTCATCAGTATGTATGCTTGGCATTGGAAGTCATACCATGAGTGAATACGTAGTAAATTCTTAAAAGAAAAAAAATGTAACATCTCACTTTAGAGTAAGTGCCAATCTACATTTTTAAATTCTTCCCCTGACACACTATTTCTACCACTCTTCATTTGAACAATGTTAGCAGAAAACTTTACGTGGTTGGTAATGCAATACCACTTCTTAAAGACCAATCATACTTAGCATAATACAAGATCATAAAGTCCTTTGCAGATGAAGGGAGCAAAGGACTAATGCAAACGCATTTCAACAGAAAAACATCCATCCTAGACTGCAGGGCAGAATTCCCATTTATAAAACACTTTAAGCAAGTTTACTTTCAAAATAGTTCTATAAACACAGTAGTATTACACTATCATTTTCTCTTTGGTTTGACAATAAACTCAAATCTTAATAGTGTATACTAAAATTTCCAAGTTATGTTACTTTGGAAACATAATTGAGTTGAAAATCTTTCTATATTGGAATAAAATTTCTTCTATTCCATGTATTTGGTATGAAATCTCAGATAGAAATAGTGCAGGAGAACAAAGAGAGGAATTACTGATTAGGTACTGGGGGCCATGTCAGAACTGTTTATGCAAACATCTTCCAAATTCCTAATGTTAGCCCAGTTGTGATTGAGACTTGTGATTGGGAAATGAGTAGCCCTTAACTCTGCTTCCTTCCAAGGAAATGAGAAGTCCCAATGTCGTGGCTGCCTTCACTTAAAAGTAGCTCAGCCTGGCCATGTAAGAAAGGGGCCTCCACCCCTACTGACTAAGGACGTGGCTCTGAAATAGCACCATTCTCCACTGCCTGGGAGGCACGCTTCCCAACAGAGTCTCTCGCCCTGAATTTCCACTCAGTGATCAACAAGAAGACTAGTTTTGTCCATATGTTCACTGAGTTAAATACAAATAAATAAATAGGGATTAAAAATAGAAAATGAATATGAACTGCCATAGAGGAAAACTTCCCACAGAGCTGATTTAAGAGGTAACACCTATTTGTAAATAAAGTAAAAACTAAGTAAGATATTTGTCTATTTTAGGTTTCATTCAAAAGTGCCTCCTTCGTTCTTGGTGAACTAGCTATGTGAAGTGATACGATCAACTTATTTTTATTTGCATTGTATTTATCTATTAAAATCATTCCTTAAATTTTTATAATATATACTGTATTAAAATATTTAAATATTTACAATTGGAAAAATGTATTCTATAGTCAGTCATCTCAGTGCTATGTCTTCAATTTCATCTTCTACAGAACCAACCGCTTTTACTGCTGGTTTATTGTTAGCATTTCTTAATCTGTGTCTGCTTGGATTAAAACTTCTTCCTTCATTGAGGAAAAAGTCATCTTCATCACGCTCTCTGCTGCTTCTGTCTCCAGGGAGAAAATTTAAAGGGTCAAAGTCTCCTCTGCTAGCAGCCTGTGAATTCCGGCCACTGCTTTTAGAAGAAATGGTGCTGCTGCCACTGGCACCAAATAGCTGTTCCATCAGATTCGCTTTTCTCTCTTTTCTAGTAGTTAAATCTACACTGTCTTTGCTAAGTTTCTCTACACTGTTTCTTTGGAAATCCAAAAGGCCATTTTTTTGGCTAAATGGATCTGACTTCCCTGATGTTTTTGCAAATGAAGGCACATAGCTGCCAAATGCAAGCTCATTTGGAGAGACTGGGCTTCTGATGTTTCCTGGATTTGGACCATCTCCTTTTGAAGTTAAAAGACTGATGTCTTGAAAGCAATGGCCATTGAATAATCTCTCTGAGTATTCAGAGAACATGTATGTTTTGGGGCTTTTCTCTGGGGAGTACAGTTCAGATTCCAAATCAGGTAGCAATGGCAGATTCTGAGAACCTTTTAGATTCTGAGAATCTTGGAGTTCTCTGTTGATTTCATTCAGTTTAGCAAGCAGCAGGTCTTTCTTCAGTCTTTCTTCTTCCTCTTCTAATTTATCTGGATTTTGAATTTGGTACATTTTCACTTGGTATCTTCCAGTTTCCAATGCTGGCTTGGCTTCTTTCTCCAGCACAGATGTCTTTTCTTTCTGCTTTTTAGCAAGTTCTTCTCTTTCCCATTCTGTATAAAATGAAATTTTATAGCAATCAATATTTTTAAACAGGAAACCTCAACTCTCATCTTTTACAAAACAAGTTTTTATTTAGTTGGGTATTTACACTACAGTGAAAATGGACACCATAAATTTCATATCTATACTTGATATTCTGGGATTCAAAAAGAATATACTTAATGTGTACTGTATTTAAGATTCACATTCCCATTTAAAGAAAAATTTTGTTCTTCAATTAAAGGGTGGGGAAGAAGGTCCTCTGCCTATTTTTTATACCTGATATAGTGCTGCACACTGAATGGAGGGTGGTAGCATGGATGGAGAAAAGACTTCTATTTTAAACTTAAAAATAAGTTTAACCTCTGGATGTCATACCCTTAGAAAGACACATCACTTATTCAATATTCTGACAGATGCATTATCCTGAATCTAATTAAGAGAAAACCTCAGATAAACCTCAAATGAGGA
Source organism: Glossophaga mutica (assembly GCA_039655065.1). Lineage (NCBI taxonomy): Eukaryota > Metazoa > Chordata > Mammalia > Chiroptera > Phyllostomidae > Glossophaga > Glossophaga mutica. The sequence goes on from CM077306.1 coordinate 146,695,381, forward strand.
ACATTCTATTAAAAAACAAAAAGGGTCTGTATTCATCAGGAATATAAATCTCACAAAATATTCTTTTAAAAGTAAAGAAGCTATTCCAGATAAGAAAATACTATAATGGACAATACTGTGTCAGCTGACAAATGTAGTATAGACAACCAATAAGAGAAATGGGTTGTATCAAAGTTAAATTTCCTGAGGTTGAAAACCATACCAGAATGACATGATATGAGAATGTCCTTATTTTGGAGAAATACACATGAAAATATCTTATGGTATGGGCATGAGGTATACACCTTAATCTTAAACAGTTCTTTGGTCATTATTGCTGCTTTGCTATAACTTTGAAATTATTTCCAAATAAAAATTTTAAGCATTAAAATATGTAAGAATTCTCTACACATTTGGTAATTTTAGTAAATGACATACATTCTCACTGATGTAAGAGATCATTTCATATAGACTCCAGGGGGAAAAAATCAGTCAAAAAGGACAAAGAAAAGTGACAGTCTATTACTTTATTCCTTTTCCTGGTACCTAGACAGAACTGAACATAACACCTAATTTTCTACTCTATAGTTTAACATGTGAAAGCATCTCCCTTTGCACATTAGCCAAAAGTGGCATCAATATAGCTTCCATTCAACTGTTACATTGTTTTAAATATACATACAAATGTATGTACACTAATTCAAGTAACAATTAGTCATGATTTTATGTTCCATTAACTTCAAGGGGGGAAGAAAGGATTTCTCTGTAAGCACCTACTACATAACTAACAGAGTACATTCAAAGGCTTGGTCTCACCTATACCTTTAAGACATTTTATCCAGATGGAAATAAATTTATTACTGAACTTCATTTCCAGTACCTGAAACCATGTGAGTTGGTTCACTAAACTTCCACACTAATGGTTGAACACATTACAGATTTACTTTATAAGTTAAAACCAAAGAAAAATTATAAGAATATATTCAGGACCACATAATTCATTGATTTTAATGCTTGGGCTAATCTACACACTAAAGAGTTTCAAGGTCAAGCCAATAAAGACACTTGTACTTTAGTTATATCTTCATTAAGCTTTAGTTAATACACAAAGAATTTTTTTCCCTTTGTCTGAATTTTCTAAAGGTAACTTTGTTCTTATTCCCTAACCCAAATTGCAACTGAAAGACACTTTTCATTTTTTTCTTTCTTTAGTAACTTCATTCAAATGCTGTGATTCCTGATAGAACACCCACTACCACTGTATCAACCTTTTCTGGTTCTGTATGTCCAATTCATCCTTCAGCTGGGTGATATTAGGGATGTTAACCCTTTCTTTCCCAAGGGATGCTGACTCATCACATGAAACCCTTACCATCCTGCAGTTTCTCAGCCTCTTGTTTTACAACATGGATTCCTTGATCTTTAACAAACTTTTCTTCTCTTTGTACAACTGGGCTTAGAAACCCTGCTTCTTCATGCTCATTTCTCTCTTCAGATTTCAGGTCCTATGATATATTTAAAAAAAATTCAAGTTCGCATAAAGAAAAGGGAGAAGCAGCTATTTAAATATTTTAGATTTATTTCCCATTAAGCATGATACCAACTAAGTTAGAAATTAAAGAAAAGTTTCAATTAATAAATCAGTAAAGTCAGAAGTTATCACCCTTAGAAATTTGTGTGCTTTTGAAGCATCTTTCATATTTTAGTTAAAACTTTAAAAAAGTATTTAAAAAATAAAAAAGTATTTTAAGCTATATTAAAACCAATATAATAGAAATAAAGTCAATACCCTACATAAAATTATAGAGAAGTTTCAGAAGTATTATTGCTTTGTACATTTCACAAAAAAATCTGATTCAGTTAACCAGAAAGGCTATTAACTGACTATACGGGCCAAGTGAGATGGCATTAAACTGTAACACAGGCAGAGACAATTACATGATCTCACCTATACCTTTAGGCTGACAGCCTTCAATTAATAAATTTTGTAATATTTAAATCAAGTAAAAATATAAAATTAAATTCCTTGTTTCATATGGTCTCTTTCACATGTATAATTTTTCTTAATACGAGTAAAATATCTGTTATTAGTAGACTTGGGTAGTAGAGCATTTCCCTTAGTATCCATGTTCCCATTCTTCCTTTTAGTTACAAAAGACCTTGGGCTGCTCAACTGGAGACTGCACTGACTAGCCTCCCTTGCAGCTAGACAGGACCAATAGGGTATGAGTGGAAGTATGTATACAACTTCTGATCACATTTGTAAAAGAAAAAACTGCTTGCCCTTCACTTCCTCATTCCTCCTCCTCACAGGGATGGTGAGCCAAGCATAGAGAAGAGGACTACACCCTATAAGATGGAAGAGCAATAAGACAAAAGACGACTACCATGAAACAAAACTTTCTGCCTATTCTGGACTAACCTTTGACCTTTAGACTATTACAAGAGAAAGAAACTTGTATTTTGCTTGAGCCATTGTATTTGGAGTCTTTTTCCAATAGCAACTTAGCTTGTACTTTAACCAACACAGCTCCCATTTGCTGAGGCTCTTTAAAGTGGCAGATTAGTCTTAACTTAATAAACTTTGTGATTAGTTATTACACACCCTGAAGGGTATTGCTCCCTCATTTTATAAATTAGGGAATTGAAGCTCCAAGAAGTCACACAAGTAGTATGTCAGAACCAGAATTTAACAAAAAAGCAATGCTAATTCTAAGACCATACTCCTTTTACTACATCAAGCTGCTGTTCCTCCTGCTGAAACTTTAATCATCTTAAAGTTAAAAATTACTATTCCATTTTACCCTTCAAAAATATCACTTAACATGATCACTAGTCTCCATGACAGTGCAAATACAGGAAGAAATACAGCAGATACAGCTAACTCATCTAAATTAAAACAAAATTAAGAAACACGAAAGAGCATACACAGGAACCAAATGAGTTCATCCTTTCTGCTTTATATAAAAAATAGATCTCAGGATCATGGGGACACTTATAAGGCACAGAAATATAGGATTATATAAATGTGATGGCTCTCTGGTAAATGTGATGATGTCTCTTTAAGATTTTAACCTAAACACTAAAGAGAAAAGTCTCTTAGAGAAAAGGACCTTCCAGTAGTCAGAATACATGTCCTATTACGTGAAGGTCCAACACAGACCCACTGTATGCCACTCTAATTCAAATGGTATGAAGTCAGATTCCACTGCAAGTACTTTGCTCAGCATTTAGCTAACCTGTAAAATTCTCCCCCAAATTAAATGTAGTAAAATTCTAACAAATCATTTGAAAACTACTATAACTTGCTTTTAAACACAAAAGCAAGGGGGGTTTTGAGACTACCTCGGTACATACAAGGTAAGAAACTTAGTACATTTTTCTTCTGAAGCATTTGAAAGATACAGTGTGAACTAAGAGTCAATCTAAAGAATTTAATAAAAATACACAGATGGTACCTGTCTCTTTGAAAGGCTAGTTTCATATTTACAGACAGAGCATTAGTGTCACTGCTGACATTTTAAAATGCTTGATACTGTGTTTTAAGAAAACCTAAGGCTTCACACCTAAGGCTCAGTACCTAATCATATTGCTAAACTCACCAAAGTAAGATGTTTGGGTCCCCATTTGTTTTCATAACACATAACTCTTTGTGGTGTAATAGGAAATTCTTCCAGCTTGAAGTCTTCACTGGTTTGTACTCCTTTTGTACACTGGTATGTAAAATCACATTGGCATGCAGCTACCATGAAAATTATAAAATAATTTTTCTAATTGTAGTAAACATTGCTAAGATATATGGAATTCAGCTGGTATATATATTCACCATCTAAATGAAATAATGCAATAATTCATTTCGTTTTGCTCAGCTCAATGACTACTCACTATAGTTTTTGTTTCCAGGATTTACTGGCAGTTATGTAATTTGATGACAATTCTGCCCAGTAAATCCTATTAAGCTTTTATATAGTTAAGGTTTTGAAATTTTTATAATTTACAGAAGAGGGAAATTATACTTTTGTTTAAAAAAATATAAATATATGCATGACGATACCAAAAGTATTTATTAGTGAAATGAAATAGCTGGATTTTGCTTTACAATACTTTGGGGAAAAAAGTAAAAAAAAAAAATAGATAAGATTAGTAAAATGCAGAACTAACTATTAAAGCTAGGTGATATATAAATAAAGGTTCATTGTACTACAATCTCTAGTTTGGGGTATGCTTATAAAGAAAACTTTAGAAATTATGTAAAATATAACTTTTATGAATTCTGGGGGAAAACTTGAGAAAGTTGAAAGAATTTCCGAGAACTAATGTTAAATATTAAACTAGTCAATAGTTTAAAGGAAATTTAAATTTATTTCAATGAAGTTCTTTCACCTTTGCCTTCCTTGCATTTCAGAATTTATTTTGTTGTTAGTAATAGCTACCACATGTTTTTCAATAACAATAATAGCTACTATACCATTTTTTCTTGATATATATTCTTTTTCTTTCTTTGGAGAAGATTTTGGTAGACGATTAGAATATATGTTTTTTATATCCAGTTCTCTCTCCTTTTCCTGAAAATAAACCCAGTAGAATTAAGTACACAGAGTCTCAGTTTAAAACAAAAATTCTCACTTTGTCAACTGCTATTTTACTTACCAAACTGGAATATACCTAGTTTAGTTTCCCTTTGTAGCTACCTAACTATAGAAAGGAACATCTCTAGGAAATTTAGGTTTAGGCAGAGCAATGATTCTCCCTACAAAGTCCACTCTATACTGGCAGTCAAAAAAAAGAGAGAGAGAAAATAAGGCAACATTCATTTTCTTCCCACTTCTACCTGATAGAGCTAGTATCGTCCTAAACTGTCTTCCAGTTTAAGCAACAGAGACAAATAATTTAGTTAGTGTTTCTCAAATGTGAGTTATAAATTATTAATCAGTTAAAAATTAAACCTTTTTTAAAAAAAACACAAGTGTTCCAATGGAATTCTATGCAGCAGAAAGAAAGAAGGAGCTCCTACCCTTTGTGACACCATGGATGGAACTGGAGAGCATCATGCTAAGCGAAATAAGCCAGGCAGTGAAAGACAAATACCATATGATCTCACCTTTAACAGGAACCTTCAACAAAATGAACAAGCAAGGAAAATATAACCAAAGACACTGAAATTGAGAACAGGCTGATAGTGACCAGAGGGGAGAGGGGAAGGGATTATAGGGGAAAAGGGCAAAGGGTTTGAAGGAACAAGTAAGAAGGACACATGGTCAATAACAAGGCGGGGGGTAGAAACAGGGGAGGGAAGTGGTTAGGGCTGGGGTGGTGGTGGAGGGGAGGCAGAAAACTGTACTTGAACAACAATAAAAAAATGTTTAAAAAAAAGATGGGTGTGCAATACATTTTATTATTTTGAAAGAAAAGAGCCTAAATAAAGATGTTTGGAAATTCTGAAAAGAAAACAAAACAGAACAACAAAAAAAAAAGCCCAAGTGTTCTTGACCATTTTGGGGCTATAAATTTCCCTGAGAATTTGATTAACGAAGTAAAACTTCCATGTGAGATAATGTATAAACACTAAATTTTTCACAAAATTTCAACACATAAATAATCTCAGGAGAAAATTAAGAACAGCCGTTTTAACAAAATTAACTTGATTTGAATGCTTCCTTTGAGTCTACGCACGGTGAAAATTAAGGGTATTATTTAAAATAACTTTAAAATTAATTAATCATGGAGTTATCTGAGGAAGAACACTGGATTATTCAACCACGAAACAGAAAAACTCTAGTGTAATTAATAATTTTTTACATAATTTTTTAACTTCAGTTATATAATATCTCTTAGTGTATTCAGTGTTTCATTTTTGACATGTGTTTAGTGATTATATCAACAAACCTTTTCTTTCTAAGTGCCAAAGATGGTGTTGGAATTTTGTAAATGATACTGTACCACTTACAAATATGAAAGTTAACAGAATTATAAAAATATTGAGTTTTCATCTAATATATTACAGGGAGAAATAATTCGATTTAAAATAAAGTGCTTACCTTCAATTTGTGATGCAATTGTTGCAACCTGTTTTGAAGAACTTCATTTTCATTATGAGCGTCACACGCCCTTTTCCTTTCAGCAAGCAACTGTCGTTGGAAACTGTTACTACTCAGTTCAAGGTTTTTCGTTAGTTCCTATGATGTGTGTGCAAACACATTAAAATAGTACTTAAAAATAATTAAACAGCAAATCACTTCACTTAGCATCAAAGTGATTTTTTAGTAGTACTGTATAAGGCATACAAACCAGGTTGGGATTAGTGTTTCCAAAGAAAATAATCTGTGAAATAGACTGACCAAACAATTTAATACTTAGATACATTCTTCCTTTGTGTTTTTCAATGATTTATAAATAATCTTAAGCATTTGTCTGAGGCATACATGGATAGTCATTTAAGTTGGAAGGGAAAGACAGCTAAGGGTTGTGATGAAAATCACAGCTTTTGAGAATCATTGTTTGGGCAAACAGGTATGAAGATAGCTGTGTGAAATTACACAGCACTATTCAAGGTGCTGAGAGCACCTTATAGAATATCTCTAAACAAAAACAATAGGCATCTCCCTGGTCTTCAAAATGTTCTATGAAGTTTATGAGAATTTATGTTTTTATTTTTCTAAAAGAAAAATATTTTCTTTTAGATAATGTCAACATCATGGTGGTGTGAGTCATTCCTTTTTTTCCTCTCCCCTTTGACTTACAACTAATCAAACAACCATAATTGAACAAAAGTGCCCCTCTGCCCAGCACACCAGGATACTGGAGAGATCCATCCATCTGTGCACCCAAAAGTGGGTGGACTGGCTCTCAGAGAAGGCTGCAGAGCCAGGACAGTGGCAGTGGCAGCAGAGTTAGGCCAACACAACCTCTCTGGCAGAGGATGTGGAGGGTAAATGTGGTGAGTGGAAGGTCTGCTCTGCTGTGCATGCTGCAGCTGGAGGAACCCACTGCTCTCTCTGAGAAGAGACCACAGTCACTAGGTGGAGGAAAACGAAAAAGAAGAAGGAAGGTACAGAGAGATGAAGAAATACGTTTCCTTCTGTGTACCCCAGGATATTGGCAAAAAATCCACCCATAGACCTCTGGGACTCCCTCCATTGGAGGATCCCCCTACATGAGCAGCACCCAAAGCTGCACACACCCCCCATCACTCTACAGCCACCATGGTTTTTTTCTCCTCCACCCTTCTGCTTTAATGCATAAGCTCCCAGCCTTAGTGGTAAGTCAGCTTTGGTAAGAGATACCAAAATGTGTGCTATAGAACCACTTTCTAGAAAACAAAAGAAGGATCTTAATTATGAACCTATTGAACTGTTAGAATCAAAATGAATAAAGGTGTTCACTACTTCAGATGAAGCAGTAGAGGGACTTTTCATCAGACAAAATGAAAAAATATGGTAACATAATATCGCAAAAAGAAAATGACAATTTCCTAACAATCACATCCCAAAATAGGGAATGTTGTGATCTCACTGATAAAGAATTCAAAATAGTTGTTATGAAGAAATCTAATGAACTACAAGAAAACTCAGAAAGGCAATACAATGACTTCAGAACAAAATTAATGGATAAAAAGAGTACTTTACAAAGAGTGCAATTCTAAACAGATATGAAGAATGCTTTTACAAAGCCCTGGAAAGAAAGCAGATCAAATGAAAGAGAGAATAAGCAAGCTGGAGGACAGGAATTTAGAAGTGACTCAGGTGAAATAGGAGAGTGAACAAAGATTTTTTTAAAAGTGAAGAAACCCTACAAGAATTGTCAGACTGCATTCACAGAGCCAACATTAGGTTAATGGGTAAACCAAAGGGAGAAGAGAAGAAAAAGGGAGCATAAACTTAAAGACAAAATAGCTGAGAAATTCCCAAACCTGAGAAAGAAACTGTACGTTCCAGTCCATGAAACTAATAAAACACTATATTATCTCAACACAAAAAAGACCTTATCCAAGTCACATTATATTAAAACTGTCAAAAGTCACTGACAAAGAAAAGTGCTTTAAAGGCAACCAAATGGGAAAAAACACTTTAGTAATCTACAAAGGAACACACAGGCTATCAGCAGATTGCTCAGCAGAAACTCTATGGGCTAGGAGAGTGTGGAAGAACATATTCAAAGTATTGAAAGATTAAAGTGCCAGCTAAGAATACTCTATCCAGCAAAGTTACTCTTCAGATATGAAGGAGAAATTAAGCTTTTCCAAACAAAAGCTGAGGGGGTTCACCACCACTAGACCTGACTTATAAGAAATGTTGAAAGAAACTCTTCAAGTTGAAGTGAAAAAAAAAATACACAAAAACTCTGCTTAGGGTGATAGTCAAAATTAGAAAACTAGAACTCTTTTTTAGAATAGAATGATAAGGAAGAGAACATTAAAAATAACTCTAACTACAACTTGGTAACAAATCACAGCATAAAAAGATACTTTATGACATCAAAAATATAAAAGGGGAGAGGATAAAAAGATGGAACACTTACAAGTGAATAAAAATAAATTGCTATTGGCAGAAAAAGAACTATTTTATCTATGGGATGTTTTATGTAAACATCATAATACCAGAGCAAAATCTAGACCAGAGATATGAAGCGTAAAAAAGGAGGAGACCAAGCAAATCACCATGGAAAACCACCAACTTACAAAGGTAGACAGAAACAGATGGAAAAAGAAACAAGGAAAAGACAAACCAGAAGACACAAGATAAATTGGTAATAAATCCTTACATATCAACAATCAACTTGAATATAAATGTATTCAGTTTACCAATCAAAAGACAGAGTGGATGGATGGATAAAAATCCAAGACCCAACTAAATGCTGCCACCAGGAGACTTACAGTTCTAAAGACACATACAGACTCAAAGTGAAAGGATGGAATATGATATTCCAGGCAAACAAAAATCAAAAGATGGTGGGCAGAGCCATACTTATATCAGACAAAACAGACTTCAAGCCAAAAAGGATAACAAGAGGCAAAGAAGATCACTGTGTAACAACAAAGGGGTCTAATATAACAATCAATCATAAATATATATACTCCAAGCACCCAAGCACTGAAATACATTAAGCAAATACTAATGAATTTTAACAAAGAAACAAATAATACAATAATAATAGAGAACCTTAATACTGCACTATTAGCAGTGGATAAATTTTCCAGACAGAAAATCACTTAAGTAAACGTTGGAACTAAACCACACTACAGAACACCTGGACTTAAAAGACATAGCAGAAGATTCCATTCCACAGTGGCAGAATACACATTCTCAAGTGCACATGAAACATTCCCCATGATATATCATATAATTGACATATAATATGACACAAAACAAATCTTAGCAAATTTAGGATTGAAATCATACCATCCATCTTTTCTGACCAAAATGGCATGAAACTGAAATCAAAGTGAGAGGATCTATAAATAAGTGGAAACTAAACAACACACTTCTAAACAACTATTCAGTCAAACTCCAAAAGGGGGAAAATTATCTCTAAAAGAATAAAAATGGAAATACAGCACACAAAATCTTGTACCATGCAACGAAAGCAGTTCTGAAAGGAAACTTTATAGCAATAAACTCACAGAGTAAGAAACTAGAAAGACGTCAAATAAACAATGTAACTTTACACCTCAATAGACTAGACAAAGAACAATTAATCCCAAAGTTAGAACAAGGAAGGAAAAAATAAAGATCTGCAAAATGTAGTAGAAACAAAGGGAAATGGCCAAAATGGGGAAATGAAAAAATGAAAGAACAGGACAAAGTTCTAGAAAAAGAACGAAATGAAATGAAGAAAAGCAATCTACCAGACACAGACTTCAAAACTTTGGTTATTAGGATGCTCAATTAACTTAGGGAAGAATAGATGAACTCAGTGAGAACTTCAACAAAGTGATAGAAACCATAAAAAAAAGTAATAGTCAGAAATGAAGAATACACCCTGACCAGTGTGGCTCAGTTGGTTGTGCATCGTCCACAAAGCAAAATGTCACTGGTTTGATTCCCGGTGAGGGAATGCCTGGGGTGTGGGTTCAATCCCCAGTTAGGATATATATAAGAGGGAATCAATTGATGTTTCTCTCTCACATCAATGTTTTTACCCCTCTCTTCCCCCCCGCCCTTTTCCCTCTCTAAAAATGAATAAATGAAATCTTAAAAAAGAAATGAAAAATACAACTGAAATGAAGATACATTGTAGTGAATCAACAGTAGATTAGATGAAGAGGAGGACTGGACCAGCAATCTGTAACAAGGTAGGAAAAAACACCCAACTGGAACAGGAAAAAGAAAAAAAAATGAAAAAATAAGGACAGTTTAAGCACCTCTAGGGTAACATCAAACATACCAACATATGAATTATAGGGGGACCAGAAGAAGAAGAGAGAAAGCAGGAATTCAAAATCTATTAGAAGAATAATGACTTAAAAATTCCCTATACCTGGATAAGAAAATAGACATAGAAATCCAAGAAGCTCAGAGATTCTCAAAGAAGATGAACCCCAAGAAGCCTACATTAAACATGTAAGTAAAATGCCAAAGTGAGAATATTAAAAGTAGCAAGAGAAAAGCAGTTAGTTATACACAAGGGAGCTCCCATAACACTACCAGACAATTCTTCAACCCAAACTTTGCAGGTCAGAAGGTACTGGCACAACCAAGATTACTCTACCTAGAACGACTATGATAGGATCGAAAGGGAGATAAAGAGTTTCCCAGACAAGAAAAAGGCCAAGGAGCTCATCACCACTAAACTAGTATTATAAGAAAAGTTAGAGAAACTTCTTTAAGTAGAAAAAAAGATGAAACATATGAATAAAATATAGGAAAGAAAAAATTCTTACTGGCAAAGGTAAACACTTAATAAGCAGTGGATTAACCCACTATAAATGTAGTATAAAGGTTAAGAGGCAAAATAGGAAGATCATGTGTAATTACAACAATAAATTAAGGAACACACAAAAGAAGTAAAAAATAATAAACATATAAACATGGGGGAGATGAATAAAATAAGGTAGTGATTTCAGAATGTGCTGGAACTTGAGCAACGACCACCTTAAAATAGACTGATGTAAACATAACTTGGTATCTGTGAAGCACATGGTAACCACAAATCCAAATCTGTAAGAAATAGACAAGAAATAAGGAGAAGGAATCCCAACACAACACTGTAGAAAACCATCGACATGCAAGAGAAGAGAGCAAGAGAGTAAGAAAGGAACAGAGAATTTTTTAAAAATCAGAAAATGGTTAACAAAATGGCAGTAAGTACAAACCTACCACAAATTACTTTAAATGTAAATGGATTAAATGTCCAATCCAAACACATGGGGTGGCTGAATGGATCAAAAAATAAGACCTGTACTTATACTTCTTACAAGAGACAAACTTCAGGTTGAAAGACACACAGAGACTGAAAACAAAGGGATGGAAATAGATATTTCATGCAAATAGAATCTTTTTAAAAAGTTGGGGCAGCAATACTTAGATCAGACAAAATAAACTTTAAAACAAGGACTGTTAAAACAGATAAAAGAAGGGCATTTCATAATGATAAAGGGATCCATCCAACAAGAGGATATAACTCTTGTAAACATCTACATACCCAAAACAGGAGCAACTAAATATATAAAGCAAATATTGACTGACATAATGGAAGAGATCCATGGCAACACAGCCATAGTAGGGGACTTTAACACCCCCTTGACATCAATGTGTAGCTAGATCATTCGGACAGAAAAATCAACAAGAAAAAGTCATCTTAAATGACACATACACTTAATTGGTATTTCAAATGACACATATAGACTTAATTATATTTTTGGAACATTTCAGCCCAAAGCAGCAGAATATACATTCTTTTCAAGTATACATTAAACATTTTCCATGATAGACCACATGACAGGCCACAGACAAGTGTCAATATTTAAGAAGATTTAAGTCATATTAAACATCTTCTCCAATCAAAATGATATAAAACTAGAATTCAAGTATAAGAAGAAAACTGAAAAACATACAAACACAAGGAGGCTGAATAACATGTTACTAAACAATGAAAGGGTTAATAATGAGATCAAGGAAGAAATCAAAATATACCTGAAGCAAATAAAAATGAAAATACAATGACCCAAAATGTAGAGGATACAACCAAAATAGTTCTTAGAGGGAAATTTACAGCAATACATGTCTATCTCAAGTAACAAGAAAAATCTCAAATAGACACCTTATACCTAAAGAAATCAGAAAAGAACAAACATAGCTCAAAGTCAGTAGAAGAAAGGAAATAATAAAGATCAAATTGGAAATAACAGAATAGAGTAAAAATAATCAATAAAAACAAGTACTGGCTCTTCCAAAAGATAAACAAAATTGACACATCCTTAGCCAGACTCATCAAAAGAAAAAAAAAAATGAGGGAGGGTCCAAATAAATAAAATCAAAAATGAAACAGAAGTGACAACTGACATCAAAGAAAAACAAAAGACTGTAAGGAAATAATAGGAAACAATTATCTACCAACAAACTTTATGACCTGGAGGAAATGGATAAATTCCTAGAAACATACAATGTTCCAAGGATGAATCAGGAAGAAATAGATAACATGAACAGACAAATAACTACTACCAAAATCAAATCAGTAATCAAAAATTCCCAACAAACAAAAGCCCTGACCAGATGGCTTCACAAGAGAATTCTACCAGAGATTCAAATAAAAATTAGTACCTATCCTTCTCAAAGTCTTCCAAAAAACTGAAGAGGAGGGAAGGTTCCCAAACTCATTTTACCGGGTCAGCATTACCCTGTCCCAAAACCAGACAGAGACCCTACAAAAAAAGAAAATTATAGGCCCATATCCCTGATAAATATAGATGCAAATATCTTAAAAGTTTATTAGCAAACCAAATTCCACAATACATTAAAAAGATCACACACCTAGATCAAGTGAGACTTATTTCTGGGATGCAAGTTTGGTTGAATATCCTCATATCAATTAACATGATACATCACATAAACAAAATGAAGTGTAAAAATCATATGAAAATATCAGTAGACGCAGAAAAGATTTTTGACAAAATCTCACTTCCATTTATGATAAAAACTCCCAGCCACACAGTAGTAACTTGGTACTCATCGTTAATTCGTTTCGCAACTTGTGACCAAAGCCAAAACTGATAAGTACCAAACGATGAAGCACTTTCTCTTGCAGGGCAGTGTCGTGACTCATACAAGTTCTAGTAAGTGCAACAAGTCCTAAACAAGCTCTGAGTGCCGAAACATTTTTTTCTCATAAAAAATGTGACAAGTACAGGGTTTGACAAATTGGGAAGCTGACGAGAACTGAGGTATGACTGTATTAAAAACACCTAATACACTGCAAAAAGCTAATTTATATATAGTTCTGACTTTCCTTTAGAGCTCTCTCAGCAAACTTTATTTCCATACTTTTTCCTCACCTTTGCTTTCCAAAGTACATGTCAATTATTAGCAATTCTAAGCCTTAACTCAAATGTTCTGTTTCATATATATATATGTTCACATATATATATATAGCAGGTAATATCTAATATAAGTTCCTTGTGTATCACTTATGGGTTGGTACCCTTTTCCTCTTTCATTTCAAGAAAAATAATATTTTAAAAAATCTGAGTTACTAGTATTCTCAGACTAGTAACTCAACATTCTTCCACCCACCTCTCATAGGAGTTTTCATTTTGGGGAGTTAAGAGCATACCTGCTCCAAAAAGTATCTTTCAGAAATGTTCAAAGAAATAAAAATAAAACATTGTTCACATGGCATTTCTTATATAATAACCCCAAAATGTCAGTTTTAAATGCTACAGCTATTATATAGTATTTTCAATTTAGAGAAACAATCAGATAATCAAATAGCATATTTCCCCAAAATAACTATGATTCACAGAATTAAACATTCATCCATTAACTTGTGGCCCTTAATATATACAATCTTTTGCATCTTTCTCTTAAATATACAATTTTAAATTTTTCCTAACCTCTTACTTAGAAAAATAATACTAAAAAAAAAAATAGTCTTCATTTCTAAGCAAATGATGAACTACAATAAGCAATCTTAGTAGAGCAAATTAAATGCCCAATGAAAAATAATATAAAACAGTACAATCAGGAGCTATAGAAATTTTACCTTGATTCTTCTTTCAGTGTCCTCTAACTTTAACTCTGCTGCAACCAGTTTCTTTGCTAAGTCCTCTCGTTCAGGTAGGTGTCTAGCTTCAGAGATCTTTCTCAGTTTCTGCAAGGAGAATTTCGTCCTATGTAGTTCGTCTTCTGTTTCTTTCACCCTTTTCTCGGTTGCCCGTTCTTTCTCTTGAGCTTTTCTTAAACGTTCTTTGAGTGCTGTAATCTCATTGTTATGACGAGCAATAAGTTGTGAGATTTCATTTTCTGTGTCTTCAAACTTATTCAGGGCTTTCTCCTGTCTGTACTGAAGCCTTTTCAAAGCCTTATTTTCCTTTAGCTGCTCAGCTAATTTGACCTGAAGTTCAGTAATTTCATTCTGCAAAGCATTGATTTTTAGCAGTCTTGCAGAAAGAACCCGTTTTGTAACAAGATCAGTATCTTTCCTTGGTGGCTCCCTACTGAGGATCTGAGAGTGAAATCCCACTCCCTTTTTGTTTGTTGGACCCTTAGGACTTGGTTTCCTAGGAGCTAAAAAAGAAACAATAATAACATGAAGTGAAAACTCTACCAAATATAGCATAACTTTTCATCCTAGTAAGTGGATCCATAACATTCTTTAATTATTTTTCCTTAAAATATGATTTTATAATATTTAGTTAAATATCAGATTTTATTTAGATCTCTTAATATAATGTTTTTATTAAGAAAGGTTTGGAATCTTTTAAGAAAGTTCAAGAATATTCTGATCCATCAAAATGATAAGTTTATAGGGATTTATTTTACATTGCTTTAGAAGATGGTAGTATCAGGATTTACCATATTTAATTTTACAGTAAGATGACAAGTCAGGATTCAAACATGTGCATTGTCAGCATTAGCATTGTGCCTAATAAACAATGGACAAAACATTGTAATATTCAAGTCATTTGTGCCAAGATATTTGGTCAAGATCATTATTTGAAACGTGGAAATGTAAGTTTTCTCTAAATTAATTACAACTTTTTCTTTATTTGGTGAAATAGGATAACATGTTGTATAATCAGAAGACTTGGGTTTGGGACTCAGATTTACCACTAAATAACTCCTTGGGCAATTCACCTAAACCTTTCCAGATCTGTTTTCTCCACCCAGGGAATGAGGATACCACCACCTACATAATTATGCTGTTTTGAAGATTAAATCAAGTATGCTTGTAAAACAAAATCTCCACAAATATTCTCTGTCAGTCATAAGAACTTAACCCCATTTATTAGTGATTGAAAATGGTAGCACTCCAGCAGTACCAATGTGATTCTAAATGCTTTCTCAGGGGTTTTAGTGTGATGTTCATATCAAAAACATATGGCATAATTTGAGAACAAGATAAAAACTAAACACTACATACTAAAATTATAAGCATATGAAATACCCTGGCTGGTGTGGTTCAGTGGATTGAGTGCCGGCCTGAGAACCAAAGGGTCAGTAGTTCGATTCCCAGTCAGAACACATGCCTGGGTTGCAGGCTAGGTCCCCAGTAGGGGGTGCTCAAGGGGCAACCATGCACTGATGCTTTTCTTCCTCTCTTTCTCCCTCCCTTTTCCTCTCTCTAAAAATAAATAAATTAAAAAACAAACAAATAAATTAAATACTACATCCCCAAAACATAAGCATATGAAAAATGCCCTGCCTGATGTGGCTCAGTGGATTGAATGCCAGCCTGTGAACCAAAAGGTCACTGGTTCAATTCCCAGTCAAGGTACATGCCTGGGATGTGAGCCAGGTCCCCAGCTGGGGGAATGCAAGAAGCAACAGATAGATGTTTCTCTCTCACACATCAATGTTTCTCTCTCTCTCTCTCTCTCTCCCCCTTCCTTATTCTCTAAAAGTAAATAAACAAACACATAAATAAAATCTTTAAAAAATAATATGCTGAAATAAAAAGGAGAAAGAATTGCTATCAAACACATATATCTGCGAATTCAAGTATTCAAGATACTATTTTCATCACATTTGTTCTTTCCTTAGTTTAATCTGCACTGATGATTGCAACATAAACCAAGGGAAATGAAATTAGTGTTTAAGGAAAGGTATCAGTTTGGTCCTGTTCCTTGATCTAAGGTAGACGAATTACCACAGATTTTAATTCAGAAGACAATGCAAAGCAGGAAACTGTACAAGTGAGATTAAAGACAATAACAAATTTTTATAGGTGATGCTAGAGCTGTTTTTCACAGCCTTTTCTCAATTCTCAAATAAGATAAGGCTTAAGAAGTTCTAACTCCTTAATTATGTGGCATCTGAAACTGCTCTGGAGAAGGAATGAAAAATCAAAGTATTCCTACCAATAAATCCCTAGGTATGTAAATTATTTCTTGGGAATAAATGAGCATTTTCCAATGTTCAATCCTAAAGTCTGTTTTAATTATATACAGCAAATGTTTAATATCAGATTATGCTCTTACCCACAAAATCAAAACAAGAGACTCACACTGAGTCAGACTTGGAAGAAGAGGTCAAAATCCTACAGTAGCAGTGTACTGAAAAAAAATTTTTTTTAAAAGGAAAAGAAAAGGGAGGAAGAGAGGGAAGGATGGATGTACAGACTAGCACCCAACTGTTAAAAGTATGAACATCTCTGAGAAGCGAGAACAGGGGTCCATGAAAGTGCTGTTTTCAAAAGAAACATATATTCTTGTAGGTTTTTCAAAAAGCAAATATGTCTCAAAGTAAGAATTTATGTAGGCAATTTAATTATACTCCTCCTTAAATCTTTTCAATGGCTAACTATTCCCTCACAGCAACAATCAATACATTAGCGTAGGATTCAAGGTTTCATGATCTGGCCTGGCTTCCTTTTCAGATTCCATTTTCACCACTCCTTGCCTTGCAGTACAAACTCTCACCATTCTAAGCTACGGCTGTTACAGTTGTGCTGCATTTTTTAATGCATACTATTAACCACCTCATTTAACTTAGCTCATTTTTTATGGCGTACCTGTAGCCCTTACATGTTTCATTACTAAGTACACAGTGGGGTTTTCTTGACCGGGGATTTAAGATGAAGAGATTTCTAGAATATTACCTAGTCAAGTTTGTACTATTACCAGTTCAGACTAGTAATACTTTAACAAGAAAAATTATTTCTAATTATTAATCTTGTATCTATTATAATACAATTTAACAGAAAACAGACTGGTGATCTCAAGTCTCAAATTCTATTTCTAGGTTTCATTTGAACGTTTGCAGTAAACACTCCATTCCCTAGGGGAAGTACTTTTACTCAATTAAAAAAATGGCTCTTAACTACTTTATATCAATGCTTTTCTTTCTTTTTTTAATATATATTTTATTGATTATGCTATTACAGTTGTCCCATTTCTCCCTCATCATTTCCCTCCACCCTGCACACCCACATTCCCCCTTTCTACAATGACCACTTTTTAAAAATGAAGACATATTAAGGTACAAAAATTTTGATTTCTTGTGCCTTTACAGTACCCCCAAAACTCCAAAACAAGCATTTATTTAGGAAGAAAACAAAATGAGGAGGCTTAATTATGGTTCTTTTGTAGATAGAATGACTGAATATAACAAAGGCTAGTGCACAGTGCCACCAACAACATTTATAAAAATTTATAAAAAGATATTCTATTCAAAATGTAAATCAGCCCATTTCCATGCATATATTAAAGTACATACTAACAGAAGACTTTCCTTCATGCAAGCTTTCCTAAGTACTCAGAATGAGTCTTCTAGGTCTAGTGGACTCTCTTAAAGAATGTTTACCTTGGTAATGCACTTGGTTATCTGAAATTTGCCTTTTAGGATATCTTCCCCTGATACTCATAGTTGAGCAGGGATTGACCGGCGATGGCCGGCCAGAAGACTGTGGTGTAGTTCCAATGTCAGATGAAGAATACCAGTAATGGTGTTTGCCTGCCTCACTTTCTTGGTCAGTATCTGGGCTTCTTTCTCTTTCCCCCATGGTTTTGAAATTAAGTCTCTATTCACATAATTTCACAGATTCTTCCTTCCAGAAAAATCCACGAGAAGCCTGAAGAATATTTTTGAGTCTTTAGATCCTGGTGAAAATATTTATGTCTGTGCAGTTTGTTTTTTCTATGTATCTGTAGTCCACAGTTCACGTCAGCAACGAGAAGTAACACTTTTTTCCTCTACAATTAAGGATGGAAGAGGGAAACTCATCACATTTCATGAAATAGAGTTCTACAGTTAATTACAATGAAAGATACTAAAAGCAAAATAACACTACTTATAATTTTAAGAAGAGACTATAATCTAATTCGTCTATATTTTCACACATAGTTGTTTACAATACTTGGAAAAAGACAGTCTATCATAGTCAAGAAAGAGAACATGTAAAGTACCTGACATATAATTGTGTCCAAATAAATGTTAACTGTATTTGACCCCCTTGAATATCAAGATTTATAATAAATATAAAAGCTGATTTTTAACAGGTGAATAATGATCAGATAACCAGTGTTTTTCTTTTTGGGGAGTGGAGTAGGGTAGTAAAGAACCAGCCTACTAATAACAACAAGGAAAAATGTCTAAGATTGACTACATAAAAATGTAAAACTAAAGTATGTAAATATTTATTAAATTAAAACACTTGATGAAAAACACTTGCAACATGACAGGAAAATGGTTACCACCCTTAACACATAAATAAGTAACTCACACCACCCCATAAGAGAAATTGGAGTTCAAAAGTTAAATGGGCAAATATTTACATGTTAAGACCCAGAGCAAGCAAGACAAATGACAGGCACATAAAAATATTCAACCTCAAATCCATTTCTAAACCTACCAAGTTACCAAAGATTTTTCAAAACAACACTCCATGCTGCCAGAATGACGATCAAGAAGAGAGCTACAGAATTTTTGGAAAGATAAATTAAAATTTTAATTATGCTTTTAACCTTTAATCCAGTAATTCTATTATTGGATACCAAGATAATAACCTTAAAAATATGGGAAAAGTTATACACAAGTGTTTAATGCAGTACATTAAGAAAAAAGCAATCCTAATGTGTAACCATAGTGTAATAATTAATATTGTAAAAATCAATACAGTATAATATCATGCAGCTGTTATGTTTACAAAAAGTCTGTGTTAACGAGAAAAATCTTCATACTATTTTGGTAAAGAAAATATTCAAATGGGTATATACAATATGATCTCGACTACACATAGACATTAAAAAATACTGAGTATTTGATCTGAACTCACGAACTGACAATAATTTGCAAAGCAAATATACACCAAAATATTGTCTGTCTGGGCAACACGTATTTTAGATTATTTTATCTCTCTTAATAATTTTTATTTTTAATAAAATTTGATTATTTTTATAATTAGAGTATTTTTAATAATAAGAAAGAAACTCCTATTGATGAAATTAGTATTGAAAGTATAGTGGTTCTAGTAATATGTGAAAAAAGACATACACACAGCAGCATTACTACTATTCACCGCAGCACTAGTACAGCAGCTGAGGACTAAGACAATGAAAATGACCATCAACAAGGAACTGGCTACATAAACCTAAACACCTAAAATAAAGTACAGTATTATGAAGCTATGAAAGGAATGAAGACTATCTGTGTATATTCTCTGTAGTCTGGAGAGATCTGCAGGATATATTATAAAAAAAGAAGATGGAGAAAAGCATGTATAATATACTACTATTTATCAAAGAAAAAGGGTTATAAATATATGCAACCAATTTTTTTATATTTTAAACATGTAAAAGAATAAATTAAACACCTAGTTTTTAAAAGGGAGGGGTCTCTAGGGCAGGGCTGTCCAAAAGAACTTTCAGCAAGAATGGAAATGTTCTATAATCTGTGCCGTCCAATATAGCAGCTGGCCACATTTAGGTACTGCACTTAACATGTGGCAAATGAGGCCGAGGAGCTGATTTTTATTTAGCTGAATTCTAATTAATTTAAAATTTAAAAGCTATATGTACCACTGGTTAGCTGAGTGGACAGAGAACTGTAGGGAAGAGAGGAAGCGGAGCCTAGGGGTAGGGACAGGAGCTGGAGTTCGCTGTCTGTGACCTTTGCAGACTTGAATACGGAGGTCATAATTTTTAGAAATTAGATTTCTAAAAAGCAATTCCTATAAAATAAAATGAAACAAATTGATCTAACTAGATACACAGTTTGTAACAAAACCACACAGATTAACCACACAGATTACACAGTTTGTAACAAAACCACACAGATGAACCAGCTCAAATGACTTTAAAACATGATGATTTGGCCCTGGCTGCTGTAGCTCAGTGGATTGAGCGCGGGCCTGCGAACCAGAGGATCGCGGTTCGATTCCCAGTCAGGGCACATGCCTGGGTTGCAGGCCAGTTCCCGACAGGGGACACACAGGAGGCAACCATACATTGATGTTTCTCTCCCTCTCCCTCTCTCCTACCCTTCCCCTCTAAAGATAAATAAATAAAAATCTTTAAAAAAAAAAAAAACATGATGATTTGACTTGATATCCTTAGTGACATACATGCTACCAACTAAAAAAGTGCAATATTTTCAACACAGGTAGAAACAAATATAAGCTAGTATGGGTTTTTAAAACTCTGTAATCCAACATTTGAATTAAGAGTGTTAAGTATGAATTTATGATGGATTTTATATTAAGAAACACTATTTCTTAGCTCTGTTCATTGAAAAATCCTAAAACAAGGAACAAATAAATTGCAAAAAACATTCCTAACACCCAGATGTAGTATCTAAATGCTATTTCCCTTTAAAAGAAACTGATGCTCCAAGTGAAATATCTTATTGCACCCCGGAGGGAGGACACATACAAGATGAATCTACAAATCTAGAAACGTGCTTATCCTAGAAAGCAAGGAAGGTATCAGACGCTAAATGGAATAACCAAAGGGCTCAGGAGCCAACCTGAAGGAGCTCATATAGGACTAAGATGGAACAATTTCACCATCAGTGAGAATTACATCAGAAAACGATCACAACACATCAGTTACGTTTAAATTCAAGAGGTCACATGACACTTTAAAAAACTAATTAGTCACCTTTGGAAGATGCTAGGGAACCAACTTATTTACCTGACAATTGAAATGAAGAGAAAAAAAAAATCAAGCATGTGTCTTGCCTATACTGTTACAAGCTATATCACAAAATAACAAAACAGAAGTAGCTTAATGGGAAGTATTTATTTACAAAATTATTCTAGCTAATAAATGAAAAACAACGTTTAGAATGACAGAATTAGAATACTGCCATTTTGTAGCCACTAATGAAGTAATGAAGCCAGACAGTGACCACGAACGACCGCCACCATTGCTGAACAGAAACAGGCAGACGCGTGTGCCTCCAGACAGGACACAGTGATGCGTACCTCTGAAGCAACCTGCTGCCCCTACAAGAAAAACTAAATCTGATTCTGATCAAATTTATAAATGTAAACAATAATTTACAGAAAATACGACAGATGTACAAGGAAGCAAAATCCAGACTGTGGCAAATTCTATTACGAAAAACTGGTTTCTTTAATGCAAGCAGAAAAAGAAGAGATGGCAAGGGTTATCTATGCATTAAGAAAGTCTTAAGGGAAATAAGCAATTATAACCTATGAACCTTATTTCAATCCTGATGCAAACAAAATATGGAAAAGAAAATTGTAAGATAATAGAGAATATTTAAGCACTGAGTTAACATTTAATGATATTAAGAAATTACTATTGCTTTAGGTGAAATGATATTGTGCTTATTTTTTAAAAAGAATCCATATGTTTTAGGGATATATATGAGATATTTATAGATAAAAATTAAATAATGTCTGAAGTTTGCTTCAAAATAACCCAGAAGGAAGTAAGAACGTTTCTTGGCACTATTGACATTTTGGCCAGATAATTCTTTGCTGTGTGGCTGCCTTATGCATTGGAAGATGTTCAGCAGCACCCCTGGCCTCTACCCACTAGAAGCCAATAGCAGGAGATAGCTGACCTACTCAAAATATCCAAGTCAATAAGGTTATTGATGAAAATGAAAAAAATGTATCTTTTATTTTGCAGAAAAAACTAAACAGATTTTTGGGCCAACCCAATATATGAGAATGCTTTCTTAATAATGATAACAAATTCAAGAGTAGTGTCAGAAACACTAGAGAATACTTTCTTACCTTTGCCAAGCTTCTGTTTATTTAGGATCAATTTTAAAATAAGGCAGATATTTCTAACATACATATATGTATCATCCTGTACTCTGTTACAACTCTTCATGACAACAAACAAGTGTCCCTTAGAAAATAGAACAACTCAAAGATTTAAGCTTTCCTA
Source organism: Glossophaga mutica (assembly GCA_039655065.1). Taxonomy (NCBI): domain Eukaryota; kingdom Metazoa; phylum Chordata; class Mammalia; order Chiroptera; family Phyllostomidae; genus Glossophaga; species Glossophaga mutica. Next base: position 146,717,876 of record CM077306.1, read on the forward strand.
GAAAATAGAAACTTAGACACTTGTGAAAAATCAAGTTAGTCCTTATAAAAGCATTGTTGTCTGTCTGACAATGCTGTCAGAAAAACAGTTCAAACAAGCAAACAGTCAAACAGAAGTTAACAGGCTCAAGAAAAGAAAGACATGAAATAGTAGAAAAGAAGAAAGAAATAGATGAAAACGGGGTAAGGCACCTATTAGGATGATTACTATTAATTTTCCTAATGAAGTATAAACAAAAACAAACTATGATAGCCTAATAAGATTACATAACAATTTATCACTAGAAGGAACCCTTGGGGGGCGGGGGGGTCATTCCTTTCTTTACATAGATTAAGGAAACTAAGGACAGAAAATTTGGCCCACGAAAACTCAGTGACTTATCCCAGATCACAATTTATCTAAGACCTCAGAGATAAGTTAGTAAAACTTGAAATGGACTACAAGTTTCCCAAATCTTAATTATGCAACCTATTCAATATTTCACTATCAACAATAAGATGCGAATTACCTCGTCTTTGAAGCCACGATCGTCTGCATCTACCCCACACTGTTGCCCTCTTCTTGCTAAAACTGAAGAAGCATTTCTACTTTTTTTTTTTTTAGAGTTAAACCTTTCACTTGTCTTCTGCCCCACACTTTTTCCCCATCTCAAAAATTGTGCTCTCCCCACAGGATCATTCCTACCAACAAAGAGGAAGCTATCACTTGACTGCACGTCCCACTGCACTGACAACCCAATTTTTCTCTACTCCAATTTTCAAATACAAATTTTTAAGAATAATCTATAATCTAGAATATCTCTACTTCTTTTACAACCATTTTCTTCTGAATCCACACTAGTCAGGTTTTCATCCCCACTGAAATACTTTTTATTTAGTGAAGATGAACAATGATGTTCATCTTGACTAAATCCAATAGCAAATTTTCTGTCCTATTCATCCCTGACCTCAGAGCAGCATTTGACACAACTAATCATTTCTCCCTTCCTAAAACACTCTTTTCTTACTTAGCTTCCATACCCATCTGTTTTCCTGGTTTTCTCACTACCTACTGGCTGTCTCCTCCCAGTCTCCTTTGTTAAGTCTGCCTCGTATTCCTGATCTCTAAATGCTAGCATACACAAGGTATCACATATGGCTACGCTATACCTAGATTCTCTCCTTAGGTGGTGTCTAGACTTCTTTTACCCTGACTTCCAGATTCTTAGATCACTTTCCTACCTGACAGCTCTATCTAAAAATCATTTCACACTTACATGTCTAAAACCAAAACCACGATGTCTCCCTTCTACCCCAACTCTTTCCTATTTTTCTGGTCTCATTAAATGACACCTCCATCTGCTAAATTACTCATGTTGAATTCTAAGGATCATTCTGCATTCCTTCTTAAGCTCACACCCTACATCCAAACCATTTGTAAAACCAGGTGGTTTTCTCTCCAAATATATTCCAATTTTGATTATTTCTTACCATCCCCAGCGCTACTAACCTAGTCCAAGTCACCATCTTTTTCTCACCTGAACTTCTGCAAGTCTCTTAATTGATATTCTGCTTTCATCCATGCTCCAGTGAGAAAAAGCTACTTGATACAAAGATCAATTGGCACTGCTCTCCTGATTAATACCCTTCAATGGCTTCCTACAGCCATCATATTCCTTAACCAAACCTGAAAACTTCTGCAAGATAGTGCCCTTTTTGCCTACTTCTTCATCCTTATCTCATGCAACTCCTCCTATCATTTGCTTCTTCAGGCAAAGTGGCTTTATTTTGTGCCTCAAACATGCCAATCTATGTTGCCAACTCATAGACTTTGTACTTACTACAGTCTTTACCTAAAAGGTTTTTGCTCAGAACATCACAAAGAGGGGTCCTTCTCTTTATCCTGTACATAGCACAAACACCACCTTCTCAAAGATGGCTCCCATGACAATTCCATTAAAGTGAGCCCAGTCACTCTATCTTGTTACTGTCTTATTTTCTTCATAAACCTTGTTACTATTGGAAATGATCTTACATTTATTGCCTCTCCCACTAAATATAAGACCTGTGAGAATAGAAATCTTTTTGTCTAGTTCACCATGGTAATCACAACACCACTTATTAATTTTTCTGAGGAATAAATGATTATTCTGTAATGCTATTCCAAATGCAACATTGACAGTTTCATTGTATGAAATTTGCCTTCCTGTTTTAAAGAAAATGTTGTATCTTCCCTCTTTCAAAAAATTGCATAAGGCTTACTTAAACCTCTAAAATTCCTAAGGAAAAAAGTTAGTAAATCAAAAGGTTTTGCTCAGAACTATTATCATAGGAAAGATGTAGTATTTTTACAGGGTTAATTTTAAATAACTGAGTGCCCTAATAGACTTCAGACAAAGTAAATTTCATTTATATTTACAACAACAATTTGACTAATATAAACTAGTCACAATATATTAAACTATTTTTTCTTAAAAGAAAAAAATTATCTAGATTAATAGAACTTTGAAGATTTATATTTCATGTATAGTTCTCCAGTTAATTTAAACTAATTCTTTGTGAGCAAGAATAAAGCAGTTAACAGTTGTTCACCTCTTTCCCCTACTTGTACAGGGAACACTTTGAGATAGGCTCTAAGTATAAAATACATATTTTATCTAGGGGTAACAAGATAAAAGCAAAAAAGAAAAACTGTAAGTCTTGCCCAGTTTTTAATTCTTGAGAACTATTTATTTTCTAAAAATGGCCAAGAGTGCTATTATGGCAATGCTTGAAAACTTACCGAATCTAACACCTAATATTTCCATCCAAAAAAACTTTCTTCCTAAAAAAAGTCCCAAATAGTATAGGTCACACAAAACAGGTCAGAAAAAAGATTAAGCTCCTTCAGTACCAGAATACCTTCTTTATATACAGTTTCACATGATTCAGAATGTAAGTCTAAACTACAGAGTCCAATGTATATGGAATATCATAATGACCCTCTGATTTATGTGACTTTATGAAATGTTGTAGTTTTAAGGGGGAAAAACTGTATAAAATCAAATACCTGTTCCTGTTATTTCCCTGTGTTCAGCTTCTTTGTATTAAATATTGCTACCTCACTCCCACTGCTGCCAGCAAGAGAACTCACACAATGGGCAACTAGATGAGTATAATAAAAATAAACTGAGAGAGAAAAATATAAATAAGGAGATCTCTCTCCTCAAAAAAGAAAAATAATCAAACATGAGATAAAGGTAAAAACAATATTGCTTCATGAAAACTGCAACTACTTCTCTCCTACAAAGGAGAAAAGTGATTAGAAATAAATTTTACCATTCCTCTTATTTGTTTCGGAATATTCCTAAAGTCTTTCCTTATCTTACATTTGTTTACATGATACCTGCTCTTGCTTTAAAAAAAAATATTATGCTTAATTTTAAATATGGTTTCCTAAACTCTTGGTCAGATCACAGTAAGTACTAGACTTAAAATTTAAGGTATAATCAGACTCTCTTAAACAGTATTTTTGAAACAATGGGTCAAATTAAGGTATCTTAATTACAGTACATATTCCTAAAGTTTAGTCAAATAAAAACATTACAAAATATTCATTCGTAAGTTCTTTACTGAACACCTACTAAGTAGCAGGCACTGAACTATAGATAGAGCTGGAGATACAAAAATAAGTAAGACACAAGTGATCCCCTACCATTAAGAAATTCCCAGCCAAGAGAATGGTAACACAAGAGTGTAAGTACTGACGATAAAGTGCAGGAGGCTAAGAAAATTCAAAACTAAGATTAGAGGACAGAAGGTAATTTGGAAAGGTTTCCAGAGGCATTAATGCCTAAAACGAGTCTTTAGGTACTAGCAGAGATTAAGCACAACTATGATTTGAGTTGTATGTTTGTGTTTTGGGGAGTGGGATGGTAGATAAAGTTAGTAAAAAGGCAGCTGGTGAGGGAAGATCCTATTTCAGTAAGAGGAAGCAGAACGTATAAAAGTAAAAGGCATGAAGCTCCTGGTTTCTAAGTAATCAAGGCTACTCCTACTGCATCTAGGTAGCAATGCAGCTTCATCTCCTGGCTGCTCTTAGGGGTCACTGCTTCCTGGATTACTCACTGCACTTGTGCAAGCCTTTCCTTCGGCCATGCCAGAGGGATTTTGGTCTCTAAGTACCAATGTACTGTTTTCATGTTTCTCAGGCACATGTAAGTTAGCGAGGTAAGGGGAGTGAGGACTGTGGAAACCTGGGGAGGTCAACCTGGGAGAGCCCACAGTACCACCACGTGCAGCGGAGGGGCTCATGTGATTGTATCTGCAATGAGTCCCATAGGTGAAATAGCCCTTCTGGTAGTACCTGCAGATGGTAGATGGCTTGCTGTTTGCCAAGTCCTGTTGGGAACGAGCACCGGTTTGTTCCCGGACATACGCTATGGCATATAGTCCAACTGCAGATAGTTACAACTGTGCTGTCCAATATAGTGGCTACTGAGCACTTGAAATGTAATTAGACAGAATTGAGATGTTGTAACTATAAAATATACATGGGATTTTGAGAACTCAGTACATAAAAAAAGAACACAAAGTATCTCTTTAATAATCTTTTATATTTGTTACATGTTGAAATTTGTTACATTTTGGATATGTTGGGTTAAATAAAATATATTGAAATTAACTGTATTTTCTTGAGTGGCAACTGAAAAAAATGTTAAATTATGGATATGGTTCACATTATATTTCTATTGGACAATGCTGGTTTAGAATGGCTGCATTTGCTGAAGGTAGTGGCAAAGTAATAATAAAACAAAGAAACCATTACAGGGAAGATCTTTATGTCATAATAAGATAGTTAGAAACAAAGGATCTTCTCTACGAATATTATGATCAAATCTGACATTTATAAAGCTCCTTTTCTCACCCAGGAATTGGAAGGCAAAAAGGCTGAAAGAAGACGACCAGATACTCTTAAAATTAAGTGGCAAGTAACGGCACTTTGAACTAAGGTAGGCTAACTAGAGGTATAGTGCAGAATTGATTCAGAAATGTTTATCAAGTAAAATAAAATGGACTTGGCAATGGATTATATGTGGGGAGTATAAGAAGAGAGCAGAACTTACATGAATTCCAAAGTTGGGTGACTATGGTACCATTCAATAGGATGGGCTTGGTGGTGATCAGTTCACTATCAGGCATACAAAGTTTAGAATGCCTGTGGGGAATCTATGTGGAAATAGCAGAAGTTAGCTACATAAATTTGGAACTAATGCAAGAGTCCCCGGAGAAAGAAAAAAAAAAGGACAGTGCATCAATAAAATATAGATGGTGGAAGCCAACACTAACACAAGCATGAGGATGCTCAGCCTGGAACTCAGCCAAAAGAAGAACACAGAGTGAAAAGAAGGCAGAATACTGAATTATGAGGAAACAATAATTATATGGGGGTAGAGGAAGAGGATCCCACTAAGGAGATGAAAAATGACAGAAGAAGAACCAGGATAAAGGGTAGCATCTTTCTCATAATGGACTTCTACTGTGTCTTACAGAATTACAGTTCCATGACTATTTAAAAGAGATGTGACTCTGACCAAAAAAAAAAAAAAAATTCTCTTCTGAAGCTGCCAATTACTGGGTTGGTCAAACATTCATTTAGTTTTTTCCATAAAATAAAAGACACATTTTCATTTTCACCAAGAACTTTATTGATTTGGTTATCTTGAGTATGTCAACTATCTCCCACGTGATATAACGTTGATTGTTCTCAATTAATGTCTTGATTTAATCTCTGTAAACTTCAAGGTCTACCTGACCATGGACAAATCTCCAGCACAAAACTTCGCAAACCACTTTTGATACATTTGATCAGTCACAGCACCTTCGCCATATGCAGCACAAATCTTTGTCTGCATTTTAGTTGTACTTTCACCATTCTTGAAATAATAAAGCATAATGTGCTGAAAATGTAGCTTATTTTCATCCACCTTCAATATTAATATGGCTACACAAATATTCACCAATTTTGATGTTTTCTTTTTAAATGCACACTGATATGAGAGCTGTCACAATACAATCTAACAAAATTGTTTCGAATGAAGTTAAAGACAACTAATACTAGAGCCATCTTACAGAAAAACACAAAGGAACTTTTTAGCCAACACATTACTTTTTCATATTTGAAATAATACTTTGCCAACTTAGAGAATCAAAACAAACTATTATTTCTTATTATATATTTGGATAAACATACAAGTCAACATGTTATCACTTCTTGGCCTTTTGGCTAAGATCAAGTGAAGTTGACATGCAACAAAATCCTAAAATGAAATATTTAGAAAACTAATATAAAAATCAATGTGAAACTACAACCTTTGAAAAAGTATAATTAAAATAACAACCACACTAAAGAAAAAATTACAGAACCTTTGGGCCCTGGCTGGTGTGGCTCAGTGGATTGAGCACTGGCCTGCGAACCAGAGTCTGGGTTGATCCCCAGTCAGGTCACATGCCTGGTTTGTGGGCCAGGTCCCCAGATGGGGGCTTGGGAGAGGCAACTACTGATGAACATCGATGTTCTCTCCCCTTCTTTCTCCCTCCCTTCCTCTCTCTCTAAAATAAATAAATCTTAAAAAAAAAAAAATCTTTGAGCCATACATTTTTTCAGTTTTACTATTTTCCAAATACATGTCTCTTCCCCCCCCACACAAATCATTTAAATAAATTTTGATTCCAAAGAAATATCTTAACCATTTTTAACGTGAATCTGAAGGTAAAGGATATCTATTTATGCATGCATCCAAATGTATTTTCCCAGGGATAATAACCAACACTTTCTTCCAACTTTTTTTTGCGGGGGGGGGGGGGGGGTTTCCAAGACGAAAAAGATTAAGAAAATGGCTAGTCAACGTAGCCCATCAAATTACTCACACAAACCAAATTCTAGTAACAAATCCGCTTTAACAAAACCACCCATGTTTTTCTTTACCCAAGTACAGGTACGAACATCTCGATGAAATGAATCCTCGAAACAATATCTACTATTTCCACTCCAGAATGGAAAAAAATATGTATGACGCTACCAATTCGTTACTGGCCCGTACTTTGTTACTAATTGGTGTTAGTAATTTGCCCAAGGCTGCAAAGTGAGTGGGAGGGGTTTAAACTGGACTCGCGCTCTTCCCGACTCTTAAACATTGACCCGTGGTCCTTCCAACGTAAAACCCATCTAAGCAGCCGTGCCAGCTCATCTATGCCAAGCAGGCACACTTCATGCCCATTCTCTTCCCTCCCCTCCCCCCATCCCTGAAAAATGTGTAAAATTTTATTTTCCACCCTTAGGAACCTTTCTACTCTAACCATAGTCTTAATCTCTTATTTACTATCCCATAGCTACCAACAACCCCCCCCCCCTTCTTGGTCTTGTCTTCCAGGCCTCTAGGGTTTTAAAATAACGCCTAACCCGGTCTCCACATCCTCCAGCATGCCCTCCCTTCCGTAGATCTCAACCAAAAAAACAAAACAAAACAACAACAACAACAAAAAAAAAAACCCAAAAAACAGTCCTTCCGCAGCTCCTCCTCCTAATTTCCCAATCCCGCAACTGTCCGTCAACCTCCCATCTTCCGGGCCTATCCCAGCTGCGGGCAATTATTTCCTAGGACTTTTTCCCGCGTCCCCAAATCCTCCCACATCCCTAATCCTTCCATCCTTCCCGCTTCAACAACTCCACTCGCACGCTCCCATTCCCGAATGCCGTATCTCCAGCTCCGCCACACTCCAGTCCTCCCTCATAGTACTCAACTTCCCACCGTCCCCACGCCCACTCAAAGCCCACCCTCAACCTGCGGGGCCCCTCCGCGGAGCCGACGTGATGCCACACCTCCTTGCCTCCTCTCTGTGGACCAAACTCTCCGCCGGCCCTCGGCGTACGGCGGCCAGAGTGAGCACCTGGCTCCTGAGGACGCTGCGGAGGCTGCGGGGTGGGAGCAGAGGTTGTTGGGGTGCGGGAGCAGAGGTTGTTGGGGTGCGGGAGCAGAGGTTGCCGCGGTGCGGGAAGTTTGAATACAGAGCTGGAGTAGGGGCGGGGACTGCAGCTCTTGTTTGGTAGCGGCGTGGCGACTTCGGCTCCAAGGTAACGGAGGCGGAGGCCCAGATTCCACGGCAGGAGACAAACAATGCCTCCCCGCCCCGATCTCCTATTGGCCTTTTTCGCCATAGGGCCCCTTCTATTGGCTTGGGTGGAACTGGAAGGCGGGACGATGAGTACAGAAGAAGGTGGCCACTGGTTGACCGCTCTAGCTGCAGCGGCTACCGAGAACCGGGAAGTCCTTAGCGCCCAGGCTCAATGAAGCGCGCCTGTGGCCCTTTAAACTGGGTGGAGGGAGGTGCTACAGCAGCGCGTCCGGGTCTGCGGATGGTAGGAGCGGGATGACGGCGCGCAGAAGAGGACATGGGATTCGTGAATTGTAGAAATTGGAGGCTGCGCAATTGAAAACATTAACAATTGTCTCGAATTCCTTTTGGAAAACGACTGGTTTTAAATTAGGAAGAAATAAACAAATCCGTAGCTAGCTAGTTACTTCTCGGTCTTAGCCCTAAAATCGCTGATTTGCAGGAGGATGTGTAGTTAATGCACTAATGCTCCAGCCTCGAGATCAGGCCTTTGTAAATCACTAATGCGCCGTAAATTTGGCTTGAAAGTGATTTTTAGGTTTTGGAACGGGTATGAGGTGGAATGACATTCGAATCATTTACACACAAATTTTTAAAAGAAACGTCTGCGGTGCATGTCAGTAACCTATTTGAGAGCTGTTGGATGGTATATTTTCCTCTTTGAAAAATGACAGTGCGTTAAACAGCATTGCAGGAGGTAGGGAAGGTGAAAAAATCATCTCTTCGGTAAAGGTTGTGTTATGCCTTTCTGAACCTTCTGATTATCCGGTATTTCCCTTTCTAGCCGTTGTTAATTTTTCGAGATATAGGTAATTGCTTTACCTACAGCTGCAGATACTCTAATTCATCAAGGTAAATATATTCTAATCAGTCTTCTGACCATGATTATGGTAATTGTTTCTTGCGTGACCTCGTTTTCCGAACTTTGCACTATTTCAGAGCTTTCATTTCATCCTGTCAATATATTTTACTTCAAGTTTCAGACTAACGCACCTAAACAATATGGTAATTAAATGTAATTTTCGGTAGAAGATAGCAATTATCTGTCAGTGAAAAATAAGTGAGGCATCCCTAAAACTGCACTGAAATAACTTTTCATCAGTGTGTTTAAATGTGGTAATGTTCTTTGTCAAAATAGCTCACTAGTTACTGACTTCATTAGAAGTAGTTGAATAAATGCATCAGTGCATTCTTTTAGAGAAGTTGCTCTGGAGAGTCAAGAAACATGCTGTATTTAGGTAAAAAAACCCAAATATCTCTTCCAGAGTCAAATGGGGGTTGTTACCACATGAGAACAGCTGAGAACGAAGCTAATTTAGTCACTCACAATGTGCTAGGCCACATAATCTTATTCCATCACCAATCATGATAGTAGGCAGATACTGTTACTCATCATTATATCTGAGTAAACAGATTCAGAGAAGTTAAAGAATCTACTACAAGATTCTTTACTACTACTAAAGTAGTTAAGTGTTAAGGTCAAGATTCAAGCCTACCTCTGCTCAATTCCAGGTTTCAAATTTAATGCCTTTAATGTGTTTCACATTCAGGTTAATAGAGTTGCGGGAAAGTAAGAAAATCTCCAAAACATTGTCTAATCGTATGTAACACATTTTCAAGATCTTTTCAATGTGCAGTTTTATTCACTCCATCATATTTAGAATAAGAGTGATTATCAACTTACTTGATGTTAAATGAAGACAAAAAGAATTATAAACCTACAGAAGTAAAAAAGTTTATTCAACTATTTGTAAAAAGTTATGCAAAATATGTTTCAAGTTTTTATATGATTTTACAGGGTTTTAATATAATCATTTTTGCAGAATTAGAATTTTCTAAGATTACTGCATTTACCATTTCACTTCACTATATATATTACATAGGCTTCAGCTTTTCAAAAAAAAAAAGAAAAGCCAATAAACCTACATTCTTGTATCACTATTATGTAAAATTATATCCAGCAGGAATCAGGTTTCTAATTGTTTTTAAAGACTATATTTATGGACAAAGTTATATTAATAATCATTAAGCACATCAGTTTTATTTTTAATATTCCTGGGCTTACATTGATATTGTAATACCACCAGATTTGTTACATTGCTAACTAAATGTTTATTTTCTACAGAACTTTGATCGCCTTGTTTCATGCTATGTGGCAATGAGACAGATAATATTAAAATTTTCCTAGAAATGCTTACCAATAGAATGATTCCTATTTTCTATCTGGAGAAACAAAAGCAGTTGAACAATTTGTTAGAAGTTTCATAAAATTAATAGGCAAAGTAGTAAGTAGACTGTCCAACTGTAGATAATCCAGAAGCTACAAATTTAAAAGAAACATACTACAAATAAGCATATCTTCAAAAGAATACCAGTATAATTATCCTCCGTTAACTTTCAGATGTTCATTTAATACCACTCTTAAAAATAAAAAACAAACAAAAAGAACAGTACTGTCACAATTTTTTTAAAAGATTTTATTCATTTATTTTTAGAGAGGGGAAGGGAAGGAGAAAGAGAGGGAGAGAAACAGCAATGTGCGGTTACCTCTCGCGCACCCCCTACTGGGGGCCTGGCCCAAAACCCAGACCTGCATCCTGACTGGGAATCAAACCAGTGACCCCTTTGGTTTGCAGGCCCACACTCAATCCACTGAGCTATACCAATCAGGGCTGTATTGTCACAATATTATATATTTTACCTAGATATGTGATAAGTAATACAAAATTCAAAAATATTTAAATCTAACTTCTTGGGATCCATATTGCTAGAAAATTTTAATAAATTCCAGGTAAATAGTAGGTTATCAGCATACAATAACTTTTAAACAGTATCTAATATGTGAGGTTTTTAAAGGGAATTGAACAGCTCAGGAAAACTTGAGTTGGGTATAGAGTACAATAAAATTGGAGACAGAAAGTGCTGTGCTCTTATAAAAAGAAATTTAGTCAAATTGTTATTATTTGCCTTTGCAGTACAGAAAGCTATATCTTTTTATTATTGTTCTATTTATAGGATAAATCAGTTTTGGTCATTTGATGAAATTTACAAGTTAATTATTTTGTTGGTGGAGAAAAAACTATTGAAATGTGTACTAGTATTTTTCTTCTTTCATAATTAGTGAGTAAATCATTAATAGTATCTCAATTTCATGGAGTTTATTTGAAGGGCTTTTGCTTTATTTTGCATAAAAAAGAACTAAACCAGAAGTTCGTTTGAGCAAGTTTTTAATACTTATTTTCAGATTTTGTTAACACTATCTCAGTAGGCAAGCATTGAAAGAAATCATAATTCTATTTGTGTTGACATTGTTAGATTCGAAAGGGCAAATGTCAATACAATTTTCTTAGTACACAATTGCCTGTTCTCGACTAAAAATAGTCCACAGGAGATTCTGTTAAGATTAGTGACTATATTTTCAATTGAAAATAAATATGCTAGGTAAAGAAAAAACTGTTTTTACTACTTTGGAGTTTTAGCATTATAAAATAGCCATCTATTTCTCCAGTAAAAATAGGAAAATAGCATAGCAGAATTGGAATGGACTATTTCTAAGTTAGAAACCTCCATTCATTCATTAAATACATATTGAGTACTTATTAAGTACTCTCAGGGAATAGAGAGACAGAAAATGAATTTCTTGTCTTCTAGCTGTTCACTGTCTCATGAACAAGAAAGATTATTTTTCTCTGATTGCTGGGACTGTGTAAAAAGGATGATTATAAAGGTATGCAGAAAGTGCCAAGGGGACTTGGAGGAGGGACTCAACTCCGTCAGCCCTGTGGCCCAGAAATGCTTCTAAGAGGAAGTAACTCTTGAATCACAGTTCATATTACATAAAAGGTAACCAGAAGTAGGAAGATATGTAAGATTGAAGCAAATCAGTATATACCCAGGCATTAGTGAGGCAGGGCAAATAGTTTAGTAAAACTTAAGAGAAGGAATGATGGGGTAGGGTGGGTGTGCACTAAAAGAGGGAGTGGCCAGCGATATGGCTGAGGGATAGATGTTTAAATGTGTTTTTAAGAAGCTTATATGTAGTCCTCAAAGCCATAGGTAGTTACTAATAAATTGAACAGAGGACTAATATACTTTGATCTGCATTTCAGAAAGATTATCCCAGTGGCATCATGCAGAGTGAGACTAGAAGCAGAAAGGTCAGCTAAGACCTTTTCAGGAAGGGGACCAGTAACTTAAGCAAGAAATGAAGGCCTGAATCAACTAACATCCATTGGGTACCTTCTATTCCTGGCCGGAGGTTATGGATTTACAATGCTCATTTTAATCTTTGCTATAACTCATTTTCATCCTTACTGCAACTCTCTGATATAGTATTATTTTTATTATTTCCTTTGTCACACGTGAAGCCTGCAACTGAAAAAGACTAGGTGCTTTGCCCAAGGTTACAGTTAGGAAATAGAAGAATAGGGATTTAAACCCTTGTCCCACTTCAGGACATGAGCTTTCAACCACTTGTTTTTCAAACTATGATTGTATCTCATTAATCATCCAATCAATTTATGGATATAGAGTAGTTTAAAAAAACATTTTTAAATGGATATAGAGTAGAACAGAAAACATCATAGTACATTATGAAACTTTTGTTTGTTATCTTTATATACAGGTAATATACTTATTTTTTTACTCTGGCTCAAAAGTAAAAAACACTGTACTATGTTATACCGCAGTCATAGTGAGGAGAGAAAAATTATGGATATGCACTACCTGTGCTACAAGGCTGGATGGCAGATTGTATGTGGATTGTATGTTGGAGAGTAATAGGGAGAAGGAGCCTAGGTTGACTCCAAATTCCTGGCTAAGACACCTGGTACCCTTCACCAAGACAGTAAGTACAGTAATGCCAAATGTGAAGTAAAGGACAGAAGTAAGTAGATTGGTGAATATGTTTGAGATACCTTTGGGACATCCAGGTAAAAATGCAGATGGCATTCCTGAGGAAGTAAAATATGCATTTTAAACATGACCTAGAAGTTTCTTTTAAAAAAATCTTTATTTATGCTTAGAGAGAGGGGAAGGGAGGAACATCAATGTGCAAGAGAAGCATCGATTTGTTGCCTCTCGCATGCCCCCCAACTGGGGCCCTGGCCTGCAACCCAGGCATGTGCCCTGACCAGGAATCAAACCGGCGACCCTTAGTCCTGCAGGAGGATGCCCAATGCAATGAGCCACACCAGTCAGGGCACGACCTAGTATTTTCACACAAAGGTATTTACACAGGCAAAATTAAAGCATATATTTTAAAAATACTTTATTGAGAGTATTTATAGCAATTTTATTTATATTAGGCACAGCAGGAAATACCCCAAATATCCATAACCATGAAGATAAATTTTTAGAACTATAGTAGTTTCCCCTTACCTGCAGTTTTGCTGTCCATAGTCTGAAAATACTAAATGAAAAATTCCAGAAATAAACAATTCATAAGTTTTAAATTATGTTTTCTGAGTAGCATGATGAAATCTCAAGATGTCCCACCCTAGATGTGAATCATCCCTTTGTCCAGTATATTGACACTGTATACTCTACCCACCCATTAAGTCACTCAGTAGCCATCTAGGTTAACAGATCAACTGTTGCCATATCACAGCACTTATGTTCAAGTAACCCTCATAGTAGCTTAATGCTGTGTCACAATGCCTGCACCATTCACCTCCCTTCATCTCATTAGGGAGACATAGTATCATCTCACATCATCACAAGAAGAAGGATGAGTACAGTATAGTAAAATATTTGAGAGAGAGAGACCTCATTCACATTTTCATTACAGTGTATTGTTATAATTGTTCCATTTTATTATTAGTTATTATTAAGTTAATAGTTAATCACACTATTGTCAAATTTATAAATTAAACTATATCATCATAAGTATAGGGAAAAACATATATATATAACACCCTATGTATACCATATTTTTTGGACTACAAGATGCACTTTTTTTTACCACATTTTTTGCTTCAAAATTTTCCCCCTATTTTCCGCCTCTAAAACCTAGGTGTGTCTTATGGTGCAGACCCCAGATGCACCTAGGTTTTAGAGGACAAAAATAGGGGAAAGAACTTTGAAGCAAAAAATGTGGTTAAAAAAGTACATCTTATAATCCAGAAAATATGGTAATAGGGTTTTATGCTATCTATCACAAATTGGACTGAGCAAAACAGGAACTGGCTTATGGACAGCTATGGGAGGAGGAGGTTAAGGGGTAGGGGGATGGAGCTAAAAAGGAAAAAGGACTCATGAGCATGGACAACAGTGTGCTAATTGCTGGGGGAGGGTATAAGGGTGATAAATGGTAATGGAAAAAATACAGTAAAAGAAGTCTTATAGGGAAGCTCGATGTTTAAAACATAGGAAGAGCTGCTCCTTTGTTGAAGGGGGCATGGTGGTGGGAAGGGAGGGGGCCCAAGTGAATCAAGTCTGTTGAGTGTACATACGTGTTTATGCACACATACATACACACTCTCACAGACATATCCTGAAGGGGCTCTGGTGAACCCTTTGGGCATATCTGAAAAAAAGGAAAATGTCTCTAAGATCCTTCTCACTTTAAAAATGTCTCTGATTCTAACACAGAAATGGAGATCACATGGAGGGTTATCAACAGAGGAGTGGGAGAGAAGGGGAAAGGCTACAGAGAATAAGTAACACAGATGGAAAATAGACAGAGGGAGGGTAAGAACAGTATAGGAAATGTAGAAGCCAAAGAACTTATATGTACAACCCATAGACATGAACTAAAGGAGGGAAATGTGGGTGGGAGGGGGTGTGCAGGGTGGAGTGGAGTGAAGGGGGGAAATGGGACAACTGTAATAGCATAATCAATAAAATATATTTTTTTAAAAAAAGATAAAAATGTGTCTGATTCTTTGGCTACAATTCCACTCAGGTATGGTTGAGTCTCTCAGCCAGTATTTAGTTTAAACTTTAAACAAGAAAGAAAAGGTACTATCGTAAGGCGAGTACTGTCCACAGGGATCAGTATATTGGTGTTCGACTCACATTTTTAATTTCATAGATGATCGATTTTTATAAATGAAAGGGGAACTTTAAGATCAATTATTCAAGTGGTTTTCTGATTTTTTTCCCTTCATCACAGAAGCTTCTCTCCAAACAGTACCTTACACAGAAATCTAAAATACTCCTTGAAAGAGTCAGGAGGATACTGCAAAGTTGAAGTGGATATGAGGAGGTAGAGCTGAGAATCTCCCTAACACCCCCTTCTAGAGCATCTCCCCCCAAGAATCATCCCTCATACCACCAAGACAAACCAATGCACACATTTAACAACCGAAGTTTAAGTACAGCTCCAACCTTTTAATCCGATGGTGAAACCAAGGCCCAGTGAGGTACTCAAGGTCCCACCACTAGCTGGTGTCAGAGCTGACATAGAATCCAGTCACTGATATGAAAGGCTCACAGGTATGGCCTCAGAGGGCCAACTTTTACACTTTGAAAAGTTCTGCAAGGCAGCTGACATCACATTAGTAGCTGGAAATCAGCATAGTGAAACTATTTACAACACAGAAATGAGCAAATGCTACATACAAATCAGGGCTTTTCTGTGAGAGCTGGTTGTTAATCCTTTACTAGGCCACCTCCAAACCCAGGGTTCCTGAGGTTTGGAACCCTGGGTTTGGAGGTGTCCCAGGGTTTGCCTTTATACACTACATGGCAGCCTGCGAATAAATGCACTCCCTGTGATAGGAAACAAGGTTTTAAGTTAATACAAAATTTTAAATAGACTAAGGAAAAAATTGTATGTGTTCAAGAAGAAGTAATGTGTAAAGTAGCAGCTTTTCTCAATATTTACTACTTTCTATTGTCCCATGGGCACTGATTCCTCTAATTTTTTCAAGCTGTTATTTGGAGGTTTTAGCAATTTTGGTGATTGATTTTTAATGTTAGGTCAAAGCTTTAGGACAGTAGTTAAAATTAAAACCTAGCCCTGGCTGGTGTGGTTCAGTGGATTGCGCACCAGCCTGCGAATGGAAAGGTCGCTGGTTCAATTCCCACTCAGGGCACATGGCTGGGTTTCCTGCCAGGTCCTCAGTTGGGAGGCATGAGAGGCAACCAATTAATGTTTCTCTTGCACATTGATGTTTCTCTCCCTCTTTCTCACCCCTTCCCCTCTAAAAATAAATAAAAAATAAAACCTTAAAAAAACTAAACATAAAATAAGGAGAACATAAAAGAAACTATTGAAACTGCCATTTGAGTAGCGAATGATCTGATGATATACCTTCTCTCTCAGTCTCCCTCTGGTTCTACTTCTGTCTAAGTAGATATTAAAAGGTCTATGTAAACAACTGCTGGTCTCCAAGCTTCTCGGTTGGCTTCGTGCCTCCTCCTATTTAATCCTCCCAACTGAACTTCTGATTCATCATCTTAACAATGACTCTTTCCCTCTGCCGCTCCCTCCCCTCCCTTCATTGCTTTCTTCCTGTCCTCTGTGGTGCTGCCGTGCTCTCTCCCAGGCCTGCTTGGGCATGCTTGTGGTGTCAGATGCTTTCACTTCAGCTGTCCTTTTGTATCCATGGTGATGGATGAAAAATAAGCTGCTTTGCAGTGATTTGAACTTTAATCCATTCAAATGATGCATGCTTTATTACTCAGGTGACTTTTTCCCAATACTTCCAGTTCAGTGAAATCTTGAATTATTAAAAAGGCAGTAAAATGTTTTTCCTTTCTTTCCCTTTAAGAGAAAAAAAACCCTTTAATGCCTTGGTAAATTCAAATAATCTTTGATTTCAGAATCTGAAAGTTTTTTCTTGATAGTTAAATCAAGAAACTAATTTCAGAAACATGATTCCAAAGGAAAAGAAATTATATAAGATATTTAAATGTCCTTCTCAGTACTGTTGTATACGTGACTTAGGCTAAGCAAAGCATGAAGGACCCACCCAACACACATGACACACGGGGAAACAGGACAAAGACATGCAAGTAGCGTTGCCAGCCTAACACTAGTGGTACTGCATTAGTGGCCTACAGACATAGTATGAAATGACGGGCTTCCAATCTTTCTAAATTCAGGAAAGAGAAAAATCTCAGCCTGGTGGAAATCCTTAGCACTTTGCCACTGCTTGCTAATCTAATCATAAAAAACAAGAGCAGACTTTTTAACATAAAAACTCTGAATGTAATAGTATCTAGCTAAAAATGTAATAACTGTTTAAGTTCTATCGACTTTCACAATTTCTTTCCATCTATAAGTGGCACTGACTTTCCAGTGATGTCAAGTTTCCTCACACTGACACTGTAAGTGATATGAAGAAAGAGCCGAGATGGCGAAGGCAGCAGTCACGGGAAACTCGTTGCCCTCCACGGTGCTGCGGTCATTGGCTAAGACCCTGCCTCTCTTCCTGGGGTTGGGGGTGGTGCAAAGGACATATATTTACACACTTTTCTTAACTATTATCTCTATTTTCCTGCTTCAAAGGTCTGAACACTCAATAATTAGTGATTAGTAAATGTTGGGGAAAGCATTATACGAAATATCAAGAATAGGCAAACTCACAGAGATAAGAAGTAAAATAAAGATAGGTAAGGGACTGAGGAGGGGAAAATGGGAGTTATTGTCTAATAGAGACAGAATTTTGTTTGAGATGATGAAATATTCTAGAAATAGACAGTGGTGATGGTTATACAACATTCTGCATGTATTTAATGACACTGAATTTTATACTTAAAATGGCAAATTTTATGTATACTTATGTGTATTTTACCATAATTTTTTAAAATATTGCTATTTATGGCTGTTGTTAACCTTGATGAAAGAAGTTTTAGTACACTGACATAGGCAGAAGTCAGTGATGGGTCAGAATCTGACATTTGAGTTTAGTGAATCTGACATGTACAGGAGGTCCTTTCTGAAAATTCAGAGGCACAGCAGGACCTGTGGCAAATCTGGACTTTGGCTGAGTATCAGGAACCATGCAATCATGGCTGGATCCTGAGACAGGAAAAAGGGATCTGGCTGGGAGGCTTAGGTAAGAAAAGCAACTGCAGGAAGCATGAGCCTGCTTGTCTTGTTTGGCCTCACTGAACCTTCTTGTTATCAAAGGCAGTGGCCAATTGCCTCCTCTTAGTGATGAAACAAGAGTGAGCCTGAGGGCATGGCATCTGGACCAGGCAGAAGGATGGGGAGAACAGGACAGTCATTTCACGTGCCTTGGTCCAGTCTATAACAGCACAATTATAACTGGGCACAAAAGCCAAGTAGACTTTAACACCATGACATTATGCAAGACATTTAGAAAAACCATAAAAATTGGATGACTTAAAAAGACTTTTTTTCAGATAATACAAATTAAACAATACAAATAATAGGGTGAAAAAATAATTGAACTTGAAAGTGTCTTTAACCTTTCCCTTTTCTACTTTTGCTAAGTGGAATGTGATATGGGATTACTCCTGTTGCCCCAGAACTGTGACCACTGCCCACAGGTGAGATCATTCTCTCAAGAGCTATAAATAATTAGTACTAAAAACCTTCTACCAGGGCTTATCAAAAAGTATACAACCAAACTTACCACTGTCAACCACACCCTAGGGAACTCCTTTCTTTGCTGTCACTTCACCAAAGGAAAGGCTTAGTGTGTGGAAGTGAGTGAAGGAGATCCAGGAAAATAATTCATAGAGATTCTTAAGGTACCTTGAAGAAGGGGAGACTGACATCTCATTCCCTGACTGATGCCTGCTAAGTTGCAGCCCCTTTTGGAACTTTGTGCTGCCATTGGAATAAAGCATTTGAGGCAATTCTTGGGAGAATTTTCTGCTGTACATGGACATACATAGAGAATAATGTCCACTTTGAGTCTAAACATTTCTGAAAGCAGGAATAGAAAAACCACCATCTACATGGTTGAAAGATATAGTATACCTAGAAGATGAGGGCTCCTGCTTCCCAATCTGGTTTGCCATGACCTTAAAAGGATATGTCAAGGACATCTAAGGTTAATGATTCCATGGGGAGTTATATGAGAAGAAGAGCATGGGGCTGTCCAAGAGGTTGCTGGTGGTAGATGCACAGCCCAGAGAAGAAGCTGGAAGGGTGAACTGTTGGTTGACCTGAGGGAAATACACTGTCTTCCTCACAGCAACAGAGGGGCCTCTGAATGAATCTGAGCATCGTCCCACGGGAACCACACTCCGCCTGCTTGGAGACCATCTGTTCCTCCGGGGCACTGGCATCAGACATGAACATGGTAAACCAGAGTGAGGCCAGTGAGGCCTCCTCACCTCTGACCCTTCTACCATGGCAGCTGCACTGCCTTCAGCTCTGTGGGGGAAAGAAAAGCAATGGAACCAGAAATGAGACTAAAGTTCTAAAAATAGACTATACTTCAAAAACTGAAAGCAACCAGAATGTTATGGAATCTGTCCAAGATGTTAATCTGGGCGTCAATAGAACGCAGTTGAAAACAACAATAAACAAAAAATAATACTATTTTTATTAATGTTACATTAAGCTGAAACAGCTCAGTTATCACAGAGCCAAACTATATACATAAATTTATAGTGTGATTTTTCACTTAATAACAACTTTTATCTTAAAAAAATATAAATATCATTTATAATAGTCTCATATTTCCACTTTACGGATATGTCATAATTTATTTAACCATTACTCCATTGTAGGACACTGGTGTTCTCAAATTTTAAGAATTGAATTATAATACTTATTTGTCCTTTTAATATGATTATTGGTATTAGTAGTATTTTAGTAGCCACTGATCTATAGACAAGGAGATTCTGACTTCCAGTGATTCATCAGGAGATTATTTGGGGTGTTGATAGGCCAGCCAAGAGTTCTAATGATGTGTTTATTAAGCTGGCCGCTTTACCCATTTTATCCTTCTAGTGCTTGCCAGCTGTGTGGGGCTGAAAACTATAGTCCTACAGGATATAACATATCCCTGCCTTCTAGAATATAAGCATTACAAGGATGGCAGCTTGTTTCTGTTTCATTTTCTGCTGTATGCCTAGCACCTAAAACAGACCCAGCACAGGATAAGCACCAAAAAAAAAATTACTTAAAAAAAATAAGTGAATGGGATTTTAAGTAGGAGTGAGGCATAATTACTCTTCAATTTCACTTTGTTTTTTGCATAGCAGATTTATGAGAACCGCGTAAGGAGGTGGTTAGAGCAAGAATGGATCTAACAAAAGAAACAAAGGGGACAGGGCCTATTGCAGGAAGCAGAGACAAGGAGAGGAAGGAGCTTCAGGTCCCTGGAATCTGAATAAATACTGATGTGACCTTATAGCTTTGTTTTTATTAAGATCTAAATTAATTAATCCAATTAATAAAATATCATGCTCATAATAAGGCTATATGGGTGATTATTCCTAGTGTTGCCAAATGATGAACTGAATATACATGTTTAACCCCGACTCTCAAAGTCCCAGTGAAATAACAGAAAAGCCACAAAATAAATGAAAAAAAAATGTTTGAAGATTAGAAACATAACAGTAAGGGATAGGGGTATGGAACAGAGATAGCAGTTGAGGAAACCTTTGAAGCAATTCTGGAAGATAGAAACTAAACAGGGTAAGATTGAAGGAGCAAATAGAGAGAAAAAAAAAAAAACTACAGCCTAAAATTTCATAGGTAAGAATACACCTTTCTAAAAGATGCCCAGAGATATTTCAAGTTCTGAGACAGTATTAGCAAAAGTCAGTTCTGGATAGGAATATCATCAGTGCAATTAACTAAAGAAGTGCTGAGGCAATTGGGTCCTACTCCCTTCCCTTCCCTTCCCCTCTCTTTCCCCTGGACTTACATTTCCAAACTTAATCTATAAACACAGCACACACAGCTACTTAAAGCCATGAGACAATATCAATATTATAAACTTCAACAATTAAAAAATATAACAAAAGTCAGAAAGGAGGAAGTTTGAAGAATATGTATCCTAATTTCCTCATCTTTCATAACAAGTATGAATACTGTCTAAAATTAATATGTCAAGAAATAGTAGTAAAACATATTATTGGAGGCTGGAAAGTAACCACCACAAACAAAAATCCCTTAAGAACATTCAGTAGCTACTGATGAAAATTTGTATCTCTGGGGAGTGAGACTTAGTATAGGAAGGCAGGGAAGGGGCAAGGTGTCTTAGACACATTTGTTTAATTTAAAGGTTTTCTGAATTTTGATATTGCTTTAATAAAAACAAATAATTTTTAGTGCTTAGTAAGATGAAAATGTAAAGAAATACCCTTCTGAATAAGAACTATGGATAATTTTTGTTTCAGCTCTCTATAATTTTACATTTTCTAAGTTTCCTTTCATTACAATTTCTACAGTAGAAAAAATCATTGTGAGGAAAATGTCATGGTCATGGGTTTTCTGTAAAGTATTTCATATATAATACTTAGAAGAAAAGAGGAGAATCAAATGGCCAACTGGGAAAGCTGGACTTTGTAGCTACTGGTAACAGGGAAGGGAGAAGCTGGAACTGAACAGAGGAAACTGGCACCAATTTCAGAAAGGAATAAATTTTGAATATTCACTGAATGGAAAGTTTGACCAGCCACGGAGCTTACTGAGCCGCTGCTGGATTTTTCCCCACTGTGATTCGCTGCTTATCTAGATTCTTCTGTATGATGAGACGTGCGTATTCATTCCCCACCCCACCCCCATATTTATCACAACCAGATAAAAATCTGACCACGGCATAGATTACAAATGAGACCTTCCCCATTAGAACAAATTGTACCTGGAGCTCTTGCTTCCTGATTTTTGTACTCACTGGTCACGTCCACCACAGGTCAGACATGACCTCACAGAGTTAGCTTGGTGATCTCCTGATTGATGTTCCTACTTGGTCAAGGAGTCAGGCCCATGCAGGCTTTTGAGTTCTTCTACAGGATGGTCACTACATATGATGTGATTAGTGCAGAATATTACAGAAAGTAACTGATTACTATAAGAGGTGGCTCTGCACAGCAGCCTCGACTATTAGTGCTTCCAGCAAAACCGTCTTACTTGTACTTCAATGTCATGACTATGGCATCTATCTCTGTGTACGTCTTTTAAAACTTTTTTGACCAATGTCTCAGAAGAGCATGTTCTGTTATGCAATACTCGGCAAAGATTTTCTGCAAAAGCCAGTGGTCATGGATGCAGCGTTAATTGACTATCAAAAGGATAGTGTGCCAGACTACTACAAACAGAGACCCTTTAGAAATGTCCACCATTTCAAGTGACCTGATGAAGGCCATTTGAGAATTTTCATGCAATGTTTCCAAAATTTAAAGAACTATTTACTTTCTTGAAGGACTTTTATGACTAGTCCCTCTGGTGGACTTTTTCCACTGCAGACTAGACATCTTAAACTATGCACAAGTTCTTTGGAATTACAAAGTTTCATCCCCCAATTCTTTAACATATAACGGAGCAGCAGAAGGTCTTGAAATATTAAAAGAGCTGTGGCTGCCTTCACTGTGGGCTATATAAAAGTCAGCTAGGATCTTTTTAGGTCAAGATCTTGCTTCTCAAACTGGGATCCACAAACAAGCAGTGGATCCCAGCATTGCTCTGAATTACTCAGAATTCCACGCCCCACCTGAGACCTATGGAATAAGAATCTTCATCGCAGGTGATTTATGTGCACAGTAAAGTCTGAAAAGGACTTGCTGAGGAGAATCCAAGGCTGCTTTGGGAAAGTTCTCAGCTGTCCAAACAGAGTCACTATATCGTATGAATTTCGTAACTAACTTCTGCGCATGCTATACTGGTTATTTGATATTCGGGGAAGGTTAGATACTTCTCATACTGATAGCTGTATTTCATACTGCAGTGATTTCATAGCCTGCATGCTATGGTTCATTGCCTTGGTGATTCAGATCCTTTTAGTTGGGATTGCTGGTCAGAGAGGATTCCATCTCCCAAAGAGTATTTAGTTTTTGGTATGGAAGCTTCTTTCCAGTCATTGATGAAATTTTTCTTTGAGAAGTACTTATACAATTTACACAGCCAAATAAAGAAAGACAGAGGTCACAGATGATGTAAGTCAAAGAATAAAGTACTAGTTTTACCATGTTATTTGCCATGGCCTCTGAGTTTGTACCTGCCAGTCTGAATGTTACACTGATCAAAAATACAGAACATTAAGGAAGATGGCATTAGTATGTTTTTTTAATGCATGGAAATACTGGATTCTGATGAATCTTTTCAAAATCAAACAAAACTTCAGTTTTAAATTTTATATATATGTATATATAATCTAAATATATGTCTACATGTATAGATGTATATCTATATAATCTATATTCATATATATATATTCGCAATCTAAATTAAAATAATCCATGCTTATGGCCCCAGTGAAGAGAAAGGACTCAAAAATTCATTGCATTTTGAATTTGATTTGTTTTCTCACTTGAATGAACATGAGGACATGATGTATCAAAACAAGAAGAGTGACCCTTGCAGTTATGATGGATAGAACCCCAAAGATCTTGAGTGACTTAATCTTGTAAGTCTGAGCCATTTTCCTTCCTCTTCCATTATCTTCCAGAACATACAGTTTTGTGAAAATTATATGGTCTTGTCCCATTTTAAAAGGGCTCTTCTTCATTCTCAAGAAACGTTACAGTTGTTGTTCATAAGCTGTTTTCTTAAAGATTTATTTGTTTTTAGAGGGAGGGGGAAGGAGGGAGAGCAACATCAATGTGTGAGAGATATATCAAAGTCTGAAACATCGATCTGTTGCCTCTTGTACTCTCCCCACCAGGGACCTGGCCGGCAACCCAGGCATGTGCCCTGACTGGGAATCCAGCTGGCAACCTTTGGTTTGCAGGATGATGCCCAACCTACTGAGCCACACCAGTCAGGGCCATAAGCTGTTATTTGATATGTCATCATCAATTTCTTAATGGTCATTTTAAATTCTGTGGTCAGTTGAGCTGTGTTGAGAAATTGCAGTTCATGAGTACCATTCTCAAAAGCCTTTGGAGAGTCAAATGACCTGGCTTTACTTATTTTTCCTGTTGTGATTGCAGAAGGTGTATTTATACTGTCATTACGATGGCTGTCTATATATAAAAAAAATAAGTAGGAATTTTTGAAGTGTCTAATTTTTTATGTAAGAAATTCCAGAGGGTTGGAAGGGGACATACTTTTTAAATCACAAAGTTTGTGCTAAGGACAAAATGTATGCATAAATATTAACAGAGCCTTTCTAATCTTCTTTTGACAAATTCTCCTGACAGTCAATTGAGAATTCTTGTTTTAGGAATATTCTTTGAAATTCAATAGAGGATTTATCGAGGAGTCTGCAAGAGGGAATAAAGAATGTTGATTTGAAATTTGTAATTCAAATGTACTTTTCTCTAAATCCTAAAATCCAGTCAATAGAAATGAAAGTTAAAAATATAAAATTTAATAGCTTTCATATTGCCGAGTAGTGCAATTAAGAGCACAGACTTTGAAGTCAGAGGTCAGACAGACTTGGGTCTATCACTCAAAAATTACAAATTGAACATGTTCCTCAAGCTTTAGTTTCTTTTCTGTAAAATAGAAACTATCATTTCTACTTCCTCAGAATTATTTTGAAAATTAAGTAAGATAATTGTTCAGTAAACCCTATGGCTAGTGAATGTAGGTATTATATTATTATTACACAGAGTGGAGCAAAAGTAGGTTTACAGTTGTATGGAAAATTATACAATAATTAATAAATAATAATACAACAATAAACTGTGTTTCACATACTTCTAACTGTAAACCTACTTTTGCCTACCCTACATACCTGGCAATATCCAGCTAGACAATGTAAGAGAGAAATATTATAGTATTGTACAGTAAATATTGTTATTACAGATATTATACTATATCTACCAATATCTGTCTTGATAATGTAAAAGACAAGATATTTTACTCACTATAGTCATATTCCAGGACCTACATTTTAAAAAATCCCTAAAAATATACCATGTCTCTGGAAAGAAAAACTGAATAATTTAAAGATATCAAATCATTCCAAATTGATTTATATGCTCACCATTTCTTTGAATTTTTCAAGATGACCTCAAAATACATTTAGATAAACACTCAAAGTTAAGTAATTATTATTATAAGGGGACTTATAATATGTCCAAATATTAAAATATTACAATGCTACAACAATTAAAATATATGATAAAGTTCTTAACAAAAGAAGAAAAGATAATTCATTAAATGATTCTAGGACAAGTCATGAGTGTAGGGATTTTTTTATAACTTTTACTCATACCATTTTATTAACTATATACCAAATAAATTTAAGAATTAAGTGTAAAAATTCAAAATATAATAAGCAAGCATAAAATTAGAGTAAGTAATTACCAACTTTCTGCAAAAAGGATGCTTCCTAAAATCACAAATGATGAAATAAATATCCACTAAACACATGAACAGAGGTTATGAACAGACAATTGACCAAAAATAAATTAATACATGTTCACAAGTGTGGAAAAGTCTAATATCATTAGAGGTCTTTTTCTTAATTCCAAAATTAAGTTATCAGATCCGAGTAGATTTTGCTTTTCCTCTCTACTTGTTTCCCACTTCAAGAATAAAAATACAGACTGCTGCTCGGGGAGACACGCACAGGCGCTCACACTCTCGGGAGGCGACGAACCAGTTCCAGAGGCGCCCACCCTGCGGCTCAGGACGGCTGTGAGTGCGGCCCAGCGCAAAATCATAAGTTTATTTAGAACATGAGATTTTTTTGTGATTATGTGTCACAGTGCATTTAGCGTGTGGCCCAAGAGAACTCTTCTTCTTCCAGTGTGGCCTAGAGATGCCACCCAAATGGTTGGACACCCCTGGAAACTTTTTGTTAGCAATATGTCAAAAGTCTTAAAGCAACTGTTTCTCTTAACCAAATAACTTGATTTAGAATTATTCTCCTTGAAGGAATTCCTAAAAACAAAGATGGTAAAGTGCAAATATACATTTATAATATCACAAAATTATTTTTGAAAGAAAACTGAATAGACCATAATTTATAATGTGGTTAAACGTAGTATGACTTATGGTTAAATTTTGAAAAACATTAAAAATGTTCATAAGATTTATAATGGTAAGAGGAAATAAATATAATTTTTTAAGAAAATAAACAAATGAATATAGAAGTATAATAAATGTGAAAAATATTAACTCTGTCATTGGGTGACAGCACTAAGGACATTTTGTATTTATTTTTTAAATATGTGTTCTGATTTCTCTATCATGGACACATTTAACTTTTATGATTACAAAAAAATCATAAAAGCTTTGAAAACACCACAGTAACATATTTACTTTTACAACAATGCTTTTCTGGTTATATGAGAAATATACAAAATAACAATTGTCAATTTATATTTCTTTTCTGACCACATGCATAATTATAGACTCTTAGGTGTTCACATAGAATGATATTCTGTACATGCCAACAAACTTTGATAAGAAACATGACAACTTTTTAGTATTAATCTCCATCTATAAGGAGTAGTTGCAATTTATATTTTTTATAATATTTTACAGGTCATTTCAAAACTAACTGATGATAAATAAGGTGACTGGAAAAAGAAGAAGAAATACAGAATTGTAACTAAGTCAAATTTTAAGTTTTATTAAAATTAACATTTATCTACAATGTTTTACCTTTTTAAGTTATGATCATTGTAGTGGTTCATGACAAAAAAATTAAAATTTATGACCGGAAAGGAGATATGGAATTTTCCAAATTATTATTCAAATATGAAAGATTTAAATTCTTGTTGAGCAATAAAAAGCACTGAGCATATGTTTTCAGAACATCTGCAACATGAAAAAAAAATGTGAGGAACTATTAATAGAAAAATGAGAGAACTGGAGCATTCCACTGGGAATGTTCCCAGACTGGAGTCTTCCAAGGGTAATTATGTTTGGAATATTTACATTTGGACTAAATGCACACTAGAGGAAAGTGCTTTGTAATTAGTAGTGGCTAAGTTTGCTAAGATGCAACTTTGCTGCAGCCAGCAAACATTAGATGTCCAGAGAATGTCTTGTTTCTAAGTAAACTTTAATGTTTTATACGACAATTATTCATTTATATGTCTCATTTGGCATGCAAAAATTTTTCCAGAGTGCTTCCAGGAGAAAAGTTACCCTGATTGCAGGGAGTTTGGAATTAATCAGCCTGGAATGCACAGACTATTATGTACATGACAGCTTATTATTTTGAACCTCACTGATTTATGACTATGATTATTCCAATCTGGGTTCTTGTTTTCCTTGGAATTATCAAGGAAGAAAATGTTTACAATACAAATTAACATCATTTTAAAAATCTTTATTTGTTTGTTTGCTTGTTTGTTTATTTACTTGAGAGAGGGGAAGGGAGGGAGAAAGAGAAGGAAAGAAATGCTGATACAAAAGAGATGATCCTTTGCCTCTCGTATGCGCCCCAACCTGGACTGAACCCACATCCTAGGCATGTGCCCTGACCACGAATTGAACCCATGACCTTTCACTTTGCAGGATGATGCCCAACCAACTCAAGCCACACCAGTCAGGGCACATATTAATATCTTAAATGAGAATCTCCTAAAAGAGAAAACTGATTTAAACATGTCAGCACCTTTTTTTGTCAAGAGGGTCAAATGAGTTTCACTGGCGTGAGCAATACATGCAATGAAAGAAGTAACACAGCTAGGGGAACAGGCGACAGGGGAGAGGATGTGCACAGTCTGCTGCTGCTGTCCCTCCTCTGGACAGTTCAGCTCAGCAGACGATGGACTGCAGAATCAGCACCATTTGGGCACAGGCCCTACTTACACAAGAGGTTCAAACACTATCAAATAAATAGGCAATGGCTTAGGGTGTTGCGTACATTAGGATAGCACTAGATCCTAGCCTCAAAACTAGCATTCCATGGTTGCATAAATACATAATGTGAATGTAATTTTTAGAACCCTTTTTGAAAAACATTATTTAAGGATGGATAAAGCAGAGAATCCATTTATTAAATAGTCATTGGTTCACTTTAAAAAATGAAAACTGTAAGTAAGTTCTCTGTAACAAAGATCTTCTCACCAATAGTGAAATAGCTGTTGCTCAGCAAAAGTTTCTGATAACAAACTGACATGAATCTGTAAGATGCATTCTTGGTACTTTGGTGTTTTCTTAATTTAACTTTTCATTATGAAAATGTTCAAACATATGCAAAAACAGAGCTACTAGTATAACGAATCTCCACTTATCTACTTCCTCATTAAAACAACTATCAATGTGAGGTTGGCAAAAGTAGAATTACAGTTGTGACATTCTTTTGCGTTAATAAAGCTATTATAATAATCATAACCTGCATATCTTTTCCCATATGAAAAACTGTAAACCTACTTCTGCCAACCCTTGTTTGTGAGCCATCTCACATGTGTGATTCCTTATAGACCCAGTTTGATTCTTCTCCAATTACTCTTCCTGGAGTTGCACCTGATTTTTTTTTTTTTTTTTACCAGTTTTCACTTGAATCCATTGGGGAATGGGTTGATTCAGCTTTTGTTTCTTGGACAGGAACCTCTTGATCCTGAAAGTCTTGTGAGAAGACATGGTTGAAGAAGAATCAACTGCATGCACTGTGATGGCAGAGAAAGAACCTGTGGTACTCTGGAAGATAGAAAGTATGCCTAAATTGGCTAAAGAGATACCCAGTGCCAACTGGTCTCTGCTAGCTGTGTACCAGAAAGTACTGTTAGACGGAGATGAACTAAAGAAGGAACTCTTTGGTTTGTACATAGAATTTAGCAGACAATGGCCCTTATGCCTGGCAGGAGAAACTTTAACAATATAAAGTACTATATTTCATCACATTTTTAGTTTTTTAAATTCAACATTAATTTTTACTTTCCATGAATTTGCAGATTTTGCATCTTTTACTAATTCTGCCATGAAATTTTCTTAGAAAATGCTAATCTCTGGGGGTACAGATGAGGTAAGCAAAGCTATTTGCCCAGTTACACAGTAAGTAGTAAAGCCAGGATTTGATCTCGAAACATCTGAATTCAAAATTAGTACACATTCTTTCTTCCCTATTCCCAAAATTCTCTCAGCATGGGAAGTCTTTCAATTTATGAGTTACCATACTTAAAATGTACACTATATTTTCATTTGTAACTTATTCTCAAGAAATATACAAGAGTTTCACAGGCCTGAATCCTTTTAATATTCAAGATGTGTAACAGAATGATAAATTATGTATGAAGGTCTAGAATATGCTTTCCCACTTTTGTAATTATAATAGAGAGGAAATTATTGTGCCCCAGCAGTTTGAGCTGTTGAAGGTGAACCCTCTTTGATATCTGACCCGTAATGCTCTCCTGGTATATCTCCTGCTGCTTCTGACTTCGTGTATTCCATTTTTCCTGGGTAAGCTTTCTCTCTCTTTTTATTCAGAAAATTCCCATTTAGATTAATGAAATGAAATTTTCCCTGGCAGGAGAACAAGGAAGAAATGGATTTTCAACAACAGGAGGATATAATATTTAAACCTGCTTAGGAAGAGAGGAATACATTCAGCTAAGATAATTGCTCCTTTTTTCCCTTCACAAAGGACAGAAAACTCTATTCTTAAAATGATTTATATGTTATTTTTTTTCTGGACTCATAGAACATAGATGATAAATTTCTTTAACTCCTTTATTCTCTGAACTTCCTCAGTCTCTATTCTTTTGGGATTTGAAAAAGAGAACATCCTCTACGTCTTTAAAACACCAATACAATCATAATTAGGCTTCCTGCAGTGACCTTTCTGTGTGGCAAGAGAACTTTTAAGAATATAAAACTGCACTGTATTTATTCAATTTTTAGTTTTTTTTAATTCAGCATTAGTTTGTACTCTCATTGAGTTTAAAAATTATGTATTTTACTACTTCTGTCACAATATTTGATTTAAAAATTAATGTTCCATAACTATAGTTGTTTTGTCATTTATCAAATATCTTAAATATTATACAAGAAAGAGAAGTAGAGCACACCTCATAGTTTATCATATTATTTGGCATCATTATAACCCATGGTTTCTCAATAGAGGCACTATTTACTAGCATTTTGGCAGAAAAATAATTCCTTATGTGAGATTGTCCAGAGCACTGAATTAGCTTATTATCCCTGGTCTCAACATACTAAATGTCTATAGGACCCAAGAATCACTGTGTTAAGTAAAAGTGCCTATATATATTTACAATTACCCTTTTGGGGTATGGTGCTGTCTGTAACTGAATGAGATTCATTGATATAATGCAAATTTGAGAAGTCCACAATTCTCTTGTTCTCCCCTCTAAATTTGCCCCAACAATTATGGGAGTCTCTAGGGAGCATCTCACATGTGCTTATGTGCTTATGAAATAGTCCTCTCCTCTCCCATACCACAGAAATTAATTTCCTTCTTCCTGTTTCAACTTTCTGCAGTGATGTCCAGCTCATCATTGCTAGTGCTTTTTCCTATTAAATCTCTTTGTGCGTATACACTGGTACAACCTATTTCTCAGAACTTAAATGTCTCCTTTATATCCTCGTGGTTAGTATTAAGTGAGATGAGTGGTACATCATGGCTAGTTTTGGACTGAGGAGGATGGGAAGTAGAGGAATGAAGGAGCTGAGAGTTCTCTCAACCCATCGCAGAACCTGTACCACACTCTCCTCCCTTACAGTTACTGCCCAAGAGCATCTCAGTGCCTACCAGATTCTGGATTACATGGGAACAGTCTTCTGAAGAATAATACCTGGCTTATTACTGGTGTCAAATACTTAAGGTTGGAATTACATTGAATTCATACATTAAACCTCCTGAAGTAATAAGCGGCAGCCTGTGGCACACCTCTAGATACACGCATTGTCCCATCCAAACACAGCATTATTTAAAGTCTCAGGCTGAGAGACCCCACTATAATTTTAGCTTTTTAAAAACAGACATCTCAACTATGTTTTCATCCCATGTGTCCAACTGCTTATATTTTTCTATTGTCCCAAACTAAATATGTCCACAACAGAAATATTTTCTTTCCCATCAAACCTGTTAGAAAGTCCTTCCAACTTCTTAATTAGTGGAGGAGAGAGTAATCAGTAGTAAGTCATACTTCATGAATCCCAGGTGAGAAAATTTGAGGTAATCTTTGCCTCTTCCCTTTCTTATTAGGTACTAATTATTATGTAAATAATTCCTAATTAGTGACCTAGTGTGTCCCTAGTTATATTTACCCCTTTATAAATATCTTAATTCACCAAATTACATTCTTTTCACATTGCCATGACATTTTTTTCAGAACTTTATTGCCTTAAAACTTAATCAACTACCTGTGACTTAGCTTTTCCTTGATTCATTCTGCCCTCTAACCTATCAATCAATTTTCCATTGGACCATCATATATACCTTCTGCACCTATTTGAGCAAATATTCCTTAGTGTCACTAATTGTATAAATATGTATTTGATGTCTATAATGTAGCAGACCTGCTTCTTCCTTTCCTTATTTTTAGAAAAATCCTACTTGTTTAATATGACATGTATCCTGATTATTTCAATCCATACTGTTCTCTCTTTTCTCTGAACTTATTTCGTAGTAACTTATGGTCAGAACTACAAAAGATAGAATTTTATTGATAGCCAACTGTTTCCACAATAAATTATAAATACTTGGAAGATATAAATCATAGTTTATGCCATTTCTATATCTTCTGTATTGTATAGATCAGGGCTGAGCACATTATAATTGTTAGGAACAAATACTTATTCACTGATTTTATTGAAAGCTTAGATTCTCTCAAGATAAGCCTAATTAAAAACTGAGCTAACTGAGATAGAATATATAAGATCTCCATTCATTGATCTTGGCTGGTTTCCTATAGGCTGCAATGGTTCATTTGGTAAACAAAATAAAATCTCACTAATTAAATTTTTAGAATTGATGTTACTGAGTTAACTCATTCCTTAATCAGTCAGCACTCCTTTAAAATGACTTGCCCCTTATTTGTGCAGACTTAATTCTGTTATAAAAACTAAACTAGCATTACATGTTTATTAAATTGTTTTTGGGGAATCTGATATGCTAATTGTAGAATGTATACAAAATAGCAAAGAACAAGAATAGTCAAAGAGGAAAAAATAGCCAATACACTTCTGGAAAAAAATGTACACATGGGGATGAAAAGAGTTTGCTCTATCTCCAGGACTATTTCAGGTTTCACTAGGATGTTCCAGGTGCAGAGATAGACAGACAAACATACCAATCAGACAAAAACAGAAACTTCAGATATAAGCCGTCACATATATGAAAAGTCAGGGCTGCAATTTTAGAATAGTGTGGAAGATATGGGAACTTAATAAATAATGTCTGGAAAACTGTTTCCCATGTGGACCCACAACATAACCAAACACTAAATTCCTGATGGGGTAAATACGTGCAAGTGTCTAAGGGTTTTGAAGAAAATATAGGAGATTATCTTTGTAATTTTGTGTTACAAAAAGGACTTCTTAAGACAAAAAAGAAGTGGAATCCATAAAAGAAAAGAGATAAATGAAAGTCTATTAACACAGGAACTCATTTATTAAATGACACTATTTTAAAAGTGTGAAAAAACAAAACACAAGCCGGGAAAGGGTAGGGTGGGAGGCTTACATATTCCAATTTCTGATATATATTAGAATAAAGTATTAGTATTATATGTATATGTAAAAAATACACCAGTATTATACATAATGCTCGTGTGTGTGTGTGAGTGTGTGTATCCAATAAAAACAAATACAGGCAAACAGTAACAAAAGGAGAAAAAAGCATCAATGCCCATTTCTCAGAAGAGGAAAAATGAATGATTAGTAAATGTGTAAAATATATACAAATATGACTTCACTCATAATCAGGAAAAGGCTGAAATATCATTTTATATCAAAATATTGGCAAAAATCGTAAAGCCTGACAGATCCACTGTGCTTGACAACAGGAATTCCTGTCCTGCTAGTGGGAGGATAAGTGGGTCCACCCCCCATGGGATAATGTGACATTACATAGTAAAGTGGAAGATGCACCCACCTAACAGTAAGCATTCCAATTCGAAATAAACACTCTAGACTAGGGAAAATCTCACAGATCTGAACAGAATACAGGTGCTAAAATATTCATTGCAGTGCTGTTTTTAATAGCAAAAACTGGAACCAACCCAAAAGAGCACTGCAGGAGACCAGATAAGGAGGTTGCAGTAGATACATATAATGGGGTACTTACTGTGTAGCAGTGAAAACAAATGGACTACAGTTTTATGTATCCCTATGAATGAAACATAATTCTGATGAAACAGAAAGTGACAGAGTATACACAGTTTACAGTTCCAATTATATAAAATTCAAACATATGCTCAGCAAACATTATTTAGGGATACTTAAGTTTTGCAGAAAAACCCCCAAAATGATAAGCCATAATTCAAGATAATGGTTACCTAGGAAGCAAGGAGTGGAGTAAGTTGAGAGGGTGGCGGTGCCAGGTGAGGTACACAGAAGGGACTTCAGAAGGTTAGGTGTCATTCTTAAGCTGAGTAGGGAGGATGTTTTTTATTTTTCTTATTTATACTGTACATATATATTATATTCTTTACATATATGAAGTAAATAAAAATAAAATTTTTGTTAGCATGTGTAGTAAACGTTTAGCTAAATAACTGCCCTGGTTTGTAACCTGATGCTAAAGTGGGTTTGCCTAAAGTGTCTGGACATGTACCTACAGCTGTCACTTTAAGCACAATTTCTGCTTTGTGGGAGTGGTTTTCAATGACTGTATGTAAAAACACATAGTTCTTTACAACTCTATATTCCTTCACAGAACATTTACTGCCGAATCCTAGACTTAGACTATCAATGGGAACATGCAGAAGGTCAGATTAGTTCATTAAAATCAAGGGCTGGACTTATTTATATTAACTCTGTATATAAATAATCTGAGAGATTTTCACTTTGCTCTGTGCCAAGTGATAATGGTCTACATGTCTACAATTTTAAAATAACATTATCAAAAATAATCCCCTCCCCCTCCTCTTTTACAACTCTCCCCACACTAAGTGTCTTTGGGAACATATGGCGGCTCCCAGAAAAAGCCAAGTGAAGATCGAAAACATCAATGCGCTGTGCTGCTATCATCACAAGAATAAAGAAAACTGGGAATCCAACAATCTCCTAACACAACCGCTGTTGCCTGCCAGTTCTGATATCAAATAAAAATCGTCGGTTAGGGGAAAGATGGTTGCACAGTGACTAAGCAGACAGATGGCAGGTGTGAGTCAAAACACTCTGGGGTGTGAGCTCAAATCATTCTGTATCAAATCATTCTCAATGCTAGAGAGAGGGGGAATCAAAAAACAAATCGCCCAGTGGACCGGGAGTAAAATGCTGAAATCCAACAGAAATATACAAGGTAGAGGAGGCAACCAAGATTTTAAGAGTTGCTTTGCCCCTTCTAAACCGAATTCCTCAGGCCTGCCCTTTGATCTTTCTCCGCCTTCATCTGACGTAAGCCTCTCCCACCTTTTCTAGCAGGCCTTCCCTGAAATGCACAAGGAGGTTATTGTTTCTCCACTTACCTCCCAGCCTGGGCTGGGACCACCTGTTACTAAAGTTAGAATTCCTGGAGGGCAATGTTCCGAGGCCAGAGATAAGATGTTAACCACATCCCTGCCTGACCAGCAGCCCACTGGGAGTGACCAAATCTAACCTGTCTGTGTTAGACACAGACTTGGAGCAAAACAAAGACTCAATCACTCTCTCTTATTTGCATAACTCTTTTCCACATTGCCATCATGATGATTAGCTTTAATGAAAATGAATGTAATTACAGAAAAGGGCCCTAGGTGGAGCTTCAGTACTGAAGCGGCGATAAATGGAAGAACAAATTGAAAATAAAATCCGGGTCCTACAAAAATTCATAATGAATTATAACATTTTCTTGAAAAACTTGTTTTGCTATTGTTATTCTTCCTGCATAGGAAACAGCTGAATGTAGAAATATGTCTTTTGTTGAAGAATATCTCTCAAAAGAGCATGGCTCTGTAATAAACAGTGAAGGCATATTAAAAAGCCTGTATTCTGTCCCTGATGGCGTTTTTACAAGGCAGCTTATGTGCAAGAAGCATTGCTAATGCGTTAGCATGCTCTCCTGAACGTTTCTCCTCGATCCTTATAGGGACATCACCACTACAATTCATTTTTATAGGAAAAATTCTCATAAGAGAAATAATCAGAATTCTTTTTAAAGTGAATTGCTTTCAGTAGATTACTAAGAAAAGGTAATATGTCAAAATAAGCTTTTCATTTGTTTTTGAATTTTTTATTTTTTTAATTGTTGTCCAAGTACAGTTTTCTGCTTTTTACCCCCATCCCAGCCCACCCCCACAGCTCTCCCCACCTCCCTCCCGTTTCCACCTCCTTCCTTATTATTTGTCCATGTGTCCTTTATACTTGTTGCTTTAAACCCTACCCCTTCTCCCCTGAAATTCCCTCCCCTCTCCCTTCTGGTCACTGTCAGCCTGTTCTCAATTTCAGTGTCTTTGGTTATATTTTGCTTGTTTGTTTTGTTGTATAGGTTCCTGTTAAAGGTGAGATCAAATGGTATTTGTCTTTCACCGCCTGGCTTATTTTGCTTAGCATGATGCTTTCCAGTTCCATGCATGCTGTCGCAAGGGGTAGGAGCTCCTTCTTTCTTTCTGCTGCATAGAATTCCATTGTGTGAATGTACCATAGTTTTTTGATCCACTCATTTACTGATGGGCACCTAGGTGGCTTCCAGCACTTGGCTATTGTAAATTGTGCTGCTATGAACATAGGGGTGCATAGGTTCTTTTGGACTGGTGTTTCAGGGTTCTTAGGATGTAATCCTATCAGTGGAATTGCTGGGTCAAAAGGTATATCCATTTTTAGTTTTCTGAGACAATTCCATACTGTTTTCCATAGTGGTTGTACCAGTCTGCAATCCCACCAACAGTGCACTAGGGTCCCCTTTTCTCCACAACCTCTCCAACATTTGTTGTTTGTTGCTTTGTTTATGATGGCCATTCTGACTAGTGTGAAGTGGTATCTCATTGTGGTTTTAATGCATCTCTCTGATAGCTAGCAATACTGAGCATCTTTTCATGTGTCTCTGGATCCTCTGTATGTCCTCCTTGGAGAAGTGTCTGTTCAAGTCCTTTGCCCACTTTTTAATTGGGCTGCTTGCCTTCTTAGAGTGGAATCATGTGAGTTCTTTATATATTTTGGAGATTAAACCCTTGTCTGAGGTATCATTGGCAAATATGTTTTCCCATATGGTTGGTTCTCTTTTTATTTTAATACTGTTTTCTTTACCCGTGCAGAAGCTTTTTATTTTGATGAGATCCCATTTGTTTATTCTTTCCTTTATGTCCCTTGCTCTAGGGGACATAACAGTGAAAATACTCCTGTGTTCATCTGTTTTTTTAATCTTTGTCAACAATGCCAAAGAATTGAGAATTATTAGATTTGAAACTTTATTTTATTGTAAGGAATTTATGTAGCACATAAACAGAGAAATATATTTATATTCCTAGTCATAAAGAAAGATTATTGAGATTTGGAAGCTTTTGATGGTTCTGCCCAAACAATATGAAATAAGTAGTGGAAAAGTGAGACCATCTGCCTATAACGCAGGAATTCTTAAGCTGGGAAAGGGATTCATGGGTAGAATCCTTTGGGTCTATGGTTAAAATTCAAGACATCTGCACTGACCCCCACTTTATTTAAAAATCTTGACACTGTTCATCATGATTTTTTTGCCTTAATTTTGATTTTTAAAGTATTGCACTAAAAATATTTTGTTAACTGAGTTTTTTAGTACTCCTTACATTCATTTTCTGACTGAGTGATTGCTTCACTCACTTCATGCTAGTCCTGATCTGATCTGTGGACTATTATTATTTTAACAAGCTTCTAACTGAAACTTAGCATTTTCTTTAGCTATGAATGTAGGCGAAAACCACAATAGTACAAGCATTATTTACTTGGAGGCCAATAGAAATTATAGATGTTTCATGTGACATTACGGTTGTTGCAAATATCACCAAATATCATTTACATTCACCACTACTTTCAAATTATGATAGTTACTATATCTGCAGTACTTGTGTATCTTGTTGATGCCTTAATAAAAAAAGCATATAATATATCACAAATGTGTTTACTTTAATAATTTGTAACTGTATTTCAATATAGTTCCTTTTATAATTTTATGCAATTTATTTTATTCATTTAAATGCATTATTCTGAAAAGGGATCCAAAACCTCACCACACAGGTCCCATAAAGAACCCTGTATGGGATACCTACCCAGCTAGCTAATCTCTTGGTCACATGACCTTTGATCTTGGACCATTCATTAATTCAGGCAACCTATAACTCATGCATACATACATTCACATGCAACTAAAGTGTGTATATATGTAAACAAATCAGAAATTTTTGAAAATCAATTTATGGCTAAAGTAAACCAAATCAGTTTACCTATATAGCCATACCCTGATACAAGAACACTTAGAGAGTTTGATAAATATTCCTGTTCTTGGGTGCTACTTGAACTCAAATCTCTTAGTGTCTTAGCCTAGGGATCAAACTTTGATTCAAGCTCCCTTGAGATTCTGATTCAGATGGCTGTTGTCCTAAATGTTCCTTTCTGAAAGATTACTACAAGAAGTTGTTAAAGTAGTTCTCAGTGAGACTTCCAAATCACTAAAAAAAAGTACTGACTTTCTCTGTCTTCCCCCTCATTCCTTTCCTTCTTTCTACCTTCTCTTCCTCCCTCCTTCCTCGCTTCCTCCCTCTCTCCCTTCCTTCCTTCTAGAGAAACTGACTTTTTAAATTATCAAATATTTCAGTCATTTAAAGGGAGAAATTTATAACAACACTTGTACATATGACCCAACTTAAGGAGTTAAACATTGCAAATAAAATCCAAGTTCCATCATCAACTTTCCCAATCATATGCCAGCCCCACACCTTGAAGAAGGAATTTACATTCAGAATTTGGTGTTAATCATTCACATACATATGTTTAAATTTATACTACATATGTATTCATCATTAAATAAAACGTTATATTAGAAGGGGGTACCTGAAAAACCTGGAACTTATTTATTAAAAATTGTGTATTTATTGTTATATGTTTAAACTTCAGTCGCCTTTGATGTACCCTCCATTTGATGCAATACACCTATAGAGATGTTTTTTCCACTGCTCAAAACAGTTTTTGAGCTTGTCAGTTTTGATGCCTTTTAGTGCTTCTGCTATTTTGTCTTTCAACTCTTCCATATCAGCAAAAATGTTTCCCTTTGAGGACTTTTTTCATCCCCGGAAACAAAAAAAAAAGTTACTTGGGGTGAGATCAGGTGAATAGAGAGGTGGGGCATGGGGGTCATGCCATTTTTGGTCAAAACCTCCTGAATACTCAGCACAGGTGCACTAGTAAATCACCCATCATGAAATGGGCAAATGAGGTGAAAGTCTTCAAAAACAATTTACTGAAGCAGAACACAGCCTCTCACAACAATGCCAGCTGGTACACTGATACAGATGGGTTCCTAGAACACTCACTTATGGGGATGAGCCTGTAGTACAAGAGGCCCACCCTCTAGAAGATAATTCCATTTCTTGGGGGAGTCCCCCCTCATATATCAAATGCTTCTAAAGTTGGTAACATAGTATGTGTGTCTTCTGAAATTTACTACTTTCTCAACATTGTTTATAAGATTTATCTGTTATATAAGTAGCTCTAATCATGCTTTTTTAAAATAAACTTTTTATTTTGAAAGAATTTTAGATTCACAGAAAAGTTGCAGAGAACAGAGTGCTCCCATACGCCATTTCCCCACTTCTCCAATGTTAACATCCCACACAATAAAGATATTTTGTCCAGATGAAGAAATCAACATTGGTACATTACAAATAACTAAATTGCATATTTCATTTCTATATCACCAGTTTTCCCATTAATATCCCTTTTTCTACTCCAGAATCTAATCTAAATTATTGCATTGCACTTAGTATTCACTTTTTTCCTACTGAATGATTATACTAAAATTTATGTCTCTGTTTTTACATTGATAGATGTTTAACTTGTTTCCAGTTTTTCATTTATGTACCCGATGATTTCTTTGTATTTCACATATGAGGTCACTGTGCACACATATGTAACACATATTCTTCAAAATACTTACACCAACATACACTCTCACAAATAAATGAACATTCTTACTGCTCCAAATTCTTTCCAACTTTTGGTATCCTCAGACTACATTTTTAGCATTTTTATGGGTATGAAATAGCATCCATTTTAATTTTAATTTGTTTCCTTTATTATTAGTGAGATTCAACATTTTTTATTTGTTTTCTATTTTGTGGAATTACTGTTCATAACTGTTATGTTTAATTTTTATATTGATTTGCAGATGTATATTCCACATTAAATCTGAGTTGACAACATGCACTGAAAATATCTTCTCTGGTTGGCGGCTTGTGTTCTCTCACTTTTTAACACAGCATCTAGTCAGATGCATGGACCTTTTAAAATGTTAATGTGGTCTAACTGATTCACAGTCTTTTCCTTAAAGGTTTAATTTTTTTCCCCCAGGATAGTACAATATTTCCCAACTTTGAAAGCATAAAACAATTCTTCTATATTTTATTCCAAAAGTTTAAAATTTTTTCCTTCCACTTAATGTAGACTTTCGTGTAGAGCTTGAGGTAGAAATCCAGTCTCACTTCCTTCCTATTGCAATATGTAGATATACATTATCCCAGCAGTATTTATCGACAGGCTTATCTTTCCCTGCTGATCCACTTTCTCCGCTGATCCACAATCCTACTGACATTAAAGATCAAAAAGACCAAGTTTCCATATGTGCTTGGCTCTGTTTCTGGATCTTTTGTTCTTTCCATTTTCTCTCTTTGTTTATTCTTTTGCTAACATCACATCATTCTTAATTATCATATCTTTGTAAGCCTTATATCTGGAAGAGGTTCCATTTTGTATAATCTTTAATTTTAGGATCAGCTTGTTAAGGTCCATAAAACAAAACAAGAACAAAAAAACCTGGTAGAATTTGGGATTCTGTTGAATTTGAAGTAAAATGGTATCTTTATGCTTGAGTCTTTGTATTCACATACATGGTATACTAGTAGGTCTCTTTTAAAGTATATCAATAAAGATTTATAATTTTTTTCAAGAATGAGATTGAAATGAGGCATTACTCAAGTAATCATAAACTGGGAGAGACAGCACGAATAGTCCCTCACTGTAAGAAATTCTAGACCTCTGGTCAAGATGTTGGCATACGTAAACACAGCTCATTTTCTCGCACAACCACATCAAAATTACAAATAAAATATACAACAACCATCACTCAGAACTGTCAGAAGTTGGGCTGAATAGTAGTCTGACAACTAAGGAATTAAAGAAACCACATCCATCCAGACAGGTAGGATGGGTACAGATACAGAGCAGGCTGGTCCCACATCCACGTGTGGTGGATAAAAATTTGGGAGAAACATCCTGTGAGTAAGGAGTCCTAGCTCCATACCAGACCCCTCAGCCCAGGGTTCCAGTGCCAGGAAGATATGTCCCCATAACTTCTAGCTGCAAAAACTAGCAGTAATTGAGTTGGTGGAAGAAACTTCAGGAGTCCAGGCAGTTCCCCTTAAAGGACCCACACACAACTTACTCATGTTCACTCTTGTTAAGATCCAGCACCAGGGTAGCAACTTGAAAGGCACCAGTGGTACACAGGGAGGAACTGAAGTGTCTAGCATGAACGTGAGAGCTGGGCGGCAACTTTCTCCCAGACAAAAAGGTGGGAAGATGTTGGGAACCATTCTGCCTGGTTTCAGGAGTTGTAACCCCCCCCCCCCCCATGGCTAAGGCTAAGTGAGCGACCTTCAGACTGTAAGCCACTAAGGAGACAAAGCTTATCTCCCTAGCAGGAGCGCTGCTTCTGCTTCATCCATAACTGGCCCCCAATGCTTGGTCGGTTAGCCAATGACAGGTAAGATTCCCTCAAGGGAGGGGTCGCCTAAGACAGGCACGACCACTTGGAAGGCCCTCAAGGAAGGACTCGGGGGGTCTGCAGCAAAGAGGGGGTGATGGACCATCGCCCCCTGGCTATCCTGATACAGCCTGAGTCCTCATTTCGTCTGGAAGAAGTTTTCCTTATCTCTTGCTTCTTGGCTCTGATCCACTTAAGCCTGAAACTACAACAGAGGGTGGTGCAGCGCTGTGCTGGCTAGAGCGGGCTCCCCGGGTGATCAGGCATAAGAAAGAATTCGTAAAGTCCTGTGAAACCTGCTTTGCTAGGAGTGCTTTCATTTAAATGATAAGGGTGCAAGCAGGAAATGAGTTTGTCTCCCAAAGTTTTGTAACCCCTTAGCTGACAGACCCTGACTCAATTAAACCCTCAGAGTTCTTTGAAATCTTATCTATTGTTTGATCCTTGCTGCCTGACAATGATTGACGAGCTTTACCTGTATTCCTGTGTGTTACGAAACTAATAAAAGCCATTGAGGAAGGGGCTCTTGGTCCTTTTCCTTTGAGAGACTGGCCACCTCTCCTCCCCAAGCAGATCATGTCTTGGTAGACTTATTCTCATCTGTGGCAGATGGATGGGGCTCTGCAGGCAGAGCCCCACCACAGGAAGAGGCTATTGTCCCTTTCTGAGCCTTCCCACCACAGAGCCACAGAGCCACAGAGCCAGCAGGCTGGTGCCACATCTGAGGCTCCATTAACCTGGCTACACAATTTACCCTGCCCTGGAGATCCCCTGAGACTCTGTCCCACCCAACCTATGGGCTCAAAGTGTTTACCCAAACTGTTTACCCTGACTTTTCCATATGAATGGCTGGTCTTGGTGCATGCTTTACAACTTCCTAAACCCTATCACAAAAGCAACAGCAAGCCTCAGTGACCCCCTAACTCCCATACCTCTTTCTAGGTAGCCCCAGGCCCAGCACTAGCAGCAGCCAGCCTAGATTTACAGCTTAGCTTCACCTGGGAATCTCCAAGCCCAAGACAAAAAGTAGACATCTCAGACTGCTTTATAGCTCAGGTAGGATGGCCCTGGGCAGAACACAAGTTGGGGCAGACCTTGGCCTGCACCACCCAGGACATTCCAGAGCCTGCACACCCAGTGGACAACTACAGACCATGTCAGAGCAACACCACCATGCCCTTGCACAGCTGATCCTCCACAGAGGGTGGAGGTTAGTGGTAAGTGGTCACAGCCAGTGCTTGCAGCTGACTAGCCTGGGTAAATACCTCCCATTGACCTGCCAACAGCAACCAAGGCTCAACCACAAGAGGAGGGTGTACTCAGCCCACATAAAGGGTGGGCTGACTACTCAAACTAAGTTGAGTACCCAGCTTAGATAATAGGGGAGGCTGTGCCACTGAACCCTATAGGACACCTACTACATTAGGCCATGTTACTAAGACAGCTCTACTTAAATCATAGAATCAATCACAGGGAGACTGCCAAAATAAGGAGACAAAGAAACATGGCCCAAATGAAAGAACAGACCAAACTCCATAAAAAGAACTAAACAAAATGGAGATAAGCAATCTATCAGAGGCAGAGTTCAACATACTGGTTATAAGGATACTCAAAGAACTTAGGACTTCATCAGCATAAAACAGATCCAGTCAGAAATGAAGGATACACTAATTAAATAAAGAACACTTTGCAGGGAAACAATAGTAGAGTGGATGAAGCCAAGTTTCAAATCAATGATTTGGAATATACGGAAGCAAAAAACCACCAATCAAGACAAGAAAAAAAGAACCCCCCCAAAATGAGAATAGTGTAAGCACCCTCCAGGACAACTTCAAGCATTCCAACATTTGCATCGTAGGGGCACCAGAAGGAGAAGAGAAAGAGCAATAAATTGGAAATCTATTTGAAAAAATAATGAAAGAAAACTTCATTAATTTGGTGAAGGAAATAGATATGCAAGTCCAGGAAGCACAGAGAATCCCAAACAAGATGGATGCAAAGAGGCCCACTCCAAGACACATCATAATTAAAATGCCAAAGGTTAAAGATAAAGAGAGAATCTTAAAAGCAGCAAGAGAAAAGCAGTTATCTACAGGGGAGCTCCCATAAGATTGTCAGCTTATTTCTCAAAAGAAACTTTGCAGGCTATAAGGGACTGGCAAGAAATAGTCAAAGTCATGAAAAGCAGGGACCTACAGCCAAGATTGCTCCCCTGAGCAGTGCTTTCACTTTGAATGAAGGGCAGATAAAGAGCTTCCCAGACAAGAAAAAACTAAATGAGTTCATCATCACCAAATCATTATTACAAAGGTGTCAAACTCATTTTCACTGGGGGGCCACATCAACTTCACGGTTGCCTTCAAAGGGCTGAAATAATTTTAGGACTGTATAAATGTAACTATTCCTTAACTGTTAAGGAGTTGAAATTGCATTCGGCTCTTTGAAGGCAACCACAAGGCTGATGTGCCCCCAGTGAAAATGAGTTTGACACCCCGCATTATTATATGAAAAGTTAATGGGACTTATTTAAGAAGAAGAAGATCAAAACAATGAACAATAAAATGGCAAAAATTACATAACTATCAACAATTGAATCTGAAAAAAAAAACTAAGCAAACAAGAAGAACAGAAACAGAATCAAGGATACAGAGTACATGCTGATGGTTGCCAGATAGAAGGTGGTGTGGGAAATGGGTGAAGAGGTAGGGGATTAAGAAGTACAAATAGATAGTTACAGCATAGCCATGGGGATGTAAAGTATAGTAAAGGAAATGGAGTAGCCAGAGAACTTACAGGCATGACCCGTGGACATGAACA
The DNA here is from genome assembly GCA_039655065.1 of Glossophaga mutica. Taxonomy (NCBI): domain Eukaryota; kingdom Metazoa; phylum Chordata; class Mammalia; order Chiroptera; family Phyllostomidae; genus Glossophaga; species Glossophaga mutica. The sequence goes on from CM077306.1 coordinate 146,761,884, forward strand.
ATGGTGTGGGGATGGCCTGAAAGAGTGGGGGTTGCTTACTGGAGAGGTACACGCAGGGAAAGATTGGGACAACTACAATAGCATAATCAATAAAAAATAATTTAAAAAATATAAAAAATCCCAAAAAGAGCAAAGCCATAAATGTGTTAGACATAAAATAAAGTAGAAACAAAATCCAGAAAAAAAAGATAAATTCTAAAGCACATACTCTAGACAGAAAGTGATCCTGAATGGATTGCATGGGAAGTAAGGAGGAATGGTGAGCAAAGACATGAGTATAAATGTAGGTAAATAATAGCCACCATGTCTAATTTGTGAAAGTTAAACAAGATAAAGCTTAAAAAACAGAACAATAATATTTATGAGTTGACAAGTAGGTGACAGCAGTTAAATCATATTATTAGGGAGGAGGATAAAAATATTGACTTTTAGACTTTAAGTATTGATGTTAAATGGCAAGGGTAAACACGAAGAGGTCTGTTCAGAAGGTATCCAACCATGTAATATGAAAAACAGAGACATTTACTGAAGAAGATACAAGATACATTGTACAAAGGATAATGACATCATAGTCCCCTTCAAAGTAGGCACCTTGGGGCCTCACAGTTTTTCCAGTTACCATCAGCTGCCCTGTCATATTTTCCTGAATCTCACAGACAGTCTGAAATCTCTTCCCTTTCAAAGGTGATTTTAGTTTTGGGAAAATACAGAAGTTTCAGGGCACCAAATCTGGGCTGAAAAGGGCCTGAGTCACCTGGGAGATTTGATGTTTCTACAAAAAACTCTGCGGGAGACATGATGCATGAGAAGATGCACTATTGTGATACAGGTGCCAATAACCAGTTGCCCATAGCTGCAGCCTTCTGAATCATCACAGTTTCATGGAGGAAATGTTCAGGCTTAACACAAAATTTGATGCAGATTCATTGCTCTATTCATTCAATCATTTTGAATGTAACAACCACACAGTACACATGCTCACTCAATCATGTCTACCAACCCCACTGACTAGTACAGTGAAGTTGTCATTGTTCATGCATGTGCATTGGAATCCACTCTCCTTGGCTGCCAGGTTACATTGATGCCATGAAAACTATTCTCGTTATAGTAACAATGGCTGGACTTTTTCCAGACCATCCAGATATGAATATATAATATAACATTCCAAAAAAGTAGTGAGGGGGTTAGAATAAGGTAAAGGAAAAAAAGTGGTGAAGAAGAAACAAAAGATAAAAAATAGTGATCATTAAATCAAATGGTAAAGATAAACCAAATATGTGAATAGTCAAAAAAATCTTTAAACTTCTCATATCTCTAGTTATAAAACAAAGCTTGTCAAACTGGAATTTTTTTTAATCCAGCTAAATTTTTTGTTAAAATAAGGCACATCTAAAGCATAAGAACATAGGAAGGCTAAAAGTCAAATTGGAAGATAACACCTGCAAAATACTAACCAAATAAAGATGATCTTGCTATATGTTATAGCAATAGCAGACAAAATATATTTTAAGGTCAAAATTATTATTAGAGGCATTATGATTCATTATATGAAGATAAAAGTTTTGTATTAGTAGGATAATATAAATATTCTAAACATAAATTTCTAAACTTATAAACATAGTAAGCAAGCAAAAATACCATCGAGGATATATAAAATGTGAACAACACAGTTTGCAGTCCTGAGCTAAAGAACATAAGAAGAATATTGTAATTTTTGGTTGCAATATTATCCATATGTTCATTGGCTCAACATTGTACAGCCTTTTCAAATACACAAACAATATTTTATTTAAATAAGCCATTTTTAAGCCATAAAACTAACTTTAATGAATTTCAAAGGGTCAGAGTCATATGACCACATTCTTTGATGCAATTAAATTAAATATCAAAAAAGTAAATAACTATACCTCTAAATAAGCACTGCTCAACTACATATTTAGTGGAAATTATATATTTAGACTTGAATAATAAAAACAATATTATCAAAATTGTGAGGTGCAGCAAAAGTGTTTCTTAGAGGGAAATGTGTAGCCTTAACTGCTTACAAATAGAAAAGATGAAAAGCCTCAAATTTAATGAGCTAAGAATTCAACTTAAGAGGTTTAAAATATAAATAGCAGAATATACTAAAAAAAGTAGAAACAAGGAAACAATTATAACAGATATATTAATGAAATAGAATAATATACCATAAATGTGAATGAAATGTAAAAATTTGGGTTTTTGAAAATGCTAATAAAATTGACAAACTCCTAGCAAGTTTGGTAAGAAAAAGGAGAGAATTCAAAGTAAGCACAATTAAGAATGAATAGGAAACTATCAAATTCTATAAATACTGAATAAAAGTAAAAGGAAATTATGAACTTTAGGTCAGCAAACTTGAAAAACAGAGCTTATGAATACTGGAAAAATATAACAAAAACTGATTCAAGTATAAGAAATAATCTCCAATCATTAAAGAAGTTAAAACAGTAATTTTAAAATTTTCCCATAAAGTTTCCAGGTGAATTCCATCAAACATCTGAAGAACATGTTATTCCAACTTTACACAAACCCTTCTGCTCATTGATGAACTAAATGACATTAACATTAAACAAATAATATATTATGATCTCAAATTTCCTGAAGATGCCTAAGATTGGGAGATATATAATAAAACTATAATAATAAAGAATGGGTAGTATTGGCAAAGCTACAAAAATAGATCAATGGAACAAAGTATACAGTTCTGAAACAGACACATTTAGGGAAACTTGATTTACAATATAATAGGCATCTCAGGTAAGTGAGTAAAGGAAAGACTAAAATAAGTATTTTAAACTTGGTTTCCTAAAAACCAGAATCTAAGGCAAAGCTTAAAGGAGATCTCATCTCAGGGCAGCAAAGAGTGATAGAAAAGGAAGGCTGGGAGGGAAGGAAAACAATTTCTGAGCTAGCCATAGCTTCACAGAGAGACATAGCTGGCTGCTTATAGCTCAGTCACGCTGGACATTTTAAGACAGGCTATTCGAATCATTCTGGTTCACAACAGTCTGCCAGAGGAAGGATGTGAGGAGAATCGACCTGCTGGTTCTCTCTTTTCTTCTATTCCCCATGGGTCAAAGTTTGTCTCTAAAAGCATTAACCCCACCACAATTCCAGGCTGCATCACTTGATCCTTTGGAGCCACACCTGGGACACTCATGCCACGACCTGATGCCTTGCAGTGTTGTTTTTTATCTGGAGTGAGCAGTGGCAGGAGGAGCCAGAGACTCTATGGGTCCACTTGGGTTGGGCCCAGGGGATCACACAGCAACAGATATGATGGGGGCAGTCCTGGGGCTGGCACTCTCTATGGGTAAGGCCAAGACAGCTGGCCGTGCCAGTAGATGAGGCAACAGCTGCAGCAGCCATGCAGCCATCAGGAGCTTCCCCAGTGCAATCAGACAAGGACCCTGGACAGGCTGAGTCTGAGTAAATCTTCATTAATTGTGTCCAAAACAATTGGATATCCACATGGTAAAATATGATATCTGATTTTATATCAAACCTTAAAAAATTCAGTCTAGGTAGAAAAGAGATCTAATTGTGAAAGGCAAGAGAGTTTAAGAGAATAGATTTACCACCTCTGGAAGAGAAGGATTTCGTAAACATATCCCCAAAAGTACAAACCGTAGAGTAAAGATTTTAAAATGTTATAACATTAAAGTTAAGAATCTACTGTTCATCAAAAGACCTCATAGAGAGAAAAGATGAAACATGAATTTCCAGAAAATATCTGCTACACATACAACCGATTAAGATATGTAGGCCACATAAAAAATTACTACAAATCATTAAGAAAAAGACAAGTAACTCAATAGAAAATGGCAAACATGATGAACAGTATTTCACAGAGGAACACAAATGGCCTGTGAACATATTTTTAAATGCTCAAACAACATATGAAATCAATTAACATAATACATCGTGCAACAAAATTAAGGACAAACCTATATAATCATCTCATAGAAAAAGCATTTGACAAAATTCCACACCCTTCTTGATAAAAGCACTGAATACGCTAAATATAGAAGGGAAACTCTTCAATCTGATAAGTGATATTGGAGGGGTTCAGAGCAGGCTCCCCAGAGCTGTGCCGCTTCAGCATGTGAATTATTTTGAGCTGAAGGAAATCAAGACCCTGTGGACTCAAGAAAAACTTTTACTTCTTAAAGAAGTTAAACAGGGGTCTTAACCATAATAAGAGTTTCACAAGAAATAACCTTGTATTACTTATCTGTAGGGCAGGGCAAACTTCTAATTACTAAGCATCTGCTCTCTTTATTGTCCTGCGAATGACCTTCCTCCTTTCGGAAGCTCCAAGGCATCTGATCTCATCTTTACTTAGAATACCACATATATCTCATTTTAATTTTTTGTCTCTGAACCTCTCATGTATGTGGGGGTCTCTGACTGCCTCATGTATGTAAGATTCCCAAATGTGTGTATATAATTAAATTTGGTTATTTTCTGTTAGTCTACCTCATGTTGATTTAATTATTAGACCAGCCAGAAGAACCTAGAAAGGCAGAGAAAATTTTCTTCCTCCCCAATCTTTGGTGTGAGCAGGATACTGCACTGACAGGGAACTGCTCACCCCCAAGCTGCTGTGGTAGAAAGGTTCTGGGACCTCTGACATGAGCTGGCAAAGGTAAGAATTCTTGCCAAGTCAGGCTTCTGGGCATCTTCCTGCAGAGTTCGGTGGGAGCAGAGTGGTGAGATTCTTTTTTCTCTTCTCTAAATTTAGATTAGTAGGATAAAACATTTGTGAAACATGTTTCTTGGGTGTGGTGACTTTTGCTATGTGAATGAACAAGTTGCTACATAGCAGACCTCAAAAGCTCAATGACCAAAAGCAACCTCACAGGATGATGTAATCAGAAAATCCTAACTGGGCAGGTCATTGTGGGTAGTCAAGTCCCAGGCTTATAGCTTCCTTTGTAAAAGCTTAAGCTTTATCTTTAGTAAAAGGTTAATCTAGCCCTGTCTGTTCTTCTTACGCGTCGAGGATAACATATTTCTGAACATTGGGATTTTCTTTTCCAGATCCCTCGAAGGCATAACTACAGGCACTAGAACACAAGGAACTCAAAACTTCGCATTGTTGCTTTGTTGCCTGCAATCCACCTCTATTTACCATGAATGTTAACTGTCAACTATCCTGCACCTACTCATGGAAAAGGGGTATGCAACCCTCAATTTTACTTTTTATCCCATCCTAGATACACTCTCCCTCCATTTTACTTCTCCCCTGTCCTTAATCTTTGCAGGAAGTTTCAAAGGTGGGACTAACAAGGTTCAGAACAAGTTCCACTTTGGTTTGTGAGTTATTTTGAGCTGAAGGCAACTGAAACCCTGTGGACTCATGAGAAACTTTTACCTCTCCCTTAAAAATTTTAAATTAGGTGTCTTGTCCATAATAAGAGTCACCACCAGAAATAACTTTTTAATCACATATTATAGGACAGGGCAAACTTCTACCGTATTTTGCCATGTATAATGCACACCCACGTTTTTGGGCCAAACTTTCAGGAAAGAAAACTTTTATTTTAAATTTTTAATTCAAATTTTTATTTATTTATATTTAGAAACTTGTTTTTTGTATTCTAAAGAAATTTTAGCACTTGTTTTTGAAAATATTATGGTACAAGAAATTTTATATACCAGTAAGAAATTAGTACTACCCAGTATAACTACCCATGTATGATAAAGTTTTTTGCTCAAAACTTTGGGCAAAAAGTGCACATTATACATGGCAAAATATGGTAATTACTAAAAGTCTGCTTTCTTATCATTCTGTGAATAACTTTACTCCCTCTAAAGACCCAAGGCACCTTATCTCAACCTTAGCTCAGAATGCCGTATACATACATACGGCACTTTAACTTTTTGTCTCTGATCTTTGCATGCATGTGGGGTCTCTGACTCCTTCACGTATGTGAAATTCCCATATATACATATATAATTTGGTTATTTTCTCTTGCTAATCTCTCATATGTTAATTTAATTATTAGACCAGTTGGAGGAATGTAGAAGGGTAAAAGAAATTTTCTGCCTCCTCCACAGTACCTATGAAAAACTCGCAGCTTCCATCCCACTTAACAGTGAAAGACTTAATGCTTTCCCCTTAAGATTAGGGACAACAAAAGGATGTCTGCTGTTACCCCTGCTAATCAACATGATACTGGCTGTTTTAGTCAGGGAAATTAGGCAAGGAAAATAATAAAAGGCATTCAGATTAGGGGAGGAAAGTAAAATGATCCCCATTGGTAGATGATCTTTCTTGTATATAGAAAATCCTAAAATGCTACTGAAAAAGTATTAGAACTAATAAATGAGTTCAGCAAGTTTGCCAGACATGTGATCCATATACAAAAATCAACTGTATGTTTATACAGTAACAATGACCAAACAATAAATAAAATTAAGAAAAAATTCCATTTACAATAGCATCAAAAAATCAAATAATCAAAAATAAACAGAAAACAAAACTTAGATGCTGAAAATTACATAAGACCTAAAATTGTTGAAATAAATAAGACCTAAATTAAATGAAAGATGTTCTATGTTCAATGATTGTTATACTTAATATTATAAAGATGGCAGTACTCTCCAAGCTGATCTACAAATTCAATGCAACTCCTATTAAAACTGTAGCTGGCTTTTTGCAGATTGACAAGATGAACCTAAAATTCATATGGAAATTCAAGGAATCCCAAATAGCCAAAACAATCTTGAAAAACAACAGAGTTGGAAGGCTTGTACTTCCCAATTACAAAATTTATTGCAGTGCTGAAGTAGTTGAGACAATACATTACTAGCATAAGACAGACATATGGAATATATCATTGGAATAGAATTGAGAGTCCAGAAATAAACCCTCACATTTAGAGTCCATCTGGCTTCAAAAGGGAGCAAAAACAATTCAATGAAAAAGAATAGGCTCCTTAAGGAATGGTATTGCCACAAGTGGATATACACATACAAAACAATAAAGTTGGACCCCAACCTTATGTCACGTACAAAATTTAACTCAAAATGAATCAACATAAATGAGAGTTAAAACTATGAAACTAAGCCTGGCTGGCATGGCTTAGTGGATTGAGCGCCGGCCTGCAAACTGAAGAGTAACTGGTTCGATTCCCACTCAGACAGAGCCGATGCCTGGGTTGCAGGCTGGGTCCCTGGAGAGGGGTATGCGGGAGGTGGCCACACATTGATGTTTCTCTCTCTCTCTCTCTTTCTCCTTCCCTTCCCCTCTCTCTAAAAGTAAATAAATAAAAGCTTTTTAAAAACTATAAAACTCTTAGAAGAAATCATAGACATAAATCTTCAAGATCTTAAACTAGTCAATGGTTTCTTGGATAGGACACAAAAGCACAAGCAACAATAGAAAAAAATGATACATTAAACATCAAAATAGAAAACTTTTGTGCTTCAAAAGACATAATCAAGAAAGTGAAAGGACAAGCCACAAATGGTAGAGAATTTTTGATATTCTTTAACTGGTAAGAAACTTTTATGTAGACTATAAAAGAAAGGCTCATTCCGCAATAATAAAAGGATAGTTAACCCAATTTTCAGAATAGGAAAAGGATCTGAACACACATTTCTCCAAAGAGGGTATATATGTACAGATGGCCCATAAGCACATGAAAAGATGCTCAATATCACTAGCTATCAGAGAAATGTAAATCAGATCCAAACTGAGATACTACTTCATATCCCCTAGGATGACTATAATCTAAAGACAGACAATAAGTTGGTAAAAATATGAAAACATTGAAACCCCATACACTACTGGTAGGAACAGAAAATGGTGCAATTACTGTGGAATATAGTCTGGCAGTTCCGCAAAAGATTAAGATATGATATAGAGACATGTAAGACAAAATCAGTTGACTCACTGTGGAAAAAACTATGGAGTTTCCTCAGAAAGTTAAAAATAGAAATAGACTCCCTTTTGACCCAGCAATTCCATTCCTGGGAATTATCTGAAGAAACCTGAAACACTAATTTGAAAATATATACCACTATGTTCATTGCAGCATTATTTACAAGAGCCAAGATTTGGAAGCAGCCTAAGTGTCCATCAGTAGGTGAGTGAATAAAACAGCTATGGTATATATACACAATGGAATACTACTTGGCCACAAAAAGAGAAGAAAATTTTACCCTTTGTGACAGAATGGATGGACCTGGAGAATTTACACTATGTAAAATACTATGTGAAATACCATGTTTTGCAATGTACAATGAATGTGCACACACATTTTTGGCCCAAACTTTCAGTGAAAATATCTTTTATTTTAATTTTTAAATTCAGTTATTTACTTATTTATATTTAGAAACAAAACTGATTATCATATTCTAGGGTATTACTTTGCATATGGATACTGTTATTGCTTTCTAGAGTTACACTTTTCATATATAACCATAAATAAAAGAATTAAAAACATGTATATAGAAAGGAAATTATTACTACCCCTGCATAATGTGTATCTTTCACTCAAAAATTTGGGCAAAAAAGTGCGCATCATACAAAGCAAAATATGGTAAGCCAGCCCGAGAAAGACAAATACCACATGATTTCACTCATATGTGGAATCTAATGAACGAACTGAACTAACACACAAAACAGAGACAGACTCATAGGTAGAGAGCAGGCTGACAACTCTGGGTGGGGGCGTTGGGTATGGAACAATCGAGTGAAAAAGGACTCATGGACATGGACAACAGTGTGGTGACTGCAGGGGGGAGTGGGGGTGGGTGGAGATGGAAGAGGGTATCAGCTGGTATATGGTCATGGAAAAAACTACAATAACAAACACTATTTAAAAAATCATTTGACTCAAGCAATCTAACAAATTGCAAGGAAAATAAAACATCAAAAGAAAACATTATTAATGATATCCAAAGAAAGAAGAGTGCAGTGAAAATGCTGCCTTCTTTTCACATACCCTACTCCAAATGAGCTAAGTAAGCTAGAAGTTTTCAGACCTACATGTTAATTTTTTAAAGTAACTGCAACTTAATACGTGGAATATGTGCCATCTGTACCCAGAGAGTGGCAGACAAGTCAAGACTGACTTGCCTTGGGAAGACAATGGTGAAATGTGCTTTAGATGGGGAGGACTAATTGGCATGCAACTTAAAATACTCAAGCCTACAGAGCCAAGCCATTAGATCTTGCTGAAAAACACTGGAAGTCAGGACATGAATGCTATCCTTGAAAAGGGCAAGTTATTTACATCCGTTTTCAGGGAAAAATTGTAACAGCCCTGAAAATTGTAAACAATTCACTTTCTCTTAGAGTTCCGGGAAGGTACTGGATTCAGTCTTCATGTGATCAATGCAAAAATTTCAACAATGCTAAGTATGGAAGAATGCTCAGCCTGACTCTGCGAAAGGAAATCTCATGCAATCTGTTTACTACTTACTCCATAACACCCAGTGGGGCTATGTAGATAGGATGAATGTAACTGATGGGTATTGTGGACTTGAACAAGATTTTAATTCTTATAATACCTGATGTTTTTCATTAACAAAAGAGATTTAGAATGATAGTAATCAGGTTTGTAAAAATTAGGTAAAGGTTTGTATACACAGAGTTAAAAAGTTCAAGAACTCAATATTGCCAGAAGGACATTTCTAGAAGTGCCCCTTTTAAAGACATATTCTGCTCACCCTGATTAGTTAGGAAAATGCACCTTTCTCTCCCGCAGGTGGCTGGATTCCAGCCCCTACTTAGGCCTCCCGAACAGCCTCACGCAGGACACAACTCTACAGCAGGTGTCCTGATCGCCATTCCCTCCACCATCTCTCTCATCCTCTTGTCTCTGTTTAATTGTTCTCCACAACGTAAAACAGCCTGTAATATACTATACAAATTAACTTGTTTTGTTTATTTTTGGTCTCCACAACTAGAATATATGAGTCATGATGGGAAAGATTTTTGTTTTGTTCACTGTCACCAGCACTTAATATGCCTGATTAATCCTGATAGAGCTCAATAAATATTTGTTGAAGGAAATGTGCTGGAAATAGACCAGAACAAAAAAAAAAAAAGAAGAGAAGAGGAAAAAAGAGTTACTGTATGACCCATCAATTCTACTCCTAGTCAAGAGAAATGAAAATATGTATCCATATATTTTTACACAAAAATTTCTACACAAATGTCCACAAGTAGAAATAACTCATATGCTATATTTCTACAATAGTCAACTGATGAATGAGTGAATAAAATACTGTATATCCATACAATGGAATATTTGGCAATAAAAAGGAAGTATTGATACTGTACATGGTAGAAGATGGATGAACCTAAAAACATTACACTGAGTAGAAAAATGCACTTATGGAGAACCACATATTATATGATTCGGTTTATAGAAAATGTACAGAGTAGGCAAATCTATAGAGTCAAAAAGTTACCAGGGCAGAGGGACTTGGGGAAATGAGAAATAACTGCTAATGAGTACAGGGTTCCTTTGGTGGGTGACAAAATTGTTCTAAAATTTCCTGTCATTATGGTTGCACAACTCTGTAAATAAAGAATGCTGAATTATATACTTTAAATGAGTAACTGTAATGCATGTGAATTATATCATAATGAGGTTGTTATAAAAAATAAAAAAGTGCTCAACCTCATTCAACATCAGATAGATAAAAATTAAACCCACAAAGATATGTCATTTTACTGCAAATAAGCAAGGAAAATTCAAATTTTGGAAAGTACCAAAGTGTTAGCGTGGTCGCAGAATAATGAGAACTCTCATCCGCTGCTTATGGAGTGCAATTAGAGGCACAACTTTGGAAAATCCTTTGGCAATAACTTGTATACACCCTGTGACCTAGCACATCCTGTCTCTGTACATAAACACCAGGAGACAGGCATAATAATGTTTATAACAGCATCTATTAAAGCCAGTGTAGACCGGTACCACCCAGATGTTTGTCAACTGTGGAATGGATTCAATTTGCTGGGACCGGGCAATTTTTTAATGAAAAATTGTGATCATGCTGCAAATTATAGACAATTCAGCTTCACTTAGAGTACCACAAAGATACTGGATTCAGTCTTAACGGAAATTGTCCCATGAAAACTGCCCATAATGAGGCAGAAGACATTCTGAAAATGGAAACCGTACAATATTAGGAAAGTGGAATGACCTGAAACAAACACCACCGACAAAACAAATACCCTCTGCACACCAGGGTGGGTTTTTTCCCCATAGGTTCCTAACCTACAGGGAATGTGGTTGTGTTAGCTAACTCCCTCAAAAGTCTACAAAGCAAAGCACCCTATTATTAGTCCACATAAGCTCAGATTCATAGAAAGAAATACCATGAGAGTAGAGAGAATGGGAGCTTGGGGACAAAGTATTTTTCAAGGGGCAAGATTGGACTCTACAAGGTGAGGGACACTGTCTCTTGCTATGTAGACAGGAAAGTAACAGTAGGCAGATTACTTTCTATTTGTCCTCTAGCCACATTCCCCCCCACCCTGCACCAGAGAATCAGGTACATGGACAGAGGAAGCCTGGAACCTCCATTCTTGAATTGGTTCAGAATCTGCCTAATCCTCGTAAACCATTTCTCCACTCTCCACCCACTTACAGGAGGCCAAAGAGAAAAGCACACTGATCTGCCTGTTTTCATTCCATTCCCCTCAGGCAATGTCTTCTCACTACTGGGAAAAGTACTTCCTTCTTTCATCAGAAGTGGTTCCCAAATTCTCTTGCCACTAATCATTTCTTTTCTGTGTGACATTTTCTCAGGTGTCCTTTCTATTAATAAATTCTCACTTGTCATAGCATCTTCCCAAGTGACACTGAAGTCATTGATTTGCTACCTCACCATAGCTTCCTCTTCTGGCCACGGATACTTAAAAGCGTCTCAGGTGTCCCTTCCAAAGCTTCCTCTCCTCCCTCTCCAAACAACTGCAAACAAATCTGAGTCAGTTGAAGGATTTTTGTCCTGAATCTGCAAACTTAGATCATCTGGCAACACTGGTTATTCAAGGTGGAAAAACCCAGGAATTGTGATGGTCAGACAGGTTTTCTTGTCTACAAAAAGGCAGCAAGGAACAATATAGGCCCCAGAAAGGAGTTTTAAGTGGGTTTGCAAGAATGCAGATACATATATAAAATATATATGTATAAAATGTAGTAATGTTTCTGCAATTCAAGTGGATTTTATCCTTTAAAAATTCAACTATTTTGCTAACCAACATGATCAGTTTTATATGTAATGTTTACTTATTTTCATTCAATACTCCGTAACATAGCTGAAGAGTAAAAAAAATGGACTTTTTAATTTTCTACTATTTAAAGTTTTTTGGTCATTGTTCATGTTCATGTCAATACGTAGGAGTTAACAATTCATAGTACACATCATTCTCTCTGGGGGGTACCTGACAAATTATTTTAGCATGAAAGATCTTATATTTATTTATTTTTATTATTATACAGTATTGCTTTCAAGAAGATTTTGAGGTGACTTAAACTAAAAATAATACAACTACAATAGTAAAAGAAAAAAAGCTATGCAAAAGAAAGAAAATAAACATGTTTAGCTTAGTGACAAATACAACTACAAGGACTGAGGACTAAGCCAACTGGAGTTTCCTAGCAGTCAAAGTAAAAGGGAAACAGAAGCCACATCAACACTTCAAATAAAAACAGGTTTGATTTTATTTTACAACCAAATCTAAAAGGAGTTTCTAAAAAAGGAAATAGTCATTCATTCAAACATTCATTCATTCAAGCCAAATCCTAGATAAGATACTGGAAATACAATGTTAAATATTTCAAAATAATCTCTGCCCTCAAAGAGCTTACAGTCTATTGGGAAGGACAGACAATAAACAAGTAATCAAGCAAATAAATATAAATCACAACTGAAGAAGTGTACAGGGCACTAAGAGAATAACCAAGCGGGAAGGACTCTCTGAGGGGGTAACATGTAAAAAATAAGTAAGAGATGAAATGTATTTTCTGCACAGAGCTGTTTCGGGGGAGAACAAGGCCCTGAAGTACTCCTACAGAACACTGATTTTTGAGGTGGAGAAACTCCCAGTGTGTTTGGCAGATACCCTGCTTAGCAATGCTACAAAGGAAGAAACAGGAATGCAGACTCCAGAGTTTTCAATTAAAATGCCTACGTTTGAGGCTCTTGGCAAAGAGAGTCAAGGAAGAGTTTCAATGTGAGAGTGGCTAGCAGTTAGATTTACCTCAAAAAGTAGCAGAATGTGCCTCCAAGAGTCCTTGAGGGTACATGCCTGCCTGCTTGGGCTTCTGTGATTTTGCCTGAACTCAAAGATTAAGAAAAATAGTCTCATTTTAGTAGCTTTTGGCCTGTAATTGCTTTCCGTCCCACATTACCTATGTAAGTGAAAGAGAGACAAATAAGAAATGCACTTTTAAATAGAAACATTATAGCCCTGACTGGTGTAGCTCAATGGATTGAGTGTGGGTAATGTGGGCTGTGAACCAAACGGTTGCCAGTTTGATTCCCAGTCAGGGCACATGCCTGGATTGTGGGCCAGGTCCCCAGTGATGGCTCATTTCTTTCTCCTTCCCTTCCCCTCTCTCTAAAAATAAATAAATAAAATCTTTTTAAAAATTAAAAAAATAAATAGAAACATTATGATTCATATTTGTATTAAAATTTGAATAATTTAGAAATTGAAAAACCAGGAGAAAGTTATATGAAAGTTCTTGTTCTTTTTTAGTCTGCTGAGAGAAAGGGTCAGAGGGAGAGAGTGCAAGGGGGGAGAGGAAAAAGTGGAAGTACTAGGGGTGGGGGGGGGAGAGAGAGTGCGCAAGTGCACATGTCTCTGCTTCAAACGGAATATGATGATGAAAAAAGCTGACAGGCTGAAAACAGGCCCAAGTGTTGTTGCTATGGTTACTGTACCATCTGTGTTCTTGCCTACCCTTCACCAAAGGATTATATAACCTGGTAACTAGCTAAATATTAAAATGGACCTAAGAGTTGAAGTGGTTATTTTTGTTATTTTTAAAAAGGATGATTGTTGTCAGAATGGTTATCATCAATAAATCAACAAACAACAAGTGCTGATGAGGATGTGGAGAAAAGGGAACCCTTTTGCACCGTTGATGGGAATGCAGACTGGTGTAACCACTGTGGAAAGCAGTGTGGAGATACCTCAAAAAATTAAACATGGACCTGCTTTTTGATCCAGCGATCCCACTTCTGGGGTTATATTTGAAGGAACCTAAAACACTAATTCAAAAGAACATAAGCACCCTATGTTCGTTGCAGCATTATTTACAATAACCAAGATATGGAAACAGTCCAAGTGTCCATCAATAGATGAGTGAATAAAACAACTATGGGACATTTACACAATGGAATTCTACTCAGCTGTAAAAAAAAAATGAGAATTTTACCCTTTGCAACAGTAGAGCTTTATTGTCCAGCTTCGTAGGAACACTGATAAAGAATTGTTGAATCACAACTGGCAAAAAAACGGCCCACAACCCATTGTGGAAAAAAATAAATTGTTAAACTATTAAACACATGAGTATGTACAGCAGGTCCTACAATAATGTCCTTTTATTTAACATCTTTTCAGTATAACGTTGATGAGATGCCATTGGAACTTAACTTGTTCATATCGATTAACCTGTGGTAAAAATTGGTTTTGCTATAGATCATTTCACTTAATACCACAGAACCTATCAACCACATTGCAAACTTACTGTACCTTCAGGATCATTTCCCATTGTTCCATTACAGCTTAATTTCCTGCTCCCTTGAAGTTGCAAGAGGAATTATTTAGACAATTATTAAGACCATAACTTTCTTCACAGAGTATTATCTAAAACCACCTTGACTTTGCAATGTTGGGGTAAAACTGCAACATTCACAGTAAATTTTAAAATGTGGAGAATTATTTTAATAAACAGGTTCAAATGTTAAGTGCCAATATGAAACCTGTGGCATAGGACCTCAAGCAGCTGAACAGCGTTGTTACCATTCATGGACTTCGGTGTGCTATGCAACACATGAGAGTCAAAATACTAGCTCTCTAAAGAAAACTTTGAACATGTGTGGTTGTTATAGTCAGTTTGATTAAACACATTCAGCAGAGAAAGTGTTTCTGCTGAGCAAACCAGAAAGGAAAACAAGTGCCTGAAAGCATTATGGCAGAGTTGGTCACTAGGAATCAAATTTCACCTGAAAATATAATCTTGGCAAATTTTACTTTAGTGAGTTCTTCTTCTGGATATAAGGTTGCCGCCTTCATCATATTAATCCCCACTAGAAAGAATCTTCTAATTTAAAATCAACAATAATGTCATGAAACTTAGTAGTAGTACTGGATTGAGCTTCAAAACCTGACTTTGCAAGACAGCAAACTGATGATGCTAAAAGGGTAGAAAGAAAGGGCCCTTCCAGAGGTGAGTGGAGCAGCAGGCTGAGGGGGTGCTTCCAAACCACATGGAGTCCTGGTGGTCACAGGCCCGTCGGCAAAGTGTGGCCTGCTTAGGTCTCTGGGTATGCCTGAAGTCTCAGGACCGTCCTTAAAAACAAATGTTTTCAGTTTTAGGTGGTGGGGCATGTAGTATTTTGTTTTTTCTAACTCTTCTTCATCATAAACGCATCTATAATCGCCTTCTTTGTATTCTCGGGTCTCTGAAAATATATTTCCTTAGACACCTTGCTGGAAGAATTTGGACCTTCCTGCTGTCACAGGAATGGTGACACCGCATCTCTGCCACCCGGCTGAGCACTGCTGGGTGATCGTAACTGGGACTGACACGGGTACATGGCAGAAAAACAAGCTGGCCCTTGCTGCCTGGGTGGCTGGCAGACCATTCAGAAGCCATTTGTTTTTAGTTAAAATGTCACAGTTTACTACATCAAGGAAATTTGATATTTGGCTTTTTAAGAAATCAGAAAGCCACATTTCCTTTCTTTTTACTAAATACCATATTTTTTGCCACTTAAGCTCAGGACAATTTCCTTTTTCAGATGAGTTATATAAATTAACAACTTCTGTCATTTATTTATGCACCAATATCTGGATGGAAAGTTCTGCTACTAGTACACATTGTATAAGTAATGCTGTCACTTCCTACTACATTTTAAAAATAAAACTATTTCAGTTTTGCACACTCATTATTTTCAGAATTAAACTTTGGGCTCCAGTTTTGAGATAGACATAAATATTTTTTTCTAGTTGTTTAAAAGGAAAACACACTTTGCTTCTCTACTAGGATAGAGCGAAACAAACACCCTTCTACAGTACATTTTTACAATTCTTCCGACCTGTAAAAAGGACTTTGCTGCTGAGTCCGCTACCAGCACCCATCCATCCTTCCCTCTAGCACTCCTTGTATGAGGATGTAAATAACCTCGTTTCACAGCACACCCTTTTGTACATAGCCCTTGGCTGCTCCCAAGTTCATTGTGATCTCAGTTGACAGAGTTTGGTTCAGCTAGTCTTAAAATTTTCTGCAGTTTTGAGTTTTCTACTCCCAGCTGATTCCTTGTAGCTTCGAAACCACAGTGGTGGAATGTTAGCCTTGTGATAGAGCATTCATAAATAAAAAAAATTAGCAGTCTGATGGCAAAATGCAGTATGGAAGGCAAAGCACTGGAATATCAGGGCCAGAATGCACAGCTGGGCAGACTGCACCAGCTGGGCTCCCGATATACCTAGCAGAAGGCAGTTTCCGGCTCGTATTTATTTTTCTAACCTTCATGATCACCATCTCCCTCCCTTCTTTAACCCACAATTATGTTGAGTCCCTACTTCACAGACTTATGGCCTTACTGGATATGACCTTTCTTCAGCTCTTCCCTCAGAAAGGGAGGTGCTTCCATACTGCTCAGTTCAAATCCTAATTGGACAGCAGCACCCAGGACTCATGCATTGCACCCTTGGGTGTTTCATCAATCATGAGAAAGAGAAGTAGCAGGAGACTGGAAAAGGTCCCTCCCTGGCCTCCTAGGAGGACAGTTACCAACAGCACCTGGACCAAGATGTCACAGGATCCTCCCTTCAGTACATCTGGCTCTTTCAGTCTCCATGTTATCATATGATTATTCATGTCTGAGAGTTTTATTTCCACAGTCCTGATTCAGTGTTAGCTTCCTGTAGACAGGAAAGATGTTTAACCCAATGTGTTGCCCAAAGGACTTGGCTCATGGTAGGATTTCAAGAAGTTCTGACTTAATAGGATATGCAACTTCCTCCAAAAAGATTTCAGTTCAAACTAAGGGCAGTGACATCAGTAACATGGGGCATTATGGCCATAATTTTAGAAAGATTCCTAGGGTGTCTCAGCAGTTAGTATTCGGAGGGAAAATTCTGTCCTATGACCTACAAAATATTTTTCCCCCGGAATTCAACCTAGGAATCTGACTTCCCATCCTGGCTGTGGATCAGGACCCCCCAATGTGCTTGCTGAACTATAGCTGACCTATCTTTCCCCAACCCCACTGCTCTCACAACCCATTTTGACTCATTAGATATGGGATACAGCAGAAAATATACCTTTATTTTAAGTTGCCTAGCTGATTGTCTCATGCCTGGCAAGGTTTGGGTACACGGCCCCCCGGAGACTGCTGACATGTGGAGAGCCATGTGCTAAGAAAGTGGTGAGACTAACTTTCCACACCCTGCAAAACTGTTGGCAAGATGAATGTGTAATTCTTTGTGGGCTTAACAATCTTCTCCCTATTGAGGCTGGAACAGGATGGGGTGGAGATTCAAGTTGATCATTTACACTAAACATACCTTTTCTGTTGGTGCTAGAAGGGACTCTTCAGTGGTAAGCAAGAGAATATTCCCTTGTGTGATAAGTTCTTTTCCATTTGTGACATTGGATATTAGAAAAATGTGTATCAAGAGCAGTAAGTGCCCTGGCTGGTGTGGCTCAATGGGTTGAGTGTTGCCCACAAAGCCAAAGGTCACCAGTTGGATTCCTGGTCAGGGCACATGCCTGGGCTGCGGGCCTTGTCCCCAGCTGGGGTGTGTGTGAAAGGCAACCAATTAATGTTTCTCTCACACATTGATATTTCTCTTCCTTTCTCCCTACCTTCCCCTGTCTCTAAAATATTTTTTTAATGATTAAACAAAAATGAGCAAGAAGCATGTACTATTTGAAAAGTCTGTGTTACCACAGGCATTGATTAGACATATGCAGACAAGTTTGACTGGAAGAGGAGGAATGGCCATACCTGATTCTGGCTTTGACTCAAGAATGTGCCCTGCCTTCCAAGACCCAGGGTCCTGACCTGCACTGACCTTGCCCTCTCCCCCGCTGACAGGCAGCTGGCTCTCCCAGTTAGAGGAGTCTCTTTCTTTTACTCCTTATGTTTCTTCCAGCCTCATTCATCCAAGTCCCACAGCACGATTAAATCAACAGAGCCATCTGAGCTGGCACAATCTTCTATTCTATGGCAACTATTAATACTTCATTCATCCACAGTTGATCCAATAGCCATATTGATCCAATCAGTCACATAGCTATATTTCCATTAGCTGTCAGGATTCCAAAACATCGAATCACTTACGTCTCAGCCTGACTGCCTTTATTATAAACATCGTCTTATTTACCACTAATGCTGCCTATATGCTTGTGGACACAGAGTTACAAGAGACTGGCTAGAATCTTCTCATCCATTCATCTGGGCAAAGAAGGCAATCCATTCAAGTCTCACTTCTCATGTGGCCCAGCAAATGGAGTTATGGCACATAGAAGGCACATTTCCAATGTCAAATGAGAGAACTTCGGAAATGTCATCAGGCAACCTGTTCCAGTTTTAGAGATCTGCTCCTGAGATAATGCCTGCCTTTCCACACACCGCCTTTCCATTTGGCTTCTTCTAAGACTGCAAGAAATTTTTCTGACATTCTTCTGGAACAAAGGAAGGCACAATATTACTATCCTTTTTTATAATGTGGAAAATTTCCAAAGAAGCAAATTGGGAGAAGGAAATAAAAATTGGATGGAGCCTTCAAGTCTAGATTGCTGCTAATTCGTTATATACAGCCTTGGATAGTCACTTAGCTCATTGAGCTCACTTTTCTCAGTCACATATTTTTTCATTTGACATACATTTCTTCAGTAATGTTCAGATATTTAAAGCCAGAAGAGTCTCATAAATAAAGTGCTTTGAGAATTCATGCTTTCAGCGTGGAGAGACAGAAGTCTCACGCCCTCAAAGCCATACCTTATGCCTGCCTTCGGCACACTGGGAATGCTGTTGTCTTCATAAATGCCCCCAGCAGTCCACAAATTATGAACTAGATGAACATGGCCCTAGGTTATAGGAATAGATGTTTCTCATTACTGTTATTAACGGCATTAAAATAAATCATCTAACAAGGTTCTAGTCAACAGGCTTGGACTTCATTTCATGCAAGACAGGTCACTCCGAAAGTACTTAGAATAGTATTTTTGACATTCACACTTAGGATCAAGTTATACCTCATGGTCCAGTCTGATCCCCCCATTCTAGCTTCAGGGCAGGCAGAAAGTTTTCTTACTAATTATGGTCAGTCCATAACTTAGAGCTCATGTCCTGGCCACACAGTCTTCTAACACAATATAAGACATGTCCTGCCTTCTACACAAGGTCTGACAGAGTTAGGAATTATGTGAACATATGTCATATTTCACAATTCCAAAAAACAATGGTGCCTGCCATACAAGTCAGACACTACTAGAGGTATATTGTATGAATGGGGATTGAATGAGTGAATGAACACAATTCTCTCCCCAGTCTTTGTCATCACTTGTTTTCTTCTGTTTAGGCTGCAGGATTATCCCCTGTGGAACTGAGGGTGAACTTCATGACCTCAGGCCCCATGCCCCCCCTTCTACACAAGGTCTGAAAGAAAATGCCATGGGTCTGGGAGATAGGAGACCTGACGATGTGTGGCACATAGTAGACACTCAAATCAAAATTGATTAACTGAATTGAGCCTATACTGTAGCCCTAGATTTACAACTAACCAGATGATGTGTGATTTTGGGGGGCAAGGTTCTAAACCCAAGTTGTCCCACATGTAGAATAGAGAAGTTAAACTAGGTCATCTTGACTATCCCTTTCTGCTCTAAGATTTTATATCACGTTTACTCTTCTGCTATGGGCTGATAGCCCGGAACTGCTCCATGAACGGGTGCTAGGGAAACTTCCTGAGTCTCGTTGTCCTCACCTATAAAGGTGCACAATGACCCAAGGGGTGTTTTATAGCTTATGTGAAACAAAGGACATGGGGCACCTAGAAACATTCCTGACACATAGAAGGTGCCCAACAAATGATATTTGTTGCTGTTTTCATTATCAAATAACAGCTTTTCCGCTACTCTTTTAGCTAATGAATTTTTCTAAATCAATTGACCTTAAATTAACTCATTCCTGTACTTTGAAAAGATTCAGTCATGGACTCCAATGTTGGGCAAATCTAGGTTCTAATATTAGTTCAGCCGCCTACTAGCTGTGTAACCTTAGATAGGTCTCAGAACCTCAGTCTCCTCATGTGTAACACATAGGTAATTATACTTTTTTTTCCTGGATTAATTGTATGTAAAGATTGTGGCATAGCAATGGCTCAAAAATACCAGCTACAATCACAAGTCCATGCTGTTAGACAACGCTGAGATCCAGGATTTTTTTTTTTTTAAATAACTTCAGCATCCACAGAAAAGAATAGGCACATGTAGTTTACTAAATGCCATTCTCCCAACTCGGTCTACAGTGATTTGTCCCATCATTCCCTAGGAGGGTTTTATCCCCTCAGCCACTTCATCTAGGTACTTCCAAATTATTACCAAGGATCTGATAAGTGGGTGAGGAAATTTAGCTCAGTCCCAATAGTACTGACAGTTACTGCAACCCACTCCGTTCCAGTGTTGCTAAAATACAAGCTTGAGACACCTATGTAATCCAAACCAGGGAGTAATTTAAAAATCATAGTGATTTGACTTTGAAATGAAGCTTGGGATGTTTCAATAACAAGCTTCCTCTGAGTTCTGCCTTGGATGAAATCAATTCTTATTTCTGGAGCTTACATCAACTGAAGAAGCTCCAAAACCTACTCAGCTTCAGAGAAACCCACCTTGCTCAATGTTAAATATTTGCCACAGAAATCCTCCAGCAATCTACAAAATGCATAGAAGTAAAACACCTCTACTCATCGAATGGGAAATGTGCAGAGAATTGACTCTGGACTCAGCAGGCACTGGCCCGTCCCATGCATATGCATCGGTGCCCTTTCTGGCCATCTAGGGGTCTGGGTGCAGCCCTCTGGACTTCTGACCATCCACCCCATTGTCTCCAGCTTTGCTCTGGGACCTCAGGCTCCCCTACTTGCAGGAAGGCCAGATTTACTGGTATTTTCATTACCTGAGAGGCAGAGGCAGTCACTTGTGAAGACACTTCTGCAGGACTGCTAACCCTAAGGGCAAGCAGCACTGTTCAGACAAGTGGTCGGCAACCTTTTTGGCACCTTGGATCGTTTTTTTTTTTGTGGTGGGGTGGGGAAAAGACACAGGAGGTGGAGCTCAGGTGAGCTTTGTTTGCAACCTAATGCCTAAGCGGTCTGGAGCCTGGGGGTGGGGACCTCTGGTTTAGACCAGAGCTAATAAAAGATCAACCAGCATGTTCTTTCTAAAGGAGTTAGAAATCAAAAGAATCTGTCACTCAAAGAGGACAGTTTTGAAGGGCATCTCTCCTCATTCTTATTCTAGCATCAAAAACCACATCAAAACTGAGCTTGTCCAAGTGCCTGAAGTAGGCCTTTGTCCCTAAAGTGCCTGAAATAAGTGCCTAGGTAAGCAATGATCTAAGGAAAGGAAGAGCTGCATTCACTTGAGTGAGTGAAATAGGCTCATTTTAAACTATTATATCTTGGTTTATAGTACATTGTAACCATAGTTTCCAGGGACTTTGGAGGGGAAATAATATAGAGAAGGAATTATAGTCCTTCTCAGCACCTGACAGTATTTGTGAACTCTAGAGGTAAGGCTTTGTGTAAACTTCAGAAATAAGTTTGGATGAACTTTGGAACTATTTACTGCCTGTCAGATAATTCTACTTCAGTCACTCCTGAAAAGCAAATTATCTTGACCTGATTCCTTTAGTGACATTATTGTACAGTCCCTGAAGGAAGGTGAGTTTGGGGCATTAGGTGATATGAAACAGGCAGCTCTCACCAGAGCCCGGCCAGGAGGCAGTGAGCGGGAAGAAGCCACATTTGCTGTCCTAAGTGTTGAGGAGAGACTTTGCCTAATGTTGTGGCTGAATGATAGTATGGACCATTAAGTTGTTTTTTCTCCAAACACATTTTCTGTCCCCTACCCCCACCTACTTCTCCCCTTTTCCATTTCATTGCCTCAAAGAAGACACAGGACAAGGTGAGCAGCAGAAGGGGCTATAGTTCCTTCTGGGTTTTGTTTTCCAAAAGCCCCACCCTTGGAAGAAGACAGTGTTAGAAGGAGAGGTGGAAGCCTAGAAGACGTTGGTGGGAGAGTAGGCCTCTGCCCAGGGGAAGGGAGAGCATTGTGGGATACTGCTGGGAGCTGTGCAAGGATGGGGGGGCTCTGTTCTGAAGAGGGCACCAAGCCTCAGGGGGATAGTTCCTCAGGAGGATGCCCTCAGGCCCTGCGTGCCCAGCATGTGTGCCAGGCCTGTGGCAGATGCACAATCACAGGGGGCTGGCATGGTGTCATGAACTGAATGTGGGTATCCTGCCAACGTGCATATCCTGAAGTCCTGACCCCCCACGTGAGGGTATTAGGAGGTGGGACCTTTAGGAAGTGATTAAGTTAGGGTTATGTCCTGAGAGCAGAGCCCTCAGGGTGGGATCAGTACCCTCATAAGAAGAGGAAGAGATACACAGGTGTTCTCCCCGAGCACGACTGAGGAAAGGCCGTGTGAGCACGGCAAGAGGTGGCCTTCTAAGCCAGGAAGAGAGTTCTTACTAGGAGGTAAATCTGCCAGCAGCCTGATCTTGGACTTCCCAACCTACAGAACTGTGAGATAAATAAAAGTCTGTTGTTTAAGCCATCTAGCCTCTGGTATTCTGGTATAGCAGTCCGAACTATCCAGGACGCACATCAAAGACCATTATTTGGAGAACTTTTCATCATTGTTAGCCTCTGTGAGCCTCCCTCCCAGATTCTGGTGCAACCCAGGACAGTGGGGAAGGGCCCCAATACTGACCAAATGGAAGTTCAGAGCTATTTAGGTAGAGACTTAAAGTAAAGATTAAGTTGATGAATAGATAATAGGAAAAAATCCCACTATTTCTGGCATAAATACACTTTGAACAGAGAATCATATCAGCAGGAATAGGAAGCTTTCTGTTTTCAAACCAGCCTGAGTTTAAGCTTTGAGAGTTCTACAGTTTTCACTGATCAGAAGTAAAAATAAATGTTGTAAGAATGGGACCCTTCTCTGTCTTTCGTATTTCATCAAAAACATCCCATTCATCTACAGTCAGGCCCTTGGCACAAGAAGAACTGCTTTTCTGCTTTTTGCTCTGCCTTTTAAAAGTCACGTGAGCTTGGGAAGTTTATTTAACCTCCCTACCCCACAGTCTTTTATATGCAAAACCCAGATGGCACTTACTGAATGAAGAAGAGCCATGCACTAATGAGGTACTGATACCCAGCCTCTGGCTCCCACTCTTGGTCTCCAAGCTGTGCCATCCATGAATTAGCTTCTTGACCTGTGTCTAGGCAAAACTGGGTATTTGGCAAACAAGTGGTGATGATGATGACGACAGTGGATATTGATAATAATGTTCCTAAATATTTGTCAAGTGTTTTATGTTTCAACAAGGAAGTTTCAAATATTTAATGCATTTTGATACTTTGAACAACTCTATGAAGGACTGTTATGCCCCTTTTGCAGATAAAGATACTGAGAGAGCTAAAGTGAAAGGTCATGGAGAAGGTGTCCACCTATCAAATGGCAAAAGCTCCATCCATAAAAGTTTGTGTTGTTTCTATAGGGACGCAGCACTGGTCCCATCTTTACACTCTAAGTTCTGACTCTTTCCTCAGTGACAAAGCCCCTTCCTTTAAGCAGAAATTGAAACCATAAATGTTATTTTTCTCATTTTGCTTCATAATAAATGCTACAAAATATGTCTGGATTCCTCTAACACTTTCAATAACACTATTGGTAGAAAACTCGAAAGTATATTTGTATTCATTACCCCCAGACTTCCTTCTCAGTCCCATTTCTTGCCCTTTGTCCAGGTTTCATACTTCCTTGTCCTCTTGTGCTCTTTGGACTTCTTTCATTGCCCTGAGGGACAGCTGCTGCACTGATTCTAGGTGGGGACAGTGGAGCCACATCATCTGACTCATGGCTCTGCCACTTACTTATTAACTGCATGACCTCAGCAAGTTCCTCAATCTCAGATTTCTCACCTTTAAGCATGGCTAGAACTCACTTCATAATGCAACTGCAATTAACAGAAGTTCCCCTGAAGAACCTAACACCGTGCTGAGCTGTCAGAAAGTATGCTATGAATGTTAGGTGCCGCTGTGGTCCTTCAGAAATCCCATCTCGTTGGCTCACCCTGACTACAGTGTGGCATACGTGTTTTGTCATAGGCTCTTTTACATATTTCTTTAATGCTGTGGTCCTCAAACTTTGGGACTAACTAGACCACCTGGGAAGCTGTCCATTTTCCTGAGTTCTGAGTCAGCAAGCCTGGGTACTGTCAGGGCTGCTGTCCCCCAGGCAGGCCCAAGGGGCCTGATGTCTAAAACCATAAGGATCATGGGAAGAGCAAAGGCTTTGGAGACGAAGACCAGAGCTGGTTTCTGGTCATGTGACCTGGGACCTGTCACTGAACTCTCCATACCACATCCAAAAACTAGGCATAAAAATACCTCTGTCAAGAGGTTATTATCAGGAAAAAAGTAAAAAGTTTATGAAGGCCCTATCACAGTGGGATCTCAGTGCATGGGGGTGGTGTAGATGGAAGGAACCTCAAAGAAGTTCTAATGAAGCTTTGTGCTAGAGAAGGAAAAACAGACTTACGAGATTAAATAGATAGGTGCTCAAAAAACGCCATTGAAAGGTGACCCACACTTGAAACATCAGAGCAGGGACTTGAGCTTGTCTTTCCCTTGAGCGTCAAACTCAGGGCCTTAGCAAAATTCCAGGCTCATGCTCAAATGGCACCTTAACAGCATGTAACCCTTTCAGGATCTTCAGAAGGAGCACTGATTAACAGCCGACACTAGACTGGTAAGAGTGGAGTTGCATGTATCAGAAAGGGAAATGTTACATAAGTACACTACAATATGGGAGAAAGAAGTATTAACTTCTCCTCCTGCTGTTCTTCCTCCTTTTCTCCCTCTCATCCTTTGGCAGATGCATTGTGTTGGGTATGAAAATACAGCCAAATGGAAGGTTGACCCTGAAGACCCCAGAGGGCTTTCCCCTTATCCCTTCACTGTGAAATCTGGAGCTAGACACTGTTACCCTAGAAATCTGGGACCTGCCGTTGCTCTATCACGAACAATTTCCTGAATGGAAGAAGCACAGGGTAGCTGCCTTGTCAGCACTACCTGAAGCTGCTGGCTGTTGGCATGAGTAATTCTCCCTTAAAAATAAAATTTCTCTGCTCATTTCCACCCTCAAAGTTGCAAAGAACAATGGGAAATATTCTACATATCTTGAATTTTAGAGCTGGAAGGAATCTGAAGAGAAGTGCGTTCAGTGTTTTTGACTATGAAACACAGTAAGAAATACATTTACATATGACCCAGTACACACATGCACACACATCTACGTAATGTATATTCTACTTCATATTGTTTCATTTATTCTATTTCATATTTTAATATGTGTTTTGACCTGTTAAATTGGTTTCTTCACTGCTACAGAGATAACAGAGCTCAGAATGAAGAAGTAACTTGTCCAAAGTCACAGAGCAAATAGCTACAGAGAACAGCAAATTCTAAGGCAAAGGGGACTGGGATAGATGCAGCGGAGGTGGGTGGAGAAGAGGAAGTGAAATGTAGTGAGGCCAGTTGGGCCCAAACATGAAGCTCTCTGTGTCCTAACACACACACAAACTCCATAAGCTTTGGGAGACAGGGAAAGATTCGAATAGGCAGCTGACCTACAATGTTATGCTTTCAGGTTCCAGTGGCCAGAGCACTGAAGATGTAATGGGGGTGCAGGGCAGGGGAGAGGCAATCTTTCCTTTTCTCGATGCCATATCTTCTCTCCTTCTTTGCAACATCAACTTCCAGTCCTTGCACCCATTCTCATCTGATGCGAGGATTTCATCCCTGGGCTGCCTGCCTTCCCAGGACATCCCTGCACTTCCTGACACCAGCCCTGGTCACCTGCAGACCCATTTGAAATGATCCCTCTAATATCAGAATTCGTAGGTCTGGGATCCCCTGACACTGATGACCTCCATTCTTCCTTTACCACCTTAAACTTACCAGTGCTGGAAACTGTTTTCAGTTCCTATCCTGTGGAATTGCCCATATTCATTCTACTTCTCCACCCACCTCCAATTCCAGCAAGCGTTTATTAAATGCTACTATATGCTAGATAATATATAAGGAGTGGAAGATGCCAAGTTGTATAATACACAATCTTGTGCTCAAGAAGATCCCAGTCATGGGATAGACAGACAAATAAAGAACCACAATCCAGAGTGATATATGTGATGCTGCTGGTGGTGGTGCTAACATGAGTAATAGAAGTAATAATTAACATCTGTTTGGTGCTCTCTATGACCAGGCACTATGCTAAGTGCCTTATGGGTAGAAACTCAGTCCTCTTAAGTAAAGTTAATTTAGCTGGTATGATGCACAGCCAGACAGACATTCTGGCTGCAGGAGCCATGCTAATAACCTCCACCCCGCACCGGTCAATGAGAAAGAGAGGCACATGTGGCCGAGGGAGCCCAGTAGGGGTCATATAACAGAGAACATACTGGAGAAGAGGACCTCTGCATGAGTTTTGGGAGGTAATTTCGATTTAACCAGTTGTAGATTGTGGGTTGAAAGGAGGTGATCCAGGTAGAAAAGCAAAGATTCAGAGGTGAAAATGATAGAGAACATTATGAGTAAAGCAAATAATTTAACCTGGCTACAATGTAGAATGGCAAGATATAAGGTGGGCAAGATATACATTTGATTTGTTTTTGTCCACTGGCATATAATGTTTGGGGCTCGACATGTTGTGAAATGCTATGCCCTTAAACTCTTTTTTTTATGTCTAACAACCAGAGGTTTTCTTTCTTCCTTTCTTTCTTCTTTCTTTTATTTTGAACCCAAATAGCATTTTGTTTGGTAGTGTTCTGAGCATTTGCATTGTGCCTCACACTGTAACCACCTCTACCCTTGTCTTACTCTCTGCTGGATTTTAAGTACCCACTCTGAACCTAGAGCAGAGAGTAGACACTCATTTATTTACTAAAGCAGTTCCAGGAAGGACTTGGGGGAGCTTATGAGTACGTACTTGGCACACTGTGTAGAAAAGCCTCTGATTCAAACTGAGACAAACCCTGAATCACAGAGGAAGCATGCATTTCCTGGCCATGGAGGTCAAAGCCACAGGAGTAGAAGAGGGTGGCTTTAGGAAGGACTGGGACAACAACCCAGGACAAACAGAATCCAGGTATGTGGCGAAGAGGGTTAAAAGCTACTTTCTGACTTGGTGTGACTCTGGGAGCAGAAACAGAAGGTGGCCTGGGAGTTTACTCCCTGGGAAGCAGTTCTGCTCCAAGTAAGACACACCTGTGGCCCCTCAGGGCTCAGCCCAAAGGCTCCTGCACAAGAGTCTGATACGGACACTGGCAGTGCAGAGGGCTCACTGACAGCAATTGCAGTGGACAGTGGCCTCAGCACAGCACTCAGACACTCTGGGTGGGGAGCCACCTCACTGCTCAGGAGGCCCTAGGCCCTGAGGTTGCTTTAAATTCAGAAACCCCATTGCGGGGATCACAGCTCCTGGAGTGAGAAGAGTGAAGGGCTCAAATGGAGCTCTGGTTTCAGCCAATCAGCAAGAGAGGCTGGGCTACTACAAGAGATGACACATTGATTGTCCTCACTGGCTAATGTGGTCCGGTCAGAAAGATAGCAGTTGGAGTCCAACAGCATGGACCACCCTACTACCAGAGCGACCTCTGTGAGGCCACTTCTGTGCAGGGAATTCTATAGCCTGCAGCACTGTATTTGTTAATAAAGGTGAAGACTTTGGAGTGGGACCCAGAGGCAGATGCAGCTCTGCAGCTTACTAGACAAATCACTTCATCTCTCCAAGCCTGGGCATCCTCACCTATCCAAAGGGAGTAGCATCTCCCTCTAGGAGTTGCTATGAGGATGGAGTGTGTTCACACCTGTGAAGTGCCCAGTGCAGCAGGTGATACATATTAAATACTCACAAGCTGGGGCTATTTATTTTTCCTTCCAGAGCCACGGGCACCTCTTGTCTCTGACTTGTAGCACACAATAAACTGTGCCTATTTATTTTGAAATGATTTCCAAATTTATATTTTTCTTAATACCTTATATTTCTTTTCTAAAAACCTGTTTTAAACCACCCTTGATTTCTTCAGTTTTATTTTGCAAGGGTGTGGGCCGAAGTCACCTTCTTTTGTCACGTTCAGGAGGCACAAGGCCCAGAACAGCTGTTAATAACACAGCATGGCTCAAATCAGATGGCGGGAACAGCAACAAGGAGCAGGGGGCGCCCACTAGCATTATGATCCTGCACTGGCCTTTTTCATGGAGCCCAAGAGGGATGGATGCTGAAAAACTAGGGGAAGGAGAAAAAGAGAAGTAAAGGCACTGAGGAGCTGGAGGCAGGAGTAACAAGACCCAATGTTAATTTACTGGGATTCCTGGCTACGTGGCAGCTCCGCTCTAGGCTCTTCATACACATTTTTCTCACTTTGTCTTCAAATGACTGCGAGAGAGATGGCTTCTTATCCTGTTAGGAAGAAGATACCTCTCAGCAATGTCAAGTGACTCACCTGAAGTCACACGGGGCCTTTGTATCCATGTCTTCCTGTTGCCCAGGCTCATTCTCTGACTGGAAAGAACAACAAAACCTCAAAGAGGCTGGTCCTGAATCTGCACCAAACACTGTACTCAGGGTCCAGACCTCATCTTCCTTACGGTCACATTAAGGGGTTGCACTGACGACCTCCACGGTCCCTTCCCCTCTCACATGCTGCCCTTGTCACTTTGGTAAGCTCTCTGCTCAATGATTCAGGGCAAAAGAAAAATGCATGGAGGAGTTACTAAGTGCCTATTGAATCCATTTATAAATTTCAAGCTAACTTTTGATTTTGAAAAATATCCAACACCTGGATTCAACAATTATTAAAAATTTGCCATATATGATTCTTTCATATCTATCTTTCTATGTATCATCTATCTAAATTTTTGAAATTACGTAGTGAACATCCTGAGATTTCACTCCTAAATATTTCCTCCTGCATCTCCTAAGAATTAGGACATCTTCTTACATCACCACATACCATTATCACATCAAGGAAAATTAATGATAGTTTCCTATTTATATGTAAAGCTTAATTGCCAAAATCTGAAATTTTAATCCAGATTAAAATTTCCTTATCTCCAAAATCTTTTAGAGGTTTTTGGGCTTTTTTTGAACCAAGATCCAATCACGTTTCACTCGTTGTATTTGGTTAAGGAAGTTAAATAAGAATTGTTCATCAAACTTTAGTATGTTCGTTTGATTCATGACATTGACTTTTAGAGGAGTGCAGGCCAATGTGTGATAGAAAAGCCTGCATTTCTCGGACAGTTTCCTTGTGATGTTTACTTAAACCCCCACCCCAATTTTCCCTGTAAACTGCAAGTTGGTTCTAAAGACTGGACTGGAATTAAACATTTTTGAGAGGGACACTTCATAGTTGATTTGTATTTCCTATCACTTTAGTCACGAGACACAGAATGCCAGCTTGTTCAACAACAGTGACACAAAAGGCAGTCACTTGGCTAATGCGATGACCCACGGGTCCTTCCAATGTCAAGCTGGGGGGATTCCCTTGAGAATCTGCTTGGTAGGGCCTGGGTAATCTGTTCCACAGCAACCTTGTACTTAACGATATAAGCATCTGTTGATGTTTATTTAATTGCATATATAATTGAACTGACAGTTGCAAAATGGTGATTTTCTAAATTGTCATTTCTTGTTTGTTTATTTGTAGGCCTCAGTAAACAAGAGCTTTTCTATACCTGTTGGGGATGAATTAAAGCTCCTTTTCAAAAGGCAGGGTGAGAGCCTCTTTCTCTTTGCTAACTTTCAGAGTAAAAAGTTGCTATATTCACTTTCAATCATAACAAATTAGGTTTTTTTTTTTCTGTCTCTCCTGCTTTGAACAGTCCTATGGACTTTTATTTATTCAACTTTTATTTACTCATTCAATTTTTAATTGAATTTTTTTAGAGAGAGAGACATTGATTTGTTGTTCCACTTACATATGCACTCACTGATTGCTTCTTGTACGTCCCCTGAATGGGAATTGAACCTGCAACCCTGGTGGATCAGGATGATACTATAACCAACTGAGCTACTCAGCCAGGGCATTTATTTTTATTTATTCATTTTTATAACTAGTTGCAGTCATTTTTGGTGCCCAATAGCCCCAAATTTAGCCAGCAGGAGCTCCTTCAAGCTGGCTGACTCCTGTGTCCTTTGAGATATCTACATTTTTCTGAGCTCTTCCCTGTTTTGGGCACATGAAAATGTCCTAGGCTTACCTTGTAACTTCTAAGCCCCTGACTGGGGGTCAGCCATTTCTCCAAGGAGCCTTGGGATGTTTTATTGGAGAACAGTATTTAAAAATGGAGATCTCTGAACTCAGTTAGCTCATTGCCATCGCAGTATCATTGCCTCTAAGCTCTTCAGTAGCTAAAGCTAAGAAATTTACTTATTTAAATCATGAGTTAAATATAATACTTCCAATTAAAATTTAATACTACAGTGTTCCTTAACTTTTATGATTTTATATTTGTACCTCTTTTCTCTGACACAGAAAAATCTCAGTTCCTAAGGCCAATATCACATTTAATTTGTATCCGTCTAATATATATGTATATACACCCACACAAATATATATATACACACACACACACACACATATATATGATTTAAAATTGAAATGCCAGATAATTACTTGGTGAATTTTAGATGTGGGGAGTGCAATTTCCTTTTTTTTTAAATATATTTCATTGATTATGCTATTAAAGTTGTTCCATTTCTCCCCCATCATTCCCCTCCACCCTGCACACCCACTCCCACCCACATTCCCTCCCTTTAGTTCGTGTCCATATGTCATAAGTTCTTTAGCTTTTACATTTCCCACACTATTCTTGCCCTCCCCCTGTCTATTTTCTACCCACTGTCTATGCTTATTCTCTGTACCTTTTCCCCCTCTCTCCTCCTCCCACTCCCCTGTTGCTAACCCTCCATGTGATCTCCATTTCTGTGGTTCTGTTTATGTTCTAGTTCTTTGCTTAGTTTGCTTTTGTTTTAGGTGTGGTTGTTAATATCTGTGAGTTTGCTGTCTTTTTACTCTCATATTTTTTATCATCTTTTTCTTAGGTAAGTCCCTTTAACATTTCATATAATAAGGGCTTAGTGATGATGAACTCCTTTAACTTGACCTTATCTGAGAAGCACTTTATCTTCCCTTCCATTCTAAATGAAAGTTTGGCTGGATAGAGCAATCTTGGATGTAGGTCCCTGCCTTTCAAGACTTCAAATACTTCTTTCCAGCCCCTTCTTGCCTGGAAGGTCTCTTTTGAGAAATCAGCTGACAGCCTGATGGGAACTCCTTTGTAGGTGACTGTCCCCTTATCCCTTGCTGCTTCCAGAATTCTCTCTTTCATTTGAATCTTGGCTAATGTAATTACGATATGCCTTGGTGTGTTCCTCCTTGGGTCCAACTTCTTTGGGACTCTCTGAGCTTCCTGGACTTCCTGGAAGTCTATTTCCTTTGCCAGATTGGGGAAGTTCTCCTTTATTATTTGTTCAAGTAAGTTTTCCACTTGTTGCTCTTCCTCTTCCCCTTCTGGGACCCCTATAATTCAGATGTTGGGACGTTTAAAGATGTCCCGGAGGTTCCTAAGCCTCTCCTCATTTTTTTGAATTCTTGTTTCTTCCTTGCTTTCTGTTTGGTTGTTTCTTTCTTCCTTCTGGTCCACTCCATTGATTTGAGTCCCAGTTTCCCTTCCATCTCTGTCGGTTCCCTGTGCATTTTCCTTCATTTCACTTATTGTAGCCTTCATTTGTTCATCTAATTTGTGAGCAAAATCAACCAATTCTGTGAGCATCCTGATCACCAGGGCTTTGAACTGTGCATGTGATAGGTTGGCTATCTCTTCATCGCTTAGAGCAATTGGCTCTAGGGCTTGATTTGTTCTCCAGCTTGAACCATTTTCATTGTTTTTGTTGTTGTTGTTGTTGTTGTTGTTTTGGTCTGGTCATAGCTGTTATGTAGTGAGGGGTGGAGTCTTAGGTGTTTCCCAGGGTAGGGCAGCCTAGTCGCTGGGTAGTGATGCTGTATGTGGGGGTGAGGTCTAAGAGGGAACAATGGTGCTTGCTCCACTCTCTCTTGGATTCCAGTCCCTTCCGAAGCTTCCCCTTCACCTGGATTATCTGTGCTCAAATGTGGGACCACCTGGTCAGCCAGCTGTCTTGCGTGGCCTCACTGGGTCTGCACAGTTGCCACCTAGTGCTCGGGTCTGCTAGCCATCGCTTGTACGCCTGGGGCCTGCTAGCCCCCACCTGTGCGCCTGGAGTCTGCCAGCCACTGCTGCCTTCGTGCCCGGGTCCGCACCTCCACTTTTTCCTGCCACAACTCCGCCCCTCTTACCGGTCTGGATGAATGGTTGTTGGACTTCCTTACCATTCAATTTTCTATCAGTTCTGGTTGTTTTCTTGTTTCTAAATCTTTGTTGTCCTTAATTTTGGTTGTGAGAGGAGGCACAGTGTGTCCACCTATGCCTCCATCTTGGCTGGAAGTCGGGAGTGCAATTTCTTTGTCGTTCTTAGAATATATTTGATTAAAGATGAACAATAAGAGTACTATGTTCCAAAGTCACTTGAATTAATTTTTGTGTGTCACCCAGTAATTCATTTCTATTTGATTTCAAATTTTACTTTTATTTTTTCTGTTATTAAATTTTATTTTTGAATAGGTAAAAGATGTCTGAGTACTTATATGACCCGAATCAAAACTATATAAAAATGTATTCTGAAAAATCAATTATATTCACCCATATCTCCTCCACCCTTGTCCCTCTTTCCCCCCCGACCATTTGACCGCTATAGGTAACCAATTATTTTACCTCTGTTAGTTTGATACTTTGTATCTGTATGTGTAATTTCTTCCTCCCTATTACACAAAAGAAAGTAAACTATAGTGGCTGCTCTGTGCTTTGTTTTTCCTTTACTAACAATATTAACCATCATATATCCCTGAGAATTATGTACGAATGTATCATCCTTGTTCTTTTTCGTTACTGCATATTTTATTTCACAGTGCTATATTGTTGTTGTTCTCCAGTTCAAAACAAGCAGTTTAGTTTATTCACTCTCACAGGTGACCATTTCTGCCTTTGTTTATGCTCTTCTGATCCTCTCAGGCATTTGAGGTTTTGACCTCTACTAAGGCCTTCTGACTGAATGGAGGCAGAGAATGCCAGGTACAGTTGATTTCCAGAGGACTCATCATGTCCACCCACTTGCCTTTGGTGGAGATGAGGTAAACAAGAACAGAACTGCTACTATTTTCCCTCAGGTCTAGCCCTAGGTGCCCTGGGTGTCTTCCTGTTTAGATGGAGTTACGGAGTGATGAATGAGGGCAGGGTGTGGCTTTAACACAGCCTAGTTTTAACTCCATCTATTCCCCTTCCCTTGTCTAGCAGGCACAAATAGGAGTGATTTCCTTCTCGTGCTAATTTAGAGGCATTTAAACAAAAAGGAACATGGGATTTTACTAACATTGGGAAGTCATTCCATTTGGTTAAAAGATTTTATTGCCCACTGAAGCTGAGCTTCCATTTTCAAAAATAAGTGTTTGAGCCCTGATTGGTGTGGCTCAATTTATTGGGCATCAACCCACAAAGTGAGAGGTTGTGGGTCAATTCCTAGTCAGAGCACATGCCTGGGTTGCAGGTTTAATACCTGGTCGGGGCCTGTACAAGAGGCAACTGACTGGTGTTTCTCACATCAATGTTTCTCTTCCTCTCTTTCTTCCTTCCTTCCCCTCTCTCTAAAAATAAATAAAATCTCAGAAAAAGGTTTCAGATTTCTCAGAATAGCTTTATATATAGTATATGTGGGTCCTCTTTATGATGACTTTTTTACCCCTTCAAAATAGCTTTATATATAGCATATGTGAGTCCTATTTGTGATGACTTTTTTCCTCATCTTCAAAGCTCATAACACACATCCTCTGGTTTTCTCTTTCTGCTATGTCATTCATCAATCCCACTAGAGCCAGGCTCACCTTTTTACGGATGATAAATAGATGTTCTTTCCTGCTGCGTAATTCTTTAGCTAGTCTACTTGTTCAAAGTTCATTTCTTAAGTTATTTGTCCTAATTCTGTCCTACCCTTTTTCTGACCTTTATGAGAGTGGAATGGCAAAGAGAAACGAATGCTAGGTGCCTGTGTGGATTAGATGATAAGCACAGCTTATTGCAGGCATCTGGCATTCCCTGCCTCCACCCAGCTGTAAATTACTTATGCTTTAGCACATGCAGAATAAATTAACCTAGCTCTGAATATATTACCCATAAGTCTTTGGAGGATAACTGTCTCCAGGAATCTGGAGAGTCCTGTGTGAGAGTCAGCATCCTTTTTAGCCTTGAAGTCTTTCTTCTTTGTTTTGGGGTGAAACTGGGATAATTTCCTGGCCTGAAGGATGGGGAGGGGGTCATGAGCAAGAAAAGAAACATGTATGGGAAAAGAAGATGGAAGAGACAAAGTAGGGAAGAGGAAGAGAATGGGAGTGAGGGACAGGAATACGGGTGTCGCAGGAGAAGAGTGGAAAGGGTCTAAACTGTATCACAGATGTAGGTCTGGTGGAAAAAACTCTTCTCTGAAGGTTGGAAGCCATGTTTTCAGTTCCATATCTTCTGCACGTAGTGCTATCCAGGGAATCTGAGGAATTTGGTTGTAAATCAAGCACTTGGGGAAATACAGTGCCCCTTTTTATTAGCAACCAATATTTACGAGTAATTAACCTGCACCATTAGTTTACTCAAGCATTTGGCATGGGTTATATCATTTAATTCTCACCCAAGCCTAGGATTAGGTTATTATCTCCATTTTACTGAGGCACAGGTGCTAAATACTTTACCTGAGGTCACTAAGCAAATAACTGTAGCATCACTGTTATCACTCACTGCCCCCATTGTCTTCCTTGCTATTGGAACCCCAGGAGTTTGGGTTGCCAATACGCCCACCCTCCCACTCTATTCCCAGGGTATGAATGATAACAGACCTAAACCCATCTTGGCTCTCACATTTTCCTTCCTAATATACATTTTCAGCCACTTTCGCAGGTGGCCCAGTGACCTAGTTCTGACCAATGAGGTTTGAGGAGAAGCCTGCTAGACTAGAAGGCTTCTGGGGAAGCTTTTCTTCTATGATAAGGAAAAAGCACATTTTCTGCTTGTCTTCTTTCTTCTTACTTGGATGGTAGTATGAAGATGCTGTACTTGCAGCTGTGGCAGCCATCTTGCCACCAAGAGGTGGCAAGCCCCAGGAAGAACACCATTATGCTAAGGATGGCAGAATGGAAAGGGGAAAATGCCCTGGGCTTTCAGGGCATTGGTGGACTGCTAGAGTAAACCTAGATTCACCTCCCTGCGCTCTTCTTGTTATATGAAGTAATCAAACGTCAATATGACTGCTAGAAATGTCAGGTTTAGCAAACTTGCAGCTGCATTTATGTCAACTAGATATGAAGTGGATTTTGGACAGACTGTCTTGGTTTTAGGCTGACAGGTTGCCATTTGGTCCTGCAGAACTCTCTCCTCCAGCACCTCTCACTCTCAACCTTGACTCCGGTATGCAGTTGTTTCTTTTAACCAAGGGACAAATGCAAAATGTAGCAAATTACAGGAAAACTGACACTGATGAGATTTTAACTAAAATATGATTCTACTTCATACCTCAAACAGAAAAAATAATGATACATATTGCAAGTAGACTTTAGGTCACACTACAATGACTCCTTTCAAGGTACTCATTCATATTCCATGTCTCCCTGCACTGTTCTCACACAGCCGCTCACTCATCTATTTTGTATCCTTCCACTCAGGACCTGGGTTTGTGCTAAAATGGTCTCATCCCACCCCCAACAAACACTCTCTGTTTGGTTAATCTTCATATTCCCAGAATCTAGCAGAAAGCCAAGTGCCTAGCACAAATTAGATAAATGTTTGTGGTATGGAATTAAAATTGCATAACACTCCCTCTATTGAAGAGCTGTCCAAGTCACAGGCTTCAGAGGAATTCAAGGACATAAAGCTTTTCTGGCTTCGAGAGGTTATTTCTTAATAATTATTAAAAATTTAAATAAATGCAAGATGCTGGTGAGAGAAAGTTTGATAGGTTAGTGATATGCAGGTGTTCAACAAATAAACTGAATTGAACACATTGGGCTTTTAAAAAACTACATGTTCTGGACAAATGCAAACCATGGTTAAGGTAGAATAAGGCATTTCACTACATTGCCTCGGGGGCAAGAAGAATTTAATGGATTTTTAAAATACACCTGGTTTACGACCAGGGAGCAATTACTGGTACCACTGGAAGGACTAGAATATCACTCTTAAGCACTCTATTTTGTGATGCCCAGGCCAGTTCGTGGCTTCTGAGGGCGGTAAGCTGCATCTATAAGGAAGTCTTGCTCCCTGATATCAGTGTTCAATGGAATTCCACTTGGTGCAAAACTGCTTTTCCTCTCAAAAGATTCTGTTTAAACCCAGAGGTTCTCATTGCAGTGAAGACCAAAGTACTGTGGAGAGATACCCTCAGTTTAAGTTGCCTCTGAATGGGCTGGATAGAGGAGGATGCGAAGATCTGAGGACAAGAACTGGTAATAGTGTTACAGTGCTCCATGTTTTTTCTCATTCTTTGATTTTACTTTTATAAAAGAGCTGAGGAATTTAACGGGAAAGACCTTTACAAAATCATTATTTTCTAAAACACTATGGTTCAAGGTATCAAAAAGTACTTAAAAGCAAATGTTCATAATTTCCATTCAGTAAACCCTTAAAAATTATAGGAAACAACAATAAAAATAACTGCTACAACAATAACACTTTATGTTTATTTAACCTAACTTCCACATTCTCTAATTGTAGCTATGTATAAACATTTTCTTATACGTCCTCTGTCTGTTGCAATTACTCTAAATGGCCTTTATGCCTAGCATGAGAAATTACAATGAGAAAACTCATTAACATGTATTCATGAGAAATCAAATGTTTCAGAATTCAACAATAATCTAAATGTAAATTTTTGTTTATTATAACATGGTAATCATTTCTAAAGTAGTAACCTAACAACCAAAATGTTTTAGAGTATTAAAAGTTCCTCTAACTTATATTGCTATAACTATTTTAGCAATATCAACTTTAATTAATTAATTAATATTATGTTTTTTTATTACTATTTATCCCCATACCCTTTTCTACATCCCCCAACCCCCCATCACCACACTGTTGTACTAGTCCATGAGTTCTTCCTCTTTTTTTTTTCATTTTGGCTCAGTCTCTCCACCCCCAGCCCACCCCTCCCCACAGAGCTGTCAGCCTGCTCTCTATCTATGAGTCTGTCTCTATTAAGCAATATCAACTTTTAACCCTTATTTTGTTATGGTGATATCATATCCTGACCTATGATGTCATCTTGTTGGGGGCAGGGGGATTGTATATATATATCCCTCCACCCCCCAAAAAGTTGATTAGGAAAGTCCTACAAGATTAACAAAAAAATGGAAAAAAAAAAAAAAAAGGAGTGCTTCAAACACTTAGCATATCATTGTTCAATTTTCATCTCCCAATTAGCTATAGTCTCCATGAGGGCAGGGCCTATGTTTGATGTACTGCTGGATTCCCAGCATCTGGCACAGACTGAATGAATACAGCTGCAAGAAATGAACTGCACACAAGGTTTTCAGCGTATCCTCTGGTTACCAGCACATCTCAAAGCCTCATTGTTACAGTTCTAAGATGGTGCTTGAGCTATTCTTTCTTCTCATACCCTTTGTCCGTCTCTAGTGGGCATAGGCATTGGGGAAATAGAAGTGTTTTCTCCTGTCAGAGGAACCTATTGGTTGGGTTGAATGTGAATTGATTCAACACTAAATCCTGGATGTTGTCTTCAAGCCTAATTCCTTGCTTTATGATTTGTCTCCAGGCCTTTAACATGAGTGCCCAAGGTTCCATCCAGTTCAGGGATTGGTTAATATGGTTCCTGTTAATTAGGGATCTGATTTTATTAAGAATAGACAGAAGGGGCCTGATGAAGCAACATAAAAGCTGTGGATGAATTCTCGTAAGAAATTCAAACTACACTATTTGACTTTATTTCTGCTTCATTTCACTAATACTCATTTTTTCCCTTAAATATGGCCTCTACACTTCATTAACATCAAAAAGTTTTTGTTAAGTACTTTAACTGAACACAGCACTGTACAAAGAGGTTTATACAACAAGATCCTTGTTATTTAGAAAATTAAAATCACAGACAAGACACAGAAATATTTATAGAATTTACACACTTTACGCAGATGAAGGCCATCCCTGATTTACTTTGTATGATTAATACTTACTGAGGCCTAACTATGTCCCAGGCACTGTGTGAAAAATCACTTTACATATTCCTTCTCCAGTAAGCTCCGCAACAATAACGAGGAAGATGAGGTATTGGCAAGTTAAGTAAACTGCCTGAGGAAGGTCACACGGCTGTGACTCTAGTTCTGTCTGGCTAGGAGTCCCCCTTCCTTAATGACTCTGACCTACCACCACCCTTTGGCTTACAACCTCCCCTCCCACAAATCTGTCACCCACTAACAGCCAACTGCGCCGACTCAGCTTTCACGGGAGTGACTGCCTGGAGCAGAGCAGGGATTGTGACAGGCGTGGTGTGGAGCCTGAAGTTCCTTAAATCCTTGGGGAGCCAGACAGTATTGGATTAAGTGCTGTTAAGAATAGGGCAGCTCTGACAGAACAGAATTTCTGTTCTGTCAATCAGGTTCAATTATATTTTATAAATAAATCAGGACAGTTGATGCTCCAGACAGCTTAAAAGAGCTCTTTACTTATTCTGTAGCTAAACCTTAATGAACAATGTTCATGTTCCCTGACTCGCCTTCAAACTTATGTCCCTGGCTGTCCCCTCGTCCTATTCCTCAGCTTCTAATTAGAAAAGACTGCATCACTGGATGTAGTCTCTGCATCCTCTACAACCTCCGTGGCTATCAGTCCTCAGGCCACTGCAGTCCGGCTTCTGCCTCCGCCCGTCCGCTGGAAGTGCTCTCTCAGAGGTCAGCAACGATAACAAACCGTCATTGTAAGAACCCCTGGTACTTCTTGTGAATTTATTGGGCGCCAAACACTGGGCTCAGCACTTTATTTACACTGGAGGGTGAAACCCGGAGAACCAGGACTTGCAGATGGTTTTGGCTTCATTGGCTCAGTTTTTAAAAAATTAAATCTACATCGAAAAATCCAAATATTTCAGACAAATATCCTAATTTTTTGTGATGTTCTACTCAGGCTGCTACAGTCCTCCCAGAGAATACATGTGCACTTGGACCTTCCTCACCTCTCTTATTTGTGTCCCCCACCCAACCCCTATAGGACTATGACTTACTATCCATGCTTTACGTGGATATTCTGGTCAGGAGTGTATGGTGTCTGGGAAAAGAGAGCTGCTTAAACTAGCTCCAGGTTAAGGACTGGGGATTTTGAACAGCAACCCAAGGGCAGGGACTGTGGCAGACCTGGATTGATGGAAAATGGAGACGTGGAAGTCAGCCAGCCACCAGCCTTCTTGTTAGTATCTCCGCTTCTACTCCTTAGTGGCTCCATTCTCCTCTTGTCACAGACTTACTTTCTCTTCTTATTCTTCATTTCAGTTCCCTCCTTGTCTCATATTTGCTGAAAGTTTCTCATAACCACCGGCAGGCCCCTCACAGCATCTCCCTGTATATTCCTACTGCTAATTGCCTTAGTCTTTTGATTTTCCAACTGTAAATTCCATCAAGTCCTGAAAGAGGACAAACCTGTATTTTCAAGCTTGGTGATATATGTTATAAATTACTTTCCAGCTGTAACAGGTCACCCTGGGGGAAGTACACAGGTGTGGTGCAAACACCTGTAACCGGTGAGCTGGGAGTATTCTTCACAAGGGCTGTGGGTTGATGGACACTATAAGGCATAACTTAGAGAACATCCTAAGTATAATTAATCCTCATAACAATCTTGAGTGACAGTCATTATTTTTACTTATTTTATAGACTTGAAAACGGAGACTTAGGTGACAAAACTTGCCCACATAATTAAGTGGAAAAGCTACAATGTGACCTCAGGCTACCTAAATTGACAAACTCAAAACCACCATTTTCATTATCATCTTTTCTAACTTCCCGACTGAGAAAGTCTTGCTATTCTCTACTTCCTGACCCTTGGTTTTGTACTTTTCTGATCATTCCTCCACTCTTAAATTCCTTGTTCTTCCAATTCTCAAATGTAGCAGTTTTCCAAGGGATTCTTCATGGCTCCTTGTCTATTTCTGTACTTTCTTCTTAGGCAAATTCATTGGCTGTTACAGATTTGGACAGAGCCAGACACCACCATTTCTTAACCTGGGGTTCTTGAACGTTCTCCTCCCCTACTCCACAAGGAATTTATGGACAAAATTCAGGGAGTTCATGGACTTGAAGAAGAAAAAAATAACATCGTTATATTTTTGCTAAACTCTAACCAAAACTTACCAATTCCTCCAATTATGAATGTAGGCAACAAACTACTGTAATAGCAGCAAACATTTGTGACTTTGTTACCAATAGAAATAGCAGTATTTTAATCTTTTCATGGTGGTTATTTGACCCACTACTAATCTGTGATACTTAATGCATTAATAAAGAAGTATGTATATTACCATATCAATAATTGTTTAATATTTTGATAACTGTTTTGGAATATAAGTAGTTTCCTATGTAATCCTGCCCCTTTTATTTTTCGTCATTAGAAACTTTTTTTTTTTTTTTTTTTTGAGAAAGGGTCCAGAGACTTCTTCACCAAACTGGTAAAGGTTGAGAACTCCTGCTTTAAAACACTTAGTCTGTTAACTAACCTTATTGTGGTGATTAATTCACAACATATATGTATATCAAATTATCATGCAGCGCACCTCAAATTTACACAATGTTATATATCCATTGTATCTCAATAAAGCTAACAAAAAAAAAAAAAAACCCACGCCATGTGGTCTTGTGAAGAAGATCAAGTCTTCAGCAATGCAGGAGCAACTTCCCTAAAACCTAATGACCTACTCCATTTTCTGCATTCTGTCTTTAAGTTTCAGCTACCTGCTTTATCTGAAGCCTTCTCTTGTCAGATGGGCATCTAATCCTCTCAGTAGTGTGATACCCTGGTGTTGATCTTGGACCTCTAGCTTGTATCCCAGATTGCTTTCTACTCTTGGTCACTCTTCCACTTTGTTTACTAACTCTGCATCTCAACTCCACATTGGCCCTTGAGATTTCCCTGACTGCTAACACTCTGTCCTGCACACAAGCTCTAGAGACAAACTTTTTCACCCAGGGTGGATAAAACAGCTAATTATCACCAGAGGAATTCTTAAAGGATAGCTCTGATCATATCCTTCTGTTTGTCAGATTTGAGGTGGCTTAAGATGAGGAAAGTATGCTACAGCTAGAGGGATAGTACTACACAGGCCTCAAGAGCAGGGATATAGAAATAGGTTGAATCATAAGCAGGGATTGGTGAAC
This sequence comes from Glossophaga mutica, assembly GCA_039655065.1. Taxonomy (NCBI): domain Eukaryota; kingdom Metazoa; phylum Chordata; class Mammalia; order Chiroptera; family Phyllostomidae; genus Glossophaga; species Glossophaga mutica. The sequence continues at coordinate 146,803,957 of CM077306.1, forward strand.
TTTTTCTGTAAAAGGCCAGGCAGTAAATGTATTAGGCTTTTCAGGCTATGTGGTTTCTGTCATTCTACCATAGACAACACGAAAAGGAATGTGTTCCAATAGAACTTTTATTTACAAAACAGACAACCAGCTGGATTTGATACACAGGTTTTAGAACTCCTGGACTAAAGAATTGTCAGGGCATTCTGAAACTCATCTCTGTCACCCTCCACATATCTGCTTTGTTGTTCTCTTCCTGTTGACTATCTTCTATAGCTTTCCTTGTTCTCATGTTAGAACATGGCTTCTGAAAGCTCTGAGCTTCCATGTCACAAGTGAAAGTTCAAATTCTCTCTCTTTTTCCCAGCCTTAATTCCAAATCCTTAGGGCCAGGAATGTTGCCTAGCCTTGCTTGGGTCAGGTGTTCACTCCTAGACCAATCAGTTGTGTCCAAGGGTAAGGGTCTTGATGTCTGAACAGGATTTGGGGCACCATCATCACCATGACTCCTTGGATCAGAGAGAAGGAACAGATTCTAGAAAAGGGCAAGGAACTGGGCAGAAAACCCAGGAGAGTTCCTTGCCGTATTCATTCAAACCTCTTTTTTTTAGCCTTGTCCCCTATAAGTCCCCTCACTTCCATTTCTGAAGCAAAACCAACTCCTTGTTATTCTTAAATACTCTGCATAGTCTCACCCTGCATTCTCCCCTATCTGTCAGCAGAAATTCTATTCACCTTTAAAGTCTCATCTAAAAGGTCACCCTTTCCCTTTCCCTCTCCATTGGTACAGTGTTTTTTGTGCTGTGACTATTTCTGTACCTTTTTCTTTTGCAGACAATAGGTGCTCTGCTGACTGAGAATATGTCTTAATTCATCTTTTCATACATTCTCGTACTTGTCAGAGAACAGGCTCTGGGTTCCTATTTGTTGATATTAACCATATCTTCAAAGCTATATAATTTCAAACTGCAAAAATGCTGATTTTTATAAAGTTGCATTTATGCAGGAAATAAGTATCTACCTTCAAGAAAATTATTTTAAATTTTATAAACATGCATTTCCACATTTATGGTAGCCAAATTAAAGTATATTTGAAGAAATTACAGCAAAACATTTAAAATTGTTGAATACTAACAAGAAATAAGATTGATTGAAATAAGAAACACTAAGATTGATCTTCTGTTATTATACTCATCTCAAAAGGAAAACTACAGAAATAAGTAATAGGAAAGGTTACAAACTTAAAATATTCAAAATCACTCGAAAAAACAAATGGTCCAAACCGTTTAGTATTCGTGCAAGAAATTTTCCAAGAGACCTCATCACCTAATTTCTTTGTGTCTAGAATTATTAATTAACATTGTTCCCAGAACTCTGCAAAGCTCCCCTGCGGAAAGGAAGAAAGTAAATACAGTGCTTCAGGGAAAACTGGTTCATTTCCACTAAACTGCGAGAGGCTTGTGCTTTTGTTAAACAGAAGCACTTGCTAGAGAACTATTCCTAAACTATCAGTAACTACATAAAAGCTTTTTATTTAACGGCATCCTCCAGGGAGACTGCGCTGGAATGTGCAGCAGGTCTGAAAAAGGCAGAGATTTGGCTCACCTGTAAATATTAGGTGCACAGAGCAAAGCTATTGTGTAAGAGTAGGGGGTGGGGCGGGTGGGGTCCTGATTTCCAATGTTGATAGCAGGATTCTAATTTCGCTTGGTATTCATTTTTCTACTACGATTACAGTTTTGCTAAGAAAAATAAAATATCGTTTGTGCTCTCAACCGGGTTTCTAATCTTCAGTGTCTGCATAAAAAGAAAATCTCTCATTTATCTAAAAGAATCACCTTTCTGCAATCTCCAGAGAAGCTGGGAAAACAGAGGAACGCTCAGGCGCACAACCCGTACCGCCACCGCTGCCGCCTTCTGAGAGCCCTGCCCGCGGCGTCCCAAGGGCCGCAGGTCCCTGGGGCTTGTCTTACGTAGATGGAACTTGGGTGGGGATGCTCCAAACGAGTAAACCATAACATAGAACCTAAGCTTGGACTTTGAGCCAAGCCTTTTTGCCTAGTTTTCTTTTTCCTCGTCACGCTGGCATCCTCGCCAACCCTTGTTATTATTCCCTTTCTCCCTCCTGGGGCTCCCTTCCAGCCACCTCAGGCGGACGGGATTGACTTGCAACAAACCTGAACGAACTCAGTCCACCACCCAGTCCAGGGAGGGATCGAAACTACAACTCCCATCATGCCCCGCCTCTGCTTCCCTCCTCCCTCACCACCTCCCCCTCCACTGCTTTGGCTGGCGGCGGAGAGGCGCTGAGCTTTTTTATCTGCAGACCCGGAGGGAGGGATCTAGATCCTGTAGATCTTACCCGAAGGGAGCGCTCTAGCCGGTGGCTCCCGCTGTTCTCAGCCGAATTTTGTCTCCGCATCCGCGCCAACGCTGAGCCCAAGGGGGCAGACGGTTTGTCCCGACACGGCGAGAGGATGGTCATCCGCGTGTTCATTGCCTCCTCCTCGGGCTTCGTGGCGGTGAGCATGGCGGGGACCCGTAGCGGGCTAGGGTCAGGTTAGCCGGGGTAGGAGGCACTGGGTGCGGATCTTGCGGGAGGTGCACGGGACTCGCCCCTGCGCGTCTCCGCGCGCCGCACGTCAGTCCGGTGGTGCGAGCTGGCGCCCGCCAGGTGATCCACTCACACTTAGACAATGAAAAGGGCGGGAGCAAAGGTGGGTGGGGGACCCCAGGCTCACCCCGCACCGCCAGAGACGGGGACAGCGCTGGAAGCCCCCAGCTCCGGTTGTGGGGCTCGGAAATCTGGGGAAGGTGTGGTTCAAGAGCTTCGGGGTCTTACTTCCCTTGGTGTTAATTACTCCTGATTTTGGACTTTAAGCCTGGTTAAGTTTTGTACGGGAGTTTTTTCGCCTGCTTAGTTTGCTATCCTAGCTCTTGAATGAAACAAGTTTAAGTGGAAATTGCTCTCTACCCGCCTTCCCCACCAAGTGCATTTCTTTAGTGTTATACCTGCGCAAAGAGGAAAGTAAGCCAGATTTTTCCTGTTGTGCCTGGGATTTTTTTTGCCTTGAATACTGTAAATAATTTTTTATCTTTATATAAATGTGTGTTTGGATTCTTCTCCCCGTAATGCTGTGGTCAATTTCATCTTGGGGAAGTGTAAATGGTGGTCTCTCTAGTTGTTGTAAGCTACTTAGTTTGGTTGATAATCTTTAATATTCTTAAAAAGAAGAGAAGTTAAATAGGTAGATTTAAGACTTCAAGGAAAATTCAGTAGTATACTTGATAATCCAATGAGTAGGACATGTAGCAGTGTTCTACATGATTATTAAGACTTAGTTTGCTTAGCTAAGAGTTAAACTATGGATTTAAGAGGCTCCTGGGTGAGATATATAATACATATATAAGTGCATCAAAAAGTGCAGTATTGATTGCTTAAAATTTGATCTGGCCAGTTGATTGCCCAGCAGCTCAACCCAATTGTTCCAAAATTTGTTTGTGAAACAGGTGGGATGGTGGATGGACTAAAGTATTGTTTGCAAATCCACATAAGCCACTGAGCTTTTTATTTAAAAATAAATCAACACTGTAGTACAAAAAGGACTCCCTTTTGCAGTAGGAATAGATGGGAAATGCCAGCTTATCTTTATATGCAGGCATGCTCTGGTCCCCAGACTCCTGGTAGTTGTGGTGTTTCTAGTTATTTGTAGTTGCTTAGTCATACCTGCCTTTTATAGATTTTCTCCACTGAAGCTGCCCTTCATGTATTTGAAAACCCATATTGTTTTGTAGATAGAGTTTTACAGATGCACTCCTTCATAAGAGTGCTACAAAGCTTTTGGTTTCACCACCAACTAGCATGCTTCAGTAATTGTTCCAATGGCATTTTATTGATTGCGCAAGGGATGCTTTAAAGTATTAAGAAGCCTAGGCTGTATTAGATGAGTCAAAGTCAAAACTTGAGGTAATTACTTGGCTTATCCTGTCAATAAGTAGTATATCAAGATAGTTCTGGAACCCCGAGTCTCTATTTCCTCAATTCCATTAACAAATATTTATTGCCAGCATGCTATGTGCCTTTTTAATTTTTAATTTTAATGTTCTCTTTTGCACATGAAGCTAGACTTAAGAGACCTAAGTATTTTTTATTTAAATTTTTTTGAATCCTCACTTGAGGACATACTTGTTGATTTTAGAGTGAGGGGAAGAAAGGGAGAAAAAGGGAGAGAAGCATCTATTGGCTGCCTTTTGTACTGGGAAACCCAGCATGTGCCCTGACCAGGAATCAAACCTGTGACCCTTTGGCCTGTGGGAAGATGGCCAGCCAACTGAACCACATGGGCAAGGGGGGAACCTAAGTTTGAATGATCTCTTTAACTAGTGACAAGCTTGGATAAGGTGCCCCGTCTCTGCTGAGTCTGTCTTCTGTAGAATGAAGGATTGTGTGATTAACAACTCGGAACTGTACTCGAGCTCTAAAATGCTTTGACTTCATTAGTTGGGTAAATGTGGGTAAACCCTCGAAACAGTTTCTTTTAATTTAGCAATATACATAGAAGCCTTAAAGTGAATTTATTTTTCCTTTGGTGTTTTACTGTGGTGTCTCAGGTCCATTCACCATCCTGTGTTCTGACATGGTTTGATTTGAGCTGGAAGACATACTGTTGTCACATATGGACAGCCCATAAACACTATCTACTTAATGGACTCAGTTTTTTCAATTCTCAATTAATCCTCAGTTACAGAGTCTCTCCAATTGTAATATTTCCTATATCCATGTAGTTTCTCAGTAATTATATAATATTGATACTTTTGGCAATGATAACTTTATGCTCATGTGCAAGAACAATGATTTCCAAGAGATAATGAAGTTGTTTAAACAGCTGTTGGGCTGGGGAGGCTAATGGGGCTTCTAGCATTAAGGTATATTAAACTTTGATGGTATAGCTGTGAAGTTTTCCCTCCAGCGGAGTGGTGTTTACCATTGGCACTCTTTTATTCCATGACCAGCAAGTGCATGGGAGAACAAATAATTTGATTCCCAAGTCAGTTTGATTTTAGCTGAAGTTTATTAAACTGCAGGGGAAGAATGTGACTAGAATTAGACTTAGCTAAGTAAGTCCCAGGAATTTCTAAAAAGATGCTCAGCCCCAATCAACAGTAGAGTCAAATGTTCAATTTAGAGAAAATGCTCGTATCTTGTTTCGATTTCCGCAGACTCTCTGGTTTCAACATATAGATAGCAGTGGTAGTTAAAACAATTAACACCAAAGGGCAATTGCTGTTTTATCCTCCGTGGCTCCAGGTAAAATCTGCTTTTACTAGGAAACAAAAGTGATTCCACATTATTATGATAATCGATATCTGAAAAATCAGATTTTATATATACCTGATAATGCTTCTGTCATTCATATTGTAGTGAAGGACATTTTATTTCAATCTTAGGACAATAGTATACTTGGCTTATACTGGTTGTACACCTAAAGGGGGGTCTTGTAACTTTAAGCAGGAAATAGATTAATGTGAATTTTTAATTTAAAAATATTAAAATCAGTCAGTTATTTCATTTGTTCATTATTTAGTTCATTCAATAACTACTTTTGAAGGGTTTGCTCCTTGCCTAGCTCTGTCCTTGGTCTGGTGGGGAACTGGAAGAGAATAGAGGGTGTGGTCTGTGTCCTCAAGGAGTTTATGTGGGGACCAGGTGAGGAGATAAGATAGGAAAGGTAAAACCACCCGTAATGAAGTCCGGCTCAAGGACAGATGCCTCTTTCAGGAACATTCTTACCAGAGATAGAAATAATATAAGCAGCAGAGGGATGCATTGCAGGATGTCAGATAAGGAGGAAATGTGCCAGAAATCATGAAATATGCATGTGGGAGCCTTAGGCAGATGGCAGAGAGAGGGATTGAGTTAGATTTGGAGCCTGGGAGTCAGTGCATAAGCCCACCTTGTTCAGGCTGGAAAGGGAGGAGCTTTGAGTGGGAGACAGCAGGCTGCAGAGGTCCCCATGGGCCCTTTTTGAGGACAGTATAGACTCTGAGTCCTTGAAAGAAGCTCATGATAACACACAAACTCCATCGTACTCAGTGTCTTGGAGATGTCTTCAGGACCTGCAGCTTGCATGATCTCTGGAGCCTTTTCCCCTGGCGAACAGGGTGGTCTCTGACAGGGAAGGACTGCTGGTATGTGATTTCAGAAAAATGCACCCTCCCCACCCACCGGCATTGACTGAAATTTTTCATAAACGAAATAAAGTCTTTCACTCATTAAAGTTCATGAGCTCAATGTTTAGAGCAGCAAGAAAACAGAGATTTTTAGTGAAGTCCAGTCACCTAATTTCATAAGAAGGAAATTTGGGAATAGAGATTCAGTGGCTTTCCCTGAGGTCATTTATGTCAGTCAGTGCAGAAATGAGGATTAAATGGAAGCCAAGTCTCCTGACTCTTGAATGTATTCATTCATGTGTTCATTCGGCAATGCATTCATTCATGCATGGATTAATTCTTGCATTCATCAATCATTGAAAGCCTACTAAGTACCAGGTCTGCGTTAGGTGTTGTTAGGTGCTAGGTGTGGTGTATGTGATGGTCAGGAGAACAGATTTAATCTCTGTCCCCGTGGCACTAATCATTGCTGACTCTCTACAGCTCAGACTTGGGATGTAAACGTTTAATCGAGGAGAATGAGGGACTCAATGCCTTGGGGGTTGTTTCCATGGGCATGGTGAAATGAGCTAGACAGCAGTATATCCCTGGATGTTGGAGTGGAACCTTCACTGGGAACAAAAGTTACAGAGAAATTGGAAACAAAGTTGGAAAACATGGAGCTTTACCCAGAGCAGCAAGTACCATATTTTGCCAGGTATAATGCACACCCACGGTTTTGTGCACATTATACATGGGATTATTATACCCATGGCATGTAATCATTATACCCACGTATAATGTGCAACTTTATTTTTCCCTCAAAAATTTAGGCAAAAAAAGTGTGCATTAGAGGCAGCAAAATATGGTATGTTTTCAGGTAGAGTGAGAAGACACATAGGAACTTACTCTGAGTCGTCTTGCTGTTTGCCACTGTAGAAGGCATATCCAGCTGCACTGCATAACTTATAACTATTTTAAATATACAATGATCAATTAAGCAATTGCATCTCCACAGAATGTATTTAGTGAATCTTCACTGTGTGAGGAAGCTACCAAAAGGAGTTCCAGGGCAGTCAAAGTCAGGATGTGATTATGTAGAACAACTGGGCATTATTTCCTAAGTAATTCTAATTCAAGAAGGAGTTAGTAAGGGTAAGTCTGGGCTCCTTAGCTTTTTTAACTCAATCTTCAGAGTCTGTGACCAGGGTTTAATAGTTACTCCAATTTTATAGTTGAAGAGACCTAAGTTAACTGACCTGATGAGATCGTACACAGTAGATGGTGGGACCTTGAGTCACACTCTGGTGGGCAGGTGGCTCCAAAGCTTCTAGACAGAAGTTCTCCACCGTGAGCATTGTGGCCCCCTGGGTGAATGAGAGTACCAGGGCTACTCCACGTCCTGCAGTGAGTGTGCTGGGCAGTCCCCTGTGAGAACTGCCCCATGCAAAATGCCAGTGGGACCCCTGAGGAGGAACAGTGCCAAAGGGGAGAGTGTGGAGTGAGGGTCAGGAAGAGGTGGGAGCATACAGAGAATGAACAAAAGCAGAAATATGTTGGGATGCAAGGAAGAAGATGTGATTGTAAGAGAAGGTCAGGCTGGGAAGGCATGTGTATTAGTTTCCTACGGGCTGCCATTAACAAAGTACCAAAAACTGGGGGGCTTCAACAACAGAAACTTGTCTCAGTTCCAGAAGCTTGAGGTCAAGATCAAGGTGTCTGCAGGGTTGCTTCCTCCTGAGGGCTGTTTGAGCAGCTCTTGTTCCATGCTTCTCTCCTGTCTTGCAGTGGTTTGCTGGCAGTCTTTGGGGTTCTTTGGCATGTAGGTTCATCACCATGATACCTGCCTTCATGTTCCTATGGCATTCTTGTGTGTTGTCTGTCTGTGTCCACATTTGCCCTTTCTATTAGGACATAGTCATACTGAATTAGAGCCCACCCTAATGACCTCACCTTAACTGGATCATCTGCCTAGACCCTCTCTCCAAACAAAGCCACATTCATAATCACCAGGGATTAGGAGTTCAGCATCTTTTGGGGACACAGTTGTACCTGTAACAGCAAGTAATATGAAGGTTGAAATAGAAAGACTAATTAATGGAATTTCCCCCTTTAATTGAAAAAATTTTGAGCAAATTTTGGAATCTTAAAGGCAGCAGCTGGCTGCAATTACATGGAATGCGGGTCCCTGTACAAGGTCTGTTGCTGGGAAGGGAGCTTTATCACTACCCCAAGTGACCACCTCACCTCAGTTTTTCTAGTTCATTTTAATGTTCGTAAAATTTGATATTTTTATTCTACAATGGTATTTGACACTTGTAAAAATAAATATAGTCAAGGTCATGGACTCCTTTATGAAATTAGGGGCTTTTTACCCATTTGATTTAGGATACTTTCAATAAACATATCTATTTGAGAAAATGAAGTTTTGACAAACATTTATAATATGAAATATGAAATGGTTTCCACATTGCAGGAATGTAAGACTAATCGAATCTATATTTCAGTGTTTCAATTTTTTGATCAAAAAATAGAAAAGGAAAGCAGCTATGGTGGGGGAGGGGAAACCTTCAACAGTTCAGTAGGAAGCAGTGTAAGATACAACTCCAAAAAATATTTCTTCTTCAGATTTTTTTAATGTTTAATTTATAAAAAATTCCTTGGCATGAGGAAATGAATTGTGGGTGTTTTTCCCCCAGTAAACTTAGAATTGGGTAATGGAGTAGAAAAAGTCTAGATTCTTAATGAATATTTCACTTTAAAAAAATTAGCATGACATACTGATCATTACATATAAGTTTAAAATACTTTATTTTGAAATGCACACTTAAAAATGGGATCAAGAAATTATTTAAGGTGCTAAATGTCATTTTTTTAAAAAAAATTATTCTCCAAATTCTAAACTCAGAATGAGACCCTTTTTTGGTTTCAGCAATTTTTCAGCAGGGACCTCTCTTATCTGCGTTATTGTATAGAGTTCATAAAACTTAACTTGTCATGAATGAAATTACATTCCTGTATTTGGGGTTTTTTTCTGATTAATTTCTATTATACTGTTTATCCATTATGTAAAAAAAGGGACCATAGCTTTCCAAATTAGAAATTTAGTGAATATCTTTCTATGAACTGGCAAATGCTTATTAATACTTGTTGGAAATTTTCCACTGATTATGTACAATTATCGTTTTAGGGTCCTCTTTACGATTGTAGCTCAGAAACATGGCATTGAACCTTTCTGTTGAGTGGTTTTTTTAGACCAGTAGTGATCAGTATATACCATTGCCTAGTTTTGGGGGTTGGTTGCGGTGCTGAGAGAAGTGGGATTGGGGAGAAGAGTTAGAGATTGGCAGCCTATACCCGTCCCATGCAACTGAGCCATCCCGTTTAAGGCGGTGCAGTTTCCCTTCTGTCGTCTTTTAATAGGCTTATCTGGGTTTATCTGCCAGCACTGGCTAGTTACTCAGGCACTAGGCTATGGTAATTTAAAGTTATGTTGTTATTTCTTTTATGTTTGATTATTTTTTCCTAAACTCTGAAAAAGAAATCCATCTAGGAAAAGCACTTAATTGAATATTTCCCTTTTGGACTCTTGACAGCTTTGCTGTCAGATCGAAAGCTGAACTAGATGCTGGCAGACTGAAGCCCCCGCTACCTATAAACCCGGGTACTTTTCAGGCTTGTGCAGCCCCTGGGAAACTCTAGAGCAATATAGTTGGTCCCCTAGACCTGGTTCCCTCTGCACTTGATCTTAGTCAAAAGGCTGAGAAACGATGGTTCTGAACCTCTCTTGCCATTGGCAGCTTATTTATTCCTGAAAGGACCAGAGTCTTTTGGGCTGGCTCAGTATCTGGCAGACCCCCAAAGGGGTTTCCTGGGAATGACCCCTGGGAGTGGAAAAGCTGGGCGTGTGTACATTAGGGTGTGTCTGTCTTGTTGTGGAACCTTTGTGGGCTCTCTGCCAATATTGCTTCAGAGCTCCAGAAGCTGGAAATGGAATGTTGGCTGTGACCAAAGTCATGGGGTTCTAAGTATTAGAGGATGCATTTTCCATTTCATACCGGTAATGGCCCAGATCAAGAAATGACTTTTTGTCATCTTTGATCTACTGGCTTTGGGAGTGGAGGGCTGAGTGTAAGAGAGACCCAGTTAAGTGATTTGCTTGACAGGTCAGTTGAGATATTTGGTAGATGCATATAGAGTTAAAGTAAGCAGCTCTTGCTGCATACCAATCCAATATTAAAATCAAAACAAAGCAAAACTAAAAACCCAAAGTAACAACAACAACAACATAGCTTTTGTTTTCCTTCTGTGGGTTGCATAAGGAGTGGGAGTGTAGTCTTCTTCATTCATGACATTCCCATGTGGATTGAAGTTTACTGGTTTTCTGTTTTGGTTATTATATTCATCAGGACAGTTCCTGTGAGTGGGGAATTGGCCATTTCTTTAAGCCTGGATCCTCAGTTGAGAGGAGTTTTGGGTTGCACTGTCCTTTTATGACAAACTACGTCCTGGCCAAAGTAGGTGTTTGGGTTGAATATCTGCTGATATAGTTAATTCTGGAGTCAGGTTATATTAAACCCAGTGTCTACTTTCCCGTGTATGGATTATCTGTCATCGGAGGACAGGGTTCCCTCTTGGGTAAGGTAGGGACTGAGTCCAAATCTAGCTCTGCCATTCATGAGGGATGTGACCTTATGTAAGCAGCCTCGGCTTCTTTATTTGTAAATGCTACTACTTTCCATATAGGACTATCATGAGCATTGAATGAATGAAGTATTCCCCGTAAGTTATTTAGCAGAGTGCCAGGTGCACAGTAAGTACTAAGTATGTGTTATCTGTTATTTCTATTAGATCATCATCATCAGCAGCAATAGTAGTAAAATAAAAAATAAAAATTATAAACTTAGATCATGTAAGATCATTAATCATCAAAATATTATGTGCAGTATATAGTACTTATTAGCTGAGGGTATATGCTGGTATAATTTTTAGACAGTTTTTAGTAAATTTAAGTATAAAGAGTTTTTAGTTGAATAAGAGTTAATAAGAACATTAAAATTTGAGGTCATTCTTCATACAAACTACTTAATTAGAGTTTTGTAATTTTTGAACATTTTATGGCTGTATAGCATGTTGTACACGAGTCACTAAACCGTATTTATTCACCGCCTATGAAGTGCTTACTGTTATGCACACCAGCACTGTTCTTTGCTGTGCATGAATATATAGTGCATGATTGCAGAGTCCTGGCTTGATTTAAAGCTTCCTATACATGGTGAGTAGATTTCATCCCAAATGACAGCTCTGACTGGTGGTGGCTGCCTGGAAAGCTGGGTTGCGGAGCCTTGTCTGGGAAACAAGCCGTGATTGACTGCTGGTGTCTCCTCTGGCACCAGAGGAGGGAGGGCCAGGGCTTATGCTACAAATATGCCAGCTCTGTCTTAGACTCTGTGCAGCTAGACTCCGTCTTTCAGATTTGTGTGCCTGAATGTAGACTATTTTGAGTCTATGACAGAAATATGAGACACCAAACTGAATTGATGGATAACATCCTCTGCAAACATCTCACCCCTAATTTGGGGGTACGGGTGGTGGATAAGGGCCAGGATCTCTGTGTTTAATGAAGATGGGTGGTACTTCCCAGCAAAGATAGTGATTATCCTGACTGAAACTGAATGCTGAATCTTAGTACTTGTGACATGAATGTGGGGTGCTGTCACACCTGGATGGGTCATAAAGGAGGTAACGGGCTTTGCAGGAGGAGGTGGTGGAGACAGGAGAGGAAGGAAGATACTGGAATAGGTCCACTCTAGGATGCGCCGGTCCACTCTAGGATGTGCCGGTCCACCATGCTGAGCCTTGGGACACTGAAAGGTCAGGTTCAGGTGAACAATGAGTGTTTACTTGGGCCCAGCAATGCAATAGGATTTTTCCTGCAGGTTATTTAAACCTTACAATGACCCTACAAACTGTGGTTTATTATACCTGTTTTCCAGATGAGAATATTGAGGTACAAGGCATTTAAGTAACATTAGGATCATTCAGCTCCGTGAATCCTGGTTTGAACCCCCATCTTCTGAGTTTGTGTCCAGTACTGTTTTCATTAGCCCACATTGCCCACTAGAAGAGCCCACAATCAGAGACCAGTGAGAACCTGGATCGGGCGACCCAGAAAGCTGGCTAGGATTACAGTGTGTGAGGTCAAGCTGAAGAAAGGGGAGAGACAGGACTCCTAAAGAACAGTTCCAGGGGTCCCCACTCAGCTATTGAGCAAGTCATTCAGGGCATGTGAAAACAATGGCTTTGCTTCTGGAGAGACTGATTAAAGCTATAAGGAATATGAGTTGAAATGGAAAGTGAATTATGTCGTCGTCGTCGTCATCATCATCATCATCATCATCATCATCATCACAACAATCACTTAAACCTCCTGCAAGAAGTATTCGGGACTTTTTGTTTGTTGTTTTTCTTTCTTAAAGTAACATGGCATGGTAGCCATTCATATTTGTGTTCTCTCTCTCTCAGGAAACTGCTGAAGTTCAGAAACTTTAAATGACCTGCCTTTTCATAGATTCCAGAAGGTCCAGATACCCATATCTGTACCATCCGATTTCCTAAAGGCCATGTCCCAGAGCTAAAGGAAGGAATTGGAGATTAAGGAGAAATTAGAATAGGCAGTGCTCTGAATGGAATGTTGAATGTTTTATTGGGTGTCCCAAAACCAGATTTGCTTCAAATATGATTCTCTTGTTTTGTGTGATAAAGCTGAGTAGAACTGACTTGATGTGCTGAATTGGAGGGAGCAGGATGGGATGGGAGGGTCATAGGGAGAGGGAAAGGTGTAGTCCCGGTGGCTGGAACCCAGGGATGGGATTGAGGACAGATATATTTAATCTCCTGGGGCTTCCTGGGCAACATAAAATGTACCGGGATAAATGGTAGTGGTGGGAGTGTGTGCCCTCGTTCTACTTATTTTGGATCCTGGGTTCCTGGGAGACATTTTCTCCATAGGGTGATGATATCCCGTTTTCTACCCTGCAATTAAATTATCCATTTTGTAGAGTTTATCGAGATATCACAGCCTACTTCGGGAGTTCAAAGCAAAAGTGAACAGCAAGTGGGAGGCCAGGGTGAGGGCTGTCAGTGGTTGGAGGGGACGGGAGGAGGGCTGTGGGAGTGCAGGCTGCTGCTGTGGTTAAAGGGAACACCATGGTCAGCACCCACAGGCAGGCAGGAGGGCCCGCAGGAGGAGTGGGGACGCGAAGCTGCTGTTCACACACTTCACGCAGACCAGATACTTTACATGTAATTTACAGGGAGAGCCTCATACACTTGGTAAACAGAAGAAATTTGTGTGATGCAAGCAAGGTATGGGGAAAACATATGGATTTTAGGAACACAGAGACATGGGTACAAATTATGACTCTAGTACCCTAACCAGGAGGGTAGCTTATTTAGCAAGTCTTTTAACTTCTCCTGATTTCGGCATCCCCATTTTAGCCGCTGGAACTTAATGAAATGCTAGCTATTAATAATATGAGTTAAGTTTAAATTTAAGCCAGCAATAATTCTCAAGAGAATTACTTTGTGAATTCTCAACTTTAAATAAACTAATAAGATTTAATTAAACAATTTTTTCTGATTATCGGACAGTGGGTCCTGAGTTTGATAAAATGCATTTATAGGAAGATTCGAACATTTTATGGTTCTGTAGCATAACCATATTGTGTTATGGAAGGGTGTCCCATGCATTGTAGTCCTAGAGCAGCATGCCTGGACTCTACGTGCTGGATGCTAGTAGTTTCCCTGCATCCCAGTTGTGACAACCAAAAGCTTCTCCAGACATCCTCAAATGTCCTCTGGGGAGGAAATCACCCCTGATGGAGAAGCCCTGCTGTAATCCGTAGGAACAGAGAGGAAATGCACACAGTATGAGAAGACCCAGATTGCCTTAAAACTGAAAGGAACTGAAGAGATTATTTAACTCATCTTCCTCTTCTGATGAGGGGTGAGCTATTAAATGACTATGTCAAGTTTACACTGCTTGTCCTCATACTTCTAGCACAGTGTATTGTGGACCTAGAATACTGCATTGAGGGTTGGGAGACTTGGAGTGTGGTTCTTTTGGTGCCATATAATTAGCTTTGTGTCTTTGGACAAGAAAGTTAGCTTCTCTGGGCTTCAGGTTTCTCGTGGTATTGTTCTTGTTGTTTTCTGATTGCAATGTTATATACCATGAAACTCACCCTTTTCAGTTGTATCAGTGACTTTTGGTATATTCACTGTTATGCACCCATCACCACAATTTGTTTCCAAAACCTTTCATCACCCCCAAAAGAAACCCCAAGTCCATTAGCAGTCACTTTCCATTCCTTCATTCCTGCAGCCCCTGGCAATTACTAATCTGCTCTGTCTATGGATTTGCATATTCTAGACATTTCAAGTAAATGGTATCATACAATACGTGCCCTTTTGGTCTGTCTTCTTTCACTTAGCATAATGTGGTCAAAGTTCATGCATGGCGTAGAATGTATCAGTACTTTGTTTCTTTGTACATCTGAATAGTATTCTGCTGTATGAATATACCACATCAATTCATCATTTGATGGATATTTGGGCTTTCTTCCCCATTTTGGGCTATTATAAATACTCTTTGAACATTTCTGTATAAGTTTTTGTGTGGCCATATATCTACCTAGGAGTAGAATTAGTGATTCATATGGTAACTTCGTACTTAACACTGTAAGGAACTGCCAAATTGTTTTCCAAAGCAGCTATTTTATTTTACATTTTCACTAGTAATTATGAGGGTTCCAGTTTCTTTACATCCTCACCAATACTTGTTATTGTCTTTTTTTTTTTTTTTTTTAGATTATTACCATTTTAATGGGTGTGTGGTAATATCTCAGTGCGGTTTTGATTTGCATTTCCCTAGTGAGTGATAATGTTGGTGTTTTCTACAGCTGGTTTAGGTTTTTTTTTTTGAAGACTTCTCCTAGCTCTGAGGGTTTTTTTTTTTCTCTTCCATTCCATACATAAACCAATGTGAGTAACACAGAATTCAGTTGTTAGGGGATATCTATTTTGGAAATTGACTGAGTTCATCAGTTCGTATATGTTTATGAGAACCTCCCATTGCCCAGTTTCATGTTCAGGGTGCAGAGTGAGTATATGGTGTTACTCTACCTCCCCGCCCTCCAACAAAGAAGTCATAACCTGACTGGGAAAAAAAGATGAACACAGAAAACGGAGGGCAACACAGTCATGTGGAATATAGTGCTAAAATTACCCAACCTGTCGGTAAGTCTCAAGGGCAGGTGTGTTTATTTGGATGAGGGCAAAGAAAGTCGTATTCAAAGCTATACAGAAAAAAGCATCTCCTGAGTTGGGAAGGTGGCTGTTTTTAAGATTTTAGAAGATTTCCCTTAAATAAAATTCTCCACTGGGCACATACAATATTGGTTAAAAGACTTTTTGTTTCCAAAATATTTTGTATTAGTTTGTGAACTGGAATAGATATCATTCTCCCAGTTCTTTCTCATCAGACATGGATTTGATTTGTACGTCCCTGCCACCCTTTGTTTTAGACTAGATGGCTCCTTTTCCATTGGCATTTCCTGTAGTGTGAGAGCAAGACAAATGGATGCTCTATAGTTAGTTCCTCGGTGACATTTTAATAGCGAGCTTGGTTCAAGAGATAATTAACAGGAATGAGATGATTAATAATTCACTTTTTGAATTCCTTTTCCATTAAGGGGGGGAGGTGGAGGGAAGCCTCATCCTTTTAAAAGATTAAATTGGTGTGTTAGTTTCAGAAAGCTTAGAGAAACCTCATTGGCCCTTGAGAGCTGACAGCTTCAAAACCAGACTTTTTAGCCTGATATCTTGGGTACCTCTGTGGTCCGATTCTGACCTGTCTTTGCAGCATGTCTCAGTATTCTCGGGGCTGCTATGTAAATACACCAGGCTTTTTTCCTCCCTGCCTTCTGTGTCTTTTCCCATGCCATTTTCTTTGCCTTGACAGTGCTCACCCTGCATTGGGTCTAGTCAGAGTCCCCTCTTTCATTTGAAGCAGAGGCCAATAATATTTCCCAATGAAGTGCACCCCACACGCTCCCTTCCTCCTCTGCCCTGCACACTGGGAGGACTCCACCTCCCCAGCCCTCTGTGGCACAGCCTGTGAACTCCTCTCTGTGGCCTCAGTACAGTGCACCCTTGGTTATAATTATTTTGTACCCAGGTTGTTCGAACTACAAGTTCTAAGTTCTTTGAGGCTAGGGACTCTTCCATTCGTCTTTTTATTCTTCCAAGTTTCCTATTAGAAAACTTGGCATATAGTATTTATTGAACAAGTGGAAAAGAAATACTGTTGCTGTAGCTTCTGGATCAAAGATATAAAGCTGTGTCAAAAGTTTGTGACCACATCAAAGTGGAACTGGAGTAGAGCATGTAGATAGAAGTGTGCTTTGGGAAATACGAAGGCTGTGAGGGACGCAGTTGGTTTTACTGCTTCTTAAGTAAGTGGCCTGAAGGATCTACATTATTACAGGTCACTTGTTATAGTATGACTTCCCCTATCCAGATCTAGATCCCCTGCGTGGAATGAGGCGGGAGACCTAGATGGAAGCAGACAGGCCACTGAGAGGCAGTTGGCTGTTGTACATGAAGCAGGGTTGCAGGCTGCCCTTCACAGCCTTACACAGTACAGTGTGAGTAACATAGGCCCCAGTGGTCTTTGGCCCCACTGAGAGGACAGCCCCACTGAGAAGTGACAGCCACCTTCTGAAGGCGGAAGTGGAGAATTCCAGAAGCACAGCTTTGGCTATTTGGTGTAAAGTAAAGCAGCAGGCTTCACACATAAGTGGACTCTGAGAATGTCAGTGCACCACATCAAATACAAAAATGGATCATAATGGTGATTGTTCATGTAGAACAGATTTAATCAGGTTTGGCATATTTTGGTTTGATGCACTCTGCTGAACAGTGCAGGAACACGTGGTACATTTTAGAAAGATTTCCAACTAAAAACATTTTAAAATAAAGTAACAAGTTTGTGTTTGAAGGGATAAGCTTCAATTATACAGAAATTCTCCATCTGTACTTGTAGGAGAAACTACCTACCTGTTCCTAACTGTCTCCATGTTGCAGCGCCTCTTTTGCCTTCCATTCTCCTTTCTTTCTACCTTCCAATACAGCTGTAGACTCTTTTCCCCCTCATCATATGTTTATTTTATATGACTTCTTTTTCTGTGTCTGATACTGTGCTTTTGTTCTTTTCTTGCACATTGCTATAGCTTTGTGTCCCTCCCTGTGCACCTTCCCCCCAGAGTCCCGCCTTTCAGCTGCCCAGGCCCTGTAGGCACTTCTGTGTTGCTGCCCGTTTCTTATGGAAGTTAGTTGTTGGCAAGCTCCATTCACCCTGCCCCCTCCTCAGACTGGGTATTGCATCAGTTTAAAGACCTCATTTTGTCACCTACGTTCCCCTAGTGCCCAGGGCAGTGTCTAGCACATGGAAAGGTCTTGGCAAGGTCTTGTGAAAACCTGTTGAGTGAACAACAGCTCCTTAACCTTTAAGAGTCTTTGTTTTTCCTTTGTGCTGACCCTCTGTGCTCGCTAGCTCTCTCTAATTCTCTTTTGTTAATTTCTCTACTTACTCTTTTGAGTCAAGATAGAGTGCATAGAGAATGTATATGTCTGTGGCTGAAGACATAGAGAAACTTGAGGTGCAGACACTGGAATTTGGAGGTACTCTTCAAGACACACTTTATCTTACCTGGAATGCAGGAATTAAGGTCATCTGTGGGAAGGGCAAGAGCCTGTGGAGATTTGCAAAAGCTATGAAAGTTCCTGGTGGTGGTTGTGTAGGATCAAAACAATTAAGTGTCCAGCTGAAGTGAGATGGTTGGATTTCAGCAGACACGGCATACTAGCATCGCTCAATACACAGCCCAGGGAGGGTGGAGAAAGCTGATGACACAGCCAACCCAATAGAGGGAGCGGGCCCACCGAATGCAGGTAAGAGCCTCCACAGTTTCTCTTAGAGGTCTCACTTTGTGCCTACTATGGAAATAGGAACTAATTATATGATCCCCTGCAAAATGTAATTGTGAAAATGATCTGTCGTCCCTCCAATTATTTTTCAAATGTAAGTAGAAGTAATTTCTAGATCATCTCATAGGATCACTTTCACACATTCGAGGATGGGCTGATGTGGAAATGGAAACAACATCTTCCAGACCCCCACTGTGATACACAGCAGCATTTCCAGCCATGGACAAAGGCACGGCTCTTGGCTGAAGTCTGTGGAAAATACTATGCTCAGCAGGATTTCCTCTTTATGTAGAAGATTTTGATTATTAAAGCAAGTTTTGCCAGAGCAGCTTTTCTGCAAAGTGTCCTCTAATTAACAGGAAGCATGTGTATGAACAGTTGTATATAATTTTCATGGTGGCATTCAGAACATATTTTGCACTTGGCTGACTTTTTTCCTTAAGGAAGTAAACATGTAATCTTAACAGGGAATATAAAAACTATAAAATCAAACCACCCACATCTTTCATTCAGTGTTTTTGCTAATGTTTTATTATACCTTCACATTGCTAAGTAATACAAGTTCTTTTTTTTTTAAATACCAACCAAGAGTAGTTCAATACAAGTGTTGATATTAGTTAGTGCCATTTCTATTTTATCAAGCAGATGGGAAAGGATACAAATCAGCCGACAGGTATGTATGTGATGAGCAGCTCCTCTGAAGCTATCCTGCTGAGTCCCTTGTGGGATGTAGGTGTGATGCACACACGGTCTGCATCCTCCAGAGGAGCGTATAGTTAAGTTGGGGGAAGAGGCACAGATACAGTCAACTGTTGTTGAACAGTGCCAGGCTGTACATCACTGAAGGCTGGGTTGGTGGAGACCATGGGTGTAATGGGAGTTTAGTGAAGGAGATGATGGGAGGGCAGTGGTCGGTGGACGTCAGGGTTTCTCATCACTGGCACTACTGCATTTGGGCTGGATCATTCTTTGTTGTGGGGGTAGCAGCATCCCCAGCCCTTGCTCACTAGATGCTAGTAGTGACCCCTAGTTGTAACAACCAAAAATGTCTCCAGACATTGACAGATGCCCCCTGGAGGGGGTGCAGAATCCCACTTGAGAACTGCTGGGTCGACTTGATTGAGCACAGTGTGGGCTTGGGGCTAAGTGTGAAGAATGGATAGAACTTAAATTGGAAATGCAAACAATATTGGGATGGTTTTAGTGGAAGGGAACCATTATGTAAAGACCTAGTCAGTTTCTACACCAGCCAGTTCTGGAGCTGAGCTGTTACACTTTGTTACTGATAGAAGTACTGTAATTGGAAGTAAACATTTTTGTAGCAAGTTTACATAGTAAGTTTATGTTTTTTTATTATAAATGAAAATTTCAGGCTTCTGTTTTATCTGTCTTTGGCATATCATTTATCTGAATGTTCATTTCTGAAAGTATAAGTTTGTGACAGATTGGATCCTTAAAACAACAAGAACTACAGCAAACTGGTCCATTACCACTGATACTTTGAGAAGCATGGAGGCTGTGACCAGACTGGATTTAGGATGCCTGGTACAGGGGCGATAAGATGGGCTCGGTATGGCCCAGATGGACCGTGAGGTCAGACAGGTTCCTGAGATCTTTGTAGGCTTGGTACTCAGTAAGTAATTTTAAGATGAATGAATGAATACTTTGAAAGCGTGCAGTAAGAGTAGAATGCACCTAGAGATATTTTAGAGATGAAAGTGACTTTTAGAAGGGTATGTTAATGTCATTTAGTTTATTTCTGTGATTTTAGTCTTTCAGTTGTCTGCTTATCCCCACTTAGAAACCTTTTCTCATTGCTTGCCCTTCATCTATAATTTTGAACTGATAATTGCCCAGTTGAAACTTTAATTTGTACATTTTAGAAGTTGTTCAAATTACATGTATCCTTTCCTCTTTGGATTTATAAACATTTTAATGTCTTAGGCACAAAGTTACTTTTGTGGTTATTTGGCAATTCTTATAGCTGTCCCTTAAAGAAATAAAAGGAGGGTGCATTTTTGGTTCATTTGCATTTTCTGTGAGTAGAAAAAGGTCTGTGCCTTTGGCACTGTTTGTATAGTGGTGTTGGTGATTGTGTGTAATTACTCGTGATCCGGTTTCCATTTGGATCCATGGACCGCATTGCTGTGATGGTAAGGAGGTTGACTGCGTGGCCTATGGCCATGGACCTGGGCTCACATCTTCTCTAGAAGCTTTGAAGAACTTCAGTTTGCTGAAATGCCACCTGCCACTTACTTTTTTAATTGCCCTTTTATTTCTTTGAACATGTTAAACATATCTATTTTAAATTCCGTATCTGGTCATTTCAGTATCTGAAGTTTTTGTGGGTTTTTTCCACCCTTCTGTTTTTGTAGCTCTCGGTAATGACGCATTGTGTGTTTCCTGGAATGCTTAATTTTTGAATATTAACTGCTTCCTTGCTTATATCTTGAAATAAATTACTTGGAATAATAAATACAGCTGAAGGCATTGTATTTTCATGTGGAATGATATTATGGGACAAGATGTCTTGGTTTCCCATCTCCTAAATGTAAAGTATTTGGATGTTGGGTTGCTTATAGGAGATCTGAATTGCAGTCCCAACTCCTGCTACTTACTAACCTCTGTATCTCAGTTTTATCGTTTTGTCAAAAGACTGTTGACTCAACTATGACAGGAGAGCACATGCATCCCGCAAAAGGGACATACCTGGAATACATGGCTCAGGTGACCAGGGAGACTGCATTGCTGGGTCCTATAGGACACCTACTACATGAGGCCACTCTGCCAAGCCTGGGAGACATTGCAGCTCTACCAGGAAGACAGTCAAAATGAGGGACAAAGAAACATGTCCCAAATGAAAGAACAAAAGTCCAGAAAAGGAAATAAAAATGGAGACAAGCAATCTACCAGATAGAGTTCAAAATACTCATTATTAGGGTGTTCAATGAGAACTTCAACAAATAGATAGGTAATATAAAAATAGAGGTAGAAACACAAAAAAGAATCAGTGAGAAATTAAAAAATACAATAACTGAAATTAAGACTACATTAGTGGGACTCAAAAGTAGATTAGATGAAGCAGAGGATCAAATCAGTGATTTGGAAGGTAAGATAGTAGAAAATACCCAATCAGAACAGAAAAAAGGATCCAAAAAATGAGGATAGTTTAAGGGGCATTTGGGACAACATCAAACATACCAATATTTGCATTATAGGGGTACCAGAAGGAGAAGAAAGTAAGGAATTGAGAACCTATTTCAAAAAGTAATGTCAAAACTTCCCTGACCCAGCAAAGGAAACAGACATAAAAGCCCAGGAAGAACAGAGTCCTAAGCAAGATGAACCCAGATAGGCCCACACCAAGACCCATCATAATTAAAATGCCAAAAGTTAAGACAAAAAGATAATCTTAAAAGCACCAAGAGAAGAGCAGTTAGTTACCTATAAGGAAGCTCCCATAAGACTCAACTGATTTCTTAATAGGAACTTTGCAGGCCAGGAGGAATTGGCACAAAATATTCAGTTATGAAAAGCAGGAACCTACAATCAAGATAACTACCCAGAGAAGTGATCATTTGGAATTAAAGGACAGATAAAGAGCTTTCCAGATAAGAAAAAGCTCAGAGTTCATCTCCACCAAAGTAGTATTACAAGAAATGTTAAGGGGACTTACTTAAGAAGAAGAAGGAAGAAAAAGATCAAGACTATGAATAATAAAATGGCAACACCTACATATTTATCAATAATTACTTTAAATGTAAATAGATTAAGTGTTCCAATTAGAAGACATAAAATGGCTGAATGGATAGAAAAACAAGACCCACCCTGACTAGTGTGGTTCAGTGGACTGAGCATTCACCTGTGAACCAAAAGGTTGCCAGTTTGATTCCTGGCCAGAGCACATACCTAGGTTGCGAGCCAGGCCCCCATTAGGAGGCATGTAAGAAGCAACCAGTTGATGTTTCTCTTTCACATAATGTTTCTTTACCTCTCTTTCTCCCTCCCTTCCCCACTCTCCAAAAATAAATAAAATCTTACAAATTGAATAGCAAGAAAAAGAAAACAAGGCCCCTACATATTCTGCCTACAGGAGACTCACTTCAGATTGAAACACATACACAGACTAAAAGTAAAGCTATGGGAAAAAAGATATTTCATGAAAAGTGGAAATGGGGAACAAAGACTGGGATAGCAGCACTTAGACCAGACCAAATAGACTTTAAAACAAAGGCTGTAATAAGAGACGAAGAAGGACCCAGCAATTCTATTTCTGGGTATTTACCCAAAGAAAATCAGAACAGTTATTTGAAGAGTTGTATACATCCATATGTTCACTGCAGCATTATCTGCTATAGCCAAGATAGAGAAGCAACCCAAGGGTCCTTCAGTAGTTGAATTAATAAAGAACAAGTGGTACATTATACAGCGTAATTTTACTCAGCTGTAAAAAATAAAGCCCTATCATGTGCAACAATATAAATGGGCTTAAAGGGTATTAATGTAAGTGAGGTAAGTGAGAGAAAGTCAAATGCAATATGATTTCACTTGTATGTGGAATCAAAAAAGTAAGTAAATGAACGAACGAAACAAAAGCAAACTCATAGATACAGAGAACATTTTGATGGCTGCCAAATTGAAGGGCAGTTGGGGAGAAAGGGTGAAAAGGGAAGGGGTTTAGAAGTACAAAATTGGTAATTAATTACAAAAGAAGTTATGGGGATATAAAGTGTAATATAGTCAAAATGTAATAACTATGTATAGTGTCAGAGGGTACTAGATTTATTGAGGTGATCACTTCATGCATTATGTAATTATCTAATCGATATGTTTTACACCTGAACTGATATAATATTGTAGGTCAACTGTAATGGAAAAATAAATTATTTCAAATAAAATAAAATCACAGTAGAAGTACTGGTAAAAAAGAAAAAAAGAGTAGTTGGATAGGTCATTGAATAGTTGTAGGACAACTGAGTCATTTCAGATTATGGTCCACGCATCCATTGTTTCTGCAGCTTCACTGTTTGCTGAGGTAACATGTGAGGTACTTTAAAGTCAAAGAAGTATAACATCTGTTCCCTGCCCTCTACGATTTGACTAGACAAGACCCAGTAGCTCTAAAACACAAACTGAATCTGGGTGTCATGTTCTTTGGAAGTAAGTGGAGAATATTCGGGACTAAGATGTTACAATGTCAGAGGTGGGCTATGAGTTGGGCCTTGTAGGAAGAGGAGGACTTAAATTTGAAGTCAAGAGGGTGTTGAAGGCAAGGGAAACTAGGAGGTAAATGTAAGTAAAGGAGAGGTGGGAGATTACATGGAGAAGGTGGGACCTCAAATGCCAGTTCCAACACTCCTTAGTCGTATCCCTAATACCACCACCTTCCTCACTCCAGCCCTGGACGGCCACTAATCTTCTTACCGTATGTAGATTTGCCTCTTCTCTGGACATTTTATATAAATGGAATCATAGACTATAGTGTCCTTGATAACTAGCTTCTTTCACTTTAGCCTGTTTTCAAGTTTCATTTATATTGTATGTATCAGTACTTCATTCATTTTATGGACATGTAATATTCCATTACGTGGATATGAAATTCAAATTCTTGAGCCCAACCCAAGTATTACAGAATCAGTAACTTTGGAGGTGACCTCCTTTGAACGGTCTGTGTTTTGACAGGCCCCCCCAGGCCACCCAGCTGCATGTGTGGGCCGACAGCCACTGCTGCAGGGCGAGTGAGATAGACATGAAGCTGGAGAGGCGGGCTCTGTGAGCCCCCGCACAGATTGTTACTTTCATCTCAAGGATAATGGGAAGCTATTGAAATGTTTTTAAACAGGGATATGAAACCATCTCTGTTTTTATTTTGTTTCCGCTGTAGTATTGTCCTACTTAGCTATCTGTTAAAATTATACCAAGAATTAGAAGCAAATATTGTTTCCCTAACCTATGACCTGGAAGTGTTGGTTCCCCATCAGAAAGTCTACACAGGTAACATTTTTGTTAATGGTGGGTTAGGTTGTAGTTCATGGGAAGTCATTCTGCCAACAGCAGGGCAGTAGTAAGCTCTCTTTAATCTGTTCTGAAACATTTTTTTAAGCTCAACAATAGTGTAGACCATATAAACCCTGATACCTGCCTAAGTTTCATTTTGGGAACTAAATGAAGTGATTGGTTTTAATTACATACTAACTTCTTGATCTTAATCTGTAATTCTAAAAGACAAGTGAGTGTACCCAAAATAAAAGGGTATTAATTTGATGCTGTTTATCAGTTTTAAAATATGCCAGGATGGAATCAATAAGTCCTAGGGGACTACCATGGGGACATTTGTTAATTACTCTTTACTTGGCAGAAATCTCTGCTTCTCCTTGTTCCACTTTCTAGTTTTATCTTTAGCATTCCTTCTTAGTCCCTGTACGCAGCAGAGATGGAAAAGTCAAAAAGGTTACTCTTATGAACACTCAACAATGAACAGCGCCTGTTTGTTCCCAGGTTTGGCTAGTCTAGATGGGGCGGTTGAACTTCATTCTGCTAATGACAAGATTGTGCAGGGGTGTGCCCAGGCAGACCCTGTTCTGCCCTCATCACTTTAAGTCTGCTTCAGCCTGCTTCCCCGGACTGGGATGGGATGGTGGCTGGGTTAGCATGAACCTGGGTGGAGAACAAACCCTTAGAGAACATGTTCTGCTGGTGTGACAGCATTGTATTCGTAGCTAAAGGGAAACCCATTCTTACCAAAGGTATGTTCCCAGAGAGTGGATCATCTCTCTGTAAGTCAAGTTCTCTAGTTTGGGCACTGCCAATGCTTTGACCATCGACACCTATAATTCACAGCTTTCTTGGGGGTGAGCTGAAGCAAGGCAGAGGCAGGTATGTAGCCCTATGCCAGGTACAGTACCCGCCACTTGCTAAAGTCTCAAAATATCCTTGTGGAATCAGTAAATGAGTGAACAAGTGAAGGGATGGAGAAAGAGAGGCCAAACTCCATGGAGTTGTGATGGGATCAGGTACCCCCAGTGACTAGCTGTATGCTTGCTAAAGAGCAGAATAGCTGGTGGGTTTGTGGCCTTAGAGTAAAAATTACTCTAGTAATAGTAGTAACTAATATGTGTGGAGCTCTTTCAGTGTCCCATTCACTAAGATCTCTGTATTCTGTCATTTAATTTTCTCACAATGCTCTGAGCTGAATTATGATCTGCATTTCACCTATGAGGAAACTGAAACTTTGATAGAATAAGTAACTTGCACTAGATGATCCCTTTCTGGCCGTCCAGGAGTAGAACATAAATCAAAACAAAATGGCCCAGATGAGGATCAGCCCACTGCCCTTGGCATCATTATCAAAGTGCCCTAACCACCATGAACAGAGAACCAGGGCCTCACACAGACCTGAGTCAAGCTTGCAGTGGCCAGACTACCTGCCCACCTACTTTCACACCATCCCTGTTTTAGTGTGACCAGACTGAGAGAGACAGGGTGTGTGTGTGTGTGTGTGTGTGTGTGTGTGTGTGAGAGAGAGAGAGAGAGAGAGAGAGAGAGAGAGAGAAAGAGAGAATATTTTCATTTAGATAGGTTATATTCATAACAATGTTAAGTTTTGGATTTATAGGTAGTTTATTGTTATGCTTAGTCACCAACAAAGTGGTGTTTTATTAATATAAACTGGAAAGTAAAGAGAAGGAGGTGAATTGTGAATTGATGGGTTGACCTTGTGAAACAAGGTTTTTGTTGCTATTTTTTTATCAATCAAGTTTGAGGTGATGTTTACATATTTAAACACAAATTTTCAGAAAGGCTTTGGAGCTAATAGGTAAAAAAAATACATCAATTTTGAAATGCAAATTTTGGTTATATCTTCATAAAGGTGAATAGTTGAAGTCCTGGAAGTATGTGATGTCTTCAAGAGCAATTTATTAGTATGAAGAGAAAATAGATTATAAAGGATATTACAAGATGGCATGATATCTTCATTCTGTCTGATTCAAGCACGTTAGTATGTGCTAACATTCCTGTTTTCTGCCTTGAGATTTATTACCCTCTCATTTATGTTAACCTATAGAAAAAAATATTAGATATATAGTATACTTCTATATTAACAGTGAAACCCAGGTTAGTTTTCTAGGAATTCTTTATGAGTCTAGTAATTTTTCCAGTCATAGGTTGCTAGAATGCTTCCAGGTAAAGAATATGAAAATTTAAGCCATAAGATCCAAAACCTAACATTGTTACAAAACTACCTACCTAAATGAGCCCCTATACCACTACACATAGGTTATTTTAAAAATTTGATGGGATCTTTTCCCCATTATTTTTGTTGATTTTGCCAAGTAGGAATTTATCAATTGACTTTTAAAACCTGGTATAAGAAAAAGAAAACACAGAAAGATGAGAATAATAGAATTCAGTAGTTAGTTCTCAAATGTTTGGAACAGAGATTTGCCTTCTGTCCTGAAAGTTGTTTAGACACACATTGTAAAGGAAAATAATATATACTCGTGTGTGTTTGCATACCCACGTGTCTCCTGCTCCCCACAGTTCTCTAGTGCAGTCGACCGCAATGTGTTTTGATCACATAGCCCAGTAATAAAAAGTTTATTTGAGGATAAATTCCCAATATCTGTATATTTTAAATAAATATATGCATTTATTATTATACTATACTATTTGTGCATTATCAAGTGTCCACAAAATAGCATTTAAAATGATGGGCTACTGTTGAAATAATATTATTAATTTTATATTTTAATGATAAAAATTTTCTTTTTCTCTCTTCCAGAAGTTTGTCTTAGCACAATGTAAGCTAATGATCAATACTATGGTTTGAAGGTCTGCTTTTAACTGCTGTTAAAGCGTTGAGAAGGTACCTCTCTAAAATATACAGATGCAAATGGAGAATGCGCGCCATTGCCATTGAAGAACAGTGGTAATCATCGTCCATCCCACCTATCAATCATGCAGCGGTGCTAAAATTTTCATAGTTACAGTCATACTGTCTTCCCTGATGTTAATTAATTGTTCCTGATAACCAATTAAAAGATGTTATATTTTACATTTTAAAAATTCACTAAAATTTGAGCCCTGGCCAGGTGGCTCAGGTGGTTGGAGCATTGTCCCACACACCAAAAATTCACTAAAATTTTTCATTTGACATACTTTTAGATTAGAAAATTATCTTTCTGGGTTTTCACAGTGACAATTTTTATAGACAACAAAGTATTGTTTTCATTGACAAAGTATCAAGCATTGCATAAAATTCATTTTGTAAAAGTTAAATAAGAAAGCTATTTGATAAAAAAATTAAAAACAGAAAGTTACTTGATAAATTATCGTCTCGACGGGACAAATCCAGAAGGAAGGAGGTGTGTGTGCATGTGTGCGGTTTACCATCTGTTGGGCAGCACACTGTTGATGCCATTTGTCATCATGAAAAAGAGTCAGCACATTCAGGGCAGTTAACAGTTTTACAAAAGAAGAAAGTCACCAGAATGCACTTAAATATCCAGTGGTAGGATAATGTTAGAGTAAATGCGCAATAGGATTTATGCATTCAAGAACACAACTGAAGATTATAAAAACAAAGTACTTATAATACAACCACAATGTCCTACTCTAAAACACTTATGTTATTGTATAGCAACCAAATACAGTGTGTATGTTCTAAACGTTGAATGCTTGGAAGGCATCATGAAAAATAATTACTTCAGGATGATGAGATTATGGGTTTTTTAATTAAAAGGATGACTTAGCATTATAAACATGGAAAAAAGAAACCAATGTAAGTTGATTAAGAAAACAGGGCAAAAATGTTGACTGGTTAAAATGAAACGTTAAAAATATTTATTAAAACTCAATAATGTTTATTTGTTTAATACAAACAAATTGAATGCCTGGTAAGTACCAGGGACTGTGCTAAGGCCACGTAGATGAAAAAGTAGTCTTTTCCATCATAAAAATTATATTGCTTAATTTACAAAGTATTATAATGGTTCTTTTAAAATTGCTCTGTATGTCATTATCCCTCTTTCTGACACTGATTCCCTAAAACTCAAGTTTCAATCTCTTGCAAAACAGCATCTCTTACTGTTGTTATCTTTGGCTTGGTACCCTGGTATTTGCTTTCAAGTAAGATAAACTGAAATGGACACTGGAAACACATTACTTTTTGTGTAACCTCATGTTTAGTTAAACAGCATTGGAATGTTGACAGTTAGCAGATGGCTTGCTGGGGCTTATTCTATACCCCTGCCTTGCTTCCCAACAAATGAGACACATTGGTGAGTGTTTCAGTTAGGAATGTGTTCATCTGCAAGTAAGAGAGAACCTGACTACTGTGAGCTTAAATGGGTAGATGTGTTTGGTCTTTCCTGGTAAGTCTGGAGGCTGATATTTGTTCAGGGTTTTTCTTTCTCAGATTCTCTTGGTTGTCCTTTTCCTGATGCTTGTTGCCTCACAATGGAAATGTTACCTTTGCATCTCTAATCCTCTTGCCTGTGTTTCTAACAGGAAGGAGAAGGAAAGGCAGAGACAGGGGGGTGTGGCATCTTAATCCATCTGTTGTAATGGGAGAGCAAAGCCTTGTCCAAAAGTCCCGCTTCCCCCACCAGCGGGCTTTGACTCACACCTCAAGCACCAGATCTGGATCGAATGGCTGCCCCAGCTACAAGGGCAAATAGCAAAATGAGTTTGAGTTTTTCAGCCTCCATAGGCAAGGAAGTGAATAGCTTCTGGGGTAGTCTAGCATCTGCCACAATACTTCTTGCCATAACATCCCATTTATTACAATATAATTCCCAGTGAGGCCAACAGGGAGGTATTAGTTGAAGAATTTGCCATGAAATTATATAATTTTGAGGTACCCTGTGCAATCATTGGAAAGTTTTGGGGGGTCTTCAAAAAGGGAAAGATTATCAGTCATTTCCTCCCTTTTTAGTTGAAAGAAGGATTTGTTTTAGGGCCCTCTACCTCTCCTACTCTCTGGAGTTCAATCTCTCTGGAAACTTTGTCAAGTTATAAGAAAATTTGTTCTTTTTTTCTCTTTCCTTTGCCTGGCTTCGACTTTTTCTATGTGAGATACATGAAAGGCCTTAATCAGCTGTACTTCAAGTCAGAAAAAAAGAAAGCTGTATATTTGAAGTGTAAAATTAAGTGAAATAACTGTTGCATTGAAACCTAAAGCCTTTGAAAGCACATAAAAGTCACTTTATATTTTTTACAGAAGGCTACATCTAGGACAGAAAAGTAAAGATAATATATTTGAATGGATGAAACAGTTGATCAAGTGCCTGTTATTGCTTGGTTCTTTTCTTACTTAATCCTCCCAGCAAACCAATAAAAAAAGATATTGGTTCCATTTCACAGATATGGAAACTGAATCTGAGAGAGAAGCCAAGTAATTTCTCCAAGGCTACTCAACTGACAGGGTCAGATTTAAAAGTAGGGCACTCTAACTCTAAAATATGTATTCTTTTAATTTTTTTAAAGATTATATTTATTTATTTTTAGATAGGGGGAGGGGAGGAAGAAAGAGAGGAAGAGAAACATCAATGTGTGGTTGCCTCTCATGCGCCCCCTACTGGGGACTTGGCCCACAACCCAGGTATGTACCCTGCCTGGGAATCAAACCAGCGACCTTTCGGTTCACAGGCCAGCACTCAATCTACTGAGCCACACAAACCAGGGCTAAAATACATATCTTTAAAATTTTTTTCTCATTGTCCTCCATTTGTGCCTTGTTTGTTTTTAAACTTGCTTTCCCAGAATTGCTCACATTAAATGTCAATTTTTAAAATCTATCTTAATTTAAATTGGTTATGTCTCTTTATTTACTGGTGCCGGGGTGCCAGGGTGCTGCAGCACCTGTGTTCGCACCCCGGGATTCAAATGTGACTAGACATGTTGGGAAGCCTATGGAAGGAATCTGGCAGGGGCTGCTTAATTACGTAAATTAACTAGCAGCCTTCTGGGAAAGAATTAATCCTACAAGAAGAGAATGGAGGAGGCAAGTTTACTTAGAAGTCAATGCCACAGAATTGGGGATAAGTCTCAGTCAAGTGCAGTGCTACTTATTCAGCCTATCCTCTGATCTAATCCCTGTGGACTCCTGGAGCCAGGAGATTGCCAGATACAAGTATCTTCACAGATTTACGTGAGTCACTGAGTGTTCATGCCACAGCAGCAGATCCAGCAGCAGCAGCCCAGATAGCTTATCACCCAGGCAACTATGAGGGTGGGTCACCAGGGCTTGGGTGCAGGTATTGGGGTCCCCAGCAGATCTGGATCTTGCAGGGGTCCTGAGTTGAAAGGGTGAAGATTTATTGTCTTGGTGCATTCAGGCTGCAATAATAAAATACCAAAAACTGGATGTCTTACAGACAACAGAAATTCATTTCTCACAGTTCTGCAGGCCGGAAGTCCAAACTCAGGGTACAAGCTTGGTTGGATTCTGGTAGATGCACTCTTGCGGTGCAGACTGCAGACTTCTTGTGGTGTCCTCACATGGTGGAAGGGGCAAGGGAGTTCTTGGGACTCTTTTATAAGGACACCGATCCCATTCATGATGGCTCTGCCACTGTAACCTAATTGCTGCTATTCCACCGCCCCAACCCAGCCCGCCCAACCTTCTAACATCATCACTTTGGGGGTTAGTTTTCGACAAATGAATTCGAGGGAGATACATTTAGACCTTAGCCCTTACTGAGGCAGTGGCCAAGAAGGCTGCCTCAAGGCACATGGAAGGAACTTGCTTTAGAGATGGGGATGATTAGGGGAAGTGATTAAGGGTGATAGACTCCTGTGGTAGTGATTGGAAGCGGGATCAGGGAAATATTTGCTTAATTCTCAGTCACCATCAATTTGCAAATATATCAACAATGTAACAACAACAACAACAACAAAAAACGTGGACAAAATAAGATACTACCTTATGCACTTGCAGTTTTTGAAATTAACTGACAATAGCATTTTTTTTAAACATAAAATCACATATAGTTTTCTTCAATATCAGTGTCAGTGATAGAAGTGAAGACTTTCACATTCAGGGTCTAGAAGTTCTTCTGAGTTATTTAGGCTATTTACAGTTAGATGTAACATGCTAGGCACAGTGATTTTAAATTCATACAGCTTTAGCATTCACTGAGAAATAGTAGCATTTGATCTACATTTCTATTTGACTAAACTTTAGTTACCTTTGTTCCTAAATAAATTACCAAGTTTGATCTCTTAAACATCACCTGGAAATCTTTGATGTTCAGCACTGGAGTGACAATTCTTTAATCATCCATTCCATTAATATTTACTGAAGGCCTCCTGCTTGCCAGTCCCTTTGCTTACAAAACTGACATTGTGGAGAGAGAGATTGATCATAAAAATGAGTACAGAGATAAAGTTTTAATAAATTTAGACAAAACTTCAGCTCAGGTGGCTAGAGAGGTTCTCCAAAGAGGTGATACTTAAGGTATCTCATCTTAAATGATAAGAAAATCAGCACTGTTGTTATACTCAATTCTACTTGTGAGAATCCTGTCTATTCATTAACGAATGTTTACTGTCTGCTGTGTGCCAGACACCATTCTAGGCTCTGGGGATTCAGCAATGAACAGGACAGCAGAAAAGAATCACAGCCCTTTGGAATTTATGTTCTAGTGGGGGGAGCTGGATAAACAAATACGTACAGCATACAGCACGTGAGATGCTAAGTGCTAAGGTGACAAATGAAGCATTGAAGGAGAGTATGAAGTACTGGAATGGCTGGTAAAATCAGGTGGTAGCAAAAGTCCTCACTGAGTAAATGAACTTTGAGCTGGAAATGAAGATCTGGGATCACCCCAGAGTTGGCAAACCTTTTCTGTAAAGGGCAGCTAGTGAATACTTTAGGCTTTGGGAACCATACTGCCTCTGTCGCAACCTCTCCCCTCTGCCATTGTGAGGCAAAAGCAGCCCTAGACAACATTGTAAGTGAATGGGTGTAGCTGTCTACCAATGCAACTTTATTTACTGTCACTGAAATTTGTATTCCATATGCTTTTTACAGGTCATGAAATACTATTATTGTTTTAATTTTTTTCCAGCCATTTAAAAATATAAAAACTAACCAAAGGGGGGTAGGATCAAGGGTGGGAAGTTGGGAAGGCTAGGGAATGGGTAAGTGGGTGGTGAGGGGGGGAAATGGAAACAACTGTATCTGAACAACAATAAAAAAAAGAAGTTAAAAAATAAAATAAAAAGTTAAAAAAGTAAAAGTAAAAATATAAAGACTAAATTTGGTCCCTGGCTGGTGTGGCTCAGTGGATTGAGTGCAAGCTGTGAACCAAAGGGTTGCTGGTTTGATTCCCCGTCAGAGCACACTCCTGGGTTGCAGGCTGGGTCCCCAGTGGGGACCACATGAGAGGCAACCACACATTAATGTTTCTCTCCCTCTTCTTCTCCCTCCTCTCCCCTCTCTCTAAAAATAAATAAAACCTTTTTTTAAAAAAAGACTAAATGTGGCCTGTGGACCATAGTTTGCCTGCCTGTGCACTAGCTTCAGTGATTTAGCCGTGTGTGTTCACTGCTTCGGGTGATGTGTAATGGTATGTGTTTGAATGAGAAAATGAAATGCACTTTTTGTGCTTTTGTAGATATTTTCTTGTTTTAGCTTCAGAAACTTTGTTGTTGTTTTATGAAGAAAATGAAAATCCATCTGGTTATTCAGTGACAAATATTCACTTCGCTTATATTAAATTCATGTCTTACAGCTTTTATTTCTAGGCTCTGCTGTGCAGTAATAGCTTTTATTTTCAATCCATCATACTACAGTATTTCTGAAGATATTGTAAGTAGCAATTAAGAATTTAACCAAATAGCATTGCGTGTAGATGCACACTGCAGAAAACTTGATAAAGAATGGGTTAACTAATTCCAGGTTTGCTGTCTCACACAAAGGTTTAGAGTAGGCTGTGCAAGACTGGCTGACACCTGCAAAGTGTCATCAAGGACCAGGGTTCCTGCCCTTCTGTCCGACCATCCTTGCATATGGTGTTTGTTTTCACATTTGCAAAATGGTGAAAACAAACATTTCTACACCTCCAGGCACCACTTTGAATGTTTGCAAGGGAGACGGAGAGGGATGAAGGGCAAAATGGACTTTGCTTTCCATTCATTAAGCTGAGCCCTCCCAAGGATCATCTGCCTTACCTCACATGGGCCAGAACTGTCCTGTGGTCACCCTGAACTGCAGAGGAGTATGGGTAAATAAATTTTGTAGCTGAGCATGTTGCTTTCCTAAACAAAACCAGGCTTCTGTATTAAGAAAGAAAGGGAGAGGGCTGCTGGGTAATAACTAGCATTTGTCTGTTGGCTTCTGAACAAACCAACCAAGAGTTCCAGGTCCCTGCCCTGCACTCGTGGCTGAATTGACATGAGTGAAGGCAATGACTGTTGTCCCACAATTCTTCTCCATTTGCTTCCCAAATTT
This sequence comes from Glossophaga mutica, assembly GCA_039655065.1. NCBI lineage: Eukaryota > Metazoa > Chordata > Mammalia > Chiroptera > Phyllostomidae > Glossophaga > Glossophaga mutica. The sequence goes on from CM077306.1 coordinate 146,837,594, forward strand.
ATTTTGTTACTGGTTGTGAGGTATACTTTGTTTCAGAACAGTCAGATGTGGGGAGAAGAAGGCTCTGAGTGGTAAGGAAATAACTGTATAAGTTACTGTTATTTGAATTGTAGATTTATGCCCAGCCGTGAAGTGCTCTTGATGTCTTCCTGATGCCACAGGGGAAGATTCCCATTGCCCAGGGTCCTGCTGTCTCGAGTACATACCTCTGGGGCCATCCGCCCCCAGCCGCTGGAGCTGGGACCCCCCCCAGTTCCAGGCCACATTCACCTTGGCTTATCTTAAAACCAGTGCTTGGGGGTATGACTCATCTTCCTTCCTGCTGTTCACATCACAAACATCCCCCTGAAAACCTCCTTCTCTGGGTTAAATTTCTCCTTTTTGTTTATTTGGGTGATTGACTGTAGTATTAGTTAATTTTCTGTAACCTTTGCCCCTTTAAAAAATCTTATTTTAAATGCTCAGACTCCTGCTGCATGTATGGGGAAACCTGATTTGTATAAAATGCTGCCTTTCTATGGCTGTGTACCGCTGCTCCCCTCCAGGCTGTGAAGCTCTGTGTGAAGCTCTTGCTCTCTCAAAATAAATTTCTTCTATTTAATGTTTTGACTATGGACACATTCACACCGTTCAAAAACGTTTAACGTTTATATGTGTAGAGAGTGAAAACCCTTGCTCCCACTTTGTCCTCATTACCCAGTTTCCATTCCCCCAACCCCTATAACCTTCAACAGTTTTTTAAAATGTAAATACAAGCAAATACAAATGGCTTTATTTTTCTCCTTTTTTCTTTTCAGAAAAATACGCCTAGTTTACTCACAGTTCTGCTCTTTGTTCTTTTCCACTTACATATTTATCTTGGAGAACTTTTCATAGCAGTGTTAACAGTACAAACAGTTTCTCCCTTTGTCTTTTTAAGGTGCCTAGTGTTATAGTGACTTCTTCGAAACACAGACCTGGTCATGCCTCCCGGTGCTTTCCCCTTTAAAAGCAGAGATACAGTTACTTACATTTCACTCCTCACACGACTGTCAGTCGTTGCCATTGATAGTGAGAAACTGTCTTTTGCTTCCTGAGCATTGTCAGTGTACAATTATGCATTTGAGTTTTTTTGGAACAATTGTTTCTCTTTTTTCTTTAGTTTTGCTGAGATATAATTGACATAACATTGTGTAACTTTAAGGTGTACAGTGTAATGACTTGATGTATGTATATATGTGATATGATGACTGTAGTTAAGTTTGGTTAACATCCATCATTTGAGCTTTAATCTTCTGCAATACAACTTTCAAATATCAGCTGTAAGGTGGGAGAGGTGTTGAGACATGGATACGTTTAAATATTGATATTTAAGTGGGAATGTAAATTGATGTGGTCTTGTATTTTTTATTGGGGTATATTTGACACTAGTTTCAGGTGTACAACATAATGATTCAATGTCTATGTATATTGCAAAATGATCACCACAGTAAGTACAGATTTCTTGTTTGATGATACTTTTGAAGATCTACTTTTAGCAACTTTCAAATAGAGAATGCATTATCATCAACTATAGTCACCATGCTGTATGTTACATCCCCAGGACTTACTTATTTTATAACTAGAAGTGTGCACTTTTTGACACTTTGGCACTTTGACGATGTGGCCTTGTTGAAAAGCAGTTTATCCATCAGGAGCCTGAAAAATGTCTCCACCCTTCCACTTGGCTTTCATTTGTAGGGCTTTGCCCTAAAGTAGTATTGTGAGACACAATAAGAGATTTATAAATAAAGATGTTTACTACATGATATTATCTCTAGTGGTGAAAGTTGGGGGGGGCTCTGCCCACAACCCCCCCCCCCACCACCACCACCATGGATAAGAGTAAGTCTACCAAGAAATGATCTGCTTAGGGAGGAAAGGTGGCCCATCTCTCAAAGGAGAAAGGTGGAGAGCCTTTTCCTCAATGGGCTTTAATTGGGTTTGTTTTGCACAGGAATACAGGCTCATTAATCATTGTCAGGCAGTAAGGATCAAACAATAGATAACATTCAAAGAACTCTGAGGGCTTATTTTGAGTCAGGGTCAGATAGCTAAAGAGCAATAAAACTTTGAGGAACAAACTCACTTCTTGCTTGGACCCTTATTTGATTGAGAGTGTTCTAAACAAAGCAGGTTTCACAGGATTTTACGTATTCTTTCTTAAGCCTGATCACCCTAAGGAACCTGCCCTTTCCAGCACAGGGCGGTACCCACCAACAGCATTGTTTCAGGCTTAAGGCATTGTCTCAGGCTTAAGTCGGGCAGGGGCAGTAAGGCAGCCAAGAGATTACCAGGCTTCTTGCAGACAGAATGAGGACTCAGGCTATGTCAAAGCTGAGACTCCATTACCCACTTTTGCTGTAGCCCCCCAAGTCCTTCCTTGTGGCCTCCACGTGATCGTGCCTGTCTTAGGTCGTTACCCCCTTGGGGAATCTTACCCACCATTGGCTAACCCATCAAGCATTTGGGGGCCAGTTATGGATGAAGTAAAAGGAGCAGAAGCAGTGCCCCTGCCAGGAAAATTAGCCTTGTCTCCTTAGTGGCTTACTTTCCGAAGGTCACTCACTCAGCCTTAGCCATGGGGTGGAGGTTACAGCTCCTGAAACCAGGCAGGGTGGTTCCCAACAGAAAGTTACAAGTATACTAAGTATCCAACAATAGAGGGATAGTTAACTGTACATCTACATGATGGAATTGCCAGGGAGATAATAAAATTTATTCTCTTGAAAACTTTTAATGACGGGGCCAGTATTCATGATTTATTGCTCAGTGAAAGGAACAAAGTGCAGCTATTTTTTTACCCAGTGTGACACTGTGAAGGAAAAGACCAGTTGAGATGTGTAGGGGATTATAGTCCAGCAATAAATGCTATATGTGCATGAGAGGGAGATCTATCTGTGTGTATAGGGCAGGGAGGTGGGTACGTAAAGACACTGTATGAGTGTCTTTGATGTATCCTAGTATTGAGAATGTATGAGTTTTTAGGTACTCACATTGTGGGACAGAGGTAGATGTTATATGTATATACATCATATGGAAAACCAAGGTTTGACTATATAACAGCTTCATTTTTGATCACTCTCATGAACATTCGAAATGTGCTGGTATGTAGATTTCCATATAGGAACATCAGATCCAGGCTCTTGCCTCTAATTAAATTTTGACAGTGGTTGTCTGGGTAATAGGATTGTAGGTAACTTTTTGTTTGTTTTTACAATTTCTACACTTTTAAATATGTAAATACATCCCATTTGTAGTCAAATGACATTGTACTCTATGCTCAGAAAGGTGTAGAGGTCTTTTCAGAAAGTAACCAGCCATGTAGTATGAAAAATAGAGACACTTATTGAAGAAAATACAACATACAAGAACATTATACGTAGGACAGTGATGCATCAGTTCCCTTCAAAGTGGGCACCTTGGGACCTCACATAGTTCTCCAAGCATCTCTTCCACTGTTCAAAACACTCTGTAGAATCCTTTGTTGGAATTGCCACCAGCTGTCCCGTCATATTTTCCTGAATCTCATCTAAGATCTGATATCTCTTCCCTTTGAAAGGTGGTTTTAGTTTTGGGAAAAGCCAGAAGTCACAGGGCACCAAATCTGAGCTGTAGAGGTGCTGAGTCACCTGGGTGATTTGATGTTTTGCCAGAAAACTCTACACAAGATGTGATACATGAACAGGTGCATTGTCGTGATAAAGCTGCCAGTCACCAGTTACCCATAGCTTCAGACTTTTTCATGTTATTGCTTTTTTTAACCCATGAAGAGCATTGAGGTAGTATTCTTTATTCATCGTTTGGCCTGGAGGGGCGTACTCACAATGGACAATACCTTCCCAATCAAAAGACTCAGTTGACATGGTCTCGATCTTGCTGCGACTTTGCTGCACGTTCTTTGGTTGTGGAGAACCAGACATCTTCCATTGGGACAACTGGGCCTTTGTTTCTAGATCATAGCTGTAGACCCATGATGCATCTCTGGTTATGACCTTCTTGAGGAAATCTGGTTCATTAGTAGCGGTTTGAATCAAATCATTAGCAACTGCAGTACGATGTTCCTTCTGTTCTGGTAGCAGAAACCACAGAATGAATTTTGCCATGATATGTTTCATGCCAAGATCCTGCATCAAAATCTTGGATGCAGTAGCTTTGGAATCCCTAGATCAGCTAGTTCTCATAATCTCAGGCATAGGTCTTTGTTGATTGCAGCCTGTACACGTTTCAACACTCTCAGGTGTTCCGCTTGTTGCAGGCCTTCCAGAACATGGATCCCTTTCAACAGATTCTTGCCCATCTTTGAAGCATTTGTGCCACACTTTTATTTGTACTGCACTTATTGCATCATCCCCAAAAGCCTTCTGAATCATCTGAATAGTTTCCCGAGGGAAATGTTCAAGCTTAATGCAAAATTTGATGCAGATTTGTTTCTGTACTCAGTCATTTGGAATGCGATAACCACACAGTACACATGCTCACACAGTGGTGTCTACTGCCCCCACTGACTAGCACAGTGAAGTCTGCATTGTTCATGCATGCACATTCCAGTCCACTCTCCTTGGCTGCCAGGTTACATTGATGTGGTGCAAACCGTTCTCGTTATATTAACAATGGCTGGACTTTTTCTGGATGGACCTCATATGTTCTTCCAAAAGCAGTGAGGGTTACTAAAGAACAGTTTTCAATAGGGGAATGACATGATTATCTTGACAAGAACACACTGGGATCTTGATCAAAATAGGTGACTGCTTTGACCTCAGGAATAATAAAATCTACTTTATAGGGATGTAAGGGGAAATTAAGTAGGATGGATGATACTTTTTTGCAAGCTGAAGTTTTGAAATAATATAACTACATTTCTGAAATTGTATATCCGGAAAAAAGGACTTTTTCAGAAATTAAAAATGGCTTAATTCAAGAAATTAAGATAATGCCAATATCAATTTGAATTTATAATCATACAGTAATTGTCTCATTTAACAATATCATTGAGCTTAAAGATGTCCTATTTTGTCAGCTTTTTACTTCTTACCAACTTTGCTCCTGTCAGTTGTTCATAGACCTCAATCCAGTGATTGCAATCTCTTTGCTCATGGCATATGACAGATTTCCAACCCAGAGACATCTGTCATTGAGGCTTTGGGGGGAAGGGTTGGTGGAGGCAATTGCTATGTGATAGTTTGTTTTTCAGACATTTTATTTCCTGTGACAAGAGGTCTTTCAAGCTGCTTGACCTCTGAAAATGATTCTCTAGCCATTATAAGGTTTACTTCACCACTTAAGTTTGTTCCTTGTGCAGATTTTCCAGAATCATTTAGAAAAAGCAAGCTTGTTTCCTCATGTTTTACACACAGTTTAAAGCTGTGAATATTGTCACGCCCATCTAAATTAGTTATAAACCCTTAAATTAAGAAGATCTGTAACATTTTGAGAACTACAAATATGTTTTCAGCTCTTGAAGAACGTACCTGACCCCTAGTGACTCAGGAAGGAAACATGAAAGATCAGAGGAATGAAAAGGGTTAACAAATAGATTTCAAAATTAAGTGGTGTTTGTTACTCTCACCTTAGAACTGGAGAACATTTTTCCCTTGTGAATTGATGAAAGGATGCTTTCGTGCCAGTGGCTTCAGCTGTGGAATATCTGAAGGAGGTTTCTGAGAGGGATAAAAACATTGCTGCTCCCAGGAATCAATGAAATGTTGACATCTCAGCTAGGCCATGCATAGTTTTCAAATGATTTTGGGCAGAAAGAGCTTTCATGACTGTAAAAGTCACCTCCTTTGGCTGTGAGGGAGGAGTGGTTGTGGCCCTCTCAGAACTACGTGGATCTCTCACCTCATACCTAGCCTGTTCTTCTAAGCAATCTGAGTTGTGCCCCAGGGTTCTGGGGAGTCTAGGTGAAGAAGTCGTGGTGTCAGGACTTGCTTAGACCTCTGCTGGGTGTCCACAGAGTGGACAGTGCATAGCATCTACATAAATCACTTCTCTTCCTTCTCAGTGACCTCTAGCAATGAGAAATCAAATCTAATTTAGTTTGGGAGTATCTACATATTGTTTCAGATGAGCATTTCTCTTTATTTGTTTGTTTTCTCTCTTTAGATAAAGAAGAAGCAGCAAGATGTGGTTAGATTTCTGGAAGCCAACAAGATAGAGTTTGAGGAGGTGGATATCACAATGTCAGAAGAACAGAGGCAATGGATGTACAAAAACATCCCCCCAGAAAAGAAGCCTGCTCAGGGCAACCCTCTGCCACCTCAGATATTTAATGGTGACCGATACTGTGGAGTAAGTTGCTAAATTGTTACTACACTATTTCTTTGCATTAATCATATCAAAGAGTTACCTACAGTACAGTGGGTTTTTTCAGTGAGTACTGTAACCTCTTCATCCAGTGCCTATTCAGGTCCACAAGTCTAACAGAGGGTGAAGTTGAGGAGGAAGGGATATGAGTCCGAAATCACAGAGAGTGTGTGAGTCTGAGTGCGTGTACATCTGGGAGTTTTCCTGTCTCCCTGCTGGCTTTGGAAAATGGGGTGGGAAAGGAAGCTGTGTGTATGTTTTTATCATGTTCTAAATTTCAGAGCATATTTTTTGATTAATACATTTTCGGAGGCAGACTGGAAGGAGTAATTATTTTTGAACCTTTATCCCTTTATGGTATAAAAAAACTAATAGCTGAGTATAAACAATATTTTATTATGAGCCAGATGGAGCATTATGAACATCTAAAATACATTAGGTGCCTTCCTGCCATATGTAGCATATGAGAAGATGAAGTCCCTTTTGTCTAATTATTTATTTTCCTTCTCACCCTTAGGTTAAGAAAAAAAATCAAGAAGTTTCTTTCTAACGAGTAGTTAGAATTTGCCTTTTGCCAGAGCTCTGACTATATAAGTCAGTGTTTATTTTGGGACTCATTACAGTGCTTTAAGGATGGCCTGGCGAAGGGCAAGGGGCTAGGCCACAGTGCTCAGGTGCCTGAGGGGAAATGAATAGCAGAATTGTCATTAGGGTGGAGAAAAGGGATGACAGTGTTTTCGGTGGTTTGAAAGGAAACAGTTTCCAGTGTGCATAAGGGAGAATGAGATATCAAAATATAAGGACTGTGGACAGAGTTTTCACATACATGTCAAGAGGAGAATCGTGAACATAGCACTAGATATAGATTTGAGTTCTAGTATTACTTCATGCTGACTGTGGCGCTTTTGGAAAATCATCTCTATAAGTCTCAATTTTCTCATCATTAAGCAAGAGATGATAATATCTATCTTCACAGAATATTTATGACTGTTTCTAAAGTGCTTTTAAAGTACATTATTATATAAGAATGAAGGTTATTATTCTGTGGGATTTTTTAATATCGTGATCTCATACATTGTTAGAGTAAGAATGTGGTGGATTTCATTCATGATTACTGAGTCTAGAAAATGTACTCTTGTGTCTGCAACCCAAACTGAGATGATAGTTGAAAATGTGGAAACTTGTACAGTATGAAATTAAAGTAAAGCTGTTAGTCAAATAATGCTAGAAGGCTTAAACAAAAACCTTATAGTTTTCTGTTTCTCAGACTTTGCAGGTATGAAAGTGCCATTATTCTGGTTTGATAGTTGAGTGGTAGTTTAGCTGGGTATAGAATTCTTGGGAAGGATTTTGATGGTTTTGCTTCAGTATCCTTCAGCTTCAGCTTTGAGTTCTGCAATTGTGAAGTCTAATGCCATTTTCCTTGATTTGTCGTTTTCGTCAGTCTCTTCTCTGCAAGGTTTTAAGATCTCTTACACATATGTGATTTCTAGACCTTTTTTGGTGCGTTACTACAATATAAGCTATTTTTCATTCATTAGCGTGAGTGCTCAGCATGTTCTTAAAAAAAAAAAATCGAAGAGTTATATAATGGAGTCATTAAAATGTTCTTATATTATTTTCTTTGAGAATTTTTTTTCTTGTACCTTTTCTCTGGAGTGCCTATTAACTTAGATATTGGACTTCTTACATTGATATTCTTTATTGTTTGTTTTGGTTTGTTTTGTTTTGTTTTTGGATTGTCCACTTCTCTAACTTTTTGTTCTACTTTCTGGGAGATTTCCTTAACTTAACCTCTGAATCCTTTCATTCAGTTTTTCATGTCATATTTTCCCCCTTTCTTACTTTCTGGTCTTTTCTTTTTAATAATGTTGTGCTTTTGTGAGATCAATGCAAGATTTTACCTCAGTGGACATACTAATATGATGTTTTTTTGAAGTTTTCTTCTCTTGTCAGTATTGTCCCTGTTTCCCTAACTTCCTTTTTTTTTTTTTCACTTCATTTAATTTGGTCTTCTCTCTGGAGTGTGTTGGCTTTCCTCAGATGTTGGGTGATCCTTGTCTTTTCTTTAGTAGGTGAGGCACAAGAATACTCCTTAGAAGCTGTTTCCCCTGGACTTTCCTGTAGGATGATTGGGTAACCTGTCAACATTCTCATTGCATATAGTTATAGTAGTCACTGTCAGTCTTTTCTCAGATGATAGTTTAATTTTTCCAGAGAATGGCCTTTTAGTTTCTTGCTTTGGAAATAGCCTGGCTGATGGTGTTCTGGCCATGTAGAGTGAGAGATCTGAGGGTCTCAGTGTCTGTTATACATGTTTTTTCACTTCCTATTCCTGTGTTCACCCCACTCTCTTTGTTGCTGGTGTTTATGTTTGTTGCTTCCCAGAAACCAAATCTGTTAACTGCGTACCTTCTAGCTCCTTTGGGAGGCACCCTGGACGTCCGACTATTTTTCAAACAGTCTCTTTGTTTTCTGATTGCCCACTCACCCCACCTTCACAATAGCAGATGCCTCCAGTTCCTGATGCTTCCTGGGGGTCCTGCAGCTTGTACCTTGTTGATGCTGCCTCTGCAGGCACTAAGGTCTGACTGTCCTGCACTCCAACAACCCTCACCATTTCTCTGCCCACTTCCTGCATATGCTGTAATTCAGGGCTACAGATGTCTCCTAGCTTTACCTTTTTTAAAAATGGAGATTCTGGCTTTTTAAATCTTTGTTGTTTTGTTGACTTTGCAAGAGAAAGGGGGTAGAGACATTTTTGCTCTATCATCATAAAAGCAGAACTCTTCAGAGCCCTTTGAATAGAGGAATGTATTTGAGTGTGATGTTGTGAAATGAATCTTTTTATTTTTACCTGTTTGTAACTTTCTGAATCTCTATGTATCTTTGCCTTTTAGAGTCAATGGAAATTTTTTCAGATGGACTGGTATCTGGTTAGAGGCTACAGATTGATTAAACTGTGCCAGATAAATGGCATCTTCCTTACTTAAGCAGGGTTCGTCCCATGGTGATGGTCACACGCACTCTGACGTACAGTCTGTTCTGGCAGGAGTTTGGAAGACAGTGTCTGCTCTCATAAAGGTCAAGCAAATTTGACTGACAAAAGCAAAAGCATTAGAGGGCAGCTAATAACCATGGCCTCCCAGCTGCTCCTGTGCACCTCACTGTACCCAGTGATAGTTATGAATGTTGTTCCTTGGTTAGATAACCTGTGGAAAACTGCCACATTGCAAGTGACAGGACCCAGTAAGCATGGAGATTCTCCTACTTCCTGGGATTGACTAGAAACTTACTGCTTTGTCTTAAATGGGTGAGCCGGGCAGTTGAGACATATACAGCTGCCAAGCTACATGGTAACCAATGTGGACAATTGCCTTCTCTCTTTTCATCCTTTCATTATTCTGCCTATTGGGAAGTCCCTATTGAATGGAAACTCCCTGGCATGACTCAGTTCTTCCCACCCCAGAATTTGAACATGGAGGGGATGATACAGAAACACATGATTAGTTGAAGGTTAGCATTGAGTGTTTGAGGTGATGGGACCAGACATAGCCATGGCTGATGTCTTCATGAGGCTGATTCTGAGGTGTGGCCTGGGTGAATTCTTGGCTACCCAGATGTGGAAATTCCTCCTTTTTTCTGAATTTTCCAGGTTTAAATGTAGATTATGTGAACTTCCCACAATATCTCCATAAATCTCTTCCAAGTTGTCAGTGTCCATTTTTGTTGTTTATCATGCAGAACTCAAACTGGCACGGACTGGTTGTTCATGCTATCTCTCTGGAGTGTTCTACCACGATCAAGAGTCCTCTCAGGAAACGGGGACCTAACAGTAAATGCCCGAACACCCAGGATTTGATGGTTTTAGTGTCTGATTTGGGTTTTTGAAAGTTCATGTAGTCATGTTCAAGATACAGACTTTGCAGTGCAACTGGCAAGTGTGGAATGCACTAGAAATGACAATCTTAGACTATACAAAAGGAAAATATTTACTCCCCTTACATTTCCTTTTATTTCCTCCCTATTAAGCAAAAAAAAAAAAAAGGATTTGGATTTCTTCATATATTTTTCTTGTTTTATTTTTTTACTAAAATATTTATGTTGTGGTAAAGACACATATAATAAAATTCACTGTCTTGACCACCTTCAGCTGTACAGTTCAGTGGTGTTAAATATATTCACATTGTTGTAAAATAGATTTCCAGAGCTCTTCGATTTGGCAGAACTGAAACTTTATACTCATTAAACAACTCCTATTTGTTTCCCACCCACCCCCAGTCCCTGGCAACTATCCTACTTTCTGTATCTATGAATTTCACTACTTTTAGACACCTCATAGACATAGCTCCTACAGTATTTGTCCTTTTGTGACTGGTTCATTTCACTTAGCATAATGGCCTCGGCATTTACCTGTGTTGTACGTCTTGGTCCATAAAGCTACTAGAATACAGTCCTAGAGACTGGGACACTTAAAAACATCAGAAACTTATTTTGCATGGTTCTGAAGTCTGGAAGTCCAAGAACAGGGTGACAGCATGGTTGGGTTCTGGTGAAGGCCTTCTCTGGTCTGCAGACTACCAACTTCCTTCAGTGTTCTCACATGGTAGAAGAGACAAGGGAGGTCTCAGACCTTTTTTATGAGGGCATCAGTCTCTAAGCCCTCATGACCTAATCACCTTCCAAATTGGCACATGAATTAGGTTTTCGATGGAGGCTCAGTCATTTTGAATGCAACGGCCATACAGTACACATGCTCATTCAGTGGTGTCTTCCGCCCCCACTGACTGGTACGATGAGGGTGCCATTGTTCGCATAAGCGCATTACAGTCCTCTCTCCTTGGCTGCCAGGTTACATCAGGGTCACGCAAACCATTCTCGTTATATTAACAACAGTTGCTAATATAACAAGACAGACCTCCTATATGCATATACACATACATTTCTTTATTAAAAATAAAATGATATGTATGAATTGGATTTGTAAAACTGGTAATTAAAGGACTTGGTTCTTCATGCTTCCAAAAAGACCCCAAACACAATTACAATAAATTATCCCAAAACAATCTTCTCACAAGTCTTAAAAAAACACTGGATTTGGAAATAACGCAAGTCATATATTTAGGTGTTCTTGTGCTGTGCTTCTGAGCCTCCACCAAATGTGATATAATACATTTCCTTGTCTCCTTGTGTTGGAAAGGCAGCACAAGGGAGCAGATGCCACAAAGAACCACTGCTGGTCACTTAGCTTTCCCGTGCCTCCTGAGATTAGTCTAACCCCCTCCGGTTAATGGCAAATGAATATGCAAGTGGAGAAAAATTTTTAAATGAAAATGAGAAAGAAAGGGGGAACAGTTTTAGCTCTCTAATACACTCTTTCCTTACAAGTAGATTAATCTTTTTTAATCACATAGTTTGATCATACTTTATATACCATTTGGGCCTTGCTTTGTTCTCTAACCAAAAGTTTTCATATTCCTGTATTTTTCGGACTATAAGATGCGCACCCGCCCCCCCCCCCCCCAATTTGGGAGGAATAATGGTTGCTAATGCTATTGTTGAGTTCTGCTTACATTTACATTGGTAAAATATTATGTTATTAAATATTTTAACACTTTTTTTGCTTCAAACATTTTTTCTGTTTTCCTTCTCTAAAACCTAGGTACGTCTTATAGTCCAAAAAATGTGGTGGTTGTAAGCTTGCTTTTGAAAGGTTACATGTTATTGCCTTGGGTGAATTATTATAATTAACATAATTATTCCCCTTAGTAATTATTCCACAAACAAACTTAGTGGACTACTTAGTTTGTTTCCAACCACTGGAAACAATAGTTTGTAACTGGCAAGCTTTCTGAAGAGTGCATTAGGTTGAATATTACTTTAAAAAGTGCATTCTCATTTTAGACTATTCCACTCTTCCTCCTTTCCTTAGAGCCCTCTGTCAAACAACAAAAATATCTTGGGGTATACTGATATCAAGATATGAAGGGTTATTGTCGGTGGTCCCAGAATTTGGGTTCAAGGACAAGAAAAAAAAATCACTTGGTGAAACAAAAACTAGGAAAGGTTAAAACAGGATGAGTATTATATTTGTTGCTGGTAAAAACCATCTGGGTTTCTCAGGGCCTGAGGATGCACCCAAAGTCATGGAATAAGACTCCCCATCTTCCGAGAGCAGCCATTTGACTTGAAGATTTTGAGTACATGGCAAAATAGTATTTTTAAACAGCAGAACAAACACTAATATATTATGGGATAGGTTGACTAATTTCCATGAAGTTTTAAGATGAACAAGGCTTCAGGGAAATTTTACATTTTCAGTGGCTGCCTAAAAATATATCCTCCAATCCTCTAGATAATGGGTTGGGCCACCTGGTAAATACTTCAGGCTTCACAGGCCACATAGTTCTCTGCTACATATTGTTTTCTGCTTGGTTGCTTTTGCTTGTTTTCTAACCCTTTAAAAATGTCAACACTGTGGTGAGCTCTCAGGCCCCTCCCTAGTTTACCCCTCTCTAGATGGTCCATTCACATTTTCCTCTGCCTCCTGGGGATCTTCAGTGCTTATATTTGAACAACATGGGATTAGCTATTTCCCAAGCCTCCTTCATGAAAATTAAGTGTGTCTTCTGGCAGAATAGACTATAGTGATAGACAGAAACTTTGACCTATATTGAAGCCTGTCTGCGTTAATTGTGTTAATAGGACTGTTGACAGTCAATAAAGGAAAGGTGGGGAGGGCGCTGAAGTTCAAAATTTTGGTTATCCCCAGGAAACTGTACTCTGTCTCTAGAATATGGGTTGTATTTACGTTGGGTTAATGGCTGCATCATCTACATGATGCTAAAGGCAAAGCCCTAAAATTCACCATACACCTGTTTTTCCTCATCTCAATACTCAGTTTGTTACCAAATCCTATAAGTTTACCTCCTGTGTAATTCTGCCCTATTTCTCTCTCACACTCTAAAAGGGTCTTGTTATTGAGCTTTCTCTAATTAACTAATACTCTGCTTATTCCTCCCCTCCCCATGCCCAGCAAACCTGTGCCTTATTACTGCTATTATGACATTTATCTCATAGAATTTTCTTTCTTTGTTTTTTTTCCCCATGTGTTTGCCTTCAGCCAGTCTCTGAGTTCCTTCTACTCACCCTCTGCAAGCTCCATGGCATAGTTATCTTAGTATCTGTTCCCTTTCAGGATGCTGGGAACATAGACCATATTTAACAAAATTTGGTTCCGTGAATGGGTGACTGACTACACAGGTGTTTTTAGCAGAGCAGGGAGCTATCCCCATTATGTCGGGTCTTGCCTTGACAAGCTTCTGAGCATTTCTATTTGCATTTTATTAAAGCCAAATATCTCATAAGTGAGCTTATTGAAATTTCTAAATTTTGCAATGACACCTATTTCAGAAATTACCTCTAATAGAAGCTCATATATCCCATGGGTAGAATTTCCTTAGAAAACTTCTGATCTGAATTTGAAAATCTGTATTCCAAGTCCTTCTGTCTAGATGATCACTTATCTAATCAAGAAGAATCTTCTCCTTTAGATATTTTACTGTAAATAATCTTGTATGGCATTCTGACTGACAGCTGCTAGGAAAAGAAAGGCTGAGTGTTGGGATATGGATGATACCAAGGCCTCTGTCTCAGAGATTGCTGATCAGCTGTGTGCCCAAAGCATTACAATTTAATTAGATATTCTTAGCAGTTTTATCTCTTCTGTATAACTATGGGTTTTATTCTTCCATCTATAAATGCTTAACCTCCCATTTCACCTGAGATATTTGCTTCAATATTCTACAGTCGCCCTCGGTGGTGTGGCTCAGTGGACTGAGTGCTGGCCTGCAGTTTGAAAGGTCGCTGGTTTGATTCCCATCAGGGCACAGGCCTGGGTTACCGGCCAGGTCCCCAGTTGTGGGTGTGCGAGAGGCAACCAATGGCACCTTGTTGTTTCTCTCCCTCTTGCTCCCTCCTTTCCCTTCTCTCTAAAAAACTAAATAAATATTTGACAGTGACGAGTGCTAGGGACATGTCTTTCATAAAGATGACTCGTGCTCTGAAGTTTGCGAAGCTTCACTCAGGCAGTTTCAGACCACCCAGGTGCCTGTTTAGCAGTGTATTTTAACTAATATCCAAACTGGCAGTTTTCTTTTCATTAAAAATTTCTTTTGAGCCTTATGTAGATAAAACTAATGAAAAGAAAACAAAACTGTTAAGATGTTAAGGCCGTGTTAATATCAGTGTTAAGACAAGCCCGTTGACAGGAGGGTCTGTTTTCCTCTGCCTTCTTGTATGCATGACTGCCCCCAGATTCCCAAGACGTAGCCACTTTTATGAGCTTCTTAAGTTATCACCTCTCTGTTGCATATACTAATATCTATATTCCTTGATTTTAAATGCAGACAGTGTTTATTTCTTCCCTTGAAAGCTGAAGAGAGATTTGTGATCTCATTGCTTCTCTTATTTCCCTTCCATTTTGATTTACACACATACTCACTTTGACATTGCTAAAGCTTATGGCACATTCTCTTTTGTAACTATAATAACTGTGATATAAGTATATATTATATTTGTATTGTTTTAAACATACAAATGCTGTTCTCCATGGAACTGTTTAGTTCTGTGAGGAGTCACGTTCGGGAGGGCATATAGTCCTGTTTAACTAAATCCCTGTGTAAGGGGAGTGACAAAAATGTCAATACCTGAGAGATTCTTGTAACTAAGTTTAGCCTTTTCACTTACTCCTCTGGGTAGTTACTAAAATTTTATTGCTGGTTCCTTTTCCTATGTTTAGCACAATTTTTTTTTCATCCAATTTCAGTTGGGACTTAGACATATTTGCTCGCCTTGCCATCTCGTACCAGTGTGGTTGGAAATGTTAGACAAGAGTTAGGAATTCAAAATCCTCAGCTTTTGGCTTATTCAAAGTTTTAGTATTTGACATAAAAAATGCTGAATGAAGCTGTTTTAGACAATTACATCTTATATCTCCTTACCAGGATTGGAACTGCCAACTATTTTTTCCTTCTATACCAAGATTTCATAAAATAGAATAAATATAGTAGTAACTGTCTTTAACCACTAAATCAAGAAACTCTGCTTAGAAGGTACCCTCAGGCTTGAAAGAAATTTTAAGAAGAGGCCTCAGCCCATTTTATGCAGCAGCAGCAGCAGCAGCAACTCTTGTAGGCTTAGACAGAATTTTTTAGAAACATTTTCTTCTTTTGGATAAACCCAATTTGCTTTGGCTCATTTAGAATTGATTGCTGCCACACTTTCCTTGTGGGCCACGTGTTATTTTTGTTCCCTGCAGCCTCCTGTTTGGATGTGCCCTTGACTTAGCGTGGGAAGCGGCACAGCTTTTCAGAGTGGCTGCTGTGGGTTTTCCTGCCTGTTCTCTTAGGGAACACTAAAAGGGCAAAGAACTTTAAGGTCTTTGTCTCAAATGCTTGTCTAGTCCATAACAGTCTAATCTCAGTGTACAGCCAATGTCCTTAAGTAAGCTCTTTGGAAGAATAAGGCTATTGTGGACTTTACCTGTTGTAGATTTTATCATGAGCTTATAAATGTCTCTAATACTGGTTTTCACTTAAATGCAAACAGAAGTATAGATGATGGAAGTTATTTTTTTCCCTTTTTTAACAGCTATTTAGCTTGCTTTATTCTTCTTAAAATTGCAACGTTCAGATAAATGTTAAATTAGTAATAGTGCTCAGTTATGCTGATATCTATACAATCCAGAAATTTTTCTTTTCATAAGTAGTCAACACTGGAAACAAAGGGAGTTTTTCATCCTTTTTCTTTAATATACTGAAAATGTACGGCATTGGGAACTGGGCAGTTTTGATCTTGAATGTGCTGTGTGTTTGTACCCTTCTCCAAAGGTGCTCTTAACTTGTCATTAACGGAAGGTTGATTGTCCTGAAATGTGTCATTTGCAGACATGTATTTAAAAACACTTCAGAGACAGTGTTTGACTATAAGGAATTCAGCAAGCCCATTGAGAAGCTTTATAACGAGTTTTTAAAATATAGTGCTTTTAACATTTGCAGTTTAAACCGTAATGTATTTTTAAAAATATAAGCCTGATAAGTGAAATGAATTTGATAAGAAAGCAGATTTTTCTCTTTTATTGGGGAATGCCTAAGGTCATAATAACTTGTACTTATAGTCAGTAGGATGTGATTTTAAAATTTCTAGCACTATTTTAAATTAGTTCACATCATACTATTTAATTTATCTCTGGAAGGCAGTAATAACTATTTAGAAATCCTAGATTTTAAAGTATCAATCATGTATTCTGTCTAAACATGACAAGGAAAATAATTGAACCTTTTACATTTTCATATTCATCAGTCCGCTCAAAAGCTTTTGAACATCAGATGGTGAATTGTGTACATAATTCTTTAAAACCTGCGAGCAATAATGTAGAAATAGGATTTATTCAAATTATGTTACTAGTGTGAGACTACCTAAAACTTGGCACAGCAGTCATTAATTAGCAGACAACTAATTCGTCCACTTGACAAGTATTACTGGTAACCTGGTGTGTGTCAGGTACTGTTCTAACGTTGATTTTTAAAATGATGTCATTAAATTATTCTGCTTTTAAAGTTAATTACCAAATTTTATATTTGTCACTTTGGAAGGAGTTAATTACCTTAAGTGACAATTTCTAAAATGTTGGGAGGATCCAATTCAGTTAAGAACCTCCCTAGCTAAAGTTATATGGCACTGAGTTAAAGGTTCATAAAATAAAGATAATGCTTATGATGTTTATGACAGAGATACAGTTAAAGAGGATTTTTTTCATCTAAATGAGAAATGCTGCTCTTCTGAGATTTCTGAATATCTGAAATTTCTATATACCTTTGTTGATGACTAAAATTTATGAGAACAGTTTCGATTCAATGTTAAATGGATTGTTTTTAAAGTTACATATTCTCTACATGTACAAATTTCACATTCCTGTTTCATGATTTGAAGAATTGTACTTACTTTTAAATTAAGGTATTTAAAAAAAAATTTATTGATTGATTTTAGAGAGAGGGAAGAAAGAGAAAAACATCACTTTACTTTGTTGGTCCACTTGTTTATGCATTCATTGGTTGATTCTTGTATGAGCCCTGACAGGGATCGAACCTGGAACCTTGGCTTATCGGGACGATGCTCTAACTTAGTGAGCTATCCAGCCAGGGCGTAAATTAAGGTTTTTAATATAAACACTGAAACCTGAATTGTACACATCTCCATTGTAACTTGTCTTTTGATCTTTTACATGCAATGTATTTTCATGTTAGCACTTCAGCCTTTTAAAGTAGAAATCATGCTACATTTACAGAGATTGAGTCAGGCATTGTTTCTCATTTTTTATTCCTTACATTATTAGTTTTTTTCATTCCTGCATTTCAGACTGACATCAGAGATTAGCAATCAAGTAGAAACAGGTAAAGACCTTTGAAAATTCTAAACAGGGACAGCATTTTGATGACTAAGTCACTAGTCATTTTTTTCCGCTCACTGTTGTCTCTTCCCTCTCCTACTCGGTTAAACCAGAGAGGGGTAAGTTTTTCAAATAGATATTTTAGTAACTGGAATATGTGAGTGACTTTACACCTGGACACAGCTAAACAGCCCATTGAAGAGCAGCTACATTCAGTGCTCCATCCTTTCATAGAATATTGGTGCTTCAAGGGACTTTGGTAGTATGTGATGCAGAAAGGAAGAAATAGTCCAAGGAACTTAAATGAGTTGATCAAGGTCACATAACTCAGTAGATTGTAGGACATCACAATGGACTGAGCATATATACCACTTAGTTCCCCAGAAATGAATCTGTGAACCAGATGGTGGTTGGTGTATGGAAATGAAGACCTCTTGACTAAGTCAGAGCCAGCCTACATAGCGCCTTTATGCCATATGAAGAATTTTAGTCTGTATTATAAGAACAATGAAAAGTCTTGAAGGAAAGGATTTAAGAAGAGGACAGCATGATCAGTGTCTCATTTTTAAAAGATCAGTGTGACCTTACTTGAAAGTGATGGGGTGGAAATAGGTTAGATTGGACAAGGGGTGGTAAATTGGGGTGCTACTGCAGAAGTCTAGGATTAGGGTGATGAAATGGGTGTCGAACAGGGAGAGGTTGAACGAATGTGTAAGGTAGTTCCCAGTTCAGGACAGAGAGGAGTCCTGCCTATGGCACCTTCATTGCTGATGTGGTAGATGGAGTCCGTTAGATGGTGGTGCCATTTTCCTCAGAGGGCCATCTTGTGGTGTGGCAGGAAGATCATGAATTGCAATTTAGATCCCTTATGTTTAAGAGTTTGTGAACAGTTAGTTCTTATATAAAACCTGAACTGAGAGCAGAAATTAGAGGTAATGATGTGAATTTGATTAAGACCGTGACTCTAAATGAGGTTCTCCAGGGAAAGATATAGAACGAATAGTGGCCGAGTATGTTACGGGGAGGGACAAGTACACTGGTGTTCATACAGTGCGCATCCAAAAGGATTGGATAAATAGGGTTGTAGTTTAGCCGTCTCTGTCCTGTTACCACTCTGAATATAAGCAGAAATGACTAGATAGAAAATGCATGCATCAATCAGGACTATTTCCTGAGCCCAGTGAGTGTCACTCTAACTGCTAGGAAGTAGCTTTGTTATAAAGAATATTTGTAACATTTGTAGTTCATGGGATTTTGCCTAAATTCCACATCAACTTTAGACTTGTATTATTTGTAACATAGTTTTCTTACTTAAAAAATTACAAGTTTTTCCATAAAATTCTGCAAAATCTGTAATACTGTAAAGTCACTAGGAACCTCCAAAGCCCTGTTTATAATCTTCACTTGGGTGTCTCATACAATTTCTCAAACTTAACATTTTGAAATTTAACTCCAACCTTATCCTCATAAAGCATTTGGACAAGAGGGTCTCTACAATGAGTCAAGTAATTCAAAGGTTTTTCATCAACTGAGGCATGCTTTGCAAGAAGCAGATCTCCACTTTATAAGTCATCAACTCTCATTTAAATTCTTAGGTAGGTTTCAAAATGTACTTTTTCTCTGGTCTTTTCTATCAAGCCACAAAGCTCAGGGTTGCTTTAATTCTTAATTCATCCTAACCCACTACATTAATTCCGCAATTGATTATGATATTTCTTCCTCCAAAATCTTCCTCCAGTCTGTCCACTTCTCTCTGTCTTCCACTATCATTTGTAGTGGCTCAGGCTGCCACCATCTCTTGCCTAAATTACCACAGTACTCTTCTAACTTTCCCCTGCTTCCCTTCTTGCTGCCCTCTTTCTGAACCTTTCTTCACAGAGTTGACTTAGCTGTTTTCTTAAAGGAAACTTGACCATTCAGCTCCCTTGCTCAGAACCTGTACGTGATTCTACTCGGTAAGTATTGACTCTTTGATTCCTAGACAGGTTTCAAAAGCACCTGTGATGCCATTGGTTCAGCTTAGCAGTGGATTCATAAGGGCTTAGAAACTCATATACAGGGTGCTCCACACTTGCATTCCTCTCGGGCGAGAGGCAGCAGAGAGCACGAAAAACATCAAATACAACATCAATGGGTGTTGGGCCCAAATCTCAGTTCTCTCATGTATTGACTGTCAAACTTGGGCTTTTGTTTGTTTGTTTGTTTGTTTGTTTGCTTTGCTTTACTTGCTTTCCAACCAGGTAGGCTATGGTGGGGATTAAATGACAGAGTGACTGTAAGGCACCTGACACAAAGGAAATGCCTAAAAATGATTCTGATCCTTGTCTGCTTCCAATATTTATCCTCAGGATGATGTTATCAAAGGGACCTGTACCAAATTTTAAGACTGCTTTATATCAACTTAGAAACTGTGTAGTATTATACATGCAAACTTTTGAAAAGAAACGATTAACATATTGACCAGAATTCTTTAATGGCTTCTTTTGTGCAAGTAAGGAGAGAAAAATGATTCTGCTTCTGAGGTGAAGGTAAATGTTATAGAGAATATAGTTTTCTCTAGTTTTTATTTGATCTTTTTATTCTCTCTAAAGACACAGTCTTAAAGAATGTGGACTACTTCAAAAACAGAACAGAAGCACTCATATTGACACATGGAGACCTTTACAGGTTTCTGTTTACCCAGGGATATATATTTTTAGAGCCCAGATAACAAAATATCAAGAGTAGAATTGGGAGGCAGCCTTCCATATTGAAGTGCTAGAATAAAATCTTAGGTCACAGTGATTTCACACAAATAAATGTTAGTTTGGCACATGAAAGACAGGGACTGTGTTTCAATTTACTTTCTGTTGTCAGTGTTTTATGTTTTAATCCTGTCACAGGCTTTGGGTTAAAAACTTGTTACATTTACCATCATAAAGAAATTTTTAGGCTCAAGCAGAGTAAATCAATCAGTATATTTATATAGCTCTTCCCTGGCCTGGATAGAACAATGGTACATTTTTTTTATTTCCATAAAGAATTGCCAAAAGCACCAGATACAAAGATAATAGTTTGCTTTTGTTTATTTTCTCCTCCCCCCTTTTTTCTAGGATTATGACAGTTTTTTTGAATCAAAGGAAAGCAACACAGTCTTTTCATTCTTAGGCCTGAAATCACGGTTGGCATCAAAGGTGGGTAAATCTTTTCTTGTTTCAAAATTCATCTTTTTTTTGCCCTCTTGGGCAAAGTTGGTTAGAGCATCATCCTGGTATGTCAAGGTTGTGGGTTTGATCCCCAGTCAGGGCACATACAAGAAGCAGCTAATGAATGCATAAGTGGGAGGAGCATCTAGTCATTGCTTCTCTCTCCCCCTTCCTCTCTCTCTCTAAAATTGATAAATAAATTTTTTTAAATTTATTTTTCTTTAATTGTTGTTAATTGTTCTCAGTTGAGGTTGAGGGTGTTAGAGGAATGCATATATACCCTAAATATTAAGTTTTCACTTTCTTGAATGCACAATTAGAGACTGCCAGCATAACACAAAAAGAAGCCTAGTTTTTCTTTCCAGTTTTCAATTGTTGCTGTATATTAGAGTTTTTTTATTTATAATTTAATTTGCTTATCATTTATATCCCCTTCCAAGAAGAATATAAGGTAGCAAAAAGTAGCAGGTGCTTTCCATTCTTAAATGCAAGTTTACATTACTTTATGTTTTTGAAATAGCAGCATCAAAGCCATATTTTAGGGTCTTTTGCATATTGCACTCATTTAAATTGGAAGAGAGATGGTCTGCAGTAACAAATAGTCAACCTCAGAAAAACTCTACAATTCTTCAACTAATCAAAATGTTTTTAAAACTAATCTATCATGTTGTATGTGTCTTAGAGAACACAGAAAGCTCAAGGTTTTTTAATATTTAGGGCTAGAAATGATGCATATTATCACAACTTTGTGAAACACGTGGATTCTCTTTCAAAATTGAAAAACAGCATTTTCTTGTTAAAATATTATTTTTATTTCCCCTTTTAAAAACACTGGTTTTGGCGTTATTTTCCCCCTGATTATGGAAGTAGACTAGGCTCATTTGGAAAAATTGGGGGACTCCAAAAAGGTAGAGTATAAAATAAAAACCATATCACCTAGAGAAAATCACGTTAACATTTTTGTTGTATTTCCTTTCAATCTCTATATACATTGCAGTTAAGGTTTTGACTGTGTTTCAGTGAGACTGAATTCTAAAGTGTCATTTTTAACACTGAATTGAAAGTGCCTTGCTGGGATCTTTGATGTCTGTGAGTAATAGGCCTTTGAGACTACCTCAGGGTTGTACCATTTCCGGAACACCTGTGGGAAGGAAGGCAGGGGCTATCGATGATAAAAATTATTCGACAGGCCCTGTAGTTTATAACCAATGTGAAATCGTGCTTTGTTTTTACATCAGTCAGTCCACAGATGGTTGTGGGTGGTTTCCATGTACAATGTTTTAAATAGAGGCAAAACCCACACATATAATATTAAAAGGTTTTAAAGACTATTTTTATAAAGATAGAACATTACAATACTTGCTAGGAAAATTGTAGTATTTTGTAACGTGTTTTATCCAAGAATATCAAACACTCCAGATTTATCTTCAAAGAAGCAGGGAAAAGAAACTGAAGTAGAAGTAATCTAATAGATGCATAAATCCAGTGGTCATCATTGTCTATGCAAAAACCTTCAAAGAATACCATGTGTGCTTGACTTCTTTGCTCTTATTTTCCTCTTCCTTAGAGACTGTGAGCTGACTATTCTACTCTTTATGTGTTTTTTTAATCCTCACTTGAGGACATTGCTTTCTTGCTCTCTTTAGAGAGAGAGAAAGGGAGAAACAGTGATATAGAGAGACACACATTGATTGGTTGCCTACTCATAGCCCCCCCCCCACAATCGGGGAAAGAACCCGCAACCTGTGGATGTGCCCTGACCAGGAATCAAACCTGTGACCCTTCGGTCTAAGGAATGATGCTCCAACCAACTAAGTCACACTAGCCAAGGCTGACTGTTCTACTCTTTAAAAATATTTATTCTCTCAGAAATTTCTCAAGAAACGTATGATCTTAAAATGTGCATTCTCACATGACTTGTGGTCATCATGTTAAAGTTGGTTTCGATAGTGTTGACATTGCCTTGATTTTAGCAGACCATTCCAAAGGCAGTGAGGGCTCCAGGCACACCCACCCCTTCATCCCACCGTGTGCAGGCGCTTGTGTCAGGCATACCTGAGCAGGCGCACATGGAGGCAGGGTGGAAGTGCATGGTGTGGTTCGTGCCACCCCCGTCATGAACCATTTGGGGCCTTAAAGGGTTAATGGCAACTCATACTGCATTCGTCTTCCTAGGAGAGAAGTAAATGTATCTTTCAGAGCATTTCCCCCCTTTCTAGTTACTTGTTTTTTACCTCGGTGGTAATTCATTATACAGTCTGTACATGAAGGGCTGGCAGAGCTCACAGGTGTAATGCGCTAAAAGACGGAAGCCCCTTTTCTCCTCTCCTCTCCTGCCCTCTCTACAGTACACAGAGCTACAAGACAGGGCTAGAAAGCCTGCCAGGGAACATAGGAAGACACCATTAGCATCTGTAATCGTTCTCACACGGTGAGGAGAGATGGTGGGAAAAGAACATTCTACGGGCCCCGAGGGCACAGGTGCAGTGTACACTCTGCAGTTCTCAGAGGCAGACAGGACAGGTGGGAGGTCACTAAATGGTGGCCTGCAGGCCACACTGGCTCTGGATGAGTTTGTCTGCACAAGAATTTTTTAAAGAATTTAAGAGCGTTGTTAGTATTTAAAATCACCGATTTCCCATTTTTCTTGAAAAGTTGAAAGGAATGAAAACCCTGGGGAAACCCACTGTCTTCTCTTGCTGTCTAGAGCCAGCAGTGTTTGGCCCAGCATGGTGCCTACTTAAGAAAAAGGAAACCTTGTCACCAGTGATTTTCAGGTAGAAAGCCATCAAGTTTGCTCTTTCAGCAGACTCAGTAGGGACTGAAGTAGAAGTTTCTGCTTTCAGAATGCTGCCCTTTGGGAGTGATAGCAACTGGTACACCTGGGCCCTGACCAGCCAGGGCTGGAGCAGGCTGGAGGCCCCTACGCCAGGTGTCTGTTCAGTGGTTGAATCATGGAGCCATCCTGGGGATTGAGGCAGCAGCTGTTTACCAGTAGGCATGGCCATGCAGTGCTGTTCTTCCCCTCGGGTCACTCCCCACCAGCCCTCAGAGGGCGGTGACCCTTGCACTCCCTGCTTACCCGGGTGCAAGTGGAACAGTATCCCTGAGAGGCTGAACTCAGAATTTGTTCTTACCAATCACACGGGGGTGATTTATTGTGATTCCCAACATCTCTGTCCCTGACATTTAAAATTTCACTGGCAGGGCGAATTTTCTTGTTAACACAGTGCAATAACTGGCTTTTTTTGTTGTTTTTGTTTTTAAATGAATAGGCAGAACCTTAGAAAAGACAAGTGGAAGATGATGGAGATGCATTTTGGAGCACCCCCTGGTACTCAGCACACACCTGCTTACCTAATGCATCACTGTGACAAAAGCCACATTCATCTCAGTAACTTTGCTTGCATTCGGAAAAGGTGTTTTTGGAAGACGTGGGTGTAATGGGATTGCATGATTGCTTTAAACCAAATCAGAACTGTGGTGGGTTTTTTCTTATTTTCAGAATTGCCTGCAGTTGCCTCACTCACCTGGAGGTACTATACCCTGTTACAGGTGTGTTTCCTTAATGACTGAAAGATAAGTAAGTGGCACCATCAGAGAGAAAATGCTGGATCTGCCCTAGGTTGTAGTTGATGCCAGTATTGCCTGCTTCTCTTTAAGCTGCCTGGATTTATCCTAAAATTAGTCGCCGGGCTATTAAAATCTATTGATCAAAAAGGAAAAAAAATGCTGGTTGATAAAGGGATGATTTTTGCTACTGAATTACAATCGTCACCATTCTAGTGCTTTGTGACAACACTACAGAAAAAGTTGGATGTTCTAGCCTCCTCCTAGAAGTGTAAACTCTTACCCCTTTAAATCCTCCAAGCTCCTGCACATGTTTCCAGAAGTTACTATTACAACAGTGTGTGTTCAGAACCAACATATAGCAATGGAAATAATTGCTACTTTGGAAAATAGATGCTCCTTTATCTCTTGCAAGGGGAATGTTTCATCTAAATGCATAAGACTGTTTAAAAGATATACTTTAAGAGGTGCACTAATTAGATAGTAAATTTATAAGGAAAGTATCTGACTCATTCCTGAAGGCATTTCGAGCTCTAGCAACTTATTATACGTAAGTGCACAAATCAATATATTTTTAAATGCAGCTACCCTGGCTAACAGCTGCTTACTCTATTTTGTGAAAGGATTATATTTTTTTTAGAAAGGAAGATCTTGGTTGGATATATTTTATGAACCCCTGATGAGGCATATCAAAAGATACTAATATTTAATTTTTTTCCTGTCTTACTTTCCATTGGTTTTCTAACTTTGCTTGTTTATGTTTCTGGCCATGCATAGTCCCAGATTTTTCAGAGTAATGTGGACACACGTTCTCACTCCATAGATAAGCTCAGTGAGTTTTCAGAGCAGCATACATGAGAAAGGGGCTATTGGAGATAAATCTGAATTATACTTGGCATGCAAAACCTTTACTCCCTTTAGAGTGGATGCTTATAAACACTGAACATGTCAATTGTATTAGGGCAGAGGCTACTGTTTTGCATCCTTGTCCCTGTTTACATTTTCTACAGTTTTTAGTTGCCAAACGTGCGAACAGTCTGGATTGACCAGGATCAACTGTCGGAGGATTGCCTAAAATGTTCTGCTATTCTCAGCATCATGATGCTAGACCTGCCATTTAGATTCTGAAAAGGAAGTTTATGAAAACTTGAAGGATCAGAAGTATTAAAGCCCTGTCTCATATGTCCTCTCACCCTCCAGCTTGCTAAATGTGGACTTGTTAAAAGCTAAAGCCGAAATCCCAGCCTGGGGCTTGCATCCCAGGACTACAACCAGAAGCAAAGCATGCCACAGACTTCTACTTGGGTGGAACAGATACATGATCAGCAGTTTTTTGTCTAAGGAAAGCTGTTGTGGAATTGTGGGTATTACTGTTTAGTTGGCATTAAATAAGATCCAGGTCAAATTCCATTTGATAAATCCCAGGGATTATCCAGGAATTTTTTTAACTGGATAATGTGTCTGAGTATATGAGTCTTCTGATAAGACAGAATTTCTTTTTAAGCTCCAGCAATTAAAAAAAATTTTTTAATGTTACAGCAGTGATCTAATTTATGTTGTCTCCTCTTGCCACTGAGCACCAAGAACCAACTTGTTAAGATTGAGGGTTCGTAAGTTAAATTCTGGGGTAATAGGATCAATACAATACTGGCTAAACAAAGATTTTTCTTAAAACTTTTGAATGACTATGTCTATGGTAGGCCCAGTATGATTCTCCTAAACAGACTAGATGAATAGTAGTGCTAAATTACTGCAACACTTACACACCATCTACCCCTCACCCCACTTTTTTTTTTTTAATCAGCAAAGAAATAGGAGAGATCAGCATCAGCCAGTGCTGTACTTGTTCTGAGTGAGCTAGAAGCATACCCAGGCTCTGCAGAGTTCTGAGGGGTTGCCCTCTGGGACCACACTGTCAGAGAATATTGCGTCCTTCCTCGTACTGCTGTACCAGCTAAATTTTAAACATGTAATGATTTTCGTGTTCCCCTCTTTAACTAGCTGCCTTTAGATTTAGGTAATCACAGTCTTAACAGCCTAGGAAGGAAAGTGGATGAAAATTGCAGGCACAGGTGTAATTTCAAGGGCATTTCAAGACAGAATCTTCATTTCCAGTAGGACACTTGTTGGGACACAGGAAATGTGCTGCCAGAAGCCAGAGCAGGCCGTTTCAGACTCAGCTGAAATGCAGACCGCCACCCTGCCGGGTGTATGCAGACCGGAAGGAGATTTAGCTGCAGAAATACTTGTTTTTTCCAAATTCTGGTGTTCTACTAAAGTCAAAGAGGAGAAAAGGAAGATTTTTTCCCTCAGAATTTAATATATTTTAGATTTGTTTCTGTTTTATAGATTTATTCAACATCCCCACATACATGTTTTTGTATTACATGAATTTATAATGAACTAAACCTGTTTTTTCCTCTGTTATTGAAAGGTACCAAAGTCTCTTTCTGTTTCATTTGTTTCAGTTTTTTTAAACTTGATTTTGCTATAGAGGGTTTTGCTTTTCCTAGAAATGCTTTTCATTTAGCAGTTTTTCTTAAGTGTCAGGGCCCACCTCAATCTACATAATTGTTATTTTTACATTTCGCTTTGTATGAGATTGTCCTAAAGGCATTGGTAAGGTCTCATCAGATTTTATATTCATCATTAAAGAGGAATAAATTCCAGAAAACACATCTTCTGAAACTGGAGTGTTTGTTCCCTGCCATTTCCTACATCTTTTCTAATTTTAGTTCTGTGTGTGGTTGAAACCTTTCTGTTGAGTTGGGGTTTTCACTCGCATAGCTGCAGATCTGTTGTAAAAATGCAGACATGTCCTTGGATCATTTGAGATGTGGGTGCTGTGTGTGTGTGTGTGTGTGTGTGTGTGTGTGTGTGTGTATTGGGAGGTGACCACAGAATCATCTCAGATAGCAACCAGGACCAAGAATGGCACTAAATCACTGGCCCTTTGGTTGGTTTAAGCAGATGACTGTGATTTCCTGAGTACACTGAAGCCTCAGGCTGCTGGATTTGTTCCCCTGATTGGGGGCAGAAGCTGAGTGCAGGGTAGCTGCCACCCTTAATAGAGGTCCCCTTTGATGCAGCCATCTCTGAAAGCAGAAGAAAACATTTCTGAAGGCAGCATCCAAAGTTGGTCTCATCACTGAACTACTTCTGACCTTGAAAACCAAGATGGGGAGGGTGAAGGAGGAGATAAAAGAGTAAAAGAGAATAGGCTGTAAGTTTGCCGAATGTGCTAAAGCATGAAACCAAATAAGCCACTCACTTGTAACCCTGACTTTCACGGTTTTCCCAGTTTTCTGAGAAATGCAGGTCAGGTTAGTTTAGTCATCTTTTCAGTCAGCCCTTAGAATGTTACAGGCACTGTCTGAGCAGGACCATAGTCTCCACACTGAAGAATGAGAGAAACAGAGAAGCAAAAACTGCAGTCACAGCGGAGTGGTGGGTGATAGAGGTGAGGTCAGTGCGTGGTGCTCCAGGCGATGGGCATTATCGGAAGGGTGATGGATAATCTTTTTCTATGTTTGTTACAACCACTCCAATTTAAAATTACATCATACATGCAATGGAACATATATGCACACACATATTTTATATATATATGTACCTGTATGTAAATAGTGATAAACAAACCCGTGTGCCTGCCACCAGCTTACTGCCTTTCCATTCCAGCACCGTGAGCTCTCCTCCAACCCCAGCCCATCCTTGTTTGACAGCGGAGCCCCTCTCCTGAGCTCTTTGTTGATCATAGCCTTTCTGTCCTTTTTAATTTTATCTCCATGTATGTATCCTTAAATAACAATAAATAAAATTAAACTATTCTTGTCACTTCTTTCATTTGTCCGTTGCAGTTGGGCATTATCATTTTGAAACAAGTACCCTAGTTGTTTATTTTCACTGTTCAGTTTTATTTCACTGTATGACTGTGTCATAGTTTTTCCCTCTGTTGCTGGAAGTTGAACTGCATCTTTTAAACAGAAAAGGAAATGTTACTATGAACATTTTTTATGTGATTTCTGGCGCACATACAGAAGCGTGGATGTATATCTTGAACAGAATTGGTGTGTCATATAATAAAACACATCATCAACTTCAATATACAAGGCCAGATTGTTTTCCAAAATAATGGAATGGACTTACACTCCCACTGGTATACTAGAATTTCTGGTTCTCTAGATCCTGACCAACTTTTGGGATCGTGTGATTTCATTTTGCATGTGTTTGATTACCAGTAGTTTGAACATTTTTTATTATAGGAGTTCTTATGTCTTCTTGAAAATCCCTCTTCAAGTCTTTTACCTTTTTTTCTATTGCGTTTTTAATTTTGAATTTCTAAAAGTTATTTATTCTTTAATCTCTTATCAATACTTACCTAACTATTAAAGAGAAACCATATTTAGAGGAGAAAAACTTCTGAAACCATTTCCAGAAGTATGAAAAGCATGTGAAACTTTATTCTATTTGGAGAAAATAAAGTTAAACGCATATAGTGTGGTTTTTTATTGTGTGCTAATTTTCAGCTTATCAGTATTATCAGCCAAGAGAAGATGTACTTTGGAACAATCTCTCTATGCTCTAAAAGTATTCCTTCTTTGAAGCTATTTTAAGGCTCATCAGTTCCAGTTATTTGGTAGGAAGTGAGTATCACGATTCGGTTTTCTGTTATGAAATTTCACCAGAGAAATCTTTATATAGACTTCATGTTTATGTATGCACATTTCCTTAGTATGTCATCACATAAAAAGTTTACAGCAATAGGCCAAAATGACATCATATGTAAATGAACATTTTAAAAACCACTTATTTAAGTCACAGGAGATTGTATAGCGCCTACACTCTAAATAATTAAACACCCCTAAAGCTG
This sequence comes from Glossophaga mutica, assembly GCA_039655065.1. NCBI lineage: Eukaryota > Metazoa > Chordata > Mammalia > Chiroptera > Phyllostomidae > Glossophaga > Glossophaga mutica. The sequence goes on from CM077306.1 coordinate 146,866,992, forward strand.
ACTGAGGAAGGTCGGCATCATTGAGTGAGACCCAGTGTGTTGGGACAGCAGCTCGTTTCCTGCCGTAAACTGATTGGCTGGTACAGGAACAAGAGACAAAGGTGCAATCTTACTTTGTGAGGTTCCTGCTAAACAGAGGACAGCATTTTTCATAGACTAAGGACCCTTGCATTTGACAGTGTATCAACTGGAAACCTCATACTGCTTATAATGAATTGCACAAAGATTTAGACCTTTTTATAAAGCAGCTTTCCACACTCTTAAAATATACATCATTTTTGGTTCTATAATAAAATTCACTATAAGCAAGCTTTCCCCTGAAGAAACTCTAGTGCAGATAATTTATCATTAATGTCATGCAAATGAAAGCTCTATAGCACAGAGCAGTGCTATCGAGTATGGTGCCAACAAGCCATATAGAATTGTTAGCGCTTGAAATTACCTAGTTGCGTTTGTGATGTGCTGCAAGTGTAAAATATGCTCCAGGCTTTTAGAGTTAGTGTAAAAAATTAAAATCTCCATAATTTTTCTATTGATTACTTTTTTAAATGATAGTGTTTAGAATATATTGTGTTAAATTAAACATTAAACTTCTAATGTGACCACCAGGAAATTTTAAATTATGTCTGTGGGATACATTACAGTACTACTGCCCAGTAGTGTTCTGTCCCAGCCTCCTCACCTGAATTTACAATAAATTAGTACCTTTACAAGATTTTTAGGGTTTGGGCAAAAATATCTTTTCGTCATTTGTAGTTATGAAAGGAAATGTGAATATCTTTTGGAATATGATTTCCTATGCTGCCAAGATACTTACTTTTCTCATTTTGCTTTTTTGTCCTGTCTAGTCAAACATTTCTACAGTGTGGGGGAGGGGCTGCTCTGTTTTTCCTGAAGTAAAGAGGGATGTGTACGTATTATAATGTGGGGCATCTCTCTGTGTGTTGGCCCCTTGTTTCTTTATTGTCCTGTAAAGTTGGTGTCCCTTGTTGCATCGACCCAGATCTGTGAACTAAGTCATGGTGGCACTTTTATGTTTTTCCTTTTGTTAAAGAGGGAATTTAATGAAACACAGATACCATCTGTAATCTACAGAACAATGATGAATATTAATAAGATTTTGCCCTAGATTTCCTAAAATGTTAATACTCTGTATCTGTAAACCCACTGGAGCTTATAAGAATATATGGATAATCTGCTTTTTAAAATTTTCTTTCTGATCTCACTGCCAAAGATAAAAACAAAATGTGAGTATTAAGGGAAAATATCTTCCTTTCCCTGCCAGGGGTGTTTAACCATTTTCCTTTTGCTACTCTCTCAGCAAAATAGTTCTTTGGGGAAACCTGTGTTAGTTATGGTATTAAATTAATTGATGGTAACAGTACTGGGTTAAGTGGAAGAATATTGGGGGGAATTATTTTGTTTGGGACCCTTCCCTGAAAAAGAGAGGGACTATACTACAGCCTTTTCAGGTTAAGAGATGCCAGTCATCTGTTTTCCTGTAGCTACTTTGCATGCTGTTTTGGGCTCATTATTTGTCATTTCAATGACCTACCATACCTGTGTAGGATTTTCCTTTGGGGATGGGTGGAACAACTTGTCTGTGATACATTATAAACAAACACTTTTAACACTGATTTAGTTTATTGATATTATCCCATCTGTTACATCGGGATAATACTTTTACCTTTTCTCCCTGTCAGTCATTTTATATCATGTACTGATAACATCACTAGGTTGAAATGCTGATTCTGGGCCCTGGGACAGCCCACAGCTAGGCTCAGTGATGACTCTCAGATCAATAGCTGGGGCAAAACAACCAGCAATTTGGCATTGACTCTGTTATCCCACCAGACTGAGCCTTTTCTCTTCCCTGTCTTTAGTGGTGAACCACTCTTAAATAATCTGCTTCTAGCCACATCCCGCCAATTAGTACAGTGGGTAGCAAAAGTGTTGACAGCAGCAATACTTTCACTCCCCAGACTGACAACCAGAACCAAGGACTCCAGCTGCAGCTTCCCTTACAATACTGGTTTACATGCCTAATAAATATTATCCTATGTCCCAGTCATAAATGAGAAACTAAATGTGGACAGGTTTCCCGTCCTAATGCTAAGGTGACTGGGCAAGCAGAATTTTAGCAGCTACATATTTAGAGGTAAAATGACTACAGCATTCTGACTTGGGGACAGTTTCTAGGAACCACCTTCCTGCCCCACCCTGTCATTGACTCATTCAGGGACCAGGGTGCCTCTGAGACCATTCCATAGAGACCTAGTTCTCTAGGAAGAGCTTTACAGACACCCCAAAACAGAGTTGCATCTGCTTTGAGGATGGGCAGATGCTACTGGAATTAGATAGATGAGCAGGCAAAATGATAGGGGAATTTGGGTGGTAGTGGTTTCTACCAAACAGATAATGGTCTTCCTAAAAATGGGTCATTTTAAGTGGAGAATGAATTTTAAGTTTTGGTGAAGATCTGTTTTCTCCAATGTTTTTGTCATTACTGGAAACCTTTATTAGTCATTCTCATTGAAGATGGCCTTTTATTGGGTAGCATTTTTGATACTGGCATGGGCCGCAGAGTGAAGGAGGGGCTGTAGGAAACCCTGGAGGCCATGGAGCACCAGACCACAGACTTCCCCACCCCCAGTCAAAGATGAATAGGATGCCTTGCACCAAGAATGCATGAGGCTAGCAAGCATGACCTCCTATCCCCTTCCAGTCCCTGACTAAAGGTGGGGCCAGGGGACACAGTAGCACATGTACTGTAAAGGTCAACATAGCAGCAGGGGGAGATGCTGTCTGGTCAGTCTAGCCTGGGAATAGGACAGGGCTGGCTGGGGAGGCTGGACCCTCTCTCTGAGTGCACCAAAGTTTGGGTAGCCGAGATTTAAACCAAGGGAAGCGAGATAAACGTGCTTTTCTGGGATCCACCACGTGGCCATGTGGGCCAGGGCTCTGTGGGACTGGTGTGCACAGGACCCGGAGCCAGCATGACAGAGCTTCTGTGTGGCCAGCCACAGTGGTTGGAAGTGGCCCCAGGCTCCCCGTGTGCAGGAAGAGACAGGGGCATAGCAGTACCAGCGCCCCCCGCGCCCCCCCCCCCCCCACACACACTTCAGGAAGGAGCTTGAAGCTGGACAGCGGCAGGGCAAGAAGCTGGGCTGCTGGGATGGTCCTGCTGCAACTGCTGCAGTACCCAAAGGATGGTATTTTTAATTGGGAGAAGGAACTCTAGGGGCAGCCTTGGACTCTGAGGCAGAAGCCTGCCATTCTTCCAGATTGTGCAGCTTTTGAATAAAATACCTCGTTTTCACCAAACCTCTGAGTCCATAATTTGCCTATGGGTGGCAGCAGACAGCTGAACCCCCTTTCTGTTCAGTAACATTTTCAATAAATGAGGTCTGTCCAGAAGGTATCTAGCCATGTAATATGAAAAATAGAGACATTTATTAAAGAAGGTACAAGAAACATTGTACATAGGACAATGACACCTCAGTCTCCTTCAAAGCAAGAGACAGTTCTCTCAATTGCCATCAGCTGCCTGTCATATTTTCCTGAATCTCATCAATGGTCTAAAAATATCTTCCATTTCAAAGGTGATTTTAGTTTTGGTTAAAGCTCCAAGTCACAGGGTGCCAAATCTGGGCTGTAGGGGGCCTGAGTGCCCTGGGTGATTTGATGTTTCACCAGAAACTGCACCAGACATGATGCATGAGCATGTACATTGTCATGATGAAGCTGCCAATCACCAGTTGCCCATAGCTGTGGCCTTCTGAATCATCTGTGGATAAATGTTCAAGCTTAATGCAAAATTTGATGCAGATTTGTTGCTCTACTCTCATTTTGACTGTAATAGCCACACAGTACACATGCTCACTCAATGGCATCTACCTCCCCCAGTGACTAGTACAGTGAAGTCATTATTGTTCACACATGTGCATTCCAGTCCACTTTCCTTGGCTGTCAGGTTACACTGATATCTCACAAACTGTTCTCATTATATTAATAATGGCTGGACACTTTATGGAAAGACCTCGTACATATTATTTTAATTTACATTCTGGGTGGTTTTTGTTTTTGTTTTGTTTTTTGCTAATCGGAACAGCATGCTTTGCAGACTTATGGCAGACATAGGAATCACCAAATAAGCTGTCTAGCCAAAGTCCAAGAACTCTGTGCTACTAAGTCATTTTTTTTTTTTTTTTTTTTTTTTGTGTCCTGGCTTGTATATTTTACCTGGTGAACAATAAGCCCTTTATAACCTGGAGAGATTAAGCCCTGCCCTATTTTGGTAAGGACATAATCTCCATTCACCAATTAAGCCCAAATACGATATAAAAACCAGATCCATTATCTCTTACCTTATATTAAGACAATTCTGTGGGATTTGTTGATAGCAAGTATTGGTATTTACATTTGCATGATGGTGATGAAAGAGTAATGTTCTTTGTGAGCATAAATATTTACCGTTTAGTATTTCAGAAGCTGCTTTTTGGGTGTTATTTTATACTGTTTGGTCTTGGTCAGCTTTGTATGACTTGTATGTCCTCTTTTTTACTTAGAACAAATTTTTTATATAAAAGCTGACCTTACAGTCAAATGATATACATGATTTATTAGTATGTGTTCATTAGTCTATTTGATAATTAACTACATGGCTATGTACTGAAAAGTATAGTTTTTATTATTATATCACTAGTAACTTGCATTCCTTGTGTCTCTTTTGCTGGCAATTACAAGTTGTTAGGTATGGATGTGTTATGTCAGTCTGTGACCAGTTAGGAGAGAAATACCACATGGTGATTTGAACAGGAAGTTAAACATAAAGGATTATTAAACTCCAATAAAATAGTATCAGATAATTTTACGCTGGAACTGAGGAAGAATTCCCAGGGAAGGACTAACTTGGAAGGGAGGCCAGGCTCCTTGGAGACATGAAGTACCAGCCTGCTGCATAGCAGAGTTTCCCTGGAATCCCTAGATGGGACTGCTATAGCTACTGGCAGCAGGAACCAACCCTCTGGAGTGCAGGCAGCGGCCAGAGGAGCCTAAGCCCAGAGTGTGTGCTTACAGAGTGAGTCAAGCTGTCAGTGCAAACAGGAAACCTGGAAGATGTGTTGTCCATGCCAAGGGGTTTGTGGCAAGGTTATCACCAGACCACACCACAGCTGCAAGGTCCCCAAGGAACCACATATTCTGGGACCCCCGAGATGAGGCAGCACCATCAGACCCACAATGAAGACCAACTGTGTAGGAGCCTCACAGAGGAGCTCTTTCCTTCTACAGTGTTCCTCCAGAACCCTCAACTGAGAAAGCTTGAAATCATGCCAGGAAAGATGCTTAAAGGAGTTCTGAACATGTGCTAGAGGGTAAATATGGAGCTAAGACACCATAAATTGATAACTCACATGCATCATAAAAGGATTCTCTTAGTAACTGCTCATCTGGAATTAACCAAGGAGTATTAGTGTTTTGTGAAATACTGGTAATTTAAATGAAAGTTTGCTTTACAAACAATACAGATGCCTTGCTTTCAGGTGTTCAAACTTCATAGTGAGAGCTAGCAAATCAGTTAACTAAGCTGGTGAGTGTCTTGTCACAAATATAAATGTCACTGGAAGATGCAAAGCTTGTTCTTGTCATCTTTGTGGTTCTTGGTTTTAAGCCTTTATTTTAAAAGGTGTTGCAACTTTATTTAAAGGAAGCATGATGCTAAAATATATATTTAAAGCTTCTAGAAATGAGTCCATGTAATCAGTTATTCAAAGGCTATGGACCAAACTGTTTTTAGAGCATCAGTTTTAGCCTAGCAGTAAATTTCTCTTTAATTCCAAAACAATAAATATCAAGAACCCAATACTTTTTTAAATTATATTTTATTGATTATGCTATTACAGTTGTCCCAATCTTTCTCCATTTTCCCCCCTCCACTTGGCACCTCCCATACCTTCAGGCAATCCCCACACCATTGTTCTTGTCTGTGGTCCATGCATATAAGTTCTTTGGCTACTCCCTTTCCTATACTCTACTTTACATCCTAATGGCTATTCTGTAACTACATAATTGTACTTCTTAATCCCCTCACCAATTCCCCCACACCCCCTCCCAGCTTGCAACCATCAAAATGCTCTCCTTATGCATGATTCTGTTTCTGTTCTTGTTTGCTTAGTTTGTTTTCTAGATTCATGTGTTAATAGATATGTATTTTTGCCATTTTATTGTTCATAGTTTAGATCCTTTTCTTTTTCTTAAATAACCCCCTTTAACATTTCATATAATAATGGTTTGCTGATGATGAACACCTTTAGTTTGTTCTTGTCTAGGAAACTCTTTATCTGCCCTTTGATTCTAAATGATAGCTTTGCTGAGTAGAGCAATCTTGGCTGTAGGTCCCTGCTGGTTATGACTATGAATATTTCATGCCAATCCCTTCTAGCCTGCAAGGGTTCCTTTAAGAAGTCAGCTGACAGTCTTATGGGAACTCCCCTGTAGGTAACTAACTGCTTTTCTCTGGCTGCTTTTAAGAGTCTCCTTATCTTTAACTTTGGCATTTTAATTATGATATGTTTTGGAGTGGGCCTCTTTGTATCCATCTTGTTTGGGACTCTCTGTGCTTCATGGACTTGCATGTCTATTTCCTTCACCAAATTTGGGAAGTTTTCTTTCATTATTTTTTCAAATATGTTTTCAATTTTTTTTCTCTTTCTCTTCTCCTTCTGGCACCCCTATAGTGTGAACGTTGGAATGCTTGAAATGGTCCCAGAGGCTGCTAATGCGGTCCTTGTTTTTTCTTCTTTTCTCCTTGTTCTGATAGGTTGTTTTTTGCTTCCTTCCGTTCCAAATCATTGACTTGATTCTTGGCTTCATCCAATCTACTGTTGTTCCCCTGTTAATTGTTCTTTATTTCCATTAGCGTAGCCTTCATTTCTGACTGGATCTGTTTTATGATGCTGAGGTCCTCACTAAGTTTCTTGAGCATCCTGATAACCAGTGTTTTGAACTATGCATCTGACAGATTGCTTGTTTCCATTTCATTTAGCTATTTTTCTAGAGTTTTGATCTGTTCTTTCATTTGGGCCATGTTTCTTTGTCACCTCATTTTGGCAGCCTCTCTGTCTTTGTTTCTATGTATTAGGTAGAGTTGCATTGACTCCATTTCTTGGTGGTGTGGCCTCATGTAGTAGTGTCCTGTAGGGTCCAGTAGCACAGCCACCCTATCACCCAAGCTGGGTACTTGAGGTGGGCTGAGTACACCCTTCTCTTATAGTTGAGCCCTGGTTGCTGTTGACAAAACAATGGGAGTGACTTACTCAGACCAGTCAGCTACTGGCTGTGACCACTGACCACCAGCCTCAACCCTCTGTGGAGGATCAGCTGTGCAGGAGCAGGATGGTGGTGCTAATGTGGTCTCTAGCTGTCCACTGGGTGTTCAGGCTCTGGGGTTTCTTGCGTGGTACAGGCTAAGGTCAGTCCCCAACTGTGTTCTGCCTAGGGCCACATTGCCTGAGCTATAAAGCCATCTGAGATGGCTGCTACTTTTGCTGGGCTTGGAGGTTCCCAGACAAGGACAAGCTGTGAAACTAGGTTTACTGCTGCTAGTGCCAGGCTTGGGGCCACTTAGAAAGAGGCATGGTGTTGCAACTGAGGTCAGCTGTTGCTTGCTTAATAGGCTTTAGGAAGTTGTGAAGTATGAGACAAGACCAGCCAATCACATGGAAAAGTCACAATTAACAGTTTGGGTGGGGCCATAAGTTGGATGGATCGTAGGAAGGGGCAAACAGTGCCCCTTCTACACCTCTACCAGTCTGGAGGGATGTGGTTTCTTTAATTTCATAGTTGTCAGACTTCCATTCAACTTAATTTCTGACAGTTCTGAGTGATGGTTGTTTTATATTTTAGTTGTAATTTTGATGTGGTCTTGTGAGGCAGCGTGCCACATTTACCTATGCCTCCATCTTGATTGGAAGTCCCCAATATTATAAAGTCCTTAGCTATTAGGTCTTTATCTTTTTTTAACAAATAGAAAAAAGTTTAAATCTTCAGTAAAGTTTGACCTACTCACTCACCCTAAAAGATATTATCTCTAGTGGAAAACAAGGCAGGTTACTGGGAATTGGCAGGTACCAAATACAATTAAACCCAATGATTCTGTGCATTCCCAGACTCACAGTCTGTGGCAGCTAGTTATTATTAAGTGGGTCGGTAGTTGCAGAAACAGATGATCCTGCCAGATAGCCTTCCTTTATTAACTTTTGTTAATTTTTAAGTGAGCCTTAAGTTAAAGAAAAATTAATTTTACTGAGAAAGTAATTACCTTCAAAAGATGGCTAGTCCAGGATACTCTCACACCCTCTCATATTGCTGCTGGAATGCTGGGTTTGCCCATTTTCTTTTCTAATATTTTCATCAGTATATGAGGGTTTTGTGTGAATTTAAGACAGGTTTACAAAGTCAAGAGTAAGGTATTCAAACCACCAGCATCATTCTGAACATTGCTGGGAATATAAAAGTAACTTCCAGTGTGGCTCTGTCATGGGAGTTGACAATGTTGATGTCACTGTGGTGCCACCGTCACCAAGCCCACAGGTAGAAATGGTTTCTGTGGTAGTGAGGACCTGCATAGAGAGCCTCTGCACCCTGTTAATTGTTAGGTTCCATGGCATGGATTTTACAGGTGTCTGTAAATCAGTAGTAACATTGGTGTTAGTTCTGGGATAATTACCCTTACTCCACGAGCCCAGACTTTGTCACCTGTTAACAGGCATGCCAAGGAGGTTTGGACCTATTATTTTATAAAAGTATTAGTTCAATACACATTCTAATTTCTCCAAGAGTCCAATGGAAGCATCGCTGCTAGCTTATGATGAAAAAAAAAACAAAATCAGATACTCACTTTTATTATGTAACTACCCACTTTTCCAATTTGATTGATATCCTTTTATATACATAATTAAAAAAAACAACTAGCATAGCCACTTTAATCACTAATATAATCATGGGATTGTTCCTCAGTCCAAGGAAAAATCCTGGTCTTCCTGGGCTCCTTCTTAATTTTAGCTCCAAAGTCAGAAAACAATACAAATTGCTTTTAGAAACCTAACAGAGTTCTGCCAGTTTAGCAGCAACTAGATAGAGCCCTCAGTATACGCTAACTGCTGTTCAGTATTTTTCTTGGGTAGAGCACGTGGGTGGATGATAAAAACAGCATGTTCTCTTGTCTTACAATAACCTTGATTGTAGTCAAAGTTCTTTGCCTAATAGCTTTGGTTCTAAGCTGTCAGAAAATGACTGCATAAATATTAAATGTAAGATTTAGAAGCTTTCATTTTTATTTGTGTGTGTAGTAGATGCGTAACAGCAACTTGTTTCAATGTTTAGTTCTACCAAATCTTGGTTTAAAAAAAAGAGAGGCAAGGACTATGTTTAAACAGAGTGTTCTTTCCAGTTATGCCTTTTAATTTTTGGCCTAGCCTGTGAAATGTGACCTACAGCAGCCGTCGGAAGTAAAATGCAATAATTACGAAGTCAGTAACAAGAAGAATTGCAGGGGAAGGGTGACCAGTGGAACTGCAGGAGTGGTAGCTATGCCACAGTGTAAATAAGGACATGTGAACAAAGAAGGCAATTCTAGCATAAAGAAAAAGTAGGAAGGAACTGATCATTTTTGTAGAAATTTATCATATGTCTTGAAATCAAGACAATTTAGCCATATAGAGAAAGTTACAAAATCAGAAGGGGGCAGTACTGGAGAGCAGTGTTTCAACCTTTCTGAACCCTTCTAAATTCTCTCATTTGGCACTCAGAGTCAATATACCATAAATAAATTTACATTTACAAGTTGTCGAATTTCAGAATGTAGAAGAACCAAATGTTAGTGACTAGTGAACTCAAGACTATTTCCAGACCTCTAAATGAACTCCTCCTGCTTTGAAATCCAAGTCAACCCACAGGAGCCTCCCCAAACATACACAATCCAGGGGGAGGGAAAGCCCTGCAATGGTGTTCTCCAAGGAGAACAATGCAATTGGGTGCGTCTTTCATGAGTATTCTGATAGCCAATCAAAGTCCGGGTCATTCCACTGCTTATGTGTAAATGGAACAAAAACAAACTGTAAAAGCATTCAGGTACATCATGTACTCTTTTAGTTTGAACTTTGCAAAGACCACTAGGGTTAGAATGAAACAAAGGAAATGGCAATGTTCTGTAATTATTATATACACACGAGTGAAAAATATATATTATATGAAACAGGTGAAAATATATATTCATATAACGAATCTATATTATATGTATTTTCCCCCCTGGATAATCTTTTTAAAAAATACTAAAACGGCCAGGAACCCTTTGATAACAGGACTTGTGTGGTGGCGACATCTAGAGGCCGGACAGCCGCGTACAAGTTACAGAACGGACTTCGAGTTACATTAAAGAAACCTGTGAAGTTATCAGTGAACAGGAAATCCACATTTGAAAGAGAAGTCTTTTTCAGTGTACGGTTACATACGTTCAATTGGAAATAAAGGCCTAAGAAAGGGGAATCTTTGAAGCACTTTTTAGAATCCTAAATTGGTCGGGAAATCTGGCTTCTCAATGGAGGTAGGTGGTCCTGACTTCTGGGGCGGGGAGGGGGCGCGGGGAGAGTGGGGAGACCTGGTGGAGAGCAGATTGAATCTACCTTATTGCAGACCTCATTCTAAAGGCGTCCTAGAAAATTTTAAAGTAAAATGCAGTGGACCAGATGAAATCTACCACAGCACCAACCACAGCAACTTGCGCCAGTAGCATGGCCTTACGTTTTGGCGGAGTGATATAGTAGGTAGCCCTCCGCAGCCATGACCCCGCTGGCCTTGCAGAACACAAGGGGCTAACCATCGGTGGGTGTGAAGGTGTCTTGGCCAGGCATCAGAGCTTCTCCTGCAGCTTCCCTTGCAGCTCAAGGAGAAAGAGGAGATACAAACAAACAAACAAACAAACAAACAAAAAACAGAAGGACAGAGAAAATGAGCCCAGAAACATACTCTATTCGTGGATTCTGAAAAAGAACAGTAACTGAGCACTGTATTAATTTCTTCCGAATGTATCTTACAGTTCAGGAGATTGGAAGTCCAAAATGGGTCTTGGGGTAAAATCGGGTTGTTGGCAGGGATGCATTCTTTTCTGTTGGCTTTAGGAAAAAATTCCTTTCGTTGCCTCTTCCACCTTTTAGAGCCTGCCTGCCTGCCTTAGCTCAAAGCCACATCAGTCCACCTCTGCTTTCACCTCACACCTCCTCTGTCTCTGACACTTTCATTGTTCTTTCTTCTTAAAAGTATCCTTGCGATTACATCAGGCCCACCCAGATAATAATCTAGGGTAAATTTTCCAGTTAAAGATCATTAATTCTGTCCGCAAAGTCCTCTTTGCCAGAAAGCTACACATTCACAGATTCAGAGGATTAGAAGGTGGCATCGTTGGGAGGAGTCTGCCTACCAGAAGCACCCTGTAGGTCAACACTACCTCAGTCAGGCACAGCAGATATAATAAGGTCCCTGCCTCTAAATGGGTGAGGATAAGGGTCATACAAATAAATCAGATTTTCAAGCACTTCAAATGGTGGTAATTGTAGGAAACTCAGGAAGAAGCTAGCTCAGCTGAGGCGATCAGTTCAGGCTTCCTCATTCAGGTAACATTTGACCTAATTCTGGAAGATCAAGAAGAGTTAGCTACAGGAGCGAGGAAAGGAGTTTTAAGCAGAGCACATAGCATATGCAAAAGTACAGAAATGTGTAAAATAGCTCAGCAATTTCCATGATTAATACGTTGCATTGTCTTGCTGGCAGTAGTGGGAGATGAGCCTGAACCCAATGGCTCAACTACATTATGAGATTGTCCTTCCTATAATAATATCTGTTCTGGGCTTAAAAAAAGCAGAGGTTGATCCCGCACATAAACATTTCTTCCCAGTGGTGTAGGAAATTATGTTCAACCCTGGTCAAACAGCCAAATGCATTTTAATCTACCTTTTTATTAGCCACTTCTAATGATAAAAGAAAAGCGAGCTGTAAAGCTAGAATGAAGATAAGCACTTGATAATCCAATGAAAATATTAAAAGACAATATCTGGAGAAAGATATATATTTTTTTCATAAAGCTGTTAATATAGTTCTATTCTCTCACCACTGGCTTCATAAAATTTTAGTGAGATTTTCATTAAGAAAAAAAGATTACCATGGTAAAGACTCAAAGGTGAATTGTTAAGAAATGCGAAACAAATGTGATGTTATTGAACCATTTCACACAAAGAGCTTGTAACACTCGTATTTCCCTGCTATCAGGGAAATTTTATTTGATTTTTATCTTTTGAATATGGACTAATCCCCAGGTGGGGCTTATTTTACTAACTGACAAAAGATATGAGAGACCAGGCTAGGAAACTGGGAGGGTCTCTGGATGCAGGTGGAGGGAAGGTTTGGAGTGACGGAGGCATCACAGAAGTTCCTCGGGCAATGTCAGGAATTGCAGCTGTCATGTTCAGCAGGGTGCAGACTATGCGGGGTCCCTGTTTAACATTTGGACAGGAACCAGGAACTCTTAATACTCAAAGTATGGTCCAAGGAGCAGCAGCAAAATCATGTTTAATAAGCTCCCAGGTGATTCAGAGTCAGACTGAGGTTTGAGAAGCACTGCTGTAGATGTCAGAAGATGTTAAAGGATTTAAAGCAAGTAAAGAATGATATTTGCATTTTGAGAAATCACAGAGTTAGCAGTGAGAGCAGAAGATGGGGTGTGGGCAAGGGTGATGTGGGTAAGAATAGAGGCTGAGAGACCAATTAGAAAGTTCATACCGAGATGAGAGGGCTTGAACTAGGGTCATGGCCATGGAAATGCCTTATTAGCTGCTGGGGAGAGGGAGGAGAAAAGTGACATCCACACTTTCTGGCTTGGTTGATGGATGTAGATAACAAAACTGCAGGAGGTGATGAGGTCGCTTGTTTGCACTACAAGTTTGAGGTGCTGGTAAAACACACAGGTGATTAAATTTACTGGTGGACAACACAGTGGCTGTGATAAGGTACTTCAGGAAGAACAGGAAATGAAGGACCACCCTGAGAAGTAGGAAAACCAGTGGAAAGTACTGTATGGAAAGCTCAGAGGGAGAAGAGTTTCAAAGAAAGGTCTGGTGAAATAACTACCAGAACGCATCCTTTGGACTTGACATTCTGGAAGCCTGCAGTTAAGTTCCTTAATTATTTACATGCAAAAAATTTATAAGAAAGAATTGCTGAAATTGGGAGAGAATGAATACAAATGGAATAAGACCAGTAAACGCATGTAGAAAGGTACTGAAGGAAAAAAAATATTTTGGGGCAAGAGGGCTTATAGTAAGCAGGTGGGATTTTAAAAACTCTCACGGAAGCAGACAAGCCACTTGAAAAGGAGAATGCTTCAGCTGAAATCTTATAAAAGCCAACTGCAGCATGCAGAGCTCAGAAAACAAGGAGAAATGAGAAATAGAGATCAGAGGTGTTAGAAGCTCTGTGAAATTTTTACAGAAGGAAAACAGAAGAAAATTGGACCTAAGTGATAAGAGATGGGCGACTCTCTTAAACTTGGGCCAGTAAGATCGTCTTCAGTGTCGTGCCATCTCATTAAGAGCAGGAGTTCATCCTGCCTATTGTCTTACACGACTAATTGCTTCTCAGTGGCCGTTCCTGCCACACAATGTGTTGGGAGCTCTCCAAGCACAAGGCCTCCTATCGCCTCTCCACATTTCACTCCTGGGTGCGTTAGAACCTGGGCGGGCTTCATCATGTCCTTGTAGTGTCTTAATGCTTCACAGTCCATGAGCTACAGAGAGAGGTTCTTTATCACAGTAATTTATTTTTTTAGTGTCTTCAAAAATTGTATGCTTCTGGGGATCTGTTCCACTCAGGAAGAAAAGCCCACAGGAAGGCTTCCTTACAGGTGAATGACAAAACCTCACAGACACCTGGGTGACTGGCTTTGTCTAATTTTTCCTTCCCCTATTTTAGAATAACTCACTGAAACTTGATTTGAAACTGTCCTTTGTTCTCATAATTTTTGTGTTCTTTTATAAAAGTAATTAAAACTAAAAATGTGGGACTTGGAGGAATCTTTATTTTTACTCAGTCATTACATACAATAATTCTCTACTCTAAATAAAAAGTCATAAATCTGAAAAGTTTTTAAATTGCTTGCTAATTGGTTTAATTCAGTTGTTGGCCCTGCAGGGAGACCTCCCAGACATGGTTTCCATCCATGTAACGCTACTTGTTTACTGTCATTTCCCTCAGTTTTTATGTTTTCTTCCTGGTGCTGAATCTAGCTCCTATTGTCTTTTCTTAACCCTACCTCATTCTCCATACCAGTGCTCCTCACTGGGTACCTGGTGTCAATTATCAGCTCACACAACCCATACTTGTGGCCAACTATGACTCAAGGATGACTTTGGATGGCAGGCCAATGGGACCAACCCATTGAATTGTTAAATTCAAGCAATGATAACAGAATACTGACTTGAGAACTGAACGTAAGGCCTTAGGCGTGGCTGCATCTGGAAACTCCAGCTATGTTGCCGGGGGGCTTTCTCTCCAGCTTTCTTCCTGAGTCTTATCTGGCTTCATTCCATAAAGAGGATCTTTCAAGTTGAAAGAAGAAACAGCTCCAGGTTCCCATGGACTCTATGTCAAATGCCAGGAAACTTGGGCTAGTCTGGATGACATGCCCAGCCTAAAGGAGAGTCTACCAGAACCTCATGGAGTAGTGAGGGGTATTTCCCCTCCAAAAAAGTCAAAGGGCTATTGCCAGATGACAGAAGCAATGCTGATCAGATGAAAATAACAGATGTCTACTAAATCCCAAATACTGAGTGAAATTAGCCATTTGTAGAAGTTCTGAAAAATGATCAGAAGCCACACAAATCAGGGAGGAATAAGTCCTTGTGAAAAACAGAACTTCTTTTAAGGCAGAGTCAGGAATATGACAGTATAAAAGAAGATCTAGCCTAACTGATCACAATATGATATCAGAAGTAATGTGAAAAGAAGAGAAGTCCTCACAGAGAAGGGGAGACAGAGCAGAAATCTATTAGTGAGCCCCAGAAGGGACCTGACAGGGTGATCATTTAGCAAACACATTGAGCACCTACTATATTCTAAGCCAGCAGCTTTCAAACTTCTTAACCATGAGCCACATGGACAAATACATCACATATCAAGACCCAATACACACACACACACACACACACACACACACACACACACACATTATATAATCATAATTAAGCTGCATTATTTATTCTTCCAATGTACGGAGCTCCTTGACATTTTTAATTCAGTGTGCTTCATTTCTAAAATTCCTGTGTCTTTGTTTGGCAGAGATTTCATAACAACGTATCACAGATTGCATGGCTAGAATGACAGAAATTTTCTCACAAGCTAAAATAAATTTCCTAAAGGCTAGAAGTCTGACATCAAGGTGTCAGCAGGGCTGGTTTCTTCTGAGACCTCTCTTTTTGCTCGAAGGTATCCATCTTCTCCCTGTATCTTCATGTAGTCTTCGTGCATTCCTGTGTCTGAATTTCCTCTTCTATGGACACTCACCCCAATGGCCCTCTTTAACAGCCCCATCTCCAAATAAGTCACCTTTTGAAGTACTGGGGATTAGGACTTCAACAGATAAATTTTGGAGGACACAAGTCAGTCCCTGAGATTCTCATTTTTACCCAGTAACTTAATTTCACAGTCCACTATTGGGTTGTGACATGCAGTTCATAAACACTCTTCTCGGCAAAACAGAACGCCTTCTGTCAGATAGTTCTAGTCTCTTGAATTCCACATTCTGTCTGGTTGGGCAGAGCCTCCCTGAGAGGTATGTAGTCAGCCGCCTTGTTGCAGGCTGTTCAGCCTGGTTTCAGGAGTTGTAACCCTCACCCCATGGTGGGCTGTGTAAGAGCCCAAGGGACCCACTTCATCTGGGTCTGTTCTGTCACGAGGACGTGACCTACTAAGGAGACAAAGCTTATCTCCCTGGCAGGAGTGCTGCTTCTGCCGCATCCATCTCTGGCCCCAATGCTTGGTTGGCAGTCAAAGACGGGTAAGACTCCTCAAGGGAGGGGCAACCTAAGCCAGACACAACCACTTGGGAGGCCTCATGGAAGGACCCCGGGGGGGCTGCAGCAAAGAGGATGTGATGGACCCTCGTGGCAACCCCCTCCCCCAGCTATTCTGACATAGCCCGAGTCCTCATTTCTGGGAGATGTCTCCTGCTTCCTAATCGGCTTAAAGCCTGAAACTGTGAGGGCAAGCGGTGCAGCCCTGTGCTGGCCAGAACAGTTCCCCAGGTGATCGAGCATAAGAAAGAATTCGTAAAGTCCTGTGAAACCTGCTTTGCTAAGAGTGCTCTCATTTAGATGATAAGGGTCTGAGGAGGAAATGGGTATGTCTCCCAAAGTTTTGTAACCCCCTTTCATGACAGACACTGATTCAGATTAAGCCCTCCGATTTCTTTGAAATGTTAACCATTGTTTGATCCTTGCTGCCTGACATACCTGTATTCCCATGTATTTGAACCCAATAAAAGCCTAGTGAGGAAGGGGCTCTGGGTCATTCTCCTCTGAGAGTTTGGCCACCTCTCCTCCCCAAGCAGATCATGTCTTGGTAGTTTTTATTTTCATCCGTGACGAACGGGGGGTTCTACAGGCGGAGCCCCCCACGGCTGCATTTGCTGTACAGAGAGCTCTGCCTGAGGTGGACCATGACTGCAGTTGTGCCATCTCCTGGTTCCACCTCTGGGCTCCTTATTTGTATTCAAAATAGTACTTGAAGTTTGCTGTATTCACCTTCCCACTCTTGACTTCCTGCTTTAAAATAAACACTTCTCTTGGAGCAATTCAATTTTAAGCAGAGAAGAGGGAGATATTTAATAATCAAGAATAATCATTACCTAAAATGACTTCTCTTTTTTCATTTAAATGTATATTCCCTGGACAGTATCTCAACTCAAACTATGTTAGGTTGGTTAGAAAAAAGTGTTTTATGCATAGCCCTCTAATTAGGGTTCAGGAAGTGGTGTTCCCAGCAGACAAGTAAACATATCCCTTTATTTTGACATTGCAATATTGTTGAATTTATGGAGTTGGGGAAAGTACCAGAATAACTATTCACCACTTATTAGTATTCACTGCAGAACTGACCTAAACTTCATGGTTTTTAAAATAGCCTTTTTAAGAGACTAGACATTTAAGTGTGTTTTTTTCATCTTAAAATTATACAATAATTTTTACCAAGCTAGCAATTTGTCTTTTCATTTGAAGTTGTTTTTGTTTGTTTGTTTTTAATTTACTTCTGGAAGAGTTTCCTTTAACTTTAATAATCCAATTCTACTTGCCTAAACCACAGATATAGAGAACAAGCTGATGGTTGTCAAAAGGGACAGGATTTGGGGGGATGGGTTAAAAAAAGGTTATACTTAATAGTGAAACAACACTTGTCTCCCTGAATTCAGGAACAGGACAGAGCTGAGTTCACTATTATCACTTCTATTCAACATTGCTTGAGGTTCTAGTCAGTTTAATAAGGAAGATAGATAAGAGGTATGAAGCTTGGAAAGGAAGAATAAAATTGTCATTTGTATCTGACATGTCTATATATGGAAATAAACTAAAAGAAACTATGGCAAACCGCTAATTAATAAGGGAATTTAACAATGAAATTAACTGTGAGGCCAAAAAGAAATTCTCACAAGATACAGGAATTCTGTAACTGTGCATGGTGACAGATGTTAAGTAGGCATTCCCAAACCACTGTCCACTTTCTCTCCAGCTTCTCCCCATCGTACCCACTCTTCACCCTCACTGACCTCTGCTCTTTTGGTGGTTGGCTTTCTCCCTCCCAATGCTAAGCCATTGCTGGTCCATTTCCCCATGGAATGCCTTTCTTCCCCTCTCCTCATCCCTATCAGCCTTTAAGCTCTTTCTTTCCTTCTTTAGGAGGTCTTTCTCGATCACTTCTGCTCTTTGTAGTTCATTCTTTTCTAAACAACTCTGAAACTTGTTTTCAGAATTTCTCATTTGCCACTTGATTATCACCAATGATACATGTGTTTTCATATCTGCCCAAGGAGAATATATATTTTGGAGAATAGGAGCCACAGTTTAGGCTTCCTATTCTTCCCTCTCATTGCCTTCAGCATGGGCCCTTCTATGGAAGGCACTAGATAGGCATTTGTTGAGAAAATGACCAGTAGCATTTGGTGCTGGATTATTCTGTCTTGCACAGGGACATTTGCCTGACGTCCAATAGGCAGCTGGGAGGGTCCACAGGCTGGAGGGAGGGGGCAGCATGCGAGCAGGCAGCACTTACCCATTTAGTTGAATGCTTGTCAAACTTGGAATTTGCCTGATGTAGGGAGGTCACTTGACCCCAAATGCAACTCAATGATATTCTTAGTGAGTATTTTGGAACACTTTGTCTACCGCTCCTCCATGAAGTATTGATCATCATCTTCTCTGTCTTCAGTAAGTATTCAGAATCAACTTCTTAGTCATACTTATTTATCAGTAGGAATTATACTTTACACTAGTATGACACATATTACAAAGTCATTTTATATGTATTTTTGCATTTGAACTTCAAAATAAGCCTATGAGGTATGAAAAATGAGTGATGTTGAATTGATCCCCGGAATGGTTAGATGATTTATTGCCTTAAGTCATACAGTTTTCTGCTGTCATCATAAATAAAAATTTAGCAGTTTACATTTGATGCAGAGGGTTTTTTCCTGTTAAGCAGTTCTCTACTTCTCCCATCATCTTTAATCTACTAAAACCTGTTTGATTCTGGCTCTCCATGAAGCAGCTGTGCTTTCATGCAACCCATTCTTGGCCTCGATGTTTTGTGATATCTGTGATGCAGATCCTTTTTCTCACTATTGATGACACAGTACAAGGGTTGGAAAACATTTCCTATAAAAGACCAGACTGTAAATATTTTAAGCTTCGCAGGCCATGTGGTCTTTGTCACAACCACTCAACTCTGATGTTGTAGCATGAAACCAGCAATAGACAATACATCAACAAGTGAGGTGGTTATGTTCCAACAAAACTTTTTTGGACCCTGAAATTTGAATTACATATTGTTTTCAGTGTCATGAAATAGTCTTTTGATTTCTTTTTACAATAATTGAAAAGTCTAAAAGCTACTTTTAGCATACAAACTTTATAAATTCAGGTGATGTGCCAGATTTGGTCTACATAGTATATTAAAGTGCAGCTTAGTGATCAGCCAAAGTACTTTAATTAAAGCTAAAATTGCCTTGAGCCTGGTTCACTAGCCTGTGGAATTCCCTAAAGTTCCTATCTGTTCTTGGAGAGTATATGTTATCATGAGCTTTCAACTTCCTGATTGCTCCTTCCCCATGTCTGGCCTCTCTTTTACACTTTCCTATGAAATACAGTCATGAGCTGTTTAACGATGGGGATTCTTTCCGATAAATGCATCATTAGGTGATTCTGTCTTTGTGCGAATGTTATGACACCACTAGGTGATAGGACTCTTTCTGCTCCATTATAATTTAATGGGACCGCTGTTGGATGTGGGATTTGTCATTAACTCAAATGTTATGTGTCACAGATGCTTCACTGAGCTCCTAAAAAAAAAAATCCCCCATAAGCCTTTTTTGAAGAAAATAGATTTAACTGAAGATTGCAAAGGATGATTTATCACAGAAATCTAAACCATGGCATTACACTTCCTAAAAAGATGTTGTATTACTTCACCACTGAGTTATTTTTTCCAAATGAACTTTGTCTTCTCTAAGAGGACTAATTGAACTTTTTATAAAAGTGGTACATTTTCTCCCCTTTCAAATGTTGGAGATTTATGCATGCGCTCATGTAACATATGTTGATTGAATATCTGGTACAGTGTTGTTCAGAGAAACTTTCTGCAATGATGCGAACAATCTGTGCTGTTCAATACGGTGGCCACCAGCCACATGTGACCACCGAGTACTTGAAATGTGCCCAGGGAAACCAAGAAACTGAATTTTGAACTGTATTTAGTTTAAATTTAAATAGCCACAACTGGCTAGTGCTACCATCTTGGACAGCACAGCTCTCATACGCGCAGGGCCCTTTTGTACCCTCGGTGGCTCTATTAATACTCACTTTGTAACGTGTGCAAGTTGGGTCTGGGCCGCACTGCCATTGTGCAGGATTTAATCAAAACTCCAGGGTTTATCAGGGCTCCTTGTAATCATAACGTTCAAAGCTTTCACTCTTCACTCCTCTCAAGTATCTGAAGGTAGTTTCTGGCTTTCAAGATTCTCCCTTTTTTCACTTCATTTGCACACAAATGCAAAGGCTCTTTCCCCCCAAGGGCAAATTCCTTACAAAAAGCACATCTTCAGCCATGCCTCCAAATAGTATATAGATTCCAGCTGTTGTTTGTTGTTGTTGTTTTTAACCAAATACATAGACACAACAACTGGTCTTTGTTTTTAACACCTCTCCACTTAAGCTAAATATTTCATCTTAAATACTGTTTTAATATGTTAACATGAGGATGATCCACATGGAAACTATCCTATGGAAATATTACTGGTTTGCACACAAGAGGATTGACCTATCCATATTAGGAAGGTTTTGAAATGCTAGAGCATTTCTCAGAAATGTCTATGGATACTTCTGTGCAGCAACACAGTCCCTTGGGCACCAAAACCAAACTTTTGGCATTTTCACAAAGATATAATTAACCTGTATATTATAGCAAAGTTGGAATCATGGTTATCGGGCCACTTGAAATATTCTGCCAGAGAAGGTAATATTCAAATACAAGTGGATCTTTGAGAAGCTTGGATCTAAAACCTCAGAGGCTACATTAGTGTTTAAATTCACTCCAAAATAATGGGTTAAAAGAAAATGGTATCTAGGAGGGTTAGCATATACAGGAGACCAGTTATCTCTAGCTTTCCCTAGTTGTTTGAGTTACTTATCCAATGGTGGGGCATAGGGTTTAAGACAGGAGATATCGACTACTTTCCAGATCAGAACGTAGATCAGATATAAAACACCCAAGCTGGACGTTGTCATGTAATAATCACCTGACAAATGTCAGTTCCCCTTTTCCTGACTTTGTTCCCTTGCCTAGAGCCTGCAAACCCAAGGAAGGTGCCACATCTCAAGGAGGCCCCTTTCAGGAATGCCATGATCAGGCCACTGACCTGCATGGAAAGGACTGTGAGACAAGACAGAGGTGAGAACTGGCTCTGACCGAGCTGCTCCAAACATGGTCACAAGCAGTAGGACATGGAATTCCTCTCTACTGTAGATACTGTAAACCCAGAACACACAAAAAAAATTTTACTAAAAAATGTTTCAGAGAATGCTCGAGGAAACATGTTCTAGGAAGTATCCCAGAAAACATGACCTCAGATTTAAAAGCACTAAATTCAAGAGTAAACAAACCACCATAACTATGAGTTAGCAAAAACAATGAACTATAGAAATAGAGGTTGGGTATTGGGAATATTTTATTTTGTTATTAGTATTGGTGTTTATCATTTACTGTGCCTAATTTGTAAATTAAACTTTATCATAAGTGTGTATGCATAGAAAAAAACGTAGCCTATATAGGGTTTGGTGCTATCTGCAGTTTCAGGCATTCACTGGGGATCTTGGAAGGTATCCTCTGCAAACGAGAAGGGACTACTGTGTTATAAACCTTGAGTCAGTTTACATCGGAATACAGTTGCTGGTAATGCAGTGGTGAAGGGAGAAATTTCAAATCCCACCCCACAAATAATAGCTCATGTCCAGTTACACAATAGTCTATAAATATCTGTGGAAGTATATAGTATCAGGAGTACTGCTTTCCTGGGGAAACAAAAGAGATGATTTTTAAGTACATCTTGGCATGCGCTCAAGTTAAGCTTGAAAGAATAATGAATAGTGTGGTGAAAAAAAGGAAGCCTGGTGAATCAGAACTGGTTCTGGCAGGAGCTCTTTATGAATTCACCTGGACACTGAGCACCCGGGACCCTGAGTCTTAATTTTTCACGTGTGAACCACAGGTCTTAAACTAGGTGGTCTCAAAGGGGGTTGACACCTCTCAAAGGTGTCATTCTATAATATATTACTACAAGAGTGATTTTGGTGATAACTTTATTGTCCCTGTTAACAAAACAGCTGTAGCAGTATCTTTAGCTGTGTTTTCAGAAATGCCATCACTGGGGTTCCTTGACTCTCACTGTGGTCTGAGTCCCTCATTAGGGCTGACTTACCTGTATACAAGTAGAAGGCATGTCAGGGTCCACCATAATTCTAGGGGCCCACAAAATGTTTTAATTTTAATTCCTTTTAAGGTCAGAAGAAAAATGAATATGTGATGAAAATATAACTAATGCAAACTAGACTGTACTTGTCTTTTTAGCAATTAAGTCATAAATTACAATTTTAATAATATTTCTATGGAGGAGAGGACTCACATGTCATGATGCAGCCCTTTCCACTGTAGGTCCTGATGAACGGGAATCTATACAGCTTCCAATGAGATGAAACCTGGAAGAGACTATAGGATCTCTGTATTCTAGATCCAGTAGCTAGTACTTGGTGGTGACACAAAAACAAAGTTATATTTGAGTGTTAAACTAGTAAATCAACATAATAAATGAGAGCAATAATTTACAAAACTACTTAAAATACAGGAAGAGCAAAATTGGGAGATGTGCCTAGTCAGGTGGCTCAGTTGGTTGGAGTGTCATCTCATGCACCAACAGGTTATGGGTTCTATTCCCACTCACGGCACATACCTAGGTTTCAGGTTCGATCCCTCTTCGGGACACTTATGGGAGGCAACTGATTAATGTTTCACTCTCACACTGATGTTTCTCTCTTTCTCTTTTGGAGATCTCTCCCTTCCTCTCTCTCTAAAATCAATAAGCATGTCCTTGGGTGGGAATTTAAAAAATTTGGAGATATGTGGTAGCAATTATAATTATCAAGCATTTATGATACACCAGGTGCTGTACTGAGTTATGTGCACTATCTCATTTAATTCTCACAACAACTTTATAAAAAGAGTATTATTATGAACCTCATTTTATAGAGGGAGAAAAGGAGGCTGATAGAGATTAGATTAACGTGCTGAATTTCAGACATTTGATAAATGGCAGAAACAGAATTTGAACATGGGGCTTGATTTGGAAGAATGCAATAATGTCACCAACAATCCCCTGCCCTTGTGAAAACACACTAAAGCCTCCATGTATTAGCAGATTTCTCAGTGCAGGCAAAGTGAGTCTGCATGGAGCATAGGGAAGCAGACTACATGAGGTGGAGTCCAAACGGGTTAGTCCTAAAGATGAAAGGTACAACTTGAAGGCTGATCAAAGAAACTGTCATTTATCTCATGATCAAGTATTAGATAAAACCTTTTACCATACAAATCACTGGAATTCAGTCACTCTGAAAATCAACATGATTCCCCAGTAAGTAATTGTCAATGGACCTTTCATGAAGAACTGAATTTTTTTTAAGGATTTTATTTATTTATTTTTAGAGAGGGGAATGAAGGGAGAAGGAGAGGGAGAGAAAAGAAACACTGACGCACGAGAGATACATCGATCGGTTGCCTCTTGCATAACCCCAACAGGGGGCCTGACCATGCATGTGCCAGGCATGTGCCCTGACTGGGAATTGAACTGGCAACCTTTTGGTTCACAGACCGGCCCTCAATCCACTGAGCTACACCAGCCAGGACAACAAAATTTTTTTAAAGGTTAATAACATTTGTAGAAGTACAACTGGAGAAAATTAGCTTTCTTTAAAATCTAAGTTTTTGATGGTAATAGATCAAAAGAACAAAAAACTTTGAACTGAGTTATAAGGAATATAAAGAAATGACTCTGTCAACACAATGACATGACTAAGATGGGTTCAACAGATGACCAGATACTAGGACTGAAGTGGAGAAGACACAACACAAAAAATTTTCTTTAGCCACACTGTTAAGGGTTCTAGGGATTCCTAGTGAGATAACATTGGAAGTTACAAGAAGCACTGTGTTTACATAGTGTTCATAGTTTATAGGAAAGAACTCTGCCCAAGATAATTTAGAGTAATTTGTTTATAGTTGTTATTCTAATTGGTCTTCATTAAGTTATTCTCAACCACTCCTTTTGTAACCCTTATTAAGGGTTGAATTAATGACCTCCTCTAGTACTAATGTCTATATCATTAACATAGACACCAATTCTACCCAGTTGGTGTAGTAACCATGCCTTTTAATTTACGATACTTCAACTTCTTGGGACCTTGCTGACTCCAGAGGGACTGCCCCTCAAAGAATTAGCTAATTCCTAAAGATAGTAAATAACTTCCCTGTGAGCATATCTTTCTTTTTCTTTTTTTAAATTATATTTTAATGATTATGCTATTACAGTTGTCCCAATCTTTCCTCCTTTGCCCCTCCTCCACCCAGTACCTTCCACTACCTCAGTGAATCCCCACACCATTGTTCATGTCCATGGTCCATGCCTATAAGTTCTTTGGCTACTCCCCTCTCTACATTGTACTTCACATCTCAAGGCTATCCTGTAACTATGTATTTGTACTTTGTCTCCTAACCTCTTCATCCATTCCCCACACCCACCCCCACATCTGGCAACCATCAACACACTCTCTGTATCCATGATTTCGTTTCTGTTCAAGTTTGCTTATTTTGTTTTTTAGATTCAGTTGTTCATAGATTTATATTTTTTGCCATTTTACTGTTCACAGTTTTGATCTTCTTTTTCTTAAATAAACCCCTTTAACATTTCATATAATAATAGTTTGCTGATGATGAACGCCTTTAGTTTTTTCTTGTCTGGGAAACTCTTCATCTGCCCTTCGATTCTCCATGATAGCTTTGCTGGATAGAGCAATCTTGGCTGTAGGTCTCTGCTTTTTATGACTTTGAATATTTCTTGCCAATCCCTTCTAGCCTGCAAGGTTTCTTTTGAGAAATCAGCTGACAGTTCGCTTGCTGATTTTAAGTTCCTCTCTTTATTTTTAACCTTTGACATTTTAATTATCATGTGTCTTGAGTGAGCCTCTTTACATCCATCTTGTTTGGAACTCTGTACTTCCTGGACTTGCAAGTCTATTTCCTTCATCAAATTAAGGAAGTTTTCTTTCATTATTTTTTCAAATAGATTTCCAATTTCTTTCTCTTTCTCCTCTCCTTCTTGCAACTCTCTGATGTGAACTTTTGACCTCTTGCAGTTGTCTGAGAGGCTGCTTCTTCTTGTTCTGAATTGGTTGTTTTTTGCTTACTTATGCTCCATATTGATTTGAATCTCAGCTTCATCTATTCTACTATTGTTCCCCTGTAAATTGTTCTTTATTTCAGTTAATGTATCCTTCATTTCTGACTGGATCTGTTTGATGATGCTGAGGTCCTCACTAAGTTTCTTGAGCATCCTGATAACCAGTGTTTTGAACTATGCACCTGATAGATTGCTTATTCCCATTTCTTTTAGATCTTTTTCTGGAGTTTTGATCTGTTCCTTCATTTGGTCCATGTTTCTTTGTCTCTTTATTTTAGTAGCCTCCCTGTGTTTGTTTCTATGTATTAGGTAGAGCTGCTTTGACTCCCTGTCTTGGTAGTGTGGCCTAATTTAGTAGGTGTCCTATAGAGTCCAGTAGCACAGCCTCCCTTATCACCCAAGCTGGGTACTCAAGGTGTGCCCTTTGCATGGGCTGAGTACACCCTCCTCTGATAGTTGAGCCTTGGTTGCTGTTGACAAATCAATGGGAGTGACTTTCCCAGACCAGTCAGCTGCAAGGACTGATTGTGACCACTTACCACCAACCTCCACCCTCTGTGGAGGATCAACTGTGCAGGGGCAGGATGGTGGTACTCCAACATGGCCTCTTAGGTTTCCTGGGTGGTGCTGGCCAAGGTCAGTCCCAACCTGTGGTCTTCCCAGGGCCACTCTGCCTGAGCTATAAAGCAATATGAGATGACTGCTATTTGTGCTGGGCTTGGAGGTTCCCAGGTGAAGCCAAGCTGTGAATCTGTTCAGGATTACATACACACACACACACACATACATACATAATCTCACATTGTCTTTATCTATTCATCTATTGAGGGACACCTAGGTTACTTCCATATATTGGCTATATAAATAATGCTTCAATGTACATAGAAGTACATATATCTTTTCAAATCAGTGTTTTCATTTTCTTCAGATAAAAACCCAGAAGTGGAATTGCTGGGTCATGTGGTAGATCTCTTTTTAGTTTTTTGAAGAATCTCCATAGTGTTTTCCATAGTGGCTGCACCAATTTGCAATCTAACAAACATGACAAAGCTCCCTTTATCCTCACCAACATGTTATTTGTGGTTTTTTGAGAACAGCCATTCTGACCGATGTGAGGTGGTATCTCACTGTGGTTTTTATTTGCATTTCCCCTGATGATTAGTGATGTTGAGCATCTGTTGGACATCTGTATGTCTTTTTCAGAGAAAAGTGTTTTCAGGTCCTCTGCTCATTTTGTATTAAATTATTTACTTTTTGTTATTGGTAGGGATTTATGAGTTCCTTATATATTTTGGATATCAACTCCTCATCCAATATATCATTTGTGAATACATTGTTCCATTCAGTAGATTGTCTTTTGGTTTTGTTGATGGTTTCTTTACTATGCAGAAGGTTTTTAGTTTGATGAGCTCCTATTTATTTTGCTTTTCTTTCCCATACTATGCAAAACAATCTACAGATTCAATGCAATGCATTTCAAAATACCAATGACATTCCACAAAAACCCTGAATAGCCAAAGTAATCTTGGGAAAAAAGAATCATGTTGGAGGTATCGCACCCCCCTGGTTTTAGACTATATTGCAAAGCTTTAGTAATCAAACAGTATGGTACTGGAAGAAAAACAAATAGATCACTAGATCAGAATAGAGAGCTGAGAAATAAATGCAAACCTATATGGCCAATTAATCTATGACAAATGAGTTAGGAATATACAATGGAGTAACGACAGTCTCTTCAACAAGTAGTATTGCGGAAACTGGACAGATATATGCAAAAAAATTGAAACTGGACCACTTTCTTATACCATATACAAAAATAGACTCAAAATAGATTAAGACTTAAATGTAAAGCTTGAAACCACAAAGCTTCTAGAAGAGAACATAGGTAGTAAACTATTTAACATCAGTCTGAGTAATAACTTTTTGCATATGTTTCCTCAAGCATTTACTTACATTTAATAATGTTTTCCCCTACCTTCTCTGTTCCTCATCTTTAACTTGTAAAGTGATTATGTTAACATATTTGCACACAGTTGCTCTGAAAACTCACAAATGCAGAATCCCACGAAAAGTACATTGCCCCCTATTTCTATTTGGCAGACACTGTAGCCTATGAACTTACGGACTCATGTCTGTTTTCATGGGTATGTTAGAATAAAAGCTGAAAAAACTTTATAAGTGACTGACACCTAGTATTAATATCTTACCTACCTGTTGAGGAAGTATAATTCAATTTTAATGGACATGTCTCACAGAGGTTTCTAAAATGAACTGGGAGAATACTAAAATAGTAAAAAGCCTTAGGAAATAAGTAAATTGCTGAATTTGAACATATAAACCAGGGATGTCAAATTCATTTTCACCAGGAGCCATATCAGCTTCGTGGTTGCCTTCAAAGGGCCTAATGTAGAGCTCCTTACCCTCGTTAAGGAGTAGTTACATTTATACAGTCCTAAAATTACATTCGGCCCTTTGAAGGCAACCGCAAGGCTCATGTGGCCCCAGGTGAAAATGAATTTGACACCCCTGATATAAACAAATAAAACACTGGAATACTTACCTTCTGCTGAAACAGATACTAATGCTCAGGCACTTGAAGAAATCATTTTCTAAACAACTTTTCTATAGCCCAAAAGATAATAAATGCCACCAAAAGTATCTCCATAATAACATAATAATAATGGAATCCAGAATAATATAGAATTCTCTGGATTCTGTGGGGAAATGTGTTCATGCAAAAATCAGATGCTTTTCATTATAACCCCCAACTACAATCAAATTGATAATGGCAAAGTGAATTTTAGCCAAATAAGGAAACTTGAGCTCAGATGTGACCCCTTCCCTTTGCATTCTCTACCTATCCTAGCAAGATCCTTATTAATATCTACTGAATGGAGAAGAGAAGTAAATTCCCACAAACAAGTACATGACAGAATTTTCAGTCACTGTAGTAGTGCCTTCCCCTACAGTTCTTAAATTCCTCTTCTAATCTGGCGTGGTGTACTTGTGAGACAGGTGAAAGAGTTCTTTTATATTTTCCTCTCCTTGAATATTTGCTTGTATTTTCCCTCCCTTGCTGGCTTACAAAGCCAGCAGAGACACGCTTTTCTCTAGTCTGGCTTTGACAATGTAATGGAATCCTGCTTTCACTGCTCTTTTCTTCACACTTATCAAGCTGCCCAGTTCCTTGCATACCCGCTCTCTGAAACAGCCATCCTGTCATTTATGTCTTGGCTATCTTTCTGATGCTGCTCTTATTCTGAGTATTTTCTCTTGCACTTGGCTGAAATTGTATATATGCAGTAAAATCACTGAACTGAGGAAGATCTGCCCGCCTGCTGCTCCCTCGGGCAAATGGTATCTGGAAGAGCAACTCATCATGGATCCCATGATATTTCAGTCACACTGTGACTGCGCAGGCAGGTTTAATCAACTGAGCCACAGATGTGATTCACAGTGGATCCCTTTTGTTTCACTTATCATCGGAATAAATGCACACAGGAAGCTCATTTAGTCCCCACCATTTGTCATCCGCTGCCATGTTAAACATCGATTTTATTTTCCCAGGTCAGAAATGATGGAATCAATATCTAACATGATGAGTTATATTTGCCCATACTTTTTCATTCGGATTCTCTGACAAATTTTAAAGATTTTACATTGCATTTACTTTAAGGATTAAGTTTGTGAGCTTAGAGACTGAAATGTCAGCGAAGGTTAACAGTTAATTGCACATGAAAATGCACTGAATTTTAAAATGAGAGTAGTTATTAAACACACATGAAGTATTGCATTATTTTATTGTTATGAACCACCTACTCATTCATTAGTGAATTTGTTCACTGTTTATTTGACATAACTTAATTCAGTATTTAGTAGTTTTCAGAGAGCTTGAAAATAGTTAGATATTTATATATAAAAATGTTTTCAAACTGTAATACTTCATAAAAACATTACATCTAAAATTACTTTTTGTGTTTTCACTTATTCATTCATTCACAAAATGGTGGACACTCATTGTGTATGGCCCATATCCCAAGCTAAGGATTATGGATTCGCACTCAAGAACTAGCCCCCACTCTCCAGGAACTCCTAGGTTATCGGGAAAGAAGCAGGCACAGAAAAGGAGAGAAGTCATGGATGAGGTCATCTCGTCCATGGTAACCTCATAGGTGGTTCCTTGTTCCATGGGTTCCACAGAGGGGCTGAGGAGGTAGAAATGAAAGAGAAGAGAAATGTCAGCTCTAAAATGTCTTGAGGTATTTAAGAATGTTGAAAAACTACAGTGCCTGGAATAATAAGGAAATGATAAAGAATAATAAGGAAAGTGGCCAAAGATATGAAAGGAAGAGCCAAGATGTGAAAGGTTACATTGCCTAGACTTCATCCTTCAGTCATGGGAAACTACTAGTTATATTATGTTAAGTAATTCCATGTCAAATCAAAACTTTTCACCCTGTACCATAGTTTATTGGGTTACTTAATTCACTTTACTTTATGGCAACAATTTTCAACTGGTGAGCTGTGGTCCCTGATATGCTGCAAGGTTTTTTAAATGTGTGATACCTGACTATTTAGTTACAGGCACTGACCTTCTTTTCCTTAGATTGTCCAATAAAAAAACAACAGTGGCTAACACAACAATAGCCATCTAGTGTGAATGAATCAAAATTATACCTATTTTTTGTCAGATTGGCAAAAAATGTAATGTTTTTTGATGTGATGCAGAATTTTAGCAATTAGTTTATGTGTGCCATGAGATGATAAAAGTTGAAAATCACAGTTTTATGTAAAGTTAATAATTGTAAAGACAAGCCAGTGGTAGTATGATAGAACTCGCTAATTTCCAAAGGTCTTCCTTTGGTTTTGCACATTACTGTGCACATTGCTAGTTCTTTGAGAGTGTCATGAGCACTTTTAGATTCAGAAGACAAGGGTCCAATTGTCACTCAATAGCTTTGTAATCTTAAGTAAACCATTGGTTTTTCTAAGATCTGGTCTGTTTATTGATCAAATGGCGGAGGCAGAGGATGGATAACAATACCATACTCCCAAACTGTCTCAAAGAATTGTGGTAAGAATCCGTTAAATAATGCATTCTACATGAATCATTTCTAACATAGTAGAGCACAACACAGGAGAAATATATTGCCATTATTATTATTATTTAGGAAGCCGAAATTAACCTGAATTACTTGTCAGTTAGTCATCAGAAACCATCTTCTTTCCTGGAGTACAAGATATCTAATGGCTAATTTACAAACACATAGTGGAGATTTTTTCATTTAAATATCAATTCTTTGATTGAGAATTGACAAAAATGTCTCTAGGTGAATTAGTTGGAAATAAGAGCTTATAGCCTCTGGTATAAATGGTGCCCCTGGTGTTGTGCAGTTCATTACCCACACAACCATGCGCACGTAGCGCCTTTGCCAAAATAGGAGTTTGGTAAGAGAGAAAGGAGGAAATAGTGGCAAAGTGATGTTGAAGAGATCTGAGCTGACAGTTTTGCAGAGTTCAAGGGCCTGATTTATGGACCTGAAAGCACACTCAGAGTACTGAACACAATAAAGTTAAATACACATTTCTAGCTCTACCACTAATTGGTTGTGGATATTGATCAAGATACTTCAACTCTAAGCTCTCTTTATCTACAACATTAGAAATATACCTCATAGCACTGTTGTGTAGTATGAGTTGATTTTGTGCTTAGCACACTGTTCAGAACAGGCACTCAAAAAATGTAAGCTGTTATCACAAAGAAATAAAAATTAGGTAGACAACATATTTGTCACTGGCAACAATGGATGACAGAGGATAATACACTAATATGCTTAAAGTGCTGAAGAGACAATAGCTATCAACTTGGAATTATATTAAGCCTAGATAAAGTGTTATTTAAGGTTGAGATATAAAACTAGAGATATTTTCAAACTAAACTAAAAATGTCTACTACTTATAAACCCTCACTAAAGAATTGTAAAAGGATGTACCATGCAGAAAGAAAGGAATTCACAAAATCTGAATTACAAGAAACAAAATTTATCATAAAAGGGATTAAAACAAATCTTAATTAACTATTGAACATGCTACTTCTACTATTTTTATATTAAAAAATTAAAATTAAAACTAGATAGAAATAACAAAAAGGAAGGTGGTGTTCGACAAACAGCTAACACATGGTAAGATCTGTGTCCTATAAAAGAATAAGATTGAAATACTGAAAAACTTTAAGTATTGTTTGAAAAATACATAGTTAAATACTTATATTTAAAAATAAAGGTAACTTGTCATGCATAAAATATAAGATCTAGCTTCCAAAATGGCAAGAGGAAAATTAAAGAAAATAAAGACATGAGTAAACAAAAAATATGAAATAAGAAGGTAGGAACAAGATAGCGTTGTTTGTAATGGTATAAGTGAGGAAAACAACCATACCCAAGGAATGGGTAAATGTCTGCCGCATGTTCAATGGTTAACTGTAACGTAGGTCAGGTGAATGAAATGTAATGAACAAAAAGCAAGTTGCAAAGTCTATACCAAGTATGATAACATTTACCTAAATTTCTGAGGTATAAAAATGTGAGAGGGAAAGGGAAGAGAATGACTAAAATTGGCTAAAATCTAACCAATTGGTCTGACATTAATATGTTCATGTATTGGTAATTTTTTGCCACAATTTCTCAGAATTTTCTGATTCTTTTATGAAAGCTTAGGCAGTTTTGTAATATCTCATATGCCTATTTGGTATTATTATTTGTTTTTCATATATTTTTAAAATTTTAGAATTTTAGCTAGATATGTCAGCTCTGTTTTGTACATTGAAAAGTTTTCACTTTCCCTTCTCCCAAAGATTTTGAGTGGAAGGTGGGGATGGGGGTAGCTGCATTTAACATATGATAACTACCTTTGCTTTCCAAGGAATGCTATCCCTTTCCAATCATCTGAAATCTGTCCACAACCCAGAGCCTCACTATAAATCCAATACTGATATGACACTGCAGTAATAAATTCAGAATTATTCAGGTTTTGCCCTTAGCTTAACTGTAGGTCATGCATCTTCAAATTGTAATCTAATTTGGATAGTAACTACCTCTCAAAAATTTAGATTAATTGCTCAGTGATTGTTGCCTATTTTAAAAACAGAATTGTACTGATTTTCTACCTGGTATGAATGGTAGAGATTCCCTAACTCTCCATTTGGGTCTCACATTTGGCATAGTCTATTTTCAACCATCTCTTAAAAATTCATAGAATGTCAGACCTTGGAAAAGGAAGGCTTTAGAGACATGATGTCCAATGGGTCCATTAGACAAATGAGGATATTAAGTTCAAGAAGTTAAATAAACTATTGAAGGTCACACAACCAGTCAATGGTAGCATTAGGACTGAAGTTCAGCTTTCTTGATTTACACATTGAAAATTCTGAGTATAATCCATGCTGTGTTTTTCAGAGGCTGCAGGAAAATGGATGATGGGAAAGCAGGGGGTACAAACACAGTTCAGTTCTTCTGCCAGTTTGAAAACCAGGTAAATAACAAACATTTAGTGGTTTTATGTGATTAGATTTCATGAAGGACTTCAAAATCCATACAGCATAGCTACCATTTTCTTCTGAAAACTGCTAACAGTTTTCTAGCATCCAAATCAAACTTAAAAAGAAAATAAATATTTCTCAGGTCAAAGGTACAATTATTAAGTGTCAGTCTGAGACCCAAATCTGAGTAGGGCATAGGAACAGATTTAACGGGATATTATATGCAGAAGGACTAGGAAAAGCAGATGTAAAAATGAGAGTTTCCAAATGAAAGGGGAGAAGATTACATAGCAATTTCTAGAATAATTTAAGAAGTATGAGGACTAGCCTTAAAAATAAGCAATGTGAACTTCCAGCGTTGGCCCAGATTGAGTAAACTCACCACAGTTTGTCTCTCACTGATTATAACTAAAACTCTGGACAGAATATAAAAGGTAACTGCTTGGTGACTTTGAAAAGTACACATAGCAGGCTGATTGGGGAAGGAAATCAAAACCTGCAGCACAAACCACCAGCCCAAGGATCACTTTCCTGTACTTCTTTACCTTCATTATCGGACAGCTTTGACCTAATAATGGGCCAAGTCTGAAAACTGTGCGGTGCAGCTGGATAGGAGAAACTCAGAGTAACCACCTTTATCTCACTAGAGGATAGGCTAGGGGCTCCTCCTTTTCCTCCTCTTTTTCCCTCTGCCATGCACCAGCTCCCACTGTGAAGCTGCTCTGTTATAGCACCTAAAATCCCAGGGAAAACTCATCTCTCTGGCTAGAGGAATCAGGAAAAGGAATTCCTGTGGGGGTCTCTCTCTCTCTCCCCCCTCCCCTCTATCTCAATTTTTTAAATTTATTGATTTTAGAGAGGAAGAGGAAGAGAGGGGGAGAGAGAGATGGAAGAGAGAAGGAGAGAAACATAAGTTTGTAGTTCCACTTATTTATGCATTCATTGGTTGCTCCTGGTATGTGGCTTGACTAGAGATCAACTCACAACCTTGGGGAATCAGGACCATAGTCTAACCAACTTAGCTGCCCAGCCAGGGCTTGCTCTTGCCCACATTCTCTCTATCCTCCCCAGCCCCCTTTCTCTCATTCTCAATCTCTTTCTTTTAGAAATCCACCCTAAGGGCAACTTCAGATACATGGAATTACATGATAGTACCAGGAATCACACCCTCAGAGAAGGGAATCCCTTAATTCTCTGTATGTAGAAGTCTCAGGTTAACTCCCAAGCTTTGCATGTACAAAACAGATGCAAAAATTAGTAAAATATTTGAGAGTAAAACCCTGATCTATCCTTACTACCCAAGTCCCAGACTAACCGCTCAGTGCTTCATGCAGATACACTTTGAAAACATAAAATTGAAACTATTGCCCACAAATGGTAAAACAGAACATGCCATCTTTCCTTTCTCGGTTGTTTGCCTGCAAAACAAAACAAAACAAAAAACAAATTCAATATTATTCCAAAGATTTTAAAAGAACCCAGAGTCTCACAATATGATATTCATAATGTCCAGAATATAATATAAATTTGCCCAACATATAAAAAGACAAGAAAACCCAAATAACTATCAAAGGAAATAATAATCAAAAGACATCAAGCTTGCCCTGGCTGGTGTGGTTCAGTGGATCAAGTGCTGGTCTGTGAACCAAAGGGTTACTGGTTCGATTCCTAGTTGGGGCACATGCCTGGGTTACAGGCCAGGTCCCCAGTGGGGGAAGCATAAGAGGCAACCACACATTGATGTTTCTTTCTCCCTTTCCTCTCTAAAATTAAACGAAATCTTAAAAAAAAAAAAAAGACAGCAAGCCCAAGATGACACATATGTAGGAATTATCAAAGTTAAGAGCAGCTATTATAAATTTGTGTGTTGCGTGTTGTGAGGTAAAGGTGAGCATTTCTGAAATAAATAAAAAGAATAAATTATGAGCAGAGAACTACAAACAATAAAAAAGAAACAGAAATTTTAGAACAATACAATTCTAAAATACAGTATCTGAAAAAGTTTTACTAGATGGGCTCAGTAGTAGAATAAACAGAACTGAGAAAGAAAAAGATTTCCAGCCAGAGCCTCACGGCTGTGTTGGACAATATCCAAGGGTCCAAGTCATTGCCAATGGGATCCTGGAACGAGAGGAAAGAGAGACCTGTGAAGAAAATACATCAGAAAAAATAATGAATGGAAGCTTCCCACATTTGGTGAAAGACATGTTTACAGATTCAAAAAGTTCAGTGAATTTCTAACCTAATAAACCCATAGAAAACCACACTCAAGTACATTATAATCAAACTGCTGAAAATCAAAGATAAAGAAAAAACAAATCTTCAAAGGAGCCAGAGAAAAATATAGAGGAACAAAGATTGAAATAACTGTGAATAGCTAGTTTAAAATGCTAAAAAATCTAATTGTCAACCCAGAATTCTATATCCTGTGAAAATATTCTTATTTATTCAGAGACCATTTTAGTCAACAGTAGCAAAATACACTTTCTTCTTAAGTGTATGTGAAATCTTCACCAAGATAGACCATGTCCTTGGCTAAAAATAAATAAATAAAAATAACGAATTGAAAAAAATTGAAATCATACAAAATATGTTCTCTGACAATAATGGAATTAAACTAGAAATCAATAAGAAGAATATATCTGGATAATCCTCAAACATTTACACATTTAAGAAATACAGTTTCAAAAACTACATGGGTCAAAGAAGAAGACTGAAAGGAAGTTAGACAATATTTTGAAATGAATAAAATAAAAATACTACATCAAAATTTTTGACTGCAGCTAAAGTAATACTTAACTGGAAATTTATAGCATGAAATCTTATGTTAGAAAAGAACTCTCCTGGGGGGGCTGGGATAGGGGTAAAAGGCAGAAAGCTGTACTTGAACAACAATTAAATTAAAATTAAAAATACATAAATAAATAAAAAGAAGTCTCAAATTAATGCTCTATACTTTCTTCTGAAGAAACTGAAAAAACAAGATCAAATTATATGCAAAGCAAGAATAAGGAAGAAAATAATAAAGGGCAGAAATCAGTGATATTGAAAAGAGAAAAACAATGAAAAGACATCAATGAAGTAAAAAGCCAGATTTTTAAAAATAATGGATAAAACTCTGGCCAGACTGGCCAAGAAAAGAACTTTGCCAGTATAATGATGAAAGAAGGGTTATTACTGCAGACCCTAAGAGATATTAAAGAAATAATAATGGACTATGACATCTTTACTTCCGTAAATTCCGTAACTTAGATGAAGTAGACCAATTGCCTGAAAGATACAGGCTACAAAAAGTCATTCAAAAATAGTGCCACATCTTTTGGAAAATTGAGTTTGTGTTGCAAACTTTCCAATGAAGAAAATTCCAGGCCTGAAAGGTTTTATTGGAGTTTCATTAAAAAAGAAATTACACCCTTTTAAAAAATTCTCTTTGAGAAAATAGAAGAGGCTGCAATTCCCAACTCATTTTATGAGGCCAGTATTATTCTTTTCATATATATATTTTATTGATTATGCTATTACAGTTGTCCCATTTCTCCCCCATCATTCCCCTCCACCCTGCACACCCCCTCCCACCCACATTCCCTCCCCTTTGGTTCATGTCCATGTGTCATAAGTTCTTTAGCTTCTACATTTCCCACACTATTCTTGCCCTCCCCCTGTCTATTTTCTACCCACCGTCTATGCTACTTATTCTCTGTACCTTTTCTCCCTCTTTCCTCCTCCCACTCCCCTGTTGCTAACCCTCCATATGATCTCCATTTCTGTGGTTCTGTTCCTGTTCTAGTTGTTTGCCAGTATTATTCTAATACCAAAACCAGACCAAGACATTACAAGAAAATAAAGCCACACAATGATGTCTCTCATGACTAAAGATGCAAAAGTCTTCCATAAATTCTTGGCAAATAGGATCCAACAATATATAAAAAAGGCAAAGCACCATGACACAAAGTTGGCTCAACATAAAAAAATCAATTGATGTAATTAACCATATTAATAGATGACTCATAATAAAAATTTCCATCAAACTGAGAATAGAGGGAACTTTCTCACCATGGTAAAGAGCATCTACAAAAACCCCTGCAAGCAACATTATACTCAGTGGAGAGAGACTGGACACTCTCCCAAATCCTGGGACCAATGCAAGGATATCCCTTCTAACTATATTTAATTCTAACTACATTTTCTCTATTTAGTATAATGCTATAAATTTTAAATAGTGCAAAATAGCAAAAAAAAAAGGAATAAAAGGCATAAAGACTAGAAGTAATAAAACTGTTTTTATTCAATGATAATATGATAGTTTTTTTTAAATTTCAAGAAATCTACAAAAGAGCTCTTAGAAATAATAAGTGAATGTGCCATATCACAGCATGCAAAGTTAATATACAAAAATCAATTGTATTTCTATATACAAGTAATGAAAAATTAAAAACTATCATTATCCTTTTCAAAAAATTAAACTTAAGCATAAATCTAACAAAATATATGCAGGTTCTCTATGCTGAAAACTATAAAACACTGCTGAATAAAGTCAAGGCAGACATAAAGAAAACAAGATGTGTCATGTTAATGGAAGACTCAATACTGTTAAGAAGTTAACTCTCCCCAAAATGATCTACAGGCTTAACAAAACCCTAAACAAAACTTCGACAAGATGTTTTTAGATAGCAAAAACAAAAACAAAAACAAACAAACCAAAAAAACCCACCAAAACTAAAATTTATTTAGAAAGAAAAAAAAACCTAGAGTAACAAGAACAATTTTGTCAAATAAAACAAAGTTGGGGGATACACACTACCTCATTTCAAGATTTTCTATTAAGCTACAGTAAACACGATAGTGGGGTACTGGCAAAAGGAGATACATGTAGAAACAGAATAGACAGCCCAGATGTAGACCCACTGAAATACAGTCAATTGATTTTTGGCAATGATGCAAAAGCAATTCAACAGAGAAAGAGCAGTCATCAGTCATATGCAAAGAAAAATATCTTGAAATTGCATACTTTATACAAATATTTACCCAAAATAGATTATAAACATAATTGAATATGATGATATAATACTTTCAGAAGAAAATATAGGAGAAAATTTTTATAATCCTAAGTGAGGGAAAGATACCTTAGATATGACTCTAAAGCATGACTATAAAAGAAAAAAAATGTTCAACCAGACTTCATCAAAATTTAAAAACATTTGCTCTGTGAAAGACAATGTTAATAGGCTGAAAAGACAAGCCACGGATATTTATAAATCACACATATGACATAAAACTTGCATCCAATATAGATAAAGAATTTTAAAACTTTTCAAAAAGAAAGCAAATAACTCTCCCCTCCCACACACACACACAAATGGGCAAAAGATTTGAAAAACACTTCAGCAAATAAGATAGATAATCACCTGGAAAGATATTCGACATCATTATTCATTAGGGAAATTCAAATTAAAATAACAAGATATCAAGACACTCCTAGTTGAAAGGCAATATTTAAAAAAAAACTAACAATACCAAGTGCTAGCAAAATAAGGAATGCAATTGCCATATATTGCTGGTAGACATGCAAAAATCATACGACCACTCTGGAAAATAGTTAGGCAGTTTTTTATAAAACTACACATGCAACAATTATTCAGTCCAGCAATTTCACTCCTGGATATATTATCCAAGAGAATGAAACTTAAGTTCATACAAAAACCTATATACAAATATTGGTAAGTTTTATTCATAATTGTCAACAACTGGAAACAACCCAGATGCTATTCAACTGTTGAATGGACACGTACACTTTGAAATACCCACATGATGGAGCACTATTCAACAATCAAAAGGAACAAACTGTTAGTACAGGCAGCAAGAAGGATGAACTGCAAATGCATAATGCTAAGTCAGTGGTCAGTAAACTATTTAATCCACAGGCCAAGTCCAGCCACATCCATTCATTTGTGTATTGTCTGTATCTGCTTTCACTCTACTATGGCAGAGTTGAATAGTTGCAACACAGAACATAAGGCCCACTAAGCTAAAAATACTTACTAGTTGGCCCTTTAAGAAAAAGCTTGTCAATCCCTGTGTGTTCCAATGAGGTATTCTTGAATCTCAAATAAATGTTTATTGCCTCTTACTTTGAAAGGACTTTTACTTTTAGGTTAACACATACTAAGTAAAGGAAGCTAGACACAAAAGACTATGTATCATATGGTTTCATTTATATAATGTTCTGGAAAAGGCAAAATTATTGGAATGGAGAACAGATCACTGGTTCCTAGGGATTGGGCTCAGATAGAGGGATTGACTACAAAGGGTCAGCATTTTCAGGTATAACGAAACTGCACTGTATCTTGTTATGGTGATTGGATTGACTTTATGTACTTGCTAAAGCTGACATAACTGATATAATTGCAGATTAAAAAAGTGAGTCTTCCTGCATGTAAATTAAAACTAAATTTAAGAACAAGTCAAAAATAAGTGCTGTAAAATGGTACATATATTAGTTGGGACTTTGTGCTTGCAAGTTGCAGTAACTCAATTTTTAAGCAGCAAAGGAGATGATTCATTGCTCAACTACTTGGGTAGATGGCAAACCTAAAGCCAGTGCTTCTGGAGCCGGGCTGAGAGGTGCATCTTAGAGATCACTGAGGCCAGGCTTCTTTATCTCCCCAGCTCTCATCCTTTGTCGGAGGTCTCTCTCTCCTGTTGATCTTCTCCAAGTAGGAAACCTGTACTTTAGCAGTCCCAATTTAGTAACCCAGCTAGATAGAGAGGATTTTTTCCCCTCTGTTTATTCATCAACTCCAGGGAAAGACAATGACCTGCATTGTCATGGACTCACACCTTGATCAATCACTGTTGCCAAGAGAAAAAGCCTATAGGATTAGCTAATCCCAGCTCTGTGGCCAAAGAGTTACCAGTGAAAGTGGGTTCTTGTGGTGTCAAGAGAGGAATTGCAAAGGGCTCGTGTTAAGTATAGTGGCAAGGTTTATTGGGGTGAAGGGAAATAATGCACCCTCGGGGTGCAGAGGGTGGTGCAGACTCTAGTAGCAACTGCCCCGAGATCCTTGATAATCCTTTCTCTCTCTCTTTTTTTGTTTTTAGGAACAAGCAGGCTTGCTTTCAAACTATCCAGCCTACTTCCTGAGTTTTCCAGGGTTTGTGCTGGGCCCTCCCCACCACCAATTCCTTTCCTGGATTTTATGGGTTTCCGTGACCTTATCCAATCTGATTCTTTTTTCAGATTCGATTCTAACTTTCATGTTGACATTTTAGCTCTACTGTGCGTGCCCCAAAGTTTAGCTGCATCATCTGGTTTCTACTAAGCATGTGCTTACCTACCCCTGAGCCTTCTTGGTTTTTATTGTGCACGTGCCTATCAAAAATTTCCACTGCTATTTTCATCCCTGCCTTGGTAATCCCAGCTAATGACTAGTAGCCAATTTTTTTTGCCTTTTTCAGGAATTATGTCCCCTCTGCAGAGGATGCAGTGATTCCCTGTGCAGCCTGTGAGTGCTGTGGCTTCCTAGTGAATGAGGCTTAGTGTCTGATTCCCTTTGCTTCCTTCCTTTATTAATAACTAGCTACCAGTTCTGGCTGGTGTGGCTCAGTGGATTGAGCACTGGCCTGCGAACCAAAAGGTTGCTGGTTCAAGGTCCAGTCAGGGCACATGGCTGGGTTGCAGGGCCTGGTCCCGCATGTGAGTGGTAACCACACGTTGATGTTTATCTCCCTCTCTTCCTCCCTTGCTTCCCCTCTGTCTAAAAATGAATAACTAAAACCTTATTTAAAAAATAACTAGGTACCATTGCTAACAAAAGGACTAGGGTCTTTTTTAGAAGTATAAAATTGAAAAACTTTGGGGGGAAAATCCAATCACAGACCCAGTTGATTTCATTAACCATAAATTAGTAAAAGTAACATGACTTACATATTATTTCTACTCAATATTTATTTGTAGTTTCACATTTTTTTCCTTACATTAAGAAAACACTGATTTGGAAGGCTGGGTTAAAGATATTTAAAGAAAGGTTTGAGGCACTCAAACCAAGTGGTTTGTGACTTGTACAACTAGAAGCCAATTTTAATTAAGTGGGAAAATATTTATTTCAGGTCTCAGTGTATTTCACTCAAGTATTGACATTTCAAAAAATGATAAAAAGGAAATGCCTAATGTTGGTGGTATAGTCCAATTTTTAAAAAAAAAACAATATTACATCTGTGTCAAGATCATACTGGATCTATCACCTTTATAATTAAGCATTTTCTTTTGAAGAATCAATCTTTAAATATTTTGGAATTCTTTTTGATTTTTTAATCCTCACCTGAGGACATTTTTTTTTTTCATCACTTTTAGAGAGAGAGGAAGGGAGAGAGGAAGGAGGAGAGAGAAGCACTGACTGGTTGCCTCCTGTACGTGCCTGGGCCCAGGATCCTGTGTGCCCTGACCAGGGGTCAAACCCACAACCTTTGTGTTATGGGACAAAGCTCCAACCAACTGAGCCACATCGGTCAGGGCTGGAATACTTTTTAAAAAATCAAATCTAGATCTTTATATAAAGATAAAAATGCATAATTTTAAAGATTTTTCTCAAGAAACCATCAATCATAATTGAACTCATCTTCCTAATTTTCTTGCCTCTGCGTCAGTGAACTAAAACCAATATTCTCTTTAAGTGGAGAGCAGACAAACAAAAGCTCTAATTCTTTTTCCCATGCAGTGTATGTTATAAGAAATCATTAAACAATGTATAAAACATCTTCCAAAGTAAAAAACACATAAGCTTCATAATCTTGTTTTCCTCTTTCCCATTCTGCAATGTAATTTCATGGGCTCCACCTGAAGGGGTTAGTTTACACGGAGAAAATCAAATACACGCTGATCTCAAGCCCCGAAATTACCAATCAGTGACAGGATAAAAAGAAAAACAAAAGCTGCCTTTCATTTGCCCAGCCTTCTGGCTCATCGAGCAAGAACCAGCCTCAGCTTCTCATTTGCAGTCCTGAGTTGCTGACTTCTTCCCAGGAGGGAACCACAAAGAGAATCATTCACCCTCAAACTCTCATACATCTAGCCAGGGGGAGCAAAAACAGATGAAGAAACTGGAGTATAACTTGCCTGAGAGCAACTCTGATGATGTCAGAGAAGATTTATGTCATGTAGTCTCAAGTTTTTAAACCTAATTTAATAAGTATAAATCTTTGCAAAACAACACTGTGCATATCAGAACCATTTTTATCTTTTTCAACTGGAAATGGAAACAGTTTCCCCATCACTAGAAAATCCTATCAGTGTTATAGCAGCTACAAAGAAGTTAATTAATCCTATTTTTTCTCCTGTGCATTAAAATTATGTTATCACTTATTTTAAATTTCTCTACCTTTTTATCGTAAAACTACACGTATAAGAGATGTACAATAGTTGAATTAAAGCTCAGAATTTTAAAAAGTTGTTTTTAGGGAAAGTCTCAAAATTATTCCATTAACCTAAAATCATTTATGCTCATATCAAGCAATTGCCAGTCTGGTACAATCAAGTCCAATAAAGTGATTCAAGAACTGATCTCTTATTTGTTCTAAAATGTGTGGTATCACGGGGATGTAAATACAGTACAGGAAATGGAGTAGCCAAAGAACTTACATGTATGACCAATACATTTGAACAAAGGTGTGGGGACTGCCTGAGGGAGTGGGGTGTTGGGTGGAAGGGGGTGAAGAGGGAAAAATTGCAACAACTGTTAACAGCATAATCAATAAAACATAATTTAAAGCAAATAATTAAAATTGAAAAAATAAAGAAAACTTCACAATGTCTCCTTTAGGAACTGGCTTTTCATTTCTTTCCTGTGCTAGTTTGCTAAGAAAAAGTGTTTTTGTAACATTTATGCAACCCAAAAAAATCATCCCTCAGCTTTTAACACAGAACAACCCTAATTTGAAAAGGTTCTAAGAAGGAAGTCAACAGCTCTGTTTAGGTAACAATGAAGTCTGAGACAGGGAAATTAAAAATAAATAAATAGATAAAATGTGGGGTGATGTGAGGAGCTGATCAAAATCTTTCCAGTTTTCCAGAATTGAAGATAAAGGCCAATTCTGAGGAGGAACAGTACTAAGTACCCCCACATTCCAGTTCTAAGAATAATTAGAAGTGTGTCTAAGGGTGTGTAGATTGACATTATAGGTAGCAAACCTCTATTTCAACCTTGGCCTCTATGATTGAAATGGGATGACATAGAGGGAGGCAGGAGAAGCTGTGGGTGGGGGTAGGGCCAGTGTGTGAGGTGGGGTTGAGGAGGAGGGGCTCAGGCAGTGGTTAGAGACTTACCTAAGATATCGGACACCGGGAACAGCTTTTTGTCCACCTCTCCTCTCTGTAACAAAAATTATTTCAGTAATGATCACAAACTGAAACAAATAATAATAATGAACAGGAAAAAATGCAAATAGTGAAAACTGCTTTATTGATGTTTGTAAACATAATTGTGTCAGTAAAAAAATTAAAAATCAACAAAATATTTCAGGGAAATAGAAAAAGTAATGGATTAATATGTTTTAATTGGGTTAATGTATTTTTTTGATAAAAGGGAAAAATTATGCCTTTATATTGGTCTGGCATGGTAATGAATAACATTAAAGTTTCTATTTTCAAACTTAATGTCAAAACAGACCTTCTTCACCTATCCGTGTTTTGCTAAGTTTGTCACTCTAATCTTCTCTCATGGCTGGTTGAAAACTACTTTTTACTAATTTTAATTTCAAAAGATTTTATCACATGAAGCAATACATATACATATAGCAGTAAAAATTCTTAAGTATAACTTCAGCAGAATTCATAAAAATCCAATTTCATAATAAATTCCAGAAATTGCAGTACTGAGCTTGTCATGATGTATTTGGGATTTATTCTAACAGCTTTCAAATATCTTCAATCAGAAAAAAATTACCAAAATATCTTTACTAGTAAAGTCAACATAAATTTATATAATATTTGGCAAAAACTTTCAAAGTTTTTCTTCTGCAAAAATCAGAGACATTATTTGACCCGTTGCTTTAGAATAAAAGTCCAGTTCTTGATGAGAACAATGAAGTGGTTCAATCTGGCTGTTTTTACATCTCCTAGCAATGTAAGACCAGCATATTTCTCCTGTCATTCTTTAAAATTTGATTTTTTTCTATTTCAATATTC
Source organism: Glossophaga mutica (assembly GCA_039655065.1). Lineage (NCBI taxonomy): Eukaryota > Metazoa > Chordata > Mammalia > Chiroptera > Phyllostomidae > Glossophaga > Glossophaga mutica. The sequence continues at coordinate 146,911,023 of CM077306.1, forward strand.
ATTTTCTTTATGTTGTTGGTAGTGAAAATTTTTTATCTACCAACTTAGGTCCAAATGGTCAGGGGTCCTGTGAATTATTCAACAACAGACAGACTAACAGGACAAAAATAGATCATGCATGTGGGAATACTTCACAATATCTAGGAATAAAGGTTTATACACCAACTTTGCAAGGGGAGGGGGGCACTGAGTCTAACTTCAAAGCATGGAAGTTTCTGATAAAGCTTATTTACAGGATTTTTTGGAATATTGCAGTGTCCAAGGATAGTTGCCTCAGTGACAGCTGATTCTCATAAGCCTCTGCATTAGTCAGATAAAGGAAATGCAGATAAGATTTCTTTCTGCATCTGCTGTAGCTCAAATATATTCAGTTCGATGCCGTTTTGGTGGGTTTTTGGTCCTTTCAATGCTACATGGCATAATTACAGCCTTCAGAATTTCTGTGTGATCTTTTCAACCCACAATTTTAAAGCTTGTTGTTGTGCCTTGTTCAAAGCTGATTTGGGGGCTGCCTGCAAATATTTTGGGGTCTGATTAACTCCATCTAAAAAGAATAATTCAGAAAAGAAAATTGCAGGCAACAGGGAGAAATTTTAAGCTAATCCTCTTGGGCCCACATTTTCTGTTGGATTGCACAGTACTTTGGACATTAAAACTAACCTTTCAAACTTGTTTTGACTGTACGGCTGTATAATGAGCACACCCCTAATCTTGGGAGGTCTTTTCACTATTCTACACACATTCTGCAATGTTTTCCATCAATGAGAAGATAATTAAATGAATGAATAAATTTTTTTCCTGGAGAGAACCACACATAAAGCAATATTTCCCAAGGAAGTGAACTCTGTGAAGGTTCAAAGAGTGCTTTGCACAAGACATATATGAGAATTGGGAGTAATTTCTTTGATTTGTGCCTGTCACCACTGTTTCTGTCATAATTTCAGCTTTGTCATAACACTGTCCATGACAGATGATTATGCCCATCCATCATCATTCCGTTGTTTCAATATCTCTTCTGTGGGCTTAGCAACAATTTCCCAGAAATAGCAAAGAAGTTCAAGAATACTCCTTTATTTCAATTTTACCATCCTTGATACAGATGTATCTGACCACATTGCACATTTGATCGGTGTGTGAAACATGGGAGGTACAAGCAAAAACAATTCCTAACTATTATGCTTCTTAAATGTTGGCCACTATTGAATGGCACCACTGATGTAATGTTTTATTTTATTGATTTATTCTTTATTTAGCAAATTTTAAATGGAGAATATATGTCAACTCCTTAATCATAATATTGAAATTCAGTAAAATAGTGCATGTTCAAACTGAAATTTGCACATATCAACCTGATATAGCATACCTCACAGTTTGCAGTGTCGCTTTTTTACATTTTAAACACAAATAAAAACTCCAAGCGGCTGCTTAGACTAATTGTATTTCCTTTTCTTTACAATTGTTGTGCTATCATTATTTAAATCTGAATCACTGTTTAAGAATGGGAGTAAGGAGTATGTTGGTGGTTTTGTCCAAACTGAACCCTTATGAACTTACTCATGAAAGAAATGAAGCTTACAGAATCTTTTGTGTTCTGGGAGCCAGCTGATAAATGAGGAGTTCTGCAAATTAACTTCCATACAGAATAAATGTTTATTTAAAAATAAGCAATAAAAAGCTATTAATTTGAAGCTTTCATTCCTTCTCCTCCCACCTCCGGCCCACCAATAATTTTTTATAACTTAGAACAACAAAAAATATTTACAGGGAGAAGTATTCTATCACTGATATTACTTAGAATTGCCAGTGTATGATGATGATAAAAGGCATACTGACTTCAACTCAATATTATTATTTTTTAAAAATTTTCTATGGATAATGTACTACCTTATTACCTACACTGGAATAAACCCTTCCCACCACCCCATCCTTGAAGGTATAATACTGGTGTCTAATTATTCTCCAGCTAAGAGAATAATTTTTAAGGTCTATGGTATCATTTAAAAAGGGAAAACTGATTTCTTATTTCCTGATTGAGTGGTTGCTTGGCCACCAGGCTTGGTGTTTTTGAGTGGAAGAAAGTTGACATAGTGGCATAGTCTGGTGGAGAAAGGACAAGATTGTCCCTAAAGTTCCAAGTGTATGTTTGTGACTAAGGCTCCAGTGTTGGGTTATGGTGCCTACAGAAGTTTTTTGGGATAAGTCTACATAATAAAACTATAGTAATGAAAGAATAAGAACAGCAACTGCATTACCATGGACAGAGGGCTGTCCCCTTGAGAACAAAAAACAAAAGCAAATTAACTTGCTTTGTGTGGCCTCATAAAGACAACACTTTTCTATCTCCACCTGTCCTGCCTTCACATCCCTCCCATGTTCTCCTATCCAAGCCTCTGGAGCCTCAAGCTAGTCTATGCTGGGTAACAGGGGAAAGGAGGAGGAGCATGAGAAGAGGCCTTGGAGGTAAGAGATAGAAATATTAAGTGGGAAAGATTAACTTTCAACAATAACAAAAATGACCCTGTCTTAAAAACCAAGATGTCCTTGAGAGAGTCTATTAGCTACTGGGGAAAATGCATGCAAGTGTTAGTAGGTGTTAGTAGCTGCTAGAAGTGTTAGTAGGACAAATTAATAGAAGTTTTTGAGAAAAAATAGAAACTTTCATTTTTGTCCTTGGATAAATTAAGATTCCTCCCAGGGCCATTTAATACCAGGTGCATCCCGTTAGTTGGCACAAGATGGGTGTTTCCCTGCTGTCCCTGCACTGCTGCTGCTCAGTGGGGGGGGGGGGGGGGGGGGCAGCGAGAGTGTTTTCCACGTAGTCGCCGTTCTTGTCCCTCATGTCTAGGACTTGTGCTAGTCTGGCCATGACTGTCTTTCAGAGATTTCCTCCCTTTGACATTAACTGTTGGGCTTTGAGTCTATCCCATATCACCTAAGGTTTCAGGAACCCCTTGGGAGAACTCTCTAGCCTGGAGCTGTTTTCAAAGATAGATGCATGGGTCCAACACACAGAAAATTCTCTCTGAGAAAGGTTGTCAGAAGCTTTAGCGCGAATTATGGCAACTCATCCTCTTCAAATGACAAGCTTTCCCTTTTTTGTTTTTCATATTTTTGTTTTATTCTATTTATTTTTCTTTCTATTTGTTCTGCCCTGTTTCCCAGATGACTGCCCCATAATTTTCTTGTGGACTGGATAATTATAAAATATAAAGATTTCTTTTTTGTAAATTTCTCCTAAATTGTTAATATACTCAAGCTTCTCATTTAAATAATGACTAGAAATTGTTACATTTGAGTTATATATGCATAAAACATCTCATCATTGAAACACTGGAAAAATCTTTTGAGTCACTTGGTTGTATCAGGCTAAGAAATTGCTTTTCTTGTCTGTGTATACAGAAAAGAGTTGTGCTATTTCAAAAGTGTTTTATCTTTCGGCTCATTTCTCTCTAAATGTGTAGCTACTGAGCACTGTACCTTTTGTGAGAAAGATTATAAGGACATTTTTAAAATATTAGGTAAGTTTTATTATACCCATTATTATCTTAGAAGATTTTGAAAATTTTTTTGGATTTCAGATACTTCTGACAATGTATTTTCTATAATTAGGAGTAACAGAGAAGGATTCAAAGAACATAGAGATTGTAATTCCGTATTTACCATCATAAGCCAAACTCCATACAAGCTTTTAAGGTTCTGGTGTGTGTGTGTTTCCTGATTTAAATGCCCATCTGAGTTCCCCTCCCGGATTTTGTCAAAATCACATTTCACTAAATGTCCCCTGACCTCTGCTGAACTAAGTCACATAGTACACCCTCAAGGAATGGCAGTCCTTACTGATAAGTAAGAGATAAGTCCCTGGACAAGATTTGAGGTAGAGAGGGCCAGGTGGGTGTTTGGCACCTTTTCATAAGCCCAGGGAACAGAACAATTGTAGGAAATATCGGGTTGGCCAAAAAGTTCATTTAATTTTTTCTGTATGATGGCTATAGCAATTTTTATTTTGTCTTTACTTTCATTTGAAACAATTTTGCTACATGGTATTGCGACAGCTGCCATATCAGCGTGCATTAAAAAAAAACTTACCAAAATTGGTGAATTTTTGTGCAGCCATTGTAATAGTGAAGATGGAAGAAGATATTGTTGGCATATTATACTTTATTATTTTAAGAAAGCTAAAAATGCAACTGAAATGCAAGAAAAGATTTGTGCAGGATATGGAGAAGGTGCTGTGACTGATTGAACATGTCAAAAGTGTTTTGCAAAGTTTCTTGTACTATTGACGCCTTGACCAAATAATTCTTTGCTGATGGTTTATTTATTTATTTATTTAATTTGTTGAAGCAATGGCTGTGGGTCTGTCTTATGCACTGGAAGGCGTTTAACAGCACCCCTGGCCTCTCCCCACTAAGAAGCCCATAGTGGGAGATAGCTGACATATTCAAAATATCTAAATCAATAAAGTTATTGGTGAAAACGAAAAATGTGTCTTTTATTTTATGGGAAAAAAAAACCATACGGACTCTTTGGTCAACCCGATATACTACCTGTATCTTCTAGAACACCAAATAATATAATAATAAAGAGCCTCATGCTTGTAAAGTCCTCTATAGCTTCTATATCCACATTTTAAAATTTATTCTTCCTCATGGTAATCCCATGAAGTAGGTATCATTATTCCCATTTTATAAGATACTAATTTACTTTCTTAATATCATAGGCTTCAATATCTAATCTCAGGTCATTCAGCGCTTTTCTGCTCATCCTCAACTTTGGCTCCACTTCTGATGGCAAATCCCTCATTGAGAGGCCTGAGGATGACCTCCTTCCTGGACCAGCCCTCTGCCCCCAGTGCAGGGAAACCTCTGCGTGACTCACAGTATCACCGCAGTGACCATACCGTCGATTTCCATAGGAAAGGGGAGATTTCTCCCTCCAAAGCCACTCCGTAGGACCCCTCATGACCATTGAGGTGGTCAGCCATTTTAAAGTTCCTACACTGAAAAATATTCAAGGGAATCGCAAACTATACACTATTCCGATATAGAACAGCCTCGTTTAACTTGACTCCACTTAAAAAAATCAAATACCCTCTCCTGTTTACTCCCTGGCGCATTGCTCTTGCAAGTTTCCTCTACAGTCCCGGCTGTGGTTTTTCTAGTTCGTCCTCTGCTCCCCAGCTGCAGCCAAGTTTCCCAAGTCCCACAAAAGTAGAGACCTTTTCTGTATGGGCCCCACAACTCCTGCTGAGACCTTTGGAGTAACTATTCTCTTCTTTGTCATCTGGCCTCTGACTCAGCACCATCGAGTCGGTCCAGGGAAACACCAGAACTTGCAGCCGGCCCGGTGGGCACTCTGCCTGTTTCTAGCTTTTGGAGAGTCGACTCCGAGAATGTCAGCAAGCCTCTAGGACTACGCTGGGAATTCTGTGAGGGAGGAGACTCCCTCTGTTCCCCTTTGCATTTCCAGTACTCAATACAGTGCCTGGCACCTGTGAGAGCTTCCACGGAGATTTAGATTTAATGCATGAGAAATCTGTGTCTTCTCAGTTTACGGTGGAAAAAACCTGAGATGAGGGAAGCATGCGATTGTCGGTGACAGCACCAGGACGTGGAGTCCGAGGGTTCCCTCCCATTCCAGTGCGCGTTTTCTTTGTACGTCTAACATGCGGTGCTTTCACTCTTTCCGTTCCAGTTCAATGCATTCCCAGTAGGCAGAGTTTCTTCAGTTTTCCTAGACTAAATGAGCTGAGTGGCCTTTGCATAATCCCTTGGCCCTGTACCCCCAGAACACATGACTTCTCTACCGGTTCTGCTGCTCTCATCATAACGCGCTATGTCCCCTCCAGCGTCATTTCACATGGGCAATGTAGTATGCAAACAGGGAGAAGATTGTTTAACCTATACAACCTGCCACACGAAAACACCTTGCCACATGAACAGGATAAAAATTTTGCGTGTTTAAACTAATTATTTTGTTGGAAACCTAACGACTATAGCAAAATTTCAAACACTTCAGAGGGTGTAAAAGGGAAGGAAAAGTCCTACCTAGCCCCATTGAAATGCGCCCCCAGTGTGTTTCTTGCTGGATGTGAATAACAATGCCATGTGCACCCCCCCAGGAAGGTGTCTTTTTGTATACGCAAAATCAAGCGTATACACATATCCTTTTAACAAATAAACACAATTGTCATTCACAATCAAAACAATGTCAAATAAAGACAATGAGCTTCAGAGTGATAGTGGAATAAGAAAGCAGGTTGAAGAGGCTATAACATTTAGGCAAATGTGAAAAGGCACACAAAATATTATATTCATGTTACTTATATTTGGCTACAAGAACAGATGAATAAGATCAGGTGAATCAAACTTGTGATTCTCAAGATGTGAGTTAGCTGCAAGGGATAGAGGATGAAGGACTATGATCTTCAAAATTATCTGGGATTTCTTTTTCTTTATACACACACGTATTAATATTAAAGGTCACATATACATATTAAAGGATATGTGACCAATTTTAAGAACTACTATTTTCAGCTCTATGTTTCATAAAGGGGAAAACAAAGGATGACTGTTACGCATTCAGAAAAATTGTTTTTTTCCAGTTCCAAAGCCGTGGTCATTCTGGCCACTTCTGGGGATATCAGGGTACCTTGTCATTAAGTATTGATTGGCACTGGTTCTCTCCTGCTACACTCTGACCCTCCTGCCTTCTGGGTCTGCCTCTGGATGGTTGATGAGGTTTATGACTGATTTTCAGAGGCACGGAGACCTAGGGTGTGCATGAGGTCATGGGGCCATGTACAGAAGTGGCCCACAGAGGCTGTGTGCGGCAAACTGGTGAAGCTTCCTCCCTGCTGATCTGTTCCCCTCCACCAGGTAGCTACAAGCTGCCTCTCATCTGCATGTGTCCCCTGTTGCTTACAGAGCAAGCCTGGGTTAGGAGGTCTGTTGGAAATGGCGTTGATAATCAAGGACACCAAAGTGTTTGTACTTTGTTATGTTCTGTGATGAATGGGAAATGCAGATTACAGAAAGCCAGCGCTTCTTGTTTGAAAACGTGAGGTGGACGTAAGACAAACAGATACCTGGGATGATAGTGGCTCAGTTTTGGAATCAGGCACCGTCCGTCCCCGAGCAGCACTCTCCACCCAGACCACTAGGGGCACCTGGCTAGTGATCATTTAGGTGCGTCTGACCTGCTGTTCACCGTTTCTCCACCCCAGCTGGGTAACCTCCCAGATGGCAGCATCATCCCCAAGTCCCTGTCTTCGGCATTTTCAGAAAGCCTCAGAGCAGAAATTTCTATTAAGACTTTGTGTGGATGATTTTCTTCCATTGTTTAAAGGTGATACTGTCCTGTATGCTTTTGACCTCATGTCTTGCATAGTAAAAAGGGCTTGAGGTTTTTTCTGTTGTTCTTGAGAGGATTGTTTTTAGTTTACTTCTGTTCTTATTATTGCCTTTATTGTCTTTGTCTTTTCATGTAGACCAGATATTTGAAAAGGCAGATGATGGTTAGAGATGTAATGAGTGGCTTATTTATACATTGTTTTGGGGAAGCTTTCACCTTGGGTGGGAAATGGGATTGTGGGTTCACCAGGCTGTGGTGGCACACTCCCCTCGCCCTTTCCCTCTGGTTCTGTTCCTGTCGTTTCTCCTTTCGAATATGGGTTATGCTAGTTCTTCCCATATGAAAGAATTCCCCCTATTTAAATATAAAAAAATAAAAAAAAACAAAAACCTAAATCTGGGGGACAAAAAGAATTGCCAGTTTCAAGAATAAGTTCATGGGTAATAAATTGTTCTCTGTACATTACTTATTTTTAAATGTATTTTGAATAAAAAGCAAAGTAGTAGCATTTGATACACGCTGCTCTGTGTTGTACTTTTTCCATGCAACAATGTATCTTGGAGAGTCTATATCATTTTAGCATACACACATCGACCTCATTTTTAAGTGGTTGTGTATCACTGACTGTGTGCTTAAAATGGCTAAGGTAGTAAAATTTTGTTATGTATATTTTATCACAATTTTTAAAAATCGCCAAAGGTAAAAAAGAAAAACAAAAAAAACAACCCAGGTCATATGATATCTCCTTGTGTTTTGGTCAGTTTGCCACCGCCCTGTGGACAGGCATTTACATCATTTGCAGTTTTCCGTGGGACCAAAAATGCTGCTGTAACAGGTCCAAACACACATTTGCGATTCATCACGTGCATCCCACTGGGGACAGGGAGATCCTTCTAAAATGGCTTTTAATTGATCATAGAAGTTTGATAGAATTTTATTTTACTGATTTTAGAGAGAGAGGAAGTGGGGAGAGAGTGAGTGAGAGGGAGGGAGGGAGGGAGGGAGACACTGATTTGCTGTTCCACTCATTCAGGTGTTCACTGGTTGACTCTTTTATGTGCCACAGTCTGCCCCCACCTGCGTTTTGCCCAGGGCCGCCCAGCCTGAGCTATAAAGCACTCTGAGATGACTGCTACTTGTGCCGGGCTTGGACATTCCCAGGTGAAGACAAGCTGTGAATCTAGGCTGGCTGCTGCAAATGCTGGGCCCAGGGCTCACTGAGGCCAGCTGTTGCTTGTTTGAGAGGATTTAGGAAGTTGTGCAGTCTGAGCCAAGACCAGCCATTCGTAGGGAAAAGCAGCTTGGGCGGGTCCATAATTTGGGTGTAGTGGAGTCTCTGGGGATCTCTAAGGTAGGTCAAACAGTGTTAGCCAGGTTGATGGGGTCTCGGATATGGCATCAGCTTGCCAGCTCTGTTGACGGGAAGGTTTAGAGAAGGGACAATGGCCTCTGCACACCTGATGCCAGACATTTCAGTGTTTCCCTGTATGTCACTGGTGACATTCAAGCTGCTAGCGTGGTGCTGGAGCTCAGAGGGAACAAGTCTGTGAAGGTGAGTCCATGTGTGGGTTCTTTAAGATGAACTGCTTGGGGGTCTAGAAGAGGTCTTCCACTGACTCAATCCTTGCTGGTTTTTGTGACCAGAAGTTGTGGAGACTTATCTTCTTGGCACTGGAACCCTGGGCTGAGGGGCATGGTGTGGGGCTGGGGCTCCTTGCTCCTGAGGTATCCTTCCTGAATTTTTATCCACCACACATGGATGTGGGACTAGCCCATTCCATGTCTGCGCAACTCCTGCCAGTCTGGGTGGATGTAGTTTCTCTAATTCTGTAGTTGTCAGACTTCCACTCAACTTGATTTCTGATGGTTCTGAGTGATAGTTGTTCTATATTTTAGATGTAATTTTGATGTGATTGAGTGAAGAGGGAGCCATGTCTGCCTATGCTGCCATCTCTCCTAGAAGTCTAAGGTTAGGCTTTTATAAGTAACTAAATAAAACTTGAGAACAGAAGACATTACATGTATGCAGAGAAAAATTCCCCGCCACAAAAGAGGCAGTATTTCCCACAAGGCAAACTTACTTCTTACTAAATTTTTGGTAGGGCAGACTAATCTATTTCACATGTGCTTTTTGTATATTGACACCAATATATCACACTCAACTCCCAAAGAAAATTTAAAATCGTAACAGTGAAGATTTTAAAATCTGTGTCAGCTAAGTGTGGAACTTCAAGATTTCTGGTGTTGCTAAAATTGTCCTATGCATTTTCGCTCTAAAACTTTTCTTGGGCTCTATAATTAGAGGCATTACATTAAATATTTCTGTTCACTGCTATTTTTAGGCTTTCCCATGTCACAGATGTTGTAAATTATGGGAATAAACATTTGTCTGGAAATTTGGGTGGATGCTCTGGATTTGGTGAGGCCAATCATGTGGCAAAGCCCATAAAGGAAGGATGTAGGAGATATGCCACTGTATAGACTTCTCTCTGTGTATATATAATTCTAGAGGAAACATGGGCCATCACTTCCCCCTGTATTTATACACATTTTACATTGTTTAAAAAATATGGTAAGGTGAGGGAGTTCTATGCATTTTTTTTTAAAACAGAGTGGACTGGGAACCAACCAACCAACAAACAAACAAAAAAGAATCATTGTTCTTGAAAAGTCTATATCTTCCTGATTTGGGAGACTGTAATCTTAATGTCAGTGTCCTCCCTGATCTGAGTTTTCCTGTGGAAGGAGCTAGCCTCTGCTTTAACAACTATCCCCACCCTTTCTCTCCCACAGAAATTGCAGCCTATTTCTTTTATTTATGCCTTTGTTTTTGTCCTAGCCACTGGGAGTCTACAAATCCTGTCATGTGGCTGTGCTCAGTAGTCCTAATAGCCATGGTGGAAGCTGGATGTCAGCGCTGATGAAGCGAGAAAATGGAAATAGAATCGAATGTGTTAATACACTTTGAAGGGGCGGGTTGAGAGGGAGAGGGGAGGGGTGAAAACTGGTGTTCTCTTGCTGTTTGAAGACATGTAAGCTTGGGCTCAGAAATCTAGGTATGGTTTAATTAAACCGTCATGTTAATTTTGCACCACCTATCACTTCAAGGATTTGCATTCTATTGTCACTTGATGATGGATGAAATAGCTTTAAATCTGGGCTCTGATAAAATATTTAAAAAGTTCAAGACAGCTTTTTAAAGCCTCTAGCAAATGAATTGCTTTAAGAAAAAGTGGGTATACGTACTATTTACATATAAATAATGTACCCTGAATGCAGGTGTGTATACATCCGTGTATAATTTTAAATGACAGGCACCGATTTAATGCAGAAGCTAAGGCTCATTAGTTCCCTGGGAAGGGCTGATTCTCCACAGCTGGAATGGCACATGCAGCTCCTAGATAATTTGTAATGAATTGAGTTTTCCTGCAGCATACCTAATTAGTGAATCTTTCTTTTGCTACTTAAAATATATAGATATTTAAATAGATAAATATTTGGAAATTCTTTTAAAATGTCGGAAAGGCATTAAGACTTCATGTGCATGGGCTCTGTGGAAAATACACATGGAAAAAGAGAACATAATTCTGGGAAAATTAAGTTGGTCAGAGATTTGCTTTAAGAGCATCATATGGACTTGGCCAGGTGGCTCGGTTGGTTGGAGCAATGTCCCATAAACCAAAAGGTTGCAGGTTTGATTCCCCATCAGGGCACATAGTTAAGTTTCAGGTCCCATTCCTGATTGGGTACCGATGGAAGGCAACCAATCAGTGTTTCTCTCCCACACTGATGTTTCTCTCTCTCTCTCTCTCTCTCTCTCTCTCTCTCTCTCTCTCTCTCTCTCAAATCAATAAACATATCCTCAGGTGGAGATTTTTTTTAAGTATTTAAAATAAAGAGCGTCATACTTTTTTGGCGATTTGCAGAAATCCATTACAAATTGTCAATAATTCTCTGTGAAGTACCTCAGCCTTTTAGCCTGGTTCCCTTCTGTTTGCCTCTTTGCCTGGTACCTGGATGACTGGCTCTTTAGCGCCCCTAAGCAGAGGATCACTGGAGGATATTTCTATTCTGAAGAGTTTGCACAGGAAGTTTTGCTGTCACTACCATGACATACAGACAAGACCACTCCAAAGAGAGATGCTGGCCCATGCACTGGGAACTAGGCTAACAGAGACCTATCAGTAAGTTTCTACTCTTCATAAATGTGCTGTACTCATTAACTCAAGACTTGAAATGGTCATTTCTGGCATCCCCATTAAAATGTTATGGTAATTCAAGCTCGTGTCTCAGTTTTTCTTGGAATTATTGATTACTTTAAAACCCCACGTAGCATAGATTAGACATTTAAAACACAGTCTAGTAATATTGAATTACATTCCACCTTGAGGTAAATTATAACTCTGCTTCATTTCCTATCACCAGTAACACCATATGTATCAAACTATGCCAAATGTTAACAAATAGTAGCCACTGCTCAGAAAATGTGGAGAAAGCCAAAAAAAATTGAGATAATTCAGCAGGCTGATGATATCAGTGACTAGATGAAAGTTGAGTGTCTATTGCCCTTCAGAGAATAATGAATCCAACTGCATATTATCATGTCAGATAGAGATTAAATGCTGTGGCCAAAGATGAGGAGGATTGTTCATTGAGTGGTAACAGAAGAGATCTGTCTTTTCACATTAGAATGATTTGTATCAGTAGAAACCAAGTCTCCCAGCCCTGGGAGAGAATAGGAACTGACCACCACTGAAGTCCAGATAGTTAAGAAAACAAATTTTATGAGCTGAACTAAGATGACATTGGCTTTGTTCTGAATTTCACAGGATACCATTTCAACACACAAAAAAGTTATTCTTTATATACTTGTATATAATATATAGGATTAATACATAGCCTGTAAGTTAACTTAGAATAGCAATAAAAGATGCGTAGTCTTTATTTATGACAGAGGAGTTCCATTTTCTTTTAATCAAAGTAGTTTAATCAAGTAACACTCTTATGCTTTTTAGAAGATGTTTTTTTCTATGTCACAGTCTGTGTTTTCAAATAGGCAAGACTTAAAAGAGTTCTATAATTACTGTTGATAGAACTGTCTAATTATTAAGTGATAAAGGATTCTAACAAACATAAGTTCCCCAAAGGATGAACCATGCAAAACCAATAGAAATAAATTCGTGTGAATAAAAGGGAAACAGAGGTGAGCTCCGTGAGCAAACAGACCGACCCAGTACATGCCTCACCAGCCTCGCTGTGTGGGATGGTGCTGTGTTAGATGTCACGGTGTGCTAGTCCTCCTCACCACACGTCTGCAAAGTCAGCCATGACAGTTGCTCGCACTGAGTCTGTAAACACTGGCCATTTTTCTAATCTTGTGCTGAGCTGGGCATAGCAATGAGTGCAGATGTTGTGATAATTTTAATGCTATGAATATACCTTTACACAATGATACTATTTTTTTTTTATTCTAAAGAAAAAATTTCTAGGAAAAATGGATAAAGTGGACATCATATTCTGTTGAACTGATAGCTTTTTTTGAGCTGAATGTTTCCCCCCTTTTTTTTTTTTAATTCTGTGAGGGTGAGAAAAATTCTATTCTCAAACCATAGTTATCATATTTAAGCAAGTTATACTCACCCATATTTCCTATTATTTGTTGACCACGATCTGGGACTAGTTGTAGTCCTGATTACCCCTAGTCTGGTGGTTCTTAACCCTGGCTGCTCATCTTAACCCTGAAATCTCTGGGGTGGAATGGTGGTGGAGAGGAGGGGAGTTTGCGAATTCTGATTCTTAGGCCACGTGGCCAATCATTTGAATCATATTTTCTGAGGTGAGGTATAGGAACCAGTATTTTAAAAAATGGTGAGTCTAATGCTCAGTCAGGTCTGAGAAGCTTCCATTTATAATTTAGTTGGCTGCAGTTCCTTCTTGAGCAATTTCTTTTTTATATTTTTATATTTCATATAACAAGAAATATATCAAGAAAGCCAGATGCTAAATTATCCTGTCCATATCAGTTTCGCCCCCTAACCTCTGAAATTACCTCTAGGACTCTGGAGAGTGTCCTGCTTCTTCCTTTCTCAGCTTTGTCCTCCTTGTCCTCAGGCCTTTCACCTACTTTTGTCTTAACTAGAGATTGAGCATCATAGATGGAGTCAAGTCACAGAGGCCAGAACAGGAAGTCCAGATTGACTTGCAGGCAGATCGAGACCATGGATTTTATTATGTCCATGTGCATCAATCAGGCACAGTCACAAGAGGATGTTAAGAACACTTGAATTTACAAGATCAATTTGAGATAAAAGCAAAAATGGCATATGAAGGGCAAATTGAGGTTGAAGATGAAATAAAGATTCAGAATTTGCATCCAGGCAGGGTAAGGGTTAACTGCTCAACATCATTAGTCATGAAAGAAATGCAAATCAAAGTCACAAAGAAATACCATTCCCATCCAATAGTTTGACTGTTACTTTTTTTTTTAATGAAAGTAAGTATTGATGAGGATGCGGAGAAGTTGGCACGCTCTCACACTGCTGGTTGCTGGAGGGGTTGAGGTGCAGGCCTTGGAAGTCCTTGGAGGGGCGGATGCAAGGCCTTTGTACAATAAGCAGAACCCATCGCTGAAAACAGTGAGCTTTCACTGAACATGGATTCTGTGCCAGGCTTTGTGGTAAGAACTTTATGTGGGTATCTCATCTAATGCTTAGAAGAACTCTGTGACATGGTGACTGAGAGCTTAGCAACCAGGTGAGAACACATTTCTTACATCTTTTCTGTCCATTCGAAATCCTGTTAGTTTGCTCAGTTTGGTCAAGATTCCGATTCTTTCTGTTGATTCTGATGAACACTTGGGTCTTGGAAGAGTGCTACGTATTTATATTTAAATGGAGATATAGATCTATGTCTACATCTTTCTATATGCATAATTATATATTTATAAGTATATAGAAGTACATCTTACATATCTCATTGTTTAACACAGAATCTATCATATAATATAAACTTCACTAATAAACAAAATGTTATATATGAGCATATATACATATTCATATTCTCACATATTTTTAAACATTAGGCTGTTCGGGGGGTGAACTTCATTTGGCCTTCCAAATCCCCTTCATCAATATTATACATGGCTTAGAAGCTAGAACAGCTCTGACTCAGCAAGACAACAAAGCCACATTAACTAGCAATGCTGGCGACAAAATACTATGGATTACTAGAGGCACTACATGATGATAATGCCCCCAAATCTAATACGAGCTTAAGTTACATGCTTCACTCCTGCAGGAAATACTTACTACACACTTCACAGTGCCAAGAACCATCCTAAGTTCTGGGGTTTCTGAATGAGATACACAGGGTACCCTCGAGAAGCTTTACAATCTAGAATGTAAACGCAAAACTTTAGAAGCTGATCATTACTGTGACTGAAGTGAATGGAGTGATGATATGAAATGGGTCTGGTGGTGAAGGGGAGTATCTATTTGAGAGACAGGATAGCCAGAAAATGCCTATCTGTGGTGAGGACAAATCCATTGAGAGGTAATAGATGAGAAGCCAGTGAGGAGAAAGAGCTTGTGAGTCAGACGCAGAGAGTGAAAGAGAAGAGTGACTCAGGAACAGCACGGAGGCTACAGGGGTGCATAGTGAGTAGGGAAGGAAAGGGAAAACAAGGTTGGCAAATACGTAGGAATCATGTCATATGGGGTGATAGTGACCAGGGCAAAGAGTTCAGATTTCATTCCACACATAATGAAAAGTAATCAAAGTGTTTTAAGTTGTAACATGATCAGGTCTTATTTATGTAGTTGCTGCTTAAGAAAAGATCACTGTAAGAAGTACTGTGTGGAGAAAGGAGGAAGATTGGATGCAGGGCAATAGCTAAGAGCCTATTGCAATAGTTCAGCTAGATGACAGTGCCTTAAAACAGGTGGTGTCGGGGAGAGGAGACATGCGGACAGTTAGTTCTGGGAAATCCATTAAACATCCAAGTGGGTACATCAAGTTGGCAGGTAGTTTATCTGGAATTTAGGGTAAATTTGGTGCTGGAAAGTCAGTGATGGAAATTTAGAGTGTGGTCTAATGGCTGTATTTATGGCCATGAGACTGGATGAAATCTTTTGGAGAAAGAGGAAAGATAGGAAAGGGTCTAATCTGAGGATGAGGGAGATTTTTATAGGTGGGAGATTCTAGAGCGTGTTTGCAGCATCAGTGAAGAGAGGAAATGGGTGATTCAGGAAAAAGGAAACTGCAGTGTAGAGGGAGGGGAGGAGCTGAGGACATCGGCCAGCAGCAGACACCGTGTGCGTTGTGGCTGCAGGGAGACAAGGCATTCAGCAGAGTGTTATGTATTGATACATATGAAGATTAACAATAAAGACAGGTTGAGATGCTAAACAGTGTTAGGATGTTTGAGGAAAAGGGTAAAAAGATGGGTAATTTAGTAGAGAAATGCGAGGTATTATCAGTATTTTATAGACTTTTAATTTAATAATGGAATTGATGTTGTGAATGACATATCACCTGTTATTCTCTCAACATCTTTGCTGATTTTTTCAGTCAACTTTTATAATAACCTTATTTTCTAAGTAAACAAATGTAGAAGGTGTTCTCCTCATTTTAATTTTGTACGAATGCTTATCCAAAATAAAATCATCATGCTTTTCTTATAAATCTCAAAAGCTATTAATTGTCAATTTTTAAGGAAATTTTTTATTTTGACATTATTTTAGATATATAGGAAAGTTGCAAGAAAGTACAAATAACTCTTCATTTGTACAATGAAATTCCTCGAATTTTACCACATTTTCGAAATCGCTTTCTCTCCCTGCTACATACACACACACACTTTTAAAAAACTGAAAGTCAGTTACAGATGCGATCATCCTTTTAACAGTAAATGCTTCAGTGATATTTCCTAAAAACAGGGCCTTTCTATCATATAAGCACAGTATAATGATGAAAATCAGGAAATTAACATCGATACAATATTATTAGCTAATTTACTAACCTTATCAAAGTTCACCAATTGTCCAAAAAAATGACTTTTACAGAAATAAAAATCCCTGATCATGTGTTATGTCAAAGGCCATTTTTAAATGCTCTGAATATTAAATGCCATTAGGGAATTATTTGTTTCTTTTTTCTCTTTAGGGAAAGTCATGATAGAGTGGTTATGTAAGAACGTATCCTCGTTTGAACAGTTTAGTGCCCACACCTTTCTTGACACAAATTTGAAGTGAAGCCAGGAGCAAGTTTGTGTGATCTTTCTCCAGTACTACCCAGCTGCTCACATGCAAGCAGAGAAGTCAGCCAGGTGGTCTAAACCAGGGATGGAGTTTAAGATGAATAAGACAAAGAGGTAAGGCAAGGAATGATATCATTGAACTGTGGGCTCCAAGTTGTGTGAGGCAGGAAGTGAAGATGAATGGAATTGTGGTTACTCAAAAAAGTAAGTTAGTGGATTAGAGGTCTTTGTATAACTGGAAAATCACTGCAAGAGCCAGTCAGTTAGAAAAACTGGAGGTGGGGGTGAAAGGGGTACATGAAACCAAATTTCAGAAAAGGTGAGAACAGAATATGGAGTAGGACTCAGATACTGATGTGCTGAGGGATGGGGAGGAAGGTTGGCTAGATAGGGCAGAAGAGTATAAAAGGCGAAGCAATCAATGAACTGAGAGGAGGTGAAGGAGTGATCCAGTCAGAGTAAAGACATCAAGAACGGGGTGAAGAAGGGGTTGCCGAGCCAGAGGTTGAATGTCTGCTAAGTAAGGGCATAAAAACAAAGATTTCAAAGAGGGCCCAATGTTATTGGCATGAGCAGAGCTGAGAATTTTAAAGGGGGGAGGAGAAAATTGTTTAGAAACAGCTATGGGGAGTAATGAGGAGAGCTTCCCCATTCCCTGGAAAATGAGAATGCTGAGAGGGAATGGAGTAGCTGTCTAAAAACATTCAACGGGTTCTCATGTGGAAAAAGTACTGGCCAGTATCTTTTCAACCTTTTTTTCATAACCACCTTTCTATGGAATCTTTTTAGATACAGTAGTATACCTTTACCTATGGGAGACACATTCCCAGACCTTGCCCCCACCCTGTGGATGCCTGAAACCTCACATGACACCGAACTCTATATATATATGAAAAGGGATGCCCCAAAACAAAATTATTTTCTGGAAGGTGGACCCCTTATAGTACAGGTTTTCTCCACTACATGAGTGTTCTGGGAGCCCATCTGTATCAGTGTACCAGCTGGCATTGTTGTGAGAGGCTGAGTTCATTTGGCTTCAGTGAATTTTTTTGGAAGACTCAATGTGTTTACCCATTTCACAATGGGTGATTTACTAGCACACCCCTCCACACTGAGCTGAGTGTTCAGCAGGTTTTGCCCAAAAATGGCATGACCCCTGTGCCCCACCCTCCCTATTCACCTGATCTGAATGACTTTTTTATTTGTTTCCCCAACCAAAAAGTCCTCAAAGGGAAGCGTTTTGCTGATGTGGAAGGGGTGAAACAAAAAACTGCAGAAGCACTGAAAGACAGCAAAATCGACGAGTTCAAAAACTGTTTTGAGCAGTGGAAAAAATGTCTTGATAGGTGTACTGCATCAAACGGACAGTACTTTGAACATGACTTCAAAATTTGTACTTTGAAAATTTAAACATGTAACAATAAGTACACAATTTTTTAATAAATAAGTTCTATTTTTTCCTGTATATACATGATAGAGTTTAACTTATAAATTAAGCACAGCAAGAAATTAGGCACAGTTACAGATAATAAATAGAACAATTATAATATAATATAACAAAAATGTAATATAATATGTAAATGTGATATCGCTCTCAAAATATCATATTGAAGTGTGCTCACCCTTCTCATGGTGGTGACACAGTGCCTACGTGATGAGATGCATCTGCAGTTTGAGGTGCGACAGCAAAACTGGCATAAATTTTTTTTCCTTCTTCACAGTTTCATGGATAGAAGATTTATTCTTACCTATATCTTTGCAAGCTCAGCATATGAGTTTTTTTCTTTCCTTATTAAGTTGAGAAATTTTACCTTTTCATTTAAAGGAAGCACTTTACCACTTCTCTCTGGCATATCAAAATTGCTAGCATTACTACTCTTGTGCTTTGAAGCCATTATTAGGTAAAATATGTGTGACTTGAACACACACACATTGTGAGGAGGATTCAAAGGGATTATGCAACTATGCAAAGGTAGAAAGGACTGTTTTCTGAGAGCACAGGGCTCTGGAAAGCAGTTTCTAAGAGTCAGAATTTTCTGAGGGTGAATGGGTTGATATTCCTGAGCACTGGGTTTGCTCAAGCAACTATGAACTGGCCTGTAATGCTATCCATAAATCAAGTGACACAAGATTGACTCAGGGCATGAACTGAAAGGCCCATCTGAACCTGGGATTTTGTAGCTTTAAAAGCCTGAGACTCTGAGAACATAACCATTCACCTTGGAAACTATCCTGAACATTACCTTACAAATAGACTTTCTCACCAAGTTTAATCTCAAATATGAGACACAGCAGTGTGTTTGAACTTTTTGCTCCCTGTGCCTTGTGAGGCTCTGCACACAGGGTCTGAGGAGGAAGCAGAGAATTATTATACAAAGCAGCCAAGAACCATAAAAACGAGAAGAGAAAAACAGAGCTGAAATGTAAGCAGGCAAACTGAGTCCTAAATTGAGGAAAAGGATCTTTGTAGAGCTGGGTAGGGCTGGGAATCTAGGTAGGGAATGAAAGAGTAAATGCAAATGAATTAAGAGCAGGTTGTCCAGGTAAGAAGTATGGACACCGTCCAACAACACATTCTCCCATAGGAGCCATCCTAGAGGGGCCGGGGAGACTCACAGGGCATGACCGAAGTGAGAGAGTAGCTGTCTCACTCCATGTTCTTGTTCAACGTACTGGATTCATCCTCCTGGGCCTCTGCAGGTCTTATCTGTCTGTCAGCTGTCCTAGAAGGGGCCAGAGAGTCTAGAATTTCTCTTTCCTGTTCTAAAGTGCTAGAGTTTTTAGATTCTCTCAAGTCTGCCTAATTTCTTTTAGATTCCTATTCTCACAGAACATCCATTAAAAGAAGCCTTGTGAATACAAAAAGATTTCCATGCTCCATTTCTCACTTGTTTTGTGAGGCGTTTTCCCACTTGGATTACCAGGACCTTAAACAATTGTAGTTTTCATTTACTTCTCTTGATTGAAGAAATTTTGTGCACCACATAGAATTTGTTTTGTAATTTAATTATGTTTGAATATAATGTCAGTAAAATAGCTAAATACTGAAAAACTCCAATTTAATTTTTGTCGTTAAGTAAATTTAAATGTTCCGTTTAGTTTCTAAAGAAAGGACTTATAAAGAAATACCTCTGTACTCTCATAAAGATACTGAATTTTAATTAAATATGAAATTTGGCTTCAAACCATGCATTAAGGAATAAAGCCAACATTGTAGAAAATTAAAGGGGCAACTTGGAAAAAAATCTCACTTGAAATAGTTTACTTGAAATTTTCAGCCCTGAACCAAACAACTGCTTGATTCCTTTAAAAAAACAGAAAACAATTTTTAAAAATTAAGAAAATTATTGTAAGAAATTTGCAGTGTAAGAAACCTATTAAGTGGATTTCATTGATGTTCTTGAGTATACACAGAATATTTAAAATCTTATTCCTTAACAAGTTAATTCAACAATTAGGTTCCTATTATCTGTCAGGCTAGATGCTAAGAATACAAAAGTGAGTTCAGCTGGTCTCTGCTCTTTTTTAAAAAAAATAATTTTTTTTCATTGTTGTTCAGTTACAGTTGTCCATGGCCACGGACAATGGTTCCCGCTCTCAAGACACACGTAATCCTGTTCTTCTCCAGAGAGCCAGCCAGGCCCATGGCTCAGCTGATTGGTTGTAGAGACTGATTATCTGAGTAGAACTCCAGCTCTACCTTTTACTAGTTTTAAGACATTATATGATTTTTCTTTTACTCATTCAGAGTTTTAATTCCTTCATCTGCAAAAAAGGAGTGACCATAGTACCACAAAAATATTCTGGTTAAATTTTTTAGAATAATGTTCAGAATACGTTGAATATTTAGAATAGGTTTGTGATCTTTTTGATGTGTTAACTTGGTTAGGATACAGTTCCAGTTTACTCAACCAAACACTAATCTAGGTATTATAATGAAAGTGTTTTGTAGATGTGATTAAAGTCCATAAGCAGTTGCCTTTAAATAAGAGAGATTATCCTAGACAATCTGGGTGGCCCTGACTTAATCAGTTGAAAGACCTTAAAATCTGGGCTGAGGCTTCCCTCAAAAAGAAAAAAATTGTGCCTGTGGAATAACTTCGGTCTGTGCAGGAGAATTCTAGCCTGCCCTTCCTGGTAGCCTTATAAGAAGAGACACCTCCCTCATATGAGAGAGAGAGAGAGAGAGAGAGAGAAAGAGAGAGAGAGAGAGAGAGAGAGAGAGAAAGAGAGAGAGAGAGAGAGAGAGAGAGATTGCTTACTTCTTTCTCTCTCTATGTGATGAAAGCAGGAAGAGCTCTCACCAAAACACAACCATGCTGAGTTTTTTGTCTGAGATTTCCCAGCCTTCGGTACTGTGAAAAATAAGTGTTTCTTGTCAAATCCTCCAGTCTGTGATATTCTTATCCTAGCAGCCCAAACTACCAAGACAGCAGGCTACAAATTCTGGAGCTCCCTTCTTTCTTGTCCTCCCAGAGTCTTGGTTATTCAGTTATTTATTCTATGACCTACTCAACAGGCTTCCAACATATTCCTTAATCTATTGCTTACATTTAGTAGGTTTGGTTTCAAACCTTACAACTAAAAAAAAAAACAAAACTCTCACTGATACTCTACAATGTTTTCCCTGTGTTCTCCTTTGTCCTCATTGCACATGATCTTCCTAGATGTGCCATCCCCACATGGCTTCAGTCACTACCCAGATATTCTTTACTCCTTGTTTATATCTTCAGCCTAGAGCTTCTCTTGAGTTCTCTACCTGCACATATATAGACACACATGAGCTTCTCTTCCTGGATTGCTCCCAGGAACCCAGAACCCAGTATACCCCAAAATGAGCTCATAATTTTTCTCCCCAAATCTGTTCCTCCTCCTCCATTCTCTAATTCAATGATTGACATCACCATCCACTCAGTCACTCAAGCCAAACACTTCCTCCGCCCCATCCTCTCAATAGATTAGCAATTGCTTGGGTGTGTCAGTTTCTGTTCTTACTCCTTTTCATATCCATCTACTTCCCTCTGCCCCTTATCCCTGTGTCAGGCCCTCACAGTGACCTCGGCTGTTGCAATAATCTCCCGACTTTCATTCATTCTTATTTCCCTCTCCCTTTCCATCTTTTTGCTCCAATCCATACATCTGAGTCTTGTTTTTAAAGCAATTTCTGATCAATTATCTCCCCTGTTTAAAATCCTTCTCTCCTATGGCCTATGTGAAAAGGCAAACTCAGCATGGCAAACGAAACCTCCCAGATCTTACCTCCACCTGATTTCTCCAGAGTAAATTTAAAATAACACATCTCCTTTGATATTAAAATGGGTGAAGTCTCCATTTAGCTATTACATTAATGTCTTTCTTCCTTTCCAGGTTCTCCCTTCCTCTTTCACCCCTTGTTGTCAAACTAAAACCTCCAGGGGTTATTCAAACCAGGGGTTACCCAATTCTGGGTACACTGGTAGGAAGAAAACACAGCTGCCAACTGTGTCTGCAGGGGCATCTTGGGCTCCAAGGCTGTCGTTGCTGTAGTGGCCACAAGGTGGCAGTGATTCTCCAATGGCGGCTGCTCTCCTTGACCTTGGGACGTGGACAGAAGGTGGGGCTGGGTACTGCACACCCTGGGCGGCTGCTGGTAGGTTCCACCTCAACCTGGGCTCTTGTGCAGCTGCCACCTTAGGACAAAAAGATGTTTGGGAATCTGGGTCTTGCTTCTTCCCCTGGAACCTCTCCTGACTCACTGCATTCAGGGGTCTCTGTCTTCCCTGGAGTCCTGTCCCATTGTGGCTGAGCAACCTGCACTCAACAGTCCTACCTAAACCTCTGGTTTTTGCGCCCTCCCCAGGCACACTTTGGCCCGGGCATCCTACCTCAGTTGTGTAAGCTCTGAGATGCACAGCTCTGCCCCCTTCTTCTTTAGTGTTTTCCTCCCTGACTCCAGAGTTCAGGAAATCCTCTCTCTTCCTCAGTGCTCACAGAAAAAAAAAAATGCTTCATTCGGGGTGCAAAGCACAACAGTTTGCCAGAATATTGACTGAGAAATCCCTCTCTACGAAAGGCACAACAAAATTCACTGTTCTCCTTAAAGCAGTGAGGGTTGCATGAGTGCCTGCGAATGTATATTATAGGACAAACAAAATTGAACTCACAGATGGTAGGGAACTTAAAGTCCCCACCAACCCATTCATTTCCCTTAGAAGAGGTGGGTTATTTTGTTCTCTTTTCAGAGGGTGAAGCCTATCTGTATTTACGCAAATCTTAATAAGATTTGTGGGGGTATTGAGGTTGAAGGCACAGCAGATTATAATTTCTTAGTATGTAAAATGATCGTAAAAAAATTATTAAGGAAATGGCATTAGATCAGTGACTAATTATTGTAGGGACAAAGCTAAAGTAGGCATTACCTATCATACCAAATTAAATTCTAGAAAATTGTTTTATGGATATTGAAATTATAAAAGTACTGGAAGAAAACTGAGAATATTAATGTGTTTTAAGGACAATGAAAGGATTAAAACTACATCAAAGACAGAAAGAACCAAATCAACAATGTAAAAATTTGACCACATAAAAATATGAAATGTTTTTGCAACAAAATAATCAAATTAAAATAGAGATATAGAAAGGTTGTATGTGTGCCCGTGTGTAGGGGGGGATGATTGGGAATGTGCAATATTCCTAATAAGAATTCTTCACGTATGCAAGAAAAAAGGTAAATCTTTCATAGAAAAATGGGCAAGGTACACAAGTGGATAATTCAAGAGAATAAAATATAAATAAATACTATATATATTTAAATATAAAGCTTAGGCAGTAATAAAATAAATGCAAACAGTCTAGCAGAGATTTAGAATGCAGTGTTGCTGAGCATGTGGGAAATGCATACTCACAGTACAGCTCTGGTGAGACTTGGTTAGTATAGTCTTGGTGGGGGAGTACACTCCCAAGCCACCCCAAGTTTAGCAGGTTAAAGCAATAAGCACTTCTTATTTCACAAATTCCATCAGTGAGGAATCTGAGTGCACTTTAACTGAATCCTCCTGTTCAAGGGCTCTCCCAAGGCTGCAGTTAAGGGGGCAGGTTGAGTGCGGGGCAACAGTCATCTCAAGGCCCAACCAGGGGAGGGTCCACTTTACTGATGGTAACAAGTTTCTAGTCCCGGTTGACTGTTGGCCAGAAACATCAGTCCAGTCCACACTCAAGCCCATATTTCTGAGGGGATGAAAACCAGAAGTGAGCATCATTGGGGTGTATGTTAGAGGTGCTCACACCAGGAGACAATTTGGCAATGTGTGTCAAAGGCATTAAAAAGTATAGATTTCTTTGACACATTAGTTCTAATTCTCAGATTTATCCAAGGCAACAATGGAATGAATGCACAAGATAGGAATGCAAGAACGTTTTTATAGAATGGCATGTGATAGAATGAAATGGGAACCACCAAATGCCAATAGTCTTATTCAAGTAAATTTGGTCATAACTATACAACAGAATGGTACTTAGCAATTAAAAGTTACAGAGATGCACACAGAGTAATATAGAAAGATGTTATTGAGATACTACTGAATTTTAAAATCAAATTAAAAGTAATCTTTAAAATGTGTTGAATGAAAATATATACACAGGAAGTATTAAATATATACACAGTGGGAAAACCTAGAATGACAGATTCCGAAATATTGAGCATGATTATTTCTTTGAAGTGATAGGAATACACACATTTTAAATTTTTCTTTATCCTGCTAAATATATTTGACTTAACATTTTCTACAATTGAGAAATAACTTTTTATAGCAAAATGAGTCAATACTTGTAATGAAAAGCAAGAAAGCAACTTTTCTTGCTAAGAGTCATACTATACATTTTAGTCACTGCAGGCTGCTATAACAAAATACCATAGCCTGGATGGTTTAAACAACACATTTATTCTTCATAGTTCTGAAGGCTGGGAAATCCAAGATCAAGGTGCTAGCAAATTTGGTGTTTGATGAGAACTTGCTCCCTGGTTCATAGACAGCGGCCTTCCAGCTCTGTTCTCACATGGTGGAAGGGCAGGGGGAACTCTCTGAGGTGTCCTTTGCAAGGACACAAATCCCATTTGTAAGTGCTTCACTTTTCACCACCGGATCACCTCCCAAATTCTCCTCTTCCAGATACAATCACGTATGCCTTTGGAGGGACACATACACTCAGTCCACAGCAGACCACTGGTGCTTTCAGCAGCACTGGAGAGTCCCCCATCTCACCGTCACCCCTCAATTTCCTGAGGTCCTGCCCAGCTGCCTGAACATGGCAGGATTGTTCAAGAATGAAATCCAGGCCACTCTTCCCTGTGGAATATTCGCCCAAGCCTCTTACAGGGTCTAAACCACAACACTGGCTGCAGCATTCCTGTGTCCTTGGGGAGGGAGGCTGTCATTGTTTTCCAGGTGTAGCTGGAGAGCACCATTAAGCACGTAGCTTACAAGCATGAAAGGCTGTGGTTGAAAACGTGGAATGCTGCTCTTCAGAGCCTTCCTTGGAATCTGACACTGTGTGATGTTGATGTTCTCACGTCCCATGAAGATGAGTCTGGGAGTGAGAGATAACGCTGTATTTTCCATTTTTTCCACTCCTTTG
Source organism: Glossophaga mutica (assembly GCA_039655065.1). NCBI lineage: Eukaryota > Metazoa > Chordata > Mammalia > Chiroptera > Phyllostomidae > Glossophaga > Glossophaga mutica. Next base: position 146,936,245 of record CM077306.1, read on the forward strand.
AAAATTTAAACAGTATTTTTGTCTTTGGAATACTGAGTTCTTATTTTCTATTAACAAATGAGTATTAAAATAAGTTACATGAAACTTTGCTATCAGGTCTTCATTTTGGTGAGATTATTTCTACTGAAAGTTAATTCAGCATGGTTTATGCATAGACAATAATCAATATATTAATTTCCCAGTGAACTGAGAATCAGATCCTTCTATTTGTATATTAGATCCTTCTATATGTATATTACATATAGGAGGAATCAGATCCTTCTATATGTATATTACAGATTCATTAAATAAAATAAGTGAAATCCATAGCTGCACAATATTACCCAAATACTTCTCAGAATACATTGTTTCTTTTATTGGCTGATGTGCTATAAAGTAATACAGAATATTGTTTTATCCCTTTCAGAATGAAAGTCGTTCTTTTTAGTTTTAGAAAATAACACTGGAAAATGACTATATTTAAGAAAAAGTACTTTCGAAACCAATCCCAAGGAGGAGAATTCGGAACACAGCTGTCGTTGGAAATGTGACATCACTCCCTGCCAGGCCTCAAGTTCCAGCCTCCAACCCTGTCATCTGTTCTGAAACTGCCTCCGGCATAATTGGGCTCCCTAAGACCTGTTTCTCTCCCTGGACACAATGTGAACTGAGAGGACTGAACTGGGAAAATAATTAATTTTAATGACAGAGACACTGGGAAGCATGACTGGCTTCCTCTGTTTTCTTTGATTTAAAATAATGAATGTTCATACAGCAAATAGAGCAGAAAGATTACAAACACCTCGTCCTAAAGAGGGGAGGCACTTCCATACAAGCTAATGAAATCTCCTTCCACAACCACATTCACAGCTGGGTTTGTTCCATCGAGACAGGACGTCCTGGAGCTCTGCGTTTCACTCCTACTGTGTCCTGGGTTGTCTAACATTTGCTCCATTAAAAGCAGGCAAAGGGTGGGCCTGGTTATTTCTATTCCTTCAGGTTACAGAGGTGGAATTTTCTTCTTTAGGTGTTAGAACCTTGTTTTCCTTTATTTTTTTTCAACTTTTGTATGAAGGCCTTTTTACTGCACTTTCTTCTGACAAGGACTGCGGGCTCCCCAGGGGAAAGATAACTGCATGTTTGCCAGTGAACTCCAGCACTTCTCAGCACGCTGGTGCCTGTGGGCTCAGCGAATGTTTGTTGAAACGAATGAATGAATCACCTGAATCACCGGTAAGCCCTCCGCTGAGGGCCACCTTTTACATTTTGCTTTCCATCTGTCCAGTCTTTTACAAGCATGGATATTTATAGGATTAAGGAAAGGCCATTCAGGAGGAACAAACAAACCCTGGCATCTTAGTGGCTTAAACTAGCCACCAGAGAGATGCAAATTCAAACCACAATGAGACACCACTTCATATGGATCAGAAGGGCCACCATTAACAAATCAACAAACAACAAGTGCTTGTGAAGTTGTGGAGAAAAGGGAACCCTAGTGCACTGTTGGTGAGAATGCAGACTGGTGCAACCACTGTGGAAAGCAGTAGGGAATTTCCTCAGAAAACTAAAAATGGAACTGCCTTTTGACCCAGTGATTCAACTGCTGGGATTATACCCTAAGAATCATGAAACACCTATTCAAAAGAACCTATGCACCCCAATGTTCATAGCAGCACAATTACAATAGCCAAGTCCTGGAAGCAACCTAGGTGCCCATCAGTAAATGAGTGGAGCAAAATATTGTGGTACATTTACACAATGGAATTCCATGCAGCAGAAAGAAAGAAGGAGCTCCTACCTTTTGCGACAACATGGATGGAACTGGAGAGCATTATGCTAATTGAAATAAGCCAGGCAGTGAAAGACAAATACCATATGATCTCACCTATAAGTGGAACCTAATCAACAAAAAAAAGGAGGAAAATAGAACCAGAGACTTGGAAATAAAGAACAAACTCACAGTGATCAGAGGGGAGTGGGAAGGGGGATAACGGGGAAAGAAGGGGAAGAGGCAAGTCAAGGAACATGAATAGAGGACTCATGGGCACGGACAATGTGGGGGGATTGACTGTGGGAGCAGCGGGGGGGTGGCGGGACAGGGGAGAGCAATGGGGGAAGGTAGGACAACTGTAGCTGAACAATAATAAAAAATATTTAAAATATTTTTTCTGGATAAAGGAAAATGCCACTGTGGGCCAGGTGTCTGTCCAGGGCAGCGCTCCTCCAAGTACTGACTCAGGGACCCAGGCTGCTTCCATCCTGCAACACTGTCACTTCAACACATGGTTTCCATAGTCACTGCTGAAGGGGAAGCGGAAGATGGAAGAGGAGACCCGCTATCAGCTGTCTTGGCCTAGGAATAACACCTTCCTCCCATTCCACTATCAGTGGCCCAACTGGCCACCTGGCCTCCTCCTAACTGTCAAGGAAATATGGCCTGTCAGTGCTCAACAGTCGGAGAGTAAGCATGCTTCTGCCCTGTGATTTCTACTACAGCCCTTTATCAAATGGCTGTGCTGTAAATATTTTAACCAATTCATTACTGTTGAACATTATGGTAATTTTCCACTTTTGCATATCATAAATATGTTGTGGTAAAGGGGGAGAAAAACCCTTTACCACAGGATAATTTTTTATAAATAAATTACCTTTCCAATGGAGGCTTTTTGACTTTTACAGTAGTAATTCCCAACTGGTCATGATTTAGCCTCCCTCCCCGCAGGGACACTTGGGAATGGGTGAAAACATTTTCGGTTGTCACAATACTGCCAAACATCCTACAATACACAGGACAGTCCCCCAGAGTTGAGAATATTATTCAGCCCTAAATGTCAATATGGCTGGGGTTGAGAAACCTTGTTTTAAACCACAAACATGTCCCTTTATGAAATACACAAGCCTTGCCCTGATCGATGTGGCTCAGTTGGTTGGGCAACATACCACAAAATGAAAAGTCACTAGTTTGATCCTGGTCAGGGCACATACCTAGCTTGTGGGTTCAGTCCCCAGCTGGGGAAGGAACAAGAGGCAACTGATAGATGTTTCTCTCACTTTCTTTCTCCCTCCCTTTCCCAATCTCTCTAAAAAAGAAAAGAAAGGAAAAGAAAAGGGATACATGGATGGTATCCCACCACCTTTGGATGGTGCACATATTTTATACCTCCTCATAGTAGTAACTACCGTAGTCGTACCGTTTTCATGATACTCTACAGTTTACAAAGGACTCTCAAATACTTCATTCTTCTCCTTTTCCAAAGCCTAGCAGGGGGGCCAGAGATAATAAATAGTCTGTGATTAGCACCACTTTCACCTGAGAGTACTAAGAATGGGGGAGATTATGCTTCTATACATTCTGAGGTTTAAACCCAGTTTCCTGTATCCAACAATGCCTAGAAGTTTCTACCAGGTGGTGGTACCATAGGTCCTTCCCTGTGCACATGTGTGAGGTGAGGGTAGCCTTGGTTAGAGAGGGAGAGAGACCCTTGGCCCCTGAGTACAGAATCAGTGTTAAGAAGAAACAGGAGGAGAAAGGCTGACCTATTTTAAAATATTGTTCAGGGACACTGTCCCCTTAGAAACTGGGTTCAGGAATTTCAGAAGATAGTATTGAATACTTAAAAAGCCAACAAAAAAGAAGGAAGTGGGTAGAGGTATGTTTCTAGTGTGCACCCTCATGTAAAAACTGGTTAACAGATAATTGTCCAGTGAGTGTTTCCAGGACTATTGACACACCCTGATGATTTTAAGGGGAGGTAGCTGAGACTTGGGGGTGGGGTAGAAGTGGAGCAGAAAGGAAGGTTGAGTGATTCTGGCCTCCAGTCCATTAGTGACATCTGGAACTTACGTACAATTACTTTCTGAAACCATATTTAATTGAATAAAAGCCCCTTGCAATATTTGGATTAGAAATTAATGCTCAAGTAGTATTTCAGTTTTTGTACATGTTAGGGAGCCTGTCTGAACTTGCTAACAGCAAAGTTGAAAAAAAAAGCCAATCATGTCACTGGCCTAGAAACTCATTTTCATCTTAACGTAAATGAAGTCCAACCAAATAATGCTTTTTGTGAAAGACTACTTCAAGTTTTCATCCCATGGGAGAAATTGTATTTCAGAAGTTTATTTTTTGTAGAAATAAATAGATTTATTATTATTTATTTATTGTTTAATGCAGTTATTAAATTTTTTAAAGATTTTTATTTATTTATCTTTAGAGGGCAAGGGTAGGGGAGAGAGAGAGAAATATCAATGTATGGTTGCCTCTCGTGTGTCCCCTGCCGGGAACTGGCCTGCAACCCAGGTATGTGCCCTGATTGGGAATCGAACCTCGATCCTTTAGTTCACAGGCCCACACTCAATCCACTGAGCTACACCAGCCAGGGTTGCAGTTATTAAAATTTAAGCATGTAATCATATTTGGAGGGAACTTGAGCATTTATTTTTAACTTTACCTTCTTTTTATAATAAACAATCTTGATTTTCCACACAGAGCAGAAATCTATTCTTTTATAAATTCTGTTTACAATAAAATTAAGTAAAACAAGGTCTGTTGGAAGAAGTATATTTAATAACAGTTAGATGGCACACAGAGGTAGTGGAAATTCATAGGTTGCAGTTTGAATGAATATGACTGAGAAGCCCTGGGTTAGCCACCTCAAGAGCCCATTTGTAGAGTCATCGAGCTGTGTGTTCCTTTTAGTGTCAACGTGACAGAGGCCACTTTACATTATTTGGGCTTTAAACCCCCGTGCCCAGTTGCCTCACACCACACAGATGTCCCCCACATCCGACTAGGGCTCTGATGGCCTGCCGTGGACTGCCTTCCCACCACTTAAGACACCCTTTGCACCCTGACACTCCACGCTGGCCACCCTCTTGTGTGAACCTACCGCTTACCTTGCTCAGGCTGCCCCAGCTCCTCACCCCCTACCCCATACCCTGAGGCCTACTTTACTCAGCCCCCCGCCCCCGCCCCACCTAATGCTATGCAATTTTTTTTAATTTTGAAGACTTTTGCCAAATTGCCATCGAGAGAGATTCCACAGTTTGTATCTACCACCAGTGTGAGAGCACCTGTGTCTCCAGCAGCCCCCGCAGTGAGATGTGTCATGAGACTTTTAGATCTTTGCTAATTTGAGAACTGAAACATGCATATATGTTTTATTGTAGCTTTAACTGAAGGAAAAATAAAGTACTTCTACAAACAATTAGAACTTACAGTCTCATTAAAACCCAAATTATGATTCCATCAGTAGTATTAATCTTTAATAGTAAACACCAAACTTTGCAACAGAATGAAATTTCCTCACTTATGTAACAGCATATTTCCCCATTTAATAACTAAACTGAGTTCCAGACACATCTTGCTGGTCCCAGATATAATTGAAAGGAATAGCAAATTTTAATTTCTAATGGGACAAGGAAAATAACACATGAACAGTTTGTTTTGACTAGAACAGTTGTCAAATCAATAATTGATTGTTTGTACTTATGTCACTTTACCCAGGAAGAAAAAAAAAGATCGACTTTAGAAAGAAAAAAGCCCCCACACAGGATAACAAGGGAAGGGCTAGGTCACGTGGTCACATGTCCTGAGGTTGTGGAGAGAGTCAGAGTGCCACCGTGGCCACTGGTCGCAGAGCAGCTCCCGCCCGCATTTCGTGAAACCAGTGGGGGTCTGCACAGAGCATTGACAGTTCATTCGAAGCAGCAGCCTTCTCAGTAAAGCCCTTGGTACACGAGGCACCTAATGAAGCCTCTGTTCCATTTGCACTCACTCAGTAAGTGGTACTAAAACATCTATTTACATTTCCCTGAGGACACTGGTGGCTGGATCAGAACAATCTGTTGCAATTAGCTGATCACTATTTTCCTCTTTCAGGGTGTGGTGGAGGTAGGCATGTGAATTATAACAACCTCTAGGGATGAAATGCAATAGATTTTAAGGAATTAGGCCACCTAACATTTACAATTAACAGAATTTTAAGAAAAAAAGGAAGTCTTTGGGATAGCTTAATTTTCGTATAATTTCCTAGATTTCACCAGGTAACCAGAGATTGTTCAAGGCTGTGCATTTGGGGAAGAAAGAGGGCATTTTCCGGTCCCAGCCCTGCATCCCAGACTAACCGTGTGTGCCAGGGGATGTCACAGGATTTTGTAAAAATTTGCTTGGCCCACCACTCCATGGGAAGAGGGTGTTCAAAAGGTTAAATGAATGTGGCCAGCTGCACTTATGGGATGGAAAACCATTATCACAGCAAGACCTCATGCACCTGGTGCTGTTGAGTAGGATGAGATTTTATGTATGAATACATTTTCAGGATAACAGAGACTTCAGGGTAACCAAAGTGCTTCTATTTTAAATATTTTTGCTAATATTTTTTCTGTGCCATATTCCAAGGAATTCTAGAGCTAGAAAGTAGTGTAAAGTTTACACAGTTTAAAATTCTCATTTTCCAAGTGAGAAAACTAAGGCATAGTGAGGTTAAGATATATACTCAAGGTCCTGCAGTGTCCTGTCTGGAGTAAACTGGGGTAGAAGGGTCACTACTAGCCATCATCAAATAGGTTATAGCTTCATCCATCATGATGAAAAAAGTAGCGTTAAAGGAGTCACTAAGGTTAAATACAGGAGGGGTTGCTAGGTCGCACAATCAAGATTCAAGATAGTGAGGTGAAGGTAATCTTGGAAGACAGTGGCATTTATTGGGAGAATTTCTGCTTAGCCTTCAAGCCTTCCTTGAATATGTCCTTCCTGTGAAATATGTCCTTCCTGTCTAAGAAAAAGTAATTGTCCCACAGCTATGCTCTCTTAGCCCTGTATCCAAGGTCTGTCATAGCACACATCACTTCATGTTTTGTAAGTGTGTGTAGCCTAAAGCGAAAAAGCATTGTTGAATTAAATATGTGTTCTTAGTATATCCAGCATTGCCTGACATATGGTAGGGGCAAAAGATACGTTAGTTGAGTAGTTCAATAAATACATGAGTAAATGATGAACAAATGGAACATGAACACATACTATGTCCTGATTTAGGGTTATGTTATGAACAATAGTGACTGGCAGAGGATAAAGGAGCCTTCAGGATGGCCTCTTCCTTTTGTGGTCCAGGCTCCTGAGCTTTTCCAGGTGCTTTTGATTATGTCTCACCTCTTATTCTCACCTCAGACTCCCAGAAAACTAAGCTTTCAATTCACTAAACATATTACTTGGGATAAGCAGCAACTGGATACCTTGATTCCCTGAAAAAAAATATGGATCTTTCTTTCTTTCTTTCTTTCTTTCTTTCTTTCTTTCCTTTTACCAATTATTTATTGAGGGTCTACCACATGACTGGTGTGGTTATAGATTCTTTGAATCCAACCAAGTTCTTAGCCTTGTGGACGTTATTGATACATGCTAGTGGGGACCAGACAATAGATAGAAGGGTATATAATAAACTGTAATGTTGTGATGAGAATGATGAAGACAAATAATGCCAGGTAGGGGGCTCAAGAGATAGGGATGGACTAATGTTTTAGAGAGCCCAGTCAGAGAAGAACACCTTTCAGAGGACGTGACCTCTGAGCAGAAACTTATTTTGTCCTTACTGTGTCAAATCTTCAGCGTCTGAAATTCTAGGCTGATCTGTTCCAGAAGCCATCTTCTGGATACCCTGAGGCCTCTTTTCCAGTCATTTTACTGCTTGACTGACCCCATTTTTAGTGTAGTGGTGATAGTCTAGGCCATCAGGGCATAAAAGTCATCACTTTGCCTCCATGTTTTTTGTCAGGTGTGACAGGGCCCTCTACCCACTCATTAGATTGACAGTTATTAATGAGAGCTCACCACACAGTAGGAACTGGCCAGGCCTTGGGAATCCAGGCAAAGATGAGTTATATTTGGCTGTAGCCAGTGGTGAATCTACAGATTAGTGGGAGTAGTAAACCTGTAAACAAATAAGTGTAAAAAAAGTGCAATGGGTACCTTGGGAGTTGTAGGTTCATGGGGACAGAAACCAAAGCAGCTCCTGGAAATTAGATAAACATTTAGAGGGGGTTATACCTGAGCTAAGTTGTGAATGAGGAGTAGGTATTTTTCAGCATGACAATGGCATGAACCCAATGGAGGCAAGAGTGAGGGCAAAATTACATGCACAGAGTCAGAGTCCTGTTTGGACCTCAGATCTTCTGGTTTGGCTCATTCATGGGCTATGACATGAAACAGCGGAGGCACACTAAGGGAAGTGAAGAAAATTGATCAGGTGAGGGTAGATGCATGAAACAGAGGGTGAGGTGAGACAAGCGGCTGGAAGACTTGCTGGTTGGCTATTGCAGTAATCTTTGGGTGGTTGATGAGATTCTGGACCAGGATATGGCAAGAGAATGAAACGAAAATTATCACTATATAAAATGTCAGTGCCCAGGTAGACGTGATTGGATCTAGTGAGCACAAGTCCACAAACGCTCCACTCTGAAGGCTGTGTCTTCTTTACTCCTCTTCCACATATCTCAGCTTCAGAAAGAATGTCCTGGTCAGTTTACATGACATTAGCTGGAATTTTTATTAACCAACAAATAACGACTTCCCATTCTACTCCACCCATTAGGCAAGGAATTTCAAATGGAAAGAAAAGAGTTTCGGAGGCCAGTTTCACATCACTGCTTTAATTTCTTGTTTGTCGATTTGTATAGATTTCCAATACAGCAGAATGGATGGCTACAGGGCACAGAACACAGGGAAGCCTGTGATTCCCTCCAGGCTTTTAGATGAACGGTCTGAACGACACATAACGAACTAATTTTCTTTACCTACACGGTGTATGGAAATGGGAATTTAAAATTCCAAGTATTGCTGACCAATTCTCTGTTCTCTGGCTTCCCCCACTCACCCCTGCCTGTATATGTGTGTTAGTCCTCAGAAAGGCAGCTATGTCTAAAGCAAAAATTATTTTGTGTCAGAACCAAAAATAAGGTGCATTTCAAAATACTCCAAAATTATTTCAGAAGCAGTAGATTCTTGAGTGGATTTAGACTTGTCTCTGAGTTTTAAGCACCAGTCAAATAATTTAATACCGTGAATTAAGGAAGCCAGCAAATGTTAATTTATCTGCATTATTGACTACATTTTGAAATTAAGTGTGTAAAAGCTCTTAGAGGACATGTTAGAGTGCCTCCCTGAGAAAAGTCACGTGACCTTCTCTACCTGCCACAAAAGCTCCTTTTTATATCAAAGAGCCACTTGTCTGCTATTAACAGCAAAGAGCACACTCCATCCTCCAAATGGCCACCTGCGCAAGCCCAGCATTTAGTAAGGATTAAAAAGTTGTATTAGCCAGTGATAATGCAAGGGTTTTCATGAGGCCGATGGGTTGGATTGTATCAGAAAAACCATCACTGAGGGATCAATTTCATTAATGGGTGAGATTGGGTTAGTTACTATAATACAGCCTCCTTCTATTCTGGAAAAATCTAAATCGCTCCAACATTTCTTATGATAAAGTTTTCTACATAGACTCTGGAAAGAAAATGAAGTACTTACTGCCAAGTACCAACCATCAGCCAAAATTCTTCATCCAGCTCTCCACTCCCAGATGTCAGGGGCAGTCTTTGGCAAGAAACTTTGAAAGTCACCTGAGATGTAAGGGACCTGTTCTTCCTTTTCACTGCTCATCCTTTAGAATTTTTCTTTCAAGCCCAAGAAAATGTGTTTGAGGTATGGACCTAACCAGCCTGTGCTGGGGCTGCCAATGGGTGGGGCCCCTGCCTGAGTGGGAAGGATGGGGTGGGATCTGGGGCCTTCTTGCCACCATGGGTCCTCGGATTCTATTGTGTATCAGAATCACCCGGAGGGTCCCACATCCGGACTTCTGATGCCATGGATCTGGGGCGAGGCCTGAATTTTCACACCTAACAGACCTGCGGGTGACGGGGATGCGGGGATGCGGTTGGTCTGGGACCCACAGCCCTACAGCGTCCTTTTACATTGTCTCAGGAGGAGGCCGGTGGCAGATGGGTACAGCACTCTAGTTTCTGTTTCTTTGTGCCCTCGAATGTCATTAATGTCTGATTCTTACTCCTCACTGGCTGATTTTCTCACCATCCCCGGCCTCAGCACAGTCTTTGCCGTCTCTAAATCGTGGTTTCGTCTTGCCGCTGCCGGACCCCCTTCCTTCTCTTTTGTTGCCTTCGTTTTCTCCTATTATCAAATCTTGACTTGTCTAACCAGCTCCACTGCTCTCTTTCTCTAATCTTTTATCTTTAACCCTCTGATTTTTTTGGTCTCTATCGAGTCTTACTTATTCTCAGACTGACTCAGGTTTTTCCCTCTTCAACCGGATTGTAAGCTGCTCTCAGGCATGCTCCGTTACATCTATAGTTGTAACGATATTTAATATATTGAATTGTTCACCACGGAAGGGCATTGTGCTAAGCATTTCACTTGTATTAACCCATGAGGTACTATTATTGCCCCCTTTTCACAAGTGAGGAAACTAAAGAGCCGAGACAGTGCATAATCTATTTGAAGTCATACACACACACACCCAAGTAGTACTTGGTGGGGCCAGGAGTCCAGCCCGGCCACCTCGCTCCCTCGTTTGTAGTGAGGGGGGGCCATAGGCACCTCATGAGAAACACTCGGCACAGCACGTGGCCTAGAGCATCAGGAGCATCTGTAAGTAGCAGCCATGGTCCCAGGGGGTGGGACTGATTCCCAAGTGATTACTGAGGAAGCTGAGCAAACACACAGCCTGACCTTTCCTGTAATCATTTTCCTTCACTCAATGCCTTTTGCATTGTCGTGAGTTTGGGGAGATGATGCTCATAGATTAGGTACGCATAGTTGCTTCACATGTAACTCAATTGCCTTTGCACCGCACTATTTACCTTCTATTATTCTTTTCATGCATGATGGCCTGTGTTTGAATGGGTGGGACAGATTTCTGAGGCATTCTCTGCCCTCCAACAATTTTAATGCTGTAAGATTTGCCACTCATTTGGATCCTTAAATACCCTGGACTTAGCACAGCAGGGCATACAGTGTATAGCAACTGCCAGATGTGAAAACAGAAAATCAAATATAATGCAGAGATACATATTTATGGCCATTTTCATTGCTGTATCTTTAAAAATTAAGCCAATAATGATAACACAAAGCACTGATAATCACTATAAAAACATTTTATGTGCAAACTCTACAATATAGCAGTCATTGTATCACTGTTCTTTTGCTCAAAAAGAATTTTGGGGGGATCAAATCTATTAATTCACCCCAAATGAACATGTTTATCAGTGCACTGAGAGCCTAGAATATTATGTAGATAGAGTAGTCTCTTTAGCATAAAAGGCCCTAATATCTGTTGTTTCTGGTTTATCACACCTCAAAATCCTAAACATGATGTGTAGTCATGCTTGTCAATATATTACTTTTTCCTTACAGGGTATCTACCTACCTAAATCAGACTCCCCCCAATCCCAAACACTAAAGTATATGCTTCCATGTATCCCTGTTTTGTCTACTTAAAAGATAGAAAATAATCTCACAAGCAGAAAGCACCTAACTCCAAAAACCCATGTCAGTCCATAGCATCTTGCTGCCAGCATGAGCACCACCAGGCTAAACAGACTTTGTGGATGGACGTCATGTGCAATTGGGTGCGTAGACTGCGCTCAGATTCCCCTGGTCCAGGTGAGGATGGGGCCCTACAGGATGCCAGTGTGAGCTGCCAGTATGAAGACAGCGCTTTTCAGGGAGAAGGGGTGCAAAGACAGGCCTGAGCTTCAACTCCAGGAAGTAGCTTGACCCCCTGTTGGGAGACAGCAACAGAAATCACACTGGCCACAGCAATACGAATGGGGTGGGAGGCACTGATGTGAGCAGAAGTATTGCTCAAAGGCACAGCGAGGCATGTGCAGCAAACACCAGGCCCTGAGAAGCCGGGTCCAGCTCTGAGGAGACCTGCTGCTGGGCAGTCAGTTTTGTTATCTACCAGGTAACGTTTTTGGTCATTTACTAAGTGAAATGTTGTTCGCAATCTCTAAGCCCACCACTGTTCACATTCATATACATGGATGGGTTTTTCAAATTTCCATGCTAATTGTGAGAGAAATAAGGAGAATAATGAATACTTGACCACTAACTTCATTTCCTTTACCAGCACTGCCTGTCCTCTCCCCACCCATTTTACCAGACCTTCCAGCAAGTCCTAACCTTGAGAATTTCCCCAATCTGCTTCTCTGGACCTCTGCCTTACCACTGCTTTTTTGTGTGTTTTTGCTGCAGGAAATGCAAACACCTGGGGAGTTTCCAGAACCTCTGCACTGAAGGGATGGCAGATTTCCTTCTGAAGGTATCTGGGAAGCCGGGTCCGTAACCGAGTCTCATTTCTTAACCAAAGCACCAGGCTTCCCCGAAAAACACAGTCATCTTTGGTAGAAGAGTTTTGTCTTGCTACATTTAGCTTCTGGTCAATTAGCTGCTCTCTCTCTTCATGGCAGGCTCACCCCAGAAAACCAGGTTAGCTCTAAATGTGATGATTATCAGGAGCACAGAGTGTACATGCGGATACATGTATAAATTTAGAAGCATGATGGCTTTCCTCCAAAGTTCTTTCTTTCTTCTTAAATCAGGAGGACGAAGTTTGCTAATCTCTTGGTTGAAACAGTTTCTGATATTTCACTGTATACTTGAAGCTGCTGCTAACAAATGTGTGGCTTTTGACTGAGCTGCATCGGTTTTCAGAGTTGAGATTTCAGAAAGCTGCTCCAGACCTCAGGCTTCTAAAGAAAGAGAGACCGATGCTGCTGCTACTGGCTGCAGCACCATGCCTCAAGCGCCCGAGTGAATTTTGAGCAAGAAAAATTTAATTTAAAAAAATGTCTCCACTTCGCAAGAGCAGATATTCCACCAATTAACTGAATATCAAAGGCTTTTTGCCAGAGTGATCTTGTCCTTGGTATGATTTAAAGACAGGTGTTTCATGATTGCTTTTTGCTTGTGTTTTGATTTTATTTTCTGTGACTGTACGAGGGAAGAGAGGTCTCTGGGTGGTCTGTTGGCAACTTGGCTTCACTGTAACACATCTCCCTGCACACAGGAGGAAAACCAGGAACTTCATCTGAGGAAAACCAGGAACTTCATCTCTGCACTCTCAGTGTCCCCAGAACAACCTGCCGTCCTGTCCTTACCCAGTCCTCGCATGGTTCTGTAAGTCTCAATTTGTCTATCGACTCTAATGGAAAAACCCAGAATGGCTTCTGTTTTTCTGATGTAATCCTGACTGACACAGGGCAAAAGATTCATTTTCTCATGTCCCTCTTTCCTCATAATACGAATGGGAAGGGATATTAGGGGGAAAGTCTTCCATGAATGCGCATAGCTTACATTGCAGTGTCTTAAATACTGGGGGCAGATGTCAAAGATTAACTAGTTCCAATAAGATTAAAAAGTTCTTCATCTTCCAATAGTTCCACATAAAACAGAGATATAACAATGACCATACATATATATGAAGGTGTATGCATAAGTACAGTTACTAGACGTATATCAAGGAAAAGACTCGATCAGGGAATCTGTTGGGAACAAGAAAATCACACGTGTCTCCTCTTTTCCAGAATTTCCTCTCGGGAAATGTTCAGAGGGTGCCTTTCCACGACTGCATTCCTGAGCCGCTCCGACACACGCCATCCTGCCTGGACTAGCACTGCACCGTCCTGGGGGGAGGGAGGCCTGGGACACGGAAATGTGGTGTTTAATTTTCTGTTGCTTCCTCCACATTCGTAGCAGGCTCCTGGGAAGAATTTGAAGGTGGAAATAATGACCACAAACAGTTTTATTGCAAGGGGCATCTGCCAGAAAGATTTGAGTTTCAAGAGACAGAAATGCTGGCTTAAAGTAGCCTAAACCAGGAGGCCGCCCCCAAGGAGAGAGAGACAATCAGAGAGTATCCTCGCCATCAATAGCACACACACAGAGAGACCTCCCCGTAGAATAACATAGCGCCTGACCGGGCAGACCTGATCCAGTGTTTGTCAGGTGTTATTAAGTTTCCTGCAAAAGCAGAGGTTCCATAGTTAACTGTGGTAGAAAAGTGCTGGATTGAACAAGGTTAAACAGGCTTACTGACAACCCCTGAGAGCTTTTGTTATGGTGCTGTCAGTTGTGGCTTTCCAAGTGGAGACATCATGTTAGCATCTCCCAACATATCTGACCACAGTGCAAACTGGTATACGATGAGACTGGTATGCAGAAAGCACTCTGCCCCGGCCCTTTATGTTTTAGCTAAATAAACCAAGAACCTGTTACCTGAGGGGACTTGTCTAAGGTCACCCTGTTAGCCAGGATCCCTCATGAAACAGAATGATCAAAGGAGTTGAAATTAAATAAAAAAAATAATGAGTTGAATGTGAGCAGAATTAGGGAAGACAACAAGGTATGGTGAGACCCCCGGGACAAACATCAGCGAGAAGCCATGGCCACATCCACCCTGAAGTGGAAAGAGAAGGAACTCTGTTACTGGAGCCAAGCTAAGGGCTGGAGCCTTAGAGGAGGGGCTGCCTGGCAGAACTGTCCAGTGCAGGGAAGAAGGGATCAATGTATGACCTCAGCCTCATCTTCTCCTCTCCTCACATTTCCCACTGGTGCCCTCAACTGCACAAACCCAGCTGGAAGCCAGGGGGCAGGAGTCTCATGACGCAGTCTGTGGAAGTCAGCTTCCAGGGTGCAGAACTGGGCAAAGATGGGCCAGTGATGTATCCATGGGGCAAGTAAGAAGTAACCAGTGCAATCACATAGCCAAGGTATTGTTCTTTTCATCTTTTAAAGTGCTTACCTCATATTTCATACACTTATTTTAGTTTGCTTACTATCTATCACTTAATGTAATGTGGTATGTCAGTTATACCTCAATAAAGCTGGAAAGAAAGGAATGCAATGCAAAACAGCAGTGATTCTCAAAGTGCGGTCAGGGGATCTCTGGGTGTCCACAAGACTCTTTTAAGTCTAAAAGGTCAATTTATAACAATACTATGAGGTTATTTAGCTTTTTACTTTCATTTTTCTTTACAAGCCAACAGTGGGGCTTTTCAAAGGCTTTGTGAGAAGTGATGATGTCATTGTTCTGATGGCTAATGGAACATGTGTGTTCTCATGTTCAAACATCATTCAGTGTTCCTTTCAATTACATTAGGTGATAAACATCATCCACACGAAGTTTCTTTGGCTTCCTCAATAATTTGAATGAAAAGGGGTCCTGAGACCAAAATGTTAGATAAGCGCCAATGTAAAGATAGCAGAGGGGCCAGATGTGTCCAGCTACTTAAAAGGAACTTTTATTCCTAGTGCTGGGCACCAAATCTGCTCTTAGGTCACTGGCAGCCAAGCCTGTAAGAAGCATAAGGGTGATACATAAATCATCTCTAGAGCCTGGGGTGTACTTGGGCACATTTTCTAGCAACAAAGTGCAAGAAGACCTTGTATGTAGTTCATGTGTAAATATTTGTCTGTGTAAATAATGATGTAAGGGATACTTGGCAATAAAAACCACACAATGCCTTTATTGCAAGGGTGGTGTATTAGTTTTCTGTTGCTGCATAACAAATTACCTCACACATAGCAGCCCAAAACAACACCCACTTATTATGTCACACTTTCTGTGGGTCAGGAATGTGGGCGTGGTGGGACTGGGTTCCCTGCTCAGGGCCTCACAAGGCTGGAATCAAGTTGTTGGCTGGGATGCATTTTCACGTGGACACTCACGTGGGGGGAAGAGTCACTTCTAAGCTCCTTCAGATTGTCAGCAGAATTCACTTCCTTGTGGCTGTAGAATTCACAGCAGCTTGCTTCTTCAAAGCGAGCAATGAAGAGAAGACAATCTCTGTTATTTCAAGTCTCTAACTTGAGGGAAGGCCTGGAGCCTCTTTTAAAGGGCTTGCCTGATTAGGCCAGGACCACCAAAATAAAGTTCCTTTGTTTAACTTAAAGTGAATTGCTTAGTGACCTTCATTATACCTGCCAAATCCCTTCACCTTTGCCATATAAAGTAATATAATCACAGGAGTGATATCCCATATCTTTGGAATATTCTATTCGGTAGAAGACCACCACGGGTTCTACCCATTCCTGTGGTGAGGGAATTAAGGGCAGGGCTCATTAGAGGTCACCCTAGGGTGTGCTTGCTGTAGGTTGGGAACTGATTCAACTCTAATAAGAAAGGTTTAACACAGAGACACTGAGGAGTTAGTACAAGGGCATGACTGAATCCCCCGAATGCAGACCTTGGAAAAAATATCCTTTTCATCAAGATCCCACATGTATGAACAACATTTCTAGACTTTAAATCAAAACACTGGGGTGAAAATTCAGAAAAAAAGAAGTTTAGAAGCATCACTTCCCTGGGCAAATGAATCAGTAACAAAGAAGATAATGTAAGAGATGATGACTCAGAATCAAAATAAAGCTGCAGCAGCATCCTACAATTCTACCAGTTGGGTTGGTGGATTTAAATCACCTTCAGCTAACACCATTCTGTAAAAGCCAGCAGAATTAAGAAGCACTATCTTGAAGGACATAGGAATGTGTATGAGGTTTTTAAGCTTCTAATATATGTTTTTGAATCTGTTAGTCTGTATTTTGGTATTTTTCTAAGCTCTTTTCCTGAAAAACTGCTGAAAGAAAAGCTGATAGGATTTTTAAAGGAGTGTCCTACAGATGAACTGAACTATTAAGGGAATTTTCTAGAAATAGACTAGCCTGTAACTTGAGGGTAGTAAAGAATTTCTGTCAGTTTGGTGGATGAGGCCACCATTTATGCCCATGATGTGGAAACAAAACTTACAGAATTAATCAGGGGTGCTAACTCATCAAGAAGAGAAAGTTTACTCTTTGGGGATAGATAACGCCAAGTCTCCCCATCCTCTGTACATGGCATGCTCAAAAATGTTGGTTAAAGATGATGATGAAAAAGATGAAGTCCTCTGAAAGCATCAAAACCCTAAATCTTAGCAGCTGTCTTTGCCAATGCCTTGTTACTAATCAAGGCTGTTTGCGATTGGACGCAGGATTGGCCATTCCTGGGCAAAGGGAGAGAAAGGCTGTAGGAGAGGGTAGGTAGGTTAGGGACCCCTTGGAAGAAAGGCAGAGGGCCCCAGAGGCTGACTTTATGCACATGTTTCCCAGGCTGGCTACTCATTTTCTTTCTACATAATTTAATTATGGCAAAAGTGGATATTCTCCCAACAATCTTCAGGAAGTAGAAAACAAAAAAGTTCCATCTTGATTTTTGTTATATCCTGTAATTTAATCAGTCTCAGATCCATTTGTATTCTCCTCCATCTTCCACTTTTTCTGGCATTGATTAAATATAATCAAGCAAATCAACACAGGTACTTACTAAATATGAAAAGGGACATTTATGAACAAAACTCACTTATAAGATGAAACTAAACCCTGATAAAGATTTTAAGATCTATAGTAAAATCTATTAATGATAACATTATTTAGAACCTGAATTCCGTGATATCTTGACAATAATTGATATTAATTGATTGGCTATTTTTAATGTTAGTAAGTGTGTAAAATGCAATAATTGGGAATATGGTACAGTTTTTTAAAAAGAATAAATTAAAACTGTTGTTTTTCTATTACTTCTATGTAGAGTCACAGATAATCTGTTCATGTTTTTCTCAGTCTCGTGTGCTTTATTTGCCTCTCCCCATCAAAAATTTCTAAAAACTACTCTAAGATTGATTATATTCATGATTTTCTGCTCTTCCTTCATTTAAATGTTTTTTTCAGAACAGCAGCCATGGGGCTAAAAGTAGGTGAATCAGGTATAATAAGGCAGCTACAGTAATTAAATTATTGTGCTGCAGTCCCTGGAGCTGTAATTTGAAAGGATGAAAGCTTAATTTTTCCATCAACAAAGTCAATTTTATCCAAGCTGTTCTTCAGAGTGCCACATGCATTTAAAAATTACATGTTTAAACTAATCAGGAGAAAATGAAATTTAAACCCCTCATCACAATAACGTAGATTGTAAATTTATGGGAATTTTCAAAAACAAAGTCTATTCAAGACATATTTAGAAGTCACCCCACACACAGAGCAAGATAGATGCAAGACACCCACTGTGTGAGCCTAAGGCAGAAAGGCCTCTAATAAATTAGAATAAAAAAGCATCTTAACTGTCCTCACCATGGTTTATCTGTTCAACCTAGCAAGGAAAGAAAGTTTGCATTAATTGGTATGCTCAATGCCGTCTCAAAGGAGCAGGCACTTAGTGCAATTAAGTCAGATGTGGAAAAACTGCTCTGCGTTGAAAGCTGACAGCGGGACTTGGGAACAAATGTGTAATGAGTGGCTGAGGATTTTAATGGGTGGAGGCTTGGAGACTAATGGACAATTAATGTAAAACAGATGACTTCCCTCAGAGATGAGTTTTTTGAAAGGCGCTTCACCTGCTGCTCAAACAAATGTGGCTAACTCGAAATGATAAAAGGAACATGGTCTTAGGTAGCTGGGCTACAGCGAATATGTGTGT
This sequence comes from Glossophaga mutica, assembly GCA_039655065.1. Taxonomy (NCBI): domain Eukaryota; kingdom Metazoa; phylum Chordata; class Mammalia; order Chiroptera; family Phyllostomidae; genus Glossophaga; species Glossophaga mutica. Next base: position 146,954,739 of record CM077306.1, read on the forward strand.
CCCTGCTTTCTCCTTGAATATTTTCAAAAACCAGGTCAGGGATTTAATAGTTCCCTGCAGCTGGTGGTGCAAGCCCCTCCTTGCAGTCCAGGGTGGCAGAGATGGCTGCCTGTCTGTTAAGCCGTCTTCCCGCAGAGCTGCCCTGGGGACGACTCACCCTGTTTTACAGCGTGGGGGAGACAGGGCACATTATGGTGTTACAGCCTAGCTTTTAAAATGCCTACAAACCACCCCGACACACGAATTGCAGTAAATATCTGAAGCACGTCTTAGAGATTTTAGAGCATGATTTCTTCTCAGCTCAGCCATTTTAACTATGCTTACTAAAATCAGATAGCAGAGTCCTTCAAGGTTGAGCTTTGTAACCACAGACGGGCTGTTTCTGATCATCGTTGGGTACTAAAAAGCATATACTTAAATCAGTTGTTTGGAAAGAGAAATCCATTTTCTACAGAAACAATACTTCAATGATATTTAAATTTCTATGTGATTACCCCCAAGTCTATTTAACCCAGAAAAAGGCTTAACACACATTACCCAAGCCCTAGGTCCTGGGGAGAAGAAAATTGGTGTTTTTTCACCTTTCTTAGAGGGAAATGGAATTGGACTGAGCTGTAATTTTGAGATACAAGTAATCCTTGACAAGTTAATGCCTTCTAACCTCCCTGTGCTCAACCTTCAGGGGATCAGTGCCGTTTATGTAATTTAAGTTGCAAGGCATTGCACCCTAATCCCTATTCTAAATGTACCTATTTCAGTAATTCTTCACTCATTCCCATCTAATTGTTCTTCCATTTTCTCAGAACAATATAACTGAACTAGAAACTGGAGGAAAGCAACCTGTGTGGGCTAATTTACACCCTCAGGTGATGGCCAGAACACTCCCAGAAGTCTTTGCATGTTAAAAAGAAACCAAACTGCTTTTAATATCACATGCATCTCTAATGGACAGAATTTCTGTGAGAAAAGTCAAGTGAAAAGTTCAGGTAGGTCAGCATTTCCATTTCTAAGTATCTAACTTACAAACACACACGTTAGAAAAATACACAAGGATGTTTATGATGGCCGTGAGGAGCAGAAACCCCGTGAAAGTCAACAGGAAGATGCCTGAAGTGTAGAGTTTCCTTATGGTGTAGTATTACGCAGGAATTATGTATGTACATTAGGAAATTAGAAAAGGTCGTCCTTTCCTCACCGCCCAACTGGATTTCAGCCCCCCACATACTGGGCGGGGCCGAGAGGCCCTGCCCCTCCCTTCAGCGTGAACTCAGAGCTGCGGCAGGGCAGAACTTGAGTGCGGCCTCAGACACTAATACATGTAATTATGTATTCTACATCAGAAATTAGTGTCGTAGGTGTGGGGTTTACTCCAAGTTGGGTAGGCAAGACATATCTAATTATTTTCTCCAAATTAAATTAAATCTGACTGCCATCCTTTACACCATTGAATTGGCAAGAAATGCAGTTATGTGTCCCTTCCTCCTCCTCCTAGGGTTTACATAAAGATCTGGAAGGCTTATTTGGTGCCCAGGAAATAAGTAATCCTCTCAGCGTGTCACGGATACTCGAATCCTCTCTGTCTGAGGTTCACCCCAAAAGTTGGCTCACCTGATTCTGGGCCAACCAGCTTCCCTTCAAGTCCCATTCTCACCTGAGCTCAGGCTAGCCCTGAGCTCAGGCTAGCCCTAAGCTCAGGAACCACCGCCCATATTCAAGAAGTTCAGGAGCTAAGGAAGAGCTAAGGACAGCTAAGGACAGCTAAGGAACCACCACCCATACTCAAGAAGTTCAGGAGCTACAGACCTCCACGATTATCCTGGGTTCTGGCACTGTCCTTTCCCTCACTTCTAAGAGCTCCCATGCTCCCTTGACAGACACATTCACCCATATCTCCCCCACACATACACACTCCCCAGAGCTACCTTCTCAATGCACTCAGGGTCCAGGCTTCTGAAGGAGAAGGTCAGTTTCCAGGCTGCCAGGAAGAGAGCTTACCTTAACATAGTCACTAGTCCTTAGCTTGTGAGCCTGGCCTGCAGCATCAGTATTACAGGGAGATTTAAGATGGGAAATGCTGGTTCCCAGACACCACACCAGACTTGTTGAATAGATCAGAAGCTCTGGGCCTGAGGCCCAGCATGCTATGTGTCTCAAGCCCTCCAGGGACCCTAAAGTGACTTGGGCTTTCTGCACTGACCTCACAACAATCACTCAGGATCCAAAGATTTTCAAGTCCTGGCTACCTCTAAATGGGGGAAGGAAAATAGAAAGCTAAAAACAAAATGGCTCTCATTCTTTCAGATTCTTCTACAACAGCAAAATACCAAAATAAATACCTTAGTTAGCTTTCCCCTTTTATAAGGCACTGTGTAAGGCACAGTCTGAATTTACGAAGTATGAAAGAAACCTAAGAACTCTTCTGATCCATACCTGACCAACAAAGCCTCACCCATACCTTCCAAGTTTAAGAATTCAGGAGGGTTTATCCTGGAAATAAAAGTATGCTGAGAAATAAAGGGCAAGTGTTTAGATGACACTGTTCCACATCTCTCCATGGAATGCAGAAATGTGGGGACACCCTTAGAATTTCAATCAGGTCTCTTTTTGCAAGGATGGAACCAGCACCTTACTTCCTTATCATAGAGAATTCTGTATTAAGAAATACTGTAACCTCCTTCAGTATATTATACTGGATCAATGTTAATTGTTATCACATCATCTTATTTCAACTTTGTTATAAGGTTTGATTCATGCAAAAGTGGACAGTCAGCATTTTTGTTCTTGAGCCCAATTAAATCTCACGCTTTTCTGATTCATTCTCCGCTGTCCCAGATACTTCCAACACATTTCAGAGCTGAAATTCTCTGAACTGCTGCTTCTTTTCCAACTCATTTTAAGAATCTAGCATTAAAACATAATCATGACTAAAAATACTCTTTTTGAAGCTTGCTCAGTGTGACTTTTTTTTAATAGTGAGGTTTTTGAATTGCGTGCCTCAGAAGATGATTTTCTGAGCTGTATGTAACTTAAGAGCCTCTCTGTGGACCCATTAGTCACCTTACAAAATTACATGGACTCTTTCAGGCCTCCCAGGGCAGTAACAACTTAGCAGTAAATGAATGGATTATGCTTCAGTCATGTTTTTAAACAGTGTGTATTAACACCAAGACTGTTGAACATTTTTTTTATTTCTGAGATTATAGTCAGGGTTATTACCATTAAATATAAGATTTACTTTTTATAGAATAAAAATTTTTTAAGTCACATGGAAAATTGGCCTTCAAGTTTTTCATGAGGAAATTCAGGCCAGAGATCAATCCATACCTTGGTCAAGGTCACACCGGCTGGTTTCAGTGCAGCAGGACTCACAGTCCCCAGGCTCTCTTCCAGCTGCCAATCATCATTTCTGCCAATTTTTAATTTTCCAGTGGCCATAAAAGCAGTCCATTACCTTTCAGCACACGACTGGCACCTTGTGGTGACAATGGCCATTGCTGCTTATGTAAAGACAATGGCCAGAAAGGAAATGGAATAAGAATTTGATCATTTGTGAAAGTCTACTGTTCTGTGAGGTGCTTTATTTATATTATCCTATTCAACCCTTTCAATACTATAAACTAGGCATTTTTATCCCCTAGGAAAAGAGGGTCACGTAGCCTTGCTCCCAGGTGCAGCAGCTGCATCATATTCTTCTTCCCCAGGGCTGAGTCCCTGTTCTATAATCTGGACCTGAACATGGCTGGGTCCTCCTAGCTCTTAGGCATCCTCTCTGATCTGGGCTATTCCACAGGCTGCAGTGACTGGTTCAGTGAGAGAGAGCCAATAAGATCCACTGACACTTTTGCTAGGAGAGGTGAGGGAGAGGCACATGATATTTTCCACTCTCACAGATGGTAGCAAAAACAGTGTAAGCCTGCAAGCTGCCCAAGCTCTGATAGGTGGAGCTTAGAATCAAGTCACCACAATGCAGGGAAGTCTAATCGAGATGAGAAGAAACTGCACCCAGTGGCATCCCTTGTTCCCCCAATTCCAGGTATGTTTGACACCAGTTCTACTCCTGGGTGTTTGGTTTTGAGAGCCGATAAATACCTTTTTAAGGATTAACCCGGTTTGGCATGGGTTTTCCGTATCTTCTGCTGAAAAGTGTTAACTAATACCAAGGGCTTCTTTCCCTTTCTTGGTTCCCTTTTTTCCCTACTTCAGCCATCAACAAATCAATATTTGTACTATCCTGTGTTTACGAAGCATGAGTCTGTCTTCTAATTACCTATCCTCCCATTCTTGCAATTACTATAGTTAAGTAAAAATGTCATTTGGAAATACTTAAACATAATTTTTAAATGAAGTTTTATGTAAATTAAAAAACATAAAATAACTTAAAATCTTTCATTTCTCATCCTAAATACCAGTTTCTTAAGAGCAACCAGGAAGTCTGCAATCTGAAGTACTTAGTTCTTGCATTAAGGCAGGAATCAAATAGAGCTTTGGGGCCTCTGAGGGAGCCTAGCCATCTGTCCAGGATTCATGTGTCATTACGACTTAGAGGGGTCTAGTGATTATTGTCAAACGAGACAGATTCTTTTGATAATATTATACATTTATTTAAAGTAAGGTCAAGACATATAAATGCCTTGGGAAAAGTGGAACTACAAATCAATATTTTTTAAATGTTATTTATTTTTGGATAATAGGAGAAATTAACATTATATATCTCTTTTCTTAAAATTACATATGAGTAATTTATTATATGCAATTTTCTATATCAGAAAACTTCTTGGGGGTGAATTGTTTACATTTTCAATGATAAAATAAACAACTTAACCCTAGAAGACAATACCATGCTTATAATTTGTTTTTCCAATGCTACTGACTACCAATGTTTTGGAGACTATCTGTTGATTGGTGGGGGTTGGTGTTGCCTGATGGTGGCCCCATGCAACCTTCAAACTATTCAACAAAAATGTTTTACTTGCAGCAAAGGGAGTTTTTGTTTGTTTGTTTGTGTTACTATATCAATGAGAGGAAGATATTTTGCAAGTAATGTATGGAGCCATGAGTATATAATGCAGTTATGTGCTACTATTTTTATTGATTTATTTTCCTGATATTTTAAAACTGTTTTAAAAATCGTTGACCAAGGCCCTGACTGGGTAGCTCAGTTGGTTAGAGCATTGTCTCAATATGCCAAGGTTGCAAGTTTGATCTCCAGTTGGGGCATATATAAGAAACAACCAACAAATGCATAAATAAGTAGAAAAACAAATTGATGTTTCTCTCTCCCTTCCTCTCTCTAAAATCAATAAATAATTAAAAAAAATTGTTGACCAAGACACAACTCCAAGTTGCTGGCTCCTCCTCCCCCACACTGCCCCTAGTTTTCATGCTGTTGTCCAAGGACCCTCAGGAGCAGCTAGGAGACAGAGTGAAGTAAGGGCCCATCTACCATCACCACCATTCCACCCTTAGCTTCTTCCATTCAACCAGAGCAACATTGCTCTGAGCTGTTTTCTTTTTCTTTTCTTTTCTTTTCTTTTCTTTTCTTTTCTTTTCTTTTCTTTTCTTTTCTTTTCTTTTTTTCCCCTCCTCCTCCTCCTCCTCCTCCTCCTCCCCCTCCTCCCCCTCCTCCCCCCCCCTCCTCCTCCTTCTCTCTCTCTCTCTTAAATGTACAGGGCTTTCTTAAAACATTTTTCTCTCATTTAACAACTGTCTCTTGAAAACTACCTATCTTCTAAGCATTATGCTAAGACATTGTACCACTCCTGCGACCAAGTCAAACTAGCCTACATTTATTAATATACAAGAGATCAACACAATAATATGATGAAAATGAGTATGATAAAGAGAACATAGTAGTGTGACAGGGGGGGCTGGACGGCCAGGCATCATTAGAAAAGGTGGTGGGAAAGTACCTCACCGAGGTGATATCTGAGTGTGTATTTGAGCCATTGGAAGGTCTTAAACAGAGGTGCGATATGACCCAACTTTTTAAAAATTGTTTTTTGTGTGCGTCTGGTAAAAGTAGGAAAAAGAGATTGAAAGCAAGAGGGCCAGTGGAGGCAGTTGGGATCATCCCAGCAAGAAATCATGGTGGCTAGGATAAAGATAGTAGCACTGGTCACTAAGACAGTAGAGTAAATGAACACACCGAGACATACTTCAGAGGCTGACAGAACTTGCTGTCAGTTTGGATAGGCTAGAAGAAGTGAAATAAGGAATCAAGGATGACTCCTAGTTTTTTAGTTTTGAGCAGCTGGATGAATGGTGATCCCTTACTAAAAAAAGACAGGAAGAAAAACAAGTGTGAATCAAGAATGTAGAAATAAAGTTTGGTTTGGGATAGTTCTGATTTAAAATGACCCTTAGATATTAAGCTTAGATGTGAAATAAGCAGTTTATATGAATCAGGAGCTCAGAAAAGAGGTTAGGCCCTAGAAATCTAATTTTGAGACTCATAGACATAAAACATTAGGATGATAGAGATCACTAAGAGGTGAACCTGAGACCTTGTTCCAGGCACTCAAGAAATTAATGTTTGGGCAGAGGAGGAAAGGAAAGACCGAAAGAAAACCTGAAAAAAGTGATAGGTCTACTACAAAAGAAACTCCAACAGCACCCCAAAAGAAGGAAGAAATGTGCAGTATTTACAATGGATTTTCCCAGGACCAAGCCTCAAGAGTACTCCAAACTTCCTGGCTGGATAGAAGCAGGAAATCTTGGCCAGTGATTCAGGAAGAAAACTAGGAAAATTCAGCAAATTCCACTGCTTTTAAAAAGTCTGCAAAGATTATAATAGATAATTTAGACAGAACAATCCCATTCCCTAAATGTTATACTTTAGGGAGAAAATTTCCTAATCTTGGGAGCCATAGCTATGGCTCTATTATTTATATTCAGATGATCATTATTTCCAAAGTATGCCTCAATACCAGGTTGGCTAGATCAGAAGGTTCCAGTCTCAACTACTCTCTTAAAAATCAACTCCTCTTTCATGTCAAACAAGGATTTCTTCATTGATCACAGATTACCACTAGTCCAGAAGACCTTATGGTGAGTTTCCCCTTCAAGAGTCCCTCCAAACTTCCCTGGCAGGTAGACAAGCTCAGTTAGCATCACTGGGCATCCTAAGATAAAGTTTAATAATGTTCAACCACAGGGAAAGAGTGGACCTCTTCGTATTTTTGTTTCCCCAGGAAGTTCTTTGGACCAAAGAAATTTGCAAATATGGAAAATATCCCCTGAGACATTAGTTCCCCTGAGAAATTTGCAAATATGGAAAATATGCATTTTCCCAAAGGGGAAAAGGCAGATTTCATCAGACGACAGAGAATTTTATCACACCCTGTCCCTACATCAGTGGGAAACTTCTTTCCTAGTACAGTTGATCCTCATTATTCATAGATTTTTTTTTTATTTGTGAATTTGTCTACTCAATAAAGTTTACTTGTAACCAGTTTTCCCCTTCAGGGCTGGTTTAGACTGATGGACACCCCAGAGAAAATTCTGACTCAACAGATCTCTTAATATTTTAAGGAGGTGAGAAGATAAGTGACTGGCTTCATACAGCCTTTGGAGATAAATATTATGTGAAACTTTTGACATGCTACTTGGCAGGACCCGGCACCACCTTGAAGTGAGATCATGAATCTGGAAAACACAGAAGTAGTCACACAACTTGAGGCTGTGACTCAGGACCTAAAAGATCCCTATCACTGCTCTTTCTTCCTTTAACTAAGATCTAGGATCAAGGGTTAAAGAGTAAGTAGCACTGAACTTGATCAATTCTTTCATATTCATTCTCCACCTGTTTCTGAAAAGGTGTTCTTCTCACAGAGCCCTCTCCAAGACAGTGTATCTACAGAAATAAGTCTGCCAGTTGGAAGGGCCTGTGCTGATCCTGTGGGATCTATCCGTTGGGTGACAAACGTCAGCTCTGTCCTGACTTCTGTGGTGCTAGACAGAAAAAAAGGAGACACATGCATTCATTAATGGGTCCAGTTCCCCCTATACTCAGCCAATGGCTACTAAACAGTCTAGAACTAATGTAGGTGATTTGCCTGGGAAAACAGAGTAGTAGCAGTACTTAAATCTTAACAAGACAGAAGACAACTGCTCTGTAAGGTAGTGTAGGTGTTCACCTTTGTTTGGAAGAACTTTTATAAATATCTATATTGACCTAAGTTCCTTTTTAAAAAATTTTAAAAGACTTTATTTATTTATTTTTAAAGATGGTAAGGGAGGGAGAAAGAGACAGAGAGAAACATCAGTCTGTGGTTGCCTCTCACACGCCCCACATTGGGGACCTGGCCTGCAACACTGGAATATGCCCTAGATTGGGAGTCGAACTAGGAACCATTTGGTTTGCAGGCTAGCACGCAATCCACTGAGCCATACCAGCCAGGGTAATATTGACCTCTATTGCTTCTATGTTAAAGGTTTACCTCTGACATTTTTTTTCTTTTCATTTTATTTTTTAATTTTCAGATATTTTATTTGTATTTTGACATTTAATTATGAGTTTTTGGAATTACCTAAAAAGAAAATATCTGTGTTCAGACTCTAAATACTAGCACAATAATGCCACTTGCTTCATTGAATCCTGGACATTTTAATTTCACAGCAAAACTGGTGAAGAACCAAGAGATTTACTATAACTACATGCAGTCTCAGTTGAGATGTTAAACAATATCTTTTTATATTTGAAGAGTCATCAGTCATGCTAGGTTGAAGAAAAAGGGGAAAAGTAATGATTACTTTTGAAGAAATGAAGTACTAGCTAAAATGATTACTCAGAAAAGAAATACAGGATGGGGGAAAGTAGGATTACAGTTGTGAGTACAAAACACAGTTTATTCTTATATCATTTATCGATATTAACTATTGTATTATTTTCCATATGAACAATTGTAAACCTACTTCTGCCCCACTGTATATTTTTAAATGTGGGGTTGCTAGAGAGTTTTGCTAAATTCCATGAGCTTGAGAACTGGCAAACCATTTTTACTAGTATGTAAGACATGCTCTGGGAACAAATAAGACATTTTATTGAGAAGCTGCAGGACAATTTGATTAACTTTATTTTATAAAAGAGGAGCCTACCATTTAACATGAAATCCTCAGGACACTATTGGAATTGAGATTCAGGCCGTAATATTTATTCCATTTGAATTCCATTTGAGTTTATTGATTCTTTCATCTGAGAAATAAATAATCGAGAAGACACAGGGAACAGCTATAGAGGCAAGCAATCTGGGCCTTTCAGGTCTTTGACGTAAATCATGGGAAGGGATATGGTCTAAATTATTCCCATTCACAACTGCTTTTAAGCTGTTTCTTATGTGAAAAATGACTTAATCTTCTAACTCCTTTTTCTGTCGTTCATTAAGTTATGATTAAAAAAAAAATCTAGTGGCTAGCAATAAGGAGAAGTGTACTAAACAATTGAAAAAAATTATTTCTGAGGAGACTACCTAATAAAAATATGTTAGTTTTTATGGTCACCATGAGCTGAGAATGGTGCTCTTATTATCTGAGAGATGGTCTTTCGGACCATGCAGACCTGGAATTCCAACACTTGCTGGGAACCCATGGCCATAGGGAAGACAGCTGTGATTAATGATTCACCAGTATCTTAGGTACCTGGAACAAGAAATTCACTTGCATTTTTGTTTATAAAGCAAAATACATCTGGCAATGAATAATGCCTTCAACCTTGATATTTTCCAGACTAATCCTATTCATTAATCAAACTAAGTCATGATTCTAAACCCCAAGGCTTAATAGCTACTGCAAGGAAGGGTTGATTTGTGATTCAGATGGGGAAAAGAGGATGGTCTTTCATTACTTTATTTCTCCAAAGCTTGCTGTTTAAAAAACATATAAAATTTATAATTAAAAATCCTCAGTTTCTTGAGCTACAAACACTTGACAAAGGAGCAAATGCAATACAATGGAGAAAGGATAGTCTTGTAAACAAATGATGCTGAAACAATCAGATATGCACATACAAAAAATCAGATATAGACACAGATCTTTCAGCACTTGTAAAAATTAACTCAAAATGAGTCATAGACCTAAATATAAAACACAACAGTATAAAACTCCTAGAAGATAACATAGAAGAAAATCTAGATGACCTTGATGATTCTTTAAATAAAATACTATGGAAAAAATAATTGATAAACTGGACTTCATTAAAATTTAAAATTTATACTCTGTATAAGACACTAGCAAAGGAATAAAAAAAAAGACTGGAAGAAAAATACAGAGTCTGGCAGAAGTAATGCCTGCTTTAGTGTGGTTGGTAGGGTAAAAATATGGGTATAACAAATTTACAGTTTTAATTTGAGTATTTTACCCTAAATGTCATATGATGTGCTTGAGTGTGATATTGTTATGTTACAGAATTACATGCTTATAATTTTGTATTAAAAAAGAGGCATTATTTGTGCTGGACCCTGTATTTGCCGAGGATATATTTGATAAAGGACAGTTATCTAAAACATACAATGAACTCTTAAAATTCAGTAAGAAAATAAACAACTCAATTTTTAAAATAAGAAAAAGAGCTGATAGCTATCACCAAAAAAGATATACCGATGGCAAATAGGATAAAAAATAATACATTCAACATCATATGTCTTTAGAGAATTGCAAATTAAAACAACAGTGAGATACCACTGCATACCTATTAGAACGGCCAAAATCTGGAACACTGACGACACCAAATGTTGACAAGGATGTGAGGCAACAGAAACTCTCACTCACTGATAGTGGGAATGCAAACTGGTACAACCACTTTGGAAGACATTTTAGCAGTTTTTTACAAAACTAAACATACTCTTACCATATGATCCAGCAATCAAACAACTTGGTGTTTACCCAAATGAGTTGAAAACTTACATCCACACAAAAACTTGCACACAAGTGTTTATAGCAGCTCTATTTATAATTGGCAAAACTTGGAAACAACCAAAAAGTCCTTCAGTAAGTGAATAGATGAATAAGGTGTGGTTTATTTGCTATTGTCTAGTTAGGAATATTTACATCTACATTCATTGGGGATATTAGCCTGTAATTTTCTTTTCTTGTGGTGCCTTTGTCTGTCTTTGGTATCAAGGTAATGCTGGCCTTGTAAAAGGAGTTTGGAAGCATTTCTTCCTTTTCAATTTTTGGAAGAGTTTCAGCAGAAAGGATTGGCATTAATACTACTTTAAATGTTTAATAGAATTCACCAGTGAAGCCTTCTGGTCTTGAACTTTGCTGAGAGATTTTTGATTACTGACCATCTCTATCATAGTTATGAGTCTAGTTAGGCTTTCTATTTCTGCATGATTTATTTTTGATAGGTTATATGTTTCTAGGAATTTATCCATTTCTTCTAGGTTATCCAGTTTGTTGGTATATAATGTTCACAGTCGTCTCTTACGATAATTTTTAAAATATATTTTATTGATTATGCTATTACAGTTGTCCCATTTCTCCCCCATCATTCCCCTCTACCCTGCATACCCCCTCCCACCCACATTCCCCCCCCCCTTTACTTCATGTCCATGTGTCATAAGTTCTTTAGCTTCTACATTTCCCACACTATTCTTGCTCTCCCCTGTCTATTTTCTACCCACTGTTCATGCTACTTATTCTCTGTAACTTTTCCCCCCTCTCCTCCTCCCACTCCCCTGTTGCTAACCCTCCGTGTGATCTCCATTTCTGTGTTTAGGTTCTAGCTGTTTGCTTAGTTTGCTTTTGTTTTAGGTGTGGTTGTTAGTAACCGTGAGTTTGCTGTCTTTTTACTGTCATATTTTTGATCTTCTTTTTCTTAGATAAGTCCCTTTAACATTTCACATAATAAGGGCTTGGTGATGATGAACTCTTTTATCTTGACCTTATCTGAAAAGCACTTTATCTTCCATTCTAAATGAAAGCTTTGCTGGATAGAGCAATTTTGGATGTAGGTCCTTGCCTTTCAAGACTTCAAATACTTCTTCCCAGCCCCTTCTGGCCTGGAAGGTCTCTTTTGAGAAATCAGCTGACAGTCTGATGGGAACTCCTTTGTAGGTGACTGTCCCCTTATCCCTTGCTGCTTCTAGAATTCTCTCTTTCATTTGAATCTTGGCTAATGTAATTACGATGTGCCTTTTTGTGTTTTTCCTTGGGTCCAACTTCTTTGGGACTCTCTGAGCTTCCTGGACTTCGTGGAAGTCTATTTCCTTTGCCAGATTGGGGAAGTCCTCCTTTATTATTTGTTCAAATAAGTTTTCCACTTGTTGCTCTTCTTCTTCCCCTTCTGGTACTCCTATAATTTGGATGTTGGGATGTTTAAAGATGTCCTGGAGTTTCCTAAGCCTCTCGTCATTTTTTTGAATTCTTGTTTCTTCCTTGTTTTCTGTTTGGTTGTTTCTTTCTTCCTTCTGGTCCACTCCATTGATTTGAGTCCCAGTTTTCCTTCCATCTCTATTGGTTCCCCATGCATTTTCCTTCATTTCACATATTGTAGCCTGCATTTTTCATCTAATTTGTGAGCAAAATCAACCAATTCTGTGAGCATCCTGATAACCAAGGCTTTGAACTGTGCATCTGACAGGTTGGCTATCTCTTCATCACTTAGAGGAATTGGCTCTGGGGCTTTCATTTTTTTCTCTAGTTTGAGCCATTTTCAGTGTGGTTTTTTTTTTTTTTTTTTTGGTCTGGTCGCAGCTGTTACGTGAGTGTGAGGTGGAGCCTCAGGTGTTCCCCAGGGCGGGGCAGCCCAGTTGCTGAGTTGTGATGCTGTATGTGGGGGTGGGGTCCGAGAGGAAACAATTGCGCTTGCTCCACTGTCTCTTGGATTCCAGCCCCTTCCGCCGCTTCGCCTTTGCCTGGATTATCTGTGCGCGAATGTGAGACCACCTGGTCAGCCAGCCGCCTTGCGTGGCCTCACTGGGTCTGCACAGTTGCCACCCCGTGCCAGGGGTCTGCTAGCCATCTCATGTGCACCTGGGGTCTGCTAGCCACCGCCTGAATGCCTGGGAACTGCCAGCCTCTGCTGCCTGGGTGCCCGGGTCCGCACCTCCACTTTTTTCTGCTGCGACTCTGCCCCTCTTACTGGTAAGGATGAATGGTTGTTGGACTTCCCTACAGTTCAATTTTCTATCAGTTCTGGTTGTCTTCTTGTTTCTAAATATTGCTGTCCTTAATTTAGGTTGTGAGAGGAGGCAGGGTGTGTCCACCTATGCCTCCATCTTGGCCAGAAGTTCTTACGATAATTTTATTTCTTTATCACCACTTGTAATGTTTCCTTTCATATATATTACTCCTGAGGACTAGATTATGACATGGGGCTGGAGAGCAGACATAGCCCTAAGGCAGAACTTTAAAAGTGTACTGTTGCCCTTGCCATCCAAAAGCAGAGTTCCTGATGATTTTTGCTCGTAGGCACAGAGAAAAATGCAGTAACAAGCTTAATAACTACACACCATGGGTCAGGGGATTTGGTGATTTGCTCCGACAACAAAATACACCTGGAAAATCAGCTGCAATTGGAGTCACCACCTGATTATTATATGTGACATTTCCTTTATATATTTATTTATTGATGGATACCTAGGTTGCTTCCATATCTTAGTTATTGTAAATAATGCTGCAATGAACATAGGGGTGCATATGTCTTTTTGAATTATTGTTTTTGTTTTCTTCAGATAAACACCCAGAAGTAGAATTACTAGATCATATGGCAACCCTATTTTTAATTTTTTGAGGAATCTCCACACTGTTTTCCTTAGTGTCTGCACTATTTTATAATCCCATCAATACTGTATGAGAGTTCCATTTTCTCCACATTCTTATCAGCACTTGTTATTTGTTGATTTTTTGATGATGGCCATTCTGACATGTATGAGGTGATATCTCATTGTGGTTTTAATTTGTATTTCCCTGATGATTAGTGATGTTGAACATTTTTTCACATGTCTATTGGCCATCTATATCTCCTTTGAAGAAATGTCTATTTAGGTCCTCTGCTCATTTTTTAATTGGATTGTTTGATTTTTTGGTGTTAAGTTATATGAATTCCTTATATATTTTGGATATTAACCCCTTATTGGATGCATCATTTGTGAATATCTTCTCCCATTTAGTAGGTTGTCTTTTCATTTTTTTGATGGTTTTCTTATCTCAGCAAAACTTTTTAGTTTAATGAAGTCCCACTGTTTATTTATTTTTTATTGTTTGTTTCCCTTTTGCTTGTTTGTACGCCCAAGAAGACATATCCAAAAAGATACTGCTAAGATTGATGTTAAGGAGTTTACTGCTTATGTTTTCTGTTGGAAGTCTTATGATTTTAGACCTTATATCCATTACATCCATATCTTTAATCCATTTTCACTTCGTTTTTATATATGGTGTAAGAAACTGGTCCAATTTCATTTTCTTGCATTTATGTTCTAGTGCTCCCAAAACCACTTATTAGAGACTGTATTTACCCTATTGTATATCCTTACCTCTTCTGTCATAGATTAACCATATACATAAGGATTTACTTCTGGGCTCTCTATTCTATTCCATTGATCTATATGCCTGTTTTTAATGCCAGTTCCATACTGTTTTGATTATTGTAGTTTTGTAGTATAGTCTGAAATAGGGGAGCATGATATCTCCCACTTTTTTGTTTCTCAAGGTTTCTTTGGCTATTCAGGGTCTTTTGTGGTGCCATATAAGTTTTAAAATTAGTTATTCTAGTTCTGAGAAGAATTCCATTGGTATGTTAATAAAGGTTACATTAAATCTGCATATTGCTTTAAGTAGTAAGGACATTTAAACAATATTAATACTTCCAGTTCATGAGCATGGAATCTTTCCATTTATTTATGTTCTTCGGTTTCTTTCTTCAATGTCTTTCAGAGTACAGGTCTTTCACATTTTCCATTGAATTTGTTTCTAGATATTCTATGCTTTTGATGCAGTTGTAAATAGGATTTTTAAAAATTCTCCTCATCATTTTTTTGTTGTATAGAAACACAACAGATTTCTGTATATTGATATAGTGTTCTTCAATTTTACCAAATTCATTTATTAGTTCTAATAGTCTTTTGGTGAACTATTACATATAGAAAACCTAAAATCATATCATTTGTAAATAGTGTGACTTTTTCTTTCCAATTTGAAGGTCTTTTATTTTGTTTTCTTGTATGATTGTTGTGCCTAGGATTTATAATGCAATGTTGAATAGAAGTGGTGATAGAGGGCATCATTGTCTTGTTCCTGATCTTAGAGAAAGGCTTTTGGATTTTCACCATTGAGTATGATATTAGCTATATAGGTTTGTCAAGTATGGCCTTTTTTTATTTTAAGATATGTTCCTTGTATACCCACTTTGTTGAGAGGTTTTTTTAAAAAAAAAATATTACCAGAAGCACCTATCTTTTTTTTAATCCTCACTGGAGGATATGTTTATTGATTTGAGAGGGAAAGAAAGGAGGGGAGAGAGAGAGAGCACAACATCGACTAGTTGTCGACAATATGTACCCTGGCCGGGCATTAAACCCACAACCTAGGTGTGTGCCCTGACTGGAGATCGAACCCACAGCCTTTTTGGTTTATGGGATTACACTTCAACCAACTGAGCCATTGGACTAGGGCAAGAGTTTTTTTTATAAAATGAAATCAACATCGTTAACAGCAAACCTCAGTAATATAACTATAGTACTCATGCTATAAACAGTATAAGTTCCTATAAGGGCAATAAATTAATTAATTTGATGGTTTCCATAAATTTAATTTTATTTGCTTTATTGTTCTTTAAAATTTTTGTCTATATGTTTCATACTTCCAATGACAAAAAGCTCATGCCAAATGGTTGAAATTGTTGTTTCTAGTACTTTCAGTAAATTGGCTTTACTAACATCTGCCTGTTCTGATATTTTAGTTTATTGGATCTGTTCACATCACTGGGGTTCATAAATATCACACCTAGAGCTGGCCTTTCAGACATTGGAAGACAGAGGGAGGCTTGCCCATTCACCCCCTTTCCCCTGCATCCTGTAGCCTCCTTCTCTGCTGCTGTCATTTGCATTTTGGTTTGATCTGTTTTTTCAGGCCAGGCATGTGCTTAGACACTTCTGGAGCTTTGCCAGACATCTCAGGAGTTTCTGGCCTCTAGTGTCTATCCCCTAAGGCAGAAAACTCAATCTATTTAGAGAGCTGTTAATTAAGTGAATTATGTGTGGTCAGGTATTTATGAGCAAAGATAATAGGAATGGAAATAATGTGTGCCCTTATAAAAATACTGAGTAAGCTACATATTTTTTTTAAAGCAACTCAACCAAAAGAATCTCTCTGGCAGTGTTATTCTATAGTCTAATTTAGTTTTTCTCCTTAACCAAATTTGAGAAACCACACTTGCGCTTTAGTGATATTATTCTCTTCTCAAATGTGCTTGTAAACTTAGGCTAAATGCAGAGAAGAACCTACAAGGAATGTAAATACTGTATGTTCTCTCTACAGAACTGCTCAAGGAAATGCTGTTTACTTAGAAATAGAGTTCTAGAAAGTATGTCTGCCATCTGTAGTCCAGATGATGATGACTGTGGTGATGAATTAAACATTTAGAAATAAAACCTAATGGCTGTTTCTGTTTTCAAGGATAAGGCAACTGAAATATTGTTTCATTACTCTTAAGGCACAAAATAGCTAGAATTTGTTTATGCATTATGTATTCATAACTTAGAAGATACATAAAGAAAAACACAATGATTGTGGATTTTTGAGTGTGTCTTGGCGCAATTCCTGTGTAAGCTATGGTGCATGCATAATGTGCTGAGACATAGGGACAATGCCAGAAGCTTGAAAGCATTATCATCCCCATTACTTACTCTTTAATGAGGAATCGTGCTCTAAGTCAGATTGATCGTTTCATATGTTGCTGCTCACAAGCTTGATTTCACATTAGTCAATTAGTACATCATGAACATCCCCATTCTTGAAGCTATGAAAAGACATTCGTAAAGCTGTTCATGATTCTTTCTAAGTGAAATGCAAAGAAAACTAAATGGGTATGATTCCTGAGCACTGCCAATCAAAAAGAAGCAGTCTAAACTGGACACATACAAGAATAGAATAATGAAAATATTCAGTATATTTATAAGATAGTCACAAAATCAAGGCCCAGAAAAGTGTTATGTGATTTGAAGATGGAAAAAAAAAAAGGACAAATTTGACTTGGCTGGAGCGGGCAGTGGGAGTAGAGTAATGATGGTGGAACATTACCTTTCCTCCAAAAGTCAAGAGACAGCTCTGGTTCAAAGTGAGATTTCAAAGGTCGTTCACGCAATAAAGAAAGTTAAGAAGGAGGCATACAGGCCAGATAATACAGTTGGACAGAAAATGAGTGACTGAAATCAAACCGGATTTGGAAGGTGGTAAGGCAGAGAGATGGCCTATGGTACCAAATACAAAAATATTAAGTTGACGTTTTAAGTTTTATATCCCATGTATGAGTGAGAAAAAAACAAATGGAAAATAAACAAACAAAAACTCTTAGACACAGACAACAGTATATGGTGGCTCCCAAAGAGGAAGGGGGCCAGGTGGCAAAGGGTACAGGAGATCAAATACATGGAGATGGAATGAGGTTAAACTCTGGATGATGAGCACACAAGGCAATATACAGATAATATATTATAGAGTGGTATGCCTAAAACCTATATAAACCCCAGTAAATCCAGTTAAAAAGTTTTTTAAAAAATGGAGTAGAGACAAATATCCCTGGGCTTGAGGGTGCCAATGAAAAGAGAGGCCCTGGTGTGGCATTATCTGCCTGGCAGTTCCATTACCCAAAATAGCAGCACAGTGGGGCGCAGAGCTAAAGTCTCGGCCAGATGCCAAGAACCTCAAGAAATGTGAAAATGTCATCAGGAAGGCAAAATATGAGAGAAGCGAGGTTCCGATGCCTCATGATCTCAGAATATGATGCTGTGGGTTGAATAATGGACCTGCAAAGATGTCATGTCTCAAATCCTGTGAATATGTTATCTTACACAGTAAACAGGATGCTGATGTGAACAAGTTAAAGATCTTGAGACAGAGAGAGATCCTGGATTTCCCAGGTAGGCCAGTGTAATAATAAGAGTCCTTATCAGAGGGAGGCAGGAGAGCCTGTCAAAGATGAAGAGATGATGACAGAAACAGAGGTCAAAGTGATGCTGGTCCTGGAGTCAGGAAATGTGAATGTCCTCTAGAAGGTGAGAAGGAGAGCCTGTCCAGTGGTATCTGAAGGCAGCTTGTACAGTGTCATGAGAAAAACATTGCTACATTATCAGGAATTTTATAAGCTAGTTGTTAAACACAGCCATTATTAAAAATATCTTAAACTTATAATTATATAAATGTTATTAAAAATAAAGGTAATAAATACTCAAACCCATTTATTGACTAATTACTTCATTGCATTTCACTATTACCATGTTTTTGAGGTAATTTTATTATATTGGAGCTGTAAGATGGAAATACATAAAATGGTGTGCTACTGGATCTTTGTCCCCAATATTGCACTCAGTGATGACATGCTGGTGGTTTCAAAGGAGCAACATCGATAAACATTTAACAGCACATCACGGTTCCTCGCCACAAAACATCATCTCCAAAAGTAAGCCTGCTCTTTATAGACATGCTGATTTTAAAAGCCAAATAAAATTCCATTAGAAAGTAGATGCAAGAAATCTATAAATGTAGCAAAGACATACCCAAGCTAACATTGCTCTGATCTTGCTGTCTATAAGTTTTGACCAGGCAGCCATTCATTCAATGGTATTTACTGAGCACTTTCTGCCATCAAGCTAGGCTCTCTGGGTACAATGAAGCACAATAGATAGAAGATGAGGTAGCCGCCCTCAGGGCATCCATGGCCTAAGAACACCAGAACACTACACATTGATTGCAATAGAAATTGGTGTAAGAGGGAAACACGAGGTACCTGGGAACACAGAGAAAAGAAACTGACATGGTAAGGCAGGTGTGGGACTAACACCCGAAACAAAAAATACCTGGTGTCAGCTGAAGTAGGTTATTGGGGATTTTTATAGGAAGAGAATGTGAAAATGCTCACGTTCCCTTAACTCTTACCATGCCTTAGAGAAGCATGGATTATACGGGGAGATATCCACACCTCTGCAGCTGGGTGAAGTTGGGAAGGAGAAGGAGACATCTACCAGTGGCACTACAGTGGAAAGGGGAAGGCTTCCTGTCTGAGGAATGGCCTTGCTGGTGGGAAGAGTGTCCTGGTAACAGAAGTTTGCCTACTCCAGGCAACGATCTCATGGTCCTTCCTGCCAGCAGCTCAAGGCTAGCCTACATGAGGACATCTGTTTCTTCTCATTCACCCAGATTGAAGGTGTATTTTTGGAGGAAGAGAGGAAATTTTTAGAAAAAGGAGGCCTAATCTGAGTCCTGAGGGGAATTAGTGGAAGGCACAAGACAAAAAGTCAGACCCCAGTGAAACCACCCTGACATCATCATTAATTCCCATCTGAAAAAGAGCTATTTCTGGGATGCTGAGAAATAAATTTGGAAAGTAAGAAGAGAAAAAAAGAGAAAAAAAAGTTAAGGAAATACAGAAAAGCGATGAGAAGCCTCTCCGCTCAGTTGTAGATAGGCTTTTCATTGGTCCCTGAGACGGAGCCTGGAGCTGTGATATGGTGATTAACTTCTTATCCAATCCTTGGACTTTGAACATCAGGCAACTGAGAAGTATATTGAAATGACATTATTAGAAATAAGTGTGTATGTGTAATAATTTGAAGTCTTTTTGCCTAAAAGAAGAGATTTCATCTTCTGTATTCATTTCTTTCGAAAATGCTAAACTGAATCCTATATTTCTTCCCGTTAAATGGAAGCCCATAGTTATCGGAATGCTGACAAGCTGAGTTATTGGCTTTTTTCAGGGCCCATGCACAGAGTTTCCCATTAATAACATTCGCTGTGTACACTGATAGAAGAGAATTGTTTAGAGCTAGCAAATGTGTGGTTACAGCTTATTCTGTATTCCCTAAAGAAGACATTTTTGACTTATGGAGTGGGGGAAAGAGGGTATTTGCAGGGGTTGACAAATGATCAAATACCATTGCCAGTGATAACAGAGAAAAAATGTAGTCATGCAATTCTACAATAATTTAGTTATAATCTCTCTCTCTCTCTCTCTCTCTCTCTCTCTCTCTGTTTCTCAGCAAGGTTTACCATGCTCATCTCACAAAAAATAAGAGGTGAAACCAGAAAAGGAGACCTCAGATGAATAAATTTATCTTAAATGCAATTTATCATGTGGGCTTAAAAATCCCTACCAAGCAAAAAAAAAAAATTGACCATTTCCTTTATTTCATACTAAAACAATCACACAGTACAAGTATAAGAACACACTCGTGTGTCATGTGCCTTTCAGGAAAAAAAATGAAATGTATTTAAAAGTTCTGATTATGAATATAAAGGGAATGGCTGAGGGGTTAATGTGGGTTACTATTATGGGATACAGGAAGACTTAGCTGGCAAACAACTCTAACTTCCTTTTTTAGGATGTGGTTGCCTTCATAAATATTTCTCAAATCTTTCATGTATCTCAATCCATGAACTATTTTGGCAGATTTAATCCAAACCATTTTGGACACATCCCTTCGTATGTGATGCTGCACAGATGTAACTGTACTGTATTTATGGAAGGGTTCATACTTCCCAGAGTCAGAGAAGGTTTCTCAGATAAATGGACAGTTAAAGGAATTGGATTTTGCTGAATAAGGAAAGAAGAAAGGCCTGGAATTAATAAATTTTAATTAATTCTAAAACATAAAGACTATAAGAACATGACCAAAAGTTTCCCTGTCCTGACCAGCTGGCTCAGTTGGTTAGAGCGTCATCTCGTGCACCCAAAGGTTGCAGGTTCCCTCCCTGGTCAGGGCACCATACATATTTAGGTTGCAGGTTTGATCCCCAGTTGGGGTGCATATGAGAGGCAATCAATTGATGTTTTCCTCTCATATCGATGTTTCTTTCACTCTCTCAAATCAATAAAAACATATCCCTGAGTGAAGATTTACAAAAGAAAAAAGTTTTCCCGAATGCCGGGTCACAGACACAAAAAAGACCTCTCTGAAATACAAGCCATCCTGCTGAGGTATTAGGCTGTTTGTACCAGAGCAGAGTCTATTTCTTTTCCTTCTCTCGTGTAACTGTGTGATTGTCTTTTTGGAGCCATAAGCTCAGATCATGTACATGATCTGAGGATGGGGTGTCCTCAAAAGAAGCAGATGCTCCCAGCATCAGTCATCTTGGGAAATGGTCAAAACTTAGATAAGATACAAAGGCTTTGTAAACAACTTGGGAAAGAGAAAATTTTCCTTGTGTGTAGGGTGTAAGGAAGGGGATGTCTCAGAGCATTTCCGATATTGGGATGAGTCTAAGGGGCGGGGAGTATAATAAGGATAAAGTCTCCCATGTGCATGGTCAGTAATGTAAATTTTCCACAAGATTTCAATAAAGTCTTAGAGAAACAGCTTGCTTTCAGTTGCACTGTACACAATTAGGTAAGGACCTGCCCTTGCTTCCAGCACACCAGTAAACGAGAAAGCAGTGTCTCTCACCCTGGAGCTCACCAGGAAAGAACCCCTGAGCCCAGCTGAATAGGAAGTGTGAAGATACTATATGGCTGTGTGTAATTGATTTGGTATGACTCCTTCCTACCTGAAACACAAATAAAACTACAATGCTAACACTAGAAATAGCTTCTGTCACTGGTCTATCCTCCTGATCTTAGTGAATTGACATCTCATCATGTGGCTGGAAATTTTCCACCAGGGTATTTTAGTAGGAAACCTGTCATTCTGTCTGCCTGTTATCATCAGCTCCTGAACTATAACAACAAGTGTGTTATGGTATGCCAGTGATTTTTCAACTGTTTTCATCTCACGGCACACATAAACTAATTGCTAAAATTCTGCAGCACACCACAAAATACATTATATTTTTTTGCCTATCTGCCAAAAAAATAGGTATAATTTTGATTCATCCGCACCAGATAGCTATTGTTGTATTGGCTGTTGTCATTTTCTTATTTGACAGTCTAAGGGAAAAGAGATCAGTGTCCCTGACTACTGCCTGTTTTAAACATTCTCGCAGCAATGGATAAAAATCTCTGCATTAAAAAAAAAAAATCTCTGCATTATACTGTAGTAACAAACAGAGTGAGCATCTCAGTGGCATGCAACAAAAAGGGTTTATTTCTTGTTTATGCTACATGCCTGATGCAGCTTGGCTGTGCCCTCTGCTCAAAGTCATCTTCTTGCCAGGACTCAGGCTGAGGGGACAGCCACCATCTGAGTGACCTGTCACTACAGCAGAGGGGAAGAGCATGGCAAAGCATTCAGTGACCATTAAAGCTTCCACCCAAAAGTCATGCGTGACTCCCACTTACCCAAAGCAAGATCCACAGATGGGGAAAGAAAGGGGCAGAGGCAGAATGAGTGTATACAGCCTGACGACTCCAATGCACCCCACACACACCCCAGGGAATCCCTTGAATCCCTTGCCAAAGAATACCTTGTTTTAATTGCACAAATGACAATCAAATTTAAAATACAGGCTGTTGGCTTTCGTAATAAAAGAAATCCTGTAAGGAAGGTTTGATAGTAAGCAGAGGACATAAAGGAAGAGAGACAAAAGAATAAGTAAAGAATGAATGGTAAGTGAAGTATTAGAAGAATAAGAGAAATGAAGGCAAAGGTGAGAAGGAGAATCATGACAGGGAGGGTTGCCATCCTTGATCTGAAGGACTTTCGTACCATTTTCTTCTCCTCTGATTTTCCACTGTTGTTTATTTGACTAGTTAGTCAAAGAAAGACCCCTAGGATAGAGGAAGCAGGGATGAGCAGGAAGATGTGGTTAAATCAAATATGTGACTCTGGGCTATCAAAGGAGGGTAACTGGAGAAAAAATAAACAAGGAACAATAAGAAGCAAAGGAAAATGGAAGGCAGAGAGTCTAAAATTCAAAAGGCACTTGTGCAGGGGAAATGCTGCAGCAAGATGAAATGGGTAGAGTTTGTTATTCTAGCCCTTGAAGTACCAGATTTTTCCCTTTGTGCACTCTGTCTGATAATGTTTGCAAAGCTCATGGTCTTGAGATTTCCTATGTGTCCCAGGGAAGAAGATTGCCAGTTGGGAGTGGGTTATCACAGAATAAATTCACTGGGCCCTTCGCATCATGGCTTAAGGAGTGGCCTGTGTTGGAATGGGGCCCAGCTGCTCCCGAAGCCAGCCTCTCCCCACCCATCTATAGACAGACACACGCTCCGTCTTTCTACTTCCACGCAGCCCACGGCTGTGGAGAATGTGCTGTGCCTGCTGGGTAGAGGCAGTATGACTGTTCCAGAGAAAACCTTGTTCCAATCCATGAGTAATCACATCAGTTTTTTTTTTCTTTCTGTTTTTGTTTTAATCTTTACAGCTCCACAAGCCCAATGCTAAAAATATCATTTCGGTGTAGCCAGAACTGCTTTTAGTGGCACTTTTCTAGGGAAGACTTTTAGGCATCTATATTAAGTGTCAGACTGTCTTTGCACACAAAAACCATGAAATGGTTTAGTTGAAATCAACTGTGAGAGAGCTTCTGAATCCTCAGAGAGAGTACAGGTGTGCCTGAGGGCGTAGCTCGCTGCTTCCCAAGGTGCTGCCTAGACCTTGAACTGCAGTGGCTTTTGTGCTTGCACTACAGCCTCTTCTATGGTCATCGTTTCATGACTTCATGGTGGAACCGTTGTTTTGTTTTTTTTTTTTTAATTTTACATGAAACAGAAATAGTTTTCTAAAGAGATTCACTCATTGTAACGAATCAGGAAACCTACGAGTAAGGCCAATGGTTTAAATTACCTTTCAGTGCTTCCTGTTCAGTATCATTTTGTTTTCTATGATTAATACTTCCCTTTCCTCCCTCCATCTACAGATATATGATTTCCTCAGAGGCCGTCATGTTTTGCACAGGGCAGCCACAGCCTAATCAATGCCCATGTGAAAAAGGGGGGTGGGGGCTCACTCACGGATACAGAGAATAGATTGGTGGTCACCAGAGACAGGAGGAAAGGGATGGGTGAAATGGGTGAAATGGGTGAAGAGAGTCAGAGGTACAAATTTTCAGTTATAAACTAAATAAGTTCTAGGTATGTAATGTACAGCATGGTGACTAGATTTAAGAATCCTGTGTTGCACTTTTGAAAGTTGCTGAGAGTAAAAATCTTAAAAGTTCTCATCACAAGGAAAAAAAAATGTAACTATTGTAAACATGGTGGTGGATGTTAACTAGACTAATTGTAGTGATCACTTTACAAATATCATATTGATATGTTATACACTTGGAACTCATATAATGTTATGTGTAAATTACAGCTCATTAGAATAAAAAGGCTCAGCACACTGGGTGCCTGGCTTGGCAAGCCGCAGTGTCAGAGCTGCACAGTGCAGCTTTCCTCTGGGAGAAACCCCACTCGAGGCCACATGACTCAGTGAGCAGAGTGGGGGCTTCATTCCAAACCCCACGTGCCCTTTGGGAAGGCATCTTTGTGAAATACACAAGCTGCACAGCTGGGTATGTCAACTCTTACATGTTCTTACACGATATGTCTTCTCAGTTACATTCAATTGGCCGAGGGTGGCTTCTTATATGAGCCAGGCCAATCAGAGCCCTTCGGTGGAATTTTTTCCAATTAGACCCAAGAGAATCAGACCTTCTCTGTCAGTGAAGATCAATTCTGTGAACTGCTGGTGACTGAGAAAAGCCATGGGTAGTGAGAAAGAATGAAGCCAATGTGAATAAAGAAACAAAAGCAAGAGACAGCAAGCATTCAATCAGCACTGAAGTTCCTGGTTCCTGTGGCACTGAGACCAGCAGCATCCCTACCTTTCTTGTGGCGGATGGTCTGGTGGTTCAGCCCTCCCTTGGGTTTCATGATTCAGTAGACATTCTTTTTGCTTCAGCTTCTTTGAGTTAGGTTTACATCACAAAAACTTCAGAGTCATGAAAAAATGCAGTAGCATTGCAAAGAGCAACCACCTACTGTGGCAGCCAGGGCTTCCAGAGGTGGCTCCAGCTCGCACAGATCACCCCCCCACCCCAAATAGCTCCAGGAAAGGAGGTAACTGCAACTTAGGCACAGAGCGGCCATGCTTGTTAAATCCTTAGGAACTGATGATTCTCCATTTCTAGCAGGATGACCTTAAGCAAGCGTATAGACCTCCGTTTCTACATTTGAAAAAAGGAAATTTTAATAGTTTCTATTTCATAGGTTTGTTGAGAAGATTCAATGAAATAAGATGTGTAAATATTTAGGACAGGTACCTGGCACCGAGTCTTCAAGAAATGTTAAATCTGATTATTATTACTTGATTATTTCCAGTGTCCAAATGGTGCTTGACACAGAATAGGCGTGAGCTACATTTTGCAATGGATAGAACAATCTCAGTCTAGGCCTAACTTTGTAGCTAATAGTTAGTCTGTGACCTTCAGTTAAGTCATTTTTTTTGAACCTCACTTTTTTTTTTCTCAGTTTCAGTGGGAGTAATAATATTCTCGTCAGGTTAATTAAAAGATAACAGGAAATAATGTTTGTGAACAAATCTCATGAACTCTAATATTATACCCAACTGTGAAAGATGAAAGATTAGAAAGATAGATCTGTTTGCTTTTTTTCAGAAATGCTAAGATATTTGTATTTTAATAGCCAAAAAAAGAAGTGAGAATTTAAAAATTTATATTCTTCTATTGAATGCAATAGGTATTATATGTCCTAAACTAGGATTTTTTTCTCCATTGAAATCAATGGAACTATTTCTATTTTGATGAGAAAAAGTGTGTCCTTTAAACATTTTCAATTTTCCTTGAATTAGTCCTCATGCAAAAATTTCACTTTTCCTTTATAGAAGACTGCCTGAGAATTTTGATGGTAGTACCCCAAGCTCAGTTTGGGAAAACAGCAATTTTAAATTACAAATCAAACCTTTGCATTATATTGAAAACATTATCTTGTATACAACAAAAGAAGCTTCAGATCAAACCATCTGTTTTCTTAACGTGCTAATATTTGAGAAGTGGAGTTTTGAAAATAAAACTGAATACAATCATCTCTGGACCATTTCAGTGGGAGAGTCACCTGACCCCCCCAAAAAAAAAAATCTATTGACTTTGTAGCAAGTTTGCAGATATGATTGAATAAAATGTTCAGCAGAATAAATTCAAGTTACAGAATAAAATGTGAAACACTTGATGAAAATAGGAAAGTTGAGCATAACGCCACAGCATCCTGTTTCTCTTTTAACTTAGGACATCACCATACATTCTGAGACACATCCTCCTCATCTCTTAACCCGACCATTACCAGAAAGCAACAGGGCAGCAAGGAAGGTGCAGGGGCTTGGAGAGAACCCAGGCGTTTGCCTTGAGCCTGGCCACAGATCTGCTCAGAGTGGTGATGTGGTTCCAAGGTTGTGGCAGGCACTATTGACTCCCTTTCAGCAACACTTGCCCTGCTTCCTTGCCTACAAACCTCAATTTTGCTTAGTTCTCAATATGCATAACCCTAGGGGATAACTCCTGATTGGTGTCTGTCAACTCATTGCTGCTAAAGGTGGGGGAGTAACTCCGTTCTGACCAATGTGATATAAGGGGAGTCTGCTGGGGGATCTGGGAAAGTTTTCTCTCAGGTAAAGAGGACATGCCTCTGATTCTGCTCCTTTGCCCCTTCCTTCTTTGAACATGAGGATACGATGCCAGGAGGTGCTGCAGACCTTTAGGTAACCGTGATCAAACTATAAGCCAGTCAGAGCGACTGACTCAGTGGCCTGGCAAAGTGGACCCACTCCTGAGATTCCCACCTCTAGACCTCTTGATATATGAGTAATTTAATCACTTTATTGGCTAAAATACTGTTAAGCTTTTTGTTACTTGTAAGGAAAATCACCCTAACTGATAATAGGGTCTTCCACAAAGAATTTTACACACACACCCCTGCTCTCCCCTCTCCCTTACCCCCACCATAATACCTGGACAAATGTGATGCTACACAGTTTAGAACCACAGAACATCAGACCTGAAAGTTATTCTACATCTCCAATGAACAGATGACATACTAAGAAATTAAGAAGTGATTTCTCTTGTTTAAAGGGTTGAAATTTGTTAGTGCAAATACCCATGGGAAAGGAGAAAGATACATCAGACATTTGAACTTTGGTGTGAATGACTCTGTCAGAATCATTCCCTAGGAACACATTTGTCTTTGGACAACAAACATTCAGCACTAGGACCTGAGTTGAGGAAGTTATCTTTTTTTTTTATTTGTTGTTCAAGTACGGTTGTCTCCATTTCCCCACCACCACTCTCCCCTGCCCCACCCATCCCCAGCTTCCAACCTCCATCCTATCCCTTTAGGCTTTGTCTATGTGTCATTTATATATTTTCTTTGGTGACCCTTCCCCTATTTCCCCCCATCATCCCTCTTCCCTCTGGCTACTGTCAGTTTGTTCTTTATTTCAATATCTCTGGTTATACTTTGCTTGCTTGTTTTGTTGATTAAATTCCACTTATAGGTGAGATCATAGGGTATTTGTCTTTCACCACCTGGCTTATTCCACTTAGCATAATGCTTTCTAGTTCCATCCAGGCTGGTGCGAAGGGTAGGCATTCCTTCCTTCTTTCTGCTGTGTAGTATTCCATTGTGTAAATGTACAATAGTTTTTTGATCCACTCATTTACTGATGGGCACTTATGCTGCTTCCAACACTTTCAAAATGTCCATACTACCCAAAGCAATTTATAGATTCAATGCAATCCCTATTAAAATACCAATGACATATTTCACAAACACAGAACAAACATTTCAAAAACGTATATGGAGCCATAAATGACTCTGGATAGCCGCAGTAATTTTGAGAAAAAAGAACAAAGTAGGAGGGATCACAATACCTGATATGAAGCTTGTATTACAAGGCCACTGCAATCAAAAGAGTCTGGGACTGGAATAAGAACAAACACATGAATCAATGGGACAGAATTGAGGGATTTATCTTTAAGAAAGGGAAAGATACAGAAAAGGGAATCTGGAGGCTCTGTGATCAAAGTCTTCTTCAAATATCTAGTAAGATGGAGAATGCATTTTCCCAAATTGCCTTCCAGAAATGCACAATGAGCATTTCCTCCAGAAGGCAGGAGAACTCGGGCTTCACCACACCTGGGGCTGCCCATCTCTGCTCTGGTGCCAGAGGCGCTAGGCATTGGACAGGAAGAGGTTTATGTAATTTCATGGAAGAGATTTTTTTAAAGCTAAAGTAAATATAGTAAGTTCTCACTTAGTGCCATTGATAAGTTCTTGGAACTGTAGCAAAACAACATCTAAGAAAACCAATTTTACAATAGGCGAATTGATATAAACAGGAGTTCAGTCCCTAGGCATTTCACCAACATTATTTGAAAACCTCCTGTACTATTAGAGGTACTGGGGATCGGTGTCAAAGCTGTAAACACTTTCTGAACTTCTGAAATCCAGTCCTTCCATGGCCACGCAGAGGAACCCTGACTATTCGATTTACTTAAATCATTTGTTTTCAGGATTTTTCTTGGAATTTTGTCAATCCATTTCCCTATTTTTCCCCTTAAAGTTTTGTGAAAAACAAGGTAATTTTTATCAGAGAGAATATATTCTAACAAAGTGTATAGAAGATAGTAAATGCTCAATAAATATTTGCAGAAAAAAATGTGTGAAAAAACGCAGGAGACTCAGAAACACAGAAAACAGAATTTTAGAGAAACTACCTCTTTTACGCATTCATTTGTAAACAGTCAACTCTCGTTCCACAAATATGTTTTCTATATATATCTTAAATTATTCATTTCTTCGCCCACAAAGGGGAAGGTTATTTGGTTTCTGTTCACTGAAAATGCTGGGGTTTAGTTTGTTTTGAAATCTCAATTGTATCATCTTTAGTATAATGAGGAGTGAAAGGAATGCAAGCTGCTGCCACAGGTTTTGCACAGGTGATGGAAACAAACCCGAGGGTTCTAACTGTCGCTGCAAATTACTATGCTGTGCAGGTCAGTCTAAGACATTTGGTGGAGCTGTACAGTTCAACTAGAACAGCTTAAAATGCTGATGTAACCAAAGTAAGTAAATAATAAATGTTCTCCTTCACTTGTTATTACATGGGTAAATGTAAGTCATGACATATTTTCTTTGCTCACTTGAAGAGTGATTTATGCACTCCTGTTACCAAGCTTATTTCAAGGGCTATTGGAGTTGTGCATTCAGCTCTGGAAGTAAATGAGGAGTCTGTCATTGAAACTCCCCAAAAGTGTCCTCATTAGACACATAATTTAGCAAAAGTGATGTTGATGGTCCTGCACAGATCCCAGACTGCACACACACGCCGTTCCAGTAAATCTCCTCCTGCAGGTCCTCTGCTGTGGTCAGGGCTGGGGTTTTCACTCAGGAGCACTGAGGGAAAATAACTTAAATAGAGTTTTAAGTTTCATCAGAAGAACATTATAAAATTTTGTTACCACCATCAACAAAGAGCCATAACAGAATGCAACAGGACCTGACTTTGAATTACAGCCGATTTCTGATCATGGATGCCCACATTATTTGTACACTGGTTTATCCTTACTCTTGGCAAAGCTGACCCTGGGAAATACAGGGAAATGAGGACGGTTCATCTTTTTCCCTTTTTTTAAATCTTTAGTAGTGGATTATTTTACACAGCTTTTATTTTTTCCCTTTGTATTATATTTATTGGGGTGACACTAGTTAACAAAATGTACAGGTTTCAGGTGCACAATTCTACAACTTACCATCTGTACACTGTACTGTGTGTCCACCACCCCAAGTCAGGTCTCCATTCATCACCATTTGTCCCCCCATCCCCTCCTTCACCTCCTCCCCTCCTCCTGGCGATCACACTGTTGTCAACATCCACGAGTTTTTTCTCTTTCTTGCTCAATCCCTCCACACCCCCCACCCAGCCCCACTGCCCCTCAACTTCCAAGAGCTGCCAACCTCCTCTCTATGAATGAGTCTGTCTCTCTCTTGCTTGTTAGTTCATTTTGTTCATTAGATTCTACATATAAGTGAAATCATATCGTACATGTCTTTCTCTGATTGGCTTATTTCACTTAGCATAATGCTCTCCAGGTCCATCCATACTGTCACAAAGGGTAACATTTCCTTCCTTTTTCACAGCCATGCAGAATTCCACCGTATAAATGTATTACAGCTTATTTATCCACTCCTCTACTGGTAGACACTTGGGCTGCTTCCAAATCAGTGGATGAGTGGATAAATAACATTGCAAATAACATTGCAATGACCATAGGGGTGCACATATTCTTTCCAATTAGTGCTTTGGATTTCTTTGGATAAATTCCCAGAATTGGTGGTGCAGCCACTGTGGAAAGTGATATGGAGTTACCTCAAAAAAATACAAAAGGGCCCTGTCTGGCATGGCTCAGTAGATTGAGCACTAGATAGCAAAGCAAAGGGTCGCTGGTTTGATTCCCAGTCAAGGAACATGCCTGGGTTGTGGGCCAGGTCCCCAGTAGGGGGTGAGCAAGAGGCAACCACACATTGATGTTTCTCTCCCTCTTTCTCCCTCCCTTCTCCTCTCTCTAAAAATAAATAAAATCTTTTTAAAAAATACAAAAGGAACTGCCTTAGGACAGTTTGTCTTAAGTTCCAGTTTTCCCCTATAGATAGCTTTTCATTTAACAAATATGTTTTAAGCACATATTTCATACCAAGCATGATTCTAAGTGTGGGGGACCCTGCAGGCAGCAAATCAGAGTCCCTGACCTTGGGGGTCTTATTTATAAGGTAAATATGATAAACAAATCAACAAAAATATATGATATGAAACTTCGTATCCATAGATGCTATAATGAAAAATATTGGAGGGTGAGAGGAGGAGAGTGATGTTTTAGACAGGACTTTAAGAGGAGAGGCATCTCAGAAAAGGAAAGGTGAATGAATCGTGAAGTCAGACTTCTCAATTCAATTGTGTACTTGTGAAGAATGCAACTGTGTACTCGAAACTCATATAATGTTATTAACCAATGTCAACCAAATTTATTAATTTTAATAAAAGGAGAGATCGCCTATGTGTTTGAGTGGGCCCAAAGAAGGAATCGTGTACAAACTGAAGAGATGAGATCTTTGTCCAAAGCTATGTCAGTGAAAAAACAATGCTACAAACTCAAAATTAAGAAAAGGTCTACAATCAAGTCTGATCTGGATGATAACACCATCCCACAGCAGAGGCATTTGGGGTGGTGCTGAGGTAACTGGAACCCAAGATATTGTCGAAAGAGTTGGGGGATCAGAAATATGGTAAATCATTTCTGAGAATACTTTTGCAGTGTTCCAATCTGTAAAGGCCAGAGAAGAATGGAATGTACCTGAACAGTGACTGAGCCCTAACACAGCCCCTGTCGATCTCATATGATGTACCAAATAACCTAGCTCAGTTGCCTACGACAGATAGGACCAGGAGAGAGTCACAGGAAAAGAAGAACTGGCAGGCTTCAAAACACTACTGCATCTACCCCCTGCACCCCCAGAAACCTGTAACCAAGCATGAGGCCTCTACACGTAGGACTCGGACTCCTGAACACAGCCAGTTCTGCGACCAGTTTTTCAAGCCAGGCTTCCCCCAAACCCAGAAGAAAGGATCCTGAATGCCCATTGTCAGAAGTCGGGCAGCTACCACCTGTTTTAATGACCATGCTCAGTGCAAAAGAACTCTACAGAATCTGTTATTTGTCCTATCATTTAAAAGCAAAAAAAAAAAAATCTGCCAATGAGAAAAATATTGACAAAACTATACTTCAGAGCAGAAAAGAGCAGATGCAGCCAGAGGACACTAAGTTAGTGTCTGAGTTTCTTACAGAGCAGACAAGGCCCTGAAATGCATGCTGTAAGAGTGGGGGGGACTGGCTGTAGCAATTCTGTACAGGACCCTGCCTGTACAAAAAAGCCATAGCTGGAGCTCCAGTGGCACAATCGGTTAGCGTGCGGCACTTATACAAAAAAGCCATAGCTTTTGCCTGATGGATCACATGTTGATATATTTGCTGAAATTAAAAACTTTCCTCTCAAGTATGATGAAGATTGTCTAGATCCAAATGTTCAGAAGTGGGATAGAATGGTATTAGGACTCAGCTATCACAAACGGCCTGTGAATAGATCAGTTTTCTTACGGTTCTGAGAAACCACTCTAGCTACGTGATAGAGCATATATCCTACTTGAGAACCTGAACTAGGATCTCTTATGATCTTGAATTAGGTTTCTCATTTTCATGGAAATTTGGATTAAGAAACATGGGTATACTGTGTTTTGCCATGCATAATGTGCACTTTTTGCCCAAATTTTTGAGGGAAAAATAAGGACGTGTGTTATACATAGGTAGTACTAATTCTGTATCTATAAAAATGTCTTTAATTATTTTAGTTATGCTTATGCATTAAAAGTGTGACTCTAGAAAACAATAACAATATCCATATGCAAAACAATATCCTGGGATATGATAATGGGTTTTGTTTCTAAATATAAATAATTGAATAATTGAATAAAAAGATTAAAACAAAAGATTTTTTTTCCTGAGAGTTTGGGCTAAAAACATGGATGTGCATCACACTCAGCAAAATACGGTACCTTGATCTAAAGGCTGAAACTCAAGCTTTATAAATTTGCCAACAACTTACAAATGAAGGTCATAGATTGATCTTTTATAAAACCTTATTTAAGGCTTTGTGGAGAACCTTGACTAATGTATGTAGGCTTTGTGGCTTTTGCCTTTTCCAGTTTCATCCTCCCAACTCCTGATTTTTTTCCATGTCTTTATCCGTCCAGAAGCCCTTTTGCTCCCTCCCACCCCTTGTGTTCAGGGTCTGGCGCACAACAGAAGCCTCTCCTACACCACCAACTATGTGATGTTATTGTTAATGGAGACACAGTTTCAAATAAGATATTGGTATTCTTACTGTAAGTTTTATAATTACCACAATTTCTGCTTAAAACATGTTGAAACCACCACTAGCCTGAAACCCACCCCCTGAGTGATCTGTGTCTAGTCACAGGATGGAGTGGCAGTGTTGTAAATGTCACCCCACTCCACCGCTCTGGCAGGCACCCTCGTTAAGGTCAAGGAGAAGAAATTTAAATATCAGGGTTGAGCTCCTGAGCAATCATGTCATTTCTATTGATCACCTAATGAAAATTTATGGCATTTAACAGTGAAGAGAGAAATTTACATGGGGATGCTAGCTTCCACAGCTATGCTCACACCATTTCCAGAAAGGCCTCTCATCATACTTGCTCTTACAATGCATTTTAAAATTCTATTCAAAGAAAGCCAAGTGGGACTGAAGAGAGGCTGGACACTTCAGCTCTGCAATCTAACTGACTAGTAATATAAATAAAATGTAGATACAGGGAAGTATCGTGAGAACCCCAAAAGTCAGTACGTGGAGGCCAAAGTAAAGGGAAGACAAAAGCTTTGCTTGATCTGTTTGGCTAGACTTGCCTGTGATAATTTCCTGGGGTCCTGCAGATGTGATAGCTAATGGCAACTATAAAAAATTCAAATGGGGAACGTAAGCAAGAGCAGAGGCACAGTCATACGGTGGTAAACTATTAACACCTTCACAAGAAACAGAGATGGGAATCACATATTTGAAATGGGTGAGAATTATGTTACCTACAGAATCTAATTTACAGTTGTGAAAGGAAATAAAAATTCCCAAGAAGCTATGGCAACTGTTCTTGGCTGATTGTGGCCAGTGCTCCTGGCAAATACAGCTTTGCAGTAGTTTAAGGGGGTTGACATTACTTGCTAAACGAAAAGCTTCCTATTTCCTTTAAAATTATTCATGAGGATGGAAAGGAAAACAAGGGCTCTCTCTGCCCTTGTATCTTCCTTTGAGCTCCAAAGCACATAGAGAGCCATGCAGACACGTCACCTTCTCAGAATGTCCTCCCTGACACCCTTATCTAAAGGGCATGTGCCACACATGCCTCTCCGTGTCCTCACGGGGCTTGGCCATCCCCAACACTTATTCCTGCCTGAGGACAGCAGTCTAGCTGTCATGGCACACAACCTGGAGCAGGTAGCCACATGGGCAACTCACCTGTGACTTGCCAGCTGTGGAACCTTGGACAGGGTACTTAAGTTTTCTCTGTCTTGGTTTCCTTTTTTGAAAAATTGCATTGTTTAGAATGCCAACCACATAGGATTGTTGGGGTGATTTTTCATATTGTGCTTGTGAAATAAAACAGGTAAGTAAAATGTGCCTGCCTGTTTATTGTCTCCCTATTAGAACACATGTTTGATGAGGAAAGGGCCCATTGTAGCCTCAGTGCTAAGAACAGTGCCCCCCACACAGTAGGCTCTTCATAAAGACTTGCTGAGGGTATGGCTGGCAGCACCTTAAGCTTTCTCTGTGCAGCTTGCTTGGTTCCTCTCTGCCTTCATTTTCAAATGACCTTATTTGGATGATTTGGCTTATGTGTTCAATGAAGGACTCACAGACAGATTTTATACCAACAAATTCTCTGGGAATCTAATCTTGTTAATATAGGTAATACTTTACGAGGTCTTAGTTTAAGGTCTATAGTTTCTCCTGGCCCAAATATATGGTCCAAAAACAATACTCAGTGTATATTTTAAGTATAAGGTAATGAGATGTTATTTAAATGAGCACTCTTGCAGGGCCGGATGGGTGGGGGAGGGGGATAATGGGGAAAGAAAGGGAACAGGTACAAAGGACCCATGGACAAGGACAATGGAGAGGGGATTGTTTTTGGGAGTGGGGGCTGGATGGGGCAGGGGAGAGCAACAAGGGGGGGAGTAAGAATAACTGTAACCAAACAAAAATAAAAAATTTACAAACAAAATAGAAGCATACAAAAAACCATAAGCACTCTCTGCTGAGCTGTGAGGCACACAGACCAGTGGGGATCAGGGGTGAGGTTGGAGTGGGCAGGGTAGGACAAGGAAGTAACCCAGTCATTGTGCATGCCTTGGAAGGGATGCTCACCTTCCCATTTTCAGAATAAAAGAGTGGTAGCTTTATCCAAGAGTCTCCTCCGGTGAACAGATTGCCGCAGAGCACTCTGCAGACAGGGACAATAGTTGTGGTCAGATGGGGCCCTAATCTAGGGAAATGAAGGGGCAGGAGGAGCCATCTGAATTGAAGCAGGTCCCTAGTCAGCAACTGAGCTGCAAAGGCAGGACCCAACTCCAGGGCAGACAGGCCTGGGCAAGAATTTTCATGCTGTCCAGCCACAGACATGTGGCTGGCGTTTCAGGACCAAATTTAGTCCCAGCAGGAAATTGGGGGACTAATCAGAGACCAGGGCTCAAAACCAGCTGAGTGGTGGCTGGCCGCTCTGAATGGTCTCCGTGAAGCCCAGAGCCCCGTTTGTGAAGCCCTCAGTCTTGGGCTTTTCTCATTCCTTGGGCTGGGCTGTCAGCGCATCTGAAAACTAATACCCTCCAGTTCCCCAAAATGTCTCTTTACTTCTTTAAGTAATTTCCTCCTTTCCATTTTCTCTACTTTATTTCAGAAATTCATATTTATGTCTACCTCCTAGTTTGATCCTCCAATTTTCTTATTGTTTCTCTTCTATTTTCCTACTAAGACTCTTT
Source organism: Glossophaga mutica (assembly GCA_039655065.1). NCBI lineage: Eukaryota > Metazoa > Chordata > Mammalia > Chiroptera > Phyllostomidae > Glossophaga > Glossophaga mutica. The sequence continues at coordinate 146,990,430 of CM077306.1, forward strand.
AGGGTTGATTTTGTTTTTATTTTGTTTTACTTCCTGGTCAGTTTCCTGAAATTTATCTCTTAGCAAGCTTATTAACTTTTTCCATTTCTGCTGTCAAATTTTAACTCCCAAGAGCCCTCTCTTCTTGTTTTACAGATGTAATGTGTTCTCTTGTCTTTCTCTAGGGAGTTCAATTACAAGATGTTTGGGGTATTTGTTTCTTATCTTCTCTGTATAGTTTCTGAGTCCCTTGAGTTCCTTTTTGTTTTTGTACTTTCATGTCTCTGTTTGTCAGGTTAGATGCTTCTCTTGACATCTACCCATCCTCAGCTGTTCATATTGGCATAAGAGCGAAGCCCTCAAAAGCTGAGAGAAGTTCTATGGCTGATGCTGGCCCTCGGTTCCAGGTGAACCTCACTGTGCGGTTTTAGGCTGAGGCAGCCAATTTGTGGGGTGGCCCTCAGATATTGGTGTCTATTCATCTATTCTCCTGCTTCAATCAGATTCTCCAGAGAGGAGTCCTCAATTTTCCTACCTAGAGAGTATAAGCCTGGTTACCAGTATTGTGGGAAGAGAGTTGAGCCTGTCATTGGAAAGGGGCTCAGCACTAGATGCGTGGACTTTCACTGAATTCTTCTGCTTCCAGCCTCTGGCCTCCCTCTCCCCCGTCTCCTCCAACCTGGTATTCTTGAATCCATCCCTTCTTTGAGAACTTCAGAAAGTTAATCACCTTTCCCCAGCAAATTCTAAAATTCATAGTGAACAGCTAACGCAGAAGGATAATTTTTAAAAGTTGCAAATTAAGCCTTAAGAACATTTTTTTCATACATACCTTTTTGAGGACAATAATGAAAAGGGGCTATAAAGTTGTAAATCCAGGCTGCACGAGAGCTTGGTTAGGCGGGCTGTTGTTTCCACGTGTGTGCTTACCAGGCAGTTTGCAGTGCAGGACAGAGTAGAGGGGCAACCCAGGGACACCATGTATGCTCTTGTCCTGGGCCCCTGCAGACAGGCTATTTGAATAAATTACCTTCACCGGCAAAATTAGGTGGGTTGAGAGTGGGGTCTTTAGGTCCTTTCCAACGCATCTATTCCATTCCACAATAATAAGCCCATCTCATCTATATTCCTGTGGAAAGCTAGGATGAGTCATATACAGACATTATCAACTCTGCTTCAGGACATTAAGGTGATAGGACATGAATACTTTGAATCATAAATGACAGCACCACCTCCCACCTGATATAGTTTAGGGAGACAAATAAATAGGCAGTGTTACCTGCACTCCACTTTTGCATGATTTGAACTTTTCTTTTAGGCATGAAAGGCAATGGCTATAAAAATTGCTTCTTTTAAGGTTTGTTAAGATTGGAACTTCACATTGGATTTCACAGAATCTGCATTTTATATTTAAGAAAGAAAAGTGAGACAAGCCAGTTTGTGTGGCTGGGCATGAATCTGAATGAGTAAACATCACATAAAAAGGGCAGCTGTAGACAGCATGTAGATAGAGCGTGCTGGGTGGCTGTGAGGTTTGTGGCTAATGTTTAGCGTGCGCGCACACACACACACACACACACACACAAGGCCTTGAAATCTATCCTTGCAAATGTCCAGGAATTTACTTCAACACTACCTTTGCACGCACAGCAATGCCCTTGCAATCAGTCTAATGACATACCAGGAAATACTTCAGCGAAGTATAAAACTATAAACAGAATATATTATTTCTCTGCAAAACTTGTGTCCTTCAACAAACTTAAGCCCTTTACCCCCTGCAACCTTCAGATGAGAATTCTCTTAATTAAAGAGACTTGTATCTGCAATTTGTAGGCGACGGGCTCTGCCCCGAGTCCCTGACAGCCTTGCGGGTCTCCACACAGACCTTGGAGCCCAGGCCCAGCTGTGGTCTGACTTGTCTTGCCTGTCATCTTCTCAGGAACTCACCAAGAGAGGCAGTTCTGTGAGGAACTATCACAAAGCTATTTTCTACCCACCACCCTGCCTGTGAGAGGGTGCCACAAGATAGCTTCTCATCTCTTTCCCTGACTCCTGTGAGGTGTAGGACTATCTACCTCTCTCCCTCCTTCAGAGACAGTTACAGATTATAACACTGCTTGGCTGGAGTCTAGAGTTGGATCCTCAGCAACGGTGTCCCATTACTCATGTTTCCCATTATCTGGCCCTTTGGGTTTGTTGTGGTCCTTTGGGACAAGGGACACTGGTAGCTGGCACATGTTTATCTTGCTTATGCTGTCTCTATAAGTAATAGATTGCCTAAATGCATCTGGGCTTGTTGCCTCTTTACCAGCTGAATCAATAGAAGTGTGGCAAGCCAACCTAGTAGTATGTAAGTGGCCACTGCTGCTGCTTAGTGACTGCTTGATAGAAAACCTGACCAACAGTAGCTTGAGAAAGGAAGTATATTTCTTTTCCCCACATGCCAGGAAGTCTGGACATAGGCAACTACTATGTTAAGTCAACAACATGATGTCAAGGCTGATGTCACTGCAAAAATTCTTCAGTCTTCATGGTCACAAGATGATTGCTGCAGTTGCAGGCATCACATCTGCATTCAAGGCAGGATGAAGCAGTAAAGGAAGGCATCAGCTACCTGTTTTTTGGGGGGAAACAATAGCTTTCTCAGAAACCCCAAACAGACTTTTTCTTGTACATTACTGGACCTAGCAGGTTCATACTACCCTGAGCTTCAAGCTCTGAGACAGAGATTCACCCTGAGCCAGATATATGGTTTGAAAGAGAGGAACTAGGTTGTCATGACTGGCCTAATCTAGATCATACTAGTCACAGTATACCCTGGGCTGGTCTCTATGCCTCTTTCAACCAGACAGGAATTTTCTGGTGAGAGAAGTCAAGATCACTTAGATAGGCAACAACTGTGTCTTTCCCTTGAACCAATGCAACAAGTCCCAGCTGTCCCAGCTTCTGAAGACCAGTCAGTGGGTGACTCCACCTCCTCCCCTTGCTTACATGTCAACTGTGCCTCATACTTGGATCCAACCAGTAAAGAGATGATTGTGGGCATTATGAGATAATTTCCAGTTCTGTAGAAACTGTGAGGCTGACCTGAAAAGACAAAATATTAGAGTCATCACTACCAAAGACTGTAGATACACCAGCCCCTTAATTCCTTTGCTTTTCTTCCTTCTAGAAGCGGAATACCAGGCTTAACATTAAGTGGTCAGAATAGGATGACATTAAGTGGACATTGAGAGTCTAGGCCCACAGAAACTAGGCTATGGGGACTTTACTGATCCCTCCCTTCTTTTTCACTTGTCAAACTCCTACTCACCCCTCAGGACCCTGCTTAAAATAATTTTCTTCATGAAATATTTCACAAACTTCTCAAAGTCAGGCACACCATTTGTAATCTTACAGCCCTTTTTCATAACTCTATTGTAACCCTTACCATTGGCACTCTGGGATTGTTTACTTATACAACGATCTCATCCATTAGATCAGGAACTTTTCCAGGAAGCAGTTTTGTCCCAAACACTCAGCACAAGGTGGAAAGCTCAGCAGTGAGTTCTCAACCTATTTTTATTGAATTAAATCTATTTAAACTTTGAATAATTAATAACATAACATAAAATCCTATATCTCAATTTAAACACATAAAAATAAAAAATGCACTCATTGTCTCAAAAATACATAAGCAAAATAAAAAACAAATGAAAACCAAGAAAGTTATTTGCAACCCCCATCATATAAAAATAATTTGTTTTTCTTATGTATATAAATTCCTAGAAATTGAGATAAAAAAGCTCAACAAACCAAAAGATAAATGGGCAATAACATGGTCAGACAAGTCACATAAAAAGTATAAATAGCCCTTAAGCCAGTAAGAAGATGCTCAATCTTATAGTTTTTAAAAATGCTAATTAAAACTATATTGAGATGTCATTCTCTCTTATTATATTGGCAAAAATCTAAAAGTTCAACAATATACAACTGACCCTCAAACAACACGGGTTTGAATTGCTTGGGTCCACTTACATGCAACTTTTTTCCAATAAATTTATTGGTAATTTTTCTGGATATTTTCAATAATTTGAAAAACATACAGACAAAGCTTTACTTAACATTTTTCTCTAGCTTATTTTATTATAAGAATATAGTATGTAATACATATAGCCTACAAAATATACATTAATTGACTATGTTATTGGTAAGGTGTCTGGTCAATAGTTAGATATCACTAGTTAAATTTTTGTGGAATCAAAAGTTATGCACAGATTTTTGACTACATGAACTTTAGCATTGCTAACTCCCAGACTGTTCAAGGATCAACTGTACTCAGTGAGACTGTTGGGAAATAGGCAGTTTCAAGCATTTCTTGGAGAGTGTGAATGATACAGTTGCTAGAGGGGCATGTGGCAGTATCTACAGAGTATTACAAATATTTTCACTCTGTAACCCAATTCTCCTGCTTCTAGAAACTTATCCTACAGCAATGTCTGCTCAGTTACAAAATGATTTGCATAAATGACATGTTTGTGGTATTGATTGTAACAGCATGAGAAGCAACTCACCTGAAGAGACACTTCCTCCAAAGAGGACATACAGATGGTCCATAAACATATGAAAAGATGGTCAATGTCACTAATCCTTAGAGAAATGCAAGTTAAAACCACAATGAGATTACACTCCATACAAGTTAGAAAGGCTATCATTAATAAATCAACAAACAAATGTTGGCAAGAATGTGGGAAAAAAGAACATTCGTACACTGTTGGTGGGAATGCAGACTGGTACAGCCACTGTGAAAAACAGCATAGAGTTTCTCAAAAAAATTAAAAATGGAACTGCCTTATATGCCCAGCAATTCCACCTGTGGTTATATATCCAAAGAAACCCAAAACACTAATTTGAAAGAATACATGTACCTCTATGTTCATTACAGCATCATTCAAAATAGCCAAGCTATGGAAGCAATTCAAGTGCCCATCAATAGATGAATGGATAAAAAAAGTTGTGTCACATATATACAATGGAATAAATTTAAAGAGAATAAAATCTTATCATTTGTGACAGCATAGATAGAGCTAGAGGGTATTATGCTAAATGAAATAAGTCAGTCAGAGAAAGACAAATACCATATAATTGCACTTATATGTGGAATCTAAAGAGAAAAATAAACCAACAAAATAGAAACAGACTCATAGATACAGAGATCAGACTGGTAGTTGCCACAGGGTAAGGGAGTTGGGGGACTGGGTGAAAAAGGTGAAGAGATTATGAAGTACAAATTGGCAGTTACAGAATAATCGTGGGAATGTAAAGTACAGCATAGGAAATATAGTCAGTAATATTGTAATAATTATGTGTAGTGCCAGGCAGATAGTGGAAATATTGGGGGGATCACTTTGTAAATTATAGGATTGTCTAATCACTATGCTGTACACCTAAAACTAATAAAAATAATATTGAATGTAAACTGTAATTGAAAAATTAAAAAAGGAAGATGAGAAGCAGCCCATTTTTTATAGATGGGGGACTGGTTAAATAAATTATGGTACATCCTCACAACGGTATATACTATACTGCTGAAAATGAATGAGGATGCCTTCTCAGTTGTGCTCTGGGAAGATTTCTAGGACAGATGGTTCAGTAGAAAAGTGAAGTTCAGCACAGAGAAGACAATGTGGTGCCTTTTGTGTTGTATGGGGAAGGAGAAAAATATGAACTTGCTTTGTTTGTGATTGTATAAAGTACTGGAAGTGTATGCACTGCAAGAAGAGAAGGCGGGTATGAGGACATGACAAATGCAGTGGAAGCATTTCTCACTGTAAACCAGTTTTACTTTTAAAACCTACAACTTATTACTTATTCCAGAACTTAAAGTTTTAAAATCCTGCATCTTGCCCATACTTTTAGAGCTGGATTTCATATCTTTGTATCTCTGCCTCAGCTCCTTCAACATCAGTTAATTTTGGCAAGTTTCCTAACCTCTCTGAAGAAGAATTCGATGAGCTGATAAATGCAAAGAAATCAAGTCTGAAATGCTAAAATCTGTGTAAGTTTGGGCTGTTATTTATACTGCACTTAATTATAACAATTTTAAAGAACTCTTGGTAACACTCCAGTGATAAGATTTATGGAATCCTTCCAATAATCCTGTGATAGGTATGAACTGTTTGTTTTTGAAGATAGTAAAATGACTGCCAAGAGAAATAAAGTGATTATTCCAAGATAACACTGATTCAGGGCCAAGTACAAATACAGGAGTTGACAATTGGGCACTGCCAGATCATTCCATGTCGCACGCACGGGAATGACAGGGGACAAGTGCATTGATTTGCATTCCTTTTCAGCAAATCAAAAAAAGAATACAATGAATCTGGCTTAGAAGTATTATGAAAGCACAGACTGTTCCACGATGTGCAAGACAACTACAAAATGCAGCTCCTGCAAGCGACTGCCACGATTCTTGGTGAAATCAATAGATGAAATCTTCCCACTAATTTTCTAGAGGCCCAGAAAATGGGGGTCACCATCAGGCTGGGAGTTTCTAGGGAGAAACTTTAAAGAAATATAGGCAATAGGTTCCACTTTGTGTTTGCATTTATGGTCCTGGGTATGCCACCCTATGATTATTTATTTAAAAAAATAAAGAATTATTGAAGCAGAAATGATATTAGCAGGGCACTGCCGATAAGTGCATCAACCTCTTTTGGATGGCTTCGTTTGCCTTTTTCTGTGGGAAATGAATGTGTGCGTGACATTTTGATATTTGGATTATCAGATAAACATCGATTCAAAACAGCACAAAGAAACAGCTTAGGCATTTTTCTTTCTAATCAAAAAATCAAGCCTAGCACATTGTGAAGAAATTGTGCCCCCTGCTGATTTGATTTGATATTAACATCATCGGCATAGACTGTGTTTAAAAAAAAAAAAACCTCTGCTTTCGAGACTGCAGGATAGTGCTGTGTCTTCAAGGTCAGGAATTTAAATGTCCTCTCAGTGTTAAGACAGCCTCTCCCAGCAATTAGGAATTCTTCGTTTGATCTTGACCTTGGGGAGAAAAAAGGAATCAAAGGAAGAACGCTTCCTTTTGAGAGTCCTAGAAAGATATTTGTTCTAAGAGCCTTCTCCGTGTGGCATGCACCTTTGTCGATGCTGCATAGGAAAAGCACACAAGATGAAAAGCTTGGAGAGACAGCTGAGTAATGGTGAGCACAAGCCCTTTGTGGTTACTTTCACCTTTATTTAGGACACAAAGGACATTATAACTTTGTTCCTCTTACCAGGAGAAATAAAAATGCTTCTTGATATTGATTGAGTTTATTATTCAATCTGAGAATATCATTATGGCCAATAACTAGCAATCATGGTCATGCATTTCAGGTGCTCAGAAGTCATTTTGTTATCTTTATATTCAGATTCTGTGTGCACCCTCCAAAAGGATTCCTGTCCTGGACAAAATTTTGAACTAGAAACCTAGGAGTTGTTACCCTGGTTCCCCTGTTCTGGGGTCCTCTTTTTGTCTTGATGCCTCCTCTGCCTATTGCCTGACACTCTGGGCTTTTAATCTATTTCTTTTTCTGGTCTGGAACCAGTTTCCCACAAGCTGCCAAGCAATCTTTCTGGAGAACATTCACTGACAAAGCTTATGTTCTCTTCTGCTACAGACTGAATGTTTGCATCCTCCCCAATTCCATATGTTGAAGCCTAGCCCCGAAATGATGGTACTTGGAGGTAATTGGATTTAGATGACATCATGAGAGTGGAGCACCCACAGGGGAACTGGTGCATTATAAAGGGATATAAAGAACCCAGTGTTCTTCCTCCTCCATGTGAGGACACAGCAAGAAGGTAGCCATCTGCAAACCAGGGAGAGGACACTCACCAAGAGCCCAATGGTGCTGACACCCTGATCTCTGACTTCCAGCCTCCAGAACTGTGAGAAATAAACGGCTGTTGTTTAAGCCCCCAGTGTGTGGTATTTCATTATAGTAGCCTGAGCTAAGGCATTCTCTTAAAAAGATACTTATACCATTGGGAGAAATTCCTGAACATAGGCAGGCCTTTAATGGTGTATTTGGCCTTGGAAAAGATAACAGAGGAGATGTTTTAACATGGAAGACCAAGTCCTCTCATACCTCTCCTAGCTAAGGCCGCAGGCTGTATTGCTGCTTTTGTTGCCATGTGTGAATAGAATAACCTCCTCCAGTGTGAAGAATACAAAACTTTTTCCTAGGTTCAAGTAATGGGTAGGTAGTAAAAACTATCCCTTTTTTTCCCCCTCCCATCCCCTACGAGAACTTGCAGTCTTCCAAGGGTCTCTCTGGTCTTTGGTCAAGGTTGCTGGATTTAGTGAAAAAAAGTACAAGGCACCCAGTAAAATCTGAATTTCAGAAAAGTAATGACTGACTTAATATTTGTTTTTGTTGCTTATCTGAAATTAAAATTTAACTGGGGTCCTGTGTTTTATCCGGCACCCTACCTTTGATTTACCTCTGTTTCTACATTTTCTGCTTTTCAGGGCATTTCCACTTGAGTAGCCACTGAGCCAGATCTGGAGGGGGCCCTGGGGTCCAGATCAGCGGCGTCCTCTCACAGCCCGCTGCTGTATCAGGCGCTCATCTCCCTCTAGCGGCCTCCAGGGACATCACACCCGCCGAGTGCAGAGCAGTCTGGGCAGTGGGGACAGACTTGGCCTGAGTCTGGGGAGGGACACTCCGAGGCCACACCCATAGGGCCCTTTTCTGCGTGCTGGAAAAAGGGCCCCGCTGAGTTCAAAATTGGCTAAACCTAATTCTGTTTTCTCCAGGGCCCTTGCACAGGCAGGTGGTCCTGTTCTCAACAGCAGAAATGGAGTTTCCCTTGTTTCAGTTAAAAGTACAATGGAAGAGTTCTCTCTCTCTAGAGCAGCCTAAGCTGACATTTGAGGTCTAACCTCAGGCTGAATGAGGTCCACTACTAATGATGGACTAATAGATGTCATCTCATGCTGAACAGAAATCCAAGCCCTTCTCCCACCAACCCCAAATGATTTGTCAAGGAGTATGCATTTACACAGCAAGTTTGGGAAGGTGGAGACGCTATCCGTCTTCTCTATTGTGTCTGGTACCCAATTAATATGTTTAAATGAATTGACATTGAAATTCACTAGTGACTGAATTAAAGAAGAAACCCATTCTTACCTTCAGAGAATGACTACTTAATCAGGATAGGAGAAGGTGGCTGAAGTGCTAACTCTGAACAGTGACTGTAGAATTGGGTCTTAGAATTTCAATCCCACTCTTAATTGATGGCTAAAATTGGGACCAGCACTAAAGGACTGATAAATATCAGATTGATTTACAGTTCATGGCTCATTGTGTTTCATGAAACAAGATGTCTAGGGCAGTGGAATGGAGCCAGAGCACAGGTTCTAGAAACCAGAGGTGACTCCCAGATTACACCCTAAATTCTTGAAGCACAGCTTCTTTAAGATAAGTGTTTCATAATTGCTTATAGAAAGAAAAAAAAGACAGAGAGAAAGGGAAGGAAAGGAAGAGAAGGGAAGGAAAGAAGGAAGGAAGGAAGGAAGGAAGGAAGGAAGGAAGGAAGGAAGGAAAGAAAGAAAGAAAGAAAGAAAGAAAGAAAGAAAGAAAGAAAGAAAGAAAGAAAGAAAGAAAGAAAGAAACTGTATCACACCCATCTTCATATCAAAGATCACCTGTTTTGGAGCACACTCATTGGCTTCAGTGGGATCAAGGCAAGACCTGTAGAGAATTTAATGGCAGAACCCTGATGTTAGGGGCCCCTACCCTCAGTAGCAGTACTAAGGGAGGACTGGGGGCAAAGTGGCCTTTAGTCTCTATCAGTATCCTTCAAGCACCCAAAGAACAGAGACCCTAAGCAAAAGCAAATATCTTGCTTTGCATTTTCAAGGCAAATCCTCTAGAAATTGCCCCCTTTTAACGATATTGTGTGTGAAGCCCTGACCCACACATATGCTGGACCTCCACCCCCTTGTACCCATGTGAATCCTGTTCTGTCATCCCACATAGAGGGGTGGTAGGTATTTGCATAGGAAATTGAGACATCAGTTACTCACCTTTTTAAGAATAACTCACAAGGAAGAAAATAATTACTGAGGAATTAATATATGCCAGGTACTGTCTCTTGTTACCTCATGTGCTGTTCATGGTATATTAGTCAGTACAGGCTGCTACAATAAAAATACCACAGATTGGGTGGCCTAAAGAACAGACATTTTATTTCTCACAGTTCTGGAGGCTGGAAGTCAGAGATCAGGGTGCAGCATGGTTGGGTCCTTGATAAGAGCCCTCTTCCTGGCCAGTAGATGACCACCTTCTTGCTGTGTTCTCACATAAAAGCAAGATAAGAGCTCTATTGTCTCCATTTCCTTATAAGGGTGCTAATTCCATCATGGGGGCTCCACTCTTACAAGCTCATGCAAACCTAATTACCTCCCAAAGGCCCTCTCTCTAAATACTACCATATTGAAAGTCAGAGTTCCAACATAGGGTTCAGTACACAGTAACTCAGGAAAGTGGTCATTATTGCCCAGATTTTTACAGATATGGAAAGGGCAGGGTAAGGAAGTGAAGTAACTTGACGAAAGTCATACAGAGAGTGCCAGGATGCAAACCCGCAGCTGCTTTATTGATCTCTTCCTGACGTAATGGCACTGGCACTTGAGTACCTGAGGAAGCCATTCATATGCCTAGAAGCAGAATCAAATAATTAGGGAATTTATGGTAGAAATCAAAAAGCAAGCATCAAGGGAAAATGCGGAAGGGTCAAAGGAGCAGTGGGCAGCAGGCGAATGTCTGTGTCCTTCTTCTGCGGGAACTCGGAACCCTGCAGCCTGGGTCTCATCCGCTCAGCCCTCTCTAGACCTAAGGTTCTACACATAACAAAAGATAGGGCCATGGTTTCAAAAATCTCTCTTAGTTTTTAAAATGCATACATTTCTAGGCCTCACCCCCTGAGTATTTAGATCTAAAACTGAAAAGGAGCCTGGAATCTGCATTTTTTAGCAAGCATGGCAAATGTGAAACTCAGGGAATCTGACTTTCTCTAATGTTCATTACTCTTCCCAATTCTGAAAATCAACCACTTGGGCTACATTCTCGAGAGAGACAAATATTTTTATTAGTATTTTCATGTAATTGTCTTAAGAAAGGAAAAGTTAAGGCACTTTATGATTGAACTGTTGTGTTTCTAGTTAGCGATATTGATATGTGGAGGTCCTGGTGGTGTTTTCTATGTCATTCACTGACATTTGGCAACTGGTGCCACAGCCCCAATGGAGATGTAAGCTCCACAAACCCAATAATTTTCAAATCCTGTTAAGAAAGAGTCTGGGTAAAATAAAGTCAATAAGTAAAAATTAAACATTTTGCAGATGTTCCCACTGTGAAAAGGATCACCATGCACACTGGCGTTTATATTAATGGGCACATGACTGGGCCCGGTGTCAGCAGCACACTCCTTGAGGAGTCCAAAATGCTTTGAAAGGAAGAAAAGGAGCTGTGCTATACCCGCAACTTCCCAGTAATCCCTGGGAGTCCCATTTTGCTGAATCACATGATTATCTGGCTAGGTTTAGTATTAGAATCCAAAAGACTATATCATCTTCCGTTTTTCCTAATTATTTAATTCTTGGGTCACTTGATTCTATCCCTCCTTGGCTACTTGCGCCATTCATACCCTTAGATAATGACTATTTCCTTCTTCAGTCATCAACCATTGTACATATATTTCATTATCTTTATCTTATCTTGCTGTAAGGTGCTCATCTAAATACACCTATGCACTTCCCTTTGAAGATGTATTAGAACCTTGGTAATTTGTCTCTCTTGTAATTGAATAAGTCACCTAGAAAAGCAATTTTTCCATCTTCTTTTTATAACTTTACTTATAAAACTTCTGTCTATGTTGCTGACATGTCACCTGTTCAAATATCTAAGATAAAATCTAATAACTAGGCAGGTGAGTAGTTGACATATGACTAACAGGCAGTTCTCCTTCAGGATACTACAGGTTGTGTAAGCAGGCCTGATTCATATCTGCTGCAACTGTGACGCGTAATAATAGAGCAGCAACAAAGAGTTGAGAAGATGACAGCCCAGCTGTGGCAACTGGTTCTCTAACTCAACAGGGAAGTGACATGACCTGGTGAAACAAATAGCTCACAAAATCATTCCAGAAATTCCATGGAGTGATGTGATTTTTCTCCACATGCTTTCAGTGAAGATACTATGTTAATTGATGCTTTTCCTCAAGTTAGCTCCATTGTTTTTATTCTTCCCTTATAAGGCTCTTCACTGTCATTCAGTTCAATTTCTGTTCAACAAGGATTGCTTAAGCCCTTTTTACATGCTAGATAGACCCTGTGCCTAGGAGCTAGGAATGCAACCATAAATATTATTAAATGGACACAGACACTAGTGTCTTCTTGAATCTTGAGATTCATCTTGAATCTCAAGATTCAAGCTTGTCACTGAAGCCACTGTGTGCTCATGGATGTGCAGGTGCTTCTGAGTCTTTATTTTCACATTTATAAAATAGAGGTGACGTTAGTACCTTCTCCTGGGGGTGTGTGAGGATTAAATGAGACAACACTTATAAAAATACCTGCCCCAAAGTCTTGAATTTACCATGTGCTCATGAAGTGAAAGGTCTTATTAATTAGTAATATGATTTTCCCAGGCATATATGCACAGACTCAACTTATTACCTATCTGCCAGAAGGTGAGGGCCTCCATGAGTCATCAGCTGGGCTGAGCTTAAGAAAAGATTTCTACAAGGGTTGAAATGACTGAATTTTTAACAGCCTGTTGTTTAGTAGTCAACCAGGAGCATGTTACAATTAAGATTTTTCTTAGTAAGTGAAATAAAGAAAATAAGAGCTAATGCTGCTGATCTGTTCTCTTTCCCTAGCACGACTTTTCCTCAGATTTATTCTGGAGAAAGCGAGTCCTAAGAGAGGCTGTGAAGAATTAGTACTCTGGTTAAATACCTTCTAAAAATGCTACATAAAATATATTGTGTGTTGTACATTCGCAATGCACATTAGCATATTAGAGAGTCAGAGAATACTAGCAGGAAATAAACCATTTAAATTTCCTTCCATTTCTAAAATTCATGTTTATGGAATCCTTTTTTAAAAATAGATTGAGTTGATCCAAGATGGTGGAGGAGTAAGTGGAAGCTACACTGACCTTCTCCCAGGACCAATCTGGAATTACAATTAAATTGTAGAGAAAGTGACCACAATAACCAACTGAACACTAGCTGGAAAGAAGCCTTATAATGACAGCCAGACAGAAGAAACCACTTCAACACAACATGACCAGTAGGGAGTGTGGAGTAGGCACAAGAGGGCTGGCTGGTCGCTCATGGGTGGCAGCAGAAGTTCTGGAGGGATATTTCAGCAGCAGGGGGGTTCCACCTGAGAAGTGTGGGGTCTAAACCACAAGCTGACCTCCCTAACCTATAGCACCAGAGCCAGAAAGAAACCCAGATAATATCCAGCTGTGAAAAGCAGCAGGGTTCCTGTCTGCCTGGGAGAAACAGCTGGAGATGCAGAGAGTCTCTTAAAGGGCCAATGCACAAAATTTTGTTTATAGCCACTTACCCTGGGCTCCGGCAGAGGGAGGGCATAGTGGACTATAGGAGTTTGAGGAGTGCCTGAGGTTGGTGGCTCTGGGGAGAGAACTGAAGGAACAGTTACCAGGATCCCTATTCTGAGTCATTCCCCATGTGGCAGAAGCCATCTTTTTCAGGCAGAACACTCCACTCGCTCCAAGTGTCATCAGCCTGAGGGGAAGCAATAGCCTTGCCTGCAGGGATTACTCAGCCCCACCTTGTGGTGCTTAAGCTGTTCCACTGATCACAGTTTGATTAGATTAACAACCGATCAGTTTAACAGGTGATTAGTTTAACATCTGAGGTGGAAAATACAAAGTAACAGCCAAAATGGGAAGAAAAAGAAACAGCCCCAAATGAAAAAACAGGAGAATTCTCCAGAAGAACTAGATGAAATGGAGGCAAGCAATTTATCAGATAGAGAGTTTAGATTAATGATTATAAGGATACTCAACAGCATGAAAAAAGATATAGAAACCATAAAAAAGGGCCAGTTGAAAATACAGAATGCAATCTCTGAGATAAATAATACACTGGAAGGAATAAACAGTAGGTTAGATGAAGCAGAGGATAGAAAAAGTGCTTTGGAAGACAAGGTAAAAGAAACACCCAGGCAGAGCAGCAAAAAGAAAAAACAATTAAAAAAATGAGAAGAGTTTAAGAAACATTTTGGACAACATGAAGCTAACAATATCCACATCATGGGAATACCAGAAGGAAAAGAGAGTGAGCAAGGGATCGAGAAACTATTTCAAAAAATAATGACTGAAAATTTCCCTAATGTGGTGAAAGAAAAAATCACACAAGTCCAGGAAGCTCAGACAGTCCCAAACAATTTGTACCCAAAGAGGCCCACACTGAGACACATCATAACATGGCAAGACTAAAAGACAAAGAGAGAATCCTAAAAGTTGAAAGAGAAATCAGGGAGTTACCTATAAGGGAGCATCAATTAGACTGGCATCTCATTACTCAACAGAAACATTTCAGGCCAGAAGGGAGTGGCATAAAATATTCAAGGTGATGAAAAGCAAGGACCTATAACCAAGGCTTACCCATCGAGGTTATCTTTTAAAATCAAAGGAGAAATAAGGACATTTCCAGAGAAGAAAAAAATTAAAGGAGTTGGTTAACACAAAATCAGCACTGCAAAAAAAAAAAAATGTTACAGGGCTTGCTAGAAGAAAAAGAGGAGGAGGAGGAGGAGGAGAAGAAGAAGAGGAAGAAGAGGAAGAAGAGGAAGAAGAGGAAGAAGAAGAAGAAGAAGAAGAAGAAGAAGAAGAAGAAGAAGAAGAAGAAGAAGAAGAAGAAGAAGAAGGAGAAGAAATACAGTCTAACAATAAAATGGCACTACATATGTATCCATCAACACTCACCTTAAATGTAAAAGACTTAATGCTCCAACCAAAAGACAGGGTAGCTGAATGGATAAGAAAATAAGGTCCATGTATATGCTGCCCCCAAGAGACCCATTTCAGATCAAAAGACACACATAAACTAAAAGTAAAAGGATGGAAAAAGATATTTCATGCAAATTGAATAGGAAAAAAAAAGCTGGGGTGATGTACTTATACCTGACAAAACAGACTTTAAAACCAAGGCTACAGTAAGAGACAAAGAAGGACACTACATAGTGATAAAAGGAACAATCAAACATGAGGATATAACCCTAGTAAACATTTACACACCCAACTCAGGAGCACCTAAATATATAAAGCAAATCTTAATGGACATAAAAGGAGAGATCAGCAGAAATACAGTCATAATTAGGGATTTTAACATCCCATTGACTTCAATGGATAGATCTTCCAGGCAGAAAATCACCAAGGAGACAGAGGCCTTAAATGACACACTAGATCAAATGGATTTAATTGATATTTTCAGAATATTTTACCCCAAAGTAGCAGAATATACATACTTTTCAAGTGCACATGAAACATTTTCTAGGATACACCACATGTTGGGACACAAAACAAGTGTCAATGAAAATCATATCAATTATCTTCTCTGACCACAATGCTATGAAACTAGAAATCAGTCACAAGAACACTGAAGAAACACTCAAAGACATGGAAGCTAAATAACATGTTATTAAACAATGAATGGATCAACAATGATATCAAAGAAGAAATCAAAAGGTACCTTGAAACAAATGAAAATGAGGACACAACAATCCCAAATGTCTGGAACACTGGGAAAGCAATCCTAAAAGGGAATTCATAGCATTATAGGCCTATCTCAAAAAATAAGGAAAAGCTCAAATAAACAGTTTAACTTCACACTTAAAGGAATTGTAAAAGAACAACAAAGGAAGCCTAAAGTGAGTAGAAGGTGGGAAATAAAGATCAGAGCAAAAATAAATGAAATAGAGTCTAAAAAAATTATACAAAAGATCAATGAATCCAAGAGCTGGTTCCTTGAAAAGATAAACAAGATTGACAAACCTTTAACCAGACAGTTCAAGAAAAAAAGAGAAAGGCCCAAATAAATAAAATCAGAAATGAAAGAGGAGAAATAATAACTGACACCAAAGAAATACAAAGGATTATAAGAAAATACAATGAACAATTATATGCCAACAAATTGAACAACCTGAATGAAATGCATAAATTCCTAGAAACATACAATCTTCCAAAAATAAATTGGGAAGAATCAGAGAATATGAATAGATGGATTACACCTAATGAAACTGAACCAGTAATCAAAAACTCCCAACAAACAAATGCCCTGGTCTAGATGGCTTCACAGGTGAATTTTACCAAACATTCTGAGAAGAACTAACACTTCTCCTCAAATTATTTCATAAAATTCAAGAGCGGGGAAAACTCCCAAACTCATTTTAAGAGGCCAGCATTATCCTAATTCCAAAACTGGATAAAGACACTGCAAAGAAAGAAAATTATTGGCCAATATCCCTGATGAACATAGATGCTAAAATCCACAACAAAATATTAGCAAACCAACTACAGCAATGCATCAAAAAGATCATACAGCATGACCAAGTAGCATTTATTCCAGGAATGTAAGGTGAGTACAATATTTGCAAATCAATAAATGTGATTCACCACATAAACAAAATGAAAGATAAAACCACACAATTGTATCAATAGATGAAGAAAAAGCTTTTGATAAAATTCAGCATCTATTTACAATCAAAATTCTCAGCAAAGTGGGAATACAGGGAGCATACCTAAACATAATAAAGGCCATATATGACAAACCCACTGCTAGCATCATACGCAACAGAAAAAAACTACAAGTGTTCCCTTTAAGAACAAGACAGGGATATCTGCTTTCACCTCTCTTACTTAACATGAAAAACCTAGCATGGCACTCAAACAAGAAGTAGAAATAAAAGTCATCCAAGTTGGAAAGGAAGAAGTAAAACTGTCTTTATTTGCAGATGACATGATACCGAACATAGAGGACCCCAAAGATTCCACCAAGAAACTACTAGAACTGATAGACGAATTCTGCAAAGTGGCAGGATACAAAATTAATATTCAGAAATCTGTTGCATTTTTATATGCCAATAACAAACTAACAGAAAGGGAAATTAAGAGAACAACCCTATTCACAATTACTTCAAAAAGAATAAACTACCTAGGAATAAACCTAACCAAAGATATAAAAGACCTGAACTCAGAAAATTATAAGACACTGAAGAAAGAAATTGAAGAAGACACAAATAAATGGAAGCACATAGCATGTTCATGGACTGGAAGAATTAACATCATTAAAATGTCCATACTACACAAAGCAATCTATAGATTCAATACAATTCCTATCAAGATTCCAATGATGTATTTCCCAGAACTATTTCAAAAATTTATATGGAACCCCAAAAGGTCCCATATAGGAACAGCAATCCTGAGAAAGAACAAAGTTGGAGGAATCATGCTACCTAATATCAAACTATACTACAAGGCTATATTAATCAAACAGCCTGGTACTGGCATAAAAATAGACACAGAGACAGACTAGAGAGTCCAGAAATAAACCCACACCTTCATAGTTAATTAATACTTGACTGAGGAAGCAACCACATACAATGAGCTAAAGAGAGTTTATTCAATAAATGGTGTTGGGAAAATTGGACAGGTACATGCAGAAAAATGAAACTAGACCACCTTCTTACACATCACACAAGAAAATATTTGAGATGGATCAAAGACATAAATGTTAGAATGAAAACCATAAAAATCCTAGAAGAAAACACAGGCAGCAAAATCTTGGATATTGCTTATAGGAATTCTTTATTGGATATATCTCTCCAGGCAAGGGAAACAAAAGAAAAAATAAACAAATGGTGCTACATCAAACTAAAATGGTTTGGACTTCCGGCCAAGATGAAGGTGTAGGTGGACACACTGTGCCTCCTCACACAATCAAAATTAAGGACAATAAATATTTAGAAACGAGAAAACAAGTTCTGACTGATAGAAAATTGAAATGTATGGAAGTTCAACAACCATTCATCCAGAGCAGTAACAGGGGCGGAGTAGAGGCAGGTAAAAGTAGAGGTTGGCAGACTGGGCACACAGGCGGCAGCTAGCAGACCCTCGGCATGGGGTGGCAATAGTGCAGACCCAGTGAGGTCTTGCAAGGTGGATGGCTGACCAGGGGGTCCCACATTCATGCACAGATAATCCAGGTGAAGGGGAAACAGTGGAAGGGACTGGAATCTGAGAGAGCGAAGCAAGCACCACTGTTCCCTCTCAGACTCTGCCCCCACATACAGCATCACTACCCAGCCACTGGGCTGCCCCACCCTGGGGAACACCTAAGGCTCCACCCCTCACTACATAACAGCTGCGACCAGATCCCCCCACCAAAAAAACCCCAAAATGGCTCAAACGGGAGAACAAATCAAAGTCCCAGAGCCAATTCATCTAAGTGACAAAGAGATAGCCAACCTATCAGATGCACAGTTCAAAGCCCTGGTGATCAGGATGCTCACAGAATTGGTTGATTTTGCTCACAAATTGGATGAAAAAATGAAGGATACAATAAGTGAAATGAAGGAAAACGCATGGGAAACCAATAGAGATGGGAGGAAAACTGGGACTCAGATCAATGGAGTGGACCAGAAGGAAGAAACAAACAACCAAACAGAAAACAAGGAAGAAACAAGAATTCAGAAAAATCAGGAGAGGCTTAGGAAACTCCAGGACATCTTTAAATGTCCCAACATCCGAATTATAGGGGTACCAGAAGGGGAAGAAGAAGAGCAACAAGTGGAAAACTTATTTGAACAAATAATGAAGGAGAACTTCCCCAATCTGGCAAAGGAAATAGACTTCCACGAAGTCCAGGAAGTTCAGAGAGTCCCAAAGAAGTTGGACCCAAGGAGGAACACACCAAAGCACATCATAATTACATTAGCCAAGATTAAAATAAAGGAGAGAATTCTGGAAGCAGCAAGGGATAAGGGGACAGTCACCTACAGGGGAGTTCCCATCAGACTGTCAGCTGATTTCTCAAAAGAAACCTTACAGGCAAGAAGGTGCTGGAAAGAAGTATTCCAAGTCATGAAAGGCAAGGACCTACATCCAAGATTGCTCTATCCAGCAAAGCTGTCATTTAGAATGGAAGGGCAGATAAAGTGCTTCTCAGATAAGGTCAAGTTCAAGGAGTTCATCATCACCAAGCCCTTATTCTATGAAATGTTAAAAGTACTTACCTAAGAAAAAGAAGATAAAAAATATGACAGTGAAAAGACAGCAAACTCACAGATATTAACAACCACACCTAAAACAAAAGCAAACTAAGCAAACAACTAGAATAGGAATAGAATCACAGAAATGGAGATCATATGGAGGGTTAGCAACAGGAGAGTGGGAGGAGGAGAGAGGGGGAAAGGTACAGAGAATAAGTAGCATAGACGGTGGGTAGAAAATAGATAGGGGGAAGGCAAGAATAGTGTGGGAAATGTAGAAGCTAAAGAACTTATGACACATGGACACGAAGTAAAGGTGGGGATGTGGGTGGGAGGGGCTTTGCAGGGTGGAAGGAAATGATGGGGGAGAAATGAGACAACTATAATAGCATAATCAATAAAATATAATTTTAAAAAACTAAAACATTTTTTGCACAGCAAAAGAAAACATCAATAAAATAAAAAGACAATCCAAGGAATGGGAGAACATATTCACCAATACATCTGATAAGGGGTAATATACAAAATTTATAAAGTACTTACGAAATTAACACCAGAAAAACAAACCCATTTAAAAAATGGGCAAAGGACCTGAACAGACTCTTCTCCAAAGAAGACATACAGATGGCCAATAGACATATGAAAACATGCTCACCATCACTAATCATCAGAAAAATGCAAATTAAAACCACAATGAGATACCATTTCACACCTCTCAGAATGGTCATCATCAATAAGTCAATAAACAACAAGTGCTGGTGAAGATATAGAGAAAGGGGAACTCTATTGCACTGTTGGTAGGAATGCAGACTGGTGTTGCCACTGTGGAAAGCAGTGTGGAGATAACCTCAGAAAATTAAAAATGGATCTGCCTTTTTCCCCAGCAATTCCGCTTCTGGAAACATATATCTGAAGGAACCCAAAACACTAATTAAAAGAGCAAGCCTCCCTATGTTCATTGCAGTGTCATTTACAATCACCAAGATATGGAAGCAGCCCAAGTGTCCATCAGTAGATGAGTGGATAAAACAACTATGGTACATTTACACAATGGCATTCTACTTAGCTGTTAAAAGGAAGAAAATTTTACCCTTTGCAGCACTATGGATAGGATTGGAGAACATTATGCTAAGTGAAATAAGTGAGTTAGACTGATTTTTGATGTGCTAGCTTTGAAGAGTTAACAAACCTCCCAGTTGGCAATTTTATCTATCTAAATTTTAGGAAAGAGATCAGAGCTTGAGAAACAAATTGAGGAATATTTAGCACATTATCGTGAAATGTCTAAGAAAAGGATTATGACTCATTCAGTTCTTTTTCTTCTTGTTCAACCTAGTATCTGGTGTATGGTGAAAGATTTAAAATTATTCAGGGAATAAGTGAACAAATTAATATTCTGCAAATTTAATAAATCAAAGTAGATCGCAAGTCACATAGCCAAAACAGCATAAACACACCAAGTGAATGAATGAAATGATAGTTGAAACCATGGAACTGGTAACATTAACAATTAAAGGTATGTAGAGAAAAAGTAGACCAAGAACTAAATCAAGTACTACAACTAGAGAAAACTGGGGAGTCATGGGGGGAAGGCGAAACACATGTATTTCAACATGACAGGAAAGAAAGAAGGGAGTAGGTGGTTAGTGATATCTAGCAGTTTGCTCGGTCAAGCAGGATGAGCACTCACTTCTTTCAGCCATGCTTTGGGAAGAGCAGCACGACAGAAATCCGAAATCCTGTGTCTGCAATGTGGGTGATACCACCTGTGCAGAAAGAAAGTCACTCACATACACACATTTTTAGAATGTGAATGGAAAATAAGCTCAATAATAGAAGAAAAACAGAAACCTACCTTGATTCTTGTGTTAACCCAGGCTTATTAATAATAAGTTTTATTTTCCCATAATTAAAAGTTTTTTAATTTTTAATTATGGAAAATTTTAAACATTGCAAAAGTAATGAGAGAAGCATTATGAACGCCCTGGTATCCAGCCACCATCTCAAACAGCTATTGTCAATTTTGTTTTATCTCTCCCTCCACCCACTTTGCCACCCACATACTGGGTCATTGCAAAGCAGTCTCTAGATACCATGTTATTTCACTCATAAATAGCCTTGTATGAGACTCAGGGGCATAAGGGCAGGCAGTGGAAAAAACAGAAATCTGGTGTGGTGGGCTTCCTCCTAGAGCAGGAGAATTACAATGGACAAACTCCCACACCAGCGAACCCCACCTTCCTCTCCCGGAGCATGTTGCTATCACCAGAAGAAAGTCAGCATGGTGGGGCTTTGTTCTGAATGAACAGACAAAAGCTATTCGATTTGTTGAAGGAACAGCTTTGGGCAAAGCTAAAATGTCTTTCTTCTAAATATATTTGCTCAAAGAAAAATGAGGCAATTTTAGAAATTTTCTAATTTGAGACAAAATTGTATGTATGGAATTAGGTTGAGCAGTCATGAAGAAAAGAGCAATTTAAAATCAGGGACTTTAGATTCGTACTTGAAGAATTAAAAGCCATTTAATTATGTGTATGGAGAGATATAGAATGTTGTTGAATCAGATAATTCAATATTGTTAAAATGTCAATTGACATTCTCCTAAATTTGATCTACAGATTCAACACAATCTCAATCAAAGCCATGCCAAGATTATTTGTAGTAACTGACAAAATGATTGTAAAATTTATATGGAAAATCAAAGGACCTAGAATAGCCAAGAGAATTTTGAAAAAGAACGAGTTTGGAGGTTTTTACTATCTGATTTCAAGATGTATTACTGCATAAAAATACAATAATTGAGAGAGTATGGTGTAGGTGTAAAGATAAACATGTGGATCGTTAGAATAATAAAGAACCCATTAATCAGCACCTCCCTCCCCACCCACCACCCACCCCCACAGCACCCTGAGCCTTTCCCCTGCCTCTCTCCCTCTCTAAGGTGAGGTTCCTTTACCTCTCTCTTTCCTAAGCTCCAAGGGCCCTTATTCTGCCATTGCAACTCATTGCCTGAGCCCATTTCTTCTGCAGCTCACTTCTACCTGGGTGACTTTCTAAATAAACTTTGTTATAGTTTGAAAAAAAAATAACCCATTAATCAATCCACATGTACATGTTCAATTAATTTGTGTCATAAGTGCCAAGGTAATTAAAGGAGAAGGGAGAGTCTTTTCAACAAATGCTGCTGGAGTAATTAGATAATCATTTGTGGGAAACAAATGAACTATCACACTTAACTCACATGATACACAACACTTAAATGCAAATATGTTAATAAACCCAAACATAAAATCTAAAACCATAAAACTTTTAGAAGGAGATGAAGAAGAAAAATCTTTGTGACCTTTTGGTATGAAAAGACTTTCTATTCAGGAAACCAAAGTGTTTAGCATAGTAGGAAAAAAATCATTAAAATGAATTTCATCAAAATTAAAAATATCTGCTCTTCAAAAGTCACAGACTAAATGAAAAGATTTGCAACACACATATCTGACAAAATTTGTATCCAGAATATAAAAAAAGAACACTTACAACTCATCAATAAGAAGATAAAAATCCAGTGTAAAAATAGGCAAAGATTTGCACATCTTTACAAGATAAAGACATTAAAGATGCGCAACATCATTAGCATCAGGGAAAGGCAAATTACAACCAATGTAAGATACCACTAAATATCCCTTAGAATGGCTAAAATTAACAATAAAAAGTGACAAACACCAAATACTGACAATACTATTTGTGAAGATATAGAATAACTGTAACTCTCATGCTTAGCTGGTAGAATGTAAAATGGTATAATCATTCTGGAAAACAGTTTAGTAGTTTCTTAAAAAATTAAACATGTAATTACCATGCAACCTAGAAAATCTGCTCTCAGATATTTCACTAAGAAAAATCAAAATATGTATCCAACAAAGACTTGTCTGTGAACGTTCATGACAGTTTTACTTATAATAGTCAAAAACTAGAAACAATGCTAATGGCCATCAACAGGTGAATAAATTGTAGTATATCCATTCAATGGAATGCTTCAGCAATAGAAAAAAATGATTGGTAGACAACAACAAGGATAACTGTAAAACATGCCATGTAAAAGAAGGTAGACACAAATGAGTACAAGATACACTATTTTATTTATCTGGAACTCTAGGAAAAAACTAGTCTAGTCTAGTGACAAAACAAATCAGTGGTCATTTGTGGCCAAAAGGGCTCAAAGGAACTCTTTAGGGTGATGAAAGTGTTTTATATCTTGGTTGTGATAAAGTACATGAGTGAATACTGTGTCAAAATTTATCAAACTGTACACTTAAAATGGTTGCATTTATTTGTGATTCAGTAAAGTTAAGAAAAAAATTAAACCACAATGGAGATAGTGAAAATGAGATTTTATCCTATATTTAACCATAACTCAATAAAGAAAAGAAGTTTTTTTCAGTTTCTTTTCTTTAAAATTTTAATTGTTGTTCTTATACAGTTTTCTGTCTTTTACTCCCACCCCAGCCTACCACCCCAGCCCTCCCCACCTCCCTCCCATTTCCACTCCCCCTAGTTTTTGTCCATGTGTCCTTTATACTTGTTACTCTAAACCCTTCCCCTTTTCCCCTGAAATTCCCTCCCCTCTCCCCTCTGGTGACTGTCATCCTGTTCTCAATTTCAGTGTCTTTGGTGATATTATGCTTGTTTGTTTGTTTTGTTGATTAGGTTCCTGTTAAAGGTGAGGTGATATGGTATTTGTCTTTCACTGCCTGGCATGTTTCACTTAGCATAATGCTCTCCAGTTCCATCCATGCTGTCACGAAGGGTAGGAGCTCCTTCTTTCTTTCTGCAGCATAGAATTCCATTGTGTAAATGTACACAGTTTTTTGATCCATTCATTTATTGATGGGCACCTAGGTTCTTCCAACACTTGGCTATTGTAAATTGTGCTGCTATGAACATAGGGGTGCATAGGTTCTTTTGGATTGGTGTTTCAGGGTACTTAGGATATAGTCCTAGCAGTGGAATTGCTGGGTCAAAAGGTAGATCCATTTTCAGTTTTTTTAGAAAATTCCATACTGTTTTCCATAGTGGTTGTACCCAGTCTGCAATCCCACCAACAGTGCACTAGGGTCCCCTTTTCTCCACAACCTCTCCAACATTTGTTGTTTGTTGCTTTGTTTATGAGGGCCATTCTGACTGGTGTGAAGTGGTATCTCATTGTGGTTTTAATTTGCATCTCTCTGATAGCTAGCGATATTGAGCAAGAAAAAAAGATTTTAAATCATGGGAAAAGGGACAAAAGATTTAGAGAACAGATCCTAGAAATCTAACCTTTTTATTTGAAATGTCAGAAAAAGAAAAGAGTTGAAGCCAAAGACATAATTAAAAGAAACTATCCTGAATTAAACCTCAACTCAGCACATTTAAAAAGCTCATCAAATAAAACAAATATTAAGTAATAAACTCCTTGCTTAATCTGGTGGAATTTCTAAACCTCAGAGACAATAATATAAGTATTCATTTACTCTGAGTTTTCTTTTCTGTAACAGTCAGATACAAGAGACAAAGGGAAAAGTTGTGATCCCAAAATTTTATACTTAATCAACTTGTTAACTCAATATAGTGAGGGTAACAGGAAGATAATTTAAGATAGAAGTATGTAGGGGCTTTAAAAACAACTATCAACACCTATAGCCTTACTGAAAAATAATACTCAGGTGTTTTTCAGTCTACTGCAATAGGAATTAAAATAAGAAACTAAAGAATGTGGTACTCATCATATACAAGAACCAAGGTCGTCAATAAACCCCATTAAATACAATGTGAAGGGTAAAATATGGTTGTAATATATCAAGAAGACTTAATTAATAACGGGAAAGATAATCCGTAGGAAGGGGCCTGAATAAAAACCGGCATCTAAAATCCAAGTTTGTAGTAACAAATACTGAAAAGCAATTAAGTGATGGTAAGAGTATTTTAAACAGGTTGAAAGTATGCTAAACCTAAATTTTTTAAAAACTGAAGGACAAATTAACTATCTTATACTTAACGTTAAAAACCTGAGTAAAATAAAGGCAAGTAGGTTTTAGGTTTGTAAAAATTGGAAGCGAATCACTAATAAAATAAAATTTGCAGCACACTTTTCAGGATATAGGGATAGGGAAAAGTAGGCTTATAGTTGTTCGCATGGAAAAGGACATTCAAGTTATGGTAATTACAATAGCTTTATTAACACTGTGTTTTACATACTCAAAATTGTAAACCTACTTTTGCCCACCTTGTATTAGAATTTTAATATAAATAAAGTAGTATTTAAAAGAGCAGGGAAAATAGATTAGAAAGAAAGTATAAAATACAGAAATTATAAAAATGAACAACATCCCTGGCTGGTGTGGCTCAGTGGACTGAGTGCTGGCCTGTGAATGGAAAGGTCTCCAGTTCAATCCCAGTCAGGGCACAGGCCTGGGTTGTGGGCCAGGTCCCCAGTTGAGGATTTGTGTGAGAGGCAACACATTGATGTTTCTCTCCCTCCCTTCCCTCTCTCTAAAAAAGCAAATAAATAAAATCTTTTAAAAAATGAACAATATCAATTTTGATATTTTTGATAATTGATAACGAATGTGAATGGATCAATATCTTTTATCAAAAATGAAAGGCTTTCAGATTAAGTCAGAATAGCAATCTAAGTAAGTACCATTTCCATAATACACACTAAAAATAAATGTAATGCTTAAATATTATAGGATGCATGAAGAAAGTAAAAAAAGGAAGAGGTAGCAAAACCAGAGGAGATAAAATAGGATTCAACAACTACAAACACTAAACAGAATCAAGAGGTAATAAATAAGTGATAATTGTGATAATTAAGGATTTAAAAAATTTGAATAATATCATTAAAATCTGATTGAAGCTTCTTCAACAAATGGTGTTGGGAGAGCTGAACAGCTACATGCAAAAAAATGAAACTTGATCGCCAACTTACGCCATACACAAAAATAAATTCAAGGTGGATAAAAGACTTAAATATAAGTAATGACACCATAAAAGTCCTAGAGGAGAACTTAGGCAGGAAAATCTCAGATATTTCATGCAGCAATATTTTTACTGATATGTCCCCTAGAGCAAGGGACATAAAGGAAAGAATAAACAAACAGGACTTCATCAAAATAAAAAGCTTCTGCATGGCTAAGGAAAACAGCATTAAAATGAAAAGAGAACCAACTGTATGGGAAAACATATTTGCTAATGATACCTTGGACAAGGGTTTGATCTTCAACATATATAAAAAACTCACACAACTCCAGCCCAGGAAGACAACCCAATTTAAAAAAATGGCAAAAGACCTGAACAGACACTTCTCCAAGGAAGACATACAGAGGGCTCAGAGATGTATGAAAAGATGCTTAGCATCACTAGCTATCAGAGAGACGCAAATTAAAACCACAATGAGATACCACTTCACACCATCAACAAACAAGTGCTGGCAAGGTTGTGGAGAAAAGGGAACCCTAGTACACTGTTGGTGGAAATGCAGACTGGTGCAGCCACTGTGGAAAATGGTATGGAATTTCCTCAGAAAACTAAAAATGGAAATGCTTTTTGACCTGGCAATTTTACTGCTGGGATAATATCCTAAGAACCCTGAAACATCAATCCAAAAGAACCTATGCACCCCAATGTTCATAGCGGCACAATTTACAATAGCCAAGTGCTGGAAGCAACCTAAGTGCCCATCAGTAAATGAATGGATCAATTTACATTTACACAATGAAATATTATGCAACAGAAAGAAAGAAGGAGCTCTACCATTTGCAACAGCATGGATGGAACTGGAAAGCATTATGCTAAGTGAAATAAGCCAGGTGGTGAAAGACAAATACCATATGATCTCTCCTTTAACTGGAACCTAATCAACAAAACAAGCAAGCAAAATATAATCAGATACATGGAAATAAAGAACAAACTGACAGTAACCAGAGGGAGGTGGGAGGGAATAATGGGGGGAGAAGGAGGAAGGGTTTTCAGGAACAACTATAAAGGACACAGACAAAAGCAAGGCAGGGAAGGATCAGGGGAGGGAGTTGGGGAGGGCTGGAGGCAAATGGTGGGGGGGAAATGCAGACAACTGTACTTGAACAATTTTTTAAAAAACTGATTGAATATTTAATTTTAAACACTAGAGAAGATACCCCAATTTGAAACATCATAGCAATTTTACAATGCATGCAAGTTGCTCAGACCACATTTTCTGATTAGAACTTAAAAAATTCGAAATTAATAACAAAATATTTAATAATAGTAGAAAACGGCTATTTTCAGAGATCTATTAGATCTGTTAGATCTATTTGCAGAGATCTAACATGACTCAAATAAATTTGAGGCAAAATAGAAATGGCTAATAATAATTCCATTTTGTTTAAAAATAGATATAATGAAAAACTGTACATACTGCAATTTACAAGATAACATGATAAGTAAGCAAAGAGGAACACATATATGTACATATATATGCCTTAAAATAAAATTTTAATAGTTCATTTTTATGGTATCTTTTCCATTGCCATTTATACCCCCATCTCCTCTTCCACCTCCACCTATTCAACTCCCAAATATATATCTTTTTTTAAAGAGTTAGTAAGAGGGACTTGTGCTCCATGACATTAAACATCATAAAGCCATAATAATTAAATCAGCTTTTTCTGTCTTACACCAGATACCTGACTAGACTTGACCTGGTCTAGTGACGTTTTTTCCTCCTTTTGATTTATATTCTCAGTAGCAACACTGACCTCCCTAATGGAAACCTGATCCTCTCCACCAGAACAGGTTTCCCCTAAAAGATTTGAAATGTAATCATGAAACGATGGGAAGGGAAAATGATAAAGAGGAATTGACCAAATATGTGTAAATTTCAGTAAAGTCCCCTGGTCTTGGAGTCACTCTCTAACCATCTACTGTTTAAAGCACAGGTGGCAAACACAAGGCCAGAGGGCAGAATCCGGCCCTCTACCTTGTTTTATCCCGCCCAGCACCTTGTTTCTACCTGGTGGCCACGCCAAGCTCTCACTTAACTGTTAAGGAGTAGTTACATTTATACAGTCCTAAAATTGCATTCAGCCCTTTGAAGTCAACCCGAGGCTGATGTGGCCCCCAGTAAAAATGAGTTTGACACTCCTGATTTAAAAGTGCAATTTACTGACTGAAAGCATCAGCATCACCTGGGAACTTAAAAGTGCTAATTCGAGTGCTAATTCCAGACCTACACTGAATCACTCTTGGGGGGTACAGCCCAACATCTGTGTTCAACAATCTCTCCAGGTCATTCTTACACATGCTAAAGTCTGACCGCCCCCACTCACACCTATTCCTTCCTTTGTAACTCAGCTTGGGTTTCTGTTAACTGGGCTGATACTCGCTTTAGATAAGCAACAGGTGTGTGGGGTTTGAGTGTCATGCTCAAGAAATGGAAAATGTAGAGGTGGGAAGGACAGCATGGAGGTCATAGAAGGTTTAATTCCATACCCTTCTAAGGGATACTAGTTTATACTTCCTGCCTTATATGAATGGAGAAGCTAAAAATTCTTTTCAACAAAATTTAAACACAGCATTGGATTGGGTAACCAGGATTATCTTTAAATTTCACCTAGTTTGTTTGATGTTCCCCTCCTCCTTTCTTCCTCATTCAGGCATGTAAAGATAACTAAGGTCAACAACAATGTATTGTGTCTTTATCTCTTCACAGAGTAACAATTTTCTTGTATTGGATGCCCAGGCTCTGAGGAAGTAAAACAGGTGTCTATTTCACGGGGGAATCGTCTATCCATGTTTTATATGGGCCCAGAGCAGCCAAGTGAACCCACCTCTTCAGAAAACATTACTGTTAAAGAAGCCTTGTGAGTTTCCTGCAATATTATCACCTTTAAAAATTCTCACCTTATGACTGCAAAAGCTGCACACACCTCTTTGAAATTTTGAAGAGGAAATGAGCCATTCTTTGCAGAAGATCCTAACACTTCAAATGGGTTGCACCCACCCTTTCTGGGAATGAAGAGCAGAGGCTATTAATCTGTGACAAAAACAATTCATGGAGGAGTCCTAACATTTTCATGATGAATAGCCAGGCTTTAGGAAATTTGACATTGCTAACATGATGTAGTAATTTTGTTGGTGGTTTAGCATAATTACTTCAAATACGCTGCTAGAACTGAATTTGTCTTTTGGGTAGAGTCCAGCCCGAACAAGCTAAATGTTTACACTAACCAGAAAGCAGTTTGAAGCATGTTATACTTTCAAGGAACAAGGACATTTTAGAAGTGATTTGAAGAAGATACAGATAATATTGTTCCCTTGGAAATCATTGCTCACAATAGTGATGTGATGTCATTTATCTTTGATTTTTAAACCATTTATGTGTGTGATGTGAGACAAAATTATTAAACCAAATTTTGGTTCTCGTACTTGCTGTACCTTTCCTAATTTTTTCCACTTAAGATCAATGTCAATAAAAACTCTCTCCCTTGCTATACCATAAGGGTGCGTGTGGTTCTCACAATACAAAAGTCAATAATTAGGCTGATGAGTCAGGTAGAGCAAGGAGGAATTAGGTGGAGCTTGGCAAAATTTTTAATTTCATGAGAATGAAGAAATTTAGAGAAGGAATTTTGTTTATGACCCTGCCCCCCACTTCAGATGGATCCTTTTCATGTGGTTTTCTTTAGTTTCTAAAGTAAATTATTTTTACAATAAGAGCCATGTGGTTTTAATGTAATCTTCAGAGACAGTTTATTTGTAAACATAAATGACTAATTATTACCTCATGGTTTTCCTGTTTTCGTCTTTGCCTCCTTGTTCAGCCACTGCCTATGTACCACAGGCAAAACCGACCAGAGGGAGAAAACCTGGTCAGTCTAACTCATTGTGATTTGTCTGTGTGGCCACACCTCATGACGGGAGCCAGTTTTGCCAGTCCCCGTCAAAATTATCCACACCTCAGAAACAGATCTTCTCAATCTCCCATCTCTTTCCTCTCGCCCCAGTGCACCTTGTATTTTCTCCCTCACCAAGGCCAGGAATCTTTGTCTCCTTTTCTAGAAGAACCTGTCCTGATTATGCTTTGAATCTGATGTCTCTGAGATCATCATTAGAGTAAGAGAAAGAGCCCAGGACCTGGACCAGGTGCAGAAAGCCCGTGCCCTGCCCCATCTTGTCACTGTGTACCTATCCGTCGACGGTCCTCACTTTCCCCATTGGCCACGTAAGAGGCCTGGCCTGGATTGTGGCCCTCATTCTATGACTCTGATTCTTTAGTTGTTCAATCTTATGAGGGGGGAACCCCCCAAAATAGAATTTATTTATAAAAATTGGATATTTATTCTTACATGTTTAAACTTGAGTCACGTTCAAAGAACTGTCCATTTGATGCAGTACACCTATGGAGATGTTTTCCCACTGCTCAAAACAGTTTTTTAACTCGTCAATTTTGATGCCTTGTAGCGCTTCCACCATTCTTGTATTAGGTGCCCAGGCTCCGAGGAAGTAAAGCCTGGGCACCTTTTTTGTTTCAGCTCTTCCACATTGGCAAAACATTCCCCTTTGAGGATTTTTTCCATCTGGGGAAACAAAAAAAAAAAAAGGTGGCTCAGAGCAAGATGGGGTGAATAGGGAGGATGGGTCACGAGGGTCATGCTGGTTTGGTCAAAAACTGCTGAACACAGTGTGGTGTGGGTGGGTGCACTTGTAAATCTCCCATAATGAAATGGGCAAATGTTTTGAAAGAGTCTTCAAAAAAAAATTCACTGAAGCCAAACGCAGCCTCTCACAATAATACCAACTGGTACGCTGGTACTGATGGGTTTCTGGAACACTCAACCAGTGGGGGAAGCCTGTGCTACAAGGGGCCCACCCTCCAGAAGATAATTCTGGGGTGTTTTGGGGTCCCCCCTTATATACTATCCCCAGCTCTTTCACATCTTTACGGTTTAAAAAGTCTTTTCACACCCTTGATCTCATTAAATCTTTATTGCTACTCAGGAATGAATGAGGCAGATTTTATTACCTTCATTTTAGGGGTGAAGAAACTGAGATCAAAAGATGATTTGGGACTTACTCACTGGCTCAGAAAGAGTGAAGGCAGGGCTGAGAACCGGGCTGAGAACCAGGCTGACGGTGAGCAGCTGCCCCAGCCCCACGCGGCTGCGTTTTACAACACACAAGTTAAAGAGGGTTGAGCCTTTCTCCTTTGTGAGAAAGGGTTGTGTTTCCAATAGTTGAAAACACAAACGCCAATTTGTTTGTCTTTGTTCCTACAATATCTTCCCTTGTTCTGAAGCTTCAGAACATCCGAAAGTAATTCAGGAGATAGATTTAAAAAATAATGAATGTATCTGTTTTACAAAGATTATTACAGTGATTGAAATAGGCAGGGTCAGGGCTAGGGTAAGGCAGGTGAGATCTTTGCTTCAGGGACACAATTTAAGAGGATACAAAAAAATCAGTAATATTGAGATTAATATTTTAAGGCAATATATTTTTAAAAATCATAATAATTCAAAAAATACATGAGCAAAATGTCCAAACTTTAAATAACAATGGGATCAGGAGAGAAAAAAGGGTAACAATTATTTAAAAGAATTATGTAAATTATATTTTTCAACCTGCTAAGAATATCTACTGCATCAAACCTGTACTTTCTGCTTCTATACTTCTGATTATGTAAGAAATTAAAATGAAGCTATTTATTTTTAAAGTATGGCCACCCCCCAAGGAATAATTACTTTTTAAAGTACGCCCTAAGCTAGTTATTTAAGCTACTATTAATTGCAGTTTTTCTTGCTGTCAGCTAAACATGCCCGATTCAGTATTTTTGAGTTTCACTGACTAAAATGCCTGCTCTCTAGGACAGCATCTTTTATGAAGAAGATATACAATAAATATTTAATCTAAAAGGAAGTTTTATTTAACTGAGGGTATTTAGAAAATAAGATGCTGATAAAATAAGGGAGGTAACTTGAAATTGCTGGGATAGGCTGAGTAGAGAGGCGCTGTCCAGTGGACCATGGCAGGTATGCGGTCAATAGAGGCAATAACAGTCGATTACTGTTTACCAACTCTTCATGATGCTTCAGGAGTTGCTGATGTCATGTCCAAGATCTGAAGCTTTCTGAAATGGAACATTTGCTTTTCTTTTAGTCCATGAATGCAAGCCAAGCTATCAATTTATTCCTGGGATGAACTGTATTTAATGATTTTAACCACTACTAGACAAGTCACAGCAGGCATTCTTAAATACCCGCTTTTGCCAAACCCTAAGTCTTGAAACATCTATTCCAAGTCAATTAAGATATTGTTTCAGCCCTTAAAGAACTTTCCACTGATAGAAGGCTTGGAGGCTTATGACCCAGGGAGTATTTATCTCCTATTGGCCTGTTTCCTCTGGGCCTCTCTGTCCCCAGTGCCCAGCCCTTGACCTTCGGTGGCCCTGCTCAAAACTGTTAGAGCTGCTAGTAATGGTGTGGAGCTCCATGGGGCTTGCTTCCGTTGTAAAGGGGATGTCAGCCATGAAACTGGCACCTCCTGTTAGAACTCTGAAAGCCCTTTCCAAGATAAGTACTGATTGACCTCATAATTAAATTTCAAGTACAACTTTTTATTCCAGGTGAACTATAAATTCAGTCCACCCTGTGGGTGTGCCTGAGGATTAGTACCTGTGGATGGCATCTTCTTAGCTAAAGGGTCGAATGAGTGATCAACACATTTTTGAGACACAGCCCGACGATACCCGGAGACTATGGGTATAGATGTTTAGTGTGTTGTGAAATATCACTATGCCTACAGAGCACTCACAGAGGATCAACTTACACTAGTAGTAATGAATTCAGACTTGAGTAGCAAGGCAAATTGTCATCATTTTTCATAACAGTAAACACCTAATTAGTTACTATTGCATAAATCAATAATTACAACATGACCTGGCTCAACTGGGTCTCAGCTAGCTCTTATTTTTAATTTGTGTTGGAAGTCTTTAATGTTCATGACCATTCATTATGAATTTTCTTCTAGTGTAGCAATTTTCAACCTTTTTCATCTCATGACACATGTAAATTACTAAAAATCTGCGGCATGTGAAAAATATATTTTTTGCCAATCTGATTAAAGGAGATGTATAATTCTGATTCATTCACACAGGATAGCTATTGTTGTTTTGGCTGTTGTCATTTTTTAAAATTTGACAATCTAAGGGAAAAGAGGTCAGTGCCCCTGACTAGTCAGGTATCACAGCCCTGGCTGGTGTGGCTCAGTGGATTGAGCACTGGCCTGTGATCCAAAGGGTCACCAGTTTGATTCCCAGGTAGGGCATATGTCTGGGTTGCGGGCCAGGTCCTCAGTGTGGGGGGGTGGCACACAAGAGGCAACCACACATTGATGTTTCTCTCCCTCTTTCTCCCTCCCTTCTTCTCCCTCTAAAAATAAATAAATAAAATATTTAAAAAAGAAAAAATAAATAGGTATCACATGTTTTAAAAATTCTTGTGACATACCTATTGAAAATTGCTGTTCGGGTGGTATGTTGGCGTTTGACCATGTTACCACTACATATTAAAAGGATGGATTAAAATTCAGTGCATGCCCCGGCACCATATCGGCAATCTTATTTCTACAACATTAACTCTAGAAATTTGTAACTAGTAGTAAAAATCCACTGCCCGTATTTATAAATGTTCTCTTAAATTGTATCATGTTCTTATATTAAACTATAACCTCATTTCCAGTAAATATGAAACAAGCCAACAAGTTACCTACTTCTTTGAGTTTCCTATTTCACCTACCTTTTTTTACATGTATTGATGGCTTCTAATTCCTGAAGATGACAGTACAGACGAGGAAAGAGGATTTTTGGATTCTAGTTCAGACTCTAGCTGGCTATAAGAATTTGGTCAAATTTTTCTAGTTTGCATCCTGATTATTTTTATATAGGTAGCCAAAATATAGTGACTTTTAAATTATATATCTTCTCAGATTTATGTTTCCATAGCACATTTCAGTCAATGAATTCTTCAGTCATTGTATACAGTAGTGGTATGCTCTGTTTACATTGTATTAAGAGTTTCTAATTAGTGTCACATCTAAAATGGAAGTAGCTACTATAGATGTTAAATGAAAATATAGGTACAAAATTATTATTCCCCAAAGAGCTACTTACAAATTAGAGACAAACTTTTACGAAGTGGTCCTAACTCTCTCTCTCACCTTTGTCTAGACCCCAATTTGTCTCAATTTTTATAATATAATTATTTGTTTCTTTGCCCATCTTTGCAAGTCATTTGCATGCCAGCCTGGAATGTACACTATTATCTTCCTGAGGATTGCACAATAATTGGTACATAGAAAGAATTCTTTAAATATTTGTCAAATGAATATATTCAATAGTAATCTGAGACTATAAAAGTATAATTACCATAAAAATGACACGCAAAGCTCTCTTTATATTACCTAGGTTCTGACATAAGCACACTACTTCTTGACAAGAAAATATCTTGTTTCCAGAGCTACACCTCTGTCTTCCAAATGTTTATGTAAGTTATGGTTACAATTGGGAAAGCTCTGACACAAAATTCAGAAGTTTGCATAAATTGTTAAAATTTTAACCTTTATCTTATTTCTTTATTAAATTTATTGGAGTGACATTGGTTAATAAGATTATATAGGTTTCAAATGTAGATTTCTATGGTACATGATCCATACATTGCATTGTGTGCCCACCACCCAAAGTCAAATTATCTTCTGTCACCATATACCTGGTTACTATCCCCCACCCCCTTCCCTTTGGTATTCACCATACTGCTGTCATTGTCCATGAGTTTCAGTTTTATAGTCCACATATGAGTGAAATTGTATGGTTCTTAGCTTTCTCTGACTGACTTATAGCGTAATATTCTCAAGGTCCATCCATGTTTTCACAAATGGCAGTATTTCATCTTTTCTTATGGCTGCATAGTATTCCATTGTATATTTGTACCACATCTTCTTTATCCAATCATCTACTGAAGGGCATTGTGGTTGTTTTCACGTCTTGGCCACACTGAATAGTGCTGTAATGAACATAGGGGTGCATATAT
This sequence comes from Glossophaga mutica, assembly GCA_039655065.1. Lineage (NCBI taxonomy): Eukaryota > Metazoa > Chordata > Mammalia > Chiroptera > Phyllostomidae > Glossophaga > Glossophaga mutica. Next base: position 147,025,794 of record CM077306.1, read on the forward strand.
CTTTGCAAATAAATGTTTTCAAGTTTATCAGGTAGATACCCAGAAGAGTGATTGCTGGGTCATACGGTAACTTTATTCTTAATTTTTTAAGGAACCACTATATTATTTTCCATAGTGGCTGTGCCAGTTTATATTCCCACTAGCACTGAATGAGGATTCCTGTTTCTCCACAACGTCTCCAACACTTGTTATTACTTGTTTTGTTGATATTCGCCATTCTAACAGGTATCTCATTGTAGTTTTTTTTGATTTGCATTTCTCTAATAGCTAGTGAAGTTTTGAATCTTTTCATATATCTGTTGGCCATTGTGTGTCTTTTTGGGAGAGGAGTCTGTTCAGGTCCTTGGCCTATTTTTTAATTGGATAGTTTGTTTGCTTGGTGTGCAGTTGTATGACTTCTTTATATATTTTGAATATTAACCCCTTGTCAGAGCTATTGTGTGCAAATATCTCTCATTCAGTTGGTTGCTTTTTTGTTTTGTTGGTGGTTTCTTTTGCTGTGCAGAGCTTTTTAATTTGATATAGTCCCATTCATTTATTTTTTGCCTTTACTTCCCTTGCCTTTGGGGTGATATTCAGAAAATCTTCTCTAAGACCAAGGTCCATGAGTTTAGTACCTATGTTTTTTTCTATGTAATTTATTGTTTTGGCAATTTCAGACTTTATAACAACCTTTGCAACCTTTATAAGTTGTTATAAGTTTAATCATCACTGAAGATGTTTAAAATTAAGTCTTTGAAAGATGATTTCAGGTGGTAGTGCAATTCCATTGCCATATCTAGATATTTTAAGAAGCACATACACTATAACTGCGTATGCAGTTGCCCCTTGAATAAAGTTGGGGATAGGGGCACTGAGCCCCTGCCCAGGCAAAAATCTGTACATAACTTTTGACGCCCCCCAAACTTAACTACTAAGAGTCTCTACTGTTGATGAGAAGCCCTACTGATAACATAAACAGTTGATTAGCACATATTTTTATATATATTATATACTGTATTCTTACAATAAAGTAAGCTAGAGAAATTAAGATGTTAAGGTAATCATAAGAAAGAGAAAATACATTCACAGTATTTATTGAAAAAAAAATCCTCTTTTAAGTGGACCTATGCAGTTCAATCCCATGTTGCTCAAAGGTCAACTGTATGTAAATAAATGAAACGTTCAAGTCAAGATTTAGTTTACATTTAAATAAGCCTTTCAGAACAAAATCAAAGTGATATATTGTCATACTAAATATTTACTGAGTCTATGAGAAAAATATTACACAACCTGCATACCTGCCTTAGTGTTTTACTCTTCTCCATGTCACTCCTACCCCTTTCCCCTTACTAGGAAATAGTTAAGAGTGCACACCACAGTTGTAAGAAGTCCTATTAGGTCCTGTTAATTCCCTGAATAGGAGAAACAGACCTCTCTCCTAGTTGCATATGATGTGGTTATTGATTGTCCCTGAGGCTGCTCCCTAAAATAGGCTCCCAGTCCAGTGTGTAATGAAGGCAGATCTCTGTCCTGAACTGAGGCGGCCATGACACTGAACTCCATAGCAGGTGAGCGTTGCTCCCAAGATTGCTGACCACTCAGTTATGATAGAAAAGTGAGAAAACTGATGTGAATTTTAAATACAGAAATAAAATATGGATGAACTAAGCTACCTTGGTTTCTCACTGAAAAAGAAATTCCTCCTTTTCCTGTACAGTTTATAGCACACTAATGACATGAAACAGTGGTGAATCATTCAACAGTATGTAAATGGAGCTTACTGTATACGTGAGAAATGGAAGCACTTAACTTTAAATGCCTGTGACCGATTATTCTGAGAAGCAAGTGGTATTGCCTTAATAATAGTCTTTGACTGTTTATTTATTTATTTTTAATCCTCACCCAAGGGCATGCTTATTGATTTTAGAGAGAGGGGGAAGGGAGGGAGAAAGTGAGGGAGATAAACATCAATGTGAGAGAGAAACATTGATTGGAGGCCCTTTGTACACACCCCGGTCAGGGGTGAACTGCAACCCAGGCATGTGCCCTGACCTGGAATCGAACCTGAGAACTTTCTGTTTTGGGGACTATGTCCAACCAACTGAGTCACACTGGCCAGGGCTATAACAATATATTTATAAAATCAGTTTATCTCTATCCAGATTGTGTGCCCTAAAGTATAATTTACTATTTAATCCAAAAATATGATTTATCAGGACAGAAAAAAAGACCCTCTCAAGACTGAGAGAAAATATTAGCAAAAGACATATCTGCTATGCAAAATACACAAAATACTTACAACTAACAATAAGGAAATAAACGCCTGATTGTAAAAATAGAAAAAGGACCTGAACAGAGACCTCACCAAAGAAGATATACTGATGGCAAATAAGGATATGAAAAGATATTTCACATTATACGTCATTAGGGAACTGCAAATTAAAACAACAGAGAAATAGCACTACACCTATTAGAATGGCCCAAATCCAAAACCAACACCAAATGCTGGCAAGGATATGGAGCAAGAGGAACGCTCAGTCATGGCTCACAGGAACACAAAATGGTACAGCCACTTTGCAGAAAAGTTTGGTGGTTTCTCACAAAAGCAAATGTACTACTACCACACAATCCAGCAATTTGCTCATAGGTAATTATCCAAAGGAGTTGGAAACTTATGTCCACACAACAATCTGCACATGGATGCTTATAACAGCTTTATTTGTAATTACACACATTCAAACTGTAGGATATTTATAGATGTATACAGAATTGTCATGGTATTAATAATGTTCTTTAATCCAGGGACCCATAGCAGGCCCCTCTGGATTTAAGGTCATTAATTTCTATTATTGTCGCAGTGACTGATCATAAGCCCTTAATCTGATTATCTCTCCTGCTATTCTAACCAGAGAATTCTAACCCTGTCTTATAACAAGTACAAATTATTCCTAATATAAAACAATAAGAGCTAATATAGAAAGTTTTTAAAGTTTATTGTGCTACTACATAAATTTTTAAGTCCTTCAGTACCTGATTAAAAATCATGCTATTTTCTTTGCCTGAATTTAAATTATAGTACTATAATCAACAATATCAGGATAGCATAGGTACATTTACTATGCCAATAATCATTCAACTGGAAAATTTTCCTCTGCACTGGAGATATTTTTATTTGTATCTCATTATAAATCTTTTCCAAGGGGCCCCCAAATTCAGAGCATCACTACAACTGATTTACGATAAATCATAATATGCTAGCTATGCTATAACGTTAACAATACACTAGATCCTTTACTAAGTAATTAATATACACAGTGCATTATGGTGATTTAATAACATTTAATGCAATCAATTCACAAGAAAGGCCCTGCAATTTTCTAAATATATTGAATAGCAAAACCATTTTAGAAATAGATTTTAACCTATGAATAGAAAACAAGAAGAAAACCATGGATTGTCTTAAATAAGTAATGAATAGTTTGTTTCTTAGGTGGGAAGATAACTTTTTTTGAAGATGAACATAAAAACAGATTGTTGATCACTTGCAATTAGAAAAAAATCTAGGGCATTAACTCTGTTTTTATGACTGTAGAAAGAATAACAACCCTGCCAACTACCTAACCCTCCCTGTTACTACCACAAAATTAGATTAAAAATAAAACCAGATCTTAAGAATAATGAATTTTTAAGGAGATGTTAAGAAAAAATGCAAAGAATTCACATCAAGCCACATCTAGGAGCTAGACTCTATAACAAATACTTTGTACAGGCATAACCCAGAAATATTGTGGTTCAGTTCCAGACCAGCTCATTAAAGAGAGTTGTAATCTTTCTGTTAGTGGAAAGTCTTGCATTCAAGTTGTAAAAAAACACATCTGTGAAGAGCAGAAAAGCAAAGCACAAGAAAACAAGGCATGCCGGTATACATTTTTCTACTTAATTCTCATATATTTACTATTTAAGTTAGATATTACAGACATTTATCTCCATCTTACAGATAAAAAAAATAGATCCATAAATATTAAGTAACTTGTTCAAGATTATACCAGTGAAAAGCTTAGATTTGCAGTCCACATTTGCTTTAAGAATGCTTTCAAGTGACTTCCTACTCAAAATGGTAGAGCAAGCTCACCTATTTATTTTCTATTTTTCTCAGAGCTCTATTTAAAAGATAGTAAGAGATTAGTAAAAAGTCTAACCCCACAATAATAAGGAGAATATGAAGGGGCCAGAGCAGATGAGAGAGTTCAATAATTTTCTGGAAGATGGAAAGCGTGAGGCAGAGTAGAGAACGCTGTCACTGAGTCACATGCAGAGGTGGCTGTTGTGAAGAAGGGCACCGACTTTCCCTCCATAACCCCCAGAAAATGCCATACTGGTGAAGGCTGGCCAGGAGAAGTTGACTTGAAAAAAAGAGGGGTTGGAAAGCCTGTCTGTGGAACAGTATAAACCCCCATTACCTTCCATAACTCTCATGCTCAAAATTCATAGCATTACAAGACTAACCTTCGCTTCTTATACCTTCACTGAAAAAAAAAGGAAAGTACTCATAAAAAAAATTATGGTGAGATCTAAGGTGGATAGTATAGGTGTTGGTGCCTCAAATTACAGTTCTTCTCATTCTCATTCTGGCCTTGAGAGGACCCCAGTGTGACAGCCAGCTTCTTGCCCACTCACAGTGGAGTACCACTGAACAGACAACACACTCTGCCATAAGCACACAGCTCCAAATCAGCCTTTGTCTTGTGTCATGTTCAGACACGAATGGCAAGCATGAATTACACAGCTCTGAGAATGAAAGACCAAGACAGATACACTAAAAATTTGACCCTAAAGCAAACATAGGTAATTCAGGGAATGAAAATAATTTTGAAAAATTCTCTAAGAAAGTTAGAAATATTTGAGAGTATGTTACACTCATAAAACAAAAACAGGATGCTGTGGGGAAAATAAATAATCAGAGAAAATAACAATCTTAGAAATTTAAAATGTGGTTGATAAGCACAGAAGATAAAAGGGTAAGGAATTGTAGGAAAAAATAGAAGAGAATTTTCCTTCATTGAAATTAAAGATATTTTTAAAATAACAGATTTTCAGGTGTATAGAAGGAACATGAAAAAGTAACTATACTGAGGCATACCGTGAAATTTCAGAAACCTAAGAATAAAGAAATTCTGTCAGACAAGGGAAAACTAATCACTAACACAGAAATAAAATTCTGACACCTGAAACAAAAGCAAACTAAGCAAACAACTAACACAGGAACAGAAACACAGAAATGGAGATCACATGGAGGGTTAGCAACAAGGGAGTGGGAGGAGGAGAGAGGGGGAAAAGGTACAGAGAATAAGTAGCATGGACGGTAGGTAGAAAATAGACAGGGGGAGAGCAGGAATAGTGTGGGAAATGTAGAAACTTATGACACATGGACATGAACTAAAGGGGGGGAATGTGGGTGGGAGGGGGTGTGCAGGATAGAGGGGAATGATGGGGGAGAAAGGGGACAACTGTAATAGCATAATCAACAAAATATATTTTTAAAAAAATTCTGACTGAAATTCAGTTTTTCTCAAACAACCCTTAGTCATGTAAAGACAATGGATATTTTTCTCCCAAATTCTGTTCTCAGCCAAATTATTAAGCACATGGCTAGACAATCTGAGTCATGTAAGTACTCAGAAAATATATCACTGATGTAACTTGTCTTATGAAAGGATATAATTCAGAAAATATGAGAGAATGAATCAAGGAAGAGGAAGATATTGACCCAAGAAGCAGCATTTCAATTCCTATGAACAATGAAGGGAATTACTAGAATAATAGCTGTGCAAAAGGTCTAGAGAGCAACATATTTTGTGTACCCCAAAATGTGGTATTTAGGGACAAAAAAGATTCATAGATTTCATAGTAGACATTGAACAACAGAGAGAAATTTTTTTTTAAAAAGGCAATCCAAAAGTAAAAAAATAAATAAAAGCTATACAAAAAAGGAAGTGGGATCAATACACAGCACTCGGGGCTCGCCAGGCCTCGCCTGCCCTCTGGAGTCAGGAGGGAAGAGTGCCCGTGGGAGCCCTGCCTCTGGCAGTTTGGGGATGGCTGTGGTGGGGCCATAGGTGGTGGTGTCTCTTAAGCAACCCAAGGTTATCACAATTCTCCAGCGGGAGTAAACCACAGACTACAAGGGAGTTTGACAGTAATTAAAACCCAGGCTCGGCCGTTGGGAGGTAGCTTTGCAGCCTGGGGAGGTCTGTCTTCCATGATTGGCTGCAGTATGGTTCACATCAGAGGGAAGGAGGACCCCTGGAACTTCATTATGAGTGGAGCCTTAACAAGAGCCATCCTGGCTGCAAAAGATGGACCAATGGCCAGGGTTAGGGCATTCTTCTAGCTTTAATTGAAGGAGCTGGCATCTTGTTGACAAGATTTGCCTCTGCACAGTCTCCCAGTGGTCCTCACTTTGCTGAACATCCTTCCAAGTTGTCTTCAGCCCAGTTACCATCTTCATGTTTTGGAGATGATGAGCTGTATCAGCAGGACTTCTCTAACAGAGCAAGCTATGATTCAAGAAAGGCTCTCAGAACATCAAGTCACAGACCGTTGGTAAAAACATAGGTGAGACAACTATGGCCAAATAAACTATAGACATTTAGCACATTTTTCTATATAAAGGAACATGGGACTAGGGTGTTAAAAGATAATCCATGTATTTATTCACTGTGGATTGCAGTTGTGATCTGAGTAGATGTCTAATATCTTTAAAATAAAATACATTACGTGCTGAGAAGATGAAGGACCACAGGACAAGGAGCAGTGAGACTTGGCCATCATCTCCTTGGGGACTTCTGCCAGTTTTGTGTTCTTTTAGTAAAAAATGAAAACTCCTGGAACTTGCCTCTTCTTTAAAAAAGAAAAAAAGACACAGTACTTGGCTCTGAAGATCACAGAATTTACATATTCAAAATAATGTAAATGCCTTTTATTGATTTTCAACTTTTAGAATAATCCTCAAGACAAAACATAGAAAACAATTATGATAACATAATGGAATGTAAATATTTCACTATTGACAGCATAAAATTAAAAATATAGAGTACAAATTGAAAGGAGAAAGGATGCTTCAGTCTCCTATTCTCCAGATACAAAATTCTAAGATTTCTTTATGATTTGTCAGAGCCTTCCCGACAGAATTGTTACAGGTGGCAAAAGTAGTTTAAGTTGTGAGTATGCTAAACACAGACTTTATTCTTTTGTTATTATTTGTTAATTATTGTGTTATTTTCCATACGAACAACTGTGAACCTACTTTTGCCCCACCCTGTATTTCAGTTGCGCCCAGTATTAACTAACTTACCAAGTTAAAAATACCCTTTATTGGTTTTTCCTCGTTCCCTGTCTTACTCTCCTTGGACTTTTACTCTAACTTCTTGGAATCAACTCTTAAACTATCTGCACCTAAGACCTTGTCTTTATTTGGTACCCCTTCAAATATAGAAAGACATCTATTCAATATTTAGTTAGAAAAATGATTGGGCACAGGAAGGGAAAAAGGCACATCAAAGGTAAGAATGACCATTTTAAAATGCTAGAGCCATGTAAAATTTTATTGCTGTTGCATTCTTAGAATACCATATGTTCTATCATATTGTACTTAATTTAGGTGTGTGTGAATTTTCTTAATATCCATCTGTACTATTCAGGGTTCCATGCAAGAAACAGAAATTAGTGTTTTCAAAGAGAAATATTTTTTTAATTACATGATGGTGTAAGCCTGGAGAAGTAGAAGTCAGGGTCCACCAATATATTTTTTAATCCAAGAAACCAGTACTGCAGCTGGGATTCAGAGGTCAGAAAACTGTTTTAGCTATTGCTACCACCATCAGGGACATCACAGTGGCTCCACACCAAGGAAGCTGATGATAAATGATGGAACATGGGATCCAGCTGCTGTCAATGTGAAGTCCACCAGAGCTGTTTTGTCTGCTTTCTCCCTCCAAAAACTCAGTCACTCCAGTATATTTCATTGGTATAGTATAAACCAGATACAGGACTCTAGCCTCAAAGAAGTCTGGAAATGTGGCTTTTAGCACTCTAACCCATGCAGTATGTGATATGGGAGAGGGGATAAAAAAAGGGGTGGGAATGGATACCACGGGCCTAGAGACACTACAGGCACAATCTGCTGCGTTAGCTACCCAGCATCCATAATCTTCTGCTCATATTTAACTTCAAAACAAAAACCAGAGTAAAAACAGAATACTTCATGCCCTTGGCTGGTGTGGCTCAGTGGATTGAGTGCCAGCCCACAAACTGAAAGGTAACTGGTTTGATTCCCAGTCAGGGCACATGCCTGGGTTGCTGGCCAGGGCCCCAGTTGGGGGCCTCTGAGAGGCAACCAATCGATGTATCTCTCACACATTGATGTTTCTCTCCCTCTTTTTCTCTCTCCCCTCCCCTCGCTGTAAAAATAAATAAATAAAATCTTTAAAAAACCCAGCTTGCTCTTAATCTTGCATAATACAATTGTCTCTCATATAAACAAAAATAAACTCATTCTCCCCTAAAAGAGAAGATCCAAAATCTATTCACTGCCTGTAGTGATATTGTTCACTTATCTTCTGGTTGTTATAATTTCACCTTGATAGCCTTTAAATTAAAGAATAAATTATAAATTTCACCACCATTAATATGCTTTATATAAAGTAGGAATGGAAAGAGGGGACATTTTTCATTGTTATGCAAATATAAACATAAAACAAAAAATACATGCAAAACTATTTCAGATCTTGCTCCTGTAACTAGTCATGAAACCATAAATAGTACAGTTAACTTAATTTTTTTAGTCCTCACCCAAAAAGAGAAAGGGAGAGAAAGGGAGAGAGAGAGAGAGAGAAACATTGATATGAAAGAGAATAAGCTCTTACATCTCTGGGGCCACCGTTCAGTCCATTACATTCCATCTCGCTTGCGGGGCCCCTGTCCTGAGCGCCAGATGTGCGGGGGGCTCCGCCCGCAGAGCCCCATCCCTCCGTCACGGATGAAAATAAAAACTACCAAGATATTTTCTGCTTGGGGAGGAAAGGTGATCAAACTCTCAGAGGAGAATGACCCAGAGCCCCATCCTCACTAGGCTTTTATTGGGCTCAAATACATGGGAATACAGGTATGTCAGGCGACAAGGATCAAACAATGGTTAACATTTCCAAGAAATCCGAGGGCTTAATCTGAGTCAATGTCTGTCAGGTAAGGGGGTTGCCAAACTTTGGGAGACATACTCATTTCCTCCTGGGACACTTATCACATAAGGGAGAGCACTCTTAGCAAAGCAGGTTTCACAGGAGTTTACAAATTCTTTCTTATGCCCGATCACCCAGGGAGCTGTCCTGGCCGGCACAGGGCTGCACCGCTTGCCCTCACAGTTTCAGGCTTTAAGCCGAGTAGGAAGCAGGAGACATCTCCCAGACAGAAATGAGGACTCGGGCTATGTCAGAATAGCAGGGTGGTGGGGGGAGGTCCATCACATCCTCTTTGCTGCAGCCCCCCACCCCCCGAGTCCTTCCATGAGGCCTCCCAAGTGGTTGTGTCTGGCTTAGGTTGCCCCTCCCATGAGGAGTCTTACCTGTCATTGACTGCCAACCAAGCATTGGGGCCAGAGATGGATGAGGCAGAAGCAGTGCTCCTGCCAGGGAGATAAGCTTTGTCTCCTTAGTAGGTCACGTCCTTGTGATAGAACAGACCCAGATGAAGTGGGTCCCTTGGGCTCTTACACAGCCCACCATGGGGTGAGGGTTACAACTCCTGAAACCAGGCTAAACGGTCCACAACACTCGCTGATTTTGTGTATGAACCAGTTGAGTAAACACGGGGTGGCTAGGAAAACAGGCTAATTAATGTCCATAAAATGGGTCACCCTATCTCTCTGTTTATTGAGAACCTCTTCTACAGTGGGTGCCTTAGGTAAGCATTTACCTGGGACACAAATAATGTCACATCCAGAGATTCTCAGAACCTTTTGTCACCAATTCTCAGCTTTACTCCTTTCAAGTCCTTGAACATCTGGTCAAACCACTATCAACTCCCAAGAAAAGTGGGCAACTGGATCTACTGCCCAAAGTCCTTTCACTGGGAGGATTTTCCTTCCACATAGCTTTCAGGGCTACTCCTAAGGGAAGCCATAATGCTGTCACAGTCCATTTCTAGCTTGTGTTTGCATATTATGTGAAATAGTTTGTAAAACAGACTCAATTATTTTCTTTCAGTTTCTTAATCAGGGTTCCAGCATAAATTTAAAATGTATCCCAGATGGTTGGAATGAAGAACCTTTAATAAAGAGATTGCTTATAAAGATGTAGGTAAGGTTAAAAGAACAGAGGATGGTGAGGTATCTAGACACTAGCAAGAGTGTGATGCTATTATCATCCCTAGAAATGAAGATACAAGAGAAGAGAACAGTGTTCCTATAGTTCAATGAGAATTAAGACTATGGATAAGAGGCATCCCAGCTGGGCCTGTGGTTGTGGAAGGAGGTAGCTAGGTTCAGAAATGCAACACCAAGGTAGTGAGAGAGCACGGAAGAGCTGTCCACCACTCTATCCATTCACCTGCTGATTGCTATTAACTAAACCCAACTGGAAGTCAGCTGGCTGGGAAGCCAAGTAATGCAGTACCCAAGTGGGTCAGTATCCTAGGACACCAAACAGGGCAAAATCAATCAGAGGCACACACACATAACCAGCCAACAACTCATAGGAACTTCCGAGCGGTCAAACATGTGAGCTGAGGGAGAAGTGGCAATGCAGCAGGCATGAGGAAACAGTGGTCTCAGGCACAGCTCATGCCTCTGGCCCGTACCTTCATAATCTTCCACTAGGTGAGAGTGCTACTATGCGCACCCTAGTTCATGACATGGAGATCAGGTAACACCCAGCCTGTGACAGGCAGCTCAGCTGTGATCACGTAACATTCCACAGCCAGAATCCAAATTTCTACCTTGGTCCAGAAGCAATCCAGAATATGTTTCTTAAAAGAATAGTTATTTGGAGAATAGACCTAGGCTTTGCCCTAAAATCCTAGAGGATTGCTCTGTACTTCTAAATCAAGGCTTGCTAGAAGCCTCAATAGAATTCCTTTTTGCCAAACACTTCAAACACCATTCAATCTGTTGGATCTTAAGGTTCAAGTCGCAGAGTAATTTGCATTCAGTCCATAGTAGTAATAACACCTTCTCTTACTCTGGCCCCATTCAGACCTGGCAGCCTTATGGGTTTACTTGATAAGTGGGTCAGAGAAACCCTCTCAAATGAATATATGTTGTTTCAAAAGTTCAGCGAGACTTACCATTCACCTTTTTAATAGTGATAAGCGACAAAGTGTAGCAATTGTCTTTCAAAGAAGAGAAAAAAACATCTCAACCTGCTACAGACCACAGGACTGCCAACCAAAAACTTTATTTATGTCACAGCTCTGAAGTTTACATTGTTTTTTAAATTTAGTTTTATTTTTAGAGACAGGGGAAGAGGAGGAGAGAGGGAGAGATACATCAATGTGTGGTTGCCTTGTTTATGCCCCCACCTGGGGGCCTGGCCTGTAACCCAGGCATGTGCCCTGCCTGGGAATCAAACCAGTGACCCTTTGGTTTGCAGGTCAGCACTCAGTCCATGGAGCCACACCGATCAGGGCTGAAATTTACATCATTTTTTCCCCCTCCTACTCTTTGGCACACATTGTTCCTTACCAAGGGATCTTATGGTACTTGTTGCTACCTCCTACTCACCACATCCAATCAGTACAATGAACCAAAACAATTTTTTATGGCAGGATGAGACAAATAAGCTCCCTAGATTATTACAGAATAGTGGATAATTGGCACTGTCCTGAAGTAAGACTGTGAAGACATACAGGTGAAAGAAACTATTTCTGTAATCTCTTTATTATAAGGAGAAAAAAAAGTTTAACAGATTGATAGCTGAGTATCAGATACCAAAATTATGTTGACTCACTTCAGTTAATTGACATCTAGAACAGCCCTTAAACCTGGAGTTCCATGAATAAGTAAAGGATAAGCCACTGTCAACTTCCAAGACTCTCTAATTTCTGTATAAGTCAAACAGCAGAGTGAAATGGGTATATGATGAAAAATCATCAGCCCTGAATCTTTCATGCCTTTCATGCTGGCATGAACCTCTGACATGCACCCAGAAATGTGACATTACTCTCTGCCCTCTGTTTCAAGGAGGGGACATTTTAGGAGCTTTGACTTGGGCCTTCATACCGCACTAGCCCTCCTTGCATGAGATAAGGAACCACCGTGGAGGCTGAATATGTCTAATCCACCTCTTCATTCCAGAATCAAAGAGGGTGGGTTCGGGGACCCACTGGGCCCACTGTGTGATGGACTCTGGCCAAAACTGCATTTATCATCTGGCTTCCGTAACAACACATTTGAAAGTGACTACAAGAGCAATTTGGGTGCCTTATGGTCAGCCTCAGCTCAGTGTCCCAGTAATTCCCCCAAAGTTTGCTTATTTCCCTTCCCTTTTGGTAAAAGCAGGAAGAGAACTCATAGTATATCCTTGTGACATCATCACAGGGAATTTCCTCAAGGGAATCCAACATTCCCTTATTTAAGGAGCTGTGGTCTATAAACTAACTCAGGTATAGAAATTGGTGAAGGACAGTATCTCCCTATTAGGTGACTCAAGCCAGGCCTGTGTTCATTAACTTTAGGGTCAGATGTACAGATCAAGTGGGACTTCAGTCGGTAGCATATCTATTTCGGTCCTAGGGACATCATAATAAACTAGGCACCACCAAAAATGATTATGGACTAAGCTGTTCTAATAAGCACTCTGACTGTGCTGCTCATTACTGTGACCATGACCACGTTGTCCCTGGCATTTAAGTTCTGTCATTTGGCCTCCACCAATCTCTCATACCATCACTCCTAATGAGGTCAGGGAACCCATTTCAGGGACGGCGCCCTCCCTCCCTCATCATTCTTGAAGGGAATCAGAATGTGTCACCTAAAAATATGCCACTTTGACATAGTAATTATTTTGAGTTGAAGGCAATTAAAAAAAAGGAGACACAGGAATAACCCTCTGCCCTCTATTTACCTGCCTAAGAGCAGGGTGTAAATTTCCCTTGTGAAGCTCTTCCCCTCTCCCGTATCAGGAAAAGGAGAAGCACTGGAAATGGAGACGGCACTGAAATGAGTCTGCATAAACAAGCCTGTGAAAAAATCATATCTACCATACGTTTCACCCATAGGCTTCCTAGTCACAGTTTATCAGCCCTAGAAGCCCAGGTGCTTTCCTTTGTCCAGTTACTCCTCCATAATTTACTGCATTTTGTGAAAATGTTATATAAGCCCCTGAGTCTATCCACTTCTTTGGGTTTTTCATGTTATTTTCCATGATGCTCCCATGCATGCTAAATTTAAAATATTAACACCAACAAAAGTTATAACCTTTTCTCCCTGCTGATCTGTCTTTTGTCAGTTTAATTTACAGGTCTCAGTTAAAATGTAAGAGGATAAAGGAACATCACTCTGGACTCCCCAGCCTTCAGAAAATATCCACTACAGTTTTTCAAGGAGAAATTACTAATATATTTCTCAAACACAGTGAAGGAGTATGTGATTTGCATGTGATAAATTATCTCCAACATTGCTAATTCCCTAAGCCTTTGGATTTTCCCCTCCACATTAGTGCAATAAATTTCTAACATATATCTCAATTAAATATAGGTTACCAATGACTCCAGGTTTTATTTAAGTAACTGAAAAATCATTTAAGCTTCTCCTCACTGTTAAGCTTCTCCTCAATGTCCTCAAATTAAGAGTTTCTGGTAAGTGCATCAATATTAATAATTTCAGTCCAACATAAAGATTGGTTTCTTTCAGCTTTGCTTAATCCTCTTAGATTCTATTCCTACACACTTCTAGAGGAGAAAATTAGCCAAATTCTATAATTCTAAGCTATCTCCTCCCAGGGTATATTGTGTACTTGTCCCCCTGGGTATGCTGTGATTGATCTAATTCTCTTTACAGATCTGATCACATTGTAAGAGTAGAAAGCAGGTATAAGGAAGATCAGCATTCCTTTGGAAGGTTGATTCCTTGATTGAAGTTATTACAGGAACTCGAGCAGTAAAAAACTAATGTCATCTGATGAGGGAGGAGGGCTGCTTTTCTTGGCCAGGGATATTCAATGGTATTTGAAGAGTCAGGTTCTCAGATTCATCCAAGTCTGCCCAGATATCCCCATTTTGATTCTTTGGATCCCATCCTTTCCCAATGAACACCACAACTTTCTGTTGTGGCGTAGTAGTTCAGCTGTTGCCGACACACATATGTAAGAAGCCCATTTATATAATTGCATCACTATAGTGTCTGGGTAGAATGGCATTTACCTCCCTTCTGCCTGCCAATAATTTCCTAAGTGCCTCACACTGACAGAACCTAAATTTGTAAAGGAATCTGAGAAATGTAATTTTTAGTCCTCCAGACACTGTAATAATACCAGGGAGGGAAAAACAGAGAATGCATCAAGGGAATAGGAATGGATTTGTAGAGCTAATAAATACCTAGCACACTAACCTAAAAATGGTTTTCTGAAGTGGTTAATATTTAGGGTAGACTCTGGGATATGAACTCCAAATCTCCACTCTAATGATAAGTTAGAAATTTATCCGCCCAATTCATCTGGCTGCTCTTTTTCCTCATAAACTCTCATACTCTTTTCTTTCTAAAAAGAAGACCAGATACCAGTGTTACAAGTATGTAATAATGATAGTGATAATTTGAGCATAATGAGAACACTGATATGTTGTTGAATAAAAATAGCTTTTTTGAGCAGTTATTTGTCCTTTTGTGACCATATAACACCTTTATTAAATTTTCACTATAACTGAACCCAGAAAATATCTGAAATCCAACTATATATGCAGAGCTTGTAAACTCTAACTATATAACATGCTTGTTAAATGTAAATGTGAGGCCTCCAGTCAAGATAGCAGCACAGGTAAGCACGGCTTGCCTCCTTGCACAACCACATCAAAATTACAACTAAACTAAGAACCACCATCATTCAGAACCATCAGAAATTGAGCTGAATGGAAGTCTTATAACTACGGAATTAAAGAAGAAATGAGATTGGTAAGAGGGGCAGAGACACAAAATCGGCTGGTCACAAATCTGTGTGTGGCAAGTAAAAATCAGGAGGGATATCACAGGAACGAGGGGTTCCAGCCCCACAGCCCAGGGTTCTAGTGCCTGTTCCATTATGTTCTAGTAATGGAACATAAGTCTCCATTACTTCTGGCTATAAAAACCAGTGGGGATTGAAGCTGTGGAAGACAAACTACTAGAGTCCCAGGCAGTTCCTCTTAAAGGGACCAGGCACAGACTCACTTAGACTCACTTCCTCTGAGCTCCAGCACTGGGGCAGTAGATTGAAAGGCATCAGAGATATACGGGAAGGAACTGAATTGTCCAACATCAGGGTAAGGGATAGCGACTGGGCACAGCTTTCTCCCAGACAGATACCCCCATTTCGATTCTTTGGATCCCATCCTTTCCCAATGAACACCACAACTTTCTGTTGTGGCATAGTTCAACTGTTGCCAACACACATATGTAAGTGCTGGCAGAGGCAAGTATTCTTTTCTGAACCTTCCCCACTCAGAGCCACAGAGCCAGCAGGCAGGTGCCATATCTGAGACTCTATCAACCTGGTTCACACCGTTCACCCCACCCTGGTGATTCCCTGAGGCCCTGCCCCACCTAACTCTCAGGATCACCCAAGCTGTTTCCAGTGGCTTTTCCATATGAATGGCTTATTTTGGCTCATGCTGCAGATTTTTCCTAAATTCTCTCAAACAAGTAGCATCTGGCTCCAGTGAGCCCCATACTCTCATTAAGTTGTTCCAGGCCTGGCACTCCAGGTCAGCAGCCAGCTTAGTTTCACAGCTTGGTTGCTCCTGGGCACCTCCAAGGCCAGCACAAGTAGTAGCCATCTGCAGATTGCTTTGTAGCTAATGCTGTGTGACCCTGTACAGAACACTGGCAGTGGCTGACCTTGGATGTGCTAACAGCAATCAGGACTCAACTACAACAAGAAGGTGTACACAGCCCACACAGTTGACACACCTTGAATACCCAGCTTGAGTAACAGGGGAGTCTGTGTCACTGGACCCCAACAGGGTACCTATTACATTAGGCCACTCTATAGGGCCTGGATGATATATAACTCTGCCTAATACATAGAAACAAACACCAAAATGAGGAGACAAAGGAGGCTGCCAAAATGAGGATAAGAAAACATGGCCCAAATGAAAGAACAGAATAAAACACCAGAAAAAGAACTAAACAAAATGGAGAAAAACAATCTATCAGATGCAGAGTTCAGAACACTGGTTATAAGGATGCTCAAAGAACTTAGTGAGACCCTCGACAGCATAAAAAGATCCAGTCAAAAACAAAGGATACACTAATTGAAATAAAAAACAATTTACAGGGAGTCAACAGTAGAGTGGATGGAGCTGAGAATTGAATCAGCAATTTAGAGTACAAGGAAGCAAAACAACCATTTGGAACAGCAAGTAGGAAAACAAAAAAGTCCAAAAAAAAGAGGATAGCAAAAGGAGCCCCTGGGACAACTTCAAGTGCATGAACATTCACATTATAGGGATGCCGGGAGAGAAGGGAAAGGGCAAGAAACCTACTCACAGATACAGAAGACTTTTTGATGGTTGCCAGATGGGAGAGGGGTCAGGAGGATAGGTGAAAAAGTTTGTAAAGGGATTAAGAAGTACAAATTGGTTGTTACAGAATATCCACAGGGATGTAAAATACAGCATAGGAAATCAAGTAGCCAAAGAACATATCTGCATGACCCATGGACATGGACAATGGTGTGGGGATTGCCTGAGGGATTTGGGGGGTAAGGCTGGTTGGAGGGGACCCAAAGAGGAAAACTTGGGGACAACAGTAATAGCACAAACAATAAAATATAATTTAAAAATAATGATACAATAATTGAAAATGTAAATGTTGTATGATTCCAGATTTCATAATTAGAACACAAGCCACATTCAAAGGTGAGGTGTGACTGTCACTAACACAATGCTGCCTACCCTGTAAGACTCCTGGTCTACCCACCCTCTCATTACCAAATGGCTACGTAATCACTATTCTTGAAAGACTGGTTCTTAAGATAGCTTTCTTGCAGGGAGGAGAAACTCATTTTAAATACAATGCACCAGGGATGACAAATATGAAATTTCAACTGGACATTTTCCTTTCTCCCCATGCCAAATTCAAAGAAAAAAAATAAAGGAAAAAGCGCAATCTAACTGGCTCCTCTAAAATTGCAAAAAATGGATTCAGGGACACCTGGGAACTGACAGAGTAGACATACTATGCATATGGACTGACAAAATACTCTTTTAATTCACAGTCTTGTATTTAAATTGGGAAATACCCAATAATTTCAAGACCCCATCTTTTTAAAAATGGCTGTACTACTTAAACCTTCCCAGATTGTTAGTTTTAGAATGGCTTTTAATTTGGATTTCTGTGTACATGTTGAATTACAATGTGATCTTCCAATATCTGCATTAGATTATTATAATTAGGTAGATAGACATCAAGTGATGTGTTTTAGCATGCATTTATTCTCAAAGGATATACTTTGAGGACATATTCTCTGGGAAAACCTCACCTATAAGAATAAGAAAAATAAAATTCTAGTTAAATTTCTATTTAAGACCAAGGGATTGCAAGTGATGAAGGTATGAAGGAAAATTTGTTCACATGTGAACATGTAAACATGACTTAATATGGTAATATGAAAAAGACAAAGAAAAAGAAGACTTTAAACTGGGCTTTAAACCAGTAAAGAAAAAAAAAGAAAGAAAAGAAGTTCAATTTTCCAAAGGATATAGCAAAACCGATCTAAAAGAACTCTAAGGAATAATTCAGATTATCCCTTGCCTACCTAAAATTCCCACTAATTAATCATCTAAAGACAGCTTTGACTACGATCTTCACAAGTCACAATGCTTTTGGTGATACATGCTAGAATCTGTCTTCAGCCAGTAATGGTTCTGTATGTCAATTATAATTTTTAATTTAGATCTCCGAATCCCCTTCAGGAACATAGTTATGTTCCATCCTACCTTAAAAAAGATATAAAATTAAAAGCTGTACCTTCCCTCCGTACTTCATATTAAGAAAACCAACTCCTAATCGTTGCATGACTTGCATAGTTTTGAAACAAGGAATTTGTTTTTATTTCTCTTCCTTTTCACAACTATACTCCTGGTTCAGATGTCATCTGCCTAAAATACCTAAGATTAAACGTGAATTCCAAAATACACTATTAAGGACTTGTTCTCCAAGGGTACTTTGTCAAACCTGCTTGTGTGTAGAGTGGCAGGTGGCCAATCTCATTACACAGGTTTTATGGTTACTGCTCAGATGCTGGGCTCCTGTGTAGGTAGCTCAGCATCATGGTGCTTCTCAACTCTGCAGACCTATTTACCATCAGACAGGATCCTAAGTCTAAGTGCCCCATGTCTGTACTGAGCATCTACTTTACATCCCATGTATCTGAATCTCAATAAGGACAGCTAGGAATGCAGCTGGCTGGGAGTAAGGCTATGATGAGGAAAGAGCTGAGAGTGTGAACAGCTCAGCTTGATGTTGCATTTTTAATGAGAGTGAGATTCAAAAGTTCAGTGCCAGAAGTCAATACCTAACACCTAAATTATTATATTATCAAATGGTTAAGACAGCAAAAATCACTTCCACTCTTAGGTTCTTTCTTATTTATAAGGTAACCAAGTTGTATACATGGAACAAATCTGTAAATTAAAATATTCCCAATAAACTACAAAACAGGGCAAGATTCTAAAATGGGAATAATTCATATGAAAATATTATTGAAAGCCTAGAAAGTGTATGGAAAGAGAAAAAAAGAGAATGACTAAATTAATAATGCTAATACTAAAGTGAGTCATCAGTCAGTGTCCATCAGCAAAAGAGTCAAGAGTAACACAGAAAAGAGAAAAACAAATGGTTGTCAATTCTACTGGAAAATGCACTGTTACATGCCTCAGGTATTTCTACTCATTTACAATATTTAATAAAACCCCTGCTTTCTCTTTAAGAAAATACTTCTGTAGTTAGGGGCAAAGTTTTACCAACAAGTAGATGAAATCCTCCACTGATTTTTAGGTACAAGGCATGTAACTTAAGAGTGATGGTAGAGATATTCTGAAAGCTACTAGAAAAGGTTACATCTATCACATCTTAAAATCATCTATGATAAAGAACCTTAAGGTATAGCAAGAACTGAATGATTTAAACACAAGAATGCAAAAGATCCCCCAGTTTATTTTTGGCACAGGAAAAAAACCACAGAATTAAAAAGTGTTAAAGCTTACATTTAAAATGTCAAATGTAAAAAATAATTTAGAAGAAAATAGGTTTTGTGTCTGGATCCAAAAGCTCTTTCAAAGGCAACATGCTTTTAAATTAAAATTATGCTAATGGGAGAACATATTCGCTGATAAATCGGATATGGGGTAAATATCCAAAATTTATAAAGTGCTTACAAAACTCAACACCAAAAACACAAACAACCCAATTAAAAAATGGGCAAAGAACCTGAATAGACACTTCCCCAAAGAGGACATACAGATGGCCCACAGACACATGAAAAGATGCTCAACGCCACTAATCATCAGAGAAATGCAAATAAAAACCGCAACGAGATACCATCTCACACTTGTCAGAATGGCTATCATCAGTAAATCAACAAACAACAAATGCTGGTGAGGATGTGGAGAACGGGGAACCCTTTTGCACTGTTAGTGGGAATGCAGACTGGCGCAACCACTGTGGAAAACAGTATGGCAATACCTCAAAAAATAAAAAGTGGATCTACCTTTTGACCCAGTGATCCCACTTCTGGGAATATATCCAAAGGAACACCAAACACTAATTCAAAAGAACATAAGCACCTCTTTGTTCATTGCAGCATCATTTACAATCTCCAAGGTATGGAAGCAGCCCATGTGTCCATCAGTAGGTGAGTGGATAAAACAACTATGGGACATTGATACAATGGCATTCTATTTGGCCATAAAAAAGTAGTAAACTTTACCCTTTGCAACAGTATGGATAGACCTGGAGAACATTATGCTAAGTGAAATAAGCCAGTCAGAGAAAGACAAACACCATATAATTTCACTCATATGTGGAATCTAATGAACAAACTGAACTAACAAGGAACATGGGGACAAACTCATAGATGGAGAGCAGGATGATCGGTATTTGTGGGGGAGGGAGAGTTGAGGGTGTGAAGGGATTAAGCAAAAAGGAAGAAGGTCTCATGGACAAGGACAACAGTGTGGTGATGGCTGAGGGGAGAGGGGAGTATAAAGGGACTAAATGGTAATGGAAAAAATAGAATAAAGATTATATATTTTTAAAAATTATGCTACCATAAAAAATAAATTTTTACCAGAAATTATAAACATCCAAGTTCTAGTTTCATTTATTTTCTGCATTAGAAATGGGCAGCAGAATTAGAATAATAACAACTGGATTGAATAAATATGCATCTAGCAGATAATTTACACTATAATAAACTGATGAACAAAAATATCATTTTCCCCACAGTAGTAGTATATTTATTTTGCTGAAATCAGGTAGTAGGGAATGAATAGCTCTGGGGAACCAGTACAGAATGTTCACAAAGATTTACAAATCTCTAGTCATTACACACCGAGCAGCAAAAACATAGGTGTTGAATCCTCTTAGGCCAAACTATTATGTGTTGCAAAGTTTCTGTAATTCTCATGACTGCATGCCTTTGGGGGGGAAGTGTGTAATTCTAATGCACAATAAATATTTTATAGTTTACAAATATTCTGAGATAGTTGGTCTGCAGAAACAGCATACATCCTGCACATGCAGTTTTGACACCTTGAGATATATAGAAATATTCATGCTTTTTTACTGGTCCATTTTCTCTTCCTATAATGATGCCTGTGCAACACCCCTAACATTTCAACCTGTGTAATAAGACACTGTACAGTTGCTCATATATGTTACATGAAATACTTCATTCGTAAGTAGCAAATTTAACTTTCTGGTTCTGACTACTCTTACTGTTATTCATTTTGTGTCTTAACAATTAACACCTCATAACAATCAAGTACTGATTTTAATGACCTTTAGCACCAAGGAGTCAAGAATATTGCACCAAAATGGGTTTACACTTCATCTAGTTAATAAATAAGATCTTGCAACTCTGTCACAAGGAAAATATCACTCCAAAATTAAACACATTGAAAGAATAGTTTCACAGAAAAGTTTGGTGTACGCCATTTGTAATAAAGAAAAAAAAAAACAAACACCAAAAACACTAGTGGATTCAAAAGTTAATGAAATTAATATTAAAATCTACATTAGCGGACTCCTTGATTTTTTTAATTAAAATTTATTTAATTTTAAATGTTCTTTCCAACAGAAGAGGTAGGTATATTTCCACATATGAAAAATTGGTAACAGCCACAAATCAAAACATTAAAAGTCTGATAAAAATCAACATACTGTTGTCTAACAGCACATTTCTGTAACAATTTTATGATGTTACCAATAAAAATATGAGTTGTTTCATGTTCCAACCAGACATTAATCTTACTTTGCATAATATATATTTGTGATAGAAGTATTGAAAGGCTGCGTTTAAGTCGCAAAAACTGTTTCCCACAGTGATTTGTGCCACAAGTCACGGCGACCTTTGGGTCACTGCACAGGATTTTACTGTAATTCTTTTTTTCACCAACACCATCATCATCAAGCCTCTAAAAGTCTACAGAGATCATCAGATTTTTAAAATTTAATTACAACCAAAAGGGTATTTCAGACTAGTGATGGAGAGATTCAACCATTTCAGTCAGCAAATGAATTCAAATGTGCAAATTTTAAAGTATTTGTATTTCCAGCTTTGGACCAGAAAAACGTAAGGTAACTGATTTTAATCAGTAGGTCATTAGTAATTTAGCCATAAAACTCACAAAGACTGTGTTTCTGTGATCATCAGACTGAAGAATGACTGCATATAAGATGCATGAAAAATCCCATGCATTAGACAAACGGATGTGAACAGAGAGAGAGCCTCCCAAGTCACATAATAATTGCTTTGGTCTAGACAATATCAAAGCTAATAAAAAAATGTTTAAAATAAAAACTTCATAAATAAAACATAAGGGTACAGTATTTAACACTTTACTCAATCTAAAGGTCACTAATACATAGGAGCACATTTGCCTTTTTCTCCCCACCCCCAAACACTCATTTGCTTCTGTTTTCCCTGAAATTTTATATGAAATGGGAAATTCCTCACTGTCAACAACAGTTAAGGCCCAGTTCAATTTACTCTCCTTTTGCTTTTCCGTTCTTCTGCTTTTTTCCATTTTCTATCACCAGTTTTTCTGATTTGTTCACACCATTGGCTGAAATACCATTCACAGCTGTTTTTCCAGTTTTTGACTTCTTGGGCTCATTGTATGTCCGAACGTAGAAGTTGAGAAAGAGAAATATGAAGCTGATTGCGTAGGCAATCAGAGCCCAGTGCATCCACTTTGGGAAGGGGCAATCCGTGTAGAGAGACAGTGCCGTGTGCCCGATGGTCACAAAGAACTGAACCTGAAAAACAGAATCAGTGCATGGTAAACAGTAAACAACTTCAGAATCTTCTATGTAGCTAATACAGGCCCAACTTCTGCCATACTGTCCAAAGTTTAATAGTTCTCTGGCTCCCACACCTACCTCCTTCTCATTCAGGTAGCTGCTCAAATGCCATCTCCTCAACAAGGCTTCCCGATGATAGAACTAAAGTCCCTCCACCCAACTGGCCATCTCAATTCTATTTAACCACAAGGCTTTTGTTTTGCGTGGGCTTTCTTTTTCTTTCTTTCTCTCTCTCTCTCTTTCTTTCCCTTCCTTCCTTCCTTCCTTTCTTCCTTCCTTCCTTCCTTCCTTCCTTCCTTCCTTCCTTCCTTCCTTCCTTTCTCTCTCTCTCTCTCTCTCTCTCTCTCTCTCTCTCTCTCTCTCTCTCTCTCTCTCTCTCTCTCCTTTATAAGAATTATAGCTGTCTGAAATTGTCTTTTGCATTTGGTGACTTCTGGATCACCCATCTTTCCACTAGCATGTAACTCCAAAGGCAGGACCCAGTGTTGCTATGACGATTTCTGAGTTCCTGGCACTGTGTCTAGACTCCATGAATATCTGTTGGATAATGTTGAGTAATATTATCTAATGAGAGGAAGTATCAGTGGCTCCCATATTTTAGACTGATTTCTTTCTTTTTTTAAAGATTTTATTTATTTATTTTTATTTTTAGAGAGAGGGGTAGGAAAGGAAAAAGAAAGGGAGAGAAACACTGATGTGTGAGAGAGTAACATCAATGGTTGCCTCTTGCATGTGCCCCAACTGGGACTGGCCCACAACCTAAGCATGTGCCCTGACTGGGAATCAAATCAGTGATCTTTTGCTTTGCAGGACAATGCTCAACCTACTGAGCCACACCAGTCAGGGTGAGACTGATTTATTTCTACAAAATTGTCAGCAAGCTGATATATATACTTTTAAAAATGACCTCTTACAGAATAGCAGGTCATAGGCATTTGGATTAACACTGTCCTTTAAAAACTAAGATGCTTGGTAAAATTTAGCAGGTAGTTGAGAATAAGTGCAAAAAGAGAGAACCACTTTCGATTTCAAGAATTTTTAAAAGGAAAAAAGCCAAAATTAAGATGAAGGATATAAGTTTAAATTCTAATTTATCCGTAAGTGAATGGTTCTCAAAATAAAAGTTATAAATTTCATGGTGTTAACAAGTGCTAAGTTTTTACAAGACTGATCTACACAAGTAAAGAACTTCTGGCTTGCAAATACACTCTCCTTAGTAAAATGAACATCCAATTTGGAAAGTACAATTGTGCTTTCTTTTTAAAGCATAATATTAACAGTATTATTATATTAAATATTATTAAAATAATTTAGTTCAGGTAAGCTCCAAATTTATTAAAAACTTTTACAATTTTTCCATGGCCAAATCCAGAGTTTAAGAACTTCTGATTTCACAACGATTCTTAGACTCTGCATCACCGAAAAAGGGTGTGTGTGTGTGTGAGTGTGTGTGACGGAGTATGGGATCACTCAAGGACAGTCAGGTGCAGATTCCAACAAAACAGGTATCAATAGTTCATGTGGTTTTTGTCATCTCTTTATTTTGGGGGGACCATTTTCTAATTACTCAGAGAAATGAATTACACAATTGTATACACAGCTTTCACAAAAACTGAAGGAAACCTCCTATGGCATTTTAGTTACAAATCAATCCTTCACACCCAGCAGTTTCCAAAAGTTGTGTTTCCTGTTTGGTTAGTCAGCTGTTTGGCAACTTAAAGCAGAGATGAATAGTATTTCCAAATGTGATTCCACTGATAAAATTGTGTGCATAGTATGATTAAAGCAAATTATAATAAAATCCAAGGCCTGAAAAATAGCTACCAGGTTGGTTTGGATTTCCAGTTTGATTACTGGGCTAAGTGCCTAGCTCTGAAAGTTACACTGAAGCACCCAAATGCTACATGAAGTCCTACTGGGGTTTGCGCTAAAGGCTGTCTCCTCTAAAGACTAGCACTTTAAAATGCCTAGCTCTGCTCCTCAAGGACTTCATGTTGGAGAATTAAGAGGAGTTCTCTGGTCCTTGCTCCCTTCCTTTACCCCTACCCTTCCTTGACTCTGCCTTTTCTGCAACTTTTATATTATAAATGTATGGGATTTGTTATCAAGGACTGAAAATTGAACAGTAAACAGAATGAATAGAGATGATAATAACATTTAAGTAAAATTTTAAAAAATCACCCAAGAAAGATATCATTATTTTTCTAGTCATATATGAGTCTATGTGCTTTGTGGTATGCTTGGATCTTTATTTGCCCACTTCACAGATATTTTTAAAGAACAGTTCTCTTAGACATGAGCTAGTCTAATCTTTTACAGACATTTAAAAAGCAAGAGGCCATAACCAGTGGGTCTATGAACAGGCCAAGCAGCCTCAATCCTGCAGATGAAGCATAGAGATAGTTGAATTTGCAATACAAAATTGTCAAAAATGACTTCATACTTTATAACTAGTAAACTCAAAAGTTTTCAGTATTGCACCAGAGGAAACTTTAGAAGCATTTAACTCACCAGCTGCAACATGGTCAGGTATCGTTTCCACCAAAGATATTTCTGAATCCATGGGCCAAAGGCAGTTAACCCGTAGTATGAGTACATAATCACGTGGATGAATGAATTCATCTGGGCTCCAAAAAATGCTTTAGAAAAACAAAGGTAATTACAAGATACAAAAAATTTTATTAGGCAATAAACCATTTGGACATGAAATAAATGAGTCCACATTATTTTCTAACACTTAGTCTTGAGTAAAGATTAGGAATAAAAGTTGTAACACTACTGGAAAAGTCTTCTCTTCAGATCATGCTTTTTTTAAAATATAGATTCAGGCTTTTAACATATTTTTAAAAAGATGTTCTTCAAATGCAAAGGACTTTCAAAGTAGTGAGCTTTTGAATGGGGTACTCTAGTAGTTAAGTAGGCCCTAATACAGAACTATTGCCTATGTTACTTTCTCATTCTATTATTCATGAGGAAAGAAGGGTGGGAAGTGGGGATGGCTGGGGTGGGAGGGAGTGGTGGGGGAAAATGTAGACAACTGTACTTGAACAACAATAAAAAATGTGAAAAAAAGTCATGGTACATATAATGGTTTAAGTAAATTTGTAACTGTCACATTATTGCCTTTACATACGCAAATACACATATCTACAAAAAGAATACTTACTTCTTAGGCTTCTAAATAATTTTAAGTGGAAAGTAGTGAGGTGAACTGGACTATTATGATTTGTACCATGGGTCCCCATGAGAGGAGTGGCCTCTTTCCAGCTCAATAATGTAAATCGTCTTCAATCTACAGGTATCTGAGCAGCTGGAGGTGGATCTCAGCCAAACTACGGATTCATATTATCTTTAACATCAACATGTCTATACACAACTTCCTTTCGGTGAGAACCAACAGGCCAATTTAAGGGCGATTTTAGAGGTGGAGTGGGCTCTGGGCTTGGACTGAAGATGAAGCCTTCACATTGAGAAGATAAATCTTGGTATCCTTTGGATCAGAACCACTAGAATTCCTCCCCATCAAAATATTATTGTCTGCATTTAGAATTACCTTATGCTTATCTCTGGGGCAAATCTTTAGGTGTTAAAGTAGTCACAAACAAAAAGCTAAAGCTTTACTTTCTCCAAATTTCTTTAAAATGAAATTAACACAGAAATAATCACAAAACAAGTTAAATTATAGACCAACTCAAATTCCCAGGTTCTCATTACTTTCCACCCAACATATTTACACAGTTTAATGCATACAGATATGCTTTTGAAAATGCTCACCTTGCCCCCCTGCAACCCACTTAATTCCAATCCACCACAATGTAAACATTGTACAGTGATGGTACACATGAAGGAAAGAGACTTGGTTGTTTTTCTTCCTTAGGATAAAAAACACCGTGTCCAAATACTCAATTCCTTTAGATACAAAGTACCACCACAGAGCAGCAGCTATCTGTAAAAAGAAAGAAAAAGGACATTACAAACACCAGACCCATGCCATCACACAGTTTTCTACTCATTGTGTGTAAGTCCTAAATAATTTTCACTACACAAACGTATGTGGCATGAAATCATTTTTGCCTAAGTAGGTGTAAAATCGAGTCATCTATCCATGTGGGGAAATAGGAAAGACAAGAGTCCAAATATATATCTACTCTGTAGCAACAATACAGAAGTGTCATGCTACCTAGCTGGACCCCTGTAGCACCAAACTTAGGGAGCTGCAAACACATTCACAGTGCTATGTTCTTCAATTTGGTAGCAAAACTGGGGTATTTATTTTGTAAATGTACTTCAATTGTTTACGCTTAGCCTATATTATACCTCAGATATTCCTACAAGGATGTTTATGGGTAGCGACTGGTCTCTGTCATGTCTCTCTCACTTTAACACATGCAACAAAGCACTGAACCACAGTAGTTTGCATTAGTCAGTAAAATCTTTAAAATGATAGAAGACATAAGCAAAAAGAAACAACAAATATTTCCTAGGTCATAAAAATAACCCTGCTTACATGAATAAGTCTTTCCTTTTCCTGGGCTCTAATTAAGACACCAGATGGTACAGAAAGATTACTGTACATGCTGAGATTAAGGATCCACAGTTCCAATGAGAAGTGACCTCTGGATATATATTTTTAAATATTTTACAAGAATTCTATAATAGTAACCTAAACTCATCTTTTTTATGTCAAATATTTTCTAGGATATGTGTCCTACGCATGTGTAACAAAGAAGGCAGTGCATAACGGAATAAACCTTCGTGCGTCGGGGGTTTGACAGATTTACTCATGGACAGGCTTTGACGTTTTAGAGTTCATAGTTCCCTTTCTCTTCTTATCCCTGCACCTATTGGGTGTCATAAGTTCTTGTGTGTTTGTTTTCTTTGGAAAAACAAAATTATATAAAGTGTGGGCCAAAGAGAAAATAGAGTCTTGTATTTACAGGTTGACAATGTTTAGTGAATTTGCTTGAGTAATAATATTGTTGAAAATTATAAAATTGGTTGAAAATAGGTTTGAAATAGTTAACTACTCACAGCAACACAATATTTAATAGCCATTATTATGCTAGTACTTTAAAATAAGGTAACCATTTTAGCATAGTAAACTTTATCTATAAGGTAAGAGACAATGTCTTTATCCCCTCCCCAATCTGGGCTTCTAAATGAGCCATGATTTATGAATAGTAATAACAAATTCCTATCTTTCATTTGTAAACTGCATCAGGTATCTCTGAAGAGCTACATCAAAGTGAAAAGTGGTACTTCTTGTTACATAACAAATACAAAAACAAGTGTCTGAGTAAAGTATTTATTCTACAACATCTAATATTAAAAGGAAAAGAGAGGGAGGAAAATTTCAAATGCAATCTGTTGGGAATCTCTGGTTCTTCCTTCTCCTAGATTACAGTTCTCACAGTAGCTAATGTTTTAAAAGTACTGACTTTATATGCATGCCAGGAGGGTGGGTTCACAATCACCAGAATAGTATTTTTAAATCTTTATCCTAAGAATGTTAGTATGCTGTTTCACTCAAGGGTTTTTTCTAAGTGAACTCCTAAAAGAAAACAAGTTAAATACTTTTTCCTTTTCCTCTCCCACAAACCAAGCAAGACCACGGAAGTCAGATCTCTACTCTACTGAGGAGGTTCTCTAACAAGATGGTTATCTGAAAAAAAATATTTTTCCTAGCCAACAAATCTAAATAAAGTACTACCCTCATTCTCTCTCAGTCACATCACAGGTTTTATTTTCTTGTTAATCCTTTGTTGACATGACTACTGCTTGCCTCTCCCACCCTTCACTAGAATGTCAGCTCCACAAAGGCCTGGATCTGCTGTCCTTCCACCCGTGTCCCCAGTGTCTCTCACACGATCTGCACGTGATTGCTGTGCAGGACACATACAGTGAATGAATACAGCAAGTATGACACCCAAAGGGGTGATTTTTTCATCAGCACGAAAGTCTGATAGCACAATGAAGACACAGACATATCATAGTAAGTACATTAAAGCAATTTGATCTTAGGTCTTGATGAATACTGACCTTTACATTATCCAACCCCAATGAAAAAAGCTATTTTTCTCAAGGGAAGCTGTTATATATTATATTATTACTACATATATTGCATGTAACTGAAACATGTTTATTTACGTACACATAATTTTAATATGAACCACAGTACGCAAGAGTAGTTCAATAAATATTTAATAAAAATGAGATAATTTATTGTTTCTTCCACGTGAGTAAAATGTTAATTTAGCTAATGCAGGTGGCTGGAAAGTAAATTATGATAACATTCTATAATTATTGATTTAGTTTTTTGCAAATATAATAAAAACTGAGCCCATATCTATACAAATTGTGTTATACTTAACTTACTAAACACTTCATAGTGTATAAAACACCTGTTTTTTTCCTCAGACTTTCTTAACAAAGAATTAGAGTCTCTGCAGGCATTTTTATTCTCAACCAAAAACAACCAAAATCTAAAATATCTTTACACTAAACATGGAACTTTTTATAGAAAAAAGTACTTCATTCTAGTAATCCAACACATATTCACTCTCACACCACCAAATGAAAGACACTAGAGGTATGAAACCAGATTTTTAATTACATACTTAAAAAAAGCATAGCTTTACTGGCTCAAAACAACCCAGTACACTTTTACCACTATATAAAAGTATGTTTTTCACAGACTGGGGACTATAAAACTAGAACCACTGAGACTGATTTAGAGAATTTTTAATATACTTACTCTGACTTCATTAACATTATCAGAATAATCCACACTCTGGCAAATATAGCTGTATCCTGCATTATATGATCCCAGGAATAACTGAAAAAAAAAGTAATATTTGGACTAAAGTTTTAATAAATACAGCATTTAAAAACACTAAATACAATATGCAATCTTTGACATAATTTTAAAAACCAGTACTGTCTTTAAAATTTTGAATGTATTAAACATTTAATGTGTTACAATTTTTTAAATTTACTGTGTGGATTTATTCTAAAATTGAAATCTAAATTAAAAATCACAAATAATTTTTGAACTAAAACATCAATTCTATCTACTTCATAATATTAAGAGACATTTCGGTTGACCATGACTCAGATCTAAGCCGCTCTGATTTCTAGTCTTGATCCAGAGTTGTTTGCATATAACGAATTAGGTAAAAGTACCAAATAAATTAAAGTTTTTTTTACCCAGTTGAGATTCTGTAGCCTATGTTGTCAATTAAATAAAAGAAGTTCTTTTAAGGAGAATGCTATTTATTTTCCTAGCATCACCAGACCAGTTCTCTACATTCATACAGAATGCTAATGAAAAGTTTTCTGGGAAACAAATTCCTTTCACTCATAACTTAAAAAAATAGCTGTATCATCTAGCCTTTAGGATTTCCCTTCATGGAGAATTTGCAGGTACCCAGAAAAGTATAAATGATTAGTAGCAATAATTGTGTAACAATTAACTCACTTACTTCCAATCCAAAATACAATGACAATAAGAAATAGGAGTTAATTTGAAATTGGTATGTTACACCTGCATATTGTAATTACTTACAAACCTGAAACTGCTGAGTACGAATTACAAATAAATACATGCAACTATTTACTGAATGTTTAATATGTGGTACCCACCATGCACAAAACTGTCTCACTTTTATCTCTGATACCCTAGAAGACAGGCATTTTCCCCATTTTATGGGGAAACGAGTCTAAGAAAAATTAAATAACTTCCAATGTCAGAAGAGCTCATAAGGGCTGTTTTAGAATCCAGTCTGTCTGCTTCAAAATTCCATTTTAAACACTTGTCCTATACCTTATATATGTCTTATATTTTTGTTATCCAAAATGAAAAATGTCAATAATACAAAATTTACTTTTAAAGTAACTAACAGTTACATTGGGGTACAATGTCACCATGATGGTTTTTCATATTCTTATAGTAAACCTACCTCTCTGAAGATAAACAAATTAAGCAAAACCATCCCAAAATTATAGACAATAAGCACCAAGCGCATCTGAAAAGGTTCTCGGGCCTTCATCCACTTTGGGCCCAGCCACACAAACAGGAGATAAAGAGTACTTATACAAAGTGTAGGCCATGGAGAATGCATTAGAGGCCAATTTTCCACACGTTTATCTACAGAGAAAACAAAATAACATAATTAAATGTCTCATAAAATGAACTTATTAGGGATTATGTTTCAAATTAGTTTTCCTAATGTGACCAAATACAGATCACTGTCCTTTGAATTCCAACAAAAATACATGGCATAAAACCCAACAAGACCAATTCTTGTGAGCAACTTTTGAAAATGAAGCTTCATTATATACGGCACACATTATGTTTTATATGGAGAACCTAGAGAACAAAGACAAGAAATAAAGCTCACTAAAAATGTGGAACAAATTTCGGAAAAGTAATGAAAGCCTCCACACACAGAAAATACTAAATATTTTAAGGAGAAACATGTCTTCCATATTAAACATGTGAAATTCATCAGTGCAGTTTGGAAGCTGCTCCCTCCTACATCGGAGACAGTCTGAATTAGTGAACTGAAGAAGTGTGGGGAAATGAGAGCCATTTCCTGGGATATTTCTGGATACAGAAGATAAGAGTACAGTTATAACTGGACGACTGTTAGATATCATTACAGTTTTGTAGTTTATTTAAATGCTAATCATAACATTCAAGTCAGTTTTCTAACATTTTCCTTAAGAACATAAGTCTATTTGTTTACCCATGAATATAACTAACTCATAAATATAAATACAAATATATACATATAAAATGCAAAATTATTTTATTTAAAATGAATAAAATACTCTTAATATTTAAATAAGCAACCATGAATCAACTTTACAATATTTCTGCCACAAGTAAAACATTTCATGAAAATGAAATATGGGGTTAAAAAAATTAATTTTCTGATACACTATATTAAAAAGATATTGAAATTAAATTATATTTCTAAAAGCTAAACAGCATTTTAAAAGTTGTGAATCTAATGTGTAGTTTATTTTTGGTAAGGCAAAACATTTCTGTGTTCTATTTTCAGGAATATTATATAGTTTTAAAATAGTAAAAAAAAATATTCTACCTTTCAGCCAGTTCCTAAACCTAACTGAAATAAATTTTATTTACTTCCTCATTACAATGTCCTCTATTTAAACTGTCCATTTTACTAAAACCATATATGTAAAATAGCTCTGGATTGGATAATTACATCTCAAAATACTTTACTTAAAAATAATCTGTTTCTATACACTGTCAGTAGAAAATAGATCCAAGACGTGAAACACAAGTAGAACAATATCCAATCACATCATCTCCAAAGTCAGGAAGTGACATAATAACTATGGTTTCTACAATATCAGAGTTGTTAGAATGGTGTAATAGTGACCTAAAAGAAAAACACATATGAAAACAAGAAATATGAATTTATTTCATAGTTTATAGGAGACCCATTATCTATGTATACATTTATGGTTCTATCACTCAAATCAAAATGTACTTCAGAGCTAAAAATAAACTAAAATACTTAAAAAGACAGGAGAAAGAGAGTAAATCTCTCACAAGGAGGGAGGCAGTGGCTTTCTGTTTGAAGGTGTTGTGCCACTATGGTCCTATCATCTCTCTCTCTTTTTTTTTTAATCAGTATTTTCTAATTGTTGATATTGTACAGTTTTCTGTCTTTTACCCCACCCCCAGCCCACCACCCCAGCCCTCCCCACCTTCCTCCCATTTCCACCCCCCATAGTTTTTGTCCATGAGTCCTTTATACTTATTGCTCTAAATCGTTCCCCTTTTCCCCTGAAATTCCCTCCCCTCCCCCTCTGGTCACTGTCAGACTGTTCTTAATTTCAGTGTCTTTGTTTATATTATGCTTGTTTGTTTGTTTTGTTGATTAGCTTCCTGTTAAAGGTGAGATCATATGGTATTTGTCTTTCACTGCCTGGCTTATTTCTCTTAGCATGATGCTCTCCAATTCCATCCATGCTGTCGCAAAGGGTAGGAGCTCCTTCTTTCTTTCTGCTGCATAGAATTCCATTGTGTAAATGTACCACAGTTTTTTGATCCATTCATTAACTGATGGGCACCTAGGTTGCTTCCAGCACTTGGCTATTGTAAATTGTGCTGCTATGAACATAGGGGTGCATAGGTTCTTTTGGATTGGTGTTTCAGGGTTCTTGGGATATAATCCAAGCAGTGGAATTGCTGGGTCAAAAGGTATGTCCATTTTTAGTTTTCTTAGAAAATTCCATACTGTTTTCCATAGTGGTTGTACCAATCTGCAATCCCACCAACAGTGCACTAGGGTCCCCTTTTCTCCACAACCTCTCCAACACTTGCTCTTTGTTGCTTTGTTTATGAAGGCCATTCTGACCTATCATCTCTTGTTAGCTTTTCTTTAATGTTGTCATGTTATCCTTCTATGACCATATCTTTCTATGCCAATGTCCCCCTTAAATGTGGGGTATTTATCTACTTAGATGTTTGTTTTTCTACATTATAGAAAAAAAAATGTAATATGACCCCCCTACACCTTAAAGCCTGCTCTACTTCAGATCACTAAAGGAGTTGCTGTGGTGTGCTATTCCGAGCCCCAAACTTAAAGGCAGGTGCTGTTTTCCATGGGATTGATACAAAGAGCAAAAGGACTCCTTTAAGCAATAATCTATACAACAAAGAAAGGAAGATAAATTCATCTGTAAAGAGATTCTAATTTCTACCACCATAGGTTATTTCTCTTACCACACACAGAATTCCTACTGACTTCAAAGAAGTTCTAAGATGAAGACGTAGGTAGACATGCTTCACCTCCTCACATAGCCACAAAAAGAATTACAACTAAATCTCAAAACAAGTAACACCCAGAACTGTCAGAAAATCAAACTGTATGGAAGTCTGACACCAAAGAAGTCACATTCATCCAAATATGTAGTAGGGGCAGAGATGTGGAGAGAGGACAGAGAGGTAAGGAAACCCTGTGTGGTGCAGAGAGCTGGCAGCAGGGGCAGGACAGGCACAGGCAGTCTCACGTTCACATGCGGTAGATAAAAGTCAGGAGGGATACCTTGGGAGCCAGCAATCCCAGCCCCAAGCCAGACCACACAGCCCAGGGTTCCAGTGCCAGGAAGGTAAATCCCCATAAGCTCTGGCTGTAAAAACCAGTGGGTGTTGGGGCAGCAGAAGAAACTGCCAGATTTTCAGAACACTCTGCTTAAGGGGTCTTAAAATGTCTGCAAACCCACCTACTCTGGGATTCAACACCAGGGCAACAGCTGGAAGTGTACCAGTCACATACGGGGTATGACTGAAGTGACTAGAAACCCAGCGAGTGATCCCCCAGAAGCCAGGCAGTGGCACAGTCTCTCTCCAAGACCTCCTCCCACACAGAGCCACAAACCAGTGAAGCTGGTTGCCCTACCCTGATGATTACCTAAGGCTCCTCCCCACACATTTTACAGGTGCCTTTCACAGGGAGTCAAAGCAGCTCTACTTAATACACAGAAACAAACACAGGAAGGCTGTCAAACTGAGGAGACAAAGAAACATGGCCAAATGAAAGAAAAGAACACAAGCCCAGAAAAAGAACTAAATGAAATGGAAATAGCCAACCTATCAGGTGCAGAGTTCAAAACACTGGTGACCAGGATGCTCAAAGAATTCACCTAGTACAGCAACAACATAAAGGAAGGAATGAAGGTTACACTAAGTGGAATACAGAAAAATCTATAGGGAATCAACAGTGAAGGAAAGAAAGCCAGGATTCAAATCAATGATTTGGAATATAAGAAAGAAATAAACATTCAACTAGAACAGAAAGAAGAAACAAGAATTTTTTAAAAAATGAGGATAGTATAAGAAGACTCTGGGACCCCTCCAAAAGTGCCAACATCCGAATCACAGGGATGTCAGAAACAGAAGAGGAAGAGCAAGAAATTGAAAACTTATTTGAAAAAATAATGAAAGACTATGGGTCCTTTATACAAGTTCCTTGACTTCAAAAAAAATAATGAAAGAAAACTTCCCTAATTTGGTGAAGGAAATAGACATACAAGTCTAGGAAGAAGAGAGAGTCCCAAGCAAGTTGGACTCAAAGAGGAACACACCAAGACATCATAATTAAAATGCCAAAGGTAAAAGATAAAGAGAGAATCTTAAAGGCAGCAAGAGAAAAGAAAACAGTTTCCTACAAAGGAGTTCCCATAAGACTATTAGCTGATTTCTCAAAAGAAACTCTGCAGGCAAGAAGGGACTAGCAAGAAGTATTCAAACTGATGAAAAGCAAGGACCTACAACCTGGATTACTCTATCCAGCAAAGCTATCATTTAGAGTGGAAGGACAGACAGAGTGCTTCTCTGACAAGGTAAACCTGAAGGACTTCATCATCACCAAGCCATTATTACATGAAATGTTAAAGGGACTTATTTTAAAAAAAGATCAAAACTATGAACATTGAAAAGGCAACAAATTCACAATTATCAACTGAATCTGCAAAAATCAAAACAAAACAAAACTAAGCAAACAACCAGAACAGGAACAGAATCATAGATATGGAAATATCTGGAGGGTTATCAGTTGGGAGGAGGGAAGGGGAAGGGAGAGAATGGGGGAAAAGGTACAGGGATTAAAAAACGTAATTGGTAGGTACAAAATAGACAGGGGATGTTAAGAATAGTATAGGAAATGGAGAAGTCACAGAACTTACATGCACAATGCATGGATATGAACTAAGGGGGAAGGGGATTGCTGGGGGGAAGGGGATTGCTGGAGGGAAGGGGAGTACCAGGCAGAGGGGGGCAAAGGAGGAAAAACTGGGACAACTGTAATAACATAATCAATAAAATATACTGAAAAAAGGAAAATTCTGAGCAGCAAGTAAATAAATTTACAAAAATACGTCCAAAAATTGCCCTGAAAACAAGATTACACAATGTAATACTACACAGCAGAAAGAAAGAAGGAGCTCTACCCTTCGTAACAACATGGGTGAAACTGGAGAGCATTATGCTAAGTGAAATAAGCCAGGCAGCTAAAGACAAATAAAATACCATATGATCTCACCTATAAGTTTAACCTAATCAGCAAAACAAACAAATGAGCAAAACAGAACCAGAGCCATGGAAACAAATTGACAGTGACCAGAGAGGAGAGGGAAGGGGGATAAGAGGGAAAAGTAGGAGAAGGGGCAAGGCAAGGAACACAAACAGGGGACTCATGGGCACGGACAAGGGGGGGGCAACTGGCTGTGTGGAAGGGGATGGGGCAGGAGAGAGCAATGGGGGAAAAGGCTGGACAACTGCAACTGAACAACAATAAAAAAGGAAAAACACACAAATAAAAATCTGGTCTCTTTGATGTATAGTGTGGGTAACCTGTACAATTCTCTTAATCAACGGAAAAATTAAAGAGAACTATTAGAGAGAGAAAGAAGTAAGCAGCTGAAGATCTGACAACACAAAACACTAAGAGAGGCCAACAGAGGAGTAAAAAGGTGGAGCAGAGCAGACAGAACAGATATCAGAGAAATCATGCAAGACTTTATCAGTAAACAGAGTTTTAATGCCAGCTCTGCTGCTGTGCATGGGCGCAATGTCTTTGTCTGCTTCATCTCTGAAACCTGACAGAGAGGTCAACTAGATCAGTGCTTCTCCAACTTTAATGAGAAGAAGAATTACCTGGGGGTTGGAGGGGAGACTGTTAAAGTGCAACTTGTGACTCAGTAGGTCTGGGGTGTTCCCAATTTCTAGAAAGATTCCGCATTTTCTAGAAAGCGCCAACTGATGTTATACTAATATTCCATGGACCATATTTTCAGTAATAAAAAACTAGGTGATTCCTTAAGTTTTCTTTTAACTTCTGAAAATTGTTACTTTTTAAAATAATAGTTAGGAGGAAGAATGGAACTGAAGGTGAGGAAAACTGGATCAAGAAAATAGGCATTTCTCACTGAGTAGGGGACTCATTTTGCACTGCTAGGGAATCTGCACATGTCCACACTGTCCAGTGACCTTCCTTTAAAATGTAATCTCCCTGAAGGCAGGGGCTAGGGCTTTCATTCTTATATTCCAAGGCCTACCAAAGTGCCTAAGCATTTATTTGATGAATAAATGAGTGGATTTTTTTTTCATTTTAGTCCTTTATTCTCTCTATCCCTTCAGTGAAATCTAAATGTACATTTACTAATATTCAAGGTTTCTTCAGTGTATAGCAACCCTGTCCTACAGCTCTTCCCAGACCCCCCCACCTCTTGTTGGCATATGACTCTAACCTGAAACCAACAGCACTTCAAACCAGTATTTGGTGAGTGCGTGTGTGCTCTATAAGGCTCAGTGTCTTCAAAGCACTGCTTTCTCCAGAGAAAAAGGTGCCCTTCTTTGCTCGACAATGTAGGTCACGCATTCACGTGACCACCGCTTAATGAACCGTTTTCAGCCTATAAAAGGCCATGTTTCACACCAGATCCTTTTCAAATTAGCCGTTCCAGCTCTCAAAAATACCACTTCCAGTGATTACTATGGAAGTTGTAGCGACTGTCAGTGACCTGAACACAGGATAACAATTTCCGTCATATGACATTTCCATGAAATTTCTCCATGTCTTTGCAGCTGTGTCTTTCTGAATTTACCTGCATTAATATTTCCTTTAGTAATTCAACAACATTCAAATATCACATGCTGCTTTTATATGTTCCCTTTTCCACTAAAAAGATCACCTGAGTTCATCACAATAACACAATGATAGAAAATTTGCCATTACTCATAGGCCTGCTCCTCAAGTTCTGAACCAAAAAAAAAAAAAAAAAATTAGGGATTAGAACAGTCAAGGAAAATTATGAGTATGGAATTTATATAATTTATACAACCTTAAGATAAGGAATTATCCAGCTTTTCATTTACTCAAAAATTAAATAAATTTATTTGTTGCCTTTCTTCTAAGAAAGATGTGTGCATTTGCTTGCCCTTTTTTTTTCTTTCCCCCAGGTTCTACTGAGAAACAATTGACCTATAACACTGTATAAGACACATAGCATGATGGTTTGATTTACATATACTGTGAAATGATTCATACAGTAAGTACAGCTAATATTCATCTCCTCATACAGATTCAATAAAAAGAAGAAAAGGAAAACATCTCCTTGTGATGAGAACTCTTAGGGTTTACTCTCTTAACTTTCCTATCTATCACACAGGAGTGCTGGCTGCGGTCATTGAGTCGTACATTAGTCACACCTTGGCATTGACTTATCTTATAACTGGAAGTTTGTACCTTTTGACCACCTTCCTCCCCTTCTCCTTTCTCTCACTCTCCAACTCTGGTGACCATGAATCTAATCTCTTCTTCTGGGGATTTTATTCTTGGAATAACATATGTTAAAGATAAATTATAAATTAAGTGCCCTATTCAGTTAAGTTACACTGAATCCAAATGTACAATCAATTATGCATATTAGAGTAAAAGAAATATATTGCTAGTATGTTGGCAATATCCTAATCCTACACAGTTATAGGTGGGATTCCATACCATGAATTTATTAGGAGAAAAAAGAAGAAAAAATTTTATTAAAAAATCCTGTCCTTTCTGCCACCACTAGAGTCAAATTCTATTATCAAGGAGATTCAAATGGCTTTTATGTAACACTCTTAGGAATGTTTTATTGAAAAAGCTTGTTTAGAGGGGATCAATATGGCACAAACACAAACTGACTCTAGTCGATTTGTTTGTCATATTGTTTGTCTTTTTTTTAATCCTCACCTAAGGACATGTTTATTGATTTTAGAGCAGTGGGGAGGAGGAAGAGAGAGAGGGACAGAAACATTGATGTGAGAGAGAAACATCAATCAGTTGCCTCTTGCATGTGCCCCAACTGGGGATGGAACCCACAACCCAGGAGAGTCCCTGACTGGGAATCAAACCCACGATCTTTTGTCCATGGGACAATGCTCCAACCCAACTGGGCCACCTGGCCAGGGCTGTCTGTCTAACTTTTGTATTTTATACTATTAATAGGCTTATTAATATGTTTATGCTTTCATGTCTTAGTAATTTTGCTCTTATTTTGAATTATTTATTAATAATTTCAAGTCTTTCATGTTGCATGAAAACCTTTACCTAAGCTAGAGGTGTAGAATTTTAGATTTAAAAATGATCCCTTTATCTTAAAAATGAGATCCAGAGAGTTCAAGAGACTTGCCCAAGAATGTGGAGCAAAAGCCTCATGGCTCCTGGCAGCTATTTCAGTACCACTCAGTCACCATGTCCATTAATTTTAACAGAGAAAATTTCCCAATTTCTTCCTAAATTATAGGCACAAATGATACTTTAAGATAGAATTCAAAGGAAAGAAAATGAGAGACCTACAAAACCCTTAACAGGAAAGAAAAACACACACACACACACAAATAAGAGATCCTCAAACAAACCAAGTTTCACACTTTCTTAGGGGCTGCACCTGGCAGACCTGGCCTAATATCACGAAAGCTTTAGAAGCCATGACACAGTGGTGGGAAAGGATGAAGGATGTCTGGCCTGAAGAAAAAGAAAAAGACCTCAGCATATGTTAAAGGACCTAAAGAAAGATTAGATTTATTCTCTATTTTTGGAATGTAGAATTAGAACCAATGAGAAGTTTTAGAGAGCTAAGTTACACCTAAATTCAGAAAATTCCAACTACTGGATCTTTTTTCTATAAGTAGAAAAAACTGGGTTTTTAAATATTTTATTTATTTTTATTTTT
Source organism: Glossophaga mutica (assembly GCA_039655065.1). NCBI lineage: Eukaryota > Metazoa > Chordata > Mammalia > Chiroptera > Phyllostomidae > Glossophaga > Glossophaga mutica. Next base: position 147,065,296 of record CM077306.1, read on the forward strand.
ATTTATTTATCTTCAGAGGAGAAGGGTAGGAAAGAGAGAGAGGGAGAGAAATATCAATGTATGGTTGCCTCTCGTGTGTCCCCTGCTGGGAACTTGCCTGCAACCCAGGCACGTGCCCTGGCTGGGAATCGAACCAGGATCCTTTGGTTCGCAGGCCTGCGCTCAGTCCACTGAGCTACACCAGCCAGGGCAAAAAAACTGGATTTTTATATGTTTGTTGTTCTGTTTTTGCTGTTTTGGTAATGAGTTACCTATCACAGTTTTAAAGTAAATTTAAGCAAACCTAAAGCTAAATATTTAATAAAGCCAATCAAGTTCAGGAGCAAGAGACTTTAATAAGAAGAATTACCAAGGTATATTACTTTAATCCTCCCAGACCCTTTAGGGTTAACTCTTTCTCATGTTCTAAATGGAAATAGTTTCCATTTAGAACATTCTATTTCATAAAGCTCATGCAAAATGAAATTGATTTATTTACAAACATTACTATGGTCATCAATCATACAATTTTATCTGCATTAAAGGCCACATCATATTTATACAACTGAATGTATGTCAAAACTTACAAACAATTCGCTAAAAATTAGAGTTAATTTTATTGTGTGTAAATTATACCTTATTAAAAATGGGATTATACCCTAAGTATCCTAAAACACTAATTCAAAAGAACCCATGCACCCCAATGTTCAAAGCAGCACAATTTACAATAGCCAAGTGCTGGAAGCAACCTAAGTACTCACCAGTAAATAAGTGGATCAAAAATCTATGGTGCATTTACACAATGAAATACTACAGAGCAGAAAGAAGGAAGGAACTCCTACCTTTTGCAACAGCATGGATGGAACTGGAGAACACTATGCTAAGCGAAGTAAGCCAGGCAATGAAAGACAAATACCTTATGATCGTACCTATAAGTGCAACCAAGTCAACAAAACAAACAAGCCAGCAAAACATACCAGAGACATCAAAATAAAGAACAAACTGACAGTAACCAGAAGGGAGAGAGGAGAGGAATAATGGGAGAAAATAGGGGAAGGTCCATCAAGGAACATGTATAAAGGATGCATGGACAAAGCCAAAAGGAGTAGATTCAGGTGGGAAGCAGGGATGGGTGGGGCGGGGGGCCGAGGTGGGGTGAAAATGGACAATATACTTGAACAACAATAAAAAAATAAAAACAAAAATGAGAAGAAAAATCATCCATCTAAAGTGGGGCTTCCCTTGGACACCCTCCACCAATAGGTTTTTCTTTATTGAATTTATTGGGGTTACACTGGTCAATAAAATTACATAGGTTTCAAGTGTACAGTTCTACAACACGTCATCTGCACACTGCATTGTGCACTCACCATCCAAAGTCTAGTCTCCTTTCATCACCATCTATCTCCCATTTACCCTCTTCCACCTGCCCCTACCCTCCTTCCCTCTATCACCATACCGTTGTCTGTGTCCACAATCCACCAGCAGGCTTTTATTCTTAACCAGGTTTGTTTCTTAAACTCCCATGTCATGTTAGATAGAATAGACTTTCAAGTCAGACTCTCCACCTCTTCTGATCTAAGTGATTTGGGGGAGGTTTCTGGTTGTCTCCTGACCTCTCAAAACTCATTAGGTATTAGAGGAGAAGGCTGACATGAAAAATCAATTGCTTTGCAGGATAGTGAGCACAGTATCAGAGGCCAGTTTTAAGAACAATGTTAGGACAGGAGAGAGGAGACAAGGTGAACTTCAAGAGCAAACATTTGAATTGTTTCTTGAAGAACAGAAGAAGAATTTGTCAAGCAGACAGGAGGCAAGGTCTTCTCACAGAAAGAAACATAGCCCAAAAATAGCCCAGGAAGAAATAGCCCAAAACAGCCAGAGAGGAAGGAAAAGACAAAATGACATCATGGAGATCAAGAGAGTAAGATTTTTCCAAAATGGTAGGGTAGGCAACATACTCTACAGATGAAGAATCAATGGTTCTTTTCTTTTTAATGAGGAAGTAATATGTCATAGAGTTGATGAGTGCAGATTAAATGTGAAAGTTCCTAGCATATAGGATGCCACAAAGTCATTCCTTCTGTTGCTTGCTATTTCCTCTCCACTCCAAATCTTCATACAAACGTATCCTATGTCAGGAATAATCTGAGCCCCTCCCATTAAAAGTCACACCCTTTGATGTCTTCTAGGCCTGTTCTCCCTGATCTAGAGTTCTCCAGGCTCTGAATATGGACTCTCAAGTCATACCACCAGTATTAGAATTCTACCTCCCTCATTTACCATCTGAATAAACCTGAATGAGTTACTTAGTCTCTCTGGCCTTATGGATGATAAACAGGGGGTTGTTTGGAGGAATGAAATATATACAGTGTCTGACACAGAATAAGAGCTCAATAAATGTTGACAATAGTCATTATTATTGACAATAATCCAACCACTAAATCCTTCTCTCTTCCAAGCCAAAGAGTTAAACCCAATTTTAAAAAATTACCATCAATAATAAATCTTAGGGAAAGAGTTGAAACTGAGAAAACAGAATATTTTATATTTATTCAGGAGAGAAATTACATAGCAAATCTAATTCTAATTTTGAATTATTTAGAGAGGCTTTTTTAAACACCTTGTTTTAAAGAAAGTGTAAACCAGATGTAGTAAATAATAAAGTACTTGTAGTCCATCCAATAGTTTTGAAGTAATCCAAGTCCTTTAGAAACCTATTATATACAAATAACTGTAACTAATTTTCACAACAAATTATCACTATGTATACTAAAGGAGCTTCCTTAAATATCTCTAATAGACCTCCTCTTTTTTTTTTTTTTTGAAAGGATGATAACTTTCAAAGGTTTTTAGAACTCAGGATTTCTACCAGTCAGCATGAAGCTTTCTTCCCCAATTAGTCTAAGTTGTTCATCATCTCCTGTCCAAAGAAATTAATAAAATGTTTAATTTTTAGAACATCTAAATTCCTAGATGTAACAAGAAAGAGCACAATATAAAACTAGGAAATACTCTTTGTTGGGAAGGATTTGGGAAGTCACGTGCAGCAAAGGCAGTGTGACACGGGGCGAGGAACAGAGCCTGATGTGAGAGCACTGGATTCCAGCTCTAGTGGGAGTTCTCCAGCCCAGCGACGGTCAGCCTGGAAGTCTCTGAGCCACAACCCCCTCCTGTGCAAAATGGGGGCAACAGTAAGATTACCCAAACCACAGAGTTGCTTTGAGGCTCAAACTGAAGAAAACCCTCTGTAGGAAACTCCTCCAACATTAACTCTTTTTGTACTTGAAAATATTAAATATGGATTTTCTCAAACTTTTAAAGCACACTGTGATTTACCTCTGTCATGTCATGCAACTGTCCTGCCATGGTCTGTCTGTGTCCCACGCCACACAGGGCAGGGGCTGTCTGTTATCTCGGCAGCCACAAAGGCTTGCACAGTGGAAGCACCAAGCAAATGGTGAGGACTAGCAGGCTGAAAGAAGGAAACAAAGTATCTAGAAAATGAATCATTACTATTTTGGCTACTGCTACTGTTAGAACAGACATTCTGGACATGTCTAAACTACCCTTTCGATTCAGCCAAAATGAACAACAGTTACTGATCAATATGGTTCTAAAAGATATACAGTCCCTGTTGGGTAAAAAAATAACAACAACAGCTAAATGTTCTATAAAAATTCATGATACTGTTTGGTTTTCTTAAGTACATTTTAAAATCAATAACATTTTAAAATGAAGAACATTTTTAAATTCTTCCTTTTCCACAGTAGCACAGACAAGCAGATTATCAAAGATACTAGGAACACTGCATTCCCTTGCTATTCAGTCTGGTCCATGTACCAGCAGAAAAGCATCTCCTGGAAGCTTAATAGCAGAAAATCCCAGGCCTCACTCCACACCTACTAACCAGAATCTGTGTTTTCATATGATTCCCAGGAGACTTACATATTAAAGAAGAACTGCTCTAGTTTGCTCAGAAATGTGGGTCAACTTTATATAATATGTAATCAAGTCATAAAAATTTGATTAATTTTGCCAGAATCTACCTGAGTAAATCAGCTACTTCTTTCTCTTCTAACATCTATGTCCACTTAGACTACCATGAGATCTTGAGAAAGATCTCATCTCTAAGACAATAAACTAAATAAAACCATAAGGCCTCTTCTGGGTTCCAATCTAAAATATGATGCTTAATATATTCTCCAAGCCAAGGAAGAGCTTGGGTTATCAGTGAGTGAAAAGGGCAGAAGTAGAGGGGAAAGGTCTTCCATAACTCAGTACAGTGGGGCAGGAAATGACCTGAGATATGCCCTAGAAAAAAGTACACATTCGGAAGTTGGTGGAGGAATGAGAGTCAGATCCATTTCCTATTTAGTCAGGGAGGTGAGCATGGAAATTTCTACTTTAACCCCCTGGGGGCACAGGAAAGAGCATGGTGGTTTGAGCTTGGAAGAGCACCTGGATGAATGTAAGGAAAGGGCAGCTCCGGCAGAATGCAGAGGAGGACCAGGCAGAACCTGGGTCACAAAACGACGAAGAGGTCAGACTGTCGTGCAGACAGGCAGGAATGGAGACCTCCACCAGCAAGGCAAGTGTAAGCTTGGTATCTGAAAGTGTGAGGGAACTAATGGCTGAGAGTCTACTGCAGGGTTGGAACAAGAGGGCAAAAATGTTCTGTGCAACCTGGTTGTATAACAGTCACCAAAGAACCTAAAATAATGAAGGGAGGAGTTACAAAATAGAGGGGGGAAAGGATTTTGGTTCCAAGTTTGCCTGAACAGAGATTTTAATAAGGTAGAAAGTGAGAGAAAGTATAATTCCCTTAAAAAGCAAATAAATAATGATGGCTTCAGAGGCTGCAAAGGAGGAAAAAACAACATAGATGAGGTGAGTGAATCGATACGTGATTCAAGCTGAAGACTGATTACTCTGAGGTTTAATTTGGGAGAGTTAGTACTAGATGGATAATCCAGGGAAAACCAGTTTACTCACTTGGAAAATGTGGATAATAGTACCTAGGTAAAAAGAAGATGAGAATTAAATGTGATAATAAATATAAGCATTGTCCACAGCGCCTAGCACTCAGTAAGCACCAATAAATAAATGTTCACTGTTATCACTGGGCAATGAAACAGTATTTGCTGAACGAATAGGGTGGTTGTACTCCTGCCTGGAAAGGTCACTCAGGAGGGAAGAAGATTCAATCTCAGCTCTATTATTTTCCAGCTGTGTAGTTGTAAGTCTACCTCTTCATCACAGAGTGATGAAATACTACCTACTTTATTGGGATTCTATGAACATTAAATAAGATTAGGTGTATAAAATGCATACTACAGCATTCTATAATTGACATGGTCCTATACTACAAGCTCAATAAATAGCAGTGAATTCCACCATGCACAGATGGTATCTAACTTCATGGTTTTAAAAAAAATGACAAGACGTTAAGAGAGGGGGAAGATGAAAATTAGACTTTGGGTAGCAAGCACAGAATGCAATCTACAGATAATGTGTTACAGAACTGTACACTTGAAACTTACATGCTATTAACCAATGCTACCCCAAAAGGTTTAATTTTTAATAACATATTCACAAAAGCAAGTTCATAGGGAAAGGGAAAACAACACCAAGGCAGGGGAACATGTGGTTCAAGAAGAGGCCCTGAGGGAAATATAAATATTTATATGGTACAGAATATACGTGTGTGCGCGTATACGTATGTATGGAGTACAGAAGAATGCCTCACAAAGAACATATATGAGTGACCCACAGACACAGACAATGGTGTGGGGATTGCCTGAGGGAGTTGGGGGGGGGAGTATAGGTGGGTAAAGGGGGAAAATTGGGACAATTTCTACTAATTAATAGTAGTTTCTAGTTCTTGTATTATGAAATTTGGCAAACACTTTCATAATTCACTTTGATAAACTCTTTTTAAGGTACCAGTTACTCCATCATATGGAAGTCAACTTCATCTTCTCAAGCAAATACCACATTTTATATTTTATATGTAAATTATACTGTATATTCTATATAGCATAAATATATACATTTATATAAATAAATATCACTTTTTAATTTAATCTCTTACAACACTCTTACAGTCCCTTTGAGCATTTCAGATGTCTTTCTTTAGATTATCCCTAGTGGTATTATGACTTTGCCCAGATTTAGTATTCTAAGTAGTGACACTATGTAGACAAGATTGTAGTTAGTGTTAGGTAAAATAAGAGAAGACACATAGGTCAGAGGACTGATTGCTGCTTTCCTGCTTGGCTAGTGTGATGGGGAGACAAAGTGACCTGTTTAGACCTATTCCAATACAGTGTTCATCTTGCAAGTGATTGAGTTTCTATGACTCTCAGGGCCTTCTGCACATAGGGAAATAACAATGCTTTCAGGCCTATCTCCCAGGGTTGTTGTGAAGTTATTGGTAAAACTGGAAAGCAAAATACAAAGGCAAGGTTGTCTTCCTTGTTCTTTGCAGCTTTCTAGCCCCTTGGGATTTTTGTTAAGGCAACAGCTATGCTTGCTCCATATAAAGCCATTTTACTGTAAGCTGAAAAATAAAAGAATCAATCGCTTGAGCATTTAACACTGAAAAAGATCATTCCTACAGGTGCTATCATATTAATTACATAATATATTAAATTCATTTTAATTGTGATAAACACACAAAGTTTACCACCTTAGCCATTTTTCAGCGTACAGTTCAATAGTGTTAAGTACACGCACATCATGGTGCAACCAGTCTCCAGAACTTTTCTTCTTGTAAAACTCTGCACCCAAACAACAACTCCCCGTCTCCTCCTCCCCACCCCAGCCCTTTGAAACCCCGACTACTTTTGGTTTCTATGCTTTTAACTACTTTAGAGACCTCATGTAAGTGGAATTAATCAGTATTTGTCTTTTTGTGACTGGCTTATTTCACTTAGCATACTGTCCTCAAGGTTCATTTAAGGTTCCTTCCTTGGTAAGGCTGGATAATATCCCATTGTATGTGTATACCATATCTTCGTTATCCACCCATCCCTCACTGGGTTGCTTTTACCTCCTGACTGTCACGAATAATGCTGCTATGAACATGAGTGTGTAAAAATATACAAAATTCTTTAATACATATCTTGTGCCTAAGTTTTCATTTGATAAACAAATAAAAATGAAAACAGAGAAGCTTACTCTTTTGATTATTCCAGTTCAAAATCACAAATGTGTTTATGTGACTATATCTAAAAGTAACTGATTCATTCCTTCAATGATCTAATACATTTGCATTTCAAATTTCAAGACTTATATTTTACTTAAAATATAATACAAATAAAACGTCACATTAAGGTATTTGTTTAAGAGTGGCAACATTTTATGAAGAAAAATATACAGCAAAAAATATATATATAGCAAAAGGTTTTCTGAATTAACCTTTTAGTTAAGGAACATACTCAATCAGAGCCATTTACTTTCTTTGTCTTCTCCATATTCAAAGACCTATATATTTTTAAGAATTTTACAAAAATTTTAAACCACACTTCCAAATTTAAATTAGAAATGCAGAAGAAAAAGTGTTTATAATTGAAAATCTTTCATAATGATGTATTATAAAATTTTACATTTTTATAGGAAAAATATAAAGGCTAAGTTTAAACTATAGAAACCATTGCTTTGGGAGATATTATGAAGATTCAACAAAGTGGCCTTAAGAGACCATGTAGTTTCAGCTCTCTCACCTTACAGGTAGAAACATGAGGCCCAAAGAATCGTAAATAACTTGCCCAAGACCATGTAACAGGCCATCCTCAGCCGTTGCATATTACATAATAAATGTACTATATAATTGCATACATTATATGTATAATGTATAATGAATTTATTCTTTAATGTTACTGCTAGTACTTTTGACAAAATAGTTAACTCCTGGTTATTCAAGGACTAACTAGACAATCAGATACTGTATTATCTCAGCGCTGTGTGCTGTAACAATGCTGTGTCACAGCAGGAGTTTAAATATCTGTATCCTTTTGTTTTTCTATTCCTTTACCTATTTCTTATGGAGCATATAAGAGAAAGTAAAAAAGACTAAATATGAATCTGTTACTTTTAGTATTTGAGCAGCACTGATAACTGTTTTGTTGGAAAGATTGTAATTATTACACAGAATGAGGTTTTTGAATTATTGATCAATGTTTGTTTATCTGAAATTGCTTCATGTATTTAAAGAATTTTTTAAAAGTTACACCTAGATCCATCCATGCTGTCTGGAGAGCATTATGCTAAGTGAAACAAGCCAGGCAGTGAAAGACAAATACCATATGATCTCACCTATAAGTGGAACCTGATCAACAAAACAAACAAGCAAGCAAATACAACCAGAGACTTTGAAATAAAGAACAATCTGATATTAATCAGAGAGGAGGAGGGAGAGGGAAAATAGGGGATAATGGGGGAGGAGCATCAAGGAACATGTATAAAGGACATATGGACAAAGTCAAAGGGGGTAGGTTTGAGGGTGGGAGGTGGGGATGGGGGTGTGGTGGGGTGAAAATGGAGACAACTGTACTTGAACAACAATAAAAAGAAAAAAGTTACACCTATAACCAGAATTTTAGAGCTGGGTGAAACCCTAGAGATTACTTAATTCAACTCTCCCTATTTACAAATGAATAAAGTTGAGGTTGGAAAAGCAAATGGACTTACCCAAACTCTCAAAGCTAATTAGCAGGAGATCCAGGACTACAGCCTAGCTCATCTAAATCCCATCCAGTGTACTTTCCATTGTCTATTCCATGCAGCCCTCCTCACTTCCCCACACTACACAATGCTGCACAGGCAAGGAAGAGGGAAGGAGAATTATGTCTGGTGAAAGTAACGGTTTTGTGCTAATAAATGATTTAGTGATTTGATTCCTTTAAATTTAGTCGACATTAATTGAATCTATGACTAACATGATGAAAATCATTTAAAAATGTTTTCCATGATTTAGTATGATCCAAAACCTTATTAGCGTTTAGCAACCAGAATATTTCAGTATCTGAAATCATGATTGATCAAGGGGGTCATCCTCTCAATCCATATGAAATCAACATGTGTCACTCCCTAGTGTCGGGGAGAAAAATACAAAGAGGTAAAAACGTAAATAATAATGGTTTAAACAGTTCAAGACAACAGACTCACAGAGAGAATAGTAGGAGGAGGTACAAGAGTACTTGCTAAAGGCAATGGGATCACATGAAGCAATGAAGGCCAAGAAAGGCTTTATAAAGAAGGGAAACTGTGCTGGTCCTGGTGAAAGGACATCTGTAGAGGTAGACTGGGAAGGGGCAGTTGGGCACACACACATTTTACTCAACGGTGACAGCTATCCAAGCTGGCTAGAGCTGCAGGTCTCTGAGCAGGGAAATACCAACTAACCAGGTTAGAAGGAAAATTTGGGAACTGGTTGTGAAAGGCTATGTATTTCCTCACTTCTCTTTTCTAAAAGTCCATACCCATGTGATTGTTTTTATATTTTTATATGTTTTATTTAAATAATTTTTTATTGGTATTCTATTACAGTTGTCCCAATTTTTCCCCCTTTGCCCTCCTCCACCCTTCCCATACCCAGTCGGTAAAGGACAAATAGCGTATGATCTCACCTATAAGAGGAATCTAATGAACAAAATTAACTAATGAACAAAATAGAACCACATGATTTTTAAAAATATATTCTAATACAGTCTCCTTCCAAGGAAAAATAAAACAATAGTACCTTGATTTCTTATGGAGAAATGTCCTGAGAATGAAAAGGAAAAAAAAAGAGCTATCCAAAAGGAGAAAAGACAGATTCTGTTACATAACTCTTCCCTGTGTGCTCATATATGTTTAATTCAAAATAAGTGACTCAAAATAATAAATGATTCAAACTGAAAATAATGTTAATAATAATAAATCATTCACTAATGACAATATCATACAACCTGAGAATAAACTTTAAAAGAATGACTAACTTCTTCATGGCTCTTAAGATCACAGAAGCATTGTCTGATAATTATCTCTAATTCTTTAAACCTTTTCTCTCTCAGCCAAAGAAACTAACTGTATAAATCTGTCCTGACACCAGTTTTAGAATCAGCATTGTTTTACTCTCTTACAATCCCATCTGTGATGAGATTTCTACTACATGCTGATGGGGAAACTGACAAGAGCATCCACCATTGAAGTCCAGGACTCTGCCACCTAAACCAGGCTCTGGTGAAGGAAAAAAACAACCACAGCCAACTAACCAAACTAACAAAGAAAAAAAATCCAGAAAACCCTAAAATGGTGTGGACCTCTTAAAAGCTTCTGGTTGGTTATTAGAGAAGAACAATTCTAGAACCTTGTGGAAAACACTGACCAAGGGAGATCCCATGTTGGGAACTGGCAATACTACACTTACTTGTCTTTAATTATCTGCCTAAACCTTGCAACACCTTTTCTCGGAGAAACACTGAAAATGATGACTGGGTTCCCAAACTAATCCAAACCAAAAACAAAACCTACTTTTCACAATAACAAATGAAAATGTGTACATTAACTGTGATAAATAAAAATAAAGCAAATGTAAATATACTACACAATGTTTAAAACACATGCTTCTGCCCTGGCTGGCGTAGCTCAGTGGATTGAGCGCGGGCTGTGAACCAAAGGGTCACAGGTTCGATTCCCAGTCAGGGCACATGCCTGGGTTGCAGGCCAGGCCCCTAGTGGGGGCCACGTGAGAGGCAACCGCACATTGATGTTTCTCTCCCTCTCTTTCTCCCTCCCTTCCCCTCTCTAAAAATAAATAAATAAAATCTTAAAAAAAAAAAAAAAAAAAAAAAAAAAACACATGCTTCTTTGGGGCCTAGCAATCTCTGGAACAGACCTGCTGCTCTTACCCCAGCTTATTCGAGTTGAATTAAAGGTCCTCTCCCACAAGCCCCCAGTTTCAGCAAACCAGATGACACACTGGCCCTTAAGCACACTGCCAGTTTCCAAGTACTCTCCCAAGTAACCACAGCAGCTTCATGTGATTGAACATATTCTAAAACAGCTTGAATATGCTTGTCACAACTAAGACTGTAGTAGAGGTAGAAGGAGAGATGAGAAGAGTGGAGGACTTTTCTAACCTTCCCTAGGCCCAGCTAGGCCTGGCTGACAGATCACGCTGACCTCAGACCATGGCCTTGACCCTCTGACTTGTAAGCTGCAGGAGGACAATTAATGATTGAGTGTTCTCATTCTCTCCCCAGAGCCCAGTACTGTGCCTGCACGTGGCAAGTCACGTGGACAGAATGAATGATTATTTAAGCCTAGCCTCCAAACTTTACCATCATTCCTCCTCCTCTACCATTCTTCTCCCTCTCCCTTCTGCCCCCTCCAAAGTGAATGTAAGGACCCAGCAAGACTGGCCTTTCATACTCTAATTTAAACTCCCAAGTAGACACAAATTTTTCATCAAAATGTTGGACACTATATCTGCAAACAGAGAGCAATGCCAACCCCCCCCCCACACACACATACACATGCATGTGCATACTTACACCGTGAACAATAGCTGCTTAAAAACAGAGATTCAAAAAAAAATAGTGATTCAGGAGACATTTGGTCTTATTGTGGGAAGGCTGGTTATTAACTCTCCAGATGTTTTTATGCCAAATGTCAGTTACACAAAAGGTTACTAATAAGCATTTATTAAAATAATGAATAAACAATGGATGATGTAGTAATTTAAGTTGTTACAGATTGGGAAATATTTAGTTCATCAGTTTACATCTCCTGATTAGATATTCACTTTGAGTCTAGGATACCAGTCCTAATAATTTTAATATACTCATAAGTAAAAGAATAGAAAAAAATAAACACAAGGACATCAGAGTAACTACCTACTCTCATACCACCAACTGGTGCAAAGTCCCACATCACCCTATACTTTCTTATATAATATAAACCAAGATTAATTTACTTGTTTAAAATATTTAAAAAGATAACAGTACATGGAAATAAAAACGTTTTTGTTGTTTTTCTAAGAGTACAACTCTTTCAAAGTTTCAATTCAATGTACAAAGTGTCAATGATACAGTAAACGTGACATTTTCTGTTTTTATATACTATGGACCACATGCTGTATTTGCTAGATATGTGCTGTTGAAAAGCCCAGTCTTTATGCATTGCTTTGGACATGTTTCATTAAATAGCACCATTTGATAAAATAGGTCAAAATAGTATTTTTGCAGAAACTGTTTGTCCTAAGACAAAAATCTCTTGGATCATCAAATATATTCTACAGATCTGTATTATTCCTATTATGACAGTACCAAGTAGATACAGGTTATTTACACTTAGGTAGAAACATCAGTGGTGAAAAAGACTTAGTGAAGTAATAGAACAGAAAGACAGAAGCATATAACCAGTTTTGGGGATGAAAGCTCTCAAGGCACAGGGCTCGCTCAGTTCTTCTCTCCCTGAATAATCCAGGTCCTTTCACAACAGTCACCACTATTTCTCAAGACCATCTTTCTCTCCACCCATTTTTATTGCCCCCCTTCCCAAACTTCTGACTCATCAACTTTTTCTTCAGCCTCATCTAATATGCCTGAAACTCCTTTGCCCAGATTTTCATGAAATTACAGTGAGAAGATATCCTCTTGGAATTGGATCAGTGTTAATGAGTCAAAAACAAGGTATCTGGAGAGCATGGAAGGGAGGAGACAAGGCAGTGAAAGGAAATGGAACACCATAAGCTTCATGTCTGTTCTGCCTGAACCTGAAAAATACTCCTCCTTACACAGCAGCAAGGCAGAACAGGCTACATCCCACTAACCCTCTAAGGTAGTTAAGAAATACCATCTATCTACACTAGGTAGCTGATTACAGAAAGCAAGGAAGCAGTCTCAGGTTTCGTAAGTGGATAGCCAGGGAATGGGTGAATACCTTTCCTCTGACCTGCTAGTGGGAGATCACTTGGTCCCAGTGGCTACTCTGACTTCTCAGTCTCAGCAACAATATTATTTTATGTCTTCATATGCAAGTAGCAAGCTTTCACATAAGGCAACTGCAAAATTTCCCTATTTCATTCATGATGTTTTTACACAAACATCATTAGGAAGGAATTAATGACCATACAAAGGTATATTCTATCTTTGCTCTCAATTCTCTCTGAAACTCAAGAGGTGGGAAGGAAATGACAGACAGGAATGAGAATTCCTGGGTGTGGCTCTGGCTATATGGAGATTGGAGGACCTTGACAATGTGTGAACTCTACAGTATGCAAAGTGCAATTACATACCAGAGAGCTTCTGATGTTTGGCTCTGCACAGTTGCATAATGGGAAACCCTGATGCAATGTTTAAATAACCAAAATCACTTCAGAGATGAAGGGAAATTTATATATATATATCCCCCAGGTTATGTAGGTACAGCATAACTTCAGTGTAACAATACACAGAAGAAAGATTTAAAAAGGAAAAACTCCATTAAAACCTCTTTTAACCATTTTGTATTGCAATGGCTAATTAAATAGCTTACTTCTCTGTGTCAAACTTAAGAATTTATGAAAAAGAACCCAATTTTCAAAAGAAGTTAAAGCCACATCAATGCCAAAGGACCATTTGTCTCACCCAGAAATAATTATAGCAACACATTTTCTCCACAGCATATACCCCATGCACTGTACTGTATTCATGCTATAACTACTATCCCATTTACTCTAATGAATACAAAACCGACAGGAATATGTTATAATTTCTAGAAAGGCAGAGTCACAACATGCAAGGTTAATTTCCTCCCCTGCTGGGATGCAGGGAAATACTGCAAGGACTAAAAATATTTAAATCAAAAGATCATTTCTAAAATCCTGTTAACTTAATTTTTATTTCAAAACGTTTAAATGCCCTAAAACCAAAAGCAACTGAAACAACTGGATAAAATAAATGGGGAAATGTGAAAATAACATCACAATAACTTCTGCTAGAAAAGCAGAAGGGACCATATGTAAATCAACCATGGGACAATACTGTCTAATAAACTCTAACAACCATAGGAAAAAGTTTGCTGATTTAAGAAAACTGTATATGTATGTAGGCTTCTAGGACAACCTCTAGGTGCTGCTGTAGAGAGACCCCTTTCGTAAAGACCTTTCTTTCCCGGTGTTTTAGCCTCCCCCTCCCCCTGACTGCACTGCACTGCGCCAAGCCATTACAGACAATCACTTCAAACATAACTGCTGTGGAAGAGCCTCACAAACTAATATTCTTCAAGGCTCAAGGAACCAAACAACGGCTTTTGGCTTTTATTTCCAAATTACGTTATACGAGCCAGACAAAATATCAGCAGGTTAGCAGGTTGCGTCAAAGCAACCAGGAGGCCGAAGAAGCAAAAAAGACAGCCACCACTGGAGTTCACCACCCAGACCCCCGCCCGAGCCATCTCCCTACACGTAATATTACTAAATGTTAAAACCAATCCTGTGCATAATTTAGAACTGTCATATGAGATCTGGAGATGTGGGAACGTAGGGTAGGGAGGTTCCTGCGACGAGCTCTCAGCAGCACAGACTCCACCTGCTATGTCAGCTCCTGCATCTGAGAAACTGATGAGAGATGGTGGAAGCTCAGAGGAAAACCGGGCGAGCGTGTGCGTGGGGTGGGGGGGAGGCGGTGAGTCCGTAACGTTCGGAGATTAACCAGAGCCTCGTCGCGGTCCCCGCGCCCCGCACCTCCTCGGATCCACAGCCTCCCAACAGTCGCAGGGGGCTGGTGTCGCCCGCAGGGCCGGGCGAGGACGGGGACGCCAGCGGCTTTACCTGTGATGGACCAAGTCCAGTGGTAGAACTCCATCGTGTCGTTGAGCGCCGTGGACATCACATTCAGGACACTGCCCTGCTCGGAGTCCAGGAGCCCCATCGCGGCGGAGAGCAGGAGCTGGCGGCGGAGGGGAGGAGACAGGCGAGACCCCGCGGGAGGGCAGACGTCGAAGGCAACGGCCGAAGGAGGGAGCGAGCGTCAGCTGGGATTCCCTCCAACGGTGGCGGCCAAGGTGCGTCTCCTCCTCTTGCTCCGGGCGCCGCGGCAGCGGGGATGTGGCAGCGGGGATGCGACCGCGGCAGCAGCGACGGCTACCCGCCCGGCGGAGGAGAAGGTACCGTCTTGGCTCTCAGGAGGAGGAGGGGGAGCTCCTGCTGCGAGCGCCGAGAGCTGCACCCGTCTGCCGCCTCCTGCTGTCGCCGTTCCAATCTCCTCGGCTGGCGTCACGTGGGCGCGCGCGGGGCGGAGGGGCCTGCGCGCCCCTCCTCCCGCCCGCGCGCGCGGATTCTTGCAAGGGATGCTGCGGCGGGGGGCGGTGGCAGCCGGGCCGGCGCAGGCGCGCGCCACACCGCCGAGGCCTCCGGGTCCTGGGCCACCTTCCCCCGCGAAGCTCCCAGGGCTTCTGCCCCGCCTCCCGCCCCAGCATCGGGCCCAGTGGAGGAGTACCCACCGTCCCACGGGTGACCTTGCATCCGCCCCGGACACATCTTAGGAAACAAGACAGGGAAGAATGGGCGTTTTGTGCTGAAGGATGAGGTTAGCGAGGTTCGTTCGTCCTTACCTGTCATTCACTACGACTTTTCTTGGGTTCTCTTTCCTTCACCCCTGTCAGCACTTGCTTGTTCCACCAGAACAAGGGAAATGCACAGGTTATCCCTCTAAATTCGTGAAGCTACAGTGATGGAAAATGGACTTAGGAGTCTACCCATTAACCAATTAATAAATACAGTGTGGAATCCGCGTATGTGGATGGACTACTTGAGTTAATACGCGAACCCTAGCCCCCATCCCTGCCCAGTTTTCAAGGGTCAACTGTAATTTGAATGAATGCTCTCACGTGTTCTGTAGAGTCTTTTAATATACATGGAATAATCAAAGAGATAGAATTGTGCTAAATTAGGCCATTACAGGTTCAGAGAAGAGGGAGGACCAAGAGGGGCCTGCATTAGAGAGGTCAGTTTGGACCTGAAGAAAATGAGGTGAATCTAAAAGGACAATCTAAGCAAACAAGGAAAAAGTAATTAAAAAAAAATCTGTTTAGATAATAAGATATGAGGCAACAGAGTAATCTACCCTTGAAAATTAGCAAAAATACACCACATGAAATTAATAATTTGATAGTATATGACACCAAACAAGATCTTTGAGAACAGCCCAATAATCTTTTCACCTACTTGTTATTTAAACATGTCACCTACTTTTTGTTTAACCTTTTCTCTAATTGTTAGTTTAGGATGCTCCATTTAAAGGCCACTGAGTCAAGTGTGATTGCTTTTGTTTTTTGTTTTTTTTTTTTGACACTGTTGAAGTAATGTGATTATTTTCTTTCATGTTTATTTGATTACTTTCCAGTTGACCCGGTTATATATTATTTGACTTTATTTTATATTGGAACCATCTTAGAGGGTAAGAATTATTTTTGGTTTCACATTAAGAACCTAATGTAGTGCTGTAAGTAATAATTAATATTTATGATGATATCAAAATTATAACACACTTTTTTTCAGAACTGTTACAAGTGACAAGAGCTTTAAAGTGGGAGAAGACACAATTAAAAGAACTGATTTATTTTATCATTTAAGCAACCACCGTTTTCATTATATATTCTAATCTTGAAATTAACCAAATAGAATATAATTTATTAAATATATTTACCATGTTAAAGGTTTTTTATTGAAATTATGGTTTCTCAAGTCTCAGCCCCAAAGTTATGTGTCTCAGATTCTAGTAGCTATATAAAAAAATTCACCCAAGTCTCCACATTTGGAGAGAGGGTAAAGATCAATGATGTATTAATGTACTTTGATGATCTAGCAAAGTTCTGATTAGTTTGAACTTTATGTAGTAAATATATTACTACTTCTATTTTGTGAAATCCTGAATGTTTTTAATGAAAAACAGATCACACCCTCACCCTCATGCATACACACAAAACTTCAACATCTTGTTTAATAAATACAAAAAATTTTGAAACAGGTTCTTTTATAGTGGAAGTCAATGTAAGTCCCGCTATTCACTAGGGGGCGCCTGTCACATATAAGAAAATCCTAGACAAGCCATGAAAAAAGTGTCAAGAATGGCACGCACATCTCCACACTCTACCTGGAATAGTAGTATGTTTATTAGCACTGATGACATATCCAAACATAACCTAAGAACTAGAGCCCTAGATCTTGCCCAGTCTGGAGCCTTATTACCCAGCCTGGCGACTAACAGTGAAGTATTCAATTCACATGTTGTTTAGAAATACCAAAGCCTACCTAGTCTGTTTGTGCAAATGGAAGGAGTCCTGCATGTCCACTCACTTGGAGTTACAGGCATCTAACCAAGACATCATGACAGAACAAAATCAAATATAAGCATCCATAGTATCTGCAAAACTTTTGAGAACAGAGTTCTTTGTTGTGGATTGACTGTGAGTAAGACACAGTTATCTACAAAAACCAAGGGAGATGATATGATCATAATAAAAATTGACTTTATATAAAATAGCAAAAAAATTAAATGCTTTACAGCCCATACATAATTAACAACATAAACCATTCATTTTTTCCTAGTGTTTTCACCTTTCTATGTTTCAATATTGTCGGCAACCTGTGCTTTTAAAGACAGAGGAACATAGGAATCTGTTGAGTTAGTAGTGAAAGGAAGTAGTCTGATATAAAAGAGCTGTAGAAAGACCCTAAATCTTACAAAGTAAAATTTGCTAAGTGGGTACTATTGCAGAAAATGGAGAAAATCACTAATAATACTAACTGCTGTCTATTAGTTCCAGTGTTTTGTTTTATTCCCCTCACCACTCTTCCCCTACTCCACAAAGATAAGAGAAATATATAGAACCCATGACATAATTTAGGTTCTTAACTAATTTGGAATTATAATCTTTGTCTTAAGCCATCTTACTTTTAAATTTTTTAAAGATGTTTATTATTTGTTACCTTGTATATAATTATTTTTATTACATCAAATGAATATAGATTTTTCTGATAATCATGAGTATTGAAAAAGGAACAGACAATACAATGAAATGAAAATCCCCATAATCTCATCTTGTTATTCTTTTTTAAAATTTTTATTGTTATTCTATTATAGTTGTCCTAATGTTTTTTCCCCTTTGCCTTTTATCATCCAGCCCACCCCCTGCTCCCACAGTCAATCCCCACACTGTTGTCTGTGTTCATGGATCATTCATACATGCGCTTTGACTAGTCCCTTCTCCCTCTTTCCACCGTTATCCCCCTCTCCCCTCCGCTCTGGCAGCTCTCAGTCTGTTCCGTGTTTCCATGTTTCTGGTTCTATTTTGCTTGTTAGTTTATTTTGTTCATTAGATTCCTCTTATAAGTGAGATCATATGGTATTTGTCTTTCACCTCTTGGCTTATTTCACTTAGCATGATATTCTCCAGTTCCGTCCATGCTGTTGCAAAAGGTAGGAGTTCCTTCTTTCTTTCTGCTCTGTAGTATTTCATTGTGTAAAGGTACAACAGTTTTTTGATCCACTCTTCTACTGATGGACACTTAGGCTATTTCCAGCACTTGGCTATTGTAAATAGTGCTGCTATGAATATAGGGGTACATAGGTTCTTTCAAATTGGTGTTTTGGGATACTGAGGATATAATCCCAGCAGTGGAATCACTGGATCAAAAGGCAGATTCATTTTTAATTTTTTGAGGAAATTACATACTGTTTTCCATAGTGGCGGCACCAGTCTGTGTTCCCACCAACAGTGCACTAGGCTTCCCTTTTCTCCACAGCCTTGCCAGCACTTGTTTCTTGATTTATTAATGATGGCCATTCTGATAGGTGTGAGGTGATATCTCGTCGTTTGAATTTGCATTTCTCTGATGGCTAGTGATGTTGAACATCTCTTCATATGTCTGTGGACCCTCCTTATGTCCTCCTTGGAGAAGTGTCTGTTCAGGCCCATTTTTTAATTAGATTGTTTATCTCCCTGATGTTGAGTCATATGAGTTCTTTATATATTTTACAGATTAAACCCTTGTCTCATGTGTCATTGACCTATATGTTCTCCCATACAGTCCATTCCCTTTTCATTTTGATGACAGTTTCTTTAGCAGTGCAGACCGTTTTTAATTTGATGTAGTCCCATTTGTTTATTTTTTCCTTTATTTCCCTTGCCCTGGGAGATATATTGGCAAAAATATACTAACCTTCCAAAAGAGAAAGCACCCAGTCCCGGGTGGTTTTGTTGTTAAATTCTACCGAACATTTAAGGATGAATGATACCAAATTCTCTACAATCTCCTCCAGAAAATACAATCAGAGGGAAAACTTTCTAATGCATTGTAATGAGGCCACAACTACCCCAATACCTAAACCAGGTAAACACATTACAACAAAGGAAAACTGCAGACCAAAATCTCTCATAAATGTAGATGTAAAATTTTTCAACAAAATATTACCAGAGTGAATCCAACAATGTGTAAAAATAATCACACACCAAGACCTCATGAGATTTATTCCAATTATGCAAAGCTGACTCAATGTTCAAAATTCAGTGTGATCCATCATATCAACAAACTAAAGGGAAAAAAACATGTTGGTCTTCCAAGTGATACAGAAAAGGCATTTAACAAATCCAATATCTATCCATGATAAAAAAAAAAAAAAAAAAAAAACTCAGCAAATAAGTCAGGCAGTGAAAGACAAATACAATATGATCTTACTTATAAGTGGACCATAATCAACAAAACAAACAAGCAAGAAAAATAGAACCAGAGACATGGAAGTAAAGAACAAATGACAGTAACCAGAGGGGTTGGGGGATCAGGGAGGTAACAGGGAAAAGAAGGAGAAGGGTCATCAAGGAACATGTATAAAGGATCCATGGACAAAGACAATGGTGGGGGTGGGTAGGATGGCAGGTGGGTAGTGGGGATGGGTAGCGCATGAGAGAGTAATGGGGCAAAATGAGGACAACTATAATTGAACAAAAATTTTAAAAACTCTTAGCAAACAAGGAATAGAAGGAATTTCCTCAACTTGATAAAGAATCACTACAAATAACCTACAGCTAACATCATACAAAAAAATGAGAAACTGA
The DNA here is from genome assembly GCA_039655065.1 of Glossophaga mutica. Lineage (NCBI taxonomy): Eukaryota > Metazoa > Chordata > Mammalia > Chiroptera > Phyllostomidae > Glossophaga > Glossophaga mutica. Next base: position 147,085,360 of record CM077306.1, read on the forward strand.
ACACTTTTTCCCTAAAATGGTAAACAAGAAAAGGATATCCTCTCTCACTACACCTATTCCACATTGTACTGGAAGTACTAGCCAGTGCAATAAGACAAAAATGGCTGATTTATGTGTGATTAGAAAAGAAGAAATAAAACTGGCCTTACTAATGATTACGTATGTAAAAAGTCCCAAAGAATCATCAACAGCAAAAAATTCAAGGTACTAATGGTGAATACAGTAAGTTCCTAGGATAAAAGGGTAATATACAAGAATCGATTGCTTTACCAGTAATGAACAATTGGAATTTGAAATTTAAAAATAATGCCTTTTACAATGTCATCTAGGAAAATTAAATAGATATAAATCTAACTTAGTTATATAATCTAAATTATAAACAAGATCTATATATGAAAACTACAAAACCATAGTGCAATACATCAAAAAAGATATAAATCATTGGAGAGAAATGATATTCCATGTTCATTGACTGGAAGACTAACTATTGTTAAGATGTCAGTTCTTCCCAACTGTTGCGGACCGTTCAGCCTGGTTTCAGGAGTTGTAACCCTCACCCCATGGTGGGCTGTGTAAGAGCCCAAGGGACCCACTTCACCTGGGTCTGTTCTGTCACGAGGATGTGACCTACTAAGGAGACAAAGCTTATCTCCCTGGCAGGAGTGCTGCTTTTGCCTCATCCATCTCTGGCCTCAATGTTTGGTTGGCAGTCAATGAGGGGTAAGACTCCTCATTGGAGGGACAACCTAAGCCAGACGCAACCACTTGGGAGGCCTCATGGAAGGACTCGGGGGGCTGCAGCAAAGAGGATGTGATGGACCCTCGCCCCCTGGCTATTCTGACATAGCCCGAGTCCTCATTTCCATCTGGGAGATGTCTCCTGCTTCCTAATCGGCTTAAAGCCTGAAACTGTGAGGGCAAGCAGTGCAGCCCTGTGCCGGCCAGGACAGCTCCCTGGGTGATCAGGCATAAGAAAGAATTTGTAAAGTCCTGTGAAACCTGCTTTGCTAAGAGTGCTCTCCCTTAGGTGATAAGTGTCCCAGGAGGAAATGAGTATGTCTCCCAAAGTTTGGCAACCCCCTTACCTGACAGACATCGACTCAGATTAAGCCCTCGGATTTCTTTGAAATGTTAACCATTGTTTGATCCTTGCAGCCTGACATACCTGTATTTCCGTGTATTTGAACCCAATAAAAGCCCAGTGAGGAAGGGGCTCTGGGTCATTCTCCTCTGAGAGTTTGACCACCTTTCCTTCCCAAGTAGATCATGTCTTGGTAGTTTTTATTTTCATCCATGACGGAGGGATGGGGCTCTGTGGGTGGAGTCCCCCCACATCTGGCGCCCAGGACAGGGGCCCCTGCACCCAACCTAATCTATACATTCAATGCAATACCAATCAAAATCCCAGCAAGCTGTTTAGCAAATATTAACAAACAATCTAAAGTTTTTATGGAATTCAAATGGCCTAGAATAGCTAACATAATACTGAAGAAGAACAATATTGGAGAACTAATTGATTTCAAGATTTGCTCTAAAGCTACAGTGATCAGGACAATGTGGTATTGGGTAAAGAATAGACACACAGAACAATGGGGGAAAATAGAGCCCAGAAATATAATCATACATATATTGTCAACTGATCTTTGACCAAAGGCAATTCAATGGAAAATGGGTAATCTTTGCAACAAATGGTTCTGTAGAAATTGTGTGTCCATATGCAAAACAAAGAAAAACATAGACAGAGACCATACAGCTTTCACCAAAATTAACTCAAATTGGGTCATGAACCTAAATGTGAAGTGCAAAGTAATAAAACTTCTGATTGAAAACAGGATAAAGTGTAGGTGACCTTGGTTTTGGTGATGAGTTTTTAGGCACAACACCAAAGGCACAATCCATGAAAGAAAATAAATGGGTGAATCATTAAACTTAAAAACTTTTCTGTGAAACACTATGTAAAGAATGAAAAGAACAGACTTGGAGAAAATATTTGCAAAACACTTATTTGATAAAGGACTTGTATCAAAAATATGCAAACTCTTAAAACTCAATAATAATTTAAACAACTCAGTCTAGGTATAATTAAGAGACCTAGACACCTTACCCAAGAAAATATACAAATGGCAAATGAACATGTAAGCTGCTTAATGTCACTTGTCATTAGAGAACTGTAAATTTAAACAACAGTGAAATACCACTGCTTGTTAGAATGGCTAAAAAAAAACCAACCCTGACAATTCCATATTGATGAAGTTATAGAGCAACAGGAACTCTCATTCACCAATATCAGGAATGCAAATTGGTACAGCCACTTTGGAAGACAGCTTGGCAGTTTCTTACAATGCTAAAAATAGTCTTACCGAACAATCCAGAAATTGTGCTCCTGGATACTAACCCAACTAATGTGAAAATTCATGCCCACAAAAAAAGCTGCCCATGGATCTGTATAGAAGCTTTACTCATAATCACCAAAACCTGAAATTAACCGAATTGCTCTCAGTAGATGAATAAGTAGAAATCGTGGTAAATCCATACCATTGAATATTATTCAGCAACAAAGAGAAATAAGTTATAAACCCATGAAAGACATGGCTAAAAGTATATTGCTAAGTGAAAGAAACTAGTATGGTTCCATTTGACATTTCCAGAAAGGCAAAACTATAGAGATGGTAAAAAGATCTATGGTTTCAGGGCTCAGGGGTTGGGAGGGGGTTGGCTATGTGTAGTACAGGAGATTTTGTGGGGCAGTGAAGCTGTTCCATATGACACTGTAGTGATGGATAAATAACACTATGCATTTCTCACAACCTATAAAACTTTGCAGCAAAAGTGAGCCTTAACAAATGAAAAATTCAAAAAATCATTTAGGAGGTTGAGGAATCCCAGGATGGAATATAGACTGTGACAAAAGAATCTAATTGTGACATAAACTGTATGGAACAACCTCACTGAAAAGGGCCAGGGTAAAACTTGCTCGCTTAAGTAAATTTGGAAATGAGTAGAGTCTATAAGACTAAAGGCAAAAGAAACTATGCATAGGCAATGTGTTCCAGTTGATAAAGTTGTTTTCTGCAGCTGTGCAGGTAACAATCCTGACATGGCTGTAGGTATACACTGGAATTGAACAGTTAAGTAAACAGGGAGCAAATGGTGTGAGCCAGGTTTCTCACTGTTGGAGTGGAAGTTTATGCTAACAGATTAGAAGTTAGCAATACCATTATAATCTCATGTTTAGTTTAATGTAGATAGAGCTGGTTACATGTAGATATATTTATAGATATGTGCATACACACAGATTAGTACATGTGCATATATGTTCTTGCTCTGTCAGCTGAGAGGGCTTAGAATCACTGATGTCATACCAGCAATGAGCACACTTAGTACCCAGAATTTGGTTTCTAATACTATTCTCCAAAGTAGTAGGGATCCTTGGAAAAGTGACTGATTCTGGGACTGGGGCAGAAAGTACATAAAATGATCCCAGAACATTCCTTAGTATCCAAAAGTAAAGAGAAGGAAAAAAAAATTGCCGTGGGCATGGCAAGGAGACAACGGAGACAACTGGAATAGCTTCCAATGCCCAGAGCTAAAATATGTTGTGCAAGAAAGTAGTTTCATATTGTAACCCAAAGTATAAAATAAATATTCATGAGTCCATACTATATAAATAAGTGATTGAATAAAGTAATAAATGGGGAAGAAGAAATAAATATCCCTTGCAGAAGAAATCCAAATAATTGTGTAGCACCCCACTCCTTAAGTAATGGCTGCACGCAGACTTCTTTCCAAAGAGCACCCTGTGGAAAGGGAAGTGGGAAGGGTAACTTTCCTATGGATGAATCTGACAAACATTGCCTCAGCCAGGTGATCAAGGTCAACATCAACAAAGGTAAGAAATGTTGATGGTATGTAGCCTTGCTCCGCTTTGATGAAAATGGCACTTTACCACTATGGTCTTTCTTCCCCAAACCCATAACCCCAGTATAATCATGTGAAAAAACATCAGATAAATGCCAACAAAATACCTAACTGGTACTGTTGTGGACCGTTCAGCCTGGTTTCAGGAGTTGTAACCCTCACCCCATGGTGGGCTGTGTAAGAGCCCAAGGGACCCACTTCATCTGGGTCTGTTCTGTCACAAGGACGTGACCTACTAAGGAGACAAAGCTTATCTCCCTGGCAGGAGTGCTGCTTCTGCCTTACCCATCTCTGGCCCCATAGCTTGGTCGGCAGTCAATGAGGGGTAAGACTCCTCATGGGAGGGGCAACCTAAGCCAGACGCAACCACTTGGGAGGCCTCATGGGAAGGACTCGGGGGGGGGCTGCAGCAAAGAGGATGTGATGGACCCTCGCCCCCTGGCTATTCTGACATAGCCCGAGTCCTCCTTTCCATCTGGGAGATGTCTCCTGCTTCCTAATCGGCTTAAAGCCTGAAACTGTGGGGGTGAGCGGTGCAGCCCTGTCCTGGCCAGGACGGCTCCTTGGGTGATTAGCATAAGAAAGAATTCCTAAAGTCCTGTGAAACCTGCTTTGCTAAGAGTGCTCTTCCTGAGGTGACAAGTGTCCCAGGAGGAAATGAGTATATCTCCCAAAGTCTGGCAACCCCCCTTCCTGACAAACACTGGCTCGGATTAAGCCCTCAGATTTCTTTGACATGTTAAACTTGTATTCAGGTGTATTGGAATCCAATAAAAGCCTAGTGAGGAAGGGGCTCTGGGTCATTCTCCTCTGAGAGTTTGACCCCTTTCCTCCCCAAGCAGAAGATGTCTTGGTAGTTTTTACTTTCATCCGTGACGGAGGGATGGGGCTCTGCGGGCAGAGCCCCCCCACATCTGGCACCCAGGACAGGGTCCCCCGCATGCTACTCCACAAAACTATCAAGGTCATCAAAAGCTAGGGAAGTTTGAGAAACTGTCATCACCAAGAGGGACCTAAGAAGACATGAAAGGGAGGAAATTTCCATCCCATGGGGTCCTGCCCCAGGTTTCCAGGAGGGTTTGGGGAAATATAAGTCACCAGGGGCTGGGCCTGACCTACTTCCTGATCTAGTGGTCCTGATCTCATGGCTGTGCTGAGCCCGCCGTGCCTGACCTCACTGCCATGCGTTCCTGCAGGGACCCTGACCTGCTTCATTGACTTGGAGCAGCCTGTGGACTGGTTCATCATCTACAAGCTGCCAGGCCTCCAGGAGAGGGCTGCTGAGGATCAGACATGGCTGTGTTACAAGTACTTGGACGAGGGCTTAGGGGTCTGGCATGATGGGATGGGGTCCATCGATAGCTTGGAAGGAGCTGTAGGCAGGAACAGCTTGTTGCTGCTCTACAGGAACACCAGTCAGCTCACCTACTTTACAATGACCGACCACCCCATGACTTCGGAACGCAGAACTCTTCCAGCCAGGGCCACATGAGGAACGTGCTGCTCTTGGATGAAGAAAGGGGCTTCTTGCTGCTGCACAGAGTCCCCGGGTTTCCTACATGTGCTGCATACAGACAGCCACCTCAGGACCCAATATATGGGCAGGCCCTGCTCTCCATGTCTTTTCCCTTAACCAGTTCTCAAAGATTGGCAGACAGCTGAACTACACCTACCCCCAGGTATATGACTACAAGCTGGAAGGGGTCTTCATCAAGAAGTTACCTGACCTGGAGGAAGTGGTCAAGGGCTACCATGCTCACCACGGACCCTGGAACAGCAGTGTAACACTCCCATCAAAGGCAGGGGCCATCTTCCAGAGCTTTACCACGTTTGGAAGGTTTGGAGATTACCTATATTCTGGCTGGTTGGCAGAAGCTGAAGCCCTTGGTAGCAATCCGCAGGACCAGTTCTGACAACACTCTAGTGGTGTCCGGCCCTCCAGCTGCTCTGGGGCCCAACAACTGTTTGGCTGACCCAGAAGCCCTCCCAGCGCCAGCTGGGCCCACCTTCAATACCACAGAAGACCACTCCAAGTGGTGTGTAGCCCCAGGAGGACCCGGAGCCTGTGTGGGGGACATGAATCAAAACTATGGAGAGGGGCACCGAGGTGGGGGCACAGTGTGTACCCAGCTGTCTGCCCTCTGGAAGGCCTTCCAGCCTCTGGTGAAGGCCTGAGAGCCCTGTAGGGACCAGAGCTGTACCTTTTCTCCAGGAAGCCCAGCAGAGCGTGTAAGAGCTAAGGTTTAGAAGCCAATTTGGACTTCAGTTAAAATCCCAGTATAGTCTCTTCCTAATTGTGTGACCTTAACTATGTACCTGAACCTGCGATTCAGTCTACTTATCTGCAAAATAGAAACCACAACACCTGACACAGGATTTCTGAGGAGTAAAAGGAAATTGATAGATGGGAAAAAAAGGAAGAGAAGAAGAAGACATGAAAACCAAAAGTAATATAGTATCCAGGATGGGATCCTGGAACAGAGAAAGAACATTAGGTAAAAACTAAGGGAATATGAATAAAGTACTGACTCAGTATCAGTTCAGTAATTGTGACAAAGGCATCATACTAATGTGAAATGTTAGCAGTAAGGGAAACTGAGCGTGGGGTGTGTGGGAACTCTGTATTCTCCTCATAATTTTTATTTAAATTCAAACTACTCTAAAAAATAAATTTATTTTTAGAATAAATTTATTTTTAGCCCTAATTGGTGTGACTCAGTGGGTTAAGAGCTGCCCTGTGAACTGAAAGGTGGCTGGTTCAATTCCTGGTCAGGGCACATACCTGGGTTGCAGGCCAGGTCCCCAGTTGGGGGTGTGCAAGAGGCAACCGTGATGTTTCTCTCCCTCTCTCTCTCTCTCCCTCCCATCCTCTCTCTTTCAAAATAAAATAAATAAAATAAAATAAAATAATCTTTAAAAAATAAAACATATTATTTTTAAAATCATAAATGTGAAAAATGTTATAACCATTTGTGGTGACTTCAATTCCACAACTATATCTTAAAGAAATAACTACTATTTACCTTATAGTAAAATAGGTTTATAATAGTATCTACAGCATAAATATGTGAAACTCAAATGAGGTTGGCCATGTAAAGTGGTCTGAATACTAAATAAATGTTGATTATTGCTATTATTATTATTATTATTCAAAGCTAACTGTTACTCAGAGATAATCCTCAAAGAATTGACAGTGTAGTAGAGAGATAAGTAAAGAGATAAGTAGAAAGATGTAGTAGAGAGATAGGTAAAAAAATCACCACAATAAATTATGGTGATTGATGATGAATGACTCCTTCCTTACGATGTAACTTTGGAAAGTGGGTTACTCTCACTGCCTCAGCCTCTGGCACCCAATAACTATAGTAATAATGGTAACATGAACCTCACCAACAACGTTGCTGACAAATTAAAACAGTAGAATAAGGGAGTACAATGGAGTGCAGAGGTATAATGAAGGATCTGCTAACTTAGACTGGGATGTCAGTGGCTTACTAGAAAAGGTAATAGCTAAGATTGATGTCATGAATATATATTAACTAACTCGTGTTCATTCAACAAACATTCATTGAGTTTCTACTGACTATGTCAGACACTACCCCATTGTTACTTGAAAATCAAATCACAAGTGACTTCTTATAGCACGAAGCTGCCTTCTATAACTTTTATTTTTTTATTTTAAAATAATTGACACCAGTCAATTTTATAGCTGGGGCCAATGGGCATTCTTTGGGGTAAACTGCAAAGTGTCCTCGCCAGAGTGTATTGGAATTAAATTGCAAGGGTTTGGCAGTGACTAGAGCTTACATGATCAAAAAATTCTCTCTGGTTATAAAGTCAAAGTAGAAAGTGAGAGAAATATTATTCCCTTCTGCCCAGCTGAGATCATTTTACTGAGAAGCTAAATCAAATCTATAAGTAATAAGGTCTGTCTGGTAGAGCTAACTTAACTGATCAGCAAATTCCCAATGTTTAATTGCCAACAACATATTAGATTCAGCAACATTCCTTATATTACTAGTAATATTTTGGTCCAGAATAGTACAAAAGATTTCCAAATAAAGGATGACATGAATTAATGTTGGGCACAAAATCCACAAAACTGTAATTTGAATCTTGGTAAATTTCCAGTGGTATGCATTTATGTATATATGTATGTATGATGTATGAATAAGTGAATGATCTAGGATAAATAAGGATAAGATTGAGAGAGAGCAATATATTTCGAGAACAGCTTATTAGCTCCTAGCTGGCGGGTTGCTTATTTTACTGAAAGAATTTTCCTAGGTCATTTTGTCTGCAACAGATCATAGATTTTAAGAGTAACTAGGAAGACAGCATATTGTGATGGAAAGCATACCAGACCAGGAATCAGGAGGCCTCTGTTCTGTTTTTATCTCTGGCCATAACATGTGTGGGCAAGGACAAGTCGCTAGTGTCTTTATGGTTCGTTCTTTTATCTAGTAAATGAAGGTGATTTATTCCTTATCTACTTCATATAATTGTTATGTGGGTCAAATGAGACAATGAATTTTAAAGTATACTTAAAGCATGGCATTTTTGCCACTGAAATTGTTCACTACCAATACTTCAAAGAGGATAAATTCTTTATTGGAAATTGAAAAGATTTTTTAAAAGATATTATGATATATCTCTCATCACCAATATTGAATTAAGTAACCATGTATAATGTTCTAAAATTACCTATGCATGTACAAAAAGAAAATAACCATTGCTAACTATGTCTTTCCATGGGGAAAAATTATAGCACACTAGGTAGTCTGTAGTTTATTCTCATGTTGATAAAACTTCCTCCAACACCAAGATAATTTAAAAGGATTATAACAAATTTAGCCACCACAAATGTAATTTAGATAACTTAGAATTTTTTATTGTTTTTATGGTTCCTAAGAAGGATAATGAGCTATGTTCTCTAATCTTCAATGAGATATTGCATTAGCATTATACTGGGAAAGGAAAATATGTATTTTATTTAGAATTTTTATCTATCCCCTCATAATAAATTTTGTACTTTGCCCTCTTCTCCCTGTGTCCTGTTTTCTATTCAGTGGTTTCATAGCAAGTGAGAAAAATAGACAGTTCCTCTGATAAGTGGGCTTGCAAGGAGACCCTGAGAGGCCTTGCACAGCAGTTGTCAGCTTTCCAGAAGCAGCAGATGCAGATAACAGTCCTCAAAGGAGCTTTGATCCGCACCAGCCTTGAGGAGAAAAATGCAAGCAGTGCTCACATTTGGGAAGAAATAACTGGGAAAGAGAAGAGAGATGGCCTTAAAGGAGTATTTCTTCTTAGACAGTAATGAGTTATTTAAGGATGGGAATTGTATCTTATTCATCTTTGTATATGAGGTCCTAAAAACAATGGCTGGAACAATGGCTGGAACAATGGCTGGAAAAGAGTAGATGATCAATATAAATGGCAAATATTGGATGGATGGACAGATGGATGGATGAATGGTTAGTTGGATGCATAAATGGATGGATGATTAAGTAGATATAATAGGCTTATCTAGAAAATATAGATGAAAACGTGTCACAATGTCTTTTGGGCCAGTTAACATGGCAGGATTCAGGGTGGGGGTGAGTATAACTTCTGGCACCTACCTGCACACACACACATCAGGTGCCCTATCTCTTGTCTAATTACCAATTACCACTTTCCTGATAAATCATTTCGCAAAAATAAATAAGCCAAGACACCATGAGGGTTGTTATTTACAATGCACTGAGCTTTACTAATATATTAGCTAAGAAACAGTAAATTATCATGCGTGATGAATATTGATAAAAATCTGTATTCACTATAATTGAAATGCAAGAATTTTACATAAGTTTTTGTAGCTTTACAGATGTAAATGAGCAGACATTTCCCCTGAGTAGGAGAGTGGGAGCTGAAAAGTAAAGTTGAATAAAAACGAAGTCAAAAAGAATAAGTAGACAAAAAAAACCCAAAAAACATTATGACTAGAACACTAGAACCAGTCCATGATTTCTTGAAATGTATAAATTCTGAAATACCTTTTACATGCCTCACCAGAGTATGGATGTTAAAGCATCTGTTCTCTTGATCTCATGCAGCAGAAATGGCACGTACCCTATAAAACTGCAAGTGAGTAGTGAGAAAAGAAGAAGCTAATGCCACCATAACTGCTATTTTGGTATTTCCATCTTAGTGCTTCCTACACCACAGACTTTAAATGAGAAGATATAAATGAAAGTATCTTACCATCAGAGGTGGCAAAAGAAAATTTTCACTGCTTCCATAAAAGTAATGTAAATGAGTGGCATCTTTGTATCTTTTGATGAAAATACTCACCCATAAATGTAGAAGGAATGATAAGAGTAAGAAAGCCATGATTTTTCCTCACCACAGCAATTGATTCAGGCTAGAATTATCAATGGAAGCTAAAATTATTGGCTAAAGTTAACAGGATACAAAATCTGAAACATCACTCCACAGGTCACATTAATTACAAAGGACAAAGGACGTTCACAGTGAAAATGTGGCAGATAGTATCTTAACGAAATAATCAAGTTAACATGACCATCAAGGGACAAGCTGATGTCATGTGCCTCCTGCCGGGGGGCGAGCAGAGATGCTTTCAAGGGAAACTATTAGGTTGGGTCAAAAAAATGAAGTGCTGGTGAAAGTTTTAGGAGTCAGTTTCAGCAAAACGTACTGACAGCAAGTATATCTGGGAAATTCTGTGTCCTCTCAGAAAAATGACATTTATATAAAAATAGTTCTCAGCTGCTTGAGGAGCTGTAACATAACATATTTGCATGGGGTCCATAGCAAAGGTTTCTATGGGGGTCTATGGTCAATTCAGACATCTCTGTTCTCACGAAGGCCGGAGTCAGTGCCCTGCTTCAAGTGCTCATCCTTTGCATCTACCATCAAGAGCTCACTGACGATATCCTTTGAGTGTCTTGAAAAAGACACCTTTTAACCAATAAACATATCCTAGGTCAGAGCTCCTCAATCTTTAATGTGCACAGAAGGCTCTGGGGATCTTATTAAATTACAGATTCCAATTTGGTATGTCTGGCATGGGGCCTAAGATTTTGTATTTCTAAAAAGTTCCTAGGTAATTCTGATGTTACTGGTCCGCAGACTACACAATGAGTAGCAGGGTCCTACACATCCCATTTCTGCCTGCACAAAGTGATTACCAGTAATTGTAAAACAGGCCTGATTTAGCCCGCTTTTATCAATTGGCATCAGTGAAAATCGTTCTGGCTAAAAGACTTGCATGCACATTTTCTTAACTAGCATTTTAACTGTAAAACTAAAACTGATTTTGTGCTTATCATTAATGAATTCATACATAATTCTATAAGTTTGCTATATGGCTGATCGTTTTTTCCAAATTAGATTGAGGATTTCATTTTGAAAATGATAGATGGTGGAAAACATTAATATTCTAACTGTCTTAAAGCCTATCTGGACCACTTAGCATAGAGCAAAAAACTGGCTTGTTATATTAAAATATTAATTTTACCATTTACTTTTATTTTGAGCCAGAGTTTGCAAGCTGATAGCTCTTGAGCTCACTTTAATTTATTCATGTGTTTTGTGTGGTATATGCAGTTGGAGTTTTGTTTTTGGCTTTGAGATATACTATTTTAAAATTAGGACTTCATCCATAAAAATAGTTCTAATGTTTTAACCTCCCTTTGATTCCCTGACATGCTTAACTCTCTTTACTAAAGAAAAAAATAAGTACTAAAATATTTGATTCACTGTGTAATTATTATGGTTATATTGTTAAATTAATTGCTAACATTTAATGAAATCCAGAGCAGAGTCACTTAAGAAAGAGAAGCAATACTATTCTTAAAAATCTGTGAATTCAATGAAATACAAAATAATATTGATAATAAATGGAAATAATATATTTAACGCAAATAGTAAATATGTCAAAAAGATATATACATTGAGTTTGATATCTTCAACTGACCAAACATGCTACCATTTTAATAATTATTTAAGATAATTACATATCGCAATTTTCAATGCTCTTATGGCAGATTGCCTGTCACATTAATGCCACATGAATCATTTCTCCTGGTATGCATACCTTTGTGGCTCGCTTTTCATACTGACTCTGGATTTGGCCATATGTCAGCCTTGGCCAATAAGACATCAGCCAACATGATACAAACAGATGTTTGATAAGGGTTTGTATATTGGGGACTTAGATCACCAAATAACCTAGGTTACTGAACTGCCACAAGTATCTGTATCCACCAAGTCAGAATAATAACAATCATTAAAAGAATCTGCATCTTTGTATCTAGATATTTGGATACTTGGTAAAAAAAAAAAAAAAAAAGAGAGAGAGAGAGAAGATTAGCAATACTTAATGGAGTATTTGCATTCTAAGGCATCCCAGTGTGCCTACCAGATCCATGTGCTCATGCTCTTAGACCTGGCCTTGTCACTCATCAGATACTTAGACTGCTGCCATGATTCCATGAAGAAGCTCAGTTGGCTTCCTTGGAGATGAAAGACCTCCTGGAAAGAGAGATATTTCATCTCAGCCTCCCATCTGAGCCCAGCTCCAAGCCTGTGGACTCATGAAATGGAGATACTCATGTGAACCCAGAGACCCGATGATTACTTCACACCCCCTTATTCTCCTTCTCACTTGTAGGTTAGCTGAGTGACTTACATGGAACAACCAGTCAATTAGAGTATTCTTTTTATTTTTAATATATTTTATTGATTATGCTATTACAATTGTCCCATTTCTCCCCCATCATTCCCCTCCACCCTGCACACCCACTCCCACCCACATTCCCCCACTTTACTTCATGTCCATGTATCATAAATTCTTTAGCTTCTACATTTCCCACACTATTCTTGCCCTCCACCTGTCTATTTTCTACCCACCATCTATGCTACTTATTCTCTGTACCTTTCCCCCCTCTCTCCTCCTCCCACTCCCCTCTTGTTAACCCTCCATGTGATCTCCATTTCTGTGATTCTGTTCCTGTTCTAGCTGTTTGCTTAGTTTGTTCTTGTTTTTGTTTTAAGTGTGGTTGTTAATCATTGTGAGTTTGCTGTCATTTTACTGTACATGCTTTTTATCTTCTTTTTCTTAGATGAGTCCCTTTAACATTTCATACAATAAGGGCTTGGTGATGATGAACTCCTTTAACTTGACCTTATCTGAGAAGCACTTTATCTGCCCTTCCACTCTAAATGACAGCTTTGCTGGATAGAGCAATCTTGGATGTAGGTCCTTGCCTTCCATCACTTGGAATACTTCTTTCCAGCCCCTTCTGGCCTGGAAGGTCTCTTTGGAGAAATCAGCTGACAGTCTGATGGGAACTCCTTTGTAGGTGACTGTGCCCTTATCCCTTGCTGCTTCCAGAATTCTCTCCTTCATTTTAATCTTGGCTAATGTAATTACGATGTGCCTTGGTGTGTTCCTCCTTGGGTCCAACTTCTTTGGGACTCTCTGAGCTTCCTGGGCTTCCTGGAAGTCTATTCCCTTTGCCAGATTGGGAAAGTTCTCCTTTATTATTTGTTCAAATAAGTTTTCCACTTGCTCTTCTTCTTCCCCTTCTGGTACCCCTATAATTTGGATGTTGGGATGTTTAAACATGTCCTGGAGGTTCCTAAGCCTCTCGTCATTTTTTTGAATTCTTGTTTCTTCCTTGTTTTCTGCTTGGTTGTTTGTTTCTTCCTTCTGGTCCACTCCATTGATTTGAGTCCCAGTTTTCATCCCATTTCTGTTGGTTCCCCATGCATCTTCCTTCATTTCACGTATTGTAGCCTGCATTTTTTCATCTAATTTGTGAGCAAAATCAACCAATTCTGTGAGCATCTTGATCACCAGGGCTTTGAACTGTGCATCTGATCGGTTGACTATGTCTTCGGCACTTAGAGGAATTGGCTCTGGGGCTTTCATTTGTTCTCTGGTTTATGCCATTTTTGGTGTTTTTGTTTTGTTATGTTTTGTTTTGTTTTTGGTCTGGTAGTGGCTGTTACGTAGTGAGGGGTGGAGCCTTAGGTGTTCCCCAGTGCGGGGACAGCCCAGTCACTGAGTTGTGATGCTGTATGTGGGGGTCCTGAGAGGGAACAATGGCGCCTGCTCCGCTCTCTCCTGGATTCCAAACCCCTCTGCTGCTTCCCCTTCACCTGGATTATCTGTGCTCGTGAATGTGGGACCTCCTGGTCAGCCAGTCGCCTTGCGCGGCCTCACTGGGTCTGCACAGTTGCCACCCTGTGCCCGGGGTCTGACAGCCACCGCCTGCATGCCTGGGTCTGCACCTCCACTTTTTCCTGCCTTGACTCCACCCCTCTTACCGGTCTGGATGAATGGTTGTTGGACTTCCGTACAGTCCAATTTTTCTCTCAGTTCCGGTTGTTTTCTTGTTTCTAAATATTTGTTGTCCTTAATTTTGGTTGTGAGAGGCGGCACAGTGTGTCCACCTACGCCTCCATCTTGGCCAGAAGTCAATTAGAGCATTCTTAACAAACTTATATGGAACAAACGTACATATTAAAATATTATTTTTTAAAATATTTTATTTATTTATTTTTAGACAGAAGAGAAGGGAGGGAGAAAGGCAGGGAACAATGCATGGTTGCCTCTCATGCACCCCCCAACTGGGGACCTGGCCTGAAATCCAGGCATGTGCCCTGACTGGGAATGAACCAGTGACCCTTTGGTTCACAGCCCATGCTCAATCCACTGAGCACAAGGGCAAAATATCATTTTTCTTAATATTCTTTTCCATTAAATTTGTTTGTTTCCAACCTTGAATTTAAAAAAATCCTTGTTAATTTGACTTTGGCAATTTAATTATGATGTGTCTTGGTGTGGGCCTCTTAGGGTTCATCTTGTTTGGGACTCTCTGTGCTTCCTGGACCTAGATGTCTATTTTCTTCACCAGGTTGGGGAAGTTTTCAGCCATTATTTCTTTAAGTAGGTTTTCTATCTCTTTCTCTCTCTCCTCCTTCTGGAAACTCGATGATTCAAATGCTATTACTCTTGATGTCATCCCAGAGGTCCCTTAAACTATCCTCCTTTTTTTATTAGTTTTTTTGTTTGTTTTAATTTGGAGTCTTCTGCTACCTTGTCTTTCAAATCACTGATTGAATCCTCTGTTTTCTCTAATCTGATGTTGATTCCATCTAATATATTCTTCATTTCTGACTGATTCTTTTCTATGTTTCCTATCTCTTTTTTGAAGTTCTCACTGAGATCATTGAGCATCCTTATCATCAGTGTTTTTGAACTTTTTTCTTATAGATTTTTTTGTCTCTGTTTCATTTAGTTCTTTTTCTGAGGTTTTGTTCCGGTATTTTGTTTGTAACATATATTCGTGTCTGCTCACTTTGACTGTCTCTCTTTGTTTCTATGAATTAGGCAAAACAGCATCCTCCCCCAGTCTTAAAGGAGTGACCTTGTGTAGCAGCTACCCTTTTGTGGACTGTGTGTGCCAGATATCTTCGGCAGGCCAGCTGGAGTGTGTGTAAGCCACAGGGAGTCCAGAGATGGGGGAAGCCAAGGCTTACCAGGGCTGTACCTGGAGTGGGCCTAAGCCTCAGGTAGTCCCAGGGGCAAGCCACAAAGGAACCTGGAGCTAGAGCGGGTGTAAGCTGTAGAAATTCCCAGAGGTAAGCTGCTGGAGCTGATCTGAAGTAGGTTTCATCTACAGGCAGACCCCTATAATGTTCTTAATGAATTAAAAAACACTACTAGATTTCATATTATAAAATAATGTACATAATGATATACATTAAAAGTTTTTGAATGGCCAGAATGTATGGAGATAATGATTAAATAAATAATGCTAAAGCAAAAATGTGGTTTATTACATCCAAGATTTTTTTTAAAAGGAAGTTAAAAAACTCATGAGTTACCATAAAAGGAATCTTTAAGTTGCAGGATATTTTAATATTTTAAAAACTCAGCCCTGGCTGGTGTGGCTCTGTGGGTTTAGAGCCAGCCTGTGAACTGAAAGGTAGCCAGTTCAATTCCCAGTCAGGGCACATGCCTAGGTGCAGGAGCAGCTCCCAAGTTGAGAGTTTGAGAGAGGCAACCCACATTGATGTTCCTCTCCCTCTCTTTCTCCCTTCCCTTCTCTCTGAAAATAAATAAATAAAATCTTTTAAAAATAAATAAAAAATAAAAACTCAAAGCAGTGAAAGCCAAAACTTAAAAAGAGACATACAAATAGTTATATATGTTTCTGTTTTTAACTTAAAAATAACTTATTTCAGATTCTCAAGTCTTCCAGTCAAGATTGATGCATAGGTAGACACGTTTGGCTTCCTCATACAATGAAAAGAAGGATAACAGTCAATTTAAAGACAAAACCAACCAGAATTGCCAGGAAATTGAACTGTATGGAAGTCCAGCAACTAAGGAGTTAAAGAAGAAACATTCATCCAGATGGGTAGGAGGGGTGGAGATGGACAGCTGGGACACAGAGGATGCACACAAGGTGGCAGCTGGCAGACCAAGTAAGTGAAGCAGCAGCTGGCAGACCAGGTAGTCCCACATTCGCATGCAGATAAACCAGGAGGACAAACTGGGAAGTGAGACAGACCATGACACCTGGGGTTCCAGCTTCAAAAACAGCTTTGGGAAAAAAAGCTTCAAAACCTCTGGCTGTAAAAACTGTAGGGGTTACAGTGGTGGGAGAAACTGCTAGTTTTATAGGAGAGTCCATTGGAGAGATCATGGAGTCCTAGAATGTACACAAAACCACCCACTGGGAATCAACACCAGAAGGGCACAATTCACTTGTGGATAGCAGAGGAAGTGACTGAAAGCCACTGAGAGCCAAGCAAGCAGCATTGTTCCCTCTCTGACCCCTCTACCACCACATACATTGCCACAACCCAG
The DNA here is from genome assembly GCA_039655065.1 of Glossophaga mutica. NCBI lineage: Eukaryota > Metazoa > Chordata > Mammalia > Chiroptera > Phyllostomidae > Glossophaga > Glossophaga mutica. Next base: position 147,102,164 of record CM077306.1, read on the forward strand.
CCAATTGGGTCACCCTGCCCTGCCAATACCCAAGACTAACCCTTTATGATGTAACAGGTATACAGAGACAAAGTAATGTGGCCCAAATGAAAGAACAGATCAAAACTCCAGAAAAAGAATTAAATGACAAGGAGATAGCCAATGTATCAGATGCAGAGTTCAAAACATGGGTAATCAGGGTGCTCACAGAAATGATTGAATAGGGTTGCAAAATAGAGGAAGAACTAAAGGCTATGCAGAGTGAAATAAAGAAAAATATACAGGGAACCAACAGTGAAGGAAAGGAGTCAGGATTCAAATCAGTGATTTAGAACATAAGGAAGAAATAAACATTTGACCAGAACAGAAAGAAGAGACAAGAATTCAAAATAACGAGTAAGTATAAGAAGAATCTGGGACATCTCCAAACATGCCAACATCCAAATCATAGGGATGCCAGAAGGAGAAGAGGAAGAGCAAGAAATTGAAAACTTATTTGAAAAAATAGTGAAAGATAATTTCCCCAATCTGGTGATGGAAGTAGACATACAAATCCAGGAAGCTCAGAGCCCCAAAGAAGTTGGACCCAAAGAGGAGCACACCAAGGCACATCATCATTAAGTTATCCAAGATTAAAGACAAAGAGAAAATCCTAAAAGCAGCAAGAGATAAGGAGACAGTTACCTACAAAGAAGTTCTCATAAGGCTATCAGCTGATTTCTCAAAAGAAACCTTACCGGCAAGGAGAGACTGGAAAGAAGTATTCCAAGTCATGAAAGGCAAGGACCTACATCCAACATTACTCTATCCAGCAAAGGTATCATTTAGAATGGAAGGGCAGATAAAGTGCTTCTCAGATAAGGTCAAGTAAAAGGAGTTCATCTTCCCCGAGCCCTTATTATATAAAATGTTAAAAGGACTTATCTGAGAAAAAAGATAAAAAATATGAATAGTAATATGACAACAAACTCACAACTATCAACAACCAAACTTGAAAAAACAAAAACGGACTAAGCAAACAGCTAGAACAGGAACAGATTCACAGAAATAGAGATCACATGGAGGGTTATCAGCAGGGATGGGGAGGTGAGAGAATGGAGAAAAAGGTACAGGGAATAAGAAATATAAATGGTAGGTACAACATAGGCGGGGGGGGGGGGTTAAGAACAGTATGGGAAATGGAGAAGCCAAAGAACTTCTATGTATGACCCATGGACATGAACTAAGGGGTGGGAGAATGCTGGAGGGAAGAGGATACACGGCAGAGGGGAATAAAGGAGAGAAAAAATAGGGCAACTGTAATAGCATAATCAATAACATATACTTAAAAAACTTTATTCTCTACCAAAAAAATAATTAAGTAAATAAAAGGGAAAATTTATTTCAAATTTAAAGTTTTTATCACTTTTACAAAAATTAAACAAACAGGATTTACAACCAATATATTTGTTAGATAAAACACAAATTTTGTATGCAAGTGATTCCACCATTGAAACTGCAGAAAATATCTTTCCACCAGTTTTAATCATGACAACTTTTCAAAGTAGTATATGTTTGCTTCTGGGTTTTGTTTTTCTTACAATATATTATCTTTATGCATGGAACTAGTACAAGGCCAGAGGTATTACACTCCCTGGCTTCAAACTACACTACAGAACTGCAATAATCAAAACAGTATGGTATTGGCAGACAGAAAAACAGGCACACAGGCCAGTGGAACAGAATTGAGCACCCAGAAATGAATCCACATGTATGTGGGCAACTAATTTTTGACAAAGGAGCCAAAACATTAAATGGAGAAAGGAGAATTTCCTTAATAAACAGTGTTGAGAAAATTAGAAAGCCACATGCAAAAGAATGAAACTAAACTGCTATCTGACACCATACACAACATTAACTCAAAATGGATTAAAAACCTGAAATTAAGACCTGAAACAGTAAAATACATAGAAGAAAACATAGGCACTAAACTTGGTCTCAGAGGGGATTTTGTGAACTTGACCCCAATGGCAAAGGAAGGAAAAGCAAAAATGAGTGAATGGGACTACATCACATTAAAAATCTTCTACAAAGCAAAAGAATCCACCAACAGAACAAAATGGCAACCAACCAAATAGATATTTGCAAAGAATACACCAATAAGGGGCTAATATCCAAAATATATAAAGAACTCATACAACTCAACAACAACCAAAAAAACCAACCTGATTAAAAAATGGACAGAGCAACTGAATAGACACTTTTCCACAGAAGACACACAGATGGCCAACAGATATATGAAAAGATACTCAACATCACTAGTGTATAAGGGAAATGCAAATAAAAACCACAATAAGATGTCACCTCATACCAGTGGCTATTATCAGTAAAACAAGAATTAACTGTTTTGGAGTTGGAGATGATGTGGAGAGTGTTGGAGATGATGTGGAGAGAAGGGTACCCTCACACAGAGCTGGTGGGAATGTAAATTGGTGTAGCCATGATGGAAAACAGTATGCAGGTGCCTCAAAAATTAAGAATAGAACTACCAAATTAGCTAGCAATCCCTCTTCTGGTTATCTGCCTGAAATACTTGAAAATATTTATTCATAAAGACATATGCGCCCTTATGTTTATTGCAGCATTATTCACAATAGAAAAAACATGAAAACAATTTAAGTGTCCTTTGACAAATGATTGGATAAAGATTGTACATCTATGCAATGGAATACAATTCAGCCATAAAAAGATCAAATACTGTCATTTGTGACAACATGGGTGGATCTTGAGAATATCATGTTAAGTGAAATAAGTCAGACAGAGAAGGACAAGGACCATATAATTTCACTCATATGGGATATAAAACAAAAAAACAACAAACAAAAACTCAGAGACAAATATCAAAATAATGTTACCATAGAGGAAGAAGGGTAGAGGGAGGACAAATAGAGAAAAGAGGCTCAAATATATGGTAATGGAGGGAGACTAGACTTTGGGTGGTGGGGTGGTGAGCACACAATGGATTATACAGATATTGTATGATAGAGTTATATACTTAAAATGTATATAATTATAATTTATATAAATACATTTATATTATTAACCAATGTTACCCAATAAATTTAATTTAAAACAAGATATAGAAGTGGTGGAGGTTAAAATATTAGAGAAATAAATTGACTTTGCCCCAAATCAGTTTGGTAGTGACTTAGATAAGATAAAAATGATTTTTAAGTACAAGTTCAATATATTCTTTCCATTTTACTTTTCCACTGTCTTATTTTATCATGTTCCTGAATATTTTAGAGATGGTTTTCACAAGTGGTTTTTGGTTTCAGTCTTAGTTGGCAGAAGTAAAGTATGATTACTACCTAATGCCATGAGAATATACCCCACTGATTCATTCATTCAATAAATATTCACTCAGTAGTTTTTGTTATTGTAAGCCCTGTTTTAGGGTCTATGGATACAGCAGTGAACACATTGGGTAATAATTCTCATTCTTGTGGAGGATTTTAGTGGAGAATATGAAAAACTGTAAAAGTAAAGCCTGCACTATTTAAGATTTTGAAAAATGTTGTGGAGAAAAATGAAGCAAGGCAGGCAAACAGGAAGTGCAGGAGTTGGAGTGAGGGTGTAGTACCCAGTGATTCAATTTTCTTTACATTCTTTAAAATAATATTTTTATTGTATTTTTCCATTACCATATATCCCCCTTATACCTTCCTTCCCCCACAATCACCACACGGTTGCCCATGTCCATGAAACCCTTTTCTTTTTTGCTCAGTCCCTCCATCCCTTAACCTCCCCCCATCCCAGAGCTGTCAGCCTGCTCTCCATCTATGAGTCTGTCTCTGTTTTGCTTGTTAGTTCAGTTTGTTCATTAGATACCACGTATGAGTGAAATCATAATGTATTTGTCTTTCTCAGACTGGCTTATTTCACTTAGCATAGTGTTCTCCAGGTCCCTACATGCTGCTACAAAAGGTAAAGTTTTCTTCTTTTTTATGGCTGAGTAGTATTCCATTGTTTATATGTCCCATCATTGTTTTACCCACTCATCTACTGATGGACACTTGGGCTGCTTCCATATTTTGGAGATTGTAAATAATGCTGCAATGAACATAAGGGTGCTTATGGTCTTTCAAATTAGTGTTTTGGATTTCTTTGGAAAAATTCCCAGTAGTAGAATTGCTGGGTCATAAGGCAATTCCACTTTTAATTTTTAAAATATGATTGTCAGAAAAAGCCTTACCAAGTAAGTGACCTCTGAAGAAAGAGTTGGAGGAAATGAGAGCCATAAATGCAAAGAGCTTGATTAGCTCTGACTTCTCCTCAACCTAAAATCACGTGCTTCTGTTCCATTGGTGACTAACACAAGACCTGGAAACTGCATGAACAGTTATTTATTAAGAGGTTGTGTATTTTCTATAATTAGAGCATTTTGTCTTATCACTGTAACAAACTTTTACATGTAGGTCATGTTTTATCATATATATTTTTAAGTAAAGACATAAAAGCAATACAATACTTTTCCCTCTGGAGTTGTTTGTATATACGTGTGTGTATGGTAAGGGAGATAAATGTGTGTGTGAGAGAGAGCTCGGGGGTTGGTGAGAAAGGTTGGCTCAGAGTCATTACTAATTATGTATGAATCTGTTAAAAGGTGTCTCCCTCTCTTCCATTTTTGCTTTTTTCAAGTTTAATATTGATACTGAAGCCAACATTTCAAGAAGCAGAACATAAAGGAAAACATACACCAGTGAGTATCCTCATGCCATACACTTCCATAACTGAACACTCTGAGACTAGTGGGATACTGGTTTCACAGTCCCTCATCATAGTCCTCAAAGCCTGTGTCTGACTCTGTCCCTTTCCATTCTAATGTGCTCCTGGGAAGCCTGGCTAGGTGGAGGGCTGCTCTATGCAGCACCTCCCTCACACCAGGCAAGAGCAGCCCCTCCCCTGAGCCTCAATTTTCATAAACATACTAACCAATAAATTTATTAACAAATACATTGGATCTCTGTTAACTCCTTGTCTGGTGCTTAGCACTGCAAAGCATGATCTATAAGCCTAAACATCCACTTTTGTTCCTAAACCCATTCAGGCCCCACCAAGAACCTAAGAGCTTCTCCAAACCTCTTGTCCTATGTCCTTTGAAACAAAAGGCACCTGCACCCATGAAGGCTCGTGGGTTGTGCCACTGCCTACACTGGAGGTAGATCCTTCAGAGGATTAGAGTGGTAGAAGTCCTTAGGTAAGAGAAAGACAAATTAATTTACCTGTTAGGTTCTTCCTCTTAAGGTCATTCCCAGTAGTATGGAGCATCCACTTTCATGCTTCTCTTTGTGTTTCAACTTGGGTTCCTGGAGGACCTCACCAATTAATGTGGTATTTGTCTACATAGCAACAAGGGAATACTCACTGTCTAATATGGTAGCTTTAGCTACATGTGGCTATTGGGCATATGAAATGTAGCTACTCCAACTGCAAAGTGATGTAAGTGTAACTACACACCAAATTTGGAAGACTTAGCATGAAAAAAAGGAATGTAAGAGACCTCATTAATTATTGTTATATTGATTACATGTTGGAATAATATTTTAATTTGTTGGATTAAATAAAATACATTATTAAAATTATTTTAACAAATTAAGTGTTTATTTTTTAATTTTTCTTAAATATATTTTATTGATTATGCCATTACAGTTGTCCCATTTTCCCCCCTTCACTCCCTCCACTCTGCACACCTTCCCCCACCCACATTCCCCACCTTTAGTTCATGTCCAGGTATCATACTTATAAGTTCTTTAGCTTCTATATTTCCCATACTATTCTTCCCACCCTCCCCTTGTCTATTTTCTACCTACCATCTATGCTACTTATTCTCTGTACCTTTCCCCCCTCTCTCCTCCTCCCACTCCCCTCTTGTTAACCCTCCATATGATCTCCATTTCTGTGATTCTGTTCCTGTTCTAGCTGTTTGCTTAGTTTGTTCTTGTTTTTGTTTTAAGTGTGGTTGTTAATCATTGTGAGTTTGCTGTCATTTTACTGTACATGCTTTTTATCTTCTTTTTCTTGATGAGTCCCTTTAACATTTCATACAATAAGGGCTTGGTGATGATGAACTCCTTGAACTTGACCTTATCTGAGAAGCACTTTATCTGCCCTTCCACTCTAAATGACAGCTTTGCTGGATAGAGCAATCTTGGATGTAGGTCCTTGCCTTCCATCACTTGGAATACTTCTTTCCAGCCCCTTCTGGCCTGGAAGGTCTCTTTGGAGAAATCAGCTGACAGTCTGATGGGAACTCCTTTGTAGGTGACTGTGCCCTTATCCCTTGCTGCTTCCAGAATTCTCTCCTTCATTTTAATCTTGGCTAATGTAATTACGATGTGCCTTGGTGTGTTCCTCCTTGGGTCCAACTTCTTTGGGACTCTCTGAGCTTCCTGGGCTTCCTGGAAGTCTATTCCCTTTGCCAGATTGGGGAAGTTCTCCTTTATTATTTGTTCAAATAAGTTTTCCACTTGTTGCTCTTCCTCTTCCCCTTTGGTACCCCTATAATTTGGATGTTGGAATGTTTAAACATGTCCTGGAGGTTCCTAAGCCTCTCGTCATTTTTTTGAATTCTTGTTTCTTCATTCTTTTCTGATTGGATGTTTGTTTCTTCCTTCTGGTCCACTCCATTGATTTGAGTCCCAGTTTCCTTCCAATCCCTGTTGGTTCCCTGTACATTTTCCTTTATTTCACTTAGTGTAGCCTTCATTTGTTCATCTAATTTGTGAGCAAATTCAACCAATTCTGTGAGCATCCTGACCACCAGCTTTGAACTGTGCATTTGATAGGTTGGCTATCTCTTTGTCGCTTTGTTGTATTTTTTCTGGAGCTTTGATCTGTTCTTTCATTTGGTCCATTTTTTTTTTTTTTTTTGTCTTGACAAGCCTGTTATGTAGTGAGGGGTGGAGCCTTAGGTGTTCACCAGGGCTGGGCAACCCATGTTGCTGGGTTGTGATGCTGTATGTGGGGTAGGGGTCCGAGAAGGAACAATGGCACTTGTTCCACTCTCTGCTCAATTTCAGTCACTTACCCTGCTTCCTCCAAGCAAACTGGGCCCTTCTGGTGCTGATTCCTGAGTGGGTGGGTTTGTGTAGGTCCTGGGACCCCATGGGTCTCTCCAACGAACTCTCCTGTGAGGCTGGGAGTTTTCTCCTGGCACCTCAGCCCCACAGGTATTTCAATTGGTGTTCTGAGGCTTTATTTCACCACGCTCAGACCCGGGTTTCGCAGTCTGCCTCACTCCCCAGTTTCACCTGGTTTATCTGTGCGAGAATGTGGGACTACTCAGTCCACCAGCCGCCTTGCATGCCAAGCCCCTCCACAATCTGCCACCTCACTGGGCCCGCCAGCTACTGTTTTCTGCCCCTGGGGTCTACCACCCACCACTTTTTTTTTTTTTTGCCACAACCCCTCTCTGCCTGACTCTGCCCCTCCTCCCGGTCTGGATGAATGTGTCTACTTTCACTCTTTGGTGGTCGGACTTCCATACAGTTCAATTTTTCTGTCAGCACTGGTTATTTTGTTTCTAAATTTTTGTTGTCCTTATTTTGGTTGTGTGAGGAGACTCAGTGTATCTACCTACCCCTCCATCTTGGCCAGAAGTCTCTATTTTTTAATTTTTTATGTAGAAGAACTTTTAATATAAAAATTAAAAGTTATAAATATGTGGCTTACACTATTTCTATTAGGCAATGCTTATCTAGACATAATATGTATGAAGTATGATACTTATTCAGTATATTAGCACAATTCAGTGCTAAAGCTGTAAATAGTTTTTCATGAAAATGTCTAATAACATTTAATTGTATTTAAAAATAAATTTAAAGATTCAATTTTATTTAAATAATTTTAATTAAAATTTTTATATGCATTAATTTAGAATTTGTATTTTGACTTAATTTTAATATGTAGTTTTGAATATTTTAGAAGAAAATAACTTTTTGTAAAGTTATGTGTAAAATAACTTTAATTTTTATATTTATCTTAATTTTTGATAAAGATATATTCAAATATTTGCTCTTTGAACACAGTTACAATCAATTTTTAGTTCCTTAGCCTTTTACTGTCAGTAGAGCACAGAGCATGTAAAAATCTTAGTTAGAACAATGTAATAAATGATCTTTTGCTAATAAAAGAAAAGTAAGTTCATGAAATGAATCAATTTACAAGGAATATAAATGATATACTTTGTTATTACTCTTCCAAACATTGCTGGCCCATCAGCAGAAATGCCTAAAATGTAGAGTAATCATTAAATTCAAATGCCTTTTATATTTGCCAACTCACAGTAACAAACAGCCTTAGCTTTAAGCATGTATTTCAACTTTGTTATTAGGGACATACTGTTGCTGCAGTAGGAGGAGAGGACATACTTCATTTTATAGCTTGTTAGCCTGACCTGCAACCTTTAAATATTTAGACATAAGGTATGTAGGCCTCTATTTATACTCTTGCCCTGGAGCTAATGAGTGTTAGGGGTGGACCTTTTCTGTCCATGAAGGGACCCAGAGTAACCAGAAAGTTCTGAGTGAAGCAGGGTGTTCTCTGTGGAACAGCTTCACATGTAGAGCTTTCATGACTACTGAGGCTCCTTCAGAGCTGACAATATTTACATGTCCCTCTCAAGGTCTAGGTAACCCAATAGGGTCTCTAGCCTAATGCATCTGCATGTTTACTCTTGAGCCTGGATGGAAAGGGATAGATCTAGGAATTGAATCGGAAACAGAATGAATCTGACAAGGTCCTTGCATATATGTCTTTCTACATCTGCCCTTTTCAGAGTGAGTTAAATAGCCTGGTTGAAAATTGCTGAGACAGGTTTAAGCAAACTCAAAGCTTCTGCAGTATATGCAATGTAACAGCTGTGGTGCCAGCTCTTGGTAGAAACTGGGTCAAAGGGTGGAGTAGGTAGAAGTGATGACTTCAAATGTTACACTCAGCCATCTGCCAACTAAACTACCACTGAAGACTAAAGTTCTTGGAGAACCCAAAGGGAAGTTGTGAGCTGAATTGTTTATTAAGTTTGATTCACATATTATTTTAACAATGCATGAAAAAGGAACAAAAAACAAAAGATACCAATCCAATATGGATAAGTATTATAAATTGTACTTACCCCAGACAAGTTTTACTCAACTCTAGAAATTAATGGCTATTTTTGGTGACAGAATGAATGATCATTTGTTAGAAATAAAAATGAACTCAGAAACAAAAGTCCAGAGTTCTGGTCTTAGTGTTGCTATTTTCCAGACATGTAACACAAGGCAAGTCATTAAAGTGTTCTCAAGTTCAATCTCCTACCTGCAAAATCATGAAAAAAAAAAAAATTGTGCTGCCTATCTCATAAACTGATATGAGGATCAAATGAGACCATGTAAGTGAAAGCACTTTAAAAATTGTAAAGCTACTGACAAATATAACACTTAACCATTTTTTGTTTTACTGTTGTTATTCAGAAAGTTAGGGTTGATTGCTATTATTACTATTAACATATTGATATGGGTTAACTTGATGTGATTATATAGTAAGATATCCAGGAGTGGTCAAAAATAGGTTTATAATTATAATAAAAATAAATAATACAATGATTAATAAACAATAATATAAGAATAAACTCTTTCATTTACTCACAACTGTAAACCTACTTTTGCTCACCTGTCTTTTTTTCCCAAATGACTACAATTCAGATTTCTAAATAACCAACTACTAAATAGTAAAATACTATTCCAGAGAAGTTTTTTAATCTAATTAATTTCCATCACTTATATGAGTGCTATATTTTCCCCTTGAATTCCTATTTTTCTTTCCCTCTCCTTCCATTTAAAAAAATCTGTAAGATACCTATAATATCAAATTAAACATTGCCATTTTACCAGTGATTGCTTTTCTTCCATCTGTCTCTCCTTCCTGCACTCATCTACAGAGTTAATAAGGATGGTGCCTCTTAGTTTTTTTCATGTTGACTGTTTTTACAGGAAAGCTCTCCTTCACCCCTGAGGCATCTCTGGGTTCCATTCTAACAGGACCGGTCTGGCTGCTGGACACTCCCTGTGCAACCTTGCTCTATCAGATAAAGCAGGGAGTGAGCCTCTGACAGGTGCCACAGTCACTAACCTGGGTTTCCATGGTGCAAGCGGAACCCTAATCAGACCTGTATCACACACAGTTATGCAAGAGGCCGTGGGTGGGTGACTCTATCCCCAGAGCGACACCTCACCATGTCTGCATGCTCTGAGTGAAAACCTTAAGAAGCTTGCTCCTATCACTAAAAGATGCACATTCAATAACATAAGAAGGAAATTCCCAGACCTAAAATATTACAGTAAAATGCTTTAATTTTTTTCTTAACTAACTGAAGAAAGGTCTTGAGCTACTTTATATATTTCATATAACAAGCTAATTCAGGCCTCTCATGGAAGACACAAGTAAAAGATAGTTTTAGTTAGGGTAGGATAATACTTAGCTGGCAGAGGAGAGACCATGACCATGAAGGTGATTTTTCCAGGGTGAGGCTTATCCATTGCCAATTCTTGAATGTTTTGGAATATTTTGACAAGGATAAGATTTTTAGTTCTTCTTTAAACGTTGGTAAAATTTGACATTGAAGCCATCTGGTCCAGACCTATTGGGTGCTAGCAGTTTTTTAACTGCTTCAATTTCACCAGTTGTTAACTAGTTTACTCAATCTTTCTGCTTCTTCTTGACTCAGTTTTGGTGCTTGTATATTTCTAGAAATATGTCCATTTCACCCAGGCTATCGAATTTCTTGGCATATAGTTGTTCACAGTAATTTCTTACAATCCTTTGTATTTCTGTGATATCAGTTGTAACTTCTCTTTCATTTCTGATTTCATTTATTTGGGCCCTCTCTCTTTTTTTCTTGATGAGTCTGGTTAAAGTCTTGCCAATTTTGTTTATCTTTTCAAAGAACCAGATCCTGGATTTATTGATCTTTTAAATTGTTTTTTTTTTTTAGTCTCTATGTAATTTAATTATGTCCTGATGTTGATTATTTCCTTCCTTCTACTAAAAAAACTCTGGGCTTTGTTTGTTGTTGTTTCTATAGTTCATTTGAGATTTTCCTATCTTTTTTATGTAGGCCTGTATTGCTGTGAACTTCCTTCTCGTGCTGCTTTCACTGCATTCCAAGGGTTTTGGGCTGTCATGTGTTCAATTTCCTTTGTTTCCAGAAAATTTTTTATTTTGTCCCTGATCTCATTGTTAACCCACTCATTATTTAGTAGCATGTTATTCAGTTTCCATGTATTTTAATGTTTTTGAGTCTTTTCCTTGTGGTTAGTTTCTAGTTTCAAGCTATTGTGGTCTGAGAACATGTTTGATATGATTTCAATTTTCTTGAATTTGTTGAGGCTTGTTTAGTGTCCTACCATGTGGTCTATCTTTAATAATGTTCCATATTCATTTGAAAATAACATATAGTTTGCTTCTTTAGGGTGACAGTTTATGTATATATCAATTACATCCATTTGATCTAGAGTGTTGTTCAATGCCACAATATCCTTTTTGATTCTTTGCTTGAAAAATCTATCTATTGTTCACTGTTGGGTGTTAAAATTCCCTACAATGAGTGTGTTGCTGTTGATATCTTTCTTAAGTCTCAAAATTTCCTTAGATGTTTTAAGGTGCTCCTATATTGGGTGCACATATGTTTGGAAGGGTTATACCTTCTTGATGGATTAGTCCCTTAAGTATTATGTAGTGTCTTTCCTTGTCTCTTTTTGTGGCCTTTGTTTTGAAGTCTATTTTTTCTGATATAAGTACTGCTACTCCAGCTTTTTTTTTTTCATGTCTGTTTGCTTGGGATATTTTTTTCCTACCCCTTCACTTTCAGTCTGTGTATATCTTTTTATATGAGGTGGGTCTCTTGTAGACACATATATGTGGGTCCTGTTTTCTTATCCATTAAGCTACCCTATGTCTTTTAACTGGAACATTTAATCCATTTACTTTTAAGGTTGTTGTTGATAGGTACTTCATTGTTCATTGTCATTTTTTCTGCTTTGCACCTGTGTTCCCCCCACCTTCTCTTTCTCTCTCTCTTTTTCTTCATCTTCTTAAAGCAGTCCATTTAGCATCTCTTGCATTGCTGGTTTGGTGGAGATGTATTCTTTTTGCTTTTTTTGTCTGGGGAAATTTTATTTCGTCTTCCATTTTAAACCTCCATGAGAACCTTGCTGGGTAGAGTAGTCTTGTTTGTAGGCCTTTGCTTTTCATTACTTGGAATATTTCTTGCCATTCCCATCTCCCTTGTGGTATTTCTGTTGCAAAATCAGCTGATAGCCAATGAGAGCTCCTTTGTATGTTACTAGCTGTTTCTCCCTTGCTGCCTTTAAGACCCTCTCTTTGCCTTTAAATTTTGCCATTTTAATTCTGATGTGTCTTAGAGTGGGCCTCTTTGTATTTATTTTGATTTGGGACCCTCTGTGCTTCCTGGACTTGCTTGACTTTTCCCCCCATCAAGATAGGGACCTTATCTGTCATTATTTTTTCAAACAGGTTTTCTACACCTTGCTTCTTTTCTTCTCCTTCTGGTGTCCTTGTGATACAGATATTATTACATTTCACATTGTTCTGCAGCGCCCTTCAACCCTTTTCATTCTTGTTGAGTAATTTTTAGTTGTGTTAGTCTGGGAGTTTTTTTCTACTTTGTCTTCCAGCTCATTGATTTGATCCTCTGCTTCATCTAGCCTGCGTTTAATTACTTCTAATGTATTCCTCATTTCAGATATTGTATTCTTCATTTCTTCCTGGCGCTTATTGATATTTTCTATGTCCTTTTTCAAACTGGTGTAATTCCCAGTAAGTTCCTTGTAGACTCCATGGAGTTCCTTGTAGTTCAAAAAGAGCTCCTTGAACATCCTTATTATCATTATTTTGAACTCAGTGTCTGGTAGTTTGCTTGCCTCAATTTCATTTAGCACTGTTTCTGGGTATTCCTCCTTTTCTTTCAATTGGGGGTTGTTTCTTTGTCTGCCACTTTAGGTTGTTTGTTTTGGCATATTAGATTGGTCTGTGCTGACTCCCTGTCTTCATGGTGTAACCATCTGGAGACCTGTAGGACTCAGTGGTGTAGTGTCATTGATTTCCTGAGCTGGATGTTCTTGAAATGCACTATGCTGTTTATATGGGCTCTCTGGTTATAATTGTGATTTGTTTTTTTGGGTGGTTCTTTGGTGGGTCCTTCCCTCCAGCTGGCTGACTGAGATTCACACCACCCACCGTGTCTTGAATGCTATCATACAGGTGCTGCCAGAACAAAACCAAACAGCCCAGGAGACAAACCCACATCCACAAAAGTACCCCCCATCTGCAACTACACTATTGACAGCAAATGAGCAAATATTAATAAAAGTATAAAGAGATGAGATGATTATAAGAAAGGAAAAATGAATATGAGATGACTAACTGAAAGAAAATGATTTTGAAAGGGTCAAGGGAGGAGAAATAATAAGAGTAGGGAATAAAAACAAGGTGAAGAAAGAAAGAAAAGAAAATTTACATCATAAATAAAAAAGGTAGGGGAGAAGGCAGAATGGAGTAAGAAATAGGAAGAATATAGTATTAGGCTTAAACAAAAAAAAAATAAAAATATAGTGAAAAAAATCAGAACCAAATTAGAGAAAAAGATCTACCACAGCAATACCAACAAGAAAGGAGCAAAGATTAATGTAGGTGGAATGGGACTAAGAAGGAAAAAAGAAAGAAAAAATGCTTATGAGATGTCTGGAGGAAAGGAAAGTAATTTTGAGAGGATAGTGGGAGAAGAATACTAAGAGTGAGGAGTGAAAACAAGACTAAGTCAGGGTAGAATTAAAATGTAAAACAAAGAATAAAATGGGCTGGAACCAAGCAAAATGGAGTAAGAAAAGGGGAATGGTAAAATTTGAGATTTGAAATACAAAAATAGTGAAGATCTAGAAATAAATTAAAGAAATGAATCAGTCACCACCATATCAACAACCAACAAGCAAAGACTAATAAAGGTGGAGAGAGGATAAGGTTATCTTTAGAATGGGAAAAAGAATGTGACTAATGACATGAAAAATGGTTTTGAGAAGCAGGAGAGGGGAGAAATAGTAAGAATTTGGAATAGAAACAAGTGTAGCAAGAGAAAAAATAAAATTGAAAACAAATAAGAAGAGAAAGGAAGAAAGTAAACTGGGTAAGAGAAGGGAGGAACAAAATATGAGATTTGAAATAAACTAAAATACAAAAACTAGTAGCATAATAGGCACAAACTTGAAGGACAAGAGATGTTTAAAAGCCATGCAAGAGAGAAAATAATGCAGTTCATGAAGAAGACCGTGGTAGAATTTGTCTCAGTAGAATCCAGGGTTTACCAGTGCCTTCTCTTTCTGGATCTGCCCCTGGTGATGTCAGATGGTGTCCTAGTCCGGCTTTAGGCAGCCTGTCTGAGACTGCAAGCATTTCACAGTCTGTGGCTGTCTCCTTTATATTCGGTTAGTCCCCACTGTTCTGCCCTGCCAGCTTTCCATCAGCCCAGGGCTCAGGAGTAGTTCATTTAATGACCCAAGAGGACTGCCAGTACCTTCTCCACCTGCCTCCAGACTTTTAAGTCTGGTACAATCAGGTGAGACACCTGTGTCTCATTAGGGGGGCATTTTCCATCTTTCAGTAAGATGGTGGGAGTGTTTCCCTTACCCCTAGCCACATATCTTGGTCTGTCTCAGATTGTTTCCAATAATGTATGGGTTGTGCTGAATTAGCTGTTCATTTCCTGTGAGGGCCCAATTTGTTTAAAAGGGGCCACTTTTTACTGCTAGGCACAGACAGCAGTCTGTCTAGGCACTGAGGCTGAGTAGGGCCCTGAATACCCCTTGCTGTGCCTCTCTGTAATCTCTCTGTTCTGCTGGTTTCAGAGGATCTGGGCCGGAGAAACAGCGTGGCTTGCAGTGTCTGGTAAAGGGCCCTTTCAGAGCTTTTCTTCTTTCCCCTGCAGAAATGTGCTCAACAGGGGACTTCTGAGCTTGGCCTTACTGATCTGCAGGGCCTATAATCCAGCCAGTGGGAATTGGGCTCACCATTCTGAGAGGGGACCTGCCTGGCTGCAGAAAATCTCAGGTGTTCAGCTCCTGGCCACCCTGTAGCCAGCCTGCCACTCTCTCACTGGAGTCTCAGCCCAAACTCTCCACTCTGTACAGACCCATGCTCACCAGTCATGCTGCGTTGGATCTCCCAGTCCCTTCATCATGACTATCCCGTTGAGTTTTTCATTAGCAGAGCTGTTGCGCATGCACACATGGGCACACATGCATTTGAGCACCAGGTCCCTGCTCACCTCAGCTCCTCTTTTAAAGGGGTTTCTGTGTAGCCCCCATGATGCAGCACTGAGCCTTGGGTTGCCTGTTCTCTATGAACTCTCCATCCCCACCCCCCAGCCAAATAACTGTTTCTCTTGGTCATGGCTGGCCACAGCCTGTCAGAGCCTCTGACAGTTTTTGATAAAGTTTCTCTCTGGATTTCTCCCAGATGGCACTGGGAAGAGTCCTGAAGTGGTACTATAACACGGGGCAGTGGCACAGTGCTCTAACTGCTCCCTCCAGTCATTCTCAGCCTCATGTTGGCCTGCTACTGTTTCTGCAGCCAGCACCTTTCATCTCTCACCACCTCTGGGGCTTGAGGCTCCTGAGCTGATCTGCAGCCATCCCAAATCTATGCAGCCAGAAGTGCCAGGCTGGGGAGCAGTGGTGGCAGCTGTTCCACTGGAGAGACCAGACCACCTGCTCCCAAGTGTCTGCAGATGGATGGGCTCTTTTCCATTTATGCATACTCCCTGCACTCTCATCTGCATATGCACTCACTCACCATGCTCTCACTTACTCTTCACTGGATTTTCAAGTTGGTTGCTCTGTGGTTTAGCTGCAAGACTGGTCTGGGTCTGGGAGCAAGTAGACAGAGCTTCCAGCTATTCTGTAGCCATCTTGGATCTGAAAATAGCAATTATTTTAATGCTATTTATATTTTTCCAGTCTATATATTTATATATTAACAAATAAGTTGTGTCCCCAGTTTGAGGAGTATCATGGAAGAATTTTAGTAGAATGGCAAAATGTAGTCCAGATTCCTTCTTGCCCTTGGCATAATATACTGTGTGGGGATTGGCTTCTGTGTTTCCTTTGGTGGCCTTTCCATTGTTTTTTCTGCCACCTCATGGCCTCTGTCACTGCTGACTGCCTTGATTGCTAAGGGTGTGGAGTGGCTTTATGTGATTTGGAGACTTGTCACTGCTGAGTTAATTTGAAGATTTTCTTGTGCATTGGGATAGAAAAGTTGTTTCATTGTTTCAGCTTGAATCTGGCTGCAATTCCTGCAGGTTCAGGCCTGTGTGGGAATTTGTGAAGACAGCCTCTTTTCCTGGGGCCTGAAGAACCTTTGAGAAAGAACTTGAGCTTTGTCTCCTGCTTGGTTTTACTAGGCAACAGAGATAAATTATGGTGTACTCTGACAGAAGTCAAGTTGAAAGGGAGATATAGAGTCCCCTGGGAGAAGATTCATTCTAAGGGAGGAAGGAGGGAGGTGCAATGAGCTCTCCAGTAACAAACCCTTACTCATCAGAGGAGAAAAGAGATTCTGCGTATAGCTTTGTTCACGGGCTGGTACCACACATTCATGCCTGGGTCTTAAGTCAAGTGAGGGTTATAAGCAAAAAAATGAAAGAACATTTACTGAACACTCCATAAAACATTAAGGCACAAACACATAATGCATTGTTTCTGACTTCTCAGATTGAGAGTTAGAAAGGAGACAGAGGTAAACCCAATTTACCACAGATAACCAAGGTTTACAACTGCAAACTTTTAAGGACCATGCAGAGTGTCATAAAGTCCTTTGTGCTCAGTGGAGTAGCAACAGGGTTTGTGGAAGAATGAGATGGTTGGAGGAACAAGCTCTTGGGAGAGCAGTGGTGATCCTTGGAGGAAAATGTGGTATCCACTGAGGCTAGTTTTATTTCTGATCACAGGTGAGAAGCCCCCAGAAACCCCCCAAATTACCAAAGGGAATAACTCAGGGGCTGAGGACCAGCATTATGTAGATAAGGGGTATACGTCCTGAAATCTTAGTAGTCTTAAGGTGACTCTGAATGCACCTACAGGTTGGTAAGGTCTTGGGAAACTTTGCATACACTAGTATTTTCGTGGGCCCTTCAAAACTAGGTGGAGGTTTCCATACCCACAGATGAAGGATGCTGCTATAGTTAACTATAGGAGTCTGCCATTATCTGTGGTTTCACTTTCCACAGTTTCAGTTACCTGCAGTAAACCAAGGTCTGAAAATATTAAAGTTCCCCAATTACCGACCATTGACAAGTTCAACCATGGACATCATCTGCTCCTGACATTCAACCATTGATGTTGTCATTGTTCAATGATCCAGGATCACCCCAAGTAGATGATCCTCCTTTTAACGTATCATCAGGCCACAGCAGCCTAACACTAAGTCACAGTGCATATGTCATCACCTCACTTCTTATCCCATAAGCACTTTATCATCTGAAATCATCACAAGAAGAAGAAGAAGGATGAGTGCAGTATAAGATATTTTGAGAGAGGGAGACCACATTCATATACTTTTATTATAATATATATTGTAATATTTTATTATTAGTTATTGTTGTTAATCTCTTACTGTGCCTAATTTGTAAATTGAACTATCATAGGCATGTATGTATAGGAAAAGACATTGTATATATATATGGTTCATTATTATCCATGGTTTCAGGAATCCACTAGGGATCGTGGAACTATCTAAGCCTGCTGCAATAGATTTTGTCCTCCATCCATTGTTATGTAATGTATCAAAAACTCTTGATCATCAGAGAGAAACAGTGCCTATTTTCACAGCTATCTAAATACTTGTGATTTAAAGTCTAAGACTGGACTTTAAAGCATTTGATCTAGCTTTCCAGCAGATGCACTTACTTCTGACAAGTTTTTAATCTGGATTCATGTCTGATATTCAAAAAATATCCTGGATCAGAGATGAAAGATCATCTACTTAAATGATCAAAAACTCTTAAGTCTGTTTTCATAGACCTCTGCCAAGTTAGGTATTTCTCATTCTGTATTTAGTAGTGTTAACATGGTATATCTTTCTATATTCTTTTACTTTTATCCTATTTGTCTTCATATTTATAGTGGGTTTATTGTAGACAGCAGGTAGTTGATACTTGTATTTTTATTCAATATTAATATCTCTATCCTTTTCAGGGGATATTTTGAGCATGTGCAATTAATGTGATTGTTGATATAGTTGGACTTAAATAAATCATTTTCTATTTTCCTCATCTGTTCTTTTTTCCTTGTTTGTGATTTTCTGCTTCATTTTGGATTAAGTGACTATTTTAATTATTCTTCTTTTCAATAATTAGCTATAACCTTTGCATTTATGTTTTATTTTTTTTTCCAGTGGTTGCTTTACAGTTTCTAACAACACTTTCCAAGATATAAAAGGTGAGCCACATACGTAATTTATAATTTTTCTAACAGCCATATTAAAAATAAGTTAAAAGGAGCAGGTGAAATGAATTTTGATATCACTTTTTGTTTAATTCTATATATCTGGATTATTATTTTAAGCTGTAACAGTATTAAAATATTAATGATTAATTTAATGTTATTTTTCATACTATGTCTTTGTAATCTGATGTGTATTTTATATGTACAGCACATTTCCTTTTGGAATAGTAATATTTCCAGTGCCTGAGGTGTACTTATACATACTGGTTATAATAACAGACACTGGGGGGTTACAGAATGCATTTTTAACTTAACACATTTTAAATATAGTAGGAAAACCTTAAGCAATAAACTTGCAATTTCTTCCTCCTGGTCTTAGTGCTATTATTGTCATATGTTTTACTTCTGTATATATTATAAATCCGACAATATATTATTATTATTGTTTTTACTTTAATCAGTTATATTTTAAAGAGATTTTTAAAATTAAAAATGTCTTTTCTATGTACCCACATATTTACCATTTTCAGTGTGCTTTACTCTTTCACGTAGATTCAGAATTTTTCTGCCTGAAAAACTTCCTTTAATATTTTTCATAGAGCAAGTCTCTTGGTAATGGATTCTTTCAGTTTTTGTATGTCTGAAAACATCCTTATTTCCCCTTCATACTGAAAGATATTTTCACGGGGTATACAAATCTAGGTTGATCACTTTTTTCTTTCAGTGTTTTAAAGATGTTCCTCCATGGTTTCTGGGCTTACGTTGTTTCTGCTGGCATCCTTATGTTGCCTCCCTTTTATGTAATATGTCTTTTTTTCTCTGGGTGCTTTTTAAGATTTTCTTTTTATTACTAGTTTTAAGCAATTTAATTATGCACCTAGGTATTAATTTTATTAAGTTTCTTGTGTTTGGGATTTGTTGTTTTTCTTCAATATGTTCACTTACAGTTTTCATCAAAATAGACAATTTTTGGCCTTTTTTTCTACAGATATATTCTTCAGGTCTCCCTCTTTTCCTTTGAAAACTCCAGTTACATCTACCTTAGTCCACTTTAAGTTGTATTATAGCTCATAGATGTTTTGTTTACTTTGTGTGTGTGTTTTAAGATCTTTCTTTCTTTTCTTTTCTTTCTTTCTTTCTTTCTTTCTTTCTTTCTTTCTTTCTTTCTTTCTTTCCTTCTTTCCTTCTTTCCTTCTTTCTTTCTTTTAGAGAGGGGGGAAAAGAGGGAGAAAGAGGGAGAGAAACATCGATGCGAGAGAACTATCAATTGGTTGCCTCTCATACATGCTCCTA
This sequence comes from Glossophaga mutica, assembly GCA_039655065.1. Classification (NCBI taxonomy): domain Eukaryota; kingdom Metazoa; phylum Chordata; class Mammalia; order Chiroptera; family Phyllostomidae; genus Glossophaga; species Glossophaga mutica. The sequence goes on from CM077306.1 coordinate 147,121,972, forward strand.
CAGCGGGCTGAATCGGAAATCCAGGCATGTGCCCTGGCTGGCTATTGAACCAGCAACCTTTCGCTTTGTGGAAAAGGATGCCCAACCAACAGAGCCACAGTAGTCGGGGCTTGTGTACCTTTTTATTATGTTTAAATTTGCACAGTTTTTATTGCTGCTTTCAAGGTTTTGAACTTTTGTTCTCCATCGTCTAATCTGCTATTAATCTTATCCGGTGTCTTTTTTTATTACTGACATTGTATTTTTATCTCTAGACGTTCATTTTGGGTCTTTTCATATATTCCACATCTCTCCTTAGCATGTTCACATTCTCCTTACTTCTTGACCATATGGAACACAGTTATAATTACTGTTTAGTGTCCATATTTACTCATTCCATCTTCAGTGCCATTTTTGAATCTGTTTCAATTGACATTTTCTTTCACTTTTCTGAGTTATATTTTCCTGCTTCTTAGAACACCCAATAATGTTTTCAATTAGATGCCAGACATAGTGAATTTGACCTGGTTGAAATTTCTTGTATTGCTATAAAAAGTCTTGAGGTTTGTTCTGGGGTACAGTTAAATTGTGTGGAAACAGTGTGATCCTTTTAAGGCTTGCTCTTAAGCCTTATTAGGCTGGACTAGTGCATTCTTTCATCTAGGTCTAATTTTGCCCCAGCACTGAGGAAATATCACGTGTCCTTTGTCTGTTGCTCTACTGAGGAACATGAAATATTTCTTTCCCTTTATGACCTCCAGGGATTATTCCCTTTGATCCATTCAGCTATTATTTTCCCTGGTGGGGGGGGGTAGTTTCCTTGGACACATGTACTCATCATTGTTCATTTGGAGCCTCAAGGGGCTTCTCTGTAGATTTCCAGAGTTCTCTCTGCACTACCTTTTCTCTGGTACTGTGCTCAGTGAACCTTGGCTGTGTAGGGCATTCCAAACTCCAAGCTCTACCCCTTAACTTAGGGAGAATGCCATGCAATGCCTGGGTTCCCCCTTCCTACACTGCAGCTTGAAAACTCCAGGAAGTAATCTTGGGACAATCTCAGGGCTCCCTTGTTTGTTCCTATACTCCCAGGGATCACTGTCCTGTTCTGCCTGATAGCTAATGCTTAAAAATGCTTGTTTTCTTTTGTGCAGATTTTGTTGTTATTTCCACAGTATAAATCTGGACTATGTTTCTCTAATTGTCTGAACTCTAATTATGTGTTATATTTGAGAATTTTATTTTTATAAACCTGTGTGCTTTTATATTTGTCCTTATAAATTTCATATTGTCAATTTGGGGCTTAATTCTCTTCTAGCATTTTGTCTTTCTTGCTTTAATTAGTATGTGCAGAATTAACAAGCATTATCTCTGTATGTTTGTCACACAGATTAAATATGTAGTTTAAAATAAGACCAAGGACAGAGTTCTGAGGCCTCCCACTAGGGGTTGACATGAAGTTTCCCTCAAACCATTAAACAATGTACTTTGAGAGCAATGCTCTGTAGAATTACAGATCATCCCACATTATCAGTACAGAGCTTACATTGCTTCTCTATTCCACAAAAACAGCACAAGTCTTTATCACTTTCTTTGCTAAAGTTATTTATAGCCTTCCCTAATTTTAGAAAAAAATCAAAATGAAATTTAGTATATTCTATATGGGTTATTTTTAATGAATCATGTTGGTATCTGGAGATCTCTGCTTTCAAACAATTCTATGATCTACTCCAGAACTGGAATAATTTTTGATTTACAGAAAAGTTGCCATGGTAGTACAGACAGTTGGCATATACCCTTCACTCAATTTCCCTGCTGTTAAGATCTTACATCACTATGTGGTACATTTGTCAAAGTTAAGAAACCTACACTGGTGCACTCTTCAATAGCTTGGTAGCATCAAAGACATCTACACAGGTTCATTACTGTTAGTTAAATCTGTTATTATTTAGATTTCATCATTGTTTTTTATTAATGTCCTCTTTGTTTCAGCATTCAAGCCATGATCTGGTCTGTGACAGGAGATATTAATTTTAATAATATTTTTTGCTCATTCATGAGCATTTTATTTAAAGTGCAAAATACAGGACTAAAGAATTTTATTCATCCATGTTTTAAATAACTTGAGGTGAAATAAAGAATGCTGATTTTATGCAATATATAGATAGGTCTTTCCCAGAATTTTGACAGAAAGTGAAGTTCATATTTTTTTTCATAACAAATGCTTTTTTTTTGGTCATTCCCCCCTTCCACTCCCCTCTACCCTAGCCATCTACACCTCCCACCCTTGATCCTACCCACCTTTGGTTTTGTCCCTGTGTCCTTTGTATATGTTCCTTGACAACCCTTCCCCCTAATCCCTCCAATATCCCCTCCCCCATCCCCTCTGGTCACTGTCAGTTTGTTCTTTATTTCCATGTCTCTGGTTATATTTTGCTTGCTTGTCTGTTTTGTTGATTAGGTTACACTTATAGGTAGAACCTATGTTATATTTTTGGTATATTGTATTAAAATATATTATTAATTTTAATAATATACACACAATATAGTGACAAAATATATTATTAAATTTAATATATTTTAATACAATATATCAAATATATAATTTTAAACTGTAATTAATATTTTTAAAATTACCAATAATATATTTTACCTTATTTTTCGTACTAAGTCTTCAAAATCCAGTGTGCATTTATACTTATATTATCAAACTGAGACATTTTCATAGGAAGTACTTAATCTGCATTTACAAAATTTGTATTTGAAAAAAGTAAGTTCATATATCTGGGGTTTTGCAAATATATGTAAAAGTCCTCCAGTAATTGCACTAAGTATGTTTTTAACTTTGATTAAAATTAAATTAATTCAGTTCCTTGGGTGCACTAATTACCTTTCAAGTGTTCAATAGCTGTGTTGTTGAACATTGCAGCTCTAGACCATTGTAAGGAATTTGGGCTTTTATTATGAATGAGACAGGTAGCTCTGAAGAGTTTTGAGGGAAGGAGTGGCATGGTGATTTAAGATTACTCTGCTGTGCTGGAGAATAAATTGAGGTGAGGCAACTGCAGAAGCAAGGAGACCAGCCAGGAGGCTATGGCAGGAATCCAGGTGACAAAGGTGTCTGGGACTAGGGTGGTATCAGTGGAGGTGGAACAGTTTTAGGAATATCTCTTTAGACCTGACACAATGTGCTTAATGGATTAGATGTGGGGTCAGGAATGTCACCAACGTTTTTGGCTTAAAAATGGAACAATGAAATTGTCTTTTACAGAGATTTTGTAAGAAGAATTTAAGATAGAAATGAGACATTTAAGTGGAGATGTTAAGTCGACAATGGGTATATGAGTCTGAAATTCAGCACAAAGAACTCAGCTAGAGACATAAATTTGGGAGTTATTAACAGGTGGAGATCACCAAAGGAGTGAACGTGAAAAAAAAAAAGTGTTAGGGTGAAGTTATTCAGTGACGGTATTTTCAGGAAGATGCAAGCTTTGAGATCAGGCCCCAAAGAGATCAACAAGAAGTTGTGAAACAGTAAATTCCTTCCAACTAAAGGCAGTGTTACTAAAGGCGGTGTTACTGCCTTTAGTGTGTGTAAGTGTGCAAAGGTGGTGATTAACCAATCCTACTGCTCAGATGCAGCAAAAACACATAGCCAGCAGGTACGGAAAGATGCATTAGGTAACAAAGGTCTTCTGTGCTGGCCGGCCGAATGGCTAGCCAGAGCTGGGAATGCGAGGGTTCTAGCAGCTTTGGAGCTACCAAGGGACAGCTACAGGTAGTTTCCTAAACATGACCAAAAAACAAAAGTCCTACCATAGCGCATGTGTTGATGCGGCTACAACCGACCACTCGTTCGGTCGATCACAAAGCCACACTTAGCAGAGCCCCGCACCTGGGAAGATTACTCGGAAAGTGACCTTTCTCTGAAGATACTTGAGCCCTGAAGTGGGACAGGCTCGGAGGGGAGGTGGCTGATAAGCAATCCTGACGGACAGGTGAGTTCTGCGCAGAATTCTGACAAAGGAGAGGGCCTTGGCTTGAAGACAAGCGTGGAATATCTTATGGATAGTAGAAGGGCACAAGTAAAAGCTCAGGGACAAAAAGCACTGAGATTCTTGAGCTGGCAGCAGGGCTGGAAGGTAAGGTTGTGAACCATCCATTGTAGTCGCATCCTCCTAACCCCGGCAGGGAAAAGCGTGGCGTACTAAGCAGTGGGGTGGCGGTCGTGGGGCGGGAGGGAAGGACCTATTCTCAAAGCACCTTTTAGGTCCAAATGCTGGGAGCATCGTCTTCGACCCTGTTTTCCTCTCACCGGGTAACTCTGCCCGGGAGTGGCTCCACCTCTGACACAAATCTGTCCTGGTTAAACTGGAAGGTGCGGAAAACCAACCTCTGGGAGCCGGGAAAACATAGGGCGGCCCAGAGACCGTCGCTGCACGGGTGCGGCCCCGCAAGGCCCCTCCCAAAGCGGAACTGCTCGATCGCAGAGGAACGGGAGGTGCCTGCGCACGCAAGCCAGTCACGGCAGACACTTCCACGTGACCAGCATCGGCCAATAGGAGGCCGGGGCAGTAGCGGCGGGGGATTTCAAACGTGTTTGCGGAGTGGGGCTTGGATTCCATCTTTTTATCTTTTTCGGCTTTCTGGCGGTGAGTTCGGCCTCGGAAGTGCACGGCAGATCTGCAGAGGCGGCGTGTATTCAGGCTCGTTAGCCGCGCGGGTCGGTAAGTTGTGGGAGCGAGGCGGAGGCCGCTCAGCTGAGTAGACCACGTAGGGCGCGGCTACACCAGCTGGAGGGGGAGGGGAGGCCTTGTTGCCTCCGCCAGGCTACCGGGTGTTGCCAGAGTTTTTGTTGAGGATCGCGGAAGCAAGAGGTGGGCGTGGCTCCCTCTGGATAGAAGGCCCGGCGGGGCGCCTGGGGAAAGTTTGGGGACCTAAGATCCTCTCGTAAAAGTTACTTTCTCTCTTGTCTGGTGTTTTAAAACTGGGACAGGAGATGGAGGCTCTTTTCTGACAGTTACCTTTCGAACCTGACTTAAAGAGGTGATTTCTAGCTGCTTACTTTACCTCCCCTTTTAGTTGTTAAACCGGAGGTCATTGGCGGCGTTGGTAGAAATGATCCTGGGTTACTGGGTTGATGTTTGAGAATTACAGAGGTGATATTGACAGGAGGAAGGGCTGCAGACACTTTGTTGACCAACTATCATCACCATGCAGATGAGCAAGTGCTTGGTATAAGAATACAGTAGATTCTTGATGTTAGAGTGATTAAGTTAGCAAGTCAGGATTCTGAGAGAAATGCACAAGAACAAGCCTACAGATATCCCATTTATCAATAAAGGGCTGGGATGGTAGAGCCCTTGCATTGTGCAGGCTTGCTCTCATAAAGCAGGTGACTAAAGGAATGGTCGTTCACATCACTGAAAGGATTCTTCCTATGTTTCTACCAGAATCCAAACAGTCCAACACATTTCCTCAAAGGACAGAATTTGCAAATGGCCCAGAGAAAATAATTATGGAAAAAGAGTGAAAGGAAGGCATTCAGTGTGTAGAAGAAAAAATGGAAAGTTTGAAGGGGGGAGGGGCAGCAGTTTCTATGTTATGCAATGGAAGTTCTGTTAGGAAGAAAACATAATTAGCCTATTGGGAACCTTGATGAACAAATTTCAAATATATGCAGTTGTTTTTATGCACATAGCATATATAAGTAATGCTTTAGTCTTCTGGGTTCTAAAACTCTAGTTGGAGTGTTTTTTTTCTCTTTAATGCTAGTAAAGTACAGGGATTATGACTAGTTCAGTTTTTTTCTTTAGAAATGGAGTCTGAGGATTTAAGTGGCAAAGAATTGACAATTGATTCAATAATCAACAAAGTGAGAGATTTTAAAAATAAATTTAAAAATGAAGACCTTACTGATGAGCTAAGCTTGAATAAAGTCCCTTCTGATACCACAGGTGAGTTTCTTTCTTTCTTTCTTTCTTTTTTTTTTTGAGTGACCGCTAAGCAAAGGAATAAAATGTTAACCACTGTATCTTCACATAATGTAATATTCTCAGTAACTGATGCTTTCTGAAAAAAAGAAACATTATTTATTATAGTGTACTCAGAGGTAGTTTTCTTAACTCTTCTGTAATTGTCAGCTGTTCTTTCTACTGATATGCTTGCTATCAGTAGATATGCTATTTTTTTGCTGCAAAATGAGAAAGCCTTACCAACCTTAATAAAATTACGTATAAGGTTAAAGCCAGAAACCCAATTTTTGACTTAGAGGGTCTTTCTATTACTCCCTTGGCCTTTCTTTTTCTATTCTCTTGCTCACTCTGTTCCAGCCACTGCGGCTTTCCTGCTGTCTGTCCTATACGCTAGACTAGCTCTTACCCCACTGTCTTTTCTCTTGCCCTCTGCAGTGAATTGAACACCGCTCCCCAGATATCTGTTTATTCTCACCCCTTTAGGTCTTTATTCAAATGTCATCTCAGGGAGGCCTTCCCTAACTCACCTATTTAAAATAGTAACCTGTTGTGGTGGGAGTGTGTCCCCTCTCTCCCTTTCTTATTTTTTTTCTTCATAGCACTAATCACTTTATATCTGATTTATTCATGTGTTTATTTATTGTTCTTCTCTTCCACTAGAAAGGGGGCTTTATGAGGGCAAGGTTTTTATTTGTTTTGTTATGTCTACACAGCTTAGAAAGGTGTCTGGCACACACTAGGCACTTAAATATTTGTCGAATGATGAATGAATGAAAGTGCTTAAATTTTCATACTCAACCTTTATGCAGCAAATTAGCTCAGAAGCCTAATTTACTACATTTCAGATTATTGACATCATTTGAAAAGTGACCTTTAGAAAAGTTTGTCATATCTATGCTAACCATTAAATGGATGAAGGATTGAAAATAAATGGAAGAACCTGTGATCTAGTCATGGTGACAGATCATATTTACTTGGAACAAGCTTGAAACTTATCATTTTAGTGTTAAGCAAATTCTTAATAGTATACCACCATACCTTATAATGTGTATTTAAAAAGCACTATCAAAGCTTATACAGCAAGGTAGGTGAGTTGTCATTTAAAATCCTTAGCTCACTCAAGCCTATAAGTACTCAACATCTATTGATAACTGGGATGTGCAACATTAAATTAAATATTGAGGAAGACTCAGAAATGCTTAAAACCATGGTTTCCAGATGAGAGAACTTATGAAATCATTATGCTACATGTACTATATGTTTGGCAACAAATGAATACAAACACTATAAACACAATGCTTCAAATGCTGAATAGAAGGAGAATGGGGTATTCAGAGGCATGAAGAATACATCTGCAAAGACACTTTTTTAGATATCTTACAGACTAATTGGTTAGGAAAGCAATGGGCGGTAAAACTGAAAGTGAAGTTACGGTCAGACTAGATTAAATTTAAGATAAAAAAGCAAAGTAAGCCCTGGCTGGTGTAGCCCAGTGGATTGAGCGCGGGCCTGCGAACCGAAGGGTTGGGGTTCGATTCCCAGTCGGGGCACATGCCTGGGTTGCCAGGCCGGTTCCCGGCAGGGGACATACAAGGGGCAACCGCACATTGATGTTTCTCTCCCTCTCTCCTTCCCTTCCCCTCTGAAGATAAATAATAAAATAAAAAAAAAAAAAATAAAAATTAAAAAAAAAAAAGCAAAGTTATGAATGTACTGTGCTTTAGTAGGACACAGAAACAGTAATTTTGTTTGCAAAAGTAAAGACTAGCCCTTGTCAAAGATAACTGAAACTGATGGAAGGAATGATAGTTTCTCTGAGAAATAAGAACTTACTCATATTTAGTAATGACTAAAATATCGTAAATAGGAGAAGGTAACTGAAACTGGTGGAAGGAATGATAGTTTCTCTGACAATTTAATCAGCCCTGCCTGGTGTGGCTCAGTGGATTGAGTGCCGGCATGCTAGCCGAGGGGTCGCTGGTTCCCAGTCTAGGGTGCATGCCTGGGTTGTGGGCCAGGCCTCAGTAGGGGGCACGTGGGAGGCAAACACGTGTTGATGTTTCTCTCCCTCTCTTGCCCTCTCTAAAAAAATAAATAAATTGAAAAGAAAAGAAAATTATGGAGAAATACGAGTAACTTGGAGGGAGAAGAAAATAACCATATTAGTTGCTTATCTTGTAAACTGCTTTTGTTAGGTTGGTTTAAAAGTAAGTTTGAGTTAATGTGGAGATAATGTTGGATCAAAAAGTTTACAATAGGACTGGAGTAATAAGTTTCTAAGTTTTTAATGAATAAGTCATTAATGAATTTTCTAAGAAAGTTGGTACAAGTGGTGGTGGGAAAACCTTAGGTTTTCTTTGAATAGTTAGGGTACTGAAATAGAATTATGCTGTTACAGCATAAAATATTTTTAGACTACATATGGTTTTTTAAAGCTACTTATATAAACAACAGTTATTTCCAAATTTTTTCCTTCAAAATATATAACTCTATTTAGAGTAAAATACAGCCTGATAAAAGATACCCATGCAGTAAATAAGTTGTTTATATTTACACAAATGTTAAATTTTTAAAAAAGTATTTTAAGGAAGCTATGTGCATTGACATTGAGAGTATAATTATAATTTGACAGAAAAGTGCAATATGGCATTTATTTTTATGTCTTACTATTATGGCATATTTCATTTCCTTTATTCAGATAATTCAGGAACTGTTAACCAAATTATGATGATGGCGAACAACCCAGAGGACTGGTTGAATTTGTTGCTCAAACTAGAGAAAAACAGTGTCCCCCTAAATGACGCCCTTTTAAATAAATTGATTGGTCGTTACAGTCAAGCAATTGAAGCACTTCCTCCAGATAAATATGGCCAGAATGAGAGTTTTGCTCGAATTCAAGTGAGATTTGCTGAATTAAAAGCGTAAGTATTAGTATTTTAACTGCATTACATAACTACATTACAAAAAGGTAAAATGAAAACAAGTCAGGATTACTTGTAAGAAAATTAATATTTTTTACCAAATTCTTTTGTTTATAATCAGCAAGAGAATAATGTAAACTCTTTACTATGTACATATCTCTACAACTTCCCTATTCTTGGCTCTGTCTTGAAAGATTTTTTAAAATAACCCTGGTAGTATTTGATTTTACGCACACACAAAAATAATACCCCGTGTCTTTTGGAAAATAAAGAATTATAAAACTTAGGTAGCTGTGCCCTTTTCCTTAAAATTTGACTCTGAAATTTTCATTGCAGTATTCAAGAGCCGGATGATGCACGTGACTACTTTCAGATGGCCAGAGCAAACTGCAAGAAATTTGCTTTTGTGCATATATCTTTTGCACAGTTTGAACTATCACAAGGTAACTTGAAATATTGTCCCAATTTTAAGTAAAAGATAACTTCCTCTGTAACTCATATGTTAATATTAAATCATATATGAAGTGGGAATTTGAGATAGGAAAAGACAGGAAAGTTGATGAGATAATATTATGGGGTAAGAATCCCACATAAGTGGAGATGCAGAGAATACTTATTATACTAACTCTTCCACTTGTAAAGAGGAATGCAGGGAAATAAGCATGAATATCATGTCTGTGCTTAGTTAGATTCAGAAACAGTCTAAAGGAAAGTGGCTTCTTCACTGAGTATTGGTGGGATGGAGGAGGTAAGCTATTTAAGCTAGAGTTTAGACAAGCTTTTTTATGCTCTGATTTCATAGCACTAAAATGAACATAAAAATATAATTTGGCATTAACTGGTGGTTCCCCTCTGAGGAAAAACTGCTATAGAAATTTTTATTTCTTGCTCACCTGGTTCTTCTTCTGCACTTTTTGGACAGGACCAGGGCAATCTCTCTTCCTCAGAGATCTTTAGCCTGGCCATTCAGAGTCTTCTCTCTTTCTCATTTTCTGGGACCCCTGGATCTACCCTCAGTCACATGTGACCTAGTCCTCTTGGTCACATGTTCGTGTTTTCCCTCAGACTTCTTTCTGTTGCATTCTGGATCCCATTTACCACCAGATACACACGTTATCACTCTGGTTTGGCTCAGCCGGCGCCCCCATGATGGTGCTCAAATTGGGGCTCAGTAACTGGAGAGTATTCTCTAGGGTAGAGGTTGGAGAAAAGCATTGTACCAACTCCTTGCTTATTAAAATAAGTTAGGCTGGGCCTTTAAAACCCTTTATCTTTCCTTCGTTCTACCTAAATTTTTTTTGCGGTATTATGGCCTATCAATAGCAACTATAAACTTTACATCTTATAACACACAGATATTGAAAATCTCAAATCGTGATGTGTGAAAAAGAAATGCACTTTATCTGTACTACTGCAATGTAGTAGTAACCTTAAGGTCAAAATCATGTTCAAAAATTATTTTGAGCAAGGTTGATGAATGGGCTTCCAGGAAATATACGACATCTTTGAAATCCTATGTGTAGTTTGGTGTGTATGTTTGTAGGGGTGGAGGCCATTCTGTGGTTTTTATCAGATTGTCATAGAAGTCTATAAGCTACCTAATTACTACTTATCTAAGCCTTTTCTGTTTGCTATGCTGAAATGTTCAATATATGAAATTCTGTCACTGCCGTCAATAAACATAGACTTAGTAACCACCATCAAATATATTTATATTCTTAAAACTTGTAAATTGTCTGAAGCTAGATCTCTTAATCATCTTTATACCCTAAGTGCCAAGTGCCAAGAGATCTGAAGCTAGATCTCTTAATCATCTTTATACCCTAAGTGCCAAGTGCATAGCATAGCTCCTGTAAATGTTGATAACGTATTCTATAAAGTACATGATATACATATTTTACCATTTATAACAAAATAGTAGACTTGGGTAATAGTAGATTGGGTAAGTTGCAATAGAAGTAAAATTTATTTGGTAATTTATCTGTCTTTAGAAAGGTAATTATGGTAATTTTTACATTTTGAGGGTGGTGTAGCTAAGTCTGATAGGTAAAGATTAATCTTTATCATTGCAATTTTTTTTTGATGGAAGACTCCCTTTAGCAAAAGATGTCAACCTTTTCTTAATGACTGAATGTCATTATGAATGATAATTATTATACTGCATTGTAACAGATTGATGCTCTTGGGTCTCTCACAGCATCTAGGGCTTACTTTTTCCTTTTACTAATTTCCTTGAGGGCCCTAAGTGTTTTGTTGGCCTTTGGTGTCTCCACTTTGTAACTGCTTTGTTATACTTCTTTTACATCTGAAAATGGACAGTGATAATACACTAATGCATAAATACATCAGTTACATGTTACACAAGTAAACTATTTGAGGTGAATTGTTTATCAGAACTGAGGCTGCTAATTTGCTTATGAAATAAAGCTCAAGAGCCTTGGAATGAGTATTTTTGCCTAAAGCTTTTAATTTTTTTTCAAAGTCCTGAAGAATAAGAATCTGGAGAGTAAAGATGGCTATATTAAAATAACTATTGATTTTTTACTTTGTTAGGTAATTTCAAAAAAAGCAAACAACTTCTTCAAAAAGCTGTAGAATGTGGAGCACTACCACTACAAATGCTGGAAATTGCCATTCAGAATTTAAACCTCCAAAAAAAGCAGCTGCTTTCAGAGGAGGAAAAAAAGAGTTTATCAGGTAAATACTAGTGTGTGCTAATACTATTCTGTGGTTGATTATCTGTGAAAAAAGATTAAGGATAATATTTTATAGAGAAACATCATTTACATAGAATGGGCACAATCTCAGTTTAAATTTCATATTTAAAGGAGGTGAGGCATTTAGAAGTAAAGTCTTTATTATTATGTTGGATATTTTGTTGTTGATCACACTTTCACTGGTAACACATAAAAAGCAACTCAATCTAAGCAGGACAATTACTTTTTGCTTTTAAAAATGGGGCATATGCCTTTAATCTGGGGACAATTATATAATTATGAAATAGTTACTAAATATAGTTAGACAATTATCTTGAGAACATCTTCAAGTCTGCATATCTTATTTAGGGACAGGTCTATGAATTAACCATAAGTATTCTTATTTATGAAATTACTTTTTGTGTATTCCTTATGCCTTAATCACAATTTCAAAAATTTTACAGCAGCTACAGTATTAAGTGCCCAAGAATCGTTCCCCAATTCACTTGGACATTTACAGAGTAGGAACATCAGCTGTGATTCCAGAGGACAGACTACAAAAGCCAGGTTTCTCTATGGGTGAGGAAATCGAACCCATATATGTTAATATACGTATTTTCATGTAAGAATGATAACAGTGTTTAGCAGGTAATGGAAATACATATGTTAATATTATTCTTTAAAAATTGAGGGTATTTTCTTCTGTTTAGAGAGAATGTGCCCCCTCAAGATGCAGACATAAGTCATCGAAATCCCTTAAAACAAACAAACAAAGCTAAACGGGTAAGGTAGTTTTAATCTGTTTTGGTTAAGGTGGTAGTAGTGAGGTTTTTATTTCCTAGTTGGTCACTTAATCTTTCAAAACATTTTCAGTCGTGCCCATTTGGAAGAGTCCCAGTCAACCTTCTAAATAGCCCAGATTGTCATGAGGAGACTGATGGTCCAGTTGTACCAAGTTTTACAAAAAGGTATGTTTGGGTTTTAATTTTTTAATTTGTTTTCAATATTTGCATATTGATGTCAGAATGATCTTAAAGTATTTTACTGCTTAATAGTAATTACAGTTAAATTTTTACTTAGTATTAAAGGTTACCAAGTCTCTAAATGTCAGGGATAAAGAAACGAGTGAGGGATTTGACTTTATTTTGCTTTTTCACTCATTAAAAATATTCACTAAAGGAACTATTAAAAAATAGGAAACATGGAGGAAAAAACTTAAGACAACTTGAAAGTTAAAAGACTGTGCAGACATACCCAAACTCCTGTTGTTTGAATATTTCTCACTTAAATTGGTAGCCTCTCTGTTAAAAGTTCCTTCCTGGTGCATGTATAGAAGTCCCCGTAGCAAGGGCGAAGGAGGTCTGGGCATGATTTCTTTTCCAGCTAGCTCTAGAAGAGCAGCTATCATTGGAAAGGTTGATGAATCCATTCATTTGTTTCAGAGGCTAGGACATTAAGAAGTGAGTGAGAGTAGGTAGAAATACAGTATTGTTTATTATATCCAATGTGTTCTCCTTCCTTCAGTTTAAGTGTTTATGCCGGTGAAACAAATAGGAGTGTAGTGTTCCAGCTTAGCTAATGGCGGTTTTCTGGTGTATTGCTAACTCTAATCACTACGTAAAGTTATATCTGTTGGAATAGTCTCTTTGGATTCTAGAGAGCCATTGGGCAAGTAAACGTTAGAAACACAAAATGAGCCCTGGCTGGTGTGGCTCAGTGGACTGAGCACCAACCTGCGAACCAAGGGGTTGCTGGTTCAATTCCTAGTCAGGACACATGCCTGGGTTGCAGGACAGGTCCCCAGTAGGGGTCGCACAAGAGGCAACCACACTGCTGTTTCTCTCTCTCTGTCCCTTCCCTTCTCTCTAAAAATAAGTAAGTAAACTCTTTTAAAAAAAGAAAGAAACACAAATGATTGTAGCTGATGTCTTCTACACTTAGATTCCTGTTATATATAGGCTGGACTGTGTGTTAATATTAAAAGAGCATTTTAGTTGTCAGGTTAAGCTCTGCAATGTTAAGATTATTATCTTAATCATCTTCATTTCAAATACCTAACTGAAGAATAAAGCAGAATTTCTCACACTCTAAGAAAATAAAAACAAACACAAACTGGGCATTTTTTTGCTTATTTTGATAGACTATGCTAGGCACTGTGGAGGCCCACAGAAGGGTTTATAGTCTAGTTCTTATCCTTAAACTATTTGCAATCTGAAGTGTAGTTTCACTTACACATTGCTGTTCCCTTCTCTTTTCCCACAGTCACACCCTAATCACAATTGTTACTTAGTACATAATGAAGTACATAGTCACCTACTAATCTCTATCACTTTTGTCATCGCTGAGCACCTAAATCACATTTGTGTTAGAATCATGTTATTTCTTAAAATACCTCTTCAACAGATTGTTTTTCCATTTAAAAAAAGTATAGTTAAAAAGTTGACTTTAAAATAGAAAAAATAATATACTGAAAAGATTGAATTCAAGTTAAATGTTAAAATTATTTTGTTTTGTGGTTAATAGACGGACCTCTAGAACAGAATGCCAAGAAGTGGTTGTGCCTGAATCTAAATCAAGTGGAAATGATTCCTGTGAATTGAGAAATTTAAAGGTATTTCTACTTTTGAATTTTTTTAAAGGTTTTATTTTTATTTATTTATTTTTGGAGAGAGGGGAAGGGAGGGAGAAAGAGAGGGGGAGAAATATCAATGTGTGATTGCCTCTCATGTGGCCCCCACTATGGACCTGGCCTGCAACCCAGGCATGTGCCCTGACTGAGAATCAAACCGGTGACCCTTTGGTTCACAGCCTGCACTCAATCCACTGAGCTACACCAGCCAGAGCTCTATTTTTTAATTTTTATATGGAGTGAGGGTTTTTGAGCCAGGGTTCCTGGAGCTTTTTCTGTGAAAGGCAACCCCTAGTTTGTACAATATCTGTAACAGTGTCCCTGAAGCCCCAAGAGATGTAGGACCACTAATGGGAAGTGGTATGGAAGTCCTAAACTCTTTCTCCAAGACTGAGGTGGTGAAGATCAATCATCTCCTGGGATAAATGAAGTAACACATCTTATGCATGTGCTTAAGTAGACTTGGTGGCCTGGGTTTGGTAACAGCTGGCGGAGTCATTTCCCCCAGCTTTAGTTTCGTGGTATGTTTAATCATATGATCTGGTGGGACATCTTAGACAAAAATGAGAGAATAAATTGTGATTTGCAGAGGTGAGGGCTTAGTCTGATGTGCTGATATGGCAGAGTAACTTTGTGTGAACTTCAAAGACCAGGAAAATTTTAGTCTCTGATACACTGATTTTTAGGTGTTATACTATTCTTACTGTATTTGAGTTAGACCCCCTGGCATCATAGTGAGGGTCTCCTCAATTGTATATTCTTTATCATTCCTCTCTTTCATGGTCTATGCTTTAAATAATAATTTTAACTAGTCACAGCTATCTTAGACAAAAATGTAGTTTTGCTAAAATTTTACTTTCTTGATTTAGAATAACTATTATTTTAGACTCACAAATCTTAATTTTGAATAATGCTCTTATTTTTGGTGATAAAATATGATCATAGTAACAAAATAATGAGGCATGTTTTATGTTGGATTCAGACTTTCTGATCTCACTTTTTAAGTGAATATATTCTAACAATTCATTAATATGCCTATTAAAAGCAAATTGGCCAAGTTTATGGTTATGGTTATTACTATTACTTTAGTCAGTAATTCACGAAGTTAATCTTTGCTTGGAGTTTGTGAGTCTACATGTGATTAAAATTGATAATTTTTCTAGCAATGTTTTCACATAGATGAGACTTTAATATATTGAACACTAAGGCAAATTAGTACTACTGTTTATGAGACTTTTATTATCGATATCTTATTTTCATATAGTCTGTTCAAAATATCCACTCAAAAGAACCTCTGGTGTCAGATGAGAAAAGTTCGGAACTTATTACTGATTCAATAACCATGAAGACTAAAATTGAATCAAGTTTTCTAAGAAAATTAGAAGAAGGTAAGACTTCTTTAATTAAGAAAATCATTTTGTTGCTAGAGAATGCTAACCAGACACCTAAGATCTGTAATATAAGACTTTGTCCCTTTTTCTATCTTGTATTTCAGTTGAATTATAAAGCATGTATAAAAGACATTGAATTCTGTAGCAAAGGAAGTTTTATTTACCTAAAAGATACATAAGAGAAAGAGTGTATGGAAAGTACCACAGAACTGAGTTATTTTTCTCAACTGGCTTGAGAAGTACTTTCTGGAAAGGACACAGAAGCTGTACTTATATGACACTTCTCCTTTTCCTCTTTAATCAAACATTTAGTTTTCCACTATGTGACTACTATGATAAATGCTCTAAGGATATGCAAATGAATGAGCCAGAGTCCCAAGGAGGCTGCCATGCAATGTGGGAGATACACTGCTAACTATAATACTGGGTAGAATGTAGAGAGTGTCATGAGAACTTTGTAAATAAAATGCTATGAGAATTCAAAGGGAGGAGAAATTTGAGAAACTAAGGGGAAATAAGGTTAATACTTTGTGGAAGAGAAGAAATGAGAAAAACTATTAGGGGTTAATAAATAAGGGATAGCAGTGACGGTATTTCAGGTGGACGGAATAGCATATGCAAAAGAATAAAACAGTTTAGGAACTAAAGACAGTCTAGTTATGCTGAAAACTTTAACACAGGTAGTGTAGAAATGCAAGGTAAGACTTGGTAAACCTCAAATGGCTGGCTTAAATTTTTTATTCTTTTAGATGTCAGAGTACATTAGAGATTTTTGAGCAGGGTCATTAAATGGATGATCATTGTCCAAACGAAGGTTGTTAGATTGTATGTATTTTGTTTTCTTTTAATTGGACTGAGGAGGGGTACTGGGACAAAACTAGGCTTGCTCTGGGTTCATTTGTGTTTATCCTGGACTTTCCTGGTTTAGCTCTGAAAGTCCCATGTCTCAGGAAAGTCCTCAGTCCCCAGCAAACTGAAGTGGTTAATCATCCTAGAATAGTCTTTTCGCTATTATTTTGATTAGGAATAGATCCTTAATCCTAGTATTTCGGGAAAACTGTTAGATTTTATACTTTCATGGCATCTACTATAAACTCGTGTGATTAAGTACTAATCTGACACCTAATTTAATGTTTTTAAATGAGGACATACCGATAATACTTTATTATATAGTAAAACTTCTAATTATAAAAGCTGCCCAAATCATAAGAGTATAGGCAATGCAATGTTTCATTCATGATTATTTCTATGTAGTGTATTCAAAGGGTGACGTTGCTGAGTCACCAGATGTGTGTACGTTCACCTTTAGTAGACAGTGCCCAACAGTTTTCCAGAATGGGTGTACCTTTGACCAGCAGTTATATTGCACTTGCTCTGTAGTCTTCTCAGTCGTTTTATTGTTGGGTTTTAGTTTTAGACATTCTGATGCTGCTAAGTATTATCTCTTTGTGGTTTTAGTTTGCATTTCCTTGATGTCTAATAGTGTTGAACATCTTTTTGATTGTTTTTTGGTTATTTGGATATCCTCTTGTGAAGTACATGTTGGAGTCCCTTGCCAATTTTTCTGTTGGGTTTTTTCTCATTGATTTTTAGGAAATATTATATCATCTAGATACAGATCCTTTTGTTGGATATATGTATTACAAGTGACTTCTCCCATTATGTGGTGAAGATTTTTGATGAAAAGAAGTTCATAATTATCATGCATTTTAATTTATTAATTTTTTCTTTTGGGGTGAGTGTTTTCTGTGTCTTTAAACAAATCTTTTCCTACTCTAAGATCATAAATTTTATGTAAGATCAAATATCAAGATCCTTTTTTCCCATGTGTGTATCCAGTTGATCCATTGGTGTTTGTTGAAAAGACCCTCTTTTCCCTCACTGAATTGTTGTAAATTAGGTCATTCTGTGTGTGAAGTGTGGATTTGGATTCTTCTCTGTTCCTTAGTTCTTTTTGTCTATCTTTGTGCTAATACAGTACAGTTCTGATTACTGCAATAAGTCTTCATATCTGTCAGAAGTACTTCCAGTTTCATTTCTTCATATCAGTGTAAATCTCCCAACTTTATTCTTTAAGACTATGTTAACTATTCTGAACCTTTTGGATTTCCGTATAAATATTACAGTCTGTCAGATTACATTTTTTTTAAAGATTTTATTTATTTATTTTTAGACTGAGGGGGAGGGAGAAAGAGAGGGAGAGAAGTATCAGTGTCGTTGCCTCTTGCATGCCCCGTACTGTGGACCTGGCCCACAACCCAAGCGTGTGTCCTGACTGGGAATCAATTGTTGACCCTTTTGTTCTCAGGCCTGTGCTCAATCCACTAAGCCACACCAGCCAGGGCCAAACTACATTTTTTTAGAATGGATTTTGATTGAGACGTAATGGGACAAGCTCACATCTTACCAGATAAATTTTGTAGTCTACTAACCAAGCATTCATTTAAGTAGTCTTTAAAATATAGAGAGCATCATTTTCTCCGTAGAGATTTTGGTTATCTTTTGCTAGAGTTATTCCTAAATATTTGAGAGCTTTTGATGCTATAATGAATGGATCTTTAAAAAAATTATATCCTTTTTTTCTTTGTTGTTGATATATTAAAATACAACTGATTTTAGTTATTGATCTTAGATGCAGTGACATTGCTAAATTCATTGAATAATTTTAATATTTTATTATGGATTCTTTCATGTCATTTGAAAATAATATAACTTTTTTCCCTTCTAAGTCTTTTAATTTTCATTTCCTTTCTTTGCCTGTAGTGCATTTAACATCTTCAGTATAATGATGAATAGAAGGGATGATATGCAGCAGTCATTTCTCATTCCATATTTTACAGGGAAGTTTTCAGAATGTTACCCTTGTATGATAATTGCTGTAGATTTTTGTAGCTGTTCTTTATCAAGTATCAAAAGAGTGAGTTTTGCTTTATACCTAGATTATCATTAGTTTTTTGTAAGTGACTGGGTGTTGAAATCTATCAAACTCTTCTGTGTTTATTGAGTTGATCATATTTTTTTCCTTTTTTAAAAAAAATATTTATTTTTTTAGAGAGGGTAAAAGAGGGAGGAAGAGAGGGAGAGAAACACTGATGTTCACACGTCGATCAGTTTTCTCTTCCATGCCCTCAACTGGGGACCTGGCCTGCAATCCCGGCATGTGCCCTGCCTGGGAATTGAACCCACAACCTTTCGTTTTGCAGGCTGCTGCTCAACCCACGGAGCCACACCAGCCAGGACTGAGTTAGTCATATTTTTTCTTCTCTATTCTATTATGACAAATTGATTTTCAAATAGTAAGCAAACTTCACATTTAGGAATATGCAAAACTTAGTCATAATTTGTGCTCTTTTGTATATGAATTGAAAATAGTTTATTTAAGATTTTTGCATCTATTGTGATAGGAATGGAATATTTTTTTTTAATTTTATTTTATTTTTTATTTTTATTTTTTTATCAGTATTTTTTAATTGTTGATATTGTACAGTTTTCTGTCTTTTACCCCGCCCCAGCCCACCACCCCAGCCCTCCCCACCTTCCTCCCATTTCCACCCCCCCATAGTTTTTGTCCATGAGTCCTTTATACTTGTTGCTCTAAACCGTTCCCCTTTTCCCCTGAAATTCCCTCCCCTCCCACTCTGGACACTGTCAGACTGTTCTCAAATTCAGTGTCTTTGTTTATATTATGCTTGTTTGTTTGTTTTGTTGATTAGCTTCCTGTTAAAGGTGAGATCATATGGTATTTGTCTTTCATTGCCTGGCTTATTTCGCTTAGCATGATACTCTCCAATTCCTTCCATGCTGTCGCAAAGGGTAGGAGCTCCTTCTTTCTTTCTGCTGCATAGAATTCCATTGTGTAAATGTACCACAGTTTTTTGATCCATTCATTAACTGATGGGCACCTAGGTTGCTTCCAGCACTTGGCTATTGTAAATTGTGCTGCTATGAACATAGGGGTGCATAGGTTCTTTTGGATTGGTGTTTCAGGGTTCTTAGGATATAATCCAAGCAGTGGAATTGCTGGGTCAAAAGGTAGATCCATTTTCAGTTTTTTTAGAAAATTCCATACTGTTTTCCATAGT
Organism: Glossophaga mutica; assembly: GCA_039655065.1. Taxonomy (NCBI): domain Eukaryota; kingdom Metazoa; phylum Chordata; class Mammalia; order Chiroptera; family Phyllostomidae; genus Glossophaga; species Glossophaga mutica. The sequence continues at coordinate 147,141,642 of CM077306.1, forward strand.
GGTTGTACCAGTCTGCAATCCCACCAACAGTGCACTAGGGTCCCCTTTTCTCCACAACCTCTCCAACACTTGCTGTTTGTTGCTTTGTTTATGAAGGCCATTCTGACTGGTGTCAAGTGGTATCTCATTGTAGTTTTAATTTGCATCTCTCTGATAGCTAGAGATATCGAGCATCTTTTCATGTGTCTCTGGATCCTCTGTATGTCCTCCTTGGAGAAGTGTCTGTTCAAATCCTTTGCCCATTTTTTAATTGGGTTGCTTGTCTTCTTAGAGTAGAGTCTTGTAAGTTCTTTATATATTTTGGAGATTAATCCCTTGTCTGAGGTATCATTGGCAAATATGTTTTCCCATACAGTTGGTTCTCTTTTTATTTTAATACTGTTTTCTTTAGCTGTGCAGAAGCTTTTTATTTTGATGAGATCCCATTTGTTTATTCTTTCCTTTATGTCCCTTGCTCTAGGGGACGTATCAGTGAAAATATTGCTGCGTGAAATATCTGAGATTTTCCTGTCTATATTATCCTCTAGAATTTTAATGGTGTCATGGCTTATATTTAAATCTTTTATCCACCTTGAATTTATTTTTGTGTATGGTGTAAGTTGGTGCTCGAGTTTCATTTTTTTGCATGTAGCTGTCCAGTTCTCCCAGCACCACTTATTGAAGAGGCTATTTTTGCTCCATTTTATGTTGCTGCCCCCTTTGTCGAATATTAATTGACTGTAGAGACTTGGGTTTATTTCTGGGCTCTCTGTTCTATTCCACTGGTCCATGTGTCTGTTCTTGTGCCAGTACCAGGCTGTTTTGATTACAGTGGCTTTGTAATACAGTTTGGTATCAGGTATTGTGATCCCTCCTACTTTGCTCTTCTTTCTCAAGATTGCTGCCGCTATCCGGGGTCGTTTATGATTCCATATAAATTTTTGAAGTGTTTGTTCTATGTCTGTGAAATATGCCATTGGAACTTTAATAGGTATTGCATTGAATCTGTAAATTGCTTTGGGTAGTATGGACATTTTGATAATATTAATTCTTCCGATCCATGAACATGGTATATGCTTCCATTTGTTTGTGTCTTCCTTGATTTCATTCTTCAGTGTTGTGTAGTTTTCTGCATACAGGTCTTTTACCTCCTTGGTTAGGTTTATTCCTAGGTATTTTATTTTTCTTTTTGCTATATCGAATGGGATTTTTTTCTTGATTTCTGCTTCTGCTGTTTCACTGTTGGTATACAAAAATGCCTTTGATTTTTGGATATTGACTTTGTATCCAGCTATTTGGCCAAATTCATTTATTACGTCGAGCAGCTTTTTGGCCGAGTCTATAGGATTTTCTATGTACACTATCATGTCATCTGCAAACAATGATAGTTTTGTTTCCTCCTTTCCAATTTGGATGCCTTTTATTTCCTTTTCTTGTCTAATTGCTGTGGCTAAGACTTCCAATACTATATTGAATAGAAGTGGTGAAAGTGGACAGCCTTGTCTTGTTCCTGATCTTAGTGGGAAAGATTTCAGTTTTTGCCCATTGAGTATGATGTTGGCTGTAGGTCTCTCATATATGGCTTTTATTATGTTGAGGAATGCTCCCTCTATTCCCACTTTGCTGAGTGTTTTTATCATAAATGGGTGTTGTACTTTATCAAAAGCTTTTTCTGCATCTATTGATATGATCATGTGATTTTTGTCCTTGCTTTTGTTTATGTGATGTATTACATTTATGGATTTGCGAATGTTGAACCATCCTTGCATCCCTGGGATGAATCCCACTTGGTCATGGTGTATGATCTTTTTAATGTATTGTTGGATGCGGTTTGCCAATATTTTGTTGAGGATTTTAGCGTCTACGTTCATCAGTGATATTGGCCTGAAGTTTTCTTTCTTTGTTATGTCTTTATCTGGTTTTGGGATTAGGATGATGCTGGCTTCATAAAAAGAGTTTGGGAGTCTTCCATCATTTTGGATTTTTTGGAATAGTCTGTGAAGGATAGGGGTTAGCTCTTCCTTAAATGTTTTGTAGAATTCTCCTGTGAAACCATCTGGTCCAGGGCTTTTGTGTGCCGGGAGTGTTTTGATTACTGATTCAATTTCACCAGCTGTTATTGGTCTGTTCAGGCTTTCTGTTTCTTTTTCATTGAGTTTTGGAAGGTTATATTTTTCTAGAAACTTGTCCATTTCACCTAGGTTTTCAAATTTCTTGGCATACAGTTCTTCATAGTAATTTCTTACAATCCTTTGTATTTCTGTGGTGTCAGTCGTAATCTCTCCTCTTTCATTTCTGATTGTGTTTATTTGAGTCCTCTCTCTTTTTTTCTTGATGAGCCTGCTTAAAGGCTTGTCGATTTTGTTTATCTTTTCAAAGAACCAGCTCCTGGATTCATTGATCCTTAGGATTGTGCTTTTAGTCTCTATGTCATTTAATTCTGCTCTGATCTTGGTTATTTCCTTCCTTCTACTTGCCCTGGGCTGTCTTTGTTGTTGTTCCTCGAGTTCTTGTAGGCGTAGGGTTAAGTCGTTTGTTAGAAATGTTTCTGTCTTCTTTAGGTAGGCCTGTATTGCTATGAACTTCCCTCTGAGGACTGCCTTCATTGTGTCCCATAAGTTTTGGGTTGTTGTGAGTTCATTTTCATTTGTTTCCAGAAACTTTTTGATTTCCTCCTTAATTTCATTCTTTACCCATTCATTGTTTAATAGCATGCTATTCAATCTCCATGATTTTGATGGTTTGGGGATTTTCCCCATCAAGTCGGTTTCTAGTTTTAGTCCCTTGTGGTTGGAGAAAATGCTTGGTATGATATCAATTTTCTTGAATTTGTTGAGACTTGTTTTGTGTCCTATCATGTGGTCTATCTTTGAAAATGTTCCATGTGCGTTTGAAAAAAATGTGTATTTAGTTTCTTTGGGATGGAGGGCCCTATATATATCAGCTAAGTCCAATTCGTCTAGAGTATTGTTCAATGCCACAATATCTTTGTTGATAATTTGTTTGGAAGATCTGTCCATTTTTGACAGTGGGGTGTTAAAATCTCCTACTATAATTGTGTTGCTGTCAATATCTTTCTTGAAGTCCTCTAAGATTTTCTTGATGTATTTAGGTGCTCCTATATTGGGTGCATATATATTTACAATGTTTATGTCTTCTTCGTGGATTCTTCCCTTGAGTATTATGAAGTGACCTTCTGGGTCTCTCTTTATAGCTCTTCTTTTGAAGTCTATTTTGTCTGATATGAGTATTGCTACCCCGGCCTTTTTTTCCTGTCCATTTGCTTGGAAAATTTGTTTCCAGCCTTTCACTTTAAGTCTGTGTAGGTCTTTTGTCCTGAGGTGGGTCTCCTGTAGGCAGCATATGTGTGGGTCATGCTTTCTTATCCAGTCAGCTACTCTATGTCTTTTGATTGGAGCATTTAATCCATTTACATTTAAGGTTACTATTGATAGGTACTGATTCATTGCCATTTTCGTATCTGTGTTCCTCACTCTCTCTTTTCCTTTTTTTCCTTAAAGCAGTCCCTTTAGTATCTCTTGTAGTACTGGTTTGGTAGAGGTGTATTCTTTTAGACTTCTTTTGTCTGGGAAGCTCCTTATTTGGCCTTCTATCTTGATTGAAAGCCTTGCTGGATAAAGTAGTCTTGGTTGTAGGCCTTTGGTTCTCATTACTTGGAATATTTCTTGCCATTGTCTTCTGGCTTGGAGCGTTTCCATTGAGAAGTCAGTTGCTAACCTTATCGGGGCTCCCTTGTATGTTACTTCCTTTTTCTCCCTTGCTGCCTTTAAGATTCTCTCTTTGTCTTGGAAGTTTGCCATTTTAATGATGATGTGTCTTGAAGTGGGCCTGTTTGGGTTCCTCTTGATAGGGACTCTCTGTGTTTCCTGAATTTGTGTGACTTTTTCTCTCACCAAATTAGGGAAGTTTTCCATCATTACTTTTTCAAATAGGTTTTCTATCCCTTGCTCTTCTTCTTCTCCTTCTGGTATTCCTATTATACGGATATTATTACGTTTCATGTTGTCTTGCATTTCTCTTAACCCCTCTTCATTCTTTCTGAGCCTCTTTTCCTTTTCTTGCTCTATCTGGCTGTTTTTTTCTACTTTGTCCTCCAACTCACTGATCCGATCTTCTGCTTCATCGATTCTGCTTTTCATTCCTTCTACTGTGTTCTTCAGCTCAGAAATTGTATTCTTCATTTCCTCTTGGCCCTTTTTGATAGTTTCTATTTCCTTTTTCATGTTGATATAGTTTGCACTGAGTTCATCGTAGCTTCCCTGTAGTTTCTGGTAGCTCATTGAGAGCTCATGGAGCTTCCTGACAACCATTTCTTTGAACTCCTTATCTGATAGTTGAGTTGCCTCTGTTTCATTTAGCATTCTTTCTGGGGCTTCCACCTTTTCTTTCATTTGGGGATTGTTTCTTTGTCTTCTCATTGTTGGTGAGACTCTTCTTGTAAACCTCTGCTTCTTAAGTTGATCTGTTCTGGCTACCTGCGTTTATGGTGTGAACTTCTGTGGTGGAATACCTGTGAGATTCAGTGTTATAGTCTTCTTCAGGTATCCTGGTGTTCACAGCTTCCACTGTCTCAGCTGTGGGAATACCCCCTCTTTTGGTCCAACTCTGGTTTTTTCACAGTTCTAGGATTTCTTTGCCTCACTCGTGGGTATTCAAAAAGAGAAAAGAATAAAGTGAAAAAAAGAAGAGAGAGAAAAAAGAGAAAAAAAAAGGAGGAGGGAAGGAGAGATAAAATTGGAAAGAAAGGAAGAAGGAATAAAGCCAGAAGGAAGTAAAGAGAAGCAAAAGGAATTGAGGGATAAAAAAGGTAGAAGTACTAAAGAAATAAAAAATATATAATGAAAACAAAACAAAAAGAACCCCACAAAAACGAAAAACGAACCAAAACAAACAAACAAAAAACCCAACTAAGCAGACAAAAAACAACTATCAAAAAAAAAACCCCACAAAACAAAACAACCCCCCCCCCAAAAAAAAAAAAAAAAAAAGAATAAGAAGGGAAAAAAAAAGAAAAAAAAAATCTCTTGCTATTTTCACACAGGCCAAACTGGATTTTCTGGACTTGCTGGCTGTAGCAGGCTGGGAGGCGACTCGTACCGCTTTTCTCCCTGTTCCTCACTCAGTCAGCTTTGGGCTACTGTCCTCAGTGCCAGCCCAGCACTGTCCCCAGGGCTAATGGCGTACTGTCCATGCAGGGCCTTGGGTGTGATTTCTGAGCCTCCTGCAGGGGGCGAGCTTTCCAGAGTTTATGGGTTTCAGCTGGAATCTCTTACAGATCCATCCCTCCCCGAGCCTATTGCTGTGAGCTCCGGGTCTCCTACAGGGCGCAGGCGCCCGCCTGAGACTACGGGCGTGGGCTCCGAGAGTTTCCCGAGTTGCGCGCACTCACCCCAGTATCACAGATGTGAGCTCCGGGTCTTCCAGAGTCCCCTTCTCTAGTTGCAGGGTCGCCTCTGGCCGCAGGGCTGCTTCCAACCCGGTCGCCGGGCCGCCTCCGGTCGGTTGCGGAGCCCCCTCCGGTCCCGCGGCCGCCTCCGGTCGTTTGCGGAGCCGCCTCCGGTCGCCGGGCCGCCTCCGGTCGTTTGCGGGGCCGCCTCCGGTCGCCGGGCCGCCTCCGGTCGTTTGCGGGGCCGCCTCCGGTCGCCGGGCCGCCTCTGTCCCGTCTCAGGGCCACCTCCGGTCGCTCGGCTGCCACGTCTAGTTTTCCAATGTCTGCTATGGATTTTGATCTCCTATTTTCATATATACTGTGGTATTGTTGGCTATCTGCTCTGTTCCTCTGTAGATCAGTTAGGTTTTTCTCCCATGTGCAGGAGGAAGGACAATCTGCGTCCTCCTACCATGCCGCCATCTTGAACCTCAGGAATGGAATATTGATATTAATAGAATAGTAACTATATTGTTGAGGCTCGTGTTTTTTTCTTTTTTTAATTTAAATTATATTTTATTATGTATGCTGTTACAGTTGTCCCAATTTTCCCCTTTTTTCCCTCCTCCACCCAGACCTCACCCCCCAAGCATCCCATACCATTGTCATGCATATATATTCTTTGGCTACTATATTCCCTATGCTGTACTTTATTTTACATCCCTATGACTATTCTGTAACAACCAACTTGTACTTCTTAATCCCTTTATCTTTTTCTTTCATCTGCCCAACTCCCTCCCTCTGTATCTATGATTCTGTTTCTGTTCTGTTTGTTTATATTGTTTTTTAGATTCAATTGTTGATAGATATATATTTGTTGCTATTTTATTGTTCATATTTTGATGTTAAAGGAGATCCTTTATATTTTATATAATATTATTTTGGTGATGCTGAACTCCTTTAGCTTTTTCTTATCTGGAAGCTCTTTATCTGTCCTTTGATTCTAAATGATAGCTTTGCTGGGAGAGTAATCTTGGTTGTAGGTCCTTGCTTTTCATCACTTTGAATATTATGAATTCCTTCTAGCCTGCAAAATTTCTTTTGAGAAATCAGCTGACAGCTTTATGGGAGCTCCCTTATAGGTAACTAATTTCTTTTCTCTTTCTTCTCTTAAGATAATTTGTCTTTAACCATTTACATTTTAATTATGATGTGTCTTGATTGGGTCTCTTTGCCTCCATTGTGTTTGGGACTCTGAGCTTCCTGGACTTGTATGTCTGTTACCTTCACCAAGTTAGGGAAGTTTTCTGTCATTATTTTTTTCAAGTAGTTTTTCAATTTCTTGCTCTATTCTGTTTCCAGCACCTCAGGTCAATACGCTTGACGTTGTTCCAGAGGCTCCTTACACTATCCTCATTTTTTGGATTCTTTTTTCTTCTTGTTTTTCTGATTGGGTGTTTTTTGCTTCCTTATATTCTAAATCGCTGATTTGATTCTTGGCTTCATCCACTCTTACTGTCAATTCTTTATAAATTGTTCTTCATTTCAGTTAGTGTAACTTTCATTTCTGTCTGGTTTTTTTTTATGGTTTTCATGCCCTTTTTTATGCTGTTGAAGTTCTCACTGAGTTTACTGAGCATTCTTATAACCAATGTTTTGAACTGTACACCTTGTTTCCTCATTTTGGCAGCCTCTCTGTGTTTGTTTCTATGTATGAGATAGAACTGCTGTGACTCCCTGGCTTGGAAGAGTGGCCTAATGTAGTAAGTGTCCTGTAGGGTCCAGCCTCCTTTACTTCCCAAGCTGGAGAGTGCCCACTATGTGGGCTGTGCATACCCTCCTCCTACAGTTGAGCCTTGATTGCTGTTGGCAGATCAATGGGAGTGACTTACCCAGGCCAGTCAGCTGCAAGGACTGGCTGTGACCACTGACCACCAACCTCTGACCACTGTGGAGGATCAGCTGTGCAGAGGCCCATGCTGCACAGCAGGACTTAACTTCAGCAGGGCTCTGGTGCCCGCTAAGTTCACCCTTTGACTATGTCATTTGTGGAGGTGGTCAGCTTGTTGTGCTCCAACGTGGTGTGAAGCTGTCTGCTGGGTGTACAGGCTATTGGGCCTATTGAGACATTTTTGTTCAAAGACCCTTAAAGTAAATTGCAAGCCAGTTTGAGGTAAAGTTTTTGTTTAAAGTAGAAGTCTGTAAAAATGGTGACTTAGCTTATCTTTATTAGTAAGACTTCATAACATGTGTTTTTTAATTTTTACTTATTTACTTGCTTTCTGGTAAAGACCAGAAAAATTTAAATTCAGAATGCTCTCTGATAATAAAATCCTAAGTAAGTACTTAAGATGGCTGTGTTGCAGGTTTGTAAAGTTGGCTTGCTATAAGCAACTTGTCAACAACTGGCTTAAAGTTTTTGGTTCCACTCTTCATTTTTAAAAGCAAAATGCTAATCATTTGCAGCATGTTCTAATGTTTAGGTCTAATTTTGTTATTATAAAGTATTCTTGCATTTTAATGACAATAACAACAAAACAATTTCAGAACCTAAAGAAGATCAAGAACCAAAGGTTCCAGAAAGTAACCAGAAACAATGGCAATCTAAGAAAAGGCCAAAATGTGTAAACCAGAATCCTGCTGCTTCTTCAAATCAATGGCAGATTCCAGAGATAACCCGAAAAGTTGATACAGAGGTAACTTTCTTTTCCTCTCATGTAACATGCCATTGTTCAAAATGTGATGATCATGTTAAATATTTTCTTACTTTATTAACTTCTTATACACCATATTTAGTGGAATAGTTTACTTAATGTTTTTATTATTCACAAAACAATGTTCAGTAACATAGTTTCAGTAAGAGTGTATGTCAAGTTGAATTCTTTTCTATTTATTTTATTCTGTTCTATTTTCAATAGTGTTTCTAGATTGCTGGTGGACTAGTATAGGAATCAGCAAACTACAGAGGGGTCAAATCTGTTTCCCAGCCTGTGTGTGCAAATGTTTTATTGGAACACAAACATGTCGGTTCATTTACTTATATCCATGGCTACTTTCAAACTGTAACAGCAGAGTTGAGTAGTTGAAACAGAGATCATCTAGTCTCTAAGTCCTAAAATGTTTACTCTATTGCCCTTTACAGAAAACAGTATGCTGATCCTTGCTCTAGTGCAGTGCATATCAAAGCATTTGACAATTTCCTATTGTCATCCTCATGGATGGAATAGAAAACATAAGACTAGACAATACATGTGAATTTATAACAGTGGCTAGGGGCCATTTCAGGAGGAATGGTCTAGTAGACTACTGGAGAGCCATACCTATTTTAGTCCATGGCTCTACTTTTTATCACTGTTTGTTTTCAGTTATATTCTAACTCACTAGTTCTCAGATATTTGGGCCTTGATACCCTCTTTTACCCACTTAATTATCGAGACGCCCAAAGAGCATTTGTTTACATAGCTTGTTTATTTATCTGTATTAACTGTGTTAGAAAGTAATACAAAGCATTTGTTTAAATATTTACTAATATATTAAAAACAACAATATACCCGTTACATGTGAATATAGATACACTTCTATGAAAAACAAGGATTTTATTCTATTGAGGTATAATTGGTATATAACGTATTAGTCTCAGGTGTACAACATAATGATTTTATATTTGCATATATCATGAATTGATCACCATAATAAATCTCATTAACATCTGTCACCATACATAGCTGCAAAATTTTTCTGTCTGGCAATGAGAACTTCAAGACCTACTCACTTAACAACTTTCAAATATGCAATACAGTATTATTAACTATTGTCACCATGCTGTCCATTACATCCCTGTGATTTAATTTTTTAAGATTGTTTTAAAAAAATTCTTATCTGAGAACATGCTTATTGATTATTGATTTGAGAGCAAGGGGAAGGGAGGAAGGGGGGGGGGAGAGAACATCATTTGGTTGCCTCTCACATGCACCCTGATGGGGGACCGAAACCATAACCTAAGCATGTGCTATGACTGGGAATCCAACCCCTGACCTTTTGATTTACAGGACAATGGTCCAAGCAATTGAGCCACACCAGCCAGGGCTAAGATTTTACGTGTAAGTGATACTATGTAGTATTTATCTTTCTGTGTCTGACATATTTCACCTATCACAATCTCCTCAGGTCCATCCATGTTGTCACAAATGGCAAGATTTCATTCTTTAGGCTGAATAATACTCCATTGTATATATACTCCTATATTACATTTTTATATTCATTTATCCATCAATAGATACTTGTGTTTTTTCCATATCTTGATCATTGTAAATAATGCTGCAATGAACTTGAGTGTGCATATTATCTTTTTAGGTTAGTGTTTTAATTTTCTTCAGATAAATACACGGAAGTGGAATTTTTGGGTCATATAGTAGTTGTATTTTTAATTTTTCTATATTATTTTCAATAGTAGGTGTACCAGTTTATATTCTCACTAACAGCACAAGGGTTACCTTTTCTCCACAAAATACTCATATTTCTTATCTTTTTGATAAGTCATTCTAACAGGTGTGAGGAGATATCTCATTATGGTTTTTATTGCTTTTCCCTGATGATTATTGATGTTGAACATCTTTTCATATGTCCATTGGTCCTCTGTATATGTTCTTTGGAAAAAAGTTTGTTCAGATCTTTTGCTCATTTTTTTAATTAGATGATGATGATGTTTTTGCTCTTGAGTTTATATGAGTTTTTATTATATATTTTGGGTGTTTACCCTTTATCAATATATGATTTGCAAATATTTTTTTCCATTCTTTAGATTGCCCTTTCATTTCATTCCTGGTTTTCTTTTCTGTGCAGAAGCTTTTTAGTGTGATGTAGTCTCACTTATTTTTGTTTCTATTGTCTGCTTTTGGTGTCACATCCAAAAAATCATAACCAAGACCCATGTCAGGGAACTTACTGCTTATGTTTTCTTCTAAAAGCTTTATGGTTTCAGATCCTACATGCAAGTGTTTAATCCATTTTGAGTTAATTTTTGTGTATGGTGTATGATAGTGGTTCATTTTCTTGTTTTTCATGTGGCTGTCTAGTTTTCCCAAGTTAATTTATTGAAGAGACTCTTCCTTCTCTGTTATGTTCAATACATTTGTGGCCCCTTTTGTTGTAAATTAATTGACCACATATTTCTGAGTTTATTTCTGTACTCTGTTGTGTTCCTGTGGTCTGTGTATGTATATGCCATTACCATACTTTTTGATTACTATAGCTTTGTAATATAGTTTGAAAGCAGGGTTGTGATGCCTCCAGCTTTGTTCTTCTTTCTCAAGATTGTTTTAGCTGTTTGGGTTTTTTTAATACTTTTATACAAATGTCATCAGAATTTTGATAGGGATTACATTGAATGTAGATTGGTTTGGGTATTGTGGACATTTTAACAGCATTGATTTTTCATTTTATGAGCATGCATTATCTTTATGTGTGTCCTTTTCAATTTTTTCATCAGTGTCTTATAATTTTCAGTATACACATCTATCACCTCTTTGGTTAAATTTATTCCTAGGTATGGTATTCTTTTTTATTTAATCATAAATGGGATTGTTTTTTAAATTTTTTTCTGATAGATCATTATTAATTTTAAGAAATGCAATAGATTTTTGCATATAGATTTTATATTTTGAAACTTTACTGAATTTGTTAGTTCTAACGGTCTTTTGGTGAAGTCTTTAGGGTTTTCTATATATAATACCATGTCATCTCCAAATAGTGGCTGTTTTACTTTTTCTTTTCAAATATGATGCACTTTATTTCTTGCCTAATTGCTCTGACTAGGGCTTCCAATATTCTTTTGAATAAAAGTAGCAAGAGTGTGCATTTTTATCTTATTACTGATCTTAAAAGAAAAGCTTTCAGCTTTTTATAATCGAGTTTGATGTTACCTGTGGGCTTGTCATATATGGCCTTTATTATGTTGAGTTACACTCCCTCTGAAAAATAAATATTTTTTGAAACAATTATAGTGAGAAGAGCGACATTGTTTTACAATTAATTTAATGGTTGGCTTAACAGAAAAGTGGATTTCTTGTATCTGCTTTTGCATTTAATCTTTAGTAGCATGTGTTCTATAGCCTTTAGTAAACTCCGGTATATACTCATGAAAGAATGAAAGTGCAAAAGGCAAATAATGTCTTAGTATGTTGAGGAAGATCTTTTTAATCTCTTAGACTTCCTGAAAGAGGTCTTGGGACCACCCTTTTTTGCTTTTCCTGGATTACTCTTTGAGAACCATCAACCTACATAAGTGATGATGTGAATAGCAATGTTAGATGAAAAGAATCCTAAGTGGTTGAATCATGGATCATATTAAACAGCATCTCTTTTTTTCTTAAACCCGTAAGTCAATGGTATGATAACTCAAAACCATTTAATTGTCTTTAAGGAAATGCACATCAAAACCACACTGAGATACTACTTTATACCCACTAACATGGCTATCATTAAAAAGAAACAATAACAAGTGTTAATGAAGTTGTGGAACCCTTATACTATTGGTAAGAATGTAAAATGATGCCATCACTTAGAAAATGGTATGGCAGTTCCTCAGGAAGTTAAACACAGACTTACCATATGATCCAGAGTTCCACTCTTAGGTATATACTCAAGGAAACAGAATATATATATTTAAATTTGTACATGAATGTTCATAGCAGTTTTATTCATAATTACCAAAAGGTGGAAATAACCCAAATATCCATCACATAGAGAGTGAATAAACAAGTTGTGGTATTCTAATTTTATTATTTTTATTTTTCAGCAGTAAAAAATAATGAAGTAATGATAAATGCTGTAACACAGATGAACCTTGAATACATATTAAGTGTAAGAAGCGTGTTCAGAATAGGCAGATCCACACAGATAGAAGGTAGATTAGTGGTCACCGAAAGACTGGGAGGAGTGGAGAATGGGCGTGAATGCTAATGGATATGGAGTTTCTTTTTTTTTTTCCTTTCCTCTCTTTTTTTTAAGATTTTATTATTTATTTTTAGAGAAAGGGGAAGGGTGGGAGAAAGAGAGGGAGAGAAACACTGATAGGTTGCCTCTTGCATGCCCCCAACCTGGGACCTGGCCTGCAACCCAGGCTTGTGCTGTGACCAGAAACTGAACCTGCAACCTGTTGCTTTGCAGACTGGTGCCTAACCCACTGAGCCGTACCACTCAGGGCCAGGGTTTATTTCTAAGATAGTGAAAGTGGTCTGTAACTAAATAGTGGTGATGATTGCATATTCTTGTGAATATTAAAATCCACTGAACCACTTAGGAAAAAAAAGAAACTAGGCAGTTTTCTTAGGTCACTGTTTGTCCAACAGCCTTCCCAAGCGGAGGTTGTTTTTGCCTTGCATCTCAGCTTAGAGCTAAAAGGTCCCCATTACAGTGTCCAGGTTATTTCTTCTCTTGTCCTGCTCACTGCAGTCATCTTGAACATGCCGAGGACTCCCCATTTAATTCCTTAAAGATATTAGGCTGTGGATCACTTCTATCTACTTCAAACCAACAACTAGCATCTTTTTTTTTGTTTGTTGGTTTCATAGCCTTACCTATCACTAGTCCTATACCTGGCTCCCAAATTTATAACTTCTTTCTCCCTTGTGACCATTCTCTTAATTTCACTTTAGCTATCCATTCCTGTATCCTTAATTCTAATCTCCAAAATCCCAAATGCAAACATCCCACTCCATGACAATAATATTTACATTTTCTCTGCCTAATCTTACAACAGTTTCTCAGTATCATCCCGACTATTTATCCAAATACATATATGAGGAAATCTTAAATGAAATGGAAAATTTATCCAGAAAAAGAGCTACAGTGGCCATGCTTGCTAACTTGAAAACGTAAAGGACAGAAATATAGAATGTAGAAGAGATTTACGCATTGCGGCTCTCAAGGGCATAACATGGATAAGTAAGTTAAAAATTATAATAGAGAAACTGATTTAAACTAAACTCCTTGAAGCCTTTCTAATAATGAAAGCTGTCCCCAAATTGTAGTGGACCTCCTTAGACAGTAGTGAGTGTGCAGTTACTAATAATGTTCAAACAAAATGTGATTCCCTATTTGGTTGAGATGCTGTAGAACAGGGATTGGAAATCTTAAAAAGCTAGTAGGTTTTGCAGACCAGGTGGTCACTGTTATTATCCAACTCTGCCACTGTAGCATGAAAGCAGCCTTAGACAATATGTAAACAAATGGGCATAGCTGTGTTCCATTAAAACTTTATTTACAAAAACAGGTGGCAGGCCAGATTCAGCCCTCAGGCTATAATTCAATTATCATTGCTTTTGGATTGGTATGAGATAAATTGTACAGGTCTCTTACTAGGGAGAACACTAGATAAGTATTTGCTGAGTCAAATTTGCTAAATAATTAGTATTTGGCCATTTTGCCCTCACACATAAAGTGGGGAGTGTGATTTTATTGATTAGAGAAAGCCTGGTTTTGGGAAGAATAGCAGGGTACTTAACTAGATTGTAAAATTTCAATACTGCTTACAATGACCTGTTGGGAGAGGATATTAGATCCTGTTTTGTTAAAACGATAATACTGTGTGACTTCCCTCTACTTGCAATTCCTTTGAGCAAAATATACCAGTCTTCAGAATTTAGAGTGAAAGATCTGTATTAAAAAGTTATTGAAAGCCTGGAATACATATGTTTATTTACTTTAGTGTGTTTTTTGGTATTTCATGTTTTTATTATTTTATTTTAGAAGTGATTTTTTTTTCTTTTCATTTTGGTTTAGCAGAAACAAACCACCTTGGAGCAACCTGCCTCTTTAGTTTCAAAGCAGTCACCACCTTTGTTATTACCAAAATGGATTGACCGAAAATCTGTTTGTCAGACACCCAGCAGCAGGGCCTTAGAGGATTACATGAGCTGGTAATTACTTTTGGCTGTTAGCTTGGTATAGTTAGAAATAACATGGGTGTTGGGGCCAAATAAATCTGGAGTTGAATCTTGCTGTCTTACTTTAAAGACTTTTTAAATTCATATTATTTTTCTCAGCATCAGTTTTATCATCTGTAAAAGGGGAGGGGAAGGTGGCTGCATTATATTTTTAAGGATGTTGTGAAAGTCTCTGTCACATTGTAGTCTGTACCTATAACTACTCTAAGTATGCAAAACCTGATAATTATGCATTGCCACATGGATACTTCTCTAATTAGATTTGAAGGTTACATTCTTAGAGCAGATAAAGGGTGGATGCATTTTATAGCAAAGGAGGTGTTAATTGCAATGTGATTGCTTCTGAAAGAGGTGGGTTGTGCAGGTCACATAGTTCTGGGGGTGTTCAAAGATATAGGACTTGCTGAATGGGAATGAAGGACGAGTGAAGAAATTGGATGGTCGGTGCTGACTTTAGGAAACAAGGGCTATTACAAAGGCAAATTAATGACATTCAAAGAAAGAAAATAAAAGAATGTGATACATCTTATTCTTAAATTAGTGGCTATATTTTAATAAATTTTTTAGTGTTTTATAGGATAATTTAAGTCTGATGCCTAGGTACTGAAGAAAAAATAGTGAGAATAAGGCAAGCAAAGCACAAATGTGAACTGAATGGCTTTAAACTTAAAGGCCAAACTTCTCTGATGTAATTGGCTTTCAGATATTTGTAGCAGGCTCTTGTAGAACATTATTGTTAAAAAGCACTCATAACATCTATGATCAGCCATAGTCTGAACTTTACCTTGGCTAAATTCCTGTAAAATAACCCCAACCTAATATTTTCAGTGCCATCTTATTTATTTTACAATAAGGATTTTTTTGGTCTGGGAAAAAAATTACTTTCAGAAAGAATTCCCCTCCAATAAAATTGTCATGGTGGATCTAGAATACATAATTCAGCTATATTATGAAAACCGACTTTGATTCTGTTTGATATAACACATTTAAAATTTATATTCACTTTTTAAAATCACATAAAAAAACTGAGTCAGAATTTTGTTTTTAAAATTTAAATGTATTAAATTTATAAAATATCTTTCTTAGCTTTAGGACTCCAGTTATGAAGAATGACTTTCCACCTGTTTGTCAGTTGTCAACACCTTATAGTCAGGCTGCCTACTTCCAGCAGCAGCAGCAACTGCAAATACCCATTACTCCACTTCAGAACTTACAGGTTTGATAAGCTTTATCTATGGTGATATATGTTACGGTATGATCAGTTTTAAAGATTTTATTTTTACAGCATCTAGTTGTTAGGAATAGTCTTAAGGTCTTATTGATTCTTAGTCCCATTTAGCAAAATTCATTTCTGATAACCTTCTGAGCTCAAGAAGTTAGATCATGAAGAAGCTAATGAAGTGTTTTTGTTTTGTTTTTTTTCATTACCTAGGCCAAAAAAAGGGTCCAGTTTGAATTGCTAGATAAAATTTCTCTTGTAATCTAGGTTACTTTTTATTTCATTTAACTAATTAAGTCAGCTGTTTGTAAGCAGCCTCATTTCATTGGCTACCTACTTTACAAGTACATTTTCAAGAGTACAAGAATAGCAATATGAGATATTACTAGAATATATTATAAAGTACTATATTTTGCCATGTATAATACACTCCACTGTATAATGCATGCCCATGTTTTTGGCCCAAACTTTTGCGGGGGAATCTTTCATTTTAATTTTTTAGTGCCATTCTTTATTTATTTATATTTAGATGCTTGTTTTTTTTGTATTGTAAAGGAATTTTAGCATTTATTTTTGAACATATTGTGGTATAAGAAATTTTATGTAACAAATAATTACAAAACACAAGAACAGATACAAGGTATTTCAGGTACTAACCCTGTATTAGGCACACACATCCTTATTTTCCCTCAAAAATTTAGGGGGAAAAATGCTCATTGTATGCTGCAAATATGGTAATGATTATAAAGTAAAAAAATTTTTTTTGCTGGTGAAACAATTTCATTGCCATCTAGAGAAAAATTAATTTAGACACTCTACTGACATCAGTACTAAAACTAGTTTCTAGAAACTATCTCAGAAACAACTTAATACTGGTAGAAAGTATGGGCTTCAAAGGGAGACTGTCTAGCTTTGAATCTGGCCTTGAATCTGGCCTTGGCCACACTACTTACCAGCTATGTGACCTTTTGCAAGTTACTTAAACTTTCTGTACCTGTTTCATCATCTATAAAATGGGGATAATAAAGCTACCTACGCCATAGGATGGTTGTGAATATTAAATCACTTAATATATATAACTTACAACAGAGCCTGGTATTTATTAAATAATAAAAGTTAGTAGTTGTTTTTTTAAATAACAAAACAACAAAAACAAACCACAAGTAATTAATTATACAAATCAAAAGCTAAGAAAATTAGCTAATGGAAAGTAGAACAAAGGTTAGAGGGGCTAAAGGGAGGGAGGAAGGGGGAGTTATTGTTTAGCGGATATTGAGTTTCAGTGTAAGATGATGAAAAGTTTTGGAGATGGGTGGTGGTAATGGTTGTATAACAATGTGAATGTACTTAATGCCACTGAATTATATACTTAAAAATGGTTAAAATGGTAAATTTTACCACAGTTTTAGAAAATAATGTAACAAAAAATTACCTGACATAGATTATACTAACTAAATTGTATAATAAATGACAAATTTATAAATTGTATAGTAAGTTACAAAGGAGAAAGAAAGATGATTAGGTTTGCTTTATATTGAATCATCACATTTATTAAGTTATTACTTATGTCAGGCCCCGTTTGAGTTGCAATCTAGAAGTCAAGTCAAGCATGACCAAGTGAAGGGGCTAGGAGGGTTCTAGAAGAGTTGTTCATTTGTCAGGAGGAAACTGAAAAGAAGCCAGAGTGTGGCTGGAGCTTAGGAAGGGATGCGGGGTGGGAAGGAGGGGTGGATCCTTAGGGTCCTGCTGTTTTACCACCAGAGGAATGGGAAGCTATTGGAACTGTTTGGAGCAGGAAAGGGAAGTTATTTGCATTTTGAAACAGTTACTCTGGTGACAGTGAAGAGGATGGACCAAAGAGAAAGTGTGATATTATCTGCATAGGAAACTGAACTTCTCACATTAGTATTTTGAATTAGAAATAAGTGAGAATTACGTTATTCTTTAAAAACAAAAAATTTTTCAGCAGTTGGGGGAAATAAAATTGAACCGTTTTCTTTCCTCTGAGAAATTTCAGTTTAAGTATGAGAGGAAGCTCCAAAAAAGAAGTAGGGTAAAGGGAATAATGAAGAATTTTGATAAAAATAACAATCTAATGAAAGATGACAGGTATGTATTTCAAAAACAAATACTTCCTTACAGAAAACAAATTGTCATGACTCAAAGGTCACTTTCAACCCTACAGGTTAAAGAAATTAGAATTCTTATTTTTTCTATTAATGTGGAAGGAGATTACATAAAAGAGATTCTACCACTTGGGATCTCAAGCCAGACTTAGTTAAATTGAGATTTATTTAGATCTTGTTTTGACTTGGTTAATCAGCTAATCAGGTCCTCTTTGTGTCTTCAGCTTCCTTGTCAGCTCAGAATAAGTCCTCTCACATCCCTCCATCTGTTCAAAGCTTTTGTAGGTCCCCAGAGAGCTCTGGCATAAGGGAAGGGAAGCAGGGGCATGTAGAGTAGGTCTGTTGAAAGTTTGCTCTGGAGGGTGCTGAAGTTCAAATTGAGTACCTTGAAACTTCTTCAGCAAAAAGGTGGCGTTGCTGAAATTTGCATTTATCAGGTTGACTTTGGAGCTCCTAGCACCTTAGCGCACTGCTTCCTTTACAGCATAATGCTAAATGAAAAAAATCTGTGTATTTGTATATGTATGTAAGCCAAGAGGTTTGTGTAGGAAAAAAACGATAGATAAGATGTGAATGATAACTTATGAGTTTGTAGGTTGAACATTAAGTGGTTCCCTGCTCCTCCCCTTTAAATCTTATTTTTATGTATTTAAGAAGAAAAATAAGTTAGAGGGGAAGAACTTGGAATTTTGTATCTCAATTTCATAAGTTTATTTCCTGGACTAAAGTATCTAAATTCCTTCTTTCAAATAATTGTGACTAATATCTAATTACCTAAGATTTAAGAAAATTTCAAAATTGGAAGCATTTTACTATATTAATCGCAAGCTATTTTCTCAGGCATATTCTTTGATCCTTTGAATCTTTACATATTTAAATTTAGATTTCAGCATCCTCTTCAACAAATGAATGTATTTTAGTTAAAGGAAGAATTTACTCCATTTTGAAGCAGATAGGAAGTGGAGGTTCAAGTAAGGTAAGTATCTACCCCCAAAATTTGAAAACATGTATTTGCAAAGTTATATGTATCTTAAATATTTAGGAAACGAGTAAAAATATTTTAAGCTTTTCTTTATTTGTCTTTTAACAGTTTTGGTCTCTTTGTTTCCTCATTTGTATGGGCCCACGTTGCCCTTGAGACAAAAAATCCTTCTCATCCCTGGCTCCCATTTCCTTCTCCCAACAAATGACACGTCTCTTTAGACCCACCTCTTAATTCCAATTCCCTGCTCTTCCCCCCAGATTTCTTCTCTAAATAACATTAATGTTGACTTAGGAGCGGTGCTACTAAAAACATTTATTGTGTTAGAATAGTAAATAACTCAGTTCTTTGAGATTTGTAAGGCTGTTTACTTTATACAAAATGGCTTTATACTATTTTAAAATTCCTTTTATCTTTTCCTTGCTATTTTTTGCTGCCTCTTGCCCTATCATTATTTTATGCCCCTCACCCTCTAATTTGCTGTATGTGCAAGTAAACCCAGTGATACTTTATTAGAATTTTGGTTTAAATTTTTACAAGTAACTAAGTTGTACCCAAAAGCCTGATATACACTTTGGCTTTTATTCCTTGCCAGTTCCTGCTGGATAGTCAATAAATGGCTTTAAATAAGTGAGGTTTACTTCATTGTGTCAAAAGGAGTAAATGAATATAATTTTCCTTGCTTACACTGACACTTTGTATTTTGAATTATTGCCTTTTAGAAGCCCCATTCCTGTTGCATGTTTGCCAAAGGTTTAACAATAGCAGTGTTTTCTACTTTAAAAAAATTTATGTATTAATTTTTAGAGAGAGATAAACATTGATATGTTTTCCACTTATTTATTCATTCATTGGTTGTTTGGTGTATGGGTTCTGACAAGGGATTGAACCTGCAACCTTGACATATTTGGACAACTCTCTAACCAACTGAGCTACCTGACTAGGGCTAATTTTTCAAATTTGTTATCTGCCCTACCAACATTGCTTAGAAATTGACTGTCCAGCCGGAACACCTGGACCTCAGAGATCCTGACAACATGTTTATAGCACCTTGTTTCTGTAAACTTGACTTTGAAAATTAGACCTGATCTACTTTTTCAACTGAATATACTGATAGCTTACAATTAGTACCATAAATAGCAATTCTTGAATGGTATTAGTTTCTTTCTCTGTATGCATTTCCTTTGTTCTCATAATTTTAAATATTTTCTACCACGTGAATGAAATTGGCAACTCCAGGCACAATGGTAAAAACACCATATGTGAAATGAATTGACTCTTTGTTATAGCCCTTAGCTCTTCAAATTTCTCAATGTCTTCTTTTTCAGCTTAATTCCCTAGTTAAGCATTCAGCAGAGTGTTATGACATATGAAATTTAAATTACCTGTCTTATATGTTGATGTAGAAATGTTGTAGGGTTTACGTCTTTGAGTTATGGAATGCCCTTTGTCATAGGCAATTGAGAGTGGACTCTTACTCTCCTAACATTTTTTTTTTCTATTTTCAGAATAAGCCCAGACATTTTATTTTTTATTAAGATTGTATTTATTTTTAGAGATAAGGGAAGGAAAGGAGAAAGGGACAGAAACATCAATGTGCAAGAGATACATCAACAGGTTGCCTCTTGTACACTTCTAACTGGGGGGACCTGGCCCGCACAACCCAGGCTTGTGCCCCAATTGGGAATCAAAGCAGTGACCCTTGGGTTTGAGGGCCAGCACTCAATCCACTGAGCCACACCAGCCAGGGCAGCCCAGACATTTTAAATTACTTATATCAGTATTCCTTAACCTGTGTAATAAATTCAGTGTTGTGTTAGTACATTCTAAACTTTTCCTTTTGTTCTACTATATAGGTGTTTCAAGTGTTGAATGAAAAGAAACAGATACACGCTATAAAGTATGTTAGCTTAGAAGAAGCAGATACCCAGACGGTTGAGAGTTACCGGAATGAAATTGCTTATTTGAATAAACTACAACAACACAGTGATAAGATCATTCGACTCTATGATTAGTAAGAATTTTTTTTTTAACTTAAAAAGAAAAGTTTTTTTTTACTGTAATTCTTGAGATAAATATCCAGTAGTTCTTAACAGTATAACCTAAGCATTTATTGTTTTGTTGTTTTATTTGTTTCTTTTTAATGGCAGTGAAATCACAGACCAGTACATCTACATGGTAATGGAGTGTGGAAATATTGATCTTAATAGTTGGCTTAAAAAGAAAAAATCCATTGATCCATGGGAACGCAAGAGTTACTGGAAAAATATGTTGGAGGCAGTTCATACAATTCATCAACATGGTATTTAAAATCTCTTACTATGTAATGGTTAAATATCCATTAATAATGTCACTTTAGAGACATATACTCATAATTTTAAGTTATTGCTTATTGGCAATTTTAGACTAGACTAAATATTTTGGAATTTTTTTTAAAGGGGGGTGGAAATGGGAGGGAGGTGGGGAGGGCTGGGGTGGGAGTAAAAGACAGAAAACTGTACAAGATCAACAATTAAAATAAAAAATGTAAAAGAAAGGGACAAAACCATTTCTTCAAAACACTGTCAACCAAACAGTAGGGCATGAACTCAAGTCCCACATCCACAATGCATAAAGAAATGCAAAATGTATCTTTATCAGAATTAACATAGTCTCCAAATACCTGGATTACAGCAGATCTGAGACTTTGGCATTCAGATAGCCTAAAAATCTGAGATGTTTATTTCATTTATTCTAGTCCTTTTGTACTGTGTGCCTTGTGCAGGAGTTGTTTTTTTATTGTTGTTGTTCTGGTTTTTAGCTGTTAGCCCTACCTTCTGGTTCATTTTTCACTTTACTTGGACTTGGTTGTTGTTAGGGCTTTGTGCCTTTACCTTATCTTTTTTAAAAAACTGTTATCCTAGATAATTGTAATTTGTCTCCTCGCATCTTCCTCCTGTAAATTAAAGAGAATTCACCAGTGATGAAGATCAGGCTATAGGGATGGAGGCATCGGGAGCATTAGGATCTTATTGTCTGCAGTGTAATTTAAAGTACTCTCTAAGGGGCAGTGAATTACAGTGGTTAAGCTAAAGGCTAATGCCAGACTGCCTGAGTTCACTGATGGCAAGGTCACTGAGGCCCTGTGACATTGAACAGATTATTTAAACTCTTTGCCTTAGATTCCTTACCTAAAAATGGGGATAATAATAATTACCTCAGCACTGATGGATTAAATGATTCAATACAAGCAACAAACTTAGAATAGTCCTGGCACATGCCAGGTGCTATGTTTGTAGCATATAATTAAAATAAATATTTAATTTGATTGACTAATTAAAGGAATCAACACAGCCTATAGACTGTGAAAATTTTTGTACTTAGAATGTCTTACATTGTGTAATATTATGAAGGATTTTTATTTTGAAGGAATCGTTCACAGTGATCTGAAACCCGCTAATTTCCTGATAGTTGATGGAATGCTCAAGCTAATTGATTTTGGGATTGCAAACCAACTGCAACCAGATACAACAAGTATCATTAAGGATTCCCAGGTGAGACTTAATGAATATTTGGTTACTACCTAGTAGAGGTCAGTTCCTTTTCACTTGTGAAGTATTATTTTCCTAATGGGGATTTTCTTTTTACCTGCCACATTCTTCAAGGGATTCAGAGCCTTTTTATAAGAATAGAACTATAAAAACATCAAAGCCATGATTAATACAATTTGTATAGAAAGTCAAGATCTGATGGAAATATATCCATCGATTTTGAGTGGTTTTTCCTATAGTCGAGGTAGAGAGGCAGTAATACCTGTCTTGGAAATCATCTTCGTCAGGCTCTAAAATTCACCTGAAACTTGGTCTCAGAATTTCCTGGTAGTAACCAAAGAGGGATTGCAGTTACGTGTTTTTTCATTGTCCATGAGGTAAGATAATTTTCATTCTTCCAGAGAAATAAAGCTTTTCTTATCATTTACGTTTGAAAAAGAAAATTCTTAAGGGGACCTTTATTTTGAAAACACCATAGTTATTGTACTTGACTGCATTTTTATAATAGGATATGCAGTAGCAAACTTAATCAAGTTGTCCCCATAAAAACTGAGGTGATGACACCAAAGAATAACTAAAAACAATCCTGCTTAGAGCCAAGATGATGTGTTCTGTGTGTACAGATTTCTGATGTGGGTCTGCTTTAATTCTAGGAATAAAACTAGACTTTTATAGGACAAGCAGATGAGCAGGGTGCCCTTCAAACAATTTTATGTAACACTCACTTCTCTTTACATTAAAAATATGACAACATTATTTGTAAATTACCTTGAAGATATCTTCTATTCCAAGGCCCTCAAAATACAGTATTCTGTGTTTGAAAGCAGAACTGTTTAATTTAGGATAAAAATGAATGTCTTAAAAGATTGGCATAATTTTACTGTGAAAGCTCTTGCATTATTTAGATTCTCATCCCATGTCATTTTGGACATGGGCCCACGGAGTTCTTAGAGAAAAGTTGGTTGGTTGGTTGGTTGGTTGGTTTATTTAAAAGGGGGAAAAACATTCTGAGTCTATCCCAAGACAGAAAATGAGTGATTGATCAATTTCTTCAAAGTTTATGGACATTAATTTTAGCCTGCAGTTTTATGGTAGTTTCCCACTATAATCATGGAAAAATTTGCTCAGCATTCTGAAAGGAGTCAATTTGCTGATTATGAACTTAATTTATTTTGCTGAAATTGTGGAGAAATGTGTGTCTTAACATTGTTGTCAGGTGTGTGTGTTTTTCAGATATATTACTGAAATCTGTAATGATCCAAGTTTCCAAGAATCTGGCATTCATGTTTTTAAAAATCTAAAGCAGAACTTAATGTTTTCATTGATTTGTGTTTTCTGTGATTTGACAAATAGGTTGGTACAGTTAATTATATGCCACCAGAAGCAATCAAAGATATGTCTTCCTCAAGAGAGAATGGGAAATCCAAATCAAAGGTGCTGTAAAGGTTATCAGTCTTTTATCTGACATTAATAGGGAATAGTCTGTTCTCTGAATAAGCTTATCAGATGACTGAAAGTGAAACTTTTTAGGCCTTTACAGAGACTTTGCCCTAAGTAGACTGTCATGAGATTTAATTTTATCCTTCTTTATTGATTTGAGATTGTTCTTAAATATTGTCCTTTTAATATGGCGATGCCTCACAGTGTTCTCCTACAAGCAATGCACCTAGGGTATTTTTAAGTTTTAAAATTAAAGAAAAAACTAACACTAAATTGGCTCTGGTTTTGGACACCATAAACATCATTGAATTGATAACCTTTGAAGTCTTCTTTGTTTCCTCTCTGATTCTTACATTTTATTTCTTACCAATTATTCATTTATGAATTCTGCATTTTCAAATACTACTCTAGTATATAATTTTTCCTGGCCTGCCACGGGCTACTTTCTCCCTTATCTTATTTGACCACTTCATTGAGCTCTGTGTTAGCCTCATCACTGCTCCACGCTGGGCCCGTTTTGCCTGCCACAGTGCCTCCTGCTCCCAAGGCGATCCTCTCTATGTGACAGTGTGACCAGCTGGGTGGCAGGCAGCACACGTGGTCCAGGACCTGTGTTCTGGTCACAAGTCTGTCTCGTCATCAACTGACTTCGTGATGTAACTTGCTGAGTTTCTTCATCTGTAACTCAGGCTTACAAACAGTGCCTGTTTAAAAAACGAAGGGGGGGATTATATGAGAAAGAATGTGAAACGCTTAGCACACTGTCCAGTTCAGAATAATTGATCAAGTGTGCTTTTATTTACTAATTACATTTTCCTTCCTAGAAAATTGTAGCTTCTAAATATCTTTTCAGATAACTAGCATGAAAGTATGGCATTTTATATCTATTTAGCTTCTCTTTTTCTGAGATTTGTTGTCTTTCTTTTTTTAATTAGACTAGTCATGGTTTTGTTATTTTTAAAGAAACAGGTCTTGAATTCATTTATTAATTCTATTTTCATGTGCTCACTAATTTCTGCTTTTATCTTTATTTGTATACCTTTGAGTTTATTTTTTTTCTAGCTTCAGGATTTAAATAATTGCTAATTTAATTTTAGTGTGCTTGCTTATAATTAAGATATTAAAAGTGAATTTTACTGAGTTTTACTTTAGCTTGTATTTATAGGTTTTACTATCGTGTTTCTTATTTTCATTAATTCCTAAAATGTGTCATTTCAGTTTTAAAATTGTTTTATTTTTTACTTTAGAATAAAGTTTATTTTAAATTACATTCAAAATTTAGAATTTCATAGTTGTCAACTCAGTTATTTAATATTTATTGGAAAATTTTAATTCAGTTGGATCACCTGCTGCTATCCAATGGCCTTAGTGATTCCGTGCAGAAGATAAATTTTTATCCCAACATGTGAATTTATCCCTGCTATTAAAGAGCTCAAAAGTCCTCTCAGTCTAACTCTGTCTCACATTGCTTTCCAGTGAATGTCTCTTGGCTCTTTGGGCCAGGATTCAAGCCCCGCTCATCCTGGCTCTATAGTTTCTGTTCTGAGGTGTAGGATAGCTCACCATAAATAACTTAAAAATCTGTACATACTTATATATTATAAACTTATATAAAATTTATTATAATCCAATAACTTTGGGGAAAACAAGTACATTTAAAATTTGCAGTTTTATTTTTTAGTTTTGTATTTCATAAGCTGACAATGTAATATTTTGTTTTAGTTGAAATATTTTAATTATGAATTTGTTGAAAGATTTAAAGTGAAGCTTGTTTCTTGATAAAATATAATAACTAGAAAAAGATGTTTTCTCATGTAAACATAATCTAGTACTTACCTAATAATCGAGGTTTACTTATGATATTAAATATTAGGGTATGTATGTGTATGTGTGTATGTATAATATTCTTACACTTAATTTTATATGAAAATAATGGCAACTTATTTCTCTTTTTTTGTTTGTTTTACTTAGATAAGCCCCAAAAGTGATGTTTGGTCCTTAGGATGCATTTTGTATTATATGACTTACGGGAAAACGCCATTTCAGCACATAATTAATCAGATTTCTAAATTACATGCCATAATTGACCCTAATCATGAAATCGAATTTCCTGATATTCCAGAGAAGGATCTTCAAGATGTGTTAAAGGTAATGTTAATAGTACAATATATTATGTACAGTTGACTCTTAAACAACTTGGAGGTTAGGAGTGCCCATCCTCTTCCTAGTCCAAAATCTGCATATCGGCTTTGACCTCCCAAATCTTAACAAGTAATAGACTACTCTTGACCAGAACCCTGAACCATAATATAAACAGTCGGTTAACATGTTTTGTATGTTACACATGTGAGGTCTGTCCAGACGGTATCCAACCGTGTAATATGAAAAATAGAGACATTTATTGAAGAAGATACAAGAAACATTGTACAAAGGGCAGTGACTCCCCAGTCTCCTTCAAAGTATGCACCTTGGGACCTCACACAGTTCTCCCAATTGCCATCATGTTTTCCAGAATCTCATCAATGGTCTGAAATCTTTTCCCTCTCAAAGGTGATTTTAGTTTTGGGAAGACCCAGAAGTCTCAGGGCACCAAATCCAGGCTGCAGGGGGGCTGAGTCACCTGGGTGATATTCTGCTTTACCAAAATACTCTGCATGAGATATGATGCATAAGTGAGCGTGTTGTTGGCATGGAGCTGCCAATTACCAGTTTCCCATAGCCATTGCCTTCTGAATCATCCAAATAGTTTCCGTGGAGGAATGTTCAGGCTTAACACAGAATCTGATGCAGATTCATTGCTGCACTCACTCAGTCCTTTTGAATGCAACAGCCACACAATACACATGCTCACTCAACGGTGTCTCCTGCCCCCACTGACTAGTATGGTGAAGTCATCATTGTTCATACATGCACATTCTAGTCCACTTTCCTTGGCTGCCAGGTTACATTGATGTCATACAAACTGTTCTCATTATTTTAACAATGGCTGGAGTTTTTCCAAACAGACCTCATATTAATGCTGTATTCTTACAATAAAGTAAGCTAGAGAAAAGAAAACATTAAGAAAATCATAAGGAACAGAAAATATATTTACAGTTTTTATTAAAAAAGTGGACCATTCATTTCAAACCTGTGCTGTTCAAGGGTCAACTGTATTTGTTTACAGAAATTATTGGAATTAACTAAGTGGGTTAGCTACTTAACTAAGTGGTCCATTGAAAGAAATGGCTGACTCAACTGGCTTTTTAAGTCATGTTAAGTTCACGTTGAATGTGTTAGTTTTAAAATGAATACTTGGGGATTTTGCAAAATATGGCATGAAATAATCTCATTTCTGAGTAGGCTATCTAGAAAGCAACTTCTATAACACGATGCAGTAAGAAAACCTGTTTTGTTTTTAAAAAATAATCATCTTTACTTTTGTAGTGTTGTTTAATAAGGGACCCTAAACGAAGGATATCCATTGCTGAGCTTCTGGCACACCCATATGTTCTTATTCAAACTCAACCAGGTACTTATTTATAAATCGATTTATTACCAGATTACTAATATAAACAGACTTTTAACTGTTACAAGAAAACAATCTGAATTGGCTGTCGTCTTCCAGACTGCCTCCTTCCTTAAGAAAGTTCCCTTTTTTTTTTAATGCTAAATATTGAAATAAATTACTGCCTTTCTTTATTTACTGGCATATATTTTTATTTATCCTCAGTAAGGGGCTATGATCAGGGATAAATTACAAGTCAACCCTGGGTGGTGTGGATTGAGCCTGTGAACCAGAGTGTCACCGGTTTGATTCCCAGGGAGGGCACATGCCTGAGTTGCAAGCCGGGTCCCCAGTGGGAGGCATGTGAGAGTCAACCACGTATTGATGTCTCTCTCCCTCTCCTTCCCTCCCCCTCTCTAAAAATAAATAAATAAAATCTTTAAAAAAGAATAGAATGTCACTTATTGTAGTGCTAAATGGAATATGTATTTGTATATGAAGGTATATTTTTCTTATTAGTACCAGTGTGTTATTGACTATATTTTTTTATAGGTAACCTTAAGGGGACCTCTGAAGAAATGAAACATGTTCTGGGCCAACTTGTTGGTCTAAATTCTCCAAACTCCATTTTGAAAGCTGCTAAAGTAAATATTTCTGTTGTCTATCTATGTTAATTTCCATTGTTTTATATGGTTAAGTGAGTTAAATACTTAAATGGATAATACAAAGAAAGCTGGTCCAGTTGTCAGATAACTATGAAGTATTTATCTATGTAATGTGTGCTTTTGACACATGTAGATTCATTTGATTTACATTCTTATTGTGCATATAGCATAATTGAAAGTGGATTGTTGTATAAAGTTCATTCAAAAGACTGCTGTCAAGTCTCAACTAGAATACATTGAATAAGGAGTCTTTTAAATCAACACCATTTTCACAGAGCTTTCAAATTCATTTCTTCTACCCAAATTTTTCTTAAACGGTTTTAGAGAAATCACAGTATTTATCACATATAATGACTTATGTGAAGCTGTACATAGCAGTCAGTACATTTCTCATAGCAAATGTCTCACACCTTTCAGCTTCACTATGCCTGTTTTTGTCTATACCATAATTTTTGTATCTCACTGCCATCAAACACCTAATCATTTCTAGAACCTTATGTGTGCTTATTTACCAGCTTGTTTAGTTACCAAGTGGTTACTAATTATACATTTCAGTTATAACACTATCATAAAATTATGGGAGGTTTTAGCTCTCTGAGTATGAGTAAAGCCAATCCAAGATGTCAAGAAGTTGGACACATTACTGAAGGAATTAGCTATTTATTCACGATTGTGCATTTATATGATTTAAGGTAAAATATTTGTCTTAAATTTTCTCAAGTGCTAATGTCTAAATCAATGGCTTTAAGAATTAAAATTGGGCAAAATTTGTTTTGACTTTGCTCTATATTTCATATCTCCATATTTTAAGTTTCTACCATTGTGTTTCAGCCTTTTATAAATGAAATTAAGGTAGATTAGTGACCTTTTTCAAGATTATGTGTTCCTTGATAGGAAAGATATCTTCCTAAATTAGACATTGACTTAGCCTTAAGCCCATATAGATTTTAATATAGCTATACTTACTAATTAATTTTTATGAGTTTTAATGTCTCTCTTCATTCATTTAAATATCACTGGCGAGTACATTTCCTGATGAGTGTATTTTACAGTATAGGAATTTATCTAAGACTGGCTTTTTTTGAGAAAAAGTAAGGGAGATCAGGAAGGCCTTGAAGACACATATATATGCTTATTAAAAGCATGTTACATTTCTCTTATAGAAAAATTGAGCTGTAACTCATAATAGCTGATTCTTAGGCCAAGCTAGGTATTAAAATTCTTAATTATTTCCAACCATTTATAAAATAATTCCCTAATTATAAGAACAAGGGAGAAAATTATTGCATATTAAAATATATAATTATCTCTATTAATCTGATAATATTGAATTTTAAGTTCTAAAACAGATATGTGTTTTTAATTTCAGACTTTGTATGAGCACTATAGTAGTGATGAAGGTCATGATTCCTCTTCATCATACAAGACTTTTGAAAAAAGATGAGAAGAAAAATTATTTGCAGCTACTCAGGAACTGTCAAATATCACCTGTAAAATATATTGGACTGCTCTCCTCTTGATTCTGTGGAAATCTACTCTTGGAGACAACTTCACTCTGAAATGCCATTGATAGAAAAATTCAGTGGATTATCCTCAAAAAATTCCTAAAAATAATAACCACTAGTGCACTGTATATATTAAATTATAGAATTGTTTTCTCACTTATGATTCCCTGTCATTTCACACTTGAAACAGTGGGTGGAAAACTGAAGTGTATTCTGAAGAACTATGTAAATAAAACTTGGTAGCATAACATGACACTAAAATGTTTAAGCTATAAAATTATTTTCTTCGAATATATTGGTGGTGTAGCAAAATTCTTAATAAAATCGGATTAAGAGTGGAACTTAGTAAATTCTGTTGGATTTTCTACATAAACAGTCATGTCACCTGCAAACAAGACAGTTTTATTTCTTCCTTCTCAACTTATATGCTTTTTATTTCTTCTTGTTTTGTTGCATTAGCTAGCATGTGCACATGGTGTTGAAAAGGATTGGTGATGGAATTTTCTTGCCTTATTTCTGATCTTAGTGAGAAAGCTTCAAGTTCCTCACCATTAAATATGATGTTAGCTGTATATTTTTTGTATATACAGGGTGGGGCAAAAGCAGGTTTATAGTTGTGAGTACAAAACACAGAGTTTGCTCTTGTATTATTATTCAATAACTATGGTATTATTTTTCATACAAACAACAGTAAACCTACTTTTGCCCCAACCTGTGTTCTTTATCAAGTTGTGGAAATTTCCCTCTATTCCTAGTTTTCTGAAAGTTCTTGTCATGAATAGGTATTGGATTTTGTCAATTGCTTTTTCCACATCTATTACTAATGATCATGTGACTTTTCTTTTTTTAGCTTGTTCATGTGGTTTGAGCACGTTAATTGATTTTTGCATATTGAACCAGCCTTGCATACTTGGGATAAATCTCACTTTGTTGTGCTTTATAATTTGTTTTATATATTGCCAAATTTCATTTGCTAATATTTTGTTGAGAATATTTGCATCTATATTGATGAGAGACTATTGGTCTGTGTTTTTTTGTAATGTCTTTGTGTGGTTTTGGCATTAGGGTAATACATAAAAAGAGTTAAGAAGTATTTCTTCTACTTCTATTTTCTGAAAGTGATTGTAGAGACATTTTTTCCTTTAATGTTTGGTTGCATTCACCAGTGAACCCATTTTGGCCTGGTGCCTTCTCTTTTGAAAGACGATTAATTAATAGATATGGATCTATTTAAGGTTGTGTACTTCTTTTTATGTGAATTTCAGCAAATTGTGTCTTCCAAAAATTTGGTCCATTTCATCTAGGTTATCAAATTTGTCAGTATAGAGTTAGTCACATTATCCTTTTACTGTCCCCAGAATCTGGTGATGTCTCCCCTTTCTTTTCTGATAGTATAGTAGCAATTTGTGTCTTTTTTTTTTCCCCCTTAAGTTAGCTAGAGGTTTATCACTTTTATTGATGTTTTTAAAGAATCAGTTTTGGTTTCGTTGATTTTTTTTTCTATTGCTTTCCTGTTTTCGAGTTTATTGATTTCTGCTCTAATCTTATTTCTTTTCTTCTGCTTAGGATTTAATTGGCTTTTTTTGTTTGTTTCTTTCCTAAAGTGGAAAGTTAGATCACTGATTATAAATTTCTTTATATTTCCTAATATGTGCATTCAGTGCTATACTTTTTTCTCTATGTACTGCTGCATTTCACAAATTTTGGTAAGTTGTGTTTTCATTTTATTTATTCAAAATACATTAAGTTCTTCTTGGTGTGAATACCAGGAGGCAGACATTGTCATGGGGCATCTTTGGGGTTTCCTACCACTCCATATTAGCTTTCTTTATGATTTATATTTTTCTTATTTTGTACACATTTTTAAAGTTTTTTCTTATGCGGTTTGGTTTAAATTACTTTCGTTTTTTAAAAATGATTTTTATCAGATATGTATATATTTTAAGTATATTTTATTGATTATGCTATTACAATTATCCCATTTTTTTCTCCCCTTTATCCCCCTTCCTCCCTGCACCTCCCCCTTCCACCAGCATCCCACCCACCCACCCCCACGTAGTTCATGTCCTTGGGTCGTACATATAAGTTCTTTGGCTTCTCTATTTCCTATACTATTCTTAACTTCCCCCTATCTATTTTATGCCTACCAATTATGCTTCTTATTCCCTGTACCTTTTCCCCCCATTCTTCCCCTCACTCTCCCTGCTGATAACCCTCCAGGTGATCTCCAGGTGGTTCTGTTTCTGTTCTATTGTTTGTTTAGTTTTTGTTTCTTTAGGTTCAGTTGTTGATAGTTGTGAGCTTGTCGTTATTTTACTGTTCATAGTTTTGATCTTTTTCTTAGATAAGTCCCTTTAACATTTCACAAATACGGACTTGTTGTTGATAAACTCCTTTAACTTGGCCTTATCTGGGAAGCACTTTATCTTTCCTTCCATTCTAAATGATAGATTTGCTGGATAGAGTAATCTTGGCTATAGGTCCTTGCCTTCACATATGTGTAAGTTCTTAACCTACGGCTATCTCTTAATCTGTTTTTTTTAATATATTTTATTGGTTATCTTATTACAGTTGTCCCATTTCCCCCCTTTCATTCCCCTCCACTATGTATACCCCCTCCTACCCACATTCCCCCCTTTAGTTCATGTCCATGTGTCATAAGTTCTTTAGCTTCTACATTTCCCACACTATTCTTGCCCTCCCCCTGTCTATTTTCTCTCTTTCATCTATGCTACTTATTCTTTGTACCTTTTCCCCCTCTCTCCTCCTCCCACTCCCCTGTTGATAACCCTCCATTTCTGTGGTTCTGTTCCTGTTTTAGCTGTTTGCTTAGTTTGCTTTTGTTTTAGGTGTGGTTGTTAATAGCTGTGAGTTTGCTGTCTTTTCACTGTCCTGTTTTTTATCTTTTTCTTAGATAAGTCCCTTTAACATTTCATATAATAAGGGCTTGGTGATGATGAACTCCTTGAACTTGACCTTATCTGAGAAGCACTTTATCTTCCCTTCCATTCTAAATGACAGCTTTGCTGGATAGAGCAATCCTGGATGTAGGTCCTTGCCTTTCATGACTTGGAATACTTCTTTCCAGCCCCTTCTTGCCTGCAAGGTCTCTTTGGAGAAATCCGCTGACAGTCTGATGGGAACTCCTTTGTAGGTGACTGTCCCCTTATCCCTTGCTGCTTCCAGAATTCTCTCCTTCATTTTAATCTTGGCTAATGTAATTATGATGTGCCTTGGTGTGTTCCTCCTTGGATCCACCTTCTTTGGGACTCTCTGAGCTTCCTGGACTTCCTGGAAGTCTATTTCCTTTGCCAGATTGGGGAAGTTCTCCTTCATTATTTGTTCAGATAACTTTTCCACTTGTTGCTCTTCTCTTCTCCTTCTGGTACTCCTATAATTTGGATGTTGGGATGTTTAAAGATGTCCTGGAGGTTCCTAAGCCTCTCCTCATTTTTTTGAACTCTTGTTTCTTCATTCTTTTCTGTTTGGTATTTCTTCCTTCTGGTCCACACCATTGATTTGAGTCCCAGTTTACTTCCCATCACTATTGGTTCCCTGTGCATTTTCCTTCATTTCACTTAGTGTAGCCTTGATTTGTTCATCTAATTTGCAACCAAAATCAACCAATTCTGTGAGCATCCTGATCACCAGTGCTTTGAACTGTGCATCTGATAGGTTGGCTATCTCTTGGTCACTTAGATGTATTGACTCTGGTGCTTTGATTTGTTCTTTCCTTTGAGCCATTTCTCTCTGTCTCTGTCTCTCTCTGTCTCTTTCTCTCTTTTGGCGGGGGGGGGGTCTGGTCATGCCTGTTACATATGGGGGCAGAGCCTTAGGTGTTCACCAGGGCGGGGCAGCTCAGTTGCTGGGTTGTGATGCTGTATGGGGGAGGGGTGGCAGTGTCAGAGGGAACAATGTCACTTGCTCAGCTCTCGGATTTCAGTCCCCTCTGTGAGGCTGGGAGTCTCTCCTGGCACTTCAACCCCCACAGGTGTTTTCAACTGGTGCTTTTAGGCTTTATTCCCTAGCACTGGGGCCCTGAGTTGCGCAGTCTGTCTCGCTGCCCATTTTCACCTGGTTTATCTGCGTGCAAATGTGTGACTGCAGTCAGCTGCCTTGTGCACCTTGCTGGGTCTGCTTGTTGCCTCCCCATGCCTGGTAACCGCCGCCTGTGCGCTTGGGGTGTGCCAACTGCTGCCGGCGTGTCTGGGACCATTAGCCACTGCTTTTTACTGCCACGATCCCTCTGCCAGCCGCCTCTCTGCCCCTCTTAGTGGTCTGGGTGAATCCGTTGTCAGACTTCCATACAATTCAATTTTCTCTCTGTTCTGATTGTTTTTTTGGTTCTAAATTTTTGTTGTCCTTAATTTTGGGTGTGAGAGGAGGCACAGTGTGTCCACCTACACCTCCATCTTGGCTTCTTAATCTGTTCTTGAAAAACCAGATGTTTTTTGCAAAAATAACTTCTAACTAGTCACCTATTTTCTGTTACGTTAAATGGAAAAATTACAATTTATTTCATCTTTTCTGAAACAGTAAAACATCTGAAGTTAAGGGAAAAGCTGTCAAGTTAGGGTGATAATGTTTAAATAATCACTTTCTGATTGCTAAATTATATCTATTTTTGCCTTATGTATTTTGAGGCTGTTGCACTAGATGCATACAAACTTAGGATGTTTTATATTCCTTACAAGTATAATGTTTACCATTTCATAGGGATTTTCATGATTTCTAAAGATGTATTTGGTTTTTGTAAATGTAGCTTTTCAGGTTTCTTTTGATTAATGGTTGCCTGGTGTATGCGTGTGTATGTATTTATTTTTAATTTAAACTTTTCTGTGTCTTTTTAGGAATATCTCTGGTAAATAACATACATAAATTTTACCTTATATACAATCACTGGTAATTTTTCTCTTTTATCTGATAAATGTAATCCATTTAGATTTGTTGTAATTTGTTTCTATCATCATATATCTGTATATCTATAAAATTGATTTTATTTGTTCTTTCATTAATCAATCTTTCCTGGCTTCTCCCCTGTACTTTTTTTTTAAGTTTTCCATAATTTCCCCTCTGATGCCTTAGAAGGTTTAGAGCCCTTCTCTCTCTCTCTCTCTCTGTCTCTCTCTCTCTGTGATTAGTCTTAATTTTAACCAAACTTATTTAACTTAACAAAGACATATCCACCTCTGTACCAAACAATACAAAGACTTAAGTCTATTTTAACTAAATTAACATAACTTGCATGACGTTGTGGCGTAATATTTCAGTTTTATCCTATTATAACCCCACAGACTAATACCATTTTATAAGGACAATTTTTATTTAGATTCACAGAAAACATTTACCATTTTATATATTCCTTGTATCAAACTATTCTTGGGATTATTTCCTCTCTTTTTAAAGTATTCCCTTTTGAAATTTCTTTAGCAAAGATCTATTAACAGTAAATTATTCATTTCTGTTTACTTAAAAATATTTTAAATTCATCTTTGTTTTCATAAAGATTGTTTTTCAGGGTCTTAATTCTAAATTGATAGTTTTCCTTCTACTTCTGGTTTTTATTATTGCTATCAGAAACTCTTTTATTTATCTAATTATTATTTTTGTATAAACTATCTGCCTTTTTTCTCCAGCTGCTTTTAAGATCTTTTAACCTTCTGCA
The DNA here is from genome assembly GCA_039655065.1 of Glossophaga mutica. Taxonomy (NCBI): domain Eukaryota; kingdom Metazoa; phylum Chordata; class Mammalia; order Chiroptera; family Phyllostomidae; genus Glossophaga; species Glossophaga mutica. Next base: position 147,176,574 of record CM077306.1, read on the forward strand.
ATTTGCTGTTTCACTAAAATATTCCAGTTGTTCATTGTTTTGTTTTTAATTCTGTTTGGTATATATTAAATGCTTTCCAAGTCTATGAAATCATGTATCTTCTTGATTTTGAAATATTCTCAACTAATATCTCTTCAAACTTTTTCATTTTTAGAAGTTCTATTTGGTTCTTTTTCAAATTATCCCTTTTTCTTGATGATTTTTTCCTATTTTCTCAGATGATTGATTCTAGAATTTTTTAAGTAATTTTACATGGTTCAATTTTATGTTCTGTATCTACAATTTCAGTATTTGAAGTTTTTACATCTTTTTTTTACTTTGATAATATTTTCTTACTGTGTTGGAGGTCTCCAAGATCACCTCCAAGTTTGATGATTTGCTGGAAAGACTTAAAGGATTCAGCACAGAATCATATTCATCAGTATGGTTTATTATAGTGAAAGGATGTAAAGCAAAATCAGCAAAGGGAAGAAGTGCAAGGAGCAAAGACTGCAGGAAACAAGCCAGGAGCTTCTGAGGCTCCTTCCCCAGTGGTTCACAGAGATGAACTTAATTTCCTAACAACAACTTGTAACAACACCTGTGAATGTCTATCCCATAAGCTCAATAGAGACTTGGCACCCTGGGTGGTTAGTGGGGGCTGGTCATGAACTCATGCTGTGACTAGCATGACGTTTTAGGCTCCCAGAAGAAAAGCAGGTGTTTAGTATAAGCCACTTGGTTGTATCTCACGCTTTAGGCCTAGGGAACCACTCATTTAGGCAATGATGGGAACCCCCCCTCAATCTAAGTTTCCAGACTCCAGCCAGAGTAACAAGTAACCCTGAAAGAGTTCTATAACGAAACAACAAAACTCTATTAAGGTCATGCAGGAGGGAGAAGGACAGCTGCTCTGGTTTGCCCTCAGTCTTGGAGCCAGGCTGTCTGGTGCCCCAGTACCTGGGTGCCCTGGTAGACAGGGAAAGCGCACGCACGGTAAATCATACGTGGTCACTTAGAATTACCATCTTTACCTCTCACAATTCATTGATTAAGTAAAGTTACATGTTTTTTATGTAAGGATCTCATGTCTAGAGAGGAGAGCTAAAAGTATATGATGAACATCCCTGTTTAAATTTGTAAGAAGATGGAGCTTTCTTACTTTGCTTCCATCGGGGGTTCCTACCCTGTAGTTCAGAGCCCCTAGGACTACTGGGTAGTAAGTGACACAGAGAATAAAAGTACATATGCTACTTTTTTCTTGCCGTGTCATTTTAGAGGGGGGTTTTATTTGGTGCTACTTTCCTAATGTACTTACAAATAACTTCAGGATGCTCTCCATGGTTCTTCCACCTTCCTGCTCTTTTCCTTTCTACTCCATCCACTTTTACCTCTGGAAAGAATGTATATTGTATTGAAGAGGGAAATGTATTAGTAATTACATTAATGGCTTGCTTAATAAGGAAATAATGTTTATTGTGTTAGAATGTTTGTAGAGACATACACAGTTTCCAGCACAAATAATGTCCCTTTTTATTACAAAATCTTTTATTACAAAATCATAAGCATGTCATTCTGTAACAACATCACACTCAAGCACATCATGACATTTTAAGTGAAAGTTCAAATTAAAACTATAAATTATTACACCCACACTATTATCCTACCTACCAACCACTCTCAAGCAGGTGTTACTTCTGCCGGACCCTGTATATGGAATTAATTTGCATGTGATGTTATTAGAAATATGTTAAATTAGTATATTTGAGAGAATAAGATCAGAAACATCCATGTAGACACAGGTGAGGTAAGGAGGAGGAGGCTGTGAATGGTTGTGTACCTTCTTGATATAAGAATGAAGTGAGGCAAGAACATAGTTGGCGTTCAATTATGTGGAACAGAGGATCCAGCTCAAACTCTGTTAGAGTCTCCATTTAGTCTAAGGATATTTTAATATTTATTTTTAGGAAAGTATATGTATGATAATTATCCACTGAGCAATGGTGGACTAGCTGGCTTTACCCTGGAGAAAAATCTCAGGGGTTTGGGGAGTGGTGGGGTGGGGTGATGAAAAGAAATGAGGGAAATCCCTTGGAGTAGGGCAAGGAGCCACACTGGAACTGCATATCTGGGCATACCTGAGCATGCTGCCTCTCTTCCCTTTGTTGAGACTCTGATCAGGCTACACAAACCTAGTACATTGCCTCTTCCATCTTGCTTGTCTCTGGATAAATGGAAAGCAACCATAGATGGAGGGTTTTATTTGTGAATTTCTCAGTGGCTTTTTTTTTTTTTTTTTAAGATTTTATTTCTTTGTTGTTAGAGAGGAAGGGAGAGAGAAAGAGAGGGAGAGAAACATCAATGTGTGGTTGTCTTTTGCATGCTCCCTACTGGGGACGTGGCCTGCAACCCAGGCATGTGTCCCAACTGGGAATCGAACCAGCAACCCTTGGATTCACCACCTGGCATTTAATTCACTGGGCCAAACCAGCCAGGGATCAGTTTGTTTGGTCTTTTTTTTTTAATGTTACTATAAAAGGAAAATAGTCTCATCTTTATCTGTCTGAGAAATACAGTAGAAAGATACATAAGTGACTTCTAATCCCATGAAGCTGAGTTAATTACTTTTAACATTGGGCATATTTGGACAACCATGATAATATAATTTTATACTTATTCTTCTACTTATCTTTCTCATAAGCATTTTCCTAACTCATTTAAACCCTTCATAAATATAACTTTTAGTTCCTATGAAATATCCTATCTTGCAAATGTATAAGGATAGTTCCTTTTTTTATTTTGTATAAAATAATCCAGAATAAACCTCTATAATATTTTGTTTTTAGGAATTGGAAGTTAGTGTTGGTTGCAAAACATAACTAATAATATAAATTCACAAAGGAAGATCACGATGCCAACATGTTTTTTGTCTTCTTGAATTATTAGCGATTTGGTATTAGATTTGGACATTGAGATTTGGTTTTACTTTTAAGCCATCCCTGATGTGTGGCGGTTGACCCAATACCCTTATAAGTAGATTTAAACTATTTAACCAAAGAATCCTGTTGGTTCCACTTTTAAGATATACCTAGAATTGGAAAAGTCCTCACCAACTCCAGCTATATCACCTGGGATCATTGAAGTAACTTCCTAACTGTTAACTTCTACTCTTGGCCCTCTGTACTCTGCTTATCACACAACATGATTTGTTCAAATATGGGTCAGAGCACTTTGCTCCTCTGCCCAATTCCCTCCAACTGCGTCCCATCTAAGGAAGAGTAAGTGCTTGAGTCCTTGTGGGATAGGCCTTTCCTGCTGTGCACAACCATCTCTTCTTGTCTGATGCCCCTTGGGCTTGTGGTTCCCTCTTTTAGAATGCTTTTCCCCAATAGTCACTAGGCTTGTTTCCTCATCTTCTTGTGTTTGTTCAAATGTCATTTTCCTAATGACATTTAGGAAACAAGCCTAGCTTCCTTAAATCACACATTTAAAATCTGCCCTGGCCGGGTGGCTCACCTGGCTCCCATGGTAAAAGCGTTGTCCCCATATGCCAAGGTTGTGGGCTTGTTTTTTCTTTTTCCTTTCTATTCTTTTTTTTTTTTTTAACTTTATTGTGTTTCAAGTACAGTTATCTGTATTTCCTCTCCACAGTCAGGGCGCACACAAGAATCAGCCAATGAATGCATAAATAAATGGAACAAGAAATGGTTGTTTCTCTTCCTCTCTAAAATCAATCAATCAACCAATCAAATGAAATTATAATCCCCTTCCTTGCTTTATTACTTCTTTATAAGATTTATCCTTCTTACATTCTTTACAATGACTTAATTTTTTTACCTGTTTATCTATCCCCATGGTGATACCAGTTGCCACAACCGGAAGCTTTTTATGGGTTTTGTTCACTATTCCTGGTGCCTAATACAATGTCTGGTCTATAGTTGACACTTGAATACATGAATAAAAGCTTTTCCCCCCTGGAAAGGAAGCATCATAAAATATTTCTTACAGAAAAACAATGTTAGCCATATCAGCAAACTGCTAGCCCAGCAGACTGCTGTAACCCATAGATAGAGTGGTAGACAAAATGATACCATCCTTTACAGGTTTTACCCATTCCAAGTGACCCAGCTTGCAGCACTGGGATTTTAGAAATAAAGGAAGTTCACAGGGGCAAACTCTTTTTCCAGACATGCCCTTAACTGACAGGGAGGATTACATACATAATTAGAGATTTGCTTTTCTACAGAGGCACATCATACTAGGTGAAGAGGCACAACATGTCCTAGGTGAAGTGTTTCTATGTTCAAATAAATGAAGTAAACAAATACCTGCCCTCCGGGTGCTTATTTCTGTTTCTCCTCTTCCTATGTTACGAGGGAAATTTTTTCTTTTTTTTGGCTGTAGCTCAGATGTCTTGGCATTGACTTTCTAGTTCTTGCTGATACCATGTGTGGTAGAGCAAATGCACGGAAGTGTTGGCAAGACAGGAGGGACAAGCAGCATGTATGCCCACAACTCTGAGAGGCTGTTGCTGTCTCCCAGAGGCATCCCTGGCTCCCTTCTCTGGTGGGTTCCCCATGGTCTGACTGTCATAACCAGATAGTCTCCCACTGCAGCCTGGAATCGAGTCTTCTCCCCCCCCACTCTCAGGCTTGCCCAAATTCTGCACAGGACGAGAAGTGGTGAGGGTGTTGCCTGTCCCACAAGTTTGGCAGTTGGTAGCCTTGTGAGTCAATGTTCACTGTCCCCAGGTGTGTGTGGAGTGGTAGTGACAACAGCTGTGGTTCCAGTTTTAAGCAGGCATTTCTGGTTTGGGTGTCAGTCTGTATAAATGATTGATGTGAAACAAAGCTACAGGGCGCAGCCAGGAACAGGTTGGAAGACATTGTCAATCACTGCTCGCCCCATCTGTCCGGTGAGCACTTAGAGCACTTTCCTCGTACAGTTGCAAATCTCAGCATTCATTTTGTCCTCACTGGCTTGTCCTTGCTGCTTACCCTTCTATGACTGAAGGTGACATGGAACCAAGTAAAAAGGATTCAACTCGGGCAGCAACTCATTACGATGAAGACTAAGATTTTCATCTTCCTATAATTGAGACAGCTCTACATGCAACATTATCCTTTTTCTTTCCTTGCCATTGTGGTCCACAGGTTTGACCTGAATAATTCTGTCTCCCTTTTTCCTTCTTTGCCCATACCTATTCCTACCATATAACAACTGCTTTCGTGATTTCTTCCTACTCTTTGACTCCCAGTTTTAAACCATCATCACCATGGCACTCAGTCATCCCCATCTCCCCCTTTTTATGGTGTCCAGCTCATCGTGTGCAGCACTGCCTCTCAAAGTATGGTTCCTGGATGAGCAGTACCAGCACCATCACTTGGGAATTTCTTAGAAATGCAAATTCCCCAGCTCCTTCCCAGATCTCCTGGACCAGAAACTTTTGATGGGTCCTCATGATTGTGGTTTACCAAACCCTCCAGGTGAGAACCTCTGAGCCTCTGATGAATGTCATAACCAGGGTCACCAGTTGAAAACATTGTTTCATCAATTGCCTCTTCAGCTCAGACATCTTGAATGGCTCCCTGTTCCTTACAAGACTGAGTTTGATCTTATCAACTTCTACTCTTCTGGATTACCTTTGCTCCACTTGGACTCCCTGCTTTCTGACATTTTTGTCATTCCATGCCACTCCCCTCCCCACGCTCTCCACCCTTACTCATATCCTTTGTGTCTCAGCTGCATAGCTCAAGTATTATTCCTGAGTCCAGCCCAGAGTTTTCTCCTCCTCAACTTAATCTGCTCTCAGGCACTGATATAGTCTAAAGCACTCACTTAGCACTTATTATCCCACCTTGTATTGACAGACCTTATTTTACACACATGGGTCTAGTTTTCCCTAAATAGATTATAAACTTCTTAAGGCAGGGGTGTCAAACTCATCTTCACCAGGGGTCACATCAGCCTCGCAATTGCCCTCAAAGGGCCAAATGTAGTTTTAGGACTGTATAAATATAACTACTCCTTAACTAGGGGCAAGGAGCTCGGTGCTGCCTCAGGATAAAGACAAGGTGCCAGCAGGATAAAACAAGGTGGTGGGCCGGATTCGGCCTGCGGGCCTGGTGTTTGCCGCCTGAAGATTTTATGAGATTAAGCCTCTTAGCTTCATATTCACAACATATGATTTCTTTCTTATGCTTTATATCAGTCTTTTCAAAACTGGCCTGATAATAAGAACATCTATTATATTTGTGAAAAAAAAAATTTTTTAAAGAATCTGGAAGCCCCATAGCAGACCTTCTAAATTGGAATTTTCAGGGCAGGGTCCTGAGGACCCACAGTTTGAATGGATACCCAGTGTTTTCTGTCATTAAGCATGTTTGGGAAACAGCTACAAACAGTAAGTGCTCAAACATGGATTTTTTTTTTAAACAGGTGCCTTTTTATTGTTTTTCTTTTAATTTTTATTTCTCAATTAGAGGCTACTTTTGATATTATTTTGTGTTGGTTTCAAGTGTACAGCATGGTGGTTAGTCAATCATACACTTTACAAAGTGCTCCCGCCAATATTTCCCATACCCACCTGGCACCACACACACTTATTGCTGTATTGTTAACAATATTCTTCATCCCTTCACTTCTTTCACCCAATCCCCAAAACCTCCTCCCCCTGACAACCACCAGTTCACCTTCGGTGTCTGTTTTAGTTTAGTTTTGTTTGTTTATTTTGCTTGATTAAAAGAAACAAACACTGAGTGCCAGCCTGCGAACCAAAGGGTCGCCTGTTCAATTCCCAGTCAGGGCACATGCTTGGGTTGCTGGCCAGGTCCCCAGCAGGGGGCGCACAAGGGCAACCACACATTGATGTTTCTCTCACTCTCGCTTTCCTTTCCTTTTCCTCTCTCTAAAAATAAATAAATAAAATATATTTTTTAAAAAGAACAAACAGGAAAGGGAGAGCCTCTGTGAGACACACCCTGTGAGGACATGATAAGTACTTGCTGAATGCCTGAGCCCAAGAGGGAGCTGGGAAGGAACAATCAAGGAAGGCAAACGGGGGTCAGGCCCAGGAGACACCAGGAAGGGGAACATCAGGAAAACTGTGTAGGTGGACAGTAAGATTTAAATGACACCCTGCTCCTCCTGGGAGGGGCATGCAGCTCCAGCGCCAGCTGGTGAGTAGACTCCAAGTAGTAAGGTGGGCATGTGAGCAGGAGTAAAAGGGAGATAATGATAAAATAAAAGTTCCTTTCTCTGGCCGGGTGGCTCAGTTGGTAGGGATGTTGTGGGTTCGATTCCTAGTCAGGGTGCATGCCTGAGTTTCAGGTTCCATCCCCCAGTTGAGGCGTGTACAGGAGGTCACCAATCCATGTTTCTTTCTCACATCAATGGTTCTCTCTGTTTTTCTCTCTCCCTGTCTCTCTCTCTAAAACGGACAGACATGTCCTCAGGTGAGGATTTTTTTTTTACGTTCCTTTTATTGTGTTCCATTCTGTGAGCTGAGTGATTTTGACATTTGTGAATCACTGGAAGGCAGAAATTGCTTTCTCCCTCAACATACATTCCAGGAGTCCCTAAGAAGACAGTCTTGTTTAGAATATCATTCAGGCCAATCTGTGTCACTTTCTAAATGAAAAAACTGAGCCCAGAGAGTGAACAACTTGCCCAACCATGTTTTGTTTTTATTTTCAGAACAGAAACAAGGATCTAGGTCATCTGATTCAATCATCCAAACCTCTTAAACAAATAATTATATTAATTTGTAAGAGTATCTATCTTATGAATCTTCATTTTACCTAGAAAAGAACAATGAATACCTAATTCGATCCTAAATTAAAAAATGTTGAAACCTGAGATGAACTGAGTTAATGATGTGCAAGCAACTGTCTCAATAACTGGCATATAGCTGGCCTTTAATGCCTGCCTATTCTTCTAGTCTTTGAATTGTAATTCAAATCCTGACCTAGAAGTTCATGCATTTTGATTGTTTGCATAGTTTAGGGTATTGGCTTTGGAGTTATTCAGATCTGAATTTGACTCTTGGCTCTGCCATACACTGTGTGACTTTGTTCATAATTGTTTAATCTCTCTAAGCCTGGGTTTCTCTACCCACACAATGGGAATAATAATACCTTGCATGAGCACTCTGAAGAGTTAATGTAATGGTGCTTAGCACAATGCCGGACATTTAGTAAGTGCTTAATGAATACGAGTTATTTTTATTATTGATTTGCAGGAAAACTGTAGTCTGATCTGTCCCTTCTTCTAAAGAGGCAGTTAATGGAAAGAGAGTGGTATCTCATTCAACTACTGAAGTTTGAATCTCGGGATCCTGGAAATGTTATTTAACGATTTCATGCCTCAGCTCTTCTGCCGATATTACAGATAAAGACCTTCTACCTAATTTGCAGGGTTATTGTGGGGAATAAATGAGGTAATACATGAAACGTGCTTCATACAATGCTCAGCACAACATGAATATTAGTTTTATATATTAATATATTTCTGTTTGTATTTATTGGCTTTGAGATTTTCTTTTTCTGACTTTGAAGAGAAGATCCCTTCCTCTTGGCAAGGCTGGACTTCCCTTTTTGTCTAATTCTGTGTCAGAGTTTGCACCTAATGGCCTATACCTCCAATTCAGTCATTTCATTCCTTCCTTTCTTCTTCTTAAAGCTGGAGTAACCCTTCACCCAATAGTCAGAAATTAATCGGTTTTGCATGAAAGAAATGATCAATAGTGAGGGAACAAGAAGAGGGCTGGTAATATATTAGATGTTTAGAGCAATTCCAGAAATGAAAAAAACAGGAAATTTTAAAGAATATTTTAAAAATGAATTAACAAGAATAGAAACTATGCTAAAATCTCTTGAAATTAGCCCAATTTTCCTGGTATAAAAAAGAATTAATAAAGTATCTTTCTGCTTACCCAAAGATAAATTCTTTTCTTTGTTCCTTTTCATCCAGCAGTTCTAAAAATTCTCAGGCCGGTGTATTTACCCGTTGACCCAGCCCTGCCCATGTCACTGCTCTGTGTGTCGAGTTTCTGGAGCACCGCCACCTCCTGACACATCTGTGCACGGGAACCACCACAATTGCCTTGCCTGCTCTGCTCTCAGCCCTTCTCAGATTCTGCCTGCGCACGGGGCTCTGGTTTCACACAGGTGTTCGCCCTCCTCCAGGAATGCAGAGAAGAGCAGCTCCATTCCCAGCTCTGACAGTCCGTCCTGACTGGCCCAAGCCCAGCATGGTGGTCTCATTGTCAGCCACCGATTGGTTTAGGCCTGGGCACGTATCCTTAATTCTGGCAAAGGAAACATGAAGAGAAGTCTGCTGGTGGTCTCTGGGAAATATATTCTTGTTCTTAAACATAAATTAATGGAAAGAAACAGTATCTATTCTTCTGGATGTGGTTATGTCTGCATTTAATATCGTGAACTGCAGTGGCTTTCCTGCAACCACAAAGTAAATGAGGGTTCGGTCAGCGGACAATAGCGATGAACTAACCATTGGTCATTGGTGATGTTCTAGATCCTAAGTTTAATTCCGAAGCCATCTTACCTTGGGAACTTTTCTTATATGAGATAATAAAAATTTCCTTAATATTTAAGCCAAGCTGAGTTATATATCATCTATTAGACATAGTTGGAAGCATCCTAAATAATACACAAGTCCTCATTCTGCTTAGACAAAGAGATCTCTCTAGGCCTCATACCTTCAAGTCCTACTACCTCTGTGAAGCTACCCAGAAAGTCCCAGCTCAAAATAAGAATCCTCTCCTCTGAACTACTTTATCCACTCAGTTTTGACATCTCTTTCTCCTTCTCTCTACCCACTTCCCCTTCTCTCTCTTAGCACCTCTTTTTGTAAAGATCCTATGATAACTTTCGGCAATCCCAATTTCTTGCACACCACCTGAAAAACACAAACCTCCTGGTGGGGGGGAGGAAGAGAACAATCTTGGCTTTTACACTGTGCACATTGGTTTATATGCATATGCTTGAGTGGCAGTATGTTTTAATGTAAAAAGTGTGAATTTGGGGGCTGGCCAGCTTACTTACTAACTGCAGGTTTTATGCAACTTGCTTAACCTTTCTCAGTTTCTATTTTCTCTTATGTAAAATATGGTTTGTAACACCTTGCAACATTATTTCGAAGATTAAATGGAGCAATGACATCATGTATAATAGCTATCTATATGTATCTAGATATACAACTTTTCCTGAATTTATTTGGGATTGCTGAGGAAAAAATAATTCATACAAAGAGGACAGTCAGCAGTGGCCAATGGAAGAAGTAAAGAAGTAGAAGATATTTGATATTTCACCCTGGTTGGTGTGGCTCAGTGGATTGAGTGCTGGCCTGAGAACAAAAGGGTCACTGGTTCAACTCCCAGGGCACATGCCTGGGTTGCAGGCCTGGTCCCCAGTAGGAGGCACGTGAGAGGCAACCACACATTGATGTTTCTTTTTCTCTCTTTCTCCTTCCCTTCCTTTCTCTAAAAATAAATAAATAAACCCTTTTTTAAAAGAAGCAGAAGATATTTAGACATTATCTCACTAATATTCTTATTGCACAAATGAGAAAATGGAAGCCCAGAAATGTTTTAAGAAAGACTCACCCATAGCTTTACTGCTCTTTGATGCATTTTAATGTACACAAATGAGCTTTTTACCCCAGAAAAAGTGATTTTGATAACTAGGATACATCTATTTCCTCATTTTTTTCCCTTTTGCTTGCACTAAGATTTGGATCAAGTGATAAAGAGCAAGATGCTAATGTGAAATATCTTCAAGACCAGCCCAAATTTCACATCGCCCTACTCGAGAGACAGAACATGATATTGGGAATGTGAACTATTAACCGAAGCAAAGACTAAGGGAAATGGGGATCATCTCTATTCTAATTTTGTTACTAGGGTAGAGGCTATAACCTCAGCAATTGAATTAATCTTATTTTCCTCATCTATAAATGGCTTTGCTCTCTAAATCACATTTTCTCCTTATGATTTGAAAAATCACAATAAATGGGAGAGGAACCGTAGAACCAAGCAAGCTAAGAATGTGCAATGCCTTGGTCACCCTAAGTTAACCTTAAATGAAACACCAGCATCCCACAGGACTCTTGACTTGCTCAAATTCATCAAACTATTGAAATTTGCTCAGAGGAGCACTCACTCCTCTTTTGCAATCCAGGTGTAGCAGGAAATACAGAGGAAACAATGATTAGATTGTAGTTATGTTTGTCTCATATTTAGTGCAGTAGATGTCCCTGAATGGGGAATATGTTCCCAAACTCAGAAATTATGGCATGAACATTATATCCTCAGGCCAATCATTGCTAGAGCAGGGAAGGAAAGAGAAGTACAAGTAGGTCTTGGGTTTCCAGAGCAGAAGTAGGCGTCTCGGCAGTTGATGTACCTAGTTGCAAGTGATGCACAATCGTGTAGGTGAGCCAAGTACATAATAAAATGAAATAGTATTTGTACTTGTTAAGAAATCAGTTTCAGAAGTCAATCATAGGTGTTGCCAACCTTTCATCTACCCGTACCCCAGAAATATCAAAAGAAAAATGGGTATTCTTATAATTCAGCCAGTTTTGCCTGTACTCTTTCTGTCTTGTACTCCCCAGGCTCACATCTATATTGATGATTCCTCTATTATCTTCCTGTTTAAAAACATTTTTTTTTCATTTTAAACTCAACCATTTAAATTCTTCAATTTATCTAACTTTTTAATTGAATTTATTGGGGTGACGTGGGTTAATAAAATTATATAGGTTTTGGTGTACAATTCTAAATTTTTCTTTACTCTTTCTTCCTGTCTTAGTAGAAATCATAGTTCATCTTACTAGAGATCATAGCTCATTATTCTTTTACAAGGAGATTTTCTTATTTAAATTGTTCCTTTATAATTATAATTACTATTGTTAAGGCTTATGAGGCTAAATACATACTCACAGAGTAACATTCAGCAATGTTTATGACAACACATTTATGGGCAAGGAATTGGAGGCCATCTGGTTGTCCAGCAAGGGGGAAATGGGGAAGTAAGATGGCTCTAGTGGCACTTAGTTGTCATTAACTTCATTCAAACAGTTTTGTTAGATTGCATTATGACGGCTGTCATATCAGTTTGTATTTAAAAAAAAAATCAAAATTGGTAAAATTTTCTGTAGCCATTTTAATATTGAAGATGGAAGAAAACAAGCAATGTTTTCAGCATACTATGCTTTATTATTTCAAGAAAGGTAAAAATGCAACTGAAATGCTAAAAAAGATTTGTGTGGTATGTGGAGAAGGTTCTGTGGCTGATCAAACATGTCAAAAATAGTTTGTAAAATTGAGTGCTGGAGATTTCTCTCTGGATGATGCTCCATGGTCAGGTAGAGCAGTTGAAGTTGATAGCAGTAAACTTGAGACATTAAGTGAGAACAATCAATGTTATACCATGCAGGAGATAGCTGACATACTCAGAATATCCAAATCAACAAAGTTATTGGTGAAAATGAAAAATGTGTCTTTTATTTTATAGATGAAGACACACACGTTTTTGGCCAACCCAATATTATCTGATTAGCATTTTGAAAATTATAGTTAATAAGAATACAGCATCTAAAACATTGAATAAAAAGCATGATTCTAGGTTTTGAAACTTAGCAAATCAAAATCACCCTAACTCAGTATTACCTATTGCTTTAAGGATAGAGAATGGCCATCCAATGAAATTGCCCACTCTGGAGTGGTCTGGCTTCATTTTTCTTTTAGATATTATTTATTTATTTTTAGAGAGAGGGGAAGGGAAAGAGAAAGAGAGGGAGAGAAACATCAGTGTGTGGTTGCCTCTTGAGCACCCCCTAATGGGGACCTGGCCCACGACCCAGGCATGTGCCCTTAACTAGAAATTGAACTGGCAACCCTTTGGTTCACAGGCTAGCACTCAATCCACTGAGCCACACCAGTCAGTGCTGGAGTGATCTGGTTTCTGAGCATCAGATTAGGATAATGGGTTTGTGACTTCTGTCATCCATTAATCATTTAGATTTCCCTTCACACTGGATCATCTGTCTTCTACCTAGTTGTCTAGCTTCATTTTCTTCATTACCCTCCAATTCCCACCTGGCACCTCACATGCCACAATTCACAAACTTCCTTGCTGATACTCACACTGGGTCCTCCTTACTATTTCTCCTTAAAGGTCCAGTTTATGTCACATTCCTTAAAAAACTTCCCTCGATTTGGACTTCCTGTTGGTTTCATCACTCAAGCAGAAGCTCTTTCTCTGATTCATAACATTTTGAGTATACCACCATATTATAATAACGAATGGCTTATTTATTTGTCTCTCCTGCTAGATTGTCAACTCCATAAGTCAAGATCTCTTTCATAATCATCATGGCCTTCCTGTGGCCTAGTACAGAGCTTGGCACATAAGAGATACTTAGTTTAGCTATGAAAATCAGTGCAGCTGGGTGAAATGATGTCCAATACATTGCTCCATGATTAGGTCACAAGACATTCTGCCAGGTCACAGCCACACTCCTTGTCCAGGTATGCCTTCCTTCGGCCTGATCTCTACTCCTTCAGCTGCCAGTCACAACAGCTCCTTGTCTTTCTTTTTGGTCTTACTTTGGTCCTCTTTATCCTCAATTATCCTAAGCATATCTTATCTCAAAGTATATGCCTGCTTTAAATGTTAATTTAATTGTCACTATTTAATCAAAAACACACCATTTTTTATCTGGCAAAAAGATACAAACATAAATATGTTTTTGTGCTAAGATATTCACATTTTTAAAAAATAAAAGTATTTCTATTTTACAAAATGTCTGTGTATACATACATACACATATATACAAATATATATATACATATATATTATAAAATATGATCTGTTTCTATGATCTGTTTCTAAGTGTCCAAACTGAGCTTTGGCTGGACTTTGAAGTTTCACTCTCACACTCAAAAATAAATTTGAACCATTCATAGAAAACCTAGATCTAAAAACTGTTTTAAAAAATATATATAAAGTTCATGCTTATCATTACACATGTAGGCATTCCCTCATTATTCAAACATTCATCAAATCCAGGAGTGGGGTAAGTGGTGACATGCAAAAGTAGTAAGACAGTGCCTATGCCCCCAAAGCTGGTAGGGGCACAGCAGTAGCGCAAGCTGGAATGCGAGTCAGAGCCCAGTGGGAAGGAGTGTGTACAGCATGCTAGGGAGTTGATTCTTTTCCTGCCACCAGCTGAGAATCATTCAAGAATTTAAAGTAGGGTGGAGATACAATCCGCTCTCTATTTGTACTTTAAAGTATTTCTTTCATTCTTCGAGAAAAGTGGAATAGCGGGGCACAAGCAAATAGATTATTGTTAAAGGCTGAGTGAGATAATAAGGGTTTAAACTATGACAGTGGACTAGGGATGGGGAAGAGAATGGATTCAAATAGCTAAGAGGTGAGTCAATAAAACGGTCACTTTAACTGGGGAAGGTGAAAAAGGAAAAGGGCACTTGGAGGTTTATGGCTTGGGCAGTATCTATGGGAATAAGAAACACAGAAGGTCAAAATAAAATAAAAACCAAGATGTAAAAGTAACTACTTCTCAGAAATAGCTAAGTTTAAAGGTTGAAGTCACTTTAGTAATTCTTTAGAGTCAAGATCCTGAAAAGGGCACTTTAAACTGCACTTCTAACTGGGCAGCAGGAGAGGGCATCCAGTTTCTTTGGCCAGGCTATGATTTTCACATTTGGATCCTTAGACACAACTGCAATGCTTGAGTGGGAAGCTGAGGCTGACCAAGTTTGGCTCTGGCGGTTGTGAATGGCAGTGTGCTATGGGGCTTGGGTGTCTGTGCTGGTAACAATCCATATAGCGATCACCTGGGACGGTAAAACACCAAACTACTGAAAACATTACTACTAGTTGGAAGTGATAACATTTGTTTCTTCAAGTTCAATGTTTAAATCCCTAGCTCCAGGCTTCCAGTTAAGATGGCAGCATAGGTAAACATGGCTTGCCACCTCGCACAACCACATCAAAATTACAACTGGAATATAGAACAACCATCACTCAGAACCATCAGAAACCGAGTTGAATGGAAGCCCAACAACTACAGAATTAAAGGAACCACATCCACCCAGACTGGTAGGAGGGCGAACACAGAAAGGGCTGGTTCCACATCCATGTGTGGTAGATAAAAATTCAGGAGGGATATCTCGGGAACAGGGAGTCCAGCCTCACACCAGGACCCCAGCCCAGGGTTCCAGTCCCAGGAAGGTAAGTCCCCATAACTTCTGGCTGCAAAATCCAATGGGAATTGAGTTGGTGGAAGAAACTTCCGAGGTCCCAAGCAGTTCCCCTTAAAGAACCCAAACACACACAGACTCAGACTCACTCTCTCTGAGCTCCAGCACTGGGTAGCAGCTTGAAAGGCATCAGTGGCAAACGGGAGGAACTGAAGTATCTGGCATCAAGGTGAGAGCTGGGGAACAGCTTTGGCTCAGACAGAAAGGCAGAGGACATTGTCCTTTTCTGGGTCCTCCCCCCACAGAGCCACAGAGCCAGCAGGCCAGTGCCATATCTGAGACTCCATCCACATGGCTAACACTGTTTGCCCCACCCTGGAGATCCCCTGAGACTTTTTCCCATCAAACTTACCACCCAAACTGTTAACTGTGACTTTTCCATATGAGTGGCTGGTTTGGGCTTATACCTTAGAACTTCCTAAACCCTTTCAAACAAGCAACAGCCAGCTTCAATGAGCCCCCAGCTCTTGTATACCTTGCTAAGTGGCCCCAGGCCTGGCACTAGGAACAACCAGCCTAGATTCACAGCTTAGCGTCGCCTGGGAATGTCCAAGCCCAGCACAAGTAGCAGCCATCTCAGATTGCTTTATGGCTCATGAAGCAGGGGTGTCAAACTCATTTTCACTGGGGGCCACATCAGCCTTGCAGTTGCCTCCGAAGGGCCAAATGTAATTTCAGCTCCTTAACAATTAAGGAGTAGTTACATTTATACAGTCCTAAAATTATTTCAAATAAATAATTCTAGGGGGGCAGTTCTATGATAAGAACACAGTCTGTAAGGAAGAAATATTTACTACTACTTTCGACTGGTGCAACAGTCCTGAAACTTCCTTCCTATGCAGGATGCAGTAGGTCTAGTGGTTAACTAACAGAAGCCTGGAGATTGATTTATAGCACCAACATTCATTCAAGGGTGTGGGCAGTCTTTTGTTAATTAGCCCACAGCTATTGACTAGTTAATTATTCTTGACTTTCTCACTCTCCACCTGCTATACTATAATTTACAACATCTCA
Organism: Glossophaga mutica; assembly: GCA_039655065.1. NCBI lineage: Eukaryota > Metazoa > Chordata > Mammalia > Chiroptera > Phyllostomidae > Glossophaga > Glossophaga mutica. The sequence continues at coordinate 147,192,877 of CM077306.1, forward strand.
GAATTATTTTCTTGTCAATAGTAATAGCTAAAATGCATTGAGCATATTAATCGTCACAACAGATCATGGAGGTAAAAAAATGTTGCATTGCTATGACCATTTTGCAGATTAGAACTTCAGTCACCTCCTTGCCCTTTTATTTTCAGAACTGACATTGTCAGGAGGAAGCAGAGTAGAGGGCAAATGCTCCAGAATCCCGAGGAGAGTTCATCCAAAGAGACTCACTAGATAGGAATGCAGAAGAGGGTCCAGGGCAACTAAATGAAGAGGAAGGTGGGGAAAGTATCAAAAGCTTGGGAATTCTAGCTATTAGGTTATAGGATATGTGGTGTTTAAAATGTGTATTTGTAATGAAGATGATGATAAACATGGAGTATCAGAATGTAATTGAAATTAGATGAGCAAAATTGTAAAGTGGGTTCTGGATGCGAAGGACTTCTAAATAGACTTACGTGAGGTGCTTATAGTTGAAAGGAATAATGGTACGTGGTTATGCTGCATGATAATCTCTCTACATATCAAGTTAACCTGGTTTTTTGTGATTAAAATGGTAACTTCTATTTGTGTGTGCTCTCCATAAATTTTTATTCATGTATTATGGTCCTTTATTCACCACTTGAAGCAGCATAGAAGGAATTCCTTAAAATGTACTTTAAATGTGATATATCTGTAATGCTGGGCATGGTGCTGAACAGCTCACATATGCTGGCTTATTTAAACCTGATGACAATCTTCTGATGTACTATTATGAAACACATTTTACATATAAGAAAATGAGATGGAGGGAGGTTAAATAACAGACAAAGTGAAACAGTGAATAAATGGTGGCGGGAATGGGATTCGAACCCAAGCAGTTTGTCTCCAGTGTCTATGCTCTGCTCTTTATTTCACCTGTTCTAGAACTTCATATAAACGGGATCATGCTGTGTCATTAATAATTGATTTTAAAATGTAATTTTGTTTTTAATAGTATGAGCTTTTCCTTGAAAGTTTTTTAAAGAAATTATTTATTCACTGAATTACCAAAACAGTAACATCCAATACAGAAGTGCCTCTTAATTACCTTAGCAATTTCTTATTTATATATGTATATATGTATGTTTGTGTTCCATTATTTAGCCTTTTAATTATATTTTTCTTTAAAAAATATTTAAACCTCGGAAAGATCCTTTTGAAGCATCTCAATAAACCTGGCATCCCACTAGGACCTAGCTCTGGCCTCAAGCCCAGGAAGTGCTAGATGAACACATAGTAGGTAAAAAAATAATTAAATCAAACAGTTATTGCCAGCAATTCCAATTGCTTGAGTGATAAAATATTAGATTGGGTGGTCCTTCCTACCTATGCTGCATGTTGTCATTCATGCTTTCTAACCTATAACCCATAACACAATCATACCAGAAGTAGGTGTGAGACAGCTTCTGCATGAGCTTTCTGTAGTGATCAAAAGCAGCTGGAATAGCATCTTACATCACCGTGGACCTGAAGCACACATCCCACTTACTACCTGTAAACTTTGGCTGGTAATGCTGCCTTCGGGAATGTCAGGATTGAGTCACAAGGATGGACAAAACACAGTTCTTTTTTCTAAATCCAAGTGTTACCAATGTCTCTGACTAATGATGATTTGTTTTGGAGAACATATTACATTGTTTAATTTCAAAGATCTCAGGATAGAAAAATCTAGGCCTGTTGTATCTATAACCAATATGAGGAGTGAAAATTCTAGTCTATGGTGGAAGTTTTGAAAGGAGACTTTAGTTTGTTATTAAGGAGATGGCGTTATAATTGTCAAACTGTAACATTAGTAATGATGACCTCTTGGCAGCTCCTAGGTTATTTTCTCACACACTTAGGAGACCAGTTCAAATGTAAATCTGCTCCAGTTACAAGTGGGTCATGAATTTAAAACATTGGGAAGATAACCTTTCATCGACATATTTAAGAAACTGAGTTCACCTTGTGTTGATTTTCTCCATGTTTTCTTAGTATATTTATCTTTTGTTTTATTTTTTATTTATGAACTGCTAAAAGTGGTCCACATTCCTTGAACCCTAGTCATTAGGGAAGTAGAATGTAGGAAGCAAGTAACCAGTATGTAAATTCTCAAGCCTCAAAATACGATGGAGACAGACATGCCAAAAAAGGCAAAAGAGCCAGCTTGAAGAGGCTCCCACTGCCTGACTCTGGCGCAACTGGAACAACACAATTAATGATGATAGTAATGAATTATAACCTATGAATAAAATAAGAATCCATGGGTCCTTGCTGATATAAATAAATCACTGAATAATTAAATGAAGAATAAAAAAGGCAGTTATTAAAATATAAGTCTAAATAATAAATCTAGAAAGAATGATGGAAATGGAAATACCATATTTGGCAAAAAACACAGTGATAATTATTTAGGCAAGAATCATTAAAGGATGCCAAAATTATCAGATGACAGTATTTACATCACCTCAATGTATCTTCCCATGAGACAATTACAAAGACAGTTACAAAGAGCAAACGAGTAACATTACAGTACAAAATTCTAGCAGAAACCACTTTAACCAAGTGACCTAAGTTAGCCTCAACATTAAAGGGACAAATTGATACCATGTGCTTTCTGATAACCCCATGAGGAGGACACAACAACATTTCTGTAGTATTCTCACCAAAAACTGCATCGTCTGGATTTAATGATGAGCAAACACACCCATCACCTAAACTGAGCGGTATCCTTCAAACCATAGGCCAACACTCTTCAAGTGTCAAGGTCATAAAAGACGAGTGGGGAGCTGACACGGACACTGGCCCCTAATGTCCGTGGCATTATGGATGAGATATGAGACAAATTCACACAGACTGCCAAGTCCTGTGGAGGAAAGGGACGGCATGGCCACTCTCTCAAGGGGAGAGTGCCCCTACTCTTACCTTGACAGGCTTTTATTGGGTTCAATTTGAACAGGAAAAGCTCATCAGTCATTGTCAGGCAGAAATGATTAAACAATAGATAACATTCAAAGAACTCTGAGGGCTTATTTTGAGTCAGGGACAAATAGCTAAAGGGCCATAAAATTTTGGGGAAACAAACTCATTTCCTGCTTGGTCCTTTGTTATTTAAATTGAGGGTATTAGCAAAGTAGGCTTCACAGGATTTTATGTATTCTTTCTTAGGCCTGATCACCCTAGGGAACCCACCTTTTCCAGCATAGGGCCACACCCACCACCAGCATTTTTTCAGGCTTAAGGCATTATTTCAGGCTTAAGACAGGCAGGGGAAGTAAGGCAGCCAAGAGATTAGAAGATTTCTTGCAGACAGAATGAGGACTCAAGCTATGTCAAAGCTGAGGGGCAAGGGTCCATCACCCCCTTTTTCTATAGCCCCCCAAGTCTTTCCCTGGGGCCCCCCATGATCATGCCTGTCTTAGGTCAAGCCTCCTTGAGGAATCTTACCCTTCATTGGCTAACCAATCAAGCATTGGGGGCCAGGCAGGGTGAAATAAAAGGAGCAGAGGAGACGCCCCTGCCAGGGAGATAAGCTTTGTCTCCTTAGTAGTTTATGGTCTGAAAGTCGCTCACTCAGCCTTAGCCATGGGGGGTGGGGAGCGGGCAGGGAGGGTTACAGCTTCTGAAACCAGGCAGGAAAGTTCCCAACGGAGGGTATATGGAAATTCTTTGTACACATTTTGCAACTTTGTGTATGTCTGAAATGATTTTGGAATAAAATGTTTTAAAACACCTAAAGCAAATCCTCCCTTTTTGGTCCTTTATAAGCTTAATATTGCACAGGTAACCTGACGGCAGATGTGTTGACAAGAGTGCCTGGGCTATAAATGATTGGAGAAGCTCCCCCAATCTGAACTGCCCCTGCATCATGAGAAAAATTCCATTAATCCTCAACATTACAGAATAAACTTCGAACTGTGGGTGAAATATTGATTTCAACTTCTACCCAGATGGAATAAAGTACAAGAGGCATTCAATCTGAATTTAGAGGGGGAAAGAAGCTTTGACAATCAACTGGCCTCTCAACTACAACTACTTTTCAAGAGATGCTGTGGGTGAGAAGCTTTCCTGGGCAAAACAGCACTTGACTGGCTTGTGACTGAGTCTTCTCTATTATTATTTGTTCTTACTGTTACTATTACTGTACTTGATTGTAATAAAACCCCAGACTGCCAGCTGGTGTCTTTGTAAGGCCCAAAGATGCATTTTGGGGTCACACATTGGGCTGAGCCCAGTTGGGTTCAGGAGTGGGAAAGCTTTTCAGCCCCAAGTGCACCCGCTTCCCTGTGGGCTTCTCTATAATCAATTACTATGCTCCTTTCTCACCTCTCTCTACAGATGGCAAAAAAGGATTTATTCTCATTCCCTTTCTCTACTACCCCAAGCCTTATTAAACCATCATAGATTTTTTTTTCCTGGGAAAAAAATTGTTCTGTGATCTATCCATTTTAAGCAAATAGCTTCAGCGATTTCTAATCCCACACAAGTTTAAAAATAACACACACACACACATTATGTATTTATTTTTAGAGAGAGGGGAAGGGAGGGAGAGGAACATTGATGTGTGAGAGAAACAGTGGTTGCCTCTCACATGCCTCCAACTGGGGACCTGGCCCACAACCCAGGCATGTGCTCTGACTGGGAATCAAACTGGCAACCCTTCCGTTCACAGGCCAGTGCTCAATCCACTGAGCTACACCAGCCAGGTCTTTAAAGTAACATATATTTTTTAAAGAAATAGGGCAATGCACATTTTTCCCTTCTGTGCAGCTTTTCACTTTTACTTTGAGCTTGAAATCTCACCATGGTGTTTCAGGCCTGGTATTGCAATACTGAGACCTGTCTTAAGCTCCACAGAAATCTCTGCTGAGTGAAAATGAAGCTCTCACCACACTGCCACTTGCTTCTTTCTCATGGAAATGCTTTCTGGGTGACCTGGGACTTAGTTTCATCCCTCCTGAAGTTTATGATCATGGGTAGAAAAAAAGTAAGTAGAAGTCACACCTATTCCAAAATAGGGATAGATCATAGGGATAATTGGGCACCCAGACGAAGTCCTTAGAAGCATAATCTACCCACGACAACCATGTTCCTCTAGGACGATTTCTACGGTGCGAATTCCCCTAGCCCTCACTGTACTAATACTGGTGAGAGGTAAGCTTCAGCACCCCCTCGGCCCAAGTGAGCGAACCAATGCTTCAGGATAGATGACTTGCCCAGGCTACACAGCTGGAAAGCCATGGCTGTGGCTTATATTTAGTTCATTTTTTAAAAATCAAAGACTATAGTTAGTATGCTAGGAGCCCTGTCGTAAATACCAAACCAGGTCCCAGATCTTCACAACTTCAACTGAATGATCAAGTCTTTTCAATCATCCCCTCCCGTTTTCTAATTTCCTATTCACACAAATCAACACACACACACACACACACACACACACACACACACACACCCGCCAAACATTTGGGAAATGTTTGGCTTCTTGAGTCTCTTCTCACACATTTCACAACTCCCATCCTAGTCTCATTCATCTAAAGGTATCTTTGGAACAAAACTGTCCTGCCACATGGCAGAGGGTTGAGGCTTTGCTGGAGAGGAGCAGGGATATCCTTTTCACCCAGGAGTAGGTGTTTTTGTTTGGAGAACTGGCTGCTGATGGCCTCACATCCTGTGTCAGCTGTTCCCACTTACAAGCCCTGGAAGCTGCCAGGGACACTGAATCATCAGAACCTCTGCTTTGCTGGATTTGAGGGCATCTTCAGGATTTGCCTGGGTTACTATGTGGCATTTCAAACATTTCCTCAGCAAGGTTTAATTTTTCTGTTAATGGAAATGTTTTAAAAATCAGTGTAGGAATTGCCAGTGTGATAATGGCAATGTGTTCATGTAAGAAAATATGAATGTTTTCAAAATGTACAAAATGGATGAAGCAAATGGGTCGAATCTAGATAATGGTTGAATCTGGGTCATGGATAAATGAGTGTTCATTGGGCCATTAGCTCCAGCTAATGAAAAATTTTCATAATAAAAATTTATAAGATAATAAAAAGGGGTCTCTCTCTCTCCCCCCCTATTTCTTTCAAGAATCAAAAGACACTTTTAGCGAAGAAGGGCAAACAGGGGTTTTCATGGATGGGCTGCCAGAGAGACCTCATAGGAGCCCAAAGGCATCCATTGGTTTTAACAAGAAAGTGGTTACTAGGGTCCGGGGGAGCAATGGAGGGGTGGTAGACAACGGGTGTGGTTGACTGGGATGCAGGAGTTGGTGGGCGCATATCTGGGTACAGCAGGTAGGTGAGGGCATCTGGGCAAAGGGAGATTTTTCTCTGATGGTCAGATCCTGGACTGAGCAGAGGCAATAAATGAATAGAAGTGTTTGAGATTACACAGCAAGGAACTAGAAATGGAATCCTCAGAGATTTACAGAAATATGTGACCCAGACAGGGTCATACGACCCAGACAGGGTCATAATTTGTCCCTCATTCAAACTGATATTTACTCCACATGTTTTAAGGTGAGTCCAGAGCTGTGTGGGGGAAGAGCTAAGGAAGAGGCTTTAGGGGGTGTGGCCTGGCCTCTCCTCTAGGTCCTAAGCAGTTAGGCTCTGGCCCCAAATGTGTACTCCACACACAGAGCAAAGGCAGAGGCCAGCAGCAAATTAGGCAACCTCCCCAAAAGGTGAGTGAGGAACTAATCAGCTGTTGTATTCAAACTTGCCCCTTGGAGTTTGACTCTAGAACCCAAGCAGATTAGCAGTGCATTCCTCCCAGACACACGCTTTCACTCCCTAAGAGGAGCACAGCAGAAAGGGGTGATTCTTGAAGAAGGTGTGTAGAGAAGACCAAACATGGTCTCCTGAGCTCCCCAGGTTTATCTGCCGAGCGGGGTTGTTTACACTGAAGACAGTGGGACACCTTGTTCTGCCTGTGTGAACTCAGGTAGGTTACCTAAATTCTCTGCGCCTCAGTTTTAACTCACTTAATGGAAGTGACTTGTTATTAAGTCACTTCTATTTTTAAGAAGTGGCCAAAATCTCATGAAATCCAACAAACAATGAGAAGGAATGCAATTCCCAAAAGAAAGGAACTCTCAGGTCTCTATTCTATTGCTTAGAACAGAAATTTCATTATATCTTAAGCATTAGGTAAAAACTGATTTTTAGGTAAAAAATAAAAAATATAACACTTTGATATTTATTACAGCCAATGTAATAAATACTGACATCATATATAATATATAAGATAGCATAACAATAAACTATAGTATTATAAATAAGTATTATTTTCATAGATTATTATAATTATTAATTATACATAAACAGGTATAATAAATATTGGTACCCCACTACTATGATACTATTGCTGTCTCTGTGTACAATTAAAGAAACAGCAGTTGGCCATGTGACCGTCAACCTTCTATCAGCTGTTGTATTAGAACAGGCTGGGCCATGCTGTGGTGACAAAGCTTATTTGCTTAATCAAGCTGTCCTCCATGTCTTTTGTGTCAAAAGGTCTTGTGAAATGGACATCTAAACACATAGTTGTCAGCTTGTCACACAAAGAGAAGAGAAACCCAAAGGGTCATTTGGCCCAGAAATAGGATGTATCCCTTCTGTATGTTGTTCCATTCTCTATAACTAGTTACAAGGTTTCAGTTAGCTGCAAGGAGAGTGGGACTGAGGCATCAGCAAGCAGAACATTTCTCCGACACAGGTGGATGTATGAGAAATATAAGTCTAACCTACATCTGAATGGGAGGTCACTTCTGGCTGGGAAGATTTAAAAAGCTTGGGAAAGACATGTTGTTTTTGTTGGTTCTTCTGAATGAAAGGTCTCTGAAGAAGCAGTCTTGGGAGTGGGAAGGTATCCTGTAGATAGAGGAACAGCATGGAAATAAGGTAGTAAATGTTTTAGAGATCTATTTTTCTAGAAAGAACAGGCCTTCTAGGAAGTTTTGGGACCAAAAGCTGGAAATCATTGGTCAATTGGCTAGAGCCAAATACACATACCATGCTAAGGGGTTTGTTGTATATATACATTTACTGCAAATGTTTGGAACTAGAACTGATATTATAGAATAGGAAAGGGCAGCCAAACCAATGCATGCTATATATATAGATAAGGGTTCCCCAGACCCAGGAAAGTGACCTGCTCAGGGGCATATCACTAGTTAGTAAATGAACTAGGATTAAAATCCATGTTCATTTTCCACAAAATTTCCTGAAATCCACAAAATTTCCTGATTTTGAGTTCAGATTTTGTGTAGTTACCCCATGATTATGACATGATTTTGAAAAATTAATCTGGAAGAGGTACACAGAATGAATAAGATGGGGGGGGAAGGCCAGCAATGGGAAGACCAATTTAGAGAATCATATAATTTTTTTTAAATAAGGGAGAAAGGACTCTGAACGAGGTAGGCCAGTTATCAAGAGGTGTGGGGGAATGTGTGATTGGAGTTAGTGAGAGGAGTAACTTCCCATTGGAGTTGGAGAGGACTTTTTCATTCCTTTATGACTTCATACAGTGAGGCTTCAGCTCAGTCCCTACCTCTGGTGAGGTTGTGAAGAGGAAATGAGCATGTGTGGCTCAATCCCACATTCTCTCTCCTTATTTACCATCTCTGCCATGCAGTGGGGCTGGGAGGGAACGAGGTGTCAAGCTCAGCCTTTGACTGGTGGGTAGGTTTAATTCTGTGTTGGGCGGGACAGTGTTAGCATGCTTGCTTGACCATGGATTCAAGCCACATTTTCAAACTCAACGTTATCATCAGTAAGAAAGCTATTCCTTTGGTGACCATTGTCTGTTTAGTGTGTTTTATTTCTTAATTGGTTCGAAATTCAGGAAAAGAAAGGGTAGTTAGTTATTATCCCTCTTAAACTGCCACGGAAAGAATAGAGAATCATAATTTTGGGATGGAAAAGACCTCAGAAGTTTTTCAGGTCAATAGTTTCTATCTGTAAGAAAAGGAACTGATTTCTTGAAAGGGTGGCATACCCAGTGTCACAGCTGCAGTTCAGTGTTCAGAGAGCTTTCGCCTACTTGATTATGGAAGGATGGTGACGGGAGCATAGAGAACTATAAACACACATGAGAAGCCAGCAGCATGGAGGGGAAGGTGGAAATATAGGCCAGAGTTATAGATTTGTTAGGACATTTTTTTTCCTATGGAAATTTTATGTTTCTGGTAAGTAAGTCTCTCACTAATTTAGTTATGCCTTACACCTTCAGTGAATGTTGAAAGTCCTTCTCCTCCTCTACATTATGTAAACACGTACCTAGAATGTACAAATAAATACAGAAGATATAAGAACACATATAGTATGTATAGAAAATATAAGTGAATATTTAGTTTGGTGTTTTACGTTAAAATCTTAATCCAATTGGAATTTTGAAATATTTAAATTTTCAACTTAAGTTTAATTAAACTAAAATGTTAACTTAAATTTTCACATCAAAATATCTTTTGTTGGAAAGCCTATCCTTTCCTGATTTGAAATATCATATGTATCATATATCACCCTTTATATATACCTGGGGCTATTTCCAAATTTTCCCTTCTGTCCATTGATCTGTCTTGACTCTGTCTTTGCCAGCCCCACCCTGCTGCATGTAGTGTCGGGCTTCACATGACAGTCATCATGGACAGCATGGGAAAGGGTCAGGCACTGGATTTGAGCTTAGGGTTTGAATCCAGGCTATCTCCTTTGCAGATGTATGTCCATAAGGAAGTAAATTAACCCTCTGAGCCTCAGTTTATTCATTAGAGTGATGAGAATTATCCCTAACTAACAGAACTGCTCTAAAGACTAGGAAAAACACCGAAAACACATAGCACTCTTTGGCGCACAGTAGAGCCTTGGGGAGGAGGGTTGCAATGACCATTGAGTGACAGTGCAAGGAGTGAGATCTGTGAGAAGCAGAAGGAGAAGCCTGAGGACAGGGCTTTGGAGGATATGTCCATTTAGAAGGGTGGATGGAGGAAGAGGAACCTCTGAAGGTAATAACAGAGTGGTAGGGGAGAGGGAAGTGGCAGACCAAAGGAGAAGACCATGGTTAGTTAATAATGTCAAATGTTTTACATCAGTCCAGAAAGATGAGCTCTGAGAAGCTAGGGGTTAGCATGTCACTTTTGTTGTACTTCCTTTAGGATATCAATTTTAGGAATATGTTTGGGCAGAAACTAAATATATTTGAGGAACAGTGTCATCATGGTTAGTCCCCTGTGCTTGTTATGGTCCTGCTTCTTTTCATGGAAGCCATGTGACATCTTCATTTGCCGTGACTGCTTATGAAAAGCCAAGGTCAATTTGAGGTCAGAAATTTTCAATTTGAGAGTCCTCCTGTCTTGTTTAGCTGAAGTAGGTTGGTGTGCTTTGGTTTGAATAAACTGCTTTATGACATCCATTTTAAAAAGTGATATCATTGCAAATATCCATATAAAAGCTTAAGATTATTTTAAAGGTTAATCCTACTGATCTAGCTCAACCACTTCTTAAAGAGCTGGATTTTCTGCTACCTCACAACTTTTGCCAGGATGAGTTTCTTTGTTTACTTACCTCTGTTGAGCACTATGTTTATCACTCTGAAGAAAAAGAGATCCTTTCTAGAACAATTCCACTAGCCAACCTTCTAAAGGCTGGTCAGTAACTGACCAGCCCCTGCCACATTCTCATCATTGCACGTGCAGTTTTTCTTGTGAGTTAACTGTATTGAGTGGGCAACGAGGCAGGAGAATGTTCTACCATGGCCGAGAGTGTCCTTTGTGTAATAAGAGTTTAGACAAAGCCAAAAATCTGTTGAGATGTACAGTGGAGACACAGTCTTCAAGAGTGTCATTAGGATCACATGTAGAAGAATTTTTCCATGACAAAGAGACCCTATAAAGGGTCACCTACTAAAGAAACAGTTAAGGATCCCATCTCTTTCACTCAGGACCTGTGTGCCCATTTTCCCTTGGTAGTCAGGCATATTTAAAGCAGTTTCTTCAAACTCGAGGTTAAACTAATTAAACAGGGTGGCAATACCCAGATCCTCACTTGACTGGCTTCCTGAATGCCACTAGAGTTTACAGAACATAGTTTGAAGATCACTACACTTGATAATGTATTTTTCTCTAATTATTTTCTCTTTTAATGTCTTGGTTCTCTTAAGCAAAAGAGTTGCCCACTTTGAGTTTTTTAGAGCTTGAGAGAATTGTGAAAATGGGAATTAAACTAATGGAAAGTTCTCTCTTGCTATTCAAGGTTCTGTTTCAGTGCCACTATCCCCATATAGCTTCCTTGACCTTTAGCTAAAATAAATGTCCAGTATTTAATTTTCAACCTTTAGGCCACAGTCACCTAGTGAGCCTGTTAACATGCAATGTGAATTCTCAGGTCCTATCTCAGGAGGAACCACTAACATGGCAGATCTGGATGAGAACCTGAACTTCCGTATCTTCACTTGCATTCTAGCTGATAATGATATAGTAAGTATCAGGGACCATGCTAAGAAACACTGCTGTATTTTTTTTTACACTGCTGTATTTTTTGATTACTGTTTCTTTCTAGTTTTATTACATACTACCTGGGTTGCATAATGGTCTCTGGAATGGTTTGTCCATATGTGTCCTAGCTTACACGTGTTTCCAGTGAAGGGACATTTCTGTGCACCAAGGGTTCTTAAATTGCAGAGGAGGTCTCTGTTGGTCGGTGAACCAAATACAAAGAAGGAAGTAGCAGTGGCCATCCTTCTCCCTGTTCTCCAATGCCAGGGACCCAGGACAGGACCTTATCCGGGTCCAGGAATGCTTCTCCCTCAGGCTGACAGACACCGGTGATGACTTTGGAGCCACACAGTTGGGTCACACCATCATCTGAACAAGACCCAGCCATAGTGCCAGGGGAATGGTGCATGGTCTTGAGGTTAGGTGAGCCATTCCAGACATTATTTTGCAGCATGATTTATTTACTTCAGAGATTAAGACTTTTGATGGGATGAATTGTGTCTGGATTACATATTAGTCCCGACACAGTATTCAATAAATCATTGTTAAATGAAAGAGAAAAATAAATAAAACTTACTTTGGTTTGAAGCCAATTCCAAAATGAGTGTGGAGGGAATGACTTTGATGAAATTACTTATTCCCATATGTGCTGTGCCCTTTTATTTGTAAGTAGAATATTGTGATGCTTGTCTAGTATATATTAATTTTTTAAACCACAAAGTATGTTAAGACTCTTGGCTATGAGCATTATGTAAACATTTTGCATTAATGCACTGCCACTTAAAAGTTCTTTACAGTATGTCTGTTAAATTAAATACTGTACATCCACATGTAAGCTTATAAAGCATTATAGGCTTGGAGGCTGCTCCTTATTTTTTTTTGAAAAGTTACTTTAGCTATCATTCAATTCATACTTCTATAGAGGAATTAAGGGCTATAGCAGACCACATAACAGCGTTTTTAAAGGTATTTCTGCCAAGCCTTGGTTTGAAATCCACTTTCACCCTTATCTTTTGATTTCTCATCTGGAAACTATGGTTAATGCTGACTTCCTAAGAGAGGTGAGGATGAAAATGAAAGGATAAAATAAAATAAGGCCTGCAATGTTTGGGGTTTGGTCTATTGTTACTTTAAGTAGCAAAAGCAGATACACTGAAATGCTGAAATAAAATTGCGACCAAAAGAAGAACTGATAAAGTAATTTTGAAGTTTACTGGTTGCTTCCAAAATTTGAATCTCAGCCTTTCATGAACATGTGGAGTATGCAAATCATTGTACAGTCGTATTCTGAAGGGCATTGCAAAGTGGCAATAATTTTTATTTTCTCATGCCACCTGGTGTCCTGATCAAGTTACTACAATCCACAATTGTAAATTGTTTTAAAAAATCAGATCTTATATTTATTAGATTATTTTCCCTGCACCAGGCACTGTATTAAACCTTTCACATATGCTAATTAGATAATTAATTAATTAAACAAATATTTATTGAGCCATTCCTATGCACCAGTAACTTTTATGTATTATGTGATTTTATCATCATGACATCCCTCTAGGTAAATTTTCGTGTTCTCCTCATGAGACTCAGAGACATTAAGTGATACACCTAAGGTCATACACACAGCCAGAGCTGGGAGATCTGGTATTTAAATCAATATCTCTCACTGCTTCCATAATGTGTAATAGCTAATCTAATTTTTTTATGTAACCATTTTTCTTTTACAGAATGATGATTAAGGTGCTTCCAACATAACGACTGTATCAATAAACCTTTATCATCATCTCCTTAAACTTATTATCACATGCTGTATGAGAGCAGTGAGTTTCTTGAGCAGTAGGATGCAATTTCAACCTGATCCTTTGTACTCTTGCTGCCATACACTTTCCATCTAAATGTATCATATACTCCAAAACACAATGCTAAAATTTTTACTTTAAACAATGATTTGTCTTTTGATAAAATTAAGAAATGAAAAGGATAATAGCTTTTGTATTTACTCACCTAGTTACCATTTTTTGATCCTCTTCATTCCTTCTATCTGCATTTTTTTCTTTCATTTCTGATTCTAGTGATTTGATTTTTCTCTCTTTTTCTCTTGGTCAATGTAGCTAAAGCTTCATCATATTTCCTGGTCTTTAAAAATAATCAGCTTTTATTTTATTGATACTTTCTATCATTTCTTATATTCTCTTTTCCATTAATTTCCATTCTATCTTTATTATTTCCTTCTTTCTGCTTGCATTAGGTTCAGTTCACTCTCTTTTTTCCAGTGTTTTGAAGTGGGAAATTGGGTAGTTGATTAGACCTTTCCTGGTTTTTTTCAACCGAGGCTTTACAGATATAAATTTTGTTACAAGCACTGCTATAGCTATATCCCATACATTTTGATATATATATCTTCATTTTCATTCATCTCAAAGTATTTTCTAATTTCCCTTTTAATTCTTTGACCCTTGGTTATTCGGGGTGTGTTATTTAATTTCACATACTTGTGAGTGCCCCCGTTTTTTTTCTATTTCCACTCCATTGTAGTCAAAGGACACACTTTGTATTATTTCTGTTCTTTTGTATGTATTGAGGTATATGTTATGGCCTAACACATGGCATATCCTAGAGAATGTTCTAGGTGATCCTGAGAAGAATATATCACCTGCCGTGTTGTGGGGTAGAGAGGTCATAGAGGTCTGTTAGGTTAGTGGTTTATGGTATATTCAAGGTGCGTTTCCTTGCTAATCCTCTGCCTAGTTGTTCCATCCATTATTGAAAGTGGAGTATTGAAGTCTTCAGTTGTTATTGCTGAATTGTTTATTTCTCTCCTCTTTCCTGTCAGATTTTGCTTTGTATGTTTTAGTGTCGTGTTGTTAATTTGCATCTATCTGCCTGATAGATTGACCCTTTAATCATTATAAAGTGTCCCTATTTATCAACTATTTTTATTTTAAAGTCTATTTTACGTGGCATTAGTATAGCCACTTCACCTTTCTTATGGTGGTTGTTTGCATGTTGTATCTTTTTGTATCCTTTTAGTTTTATATCTTTGAGTCTAATGTGTCCCCTGTAGATAACATTTAGTTGGGCCTTGTTTTCTTCCCCCCAGTCTGACAGTCTCTGCCCTTTTCTTCCTCTATTGGAATGATCATAGTTTGTATTGTTCCATCTGTTGATATGGTGAATTGCACTGATTCATTGTTAAATATTATACCAAACTTGCATTTCCATGTGTAAATCCATATGGTCATGATGTACTATTTTGAAATATATCATTTTATTATCTTTTCTAGAATTTTGTTGTGTATTTTTACATCTGTGTTCATCAAGAATATTTGTTTATAGTTTTCCTTTCTTATAAGGCCCTTATCTGATTACTATGAGGGTAATGTTGTCATCATAGAATGAATTGCAAAGTATTACCTTATCTTCGGTATATAGGGGTTTTTAATAGAATTGACAATATTTATTGTGGGGGGGCCCCGTCCTGGGTGCCATATGTGGGGGGGCTCCACCCGCAGAACCCCCCATTCATCACGGATGAAAATAAAACTACCAAGACATGATCTGCTTGGGGAGGAGAGGTGGTCAAACTCTCAGAGGAGAATGACCCAGAGCCCCTTCCTCACTAGGCTTTTATTGGGTTCAAATACATAGGAATACAGGTTTAACATGTCAAAGAAATCTGAGGGCTTAATCTGAGTCAGTGTCTGTCCGGAAAGGGGGTTGCAAAACTTTGGGAGACATACTCATTTCCTCCTCGGACCCTTATCATTTAAATGAGTGCACTCTTAGCAAAGCAGGTTTCACAGGACTTTACAAATTCTTTCTTATGCCTGATCACCTGGGAACTGCTCTGGCCAGCACAGGGCCGCACCTCTTGCCGTCATAGTTTCAGGCTTTAAGCCCATTAGGAAGGAAGCAGAAGATATCTCCCAGATGGAAATGAGGACTCGGGCTATGTCAGAATAGCTGGGGAGCGAGGGTCCATCACATCCTCTTTGCTACAGCCCCCCGAAGTCCTTCCATGAGGGCCTCCCAAGTGGTCATGTCTGGCTTAGGTTGCCCCTTCCATGAGGAGTCTTACCTGTCATTGACTACCGACCAAGCGTTGGGGCCAGAGATGGATGAGGCAGAAGCAGCGCTCCTGCCAGGGAGATAAGCTTTGTCTCCTTAGTAGCTCATGTCCTCTTGACAGAACAGACCCAGATGAAGTGGGTCCCTAGGCTCTTACACAGCCCACCATGGGGTGAGGGTTATAATTCCTGAAACCAGGCTGAATGGTCCGCAACAATTTATTCCTTATATATTTGGTAGAGTTCACCAGTGAAGCTATCTGAGCTTGGAATTTTCTCTATGGGAACATTTTAAATTTCTTAAAGAAATCAATTTAATTTCTTTAATAGGTATAGGATTATTCAGATTATCTTCTTTGATTAACAAAGTGTTTTCCAAACTCCCTTCGCTTCGTTAACCTAATGCTAAGTTTGTTTACCCTGCATTTACACATAAATTTGTATTTTGTAGACATAAATTGTATTTCAATTAATTGTGTTTGATTTAATTAATTATATTTAATTTGCTTTCCCTTTTACTCTATTTTTTAAAAGATTTTATTTATTTATTTTTAGAGAGAGTGGAAAGGAAGAGAAAGAAAGGGAGAGAAACATCAATGTGTGGTTGCCTCTTGCACGCCCCCTACTGGGGGCCGGCTCACAACTCAGGCATGTGCCCTAGACTGGGAATCAAATCAGAGATTCTTTGATTCGCAGTCTGGCACTCAATCCACTGAGCCACACCAGCCAGGGCTTACTCTATTGTTTTAAGGAAAGATGGAGATTCAGACATATGAGGATACTATCATCCTGCCAAAATGCAGGAGCATATCCCAGTGACAACGTTTCAGTCTATGTTGAAGAATCCAGAGGAAGGCCTTTCATGGTGAAATTTTCATGACTGGAGGGACCAGACAGACATGCACCTCCCAGGCAGGATGACACTATGGTCGTTGGGTTTTCTTTTGGCTTCTAAGCACCAGTTCCCACTTTGGTTGGTAGCAGCTCCGTGACTTATGTTTGGGTAATCTTCTCTTTTCCTTTGTATATAGTTGCAGTTTATAAGACACCCCTCTTTTCTCAGTCAAGGGATAGCAATGAACTGATCTGGACTAACAAGAACCTCTGCTGCAGGAACTGAGTCATGAACAGAATCACTCAAAGACAGATAAAATCATTGGAGTCAATGTATCCCAGGGGTCTCATTATCGTAAGTCACGAAAGTGCCTCCTGTTCTCTACTCTCTAGGGCTGCCCTTGTTTCTGTTGTTTCTGTGCTGTTTGTTCCTCATTTCTTATGGGCTTTCCCACGTCTTCTAAAGTAATTATAGATCTTCTTAAATTAGCCAGAGGCGATTTCGGTAGCTTGTACCAAACAGCCCTAACTGATAAAAATGTGAGTGTGGTGAGGTGGTGGCCGTTCTTCTCTCGGCAGAGAACACAGTGTGTAGAAAGACTGCAGGCTGTTTATAGGGTTTGTATATATGATATGTAGACCCTTTTATCAAAGACACTAGTTGGGGGGAGCTAATTAAAAATGCAGAAGCTCTACCCTGGGCCTAATAAATAAGAATTTCTCAGGAATCTGGGAATCTGAAATTTAAACAAATTTCTCAGGGATTATTGTACAAAATACATTTGAGAAACACAGTATAAGGGCATAGGTTTTTAGATTTGAAAAATAGAAATTGGAATAATTTAAGATGTTTAAACTGAGGCTAGTCATTTAATTTCTCTGAGCCTGTTTTCTCATCCATTCAATGATGATAGTAAGACCTTGTTTAGCAAGCTGTCTTGAAATATTGAAATATGTATATAAAGAATTTTCATGTTGCTTTAATAGAGAACAGTTTCATCATATGTGCACATCTAGATTTCAGAATCTAATATGTCTAAGGTAAAATGTGTGAGTAGCCAAAATTGTGATTGAAAATAATTTAATACACAGTAATAACATGTGGCCACGTTAATGCATTATGTTGTGGACAAACATACTGTCTTTCAGTAAGCATACAAATGAGAATTCTCCTAAGTTAGAAAAGTTGAACATCATGCAATGTAATCGGCGTGTGCTTAGAAGTCATGTCCAATTAAAAATGAAAAATTTACATTTTTATTGTTTCTCACTCATGCTGTATGTTAAACAAGGGCAGCTAGGGGGTAGTGTCACTCCAGGAACAGGCTGATGACTGCTCATAACTAAAATGTTGCTAGTTGATGAAGCAGAGGAAGAATACATAAAGAGCTGGCCATCAGCTCTTAAATTCTACCCCCCAGCAGCAGCTGTATACACTTGGGCTACAATTCATTGGCAAAGCAAGTCACATTGCCATACAGTACCTAGTTTCAGATGGCTGGGGATGAGCAGTCTGCCTGAGTTCTGAGAAAAGGAGAAATGGAAATACTTGTGAGTATTGCCAATGTTTACCATGTGGGGCCTGGACATCAGCATATTTTGAAAACTCCCTAGGTGATTCAAATGTGAAGTTAAGGCTGGATACCACTGGTCTAGGGCTTGTAATTTTTTTATGAAAGGGAGGGAAGAATCACCTGCTCTCCTGTAAGTTTCATTTTAATTTGTGTGGGTTAAATGTGTGCATGGTGTGACACATGTGGACATTTATCTTATCTGAGCCTCAGGGTGGTTTACAGGGTGCAAAGAACAAATTGTCATGAGTCATTGGTGATGACCACTGTTCACCTGCCCCTGCTTTCTTACCTCCTTTTCCACACTGCTCACTATCAAGCATTCTCAATAATCTCACAAAGTCTCTGATGCCTTCAGGAGTGCCAGTTGTTCAAGGATTTGAAATGAGATTAATGGCTAAAACAGAAAAGAAGTCGAGATAAGTTAATATGTTAGTCTCAAAAATTTCTTTTCATCTCAATACTCATGATAAGGTAAGCCATAACGTTTTTTTAATTTTTTAATTTTATTTTTTTAATCAGTATTTTTTAATTGTTGATATTGTACAGTTTTCTGTCTTTTACTCCCCCCCCCAGCCCACGGCCCCAGCCCTCCCCACCTCCCTCCCATTTCCACCCCCCACAGTTTTTGTCCATGTGTCCTTTATACTTGTTGCTCTGGTAAGCCATAACTTTAATTAGTCTTTTAGAAACCTGGCAATATTCACAAATTATCTCGGGAATTAAGAAAAAATAACTACTGCCAGGCTGGCATGTATTTTTGTTTATATATAAGTGGATCTTTCTGAAACATACATATAGGAAGATATCAATATTTAGAGCAGCGTTCTGAGCCATCATTTGTATCTAAATCCACCAGGCTGTACACAAATGCCAGAAAATGTCACTTCGAAGGATGCTCTTTCTGCAGTGACTGCTCACGGGGTTTCTGTCCACCCGGATAGTTCAGGTTCCTAAAAGACTGTCATAGTATATCTCAAGCACCTGAAAAAGATGACAAGCCAAAAAGAAGCTGTCTGGATGCTTGGGAAGCAGAGAAAGAGGGATAATTTGCACACTGAAGGATACAGGTGACCGATGTATGGGTTGGTTTAAAATAATATTCATTAAAACATAGTGCCTTGCTCATGCAAAGCTCTCAACACACAGTAGTGAATAGTAGGGTCAGATTCTTAAAGCTGGAGAGATCCTCAGCAATTCCTAAATGAAGCATCAGTCCTCTCAAGAAGTTCCTCCAATAGTGTTCATCCCTGTACTTGACTATCTCCAATAATAGAGAATTCATTATTTACCAAGACAGTCCACTTAATAAGAAGTCCTTTACATTGCATTGCAATTTGCTTCATCTGTTTCTTGTTCTTCCCTCTGGAATCAAACAGCAAATTTAATCATTTTATCACAAGAGAGCCTATCAAACATTTAAGGAGAATTAATATATTACTTTAAAAATTTTATATGGACCAAGAATCTTGTTTAATTCCTCCCAAAATCAAAGAATATCATATTGAACAAAATGTATGCAACAATATACAGAAACTCTTGAATAATGCAAGCATCTCCAGAAAGTTCATCAAGAGCATCCAGCTTCTATTGTTTCGTGAAGACTCTGGCTGTCATGGGTTAAATTGTATTCATCCTTCAAAAGATATGCTAAATCTAACCCTCAGTAACTAACACCTGGTACCTCAAAATGTGACGTTATTTGGAAATAGAGTGGTACATGTAATTAAGTAAGTTAGGATGAGATCATAGAGGAGCTGGGTGGGCTCCTAGACTGGCGTCCTTGTAAGAAGATAGCCATGTGAACATACCAGAGACAAGAAAGGAAGAAGAATGAGGACATCATGCAATGACAAAGTGAGAGACTGAATTGAGGCAGCTGCAAGTCAAAGATTTCCAACAAGCCTCCAGAAGGTAGGAAGAGGCAGTGAAGGATTCCACTATGGGTTTCAGAGGGAGCATGATTCTGCCAACACTTCCATCTTGGACTTCCAACCTCCATAGCTATGGGACAATGCACTTCTGTACCCAGTGGTACTTTGTTACAGCAACCCTAGGAAACTTATACACTGGCTTTGATTGTATTTTCAATATTTTGCATTGATTTTTTTTTGTCAGAATTCCATACAATTTGATTTTCTGACACTTCTGATTGTTTACTGATTTTAGATTGGTTGTTATTCTCCTTTTGGTTGTGCAAGGAAGTGAAAGGTTTCTACCTATGCCTCCATCTTGGCCAGAACTCTCCCTATCCTAGCATTTAATTTTGATTAGACTTTCTTTTTGGGAAGATCCCCACAGGATCATTCCATGTAGTAATTGGCAAAGCAAGGAAAATCATGGAATTTTTCCATCTAAATAATCCCCAGACCCCAAATGAAACCAATTTCACAGTCCATAAATAATATACATGTTGTCAAACCTATGTTGCAGGGGATACATCTCCTAATCCACGTATTTAGGTGTACAAATCTAACTTCCTTATTTTTCTATAACATGATTTTTAAATAGCAGTTTTGCTGAGATATAATTTTTATGACATCAAATTCATCCTTTTAGTGTTTTTTTAAAGTGCTTTCACAAAATTGTGCGACCATCACTACTATTTAATTTTAAAACATTGTCTTCAATCCCTCAAAAATCTTCATACCTAATAACAGTCACTCTCCATTATCTCTTTACCCCAGCCCCTGGCAACCATTAATCAACTTTATGTTTCCATCCATTTGACTATTCTGTACGTTTTGTATGAATGGATTGTACAGTAAGTGACCTTTTGTGACTGGCTTTGTTCACTTGCCATAGTGTTTTCAAGTTTCATCCATGTAATGTTACCCCATTTATTTTTATTGCTAAATAATATTTCATTGTGAAGTTACACTATGTTTTTGAAAAAGATTTTATTTATTTATTTTAGAGACAGGAGAAGAAATGGAGAAAGAGAGGGAGAGAAACATGGATGTGAGAGAGGGCATCAGTTGTTGCTTCTTGCATGCTCCCCAGCTGGGGATGGGACCCACAACCGAGGTATGTTCCCTGATTGGGAATTGAACTGGAGACCTTTCGCTTTGCGGGACAACGCCCAACCAATTGAGCCACACTTGTCAGGGTAGATATACTATGCTTTGTTCACCCACATCAGTTGATGGGCATTTGGACTGTTTTCATTTTTGGCTACTGTGAGCAATGCTGCTATGAATATTTGTGTACAGGTTTTAGCGTGTACATAGTGTTTTTTTTTTTTTTTTCAGATACTTGTTTTGGTTGTATACTTAGGAGTGGAATTTCTGTGTCATATAATAAATCTGTTTAACATCTTGAAGAGTGATAAGCTATTTTCCACAGTAACTGCATCGTTTTACATTCCCACCAGCAATGTGAAAGGGTTCCAAGTGCTCCTTACCCTAACCCAACACTCGCTATAGATGTTTCATTTTAGCCATCCCAGTGGATGTGAAGTGCAGCTCATTGTGGTTTTGTTTTGCATTCCTCTTATGAATAATAATGTTGAACCCATGGGAATATTAACATGGAAACAAAAACATGGAAAGGTTTCCATGTGTTTACTGGCTATTTGTATTTTTTCTTTGGAGAAATGTCTTGCCCAAAACCTTGCCCATTAAAAAAAGTGGATTTTATTTTTATGACAGTTTTAGGTTTACAGAAAAATTCAGCAGAAAGTCCAGACAGTTCTTACATACCTCTTCTCCTCACACAAACACAGACTGACCCACTAACATCATTCTATTCCACAGTGGTACTGTCGTAATGGCCAATGAACCCAAACATATCATTAGCACCCAAAGTCCACAGTTTGCTTTAGTTTACTTTGATGTTTTACAGACTATAGGTTTTGACAAATGTATAATCACATGCATATCCCATTAGAGTATCATACAGAATAGTTTCCGTGCCCTTAAAATCCTTTGTACTTTCTATTAATCCTCCACAAACTCCTGACAAACACTGATATTTTTATGTCTCCATAGCTTTTGCTTTTCCAGAATGTCATATAGTTGGAATCATACAGTATATAGTCTTTTCAGATTGGCTTCTTTCATTTAGTCATATGCATTTAAGGTTCTCCATGTTTTTTCATGACTTGATAGCTCATTTATTTTTAGTGCTGAATAATATTCCATTGTCTAGATACACCACAGTTCATTTATTCAATCACCTTCTGATGTCCTCCAGACATCTTGGTTGCTTCCAAATTTTGGCAATTATGAATAGAGATGCAATAAACATTTGTGGGCAGGGTTTCTTTGTGGGGTTTCAGCTCCTTTGGGTACATCATAAGGAACATGATTGTTGGATCATATAGTAAGACTTTGTTTAGTTTTGTAAGAAATTACCAAACTGTCTTTCAGCGCAGCTCTAGGATTTTGCATTACCACCACCAATGGATGGGAGTCTACATATTTTTAATTGGGTAATTTACTTTCTTGTTAAGAGTTTTTTAGAAGTACATTCTAGATACAAGTCCCTTATCATTCTGACTGCTGGACCTCCTCAAGTTTCCTGGACCTCGATACCATATCTGCACCTCTTCTGTTCCAAACACCATGCCATTGTCATGAATTTGAGGACCCTGTAATACTCTTTTAGGTCCATCTACAAAGAAAGACACCTGCAGTTATTTGTGCTCTATGGCTCTGACTTTATGGAAGATGAGAAAAACTGGACCTTAAATTAGCATGCTCTTTGTAATCTTTTGTTCAAGTCATAAATTTTTTACCCTAAGTTATTCAGGTTCTTGAGGTTTAATACTCAGAAACCAGTCTTTAAAAGTCAGTCTTTTCTCCAATTATTGTCTCTGCCATTGGTTTTAAATCTATTTTAAAATTCAGATGCAAGAATTTGACTTCTTTGCTATTGCCTCCTTGATGCCTCTGGTTGAGTTTGAATGGGAGCAGGTAAAGGATATAAGGGTTAAATATTACAAGATATTATGTTGCTATATAAGAGAGATGTTCAAAAGCTGACTCTAAACAGGTACAGATTGTACAGGCAGTGAAACTCAGTGACAGAAAGTGAGCCAACAGTCATTCTGAAAGACAGTCTTTGCCTATCTTTCTAAATTATATTTCCAAAATTACCACAAAAACGACAGTCATTTCCCAACTTAACATCAATGAAATGTGGCCAGGGTGGGCCACACTTTAATAGCACAGACGTTTCCACAGTTACCAGACAGATGGTGTGGTGGGGACAGGGAATTTTTTTTTAAGCGATTTTCTGGGCAGACACTCCTATTGGTGTTTTTTTTTTTTGTTGTTTTTTTTTTTTTTTGGTTTTTTTTTTTGTTCCTGACTTCATATAGTTGGCAGTTCAAACTTAACCAGCATATGAAGACCTTCAAAATTTTGGGCCTGTCCCCTTTCCCACCCTCCTGCTTTCATCTGATGAAACGACTTTCACTCTTGTTTCTGTCGTATTATACAATGACTTGTGAATTCATGGACAGAGAAAGTATGCTTTTAAATATTTGGATTTTTAAAAAAAATTACAAAATTGATTATTTTAAATGTAAAGTAATCACTCAAATTCTCCAGGTTTCTAGGCTAATTAGAATAAACCAGCCAGGTCATTTTCCCTACACCTGGGCAAAAAAGCACCAACTATCTAATAAATGGGTTTGCAAGATGAAATTTCAGTTGATCTGTTTCACTGTCATCTAGATAAAAAAAATCAATACAAATATATACAGGCTTATTAAGGATTCAAGAACGATTTGAATAAAGAGCTGGGGTTTCACCCAGTGACTGTTAAGTTTTCTGAAACTCAAAGCCAATAACCAATGCCAATCAGTAACCTTTCCTCCCTTTACTTACAGGATATAGAGGTAAAGAATAGGAGAGCATACAAAAGGGTAACATTTCAAAAGAAAGTATAAATATTAAAATGAAAAAGTCAGCGAAACTGACAGTGTAAGTGACACTGGGAAAGAACAAATCCAGGGATACTGAAGAACTTTGCAGAACCGCCTCCGGGTCCCGGGACCGCTAAGCTGACGTAGGGAAGGCTCCACTTCCAGGAACAATTTCATTGGAACTCACCTGCCCACATGCACTGCCACCCCTCCTCTTCCGCATGCGCATGCCAAGCAAACACTGCTGGGCTTTTCTCCATGCCTGGCCCACCCCTGGATTCCGAGTTCCGATTGGTTCGATTCACGGAACCGCCCCTTAAGCCGAACCAACATGAAAGCTGCCTTGGTGCTCCGCCCCTACTGCCGGCAGTGTGCAGCGGCACAGCTAGCAAAACCGGGGACGAGTGGGGATGGCTGCTGAAGCTGCGACTGCGGGCCGGCTGTGGCTCAGTGCGTGTAGAGCCGGGGGACACTGGCGTAGGCTGTGTAGTGCGGGGTTGCTGCGAGGTTTCCTGCAGCCCGCCTCGGCCATCGGGGATGCAGCCCAGAGGCGTCAGTTGGCTCACTTCACTTTCCAGCCGGACCCGGAGCCCCGGGAGTACGGTGAGCTAGGGGCTGCCCTATGCGCTCCCTCCCGCTGCTACCCAGGCCCACGGGCATCCTGCACCGCACACCGGGCTCTCTGGCGCCTCCTCCTACCGTAGAGTCCGACTGTGGTTTCCTCCAGGGTCTGAACAGCCCCTCAGTTACGACTGTTCAACTCTTGAGAGGCAGCCCTTTGCATCCTCGACCAGGAGGAGAGGGCGCACTGGAGTCTGGAAGGGCCCGAGGGTGGACGTGTTGCAGGGGAGACGCCTCCCTTTTCTGCGTTCTCCATCCTTGCTTTCCCAACCCTGGCCTTAGGTGTTGCCCCAGCTTGCCCGGGGCTAGGCCAATACCAATAGGCAGCAGTATTCAAAAGAAAGATTTTTTTTTTCTTTTTTCCTTTGGTAGATTGGAGAAAACGGAGGAAATAAGTAATTGAATTGATTTTTCCCAAGGTCACAGAATAGGTTCTTCGTAGAGATTGATAAAAATCCAGGCTTCCTACCTAAGCTTTCTGCTGGGCTAGGCTGCCGCTCAGCCAAGGAGGAGTAATCGATGTAGCTGAAGGGAGGAAGGTTATCTAGTGCTTCAATGGTAGCAAGGACATGGAGCACACCTCACAGTATGACAGTTGCATAACTTTTACGATTTTTTTCTTCAAGTTTTATGTCATCTTTAAAAGTCCAGTGTCTGTCATCGGGCCATCGGAAACAAGAAAATGTTTTTCCCTCGTCTAAAAACTTTCCTCGTGCTAGAGCTGAAGTGTGTCTATATTTGTGAATAATTAATGAACTTTTATTGAGGGCTTACCATGCGCAGGCATTGTGCTCAGAGGTTTACATTCATCGTCTCATTTGATGCTTAGGACAACCTTAAAGAGGTCCGTAATGTTTTTCTTCCCATTTTTCAGTTAGGTTAATTGAGGTCTTAAACTAGTTTGCTCAAGGTTACACAGATAAGTTAGTGGTAGTTTCAGCTTTGGAATTATTCATATTCCAAAGCTTTATTCTAAATAATGTGCTAAAATGCATGTAGAAATAAATTGCTATGAGGTGTCCCAGTTTTGTGGAACAGGGAATACCTTAAAGGTGAATAGCTGTGTTCTCACCTATAACATGAACCTCAAATTTTGTCTTAAGAGCAAAGAAACTTTTGTCCAATACTTGGGAAATAGAGCACATGTCTTCTTAATCCCCTTACATAATTGTGAAATTGGTAAAATTTGAGTAAAATGATAATCATTTCCTATGAATAGTCTTGTAAAAGTAATAAAAACATTATATAGATAATTTGGATAATAGAAAAAAGTAAAAAAAGGAAGTAATCTTACCCAAAGTCACAGAATAGGTTACCTTCTAAAAAAAGAATGTAAATATTGCTAACATTTGGGGTGTATTTCTTCCAGTTTAGTGGAATTAAAGTATTCTAATCAAACTAGTGGAATTAAATTTTCCCATAATTGTATTTTTAATACTAATACAATCTGCACTATTTAATCAAAAGCATATCCCTTATCATTATATAGTTTTTATAATCTCCTTTAGAAGACACTTTCTGTGGAGTAGGAACATTGTAATTCAATGATTAAAATCTTGGCTCTAGAATCAGATTGTCCTAGGTTCTGTCTTAGCCCTACTACCTATAACTTTGGACTGATCACTTACCCTCTGTAAGGCTCAAGTTTTTCATAAGTAAGGAGTTAATAATAATACCTACTTCAGAAGGTTGTTATAAGGACTAAATAAAGATAATGGGTATGGTATATTTAACACAGCCTCTGACTACACCTAGCAATAAGTGGAAACTTTAAATAATTACTATTATGCTTTAGTTGTTACAGTTTTGTAGTGTTAAAAATAATGAAGATAGAAACACTTCATGTGCTTTTTATGTATCTAAGATTATTTGTTTAGGATAAAGTCCCAAGGGTGATATTTCCGACTTGAAGAAATGAACACTTTAATGGATTTTAATGCATAGTTTAGATTTCTGTTTTATACTCCCATCTACATGTATAAGAGTGTGAGTATTGGGTGTCGTGCTAAAATCACAGGTGTACTCTATGTTGTGCTTTATAAAAAAAATACATATTTAATCTTTGTTTCACTAATGGCACAGAGTTTGGAAAATCCTTGGAATTTCCTGTGATGGGACCAATCAAGGTGCCTTTTGTCATGTTAGTGTAGGCTTTTGGTAACCTCTTAAATCACTTAAGGATGGGGACTGCCCACCAGAAGAACAACCTTTGTGATTAGAGAGTTGGCACTTTCACTCCCACCCACCTGATCTCTGGGGAGGGAGTGGGGCTGAAGATAGAATGAGTTGCCAGAGCCCATGATTTCATCAGGCATGCCTGCGTAATGAAATCTCCATAAAAACCCGAAGGACAGGGTTCAGACTGCCCCACTCACAAGTTAGCATTGTCCAAGTTTATTCGTCTTAATAAGCTTTCTTGTCCTCATCTGTACTACCTCAGATGTTGCCGGGGGGATTCTGTGGGATAATACATGTAATTACTGGTGCCTGGTACCTGTTGTACTAGAGTCAGTCTCCCTAATTAGGGGAATTGGAAGGTAACCAGCATAGAGTAGATGCTTCATAAATACTGGACATTTGATAGTAGTCACCTCACTGAATTCTCACAATAGCTCTGTATATTAGACATTTCTCTTATAAGGGTGGTGAAGGAACTTTCCCCAAGTAACACAGGATGTAATGGCTCACAGACTCAGGCCAGGCCTGCCTTGTGCCAGTGTGTTTACTCCCGCCATCCCCCTGTGTTGCCCCCCAGGAATAGCATGTCCAGTCACGCCTGTTGCCACCCCTGATTTCAGGCATTGTGTGTATGTGTAGGTTTGTTTTACTTATTCATTCTACACATTTTAATTTTCTCCTGGATACCAATCTCTGTGCTAGGTGCCTAGGAACATGGAGATGGGCCTGTCTAGTGGAGGAGATAGACAAGCAGTAGTAAGCAAATGCCTACTTAAATCAATCCCAGTTGCAGTAAGTGAAATAAATGTTCAGGTGCTAGGAAAAAGAATAATAGAGACCTGGCTGGCCCCTAAGAAGAGGTAACATTTAACCAACCTCTAAGGGATCAGGAAGGAGTGTTCAAGGAGGTGTGTGTGGGTTGCCAGGCAGAGGGTCAACATGTGTAAAGGCCCTGAGGTGGCAAGGAACTTGGTTTTGTAGAATTGAGAACAGACTCAAATGGTGAGCCTTGGGGACAGTAGTGCAAAATGGGACAATTGAGGTGGGCAGCAATGAGATCAGTCAGGGCCTTGTGGATGTGGTGAGAGATGGAGTTTCTTTCAGCCACAAAGGCCTTGAAGGATTTTGAGCAGAGAAGTAAATGACATGCATTGCTTTTTGACTCTCATATAGCAGCTTTTTGATGAATGATTTGGAAGGATGAAAAAGTGCAAGTTTAGAAGCAGTGCTATGGACTGAATATCTGTGTCTTCCCACTCCCTGTACCCATTCATATTTTGAAGCCCTAATCCCTGATGCAATGGTATTTGGAGATGGGGCCATTAGGATGTTATTAGATCATGAGGGTCGAGCCTGCATGAATGGGATTATAAGAAGAGATTATAATGGGATTATAAGTATTCTTCCTTATAAGAAGAGAGGTTTTCTCTTTCTCCACCGTGTGAGGAAATAGCAAGAAGATGGCCTTCTGCAAACCGGGAAGAGGACCTGCACCAGGAAGTCACCTTGGTCTGGACTTCCTAACCTCCATAACTGAGAAATAAAATTCTGTTGTTTAAGCTACTTAACCTATGGTATTTTGTTATAGCAGCTAGAGCTAACCAAGACGTACAGTTAGGAGGTGGGTTTCTGGAACAGGAAAGAGATGGTGGGTTCTGGAAATAGTGCCACATTTTAAGCTATGTTTTGGAAGTAGGAATGGAGGATTGGATGCCAGTAATGAATAAAAGGAAGACATTCAAGGATGCTTTCTTTGTTTCTGGCTTGGGCAACTGGATAGAGGATAGAGCTCTTTGCTAAAATGTGAAAATAGCATCTTGGGCATAGACATCAAGAGTTCAATTTTGTGCTTGTTGAGTAAAAGCCCAAGACACCCAAGTGCAGAACTGCTGATTATTGGAGATGTTGGTATAAGAACATCCAGACCTATAGATAATTTTTATAAAAATTGTTTTGGTCCAAATAGGATATAACTGGATGCAAGATATCAAGAGACTGAGATAAATGCATCGGAGAATAACAGTTTGCATTTTCTGTTATGCGTTTGAAATTAAAGAGGGAACTAAGGAAGATTACATAAAGGTGGGAGAAAGCAGATGGTGATGGGAATTATAGGATAGTTAAGATTATGTGCTCTTTTGCAGGCTTTAGAAGGAGGGGTCTAAAAGGGCCATTTCACGGGTGTGTGAACCTACACACACACAAACAATGCAAAGGGCTTGCTTTATGCAGAGATGAACCTTTTTGTAAAGAATTTGTATGCTTGGGATGTGACTACCCACCATGACCTGCCTAGTTGGGAATTTATAATTAGATCACCCTGTGAGATTATGATAGGGGAACCCCAGAGTTAAAGATTTCCGCCTTAGTTCATAGGCATAAGTGATTAATGCACATGGAAACCTGTTATTCCATGAAGTGGAATACAGAACCCACCTGTAACTCTGGGAGGTCCACAAGTAATTCAACCTTTGCGTCCCAGGGGTTCTGCAAGCAATGGAGATGGTAAGTGAGCCCTTATGTTCCCGGGAGGGAAGACCCTGACTCAGATAAAGAATTGATGATCAGCAGATAAAGAAATACTAGGAAAATTGCTGTAGGACTGCAACTCTTATCTGATTAACATTTTCCCTAACCCCTGACCTATCCTTTCTTTCTCCCTATAAAAAAGATTATCTTGAGCTGAGATGTTAAGACAGTTTTTGAGGGTAAATAACCTGCCATCTTCTCAGATTGCAGGCATCTGAATAAAGCACCTATAATGATTCAATCCTTGTCTCTACTTATGGGTTCTGGTAGTGACAGGCAGCATGAATGCCTACTTTTCCAGTCTTAATTA
Source organism: Glossophaga mutica (assembly GCA_039655065.1). Taxonomy (NCBI): domain Eukaryota; kingdom Metazoa; phylum Chordata; class Mammalia; order Chiroptera; family Phyllostomidae; genus Glossophaga; species Glossophaga mutica. The sequence goes on from CM077306.1 coordinate 147,222,338, forward strand.
CTTTCCATAGAACCCATTTTATTTGTCCATAAATATAAAAGGTAGGAGCTCAGATGAGAGGTCTGGATTATAGATATCCATTTGGGAGGCACCAGCATGTGGGTGGGTTTAAAAGCCATTTTGAGATTGAGCAGAGAAGGAGCCAACATAAAGAAGGGAAGTGTCATCGTTTGTCATATCAAGACTGAGTTACCAGGTGCCTGAGAGACCCTAGGTCACAGTCCATTCAACTTTCAGAGTTTCTTAGGGCCTCTCTGTTTAATTATTCCCTCCCCCGAACCATTTACTTTCTCCTTTTTTGCTGGGTATGCAATAATACCAGCACCTTAAAAAGGCATTTGTGTTTATAGATCATTCATATTCATATTTTCTGTCTCTGATATTTGGATTTTCTGTGAAACTTACTATATAGGGTAGAGATTGCAACACCACTTAATGGAGCTTAGAATGAGATAGAGGTACATATCTGGCACATAGAGAGGGAATCCTGGAAAATAGGGCATCTGGAGAAGTGAAAGAGGTTTTGTTGCGGGAAAATAGGTAGTTTCCTAGCCATCTTCCTGTTTCACAATATAGTTAGTACCAGTTTAAGCCAGTGAAATACCATTCATTGTGCTTCTACAGGCGTACACTGATTGCCATGTATGTTTTAGGCACTGTGCTAAATGCTTTCTAAGGAATATGATGAGGCAATGTTATGATACATAGGTCTACAACAAGGACTAGGCAGCTCAAAGGAGGTGCAGTGCCGAATTTGTTGGCAGAGCCTCCGTTTTTCTGAAAGTAGACCCTAATTTTCAGTATCATAGCTGTGTATCTTTATTTGTTTGGGGTCTAATTACAAATACACTTGCTGTTGACATGCCCTGCTGTTGACCTTATTTATTTCTGGAGATCGCTCCTTGGGGCCCATTTACCCCTTTTGTCTCAAGTGGTCTGGCTCTGTGGAAGGCTTCTCTCTTCCTTCAACACAACTGCCTGCTGAAGAGTTATTCAAAATAGCTGAATACTCCATCAGATTGATATTGCAGTATCCCCTCTCCCCCACCTCCCCTGCAGTCTCTTTGAATTGTGACTTTGACAGATACTTTTTTCTATCCCATTCTTTTCTCTGTAAATGGTTGATTAACAATTTGCTTTGTGTATTTTTTATCTTTATTGAAATAGCTGCATGTATTTATTTGTTCAGTCATTCAACAGATGTTTATTGAGTACCTACTACATGTCAGACATTGTAAACACTGAGCATGTTACAGAACAGAGCCAAGGCGGGTACGATATACTATTACCGAAAGGACCCCCACTAGGTTTGCTATGCCCGCCGCCGGAGGAAAGACGTCTCTCAGTGCCAGAGATTTGTGAAAAGGAAAGGAAATGTTTATTTAATGCTATACAGACTTAAAGTAGTGACCCAATGTCTTCATTAAAATATTAAAGTCTTTTAGGATACCCACAGATGCATGCAGTCCTTCTCCCTCTGCCCTAATCTGGAGTACCGTATCTCAGGAAAAGAAGTATAAGTCTGTGATTCAGTCTCCCGGCACCATCAGCTGTGTCACCGCCACAATCTCCAGTTAATCCAGAGCCATGTGGCACTTTCTCATGGCCCACCAGCAAGAGTCCTTTCACCCCTCTTCTTCCAGGCAAAGTCTCTCCTGCTTCCTAAGCCACGTGGTTCTCACTCTCGCCAAAGCTGCAGAGGTCTCCACTCTGCCAAAGCCGCGTAGTTCTCTCCTCCAATGACTGCCGTGTCTGGGTTTAAATTCCTGAGCCAGTCTTCCTCTGCAGCCCCATTTGCGACTACTCCTACAATCGGTTACACCTGCCAGCATTCTCGTATCCTTCTAGCTTTACTGGGCTGCCATAGTGAGTCTGGGCAGGTGTGGCCCCATGGCGTGGAGCTAGTCATCTCCAGGCACCATACCAGGGGGAGCTGCCCCCCAGTTATATTTTGGGTGGAAGTCACTTCCATCTCCCTGGCTCAAAGCATGGCCACAGCTATTTAACATATCTGTGCAACCAGTTAAAGGTTATAGATATGTTAAATGACCAGGCCAGAGATTAGCTGCAAAGCTCTTGCTATGCAAAACAGCTCTCAATGGTCCTGCTCTATGTGTCCCTTCCCCCAACTCAAACTGGTGGGGGTGAGGACATCATATATATATTTTCTCTAATATTTCCTGAACACCCTGAGTTCTGAACCCCATTACAAATCCCTATTTGCCCCTTGCTTCCTTGGCTGCACCCTGTTACAAGCATATAGCTCTGATCAAAGGCAGAGGGGAATCCCTTCCCTCTCAGGGCTTATGTTCTGGGTGTCTCTTCCATTCCATTCATATGCCACTTTACTTTGCAGCAGCGATGACCTAGTAATTCGCGATGCTGTAAATAACTTTTTTAGTGGTGTTCATAGACCACCTTTCTTCTTTTTTCTTTTTACAGGTCTTCCCAGTGGCACAACTTTGGTTGGCTGTGCAATAGTTGTGCTTATCTTATCATGAGGGAACACAGGCAGATTTTACCAATGGTCTTTGGTGTAAGCTACACAAGAATAAGTACTTTAAGGAAATTAAATATTGATTTTATTTTATTTTTTAATTTTAATTTTCCAGGAAATTAAATATTTAAAATGATCTTACCTGTGAATAACTTGTGATTTCTTTCTGACTGATCCATAAAACATAGTACACTTTAAAACAAGTTGAAAGTAAATGTCCCTCTACTAAAAATGGTCATTTAAGAACATGTTGATGGTTGCCAGATGGGAGGGGGGTTGGAGGGGATGACTGGAAAAGGTGAAGGAATTAAGAAATACAGATTGGTAGTTACCAAATAGTCACAGGGATGTAAAGTACAGCATAGGAACACAGTCAGTAATATTGTAATAACTGTGCAGGGTACCAGGTGGATACTAGAACTATTGGGGTGAGCACTTCTTATAGCAAAGAGATGTCTAATCACTGGGTTGCACACATGAAACTAATATAATACTGTGAATCAACTGTAATTGAAAATTTAAAAATATTTAAAACTTTCAAAAAATTTTCATAAAACTTTTAAGAGCATCTGATAGAATAGCAGTTAATCCAAAACCCTAAAATTTTGAATTTATTTGAAAAAAAAAGTATTCAGTAGTGAAAGTTTATGTGTTTGTATGGATAAACTTTGTATAATATTTAAACTTTGTATAAACTTTGTATAACTTTGGATAATATTTGTAAATATTACCTTTAAATACCCTTATACATTATTTTCATGCAAGATGAGTAAATTCTTTGTGGTTATCAAACAGTACTTTCCAGATTTACTTTCTGTGATTTTTTTTTTTTAATTATTAAAGTCTTTGCTTTCTTCTGAATGGAAATTTGCTGAGCAGCAATGTTATAAGATACCTTAAGAACATTCAGTATTAATTGTAATGATCAGCAGACTTAAAATAAATACCAGCTTCGATGTTTAGGAATTTTTCATCTTCCTAGGTTATTAGGAAGGTATAAAAATCCTAATTGACAAAAATCTTACTTTGTGAAATGTGTGCAATAGAAGAATGGGAATGTCTTGGTGGTTGGTAAAAAAAATTTTCCCTAAACCATTATCATCTGATGCTGGGCACTAAAAAAACACTCTAAACAGTTTTTATAGCCTGGAGAAGGATTGAAGGAAGGTATCAATTAAATGATATAGCCTTAGCCTCAAGAAAAATGAATTATGAAGTGATCATGGACATGTGGTGTGATTGTGTTTCCTCTGACATAGTTGATGTAACAATATTTTCTTGAATAAATTCTTGTTATCCCTACCAGAAATAAGTCCAGAAACAGGCCTTTATTCTAGGCACACAGGGCCACAGGCAGACCTGATGGGCATTGCCAAGACCTGTAGTCTGGGCATTTAGCAGCATTAAAGGAGTTAGAGGGACATCTGAGGCCAGAGCACACAGAGAAATAGTAGGCCAGGTGTCAGTAGTTAATAAAGAGTCAAGATGCCACAGGTCAGAGACTGCCATGGAGTCTTGGGAAGAAGATGGGTTTCCAAGGAAAAAAATGAGTGACTACTGTCTCATGGCCAGAGGGTTGAAGGCAATGAATAGCAGTAGCTTTTGTGTCCAACCCTGGGAATTGGACCTTGGATTTTGGAACATACCAGGCTACTGAGGAACACAGAGGTTAGATTGGGCAGGGGTCAGGGTAAGCGCAGGTGTTGAGGCGATTTGCTATGAGCATGGTTACAGGTTAAAGTGAGCACCAGTGCAGAGATTAGGCACTAAAATGAAGACTGGGCCTGTGGATCAGAGAGGATTCTGGCAGAAGCCTTTCTCTGCATTGAGTGTGGTTTTGGAGGCGTTAACCCGAAGTTCTAGGATGGCTGTGGGCACTGGGCAGCACCAAGACTTAAATCAAACCTCTGAAGTCATAATACTTCTGAATTTCAGCATTTTGGAACTTTATCAGCTAATGCTTTGTGCCCTTCAGAAAATGCCCAGGTTGAGATGAAGGACACAAAATCCAGATCTAATCATAAATAGCTAATATTTATTCAACACTCACTGTTTCCTATATTGTTCTAAGTGCTTTACATGTACTCCACATAACACATTTAGGGAGAGAGAGATTGGCTTGCAGAGATTCTGACTTAAGCAATAAAATAATAATGAGAAACAAGTCTGATGGGTTTAGGCATGAGATTCTAGTATTCACCAAACACCAGCAGTTCTGGGTACTTAAGTTCACTTGTTAGCCTTCCTCATTGTTTTAGGGCCCATGATCATTTGCTTCCACTGGCCTATGTAACAATGCCACTGGTCATGTGCATTCCTTATAGCTAATGTTCCCAACCTCCTCCTAGGGCATCTTCCCACACCACTCTCACACTGGCTGGTAACCTTTCCTGACTGCGTAACTTTTGTTTGTTTTCTCCATGTATTTGGTCACTTGATTATATGTCTTCTTCCTTTTTTTAATACTTGTTTCTTAAATTGTTCAATGTTTGTAAATTTTGCCTCATCAACCCTCCTGAGGTCTCTGTTGTTTTTGGGTCTTTCATAGAGCCATCAGCATTGTAAATAACCCAATAAATGCATGTAATGTGCTCTGTACCTTCCTTCCTACCTTGATTTTATTCAAGTTGTAAATAACTGTTAAGAAATGCATTATTTTTATATATTTTACTATGTATGGAATGTGACTTTAAAAATTTATTTTTTATTTTTACAGGGGAGACTCAGAAAATGAATCTTTTCCAGGCAGTGACAAGTGCCTTGGATAACTCATTGGCCAAAGATCCCACTGCAGGTAAACTTCCCTTGTGCTTGATTGTGCAGGCGGTGGCTTCAGAGTTAACGATTTGCTAGAAATATTTGTCTGGAGCTCAGTGGTTAACATTATAGCTACCTGAAATTTATAAAAAACCTGACCAAATGATTAAGGTTTACTAATCCAATTGTGATGTTAACACATTTTTAATGCACTCATTACAAATTAGTTCTCAGGTGTATCTAACATTATCAAATTAACTTTCCCCAAAGTATGTGAGGTACTGATATTATATTAATATCTTCTGGATTAATACCTACTCTGTACTCCAGTTTCTCTAGCATATAAAAAACAAAATATCACTTTGTTCAGCACTCTATAAAAATCAAGATTTGATCTGTGCTTTACTATAGGATACATTGTCATTCAACTTACAAGATTTTGGGGGCACTATCTTTATAAGTAACTTAACCTTTGTCTTATCAAGTTAAATTATTAATATCAGAAGAGTTGTCCTTCTGCTATATTTTTAAAAACTTGATTGGCTGTACCTTTGACTTCCACTTGAGAATTGCTAGTTTTAAGATCGAGTGAAAAACAGGTTGTTTTTCAGTAGGAAGTGAGAACTAGACTGTTGGACCCGCTTTGTTTTGAATGCTCTCTGAGAGTGGTTGATCTGGATGAATAGAGAAGGGTAAGTTATTTTCCTGAGGTACACAAAGCTGGTTAGATGCATTAATATGACTAGAATTTAGCACTGTGAATTCTCATTTTTTAATTTTCTTTGCCTTACTACATGTCCTCTCAGTTTGCACCTGTACCGTTCTTTTTCTTGCTTACTATGTCCTAGCATACTTGCCTCCTTTTTCTTTCACACAACGTAAGTCACTTAACGATTTGTGACTGTTCTCTCTGTTTGGAATGCTTTGCTTTCAGCACTTCTGATCACTGACTCTCATAGTATAATATACCATGTATGAAAAAACACTGGCCAGGGACTTGGGAGCCTGGAGTGTGAGTCATAGTTCTGCCTCTTTACTTTTCAACTTGGCAAGTTCCTTTACTACTTCTGTGGCTTCTGTTTCCCTATGGTCAAACAACATGAGGTTTTAGATCAATGGTTCTTTCTTAACTGGAGCAATTTCAATCCTCCTTCCTCTTGTAATAATGCCTAGAGACATAACTGTGTGTGAGGGGCAACTGTCATCCAGCGGGTAGAGGTCAGAAATACGATGTGCTGCTTGCTGTATATCTACAGTGCACAGGACAGGCTCCTGCAGTGAAGGAATCATCCAGTCCAAAATGTCAGTAATGTCAAAATTGAGAAACTTCGATTTGGATCTGTGGTCCATTTCTGTCTTCTGATTTAAAATGTAAACATTTACATTACTTATTTCTCACTGTTACTATAATTTAGGGATTATTAAATAAAATACATTCTTTAAACATCATTTTTCAGTGATATTTGGTGAAGATGTTGCCTTTGGTGGAGTCTTTAGATGTACTGTTGGCTTGCGAGACAAGTATGGTAAGTTAATATCTTTATATATGAACAGTGTTCCTGTATAATTTTTACTTAAAGATCTTGAGAATACAAAATATGCCTGTGAAATTGTTGCTATATCTGTATTGTATGAATGGGTTCCTTTTCATTGCCACAGCCACCCATAGAATCCTTTGGTCTAGATTTCTCCAAATGTGCTCTAACTCTGGCATCCCTTTGACCTAGTTCATATTACACATATTATGGATTCCAAAGTAATCTTCATTAAATGTATTGTTTGTCACGTCATGCATATGTCTGGTAATCTTTGATGTTATTGCTGCCCGCTCAATTTCAATTCCATTTTCTGTAGTTTAAGATTTTGTCCCATTGGTCTTAAAAGATTTCATCTTTTTTTTTTTTTTTTTTTGCCTATTTTCTTTTTTCTTTTTCTATAATTATGTATGCATACAAGTTGTATATGTCTTTTTGTGTCTGTATATTTTATTTGTAGATGTGCATATATACATATGTTTTAAAAAAATATTTGCCTCCTATTTTGCAACTCTTTTTTAAATAATATATTTTATTGATTATGTTATTACAGTTGTCCCAAATATTCTCCCTTTGCCCCCCTCTGCACAATATCCCCCCTTTTCTCCAGCAATTTTCCCCACTTAGTTCATGTCCATGGGTTATGCATTTCAGTTCTTTGGCTACTCCACTTCCAACACTGTTTTTAACATCCCTCTATCTATTTTGTACCTACCAATTTATAATTCTTAATCCCTGCACCTACCCCTCTTCTTCCCCAACCTTCCAAATAATCTCCATTTCTGTTATTCTGTTCCTGTTCTGCTTGTTTGCTTAGTTTATTTTTTAGATTCAGTTATTGATAGTTGTGCTTGTTGTCATTACACTGTTCACAGTTTTAATCTTCTGTTTCTTAGATAAGTCCCTTTAATATTTCATATAATAAGGGCTTGGTGATGATGAACTCCTTTAGCTTGACCTTGTCTGGAAAGCACTTTATCTGCCCTTCCATTCTATATGATAGCTTTGCTGGATATAGTAATGTAGGTTGTAGGCTCTTGCTTTTTATCACTTTGAATACTTCTTACCAGTCCCTTCTTGCCTGCAAGGTTTCTTTTGAGAAATAAGCCAATAGTCTTACGGGAACTCCTTTGTAGGTAATTATCTGCTTTTCGCTTGCTGCTTTTAAGGTTCTCTCTTTATTTTTAACCTTTGGCATTTTAATTATGATGTGTCTTGCTGTGGTCCTATTTGTGCCCATCTTGTTTGGGACTCTCTGAGCTTCCTAGACCTGCATGTCTATTTCCTTCACTAAATTAGGGAAATTTTTTTTCATTAGTTTTTAAAATAAGTTTTTAATTTCTTGCTCTTCCTCTCCCTTTGCTTTGGATGTTGGTACATTTGGAGATGTCCCAGAGGCTCCTTATTTTATTCTCACTTTTAAAAAATTCTTTTTTCTTCTTGATGTTCTGACTGAATGCTTTTTTCTTTGTTATGTTCCGAATCATTGATTAGAATCTCAGCTTCATTCCCTCCAATGTTGGTTCCCTGTGGGTTTCTTTTTATTTCACTTAATGCAACCTTCACTTCTGCTGGGGTCTTTTTTATGCTGTGGAAGTACCCAATGATTTCTTTTTTTTAATATATTTTTTTGATTATGCTGTTACAGTTTTCCCCCCTTCACTCCCCTCCATCCTGCACACCCCCTTTCCTCCACCTTTCGTTCGTGTCCATGTGTCATACTTACAAGTTCTTTAGCTTCTACATTTCCCATACTATTCTTGCCCTTCCCCTGTCTATTTTCTACCTACCATTTATGCTACTTATTCTCTGTACCTTTTCTCCCTCTCTCCTCCTCCACTCCCCTGTTGCTAACCCTCCATGTGATCTCTATTTCTGTGGTTCTGTTATGTTCTAGTTGTTTGCTTACTTTGTTCTTGTTTTTGTTTTAGGTGTGGTTGTTAATCTGTTATGTTCTAGTTGTTTGCTTACTTTGTTCTTGTTTTTGTTTTAGGTGTGGTTGTTTGTTTTGTGAGTTTGCTGTCATTTTACTGTACATGTTTTTTATCTTCTTTTTCTTAGATAAGTCCCTTTAACATTTCATATAATAAGGGCTGAGTGATGATGAACTCCTTTAACTTTACCTTATCTGAGAAGCACTTTATTTGCCCTTCCATTCTAAATGAAAGTTTTGCTGGCTAGAGTAATCTTGGATGTAGGTCCTTGCCATTCATGAGTTGGAATATTTCTTTCCAGTACCTTCTTGCCCGCAGGGTCTCTTTTGAGAAATCAGCTGACAAGACTGGGAACTCCTTTGTAGGTAACTGTCTCCTTATCTCTTGCTGCTGCTAGGAATCTCTCCTCCATTTTAATCTTGGCTAATGTAATTATGATGTGCCTTGGTGTATTCCTCTTTGGGTCCAACTTCTTCGGGACTCTCTGAGCTTCCTGGACTTCCTGGAAGTCTATTTCCTTTGCCAGATTGGGGAAGTTCTCCTTTATTATTTGTTCAAATAGGTTTTCCACTTGTTGTTCTTCCTCTTTCCCTTCTGGCACCCCTATAATTCAGATGTTGGAACGTTTAAAGATGTCCTGGAGGTTCCTAAGCCTCTCCTCATTTTTTTGAATTGTTTTTTCATTCTTTTCTGTTTGGTTGTTTCTTTCTTCTGGTCCACTCCATTGATGAGTCCCAGTTTCCTTCCCATCACTGTTGGTTCCCTGTGCATTTTCCTTTATTTCACTTAGCATAGCCTTCATTTTTCCATCTAATTTGCACCAAATTCAACCAATTTTGTGAGCATCCTGATCACCAGTGCTTTGAACTGTGCATCTGATAGGTTGGCTATCTCTTCATCGCTTAGTTGTATTTGTTCTGGAGCTTTGATCTGTTCTTTCATTTGGGCCATCTTTTTTTCATTTTGACATGCCTGTTAAGTAGTGAGGGGTGGAGCCTTAGGTGTTCACCAGGGCTGGGCAACCCACGTTGCTGCATTGTGATGCTGCATGTGGGGGAGGGGTCCAAGAGGGAACAGTGATGCTTGCTCTGCTCTCTGCTGGATTTCAGCCCCTTCTGCCGCTTCCCCCAAGCAAACTGGGCCCTTCTGGTGCTGATTCCTGGATGGGTGGGTTTGTGTACGTCCTGGGACCCTGTGGGTCTCTCCAACAACCTCTCCTGTGAGGCTGGGAGTCTCTTGTGGCACCTCAACTCCCACAGGTGTTTTCAATTGGTGTTTTAAGGCTTTATTTCCCTGTATGGGAGCCCTGGGTTGCTTGGTCTGTCTTGCTCCCCAGTTTCACCTGGTTTATCTGAATGTGAATGTGGGACCACCCGGTCCACCGCCTTGTGCACAGTGCCTGTCCATAATCCACCTTGTCGCTGGGTCTGCCCATTGCCACCCCACGCCCAGTGTCCACCAGCTTCAGCCTACACGCCCGGGGCCACCAGCCACTGCTTTTTTTTTTGCCGCAACCCCTCACTGCTCAGCCGCCCGACTCTGCCCTTCCTACTGGTCTGGATGAATGTATCTATTTTAACTCCTTGGTTGTCGACTTCCATACAGTTCAATTTTCTGTCAGTACTGGTTGTTTTTTTGTTTCTAAATTTTTGTTGTCCTTATTTTGATTGTGCGAGGATGCACAGTGTGTCTACCTATGCCTCCATCTTGGCTGGAAGTCCTCCCAATCATTTCTTTCAGCATCTCGATAACTAGTGTTTTGATCTCTGCATTTGACAAGTTGGCTATCTCTGTTTCATTTAGTTCTTTTTCTGGGGTTTTATTTTGTTCTTTCATTTAGACCATATTTCTTTGTCTCCTCAATTTGGCAGCCTCACTGTGTTTGTTTCTGAGTATTAGGTAGAGTTGCTTTGAGTCCCTGTCTTAGTAGTGTGACCTCTTGTGGAAAAGTCACTGTAAATTGTGTTGGGAGGAGCCTTAAGTAGTCACTGGGGTGGAGCAAACTGTTTCAATGCTTTGTGGCTCCGTGGTGGGGAGAGCTCAGCCCGTATACCACTTGTGCCTTTCCAGCTGTTGCCCTGGTGCTGAATCTAGAGGGGGTCATTCTGCATGAGTCCCAACTCAGTTGTGGATCCTTTTTATTTTTTTAATATATTTTATTGATTATGCTGTTACAGTTGTCCCATTTTTTTACCTTTATCCCCCTCCACCCAGTACCCCCACTTCAGAATTCCCCCCACCACACCCTTAGTTCATGTCCATGGGTTGTACATATAAGTTCTTAGGATTCTCTATTTCTTATACTTTTCTTAACCTCCCCCTGTTTATTTTATACTTATCCATTATGCTTCTTATTCCCTGTACCTCCACCTGCCATTCTCTCCCCTCCCCTTCCCCGCTGTGATCGCCATTTGATCCAGGCGATCTCCATTTCTGTGATTCTGTTCATGTCCCAATTTTTTATTTTTATTTTTTAGGTTCAGTTGTTGATAGCTGTGAGTTTGTTGTCATTTTACTGTTCATAGTTTTTTTTTTTTTTTGATACTCTTTTTGTTTAATAGAATTTGGCATATGACCAGTTAATTATAGAAATTGACAAATGGAAATGGAAAAAAGTGGAAGAAATATTAAACAGAGAGACTTTGTTCCATCTCTTAAATTCTTTTTTTTTTAAGCTCTATTTTTTTTAATTTTTTTTAATCAGTATTTTTTAATTGTTGATATTGTACAGTTTTCTGTTTTTTACCCCACCCCAGCCCACCACCCCAGCCCTCCCCACCTTCCTCCCATTTCCACCCCCCATAGTTTTTGTCCATGAGTCCTTTATACTTGTTGCTCTAAACTGTTCCCCTTTCCCCCCGAAATTCCCTCCCCTCCCACTTTGGACACTGTCAGACTGTTCTCAAATTCAGTGTCTTTGTTTATATTATGCTTGTTTCACCTTTAACAGGAAGCTAATCAATACTGTTCATAGTTTTAATCTTTTTCTCAGATAAGTCCCTTTAACATTTCATATAATAAGGGGTTGGTGATAATGAACTGCTTTAACTTTACCTTATCTGAGAAGCACTTTATCTGCCTTTTCATTCTAAAAGATAGTTTTGCTGGCTAGAGTAATCGGGGATGTAGGTCCTTGCCTTTCATGACTTGGAATACTTCTATCCAGCCCCTTCTTGTCTGTAAGTTTTCTTTTGAGAAATAATCTGATAATTATGTATACATACAAGTTTTATACATGTATATATCAGCTGATAGTCTTATGGGAACTCCTCTGTAGGTAACTAACTGCTTTTCTCTTGTTGCTTTTAAGATTCTGTCCTTATCTTCAATCTTGGGTACTGTAATTATGATATGCCTTGGTGTGTGCTTCCTTGGGTTCAACTTCTTTGGGACTCTCTGAGCTTCCTGAACTTGCATGTCTATTTCCTTCTCCAGATTGGGGAAGTTTTCCTTCATTATATTTTCAGATAAGTTTTCAAATATTATTGCTTTCCCTCTTCTCCTTCTGGCACCCCTATGATTTGGATGTTGGGATGTTTACAGTTGTCCCAGAGGTTACTAAGCCTCTTTGTTTTTTTGAATTCTTGTTTCTTCATTCTGACCAGTTGAATGTTTATTTCTTTCTTTTGTTCCAAATCGTTGATTTGAGTCCTGGTTTCTTTCCCTTTACTGTTGGTTCCCTGTGTATTTTTCTTTATTTCACTTTGTATAGCCTTCACTTCTTCCTTTATTTTGCATCTGTACTCAATCATTTCTGTGAGCATTCTGTGTTTTGAATTCTGATTCAAAAGTGTTACTAGTGTTTTGAATTCTTCATCTGATAGGTTGGCTGTCTCCTCATCACGTAGTCCTTTTTCTGGAGTTTTGATGTGTTTTTTTCATTTGGATCATATTTCTTTGTCTCAGAGCACCTGTTATTTTGTAAGGGGCAGAGCCTCAGGTATTCGCCAGGGCAGGTCAAGCCACTTCGCTGGGTTGTGGCACTGTATGTGAGGGAGGGATCAGGGAGGGAATAATGCCATTTATTCAGCCCTCACTTTGTTGGGGGTCCTTTAAGAGAAGTCTCTTGAGAATCCTGCAGTGAGAAGTTATGGGAAGTTATCCTGGTGCTGGAAACCTGGGCAGGGCGGTCTGGTCTGTGGCTGGGATTGCTCCTTCCCGAGGTATCCCTCCTAACTTTTATTTACCACAGGTGAGTGTGGGACCACCTGTTCTGTCACCTCTCCATGCCTCCATGTCTCAGCCCCTTCTGCCCATGTGGATGAATGTGACTTTCAATCCTTGGTTGTTGGTCTTCCATACAGCTCGATTTTCTGACACATGTGGGTGAAATTTGTTTTGTAGTTTGGTTCTAATTTTTTTCTGTAGTGTGTGGAGGTGAAGTGTGTTTACCTATGCCTCATCTTGGCAGGGAGTCTGATTTCATCTTTTATTACCCGCATTACTCAGGGTTCTTCAGAAAATAGAAGCATTAGGATGTATTTGTGTCTCTGTGTGTATATGTATATATGTGTACCTATATCTGTGTGTGTGTGTATATATCTATATATCTGTATATCTGTCTGTATCTTTACCTATACCTATATATAGAGAAGGAATAATAGAGAGATTTATATTTTAATGAGTTGGCTCACACAATAGTGCAGGCTGGTAAGGCCGAAACCTGTAGGGCAAGCCAGCAGGCCGAAAACACAGGCATGGTTTCTATATTGCAGTCTTGAGGCTGAATTTCTTTTTGTAAGGGAAACCTTAGTTTCTCCTAAGGCCTTCAAGTGATTAGATGAGGTAATCTTCTTTATTTAAAGTGTACCGATTTAAATGTTAATCACATCTAAAAAATACCTTCACAGCAATATCTAGACTGGCATTTGATCAGATAAGTGGGCACCATCGCCTAACAAAGGTGACACACAAAATGAACCATTACATTCTCTTTTTACATGTTTTATCTCAGCTAATGTGTGTCTTTTGCCTGGTATGTGATGGATTTCTGCTTTTTGCTTTCACTCATTTCATTTGACTCAAGACTATCAGAATGCATTGTGGCCCATCCCATTCTTCTCATTCCTGACTTTTTATGTAAGGAATGTTGCAGCCCCTACTAGTGTAAGGGATGCCTTAGGTAAGTTTTACCTGTTATGCCTTCTCTCAGTTTTATCCAATCTGGCAATGCAGTTCAGTTTCTTGGGAGGACTTGACATCTATCTATCTTCTTATCTTTGATACTGTCCCGTAAAGCTCCTGTGTGCTACCAGAGTAAGGGGCGAGGGTCTTTAAGATATTTTTTCTAATTGTTGTTCCTTCTGTTCCACTCTTTTCTGAATCTAAGGAACCATAGCATGTTTATTTCACTTACCAGGAACTCCCAGGTGGTTGTTCTCATTTCCTTTTAACAGCAGGCTGATTTCCTGGGTCCTGTCCCTCTGCTTTTGCCTAGTTTTCTATTTCTAACGGCTGTTTAGAGTTTGAGACAGTTGGGTCAGTCTCATCTATCTCAAGCTATCTCAATTAGTTCCAGCTAATTTAGACTCCTATAAACTTTAGATCTTAAAAAAATGTAAAAACGTTTATACATTTGATTTGAAAAGTAATGCATATGCATTGTAGAAAATTTGGGAACTACAGAATGGTATAATTGTTCATACTCCAGAGATAATGAAACAGGGAAAAATGTCCCCCTAGGCTCCACTGTCTGCCACAGTGAAAGCCAAGCTTATGAGACCGCTGCTGGTGAGAAGGAAAGTGGTTTATTTCAGATGTTCGCAAGCTGAGCAGATGGCAGGCTCATACCTCAAAAACTATCTCAACATCTTTGGTTAAGCCAGCGATTCTTATAGGGAGTTGGTGGGAATTTGGGAGGGGAACTGCTAGGTGGAGGACTGTGGATATACAGTTTCTCTTGAGACAGGGAAGTGGGAGTGAGGGGAGGGGGCTGAAGTGGAGGTATAGAGTTCCTACTTAAATCCATTCTTCTTGTTCTGATGTTATCTCGTGATGTGAGTTAGCCAGATGTCTGTGATTCACTGGGTCCTTGTTGGTGGCAGTGTCCCTCTTTCCAGGAACAGGGGCAAATGGGAGCAAAAAACACAGAGTTGATTATATGTGTACTTTGATTTGTTACAGGATGTATAATTTTGTTCATTAGATTAGTAATATTAAATCATGATTATAATAACCTAGAGAAAATCACTGTACATAGTTTGGTTTGTACACTTCTTGACTGTATTTAAATATATTTACATTTATTAACCAATATTTAAAACATAGAATTGCACTTTTTTTAAGGTTCTTCAGTTCTTCTACTTACATTGCCCATCTATTCTTGCATGCTGTCTACTTTATGTATTAGAGCCTTTAGCACGTTAATCATAGTTGTCTTTAATTTCAACATCCTTACAACGTCTGGTTCTGATGCTTGCTTTGTCTCTTCAAATAGTGTTTTTTGCCTTTTGGTATACCTTGTAATTTTTTCTTTATAGCAAGACATGAGGTGCTTGGTAAAAAGAACTGTTGTAAATAGGCCTTTAGGAATATGGTGGTGAAGTGGGGCAGGAAGGGGAAACATTCTGTAGTCTTATGATTAGGTCTCAGTCTTTTGGTGAGCCAAAAGCCAAAGTTCACAATACCTCTGGATTGTGAACTTTGCAAGTGTTTCTTAATTTTTTCCCCCCTGAGGTGAGATGGGATGGCTAGAGTGGGCTGGAGTTGGTTATTTCCCCTCCCCCAGCTCATTTAGCTCTGATAATACTCAGCAGGCTAGGCTTTGGTTAACTAGTTTCACCTGATGGTAGACCTGCTTAAGAAGGAACTGCTCTGGTATATCTCAAAATAGTTCCTTCTCTGCTTTCCCTGCTGGAAGTGAGAGGAGATTTTTCTCTGATATATACTATGGGAACCTAGTTGAGCTCCTGGAGGTAAACCTCACAAAGTTGAGGCCACACCATTGACTGGGTCCCTTGGAGTTTTTAAATCTCAGACTTGTCCACACTGAGCCTCCAGCAATTCATCTGTTACAGATTAGGTTTTCCTGCCCAGGCACTGGTTCCTGTGGTGGTTTCAACTCCTGGTCTCTGCTCCTATAAGTCGAGATTCCCTGTAGTTGTATGTCTGCCTGTTTCTCCAGTCTTGGAGGCAGAGGTTTGCTGTGTGTCCTCCCCTCTTATATGGGTCTAAGGTGATTTTTAGTCTGTTCACCTTGTTGTTAGGATGAAGTGGCAACTTCTGAGCTTCTTACCTCTGGAACTGAAAACCAGAAGTTGAATTGTACTTTCGTAACTTGTGTGTGTTATGTGCCCTAGAATTGGCTGACTCCTGGCAACCTTGTTACGAATGAGTGATGTCCACAATACCCTGTTCTCAACAGGCCTGCTTAGCTCCTGTTGATACATGCCTTATGGCTCCTTTCGTGGAGTCAGTCATCTCATATTTGGTCTTCCTCTTTTTCTGCTGCCTCCGATGTTTCCCAGCATTATTGTCTTGTCTATATCTGGTATAGCTATGTTGCTGGGCAATTTCTGGCCTTCATTATTCTGTCTTGCCTGACCCAGCATGTAGTAGCATGCCATATGCTTGTTTAAGCTGGTGAGTCTTCTGTTGGCTCCCTGCCCAGGTTCTCATCCTTGGTGCTCCTCCTCTTACTGTATCCATTCTGTCTGGGGTGTTTCATCCATGTCACACATGGTAACTTCCACACACTGGTAACTTCCACATTTCTATCTCCAGTCTAGACCTCTGGCCTGAGCTTCAGATCTCTATATTTAATACTGTATATCACTGCACATCTTCACCTCAATGTTCCAGTCACTTCAAAGCCAGCATTTCCAAACTCATATTTTCAAATTCAGCAGAATTCATTATATCCACGCAGCAAATCCGTGCCTTCCACTACATTTTCTATCTTGGTGCATCTACCACCAACCTAAGCCAGAAACTGGGGAGATCCTAGTGTCTTCCTTTTGTTTCTCATTCCCAGTATTCAGTCAGTCCTACCTACAATTTTATCTTCATAATTTGTCTTTAATGTGGACTCTTTTTCCATTCTCTCTGCCCTGGATTCTCACTTTAGATTCTTAATCCGTTGTGCTCAAACAGTTTCATCATTTTTCTTAGTAGTTACCCTCCCTCCAGTTCATTCCTTATCTTCTTGCCAGTGTGAGCATTCTGAGACACAGATTTCTTGGCAGGATGTGTGGACGACTTTGAGATCTGCTTCCTACCTACCTACCTGACCTCATTCACTTTATTCTTCACTTATATTGACTTCCTGGATGTTTTCCTGAAGCCCCTACTCCCCCCCCCCCCACCTCTCTTTTGCACATGCCATTTGAATCTCTCTCTCTCATCTGATTATTGGTACACTCCCATTTCACCTTCACATGGTTCCTCTTTATAAGGCTTCCTGACCCTCAAGAAGACCCAGGTACTACTTAATCACTAGTCAGAGTTTACATATTTTACATCTTGCAAAGTATGCTTTAATTGTCCTTCCATCAAATCTGTACTGGACAACTTAAAGGCAACAGATATTTACATCTTTGTATCCCTGAGTGTTAACATAGCATCAGTGAATATTACATGAATTAACCCTCCGTTCTCTTACCAAGGCAGTGGCCTACGACCTTAGAAAGGGGATTTGCTCATCTCCCTTCAGTAATTTTTGGTGGGTCTGATTTTCTTTCTTAAAAAAGTTAAAAAAGGGAGAAACTAAATCTCTCTTGAGAAAGTGTACTGTTCGTAGAGGGTCACTGCAGATTTATGTTTATATGACAGGGGGCTGAGCTAATGAACAACTCCAGCTTTATTGTCAGCACAGCCGTGAATTTTTACAACAGCTTTAGGACTATGAATTCAAATTTTGAATAATTCCAGGTTGATCAGTAGGAACAATTAAATCACCACTACTGTCTCTAATGAGAAGAGGGTAAGATTGTGTTTTCAGAAGTGAAGAATGAAGAAAATGGTGAAGAGAAACATATCAAAAAAGAACTTTTGCGCATTTAAAAAATAGCACTTACCTTTTAAAAATCTCTGCCCTTTTGAATATAACCTGGGAATTTTTAGGTATATGGAAACATCAGCTTAGTGTTTTTTTCCGAAGTTAAAAATATTAATTAAAAGATTTTGTTGATATAGTTGAATACATTGTATGAAATCACATAGCAAAGACAGCCTTTTGTGAGGGATCCATGAACTCTCTGGGCAAGGCTGTGCTGAGTGGGAAGGGATCACGGTCAGTCAGTAGGTGGCAGCCTACCCTTTGAAATGAGACTGCCCCTGTTGGCGTTTTACCAGTGTTCTGGAACTGCGGAGAAACATTTTCAACTCCATCAGAAGGGAGAATGTGAAGACTTGGGGGTTACTGACATCATACCGTGAAGCTGAATATTAATTTATGTAAAAAAGAGGGAGTTGTATAACTAGGGACAATGTTACTTAAAAAAGGGAGATAAGAGTTATATTGTATTCCAGGTAATCCAGATGAATGTGGGTTTAGCACCACTAAACTGCTTTTTTCTTTCCTGTATTTTGATAGAACAAAATAATAGGAGGGCTTTGAAAATTGAATAGTATAACTTCCCAACAGATTGAATACCAAATGGCAGTTTTAAATTTTTTAGGCAAGGAGATTCCTTGATCAGGAGCAACAAGTGGAACTTGGGAAATTCTAGGGGAGCGGGGGTGGAAGAGGGTAATTAAAGGTAGTTGATTTTTACAGTGTGTGTGATTTTTATGTTGAATACCACACATTGTCATTTACATTATGAGACAGATTGCACCGTATAGGAAATCTGCCCTCTTTATTGTCATTCTCAGTGTGATAGAGTGTGCATGTGTTTTAGTCAAATAAGACTTTGGCATTTCAGGTTCAGGCTCTGTTTTTATTTAACACTGTTGTGTACTCATATGAATATTGTTGGGCTGTGGTTCCTAAGGCTATATTTTGGTCTACTTTTTGGAGGAGACTTAGGTGAGAAAAGGAACAGCAGAGGACTTACTGATTTAGTTTACAGGCCTAAACATCCACCTTTTCACAGGACTTAATGTTTTTCCATTACCGTATTCATTTTGCTACACCACAGCTGCGGCCTGTTGTAGCAACTTGGGAAAATGAATATAACTACTTCTTATGTAAACATCACAGAAATTGTATAACCAGATACTTTAATACACTAAATTCAGGAAGGGAAACTAGGACAGTTATGTGGAGATGGTGAGTCTTCATAGTATGCCAATATTTGGCAGTCAACTCTGGGCCTTGGTGTCCTCATCAGTAAAGTGAAGGAAAGGGACCAGGTGGCCCTCGTGGATACACATCTTGGTAATCTTTGTGGTTTTATTTTAAAAGTGAACATTTGCTTTATGCTTTGATTTCCTTTACATTTAGAAGCTTTGTAATTATGACAGCTGTTATATTATCTTAGAACCCTGGGGTTGCCCTGGCTGGGTAGCTCAGTTGGTTAGAGCATCATCCTGATACATCAAGGTTGAGGGTTCAATCCCCCTGTCATGTGCATGAAGAAACCAATGAATATATACATAAGTGGAACAACAAATTGATGTTTCGTCCTCTCTCTCAAATCAATACAAATAAATAAATAAAAAGAACCGTGGGCAAACTTAAGCACTTAATTTTCTCTTAAGACATCCCTTTTCCAGTATAATTTTGTAACTGTGGGGACTGTAACCAAAATCCTTTGCCAACTCTCATGCTTTTATATGAATTATGAAATAACACAGACAGAAAATGACCTTTTATTATACGCTCCTGCTGCAAAGAACGGGTTACTTGGGTGACAATTATACTCTTGGGTTTAGAGTCAGGGTTCCATTGAAGAGTGGCACTCTGTGAGATGGGGTTTGGCTTCTGAGTAATTGAAACTAATTTCCCTGAAAAAAAAAAATGAAAAAATAGTGACAATTCTTCAGGGAAATAGAATATGTGGTTTATTCCCCCTGTTGAAGTGTATGCATTTATGACATCAGAGAAGGTTGAAAACTAGTTATAGGTGGTAAGATGTCTGACTGTTCCCTAAGTTGGGAATGAAAACAAGTATCAGTAAGATGTTGTAAACTGTTTTTTCTAATATGCCTATTAAAAATATTTTAAAGTATATGTTATGGGTTATATTATTACAGTTGTCCCAATATTTCCTCCTTTTCCCCCTTCTATCTGGTAACTCCCCTTACCTCTAGCAGTTACCCTTCCTTGCTCCATATCCATGGGTCATGCATATAAGTTCTTTGGCTTCTCCATTTCCTATATTCTTAATATCCCCCTGTGTATTTTGTACCTACCAATAATGCTTTTTAATCCCTGCACCTTTTCCCCATTCTCCCCCTTCGCCCTCCCAAATGATAACCCTTCACATGATCTCCATACCTATGATTCTGTTCCTGTTCTGGTTGTTTGCTTAGTTGTTTTTTTTTTTTTTTAAATTCAGTTGTTGATAACTATGAGTTTGTTACCTTTTTAATAGTCATAGTTCTGATTTTTTTCTTAAATACGTCCTTTTAACATTTCATGTAATAATGGCTTAGTGATGATGAGCTCCTTTAGTTTGACCTTGTCTGGGAAGCACTTATCTGCCCTTCCACTCTGAACGATAGCTTTGCTGGATAGAGCAATCTAGGTTGTAGGTCCTTGCTTTTCATCACTTTGAATATTTCTTGCCAGTCCCTTCTAGTCTGCAAAGTATCTTTTGAGAAGTCAGCCTATAGTCTTATGGGAACTCCTTTGTAGGCAATTCTCTGCTTTTCTCTTGCTGCTTTTAAGGTTCTCTCTTTATTTTTAACCTTTGGCATTTTAATTATGATGTGTCTTGGTGTGGTCCTCTTTGGGTCTAACTTTTATGGGACTCTTTGTGCTTTCTGGACTTGTATGTCTATTTTCTTTCACCAAATTAGGGAAGTTTACTTTCATTATTTTTTCAGGTAAGTTTTCAATTTCTTGCTTTTCCTCTTCTGCTTCTGGCATCCCTATAATTTGAATGTTGGCACGTTTGGAGATGTCCCAGAGTCTTCTTATACTTACTCGTTATTTTGAATTCTTGTCTCTTCTTTCTGTTCTGGTCAAATGTTTATTTCTTCCTTATGTTCCAAATCACTGATTTGAATCCTGACTCCTACCCTTCACTGTCTGTTCCTTGTAGATATTTCTTTATTTCACTTAGTGTAGCCTTCATTTCTCCCTTTATTTGTTGCTGTACTCAATGATTTCTTTGATCATCCTGATAACTAGTGTTTTGAACTCTGCATCTGATAGGTTGGCTATCTCTGTTTCGTTTAGTTTTTTTTCTGGGGTTTTGATCTTTGCTTACCCAATTTGGCAGCCTCCCTGTGTTTGTTTTTGTGTATTAGAGCTGCTTTGATTCTCTGTAAAAGGCACCTGTAAATTCTGTGGGTTGGAGCCTTAGGTAATGACCAGGGTGGGGCAACCTGCTTCACTGGTTTGTAAATCTGTGTGGGAGAAAGTCTTGGAGAGGGGACTGTGCCACTGGCTGGCTTCTAGGGGATTGGCGTTACTTGCCCCATTTCTAGTCACTTCACCCACTTCCCATATGTGACTGGCACCCTTCCAGCTGTTGCCCTAGTGTTGAACTGCAGAGTGGGTGGGTTTGCATATGTTTTAAGACCATGTGGGCCCTTCAGTGGAGCTTCCTGAAAATCCTGCAGTTCCTTTCACTGCCCCAACCCCCACTGGTTTTTGTAGCCAGAAATTATGGGTATTTATCTTCCTGGTGCTAGAACTCTGGGCTGTGCATAGTGGCCCAGGATCACTTGCTCCCAAGGTATCCCTCCCAGTTTTTATCTACCACATGTGGATGTGGGACTACTCATGCTCAATCCACTGCCACTGGCATTCCAGGCCACATGGCATCTCTTCAGCTCTCTCCCTGTCTCTGTGTCTCCCCCACTCCTACCCGTCTGGATGAATGTGACTTCTTTAAATCCTTGGTTGTCAGACTTTCATACAGTTCAGTTTTCTGATGGTTCTGGGTGTTATTTGTTTCGAGATTTAGTTGTAATTATTTTGTGATTATGCAAGGAGGCAAAGCATGTCTACCTGCGCCTCCATCTTGACAAGAAGTCCTCCTATTTTTAAAGGATTGCTAGTCACTTTAGGTGTTTTTCACTTCCCAAAAAGGCACTTTAATTTGCTCCTGATATTACAAGGCCCCTGTGTTTTCTAAAAGTGCACATGTGGTAGAATTAGTTAAGGAACAGGTTTAATTTGCCCTTTTTTTAGCCCTTCTATTTTACTCAGCTGAAGGAGTTACCCCAGAAAATGGGATAAAAACATTGACGTGTACTTCATTTATGGTAGTTTCCCTTATATATTGCATGATGTTCTTTTGCAAATTTTCATTAAAAAAATTTTAGGCTCTATTATAGTTAGAATTGGCACAAGTGATCACTATTTCAACTTCTCTAAACATTAAAATGACCGTCATCACAGTTGGCATGTTGATCAGTAGCTTAACAAATAATTTAAGAAAATAAGACATTTAATATATTTTGTAGAATATCAGAATTGGGGAGGAATTGAGGATATACTTGAATTTCAGGAGCACTGAAATTACCCCCAGTTCTCAACTGGGAGTCATTTTGCCTTGCTGGGAACGTTTGGCCATGTCTAGAGATATTTTTGGTTGTCATAGCTGGGGGTTGCCACTTTGCATATAGTGGGTGTAGGTCAGGGATACTTACCCATTAGGTATTGTACAGCCCTCTCCCACCAAACAAATAATTAGTCAATAACAAATAAAAACATCAATAACACCAGGATTGAGAAACCCTCATCTAGTCCCTCTTCTGATGTAGAAACTGAAGTTCTAAGAGGTTGAATGTTATCATTTTGCCCAGTGGCAAATGGGTGAGCCAGATCCTGAGCTCAAGCTTTCTGAAACACAATTTTAAGCTTTTTGAACTACTTTATTTGCCTTCTTATATATAAACGAGCAACTCATTTATATAAAAACATGAGATACACTGTATAAGGAATACATAAGGAATTTTAATAAACAAAGCTCAAGGGTTTTGATTATTCACGGCGTAAGAAGCCAGTCATCAGTAACCCATATTAAAGTTGTAAAAAATTCTCTTTTTGTGACTCTTGTGAACAAGTTTTTTGGTTAGTGCATTAGATTGTTTGGGGGTAGCAGCTGCTGCTTTAATAATATTTTTTTTCCTTAGTTGATTAAACAATAAATGTTAGAGCTGTCAGCAGGTGTCTCTCTGACATTTTAAGCATCAGTATAATGCTCTAAAGCCAGTTTTTCTCAACTTTGTTTGACAATGGCAGGCTTTTTGAATTATTAAATGTGTACAACAAGGCTTTGGAGAAAGGCAAGGACTACAGTAGACTAGGAAAAAATGGGAGTATAGGTCATCATTGTCAGAAAGTGTAAAACTGACTTATTTATCTTTTTAAATATCACAAAGAATTAGAAAAATATATAGAGAGTAACTATATATTTGTTTTACATTTTCACTGTCAAGTTTGACATATATCACATGTCCATTTAATAGCAGGTATGGCATTGCTAAGTTAGTTTCCCAAAACTGCTTCTGAGTCTTACGAAAATTTTCTTCCCAACTGTTACTTTTAATAGAGAGAACATACTTTTTTTCCTTCAGTATTTAGTGTTTCTTGAATTAGAGTGCCTTAGATATATTTAATTATTTTATTTTGGAGCTCATTGTATAATTTTTACACATTGAAGCCAGAAACCAATCATTTATTTCTTTCTTTTTTACTTTTTCTGTATTCAAAATTGCTTATTTAATTCAAATATAATTTTGAATTATGAGGCTTTTCTTTTTAGATCCCAGAAATTATCAGGGCTGAAAGGGGATCAGTATAATAATTTTTATATAAACAGTTCAGATTGCTCAGTGTCTGAATCCTTGCATTCTCCCATCCTGTTTTGTTCATCTTTAGGAAACATCACAAAGGCCATTAAATTACAATATAGGATGCTCTTCTTTCAAGAAGTTGTGCCTGATGGCCATGCAGCTGTCTGGTAGCTTTATATTGACATCATGCTCAGATATTGAGCTGATGTTGTTGCTTACCTGAAAGCACTTACCTGTCCCAGGAGGTCTGAGTCAAAATGTTTAGGCTATTACAAGCTAGACATTCTGTGCTTTAATTCTAACTTGGAATTCCACTGTGTAGCACCTTCAATAGTTATAAAGTCACATAATAATTGAATTCACCAGGAAAAAATGACTTTTCAGTCAAACTGGGAGTAGCCAGTGGAGACAGCCCTGCATTGGAAGACAGCATTAATGTCATTTGCCAGGTATTTGTTGAGCGAGACCTATGTAAAGTCTCAGAAGATTGGAGCACAATGCTCTTATTTTCTGTTCCCGTTTAGCGTAGATGAGATTTCTTGCTTGCTTTGATTGGCAGAGGGGATGGGGGTTGAGTTAGGTAAAGGTTGGCAAATGTCATGTGCTAAGGAATCACTTGGGAAGCTTGTTGGACAAAAAGTTTTCAGTTTCCTAGTGAGTAGCTACACCCAGAGGCAGCTTTAGCAATGAAGTGCTTGACCTTCTCCACTGGCATCCTGCCATCCCTCTCTCCACGGCCCCCCCAGGTCCTCTGGCCATCAGCTAGAAGTGGTGACATCTGGCCAACCCTTAAATTAGCCAAAACATTCTTTTTCTGTAGTTTTGGCTCCCGGACACTCAAGCATCGCTGGTAATAAAGGATTTCTCCTCATCTCAGTTTCTGGGCAGGCAGTTCATTTAACCCTCATCTTTTTCCTCCGCTGGTGTCTGCCAGCTTGGAGTCCAGCACAAACAAAGACATTTACTTCTAAGCCAAAAGGAAACACACACAAGCACAGTATTACATTCTTAATTCATAAAGATTCTATAGATGCCGAATTTGAGCATTTCGTTCTTGAAAAAGTAGAGGTTCCTCAAAACTCAAAAGGAAACTTATATCACTTTAGGAACACGTTAATTCTTAAAGGAAGAAAGGAACATATTAAATGGCTTACACCCATGATCTCTATTCAAATCTAAATTAAACAGTGATAGGATAGATACTAAAAAGTTCCACAGTATTTTAACATTCCTTAATTCAATAGGGCACCCGGGTCATTTGCCTGGAGAAGTCACCTTTTCTTTTGTCAAGAAAAGATTCCATGGAGATTATGCCCCAGGATCATTTTGCTTTCAGTTACTCCTGTGTGTGTGTGTGTGTGTGTGTGTGTGGTTATAACTCTGTTCACAATGTTTAACTCTATATAAAAAGAGAAGTTAGATATCCTATTAGATATGTCATACAATTATTGCACGAATTGTGTTTTTTTAATGGCTTCATTCACCCCACAGTCTGATGAAAATGAGTCAGGAGGGAACCAGGATCCGTTGTGTGCCTCTAACCTACCCAGTCTCTCCTGCTTTCTCTCAGATACTTGTAGCGGAATTTGAACAAAATAGTCTTAATGAAGTATTATCTCCCATCCCTGCTCCCCAATCAGTTCTTGCCAAATTACCTTTATTTGCCCTCATATCTAGTGCACACCGTTTCTTCAGGCCTGGGGCAGAGACAGCTCACTGCTTGGCCTTAGCACCTGTTTCACCTAGAAATTTCAGTGAAGTAAAATTTCAATAAAATGGTTTTTTTAGGCTAGGTGATCCTTGGCTGTCAATATTCATTTCACTCAGGGAGCAGCCAACGCCATCCTGCACTTTTCTTCATTGTTTAGGTTTCCTTGTAGCTGTGCAAAGCTCCTGCTGTCACTTATTGCCACCCTGTATCCCGTTTCCCTCAGAGTAGTCTCTGCCTCCAAGGAGTTACAGGACCGGAAGATAGACATTGTTCTTTTTAAGGGTTTAGATAGGTTCAAGACTTTCATGGGAGAAGAGCCTAACATCAGGATTTCCTTGCCTAGTTTTATTTTCACAGGTACCCTCTGGTACTATTATCTATTTGTGGTCTCTAGTGGGGTCTTTGTTCAACAGCTTGAGCCTTTCTTCCCTAATTTCTGGTTGACTGCTAAAAGATTAAGTCCAACTATTAGCATACAATGTATTTCTTCTCCCTTCCAGACCACAGGGTGCCTGTTTTCCCCTTGTGGGTCCCTTTTGTTGTGGCTTTAGCAACTTGACACTATTTCTCCTTGCCTGTCCTCTTCTTGCCATCACTGTGCGTGCAGCCATAAGGGGTCTGGTGTTCATTCTGTAGAGAACAGGTCCCCCCCCACACACAAAAAATCAAGAAGCCTCTGATAATGGTGCAGCAACATAATGATCTATGGACCCTGACCCTGCCTCTGCTAACTGACATTGTGGTACCTGATGCTCAAGAAGACTTTAATTTTCATCTGTCCCCACAAACCACCTCATGCGTACATAATATCTAAATAAAAGTGGGCTAGCTATGAAAATGTAAGATTAAGACAAGCCATCTGGCTTTAGTCTCCAACTAGAATGCTTCTCCTATGCTCTTACTACATAGGTGTTCTGGAGTTTCTGCTGCCTGGCAACTCCATCAGTTTCTCTTTGGATCATTTTTATAGTTTCTGCAGAACTGGAAGGTTGCCACTCAAAATAGCATGTGATATGGCTGCTAGGCCAACTGTTGCAAGTAATGAAGGGGTATGAAGGCAGTGATGGGCTGGAGTGCACTCAGTAGAGAAAGGCTGGCATTGACCAGTAGACACAGGAAGTAGGTGATTAATACTGAAGTGTCATCTGACATGCAGAAAAAAACATCCCTGAACTTTGTCTTGGGCTAAGGCACTTCTTTAGTATGTCCTGGGATTGCTCAGGTCATTTTGCAGGCTACAGAGACCAATTTATTAGGCCTGGGTGCTTGCTGGAGATACTATTTGAGGAAGATATAGATGCTTTCACGTGTGTGTGTACATATGTGGGATAAAAAAGTGTTTGAAATAGTCCCCCAGACAGTGATACCAGGATTCACTTCATGGCACTGCTTTTCACCCTTGCCCATATGTTGCAATGCTGATTTGTAGGTCTCCCCTCAGAGGTTCTGAGTTACTGGTCTGGTGTGGGGCCAGGGTATAGGAGCTTTAAAAGGTTCCCAGGTGATTTAAATATGCAGCCAAGTTTGAAACCTGCTCTAGGAGGTACTAAAGCCTTTAGGAAATCCCAATACACTTGATAGGCCAAAGCATAATTACATGGCAAGTGAAATAACAATGTAAGAATGAAATAACAATATAAAACCATATAATAGGTGCCCATAACTTTGCTTCTTTTATTTAGGCTGGAATTTAAATGACAGAGACTGAACTAAATTGTGCACTGTGAGTTTTGATATCTGAGACTTGTGGAAAAAGAGACAATTGAACATAGGCATCTACTTTTCTCCAAAGACTCCCCCGAAATGTCAAGAGATTTTCTTTTGTTAAGGCCTAAATCCACAAGGATGGGGAGAATGCACCTGGACACAACATGAACAAAATGACAGAAAGCTGGAAGGCAAAGGACTTAATAGGCCTGGAAAGACAGAACCTGGAATGGGCAGTGGGGCAGCCAAGAACCTGCCTAGTTACATCACAGAATTATCCAAAGGCTCAGGAGTTGGCAACACCAAGTCTGTCTGGGAATAGGGGTGAAGAGTGTTGGGGCTCTAGAATAAGGAGAATTGGTTGAAAGTCTTTTTGCCCTCAGATCTCCAAGTTTTTTATGTCATTTGACCGAATCCTGGAAGTTAATTCTTCATGGAGAGAGCATCATCTAGAGGTTAGCAGGGCTGGGAATATAGTCTTTATTCTGTGAGGATATGTGCTCGGCTAAATTTTGGGGTTCTGTTACTGTACAAGAGAGAATGAATAATGGGAGATAATTAGCAGTCAGTACTATGCTTATATATAAGGTATTTCCTACCTGTGTTAGTATAATAATATTAGTAACAACAATGATGGTAATGATAATAGTAGCAGCGAACTTTATAGTGCTTTCTGCATGCCCACCAGTTCTCTGGGAACTTTACATATATTAATTCACCTAATTTTATCCCTTTTGCAGAGGTGGAGAATGAGGTACAGAGGAGATAAGTAACATCCTCAAGGTTTCACACCAGAACCAGGCCTAAGACCTCATCTTTCTGTGATTAAACCTGACATTGTTTCAGAAGAAGCTGATTTCTAATTAAAGTTGTTTAATGTGTTGGTTTTGTGTTCTCTTTGGAAAGAAATGATTATACTGATATATGTGCCCGATAAGTGTAAGGAATTATTACTAGTTTTATAAAACTATTTTGTTGTACAAATTCAAGTAACAGAATACAAATAATGTAACATTTAAAGTGTATTATCTTTTTTAATGGGTTCATATAGTATTTTTTGTATACTGTTGTAGAAGGTGGTGAATGACAATTAAATTGGTAATTTAGAACATAACTGACCACAGCATGTGAGAATGAAGACAGGGAGTCCAGAGGTTCTTAAATTTTAGTACCCATCAGAATCACCTGGAAGGCTTGACCAATCAGAGATTACTGGGCTCTACTCTCAGAGTCTCTCATTCAGTAGGTCTGAGGGGAGGCCCAAGAATTTTTACTTCTAACAAGTTTTCAGGTGGTGTTGCTTCTGGTAGTGCAAGGACCACAGTTTCAGAACCTCTGCACCTATCTGAAAGGTCATGAGAAGCTAAACTATGGCCATGGAAGAAAGGTGGAGTCAGGAAAGGGTCAATAGAGAGCCAGTCAGGGAGAACTGATAGGTCTTGCGATTCTTTGGAAGGCAGATGGAGAGAAGAGGATCTAGGGCAACTGTCAGGAGTTAAACATTGAGTGAAAGACGAAACTTCCTGCTAGGTATGCAGTTAGGAGGCCACTGGTGACTTGTTGACAGAAATAAAAGCGCTTTTCATACAAGGGTGAGGTCAGAAGTAGATTAGATGACTAAAACTTTGAGGGAATGTGATTACCCTGTAATAGCGAATAGAATATAGATGTCTTTAATTTCAAAACACTAGATTTTACTCTGTACCATTGGTTATTTTAGCTGGCTACCTAGGTTGGACCAGACTAAAGGGGTTCCATCATATTATGCATCATGATACTTTCTGGCTTTCCCCTGACCAATTGTTAAAAAATGGATCTGACATTTAAAAAAGTTTCTATATCCAGTTTATTTCAAGTGAAACTCATCCACATGCATGTAGAAAACTCTTTCCTTGCATTTTATAATAATGCATGGTGACTTTCAAGCTCTGTCTGCCTCTTGGATCTTGCATATGGATGCTTGAGACTACTCAGATTTAAAACTTCAGAGTTGTCCAGTTCTGTTGGAAGTACCTAGGGTTTTTTCTCACTGCTGTCACTATCATAGTTCATGCTCTCAATACTTTTGACCTTTTGAAAGATTATAATATTTGTGGTAAGAGTCTTTTCTCTTACTTCTTCCTACTCTAGCTAACATTATTTACATCTGTGAGATGAATTTTCCCAGAATACATCTCCAATCATGATACTTAACTTGCTTAAAACCTTACCTGTGTTTAATAGTAAAGTCCAGTTTTCTTAGCATTTAAGATATTAAGTGACTGGCTTTCGCTTTTCTTTCTGTTAGTTTTTTACCCCATATTCCTTTCTGCATCCACAATACTCACCAGTTGCGCCGAAGCTTCCCTGGCCCTCGGATTTTCTTACAGCTTCTGCCCTTCAGAAAGTCCTCCCTCTTCTTCAGATCTGACTCATACTTCCAAACCCAGCACATCCTCCTCACAGCCTTCGATACCTAGAAGGAATCTCTCAGTTCCTGTTTGTGTCCATCTAGCACTGCATCTATAACTCATTATATTTACTTTGTTCCATATCTTATTCATACAAAATTCACCTTTATATCTCCCAAGATGCCCATAATAATCCCCCCCCACAGAGATTGGTTTAGTGAATAGAAGAATGGGAATGGGAACTTGTTTTCATGATTTAGTGCAAATAAAGTGATGGTTCATTTAACTGACACAGATAATAAGTATTGCTTATCAGTGGATGACTTCTAATGGAATTTTCTACTGCTCCTGTGAGTGAAGGTTTAAGTATAGTCTATCAACTTCATCATATCTCTTTTGATTGTTCAGAAATATTTTTATTTTAACTTCTTTGTATTTGATTGTGTCCTAGGTATTCCAGTGAGCTGAAAACTATGCTTATTGTGAGATGTCACTGTTATGATGTTTATGGCAAGCTTGTTAAGCATGGCTTGCATGACATCTGTGTGTATAAGCACCCTATACACACAGACATGAATTCATACATATTTTACCTGAGATTAATATGGTGGACAACTGTGTTTTCCACACAGTGGTTATTAGTTAGGTGGATGAATGGATTCATTAGTCAGAATAATGATCTACACCAGTTATTTTCTGCCTATTGATACATTCCATTGATGTATTTTCTGATTCTGCTTTAAGTTACTCATTAGAGTGTGAACTGGAAAAGTAATTAGAGTGTAGAAGTGATGTGTCAGATTTGTTGGTTATAACTGATTTTAGAGGAACAAATGTAACTCTAGCATAAGAAATTATAATGTTGTAAGTTATAAAAATTATAAAGCATTTTAGATTTAGAATAGAATAATATAATTGAATTTTCAGAACCAGCTTGTTTTCTTTTTAGCTGAACATCAGTCCTTTGGGGCTTTTAGACTCTGTTACTTTTGGGACTATATTAAGGGTCATAGTTATGGTATTTGTGTTTAGCTCTGTCTATAGTGCATGTTGAATTCGTTCATATATCAGTGATACAGTTAGTTAATTTAATTTTTAATCCTCGCTTAAGGATATTTTTATTAATTTTAGAGAGAGAGGAATGGGGGAGAATGAGAGAGAGAGAGACAGAAACAGAGCCAAAGACAAACGTAAACATCTGTGTTTGCCTTTCATGATTGAACCTACACTCTAGGTATGTGCCCTGACTGAGAATTGAACCTACAACCTTTTGGTTCATGGGACAATGCTCCAACCAACTGAGCTACTCAGCCAGGGCTACTCAGAATTATTTTAAAAAGAGCAGATATAGTTAGTGAATGTTGTTTATTTTTTGGGGTTAAAACTATGTTTTCATTCTTTTGAGTTTTATTAATAGGTCTTCAATTTGGACTTAGAATTGGTTTAATGTCAACTTTCTCCTGTTTACAAAGGGGAGAGCTCATTTATTTTTCATGCTTCTTTGTCATGTTGTTCCCTTTGCTTCTGAGAAAAGGGCACCGACCCATTTAGATAGGGAAGTTTAGCCTATTTATAAAGCTAGTCAGGTTAATTTAAATTGACAGCATGGTGATGTCCTCCTTGATGAGTGACGCACATGGGTTTGGATGGTGTTAGCATGCTGTTTTCACCGTCAGGAATCAGCTGGAGGAGTTTGTGTGCTTCGGGCTTTGGTGTTGACGTAGGTACTGGGTACAAATATGTTTTAGGAAACATCTCATTTCCATATAAATGAAGAAAGATTAAAAAAAAATTTGGATGGCCTGCCCTTAAATTCCAGCTGGTATCATGAGTATAATAAAAATGTTTCTTTTGACTTTCTGGAAAAACAGCTTTGATTGTGTTCAAGCAAAGTGAAATCATTACAGGTTTATTCAGAAATACTTTTTGTATTTTTTTTTAATAGTTTTTAAATATCTGTGTATACATTTATTTAAAAATTATGTTTTTGCTTTAAACTCCAACTTTAATCTCTTAATAAGTTTCATAAATAGCTTCACTTAAGATATTTGTGCATTCACATCAGTAACCTTGTCAACTTGATTTTAATGAAAGAATAGCCTAAGAATTCATCTTTCATGACAAAACTGGTTCTCCTTTTAAAAGATATAGTAAATACCAGTTTGATTAAAATGGGCTTTTGTGATTTTTTAAAATTTGTGAGTGTCACTAGACAAATACCATGTGATCTCACTTATATGTGGAATCTAATGAATAAAACTGGTTAACAAAAATAGAAATAGGCATGGACACATGGAACAGACTGACAGCTCTCAGAGGGGAGGGAAGTGGGGACAGGAGGAAAGAAAGTGAAGGGATTAGCTGAAGAACACATATGTGGAACTCATAGACAGGTGATGATGTGGGGACAGCCAGAGGGAAGGGCGGGTGTTGGGGGCTAGGTGGAGGCAGATGGGGGCGGGGGAGTTGGGGACATCTGTAATAGTGTCGACAATAAAATAAAGGACAGAAAGGAAAAATAAAGAGTCTAATTTAAACATAAATTATTGTATGGTACATATTACCTGGAATCCAAACATTCAGATTATATTTGTTTCAATTCTGTTTCTTTCCAGATAAAGTGATTTCATAAATGGGAATTTTATCTTCTTAAATCGCATCGATCATGCTCAGAAATAAAATTTGACACAAGTGTCAAAACATCAGTGGTTGATTTATTACTGGCTATTATATAGTTTCTAGACCCATAACCTTCAACAAAGCCAGTGCTGGGTAATTCTTGAGGATGTGTGGGCTTGGGAATGCTGAATTGGTTCTGTACTGCCAGGGTCATGCTATTGCCTTTGTGGATCATCATGCCGTAAGGGCCTTACTGACGTGTATGGCAAACAGCACACTGCTGTGGTTCAGGGACCACATCAGTTTGCTCTGGTACCCTTGGGGCTGGGAGGAGTAATGTAGAGCCACTGCTTCCAAGTGGATGTCTGCTTGACTAGAACTGTGATCTATTAGGATCAACTGGCCCTCCTTTCCAAGGAGTGTATTGGAAAGCTTTGGGCTCTCTCAGGTTGTTTCTGGCCTCTGCAATCATCAGCCCTCTGTAGATGCATAGCTGCTGCAGCGGCATTTATTCCTCAGTCTGGGGGTTGTTTGGTCATCAACTCCTTGTTCTCTCTCCTGGGATATTTCTTGCAGGTTCACAGTGGCTGGGCCTCTAGTTTATACCTGTACTCGGCTCAGTGGTAAACTCCGGGACCTTTGTGTAACAGTGCATGATAGCCTCCTGCTCTGCCTGTTTATAGCCTTGTTAATGGAACAAGATTTAGATTCATAGTTTAGCATTGCTTGTTACAACCCTGCTGCCATGACTGACTTGCTTTGCTACACCATTTTTCATTCCAGATGGAGACAGAACTGATCAAGGAGTGTCAAAGTGGCATTGACGTTTTCTAGCTGGGGTAGATTGAGGGTGAGGGTGGGCAGGTACAGTGCTGAGTGGGCTTCTCCAGCTGATGGGAGCCTTGAAGACCAGATGTGGGCCTCAGGGCCCTTCAGTGCCAACCGTTGGGGGTTGTCTGCTTTCATGTGCCTTTCAGCTAACAACTGTTCAGTCTTTATTGTGATAATTCTTTACATTCTATTATCTTTATGGTTACAAAGAACTTATACATTCCTTACATTATTTGACCCACTCAGATCAACCCTGATTTGTAGGCAGGTTACTTATTTTTATACTAATTTTATGAATGCAGAAACTGAAGTGTGATCCAAGACCACACAACTGAAGCAGAGGAACTACATTTAAACCCAGGAGTTCTGACTCCAGAGCCCATACCTTTAGCCATAATGCTAACTTGCACATATACACCAAACTTCCTGCCTCTCCATCCATGACTGTTTCTATTCCCTTAATGCTGCAGCTTCCTTGGTTTATTTCCCAGCTCCGAATTTGCACTTTATTACTTGACTCTGTGCCTTTGGTCACACTGTTCCCAATTCCACCTGTGCCTTTCAAAATTCTCATTCTTTCCAAAATTAAGTTTTTGGGGTGACAGTTTATGAGATTATATAGGTTCCAAGTGCACAATTCCATGATACATCATCTGTTTATTGTATTGTGTGCCCACCACCCAAAGTCAAATCTTCTGTCACTGTATATTTGACACCCTCACAGCCTTTACCACCTTTAATCCCCCTACCCTAGTAACCACCATACTGTTGTCTGTGCGTTTTTATTTATTTTTTTTGTTTGTTCATTCTCAGTTTTGTAGACCACATATGAGTGAAATCATATGGTTCTTAATTTTTTTGTCTTATTTCACTTAGCATGATATTCTTAAGATCCATCCATAATGGCTTTCTGGGTATTTACCTGAGAAACTTGAAAACATTTATTTACAAAGATATATGCTCTCCTATGTTAATTGCAACATTATTCATTGTGGCCAAGACATAGAAACAACCAAAGTGTCAAAGTTCTGCCCATTTTTTAGTGCTCAATTCCAGTGCCTTCTCATCCATGAAACTTTGCAAAATTCCTCCAAGTGTGAAAGAATCTCCTCTTCTCTAATAGCCTTTTATTTTTACATTGCTTTCTTTTTTTTTTGTCCTTTTTTCCCCATCCTTTTTTTCATCCTTTTAGTGTACCTGAAGGTACACTAAAACTAACCAATTGCTTTTATTATGTAACTGTCAAGTATGAACTCTACTGCATCCAATAAAGAACCAATAATTACTTCTAAAACATTAAGATAGAGTCATTTGTAAAACAGTATCAATTGAGACTTTCTTACATTTATGACTAATTAGAAACAAATACCAATCTTAAAAAAACACAATTCCAGAATAAGTGCAGTAACACTGAGTACGGATAAGAAAGCATAAGGAGCTCATTGGCTTTGCTGTCCCAGATGGATGAAAAGTAAAATTGATTTTATAATGTCAATCCCTGTGAATAAATAAACAAACCACGATCTTTTTCCTGTATGTATGCTTAGATTCCCTGTACAAATACCAGAAAGTTCCATTCCATTCACTTCAATAGAATGAACTCTTTAGAAAAACACTGATAACCCCCAGATTTTATGCTTATTTTTCTACTTCTACTGATTTTCTGACATATTTAACATAAGTAGAAATATCTCTTCAGTCAACTGAGCAACTGAAGACTCAAGTCCCAGAAAAGACCTGACATCTGGAAGAACTCCGGCAGGTTACATGTATCCCATGTTGCTCTTGGTTTCCCATCTCTTCTTTGCTTCAACCCCCTGTACAAGTTTCTTCTTTTTCCGAGCAACCTGTGAATTTTCAGCTTCCTTTTTGGCTTTTACAAAGTTATGGCAGGCGACTGCTTTGGCAATTTTTACACCAAGCTCTTGGGTAGCCAGCTGGTTGCTGAGTTCCTCAGCCTCAATATTCCACTCCTCCACAGCCTGGTTGATGCTCTTTTCAAAGCCCTTTTCTTTTTCACAGGAGGTTCAAACCTGTCATTGACTCCGAAATCCTGAGTAAGTTCCTTCCACTGCACTTTGCTTGAGGACTGTTCACTATGAGATTCTTCTTTATTCTTCAATGTACTTTTTCTGGAGCATTTCCCGTTTTTCCTTCTGAACCTTGAAGTTGAAATTTTCTGTTCAGAGTGTTTTTTATGCAATTCTTGAAATTTATTTCACACATGTAAAGGGAATTCCAGGACACTCTTCATATGCATTTACATTTGCCTCTGCGTCAGTTTTTGGTCCACCTGTAGGGAAATCTTCGATCTGTTTCTGTAATGGTCCTATGTTCTTTATCTTCCTGTAAGTTAAGTCCAGAGTTCTCTAAAGTGTCTTCACCTTCAGAACTCAACTCAATATCACTTTCATTTAGGCCAGGAGGTAGCAGCCCACTCCACATCTTTTCTTGAGGCTCAAGACTGCAAGAGGGTGGCTCTGGAAAGGTACACCTTTTCCTGCTTGGTCACGGAACCCGGAACTCTGCAGGCTCTCTTGCGGCAGCGTCACACTCCAGTCCCCAATGGGACTCCCATCCGGACACAGCACTAGGTGCCCAAGGTTCTGGTGCAAGAAATCTAGCTGGTCAGGAGCCAGCCACCTGGCAGCCATCTTAAGACCTACATCACTTTCTTATATCATAGTTATTTATATTTGACTCATCTCCTTTTTACATAAGTTGTTTGAATGTTAAAATGTTTAAAGTTGTTTAAACGGTATCTCACCTTTATATCATTTGTAACATCCATCTACAGTGCCTTGTACATGGTCAAGTTCATGTTGTGTGACTGTTTATTCCATTGGTTTAAAACAAGTCATATCAAGTTATATTTTCACCAGGTCAGAATTAAAGCCTCTGACAGTGTCAAAAGGATATGGGAAGTTTAATGTCATCCTTTGCCACACCTATCTGATAAGCTTAGGAAGGTATACTTCAGACATCCTTCTTATTATATCCTCAGTTTGCCTGCCTCTTAGGATACAACTTATTTGTTAAAGATCTTATATAAATTGTGACAGATTGAGTACTTTGTTTACGTAAAAATAATTTCATTCCAAATGTTCCATATTTTTAGCAGTCTCTTTTATGGTAATTGCTAGTGGTAATTGAATTTCTTGGGAAACAAAAGAAGATCCAATTTTAAGTATCGAAATAATTTTTATTTTACCTTTCAAGATTTTTTGTGATTTATTTAAAAGTAAAAATCTCTTTAAAGCTTACACCTAGCTTCAAGAGCATAGCAAGCAGGAAATGTTGAATGTAATTTAAAAAGTTTTTTGAATAGCGTGATAATAATTAAGATCATCTGAACTGTGAAATTGATATAGTCAGTTCAAGATACTCAGTTGAATCTGAACTGGTATGAGGACTTTCCTTGTATCTATTTAATTGCTTCCCTTTTCTTCCATGCCTTTTTCCATTAGAGTGGACAGTGTAAAAACTACATCATTTCACTGTCAGTAACATCTTAGTTTTATGGACAAGTCTGGCAATTTTATACTACCTTTTTGAGATAGAAATGTATACATTTATACAGAATAATGGTGCTATCTTGCTATGTAATTAATTATGGATCAAAGTTTGAAGCAGCCCCTTTTAACAGTTTTTTTAAAAAATTCTCAAGTATTTACTTGACTTTTTAAAATTATGTTTTAAAGATGATTTTTATTTTACTTCATTGTTGGTAACTAGGTACTGTTCTGTGAAGATTTAACCCATTTTTTTTTATTTGATGTAGCTATTTTGAGAAACATTTGAGGGAATTTTAGGAATTATCCTCAAAGACTTACTATATTCAGATTAACGTTCCGAACTATTTTTTTTTTTGTGTGTGTCTGTGGCTGTGGCACCAGATAATTAAGGTCTAATTTGATATATTTGAGCATTTATGAGTTGAGTAGTTTGCAACAGCTAATTTAGGAAAGAAATTTCTCTAGGACAGTGGAGCAAACCCTGATTGAGTACCAGGGCTGTCAGTTACTGGCTTTTGACTTTGGGCTTGCTGTCCTTCCATACCCACCCATAGGTTTTACATGATCATTAAATTATCTTATGGAAACTCTACCTATTTTTATTCCTTGTAAATTCCTTGTAGGTATAACTTTGAATTTCTTTTCTTCCCAGTTGATCCAGTTTGGAGTGTCCCTATGTTCTCTTTAGTTTAAAAATCTTTATTTAAATGAAAAACTAATTTACCCCATAGTACTTTTTTCCAATTGATCATGTAAAATTTTTTTTTTTTAATTTTGGTTACTAATAGTAGTGCTTTTAAAAACAATTCCCACACTATCCTTCCTTATCATCTGTGGCCCCCAGGCCAGCCTTCTCTGTTCCTAGGCTGGTTCTCTGTCAGTCTCTCCCTCACTCCTGTCAGTCTCTCCCTCACTCCTGTCAGTGCATGGTCTTCTCAATATTGTGGCTTCTCAGTTTTCTACCCTTCTTTTCTCTAGTGATCTTGTCCTGCATCCTACCTCATCTTCTTACTCTTACAGTTACACTCCTGACTTTGTCATTGTCAGTAACTGCAGTTCCCTCGTAATCTCAACTTGAAGCATCCCTAGCTCTGACCTCCATCTAGAACCTCTGCAGCTCACTGCTTCCAGTACTTCCATCCGAACAATCTTTTGAACCTTCCTGATTCTTAAAATCCATGAATGCCACAGCCCTGTTACTGTCTCGTGCTCCTCTAATGGCTCTTCTTCCCTTTATACCCAGTTTTATTTGCTTGGCAAAATCCAGTTCTAGTTAAATCTGTCCTCTCTGTCAACAGCAGTGCTGTTGGAGCAACACACATCATCTTGCCAGCTGCTCTCACTTTGCTTCAGGACTGGTGCTCCGCAGGGCCCGCTCGTGTTGTCTGCCATCCTGCTGCATGTTCCCGGGCTGCTCGCTCTTTCATTTTTTCTTTTCTTTCAACACTGCCTTCTCTGTTCTTATTCTTGCTGATAATCTAGTTTCATATTTTATTAAGACGATAGATGCAACTAATAGAGAACTTTGACAAGCTCTCACCACTGCATGTATCCATGTTCCAGCATCAGTACTCACACTCTTCCCTCCTGTTTTGAATGAATGTAAGGATTCCAGTCAACCTCTCCACATAGACTCCTTCCCTCTTTGTCACCTTTTTAAAGACATTCTAGTCATTCTTCTCTCCTTATTTCATTAATTTTCTCAAAATCATCAGTTTCCGCCCTGGCTGGTGTAGCTCAGTGGATTGAGCGCGGGCCTGTGAACCAAAGGATCACGGTTCAATTCCCAGTCAGGGCACATGCCTGGGTTGCAGGCCAGTTCCCAGCATGGGACACATGAGAGGCAACCATACATTGATATTTCTCTCCTTCTCCCTCTCTCCTACCCTTCCCCTCTAAAGATAAATAAATAAATATTTAAAAAAAAAAACTTTAAAAAAAAAAATCATCAGTTTCCCCTTCTGTACAGATGATTCCTATCAGCCTGCATAAATATTGTTATTTTTTCATCATTTAAAAGAATCCTTCTATTGGCTCCATATTCAGCTAGTTATTGCTCCTTTCTTTTTCTCTCCTTTATAGCAAAATTTCTACCAATAGTTGTCATTACTCATGGTCTTCAATTTCTCTTCTCTTGTTCCTTTTTGAATTTTTTGTTTTCTCCCTCCTACTGTGCAGACACTTGTGTTAAGGTCACCAGTTAAAACATTACAGCCCTCATGCCACTTCTGTTGATAGCATACAGCACAAGTTGATTACACTCTCTCTTAGAAACACTTTCCTCATTTGGTTCTAGGCACATTCTCCTGGTTTTCTTGCAAACTCTTTCGTGCTTGTTTTCTTCTCAGCTTTGCTGATATATTTCTCACCTCTTGTCATTGTAACATTGGATTTTTTTTCTCTATGTACGCATTTAAATTTACTTGTTAACCTCATTTAGTCTCATGTGTGTGTTTTTTTTTTTTTATTCTCACCTGAGGACATTTTTTTCATTGCTTTTAGAGAGAAGAAGGCGGGGTGTGTAGAGAGAGAGAGAAAGACATGGATTTGAGAGAGAAACATTGACCAGTTGCTCTCTCATATGCGCCCTGACCAGGGATCAAACCCGCA
This sequence comes from Glossophaga mutica, assembly GCA_039655065.1. Lineage (NCBI taxonomy): Eukaryota > Metazoa > Chordata > Mammalia > Chiroptera > Phyllostomidae > Glossophaga > Glossophaga mutica. The sequence goes on from CM077306.1 coordinate 147,261,300, forward strand.
ACCCATGTATGTGTCCCAACTGGGAATCCAACCTGCAGCCTTTCAGTCCACGGGATAATGCTCCACCCAACTGAGCCACAGTGGCCAGGGCTCTAGTCCCTTGTTTTTTTAATGTCATCTTTGTGTTTAAGACTTTCATATATCCAACAGTTAAATTAATACCTTCATCTTAATGTCTGAATGCATCTCAAACTTACTATCTCTAAAACTGAACTCTTGGTATCTCAACATGCTACTTTATGGTTTTCCCTGTTTTAGTTAACGGCAACACTCTCCTTCAAGTTGCTCAAGGAAAAAGCCTTTGAATCATCTTTAGCATTTCTCTGACTCATACCGCATGCTCATTTTATCAGCAAATCCTTTTGATTCTATCTTTAGTCTATATCCAGAGTCTCATACCTTTTTTGCAATTATGTTTCGTCATCTCTTACTGGGATCATCGCAATATCCTGTAATCAATCTTGCTGTGTCCACCCTTGCCTATTTATAGACTATTCACCAAGTACCAGCTAGAGGGATCCTATTGAAATGCAATTTTAGAGAATGGCATGATTTTGCTTATTGGCTTCCTGTCAATTCACCTACTTTACTCATTCTCACAGTAAAAGTCAGAGCGCTTGTGGTGACCTGCAAGGTCCTATCTGATTTGTTCTGTCTTCCCATCCCATTCTCTTAATTCTTCAAGTTCATATCCTTTCACTGTTTCTCTTTCTCTAGCATACAACATACCAAACATTCTGAACTTTTTGCCTTTCCCCTGCTGTGCTAAACATGCTCACACCCCCAGGACCTTTGTACTAGCTGGTCCTTCTGCCTAGCACATATTTCCCTGGATGTATGCACGATAACTTCCTCAGTTCCTTTAACTCTTCCTTTAAATGTCACCCCTTACTGGTGCTTTCCCCATCTTCCTATTTAAAGTCACAGTAGTCCCACCTGCTTCCCACCTGCTCCCTCAGTTACCTATTCAGTGTTTTACTATTCTGCATAGCACTTGTCATCATTTAACACACTATGTATCTTATTTGTTTATTTTGTTTTGTCTTTTTTTCTGACTGAAATGTAAGTTCCATAGAATTTTTTCCTACTGTATTCTCTGCATCTAGAATTAGTGTCTATACAATATTAGGTACTTTGTAAATGTTTGAATAGGTATGAAATTTTAGCCTTTCCAGTATCATGATTCTTTTTTTACTGATAGAAATTGAGCCTTTGGAGTTTAGTGATTTGTAGAGATGACACTTAAACCCACGGGCAATTACTTTATGTGTTATTAATTTACCCATTGGGATATTGTGTGTACAAACTTGACATCAGGTTAACTGCATTGTAACAGAGGAAGTCATCAGTATTGTACATTTTATGTGTGCTATTACCCTCAATCATTACCTGTATGGGAGAAAATAGAAGCAGATTTTTAACGCTTAATTCATGTTGAAGCAGTTTCTTTGCTTGATCACAGAGGCATGAAGAGAGTTAAACTATTTTCTCAAACTAAGCACGTTTTGGAGTAAGAATTCTGCCTTCTAGAAACAAAAAAGGCTGTATTTACTGAGATAAAAAATACCCGAATCCAGGGAACTAGAATGAGCAAGGAATAAATAAGAACACTGTTTCTCTGGCTCAGGTGGTTCAGGTATTCCACGGTGTGAATCCCACAGGTGGCAGCTGGAATCTGTTTTCGTTTTCTACCAGTGAATTGTTCTTAATTCAACAGAATCATACACTTTCGGAAATTATCAAGCAACTCACAGTCAAATAGGGAACTGATGAGGGATAGAGGTCACAATCAGAAGGTAGTCACAGATCGTGATGAGTATGAATCATGCTTTAAGTTTTTGCAGCTGCTTTTAGAGTACAGACTGTAGGATGTGTCTAGTTGGCATTTCCTAGCACCTGCCCTATTTGTGGTTCATATTCAAAAGGACTGATTGAGCTGAAAGTAAATTCTACGTATCAAATCCCTGGATTATAGAACTGAAATATGAATCCCAGATCTGTCCCCAAACTCTGGTCAGCTGTCCAGACTGTGGTCACTGCTTGTGTCAGTTCATCCATGTGCCTGAAATGAGAACTTTTCATGAAATGCTGACATTGGTTGGGAGGTGGTAAAATTTCAGATGAGAATTTAGTTATATGCTAATAACATCATACCTTGTGGTTTCAATGGAAAGCCTAAATTGTTTTTTTTTTTTTTTAAATCAAGTTCCTTTAACTTAAAGAGTCTCAGACTTCAAATTCTGTCTCCCTTCTAGTGGGCAGAGCTAAAATCTGTGCCCAGCTCTTTGCACTTCTGGCTGTTACCTGCTGGGCTTCTAGAGTCTTCTGTAGGCACAGAGGTCAACTGAGAATTTGAGCAAAGTTAATGCACAGATTTTGGGGCACTCCCATGTAGTGCCCCTCTTTTAGGAACTTAGTTTCTCAATTTCCAGCCACAGATAGCTCCAGACTCCATTCTCTCTGACACTTCAGGCCAATAAGACCATCGTGTCTGTGTATCTGAATTCTAGCTGTCTCATGTCACGAAGACTACGGAGTCCCCTTAGTGGGTATGTCTTATAAGTGTTATACTCACCCATTGCTATTCATTTCTTCCAAGGGTCCAGTCTCTTTCAGTTTAGGCCTATTTTGGCCTCTCCAAAGCCTTTAAGAAGTTTTTTATTATATTTTGTTCAGATTTATAGTCATTAGATGTGGGAGGGTTACTCTGCCATTATTGAAATCTGAACCTCAATAAGTTGGGATACATAGAGTTTTCATTATCATTCAGGTCAAAATACTTTCTAATTTTCATTATAATTTCTTTAACTCATGAGTTATTTAGACATAGATTTAAATTTTTTCAACATAAGGATTTTCTAATTATCTTTTTGTTATTCTACCATGGTCAGAGAATATACTTTATATGATTTTATTTCTTCAAATTTTTTTGAGATTAGTTTTATAACCCAGTCTGTTGTCAATTAATACGTGTTCTTTGTTTACCTATAAAAGATTTGTATTCCTAGCTGTTAGGTATAGTGTCCTATATCTTTCAGTTAAGTCATATTTGTTAATGGTGTTCAAATCTTACTTAATTTTTACGTTTTTATTTTGGTAAGCTTTATCTGTCAGTTACTGATATTGGTATATTAAGATTTCCCACTTTATTGGGAATTTATTCATTTCTTCTTTTAATTCTGATATTTCTTTCTATTTAGTTGGAGCCCATGTTATTACATGGGTTTAAATTTAGAATTTTGTCTTTCTTGTGAATTGAACCCTTTAAAGAATGAATTTTCATTTTTTGTTTCTGGTAATGCCTTTTCCTTTAAAGTCTTCTTTGTCTGCCATTAATTCAGTGACAGCTTTCTTTGCATTGGTTTTCCATTGTATTTTTTCCTTCTTTTTACTTAGAACTTTCTGATTTCTTTATTGTTTATTTTCTTTAAAGTAGTTGGGTTTTGCCTTTTTTTTAAATCCCAGTGTGACAATCTGTCTTTTAATTGTAACATTTAGATTTCTTACAGTTAATATAATTAATGTTTGCATTTAAACCAGCCACCATAGTAGTTATTTTCTATTTACTTTACCTGTTTCATTCTTCCCCCACCCTCTGTCTCACCATTACTAATTCATTGACTTTTCAGGGGTATTGTGCATGACATTACTTTGATTTTTCATTATAAGATGACTTTCTTTTCTTTTTTTTTTAGGAAAAGATCGAGTTTTTAATACCCCATTGTGTGAACAAGGAATTGTTGGATTTGGGATTGGAATTGCAGTCACCGGTGCTACTGCCATTGCAGAAATTCAGTTTGCAGATTATATTTTCCCTGCTTTTGATCAGGTAGGAAGATTGCTTTGTTGGAAGATTGCATTTTACTATAACTGATCATTTCTAAGGTTAAGTCCATGGAGCACTGAAGTTTTGCCTCCAGCCTTCTACCTACTACCTTAGCAACCTTTTGTTATCTTTCAGCCAGTGCATTACAAGTTATGTTATTATAGGCATGTATTTAAAGATCTAATAACATGTTTTAAGAAAATGGATGAGAATAAAGTTCTTGTTTGGAGATATGCCCCTTCTCTTTTCCCTCCTCAGATTGTTAATGAAGCTGCCAAGTATCGATACCGCTCTGGCGATCTTTTTAATTGTGGAAGCCTCACCATCCGTTCCCCCTGGGGCTGTGTTGGCCATGGGGCTCTCTATCATTCCCAGAGTCCTGAAGCTTTTTTTGCCCACTGTCCAGGAATCAAGGTATCCTAATTTATGTACTTTATTTGATCTCCATTTGATGTTTCCATTTTGGTTCATTCTATAGTATTAATATTAACTGATAAGCTTATCTAGAGGAAAGCAAACAAGATTTTTGGAATTTATGTAAATGATTCTTTTTAAGAGAGCTTAGTATTTTTTTAGATCCACTAATCCATTGCTCGGGTTTATAGAATATTGATTTTGAAGTAGCACCTGGCTTGACCCAGATACTAATTTCAGGCTTCAAAGAATAAGACTGAGAACATAGTTGGTTTATCTTTCCCCTCTTTTAAAGCCCTAGGTTCACTTAATGGATTCTGGGTTAAATTAATAAATCTACTGTTTAATTCATAGGGGAATAAGATTTTTGCTTTTAGTCTATTTCTTTTTAAGTAGACTAAAAGAAGCCTTTGTTAGCAAGGAGTGCTTTTCAATCCAGGTAAGGTAATATTTGCTCAACCAATTTATTTTGAAATATCTTTCCTTTATAGCCTTGCACAACAGTATTAGATTTCTACAACAGCTTAAATCTTTTAATAAAAAATATTTTGCATATTTTAAGTCTTAATTTTTTACATTATCTCCTTTTTTAGTTTCACTTACTGAAGAGCTTTCCAGGGAATCATTATAAAAACACATAAATATGTCCACCCAGGGCTGTGTGTCTGTTTTTTGATAACATAAACTGGTTGTGGATGTGTTTATGTTTTATTCTTGTTTTTTTCCTACTAAAGCAAAGTCATAAAGTTTCTCAGTTGAATACAAATTACATAACTTTTCATTGTAAGTTGGAAATGGTAATTTGGGACAGAAGCCACATTTGAGGTGACAGTTTTATTTGTGCTTGAGCTGAACATGGATTCACATTTACTGTTTATGATGTTGCCCAGTATTTTTCAGAACAGATTTTTTCTCCCAGTCTCCTACCTTCTCTACTCCTCCCTCTTTTTCTTTTTTTTAATCCTAAATGAAAATATACATGTAGTACAATATGCTGAATACATGAAGGAAGCAGATGAAGAAAAGTAAGTAGTGTGTTCAACAGTCTATTTACAGAAAATGAAATAGTGTAATTTGAGATGCTATTTTATTTTTTAAATAAAAATCCTAGAAATGGTATGAAGAGGATTTTGAAAGCCAAATATAGCTTGATTCAAGGAACCTTATTTGAGCCTTTGTGATAAAGTCAGATTTATTTTAATGGTTACTCTTCCTATGTAATTCTTGTTTTTATGCAGTTATTTAACAATGACTAAATTAGACACGAGTTTGTACAATAATTTGAGGCAGAATGGTGTAGAAGTTAAGAGCTTGAGCTGTGGAGTCAGTCAGAACTGGGTGAGAATCCCTGGTCTAGCAAGCGATATAACCTTGGGTGAGTTATTTGATCTCTCTGTAAGCATTAGCCTGCAGTTCTAAATTGGGAAAATAATAATAGCTACCTTGTGGGATTGCTGTGAACAGTAGATGAATTAATAGTCCACATAGAGTTCTTGGCCCAGTCAGCACATGTGCTAGCTGCTGTCATTGTCCTCTTCCTCATTATCAACCTCATTCATGCTCAAGAAGGTCCTGGAGCCCCTTCCCGTCAACACGAAGCGTGCAGTACCCACACTTTTCTTTTAGCTTTGTAATAATTAGACATTATAGTACCCAGGTGATAAAGTTCAGTGGATTCTTCAAATAGGAAATGTTGTTCATGGAAAGGAGATTTTGATGTTTGAAATTGGAGAAGAGAATTGCATGCCCTTTGAAATTAGCAGTAGAGTATTAGTAGAAAATATTTCTTTGTAGATAAATACAGAAAGATATTGACAATTTTACATGTTTGACAATTTTACTTGTTTTGATGAATTCTCCTGCAGAATCCTATATTTTACACACATACACACACAAGTTTAGCTCCTTAAGAGAACAGCAGTTTTAGTCATCACAACATGGTAGGCATCTAATAAATGTTGAACAAGTTGAATTTTTGGGGACAGAATGTAAATTTTTATAAAATGGTAATTAGGCTAAAAATGCCAGATTTTTATTTTTAATTAGTAACAATCGGTTATTTAAATATCAACCCTTCTTATAAGTGAGTTTACTGGGATACAGTTTTACTAAAATTATCTTTAAAAAAATCTGTTTTTGCAGGTGGTTGTACCCAGAAGCCCTTTCCAGGCCAAGGGACTTCTTTTGTCATGCATAGAGGATAAAAATCCTTGTATATTTTTTGAACCTAAAATACTTTACAGGGCAGCAGGTAAAGATTTTCTTTATTTTATATTTATGAATATCTTTATATTTTTGTTTTTTACAGTTCAAAAATTTATTTTTTTCCTGTAAGTTTGGTTTATATTTACCTTGTAGAAAAAATTCTGATTTTTTTCCATATTTAGTTCTCAGGTGTATGCGCGTTATGTGTAGGGAAAATCCACCTAGCCATTTATATTTTGATTGTGGAAAAAACGTGCATTTTTTGAGAACATGGGGACTATGGTCATCTACACAGAGCTTAGTAAATGTTGGTTGAATGAAACAGTGAATGAGCTCTTTGTGCTAAATAGCATTAAAAGCCTTTATAATAATGTGTTTGTTTAGGTCTTAATTTAAATGAACTCACTTATGACTGTGAAGGAGGGACCATTAACACTGTGGCATCAGGTCTACATTGGGATGACTGCATACAGAAACTGTGGTGTTCAGTCATGCTCCTTTTAGCTTAAAAATCATAATTCTATAAACACTCATCTGTGACTGCTTATTTATCAGCTGTGATCAAAATTTGTAGCTCAAATGATTTGTCCTGTTGAACGTATATTTTGAATTCAAGAAACATTGGTTTGGCAAATGATTCTTTGAATACATAAGCTTAAAAAATCTTTTAAAAAAATTCTTATTTATTCCATTACAGTTGTCCCAGTTTTTCCCCTTTTCCCTCTGCCCAGCCCCCCATTCCTCTCAACCTCTACTCCCACAGTCCATTCCACACCATTGTCCATGTGCATGGGTCATTCATACATGGTCTTTGACTAGTCCCTAGCCCTTCTTCTGTTTCTCCCCTCTCCCCTTTCCTCTGGCACTCTCAGTCTGGTCCCTGTTTCCACATCTCTGGTTCTCTTTTGCTTGTTTGTTTATTTTGTATTAGATTCTTCTTATAGGTGGGATCATATAGTATTTATCTTTCACCACCTGCTTATTTCATTTAGCATAATACTCATCAGTTCCATCCATGATGTCACAGGAGGTAGGAGTTTGTTCTTTCTTTCTGCTGTGTAGTACTCCATTGTGTAAATGTACCACAGTTTTTTAATCCACTCATCTACTGATGGGCATTTAGACTGTTTCTAGCACTTGGCTATTGTAAATTGTGCTGCTATGAACATAGAGGTACATACATTCATCTGAATGGGTGATTTGGGATTCTTAGGGTATATTCCCAGCAGCAGAATTGCTGGGTCAAAAGGCAGTTCCATTTTTAGTTTTTGAGGAAATTCCATACTGTTCCCACAGTGGCTGCACCAGTCTTCATTCCCACCAACAGCAGTTGTTTATTAATTTATTAATCATGGCCATTCTGACCCTTGTGGGGTGATATCTCATTGTGGTATTAATTTGCATCTGTGATGGCTAGTGATGTTGAATATCTTTTCATATATGTACGAGCCATCTGTGTGTCCTTCTTTGGTAAGTGTGTATTCAGGTCCTTTGTCCATTTTTTAAATAGAGTGTTTGTTTTCCTGGTGTTGAGTCGGATGAGTTCTTTATATATTTTGCAGATGAAACCCTTGTCTGATATTTCATTGGCAAATATGTTCTCCCCTACAGTCAGTTCCCCTTTCACTTTAATGATGGTTCTTTAGCCTTGCAGAAGCTTTTTAGTTTGATGTAGTTGCATTTGTTTAATTTTTCCTTTATTTCCCTTGTCCTAGAATGTATATCATAAAAAATATTGCAGTGTGGGATATCTGAAATTTTACTGCCTAGGCTTCCCTCTAGGACTTTTATGGTGTCACAATTTATATTTGACTTTATCCATTTTGAGTTTATTCTGGTGTATGGTGTTAGTTGGTGGTCTAGCTTTGTTTTTTTTTTGTTTTTTTTTTTTGCATGTGCTGGTCCAGTTCTCCCAACACCATTTGTTGAAGAGGCTATTTTTATTCCATTGTATGCTCATTCCTCCTTTGTCAAATATTAATTAACCATGTGTTTATTTCTGGGTTCTCTATTCTGTTCCATTGATCTATGCTTCTGTTCTTTTGCCAGTACCAGACTGTTTTGATTACAGTGGCCTTGTAGTATAGTTTGACATTAGTTATTGTGATCCTTCTAACTTTGTTCTTCTTTCTCATGATTGCTGATGCTTATTGTGGTCTTTTTTTGGTTCCATATAAATTTTTGAAATATTGGTTCTAGATCTGTGAAATATGCCATTGGTCCTTTAATAGGAATTGTGTTGAATCTATAGATTGCTTTGGTAGTATGGACATTTTAATGATGTTAATTCTTCCAATCCATGAACATGGTATGTCTTCCATTTATTTGTGTCTTCCTTGATTTCTTTCTTCAGTCTTCTATAGTTCTCCGAGTACAGGTCTTTAACCTCTTTGATTAAGTATTTTATTTTTCCTGTTGCTACAGTAACTGGGATTTTTTCCCCCAGTTTCTCTCTCTGATATTTCACTGTTGGTGTGCAAAAATGCCCTCAATTTCTGAGTATTGACTTTGTATCCTGCTACTTTGCCAAATTCACTTATTGGGTCAGGTAGTGTTTGGTGGAGACTATAGGGTTTTCTATGTACAGCCTCATGTCGTGTGCAAATAATGACTATTTTACTTCCTCCTTTTCAATTTGGATGCCTTTTATTTCTTTTTCTTGTCTGATCACTGTGGCTAGTACTTCCAGCACTATGTTGAGTAAGAGTGGTGAAAGCAGACACCCTTGTCTTGTCCCTGATCTTAAGGAGAAAGTGTTTAGTTTTTACCTGTTGAGTTGGCATTCGTTTCTCACATATGGTCTTTATTATGTTGAGGTGCTCACTCTGTTCCTACTCTGCTGAGTGTTTTCATCATATATGGGTGCTGGATTTTATCAGGTGCTTTCTCACCATCTATTGATGCGATCATGTGATTTTTGTCTTTCATTTTGTTTATGCGGTGTATTATGTTTATTGATTTGTGAATATTGTACCATCCTTGCATCCCTGGGATGAATCCCACTTGATTATGGTGTATGATCTTTTTAATGTATTGCTGATCCGAATCGCTATTATTTTGTTGAGGATTTTAGCATCTATGTTCTTCAGACATATTGGCCTGTAGTTTTCTTTCTTTGTTGTGTCTTTACATGGTTTTAGAATTAGGATAATACTGGCCTCATAAAAAAGAGTGTGGGAGTCTTCCCTCTTCTTGAAATTCTTTGGAATAGTTTGGTAAGGATAGGAGTTAGTTCTTTAAATGTTCGGTAAAATTCACCTGGGAAGCCATTGGTCCAGGGCTTTTGTGTGACGAAGTTTTGTGATTACTGGTTCAGTTTCACTAGTTGTTGTTGGTCTATTCAGCCTTTCTGCTTCTTTCTGATTCAATTTTGGAAGATTGTATATTTGTAGAAATTTGCCCATTTTGTCCAGGTTGTCCAATTTCTTGGCATATAGTTGTTCATAGTAATTTCTTACAATCCTCTATATTTCTGTGATATTGGTTGTAACTTGTCCTTGTTCGTTTCTGATTTCATTTATTTTGTTCCTCTCCGTTTATTTCTTGATGAGTCTGGTAAAAGGTTTGTCAATTTTGTTTATTTTTTCAAGAACCAACTCTTGGATTCATTGATCCTTTGAATTGGTTTTTAGTTTCTATGTTATTTATTCTGCTCTGATCTTGATTATTTCCTTCCTTCTACTCACTCTGGGCTTTGTTTGTTGGTGTTCCTCTAGTTCTTGTAGATGTAGGGTTAGGTTGTATATTTGAGATTTTTCTGTCTTCTTTAGGTAGGCCTGTATTGCTGTGAACTCCCTTCTCAGGACTGCCTTCGCTGTGTCCCAAGGGTTTTGGGTTGATGTGTGTCCATTTTTTGTTTGTTTGTATCCGGATACTTTTTGATTTCTTTCTTGATCTTATTGTTTACCCATTCATTATTTAATAGCCTGTTATTCAATCTCCATGTATTTGAATGTTTTTGAGTTTTTTCCTTGATATTGGTTTCTAGTTTTAAGCCTTTGTGATCAGAGAAGATGCTTGATATGAGTTGCATTTACTTGAATTTGTGAGGCTTATTTTGTGTCCTACTATGTGGTCTGTGTTTGAAAATGATCCATGTGCATTTGAGAAAAATGTATCTTTTGCTTTTGTGGGGTGAAATGTTCTGTAAATGTCAAATAAGTCCATTTGATATAGAGTGTTGTTCAGTGCCACAGTATTTTTGTTGATTTTTTGGAAGATCTATCCATTATTAACAGTCAGGTGTTCAAATCCCCTACAATGACTGTATTGTTGTTGATCTCAGTTTTAAAGTCCTCCAATATTTTCTTTATATATTTAGGTGCACATATATTGGGTGCATATAAGTTTACAAAAGTTATATTCTCTCATTGGAATACTCCCTTAAGTATTATCTAGTGACTTTTTTTTTTGTCTCTTCTCATGGCCTTTCTTTTGAAGTCTATTTTGTTTGATGTAAGTATTGCTTCCCCAGCTTTTTCCATGGCCATTTGCATGGAATATTATTTTCCATCCCTTCACTTTCATCCTGTGTGAATCTTTTGTTCTGCAGTGGGTCTCTTGTAAACAGCATATATGGGTCATGTTTTCTTATTATTCAGCTACCCTATATCTTTTGATTGCAGCACTGAATACATTTACTTTAAGGTAATTATTGATAGGTATCATTGCCATTTTTTCCCTTTGTGCCAGTGTTCTCTCTCTCTCTCTCTCTCTCTCTTCCACTCTCCTCCTCCTCTTCCTCTTCTTCTTCCTCTTCCTCTTCTTCCTCCACCTCCTCTTCTTCTCCTGCTCCTTCTCCTTCCTCCTCTTCCTCCTCCTCCTTCTCCTCCAGTCCCTTTACCATCTCTTGCATTGCTGGCTTGTTGGAGATGTATTCTTTTAGCCTCCTTTTGTCTGGGAAGCTCTTTATTTTCCCTTCCATTTTACATGAGAGCCATGCTGGAGAGCGTAGTCTTGGTTGCAGGTCCTTGCTTTTCATTACTTGGAATATTTTGTGCCAGTGCCTTTTTTTGGCTTCTCTCGTTGCTGTTAAGAAATCAGCTGATAGCCTTATGGGAGCTCCCTTGTATGTTACTAGCTGTTTCTCTCTTGTTGCCTTTAGGATTCTGTCTTTGTCTTTAAATTTTGCCATTTTGATTGTAATGTGTCTTGGAGTGGGCATCTTTGTGTTCATCTTGATTGGGACCCTGTGTGCTTCCTGAACTTGTGAGACATTTTCTCTTACCAGGTTAGGGAAGTTTTCTGTCATTATGTTTGCAAACAGGTATTCTAGCCCTTGCTCTTCCTCTTCTCCTTCTGGTATTTCTATGGTGCTAATATTGTTACATTTCATGTTGTCCCCAAGCTCTCTTAAACTATTCTCATTCTTTTTGAGTCTTTTCTCATTTTGTTGTTCTGTGTGTTTTTTCTACCTTGTCTTCCAACATGCTGCTTCGATCCTTTGCTTTGTCTAGCCTACTTTTAAATTCTTTCTTGTGTGTTCGTCACTTCAGATAGTGCATTCTTCATTTCCACCTGGCTCTTACTCAAGGTTTCTATGTCCTTTGTCATTCTGATACAGGTCCCCGTAGGTTCCTTGCAGTTCTAAGTTCCTTGGGCATTGTTATAACCATTTGTTTGAACTTTATGTCTGATAAATTGCTTGCCTTGATTTTACTTAGCTCTTTTTCTGGAGATTCCTACTTTTCTTTCATTTTGGGCTTGTTTCTTTGTGTCCTCATTTTAGTTGTCACTTTGTGTTTGTTTCTGTGTATTAGATTGATTTGCTTTGACTCTCTGTCTTGTGCAGTGGGAATCCCGTGGGACCCGGTGGTGCAGACTCCTTTATCTTCTGATCTAGATGCTCTAGGAATGTCCTCTGTGTGGGTTATGTGGACTCTCCTATTGTATTTTGGTCCTGATTATTATTGTCCTGTTCATTGGTGGGAACTCCCTTCCTTCTGATTGGCTAAGAAGCTCAATCCCCACAATATACTACATGTTGTATAGGTGTTCACAGAACAAAGCAAAACAGTACACAACAACATCAAAACAAACAAACCCATCTGACCACCACAGCAATATGAACCACAAAAATAGCAAAGAAGAATAACAGTGGTAAGTGCAATGTAATAGCAGAGAAAGGGGAAAAGGAAAAAGAACGCGAGACAACCAAAGGAAAGGAAAGTGATTATGTGGGGAGAAAGGGGGAGAGAGCTACTACTTTAATGAATTGAAAGAGGGAAACAAGGAAAAGGAACACAGAGAAGGTAACAAAAATAATAAATGGAGAGAAGAAAGAGAGCAGTGGAATATCAAAGTAGAATAAGAGATATGAAAGAAAAATTAGAGCACCAAAAATAAAAAAAGAGATAAAAAGATCAATTAAAAAGGCCATGAGAAAGAAAAAATAGCTAAGATAATGAAAAAAGAACCAAGTGGATTTGTGTCAGCTCAGTTTAGATCTTGTTTTCTGATTTCTCCCTTTGGATACTACTTGATGTCTGAGTCTGGTGAAAACCAGTGTCAGGTGCTATCCACGTCTGGCCCTTGGCTGCCTTTTCAAAGCCAGAGGTGATCCACAGTCTGTGGCTGATTTTTCCAGGCTTGGCTGCTCCCAGAGTGGGCCATGCTGCTCTGTACAACTGGGCTTTTCAGCACTGGGTCCAGAGGTATGTCAGCAAATGTCCCAAGTTACCACTGGATCTGACTCTGCCTGTCTCTGCTGCTGGCCTGCTGCAGTCTTAGACTAGTCTCAGACCCAACTATTTTTGGAAGGGTTTCTGGCAGAAACAGGGGGCTGAGATTCCTGGATCTCTTGTGGCAGGTACCTTTCAGACTTCATGGAAGATGGTGGGTGTGTTCCCCCTCCCCCAAGCCACTAGTCTGAGTCTGTTTGAGATTATTTCCCTGTACTCAGCAGGGTAGGGCCCCTAGTTAGGCTCCCAGGGCCCAGATTTTGAGTTTGCTGGACACTGGGATGGTATTTCTGTGGCTCTCCTGCAAGTGGGCTACACTAGTCTGTTTCCCTGGATAGTGTGTGGACTGGCTGTGCCCTACCTAGGGTCTGGTAACCCTGAGTCTGTTTATGTTGCTATCTCCTCAGCAAGCATAAAGATGGAGGATGGGATAAAAGAAAGAAAAAAAAAGCCAAACAAAATGAACACTAAAGCAGAGCAAAACTGAAAAAAGAACAAAAAAGTTGCTGAGTGGAGCAAATGGGGTTTCAGTGTTTGTGGCAGAGACATTTCCAGAGGGTGGTGAGGGCAGTATCCCACTGGGTAAGGTGATTGATTTTAACCCTGGGAGGCTGCTGTGGAGCCCAGATATATTCAGGCCCCGAAAATCCCACAGCTGCTCCTGCAAAACCCTCCCTGGTGCCTCCCATACGAGATTCTCCTTGTGACACTCCACCGGCGCCACCCTCCCCCTGCTGGGGCCCAAGGTAGGTAGCTGCAAACACAAAGCCTGTGCTTTGCTCCTTTTAGGGAAAATAAAAAGAGATGGTTGGTTTATCTCTAGCAGTTATTGTCTCCCCCCAGAGCAGAGAGCCCCCACAATGCGGATTCGTTGATCTCCATCCGGATGCTCTAGGACTGTCCCTTATGTGGGTTTTTGGATTTTTGTGTTGTATCTGAGTCCTGATTTTTATTGGTCCATTCATTGGTGGGAACTTTTCCTGTCTGGCGAAGGAGCTCAACCCCTACCACGGCTGCCTCTGCCTTGAGAGGGCTTCTAGGTGTGGGTTGGATCCCCGGTTGGGGCACATGCAAGAGGCCCCCATCCACACTTCTCTCTCACACTGCTTCTCTCAAATCAGTAGATTATATACTATATGCATCATCTTCTTTCAAGTCTCATGTCATCCTGATTGGGTAAGGGAGTGAAGTGAAGAGTCCAGCATCAAAACTGTAACACACGACAGTGGTGCGGCCTTCTTGCCGCTTCCTCCAGTGAGTCTCAGACTTGACCTTCTGACCCTGTGTTCCGGCTGTGGTCTCTGTAGCCAGTGCCACCATGGACAGCTCTCCAGCCCCAGCGTTCCTGGCTCCTCTGCCAGACCACATCCTTCTCAGTCAGACTCTGTCCCATTCACAGTTCCAGATGTGCTGGGGGACATGGAGGTGACAGCTCCCTCCCTGGCAACTACCACAGCTCCTCAGCCCTGGCTCCTGACAGTGGTGTGGTGTGGTGTGCTGCCCTGCCTAGGGCAGAGGGCACAGAGACAAGACCAGGCACTGAGGCACAGCCACTTCGGTGGCTTCTTCTCAGTGAGGATATTGTGATTTTCTCAAATGGAGTCCTGTTCCAAATCTGCACAACCAGATGCTCTGGGCTGGGTGGTGGCAGTGGCTCTGCCAGGAGCACCTGGGCCACTCACCCCAGAGTGCCCTCCCAGGTGGGCAGACACTTGTATACTTGCACACACATCCACACACTCATCTGCACATATACTCACATCCTCTCTCACACTCAGCTGAATTTTCAAGTTGATTGCTCTGTGGTTTAGCTGCAAGGCTGGTCAGGGGCTTGGAGCAGGTGAACGGAGCTTCCAGCTACTCTGTAGCTAGCTTGGAAGCCCAATAAGTAAAATGTAACTCTGCAAGGCTTTACATTGGTGATCTAGCTCTAGAACACAATTCACAGTCATGCGTTAGGCCTGCAGCAGCCTCCCTCCTGCCTGTGCCTGCATATGCCAAAACATTGTTTTATTGCAATGTGGTGTACATACAATAAAATGCATAGGTATTAAGTATTTAATTTTACAGGTTTTTACAGTTCTATATATCCATGTAAACACTGTAAAACAAGACATGGAACATTTTCGTCACTCCAGGAATGATGAATCTATTCACATTCTCTGCTGATTCATTCTCCCTATCCTTAACTTAGCCACTTTCTGATGCTATTACTATAGGTTAGTTGCACATCTTGGGGCTTCAAGTAAATGGAATCACACACTACTGTATGAGAGTGGACCCCCTGAAACTGGAATTATCTTCTGGAGGGTGGGTCCCTTGTAGTATAGGCTTCCCTGCCAGGTGAGTGTGTGTGTGTGTGTGTGTGTGGGGGGGGGGTGGCGGTGCTGCTTGCAGGGCCGCCCTTCCCCCCTCCCCCCACCACAGATGAGAAGAAGTCTACCAAGACATGATCTGTTTGGGGAGGAAAGGTGGTCAATCTCTCAAAGGAGAAGGACCAGGAGCCTTTTCCTCAATGGGCTTTTATTGGGTTTAATTTGAATAGGAATACAGGGTGTATACATAAAGCTCATCAATCACTGTCAGATAATCAAACAATAGAGAACATTTGAAGAACTATGAGGGCTTATTCTGAGTCAGGATCAGATAGCTAAAGGGCCATAAAACTTTGGGGAATCAAACTTATTCTGTGCTTGGACGCTTATCATTTAAATTGAGGGTATTCTTTAGCAAAACAGGTTTCACAGGATCTTATGAATTCTTTCTTGACCTGTTTGCCCCAGGGAATCCACCCTTTCCAGCACAGGGCCATGCCCATCTCTGACATTGTTTCAGGCTTAAGTAGGGCAGGGGAAATAAGGCAGCCAAGATATTAGGACTTCTTACAGACAGAATGAGGACTCAGGCTATGTCAAAGTTGAGGGGAGAAGGTCCATCACCCCCTTTTTCTATAGCCCCCCAAGCCCTTCCCTGAGGGCCCCTTTAACCATTCCTGTCTTAGGTTGTCCCTCCCTTGAGGAATCTTACTTGTCATTGGCTAACCAGTCATCCACCTGGGACCAAGCAGGGTGAAGTAAAAGGGGGGAAGAGGTGGCATCCCTACAAGGAAAATAAGCTTGTCTCCTTAATGGCTTATTGTCCCAAGGTCTTTTTACTTAGACTTAGCTACGGGGGATTATAGCTTCTGAAACCAGGCAGGGCAGTTCCCAGCAGGTGAGTGTTCTAGGAACCCATCTGTATCAGTGTACCAGCTAGTGCTGTTGTGAGAGGCTGTGTTCAGCTTCACTGAATTTTTTTGAAGACTCAATGTGTTTGCCTATTTCATGATGAGTGATTTCCAAGTGTACCTGCCCACAACACACTGAGTATTCAGCAGTTTTTTACCAAAATCGGCATGTCCCCTGTGCCCCACCCTCCCCATTCATCTGATCTCTCCCTGAGAAACTGTTTTTTCTTTCCCCCGATGAAAAAAGTCCTCAAAGGGAAACATTTTGCTGATGTGGGAGAGGTGAAATGAAAAATAGCAGAAGCACTAAAAGGCATCAAAATCAACAAGTTCAAATTGTTTTGAGCAATGGAAAAAATGTCTTCATAGGTGTATTGCATCAAATGGAGAGTATTTTGAAGGGCGAATGAAGTTTAAACATGTAAGAATAAACACACAATTTTTTATAAATGAATTCCAGTTTTGTTTGGGTCCCTACTCATGAATGTGCTTTTGTGTTTGACTTCATTTGCTTAACCTAATGTTTTCGAGATTCATTCATATTGGTGCTTATATCAGTGATTTCTTCCTTTTTCATTGGAGAGTAGTATTCCATTGTATGAAGAGATCACAATTTGTCCGTTTTTGCCTGTTTTTGGAAGGTTGCTAGGGACATTCTTGTACATGTTTTTGTGAACATGTTTTTATTTACTTTGGGTAATAAGCATCCAGGAATATAATTGGTGGGTCACAAAGAGGTAGATTTAGCATTAAAGAACTTGCTGAAGAAAGTTTTTCAAAGTGATTGTGCCATTTTATACTTCCATTAGACACTTACCAGACTTTTAGTTGCTCTTAAGTTAAACATATTTTAAATGGAGTCTCTCTGGTTTTTTTTAGGAACTCTTTTGTGACCTATATCCTAATGCAGGATAAATAATTAATGTAAGAATTTAAAATCTTGAGGTGAATAGGAAAACATTGATGGCATACCAGGTCTGTCTGGAAAAAGTCTAACCATTGTTAATATAACAAGAGCAATTGGCGCCACATCGATGTAACCTGGCAGCCAGGGAGAGTAGACTGGAATGCATACACATGAACAATGATGACTTCACTGTACTAGTCAGTGGGGGGCAGTAGAGGCTGCTGAGTGAACATGAGTACTGTGTGGCCAACACATTCAAAATGACTGAGCGACTAGAGCAATGAATCTGTATCAAATTTTGTGTTCAGCTCTGACATTCCTCCGTGGAAACTACTTGGATATTCAGAAGGCCAAGGCTGTGGAGAACTAGTGATTGGCAGCTTCATCACTACAACGCGCCTTCTCTTGTATCACATCTCATGCAGAGTTTTTTGGCAAAACATCAAATCATGCAGGTGACTCAGCTCCTCCTACAGCCCAGATTTGACAGCTTCTGGCTTCTCCCAAAACTAAAATCAAAGGTTTCCCAAAACCTTGAAAAGGAAGAGATTTCATACTGTCAGTGAGATTCAGGAAAATATGATGGAGCAGCTGATGGTGACTGGGGAAACTGTGTGAGGTCTCAATGTGCCTGCTTTGAGGGGGAGTGAGGCATCATTGTCCTGTGTATACTGTCTTTATTTTTCATATTACATAGCTGGATACCTTCTGGACAAACCTCGTATCCTGAATAGCTATATAATTTCTAATAATTTGGATACCCTTACAGGTATTATATTTATAAATTCAATCAGCTGTTATAGCTAATCAATAAATGCAGATCCCCCCCACAGTATTTAATAAATGGAGACTGCATAAGGAACATTTGGAAAAGTAATGTTCATTATGCTGAAATTTTGAAATCAGGATCAGTAAGGGAAAGGTTTAATGTTACAGGATTCTAGCTAAGCAAATGAGCTTGAGAAATTTGTTGTAGGATTGGCCCTGTAGGAGGTTTTGAAAGTCTCTGATGAGGAACATGGTTCAGAAATTTTGTAGAACTTTCCTCATGATTGATTATGTGCTATTTCAAGAACTCTAACTCTGAATGTTTTCTTGATCTCCAGTGGGTAAAAGACTACAAACACACTAGTTTTTTTCACAGCTAGAGAGCTTCTCTGCAGAGGAAAGGGGAAAAAAGTTAGCCACCAGTCTTGATATGAATGTTCTCTAGGTAGTTATCAAAATTGATTCCAGGACCAGCAGTATAAGATTCCTGAGAGCTTATTAGAAATGCAAATTGTGTGTGTTCCTTCAAGACCTACTGAGTTAGAACCCCTGGGAGCAAGGCCCAGCTGTCTTTCTCAGTAGCCCTCCTGGTAATTCTGATTCATGCTAAAGTATGAGAACCAGTGCTTAATAAGGTCAGTTCTGAAGCAATAACTGAAGTTGCTTATCTCCATTTATTTTTATTGGCTCTGATATAGAATTCAGCATGCTTTTTTTCTTTTTAAAAGATTTTATTTATTTATTTTTAGACAGAGGGGAAGGGAGGGAGAGAGGGAGAGAAATGTCAATGTGCGGTTGCCTCTCACATACCCCCTACTGGGGACCTGGCCTGTAACCCAGCCCTGTGCATTGGGAATTGAACCAGCAACCCTTTGGTTTGCAGGCCGGTGTTCAATCCACTGAGCCACATCAGCCAGGGCAGAATTCAGCATGCTTTTAATCCATGGTTTTCTTTGACTTGGGTTCTTGTTTGAATCAGTGTCTTGCAGCTGAACATATTCTGGCCCCTGCCCTTTTTTTGGAGGGGGATGGAGGGGAGCTCTGAACGTTTTCCACTGGTTCTTCAGTTACTGCCTGCGTGCAGCCCACTCTTCTCTGGCTCTATCTGTTAATCTCCCAGATCTGCCTCACACTGGTGACATAAATGCCAAACTTCCACTTGTTTGGAATGATATATTGAATTTAAAAAATGGAGCATTTTGGTTCCGTTATCTGAAGTCCCTTGTAGAAGACATGTCTGTGTTGACAAAGAGTGGAACAATAAAAGAAGGTGCTTTAATTTCAAAGATCAGAGTAGCCCGATGATTTCTAAGTTGTGGCAATAACAAGACTTTCGGTATCCATAAATAATTACTTAAGTGACTTTTTTTCTTATATTCTTTCTTCTTGAATTTCCAGTATACATTTGGGAATAGTAAAAAAAGAGTGGACTAAAAATATGGACTCTTACATTTAGAGTTTTTAAAAAGAGTTCATGTTGTGGAGGTTCATAGGGTAATACATATAGATGTATATTTATATTATAAATACTAGGCTGATAATTCTTTGTAAAAATGATTGGAAATTGTGTTCGTTACATAACTCACCAGTAATCTTAACTAAATGGAAAATAGTCAAGTATAAGTAATAAAAACTTTTGAGTAGTCTAAGGCCATGTTTATAAAATATGTGCATTAAAGCTCTCATATTTTATTTATGGTGTGATATTGTAAATATGCAGATATATTCATGAATTAGACAATTACAAAACAGTTAGATATATTATTTAGGCTTACCTCATAATAAGACTGTAAATAAGATGTCAATTTATTTCTCTCACATAAATATCCAGACTGCTAGTCAAGGGCTGGCGTGGTGGCTCCTCAGTTGTGACGGTGCCCGGGCTCTTCTGTCTGGTTTCTCTGTTTGGTTTAACGTGTGACTTTCAGATCGTGGTCCCAGATGGCCTCTCTGTTTCCAACACCACGTACACATTTTAGCCACCAGGAATGGCCGAGGGGCAAAGGAGGCAGGAACTCTTCTTCTCTTTAAAGAATTGCTTAGAAATTATACCTGTTGAATTTACTCATATCCTATTGGTCAGAACTTAATCACAGGGCCACTGAGAAAAGTAGTTTTTAGCTTAGTGCCCAACTGAAAATTTTATTATTACACAATGATGTATAAATTTTATTATTATAGCTGCTTGCATGACCTCCAAAAATAATAAACTTTAAGAAGGGAATAAAATTGTTAGAAATGTTATTTACTCTTGATCCGTAGTCCACTTCTAAGAATCTGTTTCAGAGACATACTGAAAAAGGTCTTAAAAAATGTTACTATTCATTGAAGCACCATTTTGTCCATCTCTAGGAGATGTTGGTTGGTTGCATAAACTATGCTATATCCCTTTCATGGGTTACACTGCAGTTACTTTAAACACATGAGACAGATCCTTAGTTACTGCTTTATTATTCAGGGTCTGATCGGAGATGCAAACCACTAGAAAACATAATAAAGAATATATTATAGGCATTATACCTATAGTGTATACAATTAGAGAAGCTAAACAGTCTACAAAAAGTTTTTGGTTCTGTTTGGTGCTGCATCCTGAAGTCTGTAGAGCAAGCAGGCTGTCAGGAAGAAAAGATGGACATGAAGTAGGAGAGACTAAGGACACACTAGAACCTCCTAGGATGGATCTGAAAACAGGACAGTTTGCTACTTTTGTCTTTCTTCTCACTGCCTCCAAATTTTAGTGGGATGAAAAGATAAATCCCTGAGACTAGGCTAGGAGGCTTTAACAGCCTGTCTGAGAAATGGTGAAGGCTCAAATTAGCAGAGGGGTTAGAAATTTCTTAGATTATGTGAAATATTATACTTGCTGTCTAAATGAATTTAAAGTGGGAAAAGAAGAGGGAGGTGTCAAGACTAAGTATAGAATGAGATTTTGTTGTCTGGTAGTAATGGAAGAATGATAGATGAGATACCCTAAAACAAATGGGGTGTGTGTGTATTTTAAGTGTATAATGATCTGGCATGCAGGTTAGGGTTCTGGAGTCCTGAAATGTGAAGCTCAGAACTCTTGGAGGTAAGTGAATGTCAGAGTCTCTCTGTAGGTATTTGCCAGATCCTGGGGACATTGAGATTCTGCTTTGATGACATCATGGGATACTGGGGACAGGGGGAAGTCCACGGCTCACTTTAGGTAGAGAATCTACTTACTTAAAGCTGGGACTCCATGGACCACATTCACAGTTTGAGATGTAGAGGTAGCAGGAAGGAGAATTTCCTGTCTTGACTGTATGCTGGTAGAGAGAAAGGGAAAGTCTCCTCTGAGATTTTTATCACAGGATGATCCTTACACAGGATTATGATTTAAATATGTGCTAGTATTGCGGTCTCAACATTTTTAGGTAGATACTTTAATTTCAAATGCTTCTGGGTTGGTGGCATGCCTAGAGAACTGTCAGAGGAAACAGATTCTGTCTGGAGTCACTTCTGCTCAGGTCCCAGAATAGTACCACAGATAGAAGTCAAAAAAAAAAAAAAAAAAAGATAGTCTCTCTGCACAGGAACAAGAAAAGGCAGATGCAGACCCCTTAAGACTTCAGATTTTAGAACTGTCATATAGAGAATACAAAAAAGTAGGTTTATATTAAAAAAAGAGAAATTGGGAATTCAAGCAGGAGAAAAGCAGAGTTGAAGAACAGAATGGAATGTCTGTAAAAGAAAAATATAGGTGAAAGGAAAAAAATCTGATAGTTAACCAGAAATTATAAGCAGATAAAGGGAGAATTGGTAAGCTAGAAGAGAAGGCCAAAGAAATTACAACTGTAGTCTAGGAAAATAAACAGAAGGAAAATATGAAAGAGATGGTTGAGTATGGAGGGGGAATGAGTAAATATATTTAAAAAGCAGAGATGAGTGCATTTTCTAATAATGTTCATTAATCGAATTTTGCTGACAGAACAGTAATTCCCTGGTGTATTTTTTCCACTCTGCTCTATCGGAACTAAATTGATGCAGTAGGAAATATTTAGGGAAGCATCATCTGTCACTCATTAACTATTACCTGATTCTCCCTCCTTCAGAATCATTAAGGTAAGATGTAATTTTCCCCAAATCTAGAGTAGATTCTATACATGATTCCTGAAACAAAGTGTTTAAAGGATACTTGGTAAAGAGTTCTTTAGGAAGCCAAAGTATAAGGCATATATAAAAGTTAACTTGCTAACTCAAAGAATTTCCCTTTAATGTATAATTTATATTTACATATAAATATAAATCCTGTATAATTATTTAAGGCTTTAGCCTTGTAGTTGTATTGCACATCTCTTTCTCTCTCATTTGTTAATCTTTTAGCATCTATTTTCCATTATTTTCCTTATAGAACATTTTCTTCCCTTGGCCAGTGTTCTCCCTAACTCCATGTGGTTTTTAAGGGGCTGCCAGCCATCCTATCTTACCTCTGTGATCTGAGGTGAGGGACATGTGACTTGAGCCCAGCTGTATGACTTATTTTCTGGGATTTTATATGTGGACATATTGCTATACTTTCTGTTGTGTGGCTTGCCTGGGGCCAAAGTCGCCTGTTACTTAGTGAATGAGAGTTTCTAGTAGAAGATTGTGAAGCTAAGGAGATAATTTCACTGGAGATTGGAGGAAGGAGAGAAATAGAAACCAAAAGTAAAAATCCTTACCATTTTTGTCCTGACCAGTGTGGCTCAGTTGATTGGGTGTTGTCCTGCAGGGCAAAGAGTTGCCGGTTGGATTCCTGGTCAGGGTGTATGCCAGGTTGCAGGTTTGGTCAGGATGCTTAGGAGAGGCAGCCAATCACTCTTTCTCACATCGATGTTTCTGTACGTCTCTTTCTCTCTCCCTTCCCCTCTCTCTAAAAATAAATGAATTTTAAAAATCTTTTAAAAATTCTCACCATTTCACTAAGTTAGTTCTTAAAGTTCCTTGTGCTACTCATTCCTTTAATCTTCCTTTGATAAATGGAAGGATCTGGGGGAAAGAAACTTAATCACATTTTAAGTTCAACTTCCTTTGGGTTCCATTTCCCTATAGACTTTACCAATATAATAGATAATCTTCACTGATATAATACATCATTTTGGATGGAGAAAAGAAGCTTCTCTTTCAAGATGAAAATGTCCTCAGTTTGATTAGCACCATAAACTGCAGCTTTTCATGAACATATTCTACATGTCCTAATGGCTGCTGTAGGAACCCCTTCTGTGTGTCCATGATTGTTACTTGTAATAGTATTCATATGGTTGTGGAGGGGTTGAGATCATTCATGTGAGTACCTGCCTCATCTTTAAGCACTTTTTGAACACTTGTGTGATAGACACAGTGATGTGTTGTGTAGACATATGGACTCTTTCATTTAGTCTTCGTAACAACCTTATCAGGAAAATTCTGTCACTGTCATCATAGGAACTTAGGCATTAAGGAAGTTAAGCAACTTGCTTAAAGCCAGTTTTCAAACCCAGGTATTGGGGTGCATATGTTCCATTTTATCTTCACAAAACCCTATGAGCTGGCGGTATCCAACATTGAAGTTCAGAGAGTTTAAAAAATTTGCTTACGGAGAAATAGGTGATAGAGTTAGGTGTAAAGGCTGCTCTCTCTCTAACATTACCTTAGTTTGCATCCCATTCAAATGTTGTGGGAGGGCGTATGAAACAGATTTTTCCAGTGTTTTAGTTTCATGCCAAGATATATGCTGTCTATTTTATTCTCCCACAATTGAAATGATCTACTTTTTAATTGAATGGAAATATATGACATTAATAGCTCTTCATTAAGGCACTATGTCCCTTATATTATAGTCTGTAGTCCAGAGTTTGAAAATGTACTGCATTAATTTCTCCATTGGCATAGGATTAATTTGCTTTTTTTTGTTTTACTTTGAGTTTCTTTTATTGCTTTTAAAATTATTTTTATTTCTCCCAACACCACTTGTTGAAGAGGCTATTTTTACTCCATTTTATGTTGCTGCCCCCTTTGTCGAATATTAATTGACTATAGAGACTAGGGTTTATTTCTGGGCTCTCTATTCTATTCCACTGGTCCACGTGCCTGTTTTTATGCCAGTACCAGGCTGTTTTGATTACAGTGGCCTTGTAATACATTTTGGTATCAGGTATTGTGATCCCTCCTGTTTTGCTCTTCTTTCTCAAGATTACTGCCACTATTCTGGGTCGCTTATGGTTCCATATAAATTTTTGAAGAGTTTGTTCTATATCTGTGAAATATGCCATTGGTACTTTAATAGGTATTGCATTGAATCTGTAGATTGCTTTGGGAAGTATGGACATTTTGATGATGTTAATTCTTCCGATCCATGAACACGGTATATGTTTCCATTTATTTGTGTCTTCCTTGATTTCTTTCTTCAGTGTTGTGTAGTTTTCTGCATACAGGTCTTTTACCTCCTTGGTTAGGTTTATTCCTAGGTACTTTATTTTTCTTTTTGCTATATCAAATGGTATTTTTTTCTTGATTTCTGCTTCTGTTGTTTCATTGTTGGTATACAAAAATGCCTTTGATTTCTGGATATTGACTTTGTATCCGGCTGTTTGGCTAAATTCATTCCATTGCTAGGACTATATCCTAAGAACCCTGAAACACCAATCCAAAAGAAACTATGCATCCCTATGTTTATAGCAGCACAATTTACAATAGCCAAGTGTTGGAAGCAACCTAGATGCCCATCAGTAAATGAATGGATCAAAAAACTGTGGTACATTTATACAATGGAATTCTATGCAGCAGAAAGAAAGAAGGAGCTCATACCCTATGCAACAGCATGGATGGAACTTGAGAGCATCATGCTAAGTGAAGTAAGCCAGGCAGTGAAAGACAAATACCATATGATCTCACCTTTAACAGGAACCTAATCAACAAAACAAACAAACAAGCATAATATAACCAAAGACATGGAAATTGGGAACAGGCTGAAAGTCACCAGAGGGGAGAGGGGAGGGAATTTCAGGGGAAAAGGGGAAGGATTTACAGGAACAAGTATAAAGGACACATGGATAAAAACTATGGGGGGGGGGTGGAAATGGGAGGGAGGTGGGGAGGGCTGGGGTGGTGGGTTCGGGTGAGAATAAAAGACAGAAAACTGTACAAGATCAACACTTAAAATAAAAATTAAAAAAAAAGAAAAAAAAAGAATGCAAGATGGTGTCAACTTTTGAAAATCAATCAATTTAATTCACTCTGTTAGCAGATTAAAAAAGAAAAATTACATAACCAAAAAAAATAAATAAAATTATTTTTATTGTACTTTTTTCCTTTACAGCTTATTCCCCTTACACCCTCTTCCACCTCCACCCCCTACTTCTCACCCCCCTCAGTCACCACACTGTGGTCCATGTCCATGAATCTTTTTTCTCTTTTGCTCCATCCCTCCATCCTTATACCTATCACAAGTCCAGCGCGGTCACTGATGGTGTTTGGGAACGTCTGCTCCATGATGCTATGAGACCTACTCACCAGTCCCCAACTAGAGACAAAGGCAGCTGAGAAATGTAGGCTTCCTACGTTCTGGGGAGAGGGGGTGAAACTCTTTGGCGAATGCACATAATTATCCCCATCACAACTGTTCTTGATCTCTCTGATCACCTCATTTTGTGCACCTGGTCTCCATATACTGTTCTGTGTTCAAACATCTGTGCTGTGGTTGCTATCCCCATGTCTGGCCTACAACACATAGAAAAAACTTGTTTTAGTTAAGCCAATAAGTTTATAAACTATAAAGATGAAAGTAAAAATAGGTAATACATTCTTTATGCATCAGTTTTCTTGAATTTCCTTTCTACAAATAAGTAGAATATATTATATGTATGAATATATAATAATGTAAAATTTATCTTCTAAATTTAGAAGGAATGTAATATTTCTGGAACTTATAATTATGAGATTTAAATACAAATAAACTTAAAAATGGCAGAGGGCTGTTTAGTTAAGGTAGATAAGGAAGAGAAACCTAGGTACTCTCAACAATGCACAAAATAGTTATGATTCAAAAAGAATTGAATCAGTCAGACATATCAAATATAGGCATCTCATGGAGAAGCTGTTCTTACATGTCTTGAACTTTCCAGTTTTATTTAATGGAATGATTGAGGACATCAGTGATATGGAAGTAAATACGGTTTTCGTCTGATTATTGTAGTGAGATAAACAGTAAGACTAAAAGCCTTATGCTGCTTATTTCCAGGATTCAAATGATCCTTTCGGGCAAAAATAGGTCATAATGATACTGAGGACATTTTTTTAAAGCAAATACACTAATTTTATATAAATTCATACATTATGAAGAAAAGGAGATTGTTTTAAGTAGCTTTTGAATGGTAGAAGACTTCGAAGATATTTTCACAAATTTGTTACATTGACTTCATGAAGCAGATTATTTTTATGCAGACTAGTCCATTTAATACAAACTACACTTACTGACAAGAATTCTTTGATCCAGTAATGAGAGATAATTTAATAATTTAGTTTGTATATAATTTGTCATCATATACAAACTTTCTCTCGTATCTTTGTAGCATTATAGTGTAATTTTTAGTAAAATCATCATTTAGTGTTTATGTTGCTGTTGCAGTATCAGTATGATTTACAACTAAGCCAAAAATAAGTAAATAAATGAAGCATTCTTTCATTTCCTCTTTGGTATGCAACTATTTTCTCTGAATACATTTTTTTTCCTGTTTTTATTTACTTAATTTCTCATGCTTCTATTACCAACATGGTTACTAATTTGCTTAATATTATCTATTTTCATTATGTTTGGGCACAGCAGGTGGCCAATTAGCTCTTTTACCTGTAGGCATCCCTTCTGCCCTCAGTCTAATGAAGTGGTTAAGAGTGTGGATTCTGGAACCAGACCGCCTGAGCCTGAAGCACTACTCTACTAGTTACTAGCTGGGTGACTTTGGCAAAAAACTTCGGCAAACTCTGTGTTTCAGTTTTTTAACCTAGCTCATGAAGTTGATTTAAAGATGAAATGGATGAATGAGTAGATTTAAATGAACTGAGTCTGCAACCTGGCACAGAGAAAGTTCCTAGTTTTGGTGATTGATGTGATCGTTCTTTCCAAGGATAAGTTTGTTCTATCATTAGTGTCTGATATGTAATTAAAACAAATCTAGTCACACATCAGTTATTTTATCCATGTATGTAAGGGCAGTGACAAGGTTTGCTAAATATGAACTTGGATCCTTAACCAAAAAGTAGTTCCATTGCATTGTCGAGCTAATTTACTTTTTTCAATTAAAAAGATATACACCTCATAATAAGGTATTTTAATATTTTGGGGTAAACATTGTTGTAAGTAGAAGTTAACAATGCCTTATGTTGTTTTCTTAAAAACACTTATTTTTCTTATTATGAAAGTCATGTTCTATCAGTAAGCTATTGATACTTAACAAGCTATCCCTAAACCTTACTGATTTAAAGCAACAACTTTCTTATGTAACTCATGTGCAGTTCAGCAGTTTAGACTTAGCTCAGCGGGGTATGAATTCAGGTTTCATCTCAGTTCCCTCATAGATACATTGTCAATTGCAGGTAAGGTGTGGGTTGGATTTGTTGATCTCACATATCTGGGGACTGTGACTGGTAAAGCTCTGGTCTACTTGTCTTTAATCCTCCAGCAGGCTAGCTTCACATGGTAGAAGGAGAGGTTTCAAGGGGGCAAGTAGCAGCATGCAAGATTCATGAAGCATAGGCTAGAAACCAACACACATCACTTCTGTTAATAGTGTATTGGCCAAAGCAAGTCACAAGGTCTGCACACCTCTATCGCTTCATGGAAACAGCTGAAAAGTCACATTACAAAGAGAGTATGTACAAGGAGGGTTAAAGGATTGTGGCTATTTTTCAGTCTTTTATAGATACTTTTTGAAACTCTGAAAAGTGCAAAAAAGAAGACAAAAAGAGCCCATAAATCTGTCCCCTAACTACTGTTGATTTTTTGTTGTATATACTGCCAGAACTTTGATCTATATTTTAATACCTGTATTAATACTGTCATTTTATTTGTTTTCATTTATTCGATGAAACTTTTACAGTTCATGGTTTTTAATTTCATATGTTTGTTCTTTATGAATTGTTTATGTAAACATCTATGTTAACATTATGGAGCAGCATTTATTGTAGGTCTGAAACAAGTGGGGAATGTAGTTAATAGCTTGTGATCCTATTTTGTGATGAGAAGGCCTGCTCTAGTATGAGTATCAAGAAGAATCAAGAGGTTTCCCATCAACTTGACATGCAGAATTACTTTTGAATTTATGTATTTTCTGCGATTGACCCGATAAACTGAAATATTTGTGGACTATGACACAGTGGAATTCTTTTGTGCTGTGATATATTCTTCATATTATTCACATCTACTTTCAGACTAGTTTTGGACATTAGATAGATGTCTATTTTTGATCCTTGTCCTAATTGAACTGGATACTTTGTCAATGACTAAGCTTGCAGTATATGAAAAAGTGATTTATTTTTGTTTTTAATAAAATTTAATATGTATTATATGCACATTGTAAAAAGTTCAAGTATCATAGAACTATAAAATTAAAAGTGGAAGTTCCTTCTGTATTTAACTCCTTTCCTCAGAGTGTTTTCTCTGCATTTACATTGATAAACATATACTTATATAAAAGTTATATGTAAGTTATATGAGTTATATAAAGTCATACTTAAAAATTGTTTTGTAACTTGCTTTTCTTATCAATTTATTTTGGTTATATTTCAATGTCGGGTCACAAAGATTTAGTTGATTTTTAGCTCATAAAATTTTGAGGGTGTACCATAATTTATTCTTTCCCCTATTATGGAATTTTGAGTTGCTTCTAAATTCTGCCTATAAACTACATTGAAGTAAATATTTATATGTATATATATATTTGGGCACAAGGAAGGAGAAAGTTATAGGCTCTTTTATTATAGTAAAACTACAAAACTATGTTTCTTAATTCCATTCTTATTTCCTATTTTTTTGATTAAGCTCAGCACAATAAGTGGTTGATGAAGTGAGACACTGCAAGTCTCTCAATGGCAGTTAGTGAAAAACTAGAAGGATGGGGTATTATCGATGCAGTTACTATACAGAGACAAAAGTCAGTAGGTAACTATTTATAGCCTGGAACCTAAAAAAGAAAGCTGGAAATGTTTGTAAGACACTTCACTTGAGAAAGCCTTGCATTTTATTCTATCAGAATTTTGCCTGTTCTTGTATTTTTCAAACTTTTTTTTTTCTGTATCTGTTATAAAGTTCTTCACTAGTATGTTTAATAGAAGTCCACCTTGAAACAATTGGATCTCAACAATTTAATGTTACCTTCTGGAAAATGTCACCATTATATCTATGCCCATGCCCTGGTTGTCACTGAGAGCAGCATTTTACCTGTTTGTTTAAACATAAATGTATATACACATATATACAAACACAGTTTTTAAAGTTGTTTTTTTATTTTTGCATCTTCACTGTAATGATTCTCCATTTCCAAGATCATTGTCTCCCTTTATTCAAACTTCTTTTTTGTCCATGAATAAGTTGTGTAGGTTTATCCATTAGGTTTGACACATTTGTTGTTAAGGTTGTTACTAGATGTTTTATGGTTTGTTTGCTTTTTTTGTTATATGGATAGGATTTTTTATTACATTTTTAATTGGCTATTGTATAGAGAAAAGCTTTTGATTTTTATGCTAATATTGCATTCAGAGACCTTATACAATTCTCTAGTAATATTTCAGTTAATTATCTTAGTTGTTTTAGGTAGAAAATCTTACCCTCTTAGTTAATGATAGTTAAAACTCTTTTTATTTTTTTCCCAAGAATTGATGAGACATTTTGACTTTTACCTTTGTTAGGAACGCCTCATCTTTTCTTAACTTGGATCCTGGTCAGTAGTCATTATCAAGTTAAGGAAATTACCCTTAAGGTTTAACTTTGTCAGCGGCCCCTTCCTCCCACTTCTCTTAAGGTGTTGAGTTTTATCAAATTGTTTTTAGGTGTCTGGTAAAGATGATTGTGTGATCTTTCTTCTCTCATCTCTTGATTAGGTGAATTTCATGAACATATTTCATAATATCGTGATGAATAATTCTTTTATTCCTGAGATAAATTCTACTTGAGCATGATGCATTATTCTTTCAGCATATTGCTGGATTCAATTGGAAGATTTTGAAAAAGATCTTTACTTTCATAAATATAATTGAGCTATAGTTATATCTTTTCATATGTATGAACATGCACATATATAGTTATATAAAATTGGTCTGTAGTTTATCTTTCCTTCACCATCTTGGTCTGGTTTCAGGAGTTATGCAGTCTTTTAGAATGAACTGGGCTCATTTCTTTTTCTATGCTCTAGACCTGATGGGGTAACTAGGGATTATCTGTTGTATAAGGTTTAATATAATTTGCTTGTAAAATTGTCTGGTTCTGGTACCTTTTGGGAAACATCTTTGACTTTCTTTTTAATCATTTTTGGTCATTGATTTACTACCTATTCTTGAGTAAATCTTGGTCACTTATGTCTTTGTATGAATATTTTCTCTGGATTTCCAAATTTAGTAGTATAACATTTTCTCTATAGTACTATATATATAATTATGTTTATATATAGGAAATATTTAGTTAATGCTTGATAACCAGTAAGTGCTGAATGACTATAAGTAGCATATTAAAATATGTTTCTATTATTTAAGAATCTCCAGTGGTCTGTTTTAATAATCACACCCTTTGGTGTGAGTCTTTATTCAGAATGTTGGGCCATGAGCCCAACTCAGAAGCAGTGCCCTAATCTGGGGGAGAGGGAGGCGTCAGGGTTCTGTAGCACTTTAGCAGCAGAGGTCAGCCATCATCTAGCCAGTTTTAGGAGCAGCTGGCGAAAATGCTTGTCAGAGGACTGAGGAATTGTTCTTGCTATCTATTATTTATTGTTGGGCAATTTAGATTTAGCAAGGAGAGGAGGAAAAGTTGCTGGTTTATGGTAATTCGAGGGCCACTATGGGACATTTTCAGTTTATCAGGGAGTCTTATGAAGATTATTTAAGATTTACAACATATCCTAGCATATTCAGATGTACATTGTATCTTGTTAAGTCAAGACAGTGATTGTCTACTTTTTGATTACAGGCAGTTCCTAATGTTTTTCTCAAAACAGATACAAAGTTAGATGTCTGAAAGTCAAAGATTGACTTATATTTAGTAAACAGAGTTCTATATCTACACAGATAAAAAATAAAAATTCTAACTAAACCTCACTGTAGACAGAGTCGTCAATGACATAGTTATTGACATTTTGTATATGTATGTATAGTTATAGGTGTAGATATAGATATATAGTAGTCCTTCTCTATCCATGTGGCATATGTTCCAAGACCCCCCATGGATGCCTGAAACCACAGGTAGTGTGGAACCCTATGTACAGTACTACTTTTTCTCCATCTGTGCATAGAAAACTTTTCACTTAAAGGGAGTAAGTGGCTTACTCTTTGCCATATCTGAATTACTGGCCTCACTAGTGTTGTGCTTTGAGGCCATTACTAATTTAAACAAAAGCTTAAAATAAAATTTCAGAGACATCAGAGAACTAGACTTTTAATGAAGAAGTTCCAAGTGGTTGTGGTGGATGCAAGGGTGGTGAAAGTGGAGAATCACAATAATTTAACAGTCTGTAGAAGGAGTCAGAAGCAGGCTATTTCTAAATATGGCGCTAACTTGAGAGCTCAGCATCAGTATTTTAAAAAGTGCTGAATCATTGATATGCTTGGTGATAAAGAAAATAATATTCTGACAATTATAAGTCAAAAGGTGAGGGAGAAGAATTAGATTCTGAATGTGAAAGAGTTTTGGGAATAGTTTAACTGTCTTTTTTGCTTATATTTTGATCTTGTGTATGTATAAGGGTGTTACAATGAAATCCATGTGTGATTATTCTAAAATTTTTTCTTTCAATAAGAATAATTCTAAACAATGTGGCAGTATTTTCATTCTTAGTGGTTCACAAAATAATGGTATATGCTCCAGTTAACAGTGAAAATTAATGTATTCCTTTTCCATTTCAACACAATTCTTTTTATTAGGTGATTGTTTTTCCCTTTTAAATTCTCCATGTGCTGATAGAGAATGGCTTTAAAATAGTGCCCTTTAATTCAGCATTGAATTATTTTCTTTCCCACTTTGCCAGTTTACTTTGTTAAGAGTCTATTTATGTGAATGAAGTTCACCCATATACAGCTTCTTATTGTAGAAAATACATTGAAAAATATTTACTAAAGTCTAATATATTACACTTGAAAGATGGACAATTGGCTAGTAAGATTGTTGAGCAGAAAACTTTTGCCAGATTATTAAATTCTGTACACTAAAGTGTACAAGAAAAAACTACTAAGAGTAATTGCAAAGAGTGAACAAGATATATTACAAATATGGTTACATTTTTGTATACATTTTAAGTATAGTGATACATATTATGCAATACTATCAGTGTCATACATCTTTATTACATTAAATAACAGAAATATGTGAAGTTAATTTTGAAGTTGTGTAAGGAATACAACAGCTGCTTTGTCATGGATTTGCTTTTATGATGCACACCTGCAAACTATTTTGAAAAGAAATCTAAGTTTTCTCATAATGCAAAGGAAGTAGAAATGTGGGGTTTTCAAATTAATGCACTAATTATCAAAGAAAAAGAATTCAAATGTATTTGAATTGAAATGGGTCCAAGGCTTTTCTATTTTAGGTCAGTATCGCTATTCAGTTGAGAATATTAGTGAGGTTTTTTCCTTAATTTTCAGTGATATTTTTAGTGATAAATTGACCTTCTGAAACTAATACCAATGATTTTGAGATTTCAAATGTTTTTATATTTTTTATTTAAAAGTATCTCAGTGTGAGAAATCTCCTGGTTACATGGAAGATATTTGCTGATTTTGACTTGATGTATTTCTGTTTAGACAATTTGACTGGCTAGTAGTTTTTGTTTAGTGCTCAAGAATCTCTAACAAAAAGCTGACGGCCATGAACATATATTGAATTCATGTCTTCACATTTTCATGTCTTTGTATAATCAGACTCTGTTAAATTCACCCAGGTAGATGAGGTCCCAAATACAACACAAAATATGGCTGCACTTCTTTTACAGTTGGATAGCTTTAGTAATCCTCATTTTCTCTATTTGACTGATGTTTCAAAAAGTAGAGCTTGTTTTACAAGGCAGTATCAATCTACAGTGCCTCTGCTGTGCCTTGTATTAAGCTCAGTTTTCATAATTTGGTGTATTTCCTCATCATGTCACACCTTATTTTTCCAAAATCTGTGGGAGACTTGCTAAGGTGGGTCAGCCTCCATTTAAAAAATTTAAAATTAAAATAATTTGTGAAACTTTTTGTTTCAAAATATGCTCAAACAGAAAGGTTACCAAAATAGTACAAATAATTCTTATATACCCCTTTCCCCTCAGCTTCCTTAGATGTTAACCTCACATGTAACATGGCCATAATGATCAAAACCAGGATATTAACTGATGTAGACACTGGCCCGCAGTATCCGCCTCATTATGGATGAAATGAGACATTCACACGGACTACTGAGTCCGATAGAGAAAAAGGACAGCATGGCTTTTCTCTCAAGGGGAGCAAAAGCTGCGGCCTCCACCATGACAAGCCTTTATTGGGTTTCTCCCCACATTGCATGATGGTCCTCATTTACTATACACAGGTTCGCTTTAGGTGGTTACCTTTTACAGAAAACAAAGGAGCCAATGCCGCTAATCACATCACAGAAGAAGGATATTTACAAATGGAAAAGGGAAAAGTGGTTGAACCGATTACACTCATCCTAGGAAGGTTTAGCATAGATTTTAGGAAGTTACAATAAGCACTTGCTGTCCCAATTCCGGGTGAGGGAGTTTTAGCAAAAGCAAGACTCAAAGTGGCTTAGGTACAAATGCAGGCCTGATTCCCCACAGGAGAACCTATCCGTGGGCATGGGTCCTGTGCATCTCCGAGTGGGAGCTGGGCCCACACCATGCAGAACGGTCTCCTACAATTAACAGTGATACAATACTGTTAACTCTTCCAGACATCTAATTCAAATTTTATTAGTAGTCTATTAATGTCCTTTTCTGGGTCAGGATCTGATCCAGAATCTTCACTTACTATTTTCTCTCCTTAGCCTCCTTTATTTTGGAACAGACAGTTCCTATCTTTTTGTCTGCCATGATCTCCACATATGGTCCACTCTTACGTGGAACATCCCTTAGTTTGTCTGGTTCAGGTTATATATATCTTCTGGCAAGAATACCACAGCAGTGATGCTGTGTCTTTCTCAGTGCATCATATAACATGACGTGCGGTGTTTTTCTCAGCTTACTTGTTTAGGCATTTCTGTTGTTCATATATGGTACCCCACTGCTAAGAATGCCAACTTTTTGTCTTTGTGCATCTAATTATGTTCATTCTTTAAAGTCTACCTTGTTTTGTGGTTTTCTCTATTTGTTCCAGTTCATCTTCTTTCTTGCTTCTCTGCAATTCTTTTGCTCTAATTCTCAGTAAAACCTTGATGTGCTTATCGCGTGAAGGCTTAGGTTGTCTTACGGTTGTGACCCTCAATCACTGTCAATCCCAGGAGACATCTAGGGTTACTCTCCCTTGTGGTATTGAGACAATATTCCAATCTATTGTCCAGACATGCTCCCGGTAATCACCATGGGTTAAATAGTATCAAAATTTAGCACTTAATTATTCTTATTTATGGAAAGTTAATTTTATCTTCTAATTAGACAGTAATATTATATTAATATAACAACTATTATGATGACATATATTATAGATAAATTTAATATTGTTAACAGTATGTAGATATGATTTTTCTAATATAGACTGTTTAAGTTTTCAATAATGAAGGTGAAGAGGTAAGGGGAAGATTGAATACAACTTTATTTTAGGAATAACTTAAAAGTAATTACTGTAAGAAATTGCACTGTTTTCTTATGTGTATACTTTTTAACATCAGCATTAAAAATAATTGTTGATATAGAAGTAAAAATTGTCAAAAAATTATGATTAATAACCTCAAATCTGAAAGGAGATTATTCAGAAAAATGACAACTGTAATACAGAGATGTAAGTTTTATACAGCAAATGGTAGTAGGAATCAGAATAACTGTTCAGAGTAACTGTTCCTAGAATAAAAACTTCCTTTTATAGTCTTAATGACTGTATCATTGAATTACTTTAAATTGTAAAGTTGGTCTTCTGAGAACTGAAAGGATGTCTGCAGTGATCAACTTTTGTCCTCCTTCTGTCCCTACGGTGTGTCGGATAGTCGTATACTGCTTTCCACAGTTTACAGGTGGCATACTGGGACACAGAAGCAATATAATGCTTTGTCAGAGATCACCAAATGAGTAAGATACAGAGATACAGAGACAGAGCCAGGACCGGGCTCTTGGTTGGGTGGATTTGCCCAGCCCTCTCCCATTACACTGTAAATGCTGACAAATAAGATGGGCTTCTCAGGTATGGAGATTTTGACTATGCTGTTAGTAATCAGGCAGCATGAAGTAATGTGTATTTTGTGAGGAAACTAGCATTACTATAGATTTCTGTCAGGGCAGAGAAATTATCTCTGTAATGGTAAAATTGTGCCTTACAGGGGAACTTGCATCATTAAGATTAAGTTGTTCTCTTGCAGGTGCTTTCTACGTGAGTTGTTAATATGTGGCTGGGTGGCTCACAGGTTGGAGTGTTGTCCCATACACCAAAAGGCTGCGGGTTCACTTTTCAGTCAGGGCACATACCTGGGTTGTGGGTTTGATTCTCTAGTCAGGGCGCATACAGGAGGCCACTGATCGGTGTTTTTCCCTTACATTGATGTTTCTCTGTACCTGTCTGTCTGTCTCTCTTTCTTTTCTCTCCACATCTTGTCCTCCCTCTCTAAAGTCAATAAACATATACTCCGGTGAGGATTAAAAAAATTCAAGGAATAAAATTTTCTACCACATCACTGATAACACCACCATTGAATTTGATAGTTTTTACTTACAAATATTATCTTATAAAACTATATTTTGACCTGAAAAGATGGCCAAGATATACTGTTAAATTGGGAAAAAGAGAGATTGTAGAAGAATTCTTAACTTGTAGGAGGGTTCCTAACAGTGTGTACAATGTGATTCCATCTTTGAAAAGAAAAAAAAAATATGTGTGTATATATATGTCTTTGTGTGTGCATATTTGCATATTCTACATATCTGAAAAGGTACCACATCAGTCAAGATCCTTAATTTTCAAGCAGATGAGATCAAGCCTATCTAATATAAGCAGAAAATATTTATTTAAGTATATATTTAAAATATAAGTATTTATTTATAATAAATAGCTCAGAGATCTCTGGGGTGCCTGAGAACCTGGCTTAGAGGCTGTATATCTATCTAGGAGCAATACCCAAAATTCCACTGCATAATTGATTCTTCAGATATTCCCCAACAGTTTTCAGTGGACATGGAACTGTAGTCTGAAGCATTAATATCTCTGAACCTGGATACTGCCTCCACTGTTACCAGTACTCTGGAATAGATTCTGGATACTTGCTGCTCTTGTGTGTCATCAGCTTCCAATTTAGAGTCAGGCATGGGTGCATTTGATTGGTAGAGCCCGTATTTTGTACCCTAGCTGCAAGGGAAGCTGGGAAAGTGAGTACATGGATCTCACTTCTGTAGTGCAGAAAGAGCCCTGCCTCATAAGGTGGGGCATTTCCCCAATGTAGGAATAGGATACAGAAACCTGAATGCCTCAAAGAAAGAGATGTTTACTGAAGACACCCAGGAGATTGTTGGCACTGAATTACTTTTGGCCCATGTAGTTGGATGGACTGACTGGGGAGCAGAGGGAACTTTTTATTCTCTTGTGCTCTTTGAATAAAAAACATTTATGTAGCAATGATAATATGACCTTAGGGAAAATGAACAGACGGGAACATTTTTTCCTCTGTCAGTTCCACTGTAATGTTCTCACATAGGAATTCAAGAAGGCCTCCCTGTAGTGGAGTACTTTTATCAACTTCTACTCCATTTCATTAAAAAATTTGCCTTACAATTTCCTCTTGAATTCAGTCAACACTGTATTGCTTGTACTCAGTTGGGCAGAGAAATCATGAAATGTTTTTTTCTGGGATATCAGTGGCTATTCTTTATTTTGGCTGGTGGAACTGATTTAGTTTTTCTCTGAGTTTCACAGAATTTAGCTTTGAAAATTAAGGTGTTGTCAGCTGCTCCAGTTGACAAAGTGTTCATAGATGCAAAATACAAAAATAAAATATGCTTAAAAATTTGGCCCTGCTATGTGGTTTTTTTTTTCCCCAAACCTTTATAAATTTGCTCCTTGATAGAAAACTTGTCTGGGAACTTAATTGAGTCTAATTAAG
Organism: Glossophaga mutica; assembly: GCA_039655065.1. Lineage (NCBI taxonomy): Eukaryota > Metazoa > Chordata > Mammalia > Chiroptera > Phyllostomidae > Glossophaga > Glossophaga mutica. Next base: position 147,298,773 of record CM077306.1, read on the forward strand.
TTTTAGCAGATACATTTAAAAATTTTTATACTTTATTTTTCAGAACAGTTTTAGATTTACCAAAAAAAAAAACCTAAGTGTAGTGCAGAGTGTTTCCATACTCCCCACAACCAGTTTCCTCTGTTACTAACATCTTGTTAGTAATTACTAACGTTATTATTGACTAAAGCCCACACTTCATTGTCTTAGTTTTTACCTAATGTCCTTTTCCTGTTCCAGTATAGCTAATATGTTTCATGTACTTGTATTGCATTTTTTCATCAGTGTGGTAATCTCATGAAGCTGTATGGTAAATGCTATTTCTGTTATAAATATGGAAGAATAAGTAAAGCTTTGCCACAGTGAGGTTCTTAGATTCTTTTATGCACAGATGCTGCACAAGAGAAAATAATTAACCTTTATTTTTCCCCATTTTATGTTTAGTGGAACAGGTTCCTGTAGAACCGTACAACATCCCCCTGTCCCAGGCTGAGATTGTACAGGAAGGGAGTGATGTTACTCTAGTTGCCTGGGGCACGCAGGTCAGTAACATTTATACCAGCTGGTAAGGTTCATGTGCTTGGAAGCTCTTACTTTTAATCCTGATACTATGAAGAATTGAAAATGATGCTTTCCTTATATCAAGTTTATCTCGTACTGATTTTTGATTGAAGGCCAGGTGCTTATTCAGTCATTAAAATGTGTATGCATATGATGAAGCCATTAAGAATATATTGAGTTTACAAAAATGTATTCCTTGAAAACACTTTTTCTTTTGAAGAGCATTTTACCTATCCACTATTTGTTGCACTTCACTTAGTATTTCTTTTTCACCTCATCTGCTGCCATCTCTCAAAATTGCTTTGCTGACTACGTGGACCCATGCAGTGGTCTAGCCTCAGGAATCCCTGCCTTTTTCTTTTCCAGTAAACCTCACTACTGTCTACCTCTACTTTCCCTGTTGCTCGTCATCACATTGCTCTATCTCCAAGCATTTAAACTCAGAACTCTTTCTGTGGCCATACTTTCTCTTATACTTCTTCATCACCTTTTAAAGAAGTGCTCAGTTTTGTTTTTTTTTCTGTGTAAAGGAAATACTTGCTTACTTTAGAAAATTTAATATGAGTATAAAGAAGATAATGCAAATCATTTGCAACATCACAACCTTTGCTTCTTTTCTCCACTTGATTTTTTGACTTGGGGAGCTACAGAATTTACAGTTTCTCACCTCCGGTGGGACATCTTTTTATCCACATTCCTGTCACTCTCAGCGTATATTCTTGCCCCTCTTTTAATAATGAAGTTAGAGTATATTAGATTGTTACTCCCATGACTTATTTTCCCTTTATACCTATCACTTCTTTCAATCCTCTCCAGTTTTCCTTGTCTTTAAAGGAGTGGTATCTGGTTGTCATAACTACTTCTCCAAAATTGTTTCAGATTATAGTCCATTTATTTTCTTCAGGACTGAGATATAGCAATTGGTCCCGCTCCTGCATCTTCAGTTTCTTCTTTCCAAATCCCTTTTATTAAAAAGGTGTGTATGTCTTTACTATCTGAAAAGTACATTTTTCTACTCTACTTTTCTTTTAGATATTAGTATATTTTCCTTTTTTTCCTTTTAATACCTTGAACCATTTCTACCACCAGTAGTTAATTCCTTAACTTCCTTATAGTCTTGTATTTTACAAATTCTGTTCCCACTAATTCACTATATTTGCTAACAGCACTAACCTTCAAATTGTTAAATCCAACTCTATCTCCTAATGCTATGGTATGTGACACTGTCTACTCTATGAAATCCTTTCTTCTTTAGCTTCTGGAATACACAGTCTCTTGACTTCCTTCCTGTTTTTTTTTCCCCCATTTTTTGTTGTTGTTAGTGAATTCCTCTTCACTTGTTTTTCCCTTAAATGTTGGTCATGTACAGGGTTCCACCATTTCTGCTCTTTACTGTTCCCTGTAAATGCTTTCTCTAAAAACCCCACCTGCTCCTGTGACCTTACCTCAGTGCTGCTATCTTCAGAATCAGTATCTCTAGCAATGACTGCTCTCACTTTAAGAACCTTTTTTCAGTTGTTTTCTAGACATCTATTTTTGATTATTTTGGTGGATTATGGGATTCAGTATGTCTAAAACACATTTATTAATTCTCTATAAAGATCAACTCCTCTGACTTTCAATACTCTATTATACAGTTCTACAACACATCATCTGTATATTACATTGTGTTCACCACCTCAAGTCAAGTCTCCTTTCATTACCCTTTGTCACTTCTTTACCCTCTTCTACCTCCCCCTACTCCATATATAATTTTATTAACCGATGTCACCCCCATAAATTCAATAAAAAATAAATTAAAAAATATACAACCTCTATGAATGATCCTGGATTCAACTAATGTTTTAGGCCTGAATTTCTGTGGTTATTCTCTACCTATTTTTCTCCTTATTTTAGGTTCATGTGATCCGAGAGGTGGCTTCCATGGCTCAAGAAAAGCTGGGAGTATCTTGTGAAGTCATCGATCTGCGGACTATAATACCCTGGGATGTGGATACAGTTTGCAAGGTATGAATATAGTGTTGATAGATGCCATTCTCTTAAAATCTTGGGCAAAGTTTGTTGGATATTTGCAAAGAATGGTTTTGAAATTTTGAGCTTTGTAAGCATTTTCAATTGATTTAAAATTTTAAAAATTTATACCATGAAAGAAATATATGCTATATGATAAGCTAAATGCTTAAGGAAACAAAGCACTTAGTTTTTTTCCTCCCATAGTTCTCTAAGTTGAGACTATTACAAATGTATCCTTCATATGGCCAGCTTGGGTTGAGTTGTGTGGGTAATGGAGTAGTGCAAATAAACACAGTGACATCATCGGTGTTTTAAACTTTTGACTCACTGTGGTTTAATAAGCTAGGTTTAATATAGTCAGAAATGGTTTGGCTAAATTTTCTTTTGTTTCTTCTCCAAAAGAAGTGGAGATGGATTATTTAAAAAACTAACTCTTAGCCTTAATACTATAGATCACAGTTTGAATTTTATGTTGTGGGATTCTGGAAACTCTGATTTATAGTTGTCTATCTAAGCTTCCTCTTGAACTTTGGCCTGATTAGATTGATCTTATTGCTACTATAATACCGTTCACATATTTCACTCTCAAGGATACAGTTTAGTTCTGATTTACCGTGTTATAACCAAAATCATCTACTTCCATACTGGAATATAAGTAAGTTTAAGCTTTTTTCTTTTTTCTTTTTTTTTTTGTGATGGCTTTATCTACTAAAGTTTAGATAACATTGCATGTGTTATTTTGTTTTTTGTTCTTGATTTATTCCTATAGCAAATGATTCCTAAGCCCTCAGGGTATTTTATATTTACTGTTTTTAAGAACTTTGGCATTTTTGTAGCTCTAAGGCTATTTCTTAGGTTAATTACATAAAAATAATATGAAGTTACTATTGCTATAAAAGTTTTTAGGTGAATATTGTGATGTATGTGAAAGAACTTTATGCAGAAAAATTAAAATATTATTCATAGGGAATAAAGAAGATCCAAGCTAACTGCAGCACATACCATGTTAATGATTGTAAAGCCAAGAATAGCCAAAGCAATTTTGAAGAATAAAGCTGGAAGGCTTAATTATCAAGTGTCAAACTGTGTTATAAGGCTGAGGTAATTACAACATTATATTTGTATAAAGATAGACAAATAGACCAATGGAACAGAATAAAGAGTCCAGAAACAGACTTGGGCTGTCTGATTCAGGACCAAGGTGAAAATTGCATTCAGAGAGGAAGAGGTAGTCTTTTTAATAAATGATCTGGTTTAGTTGGGTAACATGACACAAATGTCAACTCCAGTTAAAATTCCAGTTCTAATTGTCAAAGAAAAAAATGATGAAGCTCTTGGGTGAAAGCATAAGTGAATATTTCTATGATCTTGTATGGACAAAGATTTCTTAAAACAAAACAGAACGCTAACATTTTTAAAAGCTTGATAAAATTTGATTTTATTAAAATTTTAAAAACTGATTCATCAAGAAGCCCCAATAAGAGAGTAAATAGACAACCCACAAATTTGGGGAAACTCATCAACATTTATATTCAGTACTCTTACAATTAAAAATAAAAAGCACATCCCAATCAAATTATGGGCAAAGTCTTGAAAACGCACTTCACAAAGGAGACATCTAAATGGTCAGTAATTATAGCATGAAAAAAATGTTCAGTTTTTTTTTTAGTCATCCGGATACACAAATTAAAACTACAGTATAATATCACTAAAGACATCATTTTAGCTATAATGAAAAATGCTCAAATACCAAGTAATGCTGAGGATATGGATCCAACCCATCTTTCATATGCTACTGTTGGTAACATAAATTGGTATAACCATTTAAAAAAATTGTTTGACATTATTTACCTGAGTCCTATAACTCAACAATTCCCCTCCTGTGTATATACACAACAGAAAGTATGATATGAAAGGTAAGTTTGAGAATGTTTCTAGGAGCACTATTTCTGAGAGCCTCACACTATAAACTACCTGAATACTCATCAACCAGAGAATGGAAAAATAAGTAATTAGAATGTTGCTTGGCAATGAGAATGAACCAGCAATTTAATGAAACAATGTGTTTTCATCTCACAAACACATGTGTGAGATGACTTTAAAAAGCCAGATTCAAATTAATACATGGTATATGATTCAGTCCACGATATTTTGTCATGTATAATGCTTTCCCGTGTATAATGCGCACCCATGGTTTTGGTGAGCATTATGCATGGGATTATTAGGCCTACTATAACCATGGTATGTAATCATTATACCCATGTATTCTTATAAGAATGTACATTCTTATTTCTCTCTCAAAAATTGGGCAAAAAAGTGCACATTATACATGGCAAAATACGGTATATAAAGTTCAAGAATAGAGGAAACTAACCTATGGTGTCAGGTGTCAGGTCAGTGATTAATACTAGTATGGTCATTAGTAGTTGAAAAGTATGTGAAGGAGGAGATGGATTGCTGGAAACAGTTCCTTGTTCTGAGTGCTGGTTACATAGGTTCAGTTTTTGAACATTGAGCAGAACATTCATTTTGTGCTTTTTTGTGTGTGTATTGTTATACTTTAACAGAAAGTTAAAAAAGAACAGAACCAAGGTCCTGTTGATTCACTTCCTTGGATTCCTGTTATAGTGTACCTTTTTGTAGGTTCTGGGAGAGCCTTGGTGTGCTCTGACCTAGAGGAGTTTCTTTTGTCATTCAGCTCTATCCATGCCCCTCATTCCATTTTTCATAACCCAGCTCAGCTGTCACACTGATGCAAAATAGGATCTCATAAGTGGAGCTCATTCCAGAGTCTTCCTAGAAGTAAGAACAGTGGTTATAAGTTGGCTTGAATAAGCTTTCCTGCTGAGACACAGACCACAATCAAAATGAGTTATCGAAGTGGTAGGGAGCTTTAGGCTGTCTAGCCTGAAAAGATTTTGGCTTTCTTTTGGTGAGTAGAAATCTAGAGAAGCTTTCTGTGGCAATTAAGAACTTGATTTTGACAGGGGAATGACAGGCTTTGAAGGAAACTCGGGATTTCAAGAATTATGTTGTCATCTAACTTAGAATCAACTACATAAAACAATGCAAAAAAAAAGGAAAACGACAGTTTACAAGGTGATTTTTATATGTTTATAGAAAAATTGACAGTTTTTTTTTCATTCTCATCTAAGGACATGGGTATTGATTTTAGAGAGGGGGAAAGGAGTGGGGGAGAGAGAGGGAGGGAAACATCAATGTGAGAAACACTGATCTTTGCCTCCAATCCCACAACCTAGGCACATGCCCTGTCCTGAAATCAAATTTGTGACTTTTTGGTTTGTGGGATGACGCTCCAACTAACTGAGCTGCACCGGCTAGGGCAATTTTGACATGCTTATACTTTAATTAAAGACTAAATTATGCTTAAAGACTTAATTATTGAAATAAATAAGACTGCCTTTATACCTTGGCATCTTTTTCATTTCTCTCTTTCTCTCATGCTCTGCCTTCCTGCATTCAGTTCCAAAACAGATCTTGCTGACGCTGCCTACAGTGTGTCCAGAATCAGTCCACCTATACTGCTGTTACCTTTGATCCTGGTCCAGGCTGCTAGCCTTTCTCATCAGGGTTTTGGCCAGACCCTGTGGACTACTGTCTGTGCTTCTGACCTTTCTTTGCCATAGGCGGAGTGGATCTTTGACATGTGATTCACATCATATCTCTTCTAGTCTTAAACGGCCTCACTGGTTTCTCACTAAGGTCAGTGGGAAAGTCAAATTCCTACACAGATTTACCTGACCTCACCATATTTTACACCCTTCAGAGAGTGATCTTGGTTGACTCCGTTAGGTCACTACTCAAAAATATCATTTTGTCATTAAGGCCTTCCCTGACCAGCTTATTTAATATTGAATCCCATTGCTCCTACTAGGAGCCACTTTTATTTCTTTTTCTCTACAGAGAGTAACACGATCTAACACATTATGTTGTTTTATTATTTATATTGTTGATCTTTCTTACCTATTAGAGGATAAGTTCTATGAGGGCAGGGATTTTCGTCTTTTGGTGCACTACTGAATTCTCATTACCTGAAACAGTGTCTGGCATAGGCTTGGTGTTTGATAAATACTTGCTAAAAAATTATTATGAATATCAGCAAGAGAAAAGTTTGATAATATGTTATAAAAACTTATGATATTGAAATGCTTGGGTGCCTTTTATTATTCTTGGTGCTGACACAAAAGTTTAGAAAATAACTCTAGTATGTTGTTGTATGAATAAATCCACTAATTTTAAGTCAAGACATGTAAAAGTCTTTTTAGTTTGACCCTGTGTTTTTATTTTTCTTAACAGTTGTTCATTTTTTAAAATGATATGTAAAAATTCATTTGAGTTTCTCATTAGTATAGGGTCAATTTATCTACTCTAAAAAGCAAAGTGAAATTGACTACAGTAAATTTCAGCTATCTATAATTTTTGAGAAATGAGTTCTTAGGATAATTCCATTTTCTGCATAGATGAGACTTACTGTTCTGTGTACAGCTTTAAATACTTTTTAACTTTTTGGATGCCAATATTCCCAGAACCTTTTGTATATAATTTTTTCTTTTAAAAATAATCCAAATGAACATGGATTGTTATACTGTATTAAGACATACATTTTTTGAGGTATAGAGCTTTTTACTTATTGGTACATTTCTGTGGATAATTCTTATGGTTTTAAGCCTTTTAAAATTTAAATGTTACCTTACGTTTTGCTGTCACATTATTGCTTAGCTGTTCATGGAATCCAGATGACCACATTTTATAACTCAGACTTGTACATTGGCCAAGGAAGGCCTGCAGTGTTTTCTTATGCATTTAGAACAAATCCTTTACCCTTCAAACCTTATGACAACAGTTTTGGCTTTTCAGAACCTTTCTCTTGTCATTTCCTTCTCTGCTGTGCTGGTGGGTCATTGTCACAGAGTTTAGAACTGAGAGAGGTCAGCCTAGGCCTCTTCCCTTTGGTCTTCTTGCTGTTCCCAGGAGCAACCTGTGACTTTTTTATCCATAACAGTTATTATGTAGTGCTTCTGGTCATCAGGATCTTTATCTGTTACAATACTCTGTGGTACAAGATATTGTCTCAAAGTCTCTTCCCCGCAAGTAATCTACATTTTTTGAGGTACTTGGGAGGCAGTTAATTTTTTTTAAAAAATAACAAAGTTAAGGAATGACATAGAAAGGATCTTCTCCCTACTCCCTCCTCTCTTCTCTCCACCTTGCCCTCTTGCTTCCCCTCCCCTTCCTCTTTTAAATTTAAGTTATGTAGCAAAAGATGCTGTGCCCATAGATGCAAAGGGTTGAGCTTTGGCTACATGTTGAGGTGTCTGTCGTTTCAGAGTATTTGGGAGGTAGGCTATCATTGGAGCTGGGAAAGGCCTCAGCAGTAGGACAGCATGGAACAAGGCTGGGAGTACTTCGACCCTGGCCTGAGGGAGTGACGATGGTTGGGACTGAGGGTTCAGTGTTTCTAGATTTAATGTCCTTCTACCCTTGTACCTCAGTCTTTTCCATTCTTGCTTCTAAAGACTTTATTGGGGCCTTGGATAAAGGTAAGGCAGTTTCTAAGGCTGGCAGGGTGAGGGGGGGGGCGTGTTTGGTGGTTCTGGAAGCAGGAGAGGCCCTACAATAAAGAAGAAAAGGGAATGGAATTGTAGGAGTGGAACTGGAAAGGAGTTATACTTTAGTCATCTGAATGTGGGCAATCATTTATATATAAAAAAACAAGTTTGCTTAGTCTTGGATTTGAAAATGGTGTTCATGTTAAATATTTATGAATAGTGCAAACATGTTTAGAAGACCTGTAATACCACTGAAGATAAACATAAAATCCCATGTGTTGTATTTTATGGCTTGAAGTCTAATTTGTAGTCTATAAGCTTGTTTTTAATTTTCATAGGGTATTTGTTTAGATTACCGTAGATTTTATTTTTCTTAAGATTGCTAACACTAGCAAGGTAATGTTTAGTGTCTGTATTTTTTTTTAAAATCCTCACCTGAAGATATGTTTATTGATTTTTGAGAGAGAGGAAGGGAGAGAGAGAGAGAGAAACATTGATTGGTTGACCCAACACATAACCTAGGTATATGCCCTGATTTGGAATTGAACACACAACCTTTTGGTGCACAAGATGATGCTCCAACCAGCCAAGCCACCTGGTCAGTACTAGGGTCTTTATTTTATTGAATGTCTCTAAATTGGTTTTATGGGGAAGTTGTAGAATTTACTTTTAGAGAACCCATAATGGTTTAATACTACCAGTTATATACATTATTTAGTTGATTTCTTGGGCTTAATTAAATAATTCAGTGATAGAATAGTAGTTATTTTGCTTGAGGCTTGTAATTAGTGAGGGAGAGGGGAGAGAATGAGTGGATGAATATGAACAAGAGCTTTACCCGAGGGTGGAGGTTGATGGTGGGAAGGGGAGCTAGTAACTACCAATAACCGCTAGAGGCCTCTCTTAAGCCAAGTTTCATGGTTAATATCACTAGGATTCTGTAGTGGGGTCTGGCTATGTCATTTTAAATTAAGCATATTTTATGCTATGGTTCTGAATAAGTAGCATGAAAGTACTTTTATTCTATGGCACATATTTTAATGTAACCCAAATGTTTTCTTTAAAATATATATCAGAATAAATGATTATTTTTGTACTAAAAACAAATTAGAAATCTCTGCTCTGTGTTCTTCTCCTTCTGTAAATAAGCTTTTAGTAAAAATGTAATCCAAGAATATGGGCAGATGAAAATTATCTCTTTGACAATACAAGGATATTTAGTTTTAAAATTATTACTGATTTGACATGTGTTTAATTACTGAGAGTAGTTTATATTTTTCTGATGGTAAACAATAAGTTATTTTTAATTGTATGTTAAAAATTATGTATTTCATTCATGATTATAATAAGCTTCTAATATCTAAAATCTATTAAATAAATGAGTCAAAATTCTTTTTAGACTTAACATTATCTGGGGTAAAATGAAATTTTTTTTTTTTTAGGAGAAGTGAAAATAAGTCTCGTTTTTAGTTGGGATTATTTTGGATGCAGGTTTACTTTGCGGAGACAGCAGGAATGATGGGCAAGTTTGTCCTATCTGATAAGAGTTGTTCTGTTCCAAACTAGGAAAGCTGACAGGCACTTGGTCCCCCCTTTGCCAAGTCATTGTTCCCATAGGGTTTTGTTTGTCATGACCACAACTAGTTAGTTAGTTGTACTAATTGGAACACAGTTTAGATTCTTGGTTGCTGTATTTGGGATGTGACTACTCCATTTATTGTCCTGTGTGGTGACCCTTAGCTAATTCTCTGAATTCCATGAGGGCAGGAAGCTTTGTATATTTTTATTGCCGTGTCCTTGAAGATGTCGAATATGTAGAAGAACTCATAAATATTTGTTGAATGATCTTATTGAATTTCAAGAATAGCATGTAATAAAAATTTGGTTTTTCAGTGAGAGAAATTAAAGGAGAAACTGCCAATTCCTATAGGAAAAAAAATACACTGAGCTGAATGTGTCAGTCCTGACACTTGATATATTTTTAGATATGTTTTGAAGAAGATTAAAGTAATGGGTTCTAATCTAATTTTGTGTAATATATTTTATATAACAAAGCATAGCTTAGTGTCTGGTAAATGGTACATAAAAAGAGGTATAAGGACATGTTTTACACATATCTCCTTTAGTATTCACAGCTGTTCTTTTAATTAGGCATCCATGACGTTATTTGTAGGTGAGAAAACTGAGATTTAGAGAAGGTAGAGGAACTTGCTCCAGGCCATATAGCTCACAGAGTTGCTTTCACTGCGATCACTGGACTTCGGAACCTTTGCTTTTTTATTTTATTGCTTTTGTTGAGAAGCATGCAGCTTCTCAGGCAGAGTTTGAGCACCGTTTGTGAATAATTTTCAGATGTCATTTAATAAACTGTTATTTGTAATGTGATTTGAATGTAACTTGAAAGTGTAAAAGATATTGGCAATGGACATGTATTTATGGGGAGGGTTAGTACTTTTTCATTCATGTTTATTTTGTGTACGGCTTTTTGTCATGACTGTGTGTTCTGGTTTAATCCTTTCAGTTGCTTTATAGGCTAAGAATTATTACTCCCATTTTAGAAATGAGAAAACCAAGTCTCAGAAAGATCAGTAACTTCCCTAAGTCTCTCAGCTAATAAGTGGCAGAACTGCAGTTCAGTCTTGGGTATTAAATTTTTGAACCTTGGTATTTTCATGGTACAACAGGGCCTCATGTTAGAATAGTTATTTTGCAGTTAACTAACTTCATGCTGTAATAATTATCATGAGTTTTACAAATGATATGCTTCTAAATTTGAGCTTGCAACATATTTTATAACATTTCAGAAATTTTCTTTCACATTTGCCCCCCTGTATAACGCTTAAAAATATATATAATATGCCTAAATAGTATATATATATTGTAAATCATACTGCCATATTTTATTTCATTTGGATTTTTTTCCTTCTACATGGAACTGGAGAAAGCAAGATTAAATTATAATTGTTTCTCTGTTTCTAATCCTTTTTAATATACCCCTTTATACACTTAAATTATTTGAGTTTCACTCAATATTTTAATTTTGTTTAAACTATTTTCTTTTGCTGTTAGGAACAGCAGTGAAAAGAAAGAAACTACCTATTTCATAGCGAAAAAAGATCACAGGTACATTGTGCTCTTAATTTAACATTTTAAGTGTAAAGTAAGAAATCTAAATTTGTTGACTTTGTTTCTCACTTTGATGGTCATTTAACTTACTTTCCCATCAAACTGGTACTTAACACTTACAAAATTGTAGCATTTATGCTATAATCTGTAATATTTTCTTGGCTTTTATAACACAGTTGTTTTACAGTGTTTTACTGTGTATAACACAGTTGTATCTAGTTATTGTAATTTCACTTAAAATTTATTGAAACTATGATCTACAAAGGTTTTTTAAAAATGAAATTAGGAAGTATATCATTTTACTTCTCTAATTTATCTATTCCAAAATTTCAGCCATTCTTATTATCACAGATAATCAGTCCTTTCAAACACATACACTCCCTGTCATTTCTATTGCTTTTTCTTCCATGAATTTGATTTTCTACTTGTTTATCTTTTATTTTACATGTTTAATTACAACTATGTAATTATTTCTTACATAGTTGTTCCACATCTTAAGTTTATTTTTCAATATTTATGTATTTTTGTTGATATTGTGAGTGGTGTCATTGTTATTATAGTCCCCCCCACACACACCCACTGTCCCACCAATCCTTTTTTTCTATGTGTGGCAGTAGAAGAGATTTTAAAAATTAGAGCAATACACTAAGATGTCAACAATATATATAGTTTAATGGAGTTTATGATGCAAAAGAACCATTTTTCACCCCTACCCTTAGGCTCAGTCCCTAAACATTGCCACTTTTAACCATTTCTCTATTTTGTTCTTCTGATGGCTATTTCCATACCTCTAAGTAAAACTTTGTACAGGTATTTTGGCTCTTACACAATTTCTGCAAAGTCCTGGATGCTACATAAATACTTACTAAAACTAACAGGATTTATGGAAAAATAGGTTGGGCAGACCAGTTAAAACTTGTATAACTTTATAAGGATTTGCAATTAGAGTCAGGAAGGATTGAACCTGCTTGAGTTATGCGGTGAAGGGCAAAATGCATAAAAGTTGGGAGAACCATGTAACAAACATTTCTAAAATGGAGCAGATGGGCCAGCCTGGGCCAAAAGGCATAGTGTATGGCACTGAGTTTCTCTGAGGCTCTCAGCCCTGCAGTTATGCCTTGCCTCTTGCTGTTTCTTAGTGACAGAACATTAATGCACTGGGGCACATTGCTCATATGCCAGCATGACTAGGTCAGTTCCTGCTGCCTCTGACTTTAAAACACATATCACACTTGTGCCAAAAAATGGACTCCCCTTGCCCTGTCCATTCACTTAGGTGATTCAGTGCTGAATTAGGTTTGACAAAGCCTAGGTCACATTTTTATTTGTTATTATAGAGACTAGAAAACATAGTTTTTTACATTCTACCTGGAGAAAGTGGGATCAATAATTAGAGAGGTATCAAAAGGTGGAGACTATATTAAAAAGTTTGGGGTTATTCAGGAATAAGAGAGCAAACACACATGCACATGTGTGATAAATGTTTGTGTATCAGTGTACATTTACATTTATCGACATAAATATTATTTATTCCCACTTTGAGAATGAAGAGTCAGTGTGCTTATATAACCTGTTTAGCTTCACCTCATCACTCGTTTTCTCAATTTTGAGTTATTTTATTTTCTCTGCGACTGCCTTTTGATTTTCAATTATTCAAACCTCTATTAGCTTGTTCTGTTAACTTTTCTCAGTGTGTCTCAACCTTTCACTGTGTATGAAGGTGACGTTAATGCCCTCTACTGCTACCTTCACTCCCTTTTTTCCCTTCCTATTCCCATTTTCTATGGTATTTATTTTCAGAATGCCAAGACTGATTCCATATAATGTTGTTCTATAACCACAATTAAATTCTACAGCCTTTGTCACTAATTGATTCTAAAAGTTGAAAACCAGTAACACTCTTTTACAAAAGATTTTATTTATTTATTTTTAGAGAGGGAGGGGAAAGGAGAGAGAAATAGAAGGAGAGAAACATCAGTGTGTGGTTGCCTCTCACACATACCCAACTGGGGACCTGGCCTGCAACCCAGGCCTGTGCCCTGACTGGGAATCGAACCAGCGACCCTTTGGTTCACAGGCCAGCGCTCAGTCCACTGAGCCACCCCAGCCAGGGCAACACTCTTGATATCATGATGATATTATATGAAAAAATAAATATTTTTCACCACTGAGATGACCAGGGAGTAAGATTTTATTTATTTATTACTTCAGGCCAAGTTTCTCTGCCCATAGGCATCTTAGAGGAGATCTTCTTGGCATTCAGATTAAATGGTTTGCCTTACCTTATAGTGCATCAGTTTCATAAAATCTTGCCATATTTTAGATGCTTCATATTTGGGCCGTGGCATTCTTATCGATGCTTTTGGATTTTTTAGAGTTTCTAATAACCTTTTCTCTTAGGAAAAAACCTAACAGCCTTTAACATATCTTGAAGATTAGTACTGTTATCTGGAATCTACTTTTCTTTTTGTGCCTCCAGGAACCCTCTGACTTCCTGTTTCAGTTTTGACTGCCAGTCTCTAAATCTGCGGCACCCCAGTCTTCAAGGATGTTTCTTAAAGACATTTTTTGGTCCTATGACTTTCTCTTTCATAGTTTTCCCCCTTATTGTGATGAAGGATGTACATAACTTTTTCAAGCAAAAGATATACATCTTTTATAGATGAGGGAGGCTCACAACACTTGTATTTGGAAAATATTGTATTTATTTTTCAATCACATTTGATTGAAATTTGGCTAGATATAGAATTCTAGGTTCACAGTAACTTTCGTTTTTTTAATATATTTTATTGATTATGCTATTACAGTTGTCCCATTTCTCCCCCATCATTCCCCTCCACCCTGCACACCCCCTCCCACCCACATTCCCCCCCTTTAGTTCATGTCCATGTGTCATAAGTTCTTTAGCTTCTACATTTCCCACACTATTCTTTCCCTCCCCCTGTCTATTTTCTACCCACCATCTATGCTACTTATTCTCTGTACCTTTTCCCCCTCTTTCCTCCTCCTACTCCCCTGTTGCTAACCCTCCATATGATCTCCATTTCTGTGGGTCTGTTCCTATTCTAGCTGTTTGCTTAGTTTGCTTTTGCTTTACGTGTGGTTGTTAATATCTGTGAGTTTGCTGTCTTTTTACTGTCATATTTTTGATCTTTTTCTTAGATAAGTCCCTTTAACATTTCATATAATAAGGGCTTGGTGATGATGAACTCCTTGAACTTGACCTTATCTGAAAAGCACTTGATCTTCCCTTCTATTCTAAATGAAAGCTTTGCTGGATAGAGCAATCTGGGATGTAGGTCCTTGCCTTTCATGACTTGGAATACTTCTTTCCAGCCCCTTCTTGCCTGGAAGGGCTCTTTTGAGAAATCAGCTTGCAGTCTGGTGGGAACTCCTTTGTAGGTGACTGTCCCCTTATCTCTAGCTGCTTCTAGAATTCTCTCCTTCATTTTAATCTTGGGTACTGTAATTATGATGTGCCTTGGTGTGTTCCTCCTTGGGTCCACCTTCTTCGGGATTCTCTGAGCTTCCTGGACTTCCTGGAAGTCTATTTCCTTTGCCAGATTGGGGAAGTTCTCCTTGATTATTTGTTCAAATAAGTTTTCCACTTGTTGCTCTTCTTCTTCCCCTTCTGGTACCCCTATAATTCAGATGTTGGGATGTTTAAAGATGTCCTGGAGGTTCCTAAGCCTCTCCTGATTTTTCTGAATTCTTGTTTCTTCCTTGTTTTCTGTTTGGTTGTTTGTTTCTTCCTTCTGGTCCACTCCATTGATTTGAGTCCCAGTTTACTTCCCATCACTATTGGTTCCCTGTGCATTTTCCTTCATTTCACTTACTGTAGCCTTCATTTATTCATCTGATTTGTGACCAAAATCAACCAATTGTGTGAGTATCCTGATCAGCAGTGCTTTGAACTGTGCATCTGATAGGTTGGCTATCTCTTCGTTGCTTAGATGAATTGGCTCTGGGGCTTTGATTTGTTCTCCCATTTGAGCCATTTTTTTGGTTTTATTTTTGTTTTGGTGGGTTACGGCTGTTACTAGTGAGGGACGGAGCCTTAGGTGTTCCCCAGGGCAGGGCAACCCAGTTGCTGGGTAGTGATGCTATATGTGGGGGCAGATCTGAGAGGGAACTATGGTGCTTGCTCTGCTCTCTCTCGGATTCCGGTCCCTTCCGCTGCTTCCCCTTCTGCATGTGAATGTGGGACCACCTGGTCAGTCAGCTGCCTTGAGTGGCCTCACCGTGTCTGCCGTTGCCACCCTGTGCCCAGGGTCTGCTAGCCGCTGCCTGTGCGCCTGGGGTCTGCTAGCCACCGCACCTGGGTTCTGCTAGCCACTGCCTATATACCTGGGATCTGTCAGCAGCTGCCTGTGCCCGGTCCACCAACCTCCACTTTTTTCTCCCATGACTTCTCCCCTCTTACTGGTCTGGATGAATGGTTGTCGGACTTCCGTACAGTTCAATTTTCTATCAGTTCCGGCCGGTTGTTTTCTTGTTTCTAAATCTTTGTTGTCCTTAATTTTGGTTGTGCAAGGAGGCACAGTGTGTACACCTACTCCTCCATCTTGGCCAGAAGTTCCTATGGGTTCACAGTAACTTTCACTTAGGACTTAGAAGATAATGTTTCATTATATACATATGTCATGTTGGGGTCCAAACATTTGATATCAGTATGATTCTCATTCTTTTGTAAGTGATCTCTTTCTTTTTCCGGAAACTTTTATGATTCTTTTGGTCCTTTTATGCTGAAATGCCACCTGTATGAGTCTAAATGCAAGTCTGTTTTACTCATCTTGTTTGCGTCTATGACTTTGCTCTGGGAACTTATTACTGAATTAAAAATACAGTAGTTATGTACTTTCTCTTTGGATATTTCAAAAACTCATACTAGTTGGAAAATAAACCTTCTAGATTCATTCTGTGTGTTTCACATCTTTTTTTGTGCTAGTTGTTGTCCAATTGCAATATTTGGGACATTTTCTCTACTTTATAATTTAATTCTTATTTTGATTATTATACTCTCATCAATCAAATTTTTTTCTTACACTCAGTTCTTTTTGCAGCATGCTGTTTTTTTTAATGCTGTGTCTTCTTCAATTGTCCTCATATACTAATATGATGTAAATTATATATTACAAAATAAAACAATAGTTTTTAAAAGTTCTATAAATTATCTCGTTACTTCAGTAGTTTGTTTCTTTTGTAATGCTTTTCATTGGTTATTCTGGATGGCTGACTGGTGCAGTTTTTCTGTAAGGTCTCCTTCCACAGTAGGCATCTCTTCTATAGGAAAATTGAGTAGATCTGTGAACAAAGGTTAGACTTTGCTTTTTGATGAGTGAGTGAGAGATCTATCCTTAGACAGGTGGGGCTGCCTGTAGATATGCAGATGAACTGGGGCTTCCCTCTTTGATATCAGTTCTCACAGTATAGGCCTATCTTTGTAGGCAATTTGAATGGTTTTATCAGCAACTAGCTCCTTTGCTGGTTTGTCTCTGAGGTCAGGGTTAGATGATGTGTTTCATTGGCAAAAATGGGGCAATTGGGACAGCTGCTTTAGTTAATTTTCCTGTTTTCATTCCCAATTCTTTTACCCACTTTCTACACCTGATGATCTGGCTTCTCTGGAGAGATTAGCTTCCTCTTCCCCTATGCATCTGATTCATTTTCTAGTCCCCTGTGCGTACCCCCTCCTACCCTTGGTGCCTGGGCTTTAGCTTCCTTTGCTCTGTCTGCATTTTCATCACACATCCATATGAGACTTGTCTTAGTCTCTTTTGTCTAATACTCACCACCTTTCCCCAGTTTTGTTGTTTGGGCTGTTTTTTCCTTTTCTGTTATTCATTTCCTGTCTTGGGAAAACAGGAGGCAAAAGTATATATGTGTAGTGCATCATCTTGAGTTGGAAAGCTTCTCTATTACATATTTCAATTTTTTTAACATGAAGCATTTGTATGTTTCGATCTGTATATTGTCATTTCACCAAAATTGTATTTATTTCAATAGTTTCTTAGTTGATATTCTCAGATTTCTAGGTTGGTAATCTTATTATGCATGTAACACTAATTTTGTCTCTTTTATTCTATGTATTTTTTTCATATGGTGAAAACCACTGAACAATGTTAAATGACAGTGATAACAGTAGACATTGAATGTGATATTTCTTAAACCCAATCTTGAACTAACTGAACTGTTAAGTAGAAAGTATATTATATGGAGTTCTGGATTATTGAGAAAGGTATCAGAAATTTCCAGCACAAGTATCATTTGTGAGTGAATGGATTTGGCTCTTACAGCCTGAAAATCTTTTATATTTCTTGTGCCAATAACCACAATTCAGAATTGGGGATGGGAAAGAAGGAAAAATGAGCTTTGTAAAATAATAAATCCTCTCAATAGAGTTTATCAAATTTTAGGTGACAAAGTTGGTAAATCATTATTGGGCAGCAACATTAATGTTACTTTATGACAGTAAATAAAGAAAAAGAAGTCAGTGATGGTTATAATGGCTCTTCTACCCCGGAGCCAGTAAACACCTAGTGAAACAGTCATCACTGGGGAGATACCTGCGTGTGATGAATAAAGCCCACCTGACTGACAGCTAAGCAACGGGCCGTTGCAGGAACAAAAAGATCTGGTTATTGGTTTCACATAGAAGAAGTTAAATTCTTGATTTATTTTTATTTTTTAAAGGTACTTTAAGAGTTGCCGTGTAGATATTAAAACAGATTCATGATGTGTAACTCTTGAGTATAGTATTTGGAAATGCTTGGTGGAAGTTGCAGGGAAGTGATTTTATGTCAAAGTACAAAGGTTGTATATCAGTTTTATCTGTAAAGGGACTTTAAATCAGTTGGAACAGTAAAAAAATGAAGTAAGTTGCCTCTGGTGTTGTGAGACCCTCATTAACGGGAAAAACTTGATCATTTGGCAGAGATGCTAAGAGGATTGGGGAGGATAGCCTATACAGTCTATTCTACACCAAAGAGTGTGAAAGTTGGAATATAATAAGTATTATGTCTCAAAATTAATTTAAATAATGTAATTAAATAATACAGATATTATAAGAAGTTATTAATTTACCTTTTATATATATTTTTTCTTTTATTGATTCTAGAGAGAGGAGAAGGGAGGGAGAAAGAGAGGCAGAGAAACATTGATGTGAGAGAAGACACATGGACAAAAACCAAGGGGGTGTGGGAGAAGGGGAGAGAGGTAGGGATGGCTGGGGTGAGGGAAGTGGTGGTGGGGGGAATGGAAATAGCTGTACCTGAACAACAATAAAAAAATTAAAATTAAAATGAAGTTAAATTAAAAAAAGAATATTTTTAAAAAATCACAGCAGTTGGTAGTCATTTAATGTAGAAACAAGGTGGACATCCACCTTGATCCTGTATTATTACAATTGATACTCCAAATTCTATCTGTCATCATGAATAGATTAATTTTTGTTTTCTGTATTGGGTTTGAAAGACAGTATTATTGCTTGAAGGTATGAGTGAGGTGAACTCTCAAATATGTTGAATAACTCAGCCCCTACAGTGCTAAATAAATGAGTTCTCACTGAGTTTCTTCCTAAAAGCTGCGGGGTACTGGTGCTTTGCTTCTAATCATTAATTTCACTTTAGTTATAGTCACATTACTAATAATGTTATGTAGCTTTTTTTTTTTTTTTTTGGTTAGAGCATTTTTTCTATTTCTGATTTCTCATGTCACATTTGGAAACAAATAAAATGATCCCTTTTTCTTGGCTTTTATAGTTCTTTTAATCATGAAGCTGATACTATTTTGTATTACCTCCCTCTGACATTTTTCAGACTTGAACTGGATTGGTGGGGAGGAAAAAAGGGAAGAGATTAATCCTCCATTTTTGTAGATTGAGACATGAGGTGTGACAGATATCATGTGTCGTAATAGCACTACAAGTCCCTGTGCTGGGGCTTAGAACCATGAATCTTCTTGGTGTGAATCACCTGAGACCTATTTCTTTTGTCTCTCAGTGTGGTTACACTCCTGCAGGAGAGGTGGGGGCTGGTGGGGCCAAAGAGTACATGGGTGTCAGCTAATCTGTTAAGTAGCCTTTTGTCTGAGAGTGTAGTTTCTCATTAGTAATTCTTTTTTAAAAAATATTTTATCGTTTATCCTATTACAGTTGTCCAAACTTTTCCCCCTTTGCTGTCCTCCACCTAGCCCATCCCCCACCCCCTTAGTCCATCCCCACAGCGTTGTCCATCTCCACGGGTTCTTCATTACATGTTCTTTGACTAATCCCTTCACCTTCTTTTAATCGGTCCCCACCTTCTCCCTCCCCTCATAAAGCTGTCAGTTTGTTCCTTGTCCTGGCCAAAAGGGAAATGTGGGGAATATAGAATTTTGTTTTTAATTAGTCTCTCTAGGGATGAGAGGCTTATTTTTGAACAGTGGAATTTTAAGGAAGCCTGACAACTCACTTCCCATGTGACTGAAAAATTTGGCCATCTCACAACTAGGAATTAGAGCCAGATTTTCGAGTGGCTAAGCTGCTCTTGGGAGTTAGACTCATGGGTAACCTGCACCACTGCTTTTAGGTTACAGTGGTTCTCTTGGTGTGCTGCTCCTGGGACTTTTATACTCTTTCTTCCCTAATGGCTCCAAAGGCTTTAAGCAGTTTATTGTCCCATTGTGTGCATTACAGAAATCTTCACTGCTACTCCATTTCATACTTATGCATTTTAATCAGACCAGCCGACCATCTACCGCAAGCTTAGGGTGGCTTAATGCTTTATTATCTCTCTAAGAGTGATATTTCTCTCCTTTCTTATACTACCATACAATTATACTGCTACTTTTTGCCATAGTTTTACAACTTGAGAGGAAGAGATTGGTTTTTGCTCAAGATACTATAAGGAAATAGAGAAGTAACCAAAAGTAAATAGCCTCCAGGGGACATGGAGGTCAGCTTGCTGTGCACTGCATTGTGACACCCTGACAGACGGTCATTGAGCTCCTGTTAAGATTCTTCCTGGGAAATGCAGCATCCATCCAGTTCTTGTGTTGTGAAGTTCTAGTTGTTAAGAAAGTTTTTAGCTGAAATTGCTTTTCTGTAACTTCCACCTTTTGATCGTTATTCCTTTCTTCTACAAGAACATGCTTGTAACTGCTTCTGTATGACTTGTCTTTAAATGTTTGTACACCTTCCAAGCTTCCTTGTAATCTTCTTATGTAGGCTAAATATTCCATTCATCCTTTTCTTTTTTTAAATATATTTTATTGATTATGCTATTACAGTTGTCCCATTTCTCCCCATCATTTCCCTCTACCTTGCACACTCCCTCCCACCCACATTCCTCCCTTTCATGTCCATGTGTTATAAGTTCTTTAGCTTCTACATTTCCAACACTATTCTTGCCCTCCCCCTGTCTATTTTCTACCCACCATCTATGCTACTTATTCTCTGTAACTTTTCCCCCTCTCTCCTCCTCCCACTCCCCTATTACTAACCCTCCATGCGATCTCCATTTCTGTGGTTCTGTTCCTGTTCTAGCTGTTGGCTTAGTTTGCTTTTGCTTTACGTGTGGTTGTTAATATCTGTGAGTTTGCTGTCTTTTTACTGTCATATTTTTGATCTTCTTTTTCTTAGATAAGTCCCTTTAACATTTCATATAATAAGGGCTTGGTGATGATGAACTCCTTGAACTTGACCTTATCTGAGAAGCACTTGATCTTCCCTTCCATTCTAGATGAAAGCTTTTCTGGATAGAGCAATCTTGGAATGTAGGTCCTTGCCTTTCATGACTTGGAATACTTCTTTCCAGCCCCTTCTTGCCTGTAAGGTCCCTTTTGAGAAATCAGCTGACAGTCTGATGGGAACTCCTTTGTAGGTGACTGTCCCCTTATCTCTTGCTGCTTCTAGAATTCTCTCCTTCATTTTCATCTTGGGTAGTGTAATTATGATGTGCCTTGGTGTGTTCCTCCTTGGGTCCAACTTCTTTGGGACTCTCTGAGCTTCCTGGACTTCCTGGAAGTCTATTTCCTTTGCCAGATTGGGGAAGTTCTCCTTGATTATTTGTTCAAATAAGTTTTCCACTTGTTGCTCTTCTTCTTCCCCTTCTGGTACCCCTATAATTCGGATGTTGGGATGTTTAAAGATGTCCTGAAGGTTCTAAGCCTCTCCTGATTTTTCTGAATTCTTGTTTCTTCCTTGTTGTCTGTTTGGTTGTTTGTTTCTTCCTTCTGGTCCACTCCATTGATTTGAGTCCCAGTTTTCCTCCCATCACTATTGGTTCCCTGTGCATTTCCTTCATTTCACTTATTGTAGCCTTCATTTGTTTATATAATTTGTGAGCCAAGTCAACCAATTGTGTGAGTATCCTGATCAGCAGTGCTTTGAACTGTGCATCTGATAGGTTGGCTATCTCTTCGTTGCTTAGATGAATTGGCTCTGGGGCTTTGATTTGTTCTCCTCTTTGAGCCATTTTTTTTTGGGGGGGGGCGGCTGGTCATGGCTATTACTAGTGAGGGGTGGAGCCTTAGGTGTTCCCTAGGGTGGGGCAGCCCAGTTGCTGGGTGGTGATGCTGTATGTGGGGGCAGGGTCTGAGAGGGAACAATGGTGCTTGCTTCACACTCTCTCGGATTGCAGGCCCTTCTGCCACTTCCCCTTCACCTGGATTATCTGCGTGTGAATGTTGGACCACCTGGTCAGCCAGCTGCCTTGTGTGGCCTCACTGGGTCTGCACCATTGCCACCCTGTGCCTGGGGGTCCACTAGCCACCACCTGTGTGCCTGGGATCTGCCAGCTGCTGCTGCCTGTGTGCCCAGGTCCACCAACCTCCACTTTTTCCTCCTGTGACTTCTCCCCTCTTACTGGTCTGGATGAATGGTTGTTGGACTTTCGTACAGTTCAATTTTTTATCAGTTCCGGTTGTTTTCTTGTTTCTAAATCTTTGTTGTCCTTAATTTTGGTTGTACAAGGAGGCACAGTATGTCCACCTACACCTCCATCTCGGCCGGAAGTCCCATTCATCCTTTTCAACTGTTACTTAAATCTTCCGGTTTCCAAATTTCTCATCACACTAACTGTAATTCTCTGGACATGCTCTCAATGGCCAATGACCCTTTTAACTTCAAATGACTTAAAATGATACTTGAGATATTGTCAGTCCAGCTCAATGCTCACTAGGACTTGTTTTCTCCTCAGGCCTTACCTCTGTCATGACCTAGAAGAAGATCTGTGCTATTTATACTTCCATTCTGGAATACCTGAAAAGGTCGTGAGTTCCATGTCATTGGATATGTTCAGCAGATGCACCTATGCCAGAGATGTTTTAGATAAAAACAAATAGAAAGCATGTTGGGTATGTGGTGTCCTTACAAAAATAAATTTAAATGGCTATTTAAAAAAAAAAAAACACCTTTATGAAATGGACCAACTATATAATTTACCCTATATAAAGTATAGGGTAAATTAGAGTACATAATATTGGCAATAATACTTAAGTGAATATACTTCTCTTAGAAGGGCAGTTTGATAATTTTGTCCTTTGACCAGTCACTGAATAAACTAGTGAGGATATTTTACGTCTGTGAAAGACTGCATCTTTTGTTAAAAACTTTTAGTTCATAAAAATTT
The DNA here is from genome assembly GCA_039655065.1 of Glossophaga mutica. Lineage (NCBI taxonomy): Eukaryota > Metazoa > Chordata > Mammalia > Chiroptera > Phyllostomidae > Glossophaga > Glossophaga mutica. The sequence goes on from CM077306.1 coordinate 147,321,631, forward strand.
CATCGACATTTTCCCTTCATGTCAACATATAGCACTTTAATTTTTTCCATATTTTCCCACATTGTTTACTTATTATTTATAGAGTCAACACTTGGGGCAATGCAACTAGGTTCTCACAAACTTTTGAAAAAACCTTAGTATTGTTACTAGCATTGTTTTATCCATTACCAGCTACTTAACTATTTCCCTCACTTGGATAATGTTAACTGGGCTTTGTTAGATTAAGTTAGCCTTTTATCAATGACATTTTTGTAAATGGAGTATTGTTTCCTCTTAATCCAAAAATTAAGTTATTGAGATATATATTGACCTTACTATAAATTTGGGCTGTGTGGTTGATCGATTTTGCTAAATTGTGGCAGTGACGGTTTTTGTGGAGTCTATTTTAGGACAAGTAATTCTTTACTGACTGTGATAACAACATTCCACTGTATAGTCTTATTTGTTTTTTTCTATGATGTAATTTTTAAAGTGTGTGGCTGTTGTGAGATATTTAGTCCAATAATATGTTGCATATAAAGATATTCAATGAGAGGCTTCTTGTGTTACAAGGAAAGGATGTTAAAAACCAAAATCTCTCAAGTAAATTGTGGTCTGTAACAGTTCCACCCTTGGGGAAGGGAGGCTTGTTGAAACTTCCATGACTATTAATCTTGAGAAAGAACATGTATCATCTTGTTGGACGAAAGCCTCTAGCCATCTTATCAAGCCAGGGCTACACAAGTAGGATCAATTTGCGTCCCTTTTTCACCCATTAATGAAAATGAAAATGGTAGGTGTACATGGATGATACGTTGGGTCTTTGTCAGGTAAGTGTAGGGTGTGAATCATGAATATTTTCCTTTTCTTGATTTTACCAATTATCTCCCCACATTCGCTCACCAGAAGTATACAGTAAGAAGTCACATTTGCTTGGCTCACTTAACTTGTTTTGGAAAATGGTTGAGAAAAGCTTCCAGCTGGAGCTCTCAGTTTTTCTGTAGCAGGCGCCTGCCTTTAGCCTTTTGTAAGGATAACCAGATACACTCTTTTCTTATTTTTGCTAGGAAATGTACTATTCTGGCTTATGTAGCCCCGGGCTGTGAGTCCACTGCCTGGTCTGGTTAGTGCACAGTGCTCCGTGGCATGGAGAGGGCGGGATCTCAGGTCCTGGTTTTCCACTGGTTGCTGGATGACCTTGGGCGAGTGAGTCAACCTCTTCTGTTTTCTTTCCTACTTTATAGATTTGAGACTTACTTTTTTTTTCTTAGTCTTTTTAAAAAGCTTAAAACAATTAAAGAAAAGATAACAAGAGTTTCCTCAGTGAATTAACACCTATCTGGAGACTTTAGTTACTATAGATAGGGTGACTTTTCAGATTACCAGAATATATTAAACAAAATGCCCCAAATAGGTTCAATATGTGTTCGATTGTCTCTGTCAAATAAAAGATGTAAGTCTAGTCTAATTCGTATAAATAATTTCAGTTTACTGAGGAAAAGCAATGTAGTTTTTTTATGTTGTCCATGTAGATTGTATTACAGCATTAAAGCATTTCACAGGCCACTGCAGGGTTTAGTCATTTGAACCCTTAAAGTCCCTTCAGGGAGTATCATTGTGAACATTCATGTGGACCTTTAAAAATCACCTAGTTAACCAACATTTTAAATGGCATCAGGATTATTTCACGTCTTCAGTGTGCTCACTTTTTTTTATTGTTGATAGTGTTACAGATGTCCCCATTCCTCCCTCCTTTGCCCCCCTCCACCCATCCCCCACACCGCCCTTCCCTCAGGCCTTCACCACACTGTTGTCTGTGTCTGTGGGTCATGCATATGTGTTCTTTGGCTAATCCCTTCACCTTCTTTCATTCCCCGCTCCCCTCTGACAGCTGTCAGTCTGTTCCATGTATCCATGCCTCTGTTTCTATTTTCTTTGTTGGTTTTTGTTCACTAGGTTCCACATATTAAGTGAGATCATATACATAATTTAATTTTGCTGACATTTTTTAAAAACAGTAGATGAAATAAGCTCATCCTGAAAAAGTAATTCGGCTTCCAGTTTGCATAAATTTAATTTCAGTTTTTGTATCCTAGAAGTCTATTTCAATTGTGCATTTAAAATCCTATTAGCTCATTAACACTCCCCTTCTCATGATTGGGTACCCTATAAACCTATAGACTTCAATGCAACCTTCTTGTAGGTGTATGACTATAAAACTCCTGGAAGTAAATCTTCAGTTTATGGACCTAAAACTGTTGTAGGTGAGGTAATAGATTAAATTATGATGTGAGAAGGTTTTGAAAACTGTAAATCACTCTACTAATGGTAGAACTGTTATCTAATAAGAGTAAGTCTGTGACTCATTGTAGTTTCCCTCACTTTTTATTCTCATGAGCAGTTGAAGTAACCCACTGTGGGGGGTGGAAATATTCTTTCTTCTGATTGTGGGATGACACAGTGGTTGCTTTTTCCAACCACCATATGTGGTGATTCTGCTCTTTGGAATGACATGGGGGTACTCTCTGAACAAACAGTAACAGTCTTCCAAATAACATATAATAAATCAAGCATGTAAGACATTTCCCTTTGCCAGATGTAATGTTCAATAGTAGAGGAATAAATTTAAAGTGACCTCCTACAGGAAAATTAGGGAAATGCCTAGGTAGATAAGAAAACAGTCACGCTCTTAGAAATAAGCAAACTCCTTTCTCATTTTTAGATGAGAATATATGATTTAAATATACACTTATGTTTTGTTTTCATGATTTCTGGGATTACTTAGAAAACGCATTGATTGATAAAACCTAAGAACTTTAGTGAAGTAATAGTCTGCCTGAGCTGTTACAGGGTCTTTGTTTCCAATATTCAAAAATGTTTAAGCAGGTAGTGCATTTTGATGTTGTTCATTGTCGTGAATGTTTAGTAACTGATCAAACTGTGTAAGTTAAATTGTATTTTACATACAGTGGAGTGAAAATCCAGTTCTTGAGGGAATTTTGGAAAGGTGGCATTTGAACTGGGCCTCTGAGATCCCTTTCAATCACCTAAAACAGCTGCTTCAGAATTTCCGGAAGAAGGAACTTGGGAGTAAAGCAGGGAACAGCGAGAGGACTTGCCCTGAAATGGCACTTTCTTTGTACACACAGCGCTTTGCCAGGGTTTATTGTGTTTGTTTGGATGGGCCTGGGTGGAGGGCTCTGTATCTGTCACAGCCAGCCCGTGGTGCCTGCACCGCTCTCCCGGTCAGGCCCAGGCCAGAAGAGGCATGTGTGCTGAGGGTCAGAGCGTTCTCCTGACTCAGGTAGTGACCAGCCTGGGCTCTCAGAGACTTAGTTCACAACTTTGCAAGATTTAGTCTTCCCATCTGGGAGCATGGCATGTCTCCATGTCTTTTTTTCTTTTTTCTGGCTGTTAGTAAATTGGAGGAGTTTGATGAAAAAAGACATTCTTAAAAAGGGACACCAAATAGCCAGTGGCTATTGGATAAGATGCTCAGCATCATAGAAGCTGTATTCTTCTTCCGTAAAACAGGGTAATTATCATGCCCACCTCATAGTATAGTTGGCAGGACCAAATCAGATAATACAAATAAGGTATTAAAGTGCTTGGCACACAGTATGTGCTTATTAAATGTTAGTTTATTACTCTGGCAATAAAAGCATGAGTAGGCCAGGATTGCTGTGAAAGGATGGTTGTTACAGTTTTGTTTGTAGTTGAGAATAACTGGAAACAAACTGAATGATGCATAAATAGGAAATAATTGAATAAATTATTGTATCATTGCTTTGGAATTTTATGCAATTGTTAAAAATAACTAGTTTAAATTATATCCATCGGTTTAGAAATTGGTTTATGACATATTGTTCAAGAGAAAGCAGATTATAGAGTGATATAGAAAGTATGGTTTCAGTTTTAAGTGATCCTTTAAATGATTTTTGATACTGAAGTATTAAATTTCTGCACTTAAAAATCACCACTTTGATGCACAATGTTCTAAAGATACACTATGTCACTGTCTTTTTCTAATACACCTTTCAGTGTTGATCGCTTGCTGTCTTTTTAACTCAGGGTCTTTTTTGCATAAATTCTTATTCCGGTTAGAATACCAGAATGTCTTCAGAGAATTAAAGAGTGGATGTGTTTGCCATTGACTCTAGCTTTTGTGATACTTCCTGCTTTTTTAAAAAGTGTTTACTTTTTAGAGCAGTTTCAGGTTTACCAAAGACTGAGAGGAGCGTATGGAGATTTCTCATGGACTCCATGCCCCCAAACATGCATGGGCTCCTCGTTATTGACATTCTTCATCGGAAAGGTACTTTTCTTTTTAAAATCAAGGGAGAACTAAATTGATACATCACAGTCATGAAGAGTCCATAGTTTACCTTGGTACTCACTCTTGCTATTGTATATATTATGTGGGTTTGGGCAAATATACGATGATATATATCCATTATTATAGCGTTATATAGAGCAAAGATTTTCAACCTTTTGCATCTCATGGCACATGTAAACTAATTATTAAATTCTGTAGCACATCAAAAATATACTTTTTGCCAATATGACAAAAAAATAAGTATGATTTTGATTCATTCACACCAGACAGCTATTGTTGTGTTTGGCTATTGTCGTTTTTTAATTTGACAATAAGGGAAAAGAGGTCAGTGCTCCTGACTAAATAGTCAGGTACTGCAAGTTTTAAAAATTCTTATGGCACACCAGTGTGCTGTCACACACGGGTTGGAAATTGCTGATATATCTTCACTGCCCTAAAAGTCCTCTGTGCTCGGTTTATTCATTTCTCCTCCTCACTCCCACAACCATTGGCAAACACTGAACTTTTTACTTTTTCACTGTCTCTATAGTTTTTCCTTTTCCAGAATGTCATATAGTTGGAATCATACAGTATATAAACTTTTTAGATTGGCTGCTTTCACTTACTAATATACATTAAGTCTTTTCATGGCTTGATAGTTCTTTTTTTTTTTTTTAAGTGCCAAATATTCCTTTGTTTGGATGCACCACAGTTTATTCATTTATCTACTGAAGTACATTTTGGTTGCTTCCAAGTTTTGGAATTATGAATAAAGCTGCTATGAACATCTGTGTGCAGGATTTTGTACGGGCATAAGCTTTTAGTTCCTTTGGGTAAATTCCAGGGAGCGTAAATGTTGCATTGTAGGATAAGATCAGTTTCATGAGACTGCCATCCTCTAAAATGGCCGCACCGTTTTGCATGCCTGTGAGCGATGAATGAATGAGAGAGCGCTGCTGCTCCCCGTGTTCCCGTTCACCAGCATTTGGTGTTGCCACTTTCTGGATTTTGGCCATTCTGATGGGTGTGCAGTAGTATCTTATTGTTTTAATTTGTATTTCTCTCATGACATGTTGTGGAACATCTTTTTATGTGCTTATTTTCCATTTGCATGTCTTTTTTGAAGATCTTTGATCCATTTTTAATTGGATCATTTGTTTTCTTATTGTTGAGTTTTAAGAGTTCTTTGTATATATCAGATAACAGTTCTTTATCAGATATATGCAAATATTTTCTTCATTTGTGGCTTTTCTTCTCATTCTCTTGATACCCTGTCTTTTGCAGAGCAGATGTTTTTAATATCAATGAAGTTCAGCTTATCGATGATTTCTTTCATGGATAGTGTCTTTGGTGTTATATCTACAAGGCCCCCAAAGTCTCCCCCATCCCCACCCCCAAGATGCCTAGTAGCTGGTTTGGAACTGGTGTGGACCAAAGGAATCTGGCAGCTTAATTAAAACGAAGCATCGGAGTGTCTGGACTGCGTGTTGACACTCTGTGACTTCTGCCCTGTGCTCTGAATGTCAAAGTGCAGAAATTCAGTGAAGTGTGGGTAAAATGCTTTTTATACTGGTCTGTTTTCTTCTTTGCTGTTAGGTGACATCTCTTTCCCACTATGTCTTGTTCTTTCTCACTGTGTATCTGTTTCTAATTAAAAAGAGAGAGCTAGAGTTGGTGTTGTGTACAAACTGAGATTCTCATAGACCTGATAGGGGAGGACTTTTGTAAGAGTGTTGTTATGAATGCATTTTAGAATGTGGGCATCACAATACTTTTGGCTAGAAAATACTCACTTTTTCCTTCTATTACAATCAGTTGTATTCTGTATAACTGAGAATCCTAAAGGAAGATGGTACTGTATGTGAACATTTCATGCTCTTTATTAACTTTATAATCTTATAAGATATTACAGTTTAGTACATAACATGAATTACTCATTTGCTTAGTTAACAAATATTTATTGTGGACCTGCTATGTTCTAAGCTCCTGGCATTGGGGATACAGTGGTAATAAACACGATGACTGCCTTCATAGAGACTACAGACTAATAAGAGACAAAGAGTTATTAATCGAAGCAAACGAAATATAGAAAGGTAAATTTATAATGGGGACAAAATTATTGAGCTATTTTCAAGGTCACTTAAGGAATCTTAAAAACTTTCAGAGTAATGCAATATAAACACTAATTTAGTTCAACTAAATTTTTAAATTGCAAATCAGTGACATGATACTTTTTGTGGAATCCATACCTGAGGAAGAAAAATAAAATATTTTCTAGTATCCATTACATTGCTTATCATGCACCTAAATATTGGAATACTAAACTAGAAATAAATATAACTAGAATCATAACTATTACTGCACTTCAAAAGAATATTTTTATTCACAGTTACCACACTATTAATACGCTATTAATGTGTGAAGTGAAGGTTATTTATACCCTTGCATCAACCAGAGATTTTACATCATAATGGTGACTACTAGTATTGAACTGTTAACAGAGAGAGAAAAGTAGGCATTCATTACAAGTAACAAACAAATTGCAATTTTATGCAGTAGATCTGTTGAATAGATCTAGATACTACTTATTTATCAGGATTTTCCCAAAGGTCTGTTCTTTCATCAAAGAATTTACTATGGGGCTCCTATAAACAGTGGAATTCCTTTTTTTCTGTTGTGATATATACTAACTACTGTTTTGGACTTATTGTTTCCATTTTTGCAAATCTTTGCTCTTATCTCTTTGTATAAGCAAGACTAAAATGTCCTAATTTCAGTAACAAATAAAAATTCGATTCCATTTTATTTTCAAAGGTTCTGATATTTACTGTAATCCATTAAGATGGTTCATGATGTTTATCAATCTAGCTGTATCCAGGGCAATGACCTTTTCTAAATCAATTTAATACAACTTGTACAAAATGGAATTCTGTAATTATACAGTGAAGCCTACTTGGTGTCATTAACTGGGAATGCAAATTAGTGGCTTTCATCCAAATATTTACATGCTTTTGTATCTTGGGGAAGGCCATCATTGTTCTTATCTGACTCTGGATTGTTTGCCTTTGAATTGGTAGTTTTCAGCTGTTTTCAGAGTAGTGCTTATTACCGTGTACCCTAGTCATCTTAATGAGGCTTCCTGAGATCAGAGGGATTATTTAGAATTTATTTACATAAATGTTATATTTGTTTGTAGTTCATAATCTTTTTCTTTTACCTTCTTTGCTTGTCAAATGTCCAGTGAAATGCAGTACTGCTGTCCAGTCTCAATTTGTTAGACCTCCCTTTTCATGATCCTCTATATGCACATCTGGTGTTAGTCAGAGGCCTCTGAAAGGAGTTATACCTTTTATTTCCTGAAATACTCAACTCCAATAAGTGAGGCAAAACATAATAATTGTATGCAGTGGTCCCCAACCTTTTTGGCATCAGGGATCAGTTTTGTGGAAGACAATTTTTCCATGGACTGGGTGGGGGGGTTGGTTTTGGGATGATTCAAGTGCATTACATTTAAGCTCACCTCCTTCTGTGAGGCCTGGGTCTTAACAGGCACAGACCAGTGCTGGTCCATGGCCATAGGTAGGTCAGTCGGGGACTCCTGGTATAGAGGACATAGTGTCAGTCACCCGAACCTTGAGATTTTTAATTATCCTGTGAAGAAACCAAGGAAATACTTTTAAATGAACACTCTGGTTATTTAGCTGGATATTGGTAGATGGGGACTTGGCTTTTTGCTGGCTATGATCAGAAACATATAGCCTTAGCTAGAGAGGTAGGAGTTTCAATTTGTATGCAAATTTAGAGCTAGGGTGCTACTATTGAATTGATTAGTAACTTGATAATAAATGATATTTTAAATTTACATTTTTGTTCAGTTTTCAGAGCAGATCATAGCAACAGCATTAACAATAGCTAATACTTAGCATTGTTTAATCACATTAGCCTTGCCCCTCTTCATCCTTACAACTTTAAGAGATAGTTGCTTTATCATTTCCATTTTACTTTTGCAGAAGCAACTGATTGGGCAAGTGTGGTTAATCACTGGAAATATAAAAGCCAATTCCTAGAATAGTTCTTCTGCAAAGCGGACGAGATTATTTTTGAATTAGTGTTTGAACTGGTATTTGAATCTAGGTTAATCTGATACCAAGCCAATGTTCTTGGTCTTTATATTTCTTCTCAGTTGATTGTCATATTTATTCAGTCCAAAGCCAATGGCAGTTAGTAGGTCCTATAAAAGTAATTATGTGGAATAAAATCAGGTCCTACCAATTTTCCTTGCACTTACTTGCAGAATGGATAGAATCACTTACAGTCACGTCATCCTGCTTCTGGAGAAATCTCAATGTTGTCATCTCTGAGCTGTATACAGCATCAGAATGCAACAGAACAAGTTCATCTGATTGCTCAATGGAGGAGTGAAATTGTGTTGGGGATTGATGCTTCTGTGAGCACTGGCATTGGAAACCACTGATCAGCCATGCCATGCAGATGGAAAGGGCACTGTTCACCTGTGGAACCTGGTGTCAATGCCCAGTTGAGAGTAAGATCAGGCTGTGCTGGTCAGCCAGAGCTGTTCACGTTCATATGTGAATTGTAAAACTAATTTATTAATACTTGTTTACTCAAAAATGTTCAAAACAGTGTACTCTAGCCATTAGATGTTCTGTTGTTTTTTTTTTAAATAATAATTAGGCTGTGAATTATTGCCTTATATCTTTAATGTTGTATTGCTGTGTTTCCACAGCACTTGATACATATAGCTAGTGCATCATCTGCATTATGGCGATTTGTTTACATGCATATGCTCAGCTTAGCCAAGGACTGTTTGAAAGAAAAGTTGTTTTATACAATTTTGAGTGACAGACTTTAGGTGATCAATGAGTGTTGAATGGATTTGAAGTGTAGAATCAAAATCCACTTAAATTTAATTCAAACTATAGCTCTCAGTTAAGCTGGAAAAAGATTCTCATCTGTGAATATAAATGTAATTTTAGGTCTCCTGGTCTTATAATTTCCGTATATAGTCCAAGGCAGCTTGTTATTTATATGGGAAAAAGTTAAAGCCCTCACTCTATGGCCTTTTCAAAAATTTCATTTATTAACTCATTTATTCCTTATTACATAGCATTAGGGAGCTACCGTGGAGATGCTGAGGTGTAGAGAGATTAGATATGTGTGTTCCCAACACACATCGAAAATTGAGCCAGGTTTTGAACCCGGTTAGTCCAGCTCCAGAGTCTGGGCTGGAAACAAGAATGTTATTGAAGATAATCAAGTACAATATTTGGCTGATTGAATAATTGAATAGGTAACCAGGTATAAAGTTCCTTCTGAACCTGCACTGCAATTCAGTGATTCTGACAACTTGGGACAGAAGAGATTCTGTTAAATTTACTCTTATTACACACCCCATCGCCTAGAAAAGATCTATGTAGATAATTTCTAGTGAAACTTATGCTCATTAATCTCAGTAGTTATAGAAAATAATGCCCATCACAAAGTTATTCATAATATCAAGCTCATGGAAAATCATTGACAAAATTTAGTGATAATTGTTGCTCACATTTCCTTTGTGGTTTTTATGTGTCAGACATTTTGTTAGCTCCCTTATATGTATTGCTTTATTTACGCTTCACAGTGACCCTGTAGCTCAAGTACTATTGTAGGTTATTGTAGGTAATTCTTGTTTTTCCAAAGTTCACATCATGCCACTTCCCTTTTACAAAATTAGTGCCTAATTTTGCTAATTGAAATAATTCTGAAGAGGCTTTTTTACAAAAAGCGAAAAGCAAAATTAGCATTCAGAGTTTGTTTTGCAGTTTGCTGGTGCACTCTGAGCTGCGAGAGTGCACCACCAATCTCCTTCCCCGGGACCACACTCAGCATTAAGCCACCATAACTTTGAACTTCTTGAGCATCTGTGCTTTATCTCGATTTATTTTGTACAGCTGTTAGCAAGATCTGTACTAAGGTATCAGAAAAGCTTAAGAGAGCTTATAAAGGTGTTACACTTAGCTTAAAACTGAATGTAATTAAGGATATTAGGTATGATTTGGTAGGTTTTATTTTGGGTTTGGGAATATGGAAATTTTTCTCATATAAATTAATGGTAATTGCCTCTTCACTTTACACCATTTCATCTTGCAAAAATATTTCATAGGAACACTGTCCTTTTTAATGTGGGGAAAACCCATGTTGTCCGTCCCTATTTTGTAGGTGAAAGGTTAAATAGCTTGCCGACATTCGTATAAGCCAGTAAATTGGCATGGCCAGGACTTGAACTTAGGGCTTGTATACTCTAGAACTTGTATGTTCAAAACTTTAACTACAATACGACCTTTTAACTTCTAGCCCAGATCAGAATTTGAAAATCAAGATAATTAGCTTAAGTTCTCAGAATATGTTGTCTTTTAGTGTTTACACCAAGAGAAAAGGCTTGGATCATCTCCATCAATTAGAGGAGACTGCTATAAGAAAAGGAATAGAAGAATAGGGGAAAAGGAAGGAAATTATTTGGTAGAAACCATTTTATGTCTAGGTGAAGTATATTATAAAACTTAAATGCATTTTTTTAAAGTTCTCTTGTGGCTGGTATGATTTTATAAAACACTCTTTTATTAATAAGAAACGGCTGTTGAGATTATCTCTAAATTATTCGGTAAACAACAGGTAATTACTGATACCACCTTTGAGAAAGAAAACTGGTTCCTCCATGGTGAATATACAGTCCTAGAAGTGAGTGCCAGCGTGTGGAGGCAGTGCACATCTCAAAACTTCAGTCTCGGGGGAAGAATGTTCCGAAAGAGGGAAAAGTCAAGGCAAGCACCAGACGGCAGAAGCGTGCCTAGTATCCTTAGGAAACACCGGGGAGTTCTTGGGGCCGGACCACTGATAGTGACAGCAAGTGTTTCAGAGGTGAGGTTGCGGAAGAGGTTGGAGAGCCAAGCGAGCGTTAGTACTTTGGCTTTCTCAGTGAAAAGCAGGCTGTTGTGGGGTAAAATGATGTAACATATTGGAAAAGCCTTGATCGTGTTGCTTTGTTGGAATACACTGAGCAGAGTCAGGGAAATCAATTAGGAGACTATTGTAGCAATTTGCAAGAGAGAAGATGATGGCTTGGACCACGGTGGGTAACAGTGGAGGTGGTGAGACAAGTGGTCAGATTCTGGGTGGTGGTTTTTTTTTCTTAGGCAGAGACAATAGAATTATTACTGACAGAATTGGGTGTTGGGAATGGGAAAGAGAAATCAAAGACAACTCAAATTTTTTGACCAGAGCTATTGGAGGGTAGAGTTGCTACAGACTGATGTGAGAGTACTGCAAAGGTATGCTTTGTGGAGGGGAGATCAGGAACTGTGTTTTGACTGTTGTATTTTATGTGTCTTATATGAGTCTGAAGTTTGGGAAAGAGTTCTGAGCTGGGAATTACGTTTGCGATGAGAATTGTCAGCATATAGATGGTATAATCCATGAGGCTGGATAAGATTACCAAGGGATTGAGTGTAAATAGCGAGTAGATTCAGAGAGGCAACCTTGAGACCCTCCAACCTTTAGGGGTCAGGAAGAAGGAAAGGCACCAGCAGAGCAGACTGAGGAGCGATCAGTGAGGCAGGATACACAAGGCAATGTGAAACCCTGAGAGCCAAATGAAGGAGAGGGTGCGGTCAGACGATGCGGATAGGATCTGTGGATGAGTTCTGAGAACCCAGCAGTTGGTTTATCAACACAGAGGTCATTGGTGAATTTGAGAAAAATTTTAATGAAATGTTAGGGAGAAAACCCGACTGAGGTGTGTTTAAGGGAAATAAAAGGAAAGGAGTTGAAAATTGCTGATTTAGAAAATTGTCAAGGAGATTTTTGGCAAAGGGGAAGTGAAGGCAAATGGTATAGGATGGTGGAAGTAGGCTCATGAGAATGTTGCTTTCTTTATTTTAAAGAGGTGGGATAAATAAGAGCATCATGACAGTGGTTAGTTAAAGCACAGCTTTGAGTAATGTGCTCACATATAAGTGCATTTGCTAATTTATTCTAACTACTGGTGTTCCAGTGTATGAATATCTCAAAATTGATTTATTTGTTCTCTCATTAATGGACATGAAGTCATCTTCTAGTTTTCTCTATTATGTACAGTGTTCCAGGGAATATATTTGTTTGTATTACTTTATGCATATGTGCACTATTTCTTTCTTATAGGTACTGGAAATGAATCTTCTTGGTCATATTTTATCTGTATTTTCAACTTTAATAGATACTTTGAAATTGTTCTACAATGTGGTGGTACCATTTACACACTCGCCAGCAGCATATGAAGTGTCTTGTTGTGATGAAACTGAAATGGTTTTGTACTGGGTTCAGATTGGCATTTCTATAATTACTAGTGAGGTTGAACGCCTTTTAATAAGTGGATTGGCCATTCTGGATCTTCTCCTGTAAATTCTCTCCCATTTTTCTATTGGAGAAAAATAAATTTTTTAAAATTAATTTGTGGAGTTCTTTATATTTTTAGATAAGAAGTGTTTGAGTTATCTAGATTCCAAGTATCCTTTCTCAGTGTGTGGCTTGGATTTTTAATTTTTTAATGGTATCTTTTAATGAGCGAAAGTTTTAAATTTTGTTGTAGTCAGATTTATTCAACTTTTTATTTGTAGTTTCTGATTCTTCTGTCTCACATCCTTCCTTATCACAAATATAAAGATGTTCATTTATATTTCTTTGAAGAGTTTTAAAGTTTTACCTTAGGTTTCTAATCACATCTAGTCTTTTTAGTGGACTTTATAGTAGGAACCCTGTTTTCTTTTTGACCCTGAACTATTTTTTGAATAGTGTATTTTTTTCCCATGGGTTTGTGATACATCTTCTGTCAGTATCTATTTTTTTTGTTTATTGATTTGAGGGGGGGGAAGGGAAAGAGGGTGAGAGAAGAGGCAGACAGACAGACAGACTGATTTGTTGTTCCACTTATTTATGCATTCATTGGCTGACTCTTTGTATTTGCCCTGACTGAGTCTGAACCTGCAACCTTGAGGTATCGGGATGACGCTCTATCCAGCTGAGCTGCCTGGCCGGGGCTGTCAGTATCTAATTTTCGTATATATATGTGTTTGTTTATGGGCTTTCTATTTTGTTTCTTTGCATCTCTTTAAATTATTTCACGAATATTTTACTGTCTTAACAATATAGCCTTATAATAAATCTAGATATCTGGGAGGACAAATTTCCCCAGCTTGCTCTTCTTTGCACATTTTATTGACTATTTTCATTCTAATATTTTCTGTAGGAATTTGAAGATTAATTGTCAAGTTACACGCGCACACACACACACACACACACACACCTTGTTGAAATTTTGATGGGAATTGCATTTAATTTGTAGATAACTTGGGGAATATGGCATCTTGGCAATGTTGATTCTTCCTTTCTATGAATATGTTGTATCTCTTCTTTTAGTCAAGTCTTCCTGTGTTCTCTTATAATCTTTTGTGTATTTCCCCACAAATTCTTTGCTTGTGTTTGATTAGATATATTCATAAATACCTTAGAGATTTAGTTACTGTAATGAAAAGATCTATATTTTCCTATTGTATTTTCTTCTCTTATTATGGATTCGGAGGAACATCATTGAATACTCAGCTATATGGAGATTGAAGGGCTTAGTGTAATGGAAAGGGCAAATTTGAGTAGGCAGGGGCTCTACCCTACTAAGGGACTGAACTTAGTAGCATCAGTGAGAATGGAGAAGAGAACCTGGTTTTATGTCTGTCTGAGACAGGTCCCAAAATTTGGTGACTGAGGGAAGTGAAGGAGTAAAGTGAAATCAAGTGAAGTGAAGGAAAAAAGGCTGGGTAACACAGTGATGATTAGATGATGATCCTGTTAAATGAGATTGGATGCATAAAAGGAAGTGTTCAAGAAGGATAGTTGAAGGTTTATTTGAGGACTACATTTTATTCAAGCAACTTTGTGAGAATTGGAATTCATGAGAGCTAACTCTGTAGAGGTCTGGATAGCATTGTGTGGATCAAATGGAAGTCTGAGGGGAGTCCAGCCAGGTCTCAGGGCTCTTTGTCAGGCTGGTTTTGATTCTTGCTGATGTTTGTTTGATTCTCCATTTTCTACTTACCAGTTTCTTAATCACCTTGGTTTCTGATTCAGCTGTAGTACCTGCTATCAACTGGCAGTTTTCCCATATATCTTATTTTAACTTGCAAATTATGATGTTGATTCCATAATCTTCCAAATCAGCGTCACAGGTTACGGGTTGATGGCCAGCCTACAAATTGGCTCTGTGTGTGTGTGTGTGTGTGTGTGTGTGTGTGTGTGTGTGTGTAATGTTTACTGTTGATTCAGTTCTCTGTAGAATGACTATATATTGCAGTTTGCCCAGCATAATTGTTCCAGAATAATTATAATACTCCCTTTCTTCTCAAAACTGTCTTAGTTTGGACAGTACAGTACTTGGTTTCACTGTTCATTAGTCACCCAGGGCTACAAACATGACTACTTATTCTGAAAGCAGAGATTATAGGAGAGAAGTGTGGTGATGATTAATAACTAGACTAGGGGTAAGTAATACCCCTAATAGATATAAGGTGTAGTAATGGAAGACGTGAAGAATCTGTGTGATGTCCGGAGATAGTCCACTGGTAATGGGGTCTTATACTAAATGGAAGAGAACACATAAAGTATGCCATGGGGGTAGGTATCCAGAAACCTAAGTCAAACAGGAAGAAAGGTAGATCTGTAGTCTGAGTGTTCAGCTAGGGCTCAGAGAAGAGAATGGTTTGGCAGGTGTTATAGATTGGCATCTCTTTATCAGGGGTTAAGGGAAAAGAACTCAGTGGGGGAATATCAGGGCTCTAATGCCAAACACTCCAGTCACAGACTAAGTAGGTAGGGTCTAGTCGCTAGAAGACTGGATAGGAGGATAGAATATAGCTATAAAGAGATGAAGCGAAAGGGAGCATGACCTAGCCCTGAGACCCATCTGGAAGTATAGGGATATTACAATGATCCTGAGCCTGCTCATTACCAGGCAGAAGTTATTACTTGTCTTCAGCACAAACATGAAGGCTGGAATGTCAGTGGCTATAATCCCAAAGGCAGGACTATCCCACTTGCAGAGACGTGAGGAATCAGGAGCCTGTGGTTCATGACAAACTTTGCTTATTGATGAGGTGATAGGAGCTGAATCTGTAGATATCTGACACGGGAAGATTCAGGATGCAGAGAAAGAACATTTTTAAATTACACCTGGATGAAACCTGGTTAAACTAAGCACTGTTTATCAACAGCTTGCAATTAGTGAGGCAAGTCCTCAAGTGTTCATATTTTTAAAAATCTTACTTTAAATGGATCTCAATGTAAGTATAGGAAACTAGAATTGTGGAGCATATCTTTATATTTGCTTATTTTGATAAATTTATACAAGAATGAATGAACAACTCACTTTTTCCAGCATACTGTGGCAGTGAGAAGTTATAAGGTCTAAATATAAGCAAAGCATTCATGAAAAAATAACAGTATTTTCTGATGTCTGGTTCTATCAAGCTGAGTCTATAAAATGACAGAAACTACTGGGTTTTTATGTCAGCAAAACTGTAATTGGGAAACACGTGTGACGTATTGGTATTCGGGGAAGGCTGAGGAGTTTGATGACAGATGAAAGTAAAGGCTGGAGAGATGTTGAGACAGAAGGGCAGAGTTTTGAGGTTATTTCGGTGCATGTGTGATATATCTTGAACCATGAAATAGCATAACTAAAGGTGTGTTATGTATGGTAGAAGTAATAAGTAGGCAATGAGTGGTTTCAAAAACATGTTTGAAAATTAAGCTCCCTTTTGAGGTACTATCCCGTAGAGATTCTAAAAGGGGCTGTTCATAAATCAAATCCTGAAGGGCTCCAACATAATTATTAAAAAATAGTTCCGTTAAAATCACCATTGAAAGCATTAGACATAAATCTTTTTGTTTTGTTATTATCTAAATAGAGAACAGATTTCTCTTTGTTCTGAGGGATAAATGGGTAACAGGCGTTTTATTTGTGTGGTTGTTACTTTATGTGTTGCTTCGACTGTAATAGTAACAGATAATGTCTTTTAACAGTTCATGGAAAGAATTAGTTTCTTCTCTACCAAAAAGCCTTGTGGAAGCTGACAAAAGTGATTATATTATTATGATTTTTGGCTCAAGAAAATAATGATATCTTGGAAAAAGTGAAGGAGTATGGCAGTGGAAGAAAGACATCTGTGATACAACAAACAAATTACTTAAACAATAGATACAGTGTTTCTTTAATTGGATTCTCATGGACTATTGGTTTAAAATGTGCTGACCAAAGGCAGTATCTGGAAGAAAGGAACTTTGAATTTCTGAATCATAGTTTTTCTAGCTTGGGTTCAGTTTAATTTAACAAATTTTTATTGAGCATCTACTCTGGGCTGAAGCAGCCTGTGTTTGATTCTCAGTTCTGTTATTCTAGCTCTCTGTGCGTCCATTTTCTCATTTCTGAAATGGAGATGATAGTACTTACTAGTGCTGTTCTCTGGGATTGTTTTTTGAGGATGAATTGAATTCTAATGTATGTAAAGTACTTAGAACTGTGCTTGCCATTTTAACACAAACAGTCAAGAAGTTAGAATCTGGAAGTTTAAGGATGCTCACACTGTCTTGGTGAGAGAGACAGGTGAGCAACCCAACAATTTCATATTTCTGATGATGCCAAGAAAATATTTATGAAAAGGTTGCTGTGGGAACAAAGAGGTGGAACAAATAACAATTTTAAGGGGATAATTCAAGAGTGGTTTTCTGTAGGGAAGGAGAATATGTTCCTCCAAAGATACCAATAAGAAAAATGTGGATGAAGCCAGAGGCTGGGACATTACTCATCTAGCATTTTGAGCTTCCTTTCTTGCTGAGCCTACCACTGCGTGTGGTCAGCACTTGAACACTTGGTACAAACGTGGTGCAGATCATTTTAAGTTTTGACTCTCTTTTTATTTGTACTATCAATTACAGAGTTGAGTTGACTCTAATAGAATTGGAATAGTTGGAACGGCAAGCGTCTTTTCTGTAGTGTAGAGTTCTTCATACTGCTGGACAAAATGCTGATTTCTGGGTTGGGTTGGGAGAATGCCATGAAGAATGAGCAGCAGTTTCATGTAATGGCCCCACTCTTCCACGCTTTGTCCGTTGTAATGAGTTAAGAAAAGAAGTGAGTGTATCTTGTTGAGAATAAAAGAGAGAAAAGAAGGCATTTTAAGGCCAAGATATGACAATCATGCTTTACGATAATCTTGATATTAAAATCATGTGGTTCTCTAACCTGTGGAAACTGTAAACTGTTAAGCAATATACAATTTCTGCATTTGTAGATGTGCAGAAATGTTACTTGACTTCTTTGTAACTGAACTTAGCTATGGAAACTGCTTTTTTGCTGGTAGTGAGGACACATGCAATATTGCTTTTTCAAATTAACATCTCTTTAGCATATGGGGGTAAATATTCAGTCAAATGGAAAATGGAACACAGTCTTTAAAATTCATCTCCTTAGGGCTGGTGTTCCCATCCCATGATTCGGTCCCCATCTCTGCCCTCACCCCCACTGCAGCAGACTCCAGATGGAGTCTGAGTGTAGGGGAGGCATTGGCAGCAGGAAGGTATCTGTGTAATCTATTGTACCCTGGGCCTCCATAGTCTTTTCTGTGTGTCTCATGCTGCTTGGGCTTTGGCCTTTGTCTTCATGTTATCCCCTATTGCTGTACTAAGGGCTGGGGCATCTTACTGTGATTTTTTTGGGTTGGGGTTAAGATAAAATTTTGACTGCTTGCTGATCCATCAGCTGGCCCCATAGTTTTCCATGCTCACTGTCCTCATTGCCTGCTTGCACTATTGCAAGAAAAGCTTTATAAGACCACCCCTGAATGGGCCATGGGAATATTTTTGGGTCTCTTTGACATCCCAGGGAAGCTTGGAGATCTTAATCCTGTTCTGCTGTGGCAAAGTTTGCCATCATTGCTGCTCTCTGGCATCTACCCAGCACTAACTTGAAGGACCCATTAAAATGGTTCTCCCAGAGGGTTTAGGTAGAAAGCTGGGCACAAGCCTCTACTATTTGTAGATACCCTCAGTCCATCTAAATTTTTTACCAACTTACTATCCCATCTCCTGTTCATCCCCTCCAGACACATACTTGCATATATATACCTTTAAGAACCCAGACAGTATCTAAACTCTAGTTAGACAGTTTGATCCTTACCTCTTTCTACCAGCCAATCAAACTTTTGCCTCTTTTTCTAGAGCCAAGAAAACTACTCTAATATCCTGTTGTGCTATTGCCATAATCTGAAAAACTTGCATGTAAACCTCAATTCTAAATGTTCCAAGCCAGATGCTTTTGTAACATCAAAACATACCATCTCTCTCTCAAACTCTTTCAGTAGAGACTGTGGGTTTCAAGACAGTTGCTTTTGCTGATGTCATTTAAGAAATTCTATTTGAAAAGTTAGAACTGAACAACAGTCTTTGTTCTTGGTTCTATCTGCCTGTCTGCCAAAGCAGAAGCTGCCTTAGTAGGATTGAAAAACAAATCAGATAATACTTCAGAAATACTATTCTCAAATCTTATTGCGTAGACCTGAGTTATACCACAGGAGAGGAGTACTCAATCATTTACAGCCCTTGCTGTGGTAATGAGTCGGGCTGATATCCATGCATATTTATAAACAGAATTGTTAGTTTCTCAAAGACGTGTTCCAGGTGAGCCGATGCTAGCTGTAGCAGGGAAACTGTTGGTCAGTGTTTAAATTCTGACTCCTCTTTCATTTACTTGGATATCCTTATAATTATTTAAACCTTCCAGAATTTTATTTCTCAGACAGGGTGACTCACTTACAACAATAAAGCACTGTCTGTACTTCTGGAAGCTCTGTGGAAGAATGTCAGCAGCCAACCAAATTCTATTGTTAGACACATAGGATGAATAGAAGTGGTTCTTGAAGTGACCCTGTTCAGTTCCTGAAGTAGCAACTCCTTGGGTAATCACCATTGGGAATTGCTACTCATGGCGGTGTTAGTGGGAGGTCTGTGGGGCTACGAGGACCACTTGAGCACTGGCTGTGTCAGGGTGGTTTTGATGCTTTCTGCTACTTAACATTCAGAATGATCCACAGCTCTTTCTAAATTGCTTATAAAAACCCAGTGCATTGTCAGTGGGAGTTCCAAGTATCATTGCCCAGTTATTTTAAGACCTACTTGCCTCAAAGTTCTTCAGAGAATGAAATGACATAAAATATGTGAATGTTGCAGACTTCAATTTTATGCAAGTGTTAGGTGGTTGTTATTCTTGATTTTACTCGCTTTCTTATTGTACTCTATTTTTCCATCATATATTTTTTCTTTCTTTTCAATGCTTTGGGATGGTCTCACCTGTAAAGGTTGATTTTTAAAGAAGGGAATCTTTTCTCAGAGTCTGCACCCTAGCTCATCAGCATCATCTGTAATCTCAGCATCTTTTCACTGTGTAAGTCATGCCCTGGGGCTTTGGTTCTTTTGGGGCCCATGTATTTTTTTAAACATGGCATACGTTTCCAAAGATGCTACTTTTAAATACTGAGCAACATTCTTTGCTGCATGTTTGTTTTTTTAAACTCTTATCTTTGGGCTTATTATACATTGGCTTGAAAAAAAATCATATTCAACATTTGGATCAAGTGCCAATTATGTGCAAAATACAGTGATAGTACTGGGGAGAAGTATGAGGGTTCCCAGGCTTCCCGTTTGAGCACCAGTCAATGGTGGTACATTTGCCAAAGCTGGGAGTACAAGAGGTAGAGTGGAGAAGGAGGGGAGATTGGGGCAGAGGTGGAGGGGGTTGGTAAGAGATTCCTGTTAAGTTTGGATATGGGGAAAGCCTGAGATAGTCAAGGTGTAATACCTGGGAGAGGCTGTGATCCCAAGTGGCAGATCTGGGAGTCATTAGCATAAAGACTGTGATTGAAACAATGGGATGAATGAAAGAAAATAGACATAAATTCCCTATTGAGAAATGGGATTATTCTTCTGTAGACAGGTGTTCTGGTTGGGGAGGACTCCTCAAATAGCTATAGTGATGTTGAGGTATTTAAGCGCTGAGTGCCCTTGATAGGCTTACTGGAAAGTACAGTTTTAACCATCAGTGGCACTCGTAAACTAGAGCGTCTCAACCTTGGCACTGTTTGCATTTTATTTTGGATAATTCTTTGTTGTGGGAACTGTCCTGTGCATTATAGGTTGTTTAGCATCCCCTCTGGTCTCTACCAGATGGTAATAGCATTCTATTCCCTACCTTTCCACCCGTAGTTGTGACAACCAAAACTGTCTATAAACATTGCTGAATATCACATGGGCTACATAATCCCACCAGAACAAGTTCTCTGTTTAGGTAAAGCATTTTGGGAGGAGATGTCTTAGCTTTTTTGTTCCAAAGTAGCCAAATAGCAAATACATTTGCTTCTGCAATTTACTCATCCTGAAAGATTAAGTAATTTTATAGTTTAAAATCTACTGCACATAAAAACAGGGGTAGCTGCTAATTTCAAATCTAATCTTCTCTGTGTGTGTCATATATAAACAAAGGGGGTGCTGTACTCCAAGTAGTAAAAGGACTTGTGGCAACCATTTCACAGGAACTCCTGTCAGGTCCTTATGCATCAAATGTTTTAAGGCAAAATATCCAAAAGAATTACCTGAGAATACTCTTAGGGGTGGAGGTAAGAGGGTAGAGTTCAAATTAATCAAACATGAGCCTCGTTATACCAATTTGAGTGTAAAAAATTAAACACAAGAACTAGTACTTAGTTTTTTATTGTTGTTTAATTACAGTTGTCCCCATTACTCTCCCCTGCCCTGCCCTGCCCACCCACCCCCACATTAAATTCTCCACCCCCCACTTTGTCCTTTCCATGGGTCCTTTCTAATTGTTTCTTGACTTGACCCTTTTGTTTCTTCCTCTGTTACCCCTTGGTCACTGTCAGATTGTTGATTATTTCCATGTCTCTGTTTCTGTTTTGCTCACTTGTTTTGTTTTGTTGATTAGGTTCCCCTTATAGGTAAGATCATGTAGTATTTGTCTTTCACCACCTGGTTTATTTCACTTAGCATAATGCTCTCCAGTTCCACCCACGCTGTCCAGAAAGGTAGGAGTTCCTTCTTTCTTTCTGGTGCAAGTTCTAGCCACAGTAAATCAGACAAGAAAAAGAAACAAAAGGCATCCAAATTGGAAAGGAGGAAGTGAAACTGGCATTGTTTGTAGGTGACATGATAGTGTACATAGAAAACCCTTTGGCTCCACCCAAAACTACTAAATCTAATAAATGAATTTGGTAAAGCAGTGGGATGCAAAGTCAATATTCAGAAATCAAAGGCATTTTTGTACAATAACAATGAAATATCAGAAAGAGAAATTAGGAAGAAAATCTCATTTACTATAGCAACAAGAAAATAAAGTACCTAGGAAAAAACCTAACAAAGGAATTAAAAGACCTGTACTCAGAAAACTACAGAACACTGAAGAAAGAGATTAAGGAAGACATAAATAAATGGAAGCATATACTGTGTTCATAGATTGGAAGAATTAACATCATTAAAAAGTCCATACTACCCAAAGCAATTTATAGATTCAGTGCAATCCCTATGAAAATACCCATGACATATTTCACAGATATAGAACAAATATTTCAAAAATTTATATGGAACCAGAAAAGACCCCAAATTGCCTCAGCAATTTTGAGAAAGAAGAACAGAGTAGGAGGGATCATAATACCTGGTATCAAACTGTATTATTATAAGGCCACAGTCATCAAAACAGTCTGATACTGACATAAGAATAGACACATGGGTCAATGAAACAGAATAGAGAGCCCAGAAATAAACCCATGCCTCTGTAGTCAATTAATATTCAACAAAGGGAGCAGGCATAAAATGGAGTAAAAATAGCCTCTTCAACAAGTGGTGTTGGAAGATCTGGACAGTTACATGCAAAAAAATGAAACTAGACCACCAACTTAGACCATACACAAAAATAAATTCAAGGTAGATAAAAAGACTTAAATATTAAGTCATGGCACCATAAAAGGTCCTAGAGGAGAACAGGAAATTTCAGATAATGTACACAGCAATATTTTCACAGATATGTCCCCTAGACCAAGGGATATAAAGGAAAGAATAAACAAATGCGAGTACATCAAATTAAAAAGCTTCTGCTCGGCTAAAAAAAAAATCAGCAAAATGAAACGGGAACCGTATAGGAAAATGTATTTGCAAATGGCACCTTGGATAAAGGTTTGATCTCCAAAATACATAAATGACTCACAGCTCCACACCAGGAAGACAAACAATCAATTAAAAGATGGGCAAAGGACCTGAATAGTCACTTCTCCATGAAGGACATACAGAGGGCTCACAGGCATATGAAAGGATGCTCAGCATCACTAGCCATCAGAGAGATGCAAACTAAAACCACAGTGAGATACCACTTCACACCAATCAGAATGGCCATCATAAAGAAATCAACAAACAACAATTGCTGGCAAAGATGTGAAGAAGAGGGAACCCTAGTGCACTGTTGGTGGGAATGCAGCCACTGTGGAAAACGGTATGGAATTTCTTAAAAAAACTAAAAATGGAACTGCTTTTTGACCCAGCAATTCCACTGCTGGGATTATACCCTAAAACCCTGAAACACCAGTCTAAAAGAAGTTACGCCTCCCAACGTTCATAGCAGTACAATTTACAATAGCCAATTTTTGGAAACAGCCTAAATGCCCATCAGTAAATGAGTGGACCAAAAAACTATGGTACATTTACATATGGAATAGCACTTAATATTTTTAAATTTACATTTCTTTATTTACATGAAAAAGAATGTAAGAGAGTTACTTAATAAATTACCTACTATGGTAGTTAACTGACAGCTTGAAACACTCCTTTTTAGAATTAAGTTTACAGAAACATTTATAAGGTACATTAATTGCAGCACTTGCCTGTATGTGTTGCTCTGACATGACGCTATTAATTATACCTTTAGAGTGCAAATTCTATGAGTGCTGGAGTTTGTACTTTTTTTCTTTTACTTCGCATCTCACGCCTCCATGTTAAAATTCACAGTAGTGCAGGGAGTGGCTCAGGGAGCAACTTAAGAGAGGATTTAGCATCTTGGGTTTTTTTGACTCCAGTTCTGACCACTGGTCCCCTTCCTCACAGCCTAGTATTCTTGATACTCCATTTGGGGAGAGCACCAAGGCTAGAAGTTTAGATCATGGTGGCATCATCTCTCACAGGTCTTCCAAGCATTTCTTTATAAGCTCTCATACAGTTGTGGCTATGGCACGTTCTAATAGGACTCACACAGTTGTGGTTAATGACTTCCAGCCCTAATTTAATCTTGTTCTACCAATAGAGGAAAGACCAAAAAAAAAAAAAAAAAGGATTCTGGTCTTAGCAACATGTATCCAGCCCTTACTCAGAGGCCCATAGCTACCTGCCTAAAATCTGATCACAACCTTTGCTTAATAGAAGTGGGAGGAAAGGAGGGGGAGGAATACCAGGGTTTGGAGGTCTTTATACTGCTTTTTATCCTAAAGACAGGAAGAATGGTATCTGGACAGCTAAGAAAGGTGAGGACCTTTTCTATATACGACTACTGCTAGCTGTCATTTGACTGGAATGACTAAGAACACTTTGGAACTATATTTTATCCTTTGAAGCAGAATTGGGTTTGGGTTTATCTAGACTTATATAGTACAGGGAAGATGGAGTGTATGTGGTATGAGAGTAACTGTGAGGCTTATCCCACATGAGAGTCCACATGGTGCAGTGGATAGTGTGCTTACTCAAGAGGAATTACTGGCGCGCTGTGTGTGCTTGGGTTACTTAACTGCCCTGTTCCTGACTCCTCATCGTTAAGGCCCACTCAGAGGTGTGAGGATTTAATGTGATCATTGTATAAAGCATTAGCAGTTGTAGCAGCATTTTTTGTTTGTTTGATTTAAATGGTGAGTGTGTAGGTTGTTATTTGCTCAGGAATTATGTGACAGCTGTTTAAGAATTGTTTTCCAATAGTCGAAGATTAGGTATCTTGTTTTGGCTACACCACTGACTAGGTAGTCTCTTTCTTTAAGTCATTTAACTTGGGGGACCCTGGATTCCCTTGTATTTATCCCAAACCTGAAATTGATGATCTTTCATTTTCTAAGCTCTGAAATTCTATTTTATTTTTCTATTTTAAAACCTAGCTCTCCTTTTGTTAAAAATCTATCAACCGATTTGAGTTTGATTCATCTGCTAGATTTAAAAAGGATGGCAACTCTGAATTCTTTTACAGATAATCCTGTCATTTTTCAGGTAAGTAAGTGCAAGTAGAACAAATAGCTTAATTGATATTTTACAACTTAATTATGTATTAATGAGTCCTATTCAAGGTTAAGGGATAATATAAACTTATTTAAAATGTTTCCAGAACACCCAGCCTGTCACAGGGATATATGACAAAGGTAAAATTCTATTAGGGTATAATTTGTAACCAAATGCTCATAATTTCCCATCCATCTGTTGCTATAGGAGGGCTAATCATGTATCCTTTCTGTGTTTAGATTTTTTTTCCTTCTGCCATATGTTTATTGTATAAAGCAAGGCGATTATGTACAATTAAGAGGCTCTCACTCTAGGCTTCAGTTTTGAAGCATCACTCAATGTTCTCTGTTCTCAGGAAAACTCCTGTCAGTGTCTGAAAGAATCATTGTTTTCTTTTCTGTGTTTCTGTTTGTTTATAGTATTTGCAGCAACCAACATCAACAGATGGTTGATTCTCTCATGTAGGATTTTTTAAAGTAATGACAGGGAGTTATTAAGCCTTGACTCTAGTGCCCAAAAAATACTTTCAACATAAGCTGTGTACAGAATTTTGATTGAGTTATTAACTTACTGGACTCTGCTGCTAAATAAAAATGAGTGAAGATATAACAAATATTTAAAAACTAATATATAAAGAGAATATGAATTGACACAGTACTAAAACTCAATTTTATGCTGTAATGATAGATTTATAATAGAATGCTTGCCGTGGTGCTAGGCATTGTGTTAAAAAACTTGATGTACATTATTTCATTTAAACACCCCAACAATACTCCTAGGCAGGTGTTACCACTCCATCTGTTTGTAGACAAAGAAACTGAGGCTCAGGTTAAGAAACTTGCCCAAGTTCCTATAACTAGGGAGCAGCAGAGCTAGAAGTGAATCTAAACTGCCCAAGTCCAAAGGCCAAAATAAAATTTCCAAAATTTTCTTCAGTATAACATTGGGACTTATTTCTGTTTAGGCCAAATGAAGTGGCAAATTGAGTACCTTAATTTTTCACTTCCTGGCATCTCAATTATAAAACCATATTTTGACAAGGTTATTGGTTGTAAGTTATTTCAACGAATTTTCTGACCTTAAATTTTCTGAACAGAAAGTGAGCAAAATTTTAAATTACTTTTTAAAATCATCAAATAAATTGAAGTCAAACTTACATACTTTGCATAAAACTAGGGCAATATACATGTACCATCTTAGATGGTTACTTATCTGTGGAAATATAATGTTTAAAATTAAAACAATCCCAACCTAATTTATTAACATTGAAATTTTTACAAAGAATGATTATATATAAATCTAAAATACTAAAAGAGTAATAGATACTGAAAGTAACATATTAAGCTTTAAAATATATAATTGGACAATGAACACCTACTATCACAGTTTAAACCAGACACTTAAATATGATTGTTTGTAGTCCCCTTACAGTATGGGCTCACAGTTCTTCTGGCCCTTCTGGTCATCCATTGTGTGGGTTTTTCCCCAACCAAGTAGTTCTCCATGATACCAGTTAGATGCCCTAAAATTTGACTTAATTCTGACACTGTCTACCTAGAGTAGTGTCAGATTTCATAGGATAAAGGACCCCACCCAACTTAAGATGCAAATAGCAAGTGGTAGGCTCCCAGGTTACCCACAACCTCGGTCTGACTTGGCTATGAAGAGGAGGTTCCCATGACTCCCTCCTTAAGTTTGATTATGGTACTTTGCTGTAGCAGCTCGTAGATCTGTGGAAAACACTTTTTATTTGGAAGGAAAATAGTCTCATGATAGTTTTTCCTAGATCCAACTGAATAACATTTTCTCTGTTGGTGAAATCAGGTAGCTCCTTATGTTAGGTATCAGTCATACTTTCTAAATTAAATATACTGATTTTGACATTTTGTATTGGCTTAGCTTTTCAGACAGTAGGTACAGTTGTTAATAATTTAACCATAAGTGCTGGCTGGTGTGGCTCAGTGGATTGAGTGCTGGCCTGGACTGAGTGCTGGCCTGCGAACTGAAGGTTCGCAGGTTCAATCCCCAGTCAGGGCACATGCCTGGGTTGTGGGTCAAGGCCCCAGTTGCAGGTGTTAACCTATTCATGTTTCTCTCCCTTTCTCTCTCTCTAGAAGGAAATAAATAACATCTTTTTGAAAAAAAATATTTAACCATGATAAATGAAGTTGTCTCATAGTACTTTTTTTTTTTTTTTTTTTTTTTTTACAGTGATGTGGTTCGAAACAGAGACTTCTAATTAGACAGATAATTACTAGGTAACAGGAGAGGATATTTTCAAATCTTTATACTTATGGTGGATGATTTTACTCTAAAATCTAGTAGTTTCCTGATTAAGTTTTAGTTTCCATAGTTGTTTACGAATGTGTTTACCTACATTATTAAGAATAAATTTCACACCGAGAAAATTAAATACTGTATGATGTCACTTATATATGGAATATAAAAACCCCCAGATTCAAAGAAATAGAGAACAAATTGGTGGCTTCTAGGAGCAGGCAGCCAGTGTAGGATGTGGGAAAATAGTGAAGGTGGAGAGATGGTACAAACTGCCACCTACAAGTTCTGGGGGGTATACTGTGCAGCATGACTGTAGTTAACAGTATTATATTGTATGCTTGAAAGTTGCTAGGAGAGCACATCTCAAAAGTTAACACACATGCACACACACACACACACACACACACAATTATAACCATGTGAGGTGATGGATGTGTTAACTAATCTTAGAGTGATAATCACTTTGCAGTATATATATCAAATCATTACATTATACATCTTAAACTTACACAGTGTTATATGTCAATTATATCTCAATAAAGCTGGGGAAAAATAAATTTGCTCATTAGTGTTATAGTTTCTTTAATGTAATTTATGAGACTTTTTTAAAAAGGAAAATAATAATAATTTTTAGCCCATCAGCAAATTAGTTTATTGAGCATCTACTATGTCCTGAGGCACCAAAAAACAAAGTGCTTCCTGTCATGGGGGCCTTATTTTTACAATGTGCTGAATGACTGCTTTTGGTTTCAAATCCTAGTTTCTCTTGTCTTTAATGACTCTTTCCCTCTGCCTACACATACTGCATACCTGTCCCCAAAATATACATATATCATATGCACACACATTATATATATGATATACACATAGATGTTTGTATGTGTATATGTATTATATATATATATATAACATAACAATATAAGTATCTTGTGTGGAGTAAATTATACATATATTTTTGTTTATGATAAAACCTCTAAATCAGGGGATTAATTATGTACAACAATAATGCACATTTTAAGAATTTGAATTCTGCCTTTAAATATTCCTTATTATATATCCAAATTCTCCACTTAATGTTCTGGCTTTATAATATATCTATCTTCCACATTAATTTGTTAACAGACTTTTTCTTTTTCTTTGTTTGACTGAAACAAAGCAAAGCAGTGATTGATGATGTACAACTTCTGCCTAAAAGTCCAGAGAAACATTCAAAGATCAGTGACAGGTTCTATTTTCACCAGCTCCTGGTCAGCTCTTCATAATATAGGTGCCTAAGTAGAAAAGGTCACCAAACTGAGCTAAGGGTGCCTATTTTCAGGGGCTTTTGGAGTTTAAAGGAACTTTAACACTTGTTTAAGCTCTCAGGGAAAACCAGTAGAACTCCAATTAAAAATAGAGTGCACAGAATGGGTTAAGATATTCCCTTCTTTGTTTAGAATACCAGAGAAAATTTTCAACAAAACTTTATCTTTCCTTGAAAGTGTCAATCTGTTCATCACCAGCATGTGGTCTGGTGGAATAAAGTTCTAAAGCAGGAAACAAGGATTGCTGATGCTCCTTTTCCCACTCTTTGTGCGTGTTGATGACTTGTTCTACTTTGCCCTTTGGCGGGGTTGATGCATTGGCACAGGCTGCTTCGTTGGCTCTGAGCCTCGCCCGACCACCAGGAGAGTGAGAATCTGCCTTTCGTAGCCCACGGTTCCTGGCTTGGGGTTATCACCTAAGCAGTGATTGTGATGAGAAGAGACAGTGTGGCATAGTGTGAACATTTATCCACGCTGATGAGGGTTAGCAGGAAGAGCAGCAGTTTAGTGTCACTAGTACATTCTGTTGCTGAAGTGCGGCTTAGCACAGAGAGGCCTAAAGTATATTCTTCTCCTTCATGATATAACCCTTTGGGTTGTAATTTTCTTCCAAACTCCTCCCCATAACTTTCTCCCAACTGCAGTTAATTAGAGTGGATGATTCTATGTCTCTTAAGCATGGTTTACTTTACTTGCATGTATTTTTTCTCAACATAAGGCCACTGCTGAAAGATGTCCTAGGGTGGTACAGTCAGGGCATTAGGAATGGAGAATGCCTTGTATTACAAGGACCAAGATTTATTTATTTATTTTTTTTAGTTTGCTAATATCTTTTTAAAAGATATCTTAAATAAAAATATTTTATTTTTCAGTTATACTTTACATTCAGTATTATTCAGTTTAATTTCCATCATTGGATTTTCCAGTCCTTTTTCTGTATGAGCCCTGAAATAAACCCAATTGTTTTCACGGTGCTGCCTTATTCTCTTCCTCTGCTTAAAGGTGTTCACCATGGTGTCTGTGCTTCCTCTTCACATCTGTTCTTTGTGATTAAGACAGAAACACTGACTTTGGACGTCACTGACACTGCTGTGGGCCTGGCCCAGCTCCCAGTGCTGATGGCCAAAATTAGCAATTCACATTTCCAAAAATTGGTGGTTGGTGGGTGTATATGTGTATGTCAGGGGATTAATAAAAATAATTCTATAGCTTCCCTTTAAAAGAATTCTAGACAATTACATTTCTGGTAGAATTATTAAAACTTTTATCAGTAAACATGCACCTCATCTGTTGCAGATATTCTTGCTACCATATTTCTCCTGAGAAGGACTAAAGCTAATTGGCAAGCTGATTTTCACTTTCACTGGCATGTAAGCACATTGGAGGCTTCCTGGTGGAAGGACAGTGTGAATGCTTCAGGAGTGCAGTGTTGTTACCCAGTGCCTTTTGAACAAGAGTTTTAGAGGTGTAGGCTACTTTGCTTCCTTTACATTTAACATTTCAAATGCTGTAATCTCCACTTATGATGTCATTTTGGAACATACAGCAGGACTACTGAAAAGTTAAAGCTATCTTGGATAGCTTATTGTTTTTTCTGGGTTTTGGAAACACATGGTGAAGAAATGGCTCAAATGTCTTTCTTTTAAAACACTGGGACTGCTCTGCTAAATGTGCTGTTCAACGAAATGGATGTTTATATTGGTAAATATCCACAAAATGTTTGGGAAGGCCAGAATGGAAAACTGCCTAATTCAGTGTATAATTTTGTGGGTAAAGATAACATGGCAGAAAGTACATCTTGACATTTGAAAAAAAAAGTATTGTTTCACCAGAAAGATGTTTCCTTAAAGTATAGGTTGCAGAGTTTTGGGCAGAATCCAGCCTGGGGACATATTTTGCTTGGCTTTCATAATACTTCAAAAAAAAAAAGTTTGACCACCTATGTCAGAGTCTATGTTCCCTGGTTGTCCACATTACCCACCACTTGCTTTGCCTCAGTTACTCACATTACTTTGAGGAGCTGAGACATTTGTTTTGTGTTCTCTGTTAAAGGAAAGCTATTTGTAGGCAGTTTCTGATTTCTGTGCCTTACTTATCCTTTAAGCTGCTGTCAGACTGAGAAGAGGAACCTCTTTCCTTCCTTCTTTTCTTTCTTCTTGTTTGAAGTTCTGGTTTGGGCAATATGAAGTCTCTGGCACACTTCAGAACAGGAAAATCAAAGGAGAAGGGGAGGAAGGCCTGTCCATGCGTCTCCATCGGTGGTCCTCCAGTGTCTGAGGGGGTGAGGGAGCCTAGGGAGGGTCTTCGCTGCTGTGCTGTGTCCAGGCACTGAGGAGAAAAGAAGCCTTGTTACTCACCTTGATTGACTTCCTGTCTGCTTGCTTCTCACCTCTGTATTTTTCTGACACTTGCAGCGGAGGCCAATTTATCTCTCCTCATTCATTCAGGATATGGTTTTGACTGCTGCTGAATGGAAAGCAGTACACTGGGCTAGCGGAGGGCAGTACGGGAGGATGACCAGATACACAGATTATCACCATTGTGGGTTGTAGTTTTACTGTGTGGTTTTAGTTCCAACGTGAGACTTTCAGGTCTCATCTGTATCCTTTTTCACCTACCCTTATGGTCTCTTTAGTGTTTTTATTCCCATCTCTTGAAGCTTACTGTATTTTGCCATGTGTAATGCGCACTTTTTTGCCCAAATTTTTGAGGGAAAAATAAGGATGCACATTATACATGGGTATAAAGATTACATAATGCCATGTATAATGCACACAAAACATGGGTGCACATTGTATGCTTTAGCAAATTATACATGGCAAAATACTGTAGCTCTTATATCCTGTTAAGAATGCACAGTAGTTACTTAAATACTTTCATCTGGATCTTGAGTAGATTATTTTCAGAGGCGTACTTTTCCTCTAAAGAATCAAAATAATTTTAAGTATTTTTAATAGGTTCTATGGTTTATTCTGTGTTTTGCTTCCTTTACTCAGTTTTGAATAGAGTGGTATCATTTTGTCCTTCTTGGCTTCTTTGTCAATAACCAGGGTATGGGGGTTCACTGTGATTCTGCTCTTTGTTTACGGGGGCAGTCCTTTTCTCAAGTTTCCAAGCTGAAGGGTAAGCTGGGCAGCTCCCAGCCTGGCCCTCCATGACAGGAGCTCCGTTTGCCGGGAGAGCGTCTCCTCCACAGCCAGCCCTCCACCTGCTGCCCTGATACTCTGAACGAGGGATCGCAGACTCTGAGCACTGTTGGAAGTTAGGGAGATTAAAGAAAATGATGGAAGCCTTGGTTTTAGACAGTATGCAATGTGTTGTGGCTGAGGAAGGCATTTACATGCAATATTTTAAAAGTGCTTTGCCCTTTTAAATAGAATCTTCCCATGAGCCAAGCATGGTATTTAAGTCTTCAGTGTGAGGGCCTGGTTCTAAAATGTGTTTCCTAATTAAAAAAGGTGTTTTTTTTTTGACTCAGTATACACACACACAATAATTTTAAACCAAAAGTCCAGAATTTTGCATATTTTCTGTCCACCTATGAAAATAAATTTTGGAACTGAGGTTGCTCATTCTAGGAATTAGAGCATTTTATAGCTTTTGATAAATGTATTCCCAGAATATTTCTCAAAAAGATTTATGTCAGTTTACTTTGCATAGCCAGTGTAAGGAAACTTTTACTGTACTCTTGCCAGAATTTAAATTTAAATTATTTTGTGACTTTAATGGATGAGGTGCCATTTCATTCTAATTTTTTACTTATTTTTAAATTTTTTAGATTGGTTAGTAATATCTTCTCATTTATAATAATCATTTTATTCATGATGGATATAGCAAAATGACTAAATTCTCAGGATAACATAAGTCAACAAGCACAAAATCTTAGATCACTTCTCAAAAAAATTTTTTTTTATCATTTACAATCTAAGCTACCTGTTATAGGTGTCTCACTTTTTGTGCTGTAATGGCCACAGTCATTGTACTCTTTTTGTTAGTCTTTGTCAATAAAAAAAGTTGCAGAATAGAGAACTGTAAATTTAACAGGGTAGGTTATTCATATCTTTGTGGTTTATAAGGAAAGAAAATTTCAGAGTTTTTCTCTGACAAAAAAGGAAAGGCTTAACTCTAAACATAAATTGATTTTTGAATATTGAGATATATTTCTGCTCAAGTAATATTGTATCGTATCACTAATATTCTATTAGCAGTGAATATTGATAGAGTTATTCTTGAGCTTGAGATTTCTGTGCTTCTGCCCCTCACTGTCTCTATAAAATAATCAATGAATGTTTTGTAGACAAAAATTCCTTTCTACTAAAGGAATTCTTTTCCTGGAACTACCTATCATGTAAGTAATTTCTCCTCATCTTGGTTTTAATGGGAGGAAGAAATTTACATTCTTTCTCTTTTGCTATCTTAGTAACATATTCTCAAAAACATATGTCTAACATTTGCCAAAACATCCTTTGAGTTTTACTATACCACTTTTTTGATTCATACCCAAAAAAGACCTAAAAGATTTAAGCTTTGCTTATGTTTTATGAACTACACATGATTTTTTTGTTTGTTTCATAATGGACTAAAAATCCATTTACTCCAATAGAGTTGGACCAGGTTTTAGAAAATAAAAGCCTTTGTCCACGGTGATGCGGCAGTGCAGCAGTGTTTATGCCTTTGATCATTCCTCAGAGAGGTATTCCCTTGGTAGACAACCAGCTGGCTTCGGGGAAAATTGTACCCTTGATATGTGCTTAAAACAGCAGTGTAAAATGTAACTGCTGACAATCTTGGTTTTGGTAAAAGTTACTTTCTTATTACATGGTATGCTGGAAGCACACAGGGGGTGATGTCAGTTTCTACCCTTTAGAATTCTTATGATGGCCAGACATAGTATTTCCCTCTGTTGCCAACACTTGAGAGAAATTTGCCAAGTGGAGACTTTGTTTAGAAAAGGAGGGAGTATTAGTAATTGTTTAAGAAAAGAAGAAAAAAATTTTCAATGTTATTATAGAAAAGACCTCAGGAATTGAAATTTAAAATTCTAAAAAAACTTTGTTTTTAACAACTATAACTTGATTTTTAATTCCAGTATTCTGCTTTACCAATGTTTTAATTGCCTTTCTTTCTGAATATGCTTTGCCCTAGGACATGTGAAAACGCATGTTGCAAGCCTTTAAGGACCTTGGTTAACTCATCTTTGTTTCCCCAATATTGGCACATGTGAGTGGCTCAAGAAATTGGCTTTAATATGAACCAGTGAACTTTGGAATTTATACAACATTAAAAGTTAATTGGGAAATAGCATATGATACTCAAATATGATAGTGAAGGTGATTTTCTGGTTTGTACCAATGTTCCAAACTTCTTTCATTGGTATTATTCTATCCAAATTGCTGGCTAGGGTATGGAAGAAAGATATGAGGCGTGGAAGATTCTGCAGCGTGTAGCTGGCGCGGTGGACTATGGCTGCTGTTACAGTTCATAGGTTATCTTTGTGATTCCAGACAGCAGATTTACCATCGAAGTTTTCTCAGGAGAGGAGTGCTGTCTTAGATAATCTGTTTGGCAAAGGATCTCTGTGACTAGTGATCTTTTGAAGAAATGTCCTTGTGTCTGTTTTGGAATGGAGGGTGGTGAGGAAATCAGATTTGAAGCTTTTTCAGGAATGAGGATACAGTGAATGATTAAGTTTGATTATATCTTTTCCCAAGTGGAATATCATATCTGAAAAGATGTTATTTTAAGTCTTTAAGGAGATCAATTTAAGTAATTAGATGCATTAAGCATTCTTAAAACACTATGTATATCAACAACAAAATTCAAAGAGCCTGATTTAAAAATTGAAAAGAAAAAGATTAAAAATGATTAGTGATTACACATCAGTTATCATTAGGGACATGCAAATCAAAACCAGGAGATACTGCCCCACACCCATTAGGATCTGTACTATCAAAAAACAAAAAAATAATACATTTTGCTGAGGAGGTAGAAACATTGGAACCCTGTGCATTGGTAGTGGGAATAAAAAATGGTGCAGCTGCTGTGGAAATGGTACAGCTATTTCTCAAAAAATTAAACAAAGTAGTACCATGTAATCAGCAATTCCACTTCTAGACATATACCCAGAAGATGTGAAAGCAGAGACTCGGGCATATATTTTATATACCCATGTTCATAGAAGCATTATTCAGAATAACCAGAAGGTAGAAGTAATCCCTGTGTCCAGGAGATAAATGGATAAACAGAATGTTGTATACACATACAATGGAATATTATTCAGCCTTTAGGAGGAACATTTCTGCACATTCTACAACAAGGATGACCCTTGAGGGCATTTTGCTAAGTGAAATAAGTCAGTCACAAAAGGACAAACACTGATGAGCCACTTATATGAGGTACCTAGATTAGTCAAATATAGAGATACAGAGAGTAGAATGATGGTTGCCAGGAGCTGGGGCAAGTTCTTGTTTAATGCGCACAGCAGGAGTGTCAAACTCATTTTTACTGGGGTCCACATCAGCCTTGCAGTTGCCTTCAAAGGGCCGAATTTAGGCCTGAACGTAATTTTAGGACTGTATAAATGTAACTACTCCTTAACTAGGGGCAAGGAGCTCGGCACTGCTGCTGCTGCTCGGCACTGCTGCTGGGTAGAAGCAAGGTGCCGGGCCAGATAAAGCAAGGTGGAGGGCCGGATTCGGCCTGCGGGCCTTGTGTTTGCCACCTGTGGTGTACAGAGTTTCAGTTGGGGGAGATGAACAAGTTCTGGAGATGAATGGCGGGGATGGTTGTACAACGGTGTGAATGTGTTTAATGACACAGAAGTGCACCTTTAAAATGGTTAAAATGTTAAAACATACATGTAATACTGTCTATATGGAATTTTCAGTGAGCTCATAATCATCCTAACCTAGAGGCTAAACTAGGCAAATGAGTTATTTGTGAATTATCAACCCCTTCTCCCCCACATGCAATATGTACATAACACTGTGGTAACAAAACCGTATTACTTGAATAAAGGTAAACTGCTTGAATTAACTAATAATAAATGTAGTGGGATGCTGCTGTCATTGATCTTCATTGTTGGGTCAGGTTCTAAATTTGCCAAGTAGTGTGTGGTATCTATTGTACTCCCACTTTCTCACTTATTAGAAGAATATAAGCATATATACAATAAGGTTTTAGTTAGTAGTACCTCCGAATGCTTCCTGCCATAGTAAACTCCGAAGACAAAGCCCGAAAGAGCTCAGGATAGAAATAAGAATAGATGTAGAAGATACAACACCCTGATTATGTTTCAGAAGTATAGCTCAATTTTATAATAGCAGTCCTTGTTAACGATTTCTTTAAAATTATGTAACATGGAGGTCAATAGTATTTATATTCAAATGACATACTATAATTTCTTCTTTTCATAAAAAGAAACTGATAGAGTTGAAGCAGATATTAAGTACAAGTGTATGGAAACATGTTAAGTCCTGCTGAAAAATGATAGAGTGGCGATAAGAATGAAAATACACAAACAACTTGAAAAGTGGCTATTTCAATCTTTGAAAAATAGTGTTGGCATACACAGAAAATTATATTGACTCCTAGAAGTGGTGAGTCTTTGCATGATATTTAAAGTAATGGGGTGCCTTGACTGGTATGGCTCAGTTGGTTGGACTTTGGCCTGCAAACTGAAAAGTTGCCAGTTCAATTCCCAGTCAGGGCACATGCCCGGGTTGCGGGTTCAGTTCCCAGTCAGGGTGCGTGCAAGAGGCATCTGATCAATATTTCTCTTTTTTTCTTTCCCTTCTCTCTAGAATCAGTAAATGAAAAAATAATCCTTTGAAAATATTCACAAAAAACTAACGGGGGATGGGGAAAAACTTTTAAGATGCATTTATTTATATACTTATCCATATTTAACTACATATCTAATAAATGTCCGTCAGTCCGGTACAGTACCCTTATCATCATGAGATGTGACCTGTTGTCAATAGGAAAGTAAACTTTATGTTCAGTATGAAGGAAAGGGTACATTGTGGGTGTCTGTGTATTCCAATCATGTACTTAAAAATGTAGGTAAAAATGGAAACATGTTTTGTACTGCTAACTCCTTATTCTACAAACAATCAGGAGTAGGAAATTTCAGTGGAAAAAGTTGGCCCAGGTAGCCCTCTGTCAGAATGAGAGCAACGATTAGAGCTTAGTTTTTAGGACTTCCCTTTTAATGCCTTTCATAGCGTGATTAGTCCCTCTTAAGAGCTTGAAGACCTCAGAAAATTGGAGTCTTATCAGCGATTCATTTAAATCACTGTCTGTATGCTTTTATAAAAAATAATATTAAGGACATTTATTGAGCATCCACAACCATATATTAGATATTATGGTTAGTTACAGAATACTTGATACTTTCTGAATTTTATGTTCATGAATGATTTAGAGTCTGTTGGAGGATGTAGTATAGACATACTCACACACACCCAGTGAAAAAGAATACCCTCCAAAACAAAGACACGGAAGATACTTTGTCCCAAAATAATAAAGTGCATATTTGTCATATTCTATATTCTGCAGTAGATACAAATATAAATAACACAGAGTTTCTATTTTCAAATTTGTGATTTTGAGTGTGTTTGCAAGGGGTAAAAAGACAGATGTTCACAGGGCTGTCCTATGATGTAAAGTAGTAGTGTTCCTAACCCAGAGGTACAGCAGTGAGTGCTACCTTGACCCTAGTACTTGACTCTTGAACTTGTACCCTGGTTTAGGTTTCACAGAATATTTTTGCATTGTCAGCTGCCTCACATTCTATTAGGAAATGGTTGCTGGAATATAGAATGTGAAAAGGAAAAAAGGAAAAAGTTACCACGGGGTTTAAAATTAGGGAAAGCCTACTTGGGGGAATTGTGGAGAAGGGGCTATATGAGGTGGGTCTTGGGGAGGGTTAGAATGCCTGCCAGTTTGGGGAAGGAAGTCAGAGACAGGAGAGCATGGGTCACATTCACGGAGTAAGCCTGACACGGCTGGAGCCTGGAGGGACCATGAGGAATCAAGCTGGAAAGGTAAGATTGATGGACAGAAACACGTTTATCGGATGTTTGGAGGTAGCGTTCAGAGAGATGTCCACTTCTAATTTTTGCCAAAGTGTTTTAGGCAGTGTTTCAGCTCTGATTACACAAATAATTCAGGCAAGAATGAATCAGTGAGGGAGTCTGAAAGTTTCACGATCATTTAATGCCTCCATCAGTGTTATTTGCGTTTTCTTCCATTGACTTTATTCAGTTCTCTTCATGCTCCGCCTGCTCCCTTACCTACTTTTTCCACATGGGTGATAAAACTCTGAGGATTTAGGGTTTCTCAGTTTACACCACTTTCCTACAATACCAAAAGTAATTGTAACTTCACTGCTAATATCCTTGCCAAAATGGACTTGTCCGAACTTTCTCTAGAGTTCATGATTGTTATTTCTGTTTTAGCGTTGGCATCTCTCCAGTAGAATATCAGCTCATGGTCTGATTGTGTGTAAAGATTGCTGATTAACAATAGTTACTAGGTGTATATTAATACACTTGTTAGCCTAGGATTAATTTTGAGGTTTTTCTGGTTAATTTTTCTAATGCATTTGGTTACTAAACAAGAAAATATTTCAAAAACCTAATTCAGTTTCAATAATATTTGGAGGTAATTAAAATTATGTCTTTAATGATTGTAAGTTGTATAAATAAATATTAATATTTTTGATTAATGAAACAAAAGTGTATGATTTTACTGTTACTTCTGCTCCTATGTATTTATAAGCAGATTTGCTTTCAAAGGAAACAGAAAAGGTCAGTTTTGATGTTTCTCTTGCTTTTCATTAGCTTTATATTTACACTGAAAAAATTAAAATTGCCTATCTGAAGTGTTAGTTTCCTATTTACAGCAGTCAGAAAAGATGACTGAACTTGGTGTTGGTCAGGCTGAAATGCTCTGTAGGGAAAAAAATCTTGCTATATATTTTGAGTAAGCAAATATCAATATATTTGTTTTTTTAATGTCACTGCGATACTTTCAGGCATATGCAAGCTTAATGGTCTGCCTATCTGCATCATCTTCTCCTGGAATGACAGTTTAACAGTTTTCCTGGTTGGATTG
This sequence comes from Glossophaga mutica, assembly GCA_039655065.1. Lineage (NCBI taxonomy): Eukaryota > Metazoa > Chordata > Mammalia > Chiroptera > Phyllostomidae > Glossophaga > Glossophaga mutica. The sequence continues at coordinate 147,360,016 of CM077306.1, forward strand.
TGTTAAAATCTTTAAAGGCTACATTCATTAAAACATGCGTTCAATGTTTGGACAGCCAAAATCTGTGCAATGATTTTAATGGAGTATAACTTAGCAATTCTCTTGTTATCACAGAAATCTTATTGTTAAAGCTACATTAAAATATCCTCAATTTGGAGACATTATTTCATATTTAAATTGTTATGGGCTGTGCTGAAGTATACTTTTGCACTATTTGAAAAATAGATTTTGCCAAAAAAGCAGTAGTTTTGTAAGTTAAATAAGGACATGCTTAATATAGTTAAATTATTTTAATAGATTTTTAACTAATTAAATTTCTTGAGTGTCCACCATATTCTGAGCATTGTGCTAGATATTCTGCCTAGATAACTTGAAATCATAGCCATTAGTACTGACGTCTGGGTAGGAGACAGACAGTGGGAAACAGTCACGAAGTGGCCCAACCAGAAACAAGGCACCTTTGGGGTTCCGTCAGAACAGGACTGTCTCGATGCTTCTATTGTTGGCAATGCCGTCCTCTTTGGGGCGTTCAGATTTTGATAGCTCCTGTTGTAACAGTATCCCGTGGTTGTCCTGGGGAAGGGGACAGCTAACTAAAATAGTGAAAAAGACTGAGATTTCCTGGGAGAAATTCAAGGCAGACCAATGCTAATCAACGACTTAGCAGCCTACTTACTGGCTGTCTTACTCCTTGCCTTTTAGAATTGTTTTTTAAGTTTTCTTGATGCATCTTTTTGAGACCCCGTAGGAAACAAAGCCCTTTTGTTTTATGGTAGAGGACACAGAGAACATTTATTGACAGTCCAGTCTTAACTGGTACAGTCTTCTCTGGTACCTTTGTCCCCTCTAACTTACTGGTGCTCTTTCTGCCTAAGGCCAGGTTCCTTGGAGCAGGCTTTAGTGGCAATAAACTGAAGAAGCAGATACTGGAAAATCCAGCCTTTTGTGATTTTTGCTGGCTTTTATAAGTTCAACTTTCACATTGACAAGTTATTTCAACCTTTGCAATTTTTTCAAGTGGTGAAATGCATTTATCTCAGAAGAAAACTTGAAACTGTAAAACTGATTTTATCGTAAAAGAGAAAATCACTTTTAAAGTATTATTTGTATTTATAGTTATTTAAAAAACTTAATAGCTAACTCCATTGAAAGACACAATATTCATTTTTACTAACTATGCCAAAATGCAGTTTGGCTAGAAAAATTTCTCAGCAGTTATATATCATTGCCCCTCAGTGTAAAAGGAAATTTTTAAAGGTAAAAATGCCTTTATGGGTGACAAAAGTATGTAGTTTAATCAAAATATCTAATTAAACCACAAAAACAGGAGTAACATTCTCCTCAATTTTGTATATTTGTCTAATCTAATTATAATAATAACAAAGTGTTACTAATTTCCAAAGTAGTATAAAAAAGAGGCTATCTTCAGAAATTTTAGTAAATTAAAATTGTGAAGAATAAAAAGCATATACCACGTTGAATTTATATTATACCTTACAAAACCATTGAACTGTATTTATAGATTCAATCTTTTAATGATACATGCTGATTATATTTGAGGGTGTGACTTTGAAACACCAGTGTTACTTCTAAATTTTGGCATTTTTCAGAATTTTTACGTAATTTTAATTTATACAGTTTAATACTTTTCAGATATCAGAGTTGATTTTAAGAAGCAAAAATGAAACCCAGGTACTTTCCCAGCTAACTGCAGTAATCGCTGTGAAGTGTTGAGCCCCCAGCCTCACACAAAGCGCCTCCCATGGCAGCCGGCTGTTAGTGACTGCGATCAGTCCTTCGGACTCTCTGGCCACACCCTCCCTGACTGGTGCGCGCACCACAGCAATTCCCATAAACTCACAGCAGCACTACGTTTCATTGTGCCTGCCCTGCAGCTCTTGCTGTTTCAGAAATTTCTGGAATTTTTTCTGCAACTATAAGATCTTAACTCCTGTTCAAGAACACATAAGTTTACATAACACACATACAGACCCGTTGAAGAACTTCACCTTCTGTGATGAAGGTGTTTATTTCCCACTTTCTCTAGGATCCGTGAGCTTGTGGATCAAGAGATGAGTGGGATATGATCCTGACCTGCAGCAGATCATGCAGAGACTGTCATGGGAAGGCTGCCGGTTCCATGTGTCTTTAGTGTGCCTGTTTGCTGCTGGAGTTTGGGTTCCCTTGTATCTTGAACTAGTTCTAAAATACCATGAAAAACAGCATTTGCTTCTTAAAGGAAATTATGACTTCAACATAATATGTATTTGCCTTCGACATTAATTCAAATGCTTTAATTTTTATTTATTGTGTACTTATTGAGAATACTTTCAATAATATAAAAATATTTTATATAAAGGAATAAACAAAAGTCCCTTTCCTATAATTTCTTCACTGTCATTCCTCATGAGAAGTAAATTTTGGTATTTTGAAATGAATCCTTCCAGACTATTTACGCATGTCAGCGTGTTCTCTCGTTCTCTCTCTCTCTCTCTCTATATATATATGTATATATATGTATGTATGTGTCTGTGTGTGTATATATATAGATATTTATATGGGGCTATGTTTGTTGGTGCCCTCACTGCTGTGGTGGTTGCTTTTCACAAAAATGAGGTTATTTTTCTGCGATTTGCTTATTTTATTAAACATGCGTGCATCATTTCATGTGCTCAGTCTTATTAGTCTTTTTCATGGCTGTGTGATACATCTTGGTTTATCTAGTTTTTCTCCTTTGGAAAGACACTCCAGATCTCTGGATTTCATCTACTTATACATCATGTTACATGAACTGCAAGGCTGGAAGCTTTTGTTCTGGGTATGTCTGTGCTTAGCTTCCCCATTACACTTTGTAGGCTATAAGAAGCCTACAGCCTTTTGCTTGCCTAGGTTGCTTACTGGCCTTAAAGGATCATTCTAAAGGCTGTCATATGATCTTGGATTGGCAGTAGTTCAGAGTACCAATTCTGTTGTGTGCAGTCTTAAGGTAACAGTAGCACTTTTTTTAGAGGTTTTCATTTCTACCTCTTAAAAATACAAGGTGCACTGTCCAACTGAGACAGATTTTAGTTGTCATCTTTAGACAGTCACATTGGCAGAAATCTGGGTTTTCGAGCTGTAAGGAAGATCTGATTGTCAAATCTGTCTTTTTTTTGATCAGCAATTTTTAAAAATCAGGGCATCATTTAGAGAATACTTTGAGACTACGTGTGTGTGTGTGTGTGTGTGTGTGTGTGTGTGAAATTGCAGAATTTTTTTGTCTCTATATTTTTAACCAGGTGCATTGAAATTTAATTTGTGACTGTCATAAATGGTGTAATTAGTCACCATCATAAAAATCCAAACACCAGTATTCCAAGGTTAGCATTTCATTTGGGGGTGGGTATGGTGTTCACAAAATTTTATATTTTTCAGTCGCTATTTACTTAGTAGCTACACTAACTTATTTTTGTCATGGCTACTAGCTGTATCTTAGAGTTTAACATGTGCTGGTTTAAAACTACTGCATACTTTTAAATTCTAAACTCTAATTGTCTAAAATGAAGAGAAAAATTAATTTATACACATATTTTGCTTGGAAGATTTTATTCCATATTTAAAAGTAGTATTGTAGAATTTAAGGAAGGTGATAAATTATTAGAAATGTAAAAAAAGGATTTACCACTTCTCTTTGGTAATATTGTAGTTGTCAAGCATATTTTAAGTAATAACTTGTAATAATTTGCTGTTGATTTTAATATTTTTTACCTTCCAACAGAGCTGGCATCCTGTGACACCATCACTATACTTCCTGATTTATTATTGTACAGAATATATTACACACAGTGTGCACAGCCACTCTGAGCTGGTATTGAGAACACATCTTTATGATTTGTGACATTTTCTGTGTTAAAATGGAGTTGAGATTCTGAACCAGTTTTTAATGCACATGAACAAAGAGGGTTGTAAACCTTGTACTTTTACAATGATTTCTTCCTCCCAGGGCTCCTTGAGTATCTGGTAGCATGAACTACCCCTGCTGCAGAATTTATGTGCTATTTTTATGCTTTCCTTCTCCACAAAACAATGTTTCCTAAGACTTTATGGTTATATGCAAATATACAATATTTTATAATGAAATGCATTTTTGGTGACATACATAGAATTACAAATCTTATTTTTATTTTGTACTTGGATTATAAACTATATTGAAAAAAATTTTAAAGCGCAAAAGTCAAATGACTGCCCAGTTGAAAGAGTTGTGTTATAACTTATTTGGCCTAACAATGAACTGCTAATTTTTTATTGTTTATTGAATTTAAATAACTTATTTTTATTTCTTAATCAAAACTACCATCATATACTTGAAATGATGTATTCTTTTCAATATTAGGTTTTCCTTGTCTCTTTCAGTCTGTAATCAAAACAGGACGACTGCTAATCAGTCACGAGGCTCCCTTGACGGGCGGCTTTGCGTCAGAGATCAGCTCTACAGTGCAGGTACAGTAACTTTTTGGCATTGATTTTAACATTTATGTAATTGCATGTGTCTATTCCAAGAAAAAATTACTTATCACAGTATATAAAAGAATGCGCTTTTTGGAAATGCATATTTTTCATTTGACTCCACTGTCTTTCAGTTAATGGTCTAACTACATCATCTAAAAAAAAAAAAACCTTAACGTAATAAAAGCTGAAAATTCCATTATAAGAAGAAAATTTCAAAGCTTAATAAACTAAGGTTACTTATATTTACTAAGATAACAGGAAAGCCCTTTTAAATTTGAATATCATATTTCTTGATAAAACTTAAGCTTATTATGAAATGTGTTATTATAAAATTGATCTGAGATTCTTCTGCCCTCACCTAACAAAAAATTAATCTGTCAAAATTTAATAATGTGAATTCAATAAATAATTTCAAAATCAATAATTCAGTTTATTAATTTAATTAGTAACATTTTGTTATGCTATTTGTAACACTTTAGAAATAGTTTAAAAACTTATTTGTTTTAAAAGTGTTCAGTTAAGATGCTGCATATCAGGAAAAATTGCAATACACCTCCTTATAGAGAATTTTTACTTAAAACTTTTATTCACATTTGTATCACACATATGAATAAGTTGGTTTACTGGTATATTATTTTCATTATCCCTAACTCTTAAAATTAAAAATTATATAACTATTTTAAATGCAAAGTACATGCATTTTAAACCTAAAAAGCTTTGCAGTTTGCAGGCATTTTGCTTTTCTTTATGGGTATTATTAAAACACATATAAATTGAGAATTCTTTTAAGGGTGCATATGGTTTAAAAACTAGATTATGATATATGAGAGATGGTTTTTATTTTTAAACTTTTAATCAGTAAACAGTGATTTGCACCAATAAAATATCTTTAAGTTCTAATTGAAAACACTAAATATTTTTAAATTATATGAAGCAAATTTAAACATGTTTTTAAAGCTATGTCAAAATAATACAGAAGTAGTCATAAATAAAATGTATTGTTATTATTTTTACATGTTATTTGTAGATCTGTTGTTTCCCTATTTATTATATAAATTAAAATTTAAAACATATTGTTTATTATATAACATGACTACCTGGTATTTATTGTGCATTTTATTCATTGAGCAGTATAATGTACTAACTCTGCACAAAAATGGATGTTGCAGAAATGAATTATTTCAACACCAAGATGCTATTTCAAGCTAGAGGGAAAACTGGAAAAAGAAACTGGAGTTTTGTGACTCTTGGTTAATATGTGGTCCACTAAGCCCTTTGAAGTGACAGTGTCTGGCTAATAGAAAGAACCTTCATTTGACAGCCTTGTTGTGGTTTTTTCTGTTGAATGCCATCTTATTCTTGTCTCAAAGAGGTATTTGCATTTAAATATAATAGAAAAACAGGTGGAACATATATAATTCCTTTTGTGAAGTTAGCTTTCTCTAAATGTGCCTTTTAAATTTCATCTTTATAAAATGTTAGTGAGCTGTAATACAATGTAACATATTTTTGAACTGGAAAAGAATTAGAAAGATTGTCTAATCTAGTGTCTCTTGGTCATGAATAATATGTGTACTTGTGTTAACAAAAAATGTATTTCCTAGGCTCCAAGAATACATGTATGAATTCCAGTTTGAGGAACAAACATATCATGCATTAAACACGGTCAGCATAAAAAGCTAACGTCAACAAGATCCTAAACACTTGTATCAGATCAGAACCTGAAATTGTGTGATACTAATAGGTGCTAAAAGTTGTGAAGGGGATTATCCAGAATATGGTTATATTTATATCATAACACGAAGACACCAAAACAAAACAAGACACTGTGTAATATTTTCACACTCCTGAGACTATGCCCAGAGATCCTCAGGCGTCTGCCATCCTGACCACCTAAGCCTACCATATTCCTTTTTTTAGTTAAGTGTTTATCCCTCAGAGTGCTTGTGACTTATCCAGTTTAAAAAAGACAGTGGAAGCTCTGGGGCTGCGACAGGAATATTGAGTAAGTACTGTTTACGTGCATGTGCAGTTTCTGTTCAAAGCCCCCATGCCCTCCCAGCCCCAAGGGGAAGATAGCAGTTTTAGATTCATAATAAAATGTTCTCTGTTTTCCATGTTAAAATTATTCACCAATTAACCAGAAAACTAATTAAAGCAATAATGTAAAATTTGTAGGGGGATCTGCATTTGGTATTTGGAGAATTAGAATTTGACTTATTAATATGTGAATGAATTTGAAAATGTTCAGTTTTTGCTTAACTTAAATTTGCACAAATACAAAGTGTGAAAAATGAATTTAAATAAAATATAATCAACATAGTATCCTCAAAAGTTTGCCTGCTGCCTTTTATGTATTGATAAGGGAGAAAATGAAAGAAAGTTAGATGCCTTGAGAGATTTTCTTATTTTGGGGGGAATAATTATTGCATATCATTTAAAGTATTCTGAATAACAAAATCTACTTTTCAGTAATTGTTTCTTGCACACATTCAGCTAAATGCAAGGTACTATAATGAGCAATTTCTTCATGGAAGGTCTTATTCCCAATTAAAAGTGAAGCTTGTATCAAATTACCAGTGCCTTGGGTTGTTTAAACTGAGATCACTTAAGTGTGAGGTGTAGCTGCTTTCACTGTGTAGAATGAGCCATATTCCTATATTTCTTTTTGTTGTGTATACTTAGTAAGGTTAAAAATGATAAAACAGGGTTAAGATGCTTTCCTTGGGATGGCAGAGAATAGGTGCACAGAGAACTTTTGATTGTTGTCTTGGCACAGCAGTTTAAAAGTATGGATAAAATAATGTATAAATTTGAGCACTATTGATTAAAAGAATGAATTATTCTCCTTATTGTATCAGTAAATTTAAATTTTATGTGAAAGTGAGTACACACCAAATCTCCACAAGTAGTATTTTGTGGAAGATATTTAGTAACTTTAAAAGCTCAAGGCTAATCTTACAAAGTTTTTCTTTAATGATCGTTATTTTATTATCAAGTAAACTAATATTTAAAATACTTATAAATATTATTTTATTATATTTTAAGCAATATACTAATTATGAGGAATAAAACTTCTGTTTTTAAATACATTCATATCTGAGAGCATGATTTTCTGTTTTTCTCAAATTTTACATATCCATATTAAAAATAAAAAATTGAAAAGACTACAGTACTATAGAGAATATTGGTTTAAGGTTATAGTTGGTATTTTTAGATAGAAAAATTATGTCACTCTATAAAATTGGATATCAAGTAAAGAAACTTTTTTGCTAGGTGTAGGAAAATTTACTGGTATTACTATTAAGATTATTTTTAGTTATAGAGATAAAATATGGAAAGAATGAACAGAAGCTACATTTATATTTTATTTACATAGTTTCCCACTTACTGCAGATGGCACTTCTATTATACAAGGAGTTCAGTGTCTGCATCTTAAATTTGTTTATGTCTGTTGCTTCTTTTTCATAAATTCATTTATTTTATTATTTAAAAAATTTTATTGTTAACAGTCTAAGTTTGAAGTAATGTTAAGCTCTCAAGAGTGATGAAGAGATTACTTTATGTTGAACATAAAAGTTTTTTACGTGTATTTGTCGGTAGTTTCCTGATAATATATATGCTTACAAAAAATCAAAACCAGTACATTGAATCGAAGAACTGCTTTGCATTTCTGTTGGATTTAATCTGAAAGTTAACTGGGAAGCACAACAAGCTGAGGTCTGGTGTATTTGGCTCCCCTCAGGGGAAGATTTCTTGGTCGGTCATCCAAAGCTTCACTGTCTTTTCCCATCTAATTTTACATTCCCATCTGTTCTCATTTTGGGGTGAGGGAACTTTTTCCTTCTTTCGTTTGATACACACACCAAAACTTGGAGATGTGCTTCTTTGAGGGAGTTATGCATCCCATTGTGCAGCTTGATTTGTGGAAAAGTGCAAAGACAACAGAGTTTAGGTAATTCATTGACCTCATTGCATAGTTTGAGCAAAGATTTCATTGTTTCAGAAAATTATATGAATTAATTTTATGTGATGTTGTATTCCTCAGCTTTATGGGACCACAAATGTAAAAAAACAAAACAAAAAACTTTATTGTTTAAGAAAAAGTTGTTAACCTCATCTATTTTAATATTCCTCCAAATGAACTTATATATTCAAAATAGTGTGCAATATTCAAAATAGGCATTATTTATTTAAATATTGAGACCAAGTAATTTGTGGTATTTTAACAACTTTAAGCTTTAAATGGCATACTTTTTTAAGCCTTGTAGAAACCAACCTTTTTTAAGAATTAATTTCTAACACATTCTCATAATAAATAAATCTTTAATCTGATAGGCTGTGATAATAAAAAAATGTTTTTTCTGGATTCAGTGCTTAATAAGTGTGCCAAAAATTTTAGGGATTGGGATTGGCTTAAAGGTTTGAATTTTTTTAACACATGGAAGCAATAAGTCTGTAATAAAGAGTCCAGTTGGAGAGGATGGTAAGTTTCCATACCATTGTTCCACCCTTTCTGTGCGGTCTTTTTTTCCTAGAATAAAAATGCAGAAATTGTACATACCGACATACAAGGTAATCATATTCTAGTAGTCTATGAAGATTTTTATGGGGTTTATACAAATCATTGTATCAAAAAATTTTTATAATTTCAAGTAAAAGGATTTTGCTTTTCTTATTGTTTCATGTTAGAAAGGGTTCTACAGAAAGATTTCATCTAATGAATTAGCAGTAGTAGCAAATTTATAAGCAATCTTAAAAGAATCAATCTGAAGAAGAAGGAAAAGGTCCTAAATTTTTATCATTGTGGAGATATATTTAATCAAAATTACTATGTTGATAAAGTAAGAGTCATCAGAGAAAACTATCAGAGTAGTAATTTGATGAATAGTTCGCTGCAATTTTGTAATCTTAATTTTTTTAAATTAGTAAATGCAAAGTGTTTGCCAATGGCAACATATATCATAATCAGGAGAAGTGCACTTTTATCCTAAAATTTATTTAGATGGAGCCAAAGCAGGAGAAAAGCAGTTTAACATAGAGTGTTCAGATATAGGATGGCCTTTAAAATAGCATTTTGCCCTAAAGCCTCTTGAATGTTGATTACACAAATAGATTTTGTAGCCATAGATCGATCTGAACCAAAGACTGAATTGTTCAGGGATACACTGTGGATGCAGCTGCTAACATCACAATAGTTCAACCCATGTTATACTCTTTTGGCCTCCCTCTTGACCTGACCACACCATGTCTCTGACAATGGCTCTTTCTTCTTTGCTTATCAGTGTAAGTGTGGCCAAGTTTCTCCGATCAGCCCTCTAATTCTCCCCATTTTTTTCTTGGGTGAACTCAAACCATTTGCATGGCTATTCTCGAAACTTTCAACTGAAAATTTTGAAGATTTGTTCTTAAGTGTTAGACTCAAAATGCCAACTTCACGTTCAGTTTGGTAGCGATACAAAATTTGTATGATAAAATAGTTTATATGGAAGGATTTTAACATGAACAGCAAGAAAAGGTAAACATTAGCACTTGGCTGACTATCTGCTAGTTTCTAGAAATCAGCTTATATTGCAATGAGCTCTATTTATCCTCAACTTTTTCTGAACATATTAAACATTTTCTTCAGCCTATCACATCTTATGTCATTACTGTTTATTATTTACTTAAAACACACATCAAATTTTGTTCATTCTCTGTTTGAAAACCTTCAATAGATCTTCTTCAGCTATAGAAATAGATCTTTATGTCACCATTCAGGATCCTCATCTGTCCAAACCAATGTTTCCAGTGTTATTTCTCACATTTTTTTAATGACTCCAGTGTACTGATCACACAGTTCTTTCAACCAACCTTTACTGAGTATTCTGTGCACAGCCTTAACTTGGACATTTCATTCAAGAAATAGAGTCCTTGTTTTAGACACACTTAACAGTTTAGTCGAAGAAATAGATGCTAAACAGATAATGGTCCTATGCTAGGATAGAGAAATATCCAGAAGACTATAGAACTATAAAATACTTAAGTCATCTAACCCAGATATGACAGCTGAATTAACTCTTGGAGCATAAGTATGACCTTGTGAGTGAAGGTGGGTGGGGATTCCAGGCAGGAGATAAAATACGAATAAGAAGGCAAGAGAAATATTTGATATTCTAGGAGTTAAAGAGGTACAACTGAACAGTAACATATAAAGTTTGTTGCACAATGTGAGGTTCAACAAGCAGGCAGGAATTAAATCTTAAAGAATCTTATATGTAATACTGAGGAATTTGTTTTTGTGTAGAGGAAGTAGACATGATAGAGTAGAGCCAGCTCACATAGAAATAAATCTAGTTCTTCCATATAATGTATTTAAAATACACTCTATAATGTATTTAAAATACACTCTATAAAGTTCCTGGCAAATAGGAAGTAGTAGAAACTAAAAAACTAACATACATCATTTAAGATAAAATGGTGTAATTAAAGGATTTTAAGCAGGAGAATAACATTAAAGATTTACAATTCAGAAAAACTCTGGCACTATGTTGAGAATGCATTGGGAGGGGTGAGTCAGGAAGTCCTAGAAATTAATTTAAAAACTGAGTAATTTAGGTGAGAGATTCAGGGGTCTTCTAAACAGAGGACATGGGAGTGCGGTTGGAGGGAAAGATGGATTTTAGAGTAGGAGGGAGACTCCGAAAGACTTCTGACTGATTAGGGAGCAGTAGGGTAGGGACTGAAGTGGGTGACAGGCAGGCAGGAGTGCAGAATAAGGCTTAGCTTGGTTTCTAGGTTGGATGATTTTTGAATGGAGGTGCGGTTACTTCAGTGAGCTGGGGAATATTACTGGGAAACAGATTTAAGCAGACCTTTAATGGAAGATTATGAATTCATTTTAGACTTGTAGGATTTGAAATAGGGATGAAAATGAGTTTCTGAAGCTCAGGAGGGAAGCTAAGGTGTAGGAAAAGATTAAGGAATCATCACCTTGTGGTGATGGCTGAAGCCTTGGGGATGGATATGACCACACAGGAAAGGAATAGTCTTTACAAGGGAAGTTTCTGAAGATGTCTCTAGTTGTACCAACATTTAAAAGGAAGACAGGAAAGAAGAGTGAGATGGAGTGGCCAGAGAGAGGAAGGGAGGAAGAGAAAGCCATCCCAGAACACACGTAGGGAGAGTTTTACTGTGGAGTCTGTGGGCAACAATATTAAATTCTTCCAGACTTTGTCAGTTAAGAGTGAGAGTTGTACCTTGGACTGAAAGACATTGGTGGCTTCGATGAAAGCAGAGGAGTAGCTGGGTTGGGGCTCGTATTGTGTTTGGGCTGGTGAGTGAATGGTGAAGATTTGAAACGAGGAATATAGACTACTGTTTCAACCAACATGACCTTTTTTTTATTGTTGATCAGGTACAGTTGTCTCCATCTCCCCCGACCCGTCTCCCCAACCCCAGCCATCCCTATCTCCCACCCTCCATCCTGCCCCCTTTGGCTTTGTCCATGTGTCCTATATACATGTTCCTGACAACCCTTCAACAAAATGACTTTTAAGGAAAGGAGAATAATAAAGTAGTTTAGAAATGGGTTCAATCTCTTAATGCTATTTGCTCACCATGGAATGCCGTTTTCTCAATCTGAACCCCTCCCTGGCAGCCTCCTTAATTTCTGCCTCTCCTAGCCTTATCCTCTCCCTTCTACCTCCAGCCCTTCTAGCAGTTGGGTTTTAAATACCTCTCATATCTGTTCTTTGCTTTCCATTCCCTTAATAAACTCTAAATGAACTAAAAAAAAGAAAGAAAGAAAAAGTAAAGAAAGCTCAACCACAAAACCTAAAAGAAAAATCTAGAAAATAACTGATACTGAGATAGGTAAGAAATTTTTGAGCAAAAAATAAAAGAAAACCAAGAGGATCAGTCGTATTTTCACAGATTAATATATTTGCATAAGTGAAAAATACTGAGTGACAAAAAACAAGCACAACTGACAGATTGACATCTGGGAAAGTTGGAACACAGGAGAGCAGATTAATATGTGTACTGTATTAAACATTCTTAAACATCAAAACGGAAATTACTAGCTCCTCTGTTTAAAAGGTCAGAGTCAGATTATTTTTAGAACTATTAATGACCAGTAAACATGAAACCATATACCATTTATTAAGGCTAAAAATATAAATTTCAAAAATTTGTTATCATTTGTTACCCATAAGAGTGGCACTGCTTAAAAATTAATTACACAATATTTAGCATTGAGATTAATGCAGATATTGATTCCTTTTTCCTGGAACTCAGTTTGGGAACGTGGGTTAAGCTCCCCAATCAGGGATTCTAGCAATCGTCACTTAGGTGTTGCACACAGAAGTGATGAGAGCATTTTCCTCCATGTCGTTCATCTGATAGGAAAATGTTTGAAACAGTGTTAATGACAACAGGAGTATAGTTGAATAAATTATGAATGTTGCAGATTTATTAGAATCATTGAAGGAATAGTCCACAACACCCTATTTGTATGCATATACTATTATTATATTATATGAAAAACTAACTCTGCTAACCTACAGGTGTTTTTCTCGCCCAATTTTGTGAAGAGAGAAAAACCATATACATTTTTCTATGCCTAGGAAAAAATAGGACTTCTATTGAATCATATTTTCTTCTTAATTTTTTCTTTATTTTCTATGTATATATAACTTAACAATAATTAAAGGCTTTATTATAATTAGATGTCTCTCCCACATGGCATGATGAATCTTACAGTTCTTCCTAAATTGTTTTAAATATGAAAGCTCATTTTGCTCATTATGGTTGCTTTTTACAATTTCATATTTTGTTTTGACACATTCTTAATCATGTACATTTGAGTTTTGGGAATTGTCACTGACAGTCATACTGATTACTCAGATTTGTGATGGGGGATAGTTTTAAAACCAGGGAAACTGCGTTGCACAAACTTGGTTATGCAGCAGGTCAGTGCTGTCTGTCCCCTACGTGTATGGTGTATTTGGTTCATCACTCTCACTGTGAAAGTGAAAGCAGCATCATATTGGGATATTCAGATTACTTAGTTTTCCTCTGTTAATTGGTCAGCAATACTGAGACTAACATTGCTAGTGTGTAAGGATACAACCATCGGATCCCTGCTTATTTTCCCTTCCTTCTTTTGATATTAGCTTTGCGGTGGATGGCCATCATTCTTTCTGAAATCTCTCTGGACATAATCCAGTCAGAAAGAAAATTGTCCACATTTCATCTCTCCAGATAATGACAAAGTGCCCCAGTTTCTCTCACACAATCCTTCATATTTTTCTAGTCAGATGTAGTTGCCTTTGAATTGACTGGTGCTTTCATATTAACCTCCCTCTTTTTTTCTCCCTTTCTTTGTAACCTCTGGTTAGCATTTTGTTGTAATCCCTCTGGTGGTGTCCCAAGACCATTCCTGTCCATCCATCTCACTTAAGAATGACTTATCTGCCAGTTGGATGGGAAAACTTAACTCTGCTAGAAAGTTTGAAAGGAAATGTGCTCAGCTGTAAAGAGTATGTGGATTCTTCAGTAAATTTAGTTTTGAAATAGCACCTCCTCAGAAAGGCCCTCCTGGATGCCCCATCTGCAGTAGCTCTTCAGCCCCAGAGTCTTTCTCCCTCACATGATTCTGTTGAACTGTTCTCATAGCCCTTGAAATGTCTTGTTTATTTAGTGTCCTTCCCCAATCGAAGGCAAGCTTCATGAGCTTGAGGACTGTGTCTCGCTTGTTCATGCCCACAGTCCCGGGCCCAGAACCATGCCTGGCACTAAGCAGGAAGTGAATGATGTAAATGAACTGATTGCCCTGCTCCATCCCGCCAGCTGCCATGCATCACTGTTGTTAGGCATTTCTTTGAAGGAGAGTGATGTTCTTGCTGGTTTGTGTTGTATACAGATATTTCTAGTCATGAAGACTGACAGGTTGAATTGCTGTCCTTTACACCACCACTCCAATTTATTGACCAAAAACCAAAAAGATTTATCTTTGTAAAGTTACTGATAGTATATGCTGTTATCCTTCACATTTTTACTTTGTATCATTTTGACAGTATTACTTCTTTTGAATAATCTGGTGGTAAAAATCTGAGGCTAAAGCAGACACTGACAGTTATATAGTTACCAGTGTAGTTTCATAGAATGAATAAGTTATTAAGTGAGTACAGTGGATTCTCTGAAGGAAAATACTACTTTCTTTAAAATGTTAATGATTTCTATAATTTGATACCTTTCAATTATATTTTAGTACCTGAAGAGTTGTAGTTTCCTCTTAGAGCAATAATTCTTGAACATCTGGTTGTATTCTCAAAGAAAATTAGTATAATTGGTTTAACATGTTTCATTTCCTTGTTTGGTGTGATATATTTCAAAATATTTTTTAAAAATATACAACCTGTCTTAAAAGTTTTCAAACTGTAATAAGGTTATTTAAAATTTTGTAAGCGAGAGAGCCTTTATCCATGACCTGTACAATCCACTTGGCCGCGTTGTCCGACATCTTAGCCAAATACAGAGAAGCATATTAAATTTGTAAAGAAATGTTAGGCATGTATTGTAAATGTTGTATTCACAATCAATAAGGGACTGGGTTGGCCTTTAGGAGACAGAGTTAAATTTTGCAGCTAGTTTGTCATGCATGCTGGTGGGTCTTAAAGTTGTTGTTGATAGCACATTTTTTTGATAATTTAGTGTAATTAACTTTATAGCCCAAATTAGTTTATGTTTTGTTAAGGGTTTATCATCTCTTTTTGTGAATGAGTTCACAGCTCACCAAAATGTTGTTGAATTTAAAACAGACATTAAAATAGAGATTAACTACTGCTAATGAATTTTCTGCTGCATTTGAATCTAAACACTTGTGAAAATTAAGACATTATAATCAGCAGTTACTGTAAAAAAAAGCAGTTGAATATGAAAGCTATAAGCAGAAATCATCTAGTTTATAATAGTTTTGTTTTTTTAAATGTATCAATATTAATGAAAGTGTTCAAGATGTTTTAGTTTGCAGAAATAACAGAAAATTTGCAGTTGATTAGGGAAGTGTTGAATATTTGATTTTTCTTCCAAGTTAATATTAAAAAAGGCACTTTAAATTCTTGATCCATTTGAAGATAAACTTTTCTGTTTCAGTCCTTGAGAGGATCATATAATATTTATTATTAAGATAGTTGTATTGCTGATGGTACCAAGAATATATTTGTCTTTATCAAAACTATTAGGTGAAAAGTATAATTCATGACTATTCTTTTAAGAATATCTAAATATTTATGTTTTAAGAAGTGCCTTGAGATGACTAACATTTCAAAATCCACATTTATATTACCCACAGTCATAGTTGAGTCATTGTTTAAAACAAGTCCTGATTATTTCCTCTCTATTGAAAAAATTAATTTGCCCTTTTCATAGCTACATTTCCACATTCCTTTCTTGGGCTGTTTTTAAATTCCCATCTTAGAATATGAAAATTATAAAATACTCACTATGCCTGTATCCTTTGGTGCTCGCTGAACCAGTTAGACAAAAATCTGTTTTCCCTGAGATGATTTACATCATTAAATTTTCTAGCACCATTTTTTTCTTTATTCCACTAGTCTTTTAAAATACCAAAGCTGGCTCTATATTAGCAGTTAACTTGGAACTTACTCTTACCTTTATAGCTTGTTACTGAAGAATCTTCTGCCTCTGCACCCTGACAATAAATTTATGCATTATTTTCTTAACCATGAACTTTTCTGGGCATAGATTTCTATGAGTGTGCATTGCTGATCAGATTGAATGTATTTTATGAATAGTATTCCAACATGACACAATCTTAGAGTTTATTAAAACCAGCTTTGCTGTGGCAGTTCCAAAAACATAGTTCAGGTACAGTAAAATAATGAAGTACTATATACAATTGTTGATAAAATAGTATTTTAATATAATGGAATATTTTATTAGGTATGCAACTATCATTTTACCTAATAAATGCATATTCATTTTAATAAAACCCATGTATTTTATAAAACTAGGACCCTGACTAACCTGTGTTTGCACGGAATCATGGGTAGCATAGGTGAAGCTAAGTCCTCCTATTAGGGAGCATGCTACCTGGATACCTTCTTAGATTCAGAGAACCACAGTATTTTTTTTTCCTTTTTCCTTCCTCACTTTCCTCCCTCTCTTCCTTTCCCTTTGCCTTTCTTGGCAGTTTTCTCTATGCTACCCTCAGCAAACATGTGGATCTTTGCAATAAAACTATAATTCTTCTCTCATCTTGGACAAACTAAGCACTATTCTAGTAGTTTGTGTTTATGAAAGCCTTCTTCATTCTAGTAGGCAAGAATTAGAAGTGTCCTGTAATATTGGAAAAAGGTAAAAGAATAAGGTTGGATGTAGGCAAATATTTTCTTTTTCACCTGGTTGATAACAAAAGTTATAGAATTAATACCATTTGAAAAGCATTTTTAAAATGGGTCATTTTCAGTATGAAGCATAAAGAATTTTCCCTCTAAAGAATATATGAATTAACTTTTTTACTGATGGTTTTTTAAAATGGTGTAATGGGATAAGGTGTTATGTATGAAACTTCTCCTACGTTGTTAATTTCTTCCAACGATACCATAGCTTACCATAGTTTTAATGGTGCTGTTAGGGGATAATTTGCTAAAGTTGAAATGAGGGGCGTTATTATGACACATTCTTCTCCAAATCTGAAATGAAGACAGAAAGAACTGGGAGGGACCAAAAAACATTTTTAAATGATTTCCCCTAAGAGTAAGCCCAATTTTCATTTTTTCCTTCAGAACAACTGTCCTAAAAAAATTCTATTTGAAATGCTGGTTATGCTATTTGAAGAAACTTGCTTGCTTTGTTACTTAAAATTGAAGAAAATATTATTTGTTCACCATTGATGTAGAATTTAGTTAATAGTCGAAACAGAGTTATCTGTAACATCCTCATTATGTTACCTCTGTTAAAAAGATGAAGAACCAAAGCGTGGCTCTCTGGCTACCAGCTAATGAATTTGTTTTTCATGGGGACACAGCCTCTAACGTAATGTTTTCTGAGAGGATACAATTTCTTGTTATACAAATAGAAGTGTGTCCTGTGAGATATTGGGAAGGGTAGGTGGTGGGCCTACCAGCTGAATACCAGTTTGTTTGTTGAAAGTCTTTTTGCTTACAACTGTGAAGCTAACAGTCACTTTATTGTCTATAATATTTTTAAACTGTTAACTATTTTATAGATAAAAATATAAAGTCCATATTATTTTATTTTGCCTTTTGCTGCCATAGAGGTATAGAATATGGTCACCTATAATAATACTAATCCATTTATACTACACAAATCAAGCATTTTAAGTGTGGTTTCATATTTGCATTGTTTTTCATGAAGTTTTTGGTCATCTGTATGTTAAATAGAGCTGATACCTATAGTAGAGTTTATTTATCTGGAGAAGAAATATTAGGATATTTATAGTAAATGTTCACAAAGTCAGTTTCCATGTCAGACTAAGGAGAAGTGATCTATTAGGGAGTAGGAAGTTAGAACCACTTCTATTTGTCCAATTGTTTAAAAAAAAAGTTATTCCCATTTTGACCAGTTTCCATTACTTAGTGCCTGAATAGGAAGCTTGTCATACAGATAGAGAGGACTTATTTTTGAGAACAAATCCTAGAATTTTTCTTTTGAGTTTTGTGAATGGTCTCTTGTGAATGCCAAGAACTTATTACACACCTTTTTATTTTGCAAAATGTTTAGTTCTGTCATCATGATATAATCATCATGAAACATGTTGAGGACTAGATGTTTGAAATGCTGACTTTCTAGTAAAGTCCTACATTGCCAAGTAAGTGATAGAAGCATTTTCTCACACAACATTATGCATATCTGTTATATGTCGAGGTAATCCTATTTGAATTTTCTAGCTAATCAGACTTTGAAAACAACAACCAGCTCTATCATTAATTGTGCTTTTATATTTGTTTAGTTTTAAACTATATTGTAGATGTGTTGTTTTCAGTTACAGTGTAAAGGATAATGGAAAATATATGAAGTTGTGCTGAAACAAAATCCTGAAATAAAGTGAAACGAGCTATGCTATGAAACAACCTTGCAGTGGAATAAAGCAGCCTGTTTTGGGGAAAAAAACATCTGTTGGGTGGCAGCCCTACTTATGTTTAAGATTCACAGATTATCAACATTAGTGTAAGTGGGATGGCGATGCTTGAAGAAGGGCAGCATTTCTAGTACGAGCAGCTGGAGATGTAGATAGTTTATTTTAATAAAACTAGGAAGTAACAATCATGCAGGAAAAAGTCTTCACATGATATTACCAAAATTCAAAGGGGAATTATGTGTATCTTATGGTTTCAGTTAGTGGGATTTACATACCCCTATGTCAAGATCCATGTTGAAGTAATGCTACTGTAATAAATCTAACAGACAGATGGAGAAAAGAAAGTATTTTCAAAACTAGCTCAGTCCAATTGTGAGTTATAACTGAGTAAGTCTGGTAAAAATAGATGATACAGAGACAAAAGAAACTAAAAATTAGGGTAGAACATAGGCAGTTTTAAAAAATCTTCGAGAATGTCTAACCCAACTTCCTACTTCCTGTGCTCTGATCTCTTTCATACCCATGAGTGTGCCCGCATGAACCTACCCATGGAACAGGCACCAGCTTTTGCAGAAGAATCAGCAAAGCCTAGAGCAAGTTTAAAAAAGACTCTACAGTCAGCAGTGCCTGTAACAAGATCTCTTTTGCAAAAAACTAGTCCACAGTAAAGCGAGAACACTAAGAGTGCTGTCTCCCTGCCTTCCTCCCCACTTCTCCTGTCTTATTTAATAGAAATAGAAACTCTTCCAACATCAACATCCTTCCTTGGGAAGGTCAGTCCTTCTGTAAGTTTGTTCATCTTCTTTTATTCATATTATATATATTTTTTCTCTTATCAATTGATGATGTTAATTGGCTTTTTTGTATTAATGTTTTTTGTTAATAAGTCAACCTTCCGTCCATTACCCCTTTTTGTTTAGGAAATTGCACCAATTCATAAGGTGGTGCTATAGACCAATTTTTCATTATCATGCAGATTTTTAGCTACTTAGAGCTGTGTCTCTATTTTGCCTCTGTTTTTATTACACATATAACAGAACCGCTTAGGTGGGTTTCCAAGAAAATGTCATCAATAGAAGCATCTTTAAAAAGTGTTCCAAGAATGTTCCAAGTTTTTCATAATTTTTAAAAAACCTTATACATTTTAAGGTTTTAAAAATTTTGTAGCTAAGTAATCAAATTCAATTACAGGTAATATGGGCCATTTAAGTGTAAACTATGTATGTAATTAATTTGAAAGAGACACATTTTTTTTTCTAAAGGGTTTTTTCTCTTAACACATTTTGTAACCATATGTTACTGATTTGCTGGTATTCTGTTTAAGGACACTGAGGATGAAAATATGGTATAGGACATAGGGTCAACATTTTTTATTATTATTATGCCAGTCATCATTCTAAGGTCTTTACCTGGGTCATTTAATATACATATTTACATGTTTAAATAAATATTTACTATTAACACAGAACTGTTAACAAAGAATGATACTATAGAACAGAACCACTGGCTTCTTTGTTTTATAGATGAAGGAACTGAGGCACAGAAAATTTAGCAACTTCATCAAGGTCACAAGTTAGTAGGTAGCAGATTCCTAAATATTCTCACAAATATTTAATAGAAGTGTCTTTAATTTTTACTAGACATACTTTATCTATTTTTTAAAAAATATTTTATTTATTTATTTTTAGAGAGAGGGGAAGGGAGGGAGAAAGAAAGGGAGAGAAACATCAATGTGTGGTTGCCTCTCGTGCGCCCCGCACTGGGCCCGCGACCCAGGCGCTCAGTCCACTGAGCCACGCCAACAGGACTATCTGTTTTCTTAATCAGAAACAAATTTTAGGAAAACTTAGTCTGGAATCAGATGGCATTTTTTATAACATCATATTTGTGATATGTTGTCTGTGTTTTTTAACAACTAGAAGAATTTTTCTATATAATTTTAAAAGGTATATAACGTAAATTTTTAATTGCCAAGTCTATATCACTCATAGGAGATGTTCGGCAAGCAAGTTCTTAGTTTACAGTTCTTCAACGAATATAGATAACTAATTGTAAGATGATATGTCTGCATGTTGTGAGCTTTGAGTGTGAAAGTTTTGATCTTTAATTTGATGTTCAACTTGTAATGCCATTTCTCAGCATTGGTTATTAACCTTATTTTATAAGTTGACCAGATCCTCTCTTAAAAAAAACCCAGAAATATAACTGAAGGAATCTTTTCTATATTTAATATCCTTTAAATTTTTTATTTTACTATGCCCTGGAAGAACAAAAAAAGCAGAAATTTAAAAGCCAACATTAAATATAAGAAGTGAAATATATAGCAAGTTAATTATATACTACTTCTTTTTTAAAAATTGTTTTTATATTATCAGCAAATGTGAACGAAAGCTACCAGTCCGATAAATATTCATTGTGATGATATAAATACTTCAGAAAGGAATATAGAGTTTACTTTAGTTGACTCAGTTAAAAGTACTCAGTTACAAATAACAACATTTAGAAAGCACAACTGTCTGCTCTATGCCAAGTAGTTTCAGTCACTAACTGATTTCTCTGGACTCTTTATATGACTGGTTTTTAGTTTTAGTAGTGTTATTTTATTTGGATTAATTGTTGGATAGATTTAATGTATTCATAAAGCCTTTAGGAAAACTGCATCTGACTTTATTTGCGGCACTGTAGTATTTGGGGGGCTGCTAATTTGCAGGCCTAGAAACTGGGTATTGTTTGCTGCTTAGGCAGAGTTTACAAAATGAGCTCTTGGGAAAGGATCCTGTTACACCCTAAAGCTATAAATTTCCCTCTAGGCATAGAAGAGAGTAATAAGTTCCTTACTTCAGGTCTATTAAACTCTCAGCTTTATTTTTAGCTTCCCATTGCTCTAATCTTCTTGTTATTGTACCATCTTTATATTTTCTATTAACTGTGCTTATTTAAGTGGAGAGAAGACAGCATGGAAATAGTGGTTTTTAGATTAGGCTGTTTGCCTGGGCTGATCTTTGAGGGAAGTCGGCTAACCCCTTTTTCAACCTGCACCATCATGATGAAGGTTGTAGGAACATCTAAAACGTCAAAGTGAGAAAACTGGACATGACCCCCTAACAGCTCAAGAAAAATTGGATGAAGTTTAACACCATCTGTGAATGCTTTTGAGACTCAGCCATATATTTTTCTTTACTCTTCTTCCTCATTCCTCCCAATTCCAGATCTCTCTCTCTTTCTCTCTGAACAATGTTTTTCTTACTTACAGCCTTCTAGACATTTACTTTTCTGCCATATGCCTTTAAAATGTAATTATTTTATAGGCCATTTTTAAGTACCATTCTGGGGGCTTTTCGTTGTTTGGTAGAAGTTTGGGAGCACGGCGTGACCAGTGACTGGGTTATCTTGGTCTTAAACATGAGCAGATGTCACTTCTTAAAGAAAGCGGTTGTTGTTTGAAAAAGGTTAATGAGTACTTTTTAGAAAATACAAGTTTTATATTTCAAGTCACTATGGTGTTTTAGAAAACATAGCAAGTAGTAATTTTTTCTCCCAAGATTCCAAATGTCTTTAAGGTAACAGACCAATTCTCTAGTGTGAAACTTTGGCCAGGTAGTTATTAGTTGGAGGTGTCATGAAGTGATGCTGTGTCAAATATTTAACCCACAAGTTCCTCAGGTCAAGGTCTATTTACTCTGCTCTACCTCTCTCCAGCAATTTGAAGGAGGAAATGACTTGTCATTAAAGCAGATCAGACACATACATTATGGATTTCTAATTTTATTTCTGATTGACATTTATAAGCACCTAATGCTCCATTTCACTTAAGACTAAGGCATAACCATACTTTATTTAGCACCATTGTTTAGGCAATTTGATTAACATCTTCATTAAGTTGGAATAATAATTTAATGGGGAAAAAGGAAAAAATGGAACCAAACTGAAGATTGTTTTATATGAACATAAGGGAATATTACAAAATTTAGAAAATAGTTTAAAATTTTCTAAAGACAAGGATAAGTATAGTAATAATAAGGATTAATTCAAAATAGTTACCATCCTGATAAGATCAAATACTTTAAGTTGTATTTGTGACTTGTCAAGAGTTTAAGAAAGTGAACATATTAGCATTGCTCTGGTATTTTCATAGGTTCTTCATTTATAAGGAGCTTTTGGCAGAGCTAGTTTTCATTATTATTTTTGGTGGGGTAAGTGTTGTTGATATATTTTTTTACCATTGCTGCATTTTGGGTTTTGGATTTCTGGATCTGATTTAATAGGTTAGTTATAACTTTTTTGTTCTCTAATATCTCCCCAATTTTTTTAATTTAACTTTGTGAATGTTAATTGTGTAGTTCTGACTGTCCTAGAACAATAAAAATCACCAAAGTTAACCAAAGAAGAAAATGAGAACAAAAATCTTCCTATAATATGGGAGAAATTAAACCAGTAACTTATCTTCTCTTAAAGAAGTATCAGGCCCAGTTTATTTTATAGGTAAGTTCTTCTGGAGTTCAATGTTTTACATACAAACTCTTATATAAGATGGAAGAAAGAACCTGGCCCATCTTGTTTTATGAAGTTAGTATAAGTTCAGAACCAGACAAGGACAATTCAAAAACAGAAAACTTTAGGCCAATCTTGACTCATCAGCTTAGATGCAAAGTTTTTATAGCAAACTGAATCAAAAACATTCAAGACCAAGTCAAATTTATTTTGGGAATGGCATTTTAACAACAGACAGCCTATTCATGGAATTTATTACATTACCTGAATAAAGGAAGAAAATCTATGTAACTGTTTCAGTGGAAACAGGAAGAATATTCAATAATTTTTGGTATTTATCATTAGAAGAAAAAAATTCTTAGCAAATTAGTAATTTTGTTTATCTAATAAAGGTTATCTACCAAAAAGCTACAACAAACATTACATTTAATAGTAAATGTTGGAAGCATTACTTTGAAAATCAGAAACCAAGAAACTCACTGTGGATAATTAATTATATGTATTGCTGCACTGCATGTCTAGCTAGCCCAGTAAGACAATATATGTGGGAACGATCTTTAAAAATCATTTGAGACCTTTATGGCAAAAGTACAAAACTTAAAATTATTTAAAAAAAACCAAAATTTTAAATGATTAAAAAACACCAATGTTCATAGATAGGGAGATTTATGACAATAAGTTGTTGTCTAACTGATCCATAGATTCAGTCCAACTATAAACAAAGTACAAGCAGGTTTTTTTCTTGAAACTTGACAAACTGAATGTAAAATGTTACGGAAGAGTAAAAGCCCAAAATACGCAAAGCGGGAAGAGCTGGGTGAGGAGCAATGTGTTCCACGCTGATGCTGATGCGGCCAGAGCAGCCCAAGTGGAGAGGATGTTGGCATCAGTTGTCTCTGTCTCCATCACGAAGTGCTCAGATTCACAGCAGTGACAGTTTCTGCCCTGCCACTCACTCACTCACCCACAGAGCTGAGGGACCAGATCAAGTTGGTTCAACCAGATCTGTCCTCCTAGTATATTGTTCTTGTCTTACAGAACTGCTTTCAGGGATTAAATGAGAAGAAATCACTAACACAAGGAGGGCTTTGACTAGCAGTGGCTAAAAGAAACTACTCGAGAGGCAAACTGCCTAGATTTGAATTTCAGCTCCACCTCTTATTTGCTGTATGATCCCAGATAGTTATTTAATGATCCTTTGCTTCAGTTTTCTTATCTGGAAAATGGGGTAAATAGCACATTCTGCAAAATGTTATTGTGAAGGTTAAATGAATTAATACATGTAAGTGAAACCAGGGCTCACAGTACTCAGGAAGTATTAGCTATTACTGTTTTTATTCCTTTACACTTATTCTTTTTCTAAAAATGCTTTTATCCTTGTATCATCTTTTGAAAATACTTTGTATTGGGCTTAATTCAATGTTAAATTTCTGGTATCAGTATATACCTCAGGTGATAAAAATCAACAAATAGCAGGTTTAGTTAACAAATGAATACTGCACCTATTGTATTATAGGCTGGGGTTTAAAGAACTGTCAGGTTAAAGGTATCATTTTAGTAGGAAGAGACAGTTGTCAATGAACAACGTGATAGGTGAGACACCAGTGCAGAGGGAATATGTGCATAATATAATATCAATGTAGAAAGAGGTGCCTGAATGATCCTAAGAAAATCAGTCTGGAAATCTCATGAAGAATGTATGGTTTTCTCTGAGATCTGAAGAATGAGTAACAGTGTCTTCAGCATGTAAGCAGATATGCCAGTCAGGGCTCATATGACTGGAATGCCATTCATAGGAAGAAGCTATTCAATAACCTTCACAAGGTTGCGGCAACAGGGTACGTGTTGATGGAAAGACACCATCAGACACAGATAAAGATTTTAGTTTCATTAATGGAAATGATACAGAAACTTATGAAAGCAGATAAATCTGGTGATGACACAGCATGCCCTCACGTGGAAGTGTAGCTCTGCGTTTTCCCATGGAGTCATGCAGCTGTGGCTTGGTACCAGGCGTGAGCGTGCCCTTTGTCCTGACCCCAGCTTCCTCCTGGGAGCTGGCTCCACGCCTGCTGGAAATTCTCCTGGAGATGGCTCCAAGTCTACCTGCTAATCAAGAGTGAGTGGCTGCTGGTACAGGTAAACCAAAACACAGTTCTGATGTTGTTTACCGTGACACTGAGTGAGGTGAAGTTCAGTTCCCAGAAGTATTCCTCATCATGCCAAGCTCCAGCCCATCTGAAATCTGTTCATGAAAGAACTTCTCTATCCTTGATGCAGAACCTTGGTCTGAAAGCCTCATCTATCATTTAAGTTACATAACTAGCAGCTTATTCTTAGACTAGCTTCTCAGTCCTTCAACTTGTCTTCACCACCAGCTTTTCTTTCCCAAGAGGAATAATGGCCTTGGAGAAAGAGGATTTATTTAATTAGACAGACTAGGGTTAGACTCTACTATGTAATAGCTTTGTTTACTTAGGAAAGTTACTTTCATTATAAATCTCAATTTTCTTATCTATAAAATGGGAATGGCCAATGTGCCGTACAGGATTACATGAGATGATATATGCAAGATGCCTAGTGCATTGTCAAATGCGTAACAGGAATACAGCAAATTGTTTATTTTGTCCATATTCTAAAATTGGATTATATCAATATTAAATGTTCCTACACCCTCTCTGTAGTGTTCTGAGCTAATGATTTTCTGTTACTTTTTTTTCTACACACATCACAAAAGGAGCATGCCTCTTTTAAATTTTCAGTAAATTTAAACTTGTATCCAGATGTGTCCATTAATGACTACAAAAAATACCTGTGAATGAAAAATATCAATATCATACTTGAAAGGGTAACAGAACTACAAAATATATAACTGAGAAAATTTATAAATTATTTCTGTTCACATTAGGCATATTTTATTTTAATGCAGAACATGATATAAATGTCCACACTGACATTTGTTAGTTTTCATTGTCTCATTCTTATAGCAGAATGTGAAGCACACACTTTACAATGGAGTAGAATTTTTAAAAATTAGGATATAGTCCCATTTAAAGAGAAAATTTACTGAAATCAAAAATGCCTCATATGAATAGAATTGGATACAGACGTATTTTAGAATACAGAACACTGTAAATGTGACTCAAAAAAAAAACCCCTTAAAAATAATAGAAACTACTCCTGAAGTAAAACCATAAACCACTTTACACCTCATTCAAATTAGTCTAGCAAAAATTTTTGAATGGCAAATACGGCAAAGGTCTCTATAATTGCAACTAAGGGTTGGTCCCTGGCCCCCAAAAGCTTAGAGTCTAATGAAAAATAAAATAAATATACAAATTAATTAAAATATAAGATAGAATAAGATGAGCAAAATTAGAAAAATAAAAGGTTACACTGAAACTATAAGGTTCATAAAACAGTGGCTTTTTTCTCAGTATATTTGTCCCTGTGTACTTTAGTGTGTATATGTATCATTTTATTTTCACACTTTTACAAGTATGCTTTGTGTGCATTTTTGTTTCCTGCTTTTTTTTCATGTAGCATTAAATTATGAGCATTATATCATACTATGTTCAAAAATATTGTTGACTGACCATCATTTGCCAGTAGTTTAAACATTCTTCTATTGTGTACCACTTAGTTTGTATACTCACCACTTCAAGCCTCAGCAGAAATGAAAGAGAAAAATATCACTAATTAGTGATTTTTAACATGCAATGTATTTAAATATATTTTTACCATATACATCAAAGTTAGTACCAGATCATTATATTGTACTGTTTAACCTTATACATATATTAAAGTACTACTGTATTCAAATTAAATGAAGAAAGGTAAATTTTATTTTCTAATTCAGTTGCCATTTATATGTGTGTGTATATATACTAACAATTTTTATAATTTTACCCAAATTAATACAATTTATGTACCTATTATTTGTCTTAGTATTATTTTATTATTTTAAAAAATATTTCTTTTGGTCTGCTATTAAAATATATATTATTGACAGTAAATTTGATCATGAAGAATGTATTTTTGTCTCTTTAACATCATTAACTTTATTAAAATATATATTTTGAAATATTTACTTGTTCTATAACATTGACTGAGTTATTTTAGTTAGAAAGTAGTAGTATCCTGTATTTTTGGCCTTTTGTTTTGTTTCTTAATCTATAAAATGTAGTCTATAGTATTTTACTGGGATGTTACGGAGAGTTGATTCTTTAAAAATATGTAAAGCTCCTACTACAGTGTCTGACAGAAAGTAGGTGCACAGTTAATGACAGCATCATCCTCTCTTTTTTTCTTTGCACAAGTTAGAGCACAAACCGGTGTGTAGAAGATTCTATAAGGAAAAGTGAAATGAAAAATGGAAGTATCTGTCAGAGATATTGCTCCCATCAGGCAAGTTGTTGGACTAGGGTGACTTCTAAGGTTTTATTCGTGTTCTGTAATTTCAAGATTCTGAAAGAGTAAAAATAACTGGCAGGCTTAGTTAGCCAGTACAGTCTCAAGTTTAGGATAATTTAGTTTGACATTTAAATTATAAAACAGATGTTAAAACATTTACAAACCTCAATGAGCTTTTATGAGCTTATTTTATAATTGAGTCAGCCATTTTAAGAACTTAAGCTATATTTGATTGTCGTAGATTTTCTTTGAATCATAATGATTTAATTTGTATATAAATAGTAATTTTACTTCTGTATCATTATGTGACAAAATATTCAGTCTAACACAAACTATTTTTTTATTTTGCATCTGTCTTTTTTCATATTACATAGTTATTATTCTAATTCTTTACAAGGATAAAAGTATGCTCCTTTCCAACAGAACTTTCCTTCTCAACAACTAGGTTTATATTTTATGACTATATAATGAGTAACAACATAAGCAAATGTGTTTATCATGTCCATTCTTCTTTTAATTTAACTTCACTCTTAATTAACTGAGAAAATTATGGAATCAAGATACCTCCCACAATGAGTTCTTAAAATATAGTGCTTCATAGCACCAACTTTTGTCTTATGATTTCTGCTTTCTTTGCCTAGAAGTACTGGCAGAAATGAAAGGAAAGCGATCTTATTTGTGTCAACCCCTCAGTGGCTAGCTAGCTATTGTTTCCTTGCAGCCTGTGTGAGGACTTTGTCACAGAGTGCTTTGGATACTGCCTCCCCGTCTCAGGTACAGACTACTCTTGGTCTTGGCTTGCAGTGAAGGGCAGGCACCATTTAGGAGCACCAAACAGTGTGGCTTTTATTCTGTTTGCTTTTAGATGTTCTAAGTTTGCTCTTCCCAGAAGAGAATCTTGGGGTGAGGTTTAGAATTAGAACAGCATTTCCCCAGTGATAAACAAGATTTACCACATCAACCTTTTACATTAGGCATTCTCTCCTAGGCTTACTCTAATTCTTTAAAAAGAATTTCCCTTTCATTCTGTTCAGCCTTCCTTGAGCTGTCAGGGTCAGATAATGATCCTCTCTGGCTGGGCGCGCTCTCTCTCTCTCTCTCTCTCTCTCTCTCTCTCTCTCTCTCTCTCTCACACACACACACACACACACACACACACACACACGCGCGCGCGCGCGCGCGCGCACACACACACACAGAGTCTATTCAGTATTTTCCCCTCCACTCACATGGGGCAGAATTGACCTAAAATTCTAAGTTCCCTATATAAATTTTCTATTGCTGCCATAACAAATTACCACAAACTTAGTTGCTCAATACAGCACAGATGTATTATTTCATATTCTGTAGGTCTGGAGTCTGACACATGTCTCACTGGTCTAAAACCAAGGTTTCCTCGGGGCAGAGTTCCTTTCTGGACAACTCTAGGGGATCTTCCTAGCCTTTTCTAGCTCCTACAGGCAGCTTACATTTCTGGGTTCATGACGCTCCCTCTATCTCAGGGTGTCAAACTTATTTTCATTGGGGGCCACATGAGCCTCACGGTTGCCTTCAAAGGGCCAACATAATTTTAGAACTGTATAAATGTAACTACTCCTTAACTGTTAAGGAGTTGAAATTACATCCGGCCCTTTGAAGGCAACTGCAAGGCTGATGTGGCCCCCGGTGAAAATGAGTTTGACACCCTGCTCTATCCTCAAAGCCAGCAATACTGCGTCTCTTTGCCTCCTTCCACAGTCACATCTCCCTTCCACTGACCACAGCCGGGGAAGGTTTCTAAATTTAAGTAGACATGTAATAAGATTGGGCCCACCTGGATAATCCTGGGTAATTTTCTCATATTAAGGTCCTTAATCTTAATCACACCTGCCAAGTTCCTTTTGCCATGAAGGGTAATAAATTTACTCTTGCTAGGGATTAGGACATGGGCATATTTCAGGGCAATTTTTCTTCCTACCACAATCTCCTCTTTTTTGAGTGGAGAATTTTTCTGTTAGTCTGAGAACTTGAAGGAGACCACCCATCCCTCTACCTTGTCACAGTGGGCCCAGGATATGGTCATTTTAAAAGCACAAAGCCCAGTGCATCTGGCTCTAGACCAGGGCATCTCAACCTGTTTCCCTTCCATTTAATAGACTGAATTTTTGGCCGTTTCTTCCTCTGCTTTCCTCCAGCAACTCTGCGACTTGTTTTGAGATGCTTGATACACTGAGTCCTTTATCCTCCAGCCAGTGTTTTTCCTGCAACTTTCCTCAACTCCCCATGTCAGAGTGTACACTGTATTTTGTAGAAATGGCAGTCTAATCCCAACATTTGTGGGTGCCTGGGCAGTGATCCACCACCCCATCACCCCCTACTCCTTCCCATTGCAGCTTTTCTCCATAAAGAGCAGTTTAAGGCTCCTAAAACCAGACAAGAAAGTTAATTAGTTAATCATTTAATTGTACACAGTGTAAGGATAATCAGATAAAAAGATGTGGCCCTTGTTCTCAAGAAGCTAACAATCTAAGAAGGAGTCAGGCATGCAGTATGATCATTGCTGTGTGCAGGACGGATGTGTCTAGATGTGTATGTTTGCGTATGTGTGCGTGTGTGTCATCTTGGGAGCGCAGAAAAGCTGGGCCCTCTGGGCTCCCTGGGGGATTCAGAGGACGTTGTCCAGAGGCAGCTGGGCTGGGCAGCAGATTGCGAGAGCACGCTAACCAGAGAACTCTTCTGCTTTCACTCAGTCTATGGAAAGAGCTGTGCTTGTGGAATTTTTTTTTTTTAATGTGGAAAAGAATTACATGTCACAGTCTGCATTTTCTTCTCTTTCTCACTCCTTACTTTTAAAAAGAAACCAATAAGAGTCACAGTACTGGCTGACACCTTACCAACAGTGTGGTCTTCCACACATTTCTTATCTCTCTATTCTCAATTTTTCCATCGGTGGTACCCAACTCCCTGACTATTGTACAGTTTGAATGAGTTAATAATGCTAAACTGTCAGAATGGTATCTAGCATACAGAAAACATTTAATAATATTGTAATGTATCACTGTCAACATTTATCATCATGATCTGTCTTGAATTACTCATTACTTTTATGCCATCATTATATGCAGCAAATACCTTGATTCAGGCTGGCTTTTTTCTCATTTATGGTTCTGAAGTTACCTCTAGTTGTCAAAGGAACCTTGTAGTCTTCTGGTTGTATTGCATCGGTGGGTGTGTAGTGAAGCCATGAGGATAAATCTTCTCGATCTAGTTCCTTCCATCTAGATCTTTCCTCCATCTCTGTAGTTCTGTCATTTCAAGGAGGTTTATATATATGGAGTCCTACAGTATGTTACTTTTTGAGATTTTTTCACCAACAGTAATGCCCTTCCACTTTACCCAGGTTGTATAAATGTCAATAGTTTGTTCCTTTTTATGGCTAATTAGTTATTTGTGGTTGTTATGCATATACTACAGTTTTTTAGCCATTCTCCCATTAAAGGACATATGATTTGTTTTCAGTTTTTGCTGTGGTGTAAAAGCTGTTGTATTTCTGTACACATTTTTATGTGGGTATAAATTTTCATATCTGTGGGATAAACGCCCAAGTGTGAAATTGCTGGGTCATATGGTACATTCATCTTGATTTTATAAGAAACTGCTAAACTGTTTTCCAGAGTGGCTGTACCATTTTACGCACCTTCCACCGGTGTACGCAAGGTCTCCCCAATCTCCTGAGTTTGGCATTGTCACTGTCATTGTCTTTCTGTTGCACTATGTTTGTAGTGATATCTCATTGTGGTTTTCTTTTTCATTTTCCTATTAGCTAGTGGTGTTAACCTTCTTTTCACATAGTTTTGCCATCTCTTTCCTCTTTGGTGAAATGTCTGTTTCAGTCTTTCACCTATTTTCTAAATTAGATCATTTCTTTTTTTAACTGTTGAGTTTTGAGGATTGTTTACATATGTTGTGATATATGTGTGACCTGTCAGATATGTAGTTTACAAATATTCCTTCTAGTCTGTCCTGTGCCACCTTAACTAAATCTTAAATCTTACTGTTTCTTAGAAGTTCTGATCTTCCCTTGAGAAGTTGGTTTTTATCTTTTAACCCCAGGAGTCAAATGTTTTGGGTTATTACAAAAGAAATGACATTTTTCCACCATCACTGACTATTAAAGAGATTCTGACACTTTGCTAATAGGGATATCTTTTATCCCTATTTTGTTTATGGTGATGAGTTTTTTCACCAATATAGCCAGCTCTTATGTAATTTTTTTCAACTGTCAAAATGTTCTCTGTATCTGTGAGTCTGTTTCTGTTCTGCTTGTCATTTGTTTTTTTTAGATTTAATTGTTGCTAGATATGTATTTATTGACATTTTATTGTTCATATTTTTTTATCATTTTTTACTTCTTTTTTTTTTTAAATAAGATTCTAACATTTCATGTAATACTGTTTTGGTAGTGATGAATTCCATTAGCTTTTTCTGGGAAGTTCTTTATCTGTCCTTCGATTCTAAATGATAGCTCTGCTGGGTAGAGTAATCTTCTTGGTGTAGGTCCTTGCTTTTCATCACTTTGAATATTCTGTGCCATTCCTTTCTAGCCTGCAAAGTTTCTGTTGAGAAAGCAGCTGACAGCCTTATGGGAACTCCCTTGTAGGTAACTAACTGCTTTTCTCTTGCTGCTTTTAAGATTCTTTTTCTTTAACCTTTTGCATTTTAATTATGATGTGTCTGGGTGTGGGCCTCTTGGGGTTCATCTTATTTGAGACTCTATGTGCTTCCTGGACTTGTATGTCTATTTCCTTCACCATGTTAGGGAAATTTTGTCATTATTTTTTCAAATAGGTTTTCAATTTCTTGCTGTTTGTCTTCTTTAGGCACCCTTATAATGTGAATGTTCATATGCTTGAAATTGTCCCAGAGGCTTCTTATGCTACTTTCATTTTTTTAAATTCTTTTTTCTTTATGCTCTTCTGATTAGGTGTTTTTTGCTTCCTTATATTCTAACTATATTCTCAGCTTTATCAGCTCTACTATTGATTCTCTTTTAATTATTCTTCATTTCAGTTAGTGTATCCTTCATTTCTGACTGGTTCCTTTTTATAGTTTCCATGTCCTTTTCATGTTGTTGAGGTTCTCCCTAAGTTCATTGAGCATCCTAATAACCATACTTTTGAACTCTGCATATAGTTGATGCTTGTCTTCATTTGTGTTCAGTTTTTTTTTTTTTGGGGGGGGAGGGAATTTGTTCTGTTCTTTCATTTGGGCCATGTTTCTTTGTTTCCTCATTTTGGCAGCCTCCTTGTGTTTGTTTTATGTATTAAGTAGAGGTGCTATTTCTTCCCAGTTTGGTAGAGTGGCTTTACGTAGTAGGTGATGTATAGGGTCCAGTGGCACAGCCTCCCCAGTTATCTGAGCTGGACATTCCATGTGGACCCTGCCACCCCTACCCCATATGGGCTGTGTACACCCTTTCTATTGTAGTTGAGTCTTGATTGCTGTTGGCATCAATGGAAGGTATTTACCCCTAAGCTAACTGGCTGTAAGGAATGGCTGCAACCCCACCATGGAGGATCAGCTGTGCTGAGGCCCACCCCACAGAGCAGGACTTACTTTGGCAGGGCTCTGGTGCTACTGAGTCCACCCCTTGAGTGTATTGCTTGTGGAAGTGATAGGTCGTGCTTTTATGTAGTCTGAAGCTGTCCACTGGGTGCACTGGCTCTAGGGCCTTCTGGGAGGTGCAGGTCAAGGTCAGCTGCAGCCTGTGTTCTGCCCTGGGACACCTGGCACGAGCTACAAAGAGATCTGTATATGGCTGCTACTTGTACAGGGCTTGGAGGTGACCAGGAGAGGCCAAGCTGTGAACTAAGGCTGGCTGCTGCTAGTATCAGGCCTGGGGCCACCTAGCTGGAGGTATGTGGCATGCTGAGGCCAGATGCTACTTGTATGAGAGATTTTAGGAGAGTCTAAAGCATGACCCAAGGCAGTCCATTCATATAGAGAAGCCAGAGGAAACACCCAAAATTTGGTGGGGTGGAGTCTCAGAACCACCAGGGTGTGGCAAACAGTGTGAACAAGTTGGATGAAGATATGGCACCTGCCTACCAGCTCTATAAGGGACTCTCAGAAAAGGAACAATGGCTTCTGCAGTGCAATTGTATGGCTGAATGCTGCCCTTCAGCTCTTGTCCTGATGCTAGACAATTCAGGTTTTTCCCTATATGTCTCTGTTGCCTTTTGAGCTGCTGCTCCAGCGATGGAGCTCAGAGGGAGTGAGTCCCTCAGTGAGTAAGTCTGTGTGTAGGCCTCTTTAAGAGGAACTGCCTGGAATTTCTGACCCCTCTTCTCCCTCAGCCTCAATCCCTGCTGGTTTTTACAGCCAGAAGCTATGGAAACTTCTCTGCCCAGCCCTGAAACCTTGGGTTCTGGGACCTGGTGCAGGGCTGGGACCTCTTGCTCCTCCAGGGAAACCTCCAGAGCCAAGATATCCCTCCCAATTTTTATCCACCTCATGTGGATGTGGGACCAGCCAGTTAAGCATCTTTGCCTCTTCTGCCAGTCTCGATGTGGCTTCTTCTTCAAATCCCTAATTGTAGAACTTCCCTTCAGCTGGATTTGAGGTGGTTCTGAATGATGCTTTTCTGTAATTTAGTTATAGTTTTAATGTGGTTGTGGGAGGTTGTGAGTACCGCATTTACCTACACCATCTTAATCTCATTACAATGATGTTAACCCCCCTTCATTATTTAATCAGAATTCACCTTAAACATCCTTAGATCCAAAAGGATCT
This sequence comes from Glossophaga mutica, assembly GCA_039655065.1. Classification (NCBI taxonomy): domain Eukaryota; kingdom Metazoa; phylum Chordata; class Mammalia; order Chiroptera; family Phyllostomidae; genus Glossophaga; species Glossophaga mutica. Next base: position 147,394,286 of record CM077306.1, read on the forward strand.
AACTTCTTAAGATCCTTAGGTTTCTTTTGTTTCTTTCCCATTTGTTTGTTTGTTTGTTTCCCTCTCTCTCTCTCTTCCTTTTTTTGGTTATTATGAGTTTATTTTGTTTTGGTTCTTTGGCCATCTGTATTTGGTCAGTTTTTTTTTTTTGCCATTTGTGTGTCAAAATGGTCAGCTGACAACCTCCTGAGTTTTAGCTTTGTTAGGAATTCAGGACTAAAATTCTTTTTGTTCAAAATCTCCTGGCTTTTTTATCTGTACTGAAGAGATAATGACGCTCAAGCCCTTGCCTTCCTCCCAGTTTGAGAGAGATTAAGATAAGTGAAAACAGGAATTTTTCAGGTCAACCTCAGACTTACTGCTGTGTGCCAGACATTGTACTCTAGGACGACTTCTTATACAGGGAGTCAGGAAGGGTATTTACCCTTTCATCAGCTGGCGTTCGATTTCCTTTATTATCGTGCTGATCAGTGCCCACTGGTAGTGTGGATGATTGAATAGAAAAGCTAGAGCCACACTGTCATGTCACTTACCTAGCTGATAAGAGATTCAGGACAAGGACCCAAGTACTCTACTTGCTAGTACAGTATGAGTCTGAAACCCAAAGGAATTGATCTATATTGTCATTCATTTCACAAAGGGAACATTTTTTTCACAACATGAAAAGATAATGAGATGGAATTTACTTAAACTTTTTAAGAAATTAGCCTGTATGTAGAGATTCCAATTAAAATTTCCAAATAACAGAACTTTTAAATAATCTGAATTTTTATAAATCAGAATTAAAATAAATGCTAAGCAGATACAAATATACCCTTCTGAACTTTGTATAGTTGGGTACATAGAACATTTTCTAGTTATATTTTGCTTTCATTTATAGATTACCACACAATCACCCCAAGTTGCTGGGTAGGAAAATAATTAGGAGACTAGCTCAGAGTTTGCAATACTGTAATCAGCCTTGGTGATTGACAACAAAGAGTGGACATGAATGAGTGGGGAGGGTTTTCTCTACAGCCCCTAAGACTATGAACATCTGTTTCTGTGTGCAGTGAATTTCTACTCCTTACTAAAGGAACAATAGATACTGTTTTTAAAAATATAATCTTTATGCATGTTGCTAGGTTACTCAATTTTGAGCCTTTTTGTTTTTTTAATTTTATTTTAATTGTTGTTCTTGTACAGTTTTCTGTCTTTTACACCCATCCCAGCCCACCACCCCAGCCCTCCCCACCTTCCTCCCATTTCCACCCCCCCCCCGTTTTTGTTCATGTATCCTTTATACTTGTTACTTGAGCCTTTTCTTTACAATACATAATTATAAGAAACCACTGGGAGAGATGCAGAGGTAAGAAATAAAAAGATGAAATATATAGTAATATGAGTATATGGGAAATTGATATTATCATTAAGATACTGGATATGGTAATAAATAGACTGATTGCTAGAAAATATATTTGAAAACTAGGCAAGAAAGGGTTCCATTTAGCCACAAATTATAGTAAAATACTTCTAATTTCAAATTTTCTATTTTTCTAACTTCCTCAAAAGTATTTAAATGATTTTTTATCATTTTTTATTGTTACTGTATTGCAGTCGTCCCAATTTTTTCCCCCTTTGCCATCCTCCGCCCATCCCATCCCCTGCTCTTGCAGTCAGTTCCCACACTGTTGTCCATGTCCGTAAGTCATTCATACATGTTCTTTGATTAGTCCCTTCTTCTTATTTCCACCATGTCCCCCTCCCATCTCTCTTCTGGTCACTGGAAGTCTGTTCCATGTTTCTATGCCTGTGGTTCAATTTTGTTCATTAGTTTATTTTGTTCAAGATTCTGCTTATATGTGATATCATATGGTATTTGTCTTTTACCAACTGGCTTATTTTACATAGCATAATATTCTCCAGCTCCTTCCACACTGTCACAAAAGGTAGGGTTTCTTTCTTGCTTTCTGTTGCATAGTATTCCATTATGTAATGGAACGTACCACAGTTTTTCTGATCTACTCATTTACTGATGGACACAGGCTGTTTCTAGCACTTGGCTATTGTGTATATCCCTGCTATTAACATAGGGATGCATAAGTTCTTTTGAATTGGTGTTTTGGTCTTCTTAGGGTATATTCTCAGCAGCAGAATTGCTGGGTCAAAGGGCAGTTCCATTTTTAGTTTTTTGAGGAAATTCCATACTGTTTTCCACAGTGGCTGCACCAGTCTGCATTCCCACCAACAATGCATTAGGATTCCCTCTTCTCCACATCCTCTCCAGCACTCGTTGTTTGTTGATTTTTTTAATGATTGCCATTCTGACTGGTGTGAGGTGATATATCATTGTGGTTTGAATTGCATTTCTCTGATGGCTAGTGATGATGATCATCTTTTCATATGTGTATGGGCCTCCTGTATTCCTGCATGGAGAAGTGTCTGTTCAGGTCGTTTGCCCATTTTTTAATTGGATTGTTTGTCTTCCTGCTATTGAGTCATATGAGTTCTTTGTATATATTAAAGATTAAACCCTTGTCTGATGTATCATTGGCAAATATGTTCTCCCATATGGTTGGTTCCCTTTTCATTTTGAAAAGGGAACCAACTGTTTCTTTAGCCATGCAGAAGCTTTTTAGTTTGATGTAATCCTGTTTGTTTATTTGTTCCTTTATTTCCCTTGCCCTAGGAGATATATCAGTAAATGTATTGCTACGTGGAATATCTGAAGTTTTACTGCCTGTCTTGTATGCTAGTATTTTTGTGGTATCATGACTTATATTCAAGTCTTTTATCCATTTTGAGTTTATTCTGGTGTGTGGTATAAGTTAATGGTCTAGTTCCATTTTTTTTTTTTTTTTTTGCATGTATCTGTCCAGTCTCCCAACATCATTTATTGAGGAGGTTGTATTTGCTCCATTGTATGCTCCTGCCCCCTTGGTCAAATATTAATTGAACATAGGGACATGGGTTTATTTCTGGGCTCACTATTCTGTTCCATTGATCTATGTGTCTGTTCTTATGCCAGTACCAGACTGTTTTGATTACGGTGGCCTTGTAATATAGTTTGACATCAGATTGTGATCCCTCCTACTTTGTTATTCTTTCTTGTAATGAGACAAAGAACAACAGCTGACTAAAGGAAGAAAGAATGATTTTGAAAGGACAGAGTGAAGAGAAATAGGAAGAATAAGGAATAGGAATGAGGCGTAGCTTGGGGGAAAATAAGATTTACAACAAAAATAAGAAAGGGCAGGAAGAAGGCAAAATGGAGTAAGACAAGGTAAGAGTAAAATGTGAGATTTGAAATCAAAATGAACTAAAAAATAATATAAAAATCTAAATAAAAAGGACAAGAAATAAAAGACAAAGAATAGTGAGTTAGTTGGAATACAACTGATGCAAAAGAAGAAGTCTTTAAAAAACTATAAGAACAAAGAACAAAAAGAACACAAGTTCTGAAGAGGAATGAGGTGGAACTTGTCTCAGCAGGGTTTGGTGTTGTTTGCCTTCTGTCTTCTCTTTCTGGATCTACCTCTGGTTTTTTCTCAGCTCAAAGTCCTGGGGTGGGTCATCCAACTTCCAGTAGAAGCACCTTTATCACCTTCACCTGCCTCTCAAGTTGGCTTCTATTGTGATCAAGAAGGTTCGACCCCTGTGTGTCTCCCTTGGGCACTGTGCAGTCTTCTGGGAAATTTGTGGGTATGTTCCCCCTGCCCCTGCACCACCTATCTTGGTCTGTCCCACCTTATTTCCAATAATATGTAGTTTCTGCTGAGTTAGCTGTCCATTTCAAGGTAGGAGCCAATCTGTGTAAGAGGGTCAGCTCTTTTCTACTTGGTGCTGGAAGCTCTGTGTGTGAACCAAGAATGGGTGGGGCCCTGATTCCCCTTGCTGCACTGATTTCTAATCTCCCTGCCTTGCTGGCTTCAGTGGAATAGGACCTTAGGAACCAGTGTATTTTGTCTCCCTGAGAAAAGTCCAAAATGGGCCCTTTAAGTGTTTCTTTTTCTGTCTTTCTCTTGCAGATATGCACACTGCAGGGTGTTCTTGAGCCTCCTGCTTGTAGTCCTGCAGGACATCCTGCAGGGCGGGGTGTGTCCTTCCCTTCCTGGAGGTTCAATCTTCCCAGGGAAGGTGACTCTGGCTATAAATAATCTCAGGTGCTCCACTCCCACCTGTCCAGTTCCCAGACCACTGCCGTTGTAGCAGACTCAGTCTCCACTCTGCACAGTCTCTGGCCTGTCAGCTACACCAGGCTAGGGCCGAGAAATCCCCTTGCTGTGCACCTTTCCATTCTCTCTGCCCAGCTGCACTCAGTGGAAGCAAACCACACCCTCATTCTTTTCCCATTGCTGGCAGAGCAGCTTCGCAGGGGGTCCGTGCCCAGAACACCTCAGCTCCCATTTTAAAAAATCCAGGCACTCCCACCGTAGTGCTGAGTCACTGTCTAGCTTTGTGTACACACCACTTTTCCAAAAAGCCAAAAGTCTCTCACAGTCAAGGCTTCCTGCGGCCTGTCTACATCCTACCCAGGTGCAGGTAGAATCCCTCTCTCTCTGGCACTCTCCAGGTTAGCGTTTGCCACTGCAGCTATGGGTGCGCTGCTCCCTATGTGTGTGTGTAGCCTGGATCTCCCCAACTTTGTGTATCCAAGTCACTCCAAGCTCAGTTCTGGGGTTCTCTGCCCTGGGAGGGGAGGGAGCAGCAGAGCTGAGAGGTCCAGGTTCTTCAAGGCCTCAGGTGCCATACCCAAGGTACTTCCCCTTCAACCTATAAAATCTCCTTACCTCCCGTTGTGTACTCCTTGACTTCCAAACTTCATACCAGCTAAGATCCCATTGAATGATTAGTTTATTTTTCAGAAGATCAACCAGGTATCCGAGCTAGGGACAAGAGCAAGTGACTCCACTTCCACCTACTTGGCCACCATCTTTTCTCTCAAAATGTTTTACACTAAATGAAATGATAATTTCCCCTAAATAACACAAAAAAGTGATCCATTCATGTTGTGTACTTTGACTTACTACCCCATCCCTGTATTGTTTCATGTCTCACTGAAATTCTCAGCAACCCTGGTATTCGTTTCTAATGATATATCTGATTTCCTATAAATGAACCCTAAGTTCACCTTGAAAATCTTGTAACGCTCCATACCTACTCTTGCATGTGCTCTGTAACGTGTAGATATATAAAATATGAAATCCACCTGTCACTGTTAGGGCTGGTCAGCTGGCTATCTGGCCGCCTGGTTGTCCCCTCCATCCCTTCTGTCGCTCTGTTGTTGCTCCTTTGTTGGGTGCTCTCACCCCAGCCTGTGCTCAGGTCCCCAGAGCTTCCTCTCCACCTCTGGACCACACCAGGCTTGTTGCTGTCTCTGTACCTTTGTACTTATTTTGTCACGTGGTAGAGCCACCTTCTCAGGAAAGCCCTTCCCTGAGCACTCCATACAACTGAGTTCCGTTTTATGTACCGCAAACCTCTGTGGACACCCTGTCTAAGACCTCCTCATACATATTCCCTCACTAGAATATAAAATTCTGTGGAAGTAGGGGCATCATGGGGTCTGAAATAGGTGACTGAAAAATGATTGAATAAATTAATATTTTAAGAAATCAACATCAAGGTCCTGAAGGCTTCCTGGAAAAGGGCATTTAAGCTGAATTTGAAAAGTGGACTATGCGAAAGGTAGCAGGAGATCAAAGTTTTAGAAGAGAGTAGTTTATGTTATAAAATAGCAAACTTTGTAATGGAGGTAGGCCTGGCATGTCTGTCCTGGGTTGTGAAGGGATTAAAGGTAAATGAAGAATAAGTTTTGGGGAGCCAGGGAAAACTTCTAACCAGGGGAGGGACAGGATCAGAATGGCAACAACAGTGTGGAGGCTGCTGGATGAGTAAGACAGTGCGTAGTAATTGCAAGGAGTACATACCTCCACAACCCACCTCTGTCCTGCTGATGTTTTGCCTCATCGGTGACTAAGGTCATTAATGTCCTGGAGTGAACTGGAACATAAGTCAAACCTGGAGTTGTTTAGTTAGCAATTATTTATTAATGCCTACTCTGTAGCAGGCATTGCACCTCTAATACAGTGGGCTGTGAAGCCAGTGTATGTGACTCAGCAATGTTGGTTTTACACACCTAAATTAAGATGCAGCTTTAACGATTTACCTATTGATACTTAAGCCAGTGAAGACAAAGCTGGTAAATACCTTCCTGTATAGGAAGGAGGTGTATTTAATTCAGTAAATGTAATCAATTTATTTATTACTCTGCACAGTAATACTTAGATATCTTGAAACAACTGCAGATAAGAAATATAGCCATTGAAAATGTGCAAGAAACTCCAAGAGCTGTGGGGAAGCATATGTTGTTTCTTGTCAGTTTTGCCTCTTATGTATGTGATTTACTCTCTAGAGATAGTTTTCTTCTGTCTGGACCTCCGCACAAAACCCACTCCAGCCATAACATTCTTGGATTACTACATCACAAATTTTACCTTGTTTTGAAACTAGACTACAATGACTGATTTCACTAATTTTGCATTTATTATAAAACTGAATTCTAGTGAAATAATTCAGTTAGCAAAGATACTGTTAATTTTGTGCAAAAAGTGATGTATTGTAGTCTTGAAACTAGTTCCTGTTGTCACTGCCACGGAAAAGGAAACCTGTTTTTCCCCCAGAATATTAGTGTTCAGAGCTGTTGCTTATTGATAGGGAAAGAATAGTTGCCATAGCAATCCAGCAGCCTCTGAGGGAATGCGGTCATGGCCTTAAGCATCCGGCAACCCACCCCGTTTGGAGAGCACCTCTGAAAAGAATTCCTTCCAAAGATACTAAATTACTGAGATAAAATAGTTTAATTTCTGTAGCTCAGATTTGTCCATAGGTTTGTTTGCACACCTACCTTATGTAATGAAAAGAAAAGCATTTATAATAAACATATCATATGTGGTTATCTTCAGGGATGAGGTTAAATACAAGTATATCACATGCTCATTATTTCATAAACATGTTCTCAAACACACAAGCAACCTTTACTGTTTTTCATGTGAGCTACAGAACTTAAAAACCAATTCAACAAGATGCCGATTGAATGTATTTATCAATATTTGGGGTTTTCGGAGCTTCAGCAAGTGTTGTGAAGTAAGGAAAATCATAGAATTATAGAAATCTGCACAAGCTGAGCTGAGCAAAACAAGTGACTTAATACTCATGTATAATAATCGTTTTACAGTAACATCAACCTGCCATCAGTAGTTCTAAATCTGAAGTTGCTCGCAGGACAGCTTGCCGTGTGAACACTGCATTTACAGGACCGAGACTGCACATTTGCTCTGCAGCTGTGCGGAACAGTTATCAGTTTGGCGCACAGCATGATTGCTTTGGAGGGACACTAGACACTTCAGATCCCGTTTGGCAGTCCTGAAGTAACGAAAGTACCTATTGCTGAAGTGAATCATATGTAACTTAATTAGATTTGCTACATAATTAGTATTTGAAGACACCTAAGGAAAATCCTTGTGGGTTGGTGATTTGTTATATCAAATATATGCATGTGCATTTAGGGAACTGGGGATTGAATCTGATGCGATTCTACTGCATCAAAATCCATATGTATTACGCTCGTATGCAATTTTTTAATCAGGCTCTTAAAAGTGATACTTTCCCAGGGATGACTGAAATGCTTGTCCAGACAGCTGGGACCTGTCTGCTTCCATGCATGGGGATGGGCCTTCTGCACATAGCCGTGCCCACTCGATCACACTGATATGTGTGTAAACAGCTTTCCGCCTATGATATGAGAGCCCACAGCTATTCAATGACCACCCAGGTCAGCTGTAAAGAGTGTGGCAGTGGCCACTCATCGAACCGACAAATATAGTCTGAGACAGGGAAATCCGTGCTGCACTTAAATTTACATTTTAAGATTAATTTAATTGTAAATCTTATCTGTTGTTTTTAATTTCACAAAAAGAATTTAACTTTTTTCTTAAAAGACATTTCTTTAAATATTTACAAGATTTTCTTGTGTAGTTTTAGAGTTGTACAAAATGAGTTAACTCTGAGGAGAGGATTAAATTTCATATACTAATTTAAGTCTATGATAAAACTTGTAACCTATGTTTATTTAAAATATTTTTCTAATCAATCAAAAGTCTGTCACATTCCTATCAATTGCTTAGTACCTCAATTCATCTAGATTTTATTATAGATAAGGAAATAAATGAAAGGAAACATTTAATTTCCTGATGGAGCACTTTAGTGATTTTTTAAATTTAAACTTACAGCCTACTATAGTTTGAACATCCAGTTTTTCCTAAGTATTCACAGCTTCGGAAGTGAAGGTGACAGCTCACATCCTGTACTCTATCTCAGTGCCAGTAATTACATGGAAAACAGGGACCCACGCGCCACCCCCCACCCGCCCCATCCCCTCATTTGCACACCTTCTCCCCCGCAAGCATCTAAAGGGAACAAATATAAATCCAAGCCTCACTTACTGTAACTCTGATTTAAAATTTATTCTCTTCCCTCCCCCCACCAAAAGAGGCACTATGCTGCTAAGTTTTTTTGTTGGTTTGTTTTTTTGTTTTTGCCCCTTCCCCTCCTAGAAACCTGCACAACAGAGAGAGGGAGAGCTACGTGGCTCTTGTGAAATAAGAGAAAGAATTCTAGAAATATATTTAAAGCTACGTTACTTTGACCTAAGTTCTAGTTCATTCCTTCTGAAAAAAATGAGGACAGTAACTCATATTTTTATACGATTGTTCAAAGGCAAGGGTTAGCAAGTTCTGGCCTGTGGGCCAGATTAAGCCCACCCCCATTTTTGTGCAGCATGCAAGCTCTTTCTAGCCTAGCCTACAGGACACACAGTATAACCAGTGATGTGGCAGAATTTTTAAAGCTTTTCAAGTTAAAAAAACATCTTCATCGGAGTGGATAAAAACAAACAAACAGTTCCATCAGTTTTTCTTTCACAGGTATAATGAGCACTAGATATAAATATTAAATATTTCCTTGTATCTAAGCAAGATGCTTTGGCCCACTATTTAACCTTAAATCTTTCTCAGTAACACTCAAGATTAACCAGGAGAACTGGTTCAAATACCAACAAAACTGTGAGCACCTATGTGATCTTCGGCCCTCCTTGAACCAGGGCGGCCTCAGCTCCTCACTTATGTCATCACAGAAAGTCATTGAAAGGATTAAGTGAGACTATACAAATACTTACCCTTGTTTATCACTAAATAAGAACATCTCTTTGGTTACTATTTAGTGAACATCTGGCTTTTCTGTTGCCTGTATGCCTGTACTTACTCCTTTCTCTGAATGGATAGGTATGTGGACAAATACATTTCTTCTCCTGTAGGCTGTCATATTGTTTCTTGGGACATTGACCAGAATGTGTTGATTAAACACAGGATTACTTGTTGATGTCCATGCATGCTTATGTACATCACTATGCGTGATATATGATGTACCGGGAAATTTCTGGGTCCTCTTTCAAAGAGTCGTTGCTTTTCATGTTAGCCTCTGATTCCTAATTGAGGGACCAGATTGAATTGATAGAGTTCAGCCTCAAGTAAGTAGATAAAAAATAGTAAGTTAATGTTCTGGTCCATCTAAATAAATTATGTGAATATTGACATTTTTATGAACTGTATACATTTAATCTAAATTTATTAATAACAGTACCATTGGGGAATGCTATTATGATATTTTCACACTAAAGTATAAAAGTATCCAGAGCTAAATTGCGGTTTCTCACCACCTGCTCACTAGTGTCTCTATGGTTTTTATCAGGCTTACTGGAAGTTCGTTTATGGAGCATGCAATATGTGTGGACTTGGGTTTGGTTCCTCTTATCAGCACACAATTTACCCAATATTGGGAGCAAAAGAAGAGGGATATATCTGCATCTCCCCCTAATTCTGAAATGTCCATTCTTGAATTTATGAAAATGCATATATGCAAATGCATAGACATTCAACCTGAAAAATTTCTATGTAAGAAATATTAAGCACCTTCACAGGTAGAAACATAGATATGTAAATACAGTGAAGAAGAAAATATATTTGGTATTCTGCATTTTATTATAATTTGATACAGATAGTAATTACAGTTGCTAGATTTAATGAATAGGTCAAATTCATTATGTTAGCAAAAGTCATCCTCATCTAAATAGTGAGAGCATTTATAAGCCTTCCCTTACTCTGGTCAGAGATTGTCACTATTACTGAGGTCAGAAACATGTTTGCTTTGTTAATTTGTTTAATTATCAAACTTTGGAAGTGCAGCTACCACTGGAATCCAGTGACTGAGTGTGTGACCACATCCCCCTAATTGTTGGCGATAGCCTATAACGTTTATTTCTCTAGTAAAATTGCAGTGATCCAGTGACCAGAATTACACTGCTGAAAAATAAGTTGGCACAATTTATTCATTCAGTAAAACCAAGCTTAAAGTCTCTGTTGCTATGACACCCAATGTTAACTTTTTAAAAAATGTGTTTAATTTCAGTAAAAACATTGACACATCTATTTTGGCATTATGTCGATAAAGTTGATTTTTCCCTTTTCCTTGCCTTATTTAACAAGTTCTTTTAGCATTTTTTAAACAAACTAAAAGACAAACTAGAAATCAAAAACATTTTTAAACCGAAGGAAAAAGCAATAAAAACCCCTCTATATTGCAGCAAAAGCATATCATTTGTAAAATAGAAAATATATTCTAGCCATTATTTTTTAAATCCAGCTTCTCAAACTTTTTAGAAAGATGGTGCCAGATAGGGAGAAATCACTCTAGATTAGCAGTTTCATTTTGTAATTGGTTTTGAAACTTAAAAACAGGTCGTGAGAAATCCTAACAATTTTTTTTAGTGCAGGTTCAGCCCCCCGAATTCTAAGATAATACCAGTACATTTTCTATGTCACAAGACAAACAAGTCGTCAGGTTGCTTTAGATAGGGTTCATTTCTGCCTTCCGAGCACCATTATGTGGTGTTATAATGCTATTCGAAGAATTTTGTGGAAAAAAAGCAAGCAGAAAGAGTGATTGCTTTGTAGGATCATCAAATGTTGCTCTACCAGATGATTTTAAATTTCCTGGTACCAAGCCAAGAAAAAAATCCTACCTTACAGAGAGCGATTTGTTCCTGCGATGACTCAGGGCTGCGAGTCGCTTGTGTTTACCGTTACGCGTCCGCATTCTAAAGAAATTTCGCTTGCAAACTTTGCTGTGTTCATGCTTTCTTATATAGGAAGAATTTTGAACTATAAATTTTAAGAAGCTTCGGGGTCTGTGGAAATTTGAGAACACTGCCTTTTTTTCTACTGTTGAATATAAATTGTTTTAACAAAAGCAATGGAGCCACAGTACATTTTAAATGTCAACATTTGCACATCATATATCTCAAAAGAATTTAAACTTTAGACTTTGAACTTTTAAAACATCAGAACATCGTTGCAGACTGATTGCAGCACATAAGCAGAATATGTTGCAGGAAGATTTAATGAAGAAGTTGATTTTTTCGCCATTGTTTCTTACAGCTCTCCTCAGGTGAAAATGGTGAGGCAGCTTTGGGTGGTAGTTCAAGGCTGTAACGAGGGCAAAGTCTGAGATTAGAACCGAACCTTGACAGGTTTAACCTGGTCACGGGAAAACCAGAGTGGTTTGGATGGAGTGCTGGTGATTTGAGATAGGATTATAAATTCCAGGACTGAGTTATCACTTGCTTTCATTTATTTCTGATTTTAAATATAGTGAAATTTATAAAATTATCATTTTGAGAAGAAAGCAATTTATATTATAAATTATTGATGTTAGTGTTAAATTTTGATATTGAAATTTGTTCTTTAATTTCAACAGTTAATGTATTGAGATTCATAGATTAAGCCTATATTAACATGCTTATATTCTGGCATGACTATTGAATCTGAACAATGAATCATTTCTGTGTATATTTTAATATCATTCTTCAATTTTGTTTAGGTAGCTATACTGTATCCAGGAAAACTTTTTGAATCAAAAATAATATTTCTAACTTCAGAAAATAAGCTTCTATTTTAAAAATGAATTGGAATTTAAATGAAAATCCTAATTTAGAAATTCCTAATTTAGAATTCAGTTTCATTCTTTAAGTAGCTGGAAAAAATATTAAAAAACAAAAATTATAACAAATTTTCAGCAATTTGCATTAAAAAGGAAAAAATGGAATTTTTTATAAAGTCAACAGATATTGAAGACATTCCAATGAAGTTAAATAATAAAAATCTCAGCTTCTAATTTAGTCAGGAGTATGATCTTATAATGGAAGTTTTGCTGAAGTAGTTGGGCCTTAGTAAAATGTTTCAGGTGTTATACAACTCTGGATAAAATTATATTATTCACACATTATATTATGTATACTGCTTTATTTAGTTATATAGTTTCAGCTGTGTTTTAAAAGTGAGAAACTTCATAGCAACAAGTTTTTGTTGAATATATTTTATGTGAGTGGTACTAGAAAAATAAAATGAACATAGCTCTAATGTTTAGGGGAACATTCTGTTAGTTTGGGGATAGATTAGGGACTCAGCTGTCTGAAGAATTAATTGCATAGATCTATGTTATATAGAAAATTGGTACAGACTAATATGTATTTTAAGTTCCATTTCAAAAATATGATGCCTGATATTTAAACCATTAGCTTATATGAAAAATATTATCATTAATAAAACTGTATTTATTTAATTCAGTAATGAAGTTAATTTGGAGTTGCTGATATAGTGACTTTACCGGGTTTTTTCCCCTCCTCATTAAACTTTATTTTAGTGGGTCACAAAATTCTGTGACAGATTTTTGGTTGTTTCTGTTAAAAAGTATTGACTTTAAAAACTAATAGCTTAAAAACTGTCACATATAAGAACAAAACAATTGGTCCACAAAACATTCTGCTTTGCTTCTGAAGGTTTTATGATGTATTATAATTACTAACCTGTCTTTTACTATTAAACTTAAATAGCCAATTGAGATAAACAGTTCTGAGACTGTTCTACCACTGATTACCACTGAGGTGGCAGGTATTGGGCATAATATTCATTTAGTCTTCTGAGTTTTCTGGGCAGACTCGGTGACTTTGCCAGCTCCAGCTGCTTTCTTGTCCACTGCTTTGATGACACCCATAGCAACTGTATGTCTCATGACACAAACAGCAAAGCAGCCCAGAGGAGGATAATCAGAGAAGCTCTCGACACACACAGGCTAACCAGGAACCATATCAACAATGGCAGCATCACCAGGTTTCAGAAGCTTTCGGCCATCTCCCAGCTTGCTCTCAGAACAATGATCAATCTTCTTCAGCTCAGCAAACTTGCAAGCAATATGAGCTGTGTGACAGTCCAGAACAGGTGCACATCCAGCACTGATTTGGCCTGATGGATCAGGACAATCACCTGAGCTGTGAAGCCAGCAGCTTCCATTGGTGGGTCACTTTTGCTGTCACCAGCCACATTGCCCCAGTGAACATCTTTGACAGACATGTTCTTGACATTGAAGCCTGCATTGTTCCCAGGAAGAGCTTCACTCAAAGCTTCATAGTGCATTTCAACAGAGTTAACTTCGGTTGTAATGTTGACTAGAGCAAAGGTAACCACCATGCCAGGTTTGAGAATACCAGTCTCCACTTGGCCCACAGGGACAGGACCAATACCACCAATTTTGGTGGTGCAGATGCAGGGGCTTGGCAGTTGGATGAGTTGGTGGCAGGATGCAATCCAGAGCTTCAAGCATTGTGGTTCTACTGTCACTTTTATGGCTGACTTTCCATCCCTTGGCTCTTGGCTCCAGCATGTTGTCACCATTCCAACCAGAGTTGGCACAAATGCCCCTGTGTCGGGGTTATAGCCAATTTTCGGAATGTAGGTGCTGACTTCTTTAACAATTTCCTTGTATCTCTTCTGGCTGTAGGGTGGTTCAGTGGAATCCATTCCATTAACACCAACAATCAGCTGTTTCACACCCAGTGTGTCAGCCAGAAGGGCATCCTCATGGGTCTGCCCATTCTTGGAGGTACCTGCTTCAAACTCACCAACACCAGCAAGCAACAATCAGGACAGCACAGTCAGCCTGAGATGTCCCTGTAATCATGTTTTTGATAAAGCTTCTGTGTCCTGGAGCATCAATGATGGTCACACAGTACCTGCTGGTCTCAAATTTCCCCGGGGAAATACCAATGGTGATATGCTCACTGTCAGCTTTCAGTTTGTCCAAGACCCAAGCATACTTGAAGGAGCCCTTCCCCATCTCAGCAGCCTCCTTCTCAAATTTTTCAGTGGCCGTTTTGTTGATCCCAGCACACTTGCAGATCAGAGGGCCAGTAGTGGTAAACTTGCCAGAATCTATGTGACCACAGACGACAATGTTGATATGAGTTGTTTCCTTTCCCATTTTGACTTCGATTTAGTGGTGGTTTTCGTGACACCTGTGTTCTGGTGGCAAGCCACTGTGAAGAAGCTACAGGTTTCTTTGACTCATTTGCTGAGAAAATATGCTTTAAGATACCAGAATTATTTTTTTCTCATCAGCTAAAACTCATATTTTGGCTATGGGCAAGTTTTCAGGGTAGATTTAAAACCTATTTAAAACAAATATTATCTGATAATATTTGGAAGCTAGGGGAAGACTAACCTTACATAAATAATTAGGAGTAATCAACTTATAATCAAAAATAAGTTTCTAAGCTTATGGACTTTTATTAAAACTATCAAAAATACATCATTGTAGCATATTAATTTAGTTTTCTCATATTTTTAGCATTTAACTCTTGCATTGGTCATTATAACATCTAGACAACTACTGTAATTGCATTTAGAAGCAAAGTCCCCATTGTTTTATTAATAATAATAGACAAGAACCCAATGGTATTGGAATTTAGGTTTAAAACTTTTTAAAAATTTAGGTTTAAGCATGTTCACAAATCATTTGAAGTTCTTTCTTAATGTTTTCTCTTAGAGTAGAAGTAACTTCATGATCTTTGTGTCTTGTTCAATGCTCATTACATTTATAGCTTATTGGACTTTCCCACACCCCTCCCCTTGGAAACAAAAATAAATTCTCATAGTTTAAATGTGTTACGGTGGCATAATAACAATTATATGATAGAACCTGAAACTTTATGTTTGAAAAGTTACTTAAAATCAGTTTTTTGAGTTGCTACTTTGTAAGTAAGTTGTAGACTGATGTTTCTTGTGGTTCTAAGGAGGAACATACAATCCTGATTTATCAGATAATTCTATAGGGAATGATGTCTATTTTGACTTGTAATGTGTTTCTCATCACTGTGTCCTGTTTTCTGATTTTCCATGAAATGTTTAGAAAAATTAGTTCAGTAGTTTTTCAGGAGAATGAAATGAATTTCATCAGCCAATGTCAGCTGTAAAAACGTAGGAACATGTATAAAATACCTAAATTTTTCTTATCTCACTTTAAACTTCATAATTTTCTAACTCAAGATGATATATATGTATTTTTGCACTGTGGGCTATATCCAACTAACTTTCTGTCACTGAAAACCAGAATAAAAATTATTTCAAAATTGTTCTTAGAAATCTGAGCCTGGAATTGCCTTGCATTAAAAAACAAAAGCCAAATAAATCAAATCATGTTGTACGGTCTTTATCTTGACTCTATTTTTTGAGGTATGTATGCCTTGATTACATTAATTTATCTACTTCTACTGGTAACCGTTTGGTAGCTGACTGAGAGCCTCTTTTCTATAGTAGCGCTGCTTGGAAAGTATGTTCATTTTGGAGGAAATTTTAAACCATTTCCCTAGCCCTTGACTATAGCCTCAGGAACTGGCAATTAGTGGCTAGGTCCTTGCTCCCCAGCAGGAGGCAGCACTGGGCTTGTCTTTCCTTGCAGCTTGACTGTGGTCTCCACCCTCCTTCCTCATAAAGCATTTAAACTTAGTTTGGTATTCTTTTTTTTTAAGCCTTAGAAAGTGTCCAGTAAATAGTAGCTGTTCAGGTTCTGTGCTATAAGGAACATTACTTCTCACTGTTGAGTTCTGTGTTACTAGAATCTTGTCTTCAACGATGATATGGTTTATCACTGCAAATATTTACCTTGTGTTTATTCTAACTTGGAAAATCTTCAGAGGAAAACAGAAACTTCACAGTTACTGAGCACTGTGATATGTCAGGCATGAAACTAGGTACTTCTCATATGCTACTCCACAGTCTAGGAAAGCAGCTAGGCAAGGCAACAGTAGTGTTACAAAGCAATAGGAAGATACCACAGCAGAATTGTAAATACTTTTATTTTGCTATTGAGCAACCAGAGGCTAGGAGTGGTTAAATCACAGTAGAGCATAGGTTCCCTTCGGACAGAATTCCAAATTCCATGCTGCATCAGTTATGTTATCAGCCCTGCCATAAAACAGCAAAAAGATTCGTTGAGAGTGACTGAAGCCACACTGTGGAATGCCTGAGGCCCATCTCAGTGATGCAATTTCTGTGACACAGTGACAGGAGAATTTATGGTTAATACACTTAAAACTTG
Organism: Glossophaga mutica; assembly: GCA_039655065.1. Classification (NCBI taxonomy): domain Eukaryota; kingdom Metazoa; phylum Chordata; class Mammalia; order Chiroptera; family Phyllostomidae; genus Glossophaga; species Glossophaga mutica. The sequence goes on from CM077306.1 coordinate 147,410,810, forward strand.
AATCGGGAAATGGGGTCAAGTGATATTTACGTACATATACTTATATAACCTATATTACATTCACCAAAACATAGGGATATTGCAGTATAGTTGATTTTTAAAAACATCAATAGTATTTTTATTTATCTTAAAACAAGAATGGATCATATTTTGTTTTTACTTACATTCTCTTACCTGCTAGAAAATTATCAGGATCTCTGTTCTCTGCAGTTTCAACAAGATACTAATAAATTTGTTTTGTTACAGAAAACAGGCAAATAAAGAACTTATTTTGCCTGGGTCTATGATTTTTATGACTTGAAATTGGTATTCCGCATTGTCTGCTTCCTTTTCTGGTTATAATATGCATAGCAAGCCAGATGGCTAATATATAAGCAATTTGGGATATGCTGATTTGAATCATTTGGTATATAGCCTAGGAGGTGCCTGATCCCAAGACCATCTGTTTACTGCTCTGGGTGTTACCTTCATGCTGAAATGGGTTTTCAGTTTCTTCACGTCTTAGCCTCTACCTTCCATATGAATACAGAAGAGGCTTCTTAGACCAAACTTAACCCATTGTACCTCTCGAGGTTCTATTGTAAAACTTGAATCACAGCCTGCCTTCCACTTCATTGTTCTTATTTATTCCTATTTTTTTCTTGTTATTGCTGTTGAAGTAGTGCTTCAAAATTGCCGAAGAGTGACTAAGAACATGGGCTTTGTTGGCATCTTAGTTGGCTATGTTTGTATCTATTTGACTTTGGGCAAGTTTCTTCACCTTGGCTTCCTTATCTGTGAAATGGAAAATGATACCTCTTGCGTTTGTCAAACAATTAAATCAGATAAAATAGAACTTATTTAGCACCATGCCTGCTATCTAATAGTGACATACAGGTCACTACTCTTATTAACACATTTTAGAAAATTTTCATAGTTACAAAAAGACATGGCCAGATATAAATGCAAGTACATATATAGAATTTCATGCAAGGGTTTTTGGAAGGAATATGTTTTTTTGCAAATACCTGATTATTTATGCAAAAACACATACCACCAGAAAAGGAATGTAGGAGATACTACATAACTGATTCAGGGTTCACTTTCAGTCCTTTTAACTGGATTCAGGGTGAAACTTTGGACCACAAATAGCTGGAGAAAAGTTTCTCTTGGCACCTGTCTGGGTTCTCTCCTGTTGCCCTGGCCTACCTGTTACACTGCGGTCTGCTTTGGAACATCACCATCACACCCGCCATTGTTTTCCATGGCAAGCTCTCCAGGGAGAGAAACCAGCAACTGACACTTCCCGTTTTAGCCCCTGTGGTGGATACTACCTGTAATCTCCACAATTCCCTATGGGCTAGATGGTTATTTCTTCCTAATTTTCCGTGGATTACTATTTCTGAATCAAAAATCATCAAACATAGTTTCTAAACTATGAGTGTGCTTGGGGAATACAAAGAAGAATATGATTAATGGAAAAGAAGATGATTAATCTGGATTGTTTTGAAAGTTTAGGGCGCATGGTGTCTATAGTTATTGTGTCATAATGTGGTATATAATGAAGAGAGAGATATGCTTCATGGAGGATTAATTAGGTACATTGATCTATAAATGTGCCAAGGAGATTCAAATATTTTTCTAAGACTGTGTGAGTGTATTTCTGTGTGTGTGCAGCTTCTGTATGAAGAAGAAAACTGATGCAGAACGAAGATGCCCTGTTTCGATGGTTTCCCAGAGAAACAGTAATCACACACAGATCATTCATATGTGAACCAGATCAGTGGGAAGTAACTCTGCTTGACCCAAACATCTCATTTCCAATTGCTCTGAAGAAGTTTTAACACAAATTCATGAAAGGAAGAATTTAAATCTCTTTAATACACTGTAGTAAACAAAGTGTCAAAATTTCAAACTGTTTCATTTGGTCAGTGGATAGGCTTATAAAATTGAATCATAGTCATCCATATCCTTGATTATCTTCCATGATTTTTATAATACATTTTATATACTTATGTATAGTGTGTTAATTCCACAGAATTTACAGTAATTGTTTTCAAATTAAGGAAGTGCTACATACAAAATAACAAATTTGTGTTTGTTAATTCCATAAAATAATAACTATTATTCACATAAGAAGAAAATTCTTTACTCTTTCTCTTTATTTTAGTGCCCTTTAATTACAAAAATAATACTGTGTCATACAAACTCCAACAATATGTATAAAGTACAAAGTGGAGTCTTTTCTTACCTCCTGCCATTCCCAGTACAGTTATTGGATATAAAATTTGAAAAATACAGGAAACAAGAGAAAACATATCATCACTAATTTCAAGCTGCAGAGTTTACTGTGAACATCTTGTTATGATTTTGTCGTGCCTTACATTTGTCATTGCAGAACAGCTTGTTTGGTATAATCCAGTTTGGCTTAAACAGTGGACGTGTATGTAGGTGTCATATACATATACATAGATGCAGACATATTTTAAGTAACACCGGATCATGCCAAACATGCTGTTTGTCACCTGCTTTTTTTAACCCGCTTGTTTCATGCTACAATAGACTTATTTTCATGCCCTTGGATGGAATTGTATTTTGAGTTGAAATGTTTTGTCTCTGAAAAAAGATTTCTTTTGGAAGTTAACCATCTGTGTTCTTATCTGTAGGAAGAATGCTTCCTGAACCTGGAGGCTCCTATATCAAGAGTATGTGGATATGACACCCCGTTTCCCCATATTTTTGAGCCATTCTACATCCCAGACAAATGGAAGTGTTATGACACCCTTCGAAAGATGATCAACTATTGACCACAAAGGTAAGTCTGCCCTGCGTTTTGAGAAAGCTAGCGTGTGTCCCCGACAATAATGTTCTGTTACACAAGGAACAGCAGTCTTCAGTGTGTTGTATTTTGGTAAATGGCAAATTCCAGGTGAAAATGGGTATTCCAGGAAAAAAACTTAAATTTATAGTAAATTTGTGTTTAATAGAAGCACAGTAAGCATATGTATCATCTGGTCTCTCTAAAATAGATGCATTCATTTGTTAACATTGAATAATCACTACGTCAGGATGTTCTCTGTTGTGGTTTCATTGTAAATACACCCTACCTCATTGTTCCAGCTTTTACTCTTATTTCTGTGTATTTTTATCAGCTATTTAAAATCTTCACTAGGGCTAATTTCATTTATTTAAAAATGGCCCTTCAATTTGGGCTCCAGTGATTTTAACAATGACTCATACATAGTTTCCTGAAATTTGCCTTTATGTTATCTAAAAAAATAGGTTTGTTGAACCAGAAACCTATTTCATTATGTATAAAGGAAATTTTTACTTAGAAAAAGCTAAAATATCCAGCACCATCACCATTTCAAGAATCTTTTTGGCAAGTGAATGCTTTTAAATTGTGGGTAATAAATGACCTGTATTCATCACAGTTTTCTAAGTCGTGCTCACACACCTCTTCAGCAGGGTCAGTCTAGCAACAACAGACACCACTTGACACCGCTGAGTCAGGTTTTCAGGTGTGATGCTACAGAAGTTACTGCCACTGACACACTTATTTTGTCTTTCGCATTTTTGAGATGATTTAAAATGCATAGATAGGAATTAAATGCCATGTAATAATACAGCCCATACTTTTTAAAGGTAAGAAATACCATGTTTGAATGTAGGAGGTGGGGCGTGGGTAGGGCAGCAAGAGTAATGGGGAGGAAATGGGGACAACTGTAATTGAACAACAATAAAAAATCTGAAAAAGAAATACTATATTCCTTTATTCTGTGAATGGGTAGTAAAGCTAGCTCACCTAAAACCAGGGAGAACCTTTGAATTTGTGCAGAGAAAATAGTGCTCCCTCCTGCCCCTCTGATCTCCTCACCACGTATTCTGTGGTTCTGTTCTGAGAATACTGTTCAGGCCATTACCCACCCATCCATCCCTGGTATTCTCTCTGACGTGCAGAAGAGGTAGATGCTTTGTTTCTGATGTCCTCTTAGTGTGAAAGCAACCAGCTTCTACAGTAAAGTCACACTCGAGACCGGTTAGGGAACTTCCTCATTTTGTTGTCCATCTTCTTCCCTTCCATGGACCATCATAATGGAGAGTCAAGATAATAACATGCAGCCAGATGGCTTGTTGCTACTTTGAAAGTAGTATTTAGGTATTGGTTTTACCTTTGGATATGTATTTTTTAAAAACAAAGAGAAAATTGAGCCTATCGTGAGAATATGGTAAAATATGCATAGGTGCTCTATACCAAAAGTTAAAATGACATTGAAGAATGTAGTCATACAATTAAGAAAAATCTATATTTAATTCACAGCGGCCAGAATATCTATAATTATTGTTGATTTCTTTTACAGAAAACCTGGAAGATCATGGCTAGATATGGAAATATTTTTCTGAATTTTTTATATTGTCTCAGATTTATCTCTTCTTGAAAATAAGAGTTTTTATGAAATGAATCATGACGGATATTGGCTGAAAATTATAAATTAGTTATTGTATTAACACATGAATTGATTTCCATTAGAGTGTTTCGGATGAACTTTTGAAAGTGCTCCATGTGATGGTCTTATAAATTCCATTTAATTACATCTGTAAATATTGGGTGTGGGTAGTACTCAATAAAGCAAAGTCAGATTGTCTTCGGGTTGTGTGTCTTTTTTTCATTAGTAAAAGGAATTTTTATTGCAGATGAAGGGAACACAAATTCCGCCACCCTGAAGCTGCTCTTTTGAGATACTGGTGTTAAGCTGTTTATTAAGAAACAAGACTCAGGGGGGAGCTTTGACCCTCCCCAACCCCCCTTCCTCTTGTGTAAGAGATTCCGACAGAGAAACCTGCTTTAGGAAGTTCTTGGGATGTTCGCCTTAACCTAATGTGAGTTAATAGACAAACAAGAGCACTTCCTGCAGGCACCTGTTACCCAGACACCTCTTTTGTCCCCTTGTTGCCTAGCAGGGATTCCCCTGCCACGTGTGCCCGCCTCTTCCTGAGCCACCTGCAAATCGCCCGTTCTCACTTCTGAAATCTAAGACCCTATTCTCCTCTCTTTCTTAGTCCAAAACTTAGATACCGATGTCGCCTCACTGTCTCTGGAATTTTTGTGCTTCTGTGAATTCCCCATGCACATGTATTAAAACTTTGATTTTTCTCCTGTTAATCTGTTTCTGTTCATTTGATTATCAGCACAGCCAGAAGAACTTAGAAGATGGGAAAAAGTATTAATATTTTTTAGCCCCCTTACCCCAGACTAATTGTTAACTTGTTTATTAGATCTAAGTAAAATGAAATGCTGAGAAATGCTGAATTTTCAACTTTATTGTGTTGTATTTAGTTCTTTATGGCTGAGAGGGTTGGTTGTATGTTGATAAAACTTCTGGAATGTTTTTTCTCACTCACCCCTCTTGCCTCAGTAGGGTGTACTGATGGACATACTCATTTTTTCCCAGAATGGGGCGGCAGGATCGAACTTGCTGCCTGTCTCCATGGAGAGCATGGGCTTGTCTTTAGTTATAAAGGTGCCAAGCTTTTGCTGTAGCTGTATTTTTTTGCCATGATGTTACAAAAAGCATATATTTTGTTCCCATGCTCTGTATATTATTATGTAGCTAAAAAGAAAAACATTAGCAGCAATAAAAGGCTCAAACGGGAAGAAGCCTCCTTGTTGGGGAAGTTGCCATGGCCTCTTGTTTCTTACTTTGCCTCTTCAGCCCTTCACCACAGTTTCAGACAGGCCCGCCCTGCCAGGAATCCCTGTGCAGAACCCTCCGCCCTGGCCCTGCCTGTGGGCAGGCGGGTGCTGTTAGACTCGCCCCACTCCCAAGGATCTAGATGGGTTTCTGCTCAGGTCCAGCCCCCGATCCCCCACACTCCATCCCATAGAAAGCAGAGAAACAGGGTCCTAGAGTATTTTTCTTTCTCTGTAAATACTGTAAAAAGTGGACATTTTCTTAAGATTACAAATGTATGTTACATTAAAACTATGATTGAAAAGTGTGTCCTGTTTATTTTTATCAGATATTTGGAGGAGGATACAGAAGGTAACACTTGTAGATGGCCAGAAACGGGGAGGTAAAGGACAGGCACTTCATCACAGATTCTGGACAGCAGTAGGCTGAAACGGAGAACCACACCGTTTGTTAGGAGTGAAAATATAGCCGCCGTGTCCTTGGTTTAAAAATAGAAACACCTGTAATATAGAATGGGAAAAGATTATTTGTCAGCCACAAGGTTGGGAAGGATTTCAGGAATCCACTTGGCTTACGGTACTGGACTGTCTGAGTTTAATTCGCTACAACTCAGTATGGACTTTGGCTTTGGCCTTCGTTCTCCACCAAAGGCTCCAGACATCCTTGCTGGGAAGTGGGCGCTCACATGGTCCGTCCAGCCGAGCAGGGAGCGCGGTCGTCAACCACATCTAGGCCCACAGTGGGTTCTATTAGAACATGTTTGTTTTAGTTGAACATATTTTTTAGTTGATATTATTTATTATTTTAGTTGAAGTTACTTATTTTAAGTTATATTGCCATTGGTAATTTTTTAATACTGTTTTTTCTACTCATTTGGTATTGTAAAATTTTCCCATAGCTATTTTAACTTTGTTCTAACTTTGTTTTTGAAATAGCAAGCATGAGGACAGCTATGGGGATAATCTCTGCACAGATTGCCGCAATTTGAAGGCATTTTTCTCCCTCCAGTTAGCCCTGCCATCCCCATCAGCAAATACCTCGTTCTCTTCCAGAATAAGTGGCTTACAGTTGATACTAAAGTCAGTCTATAGCACTAGATGTACACCTAAGTAATTGTCTTAAATACATTGATTCACTTGAAACAAATGTATATGGTGGAAATAAGCAAATAGTGATGAAAAGACACAGAGGGAATGTTAAATGAGCACCAAAGTCAAAATCCCCCACTACTCCGCTTCAGCATAAGTCTGCTCCCTGTGACAACATGGATGTATAAGTAAATATAACCTTCTGTAGTTTGAACTATATAACCAATAGATATTGTCCAATCTGAGTGAACAAACCTGTATGGAGAGAGAAGTGAGGCAGAAGGTCCAGAAATGACCTCAATCCAATCTGTTGGGTTTAAGTCGCACAATCTACAAACTCTAGGTGAGAGATCCCATATACATTCCATTCGACGTAGTGAAATCCCTTTCCCATCAGCTTGCCTGTGGTGGACATCTGTGGTTTCTGGCTGCCTGGCATCCCTGCCCCCACCTTCTAGTAACAGCGCTGCTGTTTGTTTAGAGAACCCCCTTGCCCCACCGCATGTGGCTCTGCAGTGGCTGCCAATCCCAGTGCCGACCAGCACCAGCCACAGAGATGGCCCTGGCCCAGGCCCTGCTGGGGACCTCAGAATAGAAGGTCACATTGCCGGTGCAGAAACAGAATGTAACCTCAGCCTTGTCAACCACACTAAATTCGGAAAGACTGGTTCTCTAATTTTTACCTGTTCAAAGTACACCTGAGAATACAACTGATAGGTGTTAAGGAGTCAGTCACACAACAGTAGAGCGTTAGCAGAAATTCTTTGCGGTCAGGAACAGGACCCCAAAGCTGACATGTCAGAATTTCCAGAGAGACGTGAGGTTTGGAGACTCTGATATGCTTCCTTAGGCCATCTAGTTTGGAAAGAAATAGAAAATATTCATATATGGGCAAGATTTAGTAACCCTGATATATGATATCTTCCAGAATATGGTAATTAAAGATATTTGCCAGGAAAGCGAGAAATAAAATTAGAATAAGGGTGAGGAAATCACAGCTGGAATGGATCAGAGGTAAGAATGGAACAAAAAGGTACTTCTAAGTAATTGGCTTAAATACATATATTTTTTAAAACTAGTGTTCCACATTTGACAAAGGAATGTATCACAGTTAAATTATTTATGTTGTAAATGTATTATTAAAATATAAGCACAAACTTATAAATACTGAAGATATGTACAGAACAGCTATACAAGGCTTTATCACTCTGCTTTCAATTTGATAGATGAAGTAGACAATCATAAGTAATAGGATTAGGTCAATAGAAATGTATTTTAAAATTTGTGCCTCCATAAACAGAATAATCACCTTTTAAAGTAAGTAAGCACAAGCAGTTAAAAAATTGATCGTATACTAAGGCACACAAAAAATAACAGTAAATCCCTCAAAGAGTATTAAAAGGCATCATGTTTTCTGACCACATCCCAAATTAATGACAAATATTCCAACTACTTAGAACCAAAAAAGCACCCAGCTTAGTAACTGTGGGACCAAAGAGGAAATGGAAAATAGTTACAAAATATTTAGAACATAAGATCACTGGTGTGCTTCTGCCAGGGTTTTACTCAGAGGTAAATTCATAGACTTTGACTTTAAATCTTCTGAAAAGGAAAACTGAAAATACAAGAATATAAAGAGGAAGAAGCACAAGAAGAAAGAAAACATAATAAAGTTAAAAGTAGGAAGTTCCAAATGAGAAAAACTGTAATATTGAAGTCATTTTTTTTTAAATAAAATTGCAAGTGTTCCTTTTATTTTATACTGTCTGTGTCCTGTGAGGATGGAGCTATGTTTTTATGTAATCATGATATCAATGAATAAAGGCCACAGAATGGCTGTGCCTACATCGGCCAATGCCATTAAATCCTTTGTTTGAGGGGAGGAAATTATTTAGCAAAACCTAATCATTTACCAGAAGTATTGATAAGCAAAAGTCTTTATTGTTAGGATAATTTCATTTCATCATTTTAAGAAAATAATTATCATGGTCTTATTTTGCTAAAAATTCTTTACGTTTTTGCTGAGACTTACTTGGCTACTTCTAAGGGTATTTAAAAAAAGATTTTATTTATTTTTGGAGAGAAGGGAAGGGAGGGAGACAGGGAAAGAAACATCAATGTGTGGTTGCCTCTTGCACACCCCCTGCTGGGGACCTGGTCCATAACCCAGGCATGTGCCCTGACTGGGAACCAAACCAGCAACCCTTTGGTTCACAGGTTGGATCAGTGAATTGAGTATTCACTGAGCTACACCAGCCAGGGCTAAATTTTTTATTTACTATGAATTTTCATAAGATGTGACTATAAAGAATTAGAATAATGACACCTACTTATTATTATCCTGAAATTGTTTTTTCTTCATCTACAATGTTTTACTGCTTCCAAAAACGCAGGGAGTTTGGTCTGTTTCTCTATTCTGCAAAGCCTGGAATAGTGCCTGGTCCACAGAGGCTTTCTTTATGTTGCTGAACAAACTTGAAAGGAAGTGCAGGCCTATACTTGAATCAGACCCTGTACCGGAAAAGCACTTAGGTAGAGCCCACTTTGTAGATATTTAAAGTGATATTTTGATAATAATTGATATCAAGAACAGGAAACAGGCATTTGTGTAGGTCTAGACCCCAAAGGTTCCCAAGAGAGATGAGAATTGTTTCTGTATTTTTTTTTGCCTGTTTCTTCAAATATATTTCAAAACCGTGTATTTTAAGTGGTTTTTATGACAATATTGTACATTAAAATGTCTGTATATGTAAATGGAAAACCAGGCTAGACTGCTCATTCAAAACTGTTGAGGGTGATGCGATTGTCAGTCATTTTTCTTTATTTCCTGAACCTCCCGTTATTTATTTCCCATTCCTAATCACCAGTGGAGAGTCAGCCTGGCTCCTGCTAACCTCCTGGTGGCCCTGTCTCTGCTGCTTCTCCCCGATTGGTCAAATGCACACACTTGGCCTGAGCCAGAGGTAGAGCACCATCTCTTCAGCCACAGTGACTGGTTGATGGATGGAAGGTGAGCAAAATTAGGTCAGAGTCCTTCAGGATTTTTAAAACAAATAGATCCCCCTGCAAAAGAAAATTATCATGGAGGAGCTACGGCCACCTTCCCCTATGGAGGAATGCCATCTTTTTCTGAAGAAGATGAACCCATGTCCCAAGGAAAGCTGAAATGCAAGATGGCATCAGTCCTGGCCAGGTTCCTGGGTCAGGAGTCGGTCACCACAAAACCAGCTCCACTGCTGCTGGGGGCAGCCCCAGCCATTCCAGTCTTCCATGCTATGAAAAACGACCCCAGGATCCTTCCAATAAACTACCTTTTTCTTTGTTCAGTTGGATTTTGGTTGCTTGTAACCTGAAGCATCCTAATTCAATTATACTAAATGCTTATGAATATATTCAATTTGAAAGAAGAAAGCCCACATGTTTTCAATAAAATATACTTGGGGAAAACCCTTCACCTTTGAGACTGTTGCACTTAGTTTTGTTTTGTTTTTTTTTTTTCCTTGTCTACAACAGGCACATTCGCTGCAGATATGGCTGGGTTAACATCAGGTGTCTTAGCCATCAACGAAATGAATTCAGACTTTCCGCCTGAAAGTTGAATGCTGGCAACCTTCTCCTAGGGCAGGAAAGCAAGTAGTTCCACAGCATCTGTTTTGTAGAAGCCTGCCCGTTTCGGGGCTTATTGGAAAGTTCTGTACTGAAGTCCTGAGACCTTACAACTGTTGTTAAACTTCCCCGTGTAGCTGCAAAACAGCCCTTGGGAGTTTTTTCTCTCAAAGAGGTTTAATATGCCTGTTGTCAGTCTAACAGCAATTTTTTCTTTGAAAATACTTTGTATGAATTCCCCATACTTACTCTCCTTCTGTTGAAGCATACCTTTACTTTCACCCCTTATTTATCTTTTATGTGAACTCTTTCAAAGAGGTTAGAGAACAGTGTGATTGTGTATCTCTCAGCTAACAAACATTGTGAAGTACATTTTATCTCTTGAAGGATTCCCTCACCCAAAGGAAAACTTTAAAGCTCCATTAATAGTTAACAAGCAGTGTTTTCTGAAAAAAATTTCCCAACTGCCAGGTAGCCTTGCTGTATTTATCCAGTTATTTGGGGGACTTGCTGGAGTGTCGCTTCTCAACAGTCGTTTGAACAGACAGGTGGAGTCCAGGGTGCTCTGAGTCCAGCTGCAGCTCCCTGCAGAAATGTCTGCTGTCAGCAGCTTTGGAAGGCACCCCAGGGCCGCCGCTGCCACTGGGGCCACTGCAGCTGGCACTCACTGCCCTGAAGCCCTCAGAGCTCCCCACAGGTACTGGGGTGCAGGTGTGGAGGCTATTGATACTGTCATTGGGCCCTTGGACCAGTGAGAGTGCTCTGTGTTCTCCCTGGCAGCTGGGAATCTTTATCTCCCGTAGAGATCCATGGATCCTCAAATAGGGGGGCTGTGTGTCGTAGCATCTCCTGGGTGTTTGGTGAAACAGGCCGTGGTGAGAGACCAGTTGTTGTACTTAGAACTTCTGTCCCTGTTTGGGGCTCTAGCATTGTTTTAGGTCTAAGCCAGGCTCCATCTGCCTTCTTTGAGATAGCTACTCGCACAGGGCTCCTCTTTCTCAGTACACGTAGAAGACCATTGGCTGACTCACCCGTCAATCCTGCAAGCCCATCTAAATCTTAGAGCAAGCATACTTTAGTCCTAACTTGGTTTATTCTTCTAAGGAAAGACCTTAAGGCTATCAGATTTTTTTGATAATATTTTGCTCTCAGTAACAATTTTCATATAGATTATAGGAAAATTGCTTAGGAGAAAATGGAACAGCCATGGTTTATAATCAATGGTACATCCATATGATTAGATATAATGTAGAATTGCAAGTAATGATTATGAAAATTATGTAGCAATATGGAATCATGCTCTTTATATACTTTTAAGCAGGAAAATCAGGATTCAAAATTATATATATAATATGTATATATATGACTACAACTATTATTACTTATAATTTTTTTTACACAAGAATAGAGACCATGACTACAGGGTTAGAGTGAGGACCATGAGGTATATGATAATAAAAGAATTTACTTTTAGCATGTCCTTAATGCAAAGTAATAAAGTACTTAATATATGCTTAACTGTTAGGAAGTGTTAAGCATTGCGTAACCTTCCTATTCTTTAAAACGCAGCCCCTAAGCACCAGTACTAAAGAATTTTTTTTCTGTCTGCAAGAACCCAAAATAAAATATAATTTTTTCCTTCTCCCTCTTAAACTCTTCCTGCATACCTTCTCCCCTGTTCCTTCTCTCTCTCTCTCCATGAATGATTTGTTAGATAATCTCAGAAGGGATGATTAAAAAAATAATTCATCTTCTACAGTATTATACTGATGCCTTTGTAAAAGTTTGACTCTTATTCTCTCTTTAATTTTTTTTATTTTACTGAATTTATTGGGTGACATTGGTGAATAAAATACAGGTTTCAGGTGGACAATTCTGTAGTACATGATCTGTATATTGTGTGTTCACCACTTTAAGTCAAGTCTCCTTCCATCACCATTTTCCCTCCTTTACCCTCTTCTACCTCCCCCACCCCCCTTTCCTTCTAGTAATCACCGTCCTGTTGTCTGTGTCTATGAGGGATTTTTTTTTCTTTGCTTGATCTCTTCACCTTTTTCACCCAGCCCCCAACCCCCTTCCCCTCTGGCGGCTGTCAGTCTGTTCTATCTGTGGGCCTGTTTCTGTTTCGTTTGTTAGTTTTGTTCAATAGATTCCACATATAAATGAAATCATATGATACTTTTTTCTGACTGGCTTATTTCACTTAGCATAATACTTGCCAGGTCCATCTATGCCTGGCAAGATGTCACAAAAGGTAAGATTTCCCTCTCTTTTATGGCTGAGTAGTATTCCACTGTATAAATGTACCACAGCTTTTTTAGTAACTCATCTACTGATGGGCACTTGGGCTGCTCCCAGATCTTGGCCATTGTAAATGCTACAGTGAACACAGGGATGCATAGATTATTTCAAGTTAGTGTTTCAGGTTTCTTTGGGTATATTCCCAGACGTGGCATTGCTGGGCCACAAAACAGTTTCATTTTTCATTTTTGAGGTAACTCCATACTGGTGTCCATAGCTCTATTAAAACTAATATATTTATTAGAGTCACAGCAGAAAAAAAAGATATCACATTTAAAGGTTTTAATTGAATAGAGTTTAATGAAGGGACAGTTTATGAAGGTATGGGCAGATGTAGGGAAGTGAGAAGGAAGAGTGAAGTTCCCAGGAACCAGCAGCTGTGAGAATTCACTGCCACCTCTCATCTGAAGGAGCCCAGCGGGAGGTCTGGTCCCAGAGCGTGGTGAAAGCTATACGTGTGGGGGAGGGACTGCTTGACAAGAGGTGAGGCCACAGAGAAAGAAAACAGCAGCTGAAACAGCACTAGGAGGGAAAGGGGTATGTATCCTGGTCTCTGTCTCTTCCTATCCCCCTGTGATGACCTGCCAGTGCTGCCCATTGACCCAACCCTATTTCAAGCCAATAGGCCAAGGTAACCTGGTGATGCAATCCTGGGAAGTCAGTCTCTCCAGAGAAAGAGCAGGCAGAGAAGTGTGGAGATGGATTTAGAGGAGCGAATGGAGAACGACCTGAACATGGAGCTCTGTGTCATAGCAGACTGCCAGGTAGATACTAGTTTAACTGCAAACTTACTAGTTTTTAAGCTGATGAAAAATGTAGCTACATTTTACTCATGCTACCTTTTCCTGTGCAGGCCTGAATTTCATTGCCTACTGTGTTCTGCTGGTGGAAATTGATGGCAGAACATCTATACTCTGCACTTGCAAGGATCCTCTGCAAGCCCTTGGTCTTCCTGCAGAACCAGAACTCTGGGCTAGTTGCACTCAGCCTGTGGCACAGCGGCCTTGCTGGAGCTCTTCTGTGCTGTTTGCCAGCTTCCATCTGTTTCCTGGGTCTGTGCTTTTTTCTTTCTTCTTGCATTTTGTTGGAGCACATCCTTGAGTAGATTTCTTACAGTGTCTTCCTGGGATGCTTAATTTCTGAGCTCTTTCATTTTCACTTCAGAAAATAGTCTTATTCTAACCTTTGACTAATAGTTTGGCTGAGTGTAAGATTTTAGGCTGAGAAATATTTCTTTCTTGGGATAGTTAAGGCATTGCATAACTTACTTTTCACACTGGTCTTTAATTATTTCTCTCAAAATTTGTCTCTTCATCAGATTTCTTGGGATATCTCCTTAACCTTATCTTCCAACCTTTTTTATATGTTGGCCATTTTTAAAATCTTTGTTCGTTTCTCACATCATCCTTTTCTTAATTTAAGGCTGCCATTATGCATATATGTATGCATGTATACATACACACATATGTACACACATGTAAATAGGTGTGTATATTTTTTACAACTCTCAGAATATATGTTAGAGATGTGGTTTTTAAATAAGTTTTAGTGTGCTTTCTGAATTATATTGTTTCCTCCCATTTCCATTCTTCTGTTTATTTTGGTTTTTCTCTTTTGTTTTATATAAAATAATTGCCAATTTTTTTTTTATCTTTTCTCCAAGACTGAGGCATCAACAACTGATTTTGGATTGTGGTATAAACATACAGTGGAATATTATTCAACCAGAAAGATGAAGTCATGGTGAACCTCCAAAACGTTACGCTGATTAAGAGTAGCCAGATACAAATGATCACATATTATATGATTCCATTTATGTGAAATATTCAAAATAGAAGAATCCATGCAGGCAGAATGCAGATCGGTGGTTTCCAGGGGATGGGGATAAAGTGCTTAATGGGTGAGGGGTTTCAATTGAGAGCAACGGAATGTGGTGGAACTAGAGGTGGTGGTTGCATGACATTGTGAAATGGGCTAAATGCCACTGAACCGTTGACTTTAACATGGTTAATTTTATGTTATTGAGTATCACCTCAATAAGTGATTTGTTTTTAAGGCTGATGGGGCGAACTGCGATATGCATGTGTGTCTGGCGCGGCAGGCGGAGGCTTTCATTTCTGGCGGAGCCGCCGGTACCACTTTGAGAGGCCCCAGCATCGTTAGTACAGAAAAGCACTTCCTCTTGGGCTTTTTGCCAAGAAAAATGTTCTAATCCTCTACCCATGGCAACCTTGTTTATTAAATGCTGCTTGGATTCGGAGTCTGGATGTAACGTTAAATTCCGTTTTCCACCTTGTGTATCATCCTATCCTTGTTCCGAGCCAGGTTTTTCTGATCCCAAAGGTTCTCCCTCTCGATTTCTCCAGGGGCTAAACCTCTGATCTCCAGGTAAATAAATACCTTGTTCCCTGCCGTGGGGATGAGGGAGGGGGACCCCCAGTTTTCCTCCCCTTGCCTCAGTCCTGCAGCGTGCCGCACCAGAGACCTCCGAGGACCGTGGCGTGGCCAGTCAGCCACCTTCAGCTGGTCTCTTCCTCCAGCCGCCCTCCGGTCTTGGGCGGGGGCTCCCTCTTCCCACGCAGCTACTCTCGCTCCATTCTTCTGACAACGAGGTCATGTCCCCATTCTATATTCTTTGTCATTAGGATTAATGCTTTAAAAACATTAAAAAATTATTTTAAAGCCATCTTAGAGAGGCAATAAACCAGTTATTGTTCAATAGGCTGGGTTAACTAGAGGCCTGTTACCTGGAGGCCACTTTATCTGGAAACTTATTGGGGTAAATATTACCACAGAATGAAAAGAAAGCCACCCAGAAGTCAGTGCTAAAGTCAGCTGTGTTCTCGGACAAGTTAACAAAATGCCGAAACGTTTCGTGTGTCCGATTTTTAGCTGTTACAATGGCAATGGGAGCAGGTAAGGCATGACAGGACATGGAGGGCCCCACATTTATTAAATGCCGGATCTGGGCCTAGAGAACAGTGCTCCACCTCCTCAGGCTTCGGGTGCAAATTACTGAATTAAACTAATGTTTACCTGTCTTGCGTGATTGTTTTTGCAAAGCATCAATTTCACAACTCTCTTTGAAGTAGGCGAAAATTAAGTAAGTCACTGTCTCTGTAGCCCTGGAGCACCAGCTTGTGCCTGTATTACAGGCTTCCTCCAGGCCCTTGTCATTGTTGCTTACACCCTGACCCACAGAAGAAGGAGTCCTGCCTTATTCATCACCATGCACGAAGCAGCTCGACGGAAAATTACATAATATATGGTGTTCCTATTATAGGAACAGTGATTTAAATGGAAGAGAATAAGTCAATAAATGTGAAGTGGCCTTAGAATTCAACATCAGCTGTGACTAAAACTGAGAGCCTTATGTTCACAGAGTGCTATTTAGCAATACTAGTTTTTGTTTTAAGAAATCCACAGGTGCATGTCCATTGCGTTGCAAGGACCAAAGATCTACTCTTATTTATGCTAGGTGGGATTGATTCTACTGAATCTAATTGCAAGGAGACCACTAGGACTTACAATAATTAGAAGATTATCATACACTTTTTTATTTTAATGTCCCTGCCCCTCTTCCTGTCTCTCCCCAGGACTCTTGCTATCTCCTCTGTGCCAAATGCCAGCTTCTTCTTTTTTTTTTTTTTTTTTTATCTCTGCTGACCTTCTCAAGTCACTCATCACTATGCGTTTGGCTGCCTTGAAATGGCAGCTTCTACCTGGCCCTCTGGCTTGGCTTTACATAATTAACAAACTCAGTATGTGTTCATTCTCATGCCAGGTTCCTGGAAGTGGGAATAATTGGCCCAGCTTGACTCAGGTGTCCCCTTTGGCCCACAGCTGGTGTGCAGCTGCAATGTGTGAGGGGGGCTGTGAAAAGATGGCACTTCTACTGGGGTGCACTTGATGGGTCCCTCTCTCCAAAGCAGTTGGTTATTGTTATCATGTCTTCAGAAGTAAGGTATTTTATCCAGGACTTAGTAGGTGGACTGTGAACGAACCTGTTCTCCGGAGGCTTTTGTGTAGCAGTGGAGCACCTGGGGTGGGGATAGGCGGGAGGGTGGCGATAAGTGGGAGGGTGGGGTTCCTTCAGGAAGTGTTTCTGGTACTGCTCTTACTGCGATCAAATAGGAGCACCCACCCCCACAAGAAATAGTACTTTTCTCCACTTCAGCCTAATTTCTCAACTGTCCATTCAGATACTGGCAGCTAATAAAGGAATTGGCATGTAGTTTGGGAAAATGGATCCTCTGTAGCACCAAGGCTTGGAAGCCACAGACGGAGGGATTGGTAAGTTTCTCTTTCTTTGATTCTTTAATTGCTGTCTTTGCACAGAGAGGTCATACGTTGTAAAGTGAAAGGGGACTGGAGGAGAAGGCAGATTCTGAGAGAAAACTGGTGGGGCAGAGAGGTGGGGAACTGGTTTGAGGACTAAAGGTCACGTTTTGTATAGAAACTGCGGTCCTGAGAGTTCCACACTTAAAGCAATCCTTTACTTAGCATGTCATTATATATGCCGAGTGTATGCTAGGCTGTCTCTGGGAAATATTGGTTGGTTGGGAGGATAGGCATAGACTGGATGGAACTGAGAGCCTGTCTGGGCTCTGGAGCAGCATTGAGAAATCAACTTCTATTTCTCCTTTAGGATGGTCAGCTCAGTCTTGCTTCATGTTCTCTTGGGTAAATTCTTCTCTTACCTTCAATACCCTAGATCAAGAAAATCTGATCAGATTTTAAGTCAGAGTATAAGTCTTTAGCTGCCAGTCCCTGGTTCAACCAATTTCCTGTAGCCAAGATAGAACTATTTTTTTGTTGTTTTGTTGTTAGATTTTTGGGAGTTTTTTTAGTCTTAGCATTTACTTCCCTTCACCCCTTCTCCTTGGAACTGAGTGCCAAGAAACTCAACAGGAAACAGCACCGAGGGAGAAGATGCTATGGAACTGTTTTTTCATGGGAGGGGCACTGATGTTTTCCTATGAAAGGGGCCGTGGAGATCAGAGTAAATAAGGGGCATGATGATGCCCCATGACTTCCCAGTGTAATCGGAGGTTGACATTATTTTTTAGTTCTCCAGCAAGCTACCCAGAGTGGCTCTCCTGGTGTTTGTATAGTGCTGGGTCACTATTGCACCTTCTTAGGGATGACCAGGGATAAATGCAACCCAGGACTGTCATAGGACCTGCCAAGCTTTGTGTGGAAAAACATCGACTCTTGGAGCGCTCCCCAGAAGAGAGAGGTTGGAACCAAAGATGGGTATGTAGTTACACTGTGGAAGAGAGCAGAAAAGCCTTTGTAGGCGAGGGCACCTATATGATTTGATGTGAAAGAAAAGATCAAGTTGGCCTGCCTCATAGTTTAACTTTGGTTTTTGGCCTCACAGTAAAGGATTCTAAATAAATAAATAAATAAATAAATAAATAAAGTGGCCCTAAAACCTTAAAAATTGCAACATGCTTGAATTTTAAACTTAATAAATGTTCTGTCAACTCCCTGATTTGAAATAAAAGTTGCATTAACCAAAACGTGCCTTTAGATGTAAGTTTAAATAAAGCACCTCTAAAGAAGACGAAAATTCTATGTAATTTTACATAATTAAATGTAGCTATTTTGTCATACTACAATTTTCCGCTTTGCTCCTTATGTCTACAATTTTGATGTTCATCATGGATTTGGATGGTTTATTTCAGTGCAAGCTTGCCCACATTTGTAGGGTGCAAATGGTAATTACTCTACCCAAAACCAGACAAGATGCCCCAAGTTCTCAGTTTGATGACACTTGGAAAATTTTTAGCAAAGAAAATAGTGAATGCTCTTCAAATCCAGGCACAAACAGTGAAGGCAAAAGTAGTTTCAAAAGGCCACTTTTATTTCTGCTTCTGACCTCCCTTTTCCACTTCTCTCTCCTTTTCATCGGTGAGAATTTGATTGAGCATATTGACAAGAGCATTTCTAAAAAGGCAGAGACCACCACATAATTCCAAGGGCTAATGTGTTTTTGATTACAAAAAACTGTTTTATCAAGAGCCTATCTTTAGGAGACATTTATTTTCTTGTCTCCTCAAATAAAAGATCATGCAGAATGTGAACGGGTTTGAAGTCCTATGAGTCTATGCAATTTTTTCTTATTCCCTTTCCATCACACACAGAAATTAATATTTTGAATTTTCTCTGCTTTATGTGTAGAAAATTACTCATGTACTAAATTTCTTAAAGTTAGAAGAGCTGACCTCATTTTTTAGCATTGTTGAACAAACTGTATTATTATAAGCATAGTACAGGGCTGTTGGCCAAGGAGATTACAAAAGAAATGTAGGGTCAGGTTCATGCTCCCCACAACATACAATTTGGTTAAGCAGAAGGAGTATAACAGTCTTTTAAAGTTTTCTTTTAAAATAGATGAACTTGACTCCCTAAAAATCTGAGAAGGTCTGCATAAAAACATGCAGGAATTAAGAGTACAAAGATATGTTAAAACATAGTTGTATAGTGGCTCGTGGGTGACTAACATTTGGGCAACCCTAAGCTTGTTCAGTCTTAGAGCCTCAGAGTGAGGACTGGGCTACCACCAAGGACAACAGAATCCCTGTTATTTATGCCAGTGACTCACAGATATTTGAGGCAGTGAGGTAACAGTACCAAATAATTCACAAATACTTCCAACCAGCCCACAACACCCTTTCTCCCTCACAAAGTTTAGAATGACTAACAGTAGTCCTACAGAGATGTTCTGTAGCTTCTTCCTTTTTAAATTCATGTTTGTGTGTGAACCTTGTGGACTTAGAGAGTGTTTATCACTTAGGCATTTGTGTTTTTTCTGTGAATTCAAAGATGCAATTACGCAACCTGAAATGAATAGGACCAGCCAATGAAAGAAAGAACAGCTAGACGCACCAAGACACACCACAAATGATCAGGGTGCAGATAATTGGATTAGGCATTGCTGTTGAGTCTGAAGAGGGTATTTAATGGATGGTGGGAGGAAGGAGATCCGGGTCTGTTTCTGTCTCGATGTGGCAGGGAGGTCTGGAGCCAAGAAACAGTGATGGAGGACAGTCTAGCTCTCCAACTGTTCAAGGTAATTTTCAGACAAGTATTATCCTACAAGTAAAATGTATTCCCCAATTTATTTCAGAGGTTAGTTGAGTCTCTTTTCCCTCATGTTTTCTTCAAGACTCTTTGTTATAGCCACTAACACCAAAGTGACTGAGCCAAACTCTGCGGCTCTCAGCTGAGATGAAAAGCCAAACTTGTTCACACTGTAAAGGCAGACTCCTGATAACAGGAACAAGTGCTGGCAACTCAGAGAAAGATCGATTTGCTCCTACTTTGGCTTTCCCTGTACAATCATTGAACCTGTTGAAAGCAAACTTGGGGCCAGGAATTCATTCAAGCAGGAGGCTAGAATATGACACTTTTGGAAATATTTGAAAAGCAAACAATCTCACTACAACTGGTATTAGTCCTTTAGGTATAATCACTCGACGTAGCCTTATGGTATATGCAGTTTGTGTTTTTATAAGTATGAGTGTGTTTCCATTTTCTGCAAGCCATTTTCAGTCTCTAGACCGATGACATAACCTTGAACCTGAAGTAATCAAAGCAGGAATTTCCCTGTTTGGCATTGAGCTGTACTCATTAGCTGTTAATGAGGCAGAAGTTGTAGAGCCAAGTCCCATGTGGGCCAGTTGGCTTCATATTGAGAGAAACATCTTTCAAAAGCAGAGATTGAATTCCCATCTCTAGGCAACATCAGGCAATTGCCTATCGTGGGACCCAATTCAATCCTGAGGAAAGAGTATAGATGTTTAGCTTGCTATAGCCCATACCTATCATGGGGGAAAAGTGCCAAATACAGCCTAATGTCTAGAACAACCCTAGCGTCTTGTTCATAGTCAGCACCCTTTTCCTTAGTGATGAGAGGAAAAATTTTTTTATCCTCTCCCGAGGACTTGCTTATTGATTTTAGAGAGATAGAAAGGGAGAAAGAGAGAGGGGGAGAGAAATATCAATGTGAGAGAGAAACATCTGTTGGTTGCCTGTCATATGCACTCAGATCAGGGATCAAACCCACAACCCAGGCATGTCTCCTGACTGGGAATTGAACCCATGACCTTTTGATCTATAAAATGATGCTCCATCCAACTGAGCCACACTAGCCAGGGAGGGTGGAATTTTTTTTTTAAGGAAAAAAATAAAGTTACCTATATATGAAAGTATAATTTTGACTTATAACCTAAGTGTCCTGTTGACCTAAAAGTATATTTTTTCTGCACAGAATGTTTTACACAATACTTTTAGTGTTGTTCTTGGTTTTTGTGTATATTATTTTTAAGTATATTTTATTGATTATGCTATTACAGTTGTCCCGAGTTTCCCCCTTTGCCTCTCTCTGCCCAGTACCTCCTTCCCTCTAGCAATCCCCCCACCCCCTTAGTTCATGTCCATGGGTCATGCATGTTTTTTGGCTTCTCCATTTCCTATACTGTTCTTAACCTCCCACTGTCTATTTTATGCCTACCAAGTATTCTTCTTACTCCATGTACCTTTTCTCTCATTTTCCCCTTTCCCCTTCCCCCTCCCAGCTGATAACCCTCCACGTGATCCCCATATCTATGATTCTGTTCCTATTCTAGTTGTTTGCTTAGTTTATTTTTGTTTTTTTAGGTCCAGTTGTTGATAGTTGTGAGTTTGTTGTCATTTTAATGTTCATTGTTTTAATCTTCTTCTTTTTTTTTTAAAAAGTCCCTTTAACATTTCATGTAATAATGGCTTGGTGATGATGAGTTCCTTTAGATTTACCTTGTTTGGGAAGCACTTTATCTGCCCTTTCATTCTATATGATAGCTTTGCTGGATAGAGTAATCTAGGTTGTAGTTCCTTGCTTTTCATCACTTGAAATTCTTCTTGCCAGTCATTTCTTGCCTGCAAAGTTTCTTTTGAGAAATTGGCTGATAGTCGTATGGGAACTCCTTTATAGGTAACTCTCTGCTTTTCTCTTGCTCTTGCTAAGATTCTCTCTTTATCTTTAACCTTTGGCATTTTGGTTATGGTTCATCTTGGTGTGGTCCTCTTTGGGTTCAACTTGTTTGGGACTCTCTGTGCTTCTTGGACTTGTATGTCTATTTCCTTCACCAAATTAGGGAAGTTTTCCTTGATTATTTTTTTCAAATAAATTTTCAATTTCTTGCTCTTCTCCTCCTCCTTCTGGTATCCCTATGATTCAGGAGTTGGCACTTTTGGTGACATCCCAGAGTCTTGTTATACTCTCCTTATTTTTTTTTTTTTTTAATTTTTGTTTCTTCTTTCTGCTTTGGTTGAGTGTTTATCTCTTCCTTATGTTCCAAATTATTGATTTGAATCCCAGCTTCCTTCCCTTCAACTGTTGGTTCCCTGTGGATTTTTCTTTATTTCACTTAGTGTAGCTTTCATTTCTTCCCTTATGCATTTGCCATACTCAGTAATTTCTCTGAGCATTCTTATCACCAATGTTTTGAAGTCTGCATCTGATAACTTGGCAATCTCCGTTTTCCTTAGTTCTTTTTCTGGGGTTTTGTTCTGTTCTTTCACTTGGGCCATATTTCTTTGTCTCCCCAACTTGACAACTTCCTTGTGTTTGTTTCTGTGTATTAGGTAGAGGTGCTTTGATTCCCTGTCTTAGCACACCAGTTGAGTTGCAAGGGGCAGAGCCTTAGGTATTGCCAGGGCAGGGCAACCCGCTTCACTGCTTTGTGGTGCTGTGTGGGAGGAGGAGTCAGAGAAGGAACAATGTTGCCGGAGGCTTGCCCAGCACTTGTCAGTTTCCAGTCCCCATATGCGACTTACAACTTCTCTTATGAAATTGTGACCCTTCTAGCTGCTGCCTTGGTGATGATTCCCATAATGGGTGAGTTTGCATATGTTTTACGACCCGGAGGGTCCTTTAAAAGGACTCTCCTGAGAAACCAGTGGTTTCTTCCACCACACCAAACCCCACTGATTTTTACAGCTAGAAGTTGCAAGGCTTTATTTTCTTGGTCCTGGAACCCTGGCCTGCTCAGTTTGGCCTGGGACTGGGATCACTGGCTCCCAAGGAAGGCCTCCCAATTTTTATCCACCACATGTGAATGTGGGACCACCCGTTTTCCCCCCATTGCTGCCTCTTCATGCCACTCCGTGTCCTCTCCACCTGGCTGTCCATCTCCACCCCTCTTACACATCTGCATGAATGTGGCTTCTTTAAATCCTTGGTTATTGGACTTCCATGCAGCTTGACTTTCTGGCAGTTCTGGGTGTTTTTTGTTTGGGGGTTAATTGTGATTCTTGTGATTGTGTGAGGAGGCCAAGTATGTCTACCCACATCTCCATCTTGACCAGAAGTCTCTGTGTATATTATTATTAACATCTCCCATATTCTCATTTCATAATAGATTGCCTAATCTATAAAGAATGGAAAGGAAAATACATAAGTCAATTTATCTATCCTTCCATTTATCCATCCAGGCACCCCTTATCCATTTATTTATTAGATTTCCAATACACTTCTGAAGTATAATTTATCCTTGCTGCAATAATATTCTTTGCTGACTCCTTAATCCTTTGAAATCCAGCTTTCAGTCTAGCTAATCTCCCCATATTCCTCTCTCAAAGTTCACCATGTTAACATCCATGTTCAATGTCTATTCTAATTCCCAGCCTGGGGACAGGAGGGAAAAAATGCAGATTTCAGAGGTGAGCCATCTCCCTGGAGCCCTGCCCTGTGCTGGCTGGAGGGACAGACATGGAAAGTCTTGTCTTCTCCACATCTGCCGGCAGAGAGAGCTGCTTCCAGGCTGCATTTGAGCAAATAACCAAATGTTCTCTCTCCGAAACACTTCTTTGACTTTCCAACTTTGCTTACCCTGCCTCTACTACAACCTAATGATCCTCTCAGGTACAGACCAATGCAAAACAAAAATGAGGGTTCCCTTGATCAAAACACATGAAAAAGTACCATAAAAGATGCTCACGTAAAGATTTTTCCATCTCTCATGCAGTTTTTCTTTTCACTGTGATGCTGATTATCTGTTTGCTATTTAATGTCATGCTAAGTAAAGAAAAATTAAAAATTTAAATTACTAGTGTGAATTTTACTATTTCTCTTTATATTGTACAACAAATTTTAAGTGTAAATTTAAGAGCATTTAGTTCATATATAGAATTACTGAAATGACATAATCAGTAGTTTGTGGCTCATATGCATATGTATTTCATTCTTACCAGAATAGTGAGATTTCTGCACAAAACAGACTTTTAAAATTGCACTTCTTGACGTGCACACATCCTACCAACACTCTCTACCATGGGCCACAGATGAGTAAGGGAGGACTGAAAGGAAAAGGAACTGTGGGTTGCCTTTTTCTCATTTCCTTCTGTGCCATCATTTTCAGGATAAGTGGTTGGCTAATACAGGGAACAAACTCAGAAAGAAAGGACACAAGAAGGTTGGTTTGTTTGGGGTTTTGGGTTTTTTGTTTTTTTTTGGTCACTTTATGTTTGTTAGAATGCCATTTGATTTTTTTCAACACAGCAAATTCTGGTTGGAGCAGGAATCATAGTGTTTCAGGATTTTGACGCCTCCCCTGCTCCCCTGACTGAGATGAAGATGAAACACGCTCACCTGTACTCACGCTGAGTCTTGCGGGACTCCCACACATCATGGGCATGGGAATTCCATGCTCAGGAGACACGGTGATTGCCATTTGTGAATAGGGAGGCAAGGCGTGCCTTGCCTGGATATGCATGTTGCACAGATGTCCTCTGCTCACACGCATGGTCCATTGGCCCATCTAACTTTAATTACAAAACACTTCAGAGATAAAATTACTAAGAATTTTAGGCTGTAGTGATAGAACATCTCATTAGGCTTGGAGAGCTGAGCATGGAGTCTTGTGCAACTGTAGAGATCACACATCTGTGAAGCTGGCCCTGGACTCTGTCTCTCTGTTTCAACCAGTCCACCCAATAAGTCTTATGTAGTTCTGTCATCATCTTCTCTTTCTACGTTAAATTCACCTTATAGATTCACTTAACACCTGTTTCTAGCTCCTAGCTTTTCCTCAGGTTCTGAATATCCAAGTGCCTACAGAATACATCTCAACACGTAAAATATCTAAAATAAAATCCATCATTTTCATCCTAAGGCTCTTCTTACCTCTTCAATTACTGGAACCAAAATTCTCAGTCACTTGGTCTGCAGTCTGTATATGGCTGATAACATGGTAGTTGCTCAGTATATAGCAGTTTATTGCTCATATTGAATTCTCCAATTCTAAATTTGTAAGGTTCAGTCTCAGTCATTTAGAAATTGGTTGTTCTGGTTGTAGATAACCCATATTTTTATCTCTTTCCCTTTCAAAATTATTCTTACAATATATTTTCAAGGCAGTGTACATAAGCAAGGAATTAATATAACTTTTAACCACCCATATTTACTTAACACTAAGCAAAAATTTGTAGCAGGAAATACATTGATACTAATAGTGAAAATGGATACTGACATTTGGAGTAGACTTCACATATGCTCACACCTTTGCCTTTCAATCATTCCCAAATTAGCAGTTTTATTTCTTTTCTATTTCCAGATTTTTATATATGTACTTTCTAAAAACACTGCCAGCTGGCCTCAAACTTAGTCCTTTTCAGAGCCATATTGGCTACTGTCTTGTTATTTGAATTCTTTTTTGTTGAAAGAATTGTAATTGGATGGACTTTAATTATGGTGTCTTGATATTTCCAGTGCTTCCCACTTCTGGTTAGACCATAAATACAATCACAGTATTTTTGTTGTTGTTGTTTTTCTGGCACTTTCAGTTCAGACTAGAACCCAGGAAAGGTTCAAGGGTACTAAAAACACCACCAGCAACAACAGAAAAAGACAAACAGAACTAATAAAGAAAGGTGGGGGTTTGGATTATTTCAAACCTCGTTATGGTATTTGGTTTATATTTAAGTGAGGTTCGAGTCAGTTCCTGTTTTTATGGGACTCCTCAAGCCAGTTTCTAGCCATCTTTGCTTTAGGTTTGGCTTGTGGAAAGACTAACCTGCCTTTCTGCCTGACTGGGGCTCATCCAGTCATTAACCGCCTGCAGCACCGAGGTAGAATTTTTACTTATTTCAGATGGTCCAGGAACTGGAAATAATGTGTTACTTGTATAATAAATCCAAAGAAATGCCAGAATAACATGTGGCTTCTCAAAATGGCCCACAGAGCTATTAGGCATAAGAAATGGGAAGCCAATTTAGAATCCAGTATCAGCCTCTCCATCCAAATCTGCATTCTGGGAGAAATGAAAGTGCTAGTTATTTGTGAAAATTGAAAGTAAGATTTACAGAAGACTTACCTCTAGACTCTTCTAAGATATATTTTATTTATGGTACATTATAGTAATACTCTAATTTGGAGGTAGCCCGAGCAATTTTAAACTATTCCCTTAAACAGTCTTAAGAGTTCTGTGACATTTCATTCTTCAGCATCAGAGCCAGTAAAGCTAGACAGCAATCAATCAAAAAACATTGAGTTTTGGATGCATCAGCACTGTTATAAAACAGCAGTAAGATGAATAAATCCTACCTTTAAAAAATGAATTTTTGAGGTAACCGTAACATAAGTATATGAACAATTTAGAGGCCAGTACAGTATAGTATATAGTGCTCTTAAAGAAAATTGCCAGAAGAGGCCCCATAGATCCTATGGGGAGAAGAAAGTGAGACAAATTGTCTCTCCAGAAACTGGTGAGGACTGAAGAGGGCACCCTTAGGATGGGCTTTAGACATTGGCAGATTGCATTTCTTTAGCTGTAAAGGACATCACATTTCCAAAGACTAAGTACTGTGGCCTGTTGAAGAGTTGTGGTGTGATTTTGAAGGAATTCAAGAACGTGAAAGAGTAGCTTGCCTTGATAGAGTAAGAAATTATTTCTTAATGGGAGTGGGATGGTGGAGGGAAATAAGAAAGGTCTATTCAGATCCTTTGTCCATTTTTCGTTAGGTTGTCTTTTTAATATTGATGCCGAGGAGTTCTTTATATATTCTAGATCTATAGAATTTCTTTATCAGATATATAATTTCCAAATTCAGATTTTTCCCATTTTGTGGATTATCTTTTTACTTTTGTTGATTATGTACTACATAGCACAACAGTTTTTAACTTTCAAGTCTAATTTCTCATTTCCTCAGTTGCTTGTGCTTTTGGTGTCATATCTAATAACCATTTGACAAATCCAAAGTCACAAAGGTTTATGTCCCTGTTTTCTTCTAAGAGTTTTAAAGTTTTGGTTCTTATGTTTAAGTCTAATCCATTTTGAATTAATTTTTATATGGTGTAAAGTCAGACTCCAATTTCATTCTTTTACATGTGGTTATTCATTTGTCTCAGTGCCATTTATTATGAAGACTTTTTTTTGCCATTGGATAGTCTTGACACCCTTGTCAAAAAAATAGTTGACCCTAGATCATGGGTTTATTTCTGGACACTCAATTCTAGATCATTGGTCTCTATGTCTGTCTTTATACCAGTACTACAATGTTTTGATTATTTATGTTTTATAGTAAGTTTTGAAGTGGAAAAGTGTGATTCTTCCTACATGGTTCTTCTTTTTCAAGATTGTTTTGGCTGTTTGAGTCAGTTGGTAATACATGTGAATTTTAGAATCAGTTTGTCCACTTCTACAAAGAAATCAACTGGGATTCTGATAGGGATTATAGATCATTTTGGGGAGATTTGCTCTCTTAACAACATGAAGTCCTTAGATCCATGAACATGGAGTGTTTTTTCATTTATTTAGACCTTTAATTTTTTGATAATGTTTTGTTATTTTTGATGATGCTTTTGTAAATGGAATTTTTTTAAATTTTATTTGTTGATTGTTCATTGTACAGAAAGACAACAGACTTTTGTGTATTGATCTTACATCCTGCAACCTAACACCAGACCCAGAATATGGATCGTGCCAGGTATTAATGCAGGGCTGGGCAAAAGTAGGTTTATAGTTGTGAGTATGTGAAACAGAGTTTATTCTTGTTATTATTTATTAATTATTGTATTGTTTTTCTAGTCAAACAACTGTAAACCTACTCTTGCCTACCCTGTCTATAAGATCCCTACTTCCTTATGTTGAAATTAACTATATTTTGCTTTTCACCCATAATCTATGTAGTTACCAACAGAAGAAAGCCTTATGCCTAATGTTCTTTTTCTAACCTTTTATTAATTAACAATTACACAGTGTTTGTTGTTCACTTTCCTCTCAGCCCATTGTATTGAAATATTAAACCTACTTGATGAGGTCAGCAGGGTTTTTTTTTAGCAAAACCATTTTCCTTCATATTCATAGAGCTATGTCTCATGTTTCATTCTTTCAGTGACATATTATCAACTTTTGTTTCTAACACATTTCACTAAATTATGATTCTGTGGTTATTTTTTAAACTAAAATAAGTAAATTCTGCATTATTTCTCAGTTAAGGGCATTTCTAACCACCAGCAAAAAGGTTTATTCTTCATTTCACAGAGATACAAAATAGTGAGCCCTTTAATTCCCATAACATCTGTTTCCTTGACAACCCCGAAACCAATGGCTCTGCTACTGGAAAAGGTGTTTCATAGTTTGCATGTTCGGTGTAATCCTCTGAGGTCTGGAGAAATTCCCAACACCTAATTAAGTAAGGTAAACAAGTCATGGGAAGGTTTTCTACATATCATTTGTTGTGTTTTTACTTAATGCAATATAATTATGGTAAATTAAAGCTCATGCAGTAAAGAGTCCATTTAATGGCCAGTAGATTTATTTTGATGATAATGATGATATTTCAGGGAGAGAAAGCAAATGTTGAAAACATTTACCATAATTCTTGATGTATATTTAATAGTCATGGGCTCCAAATTATACAGTACCTCTTTTTTTTATTCCTTTTAGAGATCAAATCTGCTTAATAAGATTTAGAAGACATAGAATTACTTTCTAACAGTGTTCTACAAATACCAAACCATAAATAGTGGCTTATCAATTTTGGTTCTAATAAAGTTGTGTAAGAAAGATGTAAATAAGCTATTCAAGTAGCATTGAGATAACAAATGACATTTAAAATCTCATCTAGAGTTTATAATTCTAATTGTATGGATCGTTACTATAAGACCCATTTCTGGATAATGAAATATGAGGTACAGAATTCTAGGGTCTCTTTTTCAAAGAGAATTTCCTCACTTCTCCTGAAGAACAATCCCCTTTCATCCTGTGGCTTTTATGTTTGGAAAGGCTGAGCTTTCTTTGACCATGAAATTCAACAACCTAAGGCCAACTTAACACACTGGGACAAAACAATGGGAAGATGAAAAGAAGTTGGGTTCTTGAAATTGTGTTTGAGATACTGATTGTACCCAACTTAGAATCTACTACATCTTTGACTTCTGGCTATATAAGAAAAAAATTTTCTGTTCTTTAAACTGGTGGTATATAGGGTTTATTACTTAAAACAGAGAGCACCCTGAGAGTACCCTTAAAATACTCTAACAGATATTGACAAGTTGCTTTATGAACTCACCAGCGGTAGAGTGCTCATTTTATAACACTATTTTATAAATCTACACTAGGCTGACAGGCTAAAAATGACATCTTTTTACTTAGGCATAACTTTGATTTAAAATGTGTTCAAGTATTTTCTACAAGTTCCTATTAATTTTTTTCTTTAATGAGTTGTTTTTTCTTTTCCTTCACCAAGTCTTCTAAAATAATGTTAGATATTTCTCTCACTGATTAATAAATTGCAAGAGTTCCTGGCATATAATAAGAATATTAGCAGATGACTATAATAGCATAAAATATAAAATGGAATAAAAAAGAATATTAGCACGATATTCCATAATCTTTATAAAAATTTTCCTAGTTTGCTTTCAGTTTTCAATTAGGTTTTAGGTGCATATAAAACTTAATCTTTTTACATAAGCAATTATATAAATTATATATATAAGTACTTTATTCTTCAAATGATTGTTCAAATGCCCTTGTGCATAGTGCAATTAGTTAATTCACCAATAGCTTTCAATCATTTTATTGTTTCAAATTTTACATTGAAATATTCAACTCACTTAAAATTTGTCTTTATGATGTGAGGTGAGGATCCTTTTTAAAAATAATCATTGTTTATTGTCTTTTTAAAAAATTCTAATGATTTTTGGATGGTAGTACCATCATATGGTTCAAAATTCAAAAGATATAAAATAATATGAGCTTAATGTGGAGACAATGATGTTTTCTTTATACATGTTATATCTTAAAATTATTTTTCTTTGTTTACTTTAATAAGAATACAGATTTTGAACAATTATTTAGAAAATCATATTTCATCTGCCAATACTTTTATATCACAGTTTTCTCATTCATGAGCTTGTGATTTTACGCTCTTAGTCAGTTGAAAGATATTGGGAAATACTTTTTCCCCAAGAAGTTTACACAAGTGTTGTAGCTGAATGATAGCCTCAAAGGTCTGTCCACATCCCAGTCCCCAGAACCTGTGATTAGTAACTTATATGGCAAAAGGTGATAAAGTTGAGGATTTTGAGAAGATGAGGTTATCCTAGATTACTCAGGTGAACCCAGTGCCATCACATGTATCCTTATAAGGGAGGCAGAAGGAGTTTTGATGTAAACATGAAGGAGAGATGATGTGAAGAAGGAGGCAGCTGATTGGACTAATGGACTTGACCTATAAACCAAGCAACACAGGGACTGCTGGCACCCATCAGAAGCTGCAAGAGGCAAAGAATTGATTCTTCTTTCAAGTCTCCAGAGGGAGCACAGCTTAGCTCACACCCTGATTTTGGGATTTGACCTGCTGAACTGTGAGAAATACATTCGTGTTGTTTTAAGGCACCAATGTTTTGGAAATTTGTCACAGAAGTCCTAAGGAGCTAATAAGGTGGTATTTTATGAACACTGGTATAATAAATAAGAATGTCTTTCTCTGCCTTAACATATAAACTGAAAATTGGCCACCTATTAAAATCCTGAAAATTGGCCACCTATTAAAATCCACCTATATATATTAACTCTCTCTCTCTCTCTCTCTCTCTCTCTCTATATATATATATATATATATAGAGAGAGAGAGAGAGAGAGAGTTGGTTTTCCTAAAGTAAGAATATTCTATCACTTCTTGGCCTTTTGGCTAAGATCAAGTGTAGTAAAGTAAGAATATTCTTTTAAGGCTCTGTATTAGTCTGTTCAGGTGGATTACAAACAACAGAAATTTATTTTCACAGGTCTGGAGGCTGGAAAATCAAACTGAAGACTCGAACAGATTGGTGTCTGTTGAGGAGGACCAGCTTTTTGATTCATGGACCGCCATCTTTTTGCTGTAAGTTCACACTGGAAAAGGCAGGAGAACTCTCTGGACCTTTTATAAATGCACTAATCCCATTCATGGGAGCTCCACCTCATGACTTAGTCGCTTCGCAGAGCACCCCCACCTCTGCCCCAAACTGGTACATTAAGGTTAGGTTTCAACATATACATTTTGGGAGAGGTAAATGTTTAGTCCATTGCAGGCTCTGATTATTATTTTTATTTATTTGATTTTTCTTTATTAACACTTGTATCTTATATTGGCTGTCTTCTCTGACCTCAATCTTCATGATCCTTTCATCATTTTCATTCCATTGTCCCTTTCCTCTGTCTTCTTAGATGGCTATTCACATTTTTCCTCAACACTATTGTTTCCATTTTTTGCAACAGTTCTTACTTTACTTACAGTTTCCAGTGTTGATTTTTATTGTTATATTTGTAGCTCTGTTTCAGTTTATTCTAAATATGTGTTGTGTTTTCTAGCTTGTTTTGTCCTTGTGATTTTTGGTTTCTTGCTTATGGAGGATTTATCTTCTTATCCTTAATTGAGGTTGTGGAGTATTTTTCTGAAAAGTTCTTTTGGATCCTGCAGTTGGACACTCGCAGTGATATACTCTCGCTCTGTAATTTTCTCATACAATTACATCCTACTTTCTTAGTAAATTACATTTAATACTCTAGTTAAAATGATAGCCTGTAACCAGCCTATAACAAAGAACAGCAATCCTGTGCCTCACCTTAGCTTAACCATGCCATTCTAATGCCCACCTTTCTCACTCTTTCTACTTGCTTTCTTCTAGTAATTGCCTTCTTTGTCTAAACATGTTTGGATTATAATACAGTCTCTTGATTTTATAGCTTTGGATTTATTATTATACTATGGACTATGAGGATTGTATCTTAAATACATCTCTCTCTCTCAATATTCCAAGAGAGTATTTTCATAATTCTTCTATCAGTTAGTATTTAATGTTTGATATTTTTATGACTAGGCATTTCCCCCTCATGATCCATGTAATGTAGCACAAATACAGTTCTTTTGCTGTCACATACTTTCTGCTCCTTTGACATCATATGGAAGTGTGCTTTATCTTTCACTTTTTCTTTTTCCCTTTCCCCCTCCCCCTCCCTCCTTTCCTTCCTCCCTTCTTCCTTTCTTCCTCTCTCTTTCTCTCTCTCCCTCCCTTCCTCCTTTTTTTCTTCCTCTCCTCTCCTCCCTCCCCTCCCCTCCTCTCTCTCCTCTCCTCTCCCCTCCCCTTTTCCCTTCCTTCCTTCCTTCCTTCCTTCCTCCTTTCCTTTCCTTTCCTTTCCTTTCCTTTCCTTTCCTTTCCTTTCCTTTCCTTTCCTTTCCTTTCCTTTCCTTTCCTTTCCTTCCTTTCCTTCCTTCCTTTCTCTCCCTCTGTTGTCTCTGCCTCCTCTCAGTTTTTTGTTTCTGTTTGTGTGTTTTGGTGTCTATTTTGGATTCTCTTCTACCTCTGATGATCATAGGCCACTTAACACTATTTGTAGGCTTTTTGTGTGGTCCGAGAGAAGCTTGTCAAGTAATGGCTTCACTAAAGTTTGGTTGGACAGATATCCAGCCATTTTTTTATCCTCACCCAAGGACATTTTTTATTACTTTTTGAGAGAGAGGAAGGGAGAGATTTTGACATGTAGCCAATAACCTAATTTGAAAGAAAACTAACACTATAGCAGGTAATTAAAACTTTTTTCTTATCAACAGATGATAAAAATGTAGTATTTATATGAAATAGAATGTTATTCAGCTTTAAAAAAGGAAGGGATTTCTGGTGCATACTACAACATAAATGGACCTTGAAGACATTATGCTAAGGAAAACAAACCAATCATAAAAAGACAAATAAAGCATTATTTTGTTTACATGAGATACTTATAGTAGTCAAATTCATAGAGACAGAAAGTAGAATAATGTTTGCAAGGGGCTGAGAGCACAGGAAAAATAGAGAGCTATTGTTTAGTAAATACAGAGTTTTAGTTTGGGAAAACAGAAAAAGTTCTGGAGATTCATTGTGGTAATAGGTGCACAGTAATGTAGATGTACTTAATACTTGAAAGGTACACTTAAAAAATTAAAGTGACAACTTTTGTTACATAAATTTTGCTGATGTAAAAATCTGCAGTTATACCCTAAGAATACTGAAACATTAATTCAAAAGAACCTATGCACCCCAATGTTTATAGCAGCACAATTTCCAATAACCAATATTGGAAACAGCCTAAGTGCCCATCAGTAAATGAGTGGATCCAAAAACTATGGTACTTTTACACAATGAAATTTTATGCAGCAGAAAGAAAGAAGGAGCTCCTACCCTTTGCAACAGCATGGGTGGAACTGGAGAACATTATGCTAAGTGAAATAAACCAGGCGGTGAAAGACAAATACCATATGATCTCATCTATAAGTGGAACCTAATCAACAAAACAAAGGAAGAAAATATAACCAGAGATATTGAAAAAAGAACAAACTGATAGTAACTGGAAGAGGGGTAAGGGAGATAATGGGGGAAAATAGGAGAAGGGTCATCAAGGAACATGTGTGAAGGACACATGGACAAAACCAAAGTGGGTAGGATCGAAGGAGGGATGGGGCAAGGGGAGTGATGAGGGGAAAATGGAGACAACTGTACTTCAATAACAATTAAAAAAATAAAAATAAAATAAAATAAATAGAAAATAATTAAATCCTTTCCTTATTCTACCCCTTGGATATTTACATTATTAGAATCATAGACTTTGAGAGCCAGGAAGATCTTAGA
The DNA here is from genome assembly GCA_039655065.1 of Glossophaga mutica. Classification (NCBI taxonomy): domain Eukaryota; kingdom Metazoa; phylum Chordata; class Mammalia; order Chiroptera; family Phyllostomidae; genus Glossophaga; species Glossophaga mutica. The sequence continues at coordinate 147,444,613 of CM077306.1, forward strand.
TATGTGAGATACTGAGAGAGAGATTTACATAGAGCCAGCAAATAAGTGAGTACCAGGGATCTACAAGCTATAAATCCTGGTTGCATTTACCAGAACACTGTATTTTAAGTACTAAGTATTCTTTTTACTGATTGTTGGCATGAAAGGTTTGTTCTGAAAACTGCAATGGGACTCTTTCCTGTCTCCTTCTTGAGACAGGAGATATCTTCATTTGGAAGCGATATGGTTAACATTATTTCTGGTAAGTCCAATAAAGATCTTGGGCTATTGGAAGCCATTTGGATTTTTAGAAGTGGGTGTATTTGGGGGCATTTCTCAAGTCATCAGTAGGGCTCAGGAGCTAATGTCTTGGTTGGGTCTCTAAGATGAAGAGCCAGTGGCTCTGGGGTACAAAGGGAAAAAGAGTTCAAGGAAAGCTCGTCATTGTCTTTCTGGCTTTGGAGCATCTGCTTGAGCCTGGATGGACCCCTTTGTGTTGTTTTACGAGTAATTAAATTGTATTTATGCAAAGAAGAGGAATGGCCAAAATTACAGATGACTGTCTGAAAAAGACTTTTCCCAGACTGAAGAAGCAGAACAACTCACTGAGAATTTAATGAATTGCAGCTTGGAAGAAGCCAACAAGAATGAGTTTACATTTATTTGCCACACACAAAACATGCTCTGAATATACAGGGGAGCATGACTAAGCCCAGTGTAAGGACTGAACTAGGTTATATGTGCACCACAGCTTTGGAAAAAGAGACTGCCGCCATTCCTTAGGCCACACTGGAATTCAAGACCAAAGCACTTAATTCCTCCAATGGTTGAGTATAAATTGTGCAACCACTAAGTTGCCAGAGTTTCCTTTGGTTATGACTTGTTACAGATGCAACTGTCACATGTCACTGAGGTTGTAACAGCTTGATCATGTCAAGTGAGAAAATATGGATTCAAAGAATTTGCTCTTTATAGCACTTTCAGTATGAACCACTGTGTGGTCAGTGAAGGGACTGCACCTGGAGTGTTAAAAAATAAGTCCCTTCAAAAGCAGTATTAAGTGGAAGGACGTAAAATAGCATGTGTGTGGATAGGTTATTTTATTCCCAAGAAGTCTTTAACAACTATGGACATTTAGTTACCACACCAGAGATGACAATGAAACCTAAGAAAGCTAATCATTTTAACATGGTCTTCTCTAGGGGTCTTACACCTACGATCTCAGGTATTTATGTTCCAGTAAACTTTTTAAAATATCCACAGTACTGTGCGTGATAGGTGGAAAAGGGCATAGTGTTGTGAGTTGAAATTGCTTCCTCTTGGTTTGAAAATCAAATGAAACAAATGTAACATTCAAGTTGTTTTCCAAGCAGACTTTCTGGAAAACAGGAGAAAAAAAAATGTTTAGTAACAAGGAGAAACAGTAAGAATGTTGTCTGCTGGGGACTGAGCATTTTTCTATGATTACTGAAAATGTGTATAAAGATGATTTGGTACTACATCCTATTATCTTTTGATTTCACTTTGCCTTCTTGGATAAGTCCAATCATTTCTAAAAACTAGTTTAGTTTCAATTATGTTCCCTTGTTTTTCTGCTTCCTTCTGACCTTGCCTTTATTACTTGCTTCCTTTTGCTTAATTTGGGTTTAATTTGCTATTCTATTTATTAAGAGGAAAGCTCAGATCATTGATTTGAACACTTACAAAGCTATAAATTTTCCTCTAAGGATTGCTTTTGATGCCTCCTACCACTTAGTATGTTATATTTTAATTTTTGTTAAGTTCAAAATGTTTTTAAATTTTCTGTGGCATGTCTTCTTTGACCCTTCAATTATTTAGAAGGATGTTTTTCAATTTCTAAAAATTTGGGAGAGTTTTCAAATATCTTTGTTTTTAACTTCCAGTTTAATTTCCTTGTGGCGAGAAAATATATTTTATAATTCTTTTTTTAATTTGTTGACATTTTTATGACATGAAATATACTCTATTTTTAAATGTTTTGTGTGCACCTGAAAAAAACGTGCATTCTGTAGTTGGGAGATTATCCTATGAATATCAGTTAGGTCACTTTGGTTGATAGTGTTATTCAGGTTTTCTATATCTTATTGATTTTCTGTCTAATTGTTCTTTGTTACTGCCAGAAAAATTTTGAAATTTATTAGCTATAATTTTGGATTATGTATCTTTTTTAAGTTTTATGAATGTTTGGTTTATGTTTTTTAAAGTTTAAAATGTATGTAAAATTGTTCTGTCCTCTAGATGAATTGATCTCGTATTGATTATAAAGTATTCCCTTTATTCCTGGTAATATTACTTGTTATGAAGTCTACTTTATCTGAAATTAATATAGACATTCCAACTTTATTATTCTTAATGTTTGTGTGATACATTTTATTCTATTCTCTTATTTTTAACTTATTTAAAGTGGTCTGCTTCTACACAGCATAATATTGGGTGGTTCTTTTAAATTTAGTCTGACAATTTCTAACTTTTAAAATGAGTGTTTAGCCATTTACATAGGACTTACATCTATGATCTTGATATTTGTTTTCTATTTGTCCCTTCTGTTCTTTGATACTTATTCCTGTTTTCTGTCTTCATTTAAATGAAGTACTTGTATACTTCTATTTAAGTTCTTTATTGGTTTATTGTCTCTACCTCTTAGTTTTGTCTTTCATAATTGTTGGTTTAAGGTTTAGAGTATATATATTCCAATCATCACAGTCTACATTCTTTTTTTGGGGGGGGAGAATTTTTAATTTTAATTTTTTGAGGGATTTATTTATTTATTTTTAATATATTTTATTAATTATGCTATTACAGTTGTCCCATTTCTCCCTCATCATTCCCCTCCACCCTGCACACCCTCTCCCACCCACATTCCCCTGCTTTAGTTCATGTCCATGTGTCATAAGTTCTTTAGCTTCTACTTTCCCCACACTATTCTTGCCTTCCCCCTGCCTATTTTCTACCCACCGTCCATGCTACTTATTCTCTGTACCTTTTCTCCCTCTCTCCTCCTCCCACTCCCCTGTTGCTAACCCTCCATGTGATCTCCATTTCTATGTTTCTGTTCCTGTTCTAGCTGTTTGCTTAGTTTGCTTTTGTTTTAGGTGTGGTTGTTAATAACTGTGAGTTTGCTCTTTTTTTACTGTCATATTTTTATCTTCTTTTTCTTAGATAAGTCCCTTTAATATTTCATACAGTAAGGGCTTAGTGATAATGAACTCCTTTAACTTGACCTTATCTGAGAAGCACTTTATCTGTTGTTCCATTCTAAATGAAAGCTTTGCTGGATAGAGCAATCTTGGATGTAGGTCCTTGCCTTTCATGACTTGGAATACTTCTTTCCAGCCCCTTCTTACCTGGAAGGTCTCTTTTGAGAAATCAGTGGACAGTCTGATGGGAACTCCTTTGTAGGTGACTGTTCCCTTATTGTTCCCTGTTCTCTTACTGCTTCTAGAATTCTCTCCTTCATTTTTATCTTGGCTAATGTAATTATGATATGCTTTGGTGTGTTCCTCCTTGGGTCCAACTTCTTTGGGACTCTCTGAGCTTCCTGGACTTCGTGGAAGTCTATTTCCTTTGCCAGATTGGGGAAGTTCTCCTTTACTATTTGTTCAAATAAGTTTTCCACTTGTGGCTCTTCCTCTTCCCCTTGTGGTACCCCTATAATTTGGATGTTGGGAAATTTAAAGATGTCCTGGAGGTTCCTAAGCCTCTCCTCATTTTTTTGAATTCTTGTTTCTTCATTCTTTTCTGATTGGATGTTTCTTTCTCCCTTTTGGTCCACTCCATTGATTTGAGTCCCAGTTTTCCTCCCCTCACTATTGGTTGCCTGTGTGTTTTCCTTCATTTCACTTAGTGTAGCCTTCATTTGTTCATCTAATTTGTGATAAAATCAACCAGTTCTGTGAGCCTCCTGATGACCAGTGCTTTGAACTGTGCATCTGATAGGTTGGCTATCTCTTGGTTGCTTAGATGAATTGGCTCTGGAGCTTTGATCTGTTCTCCCATCTGAGCCATTTAGCCGGGGGGTCTGGTTGCACCAGTTATGTATGAGGGGCGGAGCCTTAGGTGTTCACCAGGGTGGGTCAGCCCAGTTGCTGGGTTGTGACACTATATGTTGGGGTGGGGTCCGAGAGGGAACAATGGTGCTTGCTCCGCTCTCTGTTGGATTCCAGTCCCTTCCACCACTTTCCCCCAAGCAAATTGGGCCCTTCTGGTACCTATTTCTGTGTGGGTGGGCTTGTGTACATTCTCGGACCCTGTGCGTCTCTCCAACAAACTCTCCTGTGAGTCTCTCCTGCCACTTCGACCCCCACAAGTGTTTTCAATCGGTATTTTTAGGTTTTATTTCCTGGCTCTGGGGCCCTGTCTGTCTTGCTGCCTGTTTTCACTTGGATTATCTGGGCGTGAATGGGGGACCATCTGGTCAGCCAGCCGCCTTGCGCAGCCTCACTGGGTCTGCCTGTTGCCACCCCATGTCTGGGGACCGCTAGCCGCTGCCTGCGCTCCCGGGTCTGCCAACCTCCACTTTTTCCTGCCGTGACTCTGCCCCTCTTACAGGTCTGTATGAATGGTTGTCAGACTTCCATACAGTTCAATTTTCTATCAGTTCTGATTGTCTTCTTGATTCTAAATCTTTGTTGCCCTTAATTTTGGTTGTACGAGGAGGCATAGTATGTCCACCTATGCCTCCATCTTGGCCGGAAGTCCTACTTTCAAATAATAATGTTATACTACTTCACAGATATAAAACTCTTAACCATAGTATACTTTCACTTTTTCCTCCTGGCCTTTTTGATATCATAATGATCCATTTTACTTTATACATGTTTATCATTTTACTTCTCCATGTTCTAAACCCTAAAATACACTATAAGTTTTGCTTTAAAGAATTATTTTAAAGAGATTTATAAATGAGAAAGACAATTTTAAAAGGACTTTACATTTACCCATGTTATACAATTTTTGGCATTCTTTATTCTCTCCTGTAAATTTTAGTTTTCACCTGTTACCATTTTTCCTTCCACCCAAGCACTTTCTTTAATATCTGTTTTTGTGCATGTCTGAGCACATTGAATGCATTCTCTCTCTTCTTTGGATTTGAAAAAAAAATATTTATTATGCCTTCATTGTGTAAGATATTTTTGCTAACTATAGAATTTTTTTAGTTCTTCCAAGATGTGATGCCATTTTGTTCTGGCTTGTGCTTTCTTGACAGAAAGGCTGTTGTCATTCGTATCTTTGTTCTTTTGTACATACGCCTTTTCTCCCCCATGGCTGATTTGTTTTTATCTTTAGTTTTCAGAATCTTGTATAATGTGCAGTTTTCTTTTTCTTTCTTTTGTTTTGGATTCATTAAACCTCTTGGATATCTGGGTTAATAGGTTTTATAAAATTTGGAAACATTTCAGTCATTACTTCTTTAAGTATTTCTTCCTTCTTACATTATAATATCTAAGATACCAGCCACACGTATGCTGGACAACTTGGTATTATTTCACAGGTCACTGATTCCTTTTTGGGGGAGTCTTTTAGTCTTTTTTAGTACTTTTCTCTTTGTGCTTCTATTTGAATAGTTCCTAGTCCTATGTTTTGGATTCACTGATCTTTTCTTCTGCCTTGTGTAATATATTGTTAATCACCTCCAATATATATTTTTTCAATTTCAAATGTTGATTTTTTTTATCTCACACACTTCCATTTGGGTCTCTTTTATGTGTTTCATCTATTTCTTATCATCTTAATGTTTTTCTCTACTTAATCACGTGCAACCTATTTATAATATTTATAATAGCTATTTTAAAGTCTCTGTAATTTCTCACTTCTATTATATATAGATTTGTTTTTGTTGATTAATTTTTTTATTTGATTATGGTGTAAATATTTTCCTGAATATTTCATGCTGGTGATTTTTTACTGGATGTTTGATATTGTGATTCTTTTTCTTCTTAGATCTTTTTTAAAAGAATGTTGGTTTGTTCTAGTGTATACTTAAGTTTCTTGAAACCAATTAGATTCTTCTGAGGCTTTCCTAGGCCCAAGAAGCTTCTTTTCTTGAGCTGCTTTAACCCTACCACTAAGGCAATACCTCTCTGGCTACTCTACTCATTTCCCATGTTTTATGTAATCTCCATACTGTGGCTGGTGGGAAATTAAAGTAGTCTCAGCCCTACTGGAGTTCTACAACCTGTTCAGCCTGCTGCTTTTCAGTGGTTCATTCCCTGGTTTTTGGATAGGTTCTTTTGCAGTCACAGGTCTGTACTCAGCCACAGACTCAAGGGATTTTTCTATAGATCTTTGGAACTTTATTCTGTGAGGCTTTTTCCTCTCCAGCACTTGTTTCTACAAATTCTAGCCATCTTGGCCTTCTTGGACTCTAATCTCAAACCTGGGGAGATTCCCAGGCTCTGTTTGGATTCCCCATTCTGTACTGCAGCCTGGAAACTTCTTAGGCAATAAGTTGGAACACTTGTAGAGCTTTCCTCATGTGTTTCCCTTCTCCCTGGGATCAGCATCCTGTGCTCTCTGTTATCCAATATTTTAAAACCAGTGCTTCATATGTAACTCTTGTGTGGCTAGCAACAGGATTCTCCAGCTGGGCACAGTCTAATCATACTAAAACTTGTCATGTCATTTCCCAACTTGTATTTCTCATTGGATTTTTTTTTATAGTTAGGAACCAGTTTAGAGTAATCAGAAAGAATCAGGCCATGGTAACAGACAATACAGGCCTGATTCACAGCTCTATTTAAAATATACATTAATTTAATTATTCAATTTATTCATGACTTTGTTCTTTTACTTTTATAATATTTATTGAATGTCTACTCTGTGCCAGGCACTGTGCTATATTCCAGCTTTAGTTTGTCATCTATAAAATAGAGAGAAATAACATCTACCTCATTGTGGTACATTACAAAAATGGTCACAAGTTCCTGCACATTGGTTTCTGGGTTTTTTTTTTTCATGATCTTGCAGTGTGAACTTGAAGTTTCTCCTATCATGAGGTGCACTCTTCTCCTTTACTCCCTACACCTGGGCCGACCTTGAGACTCACTTTGGTGTGTGTGCTATGGCAGAAGTGATGTGCATGATTATGAGCCTGGATCTTAAGAGACTTTGCAGGTTTCCAGTTTCTTTCTGGAAACCTTGTGCCTGCCAAGTGAGAAGGCCTGAACTGGCATGCTGAAGAATGAGAGTCTAAGTGGAAAGAAGCATCAGTTATCCCAGACCTGCTAGTCAAGGTCATTGTAAACCAGCCAGCTCCAACCTACCCACCTGCCTTATCTTCTAGCCTCAGTTTATTGACTTAAGCGAATCCAACTGAGATCTACTGAGCCTGGCTTAGACGAGAAGAAATGCATACCGAGTCCAATCTATACTGCCAACCTGCAGAACTGAAAGTTAAATTAATGTCTGTTGCTTTAAGTCACTACAACACCCCACTGTTTTACGTAGTTTGTTATGCACAAAAAGCTACAGATTAACTATATCATATTATGGTAGAGATTAAAAGGTAATATGCATAAAATTTCTAGCACAGTGCTTGATATGTAGTAGGCACTCATGAAGTATTTTGAATTGCTATTTTTAACATCATTGTCATTATTTTAACATCATTAGCATATCAGATTGATGGATAGAATTTATTTGTGACCTTTGAATGCTTTCTTATTCTGAATTCTTTACATGTGTAGCTTGAACTGTGCAGTTGAGATACACACACTTTCACACACTCTTACATAACATACATACATAACCTCACATCTATACAAATACATTAACAACTCTTAAATAAAAAACTTATTGTTGTACGAGCTGGTTAAGAAATAGAGTAGCATAATAATAATGTAACTATCATATAGTCTACATGTGAATAAAAATTTTGCTCAAAAGTTTTGAATATTAAAATACACTAAGCATCAAAACTATATTAGCCAAGTGTGATTAAACTTTGATCATGCAGAAGGCACTGAATGCTCTTTTGTCATCCAGGAGTATCACTATAAATCTTAACTATTATTGTATGGTATCTATGAACATGTCAGTTGATATTTTTGACTGGCCGAATGGAAGATAAGTAAGCTACACAGTTGTGACAGCTATTTTTGAGGAAATTAGTAAAGCTTTAAATTTCAGCCTAGAAATCATTTTCTTAAGGATACTCTTCTGACATTGACAACTCTGATAAAATTATATTTTCCAAATTATATGCTCTTGGTACAAACTATGTTTGTTCTTTTATCAAGTAATGATTTATGTAACTGTTTAATGTTAAACTCCTATATTCCACAATTAACTTCACTTTAACGTTTCTTGTTGGCATTTAATGCAGTGCCTGGCAATTGGTAGATATTTGGTAAATATTGTTTGGATGTATGAGTAAGAACAAAATGCATTAAGGATTGAGAAATGTCACTTAGATTTAATAGCAAAGGAGTCATTAACACAAATGTTGAGAGTAATTTTAATGAATTAATGGGAAAAGACATTAGACCCACAGGTGAGTGAATATTGCAAAAAGCATGGAGGAAATAAAAAAGAAAACCAAGTCTAAGTTACTAACTTTATTTTAAAATGGCAAATTCCTTTTATGCTTGATTATTTTTTTCTTTTAAATGAAAAATAAATAAATCTTAAGTGTCAGGTAAAACGATTACAATGTTATTTTTATTAATTTGGCCATTCCCGTGTCTCTGAGAATGAGCACACAGAAGACCTTTATTAGTGGCAGGTGCTCTGGTGATATTAACCTCTTTCAGTTTTACTTGCACACTTGTTTCAAGTGCTCCAGAGTTTGACAGTTAAAAGGACACACACATAAAAGAAAAAGGCAATATGTTTAGTTTGTTTTCTATGGACTAATTGAAGAGGATCCAGAGAAACTGTCATTTGGATAATGGAATACAACTCCCATAAGAAATCAGGTGAGGATTTATCTTTCAGGACTCTGTATGTACATTTCCTTTGCTTCTCTCATGGCAGAAAGGATGCATCTTCATGAGTTTACCTTCTACTTTTGACAGTCATTTCATTATTTCAGTTGTCAGTTTTAATCCACATTTAAGTTAAAGACAAGAACTGAATGACCTTTAGCTTCACTGCCATCAGTATTTCAAACGAAACGGACCTTTCTGTTTCAGGAAAAGGTGTGTCAGGGGAACAGATGTCACCACAGGCTAATGCTGTCTTTCACCACCAGCCATCTGGGCTGCAGTTCGGCTCGGGCCCACATGTGCTCTCCTGGACCTGTCTCTCTGTTAGAAAGCCATCAGACAATCCACTCTGAACCTTGTTATTGGTTGCCTAAAGAACAATTGAGGTTTTGATGGCAGGAAAATTGAAGCCAGGCCATTGAGCAGGCAGTTGGCCTGGGCACAGTTTTCTTTATATATATCGTTTCCCATTAAGTAGCTAATGAATCTTTGGCCATGGGTGAATGGTATTCCAATGAAGGAACATCCAAGAGAAAGGAAAATGTACCAAGTTAAAAACAGAAGTAAAGTATGTTTAGGTCACAAGCCTGGGCATATGGGATGTTTATGAGCATGAGACTTATCAGTGTGATCTGAATGGGGCACAGGATTGAGGTGGGACCTTCTCCAGAAAAACAAGTGACGTTTCTTTGAAACATTAGAAATCTTGTTGAATGCACATGCTAAAGATACTGTCCATCAATTTTCTTCCTTTGATTTTTTTCATACAACATTCACTTATTATTTATGATGTGCTTAAAGAAGCCATATGGTGAAGTTAATGGTAAACTACCTGTTCTTCTGTTTTATGTCGAATACTTAGTCATTGTATCACCTTTTATACAGTTTGTGGCTCATGCGAATATTCCACAGAATGCCTTATTTATGAGGTCAGAATGAAGTAGGTTGCAAGCTGAAGACCTGAAGTTAACCTTTACGGCTACTAGAGACTCCTCCTCTAACCTCAAGCTGCCTGACTCGGTAGAGAGTGACCACGCATCAGAAGCTATGGTAACATCTCTGGCAGTACATCTCAATCACAACATGCATCTTATATTGCTGCCATTACCTTATTTCCAACGTGCCCTTTCCACATGGCCATTTTATTGCTCCCTTTGAGTTGCCAAAGTTCCCTGACTCCATCCTCACTGCCAAAAAAGACATTAAACTCTTCAGCTGGTCTTATCATATTCCAGAAAACAATGAAAGCCCTTTTGTATGCCTTTAGTTAAATGTGTTCATTGTGCCAGCAAGACAGGAGTTAAGCATGTTCTTCAGTGTGGGCTTAAGTCCAACTAGAAGGGGTTGCAGTTTCTGCCATTCTCTGTCTCAGGCACGGCACGCGAGTTGATTTCTCACTGTTGAGCATACATTTGGTGAGTTTTATTCTGAATGCCACATTCTTTTTAGGCTTATTTGTATATACTTTCAACATGTGATTGCACATTAATTTTAGTCTAGCCTTTTGAGGAGTTACCCATTATTGAACAATCATGAGATAAAATTGCCACAGATGGAAGAAAAAACATAAAACATGGGGTGTCCTGGGGACTTTGTTCTAAGTCATTACAATTTTTATAGGACATTTCTGCACATAAGGAAAAATGATTAGTTACTTTAGATGGCCTAGACTGGACCAGGTAGGAGTAAACACTTTTCAAAGCTATCATTCGAGGAAAATTTCTATGCAGTTTAAAGCACATGCATGTAAAGACATTGCCTTTTGAATATAGCAGTTCTATATGGATTTGACTTTAAGAAATGCTGTCTCCTTAATTGAGTTCAGTGACTTGAATCATTACTATGATCGTTGGGAGTTTAGTAAGTGTGGCAAGATTGACAACTCCACCAAATCTGTTTCCCCTTCTGTCATGAAAATAGACCTGCGACCGAGTCCAAGTGTCTTGCGCCTCACTGCAGTTAGTGATGTGTATGGGTCTAGAAATTAAAACTTGGGTAAAACTCTAGACTCTTGCTGGATATGGTAGAGATACAATTTAAAAAAAAATCCTCACCTGAGTATATTTTTATTAATTTTAGAGAGAGGAAAGAAGAGAGAGGGTCATCAATGTGAGAAATATCGATTGTTTGCCTCCCATATGCACCCCAACCAGGGATCAAACCTGCAACTGGGGTATGTGCCCTGAGAGGGAATTGAACCCACAAAATTTTGGTGTACAGGATGATGTTCCAGTCAACTGAGTCAACCAGCTAGGGCAGAGATACAGCTTCTTTTGTGTTCCAGAGGATAGAAAAGCAGTGAGGTGGCAGGAACCAGTCTGAATGACTACGTGGCGGATTTGTCCTATCCAGCTAAACCACCCACTTCAGTTCTGTTACACAGGAAAGAAATTTCTATATTCTGCAAGCCACTGTATTTGGATCCTCTTTAAGAGAGGAACTTATCCTTTAACATAATTATAAGTTTATTTAACCAGAAAATGATGTGTGCTGGTTTTGTTAAAGTTTATGTGTGGTTTTAAAATTTAAGAAACAAATTTGAAAATGTTTCTTCTCTAATTGGATATACGAAGAACAATGTATATTTTTCATAAATTTATGTTTTCGTACATGCATAACATAAAAATTTCTTTATTATCCAGTGTTAATGAGGGTGTAAGGAATCTCAGACTTCTATACAAGAAGTGAAATGTAACTGTTCTGATCTGTTGCAAGTTATTCGTTGGTATCTATTGAAAACAAAAACGTGCATTGCTTTGGGTTCCACTTCTAGAAAGCTATCTTCTGGAAATAATGAAGAATGATTGCATGTTCTGACATGGAAATGTGACTAGGAGCTAGTAAGATAAGTGTGTCACAGGACAGTGTGCATATTAGACACTGTTTACCATATTTTGCCATGTATAATGCACACTTTTTTGCTTAAATCTTTGAGGGAAAAATAAGGATGCACATTATACATGGGTAGTACCTGAAATACCTTGTATATGTTCTTGTGTTTTGTAATTATCTGTTACATAAGATTTCTTATAGCATAATATATTAAAAAATAAATGCTAAAATTCCTTTGTAATACAACCGCCCTAAGTATCTAAATATAAATAAATCAAAGACAAATACCATATGATCTCACCTTTAACAGGAACCTAATCAACAAAACAAACAAACAAGCAAAATATAGCCAAAGACACTGAAATTGAGAACAGGCTGACAGTCACCAGAGGGGAGAGGGGAGGGAATTTCAGGGGAAAAGGGGAAGGGTTTACAGGAACAAGTATAAAGGACACATGGACAAAAACTAGGGGGGATGGAAATGGGAGGGAGGTGGGGAGGGCTGGGGCGGTGGGCTGGGGTGGGAGTAAAAGACAGAAAACTGTACAAGAGCAACAATTAAAATAAAAATTAAAAAAATTGAAGTAAAAAATTAAAACAAAAGATTTTTTCCTGAAAGTTTGGACCAGAAACATGGGTGCACATTATACACGGCAAAATATGGTAAGTAAAAATGCCTGTGTGCGTGTGTGTTTCTGAGTGTGTGTGATCAGAGGAAATCGAGGCAGGGATGGTGAAATTTGACTTTGTGCTCCTTCCTTTTCTTCAGTATCCAGCATATAATAAAAGCCAGATGTTGACCCATATATAACAAGTTTTACCCTTACTGTCATCCAAAGTGTAAAAAGCTGCACCCAGATGAGTAAATACATTTGTGAGTTGCACAGGAAAAGCATAGGAAGACAATGAATGCATCCAGGTTCCTTCTGGCAAGGCAAAGGGGATTTGCGGCGTAGATTGGAATGCAAAGGGGAACTATCACTTTTCCATTCTATGTTCCCCTCTATTTTTTGACTTCTTAAATATGTCCCATGGCTCCTTGACTTTAATATAACATAATGTTAAAAACCACAAAGTATTTAAAGTGTTTGGTGAAAATGTATGCAGCAGAGGGGCTTTTAGAAGTGTCCGATGCTGATGCTGTGGTGGGATTGAAAATCTTTAAGCTATGGGCTTCATAGAAATCAGTCATTGGAAGAGAAAGGCCCTGGGTCAGAAAGAAATTAAAATAAAAATGGAAAATATAACTTCTACTGGAGCTCTACAAGCAACTCTTGGCGTTTTCTGTGAGAACCCTGTAGCTTCCCTATGGGTGAATGCAGGGATAATTGCTGTGAGCTTCCAGGCTGAATGTGTAAGTGCAGCTGGGGGACAGTTGTGCCAAAGAGAGTGGAAGACAACAGCAGGCCAACGAGCAGGCAGGCCCTCTGAACATGGCTTTGAACAGTGAGGCCCTTTGCGAAAGGGAAGTGGACACACATCCCTCGTTAGGCCTTCAGAGAACAGGTAATGCTTTGAGGCTTCTTTTTCAGAAACAAAAATTAAAGGGTAATGCCTTAGACTATTGTTTTAACTGATTAAGGGTTTTTCTAACTAAAATTTGGGGGGATTTTAAATATTTTATCCAGGACCAGCTATATTGTGAACACTTGGATAGGTTTTAACTTCTTGAGATAGTAACAGTCAGAAGTTTAGAAATTCAAACTCAGTTATATCAAATCAAATATTATTTTAAATACTCTTAACCCCTAAGTAAAATAAAACAATACCCAAATCTTCCTTTTCTCATCTAATAATATTATGAGCGGGTATGTTCAAATAATTCAACTCAGCTAAAATGAAGCTCACATCCAAAGGTTATTCCGTAGACTGCTGTGGAAAATGCAGGTGCTTGGCTTGAGTGCTTCCAGACTGTTCTGCCAAAGTGTTCAGTGGAGCATTGACAACCAGCCTGCAGTTTGAATTGCCCCAGTGCTTAAAAGTAAAATGTCTTAGAAAAAGCAACCACGCTATCAGGCATCGATTCAGCACGCGTTCATGGATCCCTACATGGATTTAGAAACAGAAAGTTAAATAAACTGTAGATTTCCCTTAAAGGGGAAAAGTGTTAATCAAATACTTAAAATGTGAAAGCGCTATAAATAATACTATCAAAATGCTTCGGGGTCCCAAGAAAGGGCAGAACCTCCAACCCCTCAAATTGTTAAAGATTTTACAGAGGAGGTGACTTTTAAAGAGTGTTTAAGGAGGCCTGGGATTATCTCCAAATAGAAAGGGAGCAAAGGGAGAATGGAAAGAAAGCACACCCTTCGTGCACAGCTGCAGGGGAGAGGATGAAATTCACAACAGTAGCATTCTGAAAAACAAGATTAGTACAAAAAGAATCAAATAAAGTTAATATTCAACTTTAGACATTCAAAAAAGGATTTTTCCAACTGGCAGTAGGTTTGACAAAATAAGGATTTTAAGAATTCTCTTTTCATTTAACAAGGACAGAGCTTGATGGGTATCATGTTTTTTCTCTGATTGTGTAGAAGAAATAACTCTGGCCATCATTTAAGTTAGCCATGAGAATGAAGTTTGGAAGGTGAAAGACACGGCCTAGAGGAAGAAAAAAGTATCTTAACTTTTTCGACTACAGGAGGCACTTTGAGAGTGAGAAGGTAGAGAACAGAGACAAAGGTCAGAAGATACTAGGGTCCTGCCACCATGCTCTACTATGGGCAGTCAGGGGTTGAAAAGGGACTTTGGGGAAGAACGTTCAGGAAATGGAGAGTGGTGCAGCAAGACTGGAGTGTGAGGTGTAAAAAGAGCTGAAGAACAAGCTTTGTTTGGAAAAATGGATTACTTAGAATTTCAGTGGTTGCGGTTGCACAGAATCAAGGAGGCCCTAGGAGTGAAAATCTCTGGAATTAGTGGCATAAAAAGTTACTGTCAAAGAAATTAAATAGTGACGCATTCCTCCCAAATACAATGTAAATTAAAAGACTACTGTCTATAGAAGAGGCAGTTGAGATGGATCATTAGCTCCACACTGCATGAGAAGTTGACTTTGTTGCTCAGCTTTGAAATTGCGTGTGCGTGCATGCTCAGCCCCACAATCTGGATCCTGGGCATTGTCCGATGTGATGGGATAATTGGGCTCTCCACCACAGCCCTTCCTGAGAAGGTACAGAACACATTTACATGGTTTCTTGTGTTTGTAAAGCAGCACATTGGCCCAAGGACAGCAGGCCTGCTCTGCTTAAAAGAACTGTGTGTGGCCAGGTGGGCAGAACTCACCTGGGCCCTTGGAATGTGGGGCACCATCTCTGTACTGAGAAGCAGTCTGCCAGGTGTCAGCAGGCCCAGCACCTCCCACCCCAGGAATGAGCAGGCCCAAGTGGAAGGATGGGGTGGGGTGATGAATCTTGCAAACCTGGGCGAGGATCATTGCAAGTGTTTAAAAATAAAAGCCAGGTTTTGGGTGGGTGGTGGGGGTTGTGCTCGGCTGTCCATTGAAAGGGTCATCTTTCTGACCTGTCTTTCCCTGCCTTGATTTTCTCACCTGTCAAATAGCGGCAGAAATTCCTGCCCTATAACATACTATTAAGGTGAGGATCAGATGCATGAAATATGTGAAACAAATAGATGGCATTTACTGAACATCTTTAGTGCATGAGGAACTGGACCAAGTGCCTGTTTATTACTTCATTTAACTCTTATAAGAACTCTCTAGGCAATTGTTGTCATCTTCTTACAGATGTGGAAACAAGCTCGATAAGGTTAAAATTACTTTTCATTCATGTATGCGTTTGACACATTTGTACTGAACACCTAATATGTGTCAACATGGTACTCGACCCTGGGAGTATGGTAGTACATCAGCTACATGGCATCCCCGTGCTATTGGAGCTCGGATTCCACTGGGGCAGATGGATAGTAAAAATAAACAAATATGACTTAATAATATTAATTAACACAGGAAACTAAGATAAAGCTATACTAAATGGAATCTACATGGTCTTTATTTTCTATGGTCTACAAACTTAATGATATCTAAGGGCTTCATTACACTCAGGTTCATTTTCTGACAAAAATCCTTCATTGGTGTTGTGTGAACTTCATTTACATCACATCAAGGGGCTCATCGTATCTAGTTATTCCACTCTCAGAGTTCAAGACATGGACAGCCTGAGCCCTCCAACTTAAAGCTGGATTTTTCTTTATCACTGGCTGTCAATCCACAGTAATGATTTCTCATCCTGATTGATATCCAGCTCCTCATCAATCTTTTTTTTTCCCCCAAATCTTTCACTAAATGGTTTTACAATCTGTTGATAATCATTTCTTGAAATCATGATTTCATTAAGGTTGTAAAATTTCAATTGTATAATATTAATAAATAATCATTTATCCAGTATTTATACCTGAAATTCTTCTGTAAAGAAGGTTTCCTTATCAACCAACACTATTTGTTTTATACGGATATGAAGTGAGGTGGAGGGGGGGCGGGCAGGGCAGAGGGGGATAAAAGGAGAAAAAATTGGGACAAATGTAATAGTATATCAATAAAATATACTTTAAAAAAATGAAAAGCAGTTTATATAGTTCATATTGAAATATTTAAGCATTTCATTTTTTCCATTAATTTCCAATAAGAAGTTAGTGCCAAAACTATCTCGATGGTGACTAATGAGTTTATTTTTGGCTTTCCTTTTTTTGGAGTATTATAATGAACTCATGGATTTTAATGTAATAATGTATTTCAAAGGTTTGCAGTCAGTAGTCTTCCAACAGGAATCTGAGTGGGGTGTGCGGAAGACTAGCCTCCGACAGAAAGAGCCGAAGGGGGAAGAACGTTGCTGGGAGGGTTTCATGTTGGCCCCAGTGAAGCAGTTCATCCAGGGGCCGGTCTCCTTGGTACCAAGGGCCCTGGTCCTTCCATCACTACCAGCTCCTCCTAACGTGAAATGTAAACGTATTTTAAAAGTTAAGCATGTTACTCTTTAGTAATATCCTGCTTAGAATGTATATTAATCAGCTTTTGCCATGATAGCGTATGATCCTCAAATCTCAGCAGTTTAAATAACAAACATTGATTCCTTGCTCATAACAAGGTCTTTGCCTACAAATTGGCTATGGCTGGGCTCAGTCCTGCTCTGTGTTTTCTTCTGGAACCCCAGCTGTGGGAACAGGCACTATTTGGTACTGTCTGGAGCTAGAGGAGGAAGAGTTGGAAAGTTGGAGGAAAGTGATTCAGTCTCTTAAATCTTCCAGCTGTGGTTTACACCACATCTGCTGACATTTCATTGGTGGAAGCATGTCACATGGCCAAGCCCCATTTCAACAGGGTATGGATGTGTATTTCTCCAACAGGAGGTACTTCGAACTACCTTCGAAGTAGATTAAAGTTTCCTTATAGGGAAGGGGGTGGTGCAGATCCTTGAGGAAAAGATTACACTTATCACAGATTGTCATTATCTGATAACCGTTGCAACAGGACTAATGCCATTATGCAAACATGTTTTTAAATATTTTTTATTCAGAGAGGTATTCTTTAGTCCCTCATTCAAAATCTAATACTTTTAATTTACTCACAATTCTAAGAAACAGAAGTAGAAAACTGCAGCTAGTGGTGGACTTGGAGCACTCTGAAGGCAAACAGTGATAAAAGGAACAAGGGACAGTGAGCAGCAAAGGAAGTCATAAGAATAAATTAAGTACAAATGAAATCAAGAAACTAGAACTATTTGTTCAACTTAATACCAGTTTCGTACAACTTAATACCCCTTAGCATACAACAAACTGTCTTTTTTACAGCCAGTGCTCTGTCTTCTTATTTTATCTCAAAGTATGTTGCCTTCCCCACAAGACATATACACTGACATACACACAAATATGCATCCATAGTCCCGATACATGCAAATCACAAACGTTTTATTCCTGTTTGTAGAAAAACCATTATTATAATACATATGTATATCAGTTTGGACAGGCCAAGTTAGGCTGCTGTAACAACTCCCAAAATTTTGGTGGATGAAAATAACAGGTTTCTTTTTCATGCTTTTTCACCTAAGGGGAAGAATTAGAAATATTTAATGAGTAGTGTGAATAACCAACACAATGATGTCCTATGTGTCTGGGCCTGCTGAAAATATAGAAAAACTTAGCCGAAGAAAGATGCAAGGCCCCGAGGAAAGGGGACGCTGGGCTGGCGGGTTTGGTGGGGCCTGACAGAGAAAAGGCAGTGGCAAGGCTCGGTGGCAATGTGGAAGCCCAAGGACAGCTTCAGCTGGGGGTGGGGGCGGGGGGGGGGGAAGCGGAGGGAACAAGTTCCCAGAGTGTCGTAGGTTTTAGTGTAGTCAGATCTCTTCTACATCTCTTCCTGTTCCTGCTTTACCTAGAGAGTTACATACTCTGATCTCCTTTCTGATCGTTTCCATTCCCTTTCAATACTGTCTGGATTAATGGGCTCCACTCACTGCTCCTCCGCACCACTGCCTTGTTTTTCCACAAGCAGAAATCCGAGATGGGCTCTGCTTAGCGTTGCATCTTTCCTTTCCGTGGAGCTCTGTGATGTGAGGATTTGGGCTCCTCTTAAATGAATATAAATTTATGTGACATGGACTCCTAAAGGAATCTGCTTCATACACTCTCCCCAACCAATTTCCTCTTAACATTTTGGGAAAAGTAGCTTGAGATTAGAATTGGGTACAGGGGTGCCTCAGAGACCTATGAACACAGGAAGGGGAAAGAAGTGTTCTGCAAGCAGAGAGGAGAATTCTAGGAGCAGAGCCCCTGGTGACAAGCTCCTGGCTCCCAAAGCCTAGCCCAGTGAAGAGACTGGAAGTATGCTCTCTCTCTTGAGAACAAAACCTCACAGTCAGCTCTGGGCTTCTACAAAGGGTGTTTCTGGATCAGTGTTCTTTCCAGCTGCAATTAGTCACACTTTTTCCCTTGGTGGCCTGAAAGAAGTATTGGCCACACACTACTGTGGTTCATGATCTTACAGAGCTTGAGGGCACTGCTGCTCGCATGCACAACCCACTCCACTCTTGAGAATCTGCACTTTGTTTAATGAAGCAATGAGGTTGTGGGAATCTCAGGCATGAAAAATTTGAGGGATAACAGGCTGAATGTTGGTAAGTCTCTTAAATAATAGAAGTAGACCTCACAGCCTCTACTCATCCACAGAGACCTGATGGAGCTGAGTGGTGTTTGCAAGACACTGGATGCATAACTATCTTTCCAGATGGGTCCTCAGGAGACTGAGACCCAGAAGACCCCTGGAGTGTGTATCTGTATTTGTCTGCAAGACCACACACGGCGTTAGCAGCCCCACTCTGCACGTCTCCAGCCTTATCTAGCCAGGTCTTCCAAGGTTGACTCAGACCTTTCCATCCTTTTTAGAAGCATTTCAAGTTCATTCTGCAATCTGGCCCTGGCTTGTCCTTCCTCATTTACTCTCAAATTGTCCTTGTTAATGACCCTCCACTGTGGTTTGAGCGTTCCTGTTTTGTTTATACGTTATCCCTTCAACTTCAATAGACCATCCTGATCGTAATTGTTTCTAAAGACTGAGCTCAGACCTCACTTCATGCATGAACCCTCCCTAATCACTCCTCAGGCTGGAAGGCATTCTGCCTCTTGTTTCTTATATTACACATGGGCCAGAATTCCTACCACCTCCCACACACGCCCACTTATTTCACGCACATAGAGCCATTTTGCACTTTACATTGTTAATATACCTTGCACTTCTAACAGTAATATCCTTAAAGACCAGGTAGGAAGTAGGAGGGAAAGTATAGAGATGCAAAGATATCTTACATTGTTTTATGTATCTTGGTTGTCAGTTGGGGTTCCTCCACTTACTGAAACATATAAAATCATCTCACATCCTCTGGGAAGTTCAGGGCTTCCCCTATGATTTCTACCAATTTTGAGAGGTTTATAACCCTTTTCTATAATCAGTTACTCTCATTTTCATTTCTTATTTGTCTGACTCTCCCACATTTCTTATCTCCTAAAAACTTTATCAGCTCTGCACCAGCCTAGACTTGGAAACTGCTCCTTTGCTTTTGTTTCCTTGACAGTGTCACTCATTTAAAGCATGTATGGTAGCAGACTCTATTGAAATCACCAGAGGACCTAGACTGCATTTAGCACCATGTTGTAAATGTAGCGTATTTCATATTGCTTTTCTTCAGCATCATTTCTTTGACTGGGGAGTTTTTTATGAGGTAACATTTCTATGCAAGGCCTTCCCTATGCAACAGGATGGTTCCTACACACCTTTCCTCTTCACAGGTCTTCAGTGGCACAGAAATACCCACCTCTCCAAATTCTCCTTAATTTTCTTATCAAACTAATTTAGCTATCTATTTTCTTATCTGCACATTTCTAACCACATGCTAGGTACCTCATCCATCTCACCCAAAGTAGCCAGGCAAGGTGGCAAGCTGAAGGGAAGACCATCAGCTCTGGAGACCAGGCAGGCTCCTTACTCCCTCAGAGGCAGGAGCAGCCCAAGTTGTTATTTAAGCAGCAAGCTTTCTGTTCCTTCTGATGTAATTATATCCAACTTCTTTGGTTTGTTTGGTATCTTTTTGAGTCACTGATCATAGTGCTTTTTGCAAAGCAGATATTTGACGTCTATAGGTTGAATGAAAGAGGAATGGAGACAACAAATAACCAGAGGAGGTACTTCTCTGCTCAGGTGAAAGGCTGTGGCTCTGACAAGGTCCCAGTCCCTCTTGGCAGCCTCGTCATCCCTTTTTTTCCAGGCTCCATATTACCGTCTGCAGCATTCGCTAATTGTCATTTTAATCTTTTCATTAAAAGATTTAATCTCTTAAAAGATTCTAAAATCTATTGTATATTTAAGATATAAAAGTCTATCATGTAATGGCTTAAGTCATGTCTACCAATCCCTTCCACTTCTCCATCACCCATCAGAAAACAGAATTGTCTTCAAGATTCAAAGTAAACCAGCTAAGCACTTAAGTACAAAGATGGTATTTGGGTAGAAGTTCCTGCCAAATGTCTCTTAAATGTCACCTCTTTAGTGACCACATATACTGTAAGACAGCATTTCTCCTCGTGGGTTTTTAGACCCTGTATAAAGTCACTTCAGATACTTGTTAAAAATACAGAATCTTATTGAATCAGGATCTATGATGGTTCTTAGTGCCTTAATAATAAGTTCCTTGGGTAATTCTTATGCTTAAAAGTGTGAAAAGTGTAGTGTAAATGCATAATCTTCTCATCTGTGTGTTGGAGAGAAAAGAATTCTTCCCTTCTTAGGCCACGTGCTTCTTCCATTGCGATCCACCTGCCTTCCAGGGGAGGAAAGGATGGGTTCATTATGTTGTGTTAACAGCCATATGCTTTCCTGTTTTGTTTCCATGTTGACCATGAGAAACTGTTTCAATTTTTCTTGAGAATGTTTAGACTTAATTCATCATAAACAGATTACTGGACACAATTTCTTGTATTGTAAACTTACCCAACACACTCCTCTTTCAAACAAAGCATACAGATGAATTTCGTGGCATTTTAAGCCGCAGAAGAAAATGAGCCAGGTAGAAGTAACCTCAGCTAGACTGTGGTTTACAGCCAGAGGTATATGAATATGGTACACCTGTGTGAATTAGGGCATGTGAGTAGGGCTTGCAATGATATTCCTTCCACCTTTTCAGAAGTAAGCTCCTCGACCCTCAGAAATGTGGGAAGTTAGTGCTGGCACCGTTAGGAAAAATCCCACCCACCCAGTCACCCACAGCTACTGCCCGACTCTGGAGAACTCACCTCCTATGCAAATCCTGACCCCGTTGAGCATGTGAGCTCTGGCACAGTGTCCAGGCTAAATTGGCACACACTCCTTCCTGTCTGTTTGGGTGACTCACTGAGTGTTCAGAGCACATTTTCCCTTTCCTGGCTGCCAGCTGTAGCTATTGGCTTGCTCATTCTCTCTTTGGAACAACTCAGCACTCCTGTGCTAATGCAGTTGTTTGAACTGATGTGCAAGTGTGTAAAGTCTTGCAGAAAAGCATAAAACTCTATTTACTGTGAAGCTGAAGGCTGGGGTTCTGTCACATCGATGGGAACATCAGACATGAATCCTTACCTTTTTTCTACCTGTTCCTATTTACTAGTCCTATTTGTGGCCCTCTGATGGCTTCCCAGTGTACAGAAACCTCGCAAACTGCAAAGACACAAAAATGCCAGTGCTCAGGAAATCAAAGGCAAATGTATCCCTTTCATCTGAGTTTAAAGAGAAGAAATGAAGGGCTTGTATATCTGGAAATATGAGCACTCTCCCCTCTCTCTGCTATGCTTGGCACTTACGTGTACTTTGGAGTGCATTATCTGGAACTTGTATATGGATATAGATCTGATGTAAGTTAATGATCTTCCCTGGATCACTCAGAGCAAGAATCCAGTCTCCAGTCTCTTTGGTGACCGCCCAGAGTTTAGTGTAGGTTGAGTTGAGCGCAGCCCTGGAGGCTAGGCTTGCTGAAAGAATGAATGGGGCACACTCCCATGGAAAAGCCAAGTCTGTCGAAGGAAGGACTCTCTTGCCAGTCACATTAATTTTTTCCACACACTTTCTACCCCATCAAAGGAAAGCATTTCTTATTCTTGGATAGGAAAAAGTGCATAATAAATCAGTCTGTAGTAACCTAATTTCACCTCATGGGTCAAGCAAATAACCAGCATGAAGTTTTGAAGAAAAAGTATTTGTAGGCACCTGGGCACACAGCAGGGGCTGGGCATCTAAAATGGATTTGTACCTGTGAGCGAATGTCTACATTTTTCAGCTATTGTTTAGTGGATGGAAGAGGCAGCAGGGGCTCTGTAAACACAGGCAATGTGGACAATGGTGAAGACCTTGGGCTCTGGAGTCAGAGATTGAATCCTGGCTAGGCCACATATCAGCTGAGTGGGTGTGTGTGACATCACTTAACCTCTTTAAGCCTCAGACGCTTCATTGATCAAATGTGTGCATGCAATTGTACTTCCCTCCTTGAGTTGTGGTTAGAATCAAATAAGATTATTAATATCAAGTACCTAACTGATATAATCAATAAAAACCCAGTAAACAATAGCTGTTATTATTAATGCTGCTTGATTAAGTGCAGGCTTTGTGGGGTGGGACAGTGAAGGCTGATACTCATCTTTTGGTTTGTTCCTAAGGTTGATCTAATTTCCTGAGGAGTTTGCTCTGAGAGAAAAGGGAAAGATTACTGAACTCTCATGAAAAACAAAGCTAAGCTAACTGCAAGTATTTGGTGCACTCCTATTGGCCTAAGTGCTGATGCTTTACCTCGTGGAAAGCTGGTAACATGAGGACTTTGGGGAAGACAGACTTGTTCCATCACTTTTATTTTCAAATATGTAACTAGTGTTCCTACTTTTTTCAAAGGCTGATTTTCAAGTTTATGTAACTGCATGGAATTACTCGGTGATTTGAATGATTCCAATTCATTGTGACAACTTGGACCCATAAGCCTTTTCCCAAGCCATCCCAAATAGATCAAGATCATCTATTGTCAATAGAACTGGGATTTAAGTTTAAAAAAAATTGGCAGAAGAAATATTTTTAATGTGCTCCCACAGCTTTTGAGGGCTGTTCTGTACTGAGCTCTCCGAGAATAATGATTTTACCCCAGTGGCTTCTGTATTAGATGTAAGATATGCACTCACCCCTTAAACATTTTGTCTTCAAAATTAACTAAATGGTGGGGGGGATATTTATAGCAAGATGCTTCGAACTTCCTGGAAAAAACATGTTTTACTTCTTTAATTGAGATATCACAAATAACTATGTATTATACAATCTAAAGCAACGATTGTATATTTTAACAAATAATAAAATTGCACATAAAATTCTTTAAAAGCTAACTTGGAGGGAAATTTTCTTCATTAAAAATGAATATTTCCGGAACAAATAAAATGCTAACGTAGAAGCACTTGCTTAGTTTATAATTCCCACAAACTCTATTTAACTTTCACTTCAAGGACACACAGCAGGAACGCTGTCTGGAATTCTCCCCGATAAACAGGGGATAAATTTATTACATCCCTGAGTACAGGCTGCTCAATTTCTGGTTCACTAACTGATAAAGGAAGAAAAACAAAAATACTCCAAAGCCTTTTGTTCAGGAAAAGTTCAGGTGTATCCTCAGTACATTGAAGCCGAAGGAACGTGGGGGTCTGTGGCTCAGTGGTATATTTCACCTCTAAAACTAAGATATATAAAGAACTGGTTGCTATTGTAAAAAGTGGTGAGCTCTAAGACAGGGTGAATCAAAATCTGCTGAGAGAATACTTTTCAACCAGGCCTCATTTTCTCTCTTTCTCTTTTTTGTAAGATTTTATTTCTTTTCAGAGAGAGGTGAAGGGAAAGAGAAAGAGAGGAAAAGAAACTTTGATGTGAGACAGAAACATCGATCAGTTGCTCCTTGCACGTACCCCAAATGGGGACCAGGCCCATAGCCCAGCCGTGCACCCTGACATGGTCCTTACGATAAGGTTCAAACTTGTAAGCCTAGCAAAAATGTCATGTATGCTCTGCCCGCTCCCCCTTTTTTTACCTCTCTAGCTTCAGCTCTAAAGATTTCCCTTCTTATACTATACACTATAGTCATATTGAAATTCTTTTTAAAAAATTTTAATTACAGTTGATATTCAACATTGTATTAGTTTCAGGTATACAGCGTAGTGATCAGGCATTTATACAACTTACGAGGTTATCTCCCTGATAAGTGTAGTACCCACCTGGCACCATACATAGTTATTAGAATATTATTGACTGTATTCCCTGTGCTGTACTTTACATCCCTGTGACCATTCTGTAACGATCAATTTGTACTTCTTAAACCCCTCGCCTTTTTCAGCCCTCCAACCTCCCTCCAATCTTAGCTGTATGGAAGTTCTTGAAGTTACAGAATACGTTGTTTTCTGTTTTTCCTGTTTTTTTTTTTAACATGTGTTTTTTTCCTCTGCCTGGAACAATTTTTTCTTATTTGACTCACACCCACCCTTCTTTTCAGCTGCAAGGGCATTTCATCTGGAAAACCTTCCCTGATCCTCTTCCCAATTCCAGATTTGAGTTAGATGCTCCTCCTTGTTACCTCTACAATTCCTGGTGCATTTACATTTCATGACACACACACACACACACACACACACACACACACACACACAAATATTGTCACTGCCTACTTACTTATCTGTCTCCTTCAAGAGCTATTTGAGGTCAGGAGCTATATATTTTTTAACACTGTATTCCAAATGCCTTTGCCAGAACTTGGTATATAGTAAGCACTCAACAAATGTATTTTAGAACTAACTACATAATTGTCAAATTACGAATCAAGGAGAACATGATTTGGAGACTTTGCCTTATTTTTGGAGTGACCAAGCATCAGATAAGGCTCTCCAAGCAGCTTTCCATAGCTGGTGTGTCCTCCACTCATGTTCTAGGCATGAGAGCTCTGAAGAGATAAATAACAACTGAACTAAAGCTGCAGCAGCCCCCAAACTTTATGGAGTTACACTGTGTAAGTCCATAAACAGAATTCCAGGGGTCTGTCATTCAAAGGGAGCAAAAGAGAGGCCTTTCTCCGTTCTTGAAGGCATTATGTGTCCCATGGTTTTTGAAGTCCGGGAAACATTTAACTTCATATTCACAACTTTTGGGAATTTATGTAGCATCCAGACTTTTGAACCTGATGCTCCATGAGTTTGTGGGAATCAAATCAAGATTGTCAGGGGCTACAGACTGCCAAAAGGGCTTGATATTTCCTTGAAGTTTTCTTCTTCCAAATGAACCTTGAGATTATTTGTCTATAGTTCTGCCAGGGGCCTCTCCAGACTGTGATTCGTTGGGAACAAGTCCCCATGAACATGTCCTGAGGTCTCCATCTTCCTGCCATTGCATGCAAAATAGAACTTATCAAACACAAAGCAGAGCCAAGCTTTCTGAATTCTACAAGCCTTTTCAGAGGGCTTGGAATGACATGCACTCACAATTAAACAAAAAGGAAGGATGAGTAAACAAGGAATGGAGAATCACATATTTTTCTAAATTAGATTTATCTGTAAGATTTAGATATGTGCAAACATATTTTGAATGATCTGGTATGAATTATAGTTTTTTTTTTAAATTAAAACACGAGTCTGCTTTGTCCTTATGTGTGAAGTAAAAAGAGACTTGCTTTGCTGGATACTTCTCTTTAGTAACTATTGAATTTTGAGGGGATACTAGTCTTTGTAGCCAAACTGAAAAATTGCTCTGAATTTAAAGGATACTCCATCTGAATTCAAGCTGTGTTTGGGTTTGGCAATGTATATTTTTTGGCGATGAAAAGGATGTTTGATCCTTATGACTTGGTAAACCTCAAACAGGCTCACACACAAGCTGTAGTTCCTGCGACGCAGACATGGAGAAAAGCGATAGATGAGAGAAAAGTTTGCCTCAAATCAAGCAAACAAATGAGGATTTTTAAAAAAAGATTTTATTTATTTATAGAGAGAGGGGGACAGAGAGAGAAAGAGGAAGAGAAACATCAATGTGAGAGAGAAAGGTCGATCTGTCGCCTCCCCTACATGGCCCAACAGGGGATGACCCCGCAATCCAGGTATGTGCCCTGACCAGGAATTGAACTGGTAACCGTTCAGTTTGCTGGGCGATGCCCAAACAACTGAGCCACACCAGTTAGGGCAGCACATGAGGATTTTAAGAGATAGGAATTATTTTAAGTCAAAAGCTTTGAGATATTGAACTTTTTTTTATTTTCAGTATTTTTTAAAATTCAGGATTTTCTCAGCTCATGCTGTTTGTTTCAAATTCCCCTTCATAAATAGTAAAAGGGCAATGGTTTGGCTATTTTCAAGGCTTAAAAGGAAAAGAACTACTACTCGTAAGTACCTGTTATGTTATATGCCTTATCATTGGACACAGCATCTCATTCATGTTCACATCTTCCTATACAACAAGTACTATTTTCCCCACTTTACAGATGGAACAATGATGGTCAGATAAATCAAGTGATGTGCTCAAATGCATGCAATTAGGAAGTCTTAGGCCCTTTCTGACTGTTGTTTTCTTTACCTGGAACACTCCTGCCAGTACTCCCTTGGCTTCATAGCCTCCCTCAGAAACGTCTCACCTTCTCTCCTTTATCTGGTCAATTCCGATGTCTTTTAAAGCTCAGCTTTTTCAGAAACCTTTTTGGGTTTCCTACTCACAACCCACCCCAGCCATGGATAAGTGCCTTCCTGGGTTCTACCAGTCTGTGAACCTGCCTCCACCTAGCATTTATTATGAGTGCATTGAGTCTCTCTGTAGTCAGTCTCATTATGTGGGTGTCAACTCCAGTTCACAGGTGGAACTATGTCATCTGTATGTGTCTTCAGTGATTCACTTAGCCCAGAAACAATTTATAATGTGGAATCTAAAAATACATACATACATAGCGCTCTTAAGATTTCTGCAAATAGTCACTCCATTGCCTTATCTTAAAAACAAACAACCCCCTCCTCTCAATATCTAGCAAAAATTCCTCTGTCCAGGGGAGGCCATTCACTGTAAGAGTGAAAGGAGACTGCTTGCTCCCTGTTTCCCACCCTGCTTTCATACTATTCTTCCAAAATAATCACCAAAATTCACTTCAGAAGAAAGGCTACAATGTTTATTACACTGCTCCTCCATATTTGCATTATGTCTGGGCTCTATATTTGGGGACAGAGAATATAGGGCTTCAGATAAAGATTTAAGCTAGTATTTTGCAGGTAGATAAGTCCCAGGACAGTGGGAGTCAGAGGAATGGGAAGCAATGTAGGCAAGAATGGGAAGGCAGAAAGGGTAAAGCCTAGCACTAGTTGGTGTAGCATAGTCAATTGAATGCAGGCCTGTGAACCGAAGGATTGCTGGGTTTCATTCCCAGTCAGGGCACAGGGCACATGCCTGGATTGCGGGCCAGGTCCCCAGTAGGGGGCATGAGAGAGGCAACCACACATTGATGTTTCCCTCTCTCCTTCCTTTCCCCTCTCTCCAGAAATAAATGCACAAAATCTTTTTTTAAAAAAACTATCCTAAAAAAAAAAAAAAACAGATAAAGCCTGCTACTCCTGTTAGTTCTTCACAATGAGCTATAAAAAGACACTTCTGTTGTTTGGTTGGTGTCTACACTTGGTCACATAGGACATAGGACACTTAAGGCAGGCTGATTGGAAGGAGTAAGGGAGAGAAAATTGATCTGTCTAGTTTTCTTTTGTGCCCCCCTTGGGCCAAGATGGTGCTATGAGGAGTTAAGTACCTTGCATGCCAGTCAGGTCATCTGGCTGCTTTGGCAGCCCCTCAGGGACAGATGTACTCCCTGTGGCAGCATTTCCCCAAATCTAGAAGAGATGGAAAGAGACAGGAACTGCAGGCATGAGGTAGCTACTTTGTGAGACTGATTGTGTGGACTGCATACCTCACAATGCATACGATGCACTCATGATGGAGCTCGAGTCAACAGCTGAAGATCCCAGAACCAGTGAGGCTCAGAGACTCAGAAGAAGCACATAAGTCTCATACAGGTACATTTCCACCTTGTGATCAACTCATTTCTCCCTTTATACTGTCATCTGTCATGATCTCATTGCCTTCTGAAATGATGGTGTAGCTGGTCCAAATGTCCAAGTGTCCTCTACCCGGACAGTATACTGGCAACTCAAAGCATAGCACAATATGTTTAAAACTAACTTCAGTAATACTTTTCTAACAAAACCTTTCCCTTTCCTGATTTTCCTCATTTCTCTTCACTGATTCTTGTAGTCACAAAGTTCAAAACTTCAAAATCATCATCCTTCCTGTCTTGGATAGTTAGGGCCCATAATGTAAACATATCAGCAATTTCCCTGCAGTGACAAGGACACTCTGTGGTTCAAATTACACATTCAATACATATATGAATAAACTGAGTGAAATATCTTTGCTTTTCAGTTTGTACTTGTGCAGAGAATGCTGTTTACAGATGGGGAAGAAGGAGAGGAAAGAGAGGAATCTATAAACCAGGTACAGTTTTGCAAAAAAACAGCCACATTGACCCAGCTGGAAGCGTTTGCAGGGAGACTGCTTCTTGATGCCACCACGCTGCCACCAGCCACTCTGGTTGGAACCATCGGCATATATGAATATGAATCAGGAGGGCTTGAAAAACAGAATACTAGATGTATTAATTTGTCATAAGTACCTACTTTTGATGGAAGAATCTCAGAGGTACTTAAGTGGTTGGACCTTTAGCCAAGTGCCGAGTTTTTGCAAAATTTAAGGTCTTGCTAGGTAATTTATACCTTTCCACTAAAGCAGAGGACAAGTTTTAGGAGGAAGTCGAGTAAGTTCCTTACAAGGCTCACTTTCTGTTTTTCCTCTTAACATATATTATTAATGAAGGAACTTTAGAAGACTGTAGAAGTAAAATGTAGCAATTTGGAATTTTATGAGAAAGTTCATGTCAGATTTGGGAGTTTGGAAGTTTTAGACATGTTGTCAGAAATGGTGAGTGAAAGCTGTCACCTTGAACATAATACAAAGGGCTTTCTGTTCCAACGGTCACACCTGTTCATCAGGGCCTGAGTCCGAGGGAGTCATCAGTCCCTCATATTGTTATTGAATCTTTCCTCTATGGAAAAACTGCCTTTAGTGAAAAAGAAAATTAGACTCCAGAAGTGATATTTTGCCAGCAGCATCTCTAATGGCCTTTTCATCTGCCTGATGAACTCATTGTAGCTATGGAAATTCTAATTTATTATCTTGGGTCAGTTTCAGAAATGTGCTTCGAATGAACTTATCAGCTAATAAACTAATAAATTATTTTTTGGCTGTGTTTAAATATATGTTGCTCAGATTTTAAAGACCAGGGCATTTTTAGGGTCAAGTTTGCTTCATAATTTTTCTATGTCACATATTCACTTTCCATTAAAATCTTTTTTTTTTTCCTATCAAAAAGGTGTTAGGCTTCTGATCTCTCATGGAAATTGTACTTCACATTTGTATTACCTCATCCAAATGTATGTTCCCAGTGAACCTGTCATCGAGTGGACTTGATGCCTATGTTTTTCCTCTTGTAGCGAGATGCCTAACTGGTTACTTATACAGGCCTTGTCAGTGAAATTAGAGAGGAGAGGGCGGAAATGTGTAGCAATTACAAGCATTAGAAGTGAGCCCAGAGGTTACCAAAGCAGCTGATGCTGAGATTGTAGTGGAAGCCAAGTTGCTTCTTCAAAATCAAAGTGAGCAGAACTGGAGTCAATTAATTTATTGAGCATTTGGGTCACATACAAGAACTCTACAGTTACAAAGGTAACTGCCATTTTCTTGAAAGGAAAACATGTCCATGGTTTGTCTATTCAGAGAACACTTTCTGAGCAAGTTTCATCTACTGGGGTAGGTTCCAGAGATACAATGGTATTTAATACATGACACAAATCCTTGTAGTGCTGAATGCAAGCTCTGATATAAAGTAATAGCCTGTGAATGAGGAGCAGACAATGCATAGTGGACATTCACAGGATGCGTTGGCTGCATACATGTGGATGGAAGTTAGGACTTCATGCAGGAGGCAGCATTTGCTCTGGGCCTCGAAGGATGGGCAAGGTCGGAAATGTGGGGATACTGAGGAAGATCGTCCTCCATAGAGAGAACATTGTAACTGAGCACCCCTTCAACTCTAATGTTTTCTAGTTGTATCACTCCAACCCTGCAAGAGCCAAAGTGGCTCCTCAGAACTATGGCAAACGAGTCAGTGGTGCAGATTCTCCATCCAACAGTCAGAGGAATCTTGGGAAAGATGAGCCTCCAGGAGAGTCTGAGGTACTGTTCTGGGTACGTCTCGTTAGGCCATGTTTCCTCCACAAAATTTCCTCAGACTCACTGGCTAAATATTATTGGACTTAGATTCTAGGTTCAGAGGCTTTTACAGATAACTGGATAAAATAAAAGGTACATTTTATTGTACACATTGGTTAGGAAGCAAGTTCATCTCCATTACCAGAAAGTTCTGAGAGAGCATCTGAAATGTCACACCTTGCTCAGTAGCTGACAATACTTTTGCTTACATTTTCAATTTGCCTTCAATTCTGTTTATTTCAGTTGTCCTAAAATGGTATCTAGGTACTTCAGACAACTAGGACACAATGTGATCTGCAATTGCCCTAATTTAAATGCATCACTTTCTGCAGATTTAAATTTGCATCAACATTGCCTTTCTAACTAGACTGTCACGTCCTTGAGGCTAATATGATGTTATCTTTTTTTTTTTTTGAATAAAATCTTACAGTTCTGTGTAGGTAAGGAGAGCACAAATGTTGGCTGAATTGACAACAGAGGTGGCACAGATCTGAAGTTTTTTTCTCTAAGGGCTCAAATTTCAGAGCGTAGGTTCAGTGAATAAATGTTCCCCTGTGGTTCAAGTAAAAGGGTTGGTTTGTATTTTTTTTCTTCTTTTCTGTTAGGCCTTTAGGAATCAGCCCAGGGGAATTTATAAACTCTGCTCAGTCTTGACCAATGACCAAGGTCTCCTTTCAGGATCAAGATGAATTTGTTTACTTGAGACATCATAGAAGTCAAGAATACATTAATACTGCAATGAATGAATAACTTTTCCCTTCTTGTCTTTGGCCTCCATCAAAATTATCACCTCTTGTTGAATGTTGGAGGCTTATTGTTTCATTGTTTCTTATAAAGAATTTTAAATATCACCACATTATGATATAATTGTAATCTTTATAGTCTCTTCAAATATATCTTGAACATTTTCCTATGTTAAATATTCTTCTACAGCACAATTTTAATAACTATGTATGTTCCATTACATGACTGTATTATACTTTTTAACACTAAAAATGAATACATTATAGTTGTAAAATATGCTTGCAATATACAAATTAATATCTATCTGTATTGTTTGCTTCACTCACTGATTTTCACTGTTCTCACTAGAGTTAATCAGCATTTGTGTCTTAAATTCACTGGTTAGGCTTTTTTTTATCCTTACTGAGGACATGCTTATTGATCTTAGGGAGAGAAGAAGGGAGGGAGAGAGAGAGGGAGAGATACATTGATCAGTTGTCTCTTGTAGAAGTCCCGACTGGGGACTGAACTTGCAACCAGACATATACCCTGACTGGGGATCGAACCTGCAACCTCTCAAAGTTTTCAGGACGATGCTCCAACCAACTGAGTCACACTGGCCAGGGTTGGTTGGGCATTTTATATACAGTTGCATCTGTATGTATTAATAAAGTTTATTTTAGAATACAAACATTGCATATTGAGTAGACTTAATTACATAGAAACGTATATTTCTAAAATATACATACAGGATACAAAAATAACAATACTATGAAACCTGCATACACAAGCAGCCAGCTTCAGAAATAGAACATGTCTGATACCTTAGAAACCACCTTCTAGTCTTTCCCAACTGCATTCCTCATCCTAGTTCCCAATGATTAGATCTGAAATCTTCTTTAATTCACTCACAAGCTTTGGTTTATAATTTTAAAACATACATCTGTAGGCCTGAAAGTGTATTTTAAATTTGTATATGGTTCCAAACACTATGGAGGTAGAGACATGCTTTCCAAATGTTCTAAATTAGATCTTGCCTTTCACAAGCAACAATATTTTCTACAGCAGCAAGCAAGAGCCCTTCCCAGATCCTCTTCAGGATTCTGATGAAGGTGCCATCTCTTTTCCTTTGGTGGATGTACGGTTCCATTTGAAAGTCAAGGTTGGTGCCACCTAAGCGATGCTGCTGCAAGGAATGCAAGCACATTCTTCTTCTTCTTCTAGGACATCAAGTACTTCTGACATTGTGAAACTTTTCCTTAAATTATGACAGGAACCCAGGACAAGGTGGTGTGGACCCCCCTTTCGGTGTCATGGAAGAGCAATATTTTTTTTGTGTCCTTCCTTTTTCCATCAGTCTTGCCAGAAACTTAGTGGTTTTTTACTAGTCTTTTTGAAGAGTTGTGTTCTGACTTGACTGAATTTTTACATTGTGTATGTATTTGTTAATCCATTAACTTCTACGCTTATCTTTATTTTTTCCTTCATTATGTTTTTTTGGGGGGTGCAGAGAGTTCTGTTTTTATTCCAACACCTTAAGGTGAATGCTTAGTGGATTAAGCATGAGCAAATAGACTAAATAATACAAGGCACTTTTGTCTTGGCCGTTGCAGCATAAAGAAAGTCCTGCCTTCTCCCTCTTTTTTTTGGCTGTTAAATGCGGAGGATGCAGCAGGCTCAATAAGATTCCAACTGGCTCTAGGAGACGACAATGCCACAAAACAGATTGACTCATAACCCTTGAATCCTTGGTGACTGAGACATAAGGAGAAACAAACTTCTATTGTGTTAAGTCACTGAGGCTTCAAGGTTTACCTGCTCGGGTGCTGCGATGATGAATCTGGCCTGATGAATCTGGTGTTGTTCCAGTCTTCTGTGTCCTCACTGACATTTTGTCTGTTTAATCCAGCAACTACTGAAAAGAATGTGTTAAAATACTCCAATCTGATAGTTGATTCTGTGAATTCCTGCTTGTATTTCTATTTTTCTTTTTACATTTTATGTTTCTGTTGTCTTTTTTTCCCCCTCACTTCTTCAGTTCTTTTTTTTAATTTACTTTTCTTTAATATTTTATTGATTATGCTATTACAGTTGTCCCGTTTCTCCCCCATCATTCCCCCCACCCTGCATACCCTCTCCCACCCACATTTCCCCCCCTTTAGTTCATGTCCATGTGTCATAAGTTCTTTAGCTTCTACATTTCCCATACTATTCTTCCCCTGCCCCTGTCTATTTTCTACCCACTATCTATGCTACTCATTCTCTGTACCTTCCCCCGCTCTCCTCCTCCCACGCCCCTGTTGCTAACCCTCCATATGATCTTCATTTCTGTGGTTTTGTTCCTGTTCTAGCTGTTTGCTTAGTTTGCTTTTGTTTTAGGTGTGGTTCTTAATAGCTGTGATTTTGCTGTCTTCTCACTGTCATATTTTTGATCTTCTTTTTCTTAGATAAGTCCCTTTAACATTTCATATAATAAGAGCTTGGTGATGTTATTAGGTAGATACAAGTTCAGAATAGTTTTATTTTCCTGCTAAATTTAGTCTTCTATCATTATAGATTGACTTTTTATGTCCAATAATGCTCCTTGCCTTAGAGTTTATATTGTTTGATTTAAATATAATTATTCCCACTTCGTTTGTTTAGTACTGAGTATATCTTTTTCTATTTTAACTTTTATCTACTCTGCGTCTGTTTCTTTTAGGTGTGTCTCTTCAGCATATTGATGCATTAAAAAAATCTAGCCAACTTTTTTGGTAATGTGTTAACAATGGTTTTAGATAAATTTGCATTTATTTACAGTACTTTAATTTTTCTTTTAATGTATTTCTTTTAGTTGGAGTTTTTATTTTATTTTTTCCTTCCTGAGATTTTATTAAATTCTTTACTGGCTTTAAAAGTAGACTATCAATACATGTTTCTTCTCAGTCAAATTTCTTTCAATTTAAGAATATTACTTTATTAAATTAACTAATAAAGAAAATTAAATAAATTAATTAAATTATTTTTTTAATTTAAAGAATGTTACCAGGTCATTTTTTTAACATTAAAGAATATTACTTATAATATGCCCTTTAGAATTTTCTTTAAGAAAGTTCTATTAGAAGTAAATGCTTTTAGGTTTTGCTTATTTATAATGCTTTTAAAAATAATTAAGTGTTTTAAAAGTATCCTTTTATTGGGTACACAATTTAAGATCGAAGCTTCTGTTTGTAAATACTATAGATTAGATTGTAACAGACCAACCTTTTCTCTGAGAAAACTAGAAGAGCTGTGTAAATACGAAATACCTGTTTGAAGGTTTTGGTGTAGTACTGAGGCAGCTGTAATATGTGTGGTCAAGATTCTGAAGAGAATAGAATTGAAAAAAAGGTGAGCCAAACATTACTCACTGCTTTTCTTCCTAATGCATTTGCGCCAAGCTGAGATGTCAATCAGAGATTTTATCTCTGGGGATACAAAAATTGCATAACAAGGGATTTGTGAAAAGAATAGTAATTTATGTTTTCAAGAAGCTAATAGGGGAAGGGAAATGGAACATAGTTTACTAATCCAAAGAGGCAAGAAAGAAATAAAAGAGGAACAAAAAACAGATGGAAAAATGGAAAAAATATCATGCTGGGTTTAAAATAAAATATATCAGCATTTACATTAAATATTCCTATTAATGGGTAAGTAATAGTATACAGGAGTATATAAATACAAAACTCAACTCTTTGCTGTTTTAAAAAGATATGCCTTAAATATGAGAATAGAAAGGTTGAAGGGGAAAGAATGAAAATAATATAACATAAACAATGATTCTAAGTTGATATTTATTTTCTGTGTGACTAAATTATGCTTTTGAGAAATTAGTTGTCAAAGTAATTATCATTCATTAGAGGATAAGTTGTATTTTGTCTCAGACTGATTTTAAGATGTTTTTCTTTGGTACACAGTTTGGCCGGGGTGTGCCTAGATGTGGTTTTCATTTTATTTATCTTGAGATTTATTAGCTTTCCAGTGGCCATTAACTAATTATTAGCTGTGCAAATTTCTTATGCATTATCCCTTCAAATGCTTCTTCTGTTTAATTTTCTATCTCCTTTTCCTTTAATATTTAAATAAATATTGGACCTTCTTACCTTACTCTCCATATCTCTTAGCCACTTTGTCACATTTTTCGTTTGTCTATTTATATGTCCTGAATTCTAGAAAATTTCACATCAACAGTCTAGTTAAATTACTTCATTTTTGGCTATGTCTAATGTGTTCTATGGGTATTTTATATAATAGGTTTTATTTCTAAACTAGTTTTATGTTTTTTGTATTTCAAGGTATGCTTTTTCATTTTAAGAAGCTTTTGTGCTGTTGTTATATATTAAATTCCACACTTTATTTCTTTAAATGTATTAAACATATTTGTTATATTTTTAAATGGGTAATTCTAGTGCCTGAGGTCTTTATGGGTCACAGCAATCTTCTATTAGGTTAAATTGTGTCCTACTAACCTCCACCCCCCAAAAATCATGTGCTCTCTAGAACCTCAGAATGTGATTTTATTTGGAAATAAGGTCTTTGCAGATGTAATTATTTAAGATGACATCAAACTGGAGTATTGTGTGTCCTAATTACAATGTGATTAATGTCTTTATAAGAAGAGACACGGAAACACACGCCAAGAGAGAAGATGTGAAGAGAGACACGTGTGGAGAGTGCTGTGTGAAGACAGAGTCAGAGATTAGAGTGATGCATCTACAAGCCAAGGAGTGCCAAGGATTTCTAGCAACCACCAGAAGCCAGGAGAGAGTCAAGGAACAGACCCTCCCCAAGAGTCCTCAGAGAGACACAGCCCTGCTGATACCTTGATTCCAACTCGTAGCCTTCAAAACTGTAAAAGATTGAATTTTTGTTATTTTCTGCCACCAACTTTGTGGTACTTTGTTACAATAGTCCTAGAATACTGATATAAACCTCATCTGTAAAATGGATAATACAAACTCACTCAAAGATGCAATGTGATTGAATGAGATCATGTATATAAAGTACTTTGCCCTGTCTGGTCCAAAAAAAGTGCTCAGTAAATGTCATTTTTTTGGACTGATTTCCAGACATCTCATCTCTGTGACAGAGTTGGATCATTTTTTAAAGATACACATATACATATATATGCATATATACAACACACACATATAATATCTGCATATTCACATCATATGGTGCCACATACAACTGATTCCAATTCTCTTCACTTAGGTCCCATCTAGATCTTTCCATATGATCCCAGCTATGAACCCCTTAAGGGTTTCTCCTATTTTAAAAAATGGCATATATCTAAGTTTCTAAATTTCAAACCAGATTTAATGCAATGGAACATTAACTTTTTTCCTCTAAGTAAGAGAAAGAGCATTCTTTGCAAATAAAGATCCAGAAATAGTGAACTGTGTTAGAAGGGAAAAATTTCATCAATAGTTAGTACCTTCTTGGTTATTTTTCATTAGTCAGAAAAATCTGTCATAAACCTATTTTTCAGAATAAAAAAAGTAATGATGGCTCCAGTGGTTTACATAGTGGTGGTGGTCGCTTAAAATAAGCCAGACAGTAACAATCTCTCTTTATGGTAGGAGCTTAACCAGTAGTCTAGCTTAGCCAGCTGAGCCAAAACTTCAAAGTGAGAGGTGGAGTACTATAAGAAACATTAAATTTAATCTTCTGAGTCTCAACCTATTAAAGTTCCTGAAAATCAGAATGAAAGTGTGCTTTAAAATAAATTCTATTATGAATTTATTTGTACTGAGCGCTGTTAATTTAGAAAGTGGCTTTTTTCTTCCAGTTGTCTCCTTGTGAATTTTAATCATTAAAGCAATGATAAAAAATCTTATTTTGTCATGGGAGATAAGTGTACACACCCACTGCTTTTAATATGTTTTGATACTCTGAGGGTAATACTAGGTGTAGTGTATGAATAAAAAACAAAGCCTTGGATCTGACAATCGTGTCTTTATTCAAAGATAGAGTCGTTAACCCTAGACTGACATCAACTAGGGAAACTAAAACGGTCTTTTCAACTATGTATTCTATATCAAGAGAAGATTTTTTTCCTTTCCTTTGAGGGCTCAATTCATGATGTGATTATATAGTATAGTTATGCACCATTATTCAATTTACATAGTGATTCCATTTCATGAAATGAGGTTAATTTAAAAAATGCTCTAATCATATTTTAAAGTACCAGACTTATATTCATAAGGATTCTTTTAAAACATAGTGGAATAAATAACTCATTAATTATAGATGTAAGACTGCTGGAAATTCATACATTCATTTGTTCAGTCATTCATATGTTTTTCAAAAATATTTTGTGCTAAAAATAGAACCTATACTAGGTATAGGAATATAGGTTGGAGGAAAGATAATATGCAAATTAAGTAAGTAAAATATAGAGTATATTAGATAGTGATGAGGAATTTGGAGGAAACTAAATTTGAGGATGAAGGAATATGTTGCAATTTTTAAAAAGGCGGCTAGGGAAGGCCAGGAAGGTGCCAGCTGAGCTAATAACTGAAGGAAGGGAAGACACATTAAAGTGACGTTGTTGAGGAGGAATTAACATTTGAAAATCTGAATTACAAGGAAGATGCCAACGCTCACATAAATATGTTTAGAGAAATTTTTTAGGGTATCCTCTCTTTTTAAGAATTTCATATTGATTTATAGGAGATACCAAAACTTTAAACCAACAATAAACAATTTTTAGTTTATTCTGAAACTCTTTCTCAGCCAGTATCTATTTGTTCTAGAACTGGTTCGAGTAATTTAGCCCAGGGCTTTGATCACAGGCCATTTATATTGATTAGGGTAAAGGTGCCCTTAGCCATCAAGTGTATGATTGGATTGTGGCTTGAGGTGTAGTCTACTTTTCAAAGTCCTTGGAAATATGACTGTGTAGTGCTCTGGTCCACTCCAAACGGCAGGAACCACAAATAAGGCACTTTTTTTGTATCTGCTACTTCTGAATCTCCATTCACAAAATAAAAGAACTAGATTAATGGCTTTTAAAAGACACTTTCCCCCCCTCAAGATCACTGTTGCTATTCAGGGCCTTTTGTGGTTCCATATAAATTTTCAAAATATTTGTTCTAGTTCTGTGAAATATGTCACTGGCATCCTGATAGGAATTGCATTGAATCTATAGATTGTTTGGGTAGTAAGGACATTTTATGATTTTAATTCTCCCTATCCATGAACACGGTGTGTACTCCATTTATTTGTACATTCTTATATTTCCTTCTTCAGCATTT
Organism: Glossophaga mutica; assembly: GCA_039655065.1. NCBI lineage: Eukaryota > Metazoa > Chordata > Mammalia > Chiroptera > Phyllostomidae > Glossophaga > Glossophaga mutica. The sequence goes on from CM077306.1 coordinate 147,483,255, forward strand.
TATAATTTTCTGAGTATAGGTCTTTTTACATGTTTGGTTAGACTTATTCCTTTGTATTTTATTCTATTTGGAGCAATTGTGAATGGGATTGTTTTCTCAATTTCTCTTTCTGATAATTCATTGTTGACTTATAAAAATGCAACTGATTTCTAGATATTAATTTTGTATCCTGCTACTTTACTGAATTTATGTATCAGTTCTAGTAGTTTCTTGGTGGAGTTTTCGGGTTCTCTATGTACAGTATCATGTCTTCTGCAAATAAAGACAGTTTTACTTCTTCCTTTCCACTTTGGATGCTGTTCATTTCTTCTTCTTGTCTGATAGCTATGACTAGCACTTCCAGTACTATGCTGAATAAGACAGGTAAAAGCAGACATCTCTGTCTTTTTCCCGATCTTAAGGAGAACTCTTGTAGTTTTTGCCCATTGAGTATGATGTTGGCTGTAGGCTTCTCGTATGTGGCCTTTATTATGTTTAGGTATGTTTCTTCTATTTCCACTTTGCTGACAGTTTTTATCAGAAATGGGTGCTTGATTTTCTCAAAAGCTTTTTCTGCATCTATTGAAAGGATCATGTGGTTTTTATCCTTCATTTTGTTTATGTGGTGAATCACATTTATTGATTTGCAAATGTTGTACCAACCTTGCATCCCTGAAATAAATCCCACTTGGTCACAATGTATGATCTTTTTTGATGCATTGCTGTATTCAGTTCTCTAATATTTTGTTGAGGGTTTTAGTGTCTATGTTCATCAGGGATATTGGCCTATAATTTTTTTTTAAATTTTTTTTATTTTTTTATTATTTATTTATCTTTTAGAGGGGAAGGGTAGGAGAGAAGGAGAGGGAGAGAAACATCAATGTACGGTTGCCTCTCGTGTGTCCCCTGCTGGGAACTGGCCTGCAACCCAGGCATGTGCCCTGACCGGGAATCGAACCGCGATCCCCTGGTTCGCAGGCCCGCGCTCAATCCACTGAGCTACACCAGCCAGGGCAGGCCTATAATTTTCTTTCTTCGTAGTGTCTTTATCTGGTTTTGGAATTAGGATAATGCAGGCCTTGTAAAATAAGCTTGGGCGTCTTCCCTCCTCTTGAATTTTTTGAAATAGTTTAAGAATGAGCGGTGTTAGTTCTTCTCAGAATGTTTGGTAAAATTTACCTGTGAAGCCATTTGGTCCAGGGCTTTTGTTTGTTGGGAGTTTTTTATTACTGCTTCAATTTCTCTAGGTGTCTGTCTATTCAGGTTCTCTGATTCTTCCTGATTTAGTTTTGGAAGACTTTATATTTCTAGGAATTTATCTATTTTGTCCAGGTTGTCCAGTTTGTAGGCATATAGTTGTTCATAATATATTCTTACAATCCTTTGTGTTTCTTTGGTGCCAATTGTTATTTCTCCTTTTTCATTTCTAATTTTATTTATTTAGATCTTCTTTCTTTTTTCTTGGTTAAAAGTTTTCAAGGTGGAGGAATCACACTACCTAATATCAAACTATGCTATAAGGCTATAGTAATCAAAACAGACAGATAGATCAATGGAACAGAACAGAGAATCCAGAAACAAACCCACACCTCTATAGACAATGAATATTCACCAGAGGAAGCAAGCACATACAATGGGCTGAAGATATTTTATTCAGTAAATGGTTGGGAAAATTGGACAGATAATGTGCAGAAAAAGGAAAGTAGACCATCTTCTTACACCACACAAAAGAATACATTCATAATGGATTGAAGACTTAAATGTTAGACCTGAAACCATAAAAATCCTAGAAGAAAATATAGTCAGTAAAATCTCAGACATTGCTCATAGAATATTTTATCTGATAAATATCAGGCAAGGGAAACTAAAGAAAAAAATAAACAAATAGGACTATGTCAAATTACAAAGTTTTTGCACAGCAAAGGGAAACATCAACAAAATAAAAAAAAAAAAAGGAATGGGAAAACATATTCACCAATACAGCTGATAAGGGGTTAACATCTAACATGTATAAAGAACTTATAAAACTCAATGCCAAAAACAAAACAAGACAAAACAAACAAACAAACAAACAAAAAAAACAAATCAATTACAAAATGGGCAAAGGGCCTGAATAGATACTTCTCCAAAGAGGACATACAGATGGCCCATAGACATATGAAAAGATGCTCAAAGTCACAAATCATCAGAGAAATGCAAATTAAAACCACAACGAGATATCACTTCACACTTATCAGATGGCTATCATCAATAAATCAACAAACAAGTGCTGATGATGATGTAGAGAAAGGGGAACCCTTTTTATCTGTTGGTGGGAATGCAGACTGGTGTAGCCACTGAGGAAAGCAGTATGGAGATACCTTGAAAAATTAAAAATGGAACTGTCTTATGCCCCACTGATTCCACTTTTGAGAATTTATCCAAAGAAAACACTAGTTTGAATAAATGTAAGCATCCCTATGTTCACTGCAGCATTATTTACAATTGCCAAGATATGGAAACAGCCCAAGTGTCCATCAGTAGATGAGTGGATAAAACAACTAGGAGAGATTTACACAATGGAATACTACTTGGCTATAAAAAAGAAGAAAATTTTACCCTTTGTGACAGAATTGATGGACCTGGAGAACATTATGTTAACTGAAACAAGCCAGCCAGTGAAAGAAAAATAGCATATGAATTCACTCACATGTGGAATCTAATGAACAAACCGAACTAACAAGCAAAATAGAGACAGACTCAGAGAGAGCAGGCTGACAGCGCGGGGGCAGGGAGTTGAGTAGGCGGAGGAGGAATTGAGCAAAAAGGAACAAGGACTCATGGACATGGACAACTGTGTGGTGATTATGGGGGAAGGAGAGTATAAGGTAATGGAAAAAATACAGTAAAAATAAATAAAAAGACAGTTTTGGTTCTCACACTCCATGATTACCTATTGCTTTGATTTCTATGTGGAGCATTTTAAATTGTGAACATATTGCCTAAATCAGCAGACTTTCCATAAAGAATTTTTTTTGCTCTTGTTAGTAATGATTCTTCTTCATGTACTTGACTCAAAGGACTTCTCTTATTGAGAAAACTTATTTACAAATTTGACTCCGAACTGGGGGAAAAGGGGCTTCTGTATGAGAGGGCTTGAGCATCTTTATTTTATAAGGAGCTTCTGAGATTTTCTCTTCTACTCCCCATGTCATTTAAAGCCGAATTAATAAAAACCTAACCTATAAGAGTTTCATAACAATAGAAAAATAAAAGAGTGAGGATTTATACCTTCAAAGTCAGTGTGTGGTTCCTTTTGGTAAACAAGACATGTGTAGCTTGTCCAGGGCAGACAGAGCATCGAAGTCCTTAGTAGTAAAGGCAGGCCACAGGCCACAGGTCACATGCCTGAGTGATCTTTGGAGCCAAGTTAGCTTTGGCCAGGAGCTTGGAAGAAAATGTTCTTCTTTTGAAATATTGGCTGTTTTTCCTCTTTCATGCTTTATTTTTTTCCTTCTACTTCTAACTGAATTGGAACTTTTACTCTAATTTCCTTCAACCTTACAGTTTCTTCAAAACATTTGACTACTAACATCTCAGATAACAGTGAGATTCTTAATAGTTAACTTCATAGTAGCTATCACAAAGGTGATTTCTCCAAAGTTACTGGAATTGCTTCACTTTCAGCAGAAATCTCTCTTTTCAGTTGTATTTACATAACATACAAATTTGCTCCTTTATGCAGAAATGTTTTCAAATGGACTAGTTTTTATTTCTGTTCTTAAAATACTTATTTTAAAAATTTATCATTTTAACAAAGTATGCCAGTGTATCTGCTTCTCCCAGGAATGTTGGAAAGGATGTGTGAAAATGATGCACTGTCATTCCAATCCTACTTTATATACCAAAGGTTTGTAAAACACAATGACTGGGTGGAAGTCAGGAACCGAGAAAACCAAATATTGCATAGTCTTTGTGTAGCTCTATAGTGCTTTGAAGCTATGTATGATTATTCATAGCAAATTCTGGAATAAAAAGCAAATGATTTTCTACATATTTTAAAATAATGGTTCAGTTTCTATTATTTCTCTGAACTCCTTTCCTATGTCTCTTTCCTTGTAGTACCTTTGCCATGCATAGCTTTTTTTCTTCATGTGTCTCGAAGGAAATAGCTGGTTTTGTACTTCACTGGTGAACGTGAAATTTCTCCTCTGTGTATTTCCCTTGAGCACGTATCTTCTCTCCTTCTCTCCCCAACCTAGTAATCCCAACAAGGAGCAGCTGACAGAAACACAGAAGGAGCGATTTGATGCTTTGATAAAGCCCACCTTCAGACACAGCCGGTGCAGTTCACTCCCAGTGCTATGCAGTTTGTTTACACATCCTCCCCAGCAAGACAAAAAGAAAAGGCAAAACTGAAGCAACATATGAAGTCTTTTTTGAGGGACTAGAAGCATTTATTTTTAAGTACTTACTTTATTGTCCATGAAAGTAATAAATTGATACCAGTTGTTTTTGGAGTTTTTCCAAACCATAAAAATCTAAATATTATTACCAGTTGTAGAAGTGCTGTGATTTGTACAATGCTGAGACTTGAAATTGATACTGAGGTAATTTTCTTTTAAGAGGTAAAATAGTACATGGGAAAATTCATGGACACAGGAGCCAAATTGCCTGGGTTTAAATCAAAATTTTCTCTGCCACTCTCTAGCTGTGTGAACTTGAACCAGTTATTTACTACTCTGTGTATATTTTCTCAGTAAAAAAGAGTATAATAATAATATGCACTTCATGGTTAGTTAATGTAAAGCACTTAGAAGAGTTCCTGGTGTGTGGTAAGTTTATGTGTTACACGTCATTAACATTCAAATTATTATTTTTAGAATTAGGGTTTTCCTAGAATGTTTCTCATCCTTTGTATAGATGAATAGAATGGTTTACATTGTAGGTAACTCTTCTTTCTTTTGAATGTCATATGAATGACATTAAAAATTAAACTGTCTGCTCTGAACATATATCTATTTAATAATTTCTATACCATTTATTTTTCTTGTTTTGATACACTGCACCTTAGTTGGAAGTATTTGTATACTCTTATCACATATATGTTTTATTGCTAAAATCCTTTAAAAAGATATGAGAATTATTTAATCTATTTAAGGAGGGAGAATTTTTTACCTGCAAGATCTAAAGTATGAAAAAAAAAAACCAGAGAAAGAGAAAAATTTGGAAAGGGATGCAGATAAGTCTTAAAGAAAATATAGCTGAAAATTTCTCCATGAGTGGTTCAGTTTTGTTTACTCAACTATTATTTTTAAAACATTATTTAGGAAACAAGTCGTAAACATTTCTTCCCATTCTCAAAGGTGTGTGTTGTTTAGTAACAACTCATGTGGTAACTGCAACTGTGGCATGGAACACACTCTATCAGAATAGGACTTGCTAAAGATAAAGATAGAATTCTTGGTTTAGCCCAGAGGATTTCTTAAGATTGGGACTTAACAAAATCTACATAAGAAGTTGGTGAGAGTCATAAAACCTAGTTCCACATAGAGATTGATATGTGATATGAACTAATACTGCCATCATAATAGCTAATGCTTTAATGTGTGCTAAATACTTAATCATTATTGTGCACTAACAACAATTCTATAAGTGTATTTATTTTGCCAGTATTGATATTGAAACTTAGAAAGGAGAAGGAACTTGTCTGGGACCAAGTGGCCAGGCAGTGGCCTCAAGGAGGTCTACCTGACCACCGTATCTAAAGCAAATCTCGATCAGGCCTGTCTCTCTGTCACAGTTGGCTCTGTTCTTCATTTATTTTTTTGCCCTGTCATTTATTTGAACGTCTCATTTATTTATTCATTTGCTTATTTACATTTGTCTCCATGACACTATCCTGTACACCAAAAAGAGCAATACAGTTTTTGGTGCCAATAGGATAGATTTTATTAAATGAATAAACATTAAACAATACTTCACATAATTCTTAAAGTAATCATATTATAATCATTATTTTAGTATTATCTTCTTTCTATAAATAGGGAAACAGAAACAGGTGGGTGAAAACAGAAGCCCCAAAGATGTATTATAAACTTTGAATTCAAAGCTGCATTTATTTTTCCCCAAAGTCCATTTACTTTTTTATAGCCACATTAATAGTCTCTCCACAGGAACACCTTGAAACTAAGCTGGTAAAATACAATACTAGAAAATAAGGAGGATAAACCAAAAGTTTAAGAATCAATGAAAACCTAGAAAGAACAGAAAGGAACATACTCCTTAAAGAAATGTCATTTCCCACTTCCGGCCAAGATGGAGGCATAGGTAGATACACTGTGCCTCCTCACACAACCAAAATTAAGGACAATAAAAATTTAGAGACAAATAAACCAACCAGATCTGACAGAAAAATTGAACTGTAAGGAAGTCCAACAATCATTCATCCAGACTGGTAAGAGAGGGGAGTCGGTGGCCGGTGGAGAGGGGCCATGGCAGGAAAAAGAGGTGGTCGGCAGTCCTGGGCTCACAGGCAGCAGCTGGCAGACCCTGGGTGTGTAGGTGGCAGCTAGCAGACCCCAGGTGCAGGATGGCAATGGGCAGACCCAGTGAGGTGCGAAAGGTGGCTGGCTGACTGTGGATACACATTCGCGCACAGATAAACCAGGCAAAAATGGGGATCGAGACAGACTGTGCAACCAAGGGCCCCAATGCCAGGAAATAAAACCTAAAAGCACGGATTGAAAACACTTGTGGGACTTGAAGTGCTGGGAGAGACTCCCAGCCTCACAAGAGAGTTCATTGGACAGACCCACAGTGTCCTAGAATGTACACAAGCCCACCCACTCAGGAACCAGCACCAGAAGGGCCCGATTTGCTTGTGGGAAGTGGCAGAAGGGACTGAAATACCAGAAAGAGCAGAGCAAGTGTTATTATTCCCCGCTCTGACCCCACCCCCACATACTGCGTCACAACCCAGCAACTGGGCTGCCCCACCCTGGTCCCTGGTGAACACCTAAGCTTTCGCCCCTCATAGGTAACAGGTGAGAACAGACCAAAAAAAAAAAAAAAAAAAGGGGCTCAAATGGAAGAACAAATCAAAGCTCCAGAGCCAATACATCTAACTGACCAAGAGATAACCAACCTATCAGATGCACAGTTCAAAGCACTGGTGATCAGGATGCTCACACAATTGGTTGATTTTGGTCGCAAATTAGATGAACAAATGAAGGCTACGCTAAGTGAAATGAAGGAAAACACACAGGGAGCCAATAGTGAGTGGAGGAAAACTGGGACTCAGATCAATGGAGTGGACCAGAAGGAAGAAACAACCAAACAGAAAAGAATGAAGAAACAAGAATTCAAATAAATGAGGAGAGGCTTAGGAACCTCCATGATATCTTTAAACGTTCCAACATCTGAATTATAGGGGTACCAGAAGGGGAAGAGGAAGAACAACAAGTGGAAAACTTATTTGAACAAATAATCAAGGAGAACTTCTCCAATCTGGCAAAGGAAATAGACTTTCACGAAGTCCAGGAAGCTCAGAGAGTCCCAAAGAAGTTGGACCCAAGGAGGAACACACCAAGGCACATCATAATTACATTAGCCAAAATTAAAATGAAGGAGAGAATTCTAGAAGCAGCAAGAGATAAGGGGATAGTCACCTCCAAAGGAGTTCCCATCAGACTGTCCGCTGATTTCTCTAAAGAGACCTTCCAGGTAAGAAGGGGCTGGAAAGAAGTATTCCAAGTCATGAAAGGCAAGGACTTTCATACAAGTTTGCTCTATCCAGCAAAGGAATTCTTTCATTTAGAATGGAAGGGCAGATAAAGCGCTTCTCAGATAAGGTCAAGTTAAAGGAGTTCATCATCACCAAGCCCTTATTATATGAAATGTTAAAGGGACTTATCTAAGAAAAAGAAGATAAAAATATGACAGTAAAAAGAGAGCAAACTCACAGTTATTAACAACCACACCTAAAACAAAAGCAAACTAAGCAAACAGCTAGAACAGTAACAGAACCACAGAAATGGATATCACATGGAGTTAGCAACAGGGGAGTGGGAGGAGGAGAGAGGGGAAAAAGGTACAGAGAATAAGTAACATAGATGGTAGGTAGAAAATAGACAGGGGGAGGGCAAGAATAGTGTGGGAAATGTAGAAGCTAAAGAACTTACGACACATGGACATGAACTAAAGAGGGGGGATGTGGGGAGGAGGGGGGTGCAGGGTGGAGGGGAAAATGGGACAACTTAAATAGCATAATCAATAAAATATATTTTAAAAAAGAAATGTCATTTCTCTTTGGCTATCAGATCAGCTTTGTTCCTTTGGATTTCTCAGAACCAGCGATGGACACCATCTTGTGATTCATGCCTCTTGTTTCAGAACTGATTATATTAATGGATAATTTGAGGTATAAAAAGACCAGCAGATCAGGAGATGGATCCTATTGAAAAGATAGCTGTTAATTCCCCCTTACAGTGATATTTTTGCTTTGAATAAGTCTTCAATAAGAGGGGATGAACACGTGGAAGTAAAAGATGTAACAATGATAGCACAAATGATGGATCCAGATAAATGAAATTGTACCCTTGTAGAGGTTTTACATGCATAAAATATGAAGTAGAAAGGGTGAAGCACCAGAAGTGAGTGGTACAATATTAATTCTAATTTGACTATGGTAAGGATAGATACTAAAATTCCTAGAGTACCCAGTAACAAAATAATAATAAAGAGGTATAACTCAAAAGCTACTACTGGAATGTTGAAAAATATTCAATTGACCCAAAATAAGGCAGAGAGGGAGCAACAGAGAAACAAACATCCAAAGGGACAAGTGGAAGGCAAGTGGCAAGTTGGCTGACTTCGGCTGGCAGTAAACATATATTCAATGTCAACTGACTGATTATTCCAATTAGAAAGAAGAAATTGTGAGACTGGATAAAAAGGTAAGCTCTTCTACCATGTAGAAAACAAATTTTATTTCATTTTATGTTTGTATTTTTTTTACCACATATAAAATATATATTTTTAAAATATATTTTATTGATTATGCTATTACAGTTGTCCCGTTTCTCCCCCATCATTCCCCCCACCCTGCACACACTCTCCCACCCACATTCCCCCTTTAGTTCATGTCCATGTGTCATAAGTTCTTTAGCTTCTACATTTCCCATACTATTCTTGCCTTCCCCCTGTCTATTTTCTACCCACTATCTATGCTACTCATTCTCTGTACCTTCCCCCACTCTCCTCCTCCCACGCCCTTGTTGCTAAGCCTCCATATGATCTCCATTTCTGTGGTTCTGTTCCTGATCTAGCTGTTTGCTTAGTTTGCTTTTGTTTTAGGTGTGGTTCTTAATAGCTGTCAGTTTGCTGTCTTTTCATTGTCATATTTTTGATCTTCTTTTTCTTAGATAAGTCCCTTTAACATTTCATATAATAAGAGTTTGGTGATGATAAACTCCTTGAACTTGACCTTATCTGAGAAGCGCTTTATCTGTCCTTCCATTCTAAATGACAGCTTTGCTGGATAGAGCAATTTTGGATATAGGTCCCTGCTTTTCAAGATTTCAAATATTTCTTTCCAGCCCCTTCTTGCCTGGAAGGTCTCTTTTGAGAAATCAGCTGACAGTCTGATGGGAACTCCCTTGTAGGTGACTGTCCCCTTATTCCTTGCTGCTTCTAGAATTCTCTGCTTCATTTTAATCTTGGCTAATGTAATTACGATTTGCCTTGATGTGTTCCTCCTTGGGTCCAACTTCTTTGGGACTCTCTGAGCTTCCTGGACTTGCTGGTAGTCTATTTCCTTTGCCATATTGGGGAAGTTCTCCTTTATTATTTGTTCAAATAAGTTTTCTACTTGTTGCTCTTCTTCTTCCCTCTCTGGGACCCCTATAATTTGGATGTTGAAATGTTTAACGATGTCCTGGAGGTTCCTAAGCCTCTCCTCATTTTTTTGAATTCTTGTTTCTTCCTCGTTTTCTGTTTGGTTGTTAATTTCTTCCTTCTGGTCCACTCCATTGATTTGAGTCCCAGTTTTCCTTCCATCTCTATCGGTTCCCCATGCATCTTCCTTCATTTCACGTATTGTAGCCTGCATTTTCTCATCTAATTTATGAGCAAAATCAACCAATTCTGTGAGCATTTTGATGACCAGTGCTTTGAACTGTGCATCTGATAGGTTGGCTATCTCTTCATTGCTTAGAGGAATTGACTCTGGGGTTTTCATTTTTTCTCCGGTTTGAGCCATTTTTAGTGGGTTTTTTTGTTTTGTTTTGTTTTGGTTTTAGTCTGGTCGAGGGTATTACGTATGAGGGGTGGAGCCTTAAGTGTTCCTCAGGGCGGGGCAGCCCAGTCGCTGGGTTGTGACGCTGTTTGTGGGGGTGGGGTCTGAGAGGGAACAATGGCGCCTGCTCCGCTCTCTCCTGGAATCAGTCCCTTCCGCCACTTCCCTCTGCCTGGACCGTCTGCGCTCGCGAATGTGGGACCCCCTGGTTAGCCAGCCGCCCTGTGCGGCCTCACTGGGTCTGCACAGTTGCCCCCCTGTGCCTGGGGTCCGCCAGCTGCCGCCTGTGGGCCCGAGGACCGCCAGCCACCGCCCGTGCACCTGGGAACTGCCAGCCGCTGCTACTTGTGTTCCTGGGTCCGCACCTCCACTTTTTCCTACCGCGACTCCACCCCTCTTACTGGTCTGGATGAATGGTTGTTGGACTTCCGTACAGTTCAATTTTCTATGAGTTCTGGTTGTTTTCTTGTTTCTAAATATTTGTTGTCCTTAATTTTGGTTGTGAGAGGAGGCACAGTGTGTCCGCCTACGCCTCCATCTTGGCCGGTTATGTTTGTATTTTTAAATTTTATTAGATTTATTGGGATGACATTGGTTAATAAAATTATATCTTTTAAGTGAAAAAGAAAGGATAGTTGATTACACTATTTCCAAGAGAAGGAGGCAGGTCATTCCAGTGGGGGCCACACGGGGAAGTACTGGGGTTGGTTAGGAGGCAGAACAAGAGGGAGGAACTTTGGTCAAGAAACTTTATTGTGGTTTCTATGGGAAGAATGAGCAAGGCAGGGTAAGCGGGCTTAGGCTTGGCTAGTTTGATTAATTTGTACAGGGTCTGTCCCTATTGTCTAGTACCTAGCCCTAATGATTAGGGAAGATCCAGAGTGTGAGTACCCAATAAAGGAGGTGTTTTTAGGTGTAAGCTCTGGATTGGTTTGCATTTGAAAAACACACTCATGGGCAAGTTATTTACTATTTCTAAGAATGGCCTAACCTTGAGAGAGACAGTCTCTCTAGGGTCAACAAAGCCCCACAGAGCAAAAGATCAGAATACAGAAAATTAAAAGATATGGTTAATACATTCCTCAGCTGTGCTTTTGAGGTACTGATTATAGAAAAACCACTAAAACCACATTTTTCAGCCACTTGGGTTGCAACCAGTCCCTTGAAATAAATGACAGATTTATATTTAAATGTTCCTTATGCATTTCATGTAATTTGCATTATACAGAATAAAGACAAATATGCGATACATTTTCTGTTACCTTTTTGCAAACTTACTTTAACTTTTTAACCTTTATTTTCTAGGAAAAGAAAAAAATCAGTTAATGTAATAGAGTGTGTTCTCAACTGGGGGCAATTGGCTCCCCAAGGGGACATTTGGCAATGTCTGGGGACATTTCTGGTCTTCACATCTGAGGCGGATGCTAGTGGCATCTAGTGGGTAGAAACGAAAGGTGCCTCTAAACATCTTACAATATACAGAATAACCCCACAACAAATAATTATCTGGCCCAAATGTCAGTAGTGCTGAGGTTGAGAATTCACCTATTTTCTCACCCCTTCTTAATTTGCATACACAGAGATTTATTATGACATTAGAGAATAAAGATGAACTTGAGAAATTAGTCTGGATTCAGATTTTTTCCTTGTTGTTTATGTCCTTCCTGTTCCTTGCCTGATTTTGAGGATAGAATTCAACTCTATGTAATTTCAATTTCTGTATTTAGAACTCAGATAACTATTTTTCAAGTCTGTGTTGTAATTGCTAAATTACATTAAAAAGAGCCCTTTAATTTGTTTATATACTGGTTGAGAAAGAGTGAGAAAAAGTGGAAATATTTACCTATCCTACATTCAATGAATAAATCTTTGCTGTGGGAGAACTTAGTTTGATAAACTTACAGTGTTGAAAAGTGTGGATGTTATTTACTTTTCCTGGAACTTTCTTTTTAGTAACATTCAGACTGAATTAAAATGTGATACTATTAGTATGGTTCTCCAGTCTCTTTTTTTTTTCTTCCCCCATCCCAGCCATCCCCACCTCCCTCCCCTGATTCCTCACCCCCTTGGTTTTTATCCACGTGTCCTTTATAGTTGTTCCTGAAAACCCTTCCCCCTTTTCCCCCATCACCCCCTCCCACCTCCCCTCTGGTTACTCTCAGATTGTTCTTAATTTCAATGTCTCCGGTTATACTTTGCTTGCTTGTTTGTTTTGTTGCTTAGGTTCCACTTAAAGGTGAGATCATATGGTGTTTGTCTTTCACTACCTGGCTTATTTCACTTAGCATAATGCTCTCCAGTTCCATCTATGCTGTTGCAAAGGGTAGCAGCTCCTTCTTTCTTTCTGCTGCGTAGTATTCCATTGTGTAAATGTACCATAGTTTTTTGATCTATTCATTTACTGCTGGGCACTTTGGGTGCTTCCAACACTTTGCTATTGTAAATTGTGCTGCTATGAACCTTGGGATGCATAGGTTCTTTTGGATTGGTGTTTCAGGGTTCTTAGGATATAATCCTAGCAGTGGAATTGCCAGGTCAAAAGGCAGTTCCATCTTTAGTTTTCTGAGGAAATTCCGTACTGTTTTCCACAGTGGCTGCACCAGTCTGCAACCCCACCATTGGTGCACTTGGGTTCCCTTTTCTCCACAACCTTTCCAACACTTGTAGTTTGTTGTCTCATTTATGATGGCCATTCTCACAGAACTCCAGTCTCTTTCTTTTTTTTTTTTAATTTTTATTTTAATTGTTGATCTTGTACAGTTTTCTGTCTTTTATTCTCACCCCAACCCACCACCCCAGCCCTCCCCACCTCCCTCCCAATTCCACCCCCCCGTAGTTTTTGTCCATGTGTCCTTTATACTTGTTCTTGTAAATCCTTCCCCTTTTCCCCTGAAATTCTCTCCCCTCTCCCCTCTGGTGACTTTCAGCCTGTTCTCAATTTCCATGTCTTTGGTTGTTTGTTTGTTTTGTTGATTAGCTTCCTGTTAATGGTGAGATCATATGGTATTTGTCTTTCACTGCCTGGCTTATTTCGCTTATCATGATGCTCTCAAGTTCCATCCATGCCGTTGCAAAGCGTAGGAGCTCCTTCTTTCTTTCTGCTGCATAGAATTCCATTGTGAAAATGTACCACAGTTTTTTGATCCATTCATTTACTGATGGGCATCTATATGACATTCAAATAGAGCTTAAAAAGTGAAACACAGAGATCAGTGAGAACAAGAACAGAAATCATGTCAATTGAGAGAAAGAGAGACTATTAAAAGACAAGATAATCTAGAATTTGGAAACTCTAGCAAAACAAAATGTTGACCAGACAGGCCTACACCTTCCAGATGATACCTGTGAGTGTAGGGATCATAGTGCCTGGCAGCCTGTGACACTGGCTGAAACTTTTTCCACCCAGTACATTGAGGAACTTTTGTTTCTTCCAGGCCCGGATCTCTAAATTTACAAAGCAAGTCAAAAAGAAAATTATATATGTGTGTTTGTATGTGTGGGTATAATTTTATAACATGATTTATTTTTAAAAGTTGTATAAACTTGCGTAAATAACTTGAACATTTTAGTTCTCACATTTATAAAATGATACAGATCTATGCATAGTGAGTATTTTTATAACTGGATTACATGGGTACATATGTGAATATGTTCCACATATAAATTCATGGTGATAAGAATATCAAGGATCATATTTATTAAAAAGAGTGATTTTTACACCTGGAGGGCTTTTTCAAACACAGATTGCTGGGTTCCTCCCCCAGAGTTTCTGATTGATTAAGTCTGGGGGGGGGGGTTGCTGAGAATCTGCATTTCTATTAAACTGATGCTGAAACTACTAGTGCAGGACCCCGCTTTGAGAACTACCAATCTGTAAATGTAGGGACTCCCCGTTCTTGATGATATTTGCTCTTGACCACAATCCCGATTAATAGTTATTGTTATTCTCATTTTATACACGTGGACACCGAGGCTCAGAGGATTAAATAGTGTACCCAAACTCACCTAAGTAATGTGAGAAGAAAGGACAAGAGTAAACTTTTTTCTGGCACCAGATTTTTTTGTATACCTTCTTTGTTATCTGGTACTATCCCCATCAGGCTTTATTTCTGAAGAAGGGGTTTTGGTCTACATGATATTTCCCCCATTACTTACAGCAGGTGTTATATTTATGTCTGACCTAGGTATTTTCCTTCTTTCTTCATTTGTGAATGAGACACTGTCTGTGAATTGAATAAAAGTCTTTCATATACAATAATAGGCAGAATCCTAGTCTCAGAGAGGGTGCAGATGATATTTTTATTATATACGTTGTACACAGTGGTATTTGGCCTGCTGTCACGTGGTCAATGATCACTGCATTCTCTTTATTACTAGCCATGGACTTGAATTTCAGAGGTTGAAGTAAAAGAAATTCAGAAGGTGAAAGTGAATTAACTTTTATTTAATGCTAATTAAATAACTTAACCTGGACACTTTTATTAAGCCCATTATTTCACTTGCTTTCAATAAGGAGGACAAAGGGAAATTGGGAGACTGTAGTAGGATATGGATATGCAGGCACAATTAAAGTGTTCTTCATGAAGAATGAACTTCTTAATGAACAAAGAAGAATTTTAGGATTCTTAATGCTAGTATTTCATAATTTGTATTCAAATTTAATAGCAATGGATCCATGTTTTCTGCAACACCACCTTGCCAGGCAAAATTATGCCAGTTGACACCCGTTTTCTAAGTTTGGGGGCTCTACATTTTTCAAGCCTATAGTTTTAAAGGTTTAGAATTATACATACATGTGTATATACATACACACACATACATACATACACACACACGTATACAGGCACTGGGCCTATTCTTGCTCTGGTGTTTCCATTTTTCCCCCTCGTGCACTGCTTGAGTCCAACACAAATGGTTCCTTTTCAACACAGAGTTCTGCTCATTATTTAAGATGGAAATAAGGCTAGAAGGCATTTTCTCATGTTATTTTCAGAACACATCAAACTGAGCTTAGCCTCTAGGCCCATTTCTATGGAAAACCCAACCAAAAGCTTCTGGAAAACCTAACCAGGGTCATCAGCAGAAGAAGCTTTAGATTCCATGGTTCATTTACCATCTTCTTCAGTGGATAACAAATTGGTTGTAATGTACTGCCATTGCAAAACTATCAAAGCAGTAAATTTTATGGAATAACTCAACCATAATTACCTAGAAAAACCAACATAGCAATAAAGCAATTTTGAAGAGTATTTCTCATTTAGGCCAAATTTTCTATTCTCGGAAAATGGTCATCTTAAACCCATGAAGGGTCAGCATGCAAGAGGCAAACAACACACTGTTGATGTGTTCCTTAAAAAAAAACACCTCTCTTTACACGAGGGCCTGGATTTTAGGCTATAAAAGGTAATCCTCAAATTTTTGGGGAACAGAAGTTTCTCCAGAGCAATGAGGGTATAGATTATGTTTTCACAGAAGGATCTTCCTGGAATATAGATGTACAATTATTCCTTATATACAAGGTCTCGGCTTGCCTTGTAAAGGGTTATAGCTTGCACATAATTGTGAAAGCATGAGGCTTCTCAGGTTGGAGCTTTGGTCTCCAAATAACTTAATTTACCCTCCGTTTGGTCTTGTGAGGCAGCAAGGCAAGTGTGTTGGCCTCTTTTTCTCTCATTATTGGTTGGTCCAAAGTTCATGACTGATTGCTTTAAAAAAAATCAGTTGCCTTTTAAATACCTTTACTTATTTTTCCTCTTTATTATTCCAATAACCCTTTATTAGATACTTCCCTTGCAGACAGTTCACGCTAATAAAATTTTTGTAATTATCATACCAACTGAAGCTTAGAGTTGTAATTTTGTTGTTTCCATTCACTTTAAAATAACTTTACATTGTCTTCTTGATGCAATAGTCATTTGTTGTTTTGACTTGGTAATTCATCATATATTTAAAGTTATTATGTCCATGTAAAAAAGTCTGCATTTTAATTTTTTACCATAGAACTATGGTAGAGATATGGAGGTGAGTATACCTGTTCTAGCAACATAAAAAATAAAACTAGACTGGAGGCTTCTGTATTTACTTCTCTGGTGCTTTGTAGTTATTACCTGGACTGTGCAAGGGTAAAAGAAGGGTCCGTTTTGGGTGCTCTGCTGTTGGGATCTGTACTGTTTGTGCCAATCTCCAAACCTCCCTGGCATTGAGGCCCCTGAGGTAGAAGTAGGAAGAGCAGTGCAGCTTGGTGGTTAAAGCCATGGTTTGTAGTGCCAGACAGACACTGGCTGAAATCCATTATTTTTTGGCTCCTTAGTTATGTGACCCTTAGATTCTTGTTTACCCTTGGTTGCCTTGTTTTTAAAAATGAAATTATATATATTTCCTACTCAAAGTATCCTTTTGAATATTAAATAAGAAAATATGGATAAAACATCAGGTAAAATGACTGGCATAACAGAAGCTCTCAAAATAGAATAGCCCTGTGTACAAGTTACCTGGTTCAGTGGCAGTATTATTTTAGCGTGTATTATTAACATCTGTTGTGGTCAGAATCACTCTAACACTACCCTACTTCTGCCTCTGTGTGTTTATTTCTCTAAGCTTTTGAAGTATTTCTTTCATGACTCAATTTGACAAGTAACTAATTTGATGATGGCTAGGGAGAAAGGCAGTTTCTAAGCCTTCCCAGATACTTAAGTCTTCTGCAGATGTGATCCCTACTTTGTTTTGAAGGAATGCTATAGGGAAAGCTGGATTTGACTACCAAGTAAAAAAGTTTTAGGAGATGGATTAGGTTTAGTGCATGCATATTAGTATGTTAATGATACTGCTAAGGACTCATATATGTAGAAATCATTGAGCAGTCTTCCCAATTAGTTGATCTAGCTATTCTTTGAGCAAAGGACTGCATTCTTTTCAATTCAGGGGACACTTAATTTGAAGGCCATGAAAACATTTCAGGGCACAAAAAGGTTAAAGGAACTTTACCATTTTCCTTAATTTTAAAATTCTGGACCATGTGTGATGGGGAAAATGGACATACCAGTGATTGAGAAAGTGGAGAGAAGGTGTTTTCCTGGTTCTCTAAACCTCTCTGACTCTTAAGGCTCCTCCTTTACAGTCCTGTTCCCCTACTTGCACATTAAATCTGAGGTTTTCAGGGTTTCTTCCTCACAGGAATCTTCTTCCCACCACACTCTGGAGTGCTCTCATCTACTCCTGGGATCTCAATTATTACTATATCCCCCTCCCAGACATTTCTCCCAATGCTCATGTTCTTAGTTCACTCAGTTGGATGTATTCTTCAATGGGTTATGTGGGCTGCCAATTTCAGAGCATGCCACAGTAAAACTTTTGTTGAATCAACTCTACCAGCTCTTCTCCCTGTCACTGGATTCTCTGTCTTATCACTGTCCACCTATTACCCAACATAAAAATCTAGGAGTCATCTCTGGGTCCTTCCTTCCTTTGAGCATCCACATCCACTGTTTTATTTCTTATTTATTTCTTGACTCTATCTCTTTTAATCTGTATCTTATTTCAGTGCTTTATTTATTTACTTATTCATTTATTTTCAATTTTTTCAGATCTATTCTCCACACAACCACCAGAGTGATGGATCTTAGATACAAATCTGATCATTCCCCTACCAGACATGGGATGAAGTCCAGACCCTTAAGGTGACACAAAAAGCCTTTCATGACTTGGCACTGGACATTCACTGTCTATACTTGATGGTCCAGCAAAGTGGAGAGGCTGGTGGATCTCTACATATCTCTGCATACAACGGATTACCTCTATCTCTGTATCTTTTTTTAAAACGTTGTCTCTTTGATATTTCATGCTGTCCCTTATATTTCTAACTGCTTAACTCCTACACAGTCTTTAAGTATTAGGTGAAGTGGTCATTTCTCCTCGGAAGCCTTTATTGAATTGATTTTCTATTTAGGTTGGATTGCTATTTATCTTAATTTGGGTTCTCTAGAGGCAGTTCCTGAGAGGAAGATTAATGTGAAAGTGTTAAGGAGCCTTTCCAGGAAACCATCAGGGGAGTGGGTAAGTGGAAACAGTAAAGGAAAGGAATCAGACAGGCAAAGTCCTACCAAGGGTAACTTTGGCTCCATCTCACAGGAAAGGTCTGAAAAGAGCATCATGCCTCAGAGTTGTCTTCACTGGCATGAGGGAGAAGAACAGTTATAGTTCTCCATCTTTCAGCTATTATTTAGGGTTTTCCTCTAGGAGAACATAAGCTCTCAGGCCTTTTAACTTTTTTGTGCAAATAATCTGATGTGGCTGTCCGTTGAGAGGGAAAGCACACTCCAAGAGAGTGGGCACAAAAGTGGTAAAGGGACAGAAGAGTAAGTGAAGCATGCTCTTCTGGATTCCATTCTGGATAGGTCCCATGATGTTATCACTTCCAAAAAGTGTGATTTGTTTGACTTGCTGCAGCAAGGGGAACATAGTTCAGAGGGACTGTGGGACAGCTCAGTAAGAATGGGTGGGGAGGGCTTGTGCTGAATGATTCTCAGGAGGCATCATGGAAGTGGACATCACCAGTCAAGGTGCGGGGGTGATCAGCAATTGGGTATCTCAGTGATCTTTGTGTAGAAAGCAAGAGGAGTAAAGTGGGGCTGAGGATATCCTTGGGAGAAGCAGCAGTCAACACAGAAGGAGGTGTGAGTCATTTCACAGCTACAGTGTGGCCTTGGAGATGTCATTTTAGAAATACTGTTTTCTAAAATGATATTGACTTCATCCATATCTAGTTGGACATGCTGTTGATATTCCATTAGAAATATCACAGTTTATTTATTATTCACTTTTTCACTAATCATCACCTTCATGAGTTAGTCCATAAATCCTACCACATAGGGAAGATTGAACAAGTAACATATTACTTAATTTTAGGGGTTTATGGATTAAAGTAATTTGCTCTAAAACAGTTATAGACAAGCATGTAATACATTATAACCACTTTATTGGGTGTAGATAAAACACCCCAGTTTGTATTAGGTGGTTGCCATTGAGAGATTTTGGGCAGAGTGTTGGGAATGACAATCTGTTTAATGCAATGGCTTAGTACTACTTAACATGCTACTACTATGCTTGCTTAGAGCTTGGGGAGGAGGTGGAGGGAGCAAACCAAATGTTTCTTCTTTTAAGATAGAGCAGATTTCCAAAGTGACTCTTACTTGCTCAGTGGAACTCAATTATCAGTCAAGGTTCCTGCACAAAACAGATGACACACTCAGATTGGGTAATTTTAAGAGAGTATAATAAAGGGGGTCATTGAAAAAGATGGGGGTAGTGTACAAGGAGACCACATGGGTAATCTAGGAAAAAGAGCTGGTGGAAACTCCATAACTATTCCTGTGTCTGAAGGAGAGTGAGGGGAGGCTAGAGACACAGAAGACTGTAGAAAAGGGCAACCTGATAACAACATGACCTTCATTCAAGGGATTCAGCAAATGGGGGTTATCCTTCTTTGAAGAACTTTAGGGAAACATGCCCAGACTTCATTCTCCATCTTACTGGTGTTCACACTGACCAGCACAGCAGGAAAGCACAGAGCAAGGGAGCTCTTTGATAAGGTCCATTCAAGTTAGCCACCTGAGACCCAGAGCAGGGTGGATTGCAGTGGATAGTGGATCTGCAGGGGTGGATGGAATCTGGCACAGCCCATTGAGAGGTGTTTGAATTTCCCTTCTGTGAAATTGTCATATTCATATCAAAATAGAGAAATATGGACCAAATTGACTCAGGGAAAGGTTTGCAGTTGATAGCAATATTCTGGGACCTGCTGCTTTTGACCATAAAGTATTCTTCTAAAGATTATTGGGATGACTTTTGCTAGATTAAGATGTCTCCAATTATAGGTAAAACAATGGACTTTGTAAAAAAAATCAAGAAACAGAAACTTATATTGTAGTTATTCATGAACATGACTACAAGTGTACCCACCCCTTCCATCTAGTTATCTCAGGAATATTTGTAGTTGGGTCATTTTACAGTCATTTATGAATATGCTCAGGTAATTTTGTATCATGACATGAGGCATCTAAAGTTTTTAAATAACCTTTATCATGTCTAGGTAGAATCAAGATCCCTGTTTTAAAAAATAAACCCTTCTGCATCATATATAGAATTTAGAGAATGTAGTTTTGAGTCAAGAGCTATTTGAACATGAAAACATTCAAAGATAAAACACTTAGCAGTTTTCTCGTGGCTGCTTCATCATCAAAATCTCAGAAATAGTTGAGAATAAGGGGATGGTGTTTGTTGGGGGTGAGATGAGGAATAATAATGTGCACAGCTTTTTAGGAAAAGACCAGTGGCAGGTAAATTAGGATCAGGCAGGACACATCTACTTAAAGCAAAGTTGTCTGTACTGATATCTATGTCATCTCCTTTCTTATCTATAGAGGAAAAAAGAAAATATTTTAAGTACTAAAAATGGTGGTATGGTAAATATAAAATGACTCAGGCAAAGGGTTTTCTTGGGAATGAAGGGAATTTGACATCTGAGAACAGGTACAGTCACTGAATTACTATGAAATGAGTAAGATTAAATTAATGCATATAAAAGCAGCTTTAGGAAGAATACATTAGATTGATCATAGATATGAAATGAAAGTAAGAGAATAAAGGCAAAATTGAGGAATTCTGGCCAAGATGGAGGTGTAGTCAGAAACACTTCACTTCATCGCACAACCAAAAGAAGGATAACAACCAATTTAAAAACAAAGAATAACCAGAACTTCTGGAAAATCATTTGCATGGAAGTCCAACAACCAAGGAGTTAAAGAAACATTCATCCAGATATGTAGGAGGGGCAGAGATGGGCAGCTGGGGTGGAGAAGATGTGTGGCAAGGTGTGCTGAGACAAAGACATATGGCCCAAATGAAAGAACACATCAAAACTCCAGAAAAACAACTAAGTGAGGACGATAAAGACAACCTATCTGATGCAAAGTTCAAAATACTGATAATCAGGATGTTCACAGAATTGATTGAGCTCGGTCACAAAATGAAGGCTACACAAAGTGAAATAAAGGAAAATATACAGGGAACAAACAGTGACTGACGGGGAAGGAAACTGAGCCTCAAATCAACAATTTGGAATAAAAGGAACAAATAAACATCCAACTGAAACAGAATGAAGAAACAAGAATTAAAAAAAAAAACAAAAAACAAAAAACAAGGAGAGGCTTAGGAACCTCTGGCACAACTTCAAATGCTCCAACATCCAAATCATAGGGGTGCCAGAAGGAGAAGAGGAAGAGCAAGAAATTGAAAACTTATCTGAACTAATAATAAAGGAGAACTTCCCCAATCTGGTGAAAGAAATAGACTTCGAGGAAGTCCAGGAAGCTCAGAGAGTCCCAAAGAAATTGGACCCTAGGAGGAGCACACCAAGGCACATCATAATTAAGTTATCCAAGATTAAAGATGAGGAGAGAATCTTAAAAGCAGCAAGAGGGAAGGACAGGGAGTTACCTACAAATAAGTGCCCATAAGGCTATCAGCTGATTTCTCAAAAGAAACCTTACAGGCAAGATGGGGCTGGAAAGAAGTATTCCAAGTCATGAAAAGCAAGGACCTACATCCAAGATTATCCAGCAAAGCTTTCATTTAGAATTGAAAGGCAGAGAAAGTGCCTCCCAGATAAGGTCAGGTTAAAGGAGTTCATCATCACCAAGCCCTTATTATATGAAATGTTTAAGGGATTATGCAAGAAAAAGAAGATGATCAAAACTGTGAACAGTAAAATGACAACAAACTCAAAACTATCAACAACTGAACCTAAAAAATAAAAACAAACACTAAGAAAACAATCAGAATAGGAAGAAAAATCACAGAAATGGAGTTCACGTGGAGGGTTATAAGTGGGGAAGGATGGGGAGTATGGGGAAAACAGTGCAGGGAATAAGAAGCATAATTGGTAGGCACAAAATAGACAGGGAGAGGTTAAAAATAGTATAGGAAATGGAGAAGCCAAAGAACCTATATGTATGACCCATGGACATGAACTACAGGGTAGGGGGGAACTGGAGGGTGGGAGGATGCAGGGAGCAGGGGGATAAAGGGGACAAAGAAATTGGAACAACTGTAACATATAATCAATAAAATATACTTAAAATAAACTCTAAAAAAGAATAAAGGAAAGATTGAAATAATTTAGTTAAGAGATGCCAAGAATAAGGAGAAAAAATAAATGTGACCAATGTGAGAAATGATATGGAAATTGGTAAATAACATTACTAAGAATCAAATGGTCCTGGCCAGGTGGCTCAGTTGGCTGGAGTATCATCCAGTGGACCAAACTTTGTGGGCTCCATTCCCGGTCAGGGTATATACCTATGTCATAGGTCCGATTCCTGGTCGCTGCATGTTTCTCTCTCACATTGATGTGTTTTTTTTTCTCTTTCTCCCCCATCCTCTCTCTCTAAAATCAATAAACATATCCTTGGGTGAGGGTTAGAAAAAAGAATTAAATTGCATACCTGGCTCTTCTTTCTAAAAATATGTAACACATGCAATATGTTTTGGAGGCATGACTAAAGAATGGGAAGTGGGAAAACTTTCACATACAGTCACACATCTCAACCCCTGAATGGCTCTATGACCCAGGACAAGTCTCTATATCTGTTCGATGCCAGTTCCCTACCTGTGAAGGACAGAGTTGAGATAGGTAATCTTAAAAGATTTTTCAAATGCTAAATTTACATTATGCTAAATAACCTTGTATCTTACCACAGGCACTAACTCTTATTCATTTGTTTAATGAGCTGTAACTCACACATAGTAAGTTTGTACATGCACAAATCTTACACATAGAGCTCAGTGAATTTTTATGTGCATCTATAATCACCACCCAAATCAAGACATAGAGTATTTCTAGCACCCCAGAAGGTTTCCTTGTGGTATTCCCTAGTTTACATCCACTGGTCTTAAGGTAGTCATCTAACCTGACATCTATTTCAGTAGGTTAGGTTTGCCTGCTTTTGAACTTCATAAACATGGAATCATACAGTATTCAAAATATCATTATTTAACTTAGTTATTAGTGTTATTCAAAATAGGTAACCTTAACTATAATTGGTGTTTATTGCCTCAGTATGGTGCTATGCAACTTTACGTGCTTTCTGTGTTTTATGCAACTAAGGTGATTCATGTAATTTTATTTATTGAGCAGAAAGCTACTTGAGAAGTTTTCTTCTGGGTGGGAATATACTCACCTCTCAAATATAACTGCCTAATTCTCCCTCAATTTCAGGACCTAGTTCAAGCCCACTGTCTTTGTGAAGCCTTTTCATAGCTCTTTACTGAACTCTATTTAGTTCTTAATCTAGAATACTTAGCATGGACATTATTCATACAGTGCTTCATATTACTTAACTTTTTCACTTATTTGTAGTGCCTTCTTTCTAAAAAGTTACATGTGGCAATGAAAAGAATTTCATCTGTTATTTTTTTATTCCAGAATAGTGTACATAGCATTGATAGAAATAACTGATAGCCCTGACCGGTGTGGCTCAGTTGGTTGGGTGTTGTCCCATAGCAAATAGTCACTGGTTTGATTCCCAATCAGGGCCCATGCCTAGGTTATAGGTTCACTCTGGTCAGGTGCTTGTAAAGGACAACAGATTGATGTTTCTCACATTGATGTTTCTTTCCTCTCTGTCTCTCTATCTTCCCCTCTCTCTTTAGAAAAAGAAAAGAAAAGAAATAATTGATAGTATGTGTGTATGTGTGCTGTTTTCTCTGTTACATAATCATTGTGTAAGAATTCGGACTCTGGAGTCAGCAGCCTGAAATTGAATTGAGGCTGCCATTTATAAGCAGGGCATTTATAAGTGGGCTCAGGGCAATTTACTTAACTTTTTTGAACTTTGATCTTACTGTCTCTGAAATGGAGGTTATGGCAGAATTTACACATGCATATAAAGTGCTCATCACTCTTCCCAGTGACTGGGATTTTTAATCTTATTATTCTCCATTGGAAAACCATCCTGTATATATGATTCTATATTTGCACTACCATTGTTCTGGTCTTTGAATTGAGGTAGTGAATTGTGTTTAAATGCTTGTCCTTCAGAAAGCTGTTTCAGAGTGATTCCTGTTAGATGAACAGTTAAAGAGACAACCTCCTTCCTCACTTAGGCCCCTCTCTGTGGGTTCCAATCCATGCTACTAGAAGAAATTGCCACTACATCTGATGTAACATTTACTAGGCTCCTAATAGGTGCCAGTGCTGTATAGGGGTGTGTGTGTGTGTGTGTGTAGTATTAGTTTTTTTGTAGATGACCTAAGTCCTGGGTAACAGTTAATGGAAATGATATAAACTATCACTATCTAAATATCTAGAGTAGTTCTTTTTAAAAAGATTGTTTCTGTTTCAGTAAAATGTTTGAAAGTAATAAAATTAAACACAAAATATTTTTTAAAAAGTCAAACTATGTCTTTTTCCAAGTGACTTTTAGCCACTTTTAAACTCAGGGAAATGAGATATTTATTTGTTTTCAAAACTTTAGTATGATGAATATATAATCTGGTGAAAATTCCTAGAGTAAAATTAGGCCAATATAATAAAAATTAATGGAAAGTTATTCTTTTGAGGATTGTAACTGAAATTAATGATATCCTTGCTTACATATATTCTGAAAGTGCTGATAATTTTAAATTAATCTTTGAAACATAGAGGCCAGAGGAAGGGAAGTACACACCACCAGCACACTGATGGGCACACAGGCCTGTGCCGTGAATCTTTTCCTGAATCTGTGCTTTGCTCAGGTTGGCATATCACTAAAAAGTCAACCAAGAAAAACAACAACAACAGCAACAAACTTTTCATAGACTCCCAGATGAATGCGGCTTTCCTACCATATTAGAACTAATTGAATTCTGACATAATATCCTGTTCCTCTCTTCTGTTCCAATTCTTGGGTATTTATATAGCAATTTTGGTCATATTTTGGTAATGATGTAGATTTATGGAGGATCATAACAGATGATTCACACAAAATCTTTTTTTTCTCATTTCTGGAATCCTCTTGGCATGACTTCCAAAACTCAGCCACTAATAGAACATAAATATAGAGTGGCTATGGTTCTATTTCTAGAGAAAATTTTAGTAACTATAGCACTAAAGGTCTGAGGTAGTTGGATTTTGGTACTTCAAAATCTGCAAAACATACTCATTTGCAACTTTTTAGGGTCACATTTGTTCTGTGTTTACCTTGGTGCTTTGTAATAACATGGCTGGTCTTAGGCAATACTGTTTGTATATACATTCTATATTTTTTCTTTAAGTTTTTTTGTATTTATTTTCAGAGAGATTCATTTGGCTTTAAAGAACATTCTGGGAAATTTGGTAGTGAACAGGTATAGACCAAATATGTGAGAAGTCTAGATGTTGTTTTTGTTAAACTTGCTGACAAAAATTTAGTACCTATCTCTCCAAAACTTGCTGTCTGATAAAGGTCCCTTGGAACATGGTATTAAAATTAGAACTAGACTTCATTGTGATATTCTTGAAATGGAAATCTGAATCTTTTATTTTTAAGAGAAAGGGCCATCTGCCCCAGCCTGTAAAATAATGCAGAAAAAAAGACTACATCAACCTGAATGTGTAAGTTCAAATTTACCATTTAAAATTGTTTATTTTCAACTTAAAAAAAATCCTCACCCAAGGATATGTTTACTGATTTTTTTGAGAGAGAGAAAACGAAGGGGTGGGGAGGGGTGGGGGAAAGAAAAAGAGAGAAAGAGAGAGAAACATTGATTGGATACCTCACTTATGCACCCAACTGGGGATCAACCTACAACCTAGGTATGTGCCCTGACTGGGAATGAACCTGCCACCTTTTGGTGAACAGGACAACACTCCAACCAACTGAACCACCCAGCCAGGTTTATTTTCAACTTTTTATCTAAACTTGAAAATGACCAATACACAGTTTCCTTCATGTTTGGAAAGGGAAACCAATGTACTTAAAAAAAAACCCTGACATTTATAATCCTTTCAACATTCACCACATTTTTCCTGAGGGCCAGATCTTTGTTAAGGCCCAGGGATTCAGTAATGGGCAGAACAAATGCAGACTCTGTTCTGGCTTCCTAATCTTACAAAAGAGAGCCCCATATTTTCTTCATGTCTTGTTTATCTTGCAATACAATTTATACATTAATTACATGTAACTTAATTAATTATATCACATTCTTAATTATATCATATAATGATGACTCAAGTGTGTAATGAAAAAATGTTATGCTTAGTTTTTTTATTGAGATATAATTGACATAGAACATTATATTAGTTTTAGGTGTACAATATAATGATTCAATATTGGCATATATTGCAAAATAACCACTACAATAAGTCTAGTTAGCAGTGTTACCATACATGGTTACAAAATGTTTTTCTTGTGATGAAAACTTTACAACTTTATTCTTTGAGCAACTTTCAAATATGCAATACGGTATTATTAACTCTGGTTAACATGCTATACATTATACCCCATGACTTATAACTGCAAATGTGTACCTTTGACCACCTTTACACATTTTGCCCACCTCTCACCTCACCCCCACCTCTGGAAACCACCCATCTGTTGTTTGAATCCATGAGTTCTTTTTTATTCCACATATAAGTGAGATCATACAGTATTTGTCTTTCTCTGTCTGATTTATTTCACTTAGCACAATGCCCTAAAGGGCTGTCCATGTTGTCACAGATGGCAAGTTTCTTCTTTTGTATGGTTGAATAATATTCCATTGTATAAATATGCCAAATTTTCTTTATCCAATTAATACATCAGTGGGTATTTAGTTGTTTCCATATCTTGGCTACTATAAATTATGTGATAAGAAACATAGGATAGGGGCACATATATGTTTTCTAATTAGTCTTTGTTTTCTTCAGATATGTACCCAGAAATGGAATTGCTGGGTCCTCTGGTGGTTCTACTTAAAATTTTTTTGGAAAATCTCCAGAGTGTTTTCCATAGTGGCCACACCAATTTGTAATCCCATCAATGATGTCCCCAAAGGTTCCCGTAATTAGTGATATTGAGCATATTTCCATGTACCTGTTGGCTCTTTGTATGTATTGTTGGAAAAACGTCTATTCAGATCCTTTGTCCACTTTTTTATCTGATTGTTTTGTGTTTGTCTTCTATGAAATACTACCTTATAGGAAAAAATCCGTATATTAACTCCTCATGTTCTTCATGTTTTATTGCTATTGAATAAAGGTAAAATAATTGTTAAATAATGCTGTCTATAAATATTCACAAAAGGAAAAAATATATTTGTATCCAAATTGTACTGTAAGCATATATACTTTAATCAAAGGCAGACTCTGAAATGATAATGAATATAGCCGGTATTTGCATTAACAGACATTTATGGAAGGTGTCTACGCCTCCCTTCCACAGGTGTTGATTCCAAGAGCACTCCCAAGGAAGCAAGCTATCTCAGAGTGCACTGCCCACAGAGCTCAAGCTGTGAAATATGCCTTGACTCAAAAGTCAAATGACTTGATAGCATTGAAAATTGATAGTAAATTCTAGCAGCTATTACTACTCTGAAACATTCTGGTCAATTAATTGATGTAAATATTAATGAAGATACAGCATCTTGATATACTAATATTTCCCGATTCTCTGAAACAATCAGCTTCTTCAGTTAATCATGGTTAACTAGTAATTAAAAGCAGATGGACAATATGGCAAATAATTGAACTCATCAGAAAAATAAAACAAAATCCATAGTAATCACATTTTTCTTTGGTGATAGTCTTTGTACTGTTTTGACCTGCAGATTGAGCAGGCTATGGTCTGATTTTAAACAAAGGAAAAGATGAAACAGACACTTATTAATCATGCTGAAACTTCTAAAACAGCTGTTGCTATGGCAGATATTGTCCTGGTATTTCTTTTGGATTTAACACGAGGACATTTACTCCCCCTTTGGTGCTGCAAATTACAGGATTGATTTAGGTAGTCCTAAAATACATAACTCCCCTTCTCTATTTGAATGCACAACATTGCTATTTGGCATCCATTAGAAGGTAATGCCTTTCAGCAAAGCAAGGAAAAGTCTGTGAACTATAACTGCTTACTGGTGTTTTATTATTAGCACAATTTTTCTCAAGAAAGCTGTAAAGTATAGAAACTGTGCTTAGGGAGTTAATAAAACAATACTGCTGTTTCCCTAGCCAGTTTTTCCAGGTGCAGCGCCTTCCCCTCTCAAACAAATCTACAATTTCAGAATAGAATAACTCCTGCGCATGTGTCAGTGGTCAAACCCAGAGAAATGGAGGCTTATCCAAGAGAAACAAGATGAAAAATTCAGCAAGAGGGAGAAACCTGGATGTGTGCCAAGCAACTTTTCATCAGCATGTCTATCCCAGGGGAAACATTTTCCAGTGGTCTCCTTCCTTTTTCTTTAGAAATGAGCTCAATTGTTTTGTTCCCAGGTGCGGTTACAAACGAACTGCTTTAGGTACAGAGAAGCATTAATAAATGATGCTGTTTGTTAAAGGTAACTCAGATGCCCACCCCCTCAAGTAAATGTCAAACCCAGTGACCAACCAGTTCCAGCAAATTTCTCTGCAGTCCACAAAGGGACTTGCGGGTGTGACTTTCCTAATGGCAAAGGACTCGGGTCAGGAGGACAGGGCAGATATGGCGGGAGAAAGAGCAGTAGTACAGATACCACCCTCTATTCGGGAAATAGCAGTATTTCGAGGACTTATTCACTGCTGCCTCCCATTCATTTACTTTCCACTTATGCTGCCTCTGACTTCCCAGCTGCAGATGCTGGAAGCCCTGATGGTGGGCGGAGCAGGCGTGACGCCAGCAGGGGGCGCCTCTGGAGCCAGAAGCCAAGAAGGCTTCTGTTCCACCTGTCCACAGGAAAAGTGCACGTCCGCTTTCAATTACAAGGCTTATCTTCAATTAGATGTTATATGACTTTAGCCAATAAGCGTCCCCCTCCCCCGGTCCCCGCCACCGCCTGTTAGGCAGGAACATTTGGAAGTCAGAGACATTGAAAACACCGGACTCAAGTGTTTTGCACTAAGCGATGTTTACAGGAAAAGCAAAGCCTGGTGAGTCATCTTTTATTTTTAAATGGGAACTACCAAGAATTCATATGTGCACATTGCAACTCTATGCATTTAAATCGACCAAACATTAACTATTAATGTGTTCACAGGATGACGTGGGAATGGAACACTGCATATCAAAAAACTGCGATGGAGTGATTTCAAAGTCTCACGAGAAGGTGGGGAATTAGATATTTTGCCTGAGCTGTTTCATTTTTCTACAACTAGGTAGCAGGCGGATTACATTATTGTTCAGCATTTGGAGGGAATGGGGAACCCAAAGGCCACCATCATCAGTAATCCTGAGTTATAGCAACCCTGTTGCAAGTGTCAAATTGTCAATAGGCCACGACTTAGACTGTAGCCCAAAACAGAGGGAAGGAAGCAGGGCTCAAGGAAAGAGCAAGGGAAGATCAGTAACGCTGGTGGAGAATTCGAGAATGGTCGTGTTCTCTGAATGCTCTGCCACTCTCCTTCCAATGGGTGTGATACTCAAATTTCTTTAAAGTTGTGTCATCCCACACCTTTGCAGAGTCCCTCAACTTGGTGTCATTAGCACACTGAATAAGCATGCCTGTTGTGTGTTCATTCAAGTGATGTAAATATTGAACAGAAAGGAACCTACTGGGATGTGTCTAGGAATCTTCCTCTAGGGTAATACTGTTTTATTCATCAGAATTCCTTGATATAGTTGTTAAACAAAATGTTATTCCTGCTAATTGCTTTAATCAACTCACAATTTTGTTGCGTATGGGCCAAGACTTGCCAAATGACTTGCCGAATAAAGATAACTTTGCCATTTTTAATGAGGCAGGAGAATACAGTGCTTAAGCACACACTTTCAAGCTAGCTTGACTGGGTTTGAATCTTGGCCCAACTGCATACTATTGGCCGTAGGTCCTTGAGCAAGTTACTTAACTTCTCTGTGCCTTAGTTCCCTTATCAGCAAAGTGAACACCTTGTAGGGTTTCTGTGCTGATACCATGAGTAAGTGACAAGTGTGGATGGAAACCTAGAATGGTATTGGCTCCATAGTCAGCGATGTCCAAGTGTTCATTATTATTATTGTCATTGCCATCCCCATTGAGCACATAGTGAGCCCATCATGACTTGTTGATATTTAACCTGTGGTGACATCCAAAGATCAGCATTCACTTCAAAGTGCACACAAAATAGGGTTTAAAAATCTGCTCTACAATTTTCTTGATAATCATCCTTGTTGAGGCATCCCTCTTTTACAGCACACATTATATGGGCTTGGAAATACTCAGTGGATATAAAATACGTAGTGAATAGTAGAGATCTAAGCTATGGATTTTCTCAAATCCATAAATTAATAATGCTGAAAGGGCCTTTTTCCTACCAGTAGCCAAAGCTGTCACAGTTGGGGAAAAGCAAGTGGCTCTGCCACATCACTGTTTGTCCTTGAGAAGGTTCTTTAACCTCTCTGCACCTCAAGTTTAATTTTGTTCCTGCTTCTTATGAAATAGGAATGAGAATATAAATTTAATATATTCATTTATTCAAAGGCAGTATACTGAGTATCTAATATGTGTCATGTATAACCTAGATTCTAGAGATATTTTATTCAATGTGAATAAAACAAGGTCTTTGCTGTGACAATAAGCAGATGTAAAAGCATCTCATGTATCAAATGATAAAAAGTGCTGTAAATATTAAGCAGAATAAGGGGCTAAAGAGGAACATGGAGCAAGGGGGCAGCAGATATGATGGCTTTTCTCATAGCAAATATTCACATATTTCAACATTCTTACTGTCATATATAACGCTGTAAATTTTTTGACTGGAGTTGAAAGGTGAGGAAATCTCTTTTAAAACTGTCCACAGGTACATGAGGCTCATCACTAAGTATCTTTTTTCCCCTCTGTGGAAATCCTGTACCATAGCTTGTGATATGCGGGGGGCAAGGGCAGGGGGGCTTTTGGAGCA
Organism: Glossophaga mutica; assembly: GCA_039655065.1. Taxonomy (NCBI): domain Eukaryota; kingdom Metazoa; phylum Chordata; class Mammalia; order Chiroptera; family Phyllostomidae; genus Glossophaga; species Glossophaga mutica. The sequence goes on from CM077306.1 coordinate 147,514,568, forward strand.
TAGCTCCTCCCCCCATGTAAGAAGCATGGATAAGTGTATCCTAAGGAAAAGGGAATTTGCCTATTTTTTCGTGGCTTTAAATCTCTTCGTGCAAAAAAGAAGATAATGATATTTGTAATTATTCCAGCAATGAATTGTTTGCTCTGAAATCACTGAAAATACATTCAGTACTGGAACTGCCAATATTTTCCATGTAGACACTCTTATTTTCACCCTGAACCTCCTTAGCTGAAGCCTTAGTAATTCACTGGATCACCTTTATTTCTACCCTTTTGAACTTTTCCAGAGAATTCCAGATGCCTTTGGGCCTTTTCACTCCTAATAGCTTAGAAAGAGCACAGTTCTACTAGAGACTGTGGCAACTGAAAGTTCTTTCTGGGCTATTTGAAATGCTAAATAAAAATTCCAGGAAATTTGGCAACTTCTGCACAGCCTATGTGATCCTAACATGGAAGCTGTGTTCATCTCGCAAATCCCCATGCAACACAATTGCATTGATTCCTCAGGAAGCACCAGCAAGGTGCTGAAAGGATTCACAGGCTGAGAGCTGGTCAGAACTTGTCTGTTTTTGGGTTCTCTAGGACTCCAAATTGGCCATGACTGGTTCAGAAGACCCCAGCTGACTGTACCTTCCAACATTCTTGTGGCAATTTCATCTTTTTGCCGAGCCCTTATTCTTTTCCAGATGAAGACCTCTCGATGTATAAATCAAAACTGGAAATTGGACAGGGAGATATTCCTTCTCAAATTGGGGTTGTCTGAATTTCAAATCATATTAGTTTGCTTACTCTGGCTGAATTTCTTATTCCTTTTGTTGATTAATTCTTGCTATTAGATTGTAGTTTGTACTAATATTGTTTCCAATTATCTCTGAAGAGAACTTTGGAAATAATTTACTTAGTTTTCAAGGAATATTCTGGGTTTCCCCTCCAAATGTATGAGTCTTGTCAATATTATCCAGAACTTGGACGTCTGAACAGGCCTCCCATGCAGTGCATTCTCCTGGCTTCACCCCTCAAATGTGCTCTGTGAAACAGATCTTGCATTTTTAGATTTGACATGACCACTGAACTCCACATCACCATAATATTTTTTATGCATACAGTGGAAAAGATAAATTAGATAAGATAATCATTGTGGGCTTTATAAAGGTTAAAGTTCTCCCGTGTAGAGGAAATGTGTTAAAACACTTTGAGGTCTTCCTTAAATTTGAGCGACACTTGAATGTCATCACCACCACTGTGCCACTTACTTGGTGTCTCCACGCTGTTTTTATAAGTGCTTTCTACTTTGACTTTTGCAAATGTGAGTGGGATGAAGGAGAATAAATAGTCATCATTTGTTCCTTTCCAGGATCACATTACACGATAGTTGCTAAGGTGATGTTCTCTATGTAGAGTATGTACCTTCACATGCAAACACATTTTTAAATCTCCATAGATATATCCTGGGTCAGAGAGGCAACAAATTTATGCTCTCGGTTTCTTATGAAACAAACTGGCAAGCTTGTGGTTGATAGGAGTGTAAACAGTGAAACAGACCTCCTACCATAGGTAATCAGATAAGAATGGCACTTAATTGATGCCTAGCACCCAAGGTACAAAAAGGCAAAGCTAAGTGGAAAATGCCTCAGGAGGCACACTATATCTACCAGTGCGTACTGGGACACTATTTAGTTCTCTTTAGCGAGTTTCCCATTAACTTTAGCATGTGTTTATAACCCATCTTTTCCTTTTTGAGAACCATGAATTCATTCCATTCCATAGTTAGTCATTTGGTTCTCCAAGAGAGATAGGTTCTGATTGTGGTTTCAGCAAGGCCTCGCTCCCTAGTCCATTCCTATCCGAGGATCAGTGGTGTTGAGCGATAAATGGGGGATGGAGTTTGTGGGGAACTTCCTTTCCCTTCTTTTTCTAGAATGGATACAATGAAGGAAAAATAAAGCAGCAACTCCTGAGCAGAGCATTGCCAGTTTCTCCTGGGGTGGAAAAGTGCTTTTAAAAATCAGGGACAGAGGGAAATCCAATGCCTACATTTGCTCTTGATTAAACTTGCCTTGATTTCAACCCAAGCAGCCTCTGTACTGTCTCTCATTTGCACTCAGAAAAAAAGTTCTCTTATAAATGTTTAACCTACAAACTTTAGAGGTAAGAAAAATGCTATAGAGCCCAGCAAAAAGGACCTGAACTCTGTTAATGCCCACTACCCTATGGCTTCAGGGGCTGCTTGTAGAGGCTTACTTCACAACTTCAAGCACATGGATTGAGAAATAGCTTATGGATCTATTCTTAAATGGAGTATACTATATTCTTACATAGATGGTAACCACATTACAGATAAAATTCCTAAGCATCTATCTTTAAATTACTTGACCCACATATAACATAAAAATTCACACAAGTTAATTCTCTGTTTCTCTCTGCAAATTCTTCCCTTCTCGAGTTGCTTCATTTAATTGATTTTTATAATTGGAGGAATGAGAAATTTTCCTATTCTGTTAGAATGTCTTGAGATAAATAGAAAATAAATTAATCAAATGGAAGAATTTGTGGAGGAATATTAGGTTCAGAAATAAATTATTTCAACATGTGAGGTTTTCATTGGCTTGCCAAAGAAAATCTATGCAGTAGGTCACAAGAATAGAATCAGTAGCTGGTGTGCTTAAGTTTCTTGGTTTAGGAAAACTTAAGATGGGTGTTCAGATATTACAGTTTCTGAGAAGTGGTTTGGAATAGAGTATGTACTTATGAGTATAAATTCAGAAAATAGACTTTGTTGAACTTGACTAGAAGTGAATTTAACAATTATCAATCTTTGTCATTAATAATTACACACTACATTTGATTATATTTCATTTCAATATTTGAAATTACAAGTACTGGGCTAGAAGGAATGAAATTGAGATATAGTTCTAATTTAGTTGCTGACAAATAACATAATTTTAGAAATATTTGTTTAAATTTTAGGGGACTTAGTTTACCAGAGGTGAAAGTTGTTATGTGTAATTAGATACTTTCTAATCTTCCAGCTCAAAGATTCACTCTAAGCAAATTGGAGATATTTTCAGCATTGCATCAGGTCTGTCCATTGCTTTCCAATTAGATTTGGTTAGAAATGGTACTAAATTTCTGAATGCTTTGTAGTTACTACAAACATCTCCTGTCATACAAGAAAATTTTTGCTGCTTAAATGAGAGTTTGAAGGCTGCTGGTGCTATGAACAAGATGAATGAACCAATGTTAAAGGAACTTAGTGCAAACTTCAACAGCATAAAAAGGACATGGAAACCATAAAAAAGAACCAGTCAGAAATGAAGGATACACTGACTGAAATGAAGAATAACTTACAGGATATCAACAGCAGAGTAGCTGAAGCAGACAATCAACTCAGCAATTTGGAATATAAGGAAACAGAAAACAACCAGAACAACAGAAAGAAAAAAGGAACCTCCCAGCAAAAGAGGATAGTGTAAGAAGCCTTTGGGACAACTTCATGTATATCAACATTCACATTATGGGGGTGCCAGAAGGAGAAGAAAGAGAGCAAGAAATTGAAAACCTACTTAAAAAAATAATGATGGAAAACTTGCCTAAGCTGGTAGAGGAAATAGACATACAAGTCCAGGACACACAGAGAGTCTCAAACAAGATGAACCCAAAGAGGACTATGCCAAGACACATCATAATTAAAATGCCAAAGGTTCAAGAGAAATAGAGAATCTTGAAAGCAACAAGAGAAAAACAGTTAGTTACCTACAAGGGAGTTCTCATAAGACTGTCTCAACAGAAATTTTGCAGACCAGAAGGGATGGTCACGAAATATTCTAAGTGATGAAAAGCCAGGGCCTACACCAAAAAGATTACTTTACCCAGTAAAGTGATCATTTAGAATCAAAGGACAGATAAAGAGATTTCCAGACCAGAAAAAGCTAAAGAAGTTTATCGTCACCAAACCAGTATTGTAAGAAATGTTAAAGGGTCTTCTTTAAGAAAAAGAAAAAAGATAAAAAACATGGGTGATAAAATAGCAATAAATACATATGTATCTATGTATTGGATGCTCCAGTCAAAAGACATACAGTGACTGAATGGATAAGAAAACAAGACCCTTACATACACTGTCTACAAGAGACCCACTTCATGTCAAAAGACACACACACACATACATACACATACTGAAAGTAAAGGGAGAGAAAAAGGTATTTCATGAAAATGAAAAATAAAACAAAACATAAAAGCTGAGGTAGCAATACTTACACTAGATAAAGGAGACTTCTTTTAACATATATTTTTGGTTGTATTTTTTCCATTACCATTTATCCCCCTTACACCCTCCTCAATTTTCTCTCATCCTCTGAGGCTATAAACAAGAGACAAAGAAAGACCCAGCAACTGTACTTCTGGGTATTTATCTGAAGTAACCCAAAACAGTGAATTGAAAAAGCATATACATTCAAATGTTTATTGTTGCACTATTTACAATAGCCAAGATATGAAAGCAATGCGAGTGTCCATCAATAAATGAACGGATAAAGAAGTGGTGCATGTGTACAATGCAATATAATTCAGCCATAAAAAGTGCATTTTTGCCAACTGTAACAAAATGGATGGACCTAGACAGGATTATGCTAAGTGAAATAAATCAGACAGAGAAAGACAAATGCCAGAAGATTTCACTTATATGCGGAATCTAAAAAAGAAAATAAACAAGCAGAACAGAAACAGATTCATAGATACAGAAAACATTTTGATGGTTGCCAGATGGGAGAGGCGTTAGGGGATTGATAAAAGAGGTGAGGGGATTTAGAAGTACACAGTGGTAGTTACAGAATAATCACATGAATGTAAAGGACAGCATAGGGACTATAGTCAATAATATTGTAATAACTCTATATGGTGTCAGATGGGTACTAGATTTATTGAGCTAGTTACTTCATAAATTATATAATGTCTTATGGGACTGTACATCTCAAAGTAATATAATATTGTACATTGACTGTAACTTAAAAATAATAAAATTTTAAAAAGATAGGTCAACTAAATTTGCAAGCTACAAACTCAAATGACTTCTCAAGGTTTTCCAGGGAAAATTTCATTTATTTCCTTTGTAGGCAATACATCCTTTCTGTTTGAGTCTGAATTAAGAGATATTTCTTGTTCTTGTTAACATTTCTAAACATTGGTTCTGAAATACAATAAGCTTAGAGGACAACTAGTAAAATAACATTAAAAAGCTTAAGTCAGTCATGGTAACCAAGGCCCCTAAAAGAAAGAGATGAAACCTCAGGTTAATAACATGTCACACTTTCTAATCCTTTTTTTTGAATCATAGACCTTCGAGAGATAAACTTTGAACATATTCTTACAGCCTCACACACCAATAGGCATTTGTGTATACATACCTTTACATATAAAATCAAAAGCAAAAGAATTACTTCCCTTGGAGGATTTTCTAAGTTTCAGTTTTTATCGTTATCTTTGTCATCTGCACTGCTGCCTTGGGGAGAACTGGGGTGGAGAGTGACAACTCTTGTTATCCAAATAAAGAAGGAGCATAGTGGCATAGATGAAACAAAAGTGATGGGTAATTCTCAAATCATTTCTTTTTGATCTTGTAACACTTTTTTAAAGATTTTTTTTTTTTTTTTTTTTTTTTTTGCCTTGTGCCAACGTTGAAATCTGTGCTTTTTGAGAACACACCAGTTGTGGGTTAGCCATATTTGTAGTAAGTTGCTGGGGCAGAGCCAGCTTGAATTTAAAATGTGCTGTGTATGGTTCACAAAGTGTATGCAATATATGTGGATAATTACAAGTTTTCAACAGGTTTTTATGTATTAGTAAACATTTATTCCAAGGAGAAATCTGAGCACATTCAAAAAAGCAGAATAATTTTCACATATATAGATACATTTTTTCCACAGCATGTGAATAGATATTGAAGGGTGGCTACAAAAATCTTTCCAGGTTTTTTGGATCTTCTCTATTAGAGGTATATTCTTTTCTGCTGTAGCATGGGGCAGAATGAAAGAAATGGTTTGGCCTCTGTCCCCTCTCTCTCTCCACCTACCTTTTACATTTTTCTCCATTTCTCTGTTGGCAGTTAGTTCATCATCTCAACTTCTGAAGACTATTTTAATGTGGGTCTTATTCAATGTGTTGTTCTGAAGAATTCTTGGTGGGCACCCTCAAGTAATGCCAAGTCTGATTCTTATTTAGGTCATAGCTGAGCAAAGCTTTGAAATAAATGAAACCATTTGTAAAGGTTTATTTTGCTAATGCTTGTATCAGTCATTCACTGTTACAACCACATTCTCCTGTAGATATTATTAACAGTGCTTTATGAAGTATAAATCAGGACTCTAGGTGGTTGTCCCATGCCACTCAGGTTGTAAGTGGCAGAAGCAGGTCCAACTGTCTGCATATTTATATTCCTTTTGTGTATCTTTAGTTTCAGCTTCAAGCAGTGTTGAGGGGTATAGTAGTTGCTCAATTAATATTTAATGAAAGTTGTTTGAAGGATATATCTAATTTCAAAACTGCACTAGTTTCCTGATGTGGCACCTAGCCCAGCATACTGCCATTTACCACCCTCTGGTCTGGACTGAATATTGAGCTTCTGTGCTTTTTGAGCAGAGTGTTAAACTAGACAATCCCAGCTGGAAACTTCATGTCCTAGAACCTATAAAATTGAATGACTTCCTCACTCCTCACTAATAAACATTCTTTGATGTTGTGAATGCAATGATTTAAGACATTGACATATACTTTTTAGATAATAACATGTCTGTTAATCAAATAATAATAGGTTTAAAAATATACCAAAGGGTAGCTAAACCATTTATATCCTGGTATTACATAATCTGAAATATATTTTGCTAGAAATATCTTGAAGAATTAGAAAATATTAAGTGTTGATATTTTATAAATACATTAATCTTTTTTCCTTACTGATGGTGATTTTTTAATCCTGGAAAACATTAAAGTAATTGCAACCAGCTTTCATTTTCAGTGAAAATTCAAAGCAACATTCTTATGTCTGATATTTATTTCAGCTTTATAGTAGTATCTATATTAGAAAGTTCTAGAGTGACTTCTTGTTATGTTTTGAAGACAAGAACAATCAGTAATGGTATACTTATTTTTAGTATAAGCTTATTTATCATTGGTTATTGCTATTAGCAGTCCAACTCTTAAATCCCCTGAATTTTCGAATGTTTATGTAAAAAATGGCATACACTGAGAAAGTTACCAGACTTAGGTTTCTTGAACATACTGAATTCTTTTTTTTTTGCCTTGGTTGTTGATTGAATTATAAAATCAAACACAAAAACTAAAAGAGTTTTTTTTTATTATTTTATTGCTGTTTAATTGCATTACTTCATTTATATTTCTGTTCCTTAATTAATGAGTTTGGCAAGATCCTTACCTGAATGATGAATGGATTAATGGTAAGAAATACAAATGAGAACAAAATGTCTGTCCATGGAAATCTACATTTATGATTCAGAGTGGTGGTGCTTGCTATCATCATTTACGTACATGGATAGTCATTTTAGGAGGCAGAGTTAGGGAATGGTTATCAAAAGTTTAGCTTATTGTCTTTTAAACCAGGAACTAGAATTAGATGTGCCCTTACTGGAACCAAATCTTATTATTGACTTTAAGGTTCTGGAATAGGCTTGAAAGCCAGGAATCCATTCATATTTGCTTCAGACTGCAAGACACTGGCAAATGTTTATGACTTACTTTGCTTGCTCTGTCTGTTACTTTCCTCTAAATACAACTCTGGTCATAGAAAGCTTACCCAGACATTGCAGGGTTTTTCTCAGATGCCACTGTTTAGGGTTGTGAAGCTGGAGAACAGAGATTAAGAGGCAGTCACAGGTAGCATATGTAACTATGTTGCTCTGCTATTTTGGGGAAAGAGAGGCAGGATGATTAAGAACATCTCCTATATTATGCATAGGACTCAATAAATAAGCTGTGTTGTGTTGTGATGTGCTCTGTTGTACTGTGCTTAAGAAAAAACCTGCACAAACACTGTAAGGAAAGGTAGTTCATAGGATGATGGTCTGACTTTTGGGGGCATGGCTAGGAGATGGGTGAATGAACTATTTGGGGGGAAATGTCAAACCTGGGAATCACTCATTGTCTAGGCTATACGGATTGAAGCTCCTGTAGATACCTGGCGTGCAAGCAATCCTAGGTTGCTTAGGTTCTCTCCTTTTAAGTTCTTTCTGGGATTTCTGGAGACCTGACATGGTGACTTGATAAGTGGTTCTCAATAGGAGTATTCATTGTTTTCATAAAGTCATTTTTGCCTAAAACTACCTCCCCTGACTAAAGACAGATCAGAGTTTTGTGGAGCCTATTGCTTATAATTTTTGGAGCCCTTTTAAAAAATACAAAATAAAAAATTAAGTACAAATGTGAATATTTGTTTAACATAAAGAAAGTACATTGAATCAGAAAATTTAAAAAGTTGAAGATTATCACACTGTCAAGATTTACATAATTGGACTTTAAGCCAAGATGGAGGTGTAGGTAGACACACTGTGCCTCCTCACACAACCAAAATAAGGACAACAAAAACCAACCAGAACTGACAGAAATTAAACTGTATGGAAGTCCGACAACCATTCATCCAGACTGGTAAGAGGGGCAGAGTTGGTGGCCAGCAGAGAGGGGTTGCGGCAGGAGAAAGCAATGGCTAATGGACCCGGGTGTTCAGGCAGTGGCTGGTAGACCCCAGGTGCGAGGTGGCAGCGGGCAGACCCAGGGAGGCGCGCAAAGTGGCTGGCTGACTGTAGTCACACATTTGCATGCAAATAAACCAGGCAAAATGGGGATTGAGACAGACCTCGAAACCCAGGGGCCCAGTGCAGGTAAATAAAGCCCCAAACAACAATTGAAAACACCTGTGGGGGTTAAGGTGCCAGGAGAGACTCCCAGCCTCACAGGAGAGTTTATTGAAGAGACCCACAGGGTCCTAGAATGTACACAAGCCCACTCACCCAGGATCAGCACCAGAGGGGCCCAGTTTGATTGTGGGAAACAGCAGAAGGGACTGAAATCCCAGAGAAAGAGAGCAGAGCAAGCGCCATTGTTCCCTCTCTGACCCCCTCCCCCACATACAGCATCACAACCCAGCAACTGGGTTGCCTTGCCCTGGTGAACACCTAAGGCTCTGCACCCACACGTAACAGGTGCAAGCAGACAAAAAAATAAAAATAAAAATAAAAAATAAAAAAGGCCAAATGAAAGAACAGATCAAAGCTCCAGAGCAAATACATCTAAGCAATGAAGAGATAGCCAACCTATCAGATGCACAGTTTAAAGCACTAGTGATCAAGATGCTCACAGAATAGGTTGATTTTGGTCCCAAGTTAGATGAAAAAATGAAGGCTACGCTAAGTGAAATGAAGGAAAATAACAGGGAACCAATAGTGAGGGGAAGAAAACTGGGACTCAAATCAGTGGAGTGGACCAGAAGGAAGAAAGAAACAAACAAACAGAAAAGAATGAAGAAACAAGAATTCAAATAAATGAGGAGAGGCTTAGGAACTTCCAGGACATCTTTAAACATTCCAGCATCCGAATTATAGGGGTACCAGAAGGGGAAGAGGAAGAGCAACAAGTGGAAAACTTATTTGAACAAATAATCAAGGAGAACTTCCCCAATCTGGCAAAGGAAATAGACTTCCAGGAAGTCCAGGAAGCTCAGAGAGTCACGAAGAAGGTGGACCCAAGGAGGAACACACCAAGGCACATCATCATTACATTAACCAAGATTCGAATGAAGGAGAGAATTCTAGAAGCAGCAAGAGATAAGGGGATAGTCACCTAGAAAGGAGTTCCCATCAGACTGTCAGCTGATTTCTCAAAAGAGCCCTTACAGGCAAGAAGGGGCTGGAAAGAAGTATTTGAAGTCTTGAAAAGTAGGGACCTACATCCAAGATTGCTCTATCCAGCAAAGCTGTCATTTAGAATGGAAGGGAAGATAAAGTGCTTCTCAGATAAGGTCAAGTTCAAGGAGTTCATCATCACCAAGCCCTTATTGTATGAAATGTTGGAGGGACTTATCTAAGAAAAAGAAGATAAAAAATATGACAGTAAAATGACAGCAAACTCACAATTATTAACAACCACACTTAAAACAAAAACAAGAACAAAGTAAGCAAACATCTAGAACAGGAACAGAACCACAGAAATGGAGATCATATGGCGGGTTAGCAACAGGGGAGTGGGAGGAGGAGAGAGGGGGGAAAAGGTACAGAGAATAAGTAGCATAGATGAAAGAGAGAAAATAGGGGGAGGGCAAGAATAGTGTGGGAAATGTAGAAGCTAAAGAACTTATGACACATGGACATGAACTAAAGGGGGGGAATGTGGGTGGGAGGGGGTGTGCATGGTGGAGGGGAATGAAGGGGGGAAATGGGACAACTGTAATAGCATAATCAATAAAATATATTAAAAAGGATTTACATAATTGGCATTATGCTAGTATAATTTCTAGTTCTAATTTTATATTGGTTTAGTGCTCACTACCAGTCATCACAGTTTCTCTATTTCATTATTACCCACTTTCCATCTCTGACTAGAATATTCAAGGAAGGTCTGTTAAGTACTGCGATCATGAATTTTGTTTTTCACTCCAAGGCTCTGTTATTCTGTTGTCTCTCTCCAAGAATTGAGTGAGTGGGGGTACCAGTATTAGATCTTATTTCTTTTCCATGGCTGACAGACTGGTCACTGAAGCCGCCAGCCTGCTAACTGTTGGAGAAGGTCACTGAAGATTTAACCTCTGGTTGACCTGAAAGCTGGACTTCCTAGGCCATGGGAGACTTCTCCCTCCTTCCCTTGTCTTTGCAATGCTCATCCCACCTACCCTTCTGCTGCCAAAAGCTGGTTCAAGACTGCCACAGCCTTGCAGGAGTGAAGGGTTGTGGAGAAGATCTGGACTGAAGGCGTGACTAAAGCCGATCAAAGGCCTTGTCAACTGAAAAACAATATCGACTTGGTGTTTCATTACCAAAAAAAAATTTATTTGAGGAAGTAGAAAGAGTGTCCACCCAGCAGGCTAAGCCTTGGCAAAGCCTTCGCACACTCTGGTCTGCCCACCTCGATGGAGAGGTATTTATAGAACGGAAGAGAAAGTTAGGGGAACCGCCTAGTGTTTTCCGATAAACTTGGAGCTCTTCCTATAGAGCTCACGCTCGTGTGGGGTTCTCGCGATACTTAGCGTGCGAGAACTTCCGAAAGCCGTAGCTCGTCCCACAGACCCTCTCGGCTGATAGTGTTTTCTTGAGGTGTTAGTCCTTATCAGCCTCTGTGTTAACTTTAAGATCCTGGCAAGCAAGGTGCAGAGATCTGCTTATGTTGCTGCCATTTGGGACACACTTTGTAAGTAAACTCCCTTGTTTATTAAAACCACCCTCTTTCTCCAGCCTCTCCCTGCCCTCCACTAACAGGAGCCAGTTTGCAAACCAGCACTAACAGATGAGTTTGTTTTCCTCAGTATATTTGATATAGTTGATTTTGTTGCTGAAATTTAAAAATTGGGAGAATTAAGACAGGCGTTTGGATTTCTGGATTTTCTTGAAAAACATCAAAAAATCTGGTAATATAACGTCTTTTTAACGGTTTCTGATTCTCTGAAAGCAAAATTAGTGGTGTTTTTGATTGTGTGCTCTTCTTACTGAATCCAAAATGTTTCCGTCACTTGTATGTCCTGCCTCGTCCTTGTGGGCTTTAGAGTTTGCAACTCCAGCCTTGCTTTTTTTTTTGACATTGCTCTATCATCTCATAGTACTGAGTATTGAACTAGTCATTTTACTATGACTCTGACATTTGTTTCTCATTGGGCTTGATTTATTTGAAATATTTTTCTCATGTATTGTATTTATTAAGTTCTTTCATATTTTAGAATATCTAGGTGTAATACATTTTGGTAGATTTTTTTTTTTCCTTCAGAGTATTTTAGATACTGGTCTGCTTTCTGGCTTAGTATGTTGCTGTGGAGAAGTATGTCCCCAACTTGATTTCCCTGCTTTTAGTTGACATATTTTTTTCTATCTGGACGGCTGAAAAACGATTTCTTTTTCTTTGAATCTTAATAACTTAGCCAGGATATGTTGCAGTGTTGACCTTTCTGTACCTTTTTCCAGTGGAGAGGGTCTTTCCTTAAATCTGTGCTGCTTTTTCATTTCAGGGACTTTGTAATATTTCTAAATATTTCTTTTATTTTCTTTCTTTTTTGGATCACAATTACAGGACATAAAATATCTTTCTGTTATTTTGGCTCTCTCCTCTATCAGCTTCTTTCTAACTTGCTTTCTGATGTTAATATTTTCCCAAGCTTTTCCTCTATCCCACTGAAATATCTTTTAGCTCCTTTTCTTGCACTTTCTAGGTTATTGAATAGATGTAAGTTCTAGTGGTGGTGTACTCTCAGTTTATTTCTGCAGACTTCCTTTATATCTTTTTCTATTTTATGAGTTTTTTTTTCTTTTTCTTTTTCGTACTCCCATTAAGTTCTTTCACACTAGGAATCACGTTCAGGAAATCTCTTCTGCTCTTGGAATATGTTTTCTTTCCAAGTAAGATTTTTCTTTCTCTCTTGTCAGCCATGTCACTTTTCCTCCTTGTGTTTTTGTTGTATTCAAGCATAACTGCAATGCCATTTCTTTTGATCTTGCTCATGCTTAACACGAGCAGCGTCCAGACCTTTAGTTTGCTTTGGAAGTGCATCTGTGTGAGTTTTCCAATGTGTTCTTTCCGTGAGGTCTCCCCACTTTGTCTTTCTCTCTCAGAGCTACACTTTGAGGCCTGGCTGTTGCTACCACTCAGTTTTTCTCCAGCCTCAGGTGATGAGAGTGCAGAAGGTGGAAAGCTCTGACTCTGCCTTTTCTTCTCTGATGTGGGGAGATTTCCTGCTTCATAATCCACCGTTTAATTGGCTGTGTGCTCTCTTTCTGGGGCCTTGAGATCAAACTTCTGGTTTTCATGTGATGTCCTGAAACTCATGCTTCCCCTAGAGAGAGTTTGTTTAGTTTATTCATTTTCTTTGTTTCACTTCACTTTCTTAGCAGTTTTTTACATATTTACCCCTACTCCCAAGTCAGAATAGGAAAAAAACTCTTTCTGTGGGTTTTAGCTTCATTTTCATATTAACTGGGGTGGGAGGGACAAGAGGGGTTTCACCTTCTGCTTAAATCTCTCCACTTTAGATGTTGCAGACGGTTTTTTTTTTTTTCTTATTTATTTGCTCTTTGCTTTCATCTTTGCAGTGTATTGCTGGAGATCTTTAGCACCCTCTCCTTCCTCCTCTCCAGGTGGGAGAGGGCACTGCCTGGCAGTTTGTTCCTCCTCCCTAGTTCCTTTGGTGGAGATGTTTGTAAAAGCAGACCTCAACTTTCTTGCCGGCTGCCTGCCTTCTCAGCTTCTCCCTATTTTTAGGAATATTAGTAACACTTTTGAGGACTTGGTTGAATCATCTACTTTCCCTACCATTTCTTTGGAAGGATGCAGATAAGGTTAACTTCCTAACCAAATAAGCATCTTTTATTTATTCACTTGGCCATCACTTTTTAAAATTTACATCATGTGTTTTCATTCCTTTCATCAAGTGTTAAAGAGTATGCAGATTCTCTCATTTTCTACCATCTTAATTGGAAAGTCTACACTATTTTGCCATTTTCTTCCTTTTCTTGTTTTTTTTCTCCTTTGTTATGAGGTATGTGTTTATTTACTTAATTTTTTGTTAGTTAATTATTTAAAAAATTAAAAATATGATGAAATAGATTTTATATTCTTTATTTAGTGTTGTATTATTAGGTTTGTAACACATTAGACCACAATTTCTTTTTGAGCTATTTATGTAAGTATTACTACCAGAGTTCTTCTGGTTTTACATAAAGACATGGGACGTTGAAATGTTTTTATGAATTTTAAAAGAGTTTAAACAGCATGAGAATTATTTCTTCCTTGAAGATTTTATTGAATGTACTATTAAAGAAAAAAAATTCAACTGAAGAAATTTTGAAGATCTAATTGGCTTTATTAAGCCATTCATGAATAGGGCAGCATCCATACAGCAAATAGAAGGGCACTCCAAAAGATCGGACAAAAACGGAAAGTTTTTTTAATAGGAAAAGGGTGTGGCAGGGGAGTTATTAGCAAAATAAAAGAAAAGGATTATTTTTAGACTAAGACATCTTTTTTGACTGCAAGGGTTTTATTCCATTGGTTGCCACTTCTTCCTATCAAGAATGGAAAGGGCCCATGTGATAGAGTACCTCGTTGGTGTTGACTAGAAAACACACTGGTTGATTAAGATTATATTCCTGGTAAGGTCGAATTGGCAGTTAAGTCAGGTATTTCGTCTAGTTTGGTATCATGGGGTTTAGCATGAATGATTCCATTTTGGACCTGTGTTTTTTCCTTTAACATTGGTAGTGTGTCAGTCTGGTCCCAGTGGCCATTTCAGGTGTACATTTTGATAACTGTTTCATTATTTCTCACAGTTATCAGTCTATTTTTGCAGCAGTTCAAGTGCATGAGAAGGTATCCTCTAATGTGCACTTAATTGAAATAAAGATTGTGGGGCTAAAAAGGTGGTGAGGATTCATACAATAAAGAAATGAATAGTGGCTCCCAGATATCCATGCTTAAGAACATGTGGACTGCTAAACATTCTTTTACTTAAGTGTTCCTCAGACTGAGCGATATGAACAGGACAAACATTGCAGAGGTTCACAAATAATGAACAACTGCAGTAGCAGATCCTGTTAGAGTGTTTTATCAGAGCTCGTGTGCTCCTGGCTTAGTGCTAAATGCTTCACCAAGGGAAGCAATCCATGGGTAGAAGCAACTATGCAGAGTGATCAATTAACTTCCTTTCCAGTGGATCAGGGTTTCACAGAATGGGCTCAGATAAAAGAGGAAGCTGCAGGCAGAAAACTATGAGCTCTGGAGGCTGGCTGAAGAAGAAAGGGAAAGAAGTAGTAGCAATACAGTAAGTTTTCCCAAAGGAGAGTCAAACTAGACAGCTTTTTAGTGAATGTGAGAAGCATAGCACACATTAATTCAGAGTAAGTTTTCAGCTTCGAAGCTTGGGCCCCTTATATTATTTCTTGACTTTCTTTGAAATCTATGTAAAAGTTTATATTATTCAAGTTTCTGTTTTACTTTAGCCACCATACAGGCCACAGCCACACATAAACCTATTTGCGTACCTAAGCTTCAGGGTAACACATGCAACATTTCACCAGGAACTTATAATTTTACTATTGTGTCAAGGCAGTGGCTTAGTGAGCAATTCAAAGAAGAGGTCTTGGCCCTCCTGGAAATATACAGACTTGTAAGGATCCCTTATGTTTGATTGTTGTGTCATTCACTCTTTTGTAAATGTGGTATTTAATCATCAGTGTGATTTGTACAGACTAAAAGTAATAGATCTGGATAATAATATTTTAAGATAATGCTGTACTTTTTTTTATGCATTCATTTTATTGATTCAATGAGGTATTTCAAAAGATATTTACTGAGGGCACAGATGGCGTGACAGGCACTGTTCTACTCGCTGGGGATACAGTGGCAAATAAGACAGGCAGAAACCCCTGCTCTTAAGAAAATAGTGTCTGCCCTATACTCAGTGCCCCAGGAAGAGCTGAGGGGAAAGAATAAGCATCATATCTTTGTTTTCCATAAACCTGAGCCACACTCACAAATGAGAAACTTGTTCTACCATTGGACCAAATATGTGTGTTGTTTGACTTCCACATTTAAAAATTTTTTATTATTCTTTTGAAGGTTCACTCCCTTTCCATTGCACAGAACTCTCCATCACTATTGTATGTCCCCAACCTGCTTCTTTCATTTATTCTACCCTTTTGGCTCCTCTCGGCATTGGACATTTAGACTTAACTCCAGAAAACTTAGTTGTGAAGTAAGTAAAAGTGAGAAAAAGATTTTCTGGGCTTCAGAAAAGTGTAGGTGTAGAAACTGGGGAGTTTAGGGATTTGTTTCTTAACCAAAAACTGGAAGAAAAGGGGGAGGAGTGAACAGTCCGTGGGCCCCAGAGCAGTAGCAAATTTGTTTCCTGGGAGGGGGTAGCAGGAATGCAGAGGAGAATGGCTCTGTGGGGCCTTTAGTCAGGCTGCCTGTAGGTGGCTCTCAGGAGATTCCCACAGTAATAGTGTGTCCAGGAAGCAGCAGAGAAGGGCTGTGGAACTAGGCCCATGCCATCCAATGACTTATGTGGGCTGATGACTTCTATTTGAAGACCACAGAGCACTGAACTCCGTGCCATGTTGGGATCTAGTCTATTATCCCTGAACTACCCTATCACAACCTTGGGGTCAGGGGGCCGCTTCGCATATAAATGAGGTTGCATTTTCCCAGCTGGCATGACACTTAGATATGGCAATAAAGTTGAGTATGGATAATTGGGAAATTGATGTTACCTATACACTTCAGCCAGTGGATTGAGATTCACACCTGTTTTGCCCACTTATAGAAGGAAGCGGGAGTAGAGTGGAGGGAGGACTGGAAGGTGATCATGTTTTATAGTCTAGGACAATGTTTTCTTGTAATATGTTTTTGTTGCTATTATTTCATAAAGGGCTTGGTCTGTGACCTCTCTTTCCCTTGTTAAGTTTTTCTTGCAGTTCTTTCCTTTTTCCGCTGTCTTCTTCACCTTGATACCTTGGTTCACTTTGACCACATGGAATATTTCTAAAACCACAGTTCTCCTTCACAGATTAGCTGTTAGAGTAACCCCTTGTTTCTCAGGCCTCACAGGCTCCACTCCTATCCACAGCTCACTTCCTTGGCTCCTCTGCTTGCTCTCTGCACATTGGCCTCCAAGCTGCTTCAAGATGCTCCCTCTTAAAGCAGAGGCATCCAAAGTGTGGTCATCAGACCAGCAGCCTCAACATCCCCTGGAGACTTGCTAGAAATGCAGATTCTCAGGCCCATCCAGACCTAGTGGAACCCAGCAGTCTGCTTTTTGAACAAGCCCTCAGGGGGCTGGCTGCTAGCTCAAGTTTGAGAAGCATGCTGGGAAAGGAAGCACTTTAAGAATGTCGTGTCCTGTGGCAGCAAGGGGAGATCCCCTGTGGGGGAGAGTGCAGCTGTCTTTCATACAGAACATACACATTCAAGCACATGATTACCTCTTTAAGCTATGCTGGGTAAAAATGCAGCTAGTTTTTTCTCCTCTGAAACCAAAGTTTAATGTTTTGACCTGTAGACAACTTTTCAGGAGAATCCTAAAGTCTAGAGACTTAATTTTGTTTTTAGTCCTCCTTGCCATATTGTTTAACTTCATTGATTTTCCATTATATCGTGACGTTACTGAGTTACCTTATTATTGCCCTCTCCCCCAAGAAAAATAAAGTAAGAAGAAAATGACTTTGCAAAAAACATGTGGAAAAGTTAGATGGAAATTCTTATGAAAAATGTTGCAAGAATACTATAGGTTTTCTTCTGGTAATTATCATGATCTTTATGAAACTCCTCGTAAAAAGGTGTGCAGAAAGATGAGATTTTAAAACACTGAAACCTGGAGAAATTTACTGTTTCTAACAAGAGAGTCAGTAATCAGAAGGACTTTTTAGCTTCTGTGCTTCCATAGTATACAAAGATTTGCTACCTATGTGTTTCCTTTTTTAGTCAGCATTCTGACATGGAGTACCTCCCTTTTTCTCAGCCAGTCAAGTATTGATTTTGCATTACAAAGGGAAAATATAAATGTAGGTCTTTCTAAGATGACCTCAACCACAATGTGAGAAAATTGCTAAGTGTTAGAAATCTCAAGTACAGTATTGGCAGAGAGCAAAGACCTACAATTTGTGATGCCTCGTGTAAAATCTCTCGACTCTTTTTAATAATCAAACCAAATCAAAATGGTGGGGCCAGTGAAATCTCTATTTAAAATACAGGACCATTGAACCTCTGGGGTTGTTCTTTTGAAAGAATGCCGTCATTGTCAATCTAGATGACATAGCATGAATCATAAACTTTCTCATAACTGAAAATAAAATTTCCAGTGGGTCAATTGCTGACTGAAAAAAAAATCTGCTTCCTGAATTTCCCCAAAATATTGAGTATTATTTAAAAATGCATGTAGGATAGTACTACCTCTTTAAACATTATGAAAAAATTTTACTCCCCATGTCACAGGTAGCTCATTTACGAGTGTATCCTTTTCTTTTGTAGCAATAACCACCCATTCAGAATCATTTCCACACTGATGTGAATTGTATTTTAACTGGTAATGCTGTTTTATATTAGTATTCACTGGCTAATGTCTTCCTCCTTCATTTCTTTGAGGGAAAGGCAGTATTTAGTCATCAGATTATTGTTTTAAAACAAAGGATGGGGTTGTTGGTCAGGACAGTGAGATTTACTTTATCAGAATCGGTTTGTTCTGAAGCAGTTTGTCCAAAAGGAAGCCAAGTAGAAACATTCATATTTTAGTCAGGAGAAAAGTAAATATTGTTTGTTTTGAATAAATATACTGAAGGAACAATAAGACATTTAAAAACCCAGAGCAATTGTGTTTGTTTTTTCCTTATGAAATTTGCTAGCATGAGTAATTAATTATTAGATGTTAAATCAGGTTGGATTTTCAATTCGACACTGTTCCTCCCTCTTCTCTCCTTCCTTCTCCTGTTCTGCCCCCCATCCCAAGCCCCCAGACCTTGTACCACTTTGTTCTCTGGTATATTTATTTGGAGGATATGAACATCATTAAATTAAATATTTTGACTTACCTACTATAGGTAAATAACTGCTTGGTATGGAGAAATGAAATGGAAGAAGAATGGGCCCCTTTGGCTAAATGGAAGTCCAGTGCTTAAGGAGCTAATGATTTAGTGGTGACATAGACCTGGACACAAAGACTTATAACACAGACAGAGTGTGCTATAATGAAAGTACAGTTAATGGCATCATTGCATGGAACAAGAGATAATTCATACTTATTCATGTAAAGGAGATAGCTTTGAGCTGGACCTTGTATAAATAATACTTGAAAGGTGAGGATGGAAGAAAAAAACCACTCCCTGTGAAGGTAACATAGGTGGGAAACGGCTTTAAGCAGAAATGCTTATATCATGAATTATAGTTGTGGAACAATTAATAATGTAAAGACAAATCAGACTACAACAAATATTCTGATAAAGAAGGGTTAAAGAAGAAAAACCAAAATGATGTGGTTGACAGAATGCTTCAGAGGTGGAAAGCATGGAATGGAGGTGGTCAGTTACACTCTCTCACCCATCTCCTCCACCCAGTGACAATTGAACTGTTGTAGTTGAGAAATCTGTTGTTTAACTGAGAGGCCAAAAAACAGTGAGGATAGGGCAGTGAGTTCCAGGAGCAGTGACCTCTATGAATTTGGCTATAAAACACCAAAGCATGTAAATCAGGCTATTAATTAATCAAATAGTCAGTCATTAGAAATGCTCCATGTAATATTTGTCCAAAGTAGCTCCGTTAAGGTTTAACATTTCACAAGCAAAATAGCCAGGCTACTGAAGCAAATTTTAGAATTCAGTGTACTGGGTGTTTTTGAATCATGCAGACCTAGCCTATATAAAAAGAATCCTGGCCAGTGAATTGGCTGGAATTATTGTTAAGCAAAAGCCATAGCACTTTGTCATGGGTTGAATTTAGTTTTCCTACCACATTTTTTTTTCAAGTGAGTCACTAGAACAACATCCTGACCCCACAATATGTTACCAACTAAAGCACATCTTTATTTTTCTCTGGTTTCTCTTTGCAGCCAAGCAAGGCTTTGGCCATATTATATTCATCAGCAAGAAATCCCCAAATACCAAGCACATACCAGCATGGGCCATGGATTTAAGACAGATTTAAATCCCAGAAGAGAGACTTAATCTCCTCCTCTTCTTGGGCATATTCTAAAGCAGAACACAATTTCACTGACCCATGTCAGATATAGCACTTTGTTTTGCAGAAACAGAAAGGGATCTCCAGCAGGTTTCAGTCGTTAAGAATGGCTGTGTAGAGAACATAAAACGGGAAATTGGCCTTTGCAGTGTGCAGAAATGAGTCTTTGGCCTTAGTGTAGTCTCATCTAAAACTCTTAAAACCAGTGTTCCTGCTGAGGCTTATCCTGAGTGTTTATATGTTAAGGTCAGATGAAAGTATTTCTCTTTTTCCAGGTCAGCACTGCTGTCTGTTTAAGAGGTCATTAAATAATATTTACCATTAGCAGTGGACATTGCAGTGATTGAAAACTTAGGTATGGTTATCGAACAGGTGGAGACCCATTTATCATTATCTAACACTCTGGGTCTCTATACACATAGGCATGAATAGGGTATTTTCATTGACTCATATCCCAAATTGCAGCAATATAATCTCCTCCACAGTGAGCGCCTGAGCAGCCACTGAGGACAAAGATGAGATTGACAGGAATACCAGAAGTGTTTGAACTAGGAAAGGGTGTGGCTTTGACATTCACAGTCATCCCTTGAAAAGCCAGGGCAGCCAGAGAAGCCTGGAGTTTGCATAAGAGCAGATGTGAGCTTTCATTGTATTCAACACAATAATTTTATTCCCCCCTGAATAGAAAAATAAAAAATTCTCTAAGTCTTTAGACTAAAGGAAGGCATAAATTAGAAATACGTTATCCATACTATAATATCTCCTGAAGAGAGAAACGAATGGTCCCAAACAGTTTATGGTCAGAAAATGGCATTTTCACCTATACTATTGATATATCTGTCATCTACTGTTTTAAGTCAGGCTAGAATTAAAGCTCAACACCTGGAGAAAACATTCAAGAATATCCTAGGTTATTTTTTTTCCAGTGGTGTTATGTTCATTGTATCTTTAAAACTTTCCTCACTACTACCTTCTGATCCTCCAGAGGATGTTTCTTTTCATTTTCCTACTTTTAGAAAGGAGATATTCTTAACCAGTGTTGGCGGTGGATGCTCCTTGGATGTCTTTTTTGGTTCATCCTCTTCTAAAGTGATGGAAAGATCTGGATTCTCAAGATCCACAAAACTCTAGTCCTTTGTGTTTTGCTTCATGGTACTTTAGTATAGAGTGCTGCTGCTCAGATGACATGGACTTAGGTCCAAATCCTAGTACTATATACTAATTGTGCAAACATGGGCAACTTACTGGTGGGCGATCTCCATGATTCTCATGTGTATCTTTGTATCTTTCAAGTAGATAGACTGCTAACTATCTTTGTTTCAGACTTTATTTCAAGTATGTTTGTGTAGCGAATAGCCTTTGAAGATAGAGATAGTGTCTCCTTTCAGAGCAAAGGTGGGCATACTTGGTATCCGTTATAAAAATTCCTGTAACTCCTTATAAAGTTGCTGTAACACAATCTATTGCATATGCAGGTGTTACCCAACCCTCTTGTGTTGCCTGTGGGACTGGGGGTTCAGAAAATTGGCAAAAGAAAAGCTGCTATGAGTAATAGCCTTTTGTCTCTGACCCAGGAATCATGTACTCTCTCCAAGCATTGCTAAAATTGTGACAGGCTAACTTATCAGTTTTCAAGAAGGATAAACATATCAGACCTTTGACAGTTTTTGACACTTATTTGACAGTATTAATTCTCAGTTTCCTCATCTGTAAAATAGACTTTAAAAATAATGCTGACATACTTGTAGCGATGACAGTGAGCCCAGTACTAATTACACACTAAGTCTTCAATAAATATTTGCTGTTGTTATCATTTATGTGATACTTTCACCCTCTACCTTAAATAAAGCAATTCTTATGTATAGTCTTATTTTGAAAGAAAACTTCTGGTAAAGATTCTGCTAAAAAATATACGATCTCAAGATATCACTTCTCAAATATAACTGCTTTTGGAGTTCTTTCATCTGTGATGGTCATACTTTATCTTCTCTATTTTTTTTTCAAAAACAGAAAGGGATCTCCAGCATGTCTCATTTGCCAGTTTTTTTCAGTATTATTTTATATAAAATTTTGGATGGGCTTACATTAAAAAATATTTTTTATTTGCTTCCATGGAAATAAATGGGGAAAAGGAGAATAACTTTCTTAGCTTGTTTAGCTTATGATTAAAATTTTAACTTCTAAAATATCTTGTCTTTATTCCTCAGGAGAACTGGGTGAAGGCACATTAGAGAAGCTGGTCTCAACTAAACATCTTAGCATGACCATGTGAGAACCCAAGTCTAGTGAGTGGGTCTGTAGCTGCTCTTGATATATGAAGACAGAGAGATCTAAGTCATAGATGTAATCATGTTGCTCATTTTTTAAAAAATGCCTCCTTGGATTCCTTTTGCCTACAATGAAAAGTCACAATTTTTTTTGTCCTGCTTTTATAGACCTTTACAGTTTGTTTACCTTCACCCTGAGCATGTCTACTGTAACTCTTTTACTTCTTCAAAAGTCCTTGGGCACTTTATGCTGTTGTTACTGAACAGCAAGTGGGGTCCTGCTGCTTGCTGCCACCTTCTAGGCAAAATTGTGGAGGCAGACGTTTGGTGAAAAAGGAAGGGAGTCTTTATTCAAAAGCTACCCAATTTTGGAATAACAGCTTTCCACATGCAATTAGTCAGTCACTTAAGCCTATCAACTAAGGCTAAAATATTTAACTCTTTGAGTTCCAGCTTTAATCACTTAAGCCTATCAATTAAGGCTAAAGTCTTTAACTCGTGAGTTCCCCTATCTTTCTCCTTGTTTTTATAAGATTAGTTGACAAACTAAAACAATGTGAGATACAAAAGCTCTATAATTTTGGAAGAATGGCAGGCTTCTGCCTCAGAGCCTGTCCCTCTAGAATGCTCAAAGTAAAATAACCCTGTCACCCTCTGCCAGGCCAGACCCATTCTAGGCTGTGCCCAGAGTTTCTTCTCCCATTACAAAAAATAATGCCCTTTGGGGAGTGCAGGTGGCTGCAGCATGATCATCCAGGCATCCTTGAAGAAGAGAAAGAGAGCCAGTCTTTCCTTTTCTTCTGTTTAAATCTTCTGGCCCATAATCCCATGTGCTCTGAAGGCATTCAGCTTCTCAGCCAATCCTGTCCTGGACTGTTTACCTTGGCCTCAGGCACCATCCTCCTAAGGTGCCTTCCTTCCCTTCCCCAGTGATCAGATCTCTCAGCCATCACTATTACCTTTCTGTCTAGTAAGTCTTTTCCTACCTTTTCCACCCAACAATCCCATTCATTCCTTAAGGGTCAGTGTAAGTTTCTCTTTCTCTGGGAGCTTTCCTTGCTTTATCCCGGTAGAATTGGCTAATTCTTTCTCTGTCTTATGCACACCTTTAGTTAATACCATGATTCGCTATGGCTTATTTCACCTAATGATTGCTAGTTGCTTGAGGGTAGAGGTTGTCTTACTTATTTTATGTCCTCTGTAACATGCATGGTGCCTGGCAAATTGTACATTTTTTTTTTTGTCAGTGGGGCATAAAATTGGTCAGCTTTTCTGAGACTTAAGCCATAAATGTGTTTCTTTGCCACTTGGTTAAACCCCAGTGTTTCTCGACCCTGGCGGCTCATTGGGATCACGTAGAGAGAGAGCTTTGAAACATTACCAGTGCCTGAGCCCAGGGACACTGATAGTAGCACCTGATTTCCATAGATTTGGATTTACTTTAAAGTGGAGTCCCAGGTTTGGGAGTAATAGTAAGCACTTACATAACTCGCACTATTTCAGGAACTGTTTTAAGCACTTTGTTTACATTAATTTATAAGAATTTTTTGGAAAACCAACATTGAGTACCACTATAGTCTGGCTAAATGGCAAGAAAAATGTAATCACTAAGATTGAAATAAAATAATGACACATAATGATAGGACTAAGCTGGATTCTTTTAGTGGAGCATGTTGTTTTACTTGTTTGTTTTCTTGTTTTTGTTTTTAATTATGTAGGGGAGTAAAGAAGCAATCCCGATGTGTATGGTGTGGTGAGTTGTGGTTACACCCGAAAAAACTTCAGTGAGTGCAGTAGGAATTCAGATTGCTGAAGGAGATGTTAAACATTAAGAGTCACTTTTCTAGTTTAAGGTCCAGTTCTCCTAAGACAGCACTTTATTAACCAATTTGCCATAAAAGTTTATCTTTGTTCACTGGAGCTTTTCACTTTTGGAAAGAAAGAAATGATTTGACTTGACATCTTTGCAGTTACTTAAAAGAAATGTAACATCTGGAAAAAAATAGACTATAATGATTTAAGTAAAGCAATATTATAAAAGCTTTATAAAAATGGTCCTGGGTTAAAGTAGTGAGTTTTGAACAGTAAAAGGGGTATTTTGTGTATCACGTTAAATTATGAAGGGAGTCTTTGACAGTCCGGTCCTAAGGTACCCCTGGACTTCCTTCCCCCATTTAAAATACCATCCTTTGGGAAACTCAGGTAGCTGCAGCACAGTCATCCAGGTGGCTCCAAGGAAGAGAAAGAGAAAGTCTCAGCCTCCCTACTGTTTAAATCTTCTAGCCTATAAATCCATGCACTCAGGAGGCATCCATCTTCTAAGCCAATCCTGTCCTGAACTGGCAGATCTTCAGTGCCCCCTGCTGTGCCTCTGCCCAGGGGTAGGTGGGTCTGTCACACACTGAACTAGCTTGTTTACCACTGCCTTGGGCAACCTCCTCCAGTGGCCTTTTCCTTCCTTTCCCATCGATCTTATCGGATCTCTCTGTCCATTTGGCTGAATGTCAGAAATGCACAGAATGGCCTTCTACAACAAAGACTTATCTGGTCCAAAATGCCAGTACTTCTGTGTCAGAGAAACTGGACATAGCCTAAGGCATAGAAATATACATGTGTGTGTGTGTGTGTGTGTGTGTATGTGTGTTCAATGTCAAATGTCAGCCTTAGCAACATATTAGTTTCAGAATGTAACCTAAAGTTAATCAGCAATTAAGATGTAGAATGACCTTTTAGAGATTGTAGATGCTTTCATATTGGAATGTACTGTTTTAACTTTTGCTTAAATAAGTTAGCCCAATCCTCAGTCTATGAAATAATTTAATAATGCAAAGGATTTTGTGGTGCTCATATAATTTGTGATTGTTTTTGGTTTGGATTCACATGTGGTTAAACTACATGTTTCCATGGTTTCACTTAATTTCAGGTTTTGCTTTATGGGGTAATATTGGTAAGTGGAAGGATTGATACAAGGCAATTAGCTGTAATTTTGGAACTTTTCCTCCCTTTTTAAAGCTTTGCATATCTTGGCCTTTTATACTTTATATAAAACTACTTACAACCCAAATGATTTATAGAAAAACTCTGCAAGGTGAGGTCAGTGTGCACTTGAAGGCCAAGGTGGAAGCCTCTGTTCTGCCATTTGTTTTTACTATTTTGTTTGGCTCTTTCCATTGAACCAGATGGATAAGCGGGGCACATATGGTGTATGAACTGGCTGGGGCTCCCAGCAGGCCTGAGTTGTGGACTCTGTGTCCTGCTGCTCTACTTTTATGTTTGAGTTAAAAATTCTTCTACTCATTTGTGTAGGGGCAGAGGTCAGGCCCATCTAAACTCAGCAGGAAACAGCTACTCTGAAATCCAGAATTCTCATCTAGAAGGAAAAGTCCTTCAACGAGACCAAATTCTTGTCACTTATGATCTGGCTTTTACTTCCTTTGTGCCACTCGGCTCCCTCTCTCAGGATGAGAGACTTTTATGGAAACACAATTCCTGACTCAGGCTGGTGGGTAATTCCTGTTTTGAATCCAGTTTTGGGTCTCTGGGTTGAATTTCCTTCTGGGTAGGCTTGTGGCCACTCCTGGAGGCAGAGAAACTGCTCTGTGGATTTGGCAAGATTGGGAAAACAAAGGCAAACTCCAGTGTTGACAGTAGTAACCCCGGGCCAGATAGGAGGTTTAGCCTAAGACCTCTGTGCTGTGAGTAGTGTTGCAGAAACACTGGTCCTGCCTGTGGGTGAGCCACCTCAGTGGGACGGTGTGGATCACGCCATTAATATAACATGATCACTTTCATTTCTCTTGTATTTGATGATCACACTAACTTACATTTTACACAGTGGTCCTGGGTTTAGGAGGCTGCAATGGTTTTATGAGCTAATAAGTGGTAATGAGCATGGACTTTGGAATCAGAAACACTAGCTTGACTCATGACATCTATCACATGTTAGCAGAGGAAACTTAGAAGTTACTTAACCCCATCGTATCTCAATTTCTTGTCTACAAGTTGACATAGCAATGCCTCTCTAACTAGATCAAATGAGATGTTGTATTATGTTGCGGTAAGAGTTATGTACTCCAGTGCCAGGCTGCTTGAGATTAAATGGTCACTCTGCCAGTTACTAGCTAGCTGACCTTGAACACAATGCTTCATGTTTCTGTGCTCTGAAGATAATAATGGGATCAATTTAGAGGGTTAATGTCAGGATTAAGAGATTGCATCAGTAGAACACTTAGAATAATGTCAGACATCTTATAGTACTTAATAATAATTAGCTAAATTACTATTGTGAAAGTGAAAATACTCTTCTCAGTAGCAGAGAAAGGCTTATAAATTATGTTCATTGTATACATGCATAGCATTTATAAATGTACTATACAGAAACTCTTTTGAAAACCCTAAAATAGTGCATTATCTGGGTAATTGCTCAGTTTTCTATTGTACTGAAAAGTTTTTTTAGATTAATAAATGGCCAACTGTCAAATTAGACCAAGATGTCTGGTATTGTTCTTCAAACTGAGTAAAGTTTAAGAAAAATGTACACATGCATACATATGCAGACACACACTCATGCACACGCCGTATTGCAGGTGTAGACAGGAATTGTGTCCAGTGAAATCAAGCAATTGAAGACAGCCTGTCACAACTCAAGAGTCTTAGAAACCCTTGGCTCTAGCTATCCCTTGGAATTCAAGGTCTGTTTGCCACAACTACTCTAAATCATCTGCTGTTGGCAAGTTACACTTGTTACATTTTCTCCTTCACTGCCATTGTGCTTCTCTGCTCCAGGAGGAATCCCCATGCCTCATCTCTCCCAAACCTCAGTCTCTCCTTGACACAGCTGTTTATTTCTAACTCTTCTGTGCTACTCTGATTGGGAAGTCCAGCACATTTATATCATTCATATTTTAAAACACCTTAAAAGGAAGACCTATTTATTCCTACACTAGGACTCAATCCTGACAAATTTGGGTTCCCAGTCCACAGTAGGCACACTTTTTGGTTGATATAATGATAGATTATATAAAAGGAGAAGATTGCCCACTTTTGTGCATGTATTTTATGAAATTGATTTGAAGAGATGAGAGAAGCAATACAAAACATTATGAAAACCAATATACTTCATATCTTTGTTAGAAAAGTTTTATTTTATGATAAAGGGAAATACATATTGTTGAATCGATTAAAATGATTTATGGAGAGAAAAAAATATATGCATATATTAAATCTTTTAAAATCTTTTCCTGGGCCTAATTGGGCTTTGGGTCATAAAAACATGTTAAAACAAATTATAAAAGTTTAAAAGGTTTTTTATATGAAAAAAGTTTTAGGATTGTGTCACTCAGAAGGATGTTATTTAAAGTTTGCCTGACTTTTGTTGTTTTCAGTAAGCTAAAGTAAAATGAGATCGATGCTACAGATGTTTTACAATTAGTATATCAACATAAATACAGAATAAGATACAATGTTTTACCTTATTCTTATAATACCGAATTGAAATAATTTAGCTTTTAACTTTGTGGAAGTTTGAAATTTTTCCAAATAAATGGTGGTATCACAATGAAATTAGGGCATGGTCAGGAAGGAGCTTCAGGACTTAAAGACTTTCTTCAAAATAGAAAAGCATGTTTTAAATTGCTTGAGTTTTCTAGTTTATTTGGCCTGGAAAGCTTCCTGCATGTCTTGTCATAACTACCATGTTAAATTTAGTTATATGTTTAGAAAATGGACAAAAAATGTTCACCACTGGCAGGTGAAAACAGGAAATAAAAATATTGACTCGGGATGTTCCCAAGAGAATTAAAACTGAATGAAAGGATTGTAGTTTCTAAGGCCACTGTCACTAGGAAAGTGGGCATAAGTATCTCATTTGGCACCCAGTTGATTCCAATTCATGATGCCTATAATTTCTGGCTGTGTGAGTAACGTGGCAAACGAGCTTGTATTGCAGTGAAATGAAAGAAAAAGTGCCTCTTAAAGGACTTTCATTTTTAGGATCACAGAAAACTCTTTCCTTCTCTATTTTCCCTCTTTTGGGAACTCTGGAGCTTTTTTGGAAATGCTCAGTCTTTCATTTTGATTCCATGTTGGAACAAAATGTCGGCACACCTAATCACTGATGACATTGTTTACCTGGAGGAACAAGCTTTTTTTTGTGTCTAATACGACCCCAAATAGAATAGTTGAATATGGTGGTGACACCACCAAAAATTAATATATCATTTGTTTAGCTTCTGAATAGAACATCGTGCTACATTGTTTGGAAAGAATTTCTTCAAGAGAAAGCTGTTATTCATCGAAGGATCATTTATGGAGGAGTTACCATGTATGAAACACTTTGTATGTAAAGAGAGAAAAACAGTGTTTACCTTTTTTAGGAAAGTTATACTTTGATGGAATTTACTGAGAGCCAATGACTTTTTCTTTCACAAAAAATATAAAGGCAATTAGCATTTTTTGTAGTAGTTTTCAAGATTAATAACAAAATGCATCAGGCATTTGCTCTGAATGCATATTGATTAAGCTATAAATCACTCAGACTATGTTCATTTTGTTTGCAAGTACTGTTTGTTGAATCCTTGCTTATAGATGACATCAGGAAAATACTTTTTAAATAAATCACATTTTATGGATGAAATAGGAACTCTCAGTGCCTAGGGGAAGGTGGTGGGAGTAGAAAGTTTCAAAGGAAGCAAGAGAGTAAGTCTTGGACCTTCTTGAAGGCTAGGAATCTAAGACAATAAAATCCATCTCCCAGTCCCCCTTCCACTTCCATCTGATAAAGAGATGTTTGGGGATACAAGAGCCTGGAGGACTTCATTTGCATCTTTCTTGGGGCCTCAGAAAATGACCATGAACACCGTGCCTGACAACATTGCCAGACACCAATATATTCAAGGTACCAGAATATTTGCCCCTCTGAAGAGGGCAGGATTTTCTTAGAGGCTCTTGGTCCCTAAAGAGTTTTCTTGATTTTGGCGAGGGGATGCCAGGGAGGAAGTGGGTTGGACTAAGTGTCTGAAGAGCAGGTGGACACCTCAGGATGCTGGATGCAGGGAGTGCATGTAGGATACTGACCACCAGTTTAACTCCAGATATTTTCACCCCGCTCCCATGATGGGACACCCAGGGGAAGGGAAAGCCAATTTTGAATTGACTGAGTTTATGCCCCACATGACTAGTAAAAAACTCTAGTGACTGAGGAAAAAAACTTGGAATTGACTAACAGTTTCAGTCACCCAGCAACTAAGCTCAGTTATAGAGAACTATATGTTCTTTTACACATCCGAATTTTGTCAGTTAGAAATACTGTGCTGCCCTGGCTGGTGTGGCTCAGTTGGTTGGAGCATCATGCTGTAAACCAAAAGGTTGCAGGTTTGATTCCTGGTCAGGGCACATGCTTAGGTTGTGGGTTCAGTCCCCAGTTGGGATGCATATGAGAGGCAACCAACCCATGTTTCTGTCCCTCTCTCTCTTCTCCCTTCCCCTCTCTCTAAAATCAATACTCATGTTCTCTGGTGAGGATTGAAAAATACATATATTGTGCTTACAAGGACTGCTATGATTTCAATGAATGTATTCTTTTACCCATGTGTTTTATGTATAAATAACTTAGGAACATTTATTTGACTCTAGGATCAGCTTCATAGATAGCAATATAAACTATTTTATAAGGTCCCCTTAATGGATTGTATGAAGAAAAATTAATTACCAGGTGTTGATATGCTTAGAAATATTTAGATCAGTTGTTCAGAAATATTTGTAGTGACTAATGTTTTGAATAAGAAATCCCCAAGATCAACAAAATATCAGTCACAACAATCTTTAGGACTTTGCTTGTCTATTTCTAGAAATAATCACTTATGAGAACAGATTCAGTTTTGGAAATGTGTATATAGTTTTTGTAGTTGGTGCTGTGATATCCTAATTTTCTTTTATGTGTAAGACCATTGAAAGAAATAAAAAGTTATGTTTTTAAATTAAATGTTTGTTTATTTTTGCTCTGAGACCTGTTATTAATAGCACAGTTTTGAATTTACATAACCTGTAGTAACTAATGACTATGTTGCAGAATTTTGACTAGAAGTTTGTAATGTGTCCATCTAGTCATCAACTTTCCAATCTTTGTTTCTTTTTCATCTGAGTCACTTTTCAAATATACTCTTTCTTGGCGTGTATCATAGCATGCCTATTGCTGAAATTCCCAAAGGTTACATACTGTTGCTTTTAAATTATTATTAAAATTTCATATATTATCATAGGGAACCTCAGATGGGTACTGTTGCTAATAACTTACAACTGCAGGTTGAAAGGATTAGTTAATGTATATATTTTTTAAAAGCTGTTTACACATCTTTGACATATAATGAACTATGCATATTAAAGTGTAAAATTTGATGTATTTGTGACATGTATCCCTCTGTGAAACCGTCACTATGATGAAGACAGTGAACAGAGTCATTGTGCCAGAAGTACCGTGTGCCTCTCAGTGGGACGCCTTTGTCCCTCTTCCCGTCCCGGCTCTTTGTCTCCAGGGACTGCACTGAATCTGTAGACCAAGTTGGGAAGAGCTGACATCTTGCCTCTCCACGAACATGGAATTTCTCTCCATTTATTTAGTTCTTTGATTTCTTTTATCAGAGTTTTGTAGTTTTTTGCATATAGATCTGGTACATATTTTGTTAGATTTATACCTAAGTATTTCATTTTTGTGTGTGCTAATGTAAATAATATTGTGTTTTTAATTTCAAATTCTACTTGTTCCTTGATGGTACTTGAAACACTTGTTATGGTCAGTATTTTTAATTTTAGCCAGTCTGATAGCTGTATAGTGGTATCTCATTGTAGTTTTAATTTACTTTCTTAATGACTGCTTATATATATAATGTATATATCTTCTTCCATGAAGTGTTTTTTTTTTTTATTTTTGCCCATTTAAAAATTTTCACATATGTATCTCGGGGTCTATCCACATGTTTGGTGATTCACTAGAAATACTCACAGGACTCATGACTATAATTCATTACAGTTATCAGCTATGGAAAAAGACACATCAGGCAGTTTGGAAGAATCCCAGTGCAGACTCCAACATTTTCCCTCTTAGGAGGGATTACAGCTAACACATTCCTTCCTCTAGTAGTGAAAAGCAGCAATATGTTTGTAATGTTTTGGCTCAGAGAAGCTTGCTCGAGACTCAGACTCCAAAGTTGTTTCTATCTGGGGTTTGTCTTTGTAGGCAGTCTCTGCTGACATGGCCAGCCATAAGTACCAAAATTCCAGAAGAAAATTAGGTACTTGCCATTAATCACATTTTTTGTATAGTCAGTCTAGGCAAGCTGATACTGCAGGGTACAGTGCTTGGGTGGACAGAACAGCCTTATTAACATAGGGAACATGACAAAAACCAAGTCCCCAGAAGCCAGTGAAGGGCCGACCCTGCAAATGGACCCTTCTGAAGATAGCAACCCTCAAAAATGTTATGTTAATTCTGCACACACACAGATACCCCTTCTTTTATTTTCACCAGAACACTCTGATTATTGGGGTACACCCAGGAAGAAGTAAGGATACGGTAAAACAGTTGGACTGGGGAAAGCTCCAGGGATAAGACACTGGGTAGTGCGGCTTCTGAGAATGTGGTATTTGCCTTGGGGCCGTAAACACTGAGATTTCAGTCAGACATAAGCTTGTAATACTATGGTAAGAGATACACTTTCACCTAAACGTAGCACCTTCTTTAATTGATGAGAGAATGAGGCTGAGAAGAAGGTGGAATTTACAAAAGCAAAACTTTCTTCAGGATAATTCTGTAGAATGGCCTGAAAAGCCCAGGGGACAACTGGGAGGCTAAGTAAAGAATTACTTCAATAAAGGGAGGCTACCAGTCTGATAGCAAGACCAGAGGAAAATTTGGGGTGCACTTGCTTTCTCACTCAGGAATGACAGAAGGGCAGACTTTGAGAACATGAATCCCTCTGTATCAAGCAGTGTTGCCATTTTGGATTTACTATAACTATATTTATAAGCTTGTCAGATTCTCTGCCCTGTTTCTCTTCCCACAGGGGTTTCCTGTCATGTAATAAGCAATGACCTCTCCAAATTCTGATGCCAAACTGTACCATTTTTAAGCTTGTTTCGTAGAATATCCCTCAATACAAGTCAGTGAGTTAGGAAAGATAATGGAGAATATATGAAAATTAAAATTCAATCTATGTGGGCAGTGTACTACTGGTTTATCTCAATCCAAGAACAGATTTTAAGAGTATCTGGGGGAACTGACTTCTGGCATCCTTTAGGCAACAATAGTAAATATTGCTTTTCTTGGCTTTTGATAGCTGTTATAAGACACTATGCTCAAGATTAAGCTTCCTGAAAACTACCTAGAGAATAAGCATCAGAGGCATTCATGGTAATAGATAGAGGTACTGGCTTTGGATTTACATTATCATGTGAAAATCAAGGAAGTCAAAGACAGGTGCCCATTTAATACCTAGGAATAAATTTAACCAAACAGGTGAAAGACATGTACACGAAAAACTGTAAGACATTTAAAAAATAAAGAGGATACAAACAGATGGAAGAATATGCCATGCTCATGGAATGAAAGGATTAATGTTGATAGAATGCCCTTACTACCAAAAGCAATACACAGATTCAGTGAAATCCCTATTAAAATGCCCATGGCAAAGGGGAGGTTGAGTGGAGGGAATGGACAAAATAAACAAATAAAAGTAATAAATAAAATACAAAATAAGGTAAATAGTAGAGTCTGAAATAAAATATGAACTCCAGGAAATAAAAGAAAATGAAACAAAAAATAATTAAATGTTTAGTTTCAAAAACCACTTTAAATTGATTATACTACTCTTTAACTGTTAAAAAAAGTAGCAAATTTAAAACATTAAAATTATTTTTCCTTCCGTTATAATCTCCTCATACTTTACAATCTAAATATATTAATAGACAAAAAGAACCCCAGCATTTTCACTGCTGCCACCCCAACAAGAAAAAGACATGTCCAACCAAAGACGGGGCCCTCAGCTGAGAAGAGGAGTTTGCCCACCTGAAGAAAGGAGGCAATTTTTAAAAGAATATTGCTAAATGCAAATAAAATATGTATGGTTTTGAGACTATAATAACTACTTAATTTATAAGAATAGTTGCTTAAAATAAAAATGAAGCTAATACCAGAAATTTTGATGAAAATAATAGGTGTTTAGATTATGGGCCTTTACCTGTAGTTTGATTGCGTTGTTAAATTTTTCTAGGTCACGTTACCAGATCCACGCTCTGGACCTTCATGAAAGATACTTATTTTGGTACCTGTATCTTTTGAGTAACTGTGTTAAAAGCGAAACAAGTGTACATACAATTTCTATAAAATTTTTCAGTCTGATGCAAAACATTGGTTGAGATAGCTTTATTTTTGGAACCTTAACTTTGTTAAATGAAGGTACTAGTTTTTATTGGTGCCATTATCATTGTGGAGCTAATTGTGAGTTATTGACATTACTTTACTGTCAGAGTCATAAACTTAGCACTTTCTATTCTGGGGCCAATTGCTTGAAATAAATATATTTTGGGGGCATTAAAATTAATATATTAAACTTGATAGTATGAAAAATTAGCCCTGGCTGGTGTGGCTCAGTGGATTCAGCATCGGCCTGTGAACCAAAGGGTCACCAGTTTGATTCCCAGTCAGGGCACATGCCAGGGTTGTGGGCCAGGTCCCCAGTAGGGGGCACATGAGAGGCAACCACACATTGATGTTTTTCTCCCTCTTTCTCTCTTTCTTCCCCTCTGTCTAAAAATAAATAAGTAAATAAATCTTAAAAGAATAAAAGAAAGAAAAACTATATCCTCATATATAAAGGACATTAAAGCTAACAACAGAAGCCCAAATATTAGAATATTTGCAAACTTTTGTATGTTCTATAATACTAAGTCATAGTCTGGAAATATTTTAATATTAGATTCCAGATTGGAAGAAAGTCTTCATACATCTATTCAGCTTGCAGCCACTTGAAATACTACTTTCCTCTTTTTAATGGAGACAGAAATGACTCATTGAATTTATTTAGTTTTATGAAACAGTGCAGTACTCTTTGAAATCAATTGTGGCAAAATAGAGGAAAGTAATTGTCAGAGCAGAGGGACAACATTAGTAGCAAGCACCAATGGTGTGACCATATCTATGTGGGCACAAAGTGAAAGGAGGATCTGAAAATTGCACAGTTAATTTTCTCATAGTAAACAACCACCCCAGATGGTGATGATGATAATGGTGGTCATGGTGATTATATTAACAGCTACCATTTAGTGAGTGCTCACCAGGTGTCAGGTATTGTTGTAAGCACTATTCTTTCACTAATTCATCTGATCCTCAAAACACCCTAACAGGTTAATACCACTTTTCTCCCATTTTTACAGATAGACAGACTGAAGAACAAAGAGGTTAGTAATTTGTTTGAGGTCACATACTAGTAATGGCAGAGATGTGATTGAGCCCTAGGCAATTTAGTCTAAATACTGTATTTTAACCAATACTTTTGTATGCTAAAGTAACAGATCTGATGTTCTTAGATCTGGAACTACCTCACTTGATTGTCTCCAGAGACAGAGAAGTTTGGTGAATAAAAGCACTCTGCAAACATGGACTTTAGTAAACAATGTAAGTATACATTATTTAACCAAGTCTTTTATCCAGAAATTTAAATATACATATTTATGTACATATAAAGTAATGGCAGATGCTTAGTTTTACAGATAAGTTTTTATATCCAGGGTAGTGATATTGTCTACTTTTTCAGGGAAGCCTAATGTGTGAGTTTAGAAGATCATAGCCTACAGGGAAAGTTTACTGGTGCTGGAAAGGCTCTCTTGCTTCAAAACTATCCCTAACACACCTTTCCTGGTGCTGAGAACTCCTCCACTGGAGGCAGTCCAGTCCAAGAAGAACTAGTGCAGACAGCGTCAGCCTCAGTGTGGCTGAGCTGTACCTCCACGGAGGAGGGCAGACATGGCTTCAATTCTTTGTACTTTTAAGGTCCTTTCAATCTCTAACAACCCTATGGGTAAAGGTAATACTAGTTAAAATGCACAGCCTCTTAGGATGGATAATATAATTAATTAGTAATACCTAGTGAGAATTAGATTCTTCCTCATTTTAAGCATTAAAGAAGAGTGTATATTAGAATTCATGGCACTTGGATGACAGCAAGAAGAGCAGGGAATAGCCACTGTGAGAAAGTCGTGTGGAGTCAGAAAAGGTGGCGGGAGGGTGCGATCCTCATCCACAGGCCTGTTGTGAAAAATAGGAGAGGAATGGGGTGAGGAAGCTACTGTAAGAGCAGATATTTGTGATTTCATACCATTGCTTTTTCTGTCTTTATTATAGTTTCATTGCCTAGCGCCTCCACCCTGTCTCCCTCCTTGGACCCTGTCTTTCCTTTATCTCTGAAAAGTTCTAAGGATTCCCTGACAACCCCTTCCTCTTTATTGTTAATTTCCTAAGGGAAGGAACTGAGTGGTGGAAAGAAAAGAAGGTCTGAGGCTGTTGATCTTTTTACCTCATACTTCATCCTGTATTGTAAAAGTAGTTTTCTGGATCACTGTAGGTAAAGTTCAGGAGTTGTAGCTTTAGGTTTTGCATAGGAAATTATGGATTCATAATTTTAGAGAAAAGTGTATGACTTTAGTTTGGATCTTTTTTTTAAAGGAACGAATTAACACAAGTCTCAAGGTCTGAGACTTTTCCAGGATGTAGCAGGACTTCTGGTTTCCAGTACCATGACATTTCCATTTACTACATCAAAGTGTCAAGTGCCCTTCTGTGTGTGTACCAGCCTGGCAACACACCCACACACATGTACATACTCTGAGTGGCTTTAAAACTAGTCCATAGGCCTTCCCATTATTTGCCCTCACTATGGAGTAGAAGAAATACCTTAATTAGGCCTATGATTTATGAATGGTTTAAAAAGGTGGTTGCCATGTTGAACACATCTAGTTTGTTTGTGTATCTAAATACAGGTCTAAAGAGATTTATCACTCTTCACAATGTCAAAAGAGTCCTGAGTGGCACCAGATGAAATTTCAGACTAGGACACGGTTGCCTGGTTACATTCCAATATGTATTGTAAGACAGTAAAGAGAGAAGGATTTATGTTTGTGTTTTACAAAAAACTAGAATGAACATCTCCTTAAATGCAGGAGTTTTGTCTGTCTTGTTCACTGGTGTGTGTCAGCACCCAGGACACTGTGGGCTGTGAGTCAGAGACTGCCAACTTAAAAACATCAGCCTCACTGTGTCTTGATATTTGCAGTAAAATGCAACACTAGAAGTATTGGACCCTATTTCTGTCCTCATTAACTGATTCTCCTCCTTGACGTTCAACTTATTTTCTACCATAATATTATCAGTTTTCACCAGAATATAATTCATTGTTATTTCATTGATTATTTAGCAAAATCTATCTTTTCCCTTTCATTGCTAAATAATATTCTATTAGACGAATATACCACATTTATTTATTCCTTTGTCAGTTGATATTTGGATTGTTTCCAATTTTCAGTTATTATGACTAATGATGCTATGAACATTTGTATACAAATTTTGTGTGGACATATATTTTCATTTATTTTGTGTGTATAGTAAGTCCTCACTTAACAATGTTAACAGGTTCTGCAACTTTAAGTGAAGTGACATGTGACTATAATGGTAACAGTATTACCATAGGCTAATTGATACAAACAAAAGTGAAATTCATATGGCGGCTCATCAATGTTAGAACAAATGGTTCTGAATGAAACAACCTTATAAGAGTACTTACTTTGTATTCAGGAGTACAATTCCTGAGTCAAATGGTAACTTTATGTTTAAACTTCTGTGGAATTGCTGGAATTCTGTGTAACAACCAACAATTGTTATTGTCTGTCATTTCTGTTACAGCCATCCTAGTGGGTAAGAGTGGTATCTCTTGTAGTTTTAATTTTTATTTTCCTGATATCTAATGACTATGAAGATCTTTCCATGTATTTTTTTGTCATTTGTATATCTTCTTGGGAAAATATCTGTATTTGCCCACTTTTTAAATTGGATTATTTGCCTTTTTATTATTGAATTGTAATAGTTCTTTATATATTTTTATTTTTGAATTTTTCAGTTACAGTTCACATTCAGTATTACTCTGTGTTAGTTTCTGGTGTGCACCATGGTGGTTAGATAATCATGTACTTTACAGAGTGGTCCCCCCAATATTTCAAGTACCCACCTATCCCTGTACTTAGTTATTATGATTATGTGAGGTTTTTAAATACCCAACAAGTTGTGTGCAAAACAAATTAATGTTGGCACTGAATTCTTTAAATAATTCTTAGCATTTAATGGAAAATGTATATTATACATTATCTCTGGTCAAATGTCAACCAATGACAATTTTGTGAGTTTATTTGGCAGGTCAGGATATTTTTTTCCAGAAAGTTCTGCTCCCATTTTATACTTTAGCTAACCACAGAACAAAAAATATTTCCTCTTATTTTTGACTTCTTAAACTTTAGAAAAGGAGATAGACATAGGAAATCAGATTCATCTATATCCTTCAGTGATGATAATAAAAGAATTCATCACTCAACTGAGTTTAGGAACAGCAATGATAGGATATATTGCTGTCCCAATCAGTGGAAATTGACAAAATAATTGAATTTCCTTGGAGATAACAGGGAACCTGCTTTCAGCTGCTTTTTTAGAGATAAAAGAGACCAGTGATCTTATGCTAGATTTGGCCAAATAGCCCCAAGTATATGTTTTCTTGTTTTGAACTACTTTAGACCTGAAGTGAGCAGATTTCTTATTTCAGTTTGATTTTATTTTAAAGGTTGGAAATAATCCTGAAAATTTGAAAGAATTGTAAATATGTACCTTATTATATTTTGGACATCTGATTATTCAGTGAAATTTTGACTTGTTCTGAGTCTGAATATAAATGTTACAGTTTTTTATTTTGATGCATCAGGTTTGTATACTGATTGCAGGAAGGGCAAATTGCCAGAAAAGAGACATTTTCTTCTTTTTTTTTATTGTCATTCAAGGAAAATTATCTCTATTTTCACCCCACCATGCCCCCTGCCTCCCACCCTGGAACCCACCCCCTTTGGCTTTGTCCATGTGTCCTTCATACATGTTCCTTGGTGGCCCCCTCCATTATCCTCTTATTATCTCCCTCCCTCCTCCTTTCTGGTTACTGTCAGTTTGTTCTTTATTTCAATGTCTCTGGTTGTATTTTGCTTGCTTGCTTGTTTTGTTGATTAGGTTCCACTTATAGGTGAGATCATATGGTATTTGTCTTTCACCGCTTGGCTTGTTTTTACTTAGCATTATACTTTCCAGTTCCATCCATGCTGTCACGAAGGGTAGGAGTTCCTTCTTTCTTTCTGTTGCATAGTATTCCATTGTATAAATGTACCACAGTTTTTTGATCCACTCATTTACTGTTGGGCACTTAGGTTGCTTCCAGTACTTGGTTATTGTGAATTGTGCTGCTATGAACATTGGGGTGCATAGGTTCTTTTGGATCGGTGTTTCAGGGTTCTTAGGATATAATTGTAGCAGTGGAATTGCTGGGTCAAAAGGCAGTTCCATTTTTAGTTTTCTGATGAAATTCCATACTGCTTTCCACAGTGGCTGTACCAGTCTGCATTTCTACCAACAGTGCACTAGGGTTCCCTTTTCTCTACAACCTCCCCAGCACTTGTTTGTTGATTTGTGTTTATGATGGGCATTCTCACTGGTGTGAAGTGGTATCTCATTGTGGTTTTAGTTTGCATCTCTGATGGCTAGTGATGCTGAGCATCTTTTCATATGTCTCTGGGCCCTCTGTATGTCCTCCTTGGAGAAGTGTCCATTCAGGTCCTTTGCCCATTTTTTAAATTGGGTTGTTTGAGATATTTTCTTTTGAGCTTTTTTTTTTTTTTTTTTTTTTTGCTTCTTAAAAACAGTGTTACTGAGCTATTCAGATACTATACAATTCACCCATTTATAGTGTACAATTTAATGGCTGAGGGCAATTGCATAATATTTTCAAAGAGCTTTGCTCTTTTGATTTTTCTGAGGTATTAGCAAAATG
Organism: Glossophaga mutica; assembly: GCA_039655065.1. Lineage (NCBI taxonomy): Eukaryota > Metazoa > Chordata > Mammalia > Chiroptera > Phyllostomidae > Glossophaga > Glossophaga mutica. The sequence goes on from CM077306.1 coordinate 147,553,874, forward strand.
TTGTTTAGTCACATCCTCAACTTTTTTCTCTAGTGCATACTTTCCTGCCAGTGAGTCTCTTAATTTTTGCACCTTTTGCTATGTGGATAGGCTGAGGATTTTCCAAGTCATCAAGTCCTGGTTCCATTTCGTTAATAGTTCTTCTCTTATCTCTTTACTCTAACATTTTACCATAAGCAAGGTGAAGAAACCAAACTGCACCTTCTACACCTTTCTTAGCTATCTCCTCAGCTAAATATCCAGATTTATCACTTACAAGTTTTGCTCTCCACATAAAAGCACACACAATGTGACCAAGATCCTTTTTCTTTTGTTTTCCAGTAACATGATTACACTGCCTTCTGAGTCTTCCCTATAGTCATTAACATTCATGTTCCTACTAAAACTCTGTTCAAGACACGCTAGGCTTTTTTATGTTACGAACCTCAAAATTCTTTCAGCTCTTGCCCACTGCCCAATTCCAAAGCCATATTTTTAGATGTTTGATGTAGCAGCCTCCTATTCCCAGGCACCATAATCTGTATTAGTTCTTTCTGGTAATATAACAAGTTACTACAGCTGAAAAACACATGAATTTATTATCTTAGAGTTGTGAAGATCAGAAGTCTGAAACGGAGCTAACTGGGGCTAAAGTTGGGGTGTCACTAGGGTGCATTACTTCCTGGAGGCTTTAGGAAAGAGAATCTGTTTCTTTATTTTTTTCGATCTCCAGAGGCCACATGCATTCTTTGGCTTGATTTCCCATACCTCAATCTTCAAAGCCAGCAATGTTGAGCCAAATTCTTCTCATGTTGTCATCTCTGTGGTTTTTTTTCTTTTTCCTGTCTTCCTTTTTCACTTGTCAGGATCTTTATGATTACACCAGGCACATGCAGTAATGCAGGGATACGCTTCCATCTCAAAATCACTTATATAGCAACCTCAGTTCCACCTGCCACATTGGTTTCCCTTTGCCATGTAACCTAACATATTCATAGGTTCTGGAAAATTAGGACTTGGATACATTTGGGGTTTCCTTATTCTTCCTACCACAACACTCTCGTTGGAAGTGAAAAACATGTTCAGGACCCTGTGTTAATATGTAATGTTTATATTCTTGAGGTTAAAACAGGATTTTATTAGAAAAATATTCTGCCTTTACTTTATGTATTTCATAAAACAAAATCCATATTTGTTCCTAAAGTGTTTTAAATAGCAAGAAATATTTGGGGGTGGGGGAGAAATTTGAAGTAAATTTTTAGTTTGAAAATTACCCAGAAAATTTTACTTGGAATTTTTGTTACTAAAAGAATTTTTCTCAATAAAACAGATTATTTTAATCCACATTTAAAATCAACTAGAATTAGTAACTGGAGCCTAATTCTTTAGACTTGTATATCTAGTGAAATTGTATTTAAAACATGAAAGAGAGCACTTTTTATAAAGCCAAAGCAAAAGCCAAGAAAAATTGTTGTCATCAAACTGGCACTGAAAGAGGGCAGTTCTTACAGAAGAAAAATGACATCAGATGAAATAGAGACCTACAAAAAAGAATAAAGAATTCTGGAAGTGGTAAAAGGTTTGTAAATACAAAAGACGTTTTTTCTTATTTAAAAATCTTTAAAAGATACTACATTATTTAACATGAAAATAATAAAAATTGTGGTTTATGACACAGGTGGAAGTAAAATGTATGACAGTAGAATAAGGGACAGGAGGGAGAGATAGCTTTTTACAGTATGTATAATGAATTACTCAAGGTTAGCATGTGAAAGCTTCAAGAGGTATGTTGTAAACCTTTGAGCAACCACAAAAGGTAAAATAAAGAGGTATAGCTAATAAGTCAATGATAAAGATAAAATGGAATATAAAAATATTTTATCAAAAATTAGTCGAGAAATGAGAAATGAGCTTCCAAACAACCGGTGGGACGAAAAACATCAGAAAGATGGTGGATTTTAACAAAATTTATTGATATTTATATGTTTATATATAAACATACAAGTAATTATATGTCAGATGGACTGAAAAGCAAGACCCAACTATATATTCTGTTTACAAGAGTTCCACTTTAAGGATGAAGTCACAGATGAGTGGAAGTAAAAGGATAGGAAAATATATATATTCCAAAACTAATCAAAAGAAACTAGGAGACTTTATTTTAGTTTTAGACAAAGTAGACTTTAGAATAAGAAATATTGCCAGGAATAAAGAGAGATATTATATATTAATAATGTAATTAATTTACCAGAAGACCTAACAATCCTAAATGTTTATGCAACTAACAGCTTAGCTTAAAAATACAGCAAAAACAGAATTGAATGCTATTTTTGTTATAAGCTTTTAAGATCCTCAGTAACAATTCTCTTACTATTGGGATTTTGAAGAATCTAAATTCTATAAATGAAAAAGAAGTTCATGCATTTAAACATTACTAAAGTAGTGGGATTTGTAAAAACTACTGGTTTTTCTTAATTGATAAAATCTTTGTCTTGTAATATAGTTTCCATGAACTTATTAATTAACCAAATTGTAACAACTTGTTTTAGTAAAGGAAGTAGAAATGAATCAGAGTTGTACTGAAAGAACGTTGGTTGAAAAAAAACAATGTTGAAATAAAAGATAGATTTCCAATTGCAACCATAATTTCAAAAACTATTTTTGGGACCACCAAAACACCAAAATCTATGACAGTTATCTCCATATTCATGTCTCAGACATGTTCACTCCCTAAATCTCACAGAACAGAGTTGGCAGAATCAATGTGTTGCTAAGGAAACATACTAAGCACAAACATAAAAATCATCACAGGTTCAAAGAGTTCTGGGGAATTATTATAAAGCCATAAAACCTGCCAAATAATTGGAAAAATAAAAATGGAAAATTAATTTCAAGCAAAACTAAACATTTCAACTGACTGCTAACTTTTGAAGAATACACACACACACACGTATATACATACATACATACATAAAGAAAAAGAGGTGAAGACTTCTAAAGATCCAAGTAGTTAATGGTGGTGGAAGACAAATGCAAGCATTGAGAGTATAGCAGAAAAATTTGGTTTCTGGTTTCACAAAAGGGAATTTGCCTTAATCCAATTTATTAGTAAGAAGGTTGAGGTTGCAAAGAATAGGATCCTAGAAGCAGTTGAAAAATGGACCAATATTCTAAGCTTTGAGATTTGTTGTGTTTCTAGGTCCAAGTGAAATATAACAAGGGTGTTAAAGGAAGTAGAGACAGAAATAAGAGACCCTTTTAATGAATAGTTTTACAAGTGAATTCAGTTCTGGAGAGACCCCCTCTAAGATTAGCCAGTATGATGGAATTATTTTTAAAGGGTCTGGGAATGTACCAAGTGGCTTGCACACCAGTTGACATCACTCAAGAAAAGTGTTAAAAGGTGTTTTGAGGGTCAAATGAAGAAACACTTGGAAGCATACTCGCTTGATGAAGGAACGCCAACTGACTTTTTTCTGATGGGAAGGAGATGCTTCATTAACTTGTCAAAATGTCAGAAAGGTATTATTTCTTCAGAAGGAAAGAAGTGTTATAATATATCCTTAGCTTTTCTATAGTGGGCAATTTATTGAAATGCTCTACTGGGCTTAAAAATGATCCCCTCTCTTAAAAGTGGCATAATGGGAAAATTGGTAAATTGAATTGAGACTTGCTAAATTGTAAGAAACAGAAGTTATTTGGCAATTGAACCATTGCTAGTTCAGAAAATCACTGTCTTATATACTAAGGGAAAGTTAGTCATATCCAAGACATCACCTTAGCAGCTCCATTCTCACTTCAGGGATGCCGCTTTTGGACAAGTCATTCTTGGAATTTCTCATGTGGAATTGTCCCGCAAGACCATGGCAAACTTGAAAAATTATGTTTAACAATAAAAATTTTTCATACTTCGAGTGAAAATATTGTATTTGGGAAAGGTCCAAAGAAATCAGAGTCTCATCTGGCAAAGAAAGTGAGTGATTAAACTGTTACTAATTAAAAAAAATGAGGTATAACTATTAAATAAAGAAAGTGATATTCTTTTGTGGCTTGTAACCTGGGTTTCAAAGTAATTCCCAAAGCATTTTATTTTATTTAAAAAAATTTTTTTGACTTACAATAACAGAAATTTATTTCTCACAGTTCTGGATGTTAGAAGTCCCAGAATCAGGGTGCCAGCAAGGTAAAGTCCTAGTCTGGCTCTCTTACAAGTTGCAGACAGATGTCTTCGCATTGTATCCTCACATGGCAAAAACAGGGCCAGGGAGTTCGCTGGGGTCTCTTTTATAAGGGCACTAATCCCATTTTAATAACCTCAGAATACTGTCACATTGGGGGTTATGGTTTCAACATATAGGTTGGGGGAAGTGCATTCAGTACATTTCATGCTTTGGTTGGGGACAGACAGAGGCTGTTAAAATCTGGAGCCCCGGGCATTCACCTTCACTAGCTTCATCTAGCTTCTGATGCATGAATAACACCAAACTTTACTCAAATGGCAGATAACATGCAGTGGCAAACCTCTTAGTAAAGATCCTCTTTACTTAACCACTTCTGATACTATGTTGGTAGACCATAAAGACTTCAGAAAAATAATAGCAATATAAACCATAATATTAAAAATGAAAGCCAGTGTTGACTGATTACTTTCTAAATGATAAGTAGACTCTTAGGCATTTTTGTATATGTTATTTCACTTAGAAATATATGTTAATTTAATAAAAATCAAATAGTATATTGAAGGGATAGATGTTAATTCTATATATAACTCAAAATGCAGATGCAAAAATTTCTTGAATTCTGCCTTAACTTACTAATTAAGAGAAATGGTTCATTAGTTTGTCTTTTTCTTAGAAAAATAACAAAGTAAATAAAAAATTTAATAACTGAACCAAGCAAAGAATTTTTGGCTCAAGATAAGACAAATTTGTAAAAATTATAAATGTGTTGATTAGTATGCTTATAATAGGGTTAAGATTCTCAAAATGACTACTTTGAAGGATAATTTTAGATGAGTTCTGGTGTGCTGGCTAGAAGTCAGTCTTAGGGTGTTTTTAGTTTTAGCTTGTAGAGAGAGAGTAGAAGGATATTGGTGTCTAGTGAAAATTTCTTGGTGATTTTAAGCTATGAGAGCAATTTATATCTAAATTTTTATAGAGAAGGGAAGAGTCAACCTTTTATTGTAAGTGTTAAGAGAAAGACTATGGTACCTATTCTGGAAAGCCAAAGTTAAATCTGTGTGAATTTGGATCAGTCATTTTAACATCTTTTAGTATCTTTAAAAAAAAATCTTAAACATGGATTTATATTTACTTTTGGGAGATGAACCAAAATATTAGTTTTCCACATGAAAAACATACATGTACACACAGTATAGAGCAACTGTGAGATGCAAATGAGATCCTGTACGAAAAGACTTGGGAACTCTAGCTTGGCAGATACAATGTATTCTAATGAGAAAATATTTTATGCAGAAAAATTAGAAGCGTATAATGACATTAGACTTCATTCTGCCTCCCGATTTCCTTGAAACACAAAGCTGTTACTTTAATTTTTGCATAACCAAACTTTGTCGCAGTTTTTCATTATGTAAATGAAAGAGAAATAATATCTGCCTTCCAGTTATCATATGGAAATACCAATGGAGACAAAGGCCCTATGTAAAGTACGAGATTACCTGGCATGAAATTGCCTTGCAAGTGCCTGGCACAAGATTGGTTTACAGTACGGGCTATTTATTATTAATGTAGAATTTGTGTACAACAGCTTGTCATTCAGTCTAATATTTTCAAATTACATGTTTGGAACACAGATTTGAGCATATTTTTGAGCAAAAATACTGACATTTTATTTTTTTAATACATTAATTACAGTCCAGGAGATAACTAGCAAAGGGAAAATAACCCACTTTATCAATAGAAAATGCACCAAGTAAATTCAGATATGATTCAATGACATAAATAACTTTGGACACAAAAGAGTCATAACAAAAAGCCCTAGCTTTATTTTCAGATTTCTAAATTACATATTGAAATTGAGCACATATAAATAGAAACATCATGCAGAATGCCCTGAATTTGAGAGATATTTTGTATTAGGCGTGGAAAAATCCTCAGACCTCTGAAAGAATAAAATTCTGTCATTACTCTGTCTTTTCTATTACTGGACCAGGCTGGTATGTGTTATAAATTAGCCCATTATACCCAAGAAAGGATATTGAATAGTCTCTATTCAGTTAGAAAAATGTCAGTAATACATTTTAGAAGTCAGACCCTTTTCTGGGTCTCTCTGATATTCTGCAATGTGCATCCAGTGTTTCCATGTACTGAATTTTGCTATGTAAAAATTCAAACTCTGAGATACAGTGGGAAGGAGAATGAGAGGATGTTGGGGACATTGTGGGACACAGGGGCAATACCACAGAAAAACTAGTTTCATTTAACAAAGTCCAGAATCCATCTTTGTTAAGGCTTCAGTACACCAGGGGAATAGATACCCTATGGGCTAGGTCATCATATATTAGCAGTTCTTCTTTCTTACATGGAGTGTTTCCAAAATAAATCTCACCCATTTTTTTCTGAATCCTATGGTAAAGGACTGGAACTGTAGTTTTATGGGCTGAGAGCAGTAGCTCACAATTCACTTCACAGGCATCTCTCGAAGTGCCCAAGTAGTTACTATGAGTCTGCACTTTGCTTCTTGGTCCAGGTAGAGATATTCTGAATAAACATGTAAGAAAAATAGCCATATTTATATGGTTTAAACATTTATATGTTTTTAATATTTATATGTTAATTTGGGTAGAGGGAGGATATTTTTTGCTACATGCCGCAAAATTTGGGCAGTCTCTCTTAGGTAGAATCTAATGCATGCAATGTAAAACTGTAATCAATGCTTCTTGAACTTGGGATGAGGTAATGGATTTATTTAATATACTCAACTTAAAAATAAAAAAATAACTATTAATTTTGTTATAAATGAACTTAAATGTAATACATATGTGCAAATATTTTGTTATTTGCTTTCTCTGGCTCACTATGTGAATGTAGGGTTTGAGATTCATTCTCTTTAATGGGAAAAGAGATTTCTGTTTGATATCCAGTCCGTAAATGGATATCTAGTAAATCAGAAAGATTGCTTTTGACCACAGGTAACAGAAAACCAAGGGTGCTTTTAAAGCATTAGGATGTTTAATTTGATGAAGAAGAATCCCAGAGGTAGATAGTATGCGGGTTGTTCACTGGCTTAGTGATACCAGCAAGAACCCAGGCATTCTCAGTCTTTGCTCAGGATGTTGGCCCTGTCTTTGGCTCCTTTATGGTCACAGAAGGCCGTTATAACTCATGGCACCAGTCCTAATGTGATGGCCTTTAGGGTGGAAAGAGTGGGAAGGGGACAGTATCAAAAGATACATATCACTCTGTATATATGTCTCTTTACTTAAATATTTCCTAAAAGCAATTTTAAAATTTTTTTGTATTTTCCAGAATTATGCCTCATGGCCACCTTTAATTGCAAAGAAGGCTGGGAAGATGTATTTCTATCATCTTTAAACTCTGGGAGCTGGGATTGGCTATTGAATGGGTAACCAAGGATTCATATCAGTTATAATCATTGTGTTTGAATTTCCTGTGTTACACATAAACATTAACCTTTTCAGTCAGAAGGACATTTCTGATATCTCTTAATACCACAAGAGCTAAATATACTGAAGCCTATCTTCTTCAATAGTAATGTGTCATAAAGATCAATAACATTTCTTAATAGCAGAATTCTATGTATGAACATATAAGTTTTCATGTACCATAAATGAGTATTTTGCTCATATACATATACATACATATAACATATGCTCAATGAATATTTATTAAAGAAAACTAAGAGCAGAAACTGACCCACCACTTGCATTTCTCTGAATAACACTATAAATCTTCATTGCTACAATTAAAGCAAACATTAAATTCCACACTTGATTAATGTGAAAACAAAAATGCCCTATTAATAAAAACAACAATTGAAGCCATTGATCACATGGGTGTATGAATCACCAAGGGTGATCCTCAGGACTGGAAGATAAATGAGTGTTATAAATGTCAAGAAGACTGAAGCTATTGTAAGAATTTCTTTCTTTTTTTTTTTTTTTAGTTGAAAAGTAAAATGTATTTTTTAATATATTGTATTATGTTACTACAGTTGTCCCATTTCTTCCCTTCATTCCCCTCCATCATGCACACCCCTCCCACCCACATTCCCCCTCTTTAGTTCATGTCCATGTGTCATAAGTTCTTTAGCTTTTACATTTCTCATACTATTCTTGTCCTCCCCCTATTTTCTCTCCACTGTCTATGCTACTTATTCTCTGTACCTTTTCTCCCTCTCTCCTCCTCCCACTCCCCTGTTGCTGACCCTCCATATGATCTCCATTTCTATGTTTGTTCCTGTTATAGTTGTTTGCTCAGTTTGCTTTTGTTTTAGGTGTGGTTGTTAATAACTGAGTTTGCTGTCTTTTTACTGTTCATATTTTTTATCTTCTTTTTCTTAGATAAGTCCCTTTAACATTTCATAGAATAAGGGCTTGGTGATGATGAACTCCTTTAACTTGACCTTATCGGAGAAGCGCTTTATCTGCCCTTCCATTCTAAATGAAAGAATTCCTTTGCTGGATAGAGCAAACTTGTATGAAAGTCCTTGCCTTTCATGACTTGGAATACTTCTTTCCAGCCCCTTCTTGCCTGGAAGGTCTCTTTTGAGAAATCAGCTGACAGTCTGATGGGATCTCCTTTGTAAGTGACTGTCCCCTTATCTCTTGCTGCTTCTAGAATTCTCTCCTTCATTTTAATCTTGGCTAATGTAATTATGATGTGCCTTGGTGTGTTCCTCCTTGGGTCCAACTTCTTTGGGACTCTCGGAGCTTCCTGGACTTCTGGAAGTCTATTTCCTTTGCCAGATTGGGGAAGTTCTCCTTGATTGTTTGTTCAAATAAATTTTCCACTTGTTGCTCCTCCTCTTCTTCTTCTGGTACCCCTATAATTCTGATGTTGGAATGTTTAAAGATGACCTGGAGGTTTCTAAGCCTCTCCTCATTTATTTGAATTCTTGTTTCTTCCTTCTCTTCTGTTTGGTTGGTTGTTTCTTCCTTCTGGTCCACACCATTGATTTGAGTCCCAGTTTTCTTCCCATCACTATTGGTTCCCTGTGCATTTTCCTTCACTTCACATAGTGTAGCCTTCATTTGTTCATCTAATTTGCAACCAAAATCAACCAATTGTGTGAGCATCCTGATCACCAGTGCTTTGAACTGTACATCTGATAGGTTGGCTATTTCTTGATCACTTAAAAGTATTGGCTATGATGGTTTGATATGTTCTTTCGTTTGAGCCATTTTTTTTTTCCTTTTCTTTTTTTAGTCTGGTCATGTCTGTTACATATGGGGGTGGAGCCTTACGTGTTCACCAGGGTGGGGCAACCCAGTTGCTGGGTAGTGATGCTGTATGTGGGGGCGAGGTCAGAGAGGGAACAATGGCGCTTGCTTTGCTCTCTTTCAGATTTCAGTCCCCTCTGTTAGGCTGGGAGTCTCTCCAGACACTTCAACCCCTGCAAGTGTTTTCAATCTGTGCTTTTAGGCTTTATTTTCTGGTGCTGGGGCCCTGGGTTGAGCAGTCTGTCTGGCTGCCCATTTTTTACTGGTTTATCTGCGTGCGAATGTGTGACCATGGTCAGCTGCCTTGTGTGCCTCGCTAGGTCTGCTCGTTGCCTCCCCGCACCCGGTACCCGCCACCTGTGTGCCTGGGGTGTGCCAACTGCCGCCTGCGCATTTGGGACCACTAGCCACGGCTTTTTCCTGCCACAATTTCTCTCCACCAGCTGCCAACTCCGCTCTTCTTACCGGACTGGGTGAATTGTTGTTGTTTTTGGACTTCCATACAATTCAATTTTCTTTCTATTCTGGTTGGTTTTTTTTGGTTCTAAATTTTTGTTGTTCTTAATTTTGCTTGTGAGAGGAGGAGGCACAGTGTGTCCACCTCTGCCTCCATCTTGGCCAGAAGTCCAAGAATTTCTTTGTTACATACACGTACATATATGCTCACTCATACAGAATGGCTTTTTTAGAGGATATCTTGACATACATTATAAAAATTTGAAGTAGAATTTTCTTGTTTGCTAAAGTACACAGATGAACTATGTCATATTGAAATTATACATTCTAAAACTAGAGTACTGTAAAAGGTGCCCTTACATTTGCAAGGAACCTTGAAAATCTAGGTTACTTTGTGTCTTTAGTGCCTGTTGTGCTAGTGTCTTAGAGAGGTAAGGGGGAACATGGGGCACTATGTGATTTTTGTAAGCAGTAGACATGAGAATATAAAAGGGAAATGCCAAGGGGATGCCTGGCACAGCTGGAGGGGAAGGGTGGATGCAGGCCACGTGAGATGTTTGCCTGGGGTGGGACTCTTCTGCAGCTCAGGGGGATGTGCACACAACATGCTCATTAGACAGTTTGTTTATAGATACTTGTTTGCTGAGCTCATACAATTGGGGGTTTAATGGGATGAAGAAGAGCTTGATGTTTTTCTATTTTAATATATTTTATTGTATCTAATCCAGGATATCCAAACATTATCAGTGGTTTTATAGACAAGCCCCACATTACTATTCTTTTTAAAATTTAAAGACTCTAGGAGAATTTGTTAGGGTAAGTATATGTAATCCAGGAAATTGTTTTTGAGTTAATTATTGATATATGCTTTTTGCAATGCATGGAGAGAGAGCATAAAGGATAATTTGTGACTATAAGGGATAAATACTTATATTAGTGTTGTAGATTTCAATTTTAAGATAAGGTTTTGCATTTTATCTTTACATTTTAAAACATTTTTTAAGAGGCTACATAATGACGTGACTTTAAAACTGGCATCTAGCATTTACTTTTGCCCCCACAAGATTTATGAGGAGACGATACTTATCTTCAAACTGTTTAGTCAGATACTTATGAATACCCATTATGGATCAGGAACTATTCAAGGAGATGAAGACATAGGAATGAACAAAATAGACAAGGCCTCATAGATCTTATTTTCTTGTAGGGAAATCGCACAATAAAGAAATAACAAGTGTGTATGTAGTTTGTCAGGTGGTGTTTGGTGCTTCTGGAGAAAAATAGCAGGGATTACTGTTTTGGGTAGGTGGGTGGGGACTGTTGCTAAGGTGATTGTAGAAGGTCTCAAAGGTGAGGTTCCTCACAGCTAAAGGATCTTAAGGAGTTTAGGGAACAAGCTGTAAGCGCACCTGGGAGAAGACATTCCAGACAAAGGGAAATGAACACAAAAGTTTTAACTCATGAGAAAACTTGGTCTGTTTGAGGAACACATAATTAATTAAAAAATGCTTAATTTAAAAATTGCTTAAAATTGTTTAATTAAAAAAGTGAATGAGCATATATAAAAATACACATACATGCCTATAGGTCTGTCATTAACACTAATTCTTTATTAAGGCACTAATGAAAATGGGACTTAGAGAATTCTATTTAGGTCTTTGTTTATGGACCTACTTTGTTGTTATCTACTGATTTCCTTATCATAATAGATACTTTTTTTTAAATATTATGTACTGAATATCATGCTAAAGGATTTATACACATCTTAATGGCTTTCTCAGTCTTAAAGAGTGAGATTTATTGAAGTTAAGTTGTGTAATTTTTCATAGCCAATGAGTGGCTGAAACAGAATTAGCACTTTGTTTCTCAAAAGATGCCACATTCTAAACTAATTCACTAAAGCTCGGATTGAACTTGAAATTTTCTTATATTTGGTATCATGTACAAACTGAAAAAGATATCTATAGTTGTTAAAAATTTAGCCTTTAGTAATTTAGCCTTCTGTAAGTTTATGAATTTATGTGGTTGTATATATCCTAAATTACATTCTTTGGGACACTATCTCAAAAGATTTGAATAGTATTTAAATACAAAAGTGGTTCTATGATCAAGTAATTTTTAGAAAAACTAGTTTATATAAAGATAAACATGCTATTTGAATACAGGGCTTCCAAGAGTATTTAAGATGCTAAAGTTCATTGAACATCTCCATAAAGTGAATGTCTCCAAATTATTTGATTACAGAAGAACTGTTTGTGAAACACCTATTAATATTCAGGGGTGTCCAACCTTTTGGCATCTCTGCGCCACACTGGAAGAAGAATTGTCGTCTTGGGCCACATAATAAATTCATTGCAACATGTAATCACAAAAGAATCTCATAATGTTTTAAGTAAATTTATGATTTTTGTGTTGGGCCACATTCTTAGCCATCCTGGGCCACATGTGGCCCATGGGCTAGACACCCGTGAATGAACTACTTTACACAGAGCACAGTTTCTGAAATGATGCTCTAGCTATTTCAGTTCCTATGAGCTACTTCCTAGGTCTATTTCATACAGATGGTCTATTATGCTTCGATGAGATCACACTCTGGTTACTGATTACAGGAAAATACCTTCTCTCCTGTGCTGCCTCCATTTGGAAGAAATGTAACTTGAAATTAGGTGGTAAAATATAACACTCAGTATTAGTAACATCTAGAACATGGGTGTCAAACTCATTTTCACCAGGGGTCACTTCAGCCTCGAGGTTGCCTTCAAAGGGCTGAATGTAATTTTAGGATTGCATAAATGTAACTACTCCTTAACAGTTAAGTGAGAGCTCGGTGCTGCCACTGGGTAGAAATAAGGTGCCAGGCCCCATAAAAGTACGTGGAGGGCCTTGTGTTTGCCACTTGTGATCTAGAAGCTTTCCCTCCAGTATTCAGAAATCCTTTAGTGTTGGTTTGTGAGTTATACATACAAATATCCATCTCTTTCATTCCTTCTTACCTATTTTCAGTACCTGTGAGTAAAGAGGAGATAATAGTCTGTTTCTGTTTTTCTTCTTTATCGTTTGCTGTTTTATCATGTCTTGCCTGTCTGTGTGCCTTTTAGGTCTTTTCTACCTGATTCTATAGTCATTGACAAGCTTTAAGTATGCCTGTTCTTGTAGTCCCACATATAATGACACAATTAAATTTGAGAATAGACTTATTTTATCTTTGGCTTGTTAATGAGATTTCTGTTCATTTGTGGTACCTATTTGGGACTTCGGTGTAATTTAACAATAGAAGAGAGGAATGTGTAAGAAAATTAAAAAATTTGGTGACATCTTTTCTTTTGGCCCCAACTTTCTGGACATCCCAATTAACTTGGGAAGTCTTAGTTTCAAAAACATCTTTTAGTCTACAGGGTTTTTCCACTCACAAGATCAGCAGAACCAAAGATGGTGCCCTCAGTCATTGTTCCATTTATTTCCATTAAACACTTTTTAGAATTTAAGCATTTCTGGGGACTAATACCATTTGTTAGAGCAAGTTGAGTAATTGTTGCTGGGAAAACTACTTTCATTTACCCAGACTCTTCTTTAGGAAGTGGGATAGCTTCTACCACCCCTGGTTTTTCCTCTTGTGCTTCTTGGCATTGCCGTCTCATAGTTCTGCACTGAGAGCCACCTGAGAGAAGACACGCGGACACAGCATCCTGGATCCTAGAGCCTAGACATTTCCACAGATCTATCTGCTTTCCCTTACACACATCTGGGAGTAAACCTCCCAAAGTTTACTGGTAGGAAAATTCTGTTGATTCTCCTCAAGCAATATATGCAAAAGCTGGAAATCTCTTCTCTCCCTCAAATTCTAAAAGTGATTCATACTAAAGTGGTAAGGGCTGGCTGCTTGAGAATCATAAGGTCACCACAGTCTGACACCTTTCTAGAAATGGCAGCTGTTGACAGGATCCCTGTATGGGTTCAAAGCAGCAGCCCCTTATTGGCAGCAGCTTCAGTCAGCGTGGATGTGTCCCTTGAACTGTGGCTTCTGGTTGAGTTGGCAAAAGCTTTCTAGGGACTGATAGCTGAGAGTTGATTCCTCACAGTGGTAGAGGGCTACAGTACTAAAACGCCCCCACAGCTTTTTCAAAAAAGTTCCACCTAGTCCTCTGAAGTTGTATTGGCAAAGCAAGTGTGTTGTGGAGCACTACACTGCTATCCTCCTGTGGGGGGGTGGGGGGGGGGCGCTCCGCCCACAGACCCACAGATGAGAATAAAACTACCAAGGCATGATCTGCTTGGGGAGGAAAGGTGGCCAAACTCTCAAAGGAGAATGACCCAGAACCCCTTCCTCACTGGGCTTTTATTGGGTTCAAAAATGCGGGAATACAGGTAAATCAGGCAGCAAGGATCAAACAATGGTTAGTTAACATTTCAAAGAAATCTGAGGGCTTAATCTGAGTCAGTGTCTGTCAGGAAAGGGGATTGCAAAACTTGGGAGACATCCATTTCCTCCTCGGACCCTTATCATTTAAATGAGAGCACTCTTAGCAAACAAAGCAGGTTTCACAGGACTTTACAAATTCTTATGCTCCATCACCAGAGCAGGGAACTGCTCTGGCTGGCACAGGGTGGGGCGGCACCATCCAAAATCATAGTTTCAGGCTTAAATGGATTAGAGCCAGGAAGCATCTCCCAGATGGAAATGGGGACTCAGGCTATGTCAGAATAGCTGGGGGGCAAGGGTTCATCACCCCCTCTTTGCTGCAGCCCCCTGAGTCCTTCCATGAGGGTCTTCCAAGTGGTCGTGTCTGGCTTAGGTTGCCCCTCCCGTGAGGAGTCTTACCCATTATTGACTATCCAACCAAGCGTTGGGGCCAGAGATGGATGAAGCAGAAGCAGTGCTTCTGCCAGGGTGATAAGCTTTGTCTCCTTAGTGGCTCACGTCCTCTTGACAGAACAGACCCAGATGAAGCTGGTCTTGGCTCTTACTCAGCCTAGCCATGGGGTGCAGGTTACAACTCCTGAGAACAGGCTGAACGGTCCCCAACATCCTCCCACTCCGTTCCCTCTCATTCATTAAACTGTAGAATGTTTGAGCTGGAGAAAACATCCCTAAGCTCAACTCCTTATTTTGCAGTTGCGAAATATGGGCCTCGGGGTTAAACCAAGCCTGGGAGTTTTACCTCTACTCTCCCTTCTTCCCCAAGTCCAAAGGCATTTCTACAAGTTATATTTGTCTCAAAATGCTTTGAACATGAGCCCTGTCAAACGACTTAAGGTTTTTTGCTGTAAGTAGAGGAAACTGACTCTGACTGAGCTAAGCGAGGGAAAGGCCGTAGACCGGGGATATAGTGGATTGTTCAGAGAATTAAAAGATTTGAAAAATCGGAATTTGGGAAACTGCAGGGGCCCCAACCTCAGACTCGTGAGGCTCAAGGCTTTGGATGTTGCTTTCTGCTACCAGGGGTTTCCTCTTTAGAGTTAAAATCCCAAAGAAGCCTCTAATCAGCTGATTTCAGTTCATGGGTCCACCTCCACATAAGTGTTTGTATGTGAGAGAAGGAGCGTGTTTTATTTTATTTTGTGAGGATGAGGAGGGTGACTTCGTATGACTGACCACCCCAGCGAACCACATGGCATGAGGAGGAAGCAGCTTGCTCAGAAGAGGGGAGATGGAGGTACTGCCCGTTGATGCCCAGAAGAGAGGATGGAATGCTGGGTGCTCAAATCAAGACTTCTGTCCTACTGACACATATTCATATGGTGTTAGAGGGGTAACCCGGATGGAAAATAGTGGCTAAACCCACCACTCTCTGGAAGTGGCCCTCTCTTCTGTTCACTTCATTTCTTCCTCTTTGCTTTTCCTCACCCCTCTTTCTCGGGTTCAGTCAATACAGAGAAAGGTGTCACCTCCCCACTTCCTCCATTACCAATATAAGCACATCAGGGTAGAAGCTGGAGTGAAAAGAGGGTCAGGAGTGTGTGCTGGGCAAGTACAGATGATTTCTTTCAGAAGCCAAAAGCACAGTGATGGGATGGCTTGGTGGATTTCTACATGGTGAGTGCCTGTGTCCCTCCCTCAGCCCCTGCCTCTCTCTGTGCCCAGGCCCTTCAGGGCAGCACACAGAGAGTCAGATGCAAGTAGTGTCCTGTCACTCTGACTGGAAGAGCAAATTTTGATTTGAACACAGACATTGCTTAGGTGATAGGGTTCTGTTTTGGCCTTTGTTAGTGAATTGTTTAGTAATTGCCATTATTGTTTTATCAGAAGTTAAACTCTTAGCAAAATACTCTATTAGTCCGAGATAATGTGTTTTAATGTTTAGTTCTTTGTCTTAGTAAGATTAAAAAAACCTAATGATAGAATCCCTTGAAAAAATTTAAAGACAATTTAAAATTTAAGGGGAACAAAGTATTTGTTTAAAGATAGGGAATTGGAGTATTCTGCCTAGAATATATACTCAACTACTCTGAGTTGCTCTCCTTTAAAATATATTGCATAGAGGGGACAATTAATATTGACCAACTATCTTAGACCTATATGAGATTAGGCTGTAATTTTTATCTTTTTTCTCCTCTGTTTTCTAAGATTAGATGGGCCATTAAAGAAAAAGTTTGCCCTCTGCCAAAAGGAATCTAAGAGACATGGGGGGTCTTTATCTTGTAAGTGCAGTGTTCTACATTAAAGTCTTTCATTCCTTTAAATATTTCATAAGATTGAGTAAAATAACATGTATTCATTTAGGAATTCAAACTTATAAAGTATTCAAAAGAAATACTGCTGGTTGGATCTGAGAGTTGAACATTTATTCACTTGTTGAATTCATTTAATTGTGTAGGCATTTTAACACAGTAGACTTAGAAAGTGATAGCATAAAAACAAAATGTACATATACTGATTTCTTTTTGTATTGAGATAATATTCACACAACATAAAATTCACTATTTTAACCATTTTAAAGTATAGCCTACTGTGGGTTTTAATATATAAGCAATATTGTGCAACTATCACCTTTTTTCTAGAAGTAAAATCTTCTGGAAAGTTTTTACTAAAAAACAAACAAAAAAAAAACCCAAAAACCAAAAAAAAAACCCTATCCTAATTCTCCCCCCCAATCCCCTAGCAACCATGGGTTTACTTTCTGTCCCTGTGAATTTCCCTAATCTGAACATTTTATTTAAATGGAACCATACAATGTGTTGTCTTTTGTGTCTATTCTTTAACTTAGCATAATACAATCATTTCAAAGTTTATTCATGTTGTAGCATGTATCAGTAGTTTATTAAGTTTTATGGCTGAATGATACTCCATTGTATGTATTACATTTTGCCTGTTTATAAGTTGATGGATATTTAAGTGGTTTCCACTTTCTGCAGTCACAAATACTGCTGCTACAAGTTCTTGTGTGAACAACTTTTCAGTTCTCTTTGGCATGTATCTGGCTGTAGAACTGCTGGATCATATGGTAACTCTGTCTTTAACTTTTTGAGGAACTGTCAGATTCCACAGTGCCCACACCATTTTACATTCCCACCCACAATGTATGAGGGTTCCAATTTCTCTGTATTCTCCCCAACTCTTGTTATTTTACATTTTTTAAAAAAATTACAGTCATCCTGGGTAGTATCCCATTGCGGTTTTGATTTGCATTTTCTTCATAACTAATGATGATGAGTGTATACTAAGTTTTAATCTACACTTTTATGCTGAGAAGCTCAGCAACAAATGCCATTGAACAGAAAACTCAAGCAGTATATACAAATTAACATTATGATACAACCTTCTTGTCAGTGTGCTACAATAAATTCATGTGTGCATTTCATAAGGACCTCTAGTTAAGTAGGAAAATAGTCTCATGGGGGATGGGAGTGGGCTGTAGTATCTAGGATTCTAAGGTGGCTGTGACATAGAACGAAACCCTTTCTGAGGAGAAATGGGTCTTTCACGAATTGTTAGGAGCCATTTGAATACTACATGTAAGAAGTGTCCTCTATAGGAAGTGAACTGGATGATTGCCTTCAATAACCCTGACCTCCTGATCATGAACCATTTTTCTCTTCTGCAGTGCCCCATTTCTCCTTCTCATGAGATCCTCAGGCATCTAGGGTACCTGATTTGTCTAGTTTTCTCCTTTCTAAGTTTAGTCTTCAAGAGAATTTGATGGTTTTAACCTACATGTTAATGTGGAGGTAATCTAATGTGTTCCAAGAACAAAACAAGAAAAAGTCAGTGAAATAGTTTAGTTTGCCGCTTACGTGAACTCCATCTCCTTTGCTTGTATTCTTTGTGTTCTCTGTATGGTCTCTCTTTCTTCTATTTCTGACTGGCTGTACACTGTCACCTGACTTTTCTTTCTGTTCTGAGGATAAGTGTCACTTTCAAATATGGACCCTGAAGCTGTGGTCTAAAAATCTTTTGTGGAGGTGTTTAAAGTAATAGCAAATACATGCTAAGTGGTTTCCTTCATAGGACTACCTTAGGGTTTTAGAAGATGGATTCTGTGAGGCTGTTTTGGTTGTTTTATTTCTCCCTCTCTGTTACTTATTTTTGGATATGTGACACCTGGTATTGGATTCCAAATATTCCAATGACCTCAGTTTTTAAAAACATCTAATAGTGTGAACTTTTTACAGTTCACACTTTTATGAAGCAGACAATTCAGATTATAAACCAGGAGAGTTTAAACTAGGGAAACTGAGACAAAGCTAAGATGGTTTGATGTTTCAGGGAAACATTTGCTATGCTGTTACCTGACCAATCTTAGATCTCTTTTGAGTTCCATGAAATTTACAGTGTTAATTACTTCTTAAAATTTCTTTTTTACTTATTGGTTTTTAGAGAGAGAGAAAAAAAAAAAAACCCCATCAATCTGTCATTCCACCTATTTATGCATTCAGTGGTTGATTCTTGTATGTGTCTCCACCAGGGATTGAACCTGCAACCTTGGTGTATGGGGATATGCTCTAACCATCTGAGCTACCCAACCAGGGCGCTGCCTGTACTTTCAAGAAGCAATTATATATAGATCCTGAGTTGCACTCTTCAATGAACAGGACACTTTCCAGATCTAACAGAAGAGTGCTCCTTGTCTTTCAACTACATCATCCCTTCAAGATGCATCTGAATTATGATAAGTGTTATTTTGGGGCTTTAGAGTAATATGTTTTCCTATCTTTGTACTTACTTGTAACTACCATATTAAATAGAGTACCAACACTGTTTATTTTTCCTAAATCAGCTGTAAGCCAGTCATTTATGTACTATTGCTGATTTGACTGTCTTGTTCCACTGCCTCTTTGCTATTGGTATTTGATAATCTCAATATAGTTAGTTTTGGGGAAGATTCATTTGTTCTGAGAAGGAAAAAAAAAGAATGCTAATAACCAATTTAAGGAAATCGTATTTAAGTATTATTATCTGTAGCAATGATTTTCTGTTTTATCTTACACTGTCGTTAGGCTAATACTGCCTGGTATTGTGTTTCGATTCTCTACACTCTTATCCAGGAAACTTCCAGCTTTTAGTTTGATTATTATTATGAAAGAAATAATAATAATGATTTGACTCATTAGTTCTTCATTTAATGAATTCAGATAAAAATTGAGGAGCCCAAGTAAATCATGTCTGAACAATTTAGAATGTTTATCTCCAAGGAAAATAAAATAAAATCCCTTGACAATAATTTACATGTTGTATGAAGAAGTTGCTATGAGTAACAGATTGGCACATGAAAATTTTATTTTCTCAAGGGTTGTACCTCTTCCCAGATTTCTGCACATGTTTCTTTTTCTTCCAGTTCATCTGCTTTCATGAACAAGTTTCAGTGTGTATATGGTTACTAAATCATGTTTGATTGAAATGCTGTATGTTACCAAATAGGAATGATGGATACCTCAAAAGTCAAGGGCCCAAACACTTTTTAAAAAATTTTTATTTTAATTGTTGTTCTTGTGCAGTTTTCTGTCTTTTACTCCCATCCCAGCCTACCACCCCAGCCCTCCCTACCTTCCTCCCATTTCCACCCCCCTAGTTTTTGTCCATGTGTCCTTTATACTTGTTGCTCTAAAACCTTCCCCTTTTCCCCTGAAATTCCCTCCCCTCTGGTGACTGTCAGCCTATTCTCAATTTCAGTGTCTTTGGTTATACTGTGCTTGTTTGTTTGTTTTGTTGATTAGGTTCCTGTTGAAGGTGAGATCATATGGTATTTGTTTTTCACTGCCTGGCTTATTTCGCTTATCATGATGCTCTCCAGTTCCATCCATGCTGTTGCAAAGGGTAGGAGCTCCTTCTTTCTTTCTGCTGCATAGAATTCCGTTGAGTAAATGTACCACAGTTTTTTGATCCATTCATTTACTGATGGGCACCTAGGTTGCTTCCAATACTTGGCTATTGTAAATTGTGCTGCTATGAACATAGGGGTGCATAGGTTCTTTTGGATTGGTGTTTTAGGGTTCTTAGGATATAATCCAAGCAGTGGAATTGCTGGGTCAAAAGGTAGATCCATTTTTAGTTTTCTTAGAAAATTCCATACTGTTTTCCATAGTGGTTGTACCAATCTGCACTCCCACCAACACTGCCCTAGGGTCCCCTTTTCTCCACAACCTCTCCAACACTTGCTGTTTGTCCAAACACTTGAAAGAATGATTTGGAGAAGGCTTGGGAAACTATGAAGTCATGTAAAGAATAATGAACCTGAAATGAAGAATAGAGAAGAAACAGAGGCATCAGAAGGAAGAAAAGAAATATTGTTACTATGGAGAGAAAGAAAGAGAAGAAGAGGGAGAGAATGAACAAGAACTAACTGCAAGGAGGGTAGTTAGGATTGTTATGATGAGAAAGATAAGGAGAGGGAAAGAAAGTGGTTCTATTACTTGAGTTGTCTGTCATTGGCCTAAACTGTTCCTTTGTATAATTAGCAGTAAAGGTTAACTTCTTAAGGGATTTCCCCCCTGATATTTAGACTCTGACATATATTTTTTCTGTTCTCTTTATTTCTGTGTCATGTGCATGTAAAATTTATATAATCTAGGCTATGATTTATTCATAAAGCTCTGATTCACTGGGAAAATATTTTCTTTAAAGGTTTAAATATATTTTAATATATTTTATTGAATGTGCTGTTACAATTGTCCCATTTTTTTCTCCCCTTTATTCTCCTCCACTCTGTAACCCCACTCCCAGCTTAGTTCATGTCCATGGGTTGTACATATAAGTTCTTTGGCTTCTCCATTTCCCATACTATTCTTAACCTATCCCAGTCTATTTTGTACCTACCATTTATGCTGCTTATTCCCTGTACCTTTTCCTCTATTCTTCCCCCACTCCCTCCCTGCTGATAACCCTCTATATGATCTCCATGTCTGTGATTCTGTTCCTGTTCTAGTTGTTTGCTTAGGTTTTTTTGTTTTGTTTTTTAGGTTCAGTTGTTGATAGTTGTGAATCTGTTATCATTTTACTGTTCATATTTTTGATCTTTTATTTCTTAGATAAGTCCCTTTAACATTTCATATAATAAGGGCTTTGTGATGATGAACTCCTTTAGCTTTACCTCATCTGGGAAGTACTTTATCTGCCCTTCCATTCTAAGTGATAGCTTTGCTAGATAGAGTAATCTAGGATGTAGGTCCTTGCCTTTTATGACTTGGAATACTTCTTTCCAGCCCCTTCTTGGCTGTAAGGTCTCTTTTGAGAAATCAGCTGACAGTCTGATGGGATCTCCTTTGTAAGTGACTGTCCCCTTATCTCTTGCTGCTTCTAGAATTCTCTCCTTCATTTTCATCTTGGCTAATGTAATTATGATGTGCCTTGGTGTGTTCCTCCTCTGGTCCACCTTCTTTGGGACTCTGAGCTTCCTGGATGTCTATTTCCTTTGCCAGATTGGGGAGGTTCTCCATTATCTTTTCAAGTTAATTTTCAATTTTTTGGTCTTCCTCTTCTCCTTCTGGCACCCCTATGATTTGGATGTTGGAACATTCGAAGTTGTACCAGAAGTTCCTAAGTCTCTCCTCATTTTTTTGAATTCCTTTTTCTTCATTCTGTTTTGGTGGAATGTTTGTTTCTTCCTTCTGGTACAAACTGTTGATTTGAGTCCTGATTTCCTTCCCTTTACTCTTGGTTCCCTATACATTTTCCTTTATTCCATTTTGCATAGCCCTCAATTCTTCCTCTATTTGTGATCATACTCAACCATTTCTGTGAGCATTCTGATTACCAGTGTTTTGAACTGTGCATCTAATAGGCTGGCTATCTCTTCATTGCTTAGTTCTATTTTTTGAGCTTTGATATGTTGTTTTACTTAGGCCAAATTTTTTTGTCTTCAGTGCCTATTATATAGTAAGGGGTGGAGCCTTAGGTATTCACCAAGGTGGGGCAACCCGTGTCACTGCATTGTGTGTCTGTATGTAGGGGAGGGGTTTGACAGGCATCAATATCCCTCACTCAGCTCTCTGCTGGTTTTCAGTCACTTCCTCCACTACCCACAAGCAAAGTGGGCCCTTCTGGTGCTGATTCCTGGGGAGGTGGGTTTGTGTACCTTCTAGGACCCTGTGGGTCTCTCCAGTGAAATCTATGTGAGGCTGGGAGTTTCTCCCATTGCTACAACCCCCACAGATTTTCACAGAGGTTTTGAGGTTTTATTTCCCTTTGCTGGAACCCTTGGTTGTGCGGTCTGACTTACTCCCCAGTTGTTCCTCTGAATTTATCCACAGGCAGTTGTGGGGCCACCTGGTCCACCAGCTGCTGCCTCACTGGCCCCAGATCTCTAGTTGCTGCCTTGCCATGAGTTCTCTCCGCCCTTGCTGCCCATCTCTGCCCCTCCTACCAGTCTGGATGAATGTTTCTTAACTCCTTGGATGTCAGACTTCCATACAGTTCAATTTTCTGGAAGTTTTGGTTATTTTTTGTTTTTAAATTTGTTGCTCTCCTTTTCTTGGTTTTGTGAGGAGGCAAAGTGTATCTACCTATACCTCCATCTTGCCTAGAAGTCTAAAAGGTTTAAATTTTAACAAAAATAAATAATAGCACAAATTGTTATTATTTTAAATCTTAGGAGAATAGTTTCTACAAAACATAAAAATATAATCTAATATTGTAAAGCTAGTATAAATAGATGTATCAGACACCAGGTGGGATCTGTTCTTTTACTGAAATGATATCATATAACATTACCCTCTAAATCCACACCTTTGATAGTAAATGCTAGAGCTAATACCTATAAGAATTCATTTACTTTTTAGGAAGGCAGTAGATATAAAGTAAAAATACATACTTTGGCCTCAGGCCGGCTTCAGTTCAAATTCTGGCTTAGTCATTCCCTATTGTATATTTGGATGCATTACTTAATTTCTTTGAACCTCCATTACCTACTCTGTGAAATAAATAAAGTGTTTACAAAACATACGCAGTCCCCTGTGTACAGTAATTATTCAATAAATGTTGTGTATTATGATGAGTATTATCATCCTATTTTTTCTCCTCTAGTATTTAAAAATAATTAGTAATTCTCACAATCTATTTTTCTATTCTGCTTCTCTTGACACCTCTTATTCCCCCTTTATACACCATTTAGCAGGGCTTTGGATGAAACAGTAGATTCATCAATTTTAGAACCTTTGGACAGAAAAAGACCTTAAGTGGCCACCACATGTTTCAAAATAGTGGAACATCTGGAAAGTTCAAAACCAAAACAGATTTTTTTCTCTGCATAATTTAAAGAATAAAATAGCCATGACCTATTTTGGTAATATCATATATTATTTATGTATAGTCTAGATTTCTCTTTGTTCAGTCAATCCATTCAATAAGAAAAGTGTACACATATCTACACAACAATTCCTGACTAAATTGTAAATCCTTTATGATTGCCTCATGTGTGGATAAATGTCCTTTACATGTCTCAGTGTTGGTTCTGCGTCCAGTTAGAATGCAGGAGGTCACAAAACATCAGTGTTCTTGACATAACATTGAGAAGAAATTTAAACTGGATGAAATACAAAATGTATTTTCTTTAAAGCCACCAAAGAACTATGAATTTAATTGAACTTTTAGTGGCTGTGAGTGTGGTGTCATAGCAGGTTGAATCTGATAGAGATACAAACACAGAGAATGTCCAGCCCTCCTTCCACTACTACTCTACAGAACTGCTGACTGACTAGCTGCATGGGAACCTAGGAGCTAGGCTGGAAAAGAGAGTTTTCTTGAGGTATTTAGATCCCTACTTCCTGTGGAAGGACATATTTGATTCTACCCCTAAGATACTTGAACCTAGAAGTGAAATAAAACCAGCTGAAGTAGAAAACCAGCCCCAACGGTGTTTAATTTATCAGATATAAGAAGTTAGCCCCTCTAGGTGTCTGGTGAGGAAAAGGGAAGCTGTTTTTATGGAAAATAATCACCTGTCTTAGTCTTGGTTATTGTTTCATACACAATGACTGACTGACATACAATAAAAACTAAGAGACATGAAAAGAAGCAGGTTCATAATAAAAAAAACATGCGTGCACTCATAGAGATATTGAAATTAGTAGAAAAGGACTTTAAAATAACTTATTTTAAATATGTCCAATACTTAGAGGAAAAGGACAAAATGGATGAAAAGATGTCAATGACAAAAAAAGAAACTTAAAAGAACCATATACAAATTTTAGAATAAAAAACACAGTATCTGAAGTTAATATTCAATGGGCTTATTTGACTGGGCAGAGCAGAACCAAAAATTAGTGAACTAAAAAACATATCAATAATCACTATGGAAAACAGTATGGAATTTTCTAAGAAAACTAAAAATGGATCCACCTTTTGACCCAGCAATTCCACTGCTTGGATTGTATCCTAAGAACCCTAAAACACCAATCCAAAAGAACCTACGCACGCCTATGTTCGTAGCAGCACAATTTACAATAGCCAAGTATTGGAAGCAACCTAGGTGCCCATCAGTAAATGAATGGATCAAAAACTGTGGTACATTTACACAATGGAATTCTATGCAGCAGAAAGAAAGAAGGAGCTGCTACCCTTCGCAACAGCATGGATGGAACTGGAGAGCATCATGCTAAGCAAAATAAGCCAGGTGGTGAAAGGCAAATACCATATGATCTCACCTTTAACAGGAACCTAATTAACAAAACAAACAAACAAGCATAATATAACCAAATACACTGAAATTGGGAACAAGCTGACAGTGACCAGAGGGGAGAGGGGAGGGAATGTCAGAGGTAAAGGGGAAAGGTTTACAGGAACAAGTATAAAGGACTCATGGACAAAAACTATGGGGGGTGGAAATGGGAGGGAGGTGGGGAGGGTTGGGGTGGTGGGCTGGGGTGGGAGTAAAAGACAGAAAACTACAAGATAAACAAAATATAAATAAATAAATAAATAATCAAACTAAACTGCAGTGAGACAAGTTCAAATGCTCTGCTACATATTTTAGAGGTTTAGATAGAGATGGGAGCACATGAAATATTTGAGAAATAATGGCCAAGAACTTTTCAAAATATTAAAAATATTACTTCACAGAATCAAGAAGCTCAGGGCACCACAGGAAAGATAAATAGAAAAAAATCCACACAGAGACACATTATAGTGACCATGCTGAAACCCAAAGGTAAAGAGAAAAATAAGGAACCAGAGGAAAAATTTAGAGGAACAATGATAAAAATGAGGATAACTTGTAATCAGAAACAATGGAAGCCAGAAAACAATCAAATGACATCTTAAAGTGGTGAAAAATAACTAATATTCTAGAATCCTATACCCAGCAAAAACATTCGTCAAAAATGAAGGTTAACTTAAGACTTCTTTTTTCAGACACAAAAGCTGAGAGAACTATCACCTGCAGTTTATCCTGTAATTCTAAAGGAAGATCTTTAGACTGAAAGAAAATGGTCCTGGCTGTTAGTCAGATTTGTAAGAAGAAGTAATAAAGTAATGAAGATCTGAAAAAGATAAATTTATGGTAAATAAAGACTATCTAAAATAGTTCTTCAAAAAGGCAAGTGTAATTACAACATATTCATAAGGTTTATAATTTATATAGAAACGATATTACAAAAGGTTGAATGAGGTATATGGAATCATACTATTGTAAGATTGTTACATTTTTTACGAAGTGATATAACATTAATTCCAGGTATCTTGTGATAAAATATAATCACTAAAAAAACTACCTAAAGAATACTATAAAGAGATATAGCAAAAAAGTTAATAGAAAATATGAAGTGCAGTGCAAAACAAACATATTTGATTAACTCAAAAGATGTCAGAAAAGAATAAAAATAGGAGAAATGACTTCTGGCCAAGATGGAGAAGTAGGCAGACACTGTGCCTCCTTACCTAACCAAAATTAAGGACAACAAAGATTGAGAAACAAACAAACAAAAAAAAACAACCAGATCGGACAGAAAATTTAACTGTAAGGAAGCTTGACAACCATTCATCCAGACTGGTAAGAGGTGGCCCACAAAAAGGGGTCGCAGCAGGAAAAAGCAGTGGCTGGTGGGTGGACTGGGCAAACGGGCGGCGGCTAGCAGACCCCAGGCCCGCAAGGCAGCTTGCTGACATTGGACACACATTTGCGCACAGATAAACCAGTTGAAAACGGAGACAGACTGCGTAACCCAGGGCCCTAGCACTGGGAAAAACACTTGTGGGGGTTGAGGTGCTGGGAAAGACTCCCAGCCTCACAGAAGAGTACATTGGAGAGACCCACAGGGTCCCAGAATGTGCATGGGTCCACCCGCCTGGGAGGCAGTACCAGAAGGGCCCAGTTTGCTTGTGGAAAGCAGCAGGTGGGGGGCGGGGGGACTGGGATACAAGAGAAAGTGGAGCAAGCACCATTGTTCCTTCTCTGACCCCACCCCCACATACAGCATCACAACCCAGCAACTGGGTTGCCCCACCCTGGGAAAAATCCTAAGGCTCCACCCCTCACTATTAATAGGCATGACCAGACCAAACAAAATATATATGGCTCAAGTGGAAGAACAGATCAAAATCTCAGGGCCAATACATCTAAGTGACTGCGAGATAGCAAACCTATCAGGATGCACAGTTCAAAGCACTGCTGATCAGATGCTCACACAATTGGTTGATTTTGGTTGCAAATTAGATGAACAAATGAAGGCTACACTATGTGAAGTGAAGGAAAATGCACAGGGAACCAATAGTGGTAGAAAACTGGGACTCAAATCAATGGAGTGGACCAGAAGGAAGAAAGAAACAAACAAACAGAAAAGAATGAAGAAACAAGAATTCAAATAAATGAGGAGAGGCTTAGGAACTTCCAGGACATCTTTAAAGATTCCAGCATTCGAATTATAGGGGTACCAGAAGGGAAAGAGGAAGAGCAACAAGTGGAAAACTTATTTGAACAAATAATAAAGGAGAACTTCCCCAATCTGGCAAAAGAAATAGACTTCTAGGAAGTCCAGGAAGCTTAGAGAGTCCCAAAGAAGTTGGACCCAAGGAGGAACATACCAAGGCACATCATAATTACATTAGCCAAGATGAAAATGAAGGAGAGAATTCTAGAAGCAGCTAGAGATAAGGGGACAGTCACTTCCAAGGGAGTTCCCATCAGACTGTCAGCTGATTTCTCAAAAGAGACCTTCCAGGCAAGAAGGGGCTGGAAAGACATATTTCAAGTCATGAAAGTCAAGGACCTACATCCAAGATTGCTCTATCCAGCAAAGCTTTCATTTAGAATGGAAGGGCAGATAAAGTGCTTCTCAGATAAAGTCAAGTTGAAAGAGTTCATCATCACCAAACCCTTATTATATGAAATGTTAAGGGACTTATCTAAGGAAAGAAGATAAAAAATATGAACAGTAAAAAGACAGCAAACTCACAGATATTAACAGCCACACCTAAAACAAAAGAAAACTGAGCAAACAGCTAGAACAGGAACAGAAACACAGAAATGGAGATCATTTGGAGGATTAGCAACAGGGGAGTGGGAGGAGGAGAGAGGGAGAAAAGGTATAGAGAATAAGTAGCATGGATTGCAGGTAGAAAATAGACAGGGAGTGGGCACGAATAGTGTGGGGAAAAGTAGAAGCTAAAGAACTTATGACACATGGACATGAACTAAAGCAGGGGAATGTGGGTGGGAGGGGGTGCAGGGTGGAGAATGAAGGGGGGAAATGGGACAACTGTAATAGCATAATCAATAAAATAAAATTAAATAAAAAAACAATGAAAATTTTTAAAAAGGGAGAAATAAAAATCCTGATAGGGCAAATGGAAAACAGAAAGATGGGAGATAACCCCAATTATGTTAGTAATTATATTAAATGTAAGTGAACTAATTGCTCCAATTAAAAGGTAGAAAAATTAGGGAGGTAGTACATGAAAGTAAGATCCAAATAACATAATATTTTTATAAGAGACAGTTCAAAGGTAAGGACAGAACTAAATTGAAAGTAAAAGGATGGAAAAATTTGCCACATTAATAGATTGTAGAAACCTGGTAATTCTATAGGTAGAGATCAGAGACAAAATAGAACATTTCATAATCATAAAAACATCAGTTCATCAGGAAGATGTAACAATTATGTCTTGAGTATGCACCTAAAAGCATACCTTCAAACATTCCCGTGAATTCTTATTTCTTCCCTCAGAGGCCTCCTCTTCTAGTAGTTCTATAATCTTAATGCTAATTTATCCGTTACAGATGGTCTCAACATATGATGGCTTTGACTTACTATTTTTGACTTTGTGATGGTGCTAAAACCGAAAAGCAATAATTATTCAGTAGGATCCATACTTCAAATTTTTTTTTTGGTGCGATTTTTTTTTAAATTTTTATTTTAATTGTTGATCTTGTACAGTTTTCTGTCTTTTATTCTCACCCAAACCCGCCACCCCAGCCCTCCCCACCTCCCTCCCATTTCCACCCCCCCATAGTTTTTGTCCATGTGTCCTTTATACTTGTTCCTGTAAATCCTTCCCCTTTTCCCCTGAAATTCCCTCCCCTCTCCCCTCTGGTGACTTTCAGCCTGTTCCCAATTTCCATGTCTTTGGTTATATTATGCTTGTTTGTTTGTTTTGTTGATTAGCTTCCTGTTAAAGGTGAGATCATATGGTATTTGTCTTTCACTGCAAATTTTGAATGTTTATTTTTTCCTAGGCAAGCAGTATGTGGTATGATACGCTCTTGTGATGCTGGACAGCGGCAGTGAGATGATTTTGCCCAACTGTAGACTAATGTAAGTATTCTGAGGACATTTAAGGTGGACTAGGCTAAGCTGAGATGCTTGGTAGGTAAGATGTATTATGCATTTGGACTTACAATATTTTAAATTTACAGTGAGTATCAGTACATAACCTCATTGTAAGTTGAGGATCATCTGTACTGTCATATGGGCTCACACCTCTGTGGAAATAACACATTACCCAGACAGAGATAAGATTATTTGACATACCTGCCTATCTTTTCATTTACCCCCTCATAGAAGGCATCCAGTGCATTGGCATAATGTCTATCAGGAACTGAAGATACAGATCATGCCTTGGTAGTACCAGAAACATCAGACTGCTAAAATCACCCTAGCTCAGTTTCCTCATGGGGAAATGGAGATGAAAATGCTTGTCGAATTTTCAGACTTTTGAGGAAGCCCAAGTGCGGTCATGCATGCCATGCTGGATGCTTGTAAGGCACTGTGAGCACAGTCGTGAGCTTGCTTTTAGCACCTGCGTGATTCTGGCACATGTGCAGCTGGTGGCCCCCAGGTGCTTTTCTTCCCTATTCATCAGTTTAGTCTGTTGTTATCCTGAGTTCTTCACAGAGCTGAAGAAGAAGAATAAACCTCTGTGAGGGAGCTCATGGGGCTCTACCTTTCATTTTGAACCTCTGATATCCTCCCAAGAGGGAAATTTGAAGTTTCTAAATGGGGGTTATTAGACCAGGAGGCAATTGCTAGTTTGAGATCTGCTTGAGATTTCATAAAGTGAGAGTGGAGCACATTTAATGGAAAAATTTAAATTTTTTGAATAAATTTTTTAAAAATACTATTTTTCACCTAAAATGTGGTTTTACATTTGGTTTTGTTTTCGGGGAGAACCTGCCTTCCACGTATAAAAGGAGTAGAAAACTCTTTGGGTGATTTGTCTTTTATGGGAGTATGTTTTTTTTGTGATAACATTTCTCTTAAATGAGATGAGGTCACCAGAATAGGTTTGTGAGGCATATAATGAATTTATAGACTATGTGAAATTACTCTTAAGGTTGAGGGAAGTTTGAAATTATTTAATTAACTCATATTATATATTAAGGGCTTGCAGTTTCAAGCAGCCTTAAAAATAGTTAACCATATGTATATTATTTGGAAGCTACTTAATTATCTAAAAGTTATGTAATTATAAGTCTAAATTTTAATAATATTGATAACAATGATACATGAAGACTAAGAAACAGTCTTTTTAGAAATAGCACTAGTTAAAATATAATTAACAATAAAGCAACATGTAAACGCTAGAAAATTATAGAAAATCTCTTAGGTATTTGTTGTAGCCAAAACATTGACATTATGTTTCATGATATTTTGAACACAAGTTTTCTTCCATTTCTGAAACAAAAGTGCACTTCCCACATGTCTCTATGAATCTGTGTATGCTTCATGTTCTGTTAAAAACAAACATGATTGTGAAGAAAATTTTACTATTTAAATATTGAGTATGACTTTATTTGCTTCTTAAATTCCTTAGTATAGGCCAGTTTGGTGCTTGTGACAGAATAGCTTTCTGCTATGGAAATGACTTCTTAATCAGCAGTAACCTAAAAAAAATGTAGGGAATGTAGAAAGGTGATAGGGAAAGTGATGCAGGCACTCAAGGAAACACTCGTGGTGCCAGGAGGCAGACAGTATTAGGGGAAGATTGGGGTGGGGTAAAGTAGGATCAGAGGAGTCTGCCATTTATTGTTTGTATCATCTCAGGAAGATTCATAAACCTTAGTTTCCTTATCTGTGTAATGGGGATAGTAATACCTGCACAATAGGATTGTTATGATGAAGGCAGAGATTATGCTTGCAAATAATTTAATGCAATGATAAGGTTAGGTATGCAACAGACATACACTAGATTCTACTAATAAAGTGAAAATTAACTTTTCAACTGAAATATGGTATAAGAAGTTCTATCATTTCCGTCTTGATTTACTTAAAAAAATTCTATATGTAAATGATTAGTCCTATAGCAGCAGGTTATCTTAGGAAGAACTTTATTGAAAAAGTAATTTCTTAGCAACACCATCCATTAACATGGGGTTGCAGCTTTGGCATTTTCAATGAGGCTTTGCTATATACAACAGGAGTTATTGGTGTTATTATTTGTATGCTTATTCCTTGTTATAATCTATTTATTGTTTCCACAAAATATTGTCTGTTTTGATAACTGAGGTGAATCAGAAAGTTTTTAAACACAAAATCAGCTTATATATTTAATTTCTTAAACTAACAAGGTACTTAGCATATAGTTTTAATGAAGTTATTTGCCTGGAGGAAAATCAATAATTTCTCCATTCAAAAGCTATAACTTGAATGTTTTCCTTAAAGCATGCCAGTTAAAAATGGAAAAGCCAAACTACAAAAAATAGGTGTTTATTGACAAATAGGAAGATGTTGCTAGGCTTTTCATAAGCTCTCTAAAGATTATTGCTTTCATTTGAAAAGAAATCTCACTTGCCCTTGATCAAGACACTTGAGTCTTAGCACTGTATTCCGACTTTGTAGCACACACCCAGTTCACAGTGATGTTTCCCTTGCAGTTCGTGGTGGGTGATTAGAGGTAGTCATAACAGACAATCGCTGGACTTCCTATGAACTGACTAAGATGAAAAGCACTTTGAATTATTCTTGTTAAAGTGAACCCATATGCTTTAGAGACTTTTTGCTGATACAAAATGGTAAGTTTTAGCATATTATACTAACAAACGTGCCACTGACTTGAGAGAGTGTGGAAAAGGGTACTCGTATTAACTTTTATTTTGAAAACTATGAGTTTATGTGAAGCAGAACACGAACAATTATTTTTTTACTTGCTCTTTCTGTTCCAGGCTGTTGGCCTCCTCTCTGTTCTCAGACAGGCCTCAGGGCCCTTGCACTTGCTGTGCGCCTGGCCTCCCTTGCCTCAGACGCTTGCATTGTCCACTTCTTCACCTTCTTCAAGGCTTTGCTCAAGTCTTATGCTGAGTTGCCAGATCTGATCCCACTTCTTACACACTCCAGTGCTCCCAGTCTCCCTTAGCCCTTAGCTCTGTTTCTTCCTAGAGTGCTAACACAATCATCTTTCAATGCACTGTATCTTTTAAATATTTATTTGTTTATTGTCTTCTCCGTGTCCCCATCAAATGCAGACTCTGAGAAGTCAGGGAGTTTTGTTTGCTTTACCCTGTGCTGTATTTCTATTGGGTAAAATATTGTCAGATACCTAGTGAAAAAATAAATGTTTGTTGAACAAATGAATAAATACATTAATAAATGCAGAAATAAATAACTAGGTAGAGTTAGTGTACTAGCTTGAGCTCCTGAAAATTATTCTAATTGATGATTTGGCTGATTGCTCCAAACCAGGTCTCATCAGTGGAATGTGCCAAATGAAGTTAAAATGATAGAAATAAGTTAGTATTTGTAGAAAGATCATCTAAAGAATTTAGGGAGATTTGGCATCTCCCAATTTTATTTTTCAAGAAGCTATTAAAAATACTTTTCTTCACTAGAGATTAAGAAATTCATTGGCAAGGGGAGTGCAGCATTCTAGAAAAAGACTTCATTGGCTCTTGTCTCTAGGCAGGGATGACACCACCACATGTGTTGTCATTCAGTGTTGACTGAGGCCGAAAAGCAGCACTTAATTAGCCAGGCAAGGGGGTATGGTACCCATAATGATAAGTGGGGTGAGAATGATAATAACAAACTTTGACATGCGGAAAACTTTGGAAGTTGTTAATTGATTATGGGGATTCTAGAACTGAAATTGATATTCCACTAAGGTCTGACTTACAAAGTATCTTCATTTGGCAGTGACCTTACTGGCCCACCACCACAGAAGTTCATGGCCCCTCCCACACTTACCTAACCTGACTCAGATCGTAGACGCAGAGATCCTTAACTAAAGGATGATTTGTCCCACTAAAGAAGGACCCTCTAGCAATCTCAAATGTATCTTTCTTCTAGTCATTTTCTAGTATCTTATAGAGTGTATTATTAGTGATTAGATTTATTATTGGAGCCATAAGTAGCAGGATATCAAAACGGGTTTGTGACTGAACCAGATAGAGAAGGACTAACTTCAGAGAGAGGTACGGAGACCAAATCATTGTGGGTATCCAGTTCTGGGAAAGGATGCACATGTTTTCATTTGGAATATAAATATTCTCTTTATGTCAGTTGTTGCTATTGTTTGCAATTATATGTTTGGGAAGAAAGTTGTATTTGGGTGCAGGATCAAAAGATCAAATTATTGATGATAGTCTATCTTGCTCCTTCAGCAGCAACCATTTCTGTCATGTTCTGGCTTTTCTGAATCAGTCGTTTGGAGTGTTGGTGCAACTCCTGTCTCCTGTTCATTACTTTTTCTACTCCCGTGGTCTACAACATGTAGCCAATGCCCTACAATTTAGTCTTCAACTACATTCTGCCCTTGTCTTAAGTAATGTTCTATATAAGTGCTTTTATTGCCCTTGAGATCATATTATTTTAATGTGAGGATGTCATGTATTCTCTTTTGTGTCATGCTTAATAACTTCTGAACTATTAATCAAATGGAACTTCCATTTTCATGGTATCTCTTTTTATCTAATACTACATATACATTTATAATTTAGACAAACAAAAATTCAACAACTCAATTGTAACAAAACAAACAGACAAATCTTGATACCCAAATGCTCAAAGTCTGAGAACATTAAAATGTCTCAGCATTTCTGGAAAGAGATCAAAGCACCCATTTTTATTTTATAAAACCAACCAGCAGAGGGAGCAAAAGAGATATATAAGTCCCTGTTTCTGCTTAGAGACTTCCCACGATGGTTACTGTCTAGAGCCTAGGCAATATTTGTAATACCTATTTCCTCTAATCCCAAGGCAGAAATTTTACTGTATAATTATCACCTACCTATGAAGTCAGTTCTAAGAAATTCTATCTGCAGGATTTCTTTCTGTAATTCTGAGTCCCGCAAAAACCTTGAAAGCTACTAGGTGAAAACTAAGGAATTTTTAATGAATAAAATAATTACTTTTTAACTATTACTGAGGATAAATGATATTAATGACTTTCTGCTATGTTTTGTGTTATCTAAAACCATTCAATAGATTTTCTTACATACTTGTAATAGAGGTTTTACCACATCAAAATAAAATTGTATTTTCTATAGGATTAGAAAAATAACAAGAGAAGGTCCCTCTGAAGATAATCTTTTAAATATATCTATGTATTTACTACATATGTAGTAAATTTATTCTATATAATATGTGTCTCCATTCCCATGTACAATGTCTTTTAAAATATTACAGGCTAAAAGAGCTTCTCATTATCCTGGGCATTTTGGTTTAGACAACTCTGTCAAGTATAATCATGTAGATAGCCAAAGACTTGTGTGTGGCTTATAGAATTTATTGCAAAGCTTTAAGAATGTTATTTCTTGCATTCTTTTTATGAGTTCAAGATGAGGGCTCTTTGAATGTATAATATCTTATTTCCAAAACTGTCTGTTGAATTTAATAAAGTTATATTAACGTACAGCCGCAAGGGAAGTAAAAAAGCAAAAAAGAAGAAAAATCTGTGATGATGCAAAGCTAATATGAGTTTAATATGAATCATTTTATTCATCTGCTGAAGAATATCAGGAAAAGGAATCATTAGAGTACATTTCATTTTTAAGGGGAAGATAATTATAAATAATGATATCTGAGTGGTATCTTTTGTGCTGGGATGTATAGACTCACCAACGAAACATAATACATACTGTGGGGATTTGCAGGTAACAGGGCATGGCTGGCATCTTCATTATTCTTATAATTTTGGACTTTGGGTGGAATTATGTTAAACTTAGTTATTTGAGTTGATTTTCAAAAACAAGTTATTTACAGGGATTCCCCTGACTGAGGCCAAGGAGATAATTTTTGTGGAGAAGTGGACTGGAGAAGTTTGTGTGTGTGCATGTGTTTGTGTATGACTGATCAACAACAGAAATAAGTTCAATATTTGCCTCCTCAAGGAAGAAATAGACTTTCTAACTCTTGTGAAAGTCTCCCCCCAACCCCCTGCCCTTGTCTCTTCCTGTCCTGTAGTAAGTTATTTTTCATTAGAATATGGTCATTTCTTGTGCTGGAGGCATAAGATCTCAGGGTAACTGGACCTTTGTGGGGGACACCTTCTCTCTCTTCTTGCTGGGTAGTTAGGTTGTGCAAGTTAGGGAAAGAGCAGCATTATGCCTTGAGAAGAATGCTTCACTGAATGTTTTGTAAGAACATCCAGAAGAGAAGCAAATAAACCAATGTTGGCATTTATTTCATTAAAGACACTAATAAAGAAAAGTTTAAAAATTCAAAATCGAAAAGCACCTTTTACTTAAATAATTTAAACCCCTAGGGAGATGTCACTACCTGGTGCTTCTTAGTAATGTAGCTTAAAGTGGTCCATTGTTTTAGATTTTTTTTGGTGAAGTAGGTATGGATAACATTTGAGCTTATTGAAGTGATTCACAGGCTGGAGAGAGGGGTTGGACTGGTGTGGTTCAGTGAGTTGGCTTGGGCTGGCAGTCCAGACATGTCACTTCTAGACCTACCTTCATCACTTAGTGATTGCTTGACCTTGGACAGTTAACCAGATTTGTCTCCTTATCTGCCAAATAGCTTACTTCTTTTATAGAATAACAATAAAATGAAGGAACTTTGAAAATACTTAGCATACTATTAAAATATGAGCTATCTTTATAAACATTTTTGATATTAAAAATATTCAAGTGGATGAGCATTATGGCTATTTTAAATGCATTTTTATTATACTCTATATACTTTGGAAATGATAAAACTTAAGTAGGAGTAAGCCAAAGTGCTCTGACCTTTGGAAGTAAAGTGAAAAAAAAAAATATCAGTGTTCATTAGGAGACTTGTGGTGATTAGGGAGGTGACCTTAATAGGTTATCAAATTCACAACTTTCACAATGGACCAGTTAAGCCAATTCAATTAAATGTGCTTTTCCATTGTTTACAAAGACTACCACAGCCAACCCAGACACTATTCCAATACGAGTAGTTTCAATATTATGCAATCCTCTCTTATGTAATTCTTGATTCTTGGTCACACCAGCAAAGGGAAAAATTAAAATATTTTGATTGTTGCAAATTTGTATTTCTCTGCTCCTATTCACTATGTAAGGCCACCCTTACATGTCTACTAAATAGTTACAGCATTCTTAAGATGATTGTCATCTACAATCAGCAACCTTACCCTTTTAACTACCCAGTAGCATCCTATATTTCATTTTCTTCCCAACCTTCACTCCATATAGCATCTCTACTGTCTTCTGGTATCAAAAACAGCAACTTTGCTGCCAGTGCAAAAATGAAAATGATTCTAAAAGTTGCAGTGTCTGTACCCAGGCCACCAATGTCTGCTGCTGTGTGTGTTGGTGAATCTGTCATAGCATCAGCCGCCAATGTCTCTTACTGTGGGGGGATGGGACTAGCTCCGAAGCTGCAGTTGCCTGTGTGCTCATTATCTGTCCCAGCAGTTCTTGTTTTCACTTGTTCTTTAGTGGATTCTTTCATGTTCTGGCACTTGGCTGTGAGTCTGCAAGCTCATGGGGAATCTGAGTGACTGACATTGTGTTCTCCTCATACTTACATCTTCCCTTTGATTTTGGCACATCATTCTTGAACCAACGATGTTTGCCTTTGTTCTTTTTTTCTGTAAGTTTTACCCAGGAGGGGTTTCAGTCTTATGTAAAACTCCCTAGCAGGCACACCTTAGAGTCCTGCTAGACACAGGTGAATATTGTTTAGGCTTAAATTGATACACTTACTATACATAAAATACCCCAGTAAAATCTATCACACTCTCTGTAAGCCTTTCCCTTCAGTTGGGTCCTTAGAAAAAGAGACCACTGTTTTCTACTAGAACTTAATGCACTTTGTGTACTTAATACACTTGGGGGTCATGGTCAGTCCTTTCAACGACCATTTATGAAAAAATATCAATCAAGTTTTAAATTAAGTGTTATTTTGATAGATTCTTACTCATCTTTGAGGTTGTAGGCTTGGAGTCTTCTTAAATGTATTTACAAGGTAGGACACCTTATTCTAAAATGTACTTCTGTCTTACACAAGGTTTCTTTGTTTGTCAAGCCTAAATGATGAGATGAAGCATTATTTATGGGGTCCTAATATAACCCCCGTTCTCAGTATGCCTGGTGTTATTGGAATCACATGAAGCATACATGCCTTTTAAATGATGCATAAGAATGAAGTGTTATAGCAGGCTCCTGGTTTACCCTGGCTTGTAGTTTCCTGAGAGATGCCAGAATTGGCCAAGAAACTCCTTTTTAAAAAGATGGAAAAAATTCCATGGAAGACAAACATAGATCATTTTAAAAATCATTTTTCTCTCATTTCTATTCAGCTTTTGTCCATAACTATTAAAGCCCACTTTTGAAGGTACACATAACATATTTGTATGAAATATAATAGCAGGGATTTTTAGAACCATTGAAACATTTGACAAATGTCAGTTTGAAACAAATGACTTTCTTCCTGGATGAATAAAGTTTTAAGTAGACATCAAATTTGGATGTGTCTCTTAAAGATATCAGTTCATTAGTGAGTATCAGAAAGCAGATTGACATGTTTTGTCAATGTATTTTTTTTCCTAATTTATTTTAGTATATCTTAAAAGACCTTCATAGTGATCCCGTGAGCTTTTCTGGGAAAGAAGGTTTCCATGGTCAGTGAGTTTTGAAAAGGCTTCATACTACACTGTCAGAGGTTCCGCAGGGGGAAAACCCTGCAAAAAAACTGCTAACTCATTTAACCCAGCTAGTCCCAAACTGATTTGACCACAATAACCACTCCTCCCCCCACCTTTTTTAAAAACGGGAACATATTTAACACCTTGT
The DNA here is from genome assembly GCA_039655065.1 of Glossophaga mutica. Classification (NCBI taxonomy): domain Eukaryota; kingdom Metazoa; phylum Chordata; class Mammalia; order Chiroptera; family Phyllostomidae; genus Glossophaga; species Glossophaga mutica. The sequence continues at coordinate 147,591,815 of CM077306.1, forward strand.
GGAAAACACTGTAATAATTATTGCTCTGTTTTAACCTCTTCAAGTAACTCTTTTACTGAATGGGTCATTTATTCCAATTTCACCTTCAATAAATATTTCAGGTATTTCACTGATTTTGTTGTGTCAACTAGGAGTTTCGATATGGCTATACATGCAGTCTCATTCTACTCACAGTTTCATAGGTATTTTCCATACAACTTCTTTGGCAAAATAAGTGTTTGAATTGAGTTTTCATAACAGGGTAAGACAAAAGAGGAAAAGGATCTAAACTTGTTCTTCAGGAGAGACCTAGGCACTTTCTTAGGACCAGAATGGTGCTGCCTCTTGTTTGGGAAAATACAAAATACGCAGGGCCTTCAAGAATGGGCAGGTAGCTCAGAGAAGCGCTGGATTCAATAGCTGCAAGACACTATAGATATCATTCAGTGTTAGCCTCTCATTTGGCCAGGAATTAGAGGCCCAGATTGCTAAAGTGACTGGCTCAGGGGAGGCAGCAGTTGTAGCCAAGCTAGATTTAAGCCTGGCCTCCTGTCTCTTTGTCTTCTTAAGTTTTCTACTAAATTTGGGGCCTCTTGGACCCCTGTGCAGTAGTTGGATCTTGTCTCAAATTCACCTGTGCTATTTTCACCAGGAACAGAATTCTACAACTATTGTCCTTGGTTTTGAAATGTGAAGTTGTAGAACTGAAAATGCATAGCGTGTGTTAAAAATTTCTCCCCAATACTAAAAACTCCACTAAAGCATTTATAAACAAAAATTTGTGTGCATGGTGCATGTGTGTGTGAGGTGGCAGTTGTGATTGTGGTGGTGGGGTGGGTGGATAAGGAATGGGAATGCACACTCTAATTGCCTAGGCCAGAAGTACTCTTGTTCTGGGCTTCCAGGGGGGAAATATGATAAATATAACTGTCATATTTCAGTAATGGTTGAATATTTTTTTATCTGATTTCAGTTTTGGTGGTGAAAGATGAGTTGGTAGTAATTACTTTCTCATATCTTTTCTGACTTGGATGATACTAACCTTGCTATATACAACCCAACTGAAAATACAGATCCAATGAGTGATGTCCTGGCTGTGTCAAGATGACAGGAAGGCAATGTTTGCAACTCATCTCTCTACTTAGCATTTCCTTTTGCTTCTAGATTAGTGTTGGTCTCCTCTTAGCCCATCAAGCTAAGTCCTTTCATAGGGAATACGGATTTTATTGCAGTTACCTGCAGGAATCTTCACTCAAGTATTTGTTGGAAGTCCTTTGGGTTGAAGAGAGGTTTTAACAGGGCAATAAGCACTGCAGAATTATGCCCAGCTGTGTACAGATATTTATGGGAACAGTCACAGCAACTGAAATAATTGATGCAAAGCAAAACAATTACCAAACATAAGTCACATTTTTTGGATACAGCAGAATATTCCATGGCTTTCTGCTCAGTTCCTCTCCATTGTGGTTGTTATTTTAAAATTTCAAATAATCAGAAAAATTTCTGAAATTGGAAGGTGGTTAACAAGAACTGGGTATGCATAATTAGTATTATTTTCAAGAACAGGGACTCGTCTTTTTTCTTTTTAAAACAGTTTTATTGAAATAAGATTTATATATTATTATGTTCACCCCTGGTAAATTCGATGACTTTTAGTAAATGTATGAAGTTGTGCAACTGTTGTCACAATTCAGTTTTTAAATATTTTCATCTCCCCTAATTTTAAACCCTTTAGATGGGGTTCATAGGAGAGAAGTCTGGAGAGTGGAATCATCTTTCTGCAGATCCAACCCGACACAGGTAGTCACCTCCTCTCCCCAGCAAAGTAGGGCACTGCGTGCCAAGACTAGGAATTAGGAGACCTAGTTGCTGGTGTCCTTAGAAGTGGCACTACCACCTGTCTTCCTGTATCTTCCTGGGTCCCCACCAGGGAGACGGAACTTCCCATGCTCTCATTTGTCAGATAATTTTAATTCTTGCTTCTGGCATTCATTTCTTTTCCCACTTCTCTTTCTTGTTCTTCACCATCTCCCTCCCCCATCCACCAAGGCTGAGACAGGTTGTAGCAGCTCATCTGTCAGGCATCTCTGAACATCTTGTCATTTAGATCACCTCCATTTTCCCCACTTTTGCCTCCCTGCAGTCTGGTCTTCACCCTCGTGTAGAACTTGTTTTGAGGAGTTAGCTGTTATTTTCATCACCATCACCACCACCATCGTCCTCACCATCATCATCACTCTCCTTGTCATATGATTCAAAGCATGCTTCCTTCAGTTTCTTCTCCATGCTCTGAGTCGGGACTCTCCTTAAAGAAAATAAAAAGAGAGAATTATCTTCTGGCCCACTTACTAAAACATGGCATGATACCTCATGTAAATAATAACAAAAAGTTACTTTTTAGAAATGTCTTTGTAAGGAATTTTAATTTATTAATCACCACAGCATTGACATGGATTATAAAAATAGTGGTAAAATATATGAGGAGAATGATATTTATTTATTTATAAGGCTAAATAAATCTAGTTCCTGGGAATTTAGAATCCAGAATCTGGAAACACTGAATTTAGCATAAAGACAGTAGTTCGCTTAAATTTTGCTGGCTTTTTCACCGCTCCCTCTTCCAGAATTCTGTAGAGTATATAGTCTTCATGAAAGCCACTTAGGACTTTTCTCTCCTAGTCACCCTTCCCTGCATTTCACTGATTTTCCACTCTTGCCTCCACGTGCCAACTGTTGCTTGTGTCTCCTGAATGTGTCTCAGATCTGTTTGAGATCAGGATTATTTCAACAACCTCCTTGCTTGTTTCCCTTCCTCAATTCTTGATTTGTTTAATCTGTCCTTGTAAAAAGGTACCAGAATAATGTGTTTGTAACAATAAAATGCATGGACTGGTTACTATATGCCAGGCACTTAACATCCATCAGAACAATTAGTTCCCATTACTTCATTTTGTCACATAAGGAAATTATGGCTGAGAGCAGCCTAGTTAACCAGGGGTCACATGACAGTAAGAGCCGGAAATTGAACCCCCAAAGTTCTGAACCCCAGTTTGCCTATTTGTTACACTATACTGCTTCTTTAAACCAATTAGGTTGAGTTACAATAGTTAATTTTGATGTTTGTATTCTTATTAAATTGTCAGTTTGGTAAGACAACAATATTCTTAGCATGCTCTTGTTCTGCTGAGTAAAACAGTAAGGAAAAAATATTTAACGTAGTTTTTATTGGCTGTTTTATGGTATTGACTGCTAATTAAGCCCATTCTTAAACCAGAAGTGTTTCAATGATAAAGAGAGGCAATGAAAGGATTCACTTGTAGGTTAGAGGTGTGCAAGTGGTAGAGAGGTTTAGACCTTTAATTAACTGTGGTTGCTTAATTCAGTTGATTAAAACACCATATAAATGAAATCCTGTTTATAGATTCAGTTCCTGGGTGGGCCAGTTTATGTAGTGACGCCTGCACTGTTAACCTCAGCCCACCTCCTTGCTAATGCATACTCTTAGTTGAAAGCAAAGCACAGTGTGACTAGAAAAGTGCAAATCCCTCCTCACACTTGGAAAAAATTACCCAACATGTATGTCCTTCTACACTGGCAGGGAAGCAGGGCACATTGTTAAATTTTTGGTTGTTTACAGTTTTCTTGAAAAATTAATTGTGCAACAAAATGCCATGAATCACATACAAAGTTAAGTCCCTTTAAAATTGCTTTAACTGAATTTTAACAGATTCAGGTGAAAATAGAAAAACTGTGTTTGACCCTTGAGCAACATGGGTTCGAGCTGTGTGATCCACTTCTATGCAGATTTTTTCAATAAATACATACATTACTGTAAGTGTATTTTCTCTTCCTTATGATTTTCTTAATGACATTTTCATGCTTGCTTTATATAACTTATAAAATATGTGTTATTTGACTGTTTATGTTATCAGTAAGGCCAATAGTAGGCTGTTACTAGTACAGCTTTTAGGGAGTCAAAGTTATCCATGGATTTTATACTTTTTGGGAGGTTAGCATTCCTAACCCCAACATTGTTCAAAGGTCAATTGTATACTGACATCCTCAGTTACATAAGGAAAAATTCATTCAGTTATCTAGATTAGAATGGTTGATAGTGACTAGAGCATTTTTACTTGAGGTGTTCAGTTTTTCTCTTAAATCATTTCATCTGAGGTAAATGGTGGTCATCTCTGATGCTAGGTTCACTTTCATATACTTGATAGAGGGCTGTCGTAATTGAAGAAAAATAAAGGTAATTCAAGTAGGTATTTTCCAGATTCTTTCATTTCTTCCAATGAAAGTAAAAAAAACAGCTCACATAAATGAGAAAAGAATAGGAGGTGAGGGTAAGAGATATATTCATAGGGGAAGAGAAAAGAATAAGGGCAAAGTCCTGAAGCAGTAGAATGCCTGGTGTGATTTTACAACATCAAGAAGGCCAGAGAGGCTGAGGGAGAGTGATCAAGTTAGCAACCAGTATGAGATGAAGTCAGATAGACGTAACAGGAGGCCAAGGCAGGTAGGGCCTTAGTAGAACATGCAGAGGGAGCTACTGAGGTTTTTTTGTGATCTGTTTTAGGTCTTAATAAGATTATTCTGGCATCTGGGTTGAGACTAGGCTGCAGCAGGGCAAGAGAGGATCAGGGAGGGACATCTTTGATCCAGAAAAGAGGTGATGGTGGTTGGACCAGGACAGGGCAGTAGGGATGGTAAGAAATGATTGGTTTCCATATATTCTATTATTCCCAGTAAGTGGTAGAGTATAATTGTTTGTAACTGAGGGGAAATGTTAGATTCATATATCATGCCAAAATATTTTCCAGCATATTTTTATTATGTTTAATGTTAGAAAAAAAAGAACCCATAAAATAGCAGATAATTCACATTTTATTATCATTGAAAACTATCCAATGGTTCTCACTCTACTTTGATTAAATTTCAAACCTTACAATGATTTAACAGGCCAACCTGGTCTACTACTATGCTGTTCAACATGGTAGCTACTAGCCACATACTTAACATTTGTGGAAAATATACCCATGAACTGAATACCCATGAATTTAGCATTTATGGAACATCTACATGCTAAGTTTTGGAGTTTCAGGTCTTTGGCCCTTTAACAATCAGGCAACCAAAGCAGCTGTCTAAGTAAGATGGAAAAATAATTTCGTTGGAAGTAAATTGGATAGCTCATAAAAGCAACGGGGCACTGGAGCATGAGGCTTAGAAAATTGGGAGGCACCAAGGGAGGCCAGTAGCACTCAAGATCATCCCACAGCAATGCTATGCTGCTACAACGAAGACCGGCTGCCATGACGCAGCTCTGTGTTCCTGGATACTTGCTGCCCTGTGCATATACTTTCAATTGTGACAAACTCATAATCTGTAATCTGTAGCTTTTTCCAAGGGGTTAGGTCACAACTTCTATATTCCAAGTCCTAGCTGGAAGTACCTGATTGGCTGAGCCTATATGTGGCTTGTCTGGAATCTGAAAGAAACCTCTTTAGCTTCCATATTGGTACCTGAAGCCTTGATTCACATTTGTTTTAGGATCGACACCAGATAGAAAGTGTGTTGCTTGCTGGGCTTTCAAAATGACAAATATTTACCAAAGTCCACTGCCCTGGTTGCTGCAACCAATATGTACTATATATATGTTTTGCTTATATCTTTTCACCCCATCCAAATGCTTTTGCCTTACCTAGTACAATTTGGGTTATGTGGTCATATATATTTCACGGTCATCTGTTTAGTCTTGACCAGCCATTTGAAATGCATGACCATTTTCTTAAAAGGAAAATGTCTGTTAAGTAGTTCAGAAAGTCAATGGGGACCCTGAAGAATTAGATTTGGAAAATGGACAGGAACCAGTGAACACAAGACCAGCCAAGAATGTGGCTATAGGAGTAGCCTGACTGTGATGTGAATACTGGTGCCATCACTAATGGCCACTTACTGCTGTAACCTCTGGACCCTGCTTCCCAGGGAAATTTATAATTATTGCACAGGAATTTCAGCTCGGCACCAGGCACCACAAATGGTGCAGACTGGATAAAGGCTGTGAGTCACCTGCAGCAAAGTCAAGTCCCAAGTTTGAGTGTCTGACTTGTCAAGCCCTGGAGTTGGGAATGGGAATATCGTACCCTTGTGCATGCTTTAGTTAGTTTGAGATTGCCTCAAATCCCAATATTTTCCCTTGCTTCAAGAGTTTTAAAAAGCTTAAGTTATTTTTCTTATATTTTATGGCACTTTATTGAAAATAAAATATTTCTGAATCTGTGAATCTGTGAATGTGATTTTTTTCATTTAAATAATGTCTGTAGTGATATCTGAGTATTTATTTTCTCAATAGCAAATATTAAAAAAAAACATTCAAAACTGGTTATGTGAAATATTTCTTTCAATATTTTGAGACCAAATTCTTTTTAGGATATGCCATGATTACTTCCCTCCCCAACATTAGAGGTTATAAATTCAAATGCATTTTTCTAAAACAAACATCTACCAATGAACAATCTTCATGCTCAGCAATTACGTTGATGAGTTAAACCAGTTTTTATTTTAAGTGAGAGTAGGTAGTTTTGAAAATTTTGGTGCACATTTACATGTTCAAATATAAAATATGGTTGTAATTTAATTCAGTCTTGGAAAATTAAAATAATGATCTGTTTTTTAAAAAAAGCATCTTTTACCATATCCAATACATTATTCATTTCTTATACTATCTAAAATGGTGGTGAACAAATGTAATGTAACTGATTTTGAATCATTTTATTGTATATCTTGTGTACTAGTTTATTATAAAAATTAGATCAATATTTTATGTGAAAATACATTTAAAACTCCCAAGGTCAATTTGTCCATTTATGTTGTAACTTCAGTACCATGTAGTCATCAAATGGACATTTAAATGTTTGCATTTACTTTTCTATTATACATGTAATATATATTCAGTATAGAAATTTAGAAACTAGAGGAAAGCAGTGAGACATATGAAAAGTATCAGTCAGGATTCTACCTTCCAGCTGTAATTTGACATTTTTATAGATCCCTTTTTTCTTTTTCCCTGGGTCCACCTCTGTGCATGTGCATGTATGCACACGTGCCTGTCCATTGTTGTGTACATTACCTGACAACCTGCTTTTCCCCTTACTGGATGTGAACAGTGATATGGTCATGAAGCAAGAAAGGGGCCTTGGACTATAGACATTCAAAACATACATGGTAAATGCTGACTATTTTTATTTTAGAAACTAATTTTTGTTTGGCTTTACTAGTGTAAGAGCACACAAGTGAAATTCATCATAGGGCCTTCCTGGCAAGACCCACCCTTGGATCATTCAGAGGCTGGGCTCCTCAGTTACAGCACAGCTTTTCCATTTCCTGGAAGTCCTCAGATCCTTCTCTGTGGTAGCAAACCTGCCTCTTGTAACAACACACCTCATTGTTGACAGCACAATCCGTTGTAATGAGCTTGTGCTTGTTCTTTTTTTTTTCCTTGTGTTTTTCAAGATTCTAGATCTCACCCTCTTTTCCTTAATCAAAGGCATTTGATTTGGGCTTTCCATCTGCTTTATACCAATGATTTCTGAGTATATTCATTGGTAAGAGCACTAGATTATTCTATTTCATTCTTGATCATATGTTAGGAGGACAGATCATCGAGCTGTTCTGAGCCTCAGGTGCCTCATCATTAAAATGAGAATTTACGGTGTATGCTGCATAAGGTCTTTTCCAGAGCTAACACAGAATGTTTGTGTGTCTATAAACTCAGTGTAGAGGAGTGGAAAGAGCGTGGCTCTGCATCAAGGAAAGCTAAGTGCAAATCTTGGAGCTCTGTGACTTTGGCTTTGCAACTTACTGTTTTCTTTCTTTTTTTGGTTAATAAAATTATATAGGTTTCAGGTGTACAATTCTATAACACATCATCTGTATACTGTATTGTGTGCTCACCACTCCAAGTCACTTGGGTCATTTCCAAATCTTGGCTATTGTAAATAACACTGTAGTGAACATAGGGATGCATATATTCTTTTGAATTAGTATTTCAAGGTTTGTTTTTTTGGATAAATTCCCAGAAGTATAATCACTGGGTCATAAGGCAGTTCCATTTGTAATTTTTTGAGGTAACTCCATACTTCCTTCCACAGTGGCTGAATCAATTTGTAATCCCACCAACAATGCACGAGGGTTCTCTTTTGTCCCCATCCTTGCCAACACTTGTTTTTTGCTTTATTGATAATAGTCATTTTGACAGGTGTGAGGTGATGTCTCATTGTGGTTTTAATTTGCATTTCTACGATAATTAATGATGCTGAGAATTGGTTTCCCTGTCTGTTGACCATCTGCCTGTCCTCTTTGGAGAAATCTCTATTCAGAAATAACGGCGTGTAATTTTCTTTCTTTGTAGCGTCCTTATCTGGTTTGAAATTAGAATAATGCTGGCCTCTTAAAATGAATTTGGGTGTCTTCTCTCCTTTTGAATTTTTTGAGGTAGTTTGAGAAGTATAGGTGTTCTTCTTTGAATGATTGGTAAAATATACTTGTGAAGCCATCTGGTCCAGGGTTTTGTTTGTTGCAGTTTTTTGATTACTGCTTCAGTTTTACTAGTTCTAATCTGTTTATTCAGATTCTTCTTTCTGATTTAGTTTAGGAAGATTGTATGTTTCTAGGAATTATCCATTTTGTCAGGATATTTATTGGCATCTAGTATTTGTAATATTTTCCTATTCTTTGTATACCTTTGGTGTCAGTTGACACTTTTCCTCTTCACTTCTGATTTTATTTATTTAGGTCCTTTCTCTTTTTTAATTGATGAGCCTGGTTAAAACTCTGTCAATCTTGTTTTCAAAGAACAGCTTTTGGTTTCATTGATCTTTTGTATTCTTTTTTAGATTTGATTTTGTTTATTTGGGCTGAAATATTTATTATTTCCTTCCTTCTACTCACTTTGGGCTTTGTTTGTTACTGTTTTTTAAGATTTTTTAAAGTATAAAGTTGGTTATTTACTTGAGATATTTCTTGTTTTCTGAAGTAGGCCTGCAATGCTATGAATTTCCCTCTTAGGACTGCTTTTGCTGTGTCCCATAGATTTTAGGGTGTGTTCTCATTTTCATTTGTTTCAAAGTCTCTCTTGATTTTTTCCTTGGTTTCATTGTTAAACCATTCATTGTTTTTTTTTTTTTTAATTTTATTGTTGTTCCAGTACAGTTGTCTGCATTTTCCTCCAACCCCAGCCATCCCTACCTCCTTCCCCTGATTCCCCTCACTCTTGGTTTTGTCCATGTGTCCTTTATAGTTGTTCATTGTTTAGTAACATGTTATTTAGCCTCCATAAATTTGCATGTCTTTCAGTTTTTTTCTTGTGGTTGATTTCTAGTTTCATACCATTATGGTCAGAGAAGATGCTTGATATAATTTCACTCTTCTTAAAATTTATTGAGACTTGTTTTTTTGTCAGATTACTAACAAGAGTCTGTCCCAGAAAATACTCTATGAGCAATTAAAAAGAAGGTATATTCTGCTGCTTTGGGATGAAATACTCTTAAGATATCAATTAAATCTATCCTATCTAGTGTGTCATTTAATGCTGCCATTTCTTTGTTGATTTCCTGTCTGAAAGATCTATCCTTTGATGTCAGTGGGGTAATAAATCCCTGAATATGACTGTATTATTGTCAATCTCTCCCTTTATGTTCATCAAGATTTGCTTTACATATCTAGGTGCTCTTATGTTGGGGGTATATATGTTTACAAGGGTTATATTCTTTTGTTTGATTGCTCCCTTTTTCATTAGGTAATGTCCTTCTTTGTCTCTTATGATAGCCTTGGTTTTAAAGTTTGTTTTGTCTGATATAAATATTGCTATCCCAGCTTTTTTCCTTTCCATTTGCATGAAATATCTTTTTCCATCCTATTTATTTATTTATCTATCTATCTATTTATTTATTTATGTATGTATGTTTAAAAGAGATTTTTTTTTATCTATTTCCAGACAGAGGAGAAGGGAAGGAAAGAGGGAGAGAGGGAGAGAAACATCAATGTGTGATTGCCTCTCACACACCCCCCACTGGGGACCTGGCCTTTAACCCAGGCATATGCTATAACTGGGAATTGTACCTATGACCTTTGGTTCAGAGACCCGTGCTCAATCTACTGAGCTACACCAGCCAGGGCCCTTCGAGTGTATTCTTCATGTCAGATACTATTTTCTTCATTTCTGACTGTTTCTTTTTCATGGTTTCTATGTCTCTTTTCATGTTGTTGTAGTTGTCACTAAGTTTCTTGAGCATCCTTATAATCATTTTTAAAAAACTTTGTATCTTATAAATTGCTTTCTTCTCTTATATTTAGCCCCTTTTCTGAGATTTCTCCTGGTTTTTCCTTTGGGACATGTTTTTTGTCTCCCCATTTTGGCTGATTCCTTGTGTTTTTTTTTTTTTTATGTATTTGGTAGATCTGCTGTGGCTACCAGTCTTGGTTGGGTGGCCTTGTGTAATAGGTGTCCAGTGGGACCCAGTGGTACAGTCTCTTTGATCACCTGAGTTGAGTGCTCCAGAAATGTCCCTTGTGTGGTTTATGTGGGCTCTTTTTTTTTTTGTTATTGAGTGTTGATTGCTACTGTCCCATTCATGCGTGGGGTTGACCCCAGGCTGGTTGACTGTGAGGATCCACCTCAGATACAATATACAAGCTTCTGTGCAGGTCCTGACCACATGAAGCAAAATTGGCCTCAGCAGTCTCTGGTGCTGGCCAAGATCTCTCTTCAGATATTCTGCTTGTGAACCTAATTGGATCCTGCTCTGAAGTTTTCTGAAGATGGCCATTGCACATGTTGGTTCTGTGGCTTCTTGGGATGCACTCTGGTGCAGACCAATATTAGATACTGACTGCAACTGGCCCTGGACTACCTGTTTGGAGCTACAGAGCAATCCATAGTTTGTGTGGACCTGGGGTTTTGTGGACAGACCAAGCTGCACAGCAGGGCTGGCTTTTACCAGCACTAGTTCCAGGAGCAAAAGTCCTGAGGCACCCGAGACCCACCTATGCCTCCTTTTGCCTGCCAGGTGACTGTTAGGCTCAGAGTAGTACTCTACTCTGTAGTACTCTAGTTGCATGAGTTAGGTTCTCAGTGAATCACCAGGTAGAGATGAGTGGTGTTCACCATGTCAATACAAGTTAAAACTTGGAGCCAGTGCTGGATCTGAGGCCACTTAATAAATGTCCCAGGGTATACCAAATTTTGGCACCATTCACTGGATGCTTGTATACCTTTGTGGTGGGGCAGGATCTCAGGGAGTTGTCAGGGTGAGGCCAGCAGAGTTTATTAGGGCCAAACAGACCAAATTTGGTTGTGTGAAGTGAGGGCTCTTCACTGGTCATGTGTGGGAGGAAAAAATGTTCCCTGTCCTAGAGCCACACAACATGGTCTGTCCCAGATTCTTTCTGGAGCCGGATTTCAGCAGTGCAGGGTCATAGCTTACTGTTTTTAAACTTGTATTTTTTCCATTTATTTTCCTGTTTGCTCTTAGGAATGAATTCCACTGCTCTTTAAGTTTGCCAATCCTTTTCTGCTTCATCTAGTCTGCCATTGTGTCCTTCTATTGAAGTTTTCAGTGTAGTTACTGTATTCTTCAGCTTCAGGTTTTCTGTTTGGTACTTCTTAAACATTCTGTATCTCTTTGTTCAAGTTCTTACTTTGTTCTTCTGACCTCAGTGAGCATCTATGACTTATTTTGAACTCCTTTTTGGGTAAACCATGTATCCTCTTTTATTAACATCTGTTTCTGGAGCTTTATCTTATTTTTGTGGAACATATTCCTCTGTTTTTTAATTTTCCTTGATTCTCTGTGTTAATTTTTATGCATTAGATACAATAGCTACATCTTCCAATCTTGATAAAGTGAGCACTGTAGGAGATAAACCTTACTTGCCAGCCAGATTCTATATCTTGGTTGTCTCTCAAACCTTTGTGATTCTCCAACCTGCCTTCTTTGTTCTTAGTGGCTACCAATTGTGGAGGGTGTGCAAAAACCTGTCATTGTGCCAAAGTGGGGATGTCAGTCCACCTAGATGCAGGCTGTTTGGAAGCTGGACTCTCAATCAAGATACTTAAAAGGATGCAAATAGGCCTCTTTTAGGAAAGACTGGGAGTGGGGCATTTCTGTATGTTCCCTCTGAGCCCTGGGGGTATAATCAGTTAAGAACTGTTTCTCTGTTTAGTACAGTTATGTAGGACCTTCAAACACAAGTTTCACTGGCCCTCAGAGCCAAGTGATCAAGGGGTGCATCTTCTGAGGGCACGAGACGTGCACAAACTCCTTTTAGGGAGTTACAGGTTACCTGGAATGGAGCAGAGGGATCACAGAGATGGCTTTTGCTGGCCTTCCTAGCCTCTGGGGAGGATGGTAATCAGCCACAGATGTGTGCTAAATTAGAAGCCTCACCTCTAAGCAGCAGCTTTTAATGTGTGTACATAGACCATTTTTAGGTAAAGACGGGGAGGTGGGTATTTTTTTCCTGCTCCTTCGGTGCTGAGCCCTGGGGAGATAGCCATGATGTGTTCTCTAGTACCAGTTAAGAACTGTTTCCTTTTTTTTACTATAGTCTTATGAGTCTCATATTTTGGGGACCTGTCCCTCAGGTGAAATCTTCAAAGTTGGGGTGCTACATGTTGGGGCTTTCCAGGAAGAAGCTGTGCCAGAGATTTGGTTTATGGCAACAGTGTCTCAGCCTTTTCTTCCAATTTTGATGTGGGCTTTTTCTTGTTCACGCAATATGTAGAAGTCACTCAACTAGATTCTGGATTTCTTTCACACAGAAATGTTTCATGGATAGCTGTAGATTCTGTGTACCTTTGGGAAGAGGTGAGTTCAGGAGTTTCCTAGGTCTTTATCTTAAGACTAGAACTCCCAAGCTTGTATTTTCTTATATCTAAAAAGGGGATATAGAAGTTATTGTGTTTGGCTACAAGTAACAGAACTCTGACTACAGTGGCTTGAACAAACAAGGGATTAACTTTCTTTTGTTTATCAGGAAGTCTGGAAATAGGCAGGTCAGAGTTGGTGTGTCTGCCCCTTCATGCCATCATTATTCCAGGCTTTGTCTACTTGTCTACTCCATCATCCTTAGTGTATAGTTTTTAATTTTTATGAGCAAGCACCAAGCACAGTATCCATATTCTAGGCAAGAAGTGAAGGGTGTTCAAAAAAGGGCAAGGTACAGAGAACAAGTAGCATAGACAGGTAGAAAATAGCGGGAGGCAAGAATAGTGTGGGAAAAGTAGAAGCTAAAGAACTTATGACACATGGACATGAACTAAAGCGGGGAATGTGGGTGGGAGGGGAGTGCAGGGTGGAGGGGAATGAAGGGGGGAAATGGGACAACTCTAATAGCATAATCAATAAAATATATTAAAAAAAGGGCATGCCAGTTCAATTTTCATGAGGAAAACTAACTAGCCTTCCCAAGTGGACTTCCACCTCCATCTCGTTAGCCAGAGCTGTGACACAGTTATCCCCAGCTGTAAGGGAATCTAGGACATTCTGTTTTTCCTGAACATGTTGACATTCTGAATAAAATTTGAGTTCTGCTAGGAAGGAAAAAGGTGGAAATAGATTACAGGTACACCATGTCAATATCTGCTCCTGGGAAAACTTAACTTTCTTTGGTTGTTAGGAGGTCATTAAGATGACACATGCAAAACAGAAGATGCACATTGGGTACTTGAGTAATGACTCCTCCCTGTTGAGTGGTTGTTACCATTTCATGCTGAAGTGACAATTGGCCATGGTCATGAAAATGGTGCTTGTATGATACGATTATTATTACATTAAAAAATACATGCATCTAAAGAGTATAAGAAGTATCTATTTCCCAGATGTTCTGCATAAGTTCTGTTTTGTTATTCAGTGTGGCTTAAGAGTCAGTTATCTCATGTTCATTTGACCTGTTATATATAAAAATAAGAAGCATATGAATAGAAAAAATATGTGTTCAATTCTTATAAATGTGAAAAAAATCAAAATAAACAGTAAAACCAGATTAGCTTTAGGAAATGTTTGATGCTTTTGGGAGTCTAAGTACGGGAGAAAATTTTGTCAGTTAGAGAAAGTGACCACTTATGTAGTATGGTTCAACAGGAAATTAGAAGACACATTTTCTTTGAAAATTCCTTCTTGTCCAAAATGATTCCCACTGTTCTTTTTGTTAGTCTGCCACATGCTTGCAATGCCCATGGTTAGAATCATTATAAGAAATTGTTTCCACAAGTGTCCTCCTAAAATGTGTGATTAGGAAGGAAATTCTGACTGAGGCATTAGCAATATATGCATATATGTGTGTGTGTGTATACACATATATATATTTAAAAATTTATCAGTGATTTTAGTGAACAGGCTGCTGTGGAACTTGGTAGAGACAAGGTCCATTTGATTTGAAACTTGAGGGGAGAGATCAAACAGTATGAGGAGATTAGCGAAAAACAGAGAGCAGGCGAGGATTAGAAAGTTCAAACATAATGGAAGACATAGACTTGTCTCTTCTTTCATTGCATCGATGTGCAATTCTAACCCTGGAACCCTTCATTATCATCGCTTAGGGATCAGAGTAGAAAGAATGCTTGTCTTCAGTTCAATTCAAGGATCTGATATTTTACAGGAGTTATGAATCGTAGCTCCATGAAATACAGCGACGTTTCAAACGTGACTAGTAACGCCTCAGAACTCCTTAGAGCCCGAATCCACGCTGCCCCTCCCCCCCGCACCCCTGCCACCGCTACCACAGTGATGGGGTGGCAGTGCTTCGTGGTTCCATGAGCATCTTTGTGATGATCAAAACGGTGTTCTTTAGACTAGCTGAATGATCTCAATTAAGAAGTTTCTCTAGGTTAATTGAAATAGAAGATGTAGCTTCTTTCACCTGGACTGTTAAATGTTTTACTTGCAATCTGCTATGCTGCATTAGCATTGATGTAGATGGTCAAGGGAGCAGGAGTAATATTGAAGGGTTACATAAGTTATTACACTTTCTTCTATAAATCAGCACCCTTAAAAGGTTAAATTAGATTCCAAATCCATTTGTTATTTTAGTCTTTGGTAATTCTTTTGCCTTTGTAGACATTTTAAATAATTAAATGCCTTTGTAGACATTTTAAATACTGACAGATTTAACCCTCATAAGCCCAGTGAATTAGGCATTCTTATTATTACCACTTATCAGTGGACGAAACTGCAGCACTGAGAAGATGAGCACCTTGCCCAAGTTCATGCAGCCAGTAAGTGGGAGAGCTGGCCTTCAGTCCACCTGCACGGCCCATACCCTAACCCACTGTGCCAGCCCTTGAGGAACGTGTTGCTAGACTGACTCACAATCTTTTTTTCTTAGTTGCCTTTTGTCTTAAAATTCTATGCATTCTAGAGTTTTAACATAGACTATTGTGGTAGTACTTTGCCTACAGCCCCTTTTGTTTTTTTCACAATGATCCATAACCGTGACATTAAATGGATCAGGTATTGGATTTTATTCATTTAAGTGGCAATATTTTCACTTCACTTTTCACAGTTAAATAAAGACATAAAGTCACTGCATATTCCCAGAATTATTTTTGTGTAGTTGTATATATCTTCTTGTAACTACAGTATGAATAATCACCATCAAAATCATCGAACATTTAGATAAAAAGGCAAAATGTAAAAAACCTTGTAATAAGCAGGCAGTAAGCTACTCCACATTGTTAGTGTGTCATTGGTTTCATGCCATGGTGCTAGAGTCTTATTGTACAAAACGTAAAGTTTAAAAACCTTCCTAATACCAGAGGGCACCCCAGTTTTTATCTTTAGTGAACTGACCGTTTCTATTATCTATTCCTTATTACTCCTAGGACAGCTAGTGGGACCCGAGAGAACTGAATGTGTCAGGAATGAGAGTTAAAATGTGGAGACTTGAAAAATAATATAACTATGTATATATGTGGCCTTTGCTATTTTGGAGGAGCTCTGTGAAAATATATGATTATTTCTCTTTTCATGTGGAGATGAGCCCCAATGTATGTTTAGAGGGCCTGTGGTGTTAGAGCTGGTGCTGAATGTTTGCAGTTTTGTCTCCTTCTGCATTTAGTGACTCATGTGATGGCTTGAAATTATCTGTGGCGAGAGCATTTACACCAAGGAAATTAGGAAGCAGTGGGGATCAGGGCCTTTTTTCTCTCCCCAGGGACAATTGTCACACATTGATGAACACAACTCTGGGTGCTTGGATATACAATGAATACATGGTGGTTAAAAACTTCCCTTTAATAATTTAAAAGAAACAAATAGACAATAGAAGTAAATACAACCTCTGACTTAGCTATAATTTTTTATACTATGTTTTTGTGATTGAAAACCTATCTTAGAAGAAAGATAATCCTAAGAACACCAAATTTACAACTGAACCTTGTAACCAAACCTTCCCAAATACAGTCTCTGTTGGCCTTGAAAAGCTTTCTCAGGATGAGACCCCTCACAGGGTTTTCATTTCCATTTTTCACCAGACATTTACAAAGAAAAATTACTTCCTACGGAGTATCCATTAGCTCCCAGCACTGATGCTAATGAGCAAACTGCAAGTGAGTTGGAGAGCAAATGGGTATGAGTCACTAAATACATTTAGCTGGCACTTCTTCCTGGGCTTCCTGCATCACTACAAAGATACTGGTTCCTTAGCAGCCTGGGTAGAAGTCACAGTCCCACAGTTGTATATTGCAGGGAGAATTGCTGATCTGAAGGAGTTCCCTTAAAAGGATGCACTGATTTGTGCTGTGAAATCATCTGTGTGCATACCTTCCCATATATGGGCGCTGCATCCAGGTTGAAATGCTCTTAAAGGAATAACATTAAGCTAACATCACAGACCCTTTTAAAACATATTGCTTGATCAAGAACAGAAAGCCAAACAAATAGAATTGAGAGCAAGCCTGCTTTATCTGTACAAATATAAAGAAATATGCCATTAAGAGGCAAGTAATGCCAATAACTACCAAGCAGCCAAGAGCAGGGAAACAATAAATGGTGTCCCATAGGAGGCTTGCACGGTGGGATTTTGTTAGTTTATTTTTGTTTTGTGCCTTCCTAATTGCTGATGTTGCAAGTAAGAGAAAGGAAGAAGTCTGTGGCTCGAGGGCATTCCTAGGAATGCTTCACTGCACTGACAGTCAACAAGCAGCAGATGGAAGAGTTTTCTGGTTAGCCTCTGGGAATATGATGTGTACATGGACTACTAATGGGACCAAATGGTAATTTCAGATGTATGTTGCCAAGCAAATAATATGAATGTCTCTTAATTTCAATGTCTCTGGTTATATTTGTTTGCTTTTTTCTTTTGTTGATTAGGTTCCAGTTAAGGTAAGATCATATGGTATTTGTCCCTTACCACCTGGCTAACAACAATAAAATAATTTTTAAAAATATGAGTGCCTCAATGAGTGGCTAAGCATCCACAAAGGGACATTTTTTTAGAATGATTTTTGTCAACTAGGAGTTGGTGAGCATAATGGGACAAAATTTTGTTTCAATGAGAACTTTGTTGCAATGCTCAAGTCTAACTTGTTTATATTCTTCTTTGTTCCAAAAATTATTTAAGCCACTCTGAAAGAATACATGATACAACCAAGTAAGCAAATTGAGCAAAAGAGAAAATAAACATGAAAAAAGAACATGTGGGGTGAGGTGAGTTCACAGTTTTTGTGATTGAGTTTTTATGGTACTGAAGGGAGGTCATCAGTTTGGCTTTGAACTTTTAGGACATCAAGGTAGAAAGGACAATATGATGGATTACTGATGAAAATCCATCCATAGGATGAAAACAGAGCAGTTGCTTAGGCAAATCCCTGATACTCTGCACTGAGTAGTAAGAAAAAAATACTGAAAATGTCAGCAAACATTTAAAAGTTGGGAAGGGACTCTGAGTAGCAATAAGTATTTGGTTTGATGGACACTACCTTTAATCAATTTCTTATAGGACATTACATTTAAAAATGTGGCAACCAACATTTTAGTTCTAAAAATGCCAAACGTTATACTTAAAAATGCCCACCAAAAGAAAAAATCCAAAATGGGAGTAAATCTAAATGAAAAGCATTTTAAATGGTTAGCAAAATTAATGGAAAGGAACCTTCTACTTTTATGGTTGTAAAAATGATGTAACAATCTAAATTGAATAGTAGTAAAATTACTCAGTCCTGCAATGGCCTTAGAAGCAAGTCTTTTATTATGAAATCTCCCTGGCAGTTGTAACCATGGACACTTGGAAGGTTAAAGCAAAGGGACCGTTGAACCATAGCTCTGTTCAGTGAGCATTCTTCTTTTGTACCTAATTTTACATTTTAAACTAAAAGTGTCTCCTTTTTTGTGAGGTGGTCTTTATCTCTGTCAATTGGTTCTTTTTTTCCTTTTGTGTAAGGACCATTATAGACTGAAATTCATCAAGGATGCAGCTGTGCATGTAAAACTTGACGTTTAAATATTAGCTTTTTAAAAATTTTATTCTGCATTCATCTTGTATGTTGCTACTTCAGTCAGTAACTTAAAACAATCTGAATAATGAATTCTACCATACCTTCAGGCCCACAGAAATATAATTCATTAGCTTTTTATGTTCACTAATGGTGTGGACTAAGGAAGGAGAAAGAGAGGTATTATTGATCATCAACAGGCAGAGGTTAAGAACAACTTAGCAAAGAGTGGGAGATACCTTTTCCTTTTCACAGGAGAGATAAGACAATGGACTTGGAACAAGAATGGATGGTGCAGCCAGGAAGTAAAATTGAGATTCTGGCTTCAACATACTGTACATATAAAATTGAGAGCAATTCTATTGATTTTCACACATTGTGAGGTCAAGGTACCTTGGAAGCTTGTTACAATTGCCAATTTCTGAGCCTGGGGACCCAGCGGTTCTGAATCAGAAGATTAAGAAGAGCAGGGACAGTTTGGGGGCAGGGAGAAGTCTGTAGAAATATAATTTGGAGATTTACCTCAAGTTGATCCAATGCAGAAGATTCACAGACACTACTTCATCTAATATCCTTTCCACCTTTTTTTCCAGTGCCATTATTTTCACATGTGTGCATGCCTGCAGAAAATCTTGATTTTGATTCTAAATGGGGTACATTCAGAGCCAAGCCATGCCATCTGCTCTTTTATTGTCCCATTCACTAATTTTGTCTTCCTCCATCTATCCATCCACATGCTGTATCTCCTTTATTTCTGCATGACACCTGCAGAAACAGTAGGATGCATCATAGGAGATGAACCCTGAGCTTAGGGGTCCTGATTATTTTATAATAGGAAGTAAGCATGTCTACTCTTTGTTCTAAAGTGTGGTTTCTCAACTCAGCACTATTGACATTTTGGGCCGGATCACCCTTTGTTGTGGGGAGCTGTCCTTCGCATTGTAGGTTTCTCAGCAGCTCCCTGGCCTTTGCCCACTAGATACCAGTAGCACCCTCAGTTAGGAAAATCAAAAATGTCTACTGAGGGACAGAATCACTCTTGACTGAGAACTGTTGCTATAAAAGGGGACATTATTACTATCTTACAAGTGTGTTTATTATACAGTTATTCTTCAAATGATAGTTCATAAAAAAGGTAGTAGTCAGTGTTTCTCTCATGAGGTATGCAGTTATGTGAGACACAGAGAATTATCTACAAACATACTTCAGATATGTGCATGGCATCCTTGTATTGAAGCCATGAATATTCTTCTCTGCATGATAAAAATTTTGGTAAAATAGTCTCTGGTAGATTTTGTGAGTATTTCTTATATGGAGGCAAGGGGATAAGGAACACATGTACTCATAATATTCCTCATAAAATAGTATATGCTCAACAATGTAAATGGCCTCTTCCATCTCCTCTACAGAATTTTTATTTAATCAATAACTTTGTGATAAGTAGAGTCTTGTTTTGGGGAAGATCAAAGAAGAGAATCAAGGTTTAGCTGATGTGTAGATTTCCAGTTTTCAGAAAACAGATATACTTTAACTAATTTCTAGTCACTTCCTAGAAATATTATGTAAATATTACAGAGATACTTTAAGAATGTGGACTTTGGGAGGTCAATTTATAAGGCTGTTTTTGGATACAACTTATTTCAATGCTTGAGAGAATAAAAATAGAAAAAATTAGTTGGTCTAAATAACCAGTTAGAGGCATAATTTGCAGATGATACGATATTGTATATAGAAAACCATAAAGACACCATCAAAAACTGTTAGAACTAATAAATGTTTCCATACATTAACAGTAAACTATCAGAAAGAGAATTAAAGAAAACAATTCTATTGGCAATTATATCAAAAGGGTAAAATATCTAGAAATAAATTTAACCAAGGAGGTGAAAGATCTGTATATTGAAAACTATAAAGCATTAATGAAAAAAATTGAAGAAGACACAAATCAATTAAAAGATATTTTCAATCAATATTGTTAAAATGTCCATACTACCTAAATAAATCTAAAGATTCAGTGCAATCCCAGTGAAAATTGTAGTGGCACTTTTCACAGAAATAAGGCAAACAATCCTAAAATTTGCATGGAACAAAAAAAAAAAATAGCCAAAGCAATGATTAGAAAGAAAAACAAGGCTGTAGGCATCATGCTCCCTGATTTCAACTGTATTACAAAACTATAGTAATTAAAACAGTATGGTATTGACATAAAAAGAGACACATCAATTGACCAGAATAAAGAACTGAGAAATATGCATAAATGTACACACGTATGGTCAATTAATTTATGAGAAAAGATACAAGAATGTACAATGAAAAAGGACAGTCTCTTCAATAGATGGCATCGAGATAAAGCCACATGAAAAAGAATAATACTTGACAACTATCTTACACTATACACAAAATTAACTCAAAATGGATTGAAACTTGAACAGAAAACCTGAAGTCATAAAACTCCTAGAAGAAAACAGGCAGTAAGCTCTTTGACGCAGGTCTTGGCAATGATTTTTTGACTCTCACACCAAAAGCACAAACAACAAAAACAAAAATAAGTAAATTGAACTTACTTATTTTATGTCATACTAAGAAGCTTCTGCCCAGCAAAGGAAACCATCAACAAAATGAAAACTATTAGGTGGAAAAAGATATTTGCAAATTATATATCTGATAAGAGGCTTATATCCAAAATATCCAATATGTAAATAACTCACACAACTCAATAGCAAAAACAAACAACACCCCCTAACCCAATGTGATTATAAATGGGCAGAAGGTCTGAATAGACAGTTTTCCAAAGAAGACATACAGATGGCCAACAGATAACATGAGGAGGTGCTCAACATCATGGATTATCAGGCAAATGCAAATCACAACCATAGTGAGATAGCCCTCAAACCTGTTAAAATGGCAGTTATCAAAAAGATAAGAAATACGGTATTTGTCTTTCACCACCTGGCTTATTTCACTTAGCATAATGCTCTCCACTTCCATCCATGCTGTCGAGAAGGGTAGGAGCTCTTTCTTTCTTTCTGTTGTGTAGTCTTTTGTGTGTGGGAATTGAATGCAGGAGCAGGAGTGTAGGTGAAGCTGGGAGGAACAATGGGGGAAGTTGGGACAACTGTAATAGAACAACAATAAAAAATAAATGGGAAAAAAAGAAAAGAAATAACAAGTATTGGTAAGGATGTGGAGAAAAGATACCTTTTGTTCACAGTTAGTGGGAATGTAAATTGTTTCAGCCATTACAGAAAACAGTATGAAGATTTCTCAAGAAGTTAAGGATAGAACTACTGTAACATGTTTTAGCAATCCCATTTGTGGGTATATATTCAAAAGAAATGGAAACAAGATACTGAAGAAATATCGGGATCCCCATATTCTTTGCAGCATTATTCATAATAGCCAAGATATAGAAACAATGTAATGGTCTGCAGATGGATAGATAAAAAATATGGGTTTATATATGCACAATGAAATATTATTCAGCTGTGAGAAAGAAGGAAATCCTGTCATTTGTAACTACATGCATATCCCTCAAGGACATTATGCTAGGTTAAATAAACTAGAAAAAGAGACAAATAGTGCATAGAATCACTTATACGTGGAATCTAAAAAAGAGTCAAACTCATAGAAACAGAGTAGAAAAGTCATTGCCAGGGGTTGGGCAGTTGGGGAAATAGGGAAAGGTTAGTATAAACTTTCAGCTCTAAAATGAGTCAGTTCTGAGGCTCTAATATACAGTGCAGTGACTATAGTTGATAACACTATATTCTATAATTGAAATTTGCTGAGAGAGTAGAACTTAAATGTTTTCATCATGTATGTGTATATGTACACATGCATGGACATGTTAATGAACTATCAACTGGATGGGGGGAGGGATTCTTTCACAGTGTACATGTGTACTGAGTCATCACAATGTATGCTTTAAATATCGTACACTTGTATTTGTCAGTTATACCTTTATAAAGTGAAAAAAACCCTTTAATACTCATTATTATGCAGTTGCAGTTTTTTCACCATTGCAGTTTTACATTAAATGGAAATAGTTTATTAAAATAGTATATATTTTACTTAATAAGAAGAATAAATATATTTTACTTGATACATAGAAGATGTGGTGAAAGATGAGGAGGACACCTCTCTGAGACTAGAAACTAGAAAACTGTGATACCATCCCAGCTCTGCCACTCACAGGCTGTATGACCTTGAATTGCCTACTTCTCATCTCTGGCTCTGCTTCCTAGTCAGTGAGTAAAATGACCAGATTATGTCCTCCAGCATTACGATAAAGAACTCTGCACAGGACTTTCTCTGATGGAGTTCTAACCTGTGGTTGGGGTTGTCACACTGAGCATGTAAACTAATTGACCTGTCATCCTGGTTAACAATTATCAGATGACCAGTATAATTATGCTGGGTATATTGTACCGTTGTATGAACAATTCAGTCAGAGGGACAGGCAAATGGGCTGTGATAACATGTAGGGGAAGTTTCTGAGATATACAACCTTTTTTTGTATATCCAGATTTCTCTGGCAACAGTCATGCAAATTACATGTAGTGCAATAATCTTGGAGTTTTTTAGTCATAGTCAACCATGGTACCTATCCAAATCCAATTCACTGTCTCCTTAGGAAGTGGGTTCTGTATTGATTCTCTCACTGAGCCTGGTGACTACTCACCAACCAATGAGAAGCCTCAACATTTTGAGCACAAAAGACACGGTCAGCTAGATGTCAACATTATTAATAGATTATAAGTGCCTATGTGAAGATGCATTTCTTCCTTGAAATTGGATTTGTGATTTTAATATATACAGAAGCCAATGTTTGCAAGCAAGCCATCTTTCTTTAGAATGAGGCAACAATGGTTTTCACACTAAAGCTTTCTGCCAACAAATAGCACTATCTTCTCACTTATCAATGCTTACTGGTTTGATGTGTTGTTTAATATTTTATGACTGCTTTGCTGGTTTGTCATGTTTTTATAGAATTCTTATGTTACTACTATATTACTAAAATTTAGCTAATATTTATTGTGTACTTATTCCCATTACATGCCCGGCACGGAGCTGAGTACTCTGTGGGTGGTATCATGTATTATTTTCACAACAACCCCTTGAGGGTTATTCTCTTTTCTCTCTCACATTAAAATATGAGACGGCTGAGACTGGAAGGAGAGGATAAGAAGGGAACCTTAGGGCACACATCTGCTTAGTGGTTTGAACCAAAGTTTTCAAATATGTCAGATAACTTATGTTTTTAACTAAGATGCTTTACTACTTTTACCAACATCACCTTAGACTAATAGCAGAGGAGCCATTAAATTGGGAGTAAAGAATTTATTCCATTCTGTATGTTTCATTCCTGCTTTCCCCTGAGTCAGACATGGCCATTGGCAGAAATTTTCAAATCTTCCAGATTTCACTGTTAACCAGAAATATGGAGTGAGGAGAAATAAAAAATAATCCTTTAGAGTTAGCTAAATGTTTCAAAATGAGAAAATGGTTTTATTGTTGGGTGAGAGTTGTGGCAAAGAGGGAAAAGAAGCTTAATATAAAGTGCTTTGTGTTTTCATATAGTGAAAGAATGATAGGGCCAAATGTGGTAAGATCTATGAACCTTGAATTAAGCCAGACTGGACACACTCTGGATTGTCTTGTACTGGGATAGAGCATTTCTTTTCATACCACTACAGGATACTTGGTCGGCAGAAACTAAAAGTGAAAAGGCAATGTGATTGCAAACATGAAAAGTCATAGTCACCCAAGCTTTGTTTCTAAAAGTTCAGAGAAATAATACATAAGAAATAGCAGGCTGAGATGTAGTGAAAATTTTCTTGGCATGAAAGTGGTACTGTAGAAAGAACAGACACATTTAAACTTGTTCCTGTCCTCTTAATTTTTTTGTTTTTGGCAAGTATTGTTCTTGGTAAAAAGAATTATAGGCCATTGAGACTGGATTAAGATTAGATTTTAACTTCATTGATTTTAGACTCCTTCTGCAAACATGATTTGGTAGAAACAATTATTTGAAAATCTTCTTTCCAAGTGGTAAGAACACTGTATTCCCCCACTATTAACAGAAACCACTGCAGATGGTAGATGGTAGGGAAATACAGGCAAAACTGTTGCATTCAATATGAGATGTACAAGAATCCTGAATTCCATGACAAATTTAACTTGTTTTTACCTACTTTTATACTTATAATATAATTTAATTAAGAAATGTTAGGAAAATTGAGCTGTGGGTCTGTCTCAGGGCACTCTGCTGAGATATTCATGGAAAAACGAAGTCTAGGTTATGTTTTAATTTTCACTTTGCCTTATAGAAACGTGGGGAGGAAGTCACTGATTATCAGCCCTAGAAGGATCCTGAGCTGCCTCCATTGCAGGAGATATTATTGGAAAGATTGAATTTAAATACAATCTTATAGAGAAGGGCTGAATTAAGAATTACTAGCATGGAAGAAATATTAGTGGAGTGAAGGCATTGCATTTTTTTTTTGCCTTCCATTTATTAATTCATTCAACCATTCAATGAACATTTGATGCCTACAGTATACCAAGCCATGTTTTCTGTACTGGGGGAAAATTCACAAATAAAAAAGTTTCTGCCCTCCTGGAACTTACATTTTAGTGGGAGGCAGCAGTAAAATCTTTTATAGTGTTTACTTTAGGCTTCAGCTGGAGAATTGTATTGGGCCTAAAGGTACCTGTAGGTTGTCTCCACTCTGCTATTATGTACTTAGGAGATCTCTCTGCTTCCCTCACTGAGTGCAGTAGAAATATTTTGAGGGAAGTATAGTTCAACAAATAATATTCATTGTTATAATTTTACAGTTGTAAAGCCTATCAATTTAAAAAT
This sequence comes from Glossophaga mutica, assembly GCA_039655065.1. NCBI lineage: Eukaryota > Metazoa > Chordata > Mammalia > Chiroptera > Phyllostomidae > Glossophaga > Glossophaga mutica. The sequence continues at coordinate 147,617,149 of CM077306.1, forward strand.
ATAAAAAAAACAGCATGCAAAGCGAACAGCAGTATCACAGAGTTAAAACTATTTCCCATATTCCATGCCTTGCTGCTCTGGGTCGGGCTCATGGACCAGCAGTGTGCACACCACCTGGAAGCTTATTAGAGATGCAGACTCTCAGGCCCCACCCCAGCCCGACTGAACTGGAATCTGCATTTTACCGAGTTCCCCATAATGAAACTGTTCTTTAGTCCTGTGAGCAGTTCCATATGGAAAGAGTTTTCGCACACATACCCATTTGATCAAATTCAGCTTTAAAAATAAACCAAACTCTGAATAGATTCTGAAATCAGGAAAGCAACTGAATTTTTCAGTTTTTTTCTCTGCCTTCTGCCAAAACACATTTTGATGAAAATTTTCACTTTTCAACTCATTGTTTTACTATCATAGAAACTTAGCTAGTGCGTGGCAAAGCATTAATATTTTTGCAGGTAAAAAAATGTCATTTGTTCTAAGGTCTTTTGTTTTTGTTTTTGTTTTTCACTGCATCCAAATACTTAGGACATGACTTTTTAGCATAACATGGAAACAAAGTTATCTGTATATGTCTCTGTGTACTGTTAAGGGAGAAAGACTCTGTCTTGGTAAAGCCATAGAAGCAAATAGGATGAGATCCTACCTTCTGCTGATCCTACCTTCTGTGGGAAACAGGTGAGTAAGTCCAAAGCTGGTTCTGGTTTCAGTGCTGTCCAAGGCTGGTCCTTGTGTGCTAGGCAGGGGTCAGGGTGTTTAGACAACTTTTAACAAGGTATGAATTCAAGGATTTCCAAGGCCTTTACCCTCCAAATATTGTAGTAGCCACTTAGTTTCTGTGTGAGTTGAAGAAATGAAATCTCAATAAAAAGTCACATTTTTCTTAAGTATCAAATTCACTAGTCTCTATTTTTTTTGTGTGTGATTAAATCGTTTTCCATCTGGCAGTGCTTTCCCTACATATCACATTATTCTCCTCGTGCTTCAAAGTTCAATTCTAGTCTCACCTCCTCCAAAAATCAATTTACTTGCATTCTTATACTGATTTCTCACTTAAGTCCTTTTGCACACGGGGGCATAACTCACATTAATGTTTTATTGTATCCTGTTGTTCATCAATTGTTTCATATGTCTGCCTTCTCCTCCAAACTAACTGTTAGTCATTTAAAGTACATGTGAGATCTTAACAATGTGGTATTCCTAGTGCTTCCTAGGGGCTCAGAATACAGTGCTTAGAAACAAGCTATTGATTAAACCAGTGTACCCCATTGCTTACAGAATGAAACCCAGGAGAGTTAGATTTTTTTTTTCTGGTGGTCGGGGAGGTACACAGAAACGGAATTAGAAGGCTTATTAAAGCTCTGCAGGGGCTTATGGAAAAATAGAAGTAAAAGATGATGATGGAAGTAGAACTGAGAGTGTTTGCAGTCAAATTGCATAAGCTTCACAGATTTGCCTAAAGCTAACTCTTGGTGCCAACTCCGCTTACCCGAATTTGCCAAGGCAAAGGTTTGCAAAGGGTGGGTGAATGAGCTAACTGAACCTTAAACCAGGCTCTGGCGCCATTATCTTGGCTTATTTTTCTGGCAACAGCATACTCTCTGCTGTAGAGGTAATTACAGCACAATTATTAGAGGCCATGGCAGATCTCTTGTTTTTAGACCAAAGGCTTAATTGTTCTTCCATTGGCCTAGGTATTTCCAAAAGAGGCTCAGATTAGTTCACTTAATCTGATCTTTGAACATGAAGAAGAAAGTTGTGGGTAACCAGAAATATCACCCCTTTCTGAATGTAGTTCTAAGCCCTGAAATCTAGAGCTTTGTGTATCCATTACATTCAGATGTGGTGCGGTGTTTCATGATGTTGTTTCACCTGTAGGTGCTCCGTGGGCATTGGCGTGATCCAGAACATCATGGGAAGTCTACTGAAATTCTTGTTTGTGGGCTTGAGTAGTGAACTCAAGGAGTTCCCCTTCTTCATGTCTGTTCTCATGTCCTTGAATACATTTATTAGGTCCTGGCCCATTAATATCCATTGGTGCTAGGATATCATGCAGGAGGCATCACTTTTTCCTCTTCCCAAATTTGTAAAATTCACCTAGAAAAACTTACAGGTTTGATTACTGCACTTGTTTCTATTATCTGAGACCAGAAAAATGGTAAAGTGTGTTCTGAAGGATGCCATTTACAGTTCATTGCAAATGATGCTTCATTTGCTATATCCATGCTGATGTACATGTGCTGGTAGTTACTCTTACACTCCTGCCGTGTCTTCTGTAAAGGGCATAGGTGTCTCCTGGCATTTTAATTATATCATAACCAAACATGGATTTCTCCATTATGGTTCATATATAAAGTCTCACAGTAAAATAATAGCAGTTGAACAATTACTCTGTTTTTAAGGTCTTCAATCAATTTTGAAATCCATAGTGGCTTGATATGATCTGCAAATACACAAACATTTTTCAGTTAGAGGATATTTGCTCAGGCAGGAGACTCTTTATTGATTCTGTAACTGTTCAAATTATTTTGATTGCCAATACTATTAATCACATCACTTGCCTTGTCACAATTGTGTATTGTCTTCTTTCCTAGACCTCTGTCTTTGAGCTTTCTACTTCTGCACTGAACTTAAATCATTCCTAAAGTTAAACTAATCATTTAAAATGAATGCTCTGGAATGTGTAGGATAGGCATCGTAAAAATAGGAAAATATGCCACATTTTGTCAGTGAACTCAGGTATGAAGACTGGACATTTTCTGAACCTTTTTTTTTTGTGGATTAGGTACTATATTAGAGCTTTACATACATGACTTTGCTTAAACTTCAACCCCAGTTAGGTGGTCCTATCATCATTCTACAGATGAAAGCAAAATAGTATTTCAGAGAGAAATAGAGAGAGAAACAAAGAAAGAAAGTTAATGTCTATTACAACCACTTGGCTGATAAGGGCTGACGTTGGGATTTATACCCAAATATTTGTAACTACATCTGCCTTTCTAGAGAAAAAGTGAAAAATAGAAAGTCTAACTTACCCTTCAACATGAGTTGGGCCAGTAATACCTTTAGAAAATAGTATTCTGGGAAACCTACTAACCTAGGCCCTGCCTCTTAGCTTTTGTACTCAGCATACCTTCGTTTGTGGAGAGGTTGAAAGAGCTCTGCCCCTTCTACAAAAGAATTTCTGGTTATAACCCAGTGTAGGGGAAACAAATTGTCTACTTGGACTGCTAGGGTACATGAAATTTCTACCATTCAGCTGTCATCTGGCTTTAGCAAGGTTTTAATGGGCTAAGGTGCTGGGAAGATAAATTTTATTGGATCTAGAACTCTAATAATTTACTGAGGAGACAATATTTAAAAGAATCACTATGCTGATGATGTCAAAGGACATTAGGAAGGAAAGGGAGTGGTGTAGAGGTGGTGGTGGTAGCCAGAGGCCTACTAGAAGAAAAGAGGGACCTGCTGAAGAAAAACCTTGTCTTTGTGGAAATTGTTTATTTTCACTTGCAGAGTGTAAAACACTTAATATTTGAGCAAAGCAGTGTTAGGACAATGGCTGAAAGCACTCAGCAAAAAGGGTGGAGACTTCTTAGCTGTTAAATCTATATATCAATTAGAGTTTTACCATTAACAGTTGAAAAGACCGTTGGAAAGCACTTCAGTTCCTTTGAAATTGGGACAACCCTATCTGTTACGGCTGTGAATATTTGCACTAATTTTGAATGTCTGTTTATGTGTTCAATAAATGTTTGTTCCATTTCCTTAACAACACAGTAGTGTCATAGTCCTTGTTTTGTTTTCTGGAATATAATCTTTTTATGTTGGTTTTGAGCCAACAAAAGTTTATAAAAGTGTTACAATTAAGTTCTAAATTCTTCCTTTGGCTTTTATGTGAAGTTTTACTGATTTCTCAGGGAACAAGTCCAATTGTGATATCTAAGTTCTTTGAGAAAATTTAACTATTTTTCTGTTACATTTATTCTCCTCAAGACTTAGTAGTCTTCAAATAAATAGAGTAGACTTTGTTGTAGACACTACAGGCTTAGTTAAACTTAACTCTGTGATCCATAGGCAGGTTAGTTAAATATTTTGAACAGGATTTTTAAAATCAACATTACTTAAGGACATTAGCATATAGTAAAATATTATTGCTGTATTTAAGAGCTATTGACCTAGGTATATTTTATCTATATCTATCTATCTATGTGAAATTAAATTTCCTGTTTAATTAGATCTGGTGTTCACATCTAAGGAAAGTGAAATGACCTTTAGCAAGCACTTGAAAGGCATGATTTTTATATAAGGAAAGGTAGGTAACATATCTTTGGCTAATCTGTTAAAACTCGAAGTGCTATGTATCTTCTAGGCGTCCAATTGGATGTGCACTTCATTTGCTAATTATGTTGTCAGTTCCTCTTTTTGTAGCCATTAGGGCACTAGTTGTTGAATCAGATGTTTGACATATGCTGACATGTATTGTCAAAAAGCAAAACTAAAAATCATACTTCCTATTTTTATAGAGTTTTAAGAAAGATTTTCTTTTATTCATATGTATTCTCTAGAAAAGATAAATGTTAAAATGGAATTTGACATTCTAAGGTACAAAGAACTGTATATCTTTGCTTGTTTGATTTCAAATAACATCAACATAATAATGACCTAGGCATACTTGAAAGAGAGATTCACATTCAGAATCAAAACTGGTTCTGTGGTCAACAAGAATCTCCCTGAGTGGATCACTCTTTTCTATCAAGGAAAGCTAGTGAGACATAGTTGAAGCAGGAGTCAGCTTTGAAATAATAAAAAATTGGGCTTAAGTTGGCTTTATACTTAATAGATGATTGCCTTTAACTTAGACACCTATCTTCTATAAGCCTTGGTTCATCATCTATGAAATGGTGATCATTAAATCAGTAAATAGAAAAGTTTAATATTAATATTTGTTATCATTATAATCACCCCAAAGACCAATGTATCATGAATCTTGTTGAACCAAGGTGGTGGTGGCATCAAGATTGGGTGGAGAAGAAGGGTGAGAGTCCAAAATGAATTTTAAAGAAGTCAGCTCTGTCATCTGGATTATTTAGCTTTACCCTCAGTGTGAGAACTTGACTGGAAAATAAAGCTGGTGAGAATAAAGCTGGTGAGAATAAAGCTGGAAAATAAAGCTAGCACAGATTTGCACTGATGGTGAGAAGAACCAAGCCTTGGGGCTGGGCTGATGGGGAGGTAGATGAGGCGTTCCTTTTCACTTGACCTCCCCCTCCTGTACATCGCTTTCACAGGAGCATCTGCAGAAATGGTTCAGAACCTGTCAGGCTGCTCAGGTGATGGCAGTCAGTGATACATAGCCACTCTCTAATTACTAGGTAATGCTTTGAAGGTGAATCTCTCAAGTTCTTACCCTAGTTTATCTATTATTGTTCACAAGCTGGTTAGTATGGTTAATTAATAAATTGACTACTTCTTCCAAATGTAAACTGCAATTCTTATGAAAACTTTGCTTGGACAAAAATACAGCTAAAAATGGCATACATATATCACTATCACATACAACTATGACTTGGAAGTCTTAATTACCTTTGCCTGCGCACAGAGAATGTGTGCTGGGAAGAGTGAGTTTCTAACTGTAATGACACAGGCACGTGGTAGAAGGGCTGGCATTCAGAGACTCAGTAGACTTCGCTTCATTGCCAGTGAAAATTGCTGCACAAGGACAGCTATGAGAAAGAAATGTGTCAAAAGGTTTTGAAAAGGTAATCACAAATTGCTGATGAAAGTAGATGAAGCTATGAAAGAGATTTATGAAGACTGATTGGAAATTGAATAGTGTTATGAGACACTTTTGGAACTCCACAGCATGTCTCGGGCCAGGAGAGAAGGGATGAGAACGGGAAGAATACTGAATCCTGTTTGCCAGCAGACACATTAGGCCCTACAGCTTGAATCTCAGCTGTAAAATCCACTGCACTCTGGGCGTAGCGAGGTTGTGGGAAATGCCTGTGGTTTTACCAGCCTGCCTCTCTCAGCAGGTTTTGAGTGCCAGTCGTCTCTAAGGCTATAAGAAACCAATAGGAAAGAAAGAAGTAAAAGCTAATCATTGAAACAAAATAGAAATAACAATGAAGTGTTAATTGAAACAAGTGTTTACTGTGCTGTGAATCATCTTGCTCACTCCTTAGGAGAAGTGGGGTGTGTGTAGCTCTTGGTTGGCTGAGAGTCTCCCACACAAACAGGAGAAATAAACCCAAATAATCTCTGTAGAGATAGATAAGAGGGACTTGACCAACAGCATGTTTATCCTGGTGGAAGTCAGTAGTTTCTGCCCCTTAAACCAAGATACATCAGGTTACTGACCTTTTCAACCTTAGCCATCTGCTGTCAAATTTTAGACTATGTTTAGATTGTCATTTGCTATCACTCTCACTCTAGATATAATTTAACTCATGCATATAATTGTAATGTATCAAAGTGATACCAGGATTGAATAACTGTTACTGTTTTCCTCTTTTTATTAGTAAAGACTTTAAAGATGACTAATATTCTAATATTTTAATAGAACAGAATGTTATTAAAGACTACCTGTATAGGTTTGTGCATGTATTTTTATCTTGAATAAATAAGCAAAATTAAATTCCTAGTAGATGCATTCCTAGTTCCACAAGAAAGTCCTATGGGGATGATTATGTTGTGCAAGGACAAGGCATGGGAGGATTTGGGATTTGTTAGATTGGGTTTAAATCACCAGCTGAGAATTCTTAACTTAATTTGTTAATTTCTGTGTTTTGTATTGCTAATCTGTAAATTGAGGATGACACCATTATCACAAGGTTTTCCCCAGGATTAAATGGCATACATTAAAAAAAAACATAGTGCTGGCACATAACAAGGACTCAAAATATTACCTTTCGTTTCCTTCTTTAGGGCAAAATCCCTTATAGTTTGAATTTACTAATAAGGGGTGGGCAAACAGTGTAGCAATTAAGAATAACTGTATGCCTTTATAATTGTTCCTGTAAACCCTTCACCCTTTTCCACCATTATTCCCTCCCTTCTCCCCTCTGGTCACTGTCAGCCTGTTCTCAATTTCAGTGTCTTTTGTTGGTTATATTTTGCTTGCTTGTTCATTTTGTTGATTAGGTTCCTGTTAAAGGTGAGATGATATGGACACTAACAAGAGGGGTGGAAACAGGGGAAGGAGGTGGGGAGGGCTGGGGTGGTGGGGAAGGCTGGGATAGTGGGGAGGGGTGGGGGGAAGGCAGAAAACTGTGCTTGAACAGCAATAAAAAAAGAATAACTGTGTGCCACTGGGAAATAGCCCATCTACTCATATATATTTTATAGGATGAAACAGTTAATATAAAAATTTTCAGTTGAATACTTAGATTTATGTATATGCTGTGTGATAAAATCACAGAACTGTTGGTAGTTTTTTAAAAACTGTAAATATGATTTTTTATTACCACAAATGGGATAAATTACAGAGTTATGTAAGTACAAACTTGATAGTGATCCATTAATAAATTACAAAAACATAGAACATATTTTAGTAAGATTTAAAAATGAAGTTAGTGCGAGGAATTGCAATTGAGATATCAATCTCACAAATAGACATGACATTGTCCATTCATGAATCTGGTATCTAAGCTACCACTTTTTTCTGGCTTCCTCATTAATTCCGCCATAAGAATTAGAATCTGAACATCTCATTTTATGCTTCCTGAGGCATGCTGTGCAGAATGTTAATGATCAAAAACAGCAGAACCTATAAAACCGATGTTTTCATTGCAGCATTTAATATCTAGGAAAATGGGAGTAAAACAATGGAAAAGAGATTTGGTTGTTGCAATTTCCAGTTCATTGTAAAAAACAAAGGTTCTTAGTAGAACTAAAGTAAGGAAAATAAAGTTCATGGTTTCTGGTCATTTTTCTGTTAGGACTTAGCAAACCAAACTGTGTATGTGGCATATATTAGTATTGCTGTATGTCCATCCACTACATCTCATGCCAGTCTAGGCTTGCTTCTGACTGTTCTCTCTATGCTTTTGAGGCTTCAAAGTTCTTTCCTCAACTGCTTCTTCTACGTGTTAGCCATCTTCATGGAACAGAATAGCTATTGTGCCACTTCTGTTCTCTTAACCACAGATGAGAGCACATTTCTGCATTCCTATACTGCTATACCTACCACTTTGTGGTACCTGAGAGTGAAGGTGATGTCTGGCATAGACCATAATAAATTCCTTACTATTGTTACTTTTCTTTTTTTTCATATTTCCAAGAACAATATGCTCATTTGAATTAATTAAACTAAATAATAAATAAACTTAAATAAATTAAACTTAATAAATAAATAATAAATAAAAATGTATATTCTAAACTCATGATCATTATTTCTAAATTTATGGCTATATTTCCTAAATGCAAATTCATGCTTAAAGCAGATTGTAGTCATCTTAAAGTAAATGGAGAAAAAGGCTACCAAATATTCAGAATTTAAGGAATATTTAAAATTAATGTCCAACCTTACAAGGGTCTTCTTTGCATTAAAGTAATTTTTAAAGCTATTGAATATAACATTTACTTTTGAATTTGTTTGACAGGTACCATTATATCTTCCTAAAATGTTGTCTAAATGATCAATTATTTTGGTGACATTTTAAACATAATGTTTTGGTACATGCATGCATAGGGAAAGATTCAAAGTGCAAAATAATATACAGTAAGTAGTTAATCACTTTCCTATCTCAGACCATCATATACAATATCTATACAGGGTTGGGAAAAAGTAGATTTACGGTTGTGAGATAGTGAAGCACAGAGTTTACTCTTGTATTATTATTTCTTGTATTATTAATTGATTGATTATTGTATTATTTTCCATACAAATAACTGTAAACCTACTTTTTTCCCACCGTTTATGTCTGTTAGGCAGAATAATGCTCCTGTCCCAAAGATGTTCACATCCTAATCTCTGAAACCTATGAATATGTTTCCTTACATGTGAAGAGGGACTTGGTGGATATGAATCCTTTAACGGTTGTGAGTTGGGGACATTAGTCTGGATTATCCAGGTGTACCCCATGTAATCATAAAGGTCCTTATCTTACAAGAGGGAGGCAAGAGGGTCAGAGTCAGAGAGACATTTGAAGATGCTGTGCTGTTGGCTTTAAAGATGGTGGAAGGGGCCATGAGCCAAGAAATGCAAGTGGCCTCTGGAAGCTGGACAATGCAAGGAAAGGAATTCTCCTTAGAACATACAAAAGAAATGTAACCCATCCACACCTTCATTGATGAAAAATTCTAAACCTGAAGAAAAGAGTGTCAAGAGTTTATCTGAGCCAAGGATGAAGGACAGATCTGGAAGCAAAATCTCAGATTTAAAATGTGCTCCAAAGAAGAGCAGTTGTGCAGTTTATACATTAGAATCAAAGGAGAGGATGTAAAGAAGGTTACGTGGCATCCATTGGTGGTAGATGAAGGAGGTGGGGAAAGTGGGGAAATCTCTAGGATTGGATAAAAAGTAAAATGGAGAGATACATACTCCTTTTACATTGGTGGGCGAAGGATGGTTAACATTTGACACACTTGGTGCAGAGCTGTGCGGGTAACAGATAATGGGACCGTAGGCGTCATCTCACTCCGGTACCAGGATGTTAATCTCTGGAGGTCTGGAGAAGAGATCATTCTGACATATTAAGTATATTATCCTTGATGCACAGAAACAATGGGAGGCCTTGCTCAAAGTAAAGATTACTCCATCACATAATTTTAGGACCTGACCTCTCGTCATGACCTGCTAGGTTAGGAATTTTTATGATCACAGTATCTTGTGTGGAAACTTTCAGTTATTGAGCTCGTCAGTTCTTCCGGTAGCCCCCTTTAAGTGCATGTCTTGATTTTAGCACAGTAAGACCCATTTTGGATTCTGACCTCTGGAATAAATTTGTGTTGTTTAAGCTACTAAATTTGGAGCAGTTTGATTTGGCAATATTAGAAAACTAATAATTCTACTTATCTGTTGATACAGATATCTATATCTATATCACCATATCCACCTTTTGCACTAATGAGAACATATTATATTCACTAATGCACCTTCTATTTTATTGGGTTGGCCAAAAGGTTTGTTTAGTTTTTTTCCATAAAAGATACATTTTTCATGTTCACCAATAACTCATAGATTTGTATGTTTTGAGTATGTTGGCTATCACCTGCATGGAATAACATTGATTGTTCTCTATTAATGTCTCAATTTATCAGGGACAACTGTGGGGCATTGTCCAGTGAGAGAGAAATCTCCAGCATAAAACTTTGCAAACCAGTTTTGACATGTTTGATCAGTTACAGCACCTTCTCCATACACTGCACAAATCTGTTTTTGTATTTCTGTTGAATTTTTACCTTTTCTGAAATAATAAAGCATAATATATCAAAAGTGTTGCATATTTTCTTCCATCTTCAGTGTTAAAGTGGCTACACAAAAATTCACCAATTTTGATAAGTTGTTTTTAATGCATGCTGACATGACAGTTGTAACTACAGTCTAACAAAATTGTTTTAAATGAAGTTAAAGACAACTAAGTGCTACTGAAACTATCTTATGGGGAAAAAAACAAACTTTTTGGCCAACCCAATAATATACAGGGTCGAACAGAAGTAAGGCCTGCTTGAGTGTGGTTAGTAGGGTAATTACATGGGTGTACTAATTTATAGTTTTAATTTGAACATTTCACCTAAAATGTCACAGGGTGTGCTTGAGTGTGATGTTGTTATGTTACAGATCTACATGCTTATAATTTTTTAAAAGATTTTATTTATTTATTTATTGAGAGGGGGGAAGGGAGGAAGAAAGAGAGGGAGGGAAACATCAATGTGTGGTTGCCTGTCACTCGCCCCCTACTGGGGACCTGGCCTGCAACCCCAGCATGTGCCCTAACTGGGAATCGAACCAGCGATCCTTTGGTTCATAGGCTGGCACTCAATCCACTGAGCAACACCAGTAGGGGCCATGCTTACGATTTTGTAATAAAAGATTTTGTAGTTAAAAAGTGTTGTTATTTGTGTTGGACCCTATGTATCTATCTCTAAAGCTTAAGGAATCTAGTTTTATAGCTTTTGTACACTTTTGAGCACATCCATAGCATATATTTTAGAAAGAAAAATAAACTCTGGGACAAACACTGTTCAGTTTCATAAATTACTTCAACTAATATCCTTACTGTCATCTTACCAAATATATCCCCAAACCCTAAACTTGATTTGATAGATTTATCAAATGATTAACACTTGAGTTTATATACAGTGTGTTTAACAGTTTAAAATAAATTTCATGATGTATTCAATTTGATATTTAAATCCATATAAATTCTAGGAAAAAACTTAATGATTCATTAATTACTCATTTAAGGGTAGTTTTGTGGGAGGAGGGCAAGGCTGGGGGTCATCATGGCATGTCTTGTCAATACTTTTTCTTAGAAACAGCACTTGGTGTTTCTAAAGTTGGTTGCCAATACCAGCAAGCTCAATGTCATTTGGAAATTCAAAATTAAAAAAGTTTAAGTGTATTTGAAACTTATTAAAATGTTTTACCCAGATTTGTATTATGAGTTTTAAAAAGTCTTATCTCCCTAATAGCTAAGGTTCTTATAGAGAATAAGGTGCCTTCGATCAATGGTCCAGGAGTCTTCTATCCACCCACTGACATAAAAGTTGAAAGTTGAAGTCTGTATGTCATATTAGAACTTCGCTGTATACTTTTCTTTCTCCACATTCTTTTTCTCTGTTTCCAAAATTCATGAGTTTCAGGATTTGTCTTTGTTTTGCTTGGTGAATAACTAAATGTGAATGGTCTCCAGTCTGAAACATACTAGTAAAGTTCAGTGGTGAGCTCTCTAGGGTCTTACAGCATTTTTAAAACCAAGAAATAATTTCATTTTTTAAAAAAAGATTTTATTTATTTATTTTTAGAGAGAGGGGAAGGGAGGAAGAAAAAGAGTCATAAAAACATTAATGTGTGAGAGATACATTGATTGGTTGCCTTTTGCATGCACATCCTTAACTGGGGACCTGGCCTTCAACCCAGGCATGTGTCCTGACTGGGAATCAAACCGGCGACCTTTTGGTTCACAGGTTGGCGCTCAATCCACTGAGCCACACCAGCACACATCACAACTGATTCAATGCAGAAGCAGGCATGACAATCTAGGTAGCTTTTGTTGAGCCAGACCTTTAAAGGATCTTTAAAACTGTAAGACAATTCCATTTTTACAACTAATTTATTTGGGGGGAATAGAGTTATTTTGCATAAGAAAATGTTTACTACTGTTATTTAAAAACTATTAATAAATGTTTTAATATTTCTCAGTTTTATTTTCCAATATAGTAAATATAGATAGATATAACCATAGCTCTTTAGTGTCCTTATGGCTTTTAAGGTTGTAAAGGGATTCTGAGACCAAGTGTTTGAGGATGATGGCCACAAAAAGTGATAGAAGGATCCCATTTCATATCTCTTTGAGGTCCCTTCTTTCCTTGACCTTGTGTAATAGGTGAATATTCAGTAAGCTCTCTCAGGAATCAGGGAGTCACCTCTGCTTCCCTTCATTCACTGTCTCCAACTGCCCATTGTTGGAGGCCTGAATGAATAAATGGATCTTGCTTTCACATAAAAAAAGAAGTAATTTCAGAGTAAATAATTTTATTAATAATGTTCTCAGCCAGAGTATTTCAGTATACTCCTGGCTTGGATTCAAGGGGAGGCATTAAAACCGTTCAGTATTCTATAGGGATTGTGTAATTGCTTTTGCCTTTGTGTTGACCCCAACCACAAATGAATTCTTTTGACACTTTCTGAGAAACACATCCATGCAATACACCTAGGGAAGTTTCTCTGGAATATTTACATACATACATTCATATTTTATTTTACTCAAAATGTGGATCATATTATATATATATTTAATATGTAAATATATATAAATAGATGCCTTCCTGGCATGTTACAAATATTGTTTTTAGTAATCATCAAGATCTCAGCCAAGTTTGAAGTTTTATTTGTCCTTTAAATCACTCATGTGCTCACTGGGTATTGTCATTATTTCTACATATGTATGCATTTTGGAAGAGTTGTGTGGTTAAAATTGCTTTCTGCTATAAGTGTTCAGAGTGAAGAAAAAGATGACACTGATTTATAGCAAAGTTAACTCCCTTTGATTGCTCTTTTCATTTCCAAAGGCTCAAGTGAAAGAGCTCGTCAATTCCCAGCATCCCACACAACCTGTCAGGCTGTAGGGCCACCTACTTTGTAAAAATTTAATTATACTTACTGTAATTTCTTTGTTAACTGAATTTTCTGAGAAGGGTCTAAGATGAGCTTTAGCAGTAGTGGCTTCCACCATATGCTGAAGAGCTTTAGAGAGAAGTTGAGCACACTAGACTGAAGGTTCTAGGCCACTTAATACCCAAAAGCTGCTTTTCTTGAATAAGTGGTGAGAAGCAGTGAATATTTTGAAAACCAAGTAGAGACAATTTCTTTTAACCCTGAAATAAAATAGTGAGAAACAAAAACATTAAATGCTATAGATGTTAAATGGCAACGAAATTTAAATGTCTTGGAAATGAAGGTGATTGAAATGAAGTACAAGTGTTGTTACATTTACATTTTTGAAAATTAGTTTTTTCCATTATAACAAATTGTCTGTATATTAACTTGTGTATTGCATTAGTCAGAATTTCAGAGTCCCTTAGAGATCTGTATAAGTAAGAATATAATGTAATTTACTTTGGGTCAAATTCTACATAGAAGTCCATTTCTCAAAATAAGTCATTTACTTATCCATGTATTGATTCAAATAGAATTTATTAAATGAGTGACTACTCAAGACCAACAACTTATCCAGGAAATGTATGCATATCATTTTCTACCAATCTCTCATTACTTTATTTTAAAGATGAGAAATTGAAGCTCAGATACAGTGCCAAGTCAGTCTTGTGATTATGCAACAGAAGAGCTGCATGGAACTAGAGGTTTCTTGTCTCTGTCCACTGTTCTGTTCACGATTCCACAGAAACTTCTGATTATACTGCAGAGTACAGTGAGTGCTATGCTGGAGTAACAGGTCAAGCGCTATGGAAATGTGGGGAATTAGTCATGTCTGAGGGAGTAGGAAAGGCCAGATAGATGTTAGGCTGAAAGTGTTTGACCTGGTCACTCATGTATTTTGCTAAGGAGTTTGTATTTTGTTCATTAGGCCGTAGGGAGCCATTAACAGATTTTTAAAGAAGCATAAGGCAGGATTCAAGTGTGTATTAAGAGAATAACTTTAGCAGCTGTGAGGATTAAAGACTAGAGCAGTGTTTATTTTTCCAGCTTTTTTGACTGCTCATGAACCCACCACATATTATTGTTTATAAATTACATTTCTGGTATTATAGTAGTAAAATTATATATATTATAAAATTGTATAAAAGAGAAATGAAATTGATCCCATTATTAATTTTTAAAATTTTATTTTACTATTAACAATAAAATACTTTTGCTTCCTAATACAAAATTAAGATAGTGATACAATTTTACTTCTAAATATAATTTATGTATGTTTGTGTTGAGAACAGTGTGATTAAATATATTTCTTAAAAAACACACACAAAAATACCCTGTAGTTTATACTTTGGGATAGAGCTATATGAAGTGCTGGTCTAAGTTTAGTTGGATGCTTTAATTCTGTTCCTGCCATTGTTGATATAATATTTATTCAATTTTCATATTTTTATTCAATTTATGATATTTATTTACTTTTAAATTTTATTTTTTTAATTGCAGTTTACATTTGATATTATTTTGTGTTAGTTTCAGATATGCAACATAGTGGTTAGACAGTCATATTCATTACAAAGTGGTATTTGTTCACTTTTAAATCCTGTCCTTAAATTACGAAAAGTCCTGTATTAAAATTTGGCTAGGAAATTTTCATTTTCCTGCTATCAGACACTCATTACTAACTAATTAAAAGATGTGGAATTTTAAATTTTTAATAAGCTGGCTCTATAACACACTGATTCTATGGTAGGCAGTCAGGCATGAGCAGAGCAGGACAACAGGCCAGGCACAAATGACATCAGGGCACAAAGTTCCAGACACCTAGCAATGGGCACCTCGCAATGGGCACCTAGCAATGGGCAAAAGCTGGGAGAGCAAGTACTGGAAATAAGTATTGTTATTTAGGATCTTGCCCCCAAGGTACCCTTTCCTCCCCTAGATGGTCATGTGGGTCAGATCCTCCCCCTGACCTTTTTTCACCCCTGGCATGTAACTAGTCATGTGTTAGGACCCCCACCCCCTTTAGACCCACTTAAGAAAGAACAAGTAAGCTGGAGAAAAACACCATCTGACTTCAACATAAGGACAGAGGTCGATGGGACAGGCCATGATAGGTCAGCTCAAAGCATAAGCAGTGAACCCCCTCCCAGGGGTTAAAAGGAGCCCTAGCCCACACTCCAGGGCAGCTCTTTGAAACTTTCTTTCAAGTGGACTTTTGCTTTGCTTTCTGAATGAACTTTCTTTTGCAAGTTTGGGTCTTGGCTCTGAATTCTTTCTTAGAACTCTAGTACCAATGTCCACTTATGCCATTTATAATACTATTTGTAAAAATTTGTAGTAAGTGAGCAAAATGTAGTTTTTAGGCTTTTAAATATGCGGGTAAGAATTTTTAAGTCACCAGTATTATTATGGGGGAAATCACATCACCACATTAGATAGTATTATTTCATCATTGTCTATCTCAGAAAGTAGCTATTTAAGTACATCAGTGCTGCAATTTTCTTCTCCGTGCTTGGGCTTGACTATTTAGTGCAACCTTAAATTTACCATTTTACTTCTTTTTTGTGTGTGTGCACAGATCTTGTTATCATGATTCAATGAAGACCAGTTTGATTAAAACTGAATATCACCAAAACCCCATTTTAACAGCCTTGTGAGACAGTATGTTGAAAGTCCCTTCCTTGTCAACTTGCCACACGTGGAGTGCCCTCTTTCCCCTCAGGATAATTACCATGTCACTGGAAATGGGTGGTGGGCATCCAGAGTGTGCTAGCATTGACTTATCTAATAATAGAGCCAATCTTTATTCAGACTTTGCTTTCTTTCCAGGCACTGTTCTACATGAACTAATCCTTACAGCATCTCTACAGGTGAAAGTGCTAGTCTTGTGTTACTAGTGTAGGTTAAAAAAATTACATTATTTCTTAATTTATGTTTATTAAATTTAGGGGATAAAATAAATATAAAAGAAGACCTAATATACTTTTTCGGACTCGAGGAGGTTGACTTCCTAGCCCCTGGAGTACGTGGGCCTCCAGTGGACGCCTCTGGAATAGAGATGTGATAGAATGAGAGGAGGGGACAGATGTGGAGATCGTGGAAGTTGGCACATGGAAAACAATGCTTGCGAACTAGAACAAGGGACGCTGAGTTAAGTGGAAGATGGAATTTATAGAATTTATCCCTCCGACATTAGCTTCAGCTCATACAGAAGAAACTGAGCAGCAATAGCAAAAAAGGCATTTCCTTGACTGCTCTAAAATTGAAGAAATGTAAACTTTCCTGTTGATTCCAAGCTGTGTGTTAGTGTATTTTCCTTACCAGATCCAGAGATTGGATTTTTCACATTGCAGGTTGTTGCTCAATTGATAACTGAGTTAGCACCTCTTCCGACTCTCCTAGTGGTAGCAGAGGACTGTTGAGAATGGTTGCCAGTTTTATTTTGCTGAAATGATTTTTGTGATCTCTTAAGCCATAGCAGGCTGATGAGGAAAGCCTCAGCTGGCCTGAATGTTTGGTTTCCTGTAGGGATCTAATCACATGGTCAGTGGGACGTGGGCACCTTCTGGACCTACAGACCAGCCAGTGCCCAGATGGCACCACGCCAACAATTTTTATGTGAAAAATGGAGCCACCTCTCTAGGTATTTATTTGAATGATGCTAAATAGCTGGATTACTTATTTTAGCTTAATAGCCAAATTTTTAATTTTCTTTGTTAAATTAAAAACATAGGAATCCTTGCTTCTCCAGTGCTTAGATTGCTTTATAGGTGTATTAGCTAAGGTTTTCCAGAGAAACAAAACCAGTATATAATGATATATATGACACCTCTCAATGATAGATCATATATATCTGCATATATATTTTTGTATAAGAATAGTCATATATATTCATGAGGAATTGACTCACACAATTATGTAGGCTGAGCAATCCCACAGTCTGCCATCTGCACACCTGGAGACCTGGGAGAGGTGATAGTCAGTGGTGTGATTCAGTCCAAGTCTGAACGTCTGAAAACAAGGGCAGTCAGTGGTGTGAATCTCAGTCCACGCGCCAGTGAGATGTCTTCGAAATGTCAATGAGCCAGAGGAAGAAGAAAAGGACAAATTCCTCTTTTCTCTATTTTTTGTTTTATGCCTGCCCTGAAGGAATTGGTTGATCGGTGCCCACTCACATTGGGTAGGTAGTCTGCTTTACTGAGTCCACAAGTGCAGATGTGAGCCTCATTTGGAAACATCCTCAGAGACATGTCCAGAGGTGAATTAATCTGGATACTCGTGGCCAGTCAAGTTCACACACAGAATTAACTGTCACAGGCGTCTACACAGTTTCTCTGTGGGGTTTATTGTTATTTAGGGTTTTTGCCCAATTCTAGATGAAACCATTTTCAGTGCAAAAATCTGGAAAACAAAGGTAGGAAGAAACAAAATTATTGATAATATCATCCAGAGAATACAATGATTAATATTTTGTCAAAGGTATTTTTAGCCATACATTTATTTATTTATTTGTTTAATTTAAAGAATTGTTTTTCCCATATTGTTTTGTACTTGTTTTTATTACTCATTCAGCTCTATGTCATTATTTTTCATGTCAAAAATATCTTTACTTCTACATCAGGATTTTTACTTTATAGTATTGTGATACTGTGATTTGTAATAAGAAATATATATTTGGTGCTCCTCCAGTTTCTGGCACAAAGTTCCTTAAACTCTTGGAATATCCTAAGTGATGAAGGCCATAAAAGTATCTTTTGTTATTTTAATGAGGTAAATTTTAGGCAAAACCCAAGGATGGGGGAGGGTTGCCAGGGGAGCCAACTTTGTGATTGGAACGTTAGAAATTTCAGTCCTACATCCCGAACTCTGGGAAGAGGAGAGGAGCGAGGGGCCAGAGGTTGGCTGAATAAAACTCCATGGGCAATAATTCAGTCAATCATGTCTACCTAATGAAGCCTCCATAAGCATGGGAAATCAGTGTTTTTTTTCTCATCTCTTGTGCTTTGAGTCCCTTTTATCTGGTTGTTCCAGGGCTATATCCTTTTATAATAAACTGCTAATCTAGTAAATATAATATTTTCCTGAGTTTTGTGAGCTATCAGCAGATTAAATTACACCTTAGGAGGGGGTCCTCAGAACCTCTGAACTATATATAGTCAGGCAGTCAGCACAGGCAATGACCTGGGCTTGTGACTGGCATCTCAAGTGCAGGCAGAGACGCTCTCATAGGTCTGAGCCCTAACCTGCGGACTCTAACACTGGATCCTGGTAGATAGTGTTAGAATTGAGTCGAATTGTAAGACACCCAGCTGGTGTTCTGAAGGGTTGCCTGGTAGTATGGGGGGGAGTTACTCCCCTATTATGAAATTGGGTGCTCAGAACCCTTTTTAGAGTGAATGAGCCTACGTATACCTTGACAGTTCCTTAGTACTGACATTGGTCTCTTTTCAAAGGTTTTCATGAATACTGTTGAAATGCCCTGCAGAATCGGCAATTTATATTCCTCCAGCAAGGGGAAGAGAGTCTATTTCCCTACCTTTCTAACCATGCATACAATTGGCTTATCTTTGCCAAACTTAAAAAAATTTACATTATCTGTCTTTAAATGGGTAGGCTTTTGATTATGATGAAGCAAGATTTTGTTCATGTACTTGATGGTCATTAGCATTTCTTTGGCCATTTTTCTTTTAGGGTATTTCTATTCTCTGAACAATTTGTATACATCAAGAATATCAGCCTTCCGTCCTCCCAGCAATATATTTCATGAATATTTTGTTCCTAGCTTGTCATCTTCCTTTGAATGTTTTTATTATGGTTTCTTTTTAATGCATGGAACTTCTAAATTTTTTAAAGTAAATCAGCTGATCTTATAATTTTATTTTGTTTTTAAAACCTTTTTTCTTTCCAATAATCCTGTAACTTTACCTATATTTTCTTTTTTTAATGTGGTTCCAATTTCTAAAAATTAGGTCTTTACCCTATTAAAACTTTTGGCAAATAATGTGAAGACTATATTTTTTCTATAACCAGTTATTCTAGCACCGTTTATTGAATAGACTTATTGATTTCTAAGGAAATGTATTTTTAAACTGAATTTTATTTTCGGATTCTAATTTACTTTATTGTATATTATTAGCATAATATATGCTAATATTTTAATTTTATACTATATTTGAAAGTCTGAAGGTTCTAATTCACTCTACCCTGCTAATTCTTACACCAAAATTTCATTTTTATTTTGTCTATTTATTTTTTCTAAAAAGCTTTGGAATCAATTTAATACATATCAAGAATTTCATTGTGACTTTCATTGGAAGCATATTAGATAACTATTTAAAATCAATACATAATTAGCATTTTTATAGTATTGAGCTTTCCAAATAATGAATACAATTTGATTCATACTTAATCAAATCCTTTTTATACACCTCAAACATCAGACTTTTATTTTTATAGATTTCTTAAAATTAATATTAATTTCTAGGCATTTTATATAATTTTATATTTTCTTTATATTTAAATCAGCATTTTATTTTCTAAATAGTAATTGCTGACATATGAAAAATTATCTATATTTATTTATTTTCTGTTATACATTCACTTAGTGAACTTTGTTATTAAGTCTAATAATTATTCTGTTGTCTGAAATTTTTCGGAGGAATAACTCTATGATATGAAAAGTCTGATGCTTTAGTTCCTGGTTTATAATATTTATCACTCATTGTATTTAATTGAAGAAATAGTAATGGTAAAATAATCCTGAGTTATTTAGCTCTAGTGAGAATATTGTATGCCAACTTTACAGTGGAAAATGAGGTTAATTTTTATCTATTGCATAGGCCTGCTAATTTTTAAATTGTATATCCCGAACTAATTTCAGTTATGTGTGATACAACACTTCCTTGACTGTTACAATTGCACAGAAAGCAAGGGCTCAGATAAAATGTTACTATTTTTTAATACCATGAACAATGTGCACCTGCTTATCTTGAATGTACATATCTGGTCATGAACTCCCAAATCTTCTTTACCTTTTTTTCTATCTATGTTGGTTACAAAGGCTCTATTTCTCAGAATATTTGCTGTCTTATGACTCCTTTTTTATGTTAAGGTTTATTCAGATACCTAGGATGGGAATCTTTTCTTCTTTAGATCTTGTTTAGTGACATAGCTTTTTCTCCATACTAGTTATGTGTATCAGCATATATTGTTAATGTCCTGGTAAGTATGATTTTGAAAGTGCATATTTTTTAGTCTGAAGATAGAAGGGTAAGTAAGATCTTACTTTATGGAGTAGATGTGAACCTAAAAATATGTCAGTAAATACACAGTGGGCCTCCCCTTTTCAAGATAAATTCCAAGACCCCTTGAGGATGCCTGAAACTGTCTAGTACCAGACTCCATATCTACTATGTTTTTTCCTTACATACGTACCTATGATAAAGTTTATGGTTTCTTTTTGGCATACCTGTAAAGCCAGCTTCGCTACTCTTGTACTTTGGGACCATTGATAGGTTAAACGAGGGTTCCTTGAACACAAGCCCTGTGATCCTGTGACAGTCAATCTGACGACCTGGATGACTGCTTGGTGTCTGACAGGCACAGAGCATGTGGAGCATGGATATACTGGGCAAAGGGGTGATCGCATCCAGGGAGGCGCGGTGAGATGGCATGAGATTTCATCACAATACTCAGAAAGGCGTGCAATTTAAAATTTATGAGTTGGGCACTCCTTTGTAGGTAATTCTCTCCTTTCCTCTTGTGGCTTTTAAGATTCTCTCCTTATCTTTAATTTTGGGTAACTTAATTATGATATACCTTGGTGTGTTCCTCCTTGGGTCCAATTTTTATCAGCTGATTTCTCAAAAGAAGCCTTACAGGCAAGAAGGGGCTGGAAAGAAGTATTCCAAGTCATGAAAGGCAAAGACCTACAACCTACATTACTATATTCAGCAAAGCTATCATTTAGAATGGAAGGGCAGATAAAGTGCTTCCCAGATAAGGGCAAGTTAAAGGAGTTCATCATCACCAAGCCCTTATTATATGAAATGTTAAAAGGGCTTATCTAAGAAATAGATCAAATACTATGAAAGTAAAATGACAACAAACTCATAATATCAACTGAACCTAAAAAACAAATACTAAGCAAACAACTAGAACAGAAACAATCACAGAAATGGAGATCTCATGGAGGGTTATCAGTGGGGATGGGGAGGGGGAGAATGGATAGAGGAAGGTACAGGGAATAAGAAACATAACTGGTAGGCGTAAAATAGACAGGGGGAGGTTAGGAATAGTATAGGAAATGTAGAAGCCAAAGAACTTTTATGTACAACCCATGGGCATGAACTAAGGGAGGGGGAATGCTGGAAGGTGGTGGGGGGCAGGGAAGGGGGGACAAAAGGGTGCAAAAATTTGGGACAACTGCAATAGCATAATCAATAAAATATACTTAAAAATAAAAAAAATTATGACTTAATTCTGGAATTTTCCATATAATATTTTTGGACCACAGTTAACCACAGGTAACTAAAACCATGGAAAACAAAACTGTGTGTGTGGGGGGCTACTGTAGTTCTAAAATTTTATTCAGATTTCTCATTGTTTCTTTGTAAAGTTAGAAATAAGAAATAATTTTCCATTGTAAATAAACATACTTTGAATGCTGTGGAGTTTTAAA
Organism: Glossophaga mutica; assembly: GCA_039655065.1. NCBI lineage: Eukaryota > Metazoa > Chordata > Mammalia > Chiroptera > Phyllostomidae > Glossophaga > Glossophaga mutica. The sequence continues at coordinate 147,639,147 of CM077306.1, forward strand.
CACACAATTAGTGTGATTAAGTACAAACTTATTGGAGCAAGTCAAGAATTGGCTAATGGGGCGCTGGGCAAAAGTACTGTTTATTCTGGCCATCATATCCACTTGTGTATAACCCACAAGTTTGTGAGCCTAGTGAGAAGCCCTGTATATGAAAACTGTTTGTTTGTTTGTTTCTTTCTTTCTTTCTTCCTCCCTCCCCTCCCTCCCCTCCCTCCCCTCCCTCCCCTCCCTCCCCTCCCTTCCCTTCCTTTCCTTCCCTCCCTCCCTCCCTCCCTCCTTCCTTCCTTCCTCCCTTCCTTCCCTTCCTTCCCTTCCCTTCCCCTTCCTTCCTTCCTTCCTTCCTTCCTTCCTTCCTTCCTTCCTTCCTTCCTTCCTTCCTTCCTTCCATTTCTTTCTTTCCTCCCTCCATCTCTCTGAATTGTCTGGCTTAAGAACTCAAACAGAGAAGATCCTTTCTGAAGATGACCTGGTCAGCGTCATGGAGAGCTGAGGGAAAAGCTTCTTGGAGAACTGTCAGTCTGTGGCCACCTCGACAATAGCAGAAAAATGCTGCTAGGAGGAATTAGGAGGGGATATTCCATTTTCCCAAAGGTTTTTGATGAGGATTTCAATGTAGCCTTGTGAACTGCAAAAAGCCTTTGCACATCTTTGGCCTTTGATGACTCTGCTGTTCTTATTAGCCTGGGCAGCTTTGTTTTTGTGTCTTCTCTTCATTTACTCCAAGACTTTACATTGAGACTCATTTTGAGAATTCCATGATGTCCCCACTTTATTCATCATTTTGAACAACCTGCCCATGACTCTATCATAGCAGTTGTCATATTATTGCAATGTAATTATTTGTTAATGTGACTCATGACACCCACCATGTACCTGCCATCAACGACAATGTTGGAATTATGGTCGGCTCTATTTAGGAATGTGGAGGTGAGCTCAAGTAGATGAAAAATCCTAATTTAGGAGGAAATGGCAGGCATGCATTAAAAAGAGATGAGCTGGAAAAGAAAAGAGGCCAATAGAAGGACATATATGTGTTGGATGTTGAGGATAATTATTGGGGTGACACTATTTATTGTGTTACACTTTCTTCTCCAAGTGATTTAAAGAGATAATTATAGCTGAATTGCTTAGTGCAGGATAGATTTCTTATTGAAAGCAAAAAGGTTAATTAACTCCCTGTATATCAACTATACCCGATTATCAAAATCATCTGGAATAATTATTAACTATACAGATTCCCAGGTCTCTTTCTATGAAACTAGTTCAGCAAGTCACTACTGGTTGCCCAGAAATTTGTGATTTTAAGAAGCACATTCCTGGTGAATCTGTTGTATGCTAATACTTGAGAGCCAATGACATGATACTAAGAAAATGTATTAGTTTCTTTTCTTCTTCCAAAATCGTTTCTTTGCTTCCTTTTTTATGTCAATAGGATCCACAGACGCAGACACAGATATGCAGATTGTATGTGTGACTGGATTTATCTAATGTGATGTGTGTGGAACTGACATGTGCGACTCTTCCTGGTGCTGTCCATGAGGAGAAGGTCTGTGCTGCTCTTCTAGCTTGGCTTTCATCTTGCTGCACAGGATGTGGGCACGATGGGTGCGCCATCATGGATCAAGCAAGTAAAGGCCACATCGTAGGTCTGAGGGAGAGATAGAGGGATGTTGAGGCCCTGGACATTCTCATGGATAGAAACCGGTCGCATGAAAGAGAAGTATGTTTCTACCTAGCTATTTCAGATTTCTGTGTTCAAGGTCTGTCCAGAAAGTATCCAGCCATGGGCTATGAAAAATAGAGACATTTATTTTATTATTTGAAGTATATTTTATTGATTATATTACAGTTGTCCTAGTTTTTTCCTCTTTGCTCGCCTCTTCCTGGTACCCCCCTTCCCTCCAGCAATCACCCCCCTAGTTCATGTCCATGGGTCGTGCATATACCATATTTTGCTGTGTATAATGCACACCTACATTTTAGTGCTGCCCATGTGTAATGCACATCCTTATTTTTCTCTAAAAAGTTTGAGCAAAAATGTGCTCATTATACATGGCAAAATCCGGTAAGTTCTTCAGCTTCTCTTTTTCCTATCCTATTCTTAACACTCTGCTGTCTATTTTGTGCCTATCCATTATGTTTAAGGGACACCTGTACCTATCCATAAGGGATAGGTATTCGCCAGGGTGGGGCAACTTGCTTCACCAATTTGCAGTACTAAGTGTGGGGGAGGGGTTGGAGAGGGAATAGTGCTGTTTGTTTGGCAGTCCCCTGTTTCCAATCACTTCACCCAGTTCCCGTATGCAACTCCAGCTGTTGCCCTGGTGGTGGTTCCCAGAGTGGGTAGGTTTGCATATGTCCTAGGCCTAACGGGGGGCCCTTTAAACGGATTCTCCTGAGAGACTGGCAGTTTCTTCCACCATCCCAACCTACACTGGTTTTTACAACCAGAAGTTATGAGGCTTTATTTTTCTAGCACTGGAACCCTGGGCTGCGCGGTCTGGCCTGGGGGTGGGATTGCACACTCCCCAGATGTCCCTCCTGGTTTTCATCTGCCACATGTGAATGTGGGACTGTCTGTTCCTCCGGCTACCACTGCTGCCGCCTCTGCTGCTGCTTTGTCACTGCCACACCAAGTCCTCCCTGCCCTGGCTCCCTATCTTTGCTTCTCCTATGTCTGGATGAATATTTCTTCTTTAAATTTGTAAATGTTGGACTTCCATACAGTTTGATTTTCTGGAAGTTCTTGTTGTTTTTTGTTTTGGGGTTAGTTGTGGTCCTTCTTACAGTTGTGTAAGGAGGTGAAGTGTGTCTACCTACATCTCCATCTTGGCTAGAAGTCTTGAGACATTTATTGAAGAGGATACTAGATACAAGAAACATTGTGTATAGGACAGTTATGGCTCAGCTCAGTCCCCTTCCACGTAGGCACTTTGAGACCTCACCTAGTTCTCCCAATCTCCATCAATGGCCCTGTTGTATTTTCCTGAATTGCACTGACGGTTCGCTTTCAAAGATGCTTTTAGTTTTGGGAAAAGCCAGAAGTGGCAGGGTGTCAAATGTGGGCTGTAGGGGCCCTGAGTCACCTGGGTGATTTGACATTTCACCAAAACACTCTGCACGAGATGTGGTGCATGAGTGGGCACGTCGTTGTGATGAAGCTGCCAATCACCAGTTGCCAATAGCTGCCACCTTCTGAATCATTCAAATAGTTTCCACAGAGGAATGTTCCAGCTTAATGCAAAATTTGATGTAGATTCATTGTTCTATTTGTTCATTTTGAATGTGACAGATACACAGTACATATGCTTACTTAAAGCTGTCTACCATCTCCACTGACTAGTACAGTGAAATCATCATTGTTCACGCATGTGCATATAGTTCACTCTCCTTGGCTGCCAGGTTATATGATGTCTCCCAAACGATTCTCATTATTTTAGCAATGGCTGGACTCTTTCCAGACAGACCTTCATATAATGAAGCTTATATTTGAAATAATACAGCATATGATAAAATAGTAAAAAAAAAATGTTAGTCTGGTGAAAATATAAGTTAATATTGGAAGACAAAAATGGAAACAAGAACTTAAGTCAGAAAGTTGTGTACATAAACTGGTTATTTCTGTGACATGGATTTTGTTCCAAATTTTTTAAGGTAGAAGTAAAAAGGCATATATGATTAGATATACTTTTTTTCAATATCCTTTGCTTATCTAACTTAACTCTAAATTTTTTTTCAAGCATTGCTATTTATGGGGGCATCAGGTACACAGTGTGCAGAGACCTCAGTAACTACTAAGCAATCACAGTAAAGGTTTTATAGTAGAATTTTTTAGTGTGTTTCTTAACAACAGCAGTCAAGATCATTAATGTCCTGGAATCAATATGGCATGGTATAATCCCAAAGGTTTCTTATGCTCAGGATTAAGTATAAAATACGGCATTATTAAAGTATAGTTTTCAGATTTTTTAAACATCAGAAACCTTCCTTTTCAAATGAAATCTTTGGCAGAACCCCAATAAATAAAGCCAAACTCGCTTGATTTATGTGGTAGTGTGGGACTCTGAAATCTGCCACCTTGGCTTGGCCTTGTTGTGAAAACCCAGCTGTAGAATTCTAGAACACAAGGTGGAAGTCCTTGATTTACAAGGAATGGGTGCCTGCAATGTGCTCCAAACCATATGCCCTAACCACCGCTTTCCTTTGGGTGCGCTTTGATGAGAGTCGAACAGCTCACCAGTCAAGGTTGTATTCTTTGGCATAACCCCATGGGTTTATGTAGATTATAAAGACTGGCAACAGCAAATTTCAAAAAAAAAATTATGAAATGTTTAGACAGTCTAAACATGTATTTAGATTATTGGTACATGATGAATTTTGGTTATTTTTACAAGAATATGGACTTTGGTTGATTGGTGATTTAATTTAAACTGGTAATTCACTGGCCAGAATAGATTGGTATAATCCTATCCTTGTGAATTAATTTAAGAAGTTGAATTTACTCATTAAAGTTTTAAAACATCTGCCAGGCTGGAAAAAACAGAGGCATATATGAAAAGAAGTGCTGGAACAGTGAAAAGGAAAATGGAAAATTAATTCGGAGGATTTGGAATTGTTCTAAAGTAAGACTCATTTTTAGATGGAAACACTTAATGGAGCTAACAAGATTTTTAGGGAGTGATTTCTTGATTGGTCCCAGATTTTGGGTATCTTCATTCCAAATCTCTGTCTGAGGTATTTTTTTAAAACCATGGAAATAGAGTTGGTAGCTTAGTAACTAATGCTGCTTTGGAGATTAACATTTTCAAGCAGGGCACCTTTGTGTTCATGAGGCGTATAGAATCTACAAAAAATACGGCTTGAAATTCAAAGCAGACATTTGGCTTGCTATACTGGGTTAATCAAGGATAACAGGCAATGAAGACATCAATAGAATTTTGTCACTTAGTGTTTGTTTTGTTACAGTGAAGATAATACCGTTTCATAGGAACATGATAAAGGCTACATGAGCAAAATTTATTTTGGAGATTCCTGGGTAAATAGTTCGCACACAGTCCTAAAACACAGAGCCTCTTACTAATTTTTGAGTCATAGAACAGAACTTTAAAACAGGTGTCTCACACCTTATTCCAGTATTTGGATTTGTGTGTGTACAAATGTATAGAGTCAGCTCATATTTTAAACAAACCTGACTTAGAATACTTTTTTGCAGTAGTCTGCACTATCTGTTTAGCTCATCACTGGCCCCACCATTTCTACTCTCTTAACACTTTGCCCTGCATTACAGTAATATTAATTGTCTGGGCTCTAAAGCCATTTGTATGTGCAAATTTTTAACCACTCAGACTTCTTCCTGCCTTTATCATCTGAAGGCAAATTGAGTTGCTTACAATCCTTCTTTTGACTCTTTCTTCCTTCACATGGTTGGTGTGGGGGCAGAGGTATGGCATAAAGACTCCTGACACCCCATCTTGCACATTTCTTCCCAAGCTGTGATCAGTGTTTCCTCAGTTGGTAGTGTGAAATCAGCCCTGGTGACAATTGAATCCTGGAAATCTACAACTGCTACAAAAGGTTTGGGGTGGGAAGGTGAATTAGTTGTTAAACGTTCACCAGGACACCACAGGTTCAAGGGTGTACCTGAGTGCTGCTGTGTCTGCTCTTACAATAAACATGTGGTACTTGACTCTGCTTCCAGTGTAAACATTTAGTTGATGCATTTAGCTTATCAGATACACAACTTTGTCCTGAAAGTAAGTATTAATGAGACTACCAGGAATTCAAGGAATATAAGAAAGGAAAGAGGATGAAGATAGTAAATGCTGGAAGGTAAGATTGTAAATTCTGGAGTGAGGCTCCCAGGGGTGGAGCCCCAGCTCTGCCATCTTCTAACTAGGTATCTGTGGATGAGTTACGTAAACCCACTAAGCCTTGGTTTCCTTATATGCAATGTGGAGATAAAAACAGAGTATTTCTCAGGTGATTGTTTGGGCCCAGTGGCAGGCACGTGAGAAACCCTCAATAAATGTTAATTTTAATGATTGTATTACCTAGCAAGTGTTTTGTCTACATCATTTTATTAAATTTTGAGAGAACAACAGAATGTAGATAGAATAATTGTCATATTTCAGATGAAGAACTTAGGCTCAGAGAGGTTAAAAAATGTCTATGATTACACAAATGTTATGTGATAGAGCTGAACTTCTGTGTTGTTATTATTATTTAAAGTCTGCTATTCCATAGTGTGATACCCCTTCTGAAGGTGTGGAATTGCCTTTCTTCTCAGTTTGGGATAATTGCCAGAAAAAACAATGTAAATTTAACTTTGGCTGTAAGAAACAGAGACAAAAATTAGTCAATTAGCCTGACTCTATTGGTCAATTGTTGCTGTAAAATAAAATACTCAAAACTCAATTGGGCTGGTGTAGCTCAGTGTATTGAGCATGGGCCTGAGAACTAAAGGGTCACCAGTTTGATTCCCAGTCAGGGCACATGCCAGGATTGCGGGCCAGGTCCCTAGTAGGGGGCACGTGAGAAGCAACCACACATTAATGTTTCTCTCCCTCCCTTTCTTCCCTCATTCCCCTCTAAAAATAAATAAATGAAACTCGGTTGCATGCAGCATTTATTATCATATTCACAGGTCAGGTGGGGTCGTTTCAACTAAAACTGATGGTCAGCTGGAGTAGTTCTACTTCAACTATAGATTTGAAGGTGAGCTTCCAGTCAGTCTTTTTCTCATTCTTCAGGGACCTGTGGGCTACTAGGCCAATTTCTTCTCGTGACAATGGCAGTAGCACAATGGGAAAAGCTAAACTGAACAAATACATGGCAAGCCTGTGCTTGAGTATGGGCTGCTAACATTCAGTTGGCCAAGGCCAAAGGTCAAGATTGAGGAAGTATACTCTGCCTATTGTGTGAGGAACTGTAAAGACAAATGGCAGGTAGGATTCAGGGAGGAGTGATGAATTGGGCTCCATATTCAGTTTATTACATTATGTACCAGTGGCTGAAAAAAAAAGCAGGAGTTTATTTTACTCTCACAGGAAGGTGTGGAGGTACTCGGTTCAGGGTTACATAGCAGCTTCACTAAATAAAGTCCTGAAGGACCCCAGCTTCTGCTCCTGACATTTTCTGTACTTATTGTTCTGCCTAGCTAGGCCTCCATTGCCAAGATTAGAAATCTACAACTTTCTTCTGTTAAGGTCCAGATACTAAATATTTAGGGCCATATGATCTCTGTTGCAAGTATTCAACTCTGCTATTGTAATGCAAAAGCAGCCATAGACAGTAAGTAAACTAATGAATGTGGCTATGTTCTAATACATTGTTTTTTATGAACACTAACATTTGAATTTCAAATGATTTTCATGTGTCATGAAATACTACTCTTTCGGTTTTCAGTATCTAAAAATGTAAAATCCATTCTTTGTCTGTCAGCTATATAGAATCAGGCAGCTGGCCAAATTTGTCCCAGGGGCTGTAGTTTGCTAACCCCTGCCCCAGACTATCTAAAGCATCAAATGACTGCTAAATCTTCACAGCTGTATAAGTTAGCAAGAAGGAGGAAGGGATGAAGAAACAGGAGCAAAGGGCATGTTCAGGCTGGATTTTAAGAAATGCTACCAAAAGCTGTCACATGATCTTTTCACTGACATCTCATTGATCATATTTAGTCACATGATTGTACCTAGGAGGGCGTGATTGCAAGGGAGGCTGGGATAAGTAGGCTTTATTATGATCTGTCAAATGCCTGTCTAAAAATTGCAGTTCTTTTGGAGGAAGGGGAAAAGAAACACCGGGGGAAACCAGCAGGCTCTGGCGTTTAGTGCACAGAGTTTAGAGATAAAGAGGCGGGAGAGCTGAATTTATGGGTTACGTGATTGGACATGATTGCTGGGTCAGGAAATTCTATTATTTAAATCACAGAGATATGTCTACTTTGAATGGAATGTACTATAACCCTCCTCTTTGAGAAAGGAAAAGAAGAACCAGAAATATCAATCTTCCTTTTCATGGGAAAATTTTAAATAAAGGGAAACTAGGAAATGATTCATTTGATCCAAAGTTTGTTTGTTTCTTTCTTTATGATTGTGTGCCTAAAGTCTCTATTCTGTTTGGGAATAAACTGAGTTTTTGAAGCAGTGGGAACAAATCCTTTAATTAGCAGACTTATTAACCATGTTTTGTAACTATCCAGAATTATCTAAGCTGTGTTTTCAGATCCGACTCCCATTTCAGTTTGTCTGGTTGTCAAAGTTGGTGAAACATGTGCCAGGTAACTGGCCAGTTATAACATGACTCAAGTAGGAAATAGTAATTGTTCATAAAGTGTACCTATCATCAGTCACTTCAAATATAAGTAAAGTAAAAATAAAATTACTGTGAGTTAAAAACAAACAACAAGGAAAGCAATGTAGCAATCTTTTCTTTCCTAGGATTAAGGTCTGTCGTTTTGAAACCCTAAAAGCACTTCGGTGTAATTTTGTGACAGGAACTGTGAGAGAGGCATTTGGTGCTTCATGTTCCATCCTCTCAGCCCATGTGGAATATGAATGTAAGCCATGGTGGGCAGATCTGTGCACAGGGAGCATCCTGCCTCAGGGGTCTTCCATGAATCATTCCATTCTTCTGCTGCAGGGTTTTCTCCAGACAAAGCTGTTGTCTTTGGTTCCACGCAGGTGTATGTAGCTCATAGTGCAAGGGTGTTGCTAATCCTTGGGCAAACCCTCAAATAAAGGGGAACTGGATTCAGTGGGTAAGTGTTGTTCCACACTCACACACTTTGGCTGACAAATTTTTCTTTCTGTAGCTATCTGAGAAGCCCTGGCAAAACTGAATTTCTGCTTCTAATAATAGTTACCCTGATACTCCTTCACCCTTTCTTCCTGCTGTTATTTCCTAGAAAAACTATCTGCATTTTAATTTTTGTCTCAGATTTTTCTTTCAAATCCAAACTGAGCCTAATAGCTGTCTATTATCTGCCCATTGCAATGATTTATTGAAAGTGTTTCTCATAGTTTCTGAACTTAAACAAAAATGGTATTTCTTTCAAGATAAGTATCCAATTATTTAATTTATGCAGTTCTCAAACTTTTTAGCAATCATGAGAATCATTGGAGGGCTTGTTAGAATATGAATCACTGAGACCCATTCCAAGAGTTTGATTCAGTAGGTCTGGGGGAAGGCCTAAGCCTGTGCATTTCTAGCCAGTTTTCAGGTGATGTTTATTTTGCTGGTCCAGGGACTGCACTTTGAGAACCACTGCATTAGTTTACTTTAATTAATGTTTAAGCAGTGCCTTGAATGGAACGAATGATGTCTTAGTCTGTTCAGGCTGCCATAAAAAATACCACAGACTGAGTGGCTTGTAAGTAGTAGAAATTAACTGCTCACAATTCTGGAGGCAGTAAGTCCAAGATCAGTGCCAGCATGGTTGGTGAGGGTCCTCTTCTAGGTTGCATACTTCTCATTCTCTCCTCACATGGTGGAAGAGACTTGGGAGTCCTGTGGGATCTCTTGTTATAAGGCACTAACCTCATTTATAAGGGCTCCAGACTCATGACCTAATAATATCCCCAAAGCTCCACTTTCTAACATTATCTCATTGGGCATTAGGGTTCCAACAGGTGAATTTGGTGAATTTGGAGACATAGCAAATGGGAGTGAGATAAAACACCTTAAAACATTTTGGGTTCAGGTCCAGAAGAAACTCTCAGGAGAGAGTAATCCAAGGACAATGATAAAAAGGGCAGTAGTAGTGTATACTAATGTCAGGACAGAAATGTGAGGCTTAGAAAATTAGTATATGCCTTAGCAGGTAGGTCAATGACCAAATAATCGCCATGCATGGAAACTCTCATAGAGCCAGATGACATCAAGGGGGCTCAGATACAGGGGTCAACTTTCTAGCCATAAAGGATCGGAGGGATCGGAAGCCAAGATCAGGAGAACCACTGGCAGACACTGCAGCAGTGAAGAACAAGACGTGTCCTCATCTATGTGATCATGGGGACACTCGAAATCCATGAGAGTAATGTGAGGGACCTAGACTAGCACTACAGTCTTCAGATGTGGCTGCAATTAAGTTATGGCAGGAGCTTCTCTTATGTTCCTTCTTTCTTCCCTCTCTCCCGTTTTCTCCTTCCTTCCGGAAGCACTTGACATACTACTTGCTACTTGAGCCTCCTATAGAAAACAATTAACTTGACCTGATCCTCATATGTCTCCTTCCTCACTTATTCCAGTTGTCAGCATTCATTCAGTTATTTGTTCATACATGAATATTTACTGAGTGCCCTCTATGAAACTGTCTTGTTGAACGTTAGAAACACGTAGTCCTAGAGTTGAGGTGAGATCGACTCTCTTGGGGAATTATGTTACCTACCCAGGTTATAGGGTGTAAAATCAGCAAACTCTTCATGATGTCAAGTGCTGATTTGTTAGGCATACTCCAAGACCTTTCACCTACATTGCTCTCATATGCCATTTTTTTGAAGTAAGGCTCAATTGCATTGAAATAGTTGCTTGAACATACTTTTCTTTTGATATTGAGAAACAATAAGAAGAGCAGATTATTGTGTTAAAATACAGTTAAATTATAGACTGTTCGGTCTTAGGCAGTTGTAGTTTTGAACCTTGAGCTTGCCATTGAGTATGACATTGGGAGAGAACAATACCTCTTGAGACCTAATTTTCTTTTCCATTCAAACAGGTCAAGGCATCTCCTACAGGATGTTTTCAGAATAAAGTGAGGTGATGCATATCAAGTGTTTGGCAGAGCACCCACCTCACCCACAGTACAGAACAATCAGATAAATGTCATTTAAACATTGGGGTTTTACACCGTCTCACTTCGGAAGCCTAGAATTGGGGGTCCATAGCTCCTTCAGTCCTTATTCTTTGCTGGGCTCTGGGTGTTCATTGCCTTTTGGTCCTTGGTATATTTTTCTATGGTTGCAAGATGTCTGCTGCTGTTTGAGGACAGGTCCCATAGAAAGGCAAAAGGAAGGGGATGCGGTGACACTACCATCTTCAGAGGTCTTGGTCTTTTCATTAGAGAGTGAATATTGTCATCAAGAGCCTCTCTGCAGAACCCCTCCTACCTGGCCTACTGGCAAATGAGGCAGGTGAATTGAATAGCTACAAGTTTCAGGTTATCATGGAGGAAGGGAGGTGACTAGCAGAGCAGGAGAAAGGAGATGGTTTTTGCTCAGCAGCTGTGTGTGGTGAAGTAAAAATACATTTTATCTTTTTTTTAATTATCTTAGGGATAATTTTTAAATCAAGGTGTAAACCAAAGTTCTCTCTCTCTTTCCTATTTTTTTAATGCCCCTACACACAAATCATCTGACCAGTGGAAATTTAACACTTAGTGAGCTCACTGTGCATATGATGTTGTAGGAAGTTAAGTACAAAACATCTTAATTTCTGATAGGGATACAGTTAAAATCAATATTATTCTGAAAGTTTTGTTTTGCTCTTTTGATAATATTTTATGGTTTTGTTTTTATTAGAGCAAGCTTTATAATTCAAGAAGCATCACTAAGCACTTATGCACAAGGCGTGGGGCGGGGCCACTTGGAGAGATTCAAGAAACCTACCATCTAGTGGCAGTAAGGAAAGGAGGAGTAAAGTGGGCAGAGTCCTGATGTCCTGCACAAAACAGGGGAGATGTTTATGAGGGAAGGAATAAAACAAAGACTCAAATCTTGCCTCAGACATCATCCTTATCCTAGAATGCCAGGTTTAGTCAAAGCAAGACAATAGTGGCAATAGCTTATATACTGTTTCCTTGATTTCATTCCCTGTCATCAACCTAGCTCTTAGCAGATTGTGGTAGATATAAATGCAGCAGCAGAATGGTCATACCATTGAAATACTTCGTAGGCTAAAAACATTGTTGTGTAAATTTCAAGATCTTTCCTTTTTATGTTATATCTAACTTGAAGGCAGGAAAGGTGTTTTATTTGCTTTCCCATTTTATTCTCATACAGGATAAGTGGTATTATTATGTTACATGTGGAGAAGAGAATGGGTCTGATCCCATGGTCACTGAATCAGATTTTGTTCTAAAATATTACTCATGTTTCAAAGACTATGTTTTCAGGAGAATCCTGTAAGATGTGGAGTTGGAGAAAGAAAACATGTGGGGGCTAGTAGTTCAGTGGTTAAGAAAATCAAATGAAATCCTTGGAACTGAAATATTCAAAATTATAAATACCATCTTTCGATTTAAAAAAAATTTGCAACTTCCTGGTCCTCATCTCACTCTACCAAGCTTTCTGCATATTAAATGGTGACTGCTCTGCATAGTGACTCCTTTCACAGATCATGTTATTGAAAGATGCTCCCTTGGAGTCTGTAGCTGATTCAGTGCATGGGGTAATAGAGCACTGGGCGGCTGCCATGTGCTCCCCAAGTGAACAAAATACCCTAACATGTTTAAAATTGGGGGGATGAGGGGGATGGTAAAAACATATTTGGAGCACACTCTTTGGTCAAATTAGCTTCCAAAAATTATTAAAAAATGTAAAGATGGTTTTTATTGAAAATTAAATAATCAGTTTACCATATTTTGTTGTGTATAATGCATGCTTTTTTGCCCAAATTTTTGAGAGAAAAATAAGGATGCACATTATACATGGGTAGTACCTGAAATACCTTGTATCCATTCTTATGTTTTGTAATTATTTATTACATAAAATTTCTTGTACCATAATATGTTCAAAAATAAATGCTAATATTCCTTTATAATGCGAAAAACAAGTATCTAAATATAAATAAATAAAAATCGAATTAAAAAATTAAAACAAAAATTTTTTTCCTGAAAGTTTGGGCCAAAAGCATGGGTGCACATTATACATGGCAAAATGCAGTAATACAGATTTCATGTAAAAGAAATGTCTTTTTAAAAGCTACTCAACATTTGTTTGCATTTATCCATAAAATTATGTACAACCTTTTTCCTACACTATAATCAAGGAGTAAATTTATGTCTCCTTTATATTCAGAAGCTTGTGGAAATGAGCAATTATGCATAGTTACATGCCCTCAGGTTATTTTTAATAAAGTATACTAATGATTTTGCACTCCTTGGCACTGTTACATTGGAAAACATAGTTTTAAGATCTTATACAAAATATTGGATTGCTATCTCCTTTTTCCCTCTTTTTTGGTGAGACTTCCAGTGTGGTCCTCTGGAATCAATAATGTAGTACCCTGTTCCCACAGAAGTTGAATATCAGTTTCTTTTCTTGAAATCTAGGTTATTTAGCCTTAAGTAAGACCATCTGGGACATCAGCTGTCAACTTCACAAGGCGCTACAGCAAGCCCAGTCCAATTTCTGATTAGTCTTTTCTCAATCAAAAAATAAATTTCTTAGGGAACAAACTCAGCCAGGTTTTCGCTGGTACATGGGTGAAGTCCCTGGCATGGAGTGAGTACCAGGAAATGGCCAAACTGCTAAGGAAATGTGGCCAGAGAGGGATTAGAATCCCAGTCCTTCGGATAAGTTCAGATTAATGTTCCTTCTGATGGAAAAATTTATCTGAAAAATCTGTTTAATTGCGTACATTTTCTAGGCATTTCCATGCTTCTATAAACAAATCCATAACTAGAAACCTTCCAAGTAAATCAAACCATTCTCATAAATAATCCTTGAAATTCATATGGGCTTAATAAATAGTGGAAAAATCCATTTTAAGTTTTGCCAAATTTCAAATATTGGCAAAAAGTTGTTCAACTTTTGATCAACATAAAACAATCTAGATATATCCACAAGCTAAAAAAACATGATACAAATGTGTAATGACTATTTTTAGAAATTACCATTGTTTGTATGTAGTCTGCTCATAACTTTTGTTTGCTGATCTCGGGCAATTTTTTGATAAATATGGTTCATATATTTTGAATTTCTTTTTCTCTCATGTACAGTAGTCACAAAAATATTTACTTGTGGTATGTCTCATTGCCTTGTCCTTTTAAAAAGTGTTTTCAGATGTCAATCTGTGTAATGTGATAACTTACCATAAGGATTTCATGAAATGCTTTTTGTTCTTTCAGAAGACCAATGCAGAATTTGTAAAATAAATATTTGCTGAAAATACTACCCTCTGGACAGAGCTGAGTAACAGAGTGGGGACAGAGGGTAGGAGGGGGGAGAGAGACAGAGAGAGAAATATAATGTTAAGCAACATTCTGCCTCTCCCGAAGATGTTGAAATTCAATAAAAGAATATATTCCAAGCTTGAGAATGTCTTCAATATTATTCAGGACCAACAATTATCTACTGTATGAATCTCGTGCCACTGTTTTTCTTTTTTAATTGAATTTATTGGGGTGACCGGTTAATGAAATCATACAGGTTTCAGGTGTACAGCCCTGTATTGTGTGTTCACCACCACAAGTCAAATCTCCTTCCATCACCGTTTATCTTCCCCCACCCTCTTTCCCTGTGGTAATTATCATACTGTTGTCTGGGTCTATGAATTTTTTTTTAGGTGTTTTTTGCTTAATTCCTTCACCTTTTTCACATAGCCCCACAACCCTACTTCTCTTCTGGCAGCTGTCAGTGTCTCTTTAAAGTAAATTTCCAGGATTTCTGTTAAAATGCTCAGAGAAAAGAACACAGTATTTTACCTTATTTCATTTCTTTCTTACAGTGTGAGTCAAAACCTGCCTCTCTGGATCCTCTTACCATTGGTCACTCTTTTGCTCTTTCAACCATAAAAATAAGGCTTCTCTCCTACGTGAAACTCTTTCAAATGTCTTAATTAAGCTATTTTATTTTTAACAGCTTCTCTTCTCTTCAGAATTAAACACTGTTTTCTTCATCTTTACTTTGTCATTCTTTCCTTCCTCTCTCTTTCCTTTCTCTCCCCTTCTACCTCCCTCCTATTCCTTTCACATTTTCATGCATGTGAGGGCATGGACATGATCCTTTCCCCGCAAGGAATCATGGTAAGTACCTGAACAGTTAGTTAAAAGGACTGTGAGAGCCCAAAAAGGAAGAGGTCAGGTCAGTCTTTGCAGAGGGGATGACACCAGATTGGAGAATAACCGGTGGGAAACCAGCTGAGTGGGAGGTGTCATGAAGGAGTGAGTGGTGGTGTAAGCAGAGCAGCACTATGTGGGTGACCCTGGAGCAGCCCTTCTCTCCCTCAGGAGGCCGGGTTTATATTGTCCTTTCCATCCCGGTTGCTTCCTTTGTATCTGCTCCAATTTGGCTATTAATGTGCAGGTTTTGTTAAGAAAGAATCCAGTGAGCACAAAAATGGTTGACCTCATTTCTTTCTATACATATATGCACATAAAAGACATAGTCGTACTAGGTTGGATTATAACAATGTTGGTTGTTACAAAGGGGCTCAGGACACTGGACATTAATGAGGGAGAAAATGGAGTGAAGTGCAAGCATGACATACAGACACTGAAAAAAAAGGGAAGGGGTAATGATAATTAAAGGGTTAAAGGCACGGAAAGAAGGTGAATAAGTTTCCTCGTATGGGTGAACTCAAATGGTGGGGTAGTCATAGCCTCAAGTGTTAAACTAGATGGAAACATGGAAGACTTCTGTCATTGTTGTGCGCTGTATCATTTAAAAGTTATGGACAAACTGAACTAACAAGCAAAACAGATTGATAGATCACAGGCTGACAGCTCTGGGGTGTGTGTGTTAGGGTGTGCAGGGACGGAGCAAAAAGGGGAAAGGACTCGTGGACATGGACAACGGTGTGAGGATTGTGGCAGGAGAGGGGGAGGTCAGAGGGGATGAATAATAATGAAAAAATACAATTAAAAAAAGAGAAAAAAGTTATTCTAAGCTAATGCATCTAGGTATAGAAGGAGAAAAAGAGGAATTTTCCCCACAGTTTCCTCACATTAAATATCATTCACATTGATATATTGTATATCTTCATGGCCTACATCTTTTATCTTTTCCTCAGTACTTTGTGATTACCTTACTTAACCTTTTTTCCTAGAATACATACATATGACTATTCAATTGAATAAGTGCTTTTTCAAAAAGCAACCAATCAATTCACTTTTTTCTTAGACAATTTTTTAATTTTTATAATACCCTGAGCTATACTATTGTGAGGCAAAATTCAGAGTGGAAATATATTCTCTGTTAAGCAAATAAGTATTCTTCCTCTCTTTGGGCATATCTTTCATAAAAAGATTAAAATGTTTCCTGTAATGATAAAAGCACCTGTGTAGAAAAACGTGACTTTTCAGTTACTGAGCACAGCTCTAATGTCATGCAAATTTAAATGAAAGAGGTAGCTCTTGGCGATATGCTGATTGTGTTCCCATTGAACTCCAGTGCCTGTGATACCTGTTACTTCTCTTCACATACCTGGCAGGTCTTGCCCTTTCTTCAAGGTCCAGCCTTCTGGATCTTCTATGAAAACTTTACCTAAAACGTTCAGTTCCCTTTTTTATTTCTTTAGCCCGTATTATGGTTAGTTTCCCTTGATATTGTTTATGTTATAATTATAATTCTCTCATTAGTTTCTCTGCATATTTAGGATCCTTGCTTGCACAACACTACATTTGTGACTTAGTAAAAGACATCCCCTCTCCGCTGCAGACAAATTACAAAGAGGCACCACACAGGGACAGGCAAATTAGAAGGAGGCTCTTCATCCTGGAGGAAGATTTCAGCCCCCATTTGCACTTTGGGAGGTTACCCATATGTCCAACTGCACAACAGTGTACAATAACCCTGCTCATAAAAATCAAGTACTTACATAGCTACTAATAAGCATTCAAGCAATAGTTCCATTTATTTCAATCTTTGTTTGAAGTAGCAAGGTTTTTCTAAATCACAAAGAGAAAAATGCCATTAAGACCTTTTCTCACCCCCACCACTAACTCTCCAAAATATAAGATCGTCCTGACAATCTGATGTCTATATCTCTGGCCAAATAAGAGCAGGAAAGTGCATGAGAAAGGAGGCAACAACTGGGTAATTAATGAGTAGGGCTGTCTTTGAGATTGTGCTCACTATGAAACCAGATTCCAATGGTTAGATTCCTCTTTTGGCCTGAACAGGTTATGGAGTAAGAGATCAGTTTTTTCAAAAGCTGTTCTCATGCTCCCACAAGCTTGTTTTTATACATCTCATTTAATTTCATATTTTTCTTGGCTGCTGCGTTGAAGTTGTAACACTTCACACGATGGTGTGGTGGTGCCAAGATGTGATTTTGCACGTTGGTCCTGGGGTGCGTGCTGTGTTTGGAGTGGCTGCAGAGTCCTGTCTCAGGCTCTGAAGAAAGGCTACATCCTTTGGCTGGATTTCTAAGCTCCTGGAATTTAAAATCTTAGCCAGTAGCTAGGGGCAAGCCATCTATGCTGATTGTGTTACTCTTTAACATCTAGATTTTTATGAACACTGCCTCACTTTTTTACAGTTGCGTCAGTTTTTTCTTTATTCCTTGTGCAGGTTAGCAGCCACAAAAAGCATTGCAAAAAAATCAGGTGCTGTTGCTATGCTTCTTACCATTTGTTGTGCAGTTATTTTTAGTTACCTCCTTCATTAATCACCATGACTGTGAGGGCAGAGAGACTGTAAGTGTTGCTTGACTGTGTTTATACTACCAACTACTTCTGAATCAGCTTTTCCTTTCCTCATTTAACACGTCATCCTGGGTTACGCCTGGCAAACTTATCTTAGTGGAGAAATTGTTTAATAGACTGATGTTAGATGAACTAGTTTATCATGACTCTGGTGAATAGGCACAGAGTGATAAATTTTATAGTTCAGAGAAATAGAATAACTCAGTTTACTTAGATTCCCTTCTTTTATTTGCCATTTGTGGGAACATGGCACTTCCCCAGCAATTACTCGTGTGTGCGTGTGTGTGCGCACACGTGTGTGTATGAAAATAAATTAGTAAAAAAATAGTGTCAGAAAGTGTATGCTATATAGTGATGGTTTTGTATAAGTGAAAATTATATGGGTATTTCGTGAGGAAAGAACAAATCATAATTAGAGTTTAAAAGAGTATTTTATTGTTAATGAAACTCAAAACACCTCTTTTTATCTTTCTGCGATGCCCTGTTACATTAATAAACACTGACATTGAATAAGAATGCTTGAGAATTAACAAGGAAATGTGTCAATTTGCATGATCAGATCCATGATGGCCAAATTTTCACAAAAATATATATTAGGTCAGATCACTTTCTTTTCCTATTTCTGAACATCCATGAATTTTTCTAACCAGCATTACTGCCTTCACATAAACCCTTATTAATCACAATTCATAGCATTTTTATTAGTCATTGCCATAATTTGTTGTGTACATTAGACATTCCCATGAGGTATTTTGTTTGACATAAAATGGTGAGCCTCAGGCTGTTATTAATACTTTTATTTGGGCTAAGTGCTGTTTCACTGCGAAGTTCATTGCTGACAGACTATTCAGAAGTGGTGAAATTTTTCTTCCTCAGATTCACCCAATAAATTTGCTATTTCGTGGTGAGGCTCTATTTAGGCATATCAAGGCACTGTGCACATTAGCCTCATATTTTTCTACTGAAAGCATGTATTCCATTTATGCCTTGATGGACATTTGGGATGTTTCCAGTTTTGTCTATTATAAACAAAGCTGCCTTGAATAGTTGAGTACCTGTCTTTGTGTGGACATATGTCTTCATATCTTTTGAGTAATTCCTAGGAAAGCTGAATAGTCCTAGTATGTATGTGTATCATAAATTAATATTTAATATCATGTAAAAAGTCTCACCCTTGGTTGTCGTGACTGTGTTAGGTTAACATTTGTTAAGTAGAGCCCTGGGGTGTCAGATGATTTAAGAAAAGACCATAGGACTTTGAAATAAGAGGAGTTTATTACTCACAGGCCTGAGAGGAAGCACATGGCATGCCTCAAGGGGTCACAGGGGGCTCATTGAAGGCAGGGTACGGGCAAAGAATGTGGCAGGACCTGGGGTACATGCCTTTATTAGGATTCATGGGTAGAGTGCTTTGGGGTTCCCAGGATGAGGCTGGGTAGACCGATTCAACCAAAAAGAATGGGGCTTTGGTAAACTTTTGGGGGTTAATCTAAGGGGCACATAGGGGCAAGGTCCTGGAAAATGGGGTTGGGGGAACTGTAATCACTAGGGCCTTTGGAGGAGTCATATCAGGAACTTAAATTGAGTTGTGCCTCTGTGGGCTGTTATCTACTGCATGCACTGAGGGAGAGGTTAGAGTCAGTTTAAGGACCTCAAAGGCTTCTTGGCTGCATAAACTAGATACCCAGGCAGTGATGTCATGGAGTGGTTTAGCTACACTCTCAGCAATGGCTTTCCAGTGTGGCAGTACCACTTTATATTCCAGTTTGTAACGTGGCAGTGTATGAGAGTTCCTGTAGGTCTGCATCCTTGTCAACACTTGCCAGTCTTCAGTCTTTTTAATTTTGCTTTTTTGGTTAAATGTATAGTGATATATTATTATGGTTTAATTTACATTTCCCTGATGACTAATGATATTGATAATTTTATAATGTACCTATTAAACATTTATACATTTTCTTTTGTGAAATACCTGTTAAAATTTGTTGTCCATTTTTTTCTGCTTTGTCTTATTAATGAGTTTTAAAAGTTCTTATATTCTGCTTACTGGTGCTTCATATATATATGTATATACATATACACACACACATATGCACACATATACATATAATATTTTCTCCAAGTCTAGAGATTGCTCTTTTATTGTGAAGAAGTTTTTAATTAAAAAAAAGCCCAATTTATGAATTTTGTTTTTGTTTTATTAGAACTTTTGGTGACTAAATTAAGAAACTGTTGCCTCTCCAAACATCACAAAAATTTTCTTCTATGGTTACAGTTTTAGCTTTAGGTTTAGCTTTGTGACTGATTGTGTGCTAGTTTTTGTGCATTGTGGGAGGTAAGGGTTGCTATTGTTTTTTCCATATGAGCTGATTATAGATTTTACAGCACTATTTATTGTTAAGATTATCTTCTTTAAATGAATTTAATTCCTTTGTTGAAAATCAACTGATCCTATGTGTACGGGTCTATTTTATCTTTCCTTTCTGTTCCATTAATCTATATATCTTCTGTGGGTTAGCACCACACTGTTGTGATTATGATAGGTATATCAGATATCATAAGTGTTCCAATTTTGTTCTATTCCAAAGTTGTTTTGGGTGTTTATGCTTTTGTATTTCTACATTAATGTTAAATTCAGCTTATCAATATTTATAACTATACTTTCTGGGATTTTATTTGAGATTGGTTTGAATCTATAGATTAATTCGAGGAAAATTGACATCTTAATAATATGAACTCTTTCAGTTCATGAACACAGTCTACGAACATAGTGTATCCATAGTTCAGTCTTTTTAATGCTTAGTACTAAGCCATGAAATTGTGTTGATTTAGTGTAATTTGTTGTTTTATTCCCTGTTTGAAGAACATTTGTTTCCGGATTGTGGTGATTATGAATAAAGTTACTATAAATCTTCGAATACAGATTTTGAGTGAACATACATTTTTATTCCCCTGTGGCAAATATGTAGGAGTGAGATAGCTGGTCACTTGTTTAGTGTATATTTTGTATATTTAAGTGTTTGAGAAACCTCCAAACTGGTTTCCAGAAAGACTGTATCATTTTCCATTTCTTTGACTTAGGATTGCATCAATTTCTTAGTAGAGAGAATTTGGAAGTGTGTCTCTCCACACGCATGTGTGTGCGCGTGCACACACACACACACAACATATATATCAATATTTGGAGCATATTATAAACCCCATTTTATGGATGAGAAAAATTGAGCATCAGAGAAACTGATGAATGCTCCTACATACTTACGGTTAAAGGCCAGCTCCTCTGTCTTACCACAGCTTTTTTGCATATATTCCCTTTTATGTTGTATGGTTTAATTCTCATTCAATGAATCATTTTTTAATATGTGCAATGCATGGTCCATGTAATTTTTAGGCCATACTTATACTAAAACATTATTTGTTTACTGGAAATCAACTGGATCATCTCTTTTATTTTGCAACCTAACTGGTTTTTATTGATTTTATATTTATGTAGATAATTTTTTCAAGGCTATTCAACTTAATTTTTTTTAGTGTCATGGAGTGAAAATTGCACGATCTGAGATATTTTAATAATTCTATTTCTATTAATTCAGAGTATCAATAATTACCAAATTAGAGCAAACTGTCCCAAGTTCTAATCAGTTTCTAAATGATTCATAATATCTTTATGTTTGATTTTTTCCCTTTAACATGGATATTATAGACCTATTATAAAAATATTTGTATACTTTTGAAGAGCTAGAGCAATAAAATATTTTAAAAAGAAATGTTAGACTAAGATTTTTTATGACTTACCCAAAAGGGGAACACTGCCAAATTGATTTCATTTATTTAATCTTCCCAGAACTATTAATTTATGTACAAGATAAAATTATATTGGAATTGAACTATACTTGGTAAGCATTTTCTATGTAGTGTCTGGAGACATTGACCAAGTGTATATTGCTGATAACTTATTTTCATCTGAAAACATAAACTTAAATTTATACAAAGTAACTTAAGAAGAGGAAATATTTGATCAGTTCCAGCAATTCCATTCAGATTTAAAAAAAAAAAAGGTAAACTTGTAATAGCATGAAGGATAATTCTAGAAAAATAAAATAGTTTTAAGTCTGAATCAAGTGATTTTACAAATTAAATTTCATTTACAGAAATGATAGTAGAGACCAACAGGTTTATATTTTAGAAGTATAGTGAATACCACAGAAGAAGATAGAAGAAGAGACATATTCCTGTGTACATATTATTTAACTCAGCCTCTACTTCTGTATACACCATGAATTGCATACAGTAAAAATATTGACATACTCAGACACAAACATTTAAAAAAAGAACCATACAAATTTTCAAGGGATAAACAATAAAAGAACTAGACCTGGAGATGAATCAGATGAGTCAGTTCTTAGGGAATTTAAAATAACTGAAAAATATATTAAATAATTTAGTAGGAAATGTGAATTCATGAACAGATGGAGAATTTCAGCAGAGAAATCAAAACTATACAAACAGTCAAATAGATACGATAGAAATTTCAAAAACAGGATATCAGAGAGCGAGAATTCTCTTACAGCTTTGTTAGCAAAGTTAACATAGCAGAGGAAAAAAATTCGATGAACTTAAAGATAGGTCAACAGAAATTATTGAAGTGGAAGCAAAAAAGCGGAAACACATTAAAGGATTGAGCATCCATGGGCTATAGGACAGTATTGCGCTACTCATGATATTGGAGCCCAAGGAGTGTAAGAGACGATGGGTATAAGAAATATCCCCCAATAAAGTAAGGTGTTAAACTGCGCATAAAAAGACCTCAGAGAATGGCAACATGAGGAGTAAAAAAATTTTCCTATACATAACCTATAGGAAAATTCAAACCATTGTTCATTAAAGATAATGAAAAAATATAGACAGGGGAAAAGATATAAAGATCTGGAAAGTGGGACATGGTATTTACAGTCTCATCTTGTACAATAATTAAATGGTACTGTTCTAAGTTGAAGAAACAAAACTTAAATTTATTTTATTACTTAAATATTGCATGAGTAAGCCAGAAAATAACTAAACTATTAATCAGAAATATATTAAAAGCTCTGAGTCTACAGAGAGTGAATCCTCATCAGTAATAGCAGGAAGTCCTTAGATAAATAAATTAGTCCTTAGATATCTGAATCTGATATATTCAGAAGTAAGACTGGAAATAATTTTTTACATAAACTGAGTAGCCCCAGCAGGAAACAATTAAGATTAGCTACGTTTAAGCATAATTTTCAAAAAGGTAAAATTATGACTCATGCAGTTATAAAATGAAGATGTGTCATATATTTTATTCAGCTCATTAAGTAAAGAGGGAATTAGTAAGGTGCTATGAACTAGTAAAATGGAGTTCAGGGAGCATCTGAGCTACTAAATATATTTATGCAATTTAAGAAAGTAATGTTAGAATAAGATTGCTGAGTTAGATACGAAATTGCTTGATGGCCTATAGGACAATAAACTGTATCACTTAGAATTATCTTTCAACCCAACCAAAATTGGTTACATTCTCTATCAGACAAAAACATGCAAGTTACCACGTAACTTCAACAAGTCTTGGGCTTTTATCATTGGCCTACGTGTTGCTTTTTGGAAATTAGTCTGGATAAAGAAAAGAGTGTTAAAAATGTTGTTTTTAGCCATGTGCATTTATTACTTTGATAAAACTAAAATAGAAAATAAACATTTGTCTATTAAGCAACATCAGCTAACATTTATTTGATGCTTGATATGTGCTGAGCACTTTATAAAATATATGTATTAAATTGTTTAATTTTTACCACAATCTTATGAGATATATAATATTCCTTTTGCATTTCACATATGAGGAAACTGCGTTACAGGAAAATTAAGAAACTAGACCAGTGTTACATTACATTAAATGCCATTTGCTTAGTTTGTGATTTAACCATGCACTAAGGTGATGAAATTCACAGAATGAGAAGGTGGCTGTTTCAAAATGTGAACAGAACACATTAAAATACAGGGATTGTTTTGGAATTAAAAAAATTTATTAGGAAAATAAACAACACTCCTTTCTGATGTGTTGTTATTTGCATTAGGAGCTGGCAGGAACTAACTGAAGCAGACAAAAGTGAAATGCTTCAGGACACAAACAGTGCAACACAGACCTCTCATTTGAATATTCTTATCTTTTGTACAATTTTAGCTTTATAAGCTCATTTCGGTAGATCAGCTCTTTGAAAGTTAATAATAGCACACAATTTTAAGCATCTTTAGTGAATGAATGTCTTTACTTAGTGAACTGCAGTTTTCTCTGCATGATTATTCAGCCTACCAAACTATTTTGCTGTTCAGATTTCCTTTTTCAGTTAAAATTTACATGCTTGTCTTTTGAATATGGAATATTTACTTGTTGCTAGATAATTTTGTTTTATTTTTACTACAGTAGCTAGTGTCTTAATATAAGTATGCTTGAGAATATTTTGCCTGTTTTGAAAGAGTTTTGGTGTTTTAGATTGTTACTTAGAACACTATACTAATGAATTGAATCTATGTTAGTTCACTCTTTTTGTGTTTCTTCAAAGATCTACCTAATGGTTGATCTTCCTGACCTGTCAACTGTTCTGGGACTACAGTATTTTCTCTGCCTCTGGTTTGTGTTACTGCTCCTCCCGCCATTTTTCCTTATCCAGAGGAGATATTTGCTCCTGGACCTTCACCTCTTACCTGATACCTTTTACCCTTTCTGCCAGTTTAATACCTCTGGGGATAAAAATTCTACTACTGCAAGTTGTTCATTTCTTGACCTTTCATTTCCAGTAATAATTTTCTCTGTATCTTTTTCACCCACTCCTATGCTCATATTCTAGACATTGTTTTCCCATGTGTCTTATATCTTTTTTTGTTCTTCGATTTCCTCATTATTTCTTTATTTTGTGTTGTATAGATATTTTATTGTACCTTTTAAATACCTTTGTCACCCTGGCCAATGTGGCTCAATTGGTTGGAGTGCTGTCCCATATGATCCCTGGTCTCAGCACTGATCTCTGATCTGGGCCTGTATGGGAGGCACCTGGTTGAAGCCTCTCTCTTGTGTTGATGTTTCTGTCTCTCCCTTCCTGTCTCTCTAAAAAGTAATGAAAAAAAAATCTGCACAGATGAAGTTAAAAAAATTACATGCCCTGGCTCGTGTGGCTCAGTGGATTGAATGCAGCTTGTGAACCAAAGGGTTGCTGGTTCAATTCCCAGTCAGGGCACATGCCTGGGTTGTGGGCCAGGTTCCCAGTTGGGGGTGTGTGAGAAGCAACCACACATCGATGTTTCTCTCCCTCTTTTTCTCTTTCCTTCCCCCCACTCCGAAAATAAACAAAACCTTTTAAGAAAGATTTTATTTTTATTTATATTTATTTATTTTCTTTGAGCACTTTAAATAAGTAATTCCATTGCCTTTTTTCCTCCATGGTGTCTGATGAGAACTCATCTGCTAGTCTTATTGGGGCATTATTTGTATGTGATTAGTTGCTAATGTTTGCTTTCAGAATTCTTTGTCTTGAATTTTCTTCAGTTTTGTTATAATGTGCTCTGTGTGGTTCTTTTTGATGTTCTCTTATTTGGAATTTGTTGAGCTTTTACAGTGTGTATATAAATGTGTTTCATCAACTTTTGGAAGTTTAGTTTTTCCCCAAAAAATGTTTCTTTTGCCTTTTTGCCCCTTCCTCTCCCAGGACTCCCATGATATGTATATTGTCACTTTCTGGTGTTCCACAGGTCTCAGATGCACTGTTAATTTTTTCTTATTCTTTTTTCTTTCTGTTTGTCAGACTGGATAGTCTCAATTGACGTATCATAAAGTTCGTGAATACTTTTGTCTGCTCAAATCTGCTGAAATCCTTCTAGTGAATTTTTATTTTAGTATTATGTTTTTTAACTAAAATTTTTATTTTATTTTTTATAATTCTATCTTTTTATTGATATTTTCTACTTGATAAGACATCATACTCATACTTCCTTTAGTTTTTCAGACATGATTTCCTTTAGCATACCGAACATATTTGTATAGCTGATTTAAGTCTTTGTCTAGTAATGTCTGAACTTCTTCAGGTACTTTCTATTGATTTCCTTTTTTTCCCCTGTGTATGGGCCATATGTTCTTGTTTCTTTGAATGCATTGTAATTTTGTGTTTAAAATCAGACATTTTGATTATTATAATGTTGCAAATCTGGAAAATCAGATTTTTTCCCTTTCTACAGCTACATTGTTATTGCTACTTCTTATAGTTGCTTAGTGACTTTTCTAAAGTAATTTGGGGAATTCTGTATTCTTTGTTGTAGGTGGTTCCTGAAGTTTCTTCAGAAGTCTCAGTTCTGTTAGCTTGTGATTTTACAATTTCATTAAATACCTGTAGCCAATAGTAAACAAACTAACAAAATAACTCCTAGTCTTTGCAGTTTGGCTGTGTGTTGGGAGTTTCTTCTCACCTTCAATGCTAAACCAGACCATTAAAAACTCAGCTTTAGCTTTCACTTCCTGTTTCTACAGGCCCTCAAGGTCAGCAAGAAGTGATAGATTAGGATCTTCTCAGGTCTTTACTAAGCATGTACATATGCCTAACCATGTGTGTGGCCTTCTGTATTTCCAAGAATAAGCTAGAGACATTTCAAAGCCCCTATCATATGTCATTCCCTAGCTTTTCCTTTGAAGCTTCTTGGCTAGTCCATAATAGTCCATGACAGTCCCAGCTATCATCCATGGCCTCAGGCAGCACCAACTAACGTATCAGCCTACAACTGTTTTTGACCAGTGTCCTCAGGATGCAACTTGGCACTGAGTCAGTTTCAAATTAGGAAAAATGAAGACAAACCTTTTGAGCTGATCCTCTAGGGAGCTACTACACAGATCAAAATAATTACAATTCCATATGAATGAGATCCATTCTCCCACCAATATTGGGAATGCAGACTATTATTTTTCTGAGCTGAAGAAGGGGAAGAAGAGTAGGATAAGTTAAATTTCCACAAAATTCACTATTCTTACTGTGAATCAGCTGTTTTCCTTTGCTAATTCACTGTTCCTAGCAACTTTATAGAGGACAACTATTGCAAATAACAAGAACCAGTTGTACCATGTTACATGTTGATGCTTAGACAGCTACTTCTTAGAAAGATTATGAGCTTTATTTGTCAGTTTTCCTAGCCTTTAACATTGTACCTGCTTTAGAGATAGTGTTTGATAAATGTTTATATTAGTGTTACACAAGAATAGACAATAATGCACATTATATTCAATATCTGCATTATGTTGTATTTGCACATTGCTATACTTCAGCAAATCTAAAACATGAAAACTAAATTATATTTGTTGCCTTATTGAAAAAAATGATAACCCTTCACTATGGATGTTTAAAATCAAGGCTATGACTAAAGTTTTGATATATTAGCTGCATAATCCAACATGTTTTTGATTGCTATAAAGCTACCTTCTCCAAATAAATCAATAGTTTTGAAACTTAGCACTGGATACATCTTGCTATGAATAAAGCAAAAGTGGCATTTCTGAAACTGGTAGCATGAAGGACTAAAGCATAATCCTTTTTTAGCAAAATATTTTCTCTTGAATGATTACCAAATACTGAAAAGATTATATAAACCTAGAGATGTTTCGTTAAATCATAACAGGAAATATTTACATATGTTTTAAATTGATGATGAGTTGAAGGTAATTAAATTAAGTATTCAACTGAAGTGAAACATTAGCAACTTGTTTGTGGCTAAGGGGCCCTTGCATTTTGCACTTGTGGAAATGTGCCATTAATCATATGTAACGTGCCGAATTTATCATTACATAAGGATATACCTCTCACATTCGTGTTCTCATCTATGTCTTGCAGAGTTGTATATGGAACTTCCTTTTTAGCATCTGGAGTAACAAGGTCACGTGAGCTTACTTGGCTCACAATAGTGAGGGAGACAACAATTTCCCTCCATTACCTGATCACAGGAAAATTGTAAGATGATTTCTCTATGTTTAGGTTGTCTCTAGTTTTTTTTTTTTTTTTTTTTTTTAAGACAGTGACTTTGCTGCTAAAATACAAATTTGTAAGGAAAATGTAAGCTCTTTCTTAACATTATCTTGTCACAAGTGATTTATCAATTTGGTCATACTTTGAAGTGGATGATTTGTAATACTGGTCTCTAAGTGTGAAGAAAACTTAGTTCAAGGAAATCTCTGACCTCTTTTGGATAGAGTGAATTTTTTCCCCCGCAAAACACTTGAGCTGAGCCAATGTGTATTAACTAGCTCTTCCCTCAGATTGATGGAAATATTGTTTCTAAGGATTTTATTTATTTATTTTTAGAGAGGGGAAAAGAGGGAGCAGAGAGGGAGAGAAACATCAATGTGTGGTTCCCTCTAGATAGGTGTAATGAATTTGGAATCAAGCAGACTTTAAATTTGGCCATTTTAGAAATTATTGACTGGATTCCACTGGTTTATCACATACTTTTTGGAGCATTTTTAATAGCCTGACTCCATTGACTCATGTTTGTATGTATTTACAAAACAAAATAGTTATAATCAACATTGATTACTATATATTTTGGTATATAAATATATTTTAAAATGTTACAAAGTAACTCTATTTTATGTTTTGTGTCCTGCTTTATATTAGAAAATTTTATGTTCAAAGGGAATAATTACTTTATGCATATTAGAGAGCAAAATTGCTTTTGTTCATAGATAAAACTTCTCTGAAAAGGAACGCACATTGTAATTACATTAGCCAAGATTAAAATGAAGCAGAGAATTCTAGAAGCAGCAAGGGATAAGGGGACAGTCATCTACAAAGGAGTTCCCATCAGACTGTCAGCTGATTTCTCAAAAGAGACCTTCCAGGCAAGAAGGGGCTGGAAAGAAATATTTGAAATCTTGAAAAGCAGGGACCTACATCCAAAATTGCTCTTTCCAGCAAAACTGTCATTTAGAATGGAAGGACAGATAAAGCACTTCTCAGATAAGGTCAAGTTCAAGGAGTTCATCATCACTAAGCTCTTATTATATGAAATGTTAAAGGGACTTATCTAAGAAAAAGATAAAAAATATGACAATGAAAAGACAGCAAACTCACAGCTATTAAGAACCACACCTAGCCCTGGCTGGTGTAGCTCAGTGGATTGAGCGCGGGCCTGCGAACCAGAGGATCGCGGTTCGATCCCCAGTCAGGGCACATGCCTGGGTTGCAGGCCAGTTCCCGGCAGGGGACACACGAGAGGCAACCGTACATTGATGTTTCTCTCCCTCTCCCTCTCTCCTACCCTTCCCCTCTAAAGATAAATAAATAAATTCTTTAAAAAAAAAAAAAAAAAGAACCACAGCTAAAACAAAAGCAAACTAAGCAAACAGCTAGAACAGGAACAGAACCACAGAATGGAGATCATATGGAGGGTTAGCAACAGGGGTGTGGGAGGAGGAGGGGGGGAAGGTACAGAGAATGAGTAGCATAGATAGTGGGTAGAAAATAGACAGGGGCAGGGGAAGAATAGTATGGGAAATGTAGAAGCTAAAGAACTTATGACACAAGGACATGAACTAAAGAGGGGAATGTGGGTGGGAGAGGGTGTGCAGGGTGGGGGGAATGATGGGGGAGAAACGGGACAACTGTAATAGCATAATCAATAAAATATATTTAAAAAAATAAAAAATAAAATCAAATTAAAAAAAGAAATAGATATTTTCAAAAAATTTCAAGGCATATTTTCATGGTTTGTGTTCTACAAGTAGAATATGATTTCTAAATGATAATGTTACTTAACACTTTGCAGAAAAAAATTCAAATTATAGAAGTAAACTCATCTGATTTAGTACCCACAGTATTTTAACTGCAAAATAATATTATGTAAACAAATATATAACATTGTATTTCCCATTTTAATAACTCTACCTTCATAAGTCTCTGCCTTTTAATGTCTTCATTTCATTACTATTGTAGAATAATAATAATACCCAAAATTCCTGTCTCTAGAAACATCATTTTCTAAAGTTCCACAGGAATCCATTCATTAACAAAAAACACTCAGGTTTCATGCACCCAAAGTACTTTGTAGGAGGAATATTTCTGACTGCATTCATACCTAATTTGTGTACATTTTAACCTCAAGTTTAATAGCTTGGTTATTTATTTTCCAAGGTAACAAAAATTTAGAAATAATATTGAAGTGGAAATAGGAGCTGGTGTGGCCAGGCACACTAAAAATAATGAAGATCTTAGAAAGAGTACAAGGACATACAAATCAAAAAACAAATTAGGTGTAATTCTCTTATAAACCAAAGCAAACAATAACAACAGAAGAAGCGACAACAATAAAAAGAACCGTAGAAGAGTAATTTAGGTTCTTTTAGTTCAGGAGCAAACTTCTGTCCTTTAATCATTTCCTGCAAATATTATACTGTAATAAATGATGTTTATAATAATTATATGAGATGTTAAACATGATTTAAGTGAAATTAAAATGAAGTAAATATAAAGTCCAACTGATTTTTTTCAAGTTGAATGATAAAAAATATTGGTGCATAAAGGCAGTTAACTTTGAACTCTGGAATTTTTAATCAGACAAACCTATTTTATATGGACTTCCTATAATCATGAAATTACTGTATAGTGCCCATTAACATGTACATGAAGGGGATAAAAAAATAGCAAAAAATCAATCATTTGTTGAGTGTCTCCTCTAGGTCCAGTACTCTGCTAGATTTAAATATATTACTTGATGTAAAAATATTTGTCTTGCCAATTTGTCCAGGAAATTTGCAAAAGAAAATTAGAAAGTACAGAAATACATGTCATGAAATGTACTTTCAAAGGATCTTAAACAGTGAGGCATTCTAGCAGCCCTTATCGGGGAGGAGCAGATTAGGTGAAAGTGACACGCATGTCAAATCCTGAGCAATCCTGACAAACTCATGTTGGGAGTGTGGGTTAATAGACAAGGGAAAGTTCAATCTGTGGAGGAAGTTCTCTGATGAAACAGAAATGAATGTAATATGGTTTGTTAACTAAATTTTCACTAAGTACCCAGCTAACTTATAGTCTTAACTAAAGGACAATCTTCCAAGATATAGTCAGCCAAGAAGACATTTTCTTCTTGAAGACTGTTTCTGTGTTGAGCAGGTGCCCTTCTGATATCTAAACTGACTAGTGCATACCATTTTTATTAATGGAAAATTGTGCTGCTGAATGTTAATAAGTGTAATGGTAAGAAAAATAGAGACTTTCCCAAATAGCTAAATACAAATACATGTACACAATAAGTAATGGTAAAAAACATAGTCTTCCCCCAGAATCCTCTATCTATCGATCTTTCTATCTATCTATCTATCTATCTATCTATCTATCTATCTATCATCTATCTATCTACCATCATCTTCACCTTGGTAAGCAGAGTCTTTGTTCGTTGTTCTCATGTTTGACTTGGCTTATTGCACAATATCTCAGATACTACACTAGGCTGTTGTATGTGGCAAGTCTCTAAGATAGAAATGAAAAGAGAAAAACAATCATAACTATTTATATTTAGCTCTTTCTATGAATCAAGCAATGAGCTAATCACTTTAAATTTGATTTTGTCCATAAAGGAGTAAAATTTTATCTCCACAAATAAAGAAACAAGAGTAGAGAGGTTAAACAGCTTTTTCAAAGTCATAGAGTTGGATGGGGTTGAGTCTGTAATCTGGCCCCAGAGCTGATGCTCTCATATAGTAGCATCCTAAATTCACTTGACCAGTAGCATCTTCTTCACATAAAAATTAGTAACATTTCTAAGTGTGTGTGGAAAGACATTTAAGAATTGTTGGGCTAGACTATGAGCAAGTCCAGATGACCTGCCTATTTTTGTGTTTCTAGTGCCCTAAGTAGTACTTACCGCTAAATAATTAAAGTGTAATTATCATCATCATCATGGAAATAGTATTTGAAGTGCTACAATTTAGAAAATTGAGCCAATAGTAATAACAGAAAACTAGTGAGAATATGAAGTAGACAAGCATGATAATATGCTGAATATGACTCACTTCTGAAATAGGTTGATGCCTAGATGAGAGAGTGGTACTTCTGAGTTTTTTATTATATTCAACCATGGAAACTCATGGCACAGGACAATTTAAAAAAATAGTGTAAAATATATGTGCTGTTTAATGCACACTTGAAAAGGTATAAGGCAATTAACCTCTGGGCCCTATTTATGTATTTAGCAGGAATGCAATTGCCATTTGAACAGAAGAGATTTTATCTGTACTAGCTAGAAATGGTTAACTTCTATAACAAATATACCCAAATATTTTAATATTTAATGTCATAGGTTATAATAGATTTTTCTTGATCACTAGCTGTACTGGGTAAGTGAAAATATTGGGGGTATCCCTATTTGAATAATTCTTCAAGGACCAAAGCTTACAGAGCCTTTGTCCTGTTCAAGGTTACTCCAGGGGTCTTCTGCACACCAGTAACCGAGAAAGATATGAAGGAGCGCCATGCTGGAGAATTTTATGGACCGGACCTGTAAGTGGCACTCATTATTTTCATTTATACCCTAGGGGTTGGAACTCAATGATAGAGTTACACTTAGGAACATGGAGTTTGAGAAATGGGAGGCCTGGATGGCCAGCCACTTTCCAGTTTCAAGTCTGGTGTACATGAAGGAAGAAAATATTTGGGTAGACTTCTAGTCACCGAGATTCTGCTGTATAACATAAACTCCAATCTATATATTGTTTAGTACCGATGACAACAATTTTCCTCAGGATCCTGATTCAATGGTATAAGAGAAGCACAAAACTGAGAATCTAGTCAGAATCTGGTCCCCAGACATGTCTTTTCAACATGCAATATCATGACACTTGTTGCAACTGCAAGATGATTCTGCTTTTCACATTGAAACATGCTTGCTGTTGAAGGAAAAAAGGTACAAAATTTTTTTTGAAATGAGGAAAACTTTAAAAGATTTTAACATGACACAACAAGTAATATAACATGTCTAAGATTTCCAATGGTCACACATAAAGCAAGATATTTTCAATAATTTAAAATACTATTATTTGTGAAGGCTGAGGACATCAAGATCACTAAAATAGATTGGACTTGGGTACAAATGTTCCAGTAGCTGCCCTCCTAACTCTGTTAGACTAAGTTAAGGCTGTGTTTCAGTGTACAGGGTTCCATGAAACTTCAGTGGCTTAAAATCATAAAGATTTATTTATTATTCTCACTTCTCACCATTGTGGGGCAGTGATGGCTCCACAAGGAATCAAATCTGACCAAACTCTTATTATCGTATGAAATGTTAAAGGGACTTAGCTAAGAAAAAGAAGAAGATCAAAAATGTAAACCATAAAATGACAACAAACAACTATCAACAACCTAACCTAAAAAAACAAAAACAAAAACAAAAACAAAAACAAAAACAAACTAAGCAAACAACTAGGACAGGAACAGAATCACAGAACTGGAGATCATATGGAAGGTTATCAGCAGGCGGGGGGAGGATGGGGGAAAGGGTACAGGGAATAAGTAGCATAAATGGTGGGTACAAAATAGGGAGGGGGAGGTTAAGAATAGTATAGGAAATGTAGAAACCAAAGAACTTATATGTACGACCACTCATGGACATGAACTGGTGGGGTGGGGGTGCAGGGCTGATATGGGTGGGAGGGGGTGTGCAGGGCAGAGGGGAATAAGGGAGCGGGAATGGGACAACTGTAATAGCATAATCAATAAAATATATTTAAAAAAAAGAAGTTCTACCATCCTCTAGTTGCTTCATCTGAAGTGCACAACCTTCCAGTCACTGTAACAGAGAAGGAGAGAATCTGGATACTCGCACACAGGCTTCTCATTGCCTCAACTTGGAATTGATGTGTGCCAATGTCACTTTTATTTTATTGGCCAAAATGAATCATATAGTTCTACTTAACTGCAGGGAGACTAGAAAATGTACAAGAATAATTGGTGCACATATACAGTTAGTGTTACAGCTTCTGCGAGAGGCAAATGCCCAGAGATTTATAAAAGATAAATTTCTTTACTCATCTAAAAGATAAATTGAGATCATATGCCTGGTCATAATTTAGAAGTAGATCCAAATGTTGTTACAGAATATGAAGTAATAGTTTTCTAGAGTCAAAGTTTTCCAGAGTAGATAAGAAGTCTGTACCTATCCCAAGTTATGACAGCCAACCTTCCAGCATTTGAGAAGGAAATAGTCATCCATTTATCAACTAATGGAACTTTAAACATACTTTTAGTAAGCGATTATTCTATTACTCCTGGGTACATGTCTATCCAATCGTGCAAATTATCTGACAAAGACACCAAATGCTTTGCTGCTGTCTCACAGATAGAAAACAATTATTAACAATAATTTTAAAGTGGTGCTATTTTAATTTTTCTATATTGTTATGGATTTTTTTCTGCATGGGAATGAAAATCCATTAAGTATATAAAGAATGTCAAAACTTTGAGAAGCAGTTCTAGACACAGTGTTGTTAAACTCTAGAGGGTCCTCAAAGCACTTGAAATTAATTATAGGTAATATTTTTGTATGTATGAGCATGTGTTTTGAGAAGAGTTATTAAATTTTGAAAGAATTAGTGAACATTAAAGGAAAAAATGCTGGCTTTTATCAATATTTATTAATATTGATTGATATCAGTGAATGCTCTCAGGTGTTAATTTAGTTAAAAAGTTCACAAAGTATGAATTATACAAGGTTGAAAAATATTTTGGGACATTCAGGTTGTGAAGAACCTTTAGAGTGTTTTCATACAGTAGTGTACAGCATGAGAGGGCTCCTTCAATGAATTCTGTCTTCTGAAACGAAGGAAAGCAGGACCTCAAGGGGTTTGAGTGAGGAAGGAAAGCAGAAGGAATTGACAAGTAGCAAATGGTTGAGATAGTCAAAAGTTTAAAACTTCGCAACGTCTCCAAGTGTGTAATTTGTGTCCAGTATATAAGGGAAAATACTAAAAGGACATTCAAAACCCTGAGCACCAAATTAATGAGAAAAAAGAAGTCCATTCTATTTCCATTTATTTATAATGGAGCAAGTCTGGAAAGCATTGCTTTTGGCAGTAGTAAAAAAAATATCAGATGACACTCACTGGATAAATGGATAATCTCAGAGACTTCAGGAAACCTTGGATTAAAGGTTTAGCTGGAGTAAGGGAGTAGACCATAGTTTTCCTGTGGATTAATGCACCTGGGTTTAAATTTTGGGACAAGATTACGCTACTACAGTTGTCCCATTTCTCCCCCATCATTCCTCTCCACCCTGCACACCCCCTCCCACCCACATTCCCCCAGTAAAATATATTTTTAAAAAAACTCAAAAAAAAAAAAAAAGAAGAGAAACAATGAGGAAATTTCTTAGGGCTAGGAACAGGTTTCCAGAGAGGCTAAAAGTAGAAATGATTTGTATCTTTGCTTCTTATACATTTTTCTTGCAATAGTTCTCAAGCCTGGCTGCACATTAGAATCTCATGGGAAGCTTTACCAGTGCCAGGGCCCCACTCACAAAGATTCAGTGGCTCTGGTTTGGAGCTTTGGTGTTGTGTATAAACTCCCTGTCTAATTCCAGTGTATAGAACCACTGGGAAAGACTTCCAGAATAAAGTCCTAATTATGTATTTTAAAAAAATTGGGGGGACAAGAGTTTGAGTTCTTTTTGGCTTCTTCTACCCCAGACTCTCCTAGGCTGAAGAAAATGGTCTGGGCTTTCAGGCACCCTGTTATTATTATTTCAGGCATCCTGCATGAATTTAGGTCTAAGATTCAGGTTACATATTACTAGGAATAATGGCAATTTCAGAACAGTCAATAAATTAGACATGTTTACCTTAAAAGGACCTTATATTTGCATTGTATAGCCATCTGTCTAGGACAATTCTGTTTGTTGTATGTACATTCTGGGTGTTGTATATAGTTTAGATTAATTGGTTCATGGGTATCCAAATATTGAAAGATGAACTTTCAATTACTTGTGGTGTCAGTCTCCTAATTATTTTTTGTCTATCCTTCTTTGTTTGTTTCTAATAGTAGAGGTTACTTAAGAACAGTTTTGATAAATATTCAACTTGGTTTATTCAGTTCAATTTTGCAGGTGTTAATTATAGTGTGTCTGCTTGGGGCTGCATTCAGTGGGCCATGGGGACCTATAGGTGAATAGACCCTGCTTTCACATGGTCCTTGGGGGACAAGGGGTTAAATGCTAAGGTAAATAAAGGCATATAAAGGTTTGGGAGAACATGGGGAAGGGAGTGAATTCAGGAAAAAAAAGAACGAAGTATTTTATAGAGGAGAGATATCTGCAGAGTTTTGAAGGATAAGCATTAATTGGAAAGTGAGGATGAATAATGGAAGTGAGGGCATTACAAACAGAGAGAATAGCAAAGTATGAGAGAACAGGGTGAGTGTTTGGTGGATGGTGGATATTTCAGAAGGTAGCATGCAGTGTACACAGGGTGCGGAGACTGTAATGAAAATTGAGTCAGACAGAACCAGGCTATAAAGTCTGTACCCAGAAGGGAATGAAATAATCATACTGATCTCAAGATTTTCTGCTGGGTAGATTGTAGAGGGTGAAAGGGATGAGAGAAAGAAAGGAGGCAGGATGAAGTCTTAAGGGGCTCCCCAATGGTCAAAAGGAGAAACTGATGTAATTGTGAGCAGTGAGGATGCAGAAGAGAGGAGAGATTTTAAAGATGCTAAGGAGGGAAATAGAACTTTATGATCTATGTAAAATGAACGATGAAAGAGAGGCAAGAAAATGGGAGGACTACAGATTTTTGTCTTAGATGACTGAGTTTCATTAAGTAAGGAAGGGACTATACCCTGGCAAATAACATATGTTCGAAGCATCTGACATTTTCTCTTTTAGCCTGAGTAGAATATAGCATATGCCAGACTATAAATTATACCCAATATATTTTGTAACATGGAACTACTGTTCTACTTCTCTGGGTGTAAACATGAAATCTATAACTAAACATTCATGAGCAAATTCTTTCAATATGGGACTCAGGACAGGCCTGTCCTCTCTAGAGGCTCTGGAATAAGAATGTGCCACTGTATTTTATAAGAGGGATGCAGACCTTCATTTAGTTAACAAACTTGAAGAAAAAAAATTTTTTTTAAGTATTTCAGTTCTTGCCATTCGAGAAGTATAGTATAAAATGTTTTCCTGCTCCTCCTGTCACTCAGAAGTTTTCTAGAGAACTGTTCTCCTTCTTACAGGTCATAGGGGTCAATACTAGTGCACATATTTAGTGCCCTTAATTCCGCACAGTTTGCAAATGACAACATCAGTTTGCCTTATTGTTAATTCACTTTTTTTTCTGTGATAGAGGTGGGATAACTAAGTTAAAACTTTCTATTTCAGTTCTCAAGAGATTTTGGGTGGTCCTAAGATAAAGTGATACTATGATAATGTTATCACTGCTTTGAATTGTTAGCAAGTATCTGAGTAGGTGATGCAAGGCCTGGAAGTGTTGTGATGACTGTAATGATCTGGCAGGCAGCTCACTCCTTTGCTGGGTTTCTGGTTATGAGTTGCTGTATCCCGTTGGGCCTGCCTCCCTGTCATACTTGGCATTCTCCAGGACTCTCCCTGTATGCTGTGCTTCTGGTTCAGCTATAGTTGAAAGAATCTGGTACTTATAGGTTAAAAACCATTTGGGATTATAAATTAGCATCAGGAAATTAACACTACACACCTGGTTTTATACTCCAACTCTGACCATAAACCACTGGAATATAAGTTAAAATGGGAGTAGGGAAAGAAAACATTTACAGGTTTGTCTTTATTCTAGTTACTTTTTCATAGAGACCCTATGCTTTTCTTTTATATTTTTAAGATACAAATAATAGCCCTGGCTGGTGTGGCTCAGTGGATTGAGCGCGGGCCTGCGAACCAAAGGATTGCGGTTCGATTCCCAGTCAGGGCACATGCCTGGGTTGCCAGGCCAGTTCCCGGCAGGGGACATACAAGAGGCAACCGCACATTGATGTTTCTCTCCCTCTCTCCTTCCCTTCCCCTCTAAAAGATAAATAAATAAAATCTAAAAGAAAAAAAAAATTAAAAAAAAAAGATACAAATAATAAATTCATTCAAAGTAATAACACTCAGTATTTAAAATTATTTTAGCAGTAGTCTGACATGATATATATATCATATATAGTATATAATTATAGTATAATATATATATAATTTTTCAAATAATTCACAACCCAAATGGGGAACTAAAGTGATAAGTGATATCATGATTTATTTTCTATTGATGTAGTTTCATCTGTAAATTTTTTTTTAATTAAAGTAAGCAATGAAGGTACATAGCTCTGCTTTTTAAATGTAAACTTCCAAAGTATTGAGTTCAATTAAACAGTTTAATTACATGGTAAATTTTTTGTTGCCTTTAATCTTCTTCTTTATATCAGATCTACTATGAGTAACCCGTACAATTGTAAATTGTTTAAGGCTAATGTATTTAGAAAAATTTCAGAGAAGTTCTAGGTGGTTAAGGTAAAATAATGAAAAGATTAAATATAGTAAGATGACATAGTGCCTTTAAAAAACATTCATTAGAGTTTTTGTACTCTTTGGATTTTATTCCCCCACCCCACCCACATTGTAAATCACACAGGCTTGTCTGGATTTTGTTTTGTTGGTAACTTACATTGAAAGATGCTCAGTTTGTAACTGAGGGAGAGGATGCCTCCTTAGTATCGGCTGAGGAAGACCACAAGATCAAGGCATCTTGAAGGGTCTGACAGAGATGTGTCCCTTGCTAGGCCATTGTTAGTGTGAAAGGCTTCTGAAGTTAGAGCCAGCAATTCTAGTCTTGGAACTGTCATTTACATTCTGTGTCACTGAGAAAACCACTTTAGCTCTCAAAGATCATCTGATTGTTAGATCCCATCAAACATTAGAATTCGTGACTTGACTCTAGTAGCTGTGCATGTTTCCCGCACTGTGCAGTGAGGTCACTGAACCTCTCTGCCTTCGTCTCAGGTTGCTCGTGATGTGCTCAAGCCCAGTGCCTCTTTCTGCCAACCGAGAGGGAAACAGCCCACTTGGTGGTTATTTAGTCTCGCTCTCCCTCCTGCAGTGGCCTTAGCTAGGTCCAGCGTTCTGGTTTTCTCTTTCCCCTCTGTCTTTTCTTATTTCTATTGCTCAGGAGTCTAAACTAATCTTGCTCTCTCCCACCCCTCAAGGCACCCACGTCATAATGCACCATGAATTTCTAACTTCGAGAGAGATCTAACTTACCTGTCTTGATTTCTAGCCTTTGGGGAGCTCTCCACTATATCTTCTGTGGTGGTCAGTGGATTGGTGTTCTACTGATTATGGGCATCATATTTATTTTGACTTTCAGTAAATAATAAACTCAACAAAATGTCAAGAGAAGTTCTGATACTGGTTCTTGACAGGCAGATATTAGTGAATATACATGTGCCCTGCAAAGCGGTTTAGTTGGAGAAACAATGTAGGAGCCTTAGGGAGACCTCCCATTTATCTGACTTCATTTTTTAATTTCATGTGTGATTGAATCTATGAAGCACATTAGGTAAAAACTGGATTTCTTGTCGTTAGAGCACATATATGAGTCGAAGGTAATCAATTCAGATTTCTTTCTTCTGTCTACACAAAATCTGAAGTTTTAAAATATCAGCTCAAAACACTGTAATTTCAACAGCCCTCTAAGCACATTCTAGGGTTTACCACAGTGACAACCTTAAAAATTGATTTTTAATTCCTTTGTTATTTTATTAGTATGTTGATTTCAACTTTCAGACCTTAAATTCACAGACGTTCCCTTAAATTCAGGATGCCTCCTAGGCCCTGCACGGGATGTCCCTGTTGGGGAAGTAAAGGGCCCCTGGCTGTGACCCATGCAGGCATTCCTGAAATTTGGGATGGATGGGATTGGACTTGCTTCTGGCTACAAACATGAACAAAACAAAAAGATCTGAGTCTTTTTATGGGATGGTGTGGGGAGTTCAAAGTAGGAAATATGTTCAAAACATTAATTCTAGAGCAATAACTGAATTTGTAGGGGAGGTTTACCATTAAGGTAGATGAGAAAAAATGATGGAGGTAAAATGTTGGCCATGACATATAGGAGAAAGAGGACTTTGGAAGAGCATTTGCAGTGGAATCCT
Organism: Glossophaga mutica; assembly: GCA_039655065.1. NCBI lineage: Eukaryota > Metazoa > Chordata > Mammalia > Chiroptera > Phyllostomidae > Glossophaga > Glossophaga mutica. Next base: position 147,678,927 of record CM077306.1, read on the forward strand.
TAGCATGGAGGTGACTAGTAGGGGCGCTGAGGCTGGTTAGATACTTGCACATTAAGCAGGGACTTATTATTATATTTTTACTTTGATTTTCCACATTAAATACAACCCATATGTTACTGAAGAAATGGAAAATGCACAAAATAGAAGGAAATTTAAAAATATGATATGAGGGTAAAGAAAACAGGTTGTGAAGCTCAATAGAGGAATGTCTGCCTAGACACCTGCAAGTTCAGATCTCGGAGCCCACTGTGGTTCCGACACACTTGGGGTTCATCTCAGTGGGAAAAGTCGAGGAAGGAAAAGGCAAGTACAGGGTTGGAGAAGCCGTGAATATGAGCGTGGGCAGCTACCATTGTGTAACCTTGTGTATGAACTTGTTATTTTAAACAAACACTGTTTGTAAATTACAAACAAGTAGAACTGTCCACCATAAAAGGACTCATTGTCTATAAAACTGAAGTTTTCAAGATTGTGAAGACCTAACATAGGTTAAGATGGTCACTTTCTCTGTCTATAAAGAACACAACATGCTCTCTTGCAGTTGTGTTGGACTACTGTCTGTGGAAGCTAGCAATTTTCCTTCAATGTACCATGTGCTTTATGAGAGAGGCATGTAGACCAGTGGCCACTTCTGTCAGTTTAGGTACAGTTTATACTGGGGTTCTTTTCATTCCTACACAGTGCTTCAGTTCTTTTACGAAACTCCACCCTGGTCTTCCTCTAGCCACAGGACTCTGTTGACCCATTCATTTTTTTTTTTTTTTTTTAAATTCCCATGAGGTCCCAACTACTCTTCTTCCATGAGCAATGCTGTAGTTTCCAGTGTCCTCAAACTCACCTTTTACACAATTTTAAATATTCAGGAATAGCCATTATTTGTGAGTATAAAATATTTTAAACAAATATATGGCAAAGAAAATGAGGTTAGAAAATTTTAGCTAAGAGTGCAAAAGTTCTGTGACATTGTAGGCATACGTACATTTTTTTTTTTGCTGTGGGACTGGTCATCACAACTTCTAAGGACAACTGGACCATCTCAGATATGCCATTATTGCATTCGGTGTACTGAAGACCTCTCTGAAACCACACCTTCTACTCCTCTGGTCATCTACCCATTTACTACCTCTGCTAGGTTCTAGGATGCAGCGATATGCAAATCAGAAACCTGGTCTCTGTCCTCATAGGATCTAGTGGGGGTAGGAATATAAGATTTAAAGAAATTGTCATGGAAATATAAAATTCAAGCCATGCTAAGTGATATGAGCAAAAGATACAGTGAACTATGATAAAGTTTGTGTTGTTGTGAAAGCAGTTCCTTTACATGTGGCATCTAACATTAAAGGCAAGAAGTGATTCAGGCCCATTTAACCTGGTTGGATTTGATATTTTGATAAAAAAAAAAAACTACAGTAAAAAAGAAGTAAAGATTTATTCGGTTATGATCCACACATCTCTAGTCTGTTACTTAACAACTTTGTAACTTCCCTTCAGTTGCTATAAAAATAGCTTTCTGCAAAAATGGGTGGAATTTTTATCACTAATCATCTGGTATTTACACAGGTTTCTGTATATTCTCAATTTACCTACCTTGGGAATCTCATGCATCACCTGAAAAATATCATGTGGCATATAAATGAAGACCTTCGTTTATGTTCAAAACCAGGAAACTAAATATTCAGCCATAACCTCATAATCATGATAGGTACACAGTGTATTCAGTACATAGTAAAAGGAGTCATTGAACATTTCACTTTTGATAAATGTGTTGCTCAGTTCGTATGGTCGGGTCACGCTTTCGGTAGGACAACCCAGTAATGTGAGCCAAACCATGCCCTCAAATTACATACTGAAATTCTCTAAAATTCAGCTGTAGCTATTTGTGTGTTGACTGATCACTATTACTATAGAAAAATATCCTTTTTAGTTTAATGAGTTTAATGGAGTTATTTATGGGATTAGATTGTCTATAAGTATATATAATCAATGTATATATTACATACACATATATATACTATATATAATGAAAATATGAAAAAATATGAATATTCAAGGAAACACATTTTGGGGTTATTAATTTTATCTCTTTTATTGGCTGATATCTAATATGTAATTATAGCTTTTATTAGTTATATGGTAGTTAAGTTTTAGAGACAGACAAGAAAGCAAGAAGGGGCATTTAAAAGATAAAGAATTCACTCAAGGTCATTATCATGCTAGGTAAAGTATGATATTTTTCCTGGGCAGGTTTTCTCTATTCTTCCTTCAATGAATTCCATCTGTACTTCCACACAAGAGCATGTATTTTCACTCCCTTGTTATTAAGAAACACCCATATTAGGAATCTAATACCAACTTTATTTTTATTGTCAGTTTTGGTTTTAACCTTGGCTTTGTCTTTTATGCCCTTGGGAAAATACCATTCTCTTTGAATTTCAAACTTCTCATAAAAATGATGCTAATAATGTCTCTATTGAATACTTCAGAAGATTCCTGCAAAGATCAAATAAAATGACATTTGTAAAATCAACTTTGTAATCTACCATATACTATGCAAATACATTGTTAAAATACTCTCTTATTTTCAATGGAAAAATCTGATCTATGGTAGAAAACTGCTCAGAATATAATGTTGCACCTAAGACCAGTCATTCTCAATTTTAGGTTGAGTTCAGAAGTTATGAGGTGGGAACCAAGGGTGGAAAGGGTTGGGCGATAAGTTCTTGGCATGAACAAGATGATGAAAAGATAGAATAAGTTGTTTTGATCAATCTACAAAGATTTTTTAGTATAGATTTTCTTGTAGTGAGTAAAAGTTTTCAGAATTGGTTCTAAGTTTGATTTCTGAGCATACTCTTACATACTTTCTCGATATTCCCTAAGGACAACACTTTATTCTATTACATGTTGTATCATTGGATTTTCTTATCATTCTGCAGCATCCTTAGACCTCTTCGAATCTTTTTTTAGTCCATTAATCAAAATGAGTAGTGTTCTTGGTTCAAGGTCATTTTGGATTTGGTAAGTATATTACATATTTTTTTATTGAATTTTGTTTACAGGAGATTAAGTGCATGCTACTAAATGCCTAGTCCCGTGCTAGGCCTTGGGGAGAATGCAAAGATGAGTGAAAAATATGGTACCTACCTTCCATTTAGACTCCTTTTTTTCCCTTTAAACATCCTTCTGTTTTTATTAAGGTTGTTAAAATTATTTTTCTGTACAATATTGATATCCTGAAAATGGGGTCACTAACTTACAGTTTAGTTGAGGAACCAAAATACATATTGAGTACACAATATTTATACTTATAGGGCAGACAATTATAGAGATGCTAAAGGAAGAATTAGTAAAAATTTGGTATAGAGGAATCAAGAGTCAACTGGGGCATCTTTTATTAGAGAAAGTACATTAAAAATATTGAAAGCTAGGCTAGCTCAAATGAAGGGCAGTTTGAAGGTAGGAACTGGTAACTAGGCGAGGGAAATGGCAAGTGAATGTGGATGCCTTTAGGGGAAGAAAGGAGGAATACAGTAGCTGAGAAATATAGAGCCTGGTTTAACTTATTAAAAATCATTTTATAGTCTACTGGGAAGAGTGCGATAATATACTGTAGTAGCTCAGAGAAAATAGTGACTATATGTTAAATGAGGCTAAAGTTACTGAATAGTTGTGTAAATGAACAAAACCTAGTTATTAAAGAAAACCCTCTGATAGTAAATGAAGTAAAGAAACACTGCTATAACCTTTGCTATTACTTTCTTTTGTTGTTTTTCAGTTAAATTTCTGCTTATGGAGAGAATTTTGAAAATATTTTCTAAAAAATATTTGTGTTCCTTAAAAATTATAGCATTGATATTTTCTGAATATAAAAGTTTTCAAGTTCTTGGTTGCCTAAATTAAAGTCTCAGGGAGGCTGTTATGTCAGCCAGAAGAAACTGGTAGGACAATGGGACAATTGGGAAGGTAAAGAGAGAACGGAATAATACAAATTTCTTCATTTTGTGGTGAACTTATATTTAGCTATTGTGTTAAAATTTCTTTATGCATAGCTTGTTATTTCTTACAAAATTATGTAATAGAAGAACTCTTATTATCCTCATTTATGAATAAGGTATTCAAATATCTTCCCTCAATCTCACAGCTATTTAGTGATGGGGATAAGATTCTAACTCAGAATTCACCTTTGCCTTGGAGCTGCTCTGCTGGTGTCGACCTTTTCTGATGCTCCTGAAGAGAGTGCCTTAGAATGAAGTTGAGAGAGGGGGAGAGAGGGAGAGAAAAAGAGAGAGAGAGAGAGAACCAGAAAGTGAGAAAAACATAGCAGAATTGAAAGATGAAAAGAGAGAGCCCTGAATGAAATGGGTCAAGTTGTATCGAAGACTGACTTCTGGACTTTTGATTTCCTCCATGGCTGTTCTTTGAATGACCTTAGAAGCTATAACTGAAGGTTATGACACAGGACATAATCTAATTTAAGCATTTTTGAAAAAATCATTTTTAAGAGTTCTAAATCTAACTGATGAGAATAATATAAAGTACTGCAGGATTTTTTCAAATTAAAAAGACTGTTGAGGTCCCATGCAACAGCTTTGGTATCTCTCTAGAGGCCCTAAGTTCACAATTTCAGAAAGTCCAGTTCACATTATGGTCTATGGTGCTTGGAGTTGTACCTGTACAGTGGGGCACCAGGTCGTAGAGCTACAACAGATGACACGTACATATCTCTAAAGAAGTGAAGAATGTGAGAACAACAGATCACTTAAGGAATTTAGTTGTATGTGTGTACATGTACATATATATAGCTACATATATAGTATACATACATACAAATAAATACACTACAATATATATGTAAACATAGTCACTCAGAAAATAGTTTATCTGAAAAACTTAAATTTTCTGCAATAAGGTGTAAGAGTTAGGAAATGAAAGAATATAACTCAAAGAAGTGCTCTCTGTGAAGTTTTAAGCAAACCACATGACATACTAGTAATAAAAGAAAGTTTAGTTCAGTTTTTAGGATTCTTTTTTTTTTTTAATATATTTTATTGATTATGCTATTACAGTTGTCCCATTTCTCCCCCATCATTCCCCCCACCCTGCACACCCTCTCCCACCCACATTCACCCCTTTAGTTCATGTCCTTGTGTCATAAGTTCTTTAGCTTCTACATTTCCCATACTATTCTTGCCCTCCCCCTGTCTATTTTCTACCCACTATCTATGCTACTCATTCTCTGTACCTCCCTCCCTCCTCCTCCCACGCCCCTGTTGCTAACCCTCCATATGATCTCCATTTCTGTGGTTCTGTTCCTGTTCTAGCTGTTTGCTTAGTTTGCTTTTGTTTTAGGTGTGGTTGTTAATAGCTGTGAGTTTGCTGTCTTTTCATTGTCATATTTTTGATCTTCTTTTTCTTAGATAAGTCCCTTTAACATTTCATATAATAAGAGCTTGGTGATGATGAACTCCTTGAACTTGACCTTATCTGAGAGGCGCTTTATCTGTCCTTCCATTCTAAATGACAGCTTTGCTGGAAAGAGCAATTTTGGATGTAGGTCCCTGCTTTTCAAGATTTCAAATATTTCTTTCCAGCCCCTTCTTGCCTGGAAGGTCTCTTTTGAGAAATCAGCTGACAGTCTGATGGGAACTCCTTTGTAGGTGACTGTCCCCTTATCCCTTGCTGCTTCTAGAATTCTCTGCTTCATTTTAATCTTGGCTAATGTAATTACGATGTGCCTTGATGTGTTCCTCCTTGGGCCCAACTTCTTTGGGACTCTCTGAGCTTCCTGGACGTCCTGGTAGTCTATTTCCTTTGCCAGATTGGGGAAGTTCTCCTTTATTATTTGTTCAAATAAGTTTTCTACTTGTTGCTCTTCTTCCCCTTCTGGGACCCCTATAATTCGGATGTTGGGACGTTTAACGATGTCCTGGAGGTTCCTAAGCCTCTCCTCATTTTTTTGAATTCTTGTTTCTTCCTCGTTTTCTGTTTGGTTGTTAATTTCTTCCTTCTGATCCACTCCATTGATTTGAGTCCCAGTTTTCCTTCCATCTCTATCAGTTCCCCATGCGTCTTCCTTCATTTCACGTATTGTAGCCTGCATTTTTTCATCTAGTTTGTGAGCAAAATCAACCAATTCTGTGAGCATTTTGATGACCAGTGCTTTGAACTGTGCATCTGATAGGTTGGCTATCTCTTCACTGCTTAGAGGAATTGACTCCGGCGTTTTCATTTTTTCTCCGGTTTGAGCCATTTTTGGTGGGGTTTTTTGTTTTGTTTTGTTTTGGTTTTAGTCTGGTCGCAGCTATTACGTATGAGGGGTGGAGCCTTAGCAGCCCAGTCGCTGGGTTGTGACGCTATAGGTGGGGGCGGGGTCCGAGAGGGAAGAATGGCACCTGTTCCGTTCTCTTCTGGACTCCGGTCACTTCCGCTGCTTCCCCTTCACCTGGATTATCTGCGCACCCGTGCGTGCTATTACGTAGTGAGGGGTGGAGCCTCAGGCGCTCCCCAGTGTGGGGCAGCCCAGTCGCTGGGTTGTGACGCTGTATGTGGGGGCGGGGTCTGAGAGGGAACAATGGCGCCTGCTCCGCTCTCTCCTGGATTCAGTCCCTTCCGCCACTTCCCCTCTGCCTGGACCGTCTGCGTGCGCGAATGTGGGACCCCCTGGTCAGCCAGCCGCCTTGTGCGTCCTCACTGGATCTGCACAGTTGCCCGCCTGTGCCCGGGGTCCGCCAGCTGCCGCCTGTGTGCCCCAGGACCGCCAGCCACCGCCCGTGCACCTGGGAACTGCGAGCCGCTGCTACTTGCGTTCCTGGGTCCGCACCTCCACTTTTTCCTACTGCGACTCCGCCCCTCTTACCGGTCTGGATGAATGGTTGTTGGACTTCCATACAGTTCAATTTTCTATAAGTTCTGGTTGTTTTCTTGTTTCTAAATATTTGTTGTCCTTAATTTTGGTTGTGAGAGGAGGCACAGTGTGTCCGCCTACGCCTCCATCTTGGCCGGAAGTAGTTTTTAGGATTCTGACAAATATTACCTTAGATGTCTACAATTCCAGATTTCACACTCAAGGTAATAGCCCTGCTCTTCAAACAATCTCAGCCTTGCTAACTAAGAAGGGAGTTGCCTTCTAAGGGTTAAGTAACTTTACAGTGAATTAAAACTCTGGCTCTGAAAATTGGGGATAGAGTGATGATACAGATCAAGTGTACAGTACTACAATTTCTTTTTGTGTGTGATGAAATACAATTTGTGCAGTTTTTGGCACTTCAAGCATTTTTTTTTCAAATGAGAGGTTTTATCCTATTAGAGGACAAATGAGTAACTGAGAACAAATTAAGTAATTTGCTTAAACTCGTGCTTTTTAGTTAAATCTTATGGCATTTTAAAAATATTATAACGTAGAAAATCCCAAAGTTTATTATATTTATAACTATAGCTTAATGAGAATTACTGAAGTACATAGAAAAACTTCTTTAATAATTTTAGTGTGCTTCAAAAAGAAATCAATATATTACATTTGTAGCTACAGTTTAAAAATATCTAAGGGAATATACATATTTACATTGTAAAATAGTATAAATGATTAGGATAGGCTCAATTGATAATTAGAATAAAATTTATAAATGAACTAAAAGTTTAAAGAAGTATTTTGAATTGGTAACTTAAAAAAAATAGAATATTAATATACCAAGTTTCTCAGTGAATAATTGTTCTGACTCCCAAAATCCACCTTTAGGACATCAAAAAATTCAACTTGACGGTATAGCTATGCTTGCAGTCAAACCATGTCGAACTTTTTAGTTATATAAACCATATGTTTTCTTTTTTTTAAGTGTAAGTTACTTTGCATGTGTTATTTAAGACTTGAATTTAAAGTGTTTTGACCAATACAGTCATATTTGAGGCAATTTTGAAGTGTGAGAGAAAAAGAAAGACTTTGGAAGATATATTGGGTGTTTGAGAGTATTTGGGGAAATGGAATTTTTAAAAAGTTATGCTGCACATTTATTGTAAATAAAATTCCACATTGCCACTGAGCAATATTAGGAATCTACTTATTGAGGTTGTATAGAAAATTTAAAAAATACCAAAACATCTAAAAAAATTCAACCATGACTCTATCACTTAGAAATAACCAGAATTAACTTCTGTAGTGTCTTTTTCTCTAGTTTTAACTGTGTATGTGTGTATGTATTTGTATAAAATATGTAATATATATATAAACATATTTACTTTATCTGTATCTATGATAGGTATATATTATATAGATACAGTTTTATATCCTACTCTCTGGCTTATTTCACTTAGCATAAAGTTGGTTAACTTCACGTTGTAAAATCCATACATTAAAACTCTTTTTTGGGGATGAGCTTACCCTGGTTTTAAAATAAAGTCTAATTACTACCCATTCCACATTACCCAGATAAGATGATCTAGGTTCTCTATAAGCATTAGATCCTGGTCAAATATTTATCTGTATGTCATGCAGTACACTGCTTAGAGTTTCAGGTGCCAGGAGATCAGGACCCTCAGAATACAGACAGCCATGAAAATAATCACCTTGATTTGTGAAACAGGCCATGTGTTAGATTTGATAAAGGACACATCATTAAGGTACTGATACTTTGAATTCTTGACTCAAGTGCCACTGCCTACTCCTTACCCTATCACTCACAACCAGGGCTTCCAGGTGAAATACTGGATGTTCAGTTTAAGTTGAATTTCAGATAAATAATAGAAATTATTTTTTATTTTTGGGGTTGCAAGAATTTTTTTTGTGTTTTTTTTTTCAATTGTATTTTTCCCATTACCCATCCTCCCCAGTAATTAGCACACTGTTGTCCATGTTCAGAGTCCTTTTAACATTTTGCTCAATCCCTTCACACCCTAACACCCCACCCCCAACTTAGCTGTCATCCTATCTATGAGTCTGTCTCTGTTTTGCTTGTTAGTTCTGTTTGTTCATTAGATTCCACATATGACTGAGATCATATGGTATTTGTCTTCCTCTGCCTGGCTTATTGTACTTAGCATAATGTTCTTCAGGTCCATCCATACTGTCACAAAGCGTAAAATTTTGTTCTTTATTATGGCTGAGTAGTATACTGTTCTGTAAATGTCCCAAAGCTGTTTTATCCACTCATCTATGGATGGACACTTAGGCTGCTTCCATATCTTGGTGATTATAAATAATGCTGCAATGAACTTTAGGAGTGTTTATGTTCTTTCAAATTAGTGTTTTGGGTACTTTGGATGTATTCCCAAAGTGGGATCACTGGGTCAAAAGGCAGATGCATTTTTAATTTTTTTAAATTTTTATTTCAATTGGTGTTCTTGTACAGTTTTCTGTCTTTTACTCCCACCCCAGCCCACCACTCCAGCCCTTCCCACCTCCCTTCCATTTACACCCCCCATAGTTTTTGTCCATGTGTCCTTTATACTTGTCGCCCTACATTTTTAATTTTTTGAGGCACCTCCATATTGCTTTCCACAGTGATTGCACTAGTCTGCATTCCCCTTGGCAGTGCAAAAGGGTTTCCCTTTCTCCACATCCTCACCAGCACTTGTTGTTTGTTGATTTATTGTTGATAGCCATTCTGACAGGTATGAAGTGATATCTCGTTATGGTTTTAATTTGCATTTTCCTAATGATTAGTGATGTTGACCATCTTTTCATATGTCTGTCGGTAATCTGGATGTTCTCTTTGGAGAAGTGGCTATTCAGGACTTTGGCCCATTTTTTAATTGGATTGTTTGTTTTGTTAGTGTTGAGTTTTGTAATTTCTTTATAAATTTTGGATGTTAACCCCTTATCAGATGTATCAGGAAATATACTCTCCTATTCTATGGATTGTCTGTTTATTTTGTTGATGTTTTCTCTTGCTGTGTAAAAACTTCTTAGTTTGATGTAGTCCCATTTGTTTATCTTTCCTTTTGTTTCCCTTGCCTGGGAACACATATCACATAAAATATTGCTATGAGCAATATCCCAGATTTTGCTGCCTATATTTTCTTCTAGAATTTTTATGGTTTGGGGTCTAACATTTAAGTCTTTTATCCAATTCAAGTTTATTCTTGTGTGTGGTATAAGAAGGTGGTCTAGTTTCACTTTTCTGCATGTACCTGTCCAATTTTCCCTACACCATTTATTGAATAAACTACCTTTAGCCCATTATATGTGCTTGCTTTCTCTGTGGAATATTAATTGACTATAAAGGTGTAGTTTTATTTCCACACCTTCTGTTTCATTGATCTATGTGTCTGTTTTTATCACACAGTACCAGGCTGTGTTGGTTTCTACAGCGCTACAGCCTTGCAATAGAGTTTGATATTAGGGAGTGTGATTCCTCCAACTTTGTTCTTCTTTGTCAGGATTGTCGTTGCTATGTGGGGCCTTTTGTGGTTCCATATACATTTTTGAAATATTTATTTAAGTTCTGTGAATTAGATTATTGGAATCTTAATAGGAACTGCATTGAATCTATAGATTGCTTTGGGTAGTATGGACATTTTAATGATATTTATTCTTTCTATCCATGAACATGGTATATGCTTCCATTTATTTGTATCTCCTTCAATTTCTTTCTTCAGTGTCTTATAATTTTCTTAGTATAGGTTTTTACTTCCTTGGTTAGGTTTATTCCTAGGTATTTTATTCCTTTTGAAGCAATTGTGAATGGAATTGTCTTCTTAATTTCCCTTTCTGTTAGTTCATTATTGGCTTATAAAAACACAACTGATTTCTGGAGATAATGTTATATCCTGCTACTTTGTTGAGTTTTTTTTTTTTTGTTAGCTTGACTAGTTTTTTTGGTTGAATCTTTGGGGTTCTCTCTGTGCACTATCATGTCATCTGCAAATAAAGGCAGTTTTACTTCTTCCTTTCTAATTTGGATGACTTCTCTTTTTTTGTCTTTTCTGATTGCTGTAGGTAGGACTTTCAGTACTATAAAGCTGGCAAGTAAGTACATACGATTTTCGATCAGTAGATGAGTGGATAAAACAACTATGGGACATTTACACAATGGAATTTTATTTGTCTATAAAAAAAGAAGAAAATTTTACCCTTTACAACAGTGTGGCTGGACCTGGAGAACACTATGCCAAATGAAATAAAGCAGTCAGATAAAGACAAATACCATATGATTTCACTCATATGTGGAATCTAGTGAACAACCTGAACCAAGAAGAAAAATGGGGACTGACTCATAGATGGAGAGCAGGATGATTACCTGCGGCGGTCATTAGGAGGTGGAGGGATTGACTGAGCAAAAAAGAAAAAGGATTCATGGACATGGACAACAGTGTGGTGATTTCTAGGGGAGAGGGGTATAAAACACAACTAAAAGGTAATGTAAATAAAATGCAATAAAGATGAAATAAAAAAAAAGAAACTAAAGTGCAACTTGTTGACATGTGTTGCCTCCAGCAGTTTGAAATGAGGATGTGAGCGAAGCATGGGTTGTTTCTGTTCATTGTAAATTTACATCATAAATTAAATATAAAACATTTAAGGCAAACTTCAAAAAGAAAAAAGTGGAAAGATTCACTGTTCCCAAAATCAAGTTTTACTAACAGCTACATTAATCAAGATAGTGTAGTGTTTGTAGAAGCCTCTGCATATGGACTAATGGAACTGAACAAAGAACACAGAAACAGATCCATACAAATATGTCCAACTTAACTTTTGACAAGGGAGTAAAAGCAATTCATTAGAAAGGATAGCTTTCTCAAGAAATAGTACTAGAGCAATTGGAATCCATAGAGAAATAAATAAATAGATGAGACTTGTCCTAAACCTCATACCTCATGCAAAAATGAACTCAAAACAAATAACAGACCTTTATGTTAAACATAAAACTATAAAAGTTTTAGAAAAGAATCTTGAGACAAATCTTTGAACTTTAAAGCTAGGAAAATAATTCTTAGTCTGGACACCCAAAGCATGATCCATTAAAGAATTAATTAAACAAAACTGATTATTTATCCTCATCAAAATTAAACAAAATTTTTTTTCAAGTGTCTGATAACAGGAAAAAATCAAGTTACAAAATTGCAGAAAATATTTGCAAACTGCATATCCAGCAAAAGACTGTTATCTAGAGTATGTAAAGAACTATCAAAATTCAACAGATGAAAAAAGAAAACCAATCCAATCAGAAAATAAGCAAAAGACATGAACAGACATTTTTTTCTGTTTTTTTTTTTTTTTTTTTTTTTTTTTTTTTTGAGATAGGCCTGTAATGTTATGAATTTCATTCTTAGGATTGCTTTCCCAGTGTCTCATGGATTTTGGATTGTTGTCTTCTCATTTTTGTTTGTTTCGAGGTGTCTTTTGATTTCTTTCTTGATCTTGTTGTTGACCCATTCACTGTTCAGTAATGCGTTATTTAGCTTCCATATCTTTGTGTGTTTTTCAGTGTTCTTCTTGTGATTGATTTCTAGTTTCGCAGTGTTGTATTCAGAAAGGATGCTTGATATGATTTCAGTGTTCTTAAATTTATTGAGATTTGTTTTATGTCATAGCATGTGGTCTATTTGAGAAAATGTTCCATGTGCATTTGAAAAGTATGTATATTCTGGTGGTTTGGGGTGAAATGCTCTGAAGACATCAATTAAATTCATTTGACCTCGTATGTTGTTTAAGGCCACTATCTCCTTGTTGATGTTCTGTTTGGAAGATCTATCGGTTGAAGTCAAGAGGGTGTTAAAATCCCTAGCCTTAACTGTATTTCTGTTGGTCTCTAACTTTATGTCCATCAATATTTGCTTCACATATTTAGGTGCTCCTCTGTTGGGTGTGTAAATTTTTACATTTACACATGTTATATCCTCTTGTTGGATTATTCCCTTTATCATTATATAGGGTCCTTCTCTGTCTCTTATTGTAGCCTAGGTTTTAAAGTCTATTTTGTCAGCTATAAATATTGCTACCCCAGCTTTTTTTCTTTTCCATTTGCATGAAATATCTTTTTCCATCCCTTTACTTTTAGTCTGTGTGTATCTTTACATCTGAGATGGGTCTCTTGGAGGCAGCATAGATATGGGTCTTGTTTTCTTATCCATTCAGCTCCCCTATTTCTTTTGGTTGGAACATTTAAGCCATTTACATTTAAGGTGATTATTGGTAGATATGTATGTAGTGCCATTTTATTGTCAGACTATTTTCCTGTGTTTTTTCTTTTTCTTTCTCTTCTTCTTCCCCATCCTTTTCCTGTCCCCCTTCCCCTTCTCCTTCTTTTCCTTCTTCTTCAGCAGTTTGTTGTTAACAAACTCCTTTAGCTTTTTCTTTTCTGGGAAGCTCCTTGTTTCTCCTTCAATTCTAAATGATAGCTTTGCTGGGTAAGGTCACCATAGCTGTAGGTCTTTTCATCACCTTGAATATTTCACACCACTCCCTTCTGGCCTGAACTGTTTCTGTTGAAAAATCAGATGCCTGTTTAATTGGTGCTCCCTTGTATGTAACTACCTGCTTTTTCTTGCAGCTTTTAGGATTCTCTTCTTGTCTTTAAGCCTTGATATTATAATTTTTGTGTCTTGATGTAGGCCTCTTTGGGTCTAACTTGTTTGGGACTCTCTGAGCTTTGTGGACTTGTGTGTCCTTTTCCTTCACCAAATTAGGGAAGTTTTCAGTCAATATTTCTTTAAATAGTTTTCGATCTCTTGCTTGCTCTCTTGTCCTTCTGGTATTCCTATGATGTGGATATTATTACACTTCATATTGTCCAAAATGTTCCTTAAACTCTCATTTTTTAAATTCTTTTTTCTTTTTGCTGCTCTGCCTGGGTGTTTTTTTCCCCCTGTCTTGTCTTCCAAATCACTGATTAGATCCTCTACTTCAGTTAACCTACTATTCATTCCTTCCAGTATATTATTTATTTCAGATATTGCATTCTTTATTTCTGACTGGCCCTTTTTTATGGTTTCTATGTCTTTTTTTTTGCTATTGAGTATCCTTCTAGTCCTTACTCTAAACTCTCTGAAAAATTGCTTTCCTCCATTTTATCTAGTTCTTCTCCTGGAGAATTCTCTTGTTATTTCATTAGGGGTCTGTTTCTTTGTCTTCCCATTATGGCTGCTTCTTTGTATTTGTTTCTAAGTATTAAGTAGATTTGCAAAGACTCTGGTATTGGCATTTGTCAGATACTGCTTGTGACTGGCTCTGGATAACCTGTTTGGTGCTATCAGCAATCCTCGGCTTGTGGCTCCCTCTGCTGGGCCTGTTTTGTTTTTGTTTTTTTTTTAATTTTTTAATTATATTTTATTGATTATGCTATTACAGTTGTCCCATTTCTCCCCCATCATTCTCCTCCACCCTGCACACACCCTCCCACCCACATTCCCCCCCTTTAGTTCATGTCCATGTGTCATAAGTTCTTTAGCTTCTACATTTCCCACACTATTCTTGCCCTCCCCCTGTCTATTTTCTACCCACCATCTATGCTACTTATTCTCTGTACCTTTTCCCCCTCTCTCCTCCTCCCACTCCCCTGTTGCTAACCCTCCATATGATCTCCATTTCTGTGGTTCTGTTCCTGTTCTAGCTGTTTGCTTAGTTTGCTTTTGTTTTTGGTGTGGTTCTTAATAGCTGTGAGTTTGCTGTCTTTTTACTGTCATATTTTTTATCTTCTTCTTCTTCTTTTTTTTTTTTTTAGATAAGTCCCTTTAACATTTCATAGAATAAAGGCTTGGTGATGATGAACTCCTTGAACTTGACCTTATCTGAGAAGCACTTTATTTTCCCTTCCATTCTAAATGACAGCTTTGCTGGATAGAGCAATCTTAGATGTAGGTCCTTGCCTTTCATGACTTGGAATACTTCTTTCCAGCCCCTTCTTACCTGTAAGGTCTCTTTTGAGAAATCAGCCAACAGTCTGATGGGAACTCGTTTGTAGGTGACTGTCCCCTTATCCCTTGCTGCTTCTAGAATTCTCTCCTTCATTTTAATCTTGGGTAGTGTAATTATGGTGTACCTTGGTGTGTTCCTCCTTGGGTCCAACTTCTTTGGGACTCTCTGAGCTTCCTGGACTTCCTGGAAGTCTATGTCCTTTGCCAGATTGGGGAAGTTCTCCTTTATTATTTGTTCAAATAAGTTTTCCACTTGTGGCTTTCCTCTTCCCCTTCTGGTACCCCTGTAATTCGGATGCTGGAATGTTTAAAGATGTCCTGGAAGTTCCTAAGCCTCTCCTCATTTTTCTGAATTCTTGTTTCTTCATTCTTTTGTTTGGTTGTTTCTTTCTTCTTTCTGGTCCACTCCATTGATTTGAGTCCCAGTTTTCTTTCTATCACTATTGGTTCCCTGTGCATTTTCCTTCACTTCACATAGTGTAGCCTTCATTTGTTCATCTAATTTGTGAGCAAAATCAACCAATTCTGTGAGCATCTTGATCAGCAGTGCTTTGAACTGTGCATCTGATAGGTTGGTTGTCTCTTGGCTGCTTAGATGAATTGGCTCTGGGGCTTTGATCTGTTGTCCTGTTTGAGCCATTTTTTTTTGGGGGGGGGGTCTGGTTGCAGCTGTTATGTAGCGAGGGGAAGAGCCTTAGGTGTTTCCCAGGGCGTGGTAGCCCAGTTGCTGGGTTGTGATGCTCCATGTGGGGGCAGGATCTCAGTATTTTTAGGTTTTATTTCCCGGCGCTGGGGCCCAGGGTTGCGAGTTCTGTCTTGTTCCCCATTTTCACCTGGATTATCTGCATGCGAATGTGGGACTGCCTGGCCAGCCAGCCGCCTGGCACCTGGGGTCCACGAGCAGCTGCCTGTGCGCCTGGGTCTGCTAACCTCCACTTCCTCCTGCTGTGACTCCATCCCTCGTACTGGTCTGAATAGATGGTTGTCATACCTCCACACAGTTCAATTTTCTCTCAGTCCTGCTTGTTTTCTTGTTTCTAAATCCTTGTTGTCCTTACTTTTGGTTGTGCGAGGAGGCACAGTGTGTCCACCCATGACTCCATCTTGGCCGGAACTCACTGGGCCTGTTTATGTGCAAAAAGAACCAGCCTGCACACCAAAACTGGGTTTTATCTGCTCCAGGCCGTGGAGAGGGTCAGCTAAAGTCTCAGAGCTCCCAGACATCTGCCTTATTTGTGAAACTATCACTGATATAAACTGAAGCTGTACTCTGCAGCCTGCTTTAAGCACCACAGGGTGAGGCAGAGTAGTTACTGTGGGTGGGCCTATTGCTTCTTCTCAGGATGATGCCACTTAGAAGGGAGTTCTCTGCCTGAGAAAGATGGTTTCTGCAGTATGGGGAATGACTGAGCACAGGGATCCTGGTGGCTGTTGCTTCAGTTCTCTTCCCAGAACCACCAACCCCAGACTCTCTCTTCTAGTGTTTCTAGTCCTCTCTGCCTTCCCTCTGCTGGAGTCCAGGTTAAATGGCTGCAAACAAAATTTTGTTCATTGGCCATTTAAGAGGCTTTTTTTTTTTTAATCTCTAGCCATTTCTTCCTGGTGGACAGAAATCCCACTACATTTCACAGCTGTATGTTATCTGGGTTCCTTCCCAGCTCTGATGCTTTAGGCTGGGGAGCCCAGCTTGGGGTTTCTACCCCACAGTTCTCAGGGGGATTACTTCAGCCACTAAAATACTCCTCTGGCACTTCATGTGTCACCTGTGGGAGTCCGGCCAGCTCTCTTGCATCTCCTCTTCACTTCCTACTGGTCACATTGTGGTGAAGTGGTTTCTTCTGACTGTCCTTAGTTATAAGGTTTTTCTCCAGCTACTGTTCAGTTTGTTATTCAGGATGATTTCTCTACAATTTAGTTACAATTCTCGATTGACCCTAGGAGGAGATTAGTGTAGCTTCCACTCATTCCTCTGCCATCTTGAGTGTCACCATCATTCTTTTATCCACTCAGTTATTGATGGACACGAGCTGCTTCCCTATCTTGGTAATTGTAAATAAGGCTGCAATAAACATAGGGGTGCTTACGTTCATTTGAATTAGTGTTTTGGGTGTCTACGGATAAATTCTCAGAAGTGGGATTGCGAGGTTAAATGGAAGATCCATTTTTAATTTTTTGAGGTAACTCCACTGCTTCCCACAGTGGTTACGCTGACCTGCATTCCCACCAACGGTGCAAGACGGTTCCTCTTTCTCCACATCCTTGACAGCCTGGTATTGGCATAAAAGCAGACACATATGTCAATGGAATAGAATAGAGAGTGTGGAAATAAACCCATACTTTTATAGTCAATTAATATTTGACAGAGGAAGCAAGCACATACAATGGGCTAAAAACTTTATTCAATAAATGGAGTTGGGAAAATTAGATATGTGCAGAAAAGTGAAACTAGACCACCTTCTTATACCACACACAAGAATAAACTCAAGATGGATAAAAGACTTAAATGTTAGACCCCAAACCATGAAAATCCTGGAAGAAAACATAGGCAGCAAAATCTTGGACATTGCTCATAGCAATATTTTATGTGATGTGTGTCCTTGCCTGGGGAAACAAAAGGAAAAATAAACAAATGAGACTACATCAAACTAAGAAGTTTTTACACAGCAAGAGAAAACATCAACAAAATAAACAGACAATCCATAGAGTAGGAGATCATATTTACTAATACATCTGATAAGGGATTAATATCCAAAATTTATAAAGAAATTACAAAACTCAACACTAACAAAACAAACAATCCAATTAAAAATGGGCCAAAGTCCTAAATAGCCAGTTCTCCAAAGAGAACATATAGATGGCCCATAGATATATGAAAAGATGGTCAACATCACTAATCATCAGAGAAATGCAAAATAAATCTACAAGGGGATATCACTTCACACCTGTCAGAATGGCTATCATCAATAAGTCAACAAACAAAAGAAAAAATTTTATCAGTATAAGTATGTCCCATGCAATACTTGGCACATACTTATAATAAAAATTTATTATTTTAATCAAATTGAAGTTTTTATTTGCTCAATCTGACAATCCTACCCACAACCCCACCTGTTGCATTTGGTTAAAGCAGTGATAGGTCTCAAAGTCCTGGTCTACATACCCCTCTCTGGTTCAATACCAGTTTTTTCTTGGTTCTTGTAGGCCTCATTAATAATTTAAAAGCCCTTGGTCAAAGTGAAAGGCAATGAACTCCTGATGTAAAATGATTGTTAGGAGAATGGAAAAGAAAAATCATATAACAAACAATTTGAATATAGAATTGAGTGAATAGGGATTCAAGGATGACTCAAAATTTTCAATTTTAGGTATATAGGACAATGGCATTGTCATTAAGAGTGACAGGAAAATCAGGAGTCAGGCACAGTTTGAAATGCCAAGTTGGAGATAACTAGCAGGTAGCTTTCCACTTCCAAAGTTTTGCTTTATAACAGATTATTGAGGATATGATTGGAACTGCTTCTAAAAAGGATTGTTCCTTAAAACAAAAACAAAAACAAAAAAAACTCTTGGAAGAACACAGACAACAGAAGTTGCTTTGATGTATTCTCTCCAGGTTTTCTCCTTTTCACTATCCCTTCTTCTTTTTCTATATCAACTGAAATAAACAGGGCTTTTATATAGGGGTGTCTCTGGGAAAAGTGTGAGTTTTGACAACCAGGATTTTTATTTCAAAAAACAATAAAAAACGCTCCTTGGAGCTCAATAAGTAGTGTAACCACTGTTAAGAAAAAGAATGCATCGTGAGATTCGATCGCAGATGGCCCGTGTGGCTAGAATCAAAGGCTCACCAGAAGAGCCGCCATCATGACTCATGGAAAGAATAGCCTAACCATCTACTCTTTGTCCATCTTCCCACTCCCTCCCTACAGTAAAACCTGACAACAATTAAATAAAATGTTAATGCCTACTATAGCAAAGGGCTAGGGAAAGAAGTGATTTCATATATTTGTATAACCTTTCTAGAGTCCATTTTGGCAAAATTTTAAAAAGCAGATTAAAAATACTTATATCCATCAACATAGAAGTTTCTATTTAAAAATTGAGAACATTATCAAAGCATATGCAAAGATGTTTATGGAAAGATGTTCATAGCATCATTGTTTAGGATAAATATTGAAAACATCCTAATGTTCATTAACAGCAGGTTGAATACATTATATATTCCATATAGTAAAATTGTATCTAGACATTAACATATTGTAGAATAGTAAATAACTTAGGAAAGTTTTATAGTGGTTAAATTAGAAAATTGGATATAAATATTATGCCCACAACATTTAAACAAAGCAATACATCAGTATTTCCTTTTTTTAAATGATTCCTCGGGATGGGATTTGAGGGGTTATAAAAAGAAGAAAACTGTTTTGTAAAAAGGCCAGGGTACTACCCTGAGGGTACTCAGACTTAAAACATAACAGTGGGAGAGAAACTAGCAAAAGAGGCTGAGACAATGTGGTCAGAATAGATAAGAGGAAAATGGCAATTGACACTAAATGAGAGAGGATATTTTATAAAGGGAATGGTGGCAAAAATGTGCAAAATTTCAGAAAGACTACAAAAGGGATTATGAAATATTTCAGAAAATTTCAAGTAAAATGAGGAATAAGTAAGATAATAGTGTTTTAGGAAATGATATTTTGAGTAAGATATAAACTTGATTGAGTAATAAAGAAGGTAGTGAAAAAGATTGAATATCTGTACAATCAAAGAACCAAGTGGTATTTAAGTTTCTGTACTACACTGTTGTTTTATAATAGGGAAACTCTAGAATTTAAGAT
This sequence comes from Glossophaga mutica, assembly GCA_039655065.1. Lineage (NCBI taxonomy): Eukaryota > Metazoa > Chordata > Mammalia > Chiroptera > Phyllostomidae > Glossophaga > Glossophaga mutica. The sequence goes on from CM077306.1 coordinate 147,698,612, forward strand.
ACTGAAAAATATTCACTAAAATAGAAAAGTTAAAATTTAAAAATATAAGCATACATATTCATAGAAAAACTGAAAGGATATGAAACAAAATGTTAATAGTGATTATCTGTGTGGCAAAATTACAAGTGATCCTTATTTTCTTCCACCTACTTTGTATGTGTGTATGTGTGTGAGTATGTGTGTCTAACCTGATGAAAGCAAATGTTTAATTAGAAAAAGAGATTCAATATTTGATATTTCTACCTGTTAATATTTATTTATATGTTTTTTAATCTTTAAATTAATTTTATTTGAGTGACATTGGTTAATAAAATTTTATAAGTTTTAGGTATACAATTCACTTATATGTTATTTGTATAATGATTGCATTGTGTGTTCACCATCCAAAGTCAAATCTCCTTCCATCCACATATATTCGACTCCCTCCCTTTACTCTTTACTATTTCTTTCCTTTCCTTCTGATAACCAATGCACTGTTGTCCATGTCTATGAGTTTTTGTTTGTTCATTGTTGCCTTCAGAATATCATTCTATGTGAAATAATTCAGGCAGAGAAAGTTAAGGACCATAATTTCACTCATACGTGGTACCTACTTATACTTTCCAATTTACTATAAATATGTATTACCTTTGAAATCTAAAAATATGTTATTTGATAACAATTACTTAAATAAAATAGAATAGTGAAGCATACCTTTAAATCCTCATTTTGGTAATGGAGGGAAAATATTAAAAGTGTTTTACTCAAGATCAGGAATAAGACAAGGGTGTCCACTTTCACCACTGTTACTCAACTTAGTACTAGAGGTCACTGATTTCACCACTGTTATTCAACTTAGTACTAGAGGTCCTAGCCACAGTGATCATACAAAAAGAAGAAGCAAAAGGCATCCAAGTTGGAAAGGAGGAAGTAAAACAGTCATTATTTGCACACAACAAATAGTGTACATAGAAAATCCTAAGGCTCCATCAAAAAACTATTTGACCTACTAAGTGCATTTGGCAAAGTAGCGGGATACAAAGTCAGTATTCAGAAATCGATGACATTTTTGTACACCAACAATGAACTATCAGAAAGAGAAACTAAGGAAAAAAGTCCCATTTACTATAGCAACAACAACAAGAATAAACTACCTAGGAATAAATTTAACCAAGGAGGTAAGAGACTTGTACTCAGGAAATTGTAGAACTCTGACGAAAGAAACTGAGGAAGACACAAATAAATGGAAGCTTATATCATGCTCATGGATTGGAAGAATTAACATCATTAAAGTGTCCATACTACCCAAAGCAACCTATAGATTTGACACAATTCCTATCAAAATACCAGTGTCATATTTTACAGATCTAGAACAATTATTTAAAAAAATTTATATGAAACCAAAAAAGACCCCAAATAGCCTCAGCAATCTTGAAAAAGAACAAAGTTGGAGGGATCACAATACCCGATATCAAACTACTACAAGACTTCTGTAATCCAAACAGTCTGGTACTGGTGTAAGAATAAATATATAGATCAATGGAACCAAATAGAGAGAACAGAAATAAACCCTTGTCTGTCTAGTCAATTAATATTCAACAAAGGGTGCAGGAACATAAAATGGAGTAAAAACAGCCTCTTCAATAAATGGTGTTGGGAGAACTGGACTGGTACATGTAAAAAATTAAACTAGACGACCAGCTTATACCATACATTGAAATAAACTCAAAACGAACAAAAAACTTAAATATAAGTCATGATACAATTAAAGTCCTAAAAGAAAACATAAGCAGTGAAGTTTCAGATATTCCATACACCAATGTTTTTGTTGATATATCTCCTAGGGCAAGGGAAATAAGGAAAAAATAAACAAATGGGACTACATCAAATTAAAAAGCTTCTGCTTGGCTAAAGAAAACATCATCAAAATGGAAAGGGAACCGACTGTATAGGAAAGCGTATTTGCCAATGATACATCGGGCAAGGGTTTAATCTCCAAAATGTATAAAGAACTCACATGACTCAACACTAGGAAGACAAACAAGCCAATTAAAAAATTGGCAAAGGACTCAAGTATACACTTCTTCAGGGAGGACATACAGATGTCCCATAGACATATGAAAAAATGCTCAACATCACTAGCCATCAGAGTGATGAAAATTAAAACCACAGTGAGATATTACTTCACACCTGTCAGAGTGGCCATCATAAACAAATCAACAACAAGTGCTGGTCAGAATGTGGAGAAAAGAAAACCATTTGCTTATTGAAAGTAGAATAGCAGGAAAAAATTCAGTTCTTAAACTTAGAAACCCACCTAAATTTTTTTGCATTTGGAGAGTTGATCTAAGTTTGAGTTCATATAATCCTGTCAAAGATGACCTCCAGCTTTTAAAACTATATTTTAAAAGTTTCTCTATAATGCTGGAAATATTTTTTGGGTTTGAAAATTGTTCTTTAAATAACATTTGATGAATTATGTTTAAGGGTACTAGAGCATAGATTTAAAACTTAAAGGCAAAAGTGTTTTGCATAATAGCTTTTAGGTTATATTCTGCCATTTGTAAAATAACTTTGAAAAGTGAAACTAACCTAAGATGAAAGTCACTGTAATTTGTAACTTGATGTAAAGTATCTAGAGTAACATTCAACCATTTTACAAGATTGACATAGACCAAGTACATTTCTCATAAATGTATTCAGTCTCAAATCAAATAAAAATGCTCTTAAACCAAACTATAATGATTCTTAAAGTAGAAAGTTTCTTGAGGTTATGGTGAACCACAATCTTCCAGCCACCCAAAAAACATTCTACTTTTTGGAATAGGCATCTATTTTGAGTGAAGTATTTTGAGTCCAATTCTCAGTGACAATGTTGAAGTTATTTCTTTGGACATTTCTGGGTTGGTGCTAGGAAGAAACTAACATTGTGTGTGGTCTACATTCATGTAATAATGACAAATGCCTGAAAAGTTCTCAGAAGGCAAGAAGACAATGCACCCAGCTGTCAGGGTGTCAGTGGTCTCTGGGCAATGAAATCATCAAGGGATGATACAAATGGAATTACTTGGACTTACTTTGTTAATTTTAGTGGGTATCAATGTAATATCATCCCTCTGAAGTACTGTTAGAAAGTACCCATTACTCATTTTAAACAACTGCTTACCCAGGTAGGTAATTCTTAAGCATAGTGCATTGCCTTGCTTTATGGTTGCACATGATACTGCTGATTCAGTGTTTCTGGGCCAGTCTTCCTGCTAACAGCAGTGCTTATATTTGAGCCGTTTTTGGAGGAGATGACTTGCCACATGGCTTCAATCTCCTTTCTCTGGCAGCTTGTGAAACCAGCCAGTTTTTAGATTCCAAATCTACAGTAAAAAAATGGGCTGCTGATCTGGGGTTCTGTTGTTATGGCAGAAATAATCTTCTCACACCACGTAAAATATTATCTTGTAATAGAAGAAGTAAGTCGGGGATGGAGTAGGTGGGAGGGTACGTGGAGGCACAAAGAGATGATGAAATATAGAAATGTTATACAGAGCTGACACTGCCAGTTGCATATGGGCAGCTTTGTGTAAAGATGGGCAGATCTCTGTTTCAGTAGTTCATGTGATACAGTGTCTGTTCAAAATCTGACATTCTGGTAGTAGTTGATTCTCGCAAGCTTCATCATTTTTTGTTCTAAAATGGAGATCATCAAAAATACATTATTTTATTGCTGTGTTTCTTTGTATGGATGAAGTAAAAACTGAACTGGAAAGAGTCAGCAATCTGAAATTCCAGTTTAGTTCTACTGTCCATTGGTTATATGAGATTACATAGTTAATTTGCTCTTGTTGAACTTCAGCTTTTCTTAACTGTAAACTGAAACGTTTGAGTAGACGATCTCTGAGATCTGTATTGACTCTCAGATTGAAAATCCATCAGTCACAATATTGGCCTGTCTCTCTGGACAACAGTTTCTGTTCTGGATCCCAGAAACCTGAAAGACTGACTTGAAATGTTTAATCTTCTTTTAGATAATTTCCCTCAAGACCCTTCTTCTTGGGGTTTTAGGATTAAGCCTCTTATTCAGCTGTATCTGACATTTATGAGTATAAGCTAAGAATAAAAATGAATTTCCATATAATTAAAGAATGATTAGATGAGAAATTATGATAGATAAATTATAGCTTAAATATTTTATTAAATAATTGAGTGATTTGGGGAAAAACATTTTACCCTTTATGGAAGCAAGTTTTATTTATTGAAAGAACAGAACACATTCCCTACTTCTTTAGAACTTCTAAATATTGAAAGGGAGAATATTTGAGACATGATAGTATTTTGAAAACATTTTAATTTCTATACATGAACACAATGGTATTGTATATTATGCATATTAAAGTAAGAAAATTGTACAACAAATCATTGAAAATCTTAAGTCAAAGATATTATTTCATAAAATCAAAGTCAAAACTTGTTAAAGAAATAAATTTAGATATTTTGACATGATTTGTTTATCTGTTTGACAAATATTGAGTTCCTATTAAGTAACAGGCTCTGTTCTTGGTGTTTGGAATACATTAGTGAAAAAACAGACAATGATTTCTTTGCTCAGGGAATTTACATTTTATTAGTTTTATAGCTGCTAAACAACATGAGTTATTTAAGAGATTTTGAAATAATACTTTCCAGAAGCAAAAATTGATAACTAAAGTGTAACCCTTAAGTACTACTCCATTTTATTACTTCTAAAAAAATACTACATGTTGTTTTTCCAACTGTCTATTAACTTGCTAAAATCATGCATATTCTCACATAGCCTATAAATGGGTTGTGATAAATTATACAGATTATAGTGGCTTTCTTTTCTGAATGGATTTTTTGGGGGGGGCGGCAGCTGAGATTTTGTTTGGACAATTGGAGAATAGAGCTATCAGGGTTTCCTTAATGACACATATCAGAATAAAACAGAAACAAAGAAACAAACATATAAGTAAAAAGAAGCTTATTTTTTGTTAAATTATTAATCTGGTAATAGTTATGTCTCATCTAGATAATTTAAACATAGTGTTTAATTTGCCAACTCTTTGGATGGTATGAAACTATTAAGCATTTTTCATATTATGCTTATTTTATTTGATTAGTTATTATAATTATATATATAGAGGTCAGTGGCATATTACCTTGATATCACAAGACTTTTTGAATACTTTATTAAAATGATTTTTTCAGCTGACAGAGAGCTGATCATTCATTTTACAATATGCTATGGATTCATTTTTTTCTCCAAAAATTCTGACACACATTCTCATTTATCAGTCTTTTTGCCAAGAGCAAAGCAGCTGTACATATTTGGAAATAAAAATTGGAGCAACTTCATTTAAAAATTTTTTGGAAGTTGAAATTTCCTTAGCAAGCTCTGTGGTTCATATTGAAAATAAAATTTGATTGCTCTTTTTTGACTCTCCTTTATTTTGTCGATGCTTTTGCAAGGAGCTTTTCCTGTGGATTTCTTCCTGTTTTTACAAAAATTTAGCATCAGTATTATTTTTGGTACTAATTGCCTGAGAAATTAATTCATTGATAGGTATTTGTTTATGGATTGATGATCCAGAGTTAGCTGTGACATCCAGGATCTAGTACTTCATAAAATATTGTGGAAATATTTTTAAAATCTCAGGAATATTTTTTTTTGCCTCAAAAAGGTTCCATCATACGGTTACAAAAATAATGGCAAAGCTAGGCTATGGCAGGGTACCATTGTTACTACTCTAAAGTAAATTACAGGTGAATCTGGCAAAGTACATTTATAATACCACACCTTAAAATTTCGACCCTAGTGTTTTTGTTTTTTTCCCTTTGGTCCAAGTGTTTTAAGTTACAATGCAGAATACATGGTTGTGGCAGACCCTTCTGAGTGGTGACCCAGCTCCCACTCAGAGATGCACAGGATCCACACCCACAGATAGGTTCTCTTGTGAGTAATTAGATTTGCAATGTACCTAAGCTTGCTTTTTGCTGAAAACTCTCTCACCCTGCAAATGCTAAACTTTGCAGGGACCAGTGTAACTGGCTCAACCACTTTTGCCTTTTCATTTGCTAATATCCTTCTTCTGTGATGTGATTAGAGGCATTGGCTCCTTTTGTTCTAACTGGGGGCATAGTGAGTGAGGACCATCTTGTAATGGGAGGAGATACAGAATAAAGGCCTGTCATGGTGGAGGCTTCAGTTTTTGCTCCCCTTGAGAGAAAAGCCACGCTGTCGTCCTTTTTCCTCCACTGGACTGGGTAGTCCATGTGTATGTTTTTATTTCATCCATAATGACTCGGACACTGCTAGCTGGTATCCGCATCACATGGTGGATTATGCTTTTGCTTCTCTAATACAGTTATAAGGGGCAGTGAACATCCATTCATCTTTTTTCCTTTCCTATTAAATTGTGACATAATCAATAAAGATTTTTTGATTTTTGTGATCCATGATTTTTCTTCCCATGGCAGTCATGAGGAATAAATCAGGGTTAGTCCAATTCTTTTTTTTAAACTTAGTTCATACAATTGGAATATACAAACAGTCACATTGTCATAGGACTCCAACAAATATTTGAACATATGAATATTGTGAATCTAGGAAGATTGATAAGAATTTGTTTTTTCAAGATTTCTGTGATTATTTTTCTTCTTTTTAAAAATTTTTATAAATTAAGGAACTAGCACTTAGGAATTCTCTGTGATAATCAGCTTATTTTGTATTACATTCTAACAATTGTTATGGCCTCCAGAGAATAATATAACTAATTGGATAATATCCAATTGATCAATCATCAATCCATTTATTGTTTTCTTTTTCTATTGAGTGCCTAAATATGTGATTTGATGGGTTGCCCAAATATTTTAAGCCATTTTGGTGGTGGATTGACAAATGAAGTCTTCTCCTTTTCCTCCATTGATATTTATCCTGAAAGGGCTTAAGTTTCTGGTTACAAAGCTGATATAATATTGAAGTTATTTATGATTTCTGTAACTCTGCTTAAAAATACACATAATAACAGTGATGTTAGTTTTATATAAAATGATAAATGTCAGATCAAACTAGCTGGATAAACCAGATATTTACATCATATCAGTGAACCCTGGGCCCAACCTGACCTTGAGTTTACCATTACTGGCCAAAGTGAACTCTAAGGCTCCAGGTCGATAACAGTGGAGGTCAGCAAGCTATAGAGAGCTGGGTTAGGTCTGTGATGGCAGACTGGCCTTTGATGGAAAGGATTTTGGTGGGGGTAGTCTCTAATAAACCATGCAGGCTCTCTGTAGACAGTTCCTAACTGTCACACCCACAAGTGGAAGTCTTCTATAAGAAAAAGATCTAGGCAAAGGTAGTTGGCAGAGTCAGGAGCGGTGTCTGGCAGCCTGTCGAGGCCTGGCAGGTTCGCTCTGGATTCAGGCAGATGGAAGGAAAGTTGTGGAGCTACGGGGATATGGGGAGGCTTGACATGCCTTTATTCAAGGGTGGGCAATCCACACATGCTGCAAGCTGGGTATGTCCCCAGCGGGAAGCCCCTAGCTCCGCTATATATTAAATACAGACAAAGCGGGCAAGAAGCCAGAATGTTGTGTGACACAGCGTGATTCTGCACACGCAAGCCCACTCAGTGTTATGGGAACCATTTATTGGACCCAGTCTCAAGGCTATGAGAACACAGCTTATCTTAGTTCCCCAGACATCTGGGTGAGGGAGCCTGACTGACTCTGTTTATAAGAGACAAGGTTGTTTCTACTTCAAAAAATCACGAGAAGTAGAAATTCAGGCAAAGAATAAGGGGAGAGAGATGCAGAACAGACCTCGAGGCAGGCAGTGTGAAGGAAAGGACAGGCTTTGAGCAGCCCAGGGAGTGGGAGTGCTAGAGAACCTTTCCATTAGGGCTCAGGAGGCAAGTGATTTCAATAGGAGCCATGGTTTTAAACTTGAACATGCAGCAAAATCACTTAGAAGGGTTCTTAAAACGCAGATTGCTGACTTCCACCCCACAACCCCAGTATTTCTAATTCACTATGTTCCAATGGAGAGCTGAGAATTTGCAGCAGAAAGAAAGAAGGAGCTCCTACCCTTTACAACAGCATGGATGGAACTGGAGAGCATCATAATAAGTGAAATAAGCCAGGCAGTGAAATACAAATACCATATGATCTCACCTTTAACAGGAACCTAATCAACAAAACAAACAAACAAGCATAATATAACCAAAGACACTGAAATTGAGAACAGGCTGACAGTGACCAGAGGAGAGAGGGGAGAGAATTTCAGGGGAAAAGGGGAAGGGTTTAGAGCAACAAGTATAAAGGACACGTGGACAAAAACTAGGGGGGTGGAAATGGGAGGGAGGTGGGGAGGGCTGGGGTGGTGAGCTGGGATGGGAGTAAAAGACAGAAAACTGTACAAGAACAACAATTAAAATAAAGAAATAAATAAAATTTAAAAAAAGAATTTGCATTTCTAACAAGGTCTTCATTAAAGAATTCTCTGACTGAACTGCTGAGAACCACTAATATGAAGAGCATGTTCACACGAGGGGCTATAGAGCTCCATGGAGATTTTGAAAGTACTAAATCCTGCCTGGCAAATAATGACTGAGTTTCTCTACGCCTCACTTCTCTCATTGACAAAAGGGAAGTAGTATCTACTTTAAATATGTGAAGTAAAAATTAGCGATGACAAATGTCAGTGCCTTGCATAGTGCCTGGTTCATGTTAGCAATTCAAAATACAGTAGCTATGGTGAGAAGAGCCCTACAATTTAAAAATGTGAATGAGAGGACCCAATTGCAACACTAACATTTTAATCACCTCTGGAAGTTCTGAGACTTTATAAAATAACATCCTGATAGTCTTCTGTGAATTCATCCCACTTCTGAGAAGTTATATATTTTTTAAAATTACTTTGTTCAGATACGTCTCATGTACACTATTCTTTCTTGTGATGTACAAATCCTTTAATCCTTTAATTGTGTAGTTAAGGTCCATGCAGTTATTTGAAAGCAGACTCTAAAGGAAGAAAATGTATGACAATTTTCCCTGTGAAATCAATACAGAAAAGTATGTTTTCCAGGTAGGGTCAAGATTAATAGGAAAATATTAAATTTTTAATTGCGTTGTTTTCTTCATTTTATTGTGAACCAATCTTTTATGAAGTCTATCACTTATGGTCCTAATCTTGTGGTTGCTACAGAAGATTCTATCCCAAAATGTAAGCATGAAAGAATGATTGCTTTTAATCCAAACACATGTTTTACTTTATAAGAAAGAAAACTACAAAGAATGATTTTTCCTCCTTTAACACCCCTCCAAGCCTCAAACTTCACTTTCAGACTATGAGTTTGTTATCAACAACTTGGTTCAAAGAGATTCTTTTTATTGTTCTGAATGACAACTGAAACAAGTTAAAGGTTTTTAATGATTAATGAACATGCACTTTTCAGCAATTGCTTACCAGTCTGTTTTACTTTAAAAAGTGATTTCAAGGCCAGACTTTTTAACAGACTAACATTTTCTGAAATCATAGATAATAGTTGTATAAAGTTGCAAATGTTTTCCGATTTCGCTACAATTGGGGAGAAGAGTAAACACGAACAGGAACACCTGAAAGACATTGGGCTTTGAATGACAGATTGTAACTATCAGCACAAAACTAAAACTCTTAAATCCTGACATGTTCTGATTTATTCTTTAGATATTGTGTTTTCAAATCCTGGCTTATAGTTGATGTTAGGTACAAATGCAGCAAGAGGAATAAACTACCTATGTGCATACTCTGTCCATTTATTCATTTAAGAAACATGTATTGAATAGCTTCAATCTTGTAGACACTGTCCTAGGGTTGGTTAAAACATTTTGTGTATATAAGAACACTGACCAAATTTTTAAAGGTGTTATTTCATTTACATATTCCACAACTACTTATGGACAATTTATCTTATGCTAAGCACGTATTTAGATTCTGGATTACACATATGAATAACACATGACAATTGCTTTCAAGGAGTGTATAGTGTAATAGGGGAGAAAACCTAAGCCATTAATTAATTTATTGAACAACTATTTAAGGCACACCCATGATGGGTCAAAAAGTGGGCTGGGACCGGAGGATTTGCTATAGCAGAATTCAATCGGACAAGAGTTCTGCCCTCACGAGGACCTTATGTTCTAGGGCAACAGACAAAGAGTGAGCAAGTAAACAAATCAACACATGATGTTTGCATATCTGGAAAAAATGAAGCAGTGTTAGCTAGGGTAAGTGAGGGAGGGACTATTTTGTATAGAATGATGATGAGCTCTTCTACAGCTGATATTAAGCAGAGATCTGAGGAATGACAATGAGAATACCACGTGAAAGCTGGAAGTTACAGAGATAAACAAAGAGGAGTTCAGAGTGCATCAGAGCAGAATGATCCTAGTGTTGCTGGAATAATGAGGTGTTGGAGGTGGGGCAGTGATCTGAAATGAGGTTGGAGAAGCAGGCCATGGCAGGACTCTAGGCTTGATTCTGAAAGCATCAGGAATATATTAAAGGCCTTAAAGCAGATTAGTGATCTAATCTGATGCCATTTTTAAAAGATAATTCTAGAGGCTGCATGGACATTGGGTTGGAAAGGGGTAGAGTCCCAGGGTAGAAGAAGAGAGATAAATTAGGAGATTATTGTAATTAACAGGACCAGAAATTATGTTGGCTTGAATTCAGATGAGTGGTAGTAGAAGAGATGATGAGAAGTGGATAATTTAAGATATGTTTTAGAAGTAGAACCAATGTGGCTTGACAATGGGCGCAATGTGAATTGGTATGTGTGGTAAAGTGTGGATGGTGTTATGCTGTATGGCCCAAATGAAAAAGTGGTAAATCCTCCTCCAAGTTTGTGAACTACCAGGAAAGGCTTGGAAGAAGAAGTGCATGACATGAGCCTATAAGATGAGTTTGTGTTCACAGGCAGTCAGGGGATGCGTAGCACAGAGGCAGGGTAATTTGGACAGTGCTCTAGCATGAGTGAAGGTGTAGAAGGACAGTAGGGTTATGAGTAAGAGCAGATGTGGCAAGAGTTAGGGCGGGGTCAGGGACTGCAGGTCATCCCGAGGGATTTAGGTGTTAGCTGAAGGGTGTGGGGATATGCATTGCCCGAGAGACGAGGGCAGCATTAATGCAGTGTGGGGAAAAAGTGGTGAATTTTTCTAGTAGTAGGCAATCTTTTAAACTTTGTTTAGTCATAGTTCAGTCGGTTTTGAAACCATTAGTTTAAACATTGTATTCTTAAACTTTATAATTTTAAATTTTAAGTTCTTTTAAATTATTGATATTCTCTAAACATATGGTCCTTTACTAATGATGACATTAACTCTGGCAAGAGTATCAACCTCCTTAGTTGTGGCAAGTAAAATTGTACAAGTAGAGCATAGATCATTTATATATATTATTAAAGTATCTTTCTTGTGCACCTTACTTTAAAATGTCATTCTACCAAGATAAACACTAATTAAACATTAACGTTGACTGACTCAGTACATATTTTCTCTTCTCCTTGTGCTCTGTAGGTATGATTCTGATAATTAAAATGATCACAGTAATTGGGACTGTTTAAATCTTATAACTAATATTTTATATTCTTAAGGCTTTTTTGGTAAGAAGTATTTTTTTTCCTTTTTTATATAAAAAATAAATTTGTTTTTGTAATATAAGTTTCTCATGGAGAATTTTGAGAGCATTGTAAGTGAATATGGGATTATAACATAAGTTGTCTTGAGGTAAAAGTGTTTTGTACCACAAAAGCTAAAATCATATGCATTTCAGCATGACCAGCATGTCAAGCACTTTCAAGGTAATGAATACATTCCAGAAGATTTCTGTATTTTTTCCACACTTTAAATAGCATGAAGATGGTTGAAACAATTTGCTGTGGCATCAAAGGCATTGTGACAGGCGTTGCCCTCAAAATTCTGAGGCAGAATTTAGCTTTGGCAAAGAGTGGATATTTTAATGAGTACTAGCCTACATTTTTCTTGGCATTAGGTATATATAGGGCCATATTTCTCTCCCTTTGGAAAAAAGATACAAAAATGCAAAACACGACTATGATGGTTAACCAAAATGAATGTCCATTGCCGCTAGGTATTTTAAAGAACATCAGGTAGCATTTTGTGAAAGGTTTGCTGACTTGTTTCTATTATGTGGTTGTTGTTTAAGTGAGAGAAACAATTTTGAAAATGTGAATAAAATTTTCTCAGGACTTTACTACATGTAAAGAAAATTCAGGAGAATATTGTATCTACAAGCTAATGAAACTAGTCACAATTTCACTCACTGGTATTCTGATCTATTATGTTTAAGCACAAGAAGAACTGCTGTTGTTTTAACTGGTAAATACTTGATTTTCCTAAAATGATGTCCAGGGTGGCCTTGTTGACCCCATAATCCCACCTGGGGTTATTTTTATATGATAATATAGATAGTTTAAGAAAAACAAGTTGAGTGTTCAACTCAGGTAAAGATTTGGTAGTAAATTTGAGAAGCCAATTCATATAGAGAGACTTTAAGATTTCTCTAATTTTAGATTTATGAGAAAGTGAAAGAATATATTCTTATTTTTTGCAGAGAAGCAAATGTCTCAACACATGTCATATGAGGATGAGGGATGAAATTTTTTCTGAGATTATGGATTTAATTGCACAAAAATCTCCTAACATTTCAGGGAATTTTTATTGCCTTTTGTGAAGTACCCTACTTCCACAGTGTTTATACGTTCAGCCCTATTGTGTGCTGACATGTGGTATTACTTTTCAAATTAGTTTAGCGAACATTTTTTGGGCTCCTTCATTGGGCCTAGACTAGACTCAGTGCTATTGAAAAAGGGATTATTAAGATGCAGTTCCCTCGGTCAATGAGCAGCTAAGGTACTAGACAAATATTTTCTTATTTAATTAAAGACAGTACAAGCAGATATGGTAAACGGCACCACAGTGCCGTGATATTTGGAGGTGGAGGGGATCACCTCTGATTGAGGGGAAAATGGATAGGAGGATTGCATTTTTAATGGAATTTGAAAAATAAAAATATTTCTAGTATCAGAAAGATTACATTGCAGGTGGATAAGCAAAGAAGAAATGCCTGGGACCTGTTATAGAAGAAAAAGTAGATCCCTTTCTGTAGGAGCAGGATGAGGCTGGTGGGGCAGAGGGCTGGGATTCCTGTGGAAGGCTTGACTAGGAGACAGACAGATCTTTAGTTTTCTAATCAATAGGGTATTAATGATTTTTAATAGAGTAGTGACAGGATTACAGTTTTTTATAGACAGATAAAAATCTCCAATAGTATGCAAAAAATTTGCTTAAGAATAACTTTGGCAGCATTAAGATCATGTAGGGCAAAAACATACAATGAGGCAAAGACAGTTGATTCAATAAATGGTGTTGGGAAAATTAGACAGACATGTGCAAAAAATAAAACTAGACCTCCTTCTTATACCGTACATAAGAATAAACATAAAATGTATTAAAGACTTAAATGTAAGATGTAAAACCATAAAAACCTTAGAAGAAAACATAGTCAGTAAAATCTTGGACACTTCTCAGAGCAATATTTGTTCCTGATATATCTCCTCAGGCAAAGGAAACAAAAGAAAAAAATAAACTAATGGAACACATCAAACTAAAAGGTCTTGCACAACAAAGGAAACCACAAAAAATGAAAAGACAACCAACTGAATAGGAGAACATATTTGCCAATGACACATCTGATAAGGGGTTAATATCCAAAATTCATAAAGAACTTATACAACTGAACACCAACCACTCCAAACAATTGAATGAAAAAATGGGCAAAAGACCTGAATATGGCCAATAGGCATATGAAAAGATGCTCAAAGTCACTAATTATCAAAGTGAGAATTACAACCACAATGAACTATTACTTCACACCTGTCAAAATGGCTATCATCAATAAATCAACAAACAACAAGTGTTGATGAGGATGTGGAGAAAAGCAATTCTTATGTACTTTTGGTGAGAATGCAGATTGGTGCAGCCACTGTGGAAAGCACTATGGAGTTTCCTCAAAAAATTTAAAATGGAACTTCCTTATACCCAGCAATTCCACTTCTGGAAATGTATTAGAAGAAACCCAAATCACTAATTCAAAAGAATATATTCATTACAGCATTACTTATAATAGCCAAGATTTTGAAGCAGCTCAAGTTCCCATAAGTAGATGAGTGGATAAAAAGCTGTGGCACATTTACACAATGGAATACTACTCAGCCATAAAATGAAGGAAATCTTACCTTTGGTGACAGCATGGATGGACCTGGAGAGTAGTATGCTAAGTGGAATAAGCCAGTCAGAGGATGAAAAATACCGTATAATATCACTTATATGTGGAATTGAATGAAGAAAATAAACAAACAAATGAAATAGAAACAGACTAATAGAACTATGAGGGAAGTTGTATCTATGCACTTAATAGTCAGAGGTAAGGGGGACTGGGTGAAAAAGGTGAAGGGATATAGCAAAAAAATCCCCCCCAAACTCATAGACACAGACAACAGTATGATGATTACCAGAGGGAAAGGAGATAGGGCAAAATCAAAGAGAATATAGGGGTGATAAATGGTGACAGAAAGAAACTTGACTTTGGGTGGCGAACACACAATACAATATACAGATGATATATTCTAGAATTATATACTTGAAACCCATATAATTTTGTTAATCAATGTAACTTCAATAAATTCAATAAAAATAAAAAAAAATACAATGTAGGGGATTTCTACAGTAGTCTTTGGGAGAAGTTGCAAAGAGAAGAGGGTGTCAGGAAGATGGAAAAGTGGGTGCTGATCCTAAGAAATTTGACTATGGAAAGTGGAATTCACAAATTCTATAACCTCTTACTTTTATGCCCAGAATTTGTTTTTTATTTTAATAAACATACTTCTATAAAAAGCTCATGCTCAAGTGGAAATAGATTCCTTGTGAAATAAACTGAATCCTCCTGTTTGTGCATAAAACTTAAAAAATAAAATAGAGAAAATATGCTATCACCAGTTTAATTTCTGCCCTGGTGGGTACTCAGCAAAAACAATAAAAATACCAGAATGTGAATAATTAATCAAATGAATTTATTTTATACTATTATACTAACTGATTTAAATATGTTATTATAATAATTTTAATAATTTATTTTCATAATAATTTCTCAATAATTATGATTTTTCCCTTACCAAGGAATTTTTACCTGTATACTATTAATGAAGATTTCAGGTGTGAGTAGCATTTTTCAATGTGTACTGAACTCTTCAAAAGTTATTAGGAAGAGTAAATAAAGCCCTGTCTTTTTATCATAGGGGTTTTCCTCACAAAGAAAAAGTCACTGACAGGATGTTCAGTTTTCTTTAACCTATGCAAATAAGTAAGATGTAAATGCCATCTGTACTAAATACAAGGTACACATTGTATTTCCCTTTAATTTCTTCTGTGAACTCTGTTTATATCTTTTGGCTAGTATATACAGGATGAGGCAAAATTAGGTTTATGGTTGTTTGAATGGGAAATAATACAATAATTAATAAATGATAATACAAAATAAACTGTGAGTCACGTACTCACAAGTGTAAGCCTACTTTTGCCCCACCCTCTATATTAGTATTTGCTGTCTGACATAGCAAACCTTGATTGTTAGCAAATAATATCATTTGCTCAATTACACTGTGACATTTATTCTGAAGTATTGTCCCTAGTCAGTTTATTTCATAATAAAACCTTGGCCAACGTAACACAAAGACTTGTGAAATTTTTGAAAAGTGAATTGCAATAAAAATATAAGAATTTTTTGTTCTAACAATTCTCAGATCTCACATTGAAAAATACACTGTGTGTAAATCAATAGTATTTATTTAACTTGATGAAAGCTCAGTAAACAATTGAATATGCATAATACAATTATAATGGTAGATCTTTAGAGTAATATTGGCTATGTGGAACATTTTCCATTGTACCAGTTTACTCTCACTTTAAGTTTGAAAGTCAATTAAGTGCAGGTATATATTTGGGAGATGTTGGCCCATAGGCCCTCCTGTTCTGTTTCTTGTGTTTTAGCTTTCCCTCCCCTTTATAAATTAGGAGCAGAATTTACCTTTAAAACTAGAACTAGTTTCATAGTACACAAAATACTTCTGAAACCAAAGTTTCTCATACTACCTGGCTTTGAGTTGCCTTCCTATATCTACAGGATCTGCTGCTGCTTTTCTTAGCTAATTTCCCTGATCTTGTTACCTTATGCACTCAGTGACAGCTGAAAGGTCATTCATGTTTATCTGGACTCTGTCTTCTGTTCTTTCTTTCTTTCTTTTTTTTAACTGCTGTTCTATTACAGTTGTCCCAAAATTTCCCCCTTGCTTTCCACTGCCTCGCCAGCCCCCCTCTCCAACAGTCAATCCTGTTGTCCATGCGCATGGGTCATCCATACATGTTCCTTGACTAGACCCTTCTCCTCCTTTTCCCCCTTTCCCCCTTCACCCTCCCCCAGGTCACTGTCAGTCTGTTCCTTGTTTTCATGCCTCTGGTTCTATTTTGCTCATTTGTTTGTTTTGTTGGTTAGGTTCCACTCATAGGTGAGATCATATGGTATTTATTTTTTTGCCACCTGGCTTATTTCACTTAGCATAATGATCTCCAGTTCCAACCATACTGTTGCAAAAGGTAGGAGCTCTTTCTTTCTTTCTGCTATATAGTACTCCATGCAGTAAGGGTACCAGAGTTTTTTGATTCACTCATTTACTGATGGGCACTTAGGCTGTTTCCAGCACTTGGCTATTGTAAATAAAGCTGCTATGAACATTGGGGTGCATAGGTTCATTTAAATTGTTGTTATGGATTCTTGAGGTATAATTCCAGCAGTGGAATTTCTGGATCAAAAAGCAGTTCCATTTTTAGTTTTTTGAGGAAATTCCATATTGTTTTCTACAGTGGTTGCACCAGTCTGCATTCCCACCAACAGTGCACTAGGATTCCCTTTTCTCCACATCCTTGCCAGCACTTGTTGTTTGTCGATTTGTTAGTTATGGCTATTCTGACCTGTGTGAGGTGGTATCTCATTGTGGTTTTAATTTCATCTCTCTGATGGCTAATGATGTTGAACATCCTTTCATATGCCTGTGGGCCCTCTGTATGTCCTCCTTGGAGAAGTGTCTGTTCAGGTCCTTTGCCCATTTTTTAATTGGGTTGCTTGTCTTCCTGGTGTTGAGCCTTATGAGTTTTTTATATATTTTGGCAATCAAACCCTTGTCCAAGATATCATTGACAAATATGTTTGCCCATATGATTGGTTCCCTTTTTATTCTGATGATGGTTTCTTTAACTGAGCAGAAGCTTTTTAGTTTGATGCAGTCCCATTTGTTTATTCTTTCCTTTATGTCCCTTGCTCTAGGTGAAAATATTGCTGCATGGGATATCTGAAATTTTACTGCCTATGTTTTCCTCTAGGAGTTTTATGGTATTCTGGCTTACATTTTAGTCATTTATCCATCTCGAGTTCATTCTGGTGTATGGTGTAAGTTGGTGGTCTAGTTTCATTTTTTTGCATGTCGCTGTCCAGATTTTCCAACACCATTTGTTGAAGAGGCTATTTTTACTCCATTTTATGCTTCTACCTGCTTTGTCAAATAGTAATTGACCATAGAGACATGGGTTTATTTCTGAGTTCTCTATTCTGTTCCATTGACCCATGTGTCTGTTCTTATGTCAGTAGCAGACTGTTTTGATTGTAGTGGCCTTGTGATATAGTTCAATATCAGGTATTGTGATCCCTCCTACTTTGTTCTTGTTTCTCAAGATTGCTGAGGCTATTTGGGGTCATTTTTGGTTCCATATAAATTTTTGGAGGGGAATGATGAGGGAGAAATGGGACAACTGTAATAGCATAATCAATAAAATATATTTAAAAAATTTTGAAGTAGTTGTTCTAAATCTGTGAAATAGGTCACTGGCATTTTAATAGGAGTTGCGTTGAATCTATAAATTGCTTTGTGTAGTATGGACATTTTAATTATGTTAATTCTTCCAATTCATGAACATGGTATATGTTTCCATTTATTTGTATCTTCCTTAACTTCTTTTTTCAGTGTTCTGTAGTTTTCCGAACATAGGTGTTTTACCTCCTTGGTTAAGTTTATTCCCAGGTACTTTATTTTTCTTGTTGTTATAGTAAATGGGATTTTTTTTTTTTTTTTGGTTTGTTTCTATGTTAGGTTGGTCTATCTGCTTGTCTGTCTGGAATGTGACTGAGAAACATTGTGTATTGATAGTTCTATTTCTACATTGTCTGTTCTACTAAACCAATAAAAATAATAATGCATTTTTTAGACTCCAAGATATTATTGATTTTAAGATATATCTTCAGTGTAAGATATTAAATATACACAACAATTTTATTATAAATATTCACTAATATACATTTATTCATTCTTAAAAATATACTTTGCTAGTGTAATAGTCTATGTCTTCTTTTATAATTTATGCCAGGTTCTTAATTTCTGAGGATTTATAAATTATTTGGAAAGTTATAAAAGTATACTCTCAGCTTAATATATAAAGTATTGATTCATGGCAGACTACTTTAGACATGTAAGCTTCTTCTGCAATAGCCCCTCCCACAATGCAGAATGGAGACATGAAATTTCTGTTCGATGGGCAATCATCAAGAATCTAAATTTGCCAGATTCTTGACTTCTGAGAGTAAAAGCCTGTTATATGGGTGACAGATGGAGAAGATTTCAAAGTAATATTAAAGTGAGATAATCTGAGCTTATCTGGATCCCATTTCTGGTGTGGTCAACCATTCTGGTTTGCCTAGGACTTCAGTGCTAATATTGGGATAGCCCTGGGCAAGCTGGAACAGCTGGTCATTCTACCTATCCTCAGACTGCTTTCTGCCTTTTGGAGGAGGCTAAGCAGTCAAGGAATGAGTGAAGGAACTGAGGTGAAGACAATTAGAATTTGGGGGGAAAGAGAAGAACAGGTAGAAATACAATTGGATTTTCTGTTAAAAAATTTTGGGGGGATTGGAGAGTATGGATGTGTATCATACCCTATTTTGCCTATATTTCCAATATATTGAAACCCAGCATAGTTAATTTTCACTTCATAGTTAAGTTCTACCCCATGAGGGCTTGGAGAAAGTAAGAGAATTACAAAGAGTGGACTGATAAAAGGGCAGTAAAAGAGAAAGATAACAAGCACCCTGCTTGGCACAAAGGTATGAAGAACAGAAATGTTGAAATGTCTCATTCTTAGAGGCCTAAGTGGTAGAACACAAAGTATATTAGCAAGGTTGTCCAGACAGACAGAGCCAGTAGGAGATTACATACACACAGAGAGACATATTTTCAGGAATTGACTCATGTCCTTATGAGGGGATGATGTGGGTGGTAAATCTGTAATCTGTGATATAGACCAGAAGTCTGGAAATTTAGGTAGGAGCTGATGTTGTAGTCTTGGGTTCAAAGTCTGCAGGCTGGAAACTCAAGCAGAGTATCGGTGTTGCAGTCTTGAGGCAGAATTGCTTCTTCTGTGAGAAACCTTAGTTTTTGCTCTTAAGGCCTCTAACTGATTGGATGAGGCCTACCCATGTTATTATGCAGGGTAAAGTGCTTTACTCAAAGTTTGATTTAAATGTTAATCACATCTAAAAAATATTTTCACATCAACATCTAAACTGGTCTTTTACCAAACAGGTGGGTGGGTACCATAGTCTGTCCAAATTGTCAAATAATTACTCATTACAAGGAGCAAATTCAGTGACTCATCGAAGGGAAAACTGACCCTTTGAGGTCTATATGATGCAGAGTGCAGCTGGGCTTCAGGAAATCTCTTGTATCTAGAAGCAGTGCAGAAGTCAAATGGACATCCACACAATATCCAATTGCTACCTGATAGAGCCTCAATACGAAAACACATTACAAAATTTCAGTAGCTGGACCTACAGTAGACTTGAGCAAGAGAAGCCACAACAGCCAATTATCTGCTTACAATGAGCACATGCTCAATTTCCCAAGGGGATCTTCCTCATCTTTTCCTCTGTTTGAGAATGAACATCAGAGCCAGGAATGAAGGAAGAGAAAGAGTATGTGGTTTCTTTGATCAGCAATGAGGTTGAGATAGTAATCTTGAGCTGGGTTTCAAACCAGATAGAACTGAATTTACCTGAAAGCATGTAGATATTATCGATTAGTTAATTTAACATTTTTTGCTACCAATAAAATGGGGGTCTTGAGAGTAAATCTCAGATACAGAGAATTTTTTAAAAACACATATAAATTGGGATTGTGTGTATTCATGCATTGCTATGGATTGAATGTTTTTGTCTCACCCTTAAATTCATGTGTTGAAACTCTAACCACCAACGTGATGGTATTTGGAGAGAGAACCTTTGGGAGATAATTTTGGTTAGAGAAGTGTATGATGGTGGGGCCTCATCTGTTAGGCTCAGTGCTGAAAATCTACTCCTGTCACAACTGCTCAAGACAAGCCTGGTAAGTTTCTTTGCTTTTTAAAACTGACACCTATCAATCTGGAGTGGTTTGTCTGTCTGGTCTGTCCTTGCCCTCTGTGACTGGGGACCAGTTTCAAACCGCTTGTCAAGCTGTTTCTGTAAATGATGTAAACAGGTCCCATAATTTTATTAAAAGAATATGACTTCAATATTTTTTTTGAAAAATTATCTGGCATTATTAAAGAAAGTGTAAACTGGGTTCTATGAGCTCAGATATAAATATTTAACATAGTTTCATAGCTTTTTTATTTTAAATATAATGTATTTTAAAGTAAATTCTAGTTATCCTGACATTTTACCTCTAAATATTTTATTGTTGATCTTATAAGCTCAAGACCATATTTTGGGATAGTAAAATAGTATCATCACACTTCACAAAATCCATGACTGTGCCAACCACTGTCACAGTGCCCAGTGCGCAGTGAGATCCCCCGGGTGGTCCCCCAAATGTTCTTTACCAGTGGATTGTTAAACCAGGATCCTGTACAGTACTGTACATCACACTAGTTGTTCTACCCCTTAAGTCTCTTTCACTTTCTAATAGTATTTTTATTTATGATGCTAAATTGCTGAGTAGAGTGAATCACTTGTCCTGTGAAATATCATACGTTTAGATTATTTCTGATTGTTAAGAGGGAGTAGTATCATTTAGTTTGTTCCTCTCTGCCCTTTCTTTCCTGTAGACCAGTAATAAGGTGTAAAGTCTTAATAGGGATTCACATTAAATACATTTGGTGAGAATTGGTAAGGTTGTCTCTATCTCATTTTAAAATCATATCTCAAACTGTTTTACTGAAGCATTTGTAGAACACATTGTATTTTTGACTTGTAATTTGTAATTTTGTAACATAGATATTATTTCTAAAATATGGAAAAAAGGAACAAATTTTATAATTTATCTCTAAAACCAGAGTTCACTCCTTGTTGCGGACCGTTCAGCCTGGTTTCAGGAGTTGTAACCCTCACCCCATGGTGGGCTGTGTAAGAGCCCAAGGGACCCACTTCATCTGGGTCTGTTCTGTCACAAGGACGTGACCTACTAAGGAGACAAAGCTTATCTCCCTGGCAGGAGTGCCTCTCTGGCCCCTTTGCTTGTTTGGCAGTCAATGACGGGTAAGACTCCTCATGGGAGGGGCAACCTAAGCCAGACGCAACCACTTGGGAGGCCTCATGGAAGGACTTGGGGGGTTGCAGCAAAGAGGATGTGATGGACCCTCGCCCCCCGGCTATTC
Organism: Glossophaga mutica; assembly: GCA_039655065.1. Taxonomy (NCBI): domain Eukaryota; kingdom Metazoa; phylum Chordata; class Mammalia; order Chiroptera; family Phyllostomidae; genus Glossophaga; species Glossophaga mutica. The sequence goes on from CM077306.1 coordinate 147,720,392, forward strand.
TGACATAGCCCGAGTCCTCATTTCCATCTGGGAGATGTCTCCTGCTTCCTAATCAGGCTTAAAGCCTGAAACTGTGGTGGTGAGCGGTGCAGCCCTGTCCTGGCCAGGACGGCTCCCTGGGTGATCTGGACATAAGAAAGAATTTCTAAAGTCCTGTGAAACCTGCTTTGCTAAGAGTGCTCTTCCTGAGGTGACAAGTATCCCAGGAGGAAATGAGCATGTCTCCCAAAGTTTGGCAACCCCCTTTCCTGACAAACACTGGCCCGGATTAAGCCCTCAGATTTCTTTGACATGTTAAACTTGTATTCTGGTGTATTTGAGCCCAATAAAAGCCTAGTGAGGAAGGGGCTCTGGGTCATTCTCCTCTGAGAGTTTGACCCCTTTCCTCCCCAAGCAGAAGATGTCTTGGTAGTTTTTATTTTCATCCGTGACGGAGGGATGGGGCTCATCGGGTGGAGCCCCCGCACATCTGGCACCCAGGACAGGGTCCCCTGCAACTCCTGACTTCTTTCATTGTTTTCCTTCCTTCCTTCCTTCCTTCTTTCTTGCCTGCCTTCCTTCCTTCCTTCCTTCCTTCCTTCCTTCCTTCCTTCCTTCCTTCCTTCCTTCCTATAATGAGGTTATAAATGGTCTGTTATATGAAAGCTGCTATTCACATAAGACTTTTGGGCAATAAAAGCATTCAGTATGAGAGTAAGTAATGAACAGGGGGATTTCTTGACTTAAACTTACTTTGAATGCTTTCTTTTTGTTACAACACATATTAAATGTAGAATTATGTCAGTACTGTAGTGTATTCTCTAGTTACAGTCAGGCCAAACAGCCCAATCTAGCAATAGTAAAAGACATCATTCTTAAAACAGGAGCCAATTCTTGACTGAGTTATCTTTGATGTGGCTGGCATTATATGAAGTGTTCATATTTTTATTTTTAAGTATTTATCTCTGACCTCTGAGGATTTGATGGGATCAGACACAGGAATACACACGTCTCAGATGAAAATAATTTTGGAAAGATGCTTTGCCTAGTGCTTCAAATCCAAGATATTTGAACTTTTTGTAAGCTAAAGAGAAACAATCATTTTGATGGAATGAAGTCAAGCCTTAATGTCATTAGATGTCTCATCCAACTGAAAAAAAATGAGTATTTTTTAAAAAATTGAAGTACTCTATACAAGCAGAAAGTGCAGAATCATAACTATACAACTTGACGAGTCATCACCAGAGGAACACTGAGGCAGGAACAGCAAGTGAATTAACAGCCGAATGTGATCTGCACCCAGGACACCCTGCTGTGCCCCCTCCTGGGCACTACCCCTCAGGGAAGCAGCTGGTTAACTTTTAAAACTGTGCATTAATGTTTCTTGGTTTTGAACACTTTATTAAAAATTATACATAATGTACTCTTTTGTGACTGGCTTTTTAATTAGTGTAAATGTTTTCATTTTAATTTTTACTTTTATGTGTGTGCTGGCTGCACAGGGTGCTGGAGTGAACATAAGTGTTTTGAGTTGAGCAAAATGGAATGCAAACCTTGACTCTACCATTTACTAACTGTATGAGCCTTCAGTAAGTCTTTTAACCCCTCTTGGCTTCATTTTCTTCACCTGTGAAATGGAAATATTAATATTCTCTTAAATGAGTGCTGGGAGGATTAAATGAGATATATGTGTAAAGCACCTAGAAAGTAAAAAAAAAAAAAAGCTCAGTAATTTCTAGTTCTTTATCATCCCAGTTTTTTTTTAATGTACTAGTGAGAATAAACCAAATTTATTATTATACTTGCAAGCTAAAAATATTTTTGCTATGGGAGATCCTTTTACTGTTTAAAGGAACACCATAATTTTTGCTAGAATTTTTAAAGAACTGTTTTTTTCTTCCTTTAAATTCTGACAAATTAAATATGTTGACATTCTACTGATACAGCATTTAGGTCCCCAATGCTAAAGGAAATGTCAAGAGACTATATGACTTATGCTGATTGCAGGAAGTTATGAAGTCAGGAGATTCAAAGTGTACCTCTACCTCCCAAAGATAGAAAGAAAAGGAAATTTCTTTCCCCTCTTCTTCCCAATTGGCTAATGAGAAATTCTCAGACACTGTTTACTCTTGCATTTAGTAAAATATCTCTGTGAAGACATCAGTATATTATATAATAAGGATATAATTGTATTTAATATGATGTATTTATTGTTGTGTTCATATTAAGTATTAATGCTTGAAAATGATTGAATGAAATGAATTTGTTTAATTCAAAATTTTAATGAATTTATATATTTTCTGGAAATTATTTCTTTTTAAAAAGCCCTGAGTTTGGTGTTGGAGGACAAATTGATTGACATAGATGATTTTTAGAAAAGACTAAAAGTTACTTTTTTGCCTATTAAATGTACTTAATATCATTTAATTGCTAATAATGTTATTGCTTCCATAACTGGCAGTGCATCTTAGTATTTTGGCTCTATTTTAATTTAAAATAAATATAATTAAAGGTAGTTTTGTTTTTCTACAAAGTAGGAAGGATATCAATTGGTGTTCTTCCTTCCTCTGTATTGGTATTGTGAGGCTCAGAAGATAACAGATGTTAAGGCTTTTTTCTATATTAAAATATGGTGTAAGTATTTAAAAATATTTAGACTTTTCTTTTTATGTGGGCATTATTTACTAGTAGTTTAGATAGAGTATGGATATCTCTCTATGCCAACCAATGTCCAAAAATTTTTATTTTTTCATTCATAAAATGTTCTGCATGGTGTAGGTCTTTTCAACAACTTTTCCTAGCCTTCTAGTCTGATTGTGCACGTTTCTAACTTAAACCCCTGGCTTAAAAAATTAAAGTTAAAAATTCAACCAAGTCCTCTGCAGAAGCTAGGTGACACAGAATCTGAGCAGTGACTAGCTGTGTCTCTGTTACCAAACCGTCAGTCACTATCGACAAGATTAGTCACCCAGGGATGGGCCACTCTTCTCACACATAGATGGCGCTACTGACCCACCATCCCAGAGACCACTAATCTTCATTACTGGTTGTGAATAAGTATCATCTATGTCTGGTCCCCAGATAGTTTCTATTTCTGGAGAACTAACTGGGGTTAGGGATGGGTGAGGTCCTTAACAAGGAGCAGTTATTGTGTGTAGTCGAATGTGCTAATATTTAGAAAGAGCAACATACTGGTTGACTGGATTTTTCGTTTCAACTGTTTAATGGTAAGACAAAAAAGCCTGATTCGGACTTTTGCTTTAGTTGTTTGTGAGATGCTGAGCACTTCTCTGTGTCTACTTTGCATCTCTTTTTCCATTTTGAATGAAAAGGAAGAAACCAGAATTTATTTATCATCTAGTTATAAATTATATCTTATTTAATCTCTTCATCTCTATGGAGAATGGCTTACTATATCACATATCATAAAGATGAAGGTCAGAGAAATTGTCTGGCCTGAGATCTCATAACAGGTGAGTCATTGTGGAGTTGTGGTTCAAGCCTTGTTCTGTGTGACTTAGGGTCAAGCTCTGAGTATCCTTTTGATTTAAACTTCTGGGAATAATAACGCTAATTTTGTAACGTAACTTTAATACAAAGCTTATACTAAATATTGACTTACTACTGCTATAGGGAAAGGTAAATATTATGCTTTTGGAAAGACACAATGCTCTTTTAAAGACCTTCGCTCAGGCTTTCATCACAAAGTCTACTTCCTGATTCTACCACATTTCAATGCTTTTTCTTGGTTGTATGAAACAGACAATAACAACAAAACACCCAACCCCTGAATAGTTATCTGCATATTAGCTCTTTAGTTTTCAACTATTTATTAGCTATCCAGTGGTCTGGTTTCCATCTCCATTCCTTTCTAAAATTGTTATCTCATGGTTTTCATGATCAACATTCTCTTCTTCTCTAGGATATACTGATTAGTGTGAGGATTTAGACTATATAAAATATGCTCCCAGTTTCTTTATATTAAATAGTGAAAATCTATCAACTAGAATTGTGACATTTAAAATTTCTGAATACCATTCACAATTCCATTAAGGATTCCAAGAAGTGGGGCACTTCTAAGTTCATGGAAATTATAGGATATATGTGTGTATATATAAAAATTTATTTTTTCAGGTTAAGAGAAGGCAGTTTATAAAAAATTGGCTACTTTTGATGATTTGACATGATACTTTACTATATCATTTAAGTTGATTGATTCTAAAGATTATCAGAACCACTGTCTTCAAATATAGGTGGGAAAATTTTGCTACCCATTATTTGAACTTTGAGAATCTCTGTAAATGACTAGTGAGATACTCTATCATATACCCAGTCCAATGTGTTTATTTGTTTCCTCTAAGATTATATTAGTAGGATTTCATTAAACATAATGCTTTCTTAATGTAAATTTTACATTACGTAAATAAGAAAGGGGCATTTTGATTGTAAGAGGCCTGTCCAAAAAGTATCCAGCCACATACTATGAAAAATAGAGACATTTATTGACGAAGATACAAGATAGAAGAAACATTGTACATAGGACAATGATGCCTCAGTCCCCTCAAAAAAGACACCTTGGGATGTCACACAGTTCTTCCAGCATCTCTTCCATTATTCAGAACACTGAAAATTCTTTGTTGGAATTGCCATGAGCTGCCCCAACATATTTTCCTGAATCTCACTGATGGTCTGAAATCTCTTCCCTTTCAAAGGCTGTTTTAATTTTGGAAAAAGCCAGAAGTCACAGGGTGCCAAATATGGATTGTAAGGGGGCTGAGTCTCCTGGGTCATTGATCTTTGTTGACTGCAGCCCACACATGTTCAACATCCTCAGGTACTCTGCTTGTTGCCGGCCTTCCAGAACATGGATCACTTTCAAAAGATTATCAACCATCGTTGAAGCATTTGTGCCACACTTTTATTTGCACTGCACTCATTACACTGTCCGTGGAAGCCTTCTGAATTATCTTAATAGTTTCCGTGGAGGAATGTTAAAGTTTAATGTAAACTTTGATGCAGATTTGTTGCTCTACTTGCTCAGTCATTTTGAATGTGATGGCCACACAGTACACATGCTCACTCTGTGGCATCTAATGCCCCACTGACTAATACAGTGAAATTGTCATTGTCCATGCATGCACATTCCAGTCCCCTCTCCTTGGCTGCCAGGTTACATCAATGTCACACAAGCCATCCTTATTATATTAACAGTGGCTGGACTTTTCCAGGACAAACCTTGTATTCTGTAATTTGATTATACTGTTCCTGAGTGTCTATAGTTTAGTTAGATTTAATGATTTTCTCAATTCTTTGTATATAGTCTACTATCATAACCCTTTGGTAAAGAAATCTCAGGACAGACTCTATGGTGATCTTAGGGAAGAATGTCCAATAAAGACATTAACATAGTAGCAGCATCAGGAGCCAGTAATTCTAGGCATGGAGACATGAAGATCTTGGGGCTAAGAAAATTTGAAAATGAGATATCCTTCAAGAGATAAACAACAAATAGAAAATGATCACCTTAAGTAAAAAGTTTAAAGTGAGTCAAAGAGATTTGATATTCACTTAAGGGGGCACAGGGCTGGGAATTGGTAGATGGCTGTAGAGCAAGAATTTAGTTTTAATATTGGCAGTGAGGAACTGAAAGGTAGATAAGTTCTAAGGCCTCAGAGACACAGAGAGGGTGGGGCAGGAATGAAATACCCAGCTACTGGAAGAACTGGATCTTGGGAAACTTGGTAATTGAGTAGAATATTAAAAAAGAATGTCAAAACTCAGATTACATAGCAGGGAGGTTTATCTCAGAAAAAAATTCCACCCACTGTCCATTTTATATTATTCTTATCTTTCTTTCTATTAAATAGACCATTCTACTTACATGTTGGATCTTAATAAATTTGCTTTTGCAAGTACTTTTTAATCTATATTTTTTCCCCTCTCATATGTTACCAGTTTCTTCATCCTTCTTTGCTATTCCTTTTTTTAAATTTTATTTTAATTGTTGTTCTTGTACAGTTTTCTGTCTTTTACTCCCATCCCAAACCACCCCCAACCCTCCCATTTCTACCCCCCCTAGTTTTTGTCCATGTGTCCTTTATACTTGTTCCTGTAAACCCTTCCCCTTTTCCCCTGAAATTCCCTCCCCTCTCCCGTCTGGTGACTGTCAACCTGTTCTCAATTTCAGTGTCTTTGGTTATATTTTGCTTGTTTGTTTGTTTTGTTGATTAGGTTCCTGTTAAAGGTGAGATCATATAATATTTGGTCTCCTATTTTCATATATGCTGTGGTACTGTTGGCTGTCTGCTCTGTTTCTCCGTAGATCAGCTAGGTTTTTCTTCCGTGTGTAGGGGATAGTGGAATCTGCTCTCTCCTACCATGCTGCCACCTTCCTTCCCTTCTTTGCTATTCTTAACAGCAATCAGAGATTCAAACATAATCCAAGATCTTTTTGTATAATCAAAAAATAAAAAAAATTCTCTTTCACCACAAAGTCTGCTTCCAGATTCTGTCACATTTCAATGTTTTTTTTTAAATTCGTAGTTTAAAACAGGCAATAATAACAACAAAACACCCAACCTCTCAATAGTTATTTATATTTTAAATCTTTAGTTTTCAACTTTTTATTAACTCTCTAGTTGTCTGGTTTCTATCTCCATTCTCTTCTAAAATTGTTATCTCATGATTTCCGTGTTATCAAACCAAGGATACTTCTCTTTCTGCATTTCCCTGTACTTCTTGGTATATAACATAGATGACCACTGACTTTGTATTGAAACAATTTTTTTCTTGGCTTCCAGGATGCCATATTTTATTGGTTATCATTGTAAGGAATAATTTGACTTTGGAATAAGCAGGAGAGATTACTACATATTCTTTTAATACCATGCTGGAGCCTCCGGGGATTATTTGATTCTGTGGAGCCTATGAGCCTTGCCTCTGAGCTATTTTACAACTGGGAATTACAGATAATTGAAAGTACTGGAAATAATCCTTGTCTATAGATTTGAAAATAAATTCTATCTGCTGGAAGGAACATTCTCACTCTCCCCTCTTCCTCCCAAAAAAGCAAGTTTTGGATCCATTTGTCGATTTGTGTTACTATTTTCTTACTCCATATAAACTTGTGGTTTTTGACTTCTCCTTTGAATTGTTTGTAACATCTGTCTGGTTTTCTCAATCAGTGAGTTAAAAAAGTTTTGACACATATTCATTTTATGATGTATGTTGTATGAGAGTTAAGAGTTTTTACTTTCAGAAAAATATCCTTTAATACTACTTCTTGATCTAGCTACTGTTTTTTGGTGTCATTTGTTCATTTCTATTTCTGCTGATTAGTGTTTGCTTTATTTTCTCTATAAATGATATGATTTAGGCAACTCAGGTTTTACCAATATGGTCAAATATTTATCTAGAGCTCTAGCCTCTTACCTTAGCTCTAAAATCATACATCCAATTCTTATTCTATAGTTAGGTCTTACTGATATCTCACATTAAAAAAAAAAAAAAAAACTAGTCTTGAGATCTTGATTCCTATTCACCTTACATCCATAAAACAACAGCAATAATAAGCAAATCCATCCTAAAACAAACAACCTGTTCCTCTTTTAGGCTTCCCCATTTCAATAAATGTTAATATTGATGTCATCTAGCCAATTGTTTAAGCAAGAAACTCAGAACTTCATATTGTTCTGTTCATCAATAATCTCTGTCTCTTCTGCCTTAATATACCTCAAATTTGTTACTTGTCTTAATTTTCACTGTCACCACCACATCATCTTGTGCCTGGACCATAGTAATGACTGTCTAGTTTGTCATGCTGAGTACTTCTATTCTCGCCCTCCTATATTATATCTGTTACCAAGCAGCCACACTGATCTTTTTAAACATAAGTTTAAATGACCTCACCTTAATACTTACAACCCTTTAATATTTCACAATTTCATTTGGAATAAAATTCAAATTCTTTACTGTGGTTTACATAGCTCTTTGTATACCTCCCCAAATCATTTCTCGTATTAATCTCTCCCTCACTTACTATGTTCTACTTATGGAGAACAAAACTTTTCTGTTTCCAGAACATTACACTTACTGTTTCCTCCATCTAGAACATATTCTGTATGACTTTCCATATGTTTGACTATTTCCTATTTGAATCTGAAAAAGAATCTTCAGATTTCAAATCACCTTCTTCAAAGAGGCCTCCCCTTATTCTTCCTAAGTAGTTTCATCTCCCCTTATTTTCCATCAGACCACTCAGTCTCTTTTCTTCACAAATTGTGTCACAAACTACATAAACCACTGGAATATTTTTCCCAGTTTTTACAAACTGATTTTATAATAATTGTTTCTGGTCTGCTCAACTCTGCCTTTTCTGTTCTTCATCCATAGAATGCAAATAATCCAGGGAGCAAAAAACCTGCCTGCCCTTTTCATCCTGATATTCTCCAAATCCAGGATACACCCTGTATCATAACAGACATTTAAAATGCTTTTTAAAAATGAATGAATGTGTAAAATATTAACCTTATATTTTTGGTGTAATAATTTGTCAATATCTACCTTCATCTCTGTACTATAGAAGATAACATGTAATTTGTAATTTTAAATTATTATTCCATTTCTAGGATTGGTATTATGCCTGGTTCATAGTATACATTCAATAAATATTTTTAAAATAAATTAACGAATGAAGTGGTATAATCCCAAGGTTAGAACAGGTTCTTAGCTGCCACTTTCCTGCCATAGACTAATTTACAGAGCCAGTATTTGAGGGCCAATGCATGTCAGTGCTGGGGCAGCATGAATACAGATGAGGGATGATCAGATATGGGCAGGCTGGTTAGAGGAGTAAGCCAGAAACAGGCATACCATTGTTTTAGCTCCTAGGCCAGTTTTTAAATGATTACACCTAACCTGTCAAACATCATAGCTTAGTCTAGCCTAACTTAAACATGCTCAGAACACAATCTCCAAAAAACACTGGCAACACAGTATACTGTAGAGTATGGTGGTTGTATTGGTTGTTTACCCTCATGATCTTGTGACTGACTGGGAGCTGTGGCAGGAAGCAATGTAGGGTTATACAAATCTATTATATGGACAATGTTTTACTCCAATTAACTCTGATTGTGATGTGTTAGGATTAATTTGGCTTAGCAGGATATAATTAAAAATAAATTTTTAATAATGTTTTAAAAATTATCTATTTTACTTAGAGCAAAAGAAAATACAGAATAAACAAATGAGACTATATCAATTTAAAAAGCTTCTGCACAGTTAAAGAAAACATCACAAAAATAAAAAGGGAACCAAATGTATGGGAAAACATATTTGTCAATGAGGCCTAGGATAAGGAGTTGATCTCCAAAATATATAAAGAATTCACACGACTCCACACCAGGAAGACAAACAATCCAGTTAAAAAATGGGCAAAGGACCTGAACAGACACTTCTCCAAGGAGGACATACAGAGGGCCCACAGGCATATGAAAGGATGTTCAACATCATTAGCCATCAGAGAGATGCAAATTAAAACCACAGACAGATACCACTTCACACCAGTCAGAATGGCCATCATTAACAAATCCACAAATGACAAGTGTTGGCAAGTTGTGGAGAAAAGGGAACCCTAGTGCACTGTTGGGAATGCAGACTGGTGCAGCCACTGTGCAAAACAGTATAGAATTTCCTCAGAAAACTAAAAATGGATCTGTCTTTTTATTCAGTGATTCCACTACTGCTGGGATTATACCCTAAAAATCCTGAAACACCAATTCAAAAGAACCCGTGCACCCCAAAGTTTGGAGCAGCACAATTTACAATAGCCAAGTGCTGGAAACAGCCTAAGTGGATCAAAAAACTGTGGTACATTTACACAATGGAATACTACACAGCAGAAAGAAAGGAGGAACTCCTGCCCTTCCCAGTAGCATGGATAGAACTGGAGAGCATTATGCTAAGTGGAATAAGCCAGGCAAGGAAAGACAAATACCATGTGATCTCACCTATGAGTGGAACCTAATCAACAGAACAGTTGAGCAAAAAAGAACCAGAGATATGGAAATAAAGAACAAATTGACAGTGACCAGAGGGGAGGAGGAAGGGGATTAACAGAGGAAAGAATGGGAACATGTACAAAGGACTCATGGACAAGGACAAATGGGTGGGAATTTTCTTTGGAAATGGGTTGGATGGGGCAGAGGAGAGAAATGGGGGGGGGGGAAATGGTGACAACTGTAACTGAACAACAATAAAAATAAATAGAAAAAAGGAAAACAGATTTGTTGATGAATGTTCCTTAAAGTAGAAGTAGAAGAATAATTATAAACTCAGATAAGGCCTAACTCCTTACAATTATTTATAATTTAGAAATAATCCCTTGATGGAAGTTGACTAATAATAAATACATAAAATTAAAAAGTTACAAATTGAAACTTTAGTAAGTTCAATGATGATCAGGTCTACCTACAATAACTTTAAGGCATAATTTGAGATAATGGGAAGATATTAGACAAAGAATGAGGACTCCTTATTCCAAATTTAGGTCTGACCCTAATTTATTTTACTCTAGGACAGGTAAATTTATTTCAGTGAACCAGAAATTTTCATCTACAAAATAAGGAGGTAAGACATCCTAACTTTCTATATTTATATTGAAACTCAGGCCATCACTGAACAATAGGTGATAAGGAGTCATGATCAAGCCCTAATGTATCTACTACTGTACTTCAATCTCATATTCACATAGAGGGAAAAACATCAAAGAATCTAGCCTATGAGTACTTTTATACATCACACTTCTTGAGAATTATGTGATTGATAAATTTCACCTTTGTCCTCAGGATTTCCTGATCCAAGTGGGTCTATGGCAATGATCGGTTCTTGGATTCAGTGGTCTGAAAGATAATGAAGTCAAATTAAAGTTTTAATTCTGAAAATCCTTTTTATTCATTTTTCTCATTGGAATTATTTATTTTGTCTACTTTCTCATCTACTCTGCTACCTACCTGGGTTTTTTCATAAACTCTTAAAATTAATAATGTTTTTTCTTGCTTATAAACTTTTTAAAGAATATTGCAGTATATTTACTATGAATATAGAGAATATAACTAAATATAAAAGTAGTTATTGGACATTTGGAAAATTGTAATCTCATTCTAAAATTATTTATGTATTTGAAAAAAAAAGACTGACATATCTGCCTGATAATCTGTAAAACAGATAAGAAATGTTTTCTATTGCCTGCACATGTAAAAAAATAAAATAACAAAAAAAAATAAATAAACTACTTAAGATGACTAAAAGAGCCAATGAAAAACTATGGAAAATAAACTTCATACCTGAAACTAGTATAATAACACTAAGACAGCATATTAGATTACAGATAAGCTGGGTTTAAATGATTGGAAGCTTGAGTTCATTATGCATTACACAATATATAATGTAATTCTTATAAATAAGATCAATAAAATTTATATCCTATTATTTAAAATTAATTCAAACCATCATTAAGGTTGGTGAGTAATGAATGTTGAAAAGAGAGATAAATATTAGTTTAGATAGTTTAGAGTAAAAACCTCTTATAATTAACTTTTTCTGTTAAGCTGAATGAAATAGAAATATCATGATCCAGTTTCCCCACAGCAAATATTTACAGCTTTAACAAAGGCATGTAGCTTTCTCTAAATTTCTCTCGGAGAAATCATGTTACTGCACTGGAGGGGATTTTCTTTTTTTCCAATTTTATGATTTAGGAATGAAAACTGTATGGATCAAATATTTGTGTGTCTTCAAAAGGATTTTTGAAAAATTCTAATTCCCAGAATGGTGGGGTTATGAATTGGGTTTGTTGGGAGGTAATTAGGTCATGAGGGTAGAACCTTCATGAAGGGGATTTGTGCTCTTGTAAGAACAGAGAAAAGAGAGCTTTCTCTGTCTGTCTCTGAGAGGCCGGTCATTTATGAACCAGGAAGAATACTCTCACCAGCACCTTGATCTTGGACTTTCCAGCTGCCTGAACTGTTACAGATGCCTGAACTGACTAGGATGATTTATCAAAATTATGCCATAATCGTAGAACTTACTGATAGTACTTTCTTGTGCCAAAATCTATTTTCTTTGCTCAGTTACTAAGTTTTAGAAATGCAGCCACTGAACTCAATTCTGAGACTACTTAAACCCTGAAGTAGCCCTGAAGTAGATTGTTTCTCTTGATCTTTGGCCATGTATTCATTTTGACATTATCCACAATCTTTCCAAACTGCTATATCTAATCTGTTCCTACATCAACCATTTCATGGACCATTATCTTGCTTAACCGATGAACAATGCCTTTCATCACCTCGCCGTAAGTGCATTTGCTCACCTTACCTATTGTCATGGTTGGGCTGGGTAGACCACGGTGCAGTGGAGATACCAGACCAACAGAAAGATCTGAATAATGGTAACCACAAAACAGTCAAAAGTGATTATTTTACAGAAATAGTCTAGTTAAACTGTTGTATTTGACTGCATTGTAATCACTTGAAAGGTAATTGTGGCTCCAGGTTCTTGGTTTGAAATGTAGTTTAGGAATTCAGCCATTTTGAATTTTTGTTATAAAATTCTACAGTCTTTTCAAATTATATTATATAACTTCCTAAATTTACTTTCAGATTGAATTGTTAAGGTGAATACTTTTATTTTGATTTGACCATGCCCAGAAAGCATATTTTTGGTGCAAAATGTCAAAGTATGTTTTTCTTACCTACATGAAAATAGCTTGCAGACTTGGTTGGCATTTGATAGAAAGTGATTTCTATAGTTTGAGGCACAAGTGAACTTCAGTTTTAACCTTGTAATAATTACACATGTTTATGGAAAATTAGTTGAAATGTAGAACTGCAATCATTTTCTGCATTTTCCAGGACTTGCCAGGCCTAAATGCCTTTTTATTTAGAGAATTTTCCATGCCTTTGGTTACTAAGAATCAAAATAATGTAAACTAGTACATTTGGTTGAATCTGTAGCCAAAGAGGCAGTGACTATGAGCTCTATTCACGATATCATATTTTGCATGGGCTTTCCCTATGGCTCTTGGAACACAATTGTGGTATATCAGGAAGGGAGAAGTACCATTCTGGAGACATGACCTGGTTTAGAGCTGAGGCTCAAGGAGGGAGGTCAGAAAGCAAAGTTACAGTGTTTAAATGCACAGTGCAATCTTGGGCTAATCTGTGATGGTGTTTGGGGTTTTAGCCCTGCCTGGTGGGTTGGTACTTAGCAAATGAAACACATATAATTAGGCTGGTGACATTGTCTTGGATCTGAGGGAAACTTGAAAAGTTTGAAGACTTTAGCCAGTAGCCAACAGGACTAGGACAGAACTAATCTCCCAAAGGAGAGAGAACTAGCTAGATTCAGGCAGCTTATCAGGATCTTGGCCAAATTTTCTGGAGTTCAAGATACTAGTATCAGAGACATAGTGGAACATAAACTAGGAAGTGAGGCAAAGACCAAATATACAGAATTTCACAGGTAAAGAAACACAAACAATTCTGGGATTTAGTGATCTAGTTATGGGGATTTCAGGTAACTCTAGACCCCAGTTGTTCCCTGGGAGATAGCCACTCAGTGCGATTCTCATTGGTTGAAGATAGGAAAGCCTTGAGTGTAATGATAGATAAGCAGAAATGGAATCACATGAGATCTCTAGAACAAATATTGTCAACTCAGTCAACTTAGTGGTTTTATAGTTTTCCTTTTAATTGTTTTGATAAATTGATCATACTAAGTTTTTACTTTAGGATTACATGGACACAGTCTAAAGTACATGGTATTTTCTTCTTCTATACGGTCTTGAGCTCTTCTAAACTGTTTTCATATGAAGCATTTAGTACTATAGAGTAGTGTCTACTTGATGTTAAAACAGGTTTTTTAAATATTTGGGTCATGTCCAAACTAATTTTAAGTAAAATTTTTGAAGTTTCTTATTAAAGTATAAAATACATTGAGGAAGGTGTACATTATAAGTGTATAACTCAATAAAGATTCACAAACTGAACATGCTCAGATCAAGGAACAGAATGTTATCAGCATCCCAGAAGTCTCTTTAGTTTCCTTTTCTAGTTAATAACTCCCAAAGAATAACTACTTTTCTGACAATAAATCAGTTCTCTGTGTCTCTGAATTTTATGTGAAATAAATCATATAATATATATTCTTCTGTGTCTTGTTTCTTTTGTTCAATATTATTCTTGTGTGATTCTTCAGTGTTCTCCTTAGTCATAGATCATTTATCAACATTGCTGTGCAGTATTTCAATGTGTAAACATAACATACTTTCTTTTATCACTTCTACCAACTATTAATAAACATGGAGGCAGTGTCTTGTAATGATGCTATAATGTGTAGTGTTACTATGAATATTCTAGTACATGTGTTTTGGTAAACATATGTACACATTTCTATGGATACTATGAAATGGAATTGATGAGTTATGTATCAGCAAAGCTTTTTTATATGCTACTGAAGTTTGCAATTTTATCAGTTAGCCCTTCCTGAAGATTTTCTATCATCACACATACATTACATATCTATCTTGTCCTTGCTGTACATGATTTATATTAGCCTACTTTATGCCAAGGTTTTTAAACATAGAAGTTTAATTATGTGCCTCTTTCTTCTGTTATACATTTATAATTTCCCAAATACTAATTCTGAAACATAAATGTTATGATTTTAATGAGAAAATAAAGAATACAACGGCTCTTTTTGTAGTTTTAATAATTCATACATTATGCCAAGATTTTTAGGCTTCAGATACAAGTTATAGAGAAGAAATATTAACATAATATAACAAAATACATAACATAACAAGATCGTTTTCCTTTTTAAAAGTTGACCATGTTAAAATCTGACATTTCAGTACAAATAAGTACATGTATAGTTATTTTTTTAAATTTAAAAATGTTCTATTTCTTTTTAGAGAGAGGGTTAGGGAGGAAGAAAGAGAGGGAGAGAAATTTTGATGTGTGAGAGAAACTGATCAGTTGCCTCTTGCGTACCCCCTGCTGGGGACCTGGCCCACAGCCCAGGCATGTGCGTTGACCGGGAAGGGAACCAGTGACTTTTCGATTTGCGGTATAACACCCAACCTGCTGAGCCACACCAGTCAGGGCTGCATGGATAGTTATTCACATTAAAACACTGCCTTGCTTTACAAGGGGTTCAACTTCATTTTTTTTAAACCAAAGGGTCAACTTCAATTTTTTAAAAACAAATGGATGAACTCCAATTTTATTTTTTAAAACAAACTTCATTTTTTAGAACAATTTTAGATTTACAGAAAAATTGAGAGGATAATACAGAAAGTTCTCATATACCCTGCACACAGTTTCTTTTATTATTAATGTCTTGAAAATATAGTACACTTGTCACGATAAACTGATATTAATACATTATTATTACTTAACCGAAGTACATGGTTCATTAATATTTTCATTGTTTTTTTTCCCCATATTTTCCCTTTTCTGTTCCAGGATCCCATCCAGGATTCCACATTACATTTAGTCATAATGTCTCCCTTAGGCTTCCTTGGCTGTGACAGTTTCTCAGATTATTTTTTGTTTGTTTTCAGTACCTTGAGAGTTTGTAGAAGTATTGGTCAAGTATTTTGTATAATGTACCTCAATTGGGATTGTATTTTTTACTTTTTTCCAATTAAAATGCTTTAATTGTGGTACACTGGCTGGTGTGACTCAGTGGATTGAGTGCCGGCCAGCAAACCAAAGGATCATTGGTTCCATTCCCAGTTAGGGCACATGCCTGGGTTGTAAGCACGCGAGAGGTAACCACAATTGTTGCTTCTCTCCCTGTCTTTCTTCTTCCCTTCCCCCTCTCTAAAAATAAATTTAAAAAATATTTTAAAAAGGTGTTTTAATTGTGGCAAAAAACACATAACACTAATGTGAACCATTTGTTCTTCCATTTGAACATATCCGTCACATCACACAGTTACCAATTACTTTTGTGTGTGTGTAAGAGAACTTTCAAGAACTACTCTCATAGCAGATTTCATGTTTGTTGTCCAGTATTATGAACTAAAATCACCACTGCTGGTCTGAGCATGGATGGGCATGACTGGAGCTGGTTCATGGGAACTGTCCGGGTCCACGGCTGGAACCAAGGTTAGCGGGCCTGTCACCTCTGGCGCGGGCAGGCATGACTCCTGCTGGGTTTCCTTGAGGATGTTAACTGGTGTAAGTCAGACGATGTTGTGCCTGAGTCCACATGGGGATAGGGTTGTTTCCATTTCTGAGCAGAACTGGAGTTAACAAGTCTATTATCATTGCAAAATGACCCTTCTTGGTGATGGGCTCCATCAGTGTTTCAAAATGTCCCACTTGGGTTTCACGGCTCTGCCAAAGTTACTCTTGTCTGTGACAGGCTGTCACGTTATCTTTTCTGAGGGGAAAGGTAAGCAAGGGACCTCTGATCCTGCCGTCTTGCTGATGTCACCTCCCATTTTAACCAGGTTTGAGGGTACAGTTCAGTCGTGTTCACTATATCATCATTGTGCAACAGATATCTAGAACTTTTTTTATCTTGCAGAACTAACACTCTATACCCAATGAACAACAACTTCATTTCCACTTCTTTATCCCAAGATTCTTTAAATTATTAAGTTGCCCAATACACTTAAAATGCAATTCTGATTTTATATGAGACAGGAAAGAATATTTATTGGAAATCTGTGTGCCAGGCATTTTGCCATTTCCTTTCAAATATTTTTTCTTATTCATTTCTTATAAAAGTAGAGTGAAGCTGTACTTACTATCCCCATTATTCATATTTGGGAATCTTGGAATTTTGAGTAACCTGCTAAAGGTTACATAGGCATTAATAAGGCAGATATCGAATGCAAACTACACCTGGGGGAATGCAAGGTCTGTCGTCGTTTACCTTGTGTAATATTTCATCTCCAGCTTGTAATATTTCATCTAAGATTCTTCTTACTATAATACATAATGGAACAAATGGATGAATGTCTACCATGAATGTCTACCTATAGAAAAGTATTTTATAAGTGAAGTTACGTCCCTAAATAATTGAGTGATTAAAATCTTTGAGGAAGTGAAAAAATCTAATAATTTAATTATATTTTATTTCCATAGAATATAGAGAGATTATATTCTAAGTGTTCAGCAGTTTGGAGCTGGAAAACCCTCTGTCTCAGGGTCTGCTGCACTCTTCACCATTTCACATTCCGTTCCTGTGACTGACTGATGTGCATGACTATGACAAATGCTTGGCAGACTCACTGGGCTGGGCCTGTGTGTGTGAGGACTCAGGCTGTCATTAAACGGGGGCCTGGAGCCAAGGACTGAGTGCATGCTCAAGACACTGCTCCAAGCTCCACCACCCTACTGGCCAAAGCACAAGTGCAAACTGTGCTTGTGAACTTACCATAAATTATTTTTCTAATGGAACATTTAAAATCAGACAAAGAAAATGCTTTCCCTCTGGAATGGAATCCCACCCTATTGCAAGCTGAGTCTGACTTGATAAATAATGGGACAGGCTACTGAGGGAGATTACAAATTACATCTCTCAAGGGGTTTTAAAAAGAGAATAACCATCTGTCCATGATGAGTCCAAGGTAGGGTTGTGTCTATGAATCTCAACAGCCCATGGTGTTCTAAAAGAAACATTTCACTAATAGGAAGCAGACCTAGGCTTTAGTTTTCAGCTTTCCAGTAACTTTTCTTATGACCTTAAGTAAGTAACTTGAATTCTATAGTCATATTGTGACATCTATGGAGAATGGGCCTTCATTTTTATATCCTTGTGGTACCTGGATATCGAGAAATCACTTCTAAGTAACTTAGGATGAGAGGATGGATTAAAATGTGTTCTGTGCCAAACGAGCTTCAGGAGAATTAAGGAACCTCTTTGTTATAGAGGTGGTTTGTGATACATTGGCAGAAAATGAGTAGAACCCAATTAAGCTTTTGTTTTTATTGCTAAGATTTCTCAGAGCCTTTAATATGCTAAAGAGCAGAGTAATTTTCAAGGAGTTAACTGGCACTGTGTTCCCCCCACACACTTAACCACGAAATTTATTCTGTGCAACATATCCTTATCTGGTGTTCTATGAAACATTGTCTAGAACCACAGAGTTCAAGTTCAATATTATTACTTTCAGCTTTGAAAATGCAGTGTTTCTCCATGTTATAAATATTTATGCTTATTTTAATACCTATCAAGGGAAGCAGGAAAATTTATTCATTCAAACAATAATGATTTATTAGTACCCATTTTGTGCCAGGACCATGTAAAATGCTGAGAATACATCAATGAATAAACAATAACTTTTTTGCCTTTGTGAAGCTTATATTTTAGTCCAGAGAGACAGACAATAAACAATGAAGTGATAACATACAAATTTATGCTATGGAGAAAAATACAATTCTGGGTTAACCTTAATGACTTGTAAATGAGTTCAATAGTAGCATTTAGTAGAAGTGAAACCGCATGGTTTCTGAAGCTGGGTCAGAAAGTGACTGTGCCTGTCTCTTTGACCTTCTAGGAATGACCATTCTCTAGTTGCTTCCTCATCAGATGTTGCCTCTTCCCAGAGGCAACATTCCCATGTTCTGGAAATCACGAGCCACAGGAAGTGACCAAATGTATGTAAAAGGTGCTCTGGTCAATAGTCCCAGTGGCCCTGGTCCTTTGAGTCTTTTCAGCCCAAGTGCCCAACCTGTCAGTGAAGATTTTTCCACATAATTTCAGTGCTCAAGCATGAAAGTTACCCTCAGCCATTTAAGTCTTCTCAACTAAGTCTCCTGAAAAAGAAACAAGACCTCTCTACTGTGTCCTCCCAATTCCTTGCCCAGAGAATCCTTGAGGGTGACATATTTATTGTTCTATGGGTTTGTTTAGCAGAAGTAGAATCTATAACAAGAGTCATATCTCTATTTCCTAAGGTCACGTCTGGGGGAATTATTTATGTTGCTTCTCATTGCAATTTTGGTGGCAATAAAACGTTAGATAGCACCTAAAAAAAGCCTGGTTGTCTTAGGTCCTGGCAAGGGTAACTTAAAAGCTGTACTTTGCTTTTATGTCAACTAGGAATGGATTGGGGAACCCCAAACTTGATTTATTCAGTGCCATGACAGTGAATTTGTCTTTAGGAAACTCATAACAATGAACATAATAAAAGACTAGTATTAAAACAGGCTGTCTACTTGTTTAACTCATAGTGATTTACAACATTGTATGAACTAAGAATACTTATGTTGGCCGTTCTGCCTATCACCTCTGTTCAAAAATCTCTATTCATGAAATTAGATTGTTCAGATACCATAAAATTAGAGCAAGAGTTGTTTGATTTATTTAAATAGCTAATAAAATTAAGCTGTGATTAACTAATCATCTGTTTCTATAAGAGACATAAACCCCTCACAAGAAATTAAATGTAGTCTGGTTACTGCTTCTCTTTATAGCACTAGGTGACCATTTTACATTTGTTTCACTGTATATACTTTTTATGTTTTATGTTAATACCCAAGTTATGAGAGATACATACTTTAAAATAATATCTGTGTCATTAATTGTATTATTATAATATCTTTATACCTTTAAATCCATTCAATCTCTTTAAAGGGGTTTTGACTATACCTCATCTTCTAGTTCATACCAATGATTCAATATTCAAATTTCCAATATTCTGGAAGTCAATGAACTCTATCCACTTTATTGAAGAGGGTGGAATATCTATATTTACAAGAAGGTGCATTCCCTAAAGGTCTCATGAAGCCAATGAATTGGACAGAGTTCTCTAAACAAATCTATGAAATGGTACATTTATTTTTATATTCATTTTCTTTGAAATGAGCATGAAAAACCAGAGGCAATTTATGGAAACATGAATCATTATAATGTGACTGATTCTTAATTTGAATTAAGACTTTGGAAATTATTTTTAATGGCTTAGATGACAACTTATAGCACCCATATTTTCCTTCTCACTGGCTCCTGGAGCCAGTCCTATCAGCCTTTAAGAACTTAAATTAAAAAACTTGACTTTTTTTTTTCTCTAGGAGTGGAAATTTCTATCCTACTAAAATGCAACCCAATGTAGCTATGCAATTGTTTTATGCATAGGGAGAATCTTTAGCCTCTCAGCTCTAGTTTAGCACAGTTGTCACAGTCATCAGTAAGGAGGTATGTGATTTCTGCAAGATGTCAGAAGCAATCACCCTGTAATTATACCTGTGTATGTATGGTACTTAGTTTCAAGCAGAGTCTTCATTTTTGATTATTATAAATCAGCTATTGTCTCTTTTCACTGATGTCCAACAGAAAGAGAAGAATAAATAATAGGACAATTAAAGAGAAAAAGCAAACAGGTGTAAATGGCTTTTTTTTTTTATGCTATGTTGCTTGTGTCGTGCTGGGATAAAGTCTACAAACTTAGAGAAACTTGTAGGGTCAGGCAGCTCTAAGACAAAGCTGTAAAATACCTTGGTTCCCAGTGCGTTTCATTGTGAAAATTGGCTTACATGTTTATAATATAATTTTATACTTCAAAAATGCTTCAAAGGGATTTCTAATAGGTAGCAACAAATGCAGGATCATGTTTTGGTAAAGCCCCTGGCTCTCTTTTTTCTTAAGCCTGCATACTGTGCACATTTCCTCCTCTTTCAAAGAGCTTTAGCAACACAGCCTGTTTTCCTCATAGCTACTCCATTACTTCCAACCTTCATTTATTCATTTTTGGCTCATGTGCATTAAAAGTCTATTTTGGACCAGGTACTGGGCAAGTGATAGATAAAAGTAGACATACTTGCTGTCCATATGGAGTATAAAATTTTAATAGGAAAAGGGGGAATTAAATTTGGGGCTGATGTAAAGAAATGTAACTAATTTAACAGTTCTGGGAGTGGATACATGAGCCTTGTATTATCTTTTGAATGTACAAATAATAATTAGTTAACATTTATAAAGTATTTATTCTATGCCAGGCCCTGTATTAAATGCTTTGCACGTGTTCACCAATTTAACCATCACAGCATATGATCGTGTGAGATACGCAGTGTTATGTCCATTTCCAGGTGAATTACCAATTTGATTAAATAACTTTTTGAGGTGTGCATAACCTGTAACAGTCAAAGGCAGGGCTTGAACTTATAGTAGGTAGAAGTACATTTCTTCATTCTCTCCCCCAACTTTTACTTCCCAAAGACAAACTAACCAGAATTGGAACAGAGGTTAAGTTGTGTCTGGCTAGTACTAGTACCTTGGATAGCTCCCAGGGCCTCCCTAGGTCTGTTATTCACAGAGCATCCCAGCTATCTGGTGGAGCTTGCCTTTTCCCCTTTCAACCCTGAGTGTGGGTCCCTGAACATTAAAGAGGCTCTGCCAACTTCATTTAGTAACTAATTCATCAACACTTATGTAATATTATCTGGTAAATTCTATGGTGGAAGGATGGAAGGGGGATTATATGGAGGCAAATATGCCAGTGTAGGGTCTATGATGTGGGTGCTTTCTCCTCATTCTCCTCCAATACTCTTCCCTCCACCACACACACATTAGCTATTAGAAGAGATGGAGCATTTTAGCAGGCAAGGTATTCCACAGAGAGTTAATGACCCCAGAGTTCTGACAGACTTGTAATAACACATTTTGAACAGCTAATCAGAAGTTTTTCCAACAAGGATTAAAAGTAGAAATTTAAAGTAATTTCACAACATGGGGTATAATTGGTTTCTTTTGTGCTTTGCTATGTTCAGCCAAAGATATGCAATCATACATTTTGTCTAAGATACATTTTTCTTTTCTTCAAAGAATTGTAGCACATAAATCTAGCTAACCACACACGAGCACGCACGTGCGCACACACACACACGGTCCATCTAGAAGGTATCCAGCCATGTAATATGAAAAATAGAGACTTCAAAACTTATTTAAGAAGATACAAGATACAAGAAACATTGTACATAGGACAATGATGCCTTGGTCCCCTTCAAAGTAGGCAACTTGGGACCTCACACAGTTCTCCCAGTTGCCATCAGTTGCTCTGTCATATTTTCCTGAATCTCATCAATGGTCTGAAATCACTTTCTTCCCTTTTAAAGGTGATTTTAGTTTTGGGGAAAGCCAGAAGTTGTAGGGAATTAAATCTGGGCTCTACAGGGGCCGAGTCACCTGGGTGATTTGATGATTGGCCAAAAAACCCACATGAGACTCATAAGTGGGCACACTGCTATGATGAAGCTGCCAATCACCAGTTGCCAAAAGCTGTGGCCTTCTGAATCATTCAAATAGTTTCTGCAGAGGAATGTTCAAGCTTAACACAGAATTTGATGCAGATTCGTTACTCTACTCACTCAGTCATTTTGAATTTGATGGCCACAAAGCACACATGCTCACTCAATGACATCTACCATCCCCACTGACTAATACAGTGAAGTTGTCATTGTTCACGCATGCACATTCCAGTCCACTCTCCTTAGCGGCCAAATTACATTGAAGTCACACAAACTGTTCTTGTTATATAACCAATGGCTGTGCTTTTTCTGGAGAGACCTTATATAATAAATTTTATATCTTTAGATTATAGACATACCTGGTCCTAACTTACAGTTATTACCATGAGAAGGAATAATGAGGAAATCACTGCCTAGTTCATTTTCTCTGCCCCAACCCTAACCCCGGGGAAAAATGCTGCCACTTTTTTTTCATTTTCACATAGTAGTTATTCTGCCCCTAAATTTCCCCTTATGGTTTAGGTTTCTGTAATCTTTATTCTCTTCACATCAAGAAACAAGAAAGAATTATCAGAGAATATAATAAGTTAACAGAAACATGTAGACTTCTGAAGCTCTCTTTAAGGTCACTGCTAAATCAGATGTGTGTTATTCATCAGAGCTTTTATTCTGTTCTATAATCCTACTGAAAATTTCTGTATCTGTTCCTTATCATATTCTGGAAAGAATTCCATGAAACAACTTTGAAACAGAGGAAAAAAGCCACAAACAGATCAGGAATTTCATGAGACAGCTTTTTAGGGGAAGAAAAAGGGGGAAACTCCCACATACTTTGAGTAGTCTCAAAGATCTTAAATTTGGTTTGAGATTTTTCACTAAAATTGTACAACAGTACTAATAAAACCAATCTGCTCAACTGCATTTGATCCTTGTACAGAGGAGAGATTATTGGCCTAATTAACGGATGTGTTAACTGATGCTCACAGAATGTGTTTCACTCAAAGCAAGTGAGGTTAGTATTCCTTGTAAGCTATTTCTATTTCACTAATATGTTTCATAAATAATACAACTATCTTTTTTTAACTTGAAGTAGAATGTTATGAATTAAATTACAAAGCAAAAACAACCAAACCAAAAATAAGTATTAAATATTTCAGGTGGTTAAATTATATGATCTTAAAAATGCTCAGTTTACTATGTCATCAACTCTAAAACCTCTTTAATTTAGATCAATGTGAAGAGATAGCTTTATCAAATTATTGAAAAAAGAATAGTTACATGAGTTAAGTAAAAAACATTGATTAAAAGCTGCATTTTCTCATAAATAGTTTGGAAAATTCATATTCAATTGTTATTAAATAAGTGCACACATCTACCATTCCTGAGTGCCAGATGTTCCTTTAAATAGACTAAACATATTTCTAGAGTACCCAATACCATGAATTTGTTTTAGCATACCTATTCATATAAATAGTGCAAAAATGTTCATATCCGTGACCAGATATAACATTTAAGATATAAAGATATTAAGATATAAAAATCAGTGAAACACTATTCTATGTTATCAGCTTAAAGTTATTACAGAAAATAACCACTACTACTAGTCAACAATGGTTATGTAAAGGAAAGGTAGCACTGACCATATTTGTTCTAAAACTCACGCAATTGTTTTTCTCACTCAGCTTAATCATGAATAATACTTTTTGTTAGTCTGAACCAATCTGGGAGTTTTATTTCAAATAGAAAATGGAGACAACTGTACCTGAACAACAATTTAAAAAATTGAATTAGATTCCACATATAAGTGAAATCACCACTTCTGGGAATATATACAAAGAAACTTGAAACACTAATTCAAAAGAACATATACATCTTTATGTTCTTTACAGGGTTATTTACAATTGCCAAGATATAGAAGCAGCCCAAGTGCCCATTGGTAGATGAGTGGATAAGTCAAGTATGGTACACTTACATAATAGACTACTACTTAGCCATAAAAAAGAAGAAAATTTTACCCTTTGTGACAGCATGGATGGACCTGGGGAACATTATGGTAAGTGAAATAAGCCAGACAGTGATGTATGCTCATATTGGAAAATTCAAGCAATTTATCAAAGTACAAAAAGAGAAAATGCACTCCAAATTTTATTACCCAGATACAATATATAATTAATAGTACATCATATTACATATTTCTCTATATATGTGTACTTAATTACTGTTGAACATGGTTGGATAGTGTATAAAAATAGGTTACTTTTATTTGCAAGCTACTAAAAGCTCAATCAATAGTGGTTTAGGTAAGTAAAGTTTACTTTTCCCCCTCATAACAAGAAGTTAAAGATGATATAGAAAGAAGCTCAGTGATGAAGAGCTTTTTCTGTCTTTGCTGTGTTATTATTAATATGTCCTTTTTCTGATTCATGGTGACAGAATGACTACTTTATATCCAGGCATCTATATGCAAGGCATGAGCAAAAAGAAGTGCTGCCCATAAATGTGCTCTTCCTTTATTACCAAAGGATGCACAATTTTTTTTCCCAAGCATTTGTTAACACCAGCAGATGTTTGCTTAAGGCTCATGGGCTGGAACTATATTAAAGTTTCACTTCTAGCTGGAAATGGAGTAGAAAAAAGTGAGAGGTTAGCTTTTACAGCCTTTATAAGAAAGAAAACATTAAGGTAAAAATAGATTTTAAATAAAAATTCATAAAATGAAATCATATTTAATCTTGATACTTTAAAATAAAATATTTAAATTTAGTTTTACAAAATAAAAAATCCAAAGTAAAATTCAAAAAAATACTGAACTTTCCTATAAATATTTTCTCACTAAAATAATTATTTCCTCTAAAGATACTTGTAAGACTAGAAAAAATCAATAAAAACTATTAACTTTAAATTATCTTTAAATACCATATTTAAATTATTTACTGAACTAATTTAACATATGATCAAATTTATGTCCCTTATAGCTTGATTTCTTAATTTTTAAAATTTATAATGACTGCTTTACATTGTTAAGATAATTTATATTTTATACTTATATTTTAACTATATTTTACTTTTTTAACATTTATATTTTTAACTATATTTTCCATGCTTGTTTATATGCATGTTCAAACTAATCATTAATTTATCCAGCCATTCGATGACAGCTTTTCCATCACATTTATTTGTCTTGGACTCAATTAACTTGACTATTTGATGGACATTTTTTTAAAAGACATGTTCTCAGATGATGAATTCTTCAAGTTACTTAGCCTTTGAGAATATCTATTTATTGCTTGTATGACTAATGGTTATAGTGGCTAGTTGTAATATCTTGAGTCATAACTTCTTTCATTCATAACATAGCCATTCTTACTTGATTTTTGGCACAGTATGTTGCTATTGAGAATCTTAGACTAGCCTGTTTATTATTAATTCTTTGCTTGTATTCTTTGAAAAAAGTAACTACTTTTGAGTTATTAACAGACTGTAAGACCCAAATTATATAATTTATGTGGTATTTATTTTCAAATTACTTTAATTTTATGTCATTTGATCTCCATAACAACTTGTAAAATAAATATCTCCATTTTATCAGACATATAAAATTAAAACTCAAATAATTAAATGAATTTTTCAGGTTTAATATGTAGTATTAAACTAAAATTGTCCCATAAAACAACTGTAAAACAACTGTAAAAAAACAAATGTCTCTGGTTGGCATCTCTTGTACTTTGAAGTGGAGAAAAACCATTATACATTAAAAATCTTTCACCACTTAAAGTGTATATATCACAAAGATTTAATATGCATCTTTCATGACACAATCTTTTCCCAGAGAAAGGAAAACATAAAATCTTTAGTGTTACTTTGAACATGTGGATCACTCATTAGAAAAATCTTTTTCAGCTTTCAAGTGGAATTATGTTTTCTTTCCTCACTAGTACATTTAAATAAAAAGGTGGAAGGTCAAGGGAATATAGAGTGAAGAAATCAACAATTATTGAGCTTCTAAAAATGAGATTGGAATCTTATCAGGGATGGCATTGAAGCTATAGAAACTTTGAATAATATGGACATTTTAATAATAATTATTCTGTTCCATGAACACAGGCTATCCTCCCATTTTTTTTGTCTTTTTTCAGTTTCTTTCATAAATTTCTTATACTTTTCAGTGTACAGATATTTTTAACCTCCTGGGTTAAATTTATTCCTAAGTATTTTATTGTTTTTGATGTTCTTGTAATTAGGATTTTTATTTTTATTTTTTAGATAGTACTTTGTTAATGTGTAGAAACACAAGTGATTTTTATATGTTGATTTTGTAATCTGCAGTTTTACCAAATTTATGAATTAATTCTTACAATTTTTTAGTGAAGTTTAACATTTTTTTTATGCACAAGAATATGTCATCTGCAAACAGAGACACATTTACTTTTTTCTTTCCAATTTGGATTCCTTTTCTTTCTTTTTCCTTCCTGATTGCTCTGGCTGAAACTTCTCATACTATGATGAATGAAGGTGTTGAGACTGAGCTCCCTCATCTTTTTCCTGATCCTAAAAGAAAAGCTGCCAACCTTTCACCATTAAGTATGATGATATCTGTGACTTTGTCATATGTGGCCTTACTATGTTGAGGTATATTTCTTCTATACCCAATTTGTTGAAGTTTTATCATGAGTGGGTGCTGAATTTTGTCAGAGCTTTTTCTGCATCTATTGAGATGAATATATATCTTTTATTGTTCATTATATTAATGTGATGTATCACATTTATTGATTTGCATATGTTGAAACATCTTTGCATTCTAAGGATGAATCTAAGTTGATCACCCCACTTGATTTGGTTTGCTAGTATTTTGTTTAAGATCTTTGTACCTGTATTCATAGGAATATTGGCTTGTAGTCCATCCACCATTTTTTTTTGTAGGATCCTTATCTGGCTTTGATATGAGTGTAATGGGGGCTTCATAAAATGAGTTTAATTGTATTTCCATATCATCAGTTTTTTTTAAAGAGTTTGAGAAGGATGGGCTTTAATTCTTCTTTAAATACTTGGTAGAATTCATCAGTGAAGTCCTCTGATCCTAGGCATTTCTTTGATGTAAGGTTTTTGATCATTTCTTTAATTTCCTTACTTGTTATTAGTGTATTCAGATTTTCTGTTTCTTCAAGATTTAGTCTTGGTAAGTTGTATGTTTCTAGAAACTCATCCATTTATTTTAGAGTGTCCAATTTGTTGGTATATAATTATTCATAGTAATTTCTCATGATACTTTGTGTTAATGTGATATCATTTGTCAGGTGTCCTCATACATTTATAATTTTATTTGTTTTAGTCTTTTCTCTTTTTTCTTGGTGAATCTAGGTAAAAGTGTGTCAATTTTGTTTGCCTTTTCAAAGAATCAACTCTTAGTTTTGTTCATCTTTCTTATTTTTTTATTCTCTATTTCTTTTATATCTGCTCAAATTTTTACCTCCTTTCTTCTGCTCACTTTGGGTTTAGTTTTTTTCCTTTTAGTTGAACAGTGCCTCCAGCTGTTCTCCAACTCCTCCATCTCTATCTGATTCCCATTTGCCAAGCTCTGTACAGGCCACCAGGAATTTCTTTGAGATGAGACCCAAGTGGGACTCCTAGGAAGTGTCTCTGAATACTGAGGAAGCTGGATGTCCATGTCGAGTTCTTTTCATTCTGCTAGAGAAACTGTAGGTGTGGGGAGACCCTCTTGGTGCAGCAGCTTTGCTCACTCTGTGGGGAGGGGCAATGCAGTGTAGCTTCTCTTACCAGGGTTTTTCTTGGTCTTTGTTGTCCAGTAAGGTGCTTTAGCATTACTCTCTGTTTATGAGATTTTCACACTGGAGCCTTGTCTATGAATATGCTAGTTCATCTTCAACTAGGGGAAAATGAAGTTGGGAATGACCTATGATGCTGTTTTGATGAAGTTACTCCTACATTGCTTATTTTAAAGGTAGAAACAGTTTTATTTCATGAGAAGTTAAAAAAATCTGTCTTTGGGTTAGAATGGATGGTGTTAAAATATGAATAACAATTTGCAAATCAATTCAAATCATTTCATGAATATTTCTTTCTTTCTTTCTTTTTTTTTTAAATTTTTATAGAGAGGGGAAGGGAAGGAGAGAGGGAGAGAAACATCAGTGTGTGATTGTGTCTTGCATATCCCCTACTGGGGATCTGGACCACAACCTGGGCATGTGCCCTGATTGGGAATTGAACCAGCAACCCTTTGGTTCGCAGGCCCACACTCAATCCACTGAACTACACCAGCCAGGACTCATTTCATGCATATTTCTACAAAAACTATTATATTTATATATAAAAATGAAGTATTGGGCTAGTAACTTCTATATTTTAATGTAAGAGGATAACATCAAAATGTGCTTTGTAGAATGTATGGTGGCTGGTAAAAATATGTTCTTATAACAGCAACTGTCTAGATAATTTTATAATTTTTAATGATTCTTATTTTCATCAATTAAATTATATGTCTTAATGGACAGATCATTAACTTTTTACTTATTGCTGGACTTCACTCTGAGGATTCCTGTATGATTCAAAATAAGTATAATTTGCAGAATTAATATGTTGCCTACACTTTTTTTGCAGTTGGAAAAAAACAACATTTGGGAACTCAGAATATAACAGTAAATTATCCTTTTAGAAGTAGAAAATGTATGACTTTAATTCATCTCATTATTTACCTGATATTGGAGGAAATTGTGCTTTTAACTTCATGGAACTTCTCTTATTTAGCATGATAGGATCTTAATAATTTCCACTTTTATTGGAAACTATTACAAGAGGGAAAGAAAAACAATTCAAATACTTTGTAGAATGATACAATGTGTTGTGTGTTTTAATTTTTTTCCCAACCCTTTTCTGAAACAATCACAGAAAGTTAGAACCAGAAGGAGACTGAGAGGTTAAATACTAAGGCCTACTCTCCATCCTTTAGTTAAGACAGAAGAACAAAGGTTAATTAGTTGTAGGTCCAGAAAATGACTTAAGTTTCCTCAATATTATTTAAATGTCATTGACATGGAAACACCATGGGCTGATGGAAGAAGGAACAGTTACTACTGCTGGTCTAGGTCACAGTGAACATCTCGAAATGCTTGGGAGGCTGAAAAACCTGTATTCCTGCAAGATGAGTGAATCATAAAACAAGAGATATAAGAAAACTACAGATGCTAGAAGGTAAAAAGACTTTGTCCTAGCTCATTCTCTGTCACTCTACCTATTTACTCCAGTTAGAGACTGCAGTTACTTTAACTTTTTTGTTTATCCTTATGTTACCTTTAGTATTGCCCTGGATGGATATAGATCCTACCATTTTAAGCCAGAGAAAAGTTGGTGACTGTTGTGTGCAATTAATATGATTATTATAATGAAGTGTCTCTACCTGGAAAGTCCTGTATCTTCCAGATCTGTTTCATATACTGGGCCAGGATTGAAGGCTCTTACAACTTACTAAACAGTAATTGTATGTGATTCTGAAGATTATTATGAGTCTGGATATTTAGATTACTCAACCCACATTAAAGAAAATCATAATTATTTAGCATAAAAAGGGTGGATGTTCTTTATAACTATTTTTATTTTTGAATTGATCACATATTAGTTTCATGTATATAACATAATTATTCAATATATGCGTATATTGCAAATCATCACCACAGTAAGTCTGGTTAACATTCATTTCCATGTATAATTACACATTCTTTTCTTCTGTAAAGAACTTCTTTGTTATCCTCACCCAAGGACATTTTTTCATTGCTTTTAGAGAGAAAGAGGGATAGAGAAAGAGAGAGAGACATCTGGTTGCCTCTCATAGACTCTCAAACCAGGAATTGAACCCACAACTTATGTATGT
Organism: Glossophaga mutica; assembly: GCA_039655065.1. Classification (NCBI taxonomy): domain Eukaryota; kingdom Metazoa; phylum Chordata; class Mammalia; order Chiroptera; family Phyllostomidae; genus Glossophaga; species Glossophaga mutica. Next base: position 147,750,512 of record CM077306.1, read on the forward strand.
GCCCTTGATCTGGAATTGAACCCACAACCTTTTGGTGTACAAGATGACACTCCAACCAACTGAGCCACACTGGCCAGCACTTCTGATGATAACTTTTAAGATCTCTTCTCTTAGTAACTGTCAAATATACAATGCAGTATTATTAACCATAGTTGCTATGCTGTGCATTACATCCCCAGGGCTTACTTGTTTTATAACTAGAAGTTTGTACTTTTTGACTATTTTCCCCTTTTTTGCCACCCCCACCTTCTGCCTCTTCCTCCAGTAACCACCAGTCTGTTTTCCATATTTATGAGTTCAGCATATAGTTTTTCTCTTTCTCTCTTATTTACTTAGCACAATGCTTTCAAAGTCCATCTATGTTGTGGTAAATATAACATTGTATAGCAAAATTTGGAAAAAATATAGACCTCTAACTATAAAGGATTATTATGAAATATTATATTTTTGTTAAACTATCACATAAAAATATAGTGCTGACATTAAAATATATTCCTGAAATATTTTAAATGTAAATTATATAAAATTGTGTGTTCATATATATATACACACATACATTCATCTGCTATTACAATAGGTGAAATTACCGAGAGATTAAAATGTAAAATAGCAAAAGTTTATTGTGGTGATAACTACAATATAAATATATGTTGTTGTTTTTTTGCTTATTTTTATTTATTTTAAATTATTTTATTGTTCGATTACAGTTGTCTGCATTTCCCCCACCTCTTTCTACCACCCCAGCCAGACCTCCCTCCCTCCCTTGCTTCCCTCTTCCCCCTTGGTTTTGTCCATGTGTTCCTGAAAATTCTTCCCCCCATTCCCCCTCCCCCTGCCCCTCTGGCTATTGTTAGATTTTTCTTAATTTCAATGTCTCTGGTTATATTTTGCTTTTTTTCTTTTGTTGATTATGTTCCAGTTAAAGGTGCAATCATACGGTATTTTTCCCTCAACACCTGGTTTATTTCACTTAGCATAATGCTCTCCAGTTCCATCCAGGCTGTCACAAAGGGTAAGAACTCCTTCTTTGTCTCTACTGTGTAGTATTTCGTTGTGTAAATGTACCATCCTTTTTGATCCACTCATTTACTGATGGGCACATAGGTTGCTTCCAGTGCTTGGCTATTGTAAATTGTGCTTCTATGAACACCAGGGTGCACAGGTTCTTTTGGATTGGTGTTTCAGTATTCTTAGGGTATAATCCCAGCAGTGGAATTGCAGGTCAAAAGGCAGTTCCATTTTTAGTTTTCTGAGGAAATTCCATACTGTTTTCCACAGTGGCTGCACCAGTCTTCATTCCCATCAACAGTGCACTAGAGTTCCCTTTTCTCCACATCCTCTCCAACACTTGTTTGTTGATTTGTTTATGATGGCCATACTGACTGGTGTGAAGTGGTATCTCATTGTGGTTTTAATTTGCATCTCTCTGATGGCTAGTGATGCTCAGCATCTTTTCATATGTCTCTGGGCCCTCTGTATGTCATCCTTGGAGAACTGTCTGTTCAAGTCTTTGCCCATTTTTTAATTTTTTGTTTGTTTGTTTTTTTGTCTTTCTGGAGTGGAGTCGTGTGAGTTCTTTATATATTTTGGAGATCAAACCCTTGTCTGAGTTATCATTGGCAAATATGTTTTCCCATATAGTTGGTTCTCTTTTTATTTTAATACTGTTTTCTTTAGCCATGCAGAAGCTTTTTAATTTGATGAGGTCCCACTTGTTTATTCTTTCCTTTACATCCCTTGCTCTAGGGGACATATTAGTGAAGATGTTTCTGTGTGGACTGTCTAGGACTTTTATGGTGTCACAATTTATGTTTAAGTCTTTTATCCACCTTGAATTTATTTTTGTGTATGGTGTAAGCTGGTGATTGAGTTTCATTTTTTGCATATATCTGCCTGGAACTCCCAACACCATTTGTTAAAGAGACTATTTTTACTCCATTTTATGTTTCTTCCTCCTTTGTCAAATACTAATTGACCATAGAGACTTGAGTTTATTTCTGGGCTCTCTGTTCTGTTCCATTCCATTGTTCTACGTGTCTGTTTTTATGCTAGTACCAGGCTTTTTTGATTACATTGGCCTTGTAATACAGTTTGATATCAGGTATTGTGATCCCTCCTGCTTTGTTCTTCTTTCTCAAAATTGCTGCAGCTATTTGGGGTCATTCATGGTTCTATATGAATTTCTAATATGTTTGTTCTATATCTATGAAATATGTCATCGGTACTTTAATAGGGATTGCATTGAATCTATAAATCGCTTTGGGTAGTATGGATATTTTGATGATGTTAATTCTTCCAATCCATGAGCATGTTCATGCTTCCATTTGTTTGTGTCTTCCTTAATTTCTTCCTTCAGTGTTGTGTAGTTTTCTGCATACAGGTCCTTTACCTCCTTGGTTAGGTTTATTTCTAAGTACTTTATTTTTCTTGTTGCTATATCAAATGGTTTTTTTCCCTGATTTCTGTTTCTGATATTTCATTGTTGGTGTACAAAAATGCCTTTGATTTCTGAATGTTGACTTTGTATCCTGCTGTTTTGCCAAATTCACTTATTAGGTTGAGTAGTTTTTTGGTGGAGTCTATAGGATTTTCTATGTACACTATCATGTCATATACAAACAATGACGGTTTCGCTATGTCCTTTCCAATTTGGGTAACTTTTATTTCTTTTTCTTGTCTGATTGCTGTGGCTAGAACTTCCAATACTGTGTTGAATAGGAGTGGTGAAAGTGGGCATCCTTGTCTTGTTCCTGATCTTAGTGGGAAAGCTGTAAGTTTTTGCCCATTGAGTATGATGTTGGCTGTAGGTCTCTTGTATATGGCCTTTATTATGTTGAGGAATGCTCCCTTTATTCCTAGTTTGCTGAGTGCTTTTATCATAAATGGGTGCTGTACCTTATCAAATGCTTTTTCTGCATCTATTGATATGATCATATGATTTTTGTCTTTTAATTTGTTTATGTGATGTACTATGTTTATTGATTTGTGAATATTATACCATCCTTGTATCCCTGGGATAAATCCCACTTGGTCATGGTGTATGATCTTTTTAACGTATTGCTGGATGTGGTTTGCCAATATTTTGTTGAGGATTTTAGCATCTATGCTTGTCAGTGATATTGGCCTGAAGTTTTCTTTCTCTATTATGTCTTTATCTGGTTTTGGGATTAGGATGATGCTGGCTTCATAAAAAGAGTTTAGGAGTCTTCCATCTTCTTGAATTTTTCAGAATAGTCTGTGAAGGGTAGGAGTTAGCTTTTTCTTAAATGCTTTGTAGAATTCTCCTGTGAAACCATCTGGTCCAGGGCTTTTGTGTGTTGGGAGTTTTTTGATTACTGCTTCAATTTCATCAGCTCTTATTGGTCTGTTCAGGCTTTGTGCTTCTTCTTCATTCAGTTTTGGAAGATTATATTTTGAGGATCTGTGAGATTCAGTGGTGCAGTCTCCTTGATCTCCTGAGCTTGCTGGTCTTGGACTGTTGTTTATGTTGGCTCTCCGTATGTCTTTGGGTTTTGATTGTTGTTGGTTCTTTCTTTGGTTGGTCCTTCCCTCCAGCCGGTTTCTTGAGGGTCACTCCATCCACCATATCTTATATTCTGTTGTGCAGGTGTGGGCAGGTTGTGTTGAAGCTGGTTCTTCTGTGTGTATGAGGTTTCGAGGCTTCTCTCTCACTCTTATTCAGTTGTTTGTTCTGGGTAATTTCTCCACCACTTAGTTGTTTTTCCAGATTGGTTCTGGGTTGAGGTTAGTGTGGCTTCCACTCCCTCCTTCACCTTCTTCTGTTGTTATCTGTTGGTGGTTCCTTTGTTGGTGGGTTTCCTCTTCCAGCGGGTGTCCTGGTGTTCACAGCTCCCACCTACTTGGGTTTCCCTGGGAAAAAGTTGTGCATTCCCATTCTGCAGGGCACACAGGAAGTTCTAAATGTGTATTGATAGTTGGCTCTGTCAAGCTTCACAGCTCTTCTTTTATGAAGCTTGTCTTAAAATGAAACAACAGATAATAAGAAACAATATTAGAGTGAACATAGTCAAACTGTAACTTCCGCATAGGAACATGTGGCTATTGAAGCCCAGTGCATTTTTATCCACTGCTTTAATTGATAGGCTTTTGATAATCACAGATAAATAAAAATTATTTATTTATTTTCCAATGCCAGGTAAACATTTATATAACTTCCACCATTGCCCAATAAAATAGGTCATTATCCCTTGATGTCTGTTTGTTATTGTTTCTGATTTATTAGACCTAATAAATTTATGGCACTAACTAAGGAATTGATCGTTTTGGCATTACTTTAATCATTCCCCGCTTTCCAGTTACTTGCTCTCATATTGTAGCCATGGATTCTAAAGCCAGCCAAGCAATCTGCCTCTCAACCCAGTCACTTCAGTTCCTGGGCTGAATCCAATCTCACACATGGACATAAACAAATCTCATTTCAATTCTCAACCAGGAGAAATGCCTTTTTGGTGTGATCCAGAAGAGATCTAAATAGCAAAACTGTGTTATGAGTAAGGTTTGTTAATATCCAATGAGTTTGGCAGGATTTCAATTCTTAGTACCCCATGAGGGTGCTTATGAGTGTAAAGTAGAATATTATGCAAGAATCTGAAGTTTATTAGTCATATTTACTTACCTTATAAAAACAAAATTATCTCTCTCAATTGTTTTGAAGACAGCTGCAGCTAACACGTCTATTCCTCTGGGTACTCTCAGACTTGGGTTATATTTTCTCAACTCTTTGGAACAGTTTAGATTCTGGCTACCACACTGCTATACTGCAGCAAAAATATTATTCAGAGCATATTATTTATATGATTCACCACAGAGAGGGAACTTCAGATTTAGAAAGTTTCCAATGTTGTGTGAAATGGAAAACCTTGATACAGTGGCATAAACCACCTCTGCTTCTACCAGGAGGGCAGCTATTCAGAATGGAGAGTTGGATGGCAGATACTGTTTTTAACTGGGAAAGTTGATGCTTAAAAGAGAACAGAATGGTCAAAATTGGGACCTACCCTGTATCTGGATTTAGAGACTCCAGGTTTCTTTTTCTACTAGGACTCAAAATCACTTTGGTAGTTAATATGTGTCAGGAATATCCTATACTTATGGTATAAAGATTACAAATTGTAAAGCAATAGACCCCACTTCCATTTGTATGTCACTATAGTATTTCTTCTTTTTTTAAAAAGTTGAATTAGTTAGTTTAGGCCAGGGGTCAGCAAATTTTTTCTATAAAGGGCCAGGGAGTAATATTTTAGGTCTTTTAGGTCATATGTTTCCTGTTGCAAATACTCAACTTCACTGTGGTGGCTTGAAAGCAGCCAGAGACAATATGTAAATTATGGGTATGCTTGTGTTCCCTAAATTTTTATTTCCACAAATAGGAGAGGCAGAATTGGCTTACAGGCTGCAGCTTACAACCCCTGGTTTAGGGTTCTTCCCATCTGAGGCAAAAGACCAGAGATCAAGTAATTCTCTTAGGTTCTTAATCTTAGCTATATTTTAAAAATTCTAAACTCTTAGAATTTTGTTTTTTATGTCTTGAATTATCTACTTTAAACCTGCAACAGCTAATTAAAAAGTAATTTAATTATAAAATATTTTTGAGGAGTCTTAAAACTCCACTCTGGTTTTGCTTAATCTACTAGTAATTTGAAATTAGTTGATTTATTAATATGTGTCTGTATTCTGTGAATACTCTCCCATGAGATATCTAAACATCTTTAGGTGTTTTCTCTGTTACTGCATCAAAACTTTGTTTCATATAATAATCTGTCTCTTAACGTGTCTACTCAACATAATCACACAATATTTAAATTATTGATAAAGTCTAATGCCCTGCATCACAATGAGGAAAAATTTCTGAACAACAGGCAATTGGGGATTTTCAGAGGCTAAGAGGGAAAGCTAGGCAAAAATAACTGCCTGGGCCATTCATCATCCCCTCCTAAACCTCTCAGTATTAGGATGTTATTATACAATTCATTTGGTTTGTTCTAGAAGCCCCTATTACCATCTTCGTTTTCTAGGTAGTCTAAAGGTCAAAAGGACCAATGAGCTTTCATGGCTTGCTCCATCAGATTATTTATTCTGCTTTTAATGTCTTATAATTTGTTTTGTCATCACAATGTAAATGCTTCATAACAAGTACATCAGTGAGAATTGGTATCTTTAATTTGCCAGTTGATGACATCATATGGCAATGTCATACAATCCCAGAGGTAAAAGGGACTTAAAAGGAATCTATTTCCTCTTTTTATTCAAAAGCAAGTTCTGGATATTATCCACATTCCGTTTTCTACTGGAGACTAGTGGACATTTTGTATTCATGTCATTGTCAGCAAATAGGGAAAGAACCAAGATTTAGCACACACTAAATCTTACAATAAAACAATGTCAAGTAAAAACTATTTACTAAAAGTAGGATATCTATAACTGCTTAATATTCTACCTCCTTTCTTTTTGAATAGTAACATGGATTATTCAGAGGTGACATAGGCACTCACATTCTGAATTTATTGAATTCAAGCACAGCATAAAGCATTTATGCTTAATTCTCTACTAAACCTAAAAAATGTAGCTAGGAGTCAATAAATAAATAAATAAAAGAAATATAGAGCCATCACTTTTTAAGTTGTGGTTTTTCTGACCTTTCAATGTGCTTTGCCATTTTTACCAAGTTGACTATATTAATGAAAAACTGTAATCATGATCCACCAAGAGATAGAACAAGGGAGAGAATGAAAGAGAGGGGGACAGACCATGTCGTATGGGGTAAATGAGCCAATTTCCATCGTCCCCTTCCTGATATGCAAGCCTAAAAGAAGTAGTTTAATTGTAAATACAAAATAAGATTGTATGTTATAAATAATTTAAAGATAATAATAAAACTGAGTGTAGATTCTTAAAAATCATAATGTGTATGCTGGCATTCTAAGTAATGTCATTGGCTAAGATGTTTCTAACCCCCAAGTTTTTTGTTTGTCTAAGCTCTAAATCAGGGACAGGTTGACCAACTATGGGCTAAGTAAAAAAAAAATAATAATAATAATAATAACATAATATAATCACATTTTAAGAGGTTGCTGAAAAATTGTAGCAATTTTTTTCTCTTGTTACTTAAGTTGCTACAAAATATTCTCAGTTTTGCTTCTTGGGCTGCCAAACACCTAACATTTTTACTATATGGCTTCTTAAATAAACAATTCATTGACCCTTACTTTAAACAATTATTGTGGTTAATGTTTCATTTTTATATATGTAAAATATAATAAATCAGATTTATGAGCTTGGAGAGCATTTTAATTATCTTTCAATAGCATTGTTAATTTGGAAAGTAATTATAAAGAAGGATCCAGCACACAAGGATGTCACTGCTTGTGTTAGTTTCCAGTCTAAGTGCATAACGGTTCATTACAAACCATTTGAACTACCTCTGAGTACTGATGGTACATCCAGTCCTGTAGTACTCCATATTCCTAAATTTAAACATTTGAAGTAAACAATGATTGTACACTTTGTAAATACTGAAAAAAAGAACCTTAGTTACTTCAATTCTCACATTCTCTGTGACCACAAAAATGTTTGCAAAAAACGATCTACCTTGAAGAGTTAAATGCGAACTCAAAATTATTCCCTGATGGTCAGTGGTGAACAAAACTATGAAGAATATTAGCCATGCAACACTAAAATGTAAATAAACTGATATTACATAGGAAAAATGACAAAAGATGTTCTTACATTGCCAGAAAAAATCAAGAAGACAAAGTTTAATGTCGTCATTGTTTTCATCAAAAGCTCAATACTTTTTCTAAAGAAGTAGATCAAATAATGTCAGTGTTCACCATTATTTAATTTTTTGCTCCGATTTTTGCAGAAGGAGAAAAATTGGAAGTTTTTACAGATGTGTAGTCATTATAAAAAGCAAAAAAAGTAACTCTTTTCTGAACTTAACAACTTTACTGTGTTACACAACCATTAATAACACTGAATTTCCTTTTCATTTTTAACTTTCAAGCAGTTGTGCATATTTTCTGTGGTTTAACAAAAATCGGTTATTGATTGGTTTCATTTTTTCAGTTGGTCAGATTTTAGAATTTAAAATTTACAATGATATTGCACAGAGCCACAGCAGTGAAATTTCTCTCCTGATATGCCATCTGGAGAAGGGAGAGCTATTAGCAAGCAATCCTGGCCTCCTTCCATCCTTAGGCACCCTCTCCCTGGGACGGGGAGTTGAGGGGCAGAAGGGCTAGTCAGTTGCTATAATTCTATTTTCAAGGATCAGCCCTGCCATGATTGAGAGAGTAAATTGGTTTAATTCTGGTGTTCAGCGTTAGGAAATCCATTTGAATTTGGACATAAGTTTTATTCTCTAATATCTGCTTCATGAACTCTATTGTCTTATTTCCCAGTCAGCGCAGATCCTGAGTGGAGATGGGAATGCTTTTTACTGGGTCTCCTCAGAGATCCCAAAGGCAGAATAACAAGTTGTTTTAAATCACTTTTATAGTATCCAGGATAGTAGATAGATAGATAGATAATAGATAATGACAACGCTGGTGTTTTAAATTACAAAACGTTGAAATGCTTCACAGTTTTCTTTTAAATATGACCAAGAAAACTGTTTCTTTGAATTTCTTGTCCCTGTGGCTTATATGCATGGCAAGGTTTCTGGACAGTGACAAATCCAAGGCAAAAATCTTGCTAAAATAAAAGGAAATCTTCAAATCAGAACTGTAGAAGCATATCAATTGAAATATATTCAACAAATATTTATAAAATGTTTCCAGTATGATGGTATTAGGATTATGAGGAAAAACAAGACTTTGCAGATGAGCAAATGAGTTTAGAGAAAGACTAAAGTCATTCCATTGTTAATCAATAACCTCATAGTGTATACTCCCACCCTTTTCTTGGCCAAAAATAACATTTTTCAACAATCTTTTCTACTATCAGATTTCCCTTGAAGCTCAGAAGAGGCAGTTTTTTTTAAATCTTATTTTATAGGCAGCAGATAGTTAATGATAGAACTTGCAGTGTATATTGTACTGCAATATGTTAAGATTCATATATGGTACTTATTGTGAGTTATTAAAGAAAAGGTAAGGCTTTTCAATGTACAGACATATACTGAGAAAAATGTCATATTGCAACCTGCTATAAAATATAAATTGACCTTCTGGTATCATTGTCAGAGATGAATGGATCATTCTGTGACCCAAACAGGCATTTCTCAGGGTTTAATCAAGGAGGTAAGGAATTGTGAAGATCACAGAGTTCTGGCTTTCCCTTCTTTTTGATTTGGATTTCAGCTGAACGTATGCTCTCCCCTTCGTGACACCGTCTCATCTCACCACAACATTGCCTAATTAACCTTTTTCTCATTAGCACTTCCACATCTCTCTTTATATCTCTTTTATCACATAAATAATCCTATAATAACCTAGAATTTTAATTACCTGTGATTATACTTGTCTCTCCCACTTGCTAAATTTATGGAAGATAGTGACAATATCATAGTTATTTTTATGGGCTCCATATTGTTTAGCAATGATACTCAGTCCAAAATTATTGAGATAAGTTTGCTGTTAATACAAAGAGTGACGTCAACAAGATGGCAGAATAAGAAGTCTGCGCCCTCATTTTTCCACAGAAACACCAATTTAGCAATAACACATAGACCAAAATACCTCTATGCAAGGTCAAGATGCCAATGAAGAAGTTGCAATACCCCAGACGAGTAAAAAACTAAGAGAGCAGTATTGAAGCTGGTAGGGAGAAACTTCACTTTACTCACAATAACACTTTTTCTGAGGACAGCAGAGCTCAGTGCTGAGAGAGATCACCTTTGCCCATGACTTCCTTTGGGGTGGGGTGAGAGGGTGCAGAGAGAGATTTGAGCAAATGTCCAACATACCTGTCTTTCAGTGTGTTGCCTGAGGGGCCAGTTTCTGTGTTGTCATGTACAGAGTGCTGAGGAAACAGTTTGGGCAGCTAGAAACAAGGCAAAAGGGGTAGATTGCTTGCTGTGGTTGGCTTAGATTTGACAGATTGGGAGAAAATACAGAACTGAGCTTTCTCCCTCAGAGAGAGGGAGAGGAGTGCACATAGGTCCAAATTTCTAGGTCTTTCAGTGCTTTGGCAGGGGGGTGGTGCCAATTTCTGCTTTGCTGCACATGGAATTATGAAGAAACCAGCATAGTTTGAGTTTCTGGGCAAGCTAGGAACAAAGGAAAAGGCACTGCTCTACCATACTGGGAAAAGGGGCAGATATTGAGACTTTCTTCCCCAAGGGGGGAGGAGAGGCATGGAGCATGCCTTCAATGCTCCCAACCTTTTATTGTCTAACTGGAGAGCTGGTTTCTTTATTGCCTCACATGAAACACTGATGAAAGTAGCATAGTTGTTATACAGAAGGAGCAAGAGAATATGTGCTCCTTAAAAAAAGACAAAACCAAAAACTGGTGCCTGAGGCTGATTAGAAGAAAGATCCAGAATCTCTAGATGGGTGCATTGGTGAAGGTCTTTCCTTGTTAAAGCCAGTCTATAAAGTTTGAGAGAAGTAGCTGTTTCTTCTAACGTGTAAACATCAATGCAAAGCTACAAGGTACACTATTAGGAAAACATGGCACAATCAAAGGAACAAGTGAATTCTACTAACCAACCCTAAAGAAATGGAGATCTATGAATTGCTTGACAATTCAAAAGAATTTTAAAAGCTGAGTGAGTTACAAGAGAAGAGCAAAGACCAAATAAAATCAGAAACATCAAGGAATTCTTCAAGTTGAAGCTAAAGGATGATAAACAGCAATATAAAAGCATATGAAAGCATAAAATTCACTGGTAAAAGTAAATATACAGAATACTGTATTTTATAAAGGTGATGTGTAAATCACTTTTAACTCTAGTATAAAAGTCAAAGATAAAAGTATTAAACATAACAATAAATGCTTAAATTTGTTAATGAATATTCAACATAAAAAGGGTAAATTGTGACATCAATAACATAAAGTGTTTTGAGTGGGAGAGTGGCGTTTAATTTTTGTAAGTGATTGAAATTAAGTTGTTATTGGTTAGAAACAGACTGTTATAATGCTAAGGTATCTTTTGTAAGCTTCATAGTAACCACAAAGAGAATACATAAAAAGCTAAAAGAATTAAATCATACCATTACCTCCCACCTGCCCTCACAAATCACAAAGGTAGAAAGCAAGAGAGGAAAAGGATGGGGATGTCAAAAATAATACAACTTCCTTGGCCAATAGGACTCAGTTGGGTGGAGCATCATCTCACAAACTAAAAGTTTGCAGCTTCAATTTCAGGTCAGGGCACATGCCTAGGTTGCATGTTTGGTCCCTAGTCAGGGTGTGAACATTTCTCTCTCACATCAATGTATCTTTCTCTCTTTATCTCCCTTCCTCTCTCTCTGAAATCAATAAGCATGTCCTCAGGTGAGGATAAAAAAAAATACAGAGGCTAATTGGAAAGAGTTCCTATTGGCTAAAAATGGAAAATTTGTGCAACAAAGTAAATATAGTACAGTGGTACCTTAGTACTTGTTGGCTTCAGAACTTGTCAAACCCGGTACTTGTCACATTTTGACAAGAAAAATTGTTTCAGCACTCAGCGCTTGCTCACCACTTGTTGCACTTGTTAGAACTTGTATGAGTCACAATACCATACCGTGAGAGAAAATGCTTTATCAATCACTTCTTGCTCATCATTTATTGGAACAAATTAACGAGTACCAAGGTACTACTCTATTGGATTATAACCCATAATCCATAGAATAAAATAGATATCCATGAATTTATATCAATATAAATAAGTGAGTACGTAGATAAATGGGGATAAAAAGACTATTCTCCACATAAGAGTTTTTTTTTTTTTAAGATTTTATTTATTTATTTTTAGAGAGGGGAAAGGAGGAAGAAAGAGAGGGAGAGAAACATCAATGTGTGGTTGCCTCTCACGTGGCCCCCACTAGGGGCCTGGCCTGCAACCCAGGCATGTGCCCTGACTGGGAATCGAACCTGTGACCCTTTGGTTCACAGCCCGTGCTCAATCCACTGAGCTACGCCAGCCAGGTCCACATAAGAGTTTTAATTAATAAATCTGGAAGTATTGAGAGATGCATAAAATCACCATTAAGCAAATACCACAATTATAATTGTTGCAGGCAAGATATGATTAGTACTAAAAGTCAGTAGGCAAAAGTTTGAGGAAAGCAGAATAATATTATCTCAAATGATCTCCCTCCAGATCTTTATCTTTTGCAAAGGTAACTATAATACAGGGGAGAAACACCCCCTTAGTCAAGTGACCAAGGTCAACATCAGTAGTAATACCATCAGTTTAGTGCACTGAGAAGAACACAGTATTTCTGTGGCATACTCAACGTCGTTTTGAGAAAATATTAGATGAGCTCAAACTGAAACACATTCTCCCAAACAACTGACCAGTACTTAACAAGACTAAAAAAGGTCATGAAAAACAAGGGGCCAGTGAGAAACTCTCACAGATTGGTGAAGGTTAGGGGATACAAAAGCTAAACACAATATGAGATCCTGGATTGAATACAAGAATATGAAAGGACATTAGGGGGAAAAGTGGTAAAATTTAAATAGTCTTTAGTAATAGTCTTTTACAAATGTATGGTGTGCAGGTTTGGTAATTATACTATATTTTCCTAAGTTGTTAACATGAGAGAAAACTGGATTAATGGGCAAGGCCTGTTCAGAATGTATCCAGCCATGTAATATGAAAAAGAGACATTTTTTGAAGAAGAGACAAGAAAAGTTGTACACAGGACAGTGACACCTCAGTCCTCTTCAAAGTAGGCACTTTGGGACCTCACACAGTTCTCTTAGTGCTTCTTCCACTGATCAGAACACTGCAAAATCCTTTCTTGGAATCACCGTCAGCTGCCCCATTGTATTTTTCTGAATCTCATCAAAGTTCTGAAATCTCTTCCCTTTCAAAGGTGATTTTAGTTTTGGGAAAAGACAGAAATTGCAGGGTACTAAGTCTGCGCTATAGGGGGACTGAGTCACCTGGGCGATTTGATGTTTCACCAAACACTCTGTGCAAGATGTGATACATGAGCGGGCGTGTTGTGTGATGAAGCTGCCAATCACCAGTTGCCCATAGCTGCAGCCATTTTTGTCACATTGCATCTCTCAAACCATGAAGAATGTTGAGTTAGTACTCCTTATTCATTGTTTGGCCTGGAGGGGCGTACTCACGATGGACAACACCTGCACAGTCAGAAAACACAGTTAACATGGGATTGATCTTGCTGCGACTTTGCTGCACCTTCTTTGGGCGTGGAGAACCAGGCAACTTCCATTGGGATGACTGGGCCTTTGTTTCCACATCATAGTCATAGGTCCATGAGTCATCTCCAGCTATGACCTTCTTTAGGAAATCTGGTTCATCAGTAAGCTGTTTGAATCATCATTACCAACTGCAGCACAATGTTCCTTCTCCTCTGGTAGCAGAAGCCATGGAACAATTTTGCTGTGACAGGTTTCATGCCAAAATCCTGCATCAATATCTCAGACACAGTAGTCTTTGGAATCCCCAGATCAGCTCTAGTTCTCCCACTGTCAGTTGACGATCTTTGTTAATTGCAGCCTAGACATGTTCAACACTCTCAGGTGTTCTGCTTGTTGCAGGCCTGCCAGGATGTGGATCACTTTCAATAGATTCTCAACCATCTTTGAAGTATTTGTATCTCACTTTTATTTACACTGTACTCATTGCATCATCCCCAAAAATCTTCTGAATCATCCTAATAGTTTCTAAGGAGGAATGTTGAAGGTTAAGGCCAAATTTGATACAGATCTGTTGCTCTACTTGCTCAGTCATTTGGAATGCAATGGCCACGCAGTACACATGCTCACTCAGTGGTGTCTACCATTCCCTCTGACTAGTACAGTGAAGTCATTGTTCACACATGCACATTTCAGTTCACTGTCCTTGGCTGCCAGGTTACATGGATATCACACAAACTGTTCTCATATTAATAATGGCTAGGCTTTTTCTGGACATACCTCATATATGAACTTTCTCTACCGTTTTGCGGCTTGTAGGTCCAGATTAAATAAAAAATAAGTTTAAAAAAGCAATTATACAGGCTAGAACCAGAAAAAAATAGAGATTACATAAGTCAACATAGGCATAATTTGAAATAAACTATTGAATGTACAAGGCAGGTTTCAGGATATCACATAAAGTTTAAATCAGTACAAAGAGGACTATGTATTGCATAAGAATACATACTTAAGAAATAAAAAGTGACTGATAAATACCAACTTCAATACTTGTAATTTCTGGGAAGCAAGGGAGGAGAATAATATTGGTTAGTATCCAATGGACTTTAACTATATCTGTAATATTTTATTGGATCAAAAAACTGTGGTACATTTACACAATGGAATTCTATGCAGCAGAAAGAAAGAAGGAGCTCCTACCCTTTGCAACAGCATGGATGAAACTGGAGAGCATTATGCTAAGTAAAATAATACAGACAGTGAAAGAAAAATACCATGTGATCTCACCTATAAGTGGAACCTAATCAACAAAACAAACAAGCAAGCAAAATATAACCAGAAACATTGAAATCAAGAACAAACTGACAGTATCCAGAGGGGAGGGAGAGGGGGATCATGGGGGAAAAGGTTTTCAGGAATAACTATAAAGGACACATGGACAAAACCAAGGGGGGTTGGAAGCAAGGAAGGGAGGTGGGGATGGTTGGGTGAGGGGAAATTGGTGGGGGCTAAATGTAGAAAACTGTAATTGGACAATAATAAAATAATAATAATTTAAAAATTACAAAAAAGGTAAGGTAAATTTGGCAAAGGTTAGGATTTTTATGAATCTGCTGGTGGGTTAACATATGTTAGTATCTATAATCTTGATTATTCTGACTAAAAATATTAAAAGAAAATGTAATAGGTTAAATAGGGTTCTTTAAATAAAGAATGGAAAACTTGGCTAGTATATATATGATGATGGAAAACATTTTCAAAATTCTAATGCTCATGTCTAGCATTTTTGCAATAAAAATATTAGGCCAGTAATATTGATCCAATTTTGACTTTTTTCATCTGGATTTTGTACCCCAAAACATTATTTTATGATTTTAAATATTAATGTCTACATACAAACATAAAATTCCTTGAGTTCATAGCCAATTACTTTGAGTAGAAGTCACATACAACCACCTATGGGTTGAATTTGGCCTAAATAATGTTTTGTTTAGCTCTATGGCGTTTTTTATAAAATTGCGTAAACATCTAACAATTGGGATATTTCACTTAGAAATTCAGATTTCTGGATTCTTGTTAAAAAAAAAAAACCAGCATAAAACAACAGAAGGTTGGCAACATCGGTCCTGCATTCTAAAGGGGCTGCAGTGCACAGCATTTACCCGCATTGGCCAGGCATGAGTGCTCCAGTCACCAGAACCCACTCCATCCATGCCAAGTATGTATTTGCACCCACATTTATCAATTCGTGTCTTGATTTTGCTGGCCTTGACCTTGGAGCCTACAAGTTTAAGATATGTTGCCTTCAAATGTGAAACAGTAGCTATTTTTCCTTTGGAAAAATCTGTGTGTGTGTGTGAGGCCATTGGTTAGAATAATGTAGGATGGATATTTCTATTACTTTTCCCAAGTACCATAAGTATATAAACTAGAATGAATAACCTGAACATAGTGCTTGTTTTAGAAAGACAATATTGCATGACCAATTAAACCAATAATTTCTAAAGCCATTTAAACAAGATCTGCTGAACCTCCCCCTGGTGAATGTATGAATATAGTTTTAGCAACATTTATATTTATTTAAATACTATTTTTATAGTATTTATCAAACTATGGATCATATTTTTCTCTAGTCCTTATCTCTTTTCCTCCTACTTTTTTTCTTCTATTTACACATTAGAGATAGCATGATACACAGATAACTTGAACTCTAATGGAAACTATCATCTGTGGCCTATTAATCAAATATTATACAAATTTAATAAGCAGATTCTACTAAAACAACATGTTCTCCATAACTTAAGGTTAAATTTTGACTTGATTACTGATTTCCAGTTGTTTTTAGTACTGGCAAACACATGTTACAGTCATAAAATTTGCCTTATTACCACGCAAAACTTCAAGGGTTCTTGTTCTTGGCAACACCACCCCCCCCCGCCAAAAAAAAAAACTTCAGAGCTT
Organism: Glossophaga mutica; assembly: GCA_039655065.1. Classification (NCBI taxonomy): domain Eukaryota; kingdom Metazoa; phylum Chordata; class Mammalia; order Chiroptera; family Phyllostomidae; genus Glossophaga; species Glossophaga mutica. Next base: position 147,766,756 of record CM077306.1, read on the forward strand.
GGTTTTCCTCCCTCTTCCCCCTCTCCCCTTTTCTCCTCCTCCTTTTGTGCTTCTTCCTTCTTCTCTCTCTTTCTTTCTCCTTAAAAGCTCCATAGTTATGGCATGTGTATATAATAGAACACCAATTAACAGTTTAGAACTAGGATTGATGTGCCAGTAACCTCTTATGAACTTCCGATGACAGCAGAGCCCTTTGGCAAAGTTGCAGGGCCGGTTTTCTGCGTTTGACTTGTCATTCCAGGGTAAGCAGTAGGGAAGACATCACTAATTATAGACAGAGTTCCAGGCATTCTTCCCCTGTTTCTGATTTTTGAGAAGGTGTGTCTTTTATTCTCTTCCAAACCTCATCTGTTGGTTACCTGACCTCTGCTATAAGGAGCACTTCTCCCCTGGGTTCTTGATCTTGTTCTCAAACTCTGATCTCCAGATTCAGACTCCAATTCAATAACTTAGCCCTGGTTCCTAAATGCATACTTTAATGACTTGATTGGTTTTTTTTTGTTGTTGTTGTTGTTTTTTTTACTATAAACCACATACTCCAAATAGGTGTTCTGTTTTGATGTTCATAAAGAAAGGTATTTTCATATATAACACAATCCCATGGATGTTACCAGATTTTTAATTCCTCAAGTCTTATGCATGGTAAAACAGTTAGTACCACTGATCCTTTTTTGGCATTGCATTTACAACACACTTTAGGAGAAGTTGGGTAGTGAAATTATTGAGTGAAAGGTTACATAGGGATAAATTTGAATTCTTGTTACCTTATTTTTAAAATAAAATATAGCAAATTTTGCTATTTTCCCTCTGATTTATGTGCCTCTATCATAAACAATTTCCCTATGGCAATGGGTAAAAGAACATTAAATTTTACCTGTGGTGGTATAATTTTTAAATCCCATTTGTTTTTTAAATTTTTTAAAAGATTTTATTTATTTTTAGAGAGGGGAAGGGAGGGAGAAAGAGAGGGAGGAAAACATCAATATATAGTTGCCTCTTGTGTGCCCCCTCCTGGGGACCTAGCCCCCAACCCAGGCATGTGTCCTGACTGGGAATTGAACAGGAACTCTTTGGTTCACAGGCTGGTGCTAAACCTACTGAGCCATACCAGCAAGGGCCCATTTGTTTAATTTTCTATGACTTGCTTTCTCACTTCCATCAAATGCAAGGTATAGTTATTAAGACTACATTATATTGATTTTTTTTTTTCCTAGAATCCATTGATGATGAAAAGATGCTTAAGGCCTTGCTTTTGCCATTAACCGATGGACAATAGTTTTTAGAGATGTCGATGAACTGTCTCCATCATTAAAGTTGCATTTGGCCAAAACTTAGTGTTACGTCTAGAATAACATCAATATTACACTGTGAGAAGGTTTTTAGATATTTTAATATACAATATGATAAATAAACTTCAGAAACCAACTCAATTTTAGAATTCTAATGTTGTAAGTATAAATTATAACTATTTAAAATGGTTTTATGTCAAGAAAGTGCTACTCTAACAACTTTATCTTTTGAATACCATTCACTTCTGTTAATTTATTTTTGTGTTTTCTACAATAACCCAGATAATTAACTTAATATGTATTAATTGGCCAATATGTATTCAGCCCCAAAATACACACAGAATAAATATGATGGAAATTCTCCAAATTTTTCATCTTTATACCTTCATGGATGCCAGACTAAACTTGGTATTTATTTATCTCTTTGTTTATTTTACTTTCTTATCTATCTCTTATGAGCACACACGTGTTCTAAACAAGCATGCAAATGAACCAAACTAAAGCAAAGACCAGCAATGCTGTTAGTCTGGCTTTATTTATTTTCATGAACACTTAGAACATCCAGGTCATTTCTTCACTTAAAAAAATATTGAGTGGTTTTAGCTATACAGAAAAACTGAACTGAAAGCACAGAGTTTTCACATATCCCTGCATCCTCACCCCCATTTTCCTCTATTATTAATTAACACCTTTTAATAAGGTGGTACACTCATTACAATTGGTGAGCTGATATTGACATATTATTAATTAAATTCCTTAGTTTACATTAGGATTCACTCATTGTATTGTATATCCGCTGGGTTTTGATAAATGACAAATGGAAAATGACTTGTATCCACCATGACAGTATCATACCAAATAACTTTGCAGGCCTAAAAAAATCTATGTACCACCAATTTATTCCTTTCTCTCTCTCTACCCATACCTTAGCACCCACTGATCTTTTTACTGTCTCCTTTTCTAGAATGTCATATAATTGGATTCATACAGTATGTAGCCTTTTCAGATTGCCCTTAGCAATGTGCATTTAAGGTTCCTTCACATCTTTTCATGGCTCTATTGAGCACTTTTTAAAAAAGATTTTATTTATTTATTTTTAGAGAGAGGGAGAAGGAAGGAGAAAGAGAGGGAGAGGACCATCAATGTGTGATTGCCTCTTGCGTGCCTCCTACTGGGGACCTGGCCTGCAACCCAGGCATGTGCGCTGACTGGGAATTGAACCAGTGACCCTTTGGTTCACAGACTGGCACTCAAACCATGGAGCCACATCAGCTAGGGCAAGAGCACTTCTTTTTATAATGGATTAATATTCCATTTTCTGGATGTACCACACTTTATCAATTCATTTATTAAAGGGCATCTTGGTTCCTTACAAGTTTTGGCAATTCTGAATAAAGCTGCTATAAAAATTCGTGTGCGGATTTTTATGTGGAAGTTTGCAACTCTTTTGGGTAAATACCAAAGAGCACAACTGCTGAATCATATGGTAAGAGGATGTTTAGTTTTGTAAGAAACTGGCCAACTGATTTTTAAAGTGGCTGTACCATTTGCATGCCCACTAGCAGTGATGATAGTTTCTATTGCTCTAGGTCCTCACCAGCATGTGGTGTTGTCACTGGATCTGGGCCATTCTCATGGTTCATCTGGTATCATATTGCTTTAATTTGCAATTCCCTAAGGATATACAGTGTTGAACATCTTTTCATATGCATGTTTGCTATCCACGTATCTTATTTGGTGAACCATTTTAGCTCTTTTGTCCATTTTTAATTGGTCGCTTATTTTCTTATTGTTGAGTTTTAAGAGTGTTTCTTTTTTGTAAATTTGGCATACCAGTCCTTTATTACATATCTTTTTTGAAGATTTTCTCTCAACCTGTGGCTTGCTTATTCTTTCTCTGAACAGTGTCTTTTATAGAGAAGAGGTTTGTTTTTTTTTTTTTTAAATGAAATCCAATTTATCAAGTTTATTTTTTGTTTGTAGATCACCCTGTTGGCATTTTTCACTTTTTGAATGCCATCTTTGTAGACTTCAATTACCAAGCATTTCAGGTAGTACCTATGTTTCTTCCTTCCCATTTTTGTAATATGCTTCTGAAATTTTGCTTTCTAAGAATTTCTATTATGTAAAAAAAAGGCAGAAAATGATTGCCTTTTATTACTTGTTACTGAATTGATAAATGAAGAGGAAGAAAGTTAAAGCTAAAAAGAGGTTTTATGATATTTTTGTGCATTATCCTGGTCTTAGTGTTCACCCTTCAGTTAAATAAATAAGGTTGATTGAATAATGTACATTTTAATGATCCTATATGATATAAATTTGATCTTTGATTTCAAGTATTTTTTCTACTACCTTCAGGTCCCTGTTTCTTAATGTGTATCCTTGAATTCTAGTCAGTTCCTGTCATGTACACATGAAATGTGTTGTCAGCCACACTGCGGTTTACTTTAGACACACTGTCACGGCTCCTGTTTGGGCTGCCACCCTTCCTTCCACCCCAACTCCTCATGCGCCCCTCTTTGTGAGCCTGTCACAGCTTCCCTTGGAGCACATGAGTCACTCATTCAAGTAAGATAGGGTGTGAGGCAGTGCTATAAATGTTGTACCTAGAGACTTTTAAAATAGAATAGTGGATTGGCAAACAAATGGGCTAAATTTCAGAAAAGACTATTTTTTTCATATTTTGCAGACAAAAGGAGTTTTGAGTGAAATAGAATGCTAGTTACTCAAATACTGGAAAGGGTGACTCTAGTCTGGAATAAAATGTTCACTGAGGATAAACTTTTCTGAGTTGGCCCTGGGATAACCCAGCAAACCTGGATAATTCTAGCTTATCTCCTTAAATACTGCTTGCTCTTTGGAAGAAGGATTTGCTTACTGTATAAATGTATAAGTTTATTTTTTATGAATGATTGTTAGTTTTAAAGAAATTATATAATTCTTTTTACAGTGTGAAATTGATGAAAAATGTCTGAGTTGTAGCTACTGAATACATCCTTAGAGACCCCCCAGAACAATTACAGAAACTGGGAAGTGTGCCTCTATAATTTTATATTTGGGTTAAATTACAAAGGTTCACATTGTCCATGACAAGCAAAGATCTGTTTTCGATAAACTACATTTAAACATGTGGCTTAATAATAATGAAATAAATACGTGGGTAAGTCTAGACCAATGTTTTGCATACAGTTGGCATTATTTAAATTATATTTGCTAAGTTTTCATAAATATAATTATATCCAAGAAGCACTCACACTGAATATTATTAAATAGTGAGAAAATATCCTGTTTTTTTAAATTCAAGATATGGGTTCCTTATTCTCTTCTAGAGGTTTTAATGATAGTGAGATGGTGAAAACATTATTAGGCATTGATTGTCATAATAGAGTGAAAATATTTGATGCTTTGAGAAGAATGTGAAGTCAGGTGAGACTTCACTGATGTTATCCTTATGGTTATATCTTTAAAACTTGCATAATTTAATAATATTTTACAAAGGTCATATTATAGCCTTTCTATATGATAGTTTAAAAATTACATATCCTTTTGTACATTGTATTGGGCTCATGATCTTATATGTAGCCTTGAAGAAAATGACACATAGGAAACATTTTATTGTTGACATAGGCAATATTTTAATCCAAATCATGAAAATGTTCTGTGCTTAAAATTCATAGACATTGTTGGGAATAGAGAAGAATTAGGGACAGAATTTTAGAGCTAACCTTTCTAGTATAACATCTCTTTTACAAATTCAGCAAGGCCAGGTGAGCTGAATTGAAAGGGGACCAAGCTTAACCTTTTACCCTCACCCCCAGTCAGTAACCCCCCAGAGTCTTCCTAGCCTCATGTAATGACTGTTCTATATTTCTAGTCTCAGACAGAAAATCTTGGAATGATTTTTTTCTTGTTTTTCTTAATCTCCATATTTAATCCATATCAAATTTTGTCAAGTTATTCAAAATATATTCAGAAAACAATGACTCTTACCCCCTCTACAGCTGCCACCATCATTCCCCTCTTCTCCCATCATTGTAATTATCTCCTTGCTGGCTCTCAGTACTGTTTTCCTTCACTCTTTGCTCCACACATCAACCAAAGTGATCCTTTAAAGTTTAAAAAATGAGTCAAATCATTTAATGCTCGTGCTCAAAACTCTCTTTTATACTCCCTAACCCATTCAGAGTGAATCCAGGCGTTCCCCTTGGTGCACAGTGCCCACCTGCAGGCACATCTCTGCTTTATCATTGTTGCTTCCACCACTGTTGACTCTGCTGTAGCCACACTGCTCTCCTTGGGGGTCTTCAAATGCTTCAGAAAAACTTCAGCTCTACTGTCTTGCAGTAGTTGTTCTCTCTCCTTGGAACCTTTTCTCCAAGAGTTTCGCCCTGTTCCTTTAAAAATAATTTTTTTCAGTGAAGTCTTCCATGTTGTTTTATTTAACAAATAAATTAATGGTATTGATCTTCATAAGACAGTCACATCTATTAAATAATTTTGTAAAATCAAGTTTTCTTGTGATAGGCAATCATAGAGGTTCAGAGTAATTGATGTTGAAGCACTCAAAATCTTTTGGGGGTAAAATGGTTAACAGCAGTGATCCATTGTTATGTTTTTGTGTCCTCACCCCACACTTTTTTTGTTTCTCTCAGAAGGGCCATGCTTTGAGAAATTGAAATGGAAGCATAAGGAACTAAACTGTCAACTCATATGGAACTTAGAAAGCCATAAAAACCAAGAAAATTATGTTAGAAAGTTTTCATCTATCACCCTCTATAAGCCATTTGATTCCGTGTAATTAATAGAATTCATTTTATGTTTTACACTGTAAACAATATGCAGGAAGAGCTTTACAATTTTAATTCTATATACCATGCCTGGAACATGGAAGTATCTGAATAAAGTTAATAATTTCAGCAAACCACAAGCATCAAACTAAGCAAGCAGTCACCTAATAGCATTTAATAATTTATGTTCCAGGAGAACACATATTTGAAAATATAATTGCTAAAAATGTATATTCTTTGAATATAAGTAGCCTCCACATACTGTTGCACTCTATGTAAGATAAAAAATAAAGTCCTGGCTGGTGTGGCTCAGTGGATGCAGTACCAGCCTGTGAACCAAAGGGTCACCAATTCGATTCCCAGTCAGGGCACATGCCTCGGTGAGGGCCAGGTCTCCAGTTGGGGGTGCTCAAGAGGCAACCACATACTGATGTTTCTCTCCTTCTCTTTCTCCTTCCCCTCCCCCTCTAAAAGTGACTAGATAAAATCCTTAAAATGTTTTTTATCTATCACTTGGGAACATACATGACCTGAAGGATGCTTCATTAAATACAATAGGGATAAATAATTTTGGTTTTATGTAAAAGCATGGTTTTTATGTTTTTGAGAAAAATATATTCACTGAATATTTTTAGTGTGAATGACAAAATTTGATAAGTTTTCAGACTTTTTCTTATAATACATTGAAAAGGATATTTTATGTTTTTATTCTTTAAATTTTTTGAAAGGGACATTTTAAGAGACATTTTACCAATAGTATTATAAATAAATTGATAATGCAAATGCTACCTTTGTTTATATAACTTTGATCTTTGTGATCTTCATGTTTATATCCAACCACATGATTTCAGGAACATTACAAAGACAAGCATTATTTCATCAAAATAAAATATTAAGTATTTTAAAAAGAATAGCCCATTAGGTTAAAACAATAGTTTCTCTGCATAGTCTGGCCACTTGTTTTATTTTGGTGATAGAGCTGGAAGTGCATCCTAATAACAGGTGATGAGGGAAAGCAGGTCACCAGGAATAAAGAACAACACAGATAATTTTTAGTTATCTAACAGGGGAGGATGAGGATAGCTTTTAATATAGAGTAAAAGCCGAATACTCTATCAGGGTGAGAAGACAGCCCCTTGGAACTTTGGGCTGGATCTATTTAGATAATACCACAAGCATTTCCAAACTGATCCTGGAAAACTGGGCTAAGGGAGAGGCTGGTGCAGGAATCTGGTGATGATAAAAGGACTGGAGTGTCTGGGAACCATCTGCCTCCAAAACAACTTAGGATCTGGAATAACTTAAAAGGTCTTGAAAGATATAAAACCTAAGATTCAGTAACCAACTATTTGTTATCTTCCCCATAGAACTTATGTATGAGTAGCACATTTTTATTTTAATAGCCTTTGTTATATGACAATACTTCTTCACTATCAAAAAATTTAGCCATTGAAGAGAAAAAATAGAACTTCCTCTGTTAATTATTATGATTTTTTAGATTTTTAATTTTTAAAAGATTTTATTTATTTATTTTTAGACAGAGGGGAAGGGAGGGATATAGAGAGGGAGAGAAACATCAATTTGTGGTTGCCTCTTGTGTGCGCCACCGCCCCCCCCCCCCAACCAGGAACCTGGCCTGAAACCCAGGCATGTGCCCTGACAGGGAATCAAACCAGCAACCCTTTGGTTCAAAAGCCAGTGCTCAATCCACTGAGCCACACCAGCCAAGACCCCTCTTAATTATTGTTATATAATTTTGGTGCATGTAATTTTATTCATTTGTCTACATAAGTATTTATATTCACAGTCTTTTCACCTTGGAGTCCAGGTCTCAGGTTTGAAACCACTTTTGTTTTCTGTCTGTACTTGCTCGCTTGATAACCTTATCCAGTCACAAAAGCTTTAAATACCATCCATGTGCATACAGTTCCCAAACATATACCTCTACACAGATCTTTTCCATAAACTCCAGGTATGTATGTATGTATGTTTTCGTGTGTACTTTTGTATTTATAATCTGTATCTATCCATATGCATGGGTGTTTGTACGCATGTTTGTGTGTTTACTGCATTTTGGATAGTTCCACTGGGCTCCTGTTCCGTAGTCTTACCCACCACACTTAATGATAATGATGTTTTTGAAATTTCTCTTCCCCAAAAGCTGTACGGTATCCCTGACTCCTCTCTTCTTTCACACTCCTCATGTGGTACACTAGAACAATAGCCTGGCCTAAGTTTCAAATTATGCTTATAATCAATTTCTCACCTCCATTGGCATAACCTTTAGTTAACCACCATTATTTCTCCCCTACATTATTAAAATTGCCCCCTAATTTTCTGTCTGTACACTGCTTTCTCTTTCAGAGTGGGCCTGTATCACCCCATACATCCATCTCTCTCTGTCTCTCTCTTCCTCTCCTTCTCTGTCCACTCTCCCCTTTCCTCCCTCTCTCTCAGAATTTTCTTCTGTGTATTGACTATATCTCATTCAGAATCTATCACATGTCTCTATTTCTAGATTGTGGGGATCCCAAGGGCAGGAACCCATGTCTTATTCAGCTGTGTCTCTTTAGAGATGGCATGTTGTGGGTACTCAGTAAGTGCAAGTGAAACTAGAGATGTGATCAAAAGAGTGAATATGGAATGTGGACTTGAACTTGGGAAAGTTGATGTCCTGGCATTTATAAGGATATGAGGTGTGAGTGGTGGAGAGGCAGAGATGTTCTAATAAGGGAAAGGAAGACATATTTGGATGGAGCTGTTTCAAATGATGGTGAGACTTCTGGTCAAGATGGTGTCATAGGTAGACATGACTCACCCCTTCACACAGCCACATCAAAATTACAACTAAAATATATATCACCCATCATTCAGAACCATCAGAAATTGAGCTGAATGGAAGTCTAACAACAACATAATTACAGAAATCACATCCATCCAGACTGGTAGGAGAGGTACAAACATGGAACAGGTTGGTCCCACACCCACACCTACGTGTGGTGGATAAAAATTTGGGAAGGGTATCTCCAGTGCGAGGAGTCCCGGCCCAACACCAAGCCACCAGCCCAGGGTTCCAGTACAAGGGAAATAAGTCCCCGTGACTTCTTGCTGCAAAAAGCACCAGGGATTGAGTTGGTGGAAGAAACTTCTGGACCCCCAAGCAGTTCCTCTTGAAGAGCCACACACAAACTCACCTATTCATATTTACTCCCTTTTAGTTCCAGGACTGGGGTAGCAGCTTGAAAGGTACTAGTGTCATATAGGGAGAAACAGAAGCAAGGTGAGTAGAGGCCATTGTCCCTTTTCTAAATCACCACCTCTCTGCCTCCCAAAGCCACAGAGCCAGCAAGCTGTTGCCATATCTGAGACTCCATCAAACTGGCTAACAGTCTTTGGCCTGCCTTGGAGATCCCCAGAGATTCTGCCCAACCCAACTTATAGGCCTACCCAAGCTGCTTTTCTCTATGAATGGCTTGCCTTGGCTCCTACAGCACAGCTTCCTAAATCCTCTCAAACAAGCAACAGCTGGTCTCAGTGAACCTCAGGCCTGGCACTCTCCAGTGTAGAGTCATAGCTTGGTTTCTCCTGGGAATCTCCAAGCCTCGCACAAGTAACAGCCATCTCAGAGTGGTCCCTGGCAAGATATAAGTGGGGCTGAACTTGGTCTGTACTACCTGGGAATCCTGAGGGCTAGCACACCCAGTGAACAGCTATAGACCAGGTTGGACACCACCACCCTGACCCTGCAGAGCCAATCCTCCTCAGAGGGCAAAGTCTGGTGGTAAGTGGTTACAGCCAGCCAATCCTTATAGCTGACTGGCCTGAGTAAATCTCTCCATTGATCTCCCCACAGCAACCAAGGCTCAACTAAAAGAGGAGGGTATACTTAACCCATGCAAAAGGCTCACATCAAGTACCCAGCTTCAGTGATCAAGGCTGTACCACTGGATCATATGAGATTACATTAGGCCACACTACCATGACATGGAGTCAAAGAGGTTCTGCCTAATGCATAGAAACAAACACAGGGAGGCTGCCAGAATGAGAGACAAAGAACCATGGCCCAAGTGAAAGAACAGATCAAAACTCCAGAAAAAGAGCTAAATGAAGTGGAGATAAACAAACTATCAGATTCAGAGTTCAAAACACTGTTTATAAGGATGCTCAAGGATATTAGTGAGGACCTCAGCAGCATAAAAAAGATCCAGTCAGAAACAAAGAATATACTCATTGAAATAAAGAACAATTTACAAGGACAAAAACAGTAGAGCAGATAAAACTGAGAATCAAATCAATAATTTGGAACATAAGGAAGAAAAAGCAATGAATCAGAACAACAACAAGAAAAAAAATCCAAAATAAATGAGAATAGTCTAAGCAGCCTCTGGGACAACTTCAAGAGGTTCAACATTCACATACTAGGGGTGCCAGAAGGAGAAGAGAAAGAGCAAGAAATTGGAAATCTATTTGAAAAAACAATGAAAGAAAACTTCCCTAATTTGGTGAAGGAAATAGACATGGAAGTTTAGGAAGCACAGAGAGTCCCAGACAAGATGGATGCAAACAGGCTCACTCCAAGACACATCATAATTAAAATGCCAAAGTTTAAAGATAAAGAGAGAATCTTAAAAGCAGCAAGAGAAAAGTAGTTAGTTACCTACAGGGGAGTTCCTATAGGGCCATCAGCTGGTTTCTCAAAAGAAACTTTGCAGTCTAGAAGGGATTGGCAAAATATCCAAAGTCATAAAAAGCAGGGACCTACAGCCAAGATTGCTCTACCTAGCAAAGCTATCATTTAAAATTGAAGGGCAAATAAAGAGCTTCCCAGACAGGAAAAACTAAAGGATTTCATCATCACCAAACCATTATTATATGAAATGTTAAAGGGACTTATTTAAGAAAAAAAGATCAAAATTATGAACAATAAAGTGGCAAACAAAATACATATCTATCGACAATTCAATCTGAAAAAGAAACTAAGCAAACAAGAACAGAGACAGAATCATGGGTATGGAGAACATCTTGATGGTTGCCAGATAAGAGGGGGCTTTGGGGGAATGGGTAAAGAGGTGAGGGGATTAAGAAGTGCACATAGGTAGTTACAGAATAGGCTGTAACATGGGGGAGTGGAAAGTACAGTATAGGAAATGGAGTAGCCAAAAAACCTATACTCATGACACATGGATATGAACCATAGTGGGCCATTGCCTGAGGGAGTGAGGGGTGCAGACTTGAGGGGCAAAGGGGAAAATCAGGACAGCTGTAATAGTTTAATCAATAAATATAATTAAAAAACAAAACACACAAAAAACAAATGATGATGGGATTATGGTTTTTCTTTTTTAAAAATATATTTTATTGATTATGCTATTACAGTTGTCCCATTCTCCCCTCTTTATTCCCCTCCGCCTGCCCTGAACTCCCACTCCCATGAACATTACCCCCCTTTAGTTCATGTCCATGGGTGGTACATATGTTCTTTGGCTTCTACATTTACTATACTATTCTTAACCTCCCACTGTCTATTTTCTACCTACCATTTATGCTACTTATTCTCTGTACCTTTTCCCCCTCACTTCCCCTCCCACTCCCCCACTGATAACCCTCCATATGATCTCCATTTCTGTGATTCTGTTCCTGTTCTAGATGTTTGCTTAGTTTGCTTTTGTTTTAGATGTGGTTGTTAATAACTGAGTTTGCTGTCTTTTTACTGTTCGTATTTTTTATCTTCTTTTTCTTAGATAAGTCCCTTTAACATTTCATATAATAAGGGCTTGGTGAAGATGAACTCCTTGAACTTGACCTTATCTGGGAAGCACTTCATCTGCCTTTCTATTATAAATGATAGCTTTGCTGGACAGACTAATCTTGGATGTGGGTCCTTCCATTTCATGACTTGGAATACTTCTTTCCGGCCCCTTCTTGCCTGCAGGTTTCTTTTGAGAAATCAGCTGACAATCTAATGGGAGCTCGTTTTTAGGTAGCTCTCTCCTTTTCTCTTACTGCTTTTAAGATTCTCTACTTATCTTTAATCTTGGGTAATATAATTATGATGTGCCTGGGTGTGTTCCTCCTTAGGTCCAACTTCTTTGGGACTCTGAGCTTCCCAGACTTCCTGAAAGTGTGTTTCCTTTGCCAGATTGGGAAAGTCCTCCTTCACTATGTTTTCAAATACATTTTCAATTTCTTGCTCTTCCTCTTCTCCTTCCAGCACCCCTATAATTCGGATGTTGGAACGTTTAAAGATGTCCTGGAGGTTCCTAATGCTCTTCTCATTTTTTTGAATTCTTGTTTCTTCATTCTGTTCTGGTTGAATGTTTCTTCCTTCTGCTCCAAACTGTTGATTTGAGGCCTGGTTTCCTTGCCGTCACTACTGGTTCCCTATAGAGTTTTATTTATTTCACATAATGCAACCTTCATTGTTGCCTGAGTGTTTTTTATGCTGTTGAAGTACCTAGTGCATTCCTGGGGCATCCTGATAACCAGTGTTTTGAACTGTGCATCTGATAGGTTGGCTATCTCTTTGTCGCTTAGTTGTATTTTTTCTGGTGCTTTGAACTGTTCTTTCATCTGGGTCATTTTTTTTTTGGTCTTGGAGTGCCTGTTATGTAATAAGGAGTGAAGCCTTAGGTTTTCACCAGGGCAGGGCAACCCACATCGCTGCGTTGTGACATTGTATTTGGGGGAGGGGTCTGACAGGGAACAATACCACTTGTTCTACTCTCTGCCAGATTTCAGTCACTTCCCCTACTACCCAAAATCAAATTGGGCCCTTCTGTGCAGATTCCTGCGTGGGTGGTTTGTGTCTATTTTAGGTCCCTGTGGGTCTCTTCAATGAACTCTCCTGTGAGGGTGGGAGTTTCTCCCACTGCCGCCTCAACCCACACAAGTGTTTTCAGTCAGAGGCTTTGAGGCTTTATTTTCCTGTACTGGAGCCTTGGGTTGTGCTGTCTGTCTTGCTCCCTACTTGTTCCTCCCAGTTTATCTGCACATGAATGTGGGACCACCCAGTCCCCCCGCCACCGCCTTGCCTGAGTCCTCTTGACCTGGCTGCCCATCTCCACCCCTTCTACCAGTCTGGATGAATGTTTCTTCTTTAACTCCTTGGTTGTCAGACTTCTATACAGTTCAATTTTCTGTAAGTCCTGGATATTTTTGGTTTTTAAGTTTGTTGTTTTCCTTCTTTTGGATGTCTGAGGAGGCAAAATGTATCTACCTACAACTCCATCTCGGCCAGAAGTTTCTGTCATTGAGATTATGGTTTTTCAATGCAGTAGCCAGTAAGTGTAGAATGAAGAGGGTGTTGATAATTGAGAAGTTTAAGGTGTCAGAATGTGAAATGTATCGATCCCTGATGTAAGTTAAGCCAATGAAGATAATTACAAGGGAAAAAACAAAAGCTGAGATTCTCTTACAAACTTTTACATTATAACCATAAAGTTAGAAATTTTAAATGTGTTTATTTTATTAAATCCTCTAGCAACTTCCAAGATAGACACAGTTACGGAAATGAGGCCCAGAATGGTGAAATGACTTGCCAAATGTCCACAGATAATAAAAAGTGAAACCTAAACAAAAAATTCTATTTATTTGAATCCAAAACCCATGCTACATCTACTATGCTACTTCGATGTCACTATTAAAAACCCAAAGCAGGTGATGAAGTTTTCTGTCAAATGGGAGATTGAGCTAAAGTAAGATTTGGGTGGAAAAAGTGGAGCCACTTAAGTGAAAAAAACTTGAACCACTGTGTGTTGCAGGGACAGAAAACTTAATTCAAACTACATTAAAAATAATATTGACTCACCTAACTAAATAGCTCTCTAACTTTTGAGGCATCTTCCCAGGTGCAAATAATATGAGCAGGGTATTGTTTCCCTTCCCATTTCTTTTTTTAAAAATTTATTTATTTATTTATTTATTTAGTATGTATGTATGTATATGTTTACTTATTTTAGAGAAAGAGGAAGGGGGGAGAGAAACATCAATTTGTTGTTCCACTCATTTATGTATTCATTGGTTGTTTATTGTTTGTGCCCTGACCTGGGACTGAACCCATGACCTTGAAGTATGGGAATGATGCTCTAACCAACCGAGCTACCTGGCCAGGGCTCTCTTCACATTTCTTGACTCTGCTTTCTCTGGAATGTTCCCCATCACAAAATTGTCATGAGAAGATCTGAGGTTTCAGTCATCTTTCCTTTATCAAGTGCATCAAAACAGCATGATTTCTAGCAACAGATTCTGCAAAAGAAAAAGACTTCCCCTTATCTTGAATTGCTGTAAACTCTCACTAATTCTGATTAGGTCACATGCACATCTGAAGCACTTCCTTTGGCTAATGGGTAGGGTACACAGAGTGTTTTACACGCTTTTTTTGAAGGTGTCATGGATCAATTTTCTAAATGAAAAATCAATTTTCTAAATGAAAATCAATTTTCTAAATGAAAATGTAGGAGGGGTTAATTTTCTGTTGGTCTGAGGAAAGTTGCCGTGGTATAGGGGGTGAGAAATGGATGATGGAGAGTCAAGCAGATATGAATACTTCATTGGGAATGAATACTTCTTGTATTAATTTTAGTCATTCAGCAAAATTTATTTACCACAAAATGTGTTAGACACTGTGTTAGGTGTTGGTTATATAGCCAACAATTGCATTTATCCTAGAGAAGCTTGCAATCTCTTATAGAAGACTGATGAACTAGAAGTTAAAATGTGATTTAATAGGTATTAGCATAGCAGCAATATGGCAGCAACTAGGAGGGATCTAATAGGAATGCTCAGAGTGAAGAGTAAGCAAGGAAAGTTTTCTGGGAGATATTCACATGAGTTGAGAGTTTAAGGCCCAACAGAAGATAACCAGGTGAATGAGGACATTCCAGATAAAAACAGTAACATGTACAAAGCCATGCAGGTGAAAGACTGTGTTTCATCTGCCCATTGCAAGGAGTATTTTATGAGGTATGTGCTCAAGAGCATTTAGTCTTTTATAAAACATTCTTATAAATGCGAGAGCAAAGTTAGATGAATCAGTAGGTGGTTGTTCAAGTAGTGGATTGTGGTTGGCAAACGAATTACATTTTGAGTAGTAATTTTCTTTACCCTTCACAACTTACGAATGTGTTACTATTTTCTTAGGCATGGAGCCTAGTCACTATGTGGGGAGAGTCAGATGAGGAAAAAAGAACAGAATGGGATGAGAACATTTTTTTCCCTAATTTCAGTCCAGTTTGTTTTTTTAGAAGTGAAAATTCTAAATGTGCTTGTCTGGAGAACAAGCATGTTCGGCAGATCCTAACAGGTAATGCTTAGGAAAACAAGTCCACTGTTGATTCTCATTTCCAGGGTGTTCCCTAAAGGAATCACTGACTTTTTGACAGGCAAGAAAAGAAAACAAATAAGTTTGAGGCCCTGTAAGAATTTTGCGGAGATTAAGGAACCCATTCAACCCCAAACAATACTTTAGTTTTGTTCACAAATAACCAATTTTAGTGTTGTTTTCACTGATATTATCATACTGACTAGGGAGAAAAATAAAATTTTGGAAATCTTAAAAAGAAATAATAATTTGATTGCACAATAGAGAATATTCTATGTTCAAATATAATTGCTTTTCTTCCTCAGCTGACAGTGGGACTATTAGCTTAGGAAAGCCTCTGAGATAATAGGTCTTGCCAAGCCATTTCATAGGCAAACACAGTCCTGGTTAAGAAAACAAAGAAAAAAGCAAGACAAACAGTATTTGCTGGGATGACCTCATCTTCACAGACCCTCTGCTAGGGGATGCTGGAGGAGTGAGTCCTCTTTGTATATAAGATGCTACTTTGATGTGACCATCGTCTAGCCATTGTCTGGTCTGATTCTAGGAAACACAGCTGGAGACATTTGGGTAATGTTTAGGAGAAACCTGTTAAATTCTGCTTTGGCAAAACACTAAGTGTTCTGACAATAATGACAATTATATATTTTATTGAAATTACAGTATTTTTCATCACTAAGGACAAAAAGTGTAGGAAAAATTAAAATGAGCAAGTCTGCAGTATGACACACTAAAAAAATAGGGCTACACTTTTTTTTTCAGAGTTATATTTTTCCTTAAATGAACTGACTGACTGAAGAGGTAAATGGGATTTAGAAAGAAAAAGAAAAAGATGTCAGAATTTCATGTGGTAAAAGACATTAGGAATTATCATAACTTTAGTTCAATATTATTTTCAGCATTGGTACTCTCCTGAAACTTTTCCCATATTTATTTCTATGCTAATAGATAGAAATTAGATCAGTTTTAAAGATAAGGAAACTGAGGTATAAAACAGTGAAGTTACTAGTCACAAAGTTCAAGTTTTCATAAAAAATGATATATTAAGAGAAAGCTTTGGAGTCAGATTTCATGTCAAAGTTCTGTGATTTTGTTAACACACCACCCCCAAAACTCAGTGACTTAAAACAAAAATATCATTTATTTGCTTAAAATTCTGAGAGCTGGCAGTTTGAGTTTGGACATCGGGATAGTTTTACTGCTGATTTCTCCTGGGCTCTGTTATGGGTCTACAGTGGACTGTTGATTGGCTGGGACTAGTTAGTCCAGGATGCCTTCACTCACATAGTTGGCAGGTGTTGGGTCCTGACCCCTCAGTTGTCTTCCATGTGGTCTCCCTAGTAGGCTATCTCAGCCTCAGTCACATTTTCACATGATGGTCTCAGAATTCCAAGAGTTGCAAAAGAGGGCAAGACCTAATGTGCAAATGCTGTTCAACTCTTTGCTTACATTGTGTTGGCTAATATTCTATTAATGAAATAAGTCATTATAGCCAAGCCTACATGTAGAGATGGAGAAATGGGCAGTTTCTCTTGGAAGGAGGAGCATTAAAGTCACATAGCTAAGTAGCAGAAAAACATGGAAGGAGAAATTGTTGGGGTTATCTTTACAAGCAATCTACCACAACAATTAAATGAGGAAAAAATACACATAGATAAATTATTGTGAAATTTAAGAACAGTGAAAACAAGAGTATAAAAGTTTCTAAGGGAAAGAATAGGTGACTCACAAAATAATAATTGACTGAATAACACATTTCTCAACAGTGAAAAGGGGAGCTGTTATATTAAAATGTCTGTGCAATAAGAACATAATAGTATCATACAAGGGCTCAGATATTTAACAACAGAAAGACCTCTTGGAAAATTCTTTAAATGAGAAGAAAATAAGAATCAATGCATATGGGAAATAAGACCAAATAAGTAAAAATGTTTGTGGCTTAAAAAGTAGATATTTTCTCCTGTTATCTTAGACAAGAACCTATATTCTTAATCATAACAAGATCTCTTGATTATGATGGGTCATGGGTCCGAAAATTTTCCCACTTTTAATGTAACATTTTCTTTAGTTAAGTCAAAAAGATGAAGTGTTTTATAAATCTCAATACTTTGTGTGTGTGTGAACTTTAAAAAATAAAGTAGGGGTTCCTTCTCTGCAGAGCCACTTTGTTAGTCTTTACCAAGGCTTATTTAGTTGGATGCCTATCATTAAGGCATCTCTATAGTTTATCATGTAGATTAACTATTACATGATGTTAACTGTTGAAGGAAGTCCTCACCTGAGAATGTTCCAAATAATAAGTGCTTGCTATTCCTGCCTCATAAAAACCATTAATCTCATAGCTAGAATCCCATTGTTAAATGATCCCTGCTGGTAATTAGGTGGCCCAACTCTCATTAAGAAAACAAGGTATAACAACTCTTGTTTTTAATTAAACTGGTCTCATAGATACTTGAGACTCACTGAGTATCACACATGCTGCTTCTTTTTATTAATATGTGTTTATGTTGTTAAATGCACAAACAGTCCAATGCCAGGGAAAATATTTTGATGGAAGCATAACCATCTATGTTTGAAATCAATGTACTTTTTTGCTTAATCATAAACTTTCTTCAAAGCTGCTTGCTTACAAATATTTCTCCGCTAGGCTGAGTTGCTGCAGCTGCTACTCTTACCGTGGTCCAAAAGGATGACGAATTATATAGATTATGCAAAAAAAAAGTTAAATGCACATTTTTCAAGTTAACAGAGTAATAATCTGAGGATGTCTGGGAAACTGGAAAATTCTTTATACCTTTGAGACATTGTTTAGAGATATGAGGTGTGAGTAGCTGTCTTTTTACCTTGATCTTTCCTTATTTTCAGGCCACTAGAACTTGTTCCTCACATTACTTCACATAAGACTTCACAGACAACAATTTTCAGAAAACAATTAGGTATTAAGTAGCCTGTTTGTGTGTGAGGGAGTGAGATGCCAAACTTATATGTTGCAACTCAGCAAGTCAACAATATAGTTGAAGCTTTTAATGTAGAGAAATTTCTGAAGGAATGCTGAATGAGAATTATAACTTTTATAGCCTACACTGATTAAGAGTATCAGTAACCAGGCACTTGGTTCACAAAATGACATTACTTATGTCAGTGAGGCAGCATTGCAAGGAAAAGGGGAATTTGATTAGGAGCTATAGACCTCCATTTGCATCCCAACTAACAACTATATCAAGATAGGTAAAAAATCTATGTGTACATACTTATGAAGAGTGTGAAAATCCCACAAAGGCAGAACACACTACATATTGACAAATTAAGTCTCAACAGATGAAACTAGTCTGATTTTACCATATTTGAAAAAGGACAAACCTAACTATATGTATTCCAGTGGCTAATGGAGAGGGCATGGAGGAGGATAAGGAATTAGTAAAGGAAGAGAGACCATCTCTGGAAGCTACACTTTGGGATAAAGGAAAAATTTAGGAAATGTTTTGAAATTCTCAATGGGTTTAAAGAACTGTGAACCAAGAGCAGCCCTAAAGAAAGAAAAAAATTTACATGAAAACTAGCGATAAGATAAAAGATAACAGAATGAGTTGGAAAGTCATAATGAATAAATTGAAATGAACATGGCCCTGGGGGCAGATATCTGGGTTTTAAATCTGGCCCTTTGACTTATTTAAACTGTCCATGTTTCACTTTCCTCTTCTCTAAAATGAAGATAACAGTAATATTTAATTCACCTGGATTGTTTTGAAATGTATGTAAGACAATCTATTTACAAATGCCTGATACATTACGAGTATTATTAAACACTAGTTTTAACAATTGGAACAACAGTGTAGTGATTGCAGGGGGGAGGTGGGCATAAGGGAACTAAATGGTAATAGAAAAACATAATAAAGATAAAAATCAAGTGGAAAAAAATTGCAAAAAGACTAGTAATTCAATATAAGGAATACATGCAGAAAATTAACTATTTTATGTGAAAATAAGAGTAACCCAAAAATGTAGAAGTAAAACTTTATAACCTTAGAGTAGATATAATTTCTTAGGACAAACAGGCACCAGGTGTGGATGAAAAATTTTATAACTTGCATTTCATAAAACTAAAACTTTAGTTTAATGTGCTTTAAAAAGTAAAAAGGCAAACCAAAGACTGGGTAAAAATATGTGCAATTCATATATTTGACAAAGAATCTGTATCTAGAATATGTGAAGAATGGTTAAAATAATAACTCATTAGCCTAGTTAAAACTGGCAAAAAAATTTAAATAGACATTTCAGAAAAGGTTTGTGAATGGCCAATAAACATGTGAAAAGTTACTCAACATAATTAATCATCAGGAAATTGAAATTAAACCATAATGAGATACCCTTACATACCCACTGGGACTCTTACATGTTGCTCACAGGAGGGTTACGGTCTGACCCTTCTGGAAAACATTTAGCAAGTTGCTTGTTTAGCTAAACATTCAGTTACCACATAACTGTAATTTCACTTTAATGTATTTATCTTCTTAAAATGAAAACATGTCACAAAGTTTTGCATGTGACTGTTTAATGGTTTTATATAATCACCTCCAAATGGAAACAACCTAAGTGCTTATCAACAGGTGAATTGTCAGACAATTGTGACATGTCCATAAAATGGAATATTACTCAGAAAAAAATAGGTACAACCTCTTAATAGAGGAAACAACTAGATGAATCTCAGAAACAAACCAAATAAAAGAAGCTAGGCATAAAAGAATGCATCCTGCCAAGTTACTTCATTTATATGAAATTCCAGAACAGGCAAAACTAATCTAGAGTGACAGAGAGCACAGCAGTGTTTGATGTGGGTCAAATGACAGGTGAGATGGATGCACATTTTGGAGTAATGTCCTGATTGTGATGGTGGGAATGTTTTGACCTTTGTCAAAACTCATCTACTTAAGATGGGTGCTATTATTTTATGTAAATGTTACCTCAATAAGAAAAGGTTGAAAATGTTTTAAAAATGTCATTTAAGTACAGCACAGGTATAAAGTTAAATAATCATAAGAAGTTTTTCTAATATGCCAGGACTTAACAAAAATACAGCACATATTTTGTTTTCCTAAAAAAAAATATATCTATATTTGAATAAAAACCCTAATTACTGGAAAAGAAAGGAAAATTGAAGTCTTGAGGTCTCCCAAACGTAAACTACAAGTTCTAGGACTATGCAAAGAGGCATTTGATGAGGAAGCCCAGAAGTCACCGGAGGCTGTGGAAGTTAGCAACCCACGCCTAATCATTAAACTTGTCTGTAGTGATCATAATGAATAAATGGGCCCTGGTGGTGGTACTTCTGGTTTGGAGAACCCTGATACTCAAAAAAATAGAGATCACAGATTGTCCGGAGCTGGGCTCTTAGATTTCAATACTCTATGGCCAGACATACTGCATTTGATGTCTGTTACATACATGTTAATTCCTTCTCTGTAAAACATCTGCTCTACTTTAAAGGGGAGTCAGAGGCAAAAAATAAAATGAAAACAAAATTGACTCTACCTGCTTTTAATCACTGACATCAATCACTTTTAAAAGTACATGCAAAAGCATATCTTGTGAATTTAATAATCTGGAATTAAACCACAGTGTAACCAAGAAGTGGATGAGCACATACGTGGGGGAAACTGCATGGAGCAAAGGTGGATTCAATCTTTATCTTAAATAGAAAGGATACTAAAATATCAGATCATACCTCTGATATGATCTAGAAATATTCATGCTCTTTAAAATTTAACTGGTTGTTAGGTTTTAAATCTAAAATCTGGTAAAAGTAGAAATAGGACATATATAGCATACAAAACTCTTCTATCTTTTAAAAGATAAAAGCAAAAGTGTCATAATCCAAATAGGAAAAGCCAGGTAAAATGGAAATACAAAAGTACACAGAACAGAAAGAATAAATAAGATGGAAGTTGTAAGAACAGATGAAGCAGTTAGTCAACTTCTCCAATCTTCATTTAAATATGCACAAAATAAGCAGAAAGTGCTTTGAATTGAGAAGTAATGATTTGCTTATTTTTCATTATCCCATCTTAGAAAATGCAGATTAATAAAATAGATATTATGTTTAAACTATAGTAAATGGTAAAAGGAGGGAGAGAAGGGAGACAAGGAGGGGGGAGGTACTGCATGCTACAGTTCTATCTACAAAATCTGCAAGGATGTCGTGGTGAAACACTCCCGACTTTCTCAAGAAATAGCTCCACTGCTCTAGCAGCCTTTCCTTTTTCGTGAATAAAGAAGCCAGGCAGAGAGAGTCACGCGTTGTCAACAACCTCCTTGTTCTTTTCATACCCAGAAGTGGATACTTCAGTGTGTGCTTTACTATAATAGGGTATTTTCATTTACCTGCGAAAGAAGAGTACAACTTTTGAAAACCAAAAACTGCAGCAGGTAAGGCAGTTTCTGATTACAGAAAACACTATACAAAGGAAATTTTGAGCATTGCCCTGCCCTATGGGAGTTTACAACTTTGTTGAGATGGCATTGTCTGTACATATAAAACAAACGAGTTTATAGGGAAAATATAAAATAACAAAACATAATACAAGTTAGGAAAGAGTAATCAATTTAGGCTGCTATCTTGAGAATGTTTTCATGGAAACAGAACAGTTCAAATGTAGTCAGGGAGGTTTAACAGGCTCTGCAGAGTGGAAAAGAGGGAAGAAACGGGAGAAACGAGAGAGGCTGAAGGAACAAGCTGCCAGGAAGCGACAGAGAGCCGGATGCGGTTCAGGGAATAAGGCGCGGACTAATCTACGAGGGAGAAGGGTCGTAAACTGCATAAACCTTAGCACGTCTCAGCTAACAGAGCTGCGTGTCTCACAAAAGTGTTGCGGGGGTGGATTGTATGTATTCACGTACAGAAACTGGGAATCTTGAAATTAGTAGTTTTCTGTAGCGTTATAGTCATTGGCAACACTATCTCAGTGACTGTGGCTGTTAGCTAGGAAAAAGGAATATTGATAAACGAATGTATAGCTTTCATTGACACCAAGATTGTTTAATACTAACCAACTTTAATTGCATAGAAATAACATGAGAGTTTTCTAGAAATAAGAGAAACTCCATATAAAATGCTCAAGGCTTTAACTGATAATCTATGAACTGTGGAAACATTTTATGAATTTAATGGATCATAAGTAGAGAGCTACATAAAGGTTGGGCATGAATCCTTCAGAGGTAGATTTTTCTTTTTTATCTGTCTCAGTTGTAACAAGTAATCCTTAGATCCTCATTCTTCTTGCATAAATTTGAAGTCTCCCAGAGGCTCTTTACGATTGGAGGGCCCATAAAAAGAAATGGATGGATGCTCTTTCGGCCACAAAAATTCTGCCTTGAAATAAAATGCCATTCTTTCAGAATACGTCTGAGGAACTAGTGAACCTGGCTACATTTTTAATGTTCCAATCATCTTAAATTAATATTTTACTCTGCCAGGCTAAGAAAAACCCAATGCATATTTCATCTAACTTTGTGTATTTTAAGGGAATTTTCACCCATGTGCTTTTAATTCATTTACATTTATATCATTAAATATTGCTTTTATGAGCTTTTTGATATACAACCAACTTTTGCTGCCTTCTCAAGGTATGTTTCAGTACTTTTCCCTTTTAAGAACAGGAGGGCTTGTTTTGCCAAAGACAAATGAACTGAAATATATAAAGGCAGATTTGATCTGTGACTTGAAGCTCATGTGATTTGCATATATAGAATTACCTCCCTTTCCTGGTACCCGCATAGCTGAAATAACCAGATTTTCAAGATAATCCTGCCAGATATTAAACAACCAAAGGACTTTGGAAATGGTCATTACATAAAAACTTCAGAAAAAAAATATGGAACTCAAAAAAAAAATGTTAGCAAAAGCTTGCCTGAAAGTGGAATTTTCCTCTAGTGTTAATATTTAATCTGTCTAAGCATGATGAAACCTAGGCAAACTACAGATGAATTACCATTAAGGTTAAACATCAGCTAATGCTAAGCTTCCTGAGTGTCTCAGAAGGGGATCTATATTCCTGGGAAGTATTTTACTTATATACTTATTGAACATTATGCTCTATTTCTTCAAAGTGGAATATTTCTTCAACTTTTTGCCTATTAAATAAAATAGTAGAATATTTATTTTTCGAGCCTATAAAATTCATTCTATAGAATTCTAGAAATATTCCCCATATCTGCTAGTGTTTCCTGGGGTTGGATCAATAAATCTAAGTTCATCTCCTTTATTATGTTTGTGCTTTCATTCACTTTAATCTTGATTCTTTTCATCTCTATAGTGAACAAATTCAGAAGTAATTGGGCATGTGAACATACAGAAAAGAGAAACAACTGGATATTATTTCAGTTTTGGAAAAGAAAAAAAATACTTTGAATGTTTCTTTGCCAAAGTTTTATTGCCAATATTATTTAAAATAATGTATTAAGGGACTAGGGGACTCTAATGATGACTGGGGGAAATGTCTTAGTGATTAAAAATAAATGTAGAGATGAAGTGTAGCTTTTTTATATGGCAAACTACATGAAGTAATATTCCCTACAGAAAGAATTCATTAAGTTCTTTGTATCTTATCAGGAACAGCAGAGATCTCGTGTTTGGAAAAACACCCATCTTGTATATAAACAAGTGCAGAGCAGATGGGTCTCTGAAGTGTTGTGAAGCATTTATAAGAGCAAGGCATAGGATTTAGGCATAAATTGTGTATGTTAGATAAGAGTTAGCCAGCATATAATGACATAGGAATCTATAAGTCCTCCATCCTAGACTATTTTCTGAAGGTACTGGCTGTACCCTAAGGGAGCAGAGGATCGTCAGAAAACATATCAGAAATCAAAGAAGAAACAAGAACCCTTCTCTACTTCTTTTTCTGCCTCACCTTCCACATCTACAGATTAGTAAACACTAATATTGAGTGCCTACTATGTGCCAGAAAGTCTTCTAACACTTCATAGATATTATTTGTTGCAAAATTTTTGAGACAATGTACTATTATTTTTATTTCACAAATAAGGAAACCAAGATACAATTAATTGTTAATTAATAAATTAAAAAAGAAATTAATTTGTTTATGATGATACTCCTATTAAGTGATAAATGCAAGATCTTAAATTGCACTGGAATATTACTTTTCTTACGAACCTAGCACAGCAATGACCTTTAATAGGGCTAAGCCAGGATATGTCCAGGCCAAGTCCATCTTATTCTGTAGGACAGCTGCTAGTATAGAGGGAACACGATCTTTGTCAGAGGTAACACTTATTTTATAGAAGCTAGATTTCTAACAGTCCTGGAGTTATTGGTAACTTGTTTTTAACACCTCTTTATATATTTTAACACCCACTTTATATATTTTTGTCCTATTTTTCTTCTTTTGAGAGTCTATACTATATGAAAAATTAAATTATAGGAAAATCTGTACATTAAAATTTTTATGTTTATAATATTGATACATTTGATACATTTAACACTTTCAAATGGAAAACATTTCTTTCCTTAATGTATTCAATTTAATCAAATGAAGAAAATATCATTTTTTATATAGAATCATGCTCAGTTTTGACACGCTGACATTTTATCTCACTTTTAGTTTGTCTCAAACAGCAATTGTCCAAAGACCTGTTTTCTTTCTCAAGTTGAGCAGCATTGCTAGTGAATGAGACAAGCAATTGCAGCATTGCGATGTTCAGAGAGAGCCTCTCGGGCACCAGGGTGGTGTTCATGATGGAATGGAGTCCAGAGGTTTTTCATATTTTCCTTTATGAGACAGAAATATTAAGAAATCCCAATTTTAAAATGCAAATATTTAGGAAAAGGAAATTAAATCTTTTTATATTCATGTAAAGTGATTTTAAGGTAGTTCTTGGGGGAATTATTTTATGTAAATAAAGTGCACCATGTAAGAGAATTAAATATGAGTATTTAGTAGGGATATTCAATATTATTTTACCAACTCTAAAACTGTTTAAAGGACATAAGACAAAGATAACCATTTTTTAAAAAGTTGACCCAGTAGTTAAGTGAGTATAAAATGTTGTGTATTCTGCATATTGTGAAGAAGATTCAGTGAGAAGACATGAACTTGTCACTGCAGTTAAATCAATTTGCTATTTGTCATTGTTGTTTTTTTTGTATCAGAGACCAGTTTGCAGCAACTAGTCAGTAAATGCAGGGTAACTTTGAGGGAAAGTTCTTGGGGAATAAATGTGTCTTCTCTTCTGGTTAGTGTGGTGTTTCTAAGTTGGTCATTTAGGGATGATTTCTCTCCCTGCTTCCTCTTCTTCTTATGTATTCTCCAATACACACTAAAAGTAAAACTTACTTGAACCCTCACTTTTTTCACTGTGTGCAATGTCTAATACACTACAGCCCACTTTATATATTTTTATCATATTTTTATTCTTCTGAGAGTTTATACTATATTTCTAGATGAAAAATAAAATTGTTGTAGAAAAATCTATATTAAAAATCTCAATTGCATTCCAGTGCTTTAGTAATTGTAGGGAATTAAGTAGTATTTCAATATCTATTATCAATATTCTTACTGATACAAGATAATCCTATATCACGTTGAATAACTCTGTTAAACTCTGAAGCATCAGCGCAGTTCTCATGACACCGTGGTGCGGTCGCTTCACGTCAGGATGGTATGCAGACCATTTCACACTGCGTGTGCTGTTGCTGTGTACCAATGAGTACAGCAGACGGAATGGCTTTGGCGCCCCAGTCAGCTTCCAGTTCCCTTAACTTTTTTTTTTTGATACTTGAACATTTTCCTGAGAATTCCTTTTAAAGATATGTAAAAGGTCATTTAGCATATTTTTCTTTTCTTGTAGCATTAAGTTGTTCTGTTTTATTAGGACAGTTAAATTGGGAGGGTAGGGTCAGGCTGAGCTGTCGAGAGACTGCAGATCTGTGTGTGTTAAATATTTCCATATATATTCATATACATATGTATACAGGTATGTAAGTATATATATGTGGTCATTAGTACGTTATTTAAAATGATATGAATTTTTTTCTTTTATACAGCAATTGTGTTGCTGTCAATGGAAGCCAAATTAAACCTCCATGCTGAAAAGAACTATTATTTTGCCAACCATAGACTGAAAAATTTCTTCTGTGTGTATGATTGAAATGGTGTTAAGACCTAAAAGGAATAATTAAAGTTTTCCTGTTTGATCTTTAGGTACCTGTAACCAGAAGAGAGAAAGTCACTTTCACCTCAATCTCAAACCAAGCCCCACATCTGGATAAAAAATAGAGTCACTGGAACAGGATCAGGGCCAGGTAATCTTACTGTTCTTACCTTGAGCTTAAGTCAGTTTCAGTTTGAATCTTCGGGTAATTCTGTTTTATCCTGACTAAAAGCAGGCATATAATTTGCCTGTAGCCAAAAGCATATGTTGCCCATAAAGAAGCAAACTAATTCTTAACTAAAATAGACCACACGCAGGTATTGTACTGAGACAATTTCACCACAACTAGCAATGATCAAAAGTTAACTTATCTAGTTTGGATGCAGTCTTATAGATCTTATCCTAACTTTTGCCAAATAGGATGCTTTGAACAAGAATTTGAGAGACCCATGATATCCCATGGTAAGGCCAGGGAGAGGAAGCATTGGAAAGCTGAGGTACGGAACTAGGTGCCACCACCTATGTTAGATAGCTGCCATGAATTTACTTAGAGTCTAGAAATCATAAAAATTTATTTATCATGGACTTACAAGGGACCTTTGTGATCAGATAGTTGTCTAACCTAATTTTATGGGTAAGGAAAGGTAGCCAAAAGAAATTTAAATGACTTCTAAAGAGTTGCATGGTGAAAGACACAGAGATCATGCTGAATTCAAGTGTGCTCTCATTTCAGTGTTTTCTCTCTTTATCCTCTTGTGATACATTAGTTCGTGAGCAAGGCATTCTTTTCTTTACAGCCATGCTTCACCCATTTCCTTGAGCAGCTCATTCGGGTCATGTGTCCCAGGGCGTTTTTCTTTCCTTTCTCTAAGAGTAAATTTTTAGGTCAAAGCAGAAGGACAATGCATTGAACTGTCAGCTTTCTAAAATGCTAATTCAGGAGTAGTGGGAAAGAAAAGTTGTAAAAGAAACTTAGTATAGGCTGGTTGAAAGTTATTATAAAAGGTATGTGGGTTCTTTTGCCTTGCACTTGGGGATGCATCCTGAAAGTGAAGAAAAGCAAAACGAAATTGTACAATATTTAGGATTAGAATTTCCGAGTAGAAGAGATCTATGCCTTGCCTTTCTCAAATAGGACTTTCATGATTGACAGGCCTGCAGTGGTAGCAGGGAGCATTGGGGTCAGCATGAATAATCCTTTGGCCCTGGCTGGTGTAGTTCAGTGGATTGAGCGCGGGTCTGCGAACCAAAGGATTGTAGTTTGATTCCCGGTTAGGGCATGTGCCTGTGTTGCAGGCCAGTTCCTGGCAGGGGACGCACGAGATGCAACAATACTTTGATATTTCTCTCACACCTTCCTTCCCCCTCTAAAGATTAAAAAAAAGAATAATCCTTTGGAAAATCGTTTTCTATTTTTTCTAGAAAAATTCAATATTTGTTTATATAGAACAAAAGTATTTATAGAACATCTGTGTCACCCAAAATGATAAAGTTATGTCTCTACTCTTAAGTTACATAAAGAGATCAAATAATAAACCTAACTCAGATAGTAGTGTAATTGGCAAATTGGGGCCAATGTCCTGTATTTATTTCACCTCTTTTTCCCATTCCTTCCATGGATTTGTTCAGAACATTTCTCCCCTCTCTCATGAAAAACTGCAGTTTTTCTGAGGCTATTGCATTAGACTTTTAATTATGTACTCATCTTTTCACTAAATTCTATACACTTCCTGATTATTCTCTTAATTTTTGAAGTCTTGGGCACATAAAAATGATTGACAAAGGTTATCTGTCAGAAGTGGCACTGGGTAGAGGAGAATGGAAACTTGCTTTTTGTAATATGTTCTTTTCTGAAGTGGAATACATGAATTGTTTTTGTAAGTAAAGAGAATGTAGGCAGATTCAAATGTTTCTTTGGCTTCTACTTCCTTCCCTAGTTCCTCTTGGATTTGTCCATGAGGTTCTCTCTTTGTACACTCAACTCCTGATCACTGTCTTACTGTCTAATGGAAAAGGGAATAAGTGACCGACTTAGACCTGTGATGGACTGGCTCAAAATTAAAGCCATACCTCTGAACTTGCTTCCTAGATCATCTTGTTAAAATGACATCCATTTCTGAAGTAGCTTAAGGACAATCCTAGGGTGCCCGAGTTGTCTGTTGGTCTCTATTTTTCGTTTCCTCAGTGCCTAAGTGGGGCCCTAGTATGCTGGATTGGGCTTTCGCCTTCTTTCTCAGTTTTGCTTACTAGCCCAGACCTAACGTACACTTATTCTTCTATGGTTCTCAAGAGCTTTGCTACTCCACTTTGATATGGTTCCTCTTCCTCCCCTGACTGAGATGCCCCACATCTCAGCCAATGGCAGTGTGAATGGCTATACGGAGGTTTGGATGGCAATCTTCCTGACTGACTCCAGAGAATTTCCACTGATGCATTCTTTATCTGAATGAATACTATCCCAACTTAGTGCCAAGTAAATCCAGAAATGCCAGAACTGAGGTGCAGTAGACTCTGTAGCCTGGCACCTGGCTGGCTCCTGTAAATTTGTCTACTTTTCCTGTTTATGATGCATGGGTCTCTCTTGGTTCCAGGTTGTTGTGACCAGCATGCATATTTTATTTAAAATTCTGAGTTATGTATGCCATCATAATATACTAATTTTTGCATACTTTTTGTCAGTTTTTAATCACATGAAAATATCTGCCTATAAGAAAATATCTGCCTAAAATAGAACAAAACAAAAAGGAAGAATAAAATTAACATATTATGAACAAGACTAAAGTCTGCTTTGGCCAAGTCTCTTCTATTTATGCTTCACCTCTTAAAGTTAAATACAGTAATGAATTTAAATTGTACACTTCTGAACAATTTTCTAGAAATCCTTTTAATATTACCGAGTATGCACACATGTTTATGTGTTGATTTCTGTTGTTTCAGAATCACTAATCATTCAATTATTTTACATTTGACTGCCTAGTAGGTAAAAAAGAATGTTTTCTTCTCATTGAATTTTTTCTTGTCTTTGAAAGTGAAAATGAATATTATTTAGTTAACTATAAGTTTACCCTTGTCATTTTTTATTAGTATTTTGGCCTTAAAAACTCTATTCTTTATCTCAGTTAACTTCTGTTTATTTTATATATGCAAATAATTTTTCCAGGATAATATTCAAGTTCTACTTTAATATATTTTTGGTAAGTCAAAATGCAGTCTAATCAATCATTCTCTATTTATGAGTTTTTCTTTCAAGTTTGAAAAGATTTTCCTAGTCTTAAGATTAGATATGGCACATTAATTTTTGAAACACATAAGCAAGTTTATCACACTATTATATAAAATGAAATAGGGATGTGCTAAAGTCAAATTGAAATAAAATCTTCAAGTTCCCCAAAGTGGGATGGTAATAATGAGGAAGGTATTTATTAGAAAAGGAAAGAAAATTAAAATTATCTCATGATTAAATCTTAATAATATATATAGATGAATTTTACTCAAATACACATATATGAGGCAAAAATCTCAAAAGGAATAAACATTTGTCTTTTTAATCTGAGGTTACCATGCAGCAAGCACTAAGAAGACTGAGTAAAAAAATGCATTAACATATCATGTGCCATGATCATTTGGGATTTATTCCTGGGGTGCAAGATTGGTACAATATTCAGAAATCAATAAACATGATACGCCACATAAAAAGAAGGATAAAAATCACATGATCATATAATAAATGCTGAAGAAGCATTTAATAAAATCTAACGCCCATTCATGATAAAAAACTCTTCACAAAATGGGATAAAGGGATCATACCTCAGCATAATAAAAGCCATATATGACAAACCCACAGCCAACATCATATGCAATGGGCAAAAACTAAAAGTGTTTCCCTTAAGATCAGGAGAAATACAGCTTCATGTTTTGAATTACTTTTTGGCTGGTTATGGGCCTTTCCCTTTCACAAAAAAGGGCTCAATAGTTTAATTACTCTCTCCTTTCTTGAACTTGAACCACTGCCTTGCAAAGTCTTGCACTGCAGAATCCCACCAGCACTGCAGGAGAGCTGGAGCACAGGGGTGAGTGAGTTCCCTGGTTTGCAGGCGGGAGCCAGCCACTTGCAGAACATGTGCCCTTCTTGCTGGAGATAGCCTGCCCTTGATCCTTCCAGAGGTAGTGTGTTTGTAAAGAGAGGCATAGAAGCACTCTGTTAAGGAGGAAAAGAAGGCTGGGAGATGTTACTTGAATTGCTTATTTTGAATTCTGATAGGGACTCGGGTCTGAGATTTCAGATGTAACACAGCTGTTCTCAAAATTTGAACAGCTTTCTAGCAGCATTTCCTCCCTCCCCCCCATAAATACAATTTAAGAAATATTCTCCTTGAGATCTCAATTTTAAAACCATTGTCTCCCAGAGATAGCAACGTGAGACAAAGATTACTTCCAGTATGGTGTTTCTTCTTTTTCCCCCTCCTCCATCCCTCCCTCCTTTCCTCCCTCCCTTCTTTTCTTCCTTTCTCTGTAGAATAATGTTATGATGTCTTGTTAAATTCTCTACATTTAAAATTAAGAGAAAATAATTATGAAGTTAATAGTTTAACAACAATTATCCACCTTTCTGTGTTCACCCAAATTCATCTTGCTTCAGGGCTGAATGTGTACCCGCTGTTGTTAGGTGCATCTTTTTAGCTCCGAGTTTTAGCGGATTTGGAGACGCTGCAATTTCTTCCCATTACCTGACCTTGATAATAGAAACCTGGGGGCCAATTGTGACTTCTACTTCTACACTTTTACTTAGCCCTTCAAACTGCACGGCCACTCTTAGGTAATTAGATACCTTTGTTTTATAAACCTAACCTCTGGTAAGACTAGACTAGAAAAGTAAGAAAAAATGCACTTTTATTTATTTCGCAATACACATTATAATGTGTCTCACATAATTTTCTTTCAAATTAAATTTTCCCAATGTTTCAAAGAACCATATTTTTATCTGGCATGTTCTTGGCCTAATCATAGAAGAAATATGTTTATTGCTTGCATAACCATGTGACTCAAGCATGGAAAATACATATTAAATTATCTAATTCATCTTTTTGCCAATATTGGATTTTCCCCAAAGTCCACTGGTCTATTTTTTAGACTTGTTACATGATTCTATTCTATTAGTGAATAGAATTTAAACATTATTTTTTTTATTTCTGTGTGAATTGACACAGATACCATTCTCCAGTAAATGCAAAGTTTATTAATATGTGCTGATTATATAAAGAAAATATTAATAACACCTTACATTTTACAGTAATTCTTAGTGCGTATACACTATTTCCTTTAGTCTGTACCATCGGTGAAATATTTTTATATTTATGATATAGATGAGAAAATCAAGGTTCAGAAAAATTACATAACTTCCTCAAAATATTATAGCCAGTAATTTATCCAATGTGGAATAAATTCTATAATTTTAAAATTCAAAATGAAAAAATGTAAATTGAAAACATATTTTTAAAAATAGAAGGTATTAAACCCTACTTTGATTAGCAATCCAGCAAATACACTGAAAGTTTGGAAGAATATTAAATTTATATCACTTTCTCTTATTGTAATTTCTACGCTTTTTGAGTTTTGACAACTACATAGAATTATGCCACAACAACTACTATCAATATATAGAACAGTTCCATCATTCCCCAAATGTACCTCATGCTATCTCTTTGTACTAATAGTTAAGTCCTCCCCCCATTCTTAGCTGCCAGCAATCATTGATCTCTTATGTCACCATATTTCGTGCTTACTAGGATGTCCTACAGAATGGAGGCATATAGTCCGTAACCTTTTGTGTCTGTTTTCTTTAACTGGGCAATGAATCTCAAATGTATTTTTTGGAATGTTTTGTGGAATGTTTAATAGATTGTTCATTTTCATTGCTAAGTAGAATTCCCCTATATGGATGTACCACAGTGTGGTCATTTGAGATGTTCCCAGGTTTTTGTGATTAGAAATAAGGCAGGTATAATTCTCATGTACAAGTTCTTGTGTAAACCTAGGTGTTGATTTTACCTCCCTAAATGTGGGATTGCTAGGTTGAATACTAAGGATATGTTTAGAATTATAAGAAACTGCCAAACTGATTCCCGAAAGGACTTTTTTTATCTTGCATTTCCACCAGCAATGCATGAAACTTCTAGTTATCCTGAATTTTTTTCTCTTTCTTTCCTACTGCCATTTGAATTAGTAGATGTATAGGGGTAGCTCACTGTGATTTTAATTTGCATTTCTTTAATGAATAAAGATGTTCCTTTAAGCACCTTTTCATGTACTTATTTGCCATCAGTATAATTTCTTGGAGACGTATCTTTCAATTTACACACACTATTTTTTGAGTTATAGTAGTTTATTTTCTTACTACTGACTATGAGAGTTCTTTATGATTTCTAGAGAAAAACAAAAATTTGGTCAGATATGTTCTTTGCAAATATTTTCTTTCAGTGTATGACTTGTTTTTCTATTCTGTTACATACCTTTTTTTGCAATAAAAAAGCTTAATTTTTATAAAGGCACATTTAGCACATTTCGTGCTAAACATGCTGGTTTCTTTACCTGGGATGTCTGGAAACACACCATCAGAGTTTATGAATACGAGGGAAGCCAGCTATCTACCTGACACTGAAGATAGGAAGACAGAAATCTATAAGGAAACTTGGTCCCAATGGTGTCACCATACCAGCAAATTAAAGAACCCTGCCGCTGCCCGCTTCCAGTCTTGTCAAGTGAATTAATCAATTCTTTAAGTCAGTTCTGTGAATTTCAGAATTTTTTGTAAATTTCGACTGAAATCATTCTAACTGGTACTACTATAATAATTAATTTTAAAAAGAGAAATTCTGATAGAAAGATATAATAATAAATGTATTTTTTATCCCTAGTTTGATGACTTACAGATCTTATAGAAGATGAATCTGTATTTCTTCATTTAATACCTCTCATCATAAACAGTGAAAAAAATAGTACTGCCACAATATTTAAGTTTATTTTCTTATGGCAGGAGATTACTTCATATGCCTTTTTAAAACCTCATGGAATTAATAAAAGCTCTGGGTCAATTCCAACGGTAGAATGACATTTTTACTGAACAAAAATTTCAATGTGGACTATATAGTATGGTGCAGTTCATTAAGTGTTGTCGACCTGATACAAGAACAAATTAGATTAGAGTAGTCTACAATATAAATGAAACAACCCAATTATACACCTCTTTTTTATGCTTATTTTTTATTTTTTAACTATTATTTTAATTGTTGATCTTGTACAGTTTTCTGTCTTTTATTCTCACCCCAACCCACCACCCTAGCCCTTCCCACCTCCCTCCCATTTCCACCCCCCATAGTTTTTGTCCATGTGTCCTTTATACTTGTTCCTGTAAATCCTTCCCGTTTTCCCCCGAAATTCCCTTCCCTCTCCCCTCTGGTGACTTTCAGCCTGTTCTCAATTTCCATGTCTTTGGTTATATTATGCATGTTTGTTTGTTTTGTTGATTAGATTCCTGTTAAAGGTGAGATAATATGGTATTTGTCTTTCACTGCCTGGCTTATTTCACTTATGATGCTCTCAGTTCCATCCATGCTGTTGCAAAGGGTATGAGCTCCTTCTTTCTTTCTTCTGCATAGAATTCCATGGTACATAGTTTCTATAGTCAATTAATATTCAACAAAGGGGGCAGCAACATAAAATGGAGTAAAAATAGCCTCTTCAACAAGTGGTGTTATGCTTATTTTTTTAAATATATTTTATTGATTACGCTATTACAATTGTCCCATTTCCCCCATCATCCCCCTCCACCCTGCACACCCCCTCCCACCCACATTCCCCTCTTTAGTTCATGTCCATGTGTCATAAGTTCTTTAGCTTCTATATTTCCCACACTATTCTTACCCTCCCCCTGTCTATTTTCTACCCACCGTCTATGCTACTTACTCTCTGTACCTTTTCCCTCTCTCTCCTCCTCCCACTCCCCTGTTGCTAACCCTCCATGTGATCTCCATTTCTGTGGTTCTGTTCCTGTCCTAGTTGTTTAAAATGAAGGAGAGAATTCTAGAAGCAGCAAGAGATAAGGGGACAATCACCTATAAAGGAGTTGCCATCAGACTGTCAGCTGATTTCTCAAAAGAGACCTTCCAGGCAAGAAGGGGCTGGAAAGAAGTATTTGAAGTCTTGAAAGGTAAGGACCTACATCCAAAATTGCTCTATCCAGCAAAGCTGTCATTTAGAATGGAAGGGAAGATAAAGTGCTTCTCAGATAAGGTCAAGTTCAAGGAGTTCATCATCACCAAGCACTTATTATATGAAATGTTAAAGGGACTTATCTAAGAAAAAGAAGATAAAAAATATGACAATGAAAAGACAGCAAACTCACAGCTATTAACAACCATAACTAAAACAAAACTAATTATACACCTCTTTATAAGCATATTCACAGTTTTCTTCCACTGAACAAATATATAAATTATAATAAAAAATGAGAAAAATCAAAGGAAAGGAAAGAAAAACAAATTTCTTTATATATCCCAATTTATATTCAACTAAATTTCACATTTTAATAAAATGTTAGTCTCTTCCCATGCACAGCATTTATTAAATTATGAAATACTATAGGTACAATAATCCTGTTCTCATATACCTGTACATACTAATATCCTTCTAATTTTCTTTAAAGCATAGTTTTAAAAGTTACATACTATTATTTTTTTAAGGTAGAAGTAAGGTTAAGGAATTTATTTGAAGTAGAGGTTTGTGATGCATTTGAATTAAGAAAATGTGTTTTTTTTTTTAATTTTATTTATTTTTACAGAGCAGGGAAGGGAGGGAGAAAGAAAGGGAGAGAAACATCAATGTGTGGTTGCCTCTCATGCACCCCTACTGGGGACCTGGCCTGAAACCCAGGCGTGTGCCCTGACTGGGAATTAAACTGTGGACCCTTTCATTCACAGGCTGATAGTCAATCCACTGAGCCACACCAGCCAGGACAGAAAATATTTTAATAATAACAATCTTTATTGCATATTTACTATTACCAGATATTCTGCTAAATTATTTTATTTTTAGTATGTATCATTATATATACTGTGTATAAAGTTCACAATATTTTGCTTTTGTTTATATTTTTATCTATATACTATACTGAATTAATTACTCTTGTGTTTGTGCATTTTTTTAAATTTATTGTTTTGAGAGAGAAAGAGAGAGAGGGGGAGAGAGAGAGAGAGATCAATTTGTTGTTCCCCTTAGTTGAGCATCCATTAGTTGCTTCTCATGTGTTCCCTAACTAGAGATGAACCCACAACCTTGTATCGGGATGATGCTCTAACCAATTGAGATACCTGGCCAGGGCCTATTGTATATCGTAAAGAAAAAAGAATTGTAATTACTCACTTGTCATGCACTGTGCTAATAATTTAACTTTCATTGTTACATCCAGTCCTCACAGCCAGTTTTATGAGTTAGATAACATTATCATTTCCATTTTATTGATGAGATCAGTTCTGGAAGTTTATATAATTTCCTGAAGGTCAAAATTCTAATTCAAGTCTGTCTGACTACCTGAAGCTCTTAACCATTATACTAAACTGGAAATGAGTAGATTATTTTCTTGTTTTCCTATGCTTAATATTGTGTTGCAACAAATATTTTTATGTTTATTTATTTTTTCTTATATTATGCTAAATATTTTTTCTTGAAGAAAGATTACCAGAAAAGGCAAAGTAAGATTTTCTAAGATTCTGGGTGCATGTTGCCATTTTACAAATAAGTTGTAACAATTTACATTCTTTTTAAGGTTTTGGTTTTCTCATAACATTATCAAGTATTATTATTTGTTAGTGATATATAATTATTACATTTTTAAATGCACACTTTAGAGTATTAATGACTTTGAATTTTTGAGTATACATTCATTATTTTTCCCTTTTCAGAAAAATTCACCTTTTTTCATTGCTCTATTAAACTTTTCAATACTGAGGTTCTCTTATTTATTTAAATGAACTTTACATCCATTAAAAACATGAGCATTTGGGTCATCTTATATCTAGAAGTACTTTTTTTATTTTTTACACTTTTCTTTTTAAACCTGTTACCATGTTAAAATTCATGTAGTGCATATATCAATATTTCTCTTTCTGACATTTTATACCCCTTATAAGATTGCAGAATCCTCTACCATCCAGATTTCATTAATGTTCATGTTTTAGTTTATCTATGATTTTGTTTTTGATAGTTAATAACCTATTTATTACTGGATGTCATGAAGAATCTGAATTAGTTTAATTCAGATTAAAACAATCTGAATTAAACTGATTATTTAAGTTATTAACAACTGATTAATAACTTAAAATTATTGGTAATGGCTCAATAAATTTACACACATTTTTTGTTTACCATATTAAGACATTAGATTACATAGTCTTCTAGCAACATATTAACTAGCATTGAACCATTTTTGTATATTTTCTTGTTAATACATTTTTCTTGTTAATACTATATGAAATTGTAGTATTTTTTTAAATTGTCTTTCACCAGACTGTGAGTTTTGTGAAGGCAGGATTGTGTCCTAACTATTTTCTGATATCATAATGGTTCTGGAATCAGAGTGGTAATCAAGATAAATATTTTTTTCAGTTATGTGTGCACACACAAACATCCCCCCCCATGTGTAGGTATCTATAAGTACGTAAGTATCTATATGTATACATATGTGAATACATATATGTGTATACACACACATACACATATTGTTTAGACTGGCCCATAGAAGGAAATAATAGTGTAAGAAATGTATGAAGTGTTTTGAAGGATTTCTATGCCATGTCATTCTAAGATTTATAATTTAGGACCATAAAGAAAAAGAAAGAATGAAAACACAGTTAAAATGCTTTTCCCTCAAACTTCTCCCTCTATTCACTCAAAACAGCAGTCATTTTCCTTCCCTCCTTGTGCCCCTACCCTGTGCATTCCCATCTTCTCCCATAAGCTCATCTATATGGTTAAGAACTGAAAACAATAACCTAACACCTGGCCCTTGTTTTCTCTACATCAGAGAAAGATGAAGATGTGATCACTATAAGAGCCTCCTAGTATCAGTATCTCTTTCGCAGTTCCATACTTACCTTTAGCTCTTTGAGGACTTTTAGAATGCATGTTCATTTCTGTTGCAGCAACACAATTCCTTTAATTTCTGAGATTCCTTGTTGAGCCATTTTAAATGACAGCTGCATCCCTGTCATTCTCTCAATTACAGCTCCCTTGGTCTTTGCATTCATGTGACATCATTCTTAAAACACTTATGGTGTTCATTTTTTAAAATTTTATTTATGTCATTTTCACTTCAAAAAGCAATTTGGGAAGTTTGATCATTGCTGTTACCTGCTGAACACATCAGCACAGGACTGTGTAAAGAGCTTTCTTGATTTTAACTTCAGAGAGATGAGAGTGGGCGGAAAGGGACAGGCAACATGAGAGAGGCAGCGGATGGAGAAGATCAACATTTGTGGGGCTAACACTAGCCATTAACTGACTGTGGGCTTAGGAAAGATGTGATACAATTTTCTCATATTGAAATGGGAATAATGGTGCTAAATAATTTCATGTGGCCACTAACACTTAACCAGTTTACTTATGAAAAGTAAAGTTTTTCATAGCCGTGGTGGTTAATGAAGAGG
Source organism: Glossophaga mutica (assembly GCA_039655065.1). NCBI lineage: Eukaryota > Metazoa > Chordata > Mammalia > Chiroptera > Phyllostomidae > Glossophaga > Glossophaga mutica. The sequence continues at coordinate 147,805,016 of CM077306.1, forward strand.
GGATAATTTAAAAATGTAGGCATTCGTTTTATTTGTGTTGCCAGCCCTGAAGTCTCAAGTGAGGTAGCTTGCTATAAAACTGCTCAAACCCATGGAGATCTGTATCATGCTGACATGTACATCTAGCAACTCCCCTCTCACTTTCTTCCACCCCTCAGCCAACTTAATGTAACTTCCGTGAAGCTCAGCACAGACAGTCGCTTCACTTCCTTCCATGTGGGTATCCATTCTGGGGGAGGTAAGAGTGGAGGAGGTTGTCAGTGGAGTTTTCCTGTGAGGAAATGATAACCTGGTACATTGTTGCACCAAGTTAGCCAAGGTGATGATGGAGGCTGGGCTTCTTTACTGACTTGAATGCACCCATAATTTGATGAGAACTGAAAATGAATTTGCCATGCCCCATTACTTTTTAATTATACATCTTTATAGGTAGGGAGAAGAAAAGGATATTCTGAATATTAAATGATGTAATGTAAATGAAGCACTTAGAATATATTCCTGGCCTAAACAAATGCTCTGTGATTGAACAAATAAAGGATAGATAGATAAAATATAGATTCCCATTTTTCAGGCAAAATTAGGGAAAAATAGGTCAAGATAATTTTTCCAAGATCACAACTAGACAATGGTGCAGACAAGAGTGAGACCAGGAATCTGACTCCAGAGACTTTGCATTTAGAAGTGTTGAGTGTAGTGAGACATCATAACTTTTAAAACTATAGTTCAACTTGAAATATTTGAGTTTAATTTTGGTCTGCTAAAATGTGTATTTTCAGATGTTACATTTTTATGCATTTATGTTCTAATTTTCATGTTATCAAATCTTAATATTAAACAAAATGTTAGAGTTCATATTAAATGAAATTTTTCCCAAATTAACAATGGTTTTCCAAAGGGTCAAAATAAACAGTGGAAAAAATAAAGAATCACCAGCAGATTTTAAACATTCTGGAGCATTTTATGTAAATTTTAGAGATCCATATAACATTGAAAATATTATGCTCTCTCCTATTCTTGATTATATTATTTTCAGGAAATTTTAAGTGTTTTGAAGAATAAAATCTTCCCCTAAGTTTAGATGGAAGATTGACTTTTATGGCCATATTCTTTGGTGTGAAGATAAAAAAATCTTAATGTTTAGGCAAAACCTTTAAAAGAGCAAGGGCACAGCCCTGGCTGATGTAGCTCAGTGGATTGAGTGCGGGCTGTGAACCAAAGAGTCACCGGTTTGATTCCCAGTCTAGGGCAGATGCCTGGGTTGCCAGGTCCCCAGTTGCGGGCACACAGGAGGGAACCATACATTGATGTTTCTCTCCCCATCTCCCTCCCTTCCCCCTCTAAAATTGAGTAAATTAATTAAAATCTTAAAAAAAAAGAGCAAAGTCACATAAAATCACTGGAAAAGTCTGGGTTAAAACTGGATTTACATTTCTTTTATCTTTGTCTTTGCTTGATTCCACAGAATGTATTTTCAACCAGAATTCAGTTTTCAAATTATGTGAGGACATTACAGGGGGAAGTATAGAAAGATCATTAAATTTTATGTATACTCACCTTGTAGAGAATTATTATTTATCATTACGTCGCTGGACCAGATGATGTCTCAAAATTCTAAAATACTGACAAAAACACACGATGGCTGCCAATTTCTTAAACCACTGTATCATTGTAATTTTATTTTCTGATCAATAGCTCAGAGAATTTTAATGGGAAGAAACAAGAAATGGAAACTAGTGAGGTTTCCTGTCCTCCACTCATTCTTGTTATGCCATGGGAATATGTGTGAACACTTCCTTTCTGATGAAGTGTCTGTGACTGAAGCAGCATCACACACATTTTCCTTTGTTCCACAATTACACACAGGGTCATTAAAACATGATTTAGACATCAGCTAGAAGCCACAATGATCGCTAACATACTTCTCAATGAGAATACTTGTAAAGAAGTCAATAAAAATGATTAGAATAAAACATTATGAAAATAAAAATCCACCTGACTTGTTAAATGGGTTAAAAGAAGGATGATCTAACACATCAATAATCTTACTGATTACAAGTTTAAATAATTTTTGGGTCTATAAACTAAAAAATAAAATATTAAATGATATTAAATATACCAATAAATATAAATATAAACTAATAACTATTTTCTTATAGATGTGAACATTTCTCTCATTATCAACTTTTTAAATTGTATAATTTTTAAAGTATTTTTGTGAAGTTCAGTGTCCAGAAAACTATGTGTGAAATCCAGCCCATTTTTATAAATAAAGTTTTATTAGAACACAGACATGCTAATTTTTATACATATCATCTATGGCTACTTTAATACCACAGCATCAGAGATGAATAGTTGAAAGATCATATGCCTACAAAGCTTGAAATATTTACTATTTTTCCCTTACATAATAAGTTATCACTCTCTGGTTGAGTTATTAAGAATGCATCATTTCGTATCCATATTTTAGTCTTGTCCCAAATAGCAGATTCTAATACTTGATTACATTAACATTTTTAAAAAGGCTAAATTTGTTTTTATTTTGCCTAAAATTGGAATAAAGTGGTAGAAAATAATACCAGGGACATTGTTATATATATGTTAAAGCATTCTCTTGCTGAAATAAAAATATTTGAAGATGTTTTTCCTTAGGAAATAAAATACTTATTTTTTCAGAATAAATATTTGCCTGCTTTTTAAAAAATTTTCTCTTTTTTAGAAAATAATTAGAACATATTTTCTTGGGCTGGAAAATTAGAAGGAAAGCTTTAGCTTATGCTTTGAAGAAAAGCAATCCTTTCTCATGCGCCAGTGTTCAGGGGATTTTTCTAAAGGTTCTGGACACTTGGAAGTAAAAGAAAAAGTCTCTTAAATATTTAAGTCAAATAAATTCTAGATGCATTCAAGAAGAAGGTGCTAGATATTAAACTGTTTCAAGGATAAAAATGGGGAAAGCACAGAGCACCAATTTACTATTCCTTTTTCTCTTAAAATTTATGTATTGGAAAACAACTCACATACTGTGAAATACACACTTTAAAGTACATGATTCGGTGGTTTTTAGAATATTAAAATGTTGTGCAACCATCATCACTATTTGATTTCAGAACATTTTCATCACCCCAACCTCATATACGTTAATAGTCACCCTCTATTTGTCCCTCCTCCAGCTCCTGACAAACATCAGTATAATTGATGTGTCTGTTGATTTCCTTGTTCTGGACAGTTTACGTAAATGGTATCATACAACATTTGACTTTCTGTACTTAGCTCATCTCACACAGCAAAATGTTTACAAAGTTCATGCTTTTGTATCATGTGTCAGTAATTTATTCTTTTTAATTGCTAAATAATATTCCATTATAGAAATATATATGTATATAGTATAAAATAAAATATACATGTGCATATATAGTATACACTATATACACTATATATATATACACACACACACACACCTTCTTGTGTTTTTAATTTATTATTTAATGGACATTTAACTTTTCTCTACTTTTTGAATATTATAAATAATGTCACTATATATATTTATGTAAAACTTTTTTAGTGGGTATGTATTATCAGTTTTTGGGGGTATATACCTAGGAGTGACATTTCTAGGTAGTATAAGTAATATGGTAACTCTATGTTCAGTGTTTTGAACAACTGCCAGAGTCTGTGTGAGAAAGAGGGGAAAAAGAGAGAGGGAGAGAGATAGAAAGGTAGAGATAAAGAGAGTGAGACAGAGAGGGAGACTTGGTGGGGGAGACCCTTTTGAAAATAAGACATGAAGAATATTGTATAGCAATGAGTTTTTACTATCTCCTTATCATCCTTATCAAAATTAATTTAGCATTTCAGTGTTTGTGTAATTCTGAATTTTAAATTTTATTTGGTTGCCAATAATCAAAAAACTTAAAAAATAACACTTTAATATAAATGTAATATATGCACACGATTTTTGAGAACAGTTTAATGACAAAATTAAAGGATATTATGTACTATGAATTTATTAAAGTTTATAGATGTTAAGTAAAGAAGAAGAGTTTAAATGATACTGAAGTGTATACATAAATGTTAGATATCTCTTTAAGAAAGATGTTTCTGCCTCTCTGCCTCCTTGAAAGTCACTTCAAAAGAAAATAGAAAATCAGAACAAAAATATAATTATGATTTTACTGAAGCCAAAATTTATTTATAACTTTAAAACGTTTATATAAAGAAGAAAAGGGGATGGAAGAGTGACAACTGACTTAAAAATTATTGAGAGGGTAGAAAAGTAATATCTCCAAACATTAACACTTGAAAATAAAAAAGTTTTCCCAGAAAACTACCAGGGATACCTTCCAAAAAAATAAAGGAGTAGAGAAAAGTGAGTAAACACGGAAACCAGAAAGCAACCAAGAAGTGAAGGGAACCCAATATTCAGAATGAAGGTAAGAGACTTACAGTTGCTAGAGAGAAGGGAGTTGGGAGGCTGGGTGGAAAAGGTGAAGGGATTCAGAAGTACAAATTGGTAGTTACAGAACAGTCATGGGGATGTAAAAAGTACAGCATAGGAAATGCAGTCAATAATATTATGATGATGACTATGTATGGTGCCAAGTGGGTACTGGGGGGAACACTTTGTAAAGTACAATACACGATTGTCTGACAACTGTTCTGTACACCTGAAACTCATAGAAAATAATATTAAATGTAAATGGTAATTGAAAATTTTTTTAAAAGAAAAGAACCCCACAAAGTCACATCAGATATCCAGAGCTGGGCAGGAAGTTTAGAATGCAATCGGACAACACTGGAGCCAAAGGTGGAGGAGTGGAGGACTCCACCGTAGGTGGAAAGATGTCAGAAAAACACAGACATCATAGATTTGAACACAAAACAATTTTGCTGTTATAAGAGAGGTACACACATTTACTCAGTTTATGGTGTCCTTTGTATCTCAGCAACTTTTCCATGGTGACCTGTGGCAGACCCTTCTGCGTGGTGTGGGCCCAGCTCCCACTCGGAGATGCACAGGACCCATGTCCACAGATAGGTTCTCTTGTGGGTAATCAGATTTGCAATATACCTAGACTGCTTTTGAGACTTGCTTCTTTCTAAAACTCCCTCACCCTGCAAGTGCTAAACCTTGGAGGGACCAAGTGTAAAGGGCTCAACCACTTTTGCCTTTTCATTTGCTAATATCCTTCTTCTGTGATGTGATTAAAGGCATTGGCTCCTTTTGTTGTAACTGGGGATAGTGAGTGAGGACCATCTTGTAATGGGAAGAGAAATAGAATAAAGGCCTGTCATGGCAGAGGCCCCAGCTTTTGCTCCCCTTAAGAGAAAAGCCACACTGTTGTCCTTTTTCCTCCACTGGACTCGGTAGTCCGTGTGTATGTTTTTATTTCATCCATAATGACGCGGACACTGCTAGCTGGTGTCCGCATCAGTGCCCTAGCAATGAAAGAAATACATGTGGGTATGATTAATAAAGTAGTTAAATCTAATCAAATTAGTAATTATTTCTAGCTTAACTTCTTAGCATGTGTTTGAAATAAAAATACGTATAAATTGAAAAAACATTTTATATCATTATTCAATAAATGTAATTATTTACTAATACAGTGTGAGTATAGTACAACTTGCAAAACTTGGAATTAGTTTGAACACTGACAACTTCATTTCCTATTGCACATTGATTTCCACACAATTATTAATTTTTGTCATAGCAACCCTGACAAAACATGGCTTTACAATGATATGTCAATGAAAAGAATGTGGATATTACATCATCAGAAAGAAAGTAGCTCCATTTACTGTTGAAACTGTGATCTACCTTGAGCTAATATTTTGCCACAGTTCTGGAAGATACTGAGTATTGCTGTTTCCTTCAACAATGTAAAATACCCCTCAGCACCCCTCTGAGTTTGCTGCAATGCATCAAAATAGCTTGGCACACAGCTATAAAATACGGTGTTCAGTATAATAATATTTATGTAAATAAACAAATAGAACTAAGAAAATTTAAAAGACAACTTTTTATTCTAGGAAACTCAAAATCAAACAAGAAAAGTATTGAGTTATCACTTAACATCTATTTACACTCCATTGTACAATATGAAGAATGTAGGACCCACCTTAACCCTTGCTTCCCTCCTCCTTTCCAATTATTATTAGTAATGTCATTGTTTCACATCTTTCTAGTGGTTACTTTTATAACATTAAATAATTTAATACTTTCACCCACCCTCCTGTTCCCACTTCAATCTGGGACACTCTCTCCTTTTCTATGGGGTTCTAGTAAACTAGATGTTAGACTATCCATTTCCCACCCACAGCTGACTCGTCCCCTAGTTCCATTGTTTCTTGGATTCTGTTTTTTTTCTAACTTCTTGGATATATTTTTAGTTTTTATTGATATATTCCTGATGTGGTATAATTTTTTTTTAACAAAGAACGCTTAATTGGTAGGCTCTTATTTTTGTCTACTTATTTGAAAAAATCATTTATTTTTCACACATAGTTAAGTATTCAAATAAATATGAGTTTTTAGATTAAATTCAAAACTTATTCTTACCACTTTAAATGCATCACACTATTGTTATATCCAATGATAATGATGTCAGCTTGATACTTGCTTCTTTTAGATAGCCTCTATCTTTCTTTCAGAAACTAGGATTCAGAATTTCCCCTTACTATTGAAAAATTTATGAGAATGTGTTAGGTCTGGAAATGAATATTGTATTATTTCTTTATCATTTTTAGCATTCCTTGAGTATTTTTAATATGAAAAGTTATACTGCTTTTTGTCTCAGGAAAATTTTTATCATTTAGTTTTTGATCATTTTAATTGTTTTCATTTTCTCTGTCACATTTATAAAATTCTGGAACCTGATGGAATTAAGACTTTATGGATGTATTTTTCATGCCTCTTACCTTTTATGTAAGTTCGCTAAAAATTTTGGGATATTTTCCCAACTTTATTTTGAAATAAAAATTTCACTCTTTAACCACTTTTATTCTATTAGTCCTTTCCATTTTTTTTTGGTTATGCCGCTAGTATTTGTACTTGCCAAATACACCTTCTAGGTTTATTTTACTTCTTTCTTTCATTGCAGTTTGATTTTATGTTATGGATTCAAATATTCTCATATACTTTTAATGACACTGATTTAATTAAAAATTATTTTGCTATTTCCTCCTCTTTTTACTTTGGGACTAATTATTCTGCTTATCTTACTCCTTCCCTTTCATATTGTTGGTTTCACTAAAGTGTCTGTTTATTTCTATTTGTAAATAGGAACTGGTTAATATAGATAGCTAGATGGGTTTCCTCAGCAGATGAGCAGGTCTATTTCCTCAGTAGGCCTGTCATCTCAGAGGAGATGCACTGCAAGCCTGTGAAAACTGGAGGGAGTCTTTTATGTAAGTACGTGGGTGAGAAGGAGGTAGGCAAGCTTTATGTAGGAGATGAAATACCTGAGCGTTCCTGCTTGAACAGAGCTGCCTTTGCTCCCTGAGAGTTGCAGACACCTTGATTCACCTGTACCTGTGCTGCTTCACTTTTTCATTCACATTCTGGTTACTTTCTTCATTAGTATGCTCTATTACCAATACAATTTCATGATATGTCCTTCACACCAAATTTTCCCAGAATTCTGCTTCATCGATGGCTGCCTGTCTTTCATAGTGGTGCTCTATACTCCTTTTTTTCTTTGCATCTTTGATATCATTGGTGTGGTATTTAGAGAGTCAAGGGAGATAATCATGCATACTTTCTTCAGCGGTGTGCTGGAGCTGGTTCTTGCTGGCTTGCAAGAACCAATTATTAAAATTTGAAGAATTTTTGTGTGCTGATTGTTAAAGTCATTATTAAATAATACAGCATATAACTTACAATTAAATAAGTTATATTGAAAACAAAGGCAACGAATTCTCAGAACTCATTGCTCCTTAATCAGTTTACTATATTTTACTGTTATGTATGGCCTTCAGGTTATTTACACACATTCTGTCTCTCTGTTGAAAATACCAGGTAATAGTGAGCTACTGTCTATCTCTTCTCAACTCCACATTCCACAACATCACCTTGCAAGCCTGAAATTTGGTCACTGTGGGAGTATTTACAACATAGAGGCCAGCCAATGCTGCAAAGCAGGTCTTTTACCCCAGATAGCTGGTTGTTAAGCATTTACCAGCAGATCACTGCTTCTGTCTAGTATTTTCAATCAGATATCAATCATTGATCTTATACTACAGTGTTAATTTACTGAACATTTTAGAGGAAGACCATGTTTATTGATAAATACAGAGTCTGGAAAAGGAAACCCACATTTTCCTTTTACAGTTTATCGATATGCTGTGTAATAAGCCCTTAACTTCATGTATGCTGTATTTAAGAATCTAAAAGCTTACTGGCCTCATTCTAAACATTTGCCTACTTTTGCTCTTCTAAGGAACGACCTCTTCTGTGTTTAATCATAAACTTTCCTGATGTACTCTATCTTCAGTGTGCTATTTATGGAGTCTATTATCAGGAAGAATTAAAATACATATTTTCCTAAACCTATCTCTATGACTAATTCCTCAAGTTAAGCCAAGGGTCACTTATTGCTTCATGGTAATTCATTTTTGACTAATATAGTATTGAATTCTAACTGGGAAAATATAATTTGTGGGACAAATGACTCACTTCTGTTACACTGAACATTTTATAATATTCTTTATTGCCAGAGACAAATATTAAGTAGGTGTGTCTTGTTTCCTAAAAATCTTCTCTTATTCATCCTACAATTTTTCTTACCCTTTAATAACACCCAAATCCCAAATCTGAATGTGTTTGGCTCCAGTGTTCTAAAAAGTTGGCAGTTAAGATCTAACATCTCTGCTTGTTCTTTCCTGGTTGACAGTGCCAAGTGAAATAGGTGGTCTTATGAACTGAGCAGGCAATCACAAATGCTCAGCCCTACGCAAATAACTAACAGCCCACAGACTCAAAGAAGTCATATAAGGCTATCAATTTGGAGGAAGAAAATACTCCAATTACAGGATACAGTAAAGCCACCTACATGGAAGGGGAAGCCAGAATATAGACGGGCTGCAAGAATTTTCATTGGTCCCACCTCCATGTGTTAAAGGTTGTATGATGGTGCTGTTGAATGTCAGCCATATCTACATGAGAAAGTGACATATATTTTATGCTCAAGTTATAACCCACATATATTTAACATCAGATGATAATAGAATATTTTATTAACTTTATAATATGCATATGAAAATCTAAATATCTCTCTTGAATTATTTCAACTACTACTGCCATTTCAGAGATGGACAATTTGAAGAGAATGACTCTCTAAGGTAACATTGGTACCCTGAAATTGAACTAGTTTTTTTCCTGCTACCTGTTCAAACAATAAGTAGTAACTTTACATTAATAAGGGTAAAGTTGAGCCATATGTATGCCTAGGGTAGTGATGGCAGTGGGTGTCTGTGTGACGAGGAAGATGGGCCAACATTGCGAACACATTCTTGTCTTTCTACTTTTTTTCACTGTCCTTTTAGAATCTGCCACAGACAAACTCTCTTTGTATAGCTAAGGAAACTGGGAGTGCCCCTCAACTCTCAGGTAGAGCAGGGTAAAAAAGAAAAAGTTTCCAAGGAAGCCTTTTAGAACCTATGTTTAGGAAGATAAACCACTGATTCATAATTAATCATGTATTAAGTATTTTACAATTTTATACTTCTTTTAAATAAGAAATTAAGCTTATAATCAATCCCTTCAAGCGCAATTTGAAAACAAGAGATTTTGAGATTCACCAGGAGTATTTTGTTTAGAAGGCATAATTTACAGATGGTGTAATTCAGTTCCATTTAACAAACATTGAAGTCTTTCCTTGAACTGGGGATGTATTAGTTTGTAGTGATGAAAATGACTAATAGAACATAATTCCAAATAAGGACCAAATGTGCATGAGTAACATGCATGACAAAACATTTTCATATTATAAGCAAAGTGCAAATTATTAAGTATTTATTGATTAATTTAGTGATTATCTTGAGAATTAATCATATTGATGTATGTAAAAGATTATAAACACAGGGGTTGAAATAAGAGCTTTATACTTTTCTTACATAAATACAGTGCTTATTAAACAAAACACAGAAAACATAATTACCCTGAAACCATCATAGTAGCTCAAAGTATAAGGGCAAACAGTATCTGTGTTTTGGGCATCTGCTTGGCCAGGCACAGCTTCATGTTCAGCTGTGATGTAATTTCTGTGGTCGTTGCTGTTTGAGCAACTTCTTCCAGCATGACAGCTTTGCTCAGTTGACCACTGCTATTCTAATACATGAGCACCAGACTTGTGTGTCAGCATGTCTAAGCTTCTATAGCCATATTGTAAAGAAAGGAATTGTAAAATCACACACACACATAACATCATACATACATAAGATGACAAAAATCTTAGGACATTAACTGTAGAATCATTCTTCTATCAGTTAGCTGTGTGATCCTTGGGAGGTTAAATGATACCATGTGTCTTAAGTTTATTCATGTGTAAAGTAGAACCTAATGTAAAGGTAATCTGTAGCTAATGTAGCTAGCATAACAATTAAGCTTGATATGTTTTAGAACCATCTCTCCCCCTTTATTGAAGTAATAATTTTCTAGTCACTTTTTCCATTTCTTTTCTGATTCTTTAATCTATTTTGTATATATTTTAAGCTATATTTGTTGCAAAAACATTGACACCACAAGGAGAGTATTGAAAAAACTAAAAAAATTTGATACATTTCTTTATATTTTAATAAACTTATCAACAGATTTATATAACATAGTTTGATCAAAAGTACACTTAAAATAACTTATTCTTTTATAGTGTTTATTTCCAAACATGTTCATAAATGCAACATTAAAAATAAACAGTTTGAAATTTATTGTCAAAATGTGGCTACTATAATATTCTATTTTTCTATTATCTGTCCCTTAAGACAGTGATTTTCAACTTTGTCCCACAAGAACCTTTAAAACACGCAGCACCTGACTATTTAGTTAGGGACACTGATCTCTTTTCCCTTAGATTGTCAAATTAAAAAAATGACAACAGCCAACACAACAATAGTCATTTGGTGTGAACAAATCAAAATTATATTTACTGTTTTTGTCAGATTGGCAAAAGATATATATTAAGGTGTGCCACTAAATTTTAGTAATTAGTTTATGTGTGCCATGAGATGAAAAAGTTTGAATATCACTGCTTTAAGACAACTAACAATTTATGTTCTGTCATTAAATGCAGAGTTGAGATTAACCAAATATTCTATTTATACTACTATTTAATCTTTTGGTGTTAATATATTTTATTAATAATTTAATATATAACTATGATGTTAAAACTCAGTATCTTTTCCAGCTTTTTCTTCATAGTATTTTCTGCCTGGTTACTAAATAGGTAATTGGTGTGAATTAATAATTCAGACATCTAATGTCATATTGCTGTATATTGTAGCAAGAAAATAGAGTAAAATATTGCAAAATATTGCAATGATAACAAAATGCGATATCAACAACAATAGACAAATAAGAAGGCAGGCAGGAGTGGACTGAGCTTCTGACAATGTTCTATGGCAAAGATGCCAAAGCAAAAAGAATGAAATGCTTACATTTTCACACCAAGGTGCAGAGTCTGCTTCATACCAGAATAAACATCTGTTGCATCTCCCTCATTAACTTGATTAATGCTAACAATTGGCCAATAAAAAAAATATCTTTTGGATGTGGAGAAAAGAACTTTCCAGTCAGAATTCTCTTCATTTGTTTTCTATATGATTCTTTAATGTAATTTCCCAAGGGCATTCCACTATCATTGGCTATGACCACCAACAGAGGAATTGGGAATTCTGAATGAGAAATTCCCAATGGAAAGCCATGACCACATCTTGAGGATTATCACTTCTAAATCCTGACAAATCACAGCAAGGATCTAGGCTTAGTGGGAAATAGATTAACCAAACAACAGGAAAATCTTAAAAAGTCATGAGTTTGTAAGTTTGAAAAGGTATGAGAAAGCTTTTTGCAAAAAAGGAGAGAATGTTAATTGGTAATGATGTAACTGCTCATGTTTATGCAATAAATCATTGGGGATGAAGTGATCAGCTGCTATATAGAGTTTACATTTATTTATTTTATCCAGTTTTAATATGAGTTTAAGGATTACTTGGAAAGAAGAACAAAGTAGAAGGGATCACAATATCTGGTATCAAACTATATTACAAAGCCACAGTAACCAAAACAGATTGGTACTGGCATAAGAACAGACACATAGAACAATGGAACAGAACAGAGAGCTCAGAAATAAACCCAAGTCACTACGGTCAATTAATATTCACCAAAGGGGGCAGAAGCATAAAAATGGAGTAAAAATAGCCTCTTCAACAAATGGTGTTAGGATATCTGGACAGCTACATGCAAAAAAATAATGAAACTCGACTACCAACTTACACCATAGAAAAAATAAACTTAAGAAGGATAAAAGACTTAAATATAAGTCCTGATACCATGAAAGTCCAAGAGGAGAACATAGGCAGGAAAATCTCAGATATTCCATGTAGCAATATTTTCAGTGATATGTCTCCTAGAGCAAAGGACATAAAGGAAAGAATAAACAAATGGGACTTCATCAAAATAAAAAGTTTCTACACAGTTAGAGAAAACATCAGCAAAATGAAAAGGGAACGAACCTTATGGGAAAATATTTGCAAATGACACCTCAGGCAAGGGTTTGATCTCCAAAATATGTAGAGAACTCACACAACTCCACTCCAGGAAGACAAACAACCCAATTAAAAAATGGGCAAAGGACCTGAACAGACACCTCTCCAACAAGGACATACAGAGAGCCCAGAGACATATGAAAGGATGCTTGGCATCACTAGCTGTCAGGGAGATGCAAATTAAAATCACAGTGAGACACCACTTCGCACAGTTCAGAATGGCCATCATAACCAAATCAACGAACAATAAGTGCTGACAAGGTTGCGGAGAAAAGGGAACCCTACTAGTATACTGTTGGCAAGAATGCAGACTAGTGTAGCCACTGTGGAAAACAGTATGGAATTTCCTCAGAAAACTAAAAATGGAAATGCCTTTTGACCTGGCAATTCCACTGCTGGGATTATACCCTAAGAACCCTGAAACACCAATCCAAAAGAACCTATGCACCCCAATGTTCATTGCAGCATAATATACAATAACCAAGTGTTGTAAGCAACCTACGTGCCCATAAGTAAATGAGTGGATCCAAAAACTGTGGTACCTTTACACAATGGACTACTATGCAGCAGAAAGAAAGAAGGAGCTTCTACTCTTTGCAACAGCATGGATAGACCTGGAGAGCATTATGCTAAGCAAAATAAGCCAGGTGGTAAAAGACAAATACCATATGATCTCAGCTATAAGTGGAACCTAATCAACAAAACAAACAAGCAAGCAAAATATAATCAGAGATGCTGAAATGAAGAAGAAACTGACAATAACCAGAGGGGAGGTGGGAGGAGTTAATGGGGGGCAGGAAAAGGTTGTCAAGAAAAATGATAAAGGACACATGGACAAAGCCCAAAGCTGTAGGATCAAGGTGGGACGTGGTGATGGCTGGCATGGGGGAAGGGAGATAACTGTACTTGAACAACAATTAAAAATAAAAAAGTATTACTTGGAATACTGTATTGGAAAACTTGATCCAGTATTTCAAATGAAAAATAGTATCCTTGAAGGTAAGATCAATTAACAAAAATAGAGTGGTTTTTTTTTCATTCAATGTTTAGCCCTGGGTAAAATGCCTACTGAATTTACGTTTTTCAAAAGTATGTTTATGTATAATATATGTGAATTAAAATACGTGTGTAAAAAAAATTCCAGGAATATGCATAAATATTATCATTATTTTATATAATGTTCTAAGACAGATATGTATCTCCCATTTCCTGTAATTTCAGTGCCATTGCTTTATGAAGCATTGGCTGTCACTTTAAAATATCAATTTGTATATTGTCTCTGTATAATTGTCATCTATAAAGGTTTTTAAAAGGTTTCTTTTTAAAAAAATTATAAAATTTTGTTGTTTTATTTTTTGTTTTGAAATGTGGGAGAAAATTTTAAATTTATAGTTAGAAACTATAATTTATGTCAATTCTACTCAAACTAAATATAAAAGTGCACTATGAAAGAATGTTAAAAGATTTAGAAAAGAAGATTCAAAAAGCCTAAAGTGTTTAATATTTAGAGTCTTTGTATTTATTAATATTCATTTTCTAAAAATAATTAAATTTTATAATAACTTTATAATATATTATGATATTTTTATTTATATAGCTCAATGAATAGTCTTTAATATCAAAATGTGTTAATTTTTTATACTTCATGTGTTGTTTGTCTTATTTGTAGATTTTCATAATGTCCAACTTTCAATCACTCTTTCCTTTTCCTATTGACTGTTGGATGTGTTAATTTGAAATATCTTTCCACTAGAGATATTGAATAGGTTGTTGGGTATTAGAGTGAAATTTAGGATAGTTTATTTTAAAATGGTAGAGGTATCAGCATGATTTTATATTGATGAGAAAAGTGAGAGGAAAGAGAAAGAGAGAAGTAAAAAATTGTCGCCCACAGTGAAATCCTTAGGTAGAAAAGAAAGAATAAGATCTAGAGAACAAATGATGGAAGGGGATTTTTAAGGGATGATGGATAGTTTATCTGTGGTGCCAGGTGGAAGGCAGAGTATGTGAGTATAGAAAGATGGTATGGGAGGTAGATGGCTGTGTGTGGTGTTTAAAGTCTGTGACACCTCAATTTTGTCAGAAAATGTGAAAGAATATCATGGGCTCAGAGTGAGTTGGGGGATGGGACTGCTGGAGATTTGAAGAGAGAAATAAAAGTGTAATACTGTCATATAGGGGAGAGGAAGAGTGAATAGTCTAATGAAGCAGAAAGTGATAGCATACATTGATTAGGGGCATACAGTGAGTTAGCCTGTAACAGTAAACAGGTTCACAGTCATGAAATTAAAATGAGAGCAGTCAGCACAGTTAGATTTTCTCCTAACCGTAAATATAGGGCAAAAATAGGTAGAGCATTGGATTTAACAAGGATTGTGGTTTTACAAAGTGAGTATAATGAAGTGAGAAGAGGAGAAAGTCAAGGATATAAACAAAGCAATGATTATGTTAAACCATGGGATTTAAGGTAAGCAAAAAACAGAGAGAGAATATCAAGATGAGGGAAGGTGAAACAGTAGTAAATCAAGAGATTGGATATTGCAGTATGTTCTAAGTGTTTGGAATCAGTGTTTTACAGGAAATGAGATAATATGATAGAAATAGGTGGGCAGTGAATGACAATCATAAAAGTGAGAGAATAAAGGAATTGCAGTTATTGGCACTAGCAAGGACTAGGTTGTGACCATGGGTATTGGGAATTGTGGAAATGGAGAGGACGAGATCATTGTAGGAGAGGAATTTGTGGAACTGAGAGGCTAAGGTGTTAACAGGAGGAGCAACATAAATCTTGAATCCCCAAAAACATACCCAGAGATTTATAATAAGCCTGAGGAAAAATTCCTGGAAAAAATATAAGGGACAAATTGAGAAAAAATGTGAGGGAACCACATACTGCAGTAATGAGAGTTTGTGGATGATATAAATGGATGATATAAAATTTAAAGCAGGAAGTGAGGGAGAATGGTATGAGAACAGAGCAATGAAAAGCAAAGACGTCTACCACGCCCCTTCCAGACCCAGTGGGACAAGTACTGTGGTAGGAACAGCAGGCACCACTGGTGAGAGCTGTAGGGGAACTGGGGACCTCCAGGAAGAGCTAGGGTTCAGAGGCGGAGGATAAAGCGGGCTTCTCTAATGCTGGACTGTGTGTTCCATAGCATTCAGTAGACGGGATTGAGGGGAGTTGAGAGGTGGGAAAAAGGGAAGCAGAGATTAGCAGGCAGAAAATAAGTTGTGCCCCACACCTGGAGCTTCTTGAGGCGACTGAATTTTAAAGAGACCTGAAAGTTTGAAGGGATAGTGTGATCTGAGTAGGGTTGGGTGGAGGATAAAAAGGGTGAAGTGTGAATGATGCCTTACTTCTGGTGATAGAGCTGAGGAGGCTGAAAAAGATGGGTTTAGTTAGTCCCAGGGGGCATGGTCTGCTCCTTTCCCCAGGTGGTGAATGTGAGGCCATCTAGAGAGGAGTTCCTGACTTCAACTTTTTGCCTCTATTGGGCCAGTGAACAAGTTCAGGGGCAGTGAGCTCATTCCCACTCAGTCTCTGAAGGTACAATTGTAGACTTCTGGGAAAATGGATTGATATTCAGAATGTGTGAGCCCCTGAAAATAAGCATTGAAAGCAAAGGAGGCTTGATCTTATCCCCTGCCCTTCCACCCTAATGTGCACATTTATTCTTGGCCAATTATTGTGAAATAAGTGTACTATGAAATGGCTTGTTAAAAATCGGTTAATTTTCTTGGTACCTACAATTCAAAAAAAAAAAACCAAAATAAAATTATCTTTGTACTTAGGATATGTGGAGAGGAGCCGCTTTGGGCAAGACACACTCACCCCCCTGGGGTAGCTTCTTTCTTCCTGGGCCAGGGCAACATAGAGATGCTCAGCTGAGTTCATGGATAAAAGCAGTTCCATGTTCATGAACTACTTCTCAAATGAAGGCAACAGGGCACAGGTGGCATGTACACGATTTTCCGGGCACTGAAAGAGTGTTTCCCTAGTAAAAAGATTAGTGGCAAGGTAGAAATGTGATTCCCCATCTTCTTTTCTACTTTAACGGTACCCTGCCCAGGCAAGAGAAACTCATGGAAAGATACTTTGCATTTAATCCTGCTCTGTGTTCCCAGCTCGGTTCTCTCTCTCTTTTCTTTAAATCTCCCTCCCCAGATAAAATATAATTTATTTCAACTGTGTATATTTTCTCATCATTATTTCTGTAACTATCTGAAATGCTTAGGAATGCAAAATTGATTTTAATTTTTATTTCATAGCTTTCTTATAATATATCCGCTAATGCTATTATTGTGAACAGATTTCACTACATCTAATTATGAGCCATGAAAAATATTGCACTGTTAGAGACAAAGTATTAATGTTCTTTTAATATTTTATTTTTAGGTGTTTATTAAATCATACAGTAATTTTCCATAGTATTCCTAAATACTGTTGCTTTTAACACTGGCTTCACATATTATCAAATACTACACCTTAGTTATCTTTGGGTATAACTACAACATAATGATTAAATGGACATTTTTGTACTTAGATTTAATAACAATTGCTAAATAGAAAATGATGTATATGTGGTATCTTTTGACTTTTGGAATAGTAATTTTGTGGCAAAAGGACTTGTCATGGTTTTTCCATAGTTATTTCTCACATTCCTCTAAGTTAGGCTGTTTTGTTTACATCCTTTTCCAGAGGAATAAACTGAAGAGTTAAAGAAATTAAATAATTTGCCCATGAATATATAATGAGGAAGGTATACAACAAATTAGAGCCAGGGAGTCAAACTTTGGGGTTTAAACTATTCCCCAAACACTACACCTACTCCCACCCAAATTAAAGGCCACGAGTCATTTTTAACTTGTTTTTTAGTTGTGTTATGTATTTCCTTACAGTGATAATACTAATTAAAAGTATTATGTATATTTTACGTGTTAGGCCCTGTGGAAAACGGATTATCACATACACACCTGCTTTAAACCTCACCATAATGTGGGAATGATTGCTATTTTACAAGAAGCAAAACAATTTATTTGTCTAAAGTCACTTTCCTATTAAGTGGGATAGTTGGGAGCCAAAGGCAGTGCGACTCCAAACCCAGCAATGTTAGTTGAGAGTTCAGTTCCACTGTATCAGCAAATATCCAGGTTGTGACAAATATATCCTTTCCAGGTATAGTGTCTGAAATTTTGTAGTCTCTGTAGACAATTATATAACAGAGCAATTAAATTGGTCAACTGTCAGTTTCTTAAATTCAAAATAATTTTTAGTGGCTTTGTGCTAAATTCTAAAGTTAAAATAAAGTGCCTAATTTGCACAAAAGCACCAGAATATTTCCTGTTTTCTCCATTAGTTTTATCCCAGTGAACATTGTACTATTCCTAACAATTTGATGAGGGCGGTGAAGTGAATTGGTACTCCAGATTTTGAAGGCTTGTGGAGTTATGCCCTTTTGGAAGCATTTTTGTCCTAGGAATGTCAAAGCTGGCAACTTTTTGATGGCAATTTGTTTCCCCATCTGTCCCATACATTTAGAACAGTTGCGAGGTGAAAAATGCATTTCATACCATGCGAGTAGGCCTTTCCTTTCTTGTGTTGCCAATCTCATTTCTGCAAGGAGAAGTCACCTGTGTGTTGGCCTGCTTTTACTGTCCAGGTGAAACTGTTAAATTTTTTACAAATCTTAAGGAAGCTTAAAAATGAAGGACAAATAAACTCTACATTTTGATGTATCTGCATCAGTCGGGGTACATTAGGCTATGCTCTGGTAACGAATACACCCCAGATACTTAGTGGTTTGATATTTACGTGGTCCGTTGCAAGTTCCTTGCCAAGGCAACTCCCTTTCCAACTGCATCTCTGGGGTCCAGAATTACAGAGCACACAGCTTTCAGGGCAGAGGGTGCAGAGGGTTACACGGGAGCCTTTCACACCTTAGCCCAGAAATGATACAGGCCTCTTCTCACAGTCTTTCAATTAAAACTAGTCACAAGGTCCCAACCTAAGATGTGAAAGCAGGAAGTGGAGAGTGAGAGAACATAACTGGAAATGGGTGAGTACAGCAATCTCTACCACAGCTACCAACACTCTCTGTTCAAAAAGCTTATCTTTCAAATATTGTAGCCTTTTTGATGTTATAGATTACATAATCTGGTTTATTGCCCAGATGACTAATGTAGCTTTGAGATGTTTAATGATTTACTTTGAAAGAGAAATGAAATTTAACACTTTTTGGGAATTCATTTGCCCCAGTTTTTGCCGATTTTGTTCAGAAAAATTGTTTATGTAGAAGAAATAATTTTCTCAATCAGCTAGAAAATGTATACATTTCTAGTTTTCTCTAAAGTATTGTAATCTCTAACATTTTAAGCATTTCAGTTATTTTAAGGACCTCTGAACCAGCTGTGTGTCCCTGGCTGAGTTGTTTCACCTCCCCCAGACATATCTCCTTAAACGGAGGTAGAGAAAGTGGAGCCATCTTTTGTGTAGAGTAGTATTAAGTGAGAAAGTCCATGTAAAGAAATTATAACAGTTCCTGGCATTTATTATACCTTAGTGAAGTTAGCTAGTGCTACATGCAGCTGAAAAAAGTGATGCCCATGTCTACGTCAGGTCTGAGCCAAACCCAAGTTTGTACCTCCATTAGTTGCCTACGGATTTCCCAGAGGCTGAGATAATATTAAAGGCTTTCTGTTGTTAACACACATTTGGGAAAATATAATGAAAACTTATTCTAATACATCTTGAGAGTTTGTTTTTAGTAACTTCGATAATTTCTTACATTTCAGTTCTGCTACTTTTTACATTAAAACTACTGTAAATGCAATAATTTCCACAAAGAACATATAAATCTAGGAATGTTTGAATTAATTATGATTGTTGTAGGTGTAGAATTGTTTAATAAGAAATGTTACATAATATTTGTTTTCAGTACTGTTTTGACTTTGTGGTGATGGTTATAGTATGGGTTAAATTTTGTCCCCCTCAAAGTTGGCACATTCCTGCTCCAATATGACAGGTGTCCTCATAGGAGGAAATTTAGACACAAGCACAAGTATAGATCAAAGATAAATGCCATCTATAAAGCACAGATAAATGCCATCTATAAAGCAAGGGGTGCCTGAGGCTACCGCCTTGAGAAGGAACCAGTCCTGCTCAGTGTCGGACTTCTAGTCTCCAGACTGCGAGGCAATAGATTGTTGTTTAAACCATTCAGTTTGTGAGACTTTGTTATGGTAGCCCTAGCAAGCAATACAGGGTGTCACACATTTTGATCTCATATCAATTTTAAGCCCCATTAGAAATTATTAATATTAACTTACATTTCTGGCAGTTTATGAGGAAATACTATAATCCCAGGTTTAAACTGAGATATCCTACCTCAGCTACATAAAAAGTTGCCCAAACAGATAATACTAAGTTACAGAACTCTTAAGGAAGCTATATGACTAGAGAAGTAAAAATATAATTTTTTAATAGAGGGAGTTTCTTATCTTTAACTGTCTAGGGCATTATGCTCTGCAAACTAATCTGTGTAACACTGTTCCTAAAGCTTACATGTGGAGAAGACACATGCATCCTTGCACTCCTTGTTGCATTAGTGGTCAGCAGAGATTATTGCTCATCTGCAAACTTCTTAGAGATGTTAATGCCTCTGATTGGTAGTGGGAACTTTTGTAATGTCAATGGATTTTTCATTGCATTTAGTAGTATATAAACTAAGTTTTGATACATCTATAGCCTTTGGGTGAGACCAGAATGAGAAAGACAGGGGTTGCTATAAACAGATGCCCCTTTTTGGATATGTATCTTACCTTGTATTTGTGTCTATATGCATTTCATATAGCAGCATTTTGTTGGGTCTTTATTCTAGTGACTCTTGGTAGATTCAGATGATTTTGTGTGTGTGTGCAGACTGTTGAAGTTCAAGATAAATAATACTTTAAGTTCTTCAGCTGTGCCTCTAATAAGACCATTAAGATGTTTTAGAGCTAAAACTATAGATACCGAGGCTCTAAACCTGAACTTTATACATAAATAACTCTTTTTAGTTTGCTCCTTTCTTCTCTTTTCTACTCTTTTCCTATTTATATTGTGGCAGTCAACACTTGGTGTCATATGATATCCTCCCAGGAGCAGTTGAATGTGCATCTAACTGAGAAGAGAATCTGTGGACTCCAAATCAGATTTCTTTATTTTACCCAGGAGGTGCTACTGTAATGTGAGGCCAGAGTACGCAAGGCAGAGATCAAACTTGAGAGCAAACCTCTCATCGTTAGCTTGGAGGTTGCCAGTTTGGATCTCTCTTTTCTTTTTGATGTGAGGTGTTAATTTTTCCCAATTTTGTATCCACATGTGGAATCCTACAAATGTAAAATTTCTCTTTATGAAATGAACAATTTTAAAAGGCAAAATATAGCAATACTTATTGTTCTGACAAGCAGACTTAAATAACCTCCTTCATCTCCTCTCCTTGGCTTATTGTCTCCAGTGTTATGTCATCAAATTGCTATGTATTCATTTTGACCTTAAAAGTATCAATTGTGCCTTCTTTAGTTTAGAATATTGGTTTTGATCTCCCAGCATGGAAATTGTTCTATCATATCACTTGAATGTGCTTGAGCTTTGATGATAAAACTTTCAATGTATGGATTTAATATAACATGTCTTCTCTCTCAGTTCAAAGACTTGTGGTAAGCACTTATATACTATGAAGATTATGACTTACTTTTGAGCTAGCTGTTGGTGTGACCTATACAACACAATTTGCCTTTGGTTCACTGTTTATAGCTTTAGTTAAGATTGAATTCTGTGTTCCATTTTGTAAAATTATTTAATGTCATGATCATAAAAATTATAGTTACTTTCTATCATAAACCTTTTAATTTTTTAAGAATAAACTGAAACTCAGAAAACTCCATGGTAGTCAAAGTTATAATTAGTGATGACTGACTTTGAACTCTGACCTAGCTTCAGTGCACAGTTCATGTACATTGAAATCATTCTGCATTATATCACTCTGCCTCACATTCTACTAGTGAGGTGTTGGCCCTGATGCTGAAATTCACTGTTTTAAATACACCTCATGTTGACTGTGGTAATTGGGTTTTCAAATTTTTTCACTGTAATCAAAAATTGGCTTTTCTAATTTGAGCCAGTTTCCCCATTGATATCTCTTCTGAGTCATAGAATGGTTGCCCTGGGATTATCCTTGGGAGAAATGTTCTCTAATTAATGTTGTTTCTGATTCTGTAGCACAAGGTTCAGCACATAGATCAGCACACAATAGGCTCTCAATAAATATTGCTTTCTTCTCTGCTTTCTCTTCATCATTTCTTTCCATAATTTAGAACATTCTTACTTACACTTTTTGCTTATCTTTGTCCCTTTGTCTCTCTCAATTTTTATTCTTTGGAAGGTCTCTTGGTAAATGATTACCAAATATAAATCTGATCCTAAAGTTTCTCCTGAGCTCCAGTTCTATGTTTCCAACTCTCTACTCAGCTAATTCTTCTTCTTACAATCCATCTATTCTTCTATCTTATAATGACTTTGAGCTAACCATGCTTAAACATTTCCTTCAAAACTCTCTTTACTTTCAGGTAACTGTCCTACTTCTGTTTTTTATTTACCTATTTTTTCAGGTTATCCAATTCAAAATTTCCCTGCAGAGTCAACCCCCATTAGAGTTGGCTATCATTTGTCAATATCTTCCATTCATTTCTTTTTCTTTCTCACTGTTATCATTACCTCAATCCCCAAGCTTTAAATAGCCATTCAGACTGTTCTTACCTTCAGTCTCCCTCCCAATTTGAACTCTTCTGATGTATTGCTGGTATTTCTAACCCCAAAATTTTAACATGCACCTTTTTAGATATATTTAATGGTTTTCCAACGTTGCATTGCAAAATACAAATTCTTTAGCCTTTCAGTACAAACTCTTGCAGTCTGTCCTGAAACTGCAGTTGTAACTTTATCTCTTACTACCTCTCTTTACAAACACCTTAATCTGATCAAAATCCCATGATCTGAACTCTGAAAATCTGATTCTGTGTACTTGAGAGTTATATCCATATCATATGTCTATTTATTAGAGCAAGACATCTTTTTATATTTATTAAGGTTTGATGTTGAGAATATTCAAACAGCTGTCGAGTCTAGCATATGTGATAGATGGTAATAAAATTGTCATATTATATTTTATATTGATAAGGCTGTATTTCTCTGCTCACATATTGAGTGTTTTAAAGCTTGTTTTATACTTTTCTATGATATTTGTGATCAAATTGGAATATCCTTTGGGTAATTATGGCAACATTAAAAAATTTATGAGTATTCTTAGGTTCTAATCATGTTTCAACAAGATGCTTATTTTAATTATTACAATGATTATTTTGAAGCTACCTGAAAACCCTTACTAATTAATATAGGCTATAAAATCATAATCATAGTGATAACATACACATTCTTAAGGTGATTTATAGAACTGAATTGCACTTTTTCTTGTAACAAAACACTAGGATAAACAGGACAGTTGAGAAAATTGAGTTTAAGTAATTTGTTTGAAATATCAAAGTAAAGATATGATTCTCGGAACTAGGTATTTAAGAAATCTCAGCCCCAGACACACAGTGCTTAAAAGCATGCCACTGCAGGAACAGATGAACTTTAGTTGAGACAATTGAGTTCCAAGTCCACATATGATAATTTAATAGCTGTATGTCTTTGAACAAGTTATTTAATATCTGCAATCTTCAACTTTCTAATCTGTAAGCAAAAAATTTAATAACAATCTATGGGATTGATCTTTTTTTGTGAGGATGAATAGAATAATAACATTTTAGTATCTAGTACCACATCTAACTCATAGCAGGTACTCAATAACTAACCTATAATAAAAAATAAGAATGGTAACAATAGCAAACAATAAAAATTATTTTGTTGACCTTCTCTTCTTAGCTGGAGAAAAATTTAAAAACTCAGTTAAGAAAGCAAGGAGAATATACCTAATTTGAGTGTTCCAAGGTTTCTTCTTTTTAATGTTCTAATTGTTTAGATTTCCAGAGTTCAAAAGAGAGGGTTCGGTCTCATATTTTCATGCATACAAATATCTATGGATCTATGGAGACTATGGTGTCTACAATTTTGGCTCAAAATGCTATATTTTGACAAAAAGTTATATAGGCCCTGAACCTCTTCTCCTTTTTGCCATATTTTACTTATTCCCAGCATTTGCCTCCTTCCCATCAATGTAACAACTCATATTTCAAGTAGATGTGTCCATATAATTAAAGATGAAAAAAGAGTAAATTTCACATCCAATTTCCCCTTGATAGGTTCATAGCAACTTCTGTAAGACCTCAGGACCAGACACACAACACATCCATAGACTTTAAAGAGTTTTATATAGATCCATGATATATACAATAATTGTATACTAATAATACCAACAATAATATATGTGAACTGTATTTGAATCTTATGCTAAGTAATAACATGTCCTTTAATCTACACAGCAGTCTTATTTGGTAGGAATACAGTTATAATCCATATTTTACAAAAGGGAAAATTGAAACAGAGAGAAATAACTTGCCCAAAGTCACACAGCTAAGCTAGGAGTCAAATTTGGTATGTTTGACTCTAAAGCTTTTTCTTTAAAGTCCGTTGTTATTCTGCTAAAGTAAGACAAAGCTTTGGTGTTTAGCTTGGGATCTCTGACATGTCTGGCTTCACTCAGCCTGAAAAGTATGAAGAGTACATAAATCCCTCATAAAAATTAGGGGAAAGATGAAGCTAAAATATTCTAACCAAAAAGAGTGTACAGTTCATTATCAGGAGACTTGTTTTAACAGAGAAAAAAAGTGTAGGTTATTACCAGCTGAGCATTGTTAGCAGTTTCTAATCCTGGATAACAAAAGGAAAGTGCTATTAGCAAAGTGTAGTTGGTCCCAGATCTCCACTGAGGAGGTAAATAAGAATGCGGGTTTTTTTGTTTGTTTGTTTGTTTTCCTTAATTTTGATTGAGGAGCCACTCAGTACATTTATTGAGTCTTGGATTTTTAGGGAATTTATACCAGAATTTTGGAATTAGACCGTCGATGAATGAAACTGAATTTTAAAAAAAATAACCAGATTCTGCTCATACTTTTGAGCACTTCTCAGAAAATAGTTACTATAGTAAGCATTTTACATAATACTTGATTCTAACAAAACAGAGCAAGAGGCATTTATTCATGAAGAAATGATGAAACTTTCCCAGTTTACTTCTTAATCTCTAAGACAGTTTTGACATCAAGTGTACTAGCTAATTATTTTTAATATAGTTTATTGATTATACTATTACAGTTGTCCCAATTTATCTTCCATTGCCCACCTCTGCCTGGTATCCCTATTCCCTCCAGCAATCCACCCCATTAGTTCATGTCTGCCAGTTGTGCATATAAGTTCTTTGGCTTTTCCATTTCCTATACTGTTCTTAACATTCCGCTCTCTATTTTGTACCTAGTAATTTATGCTTCTTAATCTCTGCACCTTTTCCTCCATTCCCTTCCTTCTTCCTCCCAGCTGATAACCCTCCAAATTATCCCCATATCTGTTCTTGTTCTTGTTGTTTGCTTAGTTTGTTTTTTAGATTCAGTTGGTAGTTGTGAATTTGTTGCCATTTTAATGTTCATAGTTTTGATCTTCTTTTTCTTAAATAAGTCCTTTTAACACTTCATGTAATAATGGCTTGGTGATGATAAACTCCTTTAGTTTTACCTTTTGTGGGAGACACTTTATTTGCCCTCCCATCCTACATGATAGCTTTGCTGGATAGAGTAATCTAGGTTATAGGTCCTTACTTTTTATCACTTTGAATACTTCTTGCCAGTACCTTCTAGCCTGCAAACCTTCCTTTGAGAAATCAGCTGATAGACTTAAGGGAACTCCTTTGTAGGTAACTGTCTCCTTTTCTCTTGTTACTTTTAAGATTCTCTCTTTATCTTTAAACTTTGGCATTTTAATTATGATGTGTTTTGGAGTGGGCCTCTTTGGATCCAACTTGTTGGGACTCTATGTACTTCCTGGACTTGTATATCTATTTCCTTCACCAAACTATGGAAGTTCTTTCATTATTTTTTCAAATAAGTTTTAAATTTCTTGCTCTCCCTCTTCTCCTTCTGGCATCCCTATGATTTGGATGTTGGTATGTTTTTAGATATCTCAGAGAATCTTTAGCCTATCCTTGTTTTTTGGGGTTTTTTTTTTTTTGGATTCTTTTTTTCTTCTTGCTGTTTTGATTGAATGCTTTTTTCTTCCTTATATTCCAAATCATTGATTTGATTCTTGGCTTCATTTCCTCCACTGTTGGTTCCCTGTAGATTTTTCTTTATTTCACTTAACATAACCTTCATTTCTGCCTGGATCTTTTTATGCTGTTGCCATACTCAATGATTTCTTTGAGCATCCTGATAACTAGTGTTTTAAACACTGCATCTGACAGGTTCATTATCTCCATTTCATTTAGTTCTTTTTCTGGAGCTTTGTTCTGTTCTTTCATTTGGGTTATGTTTCTTTGTCTCCTCAATTTGGCAGCCTCCCTGTGTTTGTTTCTGTGTATTAGGTAGAACTGCTTTGACTCCCTTTCTTAGTAGTAAGTCCTATTGTAGAAAAGCATACCTATAAATTGTGTGGGGCAGAGCCTTAGGTAATTGGCAGGGCAAGGTAACCCATTTTACCACTTTTTGGCTCTGTACGGGGGAGGGCTCAGAGAGGGGACAATGCCACTGCCTGGTTTCTGGAGGTTTGTCCAGGAGGAAGTTGTCTTTCAGCACTCGCCCTGTTTCCAGTCACTTCACTTTCTCCCCATATGCTACTTGTATGCTTCCAGCTATTGTCCTGGTGCTGAATCCCAGAGTGGGTGGGTCTGCATAAGTCCCAAGTCCATGTGGGCTCTTCTGGAGGAGAATCCAGCAGTTTCTTCCACTGTCCCCCGCCCCCCCTCACCCCCCGCTGCCACTGGTTTTTACAGCAGAAGTTATGGGGATTTATCTTTCTGGTGCTAGAACTCTGGGCTGGGTGGTCTGGTTTGGGGCTGGGATAACTTGCTCTCTAGGTATCCCTCTTGATGCTTATCTACCACACATTAATGTGGGACCACCTGTTCTGCCACCTCTCCACCCCACTCCACATCTCCATACCTTTCCACACATCTACCCATCTATGTGTCTCCACTCCTCCTACCTGTATGAATGACTATGACTTCTTTAAATCCTTGGTTGTCAGATTTTCATACAGCTCAATTTTCTGACAATTCTGGGTGATATTTGTTTTGTAGTCTAGTTGTAATTTTGTCTGTAGTTTTGTGAGGAGGCAAAGTGTGCTTACATACTCCTCCATCTTGACTGGAAGTCTGGCATCACATCAAGTGCACTAGCTAATTAAACTAGCAAAATATAATTGTATGAAATTAACTATGTAATTGAAATAGATATGAGGCTATTTTCTGAGCAGCAAGAAAGCTGGTTATCATGCTTACAAAAAGTCCTTCACATCCTGTTATCTATTGTTACTACACCTTCCAAACCATACTACAAATAGTCAAAATAATGTTTCTACTAATTGATTGACCACATTTGACCCAAGCTCTCTATTTTTTCTCCAATATATGTAGGATAAAACCTAGACCATTTAGTCTGGCATTCAAGATCCTGCATAATCTTTTAGAATTCTACTTCTTTAGCTTCCTTTTTACTCAAGCAAGCACAGCCAGCGTATGTTTGTTTGCTCGTTTGTTTGAATTTTATATATAATCTCATCACTGGACCTTCATTAATGCCTTTATTTCCTTAGGAATTTCTTTTACTCTTACCTGCACATCTACACACTATTATTTATTGGAGGATCAATTCAGAACCCTTCTTCTCTGGAATTCTTTTGTGCTCAACATGGTTCATTTTTCTCTTTCCTTCAGAAATTAACGAACATTATTTTTATATTAATGAACATTATAATAATTTCTGACATCTTCATTTGCTAATTTCATTAATACTCTCAAATAACTAGATTTAAGCTTTATTTATTTTCAAGAAGGACTCTCTCCAAAATGAGAGATCTCTCTCTGAGACTTTCTTCTCTGGTTTTGTTTCCTATGATTTCTAGCTGTGATTTCTCCACAGATTTTCAGCTCTGTCTTCACACTTTAAGTAGTTTGCCAGTCTCTGTTTGAATTCCTTCTTCCTGAATTGTGATGCAAAAGTTTCCCAAATTAATATTCTGGGACAATTTTAGGTCTCATTTGTTTGTTTCTCATCTCTCAGAGATCAGTGTTCTTCATGGCCAGATATGTAGGGTCTGATAAACATTTTTCATATATTTTATCTATATTGGCTATTTCAGACAACACAGTAAATTTAGTTTCTTTTACTTCACCTTGGTCTAAAGTGGAAGTATAAGATAGCTTTTCTATTGGCAAATAAATTACAGTCTAAATAGTCCTTAAGATATTGAAAATATATATCATTACCATTTTGTCTGAAATTTACTAACACTTAGAAAATAGCAAGGTCCTTGCCTATTAAACTAATGATAGTAAGCATTTTTTTCCTTAGAGATCTTGGAAATAATTGTGGCCTCATAACCCTGGCCTAAAAGAAATCAGGGGAGAGCAAATGAGAATCTGGTTATAAGATAACGATGAGAATCTAAATATATTTAGTCTGTCCTTTCTTTTTGTCTGGTCTTCATACTAATTTGAACTTGTGTGAGATTCCAAATCCATTTGAGATAGAGACATTTTGTGTTCCTTTTAACCCTTGATATGGATGGGATCTAAGGTAGTTAGATCTAATAAAGATGAACTAAAATGATTTTAAAAAGTGTTTTGGGTCAAGTAGACTGAAGCCATACATAATTTTTGAGCAATATTTGTGAGCTTGTGTTATAACAGTTTTATACTACAGAATGCTTTAATTATTAATAAGTCACACATACCCCAGCACTGTAGAAATCTCGGTTTTCTCCTTGGCCTTGGTAGATGTGAAAGTGGCATGGCTGATGGAGATCAGAGGTCCACAGAAAGCCAGGAAAGATGTTACCAATAAGATGTGGCCATGGGGGAAGAAATCAAAATGGTAACACATTCTGAACCTCTGAAAAGTATCCTAAATTCATTTCCTTCCACAGTGAAAGCCCCTGTGCTATGACCATACAATGAATGTGGCTGAAGCTGTAGTGAAGTATTAATAGTAATATTTTATTTTGTAGAGTACATTTTGCCACCTCGTTTCTGCTCTGATAATCTATCTTGTTCTGCTCTGAGAAACTACCATTGTGAATAAATATTTAAACTTTTCCTCCTTAATTTCATTAGAGACGTGTGAACTTTCCTAGTTCCACTTGCTTATTTGAGTCAGAAGGGTTGAAAATTTCAGCCTTACATTTTATCGGAACCCTAGAAAAGTGTCCCTCTTTCGGGAATGAGGGGGAGAAAGGGGAGTGAGTGCACTGAAATGTCAACTCAGACCTTGGACTTTGGAAGGGTAGCCTGCTGCATGTGCTGCTTTCCAAGTTTGTCACTCCTACTGAATCTGCATTTTGAATTATTTTTCCCCTAGATGTGTTAGTTCTTTTTTCCAAGTTGAACCTTACTTTATTTTTCTTGCTAGGACCCATTTTATTATTCCAACATTTCCCATTTTAGTATCATCTGCAGAATTCATTTAGATCCTGTTTACTTCCTTGCTGAGGTCTCTGAGCCTCAGAGCGGGATGGGATGGGGGGTCAAGCCATGCATCCCCTCTCTCTAGTGCAGCCCTCGTCACCCACACTGGCCGCATAAATGAGGATTTCATCTGCTACAAGTTTTCCCTATGGGAGGGGATTTCATAGGCCTCCTTCTAATGCAAAGTTGAATTGAAAAATGGAAGAGATAATAACAACAATATGTTTGCCTTTGCTTCTTGGGAATAGAACAATCAACAAATATGTATTAATCATCATTCGACATATGTCCAGTGCTTGGCCAAGTAGCATGGGTGATATAAAGCTGGAGGAAACTTGGCCTCCTCCCTTGAGGTATAATTCAATTTATGAAAGAAAGCATACACACACACACTTCAGAAACAATAAGAGGACACCATGCACATATACAATGACTTGTGCTGTATAGAGTGGAATTGCTCAGAGAGTAAAATATATTTACATGGATCATAAAGCTCAGGAAAATTTTGCAGAGAAAAAAGAGCTTATATCCTAGGTATTTATTCATAAATTCATACCCTCCTGTTCCAGATATTTACTGAACATCTTCTCTATGAGAGAAATTCTCTTAGGAGAGAGATTAACAGACAGGGTTCATGCCATCATCAACCTTTCAGCTGACAAGAAACAAGGAGTTGCAAAATTGTTTGATAGGAGCTATCAAAAGTTTACATTTCTGGGTTGTTTTTCCTGATACTAAAAGCCAGCAAAGCAAGATGTGACCTGCATGTGTTGTTAGATTTGTGACTTGTTGATTCATTCACTCATTTACTCATCGTTAGTGTTGTAAAAATTTAAACTACACATTATGTAATCAGGAAAAAGAATTGGCTTTGGACCTTGACTTCAAGTTTTCAGTCTAATATAAACACAGTAAAAATATATAGTACAAAATAGAAAGTGTTTCTTCCCTTTTTTACCTGGCTTTTATATTTTAGTTAGCAACATGAACCTAAGAGAACAATTCAAAAACTTTTGTGTTATATGGGAAGGAAGTTTTAATTAAATGTGCCAGCAAGACTAAAGGCCTTGTTGGGGGCTTGGTTAGAAAACTGTCCTACCCGTGTGGGGAGAAGTATGCAAAAAGCCACCAATCATCACTGCCCCTCCACTGGAAATGTCTGTACAGCATGGTTAGTATTCAGGAAAGTGTAATAGTAGCAGCAGCAGTAGCAGGAGTAATAGCTAGTGTATATTCAGGAATTTCTCTATGCCAAGCCTTTAGTTAACAATTTTAAATTATAGAATTTCATTTTATGAACTAGCTATTATTTTCCATATTTTATATAAAGTAATCTGGGCCTTAGAAACTAACAAGGCCATTCATTCTCAACTAGTAGGCCGTTGAACATGAACTCAAAATCAGGTATTTATTTCTAAGTCTAACCTCAAAATTTAAAAAGTAGTTGTGGCCATAGAACCAAAGAGGTCTAGCTTTACACAATGGCCAAAGGCAATTATTCTTAACCTCAGATGCACATTAGAAATACCCGGGAAGCTTTAAAATACCACCATTCTAATCCAATATAATCACCAAAATTTTAAAAGGCCCCCAAAGGTGATCCTGATATCCAATCAGGTTTGAGAACAAATGTCTTTAGGTCCTACCCAGAGTGGAGGAGAAAAACAAATATCCTAAAAACAAATGAACTAAATATAAATATTATTCTGGGAACTAAAACTTGCTCTGTAAAATATAAAAATCACTGCTGCTGTGAATTGTCCCAAAATCGCAAAATCCACACCATTTATTAATTTTTTAAAAACTTCTTGTTACAGATTTTTTAAAAATTGTTGTTCAAGTACAGTTTTCTGCCTTTCCCCCCTACCCCTCCTCACCACCTCCCTCCCCTATTTCCACCCCACCACCTCTTGTTATTGTCCATGTGTCCTTTATAATTGTTCCTGTAAACCCTTCACCCCTTTCCCCTATGATCCCTTCCTTTCTGCCCTCTGGTTGCTACCAGCCTGTTCTGAATTTCAGTGTCTTTGGTTATATTTTGCTTGCTTGTTTATTTTGTTGATTAGGTTCCTATTAAAGGTGAGATCATATGGTATTTGTCTTTTATTGCCTGGCTGATTTCACTTAGCATAATGCTCTCCAGTTCCACCCATGCTGTTGCAAATGATAGGAACTCCTTCTTTTTCTCTGCTGCATAGTATTCCATCGTGTGAATGTACCATAGTTTTTTAATCTATTCATTTACTGATGGGGACTTAGATTCCTTCTAGCACTTGGCTATTGTAAATTGCAAAATCCACACCATTTAAACAGATTATGACTTTCAGCCAAGTTCTCCACAAAGTGAAAAGCTCTGTTGTCTCTTGCCCCAAATCTATCTGACAGAAATTTTTATATAAGGACTCCGTGAGTTATCTACAAATTATTTTAAAATATTTTTATTAAATAGAAGGAATGAGTGCTTCATTCAGAATATGATGAGTCTGGAAAACTGAAGTTCAGCAGCAGGTTCTTTAAGTGCACCTGAGCTCACTGCCCTGTCACCCCACAGTTTCCCACAACCTTTGCTTGGCATACAGCTCAGAGGCACATATTACATAGGTCAAGAAAAAGTTTAAGCATACATATGTATGAAAAAACATGTTGAACATCATTAATGACCCATGGAAAACAATATTTTCCTTAAATCTAACAACTCTCCATAATTCTAAAACAAATCCTGATTTTATTACTTGACAGGTTAAATGGAGGAGTTATAGTCATACATACCCAGGATTCACTGGGAAAAAGGAAGCATGTAGGAATACCCTAAAATTTGGGTTAGCAAACCTTAGTTTCAGCATTTTCCTGTGTGATAATTTTTCTTGATGGATCGAAAATTACAATCTCATGCCTTGTCAAAGGTCAGGGATAAGGACTATAACTGATAAATATGTGAAATCTATCAACATTATACAAAACATAAAATGTCTTTTAAAACTCAAAGTTCAGTATCAAAAGTACTAAAATAATACTTTTAAAACACAATCTTTTGTTTACAGAGACTACATATTTTCCTAAATGCTGAGATTAATTTGATATTTTTAAAGATGCCAATTAATTCATTCCTGTGAATTACAGGTTTTTAGATCCCAAGCCAACACTTTTATTTGACAACTAAAATTGGTTCATAGAGCATTATTTTGGGCCCGCTAAATCTAATGACCTTTCTGCTCTCCAAGTTCCAAACCACAGATTTCAGGAACAGAGACCAATGAAATGTGTATCCTACATTCCAGCAAGCAGAAGTAGTGAGGAGCTTTTCCTGTGGCTAGTAAAGACCATGTTTCTTAATAAGAAAATGACTGAGCGCTGTAACACATCAAGTCATTTCCTGGACTGTGTTTTACATGTGGCTTTCTATTATTATCTGATAAACTCACTTTGCATGCTTTATACCTCTGGCCTTCATCCCCATCTGCATTAGAAATCTTCACTTAACCTCTCCTCTATCTGTGAGTTCAGCTCTTTGTTTCCCTTTTTTTTTTTTTTTTTTTTTTTTTTTTTTACCCAAGCGATTGTTGAAACGGAATGAAGGATGCAGAAAATGTGAGAGCTGGTTAAAAAGGAAATTTTTCTCTAAGGGAATTGAAAGACATCATTAATATTTTGGTTTTGCTCAGGGTTCTGATATCTTTCTTTGTGCTACCAAGGTGTAAATTAGCAATGGTTTTTGTTGGCAGTTTGTGGCATCTCACACGGGACCACTTCTCCTTTTCATGCCATCAATTCTTCTTAGGTCAGCCTACCATTTCTCTATATCAATGCCAGCATTGCTTTTCTTTGAAATTAAGGGACTCGGAAACTGAATAGAGGAAAGGAGAATATATGAAGCAGAGAGGATATGAGCATACATACCTTCTCTCCCTTACCTAATTTATTTTTAGTATCTGGTATCTCTTCTCTTAAACGTTGGCATTATTTCCTAAGAAACCACTAGTAGATATTCATTTACAGTTTATAAGACTAATGCCCTGAAGTAAAGATAACTAGCAAGGGTCACTCACAACTAATTAAAATGTTAACTTACCATTGAAATGGATGGACAAAGTTTTCTTTTCTTGATATATATCCTTTAATTAAAACAGCGATTTATTTATTTTTATTTTTTTAAATAGATTACTTTATTGTTGTTCGATTACAGTTGTCTGCATTTTCTCCCCACCACTCCCCTGCAACCCAGCCAAATCCACTTCCCTCCCTTACTTCCACCCTCTCCCTTGGTTTTGTCATGTGTCCTTTATAGTAGTTCCTGAAAACCCTTCTCCCCACTGTCCACTCCCCCCGCCCCTCTGGCTATTGTTAGATTGTTCTTAATTTCAGTGTCTCTGGTTGTATTTTGTTTGCTTTTTTCTTTTGTTGATTATTTTCCAGTTAAGGGTGAGATCATATGGTATTTGTCTTTTACTGCCTGGCTTATTTCACTTAGCATAATGCTCTCCAGTTCTATCCATGCTGTTGCAAAGGGTAGAAACTCCTTTTTTCTCTCTGCTGCGTAGAATTCCATTGTGTAAATGTACAATAGTTTTTTGATCCACTTATTTGCCGATGGGCACTTAGATTGCTTCCAGCACTTGGCTATTGTAAATTGTGCTGCTATGAATATTGGGGTGCATATGTTCTTTTGGATTGGTGTTTCAGGGCCCTTTAGGGTATAATCCCAGCAGCAGAATTGCCAGGTCAAAAGGCAGTTCTATTTTTAGTTTAGAAATCAAAGGCATTTTTGTACACCAACAATGAAATATTAGAAACAGAAATCGGGGGAAAAATCCCATTTGATATAGCAACAAGAAAAATAAAGTACCTAGGAATACACCTAACCAAGGAGGTAAAAGACCAATATTCAGAAAACTATATAACACTGAAGAAAGAAATTAAGGAAGACACAAACAAATGGAAGCATGAACATGCTCATGGATTGGAAGAATTAACATCATCAAAATATCCATACTACCCAAAGTGATTTATAGATTCAGTGCAATCCCTATTAAAGTACCAATGACATATTTCACAGATATAGAATAAACATTTCAGAAATTCATATGGAACCATAAATGACCCCCAATAACTGCAGAAATTTTGAAAAAGAAGAACAAAGCAGGAGGGATCACGATACCTGATATCAAACTTTATTACAAGGCCAGTGTAATCGAAACAGCCTGGTACTGGCATGAAACTAATTTAATTGGATGCTATAGTAATTGCTGTGAGATATAAAAATAAATAAGAATATTTTTGCACAAATAGCTTACAGTTTTCTAGATGGAGTTAGCAGTAAATTCCAATTCAAATATCACATGGAGATGTAGAGTGATGTAATGGAAAGAATATGGACAATGTGACCAAGGAAGTCAGAGCTAACTTTAACATCACCATTTTCCCCCAGGGACATGCTCTGGACTGAATTCTGACATTCACAAATTCATGTGTCAAAGCCCTAATCACCAATGTAACTGTGTAGGGCCGTTACAGAGGTAATTAAGGTAAAAGAGGTCACATAGGTTGTCCTGATCCAATATGACTTATGCTCTTGCAAGAAGAAGAGGGGACCCCGGGGATGCATGTGCACAAAAGAAAGACTATGTAGAGAGGTTTCAGGAGAAACCAACTCTACTGGCAACTTGACCTTGGAATACCAGCTTCAAGAACTATGAGAAAATAAATTTTATTTGTTTAAGCCAGAGGGTCTGTGTTATTTTGTTATGGCAGCCTAGTAAACTAATATAGAGCTTTTAAGCAAAACACTTAAAACGTTCAACCATAACCAACTCCTGAAGGACTTAATCCTCATATTCTCTGACAATTCTTCTTTATTTATCCCTGCTTATTTTTTCCAGGCTGCCATTCCTCTGCCTGTCTCTTAAGCTGTTGGAATATAGCAGAAAGCTCCAGACCACCTCTTTTCAGTCTTCATACAGTCTGGGCAATCCTGCACACCCATGTGGCTTCGGGAATCATCCATTTGCTGATGGATCACTACATCCAGATTCCTAGCCCAGACCTTTCTTTGTTTGTTTTTTTAATTTTTAACTTCAGCTTTATTGAGGGATGATTGACATATAAAATTATAAAATATTTAAAGTCTGCATCATGGTAATTTGATATATGTACATATTGTGGAAGGATTCCCCCATCTAACCAATGAATACACCCATCAAATCACACATTTGTCTTTTTTTGATGAGAACATTTAAGTTCTATTCTCTCAGCAAATTTGAGTTGTATAATACAATATTTTCAGCTACAGTCACAATGTTATCAACTAGATCCTTAGAACTTATTAATCTTTTAATTGAAAATGTGTACCTTTATCCCACTCCCAGCACTTTGGCACTTTTCTACTCTATTTTCACAGATTTCACTGTTTTCCTTTAGGCTTCACATGCAGGTGATACCGCAGTATTTGCCTTTCTCTGTCTGGCTTATTTCATTCAGCATAATGCCTCAAAGTCTATCCATGCTGTCTCAAATAGCTGAAATTTTTACTTTATCATGACTAAAAAATATTTCAGTGTGTGTGTGCATAAATGTAAATCGCATCATCTTCATCCACTCATCTGTTGACAGACACTTAGGTTGTTTCCGTAATTTGACTATTATGAACAACACCGCAAAGAACGTGGGAGTGCAGGCATCTCTCTGGTGTACTATTTTTATTTCATTGGAATATATAACTGGAAGTAGAATTATTAGATCAAATGGTAGTTCTATTTTTAATTTTTTGAGGAAGCTCCGTGTTATTTTCTCTAATGGTTGCACCAATATACATTCCTACTAACACTGCACAAGGATTCTCTTTCTCCACATCATCACCACCACTTGTTTCATGTCTTTCCAGTGATAACCACTCTAACACATGTGAGGTGATACCTCGTTGTGGTTTTGTTTTTCCCTGATGATTAATGATTTGAGCACCTTTTCATATACCGGTTTTCTGTTTGTATGTCTCCTTTGAAAACATATCTACTCAGCTCTTCTACACATTTTAATTGGATTGTTTGGGGTTTTGCTATTTGTGGATTAGTTCTTTACGTATTTTGGAAAATGACTTCTATCAGATCTATGATTTGAAAATGTTTCTCCCATTCTTTATGAGACTTAGATCTGTGTAATTAACTTCTTCCTTGACATCTTTATTTCTGTTTTCTTTTTTTTTTTTTGCCTGCCTCAAACTCAAAATGTTCAAAACTAAATTTATTTATTTGTTTATTTGTGTTCTATCTTATTGGAACCACCACCTACTAAATTTTTTAAAAGAACACTGAGAGTCATCTTTGACTACTTTTTCTCCCTCACTCCTCATAGTCAATCAGTAATAAAGTTGTATGGATTCTTCTTTAAAACATTTATTCGAGACTATCTGCTTACCTTCAGCCTAGAATCATCGTGCTTATGAAAGCACCATCGTTCGTGTGACTGACCGTAGCAGACCCCCAAATGGTCTCCTTGGATTCATTCTTAGTCCCTCAAACTTATTCTTCATGCAAGAGCAAGTTCTAATACTACCTTTAGGAGGACAAAAATCTTCAATGTTTCCCATTGCTTTGGGGATAAAGATCAAATTTATTTGCATGCCTTAAAAAGGAGACAACTATACTTGAACAACAATAAAAATATATTTAAAAAGTGAAGCCCATATTTACAATAGAAAAAAATAAAAATGATGTCAAGTTCCCAAAATAAAAAAATTAAAAAAATCTTTATCCTCAAAGCAATGGGAAACATTGAAGATTTTTGTATAGCCCAAGTTTTTCTGACATCCCCTTTGTCCCTGTGTACTCTATGGTCCACCATCATTCTAGTCTTCCTTCAGGTCCTAGTGCCTGTCAATTCTTATTTACTTCTACTTTAATATGGGCTTTTTCTTTGGTCTGGAGTACCTTTTTCTCTTTATTCTGAATAATTCCTCCTCAAACTTCAAGTATAGCTGAGACCATACCTCTTTCTTTCATTAGCTCTGTTCTGCCTCACGTCTTTAATACCAAGTCAAGTGTCTCCTGCTACGTCTACTCATGACACTCTGTATATCCATTATCTTAACATCTGTCACCTGTTACTTTAATCATGTGCCTTCAGTAGTATCTCACCATAATACCTCCAGTGCTTGGCATCAGGCATGAGTATTCTGAGTGACCATTAGATATTAACCAGATAAATAAATGAATGAAACTCACTGAACTGGTAAACTAGAAATTATAGTGAGGAAACCTTGTGCCAGTGGAAATCTCTTATGAAGACAAATGATATGAAACATGCAAAAAGACTGAGAAAACAGTAGGTTGAAAAAATAGGTTAATAAGTAAATGTGGCCTTGAGCTAACCAAAGTAAGTGAAAAAAGTTATTTAACTCATTCTATAGTTAATGGTTGAATGATTCTGAATGATCTTGTTTGAAAACTTGTAAAGCTCTCTGCATATGGGAAAATCCTATTTAGGTTACTTCTAAGTGAGCTATAAACATGTGTATGGATAGATATGCATAATCTGTTTCCTTTGTGTAAATTATGTGATATTTACATTGACCTATTAAAATAGGAAAATTTAAAATATATTCGTGATTTGGAAATTTCAACCATAAATCTACAGCTATGTTGGGAAAGCACTGAAGTTGGAATGTTACTTTCTTTTCAAGTTTTTATTTTTATTTGTTAAACTTCAATACTTTTTCTTGCAAAGTTAATTTAGTATCCATTGATTCTTGCATTCCTGAAAGTCTTCCAAGAGCCATGACTTCCAGATTCAGCTCTAACATTACCTTTTACAAATTCTACTAGATAGTTTCATAATAAATGGATATTTCTGTATTCCTGACCTTTTCTCTATGTGGCTTGATTTAATAGAATAATGAATTATATTTGGAAAGGGTCTTGGAGGTTATCTTACAACATTCCTTTTGCTGTTACGTGGTTCCCAGTCTTAGTTTGAGTGTTTTCAGGGACTTGGCACTCTATTTTCTAAGGCAATTCTTTTCAGAATTGAAAATGTGTTTCTCTTATTAATCCAAAATATTCCTCTGTGTTACTAACATGTACCTATGGGTCCTAAAGTCTTCTCCCATAGCAAAACTGGTTGTCCATACAACACTACTATTTTTTGAAAAATTATTTCAAGCAATTAAAATAATGAATTTAAAATGTTTGTCACTATACTTTTTTCTAACTTATATGATTTTTAAATATTCAATTAATATATTAACTAATACACACTATTAGAATGGTGTGCTTTTTATCTATTATTTTTCTACATACGTGCCCTTTTAATGCCAATATATTTCATGAAGATGATATATGTTCTACCCAGTTTTCTGAATTTTATACTAAAGATTCTTGTTTCTCAAATGGGTCCCATTAATTAACTTTTGGATTTTGCCACATCCTGGCTACTATTCTCCAGACACTCTCTTGTGGGCCAATTCCTCTTCTCAACGTGAACCTTCTAGAATCAGATTCAAAGTTGTAAAGTTGGAATGATAACAGAACACAGTTATAAAATTCTCCTGAATTTGATACCACACGTGGAATGAGAAATTCACAAGCTTAGGCAATTGTGTGGCATCTTTCACATCTCTCAGCTATTGATTGGTAATGCTAGGCCCAAAACACATGACAGTCATTTAACTAACAGTCTATCTTTCATGGCAAATATTGGGTTGCAAATCCAAAGATAGGTTCAAATTAAACTGCTGTTAAGTTAGGGCTCCCCAATTTGTAAATGCTTTCTAAACCCAACTGAGAACTTACCAAGTACACTTAATCCTCTAGTTTTTGGCGTACCTACCTGGGGCAAGTTTGAATTCTTTTATTGTTTAAGAGTACATCTTCCATTCTGCTAAGTCGGATTGAATGTGAAACAGCCCTGGCTAGTGTGGCTCAGTGGATTCAGCACTGACCTGTGAACCAGAAGATCACTGGTTTGATTCTCAGGGCACCTGCTGGGGTTGTAGGTCAGGTCCCCAGCTGGGGCTGTGTGAGAGGCAACTGACTGATGTATCTTTCACATATTGATGTTCCTGTCCCTCCTGTTCTCCCTTCTTTTCCCTCTCTCCAGAATTAAATAAATAAACTTTTAAAAAAGAAAAAAAGAGACAGAAAATGTGCAACAGCATTAAATATTGTGGTAGAGTGGCTCACATTCTTCTGATCTACAAGACACTATTAATCATTAATGAAATAAATAATTTTAGAATCTGGCACACATTTACCCAAAAACTATAATTCTATCTTATTTTTAAAAATTCTACAAAGGTATTATAACTGTCAAATGCCTTGCCTAAATAAATTCCATTATATTTGATTTATTATCCTAATCAAGCAGTGAAAAAATTTGGTTTATTTTACTGAAAATAATTTATTTTCCTTATAAATAGACTATTTTCTGTCTTTTCTTCATATTACAGCTTCTTTGTATAGTTCATCTTCTTGCTTAAGAAATAACTACAAATTTCTCTACATTGTTCCTATTATTTGTCACAAGTCTCAGTTGGTTTGAGATTTTTTCTCATACATGCTGTTTTTAGAGCTGTATGGACTGTATTTGTTTATTTCTCCTTCAATATTTTTTCATACATCTGTGGTATATATTCTTTGGAAGGATTGCCTTTGACCAATCTGAAACATTTTTGGTATTTATATGTATTTGTATTATCCTGAAAGCAAACACCAGGGTTCTCGATCAGAATCAGAGTAGTATTACTACTTCTAGTATAGCTATATCAGCTCTCCACATCCTATTTGCTCCCTTCAGGGTGATGCAGTTGGGGCCAGATGGGCCACATAAGAGCAAGGGATTGTTTTTGCACTACAGGAGAGGAAGCCCAAAGCTATGAATGTGTGATTACTATAGGTTTCACAGTACTTCTCTCTTTCTGAGAGAAAGAGAAAAATCTTTGCTCCCTAGTGGTTTCAGATCACTGGAATATAAAGGAATGACTCTGAATTTCATCCTTTGAAAGTAAACAAACACCAAGTAGATAAATTCTTTAAATCTCCCTGAGATCTCTCACAATTTGTTCAGTCATGTTTTAACTCCCAAGACTTATTCTTTCTTTAATCCAGCTTCCAGTTTTTTTCTCTGCATATTCTAACCATGCAGAAACATGAATGTATTCATTTCCCTACATTGTCCATGAGATTTCTAATCCTCATATAAAGAAGCTCCAATTAAGAAAAATAGACACATAAGCTTTCTCTTATGCTTAATATGTTTATTAAATATTAAAATAATTAGGAAATAGATATTTATTAAGAAGAAATAAAGCATAATCAAAGGGGATAAATATATTGGGTACATGTAAAAGAGTGAAAAATAATCCAAGTTATATTCTTTATCCAAACAAGATCTTTGTTTCTAAGTTTTCCATTTAGGTTGGTAAGCATCCTATGTTTTAGATAGCAATTTCTCACATCTCACAGAGACATGACTACCCAAGTGATCCATTTTGGCCCTAATTAATGCCTTGATGATACATTTGGGGTGGGATCCTTCTCTACTTCTCTTGTACACTTCCCTTAATGTCTTATCAAGATTATTGTGATTGACTTTTCCTTCTACCATTACTTTTACCACCATTCTTCATACAGCAAACATAGTTTAAAAAAATTGATTTGGTTTTTAAAATATTCAATAATGTACCTTTTTACTTAAAATATCCTCTAAACTATTGAATTTAGAATGCAATTCACATTTGTTAACTCTGCCTGCTTGATTTTTCCCCAACCTACCTCTCTAGTATCTCCTTTCCCTGTTTCCACTTAACTTACTATACCTGAGCCAGAGTGGCCTTCTCTGGGATATACAAATCAACAACAAAACAAATTCTTTCCA
The DNA here is from genome assembly GCA_039655065.1 of Glossophaga mutica. Classification (NCBI taxonomy): domain Eukaryota; kingdom Metazoa; phylum Chordata; class Mammalia; order Chiroptera; family Phyllostomidae; genus Glossophaga; species Glossophaga mutica. The sequence continues at coordinate 147,846,343 of CM077306.1, forward strand.
CTTCAAGGGCTTCTTATTTCAATTCATTTTGCCTGAGATGTTCCTTCAAATGAAAGCCAGCTCTACTAAACCACCCCAAAATGTCTTCCCTTCTTCTCATCTATCAATTCATACCTGCAGCAAGTTTGGCTAATTATCCACCAACAAAAATTTGTGTTCTCCCTTCCAAAGCATAGAGTTGTCAATGGTAAGCAGTGCATTTCCCATCTTCCTTGCAGTTGGGTAGAGCCATGCCAGTAGTTCTCTCCAGGGAATATGAGCAGAAATGCCACATGACACTTCAGTGTTTAGCTGCTAAGATCCTCACCCATACTCCTCCATCCCCTCTGCAGTTTCTGTGTGACTACAAGTAGAATAACCCTGAAGTGCCCTTTGAAGAAACATGTTGAAAATGCTAGTGGCTCCATCAGAATGGAATCTTGATTAATTGTGTGGACAAGTATGATCCCATCAACCTGCTAACCTACCCAATACTATTTTTATATAAATATAAATAATCTTCTATTATGTTAAACCAGTATACATTTTGGGTTCTAATCTTTCTAGCAGTCATTCTCACCTTACTAATAAAGACAAGGATTGCTGTCAACAACTTAGCCAAGTAAGTGCCTATAACATTTGCAGCTCCAGAAGAAGTTAAATAGCAAAATGTTAGGATCATGAGTTATTATTTTTAGTATATTTTATTGATTATGCTATTACAGTTGTCCCATTTTTGTCCCCTTTATTCCCCTCCACCCCTCACACCCCCTTCCACCAGCATTCATCCACCTTAGTTTATGTCCATGGGTCACACATATGAATTCTTTGTCTTCTCCATTTCCTGGACTATTCTTAACCTCCTCCTGTCTATTTTTTACCTACCATTTATGCTACTTATTCCCTGTACCTTTTCCCCCATTCTCCCTCCTCCCCACCCCACTGATAACCCTCCACATGATCTCCATTTCTCTGATTTTGTTCCCATTCTACGTGTTTGCTTAGTTGTTGTTTTTGTTTTCAGGTTCAATTGTCGATAGTTGCGAGTTGGTTGTCATTTTACTGGTCATAGTTTTTGATTTTCGTTTTATTAGATGAGTCCTTTATCATTTCATATAATAAGGGCTTGGTGATGTTGAACTCCTTTAATGTGAGCTTATCTGGGAAGCACTTTATCTGCCCTTCCATTCTAAATAATAGCTTTGCTGGATAGAGTAATCTTGGATGTAGGTCCTTGGCCTTTCATGACTTTGAATAATTTCCAGCCCCTTCTTGCCTTCACAGTTTCTTTGGTCAAATCAGCTGAGTCTTATGGGAAATCCTGGATAGAGAACTCTCTCCTTTCCTCTTGCTGCTTTTAAGATTCTCTCCTTATCTTTAACCTTGGGTAATGTAATTATGATGCGCCTTGGTGTGTGCTTCCTTGAATCCAACATTTTTTGGGACTCTCTGAGCTTCCTGGACTTCCTGGAAGTCTATTTCCTTCACCAAATTGGGAAAATTTTCCATCAGACATTATTTTTTCAAATAAGTTTTACATTTCTTGCTCTTCCTATTCTCCTTCTGGCACCCCTATGATTAGGATGTTGGAATGTTTAAAGTTGTCCTGGAGGTTCTTAAGCCTCTCCTCAATTTTTTGAATTCTTGTTTTTCTTTTCATTCTGTTCCAGTTGAATGTTTATTTCTTCCTTCTGGTCCAAATCATTGATTTGAGTCCTGGTTTCCTTCCCTTCACTGTTGGCTCCTTGTATATTTTTCTTTATTTCACTTTGCATAGGCTTCACTTTTTCCTCAATTTTGTGACCATACTCACCCAATTCTGTGAGGATCCTGATTACCAGTATTTTGAACTTGCATCTGATAGGTTGGCTATCTCTTCATCACTTAGTTGTATTTTTTTCTGGAGCTTTGATCTGTTCTTTCATTTGGGCCATATTTCTTTATCTCAGTGCACCTGTTACATTGTAAAGGGAGGAGCCTTAAGTACTCACAAGGGTGGGGCAATGCAGGTGGCTGTGTTGTGGTGTTATATGTGGGAGAGAGGTCCAAGAAGGAACCACATCACTTTATGGGCTCTCTGCTGACTTTCAGTCATTTCCCCTGGTACCCACGAGTAAATTGGGCCCTTTTGGTGCTGATTCCCAGCTGTAGGTATGTTCTAGAACCCTGTGGGTCTCTCCAACAGTCTTCTGTGAGTCTGGGAGTTTCTCCCACTACTGAAACCACCACAAGTTTTTATAGTTAGAGGTTTTGAGATTTTATTTCTCTGTGCTGGAACCCTGGGTTGCACAGTCTGTCTTGCTCCCGAATTATTCCTTCCTGTTTATCTGCGCACAAATGTGGGACTGCCCAGTCTGCCACTGCTGCTTTGCTCACTCCGATCTGCCAGCTGCAGCCTCACCCACCCAGTTCTCCAACCACCACGTTGCCACATGTCCTCTCCACCAGCTGCCAGTCTCCACCCCTCCTACTAGTCTGAATGAATGTTTCTTCTTTAACTCCTTGGTTATCTGACTTCCATAGAGTTTGATTTTTCTGTCAGTTCAGGTTATTTTTTGTTTTTAAATTTGTTATTGTTGTTCTTTTGGTTGTGTGAGGAGGCAAAGTGTATCTATCTATGCTTCCATCTTGGCCAGAAGTTGAATTCTGAGTTGTTTTTCATTTATTGCACTTAGGAAGATATTACACAAAAAAATGAATGTGAGCTAGGATTGACTGATGTATAGCAGAAATAAAGGGTGAAGAGTCTAGAAAGTTAAAAAGTAGGAAACAAGATTTAAAGAGGACATAAGCATCAAAGATTTATCAACAGTCCCCATTAAACAAAAACTTGGCTTTGAAAGGTTTACGTTAAAAGTTCTTCCCTTTCACTCAAGTGTGTCGTTTCACATGGCTTCCAGGTAGCTTTCATAGAGAGAGAGACATAGGAGCAAGGAAGCAAAGAAACAAATTAGACTTGAGAATTATTTCTAGGAGAAGATTTAAGTTGTGGTTACTGGCACCTGGTCTGACTGCAGGCGAATAAATCAGAAGCCTACTGTTTTTGAAAGACCTGTGCTTACAAAGAAATGTGGGCCTGGACCAAAGAAGTCTTTGACTGTTCAAGCCTTGGAGCATCTCCCTAGCTATCAAATTTGTATGTGTAACAAGTAAGGAGTTGTGAAATCTGTGCAGCCCTCAAAGAGGACATACTCTCCAACAACCCTTTTTAAATGTGACTCTGGAGGATAATAGACAGCAAAATTTCTCTCAGTTAATAGTAGGTAAAGTACATTTCTTCATCGACAGAGTAGAGATCTCCACAATAACTGCCACTTAGAATTCCATGACTGCTATGAATGATTGACTACTGTATGTCTGGTCTTCTTCAACATTTCGAATAGTAGGTTGCATTGCTATCCTTGCTCCACCTTATAAAATAGGCACATGGGGTTAGAGGATGTGAATAATTGGCCTGTTAGTACACAGGTCATTAAATTATGCAAATCCACCTCTGGAACTAATGAAGACAGTGTATCTCTGGACTCTGTACTGAAAGCAAAACTAGATTGGAGTTTTGAGTTGCCTTTTTGGGAATGTGGTACAGAGTAATATTTGGTGGTGAGAAAATAGGTTGTGAAAGAAATGCCAACTGTCCACCTAAAATACATGTTGCCTCTTTCATATTATAGAGTTCTCCTGTGAAGCACAAGCAGAATTTCCTAGGCCCTTTTGCTTCTAGCTGGGATCTCATGACCTGTGCTAGCTCCTGAGTAGATGAGACTCGGGTTACTTCCAAGTCTGGCGCATTAAATGTCCCTGGTCTTCTCCCTCACACTCTGCTATTATTTTTTCTCTATTTCGGCCAGCTGCAGTGGAGACCACCTCCGGGGTGATCTTAAAAGCCATACATAAAAGACAGTAGAGCCTCTTTCAATTTAATTCTGCAAGATGGCATGGAAAAGGACTGTTCTGCTGACACACCTATGTGTCCTGTGTGTTGTAAGAGCAAGAACTAGGTTTCTATTGTGTTGGACTGATTATACGTGCATAAGCCTATTTGTTAAATATTACTTTCTCAGAGAACATTTCTACCCATATAACATCTACTGTAATGCCTGGGCATGTAGAAGATGCTCAGTAAATATTTTTTGAATGAGTTAATTAATGTATAATTTTTAAAAATATACTTTTCATTTGAGTTTCAACATATTTTCTTTCCTAAAATTTTACCAGTTAAAGTTCATTCACAATTTAAGTGTATTCTTTATTCATACAAATGTTTTCTATTTTTTATGCATACTCCGGTTTCTGTTTCTCTCTCAACTCTGAATATAATAAATCCAAGTTATAACATTTTTCTAATTTTATTTCCGCTGGGTAGTTTCTCAGAACTGTTATACACATATACACACACACATCACAGAGAAGCAGAATTCCTGGAATTAGCAGAAAAAAATACCTCCTGGCATAACCAATTTATTCTTTCACCATCTGAAGAAAATTAATGTAGTCTTAAACTACTGATGATGTGATGGTCTTTCTTTTAATATGACAAACATTGAAGGGTGTTGACCTCATTTTGACTGCAAAAATTTATTATTTGGTTCTTCACAAAAATATCTAGGCTCTCTCTCAGTTTTGCTTTCTTGGCTCAAGTCAACAATGAACTGGCCACAGTCATTGGAAAAGGGTTTTCCTTTCTGTCTCAAGTACATGTTTGGTTCAGTGCATTTCTAGAGTCTAACTCCTTCACCATATGGGCTTAGAACTCTCCTAACGACCAAGAAGTATAAGAAATGAACAATACAGTGTATTATTACATAAACTACTGACTCATTTTAACTTGGTAGCTTGTGATATTTATTTTTTACCATAGTGAAAATACTCCTTTCAATGTATCTTCTATTTCAAGTCACATACAAATGATCATATCCTTATCATTAGAGTTTAAATAATAGTTGACCATGTGTCTTCATTCTCATAATCCTAAGTTTTACAAGAAGAAGAAATCTCAAGTCTTTGATTTTACTCAGTGTCTCAAATTATGGTGTGTTTTAGGATGAGGAAATGGAATATGTGACAATACATTTAAGCCCTTTATGGAATATAGAGGATTTTATTAGACAAGAGAAGCATCATGGATCAGAGCTTCATTATTTGTATGCTTATGTGTGTGTGTGTGATTTGTTTAAAGCTTTTCACCAAATTACAAATCTTCATTTTAGTACAATCTAACAGAAGCTCCAAAAATATATTTATAAAAAGTATTTCATGAAGGTAAAAATGATTTTTGTATTTTGAGATAAATATCGTTTAAGGAAAAATCACTTTCATGGTAAGGTGCAAAAGCGAATGAAATTCGATTTACATGAGGATTAGCTAAATGTGAATATCCTAAATTCCAGCTGCAGAAAATTTTTAGTGAAGTTCTGTGCAACACCACCTCCAGAGGTGACCAACTCTCCCTGTTTGCTTGGGACTCATCATGATGGCATTAACATTCGCCTCAGTTTCACTATACTAGACAAGTTTTTTATTTGCTTTTTCCTTACTCTAAGCCCCTGATCTCCCTATTCGTAGAGCATTTACTTTAGAAAACTTTTCATTGTAAATTTCCATTGCCTTTAAGAGATTTAAATTTTCTCACACTCATTTGACAGTTTTACAACACAGGCATATCTGTCTGAGGAATTGGTGTGTCCTCTCTGTGATATGTAGTCATCAAAAAAGTTGGCATGCTTCTTCCAGTGTCTTAGGAGGGTTGGAGCCTTACTTCAATAAACAAAATTTAGCAAGCTCAAATGGATAATCCCACTGACCAATCTTTCCCTTATTGTCCTTCAGCACTTTCCACTTATTTACCTCAGAGTTTAGCAACATTTTCATCTTTGCTTCAGTCTAGTTGGTTCAGTCTCTCTCCCCTAGTGCACTAGTCTTGAACAAGGTCTTCTTTGTTTAACTCTATCTGATGCAATTTTTCTTTGACATGATTTTCCCAGAGATAGTATTAAAATGAACCCTCTCACAACCTGGAAAACTGAAACAGTTTTGGCTTTTTTTTTTAAACAACCCTTTAGTGGTCTGTTCATACAAGTTGTGCAGCCAATTGTTCTCTTAGATGAGTAGGAATTGCCAAAGACCACACTATGTGTGTGGTGGTCCGACATCATTATTCTGCTGGACAGAGTAGCTGCTCAGTAAATATTTACCCAGTAAATAAATGACAATTACTCAACAAGGATATGAACACACAGATGTCATTGCAACATTGCTTTCATTGTTAGATAAGTGCTTAATATAAGATGACTTTTGTTTACTTACTCATTTATTTATTCATCAATTAATTTATTCATCTATAATTCATCTAATAGATATTGAGAGCTCCATTTGTCAGTCCAACAGTCTTTTATTTTTTCATTTCATTCTGGTAGTTACCTGTTTTTTAAATTTAATATTTGTTATATTTTTTCCATTACCATTTAGTCCCCTTATACACCCCTCCCTCACCTGTAATCACCACACAGTAGTCCATGTCCGTGAGTCTTTTTTCCTTTCTGCTCAATCCCTCCACCTTCTATCCTCCCACTGCCCCCACTAGCTGTCATCTATGAGTTTGTCTGTTTGCTTATCAGTTCAGTTTGCTCATTAGATTCCACATATGAGTGAAATCATGTGCTATTTGTCTTTCTCTGACTGGCTTATTGCACTTTGCATAATGTTCTCCAGGTCCACCCATAATGTTGCAAGGGTTAACTTTTCTTCTTTTTTTATGGCCAAGTAGAATTCCATTGTGTAAATTTCCCATAGTTGTTTTATCCACTCATCTATTAATGGACACTTGGGCTGCTTCCATATCTTGGCAATTGTAAATAACACTGCAATGAACATAGGAGTGCTTATGTTCTCTCAAATTAGTGTTTTGGGTTCCTTTGGATATATTCCCAGAAGTGGGATTGCTGGGTCAAAAGGCAGATCTATTTTTAGTTTTTCAAGGTATCGCCATACTGCTTTCCACAGTGGCTGCACCAGTCTGCATTCCTACCAACAGTGCCAAAGGGTTCCGCTTCCTCCACATTCTTGCCAGCATTTGCTCTTTGTTGATTTATTGATGATAGCCATCTGACAGATGTGAGATGGTGTCTCATTGTGGTTTTTATTTGCATTTCTCTGATAATTAGTGACGTTGAGCATCTTTTCATATATCTATTGGCCATCTGTATGTTCTCTTTGAAGAAGTGTCTATTCAGGTCCTTTGCCCATTATTTAATTGGGTTGTTTGCATTTTTGGTGTTGAATTTTGTAAGTACTTTGTAAATTTTGGATATTAACCCCTTATCAGATGTATCAGTGAATGTGTGTTGTCTTTATATTTTGTTGATGATTTCCTTTGCTGTGTAAAACCTTTTTAGTTTGATGTAGTACCTTTTGTTTATTTCTTCTTTGTTTCTCTTGTCTGGGAGATATACCTAATAAAAAAATTTCTACAGGCAATGTCTGAGATTTTGATGCCTGTGTTTCCTTCTAGGATTTTTATGGTTTTGGGTCTGACATTTAAGTCTTTGATCTATTTTGAATTCATTCTTTTGTGTGGTGTAAGGAAGTGGTCTAGTTTCATTTTTCTGCACGTATCTGTCCAATTTTCCCAACACCATTTGTTGAATAAACTATTTTTAGCCCATTGTATGTTCTTGCTTCCTCTGTCGAATGTTAATTGAGTATAAAGGTGGGTGTTTATTTCTGAGCTCGATATTCTGTTCCATTGATCTATGTATTTATTTTTATGCCAGTACCAGGCTGTTTTGATTACTATGCCCTTGTAGTATAGTTTGATATTAGGTAGCATGATTCCTCCAACTTTGTTCTTCTTTCTTAGGATCACTGTTGCTATGTGGGGCCTTTTATGGTTCCATATAAGTTTTTGACATATTTGCTCTAGGTCTGTAAAATATGTCATTGGAATCTTGATAGGGATTGCACTGAATCTATAGATTGCTTTGGGTATTATGGATATTTTAATGATGTTAATTCTTCCTATTCATGAACATGTATGTGCTTCCACTTATGTGTATCTTCTTCCATTTCTTTTTTCAGTGCCTTATAATTATCTGAGTACAGGTCTTTTACATCCTGGTTAGGTTTATTCCTAGGTATTTTATTTTTATTTTTGAAGCAATTGTGAATGGGATTGTTTTCTTAATTTCTGTTTCTGTTAATTCATTATTGGCATATAAAGATGTAACTGATTTCTGAATATTAATTTTGTGTTCTGCTACTTTTCTGAATTCATTTATCAGTTCTAGTAGTTTCTTGCTGGAACCTTTAGGGTTCTCTATGTACAGTATTATGTCATCTGCAAATAAAGACAGTTTTACTTCTTCTTTTCCAATTTGGATGCAATTTACTTCTTTTTGGCTGATTGCTGTGGCTAGAACTTCCAGTACTATGTTGAATAAGAGAGGTGAAAATGGACATCTTAAGGGGACACTTGTACTTTTTGCACATTGAGCATGGTGCTGGCAGTGGGTTTGTCATATGTGGCCTTTATTACATTTATGTGTGATCCCTCTATTCCCACTTTGCTGCAAGTTTTAACATAAGTGGGTGATGGATTTTATCAAAAGCTTTATCTGCATCTATTGATATGAGCACATAGTTTTTATATTTCATTTTGTTTATGTGGCGAACCACATTTATTGATTTGTGAATGTTATACTGACCTTGCATTCCTGGAATACATCCTACTTGCTCATGGTGTATGATCTTTTTGATGCATTGCTGTATTCAATTTGCTAGTATTTTGTTGAGGATTTTACCATCTATGTTCACCAGTAATATTGGCCTACAATTTCTTTCTTTGCAGTGTCTTTATCTGGTTTCAGAATTAGGATAATGCTGGCCTCATGAAATGAGTCTGGTAGCCTTCCTTCCTCTTGAATTTTAAGAAGCAATTTGAGAAGGAGAGGTGTTAATTCTCGGAATTTGGGTAAAATTCACCTGTGAAGCCATCTGGTTCAGGGCTTTTGTTGTTGGGAGTTTTTTGATTACTGCTTCAATTTCATTAGGTATAATCTGTCTTTTCAGATTCTTTCTGACTTAGTTTTGGAAAATTGTATATTTCTAGGAATTTATCCACTTTGTCCAGGTTGCTCCATTTGTTGGCATATTATTGTTTATAACATTTTATTTACAATCCTTTGTATTGTTTTAGTGGCAGTTGTTATGTCTCCCCTTCCATTTCTAATTTCATTTATTTGGATCGTTTCTCCTTTCTTGATGAGTCTCATTAAAGCTTTTCCAATCTTGTTTACCTTTTCAAAGAACCAGCTCTTGGATTCATTGAAAGTTTGTATTTTATTTTGCTCTATTTTATTTATGTATGCTCTGATCTTTATTATTTCCATCCTTCTACTTACTTTGGGCTTTGTTTGTTGTTCTTTTTCTAGTTTATTTAAGTGTGAAGTTAGATTGTTTATTTGAGATTTCTCTTTTTTTTTTTTTTTTTTTGAGATAGGACTGTAGTGCTATGAATTTCCCTCTTAAGATTGCTTTCCCAGTGTCCCACAGATTTTGGATTGTTGTGTTCTCATTTTCATTTGTTTCAAGATATTTTTTGATTTTGGCCTTGATCTCATTGTTGACCCATTCATTGTTTAATAACATGTTATTTAGCTCCCATGTTGTTGCTTGTTTTCAGTGTTCTTCTTATGATTGATTTCTAGTTTCATAGCATGACGGTCAGAAAAAATGCTTGATATGATTTCAATATTCATTTTTTAAAGATTTTATTTATTTATATTTAGAGATGATGGAAGGGAGGGAGAAAGAGAGGGAGTGAAACTTCGATGTGCGAGAGGTACATCAATAGATTGCCTTTCACATGTCCCCAACTGGGGACCTGGCCCACAACCCAGGCACATGCCCTGACTGAGAATCAAATCAGTTACCTTTTGGTTTGCAGACCAGCACTCAATCCACTGAGCTACACCAGCGAGGGCTGATTTCAATCTTCTTAAATTTATTGAGACTTTTTTTGTGTGTCCTAACCTGTGGTCTGTCCTAGAAAATGTTCCATGTGCACATGAAAAGAATGTATATTTTGTTGCTTTAGGGTGAAATACTCAGAATATATCAATTAAATCCATTTAATCTTGTGTGTTGTTTAAGGCTGCTGTGTCCTGGTTGATTTTCTGTGTGGAAGATCTATCCATTAAAGTTAATGGGGTGTTAAAATCCCCAACTATGACTGCATTTCTCTCAGTCTTTCCCTTTATGCCTATCCAGATTTGCTTTACATATTTAGGTGTTCCTATGTTGGGTGCGTAAATGTTTACTAAGGTTGTATCCTCTTGTCAGATTGTTCCCTTTATCATTATGTAGTGTCCTTCATTGTCTCTTACTATAGACTTGGTTTTAAAGTCTATTTTGTCAGGTATAAGTACTGCTACCCCAGCTTTTTTTTCTTTTCCATTTGCATGAAGTATCTTTTCCCAACCCTTTACTTTTAGTCTGTGTGTATCTTTTGATCTGAGATGGGCCTCTTAGAGGGAGGCAATGTGTATATTGGTCTTCTTTTCTTATCTTATTTTTTAAAAAATCAGGTAGTTTTTAAAAATCTTTTATTTATTTTTAGAGAGAGGGAAAGGGAAGGAGAAAGAGAGGGAGAGAAACATCAACGTGTGCTTGCCTCTCACATGTCCCCACCTGGGAACCTGGCCCACAACCCAGGCACGTGCCCTGATTGAGAATTGAACCAGTTACCTTTTGGTTTGCAGGCCGTCACTCAGTCCACTGAGCTACACCAGCAAGGGCTTGGTCTTGTTTTCTTTTCCATTCAGTTACCTTCTGTTGTTCTGTCAGAGCATTTAAGCCATTTACATTTAAGGTAATTCTTGATAGGTAGTATGTAGTACCATTTTATTGTTAGACTGTTTTCCTTTTCTTTCTCTTCCTCTTAAAGCAAGTCCTTAAACATTTGTTGCAGTACTGGTTTGGTGTTAACAAAGTCTTTTAGCTTTTTCTTGTCCAGGATGCTCCTTATTTCTCCTTCAATTTTAAATGATAGCCTTGCTGGGTAAAGTAGCCTTGGTTGTAGGTCCTTGCTTTTCATCACCTTGAATATTTTATGCCACTCTCTTCTGACCTGAAATGTTTCTGTTGAGTAATCAAATGCCAGTCTAATTGGTGTTCCCTTGTAGGACACTACCTGCTTTTCTCATGTGGCTTTTAGGATTCTCTCCTCGTCTTTAAGCCTTGTCATTTTAATTGTGATGTGTTTTAGTGTAGGTCTTTTTGGGTCCAACTTGTTTGGGACTCTGTTTCCTGGACTTGTGTGACTTTTTCCTTTAGGAAAAAAGGAATAGGGAGTAGGGAGGGCTTTTGGTCATTATTTGTTCAAATAGGCTCTCGATGCCTTGCTCACTCTCTTTCTGGTGTTCCCATGGTACAGATGTTGTTATGTTTCATGTTGTCCAAAATGTTTCTTAAGCTCTCCTCATTTTTTAAAAAATTCTGTTTTCCTTTTGCTGCTCTACCTGTGTATTTTTTTCTACCTTGTCTTCCAAAACACTGATTTCATCCTCTACTTCAACTAGCCTACTTTTAATCCTTTCAGTGTATTATTTATTTTGGATGTTGCATTCTTTATATCTGACCTTTTTTACAGTTTCTATGCTACTTTCTTCATGTTGTTGTGTATCTTTATACTCATTACCCTAAATTTTCTCTGATAAATTGCTTACCTCTATTTCATCTAGTTCTTCTGGAGAAATCACTTATTCTTCAATTTGGCATCTGTTTCTTTGTCTTCTCATTTTGTCTGCTTCTTTGTATTTTCTTTTTTTGGGAGTGGAGGTAGCAGAATGAGTTCATTTCTCCATTTTGGCCTGTTTACTTCCTTCATGTTTTTTAAAATATATTTTATTTGTTGTGCTATTACAGTTGTTCCATTTTTCCCCTTTATTCCCCTCAGCCCTGCACCCCTCTCCTACTTGCATCCTCCCCCACTTAGTTTATGTCCATGGGTCGTACATATAAGTCTTTGGCTTTTATATTTCCTATACTATTCTTAACCTCCCCCTGTCTATTTTGTACCTGCTATTTATGTTTCTTATTCCCTGTACCTTTTCCCTCATTCTCTCTTCATCCCCTCCCTGCTGAAAGACTTCAATGTGATCTCCATTTCTGTGATTCTGTTCCTGTTCTAGCTGTTCCCTTAGGGTTTTTTTTTTTTTTTCTTTTTTTAGGTTCTATTGTTGATAGTTATGAGTTTGTTGTCATTTTATTGTTCTTAGTTTTTGATCTTCTTTTACTTAGATAAGTCCCTTTAACAATTCATATAATAAGGGCTTGGAGATGTTGAACTCCTTTAACTTTACTGCTTCTTTGCATTTTCTGCCTTAGTTGTTAAGCTAATCAGTCATTAAACTCATCAGTTGTTAATCTGACTTTCCTATAATCAGCAGCTGGGCTTACGCACCACTGTGTGAGACAGAGTAATTCTTGTGGGTGGGGCTGTTGCTTCTCCTAAGGCAAATGCCATTTAAGAGATATGCTCTGCCTGAGAAAGATGGCTCTTGCAGTGTGGGGAATGATTTGGCACTGGGATCCTGGTGGCTATTCCTTCAGTTCTCTCCCCAGAGCCACTAACCCTAAATTCTTCTCAAGTGTCTCTAGTCCACTCTGCCCTCCCTCTGCCGGAGCCCATGGTAAGTGGTTGCAAATGACATTTTTGTGCTTTGGCCCTTTAATTAGAGGTCCTGTGCATCTCTAGTTGTCTCTCCCTGTCAGGCAGTAACCCTGCTGTTTTTCACCCCTGATGTTTTTTGGGTTCCTTTCTGGCTCTGGTGCCATAGCCTAGGGAGCTCAGCTTGGGGTTTAGACCCCACACTTCTCAGGGGAACTCCCCTGCCACTGAAATATCCCTATGACACTTCAGCTGCTGCCCGTGGGGGCTAAGCCAGCCCTCTTGCATTCCCTCTGCACTCCCTACCAGTCCCATTGTGGCAAAATGGTTTCTTTTGTCTGTCTGTAGTTATAAGGCTTCTCTCCAGCTAGTGTTCAGCTAGTTATTCTGGATGATTTCTCTACAATTCAGTTGTGATTCCAGATTGGTCATGAGAGGAGGTTAGTGTAGCTTCCACTTACTCCTCCACCCCCAACAGTCTTTGTTTCTGTGCTTTAGTTTACAGGCTAGAAGAAGAAAAAACAGTGAACCAAAAACAATTATATGCCCCCTCCACATGTACACATTTCAAATTGTGGAAAGTCCTGTGATTAAATTTAGAGAGTAATATGAGAGAATGTAAAGCAGGTGTTGATTATTAGTTTCTATTTTCATTCTTTACAATCTTTTAAAATTCTGAAAACTGTTTAGAAAGTTTGAGATTTTTTTTGTCATGGTTATGCAAATTTTGTTCCAAATATCATAAAATGGCCCAATATTCTTGTGAATATACTAAATTTTTAAAAAAGAAAGAACTTGAGTATGTACTGAAGCTCTTACATTAGCTATGATAGAAACAACTTATCATGTGTTGGAAACTATTATTGGTATCCTGAATTTCAAATAATTATTTAAAATATTAAATAATAAATTTCAAATTTATGTTTTAGAATATGAAGATAAGTCTTTTGGAAGAGGTTATCTGGTAAGCTAACAAACCTCACATGGCCATACAGATGGGATTTTTGCTACTGACATCAGTTTTTCTTATCGTTCCTGGAAACAAAAGTGATTCCTATTCCAAGCAATACAAAAGAAAAGGTGATATGGCTATGTCTGACTAAGATGTGTAGATGGGGATTAGAGTATATGCCACCTCTGTGTCTTTATTTTGGCATAATAGAATAGTTCCATGTATGTATGTGTGTGTTTGACTTCTAGAGTGCTATTTTTTTTTCAGTTTTATTTTATTTTTTTAATCAGTATTTTTTTAATTATTGATCTTGTACAGTTTTCTGTCTTTTACTCCCCCCGCCCCAGCCCACCACCCTAGCCCTGCCCACCTCCCTCCCATTTCCACCCCCGCATAGTTTTTGTCCATGTGTCCTTTATACTTGTTCCTGTAAACCCTTCTTCTTTCCCCCTGAAATTCCCTCCCCTCTCCCCTCTGGTCACTGTCAGACTGTTCTCTATTTCAGTGTCTTTGGTTATATTTTGCTTGTTTGTTTGTTTTGTTGATTAGGTTCCTGTTAAAGGTGAGATCATATGGTATTTGTCTTTCACTGCCTGGCTTATTTCGCTTAGCATGATATTCTCCAGCTCTATCCATGCTGTAGCAAAGGGTAGGAGCTCCTTCTTTCTTTCTGCTGCATAGAATTCCATTGTGTAAACGTACCACAGTTTTTTGTTCCATTCATTAACTGATGGGCACCTAGGTTGCCTCCAACACTTGGCTATTGTAAATTGTGCTGCTCTGAACATAGGGGTGCATAGGTTCTTTTGGATTGGTGTTTCAGGGTTCTTAGGATATAATCCAAGCAGTAGAATTGCTGGGTCAAAAGGTATATTCATTTTTAGTTTTCTTAGAAAATTCCATACTGTTTTCCATAGTGGTTGTACCAGTCTGCAATCCCACCAGCAGTGCACTTGTGTCCCCTTTTCTCCACAACCTCTCCAACACTTGTTGTTTGTTGCTTTGTTTATGAAGGCCATTCTGACTGGTGTCAAGTGGTATCTCATTGTAGTATTAAAATAAAAAGAGAACCAACTGTATGGGAAAACATATTTGCCAATGATACCTCAGACAAGGGTTTAATCTCCAAAATATATAAAGAACTTACACGACTCTACTCTAAGAAGACAAGCAACCCAATTAAAAAATGGGCAAAGGACTTGAACAGACACTTCTCCAAGGAGGACATACAGAGGATCCAGAGACACATGAAAAGATGCTCTATATCACTAGCTATCAGAGAGATGCAAATTAAAACTACATAGAGTGCTATTTTAAATGAGTATATAGAACTAGAGTTATTTGTGCTTGCTATGATTATTAGAGTAGAAGTGAGGGTGCTTAGAAATGACTAAAAAATGTGTTTCTCTAATGTTTTCCAGTTCTCATAGCCAAGCGTTTGTTAACCTAACATGCTTTCTTTAACTACACAGAAGTTCTTATAGAGTCTCCAGGTAGGGCTAGATTGTAAATTTGTGACATACTTCCAGAGCGGTGTCAGCTAACATGAGGCATGGTTCACAATGAATAAAATTCCCACATCCTTGTATACTAATTTGTCAAATGGTACAAGCCTAGGATATAGACATGAAATTGTTCAATGCATTTGTTAGGACTATTTTAATTGCAGATATTAGAAAACTCAACGCAAACTGGTATAATCAATGACCACAAATAATTTAATTGAGTTTTATAACTCAGCAGTCTAGATAAAGGGTGCTTATGTGACTTTGCACAGTAACTAAGTCACTCGGTATCTAATTTACTTTTCTGTCTTTTGCTCCATCTTTCACAGCACTGGTGTTCTTTTTCAGTTGTACATGGTGATTTCTGAATCTTCTTTTATAATTATTATAGTCTAGCACCTCCTATTAGCTCATCAGTTCATGCAGAATAAGAAAGAACCCCACTTTTCTGTGGTCTCACTGGCTTGAACTGAGTTATGGGTCAGTCTTGAATACCAAAGCCATAATAATGAGATGAATTGACTGTATTAAATCTGTTCAGCCCACCTAAAAAACATTGCTACTATACTGTGGGGAGAAATAGAATCCTTTTCCAAGAAAAATCAGGATACCATTGATAGAAGAAGTAGGAAATAGTTGCTTCACATCCTTAAGTTTAGAGGCAACCAGTAAAAGTCCCTATATAATTTATACAAAGACTGATTATCTGTCAGATAGTCTCTTCCAGCATGTCTCATGGACACTGAGATAATATCCTTATAATATTCCTTCTCTTGCCCACTCTCTTGGTGCTTTTCAGAAGGAACTCTAGGATTATTCTCTTGGGTTTGCTGTACTCCTTCCCTCCAAACTGCAACTTTTCTTGTTAACCCAAGGCTTTCTAATCTGTCAGCCTCTACCCATAGTAAGATGCATATCAAATTCCTATTCTTTTATTTACCCACAAAGCCAGTATTTGATGATCATCAGACAGAATCTATTGACCCATTGTAACTGGACTCCATACCATTCTAAAAAGACTACTTTTCCTTTTCTTGAAAACAGGTAGGAACCAGTTTTTATAAACAATAATTTCTTAATCTTTTCTTCTTGGATGAGAGGATATTTATTATTAACTAGTCCTGGAAAAATATTTCTTTTCTTTAATCAAAAAATGAGCAGAATGATAACTTAAAATGTTAAAAGAAAAGGAGAAATTGAGTTTAACATTTATTTTCTGTTACAATATAACCAAATTATATCTTTGGTGGGAAGTGATACAGAGGAAAGAGAAGGCTGTGAATTACAAATTCATGTAACTCTACTCAATTTTTCTGTTTTATGCTAACTCTATTTTTCTGTTTTAAGGTGAGTCAGTTAAAGGTTAAGAAAATAATAATAATAGCAAACACACATAGAGTGCCCACTATGTGTCAGACAATATTGAAACATGTAATAATTTATCTAATTCTTACAATATCTCTATGAGGTACGTAATGTCATTATTCACATTTTAAAGAGAACTGTGTCAAGATTGGCCATGCCACTAGGGCCAAAGGCATATAATGTGTGGTAGAGTTGGGTTGAGTATCTGGACAGTTTAGTTTCAGAATCCATATGCTTCCAACACTATGTATCATTATGAATGCTTGAGTTTTCTGAGTTCATGGCAAGCCAAAAAGTGACTTAGATGAAATAATAGAATATAAGATAGAAAGATGTTTTCATTTACTTTATTTTTTAGTACTAGATTAAGATCCAGAACAAGCTTATTTAGGGAGAACCTGAGACTTTGGTCTATTTATGTGGTAATTCTAGGGAATGTCAGATAAGTTTGTATCCAACTTGGTATTGTGAAAGCTAAGATAGGATCATTAAGTTTAAAAATGTGGTAAACTTTAAGGTCTTTTAGCCAAATCTCCTATTATTCTTGTATTGTCCCTAGAGGTTTAATTTATTTTTCTGTGAGGATCTAAGGCTTGGTTAAGAATTTTGGGAAACAGGCACAAAATAAACAGAATGGATCTTGCAATAATTCTTTTTTTTTTTTGTTCAGTTACGGTTGTCCCACCTTTCCCCCATTGCTCACCTCTACCCCCATCTCCCTACCCAATTCCCACAGTCAATTTCCTGGCTAATGTCCATGACCATGAGTCCTCTATTCATGTTCCTTTTCTTGCCCCTTTCCCTTCTTTCCTGTTATCCCTCTCTCCACTCCCCTCTGGTCACTGTCAGTTAGTTCTTTATTTCCAAGTCTCTTGTTCTATTTTGCTCATTTGTTTGTTTTGTTGATTAGGTTCCGCTTATAGCTAAGATCATGTGGTATTTGTCTTTCACCACCTGGCTTATTTCACTTAGCATAATGCTGTCTAGTTCTATCCATTCTGTCATGAAGGATAGGATTTCCTTCTTTCTTTCTGGTGTGTGGTATTCCATTGTGTAACTGTACCACAGTTTTTGGATCCACTCATTTACTGATGGGCACTTAGGCTGTTTCCAGCATTTGGCTACTGTAAATTGTGCTGCTATGGACATTCTGTGTTGTGTCTTTATGGATATGTCAATAATTCTTAAAAGTTGATTGATGTAAATTCTACGGAAAAAAGTAGAAATAAATTAGCCTACATTACATGCTATTAAAATTGTCTATTTTCACTTAAGATATATATATAAATTTACCTATATATAAAATTTCCTATTACACATCTGATGAATTTGGACAAATGTATTTGAGTTCAGGAAAAAAGATTGAGTGTACGTAGAAAAGCATTGAGCTTCATTATTTTATGAAAAACAGTTATTTTTATTAGAAATAAATACTTAAGGGATATTAAGACAAAGTCTGCTGTATGTATATTTTTAGTGATTGAGAAACTGTTAGCATATGATAAAATAAGCTATGCATTTTTAAATGTAATTGTTTACATGATTTATTTCCTTCAGTTGTAAATGTGTAGTTTATTTTTAAAAGCTTACCTTCTAAAGTTTTGGAGTTTCATATTTATATCTAGAAATAAATATTTAGGTTATAGGTGATAATACAAAAAACTGCATGCATCACTGATGTTGCCAGATGGTTAGATTTATTCCATAAATCATAACTTCTAAAATCCATAAAGTTAAAAGTTCCTGCCATCAAATTTCATATTAATTTTAAATTTGTATGAGTCTTAGAAAGATCCATGGCATCAAATCAACTGAAATTTTTCATATTTATATAATTCAAAGAACACATTTAATGTAAATTATTGATAGCATCTATATGTCTGAATATATAAAATATGCCACTTCTCTACCCCTTGAGGATGGCTAGCATTTCTTGGAAACTTCTCTGCTCTGCAACTATTGTACTATCAGTCAATAAACATGTTTTTATGGATCTGAGGACTGGAAGTAATCTACAAGGTTTGTTTGTATGTTGGCCCCAAACTGGTATATAAGTGAGGTTGGTCTTGTTTTCTTCTCCTTCATTTTTATTTTGGGCTCCCCTGTTATAATGCCTAATTCTGATACCCAGGGGTTTGATGATACCATAGGCTACTCAAAGTTCTCTTGTTCACTTCAACTGGACCCACTCACCCACCTCAGAAGCAGTACTGCTTCACTTCTGTCTTTACCTTGTTCCCAGCAGACCCACTGAAGATTCTTCTATTGCCTACATGATCATGAAGCATTCCATTGGCAGAGGGGTGGAAAATTAGCAAAATTTTCTCCAGATAATGTTTGGGAAAGAGGTTTGAATGATTTGCAAATGGATATATGATAAAAGAAAATGTTTTAAAAAGTTGTGGCATATAGACATTTTACAATAATGGAAATAGTTCTTTCTGATTTCATGGCAAGTCATTTGCATAGTGAGATTTTTCCTGCAGTGAGATTTAAGTCTAGTTTATCTTCCAACAATTATTGATAGATTCTATTAAATATTAATAAGCCAAAACCAATTCAAAGGCTGCAAATGAATAGGTGGTTGATTAGCTTATTTAAAAACAATATTTTGATTTTTAAAATAATTTTTAAATGTATTATGAAAATTAAGAAAATTAAAAAAATTAAGGGAAATATTCCTGAGATCAATATTCCTTTGATACTAGATACTATGGGGAAACCACTTTTAAATGTATAACACATTTTTTAGTATAACTTTTATACAAGTTTCTGCATAGCTAAAATCATGCTGACTATATAACAAATATCATTCTGCTTATGTAACATTTTATTGTGATGAAAAAGTCCTTTTATTGGGCTCTATGTTCATTGACTCTTGTATTATAATTTACTTAGGTAATATTTTATCTTTTGTGGTCTTCATTTTTTCTTATTAATAATGCATAATAAACATCTGGTAATACATGCAAATAGAACATTTTTAACCATAACTTACTTTTTTGGTTTATGTAGAGTTTATGGCTAGATCAATCTCCTGAATCCATTTACTTAAACTACTCTTGAGCCAGGTTTACACCATGTCATCCTTACACAGTTGGTTTCTTTTTCTCCTAAATTAGGACTCACCTTTTTTCTTATTCAGTTATGTTGTTTGAATCCATCATCTGTCAAAGTACTCTTGAATCTCAATTTTGTCATTTGATAGTTTAGCTGTCTGATTCAGTTTTATAACTTATATAGATTTAGTATTCATATAATTTATATTCTTGTACAAATGTCTTTTATAAGAAATAATGAAGGACTAAACCCTGTGTGGAATACCCAGAAACATTATGTTCTAGGTTGACCTCCATATTTAATCTTACTATCATTTTTGAGTTTGGAATGTCGGCCTGTTGAATATAGGCTCACTAAATCCATATTACTCAAGTTCTTCCACAGGAGCATCACTACTGACTTATAGAATTTAAATCCCACTGTGTATATAGTATTTCCTACAATGCAAGCCTATATAATATAATCTCTGGTAGAGGGCAGAAATTCCTCTTTCTCCTCACTCTAGAGCACAAGGCTTTACATTTAATAGGTGCTCCAAGAATGTTTATTGAATGAGTGAACACGGATACCAGTATGAGTGTCCTCAGTTACTCTTAATAATGCTTTTTTTAAAAGCTTCACAGAACATCTATATTTGCCCTTCTCCAGAATTGCAAGATTCTTCCCAAATCTTACATTGATAAAAATTAAAATTTACAAATTTGTTCATAATATTTTTATGAAGATGTAATTGATCTGTGCCTAAACAACTGAACTTATGAAAGTGGCCTATTACTCTCTTGAATTTCAAATTCCTTTCTCTCTTTTAGCTTTATCTCTTCTCACCTAGGATGACAGAAGCCAAATACAAGTTGAAGAACATGCTCTTCTGTAAACCTTTCAATAAACTTTCAGACACTGACAGTAGTTCATACTTGTTCTTATGCTATAGGAAATTTTATGAGTCTCTATGGTCATCATAAGTTGCTTATTATCCTGAGCCCTAACTTTCTTAGTAGTCTATCAAATTTTTTGTGTTGTCTTGATCAATACATCTTACTTCATCTCATTTTAAAATGGGCTAAGGGGAAACATCTGTGCAGTGGTAAACTGAACGACTGGTTGGTTTATTGCTTTTCTTCCTGTTGGTAAGTATCCATGCCATGCTGACTGTTCAATATGTTGACTATAATCCTGTCACTTTAAAAGCCAGATCACATAAACCAGTTTCCTCAGCAGCTATGTTATTCTTTATTGTTTGTACATCTTTTTTTCCCCCTTCCAGGTTAGTGGATAGAGTTTTATTTCTTAAGATTACTGACTCAGATGTGTGGAAGTTTTCTGAGTTACCTTTAAATATTTCAATTATGTTACTCTTCCTGTTCTTTTTTATGTTTTCTATAGATAATGATTGTATTCATGAATATTTAATCAAAGAAAAGTAATAAACCAAGGTAATTATCTGCCTAGTTTAATATCTGTCTTATGTGATGATTCATATTGCATCTTTTATTTTTGGTAGATAAGTACTATGTATATTAAATAAAATTAAAAATATAAAGCATCTGTTAAACTCTTTGTAAGTTTAGAATGTGCACTCCAAATTACAAATGCTTTGTTGTTTCTCTAGTAGAGTATTCTGGCTGACAAAAAATACTAATGACCACAAAATTTTTTTTTCCCTGAATATCAGCTTCATATTTATTATTAGATTTTAACTCCAGGGATTTTAAAATAATCTTTTATTTTCAGTGTAGGAGATGTTGAACTGAATAATAGAATTTGAAACTTGGTTTATTAATTAATTAAATGAATTGAATGCTGAAAGATTTATCTTTATCAATAATAAAGCAATAAAATAATAATAAATAATATATTCTAGACAAGATGGATGCATAGATAGATACACTTCATTTCCTCACACAAACAAAGGACAACAACCAATTTAAAAGCAAAAAACAACCAGAACTTCCAGAAAATTAAATTGTATTGGGAGTCCAGCAACCAAGGAGTTAAAGAGGAAACATTCGTACAGACTAATGGGAGGGGTGGAGACAGCAGCTGAGGCAGAGAGGATGAGCTACAAGGTGGTGGCTGCTGGAATGAGTGGCCAAAACAGTGGCTGGCAGACTGGGCAGTCCCACATTTCACGTGCAGAAAACTGGGAGGAACAACTTGGGAGTGAGATAAACTGAGCAACCCAGGGATCCAGCATGGGGAAATAAAACCTCAAAACCTCTGACTATAAAAACCTGTGGGGGTTGTGGCAATGGAGAAACTCCCAACCTCACAGGAGAGTCCATTGGAGGGGCCCATGGGGTCCTAGAACATAAACAAACCCACCTACCTGGGAATCAGCACCAGAAAGGTGCAGTTCACTTGTAGGTCACAGGAAAAAGTGACTGAAGGCTGGCAAAAGCCAAGCAAGTGGCATTGTTCCTTCTCCAACCCCTCCCCCAAATCAGAGCCACAGTGCAGTGAAATGGGTTGCTCCACCTGGTGAATTCCTAAGGCTCCACCCCTTACAGTGTAATAGGTGTGCTGAAACAAAGAAATATGCTCCAAATGAAAGAACAGATCAAAACTCCAGAAAAAGAATTAAGCGATGAGAAGATAGCCAACCTATCAGATGTGGTGTTCAAAACACTGGTAATCAGGATGATCACAGAAATTACTAAGTACAGACAAAAAATAAAGGAAGAAATGAAGGCTATACAAAGTAAAATAAAGAAAAATATACAGGGAACCAACAGTGAAGGGAAAAAAACCAGTACTCAGTAAACATTCAACTGGAACAGAATGAAGAAACAAGAATTCAAAAAAAATGAGGAGAAGCTTAGGGAACCTCTGGGACAACTGTAAACATTCCAACATCCAAATCAAAGGGGTGCCAGAAGGAGAGTAGGAAAAGCAAGAAACTGAAAACTTACTTGAAAAAATAATGTTTGAAGGAAAACTTTCCCAGTTTGGTGAAGGAAATAGACTTCCACGAAGTCCAGGAAGCTCAGAGAGTCCCAAAGAAGTTGGACCCAAGGAGGAACACATTAAGACACATCGTAATTACATTGCCTGAGATTAAAGATAAGGACAAAATCTTAAAAGCAGCAAGAGCAGAGAGTTATCTACAAAGGAATGCCCATAAGCTATCAGCTGATTTCTCAAAAGAAACCTTGCAGTCAAGGAGGGGCTGGAAAGAAGTATTCAAAGTCATGAAAGGCAAGGACCTACATCCAAGATTACTCTATCCAGCAAAGCGATAATTTAGAATGGAAGGGCAGATACAGTGCTTCCCAGATAAGGTCAAGTTAAAGGAGTTCATCTTCATCAAGTCCTCATTATATGAAATGATAAAGGACTTGTCTAAAAAAAAGAAAATAAAAAACTATGACCAGTAAAATGACAACAAACTCACAACTATGAAAATCTGAACCTATACAACAAAACAAATACAAACCAAGCAAACAACTAGAACAGGAATAGAATCACAGAAATGAAGATCACATGGAATGTTATCAGTGGGGAAAGGGAGGAGGGAGAATAGGGGGGAAAGGTACAGGGAATAGGAAACATAAATTGTAGGTACAAAACAGACAGTGGGAGGTTAAGAATAGTATAGGAAATGGGGAAGCCAAAGAACATATGTATGACCCATGGACATGAACTAAGGAGGGGGGGAATGCTGGAAAGAGGAGGTGTAGGGTGGAGTGGGATAAAGGGAAGAAAAATGGGACAACTGTAATAGCATAATCAATAAAATACACTTAAAATAATATCAATCTCACTGTTTTATGAGCAGTTTCAATGGTATATTAGTTGTTAAATTGTCTTGTTATTGTTTGAAAAATGTCAGAGAACTTTTTAAAAATCTACTTTGCTATTTAGTATATTACTTATTGTTAATATTGGTTTGAAAAAATAAGTTCTCATAACTTTATTAGGGGACTAAAGGTAGGTAAGTGACTATTAATTTTGTCAGCAAGGGAGAGAAGGCCCACAAAATGTATTTTGTTAATATGGGTGACTCACAACCTTCAACCTTCACTATTGAATGAAATGACCTTCACAGGTTATTTAGTAAATATTACCTGAATTATGCTTGGGTTGCAAGGAGTAAAATGGATGACATTAGACTGGCATGACATTTCCTGTGAAATCAGTGTAACTTTTATTTTCTCATTTAGGTTTCACTGAGTGAAGAATGCAATTTCAATTGAGCACTGAATTGGAGATTCTGAGAACTAGGGTTTTATTACCAGCTCCATCACTGACATAGAGTGGGACATTAGGAAAAAATTACTTTTCTACTCTGAACATCAGAATTCCCTTCTTTAAAATAGAAACAAATTTGGTGCCTTGGAAATGATGTTGGATTTAGCAAATACAGGTACACTCAATATTCCAGAGCATTTTTAATGAAATTTATGCTGTTTTCACAATGCAAAGAAATAACAAATAAGTATATATGTAAATAGTGATGATAATGATGATAAACAACTACAAAGGAAATTACATCAGCCAGTGTAACCATATTTATGCAGCAAGCTGTGCTGAATTATGGAAATGGAAGAGCAAAATCATCTGTCCCCTTCAGGTGCATGGGCAGCCATCCACATGAGCCCTCTCCAGTGTGATCCAAACTGCCATCACAATCCGAAGAGGATGACCTAAGTGTTTGATCTTGGTGCTCGTAGGCAGTGGTGCAGTGGTATCATTCAGTGTTTGTATGCATATGCAGCTGTGTAATTTAGTATATTTATAGATCTACAAAATGTGGATTAAGGGGATGTATGTAAAACAAATCAGAGCAGAAAAATTGGGATGAAATAAGTCAAGAGAGGAACAATTTTCATCAACAATGAAATGATTCTAAACCAGTTTTCTGACCCATCAGGAGATTTTGGTAAAAACTAAAGACCAAGAATATAGCCAGGAGCCTAGAGATGCAAATAGACACAATAGGGAGTAGATTAACTGTTCTCTGTTGTTCCTGTGGATGTGCTAGGGTGAGAAGGATATGCATGTGAAGAAAAGAATAACTGAACTGCAAGGAGACTTTTTCCAAGTCTTTGACTAAAACAGAAGGAGACTTCTGGCCAAGATGGAGGCGTAGGTGGACACGCTGTGCCTCCTCTTACAACCAAAATTAAGGACAACAAATATTTAGAAACAAGAAAACAACCAGAACTTATAGAAAATTCAACTGTACAAAAGTCCAACAACCATTCATCCAGACTGGTAAGAGGGGCAGAGTCGCGGCAGGAAAAAGTGGAGGTGCGGACCGGGAACACAAGCAGCAGCGACTGGCAGTTCCCAGGTGCACAGGCAGCAGCTGGTGGACCCCGGGCACAGGGGGGCAACTGTGCAGACCCAGTGAGGCCGCACAAGGCGGCTGGCTGACCAGGTGGTCCCACATTCGCTCTCGCAGAAGTCCAGGCAGAGGGGAAGTGGCGGAGGGGACTGAATCCAGGAGAGAGTGGAGTGGGCGCCATTGTTTCTTCTCTGACCCCGCCCCCACATACAGTGTCACAACCCAGCGACTGGGCTGCCCCGCACTGGGGAGCTCCTGAGGCTCCACCCCTCACTACGTAACAGCACGCGCACATGCGCAGATAATCCAGGCAAAGGGGAAGCAGCAGAGGAATCGAAGTCCAGGAGAGAGCTGAACAGGTGCCATTCTTCCCTCTCAGACCCCGCCCCCACCTAGATCATCACAACCCAGCGACTGGGCTGCCCCACCCTGAGGAACACCTAAGGCTCCAGCCCTCATACGTAATAGCTGCGACCAGACTAAAACCAAAACAAAACAACAAAAACCTCACCAAAAATGGCTCAAACTGGAGAACAAATAAAAGCTTCAGAGCCAATTCCTCTAAGCTGTGAAGAGATAGCCAACCTATCAGATGCACAGTTCAAAGCACTGGTCATCAAGATGCTCATAGAATTGGTTGATTTTGCTCACAAATTAGATGAAAAAATGCAGGCTACAATACGTGAAATGAAGGAAGATGCATGGGGAACCGATAGAGATGGAAGGAAAACTGGGACTCAAATCAATGAAGTGGACCAGAAGGAAGAAACTAACAACCAAACAGAAAACAAGGAAGAAACAAGAATTCAAAAAAATGGGGAGAGGCTTAGGAACCTCCAAGACATCGTTAAACGTCCCAACATCCGAATTATAGGGGTCCCAGAAGGGGAAGAAGAAGAGCAACAAGTGGAACACTTATTTGAACAAATAATAAAGGAGAACTTCCCCAATCTGGCAAAGGAAATAGACTACCAGGACATCCAGGAAGCTCAGAGAGTCCCAAAGAAGTTGGACCCAAGGAGGAACACACCAAGGCACATCGTAATTACATTAGCCAAGATTTGACTGAAGGAGAGAATTCTAGAAGCAGCAAGGGATAAGGGGACAGTCACCTACAAAGGAGTTCCCATCAGACTGTCAGCTGATTTCTCAAAAGAGACCTTCCAGGCAAGAAGGGGCTGGAAAGAAATATTTGAAATCTTGAAAAGCATGGACCTACATCCACAATTGCTCTATCCAGCAAAGCTATCGTTTACAAATGGAAGGGAACATAAAACGTTTCTCAGATAAGGTCAAGTTAAAGGAGTTCATCATCACCAAGCCCTTATTATATGAAATGTTAAAGGGACTTACCTAAGAAAAAGAAGATAAAAAATAGGACAGTAAAAAGACAACAAACTCATAGATATTAACAACCACACCTAAAACAAAAGCAAACTAAGCAAACAGCTAGAACAGGAACAGAAACACAGAAATGGAGATCATATGGTGGGTTAGCAACAGGGGTGTGGGAGGAGGAGAGAGGGGGAAAAGGTACAGAGAATAAGTAGCATAGAGGGAGGGTAGAAAATAGACAGGGGGAGGGTAAGAATAGTGTGGGAAATGTAGAAGCTAAAGAGCTTATGGCACATGGACATGAACCAAAGGGGGGGAATGTGGGTGGGAGGGTGTGTGCAGGGTGGAGGAGAATGATGGGGGAGAAATGGGACAACTGTAATAGCATAATCAATAAAATATATTTAAAAAAAAAAAGAAGGAGCTTTTAATCAGATCCATGCTGAGTCTCAGCTGTTTAAGATAAATCAGGGCGAGGCTGGAAGTGGTCTTAATATCTTGAGAAGAAGAGAGTAAGGCACAAACCACCAGAGAATGTCAGCAAGTAACGTTTAGTGACATTTCTGGTTGTTAACGTCTTTGGTTATTCATGTATCCTATCAACATGCATTTACATGATTTTAACCCACTAAAATAGAACTATATTTAAATATACATATTTATTATCAAAGAAATCTTGAATACTAAGTAGGTGAAAATATCAAACAGCAATCTAGAGGAAAGAAGCAATGAGGTTATCACTAATTAAGTGCAATAAATCACAAGTCAGAAAAGAATATAATAAAATAAAAAATCTTTAAAGATCTTTTTATACATAGAAAGAATTTTGTTTTTTAAATAATGGTAGACATAATTGGGTGTTTTTTGTTGTTAGCATGATTTGTTTGAAGCATAGCTTATAGAAATATTTAAAAATTTAGATAGGTTAAGTTGAACATAAAAATAAAAATCACACACTTTACACTTACCTATTGAGTACCTACAGTGTCCCTGTCATTATTTTAAGCACTGGGGTAACAAAGAGAACATAGACATCAGCCCCATCCTCATGGGCTCTACATTATAGAGGGAGAGATGTAATAAAAAGTAAAAGAAGGACTCATGGACAAAAACTATGGGGGTTGGAAATGGGAGGGAGGTGGGGAGGGCTGGGGTGGTGGACTGGGGTGGGAGTAAAAGACAGAAAACTGTACAAGATCAACAATTAAAATAAAAAATTAAAAAAAGAATTTTAACAGTAAATAAATAAAAATTCAATAAAAAAATATTTGCCAACCTAGAACTACACTTGTGAAGAACAAATTTATGTTTGAAAATTATTTAATAAATTAGCCTTCCAAGAAAGGATTAATGGATTTAGTTGTGCATAATTTTACCAATGGGCGATAAAGGAGAATTTTGGGAAGATGACAGTATGTGCATTCATCCCTGAATCCTTTCTCCTCCCAATTTTCATGTGTTATGGAATAGTATAACAGAGGAAAGCATAAAAACTCCCCTCAAGTGAAATCCCTCAAATCTCCCCTAAGCATTCCAAGGTAGAAAACAGGTACCAGCTTCAGTTATCCTTGGTGCACAAGGAGAACCATGAAACGATATTCTCAGGTAAAATTGGCAATTCTTTTTTAATTGTAAGTTGCCCATCAGTGAAGAACACCATGACCTGTAATATGGTTGGAAATCACTACTGCAATTTGTTCTAAGACACCAGCAGTTTTACCCATAGTTACTTTTGTGCTATCATTATAAAAGTCAACTCAATTCTTCTACCAGGCCCAAAAAGTGATGAAATTCAAAAGCATTACTGAACACTTTGAATATTTCAGTGCCACTTGTGCATGGTACCAAACAGTTCCATAAAACAAGATCTTTCTGGATGTTTTGTTGGTGCCCATATTAGATGAAGACAAGCAAATGAGCAAGTCCATCCATGTCCATGGATTCATTCATTTGTGAGAAAAAAGTACAGTTCTGCAGATTAGATATTATCTCATCTCCATGTTTTCCATAAATCTTTAATCTGAAAAGATATTGAAAATTGACACTGATGTGAATGCTTCAACTGATTTTTCATCAACAGGCACTGAGCAATGTTGGTGGTTCAAAGCTTTATTAAAATTCAAGCTATTGTGTGTTCTCCTGTCAATGCAATATAATAATATATCCTGAAAGATGTGTCAGTGGCTCTGTAAGTTCAGTTTGAAAAGCTCTAAAAAAAAAGTTTTTGCTGTTAAAGACTTCAGCTCAGCCCCTGCTGGTGTGGCTCAATTTGTTGGGCATCATCCTGCAAACTGAAAGGGTGCTGGTTTGATTCCTGGTCAGGGTATAAGCCTGGGTTGCAGGCTTAGTCCACAGTTGGGGGGTGTGTGTGTGCAGAAGGCAACCAGTTGATATTTTTCTCTTACATAGATGATTCTATCCTTCTCTTTCTCCCTCCCTTCCCTTAACTAAAATAAAAAATTAAATAAAATAGACTTTGGCCCAACTATGTTTTAAATATTCATTTTTTAACTTCTGAATATTTGGTCTCAAAATGGTATTGCAACTTAACTAGAACTATAAATCTATTTTAAAATATTCTCTTTCAAAACAAAATAAGAAAGTTATTAACATGAATACAAATGAGGGAAATAAAATTTTGTCATAGCTTTGTTTCTTGGTTACAGTTTCACTCAGGTTGTTTGGAATAGATTCCTGTCTCTCATGAGCCAAATAACACTCTAATATGAAATTTTCATTTTCCTCAGCATCTTTGGATGTAGACAGTGAATCTGTGGGTTGAGAAAATGAATCTTCTTATCTTTTTTAAGCCAATAATCATCCCTTAACTATAAAAATATATAGTTCCTGAATTTTGAAATGATTATTACATTCTAATATAATAACAATTTTAGATAAACTTTTCAACATTTTTCAAAAACTTAAAAATATGAAAATTCATACAACTTCTACTTCTTTTTTTGTTTTCATGTAGGCACAAGGATAATTTTAGATTTTAAAGTAAGATATATTTATTACATGATAATGAGTTTACAAAGATTATAAGGAGTATAACCAGTGACAATAATAGAATAATATGCTGATAAAACATTGAGTTAATATGTGAAAAAATACTTATTTATAGGCTAATATTGGATTTTAGAAAACATAAGAACACAAAAGCACATATCCATTAGCATTGAAATCAATGACATCATACATGACATGTATTTCTGGAAAAGTCCATTGTATTCTTGTACAGAAATGAAAGTAAAAGGGCAGATAATGTCTTCATATTATTATGGAAATAGTTCTGGTCTTGCAAAACCCTTGAACCTTCCATGGGTCCCTTGACCACACTTTGAAAACTGTTGCTCTGCTAGGAAAAAGGCAGTGCCTCATTAGTATTAAGCTGAATTATGAAAGAGTACTAACAAGTTCAAATTTTCGCATTTTCTTTTTGACTAAAAATTTTAAGTTCAAACTGCATTCATATTAATACATTTAAAGATTTTTTTTTTCTTTTAGATTTTATTTATTTATCTTTAGAGGGGAAGGGAAGGAGAGAGGGAGAGAAACATCAATGTGCGGTTGCCTCTTGTATGTCCCCTGCCGGGAACTGGCCTGGCAACCGAGGCATGTGCCCTGACTGGGAATCGAACCTCGATCCTTCGGTTCGCAGGCCCGCACTCAATCCACTGAGCTACACCAGCCAGGGCTCATATTAATACATTTAAAGAAACATTTTTCCAAGGACAAAATCCATGAAATATCCTTAATCTACATATCTATATATATTTCTATATATGGAGTAGGGAAAAAGTAAATTTACAGCTGTGAGTATGCATGCACAGTTTATTCTTGTATTATTACTTGTTAGTTATTGTATTAATTTTCATCCAAACAACTGTAAATCTGCTTTGCCTCACCTGTATGTATCTGTGTTTGATTTGTAAGGAAAAAACAATTTTGTTTTTTATGTAACAATTTACTTTATCATGACATAAACTTGGTTAATTTTTTGCAAATTCGAGTAAAGAATAACTTTATGAAAGTAATTTTATATGAAATTCATGTCTGCAACTGACAGGAATTCTAAAACATTTTCTTAGGCAGTATCAATAAACTCTGCAAGAACCCCATGCTGACAACATTAATCCCAAAATTGTAAAAATTATTTATTTGGGACATAATGCCCCAATGTATAATCCAGATGATAGTGTCAGAATGAAAGAATGACACTTAAGATACAACACAGTGATAACTTGATTATCCAGTTGTAGGTACTCTAGTCTGGAGGGAACTTTGATGGCTATATAGTTCAATTACCCATCAAATGTTCAAATATATCCTACAGCTTCCCTACAAGTTCAGTCTGTTTAAATGCCTCTAAATCAAGGGAGAATCTATAATTTTTTCAGTTTTTCATTTTATATGGCACTTTTGCTAGAAGTCATTCCTTCTATAGACTTGACATTGATCTTTTGATGTCCATCCATGCCTTTTTTTGCTAATTTCATACTTGAGATGAAAGGAAGATATTCTGACACAATACTAAATAGTTATGCAAGCTTTGAAAGTCACTTATGTGATCCTAGCTCCAGTCTTTCATAGGAAATGCTTAGATTCAATTATTCTTAAGGTTTCTTTAGGTTGTTCTGCTTTGAAAATTGACAGTTTTCTCTCAACATATACATGTACACACATGCAAACACATACACAATTCTACATGGTGGCTCTGCAGATTGGATAAAAACAGATATATAGGAGGTGAGTGGGAATTTGGAAGAAAAGGCTGCCATGGACTGAGCTTCCAGTTTTTATTATCAGAGCCTGAGTTTTAGGCTAGTCACAGTCACAGGTGCAAAGTGGTGAAGGGCAGCTAAAGAAGCAGAAGACAGAGTCCAGAGCAACTGTAGTCTCTATAGAGTGAGGAAGAAGTCCTGAAGAGGAAATGGCCAAAGAAGAGGACCCCTAAATTCTATAGATAGATTCTACAAATCTCTGACTGCCCCTATGACCATGTATAAATGGAGGGGGAGGTCAAAGTAGCTGCCTCTAAAGATAAGGACTGAACTGAAATCTGCAATACCACCCACTGCAGGTGAAACAGAATTACCGTTTGGGTCTAATCTGTCAGCTAAAATAAATATATCAAGAATTATGGTAAAAAAATATACCAAATTCAGGAAAAGACTTAATTTTATATCTCCAAAAAGTTTAATAAACCACAAGTAGAATAAATACAAATCAAAATGGCTAGCCCCATCAAAATAAATCTAACTGAAAACCAAAGACAAAGAGAGAATCTTGAAAGCAAGTAAGGGAAAATGTTATTTGAAACGTTGTAGCTTTCATATGAAATACAAAGAATGTCAGAAGACCATGGATCAAATCTTTGAAGTTTGGAAAGAAAAAAAAAACCTGTCAAGCCAAAATTCTAGTTCGTCAAGAAAATGTGTTTCAAGAAAGAAGGTGAAAAAAAGGAATTTGGGCTAACCAAAAAAAAAAAAAAAAAACCCCATAAAATGAACAAAAACAATAACAAAAAATTGCCAGCAGACCTGCACTTCATGAAAGATTGTTTTACTTCAAGTTGAAATGAAATAATATGAGAGAAAAACACAAATCTTAAGAATGAATGAAAAGTATCAAATATGGCAACATTAGGGATATATAATGGACAATTTTCTCATTTCTTTATTTTTTTATTTGTTTTAAAATATTTTATTTCTTTATTTTTAGAGAGAGGGGAAGGGAGGGAGAAAGAGAGAACATGAAACATCAATGTGTGGTTGCCTCTCACATGGCCTCCACTGGGGACCTGGCCTGCAACCCAGGCATGTGCCCTGACTGGGAGTCAAACTGTGACCCTTTGGTTCACAGCCTGCACTCAATCCACTGAGCCACACCAGCTAGGGCTCATTTCTTTAAAATAAATATGTGTTTACAGCAAAAACTAGCACATTGTCGTGTGAGGTATATAATTCGTGGTGGTGAAATACACATGACAACTACAAAATAAAGGACAGAGGGTGGTAAAAAGCCATATATTGGAATGAAATCAGAAATATACAGACACGACTGTATACAGTAATAAATATAAATTTCTGTGTGTGCTTGGGTTACTGTGTGTGTGTATACATATACATATATGTGTGTGTGTATATCTCCTACCTCTGCCCACTGAAAAGAGACAGAAACAATAGCACTCCACTTGCAATTAGCATATCTACAGCATGTAGATCTTGGGTTCTAAATATCATTCTCCAATAAGTGGAACCAAGAAGATGTGGCTAATTCCAGGTCTGGGTCAGGAAAAATACACATGAGCATAAACCACATTTTGGTGCCTGAAAATAAGGAAGTTCTTATAAAAGGGTAAGACCATGTTAAAAGGGTAAAGAAAGCAACCTGAAAGATCTCCCAGTGGCCAAATCTACAATAATCTGACAACAAAATAATTAAGGATGGTATTGTATAAATCCATGGATAGAGGTGAATATAAATGAATAATATTTAAAGGAAAAGAGAGTTTCTTCTTACAGAAGACTTCCAATCAAATGTATAAGGAATAAAAGAAATAGACAGTTCTCGTTAGAAAACCACAATAATAATTTCTGCAGGGAATATCACTGATGTATGCTGAAATCAGTGGATGAAAGTTTGAGGAGAAACTAGATATTTGCATTGTCAGAATGTATCTGCACCATTAAATTTGACTATAATCAAATGTCATTTTTCTCTTCAAAAGACATGGTTAGGGAAACAAAACCATCACAAAGACTGAGAATAAATATTTGCAGTAGGAGTATCTGCCAAAAGGCTTGTAATCAAAATTTATAAATCATTTTACAACTCAACAATAATAATAGAAACAACCTTATAAAGTGGTAAAAAATAACTTGTCACTGACAGTTCACAAAAGAAGATAAAGTAATGGCCATAAGCACATGAGAAGATGTTTAATATCATTTGTCATCAGGAAAACGTAGATAAAAATGAGACCAAGCTACACACATAGTAGAATGGATAAAATTGAAAAGACTAACAATATCAAGCATTGATGGGAATGTGGAAGGACTCTTGTATACTGATGGTGGGAATGTAAAATTAGATAATCACCTTGGAAAACAGTTTTGTACTTTCTTAAAAAAATTAAAATTTACAACTAACATATGACCCAGCCATTCCTCTCAGTGGGATACCACTAAACATTTACCTAGGAAAAACACACAAATAATTGTATGTGCATGTCCATAGCAGCTTTCATAATAGCTCCACCCTAGAAATAAATCAAATGTCCATCAGCAGAGGCATGGTTAGAAAAGAAAAAAAAAAAAAAAAAAACTGAGCTATGGTAAATAAAACAACTAGCATAAAGAAATTACTGATTCATGCAATCACAAGGATGAATCTCAAAAATTATCATGCTGACTGAACAAAGGTAGACATAAAATTACTTACTATGATATTCCACTTTTATATATGGAATATATACTTCTATATATTGACAGAAATCAGATCAGTGGTTGGTAGGGTTGAAAGGGGAATTGACTACAAAAGGGAGCCAGGAATTGTTTGGGGGTCATGGAAATATTTTGCCTTTTGTATTTGATGGTGGTTTCATGGGTGTTTACATCTTCAAAATTCATATAATGGTATAATTTGAAGGCATGCAATTTATTATGCCTACAATATACTTCAATACATTTGATAAAAATAAAATGAAATAACAATATAATTTCAAATTTGGAGGAGCATCAGAGATCATTTAGTGGTCTTCCTTGAGGAAGGGAGCATATGTTAGATTCTAGATCTTTTGCTTCCCAGCCTGCACTGTACTAACTGCATAAATATGTATATGTATGCATATGCATGATAATTTAGAATCATGTAGGATAGTCTATGAGACTTTGTCTCCTCTTGTTTAAATTCTGAAAGCAACTTATTCTCAGATGTGCGCTCTCTTGACTAGCTACTTTGCCTTTCTTACTAACAGAGAAGGCCACTGGGTTCTCAGAACATATTGGTTTGTCTGGCTTTTCCATAAATGATAGGAATTTATATTAGGATACATTTCCAAGACTTAGAAATGTTTTCAATAAACCATCAGGAGTGTTGGCTCAATCTTCTGTTCAGTTCATGCCTTTTGGGCTTCACAGAACACTCAATATGTAACATGTGCTAGAAACCTGGATGAGGCTGTGATTGAAAACTTCTGCTGTCTATCATCTGCCACTTCGCTTTTCGGTGGTCCACTTCCACCTGCTTGGGAGAGTGAACTACAGAACAGAAACAGGAGGTAAAGGTCATCCCTTCCCAGGCCTTTGATCTGGCCTTCATGTCCTCTCTCTTATCCTACATATCTGAGAGTCTTGGAGTAGTCATCTATTCATTCTGCTCAAAAAGGGAAGTATTTGCATAGTGTTTTACAGGGAACACCACAGCATTTATATGGAACAAAACAAGTTAAGTTTTGCTCCAACACTTGACAGGAGCTGTGAAGTGTGCTGTGAAGTCAGCACTAACGAGGCTTAGAGCCTTAGGGACAGACACAGTGGCTGGCCATTGTTATGCATTCACAGAAATACATGTGGGGTCTTCCCTGTGAGACTGAATAAACCACAACAGAAGGATTTTGACAAAGAAAGATCTAAATTTTATCTTAAAAATTTAGAAAGGGGAAAAATACAAGTTAACATTTGGTTGTGAATTGGCTTATGTGTGAAGTGAATGTTTGGATAACTTTAAAAACAATTCTACCATCCTCTTCTTCAATGGTGATAGCTGGGTGTCTTGTACAATAGGGGGATGGAATGGGCACTCCTGAAGTCCAGCTGTTGGAAATTACTCAGTGTTTATGAGTCCTAGATGCTGCCAGCCTTCTTTTGGTTCTCTAGGGCTCGAACAAGGAGAATTGGTTCCCTTAACAATT
Organism: Glossophaga mutica; assembly: GCA_039655065.1. Lineage (NCBI taxonomy): Eukaryota > Metazoa > Chordata > Mammalia > Chiroptera > Phyllostomidae > Glossophaga > Glossophaga mutica. The sequence goes on from CM077306.1 coordinate 147,881,407, forward strand.
CTCTATCTTCTTGCATGTGACCGCTTCCATTCTCACACTTTTGGCTGCTCCTGCTAGGTCCTTACAAAGATGCAGATGTTTCTTAAAAGTGGCAAAAAGATCAAAGAGACTTTTGTGCCTGATGTACTGGAATGGGTCTGAGTTTTCTGTTAAATCTATTTTGGCATATTAAATAAATCCAGAAACCAGTGGGTTTCAAAGGTTCTTGGTGAAAGTATGGAACTTCATAGGTCAAAATTGCAGCACATAAAAAAATCCCAGATTTACTTGTCATTTTAAAAACTTGTATCTAGAGATTGAAAACCAACAAAATGGATGCTTTTACACGTTATGGCTGATTTGTTTTAAAATGTTAGTGCTTCTGCTATTAATTAGCCAAAGTCTATGCACTGTTGCTTCTTTTTTATTCTAAAGATGACCAAAGAGCGTAGTTACCAAATGTAATAATGGCTCAGAGCACATTTAATATACAAACATAAAATGAGCATTTGCTTCATGCAAAGTACCAAAGAGAGACTGGGGAAACAGAAACATCGTACAGTTACTACGCACACAGAGGTCACGTGCTAACAGGGAGAATGAAACACTCATGGAACAGCAATACATGCAAGTCCCCCAAAATTGTGCAAAAAGTTTATGGAATCTGAAGAGAAAGAGCTCAAATCCAGTCCATTTACATAGACATTTATCTTTGATGAACTTAAACTACTTCTAATGCTATTCTCTTCCTCACATTCTGGTTTAGGCTTAGTGTCAAGCGATTAGTAACCCTGAATAAGGTGTTAAATGATAATTAACATGATTGTAGATATAACCCATCTCATGTGTTTTCATCTTAAAGCTATAAAAATCCACAGGAATGAAATTATTGGGATAGTAACCATGAGAAGGATTAACGTATTTGCTGTATGTAGGTCCTTGACTGTCATACTAACATTCTTCAATTCGACCATTATATTTAAGGAAAACAATACTATATTTTGAGTTAGACGAGCTCTCTTGATGTATTCTGTAGTCCTCTATTTGAAAATTTCTAGATTAGCTACCTGTGATTTGAACATTTCTCTCTGAAATTTCCATTATTCTGTTGAGATTGGGCAATAATTTTCCTATTGGAAAATTGATAAAATTCTCATAATTGGGACACACTGAGTTTTTAATTTAGGTATAAAAGAAGAAACATAAAGGGGTCTGATGACAATGGATGATATTTCCACCCTGAGTTTGGACCAGGGCTAGTCTGAGGAGCATCTGGTAAGCAGACTGAAGAGTCATTCCAATGTGAATGGAAAGGAAACTTTGAATTTTAAAATATCAGAAAAATGCACATAACTAGGAAAAAATCCAACAACTTAAGAACTGTATTAAGATTCTCTCAGTGTGTACTTTTCTCCAACAATCTAAAATTATGTTAGGCACAAAAAAAAAGAAACTCATGAGCTTCTTTTCACTTCTAAAATTCTATATTTTGATCTCACTTTCTTACATAAAATTTACATACATTGGCACTGTATTCAAGTAAAGCCCTATATTTGAGTGAAAAAGTTATTATTATTCATTTAGATTAATAACTACTTACTGAGTGACTCCTGTGCTTTGGACTTTGTACTCTAGCTGGAGACGCGGACAAGCGTATGGCCAGGGTTGCAGAGGGATGACTGTCTAGCAAGGATCTAGGATGTCATTAAACGTACAAACCTATTTACAAAAGAAAAACATTTGCAGGCCACAGACAGAAAGGTAGGTATTTCATTTCCATTTTAAATATTCTTTTCACATTTTTTAATATCACTTTCACCACTTATTACTTGGAGTGAATGTTATTAAGAAGCTGAATTGCAGTTTGGTCTTTTCAAAAGAAAAAACCTCTTTGAAGTTGTAAGAAATGACTCAGATGCCGCAATGATATTTCTAGACAAAATGTGTGTTATTAGTCAATCTTGGGCAAAAATGTGGTGCAATGCATGTTTACGACATAGTTAAGCAAGCAGTGTGCAATAATACAGTTATTAATATGTAAAAATATGTAACTCAAGCTAATTCATATTCTACATAGAATTCTTTTGCAACAAACATAATTTTATTCTAACATGGTTTAATTTAGCATAGAATTCTATATTTAGCATTTAGTATGGGATTCTTATTTTTCACTCTAGCCAAGGATGAACTAATCAACAATAACAGAGAATGTGCAAGAATAAGATTATGCATATTTTTATAGTGATACCAGCATAAACTGATGGATGTCCTGAGTGAGGGAGGGGTCGCAGGAAATGCCCGAGCTGCCCAGGTGAACCTGCACTGCCTGGGTGAACAAGCTTGTGCAGCACCTGATAACACATTCACCCACCCCTGGGCAAGAAGCTCGGGAGGGGAGGCCTTGTGCGAAGCATACACGAGGTTAGCGACAATGTTTGGCTAAGGGACAAGCCTTTCTACTCCTTTTCAGTACATGGCGGAACAGGGAGGTGCTGTTCTGGGAACAACCTGCCAGTCTAGCCTGGGAAAAGACAGGATTGGTTGGAGTGGGGGGCAGAGCGTCCCAAAGCATGCAGTAGTTGAAGTATTCAACCTTACCCAGAGGGGTAGTTTATATAAACTGAGGGAGGGGAGAGACAAGCTCTCTCTTGGACCCACCATGCAGGTGCTGACCAGTGCTTTGTGGGACCTGCTGGCCCTGGAAGCCACGTGGTAAACGGCACCTTTGAAAAGAAGGGAGCCTGACGCCCAACAGTGGCAAGGAGAGAAGCTAAGCTGCTGGGAGGATGACTCAGCAGCCACCTGTAATTCCCCATGGACGATCTTTTGAATGGGAGAAGAACTGGCCGCAACCTGGGACTGGCCAGGCAGAGGATGGAGGGTTTTTCCTCTGAGTTTTCTGGAGGGGTGACTTTAAGTCGGGAGCCTGACATCCTCCTAGATTGTGTGGCTTTTGAATAAAAGATCCCTTTCCTTTTCTCACTAAACCCCTGTCTCTGGAATTTGCCAGTGTGGGTGGTGGCCAGCAGCTGAACCCCACTTTTATTTGGTAAAATAGGAGACAAGCTAGCTGAGAGAAAGTTGTCTCTTGGATATATTTAAGAGAAGGTTCTGGCTTTGTAGTACTCTTGCTATTAAAATTCCACACAGCCATTTTAGCGAGTTTTACATTTTACTAAAAATGACACCCATGCTGTTGTTACATATCATACTCAGTTGAATTTACATTGAACCCCAAAGGTTATCGGTGAAAGTTGTTGTAGCTGCTTAGCAGGTGGCCATCAGGCATGACCCAATTGGCTGTCATTGCTCAGTGGGGGGGGGTGGGGGTTAAGTATATGTAATCTAATTGGTGATACAGTAACATTTATGATTTAAAAGCCTGGAGGTTAGTTTACTTGCTGTCTCACTTTATCTTAAGAAAATAGGAAACTAGGAAAACTTAGGAAAATAGGAAACTACTATGCATCTGAATGCAAACAAATTTGTCTGTTCAACTTGTCCTATATTGGTGCATTATTAAATTTCATAAGCCCTATGTAGAGGAAGACTCTGAGGACAGAATGCCTCAGTCAAGTGCTGACCTTGGTGCTCACAAGCTGTATGTCATTGAGCAACTTAACTACCCTTGTTTCTCATTTGCATCATCCATAGAGTGGGAATAGTCACTGTATCTAACTCTTGTGGAAACCCTTATATTAAGTGAGAAGAAAACCTTAAAATAATATCACATTTATTACATTCTCATACATTTTAGCCTATTATTGTGCTTAAAATGTTCCATGTCTCAGTTCCCAAGCTGTGTATTTGATCAGGGAAGGCAGACTTGACCTCTTCAACCTCCTTCATCTTTCCTTTCTTAGTTTTTCCTATTCAATAATATAAGTGGTAACAGTGCCTTCACTTGAGAGCAAACTCATCGTATTCAATTAGTTGGCCTAAATTAAATAGCAGCATTTGCATTATCATAAAGTTCTCCAGAAAATTCTATTATTCATACCCACAAATTTTAGCAAATGAGTGAGCAAGAAAAACCATGACATTTAGAGATAAGAACTTTGAGAACAGTCCTTTGACATTTGGAACAAATTTACCAAATTATTTTTGGTTGTTTAAAATACATAAGGAGTACTTGCTTTTCAAAGATGTTTGCCAGGAAACCGTATTGTTTATAAACTTAAATCTTAGTCAGTATGTTAACTGAAACAATCATGTTTTGAAGCAAGCATATCAGAATCAGCCTGAATACTTCTGTTTTAAACTGAGAGGAAAATGGATTTTATTTAAAAAGCAAGTTTTGTTTTGCTGAGTAGCTGCTGGAAGTAGTTATGCCTTGGTATTGGATTAGAGAACTTACATGGCCAGAAGCAAACTCAAACCTGAAAAGAATGAACATCATTCCCTGTCTCAGGAACGAAAACAAAACAAGAATATCCTGAAGGTAGCACAGGAACAAATGTCCCAGGAGAAGCAAATGTTTCTTTGGAGACTGCATATCAGGTAACTTATCAGGTAAAAACCAGGAGAGGGAACACATTTTAATATGAAAATGACAGTTATTTTTGTAATGACAAAAGATATAGTTTGTTTTTCCTTGTAGTAATGAGAAATTTAGGTAAGGCTTTTGGGACTATCAGGACAATTTTAGTTTTGTGCTTTGACAATGTATATAAAGTAAAAAATAATTTATATTGGGAACAATTGACAAAGCTCTTTTTTACAGAAGTGAAGCTGTTAGATTCTTAAATTCTTTTTGTTTCAACTTACCTCCTACAATCAAGCAATTTATTTCTGTTCATTAAGAACAGCGAGGCGCCCTGACCGGCATGGCTCAGTTGGTTGGGTGTTGTCCAAAAGAGATACTGATTTTAAAGAATTAGTTCAAGTGATTGTGGTAAAGTCTGGCAAGGACCAGATTTGCAGGGTAAACCAGCAGGCTGGAGGCCCTGGGAAGAGAGGATGTTGCAGCTCAAATCTGAAGGCAACCTGGATGTCATCTTTCTGATTAAAGCCTTCAACTGATTGGATGAATGTTAACCTAAAAATAAAAGGCTGAAGTGAGAGGTAACAAGTTGTTGGGGTTTTTTGTATCTTTTTTGTTTGTCTATTTGTTTTTGAGATTCAAAACAATAGCTATTGGGGAAGCACTGATTCAAGCAGAAACCCAAATAGTGTTCTGATTAAGTATGTGTGTGTGGCAGGGGGATGTTTATGAGAAAAGGAAGGGAAATAATTACATCAATAAAAGGAAGGTCTTTCTATAAGTGCAGATAAGCTAACATAGTGTTACTAATTCTAAGCAATGCCTTTAATTTTCAGTCCTGTAGTCACAGCAAACAGTTGTTTGGAATAAAATGCTGATTTAGTCCCAGTCCAAAGTTTATTTTGCCCAAGTTTTAACATTCCAAATGTTTGAGGGATACGACTTGCAAGGCAGTTCCTCTGGGGTGGCAGCTCTGACTCCATTCTAAAATGACTCCATTTATGTATTTTTTTCAGTTGTTCCACCAAGTGGAAGGTAACCTGCTCTGCTCAAAATCTATTGACTTAAGTGCCAATCTCATCAAAAATACCTTCACAGCAACTAATGTTTGATCAAAATCTGGGTACTGTGGCCTAGCCAAACTGACATATAAAATTAACCATGATGGCCATCAATTGGTGAAATTAAATGATTTATACAGGGGAATAGTCAAATGGAGGATACCTGATGAAGAGGTGAATATATGTGCTCAAAAAAACTTAAAATTCATGTGTTTATGTCCATGTATGTATGTATTCACACATTTAAAATATGCCAACATGATATTTTGGCATAAACTCAGAACAATAAGCTACAACACTCAGATAATAGCTTAATCAATTTCTACTCATTTTATTATTTATACAAAAATTTTATTTCAAAATTACTCCTAATATGCTCAATTACATATTAATTGGCTACTTCTTTCCTGGTCTGCCTTTGAATTGCATTGCATGTACAATATCTGACAGTCATTGTGATGAGGGGCAGCTGTTAGAGTTATCTCTAAGTTAGGAGATATTAAGAGAAGAATATGAACGTAAATATTAATATTTAATTTTATTAGTTGTCTGTCATTATGTTTAAATTATAGTGAAATGTACCTAAACATTTTTGTCAAATGTAGAATTTAAAGGGATCTCTGTTGAATGGGTTTTTCTACATGAAGATTCCAGATAAGAAGCACTCAGTTCATGGAAAACCCACTTCTGTTTCTCCTTTATTCTCACACTGCTGCCACATTCACAACACTTTGGCATCAGATGTGTGGGTTATTTATTTTTTTTCACACACCCAGCAGTGCTGGTATACCGAATGAGTGTCCTACAGTTCAACTCAGTTCTGACAGTATGCACGGAGATAATGTCAGATCTCACAGGTTAAGGTTCCCAGGCTACCTACAACTTCTGTCTAAGTTGACTATAAATCAAATGTTCTCATGACCTCCTCCCCCTTGGATTTGATTACTTGCTAGACTAGCTCATAGAACTTGGGGAAACACTTGCTTATATTTTCCAGCTTATTAAAAGATATGATAAAGGAGAGAGATGAACAAGCCAGATGAAGAGACGCATAAGGCAAAGTATGTGGGAAGGGACAGGGTTCTCATGCTCTCTCCAAGTGTGGTGCACACCAAGTCCCCTCCATGTGTTCACCACCTGGAAGCTCTCTGAACTCTGTCCTTTTGGGGTTTTATTGAGATTTTATTACTTAGGCATGATTGATTAAGTAATTGACCATCAATGATGAAGTTGATCTCCAGCCTCCACCTTTAGTTTACCTAAGAGCTTTCCAAAGGTCGCCTCATTAACATAACAGAAGACACTTGATTGCTCTCAACTCTTAGGGAATTCTAATGATTTTAAGAGTTCTACACCAGGAATAGGATGAAGACCAAATAGTATTTATTATAAATTATAATGTCATGCTTAGATATCCAGGGACTATGTATATAATGCTCAAAGTAATAATTCCCATCTTTGCAAAGGTTTCTATGTCATACTTGAACTTTCAGACATTAGATTGACTGGCTTTAGAACCACTTAGTAGCTGAAGAAGGAATGGCCAGGAACTGAATAATGCTGGACATTCATTTCCTTTGTGGATTCCAAATTGGAGTCTGATTATTTATGGTATGTTCCAAGTTTTCCCTTACACTCTTCCCATTCTTTCTTTCCATGTGTGAGACTAGCTGTATATATGCTAAGAAAGTTGGCCTGAAGATGTCACAACTTCAGGTTGTCTTTAGTTTTCTTCCCCCTGACAAAGTACTGCAGTGAGTGACCATTTTCATAAAGTAAAAAGAGGTAATATGACAGTAAAAGAGGAAAAGCGAAAAGTTATGTGATTAATTAGGACAATATAGCTGATGACTGAAGGTCATTGGAGTGGTACCATAGAATGGAGTCCCTTGTGACAGATCAAGAAAACCAGGATGTCTGTGCACCTCCAGTTATACTTTTCCAGTTGTTTTAATGCATGTAAAAATTAGAGAACAATGTCGACTTCCTGATTTGTAAGTGTTTACAATTTATAGAATTTTTACTAATTTTTATAGACAGAGTAAATAGCATATCATCTTGCTTTTAAAGTTAAAAGAAAGACTTCTTTCAACTTTTCTGATTGATCCCATACTTATTGTCCCATTAATCTTCCTAATCATTTGAAGATTGTATTAATTCCCTACTGCTGCTATGCAAATCACCAAAAACTTGGTGGCTAAATAAACATAAATTTATTTTCTCATAGCTCTGGAGGTCAAAAGTCTAAAATCGAGATATCAGAAAAGCTGTGTTCCATTTAGTGGCTTCAAGGGAGAATGCATTTTCTTTTTTCTACTCCTGAAGGTTGTCTACATTCCTTGGCTTACCACCCATTCTTTGCATTACTCCAGCCTCCTGCTTCTACCATCACATCTCCTGCTGCTCACTCTGATCCTCCTATATGGACTTTGTGGTTACATGAGAACCACTTGGATAATTTAGTATAATCTCCTAGCTCAAGATTCTCAGATTAATCACATCTGCAACATCCATTTTAATATGTAGCAGGGGTTAGCATCTCTGGGTCACACAGGAAGAAGAAGAGTTGTCTTGGGCCACGCATTAAATACACAAATAGTAATGAAAACGGATGAGTGACAAAAAATGTTTTAAGTAAATTCATGATTTTTTTACTTTTTTTATTGTTGTTTAAGTACAGTTGTCTCCACTTTACGCCCCCCAGCCATCCCCACTTCCCAACCTTGATCCTGTTCCCTCTTTGGTTTTATCTATGTGTCCTTTATACATGTTCCTGAAAACCCTTCCCCTTTTCCCCCCCATTATCTCCTCCCACCTCCCCTCTGGTTACTGTCAGTTTGTTCTTAATTTCACTGTCTCTGGTTACATTTTGTTTGCTTGTTTGTTTTGTTGATTAGGTTCTACTATATCTCAGATCTCACCTATAAGTGGAACCTAAATTTACGATTTTGTGTTGGACCACTGTCATAGCCATCCCGGGATGCTCCTGATTATAAAAGTATCATATTGGCAGATTCTGGGGATTTTGGACATAGACATCTTCAGGGGGTGTTTATTCAGTCTAGCACAGGCATTAAGAAGGTACTGATTATTATCCAATTTGACAGATAAAGAAACTGAAATAATGGGATTGCCAAGGTTTTTATGAGTCCCACTCTCAGTTATTGGAAGAAACAGGGCTAGGATCCAGAGTTCTTGACTTTGAGATTGCAGCCGTTCTATGTGAGCCAACTGGGCTAGACTGTGCCAGATGGGCACTTTCACTCTGGTTACATTCTACCCAAGATAGACCAGGCAGTCAGTGACAAAGCCTAAACCCAACACTTCACAGTCATTTGCCCCTTAGAGTCATGGGGTATGAATCCGGCACCTCCACCGCAGAGACAAAAACAATACAATGAGTTACATGCCTGGGATCAGATCAGAGTCGTGGGGGCAGTAAGTGGCATGGCAATTTCTCACTGCTGACATCCTACCTTAGTAAGTATTGGAATAGTCAGGAACCTTTTCTTTAGTGAGGTGGCACGTGGATAACCCCCAGACCAGGCCTGAACAAACAGTTGGGCTGATGATTAAGAACAATGTAAAGATAATACAAAGGTGCACGTTATCTAAATATTTATTGTCTGTGTCATACGAGTTAGAAAAGTTACAATTTCAGGTAAATAAAGGGAATCATAAAGGGAACATATTTACAACTGAACTCACACTTTATAAAATTAATTTCCCAATTTGGAGCAAATTAGCATGGCAGTTCGCCTTTATCTGAGGTTTGAAATTCTGTCATTTCGGTTACTCACAGTCAATTAGGTTCTAAGATATTAAACAGAAAAATCCAATTCATAAGTTTTAAATTGTGCACCATTCTGAGAAGCACAATAGCATTTCAAACCATCTTGCTCCATCCTGTGGGGGATGTAAATCATCCCTTTGCCCAGTGTACCAGTGCTGTGTGTGCCGCCCGCCATCAGTCACTTAGTGGCTATGCTAGTTATCAGGTCAGTGCTACTGCAGTGTTTGTATTCAAGTAACCTGTATGTCACTGAATAAGGCCATATTCACATTACTGTTATTATAGTATAATGTTACAATCATTCTATTTTATTAACAGTTATTGTTGTCGATCTCTTAATGCGCCTAATTTATGAATTAAACTTTAATTCATAGAGGTAGGTATACATGGATATATAGGAAAAATCATAGATACGGAGTTCAGTTTATCAGTTGTTTCAGGCATCCGCTGGGGTCTTGGAGCACATCTCCTGCAGGTAAGAGGAGGACCACTGTATTCTGCCCTACTGATTTTTTAAAATTGTGAACACTGCATAATACAATGCAATTACAGTGAATATGAGTTACAAATAAAATGCTTATTTTGCAATACTGTATTAGAAAGTCAATCAAACTATATTGAAGATCATTCACAAATTAAAATTAACATATTTCACTGCTCAATACTGACTAAGGAAGAATAACAAGGATAATGAAAGGATAGATGCTTCCAAAGAAAATAATTTGATTATCAAATTATTAGCAGAAGCCATTGGGGAAACTGGTGAAGATCCCAAGTATTGTACTTTTTTATGATCCTGTCATAAAGACAAAATATAAAAAGGAAATTATCATCTCAGCTTTCATATAATGTGACCGATTTTAAAAATTTTTTGTTCATCCTAAAAGTTAGGTAAAATTTTAATTATACTTTGATGTTATTGACTGTAAAATGAAACAAACATCTTACTTGAGTTTTATTTTTGAAGTAAAAAATGTCCCTTGATCTCTTAAGATTTAATGATTTCATCCTTGTCTTAAGCAGTTTCCTTTCCATAGTTTTTCTCATTACAAAGAACCCTTGGATAATAAGGACTTTCTGTATTTGGGAATCTGAAGCCCACCTTTAGCTGGCAGGGAAGGAAGCATGGGAAGTTTTCTAACTTCTGGCAAAACACAACTTAAGGCTCCTTTTTTTGGGCAGTGTGCTGAAAGTTTTGAAGTGGTAAACAGAAGCAGTGACAGTTAATTGAGCTTCCTGGGAAGGCAGTTTTCTAAAAGACCTTCTTGGGTCCTATTGGAGAAAGAATCCTCCCTTCAGAGAATAGACAAATGGACGTCATAGAGGGCTTACAGCAGCCAGAAATATCCCTTAGAGATCCTACAAGTGAGGCAGAGGGGCCACTTCTGACCAGCAGCCATGAGAGCCCACATCATCAACATGGTTCATGGGAAAGCTGAGCCAGCGGAGTTCTTCAGACAAGGCGAGGCCTCCCCACTGCCCAGAGGATGACAGAAGCAAGGCCATTGCATCCTTCTAGTGGGGTGTGAATAGATGAAACCTAGTAGGGACACTAAAGGACAATTAACAAGAGTGCCTTGTGCAAGATACGGGCTACTAAACTCTTAATATACCTATATTAATTGCTTAGTAAATCTTTCTGTAGTTAACTCAAAATATTTTGGTTTTCCTTCAACTTTTTTCTTTCATTGTTCACTGAATTCCCCAAGTAGGCATAATTTTAGGGTTTATAAAACAGAAATAATTGAATTTGAGTGAACGTAGCTAGTCATCTCAGGGTTTCTATAGCAATGTTGTATCAGGAAAAAAATTAACAGTATACTAAATCATTTGGAGGTTTCTATAGCAATGTTGTATCAAGAAAAAAATTAACAGTATACTGACAAGGATGGTTTGAAGAATTGGTGCCTGAAAAGGAACTTGTTTCCTCCTGAGTGTTTCCATAAAACTTTGTAAACTATTCTATTATTTCTCTCCCTCTACTTCTCCCTCCTTTCCCCTTCTTTCTCTCCTTCACACACATACACACTAACACACTGACTGTTTGTTTAGCTGTCTGCTTCCCTTGCTAAATTTCACTTCCCTAAAGGCAGGAACTGTAGCCTATTAATGACTTAGTCCCAATTCTCTTAATGTAAAAAAAAAAAAAATGGATTAAATGAATCAGTGAATTTGAATAATTTAGTGTCATAATTCTGTAGTTGGCTTTATTTTTCTTTCTCCCAAATTATGAAACAACATATTGTGATAACTGAGAATGTAGCTCTAATTCCACTAATGTAGCAATATTTACCTCCTAGAGAGAAGAAAATAAAATAAGATGGTATTTTATTATCATTTCCAGATTTATGATTCTTCTAATTGATTATATGTAGATCATAAGAAAAGAAGACCAAATAATATTTGGGAGGCTAGGATCTTCATGCCATAAAACCCTGAGTGATAAAAGCACCTATAATTTACTACAATTTCCTGAGTATCTATTGTGCAAGATACTTACTTGTAGCCCCTTTTTACAGAAAAGGAAATTAAGCTAAGTAATTTTCCCTGCATCACAGAGTGAAAAGCTTGTAAATGGCAGAAACCCAGAATTTAAATTCAGGGGTTTAAATTAAAGTCAGACTCTGAAGTATTATGGTATGTTCCGGGTCTTAACACACCACTGCAAACAATATGCTCAGTTTGGGATGCTGGAGTATGAGTCCAAAGGCACTATTCACTGGCAACTAGTAGCTGATTTTGAGTTTTTGCATAGAGTCCTCTTTCAACAAACACTTCACCTTTGTGAATTCTAAGTAGCATCTGTAGACACTGTTGACCATAAAGTCTTACTGACTCAGCTGTGTGGTGATGTAGTAGATTTGTACTCTCACTGAGTACAGAAAGTCTCTAGGCACAGATGACTAAATCATCCCTCCCCTCAATTAGGCCTTTGACATGTGGTGCTCTGGAAGCCTGTCTGCCTCTGTTCAAAGTGGAGGGGAGGTTACTCTTGTAACTGTGGTTAGTGTGGATCTGGGAGAATATAAAAAAGCCAAGTAATCCTGGCAAATACAAGGACCACTATGTGTGCATTAGGTCCAACCATTGTTTAAGTCCACACAAATAGACTTTTCTTGTTGGATATAATTTGAATTTATATGCTACAGTGTCCTGTTCTTACCTATAATTCACCTAACTGCAGCTGGCCAGAGTGGATCATTTGCAGATAGAATGTTTGTTTCCAAGTGGTATAGGCTTGATACTGATGACTGCTGTCCCCCTGGTTTTCTTAAAGAATGATATGGGGAAAGAATTCAAAAGACTTTTGAAGTATAGCTACCCCATAAACATATTTGCCTCCATAACACTTTTTCCAAAAATATGAACTTACAAATGGAGATGATTTATCAATGTTTACATCAGTACCCTCAGGTGGGTGGAAGCCAAATACCATTTTTCAAATGAACATCTGTGTGTCAGCTGCATGCTGAGTGTTGTACTTACAAGGACTTTGTCCATTGGCATCACCCTTCCAAACACTGTTTCTGTCTCTGTCTTCATGGGTCCCTTGGTAAATCCAGATGCCGAATGAATCACTACAGGCAAGGCACATACAGATTAATAGGAGCACTAGATTGGCAAGGCTGGTGACTCAGGTTTTCATTAGGCTGTCCACAATAATTAACTCCATGCTCTTGAATGAGTTACTTAATTTCTCTGAGCCTTAGTGTTCTCATCTAAAAATGGGAGACTCACCTAATTGGTTCTGACGTTCAGTAAGTCTACTGACGAATGTCAAAGAAATATCAGTGATTTTCTTATCAAAATTTAGAGGCTTGATAGGTTTTGAGGCCTTCATTTGGTGGTGAAAGCAGAATTAAGGGAGAAAACTATCAAAACTGGGCCTCCTGAAACCGAACTCTAAGGAACAAAGGGTAAGCAGGGCATTTCTTTAGGTCTTAACCTCCTTGCAATTTTTGTCATCACTGCTTTAACTTCTCATGTTGTCATTCTCAACTCCTTGTGGCATTTGCTTAGTCACTTACTCAGACCACAGTGATAAACATCCAACTAGTATCTAAATTTGAGTGTCCCACAACTCTAATGAAGTTTACAATGTTCTTCCAGATTAAAATCCTTGAAGCAAAATCATGTCAGTCTTATAACAAATTCAAACTAAATAAATCACCAAGAGTGAACTGCTATTGAAAACAGAGTTAAAGCAAACTCTATCTACTTTTGTAATCTGACTCAAATATTATTTTCCAAAAATAATCACCATTGCTTTTCACATAGTTTATGTTCCAGCAAACTGCCTCAGTGGAATTCCCCATTGATGAGCCTTCATGTGATTGACATTTCTGTTATGAGGAAGTTTCCAGAAATGTCTTTTAAACTCCATCTTCCAAAATCTCTGTACACCAAATCACATTCTTTTTTAAAGTTTCAGGTTGATTATCACCGCCTCCATAAACTTCTTCATAATACTCCATTTGGAATATTATTTTCATTTAGTATTTTATAGCATACTTATACTCATCATACTTATATCTCTTTATCTGCATTTTGGCACTTAGCAATCTCTCCTCTCTTTCTTGAAAGATTTTATAGATATATATAGGTGTGTGAATATATGTAATGATATATTTATATCAGTATATATGTCATCTGAATATTCTTTTCCCATTTTATAGTGCCTTACAAATAATGATTGCTCAATAAATACTTCATCATCAACCTGTATATCATATTGTGAGTCAAAGTGGGAAAGAATAGAACTGAAAAACACAAAAAATAATAATGAATAATAAATAATTAATAGAGGCTATGGTATTTCTTAAATGAAAGTTTGCTTTATTTTCATAGGCTTTGAGATCTTTAATAGTTGCTAGAACTTGAGAACTCCCTTTGTTGCTCAGTGATCATTTCATAACTGTCTTATTTCTTAGTGGAATGACCATTTTCCATCATCTTCAAATAGCTTCTCTGTTTCATAGCACCTGGCATATATATCAAGTTGCCCACTTTTGTTTGTGTCTGACAAGGTACACTGATTTGATTTTTGAGCTCAAAGAGCTAATATGTAAATTACATAAATTATATTAATTGTCCCATCCAAGTTTACTTATTATGTGTGTGTATCTATTTTGGTGTTGCTTTGATAGAAAATAATGCATTTGCATTATTTGTGGTGAGACTTTCAAGAAGAAAAGAATGTAGAAAATAAATAGATTTTAAAATAGTTATCTTGCATTTTCAACATTTATGATAATGTTCCTTTATTTATAAGATTTTTATTTCAATCATCCTTTGCTAAGAAAGATGACCATTTCTGTGGGCTGAGACAAACAGAGGATGTCAGATAGGGCTTGTCTGAGCATACCAGTAACTACATTTCCTCAAAGTGTGATTCATTTTTTCCTAAGACAATTAATTTTACTCTCTGCAATTAAATTTTTCTTTTCATGAGAACAGTAGAAATGAGTACCAAGAGAAAATTTATAACTACTAGCAATGCAAGTTGTGTTTGGGGATGAAACTTGGAATTTAAAGTTTTATATTAGTCTCATGTTAATTGAGCAAAATATATGAGCACTCACATGCTTTTATTGTAAGAAAGAGCTTTCTCTTCTAATTGAAAAATTAGAGTGATATTTTGCTTGTTTTTCCTATGAGATAGAAGAAATGGGTCATAAATGAAAAGGAGATTGAAATATTGGATATTAAAATATTTATTTAATGTTGCTTGTTACAACAAGTGAAGAACATATCACTGGTAATTATTATAAAATGGGCTATAATGTTATGCCTAAAATTCATGTGTGCTTATCATGCCCTGTAGCAGAAAACTAACACCATTACTTTATCCCCCAGTTATATGATGGAGTTCCCTAAGGGCTGTTCACGCTACAATTTCTAAACTGTAGTCGCTCTGCGGTATATAGACTCTTCCTACTTCTGCTCATAGGGTCCCAGTGACTAGAGACTACTGCCTATAAATCAATCCAGCCAAAGTTGCATTCTCCATATTTGTTTTCACAAACATAGACTCTTAGGGATCTAGACAAGGTAGGACAAATAACTTTACCTGTCACCTAGTATTTTTTTAAATAAGTGCTTTAGAAGGTTTTTGTTTTGTTTTGTATTTTATTTTTCAGATGTTCATAAAATCTCCAGTATACAGTTATATCTGTTTCTGGATAGCAATCCCCTTCTAGAATTCTGAAGGTGCTTATGGAAACAGCTGTTGTTTGTCAATATTTATTTTGTCCCTGTGTGTGCATGCAAGCTCTTCACTGTAGTGGTGGTAGATTATTAGTCTCTATGCATCAACCATCCCTCTATCCATGACATTTACTATTGACAGTATAATTGGTAGAAACGTATTCATTTGATACAATCCTCTGGTTCTGCATAAGCAACAGCAACCATCTAAGCAGCATGCAGCAGGCTATTTTTCACAGGTATGTTAGCCACTGAGGGTCAGATGACTCATACTAGGCTTCGTAGGTGGCTCCGCTTCAGCAACAGTGGCTGGGAAGCTTACATCTTGCTGCAGATTTGTGGGTTAACTGGGGGAAGGTTCTGCTTGTGTCTATTAATCCTCTTTGGACCACAGGATTCACCTAAGTGTGTTTTTCTCATGACAATGGTAAAAGTACAAGAGTCAGGCCAAAACGTACAAGGCTTCCACCCCATTCCATTGCGGAAGTAAATCATGCGGCTAAGCCATAGTTAAAGGATATGGTGTCTCCTGGATTTTATTTTGTGAAGTACCTACTCAAGTCTTTTCCCACCTTTCTGTCAGAGTGCATGCCTCCTTTTCTGCCTGAATTTTAGGAATATTTTATATTTTTTCTCAGAATCTATTCTTTCACTTTGACTAACATTTAATTCTCAGACAACAAATTCATGTTTTCATTTAACATAATCTTTTTTTTTTTTTTCAAATGAAGGTGCTTTTACCTGTCCACCAACAAAGGGAAACCTCAAATCACCATATTCACTAGTTTTATATAACCAAGTGAAATTTTGCACATTATTCACATTGCTAGATTTATGGTGCTGTGAAACGAGGAACAACTTGGTGAAATCAATGTTTGGATTACAATGATGCTACGGAAGGCATTCCATTAGTCTAGGAATGATGAGTTTAGCAGAATCTAATGCATATGGAAGATAAATATATATCAAGTATAAGTGTAAATACTAGTAAAGACAAGTTACTGCTTTTTTCCTAATGGAAGTGAATTCAACCTGTCCCAGGTTCTCAGCTGGTTTCCTGAGTGACTGAAGCCCTATCAGTTCACATTGACCTCTTCATTTATCAATTGAGTTTTCAACAGTGATATTGTCTTGATCAGCCTTGGTGAGAGGACATCTGTGTTTGATACAATTCATCATCTCCATCCCAATCACCCTGGCTAGTTTGTACATGGACCAGTTGAATAAGCATGGTAGCTGAAAAGATAAAACATGACAATAGCCATAGGGCAAGTCATACTTTCTACCTAATTTTTTAATACAGTTTGGTAGGCTTTCATAATGGACACAGTTAAAATTCTATGTCCACTCTGAGAGGTTCATTTCCAGATATTTTTGTCACAAATCTTCCTATCTTGTTCCTCCCACATCCAGACCAAACTAACAACCTATTGGCATTGTCTCTGAATCGGTGTATAACTCTAAATCATGTTATTTACTTTTTATTAAGAATGGGCAGCCACATGTATTGCTTCAGTTTTTCCTACTAAAGAGATTTTCCTTCACCACTCTTTTTCAGAGTCATCCCTGAGCATGGCTGTGATGTAACAGTATTTCATTAGTTCCAGTGCCACCATATTATGCAGAGTCACTTGTAAAACAGGTATCATTTTTTCTTTCTGTGTCACCTAAATATAGGGAACTTCACATGAGGTTATAAGTGGATGTTGAAGAAGGGTGAACAATACAACAGAAATAAGCATCACAAGAATCTGATCTATCTGGTCAAGCAACATACTTGTGTCTTCTGACCTGTTAAAACGTAATGTTGTGTAAGTCACTTCCACTCAATGATACTGAAGCTGCATTCACTTACAATTATGGCTCATTAGATTAACTAACACCTAATTTACTTGAAAAAGGGCAATTTATAATAATCACTTATTTTTTGGTCATGCTTTCAGTGTCTACCAAAGTTTAGTAGCAATCAAATTACTGCTTCTCCAAAAAAAAAGTTATTCACACAAGGAAAAATAATTTTTCTCCAAAACTTTGGCACTGACTCTCCTCCTAAGGCCAACTAGAGGATCCACAAGAACATCTTTATTTGCCATAGATACTTTGATTACTGTGGTTCTACTGGATTACAGGACTTGAGTGGAAAAACTTGCACCAGAGCTAGAATCTTCTGTAGAGCAGTCCTTAGCTCTGGGTCCCACTCACAATTAGCTGATTCATGTGCCAAGTAAAATGTAAGAGTGTCACACCCAAATGTGGTTTATGTTGCTTTCTAAGTCTAGAGAGGTGCATCATATATTGTGCTTTTACAGTAGCTATTACAGAGTATAGCAACCTATTTTTTTCTTTAGTGTAGATACCCATAGATGCCACACATCACTGAATCTCTAGAAATTCTACTAATATACTAGGGTCTTAATTTGGGGTAGTTTATCTTCTACCCTCTGAACATTTGCTATAAAGGCATCTTGACATCTAGGGTATCTGGTACTTCCTATATGCAGGTACAATCATAATGTCATCAGTGTTGTGTAGGTCAACACAATGTTCTTTGGGACTGTGGACTATATTATGACATAAAGCAGAACTAACTTAGCCCTAAGGTAAGACAACAAAGGTCTATTGATGTCCCCAACAGGTAAAAATCAAATTAATTTAGATATGCCTTGCTATGCAGAAAAGTTCATTTGACAGATCAATAGCTGCACACTACATGCCACTGGCTGTGCTGATTTGCTCCAGTAAAGACATACATCTGGAGGAAAGCCTCAATTAGAATCAGTCTTTGATATATGAACAATAACACAAGTCATAAATCCATCCAGCTTTTTCATTTTACAGACAATGTAAACAGGGATAGACTGTGAATCATCACCCCTATGTCTTTCAAGTTGTTTATGATTAAAGTAATCTCCATAATTTACTCGGAAATGTGGTATTGCATTTGGTTTAGTGTTTTAGCAAAGAGGATTAAATTTAGGAACATCCACTTGGTCTCCACCATATTAGCCCTTAGTCCATGAGTCAGGAAGCCAATTTGTGGATTTGTTTCATTTGCTGAGTCCAGCTATTTCAACTATAAACACAGGAATTAACATATGGGAACACCACAGGATGTGTGCATTGATTAACAAGATGAACTCGGGCTAAACCTCCATTTATCACTGACCTAATTTTCATATGGACTGCAATACCATTTTATTTCTTCCAAATTAGCATGAATTGAGAGCCAATGTCTCTCAAGTCTGGTTTTTCCAAGTTCATGGTCATCTCACATAAATGGCTTCACAGACCTTTGGAAACATCTTGGAGAAATACAGTATATATTTGTATCAGTTTTATTTCGTTGATATAAAAATCCCCACAAATTTAGTAGCTTAACATAATACACATTTACGAGTATTATCTTACATTTCTATAGGCTAAAGGTCTGAGATATGTCTCACTAAGCTGAAATCAAGGTAGGTCTATGTTCATTTGTGGCAGCTTTTGGGGACATGTTTCCTTGCCTTGTCCAGCTGTAAAGATGGCCCTCATTCCTTGGCTGCAGCTCCCTTCCTCCATCTTCAAAGCCAGCAACAATGCAACTCTCTTGCTGTTCTTCCAGCCACATCTCCCTTTGGCTCTCTGACTCCTGTTCTGCCTCTCTCTTGCACACTTAAGGACTCTGGTAACTAACTACATTGTATTCATCTAGATAAGGCAGGAAAATATTTTTATTCTAAGGTCAGCTGATTAGCAATCTTAATACCGTAAGCACACTTAATTCCACTTTGCCATGCAATCTAACATAGCTACAGCTTTCATGAATTATAACAAAGACATCTTTGGGTGATCACTTTTCTGCCTAACACAATTCTATCGCCTGATTGCAGAGTACTTCCTCAAGGAGCTCAGGCTCCCCTTCTGTAAAGAATTGCTAACTGGATGAGAAGTGACTTTCTTTTTTTTTTTACATCTTAGTTTTAAAAAAATTTAATTAAAGTTGCCAGACAATATTATATTTGTTTCAGGTGGACAATATAGTGAGTAGACATTTCTATACTCACAAAGTGATAAGTCTGATAAGTTTAATACTTGACACCATACATTGTTATTACTATGTTATTGACCATATGCCCAATGCCCTGCTTTACATCCTGGGACTGTCTTTATAACTGGCAATTTGTATTTCTTATTCCTTGACTTTATATACTTACAGTTCAAATAAGATATCTGTTCATCATGCACAGGGATTTTATTTCATTCTTTGGCTCACCTAAACAATGAAACTCTCATAGATTCCTTTATGTAAAAGTACTCTAATTTCACCTCTACCCATGATGTCTGTTGCAATATTGGTGCCCACAGTGTCTCTGATGATTTGTTACCTGAACTGTTTTTCTCCAGAATTCCATAATTTCTACTGAATTCAGATGTTCATTTCAATGGCAGCACCTCCCACCATCATTCCTACTTGATAAAGGAGATTTTATAAATGTTGCCTCTTATTATTTTTTAATGTCTTATTGTCTTAAAAAATGGAGTGTCCACTGGGTTCCCCTGGTGGATATGGTAAGGAGAGGGTATTCTACACGTACCAAATAACTTCAGTATGCTATTCCCATCTCTCTAAGTCCTGATTACTTTTTACAAATTATGCCAGGGGATTCTGTCATCTAAATTTCATTGAATGAAAGCCACCATTAAAACCAAGTTTCACTCAACCAAACTAATATGTTAGAGTCACTTCCAGCTGCTCACAGTGACACATTAAATCAAGAATCTTGATTAAAGACATTCATATTAAGAAATTTATTCTTCATCCATTCATAGAAACATCCATTCAGTATAACATTCATAGAATTCAATCCTAGACATATTCCCTAAGTTCTAGCTGATATAAATTAACAAGATATCTAAATCGTTTGGTTTATAAGTGATCTGTCTCTTTATAGAGAAGATTCTGTGTTGGTACATAACTACTTACAGACTTGAGAGTAATGAAAGATGTTTGGGTGAATTATGAAGAGAATATCATGTCCCTCGTAAAGCAACCCTTCAGATAAAGCCACACACAGAAGGGCTAATTTAGTTAGACAAGAGAAGGAAGCTACTTCTGTTGACAAAGGGGGCTCAAAAATATTTAGAGGTTCAAGTTTCGTAAGAGTCTTCCTACAACACTTACTCTAAATAATCTCTTAAATTAGACAAAAATGACTTGTTGAAGCTATTTTCTACTTGAGTTTTGATTGTGAAATATGCATATTGAAAATTTTAAAGCTAATTCTAAACCATGAATTCTCTGAGGCTACTTAATCAGGGATCTTAAAACTGAAAACTGAAGCCCATAGCCCATGCTCAGAGTGGCTTAGACATTTTTAAAGAGTTAAAAAAAAAAAGAGGAAAAATAAGACTGTCTAACATGGACTATATGTGACCCCATAAATCCTGAAATATTTGTGATCTGACCTTTTACTGAAAAACATGGCTGAATCCCAAACTAGAAAAAAAAGGTCATTTTAAGGTTATGTAGAAAGTCTAGTTTTTTAGCTGATGGTGCCTTAATCTAAGAGTTAAAATTCGGGTGCTTTTCCTATAAACTCTAACAGTCATAAATAGTCATCCTACCTCAAATTGTAGTCATTATTACATCTGTATTATCAACCAGAATAGCTACTTGGTCTCATAAAGCCTGCAGTCAGCCAGCATTTCACCCTAAGCACTTATAAATTATAATTTCATAAAGCCACGTATTGATAGTATTCCACTTTCACCAGAAAAGATATCATCCAAAAGATAAGCTCAAAAGAATTGGACACTCCAATTCCATAATTTCATATTGAAAGTCTTGGTACTAAGAATGGTATCAGTCAGAATCTGGTCAGAAAATGGAGACCAGTACATGTATTTCAAATAGAGGTAATTTAATATCAGAAATTGATTATATGTACAATATAATGGAAGAACAGAGGAGCAACCCAAAAATAAGCAACCCCAAAATAAGCAATAGTTTAAGTGCCCATCAACAGACGAATAGATTAAAAAATGGTGGTACATTTATACAATGGAATATTACACAGCAGAAAGAAAGAAGGAATATTTCTTCCTTTTGTGAAAATATGGATGGAACTGAAGACTAATATGCTAAGTGAAATAAGCCAGTCAGTGAAAGACAAAAACTATATGGTCTTACTTATAAGAGGAATCTCATGAACAAAATAATGAGCAAAACAGCACCAGAAACATGAAAACATGGAACAGACTGACAGCTGCCAGAGGATGGAGGGGAAGGCATTTTTAGTCAAAGAACATGTGTGAATGACCCATGGACATGGGCAATGGTGTGGGAGTTGATTGTGGGAATGTGGGGTGGTCTGAGTAGAGGACAGTGAGGAAGGGAATTGGGACAATTGTAATAGAATTAAAAAATGAAGTTCCCTGATGTCTCTAGGGCTATAAAGAAAAAGGGAGGAAATGATGTTATCAGAGCCCAAAAGCAGGTTCATTGTGCAGCAGCTAGAATTGTAGTGAGTGAGCCTGTCTATCAAAAGCTGGGACCATGGAGCACATACATGGTTGTTCAGCAGAGGATGGGCCAATGAGGGATGGTGGGAAAGAACACACTGCTTTTATTGATGCTGCCTAAAGCAGGCGAGTGAGGCTATTCTGCCCACTCCCTTACTTCTGTCTTGCAGTCTTCTGTTCTAGCTGCATTGACTGAAGCTACTGGGAAATAGAAAGCAAGACAACCTGCAAAATGCAATTCCCTCCTAGACAAAGCAGGCAGAGAAACAAAAATAACTGTTATTTGTTTTGTGTTTAGCAACATGTGAAAAATCTTTTATTAATTCTAAATTTATTGTATATTCTGCTTTATTATGCATGTAAAATATTATATATTTGTGATTTATAATTATTTTTCTTCAAATACAATATATATTTTTTACTTACTGCACTTACTAGAACTGCCAATAAAATTTTATATAAGTACTAACAGTGGGCCTTCTTGTCTTTTCACTATTGCAAAGGTAAATTTGCCAACATGTTACCATTAAGTATATTTGCTATGGATATAGAGTGACTTTATTTTTTCCATTTTATTGAGGTATAATTTATATACAAAAACCTGAACATATTTGATACAATTTCATGAGTTTAGAAAAATGCATATATCTGTGATATTAGACAATAATCAAGGTAATAGACATATCCATCACCTCCAAAAGTTTCCTTGTATCTCTTTGCTTGTGTGTGTGTTATTAACACTTGATATGATACCTACCCTCTGAACAAATTTTAATGTGCATAACACCATATTGTTAACTATAGACACTGTGTTTTGCAGCAGATATCTAAAATTTATTTACCTCGTATAACTATAACTTACACATAATGAGCAACTTTACTGTTTTCTTCTCTTCTCCATCCCTGGCAATCACCATTCTATTTTTTCATAAGTTTGACTATTTTAGACTCCTTAAAAAAGTGGAATCACACAGTAATTGTCTTCTGTGACTTATTTTACTTAGCTTGATGTATTTTGGGTCCACGCATTTTGTTGCAAATGGTAGAATTTTTCCTGTTAAGGTTGAATAATATGCCATTGTATATTATATACCACATTTTCTTTATCCACTCATGTGTCAATAGATATTTGGGTTGTTTCCACATTTCAGTTATTGTGAATGATGCCACAATGAATGCAGGAGAGTAGACATCTCTTTGAGATCTGTATTATATTTAAGCCATTATATAAAATGTAAGAACTGCTATATCATTTCATTTTTTTCCACAGGTTTTTTCTCACTTTTCCATTCATTTTATATTCTTGCCTTTTTATTTCATCTCATTTTTTTTATCAAGTGGATATTGGTGTTGTATGAGTCATGCAATATGTTTCCCATTGAGCATGCAAACTAATTTTTTTAACTATTAATTTGTTTTCTTTAGTAAAATACTTTGGAGATGTTGTCTTTCTCTGAGTCTTCCACATATGGTCTTCTTCATTCTAAAGAAACTTTTCATAACTTCCATTTTGGGTTTTTTAATATTTATAAATCCTTGATCAAATGAAGATCTAACCAAATAGTATACTAATTATTTGGACATATATATAGACCCTGTTCAAATTCTTTGTGAATCTCAGCACTGGTTGAATCCTCCTATGGTTTTTCATAACTACTAGGCACGTTGTATATAGTTTATGCCTTCATCCTCAGTCTCTGATAGGGGTTGTTTAACACAGTTCATCTGTAATAAGCTTCTCATACTTTCAGTACCCACCTTTTTGAAAATCTTAGCATATCAAATAATTTTAAAACTTTATATGCAGGTATATATTGCTATCAAGATGCTGATGTTGGTTCTCAGATCCATGACCTGTTCTATGTAGGAAATGTGTTCTGAGTAAGACCAGCAGGAGTACCCCAGCTCCTTAGAAACACATAAGTGGGAAGTAGTCAGGAGAACGCTAACCTTCTTGTGTAAGACACTACAATACAGCAAACTAATTTTTGATTAATTTTAAATATATACATACACATATTTATTGTAATAATACTTCAATGGTATAGTAAAAATGTTCACAAAGATGTTATCCATTGTTTATCTCCAGAATTTCTTCTTGATCCTGTTTATACAAGGTCCTATAAACTATACTATCAGAAAAGATATAAAAAATATGTAGCAAGAGTACAAATATATTTAATTTACAAGAACTATCTAACTTTATTCCAAGAAATTTTAAAATTTATTTCTTAGTTTTACTCTGATTTTAGTCACAGGTTCTTTGGAGAAGTTATAAACCAAAGACTTCTCCAGCACCATCTGATGTAGATTACTGCAGACATTGCTGGTAGAGAGGCAAAGGACTGTGGTACTGATCCTCTTTGTATATCTAATCCTCACTACAGAATTCAGAGTGTATCTGTGTTTTCTATAAAACACAAGAATGCTGGAAGTCAGCCCGAGCAGAACAAAGCTTTAATCAATTCACTGTTTCTTGTTGTGGATGGTTTTGCTTCAGTGAGCAGAAATCCGATTATCTATAAAAGGCTAAAAGTAAAGTTGCCCATACCCTCTGATAATGGTTTACTGACCATACCACTTTTCCTATTTGTTTGCTCATTGAAATATGACCTCCTCTTGTCTTCCACTGAGTTTTTAAAAAGTGTTCAATTTAACTGGAAATGAGTAGCAGCATGAAGATGAGCTTAAAAATGAAATCCAATGTTTATGTGTTCATTTGACAAAAACTATGGTTTATCTCATACATGAAAAGTCACAGTCACCAGAGAGGTTTTAATTGTACAGGTACTGGTTTTAAAGACTCACTCTTATTGATAATCATTTATTATAGAATGCTTTTCAAATGAGAATTTAAATAACTCATATGTCATTGGTTTGAACTTACCAACTTTAATGTCTTTTCTAATAATATATTAGTAAATAATTTTACAGTTTACTTGGATACAAAAATACTTGTAATTAAACATACACATAGCAGTGTCTTCCAGTAATGACTGTGTGAGGAATTGTTGATCCCAACCATAAATAACAACTTTACATTTTAAAAACTAGAACAAAATATTTAAAAACAGCTGCTTGAAGGAATTTAAAAACAAATCGGTCAGAAACTTGTAAAGTGTTTACTTCAAAGTAACTGCCGCACCAGATAAGAGCAAATGTGTAGTTTTCATGTTTGAGGGTGTTCCCTAACCCGGTGTCCCCAGTTTAGATAGTGGTTCTATACAGTATTTTTGACTTAAGTTTTATGTAGGAGAGTTCTGAAGAGCAGATAAGCTGGAACACATTGCACACACTTGGGAGGTCTCAGGGAGTCCAGTGCAAAGTGGACAGATATTAGAGAAAGCCCAACTGAAAGGGAACTGCTCCTGATGAGATTTGCGTGTTTGCTGTGCTTTTGGTGGGTTTCCAAACCCATACACAATTTGAGCAGAACTTGAGGCTCGTAGTAAGATTGGGAACAAAGCCCAGATGCAAAGAAATATCAAAGGAGTTAAACCTGAAAATCTGAATATAAACTCTGCCTGATCTTTGAATTAATATTGAGCTACACAGGCTCAGGCAAGACTCCCAGGACCACAAGCTAAAAAAGTAACAGCTGGTAAAGAAAAAAGCTGAGCAGAATCATCAGCAGTTACCCACCATGAGGGAGAAAGATTTCTCTGTTTAAGTGTTGGCAAGTAAAGCAGCTACTATTACAATGTAAGGGCAACAAGCATCAGTAGAAAAAAAAGATCATATCACAAAGCTTCAAAACAATGGAACATGAACATGTGAACCACATTCAGAAAAGAAAGTAGTTATTAAAAAGTGACTCCAAATAGACTCAGTTGTGGGATATAGCAGATAAAGACTTCAGAGCAACTATTTTTAATTTGTTCAAATAATTAAAGTAAACCATGTATTAAAAGTCAAAGGTAAATTTTATATTAATAATAGAAAGATAAGGAATCATAATAGGAAACTGGAAATTATAACAAATAAAATAATTGGAAATAGTAAGCTAAAAATTGAAACAGCTAAAATGAAAAATGTACTATATAATCATACAAGCACATTTAAGCTGGTATAAAGATAATCAGAGGACTTAAAATTACATCAGTATATATTTTCCAATCTGACCAACAGATAGGAAAAAAAGAGATGTTAAATTAATACTGCGGCAGAGACCTGTGTAGCAATGTTACATGGACACTGCAGTTGTAGTTGGGAGACCCAGGGGAGAGGTAAGTAAAAAAGGAGAAGGTAATTTTTTTTGAAATAAACAAACAATGGTTAAAAACTCCCCAAATTTAGTGAAAAACATTAACTTACAGATAAAAATAGTCTAAATGCAAAGAAAACTGCACATAAGCATGTTGTATTTAGTTAAATGGATAAAAACAAAAATAAAAAGAAAATATTGAAAAAAGCAAAAAAAAAAAAAAAAAGCCAACATAGTGAGCTGTCACTTTACACTGTCAATAGGTTCTATAACTTTAATGAAACAACATAATATAGAACCAATTTACAATAGGTTAATGGATATACATTAAGAGTTCAGTTCCTCTGGAATCTCATCAACTCCATAATGAAATGATGTTGAACAAAACAACAGAACTGCATCTCAAAAAGAAATAAAGAAAATCATGATGAAAAGTAATGACATCAGTGAGTAAACTGGATTCCATATTCAGTAAACTGATTGTGTATCTAATCAGTGAGTGAGTACACAGAGCAAATGAAGAATACCAGAAATGGTAATTATATGGGTAAATACAAAAGACTACACACACACATAAGTTTATACATACATACATATATACACATATACATATATATGCATGCTTTTTCTCTAATTTCTTTGTGAGATAGATCAGAACAAAAATTCTAACACTATTTTGCTGGGTTTTTAACACATGTAGAATACACTTGCTAACAATGGTAAAAAGAATAAGGAGGTATAAATGAAACAATACTCTTGGACATTTCCTGTTTGAACAGGAAGAATACAATGTTAAAGTAAATAAAGCTATAAGTTTAATATGAATATTGTAATCTTGAAATAAGCTGCTACAATATGTGAAAATAGAGCTAAAAAGTCAAAACCTTAAAATATTATGCTCAAATGTCTTAACACGAAATAAAGTATGCAAATGGATAAGAGAAGGAAACATCCATTATATTAAAAAAATGAAAAACAAAGAAAAGTGGGAGACCTAAATCCAACCATATTTCAATCACATTGAATATAATGGACTAAACACTCTAACATTAAAAGGCAGGAATTGCCATACCTGATAAGAAAGGAAGGCCCTACTCTATTTTGTATAAAAGAGAGAACTCACATGACTCCACTCCAGGAATACAATCTAATTAAAAAATAGACAAAGGACCTGAACAGACACTTCTCCAAGGAGGACATACAGAGGGGCCAGAGACATATGAAAAGATGCTCAGCATCACTAGCCATCAGAGAGATGCAAATCAAAATCACAATGAGATACCACTTCACACTAGTCAGAATGGCCATTGTAAACAAATCAACAAATAATAACTGCTGGAGAGGCTGTGGAGAAAAGGGAACCCTAGTGCACTGTTGGTGGGAATGCAGACTGGTGCCGCCACTGTGGGAAACGATATGGAATTTCCTCAGAAAAATAAAAATGAAACTGCCTTTGACTTGGCAATTTCATGGCTGGGCTTATCCCTTAAGAATCCTGAAACACCAATTCAAAAGAACCTATGCACCCCAATGTTCATAGTAGCACAATTCACAATAGCCAAGTACTGGAAGCAACCTAAGTGCCCGTCAGTAAATGAGTGGATCAAAAAACCATGGTGTATTTACACAGTGGAATACTATGCAGCAGAAAAAAAGGAGCTCCTACTCTTTGTGACAGCATGGATGAAACTGGAGAGCATTATGCTAAGTGAAATAAGCCAGGCAGTGAAAGAGAAATACCGTATGATCTCAGCTATAAGTGGAACCTAATGAACAAAACAAACAAACAAGCAAAATATAACCAGAGACATTGAAATAAAGGACAAGCTGACAGTAACCAGAGGGAAAGGGGGAGGGGGATAACAGTGGGAAAGAAGTAGAAAGGTCATCAAGGAACCTGTATAAAGGACCCATGGACAAAGCCAAAGAGGGGAAGGATGGAGGGTGTGAAGTGGGGGTGGGTGGGCTGAGTGGGGCTGGTGGCAGGGCCTGGTGGCAGGAAAATGGAAACAACTATACTTGAACAATAAAAAAAGAAAAAATTGCACATAAAAACAAAAAAAGGAGACACACATTTTAATTAAAAAGACAGAAAAGTTAAATGTAAAAGGCTAGAAGACTATATATCTTGCAAACAATAATCATAATAAAGTTGACTGACTATATTAACAGTAAATAAGATATACTTTCAGATAAAAATATTACTTTTTATATTTACCAATTTTGTGAGAACCCAGGACAATATACAAAATCAATTGCATTTCTATATATTAGTGATGAACACGAGGATGTTAAAGACCAATTTCTTTTACAATGAAAACAAATACTGAGGAATAAATTTAAAAATAACATTTAACTAAACTGAGTGATACACCATGTTACATATTCAAAGATTCATTGTTGTTAAGATGATGATATTCCTAAAATTATTCTATAAATTCTATCTAAAATTAGCCAAATTCTCCACAGGGATTGCAGGTTAATTTAAGATTTTATATGTGCCCTGATTGGTGTGTGTCAGTGGGTCGGGTGTCATCCTTCAAACTGAAGGGTCATTGGTTCGATTCCCAGTTAGGGTACATGCCTGGTTGCAGCCCAGGTCCCAAGTTGGGAGCATGCAAGAGGCAACCGATTGATGTTTCTCTCTCACATAAATGTTTCTCTCCCTCTTTTGCTCCCTCCCTTCCCCTCTTTCTAAAAAGAAATAAATAAAATCTTTAAAAAATTATATGTAAATTCAAAGAATCAACAAAAGCTAAAATGATTTAAAAAACTTAAGCTGGTCTTACAATAACAGATGTTAAGATGTCTGTAATGTAATTGAAAATGTGGTATTAATTTTAAGAACATTTAAGATAAATAGATCAGTGAAATAGAGTAGAGAATCAATTGAATTGGTAGAAAAAGTAGAATGATAGAGAAAGTTGTTTCCAAGAAAAGGTGCTGGGAAAAAAATATATATATATATATGTGAAATAAAAATAAGTTTAATTCTTACTTTACGCTATGCAAAAAGTAATTCAGAATCAATTGTAGATCTAAACAGAAGAGATAAAATCATAAAACTTTTTAAAAAAAGCACAGGAGAAAATCTTTGTGACTTTGGTTTAAGTGAGCATTTTTTTGGACAGAACACGGAGATGACGAACCATGAAAAAATGATGAATGAATCACAAGATTAAAAACTATTACTCTTTAAAAAGCATGTTAAAGAAATGAAGAGCAATCTTCAAACTCTAGATAAACATTTCCAAAAATTTATATCTGAGAATATGTTAGTAGTTAGTTATTTCTTACTACTTTATGTGTAGCAGTTTCCATCAAATCTACTGTTAATAGACATTTAACAAAATGTTATGTACAAAAGAGGCTATACTCAACATCACTAATCAACCTATAACCACTACTGGATACCATTACATTCAAACGTAGAATGAATAAAGTGAATACAACTGACAACACTAAATGCTGACATCAATAAAGAGCAAATGGAACTTACATGTTGCTAGTGAAAATTCAAAATAAAAGCAACTTTGAAAGATTGTTTAAGTTTCTTATGTAGTTAAATGAAAACTACATGTGGCCATCATATGACTCCATGATTCTATTCCTAGGTAGTTATGCAAGTAAATGAATGAAACATGTTGATGCAAAGACCTATATGTGAATATTTATAGCAGCATAATTTATAAAGGCCAAAAATGAAACAAATGACCACCAACTGGTAAATGGATAAACAAATTGTGATATATCCAGTCAGTTAAATGATATCTAGCAAAAAAAAAAAAAAAAAAAAAAAAAAAAAAGAACAGACTGTCTTTATATGCAATAATATGGATGAATTTCAAACATTTTATTTTTAATGAAAGAAATGAAACACATATATTTCCATTTTCATGAAATTCTAGAAAAGGTAAAATTATATTGAGTAAAAGCAGATTGATTATTGCCTGGAATGGGAGAATAAAAGGCATTAAGGGACATTTTGGAAGATGGAAATGTTCTATGTGTTGATTTTCATGGTATGTACATGCCTATATAGATTTTTTAAAATTTATTGAACTATACAGTTAAAGCGAGGAAAGTTACTACAGTGGAATTTCAGTTCTTGAACATAATTTGTTCTGGAAATCTGTTTGAGAAGTGATTAGTTCAAAGATCAAATCATTTTTTTCCTATTAGAATTATGTATGTTGACTTAGTCCATTACAGAACCACAAATAATTCTGTTTTAACCTTTCTTATATACAGTAAATGTCTAATGTACTGTTTAACCTATAAACACTCTAAAAACAATAAAAACATAAAATGTAAATAAAAATTAACAAAAAGGAAATGAAATGTACAGTAAATAATGAAATTTTATGTACACACTAAAACTTACCTTTAATGCTGAGAGCAATTGATGACTGAATATGGGGAGGACAGATGGAGGGATGTTATTGTTTGGAAGGGGAGTCCCTTTCCATAACATCAGGTATCTGTTCTTCTGGGATTCTTTCTCTCTTTTGTCTCTTTGCTCCACTAAAACATGCTTCAGGCTCATTGGGCCTCTGTCTCACTAAAAACCTATCCAATGATGTTTTTGTTTTTGCCTGCATTTTAACACTTGCCTGAAGTGAAACACTGTATTGTCATTGACAAAGCTTATTGCACCATTTGCTACCTCTTTGTCAGGGTAATATTTCTCAACAAAGCTTTGCATTTCTCTTTATTTCCCAAGCATTTCCTTGATGAGTGAAGTAGGAATATCTTTTCTTCTCTCTTTTTCTACTTCTTCAATTGCAAATTGAATGAATTAAGTTTGAGAACCAAGGTTCCACTGTATCAGCCTGAAAGGGGTGTCAGGTCCAGAACTGAAGTGTTGTTCGACAAATGAGACATTTTTCCTGTGATTAACTTAGTAGAGAACAGAATTGTTGAAGATAGGCAATGCTCAAGAACAGTGGTTCCACTGTATATGTAAATTATACTTCTATAAAGCTGTTGCAAATGAGCTTAATAAGGAAAGAAAAATACTTGAAAGTATATAACTCTCTTATGTTCTGTTAAATCATGCTGCCTAATATTTTTCTACAAACTTCTTACCCCTTCAGTTATAACTTTCCTCTGCTGAACCTAAGCTAATACTAGGCGCTATGAAGACGAGCAAACAAATCATTCAATTTTTGCAAAAATTGTTAATTTTTTATTACTAATACCTTTTTAAAAATGACACATCTGAATCACAGAGAAATTAAATAAATTGTCAAAAATAACAACTAGTAAGATGTAGAGTTGAGATATCAATGCTCAAATTCTAAAGCCTAAAATAGTTTTTAAGCCTGTTACTTAAAAAAACAAAACCAAACTGCACAAGCTTGACTTCTGAGCCATTATTTATTTTTCTCTTTTTCTTGTACCATATGGTGAGAGCCAATATAGCTACTTATTTTATTCCTTGTTCTGTATTTATTTTGTTTGGCCTTGATTCAATTATTCAGTAACTTAGTCTATCCTTATCTTTTAACTTGTGCACTAATACCAACCATATAACCAGTTAAAAGATGTAATAATATTTACCTCATAGATACTTTGAAATAATAATAAATTAACATATTAATGTACCTAGTGGAGTGAAACTAAAATACTAATTACTATTTAGTAGGCAACTGAAAATACTATTATTATTTTGTCTAATAAATCAACACATTCTTTTCAATTCATTTTCTCACACTCTTTACTTCTTTTTCTTCCACTCTGCTGTGACTCTAGTAAAGTTCTACATTGTGCCCACTTAAGCCACATCAGTAATCTTTCACTGCACCCTCTTAGCCACCCTTTACTCTGTTATTTCCCTTGTCCTTCTTTTACAAAATTTGCAGCATGTGATTCTTCTAGCTGAAAACTTTAACTCTCTATTGTCTGCTTATTAAAATCTGTACTTCTTTTGTTTTTCACCAATTTGATATTAGTTTTATTTCTTATTCCAATTGAGGAATGGTATTTATTAACTTGGTATTTTTCAGTTCCATCTTTCACTTTTTTTCATTAAATTTTGGTGAAACTTGCTCCCTTAAAATAATAATATCTTCTCTGACTTTAATACATTAAGATTAGGTATCAAGATTGAGCCATTTTAATATATCCACTTCTGTGATTCTTAGATAGTAATGAACATTCTTTTCTTTGAATTTCTACAGCTCTTGTCCTCTGAACCTTAGAGAGAAGCAAAGTAAAGTTTTTAAAAGCATAAGAGTTTAAGGCAGGAGACTTAGATTCATTTTTCGTTTTTTTAAAGACATCTGAAATTACAGGAAAAAAATTTAAGACCTTTGAAATTGTGGAAATTTTTTTTTCAGATCAAATATTGGAGTACATATGGTAATCCATAGAAAATATATAATTATTAGTCTTTATTATTACCAGTACCTGGCTTTTTATACACTATCAGATAGTATAGTTTTTGATATTAAAATTCTGATAGTGAGTTGAAATCTCTCAGGAATTAAGAAGCCATCATATGTTGTTATACTGCATCCGTAATGCAACCAACATTTAATAAATATGGACTCAAGAAACACTTTGAAATATATAGATCATGTATCACAAAATATGTATTCTTGAAACCTATGTGATCATATTAACCAATGTCATCTCAATAATTTTAATTAAAAATAAAATAAACACTTCAAAGCCATTCTTTAAAAAAGTTACATATATATGAAATGTAA
This sequence comes from Glossophaga mutica, assembly GCA_039655065.1. NCBI lineage: Eukaryota > Metazoa > Chordata > Mammalia > Chiroptera > Phyllostomidae > Glossophaga > Glossophaga mutica. The sequence goes on from CM077306.1 coordinate 147,914,351, forward strand.
GAAAATACTTTTCATTATACAATTAATGTGTAATATGTAGATGAAAAATTCAAGTTTTTGCTCATTTTAGATTATTAAATTCCTTTGATGCTAATTAAAATATTATCCAAAATGTGACTTTTACACTTTTTGATGCATTCCATAAACCATTTTCATGAGCTTATGAATGATATTTGGCTCATTTAAAAAATGTTAATGTCTAAATTTCAAGAATGTTTTCCATCTGCTGCTCTGTTAAGAGTAAAAGATGAAACCTGTAGGGAAATACCACATAACTCTGCTACAGTTCTGCTTCTATCTCTTTTTTTTTCATCTAACATAATCATAGAATTTATGTCTAAATCCCTTCTGAATGATAACCATGTTTGTCATCACAGATCAAAAAATATGACTCACATGCAAAAAAAAAACAACATAATAGGAATGACATCTATTCTTTAGTAATGTGCTGAGAACAATTGCATGTGCCTTACATGTGTGATTTATTTTGATCCCCACATCAAATTTCTGAAGTAATTATTATTTCCATTTGTAAATGAGGGAGTTGTGGCACAGAAGGCTTAAACTTCCTAAGGTCACTCACCTAATATAAGTAGGAGCCAATTTTGAAGCCCAGGTAGCTTGAATCCAAACCTCACCGACTATGATTAAAATCTTGAGGAAAGTCAGCACATCTTATAGCATTTAATAGCTCACATATGTGTGACAGATATTAAACCATAAAATCTTATTTTGGCCCGTTATATAATGAAGAGGGAGTGGCAGTTTAGATATAATTAGTTGGGAGGAGAGGATGCTGTTGGTAGGCTAAAATGCTGTCCTCAAAGATATCTGAAAATTAATCCTTAAAATCTGGGAATTTTTAAAGGGATATTTATGGATGTGATTAAGAATCTTGAGATGAAGACATTATTATAGATAATCTCAATGACCTTCCTTCCTTCCTTCCTTCCTTCTTTCCTTCCTTCCTTCCTTCCTTTCTTTTTCTTTCTTATTCTCTCTCTCTCTTTCTTTTAAAAAAAAATTATTTTTATTATATTTTTTCCATTACCATTTATCCCCTCATACCTTCTTTTACCTCCACAAACCCCACTCACCTCCTGCCATCACCACACTTGTCCATGTCCATGAGTCCTTTTTCTTTTTGTTCAGTCCCTCCACTTTCTAATCTGCCCCCTTAGCTATCATCCTGTTCTCTATGTGTCTGTCTTTATTTTGCTTGTTGGTTGTTTGTTCATTAGATTCCACATATAAGTGATATCACATGGCATTTGTAAGCTCTTTTTCAAAAATCTTCAAAAGTGAGGCAGAGGGAGATTTCACACAGAAGAGGAGACCACAAAGGCAGTGATTGGAGTGATGCAGCCACAAGACTAAGAATGCCAATGACCACTAGAAGTTGGAAGGGCAAGGATGGATTCTCAGAGCTTCCAGAAGGAATGCAGCTCTGCTGACATCTTGAATGTGCCGTAGAGAAACTGATTTCTGACATCTGCTATCTATGACTGCAAGAGAATAAATATATGTTGTTTCGATTCACCAAGTTTCAGATAATTTTTTTATAGCAGCCATAGGAAACTAACTCATATACAGTCTCTGTCCCCACTCAGATGTTTCATGAGGTATAAAATAGCCATACTCCTCTTTATTCAATTACCCAAAGCAATATACAGATTTAATGCAATTCCCATAAAAATCCCAGTATCATTTTAAAAAAATGGAAAAAAAAATCATTAGGTTTGTATGGAAGTACAAAATACCCCAAATAGCCAAAGCAATCCTAAGAAAAAAGAACAAAGCTGGAGGTATCACACTATGTGAGTTCAAATTATACTACAGAGCTGCAATAATCAAAATAGCATGGTATTGACAGAAAGACACACGGACCTATGGAACAAAATTGAGACTCCAGAAATAAAATTGTGTGCATATAGGCAAATCATTTTTGACAAAGGAGCCAAAAACACACAATGGAGTAAAGAAAGCTTCTTCAATAAATGGTTCTGGGAGAAATTGGAATGTTACATGCAAAAAGAATGAAATTAGATTACAATATGTCCTCATTTACAAAAATTAATTCAAAGTGGGCCAAAATACAAAATCTGAAACAATAAAGTACATAGAAAACACATAAGTACTAAATTTATGGACCTTGGTCATAGAGAACATTTTATGAATTTGATCCCAAAAGCAAGGGGCGTAAATGCAAAAATAAATGAATGGGTCTATATCAAACTAAAAAGCTTCTACACAGCAAAAAATACTGACAGCAAAACAAAAAGGCAACCAACCAATTGGAGAAAAATATTTGCAAAGAACAGCTTTAAAATGGTTCATATCCAATACACATAAAAACTCATACAGTTGAACACCAAACAACTGAACAATACAATTAAAAAATGGGCAGAGAACCTGAACAGACACCACTCCCTAAGAAGACACACAAATGGCCAACAGATACGTGAAAAAATATTCAATTTCACTAGCTATTAGGAAAATGCAAATCAAAACTATAATGAGATGCCTACCACCTCATACCCATTAGAGTGGCTGTTATCAGCAAGACAAGTGATAACAAGTGTTGAAAAGTTATGAAGAAAAGAAAACCCTCATTCACTGCTGATGGTAATATAAACTAGTACAGCAACTATGGAAACAGTCTGGCTATTCCTCAAAAAATTAAGAATAAAGTGACCATATGACCCAGCGATCTCTCTCCTGGGTATCTACCTGAGAAACTTGAAAACATTTATTTACAAAGATATACTCACCCCTATGTTTATTGCAGCATTATTTATGGTGGCCAAGACATGGAGACAACTGAAGTGTCCTCTGTTAGTGGATTACGTAAAAAAAGATGTGGTACATACATACTATGGAATACTACTCAGCCATAAGAAAAGTTGAAATACTGCTATTTCTGACAACATGGATGGACCTTGAAAATATTATGCTAAGCAAATAAGTCAGATGGAAAAAGTTAAGAACCATATGATTTTACTCATATGTGGAATGTAAAACTGAAACTCATAGTCACAGACAACATTATGGTGGTTACCAGAGAGGGGTAGTGGATGATGAGGGTAAAGGGGGCCAAATATTTGGTGATGGAAAATGATTTAACATTGGGCAGTGGACATATATTGCTATGTATAGATCATGTATCATAAAAATGTACACTTGGAACCTATATGATCTTATTAACTAATGTCACCCCAATAAATTTAATTTAAAAAGAAAGTTAAAGAAAGATATAGTCCCCAGAATATGGGGGAGAATAGTGCCAGCTAATTTGTATTCAGCTTGTATTTTGTGCCTGGATCTGTGCTAAGCACTACACAATTTGTCTTATTTAACCCCATGCAACAACTCTATGAAGTGCTTGATGTGATAATCTCCATTGTAAATGACTCTATCGAGGCATTCAGAGAGATTGAGTAAATTGCTCCTGTTTACCCAAATGAGATTGGAACACACTTCTGTCTTAAACCATGTGTTGGCTTAACCATTATATTATATATAGTACCTCTTAATCGGGTGCACGTTTCATAACAACTTGGCCATGGCAAAATATTGTTCTAGGAAAAATGTGAGTATAACCAGAAAAGTAATGATGAATATTAATTTAAAAGCCACTGTCTATTTGCCTTGTTTGTACTTTGCCATTTGAATAAAAGATAAATAGATTTCTAATGATGATATATAGAAAAAGAGAAGATTATAACTTTACTATCCCCTTCCCACCTTGCTAAACACTCAAAACGAGACATAGATATTGGTCTCTGAAATTACTGGCGCAGTGAATTCAACAAAAATATAAGGCTTTCAAGAAGCTAAATAAAGAAAAATATAGATAATAACTGGTAGAAAGCTAGCTAGCTAGATTCCTTTATCAGGTAAGCTGATATGATTCCTAAATTCATTTCAGATATTTCTTTTGGCTTCCTAATAAAAATATACTTCTTTTAGCTTGTAGAATGCATTCCATAAATGGGGGGATATTCCTTCCAACATTCTTTAGACTGTGTCCTGAAGGAGTATACTTACGACCTTATTAATGTGCTTTCTTCCCTGGGGTTTAAGAACAATAACAACACACATATTATGGTTGTGAATTACACCACAAATCTGAGTAAGAATATTATATTAAATGTTCAGTTTCAGTTTTTTAAATAAAGAACAAACTGGCAGTCACTAGAGGGGAGGGAGAAGAGGGATAATGGGGGAAGACAGGGAAGGGCTAAGTCAAGGAACATGCATAAAGGGCCCATGGACAAGGACAACAGTGGGGGGATTGAATGTGAGGGGGTGGGCAGGGCAGGGGAGAGTAATGGGGGGAAAAGGAGGACAACTGTAATTGAACAACAATAAAAAAATAAGAAAAACAGTTTTCAGACATTTTAACTTGTAATCAAGAACAAAAAAAATCTGTATTCTCTTTAGAAGGACATCATTAGAAGGATAGTTCTGCTTTCTTCAACATGTGAAGATTAGACTGAGGATTATCAACACTGCAGTGTCTTAGAAGGCTCAAATATATTGGTAAAAATACAAACCCATTTTAAATACATTGTAATATATATGTATATATATACACATATGCACATATATTCTTTTAAATTAAAAGTATTGCTTCTGACTTAAAAGAAAATAATTTTTTGAATCAAGATCTTTCATACTGGGTATGCTTAATTTCTGTTTATTTGTGTCTCACTAGCATTTTACAGTAAAAAAATATAAGTACTGAGACCATTTTATTTACCTATTCTTAATTTCAATTTTATTGAAGTATAATTGACATAAAGTTGTAAAATATATAAATTTCATTGATCTACTTTTAATTTCAGTTTATTGATGTATAATTGACAGGGTAGGGGTGAGCAAAGGGGAAAAAGATGCAACAACTGCATTGAACAACAATAAATTAAAAAAATAAAATTGTAAGATATATGATGATTTGATGTATAATGAAAGAATTCTCCCCATCTAATTAATTAACACATCCACCACCTCATAGATTTTCCTTTTTAGTGTGAGAATATTTAAGTTCTATTCTCTTAGAAAAATTCAGTGATACAATACAGTGCTACCAACAATAGTCACCATGTTTTATATTAGTTCCTCAGAACTTATTCATCTTATAGCTGAAAATTTGTATCCTTTTACCAGCCTCTCCTAACCTACCTTTTATCCCAGCCCCTGGCAACTACTTTTCTACTACTGTCTGCTACAATGCATTTCATTAAAAAGAAAACAACAGAGCTTGGATGCTTTCAGCATGGCAGTTTTTGCAGGGCCAGCCAAGCCGCTCCTGTCCCTGAATCCACAGGGGGAGGCCAAGGTTCACAAGGAGGTGGTGCAGGTTCTCAGGTGTGCAACTAAGCAACAGAAGCAAGAAAAAGAAAAACTCCTGGAGTAATTTATGTGGGCCACCTACCTCCAGAACTTTATGAATCCCAGATCCAAGCATATTTCTCCCAGTTTGGCACTGTTAGGAGATTCACACTGTCCAGAAGAAAAAAAACTGGAAATAGCAAAGGCTATGCCTTCATGGAGTTTGAATCTAAAGATGTTGCCAAGATAGTTGCTGAAACAATGAACAACTACCCTTTTGGTGAAAGACTCTTAAAGTATCATTTTATACCACCTAAGAAAGTACATGAGGAATTTTTCAGAGAGTGGCATATTCCATTTAAGAAGCCATCATATCCAGCAGTGAAAATGTATAATCAGAATCAGACACGTCTTCAAAAGCTGTGGATGGCAGAGTGATTTAAAAAGAAAGAAAAATTACTCAGGAAGAGATTAGCTAAGAAAGGAATTGGTTATAACTTTCCTTCATTGATTTCACATAAAAAGGGAAAAAGCAATGCTTCAAACACTGATCTTCGGAAATCCACAAATAGCCAGGTTTAACTAAAGAAGAGGGGAAAAATGTTTCAGTCACACCTAATACTCCTGTGAAGACCAAACAGTGAGGACCCCACAACAGTTTGTACACCAATATTTTCAGAGAAACAAAAATCTGAAGTGGCTGAAATGAATGATGACGAAGATAATGAAATAGTGTTCAAACATTCCTTATCTGGCATAAAAGAAGAAACACAAGAAACTGAAACACCTACATGTACAAGAAAAAAAAGATGAAGAAAAAGCAATCAGTGATTCTGCATACATCATGTATATTTCTGGAAAATGTGATTTTATTATGAGAGCTGGATATTTTTTGTTTTGTTTTATTTTGTTTTTGTATTTAAATAGACAAAGTAGAGTGCAGCTCTTGACAAGATCAGAAGAAACACTGTTGGTTCATGTCCGTAAGGAAAGGAATCAGTAATTGTGGCTTGCCTGCCGTAGCTGAAATATAGGAGTTCACACACCGCTTTACTGTAGCCAAGCTCACGGTGCCTCTGTCTCAGTCTCTTCTAGTTTTCTTTGCAGATTTCATTGCTGTCTCTAGTGACTCTCCCTGGATAGAAGTGTCACTATTAACTGCAAGTTTAAGTACTAAACTGTAGTGTTTGTTGTTAACACCAAATAAAGAAAATAAAACCTTGGGAAAAAAGAAAACAACACAACTATAAGCTTTTATCCAGACGATTTCTTTGCTACATGTTTCTGGGTTCATTATCTGTAATAGATTTTTAGAGGTGTATACCTTAAAGGTCTTACCTGCTTCCTTTTAATTTTTTCATCTTAAGTATTTTGTATTAAAAAATTCTCAAGATTAATATAATGACAATTCATTTAAAATTATTGTACAAATGAAATGAAATTCCTATATTCCTTTCCTAAATCTATTCTTTTCACTAATAATATCAACTATTATCAGCATGTGGTTGCATAATTACCATGCACTTCTTATTTTTTATATATATACTTTCTCATTAATGTATAATATTGTTTTATATGTTTTAAAACTACATTTTGTTACACCTTTCTATATGCACATTTTATATGCACTATGAATATAAAATGTGTTTTCTCTTAATATAATGCTTTTTACTCTTTTTTTAGTTTACTGAGATATAACTGACATATAACACTGTATAAGTTATCTGGCATAATGATTTTAATCTATGTACACATACAGTACCAGGAAGTGATTACCACAGCAAGTTTAGTTAACAGTAATCTCTTGTAGTCACACACTTTTTCTTCTGCTGAGAACTTTTAAGATCTACTCTTAGCAACTTTCATATATACAATGAAGTACTATTAACTATAGTCACCATGCTGTGTATTATATTCTTGGAACTTATCTTAGAACTGAAAGTTTATACTTTTGACCACCTTCAAACATTTTCTCAGCTTCCCATACCTTTCCTACAGCAACTGCCAATCTAGTCTCTGTATTCATGCGTATTTTTTTACAATCCACATATAAGAGAACTCACACAGTATTTGTCTTTCTCTGACTTACTTCACTTAGCATAATGCCCTCAAGTTTCATACGTGTTTAGTCTTATTGTGTCAAAACATGTAGCTTTAGTTCATTTTTTCAAACTGATGCATAGTAAGCCCTTGTCTAAATGTACTATAGTTGATTTTTTTTTCTGTTAGGCTAATTTAGATATTTTTGGATTTTTTTTATTACAATCAATGCCCGATGGACATTATTGTATATTTTCCAACAACACATGCACAAAATTTTCTCTAGGGTGTATAGTTAGTAGTGAAAGCCTATAGTCAACTTTACTGGATAATATTAAATTACTTTGCAAAATGAGTACATGAATTTACAAGATCTCAACAATGTACAGAAATTTTCATTGCTTTATTACCTCATTTACAATGCCATTGTGGCACTTAAATTTTGCTGATGCAATGGGTATGAAGTTATATTTCCCATAGTTTCTATTAGTATTTCACTCATTACTAACGAGGTTGAGTTGCTTTTCATATGTTTACCAGTCGTCTATATTTCCTCTTCTGTGAACTATTCTTATTGGGTTGCTTATGTTTCTTACTGAGAAGTAAGAATTTGCTAACTTCTCTGCCTGCTAATTTTTTATGATATTTGTGTTTCACCAACTGGCATATTTCGCCTTAATATAAGCTCCCAGTTCACCCATGCTGTCACAAAAGGAACATATTAACATTTCTTGGTGGAATCTTTAGGGTTTGCTATGTATGCAATTGTGTAAACTTATAACAGAAAAAAATTTACTTCTTACTTTCTGATTTAGATATTTTTATTATTATTTTTCTTGCCTCATTGCTCTGGATGAAATGTCTAGTACTATGCTGAACAGTGGTAAGAGTGGGCATTCCTATCTTGTTCCTTCTTTTTTTAATCCTAAATAACAGCTTTATTAAGGTATAATTGTTATACAACATACAATATATAACATATACTTACAGTGTACAGTTTAATAATTTTGATATAAATTTACATGCTCTTGAATACATCACCACACTCAGATAATAAAGGATTGCAAGGGAGCATGAAGCAACTTTCGTGGGTAATAAAAATTGTTCCTTCAGGTTTAGAAGACATTATTTTAGCTTTTTACCACTGAGTACAACATTGGATGTGGGATTATTTTGTTGATGTACATTATTGCTACATCTAATTTGTTGAGTTTTTATTTTGAAGGGATGTTTGAATTTTGCCAAATGCTTTTTCTGTGTCTATTGAGATAATTTGATGTTCTCATTCACTCTGTTAATATAGTGTATCACATTTATTAATTTGTGTATGTTGAACTATTTTTGAATCCCAAGGACAAATTCCACTTGATTATGGTTTATAACATTTTAATTATGCTATTAAATTCAATTTGCTAATATTTTGTTGAGGATTTTTCATCTATTTTTCATAAGGGATATTGGGTCTGAACTTTCTTTTCTCGATGTCCTTGTCTGGATTTGATATTTGGCATTATGTGGTAATGCTTATTGAATGAGTTTGAAAATATTTTCTTCTTTTCAATTTTTTGGAGAGTTTGTGAAGAATTGGTGTTAATGCTTTTTTAAATGTTTTGTAGACATCACTGTTGAAGCCATCAGGTCCTGCACTTTCCTTGATTGGGAGGTTTTTGATTAATGATTCAATCTTCTTACTCATTATTGGTCTGTTCAGATTTTCTAGTTCTTCATAATTCAATCTTGGTAAAATGTAAATTACTAGGAATTTCTACATTTCTTCTAGGTTATCCAATTTTGGGGCATATAATTATTTATAGTAATCTACCACGATCTTTTTGAATTTTCTGTGGAATCACCAATAATGTTGCCCTTTTCATTTCTGGTTTTATTTGAGTTTTCTTTCTTTTTCTGTTAGTATGGCTAAAGGTTTGTCTATTTTTGTTTATTATTCAAAAAACTCAGTCTTGTTTATTTTTTCTATTGTTTAGTTTCCTTTTTTTAAAGATTTTATTTATTTTATTTTTAGAGAGGGGAAGGGAGGGAGAAAGAGAGGGAGAGAACCATCAATGTGTGGCTGCCTTTCATGCGCCCCCTGCTGGGACCTGGCCTGCAGCACAGGCATGTGCCCTGACTGGCAGTCAACTGGCAACCCTTTGTTTCGCAAGCTGGCACTCAATCCACTGAGCCACACCAGCCAGGGTTGTTTTCTATATTTTGTTTATTTCTACTCTAATTTGTATTATTTTCTTCCTTCTTCTAACTTTAGACTTAATTTGTTTTTCCTTTTCTAGTTTCTTAAAGTATAATATTAAGTTGTTTATGCAAGTTTTTTTTTGGTTATTTTTTTCCCCTATGGGTTATTATAATTTTCTTCTCAGTATTTCCCAGGGTGTTTTTCTCTTTTCTTTCTTTTCTTTTTTGTTTTTAAATTTATTTTATTGATTATGCTATTACAGTTGTCCCATTTTCACCCCTTTATACTCTTCCACTCTGCACACCCCTCCCACCCTCATTCCCCCAACTTAGTTCATGTCCATGGGTCTTACATATAAGGTCTTTGGCTTCTACATTCCTATATTATTCTTAATCTCCCCCTGTCTATTTTCTACCTACCATTTGTGCTACTTATTCCCTCTACCTTTTCCTCCATCCCCCCTTCCCTGTTGATAACCCTCCATGTGATCTTCATTTCTGTGAGTCTCTTTCTGTTCTATTGTTTGCTTAGTTTGTTTTTGTTTATGTTTTTAGGTTCGGTTTTTGATAATTCTGAGTTTGTTGTCATTTTACTGTTCATATTTTTTATCTTTTTTCTCAGATAAGTCCCTTTAACATTTCATATAATAAGGGCTTGATGATGATGAACTCCTTTAACTTGACCTTATCTGGGAAGCACTTTATCTGCTCTTTCATTCTAAATGATAGCTTTGCTGGATAGAGTAATCTTAGATGTAGGTTTTTGCCTTTCATGACTTTGAATACTTTTTTCCAGCCTCTTCTTGCCTGTAAAAGTTCTTTTGATAAATCAGCTGATAGTCATTTGGGAACTCCTTTGTAGGTAACTGTCTCCTTTCCTCTTGCTGCTTTTAAGATTCTCTCCTTCTCTTTAATCTTGGGTAATGTAATTATGATATGCCTTGGTGTGTGCTTCCTTGGGTCCAACTTCTTTGGGACTCTCTGAGCTTCCTGCAGTTCCTGGAAGTCTATTTCCTTTGCCAGATTTGGGAAGTCCTCCTTCATTATTTTTTCAAGTAAGATATCAATTTCTTGGTCTTCCTCTTCCCCTTCTGGCACACCTATGATTTGAATGTTGGGACTTTAAGGTTTTCCTGGAGGTTCCTAAGCCTTTCGTCATTTTTTGAATTGTTTCATTTGAATTGTCTTCATTCTATTCCTGTGGAATGTTTATTTCTTCCTTCTGCTCCAAACCATTGTTTTGAGTCCTCATTTTCTTCCCTGGCTCCCTGTACACTTTCCTTTATTTCACTTTTCATAGCCTTCACTTTTCTATTTTGTGATCATACTCAACCATTTCTGTAAGCATCCTGATAACCAGTGTTTTGAACTGTGCATCTGATAGGTTGTCTATCTCTTCATCACTTTGTTGTATTTTTTCTGGAGCTTTGATCTGTTCTTTCATTTGGGCCATTTTTTTTGTCTCTATTCACCTGTTACGTAGTAAGGGGCAGAGCCTTAGGTGTTCACCAGGGTGGGGCAACCCACGTCACTGCATTGTGGTGCTGTACATGGGGGAGAGGTCTAAGGGGGAACAGTGCCACTTGTTCAGCTCTCCACTGGCTTTCAGTCACTTCTACCACTGCCCACAAGCAAATTGGGCCCCATTGGTACTGATTCCTGGGTTGGTGGGTTTGTGTACATTCTAGGACCTTGTGGGTCTCTCCAACAAACTCTCCTGGAGGCTGAGAGTTTCTCCCACTGCCATAATCCCACAGGCTTTTCAAGTCAGAGGCTTTGAGGCTTTATTTTCTTATGCTGGAATCCTGGGTTGTGTAGTCTGTCTCACTCCACAGTTGTTCCTCCCAGTTTATCCATGTGCAAACGTGGGACTGCCTGCTCTGCCAGCTGCCACCTTGCCTGTTCTCCAGCTGCCACCTTTCCCACACCAGTCCTCCAGTGGCCACCTTGCCACATGTCCTCTGCCCTGGTAGCCCATCTCTGTCCCTCCTACTGGTCTGGGTGAAAGTTTCTTAACTCTTTGGTTGTCAGACTTCCTTACAGTTCGATTTTCTGGCAGTTCTGGTCTTTTGTTTTTAAATTTGTTGTCCTTTTTGTTGTGCGAGGAGGCACAGTGTATCTACCTTTACCTCCATCTTGGCTGGCACTTTTTGCTTTTTTGATGTAAGCATTTATCACTTCCATTTAGTATTAAATAATTTTTCTTTTCTAATTTTCCTTGTTATTAATTTCTAGTTTTATACTATTGTGGTTGGAAAAGACACTTGATATGATTTGAATCTTCTTAAATTTATTATAACTTGTTTTGTAGTCTACCATGTGATCTCTCCTAGGGAACATTCCCTGTGTACTTGAGAAGAATCTGTATTCTGCTGCTATTTGCATGAAAAGTTGTGTATGTGTCTATTAGATCGATTTGGTCTATAGTCTGATATTTCCTTATTATTTTTCTCTGTGGATGTTCTATTCATTGTTGAAAGTGCATTGCTGTTTATTTCTCTCTTCAGTTCTATTAATATTTGCTTTATCATTTTGGGTGTTCCACATGAGTTGAATCTTTTATCATTATATACAATGTACTTTTTTTGTCTCTTGTAATTTTATTTAGTCTTTTCTTGTCTCATATAAAGTATAGCTGTCTTTGTTTACCATTTGTATGAAATACATTTTCCGTCCCTTTATTTTTATTCTCTGTGTGTCCTTAACCTAAAGCAAATCACCTGCAGACTGCATGTAGTTGGGTCTTTCATTTTTATCTATGCAAAAACTTGAAATAATTTGACTTGGGATTTTAATTCATTTATAATTTATGTTTAAATTTACTAATGAGGAAAGTATACCATTGCCATTTTGTTAATTTATTTCATCTTCTTTTATGTTCCTGCTTTTTTTACTATCGTTCTTTGTGTTTTTTAGTTTTTTAGTGATTTTGTTTGATTTCTTTCTCTTTTTCTGTTTTTTTATAATACATATGAAGTTATGTCTACAAAGTATCCAGCCATGCACTATGAGAAATAGAGACATTTACTGAAGAGGATAGAAGATACAAGAAACATTGTATGTAGGACAATGATGTCTCAGTCCGCCTCAAAAGAAGTACCTTGGGACCTCACACAGCTCTCCCAGTGTCTCTTCCAGTGTTTAAAACACTCTGCAAAATCCTTTCTTGGAATTGCCATCAGCTGCCCCATTGTATTCTCCTGAATCTCATTGATGGTCTGAAATCTCTTCCCTTTCAAAGGTGATTATAGTTTTGGGAAAAGCCAGAAGTTGAAGGGTGCCATATCTGGGCTGTAGGAGGGCTGAGTCACCTGGGTGATTTGATGTTTCGCCGAAAACTCTTTACAAGAAATGATGCATGAGTGGGTGTGTTGTTGTGATAAAGCTGCCAGTCACCAGTGCCCATAGCTGCAGCCATTTTCATCATATTGCATCTCTCAACTGACTTAGAACATTGAAGTAGTGCTCCTTATTTATTGTTTGGCCTGGAGGGGTGCACTCATGATGGACAACACCTTCCCAGTCAAAAATACAGTTAACATGGTCTTGATCTTACTACGACTTTGTGCTATACTTTTATTTGCACTGCACTCATTGCATCATCCCTGAAAGTCTTCTGAATCATCTGAATAGTTTCCGTGGAGGAATGTTCCAGCTTAAGGTAAATTTTGATGTAGATACGTTGCTCTACTTGTTTAGTCATTTTGAATAAGAAGGCCACACAGTACACTTGCTTAACTGAATAGTGTCTCCTGCCATCACTTACTACTATAGTGAAGTTGTCATTGTTCACACATGCCCATTCCAGTCCACTCTCCTTGGCTGCCAGGTTACATCGATGTTGCACAAACTGTTCTTATTGTATTAACAATGGCTGGACTTTCTCCTGACAGACCTCATTTATCATTCTATTCTCTTCTGAACTACAAGGTTTTTGCTAAGAAATCTGCTACTGGTTTTACGGGGGTATCACTGTACATAAGTCTTTTGCCATTATCAAAATTTTCTTTTTGCCTTTGCCTTTCAGCAATTTTATTATGTGTCTTTATGTAGACTGCTTTGGATTTCTCATATTTGGAATTTCCTGGGCTTTGTGAATCTGTATATCCTTTTTTTATATTCATTTCTGCCCTAGATTTGGAGGGCTTTGCCATTTCTTTCAACAAGTTTTCTGCCCTTTCATTTCTCTCTTCTCCTTATGGGACTTTGATGATGAACATATCATATTTGTTCACCTAATAGTTTTCCCTAATTCACATAGGCTTTTTTCCCACTTTTTCATTGTTTCATTTCTTGTTTCTCTGACTAGATAATTTCAAATGACCTCTCTTCAAGTTCAGTGATTTTTTTGCTGTATCAAATCTCCTGGTAAGCTGAAGCTCTATATTGGATTTTTCAGTTCAGTTATGGTATATTTCACTTTCATAATTTCTGATTGAATCTTTTGTATGATTTGGGTCTTTTTGTTTATATTCTCATTTTCTTCATGTATTCTTCTTCCCATTTTGGTTTCGTTATCTGTGTTTTTCTGCAGCTCACTGAGCTTCTTTAGGATAAATATTTTGAATTCTTTCTATGAACTTCATAGATTTCTATTTTTTCTTGGTTGCTAGAAATTATTTTTCATTTGTTAGTGTTATATTTCCTTGATTCTTCATGTTTTCTTGTAGCTTTGTGTTTGTGTGTGCATATTTGAAGAAGCAGCCACCTCTTTCAGTTTTAAGAACCGACTTTAGCAAGGAAAGATTTTAACCAATCAGCCTGGCTAGAGATTCTGAATGTCTCTCTAGACTTTTTATGGGGTATGTACATTCCACTCTCTCCCTCCTTCCTGGGAGAGAAGTCTCAGGACTGTATGTCTTCCAATCCTGCTAAGATCTGCTGGGTACTGAGAGCCACCCTTCTCTTTTCGCAAGGACAGTGCACTAAGGTACCAGGACGTATGGCACAAGTCCCACTTCTCTTCCTCCTCAAGAAGTGTTTTGGTTGTGTGCCTCATTTCACTCCTGCAGATGTAATCCAGCTGCTAAGAACTGCACTGTTTTCTGAGACTTGTGCCTTCTGCCGAAAATTGCATCATCTGCTCAGATCCACAGAGGCTGCTGAGATCGGTACTATGTGCTGAGTTCCATGCCATCTGCTGGGGGATGAGCTGGGTTTCTGTGCTGCACCCGCTGCCAAGAGCCACCCTTGCCTCTCCTTTGTTCTTAGCTGCTCCAAAGCATTCCAGCTATGCCAAATTCCTCAGTACTCTGGGTGAAGACAGGCAGGAGATTTCTCAGGCAGCATTCCAAAAGGCTAGGTATGTTAGATGTACCTCTCACTCTTTCTTTTCCCTGCAGGAGAAATTATTGGCAGCAGGGATATTTCTTGATGTTTAACTCTGTCAACTTGGAAGAGAGGAAGACACAGGTAAAGGTAAAGTACTTTATTACTTGTTTCAATGTGGCTGTTCTTAGTCCCATGTTTTTCTGGGATGCTGAAACTTTTTAACTTGATTTTAAAGTTTTCATAAAGGTATTTTGGTCCATATATTGTTGTTAAGTTATTGTTGTTTTGGGATGGGCAAGGATCAGAACCTCCTCTTTTGCCATCTTGCCGACATCAGTCCCTTTCTTCAAAACTTCTCGCGATATATGTTTGTCAGAATTCCTCTCCCACTTGTATATGAATTTTATTATTTATGTAAATTCTATTCCCAGCAATATATTCTCACAGTGCTCTTTCCCTTCACTGAATATTTTGGGGAACCCTGCGGGCCCAGGGTATCCAGCATATTCTGATCATCTCACAGTCCCCTTTGCACTTGCCTGAAAATTGGAGACTTTGGAGAGTCTCCCTAATTTGTCAATTGACTCACTCAAAGAAATGAGGGGCCGTTAGGAATTTTTGTTTCCTAGATCTTAATCTGCCAGAAACCCTCTCTGTCTTTCCTCTGCTGTTCCCACAGAGCTTCTCCTCCTCCACAGTTTTTCACACTGCCTTTGGGTTGGCCTTGCTTGCTCATATGCTGAGGCTCAGAAAAATATCCTCTCAGCAACTTTTATGGTAGATGTTATTTTTTTCTATGCTAGTTGTCCTATCTCTTTTTAAGAAAGGATTAGGAATATTCAAAATTAGTGCTATTGCAACAATCATCTCCTCCCTTCCACATATGACTTTTAAAAAGAAAAATACTAAATATTTTAAGGGCACATAAAACATGCACAACACAATAGTACAAGACAAAAGTATAATTTGTTTCATTTAAAAGCTCCTCTGGAAAGGGCTGTTTAGATCAGATTAGAAGCTGAGAAAATTTAAGCAAAGGAGTCAATCAATATCTTGGTTTGGAAAATGAATGGTGTCAGAGGCCAGAAACTTACAATTCTAGAGGGAAAATTGGGAGATGTTACCTAACATAGAAGATTTATAATTTAATTATATGTCAGAAACAATAAAACAGTAATCTGATATGAGCACAACAAATTAAGGACAGCCAGAATTAATGTGGGCAAATAGATGAAGTCCTAATATAGTAGATCATTGTAAATTGAATTTCAGGATGCTGAAAATAATCTAGGAATATAAAAATTCACTGCTCAATTGACCCTGTCTAAGCCAGTCGCTGGTGTGTTAATTTTGTTAGTCTCACATACTTTCCACATCATTTAGGTTGTTGGACTGCTTCACTGAAGTGTTCACATTGACTGGCTGCCTCCCTATCTCATAACCTGTTAAATTTAATGGTATTATACCAAAACGGTTTAGTTCAAGAGATAAACAAAAACTCCTTCATTTCACAAAAAGGTAAAACCGATAACAGCTAAGTAGTAGGATGCGTCAGAACAAAAAAAAAAAGAAAGAAAGAAAAAGATGTGTAGTCACTTGAGAAAATTTTAAAAAGTACTTTACACCAAGATCTCAAGTCAAAATTATTATTTGTTTAATTTACTTCTTTTAGTGTGTGTGGGGGAATGAACAATTTATTATGCAACAACATTATAGCAATCTAATATATAATCTATGTTTAAAAACTGTAACATTTAGAATCACAAGGATACATTTGCAGGACTGTTTTAAATAATGGGCAAGATTTCAAAGGAGGATAGTAAGAGCAGACAATAAGAGAAGATGCCATTAGGCTGGCAATATTCCAGTGTATAGCAGTTTTGTCCTATCTCTTACATATATTCTTTCTAAAACATTAGAACAATCAGAAAGTAAGGCCTGGTATTAAAGTTTAAAAATCATTCAAAGCCTTCTGATTTTGGAGCTTCGAAAGTCAAACTTGGACCTGGTTTTACTTCAGTTTTAAGAAGTATTGCATAAAAAATTTATATTTGTTTTATTTAGCAGAATTACTAAAGTAAAATCTTCATTCTGATAGTTTCTCTTAATATTAAGAGGTCTCCACATGAATGCTCAGGTTGGTTCACTAATCTTATTACATAAATCTCTAAAATGTAGATACCCTCATGGAATTAACATTATAACTGACTATCAAAATTTTGATTCATGATGTACTTATTGATATATTTGTTTATTCTTGGTTGTTTCTTTATTTTTCAGGAATTTTTATAAAAATTGGAAAATCTCTTGAAGTTATTTATGTCTATTGTATATATGTTGTGGGAATACTATATATTGTATCTCTTCTCATCTTTGTATTCAGTGATATCATTTCAGAAACCTAAAGTCAGCCATTGTGGTAGTATTTACACCAAAAAAATCAGTAAATGCCACAAACAAGAACTTCTTTCCCTTTCATTTCCTTTCCCTCCCCTTCCCTTCCCTTCCCTTCCCTTCCTCTCCTTTTTCATCTTTCCTTTTCCCTACCCAACCCTCTGGAAATCTAATTGTTAAGTATTTACCGACAAACCACTATGGGTATCAAGAGTATCGGATGCCCGATGATAACAATTACTTTCCAAAGATCAATATATTTATCATAAAGGGCAAAAATAACATGTTAGTAATAAGAATTTCTTGAGTTTCGGGGATCTCTAACAGTGGCTAATTGATCCTGGTGTCCCTATGGGGGGAAATACTGGTTAGTCAATTAGAGCATTGCATGAAAAAAGAAAAACACACAAAACCTTTATATTTGGTAGCCAAGAACCTGGCTTGAGCAATCACAATGGAGACTCACAACCATATAAATTTTGAGACTTAAATCCCCTTGACTGAAGGGGACAGTGAGTTTCTTTGAGGAAAGACCATGTATCACTGCTGCCAATACATAATCTAGTCTTTCTCCAAGGGACCTCCCACTGTTTAATAGAGGGACTCTGCACTGGGAAAAAAAAGAAAAAGGAAAGAAATGCCAAGATCTCTAGATAAAACTAAGTAGTTCTGAATTGGTGCTAAAATCTGAATTAGTGCTACAGCATAGACTGTGAATCAAAGCAGGGCATTAGGGTAGTCAAGTGATAGAGTCTCAGCTCCCATTCAGTTCACAGTGGTTATCATTGTTTTTCTAGTTCCTGGATATATAATTGGAATAAACAGAATAGACAACTGGCAGAATCCTTACATTTGCTTTCCTTACATTTGATCCAATGGTCGATGGCCATTTTTGTAGGAATAGTTAAGTGGAAACTCCTGAAACTTTCTCTCATCATGAACATTGCATTCTGTTTCATAGCAGAAGACATTTTTGCAGGAATTGTAGAAATTAATGCTGTTACATCTTGAAAGAAGCTGGGTGGTGATACCTGTCACATCTGCATTTACTCATAAGTTTAATCAGTTAGCCTGGGTAGAAATTGAATGAATCTTGGAGAATATCTGTATACTATTATAAACTTAATCAGATGGTGGCTTTAATTACAGCTTCTGTTCTAGATATAGTATCCATACTAGGAAAATCTGCATAGCCCCTTCTACTTGGTACATGTCTGTTGACCTGAATAACGTCTTTTTCCCTGTATCTATTTGTAGGGGCCACCAGAAGCAGCTTACGTATAATTTTACAAAGCTAAAAGTATACCTTCGTGGGTTTGGTTCAGACATACATCTATTATCCTTCTCTCTGTTGTAATATAATCCCTAGAGATTTTGTTACTTTGACATTTCACAAAATTTGACATTAGCCCTTTCCATTGACTGCATTACTGCATTATGTTGATTGGCTCCTGTGAGTAGAAATGCAAGTACTTTAGGTGCCTTAATGAGACATATCAAACTAGGCAGTGGGAGATCAGTTCCACAAGAGTGTAGGGGCCCTCTAACTCAATAATATTTCTAGTGTTGTGGGTTTTGGTAAACATCTGGAATATTTTGACATATTGCTTCATAGTGAAAATCGAATTGGTGTACTTCATACAATGTACCCTAAAAAAAAAAGAGGCATAGTGTTTAGTTTGCATTTCTGGATTTTGGTGGCAACATAAACCACTTTAAATAGTGTTCATAAATCAACAGTTATCTGTAAGACTACTAGTTTTTCTTCCAAGCTAGAACTTTTCAGAAAGTTAAGGCTTCAATAAAAATTGCCCTAATACTTGGATCTTTTGATCCAGGTATTAGGATAATCAAGAGTGACCCTAAAGAACAGTGGTAAAGAAAATCTTCTAGTGAGAATAAGTTCAAGCAGAACATTTGGTAGTTCACTTTGTCTGGTATAAGGCAGCTGGAAGTATGGATATACAGTGATCCATGGCCAATTGTTAATGACTTGAGTGGATGTGTGGCAATTTGGAAGAGATAGGATTGCAAGGCTGGTGACAAGAAAGTCTGGGTAAGAGGTATGTGGATGGACTTTTGAAAATGAATACAGATCATGAATATATTTGTGTCCAAGGTGAATACCTATCAGAGGTATCCAAAATAGAGGAGAACCTTGATTATTAGATGGACAAAACTATAGACTTTGTGGATGTGCCACATGTTTTCCCGATCTTGGTTAAAGAATCTATTTGGGAAAAAAAGTAGCCAGTGGGGGAGGCGGTGGAAAGTAGCCCTGGAGATGGCATGGAGTCTGTGCATGGATTCCACAACATGGGATTTTCCTTTCCAAGCCTGACCTGGGTGATGCCGCTGCTCAGTACCCCACCTGTTATTAACAGGGAGCAACATAGGGCCAGTTATGGCACCATTCCTCAGTGTAACCAGGTAGCTACTTAGTCAATTACATTGGATTTCTTCCACCTCGAGGGGGAGAGGTTTATCCTTATAGGATATTCTGGACACAGATTTACCTTCCTTGCCTGAAGTACTTCTGTAAGCACCACCATCCCTAAACTCACGGAACATCTTAACCACTCTCATGAAGTCCCCACAACAGTGTTTCTGATCAAGAAAGTCATTTCACAACAAAGGAAACTCAGCAAAGGGTTCATACCTATGAAACTAACTTATCTTACCACACACCTTATCATCTAGAAGTTGCTGGAGTAACTGAAAGGTAGGTGGGAAAGCTTACTGAAAAATCAGTTAGATTGCCAGTTGGATGACAGCCCTTGAAAGAAATAGATTCCATTTCAGGATGCGGTATGATTTAAATCAGAGATTATCTTATGTCTCTGTGTCCCCCAAAGCCAGTATATGTGCTTGGGTCTGGGAATCAAGAATAGAAGTGTAAATGTTTTCTTATTCTATTCTACCCAATGAATTGAACAAAATAAAAATATTTACCAATATAAATAATAAATAAATAGGGATAACAGCTGTTCAGAATAATAAAGTGCTAACAAATGAGTTTAAAAGGAAAGAGAATTAGAAAACTATTATTTGACAACTATGGCAGTGATAATTTAAACATGAAATAACAATGGAGGTTATAAAAAAAGTTCGATGAGAATAAAGTTCTATTTATATAGACTCAAATACCTCCTCACAAAATGTATATTATTAATTACAAAGGGTAAAATAGTGATTTTACAGTGAAGGAACATTGACAGACATGAGATTAACCAAATGATTGAAAGTAACATCATCGGTAATGAGATAATTGTACCACCTGATAGGATACAATGGGACAGGATGTAGAAGTATGACTTCTGTAATATTCCTGTCAAAAATGCTTAACATGAAAATACTCATGAGGAGCACTGGCTCACATGGCTCACTGCACCGAGTGTCAGCCTGTGAACCAAAGCATCGCTGGTTTGATTCCCAGTCTAGGGCACATGCCTGGGTTGTGGGCCAGGTCCCAGTGGGAGGCATGCGAGAGGCAACCACACATTGATGTTTCTCTCCCTCTCTTTCTCCCTCCCTTCTCCTTTTTAAAAATAAATAAATAAAATATTTAAAAAATACTCACGAGGAAACCTTTGACTAACCCAACTCAGAGGACATTCTATAAGGTGCTAATGCCATGAAAGTTACAGAAAGCCTGAAGAACTGTTTCTGGTTGAAGAAAATCAGAAGGTGTGATAATTAAATCCAAGTTGTGGTCCTGAGGAGGATCCCTGTGCTATAAAGGGCATTGTAAAAATTGAGCAAACTCGAACTGAGTCTGTAATTACATGGCAGTAATGTATCAGTGTTAAGTTTCCGAGTTTGACTATAGTATTGGGTCCTATAATAATATATCCTTGTAAGAATTACATACTGATATATTGGGGAATGATCAACATCATGTTTCCAACTTACAAGTGTTTCAGAAAAAGTAGTTTTTGTCCTATTACAACTATTGTATAAATATGAAAATATTTCCAATTAAAGATTATTTTTATATTTAAGTAATTGTATAACTATATATTACTGATTTTAGAATTTTCATTAAAATAGAAATTTAATACACAGGGCATAGTTTCATTTTATCTGACTACTGTAGGAAAATTGTCCATCACTTTACATAGATTTAGAGATCTATGTAGGAATACAAAGATATTTTTTACCCAATTTCAAGTTCATAGCATATGGAGATGGGGAGAGCAATGGGGAAGAGAAAAGAAGAGAATGACACTTATCACAAATTAAAACTAATTTTGACCTCTGCTAATCTGCAGTCAGTTTACTGGCATCATAATAATTGTCACAAATCATCACAATCTTCATCATCAGTTGTTCAATTGTGTAAAGTTCTATCAAGTTGCTGAGAACATTACTAATAATTCATAATAATCTCTCCTTAATTCAGGATAGAAATTATAAAATAGAAAAGGTGGATGAAACTAGTGGGAAAACTTTTCTCTAGATGTTTGAAGGTCTTTAAAATAAATTATACTTATATCATGCCCTGGCTGGTGTAGCTCAATGGGTTGAGCGTGGGCCTGCAAACCAAAAGGTTGCAGGTTTGATTCCCAGTCAGGGCATATGCCTCGGTTGCAAGCCAAATCCCCGATGGGAGGCTCATGAGAGGCAACCACACATTGATGTTTCTTTCCCTCTCTTTCTTGTTCCCTTCCCCTCTCTCTAAAAATAAATAAATAAAATCTTAAAAAATATAAATTATACCTATATTTAAATATTATTCCATTTAACCCTTTTTATTAAGTTTGTAATAAGGGCAAAGATATTTTGTGTTCTGCTCTCACATCCTCATATTTTTATGAAAAAGAATAGGAGAATGGGGAGAAAAGGAAAGAGTATTTAATAAAGTAAAACTACTAATTGATCAGCTCTCAGTCTTGTTAACAGGATAGTTCAGGTTAGTCATTTATCTAATGTGTCCCCCAGCTGGAGTTGGTCAGAAGTTCCTCAAGAGTGTTTTCTTGCTAAATATTTTAGCATGAATATCACAGAAATAATACCATGTTTACTAGAATTCTATCAGGTGGTTCAAGATTTTGATTTATCCCATTAGTAATAATGTATAGTTTTGATTATTTTTTAATCTTGTGTCTGCCAGTTGTCCCCACTCTAAAGTTCTTGCCATGACTAATTTTTCTCATGTGCTTTTTGAGCAGTTGATTGAGCAAAGAAAGCGACGTAGTAGCCATGTAGTGTTTCAGTGTGTCCACCTGATAATTAAGATTCTCCTTTGCTGTGGGTCTTTTTGGTGGGTATTGACATTAGACACAAATATATTTGTAATCTGTATCCATATGATTAGTTTAACTGAAACCATGTAGTGTTCCTTGAGTTTATGAATTAAAATTAATAAAGATGATTTATGAATTTTTAAAAATGAACAAATCCATATTTAGTTGCCATCCATTGTATCACACAAGAAGGTGAGGATAAAAGCTTCAACACATTTGAAATCAACAGGCCATGTCTTTTGTGACCTTGGAAAAGTCATTTATTCTTACAGTGCCTAATTTCTACATTTTCAAATTAAGCAAGTGAACAATCAAGAAATAAGCATTTTTATTTAGAGTTCACTATACGCCAGCCATTTATAAGTTTTGAACTACATTGCTTAACTTATAACTAATGAAATGTGTAGATGGTATCATCCTCGTTTTATAAGTATGTTATTAACACGGAATTTACTGTTTCCAATTATGGAGTACAAGGCAGAACTAGGATTCAAGGTTAGGAATGTCTAACTTAGAGTGCAAACTCCAGATCTTACTCCACTTCCTTGTTAACTTACCCAGGGTCTGTTTCAGCTCTACCAGTGTTTGAATTTCCATGAATAAGAAAGAGCAAACAGAGCTGAATTTTGTTATGTCACTTTGAGTCAAGTAATTATATTGTGTCCAATAAAATTTTTCTGTCCTTTTCCTCAACATTTTTTAAGTTCTATTTGTAGTTCCCTGTCCTCCTTTGCTCTTAAACATTCAAAACTGGTTTTAATCTTTTTGCACGTGTTTTAGCTTGATTCTTTTGGCTGTCTCTCCTAAAATCTGTAGCAATACAACAGTGTCACAGATCAGTTGACAGCTTTATGTATAAATTTTATGTTTGTCAGCTTTAGTCTAGAAAAGCCCAGAGGACATTTGTCTTCTGCCAAGTAAGGTCCTTCCAGCTTCTCTTCTTCCACATTAATAAATGATGTACTGTGACCTTCCACACTCTTGCACTCTTGGGCATATGATTTCAATGACATGCTCACTCTACTTCCCCAAGGGTTGCTGCTGATCTTAAAACTGTTAGAAGAGTTTTCACATTTAATTTTTTCTGTCTGTTACTCAAGTTATTTTTAAATACTTGTTTTTACCCTGGTTCACATCTCTCAGGACTTGCCATGGGAACTCTGTGATTCATGTATTAGAATGGCTTTGGGGGGAAACTTGAGCCAAGCAAAAGGAATCATATTTATTTGTCATGTTAAGAATGAAGGTATTTAGGTATTAATACTTTCACCTATTTTTGCACTTTTAAAATGGAGCTGACTGGATATCACACATTAAAACAAAGCAAAGCAAAACACTTTATTGAGGAATGTTTTATTTCTTGCAAAAGATGTAATCTTTTGATGTAAAAGTTTTAAGAATTGTGGGGATACAGAAGCTTCACTCCAAGATGTTCCTCTGTGGTATGCAGATTATTTTGAGCTAAAGACAACCAAAGACCCTACCACCCTGTGGGCTCATAAGAAACTTTTACCTCTCTCTTAAAGAATTTAAATTAGGGGCCTGGCCCATAATTAGAGTTATCACCAGAAATAACTTTTCTGACCTAGCTAAATGGCAGGGCAAACTACCAATTATTGAACATCTGTTTATATCATCCTGTAATGACCTTCCTCCCTTTGAAGCAGCAAGGTGCCTCACCTCACCTTTAGCTCAGAGAGCCATGCATACCTCATTCCTCTTTCTGTCTTTAAACCTCTTGTGTATGTGGCTTCTCTGACTCTCTCATATATGTGTGATTCTCATGCATATGTATGTAATTAAATTTGGTTATTTTCTCTTGTTAATATCTCTCATGTCAATTTAATTATTAGAACAACTGGAAGAACACTGGAAGGTAGAAGAAAGATTTTTTCCTCCTCCACATAATCAAGACTTTATAAGTTTTCATTTAAAAAGGCTTAGTATTTGCTTCATATGAAAATAAAACATAGCCATGATCATTTTTATTTTAAAAGCACTATATTATGTTGAATATTCTAAATATCATTTCCTTTTCATTGGTTTTTAAGGTGGCATGTACAACTGTGCTTATGAAAAAAGCATAAGTAAATGTTACATATTATTGCTATGCTAATTTTATTTAACTTTTACATATAAATTAAACCAGTACTTTGTGTTTTTTATTTATTTTGAAATAATAAAATTTGGAGGAAATATTAGTATTGAATACTGGTCTGCTTTGCCAGATCTTGGTGGCTGGTTGGATATAATTCATTATTCAAACTGAAACACCATTTGGAGTAAAGGGAGGCATTGCCCTGAGGGTGACAAGACAACAGGTGTCCACTGGGAAATGCCAGGCCAACGGGCATCAATGTCCGGGAGGAAGTCCAGATTGTTTAGGCTAAAGGGCCTATATAGCTGTGCCAACACTTCTCATATATTGTTGGGTATGAATAGAATTCCTTCTTTTTGGCTACATACTTTAGTCTCAATAATGTTCCTGTCTTGAATTGATAAACAGTAAATAAAGTGAAGCCACTATTTCATATCCAAAGGTTATTTGAATTATTTTTCCATAGGGCCTCAATAGGGTAACTCAGAGCCAATGGCAAGAAAATCACTTATTTAAGAGAATTCATATATACCAGAATGGGTTCAGACCTTCTACCCTGGAAGCATTACTGCTTCATCTATGACTCATCCATTTTTCAGTAGTGTAGAATGAGTCAGAGAATTCCCAACAGAAATCAACCATGAGGTCACCTTGATCTTGAACTTCTAGCCTCCAGAATTGTAAGAAAATAAATAAAACATGGTGTTATTTTCCACATAATATTGACAAAAATAAGAATATGACCATGCTTGTGGAATGTAAGTGGCACAGCTACTTTGAAAAGCAATGTGGCAATATTCACACACTTGCAAATGTGCATACCCAAGTATCCAACAATTTATGTCTGAAAACATACTCCACAGGAAGAGAGTATACCTAAGAAAGGATTTCTATTGCAGAAATAATAGTAATCTTGGAAAACTTAAATCTATCTAAATATCTATTAATAATGGCTCCAGATCCAGCAACATGGGAGATGATAAAAATTATGTTGAATAAAAATGGAAAAATGGAGGGTGATACATACAACATATGAATATGTACTGTTTCAGAACACATAAGGTAACCTTATAGTAAATAGATTACAAGAATTTTTATAAAAATCCAATGGTGGTTGCTTCTGGGAAGTTCAAAGAAGAATAGTGCTGAGGGGATTCATTACAGAAGACTAGCTGAATCTCTAAAGTTTTATTTTATTTAAGTAAAAATAGAAAGAAACAGGTATGACAACACATCAGCTGTAAATATTCTAAGTGGTGGGAATACATATTTTATGTGTATTTTCCTTTTAAAATTTCTTTTAAAAATATGAGAAAAAAGGCTAACAGACACATGAAATTGAAAATACTCCATAAAGTTTGGAATATAAATAATCTTAAGAGATCTTATTTACAAATGCTGAGATAAGAATTATTTCAATAATTTTAATAATTTTACAATTAATTTTACATTTAATAATTTTACAATTTTGTACTTTTTCGGATCATAATTTCTTAAATGACATGGGCAGGAAAGATCTCTTTTATGTAATTAAGATGACCAAAAATAACATGGCACAAATAACTCCAAAAATTAGAATTGTTCTGAACGGCAGCAAAATTTGTCACCCCAAAATATGAATAAACTCAGAAAGAGTCCAGAGACTTTGCTAAGAATAAATAATGAGGATATATTCAAAGATCTTAGAGTTTATAAATATGAAACACAACTTTGCAATACCTGGGATATTCTGAAGAAGAAGGGAAAACTGAGGTTCTTACAGTAAGAAAGTACATTCTTGAGAAGGATCAGTCTTTAAATTCTTACCCTTGGGATTAGTCCAAGATGGAAATCCTCTAGATAACTGGTGGTCTGAATAATGGAGGGCAAGTGGACTGGATGTGTGAACATTCTTTCCTTAGTCCTTTAGGGGGTTCGTCGGGAGGTTCCATGTATATTTAGGCATTGATGCAAGACTGAAAAGTTTAAAAGTTTAAAGAGTTCCCAGGCTAGTTCAAAGAGAAATAGCATTATTTCCACATTCTTCAAACTACTTGCTTTTAGTAACTTAGCAGCTTGACTATAGTGACTCCATTTTATTTCTTCACTTCATTCCTCAATTCATCTTTGGCATAAATATTATTTCAGGCTGATAATTTTTAAGAAACAGCAGACAAAGCAGAAGATCTGAAAACTGAACCAAAGTTACCCTTTTGTAAAAGACATTTACTCTTATGAGGAAAATTTCCATTTGAAAGGGTGTCTTCCTTCCTGCACCAGTAAGAGGGGAATGACTAAATCTCTAGAAACTCTTATCAATGGAGAAGGCAAACACTTAAATCTGTCTAACAACCTTGCCCTTCTTTGCTGTGCTTTGCTTGAAAACTTCCCAATATCTTCTCAGGTTTTTACCTGCAGTTGGTATTTTGTTGATAGCCTGGATCATTTTGGGAATTACTCCATTTTTCTAGGCATCTCTCATGTATAGAGGAATAATACATGTTATTAAACTTCTGTTTTTTTTTTTCTCCTGTTCATCTTTTACTATGGTGGTAGGGGTCATGGGGTCTCAGACAGGAACCTAAAAGGGGAGAGGGGAAATTGCTTATCTTCCCCCACAGAATGTGGAGGAATAAGACAGGTTTTCTTTGGAGTGTTAACATGAAAATTCAGTTTTTGTTATAATATCATCATCAAATGGAAGTGGCTCATTTGTTTTGCAATAAAGATCAATTATTTGTGATACTCTAAAGCACCATTTAAATTAACTTAAACTAAGCTTATATGGTAAGAAACTAATATAGTTCCAGGTTTTACTAGCCTTTATTACCAATTAAAAATCCGTAACTATGATTTTTGAATGGTGAAAAGAGTTAAGGATTATATTGTGTTTGTATCATGTTTGTCTCAAACTTTAATTGTTTCTAGAAGTTCAACTAATTAATGAAGCCTGAATAGAAATTATTAAACACACATTTGAGATTTTCCTGTCTAAACACACTAGGAACACTTACAACTTGGGACAGTAATCTTGTATTTGTTTCCTTAGCACTTTTAAGGGTTTACTTAATTTTTTATTTCTTATAAATTAGAGCCAGACAACAGTTGTCTACATGTAATTTATTTATTTATTTTTTAATGTTATTTTAATTGTTGATCTTGTACAGTTTTCTGTCTTTTACTCCCACCCCAGCCCACCACCCCAGCCTTCCCCACCTCCCTCCCATTTCCACCTCCCTAGTTTTTGTCCATGTGTCCTTTATACTTGTTCCTGTAAACCCTTCCCCTTTTCCCCTGAAATTCCCTCCCCTCTCCCCTCTGGTGACTGTCAGCCTGTTCTCAATTTCAATATCTTTGGTTATATTTTGCTTGTTTGTTTGTTTTGTTGATTAGGTTCCTGTTAAAGATAAGATCATATGGTATTTGTCTTTCACTGCCTGGCCTATTTTGAAATACCTTAGCATAAAGCACTACCTATCAGAGAGATAAAAATTAAAACCACAATGAGATACCACTTCACACCAGTCAGAATGGCCATCATAAACAAAGCAACAAACAGCAAGTGTTGGAGAGGTTGTGGAGAAAAGGGGACCCTAGTGCACTGTTGGTGGGAGTGCAGACTGGTACAACCACTATGGAAAACAGTATGGGATTTTTCTCAGAAAACTAAAAATGGATCTACCTTTTGACCCAGCAATTCCACTGCTAGGATTATATCCTAAGAACCCTGAAACACCAATCCAAAAGAATCTACATATAATTTAAATAACCAAAAATACAGAAATGATTAGCTTTATGTACAGCAAAATAAAATTGTTATAAACTGTGTCTTGAGAAAAATCTGATGACTGAACCATATACAATCATAACCAGCATATTCTGGGAAGTGAAACTTAGATGAAATCAAGGAAAAAAGGTTTTTACACTATCATCTCAATGTGAATTTAGTATATTTTATTTACTTAATAATTATAAAAAAGATACTGTGTAGATATATCATAATTGGAGTTTATTTGGAATATTATGTCACAAAAAATGAGAACATATTGTTTTAACCTTTTTTATTCAAATTTGGTCTAGTAGTAAAACTCTACATGTTAGAAGTACAATTAAATACTTTCTAAATTGTATATTTAAAAAATGCTGAAGGAAGAGATTGTTTCTGTGTGATGTGTTTGTTTTCCTGAGTAAGCTCATGCTATTAAGGAGCATTGTTATAAACACATAAGTAGCATGTAGAATATGTGTGCTACAATTAATCAAAATACTCTCTGAGTTCTTGTGATTTTACTGAAAGCAAGTGGGCAATTTGTTTTTAGTGAAACCTCTAAATTCTGAAGTAAAGCTTTAGTAATTCCAAACTATATTTTTGTCATCGTTGTTGCTTTTTTCTGATGTATTGCTTTCATAATACAAATAGAGTATCTCAAGTCATGCAACATTTCATGACAGGTTACTAGGTATCATTTTAATATATTTTCTTCAGAAAAATTCTTACATTCTTTATTATACTGACCGATTATAATTAAAAATTATAACTAAATGCTTAGAGCTAGACATAGATCTGAACAGGAAAGAAGTAGTGAAGGAATCACTCAGTGCCTTTCTGGTTGAATTATATTTGCACTGCCTGACATTCTAGAACCTAGTCTCCTTTGATAGTGTACATTTCAGATGTCAGTAGAGCAAGCATGAGTGAAGGAAAAGCCCATTCAGCCTTCTTTAAGCATGTTCTCCTCAAATCTAATCCTGAACAATCTACTTCATAAATCAATCTTCAGTTCTGGCTATGTATCTGAATCACTTAAAATTTTGCAACGATTGACTAGTCCTTAGTCCTGGAGTTTTTGATGTGGGTGCCTAGATTGTATTTTTATTTATGAAATAACTTTTATCTCTAGTCTACTTTATCCATTTGTGACACTTGGGGTGGGGGCAGAAATCCCAATGCTTTTATCCAATTGAAAGCAGAAGGCCCAATGTTTTCTTTCATCTTTCAGCAATGTCAAAAAAATAAAAAAGTGATCTTTGTGGATCCTCATTCATCATCCTCAAATAGTGTTTATGTAATGACCACAAGAGAAAGCTGTCACACCAGGAAATTATTGTGTAATCAAATTAATCCACCCACATAAACAACTTTCTGAGTTCTGGTCTGTATTTTACACCATTGCAGAAGGCACTGAGAAGAAGGAGAAAAGAAAAAACATACTAATAGGAATAATTATTTAAAAGGTATTGATAACTTCTAATCTAATGAGAACGCTTTCAGCATCAGCTTTCACAATTTGGCAATAGTCATGTAAAATAAAAGAATATTTAAACCATCTCTGTTGTTCCCAAGTATTTATAAAGCTAGCACTTGAGCTCTGATTTTATCATATTTACTGTGGAGATGAACAGATGAAAATATTTCTATTTTTACAAGTAGATTCAATAAAAATTTATTATGGAAGCAGGGAGAAACACTGTCATATAGATATATCAGTAAATTTAATCAAAATATATTTCAAGCAGGCTTACTTTTAAAATATTTTACTTGTGGTTCCAACCTTTATGTTATTGGCCCACCTCTTTCTTGACATTTGACAAACATGTTTTCAGAATACCATTTCATGGTGAAATAATACTTTGGAAGGTATAGAACAAAGTCCAGAGCATTCAACCATTGCAACACATACGCTATGTCTCCACTCGGGTGTGTTATATACCTCTATTCATCACTCCATATTTTCCTCTGCTCCTACAAGGAGTTTTAATAATGCTCTTACCAGTATCGCAGCTCAAACTACACACACTCCCCGAAAGAATTCCTGCACTCAACTGACTCGTAAACTTCAGTGATTTGTAATTGTGCGCCTATAACAATAAATTAAAAATAATTAATAGAATAACATCAAATATGCTAGTGTATTTTTGAGGAAGTATTCTGAACTATGAGTATGTAAAAAGTAGGTAAAGTTTTTTGATGGGATGAGGATAAAACATTTATAATTATTTTTATGATTATTATCTAAAATGGCTGTTTGCAAACATATATTTCCACCTATACAATATATATCATTTTTGAAAAATTAATCTTTATTGTAAATTGTTCCCATTATAATTTAGTCTGCTTAAAACCCCTCCCCCCAGCAATCCCTACACTGTGGTCCATGTCCATGAGTCCCTTTTCCTTTTTCCTGATTCCTCCACCACCTCACTTCTCCCCACCCCAGCTGTCATCCTGCTTTTCATCTCCACCTATACAATAGATAATTACTACTTTACCTTTTTCTAACAATGTTCAAAGAATGAGAAGAAATACACATGAATCCTAGTATATTTAAAATACACATGAATCTAAAATAAAGCATCATTTGTACTTTGCCATAGAATGAGGTGTTTGTCTAAGTGAATTTTATAATAAACAAACTTCCTTTTTCTATCTTGATAAAAATATTTAAAAACTGCATTGCATTTTCTACACCATAAATAGATTATAGAAAATTGCACATTTTTAAGCATCAATGCCATCATCTAAAATATTCTTATTGTTTGTACTGAAATAGATGTGTGTCCATTAAACTTCTTGGACATTTTACCATTAAAATCTAAAATCTGCTTTGTATAATTTTTTTCTTTTTTTTCCTCACATTTTACAGTTAGGTTTTTTTCACTGCTACATGTGTACCTGCTACTTACTTTTAAAATATTCTCAATCCATTAGCACCTTCATAATATGCTGTTTCAAATCTTCTGCAAGCTAGGAAAAGAGATAGCTAATTTTGTTAGACATGTGGCCAAATAAAAAGGAACGTATGGTGATAAAAAGCAAATGAGCCGCCTACAGACAGAATAGGTGAGGTTTAGGGCTTGACATGCATGCCATTTTTCTTGACCCTTGTGATGTCTCATTTTCTAGTTTATGTTTCTCAACAGTATTCCCCATAGTTGAAAATGTTTTTTGAAAAAAGAAAATGTTCTATACATTATATTCAATTGTATTCAATCATCACTGAGATCACATTCTTTTTTGGCAAAACATCATGTTTTGCCCAATGAATGATGGAAATGTGACAAAAGAAATCACACAAGGCTTTATAAGAGGATGAAATACGCATTCTGTGCAAAAGAACATTTTGAGTGCTATTATCATGTATAATAGCTTTTTTCAGGAGATCACAATCTATAGACATAAATGCTTCTTAGAGAAGTATTATAATAGACAAGTAAAGGACAGTAAGTATAAAAAGAAACAATGAGAGGAAAAATAAGCAAGTAGGAATTTGAGATAACTAGGCAGTTTAAACCCAAAAGAGAAATGAAGGTATTTGTAGTCTTAGAGATTTATTTTGAAGTCCATAGAAACAATCTAAGTCAATGTACAACTGAGGGAATCTCTCTTTCTAGGTGTGCATATCCTATCAGCAAAGACTAGAGTTTGGCCACCTTTCTTTTACAAACTTGAGTCTTTTAAAGTATTTGTATTTGTTAGGAAAATGGACTACTTACATTCATTATAATTTTTCAATGAACTTAATATCCTCTATTATATTTTTTGTTTTATTATATTTTATTTATTTTGTTTACTTAAGTTTCTTTTTATTACTCATCTCTTTACTAATTTGAAAGTTCTATCATGTGCCTTCATTTGTCATTCTATCTTTAAAGCAATATTAAATCTATATTTCCCTACTGTTACATTAAATTTAAAAGACAAACATCCCTCCATATTAGGTTAGTTTATCTACTTCTGTCTTCACCACTGAAATCTTTATAATGGTTCTAATTCTCCCAATGATGTTGAATTATAAAAGTTTAGAATTTCTGGTTTAAACTACTGTTTTTTTCTGTTACTTTAATGTGTTTGTGATCTTTATTTAACACATTTTACCAATCCTTAGTTGTACTGTCATTGTATTCATAGAGATTAAACTATCATTATTAAAATATTTACTGCATTATGATTTTTGTCTTTCACCATCTTGAGAATTTGTTCTGGTTTAGTTTAATTTAATTAGACTGATTTCCCAATTTCCTCATATAGGGTAAAAAGCTGGCATACATGCTGATCCATGTATATTTGAAAAAATTTCTTTACCCCTTATACAAGATTAAGTATAGAATACTTCGATTGCATTATTTTTCTTCATTGAGTTTTATAAGTTTTTCTCACTTAGACTCTAGTGATATAGGTATAAGTTAAAACACTGGCTGAATTTCCATAAATAAAATATTCTCTCTGCCTGGAGATGATATGTATTATTTACAACTGGGCTCCACCTCAATCAATATTACTATTTATAATATTGATAAATAGTAGCTTGAAAAAATAGAAGTTCCCTTTTTTCTAAGGTAAAAGAAGTTGAGGGGTGAAGAGTCCAGTGATCACTCTAGATGTGTCTATCCCATCTAGATGTACATTATCCATATACATCTATCATGAATCCACTTCATTTCAAACATCTCTCCACTAAACCCTAAGAAACAGATTTTGTCCTCATGGTTCAGTGCAGCCATTGGAGCTCCTGTTATCCATCACCATCCTGTTCCAAGCAACAAATTGAAAAAGGTCAAGAAAATGGCATCTCTTTTTATTTCACAAAATCAGCCTTATTAAGCTATAAATTTCACAAAATAAAATGCACTTACTTTAAGTTTCAGGCCATTTTAAGTTTTTGTATGTCAAAATAAATTTTTGGATATGTATATATTTGTATAAACACCACTACAATCAAGATTTTGAACATTTCCATCATTCCAAAGAGTTTTCTCATGACTCAGCCAGTTAACCACTTCACTTCTTTTTTTTTAATTTTAGCTTTTTTAAGTATATTTTACTGATTATGCTATTATAGTTGTCCCAATTTTCCCCCTTTATTCCCTTCCACCCTGCACCCCCACACCCTCCAGCATTCTGCCACCCCCCTTAGTTCATGTCCATGGGTGGTACATATAAGTTCTTTGGCTTCTCCATGTCCTATACTATTCTTACCCCCCCATCTATTTTGTACCTACCATTTATGCTTCTTATTCCCTGTACCTTTTCTACTGTTCTCCCCTTCCCCCTCTCCATGATAACCCTCCATATGATCTCCATTTCTGTGATTCTGTTCCTATTCTATTGTTTGCTTAGTTTTGTTTTTGTTTTTTAGGTTCAGTTGTTGATAGTTGTGAGTTTGTTGTCATTTTACTGTTCATCGTTTTTGATCTTCTATTTCAAGGCAATTATTGATCTGATTTATATGAGTATATAATAGTAGAGTTTATCCTAGAATTCATAGAAATAGAATAATATGTATTATGTTGTATCTGATTTCTTTCTCAGATAATGTTTTTGAGATACATCAATTTTTCTTGTGTATTGGTAGTTTGTATTTTTTAATTTTTGAATAGCATTTTATTTCTAAGTTGTTACACTTAGAGTTCTCAGTAAATGTTCTTTGGTCTTGTGATATATCACCCTATGGATATAAAGTTTAATATTCTATCAATGACTCACAGATGTTCCCATACAGATTTCTAGAGTTCTTTTTTTTACATATCTCACTCTTCTTCAGAACTATGCCCTACAAATTTCAGATGTCCAACAACTCAGAAAGATAGTCTCTGAATTTTCCCTTTCTGTACCAATATCTAGAAAGTGCTTCCAGGTAAGTAGCTGGGGCAATTGTTGGAGTTGCATTCTTCTAGGATCAAAATTCTATGGTAACATTTGTCTAATGTCTAAAAACCAGTTCTTAGTTATTTAATTCAGTTTTCTAGTTATTTATATTGGGAGAGCTAAACTGTTACCATGTTGACTATAAACTAAGAGAGAGCCCCTTGCCATTTAAGTAGACATGAGTTGCATTTAACATGTCAGCTTATATTTTATTGGTAAGAACTTAAATCATGGCTACACTTACCTTACAAAGTTGTCTTGGACATATAGTAATATACATAAGTGAAAATATACATAACTAAAACTAGTTTAACTAGTCTAACTAGTGTTAGATTGAGACATGTTAAAACTGGGATGAGAGTTTCTTCTCCAGAGGTGTAAGGCTGATTAGTTTAGGAAGCTGAGTTAAGGATACTCTACTCTTGGGTAGAAGATGTGCAGGTTTTTCTCAGTAAGGTACTGTAATCCCCTTCCACAGCTTCAATCTCTACTAGGAGCTGCTCTTCATAAAGCCACAGGAATAGCACCCATCAGTCCACCAAATAGATTTCATACAGATCAACTCATTCCCTTTCTCCCACCAGGCATCCATGTAATGAGTCTAACTTTAAGCTTTGCCTCCAATTCTCCTGGGAATACAAGGCTTTTTTTTTTTTTTTTTTTTTTTTTTTTTTAAGAATCTGGGTTTTCTAGGTTCTCTCTACCAAGGTCTTGAGCAGACATTGTACCTTAAAGGTCTCAGCTAGCCCTGGCTGGTGTGGCTCAGTGGCTGGGGGTCTCCCTTAACCAAAAGGTTGCAGGTTCGATTCCTGGTCAGGGCACATAGCTAGGTTTCAGTTTGATCCTGGTATGGGCATGTGCAATCCGTAGTCCAGGCACACATGGGAGGCAACTAACTGATGCTTCTCTATGGCAGTGATGTTTCTCCCTTTCCCTTCCTCTCTCTCTGAAAGCAATGAAAAAAATGTTGAGTGAGGATTAAATAAATAAATAAATAAACAAATATTTAATAAATAATAGCTACATGCAATAGAACTACATGTGAGCTATCTATATCCATATTCTATCTCTAATAACAGATAGATGGATATCTAGATAGATAGGGAGATAGAGATAGATAAATGCTATGCCCTTTAGGCTCTAACAGTCGGCCACAATGGAATGAGCAGTGGAGAGTGGTAATAGGTTATCAGGGTCTTGTTGAGGCTGCCACCTTTCCTTGTTCACAGATTTACAGCTCTAGCTCTGCTTTCTAATCTACAGACCACAACAAAAATAAGTCATTAAATTCTCCTAAGACATGAGGATAGCATTTAGATTCTTACTAAATATTAAGAGAAATTGTTATTTCAAAAGTATTGATGGTATTAAAGATTCAGGCCCTCATAAGTGTCTGTTTCATTGGTGACATGCCTGCATTTTCAACCATGACCACTGCCAAGTGACAGTAAAGTCCCTCATTGTCAATAATTTTATAGGCAATCTGTGGATTGCCATTTCTGAATTTTATCCACCCTGCTTATTGGCTGGTAAGATTCAGTTTTCATGTCAATAATAGAGATCTACTTTCATCAAGAGTCATACAGTTCACCCAAATCACTATATTCTTTGCATAACCAATATAAATTTTCCTTTAAAAAATCAAAATGAAATACAGAAAAACCTGTGAAAGTGCAAGTAACCTTTCAAAGGAATTCCAAAGATATACAGAAACACTTTATGCTACCTATCTATTAAAACTGCCAACAAAGAAAACAATCGAAAAAAAAATCTGTTTTGCCCATTACTGAATAGTATTAGAGTTGTTAAAACAATAAGCCAAAACATTTTTTGAAAAGGAGCATCCACTGGCATTAGCTAACTTGAATTTACCCTTGACAGTTCAAATCAAGCAAGTGAAAATAATAATCCAGATGAATTGGCAATAAAAATTAGGCCATATGTCTGTTTTTAACATTGATGGCTCTTAATATTTCCAATTTTCTGAATAATTTACATCACAAATGTGTTAAAAAGATAAAAAACACCAAAATGCCATATTTGTGGAAAAATAGATTTATGAAATGTGGTGTTTTGTGCACCGTTTTTGGTGTACTATTTGAGTTGAATAAGCCTAGAATACTCCATTCTAAACACATATTTTTGTTTCATTTTTGGATATCTCTGAATAGTCATATTTTAGACTTCCACACTTTTACTATGCAACTATTATAAAATAGCAAAATACATTTATATAAAGAAAATAATCTTTAATGCATATTAGTTTCAACTGGGCAGATTTGAGAAATCCCATACCCATGCTGCACCTCAAACTAACTAAATTGAAATGTATGGGGGACAATGTGGGCATCAATAGTTTCTAAAGATTCCCCTAGTGATTCCAATATGCAGTAAGATTTAGCACTCAGATATAAGTATTTTTTCAAAGTTACCCAAATAAGTCTAATTTTCAAAGCTGGCTTATAGAGTCTTGGCCCAAACTACTAACAAAGCATTCAATAACACCTTCCAAACCTACTCAAATGGCTAGACACAACCAAATGATCCCATAAAACTTATTTGTAATTTGTAGTATTATTTTCATATAGCCAGCATACTAAATTATTTTAATATTTGTTTCCTCAAGTATGTCTCTTGCAATCATGTTACTATTATAAAGTAACTTTGACAGTCATGTCTTCAGTGATAGAACAGAGATACTTTTAATCTGAGAATGCAGCAATTGTTAGCAGCAAAGCTGGCTGTGGGACCCTGATTCTGGACTCCTCTCATGGGAGCGCCTCCAGAGAGGCCAGACAATGGAAAACTGCAAATGTGACACACACTGATGGAAAATGGCATCTTACAAATTATATGAAATATAATTTAATTATAGTGCAAATAGGCCTGAAAATGTATTTGAACAGAGTAAGTATTAAACAGTGAACCAGAAGTAAGCAAAAATCACAAATATTCTTTTATACTTTGGTTCCAAAAAATCGGAACTTTGTGTTCTTTGAGACACATTAAGGGACTTTTATTATCATGTGCTGCTAGGCACCCAAATTACAAAATAGAGCATCTCCTTCAGAACAGGGTGTTATGCAACCAGAACAAACCTGATCAAACAGATTGACTTTTTATGTCAGCAACTCTTCTGACAAGCTGTGGCATCCTGGGGACTAATTAAGAAATCTAAGGTAACTGGTTAGTACCTTACCACTTATTAAATATTTTGTGTACTACTCCTGTTACAAAGCTATTAAAAAGCACATAATTAAAAAATACTCTATGAAGACCCTTACTACAGTAAATATGACAAAAATAAAGACAAAAGTTTGACACCACTTCAAATTTATCATTGAATTACAAGAAATTACTAGGTCTTATGGGAACAAGTATGTGGTAGTGGTTACAGAGTAAAGAGGTAGGCTTGAAACATCTGTGAACTGCTTTAAGAAATAAGGGTAAATTATAAGCCACTCCATTATTTTTATGGTAGGGCTAAATAGCAATATTGCTAGAACACATCCAAGCTCTCCATATTGACATACACTATTAATGACTTCTGAAAATTCATAAAGCATAATAAACTGCTTTGACCCTGTAGTACAGTTGCAAATGTACTACACAAATAGAACGTTTGTGTGTTCTATTTATTATGTGTTCTATTATAATGTGTTTTGTTTTATTTGCTCACTCTGTACGTTATTTAGAAACTTGTTTTGACTTTACAGCCATAAATATCTATCTGGTTATTCTGCATGATGGATGGTTGATAAAAAATTCATAGGTCAACTGACTTTACAACAATAATTTATCATTGCTAAACCAGTCCCAAGCCAACCAGGAGTAAATGAGAGTCCTCTAACTTGACTTCTTTCTGTAATATGGCATTACTACACGTCATACTATAATTATGTGGCATTAGCATTGCACCCAGAACAGTGTGAGACACTAACCAGTAATGATGAATGTTTGTAAGTGTTAAAGATTTAAAAGCATCCTTCTAACCTGATTCATAAGAACTTTTGAGTTGCGGTGCTGATTGGTGTTGTTATTTGTTTTACAGCTTAAAATTCTACCATGTTCCGTTTTATTGTTAGGTCATTCAGTGTTTTACAGACACTAAATAAAACCATACAATACTTGTTGCTTTCAATGTCAGTGGACTTTAGCGTAACGTGTGATGAATACACACCCCATGAAATGCTTCTTGTTTCCATTACTCTGGTCATTTAAGGGCTTCCAAGGTTCTAGTCTTCTAATCACTGTTCATTAGATGGCTTATTCTTCTTGCAAACTTTATTTGTGAAGTTCAATCTGTTGAGTTAAAGTAAAATGAAAAGAAATGATACTTGTGCTAAAAATACAGCTCATAAATACAGAGCTAACGATGATGAATGGTAAGATTAAACAAACATATTGTCTTCAGGTTCCAGTGGGAATTGTAAATACTTGCTGAAACTGCTCACAGTGCCGGATTTTCCAGAGGCAAAAGTGGAATGTTGCAGCAAATTTTATGTTTTCACCTGCTAATCAGCAAGAAATTAGAGATGGGATGACGAGATAGTAACGCATCAGGCTTAAATAAAGCAATATTTTCCCATTAAATTTTACTTCTGCTGAGCCTTTTTTTCAGATGAAAATGTCTCACTTTTAAAATGAGGCTGAACTATCTTATTGGCAAGCTAGAAAATGCACCCTGATTGCCAATCTGAAATACAAGAAGTCAAAAACTCAGAATTTCTCCAAGTGATGTATTTCCCAAATTCTCAAACATTACCACAGACTTCAAAATTCATGGTAGCATTCCAAGCAAGGTCAAGGTAGGATATTAAGTGGAAGAAGAGAAGAGAGAGAGATTCCATCCCTCACAGGAAGAATGGCACAAAACAAAGTTCAAAGAGAGCAAAGTGGAAAGTACACTTGGAAAATGGGGATGGATTCAGTGCGCCCAAAGGGTAGGGCTCTCTGATTAGAAGTAAATAATGGGAAAGCAGCTTTTAGACTGATAGTCAAAGCCTCACATGTGAGGTGAAGGAGGTTTGCCTTTGTTCTGAGGGAGATGTGAATCACTAAGTGTTTTTGAATAGTAAGGAAACGACTTGGAACAACGTTCTCTAGGGGGATCACATCGGTTAGAATGCGCATGAAAGATCAAAGAAGAAATCTTGTATTTTAGTCTTATCAGATTTGGGGGTAAAGATGTAAAGTACTGAATAAAGATGGAACAAGAGCATTATTCCCAAATGGGAGGGTATGGCCCAGTGAACTCAACCTTTTACATTCAGAACCACTAGGGATCAGGGGGCTCTAGCAAAGAGTGATGAAGTGAAAAGGTTATATATCCTTACTTGAAACATTTTTTGTTTCTATTTTAGTATTGATGCAAGGTTAATCCTAACACTGAATACCATAGTGCCTTTTCACACTGCACTCTGAGTTCCTAAGAAAACTTGATATATAAAACCAATGCTATAGAGAGACACTTCTAAAATGTTCTCTTCCTTTTCTTGCATAGGAAATTGTCATTTCTGGCAGGGATAGAAGAAAGAAAAAATTACGAAACATACCTTCGAAAGTTGAGAATAAAAGCTTCATATCTTAAAAGTAAATAAATAAACAAACTTTCATATAATTTTGCACCCAAATATGATTCTTATTTAATGAAGTTTTAAAAATCTTCTAAGGAGGAATTCAAATATTAATGATGCCTAATAGGTATGGGCTTAAGCTTTAGGAATAGATAGTATTCCTGTGATCTCTGATTACTCAAATGAGAAAAAACTCTAAAAGGAAAATATTATGATAAGCCTGTGGCATGCAAATATGGTATATGGTTTTATTTCAAATAAACACTCAAAAGAAGTAATATCTCAGCAATTAATGACCGTCTTCTGATATGTAGCCTAAAAAGAAGGCATGATGTTATTGTTTTATATTTATTTTAAAAGAAATATAAGTAAAACAATTATGTACATTTTTAGGACAGTAACTTACTAAATAAATGACTACCTCAAATACAGCAAAGAGAGTTTCTAACATTGCTGTTAGGGTACCCACAGTTCCTGCCAGGTTGTAATGCTGAAGTTTTCTTAAAAAAAAAAATAACAAAACAAAACAAAGGAGCAGTACGTTTCAAAAGGATGTCAATTGAGACCTTTTATTGATGAAACCTATTGGGTTAGCCAAAGAATTCATTTGTTTCCATGCCCCCCCCCCATAAGATGGCTCTAACAGTGCTTAGTTGACTTTAACTTCTTTTGAAACAATTTTGTTAGATCATATTGTGGCAGCTTTCATATCAGTGTACATTTAAAAAATATTATCAAAATTGGTGAATTTTTGTGTAGCCATTTTAATACTGAAGATGGAAGAAAATATGCAACATTTTGGCATATTATGCTTTATTATTTCAAGAAAGGTAAAAGCACAACTGAAATGCAAAAAGACATTTGTGCAGTGTATGGAGAAGGTGCTGTGACTAATCGAATGTGTCAAAAGTGGTTTGCGAAGTTTTGTGTTGAAGATTTCTCATTGCACTATGCTTCACAGCTGGGTAGACCAGTTGAAATTGATAGCAATCAAATCAAGACATTAATTGAGAACAGTCAATGTCATAGCATGTGAGAGATGCTGACATACTCGAAGTAAACAAGTCAATAAAGTTATTGGTATTGGTGAAAATGAAAAATGTGTCTTGTATTTTATGGAAAAAAGCTAAACTGACTTTTTGGCTAACTCAATACTTTCTAGAAGTAAACTGGTCAAACATATGCACAGCTGGAGAAAACAGATTGTGAAAATAGGTCCAGCTAGAAACTATGTTGGGTATCCATTTAGATACAGTTATTTGCCATTCGTGAAGGGAGATTGGTGAACCACAGTGGATTCACAGGGATGTGAACCACAGTGGAATTTCATAGGGTAGCTACACATTAGCTACTTGTAATAACATCAGGATAGGTGGAAGTTGAAGAGGGATGCTACCAAGACAGTTGGGCAGTATTATTTAACTAATACTCGAGAGTCTTTATTCCTAAAAAATTTTTTTGTTGAGAGAAGATGAGTACAACTAGTGCCTGTCAGCAGAGAGCTAGCCAAGAGATCTGCTAACTTCTACCTGTTCTTGTTCCCATTTTGGTTATGTGGTGTTACTTTCAGAATTGCACTTTTCTTCAACTTGTCATGTCTGCTGCCAAAATTTTTTGTAAACATGAGGTTCTAGAGTGGTGACTCCATGTGGCAGAGGAAAGGAAGATATTACCATGTTTTATACAAAATAAGTACATCCATATGTTAAATAAAAGTTATATTATTGTTACAATGATGAAAATAATCAAGAACATGTTACTCTCCTGATCTACTAGGACATATATGCAACCGTATAATTAAGTAATTGGGAAAACATTTAGCTAAAAATGTGTTAACAGTAAATTCAATATAGGTGAATCATGTATCACACCAGCCAAAACCTGGACTACTCCTCTCCTCAAAAATCTCACAGCTTAAATGTGTATACTTTTAATCATGACACTCAAAATGATCACAATTTGAATAAATTTTAATAATTTTACTATTTTCTATGTATCACCTGCCATCCTTAGTTCACACAACACACTCCCAATTCTGGAAGAGTTTATATCTTCTTATTATATTTTCTTTCTTTTTATTAATTCCTCAGGCAGGAGGTATATTTTTCTCCAACTCTGCTTTAAAATATTTATTGTTTTTCAAGGTCTAAATCAAAATATATCTACCTTCAGTTTTGTGAAAGATAATTTCAAAATAATGACAAGACAAGCCACAGGCTGCAAGAAAATATTGCAAAAGATACATCTGATAAAAGATTGTTATCCAAAATATACAAAGAACTTTTAAAAGTCAACAATAGGAAAACAACTCAACTAAAAAAACATGAGCAATGGACTTTAACACTCATCTCACTAAAGAAGTTGTACAGGTGACATATGAAAAGATGCTTCACATTGTATATGATCATAGAAATGCAAATTAAAGTAAAAATGAAATGCAACTATATCCTGACTGCACCTAATGCTGGTGAAGATGTGGAGGATCAGGAATTCTCATTCATTGCTGGTAAGAATGCAAAAATTACACATCATACCGGGACACTCTATGACAGTTTCTTATCAAATTAAATTTACTTTTATCATATGATTCACCAATCACACTCTTTGGTATTAACCCAAAGGATTTGAAATTTTATGTCTACAAAAAACCTACCCATGGCCCTGGCTGGTGTGGCTCAGTGGAAGGGTGCAGGGGCCTGCGAACCAAAGGGTCGCTGCGCTGGTTCAATTCCCAGTCAGGGCACATGCCTGGGTTGCAGACCAGGTCAGGTCCCTAGTAGGTGGCGCACAGGAAGCAACCACACATCAATATTTCTCTCTTTCTTTCTCCTTTCTCTGTCTAAAATAAATAAATAAAATCTTTTTTTAAAAAAGGCCTACACATGGATATTTATAGCAGCAATATTCATAATTGCCTAAACTTGAAAGCAATCAAGGTTTTCTTTAGTAGGCGAATGGATAAATTGTGGTGTATCTAGACAATGGGATATTATTCAACACTAAAAAAAAAAGAGCTATTAAGTTATGAAAAGACATGGAGAAACCTTATTAACTGAAAGAGGCCAATCTGAAAAAGCTACAGCATGAGCCCAAATACATGACATTCTGAAAAAGGCAAACATATAAAGACAATAAGAAGATCAGTGGCTTCCAGGAGTGGGGAGATTGGAGGGATGAATAGGTGGAGCGTAGAGAACATTTAGAGGCATGAAAATACTCCGTATAGTACTGCAATGGTGGGTCTATGTCATTACACCTTTGTGAAAACTCATAGAATATACACCACCAAGAATGAATCATAATGTAAATTATGGATTTTGGATGATTATGATGTGTCAATGTCGCTTCATCAATTTTGAGGAAACAATAACTCAAATAAGTACATTTTAAAGATGTTGAAAGAAATTGAAAACTGTTAGACTGGAATAAAATATAGACAGGATGATTTATTATAGTTTGTTCCATTTAATTTTCAGGGTGCTGAGAAATAAACAATGAATCACAATTACAGGGAGTCAAAGATAAAGAAAGGTGGTCTAAAATAGTTGGTGTCCAAGAATGGCATGCTTATGCAAGAGGAAGTCTTACAGCGACAGGGGTTTTTTAGCACAGGTTGAATATTGTAGAGGGGATGCCTATAATTAGCAGACATTTCAGGGAAAGTGAGTACAGGACAAATAATGTAGATTTTTTCAAAGACTTTTTAGGAAGATGTTGCATTACAGCCTACATTGCAAACCTTCAAAAGTTATTATTTCCTCAAATAATCAAGCTTGTTTTTCACAGTTTTAAACATTATCAACATGAATCTAAACCCTTAGAATCTTGACTTCTGACATAACACCTTCACTCTCAAAGTTGACTTAAAAACTTTTTATGATTCATTGAATGTGTCATAAATTGTTCTTTTTATCAATTTGTACCAACTAATAATATCTACATCTTTATCATTATCATGAATTTAAATAAAATATCCATGGATATCAGCCTGGACGTAAGAATCTTTCAAGAGACAGCAAGAGAGAAAAAAGCAACCCTGGCGGGGTGGCTCAGTTCACTGGAGCATCATTCCGCACACCAAAAGGCTGCTGGTTTGCTGTCTGGTCAGCGCACATACCTAGGCTGTGGATCCCATTCCCAGCTGGGGCACATTAGGGAGGCAACAGATCAATCTTTCTCTCTCACATTGATGTTTCTCTCTCTTTCTCTCTCTTCCTTCCTCTCTCTCTGAAAACCAATAGAAATATCCTTGGATAAAGATTAAATTTAAAAAAATAGAGAAAGAAATAGAGAAAAGCATTTCTTTTTCATTCTTTATAACAATAAATTAAATGAGTAATATTCCAGGCTTA
Source organism: Glossophaga mutica (assembly GCA_039655065.1). NCBI lineage: Eukaryota > Metazoa > Chordata > Mammalia > Chiroptera > Phyllostomidae > Glossophaga > Glossophaga mutica. The sequence continues at coordinate 147,958,477 of CM077306.1, forward strand.
GAAAATTTTGTGAGTTAAATAACAATATCGATAGATTTTTATTATTGTTGCTTTTTAAGTTTTTTACAGGCTAGTAAAATGGCTGTTAATTGAAAGTAAATTTAGTGAGTTTAAATCAGGAAATGAGGTTTTTGACATATTGTGTTTGTGACTAGTGATACAGTTTTGCATATATTTTAATTATTTCTGCATATGTCATTTTAATTATTCTTCATATTTTTAAAATTATTATTAGCTCTTATAATCATTTCCCAAACTTTTCTTAAAAAAAGGGGAGAAATTGAGACAACTGTAATAGAATAACAATAAAAATGATTTAAATAAAAGCTATTATTTAACAAAGTACTCTATATGCAATCTTTAAGTGTTAGATATCCTGATGTGTTTAAAGAGACTTAATACAAGATTTATTAAAAGTTTATATGATAGAGCTTGACAGACTTTTTTTTAAGTCAATGGGTTTGGGGTTTTTTGTTACTTAACATGGGCAATTTTAATTTAAACTATGAAAAATATCAATCATCGATGTTTCCTCAGGCCTAAATACAATCTCAGCACAAACAGAGGAAAGTACGTATAGTCTATAAAAATGATAAGTACAGCCTATAAATTACTTATAGGCTGTACTTACCATTAGATTCCATTATATTAAAATGAGAATGTTTATAAATATACCTAAGTTATTACATCATGCACCTTTAATAATTTCCTTATTAAAATTCATTTGGCAGCATTTAAAAAACATTTAAGTCCTTTAGGTGAATAGCTTTTGATATGGAATGCAAATATATTCCCTTAATTTACATACTTGATAGACATAAACTACATTATTATATATTAAATGACTAACTGATTTATTTACCCTAAAGCTTAATTTTAAAAACAGAGGTTCAAGATACATCATATGTAGAATTTTAGCTGAATAGCTTCTTAAGACCAAGCCTTCATTTGCTTTGTAAAAAGAAAAAAAACTAAATAATTTAAAAAGTGCCTTGTGAGAATTTTTAAAGTAATATTTATTGAGCTTTCATATTATATCAAACCCTGTATTATATAATTTAACACACTTGTCAGTTTATAATTAATATATAAGAAACATTTAATTACATTAAAACATAATTTGGTTGTAACTCTATACCCACAACAAAGGGGCCAGACCACTCATCACTGATTTTGACTCCCTCGTGGACATTCCTGCCATTATGTCTCCTCCCCTTCATTTTTGAATCCTTGGAGAAATCTAAGAAGATAGAAGAGGTGTGAAGGGAAAAAATGAGCTAAATTGTTGCAGGGATGGGAGTGAGGTTTTTCAAATATTAAGTATAATAGGCTATTTTAAAAATTATTTTTTCCTATATAAATTTCCTCTAATAGTTCAGATTATAAGAATTGTGGAATTTTGCAATTTCCTTTCCTCCTTCTTCCCCCATCATACTTTTGTAATCACATACTCTTATTTTTAATATTTTTCAGTTTAGTTGCAATTCAAAGAAGAAGAAATACTTTGAATAAGAATCACAGTTAAATCCTGATCCTTACAAGATCTAAATAAAAACCACATCTCAAGTGCCTTATTAAATCATTTGAAGTTAGACAGTTTTGGACAAGTGATAATCATAGTTATAATAACATGAAATCATGTATGTATATTCGCAGTCTATTAAATCAGAAACAGAAGTGTCTCGGTGTGTCTCATAATTATTCGCAATGGACAAAAGAAATGCTTTACCAAGGAGGGACTTATAATATAAAGAAAAGTAATGTATATTTAGGAAGTCACTGTCTATTTAGATCAGTAGTGGTCAGTGGTAATTTTAAGCCTAAAGCGACACGTATTTAAAACTATTCCTATCTGCCCACTCATACCATAACAAACCATAGTGAAATTAGGTATTTATGTAATTTCTGGACTGCCACATTTAATTATGCGCATTCCAAATTAGGTTGTATTGGAGCCCATGTACCAAGAACCTTAGGGGACTGAATGTAATTACTCTGTTTAGAAGGTGGAAAGCTATTTTAGATCTTCCATTCCTCCTGCATTAGGATCAGGGTTGTACCAACCTGCTATAATTTAAAGCCATTATTGAAATCTTCATAGCATGATATAATTCCTTTTGCATCTTTGAAAGCCTTGGCATAAGGCAGCTTATTTCCAAAGACTTTCCCACAATGACATAGTAATCACATAATGTGTAACCCAGAAAATGTCCCATTGTTACTGAGTACTTACTGAGTATTTAAAAATGGCCAATTTTGGGTATATGGTTTATATGAGGACTGCTAAGTAGGGCTATTAAACTCCATGATAAGACATAAACCTACAGAATGTGGTGGTAGTTTGCTATATATTATGATAGCTTCTCTCTTTAATAAAGAGAACTTTATTATCACACAAAGAATATTATCAAATTTTTTAACAGTTTACAAAATTGTTTGAAAAGTTTTTTTTTTTTTTTTTTTTTTTTTTTTTTAGTAATAACAGGTTGAAATTCTGAAGCTGCTGAATTCACATTTTCATCCTACTGTATTTGCTATGAAAGATAGACAAAAGAAATTTCACAATGGAGAAAGACCTTCATTCTAAGTGCCACTCTAACAAGGTGATCCACTTATGTAGGATAGGCCACAGAATCGTTTGGTTAATACTATTTTATCTGCTTTGAATCACGCATAAATGTGATGATGATGATGAAAAAATAGATGATGCAAAGTGAGATAATTTGAAGAGAACTCACAAATTATTTACTTACAAATATATAAAGTATATAAAACACAGAAAGTACAATAACCCAGTGAACAACATCTAAGCCTTTACCACTCCTAGGCCAGAGGGACAAGAAACAGGTTAGTTCCTGGGCCCCTGAAGAAGATAGTAAGTGTAAACTCAGCAGTAGTCTTCAGTGGAAGGACACATTTGTCTCCATGCAAGTGCTTAAGAAGAAGCCAAAAGCAAAGATCCCATGACCATTTTCTCCTCCCTTCCTTCAATCTCCTGCTGGTCTTCCTGCATCCAACAGAAGCCAGGGAACTTAGGCAAAATTTTAACACGATCCACGTAGGTGAGTCTTCCAGAAGAGAGAACGACATAGAGGAAAGTAGACAGAGGATCTGGGAGGTCACTGCAATAAGGACAGTATTAAACAAAAAACACACTTCTTCAAAATGCAAAATGAAACATCTTTCCTATATAAAAAATGGAAAATAAGTAAAATAAATCATGGTGTAAACTATCCCTTTCTACCGATTATTATTTTTCCTAATGATAGTGGAAAAACAACAGCAACAACAAACAAAACACCTCCTTAGGCATGGATACATGGAACAGATGGGCAGACCTCTGAGGGAAGAGCGTTGGGGTGCTGGAAGAGGTTGGCCAAAGAACATGTATGCATATATGCATAGCCCATGGACACAGACAACAATGAGGTGAAGGCTAGGGGTGGGGGTGGGAGCTGGGTGGAGGGGAACAAAGAGGGGAAATGGGGGACATCTGTAATAGTGTCAACAATAAAATCAATTAATCAATAAAAGAATTAGGGCAATCTTTGGGATGGTTTTATTTTGTGACTTAAATGATGATACCAAAGACCCAGTTCCTCTTTGTATCTCTGCCTGACTTAGTATCAATATTAACTTAAAGCTGATGCCTCAAGGTGGCAAAATGGCTGCAGCACTTCCAGGCTTTATATCTGGAAGAAAAATGCAAAGAGAAAACTGGCCCTTGTAATTTTATTTACCCAGAACTTTCAGAAAATTTTTCATCTACATCTATTGGGCCTGAATTGAATCACCTGCACCAATCTCTGTAGTCAGAAGAGAACCATATGTGTATTGGTTTAGGATGAGGTTATAGAAAGCAGTAACTGACAGAGAGTAGGAGTACCATCCCTCAAACTGATGTCTGAGTCAGCATCACCCCCAACGGTATGGTGGCAGCATTTAGAAAGAGGCAGAATTACTATTGTGACAATCTCAGTATTTAGTACTGCCCCTTTACTCTCTATGGTCCCTTTAACAGGTGAGGAAACAGGCTTAAACAGATCAAGAACATTTCCTGATGGCATTCAACTATTAAATAATAAGGCAGGTGTTATACTTTTAGTTTTCTAGTTTAAATTCCTATATATTTCCAACCACTATAAATTGCTATAAGAAGTAATCTGCTGTATAAAATGTCCTGTGGTCTTTTGAGTAAGGGCTTTTAAAATATAAAGCGCAAAATCTAAAGCATAGATAAAATTAATAATTCAATATACCCACTTCAAGAAAATATTTTTTAAATATAAGCATTAGTAATCAATTTTATAACAGATTAAGGACTAAGGCTCACTAATACATTTTTGAAAACAAAATTTGGAACACAGAGAAACTTGGAACAAGAATTACTACTACTCAATGAGTGTAACATATATAGGCATTCGACTATTCTACACGTAAAATTAAGACTGTCTATGAATTTGAAAAAATAATCAGATTACCAAATGTTTTAACTATATTTTATTGATTATGGTATTACAGTTGTCCCAATATTTTCTCCCCTTTATCCACCTCTGCCCTGTGCCATCCCACCCTCCAGCACCTCCCACCCCCTTAGTTCATGTCCGTGGGTGGTACATATAAGTTCTATGGCTTCTCCATTTCCTATACTATTCTTAACCTTCCCCTGTCTATTTTCTGCCTACCAATTATGCTTCTTTTTCCCTGTACCTTTTCCACCCTTTCTCCACCCTCTTCTTCCCTGCTGATAACCTTCCATGTGATCTCCATTTCTGTCATTCTTCCCCTGTTCTAATTGTTTGCTTAGTTTTTGTTTTTTTTAGATTCAGTTGTTGATAGTTGTGACTTTTTTGTCATTTTACTGGTCACAGTTTTTTATCTTATTTTTCTTAGATAAATCCCTTTAACATTTCAGGTAGTAAGAGCTTGGTGATGATAAATTCCTTTAACTTTACCTTATCTGGAAGCGATAATTTTGCTAGATAGAGTAATCTTGGATGTAGGTCCTTGCCATTCATGATTTTGAATACTTCTTTCCAGGCCCTTCTTGTCTGTAAGTTTTCTTTTGAGAAATCAGCTTACAGTCTTATGGAAACTCCTTTGTAGTTAACTCTCTCCCTTCTTCTTGCTGCTTTTGAGATTCTCTCCTTATCTTTAATCTTGGGTACCTTAATTATGATGTGTCTTGATGTGTTTCCTAGTGGACCCAACTTCTTAGGGATTCTATAAGCATCCCGGACTTGCATGTCTAGTTCCTTTGCCAGATTGGGGAATTTTTTCTTCATTATTTGTTCAAATAAGTTTTCAATTTCTTGATCTTTCTCTTCTTCTTCTGGTACCCCTGTGATTTGGATGTTGGAATGTTTAAAGTTGTCCTGGAGGTTCCTCAGCCTCTCCTGATTTTTTTGAATTCTTGTTTCTTCAGTCTGTTCCAGTTGGATGTTTATTTCTTCCTTTTGTTCAAAATCATTGAGTCCCAGTTTCCTTCTCTTCACTGTTGGTCTCCTGTATATTTTCCTGTATTTCACTTTGTATAGCCTTCATTTCTTCCTTTATTTTGTGACTTAACTCAATAATTTCTGTGAGTATCCTGATTATCAGTGTTTTGAATTATGCATATGATAGGTTGTCTATCTCCTCATTGCTTAGTTCTTTTTCTGGAGTTTTGATCTGTTCTTTCATTTGGGTCATGTTTCTTTGTCTTGGTGTACCTGTTATGTTAAAGGAGTGGAGCCTTAGGTATTTGCCAGGGCAGGGCAACCCACATCGCTGCGTTGTGGTGCTGTATGTGGGGGAGGGGTCCAAGAGGGAACAAGGCCTCTTGCTTGCTTTCTCAGCTCTCACCCCACTTTCCTTCACTTCCCTTTCTTCCCTCAAGTTAACTGGGCCCTTTCAGGTGCTGATTCCAGGTGGATGGGCTTGTGTATGTTCTAGGAATTCATAGGCCTCTGCAATGGATTCTCCTGTGAGACTGAGAGTTTCTCTTGCTGCTGCAACCCTTATAGGACTTTACAGGCAGAGGTTTTTGAGGCTTTATTTCCCTACACTGAAACCCAGGGTTGCATGGTCTGTCTTATTCCCCAGTTATTCCTCCTGGCTTATCTCTACGTGAATGTCCACCAACTGCTGCCTGGTCACCCCAGCTGCCCCTCTTTGCCCTTCTTATCTCTTTGGTTTTCAGACTTCCATGCATTTTGATTTTCTGGAAGTTCTGGTTGTTTTTTTATTTTTTTAATTCATTGTTATTCTTCTTTTGGTTGTGTGAGGAAGTGAAGCATTTCTACCTATACCTCCATCTTGGCTGTCCCAATTACAAAAATTATGGAGAGGAATGAAAGAAGTAGTCGTTGTGCAACTACTGCATCTATGGATAAAGTACTAAGTATTTAAAATATGCTTAAATATGCATGTATATTTTTGATATCCTGAATTCTATGAATTGCCTAATTTATCATTATCCTACTTTTTTAATGTTTTTGTTTGTGTCTTTGAATGTTTGTACATGGTAGGTAATAGTTTTATATTTAATAAAATTTATAAAATAATTATAAAGATATTTAACTGTGTCTTTTCTTATTTACATCCTGACACTATTAGACCAAATTATGAATCTAGGCTCCTTTAAACCTTTTAATCCATGTAAGTATCAAGTCCAAAGCAAAAAGAAAAATGACTCATTCCCCAAGTACATGGTTTCTTCTGCAAAAAGCAAAAGAAATCAAAGAAAAAGTTGAAACAAAAAGTAAGATCTTACCGTTTCAGAGAATCAATTTCTCTCACATTGAGGCAAACTTTATCCTTTGTCAGGCTTGCTCACTACTGAACAAAGTTGGGAAAACATCACATAGATGAAATGTCTGGCTTTTCATGTTATGCTCCCTGGGAGTTAATAAGGGTTTACAACCTACTTCCAAGCTCCAGACGTTGAACACAGTATTGGGCTTACTATAAATATAGAATGAATACAATGTTTGGAAGAGAGAGGGTGCAAATTATTAAATATTATACAATGTTAAATATTACGTTAGATTTTTCTTTTTTAGTTTGTTTTTATATAAAATGATCAAAACTTTTATAACAGCCTAAAGTAATTCCTGCCCTTGTCAGCAGCTGGTGCTCAAGTTTGGAAGTTGTGGAGGTGGGGGCAAAATATAGGAAAGAAACATGTGTGACGCTTCCCAAAAAGTTGCTTATTATGACCAAATTGCAACGTATACTTCTTTTATTAATATTTCATATTTAGGAAGATTCCTTGTAACTATCAGGAAAGTATTTTAACTGTGTTCACATACTGACATTAAATTTGGTATAATATATAACTTGAACCAATCAATAAACTATACTATATTTAGAAAATGCAATTTAAATTTTCAATTAACCATGTATTCATATTTACTGAACATGGAATATATACCTCTTCGACAGTCCCTTTCTGAGTAGGCAGAACATAGTACACGTGTTAAGTTATATGAGATCACACAGGCTGGATTTATCCCCTCATGGGATGAAAGTCTTATTAGTCTGAATTTGGAATGGTCCACAGCTTCTCCCCTCTCATCTGCATTTGATTTTGGCCAGCAGTGCAAAGTCTGTGGAAAATCAATGCACTCAGTGACATAGGGGTGGTAGGAAGTACTGGCCGAGTCCATATTGAGGTTAAGTTTTTCTTATAGCCTTTGATTCATTTGGCAGCCCATCCTGTGTAGCAGACCTTTGTGTTGCCTTCAGAGCATGAGGAAGCTGACTTTCCTTATAAAGGCCACATTCCTGCCAAGGAACAGAGCAGGTCCCCAAAGTTTTGCTGTACAGAAATCTATGGAACATAAAAAGCAATAATTAAGAATGTAGATATGGTCTGTCTCTTAGAGTTTTAGTAATAGATGGAAGTAGCTCATTGGGATTGGAAAGTGCCAGATTTTGTTTTCAGGCCCATTTTAAGGCTCCCTATACCTTCTTAGAAATCTACTTGCTTTATCTTTTAGCAACACATTCTTTATTAAAACAATCAAAATCCCATGACTTCAACCGGAAGCATGATTAATTTAAGTCTCATGTATTTATTTGCCTAACTCAACAGAGGTAGGAAAGGAGTAAATAAATAAACATTTGTTGAACAACTATTGCCCTGTGTTGACAAAATATTAATTAATTCATGGAGGAGATGATCAGAAAATTAATTAAAATTCACCTCGTGTTTATCTCTAGAAGATAGAATAAAAAACCAATTGACTAGGTAGATATATGAGATAACGAAAATTATACAAAACAATATACTACTTATATTAAAATATTTGTTAATAATTTAGGTAATAATTTCTTACCAGGCACATAGTAAGTTATTTTAATTCGAGGGCCTCTCTCTTTTGCCACTGCATGTCTGTCTGTCTTTTTAAAACCCTTCAGTATGGAAATGTATATGTATTAATTTCCATTTGCTTTCAAAACAGATTAGAACACACAAGTTTACAAGCTTTGCACTACTGATTCCATCTGCAGCCTATGAGCTGAAGTAGGATGTGCTTGTCATTAAGCTGTCTCTCAAGATTTGCAGGATGGATTATTGTTAGGAATGTTTACTATAGATGAGTAAACTCATTTCAGTTAAAGGTTATATGTTAAAGTGTATCTCAGAGGATCAATTTTTTTTGACTAAGGTTCTTTCCCCAAACTAAAGGTCTAAGTAACTTTCTGCTTTAAAACCTTAGGGTTATCTTACTTTTGTACTTGTAAACTAAGCTTCTAACAACTGATTATAATTTTAATTACTAATTTGGTTTCATAAACAACTATGAAAAGATAAGCAATGTAAACATAAGAAAATCAATCTATTTTTAATGCAGTCTTGTATACTTAACAACTCTGCTCTGTTTGACAAATTTAATGTTGGTAAAATCATAGCAAATATATTTAACAAATCTGAAAGAAACTGCTCTGCATGGTAAATTGTTTTACTTGAAAATAAGAGTATGATATGGGAGACTTTTCAATGATTTTTTTTTTAAAGATCTTAAAACAAAAGTCAAGTCACAAGTTGTTTATATAACATTTTGGACAGTTTTTTGATTTGAAATATATTTGAGTATCATGGTCATTCATTATTCTCGTTTTTTGTAGTGACAGTTCACTTTAATAAAGCTTACTGTTCATCATGAAATGTTACTATTTGATACAAACTGGAGTTCTCAGTTCATTAGTGCATTTTTAAAACACTGAAATACTATCTGGGCTGCCCTAGTTTCATTTCTCATTCTAGTCCCAAAGATATCTCACCTTTGTATGTATATTCAATTGTCAGATGTATATGGATGACTTGCAAAATCTTATTTTCTGTTCAGTTCTCTCTTCCTAAGTTCTAGGCTGCAGCTATCCTGTTGGAAGTCTTCACAAGGATGTCTTCCACATACATTAAACTTGACTGCCCCAAACTAAACCCTCCTCATTTTTTTCTTCTTTGTATTCCTGATTCAACGAATAGCATCATATTTCACCAAGTCCTAAAACCAAGCACCTGAGAGCTTTTGAGTTTTCCTTTTACCTTACTCCCGTATATGAAATTGATCATAAAATCTTGTTGACTGTATCTCTTGGACCATCATTATTAAATAGTCTCCTTACCACATCTTTTGCCTATCATTTTATTTCTTCCTAAAATAAAAATATGGCCATGACATTTTTATGATTTAAATCCCCTATGCTGCCAAATATTGCAAGTGTACTCACAGGATTTATGACACCTTTGAGCCCCTGGCCCATGGCTTCCTCCTCACATCGGCAGTCTCCTCCCTTTGGCCAGGCCACAGCCACAGCCATGGAACTCGTCCAGTTCTTTAGCTGCCAGGCTCTGTCTCACTGCCCTGTCTTTCAGCAGGCAGTCCCCCTATATGTCCAGAATACTCTTCACTTTCCCTCTCCCTTCCTCCCATTTACTGGCTTAACTATAACTTAAACATCTGTCTTAATCTCTACCTCAGTTCCTCTAAAAGTCTTCTCATGGCCCTCAATTAAATCTCCCCTTTAGAGAAAGGGGTCTCTTAAGTACGCTTTTATTGCACACTGCATTTTCCTCTCATACCATCACATTTTACTGAAGTTGAGTCTTTAGTTGCTTGTAAAACTGTTATTTTATTATATCTTTCTCACTAGATTATGATCTCTATTGAAAGCCCTGTCAAACTTTTCTGTCAAACTCTGTGGATAGTATCCAGCCATGCACTATAGAAAATGGAGACATTTATTGAAGAAGATACAAGATGCAAGACACGTACATAGGACAATGACGCCTCAGTCCCCTTCAAAGTAGGCACCTTGGGACCTTGAACAGTTCTCCCAGCATCTCTTCCACTGTTCAAAATACTCTGCAAAATCCTTTGTTAGAATTGCCATCAGCTGCACCATCATATTTTCCTGAATCTCATTGATAGTCTGAAATCTCTTCCCTTTCAAAGGTGATTTTAGTTTTGGGAAAAGCCAGGAGTCGCAGGACACCAAATCTGGGCTTTAGGGGGTTGAGTCACCTGGGTGACTTGACGTTTTGCCAAAAACCTCTGCAGGAGACATGATGCATGAGTGCGCACATTGTGTGATGAAGCTGTCAATCACCGGTTGCCCATAGTTGTGGCTGTTTTTGTTGTACTGCATCTCTCAGCCGACAAAGATCATTGAGGTAGTGCTCCTTATTCATCATTTGGCTTGGAGGGGCGTAATCTTGAGGAGGGGCATAATCTTGATAAACAACACCTTCCCAATCAAAAAACACAATTAACATGGTCTTGATCTTGTTGCAACTTTTCTGTACGTTTTTCAGGCATGGAGAACCAGGCAACTTCCATTGGGACTACTGGGCCTTTGTTTCTGGATCATAGCTGTAGACCCATGAATTATCTCTAGTTATGACCTTCTCGAGGAAATCTGGTTCATTCATAGTGGTTTGAATCAAGCCATTAGCAACTGTAGCGTGATATTCTTTTTGCTCTTAGAGCAGAAGCTGCAGAATGAGTTTTGCCACACCAGGTTTCATGCGTCAATATCTCAGACACAGTAGTCTTTGGAATCCCCAGATCAGCCTCTACTTCTCACACTGTTAGCTGCCGATCTTTGTTGATTGCAGCCTGTACATGGTCATGATTCTCAGGTGTTCTGCTTGTTGCAGGCCTCCCAGAATGTGGATCACTTTCAACAGATTCTTGACTATCTTTGAAGTGTTTGTGCCACACTTTTATTTGTGTTGCACTTGTCCCATTGTCCCCGAAAACCTTCTAAATCATCTGAATACTTTCCATGGAGGAATGTTCAAGCTTAATGCAAAACTTGATCCAGATGTTGCTCTACTCACTCAGTCATTTGGAATGCAATGGACACACAGTACACATACTCATTCAGTGGTGTCTACTGCCCCCACTGACTGGTATAGTGAAGTTGTCATTTTCGTGCATGTGCATTCCAGTCCACGCTCCTTGGCTGCCAGTTTACATCAATGTCATGCAAACTGTACTTGTTATACTAACAATGACTAGACTTTTTCCTAGACAGACCTCATAAATCCTTTGCCTAGAATGATATGTAGGTGTCTAGTGAATATTTACTGAATATACAAATGGTTGAATGTTGGTATGAATAGTAAATTTGAGCTGAATTTTATCGATAACAGTTCTTCTAGAAACTTTGTATGTATTCTGATATTTGTGTCTTAAGTTTTAATAATGTTTAATAAATTAAAATTGATTCAGATATATTACATTTAAACACAGCATTGATTCGATATTGTAATTGGAAATATATATCTAGAGCTCAGCTAAAAACATTACACAAATGTTAACAGATATCAAATTGACCTTATAATGTTACTTAATTTCATTTATAATTGAAAATTATTTCAGCACAGTGGCATACTCATTTTCTTTTTTAAATTTAGGGTATATTACTCAGTGCCTTCTGCTAATTCAAAACATGATAATTATTTTCCTATAAAGTTTATTTGAGTGGGACAGTCTTACCATTAATGGTGTCATAAACAAAAATAAAAGCCAACTGGCTATTTTTCATGAAGCTTCAATTCTTGAAGATTATAGATTTTCTCTTGTTTAAAATGTATTTTCTCTCTGATAAATATACTTAGAGTAACTTGATTTTATATGGGATGATTCAAACATGTATCACCTACATTATTTATTTTCCTTGTACAGATAAAAGAAAATCTTTATTTGGGTAGCTGTCCATTTCCATCTTAGAAAGGAAATAATCTATGTTCATAAAGTAAGTACCAAGAAGGCAATGACAGTTTGAAAAATCGGCATGGGAACTGTCCAAATGGAATTAGATTTTGGGAGTTTCGTATGCATGTGTTAGAAAATGATAGATGAGTTTCCATAATTTAATTTGTTTCACATGTGTAAAGATGTAGTCAGCAAAGAGCTTTTTTTATTTTCACTGGAAACTAACGCCCTCATAGATTAGAACAGTAAGCAACAAGTGCAGAAACTCACTGGTGGTATGATCACATTTATTTTTTCATGACATAAATATAAAAGAATATATGAAGAAAAATGCAGGGTATTGTGATTAGTTAAACTTTTATTTCAGATTTCTTTTTTACCACTGACCATTGACAACCCACCATCATAAATTTTCTAAACAACTAACTGACTTATTTATATTGTATATGTTGCTTATACTTTTTTTGAAGATGATATCATTTATACTAAGAACCTAGGAAAATGCACAAACTATTTAAAAATAATATATTTGGTAAAGTTAACAAAACACAATCAACATGTATAAAATAAGTAATTTTTATTTACACTAGCAATAATCTGCTAGAAAAATAACAGAAAGTAAGACAACTATTTCAATCGTCAACAATAAGTGTACTAAATATTTGGTCTTTAGGAATTACCTATGAATGCTGCCAATTAATAGGTAGCATTTTAATCAATGGCTGTCAAAAGGAAGTGGGGAGGGGAGCACTGGATAAAAAAAGGAAAGGGATTAGCCAAAGAACATATATGGATTATTCTAAACTGAGCAGTTTCTTAAGCAAAGAATTAAAGACAACCTGTGTCACCAAAGGAAATGATATTTAATGTATTTTAAATCTACAATATGCACTAATACATAGCAGTCAAAAGCAAAGAATTATGTAAATAAAAGTGACATGACTAAATATGAAAAAGAATGTTGAGGTAAATGAGAAAGAGAATATTATCTATAATGCTATACTAGTTATGAAAATTCTGTAGACACAAAAGATGTATTATTGGTTCTGAAATACACAAATATAAAAATACATGATTGGAATATAAATTGCAAAGCATGCATTAAATTCACTAAAAGTAGTACCTATTGAGATAAGTTGATATAACTGAGATAAAAAATAAAAGTGAACACAGACTCATGTTGGAGCCAATAATGATGGTTTGGCCAAACCATCTATATGGTTTCTCCAGTCCATCTATTTTAGTGAAAGATTTTCACACATATCTGACAATTATTGACAGTTCAAACCATTAAAATTAGCAAAGTTTTTAAAAGATTTGAAATATGTAATTAAAAGCTTGATTTATTGGAGATTATATTCTTTCAAAAATACCACTTACCAACTGGTTCAAGAAGAAATAACAACATAACATCTAGGAATAAACACATCAAAACAGGTGTATATAAAAAAGAGCATAAATTGTTATTAAAAGACATTACAGTGATGTCTTCTTAAGTAAGAAGATTCCATATCATAAATATATCACTTTTTCCAAATTGATCAATAAATTTCATGTAATTCCAATGAGACTGAGGGCTAAAAACAATATAAATACTCCTGAAAAAAATGAGAATAGATTGTGAGGCTAACTAAGGCCATGTGGTGTTGGCACAGAAATAGACAAAGTGGGATGGAGTGGGATTGTCAGAAACAAAATCAAATTTGAAATATAAGGCAAGTGGCTTTGAAGAGCAGTTGGAATGAGTGAGTGGACCAGGAAATAAATGGAGTTTATTTATTGTGTATCATTAAAAAATAACTCAAATGGGTTTTCTACCTCATACCATAAATAAAATTATTCCTTCATGGATTGAAAGCTCTAATGCTAATGTTAAAATAAAAAATAGAAAAGAAGAGAGCAAACCATACAAAATAGTATTTCAAAGAAGAAGAGATATAAATGACTATTCACATATGAAAAATATTAACCTTGGTTAAAAATCAGTGAAATAGTAAAGACTACATTATAATATTATTTAGTACACCCTACTTGGGCAAACTTTAAGAAGTCTGCTAGTTTTCAATGTTGAATCAACAGGGACTTTTAAACCATTCTGGTAGGTGTATAATATGAAAACATAAACTTTCATATAATCTACAGCAATTTCACTATGATGTGTGTACAAGAAATTCTAGAGTACACATTAAGAAACATATACAAGAAAGTTCATTGCATTACTGTTCATAATAACAAAATCTGAAAATAGGCCAGTTTCTTCAATAGGACATGGACAAGTAAAATCATGTTTTTGAAAAATAAAATATTATAAAACAGTGAAAATAGATATGTTTTATTATAAAACTATATAGTCTGTTATATTAAAACTGTTGAAGAAGAGGGATAAGAATAATAAGGGTTAGGAAGAAAAAGAGAGTGAAAAAGACAAATTCAAATAGTAATTACCTCTTTCAAAGGAAGCAGAGGCAACGGGATAAGGAATGAACACATATTTTGGTAATTTTGATGAGATTCTGGTTTTGGGATTGGGTGGTAGGTTCATAGATTTCCATTTTTGCTGTGAACTTTATAGCTTATACACAATAATACATACTTTTCTTTGTATAAATTCAGTATTATTATGCAATATAAATAATCTAAAAATCACACAACATGTAATGTACCTTCATGAAAAAGTACCAGCACACAATAGATTCTCCATACATATTTAATAAACCAACGGATGAACAATTAAAAACACATTTTAAATATTTACAGTGGCAGGAGAAAGTCTTCAAAATACTTATGAAAAGAAGGAGGGCAAAATAGTGTAGAACAATAAAGTATTTTGATGAGAACAAAGCCCAGGTTAGGTTATAAAAGAAAATCTACCACTGAGAGGCATTACTTAAGCCATTGAATCCACTTAACCAGATGTCATTTCACTTCCAGGTAAAGAGAGCCGTGGAGCTCTTTGTATTTATAATCTTGAAATCTTCTTAGGACCAGAAGACTAAGGCCAAACAGAAATAAGCATCATCAAAATCTAAGAGGCAAATTTATTTATAAAACATGCTAACAGGAAATTCAATTCATAAAACCTTTTCAGACAGATGCCATCAGAATTTTAAGATTCTTAACAATTACCAAATACCCTTTCAAGTTTCTAAAATGCTAAACTTGTTTTTAGGTAGAATGAAATGCTCAGTCCCAAGATATCAATTACCTCATTTTTATTTTAGGCTGACAAAGGGAAATTAAAACTAATTACTGCATTTGTGTGAGTGCTACAATTTTCTGAAGGCTTGCAAATGAATGATGTTCAACTGATAATTCAGAGAAAAAAAGCCTTTATCAAATGGATATATTTCTTTTGGGTGGTTTTACAAATATGCGATTGTTTTACGTTAAACTCTTGGCTAAGCTGCAGAAAGAGCTATATTACGGTCTAAAAATGCACTTCTCACACAAATCACACAACATGGCAAGATTTTCTCATCACTACCCAGCAAACCTTTACTACAGAATTTAGTGGTTTGGAGCCCTTCTGCAAAGCTAGGTGACCTCGTTTCAAATCTTGGCCCTGGGAGAACCACCTGTATGACTTTGGACAAATTCCTTAATTCCTCTGTGCATTCATTTCCTCATCTGAAGTTGAAAATAATATTTAATTCATAGAGGTATTGTAAGAATTGATATCTAACACATGGTAAAAATATGAATAAATAATTGTTAAATATTTTCATGGTGTTACAAGAAACAGTAAATAATTTTCAAATAGCATCAAATATTAACATTGAGTCTTTATTAATATTCCCAGACACACTGCTTGGCATATGGTGGGCACTTAGCAAAGAATTTCAGAATAAATATACTTGGGATATTGTTCATCCATTTTTTAATAAAAGTCTTTCTTGACAATCTATTGGCACTGATTGTAAAGAAAATGCAGCCTGGGCAGTGGCTGGGGCTGGGGGTGGGATGGCAGGCTGAGAGGCGCACAGCACAGGTGTTGCAGGTATTCTCCTCCCTCTCTCACACTGTCCTCTCTGTACTGCACACCGATCAAAGCTAACAGGCTACTGAGAAATTCACTGAACTCTTGATTCATTCAAACAGCATTTATCAAGAAGGTTCCGGACAACAGTCACTATGCTGTTGCCAGTAAACAAAATGTTCCAGTTCCCATGGAGCTGTTGCAAATACAGGTGGGAAAACAAGGAATCAGAAGAGTATTTTTTTTTTTTGTAATTTTCCTTGAAAAATCTACTGAAATTAGGGAAGAAGCTGGGTATTTTTCTTCTATTCTCTGTTGTCTAGTCAGGGAAGCAAATTATGTTATCCCAAATTTATTTGTGCTATAGAGATTGTGGTAATGAGTCAGATTAGAGGTTATTCTCAGTTGTTAGGACCAGAGACGCTAGCTTGTAGAGCTGTAGGGTTTCCAGAAAAATGACATTGAATATGCCATCATAAAGATTAATTTATTGAAGGAATCTTGGTGAGAATTGGAAGTCATAAATTTCCTTTTTATTCCACTTAACATGTATTATATGGAAGGGGTATAAAATTAAACCTACGTGGTATTAAAAATGAGCATGTGTGTACGTGTCCACACTGTATTACCATTCATGGTACACTAGCTGGATTACATTTTAGTACAACGTGAACTTAATAGCTATGATTGCTTATACTGTTTCCTGAGGCTAAGCTAGTTCCTTTTGAAAAGGTCTGGCCATTGCAGATATTGAATTCAATGTTTGTTCACCTTTAATCGAGGTTTTATTACTCAGTCTTCTAAAAGCTATTCCACATGAAAATATCATTCCCTTCTCCCTTCCTTCTCTGCAACCACCAACCCCAAAAAAGGGAGATTTAGAGCTGTTTCCAGAAAACACAGAAAATATTATGATACAGCATGATCTGGCTTTCACATCTTAAAGGCTGAAACGTGCCCTTGCTAACTTGCAGTAGGCCATGTAATAATTATGTTGTGTGCTAAATGGCACTTTTCACTTTTCATTTGTGCTTCAACACTCAGTTTTCAGTAGATCATTTAGAGAGGATCAGCATTCTTTGGAAACTAAAAACACACCACGGGTCAGGGCAGCACGGCCTGATGGGAAAAGAATGCGGCCCACAAAGGTGGTCTTTGTGCGACGCGAGGACTTGCTGGTGTCCGTTACAGAACTGGCAGGCTCACCGCTTCCCCTAGTGTCTGCTCCTGAAATACTAAACTCATCTGTGTTGCAAGGCACGACTCAAGGAAACAAGTAGGCTTTCAAGGCACCCAACCCTCTGTTTCAGAATAAGGATTAATTTCACACATTTCAGTGAAATCCTTCAGTAAAGGAACCTGATGTTGTGCAGTGGGTTTTGGTGAAGGGCCATTCGGCTGGTGACTTTTTTTTAATGCGGTTCATAACTCCTAAGGTTCAAAGTGATCATTGAAATAATAGGAAAATTGACAATACATTTCTAGAAATGTATTGAGTGCCCTATTACGTTATTCTTTTCAGTGAGTCTGGAGCTGTTTTATCAACAGAAACAACCATAGCATTTTATACTTGGTGTTCATTTCTTGAGGCCTATTTTGAAAATGAGGCACTTTGAAGTTCCATAAGCTACATTAAACGTGACTTTATTAGTATTTGAAAATATCTTCTATTTGAAAAAATCTTAGGGATTTACACTTTGTCTAATTTGCAAACTGAATTTCTCTTTTTCACTTCTACCCCACAGAATAGGCAGCCTGCCAACTTTACCATTGAAGTTGAGTGATCTGAACTGTTACTTCTAAATAAGGCCTAATTCCAATGGCTAGACAACCCTGCATTCTAGTTCTTTTTAAAAATTCATTGTTTATAGTGTTATTTTAAAATGTGTTCCCTCAATTTACAATTACCATATTCTTCAACCATGGTGGAATATGTAAGAATGTTCTGTGTTGGAATTATGAGGCAGCACATGTCATTAGCACCTTATTTTTCAGGCAATTTAAAATATTTTAAAGCCCTGAATTATTTCTGCCATTACTGTGAGAAAGAGCAGTATTAAACATCATTTTTTCTACAAAATGAATTAATGTTTTCTTAAAGTGGATGGTTGATTAGAGCCCATGTGCATCGCTCTGCCCTACATTTCAAAAACACTTTGGCATTTTTTCAACAATCCTCATATTTTTATTTTCCCCTCTCTCCTTTTACATCAGATGTTATTTTTCCTTAGTTTTTAATTTAAATGTGTGTTAACACCGTTGCACCCATCTCACTTCATATTTTCTTTGTTTTTGCGATAATGATGTGCTCTACAGTCAGTATATGCAGGTTTTCCCCTTTACAAATACTTCCAAGTGTCCTGTCACATTTGTTCTTCACTCCCACCCTGGGTAGTGAATGGCTTACCCAAGGTCAAAGCACCTCTGCATGGCAGCATGGAGACACAAAGTCAGGGCTTGTTGATCTAAAATCTCCACTCTTTCCTCATTTTACCATTTCCTTTCGTACTCAATAGCAAAGTGTTACTTTTTATGTACACATTTTTCCATCATTAAGCATATAGCACATGTTACTGCTAAATGTCAGCTGAAAAGCTATTTATAGTGTCCTGCCTGGTGGCATATTTGCCCAAAAAGAAAAAAAAAAAGATTTCTGCTCTTCTTAGTCAGGAAGCCACTGATTGCCAAAGTAATTGTAAATAGATATCAACCTGTGTAAAGGGAATACATTTTCAGGCCGAATGAGGCAAATGGAAACCTCAAAAGTGAGAAAAATCAATGTGAATCTTAGCTAGTAACAGTGATTAAAATAAAAAGAAATATCACCTCATAACTGACTGAAAGTTGCTCTCTAACACAAATATCTTATGCCTTTATCTCTGTGTGGGTAGATTATATACTACTTTTTGTGTTTTCTTCTCGTTTTCACAATGAATAATATAATAGAATTATAGATCACTGTAAATGAATATTATACCAACCTCTAATTCTAATGTCCTAGTACTAGTTCTATTTTTCTAACCTACATCACACAGTTCTATTTGTCTAAGTATTTGAAAACCTTATGCACATCCAATTTGACACCTTACCATTTTCATTAATTTTTTATATGAAAGATTATTATGGTTAATTGCAAGTGGTTATATTTAATTTAATTTCATGATTTCATGTCCAATCATTTTTTTCACACAGCATTTTTTCATTTATTGCTGGAATCTATAATTACTCTTTTATGTGGTTTGAGGATAAAATAGACATTGCTCATCTGTGGGAGGTCATAGATTTTAGGTAGTGGGATAATATAATTTATTCTCCATACAGGAATACTTTTGGTACTGAAAGAAAGCACCAGGAATAAGGCTGGTCCAAGTGGTAGCTACAGTGAATTGCAGAAACCTTAAAAAGAAAAAAAAAAGCACCAGAAATAATTTGAGCCAATAAATTAAAACTTATTTTCTTGGGAGAACTGAGCTATACGGTTACTTTAGTTTTAAGTAAGTCCATAATTATCTGTTCTTTTATAAACCATTTTCTTAGCTAAAGAAAGGAACTAGAAATCTTCTCATTTACATATCTCCAGTGCATCATGCCACATTATCAGCATCATTATAGAGGAAGTTGCTGACCATTTGGTGAGAAGTGTTCCCGACTTAGCTTTACTAAGCAGATGTCAGCTTAAAAGAATACAAAATACAAAGTCCTTTGTAAGACTTTTCAGATTCCCTTTTTAAAGTAAAAGTTAATGACTTATATTGTAAGTGCAGACATTCATCCATTACTTGGTCTTCATGATGGAGATTGTATAAGGTCTCTGAGTACTACTGACTGGGCGCTGAAATCAGAGAAACTCTCATAGGAGTAACCCACTTATTTGGATGGGGCTAAAAGGACAAATGCATTCTGCAACAGCTGATCTTTAATGAAGCTCTTACCATTTTTTCAATGCTAAGATACATTCATAAGATACAGCACATACAGGTAAATATTCTAGAAATGATAGCGCTGAGATGTTCTCACTTTAGATACTCCCAACACAAAGTTAAGATATGCATTATATTTCCTCCTAAACCTCCTTTGGTGCTCTGGTGACTCTGGCTCTTGGGACTTCAAAAGGCTGGGCACTAGCAGTGTCTTTTACTTACAACCATAGTGCATAAGTTGGTGAGCAAATTTAAAATTTGTTTCCTAAGAAACAGTTGTATATTTCAGTTAGGAAAGTGAGTGCAAAATGTGACACAGCTCCAGGGGGACACAGAGTGGCTGGTAGTAGAGAATTGGGAAGGAAGAAACGGAGCTGAAGGGTAATAAAATATTGAAAGCAGAGAGTGAGAGAGAGCCCCAGAAGGTTCAGATGAGACATTTGAAGCTAATTTGAAAAATATAAAAGACTCAGTCTAAAATACATGGATGTCTTGTATGTGTTCCTAGGACCTGCCTACAGCATATATTTAAGCCAGGATTTATGAATATGGCAAAATGGTTAAAAGAAATGAACCCAACCCTGACTAGTGTGGCTCAGTTGGTTGGAGTGTCATCCCATTGACCAAAAGGTCGTGAATCGCATTCCTGGTCAGGGTACATGCCTAGGCTGTTGGTTCTGTCCTTGGTCAGAATGTACGAGAGGTAACCAATCAATGTTTCTCTCTCGAATTGATGTTTCGTTCCCTCCATTCCCCTCTCTCTCTAAAATCAATAAGCATGTCCTTGGATGAGGATAAAAAAAAAGAAATGAACCCACACTATGGGTTGAGAAATTCATACATTTACTTATATAATAATTTAAGCATAAATATATTATTCATCAGCTTTTAATGACTATACAGTGGAGTTCAGATATGACATGGTAGTTTTCCCTCATCAAAGAACTGGTGGTTGCCTTTGGTCAGACTGGAAAAATAATTGGAAGCCTCCTACTTTTAAGCCCCTATTTTCACTCGCAATTAGTCCCAGCCTATTAATTTGGTTTTTCAAAGTGATTTTTAAGAATAACCTATGAAAATTAGTATCATCGAATGCTTTGCTTCCATCAGCAAGCACTGCAGATTTCCATCTACTGCAACACAGGCCACAGCTGTAGCTCATACAGCATTGCTGCAAACAGTGTAGAGTCCAAAGGCAAAGGGGGATGCAGGCTCTTGCCTTCCTTAGTCTCCTGCCTTTCTGGCTCAATGCCCACTCTACCTCCAGCTTTGTTTACTAAGTTTTCAGCTTTTAAAAATTCTAAATTCTCCAAATATTTTTTCTTACTCTGCGAGAGTCTAGAGGTTCATCTACTCTGATTTGTTCCTCTCAGTCTAACGCCATTTTCTCTTTACCTTTGAGAAAATTCTCAAGAAATGCAAACTGTTGATAGTATCTCTACTCTCTTTCCCTAATACTATTATTGATTTGTTTTTATTTTCAAATATGATATGTTCTTTCAAATAGTGTTTAGGTATAAGGTGAAAATCAGATCGTGGACTTGATTGGCCAACATGTAATGGAAATTCCAGCTGTTTTAAGGTCTAATTAACAAAATTATAAGATGTGGTGGGTGTATGTATAAATTGTGAAAGGATTTCCCCCATTGAGTTAATTAACACATTCACTACCTCACACAGTTACTTTTAATTAATTTATTTTGGTGAGAACATTTAATTTCTACTCTTAGCAGCTTTTAATTATATGATACAGCATTATCACAGTATTCTAATTCACCATTCCATTTTCTAATGACTAACTGGAATACTTCCATGAAATAGAAGCATCCCTTTACCAACAATTTAGTTACTGTTGGATACAGATGGTATAGAAAATATAAAGTGAAGAATTATGCCTGACATTTTCCTCCTTGATTAACTTTTCAAGTCATACTTTATTTCATTTTCAAAAGAATAATTTTCATATGTTTGTATACATCAAAATGTCTTTTTGTTTTGGTATCATTGTGAACCCTTGGAAATAAACATATTTGATAAATTCAATGAGGTTTAATTATCCTTATTAGTGTCCTAATTATCTCAACTTTGGCCATTTGGATCTTTTTAAGGTAGTTCCTGAGTTCTTATTTTCTACTATAATAAGATAATTTATGTTTATTGTATATATTTCCTTTTTTAAGTCTACTATCCACTACTTTTCTGAAGGACATGGTAATCTTTAAGAGGGAATGATGTTGAGGCTCCCAAATCTAGGCACTTGGAATCCTTGTTGCTATGAAATTAACTTAGGTATTTCAGTGTTCAGAACTAAGAAAGAGGTATTTTTTAAAGAGAAAACATTTTGAGGGGTTTTTTGGTGATATTTCAAATTCAAATTCAGGATTAGAATTTTTACTTTAAAAAATGCTTTAAACATTTTTTAATTGTTGTTCAAGTATAATTTTCTGCCTTTTTCCCTCATCCGTCCTCATCACCCCAGCCCTTCCCACCTCCCTCTCCTGTTTCCACCCCCCACCTTGTTATTGTCCATGTGTCCTTTGTAATCGTTTCTGCAAACCCTTCACCCTTTCTCCCTATAATCCCCTCTCCTTGACTCTCTGGTCACTGTCAGCCTGTTCTCAATTTCAGCGTATTTGGTTATATTTTGCTTGCTTATTCATTTTGTTGATTAGGTTCCTGTTAAAGGTGAGGTCATATGGTATTTGCAGACTGGTGCAACCAGTATGGAAAACAGTATGGAATTTTTTAAGAAAACTAAAAATGAACTGCCTTTTGACTCAGCAATTCCACTGCTAGGATTATATCCTAAGAACCCCGAAACATCAATACAAAAGAACCTATGCACCCCACTGTTCATAGCAACACAATTTACAATAACCAAGTGCTGGAAGCAACCCAAGTACCCATCAGTAAATGAATGGATCAAAAAACTATGGTACAATGGAATTCAATGCTTCAGAATGATGCACACAATGGAATTCTATGCATCAGAAAGAAAGAAGGAACTCCTACGCTTTGTGACAGCATGGATGGAACTGGAGAGCATCATGCTAAGTGAAATAAGCCAGGCAATGAAAGAATTTTTACTTTTTGATGTTATGTGTATGAGGTCTATCCAGAAAAAGTCCAGCCATTGTTAATATGAGAATGGTCAGCCCCACATTGATAAAGTGGAAGCCAAGGAGAGTGGACTGGGTGCACATGTGTGAAAAACAATGACTTCACTCTACTAGTCAATGGGGGCAATAGACACTGTTGAGTAAACGTGTGTACTGTATAGCCATTGCATTCAAAATGACTGAGCAAGTAGAGCAATGAATCTGCATCAAATTTTGCTTTAAGCTTGAACATTCCTCCAAGGAAACTATTTGGATGATTCAGAAGGCTACAGCTATGGGCAAGTGGTGAATGGCAGTTTCATCATGACAATGTGCCCACTCGTATTATGTCTTGTGCAGGGTATTTTTGTGAAACATCAAGTCACCCAGGTGACTCAGTCCCACTACACAGCCCAGCTTTGGAGCCTGGTGACTTCTGGCTTTTCCCAAAACAAAATCACCTTTGAAAGGGAAGAGATTTCAGACCATCAATGAGATTCAAGAAAATAAGATGGGGCAGCTGATGGTGATTGGAAGAACTGTGTGAAGTCCCAAGGTGCCTACTTTGAAGGGGGCTGAGGCATCATGGTATTATGTACAATGTTTCTTGTGTCTTGTATCTTCTTCAATAAGTTTTGAAGTCTCTATTTTTCATATTACATGGCTGGATGCCTTCTAGACAGAGCTTGTGTATCTCTTTTCTTTTACACTAACATCTTGGATCCTAAGTGACATTAGCAAGCTTATTCTACTTTTATAATTCTACCCATTCATCTTTAATTTTTATGGCTATATTTTGTTCAACTTGCTAAAACATTTAACAATTTTTATTTGCTGAAGAGTTTTTATTAGGAATGAGTCTTGCATCTTGGCCAAGGTTTTTTCAGCATCTATGGAGATTATATATATAATTTACATATATTTATAATTTGTCTTCTTAGATTTATTATTATGTATTATTTTAATGAATCTCCTAATATTGAACTGATTGTGCATTCTTGAAATGTATGGTTTATTTTTTTGTTTATGTGCTGTTGGATTCTGTTCACACACACTTCATTTAATACTTTTGCATTGACATTCTTAAGTGGTACTAGGTTTTAATTTAATTTGTTATAAACTAACAAATTTGTTATAAATTTGCTTCATAAAAAGAATTTGAATGTTGTCTTTAATTTTCTATGCTTTGGAAAGTTTTATGTAACAGTGGAGTCTATAAAGTTTTGTTAGAATTCTATTGTGAAAGTATTTGTGCCCAGGTCTTTTTGGAGGATCAGAAACAATGGTGTGATAAAGCTTTCTTAAACCAGCTTTCAACAGCAGGTTATGATATTTCCAGGAATTTAGTGAGCTCATTGTTGAATACAGCAATATTACATAATTTAGAATGAACAATGTTCCACTCTGCAGCTACACAAAAAGATAAGAGTAAGAATGTAGTTGGCAGTGAACATATCAACCTCAAAAATTTTTTTGTGTTTCCCCAAGTCTCTACGGTCAATTAATATTCAACAAAGGAGGCAGCAACATAAAATGGAGTAAAAATTGCCTCTTCAACAAGTGGTGTTGGGAGAACTGGACAGCTTCGTGCAAGAAAATGAAACTCGAGCACCAACTTACATCATACACAAAAATAAATTCAAAGTGGATAAAAGATTTAAATATAAGCTGTGACACCATTAAAGTCCTAGAGGAGAACATAGGCAGGAAAATCTCAGCTATTTCACACAGCAACATTTTTACTGATATGTCCCCTAAAGCAAGGGACATAAAGGAAAGAATAAACAAATGGGATCTCATCAAAATAAAAAGCTTCTGCACAGCCAAAGAAAACAGTATTAAAATAAAAAGAGAACCGACTGTGTGGGAAAACATATTTGCCAAGGATACCTCAGACAAGGGTTTAATCTCCAAAATATACAAAGAACTTACACGACTCCACTCTAAGAAGACAAGCAACCCAATTAAATAATGGGCAAAGGACTTGAACAGACACTTCTCCAAGGAGGACATACAGAGGACCCAGAGACACATGAAAAGATGCTCAGTATTGCTAGCTATCAGAGAGATGCAAATTAAAACCACAGTGAGATACCACTTGACACCAGTCAGAATGGCCATCATAAACAAAGCAACAAACAAGTGTTGGAGAGGTTGTGGAGAAAAGGGAACCCTAGTGCATTGTTGGTGGGATTGCAGACTGGTACAACCACTATGGAAAGCAGTGTGGAATTTTCTCGGAAAACTAAAAATGGATCTATCTTTTGACCCAGCAATTCTACTGCTAGGATTATATCTTAAGAACCCTGAAACACCAATCCAGAAGAACCTATGCACCCCAATGTTCATAGCAGCACAATTTACAATAGCCAAGTGCTAGAAGCAACGTAGGTGCCCATCAATAAATGAATGGATCAAAAAATTATGGTACATTTATTTACACAATGAAATTCTATGCAGCAGAAAGAAAGAAGGAGCTGCTACCCTTCGCAACAGCATGGATGGAACTGGAGAGCATCATGCTAAGTGAAATAAGACAGGCAGTGAAAGACAAATATCATATGATTTCACATTTAACAGGAACCTAATCAACAAAACAAACAAGCAAAATATAACCAAAGACACTGAAATTGAGAACAGGCTGACAGTGACCAGAGGGAAGAGGGGAGGAAATTTCAGGGGAAAAGGGGAAGGGTTTAGAGCAACAAGTATAAAGGACACATGGACAAAAACTAGGGTGGGATGGAAATGGAAGGGAGGTGGGGAGGGCTGGGGTGGTGGGCTGGGATGGGAGTAAAAGACAGAAAATTGTACAAGAACAACAATTAAAATTTAAAAAATTAAAAATAATTTCTTTGTGTTCCTTTGTTATTCCTCCTTCCCATCTTTCCCTGCCCCCAACCCCCAGGCAACAATGATAGCATAATTATTTTATTCTTTTTATTCAATATAATTATTTTGAGATTTTTCATGTTGTTCCATATACCAATAGCTCATTGATATTTATTGCTGAGAAGTAGTTCATTTTATGGATATTCCACAGTGTGTTTATTTATTTATCTTTTGATAGGCATTTGGGTTGTTTCTAGTTTTCATATTATTTTATATCTTTCTGTGAGGTTATTTGCCACCTGTATAACTTCTTTATTGAGTATCTACTCAAATCTTTAGCCTATTTTCTATTGGGTTCTTTGCTTTTTTATTATAATGTTTGGGGATTCTTTTTGTTATAATAGCTTCATATATTTTAACCCTATGTTGCTCATATATAAGATGTATTTTCCTGTGCTTGTAGTTAACAGAATGATCCAGAATTGCTTTTCTAGCTACAGGGTTCTAGGGTTGTCTTTTTCGTTGGTAAGTCTACTTCTTCAAACTCTTACAATTGCATCTGAAATTTCTCTTTCTGATGTCTGTAGTGTCTTTTCTAGCTCAATCTGGATTTTGTTTCCAGCAGTTTCATCTCAATGAAATTTTCACCTCATTGAGACTCCCTTGTTCTGAAAGGGATTGTGTTAATCAGTGTTCTTCGGAGAAATAGAACTAATAGGAGATGTATCATCTACCTACCTACCTACCTACCTATGTGACTTACTAGAAAGTATTACACTATAATGGAGGCTGACAAGTCCCAAGATCCGCAGGGTGAACTGGCAAGCTGGAGATCTAAGACACCTGATAGTATAGTCTAGTCTGAAGATGGATGGACTGTAGACACAGGGAAAGCTATTGTCTCAATTCAAGTTCAAAGACAGGAAAAAGTTGATGTCCCAGTTTGAAGGCAGTCAGGCAGGAAGAGGATGGTCTTCCTGGGATGGGCAAATGTCTTTCCATAGGGAACAGTCAGCGTATTTGTTCCATTCAGGCCTTCAAGTGTTTAAATGAGCCCCACCCGTATTAAGGAGAACAATCTACTTCACTCAGTCTACTGATCTAAATGCTAATTGCATCCAAAACACTCACAGAAATACTCAGAGAATAATATTAGAGCAAATATCTGGGCCCTCCATGGCCGTTAAATTGACATAAAATTAACCATCACAGAGATAGGATTATTTTTAAGTGTTCATTTGGCTCAGAACAATTTAGACCTCCTACACTCTTCTTGTACCCTTACCTCAGAGCCTGCAATGTCCTCTTCCAGTTTCAGATTCTACTCTCATGTTGGCCCATGAGACTTTGCACACAGAGTGAGCTGTCTTCCTCGTGAGAGTAAGCTTTTGTAAGCAATTCTGGGTTCTCTGACTTTCAGGACTGCAGAAGCCCCTTTGACTTCCCTGTGTTACTGTCAACAATTGTTGATACTTCACAGGTCTTGTGGCAACATATGATTATCCATATACTGAAGCTTGTACTGGGATCACTTTTTAAACTATAGATGCTTCCTGAGTTTATGTTTTGCATCTTAGTTGCTGTGTTGTTTGCATTGGTTGAAACAGGAACTTTCAAAGATTATATTATTCCTTTTGCCCTATATCCTCTTTTGCAACTAAATATATTGAGTTCCAGTGTAACCAAAGAAAAAAAAAGAGGTTCAAAACAGAGGTTCAGCTGCCTGTTGCCTCAAAAGCCAAACTTGTGAGACAGATCCTGGTGCAAAAGGAAAGAATTTTTATTCAGGTGATATGTGACCTGGGAGAATGGAAGACTCCTCTCCCAAGAGCCCATCTCCTCTTTCTGCCATGAAAAAAGTTAAAATGTGTCCTCAGCAAGACCAAGACAAAAGCCAGTATCCAGAGTTCCTGCTCCATTTTAAAGCACAGTCGTTTGGGGGCCTGTGGGTGGCTGCTAGGCAGTCTTAGTCTCTATCCAGGTAACTTGGCTTTTTTCCAGCTGCTGTCTGTTTCAGGCTTCCTCCAGGAACCTACATGTGGAGCCTGTACAGCCATGGGCCAGTGGTTGCCAGTGCCACATGGTATTGTGCTCCCAGGCAAGAGCATGTGAATGCACTGGTGAGTGCTTCACCAGGTGGACAAGAGAGGGAGAGGGCGAGAGAGACACCCTTCTGGAGGCCATGACCAATGTGGCCCATGGAGAGAATAGGTGAGTGTACTGTACGAATGCAGGTCACATGCAAGGCAGACAGAGATACTTTTTCCCCTGGGATTATATCAGGTTGGGTGTGGGACAGACCAGGAGCTTTCTCAAAATGGGCCTCCCTCCCAAGCAATCCCTTCTTTCCCCAAAATGGACTAACAGGCCTCTTTGGTTTAATGCCTCCCCATAAGTCATTTGACTCTTATGGCACATGTGCCTGTCTTCCACTGGTCCCACTCCCAATTTGGTACTGGGTGGAAGGGGAAAGAGCTTTTTCCTACCCAATTATCTTTCTATATTTTCACATGCTCAGTGTAAGAACCTTTCTCTGCTGCCATTTTGGCAGCTGGGAGACTCTGGTGCTCTGACTGACCAGCTCTCTGCTGTTGTTAATGGTAAACAAACAAACAAACAAACAATCAAACAAAACCAAGACTGTCTTCAAGGGTCTTATATAGTTGTGGGAAAGGGAGGATAATTTGGTAGAAAATTAAATGAATAGTAGTATTTCAGATAGCACTAAGTGCTGTGTTTGTAAATAAAATAATTTAGAGAAATTCAGGGAGAGGTTATTCTATGTAAGCTAGTTGTAGAGGGCTTCTCTGAGGCAGTGATTTTCACTAAGACAAAACCTCGTATTCATGTATCTCTGGACAAAAAAATAGGTACTGTAATAAATCATAAATTCCTAACTGGGTAGGTCATGGTGGGAAGTCACATCCCAGGCCTATAAACTTCTTTGGTGAAAGTTTTTTAAGCAAGCCCTGTTCACTGTGCTTATGCATCTAAGTTAACACACCTTTGAGATGCCTGAGATAATACCCCTCTAAGGCATAACCATCTTAAGGAAGCATATAATTTTGTTAACTGTCCTGTAATTCATTCTGTGCCTTCCTTTCTCTCACCTCCATATAATCTTCTTTATGTTCCCTCCTTAATTCCAAATACATAAAAGAAGCTGCAAAACTATTACTCTTCAGAGCTTTTGTCATCTTGCTCCCTGGCATATGTCATCAGTTTGGCTCAAATGAACTTGTAAAAATTGTCTACAGACTTGGACATTTCTTGTATCAACAGATCTGAAGACTGAGCATTTTAGACAAAGGATAGATCTAATTTAAAAGCTTTTGGATAGGATTACATTGGCAGGAAGAAGTCCAATATGCCTAGAGAACAGAGAGAAGACTAAACGTAACTCATAAGTCTTTTATGAGTTAAATTCACATAGACCAGTTCCAGGGAGATGGATTACCTCAGAATGTACATACTGTATTGAGTTTCTAAATGCATTATGTGGAGAACTAGACTTTGGCTGTTAATACTCTATTAGAGTATTACCCTCATAATGTTCATAGTTTTGATCTTCTTCTTTTTCCTAAATAAGTGCCTTTAATATTTCATGTAATAATGGTTTGGTGATGATGAACCCCTTTAGCCTTACCTTGTCTGGGAAGCACTTTATCTGCCCTCCCCTTCTAAATGATAGTTTTGCCAGATAGAATAATCTATATTGTAGGTTCTAACTTTTCAGCACTTTGAATACTTTTTACCAGTCTCTTCTTGCCTGCAAAGTTTCTTTTGAGAAATCAGCTGATAGCCTTATGGGAACTGCTTTGTAAGTAACTCTCTGCTTTTCTCTTGCTGCTTTTAAGATTCTCTCTTTATCTTTAACCTTGGGCATTTTAGCATTAAAAGGACAATAAATTCACAACTATCAACAACTGAATCTAAAAAACAAAACAAAACAAACAAAAAACCAAATAACTAAGCAAGCAACCAGAACAGGAACAAAATCATAAATATGGAGATCATTTGGAGGGTTATCCACTGGGAGGGAGAAGGGGAAGAATGAGGGGAAAGGTGAAGGGATTGAGAAGCGTAATAGGTAGGTACAAAATAGAAAGGAGGATGTTAAGAATAGTATAGGAAATGGAGAAGCCAAAGAACTTGTATGCATGACCCATGGACATGAACTAAGTGGGGGGATTGCTGGAGGGAAGAGGGGTTCTGGGTAGAGGGGGACGAAGGGGAAAAATTGGGACAACTATAATAGTATAATCCATAAAATATATATTTTAATGAAAGTATTACTCTTAGAAGACATTGACTAAGCAGCCAGCCTAATATCTGTAAACACATTCTTTCTTTGAATTCATTAAATGGATCCTGACTTTAGAACAACAGTAATGTTTTGTGGATTTGAAACTGTACATGCAGACATTTAGCCCTGTTATAAAATATTAGGCCTGTTGTATCCTAGAAGTCCTTTGAAAGGATATATTGGCTCTCTATAAGTGAAGAAAGCCTAAAGTAAAAAATAAATATAATATTTTCTTTATATATTATAACTTGACCGATTTCTTGTGATAAGATGCTAACAATGTTAATTCAAGCCATGTTTAAGTTTATTTTTGAAATTCAGAACAGGGTAAAATATCAGTGTATTTATATAATATTATATTTGAAAATAATTTATATTGTCCTCCTTTTTTGTTCTTGATAACATACTTTCTTTCGTACATATCTTTGTGTTTGCTCTGTATGGTCTTTTTCAGAAAAAGATATTGAGTTTCCAAAAATAAGTAATACAAGTGAACAATTTCTTTCCTAGTTCATCTACAAAATAAAAAAGTACATTGTCAGAATTGGCAAATCTCTTTGGCTTATCATTCATGAACTGTTTTCCTTGAAATATGATGACAGAGAGGAAAACACTGGCTCAATGGAAATCTCACCTTCTGTGCCATTTTAAGATTTCCATAGTATAATCAAGGTATACTATGAAATGTGTAGAGTTGAATCTACTATACTCCTGTGGCAGTGTAATTTATTATATTTATGAATGTTTTCAAGAATTTAGTTCCCAATTTAAGCACTTAAAAAATGGAAAATAATTTATGTCAAGCCTGCCAAGTCAAGTATATTTTAGCAGTCTATAAAGGCTAAAGAGTTTAAGATGGGAATAGAAAGTAATTTAAGAACTCAGGAAGTGAAAGAGAATTTTGATTGCCTGATATAAACATTGAGGTAATCTTTTCTTTGCTAAATGGTAAATAATAAACTTGATTTGTAGCATTTTTGAGTCAATTACAATGATATATATCATATCTGTATGGGTGTGTATATATATGATATATATATTGTGATTACATAGATTGTAACAGGTAACCTGCAGAAGGCTTAGAAAATGAAAGAAGTTTATAGCTACTTCTTTCAAGAGCCCCTACTAAAGAAATTTACATTTAATTAAGTAATTTATGAATTCCACCACTGCTTTTGTAAAAGTAAATCAAAATGAATGCAGAACATCTTTACTTTTATTCCTCAATAACTTGACACTTGATCCTGGAACAGAAGGTAGTTTTAAAAATTGATTTAAAAACATCTGTTCACTCTGAGAATTTAATTGATCTGTGGGGCAATCCAGGGCAATAAATACCTTTACATAGGTGAGCCTGCTTCTGTTCTGTGCAGAAAATTTTAATTATACATCAGAATTATGTTTGTGGTCCTCAGACCCAGGAAAATTGCACAAGGCCAGTCCCATGCCTCCCTTCATTTTTAATATCCTTTCCCCTGTATATTTGTACTTTTAGAGGAACTTCTTGTTCCCATTAAATGAGTCAGACCAGATGGGAATGCTAATTTATTTTTAATGAATGAGTGTCAATCCAAAACTAAAGGGGTTCTGTCATTCTGGAGAGCATAGCTTAGTGTTTTGGCAAGAAGACCTCTGTATTCAGATACTCCTTCTACCTAGTTTCTGATTTATTACATCATTTTATTAAGAAGCACTATCTTTCAATCAACTATTGGAAATAAAATCTCAAATCCCAATCTTTCTATGTTATGTTTAAATAGCCAACACAAGTAACCAACATAACCAAAATTGATGCCTTCTTTCAACTCAACTCAGATTTTAAAAGTGAGAGAAGGCCACTGAAAATTTAATGGGTACTTTCAGGGTGCTAAATAAGCATGATATTTCCATCTCCATGGAAATTGAGATTTGCTCAAACCTGGCCATTTGAGCACAAATGAAGTGAATTTGCATCTCCTGCATGCCCTAAAAGAAGGCAGTCCACAAAGTCTCATCTAATACCCATGCTGATGAAATACCATAGTGAAAATGTTATAAGAAAGGGAGTCTGCATTCCAGACCCAGTGCCTCCATTTCCCTTATCCCAATACCCTTGATGGTTGTTTAAGATTTTGATGTTCCTCATCCATAGAATGGGTCTCAATTTCAACCTTTAGGCATGTAAACAGTGAAACAAAACAAGGTCAACTGTAGTCAACATTTTAAATTGCATACAACTTGCTGTTTATCAAGTGTATGAAGCAATCCCTGTGAACTGCTTTACAGATTAGATGCGCCATCTCCAGGTTTGAGGCAGAAAAATAGTAAGATTTATTTATTCTTTGCTTACAAGGGAAAGAAGGGGAAGGAACAAGCAAAGGACCACAAATAGAGGACTCATGGGCACAGACAATGTGGGAAATTGACTGTAGGAGTTGGGGGGTTGGGGCAGGGATGAGCAAGTGGGGAAAAGGTGGGACAACTGAAACTGAACAACACTAAATTAAAAAAGAATGAATGAGAAAGTACTAATATTTTTGTCCATAATTGAGTAAAATGAACCATAATTGAGAAAAAATAATCTTTTGTTCTGTTTTTCCCCAGTTGCCTCTGTGTGCTTCTTCTATAAAATACATTATTATTGACTTTCCCTCTATTTTTAACTAAACATGAGTTGAATCCATTCAGAATACTATCCCTGTGTGTGCTATATTAATGTTCACTAGATATAGATATGAAGTTAGAAGGAAGTTTGGAAGAAGCCATCGATTTTAAAAAACACAATTATTGAGACATTTTAAATGCACAAGAGTGGTTGGAAAAATTTTCCCTTGGAGAGATCCTGTAACACTGAGAGGTTAAACTTGGATTCATCTTGAAAAACTGAATCCAAACTTAGTGCTGTATACAGGATGTAAAAAAAGCCATCTGGCCACACTGGGGGGAAAAACAGTCTGAAGTGAGTGAAGGAGAGGCTGGACTTCACTCTCCATCATATTTTGGAAAGACAGGGCCTTCATATGACCTTGGGGCCTTTAGCCTGCCAAGCAGTAACAATAAGGAAGAGAGCCAGATATATTTAGACTTGTTTCAGTTTGAGACAAACTTGACCTATTGTTTGTGTTAAAGC
This sequence comes from Glossophaga mutica, assembly GCA_039655065.1. Classification (NCBI taxonomy): domain Eukaryota; kingdom Metazoa; phylum Chordata; class Mammalia; order Chiroptera; family Phyllostomidae; genus Glossophaga; species Glossophaga mutica. Next base: position 147,991,930 of record CM077306.1, read on the forward strand.
AAGGAAAAGCTGAGGGCCATTCTAAAGTACTTCAGTCTGTATAAAGTTTCCAAGATTATTTAAATATACATTATTAATATTAAATATTTGAGGGCTGGTTGGGATGAAATTTAAATATAAGGAAATCCAATTTTTGGAAGAAGAAAATGAAATGAAAAGATATAAGTTATTTAAAAATATATTACATTGTGAGGTTAGAGATAAACAATAATTGCGTTTATAGCCTAGTCGATTGTCAGGGGTTCTTTATTTCATGTGTCCTTAGTGGGGTCTTTTGGATATGTTTCCTGATTCACAAAGAGGAAAAAAAATCAAAATAATGTGGCTGCCTCTGGAGAAATGTGGTTTGAGTGCTTGAGCGATGAGTGTATATTTTTCTCCAACCATAAAAGGAACTGGGAAAAAAAAAGGAGTAACTCTATTGATTGTCTCTAAAGCCTAGTTTTTTCAATGCTCCCCTTCTTAGCTGCTTATGCCTCATAGGTAATCCAGTTTTGTACCATGTAAACACGAATGGTACTAGTCCTTGAGGCGTCAATTATAAGCTGAACAGGAAATAAGAAATAGCCTGGTGAGAACTGTATCTAAAGGGTGTACTTTGCACTGAGTGTTGATCAGTTGAGCTAATGAGATCACCTATCTCAAGATACGTCATTAATTAACAAATATAGACAAATGGTTGTGTTCCATAAGCCTCAAGACACAGAGAAATCAACAAACAGAAGCTATAAGGAGCTACCAATTGGACGACAACAGGGAAAATTAGTAAGGAAAAAACATGAAGCAGAGCAGAGCAAACAGGGAGCTGTTAACAGTAGGAATATTCTGCTGAAATATCTGGGTTTTTTTTTTTTTTTTTTTTTTTTTTTTTTTTTGTGGGCCAAATACAATAAAATATCTACAGTTTTGTATGATTCAATCTTGAGAAACTTGTTTTATCAGAAAGTAGTTGGGTCAATGTAGTGGTTGGAAGTGTGTCCTGGGAAATTTGCTTCTAGAATTGCTGAGACACCATTAGAACTCCCAACACTGAGTTGTATCTGATATTTTGCGAAGACAGAGTAAAAGATGGTTCCCTAACTTTCTATTTGATGTGGCAGTGAATGTCTTTGTTCCACGAGATCTAAAAGAATCTAACAGAGTCATGTAAAGTCAATATGGAGTTAGTGACATTGGCATGCCCCCACCACTATCAACAGAAAATAATCACCTATATAGAGGAACATGCCACTCTTTGAAGATATACCATAGTCATCTTAAGTTTTCATTGTGGCGTAGGTAGTATCCTAAACATAATAAGAATTTGAGAATCCAAGAATAGTCAGAAGAAAGTTCTGATAACTCAGCACATAATCTTTCAACAATGAAAGAAAAATGTATTTTTTTCTTTCAAAATGAAAGAAGAGTGTATGAGGTGGTTCAAAATTTATTTGCCTTGAGAAAGCTGAAATTCTGCAACAGAGATCACACAGGATGACATTCTTTAACCAAAAGAAGCACCATAGTAATAACCTATAAAGCTACTGGGAACAGTGTCCTGCAAGGGAATAGGCTATGGAACTGAAAAAGTGGGGTAAAGGGTAAAGGGAAACAAACCATCCAGCACATCAGCTTAGGATAACAACTAGGTTTGACTGATAGGCTGCTGCTCTGAATTCACCGATGGTGTTCTGGTGTCTCCATTCCACCAGTTATATTTCATCTGGACTCTGCTTCTGCTGATTAACTCAGCAGTTGAATGCTCTGCCTGGCTCACAAAAGTATATCTCTTTCTAAACACTCTCTTAGACACTTTCTGCCACATTCTGGTCCACAGACAAACCCTAACCCATCCTATAGTTAAGAAGAATTCAATGGTTGTGTGAGAATTTAATGAGGTTATAAACATAAATTTCTTTGTAAACATAAAAATACTGAAATCATTAATTTCTTTTTAAAATATACATTGAATACTTACAATGCACCAGATACTGTTCAAGTTATAAGATAGATGTGAAGTAATCCATCCTGTGCTTTCATGAAGTATCAGGAAACAGAAAACGAAAATGCATTGATTCAATGATAGAATTTATCTGTATATATTACAATGGGGTTGCTTGTGAGGAGTAATTAATTCTGGCTCAGACATCAGAAGGCTCGTATAAAAATATCCTCTGGGACTGAACCCTGAAATATGTGCAGTTATTGATCAGAGAGATCATGAGAGGAAGGCTGGGAACAGTGTAATCAAGGCATGGAGACACCATGTTGAGAGAACAGCAATAGGAGGCTGGGGTGTGAGCTTCGAAAGAAATAATGCTGGAGAAATGTCATACCAGATCACAGAGACTCCTTTCATTTTAAGAATTTTAAGGAGAGTTCACACTTGATGGACATAACTTTCTCAGTGATGCAGACTAAGTTCATCTATCGAGACAGGGAGGAAGTTTCTTAAAGAGAATGATAAATTGTTGGATTACTATTATAGAAATGGCAGACATATCCATACTTGGAAATGGTTGAAGATATTGAGATTGAATCAATTTTAATCTGTGCTGTTATGTACAATAAACCCTTACTTAATATCATTGATAGATTCCTGGAAACTGTGACTTTAAGAAAATGACATTTAACAAAACCTTTTTTACCATGAACTAATTGAAATAAACGAGAGTTAAGTTTCTATGTGGTATTTCTGGTCACAAAAACACCACCAAACTTTTAAATAAAGACCCAAACCACTTCTAATATTAAACATTGAAATAAATGTGAGCTATATATACATTTAAGAAAGAATAATTTACAATAGCCAAGTGCTGGAAGCAACCTAGGTGCCCATCAGTTAATGAATGGATCAAAAAACTGTGGTACATTTACACAATGGAGTTCTATGCAGCAGAAAGAAAGAAGGAGCTCCTACCCTTTGCAACAGCATAGAAGGAATTGGAGAGTATCATGCTAAACGAAATAAGCCAGGCAGTGAAAGACAAATACCATATGATCTCACCTTTAACAGGAAGCTAATCAACAAAACAAACAAACAAGCATAATATAAACAAAGACACTGAATTTGAGAACAGTCTGACAGTGTCCAGAGTGGGAGGGGAGGGAATTTCAGGGGAAAAGGGGAACGGTTTAGAGCAACAAGTATAAAGGACTCATGGACAAAAACTATGGGGGGTGGAAATGGGAGGAAGGTGGGGAGGGCTGGGGTGGTGGGCTGGGGTGGGGTAAAAGACAGAAAACTGTACAATATCAACAATTAAAAAATGCTGATTTAAAAAAATAAAATAAAAAATGGAAAAAAAAACAAATAAGAGAATTATTTTGAACTTACTTATTTCAGGGCAAAAGGCAGGATCCAGCCTTGGACAAATCACCCGTCCATCATGGGGCCTCTCACAGCACCACCCCACTCACCCAGACTGGGACAATTCAGACACAATGTTCACCTAACCAGGATGTGAGAAGAATATGTGTTGTGGACCATTGAGCCTGGTTTCAGGAGTTGTAACCCTCACCCCATGGTGGGCTGTGTAAGAGCCCAAGGGACCCACTTCATCTGGGTCTGTTCTGTCACAAGGATGTGACCTACTAAGGAGACAAAGCTTATTTCCCTGGCAGGAGCACTGCTTTTGCCTCATCCATCTCTGGCCCCATTGCTTGGTTGGCAGTCAATGACGGGTAAGACTCCTCATGGGAGGGGCAACCTAAGCCAGACGCAACCACTTGGGAGGCCTCATGGAAGGACTCGGGGGGGTTGCAGCAAAGAGGATGTGATGGACCCTCACCCCCAGGCAATTCTGACATAGCCCGAGTCCTCATTTCCATCTGGGAGATGTCTCCTGCTTCCTAATCAGGCTTATAGCCTGAAACTGTGGGGGTGAGTGGTGCAGCCCTGTGCTGGCCAGGACGGCTCCCTGGGTTATCCGGACATAAGAAAGAATTCCTAAAGTCCTGTGAAACCTGCTTTGCTAAGAGTGCTCTTCCTTAGGTGACAAGTGTCCCAGGAGGAAATGAGTATGTCTCCCAAAGTTTGGCAACCCCCTTTCCTGACAAACACTGGCTCGGATTAAGCCCTCAGATTTCTTTGACATGTTAAACTTATATTCTGGTGTATTTGAGCCCAATAAAAGCCTAGTGAGGATGGGACTCTAGGTCATTCTCCTCTGAGAGTTTGACCCCTTTCCTCCCCAAGCAGATCTTGTCTTGGTAGTTTTTATTTTCATCCGTGATGAATGGGGGGGTTCTACGGGCGGAGCCCCCCGCAAATATGGAGTACCCAGAGAAAACCCACTCACACATGGGGCAACATGCAAACTCCATACTGCCAGTGGCCTTGGCTGGGAATTGATTCTTTTCTTTTCCTTAATGTTATGAAGAATTGACTTTGGATAAAACTTGGTTATTAGATGACCTGCTATACCTCTTTCCAGGGCGTTCAGTGGCTTTTCTCTAAACAGACAGCACCTTTCTGGGAACTGAGACCATTCTTGTCATTTCTATTATAATTCCTGCAGACTTGCCTTCAGTTTCTTGGATTATATTTGCTTCATCTACTGATATTTTTACTGATTTTTCTCATTAACTTTGTTGATGACAAATTTTAAAAGTCCATAACTCAAAAAGTTTTGAGTCATATACACTCAGGAGACTAACCCCAAAATCATAATACAGAATATTTCCATTCCCTTCAAAGTATTCCATTTTCCTCATTGGAATCCTTTGGTCCTTTCATCCTGGTTCAATACAGCTGACTGACTTTATGTTGATATATATTCATTTTTATTTTGTAGAAATTAAATCATATATAATGCGCTCTTTTCTGTCTAGCTTCTGCCACTTATTTTAAGATTTACCAGTGTTGGATATATCAGTACTTCATACCTTTTTATTGGCAAATAGAATTCCATTGTATGAGTATACCAAATCGTGTTTATACATTTACATACTGATAAACATTTGGGTGGTTTCCAAGTTTAGGCTATATAAAAATAAAGGTAATATGCCTGTTCATATTCAAGCTTTTATATGGATATATGTTTTCATTTCTCTTGGATAAATAACAGGCAGTTGAATGAATGTGCTAAATAGTATTATACATTTAAGCTTTCTAAGAAACTGCCAACTTTATATCCAACCAGCAGTGTTAAAGAATTCTAGTTGCTCCATATCTTCACAAAACTCTTGTTTTGTCAGTCTTTTTAATTTTAGTCATCCTATCTCATAGGAATTTTTTAATAATGTTGAACATTTTAAACATGTACCTACTGGCTATTCATATATTTTTTCTTTATGAGGTGTGTGTTTAGATATTTTGACTACTTTTGTTTTGCTTTGGTCTCTTAATACTAAGTTACAAGGTTTTCCATTTTGGATACACATTTTTTGTCAGATGTAATTTGCAAATATTTTCTCTTATTCCATGACTCACCTGATTGTCTCCTTACTAGTGCCTGTAAAATAGTTTGAAGTTTTGGTAAGGTTCAACATTTTTTCCTTTATATTTCAGTTTTTTCCCCTTTAAGATCTCAAAGGTATCAACATTTTTCTTGTTTTTTTCTAGAATTTTATCTTCTTTAGCTTTTTCATTTAGATTTATGACCCACTTCAAGTAAGATATTGTATTTAGTATGTAGCAAGGTTAAAAGTTCAATTTCTTGAAGAATTTTCTTTTGCCATTGAAATGCCCAAGCCCCTTTGTAAAACAAACAAACAAACTCTTTCTAGAGTCTCTATTCTATTTAGTTATATATCTGTCTTTTTAATTGTATCTATAATATCATTTTATTGATTACTGAAGCTTCATAGAAAGGCATTAGGTCAAGTCCTGTAGAATTCTATTGTATTTTAATATTTCTTTGTCTATTCAAGGTCATTTTCATTTTTATATAAATTTCAGAAGCAGTTTGTCAATATGTATAAAAATATTAGAATTTGATTTGAATTACATTCATTTTAAATACATTTGGGGAGAATAAAACTAAAAATATTGAGTTTTCTAAATTATAACCTTGCATATTTCTCCTAGAGGTCCTACATAAATAAATCAGAGATGAAAGTGGAGAAGTAACAATTTATAACACAGAAATATAAGGGATAGCAAGAAATTACTGTGAACAATCATATGCCAAGAAATTGGACAAACTGGGCAAAATGGATAAATTTCTAGAAACACAATATTACAAACTGAATCAGGAAGAAGCAGAAAACATGAATAGACTAGTGAAATTGAAGCAGTAATCAATCAAAAATCTCCCAGCACACCAAAGCCCTGGACCAGATGTCTTCACAGGTGAATAATACCAATCATTCAGAGAAGAACTAATACCTATCTTTCTCAAACTATTCCAAAAACATCAAGAAGAGAGAAGATTTCCAAACTCTTTTTATGAGGCCAGTATTATTCTAATTCCAAAACGAGAAAAAGATACAACAAACAAAGAAAATTACAGGTGAATACCTCTGATGAAGATAGTTGCTAAAATTCTCAACAAAATAGCAAAGCAGATCCAGCAATACATCAAAAAGATCTTACATCATGATTAGGTGGTTTTTATTCCAGGGATGTAAGGATGGTACAATATCTGAAAAGCAATAAACATGATATATCAAATAAACAAAAAGAAAGACTAAAATACATGATCATATTAAAAGATACAGAAAAAAACATTTGATAAAATCTAGCACCTATTTGTGATAAAAAAATAATCAACAAAGTGGGAATAGAGGGAGCATACCGTAATATAATAAAGGCCATATATGAAAAACCTACAGCCAACATCATACTCAATGGTCAAAAACTGAAAATATTTCCCTTAATATCAGGAACAAACAGGGGTGTCTGCTATCACCACTTATTCAACATAGAACTTGAAGTATTAGCCACAGCGATCAGAAAAGAAGAAGAAATAAAAGATTTCCAAATTGGAAAAGAGCAAGTAAAATTGTTCTTATTCACAGACAACATGACATTATACATAGAAAACCCTATAGGCTCCAACTACTAGGCAAAAAACTAGTAGACCAAATGAATGAATTTGGCAAAGTAGTGGGATACAAAGTCAATATTCAGAAATTGATGGCATTTTTGTACACCAACAATGAACTATCAGAAAGAGAAACTAAGAAAACAATCTCAATTATTATTGCAACAAAAGAAAAATAATGTACTTAGGAATAAATTTAACCAACGATGTAAAACACCTGAACTCAGGAAATGATAGGACACTGAAGAAAGAAATTGAGGAAGACACAAATAAATGGAAGCATATATTGTGTTCATAGATTGGGATAATTAACTTCATTAAAATGTCCATGCAACCTAAAGCAATCTATAGATTCAATGCACTTCCTATTAAGATACCAGTGGCATATTTCACAGATCTAGAACAAATATTCCTAAAATTTACGTGGAACCAAAACCAATCCCAAATAGCCATAGCAATCTTGAGAAAGAAGAACAAAGTTGGAGGGATCACAATACCTGATAGCAAACTGTACTTCAAGGCCACTATAATCAAAACAGTCTAGTCCTGGCGTAAGAACAGACACACAGATCAGTGGAACTGAGCAGAGAGCCCAGAAATAAACCCATGTCATTATGGTCAATATTTGACAAAGGAGTCAAGAGCATAAAGACAGTCTCTTCAATAAATGGTATTGGGAGAACTGTACTGGTACATGCAAAAAAATGAAACTAGACCATCATCATTCACCATACACCACAATAAACTAAAAATGGATAAAAGACTCTAAGTCATGATACCATAAAAATCCTAGAGGAAAATAGAGGAAGCAAAATTTCATATGTCTCTTGTAGCAATATTTTTACTGATATATCTCCTAGCCCAAGGGAAATAAAGGAAAAAAAGTAAACGAGTCTTCATTAAGTTAAAAAGCTTCTGCACAACTAAAAAAGCCATTGTCAAAATGAAAAGGGAGCTGACTGTATGGGAGAACATATTTACCAATGATACAATGGACATGGGTTTAATCTACAAAATATATAAAGAACATAAATGACTCAAAATCAGTAATATGAACAATCCAGTTAAACCTAAGCCTCTGTCCCTTACAACATAATAGGTGCACCAAGACAAAGAAATATGGCCCAAATGGAAGAAGAGATCAAAGCTTCAAAAAAAGAACTAATGATGAAGAGATAGACAACCTATAAGATGAAGAATTCAAAACACAGATATTCAGAATGCTCACAGAAAAAAAATGAGTACAGATGCAGAATAGAGGAAGAAGTGAAGGCCATGCAATGTCTCTCATTATATTTTATAATACTCTTCATTGAAGTCTCTGTTATTTGATATTTACATAGCATCTCTGGCCTTCATATGCTTATTGTTTGAATAAAATATACATTTTATTCTTTTACTTTTTATCTATCTGTGTCTTTATATTTACAATACTCCCCTTGTTGGTTAAATATAGTTAGATGTTACTTATTTTATCTATCTATTTTTATTATCCTGATTTCTAATTGAAAAATTGTGCCTTAATATTTAATGACTTATATGTTGTTTGTCTTGGTTATCTTCTCTGATTTGGTTCTTCAGTTTTTCCTTTCTTGTTTTGTTATGAAGTATTCAATTACTATTTTAGTGCCATTTTAATATTTTATTGGCTTTTTTGCTATATCTTTGTGTGCTATTTTTTACTGCTTGTCCTAGAGTAATGATACATCCTTAATTTTTCACAAATTATATTTAATATCATCACACTTTATATTAAATGTAGAAACTCTCCAGCCATACGGATTTATCACCCCATTACTCTTTACGTTACAGGTATCACATGTATTATATCTACAATATTATATCCCCAATAAACAATGTTCTAACTTTTGCTACAAACAATAATATGTTTTTTGAATAAATTAAGGTAATATATTAATATTATGTACATTAATCCATATATTGAAGAATTCTAAAATTCTTCATTTATTCATGAAAAATTAAAGTCTTTATCTCATAATCCCAGATATAGAATCATTTTGAGTTTGATACCTATTGATTGTTTTTCTCCCTTTGAGATTGGGTTACATTCTCCTGGTTCTTCATATGTTTAGAAATTTCAGATTTTATCCTAGATATTCTGAATGTTTTGTTATGCAAACTCTGATCCTGTTATACTGCCCTTAATAGAATTAAGTTTTTTGTTTTGTTTGTTTATTTATTTTTGTTGTTTTGGGCTTGTTTTTGTTTCTCTTTGTTTGTTTGTTTTAGCAGACAATTGCCTTGGTTGGACTGAAATTGAGATCATTAAACTTGCATTGGGCAATGACTCAATTCTCAGTTTAGCTACTAACTGGTTTCAAAATATGGTTAAAGACTAGCCAAATGCTTAGGCTGAGTCTATGCCCAAAACTAGTGGCCTCCTTCTCTGACTTTCTCCTTTCTGAAAATTTTCATTTCTTTCTAAGGGCCCTATTTGTCCCAGTTACCCCTCAGTTGGTTTCTCCAGCCAGAATGATGGTAAGTTTTTCCATTAGAGTTTTAGAAACTATGGTTGCTATCAGAGTGAGTCCACATACTCAAAGCCAAAAGAAATGATCAATAATAAGAACTGTAAAGTCACTCAATGCTCATCACTTGTTCCAAGTTTCACTCACCTTCAAAAACTGCCTAAACACCAAACAAACAATCCAATTAAAAAAATTGACAGAGGACCTGAACAAACACCTCTCCCAAGAAAACATACAAACAGCCATTAGATATAGGAAAAGATGTTAACTTCATCCTCTATTAGGGAGATGCAAATCAAAGCAACCATAAGATACCACCTCTCATTTATTAGAATGGCTATTATCAACAAGACAGGTAATGACAAATGTTGGTGAGGTTGTAGAGAAAAAGGACTTCTCATTCACTGCTAGTGAGAATGTAAACTAGTACCACTACGGAAAACAGTATGATGGTTTCTCAAAAAACTAAAATTAGAGTTACTAAAAATATGACCCAGCAATCACTCTTCTGGGTATTTACCCAAATAACTCAAAAACATTTATTTTCAAAGATACACATACCCTTATGTTTATTGCAGCATTATTTACGATGACCAAGACATGAAGACAACCAAGGTGTCCTTTGATAGAGGATTGGATAAAGATGATATGGTGCATATATACTACGAAATACTACTCAGCCATGAGAAAAGATGAAATACTGTCACTTGTGACAAAATGGATGAACCTTGAGGATATTATGTAAATGAAATGTCAGTCAGAAAAAGCTAAGAGCCATATGATTTCACTCATATGTGAGCTATAAAACTGAAACTCAAAGACACAGACAGATAACAATATGGTAGTTACCAGAAGGAAGAGATAGGGCTGGTAGAAGGGGCCCAAATACGTAATGAATGAAGATGATTTGAGTTTGGGTGGTGGACATATACAATGCGATATACAGATCAGGTGTCATAGTAATGTACACTTGAAACCTATATGATCCTATTAACAATAGGATCACTACAGTAAATTGAATTAGAAAACAAAACAAAAAAAACCTGCCTGCCTGTTCTTCCTCAGTCTCCATAGCTATCTAATAGTTATTTGTGCGTTTGTTTGTTTTTTTTTTTAGTTTATAGGTATTATAATATGGAAGGACCAGTTTCATAAGGACTGAAGTAGAAGTATTAATGGTTAATCTTTAATTTGTTTGCATTCTACATTTTTTCATTTTGTTTACTCCTGAATTACTCTTGCATATATGTCTTGTTGCTTTTCATTTTGCTCATGATTTTACTGGGCAAATCAATTGAAACATTGTCTGTTGTGACCTAGTGTGGGTGACATTTTCTTGGCTCATTCTAACTTTTTTCTGTACCTGTATGTCAGTGTATCAAGCTTCAGTGTGAGGGCTGGTACTGCATAATGATTTTTAATACTATGTGTTAGGCATTGGGCAGCAAATGCTTTCTATGTGTAAGCCCTCCATGTGCAAATCTTCACAAAAATCTTATGGTTACATTATTCTTCCACTTTACAAGTGAGGAAAGTAAGACTTAGAATATATAACCTTTTCAAGTTTATACAGCCAGTAAAAGGTAGAAATGGAGCCAAATTTAGTAGTAATCTCCAGAGCCACAGTATTAACCAGTCTACTATGACCTATCGTAATTACCACCTGCATTTGTATGGGCTGAGGGAAAGGAGCCTGTGTTTGTTTTCTATGGCTGCCAAAACAAATGACCACAAACTAGGTGGCTTAAAACAACACTAACTTATTATCTTGTTCTGTACTTCAGGAGTCCTTTATGGGTTTCACTGGGCTAAAATCAAGGGGTTGGCAGGGCTATGTTTCTTTTGGGAGTCTTTCAGAGAGACTCCATTCAATTTGCCTTTTTCAGCTTCTAGAGGCTATCTACATCTTGACTGACTCCCGTCTTCCATTTCATTTTATTTTGTGTTATTTTATTTTTAAGATTTTAGTTATTTATTTTTAGAGAGAAGAGGAGCAAAGGAGAAATGAAGGGAGAATTGGTGTCAGAGAGAAACATTAATTGGTTGCCTCTCGCATGCCCCAACCAGACTGGCCCTCAACCCACGCGTGTGGCCTGACCAGGAATCGAACCAGTGACACTTCACTTTGTGAGACAACGCTCAACCAACTGAGCCATGCTGGTCAGAGCATTCCTCTCCCATTTTAAAAACCAGCAACATAACATCTCTCTGACTCTCCTTCCATAGTCACATCTCTTTCTCTGCTTCTGTTCTTCTTCCTCCCTCTTTCACTTTAAAGGAAAGTTGTGATTACATTTGGCCCACCCTGATAATCCAGGATCATCTCTCTACAGTAAGGTCAGTAAATTAGCAACCATAATCCCATTTGTAATTTTATTTCCCCTTTCCCCTATAGCCTAATACATTAACAAATTCTAGCGATTTGGACTTGGACATCTTTGGCGGGGGCATTGAATACTTGCCCATTTATAAAGCCTGTAGGGCAGAGTTTGGTGGAACCTTAGGTCAGTTGGGATTAGTGGACCCAGATTTGATCCGTCCTTTTGTAGTATTAAAAAAAAGTCCTGTAATAGCGTTAATTACATCTCAACACAATTATATCGTATTGCAGTGAAGGAAAACTTGGCTTCAGATTATTACACTAATTCTAAAAGGATGTCATTGCTGAGAGAAACAATGAGCTGTGGTATTCACATTCTCAAATTCAGTGAACTTCTCCTTCACATCCATCTCCACCTCACCCCCAGCCAATGGAGAGAGCAACTCACACTAGCACCTTTTACCTATTTCATCAGTTTGTAGAGAAATTTGTATTGGTTTCTCTCCTTTGGAAAATATTATTATTATTATTGTATTTGTTCTACCAACTATGTGTTTAAGAAAAGAAAAAGATTTAAACTTTTATGAAAAAAGTTTTTTCTAGACACTTTACATATATCAAAATACGATTATTTTTAGATCAGTGTGTATTAGGGAAATTTTTAAAGTATTTAACTTCTCACTTTTCACCTGAATATGAGTTAGTTGGCTTGAGTGAGTCTATACTCAGGATAGTATCTGAACCAAATGGAACACATATATGTACTTTGACAAAGTTCTGTAAGATTGCTCTCCAGAATGGTTAACACAAGTCTGTATTCTCTACAGCGGTGCAACACAGCACCTATATTCTACATCTCTGCCAGCAACAGTCATTATCCTACGAAATGCCTAAACATTGTATTGTTTGTATTTAATTTACTATTTATTTTATTTACAACTGTATTGTAAATAAAAAGACAATACAATTTTATTTACGATTTTATTTAATTTACAATTTCTTCTTTTTAATTTGTACTAATACATATTTAAAAATATCTTATAAATAATAAACTCAGACTAACTATAACTTAACTTATGAGTTTTATCAATTCAAAATATAATACTTTAGATATTGAGGGCAAATTTGTTTATCTTTGAATGTTTGATGCAGAGGAATGGGAAAATGTGAATAAAATGACAGAGCAGTGATACTAGAGTTATAGGCAGAAATAAGAAATATTTGACAGTAACGCTTTTCAGTTATATTGTTAAACTACATTGCTTTCTATGAACCAAAATGTTCTATCTTTGTTTTTAAGATGTTATTTTTTTCTGCAAATCTTTATTGCCACAATTGATAGTTATCTTCTATGTTGTCTTGGGCAAATTTATGTTTGTGTGTCTATAATTTTTTCTTGGAGTTGTCTAATAAGATCTGGATAGTTGTTAAAAATAATAACTATAATTCAAAAATTGTTTCAATTAAATAAAATAATTAAAGAAGTATTTAATATGTTAAGTAGTTTTAAGTCAAACTGCACATGGATTGATTGAAAACATTGAGCTATAAAACAAGTGGCCTTTGGCTTGATAAAATTGATTTAACTTTGTTAACTGTGGCTCTAAAAACTCAGCTCAGAAAAAGTCAGGCTATAAGTTAAAATGATTTTGCTTGATCTCAGAAATACAATACTTTATTTTGTTTGTTTGTTTAATTAAAAGTTTCTTAGGTAAGATGGGGAAATCAGTCTGACCACAGTTAGCTAAGTCAGAAATAGAGATATGGTGCTCTTTTGCATGATTAAATCTCCCCCAAAGTGTATTGATACTACATATATGTGAGTAATGAATAAAACAGCATGCCATTGTTAATATTTCAATGAATATTTTGACTTTTAGGAAAATGGTTCACTGTGGAATGTAGAACTACAGCTGAGACACTGCTCTAGTTCCTTGCCATTGGGAAGTTGAGGATCAAGCACAAGAAGGGGATGTCTCTACTCTTTACAAATCTCTAGGAATGAAAAGACTTTCAAGTTGTTATGTTTTATTTTCCCTAACCACAGAATATCACTCCATATACTTGCCAACATTAACAAGCCTTTTCTTCGGACCAGCACAAGTGTCCCCGTAGATTCTGCTGTTTGAAAGGACTCAAGGAGCTGTTAATGGGCAGTGACTAAAGAAGGCTGTCTTTGGTTGGGAGGGAAGCAAGTCTACCAGCTTGTGCTTAATGATGGCTGTGGGCCTTACTTAGCAGGTACTCAGTTTATATAGCATCACAGTTTCAGTAGAGCCAAGCCAGTATTTTGTTTCAAGAACAAAAATGTATGATGTATGTGATATATTCTGATGTATGTGATAGTTTTGCAATCATTGTTTTCCCCATTGAGAGACTGTGCAATGTTCATTTTTAACAGATCTCAAAAAAAAAAAAAAAAGCTGTAGAAAGAGGAGATACTTACTGCACTTACTGCAAGTTCTCACAACCCTTCCTTACTGAACACACAACAGGCACACACATGTGCACACATGTGCACAAAATAATTCCCCAAGATGTTTCTAGAATTGAGGCCAATTTATCATGTCCTTAATTATTTCTTCAGTCTTCACAAAAATGTTTCTCGATTATTCTCAGCCTTTAAAAATATAGTAGTCTATAAAGTTTTATGCATCCTAGTGTTTATAATAGTAATACATCAATAAAAAAGGCAACTTTATATATAATTAAGGAATTGTTAAAAAATTATGATATTTCCATACAAAGAAACACAATATAGCCATTAAGTATTTTAAATACGTAATCACTGTTATTTATCTATCATTTTTATTGTACTCTTCCATTACCATTTATCCTCCTGCACCCTCTTTCACCTCCACCTGCCTCCCCAGCTCCGGGAATCACCACCTTGTCCATGTCCATGAGTCCCTTCTCTCTTTTTCTTTCATGCACAATCCCTCCACCCCTAACCATTTTTAGCATGTAATTTTACAGTATGATGAACATTATAAACAGTCTAAATACCTGTAGTCATTGATTATGATTTTATATACATAAAACCTTGCAAAATATATAATAAAATTATTATCAGTGATTATTTCTGGGTTGATTACAAAATAATTTTTCACTTCCCTTTTATATGTCTCAATATATTTAAATTTCACATAATTTTATTACTTGATAATAGAAACAAAACTGTATTAAAACATTAAAATTAAAATCTTTCAAATGAAATTTAACATATAACCCCACAATGAGATGTGAATAATCAAAATTTAGGGAAAAAATATACTTCAGTTCTAAGGATGCCATGAAAATCTGTTTCTCCTCATAAACATACATTTTTTAAAGAAAATTCATGTCTTATTTACTTATATATTCATTTATTGGACATTTTAGAGCACATCATATGTGAAAAGCAAATGATACAGTACTTGCTCTCACAGGTAGTAAGAACTAGTATTAAACTGATCTAATTAATAAAAAGCTATTGGAGTTAAATTTATATGTATTTATGGCATGATTCATATTGTATAGGTTTTTAATTTTGCTGTTGTCTTTAGTTCCATAGTGTTAGTGTTTTCCTATTCATTAAATTTACTTTAGACCATGATCTGAAATTTTAAAGTATATCCCATAATATATGTGTACATTTTAATTTAATTATCTCCTATTAAATTTTGTTATTAAATTATCTCTAAGGGTTAGTATATCCAGTTATTCTTCCATCCATAACTATTTGGCTATGGTGCCTGCATTACATCATTCAGAGCTACATTCATCTTGTTAACAGCTTTCAACTTGAAAGGTGAAAATGGCATTTGCTTTTTACTTAATTATGTTTTTAGGAAAAATTTTAGAAAAAAATTTTAAAAACTTTCTTTTTGTCAAAAATCATTGGGATAATTTGCATAAGTTAGTCCAAATACCAACTACTTAGAAGAAAATCTCAGTTCAATGAGACATCATTCAGATACCTGGAGAATATGAACTGTTGTGCCTGCTTTGTTGACAGTAACTTTTTTTTTTGTTTGTTTGTTTGTTTATAAAGAAGGCTTTGGCTCAAAGACCTGAGTATCTGGCAGATTTATTCTCACTTTAGATCATTTTCTTAATTTATAGTTTACGAGTAATTTAGAATTCTATTAACTCAATCACTTAAGCACAAACAGCTTTTCTACAAGTGCATTTTCATGTCACTGCCTATCTTTCTGAAGTAATCTGCACAAGCTTTTGAAGGAAAAAAAAATGATGATGATGTGGCTAGTTCCTAGCTATTCCAAGTACATTTTGACTATGGTCGTAGTCTTCAGTGAAGTTCCCTGAATATTTTTATTTTTTTTCTTTTTTAGATTTTATTTGTTTTTTGAGAGGGGAAGAGATCGGGGAAAGAGGGAGAGAAACATCAATGTGCAGTTGCCTCTCACGGGCCTGCCACTGGGCACTTGGCCAGCAACCCAGGCATATGCTCTGACTGGACATTAAACTGGCGACCCTTTGATTCAAAGGCAGGCACTCAATCAACTGAGACACACCAACCAGGGTAGAATATTTTTCTTGATACATAAATTTGTATTAAATATAATTCCTAAAAGTTTGGCTCTGCTTCTTTTTAGTGTTGTGGCTAGATTCAGCTAAGTTGTAGTTGATGAAATTAAAATATGACAACCAAAATTAACTGGAAAGAAATGTAAAATTTACATAAAGTCTCTTTAATAATGCTAAAGGGTGTTTCATTCAAAATACACATTGAATCTTTTTAAAAATCACTTTGTTTTGATTGTTATTTTTCTAATGACATCTAGCTCTAAAACCTTTCTCCAACTCTGGTTTATCTTCCCTTAAATTTTCTCAAATTAAATGTTTGTGCTCTTTATCAATTACTTACTGCTTTAATAATGTTGCAAAGCAGCAACCTCCGAATCTCAGGTATATAAACAATAAATATTTTTAGCTCACTAACCTGAAGGCTTCATTTGATTTGAACTCAGCTCGTACATACATCTGTGATTGACTATAGGTTTGCTAGGTAGCTCTGCTGATGTTGGCTGGACTTGTTTACATGCTGGAATCAGCTGCCTACTGGTAGAGCTAGAGTGATCTTGACTTGGATGGCTGAGAGTACTTGGGTTCATTCCCTGTGTTTTATCCCCAGCAGTTTCACCCAGAGATGTCCTTTCTGTGGTGATGGCAGAAGGCAAGAACTATCAAGCCAATTGCACACGTGCTTTTCAAGCCTCTGTTTTTATCACATATGCTAACACTTATTGGCTAAAAACATGGCACATGACAGAACCAAAAGTCAGACTGGAAGTTAGAGTTAAATGCAATGTAGGCAGTGAAGAAAAACCAGGCTGTTAATGAAAGCAATATACCAAAGGCAGTTTTATTTCTCTAGTTATTTCTGTTTGTATGTGCATGTGTCTATTTTCTCTACACATTTGCAATCTCCCCTTTTCTAACAGAACTTTAGATAGCCCCTGAGGTTGTCTCAACTTTGCCCTTCAAGCCTACGGTAGGTTGTGTAACTAAAAACCATATGATCTCAACTTTAACTGGAACATAATCAATGAAAGAAAAAATCAAACAAAATATAACCAGAGATGCTGAAATTAAGAACAATCTGACAGTAACCAGAGGGAGTGAGGAGGGGACAGTTGTGGGGGAAGGGTTATCAGGAACTACTATAAAGGACACATGGACAAAACAAAGGGGGAGGGTGGAAGCAAGGGAGGAAGGTGGGTTTGGCTGGGATGGGAGGGAGTGGTGGGGAGGAAATGCAGACAACTGTAATTGAACAACAATAGAGTAATTAAAAATAAAATAAAATAAAGGAATTACAGGAACAAGTATAAAGGACACATGGACAAAAACTATGGGGGGGTGGGAATGGGAGGGAGGAGGGGAGGGCTGGGGTGGTGGGTTCGGGTGAGAATAAAAGACAGAAAACTGTACAAGATCAACAATTAAAATAAAAATAAATAAAATAAAATAGAATGCAGAAGTAGTGAAGACAAAACTAGCATGAGTGCATAGGTCCAGGCATTAAAAGGATAATCAGAGGGGATGAAAAGAAAACTTTGTTTGGGGAGAGGGACAAAGGCTGTGAATTTTTCATATGTTAAATTTTTAAATGTCACCAAAAACAATGTTGGAAAAGAATATATCCTAAGAACATGTTCTTCCACTGCAGAAGCTACCCGAGAGAAAAGATTAGACTTCGCTCTGAGCTATTAGAGGTTCATTATTCCTTGGCCTGCCCATCTGAATGCAGTATTATTCAAAATTAGATATCCCACAGGAGCAATGCTATGGCCCAGATGGTCATTTATAACCTCTACTCCTCATTTTTTTCCAGGCTGAAATGACTTTTCCCATACTTAAGGGTGAATAACTATGGGGTGAAAACTAGTATTTTAGCCAGTGCTTGAATAGATCCAAAGTTTTCCTCATAGTCCTTCAGTGGTCCATGACCTTGTAAAATTGGCATGTGAGGAATAAGATGAGTCAAATTCTCAGTTTTTACAATAAAATATATCCCCCTAGTACCATCTGATATTCAAAGAATTTAATATGAATCACAAACTGTGGGTTATAGAATCAGAGAGAAATGATTTTGTTTTCTGCTCCCAACTCTTTTTAATTTCATTCATGTTCTTTGAAATTTTGATTAATAGCATTTTCCTCAATTTTCTCTCAATATAATGGGTGCAGTGTGATATATTTTCTCAGGAATAAATGTAGTAAAATGAAAATACCTAATGTTCCTTATAACAGGATTATCAACACCCTTGACACCTTGGTTCCCATCAAAAGTCCAGCCAATATATGCTCTGGAAAGACTGACCACAAGGATGACATCCCTCCTTTCCATCACAGCAGCACCTCTCCATGAGGCTGCATATTACCATCACCTGGGAGTTCTGGAAAACCTGTGTGTCTGGTTTCTATTCTGGAGCAACCAGTCAGTATCTCTAAGGTGATGGAACCTAGGTTTTCTTTTTTAAGTTCTTGAGATACACATGATCACAGTGAAGGCTGAGAACTATTACTCTAGTCCAGAGGTTCTAAGTGTGCCTCCCAGGCCAGCAGGAGCAAACAGTACCCGGAACATGACAGAAATATAAATTCTCAGGCATTCCCCAGATCTGCTAAATTAGAAGTATTAGGGTGTAAAACAACAGGGTGTGTCTACAACAGGTCCCCCAAGTAATTCTGATGCACAATGAAGTTGAAGAACCAGTGATGTAATCAATGGTAATCAGGTGTAGTGGATAAAAGAATCACTTGAAATATTTCCTTAAAATGTGGATTTGTGTGTCAATATTCACAGAATTTTACACTAAAAATGTTCATTGTGTTATTGTATTATTTTTTAATATAAAATATAACCTGAAAATATCAACCTCAGGATCCTACCATCAGAAATTCTGAATCATTGTGTCTGGTTTGGAGCTCAGCAACTACATTTTTTTTTCTTTTTTAAATTGTTTAAAGTTATATTGTATTGATTATGCTATTACAGTTGTCCTGATTTTTCCCTCTTTATCCCCCTCCACCCAGCATCCCCCCACTCCCTCAGGCAATCACCCCATGATTGTTCATGTCCATAAGTCATGCGTATAAGTTCTATGGCTACTCCATTTCCTATAGTGTACTTTACATCCCCACAGCTATTTTGTAACTACCTGTTTGTGCTTCTTAATCCCCTCACCTCTTCACCCATTCTGTCCCTCCCCCCTCCTATCTGGCAACCCTTTGGTAACTAACTTCTTTTCTCTTGGGGCTTTTAAGATTCTCTCTTTATTTTTAACCTTTGGTATTTTAATTAGGATGTATCTTGGAGTGGGCCTCTTTACATCCATCATAATTGGGACTCTGTGATTTCTGAATGTACATGTCTATTTCCTTCACCAAATTAGGGAAATTTTCTTTCACTGTTTTTCAGATAGGTTTCCAATTTCTTGCTCTTTCTCTTCTCCTGGCACCCCTATGATGTGAATGTTGGACCTTATGAAGTTGTCCCAAAGGCAGTTTATACTATCCTCATTGTGGGGGATTCTTTTTTCTTCTTGTTCTGATTGGTTGTTTTTTAGCTTCTTTACGTTTCAAATAATTGATTTGATTCTTGACTTCATCCATCCTACTGTTGTTTTCCTGTAAATTGTTCTTTATTTCAATTAATGTATCCTTAGTTTCTGACTGGGTCTTTTTTATACTGCTGAGTCCCTTACTAGGTTCTTTGAGCATCCTTATAAACAGTGTTTTGAACTCTGCATCTGATAGATTGCTTATCTCCACTTTGGCTCTTTTTCGGGAGTTTTGATCTGTTCTTTCATTTGGGCAATGTTTCTTTGGTTCCTCATTTTGGCAGCCTCCCTGTGTTTGTTTCTATGTATTAGGTAGAGCTGCTTTGACTCTGTGTCTAGGTAGTGTGGCCTAATGTATTAGGTGTCCTGTAGCATCCAGTGGCACAGCCTCCATCATCACCTAAGCTGGGCTCTCAAGGTGAGCCTTTTGTATGGACTGAGTACACCCTCCTCTTGTAGTTGAGCCTTGATCATTGTTTGCAGATTAATGGCAGGGATTTTACCCAGGCCAGTCACCTCCAAGGACTGGCTGTGACCGTTGACCACCAACTTCCACCCTCAGTGGAGGATCAGCTGTTGGGTGCAGGGTTGTTGTACTCCAGAATGGTCTGTAGCCGTCCACTGGGTGCACTGGCCATGGGTTTTCCTGGGTGTTGGAGACCAAGGTCAGTCCCCACCTGTGTTTTTCCCAGGGCACCCTGCCTCAGCTGTAAAGCAATCTGAAATGGCTGTTATTTGTGCTAGGCCTGCAGATTCCCAGGTGAAGCCAAGCTGTGACTCTAATCTGGCTGCCAGTGTGGCTCACTGAAGCCAGCTGTTGCTTTTTAGATAGGATTTAGGAGCCAGGACCGGTGATTCTTATGGAAAAGAAGCTTGGGTGGGCTCAAAAGTTGGGTCGGGTAGAGCCTCTGTGGATCTCTAAGGTGGGTCACCCAGTGTTAGCCAGCTTGATGGAGTCTCAGATATGACACCAGTTTACAAGCTCTGTGGGAAGAGGGCTCAGCAAAGGGACAATGCCCTCTGCTTGCTCCTATGCCAGACACTTCATCTTTTCCCTGTATGTCACTGGTGCCCTTCAAGCTGCTACCTTGGTGCTGGAGCGCAGAGGGAGTGAGTCTTCATAGGTGAGTCCATGTCCTCAAGAAAAACTGCTTAGGGCTCCAGCAGTCTCCTCCACCAACTCAATCCCTGCTGGTGTTTGCAACTAGAAGTTATGGGGAGTTATCTTCATGGCATTGGAATCCTGGAGCGGGGGGGCACCTACTGTGGCTCTGGGGCTCCTTGCTCCCAAGATATCCCTCCTGAATTTTTACCCACGTGGGTGTGGAGCCAACCCGTTTCGTATCCACTCATGTCCTGCCAGTCTGGATGGATGTGGTTTCTTCAATTCTGTAGTTGTCAGACTTCTATTCAACTCGATTTCATAGTTGTGAGACTTCCCTTCAATTCAATTTCTGACATTCCTGAATGATGGTTGTTCTATATTTTAGTTGTAATTTTGATGTGGTTGTGCAAAGAGGTGAGCCATGTCTGCCTACATTACCATCTTGACCAGAAGCCAGCAACTATATTTTTAAAGCATCCAGAAGATCCTTTTCCAACATCTGATATGGGTAATATGATCTACATTCCAATATAGCTGTAGAACAAATAATATATGTCAGTTCACTTAACCAACAACCCATGTGTTCTTTTTCCACCTCCTCACATAAATGCCTTAATGGAAAAAAGCTTTCATGTTACTTTTGATACAATATTCTTTTTTTAATTGTTCAGTTACAGTTATCCTAATTCCTCCCTCCCTCCCCACTGCTCTCCTCTGATATAATATTCTTAAGAGTCAAAATAAGAAATGGTTTCAAGAGAAAATATTTTGCATGTCTTTCATAAATGTTTTTATTATTTAGTAATCTCCTTTATAAACCAATATGATAGTTTCCTTATAAAACTCATTACCAAGTGAATTGTCTTCTATACTGATTGCTGAAACAAATTTTCTTACCTAACATTTAATACAAAATATTATTAATATTTCACTTTTGCTGCAACCATGCCAGATAATTTAGAGTCACATTTAATGTCAGTTGTATCACTATAGTGATTTAGATTTTCATATGTTCTTTTTCACATAGTATTTTTTCTATATTGACAGTTTTCTTGAATGCATTCTTCATGATGTCACATTAAA
Source organism: Glossophaga mutica (assembly GCA_039655065.1). Lineage (NCBI taxonomy): Eukaryota > Metazoa > Chordata > Mammalia > Chiroptera > Phyllostomidae > Glossophaga > Glossophaga mutica. The sequence continues at coordinate 148,013,967 of CM077306.1, forward strand.
CCTCTTATGAACAGAACAGAATGAGAACTGTAATAAATAATAACCTTTGGGTAATTTAAGTGCTATTTAAGACATTCAGTTATCCTGAAATAGTGAATGTAGTCCACTAATTTAATTCTAAGAAAAGGAAAATCAGGTACTGGGAAGATTTTAAAAACACATGGAAATTATTTTTAATACAAAAATACTGATTGTATTTTGTGTTTAGATAAAGCTTGCACTCAGCACATTTCATCCATGGAATATATTAGGTAACACAAATGACACAATTGTTATGAGAATTTAATTTCTGGCTTTCTGGGAGGAAAAATGTATTTTCTAAAGTATATAAATCTATATAAAAATGCATGACCCATTGATATGAATGTTGCTTAAACTGAATGTATGACTCTAATAAACTCTGCTGTATGGATCACACTCACAGACTGCAATGTCTGGTCTTTCTTGCTGCCCTGGGGTGGAATTGTTCTCAATCCCTCTCTGTGGGATAACAGTCAAAATGTAAAATTTCCATACAAAGAGACTTTAGAACTTGCAACATAAATATCAGCATGCCCAGAGGTTCTTTTCAATGAGCCTCTTAATAAGTGAGTTAGGCTCAAAGCCACAGTGTGTATAAAATAATAACAACAACAAAAAAAAGGTTAACTTGGGAATGTATCAAACTGCAGATGTATAGAAGGATTTCATTTGGTTTTTAAAGGTAATCAAGTTTATGAATGCTTCCTTAGAAAATCTGTGAGAGATAGAAAATCAACATGTTTTACATATTTTCCACACTTCACTAAGCTTTTATTAAACCAAGGATTCCAATAGTGCATGAAAAAGTTCATATTTCTATATTTGTACTTCTACAAACATTGGAATACTCTCTTTACATATTATGATGAAAAAATACCACGGAAAAGTCAGATGTTTATGATTATCTTTTTTCTAGAGAACATGTGCCTCTCTCTGAGTGTGCCACATCCAGGGCAGAATCCAGAATCCAGAATGACCTCATTTATATATCTACACAGGGAATTTAACTTGAAAAATTTTCTTAAAAATGTTTTTAATATGAAAACATTACAAATTTTGTGTGGAAAAAATTAATTGTCTTATCGGACAGACAACTTTTTTGCAACACTAATCACTGTAAAAAGTTTTTAAATTTTCAGCTGACCTAACCCTAAACATTTTTAAGCAGTTATGTATACATTTTATATTTCTAAGCCTTCCAATATAACACATAAATTCACCTGCAGATAAACATGCAACTTAATGAATTAGCTACACTATCACTTTTTGAATAAAAAGTATGAAGTGTATAAATCACTATTAGGTTGCTAAATGCCCTGAGGTTTCAGCAATACTCTGTGAATGAATTTTAATCAGCTGAGGAAGACCATTCTAGAAGGCATCTGGGTTTGGCCCTGATGAAGAGAAGTTTCTGGTCCGCTGGTTTGTGATGAAGTATCTAACTTCATTTTTGATGTTTGATGGCTGACAGCCTTTAAAAAAAAGTACCATGAGATTCCCAAAGGCTATTGTTTTTATGTGCCCATCACTGAAAATATCCCTCTTGAACTTATTCCTAGAAATCTCATGTAAAAAAAGTTCAACTTTATTTTTGTATTAGCTGACTTAACAACAGTTTTAATTTCATAAAATTGGTAGATGTGCAGCTGAACAGAGAATTTACTCCTACTAATGTGAACTATGACTCTTGTCTATCAGTCATATATTATCTTTGAAGAAATTTCAACTGCTATGTGAAATTTTGTGCTACATGAAATTCACTTACCCAACTTGTACTTACTAAGTTCTTCTTATGTACAAGAAATTAAGCAGGCTCTTGAAGTATTTACACAATACACAGCTCCTGTGATCTAAGCACATGTGATCTAACAGAGAAGATTAACCCATAAAAGATTATGTGCACAGTGAGGGCATGCAGGGAAAGAAGAGAAATATCTGGTATTGATCTATGTGTTAGGTAGGCTAGATAGCAAACCAAGGCAGGGAGGAGGAGGGAGACATGTCTCACCCACTGACTCAGAAGTCCTGAGCCTGGCCCAGGAATCTTGCCAGGTGTTCCAATAGCACAGGAAGCACCATGCTAACACTGGAGGAGGGCAGTCCTTGAAATTCTAGGTATCGTCTCCACTCTCTGGGAAAGAAAGCCTTTGGGACTGTGCTTTCATCCCAAGGCTTGAAAGGCCAGAAAGGTCCTATAGTGCCCAAAGGAGGAAGTCCATTAACAACCTTGGGTATTCACACCAACCCGCCACGGGAAGCTGCTACTACCTTTACCTGTTAATCAATAGGTAACTTCATCACCGCCATCATGCAGACAATATAAGTCCTCAGAACAAAGGACTGGGCACACACTTGCCACCCCAACCTTTGGTCGTCCTGACTTTCACACCCATTATCCTGCTTTGCCCTGAACCTGTGCCTTTCACCCTCCCCACCCCCACATTAACTAGGCCAGTTCTCATCCATGAAAACAGATCACCAATAAACCCTGTTTGCATACTTAATAGACTTGCTCACCTGTAATTCTTTACTGCACTGGTGAGAAGCACTAAATTTCTGGAAATTTTTCCTGTAACATATGACAGGAATATCAGTTCATTAGATCAGAATTATTTTCTCATTTAACAGATAAGGAGAATAACAGTCAAAGAGGTCATCGCACTCGTCAAAGGTCGCAATGATTCGAGAAGTCACGCAAGTTGGCTCAACTGCTGCCAGTGTCCTTTCATTTTTATTTCACTTCTTTGGTTCACAGTCCAGCACTCAATCCACTGAGCCACACCAACTGGGGCTTTTATTTCACTTCTTAGCAGGAATATCTACTAAAAAAAAAAACAAAAAAAAAAAAACAAGCCAATAGTTAATTATTTTTCTATCAATTTCTGTCTTCACTAATAATTTAAAAAAATTTTTTAACCTTCTTGAAGAGGGAGTTACTCAGTAAATTAAAATATCTGTCTTTCAAAGCAGATTTAAAAGCTAACTGTGAGCCTGAAATTTCTGAGAATCTCCCACTAAAACTTAGCTCATATTTCTTGCAACATTTAAGCTTACCTGTAAGAATGAGGAGTTTCTTGACTTTATACATACCATTCCACTCATCACTTGGAAATAGCCTACTTTAGAACAATGGTTATAGATTTCTTTGGTTTAGTTTTCCCATTTAGGATAGGAGTCAAATGTTAATATGTTATATTAATATATTACGTTACTTGAAAGAAGTGATATTTCAGTGCTCTAAAATATATTCTCCCTAGATACTCTATTGTATTCTCAGGTATTGGGGAGATAGTAGTAGCTAGCTTATTTTTTCTTTTCAAATCCATGCCTACCATAAGCCTTTCTATTGTTTATATAAAGTAAGAAACCTGAGTTTTAAAATTAGCAATACTGCTCCTAAGAGTGCTAAACTTGCCATCAATAATTACATTACAATTTTATAAAAGGGTGACTGTAATTTTTAACATAACTTTTCAAATGCAAGAATCTTGTCATCTGTTAAAGCAGGCTGTATGACTGTATCATTTTGGAGTGATGCACTAAGCTACAATTATCTCAGATTAAAACATAACAAACCAATGGAAGAATGATTTGTGTATATTCATGGGGAGTTAATTTGCTTCCTTTTGAATCTATAGGACAGAAAATATTTTCGTGTGTGTGAGAGTGTGGGTTCACAACACACAGTCTCAAAAACATCAAGGTGAGGGCTGCTTGACACCATTTGCATCAGAAAACAATAAACAAATAGGCTAAAGAGTTGAAGATTGGGCCAGCCTGGAACCCTGAGAGTGACTACCGTCAGGGGAATTCTAAGAAGTCCTCTTGTAGCATGCCCCCTTGTGGGAGCATGGGAGGTAGAGTTAGGAGTGAGTTGGCCTGGCCAGGACACCATCTAACAGCCCATGGCTTTGCTCAGACTCCATGCAGTCAGAACTAAAATGGCAGTTTCTGCCTGAGACATTATGGGGCAGAAAGAAGCACTGCAAAAGTCAACTCAGAGATTTTTGAGGGAAATCGGAAGGTGAGGAGGACATTTGATGTGGCTGAGAACTGGGGATGAGGACAGAACAGATAAGGCACAAATATAGAAGCTTTTGAGCAATCACTTTAAATAATACTTGTGCAGTTGGGCTAGTGGCTGAGCGGCTGTTAATTGGTTTTAGAATGACTTGAAGTATAAATGATACAAGTTGTAATAATGTCACTTTTGGATAGGGCTGCCTGAATCCACTGTGTCCTCTGCTACCAGAGATACTTGAGCCCATTACCTGTTGCCAGGAGAGCACCTGAGCTGCCCTTTTGTCACCCCTCTATGGAAATGCAAGGCTCCAGACAAAGGCTAGGAGAGCAACTGGTGCATAGTGTTTAGCTATTGCTGTCCCTATGGGTGATAAACACTGCTTCCATCCTTTACGCTGGAATAAGTAATGTATACTTTTTAATTCATTGTAGTGGGTATTTGTATTAGTTGACTACAAACCCCTTTCTCTCACATAATGCTGTTATTTCAGAATTTATATAGAAGGCTGACAATAATTAGATATGTTGTTTAAATGGCTAATTTTTGCTTCTTCTTGTGTACTTCAATATTTAAATCCACTGATTTTTGGTTTCTCTCTTTTTTTATCTTTAAGATTTTTTTAATTTTTATTTTAGTTGTTGTTCTTGTACAGTTTTCTGTCTTCTACTCCCATCCCAGCTCACCGCCCCAACCCTTCCCACCTCCCTCCCATTTCCACCCCGCCCTAGTTTTTGTCCATGTGTCCTTTATACTTGTTGCTCTAAACCCTTTCTGGTTTCTCTTTTATACTAGAAACCTCACATCAACCTCCAGAATATTATAAAAGCTTAAGGATATCATCTCTACATTTAAATCAAAATAAGGTTATGAAAGTAGTCCATAATGCTTCCATGTAGAAACGAACAGATAGAATCTTTTCTGGTTTGTTTGTTTTTGTTTTTTTTTTCAAATCAGGTGTCTGATAAAGGGAACATAAAAACCTTTTTTCTTTTGCATTTTTTCTTTATTTTTATTATTGACACTATTACAGATGTCTCCACTTCCCACCCTCCTCTTTGCCCACCTCCACCCAGACCTTGCCCTCCTTCCCTCTGGCCATCACCACGCTGCTATCTGTGTCCGTGGGTTATGCCTGTATGTTCTTTGGCTAATCATTTCCTTTCTTCGATTCAGTCACCCCTCTCCCCTCCTCTCTGACAGCTCTCAGTCTATTCCATGTGTTCCTGCTTCTGTTTCTATTTTGTCTGTCAGTTAATTTTGTTAACTAGATTCCACATATAAGTGAGGTCATATGGTATTTGTCTTTCTCTGACTGGCTTGTTTTCCTTAGATAATAATCTCCAGGCCCATCCATGCGAGTGCACTGTTTGTGGGAATGCAGAACACAGGCTGGTAAAACCACTGTAGAAAGCAGTATGGAGTTTCCTCAAAAAATTAAAAATGGAGCTGCCTTTTGACCCAGTGATCCCACTTCTGGGAATTTATCCTAAGAATCCCATTAACACCAATCAGAAAGAATATATGCACCCTTATGTTCATTGCAGCATTATTTACAATAGCTAAGGTCTGGAAACAGCCAAAGTGTCCATGACTAGATGAGTAGATAAAAAAGCTGTGGTACATTTATACAATGGCATACTACATGGCCATAAAAAAGAGAGAGAACACATAAAGTTTTAAGTAGTTTGTTTTAATCAAGTGAAATAAAATGAGAACAGTTAAAAATATTCTTAGGAAATTTTCTGTCAAAGTTAAAAATTCATAATTCAAAAGTGGCTGAATAACTACTGATGTTTTTGTTACTCTGAAGTTTTTCCTAAATTACATGAAATATCATTACTAAATAAAAAATATTTTACATAGAAGAAAAATCTATACAGTTGCAGAAACTACTATTAGGTATCCTAGAAGCCCTGAAAATACTGAAGGACTCCTTTGGATATATTTGTAAGAAAATGCCAGAATGCTCACATAGCAGGTCTGGTGGGACCATCAGAGAAATGCGACTCAGAAGAAGAAACCCAGGAAACAACCCAAACAACGCCTGTCATTATGATATCTGCACTTTGATTCCATTTTCTCATAAACATGTGGAATGTTTCATTAAACTCTAAAATATGACCAGAAGAGCAAAACCAGCCTGCAGTAAATTTATTAAACAGGGGCACTTACCTGGATTGTTCCCCTTGCCATTGGATTTACAATCGATCTTGGATGCCCGAGTGAACTTCTGTACTCTCCATCCCCCGCTAATCCCCCTACAGATCATTCTGTGAATGTCTTTCTCGGTGAGCCATCTGATATCAGAAACATAGTGGAAAGTCATCTAAATCTGTCAATAAAAGGGGTTTTTTTGGTCCAGTTTTTCATACCTAATTATTCAAACTGAGTTTTCTCAACTTTAAACAATGCTATTTAAGCCATGGTATTAAGATGAAGAGTAAATTAAGTAGCATCTGTAAAATATCTTTTAAAAGTCTGAAGTACTTAAAAACCCCAAGCAGCATATGATTAATCTTTAATAGTGAATTTCTACTGATAAATATATCACTTTATTAACCCCCAGCATCATGTTTGCATTTTGTTCATGTAATAGAATATTCAAAGAGCCTCAATGTATCCCCTCAGGTTTTAAGCTGAGACCCAGGAGATAAGAACAGGCAAGTGTCCACACACCTTGCTTAGAGATAGGCATACAAGTTCTGCTACCCTTGGTCTATCATCCAGCTTCTTACTAAATAAGTCCATAAAATTATAAAGGTGAGAGTGAGAGAAACTTTCTTTCTGAATTTGTCAGTCAAGAAGAGAGTACTTAATGTATCTTGTTGACTCCTCATTGGAAAGAAATGGCGGGACTCTTCCCATCACCTCAAGCCATCATATGAGGATCCAATGGTTCAAGTGCATTGTGGGCTTGTACATAGTATCTTCTGGAATTTGAGCCTCATAAGATTAATGCTGGACTCTGCTGGAAGACTGCATGAGAGAATCCTAGAACCTCCACTGATAAGGTTGACCTGGTGTCATTGGCAGTGCCTGAATTTTAGAATTGGCAGGAGAAAGGTGCCAAATTTCTTTTGGGATTAAATGGGTACAACAGGGAATTCTACAAATAGAGCTTTCTGCTAGGGTATCTCTTAGGATTAATTTTACCTTTGACTGGGATAAAACTCAAGACAACATTAGCTTAAACCCTGTAGTTTATTTCTTTATTTATTTAGCAGATAAGTATCCCAGGGCTAGAATAATACTCTGTAGTGTCAACTAGCCAGGCTCTGTCTTTTTGTTCCACCTTGCGAGGTCTCGTGGCAGCCTGTGGTCCCAGATGACTACTTTTGATCCTTGTAGGTCTGTGCAGTCAACAGCAGGGGTCAGACATCAGAAGGAAAACAAAACAAAACAAAAAGATGTGAAGGACACTTATTAGAAGTTATATATAACAAATGTCCACACCATTGGCTGGAATCAAATCACATGGTCACACAAACTGCAAGGTAGCTAGGTGATCATTTTAGAAGGAAATATGCTATTAGTTTTAAATGGAGGAATCAATCTAAACTTGATCTCCCATACATGAAACCCCAGCTTAATCATAAGGTGACTAAGACTGTATTATGTCTCATATACAGGTTTCATTTCATATAGTGTTGACTGGTTCTTTGCTACAGGTATCTGACCATCAACCTGCCCTCTCTCTTTAGACCACCACTCCTAGTTGCTATAGTTCTGCATTCTAAGCAGCTGGATGCAGAACAAACTCTTATTTCGTCTTAGGAAAAAATTACAATAGGGGAAATACTGTGGTAAGGAATAGATTACTTAACTTACTAAACCACATGCTCATTCCACAGGGTTGAACTTCAGATGAAGGCATCTGGCCTTGTTTTTTTCCTCCAAGAATGGAAGCTTCTGACCTAAATTAAAGTTTTCAGGTTGTCAAACACAAAGCCTTTTGGAAACTGATCTCAAAGGAACTGTTTTGTACTCACTAAGATAAGCCCCGACTGAGTTGTTATGTGACAAATGTAATTCATCCACTCCAGAGTTAGACCCTGGCAGAAGTGCCTTCCCACTCCCTGCTTATGGTTTATTACCAAGAGTTCCAGCCTAGACTGGTTGACATTGAATCTGGATCTGCTAATATAATATACCTAATTTCTTTTTTGAGACAGACCTTTTTCTAAAACTTTGGACTGAAAATAAGAGCAATGAAATCACAAGCTACCCACTATTCCATTGATTAATTCGTTTATAGGATTTATACTGAGACTACTTCCAAGAGGCTTTGAGGTAGTTCAGTCTTCAGAACACTGTGCTCTCCCTGCCAAGGGTGGTTTCTGGCTGTGTCTCAGGGACAGTTTCACATCTCAGAAAGAGTTCATTGTGGATGCCCTGAAGGTATTACCCTAGCAATGTGATCTCCCTCTCTGTCAAAATAAAAATATCCCACCATTCCCATGACAACATAAGGGCTCTTCCACCACACTAACACGCCAGGGAAAGTAATTATAACCCACCAGCAAAGGACCCTCAGATAGTGAAGAACATGTAAGTAAGCTATACACAAATGCTCCATGCAAGAGACAGTAAATGAATCCCAGTGAGCATTTTTAGAGTGAGTAGCTATCTGTCTAAGTTTCCTAAGGATAGGATATCTGTCTTATTCACTTTGATGTCTTGCCCGAGATGGAAACATATTCAATCATCTCTCCTATATTTTTTCATAATTATAGAAAACCATATACACTTCCTCTCCTCTCTTCCAAATTTCTTGCTGTCAGAAATCATTAGACACATTCTATGAAACATCCTCATCATCTATACCAGTCCATTTTGGCCTCACCTAAAACCTGGCTTCCTTGAGGATTCTGCTGCTCCTTGATATTGTGTTCATTCTGTCACTTCCATCTTACCTCAGAATTCACTCTCAAGATCAGCAATGCCATTTACAGAGTAATATATCCTCACCTTCCTTTAACAACCCTTGTACCTTCACATATAATACATGGAAACCTTCATTTTTGCTATTAATGTATTTCCTACTTACTCTGTGTTTTAGCAATTGTGTCATGCCATTTTTCCAACTAAAGCCACACTGCCATCTGAGTGACTCAATATCTATCAGTGCTAACCTCCCCTAGCCTCTCAGTCCCTTCTTATTCTCAATATCTTTCATTCCTACTCTATTTTAGCAACCCAATTCTAATAATCCAGAAATGCTTCATTTATTAGTTAATTAATTCAAATATGCCACTGATATAGCTCCAATCTTTAATTTTTTCACTCTATATTTTCAGTAGACTTTTAAGATATGCATGGTAACTTGTCTACATTTTCCTTTCTTTTCCAGCCAGCTTATTTTTCCTGTTTATTCTCTCTCTCATTTTGCAATTCTAAGAGTCATCTTTTATTGTTTCCTTTTTCTCACTTCACCCCTCCAAACATACCTTCTGATGAATCTTCTTTCTTTCATTTTTTTCTCATTCTAGCATACTACAATCTATTCTCCATTCAGCAGCCAGAACTATTTTTATCTTTATATTTGAATTAAATGTTATATTTTAAGACGATTGTAGATTTGCATGCATTTTAAGAAATACACAGGGAACATACATCTTGTGCACCTTTTACAAATTTCCTCCCATGACAACATCTCAAGACCTGTAGTACAGTGTCACCACCAGAACACTGATGCAGGAAAGGCACATGTTTTGATTACCACAGAATTTTTCCTGTCATTATTTTATAGCATACATGTTTCCCTTAGGCAACCACTAATCTGGTATCCATTTCTCTAATTCATCATTTAAAAGATGATATGTAAATGCAATAATATGGTATTTGATCTTTTGGGATTCATTTTTTTTCATACAGCATCATTCCTGGAGATTCATCAAGGTTTTGTGTTTGTGTTCCATGATATGGATTACCATATTTTGTTTAATTATTTGCCCTTAAAAAACATCTGTTTTCAGGTTTTGGCTATTATGGATAGAGATGCTATAAACATTCATGTACTGATTTTTATGTGCACACAAGTCTTAATTCCTCTGGGGTAACTACGCAGGAGTGCAATTGCTGGGTGGTAAGGTCATACTTGTTTAGGTTTTTAAAGAAATTGGCAAGTGGTTTCCCAGCATAGCTGTACCATTTTACACTCCCCTCAGCAATGTTTGAGTGATCCAGGTTCTCAGTAGCCTTTCCAGCATATAGCATTGTCCCTATTTTTATGGTAGCCATTTTGATGGATGCCTGGTGATATCTCACGGTGGTTTACCTTACATTGCCCTATTGATTATGATGTCAAGTATCTTTTTTCAAGATTTTATTCATGTATTTTTAGATAGAAGAGAAGGGAGGGAGAAAGAGAGAAACATCAATGTATGGTTGCCTCTCCATCCCCAACTGGGGACCTGGCCTGCAACCCAGGCATGTGCCCTGAATGAGAATCAAACTGGTGATCCTTTGGTTCACAGGCCGTAGCTCAGTTCACTTGAGCCACACTAGCGGGGGATTGTGTATCTTTTAATTGTTCATTTGCCCCTGTACATCTTTGGTGAAATGTCTGGTCATGTCTTTGCCCATTTTCTACTTGGATGTTTTTGGTTTGTTTGATGTTGAATCTTGAGAGTTCTGATGAATTTATTCTAGATAATACCCTTTGAAATTTTTTACTATGGTAAGTATTCTCATTCATGGACATGGTAGATCTCTCCATTTATTTAGATCTTTGATTTCTTTCATCAGCATATTATCGTCTTCAGCATACAAGTCTTGTATGTGTTTTATTACATTAACATTTAGGCATTTCTTTTTAATTTTTGAACAATTGTAAATGGTATTGCAGTTTTAATTTTGGTATTAATGTGTTCATTGTTAGTCTATAGAAATACAATGGGCTTTTGTGTATTTATGTTGTATCCTATACCTTTGATGTATGTATGTATTAGTTCTAGGATTTTTTGTAGATTCCTTGAGATTATATAATTGGGTTATCACATACAGAGGACAGTTTTACTTCTTTCATTATGTATGCTTTCCATTCTTTTTGTGTTGCTTGGTTACAACAGCTAGAACTTCTTTCACTATGTTGAATAACAGTGATGAGAGCAGATATTGTTGTCTTGTTCTTTTCTCAGAAAACATCCACTCTTTTATTATTAAATATAATATTAATTTTATATTTTATAGTGCTCTATCAAGAAGAGGAAGTCTCCCTCTCTGTGTTTATTTTCCTGAAAGTTTTTATAATAACTGGGTGTTGGGGACTTCCAGTTTCGACTCCAATATGAGCTTAGAAGTTACAATTTTCATGTTACAGTAAGAAAAAAAGATACTGAAAAAAAAGAAAGTCTATTACTTTTCTTGGGCGCCTCAAAGAATTGAAGTCTCAGGACAAATCACCATCCCAAATCTGAAGAGAAAGTTTAATACAGAAAATTACAGCTGAGATCTGCTTTCAGGAGCAGAAGCTCCTGGATCCATAAACTGATAGATACACTTAAGTTATAATTTTTGCAAGTTTCTGGAAGCAGGGTGGGTGCTCATCAGTGTGAGAGTGAGAAACTCTTGGGGGCTGATGTCTTAGAGGGTTCCAATACTTTCATGAGTTTTTCTAGAAACCCCACCAAGTTCTCACAGTGAAAAACAGGAAGAAATCTTTGTGTTTCTGGTGGGGGAGGGGGATGAAACTAATCATTTTGAAATACAGCTAGAGCATTTGCCACAGGAAAGCCAGTACTCTACGAGGAACAATTTTATGATTGCCTTATATGACATGGAGAAAAAGAACTTGCCCATCTCCAGCTCCCTTCTGCCTTCTTGTGTCACCTGAGGTAAAGGAAGCTTAGAAACAATTGTGAAGGTCCCAGGACAGTGAAATAGGCCCACTAAAGACTGAGAATCACAAACAGAGAATGTTTTCCCTCCAACTATACCCCTTCCTACCACCATATCAATAGGACTTAAGTATCAAAAAGGAGGATTACAGCTGAAAGAATTGCAAGGACCTGTCTCTATTTAAGAAATAATTTTAAAGGAAACCCCATACAGCAAGGGAGACAAAATTAAGAACACTAGATAGAGGGACTTGAAACCTCTGGCACCTACAGCCACAGCAAGCATTGAACACAGCTGACCCCCTAGCCAGATGAAGAGTAAAGCATCAAACTAAAGGCCTGTTTAACTCTAGATCTATTATTTAATGCATCGTGTATGGCTTTCAAGAAGAATTAAAGCTGTGGTAAAAAAAAAAAAGAAAGAAAGAAAAAACATAGGCTGATGAGAAAAAGTATCAGAATCAGATTCAAACATGGCAGAGATGTTGGAAAATCAGACCAAGAATTTAAAATAGCTATGTTTAAAATGCCAGTGGCTCCCATGGAGAAAGATAGACATTCTAGGAAAGAATCAAAGGAAAGGTTAGGAATTAAAAACACTGGAGTAGAAATTTTAAAAATGACTTTGATAAGTTCATTAATAAGCCAAAACAAAGCTAAGTAACAAGTCAGTGAGTTTGAAGATGTCAAAATAAACTTCCAAAACTGAAATACAAAGAAAAAAGAATAAGGACACACACACACAAACACACACACTGTTCAAGATCCGTGGGATGATTTCAAACATTTAACAGATGCATTATCATACTACCAGAAGGAGAAGGAAGATATAAGAAAACAAAGGGAATATTTGGAATAGTAATGGGCAAGAATTTTACAAGCTTGTTTTATCAGTTGCTGAAGAGAGGGATGCTGAAGTTTCCAACTATCATTGTATTTTTATCTCTCTTTTTTTTTAATTCTATTAGTTTTTTGTCATTTATTGAAGGTCCTGATTCCACCTTCTGGCTGACATCACTCCCATCTTCCATTATTCGGGATTGCAATGTCTTCTCTAAGGATGAGCCTTTTATCAAAATGTAATATCTGTCTGTTTCTGATAATTTTCTTTGCTCTGAAATCTACTTTGCATAATGTTAATAAAACCACACCTGCTTTCCTTCAATTAATATTTGCATGATCTGTCTTTTTCTGTCCTGTTACTTTCAACTTACCTATATCATTATATCTGAAGTGAGTTTTGGTGGACAGAATATAGTTGTGTCATCTGTCAATCTTTTTCTTTTAATTGGTGAATTTAGACTTATTTCATAGAATTTATGAAATGATAGGCCATCAATAAATGCTGACTAGAATTAATTGCATCTTATTTATATTTTTTTCACACAATGATTATTGCTGTGTGTGATGTTTAACAAACATGGACTGACTAAATATATCTAAAATATTATCTCCCTTTTGTGGTGGGAATTTCCTACTTTCCTCTAGTTTCATCCTTTCGCTTCACATGCCTTCATAATGTTACTAATTAATCACTTTGAACATTCTGTAGCTGATAAGAAATATTTATTGGTATAAAGAACAAAGCCTGAAATATCTGGAATTTGATTCTGCTAGTTTTTTTTTTTTTAATTCAATAAAATTCAGTTTGGGTGGCTTTAATATTTTTAGTTTTATGCCTTTAAAATAACAGTGGTATTTCTGCATGTTAATGTTTATAAAGCAATTTAGTATAGCTGATACAATATGTCCACTCTAAGATTTCTTAATCTCAAGCTATCCTTTAGTAATATATTTTAAGCCAAATACCTTAAACACTAAATTTTTGTCATTATATTACTTTATTGCTAACTGCCTTTTATTAAATAGTTAAAAGCACAATCTAGTTTATTTTTACTAACATATAAATTCTATTAGAATGGCAGTTTTTCATTTTGTGAAATGGAGGAAAGTTTTCATTGCATGAAGTATTACAAAATTCATTTTTGAGGTGTTAAGTTTATTAGGACTTTGGGGTGCACCTAGGGACTTTTCTCTTATTAAACTTCAATGAAGTTTTATTTTCCTTGGAAATGAGTAATTAATTTTGGCTAAATAAATACCACTTTGTATTAGTTTGTAATAGAAAGAGGAGCCATGTTGCAGATAACTCATGACAAATAAGATTTGATTCTCCCATGTGCAGGGCCCAGCACATATAACGCCTCTGTTTTTTATTCCAATCATAAGCGTGTAATTCTGTAACATAACAATATCACACACGAGCACGCCATATCACGTTTTACGTGAAATGTTCAAATTAAAACTATAAACTATTACACCCATATTATTACCCTACCAGCCACACTCAAGCAGGTGTTACTTCTGCTGGACCCTGTATATACTATATTCCTGTTGATCTTGGAAAACTAAGCTCTTAACATTTGCCAGGTTGTTTTTTTTTTTTTCTCCTTAAAGGTAGTTTTGAGGAAGAATAATTTTGTATCACTGTAAAAAGATGTATGTTACCAATCTGGCATTTAATTCAGAGTGTTTTATTCTTAATATTTTATTATATGTAAAAGATTAAAAATAAATAATTTTATAGCAAATCCCCACATACCTACCACCTGGATTCTAATGTTATATTTTATTACTCTTTATATATATATATATATATATATATTTATATATATAAACTATTAATCCGTCTACAAAGAGATTTTAAATGTGACAAAATTAGAAAAATTGAACAAATACTGGTATTTGGAGTGTTGGAGGTAATCTGATAGTGAACACTGTAAAAATTACCAGTTCCTGGTAGTGACAATTAGAACCTTTGCTTGATATTTTGAGAGATGTAATTAAGAAATTCCACAAATGTTGTCCTTGTTCTGTCATTAAAAAGAAAAATGGGGCGTACCATCCAAAAATATTTTTAAGCATTTATGATACAGTCTATCTACAGCTATCATCATAGAACTTTTTTGGTATTCAAACAAATCATATATATGAAGATTACTCTAACTTTATATATAACAAAATAGAAAACCAGAGACATTAGTAGATTTCCTGACATCACATACCCAATAATTGGCAAAGACTCAATTCTGGCCACCACCAGTCTGGCTCTATGTCCTATTCCCTATCTTTGCCCCAATGTACCTCTCAAGCAGTGTGTCAAAAAACTATGACAGTGGCCTAATAGTATCAATGTGTAAAAAGCTAAACATAATTTGCAAAACAACAAAAGTCAGTGGGGATATATTTTAACTATCAAGGTATAAACACTTGTGACTTTAAAAATAGAGACTGTGATTTCAAAGAAATGTTGATTGTCAAGCTCTTTTCTGCTCATGTTATCCAGTTGGCTTTCAGAGGCTTAGGAGACCTCAGAGGCCCCGTCTCATGGATTTGTGTTGGTTGATTGGAGTAGGCTGGGATAACTGGTAGGGTCTATAGGCAGAAACATTAGGGAGAGTTGCAGATGTCAGTTAAAAAGTCTCTTTCCCAGTTGGAGGAGTTGAAAGAACTAGGTTATAGGGAGATTTTTGAGGACAGAGATTAAAGATGAGATAAGATGTTACCAACTGAGAATACCAAGAAGTTTCCAAAAATAGGGAGAACTGTTCTCAAACCAGGAATGAAGTAAGTTTTTGATTTTTTTTTTTTTTTTTTTTTAGGTTTTCTTATGGCTGCTCTATTAAAAACAAACAAATCCTAGTTCTTTTTTTTATATTTTTTAAACTGTTGTTTGGGTACAGTTGTCTCCATTTACCCCCCACCCCACCCATCCCCCCCTCCTACGCTTGGACCTATCTCCTTTGGCTTTGTCTATGTGTCCTTTATACATGTTCCTTGAGGCCCTTAGCTTGTAAATGGAACCTAATCAACAAAACAAACAAGCAAGCAAAATAGAACCAGAGACATTGAAATAAAGAACAGACAGTAACCAGAAGGGAGTGGGTAAAGGGATAATGGGGGAAAATAGGGGAATAGAAGTACTTTTTTCTGAGAATCCAGTCGGTTTTAGTTATCTGACATGAATTGAAAAGTGATAAACTTGGCAACTTAAATGTTTTTAATGATTCTCCATTGGTTTAAGTATTTATTCAGAGCCTATAAACAAATAAGTAGCTTTTGGCATTTCTACACCTCATATGAATCTCAAGTAAATATGGTTCACATATGTAAGAAACTAACTTTTTACAAAAATATTATTCTATTTTTCCAAAAAGCATTAAAGTTCAGAACAGTAGAGATTGTATTTGAATCAGCATGTGATTTAAATCAAGATTAAATTATTAAAAATATTTTCCTGGAAAGGACAAGTTCTCTTCTCAGTAAAAGAATAGGCCAGATTAGAAACTATGAAAAAGTACAACACAAGGAAACATTATTTATCAGAAATTTTTCAAAATAAACAAGGTAAAAATCTAATAGATCAGCTACAATTAAGTGGTAGCGCACAAAATAGTATCAACATAAAGAGAACAGAACATTAGTTTCATTCAGATTATTCATATTTCACATGAAATTATTATTAGGAAAATCAATACAAGCAAGATGCCAAGGACATTTCTGATTTAGAATGATTTGGAAATAGAGTATTTGTTTTGCTTCTTTCTTAACTATAGTTCTTTACTACTGACTTTTTAAATTTATTTTTATGAACATCTAATTCACAACATCAATTCAATTAGGAAACATTATTATACTGTAAACTTGAAAACAGACATTTGGAAAGTTAAATAATAACATCACCAGGGAAACAAACTAGGATAGTACCTTATGAGGGCATGATGTTTGAAGGTGGCATAAAGGAATTTTCTAGGGTGATGGAAATGTTCTCTATCTTGGTTCAAGTGTGGGATTCATTTATGAAAACCCATTTAATTGTACCCTTAAGACCTGTGCATTATTCCATAAGCATATTATTAACCAATCTAGAAAAATTAAATCTAGTCATCTTCATTGGTTTATGTTTGGTGTTCCTGAGAGGATTACGTTTAGGAAATAAAGAAGGAATCTTCTATGTGGTGTATAAAA
Source organism: Glossophaga mutica (assembly GCA_039655065.1). Lineage (NCBI taxonomy): Eukaryota > Metazoa > Chordata > Mammalia > Chiroptera > Phyllostomidae > Glossophaga > Glossophaga mutica. Next base: position 148,030,878 of record CM077306.1, read on the forward strand.
TGTATCTCAAAAAAAAAAAAATGAGGTTCTCCTTCCTATCAAATAACTTGGCTGAATGGGTTCAAGGAGATATGTGACATCAAATACTGCTGATAAGTAAAGCATAAAAAGGGGAGTTGGAAAAAGAGACATAGGAAGTTCAGAGCAAAATGTGATTTTAGTAAAGGATGCTATGAGTGAATAAGAGTAAGAGCAAAAGAAGACCTGAATTTAATTCCTATTATAACTACTTATAAACTATGACCTCAGCAAGTCATTTCCTTCCTTTTTCTTTCCTTTCTTCATCTATCAGACTTCCATAACTTTTTTACAGAGTTTTTCTGGTAAAAATAGTCTAGTAATAAATGCAAAATTCTGTAAAAGTTTTTCCGTTCAATTTAGATAGAACCTACATCATCAATATTAAGATTAAATTATTTGTGAATGATATAAGAATGAGTATAGAATTTTTCTGAAGAATTTTAAGTTCAGAAGGAAAGCAAAGCACAGGATATAGTTAAGAAAATAGAATCAAGTGAAGTATTTTGGGGTTTGTTTATTTTTGGTTGTGTTTTAAAGTTTTTCTTCTATAAATTAGAGTGCAGTATCACATCTAAAGATTTGTGACTGGTAGTTTCATGAAAGAAAGAAGTCTTAGAAGAGTGATTTGGGAAGAACCTTTTCCTGAATTGATGAGTGTAACCATCAACAATTAGCAACAAAATTCATTTCACTATTGATTTTATTAAAAGTGTGTATACATAAGTGATATACAGTTTTGTGTATATGTGTGTGTCACAGACTACATGAGAATCTGATAAAACTATCAAATGTCTGTACCGAATAATACATATAAATATATATACACATATATTTTATATATAAAATCATAAATTCAGGAGTTCACAAACCCAACACAACTACATGAGGTGCACAAGCATCCCTAGTTAAGAGTCCCTAGCCTAGCTCCTGGTGACTGTTATATCTTTCCATAAACACAATAGTAACTGTTGCAGAAGTATAAAAATTAGCATCAGTATTTTTTAATTAAAGCTATATCACACACACATTTCTCTACAAAAAAAAAGAAAAAATCATGTCAAGTACTTTTAAGAGGCTGTCCTATTCAAGTCTACCCTGGCTTATAGAGAAAGATTTCAGTAATTTTGAGACTAAATGGTTACAGAGTAGAGCAAAACAGATGCAGAGAACTAAATGTAGAATTTTAGAACAATGATATGGTTGATTTCAAGCACAAGGGAAAAAGGAAGGAATGTGTATGTGAATGAATGAAGGAATGTGTGAGTGAATCAGTGAGTGGCTGAGTGAATGAATAAAAGGAGAAGCCCATTAGAGCCAGCCAAGGAAAATGACAATGACACTGAGGTGGCCAGGGAGCTGCTGGTTTTTACGTCCAAGTAGCTGAGAATACAAAGACAATGCCAGTGAATTAAATGTAGCCCACCTTTTAGCTTCTGATATAAATGGAAAATATCCGTGCCTTTATGCCTTTTTGCAGCTGATGACTATTATTTTTTTTTATAAAACATACCTTCTCTTCAACAAACTCCCATGTCCAATTCCACCTCTCCCCAATACTACCTTCCTAATCAGACTCAACCAATGAGGGATTTAAAAGTTGGCCGGTGGTGAGGGGAAAAAGTCTCTCTTCTATAAAACTGTGTCTGTAAAGGCTGGCTTTTGCCCAAGCCACAGGAACTTTAAACAGTCTGCTAGCTTAGTCGGCACAGACAGGTTCACGCAGAGTGGGATGAAAGCTGCTACTAGACTTTTAATCTTTCAGGTGGCAGGAATTCTTGATGTTTTATGTCTTATTCTCTTGAAGAGGGTTCATAAATGTATCACAGTGAAGTGAAATACTGTTAAAATGTATTCAAATGATATATCAAAGAGGGGAAGTAGAAAAAACAGATAAATGATTCTGAATACAGGTATTTATTGAGGTTCAGAAGACTATTCAGATTATCTGACTGGTTAGGAGTCACAATCCTGATTTCAAATTTAATTCAACTTCAACATTTTTCAAAAACAGCCTTTACTTTCATTTTGACTGTGTAAAATGGAATGAGACCAGCTCTGTCCCTGGCTTATGTGACTTGTGAGTGTCTTCTCATCAACATCTTTATCTATAAAATAGGAATAATTGTTATCCTATACTTGTTGAAAAACTGCATAAATGAGTGTAAGAAAATGTAAATGAAGTACTAGGGACACACAAAGAAGCTTTTTAATGATTAGTCATTTTATTAGTATTAATAGCACTGTGTCATTTTAACAGTGCTATTTTACACATGCTGAAAATTGAATCCTTTATCTTTTAAAATACTCACTTGATTATGTAATTGTAATATGATTTACCTTAGAACTCATACTCAGTATACAATTTTGTAAAGTATTACTTTGCATTTAACACACTGGTGACATTTCTAGCTCAAACATTAAATTCACTAACTACAACTAAAATGTTCTGACCATTTCTAGGGTTAGTCTTTATGGAGAACAGGTACCAGGTATCTAAGTGTTGCATTTTAGGATGGAATAAAAATTTTCCCTTCCCTTGAAGCTTAAAACAAGACGCACAAAGAAACACGATATGGTATTTGGGACCCTGATTCACTCTAGTAAGTAAAGTATGTGACCCTTAATAAAGGCCTTCTTTACACATTCTTTCAAAATACTTCTCTTCCAAGATAAGATTATATTTTTCTTGGGCATATAGTATCTACCAATTGTCTTTCAACTCATCTCATCCCATTATTGAGACAAAAATAGAAATCAAACCACTTCTAAATTTTACTGATGTCCATGATACTGTTTGTTACTGATTTTGGACTAAGCACAAGCAGGTTAACTTATTGTTACTGTCCATGTTTAGCTAGATATTGATGAATGGAAAAGAGCAAAGAGAACTAGACATTGGGCTTAATAACCTAGGGAAGCATAAGCCTCCCTTGCAAGCGTTTGTTTGCTCAGCTTCACGCCCCAGAGAATTACAGCATTTCTCCACCAAGGGGATTAACATTCCTCCTTTACCCTCCCCAGTATCAGATTGTTGGGGGGTGGAGGGGCACAGGGGAAGGCTGGACCCATCCAAAGCCCATGAAAGTTTAGGAAGTTGATTGGTTCTTTTGTGAAAACATTAGTTTGTCCCAAACCCAAGCTCCTAGTTATAACCCCAGGGGAACAAAGAAGCCCTCTCTCTCTATTGCTTGTCACCTGTATTCTCACAGTACATGTACCTGTCCTCTCCAAGGTCTCATGGCCTTAGCAGTCAATGTGGCCCCTGACCTCCAGGAGAGAGCCTGGATACCAACCAAAGCATAGCAATGGCCTGCAGCTAGAAACACATGCTAAGCTAGCTGGATGCCGAAGTGAATGGCACTTTAATGTGGAACATAAACTCTAGACTGTGGCCTTCATCCTTGCCCTACTGAAGACAATTTGGACTTTTTCCATAGAGTGATAGACAGAGATGGGACATTGGGAAGTCAAGAGGGGAACTAACTTCATTGTACATTGTCAATAAACCATACCAAAGAGCCTCACCCTGCCATGCGGGTCTCAGGAAATTCCTTTCCTCTAGATTCCGCAAGAGTCCCACTTTCACTGATCGCACTATCAGACTATGTGAAGGACCCATTCCACCTTTATTTTTCAATTCTAAAAAAAATCAAAAACAATGAAACAAACCTGAGAAATGTAGATGTATGTAAGTGTAGAAATAATTTTATAGAATAAATGCTTTTTTTGAATGACAGTACTATAAATCATATCCTAGGTAGTTTTTAAAGTATAGATAATTAGGTACCATCATTCATATGTAATATTTGAACATGAATAGACTGAAATGCTTCAAATGTACGTCTGAGACAGACTTGTCAGAAAAAAATGTGTATAAAAATATAGTTACATAAGATAGACTTTAGAAGGTAATTTATAAATTGTTCTGAGATGATAAAGAGGCCTTAAAATAATCTGTAGATAGTTCTGACAATATAATTGCTTTATAATGTATGTATTCATTCTTTTTCACTTATGTTGCAGTTTCTGCACTTTTCTTCTTTCAGTTCCCCTTCTAGCTCAGAATCTTTAAAGATTGCACTCACATTTCCTTTTTGTGTGTTAAGTCTGAGTATGTTGGTTATAAAGTAAAATGATTTGTTTTCTTTGGTTGCTCTAAGCAGTGGTGGATATAGTTAGAAGATGTTCTGAAAGTTACTGGTGAGTTTGGACAGGGCTTGTGCATATTTCATGCACTGAAAATCTTTGCACATTCAGAGGGCTGTGAATTTGTACTGTTAACTTTGAACTCCCCAAACTGAATCACATTAAGAGTATTTGTTGGAAGTTAGAAAAGATTGTTTAAAACCATAGTGCAACTAGTAGCTACCTACTTTACTTTCATAGCTAAGAGCTTTGCTGCCTTCTCATTAATTTAAATTTAATTCAACAAGTTCATGGGACAGCAGACTAGATATGATGGAAACTAGCCATAATCTATCACTTGAAAACCCAAGTTTGCATTGTTTTATAATGTTTTGCCTCATTATTTCCCCCTATAACATCCTCTTAATCATAACTACTAATAGTAAGTACTCTGAAAAAAATCATCATCTTATCAACTTCGATATATTACATCTCCATCCCACGGAGCTGTCCCTGCTTTGCAGGATAAACTTGTTCTGTGATTGTGGTCTCACCCTGGCTGACTGTAGTGGTTTTCAGCAGAAGGGAATGAAGGCTTCGGAAGTGAAATTGAAGACTGGGGGCCCACACTTTTACCAAAAGGAAGAGAAAGAAAAGTTGGCTACTGTTCACCTTTATCCAATGGTTGATGATGTCTTTAGAACAAGGAAAATGATGCTCACAGCTATGTTCCAGTGTGTGCGTGTGGTGGGTGGGAAAACAGGAGAGGGAAAAAGGAAGGCAGGGTCTCCAGTGACCTGAATAAAGTTACTGGATTACAGCATTTTTTTTTTTCTAAAATACTCTCAAGTGAAAAAATTATTTAATATAGGATAAGGGGATGGAAAAGCTTCATAGTTTGGGACTCTATGATTGAGAAATGTAAATTCATAAGGAAAGAAGTAATTATTAGCTTTAAAAGGATGCTTATCATTATTTTTTAAATTTTGTTTATAATATAAAAGTACAAGTGGACTTTGAAATATTTTTTAAATCCTCACTTGAGGATATGTTAATTGATTTTAGAGAGAAGACAAATCAGACATACAGAGAAATGTCGATGTGTGAGAGAAACATCAATTGATTACCTACCATATACACCCCAACCAGGACGAAACCCACACCTTTTGGGGAACTGGATAATGCTCCAACCAACTTTGTCACCCAGCCAGGGCTGAAACATTTCTATTTGAATATTCTTGCTGCACACACTGCATTGATTTGTGCACAATAACCATACTGAATTTTGAAACTGTGAGGAAGCATTCAGCACATAAGATGATTGATTCACACTCTACACACAGAGCAAACACCAACATTCAGCACAAAGGTAGTAAGCAACACAGAGTAATAATTCAAGATTATTATCCGGAGGGCAGAAAAAACATAACACAATATATTTGATTTTCAATGTGTGGGTTTTCTTTTTTTTTCCTGAGTCTCCTGACTCATCGCTGAACAGAGGGGAACTACAGAGAACACCACAGATAATGAATTTTATAAAGGGTTTATGTAAACACTTTCAGGTTTTTATAAGGGAAATAATTTTGATTTGTGTTGCATCCTATGGCCATTAATGTGAAATGACTTCTGGGTATGATGTTAAAGGAATTGGAAAATCCAACAGTTTTCATGGAAAATAAAGTTTCGATCTGTTTTAAAATATGCTTCCTTTAAACTGTGCTTGATAGATGAACTAATATAATAATAATAAGGCAAGGAAGTTCAAAAAGTAAAAACAAATTTGAATTTAGAAAGTGTGACACACTTCAGGTTACTCATAACTTTATACTATGCTTCATGTCTTGTGATCTTGTAGGAAGGAATAGTTATATACATGATATATCTCGATTGGAGGTTGAATGTAAATGAATAACAACTCCTATAAATTACTAAATATTTAAATGTGTTCATATCAATGAAGAAAATTACCTTAACTCCTTGTTTCCTAAGACCTCAAAGTAGTTACATATAAATTATCTTATGTATTGTGAAAATATTCCTGTTAAGTAGAATAGTACTTTTGATATTAGCCTTAGTTTTAAAAATCAAAGGATCACAAAAATAAATATTAAGATCTGCAAAATTAAAGTTGATGCATGAAAGAAGTTAAATGATGTGTAGTCCTCCACTGGGGTAGAGGCATGCAGAACAGAGGGTCCCATTTTTTCCAAAATGAACTTTTTACTGATTTCACTTTTGTCTTCCCTTCTTAATTATGTGTCTTCTATCTTTGGAGTTAGAGTAAAAATAAAATAGTAATTGATTTGTTCCTTTTGTTTACCAGTGTAAGAAAACAACTTGAAAAGTACTCGGTGCTCGCACTGCTGCCCGACTTGGTTATAACCGTACCAGTTCTTAGATGTTTTTAGAGCCAGTCAGTCCCTAAGACCTTCCAAACCAAGTGAATAAATCCTCAATAAATTGTTTGACATTTTCAAGTGCTAAAGTAGTTCAAATAGTTTCCTATATCCTGTGTCCCTCCTCATTTTATTTCACATCTGTGTTTCCCACTAATTAATACCATCACTTTTTTATTATTCTTCAAATATAGAGGCTTTAAAAATACTTCCTTCTAAGAAATATCTGTTATATAATTTTTTATTGCTATACAGGTTAACTTGAGTGCCTTTTTTTTCCTAGAGTAAGAAAATTTTGAGGTCTTTAGGAAATGAGTATGAAGTGGTATTTATATTTAGAGTAAAGTAACAGACATTTGTCTTATTTACTTAGGTATAAATATTATTTTAATTATTATAGCTTCCTTTTGAATTTTGCACAATTTTGACCCAAAATGCTAAATCAAAAATCAAGGAATAAAGTTTAATTAAAAATTGTTTAAAAGAATTATATCGTAAATATTTACAATGTCATTTATTCTGCTTTTCCTCCTTAGTTTTCACCTTATTTTTACATGCATAATGGAGCTTGTTTTTAACAAGAGCCCCTAGAATGATTCACGAATCGCTCACGTACTCTACAATATGTCACACACAGACAATGTCTATCCTAAAAAATTCCAGATTCACTGGTTGCTGTAGAATCCTAAACAGAAGCAGTGGATGCCTTACAAAGGAGTCCTAAAGATAAAGAGAGACCTGCACTAAAGGATTCAAGATTATAATCAAAGCTTTAGCACTATCAAAGAAAATGAAGATAAAAGGCCCTGCCTGGTGTGGCTCAGTGGGTGGGGCATTGTCTTGCAAACCAAAAGCTTGACAGTTTCCTTTCAGGTCAGGACAGACTTCTGGGTTTTGGGCCAGGTCCTCAGTTGGGAGAGTAGAAGCTAAAGGCAACTGACAAACCGATTGATGTTTCTCTCCCTCCCTTCCTCTCTCTCTCTAAAAGTAAATTAATCAAATCTTTAACAAAATAAAAAAGGACAACGCTTAAAAAAAAAAAAAAGAAAACAAAGCTGAAGGCAAAAAAGTAAAAGGGCTAGTAAATTTGAATAGTTTTATATTTACATAGTGCCAGTTTTTGAAGTATGTGCAGCACAAAATAGGGCAAAAAGGCAGTATCTCCTCCTTCTGTATTCCTTCTACCCGCAACCATTTTAGAAGTCTGAGTCAGCCAATAATTGGACATGAAAGGCATGCAAGAATTATAATAGTAATAGGAAAAAGAGTATATGTTCTTGCAAAACATTACTTTTCATTCCAGCAAGAGAAAATATGCATGGCTATTTATCTTGGTTTTGCTGCTCCTTTGCACTGTTCAGTATGGGCTGGCTGTCAGGAGGGCTTTCCACAGTCGCTTACAAGAGAGTCACTATTCGTTAGAGCAATAAGGAGATGCTTTTGAGTGTGTTGAGTTAAAAGCTCCATTTAGTCTTTCACTCAATCTGCTTATGTAACATAAATATTTTTAGTGCCCAGGAGTTCAAAGCAGCTAATATGTTGTGTTTCAGGATGACAAATAGAACACACTAAAAACAGCATTAGAATGTTTTCCTAAGCAAGTTTCAGGGAAATATGTGGTGCTCTGAATGGAACTCCACATAGCATTTTGGCCATCGAGCATTTCCTTCCTTGTGCTCAGGGCTGAATGAGTCATTGTGCCTGGCCTTCCCTGCTCCCTAATAGGTCTGGGCCTGACCATGAACAAGGAGCAAGCAGAAGCCGAATTCATATGTGGCTCCCAAGTGACAGAAAGGAAATATTCCTCTGGTAATTTATTGATGAGCTAAGTCCAGATGTAGATGCCTGTTTCACTGAATACAGCATCTTCGCAGCTTGGCTCTCATCCTGAATGGCAGCCAAGGAATTCCTACCAGTAGTTACCAAGAGAACACACTCTTTCTTATTGAGGTGTGAGATATGAATAGCCTTGTACAATTAATTCGTTCTAGGGAGCATGGTAAGAGGCTTTTCTACTGCATACTTACTGTTACCAGGACACTATTTGAGATGTTGTAATGTCTCAATAGCATTCTCGCTTTATTGCATTTCCAGAGACATTTGATTTATGAAAATCTTATTAGTGGAAAGTATCACAGACTTCACTCACTTGCTGATGTGATCAGTTGTGACACAAGAAGTCCTATCTGGAGAAAGAAAGACATTTTTATTAGTTCACTGCAGTCAGCATTACACTGCCTTAAAAATAACAGCTTTTAAAATATTGAATTCTATTCATAACATGTTAATATCTTAATTAGAATAAAAGAGCTCCAAAAACACAATCACAAAGCTGTTTGTGTCACCCAAAATGCAAAGAATACCTGTCACGCAATGCAATTGATCTTCAAATAAATTCTGGACGACACAGAAGTATACTTTGGGCCTCACTGAGCACAGCTGTCACTGAGAGAACTCTAAAAGACCTCGTGGGCATGTTTTATGACATTTTCCTCACAACAGTACCCTAAAATATAGGTTCTTTTCAAATCTTGAATAAATCTCTATGGACACTAATTCAAAAAGTTCCAGGCTGCAAACCATGAATTAAGTTTGATTTAGTCAAACAATTAATATATGTTGGGAAAATGTAAATCTATCCCAGAAGAATATATGTGATTATAATATTTGATAAAGCTTATTAATTTTAGGACCTGTTTTGAAAGCATATTCCTCTTCTCAAGAAATATATGCTTTTTATGTTTTAATTATTTAATATATTCAACTTTATTTTTCTTTACTCCTCTTTCTTTATACTGTCTTTCCCTTTCTTCTGCTTTTATGACTTCCTACCTAAGAGCACTCTGCACTCCAACACAGTGGGGAAACTCATGTTCACAACTCATTTTTCTTTTTCCTTATTTTCCTCCAAATTCAGACATATGAATTATCATGTATAAAGAAGATGTTGGTTATTATTTAATATGACTTTCTTCATGTTCTCACAGCAACACACTGTAAAAACCTTTTACGTTAGCTTGCATAGCTCATTTATTTTTATTTTTTTTTAAGATTTTTTTAAGTACTTTTTTTTCCTTTTAGATTTTATTTATTTATATTTAGAGAGGAAGGGAAGGAGAGAGGGAGAGAAACATCAATGTGCGGTTGCCTCTTGTATGTCCCCTGCCGGGAACTGGCCTGGCAACCCAGGCATGTGCCCTGACTGGGAATCGAACCGCGATCCTTCTGTTCGCAGGCCCGCGCTCAATCCACTGAGCTACACCAGCCAGGGCTCATTTATTTTTTAATAAATGCAAAATGTTTCATGGATTAGCTGTTCGTTAATTTATTATCCATTTCTATATTGATTTGCATTTACTTTTTTTCTAATTTCTCCTTCTCCACTACAAAGTAAATGTACTTATATGAAAGAATTTTTACTTACTGATGCTTTTATTTCCATGTAATGAGATCCTGGGATTGAAATTTCTTGGTCAAAGACCTTAATGTATTTTTAGTATTAAGAGATATTGTCATACTGCTTTCCAAAACAGGCTGTAATGCTTTACATTTCCATTAGCCATATGTGGAAACTACCCTTTCCCCACAAGCCATGTGAAGAACATAAGAAGGCAATAGAGCAATATATTCAAAATACTGAGGAAAAAACTGCTCTGCATTCATCAGAGTATCACTTCCAGATCAACAGTGAAATAAAGATACTTTTAACATATAACTATTTAGAAGGCTTACCCATGCATAATTTGTTTAAAGTATCACTAAAAAATATACTGTAGCAGGAAGAAAAATAAATCTAAAATATATAATGGGATAGAAGAATTAATAAAAATCTATTAACATTTTTAAAAACTCAGAAGGATTATATGACATAAGGTTATTATTTTAATTGAAATATAGATTTTGCTCACAGAATCATTCATATATACATATGTAAATTACATAAATAATCGAAGAGTGAAAGCTCACTGTTAAAATTTAAAACATAATTTTAACTTTAAATTTGACAAAAATGAAATTTTTTTCATTGGAAAACTCTTATTGAAGATTATTGATAAATTAATGATCATTGCTAATGAAAACATATCCAATTGGTAGATTGAAGGATTCTACATAATCTCCTCTAAATAAGACTTGGTGTTAACTGAGCTACCATTTAAAGTAAATGTTAAGACAATTATATATAAGCTTTTCACGTATGTGAAAATAAATAAGTTACTTAATATCTACTGTTAAGGGAGCCACAGAGAAATTCTATTAAAGTTTATATATTATTAGGGAAGCAATATAAATAAGTGAAACAAAGAATTAAGTTAAATAAAAAATGTTACGATGTCTCAAAGCAATATCAAGATAATTTCTACATGCATAAACATTAGGGCTACTCATCTCTAAGAAAGATAATTTTAAACAAAATGTAAGATCCTTGGCACATCTCTTGTGTAATAAAAAATTAGATTATTCACCATATATTATTAAACATAATATCTAAAAGAAAATAAGCCACTAAGTAATGATTCATTGTTAAATTTCCATGTATGCGTAGCTATGCATATTTGTTTCCTTGGGGAATGAGAGTTCTGTGATGTGTTCTTCACTGTGTCTTTAGTGGTCACGGCCCCACCATTTCACCCAGTTTTCCAACTTTATCCTTCTTATTTACTTCCCATGCGACTTCCTAAATATTCATAATTCATTTCTCTTACACAACTTCTATGGACTCTAAATCCATTATTTCTGGAATTTTCTTCATGAATTACATTCTGAGTGCATCAAAACACAAACAAACAAACAAATAGCAAAAACAAGCAAACGAAAAACCCTTAACAGCTATTGGTTCTTTATAACTTTAGGCCACATTCCTCAGTGAACATTTAAATACCTTAAACATCTCTGTCCTTTAACTACCTTCTCTACTGCTAATTTAATGTATAGTATATTTCTTCTTTTTTTAGAGAGAGGAGAAGGGAGGGAGAGGGAGAGAAGCATCAATGTGGGGTTGCATCTTGTGCACCCTCTACCGGGGACCTGGCCCACAACCCAGGTATGTGCCCTCACTGGGAATTGAACCGATGATCCTTTGGTTTGCAGACCAGCACTCAATCCATTGAGCCACACCAGCCGGGGCTGTATAGTATATTTCTTATAAATTGAAATGAAAGTGTGCTTCTTACATACCTTTTACTTTCAATACTTCAAATTACTTCCTTCACTTATATTGTTTTCTTTTTAAGAAATTCATTTTCCTATATTTCACAACTCCAAGTTGTACTTCTGCTCTGAGCTTCAGGATAAGTGACACCTTCTCCATGAACCATGGCTTGATCCCCAGATGGAAGGTGTCCCTCTCTTTTCTGGAATAGTATTTTATTTATGGAGAGCAAAAGAAAAGCCATTCATATTTGTGGAATCTCTAATATGTGTTAAAACTGAATCAGGGCTTCACCTACAGTAACTAAGTAACAAAACAAATAAATGCTATAATAAGTTTTTCATTTTAGAGCTGAAGAAGCTGAGTCTGATAGAGGTCAAGAACTCCATCCAACTCTTTCCATCTTATAAATTGTGAAAATGACCAAGCCTGACAAAGGGCAGGGTCATATATTGTCTATTAAACTCAAGGGATGTATATCACTATATGATTTGGTAAGCATAAAAAAAAAGGCTTAGGAATAGATATGTTAGGTTTAGAGAAAACATTAATGTCACTTAAACTAATAGAATGAAATGTGCAAAAGATAAAGAGGAATTCCATGCTGAGTAATAAGGAAGACCAACAAGAAGTGAGGATAGAAGAGTGTGGGCAGAGGAGAAGCCCTAAGAGTTCTACATCACAGCCCTCTCCATTCTCTTCTCTCTTCCAGAGAGTAAGTACTATTTTCCCCTGGGCAGGGATAACTTCCACAACGAAGGTGCTGGCTTGACTACATTGCAGTCCTTTGAGGTCCTAAACCTGGTGTTCAAGCCAATGTCTGCAAAAACTGTTTTCATTACATTACTTCTACCTTTCTCTGTTTACAGGTAAAACCACCCAACTACCAATTTATGAGATACCTTTAAAACAGTATCTTTACCTGCCATTAATCCCTTATCTCATAGTAAGAACTTCCAAAATGTTCCAGCCGTTCTGGTGCTGTTGGGAATCTTTAGATTGAAAGCAGTGATAACAAACTGCAAGTGATTGTGACCCAAATGGGATGGTAACATAATGTTCTGTAGAGAAACAGGCAGATGCTGGCTGTTTATCATTCCATCAATGTCAGTGAAGGACAAAGAGACTGGCAGGAAGCCAATCTTTCATTTGAGTTCCGAATAACACTTACTTTAGGGTTATTTAAGGCCATACAAACTAATTAAATCCCATTAAAACAACCTTGAATGGATTTCACATAAAGGCTTTAAAAGCCACATTATGTTAATTTTCTGTAATGCCCTTCCAACTACAAAAGTAAAAATGTGTTCTTTCATTTTATAAATCTGTGCCTACTTATCTTATGTATTAAAATATTTCATAATTAGTTTATTATGAAACATACACCACACAGCTATTCCTATAAAATATCTCAGTATTATCTGAAATCATGGTGGAACGCACTGTCTTCCGCAGGGCATCCTGTGAAATTACAGCCATGAACCTCAATCAGCATCCTGTGCATTTGATTTGCATGGCCATAAGCTTAGCAAGAGTAACAGGATATAGAAATGAAATCATTATTGCCTCATTTTCAATTTAGGCTTCAACGGATACAGCAATTGAAAGGGAGGCCATCATGCAAGACTTGGAAAAAGAGATGGAAGACAACTAGTTCTGTAACACTTTGCTGACCACCACCTTCAGCCTATAAAGAGGTTTGGAGAAAATAAGAACAGAAATGGAAGTTAGGAGATGTTGAAGAGAGTTGGTAGGTTTTTTGGTCCCACCACTCACTGCCTCTACTTGAAAGGATAATATAGGAAATACTCATCAGCCTAGAAAACAGGGCTTCAGTGGGGCTTAGAGAACTTAATATACGGCCTCACCATTTTGTGGACAGGGTGAACACAGTCTGACTCACCTGGCAAGTTGACAGGGCCAGAGACTGGATCCTCTGAGGACAAACACAGAAAGGGTGTTGCATTGTGGGGCTTCCAGAATTCCTTGGAGCAAATGTGAGTAATTCTCAATGTCTATACATGGACTACAATGTCTATACAGCAGCATGCTGATGTAGGTTATTTTTAGATACTATCCAGAGGACACCTGGAGGGAAACACAGACACTAACATTAGAAGAAGATCTTTGGATTTCCAGACTCCAAGAACAAAACTACAAACAACCAGCTGAAGGAGACCCATTTGTCCACATCCAAGGAAGAACCCGCAAGTAAAAGATGCTCAGTAACAGACAATCTTTTCAAGAGACCATGGAGATACTCGTTATAAGAAAAAGATATTCTCAACAGCTTCCCAGAGCTAGGTGGGTGAGCCAGTGGCATCTTGGATGGTGCTGGTCAATTAAGGCCAAAGTAACACTAAATGTTTCATTGATCATATTGAAGTTATACTAGCCACCAAGTAGAAGGACATTTGGTTAATTTTAAAGTAGTCATTATTGTCACAATGTAAATGAACTTGAAAGAGCTTGATTCTCCCATTGTACTTTTCTTTTGTCAACAAAGTCCAAATATCCAACTACTTTCAATACTGTTGTTAAATTTTTTGTAGTTTAGTAAAGGCAAATGTGCAATTAAACGGCGCTGAAATGACCAAAGCACACGTTGTATATCTCTATAGTAGTTAATACACTTTGGTAACATACTGGAATGTTATTGCATCACTGTGCATCACAAATCAGGATTTGACATTAGGAAGGTATCACCTTGGTATCACCTAAGGAAATTTAGTTACTGGAGGACAAATGGTCCTTGTTAATAAGGCCTATGGATTAGACCCACAACTTAGACTTTGCCTGTAAGGATATTGAGAGTGTACAATAGCTCCTCAGTGTCTTCTTTGCTTCTGAATTACTGACATTTGGTAACCTATTTAAACTTAATGACTGACATTCTTGTACTTAATTTATCATTTTCCCAAAATATTTGTTCTTACATATATTTTTTCTATTTTATTTGGAAAATTCCATTGAGGATACTTATATTCTATGTTTATATATTTGTAAGTAATACATGGTCAGTTGAACATAAAATAGCAACAATATGACCAGGGAAGAGAGATCATTTTTCTACAACATTCATTCAACTTGGGTTTATCTTAGGTGTGCACGCACCATTTCCATCACACCGAATTGGTAATGTAATGAAATAGATTCATCATTAAGCTTCATTAGGAGGTTAAAACTATTGGGAAATACTTAAAAGGGGAATAACATACTAAAAGAAAGAAGAGAAGATTATGACAAGAACATTTTGTCTTTGATATAACGAGGATTATGTATAATAGAATTTAGTGTGAATGTAATGAACAGGAACAGGTAAGAGGAAAAAATAACAAGGTTTACTTGCCTGATGACTTTGAGAAATGAAAAAAGATAATTTTGAGGAGCCAAAAATTCCAGTTTAGAGTTAAGGATAATTGTGTGTACTGTTAAGAAAAAATAACAAATTTGAGAATGTATGTAAATGGAAGGTGTTGATGAGCTATTCATATACAAACATTGCAAATGACCATCTAAGATCATCTGCATGCAGGTGCTAACTAAAACCTGGAGTTGTAATCATGCTCCATGGAAAACGATGAACGTACTCCTTCTTCATGGAGAACAAATAACTTCCTCATGTTCACTTAATTATCAGAAGTTGTCCTAATTCTTTTGTATAGCTGTCTTTTTTTTTCTGTAATTTGTTTCACATGATGGACGTTAAGCTTATTGCCAAATGTTGCCATTACAAATAAAACTGCAATGAACAAATTTATATGTTTATTTCACATTTCTACAGATAAATTTGTAGGTTAAACTCTAAGACTAGAGATGTTCATTATTTTTTATTTCTACAGACCAAAAACAAAGTCAATCTAAAATGCCTTAAACTTATAAAGATTTAGTATGAATTATATTAATATATTACTCTAACAATATAATTTTTAAAAATCTTCCAGACTGCCTCCAACCAAGAATAGCAGCTGTGTGACCTTGGAAAAATTATTTCAAGTCTTTGTGGTTCAGTTTCATCATCAACTAAAGGGTGGATAGTAGTCATAACTACTGTATAGAGTTGTTTTAAACACCACATGAAATAATATATGTTTTGTATTCAAATATTTTATTGAACATACTGTTTAAAAATGCTATTGTCATTACTGTTCTAAAATTTAATGAAGTTAGTGATATTTAGTGATATTTTATAAAGTACTTGAATTAAGCATTGTCTTACTAAACATTGTCACAAAACAATTGGAAGTTAAATCCTTATTTTTTGTTTCTTAATTTTAAATATCTTACTAATCAGGATGGTTTATACCTCAAATAGTTAATATGGATTCCTAGATCAACATTTAATGTAATGATAATAGATGGAAATTCATATTTTAAGAAATCTTCTTAGTGATTTCTATAGCTGATTATAGTTTTCATCATATAATGGGACTGACAAATAGCTGTAGAAATTATAGGACTGAAAGTATCCCCTCTGCCATTTTCTGGTTGTCTTTACAGGCTTACATTATGATTATAAACACAATATATAGATTTTTTTGCAGTAATATTTTTCAGGCACTTTCCATTTTTTAAAAACAATTTAAAGATATTGTTTATTTATTTTTAGAGAGAGGGGAAGGGAGGGACCCTAAAGAGAAAGAGAAACATTGATGTGTGAAAGAAACATTGATCAGTTGCCTCTTGCACACCCCTAACCAGAGGCTTGGCCAGCAACTCAGGCATGAGCCCTGTCCAGGAATCGAACCGGCAACCTTTTGGTTTGCAGGATGATGCCTAACTCACTGAGCGACACCATCCAAGGCTCCCAGCTAATTTTTCACAATGATACAAATACATTTTAATGGAGCAAAGGAAATATTTTCAACAAATAGTGCTGGAGCAATTACACATCAATAGGCAAAAAACAAACATCAGCATAAGTCTCATATCTTACAGGAATATTAACTCAAAATAAACTTTCCATTTTTAATGTTTAGTTAATGGTAATGTGTTGAAATACACTGAAATGATCAAATGAGAAATAGTGACTGAGGGGGTCCTTCCAGGTTGTCAAACTCCCACTATTCATCAGGATATCTTTATGTATACATACACAAGTTATATGTGGACTATACAACTAATTGTCCAAACTGAGCTAGTTTTGAAAGTGAATGGGAATGGTTTGCTCAGAGGGAGCAAACTGAGAGGGAATTGTCATCCAGCATACGTGAGTGTGATGTTTGAAGCACATTGTTAGAGAACTTTAATTTTTTTGTTACCTTACAATAAAAGTAAATGTAATTGGAAGCTCTGATAATTTTACTAATCCTACGCTCTCTGAGCTTTGTCCACCATAGTTAGGAGACAAAGGGCACAGTTGACTTTAAGAAATTTTGCTGTGGATTAAAGGAAATATGTTGGTAGAAATAGAAGGAAGGAGATTTTAAATTTGTTTAAAAAACAGAGATGGATGGAAGTATTTTGGTTTCGTGTGGCAATGGAATGAGGCAAAGACGGAGGAGCTTGAACATGTGAGTTCCATCCTCAGCTCAGCCAGTAACTAACTCTCTGGATGATCTGCATGATTTCAATTAATCCCACTGGCCTGTGTAATCATCTGTAACATAACAGAGTCCAACTGGTCATCTTTAAATTTACTTCATCGATTTTTGCACAGAGCAATTACTTTTAACACTGCAACATTTTACAAGTTCCAACAAATTAGAAATATAGTTTGTATAATCCTGACTTTCTACTGGGGAAAACACACTATTTCCTAAAACTCGACAAAACTTGTCACTGTTGATTTTCACCTTGATTACCTGGCTAAGGTCATATTTGTCAGGTTTTCCCACAACAAATTTACTTTTTATTTTCCATGTTATAGTTTTTAAAAATGTTATGTGTAGACACACTTTAGGACTGAGGTTGCTAGGTCTTCTTATTGCTACTGAAGTATCATTTCTTCTAGGCCCTTTCAGGTGACAGGGGAAGGACATATATGGATATGTAAGGTCTATCTGGAGAAAGTCCAGCCATGGTTAATATAACAAGAATGGTTTGTGTGACATCTATGTAACCTGGCAGCCAAGGAGTGGACTGGGATGTGCATGTGCTAACAATGATGCCTTCACTGTACTAGTCAATGTGGGTGGTAGACACCACTGAGTGAACATGTGTACTGTGTGGCCATCACATTCAAAATGGGTGAGTGAGTAGAGCAATGAATCTGCATCAAATTTTGTATTAAGCTTGAACATTCCTCCAAGGAAAATACTCAGATGATTCAGAAGGCCGCAGCTATGGGCAACTAGAGATTGGCAGCTTCATCACGACAATGTGACCACTTATGCATCATGTCTTGTGCAGAGATTTTTGGCAAAACATCAAATCACACAGGTAACTCAGCCCTCCTATAGCCCAGATTTAGTACCTTGTGACTTCTGGCTTTTCCAAAAATTAAAATCACCTTTAAAAGGGAAGAGATTTCAGAACATCTATGAGATTCAGGAAAATACGACGGGGCAGCTGATGGTGATTGGGAGAACTGTGTGAGGTCTCAAGGTACCTACTTTGAAAGGGACTGAGGTGTCATTGTTCTACATACATTGTTTCTTGTATCTTGTATCTTCTTCAATGAGTGTCTCTATTTAACAAATTACATGGCTGAAAACTTTTTGGACAGACCGTGTATACTAATCTGTGTGTACACATATATGTGTAAATGTTTCTATATGTCACCATCATATCTATCTTAAGCTAAACACGACTTCATGCTTATGTATCCAGCTTTACTCCATCACCAAATGGATCATTCTAACCTTCTCACTTTGCTTGTCCCAAACTTCATAACACCAGTGAAAAAATCTAGCTCCTTTATTCATTTACTTAAATGTTCAATTCCAGTATACATTCACAGTTGTTTCATAAATTAACATGTTGTCTCATGGGAAGCAATTTAATAAACTATAAAATGTTTATATAAATGTCCTTAATAAACTATAAACAGTAAAATATTTATATAAATGTCCTTCTGTCTTTAGTCTTACAAGCTCAACTCATTGTCAAAGTTACTTAAGTTGATCCTCACCCACCTTTGATGAGGTTGTTTCCCATTTTATTTTGTCTCTTCTAAAATGTTTCCCTTTGAGAACTTTTTTCATCTGAAGAAACAGAAAAATAAGTTGCTTGGGGTGAGACTGGGTGAATGGGGAGGGTGGGGAAAAGGGAGTCGTGATGTTTTGGGTCAAAAACTGCTGAACACTCGGCACATTGTGGGCAGATGTGCTCATAAGTCATGCATCATGAAGTGGGCAAACGCATTGAAAGAATTCAGAAAAAATTTACTGAAGTCCAACGCAGCCTCTCACAACAGCACCAGCTGATGCACTGATACAGATGGGTTCCTAGAACATTCACCTAGCAAGAGAAGTCTGTTCTACAAGGGGCCCACCCTCCAAAAGATAATTCTGTTTTGGGGGGTCCTCTTCATGTACTTCTTGTGTGCAAGATTTTGTGGGGATGTAAATTTTCATATCAGTGGAGTAAATTCCTAGAAGTGTGATTGCTGTATGATAAGATAATATTATGTTTGGTTTCGTAAGAAATGTCCAACTGTCTTCCAAGATGGTGTACTGCTTTGGTTCCCACCAGCGTTCAATGAGAGGTGTTGCTCTTCCCTGCAGTCAGTACTGTTGGGCTGGAGAACTTAGACATTCCCATGGGTATGCAGTTGTATCTCATTGTGTTTTAATTTCCATTCTCTAGTGACAAATTATGCATGTGATAAGCATTTTGTCATATGCATATTTGTCATCTGTGTATTTTTCTGGATGAGGTATTTGTTCAGATCCCTTGCCTATGTTCCAATATGTTTACAGTTGGCCCTTGAACAACATGGGTTTGAATTCTGAGGGTCCACTTATACATGGATGTTTTCAATACGTACTATAAACGTATTGTCTCTTCCTTGTGATTTTTCTTAATAACATTTTGATTTCTCGAGCTTATTTGTTGTAAGAAGGCGGTATATAATACATACAACATATGAAATATGTGTTAACTGTTTTTGTTATCAGTAAGGCTTCAGTAATGGTGCGCTATGAGTAGTTAAGTTTTGGGGGGACTAATGCTAATTTTCAACTAAAACCTGATGTCAGCACACCTAGCCCCTGTATTATTCAAGGATCAACTGTATTTTTTCTTATTATTATAAAAACTCTTTAGTATTTTTTATTGTAAGTGCTTTCAGATGTCCATTTTGCAAATATTTTTCTAAGTCTGTGGCTTGGCTATTAATTCTATTACCAATATCTTTCACATAGCAGAAGTTTTTAACTTTACAAAGCCCAACACATGTTTTTTATTTCGTGGACTGTGCTTTGGGTATTGTACTTAAAAATTCATCACCAAAACCCAGGTAATTTGGACTTTTGTCCGTGTTTTTTTTTCCCCTAAAATTCTTACAGTTTTCCACTTAGATCTCTGATCGATTTTGAGTTAATTTTTGTGTAAGATGTAAGGTCTTTGTTTAAATTCAATTTTTCACATATGAATACCCAACATTCTAGCACCATTAATTAAAAAGATGATTCTTTTTCTCTTGAATTATCTTTGCACCTTTGCAAAAATATCAGTTGACTATATTTGTGAGGGTCTATTACTGGGCTCTCAAATCTTTTCTTTCTTTTTTTTTTTAATTTTTTTTTATTTATTTATCTTTAGAGGGGAAGGGTAGGGGAGAGGGAGAGGGAGAGAAATATCAATGTATGGTTGCCTCTCGTGTGTCCCCTGCTGGGAACTGGCCTGCAACCCAGGCATGTGCCCTGACTGGGAATCGAACCTCGATCCTTTGGTTCGCAGGCCCGCGCTCAATCCACTGAGCTACACCAGCCAGGGCTCAAATCTTTTCCATAGATCTGTGTGTGTATTCTTTTATCAGTACCATGCAATCATGCTTACTCTAAATGTTCCAGTTGTTTATCCTTGTGAGAGTTTTGATAGTTTGTGTCTTTCAAGGAATACATTCATTTTCATCTAACTTATCAAATTTGTAAGTATAGAGTTGTTGATAAAATTTATTTTTATTTTAGTATTCATGGAATTAGGAGTGATGAGCCTTCTTTCATTTCTGATATGGATAATTTTTGCCTTTTCTGTTTTTCTGAGTTAGCTTGGCTAGAGATTTATCAATGTTATTGATCTTTTCAAAGAATTGACTTTTGGTTTTATTTTTATCTGTTGTTTTCCTGGTTTTTATTTTCTTGTTTTCCACTCTAATTTTTATTTATTTAGTTTTCTTGTTTTAGCCTTAATTTTCTTTTCATTTTCTGTCTTCTTAGGGTGGAAACTTAGGTTATGGATTTTTAGACCTTTTAAAATTTTCTAGTACATGCACTCTATACATAAATTTCTTTTTAAAAAACAATTTAACTGCATCCTGCACATTATGGTAAGTTGTGTTTTTATTTTCATTTAATTCAAAACATTTTTCAAATTTCTCTTGTAAATTCTTCCTTGACCTATGAGTGTTATGAAAACGTAGGGGTGAGCACAGCCTAATGAAGCTTCTCATTCACAGGCAACTGTGAATGAATGAATGAGTGAATGAGAAAATATATGCTTGAATTACCAAATATTTGGAGGTCTTCTAGCTATTCTTCCATAATTTATCTCTAGTTTAATTCTCTTGAGACCTTAATATATACTTTGTTTTTTATTCTTTTAAATTTTTAAGATATGTCTTATGTCCTAGAATATATTTTTTTCTGAATATTTCATGAGAACTCGTACTCTGTGCTGTTGTTGAATAGAATAATCTATAAAGGTCAGTTGGTCAAGTTAATTGATGGCGTAGGTCACCAGTATCCTTCACTGATTTTCCCTCCATTCTGTCAATTATGAGCAGAGAGATTTTTAAAGTCTCCAACTAATATAGTGAATTTGTCAACTCCTCCTTGCAACTCTCTCGGCATTTTTACCTTGTATAAATTAATTATGTAAAATATTTTAAGTTACCAAAGTATTAAAACATAGCAAAGTATTTTTAAAACCTTGATTAACATCTCATAAACATAATGTAAGTGCTCTACTGCTATACTTGGAAACACTAATTTATATTTCAATTTATATTTGTTACTTCAAAAACCACATTATGAAAATATAATTTCTTAAAGTTATTTAAAAACAAAAGTATGAAATATAGTTTATAGATTTTTTCTATTATAAAGTCTTCACATCTTTAAATACATTA
The DNA here is from genome assembly GCA_039655065.1 of Glossophaga mutica. Taxonomy (NCBI): domain Eukaryota; kingdom Metazoa; phylum Chordata; class Mammalia; order Chiroptera; family Phyllostomidae; genus Glossophaga; species Glossophaga mutica. The sequence goes on from CM077306.1 coordinate 148,052,806, forward strand.
AAATTCAAAATTTTTTATTAAAAATGCTGTATTACATATGAAAAAGAGAGCATGACAATAGGTCTTTTCAGTACTAGTTCTGAAATGCCGCAGTTATTTACAAACAAATTATTTTCAGTAGAAAGATAAATGCATATAGGTATTTTAGATGAAGATATTCGTGCCTTTTGTGTTGAGATATAAGGATTGGTAATGTAAAATGACACATTTATGAGTGGAAGGATAATTAAAGTATTCAAACTAAAGATGTAAATGTCAATATGACATTTTCTTTTCCATTTCTTTATCTTTTCTTTAGGTTTGTGAAGATGTTTTTATTAATCTGCTGTCTTTTTATCACCTGTATAGGTGAGAGTTCACCAGTCCAAATGCAATGTATGATCTTTCTCTATGTCCTGCAAACTTGACCTTCAAATATCATTAATCTCCTAATAAAAAAGATAACAGGGAAACAGAATATCATCAGAAAGGGTATTTTGAGAAAAACATCATTTGCAAGTTAGTATTTTAAAATGAAATGTCATCAGTGTTAAAATGAGCTCTAACTTTCAAGGGCAACTGATTTACAGTTAAAAAATAACAGACTTTAAATAAAACTTCTAGTGAGTTGATTGCACATTTTTAAAACAAAGATAAATTGAAGCTATCTGAAAGAATTATCAAAAGCATGCTTTTTCTCCCCGGATTGAAATGTTTAGTTCTCTAACCGGCATATGATTCCTTGTACTAGTCTTTTTGCCAGGCTGGTCCTGTTTCACATCTTAATTCTTTCATGGAGCAGAATTAGTAACAAAACTGTCTTGACAATATCTCAATTTTAATTTACTATGTTATATACATTACAAATTATAATTCTAATGGTATTAACTCAAATTTATTTATACTGAGAATTACAATTCTGAAAAACTTCCCATGAAGAAAAGTATAATCACTTAACTAAGAATAGTTTTATAAACTGAAAGAGAGAAATGACTCAATTATTTTTTAAGACAGAAAAAAACTTTCAAGGTTTTTTGTTTGTATGTAGGTTTTGATGGTCTGGACGATCTGTAGTAGGTTTTTTGGAAGCTGCGTCATTGTAGAGATAACTTACTATCATGTGAATGTTGTAGGGTGGGGAGAGAAAGAAAAGGCCCTTGGTGAATAGACTTTCTCATTGCTGCTTAATTATGTGGTGCTCTAGAACAATTCCTTGGTAGAAAGCATTCATGAAGTTATCCGTACACACTTTCTTTAATTTTTTTTTAATTTGAATTTTTTAATACATGAATTCTCGTATGGCAAAAGAAAAGAAGACCCTCATCTCACAAACGGTTCTGTTAGGTCAGCTGCAGTGAACAGCCTTACATTGAGGGGAAAATTAGAGAGACAAACGCTGGAAGCCAAGATGTGGATCTAGAGGACCCCATGAATGTTGACCCTCAGTGAAGGGTGATATGGGCAATGGTATCTGACATAAAACCCACTTGTGATTTTGAATGGTTATAATATTGTGTGCGAAATTTTCTCATTCTGAATATTTAAATTCTGTCATTAATGGCTTTTCTATAAAATCTACCCTAACAAATTTGGTATAGAAGAAATATACCTCAAATTTAAAAAACTAACATATGACAAACCCACAGCAAACATCATATTCGATGGTAAAAAGCTAAAAGTTTTTCTTTAAAATTGAAAATAAAATAAAAGTGCCCACTGTCACCACTCCTAGTCAACAGAGTTCTAGAGGCCCTAGCCAGAGAAATAAGGAAAAGAAAAGAATAACAATATCCAAATTGGAAAAAAAGAAGTAAAGTTGTCTGCATATGCAAATGACATAATTTTACATACAGAAAACAGTAGAGTCTACCAAAAATATGTTAGAACTAATAAATAAATTCAGTAAAGCTGCAGGATATAAAATCAAAATACAAAAATCAGTTGCATTTTTATACACCAATAAAATATCCCAAAATAACCAAGCTCTTTTACAATAGTGTCAAAAAACTATAAAATAGAAAAACAATTTAAACAAGGAGGAGAAAAAATCTGTACACTGAAAACTTTAAGGTATTGATAAAAAAAAAATGAAGCTATGCACAAACAAGTAGAAAATTCATGTTTGTGGATTAAAAGAATTAATACTGTTTAAATTTCAAATTACCCAAAGCTTTGCACCTATATATTTAATGCAATCTATAAAAACTAGAATGGCATTTTTCACAGAAACAAAATAAACAATCCTGAAATTCAGATGGAACCACAAAAGACCCTGAATAGCTATAGCAATCTTGAGAAAGTTTCAGGCATCAAGCTTCTTGATTTCAAACTTTATTACAAAACTCTAGTTATCAGAACAGTATGGTATACGCTCTGAAACAGACACATAGATCAGTAGAAGAGAATAGACAGCCCATAAACCCACTGATATACAGTCAACTAGTATTTGACAAAGGAGCTAAAAAAAATGCAAAGGAAATACTATAGTCTTTTCAATAAATTGTTTGGGAAAACTGATAGTCACATGTAAAACAAATTAGACCCCTATCCTACACCACTCACAAAAATTAACTCAAATGCATTAAAAACATAAATGTAAAACCTGACATCATAAAACTCCTAGAAGAAAACAAACTTAGGGGAAAAAGCCCCTTGACTTCAGTCTTGGCAATGATTTTTTGGATATGATAACAAAAGCACCAGAAATGAGCAAAATGAACAAGTGGGACTATATCAATTTAAAAAGCTTCCACACAGCCAAACAATCAACAGAATAAATAGCCAAGCTACAGAATGGAAGAAAATATTTGCAAACAACATGTGATGGGTTAATACCTAAAATATATAAAGAAGCCATACAAATCAATAGTGAAAAAGAAGCCTAAATAATCCAATTTAAAAAACGAGCAGATGACCTGAATAGATGTTTTTCCAAAGAAGACATATAAATGACCAATAATATGCAAAAAGATATTCAACATTGCACATATAATGATAATATTTTTATACATAATTATATATACTGTACATATATGTTTGTTTTGCAACAATATGGATGGACCCTGAGGCCATTATGTTAAGCGAAATAAGTCACACTGAGAAATACTGTATGATCTCATTCTATATGGAACCTGAAGGGAAGCCAAACCCATGGAAGCAGAGAGTAGAATGGTGGTTGCCAGGGGCTGGGATGTGTGGGGAAAATGGGGAGGTTTTGTTCAAAGGGTACAAACTACCAGTCATAAGGGGAACAACTTCTAAAGATCTGATATTCAATTATGGTAACTGTAGGTAATAATACTGTATTATATACTTGAAAGGGGATTAAAGACTGCCTTAAATGTTCTTACCACACACAAAAACATGTAATTATATGAATTAATAAATGCATTAAGTAACCTTATTGTGGTAATCATTTTGCAATTTATTAAATGTATAAAATCTATACATTGCTTTGTTAAAGTTAAACAATGTTACATGTCAATTATATCTCAAAAAAGCTGGAAAAAGTCTATTTCACCCCGAGGTACAGATTTGAAACTATGTAATTTTTAACTGTCCCTAGACTTGCTTACCTTGATAACCCTTTGTAAGGCTGTTAACTTCTAAGAATAACTCTCCAGATCATTACACCTTTTTTAACATGATTAAACATTTAAAAACTTTTACATTTTATTTCAATTAGTATAGTAAATTCTGTAGGAAACTGCTTATTTAATTCTTCTCTATAGCGAGTGGGTAGCTGAGTGAAAATATCTACTCAAAAACAAGAAAACCACTAAAATACCAAATGGTTGCTGCTCATAATATCATTTCTCTTTGAAAACTGCAGTGACCATAAATGAGACTAAATATTTTTTCAAAAATCATGGTTGGAACCTTGTATACCTTCTTCAGTAGGAATCCAAAGCAAAGCTCCAGCATAGCCTGTAGTTCCTCTGAGATAAAGCAGTCACAAACCAACTGCATTTAGATGACTTGGTCAGGTCAAAACACAAAACGTCATAGCAAACTCCTGCAGCATTCCACCCAGACTTCAGTCGTATCTGCCAAGCAAAATAGCTCACCAGAGGTCAAAGGAAAGCAAAGATTTATTAAAGATTGGATAGGCTCATATTATTGCCCAACAGCCCATCATCTCTCTTAGTTTTCTTTCTTTTTCCTTTTATTTATTGTTGTTCAGTTACAGTTGACCAGCCTTTTCCCCTCTTGCTCACCCCCCAGACCCCCCTACTCCCACAGTCAATGCCTCCCCCGCATTGTTCGTGTCCATGTGTCCTCTATTCATGGTCCTTTGCCTGCCCCTTCCCCTTTCCCCTGGTTACTTTTTTACTAAGCATAATCAAAATAGTTCGTTCTTCAAGTTTCGAAAAATGCATAGAGTTTTGTAATCAACATAAAAAATGAAAAGTATTATCAGCCCCTGTGTTGTCCTATTTCCCATGGTACTCAACCGCTCCCAGAAACTCCGGCCTAGGACAAGCACAGATCTGTTTTCTGTAACCTGTACATTTTGTCTTTCCAGAACATCATATAAAAGAAATCAAATAGTATATAAGGTATGTGAATTTATCAGATATGTGTTTTGAAAACATTCTTCCCACTCTGTAGCTTGTCTTTTTATCCTCTTATGATATCTTCTGTACAGAAGAATTAATTTGAATGAATACCATTGTATCATTCTTTTCTTTATCAAACATTCTTTGGTTTTGTATCTTTACGCAAAAGATTTCTTAGATAGGTCAAATGTTTTCTCACTGAAGTTTTATAGTTTGAGGTTTTATATTTAAGCTCATAACCAATTTTAAGCTAATTTTTATACACAACCCAAATTGTGATTGAGATTTGATTTTTTGCACATGGATGACCAGTTTTTCCAGTGCATTTGTTGAATAGACTATCCTTTCTCCATTGACTTGTCTTTAGAGGCTTTGTCAAAAATCGAAAGACCATACATGTATTGGTTTGTTTCTAGACTTAAATTTGTTCCTTTCATTTTTGTTCTCTCCTTTCACCAATACCACACAATTTTGATGACTGTGGTTTTATGTAAGTCTTAAAATCAGGTAGCATAAATTCTCCAAGTTTGCCCCCACCCCGAATTGTGTAGATAAATATAGTTTCTTTGTCTTCCCACATTAAAACCACCTCATCAGTTTCTATTTAAAAATTTTTAGATCGTGGGCCTTGCAGGTGTGTCTCAGTTGCTTGTGAGTCCTTCCGTACACCGAAAGGTTGGGAGTCCGATCCCCCGGTCAGGGTGCATATGGGTAGCAACAAATTGACGTTGCTCTCTCATATCTCTCCCTCTCTCTCTCCCCTCACCCTTAAATCAGTAAACATGTTAAAAAGTTGTTTTAAAAATTTCAGATTTTTTTGAAATTTCATTGTGTTTGGTTTCGTTTGGGAATAATTGTCATCTTAACGATATTGAATCTTCCGATCATTACCATATATCTCTTTTTAATTTGATTTTTCATCAGTGTTTTGCAGCTTTCAGCATAAAGATTTCACACATATTTTGTTACATTTATGTCTAAGTAATTTATGTTTTTTTGGTGATTTATAAACTGCACTGTTCTATTTTGATTTTTAATGGTTTATTGATATATAAGAAAACAGAATTGATTGTTTCATATTAACTTTGTATCCTATGACCCTCATGTAAAAAATAGAGGTATATAATTCTGAGACCTGAATAAAAGGTGTTTTGGTGGAGAATTCTGAGAATCTTCAACTGACAGACTTGCAGGATCTTGACCAAAACAGCAGCTTTTATTCCTTTTTAGAGAAGAGTAGCTTTCTTTTCCCTGAATACCCTGCAGAGATGTTCCCTAAGGAATAATGCTTGCCCTACTCCACATCCATTTCTGTCACCCCTCATTGCCTCCAGGTCAGAAACAAGCATCATATCTCAGTCCAACCCAAGTGTAGAAATAGGGTTCATTTCTAGGAAGAAATAGATTACCTATTGAAGACCTTTCATAAGTAATCTCATATTGAGTAAGTCCTATGGGTCAGCAGATCTACCCTGTATTTATTTCCTTCATCCCTAAATGCATATATTTTGCAACTGGCAGAAAACTCAGGCTTGTTCTTTTACCTGCATTATAAAAACCCACCCCAACCCTCGGTTAAGCTAAAATAAAATTGCAGGAGGAAATACCAAAATCTTAAAGAATGCAGAGAAGATGATCAGCACCATTTCTTGGTTAGAGTCACTAGTGTCCTTTGCAAAAACCAGATTGATTATGGTGAATGACAGTAGACTACTATAAACTTATATAATGCTAATCGATGGCAAGCTGACATACTAGATGTCTCCACTGGGACCATCTCCACAGCTTCTGACACTTTGTATACAGTTATTGATCTGGGAAATGGATTCTCAAAATATATCAAAAAGGAAAAACAAAAGCAGTTCGCTTTAACATGGGAATGTCAAAAACATACACTCACTGCCTTAACACAGGACCATGTAAAATCTCCACCTCTCTGTCAAAAAAATAGCCTTGGGGATTTTATCTGTTTTGACATTCTGTAGAATGTAATACTAGTTCATTATATGGATTGCATTATATTACATATAATTGTCTCCCAAGACAATGTATTTCAGAGTAAATTCAGACATCTAAATGAAAGCTAAAAATAAGCCTAGTTGGAGTCTAATAATTTCTTAAATCTTTAGAAAATCTTTATGGTTTCTTTAAGTTGGTTATCAAATACATAAATAGTTTTAAAGGGGAATCCTTCTGAAAAAAAATGGCTTTATGCATAAAGAGTAAATTTAATTTTTAAACACTCATTTTTTTTCTTTTTTTCCTGGCAAGTGGCTACATATGTTAACAAATAACAAAGTATTCTTCCTGCCAAAACCTCAAAAATGTGTATATTAAGGTCCAGCATACTTAACAACTTGTTTGAAAAAGACTAGGGAGAAGTACCTAACATATTAGTCTGTATTTTGACATGAATAAAAGTTTATCACTGATTACAATGATTCTTCCATTTGTGAAGTCTGAATCTCATGTAATCATAAGGTTTACGTCACAAACATGACCTTTCTGTCATCTGGCAGAAGAAATCTGATTATTTTTAGTAGTTTCAAATATCAAGAGTTTCACGGTTTTCTTTTCAAGCCTGAAAAGCAGTAACATACCTTTTTAAAGAAAAAAACCTAATTCATATATATTTGACCACCAACAACATAGGATGCCTCAATATATTTTTTATTGTGTTAAGCTTTTTAAAAAAAGTGTATGTTAAACAAAGATCAGCAAGTTATTTGGCATTTGTATTTGACTCTCTGCCAGGTAAACAAGTGGTTTACTTTGAGGTCCCTCCCTTCAATATCATGCCTTCTCAGTAAAAATTTCTTCCATCAAATCACAGAAAGATCAAAAAGCAAAGGGATTTTAAGGACATACATAAGGTAATGAGCTTTGTTGGTAGCTATGTGCCCTTTGTCTCCGTTCTCCATCAGAGCATTCAAAGTTGGGACATCTTTCTGGGGACATGTCTACTGCATTGACTACAGGTTTATTCCTATTAATTTTCCACTTGGGTAGATTCCCACATATGGTTAAACCCTACTGTGTCACTTGAGTCTCCCCTTAATTTCCACATTGTTGGTTAAATGTTTTTAAATCAAGAGAAATTATTGATTGAATAATTTATGTTAGAAACTCCCTCATGGAGAAAGTAGTCTAACAGTCAAATATTTTCTTGTGATTCCATTATTTGTTGCTTATATTTGTGTTTTCCCTGTGTGCTTCTTGGAGGAAGTTTCCTGTAATTTTAAGGGGCAGAGCTGTGGCTGTGAATATTGCTCTACTATTCACTGAGGGACTTCAGATAAGCTGCTTAAACATTTTGCATCTCGGTTCACTCATTTATAAAGTAAGGGAATGAACAATATTTTACAATGTTATTGTGTGCATTAAAAAGAAAATTCAGTAGTTGTGCCTAGTATATTGACCAGTTTATTACTTCCTCAAAAAGTATTGATTTCGGTGATCATAATCATTGTAAGTAATGTAAATGTTAACCTCAGCTTTTCAGTTACAAAGGTTCTCAGACTTCATTTGGTAGAACACTGTGCACTGAGCTCTGAGAAGAACCTGTGGATCCAAGCAAAATCGTGGAGGCATTTGTCCCTTTCTGAAATTGCTGACGTTGGGCATTGTGTGGCAATGGTGGGAAGCCAAGGCCCAGGTATCACAGATCTGAACCTATCTGTCAGGTTTCTCATAATTAATAGCTGAAAGAAAATATTACTGTGCCTTTTCTAGACTATTAATTTTTAAATTAATAGATGGATTCCAAAGAAGATGCATATGCTATACTTCATCTAATATAAAATTCATTGATTTTAAGATGAGTCATTATTTTATGTAACACCAAGGAGAAATGAAGCACTGCCAAATAAACTATTTCACAATGCTAAGACATCATTGTTTGGATTATTTTGATTTTAGGGATGCTAATTGTGGGAAAAATATGCCTCTTAATGGATGATTTGCCAATGTTAATAAAAATTACAAAGATTAGGCCAGGTAATATATCTATTGAAGAATAATTATATTTAAATTTTTCTCTTTAGATTTTGAGATGTCTGAGCATAGGAATTAAGCCTCATAATATTAATAATAATGCTAAGGCATGTATAAGCACCCACCAGTTTGTTGAGTCTGCTAATTAATTGATAGATAAACAGAGAATGTATTCGACATAATTTGACAGACACTGTTACTCTCTGAAAGAACTGCTTTTTTCAGACAACTTTATGTCACTGGTGCTTTAAGAATCAGAGCAATTTACATCAAAAGCCCTTTTTTTTTTCCCAATCACTTTTCATCATAGTCATGAGAGATATCCCTTTGCCTTGGTAACCAAAGCCTTAGTTGATCTCTTGATCACCTCCGGTTTTGTTTCATTTTGCTCATAGGCTGTAAACACTAAAACCAAAGTAAAGAAAGTCTCTGGGACAATTTTTTGCCTCACTCCTAGAATCAGCCTTTTTTATAATGAGCCTTGGTTCCTGTACTGGAGAACGGTATTAGAAACCAAGATCTGGGTGTTAAGTGTGCTTGTTGCTAAGAGAATTTGATTGTTTCTAGCTCTCTCTGCTGACACAGAAAAGAATTATATATGTGTATACTAACCAACTAACCAGTGTGTATTCATATCTGTGTTTCTAGATCTGTAAAAGTGTTCTACCATCTGTAAGTGTTGTAACCATCTGGATCTGCATATTAAGCAAATCATGGCTTCATGCTGATGTGTCCAACTCCTATCCACTACCACATGGATCATTCTAGCCTCCTTGTTTTACTTCTTGCATATCTATTTAATGTCCAGTTTAACTGAAGTAAGCTTGATTCTCAAATGTGTTCTGTATTCAATTCACTGAAATTATCACATACCTTGAAGCCTCTGAAAAACTCAATGCTTGTGAGAAAATGAAAGTAGAAACATAAACACCATGCTAATATTGTAATGAAGAGCTCTTGAACCCTGTAAGTATTTTGTGGACCACCAGAACTCTCCAGACCACACTTTGAAATGTGCACCTTATATTGTCCAAACTGTTGTCACTCAATAAAATGTTGGGCTTGCTGCCAATGAAACAGGATTTATTTGTTATATATTTGGATCACCATGACTTCATTTACCTTCCAAAGGGCTAGTCTAGCTTGTCTACTGCCAAAATGTAGAGAGGTCAGAAACAAATTGTTGGAGGTGGTCATTTTGTATAAAAAAATTTGAATTTTCCTAAAACTTTCATCACTTGACTACATCATTTGACTGTCTTCATAGATGTTCATAATGAAATTCACTCAGAAAATAAAGGAACACTTGATTTTTTTCAATGTCATTCTCAGAAAGGCTCTTTAGGCAAATTATCACTTTGTTGGATCTTGTTTGTTCCATCAATGAAAAGGAGCTACATAGAGGATTATCCATCTGATCATATTTTAGTGGTGCCAGATACTTTATCTAGCTTTATATTTTCTCAGTTTATGGGGAAAGAGATTTTGCCATTATAACATTTAAGCTTTATAGTTTGTATTCGGAAGGGAAATTGATTGATGGCAACTCATTATTGTCCATTTTCCTCACTTCCAAAGTCTGATTATAACAATGACATTTACAAAGAAGAGCTGCTTCATTAACCACCTAAGTGCATCATAATTCTGTGCGCATTTTGTAGAATTTAGACAAGCTTGACTTTAAGACTGGAACATTTAGATAACTTCACATATTTTACCAAAATCAAGTGTCTATACTAGAGATGAAATAGAGTTTAGTAATTATAAGGTAAAAAAATACATACTGGAGAAAATGAATTTGGACTCTTAGGCCTATATTGAAAGGGCTTGTAAAAACTTGTGTTAACAATACATGAAGACATTTCAGAAAGATTTAGTCATCAAAATAGTTTAGAAGCAATGCATTAGAAATTTGAATTTAAAAAATAAACATTCTTGCAATAAATTCTTCTATAAATGTTTGTGAGACTTGAATTACCCACATACCAAAATCAGAAAAAGATATTACAAGAAAATAACACTGCATCATGAAAAATAACATCCTAACAGGGTGTGTGTATATAGCAAATGTATTTTGCATGCAAGATGAACATGAATTTGGTGGACAAAGACTGGAATGTTAAGATTGAATATTTGTTCATCTCTAAAGTCATATGTGTTAAAACCTAATCCCCAATAAAATGGTATTAGGAGGTAGTGACATTGGCAGATAGTTAGGTCATAAGGACCAAGCGTGACTATTGGAATTAATGTCCTTTTAAAAGAGACCCTAGAGAGCCCTCTCCTTCTTTCTGCCATGTGAGGACACAATAAGAAGGTGGCCATCTATAAACTAAGAAACAGGCCTTTACCTGATACCCATTCTGCTGGCATCTGGATCTTGGACTTCATACCCTCTGGGACTGAGAGAAATAAGTTTTTGTTGCAGGTAAGATGCTCAGTCTACAGTATTCTTTGTATCACATAAGACAGACTAAGACAGCAACTGTTCTTGCCTTTTTTTTTTTTTTGGTTAGGAAATATAGCTATTTTTCATAGACCTTTATATTTCCACTAACACATAATGAGCTATTCCTGTTAGTTTTAGTGAATCAATAAATTAATTTTAATAAACTTTATTCAAGTTTATTATTCTTTGCCCTCCTGAGTCAGCAGATTGAGATTTAGGCCCAACACATTTGTTTATTTACCTATCTCTAGTACCTGAAACAATGCCTAGCATTTAGTAAAACCTCAAGATATATTTTCTAATAAAGTCAGTGACAGCAGAATAACCCTGATAAAACACACCTAGTATTATATTTGGATAACAAAACTTACCTCTAAGAAACAATAAAGTTTTAGGCAGCAATTATACATAGGGGAAAAGAAAAGATCAGTCCAATCTAAAATACAGGTATTTAACAAAGAAAGAGTGGATGCTTTGGTCTAAAGAAGAATAGCCTGATTTGAAAATGTTAAACTTGAATATGATTCTACATGAAGAACATACAAATGGTCAGCTTACATAGGAAAAGATGTTAAACATCATTGATCATCAGAGAAATGCAAATTAAAACCACCATGAGATACCATCTCACACCTGTGAGAATGGCTATCATCAATAAATCAAAAACAAATAGTACTGGTGAGGATGTGGAGAAACAAGAACCCCCCCTTTTTAAAATTTATTTTAATTGTTGTTCTTGTACAATTTTCTGTCCTTTACTCCCAGCCTAGCCCACTGCCCCAGCTCTCCCCACCTCCCTCCCATTTCCACCCCCCTAGTTTTTGTCCATGTGTCCTTCATACTTGTTCCTGCAAATCCCTCCCTTTTTCCCCTGAAATTCCCTCCACTCTCCCCTCTGGTTACTTTCAGCCTGCTCTCAATTTCCATGTCTTTGGTTATAGTATGCTTGTTTGTTTGTTTTGTTGATTAGCTTCCTGTTAAAGGTGAGATCATATGGTATTTGTCTTTCACTGCCTGGCTTATTTCACTTAGCATGATGCTCTCCAGTTCCATCCATGCTGTTGCAAAGGGTATGAGCTCCTTCTTTCTTTCTGCTGCATAGAATTCCATTGTGTAAATGTACCATAGTTTTTGGTCCATTCATTTACTGATGGGCATCTAGGTTGTGCCCAACCCTTGGCTATTGTAAATTGTGCTTCTATGAACATAGGGGTGCATAGGTTCTTTTGGATTGGTGTTTCAGGGTTCTTAGGATATAATCCAAGCAGTGGAATTGCTGGGTCAAAAGGTAGATCCATTTTTAGTTTTCATAGAAAATTCCGAGACAGGGAAGATGGTGGCGCAGTAGGAGGAAGCAGATTCCATTTTCCCCCTACACATGGGAGAAAAACCTAGCCGATCTACGGAGGAACAGAGCAAACAACCAACGGTAACACAGCATAGTTGAAAATAAGAGATCAAAAATTGTAGCCGACATTGAAAAACCAGATGGTAAGGAGAGTTTCTCAGGACAATAAGGCCCCAGGTATCAGTGCGGAGATCAGGGAAGCTGAAGCCGCTGGCCGGCACTCACCAGGTCTGCCACAAGGCTCTAGGTAAGGAACCGGGTCAACCGCTCCCTCCCCAACCAAACAAGGTTTGAGCAGCACCGGGAAAGACCTGGTTGCTTGAAGTCGCAGAGAGAGGAGTTAAGGTCTGAGTGGCAAACACACAGGGACTGTGAGCACCCATGCACAGCCCTGGGAGGAGTACACACCCAAGCCTCTGCGACCAAAGGTGGCCCTGAGACCGGAGGAGGCCCTGGGACCAGAGGTGGCCCTGGAACCAGGACCAGAGGTGACTGAACAACCGGACGCAGCCCTGTGACTGGAGGTAGCCTACCAACTGGAGGCAGCCGGAGGACCAGAGGCAGCCCTGCAACCAGAGGAGGGTGCTTTGTGGAAGACCCCGAGCTCACACCCGTGATATTCGGGTGAGTGTGTGCAATGCAGGAAACCCACGGAGCCCACACCCATAGAGGCCGGTAGGCACTCGCCCTGTAGGAGACCCGGAGCTCACAACCATAAGCGTGGGGAGTGTTCGATCCCTTAGGAGATCCCAACTCACACCCAGAAACTCAGGACAGCACATGCTCTGCAGGAGGTTCAGAGACCACACCCAAGGCCCTGCATGGAGAGACACCCACTAGCTCTGGGGAGAGTACATGGCTGGCACTGAGGAGAATAGCCCAAAGCTGACTGAACAGGGAGAAAAAAACGACACCAGTTACCCCTCAGCCTGTTACAGTCAGCAAGACCAGAAAAACCAGTTTGGCCAGTTTGAAAACAGCAAGAGGTTTTTTGTTTGTTTGTTTTTAGTTTTTGTGGGTTTTTTCTGTTTTGTTTTAATTATATATTTTTATTTTTTTAATTATTTTTATCTTTTTTATCCCTCAATTCCTTTTGCTTCTCTTTACTTCTTGTTTTATTCCTTCTTCCTTTCTTTCCAATTTTATCTCTTCTTTCTTCCTCTTCCTTTTTTTTCTTTTCTCTTTTTAAATACCCACAAGTGAGAGAAAAAAAAAAAACAGGAACTGTGAAAAAAACCAGAGTTGGACCCAAAGAGGGGGCATCCCAACAGCTGAGATGGTGGAAACTGTGAACACCAGGATACCCCAAGGAGACTGCACCACTGAATCTCACAGGTATTCTACCACAGAAGTTCACACCATAAACCCAGGGAGCCAGGACAGACCAATTTAAGAAGCTAAGGCTAACAAGAAGAGTCTCCCAAACAATGGGAAGACAAAGAAACAATCCCCAAATGAAAGGAAAGGAGGAAGCCCCAGAAAGAATGCTAAATGAAACGGAGGCAACTCAACTATCAGATATTGAGTGCAAAGCAATGGTTGTCAGGAAGCTCCATGAGCTCTCAATGAGCTACCAGAAACTACAGGGAAGCTACAATGAACTCACTGCAAACTATATAAACATGAAAAGGAAATAGAAACTATCAACAAGGGCCAAGAGGAAATGAAGAATACAATTTCTGAACTGAAGAACACAGCAGAAGGAATCAAAAGTGGAATCGATGAAGCAGAAGGTCAGATCAGCGAGTTGTAGGACAAAGTAGAAAAAAAACACCCAGAAAGAGCGAGAAAAATCTTTCCATAGTGGTTGTACCAGTCTGCAATCCCACCAACAGTGCACTAGGGTCCCCTTTTCTCCACAACCTCTCCAATATTTGTTGTTTGTTGCTTTGTTTATGATGGCCATTCTGACTGGTGTGAAGTGGTATCTCATTGTGGTTTTAATTTGCATCTCTCTGATAGCTAGCAATACTGAGTATCTTTTCATGTGTGTCTGGATCCTTTGTATGTCCTCCTTGGAGAAGTGTCTGTTCAAGTCCTTTGCCCATTTTTTTAATTGGGCTGCTTGTCTTCTTAGAGTTGAGTTGTGTAAGTTCTTCATATATTTTGGAGATTAAACCCTTGTCTGAGGTATCACTGGCAAATATGTTTTCCCATACAGTCGGTTCTCTTTTTATTTTAATACTGTTTTCTTTGGCCATGCAGAAGCTTTTTATTGTGATGAGATCCCATTTGTTTATTCTTTCCTTTATGTCCCTTGCTTTAGGGGACATATCAGTAAAAATATTGCTGTGTGAAATATCTGAGATTTTCCTGCCTATGTTCTCCTCTAGGACTTTAATGGTGTCACAGCTTATATTTAAATCTTTTATCCACCTTGAGTTTATTTTTGTATATGGTGTAAGTTGGTGCTGAAGTTTCATTTTTTTTGCACCTAGCTGTCCAGTTCTCCTAACACCAATTGTTGAAGAGGCTATTTTTACTCCATTTTATGTTGCTGCCTCCTTTGTTGAATATTAATTGACCACAGAGACTTGGGTTTATATCTGGGCTTTCTGTTCTGTTCCACTGGTCCATGTGCCTGTTTTTATGCCAGTACCAGGCTGTTTTGATTACAGTGGCCTTGTAATACAGTTTGGTATCAGGTATTGTGATCCCTCCTACTTTGCTCTTCTTTCTCGAAATTGCTGCAGCTATTCAGGGTCGTTTATGGTTCCTTATAAATTTTTGAAGAGTTTGTTCTATATCTGTGAAATATGCCATTGGTACTTTAATAGGTATTGCATTGAATCTGTAAATTGCTTTGGGTAGTATGGACATTTTGATGATGTTGATTCTTCCAATCCATGAACAGAGTATATGTTTCCATTTGTTTGTGTCTTTCTTGATTTCTCTCTTCAGTGTTGTGTAGTTTTCTGCATACAGGTCTTTTACCTCCTTGGTTAGGTTTATTCCTAGGTATTTTATTTTTCTTTTTGCTATATCGAATGGGATTTTTTTCTTGATATCTGCTTCTGGTGTTTCATTGTTGGTATACAAAAATGCCTTTGATTTCTGGATATTGACTTTGTATCCAGCTGTTTGGCCAAATTCATTTATTAGGTCGAGCAGCTTTTTGGCCGAGTCTATAGGATTTTCTATGTACACTATTATGTCATCTGCAAACGATGATAGTTTTGTTTCCTCCTTTCTGATTTGGATGCCTTTATTTCCTTTTCTTATCTAATGGCTGTGGCTAAGACTTCCAATACTATATTGAAGAGAAGTGGTGAAAGTGGACAACCTTGTCTTGTTCCTGATCTTAGTGGAAAAGATTTTAGTTTTTGCCCATTGAGTATGGTGTTGGCTGTAGGTCCTTCATATATGGCCTTTATTATGTTGAGGAATGCTCCCTCTATTCCCACTTTGCTGAGTGTTTTTATCATAAATGGTTGCTGTAACTTATCAACTGCTTTTTCTGCATCTATTGATATAATCATGTGATTTTTGTCTTTGCTTTTGTTTATGTGATGTATTTACCTTTACTGATTTGCAAATATTGAACCATCCTTGCACCCCTGGGATGAATCCCACTTGGTCACGGTGTATGATCTTTTTAATGTATTCTTGGATGCAGTTTGCCAATATTTTGTTAAGAATTTTAGTGTCTATGCTCATCAGCAGTATTGGCCTGAAGTTTTCTTTCTTTGCTGTGTTTTTATCTGGTTTTGGTATTAGGATGATGCTGGCTTCATAAAAAGTGTTTAGGAGCCTTCCATCATTTTGGATTTTTTGGAATAGTCTGTGAAGGATAGGGGTTAGCTGTTGCTTAGAAGCTTTGTAGAAATCTTCTGTGAAAGCATCAGGTCCAAGGCTTTTGTGTGTCAGGAGTTTTTTGATTACTGCTTCAATATCATCTGTTGTTATTGGTCTGTTCAGGCTTTCTGCTTCTTCTTCATTGAGTTTTGGAAGACTATATTTTTCTAGAAACTTGTCCATTTCACCTAGGTTTTCAAATTTCTTGGCATATAGTTCTTCATTGTAATTTATTACAATCCTTTGTATTTCTGTGGTGTCAGTTGTAATCTCTCCTCTTTCATTTCTGATTGTGTTTATTTGGGTCCTCTCTCTTTTTTTCTTGATGAGCCTGCTTAAAGGCTTGTCAATTTTGTTTATCTTTTCAAAGAACCAGCTCCTGGATTCTTTGATTCTTAGAATTGTGCTTTTAGTCTCTATGTCATTTAATTCTGCTCTGATCTTGGTTATTTCCTTCCTTCTACTTGCTCTGGGCCGTCTTTGTTGTGGTTCCTTGAGTTCTTGTAGGTGTAGTGTTAGGTTGTTTGTTTGAAATGTTTCTATCTTTTTTAGGCAGGCCTGTATCGCTATGAACTTCCCTCTCAGGACTGCCTTTGCTGTATCCCATAACTTTTGGGTTGTTGTGAGTTCATTTTCATTTGTTTCCAGAAACTTTTCAATTTCTTCCCTAATTTCATTCTTGACCCATTCATTGTTTAATAGCATGCTATTCAATTTCCATGATTTTGAGTGTTTTGAGTTTTTTCCCTTGGGGTTGGTTTCCAGTTTCATTCCTGTGTGCTTGGAGAAAGTGCTTGGTATGACTTCAATTTTCTTAAATTTGTTGAGGCTTGTTTTGTGTCCTATCATGTGATCTATATTTGAAAATGTTCCATGTGCATTTGAAAAGAATGTGTATTTATTTTCTTTGGGATGAAGGGCTCTATATATATCAGTTAAGTCCATTTCATCAAGAGTGTTGTTCAATGCCACAATATCTTTGTTGATATTTTGTTTGGAATACCTGTCCATTTTTGGCAGTGAGGTGTTAAAATCCCCTACTATAATTGTGTGGCTGTCAATATCTTTCTTGAAGTCCGCTAAGATTTTCTTTATGTATTTAGGTGCTCCTCCGTTGGGTGCATGTATATTTACAATGTTTATGTCTTCTTAGTGGATTCTTCCCTTGAGTATTATGAAGTAACCTTCTGGGTCTCTCTTTATGGCCCTTCTTTTGAAGTCTATTTTGTCTGATATAAGTATTTCTACCCCAGCTTTTTTTTTTCCTGTCCATTTGCTTGGAAAATTTGTTTCCAGCCCTTCACTTTGAGTCTGTGTAGGTCTTTTTGTCCTGAGGTGGGTCTCTTGTAGGCAGCATATGTGTGGGTCATGCTTTCTTATCCATTCAGCTAGTCTATGTCTTTTGATTGGAGCATTTAATCCATTTACATTTAAGGTTATTATTGATAGGTACTTATTCATTGCCATTTTCGTACCTGTGTTTCTCTCTCTCTCTCTCTCTTCCTTCCTTTCCTTAAAGCAGTCCCTTCAGCATCTCTTGCACAACTGGTTTGGTGGAGGTGTATTCTTTTAGACTTCTTTTGTCTGGGAAGCTCCTTATTTGGCCTTCTATCTTGATTGAAAGCCTTGCTGGGTAAAGTAGTCTTGGTTGCATGCCTTTGGTTCTCATTACTTGGGATATTTCTTGCCATTCTCTTCTGGCTTGGAGTGTTTCCATTGAGAAGTCAGCTGGTAGTCTTATTGGGGCTCCCTTTTATGTTACTTCCTGTTTCTCCCTTGCTGCCTTTAAGATTCTCTCTTTGTCTTGGAATTTTGCCATTTTAATTATGATGTGTCTTGAAGTGGGCCTCTTTGGATTCCTCTTGATTGGCACTCTGTGTTTCCTGGATTTGTGTGACTTTTTCTCTCATCAAATTAGGGAAGTTTTCCATCATTACTTTTTCAAATAGGTTTTCTATCCCTTGCTCTTCTTCTTCTCCTTCTGGTATCCCTATTATACAGATATTATTACATTTCATATTGTCTTGCATTTCTCTTAATCCTTCTTTATTCTTTCTGAGCCTCTTTTCCTTTTCACTCTCTTTCTGGGTGTTTTTTCTACTTTGTCCTCCAACTCACTGATCCAATCTTCTGCTTCATCGATTCCACTTTTGATTCCTTCTGCTGTGTTCTTCAGTTCAGAAATTGTATTCTTCATTTCCTCTTGGCCCTTGTTGATAGTTTCTATTTCCTTTTCATGTTTATATAGTTTGCAGTGAGTTCATTGTAGCTTCCCTGTAGTTTCTGGTAGCTCACTGAGAGCTCATGGAGCTTCCTGACAACCATTGCTTTGCACTCAATATCTGATAGTTGAGTTGCCTCCGTTTCATTTAGCATTCTTTCTGGGGCTTCCTCCTTTCCTTTCATTTGGGGATTGTTTCTTTGTCTTCCCATTGTTTGGGAGACTCTTCTTGTTAGCCTTAGCTTCTTAAATTGGTCTGTCCTGGCTCCCTGGGTTTATGGTGTGAACTTCTGTGGTAGAATACCTGTGAGATTCAGTGGTGCAGTCTCCTTGGGGTATCCTGGTGTTCATAGTTTCCACCATCTCAGCTGTTGGGATGCCCCCTCTTTGGGTCCAACTCTGGTTTTTTTCACAGTTCCTGTTTTTTTTTTTCTCTCTCACTTGTGGGTATTTAAAAAGAGAAAAGAAAAAAAAGGAAGAGGAAGAAAGAAGAGATAAAATTGGAAAGAAAGGAAGAAGGAATAAAACAAGAAGTAAAGAGAAACAAAGGGAATTGAGGGATAAAAAATAAAAATAGTAAAAATAATAATAATAAATATAATTAAACAAACAAACAAATAAACAAACAAAAAACCTCTTGCTGTTTTCAAACTGGCCAAACCAGTTTTTCTGGTTTTGCTGGCTGCAACGGGGCTGAGGGGTGACTGAAGTCGATTTTCTCCCTGTTCAGCACTGAGTCAACTTTGGACTACTCTCCTCAGTGCTAGCTGAGTACTTTCCTCAGGGCTAGCCATGCATTCTCCCCATAGCTAGCCTGGTGCCTCTCCGTGCAGGGCGTTGAGTGTGGTTTCTGAGCGTCCTGCAGAGCGTGCACTTCCCAGAGTTTATGGGTGTGAGCTGGGATCTCCTACAGATCCAGCACTCCCCAGATTTATGGGTGTGAGCTCCGGGTTTCCTACGGGGCACACGCATGGACCCGAATTTATAGGTGTGGAGAACCCTTTTGTTTTACTGGTGGAAATGCAGACTGGTACAGCCACTGTGGAAAGCAGTATGGAGATACCTCAAAAAATTAAACATGGATCTACCTTTTGACCCAGTGATCCCATTTCTGGGAATAGGACACTTATGTTCATTTCAGCATTATTTACAATTGCCAAGTTATGGAAGCACCCCAAGTGTCCACCAGTAGATGAATGGATAAAATGATCATGGGATGTTTACATAATGGAATACTGCTTGGCTATAAAAAAGAAGAAAATATTACCCATCTGGGACAGTATGGATGGACTTTATTTCACATTATGCTAAGTGAAATAAGCCAGGCATAGAAAGACAAATACCATATGGTTTCACTCATATGTAGAATCTAATGAACAAACTGAACTAACAAGGAAAATGGGGACAGACTCAGAGATGGAGAGCAGGATGACAGCTGTGGTGGGGGGATACATTAGGGGATGGAGGGATTGAAGGAAAAGGACTCATGGGCATGGACAACAGTGTGATGATTGCTGGGGGAGGGGGTATAAGGAGACTAAAGGGTAATAGAAAAAATACAATAAAGATTACATTATAAATAAATAAATAGAAAATAGACCTGGAAAAATAAGACAAACTTAATAAGAGCAAATAAAAATGACAAAATAAAGAAAAATAAACCATAGTCTTGGTTTGGAGACCAAGAGATTAGGGAAGCTGAGAGGACTTTGAAGAGAGTCTTAATAGAAGCCTAAAATTTTTTAGGAGAGTTTTAATGAAAAGACACTTGAGGAGGCTGCTGGAAAGATAGTGAAGGAAAGCAAGGGAAATGTTATTAGTACCAGCAGGAAAGGTCACCTTGTAATGTGGAGGTGGAAAGTTTGG
The DNA here is from genome assembly GCA_039655065.1 of Glossophaga mutica. Taxonomy (NCBI): domain Eukaryota; kingdom Metazoa; phylum Chordata; class Mammalia; order Chiroptera; family Phyllostomidae; genus Glossophaga; species Glossophaga mutica. The sequence goes on from CM077306.1 coordinate 148,073,016, forward strand.
CAACACTATTTCTGCAGTAAGGTATAAAAGGGAAATCAGCTCAGTGATCTAGCCAAGGAGAATCCCTAGCAGGATATTGAAAGTGACATCTGGCTTCATCTTACTATCTATGATTAAAGTACAAGAATGATGAACTAAGTAGTAAACTGTAAAGTATAAAGAGCCTGGGAGCTTCTGAGTTAAAAATATAACTGTTTCTCATTTCCAGCCAGTCAGTATGACAATCAATCTTCAAATTAGGAAATGGTTTCAGAGCAAAGATCAAATCCAGAACTGGACTATAAAATTCTCTAATACAGCAGAGATTGCTAAGGCAATACCTCATAGAAACTTCCACACGTAAAAAAATTAACCTCTAAGAAGGTTCAGTATGTCTCACAGTTTCTCTCTATTTCATAACAACATTTTAAGAATTCTAATACTATTATTATACAGCAATTTCACAGGGAGTCTAAGATATAAGAGAAATTTGTAAATGTGATTTTTTTGTTGTTGTTAAGACCTCTAAGAAATAATTGTATTTTGCATGTAAATTATGTGGTCAAAGAGCAGAGTGTCTATTTTCCAAAGGTGGATACAACAGCAGTTTCCGTCCCATTTGCTCTTACAATTTGACATTGAAACTACTCCCATCAAATGATGGGATTCGAAGTATCATTCCTTGAACTTGGGTGGGACTTAATTACTACTCAGCACAATATGACATGTAACCTTTATAACATCTAGGTTATAAAGGTGCTATGTACTTCTCAAGTGCTTGCCGGAAATGTTTATTCTTGGAGCTCAGATGCTATTCTGCAAGGAAGCCTAAGCAAAGCCTTTAGGAAGAGGAACCAGGACCCAAGTCTACAATATTCACTGGCTTCCTATTCAGCACCAGCTTTCCAGTTACATAAGTTATCTTGATAGTAGATATTCCAGTCCCTAGCCAACCCTCATATTCCCCAGCTGATGCCACAAGGAGCCACAACAAGCCATCTCATTGTATGCAAACTTGCAGACTAATTAGCAAAATGAAGGTTTTTGTTGTCCTACTCCATTAGGTTTGTGGGATGGTTTGTTAGGCAGCAGTGGGTAATTTAAACAGAAATAAACATTCCAAATCCTTTGTGAAAGCAGATACCATATGAATGTATAAAAAATTGAACAAAAGCATTACCTTAGATTAGCAGTATCCTCCTGGAATCAGCATCTTCTCTGCTCAGTTAGTCAGCATGTTTTTAAAAAAGTAACCAGATGTTTTTGTATGCTTTTTATTTTAGAATATCTTTAGAAAAAGTATCTCCAGCAATCATTATGGTCAGATAAGAATTATTGAGACCTCTATTTTGTGGTGCTAATGAGTTCTTAAAGGGTGTAATTGGAAAAACAATAATCAATTCCTCATTGCTCAAGTTACACTGGGGTAGTTGATCTGCATGACTTTATAAGAAATAGAATGTATGTGCATTTGGGTCCCTATAAGAAAGGCCTTTGTCAAGGCTTCAAGGTCACACTAGAATGAGTGTAGATACAATAACTGCGCACCTGGGAAGAAATAGCAGGTTAGGGAAGGAATCTTGGTATTAGAAATAGCTGGAGTCATTGGAATCCATTCTACCCATCTGCATCAAATAAATGTATAACACTTGTAGTACTTTTTTTAGCTTAAGAGAGGTGTAAAGATAAATGACATATCTTTGGCAATAAAACAGGCATCATTTGTTTCTACAGACAAAAAAGAAAAAATGTATAGTATGATTATTTGAGTCTAGTCAGTCAGAAATCCTTATATTCATTCTAGCATGTAGAAAATCATGTATTTAAAGTAAAATGCTACCTGTTGTAGTTGTTAGACATCTCATTAAATTTTCTTCAAAATAAATGAAAAGACTGGAGGAAATGTCTTCCTCATTAGAGAACCATAATATTGAAAGGTTACCATTTTCCCATCCCAGGTAAATCCATACCACTCAATCATATTAAGTCAGTATCCCATTGTTTTAAAAAGCTTATGATTTTGTGCATTAAATAATATACCCTTACAATGCAGAAAATTACAATGAAAAATTTTAGCAGAGCTTTAAAGAAAATGGCATTTTTAATCATTCAACAAACACCTTCAAACACTTTTTATCATTCAACCAACAAATGGTATAAGAGGCTCTCTGTTAGGTTAATAAAATAAACACAGTCCTTATCTTCATTAGATCTTCCATTATAATAGTCATATATTCATAAAATAATCACAGAAAGCAAAGTAATCACAAAAGAACAAAATTATAAGTATAGTATCAGCTTAGAAAAGATGGACAGCAGCTCTCAGGAGTCATTGTGACCCAGATTAAAGGGGCTTATTTTCATGTGCACATCAAGGCCCAATAGGAAATGAACAGGATTTTGCAGCAAAGAAAGTAAGGGTTTATTAGTTGAGGAAGTGGCCCATGCCCAGAGACAGGGTCCCTGATGGTTTCCAGGGAATGGGTTATATAGCGAAAAATTATTAATCTTGGTGACTAAAGGAGTTAGGGTCATGGTCAGGATCATGGTCTCTACTGACTGGTCGGCACTAGGATAGGGAGTAGCTGATCAGTGCATCCGATCCTGATGTCAGTCACAGCGCCGCTTCCTCTGGTTTCACTGCTTTTCTGGGCCTGAAGCTGAAACAAAACTGAGGCCTAGATGTTATCTGTAGTTTGACCGAAACTCTCTCTCTGGGGTTAACAGACCCAACACTTTGTTCCTAAGATTATTTGATGCTGACTAGAACCTTATTGTCTTGAGGGCTTAATAATTAAGGGAATGGTCCTTCAAGGGAAAAGGAGTTAAGTGAGTCAAGGTGCTGGATGTAGCCAACAGGAATGAAAAGGAAAGAAAGGAGAAAAGGTCGCATTAAAGAACTGAAATTTATGTGTGGTTACATCAAGGAAGCTTTATCAGAGAAAAAGAAACAACTTGAAATCTGAAAGGTGAGCAGGCCTTTGAAGAATGAAAGGTGTAGCAGATAGTATCAGCAGAGACAAGTAAAAGCATCTAGACAGCACCGTCTGACCAAGTCATGCGGCAAAAGTTAGTGTCATATATTCTAGGATCTGAAGAGAACCCGTTGTGGCTAGAGTGCAAGGAGTGATCAGAGTGTGGTCTGAGCAGTCCAAAGGGCTCATGGTGATGCAAGTTATCATTTTCCAAATCCAAATGACAGAGGGAAGTGATGGAAAGGCATATGCGTAATTGAGTGAAAGCTCCTTTTGCTTGCCTCAGGGCAGCCAGTAAGTTGAGTGACGAGTTAGAGCAAGGAAAGCTACTTTATTTAGAAAGTCAGCAAGCTAAGAAGATGGTGGACTAGAGTCCTAAAGAATCATCTTGAGAAAGTATAAAATTCAGCCTTCTTTTATTTCAGAGGAACAGTGGAATAGGAAAGGTTTGAGGTTAGGAGGTGATTGATGACCACAGACATCTGAATGTCAGCAAGGATCCGAGGGAGATCATGAAACTTCAAAAATTCTAGTTGCTGTGGTCTCAGTCACAAGGTTCCTATAAATCTTTTGATAAACAATCATTATTTTTGTACATACCTCCCTTATCTCTTTGGGGAAATAGGATCAAGCAGGGAGGTTATTTCAGGAATTTCTAGGCTACAGGTTAGATGCATCTAATGATTAGCATACCGACGTGCAGGACTAAGCAGAAGTTGCCGACACATCATGCTCAAGTAAAACAGAGTAAGACAAACTTGTTATTTTATTCTATCACATAGGATGATTAGAGTTCAACTTTGTAAAGCTAATTTTGGCTACCTTAAAAAGAAATGATGGAAGAAGGCAACAATGGATGTAGGAGAACAATATGAAGGTTATTGTGTTAGTTTCCATAACTAATAATTTCATAAGAGAGGTTGCTTAGGACAGTTGTGAAGATGAAGAGAATAATGTTTGGGGAAAATTTAGAAAGTGTAAGGCCTTAGTGATGGACTGCATATGAGGAGTAAGTGACGGAGAAGTATCAAGAGTGAGCTCTGGTTTCTGTCTGGGATCTTTGGGCTATTTCAGAGATAGGAAACCATGGAAGAAGAACTAAGTTTGCATCAGTATACCTTCAGCAACATGCGAGAGACCCACTGACAAAGATATTAATTTTGGGTATAACTGGAGAGAATATTTTCTTGGGTACCAATTTAATAGTTTATTCACTCATAATCAAATACTCATATGTTCATGAAATAAGGAATTATGTTTCACAGCCTTATAACTGCCTAATTGCACGCACTCTGATAATTCATATCTAGCTAAAAAGTACTCACTGTACTATTCTACACATTTAATTACTGCGCATATGCCTCTTTCTCCAATTAAACTGAAAACACCTGTTCTGGTTGCCTGAGTGAAGACCATACCAAACGTGTATTTTTACAAATCACGGCAACTAGTAGAGCATCTTATGATAGTATACTGCACATCCACAGGATTCTCCTTTTCCTCTGTTTCATCGTTAAGGCCTCTGTTTATTTGACCTGGCCTAGAGTCTGTTACTCTTTATTCCTTTGCTGCATTTTATTTTCCTCAAAGGACTTTTAACTACCTCAAGTTATATTTATTTATTATACTGCATTTACTTATTGTCATCCCTACATGATTATTAATTTGTCTCCCTCACAGACTATAATCTCTATGAGAGCAGGAGGTTTGTCTTTTTTACCAGCATACCCTTAATATTTACTAAATATTTGTTGAATAAATGAATGAATGAAGCAGTACTTTCTCAATAGTTACTTCATGAATAAATAATAATGCATATTTACATTGGTGTGTGCTTGTGCACATTACACCTGGAAAACAAATCCACCAAGTGAAAATATTTCAAGTATATCTTGAAAAATATTCCCACCTTTACCACTCACCACTGAATGGCAGTTCTTTAAAATGGAATTCGAAAAGGAGAAAGTTGAGTATCTGAACTGTCAAAGAAGTCTTGGGTAACAAAATTATGCTCATAATTCTGACTTCTAATTTGGTCAAAAATCCTTTCAAGATTAAATATAAAAAGAACATTTATAACAGTAAACATTACCATGGGAAACAAATTGTGATATTCTTCAACTATAAGAGTCTTTCTCAATTCTTCCAGCTGGAAGTATGATATGTTTCATTTTCTTCTGTATTACAATTACCCATATCTATGTGCCCTTTTTGGCAAAAAATTTCTATTGTATTTTTTAAAATTATACCTATTGATAATTATATTTTCTATTGTATTTCAACACAGTAGTTCCCTATTAATGAGGCACTGAACAAATAGTTGCTCAATTATAAATGAGTGGATGTTGAACTGATTTTCCCAGCAAATAAAGCATTGGCTTATTTGTTCATCACTAATCTTTTTTTGTAGAAAGGAACTTTGCAAACCATGACTCATCATACCGAGTTTTGTTTTAAAAGTTGTCCTTTCTCCAATGATTTTATTTTTGTATATTTATTTTCAAGTTTATTTGTTTTCATAGATAATAACTACCAAAAGACTAAACATGTGAAAACAGTTTATGGTTTTTGACAAAGTTTTGGTGTTCACACTGATACAGACTATTATGCTTTGTAAAGGAGTTAATATCACTCAGTAAACAGCAAATCAACAGATTCTGCCTTTAAGGATCCCTTTGCCCTCAGGTAACTCTGCTACCTTGGCTAATCTTTTTGTATGTAAAAATTTTTAAAAAATCATTGAGAATTACCTTTATAGTTTGAACATATGCAACTTTGATGTGTTAACATTCGTACGGACTGTTGACAGTTTTGTCTGCCCAGTATTCTTGCTTCTCATAGCAACATCATCTCCTTCTGTTATTTTTCCCTGCCTGTTCCAGTTCTAGTTTTCTGATCTAATGTTTGGATAGTTATAAGCCAATTTGACCTACCAATGCCTTTTTTTTTTTTTTTGGCATATTTGTAAATGAAGCTGAGGAATAGGTCTTTTTCTACCCAAGGACCAAATCTCAACCAAGCTAGAGATGCCAGGCTGAGTGACAAAGCTGAAACACAAAGGAAACTAGAACTGAGAGACCAAGAGTCCTGATGGCCCCTAAATTCCTGGTTTCTACTACCCTGACACCAGCTACCCTTTGTTCTCATAGTGGTTTGGTAAAATGAATTCTACGTTACTTGATTAATTACTTGAATTGTATTTCTATTGTTGCAATCAAAGTAGTGTCAAATCAAGTCTTAGAGGATATTTGCCTGGGACATTTTGGCTTTAGCTTTCGCAAATATAATGAAAACTACTAATAGACCATTTGATTAATTTGCTCATTGAGAATGCATTTCTCAAACCAAGTATGTATAGGCACTATACATTACTGCAAAGTGAGAATTTGGGTATTTTCCTTTTTATGTCCACTTGGCATAAAAATTCACAAAAAACAAAAGAAGGTAAATTTTCATGTGGGACATTAAAGGCAAGTAGCAATATAACAACCAAAAAGTAGTATTTTTATGGAAATATTAAATAGGCAAATTTTAATCATGGTACCTGAAAAATAGTGGTGCAAATTCAGAGAAGTGTTAGTTTGTACTCATGAATTGTATATTCGCATTTTTCGGTTGGTTGAAATGTCATGGCATTTAGCTGACTTCCTCCTGTGGTATTTTGAGTGCAAAAGATAGCAAGGAGCATGACCATTTGTGATCAGTAAACAGCTCTGTTCAACCTTCCTTTAGAGCAAGAAGATTCGGGATGGTTATTAATTCAGGTGGTCTGGCTAAAATCCATCCTCAGTCATTACATTTATGTCTACAAAAAAATGATAATGTGGTTTCAGCAAGAGAACTTACTTATGCTGTCATCAGTTTAAAAAAAGGACATGCAAAAATCAACATTCTGTTATGCTCTAAGATGAATAAAGGTTTCATTTTGATCTAATTAAGCAGAAAACATTTGTTATATGACATTAGCTAGTGAACTTTAAGCAAGAAATCTCTCAAACTTTTAAACTTCCCGTTAAGTAATTTATGTCAAAGTATCTTAGAATGTCCAATCATATCTCTCTCTTTTATCAACTTACCTTTCTGCTCCCAATCCATTCTCAATTTTCACTTTCTCTTTGAGGCCTTTAGTGCCCCACCTCCCACTTACTAAGCTAAATTAGGCACCCTTCCCACTGTCTTGGAGCACCTCCATTATAACACTATCATGTCCTTCCTGTTCCCTGTTGGACTGTCAAATTCATTGAGATAGAAGCCTCTTTATTATTCTTCTTTGTATTTCCCAATTTAGCACCATAGCTTATATACGGAATATACAAGCATGCAATAAATGTTTATTGAACAAATGAATACAAAACCAACATTTTCTGCACACTTAAATGGTAGCTAAAATAATCCTCTCAAAGAAAAAAAATCTAGCATTATATTATATATGTAAACAGATTAGGTTTATGCATTCAGGGGAAAAATTAAAATGGAGTATTTGGAGAGTTATGATGCTCAGTGTCCTAAGAAGACACCATAGTCTTCTTTGTTGAATGATGAGCAGGGATGTAGGTTGCAGCTGGAACACCATTTCAAGTTGATGTACATGCTTTTTCCACATCCATAGAGGTGGCTTTAACTAAAAAGAAGACCATCTTCTGCGGAAAAGAGCAGAATATCAAGGTCTGTTCAAATGGTCTGGGGTTACAGTAGCAGGAAATCAGGTGGTTAATGAGGAGAAAACAGAATGTGGTCAAATGAGTACACAGCCTTAGTATCTCAGCCAACACCACAAACGGATTCTTTAGAGGTTACAAAGTATTAGCTACACCTTCCATTGTATGCTTACAAAGTAATTCACCTACAAGAATCCTATTGATAGATTCCTCGACTCGACTCCTTCCACTCTTTTCCCATTACTGCAACGAGAGATTTATGTAGACTTTATTTCAATGTGTATGTGGACATGTTCACTGTGAATTGCTAAAGGAGAATTGCTGGGCCAAAGTATCAGTGAATTTTTAATTTCCATAGTTATTTCCGTATTATCTTCCATATGGTTTGCCCCTATTTATATGCTCACCAGCAATATACAAATGTCTTTTTTCACACGCCTTTGTCAATCCATGTTATTATCCTTCTCTGATATTTGCCAATATGATAGGTGGAAAAATTTTAGTATAGTTTTAATTTGAATTTCTTTTATTAAGAATGATGTATTCGCCTTTCCTACATTTACGAACTAATTATATTTTCTTTTCTATATAATTATCTATTTATACCCATTGCCTATTTTTTCATTTTATATTTGTCTTTTCTCTAATTTACTAATAAGTAATCTCTATGTAGTAGAGAAATAAACCTTTTATTGTGAGCTTTAAATATTTGTTCATAATTTATTCTCTTCTTTAAATTCTACAAAATGTTATTTTCTAGTTTTTTTAAAGTGTTCATTTATTTATTTATTTTTTTAGAGAGGGGAAGGGAGGAAGAAAGAGAGGGAGAGAAACATCAATGTGTGGTTGCCTATCACACGCCCTCTACTGGGGACCTGGCCTGCAACCCAGGCATGTGCTGGTAATTGAACCATCAACCCTTTGGTTCAAAGGCTGGCATTCAATCCACTGAGCCACACCAGTTAGGGCTTATTGTGTAGTTTTATGTAAACAAGTATACAATCTTCTCTTTTCTAACATTAAGCTTCTGGGTACCACTTGGAAAAGCCTTTCCCAATCTAAAATAGTAAAAATTTGCTTGGGTTCAAAGCCTAGCTCCTCCTCTTACTGACTGTGTGACCTGGAAAAATTATTTAATTGTTCCAGGAGTATTCCTTTCTCTGTATAATAAAGTAGCAATATGACCTAATTCATTGTGTTGTTCTGAGAACTAAATAAGATGATAGATATGATATATTTAGCATAATGTTTATCTGATACTAACAAGAAAATAATGAGTAAAAATAATAAATAGTTTTGTTGTTGAATAAAATGAGTGCTCAACCAATTACCTTTTTGTATAGAACCCATTTTTCCTATTTCTTACATTGGTAAATGAAAACACCATTGAGACCATCTTTCTGCTTGGAAAATTAACCTTATTGCTATTCTCTTAAAAATCCTTATTGAACACCAACAAAATAAAATCTAAAATGAGGCTTAGGAGTTGACATAGGAAGTAAATGTTACGTAACAATTTACTCTGTTATTGTAAACAAGCATGCCTAGAACCAAACTACTGATGGACGCTAACACTCTCCAGATTTTGCTGAACATTTCTGTTTATATGTGCAGCTGCTGTGTTGATTTCAAAACAGTTAGATTTATTTGTGATTGCCATAGAGATGACATGAAGATGTATTTTCCATCAAACACACACAGCATCTCTGTATGTCCAATTTATCCATGGTTACCCTGGGGATTGCTCACAGTATGAATGTCCCTACTAATTCTCCAAGATCACAGTTGTAAACTAGCATCTTGGTGATTTTGTTTCCTCGCCAACAGGAAAAGGTGCTTCCCATGGTTACATCCTTCTACTCCTGGAATAGACTACAAATCAAATGTCTACCTAAAAGAAATGCAATAATTCATAACTCCTGTATTGTCATTTGTGAGACAAGAGTTTGTTATAAATTAATTGTATTTATTTATCGTATTTATTATAAATAAAGTTATTTATTGAAAATGTCAACATTTCACATTTGCTGTATTTAAAAACTTCAGTATTCATTTTTTCTGCTTTTAAATATGTTAAATTGTTCACCAATATCACAAAATCACAGAAGGTTATCACAATCAGTCAGTGTAAATCATCATTGACATCATCATCTTCCAACACACTCCATCTCACAAAAGTTAAATTTTAGTAAAGAAAGTAGGTTAAATTAATCATTGATTAAATAATAACATTTGCACTGCAACACACATGTGATGAACAATTCCTCCATCGGTGCTCTAAAAAGAGAAAAAGTCTTAAATTGTAATGCAGGGAATGCTTTATTGTAGAAAATTAAAGTATTGGAATTCTAGACTTTGGAACTTTAAAGGACTTTAAAAATGAATTGGTCTTCCTTTCATCTGAAAGGCAATTTGACTTGGGTCACACAACCAAGTGGAAATACACGTTGGTCTAAATTCAAGGACGCTAAGCTGGTATTCACTCGATGAACATTTACTTAACACATTGTAGGCCTGACAAGCCTTGGGTCCTGAGATACTAAAAATATATAGACATAACATTTGTCCTCAAGAAATTCACAGTATTTTTGAGAAAAGCTCAGAGTCTGTCGAGTCTCTGATTTCTTTTCCCTTCTTCATGCTGATCCAGTTACTTTATTTTCTAATTATCTAAGTCAAGGTTTTAACTTGGACATAGGTAAATTGGTAAAAGCACAAAAAAATCTCATTGGAAGGAAGAGTCTGAATTAATTAATGGATATAGTTGAGAAAGAAAAAGCCCATAAAAGACAATAGTAGATACATTTGCTTACACAAATTTTGACATGACAAAGTATGTATTTTCTTTTCTTTGTGGTCACAGGGAATAAAGGACATGAGGTATCTGACAGAGTTCAAGGCAGGTAAGAAGTAACATGTGGGCCTAATCTGAAGTGAGGCTAATATTCCTAGCAAATAAAAACAAAAAAGAAAAGGGGGGAATATGTACATTATTTCAGTCAAAGTTGGACTAGAAAAAGAACTTTTAATAAGTGTGCATTCAACGATTATTTACTGATACCTAATACAGGCATTTAAATTAAAGAATATGGTGTTATAGAAAGAATCAGACAAATTAGATTCCATTTAGCAAGTGTATATTGAGTGAACTTCTCTGTGTCAAGCTCTCACCTAGGTGCTAGAAATATGAAGATGAACAACAAACTTTGCCCAGCTGCTATCCCTGGAATGTTATGCAGGCAAGAAAATAGGCAGCAGGTAACTTTTAATGAAATCAAGATTGTGAGCATTAATTCAATATCCTTGACCATGTTATCCTGTTCCATTGTTCTCCAAAGCATCTGGCATTATGTTTACATTTTCTTTATTGAAAATATTATATATCTATTTACTTGTGTATTTATTTTTTAGTCCTGCCCAATGGAATATATAGTCTATAAGCAAAAACCCCTATCTCATTGTTCATTTCTTTATCCCCATTGCCTAGGACAGTGAATGGCACACAGTAGATACTAAATAAATACTTGATGAGTGAATAAGAAAATAAACATAGTAGGTGTTAATTGATATTTGATAATTATATAACTGAATAAACAAATATCCCTCTTCTTACTCAGCTAATTCATACTATTTCCTCTGTAAGTGTCCTCAAATCCTGCTATTTAAAGTTAACTTCTTTCTCTACTACTGTTCTTTATCACTATTTTTTTCTTGAAGATGGTATTTTATTAATACTATTTCTTTAAAAATATCTATTATTGTGTGTTTCACAATGTAGGTAGTCAACCGAGAGTTTTGAATTTAATTTCAAATTTGGCTTTCTGGTACTACCCCAAATGAGTTTAGAAGTTAAATATTAATGTAGTTCTAACACTTACAGATAAGTGGTAAAGATAACACAGGATAAAAAATATTCTCATATTGTAACTGACTAGATTAAAATAAGTGTACTAAGGAAGTCTACTATTCTAAGTAATGTATTTTAAGAAAAAAGTAAAAAAGAGAGGCTTTGTGTTATCGTATAATGCATATTATTGGATGCTGGAACAGGATTGAAGAGCTGTGTTGCTTCATTTCAAAGAAAGCACAAAACTCTCAGAAACCTCTGGTGACAGAGCCCTGGCGTGATGGAAGCGCAGGGCTTGTAAACACATCATGACCATGAGAACATCACCCAATCTTAAAATATATTTTTCTTCTGACTGTTTTGTCTCATGGAATTTTGGGGAGAATAGCATGAGTTAATGCATGCATGTGAATATGCTTGTAACAGCTAAGATGCGTTTTTTGAAGTGTCCATGAAACTTTGACATGAATAGTAAAGATGTATTTTCTACCTTCAAAAATATGTTCATGATTTTTCAGATGAAGCTTGACTTCAAGAATATTTATAATCTGATGATATCAATATCTAAAAGTAGCTTGCTATGCATGGTGCCAGCGTATGTAATACATAGTATTTAATTTCATTCTCTCAATACTTGCAATGTAGGTAACATTGTAGCTATTATAATCGCAGATCACATTTTACAGAAAATAAAACTGAGGTTTAGACTTCAGTGACTTAGCCTAAGACACTCACTCAGCTGAAATCTGACTCTGGATCTGCCTGGCAAGTCTAGAGTGCCCCAGGCAAAACCCAAAGGAGAGTTTAGAAGTCAAATTTTAAACAGGTTTCACTAGTATTTGATGGCATTGCTTCAATAAGAACACTTTCAATTGCTGTATGCTTTACTAAGATACTTAAAATAACAACGATAAACTAGAAGTCATCAAAACAACATTATAAATCTCTCTAAAAATACAAATTAAACTCAATAACCAAGAATAATTTATTTATTCACTGTGAGTCATCTTAGGTATTCTATTTTATTAGATAAATTTATACAAATTATGTCCTGTACTGTCCTGTACTCAGATAATGATGACAAAACCCAGCAAAATGAGACAGTCCTGAGTCATTAACAGTCCCCTGGCTTGCCCTCACTCCTGTGTACAGGCTGTGCCCTCTCAGAGGCCCGGGGGAGGTTAGGTATCACCCTCCTGGCTGGGGGGTCAGGGGGTGTCTTCCAGGCACAGTGGCCTGTGATGATGATTCAGTTAAAAGCAGCTCAATTATTTATCCAGTGAAGCCTCTGTCAGGTCAAGTAATATTTAATGCTACTTTACATTTATGTATGCAAAATAGTCCTCATAAAGTTCAGTATTCCCTTTCTTTGTAAATTACCTTTAATTGGGGTGAGTAACTACACAGATGTTATTGATGCCTGATTACAGCTTCGTGATCCATAAAGTCAGATTTTTCAGAGAACATACAGCATACTTTTTATTTTGTTGTATATTTTCTACAATAATTTTTTCTCATTTAAGAACCAGTGATAACTATTACATGAAATAAATGAAAAATTAAAGAGCAGCTTTATTTATGGTAGGATTATAATAGATTTATCCTAATCTTGCAAACATCCTGAGGCTTGTGCTGAATTTGCAGAGTCTAAATCTTCTGAAAGAGAAACTTGCCCTAGACAACTATGCTCTGGGATCCCAGACCATTTTGTGAACTAGAACCTGAAGGACAGCTCTGCTCTTTCCTTATCAACTGCATGACTCTGCTTAAGCTGGTATTAGATGGTAAGAAATTACATATTCTCTACTGGTTGTAAACATACAGTGGTGTACCTAACATCTCTGTAATATAGACATCAGCTTTCTCTCCCCTCTCCTCACTCCCCACTCTTGTGCCCATCATGAAGTTATGTGGAGAGAGCCTGTTTTAAAATGAAGCCCTTCAGTGGAAAGCAAGATCCAGAATCAGAGAAGGAGATTGAATATCTCTTTTTAGCATATTTTTTGCAAATGTTGAAGAGAAGAAGTCTAATGAGCACATATTTCTAACATTTTTCACCAGTCCCAAACCCAGTCCTTTATCCAAGTGTGCCATATTAATATGATAACTTTCCATGCGCGGTATGATATTTAAAAAAAAGTTCACATTGAGCTAGGCCTTATGTCATTCCTAACTTACTTAGAAGGCTGAACACATTTTACAAATTAAACACAGTTTCCTGGAGATTTTGATTCTGTAGGTCTGAGGTTGGAAACTCTATTTTAAAAGAGCTCCCCAAGTGACTCCTATTATATTTCAGGTTTAAGAAACATTAAACTAAATAGCTGTTATGAATTATAAAGTTAAATTACTCTATGCCTGTTCAGTTATGTTATGGGGTTGTACCACATGGGAACATCATGTTTTAGAAACAGTTCATTAGCACCTGACAGATTATTAGGAAGTGTTTGAGGTGCTTCTCTTTAGTCAACACCCACAGCAGAGCATCTCTGGTCATTGTGCTGAAATGTGACTGTGAGGGAAGGCATTGTGCCTAGCAGTGAGGCTCGTACGCATTATAAGGAGCATGCGGCAGTGAAGGTTTTTTCCATTTGGCCTCACTTAGTACCCTTCCTTCAATGAGGCATATCAGCAAGTGAGAGAATGAAAGCAAGCAATCAAAAAAAAAAAAAAAAAAAAAGTACTGGCAATATTTTTACTCAGAAACCTTAAGAAAAAAAATTCTAAGTATGGTATTTTTTGGTTGAAGCGTAAAGTCAGAGTTTATCATATATTACTGACAAATGAGCCTTTTTAGAGTTCCAGGCTTTACTAAAAGAGAAAATAAATAAATCTGAAAAATATTAATATCTTATATTTTTGAAAACCTTGATCAATTTCTGAGATCAAGAAAAAATGTGTCAGTGTTGAAGAGGCGGATGAAGGCTGACACTTGGAACGTCCAATGGCCAGCAGCCTGAAGGAAAAATGGCCTTCCTGGCAAGAGAATTAGTGTGATGTAAGAGAAGCACCAAAGCTCTTAAGGATATCTTCTTTTTTTGGAATAACTTCCTTTTGGCTAAGTGGAGCTGGGTACTCCTAATTAAACGTTGGCAAACAAGTTATCCAAGGCAACAAACATGGTATCGGAATGAGGTTTCAAGTGATATTAGGTGCTATCTTTTATCAAAACTTCAAGTTATCAGATTTAAGTGATTATAATTCAGTTAGACTGAGTACAGGTCAAAATATAACACTGATGAGAGATAATTCCCCATTGCAAATACCTCAGAAGAGGTAAAAGTGTTTGTATTTCCACTCCATAAAAAGAAGTCAGTAATTTTTGGTGTTTTCAATGCCTATGTTTAATTGTTAATTGGGATCACACAATTTAACAAAATATTATTAATTAATCACTTAATGTTAATGCAACATTAACAGAACACAGCTTACATTACTGTGCACGTTCTATGTATTAAATTTATGGAAACATACTGTTAGTGGGCTGAAAGTCTAACATGCCATGACTATAGCCATGGTCAAGATATTCTTGATTCAGTGATGTTTGATTTTATTGGGTTGTCAGAAATAACAATGCTACTCAAATAAATAACCTTGAAGGACATGTATTCCACTACAACAAGCAAAACCATATAAAAATACTAAAAAAAATCTGTTGTCAGAAATCAGAAGCATACAAATAATGAATTCCAAACTTCAGCATATATCAAAACTTGGTATGGAGAAAGGAGGGGAGGATTAAAAACATTAGCTTTAAGGTACAGTGTATAATGCTAAAGATGGAATATTTCACTATTAAGCAATACTTTTAATTTTTAAAATATACAGAATATAAAATATAAATATAGAGACAATCTGTAGGTACTATGCAACAAACTTAGAATGCAGATAATATTAAAACACTTAATAGGCTTTTTATCACCTAATTCGATTACTGATTTAATACCACCAGTGATGGGTTAGGTTAATATGTGCTTCTATAAGTAATGCACTGGGGAAGATGCAATATTGCTTTGGTATAATTCCTGCTGAAAATGTTTAACCTGATTCTAATGACGAAAATCAGCTGAATCCGAACAATGAAACAAGTGACCTAGAGTCTCCAAAATACCAAGATCATGAAAGACTTTAAAAAAAGTCTTCCCAAGTAGAACTTGGGAGGGTTTTCAGGAACATGTATAAAGGACATGTGGACAAAACCAAAAGGGGGTAGGATTGAGGGTGGGAGGTGGGTATGGCTGGGGTCAGGGGGAGTGATGGGAAGAAAATGGAAACAACTGTACTTGAACAACAATAAAAAAACGTAGAACTTCACTAGAAGCAAGAGGACTAAAAAGAAATGATAACAAGCAATTTTGACCCTTGATTGGGTCCTGAATTAGAAGGAAAAATAATAGCAATAAGATAGATTATGGGACATACATGATTTTTGAATATAGATTGTATACCAGAAAACAGTGTTATATTAATTTACATGTAAATTTCTTGCATGTGATAATTATATTATGGTAATATAGGAGAATTTGGATGGACAAGGAGGTTGAAATGCATGGTGAAGTACTTAGGGGTGAATTTTTATGTTTGAAACTTTTTTTAGGTGTCAGAGAAAATTAATACATACATACTTATAAATACATATGCATATGTATACATGTTATATGTTTGTATTTATATTAGGTGTATATATGTATGGCTTCATATATATATATTTGTATGTGTGTATATATATCGAGAGAGAGAAAGGGAGGAAAAGAGGGAGGGAGGAAGAAGAAAGGAAGGAAGAAAAGAAGGGAGGGAGGAAGGAGGGGAGGGAGGGAGGAAGAAGAGGAGGGAGGGAGGGAGGGAGGAAGGAAGGAAGGGAGGAAGGAAGGAAGGAGGGGAAGGGAAAGAAAGAAGTATGGAAAAATATTAAGAATTAATGACCCAAGGGAAAGATGTGCATATGTTTATTGTACACTTCCTAGAAGTTTACTGTAAGTGTGAAATTTTTCAAAAAAAATTTGGGGAAAAATAAGTTATTTTCTGGTTTCCTTAATTCATACATTCAATAACAAACCTCTGTGGTGTAACTGACTTGAGAGTGAGAACATGACCAGAGCTGCAAGAAAAGCAGGAGGATGGAAAGAGAAGTATAACATAGTTGGGCTGGGAGCTCAGGTTCAAGTTCCAGGTGAGCAGTGACCAGCTGTGAGGTTATGATCAATCATTACATCTTCCTAGCCATCAGATTGCTCTTCTCTAAAATGATGGAATTTAACCAAAATGAGTTCAGAAGTCATAAAAAATTAAGATTCAGTAATTCTCAGTGTCAGACTGATAGGAGGCAAACCTACAAAAAACTTGAAAGTAATCAGCAAATCATGTAAGTCACTGAAAAATGATATAAGCCAGGCAATGGACAGCACTGTTTGATTCTTAATCAGTCAGAAAGCTATGGCATTTCTATTCTCCATTATGACTCCTCAAAGAGAAGCAAACACTGAAATTGGAGAATCACCAAGGTCCTTAAATTATTGCTACTAGCATTTGGTAGAGCACCTGGTGCTGATGGAAATTGTACAGAAATGCAAAGCCAAAGAAACTAACAAATAACTCATGATTGATGTGTTCAACCGTCCGCATATGGAAGGAGGAAGACATTTTATTGGACTGGAAAAGCACATCAGTTGTACATTTGCACAAACAAAAGATTAACTGTGCTACTGTGAAAGGCATTGAGACAGTTTTTTTTAATCCATTGTGGGAAATATTTTTAATGTAGAATAAACTATGTTTAACAGATCACAATAAAAATTACTGGCTGAGGATTCTTAACTGAACAGTATGGTGATTTCTTTGTGATGTTCTTTCTGTGTATCAAATCCTTTTAGGGGAAATTAGAAAAGACTGATTGTTTTAAGACATTCTGAAATGCTGTATTTACCATAAAGAAATATGGGTATGAGATGTAAAAAAGGGGGAGATACTGATTTACTTAAAATCATCGAAAAGGTAATGCAAATACAGTTACTTCCAGATGAAAGGAGCCTCTATGCACATAATCAAGTTCACTTGGGACTAGAGACTCTTGCCAGTCTAGTCTTGTGTTTTATAGTGCACACAAAGCATATACATTATATTCTTGCTCAATATCATACATCTGATATTCTGAGTCTATTGTACTATTAACATTACCTGAACAAATATGTTCTTTCCCATATTTGTGACTTTGGAGAATGCTTTATCTTTACCTTTACCTCCTGTAAATGAGGTTATAATCCCTATGCAACTTTCCCCTAGGAGGCAGTATAGTGCAGTGTTTAAGAGGAAATTTTTAAATCTGAAAATCTGAGTGTGTGAGCTTTCTGGTTGAATGAATTTGCTACTTATTCCCACTGAGCCCCAGTTCTTCATTTAATTTTTTTGAAATAACAATAGTGCTTATAGCATAAAATTATCAATAAGATTAAATGAGATAATGTGCATACAATGTTTAGCACAGAGCCTGGTCAAGAGCAAAAAAAAATTTCTCTTTCCTCCTCTTCCTGCACAATTCCTATCCTCCCACTGGTTTTACCACTCTTTGTAATTCTGTAACATTTTATTTCTCCTCTATGGCACTTACCACATTTTGCTTACATTACAATAAACTATTCAGTCTTTCCCCATCATTAGAATGTAGATGTCTTGAGAACAGAAATTGTATATTGCCCATTTTTGTTTATCTACAGAACAAAAAACAGTAGGTGGTTAAATATTCATTTAAATGGCTTAAATCAATGAATTTTTTAACAAATATTTTATCATCTTTTTTGATAAAATGATGAATCTACTAAATCTTTTATATTAATGTTGAGTATTCTAAAGAGAATATTCAAGTTACAGCAAATTGACATAAAAGCAAGTTATTTTTGAGATTATTTTAAAATGTCTATATGCCTTTGATATTGTATGTCTTCATCTGAGTTACAACAAAATACAACTTTGTTGGCTCTGTGCTCCATAGTTCGAGTCGAGTCATCTTACGGCTGAAGCCCCATGTTTAAATTACTTTTAAGACATCCATCCTTTCATCCATTCACCATACACTGTCAAAATATAGAAAAAAAATTACTTATTAGGACATCCCTGCTTGCCCCAAGGACATCATTTTCTGAGAGTTATCTTAAGAGATTGTGATCAATTGGATAAGTTTTGTGAAGCATCCTGTGTGATCTGTACTGTGAAAATAAATCCCCAGTGTTCCAGAACTGACTCAGTTAAAAATGGCAATCAACAGTGAGGCCCACGCAAAGTCACTGAAGAGTTCAGCTTAGTCATCAAACAATGTTTGCTCAGAGATGATATAGTTTACACTTATTTTCCAACAGGATCACTCAGAAACCTTGCAGTTCTTAGAAATAGAAACTTTTAAAATAGTCAATATAATAAGACATACCACTTGGTCTTTACAAAGCCTTTTTTTGGTGACAGAAAGTTTGTGAAATGTACAATACAGCCTCACCACGTGTTTCTGTCACCTAGCACCACCTTCTCCTTCAATCTATGGACCCTCTACAATCAGCCAGAATCATTTACTCATTTTATTTTCCCTAAATACCTCCTTGTTTCTCTACCTTTCTACTTTTCCTCAGGCCAAACTCCCTCATCTGATAACTTCTTTCCTTTATTCCAGCTTTCGTTTTTTCACCAATATGTGTTCCTTGAAACTGACCTAGTTGTGGTTCAAGTGCCCCTCAGTTGTACCAGGTTCCATGGCAATTCTCCCCATCTAGTTTTTGTACCTCGTTCATATACATGTGTTCTGTTCTGCAGTATACACATGCTTAAGTTAGTAATGTCTTTTTTCACACTCCCTAGATGAGCACTGTGAGCAGAATCATGTGAAATATGTGTCTTTCTAGTGCAAGAGCGAAGAGAAAGAGGGCAGAGTGCGTGACTAGTGGGCTAGAAGAGTGCTCTGTAGATTCTGGCCTAGTTTAGGATAGAATTAAAGTTTTGAGTAGCAGTCTTATAGAAATTCAACAATGTACAAAAACAATATGCATTTCTTAAGTTTTCCCTCTGTGCCTATGTTTCTGATGATGATTTTTCTTTTTCTTGGAGGTTGGGGTATGAGGTGACAAAGCACAATATATAAATGACATCAAAGACATGACTTTATAGTTTTATGTGGAGGGACATAAAGAATACCTGGGTCTTGGTGGAGTCTCCAGGGTGGGGCGTTGTTGACCCTCACTTTGGCTGTAGGCCACATAGTGCTGCCCATCAATGGCCTGGACTTGAACGGCAAGTACACAGCTGATAGGAAACAGGTGCTGGAGTACCTGGGCAGCCCAACCAACTACCTACTGTCCAATGGGTTATGCCAGCCCCACCTCCTCTCCAATGAGAAGCTCATTCTGGCCTCCGTGTTCCACTTGCTGTTGGAAAAACAGCTCCCAGTTGTCTCCCAAACAGAGCAGCTCAGGCATTGAGATGCTGGAGACAGACATATACCAACTGAATTGCCTCAAGATATGGACAGGGATCAAGTTTGTGGCGCTGGCAGACCCTAGACAAGGTACGATAGATTCTGTTCTCCAAAAGATTTATGAGATTTCCTTAGACTTTGCCATCAAAAATTCATTCTACTTCCTGGAAATGTCCATTGGGTGTGATGTGAGTTGTTTCTACTTCAGTGGACATCCAGCAGCTTTGTTAGCACACTTGAAAATGAGAGGATGCTGAACCGACCTGATGACAGGTGCTGGTTCTCAAGCCTTAATAACATGCTCTCTCCCCTCTTGTAGCTATTATTCCTACTTCCCAACTCTCTGCAGATTTATTATGGAGGATGCAGGCCCATTAATGCTATAGTAAACATTCCTTTGATCTCAAATAAAAAATCTGCACTTACAAAAGAGGAAAAATAAATTTGAGGCCAAAGATAAAGTTAAGTGGCAAATAGGTTGGGTATCTATTCAAACGTACTTCTTTAAGAATTTAAAAATTTATTAATAAAAACATTTTTGCATGTCGTGGTTATTTAACAATCTGACTAAAAAAGAAACACATTCAAAGCTTATTTGTACAATTGTTAAATTCTGTATAATGCTTTACATATTATCTATTTTGAATTTTGCTAGAATTCTATTTTATTTGCCACAATTTCTTTATAATTAGTTTCCTACAAGTAAAACTCCCAGAATCCCTAATAGAGGTACACAAAACCTGTTAGTATATTGCATTATAATTTCTCTTTTTTCATAATTAAATATGCCTTGTGACTAGTCAAATAAAATAAGTTCTGTAAATACTAATGAATGGACCAATGGAGGCAACCATAAAGTTACTTATTTATTTGGTTTTAATTAATTAATTAATTTGAATATTTTACATTAGTTTAAAATAATTACACTAAATAGTAGTCAGGATAAAATTCTACCAGTACCAGAAAAAAAGCTTGAGAGGATTATCCTTCTGAAAGAAGTGAGCTGTACCAGGTACAGATCACTTCAAATTTATAGATCTTTTCATATTTATAGATCTTTTCTCCTGAGCATAGTGCACAGCCCATGTAATGCAGTTTGACTAAAACTCAAAAAGACACCCATGGTTTTCTGGCCCAAGCTATTCAAGAATGGATTTTAGAGCTTCCCATAAGTATCCAGGAAAGGAGACTGAGCCACAGAGTGTGACACTTCATATCTGCATATTAATACCCATGACAGCTTTGGCTGCACTGAAGTGTGTTTATGGGGGCGAGGGAACTTCAGGGAACCAGTGAAAAACAATAGTTCAAAGGAGGACAAGGCAGAATAAAGAAAGGAGTTTGGAGTTTGAGTCCTGCCTGTAAGAGGGCCTTGATAAGTTACTATTATTATCTATTTAGGTCCCAGAATGACTACATTATATAAATAAAATATGTCAGTAACAAGGGATCAATCTAAAATGAAGAGGAAAAACCAAAAGATCTATCCTCCACAAGTTCAAAGTCATCAGACAGTAATTTCTCTATTTGTTATAACAAAAATCAACACTCTAAAACATATCGTTCAGTATATCAAGTATATAATAAAACAATTAATTTGATAAAGATAAAGGAGTAAGGCATAACTTACCAGTATCAAGAATGAGATAGGGTTATCACTGATGGTCTTACAGACATTATAAGGAAATATTATGAACAACCATATAAAAGTGTTTAACAATTTAGAAGAAACAAAGTTCTTAAAAAAAGACTAAAATTAACACCAAAACCAGAAAATCTGTAGATTCATTCCTCAAAAAAATTTACTGACATTGTTGCAAGAAGGTTATAGAAACTCTGAATTGCCCTATATCTATAAAGAAATTGAAATCATTTTTAAAATTGTACCACAAGAAAAGTTCACATCAAGATGACTTCACTGGCAAATTCTATCAAATATTTAGGAAATGAATAATAATTTTACACACTGTTTCATCAAATAAAAGAGAGAACACAATACAAATACCTCACAAGTACAAAATTACCTTAACTTAGAAACATGATACAGATATTATAAAAAATGAAAATTACAGTTGGAAAACCCTCATGAACATGGGTACGTACACTTGTAAAAACTCATCAAGTTATATAGTTAAAACACCTATAGTATGTACAATTTTAAAAGTTTATCAACTTTATAGAGTTGTTATCACAAAGGAAATATGGTTGGTTAATATAATAACAAGTTTTATGTGCCAGACATTTAGATTTGCTTGGTGGATATAAGCTCTTAATTTTCATCCCTCACTTTTGTTAGGTTGATGATTTAGTATAGTAAAAGGCACCAAAAAGTGCAAAGTCTAATAGAAAAATCTACAAAAGTAATTTAAACTTACAAAGTAGACGCTATGATATAATAGCTGAGTTTTGACAAAAAAGACGGGGTGAGCAACATTCATGGGTGAGTCAGTAAAGGGTTTGTCAGAGCAAAGAATTCTTAAGCTTAAGCTTCCTGGAGAAGGTTTTTTGTTTGCTTATAAGAAAAAAATAGAGTGGAATGTAAATGTGTGCATATATAGTTATGTATAAATTATTAAATATATAAAATTTGTTATATATACATTGCTAAATATGTGTTTATTGTATATATAAAATATATAAAATTATACATATTTTCAGCTCTATCCACTGAAAAAGCCATGACATCTCAATAACAACAAGCCAACCTAGTTCTCAGATCTTGGTTTCCAATTATCCTTCTCCAATAAATGGAATCAGAGTTCTTTAGAAAAATGTCTGATCTTAGAATTGGAGCAGGATATAGTCAAGATGAACCTGGAATATCTTATTGTTCTAGAAAGTTAGAAAGTGCTTTTAAAAAAGCCCACAGTGATGAGGAAATGTCAAAGAGACACAGGGACCAACTGAGAGAGCTTTCAATAAGTAAAGCAAAAACAATTAGAACAATAAATATAAAATAAATATTCATGATTCCATGCTGAAATAAATAAATAAACACATAAAGAGAGATGGACACACACAAATCATCCATTTTAAAAAATCCCAGTAACTTATATATGTACTCCACCTGTGAAGAGGTAAAGTTAACTCCCCATGCCTTAACTGTGGGCTGCACATAGTGACATTGTTCCAAAGAAGAATGGAAAGAAGTATGAAAAGGGATAAACAAGATTATATTTACAGTGAAGAAACCTGACAAACACTTCCTCAGCCAGGTGATCAAGGTCAACATCTACAGTGGAAGTAAGTCATGTTCATTGTATGTACCTTTGATAAGATGAAAATCATCAACCTTGAAGTAATGAAAATTGCACTTCATCTCTCTAGACTTTCTTATAACACCACAACCACATAACACCATTCCAAATATGGACAAACATCACAAAAGTATAAGAGGAGGGATTTTTTACAAAATACCTCACCAGTAGTCCTCAAAACTGTCAAAGTTATGAAACACAAGAAAAATCTGAAAACCTGTAACTACCAAAAGTAGCTTAAGAAATGGCAACTAAATGTAATATGATATCTCAATGAGAATCTAGAATAGAAAAAAAGACATTAAGTAAAAACCTAAAGAAATCTGAATCAAAGATGAGCTTTAGTTAATATTTGTATACTCATAATGGTTCATTAATTATAACAAAGTTACTGTATTTATGTTAGATATTAATAATAGGGGACTAGGTTTGAAGTATGTGGGGGCTCTGTACTATCTACTCAATTTTTCTATAAATCTAAAATGCTTCTAAAATAATGTATTAAAAAAGAAAATATGAAGGCATAAATGTATGAAATTGTACGTAGTTTCATATGCCTGGAGGATGCATTATGTCAGAGTAAGAGATAATGGAGTTAGAAGAGGGAAAATCATGGTGTTATTTTATACCTTGTTGGTTTCATATATTATGCTAAGGAATCTGGACTTGATTCTCTGTGGGAATTAATTAGACAGTGACCTCACAGAAAGAGAAATAGGTAAGTTTATAATATTTCTTCCCAATTGACCTTACAAGAAATGTATGCCTTGATGCTGTCTTTCTACCTGTAAAATTAGAGTATGACTCAACAGGAATGAAGGCTGAATGAATTGGGTCCTAGCTGTTCGGTAAAGGAACCAGGACCCAGTCAACAATAGACACATAATTTTGTTGTCATCATTGTTGTTATGTTTTCTTGCATGGTGCTTGATTTTTTTTTCCAACTATATTCCAGGAAAACTGCTAAGCTTTTAAGATACAGCAGTGAATTTAGAGTTCACATCCTAGCTGTTATTACTTTTTAGTAAAAGATAAAAGAATTGAACTCACAAACTTTGTCTAACAATTATTGCATGTATTTATCATTTAGCTGAATATCTATTATGTTCTAGGCCTTCATACATATTTTATTTTTACTTTTTAAAACTGTCTGAGGGTTACTTTCTTTTCTTTTTTTTTTAGACAATAAAACTTGGGCTCATAAAAGTTCAAATTAAAAACATGGTATTTAGGAATACTCTGAAAAAAAGAATCAAGAAATTAGTAAAGAGGAGAGAGAAGATGGCGGCGTGGTAGGAGGGAGCAGACCCTGTTTCCCCTCTACACACGGGAGAAAAACCGGGCCAATCTACGAAAGATCAGAACAGACAAGGAATAGTAACACAGCATATTGGAGAATAAGAGGTCGGAAATTGTAGCGGACACTGAAAAACAAGCAGTAAGGAGAGCTCTTCGGAACAATAGGAGCCCAGGGTCCAGCGCGCAGAGAACGGGGCGGCTGAGGCCCCGGCCTGGCGCTCCGCCAAGCCCGCCCCAGGGCCCTGGGGAGGGAGCTGGGTCAGCCGCTGAACCGGTTGGGAGATCTCAGGGGCCACCGCACGACTGCGGGCCCGAGCAAAAGTGGGTGCCCCGTGAGGGAGTAAAAGTGGGTGCCCCGCACCAGGTCACTGCTCGACTTTGAACCCGGCGTGGTCGCCGGGCGACTATGAAAGCACAGGCGCCCCAACAGCAGACAGAGGCGCGGGTGACGTGAGACAGCTGCATGAAAATAGACACCCTCAGGGGACCGCACATGGTAGCGGGCTAGTGGACACTCGTGAAAATATAGGCACAGGCCACTGGAGACAGCTGTGGAGCCAGAGGTGCCAGTTCACGGGCCGGTGCTCAAACTCGGACAGCTCAGGCCCAAGGTCAGGCGCCGGATAGCAGCTGGAACGCAGGCCCTTCTCAGGGGCAAAGGCAGGCAGCTGTGCCCGAACACTGAAAGCCTCCCAGGGATAAAGGCAGGCAGCTGTGCACGTCTGGAGAACCTAGCACACACCCATAAACTCAGAGAAGTGCGCACACACCAGGAGGCTCAGATCACACGCTGGAAACCCTGTGGGGAGAGGTGCCCACTAACACTGGGATACATAGCACAATGAGGACTAATTTCTGAACACAGAGAAAAGCAATAAGATCACCCCTCGGCCATTGCAGCCAGCAAGACCTGAAAAACCGGCTGGCAAGTTTGAAACAACAAGAGGGTTTTTTTTGTTGTTGTTGTTGTTGTTTTGTTTGTTTTTTTTTTTTTAATTTTTTAAAAATTAAAAAAAAATATTTTGTTGTGCTTTGCTTGTTCTTTTTTTCCCCCCTTTGGCTGCTAATATTTGTGTCGGGGTGTCTGTGTGTGTGTCTCTGTTTTGCCAGTTTGTTAGTGTCTTTTTGTTTGTAAGCCTGTCTATCTATGAGTTTTCAACTACTCCTTCTTCATTGTTTATATCTTCTTCTTTCCTCCCCAACTGCTTTTGCCTCCCTTGAATTCCTTCTTCTCTTATCCCCTCTTCCTTTCTTTTCAATTTTATCTCTTCTACCTTCCTCTTCTTTCCTCTTTCTTCTTTTTTTCATTTTCCCCCCTCTTCTTTTTTTTAAATACCCCCGAGTGAGAAAAACAAACAAACAAGCAAGCCTGGACTGTGGGGAAAAGAAAAAAAACAAACAAACCAGAGTTGGCCCCCAAAAGAGGGTATTCCAGCTGATGAGACAGTGGAAGCGGTGAACAACAGGATATCCGAAGGAGAATCCACCACTGAATCTCACAGATATTCTACCACAGAAGGTCATACCACAAACCCAGGGAGCCAGAACAGATCAATTTAAGAAGTTGAGGCTAACAACAAGAGTCTTACAAACAATGGGAAGACAAAAGAACAATCCCCAAACGAAAGGAAAGGAGGAAGCTCAAGAAAGAATGCTAAATGAAACAGAGGCAACTCAACTATCAGATATCGAGTTCAAAGCAATGGTTGTCAGGAAGCTCAATGAGCTCTCAATGAGCTGCCATAAACTACAGGGAAGTTATGATGAACTCACGGCAAACTATATCAACATGAAAAAGGAAATAGAAACTATCAACAAGGGCCAAGAGGAAATGAAGAACACAATCTCTGAACTGAAGAACACAGTAGAAGGAATGAAAAGCAGAATCAATGAAGGAGAAGATCGGATCAGCGAGTTGGAGGACAAACTAGAAAAAAACACTCAGAATGAGCAAGATAAGGAAAAGAGGCTTAGAAAGAATGAAGAGGGTTTAAGAGAAATGCAAGACAACATGAAACGGAATAATATCCGTATAATAGGGATTCCAGAAGGAGAAGAACAAGAACAAGGGATAGAAAACCTGTTTGAAAAAGTAATGATGAAAAACTTCTCTCATTTGGTGAGAGAAAGAGCCACACAAATCCAGGAAACACAGAGAGTCCCAATCAAAAGGAACCCAAACAGGCCCACTTCAAGACACATCATAATTAAAATGGCAAAATTCCAAGACAAAGAGAGAATCTTAAAGGCAGCAAGGGAGAAAAAGGAAGTAACTTACAAGGGGGCCCCAATTAGGTTAGCATCTGACTTCTCAATGGAAACGCTCCAAGCCAGAAGAGAATGGCAAGAAATATTCCAAGCAATGAGAACCAAAGGCCTGCAACCCAGACCACTTTACCCAGCAAGGCTTTCAATCAAGATAGAAGGCCAAATAAGGAGCTTCTCAAACAAAAGAAGTCTAAAAGAATACACCTCTCCCAAACCAATGCTGCAAGAGATACTAAAGGGACTGCTTTAAGGGAAGAAAGGAAAAGACAGAGAGAGAAAGAGAGAGAGGAACACAGGTACGAAAATGGCAATGAATAAATAACTATCAATAATAACCTTAAATGTAAATGGATTAAATGCTCCAATCAAAAGACATAGAATAGCTGAATGGATAAGAAAGCATGACCCACACATATGCTGCCTACAAGAAACCCACCTCAGGACAAAAGACATACACAGGCTCAAAGTGAAGGGCTGGAACAAATTTTCCAAGCAAATGGTCAGGAAAAAAAAAAGCTGGGGTAGCAATACTCATATCAGACAAAATAGACTTCAAAAGAAGGGCCATAAAGAGAACCCAGAAGGTCACTTCATAATACTCAAGGGAAGAATCCACCAAGAAGACATAAATATTATAAATATATATGCACCCAACGGAGGAGCACCTAAATACATCAAGAAAATTTTAGAGGACTTCAAGAAAGATATAGACAGCAACACAATCATAGTAGGTGATTTTAACACCCCACTGTCAAAAATGGACAGATCTTCCAAACAACATATCAACAAAGATATTGTGGCATTGAACAACACTCTAGAGGAAATGGACTTAACTGATATATATAGAGCCCTCCATCCCAAAGAAGCTAAATACACTTTCTTTTCAAATTCACATGGAACATTTTCAAAGATAGACCACATGATAGGACACAAATCAAGCCTCAACAAATTCAAGAAAATTGAAATCATACCAAGCATTTTCTCTGACCACAAGGGACTGAAACTAGAAACCAACCCCAAGGAGAAAAACCCAAAACCCTCAAAATCATGGAGATTGAATAGCATGCTATTAAACAATGAATGGGTCAAGAATGAAATTAGGGAGGAAATCAAAAAGTTTCTGGAAACAAACGATAATGAACTCACATCGACCCAAAACTTATGGGACACAGCAAAGGCAGTCCTCAGAGGAAAGCTTATAGCGATACAGGCCTATCTAAAAAAGACAGAAACATCTCAAACAAACAACCTAACCCTTCGCCTACAAGAACTCAAGGAACAACAACAAAGACAGCCCAGAGCAAGTAGAAGGAAAGAAATAACCAAGATAAGAGCAGAATTAAATGACATAGAGACTAAAAGCACAATCCTAAAGATCAATGAATCCAGGAGTTGGTTCTTTGAAAAGATCAACAAAATCGACAAGCCTTTAAGCAGGCTCATCAAGAAAAAAAGAGAGAGGACTCAAATAAACACAATCAGAAATGAAAGAGGAGATATTACAACTGACACCGCAGAAATACAAAGGATTGTAAGAAATTACTATGAAGAACTGTATGCCAAGAAATTTGAAAACCTAGGCGAAATGGACAGGTTTCTAGAAAAATATAACCTTCCAAAACTCAATGAAGAAGAAGCAGAAAGCCTGAACAGACCAATAACGGCTGGTGAAATTGAATCAGTAATCAAAACACTCCTGACGCACAAAAGCCCTGGACCAGATGGCTTCACAGGAGAATTCTACAAAACATTTAAGGAAGAGCTAACCCCTATTCTCCACAGACTATTCCAAAAAATCCAAAAAGATGGAAGACTCCCAAACTCTTTTTATGAAGCCAGCATCATCCTAATCCCAAAACCAGATAAAGACACAACAAAGAAGGAGAACTTCAGGCCAATATCGCTGATGAACATAGATGCTAAAATCCTCAACAAAATATTGGCAAACCGCATCCAACAACACATTAAAAAGATCATACACCACGACCAAGTGGGATTCATCCCAGGGATGCAAGGATGGTTCAACATTCGCAAATCAGTAAATGTAATTCATCACATAAACAAAAGCAAAGACAAAAATCACATGATCATATCAATAGATGCGGAAAAAGCATTTGATAAGGTACAGCACCCATTTATGATTAAAACACTCAGCAAAGTGGGAATAGAGGGAGCATTCCTCAACATAATAAAGGCTATATATGAGAAACCTACAGCCAGCATCATACTCAACGGGCAAAGACTAAATTCTTTTCCACTAAAATCAGGAACAAGACAAGGCTGTCCACTCTCTCCACTTCTATTCAACATAGTATTGGAAGTCTTAGCCACAGCGATTAGACAAGAAAAGGAAATAAAAGGCATCCAACTTGGAAAGGAGGAAACAAAACTATCATTGTTTGCAGATGACATGTTAGTATACATAGAAAATCCTATAGTCTCAGCCAAAAAACTGCTCGACCTAATAAATGAATTTAGCCAAACAGCCAGATACAAAGTCAATAACCAGAAATCAAAGGCATTTTTGTATACCAACAATGAAACAACAGAAGCAGAAATCAAGAAAAAAATCCCATTTGATATAGCAAAAAGAAAAATAAAGTACCTAGGAATAAACCTAACCAAGGAGGTAAAAGACCTGTATGCAGAAAACTACACAACACTGAAGAAAGAAATCAAGGAAGACACAAATAAATGGAAACACATACCGTGTTCATGGATCGGAAGAATTAACATCATCAAAATGTCCATACTTCCCAAAGCAATCTACAGATTCAATGCAATACCTATTAAAGTACCAATGGCATATTTCACAGATATAGAACAAACTCTTCAAAAATTTATATGGAACCATAAATGACCCAGAATAGCAGCAGCAATCTTGAGAAAGAAGAGCAAAGCAAGAGGGATCACAATACCTGATACTAAACTGTATTACAAGGCCACTGTCATCAAAACAGCCTGGTACTGGCATAAAAACAGGCACGTGGACCAGTGGAATAGAATAGAGAGCCCAGAAATAAACCCTAGTCTCTATAGTCAATTAATATTCGACAAAGGGGGCAGCAACATAAAATGGAGTAAAAATAGCCTCTTCAACAAGTGGTGTTGGGAGAACTGGACAGCTTCGTGCAAGAAAATGAAACTCGAGCACCAACTTACACCATACACAAAAATAAATTCAAGGTGGATAAAAGACTTAAACATAAGCCGTAACACCATTAAAGTCCTAGAAGAGAACATAGGCAGGAAAATCTCAGATATTACACGCAGCAACATTTTTACTGATATGTCCCCTAAAGCAAGGAACATAAAGGAAAGAATAAACAAATGGGATCTCATCACAATAAAAAGCTTCTGCATGGCCAAGGAAAACAGTATTAAAATAAAAAGAGAACCGACTGTGTGGGAAAACATATTTGCCAATGATACCTCAGATAAGCCTTTAATCTCCAAAATATATAAAGAATTTACACGACTCCACTCTAAGAAGACAAGTAACCCAATTAAAAAATGGGCAAAGGACTTGGGCAGACACCTCTCCAAGGAGGACATACAGAGGATCCAGAGACACATGAAAAGATGCTCGATATCGCTAGCTATCAGAGAGATGCAAATTAAAACCACAATGAGATACCACTTGACACCAGTCAGAATGGCCCTCATAAACAAAGCAACAAACAGCAAGTGTTGGAGAGCTTGTGGAGAAAAGGGGACACTAGTGCACTGCTGGTGGGAGTGCAGACTGGTACAACCACTATGGAAAACAGTATGGAATTTTCTAAAAAAACTAAAAATGGATATACCTTTTGACCCAACAATTCCACTGCTAGGACTGTATCCTAAGAACCCTGAAACACCAATCCAAAAGAAACTATGCATCCCTATGTTTATAGCAGCACAATTTACAATAGCCAAGTGTTGGAAGCAACCTAGATGCCCATCAGTAAATGAATGGATCAAAAAACTGTGGTACATTTACACAATGGAATTCTATGCAGCAGAAAGAAAGAAGGAGCTCATACCCTATGCAACAGCATGGATGGAACTTGAGAGCATCATGCTAAGCGAAGTAAGCCAGGCAGTGAAAGAAAATACCATATGATCTCACCTTTAACAAGAAGCTAATCAACAAAACAAACAAACAAGAATAATATAACCAAAGACATGGAAATTGGGAACAGGCTGAAAGTCACCAGAGGGGAGAGGGGAGGGAATTTCAGGGGAAAAGGGGAAGGATTTACAGGAACAAGTATAAAGGACACATGGACAAAACTATGGGGGCGTGGAAATGGGAGGGAGGTGGGGAGGGCTGGGGTGGCGGGTTTGGGTGAGAATAAAAGACAGAAAACTGTACAAGATCAACAATTAAAATAAAAATTAAAAAAATAAAAAATAAAAGTAAGAAAAAAAAGAAATTAGTAAAGAAAATTTACCTGCAAGCACATCCTAATGTGTTTTTAACCTTAATTGGGTAGATAAATGATATCTCCGCACTTCAGCCAGCTCTCAGCATGTTATGCAGTGACTGAACCAAAGACTGGCTATGAATTTTGCCTATACTTTAACTTTATACATTAAGTATATGGAGATGTTTTTATTTTCAAAAGTCCTGCTTGGGAAAGTCTTTTTTAAAATATTTTTAAAAAAATAAGTTCTCTTTGAATTGAGGACGAGAACTCAATCTAGGCTCCAGTCATCAAAATGATGGCTGAACCTGCCTTATAAGCAAAATAGAGCATTTTAACTGAAGGACACTTAGTTTCACTGACGATCATGTTGACTTTATTAATGCATGTTTGGGGGCAGACGCTAGGTACTATGCAAGTGAGAAAAATCAGCCAAGTGGGCTGGCCCAGTGTGGGAGAACTGGTAAAGTAAAGGACTCTCACTGCCACTAGTGGCCACACCAACAAGAGAGTCCTTCTGGGAACTGACAGGACTTTGAGGGTTGTCTACATACTTTGTGGAGGGATATACAATATTCAGGTCATCCTTAACCTCCATGGGCGATCTTCAGTAACTGGTACATTGCTCAAAATTAATAATGTGAGACTGGATCCTTAGAGGAGCTTGAAATGTGCTGAGTTCCTATGCAAATGACTTTAGCATAGGAGTAAATGACTTTAGTGAGTAAATGACTTTAGCATTAACACAAAATAGCATTTACCAACACAGTAGTCGTTGGGCTGCTGGAATTCCTCACTAAAAGCTAAGGAACTCTTATGCTGAGATTTATCCTGAGCAGAAATTGAAATATTAAGAATATTTCACAGAACCGGTGTTTCTGATGTAAAATATATCAGAATATATATTCTATAATATAAATCAGCTGGCTTTCATGGTTTTCCAGAATATTTTCTCCGTACACACCCAAAATGGGCATTTATAGTAATATTTCCAAATTTTACATTTTATTTTCAAATCTGGATTTTGTGAGGCACTTATATCTTAATTTCCTGTGGTGTTTTTCTTGATACTTGAAAATGAAAATATTTTATATAAACCATGACACCATTAAAGTCCTAGAGGAGAACATAGGCAGGAAAATCTCAGATATTTCACACAGCAAAATTTTTACTGATATGTCCCCTAGAGCAAGGGACATAAAGGAAAGAATAAACAAATGGGATCTCATCACAATAAAAAGCTTCTGCATGGCCAAAGAAAACAGTATTAAAATAAAAAGAGAACCGACTGTATGGGAAAACATATTTACCAATGATACCTCAGACAAGGATTTAATCTCCAAAATATATAAAGAACTTACACAACTCTACTCTAAGAAGACAAGCAGCCCAATAAAAAAATGGGCAAAGGACTTGAACAGACACTTCTCCAAGGAGGATATACAGAGGATCCAGAGACACATGATAAGATGTTCAGTATTGTTAGCTATTAGAGAGATGCAAATTAAAACCACAATAAGATACTACTTCACACTGGCCAGAATGGCCATCATAAACAAAGCAACAAACAGCAAGTGTTGGAGAGGTTGTGGAGAAAAGGGGACCCTAGTGCACTGTTGGTGGGAGTGCAGACTGGTACAACCACTATGGAAAACAGTATGGAATTTTCTAAGAAAGCTAAAAATGGACCTACCTTTTGACCCAGCAATTCTACTGCTAGAATTATATCCTAAGAACACTGAAACACCAATCCAAAAGAAACTATGCACCCCTATGTTCATAGCAGCACAATTTACAATAGCCAAGTGTGGGAAGCAACCTAGGTGCCCATCACTAAATTAATGGATCAAGAAACTATGGTACAATTACACAATGGAATTCTATGCAGCAGAAAGAAAGAAGGAGCTCCTACCCTTTGCAACGGCATGGGTAGAACTGGAGAGCATTATGCTAAGAGAAGTAAGCCAGGCAGTGAAAGACAAATACCATATGTTCTCACCTTTAACAGGAACCTAATCAACAAAGCAAACAAACAAGCAAAATATAACTGAAGACACTGAAATTGAGATCAGTCTGTCAGTCACCAGAAGGGAGAGGGGAGGAAATTTCAGGGGGAAAGGGGAAGGGTTTAGAGCAACAAGTATAAAAGACACATGGACAAAAACTAGGGTGGGGTGGAAATGGGAGGGAGGTGGGAAGGCTGGGGCCGTGGGCTGGGATGGGAGTAAAAAACAGAAAACTGTACAAGAACAACAATTGAAATTAAAATTAAAATTAAAAAAAGAAAGTATTTTAGACTTATTTTATATATTTATCTGAATATGAAATCAACTTTGGGAATAAGTTAAACAATGTATGTATGATTTGGGTCACACTAAATTGTTAATCATACTTCAGTAGTTTTCTTCTACCTATGTTCTAGAATGTTACAGTCCTAGGTTAATTTACTAAATGTCTTTACAGCATCTTGTGTTGTGATTTATGGGATTTATTCTTAAATTTTTTTTGATATAAGATATGCTGGTGGATTTCTAATAATGAGCTACCCCTGAAATATTAGAAGGAACACTAGTTAAAATATTATTATTTCACTATATTACTATTTGGTAGTATATTATTTTAAAGGTTGCCCTTTTTCCTACTGGGATTGGTATATAGTTTTATTTGTGTACATTTGCCAGATACAAAGTTTTGGTATCAAAATTATGCTGACTTCATAAGTTAAATGTAGAGCATATAAGTTAGTATAGTTGGGCTTATTTTGCATAAACAAACAAAATATTTTGGAGGATTACAACAATAAATCCACAAATCTACAGATATTGACCCAAAATTTTACTACCTTTTAGTATTATCTATGCTCCTGAAGTCTGTGTATGTACATGTGTGTACACGTGTGTGTGATTTGAGCATCTTCATTTGGTCTATGACCTGTCTGTTGCATGGCCTCTGGAATAATTCACCTCATTTTACAGAGAAATATCTATTTTTTTCCTAAAATACAA
This sequence comes from Glossophaga mutica, assembly GCA_039655065.1. Taxonomy (NCBI): domain Eukaryota; kingdom Metazoa; phylum Chordata; class Mammalia; order Chiroptera; family Phyllostomidae; genus Glossophaga; species Glossophaga mutica. The sequence continues at coordinate 148,107,165 of CM077306.1, forward strand.
TTGTAGGCCACTTCCTTGCATAGGAAGCCTGGCTTACCCATCTGGAGAAAGATAAGTTACTACATAAAGTTTTCTGTCAAAAAATGTCAATTTTGCTTCTTACATAATACCTGAAGCCCATGGATCTTTTCTCAGGTCACAGAGATAATGTGGCTACTTGATGGAGACTGAGCTCTTGATAATAGCTAACGTACAACATCTGAGGTCACACTGGCAGGGTGCAGTTCAGACATCACCACCTATTTGCCATGTGTCTCTGAGCAAGTCCTAATGAGACTGAGACTTAATTCTATCATTTAAGACTATAGTAAACATAAGATAGTAAAAATATTGCACTTTATGTTTTAGGTTTCATGAGCCAGGGACATACCTGTTTCATAAAACCTATTAAGTCTGTAACACTAAAAGGTAATACGTTTGTTGAAAAATGAATGCTTCTCTCTGTTTTCTAAGCTCTAACCCTATCAGAGAAATTCTCCAGTGTGCTGAACAAGTTACACTTTGGATTTGCATAGAAGATACTCAGAAGAAAATCCACTTAGCTATAGTCTACTCATGAATTTATTGATTTAAAAATACACATCTGGAGCCTATATACAGGTTTTAATCTACTACAGCTAGAAACTTAGAGTATTAAAATTATAATTTTATATCCAATTCATAATGACCCATGCATTAGTGCTTGTATTCAATGGCAAGAAAAATAAATATCTTTGCAGATAAAAGGCACAATATAATTGAGTTTCATTTGCATTTGCTTGTAGAAAATTTGGAACCAAATGAGTGCTCTCAAGAATGAACCTATTCAGGTTACAAAGTGACATTCACAACTTTACTTAGTAATCAAACTTATTTTTATTGTATTTGTAACTTTCTTATTTTATGTTTTTATTAATTATATATTCTATCACAGTTATTATAGTATGAAGGATATTAGTAAAATAAATCGATAGTAGAATTCAGCTAAAAGGTGTAGTGGTATCAGAATAAATGTACAAGAATGGCAGCAAATAAAATTGCTGATAGATATTTAATGTCTTCCCTTTTCCTTGCATATGTTTTTAGGGTTTTTAGAAAATGTAGTTATGTTGAAGTTTTGTAAGCAGTAGTGTGAGGGTAAATGCCTAACAACCAGCTTTTGAAGAACTGAAGAGTCCAGCTTTGCAGAAATTACTGATTTCAATCATTGAATGCAGCACTGGGAAGAGATGCTCAAATAGCTCACTAGCTTATAACATTTCTAGATGTAAATAATCTCAAGAGTATTAATAATACTAAAATGCAGTTAAGTAATTAGGAAATGATATAATTTGTTAGTTTATACAAATTACTTAATCATGAATGTTTTTAACCAGGTCACGAAATTCCTGAAAGTTTAACAATCTGCATTCCTGGGCAGGCATGAGCCAGCCCTAGCACATGGCGGCCCATATATAACATAGGTGTTTTAAATACCTACTGAATAACTATGTTTACCCTTTTGCAAATGTTGAACTAAATTTTCAAAACTGCCTTTCGCTTTGCTTTCAGAATGACTATCTTGGTCGTCAGTTAGAGTAAAACTCAAGGACTTATCACTTTCAAGGTATAACCCCCCCGCCTCAATTTTTCTCTGCTTTTAAAGTGATTTAGAGAAGGTAAATTACCTATGGATAATTATCAGCTTGGCATCTTGTATCAATTCTAAACAAACTGTAGTAATGGAGTTCCCACTTTCCACACAGGCCTATGAAAACACAGCTAACAATAATAATCCATCCCTAGTGTATGATAAATATAATTTTAAACTCCCATAACTTTCTTTCAGGATGCCCAGTAGTTGGAAGAAAAGAAGAGGGCAAAATGACTTTAAATAGGAGAGGCAACACTTCATTGTTAGTGTCTAAGCTTGGAGAGGAGCGGAGGAAGCAAAGGGTTTGCTATTGGCTAAGTTCTGCCACTTTTACAATTTTCCTTCAGGTTGGCTCCATACAATTCAAATACTTAAAAAGAGGAAGACAGCTGTTAGAGATGGGTACCTGGCAAGGGAAGCCAGTGGAATCATGTTAAGAAAAGAAAGCTTCCCATTTCTTTGAAGCTCAACTAGATTAATAGCTTTTTAAGGATGTGGTGAAAAGTGTTATCACGTAAAACTTTCGAAAGCAGGCTAACAGTGTTAGAAAATATGCTGTAGGGAACGGTTCAAATTTAGCAGGGGAAATACTAAATGACCTAATAGGCCATTTCCTTCTCCAAATTCAATGGTGCTATAATTTATGTATTTTGGCTCAATTAGAGTAGAAGGTCACATAAGGTTTTTAAATCCTGTAATTTTTTTCTAGTTTCACATAATGTCTGCTTTTAAACACTGAATATTTTTAATGCTAAAGCTTTCAGCACTACAAAAAGAAAACTACTATTTACTATAGGGTTTGAAGCATCTTTACAGTTTACTATTATCTTTATGACACTTAAAATGAGGAGAATCTAGCTATAAGATTTATAATTCATAATGAAAGATTTATAATTCATAATTGTTCCTAAAAAGTGTGTAAGAAAAACATCTAGTTTTTACTTGTTTCATTCTTAAAATAATTTACTTTTTATAAGAATAGTTCTATATGAATGTCAGGTCAACAAAACCAAATTGAAATATAGAGAGGCAACTACAAGATCATTCCAAAATGCATTTTGTCTTAATTACATGGCTTAAATATATGACTATATAAAAAGTATGATGTTATATTTTCACCTTAATTTATCAGGATAGTAGTTTCAATTATATACTTTATTTAGTATAGATAGCATTAGATGATATTTTTAATCTTGAGAGGAAGGAAGGAAGGAACTCAGTCATAAATAGCCATTGCATTTTTATTCCCTCATATGGGACCGATTATGTACACTCATATGGATTTTAAAATGAATGACTAGAACATGATAACTTTCAGGTCCTCAGTTTCTTCATCTATAAAATATGAAAAGTATACTGAATAATCTCTAGGGTTTTTTCCAAGTGTAAATTATCATTATTCTACTAAATTAAATAAACCAGATAATGTACCAAAAATGCCATCAATTTGAATTAGTTCTTTCCCTAGAAACAACAATAAAACAGTAATAACAAACACCAAACCCATCTGAGCCCTACAATCCCTCTAGCTTCTGCCCTATTTCCCTCCTTTCCTTTCAACGAAGAACATGGATGTTACATACACTCCTTTTTTCATGAACCTACCACTAAATTATTTTTCAATTCACTACAGTCTTCTTTCTTCCCTACCATTCACTAAAACTTGTCCTACAAAAATCACACACTACTTTCTAATTCTCAAATCCAATGGGTACTTTTAAGTTTGATCTTGATTTCTTTGTGGTTTTTAGTGAAGGTGGTTCTGTCTTTCCTTATTGAAACCCTTTCTTCTCCTGACTTCCTTTTCATCTTTGTATTCCTGAAACCTAGCCCTGTATTTAGCAAAGAATAGATTCTATGTGAATGCTCATTGAATAAAGTGCTTAAAGAAACTTTAAAACATCTCCTTCTCCCAATTTAGTTTTAGTCACATCATCAAAGATATGCTCTTCCTAAATATTATTTCAATATCCCATGATTATAGCCATAAGGTAAAGGGGAAGGGGTACCTAAGTGACCTTTCATGGTTTTGCTTTTTTATAACTTGGGATTTGGGTATTTTTTTCCTACCAACTCAGCTCCGCCTTGGCTGCCTCTCTCTCCAGACTGTCCCAGACCTGGCGTTGAATGTGGCTGCTCAGCTTTCATCATCTGTCCTGGCCAGGGGAATGTTTCCTCTGATGCCCCTGCCTTGGCTGGCGGTGGCTCCCTACTTTCATTTTCACAGGGCACAGCCATTCACCAGCTCCCACTGGAAACACTTTTCCAGACATTCCTTTAGTAGAAGTGCCATTTCCATAACTGGCCCCTGGATTCATCACTACTTTTTATACTTTACTGTCCTTTACTTTGTCAGCTTCAAACTTCACAACCACAGTAAAGAGGTTTCGTTTTCGTTGCTTTGCTTTTCTCATTATGCAAAGCTATGGTGTTTTATTTACTATTATGTAAGAAAATGTACTTTTTGCTCAATGTAACCGCTTCCCTCTCCTGTTTTCCTTGTTTTTTTTTCTTTTTTCTTAACATTTCTTCTTCCTGTGATTCTGCATTGTGTATTGATTTGACAAGTCTTAATCATGGATTTTAAATTAAAAACTGTATTTAATTTCCAGCTGCAATGATTGGATACCTCCTCTTTTCTAATTGAAATCCTTAAATTTCTTTTTAATTTTTATTTTAATTGTTGATCTTGTACAGTTTTCTGTCTTTTATTCTCACCTAAACGCACCACCCCAGTCCTCCCCTCCTCCCTCCCATTTCTAACCCCACCCATAGTTTTTGTCCATGTGTCCTTTATACTTGTTCCTGTAATTCCTTCCCCCTTTCCCCTGAAATTCCCTCCCCTCTCCCCTCTGGTGACTTTCAGCCTGTTCTCAATTTCTGTGTCTTTGGTTATATTATGCTTGTTTGTTTGTTTTGTTGATTAGCTTCCTGTTAAAGGTGAGATCATATGGTATTTGTCTTTCACTGCCTGGCTTACTTCGCTTAGCATGATGAAATCCTTAATTTTTTAAAACTAAAAAAAAGTACAGCTCTAAGGTAGTTGTGAAATTAGGTATTGCACCATATTGTCTGATAGGAAGGAATCCAAACTTACTGTTGTGCTTTGATAAACTTCTCATCTTTTCTGCATGCATTTTCATTTCCACCTAAAATAAAGTGAGGTGTGGAGTAAGATTTAAGTTGCCCCTTGGCCTCATCTCATTTGAAGTATTTGTAACTCCAATCTCTAAACTGAAAATATATCGATTTTTTCTTCAAATAAATTGTCTGCTGAAGAATTTAGAAAATGAAAGGAGTTAATTTTCCTAAAGCACAGAGTGTTGTGGAAAGAATTAGAAGATGGTGAGGCTTGCTTTGATCTAGGTATTTCCTGTGTTCTCGATGCAATGTATTGTCTAGTTCTAGCTGACTTCCTCCTTTGATGTTTCTCCTGCCAGAACCAGGAAAGAGTGTAAGGACTCCCTAACAAGGTGTTCATTTCTGTTAAATATTTACTTTTCCTGATGATATTCTGAACAACATTTCTAATGACAAGACATTTTAAAGCCAGCCGTTTTAGGTATATAAAAGCAGATGTTCAGTTGTAAAGTGATGCGGACACTGGATGAAATAAAACATACACACGGACTACCGAGTCCGGTGGAGGAAAAAGGACGACAGCATGACTATTCTTTCAAGGAGAGCAAAAGCCCCGGCCTCTGCCATGACAGGCTTTTATTCATTTCTCCTCACATTACAAGATGGTCTTCACTCACTATCCCCAGTTACAACAAATGGAGCCAATGCCCCTAATCACATCACAGAAGAAGGATATTAGCAAATGAAAAGGCAAAAGTGGTTGAGCCAGTTACACTGATCCCTTCAAGGTTTAGCACTTGCAGGGTTGAGGGAGTTTTAGCAAGAAGCAAGTATCAAAGCAGCCTAGGTATACTGCAAATCTGATTACCCACGAGAGAACCTATCTGTGGGTATGGGTCCTGTGCATCTCTGAGTGGGAGCTGGGACCACGCCACGCAGAAGGGTCTGCCACAGTGAAGATGCAAGCAATTGCACATTCAAACCATAGAATTGTATTACCATGTTTTTGAGGTTCACTGTTATCTATTCCTACAATGAATACTGCTGTGGAAAGTCGGAATGTTTTCTGAATGTAAAAAATTCCTTCTAGTGTTCTTTTTGTAATGTTGGTTGAAGTAGTACCTTATTTATGGATATTGGATTTTGTTCTGACTAAAATCTGTTCTTTTCATTTAGTCTGCCCTACTAAAGTAAATTTCATCCTTAAAATTCAGTCCATTTCAATAATGTAATTGTTTGAGGATGTCTTTATTCAAAATGGTAATGTCTCAAACAACCTCTATGAAGGATTTAAATAGTCCTATGAAAATGAGGTCAAATAATTTGCTGAAAATTCCATTTTGCTGCTATTTTTTTAAAAGGTGTTACCTTATGAAGTTTTTTCTTGGCACCAGCAGAAGACCATGACTCATAGAATGAGTAGACGTCTGTGTGTCATAGGGATGTGAGAGGGTCATGCTCTGTTGAATTAACTGGTTAAGAAGAAAGGGAGCTGTCCTCCTGTGGAGAAAGTAAAATAAGGCTCATATATTTCTCAAGAGCCACTTTCCCTACATAAATTTCGGCTCTAGCCGTGGTCTTCCAGTGAGAGGGAACACTTTTATACTTGCAATTTTTACACAGAAGCTTGGGTAACACACTCTAGTTTTATATTTGTTTGTGAGAACTGTTGCAGCCATTGGTAAGTAGTAGGTGATGATGGCACAGCTGGTCATCAAAGAAAGACTAAAAATTAATAATGGTCATCAGTCTATAGAAGGTTTTCTATCCCAGACCTCATGCAAGTTGGGGTTTCCAGACATTGCAGTGAGTCCAGGATCCGAACATAGACTAGGGATTTTTGCAGAAAACAATACCTATTAGTGAAAGATAGCCAATGCATCAGGAATCGGGGGACCTAGACTTGAGGCAACTGCTATCCAACTTCTGGGGAATTGTGGGTAAGTATGTTTGGCAGTATGACCTGCAACATGGCTAGAATCTGAAAATAAAGATCTAATAGTCTTACTTGGTTTGTAGCATAAAATTCTGGGAACTCATCTACACATGGAAAATAATGTTTATTTCATTATACCAAAAGCTGTTCAATTTTGTGGAGGTGAAGAGTGAAAATAAAACTATTATTGTATGTATTTATATGAAGCCAGCAGATTCCTCATGTTTGTGTTTGATAAGCTTATAAGATAATAACTAATATTAATATTATCCTCTAAAACTATCAGACTATTTTACTACCACTTTCACATGGTATTATTATTTTCCACATTTACTAATAAGGACAATAAGGCCAAACCTGGTAAAAAGACTTGTCTAAGATCTCACAGTCAAACAGTGGCAATGTTTTCACTGAAATTGATTGATTTTTTGGTTCCTGGGTTTCTGTTTGTTTGAGCATCTATAATGCTTCCAGGACACTGGATGACTAGAAATGCTAAAGGAGCATCAAATGCCTGTTCTTAATTTCATTAAAATAAAAAAAAAACATACAAAATATATCTTTTCCTTACTTGGAAATAGTTGAAGTAATTTTGTTTTTCCTCCCTCATTTTCCCCTGAAGATAGTTTACACTTGGTCAGACCACACATGCAAAATTTCAAGAAAAACAGGCATTTTTAAAGAAAGATCTAAGTAAGTAAAAACAGGGGTAAGAATGGAAACTATTTTTAAAAATAAGTATATCACTTACCCTTTGGTAAACTGGAATATATATACTCACATCTATCACAATTTACAGTTTTCAAGTTTAACAGAATTGCTTGGAAAGCAATGCTAAGATTCAAAGGCAATTGGCACATAGAAGTATAAGATAATATATAAGTTTTACTTAAATATTTTCATTTTATTATTGCCTTGTAAAATGTTGGGCCCATAACCAAACATCAAATAATGAAAAGTGCCATTTTTTTTTGTTTTGTTTTGTTTTTTGTCTTGTGGTTTTCTTAGAGAACTGTGCAGCTCTTTAAAAGATGGTTTTAAATGACTGCTGAGCAAAAAGGAAAAAGGGCTCATGGACATGGACAGCAGTGTGGTGATTGCTGGAGGAAGGGGGATAAGAGGGGACTAAATGGTAATGGAAGAAATACAATAAAGATTAAATTTAAAAAATTACTGCTGAATGAAAGTGCATGTTCTAAACCAAGTATATGCTACAAGAAGATATGGGCTGCAAAGTGACTTAAAGGTATTATTACAAAGCATATTAGATATTAAATACTGCATATATTTTTTCAAACACTTTCACATGCATTTTATTCTCTCCTGTTAAATGAATGAAACACTTTTGCTGAGTCACTTCTGGATCACCAATATTTCTTGAGAACTGATTACATGCCAGGCACTATTTATAGGCATTGTGGACCTTATTATGAATGATGTAGATAAGGTCTTCACATACATAAAATTCACATAGTAGATGATAAAATATTTGGTAAGCCAAAGCTCACTACCTAGATATTGACTGCAGTTGGAGCTTTCAACTGGCATCCTTATTTACCCACACTGTTGAATCTCTCTGTAAAATTATAGTGGCAGATGTTTATGGTGCTCCGATGCTCCTGGTATAGCATGTCCGAGATGTGCTCGCTCCTACACTGCTGCTTCTGAGAGCTAAGCTATTTATCAAGACTTTGTTGTATTTCTTTCCTGAACTATTTATTCTAAGCCACATGTCTCTATAAATGTTCATTAACATGTATAGTAATATATAACTAAATATTTTAATAAAACTTCATGCAAATTAATAAAATAAAAGTGCAAAAAGAGCATGTTGCTTCTATTAAAAGCTAATTTAAATTAGTAATGACTGTTTCCAATTTGGTCAAACTGGGAGTGAGCAAAACAATGCAACAGATGGGTAGAAAGTAAGTATATAGAATTATTTATCAAATTGCTTCCCAGTTTCTCTATTTTATCTTTTTATGTTATAAAACACAGATCTACCACATTAAGAGTAATACATTATGGATTTTCTATTTCAGTTTTATTATGGTAAAATACACATTACATAAAATTTACATTTCAATGATTTGAAATGTACAATTCAGTGGCATTGAGTATACTTACGATGTTGTGCAATCCTTACCAATATTTAGTTCCAGAACTTTTCATCACCCCATGTGGAAATCCCTAGAAGAGGGATTACTGGGTCATAGAGTGATTCTGTTTCTAAAATATTGATAAACTGTTACTTCTGTTTCAGTCTCATACTTAGAAACTATAATCAATCCAGATCATAAATGGTTTTCTTAGGTTTCAGAGCAATACTGGTCCCATGAAATGTTTTGCGAACTAATTCTTCCTCTCCTAACTTTTGGAAGAACTTGAGAATGTTTTGTATTAATTCTTGTTTAAATGTTTGGCGGATTTCATCAGTGAAGCCCTCTGGCCCTGGACTTTTATTTGTTGGGAGGTTTGTGTTGTTGTTGTTTTCACAATGGCATTTTCAGAGTTTGCACTTCTCGAGTCAGTTGAGGTAGTTTTTACATTTCTAGAAACTTGTCCTTTTTTATCTGGGCTACTAAATTATTAGTAGGCAACTGTTCATAGTATTTTTTTCTAATACTTTTAATTTCTGCAAGGTTGGTAGTAATGTCCCCACTTTGTTTTTGAATAGTTATTTGTCTTCACTTTTTTTATGTTAGTCATTGTAGCTAAAGGTTTGTCAGTTTTGTAGATCTTTCAGGCAGTCAAATTTTCTCTATTTCATTTACATCTGTCTTTATTATTGCCTTCTTTCTGCTAGGTTTGGATTTAATATGCCCTGTTTCTTATTCCTTAGGGTGCAAAGTTAGTTTATTGATTCAAGATATTTAATTTTTTTATATAGACATTTGCAGCTATAAATTTTTCTTTAAGCATTGCTTCCCCTAGACCCCCCTAAGTTTTGGTGTTTTGTGTTTTGATTTCATTCCTACCAAACTTTTTCTTTTTTCTATTTTTTTTGTATTTTCTTGGTAATTTCTTCTTTGACCCATTTGTTGTATAAGAGTATGCTATTTTATTCCACATATTTGTGATTTTTTCCAATTTTCCTTCTGTTATTAATTTCTAGTTTAATTCCTTGTGGTTAGAGAAATCACATTATTTGATTCGTTTTTTTCATTTTTTTCATTTTATTTTTGTTCAAATAGAGTTATTTGCCTTTCCCTCCCACCTCTCCACACCACCCTATCCATCCCCAACTCCCTCCCCTGATTCTACCCTCTCTTCGTTTCGTCCACATGTCCTTTATAGTTGTTCCTGAAAACCCTTCAACTTGAGACATTATTTGATTTTAATGCTTTAAAAGGTATTGAATTTTTAGCATAACATCTATCCTTGAGACTGTTCCATGTGTATTTGACAAGAATGTGTATTCTGCCGTTGGGTGAAGGGTTCTATATTTGTGTTAAGTCCTCTATTTCCTCATTTATCTTCTGCCTAGTTGTTCTAGCTATTATTGAGAGTGGGGTACTGAAGTTCCAAGCTATTATTATGGAACTGTCTATTTGTCTTTTTAATTCTGTCAATATTTTTCATATAGTTTGGTGCTCTTTTGTTAGATGCATATATATTCATAATCGTATTTTCTTAAAAGCTTTACCTTTTTATCAAACATAATGTCCTTCTTCATCTTTTGCAACTATTTTTCATCTTAAAGTCTATTAAATCTATTTTGTTTGTTATTGATGTAGACATTTCAGCTCTCTTTTGGTTATCATTTGGCATGAAATATATTTTGTGATTCTTTTACTTTAAACCTCTTTATGTCTTTGGATCTAAAGTGAGTCATGTGTAGACAACATATGAATGGATTTTTTTATTCTGCCAATTAATGCCTTTTTAATTGGAGAATTTAATTCATTTATATTTAAAGTTACTACTGATCTGTCATTTTGTTACTTGTTTCATATATGTTACATTTTTTTTTTTGTTTTTCAAGTCCTCTGTTATGTCATTGTTTTGTATTTAATTGATTTTGTTTTATAGGCTGTAGTTCTGATTTTTCTATATCCTGTCTTTTATATTATTTTTTAGTCGTTACTTTGGGGATTAACAATTAACATCACAAAATTGTAACAAGCTGGCTTGAAACAAACAGCTTCAATTGTATCAAAAAACTCTGCTCCTATACATCTACATCCCTTTCCATTTATATTATTATTGGCAAAGATTTTATCTTTATATATTGTGTATGCATTAATATAAATTTATAATAATTGTTTTATAACTTACTTTTTAAAAAATATAGGGAAAGAAAAAGTTACAAATCAAAATGCCACAGCCCTGGCTGGTGTAGCTCAGTGGACTGAGCGCGGGCCTGCGAACCAAAGGATCGCGGTTCGATTCCCAGTCAGGGCACATGCCTGGGTTGCCAGGCCAGTTCCCGGCAGGGGACATACAAGAGGCAACCGCACATTGATGTTTCTCTCCCTCTCTCCTTCCCTTCCCCTCTAAAGATAAATAAATAAATAATAAAAATAAAATAAATAAAATATTAAAAAAAATGCCATAATACTTATTTTTAAATTTACCTATGTACTTACCTTTACCAGTGTTCTTTATTTATTTGTATGGCTTTGAGTTATTGCCGATTGTCTTTCTACTTCAGGCTAAAGACTCCCTTGTTGCATTTCTACAAAGCCTGGTCTACTAGTAATTAACTCAATTTTTGCTTATCTAGCAATGTCTTAGTTTCTCTAGTCTTGAAGAATAATTCTGCTGGATACAGGATTCTTGGTTGACAGTTTCTTTTTCTTTCAACACTTTAAAAAGACATGTCACTATCTTCCCTTTTCCATAGTTTCTCCTAAGAAATTGTCTGTTAATTTTATTGAGGATCACTTGTATATTACAAGTTGTTTCTCTCTTGCAACTTTCAAACCTATTTTTTTTATCTATGGCTTTTAATAGTTTGATGAATATGTATTTCTATGCAAATATCTGTATTTATTTTGTTGGAGTGCATTGATTTCCAAGAATGTGTGTTTTTTTTTTTTTTTTTTTTTTTTTTTTTACCAATGGTAGGAAGTTTTTGACTTCTCTAAATGCTCTCTCTGACCCTTTAACTTTCACTTCTCCTTCTGGGACTTCCATCGTGCGGATGTTGACATGATCAATGGTGTCACAAAAGTTTTTGAGACTATTCACTTTTCATTCTTTTCCTCTTTCTATTCTTCAAACTGGATAATTTTATTAGACCTGTCACCAATTTTACTGATTCTTTTTGCTGCTCAAATCTCCCATTAAATCCTTCTAATGAGTTTTTCCAACTATTTTACATTTCTACTTCATAATTTCTCTTTAATCTCTTTTGATAATTTCTTTTTATTGATTTTTTGTGTGTTGAGATATTATTCTTCTGTTTTCTTTAGTTTTTTTCATATGGCTTTCTTTAGCTTTTTGAGCTTATTTAAGAGAGTTGATTTTAAGTCTTTATCTAGTAAGTCCAATGTCTGTGCTTCTTCTGGACAGTTTCTCTTTCTTTTTTTCTTTTTTTCCTTTCTTTCTTTGTATAGACCATATTTTTTGCATACTTTATAATTTTTGTTGAAAGTGGGCATTTTGAGTATTGTGATGTACAAAGAAAGAGAGAGAGAGAGAGAAAGGAAAGGAAGGAAGGAAGGAAGGAAGGAAGGAAAGGAAGGAAAGAAAAAATTAAAAATCACTCTCTAAGTATTTTCGGATTGGTTCTGTTTTAGGGCAGTCTTTGTACACTTCTCCAGGTAATTTACAAGGTTGCCTTGGCCCTAACTTCCTGCTTGTGCTGAGCCTTAAGATCCAGATTTGAAAATTTATGGGCTTCTCAGGTATTTTCTAAGTATGTGTCCCATCCTGAGCATGCATGTAACTTTGTAGTTTCTTCTGTATAAGTGATAATTTCCCAATTCTCCCCCCAAACCTCATTCCAGGCAATGGGAGCATGTTCATTTGGCTTTCATTGTTTTTGAGGACAATGTAACTTTAACAGTCCTGATAAAAGTTCTGTGTTAGGCAAAACAAAGGGAAATTCCATGCAGCAGTCTTTTAGGGAAACTTCAGTTTGTTTAAAAAAAAAAAAAAACCCAGATAAACACAATTCCTTGGGAAGAAGATCCACTTTGTTACATCTGGTAGCAGACAACCAGAGTAGGAACACAGGCTGTCATCTTCAAGCTTGCTGCCTTACCAGGAAAGGGAGTAGAACTATATGAGTTTAAATGCCACAAAGATCTCTTTTGTTTCAGTGGTCTCTCTCCTGGCTAAGCATCCTCCTAGTTGCTGTAAACCTTTGACTATCTTCTTGCATTCCAAGAAGGTTAAGTTTGAAAGTTTGTAAGAAGTTTTTTTAGGTTTTTCTAGGGAGAGATGGCCCCCAGACTGTCCTTATCCTGACATTTTTATTGACTTCATTGTAGGGGTTTTTTTTACACAAGAAAGATAATCTGAATACCAGAGTATACCCTTAGCCAAAGAAAAAGGCTTGACTTAAGATTAAAAAATGAAAAATATATATAGACTTAAATTTTACATTAGAAAAGCATGTAAGTTGATATATCTTTTTTGATTTCCCCCAGGATTTAACTTTCTATTTCCCAAATGTCAGTCTTTATTGCATAAGATAAAATAATTTTTTAACTCTATTATCAGTTAATCCTCACATAAGTTACATGAGATTGACAACGAGATAGAATAAATCATTTTTTATTTTTAAAGTAAAAATATAATTCTATTTTTATTTTTAAAATTTTTAAATAATTTAAATTTTTTTGAATTTAAAAATAATTTAATTTTACTAGGATCTACATCCTTAAGTAATATGCCCAAGCATATATTTCAGGAAGCAGTAGAATATAGAAAAAGTAAGAACTTGACCCTATTACATCTCAGGCTTTTTTTGTGTAAATCATCTCATTTAATTCTCACAAGAGCTTTGAAAGTTAAGTTGTATTAGGTACAGGGGTAGAGATCCAGGGTGGGGATGAAAGGTTGCAGAGAAATTTGAATTCAGGCTTGCCTGACCCTAAAGTTCAAGTTTCATCCATGTGTCATGCTGCTGCTCAAAGGGGGGACTGTAGAAATTGTGGGGGAGACCACAAACAGGGAGTTCAGGTCAAAATTGGGTGTTTGTGAGCTATCCAAATGTTAATATGTCACTTTGTCCCTGTATCCTCTTCAATTAATTAATATAAGGGGTTCAAGCTATATGAGTTCTTATGAATTTTAAATGGGCTAGTACTGATTTCTATGGTTTTTTTCCCTAATAAAAATTCAGCATGTATGAAAACCACTGTTTGCCATTATTTACTGAGGCTACACCTATGTCTACCTATGAACAAGAAATTACAGTCCAAGTGACATAAGTGTGTGCGTCTGCAAAAGACAGGGCCCAAAAATATGTACAGCAGCTTATTTCTTTTCATAATACCTACTTGCAAAAGCAAGAATAAATCTCACAAACATAATAAATAATGAGCAAAGAAAAGCAGACATGAATATATGTTTGCATGACATACTTCATGATTTTATTTATATGAAATCCAGAAAATGCTAAATGAATACATGTTGAAGGAAATCAGAATTGTGGTTATCTTTAGTGGTGATGCAGGTGGGTATCCCCTAGGTGGAACCCTAGGAACCCTAAAAATTGTTTTGGGGTGCTGGAAATGTTGTATATCTTGATTTTGTTGGTGGTTATTTAGGGGCATACATATATAAAAACTCATCAAGCAGTATGCTTAATATTTGATAATTTTACTGTAGGTATGCTCTACCTCAATCTAAAAGTTTTTGAGAAAAGACAATAAATGATTTCTTCTTTGAGGTATGATAGGAAATATCTAATTTACTTTTAATTTCTTTCTGTAATCAGAATGGTTTATAAAAATATTTTATATTATTTTTGTTTGGATATTTATTAATAACAAAATGCATGGAATATCAAAAGAATATAATTTGGGATTTCTTGAATCAGTGATTGATTTATTTCTACCTCTTTTACTATAATACATTGACAATTCACAATCACAATATGGTATGTTAGTTTACATAAAAATAATGAAATTGCATACCGTATGTGCAAGAAAGAAGCTTGAGGAAAATAACATGCAATTGGACTAGGAGGTAAATGTTTCTAATATTTTTAAGTTGGGAGGACCAATTGATACTTGGTGACACCATTAATTAATGGAATTTTCCCATCTCAAGTTTTCAGTTCATTTTACTAATAAATACATATTATTCCTATGGCATCTTAGTATTTTTCCTAGTTGTGAAGGAGTACAATTTCTATTATTGAAATGATGTGACATAAAGAGAAATTCAATTATTTGGGGAGTCTACAGTCCTGTGTAAGGTATTCTGCATTAAGTCATCTGTTACTAATATTGGAAGCTTCTGTGTCAATGAGTCACAGAAATTACTTCTGTGTCAGGCAGTAATCGGCATGGGTGCTAAAGCAAGGTCCCAAGATATCCATGTCAGAAAACAGAGGGATGTACAGTTCACTTATCTCGGGGATGATATTATCAAATATTTGCTACAGAAATATTAGAAAATGAAGTATCTTCTTTTGGCCTCACTCTATTCTCTTGTGGCAGTATGTTTTTTTTAAATGAGTAACAGATATTATGCTAAAATGAATTTTTGTCCTCTAATAAGTCTGGGGAACCTTGTGTTGAACAAACAAAAGATTTACTAGTGTCTTTAATTGGTCAGGGTACAAGGTAAATCCCTAGGAGATTTACATTTCTAAGCTTATTTGCCCATGAAAATTTTTTGTGAAATAGAATTTTTAGAAAAAAAAAGTATTTTAAAGACTCATTCTTTGTTTGTATTGAAAATGGTTCTTTACTATTTGCCTTTGGTTTATTTGTTAACAAACTTTGTTTCTATCACACAGGAGCACTGTATGATAATTAACGAAAAAATAGATGTCAACTACATTTAGAGTTTAAAGAGAATTTTTCTTTTAAGCAGTTTTTAGTGGTGTCATTATTTTTTCAAAAAATAAGTTAAGTCCCAGAATGTATCAGAATAAACTGGAATTGCCTTTTTTAAAAAATATTTTTTAAAGATTTTACGTGGCCCCCACTGGGGACCTGGCCCACAACCCAGGCATGTGCCCTGACAGGGAATTGAACCTGAGACCCTTTGGTTCACAACCTGTGCTCAATCCACTGAGCTATGCCAGCCAGGGCTGGAATTGCCTTTTTTAATGTGAGAATTGAATCTACCATTCTACCTACCCCCACCATACGCCACCATTCACCATTCTGAGACTCTTACGTGAAAATCTAGATTTTCAAGTACAAGGTGTCCTAACCCCACCTCTTCAGTTTCAGTTTAAGGAGTTGACATGTTGAGAGTGACCTGCAACCCTAAGGTAGAAGAGGAGTTTGATGGGAGTATGAAGGAGAATCTAAGAGCTGTACCTCTAATTTCAACATTCATTTCACCATATCTTCCTAATACATCATTTTATGTAAAGCATCATCTTATATAAAACAAAATGCAAAGCATCTTGTTCTTTGGAGAAGAATAAACTATTTGTTTCAATATATAATTTTACATTCTCTTAAAGCAATTAAATAGAAGTAGTGTTTCTAAAAGATGACTTTATGGGAATCAGTTTACAACTGATTTATTCCTTGTGATTTCTACATGTTATTTTCTATTTCTTAAAGTTGATGTTTTGGAGGAAGGAACTACATTTAAATACAAGGTGAAAATAATCTTCTAGTCTATTCAATAGTTTTAAGATCAATAATTAGAATATTTTAAAACAATATTAAAATTTCTAAAATAAAGGCTGAAAGTTCTCATAGCTGTTTTCTCTACCCAGAAGGAAGTGCTAATAATTTTGGTTTAATCACTATGGCATATAACAAAATGTGGTTGGGTGGATTTTTCTCCTATCTTGGAAAGGGGTCCTTTTCTACACCCTTTCTGAAGTCCTGGCCTGTGCTACTCTAGAGTAACAGAACTAAATCTGTAGCACAATAGAGAAAAGGAAGGAAGGTTCAATTAGCATAATTATACACTGAAATTATGTCATGAGAGCTAATCAATATTAACGAGGAAGGCATGTACTTGCTTTATATTTCGCTTTCATATCTGCAGGATCTGATATATCACCAATTCTATACCATCTCCACTTTCTTCATTTACCTCCAGTTCCAAGCAGAAAATACTGACTGAGAATCAGGACCCTATGGAAAGGGGAGGGTTTAAAAAGCTTAAAGCCACTGTGGAAAGAGAACAAGGGAACAAGATAAAAGATATATGGAATTATTTACCACTAGGTGGGAAAGATAGGTACTTGCTCTATACCATTACTCAGAATTTTCTTAATAGACTAGTAATAGATTGAATAGTTGATTACGTATTTGGCACTATCATATTTAGCTTTGCTCTTTATCCTAGCCTAAACAATAGCACACCCAACTGAAAGTGGTGCTTCCACTTCTAAGTGCGTCTAATTGAACGTTAGAGCAAAAGTACTTCTCAGTTGAAATATAGGAAGTGAATGCATCCAAAATAGTTTAAACCATCTATTTATAAGAACATTAAAACTCTAACAGTATCTTGACATATTTTACAGAGAGTTTTTAGTTTGGCAGCAGTAGATATTGCTGCCCCTATGAACTATCTCATTATTTTGACACTATATTTGCATTTTCCCTCTGACAATTTGACTTTGTATAACCTTGTTTTTTCATGGTATTTATCTTGTTATTTGAATTGTGCACTTTATTCCTCACTGGAAACAAACTCTTCATTACTGTGGATATCAATTAGTTACCATTCTCAACATGTTAAATAATGAATGGTCTTGAGTTTTCCAACTGCTCAACTTCAGTGAAATCACTGTGCATACTATTAATTTTTCACTAATAGTGTTATACAATTTTATAGTACTTAAGGCACATAACTTTTAAAGATATAAATACAATGACATGATTTACTATACTATTTGGAAAAATGAAACACATTTCCATGTGTTTAACAAAATCTCAGTGTATCTGGACTAGAATAATTTGCTTTGCTAAGGAAAGATGAGGGAATTAAAATCTCTGTGTGGTTAACATAAGTGACTATCAGTTCAAGTGTAGAAAAATAGTCAATATTCTAAAGAAACAAATATGAAGTCTTGAACTACAGAGATAACATACTACAAGTTAAAATGTAATGTTTAAAATCCGTAACTGTAATAGATTATCAAAAACTTATACCTGATGAAATTTTGTGTCATATTAAATGTCTCAGTGTAACAAAATAACAGTTATAAACCAAACACTGTTCTGAAGAAACAAAATAATTAATTGAATTGTATTATTTTTCTATAGTTCTAAAGAAAAGCAATTTTAAGAAAAACAACAAGATCCATTAATATGCCATGGGGGAAAAAGTTCTTTGAGAGATATAATACCATTATAAATGTATGATTAATATATTTCAGAATTTACTAATGTAAGATAGTATTTTCTGAAAGCTACCTGTAAGTTCTCTTTGGACTGAAATATTTTTATAGCATTAATACATGGTCAGATGAAATACGACATTATCATTTATTATAGCACACCAAATACTAAACCTAAGTTTATTTGAAAAAACAATTTTTTAAAGTATTTTACTTATTTATTTTAGACAGGGGGGAAGGGAGAGAGGAAGAGGGGGAGAGAAACATCAATGTGTGGTTGCTGCTTATGTACTGTGCCCCCTACTGGGGACCTGACCTGGCCTGTAACCCAGGCCCGTGCTCTGACTGGGAATCAAACTTGTGACCCTTTGGTTCCCAGGCTGGCACTCAATCCACTGAGCTACACCAGCCAAGGCTCAAAAAATAATTCTTATATAGCTTCCTCAAATCTATAAATGATTGTCTTCCACACATGAAGACATGCCCTTAGAAATGTAAAAGAAATCTTTACATTTGGGGTCTCAGTCTAGCATCATTACTCTAGATCTAGAGTCAAGATGAAATTTTACCTTTGTACTATGGCATTAACTATTATCTTATCTTTAACTGAACTAAATTGAAGAGAAGACTTTTCATTAATTCATTTATTCAAAACCATTTATTGAGTATGTAGGGTCTATCCAGAAGATATCCAGCCATATAATATGAAAAACAGAGATATTTACTGAAGAAGATACAAGATACAAGAAACATTGTACATAGGCCAATGACACCTCAGTCCCCTTCAAAGTAGGCACTTTGGGACCTCACACAGTTCTCCCAGTTGCCATCAGCTGCCCCATTTTAGTTTCATGAACCTATCAACAGTTTGAAATCTCTTCCCTTTCAAAGGTGTTTTAATTTTTGGAAAAGCCAGGAGGCACAGGTAGCCAAATATAGGCTGTAGGAGGGCTGAGCCACCTGGGTCATTTGACATTTTGCCAAAAAACTCTGCACAAGACGTGATGCATGAGCAGACACATAGTCGTGCTAAAGCTGCCAATCAGCAGAGGCTGTGGCCTTCTGAATCATCCAAATAGTTTCCACAGAGGAATGTTTAAACTTAATGCAAAATTTGATGCAGATTCATTGTTCAACTCGCTCAGTCATTATGAATGTGACATCTACACAGTACACATACTCACTCCCCGGCATCTATCACCTCACTGACTAGTACAGTAAAGTCATTGTTCAGGCATATACATTCCAGTCTCTCTCCTTGGCTGCCAGGATACATAGATGTCATGCAAACCGTTCTCCCTATATTAACAGTGGCCGAATTTTTATGGCCAGAACTTGATATTAGGTACAACATACTGAAGGAAATCCAAAGGTAAATAAAGCTTCATTCTTGACTCAATAATAAACGATCTGAGTCATGAGCATAATAATCCTGATAAAGGGTAGAAGATGATAATGCTTATAGAAGAGATGCAAATGCAGTGCTTTCTGAATGGTGAAGATTGCTTCTGGCTTGAGTTTCAGAGAATATTGCAGCATGTTTGTTCTTTTTTCAGTGTCTCTGGTTATATTTTGCTGGCTTGTTTTGTTGATTAGATTCTACTTATAGGTGAGATCATATGGTATTTGTCTTTCACCACCTGGCTTATTACACTTAGCATAATGCTCTCCAGTTCCATCCATGATGTCTCGAAGGGTAGGAGCTCCTTCTTTCTTTCTGCTGTGTAGTATTCCGTTGTGTAAATGTACCACAGTTTTTTGATCCACTCATTTACTGATGGGCACTTAGGTTGCTTCCAACACTCGGCTATTGTAAATTGTACTGTTATGAACACTGGGGAGCATAGGTTCGTTTGGATTGTTGTTTCAGGATTCTTGAGGTATAATCCCAGCAGTGGAATCACTGTGTCAAAAGGTAGTTCCACCCTGGCTGGTGTGGCTCAGTGGATTGAGCACGGGCCGTGCACCAAAGGGTCACCGGTTCGATAACTAATTAGGGCACATTCCTGGGTTGCAGGCCAGGTCCCCAGTGGGGGCATGTGAAAGGCAACCACTGGTGATTCTCTCCTTCTCTTTCTCCCTCCCTCCCCCTCTCTCTAAAAATAAATAAAGAAAACTTTTTTTTTTTTAAGGCAGTACCATCTTTTTTTACTGAGGAAACTCCATACTGTTTTCCACAGTGGCTGCACCAGTCTGCATTCCCATCAACAGTGCATGAGGGTTCCCTTTTCTCCAAAACCGAATGAAAAAAGGGAAAGGGCCATCAAGGAACATGTATAAAGGACACATGAACAAAGTCAAAGGGTGGTAGGAACAAGGTGGTAGGCGGGGATGTGTGCGGAGGCGGGGAGTGGTGGAGAGAAAATGGAGACAGCTGTACTTGAACGACAATAAAAAAAAGAACATTGCAGTAGAGGATGTAAATTTTGAGGACAGTAATGGAGACAGGGACATTTGAAGTAAAGAAAAAGTCTTGAGCAGGGTTATATGGCTGAAAGACTCAGAAATGTTTGGGAACGAACAAATATCTAAATTCAAATAGTGCCTCAGGATTGTTAATAGCAGGCAATAGATTAGAGCTGGATTATGGGAGTCTCTAAGAGGTGGCCTAGGGAGAATTAATTTTATTTTTTTATGTAGTAGGGAATTACTAAAGGTAGGAAAAGAAAGAGGTGGGATGGGTGGTCAGAGCTGTGCTTTAGGAAGATGACTCTGGCTGCCGTCACACATAAATAAAATGTCAACCTTCCGAGTTAAGCACTCCAATGGCCTCCCATCCTCTACCACTCTCCTCTTCACTCATGAACTTCAGCCACAGTGGCATCCATACTAATCCATCAACACTTGTGTTACATTTCCAGCTCCATGGCTTTTGCTCTGGCTGTTCCCTCAGCCTGCAATGCTCTTCTTTCATATAGCTACATGGCTCATTCTACTTATTCATATTTATTTTGCTCCATCACTTTCTCTAGGAGATAATCTTGTTGCCAAAGAAAATGTGTCCTTGTAGAAATATGAGAAAAGAATTTCAAGAACACACCCAGGTGGGTCTTTCCTGCCTGCTTGGCAATTAATGTCCCTTTGGCAGAGGATGTGGCTGTCCCCTGGGGTGTCTGTGAAGCTGTAGCTTCCAGACTTAATCAAGTTTAGCTAGTTTAGCTCCCTTCTCTTTTATTAATATGTAACTAGCCACCTACATTAACAATCTGACCATTTTATTAAAATTATAACACTCTTCCCCACAGGGATCCTTCTCCTTGGGATCCTTACTATCAGTATAAGAAATGTCCAAACCTATAGAGAATTTTTCTGAGTTTATTTGAGCCAAACTAATCACACATGCCAAGGAGCAAGATCTCAAATATTCTGGGGAATAAGAGTTTTGAAATTTCTTTTATGCATTTAAAATTAAGGAGGGAATTTAAGATTACATGGTGGTGCGGGGAATCAAATTACAGGATAGTTAAGGAGATTATTTGCTGCTTGGAGGGTAGTTAGACTTATTTCAAGGGTGTGCTAACCTAGATTCACAGAAACAATGCACAGGGTTTATATAAGGCAAAGATAAGACTTTTTACGTGCCTGGGGCATGACTACCCACCATGACCTTCCTAGTTAGGAATTTATGATCAGATCACCCTGTGGGGTTACTTTCCACAGAACCCCTTTTTCTTCCACATTACTGTAAAAGGCCCTATATATTTTAAGCACACACAAAATAAATTTATTGAAATGCTGATAGGTGTTACAGCACATACTGCTGGTACACTCAGGCCCATAACTCTAAATACCTAGTCGTGTGACTAGCACTATTCAGGCTAGTGACTGTCTGAATGAGCTGGACGTTTGTGCGTTGTGTCACGGAGAACTTCAGTGTCCGTGCTGTTTCAGAGTTGGCAGAAGACTTGAGAAGAGCACTCAAATAACCAAGAAGGTAAATTCATTAACTTTTCAAATCCATCCTTTTAAATATTATGAATGCTGGGTTGTTTTTTTTCTTCCACAAAGAAGTATGTCTTTTGAGTAGTGGCAAGCATTCATTTTATTGCTTTGTTTTCTAATTTGTTGTTCCACAGGTTCTCATTAATTAGTATGATTTTTCAAATGGCAGCTGAGAAACGGTGTAATATTAAATAATTCACATTACTCTAAAATTGTGTATATGTATTTGTTCATGTATATGTATTTATGCACATATGCTCTAAATAATATGTTAAGTGTGATACTGATTATGGATAGAGATACTGCTTTAAGAATTTATGAAAGTCAAAATAAATAGAAAATTATATGATGAAATCAAAATATCCTGTATTATTTTCTGCTTAACAATGTGTTACATATGATACCATTATCATATTTAAATGCAATATCTAAAATTCTTATTTCATTTCAAATTCAAATATCATTTAAGAATGTCCTTGACAAATATACTTGCTCTTGTATCAAAAAAGCAAATTTTCTCCAAACTGAGATGCATAAAAAAAAACTATCTAAAAACTTCAATGACTTAGTGATGGTTGCCTAATTAGGCATAAATATCCATAGAACACAAATTATATAAAATTCTTGGTTTTTATCAACAAAATTAGTAATTTTATTGAAATGAAAAAATAAAAATAAATTTTATGGAGCAAATGTATAATCAATTATGAATTATGTATTTTTTAAATTATTTATCCAAACTTCAGTACCACATCAACAGAACATCCAGAGATACAATACAAATTAAAAAATACAATAGTTTTTAAATTTTTTGCTTAGTTTTAAACATCTAATAAAAATAAAAAAGTACAGTAGTTTTTAATATTTTGCTTAGTTTTAATCATCCACAAATCATTGTTTAATGCATTGAAAATGTTTATTATGAAGATATTTTATAATATCAAGGCCAGAAGATAGAACATAATTCATATAGTAGGCTATCAGCTGTTCATGAATTTTAAAATATTTAGACATAAGGTATGTGAGTTTTCATTTGTATCCTTACACTGGCCTTGCAGAAGAGAGAGCTTAGACCATGTTCTTCCTAAAAATTATATTTCTTTCCTAAGAATCTTGAGGGATATGGGAGTATGTGAGTTCTGGAGAAGGACTCATATAGAGGCAAATCCAAGAAGCAGTTAATCATCTGTCTCTGTGCTTCCTTTTTTTTTTTAATATTTTAAATTTTTATTGTATTTTTTTTACATTACCTTTTAGTCCCCATATCCCCTCCTCCTGCAAGCAATCGCCTCACTGTTGTCCGTGTCCATGAGTCCTTTTTCTTTACTGATCAATCCCTCCATCCCCTAAACTCCCTCTGCAACTAGCTCTCATCCTGCTCTTCGTCTCTGTGGAAGGGAGAGAAAATCACAAGACTCAACTAGAACCTGAGCTTTAAAGTAAACAAATGTCACCACTATAGATAAACAAATAAAAAAATAAACATTTACTGGGAGAAAGGAACTAATATTCACTCAGTGCCTCAAGCAGTTTAGATATGGATCACTATATAATGCAAGGAATTCCAGTTATGTACAAATATTATCTAATTTAATATCAAGGAAACCCTGTGAGGTAAG
Organism: Glossophaga mutica; assembly: GCA_039655065.1. Classification (NCBI taxonomy): domain Eukaryota; kingdom Metazoa; phylum Chordata; class Mammalia; order Chiroptera; family Phyllostomidae; genus Glossophaga; species Glossophaga mutica. The sequence goes on from CM077306.1 coordinate 148,130,798, forward strand.
AGTGATGATTTTTATTTTAAAAAAGAGAAAACTCAGGCTTAAAAATGGCAACTAATTTTTCCGGTGCACTGCATGTTATCTCACATGAGCTTTGTTATTCCTTAGTTCCAGTTATTTCTTTTCCTTCTGTTCCACAAGCCCTGGGGGAATCATCCACCTTCTCTCCTCCTCTCTGTAAAGGTCTCAATCCCAGGAGATCTCTCTCCTCCAAGTTTGACTGTTGAAATCGTGAGATGTAATATCTGTGAAGCCCTTATTTTTGTTTCCCCAAGAGATCACTTTTTGTGTGTTTCAAGGATTTAAATGTGAACCATTATGGAGAGATAAAAAGGTGACAGGAAAATGAACAAATGTGGCCGTCTATAAAATCTATGAAGACTCTTATTATCTTGTCATAGTGTCTGGCTTATAGTTTTTGATTTCCTATAAGGCATGCTATGTTATGCTTCTATTCTCGGTCTTGTCCCCTCCTCCCCCCCTTGCCCCGAAGATGAGGTTCAACATTCTTGCTCTCACACTGTTCCTTTAATCTTTAATCATTGCCTTTAGAAATTGGAAACCTTCCTTGGGGTAGACCTTCTGTCTGGTGTAAAAATTCCATCAGAGAAGATGCAAAAATCAGTTTTGACCAGATAATCAGTGATCAGTGCTTCCTATTATTTCAGGTGGGCTTCTTGCATCTTCATGAACCTTTAAGCCAGGTGATTCCATTTATTGGGCCTGTATATTATCTAGGAATGAACATTCTAGGCATTTCCTCACAGTCAAAGAATGAACTGGTGACAGGGCAGAGGTGAAAGCTGTTTGTCTGATCCATTCTGTGACACAACCCCATTCTCTTTCACAACCCCAAGTTTTTCTGTGTGGACTCTTTCAAGCCCCTCAGGCAGCATTGGGGTGTGTGGCCCAGGTGATTGGCTCTGCTGCTAATAGAGTTGCCTGTGTCCACTTCAGTTTGTGGGCCTATGACAGGACACACTGCAGCACAGAAGAGGTCTCAGAAGTTTTCCTGCCATCTGAGTATATTGAGTGAGGGTCACCTACAAATACACTGAGGTCCACATGTAGGAACCATTTCTTAAGCATACAGAGAACATGAAGACCTGATGGAAAGGCAGCAACAGGGGAATAATGTCTCTTCAAGTATCCTAGATTTCCAGCATATAATTGAGCACTGTTCATAGTGAACATACTAGAGAAAAGAGAAGAGGAAAAAACAAGGAATTGAAACCTCTTTGAAGAAATAATGACTGAAAAGTTCCAATGGTGAAGGAAATAGACATACAAGTCCAGGAAGCTCATAGAATCCTAAACATGATGAACACAAAGAGGTCAACACTAAAACACATCATAATTAAAATGTCAAAGGTTAAAGACAGAAAGAATCTTAAAAGCAGAAAGAGAAAAGTAGTTAGTTACCAACAAGTGGGATTCCATAAGGCCATCAGCTAATTTCTCAACATAAACTTTGCAGGCCAGAAGGGATTGGCAAGAAATATTCAAAGTGACAAAAAGCAAGGACTACAACCAAGATTACTCTACCCAGCAAAGCTATCATTTATAATTGAAGGACAGATAAAGAGCTTCACAGCCAAGAAAAAGCTGAAGGAGTTCATGACCTCCAAACCAGTATTATAAGAAACATGAAAGTGTCTTCTTTATGGCATTATGGCACAGTAGAGCTCCAGAAAACAACCATGCTGCCTCCCCTTGACCCACTGCTTCCCCTCACCACACACACACTTTCTAGGGTTTAGCAGAGATGGCCCAACTCAGCAGAGAAGCTTTGTGGTCACTCTGGTCATCATATCAATGGAGGCTGTTCCTGTTTAAAAATTTAGTAAAAATGGCAGAGCTGACTAGCAGACAGGCCTCATTGTTGAGCCTATGAAATACATTCTAGGCACTGCAGAAATGAATAGGGGTGGGGCAGGCAGACAAGTTTGAGAGAGATCTGGAGGTCCAAATATTTCATTAATGAAAATTTCTGTAAGAAAGTATTTCATGTTCCCAAACATTTTAAATCTTGATAGTACCGAAACACTGTACTGTCCCCAAATGTTCATCTGAAACAGTTTAAATTCACTTACTTTCTGTTTGAGAAAGATAGTGCCTGCTGTATTTATGAGAGGGGCACTACTGAGCTGATAATCAGTTGAAAGTAGAAGAAGCCCTGATGCTAAAAACAAGTTGATACCCATCATCGATGAAGCAACTACCAACCATCACCCAGAGGGCATTCAAAGAACGGATTGTTTTAAAATTGCATTCTAAAATTGTATAAATTGCCAGCTTCCCAAGTGTATTGGCCTGGCTCTCCTGGTCACAGCCCTTACAATCAGGGCACTTTGAGAACATGAAAAACAGGTTCTGCGAGGCTGGCCTTACAGGCCTGATCTGTCCATCTGACCACTCAGCCCTTGTAGGAGCCTCAGTTATGAGTTTACATCCTTTGGTGATATTCCCTCTGAACCCCTCCTTACATCAAAATTGTCCTGGTTTAATTTTTCTCCCTTCCAACTAGTTCCTGGACATTCTCTTAGACATCTACTCCTTCCCACTATTAACTGGCCAGCAGTTTCTTGATCCCACAACAGATACTCTGCTTGGAAAGTCCTCAGCTCCCCTCTCCTGAATCTTGGCTGCCAAGAACCCAGCTAATTCTAAAATTAAATTCCTTGGGTGGTGGCAGTCCCTGGAATGTGCCTACAGAGCGACTAAAAGATCTTGCCTATTATGTGTTAGACTCTCCAACTTTGCCTGTCCCACTTACTTGTACATATATAAACAAGTCTAAGCAGACAAATTTTCAGCAAAAAAGATATTTAGGGTATATGAAGCAAACGTGAAAAGCAATTTTACTGGTAACATCTATCAGGTGCCAATCTTTGATGGCCCTCAGTCCACCTGCATATATACAGGGTTTACGTACAGAGGTTAATGATTACAATGGTTCTATTTTACTAGGGTGGGCTGAATTAATTGTATAGTTAAAGCCTCAGGCTCTAGTAAATACATAAACTCTAAAAGGCTATTATGTGTAAGATAGCCATTAGTACTTTATGACGTAGTAAACAGAGCACACAAGTTTCATTTCATGACCAGCTTCCAGTTTCAATCTGGTGATTTTATATATATATATACATATCTCCTTTACAATATGAATGCGTCATTATATTTATTTCTAATTATTGAAAATTATTTATATTTACCAGTGCATCTTGCTTTAATTAAAATATAAATCAAGAACTTCAGCAGATATTATTAATTCCTTTTTCAATGACACTAAAGTTTAATTTATTTGGTCATCATCCTAAGGTAATACATCTATAAACCTAAGCAGCCATTTTTCCCCATTAATTAAGTTCTTTATAAATAGGAAACTTCTCTGGGCTTAGGCAAGCGAAATAACTCACTTAGAGGAAACATCCAAAGGATTAAAAAACTGACAAAAGGCCAACATAATTATATTTAAGGTTTGTTTTAGGTAAATGCCTGTATTTAATAAATGAACTTCCATTTGGAGTTAAACATTAAATATAGACATAGAGCGGGTGACATGTGTTACTCATTTGAGCCTTGAAAATGACCTTTCTCTTGCAAAAACCGAGCCAAGTTACCATTCCCATCTCCGAGTTTGTCTTTGCTTATTTTGCCACAAAATGGTAAAAGTTAACAGTACTCTTTATTGGAAAACTCTATAATCTAGCAACTGAAACTACATTCAATGCAACAGTGCTTTTAGCACCCAGTGATGGTCAATGTGAAATACATCTTATTTATTAATCTCAGGAAAATATATTTAGAAGTCTTTACTGTATGGGGACTTCAAAAGTTTATTAGTTCTGATGGAGCAATGAGAATAGAAAGTGTATTCCATATAGAAAACTTAAAAGCATGTTATAGTTAAAGATAATTAAAATATATATAGTCATTTATTTAGAAGACATGTAATAAGTACCTACCATGTATGTTATGGTGAATTAAGAAATAAAAGTAATCACAATCTAGTTGAAGGGATAAGAAATAACAGACACTTCTCCAAGGAGAACATACAGAGGATCCAGAGACACATGAAAAGATGCTCAGTATCAATAGCTATCAGAGGGATGCAAATTAAAACCACAATAAGATACTACTTCACACTGATCAGAATGGCCATCATAAACAAAGCAACAAACAACAAGTGTTGGAGAGGTTGTGGAGAAAAGGGGACCCTAGTGCACTGTTGGTGGGAGTGCAGACTGGTACAACCACTATGGAAAACAGTATGGAATTTTCTAAGAAAACTAAAAATGGATCTGCCTTTTGACCCAGCAATTCCACTGCTAGGATTATATCCTAAGAATCCTTAAACACTAATCCAAAAGAACCTATGCACCCCAATGTTCATAGCAGCACAATTTACAATAGCCAAGTGTTGGAAGCAACCTAGGTGCCCATCAGTAAATTAATGGATCAAAAAACTATGGTACATTTATTTATACAATGGAATTCTATGCAGCAGAAAGAAAGAAGGAGCTCCTACTCTTTGCAACAGCATGGATGGAACTGGAAAGCATTAAGCTAAGTGAAATAAACCAGGTGGTGAAAGACAAATACCATGTGATCTCACCTTTAACAGGAACCTAAACAACAAAAGAAACAAACAAGCAAAATATAACCAAAGACACTGAAATTGAGAACAGGCTGACAGTGATCAGAGGGGAGAGGGGAGGGAATTTCAGGGGAAAAGGGGAAGGATTTACAGGAACAAGTATAAAGGACACATGGACAAAAACTATGGGGGGTTGGAAATGGGAGGGAGGTGGGGAGGGCTGGATTGGTAAGCTGGGATGGGAGTAAAAAACAGAAAACTGTACATGAACAACAATTAAAATAAAATAAAATAAAAAAGACAGAAAACTGTACAAGAACAACAATTAAAATAAAATTTAAAATAAAGGAAATTACTAAGAAAAGATTCTGAGTTGGTCTTTAAATTTATGCCAGTCTATGATTAAAGTTTTTGTTTCTGTCTTGTTAATAGGAGAGTAAGTCTATCATATATATTAATGACACCATGATTTTCTTGCTGATTAGAAATGGCCCATTATTACTATAGTATATATTTATAACAACAAACAGAAAAGATAAATAAGACTCAGAATGAAAAGGGAATGGAGGAAAAAGCTAAAATCTTGCCTATAGTGAACATTCCACAGCATATTTTCTCTTGTTCATTCTTGCTTCCTCCATACAAACATTTTAAAACTACATTTCCATACACATGCACACATATGTTATGTATGAGGGTAGGAGTTTACCACAACTGATCTTGTTCATTAATATCTAGAAGTTGTTTATTTCTAGATAACACAGAAAAATGAATGTTCACTAAGCCCTGTGAAGTTTGCTTTTGCATTTTTAAAAATACTGAGGAGATTGCTCTTTATATCACTCACTATGCCCCATCTGAAGCCATACATTTGAAATTTTAGTACTTGAAAAAGGTTTTTGGAAACTATGAAGCACAATTTTGCTGATAATGTTTGTCACTGCTTCTCTTTCTATCTTATATTCAAGGAAGGTGAGTCAATGTGAAGCTCAATACCAAAATTAGATTAAGTTCAGGCTTAACATATTTTCTTATTTTCCCTATTCTGATGGTTTCTTCCCCATTTCATTTTATTAACCTAGAACATGCCTTCCATTGAAATCTCAGTCCAAATCTTTTAAAAAATAAACTAGTAAAAATAAACGAAACAAGAATAGATTTTTAATAGAAAATAAGCTGGAGTTTAGCAAGAATGTACAATGGTCACATTCAAATTTAATTTAATGGTGGAAAAAAGGGAGGAAGAAATGAAAGAAAAAACATGGCTAAGTTACTTTTCAAGAGACCACTGAGAAATGAAAACTGTAATTTATAGTGGTTGATGAAATGACCTTTTAGGCTTTAGTCCTTTTAGGGGGACATCTGATAATACTCATTCCAGTCAAATTCTCTGAAATATCACTGACCATGAGGACTTTATTTTAACATTCTATGATACATGGGCTATGAAATGTTTGATTTTATATCAAGCTTTCTCATGGGTTGTTCAAAACCAAAATCATAATGGAAGAAGATAAAATCTCCAAGTTATCATGTTATTACTCAGAGAGTAAAGCATTCCACAAAGCAAACTCTAACAGCAGAAATTAGCATTAAAAGAACCAAGTGTCAAAAAAATTTCCTCTTTCTCAGAGGCAGAGCAATAGGGTTAGGGTTTGCCAAGCCAAATCACTTTCCTGATCTAAGGCTCAGTAACTCCCCACCTGGCTGTATGGCACTGGAACAAGATTCTCTAGTTCCCAAAGATTGTTTGAGCTTCTCAGAGCCTTCTAACAAGTTCCCTTTCTGCTCAAATTCAGTCAGTTTCTGAAACTAAAGATCCTGGCTTATACCAAGTTCATCAATATCATATTCAGAATTATTTAGGACCCAGATAAAATCTCACTGTCTCTATGAATTTTTGTTTTATACATCTATGTAGAAAGAATGTCTTTATTTTATAAAAATCCCGTAATACTTAATGTGCATATTTACAAAACTCATTATTTTCTGCCTAATAAGTATTTGTTTGTAAGTTTTATCTTTAGAGGATAGAAACTGTCACATTAAACATGTAACCCTGACACAAAACCTGTTATAGTATGCTTCAAATGGCAAGTGCTTGCTGTTGACTGAAGTGATTGGAAGACTAACCCAATTACAACATAAAAGTGAGAAGCAGTTTTTAACGACTTATTAGGAAAATAAAATGCAGTTATCCACTTAAGTCATATGCTTCACATGGTGAACACCAAATAATATTGACTATTTTTTATTGTAGAAAGTACATCTTGAGTTCTCAAGTTGAGGACAAATGGGGAGTGACTGATCTCTTGAGAAACTGCAGACATGCGGAAGGTCAGCGTGCTTCTGGTGACTCTAAAGGGATGGGGAGAGAGGAAAGTTGACTGTGGTGCTTGTATAATGCCAAGAGGCATTAGAGCAGTTGAGAATATGGCTTTTGGCACCAGGCTATCATGATTTGAATTTCAGCCCTATCACTTTACAGTTAGGTAATGTTAAGCAACTTGTTTAATGACTCTATGCCTCCAGTCCCCCCTCTGGAAAATAGGCACAATAATGGTACCTCACAGGAATTTTATAATGATCAAATATTCCAATCTATGTAACATACATAGACTCATAATAAGTAGTTCCAAGGAGAGTAATATTTGATAACTATTAGCTCGCACTAGTTTTTCTAGCGCTTTCCCTAACCTGACTTCACTTAACCCCCTCTGCCACTTGTGATCCCAACAACACACTTCCAAATATATTCCTTCATCCTGTGATTTTGCTCTTTGGAAAGCTACTACAGCCGCAGGAGTTTATAGTTGCACTGTACAGTGTCGATTGTGTAAGTGTGGTTCAGTTACCCTGGTAAGTTAATGTCTATTGTTTTCATGGAAAGGGAACTCATGTTCCAAAGTATTGACATAAAACTTCATTGTCTAAATGTAACCATTTCATTGGTGAGTCTGTGTGACTATAGACTGCAGGTATTGTGCGGTTGAGAAACGAGAGTTTCCAAAAATGAAATGGAATTTAGGCAAAAGGAAAATAAGATCTTATGAAACAATTTTCAAAACTGCTCTAAAATGTTTTCATAAACATAATTTCTTTCATTAAATAACTTTGAAAGTAATTTGAATTTCATAAAAATTACTGTGTAAGTTATTTGTAGGAAGTGAGTTAGGTTAATTTTACTCTAAGTACAAACCATGTAAGAGAATTATATGGTTGGTCTCTTTTTCAAAGGACAAAAGTGAAAAAAGCTGTTAATTCCACCACACTATATACAGAAACATCTGTAAAATTAAAGTCATTACTGACTTTTCAACAAATTTATGGGTAAAAAGTCCATTTTCATCTTATGCAAAATAATTTTATAACACTTTGGATTCCAGTTATTATAGGGAGAGGAATCCAATAAAGAGTGATTATAAAAGAACAAATGGTAATTTTATCAGTTGGGACTTTCTGTGCTCCTTATTTTCCATCGACCCTTGGTTAAAGGTATTCAATTACCAAACAAGTTTTTCCCTATTTTAATTTTAAATCTCGATGTTTTGACAACGTTGCAATCTGGTAGTATTTATGGGATTATATGACATGTGATGGATATGTCACTCACCACAAACACACACAAAAACATATTTTGTTGGCACATAAGTATTAAGTTATAATGCAACTATCATAGGGAATTTGCATTGATTTCAACTAAAAAAATTAGGTTGGACTTCAAAACACTATAGTTTAACTTGTTAATTTCTAAGCATTTTTTTAAAAAGTCAATATAGCTGAGAATAACAGATGACGAGTACCCACTTATTCTAGAGCTGCTGGACCCTCTATGTCCGGATCGCTCAGAGATGTCCCCGGGCACATTCTCCGTGTGAGAGAGAAGGGGGCGGTGGGAGGAGGTGGAATGGAGGTGGGTAGTGGGAAGCAAGGACTTCTGAGTCAAAGGCTGTGATGTCACCCTCACCCTCACGAAGGGGGAGAGTGGGTGCTTCTCCCACCACTTCCAAACAAGGGAAGGCCTCCAGTCTCAAGACCAGAGCAAGAAGAAAAAAATAAAAAAAAAATAAAAAAAAAAAAAGTCAATATAGTGAAATGGAATATCAGTAATTAATTTTGGTAAAAAAGACTACGATAAGCTTTATTCCACTATTACTTTTCATTAACATTTGTATTACATTATTTTCCCATTTCTGTGAATTTCAAGTAATTTTCTCCTCAATATCAACAAGAAATACCAAGCAAAAAATATTTCTATGTAAATACCCATAACTAAGAAATTCTGGTTTTGTTAGATAAGTCCCTTTAACATTTCATATAATAAGGACTTGGTGATGATGAAGTCCTTTAACTTGACCTTATCTGAGAAGGGCTTTATCTTCCCTTCCATTCTAAATGACAGCTTCACTGGATAGAGCAAACTCACAGATATTAACAACCACACCTAAAATAAAAACAAACTGGGCAAACGGCTAGAACAGGAGCAGAAACACAGAGATGGAGATCACATGGAGGGTTAGCAACAGGGGATTGGGAGGAGGAGAGAGAGGGAAAAGGTACAGAGAATAAGTAGCATAGATGGTGGGTAGAAAATAGACAGGGGGAGGGCAAGAATAGTATGGGAAATGTGGAAGCTAAAGAACTTATGGCACATGGACATGAACTAAAGGGGGGGAATGTGGGTGGGAGGGGGTGTGCAGGGTGGAGAAGAATGATGGGGAGAAATGGGACAACTGTAATAGCATAATCAAGAAAATATATTTTTAAAAAAAGAAATTGTGGTTTTAGAATTTTACCTCAGTGTTCATAATTATTATGGTGAAAGTGTCTGGCATCAACTTTGAACCAGAAACATTTGTTTCATGTAGCTTTGTACTCTGTAAAATAAAATATATGCCCACTAAATCGAAGGTTATATCTTCAGTACACAGTGTAATACAATGAAGATGCAGCCACTTAACTGAGTCCACCTCTGACATAGGCTGAATTCACATAACTTAAAAATTTGTTAGTTTTGACTCCAAGAAATCTGTCAGGCACAATTAATCCGAGCACTTTGGAAATTAGTGAAATGACATGTTAAGGAAACAGTAACCTTTCTTAAGAGAACTTAAAACCACGTGTGATGACTTCCCTATGTGACTTCCTTTTTCCACATTTTCAACATTCAGGGTCTCGGTATAAAAAAGGACATGCAAGCAAAAAGACAATTGTAATATAGCATAAAAAAGGCTCAAAGAACTCAGATGCCTTTGAGCTATTTTTGATCTAAATAAAACTTGGGGTACCAAAAACGACTGTACAGAGATGATGCTGTCTGAGCTAACCCTAAAGTGTGAGTAAACCTGAGCCACTAGGGAAGTGGCCACAAAGCCTGTGCCGCAGAGGAGGCAGTGTGGCAAAGTCCCATCAGCGAGAAAGAGTGAAAAGAATGCTTGGGACTCAGCACTTTAAGATTTGTTAGAGATGAATTTAGAGTATTAAGCCATTTTAGGTTGCTTAAAGTCACTAGAATCTAAGAAGGGGAAATAGGGAAGACTCACTGAAAGGGCTAAAGCAGAGAAGATTTTGCTTTAGGAATATCATTTTGGCCAGTAAGTGGAGATTGGGCTGAAGGTAGAAACATTGGAAACCAGTTAGGAAAAGATTACAGTATCCCAGGGTCTGGTGGCAGTGGGAGTGGAGAAGGGTGGAGAGAAAGGAGAGGTGTCCAGAACAGCGTTGCAGAACAGAAGTATAATGAAAACCACATAAATATTCTAGTAACCACACTATGAAAAAGCAAAAAGATAAACCTAGAATTAGTAATATATTTTATTTAAAATAGTATTTTATATGTACAAAATATTCAGTATTGATATTTTTATGTTCTTTTTTCATATACAGTCATTAAAAGCTGGCATATATTTTATACTTAGAACACACATCTTAATCCTTACATTAATTATCTTCAGGAATACTTGATTTTGATTTATATCTATCAAGATCTACCTTGAATTACAACCTCATCTTGATTTAAATTTTATGAAATTTATAATTGCAAAGTAAATTTGCAAATCCAAGTGGTTCCAAATATACTTTAAAATTTCCAATAACTGTGTGTTAGTTTATATTTAAATTTTTTTAATTAAAATTGTTTTCACTTTTTTTATTGTTGTTCAAGTACAGTTGTCTCCATTTTACCTCCACAACGTCCCCCAACCCCAGCCATCCTCACTTCCCACCCTTGATCCTACTCCCTTTTGGCTTTGTCCATGTGTCCTTTATACATGTTCCTGAAAACCCTTCCCCATTTTCCTCCATTGTCCCCTCTGACCTCCCCTCTAGTTACTGCCGGTTTGTTCTTAATTTCAGTGTCTCTGGTTATATTTTGCTTGCTTGTTTGTTTTATTGATTAGGTTCCATTTATGGGTGAGATCATATGGTCTTTCACTGCCTGGCTTATTTCACTTAGCATAATGCTCTCCAGATCCATCCATGCTGCTGCAAAGCATAGGGGCTCCCTCTTTCTTTCATAGAATTCCATTGTGTAAATGTACCATAGTTTTATGATCCACTCATTTACTGATGGGCACTTAGGTTGCTTCTAGCACTTGGCTATTGTAAATTGTGCAGCTATGAACAATGGGGTACACAGCTTCTTTTCAATTGGTGTTTCAGGATTCTTAGGGTCTAATACCAGTAGTGGGATTGCCAGGTCAAAAGGCAGTTCCAGTTTGAGTTTTCTGAGGAAATTCCATACTGTTTTCCACAGTGGCTGTACCAGTCTGCTTTCCCATCAACAGTGTAGTAGGGTTTGCTTTTCTCCACAAGTTCATCAGCACTTGTTGTTTGTTAATTTGTTTATGATGGCCATTTTGACCTGTGTGAAGTGGTATCTCATTGTGGTTTTAATTTACATCTTTCTGATAGCTAGTGATGCTGAATATCCTTTCACATTGTCTCTGGACCCTCTGTAAGGCCTCCTTGGAGAAGTGTCTGTTCAGGTCCTTTGCCCATTTCGTAATTAATTGTTTATCTTCCTGGATTGGAGTCATGTGTTATTTTTAAATTTTTTTATTAAAGTTTATATTCATTAGTATTTTATATTAGTTTTAGGTGTATATTCTAGATAAAATTTTAAAATAAATTAATGATCCCATGGTTTACTGGCATTGAAAAATTAAATCAATAACAGGTAAGAATATAGTTCACAAAAGCTGATAGGTCAAAAGAATGCTATGAAATATGGGGTTAATTTTGGTCACTATATTATGTTTATTACATGTCATATGTTTTCTTCGCATTTTAGACTCATTTAATCTTTACAACAACCCTATAGACAGATTCTATCATCATCGTCATCTTCATTGTCATCCTTCTCTACTTTAAAGATGAAGAAAGTGAATCAGAAGGTGACTGGCAAAGGCAAACTCACAACTGGTACGAGCCAGAACCCAAGTTCAATCCCTGTCATCCTGGGGCCTATGTCTGGTGACCTTAACCTCCATGCTCTATAACACCTTTCACTCTGCTGCTTGATTTTAAAACCATGTGATGAAATTTCTTGTATGATAGTAACTCAAAGTGTGTTTATGAGTGACTACAAAAGAATCCTTCATAGTATGCCATAAGGCATCTATCTATACACATGTAGAATTCCACAATGTTTCCTAATTCTGTCATATTTAACTTTTTATCCAGGAACTTTGCTGGAGAGAAAAAAAGAATGCTTCTTTATCAAACTTGCACAACTCCAAGTATGATGGTGAGTGCTAACACTCAAGAGAACAAAATTAAGATTCAAAATGATCTTGAAAGAGCCAACATTTTGTCTTTTTAACAAGATCAACATTTGATTCCTACTTCAAGATTAAAAGTGACAACAGTAAAAGTAAAAAACACACAAAACAGAATGAAAATACAGTCTTGACAGCAGCAGACTTGAAAAAGAGTTTGAAGTGCCTTAATTGACCAACAATTCCAGCAACTAAACCAAAGATGATGTCACCTAATGACAGCCATCACACCAAACTCTTTGCCAACACACTGAATTTTCTATATTTCATTAAGAGGAAAAAAATACTGTTCAAATCGACTGAGATTTTCTCCATCATTGCACTCAGCACTAGTCAGACCATAAATGGAATATTGAATCCAGTTCTAGATACTATGATATGGGACATAATAGAGTGAATTTAGAATAGTTTAACTGGGAGTTATCAGAATCTGGTCTGAGAATCATGCCATGAAACAGTGGTTGAAAACTAGAAAAGGAGAGATTTAATTGATAACAGAATAGAATATTTTTTTAAAGATTTTATTTATTTATTTATTTTAGACAGAGGGGAAGGGAGGGAGAAAGGGAGGGGAATAGCAATGTGTGGTTGCCTCTCGTGTGCCCCCAACCGGGGACCAGGCATGTGCCCTGACTGGGAATCAAACCGGCGACCCTTTGGTTCGCAGCCCGCGCTCAATCCACTGAGCTACACCAGCCAGGGCAGAATAGAATTTTTAAATATTAGAAGATGGGGAGAGGTGCATGTTATTCAAGAAGGAATAGACATTTTCTCTAATGTTTCAAGAGAAAAATATAATAACAGTGGATAAGAGAGGCCAGAAGACAGATAACGTAAGTTTAATAATGGAAATGCTTGCCTTATGAAGAACTCAGCTCTCCATCTCTGAAACTAAGCAAATCGAGTATGAATAAATGTCAACCAGTTTTTTTTTAAATCCTCACTGATGATATGTTTTTATTGAATTTAGAGGAAGGGGAAAGGGTGGCGGGAGAGAGACAGAGAAATATCAATTGGCTGCCCCTGTACCCACCCCAACCAGGGACTGAACCCAAAACCTAGGTATGTGCTCTGAGCAGGGATTTAACCCACAACCTCTTGGTATATGGGTCAACTCCAATCAACTGAGCCACCCAGCTAGGGTAATGTCAGCCTATTTTTGTGGAGTTTTCTGACTTGAGAATGTTTGGATTAAGTAACCACTGAGCCTTTTCCAATTTTAGATTTTATTAATTAACCTCTTTTTGCAAACATCTCTATTTTATCATGTACCTGAATTTTAATTAAATGTTACTTCAGCTTTATTAAACAAATTAAATAGCTTTGTTAATTTAGTACTTGTTACTAATAACAATGCCAAGTGCAAATATGTTATTAGAGAATAATGAAGGGAAATAATCAGTGTTCAAATAACTTTTGTTTACAATTAAAATCTTGTAATAATCTCCAAATTTATCACAACACAGGGGAGCCTTTTAAGATACAAATTTAGTGAACTGGTACAAAGAAAAGATAATTAATGGGATCTCAATGTTCCTTTGTACCTCTCAGGGCTTGTCACTAATGAGAAAATCCATTTAATTAAAACAATTGACTACTGTATGCTCCTATAAATTTTGTGTTTAAAAATAGATACTGCGAGATCTTATCTCAATATAGTAGAATTATAGCTTCCAACAGAAGAGTTGGGCCATAGAGCAACACTTTTTAAAAATATTACTTTTAGCCCTGGCTGGTGTAGCTCAGTGGATTGAGCGCGGGCCTGCGAACCAAAGGATCGCGGTTCGATTCCCAGTCAGGGCACATGCCTGGGTTGCCAGGCCAGTTCCCGGCAGGGGACATACAAGAGGCAACCGCACATTGATGTTTCTCTCCCTCTCTCCTTCCCTTCCCCTCTAAAGATAAATAAATAAATAAATAAATAAATAAATAAATAAAATCTTTAAAAAATATTACTTTTATTTATTTATTCTTTTATTTACTTTAATTGAATTTATTGGGGTAACATTGGTTTGCAAAAACATACATGTTTCAAGTGTACAACTCAGTAAAACATCATCTGCCCCCACTGCCCCAAGGGATACTGCCCCAAGATACCCAATAGGGTCTCTTTCCAACCTCATTTTCCCCTGCTTTGCCCACCTCCACCTGGTCCTATAACAGTGGATAATTGTACCAGTGGGAAATAGTAACCCACCCCACCATTCTTTTGACATTGTTTCTAGAAGTGCAGACTCTGACTAATATGTGACTTGTAGATGAACAGCATGTTTGTACAAGAATCCTGAGAACTAATTTCAAAAGTCACAGATCCAGTGATGTGGATCCTGGCCCGCAGAATCCGTGTGTTGTGGTGGCTATGAAGAAATACACACGGACAACAGAAGTCCTGCGGAGAAGAAGGGACGGCATGGCCACTCACTAAGTGAGAGAGGGCCCTGACCCCTGCCTGGACACATTTTTATTGTTTTTCTGGGTACACTACATGGAGAATGATCCTCACTTACCATGCACAGGTTTGCTGTAGGTGGTTACCTTTTACAGATAACAAAGGAAAGAATGTTGCTAATTACTTCAAAGAGAAGGATGTTACAGGTCAAGGGGAAAAAGTGGTTGAACTGATTACACTCCATATTTGGGAGATTTAGCTCAGATTTTAGGAAGTTACAGTAAGTACTTGCTGCCTCAATTCAGGGTGAGGGAGTTTTAGCAAAAGCAAGTCTCATAGCAGCCTAGGTACAATGCAGGCCTGATTCCCCATGGGAGAACCTATCTGTAAGCATGGCTCCTGTGTACCGGAACTTTGCTTCCCGCTGGCTTTTCTGAGTGGGACCTGGGCTACATTCCCATGCCATGTGGAATGGTTCCCTATAACTCAGACCTTTAGGCATCCCAGCTCCAGGAGATTTTCTGACATTCAGCCATGGATCCAGCATGATATGAAGTCAGGATGATGAGAAGCCAGGATGACTAAACCAGGATGCTGCAAACTGTATCATCGCTTGCCTTATTGGAAATGGACTGTGCTCATCTGCATGTAGAGAACTTTGCAACCCCCTCCCTTGATCTCTTTGTTCTGCTCCTCTCTCCCTCCTTAGAAAAATCTCTACCTCCACTGAGATGTGGAGATGGGCTTTGAGACATGAGTCCCCCATCTTCCAGATGGCTGGCATCTACAAACAAACCACTTTCTTTTACATCAGCACCTGCCTCTCCAGTATGGAGTATTGGCTTTCATAGCAGCAGGCAGCCGGACCTGCGTTTTGGTTACAGCCTCACCCCTCTTTCCCTTTGGCTGTAACCATGCTGTTGTTTGTGTCTATGTGTTGTGCATATATGTTTTTGGCTAATCCCTTTACCTACTTTCATCTAGTCCCCCCTTCCTACTCCCCTCTGACAGCTGTCAGTCTGTTTCACGTATCCATGCCTCTGTTTCAAAGTTTACTTTGGAATAGTCATCGGCACTTCATCTTTTTGAAATTCTTGTTGAATTTTAGTTATGAAAGATTTTTTGGATTGAAACTGCCATGTGATCTTTGCTAAAAGGATTAAGTCTCTGGAAACAAATGCCGGCTAAGCTAATTATTTTAAATGTAGATGTCCAGCTGGATCTACATCTCAGACCTAACAGGCAACACACAACTTTAACAATTGTTCAGAGAGCTGGGAAAAAAAATGCGAGGCTTTTCTCAGAATGCAAAGGGATGGTTACATAATGCATTTCTGATCTAGCAGTTTGATTCTTCTATATCTTAAATGAGATGGCAAAAAATAGTGCTTTTTCCCCCTGGGACCATGAGACAGTATTAAGTAACTCAAAAATTTCAAATCTGGTTTGGATAATATTCTAACAACCTAAAAAATACAACTGCTACATGGATACATTTCCACATATATTCAAACCCAACATAAAATAATGTTTTCTATGGCTCTGAGAAGCATTTAGTGGGTTCAGATTTTTATCTTATTTGTTGAATCCATAAATTGCTGAATGGTTTGATGATGTCCAAGACACACAGACTTATTTCCACAGATGAAACTGTAGCCTAGGAATTTTCATATTTATCAAGTCACTAAAATGCTTTTGTTTTGTTTTTAATTCTATATCTCTAAACCGTGATGCCAAGTTTAAATCATGTTGAGATGAAGGACAAATTACTGAAGTCCATTACAAGACCCAGTTGGGAAGGTCCTTCAGTCTTCTCCTCCTCTCTCCTTTCCTCTCATTCTTCCCCAGTCCTCCTTCAATTTCTTTTACTCTTCCCTCCTTCATCCTGCCTTTTAAATTAAAAAATGCATGTTGTAAAAGGTTTGAATACCATACTATTTTTCTTTTATAGATTAATTCCGGCTCCACTCATAAAATACTATCATGAAGGTGGTACTGTTAAATACAGACCCAGACCAAAGTTTGCCTTTTACCTATTGATGATCTTAGATCATCATATATGATGTACTTCCATGTAACTTAAAGCTTTTTGATATGAAAAACTATGCATAAGATATAAATATGAAAATAATTTTAAAGTATTAATTTTAAGTGATTTCTAATTTTCTCAATTTTAAAGCTCAATCTGGTGTTGACAATTGCAACTGTATATGTATGGATATATTTTTACCATTTAAAAATTCTGCTACAGATTCTTGTTCTGCAGCTCACTGTATATTAATTGTTTGTGTGCATATATTGAACAAATACTGAGTGATAATAATTTCAGTCCAATACTTGAGGTCCTAAGCTTACCTGCTTACATTGTGATAATTTTGAAATCCCCAATGTATTGACTAAAGATGTGAAATGGCACAAACAAATGAGCCCTAATTAATTACCACAAGGCATTATTCACTGTGCTGTAACAAAAGAAAATTAACAGTTAAGGAACAGGGCAAAAAGGGAGAAGTGAGTCCTATCCAGCTGAAATACTCACACAGGGCTTACCCAGCTGGGACCTTTTAAAGTTTTCCTTTGGGGTTGTTACCTGGCAGAAAAGGGGGAAAATGCAAAATTCTGTTACTGCAAAGTTAATGTGTGAGGACAGCCCCTACTGCCAAAAAGTCCCCAACCAATGCCACTGTGAGTCTCACTTTGATGGCGTAGGCAGTTATTCTTTCTAAAGAACATTTAAGTGACTGGTGGAGAAGAATGAGGAGGAGAAAACAGAGCACATGCAGGAAGATTTTTAATTAATGATTTGATACTAAAATTTTCTCAGTAAAGATTTTAGCTTTTCTTATAATTCCTTGAGTTTTCTTTGCATTTTTCAATGAAGTGTTAAAAGTCTGCAAAACTTTCCTGAGACTTTCCCTACTGCCAGAGGGAATAATGAGATGCTGGCCAGTAGGGCTGCTTTCATCCGCCCAGAGCAGCAGTGTGTCCTCTCTGAGGGTAACCATCACCAGCCTAGTCCTTTCATCAGCACACGGACTGACAGGTGGAAATCTGTAGAGTTCAACAATCTTAACTGCCTGTGTGGAGGGTAAGAGGAGGTTTAAAAATAAAGTTTAAAACCTGGCACACATGGTTTCTAAAGAGGGCTTTCATATTTCCAAATAAAAATGAAGTCTTCACTTCAGCCAGTTAAAGCTAAGCTAAGAAGGCAATGAAATGTGAGTTTAGCATTCATGTATTATTTTTAATGATAGCATTATATCTAGCAAGTAGATCTTGCATAAGAATATATGCAATAATTGAGAAGCAATCATTGTAAAGTTAAGAAGTAAGCAAAAATCACACACCTTATCTGTCCTCTACATTAGTTATATTTCCCTTCGGTTTTGTCACAACAAGCACTGGTATTTTTTTTCAAAAAGCATTGTGGAATTCTTCTAAAATATTAAAAACAAAATTATATTTTGCTTTCTTGATTTTAAAACTAAACAGAATACGACACCCAGAATGCGTAGGAGACGGAAAGAGGGTGGTAGAGCACCCAAGCAGTTGCGTGTGACATCTGGACGGCAGGCTGGCTGTCCTGCTCTAGGACAGGCATGTGACAAGTGGGCCTTATGGTCCTTCAGGCTGTTTCTGTCTGAAAAATGGAAGAAAACCCAAATCCTTACCCCTCAAAGTAATTGCTTTAATGATACAATCATTCCTTTTAAAGTGTAAAAGAAACATTTAACACAAACTCAAAATAAAATAATGATGTTTGCTTGTAATTACAGGTCACTTTTGGCTTTCCTAAAAGACATAAAATACACAGGGCTACACTGTGGATACATAAGGGAAATTATGTGGAGCTCTTTGTGGGTGGTATCGCAACTAAGTTTGAGTTGAATAACAGAGTCTTCTGCAGTTGGTCTTTTTAAAACAAATAAATAAATAAAAGGTAAATAGACTTGGAGGAACAGCCCTGCATGATCGCAGAGAAAGTGGTTGCTTATGTGGTAAGATTTGAAAGACATCTGCCGACCTACCCAAAAATATTTTTGCCATCAGCCTGTGGTATTACCAAAAAATTTCTCACCATTCCTTTGGGACGTTATCTCCAAAAGTCCATTGAAATGCAAACACATTACCTCACAGCTCTTACATATTAATACATTATCACTCATTACCATATTAGTAAGAATTTATTCTTTGTGCAAGACAATTTAGGTGAAAGTGAGAAATTGGTGACCAGCCAAACAAACAAAAAAAAAATGAATGAAAGAAAAAGACTAGAATGGAAAGAATGCACTTGCATTTCGCAGAAGAGCCTGAGAGGCAGTGAGTACCTAGATCAGAGGGAGGGACAAGGGCAGGGAACAGGGCAGGGAAAGGAGGATTTTCTCCTATAGCCATCTCTACATTCCTAAATTACAAAATTTCTTCCTCTTTATATCCAAAGCATTTTTATTTTTTTATTTTTAACATTTTATTTATTTTTTTTAAGATTTTATTTATTTATTTTTAGAGAGGGAAAGAGAGGGAGAAAGAGAGGGAGAGAAACATCAGTGTGCGGTTGCCTCTCACGTGGCCCCCACTAGGGGCCTGGCCTGCAACCCAGGCATGTGCCCTGACTGGGAATCGAACCTGCGACCCTTTGATTCGCAGCCCGCGCTCAATCCACTGAGCTACGCCAGCCAGGGCTGTATGGTTGCCTCTTATGTGTCCCATGCTGGGAACTGGCCTGCAACCCAGGCATGTGCCCTGACTGGGAATCGAACCGCGATCCTTTGGTTCACAGGCCCGCGCTCAATCCACTGAGCTACACCAGCCAGGGCTATCCAAAGCATTTTTAAAACACTCTTATGATAGGCATCCTATACTTCCTTATTTTGGTGGTGGTTATACCTGTTTGTCCCTTGCCTATTTTGAATTCTCCTTAAGATCTTGGTATCCTCACAGCTCCTAGCAGAGGCCTTGTACATAAGTGCTGTACTAATACTCATTAAAAAAACAAATAATAACAATTCACTGGTGATGATTACAGTGGAATCTTAGCAAGTGGGAAATCAGGTTTTCTCATTTTCACATAATCCAAGCAAAAGTTTAAAAAAATTGGTAATCAAATTGCTTACCTGACTAGTTATCACAGCACATTCTATTCCCTCCCAGGATGCTAATACTTTGTCTACTTAGAGGGTTTTTGTTCATCGTACATCAGTTTCCCTGGCTGAACTTTGTATTATGAGATGAATAATGCCAAAATGTATTCATCATTTTAATATCTTTTGTATCATTTTAATATCTTGTCTCCATTTCTCTATATCCCACCAGCTGCTTCCAACCTCCCAACCTCCCAACCTCACCATTTCTGACCCTATCTAACAAGAGAAGGAATGAAAGGAGAAAAAGGAAAGGGGAGAAAGGATGAGAAAGGAAAGGAGGGAAACAAGACATATATTAAGAATCACTTTATTTTTCTTCCAAGGGAAGCCGTGACTAAATATTACACTTGTGCTGATAGCATTTTAGTTGCTTGGCCTTTTCCCGAGGCAGAGGTGAGTCCTTGTGAGTCCTTGCAGTAAGTACTGAGTGAAGCAGGCTGGGGTGGAAAGCAGCAGTGCGGAGGGATCGTTTCAGGGTCATGCCAGCAGTTTTAAGTCTCTTTCATCTCATTACTACTCTTTCAGAATGGAATTCTTTATATGATTGTATCATGCCAACTAATTCCCTCATTTTGTAGGTTAAACAGGCTTGGATGTCATTATGCGGCTTTCCTGGGGTGCTCTACAAAAGATTACTGAGAAATTGGAGCTACATTTCACGAAGGTCTTAATTCATACTATTCAGATAACGTTATACCCCCTCAAATTCCTTCAGTCACAGAAGTTGAACAAGCCCATCTATTCTTTCAGAGATATTGTTGAGGAACTGTTTGCTGTGTCATGGTCCGTGATTTCACGGGTCATTAGCCATGCATGCAGCCACTGTACAAAAACTGCTCAGGCAGTGACTTTTCTGAGTAGGTCTCTGGAACAGTCCCATTATCCTTGGGTCTTTTAGGGCAATGCTGTTTCATTTGCTTTTAATGCATGGCTTGGAAGCCTATGTTTCAAGTAGGGGGGGCATCAAGCTTATGTACACATGGCTACTTTTATCAATATTATTTTTACTCAGACTACAAGGGCATGCAATGGTGTATGTACTAGGTTAGGTCTTCATCTTATTCATTTTTCTATTCTCCAGCACACAAAGCCTAAACATGATAGCTATTCAATAAAAGTTGAATGAGTATAATTTTAATTGTGAGTAGACCAAAGCATGTAGACTTTTCCACCCAGCAGTCTCATAGTAGATTTAACAAGCATGGGCTTTCCAGTCAAGATTGTAAAAGACTCACAAAAAAGAAACTGACAGTTCACATGTCAGTACCAGTAGTTTCTCCATTTGAGATGTGTGAGACAGGATCCAGAGAGTCCAGAACAGTTTTAGAATCATGAGGTGAACGCACTGTCCTGCATTTTGGTGAAGTGTGCTATAGTTTGGGGGGATCATCAGAGCTCTACAGAGCCGTGAGTGCATTGAGAGTCATAACATGGGGGTGGTTTCTAAGAAGTACAGTTTTATCATTTCTAAAACCTCTGTTGCTTGATCCCTACATCCCAAGAAAACTGAGGGGAATGAAATTATAACCCTACAACAAACAAACAAATTTTTAAAACTTTCTGTTTCTCAGGAAAGAAGTTTTACTCTAGTATATTTTTTCAAACATGCCTCTGAAATTTCAAAAGATTTATGCAAGTGCAGGAAGAATGCTCTCTCACCATGGCAACAAAGATTGAAGTGATGATTCAGCAGTTCTTAGCTCCAGTAGATATAACACTTCATTGACATCTGTAATGCTTGTGTTTTTAAAGCATCAGGAAGACAAGAAATAAATTCACCTTGGTATTATTATAAAGCTTGAGGAAATTTTCTATCCTTCCCAGGAGTTCGAGCAATCTTCTGGAGTTGGATACAGCAGAATTCTGCTGTAGGAATTAGGCTTCTCAGAAACTCTTGCTATATTTTTGTTTTTAGTAAATAATTCAGTGGAATTGTTTTCTGTTTTACAACCTGTAAATCTATGGTCACTTCCTCAGTTAGTTTTCCAACAAACGAAGTAAAATCAATTAAAAACATGACCATCTGATTTTGTGTTTCCTTACAAGGGACAAGTGTGGTCACAAAGCAAAGTACCCTGAAGTTTCATAAGGCCTCCACTAGCAAAAAAGGGAAAAAAAAAAAAAAAAAAGGATGTGAACTCTACAGAAGAGCTCCAAACCAGCAATCATCTGTTCTCTATAGGAAGATTCCAGCAGTCTTTTGGGTAACAAATTTGGAGAAAGCCTATCAAAGACTGTTTATCTATCACTAAGAGTAAGTCAAAATATTTGAAGGATTAGCACAATTATACTCACATTTGGAAAAAAATAAATCATTGTTTTATGTGAGACTTTGGGATTTGTGCCATTGCTTCTGAAAATATTTGAAACAAAGCAGTGTCTCTCTTCCATGGAAGTCATTTATACTAAATTTATAGAAACTGCTTTTTAGACATGCAATTAAAAATATCAAAATAATTTAATAACAGATACACAACACATACAAGTGTAGAAAGTTGTACAGAAGGAAGAAGAGGAAACATTATATCAGTAAAATACTGTCTAAATAGACTCTTTGTAAACAAAATTATTTAGTACTTGACAGTGTAAAATATGACAAAAAACCTGACAGAAACAAACAAAAACATTCAAACTGTTGAGCTCGTTCAGTAAAATGATAATGTTTTAAAAAATAAAGATTAAAATAATCTAAAATTTAAAATAAACTCTTGTTTGCCAGCAATATGCAGGTAAATACATACTATATTATCATTTATACAAAAGGAACAAAATTATAAAACTTAGGACTACTCTCAACCCAAATTAAAATATATAAAGGGAAATATTTGCAGATAAGCTTAAAAATGTTTTTATATTATATTTATTGACAGGAAGATTAGTAAAAGTGTCAATACTTCCCAAAGTAATTTATTGGCTTTGTGAAATTTCAATTCAACTTCAAGAAAGATGGGAAATTTTGAACAAGTAAGAATTTTGGAAAAAGAATCACTGTGTCCTGTTTCTACTAGCTATCAAAGTATAATATAATCCATGATAATCAAAACAATACAGTTTTGGCAGAAGAGCTGGTGACCTAATGAAATTAACAGAATAAACGGAGTAGAAAATAACCTATTGTAGAATAATACTTTAATGTATAATAAAGGTGGGATCACAAATTTGTGGGGAGAAATTATTCATTAAGTAGTACTGAGAAAGTGATTTATTATTTGAAAGGACACATCAGAGCCTTACTTTGTAATTTCTATAAAAATTTAGCCCAGGCTGGTGTGGCTCAGTGGATTGAGTACGACCTGTGAACCAAAGAGTTGCTGGTTAGACTCCCAGTCAGGGCATATGCCTGGGTTGTGGGTCAGGTCCCCAGTAGAGGCCTGTGAGAGGCAACCACATATTGATGTTTCTCTCCCTTCCTTCTAAAAATAAATAAATAAAATCTTTAAAAAATTCTATATAGCAAAATGTAAAACACAAAGTCATTAAAAATAACTCTGGCCTGTGTAGCTCAGTTGGTTGGAGCATTGTCCAGTAAAGCAGAAGTTTGCAGGTTTGATCCCTGGTTGGGTGTGTACGAGCAGCAACTGTTTCTTTCTCTCATCGATGTTTTTCTGCCTTTCTCTAAAATCAATAAGCATATCCAAAGATGAGGATTAAAAAAATAGAAAAGTTATGTGTGTGTTTATCATCCCTTGGATTAGAATAATCCAGTTTAAACAAAATAAATTAAAATAATAACAAAGAGGAAAAATTTATCAAATAGCTTCTGGATATTAAGAAACATAATTAAGTAAAAGTAAAAGAGGAAACAAACTTAGAAAAATGTCCAGTAAATATATCAAAAACACTGCCAATAGGAAAAATATGTCCTAATGAAAGCTGATGAAATAAATGCAAAAGAAAAAATGTAAAAGTCCAAGGCTTATTAAAAGTATTTAATCTCAGTAATATATACTTGTTAGGTATGTAAATTTATATAACTCTAATAAAAATATGGCAATGTATACAAAAGTCTTAAAATTTTTCCTACCCTGTGAGTGAGTAATTCATTTCTCATAGGGATGTATTTTAATGAAATATAGATATGGGTAGAAACTTACATTGAATGAGAACTCACTTTTATGTTAAGAGAAATGAAGAAAAAAATCTTACATCTCCCCAAACCAGAATGTTTACAAACCCTATAAATTTTATACAAAGCTAAAATAATTTTTCACAGAATATTGCATAATGTTAGAAAATGCACACGACAAAATGTTAATGCAGAATTGAAGTGGCTTACATAATAGGGTTTTAAAAATCACTGTAAAATTGTATACATATGGTATATGAGGTCTGTCCAGAAGGTAACCAGACATGTAATAAGAAAAAGAGACATTTATTGAAGAAGGTACAAGATACAAGAAACATTGTACGTAGGAGAGTGATGCCTCAGTCCTCTTCAAAGTAGACACCTTGAGACCTCACTCAGTTCTCTCAATCGCTATCAGCTGCCCCATCATATTTTCCTGAATCTCATTGCTGGTCTGAAATCTGTTCCCTTGCAAAAGTAATTTTAGTTTTGGGAAGAGCCAGAAGTCACAGGGCACCAAATCTGGGCTGTAGGGGGGCTGAGTCACCTGAGTGATTTGATGATTAGTGAAAAAAACTACAAGTCATGATGTATGAGTGGTCATGTTGTTGTGATGAAGCTGCCAGTTACCATTTGCCAAGAGCTGCGGCCTTCTGAATCATCCAAATAGTTTCTGTGGAGGAACGTTCAAGCTTAACACAAACTTTGATACAGATTCACTGCTCTACTTGCTCAGTCATTTTGAATGCAATGGCTACACAGTACTCACTCAATGGTGTCTCCTGACCCCACTGACTAGTGCAGTGAAGTCATCATTGTTCATGCATGCACATTCCAGTCTACTCTCCTTGGCTGCCAGGTTTCATCAATGTTGCACAAACTGTTCATGTTATATTAACCATGGCTAGATTTTTCCCAGAAAGACCTCATATATCACTTTCTCTGTAAATTAATACTTAATGTATATTTACATGTACATACATATATATGTATCGAACTTATGACTTACAAAAATTCACACTTGCACAAATGTGTGTCATTATGGAATGAATTGTGTCCACCCCCCAAATTCATATGTTGAAGACCTCACCTTCCGACCTCCAATGTGAATGTATTTGTAGATCGGGCCTTCAAGAAGATAATTAAATTTATATGCTATCAAAGGTGGGGCCCTAATCATATAGGGCTGGTGTCTTCATAAGAAGAGCAAGAGAAACCAAAGATCTCTCTCTTTCAACATGCTCACCAAGGAAAGGCAATGTTAGCATATAGGAGAAAGTGGCTGTCAGCAAGCCAGGAAGAGAGTTCTTACCAAAACCAACCTGGGCAGCACTTTGATCTTGGACTCTGAGCCTCCAGAAATGTGAAAGAATAAATGTCTGTTGTTTAAGCTACCCAATCTGTGGTATTCTATTATGGCAACCTAAGAAGATTAACACATCTATCCATAAGGATTGTTTGTTAATTGCTTTTATTAGTGAAAAACTAGAAACAAGGGTTCATCAGTATGAAAAACGTATTTTTATAAATTCATTCATAGACTGAAATATTCTGCAGTTGTTCAGTAAAGTGTTGTTTTATACAATGATATAGCAATGCCTACAAGAAATCAACTCAGAGCAAATTATTTTATTTCTGTTTTTTAAATATATGCATATGCTTTCTTATGCAAAGAAAAATAAATATGTGGCCATATAACCACCTCCTTGATAGCACTGGTTAAATATGGGGGGGGATGTGGAGAAAAGGAAGGGATTCATTATATTGGGCAGGGGGCAGTCAACAGAAACTGTTGCTTTTATTGAATATACATCTTTATTTGATTTTGACAACATTCTTGAATTAATTTAGTAATGTTACAATAATTGTAAGTCTTAAAATTAAAGAAATGAAGTGACTATCTGTTTCATGAAATTAAAAGATTTTTCCTTTTTTTACGTTTTTATTGTGCTTTCTGTATTTAGAGGAACATAATTCTTATATTAAAATTTTATTCAAGTATAGAATTCTTAAGTATAAGTATATATATGTTTATAAGTTGATAATTTTTTCAAAAATTAAACATAGATGTTCAATTAGCACCAAGATCAATGAACAGACCATTACCAGACTTCCTGGCCCCTTTTCTGCCCCATTCCCTTTCATGGGTAACAGCTGTATGACTACTAGAAACATAGATTAATTTTGACTTTTTACTTTTTTGGAGGCAAATCTTAAAATATCTAATCTTTGATGTTTAACTTCTTTAATGCAACATTATATTGGCAAGGCTCATAATGTTGCATAAAAACCATGTTTTACAATAGAATATCTACTTGTATTTCAATAAAGCATTTGAGTCATTAAATTCTGAAAAAAATTAGAGTGAAATAAATTGTTTGTTGTGGAAATTCAGAGCAATATAATTGCCCTTTGATTTACCCAAACAACAACAAAAGATTGTTCTTGCCAACTGTTAATAATTCACTATTTACTGAAGCTTTCCAAATGGTCAAATGCCTTGGTGCTCCTAGAAATGATACCTATACTTACTTCTCACACAAACAATAACTTCCAAAAGCATCTTGGGTAGATCTTTTTGTCATTGCCTTTGGGAGCTAAGGGATTCTACTTCTTCTTGATCCAGAATGATGCATAACAAAAGTGGTTGACATCTACAAGCCAAAGATGAACTTGATGGAGATAATCATTTACAAGTCAATTATATAAGTTTAACCTTTTTTCCAAATCCAGGATGGAGTATAAATAGCCTGATAAATTAGTTTAAAATAATTTTTTAGATAGAGTGAAGACTAGCTGTGAAAATTTATATACCCTCCTAATAACAGGCATAAGAGAAACCCAGTTTGTTTGACCTAGGGAATTCACAGAGAAAGCTGATTATCTTGGGCAATGGTGAGTGAGATCTAAAGTTTCAGAGGTTGACAAATTTCCCCCGAAACCTCCGTGCAGGGCAACTTACTGAAATGTTATCATCTTCCACATCCCCTTTGAAAAAACAAGTTTTATGTTCTGAAAATCTGCCTTTTGTTGTTGCTGTTGTTAAAAGCCTAGCTTCAGAATGATGAGAGATGAAGGCTCCTACATGGGAAGGAACAGGAGGAATCTGAATTTCATGAGAGGTGGAACACAGGACCCCAGCTGTTTTCTTTTCTTCTTCCGGTGGGCATAGAACAGCCAGGTGAACACTGGCATGATGTTCTGCTCCCTGTTGAAACACTTTTTATCCCAGTTGCTGTCTTAACAAATTTCTATATATCCTTTGTGTTAATTCCAGAGTAGAAGTCAGGATGGTATTAAATTTGCATTGAAGAAAATATCTGAGTAAAAGAAAATAAGGAGGGGGTCAAATGAAGCTGGAAGATTCATCAGAACCCAGCGTAATTTACAAAGAGGGGGAGAGGATGTAAGTTTTGGTGGAAGTGTCCTGGATGCCTAACAGTTTAAGAAAGGCTTAGCAAAGCCTTCTGGAGTCCTTGATCCAAAGTTACCTTTGGTTCCCCTGTTGCACGCAGTCAGGTCTTTGGTTCAGATCATTGGCACTGTGGGAGCCTGGCCTCTGCAAACCAGCGGAGTGGTGAATTCCAAAGTGCAGCAGCGGGGCTCAGTCCAATGCCTCCTAGAAGTGGAATATGTCTGCGGGTACATTCTCACGTCCACCGCCCCCTTCAAAGGGGGTGAACTTCACTCACTATGAGTGTACTCATAATTCACTTCTTCCTGAAGCTTCCTCAGCATTCCTGGATAGAGCTGCTAATTCTTCCTTTGAAGTACTGCAGATACTTCTGATAACACATTTCTCCACCCAGGCAGAAATATTTGGTTAGAAGTCTCTCACTCCTCGGAGATGTTTGAGAAGAAGATCTATGTGTTTTCATCATCATGGTGTGAGACCACACACAGTGACTGGCACATAAAGAGATCAAATGCCAGTCATTTCATGAAACTCTGTTCTGTATTTTCTTATTACCAATTGAATTTGTACTTTAGTGCTTACAGTAGATCTTATAACACCAACCTGACTACAAGCTCCTTTCAAACAGCCAAAAAAAACAATAGTTCATATGCTGTTTTAACTTTTTAATTTTGAAATATTTCAAATTTACAAACACAGGGTCCTTCAGAGCATAAGGATCTGTGTCAATGTACCGTTCACGGATTCATGAAACTGCCCTGACCTGACTCTGGCATTATCTATTCCTATCAGTTGGAATACCTGCTACTTAATACCACAATATACTTTCATAACTGCTTACATCTGTATTCTCTATTCTATCTTCTTGGAATTCCTTTCCCTGTTTCTTCTTCTGTTTCTAAATATGGCACAAAATGGTACTGAAATGGTATGTCTTGAACCAAATCTTCTCTTTATTTCTCTACTAATTCAATTATTCTGTCCCATATATTATGATATTATTTATGTCTATTATAGTATTTATATATTTTGAATTATAATAAATATTCATGACATATTTTTCAAAATATCTTTTAGCAATTTTGTCCTAGCTGTTTTAAATTTTCTGTCTGATAAGTTCAAGATCTGGGCCATCTTTGTGTATGATTCTACTGACTTTTTCTTTTATTGTCCACGGGCCCCATTATTTTGCTTTTTAATGTTTCATACTTTATTTTATGTAATACATTTTGTATAAAAGAATAGTCAAACTGAAAGCCAATATTAATTTCCCAAAAAGGTTATTCCCCTTCTTTTGTTTGCATGCTAGAGCAGAAAGCTGACACTGCACAATATTCAGTAACACCGGGCTGACTCTCACCACTGGCTTCGTTCACAAGCTTTGACTAAGAATCTACATTTTCCTTTTGGTATGGACTGGGATCTGAGCATTGGCATGATGTGGGAGTTTTATCTGTGCTTTAGAATTGAGCCACCAACTCTCTGTACTATGAAAGACAACCTTCTGTTTTATAGCTCAGCTACCAACCTTTTGATTCACTGGCACAAAGTCTTTGCTTTTTTGTGTCATCCCTGGTTTTCAACTCTGGAGATCTCTTTCCACCCTGATTGCCATTCTCCAGCCATACTAGGATAGCTATCTGACCTGCCAGGAGAGACGGAAGTGCCTCAAAGGTTTCCCTCCCATCCTGCCTTAGCCTGTGTGCCTGAGAGACCTGTCTTAGCTCTCCTCCCCATCAGTGCACTCCCCTCCAGTGGGTGCGGTAGAACACTTAGTGGAAACTCTGCATACCTCAGGGGTATCTCCCTCTGCAATCCTGGACTTGCCCCCAGTTTTTTTTTTTTTTTTTTTTTTTTGACTTTAGAAAATCGAATTATTTATTTACAATTATAATTCATATACTCAATTAAAACTTACATGAAAGATAATTTTATCACTTTTATATATCAAAAACACTGAGCCTGAATGTAAAGGTGTTCAAGTATAGTTTTTTTTTTGTTTGTTTGTTTTTTTTTTAATTTTTATTTTCATTGTTGATCTTGTACAGTTTTCTGTCTTTTATTCTCACCCGAACCCGCCACCCTAACCCTCCCCACCTCCCTCCCATTTCCACCCCCCCATAGTTTTTGTCCATGTGTCCTTTATACTTGTTCCTGTAAATGCTTCCCCTTTTCCCCTGAAATGCCCCCAGTTTTTTTGATACAGTACACTCAAGCACTAGGTAAAGACGTGTGGAAAATATTTGCTGGGTGGTTGTAGATTTGCTCTGTGGTTTAGGCTTCTTGAAAATCTAATCTCTCATGCCAGCCTACGCATAGCCATTAAAAGTTCATTATAAGTTTAGCTGGTTTCTCCTTACCCGGTTCTATGGCAGGCACGCCTCCTCCGCTACTTAACCTGAAGTGAGAACAGCTGTGGAGCACTTCTCCCCTGGGCAGAGCTTGTCGTTTTTCTGGAAATTCATTTATTTCGGTTTCTTTGCATCCTCTTAGGTCTCTGAAAGATTAAAAAAAAACTATGTGTTTTTGAAGGTTATCCAGCTTATTTTAGTTGTTAGAGCGAAAGCAATGATTCCTTTGTTTTTCTATAGCATAATCAGAAGAAGTCCCATATAATCATTTTATAATTTCTTAATAATATATTTAAGGTTCTGAGGTATAATTACCATACAAGAAAGAATTTTCTTCCACATTAAATGTTTCCTTGCATAATCACTTTCTTAGATAGCAAATTGCTCTTTTAGTTTAAAAGATTAATTATGATAGATTACTATATTAGGTAAAGTGAATTTTTAAGTATCCTATTTATTTGACCCATGTTTGACCCTCAAATGAATACCTGCATCATCATAGTTCTCAGAATGTAAGACGACCTGTACAATTTAAGATTTTTTAAAGAAGAAAGTTATGAATCTTTCTTTTGGGGGTCAGCTTTGATGATCACTGTGTTGTTTTAGAGCCAAAAGGACTGACATTCAAAACTGATGCTACTTCCATGAAGTGGAATAACTTTAGCAAATTCATATTCAAACAAAAGCATCTGGATTTCTGCTGTAGACCTTAACTAGGGTAGGTGCTTTCATATTCATTATCTCATTTGTACCTCAGAACAGCCCTCTGAGGAACACAAGATTGATATTCTATTTATGGATGAAGAAATTAAGGCTAAAAGACTTGCCAGAAGTTACAACACTGTTGCAGCTGTCTTAGATCCAAGTCCGTGCTCATTTCACTGCCTTTCTCACTGCACTGTCAGAGAGTTTAGGTATTTGACCATGTTTTTCAAAGTGTACTGGCTTTTAGAAATGGAACTTCAGTCTTAATAAAGAGAACTAGGTGGAGAAAAAAACCCAAGTTTTAATGATGTCTTTTCTATTTTTTTCTTCTCTAAATACATTATGCTAGTTATTTCTGGAGAGAATAATCTCCCTATATACTTCTTGTGGGCTTTTATAGCCATAGTACCCAGGCACTATGCAAGAAGATGAATTTATTCTAATGTAAGATATGAAATAGGTAGATTATTTCCTGAGCTTCATGGGCAGTACACAAATGTCCAGATCTAAGATGGTCCTACGGGCTCTTGAGAGCTCTTTAATTGAGCTTCCACACTGTTTCCAGTGGATCCCTGAAGAATAAAGCCCCAACTACTCAGCCTATCACTGAAGGATCTTCACAGTTTCATATTTCCTGCCTTTCTAGCCTTATCATCTCCCACGTGTCCCTTACACTCTGGTCATATTAATCCATTTACTACTTACTAACCATGGAGATCAACCCTGATGTGGTGGAAGAAATACTAGATTTAGAGGACAAAAGAAGACACTTGAGGAGTTGATATAAACTTGACTGCTTTTTAAACCTGCTTAGACCTCATATTATTATATCATTCCCTGTAATATGAATAGGTTGGAATAGAGGATATTGACGTTCTCTTTAAATTCTAATAATTTTTAGTTAAGTGAATTTTTTCTGTTCCAACTTGTAGTTTATTTATGTTTTTTAAATATTGACAGACTCTAAATAAATCAACATTTTAATGATCTCATACTGTTACCTTTGTAAAGAATTGCCCTAGCCAATATCATTTGATAAATACACCTTGAAATACGCAATGGTTTAACTTATAAATTTAATAATTTAAATTTATTTTAATAAAATATTATATGAAATTTGTTTCTTATTAGTTTTTGATATTAATAAACTGCATAAAAAGCATTTTTAAAATGTAAGTTCTGAAACTTAGTTATGCTTTTAAAGAAAAGACATGAAGAGAAACATTGAGTTTGTTTATAATAACATTTGGTACATGATTCCACCTGGATTAGAGAATTTTTCAACATATTTCCACATTTAGGTACTGAATGCCACTATGTTTCCAGAAGTTTCTCATCCTCCAGTCTCACTAAGAAAGTAGCTAGACCATTTGTCAACAAAGGAGAGCATTTTGTGCTGTGGTAATTTACTAACCAGATGCTGAGTTGGTCCTCTCATGCCAGGGTGCACTCTTCAGCCAGAGACTGCACCATCTATTTTAGGTTTTATGACAAATCTATGTTTTTAGAGGATTTAGAAGCAAGGCACAGAAACACTCAGCTCCTCATCCGGGTTATTCAGTCAGATTTGCCTCATTCTAAAGCCCTGTGCTTTTCTCAGGACACCTGATCCACTTCCACCTAAGTCATTTTTGTCCCTTTTACAATAGCCAAGTGCTGGAAGCAACCTAGGTGCCCATTGGTTAATGAATGGATCAAAAAACTGTGGTACATTTACACAATGGAATTCTATGCAGCAGAAAGAAAGAGCTCCTGCCCTTTGCGACAGCATGGATGGAATTGGAGAGCATCATGCTAAGCAAAATAAGCCAGGCAGTGAAAGACAAATACCATATGATCTCACCTTTAACAGGAACCTAATCAACAAAACAAACAAACAAGCATAATATAAACAAAGACACTGAATTTGAGAACAGTCTGACAGTGACCAGAGGGGGAGGGGAGGGGATTTCAGGGGAAAAAGGGAACGGTTTAGAGCAACAAGTATAAAGGACACATGGACAAAAACTATGGGGGGGGTGGAAATGGGAGGAAGGTGGGGAGGGCTGGGGTGGTGGGCTGGGGGTGGGGTAAAAAACAGAAAACTGTACAATATCAACAATTAAAAAAATACTGATTAAAAAGTTAAAAAAAACTTAAAAAAATAAAAATAAAACTTCCTTTTATTACCAAAAAAAGAAAACATGACCCATGATCTTATCGGAGTGTTGGGAGAGGAGGTGTAGATGACTATAAAGCATCCATGCAGAAAACATTGTTTTCTTCCAAGATTTCAATGCCTCACCTTTAAACTGGTTAACTTTAAACATAAAGTCAAGCAAATACTACAGTGTTTTTTAAGACAATGAAAGGAAGAAAAGTAATTTTTTTTTACTTTAAGACAACAAAGATGCAAGAAAGTTACAGAAATGAGGGGTTTGTTAGCTCTCATTTTCTGCAAGCCTCTGTTTTTAAAAAGTTTTTGTTTTTCAGTAAGAAAGATAAGACAAAGGTTAAATATGTACATCTAGGACAGAATGGTACGGTATGAAAATGGAATTTACACTATTTTAGCTATATAACTCACAATACTAAGGCAAAAGTAAATTGAGCTTATTTTGTTTTGAGCTATATATAAGTACCCTAAATAAATTTTGGTGAATACATATTTATATGTTTCTCTATTAAATTCATTTTTATTTCTCTTTCTTAATATGTAGAGATGGATCCCAATAAAATTAAGTGTTTTGGGGAGGATATAAAGAGTTTCACTTATTAAGAATTTAGGCAAATTTATGATTAATATATAGACTTATTTATCTTGTGAGAGTTATAAATAGAGGTGGAAGTGAGAAGAACAAGAAAAATCCTCTAGTCGACCTGAAGGCATTAAAAACTCATCCCTTAAAAATCAGAAGCAAAAGACCTAAAGACAGTGAACTAAGAGTAGTGGATTAAAAGAGACTATAGAACTTAAACATGCCAGACTTTTTTAAAATTTTATTTTAATTGTTGTATAGTTTTCTGTACTCCCATCCCAGCCCACCACCCCTGCCCTCCCCACCTCCCTCCCATTTCCAACCCCCCTAGTTTTTGTCCATGTGTCCTTTATACTTGTTGCTCTAAACCCTTCCTCTTTTCCCCTGAAATTCCCTCCCCCCTCCCCTCTGGTGACTGTCAGCCTATTCTCCATTTCAGTGTCTTTGGTTATATTATGCTTGTTTGTTTGTTTTGTTGATTAGGTTCCTGTTAAAGGTGAGATCATATGGCATTTGTCTTTCACCACCTGGCTTATTTCACTTAGCATGATGCTCTCCAGTTCCATCCACACTGTCATGAAGCACAGCTTCTAGGAAACTTCCAGTTTTACAGCACAACCTGAAACTTTGGTACATGCATATTGTAAAAAGAAAAAAGAAGCACATAGAACCTATGCACCCCTATGCTTTTTTTTTTTTTCTTTTTACAACATGGATGTACCAAAGTTTCAGGTTGTGCTGTAAAACCAGAAGTTTCCTAGAAGCTGCGGGCCCATAGTTTTGCTGGACAGTGAGGGCATGATGATGGACCCTATTCCTTCAGGTGCCACTAACACTAAGACTACTCTTGTCATTATTCACTGTGTGATGAGTAAGAATATTCACCTTTCTCCAACTCATCCCCCACAGTGTGGCATTGGGAATGCTTCAGTTTCAGTGGGGAAGCCAAGGCCCAGGTGTTACTGAAAATGTGTACAGTATACCTGGAAA
This sequence comes from Glossophaga mutica, assembly GCA_039655065.1. Taxonomy (NCBI): domain Eukaryota; kingdom Metazoa; phylum Chordata; class Mammalia; order Chiroptera; family Phyllostomidae; genus Glossophaga; species Glossophaga mutica. The sequence continues at coordinate 148,164,971 of CM077306.1, forward strand.
TAAGTCCTATTGTCCATATAAGTCTCTTCAAGTATTCAATATTAAAAAAAAGTCATTATTTTAGCCACAGCTATTATAAACTGTAGGTGAAACATTTTTAGGTAGAGATTTTTAATTTAAAAAATATACAGGTAATGTATGTGTCTCATATACAACTCATTCTGCATAAAGTATATACAAATTGAAGTATTTGTGTAAAATAAATTCTATATTCTGTATTTGCTGTACATGCATAGTAAATTGTAACTAACTGCCTGACTTCCTAGACAAATATAAATCATCATACATACAAATGGAGTTATTTTATGTTAGTTAAGAAACTATTACCATTGATTCTTCACTATTTTATCAGAAAGGAATAAATAATACATGAAAAAATCTTTCTAATATCATTTAATGCCCCATCTAAAACCCCATTGTAGTTTCTTGACTCTAGTTTTGGTGAAAAATAAATCTATATAAATGTGATTTACAAATGGAAGCAAACCTTCTATAAGTTTTAGTTTTATAAAGGAAAATCATGAATTTGTAAATTTGGATGTCAGTTTTTCTTCTTTATTCACATGTATTTAATAGCTAAGAAAAAAGAGGCATTTTACATATAAACTCACTAAACTAACTTTTAAAAGTACAAAGTAAACTATGTCAGAAAATATCTAGATGTTTTGCATTATTAAAAATGACTAAATATGTGTCTTTCCTAATTTCTGTTACGTCTGTGTAAAATACTGTCCCAGCTTTACCAGTCCTGGTGAGAGCTAGGTGACATGTGGCAGTCCCTGAGGCCTGACCATAAGTCTGAGATACAACCATTCTTAACTGTGGTTTCTAATCCTGGTTCCTCATTCCCATTTATCTGGGACTTTTTAAAACTACCAATTCTTAGGCTAGACCTCAACTAATCAAATCAGGGTATCTGGTTCTGTATACCAGGCATCAGAATTTCCAATACTGCTCCAGTGTTCTACCTTGAAACCAGAGATGAAAAGCACATTGTCTTTCAACAATATGAGATAATTAAGTTGTCAAAGGAACCAAAAAACCATCTTACCTACTGGTACAGTGGATTGATTTCCAATACACTTTCAGGTAAACTTTTTAAGGAAAAGTTCTTTTTCAAGGCATTTTCTTTCACATAACAGTCGACCATTTTCCCACATAGGTTGGGAAACCTTTTAAACAAGTATAGATGGAAGAAATCCAGCAAATAAACTGTTACATGTTTAAGTAGCTTCTACAATATTGTATTCAAAGGTTGGCAAATATAATCATTTATTCAACAAAAACTTTTGTGGGTTTATTAATAATGTGCCAAAAATCATTCCCAGATGGAAGCATGGAATTGAGTCAAACATGAATTCTTCATTCATATAATTTATAGCATGAATGTATGTGTTTATTCAACATACATATTAAGTCCTCTTATATACCCAAAACTGTTCTAAGCTTAAGGGACACCTAAGAAAATAAAACAGAAAAAAAATCCCTGCATTATGGAGCTTATTTTTCAGGGGGAGTAGCATAAAATAAAGTAGAAATAGTAGGTGTGAAGAAAATGAAAGTGATGGAGGTCGATAAGGGATGAGGTAGGGAAAGAGTCAAGTGCAGTGTCAAATAGGAGAGAGCTGAGAAGGGTCTTATTGAGGATGTGACACTTAAGTAAACACCTGAAGGAGAGAAGGTGTAAGCTATGTGATTATTTAAAGAAGAGGGTTACAGGTAAAGAAAAAGGCAAGTGCAAATGCCCAGAGCCAGGAGCTTGCCTGAGGAATTCATCGAAGAGCAAGGCAGCCAGCCAGTGAGGCTAAAGCAGAGGGAGTAGGAGCTGACCTAGTGTGAGGTCAGAGAAATGGCAGGCCATGTGATGCAGGGCCTCATCAGGACTGAATGAGCTGGGAAGCCAGCAAAGGGTTCTGAGTAGAGGATTGATAAGATCTGACTTTCCTTTTAAATGAATCGCTATCATTACTGTGATGAGGATTGACTAAAGAGAGCAAATATGGAAGGAGTGGAGCAAGTAGGCTATATTACAAGATTCCAAGTGGGATATGGCCCTCTGCAGAAGATGTTCTGCAAGTAGAAAAAAAGAGGTGTATCACATTCTGATAGAGTACAGGGAAGGTTTTGTATGGATTCCGTGTGTTGTGGGAGGCTTCAAATAATGAGCATCAACAGACCATCTGGAAGGAAGGAAAAGAGCATTCCTCGAAAACAGAAAAATGAACAGAACTATGAACTACCGTGGTGCATTAAGGAGTGATTGTCTGTGTATCAGGGTGCAGGATGCATGACGTGGATGATGGAACTGGGGCTTGGGATGGGGAATGACAGACCTTATGCACCATGCTGAGTAGTTGGACTTAAAGAAATATCAAAGGATTTCAGATAATTTGGAAACAATGTGGAAGACAGGTTAGGATGAGGAGCAATTAGAGACAGACACTAATTAGAAGGTTCTTGCCACAATCTAGTCACCATCTAGGGACATAAATACATATGTGCAATTAAGGCAAGAGCTATAATAAGAGTGTGTATGAAATACAATGGAGTAGGGGAAGAGAAAAAATGAGATAAATAGAAGCACTGAGAATGGCATTAGTGAGGAATAATCCTTAAAGTGGATCTTGAGAAATTAGTGAATTGTTTTCAGTCATACAGGATGAAAAGGAATTCCAGGCAGGGTAAACATCAAAGGCACAGAGACCTGAGAGAACACGGTAAATCAGAGGCTATAAAAGGTGACTGGAGCATAGGGCATACGCAGAGAAAGGAAGATAAGAGTAGGAGGTAGGGCAATAATTCTACGGAATTTGGACATGGTTATAGTTCTGTAGGCAATGGGGACCCAATGAAAGATATTAAGTGTGGTTATAATATGTTTTGAAAATGACCCTGTGTCAGTGCTCAGGAAGAAATGGAATTTGGTGAGACTAGAGGGAGGAAAACTGGACAGTAGCCTACTGAAATAATCTAGGACAGAATAAAGGACTGCATTAGACTAGGAACAGTTGTTGTGTAGGAGATGAATTCAAGAAGCGTTTCAGAGACTAAATGAATTAGATTTGGTGAAAAATTATATGTAGAAAAGTAAAGGAGAGGAAGGAATTTAAATGGCACACAGGTTTCTGTCTTGGGCAACTAGGTTGATGGCTGTATAGTCATTAACATAAAAAATGAAGAAAACATTAGATGATGGAGGTGGGAATCTATTTGGTTCTAGACATACTAAATTTTATATGAACCTTTTAAATTTAAATGTTTCATAAACAAATGAAAATGTGTATAAGAAGAGCTTAGTCCCTGGAATAAAACAGGCACCCAGTAAATATTTTCTCAATTTCAAGATGCAACATTTTAAGCAAAATGAAATTAGGTCAGCTTAATTTGCCCTATATGCAATATGTTCCAACTCTTCAAAGAAAACTCTTACAATTATACGGCAGAGTATTCACGCACTGGGTAACACATTGTCTCCCAGCCCAGCTGTCAGTGTTAGAGTCTATTCTGCACAACATGCCCATGGCCCAGACTAACATCAACAGTGTGTCTTCCTGATATGATAGAATCCCTATTATGTGGCCATTTTGCTTTGGCACAATTTTAAAAGGCTTACTTTCACTTCATTTTGTTAAGTGTTTAACTACTATCCTAAATTAGAGCATCTGTAATTTGAATGTAATCACAAAAAACACCACACATAAAAGAGAGATGTGGTGATAAAAAATCCATTCAGCCATTTGCCTGGGAAACAGGAGTAATTTATCCATCTTTGAGCTAACACTGTATTATGCTTCTAATAATGTTGCAAGGCTACTTTTCAAAGTGAAGGGGGAAAAGGACTTAAATATAGTTTTTCATTAGAATAAAACATAATTGTTTAGTTTATTTAAAAATCATTGTATAATTGAGTAATCAAAAAATAAGTTGCATATTGTGCTTTTTAAAATTAAGTTAAAAGAAACTCCATGGAAATATGCAGTAGGAAAAAAGTCCCAGCATTTTCCAACAAGAAGTTCACTACTCTTTGAGCTAAGAAAAATACATTGGTCATGCTTCTAATCTTGCAACACTAGGCTGTGCTCTTTGTGTTATGCCACGTGAAGAAGAATGACCTCTCAGTGACCCAAGCACAGTTTCAGCCTAATTCCTGCCAGCCATTAGCCATCCAAGCATCGGATCTTGAGGTGGTGTCTGCCACATTGAGGCAGCATTATATGTGACTTAGAGAAAACAAGAAGTCAGAGTCTTTGAGTTCTTCTGATTCTGTCACATGGCATTAGTTTGCTTTAGAGGAGTCACACCAGCTGGCCACTCTTGATGTCTCTTTCCTTGGCTGTGACATGAAGAATGGACAGATAATCCCCAGTGTATCCGCCGAGCATTCGTTGTCTTTCTTTGTACAGGTCTAATCAGCCAGTCCAGGATTTAATGAATGTCTTTGACTTTACTCTTGGAATAGAGAACTTCCACATGCTAAGGGGTTGACAAAGTACAGGAAGACAATGGTATGGTTTGTGGTTCATAATAGATGTGAAATGACTAAAAGAAAAGTAGGTTGATTTCCAAACTTGAACCTTGGGCCAAGATTAAGATGGTGAACAATTACAAACAAATTAATTTTGTTCACAATATCATTTTAGTTAGTCTTCACATACAGTCTCATACCAACTGTGAAACCAGTGGGCCAAGGATCATGCCCACCATCATGATCACTGCTAGAAATATCCTGACACAGTCCTGCAAGACTGAAACTAGTGGTTGTTGCTGACACCTGGACACAAATAGTTGATATTAGACTCTATCCCAGTAGAGAATCTAAGTGGAACACTGAATAAAAGGACTTTTTCTTAAATGTATGAGTTACTTAGCCCAGAATCAGAACCTCAGAGCTTTTAATTCCATTCTGTGATGTTTGGCTTTAACTAAATATCTGCAAAATGCTCTTATAGTTCTTTATAGAAAGCAGTCATATTGTTAATGTACTATCATAGGGAAACTTTTCTTAGATAGTAGGCATAATAGTGATATAATATAGGAAATGTCAATAATTGCAAAATATTTAATATCAGTTATTCAGTTCTATTTAGGGCTGTTTATTTGAAACTTTAAAGAAAAATAAGACTTTCACAGTTTCATTCAGGTGAGCATACTAAAGCAACTACAAGCAGACAGGATTTCTTGAATACAGAGAAGTAGAAATTAATCTTTTCAGAAGGAATGTAAAGAATGATATTCAAGAACCTAGCCAGATGTAGCCTTTTTTACTTCTTTTTTAAATTGTTGTTCAAGTACAGTTGTCTCTATTTCCCCCCGTAACTCCCCCCTCAAAAGAGCTGGAGTTATTCTTAATAAATATTTAGTAACACTTTTCTTTTTAATTTTTAAATATATTTTATTGATTATGCTATTACAGTTGTCCCATTCACCCCTACCATTCCCCTCCACCCTGCACACCCCCTCCCACCCACATTCCCCCCCCCACTTAGTTCATATCCATGTGTCATAAGTTCTTTAGCTTCTATATTTCCCACACTATTCTTGCCCTCCCCCTATTTTCTACCCACCATCTATGCTACTTGTTCTCTGTACCTTTCCCCCCTCTCTCCTCCTCCCACTCCCCTGTTGCTAGCCTTCCATGTGACCTCCATTTCTGTGTTTCTGTTCCTGTTTTGGCTGTTGGCTTAGTTTGCTTTTGTTTTAGGTATAGTTGTTAATATCTGTCAGTTTGCTGTCTTTTTACTGTCATATTTTTTATCCTCTTTTTCTTAGATAAGTCCTTTTAACATTTCATATAATAAGGGCTTGGTGATGATGAACTCCTTTTAACTTGACCTTATCTGAGAAGTCCTTTATCTTCCCTTCCATTCTAAATTAAAGCTTTGCTGCATAGAGCAATTTTGGATGTAGGTCCTTGCCTTTCATGACTTGGAATACTTCTTTCCAGCCCCTTCTTGCCTGGAAGGTCTCTTTTGAGAAATCAGCTGACAGTCTGATGGGAACTCCTTTGTAGGTGACTATCCCCTTATCTCTTGCTGCTTCTAGAATTCTCTCCTTCATTTTAATCTTGGGTACTGTAATTATGATGTGCCTTGGTGTGTTCCTCCTTGGGTCCAACTTCTTTGGGACTCTCTGAGCTTCCTGGATTTCCTGGAAGTCTATTTCCTTTGCAAGATTGGGGAAGTTCTCCTTTATTACTTGTTCAAATAAATTTTCCACTTGTTGCTTTTCTTCTTCCCCTTCTGGTACCCCTATAATTCAGATGTTGGGACATTTAAAGATGTCCTGGAGGTTCCTAAGCCTCTCCTCATCTTTTTGAATCCTTGTTTCTTCATTCTTTTCTGTTTGTTTGTTTCTTTCTTCCTCTGGTCCACTCCATTAACATGAGTTCCAGTTTTCCTGCCATCACTATTGGCTCCCTGTGTGTTGTCCTTCATTTCACTTATTGTAGCCTTTATTTGTTCATCTGATTTGTGACCAAATTCAACCAATTTTGTGAGCATCTTGATCACCAGTGCTTTGAACTGTGCATCTGATAGGTTGGCTATCTCTTGGCCACTTAGATGAATTGGCTCTGGGGCTTTGATATGTTCTCTTGTTTGAGACATTTTGGGGTTTTTTTTTTGTTTGTTTGTTTGTTTTGGCATGGAGGGGGGTCTGGTTGCAGCTGTTATGTAGTGAGGGGCAGAACCTTAGGTGTTCTTCAGGGCGGGGCAGCCCAGTCACTGGGTTGTGACTCTGTATGTAGGGGCGGGGTCCAAGAGGGAACAATGGTGCTTGCTCTGCTCTCTCTGGGATTTCAGTCCCTTCTGCCACTTCCCCTTTGCCTGGATTATCTGCACACAAATGTGGGACTGCGTGGTCAGCCAGCCTCCTTGTGCAGCCTCACTGGGTCTGCCCGTTGCCACCCTGTGCCCAGGGTTCGCTAGCCGTTGCCTGTGCACCTGAGGTCTGCTAGCCACCACCTGCACACCTGGGATCTGCCAGCTGCTGCCTGAGCCCTGGGTCTGCCAACCTCCACTTTTTCCTGCCGTGACTCAAACCCTCTTACCAGTCTAGATGAATGGTTGTCAGACTTCCGTACAGTTCAATTTTCTGTCAGTTCTGCTTGTTTTCTTGTTTCTAAATCTTTTTGTCCTTAATTTTGGTTGTGCAAGGAGGCACAGTGTGTCCACCTATACCTCTTATGCTCTCTGAGGTTTGTTTCTAATAGAATATACACATACTGAGCATCAAGATAGCCTCAGAAGTTCTGACCCTACCATCTTGATTTCCAATTTAGTAGGAAACTACCAGGTCACTGTTTTGTTCAAAGATTCTGGAAACAGGGTCGACAATCAAAAGACAAAGAAATTCTTTCATACATAGCTAAACAAAGAAAGCATATTTCAGAAATGCTATTGGTTTGGGGAAAACACTTGAAAAATATCAATGAAGTTTTGAGAACATTCTCAAGAGGACTCTATACTATTCATGTAATAATAAATGCTAGGGTGATAAAGCAATTGGTTAACGCTTAGTTTTTGAGGACCTCCAGGTAAGGCATCATTCTATGCTGCTTCCTAATAAATAAAACCTGATTCTATTTTAGTGTTTTCACTGCCACTAGTATCAATTCTAAACTACCAAATTGAAACCTTGACATGTATTCTATTACAAGACTACTAAAAACCTGTCATCTAAAACCTTCCATACAACTTAATTATTTTTTCTATTATTGTTCTTGTTAGACAGGGTGCCACAATAGTGATCCCAGCCAACATTCTCATCTCACATTTCCTTGCCCTTGTGATTGCCAAAGATCTTAACGTCTCTCCCATGTCTTCAACCCATGCAGGATTTTTCACAGGAGTGCTCCATGGCTGCTAAATGTTCATCACAGCCCCACAAATCACAACTATAATTACCCCCATACATTGCTCAACACAGTGGTTGAGAACCGCTCTATCTTATTTCTTGAAAGCCCCCAAATGAGATTTAAAGTTCTCTTCTCTAGCTTTTTCTTCTCTTCTTGTTCTTCTACTAATTCCAGTGGAATGCAGTCATCTTTCTTGCCACACTTCTTCTCTCTCTTCCTTTTTTCTCTTCCTCCCGCTCTCTCTCTCCTTTATACTTTCTCCCTCTCTGCTTTTCTCTCTCCCTCCCTGTCCTTCTCTCTAGTCTTTAAGCCAACTGAGGACAAAAACTGTGTGTTGTTCACCTTTGTGTCTGTAGCACACACCAAAGTGTGTTTAATAAATATTGTTGAATTGAATTAAATTGCTCTGCTTTACACAGGACTGCAGGCTATTCCAACCCTGGAGCATTTGAATCATGCCAGTTGGCACCCCTCCAATTGTAACTACTGAGCCAAACCTGGCAGGCAGCATAGTCACTTAGAGAGCTTTTAAAAATACAGGTTCAAGGGCCCCATTCCAGAACTACTGAATCAGAATCTGCCTGAGAAGCAGAGAGAAGCAGGCTTCTGAGAGAAACCTGAGAAATGGCATTTTAAAGAAGTTTTAGAGCAATGCCAATCCTCTCCTAAACCACAGCTTTTACTAAAAAAACATTTAATTTCTTTGTCCTGTGAAGAAAACAGGAAGATACTCCCCAGGAATATCTCAGATGCCCTTCTATTTCATTGGATAGCCTGTCGGAGAGCAGGGCGACTTGAAAAGCATTCACAAAATAAATGCATTGAACTATCATATATGTTTACTACATCAAATAACAAAGTATACCGAAAAGCCACTATCAAGACAGAAGCTTCAATTATTCAAGGATATGGGAAAAATACTTGGTAAAGATAAAAAATTTTAAATATATTTGTCCTTTTTGTGAAGATGTTTAAAAGTAAGCATATTCCTAATAATTCAGATGCTTGGCAACCATTCCCAGTTATATTCATGTTTGAAATATTCCTTTCACAGCCACTTATATATTGTTCTTTTCACTGTGCCAAACAGGTTTGCAAATGCCACTGTGGGTCGTGGAATTTAAATTTGGGATTGGACTGTTAGAAATTGGAGTCACCCTTTTCCTTTTTTCTCCATTGGATGATTTCTATATTCCTTCTGTCAAGATACCTCTAAGCGTAATTCTGTTTATGTCTAATTATATTTTAAACAAGCAGTATGAAAAAGGGATGTGAAATCTGAAGGCTATTGAAGCCAAGAATTTCCAAACCTTCCCTCGCCCCAGTCACTTCTCCTCCAAGTGTGTTTCCCAAGAGGGTTATGAATGCAGGGTAGATGGTAGAGTAAAGCAAAATGCCACCTGAATTTTGCTGAAAAGTGACTCAAGCTCAGATATAGCCATCCTTAAAAGCCTGGGACAGAGTATATGATTTAGGTTTATGGAGGTTTCTCTCTCTCCTTTCCTTCCAGCTGAAACTGAAATCTGATTCCTTTACCACATTTGGTCCAGGGCATATGGGACAGGATGATGAAAAGATGAGAGTGCTGTGCTCACTAATGAGAAGTTATCTTACCTTCCCCTGGGTGGAAGGCACCCTCTGCCTATCACCATGGTTGTTAGAGGGAAGGGGGAAGATGTGAGTTGGTGATCTGGTGATTGGCTGGGCTTCTCTGCAGCTTAGAAAAAGGGAGAGGATAAAGCCAAAAGAAAACAAACAAAGAAGCAAACAAACAATCAAGATCCTTCCAATTCAAGACGAGATACTACCATGGAAAGGAGAACTAAGCAGGGTGCACAAGAGCTTTAATAGTAGCAGTAAACGACTTCTCTGGGGGAGTGGAAGGTGGAAAGCTGCAGGATGAAGAACTCAGAGGTGAGGGGAGAAGCTTCTACTCCACTCTCTTCTAAAGGCTTAAGACTACAATTTGTTGAGCCCTCATTAAATTAACAGTTAGTTTTCATAATCTGTATATGTAGAACTAAACAAATATCCAACAAATGAGAACAAGCAAAGGCTATTTACCATATTTTTCAGAATATAAGCTGCACCCCCCAATTTGGGTAGAAAATGGGGGTGCATCTTATAGTTCAAATGTAGCTTTACATTTTCATTGGTGAAATATTATATTAATTATGTTATTAAATATTTTACAACAGTTTTTGCTTTAAAATTTTTTTTCTATTTTCTTCTAAAACCTAGGTGCATCTTACGGTCCAAAAATACAGTATTCACAGCATGTTATGTAGCAGGAGAGTCAGCCACCATCACTTGCACCTAGGCAGAGACTTAAAGGCAGGCAGAGGAGTGGGAGAGCTGAAGCTGTAGGCAGGCCAACTACAAAATGAAGCATTCTATATGATTGCTTCAGGGTGAATATATGTTTTTCTCTGGTAGGTCCTAAATTGGAACTGGGGACAAAAAATAGGGAAGCTGTTTGTTACTAATTAAGTCTTAACCTTTTTGGTCTGATTGCTACAGAAGTTATTGTTTGGCTGCCTGAGTTATTACTGGAGATAGCAGTCTGACTTCCTACAGGTCTGACTTAGCAGGCTAGTTCCTGGGCTGCTTTTTGAAGATAAGGGGTTGGCTTCTTGGACGGATTGTTGCTCATAGTGGTTCAGTTCTATTTTTATGTGTGGTTGGCTATTACCTATTTGTATGCTCAGTTTTTACTTTCAATCTTGCTACCACTCAAAGAGTGATTCATGAACCAGCATTGAGCTTGTAAAAAATGCAGAATATCAAGTCCCTACCAGATCTTCAGAATCAGAACCTACCAAGTGATTTGTATGCAAATTAACACTTGAAAAACTCTGGGCTATAATTCATCCTCATTGTAGCACGGGCAGGCACTATCTCCATTTTAATAACAAGGAAATCAAAGTTTAGATGGGTCTAGTGACTGGCCCAGGCATGTGTAGTAAGTGACAGAGCTAGGACATGAACCCAACTTACTTCCAAGCTCTAACTTTTGTACTCAGTCTGATGTGATCACTAACTTTTCTAAACAAAGAAAGGATGAATAAGTGCCATGGGGTATCACAGTACTGTGTGCCTAGTGGGACTGCAAGGAAAATTCTTCTTAACAGGAAGCACTGGGCAATTAAATAGTCAGTGCACACTTTGATAAATCTCATTCAGGGACATCAAGGTTAGTGATCATTGGGCAGTGAAGGCTAGGGCATTTCTGCTATTACCAGGGAGTCCTCAGAGAGCCCTCATTTGAGCAGAGGTTGTTGAGATTTGACATCGGTCACTTCTGCCTTTTCATAGGAAACAAATGGTATTAATAATCTATAATCATTATTCTTAAACAGGGCATAATCCCTTCACAGAAAATATAATTATACAGATTGCAACGAAGGTAGAATTATACAATATACACAAGATACCTGAATTCCTCCTCTGTGTGGAAATAATTCTTTTATTTTTTTAACTCCATGTTTTAGGGCATAGAAAAGGACATGCCCTCAATGTTCCAGAGAGTTAGAAAGTTGTAATTTTATGTCACCATTGAAACTGCGTCTTGGACTTCTGGTCAGTACGGTAGCATAGGTAGATACAGCTTGCCTCCTCACACAACCACATAAAAATTACAGCTGAACTATAGAACAACTATCACTCAGAACCACCAGAAATAGAGTTGAGTGGAAATATGACAACTACAGAATTAAAGAATCCACATCAATCCAGAGAGGTAAGAGGGGCAGAGATGTAGAACAGACTGGTCCCAAATCCACATGTGGTTGATCAAAATTGGGAAGGGATATCTTGGGAGCAAGGAGACCCAGCACCACACAAGGCCCCCAAACCCAGGTTTCCAGTGCCAGGAGTATTAAGTCCCCATAAACTCTAGCTTCAAAAACCTGTGGGGATTGAATCAGGGGAAGAAACTTCTGGACTTCCAAGCACTTCTTCTTAAAGAATCCATATGCAAACTTATTCAAACTTACTTCCTCTGAGCTCTAGCACCAGGGTAGCAGCTTGAAAGGCATCAGTGGCATACAGGGAGAACTGAAGTGTCTGGCATCAATGCGAGAGCTGGGGGGAAACTTTCTCCCAGACAGAGGAGGGCAGAGGCCATTGTCCCTTTTCTGAACTGTCCCCTGACAGAGTCACAGAACTGGCAGGTTGTGCCATATCTGAGACTCCATAAAGCTGGCTTACACTATTTGCTCCACCCTGAAGATCCCTGAGACTTCAACATACCCAGCTTACAGGCACACCGAAGCTGTTACCAGGAACTTTTCTACATGAATGACTGGTCTAGGGTCATGTTTCACAACATCCTAAAACCTCTCAAACAAGCAACAATTAGCCTCAGTGAGCCCTCAGTGCCTGTACTACTTGCTAAGTGGCCCTGGGCCTGGCAGTAGCAGCAGCAAGCCTGAATTCAAGCTTGGCTTTACTTGGGAACCTCCAAGCCCAGCACAAGTAGGAGTCATGTCAGATTGCTCTATAGCTCATACAGGTGGCCCCAGGCAGAACACAGGTGGGGGCCGACATTGGCCTGCATCACTCAGGAAACCCCAGGGCCTGTGCAACCAGTGTAGAGCTACAGACCATGTTGGAGTACCACCAACTTGCTCCTGCACAGCTAGTTTTTCACGAAGGGCAGAGGTTTGTGGTCATTAGTTATAGCCAGTCCTCGCAGCTGACTGGCCTGGGTAAATCCCTCCCATTGATCTGCCAACAGCAATCAAGGCTCAACTACAAGACAAGGTTGTACTCAGCCCACACAAAGGGTGTACCTTGAATACCCAGCTTGGGCGATAGGGGAGGCTATGCCACTGGAACCTATAGGACATCTACTATATTAGGCCACACTAGCCAGACAGGGAGTCATAAAAGCTCACTAATACATAGAAACAAACACAGGGAGGCTGTCAAAATGAGGAGGCAAAGAAACATGGCCCAAATGAAAGAACAGATCAAAACTCAGAAAGAGAACTAAACAAAATGGAGATTAGCAATCGATCAGATGCAGAGTTCAAAACACTGTTTTATAAGGATGCTTAAGGAGCTTAGTGAGAACCTTCAGCAGCATAAAAAAGATCCAGTCAGAAATATAGGGTACACTAATTGAAATAAGAAATAATTTACAGGGAAATAGCAGTAGAGTAAATAAAGCCAATAATCAGATCAATGATTTGGAACATAAGGAAGAAAAAAATAACCAATCAGAACAACAAAAAGAAAAAAGAATCTCCCCCCAAATGAGGATAGTGTAAGCAGCCTCTGGGACAATTTCGAGCATTCCAACATTAGTATCATTGAGGTACTAGAAGGAGAAAGAGCAAGAAATTGGAAATCTTTTGGAAAAATAACAAAAGAAAACTTCCCTAATTTGGTGAAGGAAATAGACATGCAAGTCCATGGAGCACAGAAAGTCCCAAACAAGGTGGATACAAAGAGGTCCACTCCAAGGCACATTGCAATAAAATGCCAAAGGTTAAAGATAAAGAGAGAATCTCAAAAGCAGCAAGAGAAAAGCAGTTAGAACTACAAGGGAGTTTCCATAAGACTCTCAGCTGATTTCTCTAATAAAACTTTGTAAGCTAGAAGGGATTGGCAAGAAATATTCAAAGTCATGAAAAGCAGGGACCTACAGCCAAGGTTGCTCTATCCAGCCAAGCCATCATTTAGAATCAAAGGGAAGATAAAGAGCTTCCCAGACAAGAAAAACTAAAGGAGTTAATTACCACCAAACCATTGTTATATGAAATGTTAAAGGGATTTATTTAAGAAGAAGATCTAAACTGTGAACAATAAAATGTCAATAAATACATATCTATCAACAATTGAATCTAAAAACAAACTAAGCAAGAAAGAACAGAGCCAGAATCATAGCTACAGAGAGCATTTTGATGGATACCATATGGGAGATGTGTGGGGAAATGGGTGAACAGGTGAGGAGATTAAGACATAGAAATTGGTAGTTACAGAATAGCCATGTGGATGTATAGTACATATAGGAAATCAAGTAGTCAAAGAACCTATATGCATGACCCACATACGTGGACAGTGGTGTAGGGATTGTCTGAGGGAGTAGGGGGTGCTGGGTGGAGGGAGCAAAGGGGAAAATAGCATAACCAATAAAATATAATTAAAAATAAATTTAAAAAATAAAACTGCTTCAAATACACTTAGAATGTTATTGAAGTGTGTCATCATGAAGCCACAGTTTGTGCATCCAGTGAGGGATAAACATATTTCCTTACCTCTCAATCAGGGACTCCATCAGGCCCTAGAATCTTGACTGTGGTGTGTAGGTAAACCCTTCCAAGTTCCCAATGGCCAGGTGAATTACAGCAGCACCCTGAAAAACCACAGGTGAGTGTTAAAAGTCCATTAACAAAGATTGATATCATTCAAAGTTTAAAATGAAAGTAGAGGCCATTGTACTTAAGTGTCACTCTTGCTTCTGTCTCTCTTTGCCTATGTTCTACCTATAGTGAGCCATAACTACGATCAATTGATATTATTTTTTTAATAAAGGATTACACATTTTATAGAAAAAAATGTATAATATGAAAGACTTTTTCTCTAAATTTTTCTATAACCAAATTTGGGAAACCATTATCTTTATCCATTTATGGTTTTTTTTTTCAATTCATTTATAACCCTTCCTTTGATGATAACCCTCAGAACAAGAGGCATAAAGACTATAGAAATTAGTAATAAAAACAGGAAGTGATCACAAAATCTACCAGATGTTGGCAGATGTCAAATTTTTTTGGCAGATGTAGTAAAATTTTTACTACAAAATATAATTAAAGGTACTTTGAATAGTCTTTTTAAATTTAATTACAGTAGAGAAAAAAGTTGATTTTGGATAAATAAAGACCCAGCTGAACTTAGCTGAGTTGTCTATTTAATAAAAAAGCGTGCACACACAGTCTATTGAGTAAGCTTTCATAACAAAATTGAAATACAGCATAACAGATATACCAGTTTTAAGTAATAATCTACCAGTAAAAGTTAAAACAGAAGCAAAGAGGAATGCTCATATATACATATATTTTCCCCCCTGAATACTGTTTTACACTTTCATTCTTTTTCCATAGGATATGCTGTTTCACCCTTTACATACAGGAAAAGACATTAAGAAAAAAAGGAAACCAGTTCACTTCCTTTGAGATTCTAGACCCTCCCTAGGACATTGTGTTCAGGTTCATGTTTTATTTGTACAGTAGGCTCAGTACTGTTAAGTTATGAAAACTTTGGACATTATTTTTCATTAACCAAAATACCAATCTGTAAAGTAAGAGACCTAGAAGTGAACAGAATAGAAAAAATTATGTTTTCATGACTTTCAAAAGTCTACTAGAGATGTTTCATGAAATTCCAGTACTAAATTCAACTTACTTTGAAAGTGACAAATCAATGTGGCAGCTAAAAACAATCCAGTCCTTTTAACTTCTCATTTTTTCACATACACAAAAAAGAACTGCATGTATTCTCTAAACATTTTAAATGCCTCCAAAATATTATAATTCATCTATCTGATATCATATACCTTTTTTGTATTTCATAATTTTTCTAAAATATTAAACATATATATGAAGACTATTGGTAAAATATTTTCCCAAAGCAGACAGAATAGTAATGAAATTGTAATACAAGACACACAGAGAGACAGAAAGAAAAGCCTTAGAATCTGGGATCTCAAATGAGAACAAGCAAAAGTTATGGCCACTCTCATTTTAGATTAGAAATGCTTTGTTATTAATGGGGAGGAAAGTGATTATAAATATAGCACAGACATGATTCAACATTAAGATCCCCAAAATGATGGAAAGTATTTTAATTACAAACTCAGTATGCATTGCTTACATTCATTAAAAAACCCA
This sequence comes from Glossophaga mutica, assembly GCA_039655065.1. NCBI lineage: Eukaryota > Metazoa > Chordata > Mammalia > Chiroptera > Phyllostomidae > Glossophaga > Glossophaga mutica. The sequence goes on from CM077306.1 coordinate 148,180,721, forward strand.
GGGAAGAGTTTTCAGGAACAACTATAAAGGACACATGGACAAAACCAAGGTGGGTGTGGAATCAGAGGAGGGAGGTGGGGATGGCTGGGGTAGGGGGTAGTACTGGGGGATAAATGCAGATAACTGTACTTGAACAACAATAAAATAATTTTTTAAAAAAAGCCAAATTGCAATTTTATTTTTACTTTATGGATTTTCCTTTTTGGTATTCAAACCCAGAGAAGGCATCATATTTCCACTCTGACTGCAAATTCACTAGTGCTGAGGGACACTTAATAGGTGCTTGTGGTGGTTTCAGGGTCAACTCAAAGAAAGCTGAAGACTTGGATGAGTCACAAAGCCAACATCTTTAAGTACAATGGAAAATGCTTTACATGTGGTGCTCATTTTTTCCTATTGGGAGGATAAATATACTAAAATTCAAGAACACAGAAAATAATATCTGCTCTTCTAAGCAAAAGGTATACAGTAAATTGGGATAAAACATTATGGTAAGAATCTTGATTTAATTTGAAGAATACATGTTTTACAAAGGAATAAACACAAAAGAATGATGGTTTTCTCTTCTAATTCTCAGAATAGTAACAAGAATTTTTAGAAAAGATTTTAAACAACAACTTATTGTTGCATTTAAAGCTTAACCAGATCCACAGACAATATTGTTTCTCAATGAAATCAACTAAAACTGAATAAAAAATAAAATGTTCAGGTGATATGGGTTCTCTTCTTTAAACCCATTTCTCAAGAACACTCCTACTGAACTAAGAAGACAAATAGGGTGAAACACTAAACAGAGAGTCAGAAACCTAAGGTTGCTGCTACTAACAATTTATTTGATTTCAGGCAGTCACTCACTTCAACTTCCAATCTTAGGAATGATGATGTGTTTATCTCCAAGGCCTCTTCCAGTGCTAATGTTTAATGATCATTATTTCTTGGATGTTTCATATTTGCCATAATAACAATGTTAACAAAAACAATATTAATAATTATACCGATCCTAAGATGAGAGAGGCATTGGAAAAGGTGGAAAGAACACAGCAATGGGAGTCAGGCAATGTAAGTTCGAACTACTTCCCTGTCAGTGGTAGATTGTGAATTGATCTAGAAGGAATCACCACTCTGGGTCTTAGTTTCTTTTTCAATTTTTTTTCTAGGAAAAAATTGGAGGGAAAAAATAATGCTTTCCAACCAAATTCTACATAACTCTAGGATTTTATGTAGGTGCTTTATGCAAAACCTTACACACACACACATAAACACCTACATATATAATACTTGAAAAGAAAAACAAAACAACCTTGTGCCTAAATATGTATTTTTGTAGTTGTAATATGCCAGAGCCCATCAACATAGTAGTTAGTGCTGTTGCATTATCTTCTTTCATATTGATCTCAGGAAAAAAAAAAAAAAAAAGCATGCCCTGCAATTTCTATTTTATCAAAAAATAGCCTGAGGTTTTTCAGGAATTTGGCTTTAAATATATGTTCCTACAAATGCTTTTGCAATGAACCAGGTGAAAAGCAATTACATGATTTCAAATATTTTATCAAACTGTTCCTTTGTTTTTACTGACTTTATAAAAAATTATAGACATTGAACTTGTAAAAGAAAGTGATACTAATAATGTTGCTTTTTATTTTATATATTAAAATTCCATGGAAAATTTTATGTAACCAAGGATTCATATTTTTTAAGCTTGACCATCTTGAGTAAACTGTTCTGTAAGTTCTCTCTTGCCTATCATCTTGAATAATTTTAAACAATTGGCCAAAAAAGAAGTCTAAAAGTTATCTTAAATTTGGCACAAAAGAAGCAATGTTTCTATTCTCTTTCACATGTGGTTGCCTGCTAAATTCCTTCTAAGGCAGCATTGAAGGTAGAGAAATGTCATTGCAATCCTGGGAAGGTCCTGACAAGAAGCAAACGTCTTTACTGATAAAGAATACTTTGCCATCCATAATGAATACTTTCGTTCCAAGTAAATACTGCTCATTCCAAATGGTGGAGCTAGTCTCTTCTAGTGGAAACAAGAAGAGCTGACTGAAAGTCAGCCTTTCCTTGGGGAAGAAACGTGCCCATCATGCCAAGGATGTTAGTGGGACAGATTCCCTTCGATGGCAAATACTGTCCTGCACTGTTGTTTCACTGGGGAGAAATGGCATGATCTTTGTCTCCTTTAGCACAATGAAACCGTCCTGCCTCATCTGTCTAAGGTTCTGTGCACTTTGTCCTGTTGATGACTCTAACTATTAAGTAGGCAAATTATTGTAAAATGGAAGACAAGGTTTAAGGTAGAATGGAAATAGAAATGATCTAATTTTATTCTTTTATAAAACCAATCAAAACTCTAATAGTGATATTAATATGAATTTAATGTTTTATAATATTAGTTTAAGACAAAATAGAAGCACTTAAAACAAACAAAAAAAAACAAAAACAAAAAAAAACTAATGCCCAGGCCTGATGCTCAATTGATTGGAAGGTCATCTCTACACCAAATGGTCATGGGTTTGATTCCCGGTCAGGGCACATACCTGGGTTGCAAGTTTGATCCCCAGTCAAAGCACATGCAGGAGGGAGGCAACCAATCAGTGTTTCTCTCTCTCTCTCTTTCCACCCCCCTACCTTTCTCTTTTAAATCAATAAACATATCCTTAGGTGAGGATTTAAAAAATTATTAAAAAGAAACTAACAATTTATTTTCTCTTAAACATGAGAAACCATAACATAATGAAAAGAGCTAAAAATACATTTAAACATCTCAAATGAAGTAACATTTCAAATGCAGTAACATTACAGACAGAATGAAAGAGAATGAATAAAGCCAAACAATAATCTGATAAGCTAAATTTTAAAAGATTCAAAGTTTTTAATTCTCATTTTCAGTTGTTTAATGAAATACTAAATTTGTAAAGATTATTCATGCCATGCCTATCTGAAACACACCTTCACATCTGCTACCCTGTAAACAGCTTTACAAGGAGTTGTTGTTTTGGTTGCCCTGGGATTAAGCCCTGAAGATGATTTCTGTCTCTAATCCATCTCTGTAAATATGAAACTGCAGTCAAGCATTACAAACCTAGGTCTCTACGACAGCAGGCTGACTCAAAGTAAACCCGATGAACTTCAGGCTGCTTTTATTCAATTTGTTTTGTTTGGTTCTTGGTATCCAGATTACCTTGACTGACATGATTCAGGCTGACATTTTCACTGAAGTTCTCCTATAATTTTCCTAGGCTTGGAAGCTAAAGCATAGAAACATGAAGAAAAAGTGGTTATTGACCGCAGTTCTATGAATAGCCTTCTCGTTTACATGTAAATGAAAAAACAGAGGCAAATCACCTTTGTGATCTTGTATTATTAAATGTAGCTGTTCCAGTAAGAGTTGGGAGGAGGCGAGTAAACACCTCATCAAACTCTACAGGGGCAATCAGTGCAGAAAAGCTGCATCAAACATTATGTGTTCATTTTCCTCTTAATATTATCTGTTTCCTGAGCTCACTGATAGCATTAGAGCAGTAGGTAGCTTGAATTGCAATGTATGCTCTTGTCCTGGTAAAACTAGCAGTGCAATAGCAAGAATAATGGTCTGACATTCTGGCTTATAGAGATGGTTAACGCCTAAGCAAATTGTGCAGTCCAACCTGCTGTGAATTATTGCACAGAACTTTGACACCCAATCCCTGAGCAAACTCTGTGGCCTGTCTTACTGTTGAGTTATTTTCTATTGAAGTTTGGAATTCAACACTCTTCTACCTTTTCTACTTTCCCCTGTTTCCAGCATTCAGTAATTTCTTTTACCTATCGTAATCCACAAAGCATATTTCAAATGCTTAAATAAACATTCCCCCACATGCACATACACGCATACACAAGGACATTTGCCATAGCCATTTACCCTAGTTTCTGGTTCTCGGTTCCAAGAAGTATACCTGGAAAATATAAAGAGCAAGACCTTCTGTCTAAACCAGTAGTTGTTTTCAATGTGAGGTTTGCAAACCGTGTGACTACGCTTCACCTGGGGTACATATTAAACAGGCAGATTCCCTAAACTCAGTCCTTGATTCACTGAATTGAAATTACTGGAGAATTCTTCCATGAATTACATTTTGAGAGACTCTGAAGATATAAACATAAAATCTTAATTTTCTAAGTTTCCTATCACCTCTCTTTATGAAAGTAACTAAGGTCACCCAGGTAGCATCAAATCTCACGCTCCCCACCAGCACTCACCAGCCACCCCACTCCACCCCACCCCACAACCAACCATCTTGTTGCTATAACTATTGAAGATGCATTTTTACCTGACTCAGCGGCCAGGGCCATTGAGAGTGAAAGCCATTCAATTGTGTATAAGGATAAGTGAACTCCACCACCCTGCCTAGTCACTGGAATGAGAGATCGTAAGTGACTCAGCAGCTGTTTGATCAGCAGGTATTCAATCTATTAGCCCACTTCAGGTGGGCTACTTACCTGACCTCTGTCCAGTGAGGCAGAGGATGAGGTTGGGAAGTCCTGTTAAACAATGGAGAGTATCAACAGGATCTCTCCAGTCAACATGCTACTGTTTTTATTAAAAGTCATGACTCTCCTCTTGTTTGAATGACAGGTCATTGAGATAATTGGTCATGCTTTCATAAACTCAGTAAAAGGAGAAATGAACACACTGTAGTGGGGAAAGAAAATTACAAAAGTAATAAGATAAAATAAGCAGAGGTTAAGGAATAAAGCCCATGATTTTTAATAGAAACCAGTTAAGGCTTAAAGGATTCATTATATTAGCTGTTTATTCAATTTTAGTACATTATAAAGAGATTCCTAGGTAATTAAGTGAATTTCTTCACTGACTTCTACTCTCTCTTTGAAGATCTCAGGATTTATGAAGCTCATGAAAAAGCATCCCATCCCAATAATTTGATTATTTTGCTGAGAAGTTTTTCCTTAGGTTGAACCAAATTCTTCCCCTTACTAAGTCCCATGGCTGTTTCTGGATCTGCCCTCAGTGCCTCATTATCAATACCAGTTTTAGACCTACAGGATAAGCCCTTCATAGACCTGAAGACAATGTTCATACCCATGTCCTTGAATACAGCAAACATTCCTTCCCAGGAACACTTTGAAGTTCTCCCCAGGCCCTCACTGCGTTTGCCTCTGGAGAAGTGTGTGCTTACCTGTGTCTCTTAGGAAATAGGAGACCCCAAGGTGTGACTCAACAGCTAGTTTATCATATAATTTGTTCTGGACACTAGTTTTTATAATATAAGCTAAAATTTCCATGTATTTATTTATTTATTTATGTTTGCAATTATCAAAATAATATTCACATGGAACTCAGAGTCAGCTAAAACTTTTAAGTCTCTTTCATACTACACACTACCAACATGTTGTATTTAGTCAAATATCCCCATCTATAATGAATCTTTTCATTTTTCAAAATGTAAATACAGAAATAAATGCATTTATTGATAAAATTTGATTGTTTTTGTCTTGAATAATTCAGTTCACAAAAATGAATGCTGATTTTTCCCCTAATATTTAAACTTTCCTTCCAAATACCATGTCATCCTCAAATGTAATAGACTTGTTATGTGGTGAGGAATATCATTTAAATGAATTAATATTGAAAATTTTTAATTTTCAGATTTTAAAAAATTTTCAAGATCTATTTATTGTGAAAAATAAATACACCAAAGTGTTATTTACCAAATTATTTCTTCTTGTTCATATAGTCTGTGTCATATATATGTATATATATAAATAAGTAGAAATGATTTATATATATATCAGTTTTATGATTATATTCACTTTGATGATATATATAGCCTCCATTTATTTCAATTAGATATCTCCGTCTTATTTCTAGAGAGCAAGTTTCTATAACCCCATTTAAGTCCATCATAATGAAATACTTACTGGATGCTTATAAATCATTATGAAATACTTACTGGATGCTTATAAATCATACTGGATGTACTATATTCAAATATTTATTCAGCACCTAACACAGTAATAGGCATAGATGCTGCACATATATTGGTGAAGAAAATACACAAGGTATCAGCATGAATCATAATTTAGTGGTAAAGACACAAAATCAACAAACATGCAAACAAATATATATATATATATAATTACAAAGTGTAATAAGTATAATGGAAAGGGACAGACAAAAATAGGATGGATAACCTACTTAAGTAGGGTGGTCTATACAACTTTTATTAATTAACCCCATACAAAGTACTTATTACCAATAAAATAAATCAATTCCATTTCTGCAATACTTTATATAATGGCTATTTGGAACCATACATCTTTTCAAAGGTTTTTGTGGCTATCTGAGTAAGCCTTAAAACACCATTATTATATAGTTTTGAGAAAACAATGTATTTGGTCTGAAATATGGAAAAAATAGTGGTTGAAATTTTACTGCCTTAAATAGGGTTCTGAATTTTCAGTTTTTCTGTGGGATCTTTAGGAACAAACCCATCATTCATAATGGTAACCCTTTTTGGTTTGTCACAAATTTATAGCTCTTGCCAAATGATATCAATTTAGGAAATGCATTACAAAGTCTTGAAAACAGATCTGTGCAATTATATGTTCATAGTTACATCCCTTGATGGTATTAGGTTTGCTAGGATTTTCCAGGCTGTGAGCAGCAGCAGTTTTCTGGAATTTCTTAAAGCCATCATCTGGCTGCCTCATGCAGAGCTTGTTCCCAATAAAATAAAATGAAAGACATAGTATTACCTAACTTCATCTATTTTGACTAATGGAAATAGATGCACTGTGTCTGTTATGTCTGCTACTATGGAGGAAGAAGCATTTATTCTGAGTTTAATTTCGCCTGATCATTAGCAAAGTTTGGGAAAAACAATGAGTTAGATTACACCCAGGACTGGTGATCTGGTAGAAGAGAAGCTCATCAGAGCCCAGGAAGCAGGTAAATGACCAAATCTCAGGACTCAAACAACAATGCCATGTCAGAGAGCTTGCCCGAACAATGGCATGGAAGATACAGACCAAATGAATATGAGGAACCTGTCTAATTCTGGGAATAATGAGTGATGGTAAGGCTTTAGAAATGAATACAAAGACACAGGGATTGTTAAATATAAAGCAAATTAATCCTTAGCATTCTAAGAGTTCCTCAAAAAGTGGATGCTGAGAAGTAAATCAGGCCCAACTCACAGAAAATGGTCGTGACAATAAAGTAAGCCCCAAAGTAATAGGTGGAATATAGAACTAGTCTTCTTACTTCCTCAATAACTTTGTGTGCTTTTGCCCTGACAAAGTTATGGTAAGGAAGAGATCCATTCAGTAAAAGTTATCCAGGTGAACTGTCTGACCCTGGGCAGAGGTCAGGGCAGGGTAGCAGTAGGTAGCTCTGTTTCCACTTAAGTTTCCAGTAAAGTGTTGGTATAGATTCCACAGCTACAGAGGATGTTCAAGCCCATGACAAAGTTGCATTCATGCAGAAATAGTTTGGAGAATTCCTGGGTTTTAGGGAAATGGGTTAAATGGTAAACCTTGGGGGAAGGACCAAAAAAATTTGAAGAAGTTTGAAAAAAGGAATATCAGAATCAGTCCAGGAACTAGCTTCGGGAACAAGTTGGGGGAAGAAGGATAGTGAGGTAGGGGCAGAGTGGCAGAGGATATATGATCTCGAGTAAAGAATAGACAACTCTAGAATTGCAGAAGGAAATGAATTAAAAACTAAATTTCAAGTTTACTCACTTCAGGACTTCTTTCTTGGGAGAAAACAGAAATATCAGAATTGGCCCCAGTTCCTGGTGATCACATGCTGAAAAGGAATTAAATGGGATTCAGCTCAGTCTGCTGATGGGGAGAGGGCACTGTTTAAAGCAGGAAGGAGGAGGTCTAGTACAGGCACTCAGGGAGCTCCAGAATGGCCTAGCCATTCACAATAGTATTCAAAATAGACTTTCCACTGGAAAAGTTTGTGGAGACCTGGGCACAGTGCCGGCCAGACTAAATCCAAATGCCTTCTGATGTGGAGTTGAGAGAGATCAAGGAGTGATGGCTCAGAGGGTCTTGAGATTATAGCAGGCAGTCTACACCTCAACTGATGCACTGGTGCTGGGAGGGCTTTTAATTTACTGATTTATGACCTCATCGGTGGTGCAGGAGGAGGGGCAAGCAGCCTCAATGAGTTCAGTTACCTAATGTTACCAAACAGCTGGCTCATAGCAAAGGCTGGTAGTGAAGATAAGCCATGAGGTATGATGTGGGTGGATTTTCAGGAACATGACATTTATGTAGAACTGAAGACTGCATCATTTACCACACTTTCCTACTGCTGGGCATATGCAACTTGACAACTTGATGGCAGGGGGAAGTTGTGTCTCTAAAACACAGGTGAAGCAGAGGTTTCAATTGCCATCTTAATGACATCAGGCAGGTCAGCAAATCATACGAATTAGGACAAGGAGGCAGAATTACTCCTGTATTTTGGACTGAAGAGCCATGTTCCAATCCATGGAAGTCTCCTTTTCTAATGATGTAGGTTCACGGGAAGGTAAGGGAGGAATGGACAGCAACCATAGCAACAGAATCAATCCAAATGCTCACAAAAGGAGCAAAAATTGCAGTTGGATCGCCCTCACAACCAACAATAAAAAAAAGCTTAAAATAAAACCATGGTGGTTTTTACAAATTCTTTGATATTGATGTCTGCATACCAAGTGAAGTATTTGGAAAACTGTGCACATGTATTCTTCTAGATATAAAGCTACACTATAAATAATCAAATCCTGTACATTCCAGATGCAAATCCTTGTTACATTGGTTTAGGACAACTGATGTGAAGTGTGTCTCCACAAAGACTGACCCAACCAACTGATTGGAGAGTAAAAGGGCAAGGCGATTACTTTTATCTGAAGAACAGAAAACAATGGATTGAACCAGTTTGTTTTTCCTTCCAATGACATTAGTTTCCTTTCTATGAAAAGGATTTCAAAACCACACAAAGATACTCAATGAAGGAAAGAGACTATCTTAGAACCTAATATTATTGTCCCACTTTATGAAATAGATTGTGGTGTTCATTTTCCTAACAAATTAAATGAGAGGACAGCCATATTTTTCAGAGTAAATTAAACTTTGAAGAAAAACTAAATATGTAGCACAGTCTAATGTAGAGTCATGAGTAAGAAGAGAAGAGGAATATGATCTGAGTGAAACCCACGGGCATTCATTCCTTATTAACCAAACACACAATCTACTCTATTTTTGCTTTGGGGTTAAAAAGTTGCAAGAGGGGGAGGTTAAGAATAGTATAGGAAAAGTAGAAGCCAAAGAACTTATGACCCATGAACGTGAACTAAAGGGGGACAGAAATGTGGATGGGAGGGGGTGTGCAGGGCAGAGGGGAATAAAGGGGGAAAATGGGACAACTGATCCTGAGGAAAATAGGAAAATAGTATAATCAATAAAATACGTTAAGAAGAAGTTGCAACTCCTAGTGACTATAGACTGTTCTCTTCGAAAGTTCAGTAATTCTGCCATAATCAGTCAAAAATCATAGCTTCTGCTTAGTTAGCTAATTACCAAGCTGTGCCTTAAGGGTGCCCATCAGAGCCTACTTGTTTTTTGACAAGTTAACACATCTACCCACCATGAGCCAGAGGTGACTCCATAATGATGAGCCACAACATCACCTCTATATGTCAGTTCTATCTTACCCCTCTTCCACATGGTCCCTAAACCAGACTCCGGTTTCAATCTGCTAGTCATCCTCTAGAAATTATTTGTTCAATTTCCAATGAACTCTGCTATTGATTGTTCAATGTATTACTATAATTCTTCTTATTCACAATTTGTGTTGAATAATATATTTCCACATAAATCTTATACAAAGTTTTATACATAAGTTTTCCACATAAGTTTTATACAAAACATTTCCTTAATATGACATTAAGGAAATGTCATATTAAGTAGTATATATACCATAATTGTTTGAAAATTAATCCATCTCCAATTAAGAAACAGAAGCATATGTACTATCATGCTTTATTTGTTCTGTATATGGTTTCAACATCAACATTATTCTCCAGAGATTCTAAAATATGTTCAAGATAATAGCATTAAGTCCACTAAAAAAAAAAATAAAAAAAAAAACCCTTCCCTTTTATTAATAAACAGAAACAACCAGAAAGTCTTCAGCTTTCTTCTGTTGAATTGTATACAATCAAGGATGTTAATATGAGTTTAATATAATTTATGTGACATCAACATCAATCTATTTTCTAAATAAAATCTTGGACTATGTAGATTTGGAGATTTGTTTAAGTTGAAGAATAGGGAGAAGATTTCCTGGTTTTGTGGACCACCCTTCAGGAAAACTGAATCTATTCTCTCAACAGCTGGTTATCAGGACACATCATACCCTAATTATTTTGGCAAGAAGTAAAATCTCCTCACATTTTGATTACATTTCAGAAGATTTATTCGTATAGTGCCCCCAAAGAAGCTGAGTCATGACAGCATATTATCTTAGTTTATCCAGAAAGTAAATTTTGAGAAATATAATCAAAGGAGTCATAAGAATTTTTTTTCACTTTTCAACATTAACTTTCTTCTTGAGATTCATGAGTCCATAATGGCTATATGTTATCTTATTATTACAAGTATAAAAGAAAAACAAATATGCCTGAATAAAAGCTTAGCACTTTACCCACCTTTGTCTTATCTACTGCCATTCTCTGCCTTTTCACCTATTACCAGCTTGCCTTTCTGTTTTCCCTCTCCTGGTAATATGTGATATTCGTGGAGGAAGGTCCAGGAGTTAAACTTTGGTATTAAGGCATGAGTTTCAACAAAAAGGGTAGAATCACTCACAACAGTGCAATTATTTTGGGTGGGGAACAATTTTTCTAGACTCCTAGTATTTTCTTTCGTGTAAAGGGAATTCCAGTTTGTAGAAGGAGGAGGAACTTAATCTGAAGCTGTACCTTCAGAGGAAGAAACTGAGCATGTGGAGACTCTCTGTACTTTTTCCTGGAAGTCAAGCTGCTCTGCTCCTATGAAATATGTGGCCTTCAAGCTGTTCACATAGGGAAGCTTATGTTGGTCAGCACTGCCTGATCCAGTAAATAAGCTGGTGTGAGTTTGATGATAAGAAACTGTCATCAAACTTACCATGAGCTAAGTCACATTCTCCGTATCACATTTGTCAGTGGGAAAATGTGTATTAACTTTGAGCCACATTTATCACCTGGTGGAAAACCTGAGTAGAATTTTTTGAGCCTCCTCAAATTCAACACTTTTCTCCCTAATGCCTTTCTCTCTAACCTTTAACCCCACCCAACCCTTATTCAGAAGTTTAGAACTAGGAGTCCAAAAACTACCTTCATTTGTGGTTTGGGAATACCCAGTTAAAGATTTAATCCTTCAAACTGAGATTTTGTTATATTTCAGAACCAAAATCTTGCCACTGCTCTCCTCCCCACCAAAACTCATAAATATCTCAATTATCTTTTTTTTTTTTTTTTGGTATAAAATGAGTGGAATTCTAGTTAGTCATGGCATTTCATAAAAGAAAAACAGGGTATGAAAGATTGCTATTGATTGAAACACTTAGTAAATGTATATTTTGAAGCATTAACAAAGCCAGCACACATATAGGCAACCTTCTGAGCTCTGTAGTTCTATCAGCTATAGTTAGCCTCTGAAACAGCATGGCATACATACAGACAAGTTAGTCTTCATTTTTTTCTAGTGGTATTTCTTTTCTCTTTCTAATTTTATTCACACATGCCCTACTCTAGAGATAGTACCCAGAATCTATTAACATAAATATTAGATCAAATAGACCACAACCAAAATTGAGAGGGTGGGGAAGAATGACTATTACTCTCATTATGGGCTTTATATGTACAAACCTATGGAAACAAAATGCAACTGGAGAGGCTACAGTTGCATTTACAGATTACAGATATATTTTACTTACTTACAGATTACAGTTGCATTTACCTACTTACAGATATAGTAGGTCAGCTCATTAGAAAGCCAAGATCTGTGTCTCCTCAGTGCTATCAAGGTTTAGCAATGAGTCATTGTCAAGAAGGTAGAACACCAATGTAAATGATGAGATCTTAGAGAACATTCCATCCCTTTGGTTTAGGAGGGTTACAGGAAAAGAAGCTCAAAGGTTAGTCAGGGATGATTACTTATTCACTCTTATGACTTAGGTCAGACAGAGTGAAGAATATTAGCTACATTGAGAGAAAAAGGACAGGGGTGGGGGACTTTTGGTCTCCAGTAAATGTGGGACATGGAGGAGATGGCCTCATAAGCTGCCTCTGCACCAACGTGAGGCCAGGCAGGAGGAAGAGTATTAAAGCAAATTCAGAGACACAGCTGGTTAGGTAATTGTAGGGTCTGAACAAACTTTCCTAGGCTCTTTTCAATTCCTTTGTGGCATGCATGGGACACTGGACATTCTTTCTTTGTTTGCACAATGCCACAGGTTGTATTTTATAATTGTTGTTATTTATTATCTGTATGTTTGATTTTTATTGACATGCTTGCTTAGTGTCTACATTTTGAATACTTGTCATGGAATTTCTACCAGAACAAGCAAATCTGGGCTTGGTAGTAGTAGTTCAACAATGTCTGTCTTCCTATCCTCTCTTCCTACTCTGCTGGCTAATCACTATCCTTAATTTTGATGACAACACTGAAGAGGAAGGAGTGCCCAATCCAGAGTCCCTCTGGATCACTCTTTGGTAACTTAAGAATTTAAGGCCAACTTTTTCTGAGCATGGGTCCTTCCATTGTGTCTAAAGAAGATAAGCCATCATGTGCCCTGAGATTGTTAATAAGTCAGAGGTATAACCAAAAATCTTTGCATTCAAAGCCATTAGCCCCTATAATTCATCAGGATCTATACAAGTGCCTATACTTCATAAGCTACTCCATAAAACCTGATGACTTATGGAAGGCCCCGGGGAGTTATATCACTTTACATCTGAAGATTAGTAATCTGCTGAGAATTATTTGCTAGCAACCTCCCTGAGGGGGTTGTACAAACAGAATGCTACTAAGGAGAGAATTAGAGATCCTGCAATTCCCTGGAGGCAAAAGCCATGCTTTGAAGGACTCAAAAATGTTACATTTTCTCTTTGTCATGTTACTTTCTGACAAGGATCTTTAACAAGCATGTATAAATGCCTCAGTCCTTATAGCACTTGGTTAACAAATGCTTTGAAATTTCATTGTGAAACCTTGATATCAGCTGACATCTGGTGAAGCCCCTATTCTGAGAAAAACCTACAGAGATTTCAAAACAGAAATGCAAGGCATTTCAAAATTTTAAGTACTGTTAAAAAAGATTTGGATGATTTAAAACATTAAATTCCACATAATGTTTCATTGGGGGGCACATAGAAGTTCATGTAATATGACTATTTCAACAGCCTCCTTGCTGCTTTCCATGCTTCCATAATTGTCCTCTTCTGACTGTTTTTAATACAGTATCAGGAATGTCAGATTGCTCCCCTGCAAATTCACCTATTACAACATTCCTTCTTGTTCTGTCTATTCCAACCACATTCCCTCTTTGCTGTACCTTTGACACACCAAACACACTCTAGTCTCAGGGCATTAGCACCTGGAATTCCTTCTGCTGGTATTCTCTTCCCCCAAACGTGGGCATGATCACCCTCTCACTTTTCTAGGGTCTCTGCTCAAACTCAGCTTCTCAGAGAGGGAGACTGAACAATGGCCTTAAAAGAACACCCTCCAGTCACTCGATCTTGTTTTTGCTTTACTTCTTTCAAAGCACTACTGCTCTCTGACATTACATTATATATCTGTTTATTTGCTGTCTCCCTCAATTGGAATAAATGTTCTGTACGAGCAAGAAGTACATTTGGTTTCCAGTGTCTAGAATAAGGTAATAGAAGCCACTATTTAATTTTATTTTACACAAAGTTATAAATAAAATCAGTGTATTTTATGTGATGTGATCATATTTATTACTTGTTTTTTAAATTTTCAGGCAGGTGTGTAATTGGTAGACATAAGAGCATAGCATCTGCATCTCATCAAATTAATTGTGTTGTGTCAAAAATCACATTTGCTGACTGTTTTACAGAATTCAAACCATGCTGGTCCTTGTGATGAGCTCAATAGAAATTTGAAAGGTTGATTTATACATAGATTGTTCATAGAAAGAGAATCTAATTATGTCATTTGTCATAAAAATCATGAACCACAGGCTGACTTTAACACTTAATGGTAGAATCTAAACCAGAGAGTACTTGGAAAAGATGTTTCTTCTTTGACTTTAACAGAAATTGCTTGATATTTTTTGGTGGAAGATTTTCTCCTTACTTACATTTTTCTCAGTTACTATTAAAAGGATACTTCCAACAACATGATAGTGTATATAGAGCAAAGTCTTCAGAGATAAATTGATACTGTATTAGGGCACCAATTCCAGCACTCATGGGTGATAAGTTTCCATTTTTCATTTCAGACCTAGTTTTTGAACTGACAGATAAGGGTCAAAATACTTATACTGTGGTATAATTGAGAGGAGTTATTGACTTAATAATCTATAAATGACCCAGCCTAGTACTTGGCATTTGGCAGATGCTGAACAATTTCTTTTCCCTTCCTTTGTATAACCCTCTCCTTTATGCCTAAAACCTTGTTGGAAAAATAAGGCCAAACTCACTGAGCTTTTTTTCAGAGAATCTAGAAAAGTTACTGCATTTGTTTGAATGGCATGAGGGTTGTGTATTCCTCAATCAGTTACATCCTTTGTTCTAACACTTATGTTTATATTGAGTGAGAAAACTGACAAGTTGACATCAGTCTTCCCCCCATCTCCATCCTTGCAAATGCAGCATTTTCTATGATTTTAGAGTTGTCAGCTGATGTTACACTAAGAGTTGATACATTGAACACATTTGGTAACATTAGCCAGCCAAATATAACTTGATGAACATGTCCTGGATAGTCTTCCATCTCCGTTCACTTCTAGAACTCCAAATCCAAGCACATGATATTCCATTGTATGCTTCCAAGAGATTCAAGGGATTGCAGTATATTTAATTACAGAGAACGTAATTTGTCAGTATTGTTATTGTTGCTCTTACTCTGTTGAAGTTTTGTCAGATATTTGGGGTCAACTGCTTTGTCTATGGATTTGAATGGATTCAAATTTAATCTAAGTTAATAAAAATGAAGTCTGTTAAACATTAGTCAATTGTCTTCCTTGTTCTACAAAAAAAAAAATCTGTAAATTATAAAGCTTTCAAATTGAACTAGAATAATTTTATGTGCATCAACAAAATGTGTTATAACACATCTAGCCTGTCTCTACTGAACTACAATACTTAAAATTAATCTAGAGATACACAAAATTGATATTTTTGATTTTAAAAAAGAGGAAATTCCTTTTGAAGTTTCTAAGCATGGTTTAAAATTTCTCTAAAATCTATTCTAAAAATTAATAGATTTTTCCCCTGGCTGGAATAGCTCAGTGGATTGAGCATGGGCCTGAGAACCAAAGAGTTGCTGGTTCGATTCCCAAACAGAGCACATGCCTGGGTTGCGGGCCAGGTCCCCAGTTGGGGAAGAGCAAGAGGCAACCACACATTGATGTTTCTCTCTCCCTCTTTCTCCTTTCATTTCCCTCTCTCTAAAAATAAATAAATAAAATCTTTAAAAAAATTAACAGATTTTAATTATAGGTTTTTGCAAGGCCACACAATTGCTCCCTCCACAGGGTGATCACAGTAACACTGGCTTCATGACTCTCGATGTAAGGCTTGATTTTTCTAAATAGTTTAAAAATAGAAGTTCAAATATAATGGTTACTTTCAAATTGAGATGATTTTAAACACCTTAAATGACATCATGAGTTAAAAATACATTTCAATGGCTAGCCAACACTCTGATGACACATCTGAAATGAAATGAGTCATCCATTGTCAGGGCATAAAATCATGAGAGAGAAATATATACTATTAAATTGGTCTTTGGAAAAATATATTTACTTTATTACTAAAAATAATGTATTTACCAACCCTTCATGAAGAATGTTCTATATATCATCTTTTAAATTACACTAAAGCTGGCCATTTTTATTGCTATAATATATATAAAATAAATATATACATGTATGTATGTGTGTACAGATTTGTATAAACATACATATATGTTTTTTTTTTTTTATTTCCATTTGTTGACAGGGCCTAGACATAATGACATCTTAGGAGCACTTCCATATCCAGATCTTGGTTTCTAAATACTACTGTCCAATAAAAGGAACCAGAGCTCCTTGGAGAATGGCTGATTCTAGGGCTCATGAAAAGAAAATACAAGATATTTCCAGAGCATCTTAGACTACCAGAAATTAAGAAAATACTGGGAAAAAAAGATGTATTCAAAAGACACAGGAGCAACCTGAAAAAAGTTTCCAATGGCTAAAGCTGAAACAATTTGAGCAACAAAATAAATAACCATGGCATTGAATTATTGTAACCCAAAGAATAAAATAAATATCTGAGTCCATATTGGCATAAATAAATAGGAAAGAAAGAACATATCATCCTTACAGAAGAATCCCAAATAGTGTGTATGGATACATCCTCTAGGAGATGGAGCTTAATTCCTATCCTCTTGTGTTTGGGTTGGACTTAGTGATTTGTCTCCAAATGATAACAATGGGAAAATAGTAACTTTACAGAGAAAAAAAACTCTACAGATGTTATTTTATTTAAGTGACCAAGGTTAACATCACTAGTGATAGGTCATGTTGATATCATGAATTCTCTGATCTGCCACAGTGAGAAAGGCATCTTACCTTAACTCTGTATTATTCTTCTCTCAAACCCATCATTCCAGTCTAGTCATGAAACTGATGAAACAAATTCAAACTGAGTGAAATTCTACAAAAGACCTTATCTTTATTCATTAAAACTATCAAGATCATTAAAAAGCAAGGAAAGACTCAAATTGTCAAAATTACAGGAGCCCAAGAAGGTATGAAAACTGTGTTCAATGTACTACCCCATATTTACATTAAATCCTAGCTAAGTAAAGGACTCAATGGAAAAAGTGGTGAAATCTGACTAAAATCTGTAGTTTAATCAATAGTATTGCACTAATGTGAGATTATTAGTTTTGACAAGTGTACTACAGTTATACAAAATGGTAATGTTAGGAGCTTTGATCCATTCTTTCATTTGGGCCATTTTATTGTCTCCATGTGCCTGTTCAATAGTAAGGGGCAGAGATTTAGTTATTCTCCAGGGCAGGCTAATCCAGGTAGCTGTGTTGTGGTGCTATACATGGGGGCGAGGTCCAAGAGGGAACAGTACTGCTTGCTCAGTTCTTGGCTGGCTTTCAGTCACTTTCTCTGCTACCCACAGGCAAATTGGGCCCTTCTGGTACTGATTCCTTGGTGGGTGGGTTTTTGTACATTCTAGGACCCTGTCGGTCACTCCAATGAACTCTCCCCAAATGAAAGAGCAGATCAAAGCTCCAGAAAAAAATGTAACTAAGTGATGAAGAGATAGCCAATCTCTCAGATGCAGAGTTCAAAGCACTGGTAATAAGGATGCTCATAGAAATGGTTGAGCATGGTTGCAAAATAGAGAAAAAAATGAAGGCTATGAAAAGTGAAATAAAGAAAAATATACAGGGAACCAATAGTGAAGGGAAGGAAACTGGGATTGAAATCAATAATTTGGAGCAGAAGGAAGAAATAAACATTCAACTGGAACAGAATGAAGGAACAAGAATTCAAAAAATTGAGGATAGGCTTACAAAGTCTTGGTTTCAAATGAATGAGATTGTAGATAATCAATTTCTTAGCACCACACATCATTTGGGCAGAAATAAGCAAGAAAAAATGAATAATTTTATTTTAACTTTTCATTTTGAAAAAATATTATAGTTGTAGCAAAATTATAAAGATAATACAGAGTTCCCATATGCCCTTCATCCAGCTTTCCCTAATGTTAACATTTTTAGTTTGAGCATAGGCTTAAATTACACTAAATCTGGCCATTTTTATTGCTATAATATATATTAAAATAAATATATATGTGCGTATGTGTGTTCACTTTTCATAGCCTTCATTTTTTTTCTTCTATTTTGCAATAGAGGATAGGCTTCCTCTGGGACAACTTTAAACATTCTGACATCTGAATCATAGGGGTGCCAGAAAAAGAAGAGGAAGAGCAAGAAGTTGAAAACTTATTTGAAAAAATAAGTAAGGAGAACTTCTCCAATCTGACAAAGGAAATAGACTTCCAGGAAGTCCAGGAAGCTCAGAGAGTCTCAAAGAAGTTGGACCCAAGGAGAAACATATCAAAGCACATCATCATTACATTACCCAAGATTAAAGGTAAGGAGAGAACCTTAAAAGCAGCAAGAGGAAAGGAGAGAGTTACCTACAAAGGAGTTCCCATAAGACTATCAGATAATTTCTCGAATGAAACCTTGCAGACAAGAAGGGGCTGGAAGGAAATACTCAAAGTCATGAAAAGCAAGGAGCAACATCCAAGATTGCTCTATCCAGGAAAGCTATCATTAAGAATTGAAGGGCAGATAAAGTGCTTCCCAAACAAGGTAAAGTTAAAGGAGTTCATTATCACCAAGCCCTTATTATATGAAATGTTAAAGGGACTTATATAAGAAAAAGATAAAAAATATAAACAGTAAAATGACAAGAAACTCACAACTATCAATGAACGAATCTAAAAAAAAAAAACACAAAGAAATAAGCAAACAACTAGACTCGCAGAAATGGAGATCATATGGCAGATTAGCAACAGGGAAGGGGAGGGGAGAGAATGGTGGAAAAGGTACAGGGAATAAGAAGCATAAATGGTAAGCACAAAATAGACAAGGGGAGGTTAAGAATAGTGTAGGAAATGGAAAAGCCAAAGAACTTATATGTATGACCCATGGATATGAACTGGGGCAGGGGAAGAATTGGTTGGGAGTGGGGTACAGGGCAGAGGGACAACTGTATAGCATAATCAATAAAATATACTTAAAAAACAAAAAAATGTTAACATTAGGGAAAGCTGGATGAAAGGCATATGGGAACTTTCTGTATTATCTTTATAATTTTGCTACAAGTATAATATTTTTTCAAAATGAAAAGTTAAAATAAAATTATTCATTTTTTTCTTGCTTATTTCTGCCCAAATATGTGTGGTGCTAAGAAATTGACTATCTACAATCCCATTCAATTGCAACCAAGACTGTACGCTTACATTGGAGAAGTTTAGTACCTGCTTCACTAAATACATAATTTCAAATATTCTGATTGTTTAACCTAATGCTTATTTACGGAAACAATAAGACATAAGTTGATCCTGAATGCTTTGTGGACTCAGAAACTATGCAAATTCTGATATGGGTATTGAAGCTTCCCCGAAGCACTCCATGATGAAGAAGATGTCACTGTAAATAATACATAAAATAAATGAAGACATATTGTAAATATTTGAATTTCTCATAAGCTTAACATTTACTAAGCATTTATTATGTTTCAGCTACTCTGCTAGGCAGTAGGAATACAGCGTTGAGTAGAACAAACATTTTCTCACCTTTAAAAAATTTAGTTATTAATGGGCTAGCCATAAAGAAACTCATTCCCTTCGATTCTGAAGCAAAAAATTTTTTTATTTGTGATTTACAGCACTCTCACTTTCTTGCATAAAAAGCACAAAATTTATTTGAGCTTTATTACTTTCAAGTCAGAACTAGAAATATAAGAAATTTGCCTTTTCATTAAGCTTACTCATAGGGTTCGAAGTTAATATTTTCTTCATTCCCTTTCTCAAAATATGGTTGATAAATAGAATATTTTTCATGCTCAACTAGCTTATTTTAATAGAAAAGCTACTTTTGGTGCTTCTTCAAAAGTCTAGGTAACTAAGTGAATGAGATAGAAAAACATGAATGTAGAAGTCAGTTTTTACTTTTAAGGAGAAAGATCAGTAAGAAAAATATATGATACCAAGTACAGTTTTCATTTACATGGACAGCATTTCTTTAAAGTAAAAAATGATTCATTCCAACTATATACTATTTTTCTATGGAAAGAAGAATTTTAGTAGTTATTAAACATATAGAATTGGCTAATTGTAAAGGATTTAAACTGTGCTGCAATACTGGTATTTATATACCATTATATATGTGTTCCCTTTATAATTTTCTGGGAGAAAGTCAACAAAAACAGGGATGAATAAACTCTGTTCTTTTTTTATTGTTGGCAGTATTAGAGATCTCCCCTATTTTCCCCTCTTTGCTTCCCTCCACCCAGCCCCTGCCCCCTGGCCCGGCCTTTACCACACTGTTGTCTGTGTCCATGGGCTACGCATATATGCATGCATATTATTTGGCTAATTTCTACCAGTACCCCTCAACCCCCTTCCCTCTGAGATTTTTCAGTCTGTTCCACATTATCCATGGCTTTTTGCTTGTCAGTTTATTTTATTCATTAGATTCCACGTATAAGTGAGGTCATACAGTATTTGTCTTTTCCTGACCTTGCACTGCTTGTGGGAATGTAGACTGGTATAGCCACTGTGGAAAACAGTTTGGACTTTCCTCAAAAAACTAAAAATGGAAATGCCCTATGACCCCACTTCTGGGAAAGCCTAAGAATCCCAAAAAACAAATCAGAAGGCATATATGTACCCCTATGTTCATAGCAGCATTATTTACAATAGCCAAGATCTGTAAATATTCCATGTGACCATTACTTGATGAATGGATAAAAAATATTTGGTATATGTACACAATGGAATACTATGCAGCTGTACAAAATAAGGAACTCTTACCCTTTGTGACAGTGTAGATGAGTCTGTAGATTATTATGCTAAGCAAAATAAAATCTCTTCTTAAAGAGAAAGATTGAGTTATAATATTTCAGTATAGTACAACAAACCAAACAATAATTATTTTGTATTTATATATAAGATTTTACTTTACTTTTTATTTTCACTTTTTTATACTCACCCTAGGACATTTTTTCATTGCTTTTAGAGAGAAGGCAGAGAAAGAAAGAGAGAGAGAGACAGCAGCTGGTTGCCCTCTGTATGTACCCCAACCAGGGATCAAACCCACAACCTAGGCATGTGCCCTGACTGGGAATCAAACCTGCAAACCTTTCCTCTTATTTAAAGAAATAGCACAGAATATTTTAGTTTTCGAGAATAAAGATATTCAAGTAAACTTAAAACTCAGATAAAATTAAATCAATGAAACAGGGTGTTTGTATGATTTAATTCAAGGCTAACCCTTGAAAAAAAGAGTGAAGACTTAAGAGGAAAAATAGTACTCAACCACTACTAAATAGGATTTATCTCAGGTGTAGAAATTATAACTGAAATTTAGAAGTCTGCTACTGTGATAGAACATGTCAATAGGTCTTTGGTGTACAGGACAACACTCCAACTAACTGAGCCCCACGTGCCAGGGCTATATAATATTTTATAACAAATAGTGTATTCTAGAATTGATTAGAAGCAAAAAATTATATGCATAAAACCATTTTACCTTCCTTCTATGAATTGTTCAACAGCTTGGACTTTTTGCTGCCAGTAACAAGAACATGGGTTGAACTTGTTACATCTAAGCCCAAATTTAAAAAAAAAAAAAGAAGAAGAAGAAGAAGAAGAGAGATAGAGAGGAATTAATCATAGTAATATTTGAGTGTCTCATAGAATAAAAGGAGTTTTTTTGGCTGCTTCTGAGGATCTCTGCTTCTTCCTGCATATCTCCAACTCTTTCTCTCAAATCATGGCTACCAATACCATCAAGCTTGGGTTTAAACCTAATGCTGCCAATTACTAGTTTTTTCCCATTGGAAAAATTATTTCATCTTTCTATATCTCCATTTGTTAATATATGAAATGGGGAATAAAATAATGGCACCTATTTCACTGAGTTGAGGCAAAGATTGAGTTGCGTTGCATAAAACACATAGAATGGTGCCTGGTGTAGAAAACACTCTGCAGATGTCTTTGTATTCTATGGTCAACGCAAAACCTTTTTTGTAGCCATTGATTTAAAAAATATGACAAATGCAGAAGTTTTTGCCAAAGTAGCTCATTAATATGATGAAGACACCTTTACCATCTATTTTAATTAGAAAAATTAAAGCACCATTTTGTCAAAAAGGTTATATAAAGGCCCTATGCTCTAGAACTTTTACAGAGCTACTCTACTTTGTTAGGCCAAATTTTGCATATAGCAAATGTCTTCCACATAACTCTCTAGATCACAGCAAACTTTAGAAACCCTTGAAAGTCTGTGAAGATTGGGCACTAAGGTTTCCACTGGAAATTAACTGAAAGTATAAGAAGAAAGTGGAATTAAAAAATAAGAATGTAAGATGTATGCCTTGTTTGCTCTTACATGTGACCAAGAATGACAAAATGGGGAGTAAGAAAATATTGAGAAACAGAATCCAGTATTTGCTTTGTTTTATTTTTTTCCTTGTACACCTCCCAGTATTCTCTCTTACTAGTTCCAATCCTTAATTTCTCCCATTTAAATAACCCAGGAGGAGACCTGGCTGGTGCAGCTCAGTGGTTGAGTGCTGGCCTGTGAATCAAAGGGTTGCTGATTCAATTCCCAGTCTAGGGCACATGTCTGGGTTGCTGGCCATGTTCTCAGTAGGGGGTGTGCGAGAGGCAACCACACATTGATGTTTTTCTCCCTCTTTTTCTCTCTCCCTTCCTCTCTCTAATAAATAAAATCTTAAAATAATAATAAATAACCCAGGAGGAGAGGCAAAAAGGGCCTCTAGGATATGTCATTTCCAATCTTCTATACACTGTCAAACCTTGTATTGCCTATATTTCTTGACTCTTGGTTTTGAAACTAAGAGTACTTCAAGTCTAGTGGAAGGAATGAACAAATAAAAAAATGGCTAAATGAACAAGTAAAAACAAAGGATTCTAATAATAGGTACTCAGGAAATAGCAGTATTGAGAGAATAATTCTAGGTAAGAAAAGAAGAAAAATGAGGATAGTATTGTTGCAGGCTAAGTATTTATAACATTTTATAAGATTTGACATGCCTAGGCTATAGGCTTTTAAGGGAAAGTTATAAAACTGGCCACGCTTATTGGCATTTGCAATGTCAAAGTACTGTTTTATCAGTCTCATGTATTAATTTATTTCATTCTTGCAATAACCTTATGCATAGCACCTTATTCCCATTACATATGAGAAAGCTGAGCCCAGAACAGTTGCTTTTCTAAAGTCTCACACTGGTAAGAAGCAGAGCCAGGACTTAAAAATCAGACAATCTAGTGAGCCTAGGACTTTTAACCCTACCCCTTACTATTCTACTTTGAAAAATAACTGAATTAGAAGCTTAACACTATAAAGCAAAACCAAGACTTAAACAAATTAAAGTAAATGTCATCAAGATTTTTAACAGTCTTACGTGAGAATGAGAACAGGATATATGATTATGTTTGCCAAAAGAAGAAAATAATTAGGTATAATTAGTGTCTTTCATGCAAGTTCCTGAGATTAAAAAAAAAAAGTG
Organism: Glossophaga mutica; assembly: GCA_039655065.1. Classification (NCBI taxonomy): domain Eukaryota; kingdom Metazoa; phylum Chordata; class Mammalia; order Chiroptera; family Phyllostomidae; genus Glossophaga; species Glossophaga mutica. The sequence continues at coordinate 148,204,287 of CM077306.1, forward strand.
CTTGTGAAATGAGCCCCTTGAATTAGGAGCCCCTTTTCTCTTATTTAAAGAAATAGTACAGAATATTTTAGCTTTCAAGAATAAAAATATTCAACTAAACTTAAAACTCAGATAAAATTAAATCAATGAAACAGGATGTTTGTATGATTTAATTCAAGGCTAAACCTTGAAAAAAAAGAGTGAAGACTTAAGAGGAAAAATAATACTCAACCACTAGTAAACAGGATTTATCTCAAGTATGGAAATTATGACTGAAATTTAGAAATCTTTTAGTGTGATAGAACATGTCAATAGGTCAAAGCACATCAGTCTCTTTTTTACCAATAAAAATATCAAGAATGTGATGAAACACTTAAGATTGTATTAAAATCAGGAACTAATAAAGGTGCTCATCATGATATAAAATAGAAACTAGTAATGTACTTTTCTAGACTATAGACATCAAGGTACTACTCTAGAAACCCACCATCACCCACCACATCAAGTAAAAGCCTTTAGAATTAATGAAATAACTTGGTAAATTTGTTGATTATAAGACATACAAATGTCAGTAGCCATCTCCCACTTTAGCAAGGACCAGTGAGACCCTCTCACAGCAGCGGCCGCAACTCTAAAGCATCTAGTGTTAGCTTTCTTTAGAGGCCTGTAGGGAAAAATTGTAAAACTCTAAGAGATAGAACTTTTAATACTTGGAAGAATAAGCCAAGTTCTTAGAAAGCAAGGTTGAGTGTTTTTGCAGATATCATCTAACCAAATTAATTTTAGTTTTAATATGAGCCCCATGAAAATTCCAATGAGATTGTTTTTGGAACTCAATGAAATGACTCTAAAGTTCGTGTACCGTGATAATGGACAAGATGTTCTAAAACATTTTTAAAAGATCAGTAACTAGGGGAAATAGATACTAAAAGATATTGGGCAGTCATATTGCCTTTTATGACTGTTCTGATTTTGATGTTTTGTAATAATTCACATATTTTATAGTTATACTTTGTTAATAAAAATATTATCTGTGAAAGTTTGTCTAAATTATTCAAATATGGTAAAACAAAGTGACCAAGATGCCACACATAAAAGTGCAAATTTCAAGAATTAGTGAGTCACACAAATCATTGATCCACGGCACTCAGGGCAGGTGTGCAGGGATGGGTCAGGGCTGTGCTTGCTGCTGCCGCAGTTTTGGCACCCATCACCTCACCTGACTATTGCAACAGTTTTGTGACTGGTCTCCTCTTTTCCTCCAATACATTATCCACGTAGCTGAGAAAGTCATCTTCACCAAAATAAACTAAATCACATTACTTCCAGGCTACTCTACTTACATTTATCATGATGGCCCACTCCACAGCTCGGACTTCACTCCTTATATTCCACCTGCACAGAGGTGGAATCTCATCACATTCTCCCATCAATGTCATGATCATTAATATCACCATTCTTCACACGAGATTTTTCTTCTGCCTAGAAGGTTATTGCAGTACCCTACTCAAACACATCTCAGTGCTTCAAGTCTTCATTTAAAGATCAAGTTGGGTTTTTTAATTGTTGTTTTTGTTTTTATATATCATGGAAGGGAGGGTCCTGGGCATCACCGCATGCCCAGAACCTAGATGGGTGTCTGTTAGTAAGAGCTCAATAATGTCTGTTACATGGATGAATGAATGAACACCTACTGTAGATGTATCACATTGTTTTATGATTATTTGCTTATCTTTTCAATCCTATTTGAGAGCAGGAGTGTATTTTGAGGGTGAGTTGATTATTTGTTTTGAGTTTGCCTTCAGTGTCTGACTCAAGGACACATAATCAAGGCTCAAAAAGTACTTGTTAAAAGAGTAAATAAATAATATAATGCTACAACAAAAGGACAAAACCATTACTTCACTAATGCAGCACTGTACACAGTAATTACTTGCTAAAAGAGTCAATAAAAGAATAAATTAATATTTATTTCTACTGTAGGAAATTATGTATAGATAATTCTTTCACAGTCAGCATTCTTTTTACATAATATTATACCAAAATGACAGTTTGACTCTTTGGAAGTCATTTTATACTGCTATTCAGATGTCCTAAGCACTGGTACCAAATTATTCATTGTTTCATCTCTTGGGTTATCCCTTTGAATTAATGGGGACCTTCTACAAATAGCTTTTCCTACGAGCCCCTTTACTGGACAGAATCTTGGGCTTCAGCACTAATTTTGATCTTATAATAATTTGTCAGGCACTTATCATTAGTGGTATATCCCACCCCACTCCAAAACAGAAATATGTTTTCAGAGTAAACAAAAACTATAAGGAAGAAATTGAAGAAAATCCTTAAAAAAGTGTTTTGTAAATACTTTCAGTCATTTCACATATCTATAAACAGCAAACAGTTATAAATTCCATGTATGTCCTAACAATTTCCCACGATCGCGTTCTCCTGTGCAGAGAGGTGTGTGTTTGTCTACCATCTGCAGCTACCTGAAAGCAAGAAGGTGGAATTTTTTTCAAAAAACTGGTAATTAAAATTTGTTCTGAATTCAGACTATTCATATCAGCCCAATTACTGGCATTTACTGTATTTATTGGACTCGTGTAACTTAATCAGTCTCTGATACAGATTACTTTTTGATGCAGCAAAATGTTCTTTAAATAAGCAGCTCATGAATTTAGACTTTAAAAAAAAAATCCTTTAAAGAGAGGTACAACCATGTCATGAGTTTGAATTTTGGATTAAGTTTTCTCACACTGAAGACTAGAGAAAACAAATAAACTTAAAAAATTTTACATGGACAGACACAAGTTTCTTTATCTCAGATTGATATGAATTCTCACTTGACACATTCCTGGTGATCAAGTTAATCAGCAAAATGTCCCCAAATCATCATTGTTGATATCTACCACTCCCACCTACAGTCTAAGAGTCTGAGCCTAATAGAAACAAAAGGAACAAAGGACCTTCTAAAAGTAGTTCATGTTCTAAGAAAAGATCATGAAACATAGAATCGTATTCAGCAAACCCTTTGAGAATACTAATACTCGGTGTTAATTTTATTTATCTACTTATTTCATTGTCTCCTTTAGTTTTATTAATTAAAAAAAAATGTATGTACGTGCCTTAGGTAGCTGGAGGACTTGGACTTCCCTACGACCATTACAATAGGACAGACCCATTCTGCCCACTTTTGTAAGTCAGATCATCGGATTTAGCATCACATACACACTTAGAACACACACCAGTAGCTACGAAAAATGCTTCCATGAAGCAGAATTTCCCTCGAGGCATCTATATGCTTTTTAAAAAATGCATAATGTCATAGAAATTATTAGTTATTTCAAAGATTGATAATAGTAAAATACATTGTGCTTATCGTCACTAATCCCTGTAACGAGAATGAGAAGGGCGAGGTTTCCTGTCTTTTGAAGTAATGAAATGTCATTCCAGCCTTTCCCCGGGTGTCTGGGCCTGACCTCTATTTTTGCAGCCATAAGAGATTGCTACCCATTAAGCAATGGGTCAGTTGAGCTATTTGAACTGAACTTATCTACATTGGGTTTTGTCACCTTAGCATAGACGAAAAGCAAAAACTACCAATAGCTATCCAAATAAGAAGCTTTGGTAATAAATCAGAAGACAAAATGCAGCTGTTAATGATCAAAGAGCAACTCCTACCAGTAGAACAAAAATGCCTCAAAATACAATTAAGATTTCTTTTGCTTTATGTCCCTATTTATCTATACAGAGTAGCTAAATTCCAATTGGGTTATGGGCTTGGAATACTGAGTTAAAGCCTACAGAGTTCATTTTGCATCACCTCTGCTTCTCTTGATATATGCCCAGCTTCATACCAATTTGGAGTCAAAACCGGTGAACACAGAATAATAAATGCAATATTTTTGCATCGATGAATTGCACTGATTTTAAATGGTACCAAAGGGGCAAGAAACAAGAGAGCAAGGGAAAGCATTCAGACTGAGTTGATAGGGTAGATGAACCTGCATCTAGGTCTGGGTTGTATATTCACAACGTGTCTGCTCTTGGAAGCAAGTGTTCTGCCTCATTTCTGTTACAGAAGAGCCAAGATGAACAGTGGGATTATGTACATTCTGTTTGCACCTACCTACAGACCTCAATGCAGTAGCCAAAACCCCCTTGGGCAGTTTTGAGTAGTGGAAAATCATCAGGTTTCAGAGCTAGGCTAAGAATCAAGTCTTCACCACCAGCTCATTCAGCATTTACATCTGAATTCAAACAGATTTAACCCCTTGTAAAGGAGCTTTGACAGTTTAACAATGGAGCCTTCTTACAAAGGCTAGGGAAAAAAAAGTATCGGACACAACGTTTGAAGTAGGCCATGACTGTCAAGTTGCTAACAGTCAAACCCCTAGCAACTTGAACTTGGCGGATAATTTGGTGAGAAAGTGAGCATTGCTGAAAAGGGGTTTTGGCTGCCCAATAAATTTCTTTTCTTTCTTTTTTCTTTTCTCTCTGCACTTGATACACTTTGCAAATATAAAAGCTTTGGTTGAACCAAATAAACTCTGTACATATTAGAGTATTAGCCTTGTGTGTGACTTCTGGGTGACTTTTTGAGGGTAGCATCCATCTTAAGGCATTTTAAAATTGGGGCTTCCTCATGAATGTGGTTAAAATGGAATTTATAACAAGGTCACTAATGGAATGTGTTTACATGACTCATTTACCCTTTTATAGGACATACTTCCCCAGACACAAGGGTGTTATCATTATCAACAGTGTTTCTAAAATTACCCCTCTGGGGTTTCCATCCAGCTTGAAGGAACTTCAAAGAAAGAGTCAATAAAACATACTCTCCTGGAGAACTTCAAAAACATGTACATGATTTTTAAATGAAAGAAAGATAGTATCTTGGGGATTGTGTGTAGGAATCTTCAATTTTATAAGTATTTGAGGTGGCAATAAAGAAAATTGGGGAAAATCAAATTTATGTGAAGACTTAAACTTACAAGATTCCAAAATGATGCTCTTTATATTAGAAAATATAAAGAAGTGCTTCCTTATATATTCTCTGTTTTAATGGTAACTCTAACTAGAAAATGAAATAAACTAAAATCTTGTTTCAATTTTATGAAGCAATTGGTGCTGGCCATGGCTTCTTCCTTATAAGGGAGCAATTTTTTTTCTTCTCCTAGCTAGTGAGTGACAAGTTAAGAATTTAATCAAACATAAACTTTGTACAGTTGATTTGACCATTTTATAAGATCTTAAAGAATATATAATTTTACACTTATAATTAAAAAAGATAGCTTGTTGGTACAATATTTTAACTCTTTAGGTGTAATACTATTCTCCCTTTGCATTAAAATGTTTTAATGAGGCATAATTGACATAATATTATATTAGTTTCAGGTGTACATCACAATTATTTGATATTTAAATATATTGCAAATGATCACCATATAAATCCAATGGACATCTTTATTTGCACTTTAATGTTTCATTTACAGCTAGGCAGTCTGTCATCACCAAAGCTGACCCTACCTATTACAGAGAGAATTAATTCATTGTACAAATTATAGAAAAGTCCAAGTAAACCGCTTATTTTCTTTATTAGATTCAGGATCATATTTTATTTTCTCCTAACTGTGAAAGTTCTGTTGCTTTCTGCAAACGTGAAGCTTAAGATAGTAGGCCATGTAGAATATAAAAAGAAATAAAATTGATGGTCAAATTCAACTTCAGCTTTACTTCAAAATGAGTTGGGCCTACATCCCAGGTTCTCAGGGATCTGAGAAAGTCCTGATAAAGAACACCAGTCCTTCAAATTCCTCTTTTCCTGGAGAAAGTCTCAGTTCTAAACAACTTGACAGATAGAAGTCAGGAAGGGAAGAAGCTGCATTTAGCTTTACCCCCACAGTTTGGCAGAACATCAGACCCCAGGGTTACATGAAAAAAATAAATAACTGAAGATGGGAAAATAAAAATAAGGATAGATAGAGCTATAAAAAGGGAAGTGGCAAAAGACAGTGTCAGGCACTGTCTGCAGGTCTTCCTTCTATGTAGACCAAAAGTCCATCTTCAAATGTTCATGATGTCAACTTTGCCATCTGTATTTCTGGGATCTGAGATCCATGACACATCATCCATGACAAAGGATGTTGGTATCCTTGGCCCTGGGAAGAGAGTTCATAGTCTGCTATTTTGTCTTTGCCTAAAACTTGGTTGAAATATTGATATTTGAAAGAGTTTGTTTAAGGAATAGTTAAGTGTGGGGGAGGGTGAAGAGAATGGCAAGAGGGAGGGTGGTATAAGGGGACTAAATGGTAATGGAAAAAACTACAATAAAAATATGAATTAAAAAAAGAAGATAGTTAGCTCTGGCTGGTGTGGCTCAGTGGAATTGAGTGCTGACCTGTGAACCAAAAGGTTACTGGTTCAACTCTTGGTCAGGGCACATGCCTGGGTTGTGGACCAGGTCCCCATTTTGGGATGTGTGAGAGGGAACTCATCAATGTTTCTCTCCCTCTTTTTTTTCCCTCCCTTCCTCTCTCTCTTTAAAAATAAATAAATAAATCTTGTTTTTTAAAAAAAGGTTAGTTATATATTCATTTATCCAGCTTCACCTGTGTTTTAAGTCATATCATGAGAATGAAATGTTCCTAGATTATTTTAGCTCTTTGCAGAAATACTTTGTAAAGGTTAAAATTTAATGTTATATCCTAAGCTTTTATAGTGGTAAAATTAAACCATAGACATTGTCCCTTTTGTAAGAATCTCCATTATAAATGTCTTCTAGGATTTAGTCGAGAAAAGTTTTTTTTTCTTCAAATGAATTTTAATTCTACTTTTATTGGGCAGAAAGTAATGAAATAAATCAATCTGCTTTTCTTTTGAAACTGGCATCTAAACTCATTGTGCAACTAAAGAAACAAAGCCACTTGAAGTTCTTGTTCTAATGGACTAGCTCTCCCTTTGCAGTCAGTGTTACACATACTGAAGATCTGTAGATTACTTGTTTCACAGTCACCTAGAAAGCCTTTGGAAATTACAGGTCCCTGAGCCAAACCCCAGAGAGTCTGATACAGTAGTTCTTGAAAGGGATAAAGGAATGTGAGTGTACTTTATTCAAGCAAGTCTCATGTTTATTATGCACCCCTGAGTTTGAAACTATTCTAAGTGGCTTTGGTTGGTCTTTCACTAGTGTTAGGGGATTCAGATTTTTTTTTCTAAATGAACAATATAAGTGATTTGAGATATTCACATACACACATATGCACGTTTTTTTTTTTCCAAAGAAGTAAGATGATGAGGTAACAGATGACCAGAGGGAATGAATAAACATACAAGAAGAACTTTTACCGTGAAATGTGAAAACATACACAGAAGTGTGTTGCTTATCATTAAAGCCACATTGAGAAAAAAATATTTACATAGAGAAACCAAGAAATTCTGCAAAGAGACCTTGCAAGGCTTCTGCAGAAGGGAATAAAGTTTAGACTTCTAGTTTCCAGGTACTTAAGGACAGGATCCCAAATTATTTGTAGGTTTTTGTTTCTTTAAAGCTTTTTCATGCAAAAGGTTTTGTTTGGGTTGTAAACTAATTGCAGGGATTTGATTACTAGATAGTTTCTGGCTTGCTTCTGCAAATGGTTTTTACAAACATGAAAACCAGGGTATAGCCAATTTATACTTAGGTTGTTGGTAGAAATCTGAGACATCTACAAAATAGCACATTTTTTTTTCTAGTACAGTGATTGATTCTGCCCAGTGTGAACACAATCTAAAACTATAAAGTTGGCATATAATTCACTTGGCCAAATAAATTTTAAATTTTGTTAATTTTTGAACAAAATTTTTAAATTATCCAAGATATTGGTTTAAACAAATTATGTATTCTTTATAGTATACTCAAAAGTATAAAATAGGGACACAGACTAAATATATTTTCAGAAATATGTAAATATAATCTGATATATTCTTTATCAAACTGACCTTTCCTTTTTGTAGAATTCACAGAGCAAAATATTGCAGAAGAATTACAGAAAAACAAACAACACTAACTTGTGGTCACAACTTGCCAAACAGGTTAAAAAATATATACAAAATAAAACTATGGCAATGAATTGGTTTTTAAATATCTACTTAGACTTTGTAAAAATATGGCAAGAGCCCTGGCCAGGCAGCCCATTTGATTAGAGCGTTGGCACAATACACCCCCGTTGCAGGGTCAGTCTCCAGTCCAGACATATAAAGAAGCAACCAATGAATACACGAATAAGTGAAACAACAAATCTCTCTCTCTCCTTTTTCTCTTTCTAAAAGCAATAAAAAATGGCAGAGGAGCACAAATAGTCCAACTCCTTTCACTATAACAAACAGAAATAGCCACAAAGACAAAAAAAACAACACAGTAATAATTATAATTTAAAACACTCCAGTCGCACTGAAAACTAGTGAAAGGGTCACACATAGGCACAACATTCAAAAACTTTCTGCTTTATAGAGTACAAGTGAAACCAGATAGAATGAAGATATTTAGAAGCAACTCACTTTCTTAAGAAAATACTACAGCCTCACAAGCAAACAGCAGACAGGCCAGGAACAGCCCAGTTGATTTTCCTACTTTTGAGAAGCAAAGGTCAGAAAGCCTTCAGAAGAACCCCAATCGCTCCTATAAATGAGAAGTACCCAGACAAGCCCCGTGAGGCCTAGGAAAGCTGGCTCCTCACTGGTTTGTCACTGAGTTTTATGGTTGAATGAAGCTACTTCCTAGAACAGAAAGAGCTAAAACCTGTAATCAGAGAATATTCAAAAAATAACAAAATGAAAAATGTTCCACATAAAAATTTTGAGATGCAGCCAAAATTACTCTCAGAAAAGAAAAACTAACTTTCATGATTAAACAAGAAGGAATAAAAATAAATTAGCTAAATATCCAACTCAATAAATTAGAAGTAGAACAAGAAAATAAACACAGGAGAAAAACAGGAGAAATAAATGGCAGCTAACATTTGAGTTTACTCTTCCAGTTTCTTTGTACGTAGGATTTCATCTAATCTTTCCTACCATCCAATAAAAAAGATACTACTAATAAGTTTATTTTAAAGATGAGGAACCTAAAATGCAGGGAGTCTTAGTTATCAGCCAAAACAAACTAAACACAGAAACAGAAACTATAGATACCCATTATTAGAAATGCAAAAGATGATATCATTACAGATATAAATATGCTCATAAAATTTAAAAGGATATGATGTTTGGCTCTCTTACTTGAAAATATTGAAGATTTGAGATAGGGCCAGTAATCCGGGACAAATACAATAGGGAAACTGAGACAGAGAGCTGAACAAACTGGCCAAGCAATTTACAACCAGATGCAGAAGGTCATCTCCCTAGAGATAACATCTAGGCCTCAGTTGTATTTCAGCTCCAGGCCTAGAAAAGCAGCCAAACCAGGTGGGTGACACCAAGACCAGTTTCAGTGACTAACAACCTCCTGCCCTGGCACTGACCAATCAGTGGAGACCATGAAAACTGGAAAACTGATGAATACTGCACTGAAACCCCCCCTGAGATCCCACCTGCAAAACAGAGAACAGCCTCAAGACAAAGGACCCAGCTCTTCCTCTCCCTCTGGGGAGCAGCTTGCACCATTCCCTTTTCTCTCTCCCTCCTTCACTTCTTCCCTGATAGGCACAAGTCGTCTAAACTCTAAGGGTCCCCATGAGACTTGCAACCAGGAGAGCAATGGGCAGCAGCAGCTCATCCCAGGCTAACCCCCTGAACCTGAACCTGTCTGCAAGACCCCCTTTTCTCTGACTTCCTTGTGAGCCAAGGCAGCCCAGCCTAGGCTCTCTGTTGCTTCTTCTTTGCTAAACCCTTCCCTGTTTCATTGTCCCCAGCTTTAATAGACATACTCTCTTAGACACTTGGACTCATGTTGTGAAATCTTTCTTAAAGTCAAGAATTCACACACTACGGGCAAGCCCTAGGCAGACCCACTCAGGGCCCAGTTCTCTGTACAGTAGCAGATTGATGAACTCTAATAAAATGTAAACCATCAACTTTGGCTTAAGAAAAGGGGAACAAAATCTGAATATCATGGAATTTTAAATATTGTCAATAAATTCCTCAAAATAATGGCACAGTCCTAGATGGGTTTTATGGTTGGGTGGGTAAAAAATCAATTTCGCATACTCCAAATTTCAATTCCACCCCCCCAAAAATAGCATCACTTTTCACTGCTACCCTCTATTGCTCTTCCAAATTTCTTTAAAATTTTAAGGAACAAATAACTTCCAGGCTATAATTGCATTTCCTAGCCAAGACATGAGACTGAATGTATAGATGCTAGCTTACTCATATCCAGGTATTACATTAAATGATAATAAAGGAATGCAGAAGGGATATACTTAAAACTATGCACCAAATACAGGGAAGCTAAAGGCACACAAAGATTTTCAGCACATTTCTAGGAGAAGGCAGGTGATTGCGTGTTCACCAGTGGGGCAAAGCTCAGTGAAACTGGCCTGTGGTAGCTGGGGCAAGGGAAAAGGCAGAGCAGCGAGTGTACAACTCATGGTTGGCAGGGCAACAGAGAGCAGAAGGCACCAGTGGGGCTATTTATAGCCACATAGACTAAAATTCAAAATCCGTACAAATTGATTCATCTACATCCTTCCTCCGTTGCTATTATATGTACACACAGAAGAGTTGGGAGCCAGGAATTACTTAACTAAAGTTTCTGAAAGGAAGAATGAGAGGAGGGAAAGAGAAAAAGAGAGAGGAGAGGGGGAGAGGGAGGTAAGTCATGGTGCAGGGGAGAGGATATGCTAGCGCAGCTCTCCGGGGTAGAATAGATACTCTTGCCCTAAAGTCCTCTTTGTTCCAGCACCTCAAGATCATCCAGACCAGTGGAGCCAGCGCTGCCTGCACATGCTGAGGCAACTGTTGTCAGTTCACAATTTATCAAGGTACATCAGGCCTGTCAGCCTCCCCGTTTCTTTTTTCTTTTTTTTTTTTTTTAAGTACTTTTTCTTTTCCTTTTTAGATTTTATTTATTTATCTTTAGAGGGGAAGGGAAGGAGAGAGGGAGAGAAACATCAATGTGCGGTTGCCTCTTGTATGTCCCCTGTCGGGAACTGGCCTGGCAACCCAGGCATGTGCCCTGACTGGGAATCGAACCGCGATCCTTCGGTTCGCAGGCCCGCGCTCAATCCACTGAGCTACACCAGCCAGGGCCCCGTTTCTTTATTCTTAAAATATGCATGGATAACCCACAATCACCAGATATTTGAGAAAAATCAGCAACATGAAAGAAAAAGACCAAAAGACGGAAACTGAAAAATTACAGCAAAAAGTAGTATTTTGGAGAACAGGGTAAAAATAATAAACATTTATTTATAATTCTTTATAATTCTTTATAAAGAATTATAATTCTTTTTTAATTTTATTTTTTTAATCAGTATTTTTTTAAATTATTGATCTTGTACAGTTTTCTGTCTTTTACTCCCCCCCAGCCCATCACCCCAGCCCTCCCCACCTCCCTCCCATTTCCACCCCCCATAGTTTTTGTCCCTGTGTCCTTTATACTTGTTGCTCTAAACCCTTCCCCTTTTCCCCTGAAATTCCCTCCCCTGTCCCCTCTGATCACTGTCAGCCTGTTCTCAATTTCAGTCTCTTTGGTTATATTATGCTTGTTTGTTTGTTTTGTTGATTAGGTTCCTTCTTTATAATTTATAATTTATATTTTTTTATAATTCTTTAATCTTTATCAACCAAGATTAAAAGAAGATAAGCAAAAACTCATAGTATTATGTGATTTAGCTATAGTAGATGTTCATTTATTCACTCATGTAACAAATATTTATTGGGCTCCTACTATGTGACAGACATTGGTCTAGGTACTGGGCATCCAGTGGTCACCAGGTCTCTGCCTTGTGGGCCTCCTATGAAATATCACTTACACAGGATAAATGGGACAGCAAAGGAAGTAAGATAACAATAGGTGAATCTGGGTAGGAGATATATGAATGCCTTTGTACTATTCTTGTCCCTGCAACATTTTTGTAATTTGGATTTTGTTGTTGTTAGAAAATGAAAAATTAAAAGTTTTTTATTATTGTCTTCCATGTAGATTTCTCAGGAAGGTACTAGAATATGCAATCCCCCAAAATAAGAAAGTAAACTAAGGAAAATGAAGGTATGGGATACAGAAAACCAGAGCTATGTTACAGAAGATTGGCAGAGGAGATGCCAGGTGTAGAGGGGAGAAAAGGAGAGAAGGAAGAAGTCAGGAATTTTAGGGAAAGATTTCCTTCAAGAAGTTGAAACCCATGAAAAACTTTGTGCATATAAATCTATCAAGATGGAATTTGGAAAACATGTGGATAATTTGATTTTAATTAGTAAGTACATAGAAAACTAAGTAAACAAAGGAACTAAGCATCATTAATAACTACAGAGGAATAAAAAGTGTTTTGGAAAGGATAAGTAGTCTTAATTTCCTACATAGTTCTGCTGCTGTAAGTGTTTACACAGCAAAATAGAGTAAATGAATATTAATCTCATAGCATTGGCAAGAAAGATGGGGCATATTTTATGGAGTAAGGGTAAAGGAATAAAAAGGACCTCAGCCCCTTTATAATTCGTGGAAAGTCAAAATGGAAAAATTATGAAGCAGCAAGGCTGTGAAGTTACTTAGAGGTTATTGATGGAAATAAAAGAATCAGCAAGGAGGGCCAAGAGAGAGTCAAAAGCAGTGGCTTCCAAAAGGGGAGATTAAGGAGGTAACAGTGAACGGTTTGCATGAAGAATATTATAGAACTAATTGACTCTAAACTTTGTGCAAAAATGAAAAATAACATTAAAGAAAGTACAGAGGCTAGGATGTAGAGAGAAGGGGAGAGGAAATGCAGGATAAATACTAATATGCTTGGTGTAAGAGTCAAGGCCTTGAGATGCTGTCCATGGCTAACAGCACAAGACACAGAGGTCCACAGCTTAAAAATGTGTGCTCAGAACAAGACAGATACAATGCACTGGGAAGGGGGATGCTGGGAGACAGAAGGTGGTACACATGGCAAAGTCCTTAATAAGTCAATGGATAATATCTCCCTTGATAAATAAAGAAATATTATTCTGGAATATGGAAGAAAGTTTGAGAAACTGTGAAACAGAAATGGATGAAAGGGGATGCATGCAGGAAACAAGACTGAGAGAGAGGAGGGATGGAAAAGGAGATCTGAATTTTATTAAAAGCCCTTCCTTACAATTTAAAGATTTGTCTGTGTACTTACATTACTTTGATAAAAATGCAAATTTTAAAAACCTATTTTAAAAGCATTAAACAAGGTAGGAAGTTTTACAATACCTTTCAAAGCCATACTAACCCTGATATTGATAAAGAGAATAATATTTAAAATATCAATCAATACATTTATGAAAATAGATGAGAAAAATCTAAATAAAATGCAGTAGTGGTAAACTGAACTCCAAATAGCATTTTAAAAATTAATATAGTATGACCAAGCATGGTTTCTTAATAAAACATATGGTTGATCTAATATTTGTGAAAATAACACAATTATGATAAAAAGAAATCAGAGGAAAAAAGAGATCATTGTGCAAGATTACAAAATGGCATTAGATAATATTAAATGGCTTTCTTATGAAACAAAAAGACCTCATAGGCTAATAGAGCAACTCTAATATCCCCTAACTCAAGTTAAGCATGTGATTCTACATTTGTTTATTTAAAAAATACAATTGAGTGTAGTACCATCCTGTGGCTGTGATTTACCAGTGAACAAAACAGACATTGTCCTTCAACTTGTAGAACTTTACCTTCTGGTAAAGAAGGTGGCAAATAAATAAAACGTAATATGATTTCTGGTTGTACTAAATTTAAAATAAAGCAGAGCGAGAGACAGAAAATAAGATGTCTACTTTAGGTGAATTGGTGAGGGTTCGATTTGCCAAAGCTATGACATTTGAGGACAGAGTGTGCCATGTGATTACTGAGGAAACAGGCATTTCAGGCAAGACAACTGCATGGGTTCTCCTGGAATGAATGAGGGGAAGAGTGGCAGTGAAGAATTTGAGAGGGAGTCAAGGGAGCTGGGTACCAGATCATGCACGGTCTTAGGTGTGGCATCAAGGACTTGCTGACTCAATTGCTCCACATTCCAATGGCTGAGTCTCAGCCCTGACCCACTGTCAGGTCTCTTGATCTTCAAAAAGAGTTTATTCTTAAAAAACAAAACAAAACAAAAAAAAAAATCACATCTGTTTCAGGTGGGTTGTATAATCTTCAGCTGGGAAAATCTAAATACAAAACAAATAAAGAGGGAAAAATGATAAAATAATGACAAAAAATACAACTGCATACACCTTAAAACAACATAAAAAATTTAAAGGCAAATGATAAGTTTGAACATACAATTGAAACAAAGATTAAAGATAGTAATGATTTATGTTCTGTAAAGGATTCTTATAACTCAGTAACAAAAAGATAAATACTCCAATAAAAATGGCTAAGAACATGAATATGTTATGAAAGAGAGAGCCAAAGGTCATAAACATGAAAATGATAAAATTATCACAATAGAAGAATGAAAATTAATTAGACTACGAAGAAATCTTTTTCTTACCTGATTGGCATAGTAATAATCAGAGTTGACAAGGATGGTAAAAATAAAACTTGCATATATCATTTAAAAATTGGGGTTGTTTTGGTGCTCATGTACTCAAACTAAAACTTCATTTTTTGTTTATAAAAAATATGTTTGTGAATGTTAAGTTATCCTAATAATTTTCTAAGTGAGAGCTAATGATGTATCACTGACAAAACTGTAAACCGTTTTTAAATTTAAAAAATTATAAAAAGTTAACAATAATAACATATTTAATTTGGAAAATAAATAAACCTGAAGTATCCTTAGGTAGAACTGGTGATGACATAAAGAAGAAAATAATGAAAGAGGAAGAGTTTGTTGAAACTAGAGAAAACATTAACATAGGGGTCTGGGCCTGTCCTTGAACTAGAAAGTTTCCTGTAGTAAATCTCTGGGGCCCAGTTCCCTCAGCTATCACTCACTGCCTAAGGGCCTGTGTCACAAAGTCCCCGCTTTTGTTATTGTCTTACCATCAAACATTCTTCTTGTCAGTGCTAAAATGATCTCTCCAAAAAAGAAACTTCCTCAGGACCTGGCTTCTTTGTATCTGTTTAGCCCCATCCTCTTACCATAGAGAACTCTTAGTTTCATTAACGCACCTGGAACTTTCAGTCTTCTGTGACTTTGTTCATGCTATTTGCTTGCTGGAATTTCCACATTAGCAATCTATCAAATTCCTACTTATTTTTCACAGTGCAGGTCAAGCATCATTCTCTCCTCTGCTCTGGAACCTTCCTAGACACTCCCACTGTGAGTTTTCACTGGGGGTTACATTGTACAGTTATTTAACTTGCCCCAATTCAGTTATGAGAATTTAAATAGCACAAGTGAATCATGTGTCAGTTATTTGAGTATAAGTACCATGGTAAGACATGAAAGAATCTGCCTTCTTTTGGTAGGTTTTTCCTGCTATGTGTCTCTCGTAGGGAGGGAGTCCTGCATTGCTGAATGTGATGTCTTTTAAAACGCAACTATATTTCATAAAACCTGCTTGATGCAAGCGAACTACTTCATTTGACAACCAACTAAAAATCAACAATCTTTTCTAAATGTTTGAAGAAAAGCAGGCTGCTTTATATTCTTCCAGAGAGAGTATGTAAGTCTCCAACCTGACAACTACTTCAGGAATTTTCAAGGATAATTTTCATAACATAAAATTTTTGTCTTAAGTATTGACTTTTTATTCTAATCTCACATAATATGTGATTTTTTTAACCAAGTTTTTATTTATATGGTTATGAGCTCATTAAGGAATATGTGTCGAATATAACAGGTGCTCAATAAATGTTTGTAAAACGAACAAATTATGTGGCTGATAATCTTAAAGATCTGTCCTGTGCTTGAAAACAGTCACCAAATATGATAAGTATAAATGTCAAGATGTAAAATAATACCAAGCAATGCTCTTTAGGAAGTTCATAGATAACAGAAGATGTGCCCTCACAATTGACAGGATATCACATTTTTAGATCATGGGGAAAATATTGAGAGTATGTGACAGTTTAGACTCTCCTCAACCCATCAGACCAACTATTTACCCATTTTTCCTGCTCTTAGACCAAGCTTTACAGAAAGTGTATTTGTTTAGTTCTGGTAAGCTGCTTATGGAAGCTAATGATTTTCAAAGCTTTTAACCAATCATTTAATGGAAAGTTTATTTGCAATTGTAGTGATAGCTTGGAACGTATGGCAGCATGAGTGTTTGGAATTACTCAAGGAAAGAACTAAAAATTTCATTTATTTTATACTTGTTTTATACACAGGGGTGGACAAAAGTAGGTTTACATTGTAAACACACAAAACACAGAGTTTATTCTTGTATTATTATTTATTAATTATGGTATTATTTTTCATATAAACAACTGTAAACCTACTTTGCCCACCCCTGTATATAACAGTAAACCAGCTGGGATTTATGACTATGTAAATGTATGATGAGGCACCTTTAAAATATATATATGTATAATATTCAAAGGTTTTTTATTATGCTGTAAAAAATTATCATGATATTAGGTTGAAAAAGAACAATCCAATTTACACACACGCAAAAAATGTGAGATGAACCTTATTTCTGGACAAGTAAAAGTTACCTCTCAGGGCTATTATGAGGGTTTAATTAACCAATATTTGTGTATAACTTCTCAATAATTACTTAGAACACTAAGTAGCATATCATATGTAATTAAATATGTTGAATATTTTATTAACATTATTAGCATTTAAAAAAAACAATTCTCTGCTCTATAACTGTGGAGAGAACTTAAAGTTTGAGGCTTTTTAAAAAAATTCATGTCAATAAAATAGTCATTTGCTTCCTATCTGACAAGATTTAGAGATGTTCACACAGCATTTGAAACCTCAAATGTCAAATTATAAGTCAGCCTTCATGATGCTTCTCTTAGTGTAGGAGAAACTTAGTATTATTCTCTTAGTTTCTTCCAAAATCCTGCTTATTTGTTCTATTTTAACTTCATTAAAATACTCATGTTTTATTGTGGCACTGTTTAGTCGAAACTGTTGCAGGTAACACCATAAACACTAAGCTGAAGTAATGCTAGTCACTCCTGTAGCTCTTCTAGAGCATCAAGTGTGTATTGTAAGCAACAAAGAAAAAAGACACAAAAGCTAATGTTGAACTGTGGGAAAGGCACATTGCACAACACTAAAAACTGACCTAAAAGTAAGGCATGAATGCCATTCCTGTTGTGGGACACTGTAGTCCAGACTGAGGGGTTCACCTGCTGATGTCCATAAGAGTGACTGACTCTTGGTCCATAAGAGTGACCCAGACCATAAACACTGGCATTCCTTGTGGTCCACTTCGGCCTGCTCTGACTCTTTGCCCACTCTCCAGGTCATTAAGTCCCTGAGTGAATTCAGTTCTTCACAGAATTACAAGTTAAGTTCTTTTAAAGACATTCCTTATTCTTGGGACAGTAGAAATGGTATCTTGTTATCTTGTTCTTGTAAAGTTAAGGAAATCACACTTCTGTGAACCTTCCCAGCACAAGACAAAACCAATTTTTCTGTCCCTGTGGCAACTGCTAACTCCTCTTACTGAAGAAACAAAAATCACTAATTTAATCTCTGGATGCAAGACCCTCTACTGTATATGAGTAGTGTAAGTTCTTCTCAGAGCACATCTAGAGACGCTTTGCTCTTGGGACTGTTGAGAACCAGAAGCACCATGTAACAGAAATGCTTGTGGAAGTGGGCGGGTGGCCGTTGTAAAGTGGGTGGGAGGGCCTGAAGCCCACAGCTGTGAGATGGCACGGTTTTCTTTCTATTTCTTAAAAATTTCTCCCATAGGGATAAA
Organism: Glossophaga mutica; assembly: GCA_039655065.1. Taxonomy (NCBI): domain Eukaryota; kingdom Metazoa; phylum Chordata; class Mammalia; order Chiroptera; family Phyllostomidae; genus Glossophaga; species Glossophaga mutica. The sequence goes on from CM077306.1 coordinate 148,222,245, forward strand.
AATGCTGTTTTTGCTCAGTCACCAAACAAACTAAGCCAATACATTATACTAATTATGAATATAGTTTATGTGTTATCATACTTCTTATGTTATATGATTTACTATGTGGTTCCTAAAACGTCATGGTGTGTGTGTGTGTGTGCATGCATGTGTGTGTGGAGGGGACACGTTATAATGAGAGAAGGGAGAAAAAACTTCTCACTACCCCTAAAACCATAAATTTAGTGAGAACTTTATTTGTCTCTTTTGGATATTAGCCCAATAAACAAGATGTTATTGAAGAAAGAAAATTTCCTGTTTCTTTTCTAAGTATCTTGTCCAAATTGCTACTCACTATAAAGAATGATTCCTGTTTCTTTTCTTGCTCATACACTAAAAAAAAAAAAACAACAATTTTCCAATGACTAGCTTATTTATCTTTGTACCAACCCAATCATAGTGCCACATGTTTTATGTTTACAAAACTTTAAAAGCAATTATTTAAAGGCAAATAAAAGCATCTAAAAGCAGGCAGAGCTAGAAGAAGAGTTTACTCTTACAGAAATGCTACTAAGACAGTTAAAAATTGTGAGTTTATGGATTTTTTTCCCAAAGTGCTCCCCATGGAAAATTGTAATTCCACCTTACTATATCAAGGTGGAAGGGGACCCAGTTGAGGCAAAGACTTCATAGATAGAACAAAGAAAGCACGAGCTATAAAACATATGATAAACTGGACTTCATTAGCACATGAAAAGATACATTGTTATTCAGATACTACTACATGCCCACTAGAATAACTGAAATAAAAATGACCTGCAATACCAAATGTTGCCACAGACTCAGAGCTACTAGAATTTTCATATGGTTTTGTTGTGACTGCAAAATGGTATTGCTACTTTGGAAAATAATTTGAGAGTTTCCGATGAAGTTAAACATAAACTTTTCTTATAACCCAGAAATTCTTCCTCAAGGTATTTACCCAAGAGAAATGTATATGTATAACGTAAAAAGTCTGTCCGGAAAAAGTCCAGCCATTGTTGATATAATGAGAATGGTTTGCATGACATCCATGTAACCTAGCAGCCAAGGAGAGTGGACTGGAATGTGCATGCATGAACAATGACAAGTTCACTGTACTAGTCATTGGGTTGGTAGAGGCTGTTAAGTGAGCGTGTGTACTGTGTAGCCATTGCATTAAAAATGATTAAGCGAGTAAAGCAATGCATCTGCATCAAATTTTGCAGTAATCTTGAACATTCGTCTGCTGAAACTATTCAAACAATTCAGAAGGCTACTGCTATGGACCACTGGTGATTGGCAGCTTCATCATGACAATGCACGTGCTCATGTATCACATCTCATGCAGAGTTTTTTGGCAAAATGTCAAATCACCCAGGTGACTCATTGCCCCTATAGCACTGGTTTGGTGACCTGAGACTTCTGGCTTTTCCCAAAACTAAAATCACCTTTGAAAGGGAAGAGATTTCAGATTGTTGATGAGATTCAGAAACGTGTGACAAGGCAGCTGATCACGATTCTGAATTTTATGTTACCTTCTCTTTATCTCTTTTAAAACAAAACTCCATTGAGGTATAATTTATAATCCCATGAGCTAGGATTTAAACTTCAGAGACATATCCATAAATTACCCTCTCCCTGTCACCCAGTTTGGGACTCAATTGTCAAAAGTCAGGTGATGTACTTCTGCTGCTGGCCAGATGAGCATATACTTTAGTCTCCCCCCTCGCATGTAAAAAATTTAGATTTAAGATTAAATATAGCAATCCCAATTTTGGCCTCAGATTTAAGCTAATTTTCCCAACCAAGTTTTATCTGTTAAAAAAAAAGAAATAAATAGCATTGGTGCCTAATGGAATCCTAAAATGGAATTTAAACTGTTAAAACTCATGAGGTGCGACGGTTAATTTTGTACCAGCTTGATCATGAGGTGACAGATAAATGGTGACAGAAATTTGGTTAAATGTAATTCTGGGTGTTTCTCTCAGAGTGTTTATGGATGAGATTAACATCTGAGTCCACAGACTGAGGAAAGCAGATTGTCCTCCAAACTGCCCTTTAATATCCTGAATAGAACAAAAAGCTGAGTAAGGGAAAATTCATTCTCTCCTCCTCACTCCTTGTTCTTCTCTCGTCTCTCTCCCCCACCCTGGCTGACTTTGAGCAGAGACTTTGGTCTTCTCTTGCCTTTGGATTTGGATGAGGACAGGAAGTGCACCATTGGCTCTCTTGGATATCCAGCTTGCTGATTACAGATCTTGGACTTCTCCATTTCCATAATTGCATGAGCTAATTTCTTTTTTTTTAAAGATTTTATTTATTTATTTTTAGAGAGAGGAAAAGGGAGGAAGAGAAACATCAATGTGTGGTTGCCTCTCATGTGGCCCCCACTGGGGACCTGGCTTGTAACCTAGGCCTGTGCCCTGACTGGGAATCGAACCAGCAACCCTTTGGTTCACAGCCTGTGCTCAGTCCACTGATCTACACCAGCCAGGGCTTATTTATTTTTTAGGGAGGGGAACGGAGGGAATAAAAAGAGGGAGAGAAACATCATGTGTGGTTGCCTCTCACGCACCCTGTACTGGGGACCTGGTGCACAACTCAGCCATGTGCCCTAGACTGGGATTGAATTGGTGACTCTTTGATTCACAGTCCAGTGCTCAATCCAATGAGCCACAGCAGCCACGGCTACAAGACCTAATTTCTTATAATAAATCTCTTTACATATTGAATTGGCCAAAAAGACCATTTAAAGATTTTTTTCCATAAAATAGAAGATGCATTTTTCATTTTCACCAATTATTTTACCAATTTGGATATTTTGAGTGTGTCAGTTATCTCCTGCATGATACAACATTGATTGTTCTCAATGTCTCAGTTTCATTGCTATCAAGGTCAACTGGTCTACCTGACCATTGAGCATCATCTAGCCAGAAATGTCCAGCACAAAACTTTGCAAACCACTTATGACATATTCAATCAATCATAGCATCTTCCCCATACACCGAAGAATTCTTTTATGTTTCAGTTGTGTTTTTACCTTTCTTGAAATAAGAAAGCATAATATGCTGAAAATGTCACTTATTTTCTTCCATCTTCAACATGAATATGGCACCACAAAAATTTACCAATTTTGATAAGTTTTGTTATTTTTTAAAAAATTAAATTACATTTTGTTGATTACACTACTACAGTTTTCCTAATTTATCCCCCTTGGCCTACTCCACTCAGCACCCCCTACTCCCTCAGACAATCCCCACACCATTGTTTATGTCCATGGGTCACATGTATAGGTTCTTTAGCTACTCCATTTGCTATACTGTATTTTAAATCCCAATGGCTATTCTTTAACTGCCTATTTGTACTTTTTAATTCCCTCATCTCTTCACCCATTCCTCTACAATGCCCTCCCACTTGGCTATCATCAAAATGCTCTATGTATCCATGATTGTGATTCTGTTTTTCTTGTTTGCTTTGTTGGTTTTTTAGATTCAATAGTTAGATATGTATTTATTGCCATTTTATTGTTCACAGTTTTAATCTTCTTTTTCTTAAATAAATCCTTTTAACACTTTTTATAATAGTGGTTTGGTGATAATGAACTCCTTTAGTTTTTTCTTATCTGCAAAGATCTTTTTCTGCCCTTTGATTTTAAATGATAGTGTTTCTGGGTAGAGCAATCTTGATTGTAGTTCCCTATTTTTCATGACTTTGAATATTTCTTGCCAATCCCTTCTAACCTGCAAAGTTTCTATTGAGAAATCAGCTGACAGTCTTATAGGACTCCCCTGTAGGTAACTAACTTCTTTTCTCTTGCTCCTTTTAAGAGTCTCTCTTTATATTTAACTGTTGGCCTTTTAACTGTGATGTGCCTTAGAGTGGGCCTCTTTGTATCCATTTTGTTTGGGACTTTCTGTGCTTCCTGGACTTGCATGTCTATTTTCTTCACCAAATTAGGGAAGTTTTCTTTCATTATCTTTTCAAATAAGTTTTCAATTTCTTGCTCTTTCTCTTCTCCTTTTGGTACCCCTATGGTATGAATGTTGGACCTCTGGAAGTTGTCCCAGAGGCTGCTTATACTATCCTCATATTTCTTCTTTTTGTTCTGATTGGTTGTTTTTTGCTTCTTTATGTTCCAAATCACTGATTTGATTCTCAGCTCCATCCACTCTACTCTTGATTTCCTGTAAATTGTTCTTTATTTCAATTAGTGTATCTATCATTTCTGGCTGGATCTTTTTTATGCTGCTGAGGTCCTCACTAAGTTCCTTGGGCATCCTTATTATCAGTGTTTTGAACTCTGCCTCTGGTATATTGCTTATCTCCACTTTGTTTAGCTCCTTTTCTGGAGTTTTGATCTGTTCTTTCATTTGGGCCACATTTGTCTCCTCATTTTGGCAGCCTCCCTGTGTTTGTTTCTAAGTATTAGGTAGAACTGCTCTGACTCTGTGTCTTGGTAATGTGGCCTAATGTAGTAGGTGTCCTTCAGGGTCCAGTGGCACAGCCTCCCCTATTGTCCAAGCTGGGTATTTGAGGTATGTCCTTTGTGTGGGCTGAGTACACCCTTCTCTTGTAGTTGAGCATTGGTTGCTGTTGGCAGATCAATGGGAGGGATTTAGTCAGGCTAGTCAGCTGCAAGGATTGGCTGTGATCTCTTTCAACCAATCTCCATCCTCAGTCCTCAGTGGAGGATCAGCTGTACATGGGCAGTGTAGTGGCACTCAGACATGTCTGTAGCTCTCTGCTGGTTGTACTGGCACTGGGGTTTCCTAAATCAAGCAGGCCAAGGTCAGTGAATACCTGTGTTTTGCCCAGGACCACCCTGACTGAGCTATAAAGCGATCTGAGTTGGGTGCTGCTTGTGCTGGGGGATAATAAGGCAAAGCCTAACTGTGAATCTAGGCTGGCTACTGCTGGTGCTCAGTATGAGTCTTACTGAGGCCAGCTGTTGCTTGTTTGAGAGGATTTAAGAAGTTGTGAAGTATGAGCTAAGACCAGCCATTCATACGGAAAAGCAGCTTGGGTGGGTCCATAAATTAGGTGGGACAGAGTCTCTGGGGATTTCTAAAATGGGTCCAACAGTGTTAACCAGATTAATGGAGTTTCAGACATGGCATCATCTTGTCAACTCTGTTGGGTGGGGAGGGTTTAGAAAAGAGACATTGGCTTCTGCTCACCTTGATGCCAGATACTTCACTTCCTCCCAATATGCCACTGGTGTCTTTCAAGCTATTTCCCTGGTGCTGGAGCTCAGAGGGAGTGTATCTAAGTAGGTAACTCTGGATAGCTTCTTTAAGAGGAACCCATATACAGAGCTTGGGGCTCCAGAAGTTTCTTCCACCAACTCAATCTCTGCTGGTGTTTGCAGCTAGAAGTTGTGGGGACTCACCTTCTTGGCATTGGGACATTGGGCTGGGACTCCTTAGTCATTAGATATTTCCCCCAAATTTTCATCCACCACACCAGTCTGGATGTATGTGGTGTCTTTAATCCTGCAGTTGTTAGAATTCCATTAAACTCGATTCTGACGGCTCTGAGTGATGGTTGTCCCATATTTTAACTGTAATTTTGATGTGGTTGTGTGAAGAAGTGAGCCATGTCTTCCTATGGTGCCATCTTGACTGAAATTTGATAAGTTTTTTAAATGCATGCTGATGACAGCTGCCATAATACATTCTAACAAAATTGTCTTAAATGAAGTTAAAGACAACTAAGCACTACTAGAGCCATCTTACAGAAAAAAACAAATGAACTTTTTGGCAACTCAATACATATATATGGTATACAAGAATGTTATATTTATATCCTTATACATATGTATATCTTTTAGATATATATGTGTATGTACAAATATAAAATGTGTGTGTGTGTGCGTGTGTGTGTGTTTCTCTGGAGAATCCTAACACATGGAACAAAGGAATATAACCAGCCCTCCTAGAGAGGTCTGGCAAGCCCATTAGCATATCACACATCACACTGATAAAAGTCTGTGGCTAAAGTGCCCTGCTCTGAGGCTTCAATCCACACCAATTTTCCACACTCTACATTTGATATTCTGTGTACAGTGAGAAAAAGAGAACCTTGGATAATATAAATAAAAAGGAATTTGGAACCCTAAACCCAAGTAGTGAGCTACCTTCACACATTTGCATGTTAGACTTACTGTATTCCTTAAGAATAAGCTATATAATTGGAATAATTTTTTTCAGTAATGTAAGGATTTTGAACAGGGCTGTTTTGCCCTAATCAGAGCTCCATAAAAATAATTTTAAATTCCAATTTTAGGTTCCACAATACTTCATGTTAAACAGGATTTTTTCTGTTTCCTGTACACCCATTCCCATCCATCTGTTTCACAGAGATTCTGTGAAGTGAAATTCCCAGTCTCAAATCATTTTGTATATTCTTCCTATTCTCCCTTAATGGGTGACTTTACCCTTTAATAGGTTCCAAAAAAGAAGGGAAAGTCAAAACAAAGTTCATCCTGAATAGTCCTCCTAAAAGAATAAACATAAGTTTGAGTGAGTCATATGTTTATTTAGCTCAAATAATCAAATAAATGAGAAAGCCTTTATATTGATCTAATCTGTTCTAAAAATCCATTGCTATACATTAGAAAGTTATACAACTTTAATATAGACATATTTTATATTTTCAAAATATACTGGGTAATACATTCTTTTATAATACTTAAATCAAGTTTGAATTTTACTCATATTTTTAAGCAATTTCTCTATTCTTCAATATATCCTTTCTACAGAGCATTAGGAGCAATAATCTTTCAATGACTGACAGCCAGTTGGGAGGGGACCGGTGTTAAGATGTGGGGACTCTGAAGGACCCTCTTAGGCTTTACGTCTGTTCTGTTAACATTCACAGAACTCTATAATAGCTCCTTCTATAAAGTCCCTTCTTGGTGGTCAAGGTGACTATTTTTACTGGTAAATTCAGAAATAGTAATAAAATAGAAGATTTGAAAACCCTCAGAGAGAACTAGAATGAACAGTCTGCCTGATTCAACCACTGTTTGCAAATATTTATTTTTTCATCTCTAGACCTCAGAGTGTGTTTGATTTGAAGCACTAAAACAGCAATTGCTCTGACCCACAGAAAATTTTTATGCCGAATGAACCACCTCACAAGCTGAAGCTTAAACATTGAGTGTAGATGTCTGCACACAGCATTCCTCTTGTCAAGCATCTGGAATTCTGGTTTTCAATTGACTTAATTTTCATGTCTCTTCAGGAAACCTCCTAGGATGTTAAGGAATGTAGACCTTACATTTTAAGGTGCAGTTCTCTATGAAACAAAGAACATCCCTTGTACCTCCCTGAGATGAAACACGAGTGTTTGCTCTGTTCTGATCTAATTTTAAAAAGAGATGCTGAATGCTGATATGTACTGGATATAGACATCCTTCAGATATAAACACATGCTCAAAAGCTGGACTATTCTCTCTACCTCAACTTATTTCCTAAAATTATGTTTTTTTAAATTTTTTGAGAAAGCCTATTTTACTCTAGTCACCATATCTTCCTACACAAATTAAAGAATAAGATATTATTTCCATTTATATATTAGAATCAATTGAATCTACATGCTAGTTTTAAGTTATTGAAACAATACAGGTTATAAATAGTCAGGCTTCATGGTACGTAGTTGAAATAACTACGATTACTAGCTGTGATGACTTCTGAACGTCTTTCCTCTGTACTTTAAACCTTATGACTTACCTTCCACCATCTCCACAACATTTCACAAGTTCTGTTGATGTTCACCTTTATAACAGGGAGAATATTTCACCTGAGTGAACTGAAACTGTATCAAGTGATCAAGTCATCAAAACATTATCAACGCTACCATCCATCTACCAGCAGATAGCAAAGTTACCAGTGACGTGTTGGGAAGATCAGATCTTGGGAATCAAGCAGCTATCACCAGGCATTACATAATTAACAGAATCAAAGGCAATTGTTCACATTCCTTTATATAATTGGTCATATGTTTCCACTGGCTGGAATACTGTTTTTCCTGCTGACCTCATGGCTGTTGTCTCTCATCCTCCAGGGCTCATCTTAACTGTTAGCTTCCCTAGGACACTTCCCTTAACCACCCAATTCTGTCATTCTCTATCATGGAAACTTTTTGTTCGTTCATTTTATATCAGTATCAAAATTAGTATTACTAAATGTATCTTTGTTTACCTTTTGATCATCTGTATTCCCAACTGCAAAGTGTGTTAAGAGAAAAACACTTCATTCAACAGAGCAGATACCCAGTACTCTAGTATCTGGCTCATAATTGTCATACAGTGAATATTTGATAAGGAATTAAACAAATAATGAATGTGTATGGATTAAAAAAACTGAAAGAATAGAAAAATCTCTAGATATTATATTTATCATAATAACGTTTTCAAAGCCTATAGAAAGTAACAGAAAAAACGAATAAAAATACTTCCATAATATAAGATTTCTGTCCCAAAAGAGAAGCAGAGTTTAAATAAATTATGTCATTTGCAAAGCAATTTTTGTATAGCAGTGAACATAAGGTATATAATTGCTGATTAAAGGATTAAGTCCATTATGAAGCTCAACCAAATGTTTTTCTGGGCTGAACCCTTTCTGCACATTTTCTGTATTGCCTTTTTAGTCTTATAAAAACAAGAGAATTATTCCCCAATGCTCCATGCTTATAGAAAAGGAAAATTGTCTCAAAATAACAGATATTTTAGCAGGGACAAAGAAAATACGAAAGTGGCTGGATATTTTCAACTTCTGATCCTTTGCAGGAGGACAGTTTTGGGTTGCATTAGAAATAAAGTGATTAAAAGTCAAACTTTCATTACATTAACATTTTATACTTAGGAAAAATTATAGGTAATTAAGTTATATTATAAGCGGTAAAAACCAACTGACACTACAAACTAAATGTAAATGAGTTCAATTTTGTTTTCATCATTTAAGAATATAGTGATTTAAAAGTGTTCAGAAAGTGCCTATTAGGTAAAACTTCTTAAATAAATAAAATAGGCACATAGACTAAAAAACAAAAACGAAAGTTTTGATTCTTTGAGAAACAGAAATCTATTGGTTATAGGTGATAGTTTTTTGGTCATTATTTGAAATAGGATGGATTATTTACAGCAAAACATTGAGCAATGATCTTTTACTTTATTGAAATTTAGATCAGAAGAACTGTGAGTTACAGAGGATTTGTTCAGTTATAAGGACGACTTTTTTTCCTTTTATCTACCATTTTTAACATTTGTTTTTCAAGTTTTTCAAGGAAGAAATTCTTGACGTAGGATGAGTCAAAACTGAAAGCGAATGTGAACAAAGCATAATGCTATTCTCCTTGGAAATTTTTAATAATTTGAAAGCTTATTACTAAAACACAAAAGCTAATACTCCAATGACCTTGTGTCAAGAAAATCAGCAAAGTGACTATTTCCAGCTCTGATATTCTAGTATATCCTGCCAATATGGAATAAGGCTAAGGACATAGAAGAAACTAGGACAAACTGACACTAAATCCCCACCCAAGAACTTTGCTTCACCCACCTTTCATATTCTGCCCCAGGACCACTTGTCATGTTTCTTCAAAGGATTTGTCTCAGTCTCCCAGCAAAGATCTGATTATTTGAATGCTCATACATGTGAAAGATTAAGTAAATGTGGATTTAATATTAATTTGGCAAACCACATACTAAGAAAAGTAGATAGGGTCTTTCCAAAAGTCAGTTCAGACTGGTGGATGATAAGCAGTACAACGCCACACTGGCTTCAGATGATCCAGATAGGGAACTTACGTTCGATTTTTTAAATCTGCTGTGATACAGAGACCAGAAATACAGTGAAGAAATATAACTCAGTTGGTAGTCCTTATTTTACTTACTATTTCTGTCAGGGTAAACACTGATTATCTATTTTGGGCTAAACTCTATTCATTCACCAAAAGTCCATAAATTTAATATTAAGACAATATGAACTGCACTGAGCAATTAGTATTTTCAAGTCAGCAAGATCAGTGAATATGTTGTAATCAACATTGTTATTTAGATTACTTTCATTTATTGTTTTATCCCATATATCCTATTTCAAACCAAATCACATCTTAAGCCAAGTTAAAAATATTTAAATATTTTAGGACAGGTGTTTGCTCCCAAGATTTGCATTGAGAAACTGAAAAACAAAACAGAACAAAATAAAAACAACCCATAGGTGAAATGTCTATATTTTGATATACTTTATGGCAAATACCAAGTATTTTCTCATTAGTTCATTGTGGTTTTGATTGTAAAGTTTCTTTACATTCTAATCCAGCTCTTAAAATTAGCCACATATTTCCATAGTATCTACAGGCTCACTATTACATGGAGATCTTGCTTTCCTATAAAATGAGTCAAAGGGACTTCTAATCAAGATGGCAGCATAGGCAGACATGGCTCCCTTCTTCACAAACCCACATCAAAATTACAACTAAAATATAGAACAACCATCACTCAAGAATGTCAGAATCAAGCTGAATAGAATTCTGACAACCATGAAATTGAGTTGAATGGAAGTCTAATACCTAGGGAATTAAAGAAACCACATCCATCCAGACTGATAGGAGGGGTGCAGATGCAAAAGGGCTGGTCCTACACCCATGTGTATAAAAATTCAGGAGGGATATCTTGGGAGCAAGGAGTCCTATACCCACAAAAAGACCTCACCAGCCCAGGATTCCAATGCCAGGAAGATAAGTCCCCACAACTTCTGGCTGCAAAATCCAGGAGAGATTGAGTTGGTAGAAAAAACGTCAGGAGTCCCAAGCAGTTCCTCTTAAAGGACCCACACATGAACTCATCTATTCAGATTCACTCCCTCTGAGCTCCAGCACTGTGGCAGCATCTTGAAAGGCACCGGTGGCATACTGGGAGAAACTGAAATGTCTGGCATCAAGGCGAGTAGAGGCCATTGTCCTTTTTTTAAACTCCCCCCTGCCCCACAGAGCTGGCAAGCTTGTAGCTTATCTGAGACTCCAAAAACCTGGTTAACACTGTCTGACCTGCCTTGGAAATCACCAGAGGCTCTGTCCCACCCAATATTTGGGCCCAAGCTTCTTTTCCATAAGAATGGCTGGTCTTGACTTCTAAATCCTATCAAACAAGCAACAGCTGGCTTCACTGAGCTCTAACAGCAGTCCAATTAGATTCACAGCTAGGCTTTGCCTTAAAATATCCAAGCCCAGCACAAGTAGTACTCAACTCAGATTGCTTTATAGCTGAGGCAGGGTGCCCCAGGCAAAACACAGTTGGGGGCTGACATTGGCCTGCACCACCTGGGAAACCCTAGGCCAATGCACCCAATGGACAGCTACAGACCACGTCAGAGCACTGCCACCCTGCCCCTGCACAACTGATTCTCCATGGAGGGTGGAGGTTGGTAATCAGTGGTCATAGTCAGTCTTTGTAGCTGACTAGCCTAACTAAATCCCTCCCATTGACCTGCCAACAACAACCAATGCTCAACTACAAAAAGAAGGTGTACTCAGCCCACATAAAGGGCACGTCTCAGGTACCCAGCTTGGGCAATAGGGGAGGCTGTGCCACCAGACACTACAGGACACCTACTACATTGGGCCACACTACCAAGACACAGAGTCAAAGCAGTTCTACCTAATACTTAGAAATAAACACAGGGAGGCTGCCAAAATGAGGAGACAAAGAATCATGGCCCAAATGAAAGAACAGGTCAAAGCTCCAGAAAAAAAGCTAAACAAAATGGAGATAAGCAATCTATCAGATACAGAGTTCAAAACACTGGTTATAAGAATGCTCAAGGAGGAAGATGGCAGCGTGGTAGGAGGGAGCAGACCCTATTTCCCCTCTACACACGGGAGAAAATCCGGTCCAAGCTATGAAAGACCAGAACAGACAAGGAACAGTAACACAGCATATTGGAGAATAAGAGGTCGGAAATTGTAGCGGACACTGAAAAACAAGCGGTAAGGAGAGCTCTTCGGAACAATAAGAGCAAAGGGTTCCAGCGCGCGGAGAGTGGGGCGGCTGAGGCCCCGGCCTGGCACTCCGCCAAGCCTGCCCCAGAGCCCTGGGGAGGGAGCTGGGTCAGCCACTGAACCGGCTGGGAGATCTCAGGGGCCACCGCGAGACTGCGGCCCGAGCAAAAGTGGGTGCCCCGCACCAGGTCAAAGCGCAACTTTGAACCGAGTTTTCGTGGTCGCCGGGTAACTACGAAAGCACAGGAGCCCCAACAGAGACAGAGGTGCGGGCGAAGTGAGACAACTGCATGAAAATAGACACCCTCAGGGGACTGCACACGGTCGCGGGCTAGTGGACACTCGTGAAAACATAGGCGCAGGCCACTGGAGACAGCTGTGGAGCCAGAGGTGCCAGTTCACGAGCGGGTGCTCAAACGCGGACAGCTCAGGCCCAAGGTGCAGGCGCCAGATAGTAGCTGGAACGCAGGCCCCTCTCAGAAGCAAATGCAGGCAGCTGTGCCCGAACACTGAAAGCCTCCTAGGGACAAAGGCAGGCGGCTGTGCACCTCTGGAGAACCTAGCACACACCCATAAACTCGGAGAAGTGCGCACACACCAGGAGGCTCAGATCACACGCTGAAAACCCTGTGGGGAGAGGTGCCCACTAACGCTGGGATACGTAGCACAGTGAAGACTGAGTTCTGAACACAGAGAAAAGCAATAAGATCACCCCTCGGCCATTGCAGCCAGCAAGACCTGAAAAACTGGCTGGCAAGTTTGAAAACAACAAGAGGGTGTTTTTGTTTGTTTGTTTTGTTTTGTTTTGTTTTTTCATTTTTTTCATTTTATTTTTTTAATATATTTTTATTTTTTTTTAAATATTTTGTTGTGCTTTGCTTGTTCTTTTTTTTTTTTTTTTTTCCCCTTTGGCTGCTTATATTTGTGTGGGGGTGTCTGTGTGCGTGTCTCTTTTTTGTTTTGCCAGTTTGTTAGTATCTTTTTGTTTGTAAGCCTGTCTATCTATATGAGTTTTCAACTACTCCTTCTTCATTGTTTATATCTTCTTCTTTACTCCCCAACTCCTTTTGCCTCCCTTGAATTCCTCCTTCTCTTATTCCCTCTTCCTTTCTTTTCAATTTTATCTCTTCTACCTTCCTCTTGTTTCCTCTTTCTTCTTTTTTTCATTTTCCCCCCTCTTCTTTTTGTAAATACCCACGAGTGAGACAAAACAAACAAACAAGCAAGCCTGAAACTGTGGGGGAAAAAAAACAAAAACAAAAACAAAAACCAGAGTTGGCCCCCAAAAGAGGGTATTCCAGCTGATGAGACGGTGAAAGTGGTGAACAACAGGATATCCGAAGGAGAATCCACCACTGAATCTCACAGATATTCTACCACAGAAGGTCATACCACAAACCCAGGGAGCCAGAACAGATCAATTTAAGAAGCTGAGGCTAACAACAAGAGTCTTACAAACAATGGGAAGACAAAAGAACAATCCCCAAATGAAAGGAAAGGAGGAAGCTCAAGAAAGAATGCTAAATGAAACAGAGGCAACTCAACTATCAGATATCGAGTTCAAAGCAATGGTTGTCAGGAAGCTCAATGAGCTCTCAATGAGCTACCATAAACTACAGGGAAGTTATGATGAACTCATGGCAAACTATATCAACATGAAAAAGGAAATAGAAACTATCAACAAGGGCCAAGAGGAAATGAAGAACACAATCTCTGAACTGAAGAACACAGTAGAAGGAATGAAAAGCAGAATCGATGAAGCAGAAGATCGGATCAGCGAGTTGGAGGACAAACTAGAAAAAAACACTCAGAATGAGCAAGATAAGGAAAAGAGGCTTAGAAAGAATGAAGAGGGTTTAAGAGAAATACAAGACATCATGAAACGGAATAATATTTGTATAATAGGGATACCAGAAGGAGAAGAACAAGAACAAGGGATAGAAAACCTGTTTGAAAAAGTAATGATGGAAAACTTCCCTCATTTGGTGAGAGAAAAAGCCACACAAATCCAGGAAACACAGAGAGTCCCAATCAAAAGGAACCCAAACAGGCCCACTTCAAGACACATCATAATTAAAATGGCAAAAGTCCAAGACAAAGAGAGAATCTTAAGGGCAGCAAGGGAGAAAAAGGAAGTAACTTACAAGGGGGCCCCAATTAGGTTAGCATCTGACTTCTCAATGGAAACACTCCAAGCCAGAAGAGAATGGCAAGAAATATTCCAAGCAATGAGAACCAAAGGCCTGCAACCCAGACTACTTTACCCAGCAAGGCTTTCAATCAAGATAGAAGGCCAAATAAGGAGCTTCCCAAACAAAAGAAGTCTAAAAGAATACACCTCTACCAAACCAATGCTGCAAGAGATACTAAAGGGACTGCTTTAAGGGAAGAAAGGAAAAGACAGAGAGAGAAAGAGAGAGAGGAACACAGGTACGAAAATGGCAATGAATAAATACCTATCAATAATAACCTTAAATGTAAATGGATTAAATGCTCCAATCAAAAGACATAGAATAGCTGACTGGATAAGAAAGCATGACCCACACATATGCTGCCTACAAGAAACCCACCTCAGGACAAAAGACATACACAGGCTCAAAATGAAGGGCTGGAAACAAATTTTCCAAGCAAATGGACAGGAAAAAAAGCTGGGGTAGCAATACTCATATCAGACAAAATAGACTTCAAAAGAAGGGCCATAAAGAGAGACCCAGAAGGTCACTTCATAATACTCAAGGGAAGAATCCACCAAGAAGACATAAATATTGTAAATATATATGTACCCAACGGAGGAGCACCTAAATACATCAAGAAAATTTTAGAGGACTTCAAGAAAGATATAGACAGCAACACAATTATAGTAGGTGATTTTAACACCCCACTGTCAAAAATGGACAGATCTTCCAAACAAAATATCAACAAAGATATTGTGGCATTGAACAACACTCTAGAGGAAATGGACTTAACTGATATATATAGAGCCCTTCATCCCAAAGAAGCTAAATACACTTTCTTTTCAAATGCACATGGAACATTTTCAAAGATAGACCACATGATAGGACACAAATCAAGCCTCAACAAATTCAAGAAAATTGAAATCATACCAAGCATTTTCTCGGACCACAAGGGACTGAAACTAGAAACCAACCCCAAGGAGAAAAACCCAAAACCCTCAAAATCATGGAGATTGAATAGCATGCTATTAAACAATGAATGGGTCAAGAATGAAATTAGGGAGGAAATCAAAAAGTTTCTGGAAACAAACGATAATGAGCTTACATCGACCCAAAACTTATGGGACACAGCAAAGGCAGTCCTCAGAGGGAAGCTTATAGCGATACAGGCCTATCTAAAAAAGACAGAAACATCTCAAATAAACAACCTAACCCTTCGCCTACAAGAACTCGAGGAACAACAACAAAGACAGTCCAGAGCAAGTAGAAGGAAAGAAATAACCAAGATAAGAGCAAAATTAAATGACATAGAGACTAAAAGCACAATCCTAAAGATCAACAAAATCGACAAGCCTTTAAGCAGGCTCATCAAGAAAAAAAGAGAGAGGACTCAAATAAACACAATCAGAAATGAAAGAGGAGATATTACAACCGACACCGCAGAAATACAAAGGATTGTAAGAAATTACTATGAGGAACTGTATGCCAAGAAATTTGAAAACCTAGGTGAAATGGACAGGTTTCTGGAAAAATATAACCTTCCAAAACTCAATGAAAAAGAAATAGAAAGCCTGAACAGACCAATTACAGCTGGTGAAATTGAATCAGTAATCAAAACACTCCCGACGCACAAAAGCCCTGGACCAGATGGCTTCACAGGAGAATTCTACAAAACATTTAAGGAAGAGCTAACCCCTATTCTCCACAGACTATTCCAAAAAATCCAAAAAGATGGAAGACTCCCAAACTCTTTTTATGAAGCCAGCATCATCCTAATCCCAAAACCAGATAAAGACACAACAAAGAAGGAGAACTTCAGGCCAATATCGCTGATGAACATAGATGCTAAAATCCTCAACAAAATATTGGCAAACCGCATCCAACAACACATTAAAAAGATCATACACCACGACCAAGTGGGATTCATCCCAGGGATGCAAGGATGGTTCAACATTCGCAAATCAGTAAATGTAATTCATCACATAAACAAAAGCAAAGACAAAAATCACATGATCATATCAATAGATGCGGAAAAAGCATTTGATAAGGTACAGCACCCATTTATGATTAAAACACTCAGCAAAGTGGGAATAGAGGGAGCATTCCTCAACATAATAAAGGCTATATATGAGAAACCTACAGCCAGCATCATACTCAACGGGCAAAGACTAAATTCTTTTCCACTAAAATCAGGAACAAGACAAGGCTGTCCACTCTCTCCACTTCTATTCAACATAGTATTGGAAGTATTAGCCACAGCGATTAGACAAGAAAAGGAAATAAAAGGCATCCAACTTGGAAAGGAGGAAACAAAACTATCATTGTTTGCAGATGACATGTTAGTATACATAGAAAATCCTATAGTCTCGGCCAAAAAACTGCTCGACCTAATAAATGAATTTAGCCAAACAGCCAGATACAAAGTCAATATCCAGAAATCAAAGGCATTTTTGTATACCAACAATGAAACAACAGAAGCAGAAATCAAGGAAAAAATACCATTTGATATAGCAAAAAGAAAAATAAAGTACCTAGGAATAAACTTAACCAAGGAGGTAAAAGACCTGTATGCAGAAAACTACACAACACTGAAGAAGGAAATCAAGGAAGACACAAATAAATGGAAACACATACCGTGTTCATGCATCGGAAGAATTAACATCATCAAAATGTCCATACTTCCCAAAGCAATCTACAGATTCAATGCAATACCTTGAATTGGTACTTTACCAATTCAAAGTACCAATGGCATATTTCACAGATATAGAACAAACTCTTCAAAAATTTATATGGAACCATAAACAACCCAGAATAGCAGCAGCAATCTTGAGAAAGAAGAGCAAAACAGGAGGGATCACAATACCTGATACCAAAATGTATTACAAGGCCACTGTAATCAAAACAGCCTGGTACTGGCATAAAAACAGGCACGTGGACCAGTGGAATAGAATAGAGAGCCCAGAAATAAACCCTAGTCTCTATAGTCAATTAATATTCGACAAAGGGGGCAGCAACATAAAATGGAGTAAAAATAGCCTCTTCAACAAGTGGTGTTGGGAGAACTGGACAGCTTGGTGCAAGAAAATGAAACTCGAGCACCAACTTACACCATACACAAAAATAAATTCAAGGTGGATAAAAGACTTAAACATAAGCCGTAACACCATTAAAGTCCTAGAAGAGAACATAGGCAGGAAAATCTCAGATATTACACGCAGCAACATTTTTACTGATATGTCCCCTAAAGCAAGGGACATAAAGGAAAGAATAAACAAATGGGATCTCATCAAAATAAAAAGCTTCTGCATGGCCAAGGAAAACAGTATTAAAATAAAAAGAGAACCGACTGTGTGGGAAAACATATTTGCCAATGATATCTCAGATAAGGGTTTAATCTCCAAAATATACAAAGAACTTACACGACTCCACTCTAAGAAGACAAGCAACCCAATTAAAAAATGGGCAAAGGACTTGGGCAGACACCTCTCCAAGGAGGACATACAGAGGATCCAGAGACACATGAAAAGATGCTCGATATCGCTAGCTATCAGAGAGATGCAAATTAAAACCACAATGAGATACCACTTGACACCAGTCAGGATGGCCCTCATAAACAAAGCAACAAACAGCAAGTGTTAGAGAGGTTGTGGAGAAAAGGCGACACTAGTGCACTGCTGGTGGGAGTGCAGACTGGTACAACCACTATGGAAAACAGTATGGAATTTTCTAAAAAAACTAAAAATGGATATACCTTTTGACCCAGCAATTCCATTGCTAGGACTATATCCTAAGAACCCTGAAACACCAACCCAAAAGAAACTATGCATCCCTATGTTTATAGCAGCACAATTTACAATAGCCAAGTGTTGGAAGCAACCTAGATGCCCATCAGTAAATGAATGGATCAAAAAACTGTGGTACATTTATACAATGGAATTCTATGCAGCAGAAAAAAAGAAGGAGCTCCTACCCTATGCAACAGCATGGATGGAACTTGAGAGCATCATGCTAAGCGAAGTAAGCCAGGCAGTGAAAGATAAATACCGTATGATCTCACCTTTAACAGGAAGCTAATCAACAAAACAAACAAACAAGAATAATATAACCAAAGACATGGAAATTGGGAACACGTTGAAAGTCACCAGAGGAGAGAGGGGAGGGAATTTCAGGGGAAAAGGCGAAGGATTTACAGGAACAAGTATAAAGGACACA
This sequence comes from Glossophaga mutica, assembly GCA_039655065.1. NCBI lineage: Eukaryota > Metazoa > Chordata > Mammalia > Chiroptera > Phyllostomidae > Glossophaga > Glossophaga mutica. The sequence goes on from CM077306.1 coordinate 148,240,634, forward strand.
TGGACAAAAACTATGGGGTGGGTGGAAATGGGAGGGAGGTGGGGAGGGCTGGGGTGGTGGGTTCGGGTGAGAATAAAAGACAGAAAACTGTACAAGATCAACAATTAAAATAAAAAATTTAAAAAAAAGACAAAAAACTTCTGAAAAAAACTAAAAAAAAAAAAAAAAAAAAGAATGCTCAAGGAACTTAGTGAGGACCTCAGCAGCATAAAAAAGATTCAGTTAGAAACAAAGGATACACTAATTGAAATAAAGAACAATTTATAGGGAACAAAGAGGAGAGTGGGTGAAGCTGAGAATCAAATCAGCGATTTGGAACATAAGGAAGCAAAAAACAACCAATCAGAAAAAAAGAAGAAGAAAGAATACAAAAAGATGAGGATAGTATGAGCAACCTCTGAAACAACTTCAAGAAATCAAACATTCACATCATAGGGGTGCCAGAGAAGATAAAGAGCAAGAAATTGGAAATCTATCTAAAAAAATAGTGAACGAAAGCTTCCCTAATTTGGTGAAGGAAGTATACATGCAAGTCCAGGAAGCATAGAGAGTTCCAATTATGATGGATGCAGAGGTCCACTGCAAGACAGATCAGAAGTAAAAGTCCAAAGGTTAAAGATAAGGAGAGACTTAAAAGCAGCAAGAGAAAAGAAGTTAGTTACTATATGGTAGACAGATGGGAGAGGGTGGGGCAGAATGGGTGGAGGTGAGGGGATTAAGAAGTACAAATAGGTAGTTACGGAATATCCATGGAGATGGAAAGTACAGTATGGGAAATGGGGTAGCCAAAGAACCTATATGCATGACCCATGGGCATGAACAGTAGTGGGGGGATTCCCTGAGGGACTAAGGGGTGCTGGGTGGACAGAGGCAAACGGGGAAAAATCAAGACAACTGTGATAGTATAATCAATAAAATATAATTTAAAAAATAAAATGAGAGAATGGTGCTTCCTCAGGCTTTCGTGAGGAAAGAAGTACTGAAGCTTTGTTTATAACTTGTCTCCAGTGAGAGAGGAGAGATAAGACACAAGAAACTATCACAGTTCTGTAAACCAAATATTCATATATGATGACTTCTACTCAGCATCAATTGAGAGAAAAATCATATTAAAGACTATCAAGAAAATAAAAACAAGCATTCTTCTAGGCCTGAAATGGAGCTTCCCTTTATGCCAGATGTGTGAGGAATGTATTCTCTATCAAGAGAAAAACAAAATTAGGAATTCCCAAGTCATTATTACCTAACTCCACACTAGACTTCAATCCTTCCTAAGAACTTCATAGATTCAGTCAGACTTATTCTCACTTGGTCTTCAGTAGCCGAATCTTGCCTTCTGAACTTCAAAAGTAGGGTCTTGTAAGTATTTTTCAACTTCCCTAACTGAAGCATTAGCATTTTCTAATGCTAGGGTGTTCCCGTTTTAGAATTTCCTATTGTTCTGTCTTTACTAATACCAGTTCAAAATGAAAACACAGTATTGCTCTAAAGTCTCTGACGAAAGAAGAAATGTCAATAAATATTTGCATCTGATGTCACCAAAGTATCAAAGACCAACCTTTGTAACTTTAGATAAATGCAGTTATTTTTCACTTACATATCAACAGGAGCAAAATATATCAAGACATATTTGATCAGGAGAAAAAATATTTACTTTACTGGGAAAACCTGAATAAATACTCTCTGAATAGAATATTGGCTAAAAACATCTATCTTGGAATATGTTCAGGTTTTGGAGGAAATTAATATATCAGAGAGTACGTGTATTTACTTAGGTACAGATTTTCATGAGAAGAAACTTGAGAAATTCTAAGAGCTTTTGTCCCCTATCAAGACTTACATATTTTGGCATCAGTTCTCACAAGCCTTCCTCAACATACACAGAAAGGCAAACAGTTCTGGGACCCTTGTATCACTTAATAGTTACCCAATGAGGTTAGAGCTTATTGTTCTCTATTCAAAGACTCCATGAAAACCAAAGAAGAGATAAAACTCCTTACCAGATAAAGAACTAGAATGACAGAAAATCTCTATGTACGACCCATATTACACACTCTTAAAACTTTTTATAGCAATAAAGCTTTTATGACACCCCTCCTCCAAAAAAAAAAGAAAAGTGTTAGGTTACTTACCTGCTCAATTTACTTTGTTCAGTGTTGGATTTCCACCATTCAATACAAAATGCTGTGGTTGAAGCTCTTTCTTTAGTTCCAAACTTTAGTTGGTTCCCAGTAAGAATTTACATCTGTGCTTGTACTGACACTTAAACTGTTATTTTCCTTTACTCCTCCACAAACTACTTCTCTGTTTGTGTCATAATTCCTTCCTCTTCTTTCTAGTGTAAGTGAAAGGCTTGGGCAGCAGGCACCTAGGCCAGTCCCGTGCTTCTGGATGAATTCCGAGAACCTTGAGTGTCATGGGAGGCATAGTTCTGACATGGTACCAAATACATTAGAGAAAGTCATTAACTAACTATAATACACATAGGCCACATACATATATAGTCAGACATACATTTAATAAATCATAAGTGAAGCTCTCTTGTACAAAAGAACTTGAAAATTTGGATTTAGGTCCCAGTTTTACTGCTTATTAATCCATGAATGTGAGAAAGTCACCTCTTCTACATTTTCATTTTCTCTATTTTGTGATTGCAAAGACATATGTTCTGCCTGAGGCCCCACAGACAGCCAGTATACCCAGACCCCAGTATTGTCCACTGGGCTGTTATAACCTAAAGAAGAGATCATGTACCTGAAAGTACTCGGAAAGTAATTCAGTGCTATACCAATATATGTGGGATGGTTTAACACAAATCGTTGTGCTAGATGTTATGATGGACAGAAGAAATTCACAACCCAGTAAAAGAGATAATGCATGTATTCGAGGTTGAAACATGAAATCAGCACTACATGGCTATCCACCAGTTAGACAGTGCCAGGGTATACCACAAAATATCAGTCCAAAGTGAAAATCAAAACAATATGTTATATATAAAGAAAGGTCCTGATTTCCTGTATGACCTGCTCTTTTTTATACATTATACATTGTCAATCCCATAGCATCATGAATGAATTCAGATTTTCTGATGAAGGGTAAAAAATTATTATTTGCAGATACCACATGCTAAACAATGGTCCAATTCAACAGTGTTACATCTTTGTATAACAATGCCTATAAGTGCAAATATCATGATATTCAATTGCATTTTGACGTATTATTTCATGAAAGGTGGTAAAGATTAATAACACTACAGAAACTAAAATTAAGATTTATGTATCTCACATTTAATAAAATTGAAGAAAAGGTATTATCAGGTGAGACAAAAATTTCAAATTAGCCCTAGCTGTTGTGACTCAGTGGACTGAGTACTGGCCTGTGAACCAAAGGGTCGCCAGTTCAGTTCCCAATCAGGGCACATGCCTGGGTTCTGGACTAGGTCCCTAGTAGGGGGCACACATTGATGTTTCTCTCCCTCTCTTCCTCCCCTCCCCTCTACAAAAATAAACAAAATCTTTAAAAATTTTTCATATATTAATTTGGTAATTTATGTAATTGTCATATGAAAGTAAGAGAATAGACCATGTGTTCTACAGTTAAGTAAAAGAGTAAATGCTTAGAGAATATTATCAAAGACCACCTCTTACTAAAGAGTGAGATACATATTTAGATGTTACTATTTAAAGTAGTTTTAGCACAATGGGAATAAAATAATTGAGCACAATGGGAATAAAATAATTGATCTAAGATAATAAGCTCAAATAATAATTGAGCTTATTATTTGACTTCTAGTTTCTTTGATTTTTCAACAAATTTTCAGGGTTGCATTACGTCATTAAAAGTAGTAGAAAACCAATAGAAAACTGGTGTGCCAATTGGCAAAAAAAGAAAGAATTTTCTAGAGAACTAAAATTTGAACTTGGGAAGATAAGAAGGACATTGTAAATATAAAGTACACCTTGATCAAAAGCCTCAAAGTGGGAGAATGCAAGGCCTATTTGAGGGGAGGAACTCAAAACACCTGGAATTTATTTACAAAAAATTGTGTATTTATTCTCAAATGTTTAAACTACAGTCACCTTCAAAGTACTCTCCATTTGATGCAATGCACCAATTGAGACTTTTTTTCCCACTCCTCAAAACAGTTTTTGGACTCATCAGTTTTGATGCTTTTTAGTGCTTCTTCTGTTTTATTGTTTCACCTCTTCTACGCAGGCAAAACATTTCCCTCTGAGGACTTTTTTCATCCAAGGAAACAAGAAAAAGTTGCTTAGGTGAGATCGGGTGAGTAGGGTGGTGGGGCAAGGAACTCATGCCATTTTTGGTCAAAAACTGCTGAATACTTAGTGTGGTGTGGGCAGGTGTATTCGTAAATCATCCATCATGAAATGGGCAAATGCATTGAAAGAGTCTTCAAAAAAAGTTCACTGAAGTTGACTGCAACCTCTCACAACAACACCAGCTGGTACACTGATACAGGTGGGTTCCTAGAACACTCACCTAGCAGAGAGGAAGCCTGTATTACAAAGGGCCCACCCTCCAAAAGATAATTTTGGTTTTGGGGGTTCCACCCTCATATGAGGAATGGTCAATCACTATTCCTGACTAGAGAAGGTGATACCGTCTGGAAGTCAATGGAAAATTACAATTGGAAAGTTGCAAGATAGCAGACAAGATTTCAAGCACTCAACCTATCCTTTTGCAACCATTTTTCTCAATTTTGCCTACATGTTTTCTTTTCCATAGCTAGAGACACCTGACCATCAGATTTATGCTCTAAAGTCCACTCTCTGTCTTAATATATAATTTTAATCTGAGCAAGAGGAATTTAGGGCACTCAAGTCCAAAACACTGGAACCAACATCAAGTTATAGTTGCTGCGTGTGTGTATTTGTAAAATAGCCAAAATGCAAATCTTAATTTTGGGATTCCGATCAGGTCCCTGCTGAGTGGATCTCAATTATGCTAACACGAACCTGCTCTATTTCCTGGCCAGCCATTCTTTGGGTTACTTGACTATTATAACCTGACTAGTGTTCCAAACCATTTTGTAATAGCATCATGTCTTCATTTGTTATACAGTCCAGTGGATAAGACCCTGCCATGCGATCTAAGTTATTCCCAGTATCAACTGTCTCTTTGTAACCAAAGATGTCTGAGCATCACCAGCCCCAGTCCCATAGTTTCCTATGACTTTTCTCTGCTCACTTGTTAAACCCCAATTACCCTCACTTACTTGGTCTTTGTGACTATTGCCTGCACTTGAGAATACCATGTTCTTTCTGTTCACTGGGCATTTTTTTTCTGCTGACCGCAGTTAATTGACTCCAGTACTAAGTCCTACCACCCTAACCCCCCAACTTACTACAATTAATAGGATCACTACCAGCCATGAACTGACAGATGATTTATTTCTTTGTCCCTCATTCTAACTTCATGTATCTTATCTTTTTGTCAAGGCTTTATCATGAACTGTTAACATCTTGTAATTTGTAGTATACGAACTAAAGTAACTCCTTGTCTTAAAAAATAAAAAACATGGTTGAGACATGCAATCTTCAGTATTTAGGTCACTGCCATTGGGTGGCACATGGCTTCTATCAGTGACAGAACAATTAATGCACTTGTGTTTCTGGGGCCAGTCTTTAGTTAGAGTACAGAGGGGTGGATAATAATTGATCACATGCATTTTACACAACAGCAGCAAATGAGGGTGGATCTGTTGCTCAACCAGATTCCTGAACCTACGCTATCTGAAGAACGGATAGTAAACACTGAAGAAGAAGCAAAGGAAGGAAAACATACCGCCTGCTTTCACAAACATCCAAAAGCAGTATTCGACAACCCTGGCTAGGATCAGGATCAGCAGGGAAACTTTTAAAGGCAACAGATGCCAGGCTACACCCCAGAGTCTTGGGGTGAAGAGGGGATTCTGATGAGAAGTTAGGGCTGACGAGAATTCACTGGTCTGTGGTTAAATTGGGGAGTAAGAATAGATTTATGTAATCAACATCCAAAGACAGGTTAATATGCACAACGACCAGTACCATTTGATTTTAACAAAGATAAACCATTTGGGAGATTGGAGAAATACTATTATGTTACAGTTTGCCATTTGTTCACTTCCTGTTCTTCGTATCTTTTCAGAGTTATCCAAACATTGTAGAAATCAATAAATTCCAAACAACCCTGATGATAAAAAAAACACCTGGAGTGTTTAAGGTTTTAAAAGTACAAATTCCAACCCTGGCTCGTGTGGCTCAGTGGATTCAGTGCTGGCAACCAAATGGTCACTGGTTCAATTTCCAGTCAGGGCACATGCCTGGGTTGTGGGCCTGGGCCAGGTCCCCAGGAGGGGATGAGTGAGAGGCAACCACACATTGGTGTTTCTCTCCCTCTCTCTCTCCCTTCCCCTCTCTCTAAAAATAAATAAATAAAATCTTTTAAAAAAGCAAAAAATAAACATACAAATTCCAGGGCCCTATCATAGTCTCATGGAATCAGATTTCCAAGAACTTGGAAAGCTGAAATCAGCAAGTATCCCGGGTGATTCTTATCATTGAGGAAGTTTGAAAAACACTGATCTGGCTGCTGAAAGTGTTAGGTAGACTTTGAAACTGTTTGAGATGTGAGGCCTGTAAGCACATGGCAGCACAATGTGAGGCATGCCCCAGTGTGGAGCTGTCCTACTGCTTGTGTTGCAATCACCCAGCCTTCTCACAATTCCTTGGTATTTCAAACCCGTTCCCCCATCAGGGACTTTGCATCTGCTGCTCACCAGTCTGGAACTGTGTCCCCCAACTCTTCAACAGATGAAATCCTATTCATTCTTCTCAGGATGAGCTCTGCTCAACTAAATCAGGTGCCTTGTAAAAAACCTCTTTGCATCCTTTCCTTCTTAATAATCATTACTGTTTCTTGATAATGTTTTCATATTTGTCTCCTACACTAGAAGGAAAGCCCCTGTGGTGTAGAGTAAGGCTTACATGTTCACAGCTTTATCTCCAGTATTTCACAACAGCAATGCATACATAAATAAACGAATACATGAATGAATAAAAGTACTCAGTGGTAGTATGTAAAGAGGAAGTAAGGTAGTGAGTGGGGAGAGATTTGCTGAAATAACTGAGACGAATGTGTGCAAAGCAAGAAAGCCTTTCAGAGAGGAGAGGACTGTGCTAGGCTCTGAAGCCAGCAGCAAGGGACTGGCAGAGCACAGAGGAGCGGAAATATGCCAGGTGGGCGGAAGGCTCTGCGAATGCCCTGGAGGAGAGAGACAGCGTGTATGCGCTCTGAATGAGGAGCCAAGCAGCTTGAATTAAGCAGAGAGAACAATCAGGCTATGATGAAAGTGGAGGACAGTTAGATAAAGAGTGACTCATGATCACTTTAGATTTGACGTAAGCAGAAACTCAGAGATCCTGCAGGGTTCAGAGAAGGAGAGAGATGATCAAAACAACTTGCAGGGGATGACTCACACTCTTTGTGTAGGACTGAATGAAAGGACACGACTAAAGATACATGAAACCAGCGAGGAGGCTGTAAGCAAGCAAACTGCAGTGCAATTAGGAATAAAAATGGGTGCTCTATTTTATTTGGGTATGTCCTACCCAGTGCCACAAAAAGCTTGAGGCACCTGCGCAGAAATATGATAACAGCTGGAGACTAGGGGAAGGGAAGGGGGTCTTAAGAATCAGTGAGATTTGAACTAACTTTCATAGAGGGAGAGGAAAGAGAATCAATGAAGATACTAATTTGTAGACCCAAAAGGCTGCATGCTGCAAATTTGATGGAAAAAATATAAAGGTAGGAAAGTCTGAAAGCAGGAGGAAATAAATGAGCTCCCTTCTTAGCATGGAGCCATAAGATGATATTTTAAAAAGTTTATCCTTCATTCAATGAGGATTATAAAACTTTGAAACAGTCTGAAAATAAGAAAACCTCAGTTATCACTTGACTATGATCTCTGAAATCTGAAGACATAACATGGTTACCAGGGTGTTAGAAGGGATCGCAATGAATCCCAAAGGACATTTTCTACAGCGTTCAGTTGTATTTGATGCTCTTGACAATTCCCTTCTTTTTATTATTTTATTTTTGGTAATTGCAAAAATCTTCTCCTCTCTATTTACTATTAGTATTTTCTCTTCCCTTGTAGAATGTCTCTAGTTTTACTATTTTTATACTTTTTATTTAGTGATTTTTTTAGAGAGAGAGAGAGGAACATTGATTTGTTGTTCCAGTTACGTATGCATTAATTGATTGCTTCTTCTGTGTTCCCTGACCAGAAATCGAATCCACAACCTTGGTGTATGGGGACTGCATTCTAACCAACTGAGCTACCCAGCTTTACTAAAAATCGCTTTACTATTTTTAATTCTTTTAATAACTCTATTGAATATATCAGCTTGCTGAACATACATTTGAATGACTCCCTAAAACACTTCCTGTTCCCGTATAGTGTTGCTTCATCCAGACGATCCTGATTTTCTCACCTGTATTATTGAAAACCCCCTCCCTACTGCTCTCCCTGACTCTCATCTCCCATGTTACCATTTCATACTCATCCAATGCCAACGTGCTCTTTTATAATTCAGATGTCATCATACATCTCCCTGCTTAAAATCTTTGACTCCCTCAAACCTTCAAGATGACTGGCAGATAGATCTGCTGCTACAAAAGGTCTTCTAGAATGTGTCTCCTGCCCCTCTCTCCCTCTTTATCCTTCTCCATGGGCAGCTTGTACTTTCACTATTGTCATACCACAAATCTTTTCTTTTTTCTCAGTGAGATATGCTCTCCTTTCCCTCCTTACCTTGTAAGTGGTGTTACTGATAGCTGCATTATCTTCATCATTCTTTGGTTGCCTACCAACTTTTACTTTCTTTTCCAAAATTCAACCGTCACCCCCTCTAGGATGTCTTCCCTTGATTCTCTTTGTGGCACTCCTATGTACTCAAATAGCTGATTACAGCTTACCTCAAGCAGAGAAATCTAATTTGTGTGCTCACTTTTTTTCTAACTAAAATATTCTCTTCCTTAATGCAAGGATAGTGTCTCTCATACCTCCATTTCCTATGCCTAGCACACTGCCTGGCACATTGTAAAAACTGAAATATTGTTCGAATTTTAAAAAGAGGACAGAAGGAAGGAAAGAAGGAAGGAAGGAAGGAAGGAAGACTAGCAGGAAGACAAGAAGGAATAAAGGAAGGGAGAGAGGGAGGAAAGGAGAAAGGAAGGAAGGAAGATGGGAAGGAAAAAACAGCTTTTCTTCTCTCCAAAGAAGTTCTTCCAAAAGGATAAGAAAAAAGGTATTGGGCGGGGGTAGGGGGGAGTGGGTAAGAGAGAGAGAGAGAGCAAGCAAAAGCCAAATCACCTATTATAATTCAAATCGGAAAGGATTTTGTGAATTAAATGAGTTTGGCAGTCATTAAATAGCATGGACTATTTCTTTAAAAAATAATTTCTCATCTCTTCAATAATCCCATGTGGAATATTGCATTAATCACTAGTGCCAGGTATGGTGCTGGTGAAGGGAGAGGGTATAAACATGGATAAGGTTCCATCTCTGCCCTAGACCCTCAAGGCTCATTTGGGGAGACATTCAGACATACTTGTATATTGCATTGATGCTTGACAAAGGCACACACAGTACAGAAGAGGGAGCAGCCAAACATACCAGAGAGTAGTGTGGTTCATAGATATTTCAAAAGGTCAGTGAATCAGAAAGGATGAATAGAAATGTGCCAGGGATGTAAGGGAGGAAAAACATTCCAGAGAGGGGACCAGGGCATCCTGGGGAATGACAGAGAATTTAGAGTGACTGCATTTGGCCAAATATTCTTCCTTTGTTGTTCTTAGGGGCTTGTGAGTAGAGAGGTATTAAAATACAGTGTTATCTGCCTTCTCAGCCCTCAGACACGTTAGTTCTGCCACTTTCTCCCCTTTTGCAAAACTGCCTGCCCCCCTACTTGTCTATTCCTCAAATCATGTTTGTCCAGTTGGCTGAGCAATTCTGCTCTCCTCATTCTCCCATGATTCCCCTCACTGCTGTGTCTAGTGCATTGAATCAGGCCCCTCCCTCCAGCAGACAGTTCATGACCATCTACTCCCATTGGAACATGTCAAGGGATTGGGGCAGTGGTCTAACTATTTGCTAAACCCTCCTACTTGTATTCACTCTCAGAGTCATTCTGGTATATACATTCTTTTATTGTCATGTTACCTGATTCATCATAATTCATCATTGTCACTAAAAGGTTTTCTGGTCATTCTGAAAAGAAAAATAAATGCCATTTTAAGTGATGTGGAATCCTATTCAGGTGCTGTTAATAGTATTTTCTTGCCATATAGTGACATGTTTGTAAAGGAAAGAATACAGCCACAGCACATCCCTGAACTGTTACTACCTACACACTAAGTCCCTCTTGGGCACAGAACTAAGTCTTTGGTGGACCATTGTCAGAGCCAGCCAATGGTTGCTCATATTTGAAAGCTCTTTGTGAATCTGCATGCTCCCTTGGGTGGTTTCACGGACCTAACAGAGCTGAGCAACTAATACTCACCAAGCTCTGTGCTTGGTGCCCTTGTTATTTTAATCATTTTAATGATCAAGGAAGACATGTATGGCAATCATTCCAGTTTTCTAGATGAGTTCTTATATTTTATTCCAAGTAACAAGTACCTCAAAAATGAGGAGAACCATTTGAAGGATATCAAGGAAGCCATTTTCCTGATATATTTGTAGGCACCTGCTCTTCTCTGCCCAGCAAATATTGCTCATCAATCATAACCACATCATCCACATCCATGATTGAATGCAAACCCAGAAATTTTGTAAAACATGCTCCAGTTTCCCCCCACCAAACTGATAGGAGTATCGGGGCTCAACATGATTCTTCCTGCAGTTATTGCTTTGGCCTTACCAACTTATCTAGAATATACAAGTAAGGAGTTCGAGAGTGCCAGAAAGTAGATTTACCTAAATTATAAGGATTTTCAGGCTTTAGAGCTGAAACACATGCAGATAATCACATTGCTTAAAGACATGCCCAATCTACTCAGTTTCATATTCTTATTCTGCCCACGTCTTCCATCTTCTCTATTTCAGATTACTCAGAAAATTATGAGCCACTTATATGTCAATACCAAATTGTCAATTGTTAGTCCCACCTTAGGGTAGCATTTAAAATGTTTTCTTTTATTGATTCTAGAGAGAGAAGAGGGGAGGGAGAGAGGAAGAAAATCATTGATGTGAGAGAGAAACATTGAGTGGTTGCTTTGTGTGGGGACCAAACCTGCAACCCAGGCATGTGCTCTGAGAGGGAATCGAACTCTCAATATCAACTGAGCCACACCTGCCAGGGCTAGAGTAGCATTTTAAACAGTCTATTCTCTTCACAAGCCATTTATTCAAACATACTAACTTTATACTTAAGAATAATTTGGCCAATTACAATCTAACTATTCCTGTTTACCCCTGCCATTTCTTTTTATTATAGAGGCAACATAACTATGTGGGGAGAAAAGAAGTAGTAGATTATAAGATTTCCAATACATTTACTGGCAGCGATTTCTTTCACTTAGAGAATTCTAGAAGCCTGAGAATTCAACATACAATGAGTTACCTGGCAGTGAATAAATGCTTACACACACACACACACACACACACACACACACAGGTGTGCGCTAATTTAATTCTCAAAACGACTTTGTCTACTTTCTTTTTTCTGCATTTATCTGTCCAATTTCCCCAACACCATTTATTGAATAAACTATCTTTAGCCCATTGTATGGGCTTGCTCCCTATAGAGGTGAGGGTTTATTTCTGGACTCTCTATTCCATTTTATTGATCTGTAGGTCTGTTTTTATGCCACTACCATGCTGTTTTGATTACTATGGCCTCATAGTATAGTTTGATATTAGGTAGCATGATACATAAGAATAAATTCAAAATGGATTAAATACTTAATGTTACACCCCAAACCATAAAAATCCCAGGAGAGAACATAGGTGGTAAACACTTGGACATTGCTCACAGCAATATTTTATCTGATCTAACTCCTAACTCGAGGAAAACAAAAGAAAAAATAAACAACTGGGACTACATCAAACTAAAAAGATTTTGTGTAGCAAAGGAAACCATCAACAAAATAAAAAAAAAAAAAAAAAAAACAATCCATGGAATGGTAGAACATTTTCACCAATACATCTGATGAGGGGTTAATATGCAAAGTGTATAAAGAGCTTATAAAATTCAACATCAAAAAAACAAACAATCTGATTTAAAAAATGGTAAAACATCAAACCCTTATCCGAGGCATCATTGGCAAATGTTTTCCCATACAGTTGGTTCCTTTTTCATTTTGCTCATGGTTTCTTTAGCTATACAAAAGCTTTTTAATTTGATGTAGTCCCATTTGTTTGTTATTTACTTTATATCTCTTGCCCCAGGAGATATATCAGCTAAGATATTGCTGAGTGGGATAGCTGACATTTTCCTGCCTATGTTTTCCTCTAGGACTTTTATGGTGTCAAGACTTATATTTAAGTTGATCTCCAAAATATATAAAGAACTCATTCAACTCAACACCAGGAAGACAAAAAATCCAATTAAAAAATGGGCAAAGGAACTGAGAAGACACTTCTCTGAGGAGGACATAGAGAGGGCCCATAGGCGTATGAAAGAATGGTCGAGATCGCTAACCTTCAGAGAGATGCAAATTAATACCACAATGAGATACCACTTCACACCAGACAGAAGGCCATCCTTAACAAATGAACAAGTGCTGGAGAGGTTGTGGAGAAAAGGGAACCTTAGTGCACTGTTGGTGGGAATGCAGACTGGTGTTGCTACTATGGAAAACACTATGGAATTTCCTCAAAAAACTGAAGATGAAACTGTCTTTTGATTCAGTGATCCCACTGCTGGAATTATACCTTAAGAATCCTGAAACACCAGCCTATGCACCCCAATGTTCATAGCAGCATTATTTACAATAGCCAAGGGCTGGAAACAGCCTAAGTGCCCATCAGTAAGTGAGTGGATCAAAAAAACTGTGGTACATTTATACAATGGAACACTACACAGAAGAAAGAAAGAACTCCTACCCTTTGCGACAGCATGGATGAAACTGGAAAATATTATGCTAAGTGAAATAAAGCAGGCAGTAAAAGACAAATACCATATGATCTCATCTATAAGTGGAACCTAATGAACAAAACAAACAAATGAGCAAAACAGAACCAGAGATATGGAAATAAGGAATAAACTGACAGTGACCAGAGGGGAGGGAAAAGAAGGATAATGGGGGATAGAAGGGGAAATGTCTAGTCAAGGAACATGTATAAATGATTCATGGACATGGACAAGAGGGTGGGAATTGACTGAAGGAGTGGGGATGGGGTGGTGTGGGTGGGGTAGGGGAGAACAATGGAGGAAAAATTAGGAAAACTGTAATTGCACAACAACAAAATTATCAAGCCTTTTCCAGAAAAAAAAAAAATGAGTGAAAAATCTGAATAGACACTTCTCTAAAGAGGACATACAGATGGCCAAGAGACATGAAAAGATGCTCAGCATCACTAATCATCAGATGATCAGAATGGCTATCATCAACAAATCAAAAAACAAGTGCTGGCGAGGACATGGGAAAAGGCATGTCCCTTTTGCACTGTCAGTGGGAATGCAGATTGGTGCAACCACTGTGGAAAGCAGTATGGAGATTAAAATTAAAAAAGAATCTGCCTTTGACCCAGTGATCCCACTTCTGGGAATATATCCAAAGAGACCCAAAACACTAATTTGAATGAACATAAGCACCCCTATGTTCACTGCATTATTTACAATTGCCAAGATATGGAAGCAGTCCAGTGTCCATCAGTAGATGAGTGACTAAAACAATTATGGGACACTTATACAATGGAATACTACTTGGCCATAAAAAGAAGAAAATTTTATCCTTTGTGACAGTATGGATGAACCTTGAGAACATTATGCTAAATGAAATAAGCCAGCCAAAAAAGACAAATACCATATGATTTTACCCATACATGAATCTAATGAACAAACTGAACTAACAAGCAAAACAGAGACAGGCTCCTAGGTAGCAGACTGACAGTTTTGGGGAAGGTGGTTAGGGAGTGGCAGTATCAAGCAAAAAAGGAAAGGGATTTATAGACATAGACAATAGTGTGGTGACTGTGTTGGAGAAGGGGCTATAAGGAGGATAAACAGTAGTGAGAAAAATGCAATAAAAAAGAACATTGTAAGATTTGTGCTGTTAGTATCACCGTTATGCAGATGAAAACTGAAGCTTTTAACAAACAAAGTAATTTGCCTAAAATCCTCTGACTAGCTAAGGAATAGTGTTAGTAATTGAACCTAGGAAGTTCATCTCCAAGCTTTTTAAGTAGCACATTATATTACTGTCTCCCTGCATTCACCAAGTACAGCTCCCTCTGATACTTATTGGGGCCCCCCTTGCCTACCACACAATGTGGCCATAGATAATGAAGGGGCCTGCTACCAGGACAGAATTAATTCCTAAGTCGTTCAGAATCATGTGAAGTCTCTCCCCTCAAGCTGTAGGGTCTCCCTATCACCCACTGTGGTGATTATGCTCTGCAACCAAAGAATAGATGAATCTGCATCATGCAGCCCTTTTGGTTCCTTAGCAACTGAATTTCTATCAGGTCCAAGAAATGTAGATCGTATCCATTTTTCCCCCTTTCTTGGATTGAGTAACTTCTTATAGATGTAGTCCACTGCATATTCTGGACCAGTCCTGCCCATTGCTGGGTTTTAAGGTGCTTTTCCCCAGCATGGATTAGACAGGCTGTTGGCTTTATGCCAGGACCGAAGTCTGGGATTCTGCTTGTCCTCATGGTCTGTGTTAGATCTGAACATTTCCTCATAGCAACAGTGATAGCTCTGAGTAACACTTATATGTCGGGTCTGTAACTCATTTATTTATCAGTTTAATTCCATTGCTATACATCTGTAAAAGCAGAAAAGAAAATAATCTAAGCTTATGCAATTATATTTTGGCATCATAGTGAAACTGACCAAGAGTTTTTAATTATCTCACACTAATGCTACTTCATCCTTAGTAATCTTTCAATATTAAATACTGACAATTAACATTTTAATTCTAAAATGTCAGGTGACAAGACTTAGCTATTACTGCACTTTAGACTGTAGTAATGGAACTTCTAATGAGAATAAAATGATTACTATACATGTAGTATGCAATGAGATAACTGATCATTTACATCACATTAATTATGTAAATTAGAACTACTATAATTTTATAGTGAATATGCTCTGTAAGTCCATCTAGCTTTCATCACTCAAGCTGCCCCATTGTACTGTCTAGGCAACAAACTAAAAGGTTTAATAGTTATTTAATCACTATAAAGAAACCCATAAAGTATAGGAAGCTCAAAATTTCTAGCACCTTTCATTGTGGTGGGAAGTTTTCATTCATAGACTGGTTTACTACAGCATGGGCTCTGTGAGGGAAGTGACCCTGTGGTTCATAATTGGGGGATGCAGGTCTGTTCCCCTCTATAGTTTACCTCTCTCAGGATCCACTGTGTGGGTGTGGCCCTGGACCACTCCCCAGTGATTCAGGCACCAAACCAGGAGTTTAAGTCAGGGGAGACTGAATGGACTCTATTAACAAGCAACACTGAGTAATAGCTAGCATCTTAATTATCAGCACCTTAAGTGAATACTTTAGAATTCCCCGCAAAGTAATTTTTACAGAAATGGGCCTAGAAGAAGCTAAGGAAGAAAGAGGTGTTATTCTAAAATGCAGAAGAAAATCAAGGCCCTTTTCACTGGCTTTATCAACTTGCCTGGGGCTGCCCCATCTATGTGCCTCCTATTCTTTTTTGGCATGAATGAATTTGCAGTCAACCACCTGACTTTAGATAAAGAGGCAGAAAATGGCATCCGACTTGTGCCATCTGGCATTATTGCTCCTTTTCTGAGGGCTAAAAGTAAAATTAAAATGTAAGGAAGAAAACAATGAAGATTGCAGTTGGGAGAAATGAAAAGCACATTTTGATGTTTATTTCACCGATCTCGCAAGACTAACTTTAAAACAAATAAAGGGATGCAGTAGATTAAAAACTAGCACTAAAATAAAGAAATACAGAAAGAAATCAAGTATTTAGACAACTTTAGTTTGTACAGCTGTTTGTTTTTAAAGCATAGAATTGTTCATATAAAATAGAGTTATAAACCAAAATCATCTTAGAGACCCATAAAATTATTCTTCTAAAAAGCCCCAACATTCTTGGTTGAGGCTCAAATTATTCTGATCACATTAGTTTGTCTTGGATAATTTTGGTTTAGATGGATTAGCTGACTTTTTTCTTTTTGCCATTTCACTCACAGACTTTGTCATTTTCCCACAATCTAGACTTTTTGATGACTATGGTATTGTTTATAAAGTAGAGGTCAAGATTTTTTTTTATGGTTGCTTAATCCAAGATTGTCTAGGCTTAGAAAGAGTTACAGGTTCCAATTCTGATAAATCTACAGAAAATTTCTGGTGATTCAGGATAGTCGTCTTGGCCTTTTCCCATCTTCATAGAATATTGTCATAAACAAGGAACAGGTTGGCACTTATTCTACCTATAGAAGGGCATATGACACATTCAAAATAATAAAATGTGGACAATGGAGTTCCATGGGGTAATCTGGAGGATCTGATTCAACTTTGAAGAGAGGACTCCTATAAGCAGCTAGGAATAACATTTCTCAGAATACTTCTAAAGGAAAAAATTATAATAAAGAAGGAGAATCTCAACATGAAACTAGGAAGACTAAAGTCTCAGACTAGGGCAAGAGAAATATAGTGTCAGTCAGGGTAGCTGATTTCACTCCCTGCTGATTTTAAAGGAGAATCAGAATGATTCATGAAGGTCCTTCAGAAAGTGAAAGTAAAACTCTTCATTTAATTTGACCCTGGTTAATATCAACTATAACATGTACAACTACGGGCCAAAATCAGTACATTAACTGGAAACATGGGCAGGTTATTTATAAATGAATGCAAAACATGTTTGTTTTCTTTGAAATCATTGACCATAGACCCGAACAATTTTCTTTAATTGAAAAAAATGTATTCTGCATTAAAATCTTATTAGTGATTTCTAAGGCTCATTCCCAGTGAAGGGAATGCACAGATCTAGTCTGCATCAGGAGCTTAGGAGCCCTTTCAGTAAAACAATTTCTGAATTTCCTTGCAAATTTTTGGAAAGTTAGATGTGTTACTTGTATACAGATGGAATACAACATTTCATGGACATAAAACTTAAAGTAAGAGGTGGTCACAAACTGAATGTTTATGTCTCCCCACATTCATATGTTGGAACCTAACCCCCAGGGTGATGGTGTGAGAAAGTGGGGCCTTTGGGAGGTGATCAGGCTGTAGGAACAATAGATCATTAGTGTCCTTAGAAAAGAGGTCATGGAGAGATTCTCTGCCCTTTTCACCATGTGAGGATGAGGCGAGAAGACAGCTTTCTATGAACCAGGTAACTGGCTCTCACCAGACACGGAATCTGCCAGCACCTTGGTCTCAGACTTCCTGCCCTCCCAAACTGTGAGAAATAAATTTCTGTTGTTCGTAAGCCACCCAGTCTGGGGTGTTTTGTTGCAACAGACCAAATAGACTAAGGGGGGAGGGTGGGGAAGGAAGGAGGTAAGGTTTTCATCTCCATGGTAATCCAAGAAAAGAACATGCATATTTTAGATACAGTTTGTTAATAAGGACACCCTAAATTTATGAAATTGTTGAAAAGAGAAAGTTTATAAGTTGAATGTATATGTTACTCTTTTTAAAATGCCAAACAAAAGGATAGGAAAACGTAAAATAAGTTTGTGAGTTGTAGACTGTAGTTGGGTAATTAAAATAAAAACACTGATAATTGAGTGTGTGTGGTTTTATTGTAAACTATCCCTTATTTTTTGAAGTATATTAAAAATAAAAACAAATAAGTGGGTTGAATAGATTTAAAGAATATCAAATTGATATGGGTATCAAGCTTAACATTTTAAATTCTTAACCTTGCAATAGCTAAAATCAAACAGATTTTTCCATTAAAAATAACACAACACCCTAGACCGTTCACAAAGCCTTAGTGTTTGAACAGAGGCCAAAGCAAACACAAACTGAGGTGACAGCCAACACCCAAGTTTCAAGCCTATTAAAAAGAACGCAATCATGTTGAAAATTTCACAGCTTGAGATACAATGATGCATCCAGTTTGCTTCATAATTTGTAATTAAATTGGAATTACCAAGATATATTTTAGCTTTCCAAATAATCTGATAAATATTAAGAGACCTTGAAATTTTAATCATTGTGATGAAAATTAGTTATTAGGTGATTATTTCCAGAAAAAAATATCATATGATTGTTTTACTTCCACTCAACCTTGCTTAGAAGGCCAGACTTTCAAAGATACTGGCAAAGGTCCCCTCAACCTGCCTGCCTTTCATTTCATTTACAAAACAAAGTGCACATGCAGTCATTTGATTGTTCAGGCTTTTAAATTTGGTTCTGAGTCCTTTGAAGTATAATCCTTTTACTGGAAATTAAGTTAAAGTAATTCCTTCAATCTCTGAAACACTCACTAGATAAACCACAGGTCCAATTTCACTCCCTTTCACCACCACTCTGCAGACTTGGTTCTGATGATACTGAAGGGCACAGCTTTTGACAGCATGGTAGGTTAATAAAAAATAATCACCTATGTCATTTGGCATCTATTTTCCTCTCTTCACTTTGTTCATCCACATTGTCAATCCACAGCTTCTTAAAACCCCTCCCTTCACCCAACAGATTTTTATTTAATAGGCCTGGGGTGGGGTCCTGGTACAAAATATTGATAAGAAATTTCCCAGGTAAATCTCCTGTGTTAACAAAATGGAGAAGTTCCTGTTCACAGGGAGTTAGGATGCAAAGGGAAGCAGCACAGGAAACATTGCTGAGAGTGGCCATCTGATAACCAGTCAGGATGCTCTGAGCCCTTGCTCAGTGATAATGTTATAACTAAGGTTGTTTCCACTTTTCCTCATTATAAATAACTCAGTTAAGCAAATTGTATGTCATTCTCTCCCTTCTACTTTGTTCAGTTAAATTACTAGAAGAGGTATTTTGCCGTCAAAAGATACATGCCTTAAAAGCTTTTGGCATATATTATTGTATATGTTCCCAAAAGGTTAGATGCATTTACATTCCACTAACCGTAAATGAGAGCATTTCTGTCCCAGCTTTTGAAAGATCACTCATGGTAATTTTTGCTATAATGGCAAGATAAAAAGGTATTTCCTTTTTTATTTTAAATGTTTTGAGTTTTAAATATGTTAATGCCTATTTATGTTTTTCTTTTGTAAGTGGCCTATTTAAATTCTTCAGGAAGGTCAGCAAGAGTGCTCGGAAGAACAATAAAGGTCACCTGGTGCAGTGTTTGCAAGCTGTTCTCCTCGAAATGTTCTAGGCTTTAGTGCTGAGGAACTGAGGTTTGGAGGAAGGAAAGGGAAGCCACGCTGTGGAGCGGGGGAAGGTAAGTCACCCTATGTCCGTGTGGGCACACACACACACACACACACACTCACACTTAGTTTCAAAAACAGTATCTACACTGATTTTTGTTTCATTTAATTGGCTTTTCTTTAACATTTTATTTTGCACCAAGTAAAGCCACTTTGGAAACTGCTACTTCTCGTCCAACCTCCCAGTGCTTTAGAAGAGAAGGAGAAATGCTAGCAGCCTCTGGGCAGCCAAGTGAAGACCTGCATCCCGGCTGGTGCCAGCAAAGCAGGTCATCGCCTACACTCAACTGTCTTAAGATGTTTTCTTTTTCTGATTACCCAGCCAGAAAATAGTTCAAGGTGATTCAAGTGTAAAAAGTACAAAAACTTTCCCCTTAAAACCAATTACTTCCCTTGGGTATGACTGTTTCAACAAGCCCTTTACCTCTAGTCATTTCCTGCAGCCGGCCTTCATGCTCTGTGGCTCTCCAGGCCGGAAGCGGCCTTGGCATGTGGATTTCTATAAACACATTATTTTAAGTGGACAATCAAAGATTAAGTAAATTGCCTCAGTTTTCTACCTATTGTGTACTGGAATTCACATTTCCCTTATCTCTTCTAAATATCTAATTTATAATGTTTTCTAAACAGTGGTTAGTACATAATTTATGAAGTTGTAATGTACGGATTCACCTTAGATTTGAGAAACATCATCTTAGCTATTCAATCCTTGGACCTTCTCAGGGCTGAAGATATGATTCTACTTCGGGTTTGACATATTTTTAACAATTGTTTTCAGTTCATGTACCTTTGCCCTAAAGCACTTTTAAGAGAGTACAATTTTTAACATCAAAAAAGAATAATGATAAATACTTGAACTTTAGGACTACCAACATGTTTTGCACTCTAAAAATAATCTTCATTATTTCCTGTTTTCTGTTTTCTCTATTATTAACTCTTTATCCTCTTATTCAATATTTTATATCCTGTGATCTATACCTACCATTTATTGTGCACCTTCTATGTGCTAAGAAATGTATCCTCAAGTAACAGATATTTAAGTGCGTTAGAAACCATTATTATCTCTAGTTCATGGATGCAGAAATGAAATCTTAAAGAAATTAAACGTCGAATAAGGCTTTGAATCATAATTCATCTGTTTCTGAAATTCAAATTTTTAGCCAGTGCATTTCATGCACTCCATGGTACAGAAAAAAATGCAGCAATCGTTTCAATAGTTCCTTTGATTAGGCCTTAATTTTTATGGTTTCTCCAAATACTCCGAGTCATATTTCAAATTGTGGGTATTTTATTACACTTATAGCAAAATATGCTTTATAATCACAGCTGAATCTGTCAAGATTCAGCATCCTGAAGACATCCTATTACAGACAGAAACATTATCTTTTTCATGTTCAGTAATTCCCTTATGCATTAAAATAAAAATACAGAACCATAATGGTTTGGTTTATAAAAGTATAAGCCCCTTGAAGGTGGGGCTTTATCTAGCCCAAAGTATAATAGATATTGTTAAATTTGAGCCTAAAACCTTAAACTGCAAAAGATCAGGGACAGGTTTGCTAGATTTGGCTCCTTCCAGAAACCATATCCATTGACTTAGTACTTCTGCTCATGAGAAGATTTTTCATTTCTTGGGTATGAAGTAATAGAAATGAAAAGAACTACACTCTTGAATTAATCTAAAGATAACCTAGTAAATCTTTATTAGCATATGTATTATACCAGTACTACAGATAACTTTGAAAAACCGTTAAATAATGAGGATTCATTTTGGCTTAAGAACTATGTTTTGATCATATTTATGACCTGAAAAGAAAGAGTAAGGGATGTTGACAGGGTTGTTACCATCATGTATGGATAATAAAAATTAAATGGAATTCAGTTTCATATTTTATATCTGACAACATAAGACATGGAACTATGAAGTATTCTACTTGTCTTACATTTTTAGGTGATTGGCAAGGAATTTGTACTCCTCTTCAAATGTATCCCATTGACAAAATTTTTGTCAGATGACAAATAGGTTTCTTTGTACATTAATTTGGAAAACAAACCCTATGGGGCTAAACAAATTTACTTAAAGTCAACAGAACATAAACCAGGTCACCACAAGTAACTGAGATTATATTTCATTACGCCATTAAAATCCAATAGCTTATTGTTATGGTAGTTGTTTTCAATTTTGGCTCTGTATAAGCTTGTTACCATGCTGTGACTGATTAGCATGACTTCTCTTGTATCTTTGTTTAAATTTTTGAGAGACGGATCTAATGGACCCAACTCACCTTGTGATGCCAGGGGCACAGGTCTCCTATGACAGATGTGACTTGCACTGACATCATATCGCATGACAAGCAGGTCTGTTGACAGTTCCATGGAAGAATAAAGGCCATAAGCTGCTCTCATAACCATCACAACAGCCCTGAGTCCAGATATCTTAAGGTCTAGTGTTTATTTCTAAAATTTTTTTAAGATTTCACTGGAAAATTATAATAAAGCTCAAGTTTTTTGGGGGCTAATTTGAGGAGGTTTCTGTTTTTTATAAACAAAGAACCTATTCCAGAACAAATTCTAACAATTTCATCAAAAATTTTCCATTCCACTTTTATGTCTTAAAATATATAGTTTACCTAGTCCATATTACTATAACTTTAGAAAATTGTCTTTTTAAAGAGAAAGTTAAAAATTAAAAACTGAAATAAAGAACAGGCTGACAGTGACCAGAGGGGAGAGGGGAGGGAATTTCGGGGGGAAAGGGGAACGGTTTGCAGGAACAAGTATAAAGGACACATGGACAAAAACTAGGGGGGGTGGAAATGGGAGGGAGGTGGGGAGGGCTGGGGTGGTGGGCTGGGATGGGAGTAAAAGACAGAAAACTGTACTTGAACAACAATTAAGATAAAAACATTTTTATAAATTAAAATAAAATGCACTCCATTCCCCTGAAAATAGGCAGCAACTCTAATTGATAGGAAATAAACAAATGAGGGCACTTATGAGAATTAAGCAGTAGAAAAAAGGGAGGGAAGGAAGAAAGGAGAACAAGTTTTTTCTTTGTTTGGCTTTGCTCTACATTGAAATACAATATGACAGTTAGTAGGTATCTCTGAAGCTAGACTGTTAGGTTCAAAATGCCACTTTGCTAAATCTAGCTGGATGGCCTAGGAATCTAATTTCTCTGTGCCTCAGTTTCTTGTCCTTTAATTTGGTAGTTTAACTTTCAGTATTTAACTAAGTTCAGTTATCTTCGGTTCTATAAAAATAGACTAAAATCCTTTTATGTAATCATAGTAACTAAACAAATACATAGTTCCAATGGACCTGTGTTTTATCCCTTGGTTTATTACATCCTTTTGGACTAGGATAGGACAATAACCCTAGATAACATTGTGATCTGACTAGGAAGACTGATGGCAAGAAGACCAAAGCTTCTTTTTCAGTTGCCCAAGAGAGTTTAGACCCTCTACAGTCCATTTCAGGGACACACAGTAGCCCTAGACCATAACACAGATATCCTTCCTCCACTAGGAAATCTTATAGATTCAAAATCTTTATTTTTTTTCCACTGAGGGACAGCCACTCAAATGTCCAATATACTGTGGAATTGAATAGTACTTGGGCTAGAAGTGTGTGCAACAAGTCGTGACAGGTAGCAATTTGACCTTTGTCCCAAGATCTGCTTTCATCGCTGCTGCAAATCTATATTCTAGATTTGCCTAGATTCCTGATCCTATAGTTTGCAAATATTGTTAGCTAGTTGGGTTCTGAGCTCCAAATTCTTGCTTACGAACCTCAACACCTCAATTGGTAAATATGTGACTCTTGGCTCTTTCTTGGCTGCCTAGGTTCACTCCTATTACTTTGATGACCTAGCAGAGGTACTTGGTGTACTGTAACTCAAGACTGGTTTCAAACATCCGGAGCTCACTGTCTGGATCTCAGCTATTTTCCTGTCACCTGTGTTTCCTTTCCTAACCTTATGGTTTACTTGGCCCTGAGCTCTTGGTTCCTGCCACCCACAGTCCTGGTATTATCATACTCAACACTTGCCTCTTTGGGAACAACAAATTAGGTGGGTGTCAGGGCAGGGGCATGTATATATGTTTAATTCTTAAATAAGACTATGACATAAAGATACTAGCCCCATCTTACAAGTGAGAGAACTTTGGTTTAAAAATCACTTTCTAGAAAAAGCATATAGTTAGTGCCTACTGGGATTTCTGGTTCCTCTTCGCCACTGAATAGAGCAGAATTGCATCTATGACACACCATTAGTAGTTAGATGTTTGCCTTCATCCTTAGGTTGCTTTCCTTCACTTCTTTGTGGAGAGAACTGCCTATGCGGTTGTTGTTGTTTTTTTTTTTTTTTTCCCTAAATAAATCTTGGCTAACAAAATGAATCAGAGTTTCCTGGAACCCAACCTTTACTGGGACCTGTATTATTCAGATTCTTCCTGAACTTCTTTACTTTTAGTTAGCCAGGAAAAAAAGTAATATAATGATTAATACACAGGCTTTGGTTCTAAAAAATGTGTATTCAAGTTTTGGTACCAGAACTAACCAGTGAGTATCTTGGGTCTAATTACTTAACATCTCTATAGGAAGTTATGCACATAAAACTTTTAAGACCTGAGGAAGTGATGAAAAGGAAGTGTTTAATAAACACTAAGTAGTGATGTGCTACTATGTCATAATTATTATTATCTATTAGTATAATGTTCTTCCAACGTACCCTCCCAATTCTTGTTCTGAATTGAGATTGGGGTCAAGCAGAGAGCAGAACAAGTAAAAGTTAAATAAGTGGCATAAAAGTCAAAGACTTGAAACAATAGTTCTCTCTTTTCTTCGACATCTGTTCTGAACTTCCTGTCAGGAGAAGAAAACATATGGAAATGAAAAGTTTAAAGCTTAGAAAGGAGGAGTAGATGGTCACACTCCAGTTCTTTTCTAAGAATTCAGTTGATCTGTTTCAGTAAGTAATTGCTTTGAAACTAGGGGGGAAGAATGGTTAATGGAGTTTTAATATAGAGGTTACACAGAACCAGATTAGTGAATGGAAGTTGAACCAGAATTTACTAATGAAACACAGAACGGTTTCCCTGCGCATCACTGATCCCAACCTGGCTGGTTGTCATAATATTGCATTTCATAATAACTTGAACCACAGTGCTAGGGGCACTTTGCACTCCATGATTTTCAAGCTGACTCTAATCCAAAAATATTGTAAAAAATTGAGTGCATATTCTCTTAATGGCTAACTGAGTAATTCCAAATAAGCTTCTTGAAGTGCGTTAGCCCTGTATTTGTTTATTTATAAAACTAGTCCCTTCCTTATATTGACTGCCTATAACTTCATCAGTGAAAGGTGAACACAAAAACCTGACAAACAATTTTAAGTGCAAGTCAGTTGACCTGCAGTCCCATCATTCCAGTGTTATGTGATCTATCATTTAGTGCCTCCGGCCTCTTCCCTAAAACAAGCATCTTAATGGTATAATTTGTATGGTTTTGCCATTAACAAATCCCTCTCTCATGCATTATCTCAGTTCATGTAACAGCCTCCTCCTTGCCTACCTCCTTAGGTTGCTGTGGAGATAAAACAAGTGAATAAATATTACAAGCTTTAGAAAATTAAAGAGGCCAGTCAAATGCATGCAGACATAATAACGGTTTTGCATTACATAATTAATAATACAATACTACAGAGAAAACCATGTTTCTATTGGTAAGCAGACAATGTTCTCAACCATTGGCAAAGACTTCCACTGGATTTTTTAGCCAGTGAGCATTTACTTTGTGCTGCTGAGTGCAGAAACCAAACAGTGCTCTGTAGCACAGGGTGGTAGGGCAGCCTACGGGGGAGCTGATCAGCTCTATGCCAAGTGCAGCCTCTCACAGTCTCATTCCGAAGAAGGACAGTTTGTAGCTGTTATTCCAAGAAACCCACACAATGCAGAAGTCCTTTTCCTTTTACACCTCCCACTCATGTAGTAAATAGTAACTTTTTGCCAACCATTCATAAACCACTCTGCCACACACATCTGAAGTACTGTACTATTTTGAGATATTCTAAGAAATGTGCAATCTTTAAAACAGCTCAACATTTTTCAATTCTCACTTTTCTCTGTAAGTTCATAATTTAAGGCATTTACATAATAAAAAGGCGTTTGAAAAGCACATAATTATGAGCAGTTTTTGAAAAAATATACAGCATAAAAATGCAATTTGAAAAGTCCTAGACTCAGGAAAGCAGCAATCTATTTTTGCTCTATTTTAAAAACTTGCAGATCTAAAAAAATATTTAAACACACCATGGAAGAGTCTGAAGTAGTCAGTGACAATTTTGGCAAGCATTAAATGAGTTACTGGTGTATCTTCTACTTCTTGTCATTTTAAGTATTTTTTAAATTGTGAATGAAAATTGTTACTATGAAGAAATATATAGTAAGATTATTAAATTAGACAATTACCATGCTCCATTTAAAACAATAAATGACTTTGTAGTTTTAAAATTTAATGATAATGTTTATTATGTATATTACAATAATTTTAAAAATTGAATTCAGCACTTCAGACACCAGAATATCACAGGTGAAAATTTATAAACTCCTAAGAGATTTAAATGGAACAACTCAGTTGGTAAATAGGAATTTGTTGAAGACTTTTAAAATTGTTTGTTGAAGCCCTTTGTTACTTTTCTTATTTATATACTATAGAGCTATAACAGCAAGAGTGTGTGAAAGAGTAATGCTCTGAAGACAAAGCAGGGAAATGATCAACCCCTCTGCTTCATTCTCTTTTCACCAGTAGGACCAAACCACACAGAATTGCTTTTCTGAAAGCTGACACACAACGAATGCTGCCAGTAGTAGTCACCTCCATGTTTAGAATCCCAAATGTATACTTACAAGGAAAATAGATACATTTAAATTTGAGGATTACACTGAAGTTTATAAAATAAGAGTAGCTCTTACAAATATCAATACGTAATAGGTTTAAGTATTAAAAAACTCTTCAATAATTTATTTGTGACCTGGGAAATTTGTATTTTTCTTTCCTAATTTTCTACAGATAAAGAAAAACTGGTTAGAGCACAGTCCCAACACACCAAGGGTGCCGATTCAATCTCCAGTCAGGGCACATACCAGAAGCGACCAGTGAATGAGTATGTGGAATGGCAAATCAATGTTTCTCTCTCTCTCTCTAAAAAATCAATAAATAAAAATTTTAAAAATCTATTTTAAAAATGTTAAGCAATACAGTACCAGGCTGTTTTGATTACAGTGGCCTTGTAGTACATTTTGGTATCAGGTATTATGATCCCTCCTACTTTGCTCTTCTTTCTCAAGATTGCTGCTGCTATTCTGGGTCGTTTATGGTTCCATATAAATTTTTGAAGTGTTTGTTCTATGTCTGTGATATATGCCATTGGTACTTTAATAGGTATTGCATTGAATCTGTAGATTGCTTTGGGAAATATGGACATTTTGATGATGTTAATTTTTCCCATCGATGAAAACAGTATGATAGTTTCCATTTGTTTGTGTCTTGATTTCTTTCTTCAGTGTTGTGTAGTTTTCTGCATATAGGTCTTTTACCTCCTTGGTTAGGTTTATTCCCAGGTACTTTATTTTTCTTTGTGCTATATCGAATGGAATTTTTTTCTTGATTTCTGCTTCTGTTGTTTCATTGTTGGTATACAAAAATGCCTTTGATTTCTGGAATATTGACTTTGTATCTGGCTGTTTGGCAAAATTCATTTATTAGGTCGAGCAGTTTTTTGGCCGAGTCTATAGGATTTTCTATGTATATCATCATGTCCTCTGCAAACAATGATAGTTTTGTTTCCTCCTTTCTGAGTTGGATGCCTTTTATTTCCTTTTCTTATCTAATCGCTGTGGCTAATATTTCCAATACTATATTGAATAGAAGTGGTGAAAGTGGACAGCCTTGTCTTGTTCCTGATTTTAGTGGAAAAGATTTTAGTTTTTGCCCGTTGAGTATGATGCTGGCTGTGGTTTTCTCATATGTGGCCTTTTTTATGTTGAGGAATGCTCCCTCTATTCCCACTTTGCTGAGTGTTTTTATCATAAATGGGTGCTGTACCTTAGTGGAATAGAACAGACAACCCAGAAATAAACCCAAGTTTCTATAGTCAATTAATATTTGACAAAGGGAGCAGCAACATAAAATGGAGTAAAAATAGCCTCTTCAACAAGTGGTGTTGGGAGAACTGGACAGCTTCGTGCAAGAAAATGAAACTCGAGCATCAACTTACACCATACACAAAAATAAATTCAAGGTGGATAAAGGATTTAAACATAAGCCATAACACAATTAAAGTCCTAGAGGATAACATAGGCAGGAAAATCTCAGATATTCCATGCAGCAACATTTTTACGAATATGTCCCCTAAAGCAAGGGACATAAAGGAAAGAATAAACAAATGGGATCTCATCAAAATAAAAAGCTTCTGCATGGCCAAGGGTAACAGTATTAAAATAAAAAGAGAACCGACTGTGTGGGAAAACATATTTGACAATGATACCTCAGATAAGGGTTTAATCTCCAAAATATATAAAGAACTTACAAGACTCCACTCTAAGAAGACAAGCAACCCAATTAAAAAATGGGCAAAGGACTTGGGCAGACACCTCTCCAAGGAGGACATACAGAGGATCCAGAGACACATGAAAAGATGCTCGATATCGCTAGCTATCAGAGAGATGCAAATTAAAACCACAATGAGATACCACTTGACACCAGTCAGAATGGCCCTCATAAACAAAGCAACAAACAGCAAGTGCTGGAGAGGTTGTGGAGAAAAGGGGACACTAGTGCACTGTTGGTGGGAGTGCAGACTGGTACAACCACTATGGAAAACAGTATGGAATTTTCTAAAAAAACTAAAAATGGATACACCTTTTGACCCAGCAATTCCACTGCTAGGACTATATCCTAAGAACCCTGAAACACCAATCCAAAAGAACCTATGCACCTCTATGTTTATAGCAGCACAATTTACAATAGCCAAGTGTTGGAAGCAACCTAGATGCCCATCAGTAAATGAATGGATCAAAAAACTGTGGTACATTTACACAATGGAATTCTAGGCAGCAGAAAGAAAGAAGGAGCTCCTACCCTTTGCAACAGCATGGATGGAACTTGAGAGCATCATGCTAAGCGAAATAAGCCAGGCAGTGAAAGACAAATACCATATGATCTTACCTTTAACAGGAATCTAATAAACAAAACAAACAAACAAGCATACTATAACAAAAGACACTGAAATTGAGAACAGGCTGACAGTCACCAGAGGGGAGAGGGGAGGGAATTTCAGGGGAAAAGGGGAAGGGTTTACAGGAACAAGTATAAAGGACACATGGACAAAAACTATGGGGGGGGTGGAAATGGGAGGGAGGTGGGGAGGGCTGGCGTGGTGGGTTGGGGTGAGAATAAAAGACAGAAAACTGTACAAGATCAACAATTAAAATAAAAATTGAAAAAAAAAACAAAAAAATGTTAAGCAATACAGATCACATAAAAAAATCTATTTTTATATGAGTATGTGAATAGAGTATATTTAGAAATGATGGTAAGTTAACTGTTAGAAATTTAAAAAGCTGATTTTAACTGCTTAGTTGTTATATTCTAAAATGAGTAGCACACAAAAAGTATGAATCTTTTTTTCATGATTTTACTGTTTTATTCTTTTTTTTTAATTTTTATTTTAATTGTTGATCTTGTACAGTTTTCTGTCTTTTATTCTCACCCAAACCCGCCACCCCAGCCCTCCCCACCTCCCTCCCATTTCCACCCCCCCCCATAGTTTTTGTCCATGTGTCCTTTATACTTGTTCCTGTAAATCCTTCTCCTTTTCCCCTGAAATTCCCTCCCCTCTCCCCTCTGGTGACTTTCAGCCTGTTCCCAATTTCCATGTCTTTGGTTATATTATGCTTGTCTGTTTGTTTTGTTGATTAGGTTCCTGTTAAAGGTGAGATCATATGGTATTTATCTTTCACTGCCTGGCTTACTTCGCTTAGCATGATGCTCTCAAGTTCCATCCATGCTGTTGCATAGGGTATGAGCTCCTTCTTTCTTTCTGCTGCATAGAATTCCATTGTATAAATGTAGCACAGTTTTTTGATCCATTCATTTACTGATGGGCATCTAGGTTGCTTCCAACACTTGGCTATTGTAAATTGTGCTGCTATAAACATAGGGATGCATAGTTTCTTTTGGATTGGTGTTTCAGGGTTCTTAGGATATAGTCCTAGCAATGGAATTGCTGGGTCAAAAGGTATATCCATTTTTGGTTTTTTTTAGAAAATTCCATACTGTTTTCCATAGTGGTTGTACCAGTCTGCACTCCCACCAGCAGTGCACTAGTGTCCCCTTTTCTCCACAACCTCTCCAACACTTGCTGTTTGTTGCTTTGTTTATGAGGGCCATTCTGACTGGTGTCAAGTGGTATCTCATTGTGGTTTTAATTTGCATCTCTCTGATAGCTAGCGATATCGAGCATCTTTTCATGTGTCTCTGGATCCTCTGTATGTCCTCCTTGGAGAGGTGTCTGCCCAAGTCCTTTGCCCATTTTTTAATTGGGTTGCTTGTCTTCTTAGAGTGGAGTCGTGTAAGTTCTTTGTATATTTTGGAGATTAAACCCTTATCTGAGATATCATTGGCAAATATGTTTTCCCACACAGTCGGTTCTCTTTTTATTTTAATACTGTTTTCCTTGGCCATGCAGAAGCTTTTTATTTTGATAAGATCCCATTTGTTTATTCTTTCCTTTATGTCCCTTGCTTTAGGGGACATATCAGTAAAAATGTTGCTGCGTGTAATATCTGAGATTTTCCTGCCTATGTTCTCTTCTAGGACTTTAATGGTGTTACGGCTTATGTTTAAGTCTTTTATCCACCTTGAATTTATTTTTGTGTATGGTGTAAGTTGGTGCTCAAGTTTCATTTTCTTGCACGAAGCTGTCCAGTTCTCCCAACACCACTTGTTGAAGAGGCTATTTTTACTCCATTTTATGTTGCTGCCCCCTTTGTCGAATATTAATTGACTATGGAGACTAGGGTTTATTTCTGGGCTCTCTATTCTATTCCACTGGTCCACGTGCCTGTTTTTATGCCAGTACCAGGCTGTTTTGATTACAGTGGCCTTGTAATACATTTTGGTATCAGGTATTGTGATCCCTCCTGCTTTGCTCTTCTTTCTCAAGATTGCTGCCGCTATTCTGGGTCATTTATGGTTCCATATAAATTTTTGAAGAGTTTGTTCTATATCTGTGAAATATGCCATTGGTACTTTAATAGGTATTGCATTGAATCTGTAGATTGCTTTGGGAAGTATGGACATTTTGATGATGTTAATTCTTCCGATCCATGAACACGGTATGTGTTTCCATTTATTTGTGTCTTCCTTGATTTCCTTCTTCAGTGTTGTGTAGTTTTCTGCATACAGGTCTTTTACCTCCTTGGTTAAGTTTATTCCTAGGTACTTTATTTTTCTTTTTGCTATATCAAATGGTATTTTTTCCTTGATTTCTGCTTCTGTTGTTTCATTGTTGGTATACAAAAATGCCTTTGATTTCTGGAATATTGACTTTGTATCTGGCTGTTTGGCTAAATTCATTTATTAGGTCGAGCAGTTTTTTGGCCGAGACTATAGGATTTTCTATGTATACTAACATGTCATCTGCAAACAATGATAGTTTTGTTTCCTCCTTTCCAAGTTGGATGCCTTTTATTTCCTTTTCTTGTCTAATCGCTGTGGCTAATACTTCCAATACTATGTTGAATAGAAGTGGAGAGAGTGGACAGCCTTGTCTTGTTCCTGATTTTAGTGGAAAAGAATTTAGTCTTTGCCCGTTGAGTATGATGCTGGCTGTAGGTTTCTCATATATAGCCTTTATTATGTTGAGGAATGCTCCCTCTATTCCCACTTTGCTGAGTGTTTTAATCATAAATGGGTGCTGTACCTTATCAAATGCTTTTTCCGCATCTATTGATATGATCATGTGATTTTTGTCTTTGCTTTTGTTTATGTGATGAATTACATTTACTGATTTGCGAATGTTGAACCATCCTTGCATCCCTGGGATGAATCCCACTTGGTCGTGGTGTATGATCTTTTTAATGTGTTGTTGGATGCGGTTTGCCAATATTTTGTTGAGGATTTTAGCATCTATGTTCATCAGCGATACTGGCCTGAAGTTCTCCTTCTTTGTTGTGTCTTTATCTGGTTTTGGGATTAGGATGATGCTGGCTTCATAAAAAGAGTTTGGGAGTCTTCCATCTTTTTGGATTTTTTGGAATAGTCTGTGGAGAATAGGGGTTAGCTCTTCCTTAAATGTTTTGTAGAATTCTCCTGTGAAGCCATCTGGTCCAGGGCTTTTGTGCGTTGGGAGTGTTTTGATTACTGATTCAATTTCACCAGCTGTAATTGGTCTGTTCAGGCTTTCTGTTTCTTTTTCATTGAGTTTTGGAAGGTTATATTTTTCCAGAAACCTGTCCATTTCACCTAGGTTTTCAAATTTCTTGGCATACAGTTCTTCATAGTAATT
The DNA here is from genome assembly GCA_039655065.1 of Glossophaga mutica. NCBI lineage: Eukaryota > Metazoa > Chordata > Mammalia > Chiroptera > Phyllostomidae > Glossophaga > Glossophaga mutica. The sequence continues at coordinate 148,272,779 of CM077306.1, forward strand.
TCTTACAATCCTTTGTATTTCTGCGGTGTCGGTTGTAATATCTCCTCTTTCATTTCTGATTGTGTTTATTTGAGTCCTCTCTCTTTTTTTCTTGATGAGCCTGCTTAAAGGCTTGTCGATTTTGTTGATCTTTAGGATTGTGCTTTTAGTCTCTATGTCATTTAATTCTGCTCTTATCTTGGTTATTTCTTTCCTTCTACTTGCTCTGGGCTGTCTTTGTTGTTGTTCCTCAAGTTCTTGGAGGCGAAGGGTTAGGTTGTTTATTTGAGATGTTTCTGTCTTTTTTAGATAGGCCTGTATCGCTATAAGCTTCCCTCTGAGGACTGCCTTTGCTGTGTCCCATAAGTTTTGGGTCGATGTGAGCTCATTATCGTTTGTTTCCAGAAACTTTTTGATTTCCTCCCTAATTTCATTCTTGACCCATTCATTGTTTAATAGCATGCTATTCAATCTCCATGATTTTGAGGGTTTTGGGTTTTTCTCCTTGGGGTTGGTTTCTAGTTTCAGTCCCTTGTGGTCCGAGAAAATGCTTGGTATGATTTCAATTTTCTTGAATTTGTTGAGGCTTGACTTGTGTCCTATCATGTGGTCTATCTTTGAAAATGTTCCATGTGTATTTGAAAAGAAAGTGTATTTAGCTTCTTTGGGATGAAGGGCTCTATATATATCAGTTAAGTCCATTTCCTCTAGAGTGTTGTTCAATGCCACAATATCTTTGTTGATATTTTTTTGGAAGATCTGTCCATTTTTGACAGTGGGGTGTTAAAATCACCTACTATAATTGTGTTGCTGTCTATATCTTTCTTGAAGTCCTCTAAAATTTTCTTGATGTATTTAGGTGCTCCTCCGTTGGGTGCATATATATTTACAATATTTATGTCTTCTTGGTGGATTCTTCCCTTGAGTATTATGAAGTGACCTTCTGGGTCTCTCTTTATGGCCCTTCTTTTGAAGTCTATTTTGTCTGATATGAGTATTGCTACCCCAGCTTTTTTTCCCTGACCATTTGCTTGGAAAATTTGTTTCCAGCCCTTCACTTTGAGCCTGTGTATGTCTTTTGTCCTGAGGTGGGTTTCTTGTAGGCAGCATATGTGTGGGTCATGCTTTCTTATCCAGTCAGCTATTCTATGTCTTTTGATTGGAGCATTTAATCCATTTACATTTAAGGTTATTATTGATAGGTATTTATTCATTGCCATTTTCGTACCTGTGTTCCTCTCTCTCTTTCTCTCTCTGTCTTTTCCTTTCTTCCCTTAAAGCAGTCCCTTTAGTATCTCTTGCAGCATTGGTTTGGTAGAGGTGTATTCTTTTAGACTTCTTTTGTTTGGGAAGCTCCTTATTTGGCCTTCTATCTTGATTGAAAGCCTTGCTGGGTAAAGTAGTCTGGGTTGCAGGCCTTTGGTTCTCATTGCTTGGAATATTTCTTGCCATTCTCTTCTGGCTTGGAGCGTTTCCATTGAGAAGTCAGATGCTAACCTAATTGGGGCCCCCTTGTATGTTACTTCCTTTTTCTCCCTTGCTGCTTTTAAGATTCTCTCTTTGTCTTGGAATTTTGCCATTTTAATTATGATGTGTCTTGAAGTGGGCCTGTTTGGGTTCCTTTTGATTGGGACTCTCTGTGTTTCCTGAATTTGTGTGGCTTTTTCTCTCACCAAATGAGGGAAGTTTTCCATCATTACTTTTTCAAACAGGTTTTCTATCCCTTGTTCTTGTTCTTCTCCTTCTGGTATCCCTATTATATGAATATTATTCCGTTTCATGATCTCTTGCATTTCTCTTAAACCCTCTTCATTCTTTCTAAGCCTCTTTTCCTTATCTTGCTCATTCTGAGTGTTTTTTTCTAGTTTGTCCTCCAACTCGCTGATCTGATCTTCTGCTTCATCGATTCTGCTTTTCATTCCTTCTACTGTGTTCTTCAGTTCAGAGATTGTGTTCTTCATTTCCTCTTGGCCCTTGTTGATAGTTTCTATTTCCTTTTTCATGTTGATATAGTTTGCCGTGAGTTCATCATAACTTCCCTGTAGTTTATGGTAGCTCATTGAGAGCTCATTGAGCTTCCTGACAACCATTGCTTTGAACTCGATATCTGATAGTTGAGTTGCCTCTGTTTCATTTAGCATTCTTTCTTGAGCTTCCTCCTTTCCTTTCGTTTGGGGATTGTTCTTTTGTCTTCCCATTGTTTGTAAGACTCTTGTTGTTAGCCTCAGCTTCTTAAATTGATCTGTTCTGGCTCCCTGGGTTTGTGGTATGACCTTCTGTGGTAGAATATCTGTGAGATTCAGTGGTGGATTCTCCTTCGGATATCCTGTTGTTCACCGCTTTCACTGTCTCATCAGCTGGAATACCCTCTTTTGGGGGCCAACTCTGGTTCCCCCCCCCCACAGTTCCAGGCTTGCTTGTTTGTTTGTTTTGTCTCACTCGTGGGTATTTACAAAAAGAAGAGGGGGGAAATGAAAAAAAGAAGAAAGAGGAAACAAGAGGAAGGTAGAAGAGATAAAATTGAAAAGAAAGGAAGAGGGAATAAGAGAAGAAGGAATTCAAGGGAGGCAAAAGGAGTTGGGGAGTAAAGAAGAAGATATAAACAATGAAGAAGGAGTAGTTAAAAACTCATATAGATAGACAGGCTTACAAACAAAAAGACACTAACAAACTGGCAAAACAAAAAAGAGACACGCACACAGACACCCCCACACAAATATAAGCAGCCAAAGGGGGGGAAAAAAAGAACAAGCAAAGCACAACAAAATATTTTAAAAAAATAAAAATATATTAAAAAAATAAAATAAAATAAATGGAAAAAAAAAACAAAAAACCCTCTTGTTGTTTTCAAACTTGCCAGCCGGTTTTTCAGGTCTTGCTGGCTGCAATGGCCAAGGGGTGATCTTATTGCTTTTCTCTGTGTTCAGAACTCAGTCCTCATTGTGCTATGTATCCCAGCGTTAGTGGGCGCCTCTCCCCACAGGGTTTCCAGCGTGTGATCGGTGCCTCCTGGTGTGTGCGCACTTCTCTGAGTTTATGGGTGTGTGCTAGGTTCTCCAGAGGTGCACAGCCGCCTGCCTTTGTCCCTGGGAGGCTTTCAGTGTTCGGGCACAGCTGCCTGCATTTGCTTCTGAGAGGGGCCTGCGTTCCAGCTGCTATCTGGCACCTGCCCCTTGGGCCTGAGCTGTCCGCGTTTGAGCACCCGCCCGTGAACTGGCACCTCTGGCTCCACAGCTGTCTCCAGTGGCCTGCGCCTATGTTTTCACGAGTGTCCACTAGTCCTCGACCGTGTGCGGTCCCCTGAGGGTGTCTACTTTCATGCAGCTGTCTCACTTCGCCCGAGCCTCTGTCTCTGTTGGGGCGCCTGTGCTTTCGTAGTCGCCCGGCGACCACGAAAACTCGGTTCAAAGTTGTGCAGTGACCTGGTGCGGGGCACCCTCTTTCGCTCCCTCACGGGGCACCCACTTTTGCTCGGGCCGCAGTTGCGCGGTGGCACCTGAGATCTCCCAACCGGTTCAGCGGCTGACCGAGCTCCCTCCCCAGGGCCCTGGGGCAGGCTTGGCGGAGCGCCAGGCCGGGGCCTCAGCCGCCCCGTTCTCCGCGCTCCGCCCGCTGGAACCCTGGGCTCTTATTGTTCCGAAGAGCTCTCCTTACCGCTTGTTTTTCAGTGTCTGCTACAGTTTCCGACCTCTTATTCTCCAATATGCTGTGTTACTGTTCCTTGTCTGTTCTGGTCTTTCATAGATTGGCCCGGTTTTTCTCCCGTGTGTAGAGGGGAAATAGGGTCTGCTCCCTCCTACCACACCGCCATCTTCTCCTGAATCTTTAATTATACATTCATGATTCTTTAGGGAAATATAAATGTTGTCCTCTTAATTTAGAGACTTTTTTTTGAGTATTTTAACTATTTCATAACTTCAGTTAACATCCTATCCTCAACTCCATTTTCCTTATTTCAAAACTCACCTATCAAACTCTCCGTTAGAGGTGCCATTTTGTCTAAAATTTATCAACAATGCCTCAAATCCTAATGTCCATAAATGTAACCTCCTACTACCAAAACTGGAAACCTTGGAGTTAACCTATACTCCTTTTTTCATTTCTTGCCATATCCAATAAAGTTATGTTGATTTAGATCTCTCAAATCTATCCTATGTTTAGGCTTGAGACTTCCCTTGCCGAGAACATGCAATAACTTTACAAACTCTCAGAAAAAGTGGGACTTCCAGCCAAGATGGAGGCATAGGCGGACACACTGTGCCTCCTCTCACAACCAAAATTAAGGACAACAAATATTTAGAAACAAGAAAACACCCAGAACTGATAGAAAATTGAACTGTACGGAAGTCCAACAACCATTCATCCAGACCGGTAAGAGGGGAGGAGTCGCGGTAGGAAAAAGTAGAGGTGCGGACCCAGGAACGCAAGCAGCAGTGGCTGGCAGTTCCCAGGTGCACAGGCGGTGGCTGGCGGTCCTCGGGCGCCCAGGCGGCAGCTGGCGGACCCCGGGCACAGGGGGGCAACTGTGCAGACCCAGTGAGGACGCACAAGGCGGCTGGCTGACCAGGGGGTCCCACACTCGCGCACGCAGATGGTCCAGGGGAAGTGGCGGAAGGGACTGAATCCAGGAGAGAGAGGAGCAGGCGCCATTGTTCCCTCTCGAACCCCGCCCCCACCAACAGCATCACAACCCAGCGACTGGGCTGCCCCGCCCTGAGCAACAACTCAGGCTCCACCCCTCATACGTAATAGCTGCGACCAGACTAAAACCAAAACAAAACAAAACAAAAAGCCCCACCAAAAATGGCTCAAACTGGAGAAAAAAATGAAAACCCCAGAGTCAATTCCTCTAAGCAACGAAGAGATAGCCAACCTATCAGATGCACAGTTCAAAGCACTGGTCATCAAAATGCTCACAGAATTGGTTGATTTTGCTCATAAATTAGATGAGAAAATGCAGGCTACAATACATGAAACGAAGGAAGACGCATGGGGAACCGATAGAGATGGAAGGAAAACTGGGACTCAAATCAATGGAGTGGACCAGAAGGAAGAAATTAACAACCAAACAGAAAACAAGGAAGAAACAAGAATTCAAAAAAAGGAGGAGAGGCTTAGGAACTTCCGGGACATCTTTAAAAACATTCCAACATCCAAATTATAGGGGTACCAGAAGGGGAAGAAGAAGAGCAACAAGTAGAAAACTTATTTGAACAAATAATAAAGGAGAACTTCCCCAATCTGGCAAAGGAAATAGACTTTCAGGAAGTCCAGGAAGCTCAGAGAGTCCCAAAGAACTTGGACCCAAGGAGGAACACACCAAGGCACATCGTAATTACATTAGCCAAGATTAAAATGAAGCAGAGAATTCTAGAAGCAGCAAGGGATAAGGGGACAGTCACCTACAAAGGAGTTCCCATCAGACTGTCAGTTGATTTCTCAAAAGAGACCTTCCAGGCAATAAGGGGCTGGAAAGAAATATTTGAAATCTTGAAAAGCAGGGACCTACATCCAAAATTGCTCTATCCAGCAAAACTGTCATTTAGAATGGAAGGGCAGATAAAGCGCTTCTCAGATAAGGTCAAATTCAAGGAGTTCATCATCACCAAGCCCTTATTATATATATGAAATGTTAAAGGGACTTATCTAAGAAAAAGAAGATAAAAATATGACAGTGAAAAGACAGCAAACTCACAGCTATTAAGAACCATACCTAAAACAAAAGCAAACTAAGCAAACAGCTAGAACAGGAACAGAACCACAGAAATGGAGATCATATGGTGGGTTAGCAACAGGGGTGTGGGAGGAGGAGAGAGGGGAAAAAGGTACAGAGAATAAGTAGCATAGATGGAGGGTAGAAAATAGACAGGGGGAGGGTAAGAATAGTATGGGAAATGTAGAAGCTAAAGAACTTATGACACAAGGACATGAACTAAAGGGGGGAATGTGGGTGGGAGAGGTTGTGCAGGGTGGGGGGAATGATGGGGGAGAAACGGGACAACTGTAATAGCATAATCAATAAAATATATTTAAAAAAAGGAAAAAAAAGTGTCATGTAAGCTGAGCCCTAAAATGATTAGCAGCAAGTCAGATAGTAGGATGTTTAGGAAATATCCTGAGGATGTCTCTCACTGGAAGAACGCTTGTTAGGTCTATCTAAGCTAGCAAAGATAGCATCATCTGTTAAACAACTGATAACAGTTCTGCCTAGGTGGAGTCAGGAGATCAAGGATGCACTGAGGAAGAGTACATAAATCCCGAAAGCTCAGAAACTGTATTTTTTCACTGCTGAATCTCTAATGTCTTGAACAGTATTTGACACATAGTGGGCATTCAGCACACATTTGTTATATTAATAAAGAAGTAAATAAAACTGAAGAGCTAAAAGACTCTAGCAGGGTTATCCAATCTTTTGGTGTTTCTGGGCCACACCGGAAGAAAGAGAGTTGTCTTGGTCCACATATTAAATACATTGTGACTCATAATCACAAAAAAGTTTCATGATATTTTAAGTAAATTTACAATTTTGTGTTGGGCTTCATTCACAGCCATCCTAGGGTACATGCAGCTATGGACCATGAATTGGACACCACTGCAAGCCTAAAGGGTCTTGCAAGCTTTGTTAACATTTGAATATCTTCCATGGAAAGCCATTAAAAGGTTTTAAGCTTCAGAGTGACATAACCATGCCTACATTTTTAAAAAAAATTATTGTATTTTTCCCATTAACTTTTATCTCCCCATACCTTCTTCTACCTTCACCCACCCTCCTTTCCCTCACCCACACAATCACCACACTGTTATCCATGTCAGTGAGTTCTTTCCCTTCTTTTTTTTCTTTTTGTTCGATCCATATCCACATTTTAGAAATGTCACACTGACTACTGTATGGAGAAAAGATAGAGGAATAAGCAAGTTTCCATGGAAGGAGACTAATTAAGAGGACATTTTACTGATCTCTCTTTCTGGAAAGAGAGAGATGCCAGAAGCTTGAAGCAAGAAACTAAAATAAGGATGAGTGTAAGCAGATATATGACGGATGTAGAGGAGACTGATCCCTGGGACTCAGAGATTAATGAAGTAACAGAAATTGGATGGTAGAAGAGAGGGAGGATGATTTCCAGGTTTGGCAACTTGCTGAAAGATTAACTGGAACAGGAAACATACAAGAAGGAGATTTGTTTGTTTCTTAATTTGTTTTTCAAGGTGTGCATTACTGTGTTAGGCTAGAGATATGTTGAATATGATATGCCAAAAACACATGTCCAGAATGCAGATGAATATATGGGCTTAGCATTCATGAAAGCAATATTTGATACAAAAATAGGTTTAGGAAACAAGAGAGTGAAGGAAGTTGCAGAGAGGAAATGGAATATAGAACAGGAGTCCATAAAGATAAAAAGAAGGAACATCCAGAAAAATAGAATTTTTAAAAAGGAGAGCAATGTGCTATGAAAATAACAGTAGAAAGTAATACAATAAAAGACACAGTCACCAAAGGATATTTTTTAAATGACTATCTGTTGATTTGCAATAAGTAGGTTTTCTGTAATCCTGGTGAGAGTAGTTTCCATAAAGTTCTTCATGTGGAAGCCAGAGAACAGTAAGTTGAAAAGTAAGTGGAAGGTGAGAAAAGAAAGAAATGGATGTGAGCAACTTCTTTAAAAAGTCTGCCAATGACCAAGAAGAGAGATAGAGAAGATAGAGCTAGAAAAGACTGTCAGATCCAAAGAGAGCTTTAGATTTTGTTTTAAATATAACACTTAAATATGTTTAAATAATGGTTACAAGGAACCAGTATATAGTCAACATTTAGGAGAGAAAAGAGGAACTAGATAAAGATGTCTGATCAATCATGATAGGTCAGGATCCAAAACCTAGGAGAAAGCTTAGCTTTAGATAGAAGGGGAGCATTGCTCTATAGCAAGAGGAGAGAAGGAAGAAAGACAGAGTGGATGCAGGAAAGGCAGGAGATGGCTTCTCTATCCCTTGTAAATTTTTGTTCATGTTGGGAGTTGAGATGAGGGAGGAGGAGGTTTAAAAAAGTAAGAAAAGTTTGAAATTGCTATTGTGGGAATAAGAAAGGAAGACAAGAGGGAATCTTAGAAAATGCCTCTTGGCACTGAAACCCCATTGAGGTGAGACCATGAACTTTATAAGGCAAAGTTAAATGTACAATTTTTATTCCAGTAGTTCTTATCAGCATAAATATAGACAAGAGGAATACACCTAACTATGTTTATCTAGGGTTGTGATTTTTATAGGTAGCTGTGACACAAGGTAAGTGGGGCAAGAATTCTGAAGATGATGACAGTAAGGATAGAGCTTAAGACTCCAAGCAAAGTACCAGGAAATTTGGACCCAACTCAAAACAAAACTAAGGTCTAGCTGACCCCAAGGCCCAGATACTAAACATATGCCCCAGTGAAAGTAGTGAGTGGAAAGATCCTTTCCTTGTAAAATTTTCTCTTTATAAAATGTACAAACAATTTTAGAACACAAAGAATTAGAATGACTAAAATGCATAGGTCAAAATCGAGGACATTATTAATTCCAAATGGGATATTACAAAACATAATATTTGACAGCTGTGTAAAAGCTAAAAGGATCCAAAGGAGGTTCATAAATTTTATCTCAATAATCAAAACAATTGTGTGAAGTAGATATTTTATCATTTCTATTTCATGGATTCCAAGAAGCAAAGGGATTTACACAGCTTACTAACCAGTGAATTTTGCGTTTTCGCTTGTGTTTGTGAAAGCCCTTGGCAAACTCAAAATTATTACAGATATATTACTAGCAATTTTATGCTCCATATATGAGTTTGATACAGTTCAAAAGTAGAGTAACTCTTGATACTTTCTTTATTATATAAATTTTAAGACTATCAGGAAAACACATTTGGTATTATAACCGTTTTTTTTTTTTTTTTTTTTTTAATGCCTGGAGAGAAAATCTGCTTACTTCACATAAATCAGATGAGGCTGACACTGGAAAATACTCCAACATCTCTCTCTCATGTGAAGCTTTGGCTACTCTTCATTCTTTTTCTGGGTAGAGGTCACATTTAAGATTCTTACAGATTGTTTTCATTCTGAAAGCATCTGACAAGAGATTTACTCATTCCCCTCTGACTCAAGACGCTTCCATTGTTTTTTTACTAGGCAAATAGAAAAATAAAGAAGTAAATAGAGAAAAATTAATATATAAACACAGGTCCATGACAGAAATACAACATAAAATACAAACCAGAAAAGAAGTAACTAGAAGAAAAACCAAGAGAGCCCAAGTGACCATGTTACTCCTTCCACCTCATCCTTTGGCATTATTCATGATTTCTTTTCTTTTCTCCCTACTCCTTTCCTCTTAGAGGAACATTTCTGGCTTCACTAAACAAATAGGTCTAGACAGATTATTATAACTCTCTGTACCAGAGATTTTCAACTGGTGTGCCTCAGGAATTCTTAAAACATGCAATATTTCACTATTTAGTCAGGGGCACGGACCTCTTTCCCCTTAGATTGTCAAATAAAAAAATGACATCACCAACACAACAATAGCTATCTGGCATGAATGAATCAAAATTATAACTTTTTAATTTCAGATCAGCAAAAAATACATTTTTTGGTGTGCCACAGAATTTAAGTAATTAGTTTATGTGTGCCCTGAGATGAAAAAGGTTAAACATTGCTCCTCTATACCATTACTTAAGTTGAGACACTTTAAACATATATTCAATACATGTCACTTAAGTGTTTCAAATAAGTATTAAAATGATAGCTGATTTGTATTGGTTAAATTTATAGGACAGATATGATGTAAAAGAATCCCAATATTAGTATGTTGTTTTGAAACAGAAATTTGCACTGATAGAGCCCCTAAAAATATTTTGCAATAAGTAATTAATTTCCTGAGTTTAGTACCCAAATGAGAAACAGAAATTGTGCCAAATGAGAAGATAAAGAACTTGACCAATGATAAAGAGAGAAATCTACATTGTTAAGAATAACCTAGTATCCTGCCAACTCCTGGATTGCATCTACATAATCAGACAGGGTTGGAGTCTTGATTTAAATAAGGAAGGCTATTGGTACCTACAAATTCTAAGGCAGTACCTATCAATAGTTGATTAAAAAGAACAAGGACGAATCATCATCTACCAACCCAAATATCTAGAAATTTTTCAGTGAGAAAGGGGTTAGGAAAAGGGTATTGATGTGACATACTTTTTTTCTTTTGCATTATGCAAATAAAATTTTTGAAACTTACATTCATCTAAGCCACTTGAGGATCATTCAATGGATAATTAATTATATTTTATACCAGGCTCAGTACTAGATGAATAAAACAAAATTTCTTCACTCAAGGAACTGTTTTGGTGGAACATGAGTTATTGGTGTGCTCATTGAAGAATAGAACAAGGCAAAGAAAATAATAGCACAGCCTTCAAAAAGGAGATAATCTTTGAATTGAATCTTAAATGGTGGGTATTCACTCAGAAATGAGAGGACAAAGAAGGTCATTCACATCATGGAAAATGGACAGACTACAGAAAAAATTTCTGAAAAAATATTTTCAGAATTCTAGCCATTTTCTTGGATCAGATTACAAGCTGCTAAAAGGAAGATGATGCTAGGAAGGGAGGAAAGTGTCCAGTAAAAAAGGTCTATGAAATGACAAGGAGAGTGGACTCCAATGTACAGGTAATGGATATGTCTTTAGATTGGCTTTTAAGATCCTCTAGTTACCTGTAGAAGATAGATTGAAGGTTAACAAGAATAAATGTAAAAAAATAGGAAGTTTAAGAAAGCAACTAATGATGGAGACCCAAAAGAAAGATGTGAAAGTATGTTTGAAATGTATAGAACAAATATGATATATATTTTTTAAAGATTTCATTTATTTATTTTTAGAGAGTAGAAGGGAGGCAGGAAGAGAGAGAAACATCAATGTGTGGTTGCCTCTTGCACACCCCTACTGGGGACCTGGCCGGCAACCCAGGCATGTGTTCTAGACTGGGAATCGAACCAGCGATTCTTTGGTTCGCAGGCTGGCACTCAACCCATCGAGCCACACCAGCCAGGGCTAAATATGATATATATTAAGAAGGCAGAAATATTGGGCTTAGTTATTAATTGGTTTGGGGATGGGGACAAGATTAAGGAATCTATAATGGATCCAAGGTTTCAGCCCTGGGCTGCTTGTTAGAGAATGATGTTAATCACTGAGAAGGGGGAATAAAAACAACAAATGTATTTGGGAAGAAGGTGGAAGTTATGTTGGTTAGAGATTAGAATATGATGAGCTTGGGGTTTTAATGGGATCAGTGTATAAAAGTCCAATAAGCATTCCGATGTAAGTTGGAAATAAGAAGAGGAATTCAGGGGAGAGATACATATGAGAGAGTTATATGCAAGAGGATGATTGCTAAACCTAAGGTTGTTTTTGGACCCAGCAAGAGTGTAAATTGGGGGTTAAGGCTGAAATCTTTGAGAAAAAAGAAAGTGGTTAAGTTGATTAAAAAATAATCCAGAAAAAAATAGAAAGACCTACGTTTTAGAGAAGGGAGAGATTTGCTTCTCTATTGAATGATTTCCATATTATTCTGAGACACAGCGTAAGATGGATGCAGGTGTTTATAGATACAGTGAAGGGAGGTAAAATGTTTTGTCTCGTGTAAGGTATAAATTTTTTCCTGAAAGTTATAAAACACGAATTGAATGATTATGCTGTTAACACTGTAAAGTTTTGAAATAGTTATTGTGAGAAGAGACAGTAAGCTTATTAATGAGTAGAATAACCTCCATGGAAATGAAAACATAGTTCATGTTGAAGAAAGTACATTTTTGATGCTACAGGATGCATGCTTATATGACTTTCTTTGTGAGAGAAGAAGCTTATTGTTGCTTTGATGCAGAAAATGGTAGTAAAAATATAGTCAGGTAATTAGGTACTTTGTAAAGAAGCACCTAATTGAAATATTATATTTCATTGAAATATTAGATTGATTCATAGAGTCTAAGCTGGTTTGCAAAATGTAAGTAAAGCTATAACAGAGTAAAAATAAAGGAAGGGATCAAGGTACTTGAAGTCTTGCTGTGACCACAGAGCAATTAATTGTTAAGGAAGGAATGAGATTACATTCTAGGTTAAAACAATGTGTCTAGAAGTGTTTAGCTATGTTTAAAAGTAAAATAGTAAAACTCTTTTAGGGTTCAAAAGATCTGTGAATCTTTAGCTAGCTTCCATTCTTCTTTCCATTCTAGTTTCTTCCTTTTCCCTAGATAAATATATTATTCATGTGGACAGCCAGCCATAACCTATCTTCAGGGTTTTTGTCTTCTCCATCTTTCTAGCAGGGATGTCCAACCTTTTGGCATCTCTGTGCCACACTGGAAGAAGAAGAGTTGTCTTGGACCACACATTAAATGTATTGTGACACGTAATTACAAAAAAAAAAAATGTCATACCGTTTTAAGTAAATTTACAATTTTGTGTTGGGCCGCATTCACAGCCATCCTGTGTGCCACAGGTTGGACACTCCTGATACAGTATTCATTTCTTTCAATAACCTTAATCCCATATAAGAAATTAAGATTTATGACTAAAATATAAATAAAAGTTATTGAAGATGAGTCTCTTGGAATGCTCACATTTGGGACATTCTCTCTCAGATTCCAGCTGTCATGCTTTGAGAATACAAAGTCAGATGAAGGGCTCATGTACACATGCGCCAGATGACAGCTGGCATCAATAGCTAGGCATGGAAGTGAATCATCTTGAATGTCAAGCTTGGTCAAGACTTCAGATGATTGCAGTCCTAGCTGACATGTGATTGCGATGCATAAGAAACTCTAAGCAAGCACCACCCATCTCAGCCTAGTCAACCCACATAACCATGAGAGAAAATAAGTTGATATTTTAAACTAGTAAATTTTGTGATGGCTCATTATGTGGCAATAAATAACTGTAACAATCTAGTTCATATTCAATTCCTCTTTCTGAATAAAGCCTTAATCATTACTAATATTAAGATTCTACTATAATGAATGGTTTTGTACCTCCTATGTAATTCTTTATAGGAAGATTTAAACTTCAAACAATATTTTTATAAATTAGATACTGTATTTCTTATAAATTAGATACTCTTATTTCTTAAAATGGATGTAAAACAAGCCAGCAGAACAATGTGAGGAAAATTGTTGGGTACTCAGAACCAGTGCTAAAAACAAATCTTTAAAACTGAGCATATAATTGGATTATAATAAACCAGGAAAGATCTTTTAGTATTTGGCTGGCATGACATATTGTCCCTTTGGAATGGAGTATTTAATTGGTGTGGCTCTCACTGAATTACACTAAACTTAAGAGGTAACTATACTACAAAGGAATGTTCACATTTAAATTCACTTGTCAGCACCAAAATCACAAGAGTTTCAAGGAAGTTAGATTTCTAGGAGAATCTTAAGTCTCTTTCAATTCAACTTTTCCTCATTCATATTAAAAATCTTAACTACTCACCAGAAAATTTAAAAAATTATTATAACAAGTAGATTTTTGTTATTGGGAAATAATTATTAATAAAAGCATTTACTTCACTTAAAGGGAAAAAAACAGACTAAAGTGTAATGTACTATTGTTAGGTTGGTCTGTAAAGGTTATATTTCTGCACATATTAAGAAAACTTTGAATTAATAGCGATATCATTGAAAGATATTGATAGCTCATTAGTGACTAAGGACTTGGTAGAAAACTCAAAATTCATACAAATAAGACCAAATATCACAGAATCTTTCTTAAAGACTATCTCTGAGAACTAAAATTCATAGGCCTACTAACCTTGCTACATCAAATGTGTCCTCGGTTTAGTGTCCTTGTCTGTTGATATTATAAAGGTGATACAGAGCAAATGACGTTATAAATATTTTCCCAGTTTCTCAATCAAAAAGACATATATTTTATCATTTCTGTTTATATATCAATGAACTAAATACTTAACAGGTTTTTTTATTTTATTGTCTGCCTTCTTTTTTATAAATATTTCCTGTAATGACTATTGCACATTTGTAAATAGCTCAAGGGAAAGTACACAAAATTATTCACAAAATGTCAGTGAAAGAAATAAAGTTATTGACCCAAATGATGTGCAGTCAAAATAACATTTCAAAAGCATACAAATTACTCAAAGGAATAAAAAGTGTTGATGTGGTAGATCAATTTCACTCTTCATTTCATTGGAAAATTTTGTATTGATATTTTTTCATTTCTTTCTCAAACTTTTTACCTTATATCACTGATCAATTCTTCTTGTATCAAAAAGAAAATGATAGGTCATTTTGACCTAACCTATAATTATGTAAAAACATCAGTACATTATTAAATGATGTGTAGCAGACAGACTAACCCTTCATGCTCGCAGGCACACACACACAAAAGTACTAGAGGTTAGATTTAATTTAGTGTCTTTAAAAGTTGTCTTCTGCCCTGGCTGGCGTAGCTCAGTGGATTGAGCGCGGGCTGTGAACCAAAGGGTCGCAGGTTCGATTCCCAGTCAGGGCACATGCCTGGGTTGCAGGCCAGGCCCCTAGTGGGGGCCACGTGAGAGGCATCTCTCCCTCTCTTTCTCCCTCCTTTCCCCTCTCTAAAAATAAATAAATAAAATCTTTAAAAAAAAAAGTTGTCTTCTGTTATGTCATTAGTTACTGAGAAATTTTTATGGTAGTTTGTAAAAGAAAATATTGGTTTAATATAGTCTCTTGCTCAATTCGTATTCAAATACTATAAAATATTATTCATGTAATTCAAACAAGCCATTTATGTTTCTTCAGTCACTCCACATATTGGCACCAAGACACAATTGTTTATATGCTTTAGCTAGTGGCAGATTATTATTGCTATGCTGCATCTGCCTGAATTTCAGATAACTCTTGTCTAATTAAAAACTTGCTGTATCCAGCAAAGCTGTCATTTAGAATGGATGGACAGATAAGCGCTTCTCAGATAAGGTCAAATTCAAGGAGTTCATCATCACCAAGCCCTTATTATATGAAATGTTAAAGGGACTTATCTAAGAAAAAGAAGATAAAAATATGACAGTGAAAAGACAGCAAACTCACAGCTATTAAGAACCATACCTAAAACAAAAGCAAACTAAGCAAACAGCTAGAACAGGAACAGAACCACAGAAATGGAGATCATATGGAGGGTTAGCAACAGGGGCATGGGAGGAGGAGAGAGGGGGAAAAGGTACAGAGAATAAGTAGCATAGACCGTGGGTAGAAAATAGACAGGGGGAGGGTAAGAATAGTATGGGAAATGTAGAAGCTAAAGAACTTATGACACAAGGACATGAACTAAAGGGGGGAATGTGGGTGGGAGAGGGTGTGTAGGGTGGAGGGGAATGATGGGTGAGAAATGGGACAACTGTAATAGCATAATCAATAAAATATATTTAAAAAAATAGCAAAAAAAAAAAAAACCCTTCAGGGTGACAATGAAGCTGAGAGACTTGGCCCTAAATCTGAAAAAACTATGTAGTTACACCTCACCCTTACATAGAGAAATCTTCTTAAAAGCACAGAAAAATTAATATCTTTAAGACATAAGCCACTGGAAAAAATACATAAATTTTATATAAGATATTTAAATGTACAAAATAATACACTAACAGATAATGAAGACACAACAGATAAATATGCCCACAGATGAAGATATAACTTTTCAGTACAAAACAAGTAAAAAATTTAAAAGTATACATTAAAAAGTATCAACATAAAATCAGAAATAAAAAGCCAGAAATAATATGACTAAAAAACAAGAAGCTTCCTCAAAGAATATCTACATAAAATTCGGGGGACCCTGTCCTGGGTGCCAGATGTGGGGGGGGCTCCGCCAGCAGAGCCCCATCCCTCCGTCACGGATAAAAATAAAAACTACCAAGACATTTCTGCTTGGGGAGGAAAGGGGTCAAACTCTCAGAGGAGAATGACCCAGAGCCCCTTCCTCACTAGGCTTTTATTGGGTTCTAATACACCGGAATACAAGTTTAACATGTCAAAGAAATCTGAGGGCTTAATCCGAGCCAGTGTTTGTCAGGAAAGGGGGTTGCCAAACTTTGGGAGACATACTCATTTCCTCCTGGGACACTTATCACCTAAGGAAGAGCACTCTTAGCAAAGCAGGTTTCACAGGACTTTAGGAATTCTTTCTTATGCCCAGTCACCCAGGAAACTGTCCAGGCCAGCACAGGGCTGCACCACTCACCCCCACAGTTTCAGGCTTTAAGCCTACTAGGAAGCAGGAGACATCTCCCAGATGGAAATGAGGACTCGGGCTATGTCAAAATAGCCAGGGGGTGAGAACCCATCACATCCTCTTTGCTGCAACCCCCCGAGTCCTTCCATGAGGCCTCCCAAGTGGTCGAGTCTGGCTTAGGTTGCCCCTCCCATGAGGAGTCTTACCCGTCATTGACTGCCAACCAAGCATTGGGGCCAGAGATGGATGAGGCAGAAGCAGTGCTCCTGCCAGGGAAATAAGCTTTGTCTCCTTAGTAGGTCACGTCCTCGTGACAGAACAGACCCAGATGAAGTGGGTCCCTTGGGCTTTTACACAGCCCACCATGGGGTGAGGGTTACAACTCCTGAAACCAGGCTGAACGGTCTGCAACAATAAAACCTATAGCTAACATCATTCTTAATGGTGATAAACTCAAAGATTTTCACTGAGGTCAGGTATAAAGCAAGGATATTCCCTCTGACCACTCCTTTCAACATCAAACTAGAAATTCTAGCTAAAGACAAGAAAATAAAATAAAAGACATACAGATTGGGAAGAAATAAATAAATCTGTTTTTGTTTTCAGATGACATATTTTTCTATGTAGAAAATCCAAACAAATCCATTACAAAAACCTCCCAAAACTAATAAGAAATTATAACAAGGTTGTAGGATACAAAATTAATATACAACAGTCAACAGTTTTGTATATACCCCCAGTGAACAAAAGGAATTTAAAATTAAAACACAATACCATTTACATTATATGCCCCCCAAATGAAATACTTAGGTATAAATCCAGTGAAATACATATAAAACGTACACGAGGGGAACTACAAAATTCTAATAAATTAAATCAAACGACTACATAAGTGTAGAGATAGTCCATGTTCATGGAGAGGAACAATCAATATTGTCAAGATGTCAGTTCTTCCTAATTTGATCTGTAGATTCAATGCAATTCCAATCAA
Source organism: Glossophaga mutica (assembly GCA_039655065.1). Classification (NCBI taxonomy): domain Eukaryota; kingdom Metazoa; phylum Chordata; class Mammalia; order Chiroptera; family Phyllostomidae; genus Glossophaga; species Glossophaga mutica. The sequence goes on from CM077306.1 coordinate 148,290,003, forward strand.
ATCCCAGTAAGTTATTTTGTGGATGTTGACAAACTGATTATAAAGTTTGTATGGAGAGGTGAAAGAGTCAGAATTGCAGACAGAATTTTGAGAGAGAAGAGCAAGGTTGGAGAATTGACATGACCTGACTTTCAGTCTTACTCTAAAGCCCCAGCAATGAGGACCATATGATATTGGCAAAAGAACAGGCAAATGGACCAGTGGAACAGAGTAATCCAGAAAAAGGCACACTTTAGTATAGTCAATTGATCTTTGACGAAAGAATGAAGGCAATACAATAAAACACAGATAGTCTTTCCATCTTTGGTGCTGGAACAACTGGACATCCACATGCAAAAAATACAATTAATTTAGATACATACCTTGCATACTTAACAGAAATTAACTGAAAAAGGATCACAGATACAAATGTAAAGTGCAAAACTATAAAACTAGAAGATAATATAGAAGAAAACCTAGACGACCTTAGATATGGCAATAACTTCTTTGATGACAACTCCAAAGGTCCAATCCACGAAAGAAATAATTGGTAAGCTCATTGAAATTTCATTGAAATTTAAAACTTCTCTGCAGAAAAAAAAATCTCAAGAAAATAAGAAGACAAACCACAGACATGGAGAAAATATTTGCAAAAAAATATGTCTGATAAAAGATCATTGTCCAAAATATAAAAAAAAAACTCTTAAACCTTGATGATAAGAAAATAAACCTGACTTAAAGTGAGCCAAAAGATATTTGCAACTTACCAAAGATATACAGATGCCAATAAGCACATAAAAAGATACTCCATATTATATGTTATTAGAAAAATGCAAATTAAAATAATACTGACATACCATTACACACCAGTTATAATGGCCAAAATCTGGAATACTGACAATACCAAATGCTGCCAAGGAATAACAGGAGTTCTCTTTATTACTGTTAGGAATAAAAAATGGTAGAGCCATTTTTGAAGACAGTTTGGTAATTTCATACAGAACTAAACATAATCTTTCCCCATGATCCAGCAATCACACTCCTTGTTGCTTGCCCATCGGAGTTGAAAACTCATGTCCACGAAAAAACCTGCACATAGATGTTTACAGCAGCTTTATTTATAATTGCCAAAACTTGGAAACACACTAGATGTCCTTAGGTAGGTGAATGGCTAAACTGTAAAACAATGACAATGTAATAATATTCAGAGCTAAAAAGAAATGAGCTATTAATCTGTGAAAGGACACAAAATAATATTAAACGCATATTACTAAGTGAAAGAAACCAATTTGAAAGGCTACATACTATTTTATTCCAACCACATGACATTCTTGAATAGACAAAAATATGGAGATAATAAAATGATCATTGGCTCTCAGTATTTGGGACAGGAAAGATATGAATGAGCAGGATTTTTATGTCAACAAAATACTCAGTATGATAGTGTAATGATAATACATGTTATTATACATTTGTCCATATTCATAAAATATATAATAGAAAGAGTGAATCATAATGTAAACTATGAACTTGGGCTGATTTTAATGTGTCAATATAGGTTTATCAATTACAGCAAATGTGTCATTCTGGTGGGTGTTGTTGGGGATGTTGGTAATGGTGGAGGCTATGAATGTGTGAGGTCAGGAGGTAGGTGGAAAATCTTTGCACCTTACCCTTAATTTTGCTGTGAATTTTAAAATACTCTACAATATTTTTTTCTAATTTAAAAAAAAATTTAAGTATTTTTTATTGATTATGCTATTATAATTTTCCAAATTTTCCCCCTTTATTTTGCCTCCACCTGCCCCCACTCAACCCTCTAGCCTTCCTCCCCCACTTCTTAGTTCATGACTAAGTTCATGGGCTGTACATATAAGTTCTTTGAGTCCTCTGTTTCCTATACCATTTTTTATCTTTCCCCATCTATTTTATGCCTACTAATTATGCTTCTCCTTCCCTGTACTTTTCCCCCCATTCCTTCCTCTCTTCCCCCTCCCCACTGAACTCCATCTGTGTGATGTCCCTGGTTCTGTTCCTGTTCTAGCTGTTTGCTTATTTTTGTTTTCATTGTTTTTCTTTTCTTTTAGGTTCATTCGTTGATAGTTGTGAGTGTGTTGTCATTTTATTGTTTGTATTTTTTATCTTCTTTTTCTTGGATAAATCCCTTTAACGTTTCGTATAATAAGGGCTTGGTGATGATGAACTCCTTTAACTTGACCTTATCTGGGAAGCACTTTATCGGTCCTTCCATTCTAAATGAAAGCTTTGCTGTGTAGAGTAATCTTGGATGTAGTTCCTTGCCTTTCATGGCTTCAAATACTTCTTTCCAGCCCCTTTTTGCCCGTAAGGTTTCTTTTGAGAAATCTGCTGATAGTCTAATGGGAACTCCTTTGTAGGTAACTGTCTCCTTATCTTTTGCTGCTTTTAGGATTTTTTCTTTGTCTTTAATCTTGAGTAACTTAATGATGATGTGCCTTGGTGTGTTTCTCTTTGGGTCCAACTTCCTTAGGACTCTCTGGGAGTCCTGGACTTCCTGGAAATCTATTTCCTTTGCCAGATTGGGGAAGTTTTCCTTCATTATTGTTCAAATAAGTTTTCAATTTCTTGCTGCTGTTCTTCTCCTTCTAGCACCCCTATAATTCAGACATTGGAACATTTCAGGTTGTCCCAGAGAATCCTCAGCCTCTATTCATTTTTTTGGAATCTTGCTTCTTCGTTCTGACCCAACTGAATGATTATTTCTTCCTTTTGTGCCAAATTGTTGCTTTGAATCCTGTCTTCCTTCTTGTCACTGTTGGTTCCCTGAATATTTTGCTTTATTTCATTTTGGGTATCTTTCATTTGTTCTTTCATTTTTTGAGAAAGCTCAATCAGTTCTGTGAGCATTTTGATTACCAGGGCTTTAAATTCTCCATCAGATAGGTTGGCAATCTCCTCATTGCTTAGTTCTTTTTCTGAGGTTTTGCTGTGTTCTTTCATTTAGGCCATATTTCTTTGTCTTGGCACAGCTGATAGGTTGTAAGGGGGCCTCTACAAAATAATCTTAATAAAAAATATGGAGGATTTAAAAGAGACCTCAAAGAAGAAAATTAAAAAGTTAATTATCTTGGAAGTAAGTAATATTTATTCAAGAAAGGCAAGGGGTTTTCAATATTAGGAAATTATTTGATGTACTTTATCACATCAATAGATATAAAGAGAAAAATCATATACAGACTGCCCCTGAATTATAATGGGTCAAGTTTACAATGGTGTAAAAGTGGCATGCATTCAGTAGAAACCACATTGCAAACTTTGATCTTTTCCTGGGCTAGTGACACTGGGCAGCAGCAGCCAGCTACAATCAGGAGGGTAAACAACCCATACTCTACAGTAACTGTGTTGCCAGCAATTTTTGGATATTGTGTTTTGTGTTTTCACATGCTATCATGTCTACACAATCCATGTGTGTTTCTGCTTCTGGTGAGAAGAGGAAGGTAATTTTTCCTGAGATGAAACTAAGGTAAGTTAATATAAATGTAGCCTAAAGTGATATTCTAAGTACATTTAAAGTAGGCTAGACTATGCTTTGCTATGGTGTCTGTAGGTTAGATGTATTAAATGTTCTTTTCAACTTGTGATAGATTTATAAGGATGTAACCTCATCATAAGATGAGGAGCATCTGTGATCATCTCAGTAGAAATAATATTTTGATTAAAATGCATTTGGCACATCTAGTGCTAGTTTATTATTAGAAAAAATATAAAATAGTATTCTTTTATATTAAATATTATGTATATTACATAAAAATATAAAATATTATATTTATACATAAAAGGCTGATGTATATTTCAGCTTTAAAGCTAGTGCCTTAATGCAGAAACCAGAAGCATTCAGATTAAAGTCAGGAACAAGGAAAAATGTCTTCTATTTCTACTGCTACTTAACTATTTAATTGTATTGAAGCTACTTGACAAAGCAATTAGAAAAACAATGCAATTAAAAGCAAAATTTTAAAAAGAAGAGAAAAACTATCTCCATTTGTTTATGGCATGATTAGGTATCAAAAACCAAAGCACCAATGGAAAAACTACAAAAAATAGAAAATTAGTATACAGAAATCAATAGCCTTCAATAGATATAAAATAGTTAAACATAAACTTAATGAAATATATAAAACTCATACAGAAAAATATAAGATATTCTCAAAGACACAATAGTGTACCTGAACAAGTTGAAGGAAATACCATGCTCTTGAATAGGAAGATCCAATATCATAAGAATGTCATTTATTTTTCCTATGTAAAATTATAAATGTAATATGATTGTGACAAAAAACACCATTGACTTTTATCTAGAACTATACAAATTGATTATAAAGATTGCATGACCGAATAAACCAGTAATATAGCTGGAAAGCCCCTCAAATAAAAAGCAAACCTATGGTAGGTGAGAAGAGAGGCTACTCATGCATTTGTACATGAACAGAGACAGATTGATAAAATAAAATTGAGTCATTAGACTTTTTACATACAAACATTGAGTAGACAATAAAGGAAACATCTCAATCAGTGTAGGAAAATATGGACCTATTAAAAACTGGTATTGAAATAATTGTATGGTCATATAGAAAATTAGATTTATACTAAGACCAGGATAAATTCTAAATGATTCAAAGTTCTAAATTAAAATTTGAAACCATACAAGTATTAAAAGAAAATATGGCTAAATTACTTCAAAACCTAGAAATATTGCTTTAATAGTAGATAATAGGAAACATTTTCTCACCATAATTCAAAATCTACAGCCAAAACAAGAAATGATTGAGAATATAACAAAAAAAAAACAAATGTATTGAAAAATACAGGTAAAAATGGAAAAGAAATATGTGTATGAGGTGACAAAGGCATGATATGTTATTTATGAAGAATTCCAAAAATGAAATTAAAAGACCAGTAGCCCAATAGGAAAATGGAAATTATATAAAAACATAATTAATATGCAATATATGCAAGTATTCCTTAAGCATATGAAAAACACCTTCACTCAAAATTAGAGAAAGTAAGTAAAACTATACTGAAATACCATTTTCAATGATCTAATTGGTAAAAGTCTAAAAGACTGACAAAATGCTCTAAGGGGCAGTTCTTAGAAAACAAACTTGCTCATTCATGGTTACAGTAATACAAAGCAATGCACTCTTATAAAGAAGAAATTGAAAATATTTAGCTAATTTATCTATATATCCTTTGACTTTGTGACCCCACTTGTAGAGTCTAGTAAATAAATAACATATGCTGTAAATGAGGCTATTAATTGTGGCATTAATTAAAGATCCACCAATAGGCAACTGGTTAAATAACCTACTGTTCATCCACTCAAAGCAGTACTGTGCAGCTGGAAAGAAGAATGAGGAAGATTGCTATTATCTTGATAGATATATAGATGATAGATAGGTGGCTAGATAGATGGATGTAGAGATAGATAAATAAATAGGTGGATGTAGAGATAGATAAATAGATATAGAGACAGCTGCAGAGTATATATGTGTATATATATATTTCCTTTTTTTAAAATTTATTAGGGTGCCATTGGTTAATAAGTTTATATAGGTTTCCAGTATACATTTCTATGATATGTGGCCCTCATATTGCATTTTGTGCCCATCATCCAAAGTTAAATCACCTTCTGTCACCTCATATTTGACCCTTTACTCCTTACTACCCACTCGCCCCACTTCCCTCTGGTAACCACCATACTGTTGTCTGTGTCTATGAGTTTTTGTTTATATGTTTTCTTGTTTCTTCATTTGTTGATCATATGTAGGAGATAAAACTGAAAGCAACAGAATACATTTTAAGTGAAAAACTAAAGAACATTAGGTATAGATTGACATTATTTGTGTAAGAAAAAGGAAGGGGGTTGTAATATGTTTGGGTATGTGTATATATATATATGTCTTTCATTAAGTTTTCAAGGTTGATAACATGTATCACTCTTGGTAACCATATATCATGTAAATATCTGTATAAAACAAAAAATTCAATAATTTGCTTGTACAGGTAGTAGGAGAAAAAGTCAATAGAACAGGAAGAGAACCAAGATTTTTATAAGTTATTTTCTAGTTTGACTTGTAACTATGTAAATATGTTACATAACTTAAAACTCTACTCCAAAAATTAAGTATCTAATATTAAAAAAGACAGATAAACATTCACATAAAGAGTTTTCCAGCCTTTATAATCTCTATCTTTCTTCATGTGAGACTTATCTTGATCACACACTACTTGGAACATATCACTCTGTTGCTCAAGAACCAATGGAAAGCTTTAGGGGTTTTCTTTTTGTTTTGTTTTTACAAAGTAAAAACTCCACAGATTGTGTTTCATGGGTCTCTTCCAACTGCTCTGTCTCTTTCCAAATTCACCTCTCTGCCATTATCCTCACTTTTTTCCACTCTTTGTTCATTACCACCTCTCCCCACAGATTCCACTTAGTATCCAGGGTAAGGGCTTCCCAACTCTGCCTTCTTCACCTCTGCACCTGTTCATCACAGGTCCCTGGTCTATCAAGCCCTCCTTACTTCCTCTCCACTTATAAATTTTTCTTCAGTGAAAAACTCTTGATGTAATACAATCTTCTTCAAATGCTATAATTACTTCCTATTACTTTTGTAATTAATTCATTACTCAACATCCGTTAGCCACCATCAATATAAATTTTCACTTAGTATTAATTCTAATGTTTATTTATACCAATATGTACTACTTCTTTCAGAGAAGCTCCAGCAGTACAAAGAACTGTTTCTGATGTGTTCTTCAATAGCAACAAGTCTACAGTGGGCTCAAGAGACTTATCCTAAAGTCCCAGAAGTTCTGCTCTGATGAGATAAGAGTCACATCTAGGCATTAATTAGCCAAAAGAATTTGGCTAACTCTATTTCTGGCTTTTCTGGGAAAGACTGCATAATATTCATGAATGCATCTGTACACAAAAGTGCTATAAAAGCAAATCATATAATTAATAATGAATTTATTTTCATGCGTCTGAGGAACACAATGACCCAGAAGATGAAAATTGCATGAATATTTTAAAGAAGAAGGCCACTTAGCCTGTGCCAAACCAATGTGATTTGAATCCAATGGTGATGTAAGATAACAGGCAGCATGTCAGTCTGAAAACATAATTTCCTGATTAGGGTAAATGTTATCACACTTTCTGTAGACGCTTCTAATAATATGTACTCAGAAGTAGGCATGCCACTTTGTAAATGTCTCCTCAGACACAAATGCTCTGACACTGTGAATCAAACACACTATTTGAAGGCTTTTTCTAAGAAAAATGTCACCCTTGTGGTGACACCTAAAATCTGACATGCTATTTTTAATAATTTCTATAGTTCACTCTGTAAAATAGTTAGAATCTGCCAGAGAGAAGCAAGATTCTTTCCCAAAAGACTATGTTCAACAAAGGACAAAATTGAAAATAGCACAAAATTAAATAGTTCATAAAACAAAATGGCATTATGACAGTGCTCAGTCATTGAAAGAAAAAATGAAGGATTTGAAAAGAAGAAAAAGTATCAAAAGAAAAATGATAAGGGGTTTATTTTTGAAGTTTTATCACTATATCTTTAAAAGTTCAAATAAACCATTTCCCTAACTAGAGCTTTAAGGAGCTCCTACCCTTTTGACATCATGGATGGAACTAGAAAGTATTATGCTAAGTGAAATCAGGCAGGCGGTGAGGGACAAATACCATATGATCTCACCTTTAACTGGAACCTAATCAACAACAACAACAAAAAGCAACCAAATATAACCAGAGACATTCAAATTAAGAACAACCTGACAGTAACCAGAGGGGAGGGGAGAGGGGATAATGAAGGGAAGAGTTTTCAGGAACTGAAATTAGCCCCTAGGATTCTTCCAGAATAAAGGACATATATGGACAAAACCAAGGGGTAGGGTGGAAGCAAGGGATGGAGGTGGGTTTGGTGGGGCTAGCGGGGAATGGTGGTGGGGAAATGAAGACAACTGTAATTGAACAACAATAAAATAATTTAAAAAATATAAAAGCTGTTACTAGATTAAAAGTAATTTTGGCAATCTGTTGGCCCAAGCGCACCAAATAATCTAGAAATGAAGAAGGGGGTTCTGGGGTAAGACCAAAACATGCCTATACCCCCATATTGCCCTGGCCCTTCATCCCTACATCACCCGGACTCTAAACTTAACCATACCCATTTCTATACACATACACCTACATACACATTTTAATCCACTAGTAACATGGTTCCAGCAGGGGCAGGGTGGAAGAATTGGAGAGAATGGATAGGGCTTGTGGAAAAAGGAGATAAGAAGACTTTAAATCAAATTTGACTTTGGAATTTTTAAATAGACAGGATTGAAATAAGATTATTTTCAAAACTTTATAAAATTAAGTTTTATTAAGATATTCTGATACTATCGATGGAGAGAGTTTAGCATACAAAGACTGTTGAGGGCTAAATATTAAAAATAAATCAAACATCTATGTATATCACAGTGAATTGTACATATTATTGGGTATATATATTTCAAATTAAGTTTAAATTTAGAAATTCAGAATTTTTATTTTCTCTGAAAATGTTTTAAGGCAGACAAAACAATTATCTTAAAAGCAATAGAAATGAAATTTTTGTCTGAAAGTTCCACTTTCAAAATTTTATACATAGAAGTTTCTTCATGCTCAAGTTTAGAAGGACTTCCTTTTCTCCAGTCATAAGGGACATTGAAGACCCTGTTCTTTCCAATATAAAAATTAAATAAGTTTCTCTAGTACTTTTAGCTTAAATTACATTTTGGGTAGAATTAGTCATAATTAACAATCACCAATGTATTCAACTGCCATCAATTAGGGTTTTGGAGCATCAAAAGGTTTTTGAATAATAACAACAAAAATAAATCTTAGGAGAAAAGAATAAACTCAAGTACAGTATTATTTTGTAAAGTTCAATAAACATTTGCAAAGAGCCTTGAATGAAAGCAGGACCCATTGGTTTAGTAAATATAACATCAAGCTGAAGAGTTTTCAATGCAGACATCTGTTTGCTTGTTATTGATGGGCCTTAAACATATGTACATACATATGTAAGCAAATATACACATAGCCCACTTATATTTCCCTCATACATCATTTCAAAAGGAAACTTTTAGTTTTATATCTTAGTTATATGCACTACCATTTCTTTCAATAAATGTTTAATAGTTTGTCCTTGAAAAATGCCTATGTCAATTTTATTCTAAGTAAAGGAATCATTGTCCTTAAAGGATATGTAAATCAAAGAGTATTTAAAGTAACACTTTTAATTCTACAAATATATAAAGCCTATTACATAAAGAATAATGCTAAAAACTCATCTCAAAGAAAAATACAAAAATTAATTTTATGAATCTATGACTTCAATTAGCCCTTAGATCTTTCTAGAAAATAAAATTCACCATCTTAGATGACAGGGTTCTCTTACCAGGAAAATGTGGAGGGAGGGGTCCATATAAAATTATCTTTGATGCTTTGTCAAAATACATGCCTTCTGTATGGCAGAGAATCTCAGACATAAGAAGGGGAAGGAGATATTTATTTTTAGAAAGCTCTCCAATGTATTCTGATTCATATACTTCAGCCCATGTTATCCACATTTGAAAGCCACAACGTTGAAATTTCCTCAATTGCTAACAGATGTGTTTAATTCAATTTAGTATATACTTATAAACATTTATGAGGTCTGTGATTCTCTTTAAATTCTCAGCTCGAGGAAGCCTTCACTGACTCATCTATCTCCCATACACCTTTCCTCCCCCACACACTTTGTCTGATTTAGGTGTCTTCCTACTCTGCTCATAAATCCCTGCATGCACCCTGCTAAAGAGCAGTTACTACATACCCTTGCCCTGTAATTTTTTGTTTTAGTACATATAATCTTTATATATATAGGAGCTACAAAAATGTCTAGTGTAAAGAAGATGCTTACATAGTGTTTGACAGGTCAAGAAGTGAATGAATGAATGTGTTCACAAATTCAATAAATACTTGTTGAGTGCCAATTATATGACTCAGGTACTGTTCTATGTGCTGTGAATACTGTCACACACACACAAAAACAAGTAAATGAACGAAAAACTAGGGAGGTATGGAGAGAGGGATGATTGAATGAGAGTGAACAAGGAACAATCTGTCTTCTCAGGGCGAATTTGGTCTAATTGGGAAAACATCATCTCTTATTCTTTCAGCCAGCAGTCAATCAGTCCACAGTATGTATTGAGCTCTACTTTATGTCAGGCGCAACTGGAGACAGTCACAGCAGTGAAAAAAAAGCCCCAGGCAGCTACCTCAGTAATGTTAGGACTCGGGCAGTAAATAGTCAATGAACAAATGCATCTATTAATGTGTAATAGAATATACTGTAGGTTGATAAGTGTTAGGGAGAATACAAAGAAGAAAAAAACAGGTGAGACACAGTCTAGTTTCCATAGGATGCACAAAAAAGGTATCTCTGTAATTTTATCTTTTAAAGGTACCACAGTTTAATTACCACAATACCACAATTTAAATACTTTGGCACTTTCATTAAATTTGTTATATATATATAAAATTTATAAAGAAAATGTATGATAACAGACACATTCTGTCATTCTTTACAAAGCCATATTATAATACCTATTAATTTTACTACAAAACCCCAAGTCTGTTTGGTTGCCAAAATGATGCCTCAAATTCCACTACAAAGGCAACAAATCAAACAGAAAACATGTAAGATTAAACATTTCTCTTTAGTAATGACTTTTCTATTCACCCCACCCTAATCCTCATCTGTTTTCCAGCTGTTCAGCCCTTTTCAATGCCCATTTTTAGATCTCATTCGTTAGTTTTTTTTTAAAAAGAAACCTAAATTCCCATAGTATTTAATATATAAGTAATTTTATACCTAAACACATCCCATAGCCTCAAGTATAACTTACTATAGTCAAAAAGTTACACATATAATTATTTCTAATGAGTTTCCTTTAAAATAAAATGCTGTCTTCTGCCCTAAGCTTGTTTCCAGGATACACGTTTGCAATCAGTATGCTTTTTTAAAAAATTAATCTTTTACTATATTATTTTTTCTGTTACCATTTAATCTCCTATACCCCCCCCCTCAGCAATCACCACAGTGTTGTTCATGTCCATGAGTCCTTCTTTCTTTTTGTTCAATCCTTCCACTCCCTAACTCCACCCCCACTACCTGTTATCCTGCTCTCCATCTATGGGTCTGCCCCCATTTGCCAGTGTATACTGGTCAAAATCTCTGGTCTTTGTCACAGGCTCCACCAATTCATATTATCAATTTCCTAGTAAAACAATCAGTCTCTCATGTGATGTCAAATTTTAGAACTGTTAAAAAAGAGGGAAGAAATGCAATAAAACATTGAGTTTTTGTTTATGCCTTTTTGTTCTTACTCTCTCCAGGTGTATAATTTCCTCATAATGCTAATTCTCCCATGGCTTATCTATCACCTTTATAGCAGTGTGTCCAAATTCATGATCTCAAGTCCCATCCTTCCTGCCGTATTGTCAACTCCCTGCCAGACTCACACCAGAAACTCCACAGGTTTGGAATACACCTTATCATTCTACTGTCGATGAAATGAGTTCTTCTGACTTTCCTATCTCCATTTCACCAGCCTTCCAGTTACTCAAGTTCAGACTTTTGAGCAACCTTTTATTTTTCTCTCTCATTCATTTTACAGGTCCTAAAATTTCTTTCATTCTGTTGTGTGGCACTTAATCTTCTCCACCTTTTCATTCCCGCTGTTAACCAATGGTTCAGATCTGTGGTTCTGCAATAGGAAGACTAACTGGTTTCCTAATTCCTCTATCCATTCCCCCAGTTTTTGTTACCAGTGAGCGCCATATTAGGCTTCCTAAAACACAAAACCAAATACAGGATGTCCTTTCTCTGATCCTCCAGAAATACAGGGCTTGGCACAAATAATGCTCCTTTTTATTACAAAATCTTTTATTACAAAATTATAAGCATGTAATTCTGTAACATAAGAATATCACACTCAAGCACTCCATATGACATATTAGGTGAAACATTCAAATTAAAACTACAACTTATTACACCCATATTGTTACCCTACCAACCACACTCAAGCAAGTCTTACTTCTGCCAGACCCTGTACATTAAAATTCTTCAGCTGGGCATTCAAGGTCCTCCAGGTTAAAATCTATTTTTCCAGTCCTGAAAAGTCACCCTGTTATTTCTCAAACTGTTCTCAATTCCAAACACACGTTGCTCTCTCCTTTGTTGACTTTACCATGACGTTCTCTCAGCCTGAAATGTTTTTCCCTCTCTGGCTCTTCTTCCACTTGGTAACATTTTAATAATTTTATAAAAAATATTGTTATGTTCTTCAATGTGATTTTTCTCCATGTTACAGTTTCTCCACCATGAGGATGCATTACTGTTTCAATTAGGTTTCAATTTTTTTTAATTCTATAAATTAGATTTACCTCAAAGTGCCACTTCCTTTTCCATTCAAAACATCGTATTCTGCCCCCTTAGACATTTTTTTAAATTGCATATTTCTTAAATATTTACAATGTTCTTGTACCTTGTGTCATAGTTATTGCTGTTCTCCTCTCCATTCCAAGTTAAAATGTCTACATCAAAATTAAATCTATCCATTGAGATAGGATAATGTGCCTTTATTTTATACATACATTTTTAAGTTTTTACACTTATTTACTCACCCTTTCATTAACTGTTGTATACAACAACTCATAACAACTTAACATTGTTTACAGTTACTTAAAGTGTAATGATTAAGATAATATTAAATATATAATAAAATATGATAAAATGAAAAAGAGTAAGAGTATTAGAAGAAGTCAAGAATGGAAAAGTAAATAGAATATGGTATCAAAATCATTCCCTAATTGTTGGATATAAATAAATAATTTGGGATCTCATATATGATTTATCACAATGTTTGATAACTAGAAAGAGATTAATAAATGATTAATAAATATTGATCATTAACAACTATGGATCAAATAATGCATATTACTTTATAACAAATGTCAATGAAATATTAATTCATTATTAATAACTAATAGTGAATTATTCTTGCTACTTCTTTAGGTCAAAATTCTTCAGGATTGTTTTTATTTTTAGCATTTCAACTGTATTATTCCTGAGTACTAATATTAAAGACATTATAAACAAAAGATTGGTGAGAAAAAAATACAGTGTTGGAGGAGAACTCTATGGATACCCTGGACCACCAAAAAGATAAACAAGTGGGTCCCAGAGCAAATTAAGCCTGAAACCTCACTGAAGGCAAAAAAAAAAAAAAAAAAAAAAAAAAAAAAAAGACAAAACTGAAGATGTCCTAGGTCAAGCACATCATGAGAAGGCAGGGTTCTTTGGAAAAGGCAGTAATTCTGGGGGGGGAAAAAAGAAGGCAGTAAGAAATGAAGAAGACCACAAAAGAGATGAACTGACTCCATAGACATGCATCTACAGGAGCTGAGCAGGCCTGGACATCGTAGACATCACTCATTCGATCACCAGGAGTCTGAGCCAACCTGATGGCATGTAACACACACAAATTTTAAGAAAATTACAAAACCCCACAACAATAGAATGAACAGAGTCAAAAGTAACCTGACATACAAGAATATACATATTTATATAACTAAGGTGTACATTTGTTTATTCATAAACATTCACTGTCCACTCTGTGGAAGGTACATGCAACCAGGTAGAAGAGTATTACCTCAAAAAAAAAAAAAAAAAATCATTCAAGAAAAAAGGAAGACAGAAGTAACTGAGTAAAGTGTTATTACTTCAGTCAAAGATTCCAGAAAGCTCTCATCGATGTCTCTAGTTAACCAAGAACTTCATTTTTTCAGTATTTCTTCTCTTTGTGGCACCATCAGTCTCTCCTTTTCTAGAGCACTCCTCCCTCCGTACTAAACAATCTCTTTTACTTACCATAATTAAAAAAAAAATACTATCACTTGTCCCTACTGTTCTTATTCATGAAACAATTCTTCCTACCATTTTCAGTCTACACAGCTTAGTTCCCACTTTCCCATTACAATCTCGCTTCCATTTCAGTCAGATCACTGAAATTGCTTTTATCATGATCCCAAAAGCCCTCTTGTTTCTAAGTCCAGTGTTTTTTTTTTTTTTTAAACAGAGAAATGAACAGCATTCCACATCATGAGTCATTCCCTCCTTCTTTAAACACTGCTATTTCTTTGTCCATTCCTAAGTCTCATTTTCAAGTTTCTACTCCTTAACTCCTCCTAAAATGAAGAATTTCTACAGGGCTTAACATTTTCTCTCTCCACACTCTTTCTCTTTCTCTAGATAATTAATATCATTCAATTCCATGGTTAAAACATGCAATATTAACTATCCAAATGTATATATCCAATCTAGATTTCTTCACTGAACTCAAGACTCACATTTAAAAGTGTCCACTGATGTCCCTTGTATGTCTGTAATGCATCTTAAATATAGCACATCCCACAGTGACACTTAGCCCAAAATCTATCTGTTCCTCTTATGTCTTTAGTAAATTACACCACCATTTACTCAAAGGTTCAACCCAATATTCTTGGTACACGTAATTTATGCCTTCCACCACTCTTCACACTCAGCAAATACTACTAGTTCCACTTCCACAATTGTTCTTGTTTATTTCTCTAGTACATTGTCCTAGTACAGCCATTATCACCTTTTGATTTGAGCAGACTCTCTTCTGGACTTTCTAGATGTGCTCCCTGCTGTTTTTTTCCTCACCCAGCAGCTAGATAGGTAAAGTGAAAAGTACATCTGATCTCTCTGTCTCTCTCTCTTTTTTCCCCAAACTCCTTGTCTTATCCTGGAATGTGCTACACCATTTTACTTTGTGGTCCACCTACTCTCTATTCCAATCACAGTGGCTCACTTCCAGTTCCTGAAATACTCCAGGCTCTTCCATGCTTGAATTATTTTGCTTATGCTATTTTTTCTTCTGCACAGAATGCGCTTTAACTAATCCTTTGCTTGGCTGAATCTCTCTTCTTTTAGTTGTCAATTTAAGTGTTACCTCAGAAAGAAATTCATTCATTTTATCAGCAGTTTATTTTTTTAGAGAATTTAACATTTTTATCATTGATTTATTTACTTAGTTCTTTGGTCTCTCTCCACAATCTATAAGCTCCACATAGGAAAGCACTCTTTCTGTTTCACTCACTTCTATCTGAATCCCCTAGCAAAATGCCTGGTGTATATTTAGCAAAATAAATATTTTCTAAATAAATATATTTTAAGTGAATGAATGAATTATATTCTAATATAATTTAAATTGATTTTCTAATTTTGGGGCCAGTTGTCTATTAAGGTCTAAAGAAAGTCATTATTTTTAGTACTAAATGATAGAAGCAAGAATTGGGTAAATTTAGTAGATTTAGCATTTAAAGTCAAAGAAAAGACAAGCCAACCATTAAATATCTGTTTTATGCATCAGCCTATGAGAAAGTTTGTTGTTACTTACGTGGCCTCCTTACTCAATTAAAATTCAGAAGTAAATACAACATTTTATGGAGATTTTTCCCCCCAATATCATCAGAAAATCATTTGGCATACTTCCCCAGTTTTTTTTTCTTTTTTGGTTTGTGAGGTTTTCATAGGATTATTGTGTAGAAATCTCTGTATTCATTATTTCTTTAAAGATTGTAATAGCATGATCAAATAGGCTAAATGATAAGTATCTCTGATGACAGAACTCATACTTTTTGCTTTTATATTCTGTAGTCTAGCTGGGAGTCTTTTCAGACAAAATTATGAATCATTTACTACAATCTAGCAAAGGGCCAAATGCAGCTAGTTCAACAGGGGCTGGTGTCTCATTTTAGCCTAACTTGTAATGTTACCACTTTTTAGCATGTAATAGTAAATCTTAAAGACAGCAAAATGGAAAACATAAGAAGTAAGAAGTCTTTTCTTGTCCCTTAGAAAAAAAATTGGTATTTACTTTTCATAATTTTATATATTCCTATTCTAATAATCAAACATCAGTGAAAATATTTATATATAAACACTATCAACATCATATTCAAGTAATTTTTAAAGTATTCTATCAGCAGCCTGTATGATTAGTATGAAGAATTGAATACTGATAATACCAGGCTATTTGAAGACATATTAATGAGTGATAAGTGCTGTAAAATAAGTTTAAAATTAAGGAAAAAAGTATTTGCTAAAAGCTAACTTCAAATGATAAATATTAATATTTGCCAAACATTTTACATTAAGAATCAGTCCAATTCTCTCCTTTTTTGCTCAGGAGGAAAATGGAAAATTTCCTCAGAAATTACAAAATTCAGATACTAATTTCACATGTACCTGCAACTGCTGGCAACATAACTTTCCCAAGAAGCAGCATCATATGTGGAGAGAGACTTCTGAGTGACCTACATCTAAATCTGAACATAAGTCTGAAATCTTCCTGGTTATACAATTTCCTCCTTATGAATCTATTGATTTTTTAATTTTTAAAGTTAGAAAGATAGCATCTTCCACAAACTTTTGGGGATAATTATTATAAATGAGATACTACAATTAAAGCAGTGGGCACTTGGAGGTGCTCAATTAATATTATTTCCTATGATCCTAGAGAAAAGTAAAGAAATTAAATTTTATCAAATGCTTGCTAGTCTTTCACAAACATTCTCATACCTGGTAGGCAAAGCTTCTATCTTCCCTGCAGAGCTGATAGTACTATCATTATTTCTACAAGTTGATACTCAGGTAAATAACTTGCATACTGTACAGCTGGTACACTGGGACACCAAGTGTTTGAACTTAGATCTTAAAAAATTCTAAAGCCATTTTCTCTCTCCCTTTGCTTGATGCCTCAAGAGAAGTTTTCTGTCTGAAGTACTCTACCAGGAAGAGGTCACACTTGTGTGATGCATGGGATCAAATCCAAGAAATAGGATAGAAGATTGCTTAAAAGAAATTAATAGTAAATCAAGAGGACAGTTGTAAGTAAAGCAATTCACTGAAAGCCTATAGTTTAAACTTCATAGTCCTTTCTTTCCCACTCCCAGGACTGGATCAGCAAGCCTCCAGGAAGCAAAAGACTTTGTAGAGAAGCCCAGACAAATAAGATGTATTTCTAAAGCCTATGGAACAAGACGAAACTTTTGAATTTATCACTATTGTTTTTAATAGGTTGTTTACTCTTCCCTGTTTTTGACTATCACAGATTAATAATGGTGAAACAAGGCAAACGCTGTGGATAGACTACAAAATGAACTGTTTCAGTAATTCCCTCTAGATAAATATCCAAATCCAACCCCATCTTATGTATCAGAGGATAAACCCAAGGTTGTATCAATTGCTGTTGAAAATGAAGCCGTGGAAACCACCCAGCGGCAACACCTGGAAGCAAGGTGCATAATGAGCTCCAGGTGGTCTGCTTTGTTTCCCCTCCACAGCGTAAGAACTATAGTTTCCTAAGGGGCTCCCTGACCCTTTGCTCCCAGTGGGTGCTCTAAAGAAGTTGTGGTGGCCAAAACTGATTTGATTAGGAGAACGCCATTTGAAAATATTTAAATCTTTTCTCTTAAAGTTGATATTATTTCTCAAAAACAACATCCCACCTTCCAGAAACTATCTGTTCAAAACATTACATGCAACTATCTGTTCTTAGCATTAAAATTTAGCTCATAAATATCTTAAAACATTTGAGAGTATTTTATTTAATTTCACCCTCAAAATACTTTTTTTCAATCAATATTTGGCTAGCTTTGAGAAATCTGGCAATCATGTATTATTTGGTAATGAGGATGACTGGCCAGCTCACTTTCCCTCTGCCTTTGAAACCAAATCTGGAAAATATTTATTCTTTCTTAAAACATCTAGCTACTTCATTTTTACCTCCCTTCTCATTTAGATTCAAAATTGGTATAACCTATGATTTACACAGTAACCATATTCATAAAATAAACCAATGCATTTATTGTAAGTATGAGATACCTACTGGGACAGTATAATAGTTGAAACATAAACTGAATCAGAGAATCTAAGACATGTGGTCAAAGAATACACAGTGATTGCTGATAATTGTTTTCCTAAAGCCTTCATTATTGTTTGCTGTTTAAATAAATAACTCAAAAGTATAACTGGTTTGTTTCACAAGTGTTTCCTGGTAGCCAAGATGTTTATAAACTGTTTCTGATAGATGCTAAAACTCCTGCCTATGGTCACTGAGCAGAGAATACAAGATACTGAACTGCAAAGCAACAGAAGCAAAAACTTTTCCGGGGAAGTGTTCATAAGGAGTACAGAAATGACAGAACAGATAAGGAAAGAATTCCAGAGCTTCTCCTATGGATATCTGGATATCTCTCATAGCCTAGGTATCTGGGAAATAACTCATTTCATGGAGGAAATGAACCATGTGACCCAGAAAATAGCACTGTGTGGGGACACACAGGAGAACCCAGGGAGACAGAGAGGAAGGTAGCGTACAGTAAGATAACACCAAGCTTGGACCTCAGCCAGTGTTAGGCTTGAGTGGCTCATTCAGTAATGGAGGATGCAAATGTGCCTGTAGAGATCTCTTAGATGTCAACATGAAAACACACACACATACACACAAATAGCACACACAAGGGAATTTTGAGTGAGGTTGGGAAGCACCATTATGAGACCTTAAGCTGGACTTTGTGAGGTGGCAGCATGATAGAACATGTCTGCATCTTAAACAGAATGATTGTTGCTATTTTTTTAAAACTTTATTTTTTAAGAGCAGTTAAGGTTCACAGCAAAAGAAGAAACAAAGATTTTCTGCTCCCACACATTCATAGCCTCCCCATTACCAACATTTCCCACCAGGGCGGGTACGTTTGCTAGAATGAATGAACCTGCACTGACACATAATCACCCAATGTGCATAGTTAACATCAGGATTCACACTTAGTGTTGTACATTCTATGGGTTTGAAGTTTGTTGCTCTTTTTTAGTTGCACCCACATTTTCTTCTAATGATAGAGTCCTTGTTAATGGGAATAGTCCATTTATTTCTGTAGCAGATTTCCTAGTTTTGCTGATGGGGATTTGAGTCAACAAAATAGTGTAAGAAGAAAAACAAAGCAAAGTGTCCCAGGTGTAATTTCTAAGGATATTCCAGGACAAGTGTTACATCAAATTAGATCAAAGAGGTAGCCTGCAGAATCTATTCATTCATCTAGACTGCTACTTTTGCACCGTGTATTGAGCACCTTCCACATGGCTGTCCTGGAGCCATGGGCAGATGATATGTCCTGAATGAACACACAGTGCTGTGCTCTCAAAAAACCCACTGACAGACAAATAAAGAGATGGTCCTAATGAGAGAGATGGAAATTAAGGGTCTTACAATGACTCAGTTGCCAAGTGAATGTCAGTTATTCCAGACTGGAGAGGGGGCCACAGAAAGGAGGATGGAAGAAAACTTCTCATATATGGCATGTCGCCCAAGGTAAGACTTGAAACAACAATTGATAACAATTAAAGGCAGTCTTCTGAGAGAGCCTTTGAATGAGATGATGATTACCTGACTTGCCAAATGCATCATTAATACAATTATAATTGTATTTACCAAACATAGTGGCAATAGATGGTATAACAAGAAATCATATAACAGAAATTAACTAAATGTGGACATTTTATTACATAATTTTTAGCTCAAGAGGCATAGTACTCACCTCTAAGCAGAGTGCTAACTCATACTTTTAAATCTCTCTAATTCAAGTACTGCAAAGATGACCCCTCAAAATAATTCGCACATTAAGACTAGAATTCTACATTCTGTTACTTTTATGGACATGTAAATGGACTCAATTTAAGGCATTCTCTGCATCCCTATTTGATTGTTTTTCTAAGAAAGAGTGGACAGAACTGAGAGAAAACCTATGTAGCAAGGTTCTCTTTCTTTAGTCCATCTGTCTCTTCAGTCACTGATTAATGACTCTATCCTTGGAAAAGTTCAGCCGTTTTGGAAAAATAGCAATGGCACAAATTTAGAATATGTTAGTAGATAGAAGATTTATGCTGTGCTTCCTTTACTTTGGCATATTTGTATAAAATATCAAGATACTATAAATTAAGAAAATGGAAATCTTGATTTAAAAGGTGTCCTTTCCTCATTCTCTATTTTGGTTTTCTTGTAGCTACTGTCACATAACCATTCATATACATTTGTATGTCTATGAACTTGAAAACTGTATTATCAATTTATCTATAAATACATACACATTTTAATCTTTTTTGTGCAACACATATTTCAATGGATTGGGTGCTGGATCAAACAAATGAGCTTCTTGCTTTCTCTAGTATAAATTAGACAATAGGAACACAAACATACAAGCATTAAAACTGCTACATTTTGTAAACACTAATAAAAAATATATATCCATTTTTAAAATGTTAGTAAATATTGGTTATGTGGGGGGAAAAATAAAAAGTCAACTGGAAAACCTTTCGACCATTAGAACTGAAAGAGACCTCTGAGATCATCAAGGTCGGCAGCCTAGTTGTATAGAAGGGAAAATTGGAGCAGTTTCAGATGTGGGTGTAGAGGAAGAAAATCATAACATTACCTCCCACTGGTGGAGTAAAACTGTTTGCAGATCAGATTTCTGAATGCTCTGAGCAGGAAAGGTTGAGCTCTCTGTCCAAATGATCAGATAAATTATCAGCCTGAAAACAACAAGGGTTTTTCAAATGGAAACAAATTTCCCTTGCAAAGCAATACAGCCGGAAGGCCTTCTGAATTCCTGTTTGGGTTGCAAACCCTTCTCTTATACCTTTAAGCAATTCCTTTTCTCAGAATCAGATACCTTATATAAATCTTTCATCGCCATCTTAAAACAAGCCTCCCTGTTTTTTTGTATGTTTGTTTTTGTTTTTGTTTTCCAAAAGTACAGAAAAGAACCTCAAGGATTGATTTTAAGCTTTCCTTATGGTCAGACTGACTAGTGCTGTTAGGTTTCAAAATATATATTCCCAATTTCTGGGCTAAGAGATGAAGCTTCACAGTACCCTCACCCCCCGAACACCAGGTTTTCTTCCTTTTTGTGAATGGTCATATGCTATCAATTAAAATGAAAGACCATGAAAGTCAGTTTTAACAAGTCCATCTCAGTGTAACCGGGGGCAGATGATCCCAAATGTTATGTTGCAGCCAAACAAGCAATAACATAAAATTAATATTTACTTTTTTCTGGCCCAAAGGTAAATTGCATTACTATATAAATGCGTAACATATAAACCCTAATTTGCAAATATTGTAATAAAGATCTGAAATGAATGTGTAACATGGAAATACCACAAAAGTCTTGGCTTTATTTTAGCAACTCTGTGTCACCAATTTATGTCCAAAGGTAGTCCTAGTCATCAGCACTGACACTGACAAAGCCTCCCCTAAAACAGGCGGGGCCGAGTTCTCCATACCTGGTGTACTCAATTAAGCTTGCTCATCAATGCACTGACTCACTCGCTGATCTGTCACTGCCTTTCGTCATCAATTTAAAACATCTTCATCTGAGAGTAATTTACGGAAACCCGTGGTCCTTGAAAATGAAAATCACACCATGCTGTTTTCAGGTTTTGTCGTCGTGTTTTCCCTTTTCTCAGGAACACAAACAGCGAGGCAGACCACCCGAGCTGTCCCAGTCACATCGCGGTCTCCTTTCATCTTTCTCACATAAGATGTTCCTTCTTTATTTATTTCTCCTGTTCTGACATAAATAGAAAGCCCTAAAATTTGAATGTTTAATCTAGAAAAAAATTTCACTCCTCGTAGAGGAGTCTTGGTTGATCGATTACTCTACTAATAATATCAGCTCATCTAAGTAATTAAATCGTTATGTACTAAATAGTCTCTGGGACACCTGTGAGCACCCTGTGTCACAAAAATGTAAGAATCACGTGTAATTAGCTTTATTGAATTCTCTGTGAGATATAAAACTTTCAACCTACCTGTGTCTTATAATTAAGAAACTAAGTGTTTTTATTTATTTAAGCTGTATGGTCTGTTCACTACAATAAGTTTGAAATCACCTACAGTGGGGAAAACACAGCATAAATGATTACCACATTTATGGAAATGAAATAGAAGAGAAAACTTGGACATTGAAGCAATAAAAATAAAAATGCCCTGTCAACTAAAGCAAGCTGATTATTAATTAATTTCTGATTTTCTGAAATGCAAGGCAAATTCTTAGTTATGCTTCAAGACCCAGGTCAGATGGCACCCTCTCTATGAATCCTCTTCTGAATCCTCTTCTGAATCCCGGCAGCCAGTAGCTCTTTTCTTCTCCAGAGCTCCAGTAGCCTTTTATACTTAAGTTAATTTGAGTACTTGTCTCATTTTTGTTGCAACACTTTGTTTATAAGTCGTCCTTTGCGCATATGGTCAACTCTTAACTCCTCATAATGAGGAACCCCCGTCTTTCTGTGGTCCAGTAGTTAGCATTCATTGTTAAATCAGAGGGTTAGCACCCTCTGGTAAACTGTTTCTCCTGCTCTCTGCAAACACTGGCTCTTTTTCATCACCCTTTGAGTTCTGAAATATTATGTATAGGCTGACTCTTTCAGTCTGAAAACTTGTAACACCCTTCTTTGATTAGGATAAAATTTCTTTTCATAATATTTAATCATTTCTAAGTCTCAATTTTCCTCATACTCTATTTCTAAAACTTCTAGAAAGATATTAGAGCTCCTAAATTGATTTCCAATAACCCATCACTGTTGAACTCATATTTTTTACAATTTTGTCCTATGTTCTGTCCATTTATCAATTTTTTCCCAAATAGATCATTAATTTGATGTTTGCTTTCCTTTATAAACTTTCAGAAATTATGTTTTGTGTTCTAAAATTTTTGCTTGTTTTTAGTAGTAGTCTGGTTTTCCTTTCTTCTTTTTTAAATTATTTGCTCAAACAAATTTTACTGAGAAAGTGCACAGAATATTTTTCAGGTCCTCTTATGTTCATTGAACCATTTCATTATCCTCTGTAGTCCACTGTTCTGTTTCTTTAGCTTATTTCTTTCCATTTAGGTTGTTGGTTTGCTTAAAGTTTCTCATAATCTTTAGTTGGTGATTAAATTTATGAATAAAAACTTGATTGATGAATTAAGGTAGATGTTACAATCTCTCTGTGTAGGACTGGATCTATTTCCCCAAAAGGCCTTTCCATGGAATGAACAGGCTGCTTTCCCATCTGTGTAAATAGGTGAGGACATGTGAACTGGTTGGTTATGTGGATATACAAGCAATAGAAATGAAGATTCTGACATTTTAGGACATGGGTCCATTGGGTAAGCAGGCGTGTTGCCCAAATGCCAAAATAACAAGAACATTAGTTTGGGAATTACTTCAAAATGTTCTTCTGCCAGTCTGAGAGGTCTTTCCTTATCTGTTCCCTCTGTGTGATTATAGAGCTTTGATGTACCTAGAAGTCATCTCTGCTTCTATCTCAGGTCACAAATGTCACACTGGTTTGCTAGTCCACCCTATACAGTCTATTTAGTTTTTTAGGAATGAGGTTATCTGGCTTAAAGTAGGCAACAAATGTCACTGCTCTCAGTCACTCTGTAGGGATGTGGTGAATGGTTACCTCAGTCCAGTTAGCCTAAAGATGGATTTTCCTATAGTTGTGCTGATTACTGTTTCACAGCTCTCCCAGATCTCACATGCCTGCTGACTGCAGTTGAAGTTTTCCCCAACATAGCCAAGGTGTCTCCTTCGACAGTGTTAGATTCCCTATGCTTTTTCCCAGTCTCGGTTATTTGTAACAGGATCTTATTCTGCAGAAATCATTTACAATTTCAGTCGTGTTGGTAACATCACTTCCTATTTGCAACACAGTTATGGATTTCCCCCTTTGAAACAACTTGGTTGTTTCAGTGGAACTGGGAAGAGAAAAAAGGTTAAACCACTTCCTTTGTTCATCATCACTGAACTAAGGCTCTGTGAGCTTGCATTGCCAGCTGTATTTAGATTTAGTTCTTCATTTGGACTATGGACTTCTAAAGATAACAAGCGTTTGTTATATTTGTTTAACTGATTTCCCATTCTTTAGAATGCTTCATATGTCTAATTATTAATCTTTAGAAAGGTTCTAGTCTTGTTCAGAAAATTACAAAAGCCAGACTCACGGAAATTGTCATTTGGCCTTCAATAGCCTTCAAAATGTGAAGGTCAGTTAAATTTAGGCTCAGGGCTGAATCCGACACCTGAGTCACAGGTTTCAATATAGCTGTGAATATTAAAGGGATAAAAATGTACTTGATACATTCCTTTTAATAAGAACAAAAGTAGGCTTCTTAAATGTTTTTTAATCTTCTAATCAATTTAAAAATATATCCAAAGTCCAAGTAAAATCTAAATAATTTAGATTATATAATATTTCATATTATACTATGTAATTATGATACATTGTATAAAATTATACTGTGTTTATATACATATTATGTTTATATTAAAATTTTCCTAAATAAAAAGCAAAAATAGTTCTCAATTTTGTTTTCAATTCCTTTATCATCTTTGATAAAAATTATCTTTCTAAGAATTTGATTTAACTCACCTTCCTCTAAAATCACTGACCATATGTTCATTTAATCTCATAATTATAGGCAGTCTTCTATTACTTTGCATTTAGTGAGAACGAGAGACATTGACCTTCTCAGATTGCTCTGAAATTGCCAGTGCTCTTTGAAAAAACAATAATAGCTTTAGCTTCTCTTTTTTACCATTTAAGTTCTGTATTATTTAGAAATTCTGAAGATAAATTACACTTTCTATTTCCATTGTGTCATTCCATCTTGAGTCAGAATAGAGCATGGATTTTTTTGTTGTTGTTTCCTATTGAAATTTATTTCATTAAATTTTTTTAATAAGGCAAAGCAATATTATTTTTCAAAATTTTCCTAGATTTTCCTTTCCCTCTCTTTCTAATCCATTAGAACTCATTTCACACACCTCAAAATATACTTTAAATATTATCTAAGTACATGCTTACTGTGAAATCAAATCTAATCCTCTACAATCAACTGTTAAAAAATTAAATGTGTAATTAATCATTTTTATGTTTCTCAAGAAAGGCAATACGCAGATTAGATAATATAAAAATTTATTTCTCAAGTAATCTATTACACTGAATAAATTAAGGCAAAATGTACATGAATGAAAGACTAATACTAAATATAAAAGTATTTGCATGTAAAATGTGGAATTAAGGGCTTAGGTGAGTTGATGCAGGCTGGAATAATTAGCATCAATGCTGAAGTGGTAACACTTTCTTTAACAGATAATTTTCAGTTTTGTGTATTTGGGAACTCAATTTCAATTTTTATCTAGAATAATCAAGCTAAAGATGGTTAGTTCATAAAATGGAAATCAGAGGTTTGTGAATAAAATCACTGCATGCTAACACAATTATTTACTTTGAAAATACATCATTGCCATGTAGATTGCAGCACTCCTACACATCGGTTAGCGTGCTCTCTTCCCAAAGGGGTAATGGAAAGTTAAAATGCCTCTACATGGATGTAGATTCGAATTAAATAAATAGTGTGATATTGATAGTACTCTGCAAGAACATAATAGATATCAATAAATGGTTGCCAAAAATTATGAATTAATTAAATCATTGATGGATGATCTCATCATATTACAATAGCATGACATAATTTCAGGTTATTGTCCTTCTTATGGAAATTAGATCTAATATTTTATTTTATTTATTTTATTTTACTTATTTATTTACATGGTTTCCTCTCTCATTAATCTGTGAGATCCCTGAACATGGGGACTTTGTTCCATTTATTTCTTCTTTTAAAATATTTCATTTATTTATTTTTAGAGTGAGGGGAAAGGAGCGAGAAAGAGAGGGGGAGAAACATCGATGTGCGAGAGATACATTGATTGGCTGCGTCTCACACACCTGCAACTGGAGACCTGGCCTACAACCTAGGCATGTGCCCTGCCTGAGAATCCAACTGTCTGCCTTTTGGTTCGAAGGCTGGCACTCAATCCACTGAGTCACACCAGCCATGACTGTCTTATTTATTTCTATATCACCTGTGCCCGGCAGAATGCCTGACATTATTAGATGCCCAGTTTTGTTTTGCTTTTTTAATTTAAATAAAGTGTTTTTGTAATTAGTCAAAATAGATTCTTCTATATCAGAAGTTTGGGAAATTTTCCAGCTCTAAAGGACATAGAGTTTTAAAGATGGTATTTATTGGGAAAACAGCCTAGATATATTAACTTCATGAAGGTACCCATTATTAAAAGTAGCACCAATCAGAACACATCTACCTGAGTCTTATGCACAAATATGGTAGATCTGGGCATGTTCTGTTGTGTGAGTTGCATTTTTCAACTCCATAAAAATTCTCACTCAGTTCCTTACGTATTCTTTCCTTATTTCTACTGCAAATATTTCCTTGGCTTTGCATCTCTGAGGACCATCATCCAACCACTGGAAAGAGCTGCTATTTATCACAACTATATTGCCTTCCCAAGAATTCTATTTAATCCAGGTCCTACTACTAATTGTATGTGCTCAATCAGTACCAACTTGACTCTCAGTCTCCAATCAAAAAAGTAGTTCAATGAACTTTCCGCCTGCTCTCTGCTATCTCAGTTTATGGCATACTCATGGACCTTATTAGTAATATTAATAATAAAAATAGATAACATTCATTGAGCACATATACAGATATCTTTTCCTACCTGCTCATATGTCTATTTCTCCAACAAAACTCCATATAAAAATATCTCAATATTTGATGAATAATTCATTAAATTAATTAGTATATTTTTCAAATAAAACAAACAATTAAGGTAAGCAAATTATAAATTCTTGGCTGAGTCTCTCTCTTGGATAAAACTGCCTTGTTTTCTACTTCCTATTTTCCTAGCACTGAGAAAATCAATTCCTTGTCTTTTTCTAGGTTTCAGGCAGGACTACTTCTTTTCTATTCTGATACATGTAATACAATGATAGAATTTCTTATAGCAGACATCCTAATGATATTGGAGAAAGCACCTATTTTCATCAGCAATACTTTTATAACTATATTTTGGAGATTTCTTCTTATTTTGATATTAAAAGTCACAAAGAATATTTGCCTTTGGCATGAGAGCCAAAACAAGCTGAATAAGCGATTAAATTACCATTATTGTTGTTTTTAACCTACTAAAGAGCTGAAGAGGGGAAGAACCTTAGCCGAACTAAATTCCAAACAGTGACAAGGCCTTCATAGAAGGGAAGAGACATGTACCTGCTCGCATGTTTGGTGGAGTGGAGAGAGAAGAAGAAAACTGCCATTAAGGGATACAAAATGGAAGAAACCAGCCCAAACTTGAATGAACGTCTATGACCATGGGCCGCTGGCATGACAGATACCATTTCAAGAAGAACCAGTCAGAAAGCAAACCTGCACTCATCCCAAACTCTTTTCCCAGAGGTCTCCATACCTACTATACTAAAGGCCTGCAGCAAGGCCGCAGCAAGGCCGAGAGGTCCTCCGAGGTGGGTACCCATCCTAAAACTATAGCAGGCACCTTCAAAAGGCTGGAGATAAGAGCTGCTGACAGAAATCCCTCCAAGGCATTCCAGCTTTGACAGCCTGCAGCCACCCTCCCAAAGCTACCTGTGGAATGGAAGGACAGAGACAGAAAATATATAATGCAAAAAGGGCTGGCAGCTTAACTTTAAAGTGGAGGCAAAATTTCCATGGCTCAGAAAGCTGGTGATTTTGTTGTAAAACACTAAGCTATCTCTGGAATCATGCCAATATGCAGAATTATCAAAGAGGGATTATAAAATAATTACAATAAAAGTAACAAAAAAATGGATCACATGTATGAAGAGATGAGGAATTTTAGTGGAAAAATGAAAACTCTGAAAAAGAACTAAAAGAAAATGATATAACTATAACATGTTAGAAATGAAGAATTCATTGGAAGGGCTTTAACAATTGGACACAGAAGAAGAGATCAGTTCACTGAAAGTCAGGACAACAGAAAATATCCATACTGGAATATAAAGAGAAAAAATAGTAGGACATTCACTACTGTAGATCAACAGTAAAGAGTCAATATTCATGTAAAAGTAGTTCCAAGAGAAGAGGGAAGAGAGGAAAATGAAAGCAATATTTTTAAAAACATTGGCTGAGAACTTTCCAAATTTTAAGAAAAGCATACTCCCAAAGGTGCCAGAAACTCAATGAAACCAAAATAGAACAAATCCCAAGAAAAATCACATCTAGGTACATCACAATCAAAATGCTGAAAACCAAAGATAAAGAACAAATAGTCAAAGCAGCCTGAGGAAAAAAGATACAATTACATGGACAAGAACAACAATAAGGTTAATGTCTAACTTTTCTTCAGAAAAAAAGCCAGAAAAAAAGGGGACCTGCACCTTTAAATTACTGAAAGAAAAAAATAACCTAGAATTTTATACTCAACAAAATACATCTTTAATAATAAAAGAGTTATAAATTTTCAGACTGACAAAAATCTGATACAATTTGCTTCTAGCATACCTGTATTATATGAAATACTAAAAAAGACAAAACAAATACCAGTTGAAAACTTGAATCTGCAAGAAGAAATAATGAGCATCAAAACCAGAAAATATTGGGATAAAATATAAAATACTTGTATTTAAAATATATATTATTAAATATTTATATTAAAGATATATATTTTTTAAATAAATAATATATTTGGTGTTTATAACATATATAAAGTAAAATATACTGCAATTAGAGCATAAAAACTGGGATTGTGCTGTTTAAGATTCAGGCGGAAGTATACAATTATTTGAAGGTGCACTGTGATAAATTAAAGATACATATTACTCTCTATTTTAGAGTACCCACTAAGCATACACACACATACACATAAAGAAGTATACATAAAAAGCCAAAAGAGAAGTAAAATTAAATATGAAAAAATACTTGATTCATTGAAAACAAGGTAAAAAGTGAGGAACACATATTAAAAATTGTGAGAATAAAAGACAGAAAACTGCACAAGATCAACAATTAAAATAAAAATTAAAAAAAGATTAAATGAGAAAATAAATAGCATATTTAAACCCTACAATATCAATAATATCAAACTAAAAAAAGAAAGGCCCAATAGATGCTGTTTTTAAGAAACATGATTAACACAAAGACACAGTAAAGGGTTGAAAGTAAAGAAGTAGAAAAAGATATACATACAAATGCTAAGCATACTACAACTAATGTGGCTTTATTACTATCAGACAAAGAAGACTTCAAGACAAAGAGAAGATAAATGAAAATAAAGATAAAGAGAGAGATTCCAAGATGATAAAAGGATAAACCCATAAAGAAGACATAATCTGTTTTCCCCCACATAACCAATGTCCAAATTTTATTCCTTAAAATACCCCATTAAAAAGAGCAAATAAATTCAACCCATTTGCTCTTTTATCATCTACTTAGACCCATAACTCTTTCCTATGCATTTCTCTTTAGAAACTATTTATAGTATTTCCCATTTTTCTCTCTAATTATTTTTTTTCTCATTATGAACATGCAGAAATAAGGGGAGAATTGGGAAACAGCTCAGTAAATTAAAATGTACCAGGCTCTTGCTAAACCAATGTGAATTGTGTACGTTGATAAACACCTAGTAAACATTCACAAATCACTTCTATTGCAAGATATACAATCTGCAAATCAAAATCTTAATTAGCAGGTAATGACATTTGGAAGAAAGGGTAATGTTAAGCACACAAAAGCAGTGTGGTTGAAAAAAATTAGACTTTTCCTACCTTCTTATAAAAATTAATAAAGGAAAGAAAATATATCCAGTGATTATAATAGGTGTTATAAATAAACACGTATTGGCAATTTGAAACTTTTTTTATCATTTTTTATTCTTCGAATATAGTTGTTTCCATTTTCCTATCACCACTTTCCCCACATCCCACCCTCCATCCTTCCCCATTTTGACTTTGTCCATGGATCCTTCGTACATGTTCTCTTAAAGGCGACTGTAATTAATAGAATATTTGAACAATACTAATCACGAACTCAAACTAAATGACACTTATAAAACATTATACTCAATACACGTTTTTAAAGTGCACATGGAACATGGATTATATGCTGAGCCATAAAATAAATCTCAAATATAAAAAGACTGAAATAATGTATAGTCTTCAGCCACACAAGCATTAAATTAGAAACAAATAATAAGTTGTCTTGATTTGGAAAATCTCAAAACATTTTGAAATTAAGCCATATACAATAAATATACATCAAAGAAAAAAATAGACAATTCTTTGAATTTAAAACAAAATATTTTGAACTAAAAGAATGAAAATATAAGATATCAAAATATTTGAGATTCAGTAAAAGTAGTGCTCAGAGGGCAATTTAACACTATACTAAATAGGCATTAGAAAAAGAAAAATTCGTGAGATCTTTAAGTTTACATTTAAAATTTTAGAAAAAGAAAAGAACATTAAATCTCAAGTAAAGAAAATAACAAAAATAAGAGAAGAAATTAATGTAATAGAAAACATATACAAACAGCAAAAAAATTAACAAAACCAAAGGTTACTTTATTGAAAAGGCTAATAAAATTGACCAATCTAAAGACTACTCAAGAAAATTATAGTATACACAACATGAACTATCCCAGAAAAAGAAGAAGGATTATTGCTACAGTTGCTAGTAGACATATTTTTCACCTTAGATAAGATGTACAAATTCCTTTACAGACAAAAATTATCACACCTAATAAAAAACCAAAATTTTTTAAACCTAAAGTAGGCTGTATCTGTTAAATAAATTAAATTTACAATTAGGAACTTTTCCACAATGAACACTGTAGTCCCAGAAGACTTCACTACAAAATTTATCACACATTTAAGAAAGAAATAATACAAATCTTCTGTAAACTCTTTCACACAAAAAGGGAAAGGATACTTCCCAACTCATTCTAGAATATTAAAATTACCCTCATATCAAAAGAAGTATAGACTAATATTCCTCAAAACATTAATGCAAGATTCTTAACAAAGTATTAGCACATCAAATCCAAAAGCACATATAAAGAAAAATACTTCATTACCTTCTGAGGTATATCCAATGAATGTAAGATTGGTATAATATTCAAAATTTAATCAATGTAAATTACTATTCTACATGCAATTAAAGAGAAGTTAGGATTACCTTTATAGATAATAGAAAGATAATAGGATTATTTTAACAAATGCAAAAAAGTATATGACAAAATTCAACACTCATCGTCAATAAAAATTTTAACAAACTAGAAGAAAAAGGAATTTCTTCAATCTAATATAGGTTGTCTATAAAAAGCCTGTAGCTAACAGCACACTCAGTGGTGAAGTATTAAATTAAATCCTTTTCCTCTAAAATTGGGACAGGACAAAGATTCCCCATTCTTGCCCACGTAGAAGAGAAAGAAATAAAAGGAAAACAAAACAAAACAAAACAAAAACCAAAAACCCTATGAGATGGGAGGCAGTTAAACTCTCATTATTTACTGATGACTTGATTATGTACGTAGAAAAAAATTTTTTGTAATTTTTAAAATACTTAAAATACTAGTAAGTAAATTGTACATTTATATGCTAACAACAAACAATTGGACAATATGTTTAAATATTTATTATACTATCAAAACCTTCAAATACATAAGAATGAATCTAATAAAATGTGTGTAATACTTCTACATTAAAAACTATAAAATAATTCTGAAATAAATTAAAAATACCTGAATTAACAGAGATAAATAGTTAGTGAAACAGAATAATAATTATAACACTAGGTTCACATATATATATGGCCAAATGATCTTCAATCAAGATATAAAGTAAATTCAATGGGACTAGAAATATCTTTTTGTCCAGTTTTATTGAGGTATAACTGACAAATTATAAGTTATTGAAAGCATACAGTGAAATGATTCAATATTGTGAAAAGCTTTTCCGTATCCATTACAATTAATACATCTATTGCCTTGCACATTTGCCTTTTTTGTGGTAAAGTTCATTTAAGTCCTGCTCTTAGCAAGTTTCAATTATACAATACAGTGTTAACAGCTATAGCCACCATGTTATGCTTTGCTCATTTTATAACTGAAATATTTGTACCCTTTTATCAACCTATCCATATTCCCCAATTCACCAGCCTCCAGCAATCACTTTCCTACTTTCTATTGACAGAAATGCAATGTTTTAAAAATATTCCACATGTAAATGAAACCATGAAGTACCTAACAAATGGTGTTAGAACAACTGAAGTATGTACAAAAAAAAGAAAATGAATGACAACCCCTATCTCACTCCAAATACAAAAAATTCAAGTTGTGTTATACTGGCAGCTGACTTAGAACTGGTGCAAAGCAGGGAGTCCAACTATTAAAATAAAACAAGATTTCTACTTCTAACCAACATGAAGAAAAGACTGAATTTGCCCTCCTAACGGAACCAATCTAAAAACAAAGTATATGAAATAGTAGTTTTGAAGCACTGCCAGAGAAGAACAGCAGTTCCTAGGAAAAGGGTAATGAACCAGCTGTACCCCAGTGCTGTCCCAGCTTCTGGCCTTGAGACAGTTACGGGGTGCAGTACAGAGGAGACGAACTCCTTCAGAATTATACAGACTCCCTGAGTTGAGGAGAGCAAGGAGGCTACAGTCACAGGACAAAGGACAGGAATGTAGGAAGAAAGTAGGAATCAATATGATGAAAGTTATCAAATATCAAACACGACTTGGTTTTTCTTTCATTCAACAAATCCTGTTTATGTTCTTTCTGCGATAAGGGTAGTTGACCAAATCTTGGGTTATTTATTATTCTTTAAAATTTTAGTAAGGTTCAAAGTTGGTTAGTTGAGAATGGTTAATGTGGTTACTTGGTGTAAATTATCTGTATGATACTAAATGGCTAAATGAGCGCTGGTCGTCACAGAAAGTTGGGATAATCTTCAGAGCACTGGCCCTCCACTGTGTTCTGTCCTGAACTACAGAGTAAGCAAAATTACACGGTATTCCTCACAGCTGCTTTGTTTCACCCTCAAGTGAATTTTAGCAATGAGTGAAATAATTTTTGCTCAAAATAATGTAGAAGGTAGGCACAGCCCTTTACTACTCAGGCTGGAAACTTCAGAAGGAATGTGATAAAAAAAAAAAAACACACACACACACACAACTTTTTCCAGGCTACTTGTAAATTAAACAATGTCACATATGTTAATTTTATCAATTAAAACTTAAAACTAAAACTCAATTTCTATTTTCAGTATTAATTCTTTAATCCCAAAGATGACCTTAAGTACAACAAAAGCAGAAGAATTATGGTCCCCACAGTTATTTTTAGATTAGCAAGAAAATTATAAGCCATACCTCTCAAACATATA
The DNA here is from genome assembly GCA_039655065.1 of Glossophaga mutica. Classification (NCBI taxonomy): domain Eukaryota; kingdom Metazoa; phylum Chordata; class Mammalia; order Chiroptera; family Phyllostomidae; genus Glossophaga; species Glossophaga mutica. The sequence continues at coordinate 148,323,477 of CM077306.1, forward strand.
CAATTGAACAAAAGAGTACATTATTTATACTCACTAGTACCAGCCTTCATAAAAAAGACAATAGCCAACTCTAGTAATATACTCAGGATTAAGTTAGTACAGGTATCTAGTTAAAATCTAGCTCCTCATCCCCCACCCCATCAACGACATTAGTTCTCAACTGCTGCATAGTAAATTACCCAAAATTTAGCAGCTTGAAAAATAACAGACATTTATTATTGCGGTTTCAGTGGATCAGAAATTCAGGCATAGATGGCACTGGCTCAGATTTCTCTCAGCCTGCGGCAGTCACAACTGAATTGGGCAGGGAGGTGCTGGGGAGCATCAACTTTAACGCTTACTCAAGTGGTTGCTGCTGGCCTCTGTTCCTCACCATGTAGGTCTTTCCACAGGGCTGCCTCAGGATTTATAGCTGTGATTCAGGAGGGAATGAGAGAGCTCAAGCACCCCAAAGGTGGAAGCCACGGTCTTTCATAACCCAGGCTTGGAAGTGGCATCCCCTCACTCCTGCTGTATTCTGTTCACTAGAAGCAAGTCACTAAATCAAGCCCACACTAATTCCCTGAGAATTACATCTCAGAGTCTGTCTACTACATCATCCTTAACACAAACACTAAGAGAAATTATATCATTTCTATTTCACAACTCTGATGATGTAAAGAGGATAATTGAAATCCCCACAAAAATGCAACAAATTAGTTCTACAAATCATGATAGAACGATTCCCACAATTTCTGGCCATTTAGTAGGTTTCTGGGATCAGAGCCTAATGCTGCTCTCTGACTGCCTTCTCAAAATTCCTCTGAGAAAGAAGACGGATTCTCCACTCAGTGTATCACATGCTCCATGGAACTGGCTCCAAAGTGTGGCTGAATGAATTACAGCCCAGGAGTCAGAAGGACTGTATTCTGATTCCAACTCTGATAAATTTTCTGGGTATCAATTTCTCTATGTATGAATTTAATGCTTTAAAGAGTTCCTTTTGTTCTGCCAGCATTCAATGAATAGCAATTGGAAAAATAACCGAGTGATATTACTTTTATAGTTCACCCTCCATTGTTTTTCTGCATATGTAAGGTAAATCTAGAAGTCTTAATTGGGCTGCTTACATTTCTAATGCAACTAAAGTCTCAAAGGTACTCCAACACCAAGCCAAGATTACACATCAAGAAACTATTGGGTTGGCCAATAAGTCCATGTGTGTTTTTCTTGTAAAAGATACATTTTTCATTTTCACCAATAACTTTATTGATTTGGATATTTTTAGTATGTCAGCATCTCCCACATGGTATAACATTGACTGTTTTCAATTAATGTCTTGGTTTGATAGTTATCAACTTCAACTGGTCTACCCAACTGTGCAGCATCATCGTCTAGTGAGAAATCTCCAGTGTGAAACTTCACAAACCACTTTTGATATGTTTGATTAGTGAGAGAACCATCTCCATACACTGCACAAATCTGTTTTTGTGCTTTAGTTGCATTTTTATTGTTCTTAAATAATAAAGCATAATATGCTGAAAATGTTGCATATTTTCTTTCATTTTCAATATTAAAATGGCTACACAAAAATTTACCAACTTTTATACTTCTTTTAAATGCACACTGATATGACAGCTGTCACAATACAATCTAACAAAATTGTTTCGAGTGAAGTTCAAATCAACTAAGCACACCAGAGCCATCTTATGGAAAAACCAAATGATCATTTTGGCCAACCCAATAATAAAATGCTATTAGGTTTTTCCATGCAAAAAGGGTCTTATTGCTGTAATAAGTCTTCCTTATTATTTTTAAATTGTAATTAAGTCCTGATTGGTGTGTGTGCATTTATCAGTCTATGTGTGTGTATCTAACATATTTTTTATTTTGGGATAATTTTGTGTTTACAGAAAGGTACTAAAGATAGTACAGAGAGTTTTCACATATCTTTTACCTAGTTTTCCTCAATATTGACATCTTATATAACTATAGTACATTAGTCAAAACTAAAAATAACATTGGTACATCACTATAACTAAACTACAGACTTTATTCAGATTTGACCAATTTTTCTATTAATATCCTCTTTCTGTTCTAGGATTCACACTTAATCCAGAATACCACATTGAATTTAGCCTTCTGGTCTCCTATTCTTCTTCAGTCTATGTGGGTTTCTCAGTCTTTCCTTTTTTTTAATGACTTTTTTTTTTTTACCAATTTTAAGGAGAAGTGGTCATGTATTTTGTAGAATGTTCCTCAGTTTAGGCTGTGTGATGTTTTTCTTGTGATTAGACTGAGGATGTGGTTTGAGGAAAGAGATGAGGTGACCTTGTCATCACATCATATTGATAGTAGCATGAATTATTACTGATGACATTAACCTTCAATAGTTGGTTAAGGAGTTGTTTGCCAGATTTCTCCACTGTAAAGTCATTTTCCACTTTGCTGTATTTTATAGAGAAGATGCAAATCACTATACCCAATGCACCCTCAAGGTGTTCTATCTTATATGATCCAGTAGCAAAATTCATTTTGGAAATTTCAATATAAATACTGCCTCCTCTCTAAATTTCTATGACTTTTCATAGAAATTCATTTCCCAATAAAAGGTTCTTTACTGTACACTTATCTTTTATTACATTTACCTAGAATAACATTTTAAACACTTAGAAAGAAGAAACATTTAATGATCATTGAAGGACAAAGCAGAATATAAAATTCTGTCAAAATTGCATTAAAAGACATTAGCAATTTATCCTCAAGGCAGTAAGTGATGGTTCTGCTTATGCTCGGTTTGAGGGGAAACATAAAATAAGAAAATAAAATTTCGCACAAATTCTGCTTTATTGCAGAAATAGGAAATATCCCACATCCATAGATTTACAGCAAGGGAATACTTTAAGTTATTGTTTTTAAATGATGGATATTTAAATGAAAGATTCTAAAGCCGCCCTTTACAAAGTATCTTAGTTTGTGTTCTACTTCTTGAATTTTAATCTTTCTAATTAGACCACATGAGCCTTGACCACAGCTCTGAAGGTGATCTTTAAATAATGCGAAAGGCTACAAAATAGTAGTCTGCTCGACAGAACATCTTCTTCCCTTAAAATGTAAAATAACAACATTCCTTTTTGTGCTCTTCATTATTTATGAAATTTGGGTGTGATTCTCTAAGTAATTATTTGTACTACAGAATTTTGAAACTGGCAGAAAAATCTCTCTAAAAAGTGGTCCTACAGCTGTGAAATGTTCTCTTGCTGACACAGTTTCAGTCTGGAGGCATTTGGAGTATGAAGTAACAGTCTTCATTTTTATTGGCTGTGTGTGGGTTGTTTGGTTTCTTGGCAGGCATGTTTTGCATGTTGAATATTTCCCATGAATACTTTATTTTTGTTTAGGGTTTTGGGGCCTCTGGTTCTAGTAGGTATCCAATAAATTAACCAAAACAAATTAAATATCCCTTTTTTTTCATGCTTTGGTTATACACCTTTAAGAAGGAAGTGTTTAGGGCCTAGAATTTCTACCTAATTGACTAAATTCTAGATTTTGTTTTGGTTATTATAAACCCTCAATGAATTTGTATTTTCCTTGAAGGGTAGGGATTATCTTGTGTTTATTTATTTCTACAGGGCTCCATGCAGTGCTCTGCCTAAAACATGACTTCAAAATGGAAAGAAAAAGTCTCTACTTCAGCTTTTACCCATTCCCAAAAGTTTTATAAAAGTTTGCTAACAAATTAATGCTATAAAATTAACTCAGGGCATGCTTCAAATATCTGGTGACCAAAAGCTACTTCTATATTTTAGTAGTGTTCTTTTATACAGTTTCTATGTTAAATACATTTATACACAAGTCTTCTGCATATTTACTTTTTACTTCTCTACCAACTCCTCATATTAACTTTTCAGAAAAATTGAAGACTCTATATTTTTTTCTATATTTTCAGTTGCCTATTGTGAATATTAGGTTAAGAAACTAACCTGATAAGATGAATCGTAACAGTTTAGGAATATTCATACATAATCTTACCTCACACACGTTATCTCATTGCATCTCCTCTCCTTTCTACTACTGAGTTTCAGATTCTCATTACCATTGCAGTAAACACCTACCGTAACCATTTCCTCCCTTCTGCATTTCATTTTTCAAATTGTTACTACATTCATTCTGGTAACTTATATTTTTGCCTTGTCCCTTTCTTACCAAAATAAATCCAATAGTTTCCTATGTGCCACAAAGTAATTTCCAAAAAGTATGGCTCCTAACAAATATTGTATTTTGGCATGTATAATGTGCAATTTTTGCCCAAATTTTTGAGGGAAAATAAAGATGTACATTATTCACAAAATGTATGGAAATTGGCACTAAAATGTGGGTGCACATTATACATGGCAAAATACAGTATTCTAAGAAAAATGTAACATATCATAAGGCAAGTGTTCATGGAAAAGAATATAGAAGATGAAAAAAGAAAGATTAAATAGGCAGATGGAGAAGTGCATAGAATAGAGGTGAAGGTATTTATAATTTGAGGAATTTGATTCCCTATTTTGCAATGAGGAGTAACTGCAGGATTTTTAGCAAGAAAGTGATATAAAATTTGTATTTTTAGACAGCATCCAGACTACAGTGCACATAAGAGCGGGGGAAAAGATTGATGGAAAACTTGGATAGAAGCTTATCTGAACAAAGACAGGTTAGAAATGATAAGGGAGCAGGGAGAAGGAGATATAATTGGGAGCAGAACTGAAAGTACTTGATGGTTGATTACAGAAGCAGGATGAAAAAGCTGAAAGAGCAGAGAATGACTTTGAGGTTTTGAGTTTGGATGACAAAGAGGGTGGGTTTTACCAGTAACAAAAATAGGAGATATTGGTGGAAGAACAGGTTTGGTTGGAAGTGGAAGGAATGGGTGATTCGTGATAAGAATATGGTATGAAGGGCATGCTGAGTTTAGTTTTGTATTTATCAAGGTCCAGGGTCCTGTGGAACATGCAGAAGAGGTATTTAGTATTAAAATATTCAGGCAAGGTCCTGTGTATAACTTGTCTTTTATTTCTTGTAGTGCCCAGCAGATTGCCTTTGGTTTTCAATAAATATTTCTTTAAATAAATAAATGAATAATTATGAATAAAGAAATGAATAAGTGAATAATTGTATTCAGGTTCCCAAATAGCAGAAAGGTGTTCATAATTTTTCTCTACCCCATCTTCTAAGCTTGCTCATGAGATCAAGATCAAGGTCCTACCAGAGCTCTCTGTAGGACCATACTGGTACTCCAAATGTTATCTGTTAGCCATGGCCCATATTGCATTTACCTGGTCCATGGAAAAAATTAGCAAAAATGGAGTTTCCACTGAATAGACTCCAAATGTACATCTGTGCACAAGATCACACTACAAGAGGCAAGAAAGTAGTCTCTTGTAAGTTGTTCCTAATGCTCCATGAAGTTGAAACTCTACTTTTACTTTGTTACCTTTTCACTCCTCTTCCCTTTTAAAAATAATTATTTTTGCTTCTTTGGGCATTTTCTCTTCTTTCTTTGTCTTCCTGCTTATTTACTTATACTTCATCTGATTCTTCTCATAAGTATCGTTTATCATATTTCAGAGATTCAGAAAAACTATAGAGATTGGATGGTCCTAGTAGAAAAAATCAAAAGCAATATGACAACATTTAAGTAAAATGCACTGTAATATAACAATTGTCAAAAATCCAGAAACAGTAAAAATTAAAACCAGATAAATAAAAAAGTAGTTAGTAGGAGTTTACTGTGCACATTAGAAGAGTTTGCAAACGGCATCTTCAAATCCACTGGAATGAAGCTAAAGCATTGCATTAGAGGATGGTTCCTAAAATGAAAATGAGGAAGTTGTTTAACCCTAACAATGATTGTTAGTAACATGATGATTTCCAGACAGCAAAGAATTGGTTAAAATTATCTTATACATTTTAGGAAGATGACCTAATTTATTTTATTATTGTCAGAATAATTATAACAATAAACAACTTGTTTCATTAATGTTTGTCAAATAAGCTAGATTTAGTTTTGCTTATGTGTTTTAAACAATTTTGTCTGCTTGGGGGATTTTCAAGTCTGGCCTATGTTTTATTTTATTTTAACAATTCCCCCCTTTCTGGTCATTCTCGCAGCACGCAGAGAGTGTGACCAACTAGTATACTGTTACTCTCGAGTACCACCCTTAATGCAGTTGTTGGAACAGATGGTCGTATAGTCACTCTTACTAACATTCGCATGATTATCACAGACATGTGTGGTTGGATCATTGAGTTCTTTAAGTTGTCTAATCCTGATGGAAATCATTTGATGTTTGAGTGGCTGATGAAAGGCATTTAAAAGCCTTGCAAGGATACAATGCACTAGGGAAGTTAACATGATGACTATGACAAGAATAATAGCCAATGATTGAAAAATTTCTCAGAGCAAAGATTCCCAGGAGCCAAGATTTAAATAAATCAATTGGTTTATAATCAGTTTCCATTTTACACTTCTAAGCCAGTTTACACTTTGGGGGGATAAGGAGCAATTGGGTTTCAATTTTTTTTCTGTTATTTATGTGGCACAACATGATCTATTAGCAATCCCATATATTCATGATTATCTAGAACAGGATGAGCATGAGGATATTTCATTTCATAAGGTGGTGTTGCAGGTGGACTTCCACCTACATTAGGCCTATGATAATGTGAGCAAGCAGGTTATTTAATAATAGAAGCCTCTATGGAAACAAGAGGAAAACAAAAGTTAATAGAGTAAAATACAAACTCAATATCTGAGTTTGGAGGGCAGTCAGTTGAGAAAATATTTAGATTTTATTACAAAGCATCTTTGGATGGTGGAATCAGGATACCAGTTCCAATCTGTGGCATTTCCTGGTTTGTACTTTGACTGCCTTTGATGATGCCATGGGGTGTTTTGTTGAACTCTTGTGAGTGACCCATACAATGACAAACATGAAGGTTGTCTATGCATGATCTGTTGTGGTGATTTGCTGAAGTTCATAAGTAGATACATTTTAAGTTCATGAATAGAATTAGAATCTGGTAATAGGTATGCTATAATTTTCTATTGAAACATAATTTTTTTCTATAGCCATCTCATTTTTATCAAAGGTAATTAAGTAGGATTTATGTTTAAAATAAGTCTAGTTTCACTAAGTGTGGCCTAATTAATTACAAAAATATAGCAGAAATAGTGATCCCATGCATATTCTCAAATATGATAGTTCAGTCAAAGTTTTGTTAATATTTGAGGGACTTTATTAGCTCCATAAATCTAACCTTCAGTCTTTAAAATTGCCAGATAATAATGAATCTCAGATTAGACCTATAATAATTCTCTTTAGGCTGGGAAGCCAAGCTAAAGACTTGACCAATTGTGTCCTGTTACAAGAAGAGATTATTTTTGAACTTATGTATATACCTATATTGTCATGAAAAATAAGAATATTTTATAAGATTTTCTGAATTCTGAATGGATTAGATAGGGAGATGAAAATAAATGTTTCAAATTTTGTTTGCAAAGGTATATTTTACCAAATTGTTGTAAATTATAGATGGCTTTAAAAAAGGGGGGGTTTTTAAATCTGGGAGACAAATATTAAACAGCAATGTTTCAAACAATGTCATAAAAATTACAATTATCTTCACCAGTTCATTGAACTCCATGTAATTAATTCTTATTTTTCTTGATCTTGGGTTAGCAGTTTTATGAAGTAATCAATTTATTCACCAGAGTCCTAGAAATTCTTAGTTCAGTACTATGATCTTAAGGTTATTAGAAACTTGTATACTAGTTCATGAATATATTTGAAGGTCAAGCATTTTTGCCTACAGTTGCTTGTAAATGCTTTCAGAGCATAATTAAGAGTAAAACAAATAACTGTCTGTGATGAGACTTAAGAATAGACATAGTTAAAGATCTGGTGATTGTTCTCTAAAAACATAATGCAATTGACAAGTAAATTTAATTACTTTGTGATATACAAAGTTTTTAAAATAATAAGTGGAGTTACTGATAACATTATACCAAGGCACATTAAATTTCTAAGAATTTTATAAAATTTATGGAACATTTACATTAAATATACTACATAAATATAATCTAAAAATGTTAAGCATTATTTTTATTTGATGTTTCCCATGAAATTTAACATATCAAATAACCCTAAATATATCAATATTTCTTTTTTATAAGAAAAGAGAGCAAATCTTTTGACTTCTTCCAAGACCCTTTGGAAAAATCCCAAAGTCAATTTGAGGTAAACCAAAATTGATTCAGAATTTCACTTTGGAAATTTTGTCAAAAAATGTCAAAAGGGAGAGGAGAAGATGGCGGCGTGGTAGGAGGGAGCAGACCCTATTTTCCCTCTACACACGTGAGAAAAACCGGACCAATCTATGAAAGACCAGAACAGACAAGGAATAGTAACACAGCATATTGAAGAATAAGAGGTTGGAAATTGTAGCGGACACTGAAAAACAAGCGGTAAGGAGAGCTCTTCGGAACAATAAGAGCCCAGGGTTCCAGCGCACAGAGAGCGCGGAGGCTAAGGCCCCAGCCTGGCTCTCCGCCAAGCCGGCCCCAGGGCCCTGGGAGGGAGCTGGGTCAGTCGCTGAACCGGCTGGGAGATCTCAGGGGCCACTGTGTGACTGCGCCCGAGCAAAAGTGGGTGCCCCGCGAGGGAGCGAAAGTGGGTGCCCCGCACCAGGTCACTGCGCAACTTTGAACCGAGTTTTCGTGGTCGCTGGGCGACTACGAAAGCACAGGCCCCCCAACAGAGACAGAGGCGCGGGTGAAGTGAGACAACTGCATGAAAATAGACACCCTCAGGGGACCGCACACAGTCGCGGGCTAGTGGACACTCGTGAAAACATAGGCGCAGGCCGCTGGAGACAGCTGTGGAGCAAGAGGTGCCAGTTCACGGGCGGGTGCTCAAACGGGGACAGCTCAGACCCAAGGTGCAGGCGCCGGATAGCAGCTGGAACGCAGGCCCCTCTCAGAAGCAAATGCAGGCAGCTGTGCCCGAACACTGAAAGCCTCCCAGGGACAAAGGCAGGCGGCTGTGCACCTCTGGAGAACCTAGCACACACCCATAAACTCAGAGAAGTGCGCACACACCAGGAGGCACCGATCACACGCTGGAAACCCTGTGGGGAGAGGCGCCCACTAACGCTGGGATACATAGCACAATGAGGACTGAGTTCTGAACACAGAGAAAAGCAATAAGATCACCCTTCAGCCATTGCAGTCAGCAAGACCTGAAAAACCGGCTGGCAAGTTTGAAAGCAACAAGAGGGTGTGTTTTTTTGTTTTGTTTTGCTTTGTTTTGTTTTTTCATTTTTTTAATTTTATTTTTTTAATATATATATATATATTTTAAATATTTTGTTGTGCTTTGCTTGTTCCTTTTTTCCCCCCCTTTGGCTGCTTATATTTGTGTGGGGGTGTCTGTGTGTGTGTCTCTTTTTTGTTTTGCCAGTTTGTTAGTGTCTTTTTGTTTGTAAGCCTGTCTATCTATATGAGTTTTTAACTACTCCTTCTTCATTGTTTATATCTTCTTCTTTACTCCCCAACTCCTTTTGCCTCCCTTGAATTCCTTCTTTTCTTATCCCCTCTTCCTTTCTTTTCAATTTTATCTCTTCTACCTTCCTCTTCTTTCCTCTTTCTTCTTTTTTTCATTTTCCCCCCTCTTCTTTTTGTAAATACCCATGAGTGAGACAAAACAAACAAACAAGCAAGCCTGAAACTGTGGGGGGGAAAAAACAAAAACAAAAATAAAAACCAGAGTTGGCCCCCAAAAGAGGGTATTCCAGCTGATGAGACGGTGAAAGCGGTGAACAACAGCATATCCGAAGGAGAATCCACCACTGAATCTCACAGATATTCTACCACAGAAGGTCATACCACAAACCCAGGGAGCCAGAACAGATCAATTTAAGAAGCTGAGGCTAACAACAAGAGTCTTACAAACAATGGGAAGACAAAAGAACAATCCCCAAATGAAAGGAAAGGAGGAAGCTCAAGAAAGAATGCTAAATGAAACAGAGGCAACTCAACTATCAGATATCGAGTTCAAAGCAATGGTTGTCAGGAAGCTCAATGAGCTCTCAATGAGCTACCATAAACTACAGGGAAGTTATGATGAACTCACGGCAAACTATATCAACATGAAAAAGGAAATAGAAACTATCAACAAGGGCCAAGAGGAAATGAAGAACACAATCTCTGAACTGAAGAACACAGCAGAAGGAAGGAAAAGCAGAATCGATGAAGCAGAAGATCGGATCAGCGAGTTGGAGGACAAACTAGAAAAAAGCACTCAGAATGAGCAAGATAAGGAAAAGAGGCTTAGAAAGAATGAAGAGGGTTTAAGAGAAATGCAAGACAACATGAAACGGAATAATATCCGTATAATAGGGATTCCAGAAGGAGAGGAACAAGAACAAGGGATAGAAAACCTGTTTGAAAAAGTAATGATGGAAAACTTCCCTCATTTGGTGAGAGAAAAAGCCACACAAATTCAGGAAACACAGAGAGTCCCAATCAAAAGGAACCCAAACAGGCCCACTTCAAGACACATCATAATTAAAATGGCAAAATTCCAAGACAAAGAGAGAATCTTAAAAGCAGCAAGGGAGAAAAAGGAAGTAACATACAAGGGGGCCCCAATTAGGTTAGCATCTGACTTCTCAATGGAAACGCTCCAAGCCAGAAGAGAATGGCAAGAAATATTCCAAGCAATGAGAACCAAAGGCCTGCAACCCAGACTACTTTACCCAGCAAGGCTTTCAATCAAGATAGAAGGCCAAATAAGGAGCTTCCCAAACAAAAGAAGTCTAAAAGAATACACCTCTACCAAACCAATGCTGCAAGAGATACTAAAGGGACTGCTTTAAGGGAAGAAAGGAAAAGACAGAGAGAGAAAGAGAGAGAGGAACACAGGTACGAAAATGGCAATGAATAAATACCTATCAATCATAACCTTAAATGTAAATGGATTAAATGCTCCAATCAAAAGACATAGAATAGCTGAATGGATAAGGAAGCATGACCCACACATATGCTGCCTACAAGAAACCCACCTCAGGACAAAAGACATACACAGGCTCAAAGTGAAGGGCTGGAAACAAATTTTCCAAGCAAATGGTCAGGAAAAAAAGGCTGGGGTAGCAATACTCATATCAGACAAAATAGACTTCAAAAGAAGGGCCATAAAGAGAGACCCAGAAGGTCACTTCATAATACTCAAGGGAAGAATCCACCAAGAAGACATAAATATTGTAAATATATATGCACCCAATGGAGGAGCACCTAAATACATCAAGAAAATTTTAGAGGACTTCAAGAAAGATATAGACAGCAACACAATTATAGTAGGTGATTTTAACACCCCACTGTCAAAAATGGACAGATCTTCCAAACAAAATATCAACAAAGATATTGTGGCATTGAACAACACTCTAGAGGAAATGGACTTAACTGATATATATAGAGCCCTTCATCCCAAAGAAGCTAAATACACTTTCTTTTCAAATGCACATGGAACATTTTCAAAGATAGACCACATGATAGGGCACAAATCAAGCCTCAACAAATTCAAGAAAATTGAAATCATACCAAGCATTTTCTCGGACCACAAGGGACTGAAACTAGAAACCAACCCCAAGGAGAAAAACCCAAAACCCTCAAAATCATGGAGATTGAATAGCATGCTATTAAACAATGAATGGGTCAAGAATGAAATTAGGGAGGAAATCAAAAAGTTTCTGGAAACAAACGATAATGAGCTCACATCGACCCAAAACTTATGGGACACAGCAAAGGCAGTCCTCAGAGGGAAGCTTATAGCGATACAGGCCTATCTAAAAAAGACAGAAACATCTCAAACAAACAACCTAACCCTTTGCCTACAAGAACTCGAGGAACAACAACAAAGACAGCCCAGAGCAAGTAGAAGGAAAGAAATAACCAAGATAAGAGCAGAATTAAATGACATAGAGACTAAAAGCACAATCCTAAAGATCAATGAATCCAGGAGTTGGTTCTTTGAAAAGATCAACAAAATCGACAAGCCTTTAAGCAGGCTCATCAAGAAAAAAAGAGAGAGGACTCAAATAAACACAGTCAGAAATGAAAGAGGAGATATTACAACCGACACCGCAGAAATACAAAGGATTGTAAGAAATTACTATGAAGAACTGTATGCCAAGAAATTTGAAAACCTAGGTGAAATGGACAGGTTTCTAGAAAAATATAACCTTCCAAAACTCAATGAAAAAGAAACAGAAAGCCTGAACAGACCAATAACAGCTGGTGAAATTGAATCAGTAATCAAAACACTCCCGATGCACAAAAGCCCTGGACCAGATGGCTTCACAGGAGAATTCTACAAAACATTTAAGGAAGAGCTAACCCCTATTCTCCACAGACTATTCTAAAAAATCCAAAAAGATGGAAGACTCCCAAACTCTTTTTATGAAGCCAGCATCATCCTAATCCCAAAACCAAATAAAGACACAACAAAGAAGGAGAACTTCAGGCCAATATCGCTGATGAACATAGATGCTAAAATCCTCAACAAAATATTGGCAAACTGCATCCAACAACACATTAAAAAGATCATACACCACGACCAAGTGGGATTCATCCCAGGGATGCAAGGATGGTTCAACATTCGCAAATCAGTAAATGTAATTCATCACATAAACAAAAGCAAAGACAAAAATCACATGATCATATCAATAGATGCGGAAAAAGCATTTGATAAGGTACAGCACCCATTTATGATTAAAACACTCAGCAAAGTGGGAATAGAGGGAGCATTCCTCAACATAATAAAGGCTATATATGAGAAACCTACAGCCAGCATCATACTCAATGGGCAAAGACTAAATTCTTTTCCACTAAAATCAGGAACAAGACAAGGCTGTCCACTCTCTCCACTTCTATTCAACATAGTATTGGAAGTATTAGCCACAGCGATTAGACAAGAAAAGGAAATAAAAGGCATCCAACTTGGAAAGGAGGAAACAAAACTATCATTGTTTGCAGATGACATGTTAGTATACATAGAAAATCCTATAGTCTCGGCCAAAAAACTGCTCGACCTAATAAATGAATTTAGCCAAACAGCCGGATACAAAGTCAATATCCAGAAATCAAAGGCATTTTTGTATACCAACAATGAAACAACAGAAGCAGAAATCAAGGAAAAAATACCATTTGATATAGCAAAAAGAAAAATAAAGTACCTAGGAATAAACTTAACCAAGGAGGTAAAAGATCTGTATGCAGAAAACTACACAACACTGAAGAAAGAAATCAAGGAAGACACAAATAAATGGAAACACATACCGTGTTCATGGATCGGAAGAATTAACATCATCAAAATGTCCATACTTCCCAAAGCAATCTACAGATTCAATGCAATACCTATTAAAGTACCAATGGCATATTTCACAGATATAGAACAAACTCTTCAAAAATTTATATGGAACCATAAACGACCCAGAATAGCGGCAGCAATCTTGAGAAAGAAGAGCAAAACAGGAGGGATCACAATACCTGATACCAAAATGTATTACAAGGCCACTGTAATCAAAACAGCCTGGTACTGGCATCAAAACAGGCACGTGGACCAGTGGAATAGAATAGAGAGCCCAGAAATAAACCCTAGTCTCCATAGTCAATTAATATTCGACAAAGGGGGCAGCAACATAAAATGGAGTAAAAACAGCCTCTTCAACAAGTGGTGTTGGGAGAACTGGACAGCTTCGTGCAAGAAAATGAAACTCGAGCACCAACTTACACCATACACAAAAATAAATTCAAGGTGGATAAAAGACTTAAACATAAGCCGTAACACCATTAAAGTCCTAGAAGAGAACATAGGCAGGAAAATCTCAGATATTACACGCAGCAACATTTTTACTGATATGTCCCCTAAAGCAAGGGACATAAAGGAAAGAATAAACAAATGGGATCTTATCAAAATAAAAAGCTTCTGCATGGCCAAGGAAAACAGTATTAAAATAAAAAGAGAACCAACTGTGTGGGAAAACATATTTGCCAATGATATCTCAGATAAGGGTTTAATCTCCAAAATATACAAAGAACTTACACGACTCCACTCTAAGAAGACAAGCAACCCAATTAAAAAATGGGCAAAGGACTTGGGCAGACACCTCTCCAAGGAGGACATACAGAGGATCCAGAGACACATGAAAAGATGCTCGATATCGCTAGCTATCAGAGAGATGCAAATTAAAACCACAATGAGATACCACTTGACACCAGTCAGAATGGCCCTCATAAACAAAGCAACAAACAGCAAGTGTTGGAGAGGTTGTGGAGAAAAGGGGACACTAGTGCACTGCTGGTGGGAGTGCAGACTGGTACAACCACTATGGAAAACAGTATGGAATTTTCTAAAAAAACTAAAAATGGATATACCTTTTGACCCAGCAATTCCATTGCTAGGACTATATCCTAAGAACCCTGAAACACCAATCCAAAAGAAACTATGCATCCCTATGTTTATAGCAGCACAATTTACAATAGCCAAGTGTTGGAAGCAACCTAGATGCCCATCAGTAAATGAATGGATCAAAAAACTGTGGTACATTTATACAATGGAATTCTATGCAGCAGAAAGAAAGAAAGAGCTCATACCCTATGCAACAGCATGGATGGAACTTGAGAGCATCATGCTAAGCGAAGTAAGCCAGGCAGTGAAAGATAAATACCATATGATCTCAACTTTAACAGGAACCTAATCAACAAAACAAACAAACAAGAATAATATAACCAAAGACATGGAAATTGGGAACATGCTGAAAGTCACCAGAGGGGAGAGGGGAGGGAATTTCAGGGGAAAAGGGGAAGGATTTACAGGAACAAGTATAAAGGACACATGGACAAAAACTATGAGGGGGGGGGTGGAAATGGGAGGGAGGTGGGGAGGGCTGGGGTGGCGGGTTCGGGTGAGAATAAAAGACAGAAAACTGTACAAGATCAACAATGAAAATAAAAATTAAAAAAATATATCAAAAGGTTTAAAATACTTAATCAAAAGGATCACAGGTAACCATGAAACAACACTTAGTTATCCATTCAACCAAAGTGAAGTTTACAAGATTTCAAAGGCAAATACAGAAACTTACATAGTTGTATACATGTGTATATACATATTTACAAATATGAAGTCTGTCCATGAGGTATCCAGGCACATCCTATGAAAAATGGAGGCATTTATTGAAGAAGATACAAGATACAAGAAACATTCATTGTACATAGGACAATGACACCTCAGTCCCCTTCAAAGTAGGTACCTTGGGACCTCACATAGTTCTCCCAATCACCATCAGATGCCCTGTAATATTTTCCTAAATCCCAATGATGGTGTGAAATCTCTTCCTTTTGAAACATGATTTTAGTTTTGGGAAAAGCCAGAAGTTGCAGTGCGCCAAATCTGGGCTATAGGAGGGCTGAGTCACCGTATGATTTGATGTTTTGCCAAAAATCTCTGCACAAGACATGATGCATGAGTGGTTGGTTACATTGTTGTGATAAAGCTGCCAATCTCCAGTTGCCCATAGCTGCAGCCTTCTGAATCATCTGAATAGTTTCCATGGAGGAATGTTCAAGCTTAATGAAAAATCTGATGCAGATTCATTGTTCTACACACTCAGTCATTTTGAATGTGACGGCCACACAATACACATGCTCACTCAGTGGTGTCTACCACAGCCACTGATTATTAGTACAGTAAAGTCCTTATTCATGCATGTGTATTCCAGTCCACTCTCCTTGGCTGCCAGGTTACATGGATGTTGTGCAAACCATTCTTGTTATGTTAACCATGGCTGAACTTTTTCCAGACAGTCTCTCTATATATATCCTTAGCTCTTTAGTATTGAAAAGATTTAATTTTCTAAGTAATGAAAGACCCGATAAAGACAAACTGAAGCACAGAAAATATTTTGATTATACATAGAATTTTGTTTCCTTGGAAGTTTACAATAAAGATAAAGACAACCTTTTATATTTTTATTAAGCACTGTCTAGAGGACTAGGCACAGGACTGGGATGCTGTGGGGCCCTTGTGGCCCCAGCTTGGGGTGGAACACAAGATGGGAGGCTGTAGGCTCATTGTGGGGCTTGAGGGGGCCAGTCTGGATATGGTTAAGGTAGGGACAACATATGAACTACCAAACTGTAACAAGCACAAGTCTATGTTGTTGAAGAACAGATGGGGCCCTGGGAAAGTGAAACCAGAGATAGCTCACCAGAGTTTACTGATGCTGATAGACAGTCCTCTGAACCAAGCTGGCTTGCTGCAGGTTTATATCCATACACAGAAGAATTTGCTGATAAAATTGAACCCCCAGAATTGAATACCCAGAACCTTTGACCCTTTTTGTGGCCTCATGGTTCAGCTTTTACACAAGAACTATCTAACAATCTAAGAAACTCTATGATTTTAACAGAAAGAAAATTAAACTCAAGTTTTGTATCAGTACATTACTGAAATAAAAAAAAGTTACATAAATCTACTTAATTTTAGCCACCTTTGACCTCACAACATAATTACTTTTTGCAAAACTTCATTTATCTATATATATTTAGGTTTTTATATTCCTATTTTTCTCTTTCTTGTTCTGGAAAAATCAGTCACATCTTATTTTATGCCCATATTTTATACACAAAGTTGTTTCTTTTCACCCTTATTGTTTCTATAGTTTTATTTTTACATAATGATTGCAAATTTAAACTATTAGTAACCTTTGCTTTTTTAGTAAAAAGCAGGCATTTGTGAACTCTCTATCATATATTAGCATTGTATTGTAGATTAGTACATATATAAATATGAAATTATGAAATTAAAAATTTTTAGAGATGTTTTTCAGAATATAATTTTTAAGGTGGTAAAACCCCAAGTATCCTTTATATTTTTTAAAAAAAATTAAAAAGCCAAAACTAGAAAAGCATATATGTTTAACAATAATTGTTTCAGTCTATTGTCTTATTTGGAAATGATAAAGATATTAAGTAAATATCTATTAGTTTAACTTAGTATAAATATTCACTATATTTATACCAACATTACTTGTTTTTAAAATTTTGCTTGCATTAGATATTAGACAACTAACCATCATTTTATGTTACTCTTTTGTTAATAAATTTTGTAACTTAGAGATAACATGCACTTATTTGACTAGTAAACCCAGGAACAAAAAGTTGTATGTTTGCATTATATTTAATGTTGACACCTCTGAAAATATGACTTATTTTATTACACTAAAAAACTTAAATTAAATTTTATTTGCCAAAGATCATACAGATTTAATTTGTATTATTTTTCAAAAGAATTTATGCACCCCAATATTCATAGCGGTGTTATTTGTAATAATAGCCAGGTGCTGGAAGCAACCTAAATGCCCATCAGTAAATGAGTGGATAAAAAAAACTGGTACATTTACACAATGGAATATTATGTAGCAGAAAGAATAAAGGAACTCCCACCCTTTTGTGACAGCATGGATGGAACTGGAGAGTATTGTGCTAAGTGAAATAAGCCAGGCAGTAAAAGACAAATACCATATGACTCACCTATAAGTGGAACCTAATCAAACGAAACAAGCAAATGAGCAAAATAGAACCAGAGACTTGGAAATAAAGAACAAACTGACAGTGATCGGAGAGAAGGGTGGAAGGGATAAAGGGAGAGAGAAGGGGAAGGGGCAAGTCAAGGAACATATACAAAGGACCAATGGGCATGGACAATGAAGTGGGGATTGACTGTGGGAGCAGGAGCGTGGGTGCGGCAGGGGACAGCAATGGGGATAAAAGTGGGACAACTGTAATTGAACAAAAGAAAACAGATCACATACATTTAAAAACATTGGGTTAATTTCTATAATTGGAGAGTTTTGGGAATATTTAATTTACATAAGCACTTGTTTTTAAGGCAATTAAATGGAGCTTTTAAAAATATATTACACACACATAAATAGGTGCCAGATTTTATCAAATGTTTTTTCAGCATCTATTGATAAGATCATGTGATTTTTGTCCTTCATTTTGTTTATGTGGTGTATTATGTTTACTGATTTGTGAATACTGTACCATCCTTGCATCCCTGGGATGAATCCCACTTGATCATGGAGTATAATCTTTTTAATGTATTGATGAATCCAGATTGCCAATATTTTTTGAGGATTTTAGCATCTTTTTCATGTCTTTACCTGGTTTTGGAATTAGGGTGATATTGGCTTCATAAAAAGAGTTTGGGAGTCTTCCCTCTTCTTGAATTTTTGGGATAGTTTAAGAAGGATAGAAGCTAATTATTTCTTAAATGTTTGGTAAAATTCACCTGTGAAGCCATACGGTCCAAGGTTTTTGTGTGCTGGGAGTTTTTTGATTACTGCTTCAATCTCACAAGTTGTTTTTGGTCTATTCAGCCTTTCTGCTTTTTCTTGATTCAGTTTTGGAAGATTGTATGTTTCTAGAAATTTGTTCATTTTGCCCAGGTTGTCCAATTTCTTGGCATATAGTTATTCATAGTAATTTCTTACAATCCTTGTATTTCTGTGGTATCAGTTGTAATTTCTCTTTCATTTCTGATTTCATTTTTTGGGGTCTTCTCTCTTTTTTTCTTGATGAGTCTGGTTAAAGGTTTGTCAATTTTGTTTATCTTTTCAAAGAACTAACTCCTGGATTTATTGATTCTTTGACTTGTTCTTTTAGTCTCTATGACTTTTAATTCTGCTCTGATATTGATTAGCTCCTTCCTTCTACTCACTCTTGGCTTTGTTTGTTGTTTCTCTAGTTCTTGTAGATGTAGGGGTAGGTTGCTTACCTGAGATTTTTCTATCTTCTTTAGGTAGGCCTGTATTGCTATGATCTTCCCTCTTACTATTGCCTTCTCTGCGTCCCATAGGTTTGGGGTTGTTGTGTGTCCATTTTCATTTGTTTCTACTTACTTTTTGATTTCTTCCTTGATGTCATTGTCGACCCATTCATTATTAAATAACATGTTATTCAGTCTCCATGTATTTGAATGTTTTTGAGATTTTTTTCCTTGAGTTTGGTTTCTAGTTTCAATCCATTGTGATATGAGCACATGCTTCATATGATTTCAATTTTTTTGAATTTGTCTAGACTTGTTTTGTGTCCTACCATGTGGTCTATCTTTGAAAATGTTTCATGTGCATTTGAAAAGAATGTATATTTTGCTTCTTTAGGGTGAAAGGTTCTGTATGTATCAATTAAGTCCATTTGAACTATAGTGTCATTCAGTGCCACAATATCCTTGTTGATTCTTTATCTGGAAGATCATCCATTGTTCACAGTGGGTGTTAAAATCCCCTCTGATGACTGTGTTGTTGTCGATACATTTATTGGAGTCCTCCAAGAATTTCTTTATTTAGTTAGATGCCTCTATGTTGGGTGCATATATGGTTATAAGGGTTATATCCTCCTGTTGGACTACTCCCTTAAGTATTATGTAATGACCTTCCTTGTCCTTTTTTATGGCTTTTGTTTTGAAGTCTATTTTATTTGATATAATTATTGTTACCCCAGCTTCCTTTTCATATCCATTTGTTTGGAATATTGTTTTTTCCATCCCTTTATTTTCAACCTGTGTAGATGTTTCGTTCAGAGGTGGGTCTCTTGTAGACAGCATAGATGTGGCTTATGTTTTTTTGTCTATTCAACTACTCTATGTCTTTTGATTGGAACATTTAATTCATTTACATTTAAGGTTATTATTGATAGGTACTTATTCATTGCTATTTTTTCTTCACCTGTGCCCCCCCCCCGCTTCTGTCTCTCTCTCTCTCTCTTTATTCTTTTTATAGCAGTACTTAGGAATAAATTTAACCAATGAGTTAAAATACCAGTATTTGGAAAACTATAAAATACTAAAAAAAGAAATTAAGGAAGATACAAATAAATGGAAGCATATACTGTGTCCATGGATTGAAGAATTAGTATCATTAAAATGCCCATACTACCCAAAGCAATCTATAGATTCAAGGCAATTCCTATTAAAATACCAATGGCATATTTCGCAGATCTAGAACAAATATTTCAAAAATTACATGGAACCAAAAATACCCTGAATAGCCTCAGAAATCTTGAGAAACAAGAACAAAGTAGGGGTGATCACAATACCTGAAAACAAACTATACAACAAGGCCACTGTAATCAAAACAGTCTGGTACCAGCATAAGAACAGACACATAGACCAATAATATAGAATAGAGAACCCAGAAATAAACCCATGTCTCTACTGTCAATTAATATTTGACAAAGAGGGCATAAGGATACAATGGAGTAAAGATAGCCTATTCAATAAATGGTGTTGGGTCCTGGCTGGTGTGGCTCAATGGATTGAGTGTCAACCTGCAAACTGAAAGGTCATGGGTTCAATCCCCAGTCAGAGCGTATGCCTGAGTCGAAGGCTTCTCTCCCTCTCGCTCTCCCTCCCCTACCTTCTCTCTATAAATAAACACATAAAATCTTTTAAAAATGAAAAATAAATGATGTTGGGAGAGCTGGACAGATATGTGCCAAAAGGAAGGAAGGAAGGAAGGAAGGAGGAAGGAAGGAAGGAAGGAAGAAAGGAAGGAAGGAAGGAAAACTAGACCACTAACTTATATCATACACCAAAATAAACTCAAAATAGATGAAAGACTTAAACATAACTGTAATACCATAAAAGTAATAGAGGAAAACATAGTCAGTAAAATTTCAGATATCTTATGTAGCAATATTTTTGCTGATATATCTCTTAGGGCAAGGGAAATAAAGGAAAAAATAAACAAATGGGACTACATCAAACTAAAAAGCTTCTACATGGCTAAAGAAATCATCATCAAAATGAAAAGGAAACTGACCATATGGGAGAACATATTTCCCATGATACATTGGACAAGGATTTGATCTCCAAAATGTTTAAAGAACTCATCCAACTCAACACCAGGAAGACAAACAATCCAATTAAAAAATGGGCAAATGACCCGAACAGACACTTCTCCAAGGAGGACATACAGATGACCCACAGACATATGAAAAAATGCTCAGCATCACTAGCCATCAGAGAGATGCAAATTAAAACTACAATGAGGTATCACCTAACACCTGTCAGAATGGCTGTCATTAATAAATCAACAAATAAGTGCTGGCAAGGACACAGAGGAAAAGGAAGCCTCAGGCACTGTTAGTTGGAATGGAGACTGGTGAAGCCACTGTGGAAACAGTATGGAATTTCCTTAAACAACTAAAAATGGAACTGTCCTTTGACCCAGTGATTCCATTGCAGGAAATATGCCCTAAGAATCTTGAAACATTAATTCAAAAGAACCTATGTACCCCAATGTTCATAGCAGCATTATTTATAATAGCCAAGTGCTGGAAACAGTGTAAGTGTTCATTAGTAAATGAGTGGATCAAAAAACTGCGGTACATTTACACAATGGAATTCTACACAGCAGAAAGAAAGAAGGAGTTCCTACCTTTCGCAACAGCATCGATGGAACTAGAGAATATTATGCTAAGTGAAATAATGCAGTTGGTAAAGACAAATACCACATATCTCACCTATAAGAGGAATCTAATAAACAAAAATAAACTAATGAACACAATAGAATCACAGGCATGGAAACATGGAACAGATTGACAGTGACTAGAAAGAAGTGAGGAGAGGTGTAACAGTGGATTGAAAGGAAAGGAACTAGTCAAAAAACACTTATGATTGACCCACAGACATGGACAACAGCATGGGAATTGACTGTGGGAGCAGGGGGTGGGATGGAGAGAGTAGGGCAAAGGAAAAAATTGATACAACTGTAATTGAATAACAATAAAAAGAAAAGATATAGTACATATACAAACATAAAATAGACATACATAAACATAGGCAGGCACAAACAGAAATCTTACAGCTTTTGTTTTAAAATTTTAGCCATGTCTCAGATACAATAATATAAAACCCCAAAGAATAACTTGATCCAAACTTTTTTTCTGTCAGATGGACTAAATTAAAGTTATCTGATCATATGGTCAAAGATTTTTACTCAAGATTTTTATACACATACTGTAAGGATCCTTTTAGAGAAGCTATTTTCAGAGTTATTTTGCCTTTTAGATGTTTCTGCATTACCAAAGAATGCATTCCATTGTATCTGAAAGGTTTGGGATACTCTTTCCAAGACTACTCCTTAATGTTGACTTTCTTATCTAAGTGAAACTTCCAAAATGGACACTACAATTTCAAATTATCCAAAAGTTCACCCATTTTGCAAGAAGGCACAATATTCTAGTCTATGGTGAAGATACGTGTGTGTGTGTATTTTCTGAAACAGGAGTTTCAGAGGGAGGCAGTGACAGAGTTTTAGATCAGGTGGAACCTATCTTTGCCTTTAGGTTCCCTAAAATGACAAAGTAATAAGGAGCCTGATAATTTTACCTTACCCCCCAAATCCTGGGAAAGATGCATTTCCTCCTCTTATGGAAAGAAGGGTGACTTACTAAGAAGCTTCCACAAACAAAATACAGGTATGCAGAGTAAAGCCAGACAACTCAAACTGCAAAGAGAGCAGAGCTCAGATCCAAAAAGAACTTACCCTTAGCAGCACAATTTATAATAGCCAAGTGCTGGAAGCAACCTAGGTGCCCATCAGTTAATGAATGGATCAAAAAACTGTGGTACGTTTACACAATGGAATTCTATGCAGCAGAAAGAAAGAAGAAGCTCCTACCCTTTGCGACAGCATGGATGGAATTGGAGAGCATCATGCTAAGTGAAATAAGCCAGGCAGTGAAAGATAAATACCATATGATCTCACCTTTAACAGGAATGTAACCAACAAAACAAACAAACAAGCAAAATATAACCAAAGACACTGAAATTGAGAATAGGCTGACAGTCACCAGAGGGGAGAGGAGAGGGAATTTCAGGGGAAAGGGGAAGGGTTTAGAGCAACAAGTATAAAAGACACGTGGACAAAAACTATGGGGGATGGAAATGGGAAGAAGGTGGGGAGGGCTGGGGCGGTGGGCTGGGGGTGGGGTAAAAGACAGAAAACTGTAGAATATCAACAATTAAAAAATACTGATTAAAACAAAACAACAAAACAACAAAACAAAAACAAAAACAACAAAAAAAGAACTTACCCTTAAACTGCATGATTGGTGAGAAAACAGTGATGACAATGGGCTCTATGTGTCCTGACACATGGTTGCTCACCAGCCTCAGATTCATTGAGAAGGTCATATTGGATCCACTTCTGACACCATAAACTGTCAAAAATTCAGATATAGTAAAAAATTAAAACCAATCAGCAAAACAGTATTTATCTTATTGTGCACATAAAAACAGTACACAAACTAGAAGTCTTCCAACCAACAGTGTAATGAAGCTCAGAGGCATCACATTGCAAGATGGCTTATAAAGTAAAAAATGAGGAAGCTGTTTAATTCTTACAATAATTGGCTCTGACAATGGAGGATTCCTAACAGTAGAAGACTGGATAAAAGTGATTATCTTAAACCATTTTAAGAAAATGACTTAAGATTCTTTTATGATTATCAGAGAAACATATTAAAAAATAATCTAAATTAAGTTTTGCTTATATTCATAAAATGAGCTAGATTCAGTTTTGCTTACAAGGCTTAAATAGTTTTGTCTGCTTGGAGGATTTTCAAACTTGTATCCATTTTGTTGTTTTCTTTTCTTGTTCCTTTAAGGGTAAAGGTAGATTGATATCCTGAGATTTTTCTTATTTCTTGAGGTAGGGCTGTATTGCTATGAATTTCTCTTAGGACTGCTTTCACTGTGTCCTATAAGTTTTGGGTTGTGTTCTCATTTTCAATTTGTCTCAAGGTATCTTTTGATTTCTTCCTTGATCTCATTGTTAACTCATTCATTATTTAGTAACATATTATTCATCTTCCATGTGTTTGTGTGTTTTTCAATTTTTTTTCCTTGTGATTGATACGTAGTTCCACGCCATTATGGTCAGAGAAGATATTTGATATGATTTCAATCTTCTTACATTTATTAAGACTTGTTTTGTGTCCTAACGCATAGTCAATCCTAGAAAATATTCCATGTGCACTTGAAAAGATTGTATATTTTGCTGCTTTGGGGTGAAATATTCTGAATATATCAATTAAATCTATCTGGTCTAATGTGTCATTTAAAGTCACAGTTTCCTTGTTGATTTTCTGTCTGGAAGAGTTATCTATTGTTGTTAATGGATGAACCTATTGGAATGGATGTCATCAATAAATCAACCATCAACATGTGTTGAGAAGGATGTTAAGAAAATGGAACCCTCGTGCCCTGATGGTGGGAATGTAGTTTGGTGTAGCCATTGTGAGAAACAGTATGGGGTTTCCTCAAAAAATTAAAAATAGAACTGCCTTCTGACCCAGTGATTTCATTTCTGGAAATATATCTGAAGGAACCCAAAACACTAATCTGAAAGAATACATGTACCTCTATATTCATTGCAGCATTATTTACAATAGCCAAGATTTGGAAGCAGCCCAATTGCCCATCAGCAGATGAATGGACAAAAAAGATGTAGTACATATACACAAAAGAATGTACTCAGCTATAAAAAAGAAGGATATCTTGCCTTTTGCAATAGCATGATGGACCTGGTGAGTATTATGCTAAGTGAAATAAGCCAGTCAGAGAAAGACAAATACCATATGAATTCACTTACATGTGGAATCTATGGAACTAAATGAACAAATAAAGAAAATAGAAACAGACTTATAAATACAGAAAACAGACTGACAGCTGTCAGAGGGGAGGGAGGTTAAGGGGTTGGGTGAAAAAGTTGAAGGGATTAAACCAAAAAAACCTCATAGACACAGACAAGAGTATAGTGATTACTACAGGGAGAGGTGCGGGTGGAGGTGGAAGAGAGTAAAGAGCAGATAAACGAGGACAGAAAGAGACTTGACTTTGAGTGGTGATCACATAATACAAAATAAAAATGATGTATTATAGAATTGTACACTTGAACGCTGTATACTTTTATTAACCAATGTCACCCCAATAAATTCAATAAAAATAAAAAAAAAAAACACCATAAATACAAGCAAAGTCTCCTTCAAAGAGAAATATAATACTTACATTCATGCTCAAGCCTGAAAGAAAAGAACAGAATGTATCAGTGATATCTAATAGGCTCCCAAATAGGTGTCTTCATTATCGAAATTTACAAGCATTTACACAGCTTAGGAAAAAAGGAATCACTTGCTACAAAATTCTCACTCAGTAAATATTTTTTGAGTTAACAAATTTATCCTTAGGGCACAAAGTTGTATAATTGCCCTGACTTAATTATCACAAATTTTGTTCAGCATATTCAGAATTAGTATAATTCTGCTTTCTTGGAGTGGTATCACAAAAGTGGACAAGAACACAGACATTGGAGAATAAAAGGCCTCAATTCAAGTTATTCCCACAGTTCTGACAAGCTGAGTGATGATAAGTCATTTAATCTCTTTAAACCTCAGTTTCTGCTTCTGAAAAATGGAGATTGTAGCACCTTTTTCCATGGTGAGGTCAAACAAAACCATGAATCAATGCATTTAACATGTTAGTGGTCACGTAGTTCATGATTGCTAAATTCTTTAAGAGTTTGTAATTGTTTTACAAACAATTACAAACAAAATAAAAATGTAAATTTATCACAACACTGAACTATTATTAAACAATAAAAGAATAAATTCACACTTTCCCTTGACAAAGAAGGCATGATACTGCATCATGTAGCCTTTTCTATTGCTAACAAACCAGATCTGGTTTGCTTTACACGTATTGAATTCCAGGACTCCTTCTATGGCACTTGGGGTCAGCATCATGTGCCTGAATTACTCAGGAGAATTTAAGTCAGGTAAGAAAATCCTTTGTTAGAGGCAGCACAGTTCTAGTGATTTCTAGGACCTAGACTGAAGAAAGTGTCAGGTGTAATTAAATTTATGTTTGCTATTGATGAACATGAACAGCTAGAAAGTCCTTGAAGGGGAGTGGGCAGCATAAGTCATTATACTCAGTAAGTGACCTTTCCTGCAAAGGTGAACAACAAGTGAGATATTCATGCAAATGACAAAGAAAGATGACTCACTGCATTTCAATTTATATTACTTTTAGTGGATAGGAATGCTCCAATTCAGGAGGGAGACAAAAGCCTCTATTATTTCTTTGGCAGGTCTTTTTGTTTGTTTTTGACACTGCTTATCTCCCAAATTAGATAAAGTAACAGAAATAGAGGTAAGATTCATGGAGAGGCTTAGATAAGAGAAAGGCCTGTAAAAATTCTGCCTGAAGTAGGACAGAAGATCAGCCACTACTGAAAGGAGTGGGACCCACCCTGTCACAAGCTAGACAGAAGATGAAATGAGATTTGTTAATAGCTACTTTTTTTATTTCAGAAGATATGGTTACATACACTTACTCAGTTTTCAACTTAAGAGCTAGTAATGTAGAAGGTTTTCAGAATATTTGAGATTCTTCTATTACCTAGAAAACTTACCTAAGACTTTCAATCTTAGCCTAGGCAAATAAGGCTTAAGACATTATCCTTTTCCTTTTCAAGTTGTCGCCTTACTTTTGTTAAAAATCTTAAAAACAGCATTAGCTAAAAATGGTGACAAAGAATACTGAGCAATAATTGGACACAGTAATATACAGAGAGATTACATTATTTTGGCAACAAGAGAATGAAGCTGCTGAACCGCTGTGTGACAGCACAGCATGGAGCAGGCTAACATCAGTGACTAAACAGCACAGGGTCACTCTGTCCTTGACCATGAATACGTAATGCTTTGAATCAGCTTCCGTAATTTAGTCTTACCATTCTTGGATAGCTATAAAAAGAAAAAGGAGCTCTGTTTATCAGTTTTTATAACTGAATACTTTAGGAGAAAGATGAAAATACATCAGCACTTCCCACAAGGGATCTAAATAAATAAATAACTGGCTCAGTTATGACTGTTTAGTTCTCCCTAATATGCATTCTCTCCTAGCAGGCTTATGGTCAGTTGCACCTAAAACAATCTGAAAATGACGCTCTATCATCTTTTGAACTGAGTATCTGTACTCAGTCTAGCATTTTTCTTATCACTGCATAAGGTACCATAAATCACAGTTTCAGGAGCTCTTCACTGACCTTTTTTGAAGAAACTTTTTAAGGAGAATGAGACTATGTAGAGTTTTTAGCACCAGCAGCTCAGAATGTTATGACTCAGTATGTGGGCACTATGAAAGACTGTTTTTCTACACATAATTTTAAAAGGAGCTCAGATCCCATGTTAGGAAGCTTCCTGCTGCTAAAGAATGGAGAGATTCCCAAAATGCAGCAAAAAACACACAGACTTACAAATAAAAGTTAGTCTCAAATTTCAAGGGCATAGATTTTCTTACTGTTTGAGTGACAACTGCAGTGTAGTTTCCTTTCAACTGTGTACCACATAACTGTGCTTCCCAAAGCTTTCTGAGAATAGAATCCAAATGAGAAGACAATGATCCCAAAACAAAGCTACCATCTTAAAGAGAAATAATCTGCTCCTTATTCTAAGGGTCCCAACTGGGGATCAAAGCTTCAACATACGTATGTGCCTTGACCTTGGACCAAACCTGCAACTTTTTGGTGTATGGGATGATGCTCCAATCAATTGAGCCACTTTCCAGAGAAAAACTAAAAAGTTTTTGCACAACATAGGAAATCATTGACAAAATGAAAATACAACCCACTGAATGGGAGAATATTCTCACCAATAATACATTGGATAAGGGGTTAATATCTAAAATTTATAAAGAACTGATAAAACACAACACCGAAAAAAAATCCAAAAAAACAAAAAACCCACAAAAATCCAATTTAAAAAATGGAGAAGTGGCTTGAATAGACACTTTTCTAAAGAGGAAATATAGATGGTCAATATACACATAAAAACATGCTCAATATCAATGCTTATCAAGAAATGCAAATTAAACCCATAATCATATATTACTCTACACCAGTCAGAATGGCTATCATCAGCAAAGCAACAAGTAACAAGTGTTGATGAGGATGTGGACCAAAAGGAGCCCTCATGCATTATTGATAGAAATGCAGACTGGTGCAGCCACTGTGGAAACCAGTATGGAGTTACTTCAAAAAATTGAAAATGAAACTGCCTAATAACACAGCAATTCCACTTCTGGGAATTCATCCAAAGAAATTAAAAACACTAATTTGAGAGAATATATGCACCCCTATGTTTACTGCAGCATTATTTACAATAGCCAAGATTTGGAAACAGCACAAGTGTCCACCAGTAGATGAGTGGATATAGAAGCTTTGGTACATTTACAGAATGGAATACTACTCAGCCATAGAAAAGAGGGAAATCTTACCTTTTGCAACAATGTAGATGAACCTGGAAAGCATTATGCTACATTCAATAAGCCAGTCAGAGAAAGACATGCACCATATGATTTCATTCATATGTGGAATCTAATTAACAAAATTAACTAACAAGGAAAGTAGAGACAGACTTATAGGTAGAGAGCAGGCTGACAGCTATTAGGGGAGAGGGGGCTGTGTTGGGGCTGAGTTCAGGAATTGAGAGAAAAAGAAGAGAAGAGAAAAAAGTCATGGGCATAAACACAGTCTTGTGAATGCCAGAGCGTGGCAGTGTAGGAGGAGGAAGAGGAGGGTGTAGCGGGGATAAACTGTGGTGGATGGAGACTTGTCCTGGGGAGGTGAACATGCAATACTTTGCACAGATGATATGTTGTAGAACAGTACACCTGAAGCCTGTATACTTTTGTTGACTAGTGCCACCCCAATAAATTCAATGAAAAAAAAAAAAAGAGAGAGAAAGTGGGGTAGCTGTACTTATATAACAAAATAGAATTTAAGCCAAGGACTGTAACAAGAGGTGAAGAATGTCACTATATGAGGAAAGAAGGGTCAATTCATCAAAAAGATACAATATTTGTAAATATTTATGCATCCAACATAAAGAAACCTAAATATATAAAACAAATATTAACATACCAGAAGAGAGAGATAGACAGCAATATAATAATAGTAGCAGACTTCAAAACCCCACTTTCAACAGTGGATCAATCATCTAGATAGAAACTCAGTAAAGAAACATCTGCTTTAAGTATGCATTGGACAGATGAACTTAGCAGGCACTCATCCAACAGCAGCAGAGTACACACTCTTCACCAACGCAGGTGGAACATTCTTGAGAACAGATTATAAATTAAGTCACAAAACAACTCTGAATAAATTAGAGAAGACTAAAATCATATCAAGTACCTTTTCAGATCACAATTGTATAAACACAGAAATCAATCACAAGAAGAAAACTGGAAAATTCACAAATATGTGGAGGTTAAACAACATGCTGCTGAACAACTGATGAGTCAAAAGAAATTTAAAAATTTATAAAAATCTACTGAGACAAATTAAAATGGAAATATACATACCAAAATTATGGGATGCAGCAAAAGCAATTCTACAATGGAAGTTTATAGTGTTAAATGCCTAAAGTAAGAAAAATTAGATTTCAAATAAACTAACTTTATGTATTAAAGAAGTAGAAAGGGAAGATCAAACTAAGCTCTAAATTAGCAGAAGGAAGGAAATAAATATTAGAGCAGAGGGTCAAGATGGCAGCATAGGCAAACACAGCTCACCTACTCACACAACCACATTACAATTACAACTAAAATATAGAATACCCATCACTCATAACTGTCAGAATTTGAGTTAAATGAAAGTCTGACAGCTATGGAATTAAAGAAACCATATCCATCCAGGCTAGTAGGAGAGATGGAGATGCAGAACAGGCTGGTCTCAAATCCATGTGTAGGAGATAAAAACTCAGGAGGGAAATCTTGGGAGTCAGGAGTCTCAGCCCCACACCAGGCCCCCTAGCCCAGAGATCCAGTGCCAGGAAGATAAGCCCCCAAACTTCTGGCTGCAAAAACCAGTGGGGATTGAATCAGTTGAAGAAACTTCTGGAGTCCCAAGAATTTCCCCTTAAAGAACCTGTACACGGACTTTAATCTGAATCACTCCCTCTGAGCTCCAGCACCAGAGTAGAAGTTTAAAGGCACCAGTGGCATAAAGGGAAGAACTGAAGTGTCTGGCATCAAGACAGGGTCTGGGGAACAACTTTTTTCCCAGAGGGAAAGGTTGGCAGAGGCCATTTTCCCTTTTCTGAGCCCTGCCCCCAGAGATCCACAGAACTGGCAGGTGGGTGTCATATCTGAGACTCCAGCAACTTCGCTAACACTGTGTGCCCTGCACTGGAGATCCTCTGAGACTCCCTCCCACCCAACTTATAGGCCCACCCAAACTGTTAACTGTGACTTTTCCATATGAATGGCTGGTCTTGGCTCATGTTTCATAACTTCCTACATCCTTTCAAACAAACAACAGCTGGCTTCAGTGAGAGCCTATCCCCTCATACCTCTTGCTAAGTGGCCTCAGGCCCTACATGAACAGCCAGCTTAGATTCACAGCTCAGCTTAGCTTGGGAATCTCCAAGCCCAGCACAAATAGCAGCCGTCTAGGATTCCTTTATAGCTTATGCATGCTGGCCCCAGGCAGAACACAGGTGGCAGCTGACCTTGGCCAGCACCACCAAGGAAACCCCAGAGTCTGCGCATGCATTGTATAGCTACAGAAAACATTGGAGCACCCTGACCCTGTTCTGTACAGCTGATCCTCTATGGACAGTAGAGGTTGGTGGTCAATGGTCACAACCAGACCTTGTAGTTAACTGGCCTGGGTAAATCCCTCCCATTGACCTGCCAAGAGTAGTCAAGGCTCAACTACAAGAGCTCACATGATGGGCATACCTTGAGTACTCAGCTTTGGTGATAGGGATGTTGTGTCACTGGACTCTACAGGATACCTACATTAGGTCACACTACCATAACTAGGAGTCATAGCAGCTCTTTCTAATTTATGGATAGAAACAGAAGCAGCCAAAATAAGGAGGCAAAGAAACATGGCCCAAATGAAGGAATAGATCAAAACTCCAGAGAAAGTACTAAACAAAATGGAGATAAGCACTTTATCAGATGCACAGTCTAAAACACTGGTTCTAAGGATGCTCAAGGAACTTTAGTGAGGACCTCAGCAGCATTAAAAAAACCCACTCAGAGATGATAGATATACTAAGTGAAATAAAGAACAATTTACAGGGAAATAACAGAAGAGTGGATAAATCCAAGAATCAAGTCAATGTTTTGGAACATAAGGAGCAAAAAACGACCACTCAGAACACAAGAAGAAAAAGAAATAAAAAAAAAACAAAAAAACAAAAACCAAAAAAATGAGGATAGTGAAAGCAGCCTCTGGAACAACTTCAAGAGGTCCAACATTTGCATCATATGGATGCCAGATGGAAAAAAAGAAAAAGCAAGAAATTGGGAATCTTATTTGGAAAAAAAATGAAAGAAAACTTCCGTAAGTTGGTGAAGGAAATAGACATGCAAGCCCAGGAAGCACAGAGAGTCCCAAACAAGATAGATGCAAAGAGGCCCGCTCCAAGAAACATCAAAATTAAAATTTTAAAGGTTAAAGATAAAGAGAGAATCTAAAAGCAGCAAGAGAAAAGCAGTTAGTTACCTTCAGCGGATTTCCCATAAGACTTCAGCTGATTTCTCGAAAGAAATTTGCTGGCTAGAAGGGACTGGTAAGAAATATTCAAAGTCATGAAAAGCAGGGACCTACATCCAGGATTTCTCTACCCAGTAAAGATATCATGTAGAATTAAAGAACAGATAAAGAGCTTCTCCAACAAGGAAAATACTAAAGAAATTCATCATCACCAAATCATTATATGAAATGTTAAAGGAACTCTTAAGAAAAAGATCAATCTATGAAAAATAAAATGGCAAAAATACATATCTATCAACAATTGAATCTAAAAAAACAATCTAAGAAAACAAAAAGAACAGAGGCAGAATCATGGATATAGAGAGCATTTTGATGGTTGCCAGATGGGAGATAGTTTAGGGAGATAGTTTAGGGAATTGGTGAACAGGTCAGGGGATTAAGAAGTACCAACAAGTAGTTACAGAGTAGCCAAGGGGGTGTAAAGTATAGGAAATGGAGTAGCCAAAGAACTTATATGCATGACACATGGACATGAACGATGGTGTGGGGATTGCCTGAGTGTTTGAGGATTGTTGGGTGGAGGGAGGTAAAGGGAGCAATTGGAACAACTGTTATAGCATAATCAATAAAATATAATAAAAAAGAAAGAACAAAATAAAGATTACAGCAAAATATAAATGGAATAGAGAGGGAGAAAATAGAAGAGATCAATGAATGTAAGAGCTGTTTTTTTGTAAAGATAAACAAAATAGACAAATTTTTGACTAGACTCACTGAGACAAAAAGAGAGAAGACTCAAACAAATATAATTATATATAAAAGGACACATTATAACTGATATCCACAAATACAAAGATTTGTAAGAGATTACTATGAACAAATATGCACCAACATATTGCACAACCTGAAAAAATAAACTTCTGGAAATATACAACCTACCAAAACTGAATCATGAAGAAATCAAAAAGCTTAACAGAACCATTACTAGTAAGATTAACAGTAACAAAATATCTCCCAACAAAGAAAAGTCAAGGACCAGATAACTTCACTGGTGAATTCTACCAAACATTTAAGAATTATTAGCAACTCTTCTTGAATTCTTTCCTCCCCTGCCCAAAAGAAAAAAAAAAAAAAAATTTCCCAAACTCATTTTAGAAGGCCAGCATTACCCTGATACAAAAACCAGGGAAGGATACAAGAAAAAAGAAAATTATAGGCCAGTATCTCCGATATAAGGAGATGCAAAAATCTTTAACAAAATATTAGCAAATCATACTCTGGCCAAGATGGAGGCATAGATAGATACAAGTTGCTTCCTCGAACAATCAAAAGAAGGACAACAACAAATTTAAAAACAAAAAAATAATCGGAACTTCCAGAAAATAGAACTGTATGGAAGTCTGATGACCAAGGAGTTAAAAAAGAAATATTCATCCAGACTAGTAGGAGAGGTGAAGACAGGCAGCCTGGGTGGAGAGGACAAGTGCCAAGGCGGGGGCTGGCAAACCAGGCAATCCCACATTTGCATGCAGATAAACTGGGAGGAACAACTGGGAAGTGAGATAGACCATGTAACCCAGGGTTCCAGCATGAGAAAATAAAGCCTCAAAACCTCTGACTGAATAAATCTGTGGGGATTGAGGCAGCAGGAAAAACTCCCAGCCTCACAGGAGAGTTTCCTGGAGAGACCCACAGGGTTCTATAATGTACACAAAACTACCCACCTGGAAATCAGCACCAGAAGGGCCCAATTTGCTTGTGGGTAGCAGTGGAAGTGATGGAAAGCTTGCTAAGATCCCAGCAAATGACATTGTTCACTCTCTGACCCCACCCCCACAGACAGTGCCACGATGCAGTGACATGAGTTACCCTACCCTGGCAATACCTAAGGCTCTACCTCTTACTACATAACAGGCATGCAGAGACAAAAAATTATGGCCAAAAGGGAAGATCAGATCAAAGCTTCAGAAAAAAGTACAACTAGGTGATGAAGAGATAGCTAACCTATCAGATGCACAGTTCAAAACACTTTTAATCAGGATGCTCACAGAAATGGTTGAGTATGGTCACAAAATAGAGGAAAAAGTAAAGACTATGCAAAGTGAAATAAAGGAAAATGTACAGGGAATCAACATTTCCCTTTATTGGGAAGGGAAGTGAAGGGAAGGAAACCAGGACTCTCATCAATGGTTTAGAGCAGAAGGAAGAAATAAACATTCAACCAGAACAGAATGAAGAAACAAGAATTCAAAAAAGAGAGGAGAGGCTTAGGAACCTCTGGGAAAACTTTAAATGTTCCAACAGCAGAATCATAGGGGTGCCAGAAGAAGAGGAAGAGCAAGAAATTGAAAACTTATTTGAAAAAATAATGGAGGACTTCCCCAACCTGGCAAAGAAAATAGACTTCCAAAAAGTCCAGGAAGGTCAGAGTCCCAAAGAAGTTGGACCCAAGGAAGCACACACCAAGGCACATCATCATTATATCAGCCAAGATTAAAGATAAGGAGAGAATCTTAAAAGCAGCAAGAGGAAAGAAGAGAAATACCCACAAAGGAGTTCCCATAAGACAATCAGCTGATTTCTCAAAAGAAACCTTGCAGGCAAGAAGGGGCTGGAAAGAAGTATTCAAAGTCATGAAAGGGAAGGACCTAATCCAAGATTACTGTATCCAGCAAAGCTATCCATTTAGAATGGAAAGGTAGATAAAGTGCTTCCCAGATAAGATCAAGTTAAAGGAGTTCATCATCACCCAGCCCTTATTTTATGAAATGTTAAAGGGACCTATCTAAGAAAAATAAGATAAAAAACTATGAACAGTAAAATAACAACAAACTCATAACTATCAACAGCTGGACCTAAAAAACAAAAACAGTAATAAGAAATCAACTAAAACAGGAATAGAATTACAGAAATGGAGATCACATGAAGAGTTATTAGTGGGGAGGAGGATGAGAATGAGGGGGAGAATGAGGGGACAAGTTATAGGGGTTAAGAAGCATAATTGGAGGGTCGCAGGTTCGATTCCCAGTCAGGGCACATGCCTGGGTTGCAAGCCAGGCCCCTAGTGGGGGCCATGTGAGAGGCAACCACACATTGATGTTTCTTTCCCTCTCTTCCCCTCTCTAAAAATAAATAAATAAAATCTTTAAAAAAAAAAAAAAAGAAGCATAATTGGTAGGTATAAAATGACATGGGGAGGTTAAGAATAGTATAGGAAATGGAGAAGCCAAATAACTTATATGTATGACCCACGGACACGAACTTAGTGGGGGAGAATGCTGGAGGGGGTGGGGTGCAGGGTGAATGGGGATAAATGGGAGAACACATGGGACAACCATAATAGTATAATCAATAAAATATATTTAAAAAATTAACAAATCAAATTCAATAGTATATTAAAAGAATCACCACAATCAGTGGGATTTATTCCAGTGATGCAAGGATTGTTCAACTTCCATAAATTAATCAACATAAAACCACATTAATAAAGTGAAAATTAAAAACTACATAATCATTTCAATAGGTGCAGAAATAGCATTTGACAAAATTCATTATTCTATCATAATGAAAAGTCTCAACAAAATGTGTGGAGAGTGAATATAGCTTGATAAAGAAGTTCTATATGACAAATTCACAGCTAACATCATACTCAGTGGTAAAAAGCTGAAAGCTTTTCTTCTAAGACTAGGAACAACCTGGATGCTCATTCTCTCTTTTTTATTCAACATAGTACTAGAAGTCCTATGAAGAGCAAATAGGCAAGACAATTTTTAAAAAGCCATTCAAAACAGAAAAGAAAAAATAAAATTGTCTCTATTTTTAGATGACATGATATTAGATATAGAAAACCCTAAAGACTCCAGCAAAAACACTGTTAGAACTAATAAAAAAATTCGCTGAAGTTGCAGGACATAAAATCAACATACAAAAATCAGTTTGTTTCTAAACACTAACAACAAACTATCATAAATAGAAATTAAAAATAATTCCATTAACAATAGCATCAAAAAGAATAAAATACTTAGGAATACATTTAACCAAGGAGGTGAAAGATCAGTGCACTGCCAGCCATAACACACTGATGAAAGAAATTGAAGAAAGCACACATAAATGGGAATATATTCCATCCTTATGGATTAGAAAAATTAATATGGTTAAAACGTCCACACTACCCAAAGTGATCCATAAATTCAATATGATGCCTATAAAAATACCAATGTTATTTTTCAGAGGAATATTTTTTAGAAATCCTAAAATTTGTATGGGCACCATAAAAGATCCCACATGACCAAAGCAATATTAATTAAAAAAAAAAACAAAATAAACAAACAAACAAAAAAAACAAGCAAAGCTGAAGCTATTCTACTTTCTGATTTTAAATTATACTATAAGGCCATAGTAATCAAAACAGTATGGTATTGGCATAAACACAGAGACACACAGATCAATTAAACAGAGTAAAGAGCTCAGAAATAAATACATGTATGTATGGTCACCCAATATTTGACCAGGGAGCCAAGAATACTTAATTGGAAAAGGATAGTCTCTCCAATAAATAGTGTAGGGAATATGGACAGCTGCACACAAAAGAATGAAACTGAGCCCTTATCTTGCAACATATACTAAATCAACTCAAAATGGCTTATAATAAGACCTGAGACTGAGAAACTCCTACTAGAAAACTTAGAGGGTAAGCTCCTTGATATCAGTCCTGGCAATAATATTTTCAATTTGACACTGAAAGCAAAGATAGCAGAAGCAAAAATAAACAAGTTGGACTACATCAAATTAAAAAGCTCCTGCACAGCAAAGAAAACCATTGACAAAATGAAAAGACAATCTACGGAAAGAGAGAAAATACTTGCAAAATATTTATCTTAGAAAAAACAAACACCCAAAATATAGAAGAAAAACACACACACACCTCAATAGAAACAGGAAGGAAGGAAGGAAGGAAGGAAGGAAGGAAGGAAGGAAGGAAGGAAGGAAGGAAGGAAGGAAGGAACCAGATCTCAAAATAGGCAGAGTACAAGAAATTGATGTTTCACCCTGGCTGGTGTACCTCAGTGGATTGAGCTCGGGCCTGCAAACCAAAGGATGGCAGTTCGATTCCCAGTCAGGGCACATGCCTGGGTTGCAGGCCAGTTCCCAGCATGGGACACACAAGAGGAAACCATACATTGATATTTCTCTCCCTCTTCCTCTCTCCTACCCTTCCCCTCTAAAGGTAAATAAATAAAAATCTTTAAAAAAATTATTAAAAAAATTAAAAAAAAGAAATCGATGTTTCTCTCCTTTTTCTCCCTCCCTTCCCCCTCTCTAAAAACAAATAAATAAAATATTAAAAAAAACAGGCAGAGTAACAGAATAAATCTTTTTCCAAAGAAGACATATAATGGCTAACAAGTACATGAATAGATGTTCAACTTCTAGAATCATCAGGGAAACATAAATAAAAACCACAATGAGATATCATCTCATACCTGTTAGAATGGCTATGATAAAAAAAAGCAAGAGAAAAGTTTTTTGAGGATGTAAAGAAAAGGGAAAACTTTTGCACAGTTGGTGGGAATGTAAACTGGTGAAGCCACTGTGGAAAACTGTATAGAGATTCCTCAATAAATTAAAAATACAACTATTATATGATCCAGGAATCCCACTTATGGGTATATGTCCAAAGGAAATCAAATCAGTATTTTAAAGATATATCTGCACTCCCATGTTCATTGAACTGTTATTCATAATTGACAAGATATAGAAACAATCTAAATGTTTGTCAATGGATGAATATATAAAAAATAATGTCAAAATACTATTATTCAGCTATGAGAAAGAAGAACATCCTGTTCTTTGTAACAACATAGTTGAAACCTGAGGGCATTATGTTAAGTGAAATAAGTTAGACAGAGAAAGACAAGTACTGTATAATCTCACTTATATGTGGAAAATTAAAAAGAAAACAAAACCTTAACTTACAAAAATTGAGACTACCATGGTGGTTACCGGGGACTAGGAAGTTGAGGGGAAATGGTAGATGTTGGTCAAACAGTACAGGCATCCTATAAGATGAATAACCTCTGTAGATGTAGTACACAGCATAGTGACTATAATTAACAATACTGAATTACATACTTGAAAATTGTTCAGAGAGTAAATCTTAAATGTTCTTACCATAAAAAAAGAAATGGTAACTGTGTGATGTGATGCAGGGGTTAGTTAGTTGATGCTATGATGGTAATTAGTTTGATATATATAAGTGATTCAAATCAACAACTTGTACACTTTAAACTTATACAATGGTATGTGTCATATCAATAAAACTGGAGAAAAGCAATTCATTAAAAAATCTATAGTATTATTAAATACTCACTATGTTTTGTTCAAAGTAATGTGATAATAACTAATACTTATAGAATGTTTATTTAGTTTCAGCTACTGTTGTAAGTACACAAGACAACTCTATAAAATAGATACTTATTTTTTATATATTTATTTCACATAATCCTAGGGAGTACTTAATAACTGAACATAGGAAGAAGAGGAACCAAGGTAAAGCCAAGAGTATTAGCAGCAGCAATTCAAGACCCTTCTCTCTGAAGTTGAGTAATTGACTCTACTTCAGTAACTGTAGACAGTTTGTCTCACTCATCAAAGATCCAATTCCCACAGCAGAAGCATAGTTAGCTCAGCTTAGGTATCTACCCTATGGATCGATCAACCAGCATTGCCTAGAGTGGCAGAATCGCCAGTTCAGACATAGTCATTGGAAGCCCATCTGTATGTTTTCACTGATCTCTGAGATGGGTGAAGTTGGGGAAAGTGGGCAGGAATAAAGTTATAATCCAGAAAGTTCATCCCAGCTCATCTCCTTTACTCCGTGAAGCCCGTGGCAAAAGTAAACAATGAGTGGGAACTATTGATTCAACTAACATTTAAAAAAATGTTTCCTGAGTACCCAGGCTGTGCCTGGCATTTTAATAGCTTGCATTTGTATAATATGGTTTACAAAGATTTATACATAGGCCTTTCTTTTCTTATCCTCAAAACAACTACAGAAATATAAGTAGTACAGATAACATTCTCCCCTATTTTTACAGATAAAGGAACTCAAGCTGACAAGTAGCTTGCTCCAAAGTCACATGTTTGGAAAGGGGAAGTGGAACTGGACTCTAACCTATGACTTTTTAATCCCCAGCTGGGTCAATCCTCTCCCAGTTAATAGCTGATGTATTTAGTACTGACTCCGGGAAGAAGAACTGAGAGCAACTTATTTCACTGAGAAGGAGGAACTTAATGTCCAGGGAGGTGAATAGTAATAGGGTCCGGATGAAAGATTTCACTAGCAATAAAATAAAAATGATATCAGAAAGAGAATATATTCAGAAAAAAACAGCAAATTTATCGAAGAGATTTATCTGATAAATGACAGTGAAGAATAAAATAGACTGTTATTCTCATAGGGAAAAGAATCACTCTGTGGAATAAATAGAGCAATTTTCTCTGATGATATGAAAAAAGCTCCACACTTAGATCAAGATGATGAGCAATGTCAGGACAGCATTCACTTCGAGAAGAAAATCAGTAGTGAAAAATATCAGGCTTAATTTTAACATCCTTGGAGAAGGTACCGTATAGCATTACTAATGAATCGCTTCATTGAAGATACTCTTCTTTGCATATCTCTGTCACAGAAGGGTTGAAATTGGAATTATAGAGCAAATGAAATTGGCAGGTCAATGCCTCAGTCTCTTCCTCAGCCAAGTTAATTCCTCATTAGGAAATATTCCCAGGCTTTTCCTCATGAGGGTAAGGCACAGAAATAACAAAAATAAAAAAAAAATGGCTAAGTATTTTTTTCTACAAAGAAAATAATCATTTCACCTTGCTTTCTGGATTTCCTGTTCAGGCAATTCCATCATGTTACTTCTAAACATGTCTGATCTACAATGAAGAGATAATTTTAGCAAAACAGAATACCATCACTCCCATAGCCTCTTGTTGCTATGAGATGAAGGATAGCATTTTGCTTCTGCACTTATTAAATCTAAATATTGAGACTTTAAAATTCAACATGTTTCC
Organism: Glossophaga mutica; assembly: GCA_039655065.1. Lineage (NCBI taxonomy): Eukaryota > Metazoa > Chordata > Mammalia > Chiroptera > Phyllostomidae > Glossophaga > Glossophaga mutica. The sequence goes on from CM077306.1 coordinate 148,363,221, forward strand.
CACCAAACTTATCCTGCAGATGGGTTCCAAAGATGTCAGCTAGCTGAACTCTCAGTAGTGTGGGTACTGTCATCCTCTGTGATAACTGTTGGATTGGTTTTATTATATTAGCTCACTCCCTCATTATTGAAAAAAAAAAAAAACCTTTTCTGTTCATGTGGTACTAAAGGTTCTTTCATACCTCCAAGATATAGAAAGGGGAAAAAAAACAGTTGCAGAGCAATGTTTCACGTTCACTGGTATGTGCTCCAGTGTCTAGAACAAAAAACTAGATGGCAGAACACAAAACAGTTGAGAATTGTTACATCTGGAGAAAGGAAAGGAAAGTGGGAGGAGTGGCAGATGGGAGAAGGGGAACATTCATGATTTTTTTCTAAATATTTCTGTGGTTTGAATCTTTTTCAACAATAACATATTCGTGTATGACTTTGTGATTTTAAAAAGAACGATAAAATATTCATTCAGTCAGTGAGAAATGGGGTTTTTTACTCAAAATCCTCCTTAGAGATTGATTTTTGTAAAGCCGGTTAGTGGTCTTAGTATCTAAGGAATATTTTTGTTTGGGTCTGTTACCTGGTAGTTCATTCTTCTAGAAGATTTCAATTTTAAAAAATAATTTATTTTAAAACAATTAAAATGTTAAATGCTCTTAAGATTTTAAATTTTTGTAGCATTACACATTTCCAGAGATGAGAATACACTACCAAAAATTTAAAGATGGACTCATACTTTTCTTCAAATACCTTTCCAGAATGAAGATACCAAAAAATTGTTTTTCATTTGTAAGTTACTTCCAAAGTACCATCCCTTGTCTATAGCCATGTATCAAACTGTACAAGTTTTAAATCCTGGCTTTGGGTCCCTAAACCATTTTTTTTTCTCTGCAAGTTTAATAATTATCATTATAAGCATTGCATAAGTATATGTTGTTTAAAGGCACAGAGGAAGGAGAGAAGGAAGAGTCTCAAGCTGTTCTTCTTGGTCATTTTGACAAGCTGAATATCTTCAATTTAGCTACCTCAGCTCAAATGTTAGGCATTCTAGGTGCTTGCCTTGGGGCTTTCATTCTTTTCACACTCTTTGTGGGCAATCTTGCCTTTACCCAAGTCTCAGTTATCACATGTACACTTAATATTCTCAGATCTGTATGTGTAGTCCATATCTTTCTAGTGAGCTCCAGATTCCTACCTCCAGCTTATATTAAAGGTCTCCAATTAGATGCCCACAGTCATGCAAACTTAAAAAGTATAAAAGGGAACTTTATCTCTCTACCGTACCCCTTCCCCACCCCCCACCCCCGCTGCCAGAGATATTTGCAGTATCTAGAGACAACCAAGGTAGAGAAATACTGATGGCAAATGATGGATAGATCCAGAGATGCTGCTAAACATCCTACAATTTATAGGATGCATCCTTCTACACACGCTGAAAACCATTTTCTGACCCAAACTGTCAATAGGGCCAACTTTGAGAAAAGGTTAATTTTCCAAATGGTTAAGAAATAGTTAATTTAACAGCTAATTAAAGGTTAATGGTTCATCTCAGTGAACAAGAAAACCATCATCCATCCTCAAAGTCATCCCTATTTTCTCCCTCTCTATCACTTCCCACATCTACATGTTTATCAATTCCAGCCATTCCAGATATAATCAATTTCCATGTTGCCATTGTCACAGCCGAGACTTTAATTGATATTGTTTCCTGGAAAACATCTCTCTTTTTCTTAATCTCCCCTCTTCCAATCACCCTCCAACACCAATTTCTTTTCTAATGCCTGAGGGGTCTATCTCAAACACAAATATATTCATGACATTCTCATGTAAAAACCATCATATCGCTCTCATTGTCTATGGATCAAGTTCAAAGCTGCCTATTCTCTTCTTGTCTGATCCCTTCAGCTCTCTTTAGTTCCTTGTTTCCCAAATGCCTTATGTTTGACCATCAGCTTCCCAAATCCTCCATGCATATTAATTACTTGAAGATGTAGAGAAATTATTGCTATCTTTCAGGCTGTGCACTTTTATGTCAGCATGGAGTGTCATTCTGTTACTCTACTTTCCTAGTTCAGTCATACTTATTATTCAAGACACAGTTCATATGTAACTTGTCCAAGAATACTTTTTTCCATAAACAACACAAATCTACAGAGAATGCCCGTACTTGTCATGGTTCATGACTGAAAATAACAGAATTAGATTCTGAATAACTTAAGTAGAAAGAAAATTTATTAAAAGGGTATTAGTAGCTATCCAGGGTTGATAGTTCCTTACAAAAATTTATGTCCACCCAGAGCCTGTAAATGTGACTTTATAAAGAGCCTTTAAATTTATTTTAAAATAAGGTATTTGTAGATATAATCAAATTAAAATGAGATCATAATTGGTTAGGGTGTGCCCTAAATCCCGTATGACTTGTGTCCTTATAATAAAGTTTGGACACAGAGATGCATACCCACAGGGAAGAACATGATATACATGTGAAGACAGAAAGAGAGAATAAAGTAATACATCTCCCAAGGAACTGCATGGATTCTTGACAACAGCCAGAGGCCAAGGAGAGACACATGGAACAAATTCTTTTGCAGAGCCTTCAGAAGGATCCAAACCTATGACACCTTGATTTCACACTTTCAGGACCAGGATATAATTTTCGTTGTTTAAGCTACCAGTGTGTGGGTATGTGTTATAGCAGCTCTAGCAGACTATGATAGCAGTCCAGACAATCAACAGGGTAAAAATACTCATTGCTACTAAGTAGTCAAAGTACAAGTAAAATCTTGCCCTGGAATGACTTTCTTAGAAAAAATTTTTCTTTGGATACCTACCATTGTCATCCATACATGCTTCTGGTACTACTGGGCTCCATCACATGTTGACATATTATATGCACCCTTAATCTTCAGCTTATCCCCAGGCACCATCAGTCTTTTCCAACTCCCCATGTGCCTTTGTTTCACTCTCTCAAGTGAAAATTGCTCTTAGCAGAACCAGCGGTATAATAAGTGAGGTCCAGCGCAAAATGGAAATGAGGGTCTCTCATCCAAAAATTATTAATAATTTCAAGACAGTAACAGCAGCACATTAAATTAAATGCTGGATCCTTCTAAGCACAGGTCACACACTCATGATGCTAGTCTTGGCTTTTAGTCATATTTGGGTTGATATACCTATAGTCTTCACTGAGAGGATTCTTTTTCAGTCCTCTCTACTCTTTTCACTCTTTATTATGGAAAACAAGGCCCTCCCTCCCATGTATGTTTGCTTTCCTCTAAAATAGGAAGGTGATCTGATGTTTGGCAACAAAAAGACAAATGTTCCAAGGTAGAGCTTACATATATGACATAGCACTGCATTATAATTGACTACTTTCATATCTGTCTCTTTTGCTAAACTGCTATAAAACAAATGCTTAGTTGGACAATTACAGTCTTCTTTTCCTGTGGCCAACACTTTAAATCAGAGATGACTCACATAAATGATATATGAAATTTTCATTTCCTTGATGTTTTTCTCCTTGAGTAGATAATTTTATTCTAACCATATGAAATGTGTGCAGGAAATTTTGATGCTTTGTGCTTATTTTATATCTACTAAGTTGGAATGAAGTGCATTTTTCTAAGGATCAGTTATACTGAAGAAGCATTAAATGTATTAAAATAAAAACTATTGTCCAGGTTCAGTCTTTTAAAATCTCAACTATTTTTAGTCAATTCAATTTCCATGTGTCCTATTTCTTTTCTACCGAGTAGTAATGGGCTATCTTTTCTGAGAGGCCCCAAATAACTTCGTGTGCTCATCCAGTTTCTGTTCCAGCTTCACTAGGCAGTCCAACCTCTGGAAAGATTGGATCTCAAAACTGAATGAACTCTCCACATTCTCTTTTGAAAGATAAACATGCACTCTATAAACTTCATTGGCCTAAACAACAGAAACATCTGTTTAGAATCATGTGCAACTTTTTGGCTGAGTTCAGCAACAAGGAGGCTTAGCAAGTGTGTTCATCAGCTGTGTTCTGCAGCACCCAAACATTATCGCTGGTCAAAATGATGCACTGTACAGATTATCAAGCATGGGAATAACTAAACTGGATAGCTATCCATAAACAATCTTTGGTAATGCTTTTACACTGTCCTCACATCCCACAGTTTTGTCTTCCATGAAAAACAATTTTAGGACATAAATAAGCATGAAATGTAAAAGATTGTGGAAATAGACAAGGTTGCTAGATCATATAAATGGACATAAATATAGAGTTATAGAACAAAGTGTAGATGACCCTCCAAAGGTCATTTACTCTACTTGCCAATTCCTGTAGTCAATCATTCTCACCAAATTAAAAAGTACAAAAAATTCTTCTCTGCTGGTTACAAGTAACATGGAAAATGTTATCCTTAGAAGTATAGTGCTGTGAGTTCAGTAACTCAACAGTGAGTGGAGACATATTTATCAAGTACCTACTATATGACAGGCTCTGTTAAACATCATATGGTCATACTATTGGTCATAATAGCTCTACAAGGTATATTGTTTTATCTTCATTCGATGAAGAAAATAAATAAAGTTCAGAGAACTTAAATGACTTATTCAAAATAAAAAAGTTAATGAATGAAAAGATTAAACTATAAACTTAGAACTCTTTTACTGTTGATACTGTTCTTTTTATTAAGCTATATAAACTACTCTTTTAAATTTTAAGTGTGTCAGACATTTTACATACACCCTTTTAAGTCATCCATACTTTAGTAGAAATTAAGTTACCAGATAATTTCAAACATTACAGATAATAAAGAACAGGTTTTGAGAGAGTAGATATAGAAGAGACTCCCTAGAATATGCTAGGAGGAGATAATAAGGAAAAATTAATAGGGAAGTTTGAGAGAGCTGAAGCAAATCCATCCATTGTACATTTTTATCGAGTTCAGTCTTATCTCTGTGTATCTTTGTTGGGAAAAAAATGACAGAAGAAAATGAAAGAATAAGTACCCAACTTTTCACAAATATTATAAAAATTAAGGTATTTTATGATTACTTGATTTTACTGAAGTTTTTACAAGTTATGTATATGTAAATATATAAACATTTCACCTAAGAACTCTACTGCTCCTTTTAATAATAACTTTTAAAATATTATACATTTATATTATACATAAGATTATTTATACAGATGGTACTTTAGTTGTGATGATTTGATTTACAATTTTTTGACTTTACAATAGTGTGAAAGAAAAATACCTTCAACTTCAAAGAAATACTTTAAATTTGATCTTTTCCAGGTCTAGCAGTACACAGTCAGAGACGCTCTTCTGATGCTGGGTGGTGACAGGGAGCCTCAGATCCCTGTCAGACATGCGATCACAACAGTAAACAACCATGCTGTACAGTGTACTGTTTGCTAGCATGTTTTGGATACTGTATTTTGTGTATTCACATCCCATTATATCTATAAAATGTCCATCTGTGCCTCCTATTTCTGGTGATAAAAAGAGGAAGGCAATTACTCTTGAGATAAAACTCAAGATAGTTGCCCCACTATAGGCTAATGTAAGTGTTCTGAACACATTTAAGGTGGGCTGGGCTAAGCTATGATGTTCAGTAGGCTAGGTGTGCTAAATGCACTTTTAATTTACAACAGGTTTATCAGATGTAAGCTCATCATAAGTTGAGGAGCATCTGGATATGTATGTGTGTGTATGTGTTTGACTTTTGACTTTTACCATTAAAATTCTGGCAACAAAAACAAGTATTTAAAATCCTTAATTAACTACTTTCTACATGAACTGTATCTGTATCATTCAGATTGAAATTAAAATACAGCTGACTGAAAATAAAGATTGAAATAGAATCACCAAGTCCTTTGACCTCAAGCAAAAAAGAAAAGAAATGCCAACTGTTTAAACAAATGGTTTCCATAGTTTATTTTCCAAAACGTTACTGTTACTTTTGTATTGAATGCCAAGGGCTAAGTCCTGGGAAGCTAAAAGTCAGAAGTCCACTACCTCATTCAGCAATTAAAAAAAGTATCTGAAGTTAGGGTTTCCCCTGTATTGTTCTGAGCACAGATTTTCATCAAAGATCAGATATAGAACAGTAAAATTGGCTTTGAAAGATATTGCTATGATTACTTAGCATAATGCTTTCCAGTTCCACCCATGCATCATAAAGGGTAGAAGCTCCTTCTTTTTTCCTGCTGCATGGTATTTTATTGTGTAAATGCACCATAGTTTTTTGATCCATTCATTTACCGATGGGTGCTTAGGCTCTTTCCAGCACTTGGCTATTGTAAATTGTGCTGCTATGAACATTGGGGTGCATAGGTTCTTTTGAATTGGTGTTTCAGAGCTCTTAGGATACAATCCCAGCATTGGAATTGCCAGGTCAAAGGACAGTTCCATTTTCAGTTTTTTGAGGAAATTCCATACTTATGCTAAGTGAAATAAGCCAGGTGGTGAAAAACAAATACAATATAATCTCACCTATAAGTTGAAACCTAATCAGCAAGACAAAGAAGCAAACAAAATATAACCAGAGACACCAAAATAAAGAAAAAAACTGCCAGGGGAGGGAGGAGGATGGGGAGTAATGAGGGGGAGTAAAAAAGAAGGGGAAGGGTCATCAAGGAACATGTGTAAAGGACCCATGGATAAAGCCAAAAGAGGGTAGGGTTGAGGGTGGGAGGTGGGGGTCTGCAGGGTGAGGGAAAGTGGTGGAGGGAAAATGGAGACAACTGTTCTTGAACAGCAATAAAAAATAAAAAGAAAAAAGAGATTGCTATGGTTAAAAAGGCAATACATGTTTATTGAAACAATTAAAAATACAGAAAAGCATATGTCTATCATTCCAATATTATTCCAATATTCATAACCATCCTTAATGTGTGAATAACCATGCAGTAATTTAGATAGAGTGATAGAAAGAACAAAAGTGACATCCAAGTAAAATAGTACGATGCTTTTAAAAATTCAGTTAATTGTGGTGTGGCTCAGTGAATTGAGTGCCAGCCTGCAAATCAAAGGGTCACCATTTCGATTCCCAGCCTAGGGCGCATGCCTGGGTTGCAGGCAGGTCCCCAGTGGGGCATGTGTGATAGGCAACCACACATTGATGTTTCTCTCTCTCTCTTTCTCCCTCCTTCCCCTCTCTAAAAATAAATAAATAAAATATTAAAAAAATAAAACATTTAAAAGTAAAATAAAAATTAAATTAATTATCATAAAAATAATCTCATCATAGACAACTTGGTGAATATAGAAAAATAATAATCACCCATACCTAAAACCCTTATAAAGATACTACTGTATTTTTGTGTCATTTTGCTGTGAATGCTGCTGATTTGCTGTGAATGCAGGCACTGATTTTTAGGCAAAAATTCAGATACAAGATAGAAGAAAATATGAAGAGAGAGACTTCATGGTAGATAATATCTACCATGGCTGGTTTATTAATCTTTTTCATTTTAGCCCACAAAGGCCCAGGTCTTTCAATAAGAGCTTTAGGGATCCAGGAAAACATGATTGAAATTCCTTGGCATTAAAAATGGCATCTCTTTTTTGCTTTTGTGGATAGAAGCAAACACACTGTATCCAACTGACCAATTTTTTTTTTTTTAATAGTTTAGACATTGTTAACAGCGGACAAGCAGAAAATGACAGCCAGTGGTTTTGAGTGTTCCCCATCGACAAAATGGGAATAACAGAAATAATAAAAAACTTTTTTTACTATTATCAAATAAGTAGAAGCAGAAACAAAATAGTTGAAGGAAACATACAAGTCCAAATTCCACCCTGGGCTATAGAATTCACCCGACAATACATGATCTGACTGGATCCCTGGGATTGGATTTCTATTAACAGATAATCCATAAAAAAATCATAAATTCTTTTATGACCAAACTTTTCCTTTCTTGAGATTTTTGTTTAATTTATCTTTGTTTGACCAAAATTAGTCTTTAAGTAATTTTTTAGAACAGTGTGATCTTTTCTAAATCCTTGAATGTCTTGCATAAAAAGAAAGAAAATGAGCTTAGCATAATTTTTGGGTTACTACCATCTTCTTTTAAAATTCTATCAGGAAATCTCCTTTGTTCACTGCCATTGTGTTTTGTAAAAGCCAACCTGATTTTTAACAGCTAGTTGATGACTAATTTAGCCTAATGTGGTGGATATTGGAAGGTAGATACTATAAACCTTCTTAGAGTGCACCTTCCTCTGCTGCAAAGGCTAGAAATCTTCAAATTACATTTTCCTAATCCCTTTGCAGTTAGGGATCTTGATTTGTGTTACATTTCACCAATTAGATGCAATCACACGATATTGAGATGGTGGAAGCAAGGGAGGTTTTGGTTATTGTATGTTCAAGCATACTTACAGATGGACTGGGTTTCCTTGTAGCAGGATTCCTGGATCAAGAAGCTGCCACAACTGCTGCTAAATACCAGCGCAGTTACAGCATGATATTCTTGAAGTGTAGAAGACTTCAAGTAGTGACCAGCTGACTCTTCTTCCCCTTCCTAATTGATACCAGTACCAGCACACTTTGTAGGCAGTTCAGTGGTTTTACCTAAAAGGCTAATAGTAATTCCTGTATTAAATGCTTTTTTCACTTAATATAGTTTCATTATTTTGTTTCCTGCAACTAGATACTGACCTGAATAACTTTTAGATGTTTCTAGAAGTTTGTTGGTGGTGGTGTTATTCTTTTAATGTTTATGTAACCTGAGAATAGATTTTATTAGCTTATGGTTATACATGCAGTTCCATTAACATTAACATTAATATGTCTCAACTGCACCAAGCTCACAATTGCTACAGTCTTTCACAGGATTCCTGCCTCCTAAGTACTTCCAGAATTTTTCAGTGTGCTTATGTGTCCATGAATCATCCCTTGTGTTTACCACTGGATTAGCTGAGCCCCAAATTCTCAGCTCTGGGATTCATTTGTACCACAAAGATATCTCTATGAGCTGGAACTCTGTTCATAATGCTCCAGCCATCAATTTGCCATCGCTTAGCTTCTGGGGAATATTAAGAAATAATAAGAAAAAAATAAAATATTTTTGCCTTAGTGCCTTTGAGTGAAAACTCGGTCATTTTAAAGTGTGGGAAATCCACTGGAACTTGACGCCGTGAATTTGGAATCCCACTATACCATAACAGTAGAGCTTGAAGTCAACTTGCCTTGATGCCAAAAAACTATTTCCTGATTCTTACAAAGTAGATTATGGTAAAATGGAGAAGGGTGCGCCTAAGCTGAAATGTTAGAAAATTGTACGAAAGAACTCTAACAACTCTTTGCTGGACACACATACACAACTCATGCTTGGGGTGATTTCCAGTAGGGTTTCCTCAGGATAGTGAGAAGCATCCTGCAGTGTTGCAGAGTATATGGTCATGAGAGACTTCCATTAGTCTCTGTTATACTCGCTTTGTCCAACAAAGAGGATTACCGTATCTCCTTGTCTTTACAACCCTCTGGAAGTACCTTATCCATGCAAATAAATATTTTAAAAAGGCACCAGTAGGGAAGTATGTAGACTATCTGAACCCACTGGGAAGTTTTAAGATTCACCTTCAGTCCAGTTAGAACTCAGTGTTCTAATTTTCATTTAAAAAGATGCTGGCTGTTTTCTTTGAGCACTAATTTCTTTACAATGATTTTACCTGGAACATAGATCAAAAGTTTTTTATATCTGATTTTGCTTCTGTTCTATTTTTGTTTCTACTTCAGAAATAAAAGTTATTACAAAGTTAGACAATTATTGTTTTTTATATTCATTACCCTTCCCCATTACTTTTATCCCACTTCTCTTTCCTTTTGCTTCTGAGAATGCTTTGTCCTCCAAAGATAGCCAGCAAACCACCAGAGCCAAGGAAGAGGAAGGAAGGATTTTCCCCCACAGGTTTGATGGGAGCATGGACCTGCCAACACATTAATTTCAGACTTCTAACCTCCAGAACGGAAACAATAAATTTATGTTGCTTTAAGCCACAATTTGTGGTATTTTATTATAGCACTTTTAGGAAACTAACACAGATGCTGAATAAAAAAAACAATCTCATTTCACTGAAATCTTATGAATAGCACTGGACCCGGGGAGCTTAGAAAAGCAAGTGAATCCACCTCATCATTTCCAATGATGAGTGCATCTTTTGGGAGCAATGTGTCAACTGTGTTCATAAGACTACAAAATAGCCAGAAATCACCTGCAGGATTTGAGGATATTCAAAGGAAATGAGGGGAATGATCAAGAAATGTCAATAGGATACATCTAATTAAAACATAATGCCAGGGTCCTTAATCTTTGTCTATGTCAAATATTGACTTCAATTTTAGTTCTTACTTCCAGGACTTATTTTATTATAAATGGAATAGAAATGACTTAACATTTTTATGTGCATAATTAACTTTATAAAATTTTTCTTTTAAAACTTAGCAAACAACTCTATATAATGTCGGAAAACTCTGTTCACCCCTTAGAGACCATCTCTCCAATAACTTACTCCAGTTTCAGAAAAGATCATTACTATTTCTTTGCTTTGCTTAAAGAGCAGTAAAACCATTTTTTAAAAGGCAGATGTTGTCTGACTGGTTGCATATTTGGCCAATTTTGACATTAAAGCATCCTCTAATGAGCAAAATAACCACCATTAGTTGTTCCTCCGGGCTATGGCATTACAAACACAACCTTTTAAATGATTGTGTTTTCTGGAAGAGTAGTATATCAGTCACGTTAGCCAATTACATTTCTAGTTTGAATTGAGAGAAGTAGCTGGTTTATTTGATTGTTTGTTTGATTTGCATTCTTTCTTATTCCAGAAGAAATTTAAAATAGTTGAAGAATTTCCTGTCCATCTTCACTACTAACTCCATGAATTTTGGCTAAAACTCAGTTTCCTCATCTTCAAATGGGGGGAAATAGCCTTTATCAGAAGTTTGTTTGTTAAGATCAAAAAGAATATTTTATGTGAAAATTAATTGTAAATAGTAAGTGCTACCTGAATGCTCATTAGTATTACCTACTGGTTTCCCTAAATATCAGAGTTCTAAAGAAATGAGATCAGCAAGTGCTTTTGAAAAGGAATCTAGAGGTATGGTGCTACTGGGCAGTACCGGGTACCACTCAGCTTGGTGAAGGTGATATGGAAGGCCCTGACAACCTGGGAAGTATACAGAAGGGTGAGAAGAGAAACAGAGGTGACTAAAGAGGGAAACTTTAAAACATAAACTTTAAATGGTACAGACAGTTTGGTAAGTCTTACTAAGCTAAGCATAGTTTTACCATGCATTTCCACAGTCATGCTCCTAGGTGAACAAACAAATGTCTACATGAGATGATGTATGTTAACTAAACTTAGTGTGGTAATCATTTCACAATATATATGAGTTGAGTCATTATACTATATATGTTAAACTTAGCGCTATCTGTCAATTACATCTCAATAAAACTAAAAGAAAAAAACTTATGTTCATAGAAAAGCCTGCATGTGGATAGTTATAGAAGTTTTATTCATATTTGCCAAAACTTGAAAGCAAGCAAGATATCCTTCAACAGGTGACTGGGTTAATAAACTCTGGTACAATGGAATATTATTCAGAGATCCAAATAAATAGCTACCAAACCATGAAAAGATATGAAGAAATTTAAAGGCATAGTACTAAATGAAAGAAGCTAATTTGAAAAGGCTACCTACTGTATGATCTCAACTGTATAAGATTCTTGAGAAAGCAAACCTACAGAGATGGTAAAAGATCAGCAGTTACCAGAGGACCAGGGAGAAGAGAAAGGATGCACAGGTAGAACATAGGGAATTTTTGGAGTGGTAAAACTATTCTGTACGATACTGTGATGATGGATACAGTCATTATCAAAACCTATAAAACTATGAAACACAAAGAGTGAACCCTAATGTAAACTATGGACTTTCATTAATGCAAGATATTAATAATAGGGCAAGCTATGGGTGGTATAGAGGAATTTCCTGTACTTTCTGCTCAATTTTTCTGTAAACCTAAAACTTCTAAAAAAAATTAAGTCTTCTAATTAAAAAAAAAACTTGATGTTTCACAATTAGATTCATGCTATATATTAGATCCTGTCTGATGATTCCACTGAGACTTTTCATAATACCACAGGGTAATATGAACAGAAGCACTTTATTAAATTTATTTTCTAATCTTGCTCCAAACAAAATTCAAGGCAGCTGGGCAATAAGCCCTGGGGTCTAGTCCCGTGGTTAAGGAACTGTTTGGGCTCTCAAAGCCAGCGCTGGCCCAGCTCTGCTGCTGGTCCATACATTCTGCTCCTCCATACGTTCCCCAGGGCAATGATGACACTGGGGACACCACAGAATATGCCTTCGTTTACTTTGCAGACTGGCTTCTCAAAAGCCTACAGTTATCAACACACAAATTGTCCGACCTCAGAAATGTGTTAAGGATTTCATTCCCCTAATTCAGGCCTAAAAAATGTCTTTTCAAGAAGAAATGACTTTCATTATTTCAATCACACAAGACATTTGTGAACAGCTTCAAATACGTCCAGTCAGACAATAGGTCTTTTTCTCTACTGCTTCAGAATATTTATACTTTCATATGTTTCACTTTCAACTCTATTTGTTTTAGTTCCTTTTATTTCTCTTTATTAATAACTTACTTAATCTTTTATTCTTTATAAAATTGCCAATCTAAGGAATATGCTTTTATAAATGCAGTGCACTAAACAAACCTTCTGTTCTCTTGGACTCAAAGACACTGTTCTGGGGGAAGCTTAAAGCACTGGTCACAATCTTCACCCTCATCCTTTCCTTAAGAAAGCAGTGACCCATCCTCCAAAGAAAACGCAAGGCATAAAACACCAAAGATTGACAGTAAACCAGTAGAACTAGGAAGAGGCAAGAAAGGATTCTCCCCTACAGGCTGAAGGGAGCATGAACCTGGCAACAGAGCTGCAAAGTTCTCTCTAAATTGTTGACAAAAGAAAAGTGGTCTCTGACCTAGATCTATTTCTACCACTGGCAAATCTACCTTTTCTATTGGAAAAGTTCCTACATGATAAGCCATACCTAGGAAGACCCAGAGTCTAACTCTCTCACAGGTTTAATTATCTAAACCAGAATTTTTCCAAATATAGTATATATACCACTATTGGTATGAGAACATTTGATGCGCTACATACATAACATTAGTACATGATAGTAATATGTAAGTTATAGTAGTATATAGCATTGTTGATCTCATCAAGAATTATAAAAATATAACTAGCACAGGAAAACTAGAATTTTATGGGTATAATTGCTTAGGTACAGTAAAAATGAATATTTTTAAAGGAAATAGTATAGGTGGTACATGGCTAAGATGAAATCATAGGGATAAAACCAAATGATAAAGTTTGGGAAACAGTTTTCAACAAACAAAAAAGGGCACATTAAATTTTCCTAATAAATTGCTGTAATAACTGACTCTTTTGTAATAACTTACAAAAAATTACTCTAACCAAGGGAAATGGAAGTCAAGAAGAAGTTGAATAGCTTTGGGGTTATCTAGTAAATTCTTAAGACTAATTAATTCAGCTTTGTTAATCCAAATTTTCTTCAAAGTTGGGTCAGAGCTACAAGTTCAGAGTCCTTTATACGATATGCATTCTTATACCTGAGTCTTCCAAGAGAATACAAATCTACGTGGGGGTCTCAACGTTTCCCATTTGAAATTGCCAAGACAAACTGGTGTTGACTCCCAAATCTACTTTTTGCACTTTTTGCCCCAGTTAATGATATTTCTAGTGAACTAAGTAGAAAATCTCTCACTTTCAGTCACCATGGCCTATTATTTCTACCAATTTAATAGCTTCCAAATAAATTCACTTCTACCCATTGGCATTGCAGTTTTCTAGTCCATTATTACCACTCCCTCTTTCAAAATCCAATGTCCATATCACCTTCTCTGAGGAACTAATTCTTATACATAGGTGCAGACCGAGTACCTTCAAATGTTTACTTGAAGCACCATTTCTCATTACACTCAATTTTTTTTTTAATTTTATTTTTTTCCATTACAATTTAGTCCCCTTATAGCTCCTTCCCCCTGGAATCACCACACTGTTGTCCATGCCCATGAGTCCTTTTTCCTTTTTGGTCAATCCCTCCACTCCCTTAGCTGTTGTCCACACACAATTATAATTTTTTTTTTTTGTCAATTTGTCTTGTTGCCTCTATTAGACAAAATATCTGCTCAGGCTAATATCTTCTTAGCATTAACATTGTTTTATCCCCATTGATCCGCACATATAGATGCCTCATAAGTATTTCTGAATAAATAAATAAATTAAAACAATTAATAAACAAACTATTTCAATAGCCTCCCAACTGGTTTACCTCTGAACCTAATACCCCTTCCATCCATTCTTTGCAGTATAACCAGAATGCTTGTTGTAAAACACAACCTAATAAAATTATGGCTTTATTTTAGACTTTTTGGTTGAAGGTTACATAACATAAACTCCAACTAGCAGAAAGAAAAATTGAAGGGGAATTAACTTGAATTAATGTAGTCTATAGTGTCAGTGTTCTGCCCATACCTCCTTGGATCAGTCTCCATTGTTCACCACATGGCTTCTGGTGTGCCACCCTCTCAACTGTCAGTACTAGAATCTATGTCCAAGAGTTTCTCTTAGCTATGGGAACAGAAAAACTGAAACTCTCTCCAAATTTCGATTTTCTCAGGGGCAGTTCTATATCCTGGCTCCCTGCACCACTGATTTCAAAAAACCTCAAAGATGTGACCAACACTACCTTTGGAATTCCCCTGTGGTGTTGAGCCAGAGTTATCCTCCACTGGATTTGCCTTCATACTGCACCCTCCATCCTGTCTTGATCTCATCTATCCCATTTCTTTATTTTCCTGGAAACACTTCCTAAATAATACCTTTCTCATGAATCTATGTCATAAGGCCTTCATCCGGGAAATCTAAACTAAGACAAGAATGCGTGGTATTTACAGGACCCAAGGCTAGGAAAACATTCAGGTCTTGATAGGAGCTAAAAATAGAAATATAAAAGAAGACATGAATAAATTCAGGAAGAGAGTTTCACTTTGTCTTAGACCTCTGCTTTTTCCCTGATAATTTTTCCATATCCACTTATCTGTTTCTAAAATTGATTGACAGAATATATAATTCCAGAGATGCAAAATTAACATTTCCATCTCTACGTTTTGGTGGTCCTCAAATCAAATTAAAAAGAAACAGCATCTGATTAGGCTAATCTGAGTAGGACATCTCTCTACAGCTTAGCCAACCATTCATGGCCAGCAAGACAGGGTCCTACAGTATAATTGCATTGGGCAGATTAGACAGAGACTCACCAGGGCAAGAGAGAATACTTGTCAGCTGGCCAGGCTATATATAAAAGTAACAAATAACACAAAAATTCCCCATTTAAAGTCTTTAAGTTATCTCTAACAATTTTTAGAACAAAGTCCAAAAAACTTTACCAAGGTATAAAGGGGCTTTGTTAGGTAGCCTTGGCTCATGCCTCTACAAATTCAGAACCCATGTGAAATGGGTTCTGAATATAGCATATGTTCTCTTTTTATCTCTGATGCTTAGAATTTGTTGCTTCCCCATAATAAATTACTTTTCATTACCCTACACACATTCTTCATGTCACCAACTCCCATTAGTACTCCTGAATTAACTCAAGCACCACACTCTCTGCAAGACCTCTACTAATTCTCAGAGTCTGTGGTAAGGATCCCTATTCTACAACTCTCTATACCATACTACACTATGTGTTTGCCTGCTCAGCTGCCTCCTAGTGAAAATAGAAATTCTTAAAGGGCAAGAAATTCCTAAAGTGCTTGATATCATATACATACATAGCAGTTGTTGTTTTTTTAATAAAGTAAGAGAGGGAGAAAGGAAAGAAAAAAGCTTGAAAGAACTTCCTGGTAGACCAGACACTGATTCTCTTGAAATGTTATCTCAATCTAAGGAAGAACAGTGCAGAATCACTGGGACTGAGGTCTTTCATAACAAATTGAACAAAAAAATAGTATTCAGATCTTAATTTAAACTCTTCTTGGGACTGTAAATATGGAACTATATTTTAAAAGGTTTAGATGGAACATTTACTAATAATTCTGGTTTTTCTCTTTACTCTTTTCTCATGTGCTCATCCTGTTATGATTTTTTTTCCTTTCCCCATAGTCTACTTGAATAAGACTTTTTGACCAATAACAAGATTCATACTGTCCCTCAGGGACTGTTTTGTCTGCAACATGGATCGATGCTGACTTACCTGTCACTACAAGTTGATACTGATTCTTACAAAGATTGGCTTCACTCTTAGAAATTGGCTTCTGTTTAATTATCTCATCTTTTGTTTACAGGAACTGAATTGGAAAACTCATAAATACATTCCTTTACAAAGTACCTGTAGATCTGAGATTATGTAAGACACTACTGATGGAATAGATCAGCAACAGTAGAACCCCTAAATCCAAGGCCTAAAATAGACATAGCTGCATTTATTTTCCTCTGACCTTATAGGTAGTTATTCAAGACTAAAACAACTCTTTTAAAGTGTGGCAAATAGAAAAAGAAAAGCAAAAATCTTGACATTCTAAGCTTCCTTTAAAGGTCTTGTTAATGAAGACCTGGCTTTTGGAAAAAGATTTGCCCATATACAGATCCCTTCTGACAAAGTAATCATAGGTTAGCCACACTTCATTCATTCACTCAACAAATTTTTTCAAAGTGTAAATATGTACAAGGAATTGTCACAGGCAATAGTAATAAAGTAGTGAGCCAAACTCCTGCCTTCTTGAGTTTATAGGTTAGTGAGAGAGACTGACCATAAGACAAACAAAAACAATATAATTATAAATCACATTACATACTTGGAAGAAAAAAATGCAATGCCATGGAATTCAAATCATGAGTGACTAACTTTGTCTTGGGGATTAGGGAAACTTTACCTAAGGAATACTGATGATACCAGAGGCAGTAACAACTTATTTAGTTCATAGGTAGCAATACTATGATGAGAATTTTACATATACTATCCTCCTTACTCCCCACAATTACCCTAAAAGACAGGTGGTTTGTTATTCCTAGATGAGAAAACTGAGCTTAAAAAATTTTTAATGACTTGCCCAAAACAACAAAGCTTAGCAGAGAATTGCCAGCTGAGATCTGAAAATAAGTAGGCTTCTGGCCAAGCACTGTGGAGTTCAGGGAAATGCATTCCAATACAAAGAAGCATGGGTGTCAAGGCCTAGGGCTGGAATGAACATGACATGGAGAACTGAGAGCAGACCAGTGCGGCCCTGCTTGAAGCCTCATTAGCTCAAAGGTGAGAGCATGGAGGTAAGGGTTAGCCAGGCCAAGGCAAGGTTAAGAATTGGCTTCTTTCTGCTCAAAACAATGGAAGCCAATGAAAGATTAAAGTAGATGAATGACATGATCAGATTTGTATCTTTAAAAGATTACTCCAACACCATTGTGAAAAAACTGGAGAAAGTAATGCATTTTTCAAATTTTTGTTTAAGATTGGAGGGCTTAGTGACTGGAACAGAAAATTACATACTCCTCCCTACTTAATCCAGTTTTCTGATAAGACCCACTTGGCATGTTTCTGAGGAGTGACGTAACAGAAACTCACCCCTTCTATGTTTTGTAAAAATATACTCAAGATACCATCTACCAGATCATACAATGCCCCTTGTAGAGTGTCCATGGAAGAAATTTCCCCCCAAATCTAGGGTAAGACAAGTTCCTGTTGCACACAGTAAGTGTGTATCTATCCATACAATCTGATAATGTATAATACATACTCTGGAATTTTTCTAGAGTACTGACTTTGTCTCAATTAGTAGAAGACAAACTGGTCCTAGCAGCATGGATTATATATTTTAATTTTCTTGTACCCATAGTAATTCCCAACAGAATGCTAAAATACACATAATTTTATATATATGTATGTGTGTGTGCATATTTCACACATATATGCATATTTCATATGTATATATGAAAGAAAATAATCATATAATATGAAAGCAAATCTAGACCTATGAAATAAATCAATTTGGCTATGTGAGCAGAGATGAAAAACAAATAGTCATGCTAGAAAAGAAGAATTGCTTCAAATTCTTCATGCTACTAATCCCAGTCTCTGGAGACTAAGAACTCATCTTTGGCAGCACAAAAAAGTTGAAATAATTGTAACCAACAAACACACATATCTCATTAATTAATTACAGTTGCATAAGTTCGTACTGGTCCAGCATCTCCTCTTTGATTCTCCAGCAGACCTGTACGATACAGAAAAGTGATGCTTTACCTAAAAATGGGTTTATTTGAGATAACTCCTATTGTTCTCACTTTAAAAATAAGAACTAGGCCTAGCTCTATCATGTATCCTCCTGAAAGACCCACAGCTACTTGAGTAGTGGAGCAGGGACTTGATCCCAGGGTTATCTGGCTCTAAAACCCATGTTCTGCACACTGTACTTTCCTGTCTTTCCAAAATAAGATTTAAAATAAGGAAAGGGAGCTCAGAAAAAACTGACCCATACTATTGTTATTGTTCATTGAGCACAAAACCTTCACTAAAGAAAGGAGGGCTACGTGAAGCCAAAAGGGAAGAAAACAACTCCTTGGTTGCTATAGGTATCTGAAGAATTTAAAGTATTTATATGAAACCATTTCCAATATTTTGTAGTTCTCTAATATCCTTGAGAAGAACATAGGAGCAGACATTATTATCATCTAGCCAAACCTCATTTCTAAAAGCCAATTTAGGCTAAGAAGTGCCTAATGTGAGCCCAGGCCTGTAGCACATGAAGTCCACAAGCTAGGTGAATGGGGAACCTTAAGCAAGGGAAGGCCTGAAGCCTCAAGTTCAAGGGAACAGAATGCCGGCAGCTATCACCTTAAAGCAAAAACCTCAGGACCTCAGTTTCCTTATTTATAAAATGGAGACATAAGAGATTTAGTGATAAAGGAAAGGATACCCATAACATACTTAAAATGATGCTCTGGTCAATAATTCTAAATTATTATGTTGATCATAGAACAGGCAGGATTGTAAAATGAGATCCAAAAGTTGAGGCCAGAAAGGTTCTCAGAAACAAGGTTTGTATGAAAACAACAGTCAGAAGTGACAAAAGGCAGTTCAAGATGATATGGGAAAATAAAGATAAAAGTAAAAAGAGAGTATTATTTCACAAAGTCAGCATAAAGGTGAGAACATTCTTCCCTTTCTGCCGTTTCGATGACTCCACATCCCGTGCATATCAGGGTGTCAGAAGATACCACAACCCTCTTAAAAAGTTGCCTATCATAGGCAATGGCGTTAACGGAAAGCAAATTATGATAAAATTTTACTAACAAGAACTAATGTTGAGAGACAATTTTCAATCAGAACTTTTATGAACCAGTTTGTGATTCACTGCATACCTTTTCCCCTGTGATAACCAGGTGGCAATGGAGCCTCCAGGAGCCTGAGCCTTTGAGTGATGATGGGCAGAGTCCCCTGCAGACATGCAGCATACACCAGACATGAACTTCTGTCCTTATAAGCCACTGAGATTTTGGACTATTACCAAGTATAGTCTAGCCCAGTGGTTCTCAAAGGGTGATCCTAAATCAGCAGCACCAGCATCACTTGGAAACTTATTAGAAATGCAACTTTTTGTATCTCATCCCACACCTACTGAATCAGAAACTCTGGGGATGGAGCCCAGATATGTTTTTACCTCCAGGTGATTCTCAACATGTTAATCTGAGAATACAGAGCTAGTCTGTGTTTACTATTAAGAACTTCCTGTAGGAGCAGAAAGGTCCATTATGATCCAGGTTTACATAAGAGAAAGCTATAGCCCAAAAAGGTCACTTGATCAGAAGTCACACTGTGATTTTTAGGTGTATCAATCTGGATTCAAACGTTGGGCTCTTACCCAGTTTTCTATCTCCATTGCTTATAGTATAGTAATCTGACTTAATCAGAAATTCTAATCTGAAAGGATTAAAAAACTTTATCATAGAAAAGTTTTAACAACTTTGCATTTTATTACAACTTTGAAATATTTAGATTCACACTGGCCCAAAAATAATAGCATGTACAAAATAATGTTACCTACAAAATGATTATAACAAGAGCCCCTTTCTACTTTAAGAAATAAATCATTATGGCTTATAAAATCAGTGACTTGAAGTTTGTGGGCAAATACATTCCCTAAGGGATGATGAAGATTTTACTAAGGTTAGATATTGCTGTGGCACTTTTGCTGGCCTCATGTTTTTAAAACTGTCTTTCCTTATGGTTATTGTCCCAGAATCATCTATAGGTAGGCTAAACCCATAGCCATGGGGTAAATTAGACCCACTGAATAGCAAAGAGGCCAGTATAGCTAGAGAGATGTGAATAAGGCTGGAGAAATATAGGAGATGAAGTCAGGGATATAACAGGAGTCAGATAGTATCATTATACTACAGAATCTTATAGTATAGAATCTTAATGGGTCTACTGTAAAATTTTTAATTTTTACTTTGAATATTAATAGGTGTTCTATAACAAAGATTCTGTGATAGAAAACCACAGATTAAGTGAAGTTAAATTAGTTTCTTTAAAACTTTTTATAGTCTTTGCTAATTAACACCATGTCCAAGAAATTGAAAGAGTATGTGGCTATGCTATTGAGTGGATGGTGACACTGCAAACCATAGTTAAGAATATAGAAGGCAGCCTGTTCTCTATTTCATGGGAGTAAAAGATAGAAAACTGTACTCGTACAACAATTAAAAAAGGGATAAAAAAAAGAATACAGAAGGCAGATTAGTTTTGACCAAATGTGAAATAAGAACTACCCAAATGAGAGTTGAAAAATAAGAGTTTAGATCTCAGGCCAGACATCAAACATAAATATATAAATTTGAGAATCAAATCTAAATAGGTATTTATGAAGTCTATGGTTAATGCTATCTAAGTGAAGAAAGGAGTAAAGAATCATCCATCCCATCTACAGAAGGAGGATTAAGATGAATTTCCTACTTGAATTACTTCATTGTGTGGGTTCCTTGGAGAACGTTTCAGTTCTCTAATTAACTTTGTCCTATAGATACACAGTTTGATTACAACATTCACTTCTTCACCTATTTTCTTTTATATTATGCAATATTTGGGCTTACTGAAGTTCACCAACAAATGCAAAGAAGAGAGGGAGGGGAATGGAGGAAGGGAGGAGAAGGGAAGGGAAAGGGAGAAGAATGGAGGGAAGGGAAAAAGGAAAGAAGGAAGGAAGGGAAGGAAGGATGAGAAAATGTATCTATTCATTCATTTTTCTTTTTTGAAGATTGCTGTGCTTCTGTTTTATGTCATCATTGGTTTTTTCCAAACCAAATGATGTGACAAAAGCTATATATCCAAGAGATGACTCACCTTTCCAAAATATTGAGAGATAATTTGACTCACATTTTGAGAATCACCTTCATTTTTCCCTTGCTTTCTTTTTCTGGAAACAAAAAACTGGATATTTTGGTAATTGTGTAACTTGGATCTTTGCTTAGTATAATGGCAAATTTGAGCTAATGTACCAAATTAGCAAAATGAATCATAGCAAACATTCTCTGGCCAGGCTTATTAAATTTCTACTATACAGTCACCCAAACACTCTTTCATAGGAAACGTGTCCGCCTTCCATAGGCCATATGCCATACTCTTAACAGTACTGCAGTTCTGTGAAAAATGATTTAGCCATTGAACTTGATTGTCAAAGTTAACCATATCTAATTCTAGGGCACTGATTGTAAATGTGAATACTTGAACTTGATTCAGAACTATCAAGCATGCTTAGAACTTCAGTCAGTTAATCCTGCTGGAATCTTAATCTCTAAAGACCAAAGTCACGGAAATATGTTTTGGCTTAAACAGGCAGACATTTTTCCATTGGCATAGTCCTTTGTTTTAAAATAATTTCCTTGAGAACTGTTAAAAAGTCTTAGAGATTTTTAAGTCTGTATCTCCTCAACTGTTTAAATTCAATTACTGATAAAGCTGTGAGATAATTACAATACTTTAGGTGAAGACGACAGAATACCAGTTTACATTTTGTTACTTAACACAAAATGCTGTTTTCACATTTAAATATTTCATCAAAACTATTCTGAATGATGACCAAAGTTTATTCAATACTATCACCATTAATAGCATATTACCACATTCCTCTTTGAGCCTAACAAAGCCTTAGAGAGAAATATTTGCCAGCGGATAGCAAGCAGGTTTCCTTTAAACTAGAAAATTGATTTTTAGGAAGCATTAATTTTATTTTCCTAGTTATAGAAAAATTTAAGCTTCACTACTAAATCTAAGTAAATTAGTTCGATTGGGAGTTTTATTAAGAGGAAGGTAATAACAATAGCTAATATCTATTGAGTGCTTGCCTATGTGCTCTACACTCTCTCTCAATAGTCCATGAGGTAAGTGCTTCTTAAATCTCCATGGTTATTCCCAAAAACAAGTGAGAAAATTAAAGTACATACAGATGAATTACGTTAATGGTCAAAAATGGTTGAACCAAGATTTGAACAAAAGCAGTCCAAATCTAGCATGTGTAATCCTTACACTACCTCTCAAATACAAGGAAATGAAAAACAAAGGGAAGGGCTTGTTCTATAGGGAATGAGCTAAGCAGAATGGGTTCATAGTACTAGGCAAAAGATCAAGGGAAATAAAGTCTGACTATGCAATAGATGGGATATCATGTTGTTTTGTTTTGTTTTCTTTGAGGTGTAATTGACAAAAAATTTTAAGTTATTCAAAACATACAATTTGATGATTCAATAAATGTATACATTGTAAAAAGATTCCCCGCATTGAGTTATCACATCTATCACCTCACTTATCTACCTTTTGTGTGCGTGTGAGAATATTTAAATTCTATTGTCTTACTAAATTTCAGTTATACAATACAGCGTTATTAACTATAGTCTAATAAGGCACCTAAAATTAGAGCATGAAACAGTGGTTTTCTCAGTTGAAATTTAAATTGATTCAAAATAATCAATGACATTCTTTTAAGTAAAAGTGTTTTTATTTTTTGTTTCTTTGGGTATCAGCCATAATTAAAAATAATAAAAGTCCAAAGTAAGTCAAATTACCAAAAGATAGCACTGCATCTGTCATGTAAAAGGCACTTTATAGCAGAAGGGACGAAAAAGCCTGCTTTGCCAAGAAGAGTCCTGCCACCCTCCTGCTGCCCCAGCTTTATTTTAAATTATCCGTCCTTTCATTGTCATTGTGTCCCTGCTGGATGATAAATTTTATGGTCACCTAGATACACCCATGCTCTTAATTCTTCCATAAAGTATAAAATAAGTGATTTCAGAGCAATTTTCATTTTTTTAAGATTCTTTTCATTGAAGAGTGATAGTTACCATGAAATGGTCTAATATTCAGTGTGGTCATAAAACATGTGATATTCAAAGCACTATTGCTCAATAAATAAATATGACTACTTTAAGAATGATATTTTAGATTCAAAAAAGGCCTATATCATAAGCACGAAGGAATTAAACTAAAATCTTCAATATCCTCTGGCTCAAGTAGAAAATATTTTATATTTTCAAGGATAATTGCAGTAAGAGCAAGAAGACAGTTTGACATATTGAAACTCTTGGTGCTAATGAAATGAGGTTGAATCAATAGTCATTTTAGGTTCCTTATAAAACAAAACTATTTTGAGAAACAATCAGCTTTCAACATGCACTTATGTGATGATGTTTTGATCCACATTTTTTTCTTTGCAAAGCTTGTTAAACACACAACAGATGATTTAATTTGAAATTTATCTTGTGAACTATTTTCTAATTTTTTAGATGATCTGTATTACTTTCTAATTTGGTCTATTTCTATTTACATTATTTTAAATTCAAGTTGGGGCACAGAAACAACTCAGAGCAAGGGCCCCCAGACCCTGGGCCACAGACCTATAGCAGTCTGTAGACTGTTAGGAAGTGGGCCCCCCAGCAGGAGGTGAGCAGTGGGTGAGCAAGCTGAAGCTTCCTCTGTATTTACAGTCACTCCCCATCACTTGCATTACCACCTGAGCTCTGCCTCCTGTCAGATCAGCTGCAGCATTAGATTGTCATAGGAACGCAAACCCTACTGTGAACTGCACATGCAAGGGATCTAGGTTGGGCACTCCTTGTGAGAATCTAATGCCCAATGATCTGAGGTGGAGCTGAGGTAGAGATGCTAGCACTGGGGAGTGTCTGCAAATACAGATTATCATTAGCAGAGGGATTTGACTACACAGGGACCATTCTAACCCCCATCCCCCACCCCACACCCAGTCCAAAATTGGGTGGAAAAATTGTATTCCAACGAAACTGGACTCCCGTGCCAAAAAATGTTGGGGACTGCTGGCCCAGAGAATGGCCTAAAGGAAGTACATTAGATTTTTATTGCTGTGTAACAATTTGCCACAAACTTAAAACATTATCTCAAAAGTTCTATGGGTCCAGAGTTCAGGTACTGCATAATTGTGTTTTTTGCTTAGAGTCTCACAAAACTACAATCAGGGTATAGGCCATGCTGTGTTCCTTTCTGGATCTTGAAGGTCCCCTTCCACGCTGATGTAGTTTTTGGCAGAATACAGTTCCTAGTAGTAGCACTGAGGTTACTGCTTTCTTGCTGTCAACCCTAGGCAATGATTGGCTACGTGGGACAGTCCACAGTTCCTTGACACATGATCTTCTCACAGGCCCTCTCATGACATGGTAACTTACTTCTTCAAAGCCAATGAGGAAAAGTCTCACGAAAGAGCAGAGTCTATTCTTGTAAGGGCTTTCATCTGATTATATCAGGCCCATCCAAGATAATCTCACTTGTAGATGAACACAAAATCAACCCTACTTACACCTGCAAAATCTCTTCACATATGTCATGCAAGTAATCTAGTTAAGGGAATTATATACCATCGCCTTTGCCATATCCTGTTAATTAGAAATAAGTTACCCAGTTCTGCTTGCAAACAAGTGGAGAAGTTTATACAAGGACATGACTCATTGGATGTATGTGTCTGCCTCAGGATATATTCACCACAGATCGTAACACTATCTTCCATTTTCTTTGAAACTCCCTAGAATACTTGGTAAACAAATGACAGAAATATGTGTTGACTTGGAAATTTAAAAAGGAAAGTAACCATCTGGATGATTCCAAAAGGCATCCTCAAATAGAAGAGTGAGTGTTGGTCTTAATAAGTGGTGAGGCATCAAAGTGTAATCCTGCTAAGCTCATCATATTTCAGAGCTGATTTAGAAGTTGAACAAAAGTCTCAATTTTTCCATCAGAAAAAAAAAAAAACAATCCTTCCAAATAATCATCCAGATAAACCCTACCCTGACCTCTACTTACCTGTTCTGAAAAAAAATGCACTGCATAGGTGGCATAATTGTCAGGGAATGAAGGTAGGAAGGAGGTCATGTAGATATTCATAGTGACCAGTCATAAAAGAATTATTACATCTAAGTCAGTCATCATTTATTATAGATGAACATTCAGTGAAGTAGTCTTATTAAGATATGTTTTTTTTTTCTAACCATCAGTTCTATTATCAAAATAAACTAATATTTTGGGTTATCCAGAGAGATACTGGACATATTTGTTTGTGTAGCCATATCATTTCATAATGTTTTTGTAATTTAGATGATTACTACTACTTGTAACATGAAAAATAATAAATGCACTTAAAAATCTTTAAACATGAAACTTCAAATGTACCATGGAGGAACAAATTATGGTTAAGGGAAGAGGCAATCATGCAATCACACCTTTACCAGCTCATATGCTTCACATGTGTAGCTCATTGGCAAAGAATATAGTTATCAGCTTCGAGGCATAAACTAAAATCATTTATTTTCACTAGTGTTACCAAAAACAACAACAAAAAAAACCCCAAAACACAAAAAAATATGATCTGCCCAGGCTGGCATGGCTCAATTGGTTGGAGCATCATCATCTCGTAAAGCAGAAGGTTGTGGGTTCAATTCCTAGTAAGGGCACATCTATGGGTTGCAGGTTTGTCCCCAGTCAGGGTGTGTATGAGAGGCAACCAATTGATATTTCTCACTCACATCCATGTTTCTCTCCCTCTCTTTCTCCCTCCCTTCTCTTCTTTATAAAATTAATAAGCATGTCTTCAGATGAAGATTAAAAAAATAAATTAAAATAAAAACACCTCATGATCTGCTAACAGAGTTTCAAAGTTATAGACTCAACTGAGGAAAACTCTGTTACTAAGCAGGAAATAGAGTCATATCTCATCTGGCTCTTTATATGTCCCCTCTGTAATGAGAATTTTGGGAAATAAACACCTTCGACTCACTATTCTATACCTGTACAATCTCACAACAATATACAAAGAAAATAAATCCCTTTTAAAATATTGGATAATTTTCCTTGTGAATAACAATGGAGTATGTGAGATAATCATAGATAATATATGAAAATTAGATTGCTGTGTCTGAAATTTTCTAAAAGTTTCTAAAGCATCTCAAAACATTGCATCAAATTAATCACTGCAGAACTATTTGCAAGAGCTATTCTGTTTAAGGGAAAAAACTTATCATGTCTATGTTAAATCTTACCAAATCCCTGAAAAAGGGAACCCATGATGACTATACCAAATTTGAAAAAACTCTGGGTCAGGACAAAAAAGACTGGAATTGTTGGGGAGCTATAAAAAGAATTACTGCTATTGTATTCAGAAATTAAAAGACATTATGGGTTATATGCATTACAGATAAGTCCTTGTGCTACTGAATTTAGACAGATATTTATTGAGCAATTTATTTTCCAGTACACCCAAAGGATGAACTTGGAAAGCAAGATTCTGTAACCTAACCTAAACTTCTCTCTTATGTAAAATCTGAAAGCAAATTAATAGCATGATCTATCATTATTGTTTGCAAGGAGTTTGTTTATAATTTTAGTTGGGTTACCTACTATAATTTAGCATTAGTCGACATTTCTTTTATCCTTACCCAAGGACATGCTTACTGATTTTAGAGAAAAGGGAAGGGAGGGAGGGAGAGAGATAGAGAAATATCGATTGGTTGCCTCTCATATGTGCCCTGACCTGGGACCAAACCCACCACTTAGACATGTGCCCTGACTGGGAATCCCACCTGCGACCTTTCAGTTTACAGGACAAGGCTCCAACCAAATGAGCCACACCAGCCAGGACAGTGTGTTAGCTGAATTTATTGCTTATCACATTGAGGAAGAATGCTACTTCCTCAGAATCTTCATAGAGTTTCAGATAAGGAAGACAACATTGGGAAGTTTGTTGAGATACTGAAGTGTGGTTTATGTTGCATCTCTCAATAAGGGGACATGGTTAGAATACATTTAACAACTGTTTTGTGTTTAACATTTTTCAAAAATAAATTATTGCTTTTTTTCTATTGCCAAGTAGGACAAATCATCTAAAAGTACAAATACATTATAAAAATACATGACTGCACAAATCCTCCTAGTATCTTTCTAGACAATCCAAAATATTAGTTTATTTTTATAATAGCTCTGCTGGTTAGAGAAAAATAAGAAGAGTGCTGGTTTGCCTAAGAAAGAACCTAAATGTCCATCTATAACAAATAGGACATTTCAACTCTTCCAGTAACTGGCTGAGACTTGGTAAGTAATGTCTTGCTGGCCAGTCACTACGCATGTCTACACTACCTTTTTCACCACCTTCATTCCCAGAAAGCATATGCCACATGCACAATGTATTTTTCTTCAACACAGATAGATTAAAAAAAGGGTTGATCTTGTTGGAGATTTTATTCCCTAATGGATAAATTTAGGATTTGAGACCTTTATTGAGTCTCCAAATTACTTCTGAAACTTGGAGAGGGATTCAGGACTATGACTATGCATATCACACCATTTCCCAAGACCAACACTCTTTTTTATTTGAAAATGTCTTTTGTAACATCCTAGTAGCCACTTTCCTTTTTAAGTTTTCAAGTCAACAAGTATTAATTAATCTTATTTTGTGTGTCAAGTACTGTTAAAAGATTTGGAAGAAATAAATGATATAGTCACTGCCTTTCAACCATTCTCTGGTTATTTCCTTGGCCTTCGGTTTAAAATGAGCAACATGGAATGCAGGTCATCAGTAATAATTTAGAAAACAGATCACAAGAAAAATACCAAGTTAAATCATCAGACATGTGTATATCAAGCTCTGCAAAAAAAATTCAGGGGTGAAAAAATCATCACACATGTAGAAAACTGCTTGATTCTTGAAATAGTGTTTATGAAGAACCTAAAGTGACTGCTGTTTAAATGCATTGTATGAACACCCTAAGTTTTGGTTCATCAAGGTATCTTCCTGCATCTATAGCAACTTAGAAAATCATTTTTAAAATAAAAATTTTAATGAAGAAAAAGTACATGGCAGATAATCTCAGCTGACATTTAAATACATACTTATTATTAGATGGTTCAAACAATAGTTAAGTAACTCAAAATACCTCTAATCCCAACATAACCCTTGTTAACCACTTTTGGGGGATTTTTCCAGCAATAAATTCTAACCATGTAAAAATATATATGGATCAATCCATTATTTTCTTTTAAAAAATGATACATTGTTGAATCGGTGATATATTTACGTGGTTTAAAATTTAAGATACCAACAAGTAGAGAGTGAAAATTCATGTCTCGTCCTATTCTCTAGCAACGCAAATTCCTATCTTTGAGGTAATTAGTGTAATAGTTATTGTGTATACTTTCAGAAATATTTTATGAATGTGTGCACAAAGGTGTGTCTAGTTCTGGTTTAATCTCAAACATCTGGATATTACATTTTTTAAAACATTATTCTGATAACAAGTAAGTTTTCCTGTAACTTGTCACCTGGTCACCTGCTCTGGCCAAGCATCTAGGTGTTTAGCATTAAAGGTCTTAATTAGCACCCTTGTTTTTCCCTCTTCCTTTGTACACCCAGGAAGAAATGGACTGTGAAAATAAAACAGAACAAAACAAAACAAAAACCCTGCATACATTTTGCTTATGATATATTGGTAACACACAATTAAATAACTATGTAAAATACAGTACATTGATGGAAAAATGACTTGGAAGCATTTCTATACATAAATACATAAATATAAACATGTATGTATTAGAAAAAGACCTGAATACTTTATCACAAACTTTTCATGTACAAAGACTTAAGTGTGCTAAGAAAAGACAATGTATCCCTACAGTTGCATTATTAATAATATTAACATTAATATTAACAAAAATAATAAATGTCTAAATAAACTTAGATTAGATTTGGGATTTTGTGTCTAGGCAAAATTCTGAGCAGCATGATTTCAAAGGTGTATTGACAAAATCATACCCAGAACAGGTTTGTCTGAGTAAGTACGTCCTGGGGAACCTGATTATTTTAAGACCACTTTATGGGACTAGAGGGTTTGGTTCTAGAGTAGAACATGTAAATGAGCTTCCAATATGTGAAGGGCTCCCATTAGGAAGAGTTATTTTATGGATTTGTAGTTGCTTTAGAAGAACTGTCTGGTAGAGACTAGTCTATGTCAGGGACTGACCGTCCTCAGAAACTAAAATTGTTAACTATAATTATGTCAAAGTTCCCCTAGAAACAAACCAGAAATACCTAACTCTTCCTAGGGCAGAGAGGAAGTAAGCAGAAAGAGAGATCTATAAAAGGATGAATCTCGGGAAAACTGTATTCAGGTAATGGGGATGGGAAAGACTGGGACCAGAGCATGAGGACCGAACAGGTTACCCTGCACCACCACTATGTCTCTCTCCAGATTAGACTTAAGCTTTCATCTTTTTCACTCTTGAACTTCTCTGCTGTCTTTGAAATCATGCCAAACTTCTCATTGTCTTGATTGTTTTCCTGACTGGAAACTCAGTTAACAGTGGGATTGTTAATGAGTGCCAATGTGAGGTTTGATTGCCATAATTTCCCGATACAGTTTGCTTCTGGAAGATACCCATGTGGGTACTCATGACATCTAGACTTCCCATTGTTGCGAAATGATTTTGACTTCACTGTGGCATAGCAATGGATTTATCTCTCAATCATACAAGAAAAAGTAACAGTGTGATAAAAAGTAAATAGAATTTAATGTGCCAGTAGAATGTTTATGGCACTTTTAAGCCTGAAAAGCCTGTGTTTAAAAGTCTACAAGCATGAGAGGAAGTGAAGGGATGTGCTAAAGTTATATGAAGGCAGACCTTATCCCTAAGGAAAAGGTTTTATGGGCAAAGTCTGCTCACCATAGTTGGCTCACCTTGGAAAGCATGGAGAGTTGATGGGAAGAGTGGAAAGTCTATAGTCATACTATAGAAAGAGATTAGGGAACTCCAGGGTGGAATTAGGAGGTAAAACAGGAAGTGTTAGTGTACAAAAGAAAGTTCTGTAAATTATTTTGACACTGATCATGGTATTTTAATGTGTTTACCTTTACTGGAACATAAGATGTGCATAAGTGGAAAAAGTCCATAAATGTGGCGGCTCTGTGGTCACTGACTGTAGGAGTATCTTAAGTCTGTAAGTTATGTTCTGTAAGTAAAATTTTCAGCTTTAAAATATTTTTATTTTTGTTATTTATATGTTTCTCCAATATACAGCTCCAGAGGTCAGAACCTAACTACTTTCATTGTGCATTCAAAGAGACTAAATGTACTTTTAAATTTCTAGAATTAACTTCATGATTTAAAAAATCTTATTTTAAATTATTGGATAATATATAACTCAGTAGATCTTGTTCAAAAATTATATCAAATCTATTCAAAGTTAAGGTATAATATAACTTAAAATAAGAAAACAGTTGAAGGCAGCATCAGCTTAGGGTTTTGCCACATGCTTCAGGAGGCAAAGAATTATTTAGTACATGCACCTCAAATGCTTTTCAGCCAGTAATCCAGGTGTTTGGCCTGCATGACATCAAACATTCAATTTGTCTAAATATTTGATGCCTTATAAAAATGAGTAAGTTTTTCAAGACAGATATATTCTGATCATTTTATTTTATATTGGTATCACTATAGCTGTATGGATAAAAATTATTTAACCTTTTCTGCATGGAAATTTATCTGGATATTTAAAATTAGTTGACTATTTTAGTGCATACATGAGCTGCATTCTACTTTATTAGATGCAACCTCTATTTCCTTTTATTTTATTTTAAAAATTTTTAATTAAATTTATTGGGGTTAGGGGTGACATTGGTTAATAAGATTACATAGGTTTCAAGTGTAAACAACCAAAGTATCCTTCTATAGATGATTGTATAAAAAAGACGTGGTACATATATATAATGGAATACTACTCAGACATAAGAAAAGACGAAATACTGCCATTTGTGACAAGATAAAATGGACCTTGAGAGTATCATGCTAAGCAAAAGTAAGTCTACTAGAAAAAGCTAAGAACCATATGATTTCATTCATATGTGGGATATAAAACTGAAACTCACAGACACAGACAGCAGTATGATGGATACCAGCGAGAAGGGAGTTAGAGGGGTTGTAAAAAGTAGAGGTGGGTCAAATATATGGTAATGGAAGATGATTTGACCTTGGGTGGTGGGCACACAATGCAATACACAGATCATTTCCTTTTATTACATACAACAGAGGGGGTGTTTACTAAGCACTAAAGAGATATGGTGTGCTAATTCCTATAAAATTAACACAACGTGACACACCAGGTAAAAATAGTATCCCTAATTCCTTTTTCATCAGGTCATTTCCTCTGGCTTTGATGACCTCTGTTAAATATTTAAGCAGTATGTTTCATGTTCATCAACAGTCAGCCACTGTCTAAAATTCCTAATGAAAATTCATTAGTGGCCTTCTTAAATAATTATGAATAAAATGTCAATAGGCTTAAACTTCACTGAACCTGAGTTTTGCTCTTTGTCATCATTCCCAATTTAATTTGACTTTTGCTTTAATGAGTTCCCTTCGTCTCAAGCACAAGCCTGCATTCATTTCCTTTTTGCAGGACTCTATCAATGTTACTCTTAGCCATAATGTAACCAGAAGTCAGTTTGTACTTCATCAGTGAAAGAAGTTGTTTATTCATTTTATAAGTGATTTATGGATGAGAACTTTAAGTAAACAGAGAGGAAGGCAAAAGTAAGAGAATAACAGCTCTGACCATGAATGCAGGTGCTGTTTAAAACTCTCCAGTACTTAGTACATAAAGAAAACTTTTACATGTTGTAAGAGATTTTGCATGTTTTGCTAAGTGGGTTTAGATTATGCCTTGAAGAATACTGTTTCTCAGGTCCAAATTCCCAAATAAATATCCATATTCATTTGGAGGATAAAGAAAAAAGAAAGCTCTTCATTTTATGGCACAGATGGTGCTTCAAGCTCTGTAACTGTCAACTTGAAATTAAAACAAGAAATCTGTTTGCATGTGATAAGTTGAAATCAACTCCAAATAATGTCCAAATTGGACAGAGTTTGGATTTTGTCACTATAGTCCCAACATTTCAGTTTAGATTAAGAACAGACTCATTTTCTACTGTGTCTCTGGAAGGGATCATTCCTCTTCTTCCAGCTGCTAAGAAAGCTATTATGACTTACAGTAATTACTGTCACACAGTATCACCACCACAACAGATAGCTCTCCAAAGCACAAACTGAATTTTTCTAATTATTAAAAACACAAGTAATATAAATTTTTTGTTTTTAAAAATGCATGTTAATATGGATCAGTTAAAGAAAACATAATATAATGTATTAAACTTTACACATTAATAAAATGTTTATATTGTACTGAATAGGACTTAGACGATACCTAAGGAAACTTTCATTTAGATAAATATTTTCTTTTATATACAAAGGATTATTTATATGACTTAATTATTATATCATTTATATCTTAAATTATCACAGTGCATCTGGCAGCAAATTTTACTGTAGATTTATTGCTTCGAAGTAAAAAAAAACAGACAAAAGTAAATTTGATTACTGTCCAAGAATATCAGTCTAGATTTAGCACTTTCTAAAATTATTTTAAAAGTTGGCCAACAGCTGAAGGTAAAGTGAAGTTATTTCTATTAAAAGAGAGAAAAACGAGTGATCTGAAACCTGAGGCAATAACTAGAAAAAGGGCCTGAAAGTCTTTGAACTCTTGCTTAGGAATATTAGAACCACAAGGAATTCATCAATCTATCTATCCTTGCATGGAGGCAAATACACAGTGACTTTCATGTGCTTCTTCCTCTACTCATTCACATTTGGGAAAAAAATTGTTGTCATTGTATGAGACACCTTGGAGTAGTAGAAAGTACAGATTTTGTATGTACTCTTATTTCAATTATTCACTTCAAAGTGTTGTAGGGATATGAAATACATTATAAGATTCTAGCAAATCCTAAGGGCTCAAGAAATGTATACTTAACTCTTTAGATACCCCCCCATTTATTCTTTCATTCACTCATTAAATAACAATTAAATAACATGAAATTCAGAAGAACAATATAGTAGTCATGATGTGACATTGCAATGAAAAAATGTAGACCCTAATATTTCAGTAATTTTACAAAATAGACATTTGTTGCTTAAGCTACAGTCCTGTTCTTTCCTATAGTGGGGCAACTCCTCTGCACAATCTTTCAAGATCACTGGCTGTCAGCGGCTATGCTATCTTCAAAATGTGGCTATTATCATCAACCTGAGAGTTGCTATTCCAGTTGACCAGAAAGGAAAGGAGAAGAGAGAAGTGTGATGTGGACACCAGCTAGCAGTGTCCGCGTCATTATGGATGAAATAAAACATACACACGGACTATGGAGTCCAGCGGAGGAAAAAGGACAACAGCATGGCTTTTCTCTCAAGGAGAGCAAAAGCCATGGCCTCTGCCATGACAGGCCTTTATTCTATATCTCTCCTCACATTACGAGATGGTCCTCACTCACTATCCCTCTGGTTACAACAAAAGGAGCCAATGCCCCCATCACATCACAGAAGAAGAATATTAGCAAATGAAAAGACAAAAGTGGTTAAACCGGTTACACTGGTCCCTGCAAGGTTTAGCATGGATTTTAGGAAGTCACAGTAAGCATTTGCAGGGTGAGGGAGTTTTCAGCAAAAAGCAGCTTAGGTATATTGCAAATCTGATTCCCCATGAGAGAACCTATCTGTGGGCGTGGGTCCTGTGCATCTCTGAGTGGGAGCTGGGCCCATGCCACACAGAAGGGTCTGCCACAGAAGTGTATAGTAGCTTTTTTTTAACCCAGCTCTGGAGTCCACATTCCATTCATTAGAACTCAGTCACATGGCCATCACTAATAAAGAAGGGTAAGAAATCTAGTCAGCTGAGTATGCAAAGGAAGAGAATCAGGTTTGGATGTATAGTGGTCTCTGCCACATCTAATTTAGAAAATATATATTTTTTGATATATTTTTTGAACCAAATATCTAAATCTTGAGCTATTTCTTAGTAAGAAGAAAATAATTTTTCTGCAATAATACTAATTATTATTTCTATGACTGGCAAACAAATGCATGGACATTAAGTGTCTGAGATATAGGCTCAAGAGACCAAATAAGAGATAGCAAAACACAACAGTTAAAAATGCAGACTCTGTCAGTGTCTGGCTCTGCTAATTCTCAGTCTGTGGCCTTGAGTGAATTACCAGCCTCTTCTACCCTTAGGTGTCTTCATCAGTAAAACAAGAAGAATAATATTACCTATTTTGTTAGGCTGCAGTGTTGATCAAATGAATTACACATAAGGCAATTAGAACAAGTCTCAGTATATACTAAGTGTTCAACAAGTTCATGCTGTTATTATAATAAAACATGACGTTAAGCCTCTAATTTAATTCCTTGCTACAACCATTTTCACTTCTTTTAAGCACAGGGAATTGTAACTGAAATGTAAAGAGATTTCAGTTCCACTTCAAATAGCCAGTGGGTTCAGTGATCTATTCAAGTCTCTCTTCATTTATAAGGTGGGATGAGAACCTCTTCAGGTGAGTGAAGACCACGAGAGGCAGCAACACATTCCACCCCACAACTCATATAACATGTTTCCTGCCTTAGCTTCACCCTCTTCACTGAGAAGAAATGTTAAACTGAAAACAGAGTTGAAGAAGGAGGTTGCATGGGTAAGTAAAGATTTTACAGCCTTCCTCAGAGTCTAACTGAATAGTTTTTCAGATGTGGCCATGGGATGAGAGAGCTAGGGGAGTAAAAGTGACTGAGCATGCTGCTGATGGTGAAAGTCTGTGATCACATCAACAGGATGGAAAATAGGTCCAAACACAGAAGCTACTAAACAGCAGGCGCAGGGACTAATGATTCCTGGCACTACTGGAGATGCTTGTATTGAGAGCCAATTATATCATTTTCAATCACTGGCAATCAGGTAAACCTAGTCTGAACTTTCTGGGCCTCTATTTTTTTGTTGTGGTTCTCTTTAATAGCTCTATTGAAATATATTTCACATACCATTAAGTTCACCCTATTAATGTTTACAGTTCAGGGTTTTTAGTACGTTCACAGAATTGTGCAACCACGATTCCACAACAACTCATCACCTGTGAAGAAACCGCACATCTCTGAGCTGTCACTCCCTATTCTTCTCTCCTTACAGTCTCTGGCAACCACAAATCTACTGGTCTGTCTCTATGGATTTACCTTTTCTGGACTTTCATATAAATGGAATCATATGTGGCTTCTTTTGGTTAGTGTAACGTTTTCAGGGTTCATCCATGTTGTTGCATGTATCAGTACTTCATTCCTCAGTATGGCTGAGTAATATTCTATTGTATGGATATACCACATTTGGTTGTTAATCAGTCAGCAGATATTTGGGTTGTTTCCACTAATTGACTGTTATGAGTAATGCTGCTAAATACAGTCATGTACAAGTTTTTCTGTGGATATATGTTTTCCTTACTCTTGGTTATATACCTAGGATTGGGATTGTTTGGTCATAGGGTAAATCTATGATTAATTTTTGAGTCATTGCCAAACTGTTCTCCAAATCATCATTTTATTTTTCCACCAGCAAGGTATGAGACTTCTAATTTTTCAACATCTTTCAGAATATATTATTGTCTTTTTTATTATAGCTATCCAAGTGGGTGTCACATGATCTCTTAATGTGAATTTGATTTGCATTTCCCTGATGACAATGATGTTGAGCATCTCTTGATATGCTTATTGGCCATTTATATATTTTCTTTGGAGAATTATCTATTTAAGTGCTTTGCCCATTCTTTAGTTGGGTTATTTTTATTTTTATTGTTAAATTGTAAATTCTTTATGTAGTCAATATACAAGTCCCTTATAGATACATAATTTGCAAATATTATACCACATTATGAAGGTGATCTTTTCACTTTCTAGATGGTGTCTTTTGAGGTATAAAAATATATCCTTTTGATGATGGCCAATGTGTTAATTTTTACTTTTGTTCCTTATGCTTTTGGTGTTATATCTGAAAAACCATTATTTAATCTGAGATCATGACAATTTATTCTTATGTTTTCCTCTAATAGTTTTATAGTTTTAACTCTTACATTTAGTTGTCTGAGCCATTTTGAGTCAATTTTTATTTATGGTCAAGTAGGTTGTCCAACATCATTATTTTGCACATGATGTCTAAATGGACATTCTGTACCATTTGTTAAAAAGACTGTTCATTTCTTTATTGAGTCCTCTTGGCACTCCTGTCAGAAATCAATTGACCAGAAATGTGTGTATTTCTGGATTCTCCCCCAGTTTGCCTCAAATGTAACTGATAAACCAAAAAGACTGCAGAGAAAATGAATCTAGGAAATTCTCCATGTGAGTATGGCACAACTGGCCAGCTTTGACTTCCCAGCCTCCAAGTCCCCGGAGTGTTTCTTGGGTTTGCCAATGACAGGCACAAGTGAGACTGGACATTTAAATGTTACCAGTGCCTCCTTCAGGCCAAATTAAAATGCCTTTCTTTCAGTTTTGTCCCCTACCATTTGACACTACTATCCATGTTTCCTTGAAAGTTGGCTTTGTTCTCCTCCTAACTCTCTGGCTGTTCTTCTTCAGCCTACTTCATTAACATATTTTCCTCACCATCTTAACCTTAAAATTTACTTTTCCATAGGAACCATCTTCAGCCTCTTTTTTTATTTAAAGCCTTCTGGTTGCCATCCCAAATCCATTCATATCCTTGTTGCTATTAGCAGAAATCTCATATTTTTAGCTAGATACATTGCTTAAAAGCTAAATAACTACATTTCCCAACTTCCCTAGCATGGTTTGTTATAACCATGTGACTAAATCTTGGCCAGTAATGTGTAAGCAAAAGTACTGTTTGTATCTGGAAAATTCCTTAAAAAGCTGGGGTGTCAATCATTATTTTGTGGTTCCTCTTGCTGGTAACTTGGAATCTAATTGCTGTCTTGGGCTGTAAGGATGAGGGCCATGCCCTATAAATGGCAGAGCAGGGAACATAAAGGAAACGGTTCTGATGGCATTAGGGAGTCACTGTAACATCCCTAGACAGCCTACCTCTGGACTTCATTTTTGTAAGAAAAGAAGGAAAAAAGGTCTTTACCATTTTTAAGTCACAATCATTTTGGATTTTTAAAACTCTATGTAGTAGACCTAATTATAATTAATAAACCTTCTAAGGATCTATATATTAATTATACATCAATCATTAAACATTTATTAAATATCTACTCGCTATCAGACTACCTATCAGACTGTCAACCAGGTATTATGATGATGTAATGTCTGTCCTTTTGAAGTCCACAGCCTAACTGGGGAAGCATAATACACATAATGAAATAAGACTCCAAATGGTAATTCCTATAACAATAATATTATAGAGGATGTACAGTGTGGCAGGGCAAAATAGGGGGTAAAGCAATTCATTCTGTCACCAGTCTTAAGAAATTTCATAGAGAAAGTAATGTTTGTATGGAGACTTGATAGAGTTTATGAAGAATAGAGGAAAATCTTTTAGGATGTGGGAATTCACAAATGTCTACAGATGTGAAAATTTGTGATTAGTTAAAAAAATGAATTATTAGGTGTGGCTAGAGAATAGGGGTGTATGTGTGAAAGGGAGAAATAGGGAGACAGACACAGACAGAAAGAGACAGAGAGAGACAGCAAGAGCAGAGAGCCTGGAAGCAGCAAAGAAAGAGAGGGAAATCAGAATAGAATAGAGAATGTGGCAGGGATATAGAAACTTGGAATCTAAATCAGTGCCTACACCATTCAGCCACAATGCCTCCTGCAAGGGTTTGATCTTCAAAATATAATTAAAAACTCACATGACTCCACTTTAGGAAGACAAACAATCCAATTAAAAATGAGCAAAGGACCTGAACAGACACTTCTCCAAGGAGGACATACAGAGGATCCAGAGACATATGAAGAGATGGTCAGCATCACCAGCCATCAGAGAGATGCAAATTAAAACCACAATGAGATACCACTTCATAACAGTCTGAATGTCCATCATAAACAAATCAACAAAGAACAAGTGCTGGCAAGGTTGTGGAGAAAAGGGAACCCTAGTGCACTGTTGGTGGGAATGCAGACTGGTGCAGCCACTGTGGAAAACAGTATGGAATTTTTTCAGAAAACTAAAAACAGAACTGCCTTTTGACCTGGCAATTCCACTGCTGGGATTATACCCTAAAAATCCTAAAACACCAATCCAAAAGAACCTATGCACCCCAATGTTCATAGCTGCTCAATTTATAATAGCCAAGTGTTGGAAGCAACCTAAGTGCCCATCAGTAAAGGAGTGGATCCAAAAACTATGGTATATTTACACAATAGAATACTATGCAGCAGAAAGAAAGAAGGAACTCCTACCATTAGTGACAGCATGGATGGAACCAGAGATCATTATGCTAAGTGAAATAAACCAGGTGGTGAAAGACAAATACCATATGATCTCACCTATTAGTGGAACCTAATCAACAAAACAAACAAGAGAGCAAAATGGATCCAGAGACTTGGAAATTAAGAACAAATTGACAGTGACTAGAGGTGTGGGGGGAGGAGGATAATGAGGGAAAGAAGGGGAAGGATCAAGTCAAGGAACATGTATAAAGGACCCATGGATAAAGACAGTAGGGAGAGGACTGAATGTGGGAGATGGGTGGATAGGGCTGGGGAGAGTGGTGGGGGAACATGGAGACAACTGTACTTGACCAACAATAAAAAAATAAAAATAAAAAAGTAAAACTCCAAAGAAAATTGGGGGTCTTGCATGTCAAATTGAGAATTTGTATTTTAGCTTATGGATCAGGGAAGTAAATGTGTTCTTTTATGGATCAATAACAGTTTATGTCAACTCCATTTTGGCTGTTTAAACTACCATGTTGAGAAGAATAGTGAATCTCTACCTGAGATAATCATGAAACAGACATGAAATATAAATACCCGAATAAACTTAAGAGGTGTGATAGTTAATGTTATGTGTTGACTTGGCTGGGCCACAGTGTTCAGAATCTTGGTCAAACATTACTCTAGATGTTTCTGTGAGGATGTTTTAAATGAGATTAACATTTGAAAGAAAACTTTTTATAATTCCTCATGTGTTAACAGTATTCTATCTACTTGTATTAGGTTTCTCCAGAGAAACAGAACCAAAAAGGGTGTGTGTGTGTGTGTGTGTGTGTGTGTGTGTGTAGAGAGAGAGAGAGAAGTTTATTTTAAAAATTCACTCATGGAATTGTAGAGGCTGGCAAGTCCAAAATCTGCAGGGTGGACCAGCAGGCTGCAGACACAGGGATAAACCAATGCTGTAATTCAAGTCTGAAGGCCCCAGGAGCTGCAGAATTTCCCTCTGCTCAGGAGAGGTAAGTCTTTCATTCTATTCAGGCTTTAAGTGATTGGATGAGGCCCACCCACGTTATAGAGAGAAATCTGCTTTACTCTAAGTTTACCTATTTAAATGTTAATCTTATTCCTATTTATCTACAAATGGTCATTGCCTCAAGCCTTCTGGAAAGAATAAATTTGGGTGGGAAGATGACTTCTCAGAAATTCTGTTGGTCCTACCCTCAAAAGTTATGCAGTCTCCAACCACTTCCCAAACCCCTTGGCTGGCACACTATAATGCAGATCACCATTGTCTCTTCTGGCTGTGGTAATATCCCAGTAATAGTCCGTCTTCTTTTTCCCTTGTGTCTCTACTGACTACTCTTATAATCACTTCAAGTGAGACTCTTGAAACATAAATTAGATCAATTTACTCCTCTGCTCAAACTCTTTAAAGGCTCCCAACCTAAGCTAAAGCTAACATC
This sequence comes from Glossophaga mutica, assembly GCA_039655065.1. Taxonomy (NCBI): domain Eukaryota; kingdom Metazoa; phylum Chordata; class Mammalia; order Chiroptera; family Phyllostomidae; genus Glossophaga; species Glossophaga mutica. The sequence goes on from CM077306.1 coordinate 148,403,541, forward strand.
ATCATAATGGTCTACAAGGCTCTGACAAGGTACCGGATCTGACCTACCCTATTAACTCTCTGACTTTATTTTCTCTTTCCAATCATAATGATCTCTGACATTCTAAACTCACCTGGCACAAATCAGGGTCTTTCACACCTGAGCTCTGTAACTCTCTGGACTGAAATACCCTCAGCCCAGAGTCACAGAGCTCACTCTCAACCTTTGCAAATCCTGGGGTGAGATGCCTTTTCCTTCCTTCCTTCTTCCTTCCTTCCTTCCTTCCTTCCTTCCTTCCTTCCTTCCTTCCTTCCTTCCTTCCTTCCCTCCTTCCTCCCTTCCTTCCTTCCTTCCTCTCTTTCTCTCTTTCTTTCTAGAACAGTTTTATGACAACTTTCTTTAAAAATATATTTCATTGATTACGCTGTTATAGTTGTCTCAGTTTTTCTCCCTTTGCCCCCCTCCACCTGGTACCCCCCTTCCCTCCAGCAATCCTCCCCCCTTAGTTCATGTCCACATATCCCCCTGTCTTTTTTTGTACCTACCAATTATGTTTCTTAATTTCTGCACCCTTTCCCCCATTCACCCTCTTCCTCCTCCCAGCTGATAACCCTCCAAAGGATCTCCATACCTATGATTCTGTTCCTGTTCTGGTTGTTTGCTTAGTTTGCTTTTTTTTCTTTTTTTAGATTCAGTTGTTGATAGTTGTGAATTTATTGCTTTCTTAATGTTCAGAGTTTTTATCTTTTTTCTTTTTCTTAAATGAGTCTCTTTAACATTTCATATAATGAGAACTTGGTGATGATGAACTCCTTTAACTTGACCTTATCTAGAAAACACTTTATCTGTCCTTCTATTCTAAATTATAGATTTGCTGGATAGAGTAATTTAGGTTGTAGGTCCTTGCTTTTCATCACTTTGAATACTTTTTGCCAGTCTCTTCTTGCCTGAAAAGTTTCTTTTGAGAAATTAGCTAATAGTCTTATGGGTACTCCTTTGTTGGTAACTCTCTTCTTTTCTCTTGCTGTGTTTAAGATTCTTTATCTTTAACCTTTGGCATTCTAATTATGATGTGTCTTGGTGTGGTCCAACTTGATGTTGGTCTTTTTTGGGTGCAACTTGTTTGGGACTCTCTGTGCTTCCTGGACTTGTATGTCTATTTCCTTCATCAAATTAGAGAAGTTCTCTTTAATTAGTTTTTCAAATAAGTTTTCCATTTCCTGCTCTTCCTCCTTTCCTTCTGGCATTCTTATGATTTGGATGTTGGTGCATTTGGAGATGTCCTAGAGGTTTCTTATACTATCCTCGTTTTTTCAAATTTTTTGTTTCTTCTTGCTGTTCTGGTTGAATGCTTTTTTCTTTCTTATGTTCCCAATTGTTGATTTGAATCCTAACTTCCTACCCTTCACTGTTGGTTCCATGTAAATTTTTCTTTATTTTGCTTAGCATAACCTTCGTTTCTTCATTTACATTGTTGCAGTCCTCAATGAGTTCTTTGAGCATCCTGATCAGCAGTGTTTTCAACTCTGCATCTGATAGGTTGGTTATCTCCATTTTGTTTAGTTCTTTTTCTGGAGTTTTGTTCTGTCCTTTCACTTGAGCCATATATCTTTCTCTCCTCCATTTGGCAGCCTCCCTGTGTTTGTTTGTGTGTATTATATAGAGCTGCTTTGACTTCCAGTCTTAGTGGTGTGGCCTATTGTAGAAAAAGTAACTGTAAATTCTGTGGGGCAGAGCCTTAGGTAATCACCAGGATGGGGCAACCTGCTTCATTGCTTTGTGGCTCTGTGTGTGGGGAGGACTCAGAGATGGGATAATGCTGCTTCTTGGCTTTTGGAGGTTTGCTCAGTACTCGCCCCATTTCTAGTCATTTTACCCACTCCCTGTATGCAACCAGCACCCTTCCAGCTGTTAGCCTGGTACTGAATTCCAGAGTGGGTGGTTTGCATACTTTCTAAGACCTAATGGGCCCTTTAAGTGGAATCTCCTGAAAATGCAACAGTTTCTTCCACTGTCCCAAACTCCACTGGTTTTTATGGCAAATAATTATGAAAATTTATCTTCCTAGTGCTGGAATCCTGGGCTATGTGGTATAGCCTGGGGTTTGGATCTCTTGCTTCTAAGGTATCCTTCCTGATTTTTATCTGCCACACATGAATGTGGGACTGCCCATTCTGCAACCACTGCTGCCTCTGCATGCCCATACTGTGAGACACACCCATCTCTATGTCTTTGCCTCTCCTACCCATCTGGATGAATGTGGCTTCTTTAAATCCTTGGTTATTGGACTGCCATATAGTTCAATTTTCTGACAGTTCTGGGTATTGTTTTGAGGTTTAGTTGTAATTCTCTCTGTGGTTGCATGAGGAAGTGAAGCATGTCTACCTATGCCTCCATCTTGTTCAGAAGCCTCATGACACATTTTCAGTGAGAACTACCTCACCTACAATGGCACCCCTTCAATCCCCGTTACATTTTTGTTTTTTTTTCCCCCCCTTTCCTTTCTGTTTCAATAGCGCTTAGGAACATTAGAGGTGCTCACTAGCTATTTGCTAAATGAGTATAGATTATACCTTTAATTTGATCTTTTTCCAAAGGCTTGACTCCATTGCCTGGTCAAGAAGCCTTAAAGGGCTACAGTTTTAACCCCTGCTAAAGCTTCGTTTTCACCAGTGTAAGAGTGTAAATTATGGGAATTCCAATCAAGACAGTTTTGGGCCATAGGTAGAGAATTCTCCTTTAACAAAGGAGAAAATCTTCTGCCTTTCCATTTTTGCTTGATGAATATCTAAATCCAGCCTAAATATCTCTATCTTATGATTACTCAAAAAGTATTAGGTAGCAGATAGCACTATCTCACATTCTGAATGTGTTGTACTTTTCCCCTCATGTTCTGACCCCCGTCTGTAGGTGGTATGCCTTCCAAGAGGATAGCTTGTCTATGTTTTATTACATTACACTGGTCACTGGCTCTCTAGACTATAGTTTCTGCACCACCCATTCATTACCCAACAGCCTCCACTAAGCCTTTGACACACTTTAGTTTTTATTAGTTCAGCATTCTACTTTCAGTACCAAATCCTACCATACAGTTAGGAATGTTTGGCTGAATATAACATAAAAGGAAAAGAAAAAATGGCTTCAATAAAGGAGAAGTTTACTCATCTCTCATGCAATAGAAAATGTAAGAGACCCAGGCTTCTTCCAATATTGCTCAGCTCCAGCAACGATGAAAGAATGGCATTTAATTTCATGGTCTAAACAACATGCTAGATATCCAGCAACATTGTCCCTTTGCCAGAAAGTAGATGAAGGAGAGGGGCATGAAAAAAGCAACCCTATCTTTATCAAGTCTTCTAGGAATTCACAGGCAACATTTATGCTTATATTTTTTTACTAAATTCCCAGATTAAAGAAGGGCTGGGTGATGGAATCTTTTATCATGGAGGAAATATGTCTAGCTAAAAATCAGATTCTAGTTTCTAACAAGGGAAAGAATGGATATTGGTACAGCTAGCAACTCTGCCATGAAAATCAACTCATTAAACTTCCAGGAGAAGAAGGTAGACTATAAAATTATATTCTAATAATTAGAATGGGAAGACTCCAGGCATTACTAAATATAATCCTATAACTTTGAGAATTATCTATCACAGAGTATGTACTTGGATTCATAACACACTGCTAAAAGACCAATAACCAAATGAGATACAACAGCCAGCTGGACCTCTCCCATGCATCACAGAATGTAGTGTGACTCATGTCAAACAAAATGGTCAGACAGAGTAACAAAGCTGTTCACTTGAACTAAAATACGGGGAATAAAACATACGGTGTTCAAACACTTCTCTTGACACAGTCCCCAACTATTCATTCCAACTTAGGAAAAACATGCTAAGCATCATGAACTTGACCTTTGGTTAAATATCATAGCCTTCTGAAATATTGAAAGGAATGAATATTACCATACTTTAAACCAAAAAATAAAATTCAGATCCCTGAAGTGGCTGCAGTTTCAAAATATAAACTAAACACATGATTTGAAAAACTATGCTGTGGCATTAAGGAGAACTGGCAGAAATGTTTTAATTAGCTCTGCTATTATATTCCATAAAGCTAAACCCAATTTGCATTTAAAAATCGACGAAATTCCAGGAGTCAAATAATTTATTTTCAAAGAATCGTATCAGTCAGAATGGATCACCCTTCTGGCAGTTGACAAATGAGAAGCTGTGACAGTCTATCTTCAGTTGGCTTACTTAGGCATGAGGCTGAGGCTCCCTTGCCAATGTTCATGTTCCAGCTGACGATTCACTATGGTTTAAGGGCAACTCACTTGGAGAAAAGGAGATGGGCTTCACAAATGCAGACAAGCCTTGTAAAGATAAATGAGTCTAAACTCTGTAACTTCCATTGTTATTTCAGCTCAAGAATACAAACAAACCTACAGATTTCTGCATAGGAGCATTTCTTAGTTGCCAAGGTGAAAACTAGTACCATGAGCTCAGTAGAGGAGAAGCAGTTATATCCCAAGAAACTTTTAAAAAAGAAGAAAAAAACATTCTAGGAAAAGACTATCACTCTTTGAATTTTCACACTGGACCAAACCTGAAAGTTGTGAGATATTAATTTAGGGTAAAAATAATTCAATTCCCATTGTGAAAAACAGATAATTTAATTATGAGAAACAGAAATTTCCAATGTTCATATATCATACCAAAATTGGGCTGAACTTTTTTGTGGTCAAAATATACTTTTGAGTGCAGAGGATTTTTAGGACAGTGTTCATATTAATGTGTTCTGTCTCCTTGAAGTGAAGGAGAACACTTAAAGAATAAAACTAAAACTATAAAGAGGGGAACACACTGACACACAATACATATTTATATCATGGAAAATGTTTGCAAGTGATAGACTGGAGAAATATATACAATGTAACTGACAAACAAAAGGTTAATATGTCTGATGTAAATTATCTGAGAAATTACTGAGAAACTATAAGCCCAGAAGTAGGCAGAAAATACGAATAAACCCATTAGAGAAAAGGAACTGCAAATATGTAAATACAAATATTGACTCTGTTCTGCTCCCCATTCCAGACAGGTCCAATCCTTTGAGAAAAAAGTCAGGGTCAATGTCAGCCCAGCCTGGAAAAATTATATATGATATCAGAGCAGCTGGTTTCTGCTCTTTCCCAATCCATGGTTCCAAAGTTAGCAAAAACCGTAAAAAATACATGGATTTGCTATAGTATTTATCACTTATACTGCCTTGACAAGAGTTACCAGAAAAGCAACAAACCAGTAGCACTGAGAAATCTTCTCAAGTGTGCAGGCTAAATTTAATCCTTTAATATAAATTTGAATTCTGTTTTCCCCACTTGTGCGAGGTGAAAACTCCTCCCTAATGTCTCCTGAGATCTCACCCCAAGCAAAGTAGAACTAATAAACCATTCATGGCTGGCTTGCACTTTGGACCCAGTTTTTTTTCTGTAAAAAAAATACAGTTTTATACAACCAAGACAGTGACATATGTGATATCTCACAATACTGTCAACTAGTGATTACACATTTTTAAAGGACTATAGGTTTATTTTAACTTTCTATTTATTCTTGAGTTAATTTTGACACATTTTATAAAATGACCAGTTTGATCTGAGCTTTCAAACTTTTTAACATTGAAGCTTTTGTTGCGTATTATGTAACATCTTCAGTACATTCAACTATTCTCTATTTTTATTTCAAATATTGTTAGATGCATTTGCTGTGATCAGAGTTGCCAGAGTTCTGTTTAACTAATGTAATTAGTCTTGTTAATAAACGGTTTGCATTTTGATACTTTTTAGTGTATCTTTTCACCCAATTCATAAATTCCTGATTATTGTATTTCCTTCCTTCTACTTTATTTATACATTTTAAGTATTTTTAAAATTTATCTGGACTTCTGGCCAAGATGGAGGCATAGGTAGACACACCATGCCTCTTTACATAACTAAAAGAAGGACAACAACAAATTTAAACATAAAAAACAACCAAAACTGACAGAAAATTGAACTGTATGAAAGTCTGACAACCAAGGAGTTAAAGAACAATCATTCATCCAGACCGATAGGAGGGGTGGAGATGGGCATCCAGGTGGGAAGGACTCTTGGTAAGGCAGCAGCTGAAGGACTGGGGTGGGCAAGGTGGCAGCTGGCAGACAAGATGACGTAGTGGCTTGTAGCCTGGGCAGTCCCACGTTTGCATGCAGATAAACTGGGAGGAACTGGGGAGTGAGACAGACCACACAACCCAGGGTTCCAGCATAAGGAAATAAAGCCACAAAGCCTCTGACTGAAAATACCTACAGGGGTTGAGGCAGTAGGAAAAACTCCCAGCCTCACAGGAGACTTTGTTGGAGAGACCCACAGAGTCCTAGAACCTACACAAACCAACCACCCTGGGAATCAGCACCAGAAGGGCCCAATTTGGTTGTGGGTCGCTGGGGAAGTGACTGAAAACCGGGAGAGAGTGAAGCAAGTGGTACTGTTCCCTCTTGGACCACTCCCCCACATACAGTGTCACAAGGCAGTGAAGTGGATTGCCCTGCCATGGTGAATACCTAAGGCTCTGCCCCTTACTATGTAACAGATGCACTGAGACAAAAAAAATGGCCCAAATGAAAGAACAGATCAAAGCTCCAGAAAAAATACAACTAAGCGACAAAGAGCCAATGTATCAGATGCACAGTTCAAAACAAGGTAATCAGGATGCTCACAGAATTGATTGAGCTCAGTCGCAAAATGAAGAAACAAATGAAGGTTACTGAAAGTGAAATAAATCAAAATATACAGGGAACCAACAGTGACAGGAAGGAAATTGGGACCCAAATTAAGGTTTGGAGCAGAAGGAAGAAATAAACATTCAACCAGAACAGAATGAAGAAACAAGAATTCAAAAAAATGAGGAGAGGCTTAGGAACCTCCAGGACAACTTTAAATGCTACAATACCAGAATCATAGGGGTGCTAGAAAGAGAAGAGGAAGAACACAAAATTGAAAACCTATTTGAAGAAATAATGAGGGAAAACTTCCCCAATCTGGCAAAGGAAGTATATAGACTTCCAGGAAGTCCAGGAAGCTCAGAAAGTCCCAAAGAAGTTGGACCCAAGGAGGAACACACCAAAGCACATCATAATTACATTAGCCAAGATTCAAATGAAGGAGAAAATTCTAGAAGCAACGAGGGATAAGTGGACAGTCACCTACAAAGCAGTTCCCATCAGGTTGTCAGCTGATTTCTCAAAAGAGACCTTAGAGGCAAGAAGGGGCTGGAAAGAAGTATTCCAAGACATGAAAGTCAAGGACCTACATCCAAAATTACTCTATCCAGCAAAGCTATCATTTAGAATGGAAGGGCAGATAAAGTGCTTTCTAGATAAGGTCAAGTTAAAGGAGTTCATCACCACCCAGTTCTAATGATATGAAATATTAAAGGGACTTATCTAAGAAAAAGAAGATAAAAAATATGAACATTAAAATGACAACAAACTCAGTTATTAGCAACCAAACCTAACACACACACAAAAAAACAAACTAAAAAACAATAGAACAGGAATAGAATCATAGAAATGAAGATCACATGAAGGGTTATCAGCAGGGGAGTGAGATGGGGAGAGAAGGGGAAAAGTATAGAGAATAAGTATCATAAATGGTAGGTACAAAATAGATGGCCAGGGCGGCGGGGGCAGGGGGTTGTTAAGAATCGTATAAGAAATGGAGAAGCCAAAGAATTTATATGTATGACCCATGGACATGAACTAAAGGGGGTGAATGCGGGTGGGAGAGGGTGTGCACAGCAGAGGAGAATGAAAGGGGGGAAATGGGACAACGGTAATAGCATAATCAATAAAATATATTAAAAAATAAAATTTATCTGCATATTATTATGTTTGACATCTAAAAAAACAAACTTTCTCGCTGAAGAGACACTGACCCTCCTGGGATTAGCCAACTGTTCTTTTATTTTCTAATTAAAAATGTTGTTTCATTAAATTTATTGGGGAAGCATTAGTTAATCACATTATATAAATTCAGGTGGACTACTTTATAACACAACATCTATATGCTCTATTGTGTGCTCACCACCTAAAGTTGAGTGTCCTGTCACCTTGTGTTTTACCCCCTTTACTCTCTCCATCTTCCCCCCACCCCCTTTCCCTCTGGTATCCACTCTTCCTGTTTTCTGTGTCTATGAGTGTGGGGGGGCTCTGCCCGCAGAGCCCCATCCCTCTGTCACAGATGAAAATAAAAACTACCAAGACATTTCTGCTTGGGGAGGAAAGGGGTAAAACTCTCAGAGGAGAATGACCCAGAGCCCCTTCCTCACTAGGCTTTTATTAGGTTTCAATACACCGGAATACAAGTTTAACATGTCAAAGAAATCTGAGGGCTTAATCCGAGCCAGTGTTTGTCAGGAAAGGGGGTTGCCAAACTTTGGGAGACATACTCATTTCCTCCTGGGACACTTATCACCTAAGGAAGAGCACTCTTAGCAAAGCAGGTTTCACAGGACTTTAGGAATTCTTTCTTATGCCCGATCACCCAGGGACCCGTCCTGGCCCGTACAGGGCTGCACCGCTCACCCCCACAGTTTCAGGCTTTAAGCCAATTAGGAAGCAGGAGACATCTCCCAGATGGAAATGAGGACTCGAGCTATGTCAGAATAGCCGGGGGGCGAGGGTCCATCACATCCTCTTTGCTGCAACCCCTCGAGTCCTTCCATGAGGCCTCCCAAGTGGTCGAGTCTGGCTTGGGTTGCCCCTCCCATGAGGAGTCTTACCCGTCATTGACTACCAACCAAGCATTGGGGCCAGAGAGGCAGAAGCAGCAGCAGCACTCCTGCCAGGGAGATAAGCTTTGTCTCCTCAGTAGCTCATGTCCTTGTGACAGAACAGACCCAAATGAAGTGGGTCCCTTGGGCTCTTACACAGCCCACCATGGGGTGAGGGTTACAACTCCTGAAACCAGGCTGAACGGTCCACAACATATGAGTTTGTTTGTTCATCTGTTGCTTTTTGTTTTATATCCTACATATGAGTAACATCATATGGTTCCTGTCCTTTTTCTTCTTTGAAGAACACACAGTTTATCTGACCTATTTCACTTGGCATAACACTCTCAAGAGCCATTCATGATGTCCCAAGTGGCAAGATTTCATCTTTTTATGGATTAGTATTCCATTGTGTATACGTACCATATAGAGATAGCAAAGGACCCAGCAGAGAGCAGGCCCTTGATATGCCAACTAACTAATCTGAGCCAAACCTCCTCTACCTGGCTCTTACAATCCAGGGCAATATTCTTCTGCTTTAATTATCCCAAGTTCAGATATTATGGAACTAGTGGCCAATCCTGTAACTCAAAGCCTACCAAAATTATTCAAACTAGCCAGTTTTAAATTGTTTACCCTTCCTCACTTTGCATGGTGAGCCATGGCCCCTTCCAGGGGACATGCAAACCCCAGTAAAGGAAGTGACCTAAATTCGCCCTGGCTACTGCTTCTGCCTCCTGACTATCCTGGTGCCTTTCCTATGGGCCATGCCTTCTGTCTCTAGGACCTGTAAGTACAAAAAACTTTGTTTTTTCCTGAGCCTTTCCTCTGTCTCTTCTTGTATGCATACTTGACTATCTCATAAAAGTCTACAGAAAAATTTTGGTTCATTTTAATTTCATTTTTTCAAATTCTTGCAATATATCCTTAGCTTTTCAATATCTAGATTTTATTATTTTTTAATGTAAGCACCTAAAACTCTACACTTCCCTCTAGCCATCAGTTCAAACTGCATCCCACAAGTTTTGATATATAATAATTTCTTTACCATTTACTTCTTCATATTCTCTATGAAGCTTTCTTTTTTGTTTCAAGTATATAAAACTATATGAATTTGAGCCTATATAATATTGTTACATTCACATTTATTTTTAATATATGGTTAATTTTCATAACTATTGTATAGTAAATAAGAAAAAATTTATGTTCTAATTGGTGAGTGCAGAATTCTTTAAATGCTCTTAAATAAAATTTATCATTATTCAAATCTTCTGTATACTTTCTAATTTTTGGTCTTACTGATCTATCAGTTACTTAGATATTAAAATCTCTCATTGTGGTGGGTTTGTCAATACCTCTTTATAGTTCTAGTTCTATCAACTTTTACTTTATTTGAGATTAATATTATTAAGTACATACAAGTTGGTTATTATATCCTCAGTTAAAACATTTGTAACTTTTGTAGCCCTAATAATGTTTGTTTGCTTTCATGACTATTTTGTTTAATATTAAAAGACCTATCTCAGCTTCTTTGTGTAGTATTTGACTCTATATTTTTCCATCTTGTACAACCAGTATTTTTATATCCCATGATTTATTTGTGACATTTGTAAATAATAAGTAATGAAAATATATTTTATCTATTTTGAAAAATATCCACATTTACTTGGCAAATTTATTTACATTTTTGAAACTATTAGTATTCTTGGATTACACTGATTTTTAGAATTATGACTGTATTTTATACTTGCCTATTTCATTCGTGCTTCTTTCTTCTTTTTTGCCTTCTTTGAAGTTTCCTCTGAGTAGAAATATTTCTATTCCTTTAGGGCAAAGTCTTAGTGTTTAATATAAGTGTAAAACAAATTGTGATGTTTATCTGTATTTTTACTCTCTTCTTAAGTAACACATGAGCTTTAGAATATCTAAATTTTAGTATCATCCTCCTGATCTGTTATTCCTACCTAGTGTTTTAATTATATAATATTCCTTTCAGTCCACAAACAAGACATGTTTATTCTTTTAGATATGTATGTATGGGCATATATATGTAAACACATACAATTATTAGCATATTAGTTTAGATTTACACATTTCTTCAGATTTTTCTATTTATCTCCTGTTCCTGCTTGAGTCTCAACCTTCCTTTCTGATAATTTTCTTCCTTCTTCTATAAAGTCAGTCCTCTTGAGGAGCAGTTGAGCTTGATATATAAATGAGGTTTCACATTTATTTCCTCTCAGCACTTTTACAACACTTTTTTGATGTCTTCTCTCTCTATTGGTGCTGTTGAGAAGTTTGGTATGATACCAATCATTTTATCTTTAAAATTAATTGACTTTTATTCTTACTGCTTTTAAGATCTTGTCTTCGTTTTTGTTGTTTGACAGTTTCGCTGCAATGGTTTCAGCTTCCCCAATCTGATGATAATATCTTCTGATAGTTCTGAAAAGCTGGGCCTCCATGCTCACTCTTCTCTCTTTCTGAAAGTACAATAAAACTTATGATGTATTTTCTTGGACTATCCTCCATGTCTTTTTTCTTGCTTAATTATTTTTCATTTCTTCATTGCTCTGTGCTGGAATCTAGGTAATTTCTTTAGATTCTTTAAGTGTATCTTCCAGTCCACTAATTCTGTTATTCACCTGTGTCTAACATTCTGTTAGTGCATCCATTTAGTTTTTAATTCAAAAGATATGTTTCTAGAAGTTCTAATTTTTATTTCAGATTTCCCTAGCATTTTTTATATTTTGTAACTTATTCACATTTTTAATTTCCATTTTATTTTATTATTATGTTGTTTAAGTACAGTTTTCTGTCTTTTACTCCCATCCCAGCCCACCCCCCCAGCCCTCCCCACCTCCCTCCCATTTCCACCCCCACACACTTTTCGTTTGTGTGCCTTCATACTTGTACCTGTAAACCCTTCCCCCTTTTCCCCTGAAATTCCCTTCCCTCTCCCCTAATTTCCTATTTTAATTCTTCAAGTGTTTTAAACAAATTTATTTTATATTCTCTAACCAATAATGTCAACATCTGAGTCTCTAGAAGGGTAATTTTTGTTGTGTTTCAATTTTTCCTCTTTCCTGCTCTTCTTACTCTAACTTGTATAATTTGTTTTCTCAGATGATTTGTGCTTTTTGCATCATGAGTTCACATTTAGTTGTGCTCCATCTCTGGGAATCCTGCAAGACCTCATTTGTATATTCATCAAGAGTGGAGTTGTTTTTGCTTCCATCAAGATATCCAGGGCACTAACTAGAACCCCAAACAATAGTTTTAGGTTAATTTCTAAGACTGATTTTCTGAAACCATGAAGGAAGTATAAATTAAACAACTGAAACTACCAGGGTAGACCACTAAAGGGAGACTTTTTTTCCACCAGTGCCCAGGCTTAGATTATTAAGTTTCTTGGGCATCTCTCTTTTCTAATAGGCTTTTTTTCCCTGCCCCTTTAATCTTTTATTATGCAGTGTCTCATTTCCACAGTCTACCTTTTACAAAGGACCAAGTCTTATAAAAGGGAAGTGACCTAAGATCAGTTGCAGCTTGAGCATCAGCTACCACCTTCATATAGGATCCCATATACACCTAGAAGGTATATAATCTACCCCACATAATCTACACCAAGCCACTGAGAGTTCTTGAGGTTCTCTGACCTGAAAGAAAGCAGTCTGCATTAGCGATAGAAGCAGTGCATTGTGAAGCTTTAAAGCTATTGATATCCATGTTCTACTTAGTGTAGATTAGGGTAGCCTTTTGAAGGAGACAATGAAACTAAGGTGCAGCGTGGTACAAAGATAAGAGGTGGTAATAGAGTGTCCTTGGCAATGTAAAGTTTCCACTTCTACTTGTTCTTGACTCAGATGGTCCAGTTGTGTCTCTGCATATTCCGCAATTAATTAATCCTCTTCCTTTTAAGTTTTCTTTAATTGCTGAAGAACCAAGTATACTTTTAATAAAATTTCCTTGGCATAAAATAGTTCAGGTTATATTTCTGACATCTGCAACCAAAGGAGTCATGATTAATACACAACTACTTTGTTTTACATACCTTTTCCTTTTTAGCATACCTACGTAGCTTACTTACTGCATGGCAATAGGTATTATTGAATTGAATTGAATTGAATTGAATTGAATTGAATTGAATTGACCTGAATAAGATAAACACATTACCTCCACTCTGACTGAAAATTAACTTTGAGTTGGTCCCTGACTACTTCCAGTTGACGCGGTCAACATGTTTCAACTATCAGGATCAGAAGAAGTAGAGCAATCCAAGAACTGACTCAAAATAGTTTTAACCCCCCAAAATAAACAAAAAATTAGGCTCTTTTCCACCACAAAACTCACACTTCACTAAGGAGCCCTGAGAACCAATTGTCTGAATATCCAAAATTTTCCTGAAGTCTCTGAAGAGAAAAGATCCCACAGTTGTGAAACAGAAGAGATAGCACATAGTTAAATCAACAACTAAGTACCACAAGCAAAGAGAAGTGAAGTCTGAGGCAATTGATTGGGTATTTTATCCAAAATTTGCTATTATATGAGAGTACCTTTTTGCCTCAAATTCGCCATGTTGTCTGTCATTAATGACCAAATCTTACTGCTTTTCAACTCCTGATTGCACGAATCAGAGCAGTGGCTTACTGATAAGAACAGAGCTAGGGGTACTGAAATTAAATCTTTGTGCTACCTTAAATCCAGCTTTCATGTCATAAAAGTGTAATAATAAAGGCCTCATTCTCATTACTCCCCTCCATACTTAAACATTAATTTTAAATTGCATCCTTGTCTAGTGGTCCTATATAGGCTTATCTTCACTCCAAATATTGACCAAAGTTTATATCCTATATAAATATATTATCCCACTATTTTGAAGAGACAAGAAAAATAAAATACTATGAAAGCCAACATGCCCTGTTTTGAAATATCACTTTGTTTTTCACATACCAACATTTTTATTTAAATCACAGATTATGTATTCAAGATAAAGTGTCCCCATTTCTAACCCATTATCCTCCCACCTCCTTTCTTAAACTTCAGAATTTATCTGTTCTTTTAAAAAAATACTAATCTTCTGGGAGATCCACTCACTGGCTGTTTTAGTCTTTTGTCTTTGAGAAATAAGCTCCTTGCCAGTAGAAATTTCTAAAGGGATTTTTCCGAAGGAAACAGCACAATGAAGTGACTGCATAGGCAATTATTCTAGGAAAACTCTCCCTACAAGTTGGCCAGACAGGATGAAATCAGATAATTTTCTTTAAACCCTAAAGAGAAGAATAAGACACTTGGGAACTAAAAGGGGTGAGGTACCAAGAAGAATTTCTCCATACAGAGGAAGGAGTGGGTGAGGACTGAAGCAGAGGACAAAGAACGATGTCTCTGCCTGCCCGCTTTAAAGATGCCTTCTCTGGACCAGGGGCTTTGTTTTGTTCTCTTTATAGTTCTCCTTGGAGTTCACCTAGGTGTTTCAAAGTAGTGAAAATAACCAAAATGAATAAATAAACACCCTTCTTGGAAGATGCTGTGTCCATTAGTCAAGGCATTAAAAGTCCAGCATATGTGGTATATCTGACCCACTGAAAATAACACACCACTTAGAACCAGTGAAGTCTACTTTCATAATGAGCAAAAATGTCTTGGCTGAGTCCTTCAGTATTTTATCAGCATGCTCAGAAGTATTTCCTCTAAGCAAAATCCTTGCCACAAAGAGTTTTTACATTTGGAAAGCAACTCTAATTTCCATGAGGAATTATCATTGAGAATTATAAATATCATTAGCACTGAAAGAGACTGTAAAATCTCTTCTCATATAACAAGTAAGAAAACTAAGACCTAGAAAGCTCTTCAGGTTCACTCAGCTGGTTAGTGGCAGGGTCACAGCCAGAACCGAAGTGCTCATGACTCATAGGCTACTGCTCTAACCATCTGATCTTCACTCAGTATTCTGCTAAGTAAAATATAAAATTAATAATCATTTATGCAGATATAATTTTAAGTTGTTTCTCTGTGGATACTAGGCATAAATTCATGAATTGCAAATTTTGTCATCTTTTCTCAGTGGGAAGTGTTGGTAAATTTGGCTTATCTTAAGCAGATTTTACCAATTCGGTGCCTTCATTATAGTTTATTTTTTCTATTCCAACATTAAAGTCAAAGTCTCTGACCATTAAAAATGTAAAAAGAAATGAATTCAAATTTTACACTGTCACCTGCAGTACTACAGTCATTCTAACTGCTGGAAAAGTAGATATTAAACTGCAGCAATTCTCAAAGTTAGTATCAATAAACTCAGGTTGACAATGAAATAAATCACACAGCACAAAATTATGTGTTGTGACTCTATGTGACTTTGAGTGTGTGACTGAACAAACACTCAAACTATGAAATAGGTTTTTATTGCTACTGTTTCTCCTAAATTAAAGTCATTTCTAAGAGGGTCTAAATGGGAAGCAATTTCAGGATAGTCTCCCTAAAAATACGCCTGAATCCTGTGGTTGAAAAAGGAGAAATAATACTAACATTAACTGAAGTGACATAAAATAACAAGAAAATCAATGAATTAAAAATGGCATATTTGGGTGTTTTTCACTGTTACTAATGGAAAACATACTGTATTTGGGTAAACAATACACTAAAAAAAGTGGCCTTAAACGTTAGACATGTAGCAAATGAGAAATTTCCCTGGAAATGATAAACATTTGAATAACAGCTCAAAAGCTGCTGAGTATGGAACTTGAAACTGACTATAAGCAGGCAATGAGGAAATCTAAGGGCTAGGCACGAGGGACACCAAAATTGAAACCACAGTCTTCGCACTCACATTGCATGATGTCTAGCTGGCAGGCAGAAATGCAGATGTAACCCATATGTTGGCCAGGGTTATTCTGTCCTTTGAGAGTTCCTATAAAATGGGACTGATTCCATTGGATTTGTATTCTGAGGCAAATTGCTCATTCTGATATTGTGTTCTTGTCGAATTGTCTATCTGACACCATCCTTCTGTCCTGGACTGTCTAGATTTCAGGAGAGTCCCCGTCTTTGAATTCAACTGCAACATCACTTACAGAAGGCATCTGTATGTGGCATACTTTACTAAGGGTATGTGGCAATGAGGGAAGGAGTGCTTTATCACAAAATCAAACAGCAAAAGCCTTAATCATGGAATTGGAGAGATCCCTGTGCTGAAAAGTGTTCTTTGGCCACTTTTCTCTGGTCACTTTCTATGCTTTCCCACTTTCCCATTATACTCTGGCTCCCTTTCCCTATCTTTCTCTCCTGCTTACTCTTCAAGCTCCAATTCTTCTTAACCTTTTAAAGTTTTTTTTCCGTTCATTTTACTGGCTTCTTCAGAGTATGCCTTCATATCTTCCCCAAAGGCAATCTGTTAAGTTGTTTTCCTGAATAGGGACAGCTGCCTCCCTAATATGAGCTCTTGATCAGGTGTTTAAAGAACAAAATTCTCTCCTACAACATACATGATGATATGGTACAACAGCTCTTTTTATGGTATAAAACTCAGCCAGTACAGGCAGTAATAGCTGCAAAGTGAGAAAGCAATGGAGGCCCCAGTTTTATTGTCTATAGTAATAAAAGCTATCAGTTACCTCTTTTCTCACACAGCTATTGTGAAGATTAACTGATTATGACTATAAACTCTGAGAGTTATATTCTAATGAAACATTTATTATTCAATACCTAGCCATGGCTGGCCTTAGCAAGCCTTCAAATAATTTGGAAGTCATTCTTTTAGACTTAACATAGGGAGAGATTAAGAATGTTTTAGGATCAACAAAAACAAAAACAAAAAACTCCATCAAGATGACACCTTTAAACCATTTAGTTTTGAAACAGGCCACCATGAGGGTATTCTAGGAAGAGGGGTCAAAATGCAAATGTATGTAGGAAAGAAAACACAGAATGAATCTATCTTGCATAGTAGTAGTGAATAAAGTTTGCAAAGGGACTTGAAAGCTATATAATGATTTTGGATTTAATTCAATATATTGAAGAAAAAATAATTTCTGTCAAGTGTAAAGTGACTGACAAACAAATGGTTTTGTTTGCATACTCTCATCAGAACATCATCAACATGAAATGTAAGAGTCTTTGCTCCCTGCTCTGGTCAAGCTATACCTAGAAGTAATCAGCTTGGTACTACACACTTTAAGGAAGTTTAATAAGCTCCAACTCATTCAAGGGTGAAGAATACTAAGAAATCCTGGAACTGTGACACATGAGTAAGGAAAAAAGAAACAAAATTGTTTACCCTATAGAGTAGAAACAACAGGCCAATGCGATAGACTGTAATATTCTAGAGAATATGGTTTAGTATTTTTTTTGACCTTTCAGTTCTCAGTGTCTGCATATGGCTGCTACTCAATAAAGGTCTTTTGAATGAATAAATGAATAATTGAATGGCCAGCTGTCATAAAGAACAGAAATTAAATTTGTTCTTTGTGTCCCCAAAGGGCAGAGGGTGATGGAAGTCGTAGGGATAGAAATACAGATGGTAGCTTGACATAAAGACAACTTTTAACATGTACAAACCATCAACAATGAATGGAACTGCTTCTAGAGCTGGTCAGGTTTGCATTCACATACTGGGGTGAGCAAGTTCATGCTTGAAAGGGGATGACTGAAGCACTCTGTGATGCTTTAGCTTGGTCAAAATTTTTGAATCATTAGCATGATATAGATCTCATGACTTCTGACCATTTTGTTAATATTACTTATGTATGCAGTAATAAACTGCCCTGAAAAATTCTCTTCTTAAACTTAGTTTTCATATCGAATTTTGCTATGTCATGAGGCACAAGTTAGTGAGAAGATACCATAAACACAGACAACCTCCACTGTTACCATGCACACACACATTAGAAGAAATTTCCAATATGTCAGCTGAACATGTCAAGTCTTATCCACAGCTGGGTGGTTTCACCAGCAAAGGAAGATATAGCATATCTTAATACACTTTCCTTTGACCCTATTATTCCTCAAAGGGGTATAAAAATGTTATTTAGATTTTCTAGCAAGATTGTGCCATACCTTTGCCTTCTATATTTTCACTTACTCCTCCATCTTGGAAGAACTTTTGCATTAAGAATTATATTATATTGTTTCCTATAACCAATCCTGCCACCTCATTCTTGAGCTAAATTTAGCACCTCATCTCGGGGAGAAAGCAAAGTCACTATTGAAGTGTGGCTGAATAATACCCCTGCCAAGAATTATCACAATTCCCCCAAAACCTATTACTTCTCATAGTTATATAAATAACTCGCATGTTGTTCCTAAGAAATTAAATTATCACCTTTGAACATATTATCTAGTAATTTCTTAATTCAGCTTGGGTCTTTGGTAGCTCCTGGAAAGTATAGATCAAAGGAAATCTTAGGGCCTAAATAATCATAAGACTACATAAAGAAAACTTAAGAAAGAAATAACAAGGTAAAGAACCCTATGAAGAAAACATGCAGGAAATATGGATGAGTTTTGCCATTGATAACAAAAACAAAGTCTTGCTATGGACTGATATTTGCACACAGGCAAAATTAATATGTTGAATCCTAATCCAAAATGACATGCTATTAGAAGATCGGACCTTTGGGAAGTAATTAGGTCATGACGGTGGACCTTCATGAATGAGATTAGTGTACTTATTGCTCTTTTTCCACCACGTGAGGTTACGATGAGAAGATAGCTGTCCATAAACCTGAAGCCAAACCTCACCAGATACTGAATCTGCTGGCACCTTGAACTTGAACTTCCCAGCCTACAGAACTGTGAGAAATCAATGTTTGTTGTTTAGGACATTCTACGTATAGTAGTTTTGTTATATCAGCTGGAACAGATGAAGTCTACTTTATAATGCCTTGATAGCTATAGAAATGTAATAGTAATTTAAATCTGCTCAATGATAGCTATCCTTCCAAAAGTTGTCATAACAAAATTCTGACCATCTTTAATGAAAATATAAAGCACAATAATTTAAATGACTAATTAGACATAATTAGTAGTAACAACTGAATCTAAAAGGATCCAAGCCCAGTTCTAAAAAATTAGAAGCAGCATTAGAGTACTTACTAGGGTGATGAAGACAGCGGATTTGCATGTTGGCTGTCATTTTAGTACTTAAGACCCTATTTTTATGGCATAGAGTTATTGAATATTTATTGAATACCTACTCTGTGCCAAACACTATCACAACTTTCCTTTAGTCAACAGAAACAAGACAAGATTCCTGTCCTAAGAATCTTCTAAAAAATTATATTTCATCATTCCTTTTCATTTTAACCCAAGTAATTCCTTCCTTGAGAAATGATTAGATCATATATAAATTTGAGAAAATTTTGAAAAAAATAAAATTATTTTATAAAATTCTAACAAAAATTAATCTAACATGATTGTTTTCAATAAATGTCATCCAAAGTCTTCTTCCCAAATTCAATTCAGATTAGTATCTCACTTTCTCTCTCTCTGTCCCCCCTCCCTCTCTCTCTTTCTCCCTCAGATTTTCTTTTTTCTACACCCTGTATAAATGTTGAGTTTTATAATGATCAGGAGAATGACCTGAGATGAAAGAAGGGGCAGGGATAAATTTCACAGCAGAGGAAATCCAACACATCATAGTCATAAATGAATAGAGAAGATAACAATAAATAATATCTAACCATGAAAACGGTAAAGAAGATAAAGTCTGAAAAACAAAATTTTACCAAACTTTCATTTGATCTTAAGTAGCATTAACAAAACCTGAGTGCAGAGTCAAAATATGCTTACCAAAGAACATTAGAGCTGTAGGATAGAAGAAGCTGCCAAGCAAAGAATCAAACAAACAAAAATGCTAATCATGGAGGGATAATTTCCATAGTGATATGTAAGTTAATGAAACACTGTTAAATATCAGACTTCTCAAGATCTTTAATTTTCTAGTGAAAGTTACATATTATAACTTTCCACGAGCATATTATTTTCTTCATTTATGAACTGGGCTTGACTATAGAAGCATTTTCTTAAAGAAATACCTTGCCAAAGTTTCCAGGAACAAAGATTCAGGTGTTGGGCAGCTAAAGGAAATAAAGTATTTAAAGCACCCATAGGACTTCTGGTCAAGATGGTAGCATGGGCAGATGTGGCTCACGTCTTTGCACAATACATCAAAATTACACCTAAAATATAGAACCATCACTCAGAACTGTCAGAAATCAAGCTGAATGGGAGTCTGACAACTACAGAATTAAAGAAACCTTATCCATCTAGGCTGGTAGGAGGGGTGCAGACATGGAACAGGTTGGTCCCACACCCATGTGTGGTAGATAAAAAAAAGTCTGGAAGGATATCTCAAGAGTAAGGAGTCTGACACCCACATCAGACTCCCCAGCCCAGGGTTCCAGTGCCAGGAAGATAAGTCCCCACAACTTCTGGCTGCAAAGACCAGTTGTGATTGAGTCAGTGGAAAAAACTTCTGGAGGCCCAAGCATTTCCTCTTAAAAAACCGACACATGGACTCACCTAATCAGACTCCCTCTGAGCTTTGGCACAGGATAGTAGCTTGAAAGGGAACCAGTGCTATACAAGGAGACTGAAGTGCCTGGCATCAAGGCAAGCAGAAGCCATTGTCCCATTTGTAAACCTTCCCCCCCACAGAGCCAGCAAGCTAGTGCCACATCTGAGACTTCATCAATCTGACTAACAATGTTTGACCCTCCTTGGAGATCCCCAGAGATTCGGGCCTACACAGTTTATGGGCCTTCCCAAGCTGCTTTTCCATATGAATGGTGGGTGTTGGCTCATGCTTTACAACTTTCTAATTCCTCTCAAACAAGCAATATCTGGCCTCAGTGAGCCCCAGGCCCAAGACTAGCAGAAGCGTAGATTCACAGCTTGGTTTCACCTGGGAATCTCCAAGCCCGCACAAGTAGCAGACATCTCATATTGCTTAATTCGGCAGGGTAGCCTGGGTAAAACACAGGTGGGGGCTGAACATGGCTTGCACCACACAGAAAACCCTAGGGCCAGTGCACCTAGTGGACAGCTACAGACCACATCAGGCTGCTACCACCCTGTCCATGAACAGCTAGTTTATCCTCCACAGAGGGTGAAGGTTGGTGGTCAGTGGTCACACCCAGTCCTTGAAGCTGACTGGCCTGGCTAAATCTTTCCCATCGATATGCCAATAGAAACTAGGTCTCAACTACAACTGGGGTGTATACTCAGCCCACATGGAGGACCCCCTTGAGTACCTTTGAGCTTGGGTGATAGGGGAGGCTGTGCCACTGACCCCACAAGACACCTACTACATTGGGCCACACTACCAAGACACAGTGTCAAAGCAGCTCTACCTAATACATAGAAACAAACACAGGGAGACTGCCAAAATGAGGAGACAAAGAAATATGGCCCAAATATAAGAACAGATCAAAACTCCAGAAAAAGAACTAAATGAAATAGAAATAAGCAATCGATCAAGATGCAGAGTTCAAAACACTGCTTATAAGGATGATCGAGGAACTCAGTAGGATCTCAAAATCATAAAAAAGATCCAGTCAGAAATGAAGGGTACACTAAATGAAGAACAATTTACAGGGAAACAACAGTAGAGTAGATGAAGCTCAGTATCAAATCAATATTTTGGAACAATAGGAAGCAAAAAACAACCAATCAGAACAACTAGGAAAAAAAAAAAATGAGGATAGTATAAGTAGCCTCTGGGACAACTTCAAGAGGTCCAAAATTCACACCGTAGAGGTACCAGAAGGAGAAAGAGCAAGAAATTGGGAATCTATTTGAAAAAAACAATGAAAGAAAACTTCCCTAATCTGGTGAAGGAAATAAACATGCAAATCCAGGAAGCACAGACAGTCCCAAACAAGTTAGACTCAAAGAAGACCACACCAAGATACATCATAATTAGAATGCCAAATGTTACAGATATAGAGAGAATCTTAGAAGCAGCAAGAGAAAAGCAGTTAGTTACCTACAGGGGAGTTCCCATAAGATTTTCAGCTGATTTCTCTAAAGAAATTTTGCAGGCTAGAGGGGATTGGCAAAAAATACTCAGAGTCATAAAAAACAAGGGCCTACAGCCAAGATTGCTCTACTCAGTGAAGCTATCATTTAGAAGGGCAGATAAGGAGCTCCCCAGAGAAGAAAAACTAAAGGAGTTCATCATCACCAAACCATTATTGTACGAAATGTTAAATGGACTTATTTCTGAAAAAGAAGATCAAAACTAAGAACAATAAAGTGGCAAATAATACATATCTATCAACAATTGAATCTAAAAAGAAACTAAATGGAATGTACAGAGACAAATCATAAATATGGAGAGCATTTAGATACAAGTTAATTGTTAACTATGGGGACCAACACTTATTATTTACTGAAAAAATCTCAGTAAGTTAAATAATTTTTTCACTGTAATGGATAATAAAAATATTCTGGGCATCAAGAAATAACTCTTGCCCTAGCTGTTATAGCTCAGTGGATTGAGTGTTGGCCTGTGAACCAAAGTTTCACCGGTTCAATTCCCAGTCAGGGCACATGCCTGGGCTGCAGGCAAGGTCCCCTTTAGAAGGCCTGAAAGAGGCAACCACACAGTGATGTTTCTCTCCCTCTCTTTCACCCTCTCTTCCTCTCTCTCTTAAAATAAATAAATAAAAACTTAAAAAGAAACAACTCTTGCATGAATTCACTCTTCCCACCCAGACCTACCAATTATAATGTATCTGTTCATTCTAGTGACTTTAATTCTGTGTTTTCTCAATCCTGAGATATTATTTATTGTGAGACATACCAGCAATTGAATAACAGCTCTAAAAAATAAAATAAAAAAGAAGTACAAACAGGTAGTTATAGAATAGCCATGGGGATGTAAAGTACAGTACAGGAAATGTAGTAGCCAAAAAACTTATACACATGATGCATGGACATTAACAATGGTGGGAGGATTGCCTGAGGGAGTGGGGGGTGCTAAGTGGAGAGGGGCAAAGAGGGAAAATCAGGACAACTGTGATAACATAATCAATAACGTATAATTAAAAAAATAAAAGACAAAATAAAGCACCCATAACGGTGCGTGGCACAAAGCAGGTGCTCGCTGAAAGGTGGTGTCAGTCATGGTGACGGTAATGGAGGTTTTGTCACTGTTACCACTGGACAAGGGAAATCATAGATTTATGATGGGTGGCCCACACCTGAAACACATATAAAGTGTTTCTAATTACAGAAGAGGAATGAGAAGGGGGACATAGTAGATTTTGAGTACCACAATGTTCTAAGCATGCAAACAATATCATATAACTATTACAACCATACTATGAGGAAGGCTTATATTCTCAATTTTATAGAAGAAGAAATTGAGGCTCAGAGTATGTGAGTAGTTCCACAATGAGTAAATGAAAGGCCTATCTGAACTTAGAATTAATTTTCCTTTGTCAAATTGCATTAATTCCTTAAAGAACTTATTGATTTTACATATTACAGTGGGTTTTTTTATATTTTCCTTACATTGCACCAAATGAAGTAGTGCAAAGATAGCTCTAGAAAATAAAGCAGAGCTAAGAGCGAATCTCATCTCTGCTATTTATTTACTATGTTACCTTTGGCCTTAGTTACTCATCATAAAATGGAACTCTCTCTCCTTTTCCTTCCTTGCTTCCTCCCTCCCTTCCTTCCTCCCTTCCTCCCTTCTGAACTTTTCTCCTTCCCTCTCTCCCTATCCTCCCCTACATAATACCAGTGATATTTGAACAAACCAAGTGAAGGGAAGAGTGGAAAGAAGTAAGGTTGGGGGCTAAGCATGATTATGGAGGACATTCTAGGCCATAAGAGGAAGGTTGAATTTTATGTTAAATATAAGGAAAACTATTGCACAATTTTAAAAGTAAGGGAAGAACATTATCTGATGATCATTGAGAAGATCCCCTTTGCTGCTGTTTGAAGAATAGACAGGGGCATCTGTGGGGGATACAGGCTGAGGGAGAAGAGTGGAAGTAGAGAAACCAGTTAGAAGTTGATGTGTTCAGAGATAAGAAGAGATGGTGGAGGCTTTGACTAAGAGGTTGGCAATGAACATGAAGTGAAGAATAGAATTTCAGATATGTTTTCAAAGTAGAATCAATAAAGCTTTGTAATATATGTGATATCTAGTTTATCAGAAAGGAAGGATTTCTGGATGTTTGCCTTAACTTTATAAAACACTATGCTTTTTACATGAAAGGACAAGAGCATGGATTTGAGAAGGACATGGAAGGTTAAAGTCCAGAATTCCATTTTTTTTCTGCCATGTTCTTGAAAATACATGGAATTTTATTCTGTAATATTTTTAAAACATTAAACAAATTTAAAAAAGACATGTTGGCTGAAAAGGATAACTGATATACTTTATGATCAGACCAATTTAAATATTGTTTTTTTTTTACTTTATTTATTTTTATTTTTTGGATCTGTTAAGTTAAACGATTGAAGACACATTGAAAGGGAAGATGTCAGGCAAACATCTGACATGAGAATACGGAGCTCAGGGGAGAGACATAGCTCCAGGGAAAATGTGGGAGTCAGCGCAAGAGGGCTGGGAACCAATGAGATCACTTAGGAACAAAGGTTAGAGATGGAAAAGATGACAGTCTGAGACCAAATCCAAATGAGGCAGTTGGAAAAGGAGTAAGCAAATAAAACAAAGAATAGGCTGAGGAAGGAAAGAAAGCAGGAGAGAACAGTGTTTAAAAACTAATAGAGCAAAGTCCTACTAAGTTGACAGATAACAGGGATACAAAAATCCTGAATCACTGAAGGTTTTAAATGGAGGATATTTCGAAATATTAAATCTTGCTTCTTGCAGGGTGGGATGCAGAGTGCAAATGATACTTTGGCCCATGGTAGGAGATGGACACTTCCTCCATGGTCGATGGATATGAATGTATGTCGGTTTAGAGATGCCAGGATGGAGGAGTTCATGTCTGATGCTGATGATTTTCCCAGTCAAGTATGACACTCTTAAATCAGATCAAATCTGAGATACATGGAACCAAGTAAAAAAATGACAAAGTTTCAATATACGTGAGTCTCTGTAACAAGGAACCCCACAAAATGAAGACTATTTGTATAAACATATAAATAAGCATAGTGGCAACAAAGATTGTAAAATTTCAAAATGTACAACAGTATAAAAACAGATGAGCTTTCTGTCAAAGTTGAGCCTATTAAGCACTTGACTGAACAAAAGAATGGATCGTTAGCTGCTTTGAGGGCAGCCTTTTGAAAAATAGTCAATACCCCAGAGGAAAGAGGTTATAAATGAGGCCTTACCTTCTTCATTCCTCTCTTTTCACTATAACTTTTATTTTGCTCAAGGCTGTTGTCACACACTGTGAAATGATAGCCTTTGTGCTTCATGATAATTAGTAGAACAGAAGGGGTAAATTGTTTGATGTTATAGACTGAATTTTATGTTAGTTTATTAATCTGATTACACCTGGTAACTGAAATATAACAAAAGTTCAGCTGAGATTCCTGTAGAAACAATCCATCTCCAAAATGTGAGGGAAGACTTAGTTTGAGATCCCGGTGAGCAAAAGACCGTTGGTGATGCAACTACAAAACTGTGGAGAGCCAATGTGTGCTTTATATGTGCCAATTTTAAAATAATAATAATATGCACGACAGATTTCACAAACTAAAGTCATACATAACTTTATTCAGCTGAATGAGTATATTTATAAATTATTCATAGTTTTTCTTATTTTTTCCATAACTTGTAATTGACCTTTTTAGTCCCTTGGGCTCTAAACTGACTTTTAAGAAAAAGTTATCAAGCCCAGAGACACCTTCTAGACTGAAATTGCCTAATGCCCCTCCTCCAATATCAGTCAGCTCCTCATTCTCTGGTCTAAGTTACATCCGGTGCCTTGATCATGCTCCTTTCCTGTGGGAGCAGGAGGGGGGGGGGGGCGCCGCTCCTCCTGCAGAGCCCCATCCATCCACCATGGATGAGAATAAATCTACCAAGACTTGATCTGCTTGGGAAGGAGAGGTGGCCGATCTCTCAAAGGAGAAGGGTCAAGAGCCCCTTCCTCTATGTCTTTTGTTAGGTCCGTTTTACACAGGAATACAGGTAAAGCTCATCAATACAGGTAAAGCTCATCAATCATTGTCAGGTGGCAAGGATCAAACAATAGATAACATTTCAAAGAAATCTGAGGGCTTAATCTGAGTCAGGGTCTGTCAACTAAGGGGTTACAAAACTTTGGAAGACAAACCCATTTGCTGCTTGGACCCTTATCATTTAAATGAGAGCACTCTTAGCAAAGCAGGTTTCACAGGACTTTATGAATTCTTTCTTATGCCTGATCACCCAGGGAGCCTGCCCTATCCAGCACAAGACTGAACTGCCCTCTGTCAATGTTTCAGGCTTAAGTGGAGCAGAGCCAGGAAGCTAAGAGATAAGGAAGCTTCTCCCAGACGGATTAAGGACTCAGGCTATATCAGGATAGCCAGGGGGTGAGGGTCCATCACCCCCTTTTGCTGCAGTCCCTGAGTCCTTCCTTGAGGGCCTTCCACATGATCCTGCCTGTCTTAGGCAACCGCTCCCTTGGGAATCTTACTTGTCATTGGCTAACCAACCAAGCATTGGGGGACAGATATTGATGAAGCAGAAGCAGCGCTCCTGCCAGGGAGATAAGCCTTCTCTCCTTAGTGACTTACAGTCAGAAGGTTGCTCACTCAGCCTTAGCCATGAGGGGTTTACAACTCCTGAAACCAGGCAGGGCGGTTCCCAACACTTTCTCAAACTGAAGAGGTAACTCAAAATTGGATGGCAGAAAACACCGAGATACCATTATATACCTGTTAGAATGGAGAAAATCCAAAACATTAACCACCAAATGCTGGCGTGAGTGTGGAGCAACAGGAATTCACCCCATTCATTGCTAGAGAGAAGGCAAAATGGTAAAGCCACTTTGGAAGACAGTTGGGTAGTTTTTTATACAATTAAACATACTCATTATTCAATCCAGTAATCATGCTCCTTGGTATTTACCCAAATGAATTGAAAATATATGTCTACATAAAAATCTTCACACAATGACTTCCGGCCAAGATGGAGGCGTAGGCGGACACACTGTGCCTCCTCTCACAACCAAAATTAAGGCCAACAAATATTTAGAAATAAGAAAACAACCAGAACTTACAGCAAATTGAACTGTACGGAAGTCCAACAACCATTCATCCAGACCGGTAAGAGGGGCGGAGTCTCGGTAGGAAAAAGTGGAGGTGCGGACCCAGGAACGCAAGTAGCAGTGGCTCACAGTTCCCAGGTGCATGGGCGGTGGCTGGCAGTCCTCAGGCCCACAGGTGGAAGCTGGCAGACCCCGGGCACAGGGGGGCAACTGTGCAGACCCAGTGAGGACGCAAAAGGCAGCTGGATGACCAGGGGGTCCCACATTCACATGCGCAGACGGTCCAGGCGGAGGGGAAGTGGCGGAAGGGACTGAATCCAGAAGAGAGCGGAACAGGCGCCATTCTTCCCTCTCGGACCCCGCCCCCACATACAGCGTCACAACCCAGCGACTGGGCTGCCCCGCCCTGAGGAACACCTAAGGCTCCACCCCTCATACATAATATCTGCGACCAGACTAAAACCAAAACAAAACAAAACAAAAAACCCCACCAAAAATGGCTCAAACCGGAGGAAAAATGAAAACCCTGGAGTCAATTCCTCTAAGCAACAAAGAGATAGCCAACCTATCAGATGCACAGTTCAAAGCACTGGTCATCAAAATGCTCACAGAATTAGTTGATTTTGCTCATAAATTAGATGAGAAAATACAGGCTACAATACGTGAAATGAAGGAAGACGCATGGGGAACCAATAGAGATGGAAGGAAAACTGGGACTCAAATCAATGGAGTGGACCAGAAGGAAGAAATTAATAACCAAACAGAAAATGAGGAAGAAACAAGAATTCAAAAAAATGAGGAGAGGCTTAGGAACCTCTGGGACATCGTTAAACGTCCCAACATCCGAATTATAGGGGTCCCAGAAGGGGAAGAAGAAAAACTTATTTGAACAAATAATAAAGGAGAACTTTCCCAATCTGGCAAAGGAAATAGACTACCAGGACGTCCAGGAAGCTCAGAGAGTCCCAAAGAAGTTGGGCCCAAGGAGGAACACATCAAGGCACATCGTAATTACATTAGCCAAGATGAAAATGAAGCAGAGAATTCTAGAAGCAGCAAGGGATAAGGGGACAGTCACCTACAAGGGAGGTCCCATCAGACTGTCAGCTGATTTCTCAAAAGAGACCTTCCAGGCAAGAAGGGGCTGGAAAGGAGTATTTGAAATCTTGAAAAGCAGGGACCTACATCCAAAATTGCTCTTTCCAGCAAAGCTGTCATTTAGAATGGAAGGACAGATAAAGCGCTTCTCAGATAAGGTCAAGTTCAAGGAGTTCGTCATCACCAAGCTCTTATTATATGAAATGTTAAAGGGACTTATCTAAGAAAAAGAAGATAAAAAATATGACAATGAAAAGACAGCAAACTCACAGCTATTAAGAACCACACCTAAAACAAAAGCAAACTAAGCAAACAGCTAGAACAGGAACAGAACCACAGAAATGGAGATCATATGGAGGGTTAGCAACAGGGGCGTGGGAGGAGGAGAGGGGGGGAAGGTACAGAGAATGAGTAGCATAGACAGTGGGTAGAAAATAGACAGGGGCAGGGGAAGAATAGTATGGGAAATGTAGAAACTAAAGAACTTATGACACATGGACATGAACTAAAGGGGGGAATGTGGGTGGGAGAGGTTGTGCAGGGTGGGGGGAATGATGGGGGAGAAACGGGACAACTGTAATAGCATAATCAATAAAATATATTAAAAAAAAAAACCTTCACACAATGTTTATTGCAGCTTTATTCATAATTTCCAGAACCTGGAAGTGACTAAGATTTCTTTCAGTAGGTGACTAGATAAATAATCTGGCACACCCAGCAGTGGAACATTATTTAGAGATAGAAGTAAATAAGATATCAAACCATAAGAATAAATGAAGGAACATTAAAATGCATATTACTAAATGAAAGAATATAATCTTCATGACATTCTGGAAAAAGGCAAAACTATGGAGATGGTAAAAAACGATCAGTGGTTTCCAGGAATTAGAAGAAAGGGAGGAATAACTAACAGGAATATACGAGATTTTTAAGACAATGAAACTACCCTGTATGATACTACGATGTAGATATATGTCTTTATACATTTGTCAAAACCCACAGAATGTACAATGCCAAGAGTGACCGCTAACGTAAATTATGGATTTTGGATGATTATGATTTGTCAGTGTGGACTCACTGATTGTAACAAATATGCCACTCTGGCGGAGGATGTTGATACTGGGGGATCCTGTGCATGCAGCAAGTGTATGAGAACCCTGTGCACTTTTTGCTCAATCTGTCTGTGAACCTGAAACTGCTCTAAAAATATAGTCTATTTGTTTTAAAAAATGGATGGAATACTACTGTTGCAATAAGTATGTATCTAATTGACTGAAAATGCCTAGATCTGTCTCACATATGAGGGTTGCTATTGCCACTCTAAAACATTTACATTTGAGTCTCTTTTACCTGAGTTTTTTAAAAAAAGAACCTTTAAACCTTATTCTTTAGTGACCCCAATTCCCCTGTTTCCCCCTGCCACACAGTGTCTGTTAATATTGGTTATATTACATTCTCACATGTTTCTAGAATAAATCATGTTCTGAAGAGCACTAGCAGGTATAATTCATTGGTTTTACATTTTATAATCTCTAAGTTTAAAAACATCACAGGTAAAGACAAATCATAAATGCTATGAAGTCGTACTTTTGGATGATTTTTAAAAGTTTATTATTTAAGTCAGTCTTTATTTTGAGAAAGTGACTTCAACAGGTCATGGTGGGCCTGAATTCAGACAGAACAAGGCCAAATTCCATCCCTCACTGCCATGCTAAACAGGAAGGAACACATAAAACTGTCGGGCCATTTCACTGAAAGGTCTGTATTAAAGGTTTTTTTTTTTTTTTAAAAAAGAAACATTTCCAGTAGTCTTCTGGAAGGTTTTATTTCACTTGCCTTATAAAGTCGTGCTTGGTCATCTTACTAAAAGACAGCCTTGCTATAGAAAACACAAACCTGCTCCATGAAATTATGCATCAGCAAATATTGATTTGCACCAGATTGGACCCTGGTTTCAGAAAGGCAAAGCTATGACCCAAATAGTCCCATTGATTCAGGATAGAAGAACTGTGTCTTCTGTCTGTTTTGACTCTCCAGGATTTCCCTAAAATTTCCCTCATCAAAAATATATCAGTCTGCGGACTGAGGTGTTGAATGAATGTGCCAGTAGGTGTGAAGCCCTGGGCAGGAGTGCAGAGCTCTGCATTTCCCTGTCAAGTTCTGCCTGACACTGGTAACCTTGCTTTGTCGTTCCTCTCCAGGTGCTGCTCTGGCTTCATGCTTACTGCTTTTCTTTACTATGCTTTCACTCAAAGGCCATCTTACCTTGTACCA
The DNA here is from genome assembly GCA_039655065.1 of Glossophaga mutica. NCBI lineage: Eukaryota > Metazoa > Chordata > Mammalia > Chiroptera > Phyllostomidae > Glossophaga > Glossophaga mutica. The sequence continues at coordinate 148,433,884 of CM077306.1, forward strand.
GAAGAAAACAGACCCACTATTTTATCTTCACAATGTGGCAGAATCAAGATAGATGTGGCACAGTTTGGAAATGTAGCAGAGGCTGTGTTGAACTATATACAGCAAAACTTGATGAAACAGTGGATCCCTGGGTCTATCTTCTTTATGTTTTTGCATTAAGTAAAGTAAACTGGCAGTTACATTGCAAGGAGTTAGTACTGTGAGAATGGAATGTTATAGAGGCTCTATATAACATATTCACTAAAAAGAGTCTCTGAGGGCAGAGAAGGTAACAAAAAAAACTTTTTTTTTTTTTTTGGAGAAATGATGACTAGAATGAGACTCAAAGAATGAAAAGCATTTAACTAAATGCTATATATGGGAAGGTTAAGATATAAGATGAGTAAGGCTGGAACGTATTTTATTGTTCCCATTCATCATCTCAGGAAACTCAGTTGGAAAGATGAAGTAACTTTCTCAGGATCACATAGTTGTTAACTAGCAGAAGCAGGATTCGAACTATCCCCAGAGGGGATAAAAGGACCTAGATTAAAATCTTAACAAAAGTTACTTCACCTCACCCTAGCTGGGTGGCTCCGTTGTTTAGAGGCTCAATAAACCTGTACACCAAAAGGTTGAGGATTCAAACCATAGTCAGGGTGTGTATGGGAGGCAACCAATTGATGTTTCTCTCTCACTCTCTCTCTTCCTTCCTCTATCTCTAAAGTCAATTAAAGCACATCCTTGGGTGAGGATTTAAAACAAAACGTTACTTCACCTCCCTAAACTTTAATTCCTTCATTTTTAAAGTGATGATGAATCAGATTCTTATTTCAATGACTATAAAATAAGAATGAGTCAATCAGTCTTATTAATTCTATCATCATTGTCAATTTCACTAGATTGCAAACACAAATGATACAGGCAGTGTGTCCATCTTGCTCAATGATGTATTTGTGGGTTTTATTTTACTCCATGTCTGGTATATGACAGATGATTCATATGTATGAAGAAATTATTGAAAGAATGAAATGAAACAACGTATATGAAATTCAGGGCCAATGCCTGTACTTTCTCAATAAATGTCAGCTCTCCTACTGCCTCGTCAGTTACGACAACCCATTTTACTGTGTGATTCCATTTGGAGTGTGAGTTAGCACCTTTAAGTGTCATTTGGTATTGGCATTCAGGCTCAATACTATGCCAAATGGCTAATGGTTGTCCAATCCATACCTTTTGGCAATAGGCCAGGCATGATCCATTGTTATAGGTACTAATACGGTCTCCAGTAGAGACAATAAATAAGAGAAGGAGGACTGGTGCAACCAAGATAAGTTGTAACCCCACCTATGCCCAAGACCTTAGAGTTATCCTTAGAGAAAAATGGCTACAAACAAATGCTGTAATTTTGAAGTCCTGAAAGATTACGATGTCTTTTTTTTCCATAGTAAATGTGCATTTCTCATTCTCCTGATATTTTGACCCTTTCATCTTTCCAATGGTTATCTGATTGTGTTGGGAGCAGAGAAGCCCTGGAAAGAGCTTTGGCTCCTCTAGACTACAGTAAATGGCATCATCCAAGAGACCCTGTGTAGTGGGTGGCAGAATGAATTTCTCACCAAGTGCTTGTTGTAAGGGTCACAGTCATCATATCAGAAAGTAATTCTGACCATTTATATAGAGATGAAGTGGTTGAGAGGTTGGGATTTACTAACTGTCCCCTCTAATACTTGCCATCAATCTCCATGATGGCAACTAGAGGCTTAGTCTAAACCTGAGTGATAATATACCCACCAGCTTCAAGAAGAGAGCCACAGAGAGTAGACTAAAAAGTGAATCAAGTATCACCTTCACTTGCCTTTCTTTTAATAATAAGAAAAATGTATTGGGGAGCTTAAAAGAGATACTTCAAACAAATTAACTTACATTGATAAAATTTCTGAAAATAATTATTATTTATTATCTCTATTGTAGAGAACCCACATAATTGCATTTGCCCACAGATTACCTGGTACTGCATTCCATGACAATCTTCTACTTTAATGATGAAAACACTATTTTATCATTAACTCTATTCTGGTTTCCCCCAACCCTTATTTAATTTCTATAGGCCAAAGTCCATCCAAGCTGGGTGTGCTAATATAAGTACCAAATCCCTGGTAACCTCCATTCTTTAAGAAAGCACTCACTAAAAAAAATTTTTTAAAGTTTGCAAACTCCATGCTTCTGAGGCAGCTCTGTCTCTACAGAAGGGCAGAGATCCCCTGGCACTTGGTTTCAGGGATGCAGAGCTAATGTCCCCACAGATCACTAACTGCAAGTCTAAGGCCTTCCACAAATGCAACAATCTGTTGTCTCCCTCCTTTCTACAGATCAGTAGCATATTCAAGCAGAGGATAATCATAAAATGGAAATGTGCACTGCATATAAGAAAATGTATCCTGAACCTTAAACAGATGATTAGAAGGCTCAGTTGGTCAAAATAAAGTGTATTTAAGAGGTTACTTTGAAGGGTTTTTTTTTAATTTTTATTTTTGCAAATTAGGTAATTCAGATGAGTCTGTCATTGAAAGTTTTACAAATTTGTCAATTATCGCATTACTATTCAAAGACTACCTGCATATTGTGGCAGACCCTTCTGCGTGGCGTGGGCCCAGCTCCCACTCGGGGATACACAGGACCCATGCCCACAGATAGGTTCTCTCATGGGGAATCAGATTTGCAATATACCTAGGCTGCTTTTGAGACTTGCTTCTTGCTAAAACTCCCTCACCCTGCAAGTGCTAAACCTTGCAGGGACCAGTGTAACTGACTCAACCACTTTTGCCTTTTCATTTGCTAATATCCTTCTTCTGTGATGTGACGAGGGGCATTGGCTCCTTTTGTTGTAACTGGGGGATAGTGAGTGAGGACCATCTTGTAATGTGAGAAGAAATAGAATAAAAGCTGGTCATGGCGGAGGCCATGGCTTTTGCTCCCCTTGAGAGAAAAGTCACGCTGTCATCCTTTTTCCTCCACTGGACTCAGTAGTCCATGTGTATGTTTTATTTCATCCATAATGACTTGGACATTGCTAGCCGGTGTCCCCATCAGCATATCATCATAAATACCTCAATGAGCAATAAGACATAATATGTGCTATAGAATAAGCTACATATCCTATCTGTTTAAAATATAAATTATTTATTTAAATAAAACTTTGATAAACACCCTTTCTCCTACCCAAAGCCTAACTTTATGCTTGTACTGATACTTAGAGATTTCATTCACTCCTGTCTTATAAGCGTCCAGGTCCTGTCGGTGAGCCCTTTCTCTCCTGCAATGTTAGCTGATTACCCTCACCTGGATAATTGCCATCTGCACTCCAGTCCTATAAAGCAGCTCTAAAATGCCACATATCAAAATGTCTCCCCTTGATCCTAAGTCCATCTCTAGCCCAACTCCACTGCTCCTCACAGCAACACTTCTCTAAGGAGTTGTTTATAGTCTTTCTTCCTATTATTTCCTACCCATTCTCTCCTGATTCTACTCATGAGCAGGCTTTTCTTCCCACACTTGGCCCCAGCAAAAGCAGCAATTGTGTGCATCACGAATCCAGTGCTCCACTTGTGGTTCTCACCTTACTGAACCTTCCAACTTCATTTACCCAACTGATCACTGCCTCCTATTCACAACGTTGTCTCGGTCACCTCTCTATATACTACTCACTCCCTTTAGTGGTCCTAATGAGTCTTCTCTCCCTGCTCCCTCTCTCATCCTTAGCTTCATCAGAGCTCAGGTTCTATTGACACCCACTGTCTAGGTAGCCTCATTTAGTCCCTTGGTTTTATGTATCAGCTATATGCTGATGACATCTCAATTCATATCTCTAATTCTGATATTGTCTGTGTTCCTGGCCCATACAGTAGGTACTTAACCTCTCTACTTTGATGACCATTTAAAATTCTGCCTAGTGCTTTTTTTCTTCACAGTAAAGGTGCTATTACAGTCTCTTAGCTCCACATCCAGGAGCCTCTAACCTTCCAGCCATCCTTTATAAAATAACACTCACCCTCACTCACTGCTTAGCCTTTTATTCTGCTTTATTTTCTTCATAGCACTCATCACTACCTAAAATTATGTACTTATTAGCATACTTATTATAATTCCCCACAATTTGAATGTAAAATTTGAATGAAGTAACAGGAGAATAATGTAATTGTCTTACTCAAGTTTTTATCCCTAGTGACCAAAACAGTGACTGCCATATAAAAGACATCCAATAAATAGTATTTTAAATAAAATAATAAATTTAGTTACAAATTAATAATTATTATTTTTATAATATTCTCAATTCATTACCAAATTGACTTTAAAATAACCTAATAAGAAGAGGAACTATTGTACAGATTCTTTTGTCCAAAATTATTTAACAAAAAGTTCAAATCTGAAAAGTCTTGAAAAAATTTTGAATATATCTATCTGTGACTATTGAAAAAAAAATAATGAGGAGCTGTGTGGGAATGAAGAAAAAGGAAAAAAAATGCTCTGAAGAGACTTGCCCTACAAAATGCTAAATATATTTTAAAGCTGCAGCGTTTAGTAATGTGGTACTACTAAACACAAATCACAGAGATAAACAGATTAGCTGTAAAATCTATTAAAGAAATCCTGGCATGTATAAAACTTAATATATTATAAAGTAAACATTTCAAGCCAATAAATTAAGGACAAATACTTTTTAAATGGTATCAGGGAAATCACGTATTTGAGAAAACTCCAATCAGGTCCTAACTCAGCAGCATGTACAACAAATAATGATAGCAAAATGTGGACAAAGGAAAAGGATGAATGTTAGAAATAAATTATAAAAATGAATGACAAAAATGGGAGTAAATAGTTAATGGATTTGGGGGGTTAGGAAGGCCTTCCAACACATGATGTTTATAGGATGATAATAACAATGACCACATTAAAGAAACATAAACACTTTTGAATATTAAGGTATAAACAATGAAAAATATAATTATCAAGCTAGAAATAATCTAAATTTTTTTCTTAAAGACTAACAAAATTAATATTTTTAGAAAATACATAAATCACCCCTACAACCATTTACCTCATGAACAAAATAGGGAAAATAATGTTAACTTTGCGGAGGTTGTACCAAACAAGCACCTGGTAGATATTCAAAATAAGTCTTACTTCTTATTAACAATACATTTAAAAGAAAAACACTAATCTTTTAATAGAAATTGGCAAATGACAAAGACAAGAGGTTAACAAGTATTCAACTTAAATAAATGCAAATTAAAACTATGGCTTACCATTTTTACTGGGATGTTTAAAAATTACTAAATATCCACAAACTGTTCTCAAATTATTAATAATGTAAATTGTACTATTTTTCTCGAAGCTATTTGATCATTACTATCCAAAGCAATCTGTAAATTCAATACAATCACTAGCAAAACTCCAATGGCATTTTTCACAGAAATAGAAAACACAATCCTAAAATTCATATGGAACCACAAAAGACCAAATAGCCAAAGAAGAAGAGCAAGAAGAAAAACACAACCTGATTTCAAATTATATTACAAAGCTATAGTAATCAAAACAGCATGATACTGGCATGAATACAGACATATCGGCCAATGGAACAGAATAAACAGTCCAGGTATAATCCCACCATACACAGTAACTAAATTTTCAACGAGGGTGCCAAGAACACACAAAAGCAAAAACGTTGTTTCTTTAATAAACTGTATTAAGAAAACTGGAGTAGTCACAAGAAAAATATTAAAATTGGACTCTTACACCACTTGCCAAAATTAATTCAAAATGTATTAAAGACAAATATAAGACTTGAAACCATTCCTAGAAGAAGATGGGAAAAGCTCCTTTATACTTGTCTTGGCAGTGACTTTTGGAGGGCAAGAGGATGGCTTTGGAGGTGATAGATTCATTTATGGACTGATGCTGGTAATGGTTTCAAAGGTGTGTACTTATCCCCAAATTCATTGACTTTAACCATAAATATATACATCTTTTTAAAATGTCAATCATACCTCAATAAAGTTTTTTAAAGAAATATACTGTATTAATGTGAGTATAAAGTACAGCACAATTTATGTACCACTAAAAAGAAAGAAAACAAGCTAGCAACATGATATGCCATCACTTATAAAATGCATGCGAACTGCAGAGACGTCAAAAAGTAAAACATGGGCAATTTAGAACCAGTCAGATATGTTATACTAAGAATCCTAATGTAAAAAAATGAAATTTTCCCTAGCTAGTGTGACTCAGTGGATTGAGCACCGGACTGCAAACCAAAGGGTCGCCAATTCGATTCCCAGTCAGGGCCTGGGTTGCAGGCCAGGTCCCCATTATGAGGCACACAAGAGGCAACCACACATTGATGTTTCTCTCCCTTGCTTTCTCAGTCTCTTCCTCTCTCTCTAAAAATAAGTAAATGAAATTTTTTAAAAAATCAAACTCATTCACCCAGTAATTTCTAGTAATAGTTGTAGTGGGTTGAAATGGTGGCCTCCCAAAAGGTATGTCCACACCCTGACCACCAGAACATATGAATGTTTGGAAAAAGGACTTCTGCAGATGTGATTAATAATCCAAAAATGAGATTATCCTGGATTATCCAGGTGGGCCTTAACTCCAATGACCAGTACCCTTATAAGACACACATGGCACAAGAGGAGAAGATCATAAGAAAGGCAGGCAGAAACTGGAGTTATTTAGCTACAAGATAAAGACTGCCAGGGGCCACAAGAAACTGTAAGAGTCAAGGAAGAAATTCTCCCCTAGAGCCCCACAGGCCTTCTGAGATCTCGATCTTGAACTTCTGGCCTCCAGAACTGTGAAAGAACAAACTTCTGTTGTGTAAGCCACCAAGTTTGCAGTACTTTGATATTCAGCCCTAGGAAGCTGATATAGGAGGATATTCATAATGTTTTTAAAACAGTGAGAAAATGTAAATGAATAAATAAAGAATAAATTAAAATTTGAAAAAAGAGATTAAAATGAATTATACCAAAATGTTGACACTGATTGTATTTGGGTAAAATGATCATAGAAGCTATATGTTTTCCATAATGTTATTTTACAAATTTTCAGCTGTGAGCATAAAAATACCTCTATAGTAAGGAAAAATAATAAATGGTATAAAAATATAACACTGAAAGAAGTCATTTTTACAAAGAAAATTGTTCTACTATAACCTTATGCTTTTTCCTCTTCTAAACTTTGTCTTTATAATTACACAAAACATATATTGCCAATCAAAAGCAAAGAAAAAATATCCCTTAAAATTTCCCTAATAAAAAACTTTGGAAGGATCTATTTCTGTATGTTTTCTTTCATTAAACTGTATTCACTTCTTAATGCATCCCCATAATTCTTTTTTTAAATATATTTTATTGATTATGCTATTACAGTTGTCCCATTTCTCCCCATCATTCCCCTCCACCCTGCACACCCTATCCCACCCACATTCTCCCCCCTTTAGTTCATGTCCATGTGTCACAAATTCTTTAGCTTCTACATTTCCCACACTATTCTTGCCCTCCCCCTGTCTATTTTCTACCCATCATCTATGCTACTTATTCTCTGTACCTTTTCCCCTTCTCTCCTCCTCCCACTCCCCTGTTGCTAACCCTCCATATGATCTCCATTTCTGTGGTTCTGTTTCTGTTCTAGCTGTTTGCTTAGTTTGCTTTTGTTTTAGATGTGGTTGTTAATAGCTATGAGTTTGCTGTCTTTTCACTGTCATATTTTTATCTTCTTTTTCTTAGATAAGTCCCTTTAACATTTCATATAATAAGGGCTTGGTGATGATGAACTTCTTGAACTTGACCTTATCTGAGAAGCACTTTATCTTCCCTTCCATTCTAAATGACAGCTTTGCTGGATAGAGCAATTTTGGGTGTAGGTCCCTGCCTTTCAAGACTTCAAATATTTCTTTCCAGCCCCTTATTGCCTGTAAGGTCTCTTTTGAGAAATCAGCTGATAGTCTGATGGGAACTCCTTTGTAGGTGACTGTGCTCTTATCCTTTGCTGCTTCTAGAATTCTCTGCTTCATTTGAATCTTGGCTAATGGAATTGTGATGTGTGTTGGCATGTTCCTCCTTGGGTCCAACCTCTTTGGGACTCTCTGAGCTTCTTGGACTTCCTGGTAGTCTATTTCCTTTGCCAGATTGGGGAAGTTCTCCTTTATTATTTGTTCAAATAACTTTTCCACTTGTTGCTCTTCTTCTTCCTCTTCTGGTACCCCTATAATTCAGATGTTGGGATGTTTAAAGATGTCCTGGAGGTTCCTAAGCCTCTCCTCATTTTTTTGAATTCTTGTTTCTTCTTTGTTTTCTGTTTGGTTGTTTGTTTCTTCCTTCTGGTCCACTCCATTGATTCGAGTCTCAGTTTTCCTCCCATCTCTATTGGTTCCCCATGCGTCTTCCTTCATTTCACGTATTGTAGCCTGCATTTTTTCATCTAATTTGTGAGCAAAATCAACCAATTCTGTGAGCATCCTGATGACCAGTGCTTTGAACTGTGCATCTGATAGGTTGGCTATCTCTTCATGGCTTAGAGGAATTGGCTCTCGGGATTTCATTTGTTCTCCGGTTTGAGCCATTTTTGGTGGTTTTTTGTTTTGTTTTGTTTTGGTTTTGGTCTGGTCTCTGCTGTTATGTAGTGAGGGATGGAGCCTTAGGTGTTCCCCTGTGCACGGTAGCCCAGTCGCTGGGTTGTGACGCTGTATGTGGGGGCGAGGTCTGAGAGGGAACAATGACGCCTACTCCACTCTCTCCTGGATTCTAGTTCCCTCCACCGCTTCCCCTCCACCTGGACTGTCTGTGTGAGGAAATGTGGGACCACCTGGTCAGCCAGCTGCCCTATGCAGCCTCACTGGGTCTGCACAGTTGCCACCCCATGCCCGGTGTCCGGCAGCTGCTGCCTGTGCACCTGGGAACTGCCAGCCGCTGATGCCTGCATTCCCGGATCTGCACCTCCACGTTTTCCTGCCGCGACTCCATACCTCTTACTGGTCTGGATGTATGGTTGTTGGACTTCCATACAGTTCAATTTTCTATTAGCTCTGGTTGTTTTCTTGTTTCTAAATATTTGTTGTCCTTAATTTTGGTTATGAGAGGAGGCACAGTGTGTCCACCTATGCCTCCATCTTGGCCGGAAGTCCCCCATAATTCTTGAATCTCCTTTTGTTCATCTCCTCCCAAGTCCGGTCTTGAGCCATTCGAAGGTGGCAATGTCACAAGTCACAGATGAAGAAAGGAAAGTTAATAACTAGTTGATAAGTAATTACAAGTCACACCTGGCCTCAGATGTTGGCCTTTAGTCATGACTAGGCAAAACATCTTGGATTTTTACTTAGGAAAATGATTATTCACCATCTTCCTCTTTCTGCCTGGAACTCCTTGTATCTGGGACCTGTACCTTCAGAGGTTCGTTTCTTAGACTAAAACTCTCCTTCATGTTAAAACGCAATTCTCAGGGGACAGCAATGTAATGCAAACTCACATTGTTACATAGCAGTGTGAACTAATTTTGATCTGTTTCCTGAGAACCAGTTTTGGTAAGCAGAATAGAGATGTACTATGATGGTTAGCAGATGGTAAGTTGGAACTGAATTTGTAGGAAGCAAGAAAGACATATTAAAGACACCAAAGAGCCATTTCCAGAAAACAAAAACTAATTTTAAACCCTCAATCTTTGTGCATTCTGTTTAAAAATGAATAATCGCATTATCCATTCTATCCAAGAAAAAGGAAATTACATTTGTTATTTTTGAGTTCTGCTTTTTCTTAATTTTGATAAGGGGTAAAAGTTTTCTGGAGAATATTTCCCCTTATTTATTTTTTATGAGTTTTTCTAAAATTGCTCTAGAATTTAGGTATGGCCCAAAACTTGCCAAACAGTATAGTCAGCTATAAATTACACACTAATAATATAATATGATGGGCTAAGGTATTGAGGTGGCCGTTTCCAGAATACAGATGAATTTGGAAAGGAATCCAATTATAAACTCTCAAAATCATCTTCTTGTTAGGCCTTGAACTACTCAAGCCTATAATTTTCTCTTCAATTAATTTTGATTAAAGACTAACAATCTCCTCTGACTCTCAATGTTAACTTACACCCACACTGATATTAGCTTCAAGATAATATAAATCCAGCAGTGGAATCACTGGATCAAAAGGCAGTACCATTTTTAGTTTTATGAGGAAATTGCATACTGTTTTCTACAGTGGCTGCACCAGTCTGCATTCCCACCAACAGTGCATAAGGGTTCTCTTTTCTCTACATCCTTACCAAGCACATGTTGTTTGTTGATTATGGCCATTGTTAATTATGGCCATTCTGACTGGTGTGAGGTGGTAGCTCATTGTGGTTTTAATATGCATCTCTCTGATGGCTGTGATGTTGAACATCCTTTCATATGTCTCTGGGCCCTCTGTATGTCCTCCTTGGAGAAGTATCTGTTCAGGCCCTTTGCCCATTTTTTAATTGGATTGTTTGTCTTCCTGGTATTGAGTTATATGAGTTCTTTACATATTTTGGAGATCAAACCCTTGTTCAAGGTATCATTGGCAAATATGCAGCCACTATGGAAAACAGTATGGAATTTCCTCAAAAAACTAAAAATGAAACTGCCTTTTGATCCAGTGATTCCATTGCTGGGATTATACCCTAAGAATACTAAAACACCAATTCAAAAGAACTTATACACCCTATGTTCATAGCAGCACAATTTACAACAGCCAAGTGCTAGATACAGCCTAAATGCCCATCAGGAAAGGAGTGAATCAAAAAAATGTGGTATTTACATAATGGAATACCATGCAGCAGAAAGAAAGAAGGAACTCCTACCTTTTGCAACATCATGGATAGAACTGTAGAATATTATGCTAAGTGAAATAATCCAGTCAGTGAAAGACAAATACCATATGATCTCACCTATAAGAGGAACCTAATGAACAAAATTAACAATGAACAAAATAGAACCAGAGGCATGGAAACAAGTAACAGTGTGACAGTGGCCAGAGGGGAGGGGGAGAGGGGGATAAGTGAGGAAAGTAGTGGAAGGGTCTAGTCAAGGAACAGATATAAATGACCCATGGCCATGAACAACAGGGTGGGGATTCACTGTGGGAGCCGGGATGGGCAGGACAGGGGAGAGCAAGAGGGGAAAATTGGGACAACTATAATAGAACAACAGTAAAAAACAAAAAAATTAAAGAAGATAATATAAAACCTAAAAACTTAAGTTTAAAATAAACTGCTCAGTCACTTCATCTAGGAACAACCTGGTAAAACTAGATATTTGAAAATTTAATAGATTTATCAAACATAAATTTGTGTCACTAACTTCAACACTGATCTCCCTCACCCTTTTATATAAGATGACCAACTGGACTTGATTTGTCATGAATTTTCCTTGTTTTAGCACTGATGGCCCTACATACCATAAAAACAGAAATGATTGGTCAAACCATCTATGTGGAACACATTAATTCTGGGAAACCAAAAGACTGCTGTAACTTCATTGATTAGATACTAATTCACCTGAATAACACTTATATCAGCATGTTGGATAATAAAGGGCATATTTCAATTTACATTTCTCATATTAGAACATAACAACTTTTTATTAAGCCATTGAATCAAGATAATCATATTTTTCTATTCCACTACATATAAGAACATTATGATGATTCACAGAATAGCATGGCCATAGATTTCTTAGAGCATCTGGAAGTAAGGAGCTCTGTTTTAGTATCCAAGACAAGAAACTACTGTTGCAATTTGAATTTTTTAGGAACTCCAAAGAAGAAAGTATGCTCGGGTTTGTGAAGCCAAAAGAAAATATATAATTATGTAATGGTCTAGTGAATCTGCTTTGCCATGGGCAGCCATATTGGCAAGACAAACAGAGCTCACTTTGGGGCAGCTGAGTAATTCTCATTGTCCATATAAACTGTTTGGAATTCAAAACAAATTCTTCATAACAGCCTTGCAAATCATGCATTGTTATTCCCCAAGGCTCAGTGAAGGTAAGTAACTTGACCAAATGTATGCAGCTAAAACACAGTGCAGATAGGCTTGAACGCAGATCTGCCCATGATCTTTCCATTACACCTCTTTTTTGCCCAGTATAGCCTAAGGGTTTTCTGAGGGAAAAAACACCACTTAAAATAAATAACACAAATCTATAATATATGTAAAAACTTGATAGCAGTCAGCTCTCTCCATTTGAAAACTCATTCGTTGAACAGCAATGGTATCTGGATGGTCCACATTTTTAGTTTGATTGCATCACTGCTGCGATTGTTCTTGTTTTTCTTATCATTTAGTTATGTAGAGCAAAGAATTTCTCTGTGGAAATTTCTCCATGAAGAAACAAGAAGAGAAAAGAGCATTCTCAAGCAAGAGATATGAGTTAACTGCTAGACCCACGCATCCTGCTCCTAAAGTTGTTTTCTACACTTAGATCACATGTTCCTGGAAAAGGAAGAACATTCTGCTATGTGGGTGTGACTCACATACAAAACTCACTCCAGTCTCAGAAACAGTGGTGGCCACTTGCCCATTTTGTAAAAACATGAATATTTCCTCTTCTTTCCCTAACTTAGGAAAGTGATAAAGCTAGTGAGGGATCCTAGGTGATTCCCAGTAGAGCATAGTGATTATGGGTATAATCTGTGGAGCCAGACTAGCTGGGTTCAAATCCCAGGTGGACCACTTAGTCAAGTCACTTCATCTCTGGGACTCAGTTTCCTCATCTACGAAATAGAAATTATCAATTTCCTTCAGAGTTGTTGCACAATTACCTCAGTTAATGCAGACAAAATATAATATATGAGTGCTCTATTAGTTTTATCTATCATTGTTCTCCAGCCAAGGGCATACAGCATTCATTAAAAAGCCATCTAATGAGTCCCTAAATCCACAGTGCTTAGTACTAGGCACCAAAAACTACAACAGGATTAAGACATGATTTTGATATTTAAGAAAAATATAAGGCATTTTAAAAAAGAAGAAATGTAAGTTTAAAAAGATAAATAACAATGCAAGTAGGACAAGCTACTGTGCTAAGTATTGCCATAAATTATCAAATTTGATTAATGATAGACAATATTAAATAGATACTATTATTCACAGATGAAAAATCTGAGGCTCCAAGAGGTCACCTCTGCTCTTAAATACTATGCATCCTGTTTAATTACATATAAAGGACTGTGACTTCAGTTTCTTCAGTCCTGACATCCTCCTGAAGTCAAAAGAGCAAGTATGAAAATCTTGGAGATCTTATGGAGGAAGGAAAGTATCTGGGGAACAGCCTGAGAAGCCGGCTCGAAAATGCCATATGCGAGGATCACACAGGCTTTACAGTTGTTAGCGGTGGCCTACCTTAAGCTCAGGTTCATGTTCAATAGTCATCCACTTTATTTCATGGTACAGACTTTGGGAACTCAGCGAGCTCCCTTCAGCTCTTAATGCTACCATTACCCATGGAGTGTTTGGAATATTGTCTCCATCTTCCTCAGATTGCTGAGGAGTTGGGTGGGATATCCCTTCTTACCATTCCCTCCCCAATCTCCCCCAGCTCTCACAAAGAACAGCTCATAGATCATATGTCTTCAAACTGTTATATGCCATTCAGTTTGGAATAACGGGGAATAACAAATAATGACAAAGTAAATAAATTTAAGAATCTTACATAGTTCTTATTGTCTTGGTCCCTGGTTGATAGTTGCTGACTTCTTTTCAAGAAGGTAACAAGGAGGACTTGTATGTTTGTTTTTCATCTGCAGATCTGCAGAAGGACATTGCTCAAACTTCTGCTCTCACCTCTTTTCTTCCTCACTTTCCTAGATATAAATATTCTTTTGAAGGAATAAGCCAACCAATGAACAGACTATACTGTTGGTGGTAGAGAACAGAATAAGTCAATCCTATCTGAGATGGAAGTAGACTCATCCTGAAGGCTTTGAATGAGTCTCAAAAAAAGTGTTTCTCCATCACAAATGCTCCATGGACAAATAGAGGAAGTAATTGCTCTTAACAAAACAAATACCTTGCAACTAAAAATCAAGCCATGGGACCCTGAAAGACCTGAATATTGAGAAGCTGTGTATATATAATACGGTCTCTAAATCTGAAGCAGAAACCATCAATATTAATTTTGATAATCTATAGAGACACTAAAACCACTGGAAAAAAATTAAAAGCATCACTTAGCCTGAATCTGTCAAACTGATTGTCACTATAGACTGAAATTTGTGGATAGCTTTACTCTCCTATTCAATCTTAATACTTTTTATTCATACTTACTTGTGTTTAAAATAGTATTAAGGAAGTTCAAATTGCGTAGATGGACAGAGACCAAAAGCTAAATCTGATAATGATTGTAAATGTGTTAAGCTTTGAAGGCAGAGGAAGAGAAGAATGGCTTCTTAGTCCTGAAACAATCATATTTCTGAGAATGATTATGCTAAACACTTAGACAATTTTTGTAGGAAAGAAATTAATAAACAGTTTCATTTCATTAGAAGTAAAATTTCAAACCATCTGTACTTAAAAAAAAACTTAAACTGAATTTCATTTTACTGAAGTATAGAATATTATGCAAAAGTTCAGTTACCTTGACTACAAATTGTTGTCATAAAAGATGCACATCTCACAAAAAGGAGATATAAAATGCTTTCAATATTTTATATTTATTCAGCTCCTAAAACCTTCCTAAAGTATTTCACAATTTATTGTCAACCACAAAGATTTTAAGGAGAGTATTTAAATTTCAGTGATGATTTTCTGTATGTGATTTTCAATGCTTCACTGTTGTATCACTAATTGCCCAAATGACTCATTAATAAGGGCTAGCTAAAAGTTACCAACATGTGTATTATTACTGTTCCATAGTACATGATAAAGACACTAACCTAAAATATGAAAAAAGTACACATTCTTCCTTTTATATTCTATTAGACTCCACTTAATAAAAAGGAGGCTTAGGAGGCCAATCTTCTAAAATATTCTGTTTTTCTTCTATTGATAAACAGCTTACTAAAGAAGAAAGGTGAACTTTGGGGATCCTATATTAGAAAGAGAAAGTTGATTCATAATTCACATTATTACCACAACTAGGAGGGGTCATTCAAATGAAAAGAAACTTCACTGCTCTGACCAGTATGGCTCAGTTTGTTGGGGATAATCCCGCAAAGCGAAGGGTCACTGGTTTGATGTCTGGTCAGGGCACATGCCTGGGTTGTGGGTTAGGTCCTCAGTCAGGGTTTATATGAGAGAAAAATCAGTCAGTGTTTCTCTCACATTGATGTTTCTCTCCCTCTCATTCTTGCTCTCTTCCCTTCTCTCTAAAAGTAAAGAAATAAAATCTTTAAAAAAAGAAAAGAAATTTCACTGAATAGGATAATTGAGGAAAAGAACAGATGTTCTTTATTATTATTTGGGTTATTTAAAATAATATGTACTCGTTGAATTTTTAAGTGTTTCCTAGATATAGCTGCCACCAATATTCTGCTATATTTCCTTCCCAATTTATTTTTATGAACTTTAATTTAATAAGTGTTTCCTAGTAGTATAGCACACTCATCAAAAACATCTTTAAGGTGGTAAAACATGTTCAAATGTTGAAGGTTTCATAATTTACTTTTTAATTATTCTACTTTAGAACATGTATGTCTTTAAATTGTCATCTGGTTAGCCCCTGCAAAGCAGTTGGTACGATGTGGTCAATGTCAATGTAGTCAGGTAGCCTGAGGGTCAACCCCACCCACTAACAGTCAACTGCAATCAAGACTCGACCACAATAGTAGAGTTTGAATTATCCACATAAGAGATGTTCCTGGTTCACCCAGTTCAGGTGATCAGGAAGACTGCACCAATGAGCAGGACACCTACTATATAAGGGCAGTCAACCAAGGGTAGAATGCAGAGTTTATCTACCTAATATAGAAACAAATACAGAAAGGCAGCCAAATTGGGGAGACAATGAAATGACCTCCAAGAGAAAGAACAGGAGATAGCTACAAAAAAAACACTAAAGGAAAAAGAGTCAAGCAATCTATCAGATACAGAGTTTAAAACAATGGTTATAAGAATGCTCAAGGAACTTAAGGGAAGGATGGATGTACACAGAGAGAACCTCAATATTGATACAGTAAACAAAAAAAGACATAGAGACCATAAAAAGTCAGAAATGAAGAATGTAATATCTACAATAAAAAATACACTACTAAGAATCAAGAGCAGATAAGATGAAGCAAAGGATCAAATAGGTGATTCAGAAGACAAGGTAGCAGAAAACACCCATTCAGAGAAACCCTTTTTTTAAGTGAAGATAGTTTACAAGACCTCTGGGACAACATCAAGCATAACACATATGCATTGTAACGGTACCAAAGGAGGAGACAGCAAGGGATTGAGAGCCTATTTGAAAAAATAATGACTGAAAGTTTATCTAATCTGGTGAAGGAAAATGACATAACTAGTCCAGGAAACACAGAGAATCCCAAAGCAGATGAACCCAAAGAGGCAATCCACATTAAGATACACCATAATTAAAAAAAAAAAAAAAAAAAAAAAAAAAAAAAGATACACCATAATTAAAATGGAAAAAGTTAAAGAGAAAGAAAGAATCTTAAAAGAAGCAAGAGAAAGACAGTTACCTACAAGGAAACTCCCATAAAACTGTCAGCAGATTTGTCAACAGAAACTTTTCAGGCCAGAATGGATTGGTGCAAAATAGGTAAAGTGATAAAAAGCAGAATTTAAACCCAAGACTACTTTAACCAGCAAGAATATCATTTAAAATTAAAGAAGAAATAAAGAGCTTCCCCGATAAGAAAAAGCTAAAGGAGTGCATCACCAAAACTGTAGTAAAAGAAATGTTGAAGAGACTCCTTCAAGAAGAAAGAAAAAAAGAGGACTATCAATATCAATAATAAAATAGCAATAAACACATACCTGTCAATAAGCACTTTACATGTAAATAGATTAAATGTTCAGGCAAAAGACTTAGAATAGCTATATAGATAAGAAAATAAGATGCATACGTATGCTGTCTATAATAGGCCCATTTCAGATAGAAAGACACACACAAACTGAGTAAAGGGATGAAAAGATATTTCATGCAAACAGTAACGGAAAAAAGTCAGGGAAGCAATAATGTACGAGTCAAAATATACTTTAAAACAAAAGTTATAATAAGAAATAAAGAAGGGCATTACACAATGATAAAAGGATCTCCACAACAAGAGGAAATACCTCTTGTAAATATTTATGCAGCCAACATAAGAGCACTGAAATATGTAAGGCAAATATTGATAAATATAGAGAAAGACAATGACAGTAATACAGTCACAGTATGGGACTTTAACATCCTATTGGCATCAATGAATAGAGCGTCCAGACAGAAAATCAATAAGGAAACAGCAAGCTTAAGTGACACATTAAACCAAATTGATTTAATTGATATTTTAAAAGCATTTCATCCCAAATAAATATACATTCTTTTTAATGCACATGGAACATTTTCTAGGAAAGGTCACATGTTAAGCATTATAACAAATATCAATAAATTTAAGAAAATTAAAATCATTTCAAGTATCTTCTCTGACCATGATGTTATACAAGTAGAAATCAATTACAAGAAATAAACTAAAAAACACACATACACATGGAGGCTAAATAACATGTTACTAAACAATGAATGGGTTAATAATGAAATCAAGAAAAAAATCAAAAGATACCTTGAAACAAATGAAAATGAGAACACAACAACCCCTAATCTATGGGGTGCAACAAAAGGAGTCTTAACAGGAAAATTCAAAGCATTACAGGTCTCTCTCAAGAAATAATAAAGATCTCAAATAAACAACCAACTTTACACTTAGAAGAACTAGAAAAAGAACAAGAAACAAAGCCCAAAGTGAGTAGAATGAAGAAAATAACCCAGGTCAGAGCAGAAATAAACAAAATGGTATCTAAAAAATACAAAAATCAATGAAACAAAGAACTTGTTCTTTGAAAATATAAACAAGATTGACATAGAGGTAAAAATCCTCAACAAAATATTAGCAAACCAAATTCAGCAATATATTAAAAAGATAATATACCATGATCAATGGGATTTATTCTGGGGATACAAGGATGGTTCCATATCTGCAAGTCAATTAATGTGATACATCACATAAATAAAATTAAATAAAAATCACATAATCACATTAATAGATGCAGAAAATAGCATTTGACAAAATCCCACACTCATTTATGATAAATCTCTCAGCAAAGTGGGAACAGAAGGAACATACCTAAATATAATAAAGGCCATGTTTGAAAAATCCTCAGCTGGCATCATATTCAATAGCAAAAAAACGAAAAGCATTTCCTTTAATATCAGAACCAAGACAGAGATGTCCACTTTCACCTCTCTTATTCATAATAGTACTGGAAGTCTTAGCCCCTACAGAGAAGAAATAAAAGGCATTCAAGTTGAAAAGAAAGAAATCAAACTGTCTTTATTTGCAACTAGCATTATAGTGTATACAGAGAACTCTAAAGATTACATCAAAAGAACTACAAAACTGATCAATGAATTCAAGAAAATACCAGTATACAAAATAAATATTAAAAAATTGATTGCTTTTATATACCAATAATAAACTATCAGAAAGGGAAACAGAAACAATCCCATTTACAACTGCATCATAAAAAAGTATCTGGGAATAAATGTAACCAAGGATGTAAAAGACCTGTACTTAGAAAATTATAAGACACTGAAATTGAAGAAGATACAAATAAATGAACACATTTATTGTGTTCATGGAGAAGAAGAATTAACATCATTAAAATATCCATACTACCAAAACAATCTAAGGATTCAAAGCAATTCCTATCAAAATACCAATGGTATATTTATTTCACATAACTAGAACAAATATTTCAAAAATGTATATGGGAGTATAAAAGATTGCACATAGCCAATAAAGAAATCTTAATAAAGAACAAAGTTGGGGGCATCACACTACCTGATATCAAAATATACTGCTATACAAGTCAATATAATCAAAACAGCATTAATACTGGCATAAAAACAAACACATAGATTAATGGAACAGAATAGAGACCCCAGAAATAAACACATGCCTATATGTCAATTAATATATGACAAAGAGGCAAGAACATACAATGGAGTAAAGATAGCCTCTTCAATAAATCACTTTGGAAAAATTGGATGGATACATGCAAAAAAAAAAAATGAAACTAGACCACCTTCTTATACCATATACACAGAATAACTCAAAATGATTTAAAGACCTAAATATAAATCTTGAAACCTTTTTTCTAGAAAAAAAAAACAAGCAGTAAAATCTGACATTTCTCTCAGCAATATTTTTTCAGACATATCTCCTCAAACAAGTAAAAAAAGAAAAAAATTTAAAAAATAGAATTACATAAAACTAAAAGGTTTTTGCACAGCCAAGGAAACCATCAACAAAATGAAAAGACAACCCACTGAATGGGAGAACATATTCACCAGTGATACATCTGATAAGGGGTTAATATCAAATAAAGAACTGACAACTCAACACCAAGAAAACAAACAATCCATTTAAAAAGTGGGCAGAGGACCTGAATATACACTTCTCCAAAGAGGAGATACGGATGGCCAATAGATATATGAAAATATGTTCAATGTTACTAGTCATCATAGAAATGCCCATTAAAACCACAATGAGGTATCACCTCACACCTGTCACTATGGCTATCATCAATAAATCAACAAACATCAAATGTTGGTGAGGATGTAGAGAAAAGGGAACCCTTGTGCACTATTGGTGAGAATGCAGATGAGTGCAGTCACTATGAAAAATGGTATGGAGGGTCCTAAATAAATTGAAAAAATGGAACTGCCTTATGACCCAGCAATTCCACTTCTGGAAATATATCCAAAGAAACCTGAAACACTAATTCAAAAGAATATATGCCCCCTATGTTTATTGCAGCCAAGGTATGGAAGTCAAGATGTAATAACCAAGATATGGAAGCAACCCAGATGCCCCAAAATAGATGAGTGGATAAAAAGTGGTGATACATATATACAATAGAATATTACTCAACCATAAAAAAATGAAACCTTACCATTTGTAGCAGTATGGAAGGATCAAGAGGGCATTATGCTAAATGAAATAAATCAGAAAGAGAAAGACAAGTACCATATGATTCCACTTATATGTGGAATCTGAAGAACAAAATAAACAAAAAAATTAAAACAAAAACAGACTCACAGATACAGAAAACAAACTGATGGCTGCTTGGGGGGGTGCTTGAGGGGCATGAAATAAGTCAAGGGATTAAGAAGTACAATTGGTAGTTATTAAATAGTGACAGAGATGTGAATTACAGTAATGGGAGTATAGCCAATAATATTGTAGTAACTGTACTGTGCCAGGTGGGTACTTGAAATGTGAGGGCATCACTGTGTAAAGTATGTGATGGTCTGGCCATTGCATTGTGCATCTGAAATTATGTATTTTGCCACATATAATTCTCACTCACATTTCTGGCCCAAACTTTCAGGGAAAAAAATTTTGTTTTAATTTTTTAGTTCAATTATTTATTTTTATTTAGAAACAAAATTATCATATTCCAGGATATTATTTCACATATGGATATTGTTATTGCATTCTAGAGTTACACTTTTAACTCATAAGCATAAATAGATTTTAAAACATTTATATAGATACGGAATTAGTACTAACTATGTATAATGAGCATCCTTATTTTTCCTTCAAAAATTTGGGCAAGAAAAGCATGCATTATACATGGAAAAATACAGCAATACAAAATAGTGTTGAAGGTAAATGAATCAAAAAATAAAATATTAAAAGATCTCATTTATATATTACAGCATATAGTATAATATATTTATACATATAACACATGTGCATATTGTGGAAAAATAGAGTTTAATTTACATATGCTGATAATTAGTGTTTCAAGCTATATATCTGGGCTATTAACACTCGTCCCAGGAACAGGAGATCGTTAACTCTTAATTTTTGTATTTTGAAAAGGATCAAGTAAAAAAAACTATAATATTTTAAAATGTGTCCATATCAAATGTCAACCAGAGAAAAGTGTAATGTAGGCAAAATGCAATTTGACCAAAATTATAATATTTAAATGCCTATGCATTTTTAAAAACTGAACAGAAGTTTACCAAATCTGAATGATAATTATCTTTGGATATTAAAAATATAAATAGTTTTTACTTCCGGCCAAGATGGAGGCGTAGGTGGACACACTGTGCCTCCTCTCATAACCAAAATTAAGGACAACAAATATTTAGAAACAAGAAAACAACCAGAACTTATAGAAAATTGAACTGTACGGAAGTCCAACAACCATTCATCCAGACCGGTAAGAGGGGTGGAGTCGCGGCAGGAAAAAGTGGAGGTGCGGACCCAGGAACGCAAGTAGCAGCGGCTGGCAGTTCCCAGGTGCACGGGCGGTGGCTGGCGGTCCTCGGGCCCACAGGCGGCAGCTGGCGGACCCCGGGCACAGGGGGGCAACTGTGTAGACCCAGTGAGGCCGCACGGGGCGGCTGGCTGACCAGGTGGTCCCACATTCGCGAGCACAGACGGTCCAGGCAGAGGGGAAGTGGCTGAAGGGACTGATTCTAGGAGAGAGCGGAGCAGGCGCCATTGTTCCCTCTCGGACCCCGCCCCCCCATACAGCGTCACAACCCAGTGACTGGGCTGCCCCGCACTGGGGAGCGCCTGAGGCTCCACTCCTCACTACGTAACAGCACGCAAGTGTGCGCAGATAATCCAGGCGAAGGGGAAGCAGCGGAAAGGGCCGGAGTCCAGAAGAGAGCGGAACAGGCGCCATTGTTCCCTCTCGGACCCCGCCCCCACCTATAGCGTCACAAACCGGCGACTGGGCTGCCCCGCCCTGAGGAACACCTAAGGCTCCACTCCTAATACGTAATAGCCGTGACCAGACTAAAACCAAAACAAAACGAAACAAAAAAACCCCACCAAAAATGGCTCAAACCGGAGGAAAAATGAAAACCCCAGAGTCAATTCCTCTAAGCAACAAAGAGATAGCCAACCTATCAGATGCACAGTTCAAAGCACTGGTCATCAAAATGCTCACAGAATTGGTTGATTTTGCTCATAAATTAGATGAGAAAATGCAGGCTACAATACGTGAAATGAAGGAAGACGCATGGGGAACTGATAGAGATGGAAGGAAAACTGGGACTCAAATCAATGGAGTGGACCAGAAGGAAGAAACTAACAACCAAACAGAAAACGAGGAAGAAACAAGAATTCAAAACAATGAGGAGAGGCCTAGGAACCTCCGGACATCGTTAAACATCCCAACATCCGAATTATAGGGGTCCCAGAAGGGGAAGAAGAAGAGCAACAAGTAGAAAACTTATTTCAACAAATAATAAAGGAGAACTTCCCCAATATGGCAAAGAAAATAGACTACCAGGACGTCCAGGAAGCTCAGAGAGCCCCAAAGAAGTTGGGCCCAAGGAGGAGTACATCAAGGCACATCGTAATTACATTAGCCAAGATTCAAATGAAGGAGAGAATTCTAGAAGCAGCAAGGAATAAGGGGAAAGTCACCTACAAAGGAGTTCCCATCAGACTGTCAGCTGATTTCTGAAAAGAGACCTTCCAGGCAAGAAGGGGCTGGAAAGAAATATTTGAAATCTTGAAAAGCAGAGACCTACATCCAAAATTGCTCTTTCCAGCAAAGCTGTCATTTAGAATGGAAGGACAGATAAAGCGCTTCTCAGATAAGGTCAAGTTCAAGGAGTTCATCATCACCAAGCCCTTATTATATGAAATGTTAAAGGGACTTATCTAAGAAAAAGAAGATCAAAAATATGACAATGAAAAGACAGCAAACTCACAGCTATTAAGAACCACACCTAAAACAAAAGCAAACTAAGCAAACAGCTAGAACAGGAACAGAACCACAGAAATGGAGATCATATGGAGGGTTAGCAACAAGGGCGTGGGAGGGGGGGAAGGTACAGAGAATGAGTAGCATAGATAGTGGGTAGAAAATAGACAGGGGAGGGCAAGAATAGTATGGGAAATGTAGAAGCTAAAGAACTTATGACACATGGATATGAACTAAAGGGGTGAATGTGGGTGGGAGAGGGTGTGCAGGGTGGGGGGAATGATGGGGGAGAAACAGGACAACTGTAATAGCATAATCAATAAAATATATTAAAAAAATATGAATAGTTTTTTCTTACATTCTTCTTTTGTACTTTTTCTGATATTTTATAAGATATAGGGATTGGTTTTATGATGGAGAAAAATATAGGATATACCTTATTAACATTTTTTAAAAAGCACACCTGGCTTTGATTCCAGTCTGGTGCCCTTTAGCTGTGAACTAGATAAATCATTTGACCACTTTAATCATTATTTTCACCATCTGTAAAGACAATTAACAACGTCTGCTCTGCCCACCTGTTGCACTTTATAAGCATTAAGTAAAAATCTTGTGGAAGTACTATGTAAACCACAAGATCACTGCCTTCACATTTGAAAGGAGTCTTTACACAGTAGCATCCTTTTTCTTGTGCACAGACCATCACATGTGCAACACAAGAAATGGAGAACTGGAGAAAATAAGTTAAAGTTGATGCTTTCAACATTTAGATGCCATTTGTAATGATGATTTATATCTAATAGATGGGTGGACAGTACAGAGTAAATTACAGAGAAAAATAGAACAAATCAAAAGGAACCCCAAAGCACATCCATTCCCCAGCACTTAGAAAAGTTAGAATGAGAAATGGTGTGGAGTTACCTTGGAGACTAAGGTCAAGGAAAATCACGAGAAAATTACTTTTCAGTTACATTCTAATTAGCCTCTATCTCATCTTTATGTCACTGAGGACATGCATTTGCTTTGAGGGATTGCTAAGGGCTTGCTAACAGGGTAGGAGGAAAAGAAAATGCAGTGCCAAGATCCTGGGTTTTATTTTGCTCTCAAATATTTTTTTTCTAAAATTAACTTTAACATTTGTCTTCAGCTAGATAAATCTGGTTCCAATCCTGACTCTGTCACTTCAAGGGTGTATTGGCTTAGGCAAATCTTTTCATGTCTTTGAGCCTATTTCTTAAGTGTTTGACACATAGTAAGTAGCAGTGGTTGTTATACTCTTACACTCTGTATTCAGGTCTCACCTAGGCACAATGCGACAGTGGGTGGACTCCGTGGTCATTTGTACTTCTCCACCATTCTACACAAGAATACTGCCATTCATGCAGATGTCATATGCACCAGGTGGAGTTACTATCTCCCTCACTCCATGTTCTGCCAATATGGTATGTTATGATGAAATGGTAAAAGTCATTGTGCATTAATTACTGTTTGCTAGACACTGTGCTAAGCCTATCACATGCATGATCTCACTGAATCTCCACAACAACCTATTAGGTTGAAGCTGTTACAAATCATGAAACTATGGAATGAACGTGTCGGTGGTACCACCCAAGGTCATCCCCACATCAGTACTGGCACTAAATCGAAGCCTTTCTGACTCTAACACTCATGGCCTCCCTCATCACACAGCACTAGTTTTTGTGTCCAGATCCCTCTTGATGAAGGGGTTCTCTTTCGGTCTAGGCAGGCAGTTCCAAGTCTTTTTGCAAATAGCTTCTCTTGGAAGATAAAAACTGTACAGACATCTATTATATCCTTCCCCAGTGATGCTTGTATTTTTAATGTCATTTGAGAAAATGTATATGAATAAATGTTACCTTGATAGCAGATATACTTTCAGATAAATTTGCCTTCTATAAGGCATGACAGCAGGTGTATATATTAAAAAAATAAATTCACTATTATGTGAGAGAAAACTGTTTACCTAAATCAGCAGTCTCCTCAGTGGCGTTCACCATCTAGTTCTTTCTTGTTTCTGCCCAAAATTACATTTGACCTAGAAGGTCTTCTTTTAGATGTGTAGGTTAATCTCTATTTTATATTATTATACATTTTAACATTCTCATAGAAATGGAAATTTTAGATATTCTTTTATTATTCTGTATATATTCATATATAAATTCATAATGTGTGTACTTGGTATATGTCAGGTACTGGAATACAATAGTGAACACAATTTTAATGTTTGTCCTCAAGACTTTGTAGTCTATAGGAATGCACAGATAAGGAAGTCAACTATCAATTAAAATACATTTTGGAAAGTACTATGAAAGACAGTACAAAGTGTTTTAGAAGGCTGGAAGGGGGTATCTAATTCACAGTATCAAGAAAAGCCTCTAGGAAGGCATGATGTCTAAGTTATGGCAAGAAGAAGGATAGGAAACAGTCAAATGAGGGTAACAAGGAGGAATGAGAGAGTAAGGTATAGATGAGAGAAGGAATGTGGATTTAGGGAACTGAAGGTGTTTGGTATATGACAAAAGTAGAATGTGAGGGATAGAGTTTCCTAAAATGTGCCTGGAGACTTAGGCAAAAGAATTAAAAGTCCCTGTTAAGGAGTACAGTTTTCATGTGATCTGACTGGCATGAAGAAATATATTGCCTCTTCAAGTGGTCCAACAGAGATGCCAACCTAATCTGCCTTGTGTAGCACCAGCTCTGTGCCACTTGTTATAAATCTAAATCCTACTGCTACATAACACCAGGTTATTTTTACTGATTTGGTGTATCCACCCATCCCCTAGCTGCTGTGGGTGTTGGTGGTGAACAGTTCACAGGTGCTCCCCTTCTCCAGAAAACTGCCCTGGACTGGAAGAAGCCACTTCACCCAGGGAAGATTAAAGTATGCACTACCTAACATAGGATTTCTCCTTTGACCAAGCTTTCATCAATCTCCTTTGATCCCTCCACTCCACTAGACTGGACTTCAGGCTTCCCTCTGTGTCTTTAAGGAATCCAGTTTGAGTAAGAATCCTGCTCAGCAAGCTGGATGAAAATCCCTCACTTGTATCTCATCAAATTCCTCATCCCCTACCTTCAATATCTTATCACCCTAGCCTACCTTCAGCAAGAATTCTTTTGAGTCACTCTAGCAAGAATTCTACTTATTTCATAGTAATTTTCTATCCACTGATCTCCGCCCTGTTCCTTGGTTATAGATCCCCTTTGTCCTTGTTGGAGTCAATGTTGAGTCCTTTCTCCTTTGCTACAAAACCCCATTGTAGTACCTCCCCTTGAATAAATTCTGTATTATAAAATTTAACAAGTGTCATGGGTAATTTTTTTCCTTAGTACACCCCCTGACTGAGTTATAATAGTATGGGATCAAGTCTTCAGTGCAGTTGTCAACATAAGAAATATCCAAACCTGTAGAGAATTTGTATAAGAGTTTAACTGAGCCAAATTGATGATGTATGCCAGGGAGCAAAACTTCAAATGCTCTGGAGAAAAACAGTTTTGCAGATTCTTTTATGCATTTGAAATTAAGAAGGGGACCTAAAGAAAATTGTAGAAAGCAAGCCAGGTAAAAAATTACAAGATAGTTAACCAGATTATGTGCTCTCTTGAGAGTTAATAGACCCTTCAATGAGAATTACTTCTGGTATTTCAAGGGTATGTTAACCTAGGTGCACAAGAACAATGGACAAACTGGCTTAAAACCTTTCACTAAAGAAGTTACAGGTCTGGGATGTGACTACCCACTATGACCTTCCCAGTTAGGAATTTATGATCTGATCATCCTTTGAGGTTACTTTCTATAGAACCCCTTTTCCTATCCACACAGTTAAGGGTCTAAACCCTCCTGCATGCATCAGACCAAAACTAGAATTAACTTCAAACCACATCTTTACTTCCCTCTTCCTCCTTCTTACTCTGCTTCATGCTGTCCCATAGTTTTCCTGAAGGTGTTTTCCATAAATCAACACCTGAATTTCTGGACAGGCTCTGTTTCTAAGGAAACTGCCAAAGGTATGCACAAAAACTGTTTGAAGTAAAACACATATAAAGGATATTAAGTTATCTTCGAATAGATGACTCAGCAAGCAGCTTATGCATGTGATGCAGCCTGTTGATGTGGCACCATAACTGAGAAAGCCCAGACCAGAAAACAAAAACTATTAAAAAATTACCTAGTTTTGATGTTCATTCTTTGAAATATCGAGTGGAGACTATATGGACCACACTAACACTTCATAAATTCTTTCTCCCTTCAGCCACCTTTCCTCACACCAAAGCTGCTTTCCAAGCTCGCTCTTTAAAAATTCTGTAACCCCTTCTACTTCAATTCCATCCCAAATGGGCCTTCTTGTCCTTCTCATTTCTTCATGATTGTAAAGCAAAAAATATCCCTGCTCCACACACCCTCATAGGTTCAGTAGAACCAGATGGTAAGTGAGGGGGGATGAAATGCTAGAAACATGCATATATTCATAATTTCTGTTCCTTTGTTGTCAAAGTGCTCCCCACATTTTCTGATTGTTTATTTGAAGACTATAAGTCCTTAATGTTTTTCTCTAACATTCTTTCCATTTTCTTTCTTTGCAAGATATTCTTTATCAACACAATAGAAGCACAGTTAAACCACTGAAAGAAAAATGAGGAAAACAAGCCAAATAAAATAGATTAAAACTGAGATGTACTCTTTACTCTTATCTCTCCTCACACATATCTTGAGCAAAATGCCTGCCAAGAGAGCCCTTAAAGCACATGAATTGGAACACAGCAAAAATATAGGAAGATTGAGAATTATTTTCATCAAGAAAAATGATTAATAATATCTACCTTCAACAAATGTGGCAATTTTGAGACTGTTAAAAACATGTTACATTCCCACAATGACATTCAGATGTCCATGAAGAATCCTTCCAAATGCACTGCCAAGAGCTATTTGTACTTTGCTAGAGTGACCCACCAGAACTAAGAAAAGTTATTAATATCTTATCCCTGGAAAATATATCTCTGAAATTCTTCCTTTAGTTGGTAGTGGCACCAGCAGTAACAGCAGCGCCCCATTTATTGTGACATGTCAACACGCCCCGGTGCTCTGAATATACAGCACTGTGTACAGCAGAGCTTGGCTCTGCCGGAGCTCTCAAGAAGCCCACTTTCTGTCAAGTGGGTTGCTTTTCTATTTTATTAGATGCTAACTAAGGAAAATCCCTGTTTTTCTGGCTTAAAGAATTCTGTGTACATACGTCAGGTATATGATTTATATATCTTTCTAAGCAACTCTAAAAAGAAAATATGATCATAGATTTTTTTTAAGGGTTACAATGCCAGGTTTTATCCCAGGGGGTTAAAGCAATGGATGCTAATAGACCTCACCTTCTCAGTCTATTTCACAAAATTAGATCAATTTCCCCATGAAGTTGTGAGTTACTTGAACAAGGTCTCTATCTTATTCACTGTTGTATTCCAAACATCTACCATAGCATCAAATAGTATTTAATGTTTTCCAAATAAATTTCTTTCATCCACATAGTAGTAGTAAAGTAAGAAGCTTTTCTCATACATCCAGGAGTTAATCTGATAAATTGGTGCCTAATAATATATATTATACTTGTGTCCTCTTATTAAATACATTACTATAAAATGAGATTTTATAGTCTCAATTGTATGAGAAAATACATATTTTATTTCCTTAATATTTCCTTTCAGTGACAACACTTTACACAAGAAATATACTTCTATCAGCTAAAATCAAGCTGTTAATAACTGAAGTTAACATATAGTTCAACATAAACATTATATATTTTTGTATTATATTGTGTTTCTTTTAAGTTCATAGTTATGAATAATGAAATTGAAGGATAAGACAGAATTGCATTAGAATAGTTGTGGCTTCAGTTAATAAGTATTATTAAACATCTACTTATTTCCTACTTGTTTTCTGCTATCTCAACATCTTCTGGTGACCAGAACGTCATCTTATTGAAAAATAAACTGGGAGAAAGGGGATAAACTGTACATAGTATAACTGCAAATTCAACCTAAACTGGGAAACAGTGTTTATTTGGTTTTTTGTCTTTTTTAATTTTTTAAATTTTTGTTTTAATAATAAGAATACTTGAAGTCTCTGTGTGAGGCTGGAGCTGGCTCTGCTTAAAATAAATACCCCAGAGGAGAGCAGAGAGTGTGGAGTGGAATATATACCAGAACACATATGCTCAAAGACTATTCCATGTTGAAAACAATCAAGAAGGACATAATCGATCCGTCTTCAAGATATTTCATGATAGGATCCCTCCTAGAACATACACATTCTAGGTAAATTCATGAGAGTATTAAAAAGGAATACTTTATTGCAGCATCTGCCATTTCAGAGAATTTAATGGCTTAAATTAAAAGTCTGGTGAAGGCAACAAATACACACAAGTTTGAAAAATTTAGGGGCCATATAATGTAGAATTTACTTCTATGTAGAATTCTCAGTGTAGTATTTCCAAAATATCCATGATTGAATAAAAGTATCTTGATTGAAGTCAATGTTAACATTTCACCATTAAATAGCTAATGAAGGTCACCTAGCCAGTAGAATTGTATTGTTATTTGTATCACATGAGTTAAAGGAGAAATTTCTAAGTAGAAAAGGATGCCATAATGTGAAAATAAAAAGTTCTTGCCATAGAGGTGAACAGATTATTGGTAATGCAGGCTCAGTTCCAACAAACTAAGTCTTGTGTAAGTTGAGTTATATCAAATCACTGTTCTTCCAACAGGATTATGGACATAGAGTCTAGTGTTTCTGTAAGTGCTCACTTGACAGTGTGTACCATTAAAAATACCCCCTGTTAAAGACAAGAAACTGCTGCAGAACCACCTGGTAATAGGTAACTTTGATTCTTCACATAATAATAAATTTCAGGAACTCCGATATATGAGGAGGGCCAGGATAAATTGTCTTAATATTCTGTGACACCCATATAAGTAGCAATAAATGACCATGAGTGTGAAAGAATTCAAAGGCACACTTGATAAAAAGTTTTAAAATAAAAATAAAATAAGATCCTTTGCTACTGTTGTTAGACCACCATGGTTGATGAAGGCTAAATTCTGTAAAATGAATATACTCTGGGAAACCTTCATGGAGAAGATTTCAAGTTTTATGCTACAAAAGTCTTTTGAATAACAGGAAGTTTGTACTAATCTGAATCAATTCTCTAAGAGCTGCTGAACAATAGACACTACTTGTAGATTTACTAAATTATTTTAGCACCTAGTGTAGAGTTGGTGATAATGAAAATATTAATAAATATTAGTTTAGTTGAGCTGAACTCTATTTGGAGATCAGTATCAATCCAGTTATTTAATTTATTCAACTGAACACTAGACACTTATCTTTCCACTGAAGAGAAAAAAACAAAAAGTCACTAAAGTGTTGAATCACAGCATAATGGAAAAATTTGTACATAATTGTATAGGGTGGACCAGCCAAATCATATTAGGATTAAATTCCAATAGAAGGTAAGACTTCATGGAATCTACATGTGATTGTGAACAAAGTATTGAGAAACTTTAGTGGCATGACGGTTATTCTGACAGCCTGGAATAGGTTCAGATAATAAAGATTTCAAAATTGAGTAGCACTTTACATATACCACTTTGGGTTTAAGTGTGAAAATATATGGTGTTGGTCAAGAATCCTCATTTATTCTACAGGTCCATTATGGGAGAACTTTACAAATGGCCTAGACTTTTTTCCCCAAAACTAGTTTGAACCGTTCCTAGTCTCCATACTTTTTTTCTAATAGCATGTCTAGATTTACTTCCTTGAGGTTGGAATCTGAACAAGTGGGTCTCCTGTCATTGTCACATCCCATCAGCCCCAGGAAAATGATCACAATAAAAAAAGAGAGCGGAACATTTTGTATATGTTCAGGCAGACAGGGTTTGCATGACTTATCATTTTCTAAAATGTCATTCCATGTTCATTGCTAGAAGTCATTCCTGATGATGAACTAGGGAGGCAATATATTTTGGTTTTCACCCCCAGTTGTAATTACTGACAAAACAGATTCTAGGTGCTGGACAGTAGATTGTACTCCTTCTTTGACTGTATTTAACTTTTTTAATATTTATTTATTTATTTATTTATTTATTTTCCCATCACCATTTATCCCCATAAGATTTTCTTCTGTGACATAACACTAAAGTCAGTTCTCCTCTTGTACTTTCAAATTTCATCCAGAGAAGCCCACTCACATATAATATCACTGAGAAATTTTAATTTTGATAAAGATGTCAGACCCAAAATGAAATAGGGGATTTATGTATAGCACATATCATGGCAAACAACCCTCAAATACCTCTCTTTTCAAAATATTTCATTGCTTTAATGGCAGTTGCATTCAACCTCTCTGTCTGCCTTAACCTCAACTTTACCAAATACTTCAAATCTGTCCCCACATTCTTACTTTCCACTCACCCCCATGCATAACAAATACAAAAAATATATAAAGGAATAATTATAACAATTCTTGCATAAAGGCAACAAAATTCAGAAGGTAGCATAGAAAGGTAGCTCTGTTAAGACTCTTAGAAAAACACCAATAACTTCATTTAGGCATTTCCTTGGGAGTGGTATCACTCTTTCCATCAGCATATCAAAATAGTTATTCCAAACCTAACAAACTTTCTCCACGAGGTTTGTCTTTCAGTGAAGATTTTCTCCATATTGTTTCTATAAGAACTAGGCACTCAGACTAGTATTGTTTCCTACCATGGTGATTGAGATTTAGGGGCCTATGCCTTGAAGTTCCAGGTAGCAGATGGACAGTATAGTCAAAGTGTGAGATTATCTTCCCCATACAAATAAAGAAGCTATCTCATTGGGTTCAACTTCCCAAAGTCATCTGGGTCTACACTCCATCAGTGTCCCAATGAAAAGGGAATGACCTTAACTCTCTGGCAAATAACTATTAACATGCCCTCAACTGATATCAATAAATGCTTAAGCGTTTTAGTCTAAAGTTGGCTAACAATAGGGCTTAGGTTTAAAAGATATATAAATAATTATAGATGTCAAAAGTGAAATACATTTGTTTATTTTGGATTCTTAACATAAAAGAGTGATTTACTCATTTAGAGTTTAATAGCTGCGTTTCTAATATGATTAGCTCAAAATAATAATTGTTTCAGTGAATAATTTATATTGAAATCCTATTTTTCCTTGCCTGTTGTCTGCTAGGCCAATATGGAAAGCTATAACATTTATTGGCTACTTGGACACTCATCTCCTGAAAAAAAAAGTCTTCTATATTAGGAAGTTTAGACGGACTTAATGATCAAATGTAGAGCACAAAAAGTGAATATATTTGGCCTCAACTAAGAGAATACACACAGTACTACAATGCAGAGATTGTGAGATACAACTAGTCACAATTCTGTACTAGCACATTTTAGACATAAAGTTCCACATAGAATAAATAATATTGTAATGTGAAGTTAAAAAAAGTCACTATGAAGAACTGTATGCCAAGAAATTTGAAAACCTAGGTGAAATGGACAAGTTTCTAGAAAAATATAATCTCCCAAAACTCAATGAAGAAGAAGTAGAAAGCCTGAACAGACCAATAACAGCAAATGTTATTGAAGCAGTAATCAAAAAACTCCGGACACACAAAAGCCCTGGACTGTATGGTTTCACAGGAGAATTCTTAAGGAAGAGCTAACCCCTATCCTTCACAGACTATTCCAAAAAATCCAAAATGATGGAAGGCTCCCAAACTCTTTTTATGAAGCCAGCATCATACTAATGCCAAAACCAGGTAAAGGCACAACAAAGAAAGAAAACTTCAGGCCAATATCACTGATGAACATAGATGCTAAAATCCTCAACAAAATATTGGCAAACCACATCCAACAATACATTAAAAAGATTATACACCATGACGAAGCGGGATTCATCCCAGGAATGCAAGGATGGTTCAACATTCACAAATCAGTAAATGTAATACATCACATAAACAAAAGCAAAGACAAAAATCACATGATTATATGGATAGATGTGGAAAAAACTTCTGATAAGGTACAACACCCATTTATGATAAAAACACTCAGCAAAGTGGGAATAGAGGGAGCATTCCTCAACATAATAAAGTCCATATATGAGAGACCTACAGCCAACATCATACTCAATGGGCAAAAACTAAAATCTTTTCCACTAAAATCAGGAACAAGACAAGGTTGTCCACTTTCACCACTTCTATTCAATATACTATTGGAAGTCTTAGGCACAGCAATTAGACAAGAAAAGGAAATAAAAGGCATCCAACTCGGAAAGGAGGAAACAAAACTATCATTGTTTGCAGATGACATGATAGTGTACATAGAAAATCCTATAGACTCGGCCAAAAAGCTGCTTGACCTAATAAATGAATTGGCCAAACAGCCAGATACAAAGTCAATATCCAGAAATCAAAGGCATTTTTGTATACCAACAATGAAACAGCGGAAGCAGAAATCAAGAAAAAAATCCCAATCAATATAGCAAAAAGAAAAAAAATACCTAGGAATAAACCTAACCAAGGAGTTAAAAGGCCTGTATACAGAAAACTACACAACACTGAAGAAAGAAATCAAGGAAGATACAAACAAATGGATACCAAACTGTATTACAAGGCTACTGTAATCAAAACAGCCCGGTACTGGCATAAAAACAGGCATGTGGACCAGTGGAATAGAACAGAGAGCCCAGAAATAAACCCAAGTCTCTGTGGTCAATTAATATTTGAGAAAGGGGACAGCAACATAAAATAGAGTAAAAATAGCCTCTTCAACAAGTGGTGTTGGGAGAACTGAATAGCTATGTGCAAAAAAATGAAACTCAAGCACCAACTTACACCATACACAAAAATAAATTCAAGGTGGATAAAAGATTTAAATATAAGCTGTGACACCATTAAAGTCCTAGAGGAGAACATAGGCAGAAAAACCTCAGATATTTCACGCAGCAACATTATTACTGATATGTCCCCTAAAGCAAGGGACATGAAGAAAAGAATAAACAAATAGGATCTCATCAAAATAAAAAGCTTCAGCACAGCCAAAGAAAACAGTGTTAAAATAAAAAGAGAATCGACTGTATGGGAAAACATATTTACCAATAATACCTCAGATAAGGATTTAATCTCCAAAATATATAAAGAACTTACACGACTTCACTCTAAGAAGACAAGCAACCCAATTCAAAAATGGGCAAAGGACTTGAACAGACACTTCTCCAAGGAGGATATACAGAGGATCCAGAGACACATGAAAAGATGCTCGATATTGCTAGCTATCAGAGATGCAAATTAAAACCACAACGAGATACCACTTGACACCAGTCAGAATGGCCCTCATAAACAAAGCAACAAACAGCAAGTGTTGGAGAGGTTGTGGAGAAAAGGGGACCCTAGTGCACTGTTGGTGGGAGTGCAGACTGGTACAACCGCTATGGAAAGCAGTATAGAATTTTCTAAGAAAACTAAAAATGGATCTACGTTTTGACCCAGCAATTCCACTGCTTGGATTATATCCTAAGAACCCTGAAACACCAATCCAAAAGAACCTATGCACCCCTATTTTCATAGCAGCACAATTTACAATAGCCAAGCATTGGAAGCAACCTAGGTGCCCATCAGTAAATGAATGGATCAAAAAACTATGGTACATTTACACAATGGAATTCTATGCAGCAGAAAGAAAGGAGCTCCTACTCTTTGCAACAGCATGGATGGAATTGGAGAGCATCATGCTAAGCGAAATAAGCCAAGTGGTGAAAGACAAATACCATATGATCTCACCTTTAACAGGAACCTAATCAACAAGACAAACAAATACGCACAATATAACTGAAGACACTGAAATTGAGAACAGGCTGACAGTCACCAGAGGAGAGAGGGGAGGGAATTTCAGGTGAAAAGGGGAAGGGTTTACAGGAACAAGTATAAAGGACACTTGGACAAAAACTAGTGGGAATGGAAATGGGAGAGAGGTGGGGAGGGCTGGGGTGGTGGGCTGGGATGGGAGTAAAAGAAAACTGTACAAGAACAACAATTAAAATAAAAACTGAAAAAAAAAAAAAAAGTCCTGGCCTCTTCTTTTCAGTTCACATATAAAATTTGAAATAAAAATATTCTCTTACATAAGTCTAATAGACTTGTGATGGTAACAAAAGACCATGGTGATGTTGTTAATTAGTTAAGAATCATTGGAATGACGTATGTACTGCTAAAGTAGACAAGCAATTTTGCTTTTTAGCATTATGACTCATAGATTGTAATTGCTTTTGCAGAACTTTTACCCTGTCCCCAACCTTTATTTTATTAGCACAAAGATAACAAAATATAGCAGAAGGTAGCAGAGAAAGGTAGCTGTATTAACATTGACTTTTTAGAGACACTCTACCTTAGATTATAAGGGCTCTAGACCACAAAGTATCAAAAAAAATGTAAAACTATATCCTCTGATGAGCCCTACCTACCTCCTAGCATGCCCCCATTCCCAAATCTAGGACCGTAATTGAATTTTTCATTCCACTTTAAAATACTCATGCCAAGTAATAATCTTTCCTCCTAGAAAACAAAAGGCCTTCAAGCAGCAAGAAAGAGCCTGTTATTATCATTTTATAATTAATCCTAAATTGGCAAAAATAATCTTAAAATAAACCAAACTGTAAAATAAAGAGAATAATACACAGAATGGGGGAAACTTTTATCCTGTCCAAATGCATGAGAACTTTCCATAATGTCACTGATGAAGAAAAGAATTCACACATGCTTTTATATCAGTCTCTAGTCAAATATTACATTTGGAGAGACATATATCAACATGAGGGATATCCTAGTGTATCTAAGACCAGATCATATTCTTGGAGACAACTCTTATCTCAGCATGAACCTAATACCTGGAATTGAATTAATAGGCTAAACCATGATATGCTATATTTGAACATAACTGATATCTTCTAGCTAAAATTAGCTATATTTTGAGTTTTATTTCTGTACATACATATTGTATATATCTGGTTTTCCAATTTTTCATAAGAAGTAGAGTCTTTTCTTTGTATCATTTTTTTTTAAAGTTTCTCTGAGTGTTCTTCTTCAGTTGTCCTGACTCATGGA
Organism: Glossophaga mutica; assembly: GCA_039655065.1. Lineage (NCBI taxonomy): Eukaryota > Metazoa > Chordata > Mammalia > Chiroptera > Phyllostomidae > Glossophaga > Glossophaga mutica. The sequence goes on from CM077306.1 coordinate 148,469,985, forward strand.
AAGGTAAAAAGCCACAATCTTGTTTCCTACCTTTTTTTTTCTCTTCATACCAAGCTAATTCAAGTCAACCAGTATGTATTAAATATATATTGTATCAGGGAATTAATATCAGAGAGCCAATTAGAAATAAGTTTAATTAGGCATCCACTAGCTGTATTTATAATTAGGTTCACAAAGTCTCATATTATGCTATTCCTGAATCAAGCTACTTTGTTGGATACTCTAGTCAAAGACAACAACAAAAATAATAAAATGAACTTCTTTCTCCTAGAACATATGAGAGGATTTTAAAGAAATAGCCATTTATTTCAGTTATTTCATTTCATCATAATTTGGTTTTGAACTCTTGGCTTACAAATACAGAAAGAATTCACCCTACATTCTTGGCCATGCCAAGGCCCCACCTAACTGGGCTCAGTTGTTGGCTTTCTAACATATTTTCTGGATGCAGCTCTTGAGACATGAGTTCTTATTGTGAATGAGCTAAAATGAAGACTAAACACAAATGAGATTCTTCTTGTAAATGTGTATAAGAGGTCTGTCTAGAAAGTGTCCAGCCATATAATATGAAAAACAGACATTTCTTAAAGAAGATACAAGATACAAGAAACATTGCACCTAAGACAATGATGCCTCAGTCCCCTTCAAAGCAGGCACCTTGGGACCTCACACAGTTCTCTCAACTGCAGCACAATGTTCCTTCTGCTCTGGTAGCAGAAGTCACATAACAAATTGTTCTATGGCATGTTTCATGCCAAGATCTTGCATCAAAATCTTGGACACAGTAGTTTTTAGAATCCCAAATCAGCTTCTAGTCCTCACACTATCAGTCACCAATCTTTGTTGATTGCAGCCCGTACATGTTCAACATTCTCAGGTGTCCTGCTTGTTGCAGGCCTTCCAGAATGTGGATCACTTTCAACAGATTCTCAACCATCTTTGAAGTGTTTGTGCCACACTTTTATTTGCATTGCACTCATTGCATTGTCCCTGAAAGCCTTCAGAATCACCTGAATAGTTTCTGCAGGGTAATGTTCAAGCTTAATGAAAAATTTGATGCAGATTGGTTGCTCTACTCACTGTCATTTTGAATGCAACAGCCACACAGCACACAGGCTAACTCAACAGCATCTACTGCCCCCACTGACTAGTACAATGAAGTTGCCATTGTTTATGCATGTACATTCCAATCCACTCTCCTTTGCTGCCATGTTACATCGATGTCATGCAAACTGTTCTTGTTATGTTATTATATTAATAATGATTGGGCTTTTTCCAGACAGACCTCATATAGAAATCACCCTGGTAACATTTTCCATGAAGGATTTAATTGCTAGAGAGCCTTCCCTTCTACATGCCAAACTTTTTCTTGTTCTTGTGCTCTTTGAATGAACCATATGAGTTTGCTAACACATAGAGTATAAATAATACTAAACTGAATTTTTAAAGATATTATATGTGAAACAGACTTCACATGTCTGATTTATTATACATTCTTTACATAACAAATCAATAGACTCAAAGAGAAGCTCTGGGCTTCAAGATTTTACTTGACATGTGAAAGATAAAGAATGAATCTAAAACATCAACCCTGTTTGCAAGGAGATCACAATCTCTTTGAAAGAAAGAATAATACAGTAAGCAACAGCAAAATGTTCAAGATATTATATTCGCAAAGCTAAATGGTGGTTGCTTTCTACAGGAATGTCTAAAAGGTATCTCAAATTTAAAAAGACCAAAGCTGAATATCGGTTCTTACACCCTAAAACTTACTCTCCCATAGTCTTCTCCTTCTAAGTTGAGGACAAACCCATTCTTCCATATGGAGTCATTTTTAATTCTTTTCTCTTTTTTTTTCCACACACCACATCAAGGCCAAAAGCAAAATTTGCTGGATCTGAAAGAATATATGCAAGATCCAGCTAATTCTGACCACTTTCACTGCTAGTCCCTAGTCCAGGCCACCACTGTTTCTCTACAACATTACAGTTATAGTCCCCCTAACCATTATCTTCTCTTCCTTCTTGCCCACAATAGTTTAATCTCAACCCACCAGCCAGAGTGATTGTGTTAATTTGAAAATGAGATGATGCCTTAATGCTAAAAACCATCCAGTGGCTGTTTGACCCATCAAAGTGAAAACCAAATGTTGTACATGGCTGATCAGATCTGAATCCCATTACTCTTCTGATCTCCTTTACTACAGCCCCTCCCTTCCTTTCCAACCACAGTGACCTTCTGCTGTTCCTCTAACACACGTGGCTTCACCCATTGAGGGCCTTTGACTGGGGCCTCTGTAATGACAGCTCTCTGAGGGCTTGTCTCCTCACATCTTTTAAGTCTTTGCCCATGAATTGCTCTTTAGTGAGTGCTTCTCTGATGACCAAAATCTAAAAGTGCAGTTCTCCATTAGCTCCTCCAGCCCTTCTGATTTTTTTTCTCCAAATTTTAATCACTTCCTAAATTATAAACACTGTAATTATTTATTTATCCTGCTTACTGTTTAACCTTCTATATTAGAATATAATCTCCTATCTCTTACCTTTTTAAATTATTTATTAAATGTATTGGGGTGACATTGGTTAATAGGACTGTATAGGTTTCAAGTCTACATTTCTATAACACATTATCTGTATATTGCACTGTGTGCCCAACACCCAAGGTCAAGCCATCTCTTTCTTACACTGATGTATCCCCAGTACTCAGAAAAGTGCCCATCACAAAGCAGGTGTTGAATTAACATTTGTAAAATGAATGAGCTCATGTAAAAATCTTAGAAAGCCAAATTAGCCTTTTTAAAAAACATTTTCTTGAGATTTCCAGCCAAGATGGATGCATAGATGGATACACACTTTACCTCCTTGTACAAACAAAAGAAGGGCAACAACAAATTTAAAAACAAAAAAGATGCCCTGGCTGGTGTAGCTCAGTGGATTGAGCGTGGGCCTGTGAACCAGAGGATCGAGGTTCGATTCCCAGTCAGGGCACATGCCTGGGTTGCAGGTCAGTTCCCAGCAGGGGACCCATGAGAGGCAACCGTACACTGATATTTCTCTCCCTCTCCCTCTCTCCTACCCTTCCCCTCTAAAGATAAATAAATAATCTAAAAAATATATAAATAAATAAAATCGTTAAAAAAAAAAAAGAACCAGACTTGTCAGAAAATCAAACTGTATGGAAGTCCAACCACCAAGGAGTTAAAGAAGAGACATTCATCTAGACTGGTAGGAGAGGAAGAGATGGGCAGCCAGGGCGGAGAGGACACATAGCAAGGCAGTGACTGCGGAACTGAGGCGAGCATGGCAATGGCTGGCAGACTGGGCAAGGCAACAGGAGGCAGAGTGGGAAGTCCCACATTTGCATGCGGATAAGCCAGGAGGAACAACTAGGGAGTGAAACAGACTAGTGAGCACCACCCAGGGCTCCAGTATGAGGGAAATAAAGCCTCAAAACCTCTGACTGAATAAACCTGTGGTGGTTGAGGCAGCAGGAGAAACTTCCAGCCACATAAGAGAGTTTGTTGAAGAGGCCCACAGGGTCCTAGAACATACACAATCCCACCCACCTGGAAATCAGCACTAGAAGGGCCCAATTTGCTTGTGGGTAGCAGAGGAAGTGACTAAAAGCTGACGGAGAGCTCAGCAAGCTGCAATGTTTCCTCTTGGACCTCTCCCCTCCATACACAGCCCATCTATGTAGTGATGAGGGTTGCCCTGCCCTGGTGAATACCTAAGGTTCCACCACTTACTATGTAACAGGCATGCTGAGACAAAAAAATACGCCCCAGATGAAAGAACAGATCAAAGCTCCAGAAGAAATACAACTAAGCAATAAAGAAATAGCCAACCTATCAGATACACGGTTCAAAACACTTGTAATCAAGATGCTCACAGAATTGGTTGAATATGGTTACAAAGTAGAGGAAAAAGTGAAGGCTATGAAAAGTGAAATAAAGGAAAATGTACATGGAATCAACAGCGAAGGGAAGGAAGCTGGAACTCATATCAATGGTTTGGAGCAGAAGGAAGAAATAAACATTCAACCAGAACAGAATGAAGAAACAAGAATTCAAAAAAATGAGGAGAGGCTTAGGAACCTCCAGGACAACTTTAAATGTTACAATACCAGAATCATAGGGGTGCTAGAAAGAGAAGAGGAAGAACACGAAATTGAAAACCTATTTGAAGAAATAATGAGGGAAAACTTCCCCAATCTGGCAAAGGAAGTATATAGACTTCCAGGAAGTCCAAGAAGCTCAGAGAGTCCCAAAGAACTTGGACCCAAGGAAGCACACACCAAGGCACATCAGCATTACATTACCAAAGATTAAAGATAAGGAAAGAATCTTAAAAGCAGCAAGAGAAAAGGAGACAGCTGCATACAAAGGAGTTCCCATAAGACTATCAGGTGATTTCTCAAAAGAAACCTTGCAGGCAAGAAGGGGCTGGAAAGAAGTATTCAAAGTCATGAAAGGCAAGGACCTACATCCAAGATTACTGTATCCAGCAAAGCTATCATTTAGAATGGAAAGGCAGATAAAATATTTCCCAGATAAGGTCAAGTTAAAGGAGTTCATCATTACCCAGCTCTTATTATATGAAATGTTAAAGGGACTTATCTAAGAAAAAGCAAAAGATCAAAAATACAAACAGTAAAACAACAACAAACTCACAACTATCAAAAACTGAGCCTAAAAAATAAAAATGAACTAATCAAACAACTAGAACAGGGACAGAATCACAGAAATGGAGATCATATGGAGGGTTATCAGCAGGCAGGGGGAGAATGAGGGAGAAGATACAGGGAATAAGAAGCATAAATGGGGACTTCCGGCCAAGATGGAGGCGTAAGTGGACACACTGTGCCTCCTCTCACAACCAAAATTAAGGACAACAAATATTTAGAAACAAGAAAACAACTAGGACTTATAGAAAATTGAACTGTACGGAAGTCCAACAACCATTCATCCAGACCGGTAAGAGGGGCAGAGTTGCGGCAGGAGAAAGTGGAGGTGCGGACCTGGAACACAAGCAGCATCTGCAGGCAGTTCCCAGGTGCACAGGCGGCAACTGGCGGTCCCCGGGCCCACAGGCAGCAGCTGGTGGACCCCAGGCACAGGGGGGCAACTGTGCAGACCCAGTGAGGCCGCACAAGGCGGCTGGCTGACCAGGTGGTCCCACATTTGTGCACGCAGACGGTCCAGGCAGAGGGGAAGTGGCGGAAGGGACTGAATCCAGGAGAGAGCGGAGCAGGCGCCATTGTTCCCTCTCAGGCCCCGCCCCCACATAAAGCGTCACAACCCAGCGACTGGGCTGCCCACACTGGGGAGCGCCAGAGGCTCCACTCTTCAGCACGCGCGCGTGCACAGATAATCCAGGTGAAGGGGAAGCGGCAGAAAGGGCTGGAGTCCAGGGGAGAGCGGAACAGGCACATTCTTCCCTCTCAGACCCTGCCCCCACCTATAGCCTATAGCGTCACAACCCGGCGACTGGGCTGCCCCACCCTGAGGAACACCTAAGGCTCCACCCCTCATACGTAAGAGCCGCGACCAGACTAAAACCAAAACAACAACAACAATAAAATATCCCACCAAAAATGGCTCAAACCGGAAAACAAATAAGCCCCAGAGCCAATTCCTCTAAGCAGTGAAGAGATAGCCAGCCTATCAGATGCACAGTTCAAAGCACTGGTCATCAAAATGTTCACAGAATTGGTTGATTTTGCTCACAAACTACATGAAAAAATGCAGGCTACAATACGTGAAATGAAGGAAGACGCATGGGGAACTGATAGAGATGGAAGGAAAACTGGGACTCAAATCAATGGAGTGGACCAGAAGGAAGAAACTAACAACCAAACAGAAAACGAGGAAGAAGCAAGAATTCAAAAAAATGAGGAGAGGCTTAGGAACCTCCGGGACATCGTTAAACGTCCCAACATTCGAATTATAGGGATCCCAGAAGGGGAAGAAGAAGAGCAACAAGTGGAAAACTTATTTGAACAAATAATAAAGGAGAACTTCCCCAATCTGGCAAAGGAAATAGACTACCAGGACATCCAGGAAGCTCAGAGAGTCCCAAAGAAGTTGGACCCAAGGAGGAACACACCAAGGCACATCATAATTACATTAGCCAAGATTAAAATGAAGCAGAGAATTCTAGAAGCAGCAAGGGATAAGGGGACAGTCACCTTCAAGGGAGTTCCCATCAGACTGTCAGCTGATTTCTCAAAAGAGACCTTACAGGCAAGAAGGGGCTGGAAAGAAATATTTGAAATCTTGAAAAGCAGGGACCTACATCCAAAATTGTTCTATCCAGCAAAGCTGTTATTTAGAATGGAAGGGAAGATAAAGTGCTTCTCAGATAAGGTCAAGTTGAAGGAGTTCATCATCACCAAGCCCTTATTATATGAAATGTTAAAGGGACTTATCTAAGAAAAAGAAGATAAAACTATGACAGTGAAAAGACAGCAAACTCACAGCTATCAAGAACCACACCTAAAACAAAAGCAAACTAAGCAAACAGCTAGAACAGGAACAGAACCACAGAAATGGAGATCATATGGAGGGTTAGCAACAGGGGCGTGGGAGGAGAAGAGAGGGGGAAAAGGTACAGAGAATGAGTAGCATAGATAATGGGAAGAAAATAGACAGGGGGAGGGCAAGAATAGTATGGGAAATGTAGAAGCTAAAAAACTTATGACACATCGACATGAACTAAAGGGGGGAATGTGGGTGGGAGAGGGTGTGTAGGGTGGAGGGGAATGATGGGGGAGAAATGGGACAACTGTAATAGCATAATCAATAAAATATATTTTAAAAAAAAGAAGCATAAATCGTAAGTAGAAAATAGACAGGGGCAGATTAAGAATAGTATAGGAAATGGAGAAGCCAAAGAACTTATATGTATGTCCCATGGACATGAACTAAGGTAGGGAAATGATGGTAGGAGGGAGAGACAGGGTGGAAGGGAATAAAGAGGAGAAAAAATATAAGACAAGAGTAATGGCATAATCAATAAAATGTATTTAAAAAGCATTCTTTTTTATTTCTTTTTTTTATAAATTACTTTATTGTTGTTCAATTACAATTGTCTGCATTTTCCAGTTTGTGTAATTTTCATCTTCTTAATAAAATATTGTCAACATATCAAACTTTAAATTTAAAATACCTTCAGTGAGACATTTCATTAGGTTTCTAGAAGTCTGTTTTATTTCCCTAAACTATGTTCTATTTTCTTAAATATCTTTTTCTATCTTCATATTTATTATCTATTTATTCCAAAAATTAGGGCAAGTTATTACTCCTTGGGTACTATATCTATGAGGAATAATAACATTTTTTTGATGTTGAAACCAACAGCCCTCAAATATCTGTGTTTTAACCCAATAGCAATGTATTCCTCAGGTACATTATGGTCTGGAAGCTCTTCATGGTGGATTTTGGGATTCAGACTTATTCCATTGAATGACATTGCCATCTTTAACATGTGGCTATCACGGTTGCAAAGGAAAGGCAAAGTGGTTTGAAATGATTATGCAAGGGCTTTCATAACCATGGCTGGCATTGGCATACATTACTTTCCCTGTATACCTTTGACCAGAATATAGTCATATGACTCTAACACAACCACACAGGAAGCTGGAATGTATAGCTTCTTGTGTGACTACAAGAGAAAATCAAACAGAACCTCAATATATAAATGGAAGAATTTTCCAGAAAATGTCTATCCATTCATCCTGTTCTCACATAAAATTTTTGGTTATTAACTCTAGAAATCATGAATATAATTCTGAGGATTAAGGCAAAGGTTGTAAGAGGAAAAGTGAGACACAGAAGGGAAGCATTGGAGTGGTTTCACAAGAAGACTTATGTTTCTCACATTTTGCATTAGCTTTTGCTAAAGAATCTCTAAAAAGGCAATTAAGTATAACAGAGCACTAGGTAGTCAAAAGTTTGTCTGAGCTTCCTCTCAAATGAACAATTTTGTCCATATCAAAAAATATCCCTAGAGTGAACCCTGGAATTCTAAATTGTTTTGGTGAAACTGTGAGAGAAAAGCATGCACAAGAGTCACCGTAGTGAGAAAACATAAGGGAAGCTGGTGTTTGGCCTGGAAGAGGCACAGTTTTAGATTGAAAAGACCCCACGAGAACTGTAACATGCCTGTGAGACAAGTGCTCATGTGAGCTTCTGTCACTGGAGCTTGGTCAAAGGCCAATTGTCACCCATCAGGGAACAGATAAAAGTTCCTGATTCTGGGCAGATGAAACTAAAAAGCACTTCTCAGGGACACAAAAACAAGATTGAGGAAGAAGTCATTACAAGGTTTTAAAATGGTGACCTGGGACAGTTTGTCCAAAGGATGCTGAAAAGATCTACACAATACAATATGCAAATGATGGATTATAGAGCCATATGACTGAAATCTATATAATTTTATTAACCAAGGTCAACTCAATAAATTCAATAGAAAAAGTAAAAAAATTAAACTAATAATTTTAGAAAAAGAAAGAAAGACATCTTCAGAACTTGTAACCCACAGGCTTGCTTGAGAACAGTTACAGACCCTGTAGTCTTTGCCTAGGAATCTCCAAGTCCAGCACAAGTAGCAGCCATCTCAGTGCTCTAAGCTCATTTAGGGTAGCACCAGGAAAATCACAGGTGGGGGCTGACCTTAGCCTGTACCACCCAGGAAACCCTAAAGCTTGTGCACCCAGTGCACAGCTATAGACTACATTAGAGCCTCACTACCCTGCCCCTGAATAGTTGATCCTTCACGAAGGGTGGAAGTTGGTGGTCAGTGGTCACAGCCAACCCTTGCAACTGACTAGCCTAGGTAAATCCCTCCTATTGATCTGCAAACAGTAACCAAGATCAACTATAAGAGAAGGGTATACTCAGCCCACATGAAGAGCATACCTCAAATACCCAGCTTGGGTGATGAGGGAGGCTGTGCCACTGTACCCTACAGGACACCTACTTCATTAAGCCACATTATCAAGGCAAGGAGTCATAGCAGTTCTACCTAATACATAGAAACAAACACAGAGAGGCTGCCAAAATGCAGAGACAAAGAAACATGGCCCAAATGGAAAAAAAAAAAAAAAAAAAAAAAACAGATCAAAACTTCAGGAAAAAAAACCCTAAACAAAATAGAGATAAGCAATATATTTTATGCAGAGTTCAAAACACTGGTTATAAGGATACTCAGAGAACTTAGTGAGGACCTCAACAGCATAAAAATTCCAGTCAGAAACAAAGGATACTAATTGAAATAAAGAACAATTTACAGAGAAACAACAGTAGAATGGAGGAAGCCGAAATCAAGTCAATGTTTTGGAACATAAGGAAGCAAAAAAACAACCACTCTGAACAAGAAAAAAAAAATCCAAAAATATGAGGATAGTATAAGCAGCCTGTGGGACAACTTCAAGAGGTCCAAAATTCACATCATAGGGGTACCAGAAGAAGAAGAGAAAGACAATAAGTTGGGAATCTATTTGAAAAAACAATGAAAGAAAACTTCCCTAATTTGGTGACGGAAATAGACATGCAAGTCAGGAAAACAGAGAGTCCCAAGCCAGCTGGACCCAAACAAGATCACACCAAGACGCATCATAATTAGGATGCCAAATGTTAAAGATAAAGAGAGAATCTTAAAAGCAGCAAGAGAAAAGAAGTTAGTTATGTACACAGGAGTTCCCATAAGACTGTCAGCTGATTTCTCTAAAGAAACTTTGCAGGCTAGAGGGGATTGGCAAAAAATATTCAGAGTCATGAAAAGCAAGGACCTACAGCCAAGATTGCTCTACCCAGCAAAACTATCATTTAGAATCGAAGGGCAGATGAGGAGCTTCCCAGACAAGAAAAAACTAAAGGAGTTCACATCACTGAACCATTATTTTATGAAATGTCAAAGGGACTTATTTGAGATCAGCAGCATTAACAATAAAATGACAGTAAATACATACCTGTCAACAATTTAATCTAAAAAACAAACTAAGCAACAAGAAGAACAAAGACAGAATCATAGATATGGAGAGGTTTTGATGGTTGCAAGATAGGAGTGGGGTATAGGGAAATGGGTGAGCATAATTAATAAAATATGAAAAAAGATTAAAAAATTAAAGAAAAGAAAGAAATCTTCTGAACTTGTAACCTGTAGGCTGACTTGAAAACTGATTTACATACCCTACAGACTTTTGCAGAAAAAAATCATTCAAGACAGACAGACACACAGACAAAACAAGATATTAGATAAGCAGGTAAGAAGTGCAAAAATAAATTCACTAAATTATGATGCAAATCTGATTAGAAAACCAAAACCCCATATATGGACTTGTTCCTAAGAAAACAAAATAAACTCAATGTGAAGGGGCTTTAAGAAAGTACCGGAGCACAATTTAAACCAAATATTATTATTTTATAAAATATAATTTTTCTCTCTTCCAAATAAATAAATAAATAAATAAATAAATAAAAGAAAACAGAAACCCAATGCCGAAAGGCTTTGATGAAGTACCAGAGCTCAATTCTGCATTAACTTATATCCCAACCATGGCCAGGTTGGCTCTTTCAGCAGGCAGAGATAGAAGGGGTCTCAGACGTGTGCAGTTATTGAAATCAAGATGGAATAATAGAGTAATAACTGACATTTGGAAGTTGGACTGGCACTCACAACTAGGCCATGTTGTTTTTCTATTGGACATAAGCAAACTCACGGAATAACAGCCTCATACAAGGTTACTCTGAGACCATAATAAAATGAGAACAAGGAAGGCTACCTCATAAATTTATCTAAACAAAGACAAAAACAAGTTCATCGTGGCACACATAAAATAACAAATACTTCTTTTCTTGGCCAAAATGAGGGATTACTACTTCTTTACATATTACAGCTTTTTTCTTATCCCAGTTTTCCCTTTCTATAGGTAAGATTCACTGAAGTATGCAACCATACAATTAGCTGTGTGCTTTCCAGCAGCATTTAATCTAGTCCTGCTTCCTTATTCACTTCCCCAAGGTGTTTTTTCTAACACCCTTTCACTGAGTGTACTAGTTTCCTGTGGCTGCCTAACAAATTACAGTAAATGTAGCATAAAACAATAGAAATCTATTCTCTCAAAATTCTGGAGGCCAGAAGTCTGACATCAAGGGGTCAGCAGGGCTGTATTCCCTCTGAGGCTCTAGGGGAAAATCCATTCCTTACCTCTTCAACTTTCTGATAGCTGTTGACATTCCTTAGCTTGTGGCCATTGGCTACATCACTCTGATCTCTATTTCCATGGTCACACAAGCCCCTCCTGTGTCTGTCTCGTTTAAGGACACTTGTCATGGGATTTAGGCCCATTCAGATAATCCAGGATGATCTCCTTATCTTAAGATCCTTAATTTAATTATATCTACAGAGACTCTTTTTCCCAAAAAGGTAACATTCGCAGGTTCTAGGAATTAGGGCATCGGTATATCATTTTGGAAGACACTGCTCAACCCACTACTCTGAGAGAACACATAGTCTCTCTCACTGCAATTAATGATAAACCCAACTTGTTCAATTACAGGTGACTTCCTGGTGGTCTTTGGCTGGAGGACATTGACAGAAGAGAAAACAAAGAGGATTTGGTGAGAACACAGTTGGGACACAGGTATGAAGACTTCAATTTCCAAATAAAATTATATTCCTGAAAAGTTCATTCATTTTATCCAACTGCTCTGACATCATCTCTAAAAGTCAGGGTTGACAATAAAACGGAGTCTTTTCATGATTCTGAGAGTGATAAGGAATGACAAGAGAAAAAAAGAAACAAGGAGAAAGAAAGCAAATGATTCAACCTAAAAAATAATCAAGATTTAGAGCAGGTGGGTTGGAATATTCTCAATCATGCAAATAACCTGCATTCCATCTCCCTTCTTTCCTTTTCTCAGGTGATCTACCCTGGCCTTTTCTTATAGTTGTTCATGAAATTGTAGATTTAATATAATGCAAGGGCTAAAGTAATGCCTTCTGGTTCTTATGTAGCCCCTGATTCAGTTGAGTTATGCTACACATATGGAATTTAATTAATTATATGAATACACTTCTAATATCCTTTTTTCCTTTGATCCTATTAGTATACTTTATCTTAGTTGAAAATTCTTTTGTAGGAAGAAAAAAAGGCAATTATTCATTACAAGTTTGATCATCATATCTTATTAATGGCTCAGACAAGTCATCTTCCTTTTGAAAAATGTTTATTTGAGAATAGACATCCCAAAGACTTGTGAACTGAATAATAATTCTAAACCATTGCTTTTAATCCTCACCTGAGGAGCTTTTGAAGAAGTTGTGATATTAGAGATCTACTCCAAATCAATTAAATCAAACTCTTTTGTGGAGGAGCCCAAGAGTTCTTAGGTTTTAAAATCTCTCCAGGGGAATTCCAGGATGTTTTTAGAGTTAAGAACTACTGCTCCAAATGGAACATGTGTGATATTACAAATTAGTTGTCTCATCTACTATTATTTATTTTTGAAAAAAACATGCTAGAAACATAAATATACAAAATTTCTGACAAAAACATCTGTAACAGCCATAATTTCTTGCTAAGGAACTTAAATATTTGGAAACTTCAAATTTAACATTGTAGAAAGCACTGATGTAATAAATTCCAGCAAGATTATGGCAAAAAATTAATTTAATTGCCTTCACAGTTTGTGAAGATGTGAAAGATATTTTAATCCTTTGTATTTGACTTAATACAAAATCAGTTTTAATGCAATGTATAGAAAACTATCCCTTTTTAATATCTATAAGAGCAAGAGTGAAACAAAATGAATGTATTTTTTGTCATATTACCTCTCCTAGCACTACTTGAAATTGTAAAAAACTCTTAATATTTCTATTATTCCAAATGAAATTCTTTCATGCCAGCTGGGTATACATGTAATTCATATATATTTTTTTATTGTAATTTTAAAAATTTTTCAATAAAGTTGTCAAATCAATGAAACCAAAATCTGGCTCAAATGACCTAGTTAATTCACCAAAGAAGGTTTTTTTTTGATTGATTAAACTATGTCTTCTATTAACCTTACCAGATGAACTCATGGATGAAGCTAAATGACAAGTAGGGTTCTGCCAGAAAAACAATTACAGGTTCCTTGCTCTTTTCTGGTCTAGTGCCATCTTCAAACAAAAACGAAGCATCACTAACTCTAATTCATCTTATGCTTCCTCATATCAATTCACTGGGGGAAAACTCTAGACCTTATCAGCTAAAAACTGAAAAAAATACATCACCTGTAAGGTCCAGAAGGGAGCTTAATATTAATTCCTTTTTCCATTGTAAGTATAAGCAAATTTTTCTCTTCAGAATAATAAAGCAATTATGCTACTTGATCTCCTCCTGCTAAGCAACAGAGGAAGTAGAATTTAATTGAAGTTTAAGAGCCTGGGTTTGCATACTGTGTTTATCTAGTTCAAGTTGCTTAATCTCTGCCTCTCAATTTCCTTTACTGTATAATGGAGATAATATAATAATATTATCTACCTTGGAAGGCTGAGAAAATTGATGATGATACATGTATAGCATACATAAATATAGTATCTGGCACAACGCAAGTAATGGGTACATGGGTACATGGGTACATATCCACATGGTTATTGTACACTAGCCAACCTCACACGGAGACCAGGTCTTCTCTGCTTACCCCACAGGGAAAATCTCATATCTCAAGTCACAGGAGCAGGCTGATAACCTCTGGCCTGATGTAGACCCACAAACCTCTCTTTTTTCACCTGTGCCCATCAGTGTTGTCTATTTGAGCAATTGTTATGTAGGAAAACAAATTGATTGATAAAAACATTCACTTTCTTAAAATGTTTTGCCACCAAGAAGAGACATAGCCTAAGGATAAATAGTTAATTACTTTCAGGATCACACAATAGTGGAAAGCTCAGCTCAACGTACAAAAAATGTTGTTGTTACTTAGGAAAATCACTGCCCAATTTACGATGGGGTGGATGAACACTATCAATTAGGGAAATAGAACTAAAGTATACTATGAAAAGTACCCTTGACTTTCATGAAAACATGATTTCTTTCATTTATAGTGCATAGAAACCAAAATTAGAGTTGCTATATTAAATATTGCATTTGTCTCTGTCTTGTTTTGATTCAAATTTTGTTCTATTTTGCATATATATTTTCAAGATATTATTTGTATTGTTTTCTTTCATTTGTAAATAATATTTGGCAAGTATGAGATTTGTAATTTATTGCCAATTTAGGCAATTATTGGCTTGGAATGAATATTTCTTTTCTCATTTCTCCCTTAAGGTATGAGAATTTTTTTCCAGTTATTGACCAACCTAAGAGTTTTTATATAATAATGTTCTTTTATACATACCCTACTGTAGTTTCCCAGATTGACTAGTTACATAAAATACATTTTAATTTTAGGCAATTTATTCATGGTATTTGTCTATATGTTTTAAAATACTGCTTTTCTAGACTCTACAATAAAACTCCTGTACCCATATTCAGGTCTCATTATTATTTTTACATAGTAGTTTCCTTAAATCTCCACTCTTGTCTGTCATTTATTTCTAGAATTCATTTGCCAAAAGCTGACTACTGCACTACAGAAACTGTAAAACCATCTCCACCCTGGTCCATAAGGATCCTTCTTTAACAGGCCAAAGTTACATCAGTCTGAATTTATTGACACCACGCATGGCAAAGTCATTTGCTGTCTGGTTTCATCTGTCTCTTTTGGCAATTCAGTAGTCAAGGTTTCTTCTGCCCATAAAACACTTGCATTTTGGATTATTATATTTCAAATTATTAATATACTTTGAATTTTTTCCTGTTAGAATTCATTTCATTTCTCAGTTGCCCAAACTACTGATCTGTACCTTTACTTCTTTTTTACAAATTTGCCTAGAATATTAATTTCTTAACAATTATGTATTTTCAGAAATAACACTAAATATTAATGAATAGTTTTTTTAAATTTCAGAGCATATTTCTCTTGAAACTTTGTAGTATATATAGCCATTATTTAGGTATATACAAGCAAAATTAATTTTTTGAATAAAATAAAAACAGAGACTAAAAGAGATAAAAATCTTATGTAACACATACTTTTAAAAGATGGTAGAATTCATGTACAAAATAAAAATGAAGAGGATCTTAAAATCATACCTTACTCTGAACCTTCCAAATACCATGAAGGATGCTAGATCCATCTGCAAATATTCAGGAAGATCACAGAACCTTTGATTTGAAAGGAATACATGTTGAAACTCATAACTAGTCTATACCTGCCCCCTCGGACATTTATAGATTGCTATTTTAATTCCAATTTCCATTCCTTTCTTGTTTTGATGAGATTGTAAAACTTCTCAACCATCTTAATGGCTACCCATGAACACACACATTTTTTAATGTCTTTTCAAATGTGACTCTTGAAATTGAACACCTGATTCTGAATGCTCTTTAATTGAACACTATAGTCAATTGGCAGTGCCAGGCCACCATTTGTAAAGTGTATAATGATCCTTGGAGTTATGTAACATAAGATCCGAGATTAGAATTCAGCGGTTATTCCCACTCCTTCAAGTATGTCGTCTAGTATTCCAGTGACTGGAAAGCTTAAAACTCCACCTCTCAGACTTTCTTGCAGCTAGGAGTTTGGTCTACCAATTAGAAACGATCATGAGACATTTGGAATGCACGCGTGAGGTAAAGGCCATCTTATCTTCATAGTGCTTTGGCTGTTTTCTGCTTCTGGGAATGCTTATAGAGATTTCAGCATCTAATTACCAATCTCATGGGTGTTGAGAGACCTGTGCCACTGAGACAGCTGTGTTCCACATACAGTGTGTTTAGGCAGTTGACACAATTGTCCCTTCCTGATCCTAAGATTGCAGCTGCAGGCATATTTGTGAACTTTCTCTTGTCAATGGAGACCTTCTGATTCCCCATGATCCCCACCTCCCTGCAGGTAAATCTTGTGTTACTCTATGAGTCATTCCTGGGGGACCAGCCTAGCATCTGATTTCTAGCCCTTTCAATAATTAACATTGTAATTCACTGTTTTAAAACCATTTTCTGCTTAAAATACATAATATGTTTTTTGTTTCCTGCACTAAACCTTATTTGTCATAAACACTAAATATAATGAGACTATTGTGTATTTTGACGCAGAATCTTACCTCTTACATAGAAAACATTCCACTGACTTACTTATACATGTTTGAGTTATATAATGAACATATTTTACAAAACTCCCCAGCCTTCTCTCTCTCCAGAAGGCTCCAATGTCCAAAAGCAAGCCTCTGAAGATCACAGGTGCAAACAGTTAGCAGTAACACATAGAAAACCTGGGAGACAGAGCTGGTAAAAGAATCCAAGGGGCATTTAAAGTGTCTGTTGCACAACTTTTGAGTCATGTGAGAATTGATGAGTTGAATCTGTACTTTAACCAAAGTATTGATAAATATGTTGTCTAGGACTGGGCCCATCCTAGTGAATTCTATTAGATGACACTGTAACATTGTGAAGAGAAAAATCATAACAAAACCCTTTTTTTCCTTTTAAGAGAGTCACAAAGTAGGTAGCCAAGAATGAGAAAGTAATGAGAAATGATGTGTTCCCCTCAAAAATAAACTTTCGTCTCAGCCCTAAAGACATTTTCATCTCCAACTGGTATAATTATTCTAATCTTGATACAGTCATTGTCTAGCTTCAAGACATACTAAGGAAGAGTTAGACATATTATGATATCTCCCAAAGGCTCAGAAGAATCACCCCTGAGTCTGCCTTTTTTAAAATATGCCTTTTTGATAACCCAGAGAATGAATGAGGAATATGCTCTCAAATTTATAAGTGTTACTAAACTAGGTCCATGCTAATATTTGAATTACAATTCAAAATGGCCTTGATAAGAAAAAACTTGCAAAAACATTTACATGTATTATGGACATGTGTTAGAATATGGATAATACACACAAACACACACATACACACACCTGTATACAAAACACGAACAGTTAAAGTATGTGGCAATAGCAAACAATATTTTAAGAGATGAAGAATTTTTTTAAAGAGGGTCCAGAAAGCAGTCAGAGAAAAAGGCAACACTTGCTCTTAAGCTCAACTTGCAAAAAATAAAGCTAGAAAACATCATTATTATCTTCAGATTCCTAAAGGGTTATTTTATGACTATAACCATGAGAGAATAAATAGAAATAAGCCAGTTTAATTAAGGCACAATGGAAAAAAAAAAAAAACATGTCTTAGCTTTTTGAGGTACTAAGTAGATCCTTGAGGATAGAAAGTAGGATCTTTTGGTCTCACCTGGTCATTAGCTATTGATGTGGCCCAGTTGTCTTCAGCTTGCTCCTCTCCATCCGTCTCTACCTGCTGGCTAGCTTACAGACTGACCTGCAATGAATATCATCAATTTGCCTCCACTCCACATTCCCTCATTATACCCCCAACCCCACGGTGCCTCTGGCTTCCAATGAGATTTCAGTTCAACAAAGGTGGAACCTCAGCAGAAGATCAAAGGGAGAGAGTAAAGCAAAATCAGGGTATCCAATTCCTTGACACTCCCACTCTGCAAGCTACACATATTATTTTGAGAATTAATTTTCTTTCAAAAGTACTTTTAAAAATCTTATATAATAACAATGCTTTCCGTTTTGCATTTACTTCAGGAATCTTTATGAAAGCTTTTCTACAGTAATCTTGAGTTTTTTTAGCACAATAGCTATTTTTATCTTGGACATCTGCATAAAAATGCCAAATATTTATCTTTTAAACTGTTGGTTTAATCTAAACCAGTGTAAAATGTTTTATGGCCTAATGTCTCCATTTTTTTTTTAAGTTTCTTTCCAAAATAAATATGTCCTGTGGCTCTTTGGTCTCACTTTCACAATCATCAACTTTCATTATTGGCTTTTCCCCATGTGGAAAGGAATTGGATCTAATTCCTCACAAAACGAAATTTTGAAAAATGTATTTGCCAGTGATCTGACATTAGCCAAAATGGATGATTCTAGATTTGGCTTCATTGTTCTGGTTCTGGGTCAAAATGGATTTGTCCGGCATCTATTTGGAAAGGAATTAATATGTGATTGGAACGTTTTGAAAAGCAAAGCTAGTGACAGTCCTGGCGTTGTTCCCTCCAACATCTTGAATCATCATTGCCTGGAGAAGAGTCCATCAATTGCCTCAGAAACAAAGAGAGGTGGTAATGAATGAATTCTTTGTACGAACGAGTTTTAGAAAAATGGGGACAAGGTTGGGAAGAGACAGTGAGTGAAATTATGATATTCTTGTCACATGTGGGAATTCTGCACTGTACATTTTACATTAGTTATATATTTAAGCACCTTAGGTATTGAAAGTACTAGGTGTTAACCAAGCATGAAAAAGATACATATTATCATCGTGTCTTTCAAAGTATATAAAAATCATCTTACCTAATGAAAAGGAAAATCCCCATTTGCCTTTTATAGTGATCGTATATATTGATACTAGATGGATTACTAATATTTCTTACTAATATTTCTATATCTTATAGAATTTTCTAGGTTCAAAGGTAAAATGTATTTGGGAAAATGAAATGTATACGAATATTTTCCCTAAATAAATGAAATACTGAAAATATCAATCACCTTTCCTTTTTACAATAAGTAGAGTGCATGATTTTTCATGAAACGTAGAATGTTGTACTGGGTGGCATTAGAAATATAAAAGAAATCTTGTTTTCCAGGAATTTTTAATCCAAACAAATATTCTTTTTATCACAAATCTCACCAGTTACCTTGCTCTATCAAAGGAAATATTCTTTACACCACGCACATACCAAAATCAATGAACCAACCTTCCTTACAAGGACTGAATTGCCACAGAAAACCAGCCCTGCTACCTGGGTTGGTGGGGGTGACACACTTAATGTCAAGGTAGGTGCTTATCACTCATCTTTAGCTTGTAACAGCTACAGCAAACTCTCATTAGCATGTCAAATGGTTTTAAATGGGGTCAGCACAGGACATACATGAGTCTAAAAGAAAACATCCCTAAAAATAAAATGTATTATGTTCACAGAGAAGATTTACAGATATTACAAAATAGTAATATTTCTAGAAAATTCATATTGATAAAGGAAACTTTTTGGAACATTTTAGCATTATTTAAAATTTATTTAAAAATTTAGTTTCCCCTTATGACTTTTCTATTAATCCTCTATGAGCCCTCTTTCAACTAATGAACTAATTAAACCACTTAGAATAGGATTAAATCCAAAAATAAGAGACCAACATCTAATTCCTAAATAAAAATTATACTTTCAAAATAAATTATTTTACTGTAATAATACTTTCTTAATATTTATAATTTTTATAAAATGTACACTGAGGATCTATTTCTACCTACTTAAAAGTATGCAAGTTGATAAAATAAACATACAGAAGATAAAGATGATGTTAAACTGGCATGTCCAAAGATCACTAAGTTCATATGGCTGGGTATTTTTGAAGAAAATGTTTAAAAACACATATATCTATAAACAAAAATATACAATCATAAAACCAGAGAAATAATTGTGTTTTCAGATGTTATCTAAACAACTCTGCTACTTTTAGTCTTTCATCATTACATGAAAAATGTTTATTTCATTGTATAACTTTCTTATATAATTACAAAAACATATTTTCATTCAAGACGATTTGGAAAAGACATAAAATAGTTAAAATCTTACCACATAAATTTAAAACAAAATTATGTATTTTACACAATTTATACCAAAACTACTATGTCATAGACTAGGCTGGCATAAAGCAAAACTTTGAAATACAGTTTCATAACCTTTAATATTCAATTGTCCCCTTCCCTTACTAATTTTTAGGGATCTCCTATATTTCTAATCTGTCAACAATTTGGATTTTTTTCTGTCTGTATAACTTCTAATAAACTCCTGAGCTTCGAATAGTATTCACATTTGCCTACTGCATAGTCCCACCTGAATATCTCACTGGCGTATCAAATATCCAATAGTGAACTCATCACTTCCCTTAAAAAAAAAAAGCCCCCTTTCTTGAGGTTCCTAAATCATGAAATAACTATCTTCCATTTCTAAGACAAAATATCTCAAAACCATCTTCTATTTTCTGCTTTCCTTTATTCTCCTCTTCCAGTTGCTGTGCAAATTTTTGTGTCTCTCTCTAGAAACTACACCCATCTATTCACTTTCACTGCCTTGATTCAGGAATCATTGTCTTTCATGTTATTCATTGAACTGTAACACATATACAGAAAGATGCACAAAATGTACAGCTCAATGCATTTTTGCAAATATCTGGCACCAACATCAAGATGCAGAATCTCACCAGCATCCTAGATCTCCTCTAGTGCTCTCTCCCAGTCACAAGCCCACAGGTGTAACCTCTATCTTAATAGCTAATAGCATGGATTATCTTTTGCCTATACTATTATGATGGCCTCTGAATTGAACATTCTGTCTCTAGAATCTCTCCTACTCAATTCTATACATGACACTAGAATTTTCTTTCTTAGATCCGTATCTGTCCATGGCATTCTGCTGCTCCAAATCTCCACTGCTTCCTCACTAGATTATAGAACAAAAATCTAACATTTTGTTATTGCATTCAGTGATTTCTCCTCATCCCATTTAATCCTCGATATCCACCAAGTCTAACCCTTTTGCTCCTCACATATCCTTTAAGAGGCTTAAGCACTGATTAATTAAAAAAGAGAATACTAATGGTTGAATATCTGTCACTGTCACAGTAAGGACATTAGACCATGTAACAGTATGGTCAATATTTGGGGAAGGGCAGGTACTATTGTGAAAAAGTAGAAGTACTTAAACCCTATTTCCTCTTTGTTATAGTCATAGGGTTGGTCTCAATAAACAAAATAAAATGTTGGCAACTGGGTAAAGAGGGGCAAAGAAAACTATTTTGTTCATTTCTTCATCCATTTATTTATCAATCATGTAGAGTCACATTCACAAGGTAAGGTGAACATGCAGATGTTTCCACAATATACCTGGTCTTCACTTACACAGAGGTCTCCATTCTTCTGCATCTGTGTTTTGGCACCTATGGAAATGCTAATTTCATTTTAAAATAAGCAACTTCTTAAAAGAGTCATATTCATTTGCAAGCCCCTTTCTTGCCAGATATTCAAAAGCAGGTGTAATAGGGTCAGCTATCTCTGAGATATAAACAAAAGGTTTCATGTATGAGTCAGTGTGACCTTTACTGGCAGAAAACAGGATAACCAGAGCTGAAAGCAGCAGCTTATGTATTTAGTTAGTCCAGTATCATGAATAAGCAGAGTGGAAAGGGTACATTTTCACTAAATGTAGATGAAATGTGGGCCTCGTGGGCCTCCTTCTTAATATTCATAGGTGAAATGTGTTCCTCAGGTTTAAATTTTTCATCATGGATCCATACCTCATTGACAGATATATTAAAAAAATTAAAAATTATCACATTGCTCTTTCCAAAAGTTGGGAGCTTCTCACCCAACAAATTCATCACCCATATAAGTAGATTTTAATGAGCCAAGCCCTTCAAACAACAAAATAACCTTTCTTTTGGCAAAGTAATGAAAAGTACTCTGTTCCTATTTTTGGAATTATTTCAAATACTTTCCTCATGCATTTTAGTGATTCTTTTTAACTCTTTTGCAGCTTACTTTTTTCAAAATAAAATTTTTTAGAAAATATTTTGTTCTTTTTTAGTATCTTTTAGGAGGAAGACTTTTTATTGTAAATGCCCTTTGGCAAATTTAAAAGAATATTAACCAGTGTTTGTTTTCACTTGTGTATATCAATACTTAGAAATGTCCTCAAAGATAATGAACTTAACTTGTATACAAACTGTGAGGAGTGCAGTCTGGGAGCTCTAATCTGGTTTTCTGGACTTAATTGAGCAAACAATTTTTCATTTGTAGATTTTTGGCACCAGAGAAGAAGAATTTTGGTTGCATGACTTTATCCCAAGGGAATTCAAGATAGAGTTAATTTCCAGCAGCGGCATTAGGTTCCATTTTGTTTTTTCTATAGAACGACTTGCACAATGCAGACACCCCCCACCCCACTTACCATCTGTTGAAAAAAATGAGCAAACTGACTGTGTGTATGTGTGCACATGTGTAAGTTCAAAATGTTCAAGAACATGCAGTATGACGTTACACTGGAAAGAAGCCCATGGTCAACCACCACCCTGAGTTCTCTGAACTGATACTAATGTGTCATGAGTGACCAGATGCACTGAGGCCTTCTCTGGCCATAATTTTGACAGCCCTTAGAGGTCGTTGAGGTCAACATGTGATAACAGAAAATATTTCACAAATAAGCCAGGCTCATCCTTTTCATTCTGCTTATGCTGTTGATTTCAGTTGTTTCAGAGTTCTTGTCCTGGGATTGAGACAACCAGAAAACTTTCTGTGAGCCTCTGGTCAGTGCTCAGGAAATGGAAGCCCTACTGAGGGATCCTGGGAAGAACCAATTAGATTTCCTTAGTGTTTCTGAGGCCCCAGGAGACTTTTTTCCTGTAGATTTACCTGAGATATTCTTATTTTTCTATTGATTTTCCCCCTCACAAGAGAAAAGTTAATAATTAGGCTTTCTACCTACATATTTTGTGATGCACTTAGCAACACAGAACTGTCAAAGGCTTTTGCCCAGATGTATATCTTCTCTGTACCAAAGTTATAAACTTATAGCCTGCCATTCACTTTTTTAACATAAACATTTTACTGAATTTATTGAAAAATTACATACACAGAAAAGTATTTGTTTCAAGTGTATATAGTGAACACACCATGTAGCCACTCCCCTTTAATA
The DNA here is from genome assembly GCA_039655065.1 of Glossophaga mutica. Lineage (NCBI taxonomy): Eukaryota > Metazoa > Chordata > Mammalia > Chiroptera > Phyllostomidae > Glossophaga > Glossophaga mutica. Next base: position 148,492,855 of record CM077306.1, read on the forward strand.
GTTATTCCTCCGAGAGTAACCATGATTCTGATGCCATAGACAGTTTACACGACTCCTGAATTTTACATAAATGGCCTCATGAGTTAAATGCCCTAATGTATCTTGTTTCTTTTACTTAATATTGTATTTATGAGGTGTATCTGATGTCGTTACCTGATTTGTACTCACTTATTCTCACTACTGTGTAGTATTCCTCTGAAGAAATAGACCATGATGAATTCATCTTACTCTTTTTTTTTCCCCAGGCCTATTTTATTTATTTAATTTTTGTTTTCTTTTTTGAAAAAATATTTCTGTTTTTCACTTATAGTTGCATATAATATTGTATTACTTTCAGAAATATACCCCATTAATTAGACATTATATAACTTTCTAAGTGATCTTCCTGATAACTCTTGTACCTATCTGAAACCATACATACTTATTAGAATATTATTGACTAAATTCCCTATGGTGTGCTTCATATCCCCATGTCAATTTTGTAGCAACTGATTTGGACTTTTTACCCATTTTTCACCTTTTCACTTTTTGCATCCATTTCCCCCATACCCCTCCCATCTAGCAACTGTCAAAAAGTTCTATATATGAGTCTGTTTCTGTTCTGCTTGTTTGTTTATTTTGCTTTTTTTGGATTCAATACTGATATATACATATTGCCATTTTATCATTCATATTTTTGTTTATTTTCTTCCTCTTAAAGAAAACCCTTTAACATTTCATGTAATACTGGTCCAATGGTGATGAACTCCTTTAGCTTTTTCTTGTCTGGGAAGCTGTTTCTCTATCCCTGGTTCTAAATGATAACCTTATTGAGTAGAGAAATCTTAGTTGTAGGTCTTTGCTTTTCATCACTTTAAATATTTCTTGCCACTACCTCCTAGCCTGCAAAATTTCTCTTGAGAAATCAGCTGACAGTCTTATGGAAGCTCTCTTGTAGATAACTAACTGCTTTTCTTTTGCTGCTTTTAAGATTCTGATTTTTTTTTCCTTTTTTTAAATATATTTTATTGATTATGCTATTACAGTTGTCCTGTTTCTCCCCCATCATTCCCCTCCACCCTACACACCCTCTCCCACCCACATTCCCCCCTTTAGTTCATGTCCATGTGTCATAAGTTTTCTAGCTTCTACATTTCCCATACTATTCTTGCCCTCCCCCTGTCTATTTTCTTCCCATTATCTATGCTACTCATTCTCTGTACCTTTTCCCCCTCTCTCCTCCTCCCACGCCCCTGTTGCTAACTCTCCATATGATCTCCATTTCTGTGGTTCTGTTCCTGTTCTAGCTGTTTGCTTAGTTTGCTTTTGTTTTAGGTGTGGTTCTTGATAGCTGTGAGTTTGCTGTCTTTTCACTGTCATAGTTTTATCTTCTTTTTCTTAGATAAGTCCCTTTAACATTTCATATAATAAGGGCTTGGTGATGATGAACTCCTTCAACTTGACCTTATCTGAGAAGCACTTTATCTTCCCTTCCATTCTAAATGACAGCTTTGCTGGATAGAACAATTTTGGATGTAGGTCCCTGCTTTTCAAGATTTCAAATATTTCTTTCCAGCCCCTTCTTGCCTGTAAGGTCTCTTTTGAGAAATCAGCTGACAGTCTGATGGGAATTCCCTTGAAGGTGACTGTCCCCTTATCCCTTGCTGCTTCTAGAATTCTCTGCTTCATTTTCATCTTGGCTAATGTAATTATGATGTGCCTTGGTGTGTTCCTCCTTGGGTCCAACTTCTTTGGGACTCTCTGAGCTTCCTGGATGTCCTGGTAGTCTATTTCCTTTGCCAGATTGGGGAAGTTCTCCTTTATTATTTGTTCAAATAAGTTTTCTACTTGTTGCTCTTCTTCTTCCCCTTCTGGGACCCCTATAATTCGGATGTTGGGACGTTTAATGATGTCCCGGAGGTTCCTAAGCCTCTCCTCATTTTTTTGAGTTCTTGTTTCTTCCTCATTTTCTGTTTGGTTGTTAGTTTCTTCCTTCTGGTCCACTCCATTGATTTGAGTCCCAGTTTTTCTTCCATCTCTATCAGTTCCCCATGCATCTTCCTTCATTTCATGTATTGTAGCCTGCATTTTTTCATCTAGTTTGTGAGCAAAATCAACCAATTCTGTGAGCATTTTGATGACCAGTGCTTTGAACTGTGCATCTGACAGGTTGGCTATCTCTTCACTGCTTAGAGGAATTGGCTCTGGGGCTTTTATTTGTTTTCCGGTTTGAGCCATTTTTGGTGGGGTTTTTTTTTGTTGTTGTTGCTTTGGTTTTAGTCTGGTCGCGGCTATTACGTAGTGAGGGGTGGAGCCTTAGGTGTTCCTCAGGGTGGGGCAGCCCAGTCGCCGGGTTGTGACGCTATAGGCTATAGGTGGGGGTGGGGTCTGAGAGGGAAGAATGCGCCTGTTCCGCTCTCCCCTGGACTCCGGCCCTTTCCGCTGCTTCTCCTTCACCTGGATTATCTGCGCACGGGAGCGTGCTGTTACGTAGGGAAGAGTGGAGCCTCTGGCGCTCCCCAGTGCGGGGCAGCCCAGTCGCTGGGTTGTGATGCTGTGTGTGGGGGCGGGGTCTGAGAGGGAACAATGGTGCCTGCTCCGCTCTCTCCTGGATTCAGTCCCTTCCGCCACTTCCCCTCTGCCTGGACCGTCTGTGTGCGCAAATGTGGGACCACCTGGTCAGCCAGCCACCTTGTGCGGCCTCACTGGGTCTGCACAGTTGCCCCCTGTGCCTGGGATCTGCCAAGTGCTGCCTGTGGGCCTGCTGACCACCAGCCGCCGCCTGTGCACCTGGGAACTGCCAGCCGCTGCTGTTTTCGTTCCTGGGCCCGCACCTCCACTTTCTCCTGCCTCGACTCCGCCCCTCTTACCGGTCTGGATGAATGATTGTTGGACTTCCGTACAGTTCAATTTTCTATAAGTTATGGTTGTTTTCTTGTTTCTACATATTGGTTGTCCTTAATTTTGGTTGTGAGAGGAGGCACAGTGTGTCTGCCTACGCCTCCATCTTGGCCGGAAGTCCCGAATTCATCTTACTTTTGATGAGCACTTGGGTTGTTTCCAGTTTGGTGTGCCGGTGAATAATACTGCTCTGAACATTCCTGTGCATGTCTTTTGGGACATACTTTTTGGTGCACATTTGCTCACATTTCTGTTGGGTATAAGTCTAGGAGTGAAACTGCTGGTGACAGGATACAAATATGTTTAGTTTTTAATGCCTAATAGTTTTCCAAATTTACACCCCAACCAGCAGGGTCTGAGTGTCGGTTACACCCCAACCAGCAGGGTCTGAGTGTCGGTGTTTTGGGTGTTTCTCATCATTGCTATTTTGATGGGTGCATGTCATAGTTGTAATCCGCATTTCCCTGATGACTAATAAAGGTGAACAATATGTACTGGTGATCCTCTTTGTGAAGTTTATGTTTATAACTTCTGCCCCTTTTTCAATTGGGTTTCTGCCTTTTTATTTTATAGTTTGGTTAAAAATCCTTTGTCCATTATATGTGTTATACATATCTTTTCCCATTCTGCATCTTGCCTTCTCACCTTTGTCATGGTATCCTGATAAAAGAAATCCTTAATTTTCACATAAAACAATGTACCATTTTTTTCCTTTACAGTTAGAAATAGTTGCCTACTTTAGTTATCACAGACATTCCTTTATGTTTTCTTCCAAAATATTAAAAATATTTCTATTTTATCTTTCATACTTACATTAATTTTTGTATGCTAAGAGATAATGTTCAAAGTACATTATCACCTGAGTTAGATTGACATTATTTTTTTTTCTTTTTTCTGTATACCCTCCAAAATTTAAAAGAGAACATTCAGGAAGCCTTCCTTCCTTCCTTCCTTCCTTCCTTCCTTCCTTCCTTCCTTTCTTTCTCTCTCTTTCTTTCTTTCTTCTTTCTTTCTTCTTTCTTTCTTTCTTTCTTTCTTTCTTTCTTTCTTTCTTTCTTTCTTTCTTTCATTGTTGTTCAAGTACAGTTATCTCCATTCCCCCCCTACTCCCCCAACTCTAGCCATCCCCACCTTCCACCCTCAATCCTACCCCACTTTGACTCTGTCTATGTGTCCTTTATACATGTTCCTGGCAACCCTTCTCCCCTTTCCCTCCATTATCCCCTTCTACCTCCCCTCTGGTTACTGTCAGTTTGTTCTAGGAAAATATTTCTCTGAAATATAGACACTATGATGTAATTAATACATAAGTCCCAAAAAAATGGGCAAAGGAAAGCAAAATATTATCATTATTCAAGTAGATAATTTTATTTTCCTTTCTAGTTCTGCAATATCTTTTGAACAAATAAAGCAGGAAAAAAACTACAATTTTAATATGGTAGAAAAAATGTGCTGGGCAAATAATTTAGAAGTCATATTAAAACTGTATTGTCCCTGTGACCTGTAAAAGTGTTAGCTGCATTTACACAAATGCTACCATCAGGCCCAGCTTGTGAGCATCACCAAGTTTTCTTTTGGTATTGTTTTACCAATTCATATCAAAGTTACCTTTTTAAATATAAATCCACATATGCTACATTCAATAAATGTAATTTCCATGCTTCTACAGTAACATTCATTTTAATGTATTATTTACTATTTTATTTACTTACTATTTTATTTGCTCCAATCAGATAGGAAATATTTTATAAAATATTTAGCCTTGCTCAGCACTGCCCAATAGCACTCTATACTATGATGAAAATGGTTTGCACTGTCAAATCCAGGAGCTGCTAGCCACTTGTGGCAACTGAATACATGAAATGTGCCTAATGAGACCAAGCAAAAGAATTTTCAATTTTATTTCATTTTAACTCATTTAGATTTAAATATAAATTGCCATATGTAGCTAATGGCTACTATATTGGTACAGCACAGTACAGATATAACTGGTCTCAAAAATGTGAATTTTTCAAGGAATTATCCCCATGGTAAGGTGGAGAATAAATATGGAGTGAAAAGGCAGCGCTAATCTTCAAAATGATTAGTCACATACGGATTTTTGCAACTAAGCAACTAGTTTCAATGAAAGATAGAATAAATAATGATTATATTTCCACATGCATACACACACACACACACACACACACACACACACACAAATTTTTGTCCAGGATGTAAAAGTTCAGTAGCAGATTAGAAGGCAGTACATCTTTTGGCTACCAATTACTGTTCTCTGCATGTATAACCTATAGCTACATTTACAATACGTTTGGCAAGGTTCCTACCACACATTCCACAGGTTAAAAATCAAGTATCACTTTACCCAAGTTTCATGAGTGAAATCAACCTTATTTTTTTAAGAACATTAATCAAAAATTACTTGAAAAAAACAACTATCTGTAATTCTGAAGCACCCTAAAGTGTATTCTGTATCACAAGTTAATGGACTATTAAAACATTCATTTTGCAAATATACTTTAATATTGCCTATTTAAAATATACTTTATACTTCAATATATCTAATATATTGATATTTATATATATCTACCTTTTATCATTATCATTTAATATTATCCTAAAGATTACTCTTAAAATTATAATCTATTCTCATTAATGCAACTAATTTTATATTGTAAGGCTTATAGTGACTTACATATGACAATTTAAATGAATTTTAAGTATTAATACTCAGCTTCAAAATTGCTTTTCCAATTATAAAATATATCTTCTAAAACATCAATAAGACCAAATTTACAACATGGATGTTTCTTGCTAGAAAGAAAATAATTATTATATATACATGAGTGTATTCCCTTTAGGGGCATTAATGGGGGGGTGTGTTCAATTTCTATTGCATTGTTTAGCAAAATAAGATGCTGCATTTTTCCAAAGAGAAACCTACATCCAATAGACATTTTTAAATCCTCAAAATGAATAGCTTTAATATTGCAACTCCTCTTCTTATGCAATCAAATAATCATGTTTATTTAGCAGCTAAAAGAAAACAGGATAAATTTAATAATTAAATATTTGATTGGTTCCTTTAGATGTACAAAACGTAACTTACAATCACCTGTGTCAACCCTCTCTGTGCCAATTCTGCTTGCCCCATTTGCCATTATGAAACTCTATTCTCTATACTGACACCTCAGTCCCAAGAAGAGGACTTACCACAGGCAAGGAAGGGAAGCTCCAACTAACAAAAACAGTCCATTTTGCAGCTCCTTTTAGTAAAGAAAATCAGCTATGTCTGCAGATGATATTTATTTACCCAGTCAGGCAGCCAATCAAGTATTATCAGAGTTAGGTATTACCTCATTAGAGTTTGGCTACTCGGTTAAATAGAAAAATGTCATTACTTATACCTTTATGGCCTTCTCCATCCTGCCTGGGATGTGAATCTTCTCTTTGTCCAGTGTATCCACGCTGTATATGCCATCTACCTGTTAGTCGCTTAGTAGCTATCTTGGTTATCAGATCAATTGTCGTGGCATCATAGCGCTTGTGTTCAACTAACATAACATAACGCTGTGTCACAATGCTTACAGCATTCCCCAAACTTTGTCTTATCACACAGGCATTGTATCACCTCAGATCACCTCACAAGAAGAAGGGTCAGTATGTTATTAGATATTTTGAGAGACAATATTCACAACTTTTATTATAGTCTATTGTTATCATTGTATTTTATTTTGTTATTGTTAATATTTAACTGTGCCTAATTTATAAATCAAACTTTATCATAGGAATATAAAGGAAAAAATATAGCATATATCGGGTTTGGTGCTATCTTGGGTTTCCTCATTTACTGTGGGTCTTACAATGTATCCCCTGCAGTTAAGGGGGGGCTTTTATATTTGAATTCTGGTTTAATTAAGAATTTTACTGCATTAAAGTAAGCCTAGTCTTCTGGTTCATTTGCATGTTGGTAATATCAGATGAATAATTTAATTCTAAACTAATGGGATTTTCTGGCTAAAACTTCCTTTGGAGGTAGAGAAACTTCCAGAATACTATTATTTCTTCTTGACACCAAATAATTTAAGTTTAACTCACAAACTCATGAGGACTAAATCTAGTATTAAGTTTTACATTGTATTTGTGCATCTAATCATTGCTAAGCTCCTCCTTGCCTGTGAGGAAAGACTAACATCAGTTCTGGTCACTGTAAACTGCAGTGAGGAGATAATGCATGAGTCAGCTACAGACTTCCTGAGATTTATATAATATTCGAGAATGTTGAAAATTGTGTTCCAGCTCCAATGTCTGCCTGAATCACCTTATGTTATTGCATAAGAAACACTCTCATGAGATAGCAGAGCCAGATATTAGGAGAAAACCTTTCTTTAGTGGGATTTTCCATTGTTAGAATGGTTTTCATCAAATTAGTATTCAGAAATACGTAGATGTTTTGATGATAAAGTGGCTAAGCTGATAAAGTGGCTTTTTGATGATAAAGAGCAGAAAAGCTACATGCTAAAACTAGTTCTTAGCAATATTTTTCAGTGAAAGAAATGTTTTCAGTAATTTTTAGGAACTTGCTCGAATGAAGACTTTGACAAATTTTAAAAAGAAAACCCTAAAAAGTCTCACACATTGTGTTTCAGATACAATATTTATCTCACTCACAGGTGAGTGAGAGTTATTAAGTTACAAAATGTACCATGAAAGAGATTTGAACATTTTTGAAGGCACTAGATCCAATTTTTCAGAGATAAGCAGGAAGAGTTTTAGTAAGTAAGCGCCCCACTCCTATCCTATCTGCCCAGAATCTAACTGAAAGTTTTAACTGTGCCAATCAAAGACTTCCTCAATCATGTACTTCAAGAGTTTGAATGTCTAGTACCTTTTCTGGTGCCTCCTCCTTACTTTCATCCAGGTACACCAGTTTATTTCTATAAGAAAGCCCTGTCCAGAGTGGTAAGAACAGATCCAACTAACTAGATTTCCATGTTGCTGTGCCACAATTTACTGGAGGTGGGACAGAAAAGGAGGAAGTTAGTAATAAGTGGATCACCTGCTTAGATTGTGTGCCTCTTGTTCTCTGACCATCACATGTTGTACTTTTCAACATTTATGTTACTGAGAGCAAATAAACAAAACAAGGTACATCACATCCCCATTTTGAAAATTCAATGATTTTATTAGTATCATGAATTTGGTACAGCAGAATGGAAAGGTTCAGCCCATGGCAGCCTGCTCTATGATTTTGAGAAAGTTAACCTCTATAAAATTCCAGCACTATCCTTCAATTTAGAAGACTCCATTATCAACTAACCCTAAATTGTTTTAGAAGTTAGAACTTAAGAATAATTTTGTAACCTTTTCATACCTCAAAACATTTTACAAACTAAACTCTAATTAAAAAGATGCTCAGTATTGCTAGCTATCGGAGAGATGCAAATTAAAAACACAATGAAATACCACTTCGCACCAGTCAGAATGGCCATCATAAACAAAGCAACAAACAACAAGTGTTGGAGAGGTTGTGGAGAAAAGGGAACCCTAGTGCACTGTTGGTGGGATTGCAGACTGGTACAACCACTGTGGAAAGCAGTATGGAATTTTCTAAGAAAACTAAAAATGGATCTACCTTTCGACTCAGCAATTCCACTGCTAAGATTATATCCTAAGAACCCTGAAACACCAGTCCAAAAGGACCTCTGCACCCCAATGTTCATAGCGGCACAATTTACAGTAGCCAAGTACTGGAAGCAACCTAGGTGCCCATCAGTAAATGAATGGATCAAAAAACTATGGTACATTTACACAATGGAATTCTATGCAGCAGAAAGAAGGAAGGACCTCCTGCCCTTCACGACAGCATGGATGGAACTGGAGAGCATCATGCTAAGTGAAATAAGCCCGGTGGTGAAAGACAAATACCATATGATCTCACTTTTAACAGGAGCCTAGTCAACAAAACAAACAAACAAGCAAAATATAACCAAAGACACTGATATTGAGAACAGGCTGACAGTCACCAAAGGGGGGAGGGGAGGGAATTTCAGGGGAAAATAGGAAAGGTTTGCAGGAACAAGTATAAAGGACACATGAACAAAAACTAGGGGGCAGGAGTGGAAATGGGAGGGAGGTGGGGAGGGCTGGGGCAGTGGGCTGGGATGGGAGTAAAAGATAGAAAACTATATAAGAACAACAAGTAAAATAAAATTTAAAAAAAAGAAAACCTTAAGGAGAAAATAAAATTCTATTTATAGAAAGCCATTTTCCAATCAACTTAATAGAAGTTATTCCCTCCTCTAAAATAAAATACGCTCAAAATGGAAGCATTAAATTTTCTCTAAGTATTAGAAACTACTCCCTTTAAACCCATAAAATTTTTATAAAGAAAATTAATTAAGCATAGTAGAAATTAAGTGTATATTTTTAAATTATATAATCAGTAGGTGTTCATTACAGTGAACTAGAGAACAAAAATAAGCAGTACATGTATTTATACTGAGCCTTGTTTTTTTCATTTATAAATTCAGGATAATAATGTGTACACTACTGGGTTCTTGGGATTAAATAAGATAGATAGAAAGATAGGTAGATAAGCCCAGAATCACACCACTGTTAATAATCAGAAACAGTTAATAACAATTTCTTGGGTTTTATCAATGAACTATATTACTGTACTTTTTCTTTTGATCCAAGTGCTGTCCAAGTTTATTTAGACGGGAAAAACATCAAGTACCTACTAAGCAAATGGTTAAATAAAATGAGAAAACGTCACTTTCTCTTCAATTAAAAAAAAAAGAGATTTCTAAAATTCTCCTCTGTATATCTTCCCAAATAAAAGTTACTAGAGATCTTAAGTGTAGGACTAAGGATAAATTTTATTTGTTAATAATTATTTCTTAAATCATAGCACCTCAATTTAAGGAGTGATTTCAAAGCCCTTTCCTTTGGATCCCTTCCCCATTATGTCACTACCTCATATACTGTTTCAGTCTTACCTGTATCTCTTAGTCTGATATCTAAAATTGGAGGCAGCAAGTAACTTAGAGGTTACATACTTCTCTCCAGGAGGTATGGGAATGACTTTTAATGTTAATTCATATTGTATAATTTTCTGTTCTCTCCTCCAGAAATAGGGTAGAGGGCTGCTACATACAGCAATAGACAAAACAAATACGATGAAAGATTTAAGTGTCAAACCCTAATAATAATGAAAGTTTAAGCAATTTATATATCCTAAGCAAAGATTTTTATTAATAAAATAAGGTAAATAAAAAATCTACATTTCTGGTTTACTGAACTAAATAAAGAATATGTAAGTTTTAAGATTCATACAAAAATTTAGTTTGGAGGTTAAATTTTAGTCAACTACCTCCAAACCTTTTATTTGTTAACCAATTTTTTCAGTATAATTTACATAAAACAAAACACAAATAATGAGTCTGATGATAAGTGTGTACATTTATGTGACAAATATTAGCCAACAATCAAAATAAAAAAACATTCCTACCACCACCCAAACCTTTCCTCCTACCTCACTGCAGTCAGCCTCACCAACCAAAGCCTCAGGCCACCATTGCTTTGCTTCTGTCTCTCCAGACAGAATTTGTTTCTTCCAGATTTTCACCCAAACTGAATAAATACTCTCTTGTGTTTGACCTCTTTCGCTCAGCAGAATGCCTTTGAGATTCATCAATGATGGTGTGTCAGTCAGTAGTTCCTTCCTTTTTATTGATGAATAATCTTCCGTTATGGAATACACCAATATTTCCTTATTCTTTCATTATTTGAAGTTTTATGTGGATGCACAATTTCATTTCCCAAAGGATAAATATTGAATAGAATTGCTGAGCTGTATGCTAAAGATATGTTTAATTTTACATGGAACTGCCAAACCATTTTCCAGAAACGGTTGTTCCATATTATATTCCTACCAGTACTGTGTGAGACTTCCAGTTGTTCCACCTCTTTACCAACACTTGGTAGTGTCAGTCTTTTTAATCTTTGTCATTCTAGTAGACATGTAGTGGTATCTCACTGTGATTTTAATTTGCATTTTTGAGTGACTTTTCCACTGATATTGACCATTCTTATATCTTTTTTTCTGAAGTGTCTATTCAAATCTTTTTTAACTTTTAATTGGGCTATTAGTTTTCTTATTAATGAGTTGTTATAGTTCTTTATACACCCTGGACACAAGTTTTGTCAAATGTATTATATTGTGAATATCTTCACCTAGTCTGAGGCTTGCCTTCTTATTTTCTTTATAAAAGTAGAAGTTTATAATTTTGATGAAGTCCTATTTATCAATTATTGTTATGGTTCATCATTTTAAATGTTTGATGTAGAAAATATTTACCTATCCCAGTTCATGAAGAATTTCCCCCTATTATTTCTCCTAGAAATGTTATGATTTTAGGTTTATAATTCCCTTTTCAGTTGATTTATATATATTATAAATACATATCATGTCTATCAGCTTCATGTACTTTCACATGGATATCCATCACTATTTGTTGAATAGACTATCTTTTCTTCATTCTATTTCTTCAAAGTTACCTTGGTAATTTTGTCAAAAATCAATTAATCCTGTGTGTGTATCTTTATTTTTAGGCTTTCTATTCTGTTTTATTGCTTTATATGTCTATCCTTTCACCAAAAGTCATAATAATGTAGCTTTGAAAGAGATCTTGAAATCAGTATTTTAAGTCTCCAAACTTGTTCTTTTTCAAATATTCCTGGTATTGTCCTTTTTAAGGTCTCTTGATTTGATATGAATATAATTACTTCACCTTTCTTAGGATTAGTACCTGTATATCCTCCTCAATCAAATTTTACTTCGAATTTGTCTTTTTATTTAAGTATGTTCCTTGTAGAGAAAGTATAGACTTTTGGTCTCAGATCCATAATGTTAAGAAACAAAGTTTAATGACCTGCTTTGACTGATTTTTTTCCACTGGCTTAGCATAATGGTATAATAATAATTAATAATAATATATTTACAATGCATCAGGAACTATGATAAGTGCCTTTTAAAAATATCTCATTTGGCCCTGTCTGGGTGGCTCAGGTGATTAGAGCATCGCCCTCTGCACCAAAAGGTTGTGAGTTGAATTCCTGATCAGGGTACATACCTAGATTGAGGTTCAGTCCCCAGTAGGGGCATGTATGGGAGGTTTCTCTCTCACATCAATGTTTCTCTCTCTCTCTCCACCCCACTTCCTCTCTCTTCTTGGGTGAGAATTTAAAAAAAAAAAATCTCATTTTTTCATCATAAAAATAATACAAAGGAGGCATTATCAACACCATTTTATGGATGTAGAAAATGGACTCAAAGAAATTAAATATCTTGATCAATATCACACAACTAGAAAGTAACAAATTTGCAACTCAATCCAATCCACACTGGCCTAAGGATGCCAAAGTCTCACTTGTTACACATATCAATATTCCGCCCTTCGACTGACTTGGTGCTATGATCTGTAGGTTTTTCTTGCTTTTTTGTATTAACATAAAAATCACATGGCTTGGTTGAATTTATAGTTAATAGATTTCATGATTAACTTCATGAAATGAGAAATACCTAAAGGTAGCAGGGGAACTGACTGGAGGGTGAGAAACAGGGAGTATCAATCACCCAGGTAAAACTCCTGGGGAAAAGATAAGTCTTAAATTTGGACTGGGTGAAGCTGTACTCTCAGTCATAAGCTGCTTAAGTGGCACTTATAAAAATAACAATAAGCGTTTATAGAAAAAAATCATGAGACCTAAAAAAACTAAACATCTGGAACAAAGCTCCATTTCTCTATCTTAAGAGAAGCTCTGACTCAAGACAACATGCAGTCTAAAACTTATGGGGAATTTGGTTTTTGAAAGAGAATAAAATATCAACAATTTCAAGTCTGAGTTTTTGAATGAACTGTCTGCTACGTGAAGATATTTAGTCATGAGTTCAGATGATGCTGAAGCAATCAATGCAATTGTCATTATCAATGGGAGACTGGAGTCTGACGTCAGTAACATGACATTCTGGGAGCATAAAAATCCATTCACTACAGAAGTCAGAGTTAATGCATATACACAAACTATTCTGGGTTTTTTTAGATTATTTCACTATTCTCCCAACAGTATAAACATAATTACCTGCAATTTTAGACTCCAGTTTTTTTGTCCTTGGTAATAATATTTGAAGCAGAAATGACACAAGCAGATTTTGAGAAGATGCATTAGTATGGAGATGTAAATCCAAGGACAGCATAAGGGGAAGGTCTAAACTCCCCAACTAATGAGCAATAATATAATGCATACTTACCACTGCACTGAGTTTTCTAAAAAAATTTGTTCAACTGGATTTCCAACAAGATGACTTAAAAAAACGCTCCTTATTAGTACAGCATAAGATTAAAATCATATGCCACCCTTAATTAAAGTTGGAACGTGAAGCAGCTCTGGGTCTTTTCCAAAATTCTATAAGATGAGCTAATTTTTTTTATCCAATATTTCAGATTCATCTGAAAAAGGAGATGGTTATATAAATAATAAAAAGAGAGACAAAATTTAAATAGAAGAGTATATTTTCCTTTAAAGTCTATATCATAGCCTTTGATATACTAATATTATCGTGGGAAAATACTCCTGAAGCTATTTGTTGAGTATAATTAGGATACTACATCTACATGCAAAGTTAATCATATTATAAATATGAATATTATAAATAATTTTCATATTAGAGAAGCCAGTTCATTAATTTCCGTAGTATCTCAGGTATATAACTAAAAGAACAAAATGATCAACCTTGTAAACTGTATACTATAAAAACCATGTAACTTCTTCTTATTAACTACTTTTAATCAGTTTGTATATTTCATATTTATATTTTATATATAAAATATATTTTGTGTTGCATAAGAGATAACAAAGATTACCCCCGTGCACTGAGCTATTTGCCTAGGACCCAATATTTGAATTGGGGACTGGTATTTCTCAGTATTCAAATGTTTTCCATGTTTCTCTCTCCTATCCTTAAATATCTCCATTAGGGAAAATAGCATTTATAAGTATCATTTTACAGTAAGCAAAATTTCATCGTCATTAAAGTGACCCATGTAATAAGAAAGATGGATAAGACAAAAGTTCACTGTTTCCATAACACACAAGGAAAGAAGGAAGTGCAATACATTTGATGGCTCCTGCAGAGTACATGGAAACTTTGTGTTTAGAAACAGGGAGACCTGTAACCCCTAGAGCTGACATCTGGAAGCCTTTTGATCTGTGCCACTGGCTCTCTGTGATCCTTCAGGACAGTCATCATGTCTCTTCACTCTAAAATGTAATTGCAAGCACAGGTAATATTACCGAATTCTATATGTAATACTATTAACTGTTGTCTTTGTTAAATAGAAACTGGACAGCCTATGTGACATGATTGAAAACTGCTCACAGAACAGTCTATCAACCTTATTTGATACTTGATAGAAGAAGACATGGTGGGGAAAACTATGTTAAACTGAAGTGGTGAGACAGTAAAATTCCATTTTCGGTCAGCTTTTCATAATTTTTTAATACATGTCAAATGTACCCTCTTTTGCAATACAATCAAATAGCTAGTGTTTGGTATATATTCATGGAGGCAATTTTTTCTAGGATTTTAGGTGAAACTATCCATCGCCTTACAATTAATAGCTGCTCTCAGTGAAGAGTAGATTTAGCATGGGGATGATTTCAATGTTTGGCACCCTGGAATAGTAGATACTCTAGCCATCCTAGTTTCTAAGAGCCTGCTCCAAAGGATTTTATTAACCACAAAGTCAGTGCAAAATAAATAGATAACTTGTAGGTAATGGTAAAGATATAAAGTCTTTTCTAACTGTAGCTAGAAAGGAGTTCAGGGTACTTTTATTCCACCTCACACTTTACAGGTGAAGAATTTGAACTCAGGTGATTGAGTGACTCCCTTAACTAATTAATAGCAGAGCTGACCCAAAAATATGTCCTGACTCCCACTTATACATGCTCCTCACTAAAACAACACTAAAAATAACACTATCTTTTGGGAGGGGAAGCAGAGCAAGATTCCTGACCAATAATAACAACAACAGCAAAAGGTGTTGTTCAAGGAAAAGTCTTTTGTAATAACTCCAAATTTCCATGTGTGCCTCACAACCTTTCATTTAGCTCTGCATGTCTGTTTGAGCTGGTCTATTAAATGTATAACAGGAAAACAATTTAACCCAAAGGAAAGAAAGATAAAGACTTGCTATGATAATAGATTACCAACAGGAATTTTCTGGACGCATACACATTTACAATCAAGGAGTCTCACTTGCAATTAAAAACAGGTGCAGATCAACTGGCTTCATTTTAGTAAAATTAACCAAGAGAATTTCCATTTATCTTCATCACCTATTTAGGGCTATATCACTCACACACACACACACACACACACACACACACACACACACAGAGTAATTACACTTACAACAAGGTGGCTAATAGGAGAAAAATATAATTGAATATTTTACTGATCCAGAAGTATCAATTCAAATAACTGAAATAAAGATTTTAAAAATTCTAAGTTAAGCTTGAAGAAAATCATGCTGCATGAGTAGCTGAAGTCAGTTTTAACTGCTAGAATTTAGTGTCAGGAAATTTTTCATAAGAAAAGTGATACCTCAACTGGTAATTTCCAATTGCAATTAAAATACTACAGCTGGAAAAACATACATATTGGAATTCATAAAATTCCCATGAAAATGAGAAGAAATCTTTTCCTAGCTTAAAGTAAATGTGGAAAAGACATTAGGTACTGTCATAATGTAAACTGAAGCCTGGTATCTTTACTCTATTATTAATGTGGAAATAGTGACTTAACAGGTAAAAACACTTGCACAAGAGCAGTCTTCATCTTGTAAAATACTAGAAGTTAAGCATCCAAAAGAAGCATTAAAATAAAAAATAATATTAGTACTACTAAATAGGTAACCTTCAATATAATCATTCTTTACAAATATGAAAGAGGAAGTAACAGGTTAAAACAAGAGAAAGTAAATATCTCCTTGAAAAATAAGAACTCATTGGTACACAAGATATAGTATGTAACCATAAAATAGGTGGAATGCATTTTCATCATTTTTATTATTATTCTATTACCATTGTCCCAATTTTTACCCCTTTGACTTCCTCCACCCATCCCACCGCCCAACTTCCACAGTCAATTCTCACACTGTTGCCCACATCCATGGGGCATTCATGTATGTTCTTCAACTAGTCCCTGCCTCTTCTTTCCACCATTACACCCCTCTCCCCTCCCCTCTGGTCACTGTCAGGCATGTGCCCTGACAGGAAATCAAACCAGTGACCTCTTGGTTTGCAGGCCAGCACTCAATCCACTGAGCCACACCAGCCAGAGCTGGAATACATTTTCAGTTAATATACTATGAAAGATTGGATGAAAGAGTCAGTAATTGTTTTCTTAATAACTCCTATTTTTAACCATACATCTCTCAGGAATCTAGATAAAAGTTATTTTTTAATCTTTATAAAAATATCTTGAACTCTCTGAAATAGACAAACACCACAATAAAATATTAATAACTTACAAGTATGTGGCATATTACCCAATAAACCTAGTCATGAACATATCCAAACAAGAAAAGAAATAAGAACAGAAAACCACATATCTTGGATGACCTCTTTACCAAACCTCAGAGAGATAGTGGAAAGAAAAAAATTGATTTAAGAAAAAGAAAATCTTCAAAAATTTGAGTCATGGAACTTACTCAATTTTAAGGATTTTTTTTCTTTCCTCTAGTAAAAACTATTTAGATTTTACACAAATGCCATATAAATAAGACTATTCAACTTTTACATATTTTTTTCATATTCCTCATTCTACTACTATCCTCCTAGTCACCGGGCTATGGATTGGCTGTAGTAACTTTCAATTTTATATTTAATTTTGCTGAACTCTTTTAATCTGATTTCCATTTTGGTAAAAAAAAAAAAGTTTAAAAATAATTTTAGTTTTCCTTTTCTCAATAAAAGCATATCTTGCCATGTTGGTAGTGAAACTGTTAAACAGGTGTTTCACTTTAGGGGTAAGACTGAAGGAGGTGATCATTTAATTATGCCTAATTAGATCATTTAATTGGACCTTTATGTCATCACCCAACTACCAATGTCCTCCAGTAGATGGGTTCTAGAAGAAACCTCATCTAACTTCTTTGTACTTTTTGGCTAGTAGGTATCCAAAAAATGTTTGTTGAGTTCCTATTTCTTTATTTTCCAAAGACTACATATCTAATATGGTTACGATTATTTGACTACAAAGGAAAATCATGTGTGTTCCAGAGCAGTTATCAGCTGCCTAACTTTTTCCAACTATTCTTTTCTACTACACACAATTTGTGAAGAACTGGTAGCTGACTCATCAGTTTGATTGTCGAGACTTACCTATACTCCACCAACCTATTCAACCAAACAATTTTGGTGCATCTCATTTTGTTTCAAGGAGTACCCTAAAAGACTTCATATAGGAAGAAGTTGGTGGACATACTGTTGGGAGAATTCTTCCTGAGAAAACAGCATTAGTATTTTTCTAAGGAACTTCAAGTTTCACAAAGGGACCAAACACAGTGGAGAAATTCATATTTCTCTCTCTCTCTCTCTCTCTCTCTCTCTCTCTCTCTCTTTCTCTCTCTCTCTCTCTCTTCAATTGTTCAAAGCTGTTTTATTTGTAGTAGTCAATCTGGAAACAACCCCAGTAGTAATCTAGAAACAACACCAAAACAGGAAAGTGGATAGATAAATAGACATATGATCATATAATAGAATACTACACAGGAACAAAAATGAACAAAATACAGCTGTCCACAATTACATAAATAAACCTCATAAATAATATTGTAACACAAAAGAAGACATATTGTGTGAGCCCATCTACACATAATTTTAAATCAGAAAAATATTCTATGTTGCTAAAACTTAGATTAGTGGTTGCCTTTGGCAGGGGGGAGGAGATATAAAAATTAATAAAGGAGACCTTAACCAAGATTGGAGTTGGGAGGGCCTATAGGGCTAGCTCTGATACTCTATCACCGCTAGGTTGCCCAAAACAGGAAGAGACGCCTTACATCTCCACTGGAAAATATTTTAAAATCTACTATCCCAGCAGGAGGAAGGAAGATTTTCTCCTCCCCTAGCAATAGCTGGACCAATGAGAGACTCTCACAACCCAGCCAATAAAAAGCCATTACACTTTGAATCATAGTTTCCTCCAGTGGATTTTTGTTTATAACAGCTCCTCTCAACTAAGGAAAGAAAAGAAACTGGAGAGGTTGTGGAGAAAAGGGAACCCTAGTGCACTGTTGGTGTGAATGCAGACTGATACAGCCACTATGGAAAACAGTATGGAATTTCTTCAGAAAACTAAAAATGGAACTGCTTTTTGACCTGGCAATTCCACTGCTGGGATTATACCCTAAGGATACTGAAACACCAATTCAAAAGAACCTATGCACCCCAATGTTCATAGCAGCACAATTTATAATAGCCAAGTGCTGGAAGCAGCCTAAGTGCCCATCAGTAAATGAGTGGATGCAAAAACTATGGTACATTTACACAATGGAATACTATGCAGCAGAAAGAAAGAAGGAGCTCCTACCCTTCACAACAGCATGGACAGATCTGGAGAGCATTATGCTAAGTGAAATAAGCCAGGTGGTGAAAGACAAATACCATATGATCTCACCTATAAGTGGAACCTAATAAACAAAACAAACAAAATATAATCGGAGACACTGAAATAAAGAACAAACTGACAGTAACCAGAGGGGGGGAAGGAGGGAGATAATGGCAGAAAAGAAAAGAATGGTAGTCAGGAGCATGTATAAAGCACATATGGACAAAACCAAAGGGACCCAAAGGGGTGTAGGATCGAGGGTGGGAGGTGGGGATGGGTGGGGCAGGGAGGAGTGGTGGGAGGAAAATGGAGACAACTGTATTTTAACAACAATTTTTTAAAAAAAGAAATTCTCTTTTCTAATACTTTGCAGATTGATATGGAGAAACAAGATGTTCCAGCAGGAAGGAGACAAGACACCTGGGGTTGAATGCCCTGAGAAGAGATCTGAGCACAAATAAAAGTAAACTCAAGGTTTTTTTCTTCCTCAGAAGCCCCTGTCAGCAGCTGTCTGTTATAGTTTCCATCCAATGCAAATTCAAAATGTCTGTGAAAAATGGGACCCATCTGCTAAGCTCATCTCAAAGGCAGAATTACATGATTCCTTCTGTGTCTCAGAAAATGGCTCATTTCTAGATGTGTTAAGAATGTGTGGGATAACTTTAGATGGAATTCTACAGAGGATTATATCTCTTTTCTACTAAATAATTGGAAAGGTTATTTTATAGCAAAATACATTTGATATTGAAACAAATATTTTCAGTAAACGGAACATGGGCTGCTTAATCACATATAATTAAAGATGAGTCTGCTGTATAGGTGATGCAATCATGTAGGCAAGTGAGTAAGGGCCAGAGTCTGTTTCCAAGGTTAAGTTCAAGCCATGGACATTTCATGAATTTCCTACTTCAGAGAAATATGTGAAATTGTTTTGGGGGGGTCTGATAGATCTGACTATGAGTTGATGTAGCCCTTGAAAGCTCTGAGATACTGGAGAAGTTATTTAATCACTATGAACTCACTTTACCCATCTGGAAAAAGAAAATAATATTCATCCCAAATGGTCATAATAACAAGTAAAGGAAAAAGCAGGTGAAAAAGCCCTTTGCCAAAATATATATAGTAAAACTTCTCTCTCCTCCGTTCCTCCTTTCCTCCCTCACTCCCTTTCTTCATCCTTTTTTTCCTTCCTTGTCTTTCAAAAGCAAACATAAAAAAATCTTTATGTGGCTAGATGTATTGAGCATCATAGGTGGTGTGGTTCGATTAAGGCCTGGGCCTTTGCCTAGAAAAGAGAAACAGAGACTGGAGAAGAATATGAATGTTCGAATGTATGTTGCTGAGAGGGAGAGCAAGAAAGTCCTTTCAAGACCCTCCCTCTCTGTATCCTGTGTCATTAATTTCCTGTGCCTCCTGGATCACTCCCCTCAGCTTACAAAACACCATTATTTCTTCCATCTTAATACCATTCTTACTTCCCACTACAGCTACTGCCTATTTCTAAGATCCCTCTTATAGCCAAGTTCTTCCCCTTGAGATTTATGTATTCTCTCCCTCTCCCTCCCTCTCATTCCTCTACTCTCATTCTCTCCTAAATCCTTGCTAGTTCAGCTATTTTACCACTACTACACTTAAATTGCTGTCATGGATATTACCAGTGACAGTTACTTTGCAAAATTCAGTGGTGAGTTCAGATACCCATCCTGGTCTTGGTGACATTTGACACTGTTGATCATTCCCTCCTCTTGAAACAATGTCTTCCTTTGACTCCCAGGACACACACTTACCTGGCTTCCTCCCATATCATTGGCTGCTCTCTCAGTCTTCTGAGTTGGTTTCTCCTCATCTCCTGACCTCTTACAGTTTATAAGACCCAGATTTCTGTTCTTGATTCAGTCTCCTATATCTTTCATCAGTGAGGCCATTTAGTTTTGATATTAAATGTCATATACATTAGCTTATAATTCCAAATTTATATCTCTTACCCAAATTTGTCCCCTGAGATCCATACCTTTTTATATCCAAATGCCTGCTTCTAGCATCCCCACTTGATGGCCAATAGGTACCTCAAACTTAATATGCCTGAAACCTAACTCCTGGGCTATCCCCCCAAACCTGGTTCTCTGTAGTTTATCTCATCTCGGAGGATGGCAATCCCATTTCTGTTGCTCAGGTTTAGTCCTTCTTGACTCCTCTCTTCCTTTTACTCCTTTATGTCTAATCCATAAGCAAGTTGCATTGTCTCCACCTTCAAAATACATCCAGAATCTAACTACTCCTTACTACCCCACGGCTACTACCCTGGCCCATGCTGTCATCATCTCTCAGTTTATTTTAATAGCGTCCTCCCTAGTTCTGTTGCCTCTCAGAATTCACTGTCCAGAGGCCAGAGTGATCCTTTTAAAATGTCATTTTGGACTTCTGGCCAAAATGGAGGTGTAGGTACACACACTGTGCCTCCTCTCACAACCAAAATTAAGGACAACAAAAATTTAGAATCAAAAAAACAATTTGAACAGATAGAAAATTGAATTGTACTGACAAGGATTCACCCAGACCGGTAAGAGAGGCAGAGTTGGCGGCCAGCAAAGAGGGACTGCGGCAGGAAAAAGCAGTGGCTAGTGGTCCCGGATGTGCAGGGGGTGGTTGGCACACCCAAGGTGCACAGGCAGTGGTTACCAGGTGTGGGTAGGCAACAAGCAGACCAAGCGAAGAGCACAAGGCGGCTGACTGTCACACATTTGTGCGCAGATAAACCAGGCAAAAATGGGCAGCGAGACAGACTGCGCAACCCAGGCCTCCAGCGCTGGGAAATAAAGCCTAAAAGCACCGATTGAAAACACTTGTGGGGGTTGAGGTGGCAGGACAGACTCCCAGCCTCACAGGAGAGTTTTTGGAGAGACCCACAGTGTCCTGGAATGTACACAAGCCCACCCACACAGAAATCAGCACCAAAAGGGCCCAATTTGTTTGGGGAAAGTGGTGGAAGGGACTGGGGTCTGAGAGAGCGCAAAGCAAACGAAACACCATTGTTCCCTCTTGGACCTCACCCCAACATACAGCATCACAACATAGCAACTGGGCTGCCCTGCCCTGGGGAACACCTAAGGCTCCTCCCCTTACTACGTAAAAGTTGTGACCAGACCAAAAAAAAAAAGAAAGAAAGAAAGAAAGAAAGAAAACCAAAAATGGCTCAAACAGGAGAACAGATCAAAGCCCCAGAGCCAATTCATCTAAGCCACCAAGAGATAGCCAACCTATCGAATGCACAGTTCAAAGCATCAGTTCAAGGTCATCAGGTTGGTCACAGAATTTGTTGATTTTGGTCGCAAATTAGATGAACAATTGAAGGCTACAATAACTGAAATGAAGGGAATCAACAGTGATGGAAGGAAAACCGGAACCCAAATCAATGGAGTGGACCAGAAGGAAGAAACAAACAAACAAACAGAAAAGAATGAAGAAACAAGGATTCAAAAAAATGAGGAGAGGCTTAGGAACCTCCAGGACATCTTTAAATGTCCCAACATTCGAATTATAGGGGTACCAGAAGGGGAAGAAGAAGAGCAACAAGTGGAAAACTTATTTGAACAAATAATAAAGGAGAACTTTTCCAATCTGGCAAAGGAAATAAACTACCAGGAAGTCCAGGAAGCTCAGAGAGTCCCAAAGAAGTTGGACCCAAGGAGGAACACGCCAAGGCACATCACAATTACATTAGCCAAGATTCAAACGAAGGAGAGAATTCTAGAAGCAACAAGGGATGAGGGGACAGTCACCTACAAAGGAATTCCCATCAGGTTGTCAGCTGATTTCTCAAAGGAGATCTTACAGGCAAGAAGGGGCTGGAAAGAAGTATTCCAAGACATAAAAGTCAAAGACCTACATCCAAGATTGTTCTATCCAGAGAAGCAGTCATTTAGAATGGAAGGGAAGATAAAGCACTTCTCAGATAAGGTCAAGTTAAAGGAGTTCATCATCACCAAGCCCTTATTATATGAAATGTTAAAAGGACTTATCTAAGAAAGAGAAGATAAACAATATGACAGTAAAAACACAGCAAACTCATAGATATTAACAACCACACCTCAAACAAAAGCAAACTAAGCAAACAAACAGGAGCAGAAACACAGAAATGGAGATCACATGGAAGGTTAGCAACAGGGGAGTGGGAGGAGGAGAGAGGGGGGAAAAGGTACAGAGAATAAGGAGCATAGATGGTGGGTAGAAAATAGACAGGGGGAGGGCAAGAATAGTGCAGGAAAAGTAGAAGCTAAAGAACTTATGACACGTGGACATGAACTAAAGGGGGGAATGTGGGTGGGAGGGGGTTGTGCAGGGTGGAGGGGAATGATGGGGAAGAAATGGGACAACTATAATAGCATAATCAATAAAATATATTATTTTAAAAATGTCATTTTGTCAAAACCTTTTAGAAACTTCCACTGCACTTTCAATTTCAAAGTATTTACCTTTGCCCTATGTGATCTGGCCTCTTTGAGTGCATATGCTCATGCACATGCACACACACAGCTGATACTCTATCCTTCTTCCTTGCTTGTATGTCTCCTTATCATTACACATGTCCTTACTGATTTTTGTTCAGTGTCTTCTCCTTCACACATACACAAGAACATAAACTCTGCAAGGATTGGAGTGTTTATTTGTTCTACTCACTGATATATCCATTGTGCTTCAAAGAGTACCTGGCATATAACAGGTGCTAAAAATATATGTATTGAATAAATTAATGATTTTTTTCTATCATGAGAGTTCTACATATTTTTATACCTGATAGACCTGGTCATGCAAAGCAATAATACCCTCTTATCAGCACACCACAACAGTTTACAAAATGAAAATAAAATAAACCAACTAAAATGCTTCATGTCTTAGTTCTTCCAAAAATGTTTCTTGGCAAGGCAAATGAGCCAAGCACCTGATTCTCTCCCAGAGGAGAAAAGACAACGCAAATACTTGAAGCATGAACATTAACAGAATCAGATGCCCTAGGTTTCCCTGGGAACTGCATCCAAGTCCACACTACCATTGCCTGTAAGCCTAGAATGCCTCAGTCCTCATCCAATCTGTCAGAGTTTCTTTTCCTCCAATTTCTTTTTCCTTGAAGATTCTCTATATTATTAATATGCATTACTTCTTTCAATTGGGTGGACTCAAGAGAATCACATCTCGTTGGATAAAATGACAATAATGGTGAGTGCAGTAGAAGCAGCTAATGCATATGCACCACGATAAATATTTTGCCCACATTATGTCATTTAGTGTTAACAATAGCACCCAGAGCACTAGCACCCTAAATAGACTATTTGAAATAGTTTTTCATCTCAACACAGTAAATAGCAGAGTTGAATGTTGTAAGTCCTCTTAACTGCCAGCTAATAGAAATCACCTTTAAATTTATTAAAAATATTAATTTCCAGGGCACTTCCCTGGACACTCTCATTCATCAGGATCTGCGTGGAGCTGGGAATCTGTGTTTTTAACAAGGGTTCGGGGAAATTTTTTTTGTAAGTGTGGGAAAGACTATATTCATTACTCTGCCTCTCCATTGGGCAGTTTGATAATTACAAATTGAAAATGACAGAGAGAACTGCTGGTTTATAATGTGCTTCCTAGTGCACTCGCTCCACTAATCAAGATGAAAGCTTTTATCAACTGTTTTGTGCTATGCTATACAATAGGATGTCACAGATGTGTGCGGGTTGTTGTATTTAAATTTCATTTATTTCCTACATTGACAGCAATCAACTAGATCACCAGACACATTTCACTCTCTCTCATTAGGACTTTACTAATACTAATTACTTTACTAATTACTTTACTTTACTAATTTCGATACCCAAAATACTCACATGATTCCAAATCAGTTACGTTTTCGGCAGAAGTTGTTCACATCATGTGTGCCTTTTCTTACCTTCTCTGAGTCTACACCTTGTCTTCTCCCATCTGGGTGTTTAGTAGTGAGATGCACCCACTTCATTACCAGCCCTGAACTACAGGTGATGAAAAGGTCGGAAAAAGGATGATAGAAGGTCTGGGGCTCTCACACAAAAGCAGTTTCTTCCCTTACTGTGGAGAAAAATAAAGAAAATGGCAAAATACACAACTAACTGTATGAATGCATGGCACTAATTATATAGAAACACAATTAAAATAATGGTTAGAGAAGAAAGCAATTTGGTGTGTTGTGAAGAGTATTTCCCACTTCTTGTTCAATAAAACCTCAGAACTCTCATTGATGAGAAATATCATTGAAATAAAATATACTTATGGAAACCAATCTGAGACCAATTGCTGTATATGGACAGATACTGGGGTTAAAATGGGTCCATGACAAAGAAAGAACTCATAGCTAAATAGCTTTCTCACTTGGAGCCCTTATGTTCTGATGACATGTGTTCTAATCTCTAGAGGAAAAAATTGATTTAAGCTCATTTTGTTCTGTCTTTTAGGCATCAGTTCTATATTCGAATATCAATTTTCCATGCTAATGAGATGTCATGAAATGTTTCTATTAATAATCATGTAGATCCAATGTCAATTCCACAAACTAATTGCATACCAACTTTTTAGTATGTTCTAAATAAAAATCTGTACACCCCCCCCAATTCATGATTAAGAAAGGTGGTATTTATTTTCCATGTTATTCTTTTCTTACAAATTACATTTCTTAGTCTCTTGAACCATGGGCTATGGGGTTCCTTCAATTCTTATCTTGTCTACCCAATCCCTTGGTCTTGATTTTGTACTTGACAAGTTGCCCACCCAGCCTGTCTCAATTCCCGTTGGTAAAAGTAAGAACAGCATTGCAAACAACCCACTAGGTAACTGAGAAGAGGTTCTAATAAAGAACTTCTAGGAGTTTTCAACACTCATATTTGGTTCTAATTACTGAATAGCATTAGGGTGGGCCCAAGGATTCGATTTCAAAAGAACAATGGAGCAATAGTAGGGGTGGGCAGTGAGCTCCATCTTTGTAAAGGCACAAGTGGGTTGAAAGTTTTCCTTAGTCTTGAAAGCCTTAGTACAAGCACTAGAAACACTACCATGTGTCCAGATCAAGGGAGTCATAATATGAAATTACAGAGGAATAAAATTCAAAATTAATAAAGAATTTTTAAATAACCTGGATTGTTGTGGCATCACACATATACATAAAGTGTAACAGGCATAATGAGAAAAGAAAATGAAATTGAATGAACAAAAATACAAAGTTGTTTTGAAAAATAGAATATATATTAATATATTCAATAAAAATCAATGATAAAATATTTATCAAAAATCAATATTTTGGCTTATTTCATTCTTCCATGTAATTCACATGTATTGAACATCAACCATTTGCTAACTGCTGGTGAAACAACTGTAATGTACAGTTGAGTCCTTACCTTATTGGAATGTACTCACGAGTAAAAGAAACAGCTCATTTTAGAATTTTAAGAAATAATTTTCTAGTGACTAAAAAAATTTAAAAAATATAAAAATAGTTCCTATCCTTAGCTATTGGTATTTTAAGTGACAAAAGCACATTAACATGCAGCACTTTCCTAAAACCAACTTTAAAAAAACAAAAAACTCATGATTTTTCTCTTTGAGATAAAAGACCCAGAGAAAATCTCAAAGAGGAAAAAGTGTTATTTACTGGAAACCTTTGGTACAGGGGATGAGGTGGGATGGATGGTGCCATGGGAGTCAGAGGTCTTCTACATGAAAGACAATAAGCATGATTCCCTGTGATCCACAACACATACAGCAGTGACTTCTAGGAAACACGCAACCAAAACAAATATGTCGCATATGAGTTAGGAACATAGATTCTGGAGTCAGATTCCCTAGTTCTGAATGCTCACTTAGACACTTAGAGTCTATACAATCTTTGACGAATAAACTCTGTATCTCAATTCCCTCACCTGTCAAATAGAAAGAGTTGTGTGTACTTGTGGTAGATAGGGAAAAATGCATATGAACCTTTACTCCCCTCTATATCTATTTTAGCTCCTCTCACCAAAAGGTGTAGTCTATCCCTCCCTCCCTCCCCTTGACTATAGGCTGGCCTTCTGATGCCTTTGGTCAACTGAATTCATTAGAAGTGACACTGCATCAGTTTTAGTTCCAAGGCCAGGTCTCAAGGGAACTTATTCTCCACTCTCTCCCAGGCTCCTGTACCCACCGTTTTAATTTGATGCATCCATCATGTCAACATGCTGCTGGCTGATGAGCAATCACGCAGACTAGACCAGTGAGTTAGCACAGTGGTCCCAGTTGAGACTCCAGGATATAACAAAGCTTAGATGAGATTATCAAAGCTTTATACCCCACCAACATCTCACAGAAGACACATCAGCTGATGCACTGACTAGTGAATAACAATTTAATGATTATGGCTTGAAGCCATTAAGTTTTAGGGTAGTTTCTTACACATCAAAAGCTAACTGATACACATCAGATAGGGTTAATGTGAGGATTAAATAAATCCAAAATAGTGTCTGGCATGTAGTAGCATAAAAATGCATAAAATAAAGGATTATGAAATCCAACTATTTGATCATCATTTTCACTCATGATTCTTCCCAATAGCATGGTGATTATTTTCGCCCCTACTAATCACTTATAAGCAACTTCTCAAAGCTAGCAATTGAGAAGTAAACTTTGGAAATATATTTATTAACATATTTATAATACTCAGTAGTCCCATATTCCTCTTCTCCTCAAGCCAGCAGCATAAAGATAGTACTCTTTAGGGCCAGAAATTCATAGTATCCTCTTGTGTTTAATAAACAATATAATTTTAATAGCTCTTTTAGCTATGTCAAAATTGGTTTGTTCTTTGTCTTAAACCTTAACACTAACAACTTATATGTTATTTTCAGTCCATTGTGATTCAGGAAAATTGTTTTATGCATGTGCATGAGATGAACTGTGAATATCTTACCCAGTCAATTTTAAGAATTTCAATCCAATTCTTATTTGTCTTTTATTAAACTTGGCTCTTGGGAGTTTCAAGACCTTTTACATCGTCCAAATGCCCTTTGGTAACTGCCACCCACATCTTTTTTTATGATATTGGTACTTTAGGTTAATGTTCATTTTGTAAGTAAAAAAATTATTGAAGAGAACACTGGTGTTTTTTCTCTGTGTATCTCTCTTTCTCTCTCTCAGATAATGTAAGTGAATTTGAGGTGTAATTTTATTTCTCTATCCAAATTCGTATACTTATTAAATATAGACATTTCACACTCAAATAAAGAACCTTTGATTTAATTGTATGTTTAAAAAACAGGCAAAGTTACTTTATTCTTTTAAAAATATCAATATCATCAATCATTTGAATGTACAGAAATAGCTGTTTCACTTCATATCAGATTCTATACTTCTAAAAGCTGCAGATCATCACACACACAAAATATTTACTGCCCAAATAACAATGTTATTTGGGAATTTATAGACTTAGCATGTAAAAAAAATTTGTAATATTGGCATTGCAAATAATCTGAGCACCAGAATGCAATTTGTTTTTTAACATTTTTGAAAATCTTGTAAGTCTTATGGGATTTACAAACTAGTATGTCCTCACTCCAGAATTCCATGTGATTACACCACATTGAGACACATTCTTTCACCTATTGTGAAAGGCAATAGGCTCAGGCCAACATTCAAAGTGCAGGCTTTCATGGGTTGGTGAAGAGCTGGAAGGACAAGTGAGAGTCTTATATTGAATGAATTAAATGAATAAAAAACTGATGCTCAAAGTACTTAATGATTCCCACAAAGTCACATCTTGGAAATCAGCGATAGAACAGGACTAGGTGCCAATTTTTATGACATCTCCTTTAAAAAATTAAATAATATGACAGTAGCATATCAAAGATTTATTAATTTAACACAGGTGTCAGTCTGAAATATAAGCCTGCTAACATTTTATATAGACCATTTTTGCTCAAAAATCACACACTAAATATTTTTTATTTTTCTGACCACCTTATCAGACATAATTTAGTATTTCTATTTTATAAATTATAAATTTGATGCTCAAAGAGATTAAAAGAAAGAAGGTTAAATTGGAAAAAGAGCTGTTAAAGATGATCTCCTGCCCTGCAAAATAATTCTTCATTTTGCAGAAAGAATTCTTCATTGTGGAATGAAGAATTTCATTCAATGATAGCTCTCCTAGTACCAAAATTTTAAAATACAATTCAATGTGCCCATAATGTTTCAGATAAATTCTTAAAGCATAAAGCAAGTGTTTCATTAGTAGCACCAGTTCATCTGGATTTCATCCTTCATTTTGCCTTAAGCTTTTATTAACATAATTCTGAGATTCAAGAATAGTTGTATAACAGAATAGTTTACTTTTCTTTCTACATGTTTTGCTTTTGTGTGTGTGTGTGTGTGTGTGTGTAATTTTGTTCTGTTTTACTTTAAATGGATTTACCAGTCTTTTAAAGGGTCTTGGTCTACTTTGAACAAATGCAATCACTCAAAAAATCAGTATATTTATTTTTTAAAAAACACTGATGGAAAACAAAAAGACACAGGAAATAAAAAGTATGGGACAATTAAAAATAATTAGCTGGAAAAAGTGAAAAATTTATCCCATGAAATTCTAACAATTTTTAACAAATAAGTTGGCTGCAGCCTGCAGCTGAGGTAAGCCTCACAAGCAACCTGTATTTCTGTCAATCTTCTGACCTAGGAGAGAAAGCCTTAGCAGCCTCTCATCTTACAGACCTGTGGTCAAAAGGGTCAGGTGGAGAATTTTGAGTTCATTATGCAGGTCCTAAAGCAAGGGTGTCTAACTCATTTACACCGGGGCCACATCAGCCTCATGATTGTCTTCAAAGGGCCAAATGTAATTTCAACTGTTTAACAGTTAATGAGTAGTTACATTTATGCAGTTCTAAAATTATTTCAGCCCTTTGAAGGCAACCATGAGGCTGTGAAAATGAGTTTGACACCCCTGTCCTAAAGGTAGCAGATCCTGAAATGAAGCAAGGAGCTTCATGGAATCATAACGATGACCTACAGCAAGCTCAGCTGCCATGGCTTTTCCCTTCCTGATAGCTGAGTATCCTCATAGTTTGCATTTTCACAGGACTGAGGAACAGAGGAAGGAAGGCTCACACAAAGGCTTTTATAGAGCATTTTCAGAGGAGTTTCCCATTGTTTTGACTGACCATGCCAATATTTTACTTAAAATCCTAGTGAGATTTTTATTGATAAAAATCTCACTAGGATTATAAGTAAATCCTTAGCCTAGTGCATAAGGTGTTTGGCTTGTGAAAGGCCAACATATGAGCACTACGTACAATACAAAAAAAGGAAACTAATCAATCCAAATCATTTTAACAGGTAGTAACAAATTATAACAGCAGTGAACTATAAAAAGAAACCCAACAATTCCTAGAGTTTTATCAAAGGGAAATACGTGTTTGTTAAACATTCCAAGAATATGATATATGTTCATGGTTTATAAAATCTCCACCTTTTTTCCAGTAGCTTATAAACTTCTCATGTGCTTGCATTAGATACTGGCATATTTCCTCTTAAATGTACCCCAAAGAAGCATATATAAATATCCAACATTTTTGCTGAGTATAGCTCCTATACCTACTTGTAGGGCATTCATAGGTATATGAAGATATGGCATTTATTATAAGTGATAACTCTGAGAGCTGGAAAATCTGGGCCTACAAAATACAAGGTCTGTCCAGTAAAAGTCCAGCCATTGTTAACATAAAAAGAATATATTTTTTTAATTTTTATTTATTTATTTTTAGAGAGAGGGGATGGAAAGGAGAGAAACATCAGTGTGTGGTTGCTTCTTGCACAACCCAAACTGGGGACCTGGCCCACAATCCAGGCATGTGCCCTGACTAGGAATCAAACCAGTGACCTTTTGGTTCACAGGCTGGCACTCAATCCACTGAGCCATACCAGCAAGAGCTAAAAAGAACTATTTGCATGACATTGATGTAACCTGGCAGCCAAGGACAGTGGACTGGAATGTGTGTGAATGAACAATGACCACTTCACTGTACTAGTCAGTGGAAGCAGTAGACGCCATTGAGTGAGCATGTATACTCTGTGCCTGTTGCATTCAAAATGACTGAGCAAGCAGAGCAATGAGTTTGCATCAAATTTTGCATTAAGCTTGAACATTCCTCCATGGAAACTATTTGGATGGTTCAGAAGGCTGCAGCGATGGGTAACTGGTGATTGGCAGCTTCATCACAATGCACCCACTCATGGATCCTGGTCCTGTGCAGAATTTTTTGGCAAAACATCAAATTACCCGGGTAATTTGATGATCAAATGACCCAGACCCCCTACAGCCCAGATTTGGTGCCCTGTGACTTCTGGCTTTTCCCAAAACTAAAATCACCTTTGAAAGAAAAGGGATATCAGATAGTTGATGAGATTCAGGAAAATATGACAGGGCAGCTGATGGCAGCTGGGAGAACTGTGTGAGGTCCCAACATGCCTACTTTGAAGGGGACTGAGGTGTCATTGTCCTATGTATAATGTTTCTTGTACCTTGTATCTTCTTCAATAAATGTCTCTATTATATGGCTGGATGCCTTCTGGACAGACCTCACATACTCAAATACCTTAAAAGAATGCTGCTGTACCACAGCTAGATGGAACACTTTTGAAATCCAACTAAAAATTTTTCCTTCTGCCAAATCGATTATAAGATCACAACTAGAAACTCACAAAAGTAAACTGATTTACAAGAAGTAAAAATAAAATCTAAGGTCTTTTCTATATGTAATGCTTTTACCACAGAGACATTTAAGATTAAGGAAATTTATCTGGGCAAGAATGCATCGCACACAACACAGGTTAAGCACTTATGTAACAGCTATCTTTATTAAAATAGTAAGCTAACTAATTATAGGCAAAAGTCTCAAAGAGAATGTTTCCTAAAGCGGTAATTAGGAAACATAAGTATGCAACAAATTCTCTGCCAATATAACAGTACTAACTTTGCCTTTTATGGACATAAAATATGCATGTGTAAATTGTAGAATATTTATAGGTAATCTATAAATTTGCAAATAAGCTTTTTATTGGAATATTGAAAAGTTGTTTAACATATATGGGAAAAAAAGCCAAAAATATTCATAGGATTTTAGGTTCCAGACTACTTCTCTCTTCAGTATCTTAAGATACCAACATAGTTAAGTTATGCAAGGGAGAGAAAAATCAATTAGTAACCACTACAGAAAATGATTTAACAATAAGCCTTAAAACTATTGCAATTATTAATTATAAATTTGATCTTTACAGACTTCTTTTTTACTAAAACTACCAAAATTAAGCTCCTGACTCACCTAGATGATGTACAGCAAGAAACCTACATGTTTCAGAATTTAGAAGGTAAAACCTCTACTAGGTAGCTTAGTCTGAGAAAAAGGGTCCTATGGATTACTCTTTTCAAAGTATTAGAAGGCACTAAAATTACATTTAGTGAAATTTGGTGATAGGGGACAAACTAAAAGTCATGGTGGAAATTGCTGTTACTCTAGAATCCCAGTTATGAACATCCCTGGAGCCCAGTGAAGAGTTCTGGTCAACAGAAGTTGAAATTAGTAATTCTTTCAAACTCAGTCCTGTAACACTTGAATAATATCAATAAATTACACTTTTGGGGGTCTTATTTCTCAACCCTTTAATCATCTTTAAGATTCTCCTCTGAATAACTTTCAAATGTTCTTCATTCTTCTCTGGCTTCTTAGTTTTAAGTTACTTGATCAAAGATCAAAAGAAGCTGTTACCAGTCTTTAGACTAGAATTTAGAATAATTTCAGGAATAAATATACTTTTTAAAATCATGAGAAATGAAAGCTATATTAATCAAAGCATTTTGCTGTAACACCTCAGTGAAACAGGTTACTAAGAGAGAATTATTTTACTAGCGTTTTATTATTTATAGTCTTTACTCAAATACGTTATAAATTTAACTTATTTATCTAAAATTTGGGGGAAAAGCAAAGAAGAAAGTGATTTTGAATGTTCATTAGCTATACTCCTGCTTTAGGAACATCAATTAACATACGAGTAGGAAAATTACTATAGAAAAAATACACATTTTTATTTGAATGCACATCTATTATTAATATGACCTTCTGAAGGGAGATGTACACATTTTTTAATTAACATATACACCTATGATGACATTTTTCTATACATGATATTTTGGTGGAGAATCCTTAACCCCACTCTTAGGCCTACCTGAATAGAAAAAGGAATCCAGCTACCCTCCCCCTTTCAGTAGGGTGTCACCTAGTTTATTTAAAAAAAATTTTTTTTTCCATTCCTAACTTCAAATGCCCTTTCAAATACTCATGGACCAAACTAGAAGCCTGAAGGGATTTCCAAATGCCTGCTAGGATACTGGGGTATGGAGGCAGACATGAAAGGGAGACAGGGGGGTTTAATCTGCTCAGTCTGGAAACCCATGCAGACGGGTTCAATCTCTCAGGTTCATGTACAGCCAGCAGTTTAATGCCCAGATTTAGTTACATGGTATCCGATGAAATCACTGGCTTTTCACTGTCTCCAGTCAGGTTAAGCCAAGCACATAAGTGTTAATATACGTTCATAAATTCTTTGACACTCCTTCATCATAAAATGAAGTCCTATTCCCAAAGTTTTACTTCTGAAAATAAGTGAAGCAGAGATGACCCAGTATGATTTAAGAGCCTAGCTTAAAAAAGATCACTGGGTTTGTCTCTCCCTTGGTACACATGCCTTAGGAGGTCCGAGCTGCTCTGTAATAAGTCCAGTTAAGCTGAAGCTGCCCTGTTGCAGACATCACATGGAAATGCCACAGAAAAAAAGAAAGAGGTGCTGAAAACCCCTGCTATTTTTCTCTCCAAGTGTTTGAGTCTTCCCAGACAACAGCCAACATCAACTGCCAGATCTGTGAGTGAACAGTCTTCATTCAGATGGCTCTAGCTCAGCTTTCAAGCCACCCTGATAGAGCAGAGGCAAGTTGTTCCCGCTGAGCCTTACCCAACCCACACTGCAGCTTTGTGAGAAAACTAAATATTGATAGTGTTTTAAACTACCAGTTTTCGGGTGGTTTGTTACATAACAATAGATAAGCGAAATGCAGACCTTACCTCTACTCATAGAGAAAATCAGCTTCACTTAGATATATAGTTAAATGGGTAGTCTCCAAACTTTTTTGATCACCCACAATAAATGTTTGTTTATTCATTGATGTAATACATATATGGCTACATTAATGTATTTGCACAAGTATAAACTCTTAGAAGGATCAGCTAAAAATAGAAGTTCTAATATTTTCTCCCTGAATTATCCCATTCACCCAACTTAAAAAACTTCTAGAGTTGATATGTGAATAGTTTAGATAAGAGCTCTGAAGTTCCCGGTGATTAGGCAGCCCAGTAGTCAGGAACAGATTAAAAGTGCTAAGATTTGAGGAAGCATATTATTTATATAATCTTTTTTAAAAATCTCCTTAGCAAACAAAAACTTTTAGAATAAAAGGAGATCTTGGAAATATTAGGTACAAGTTTCTCAATTCTGGTATCAGTAATGCAAGCAATTTGTTACCAATATCAGTTATAATACAGCAATTCATGAAGCAATTATCTTTAATAAATTAGATTGAATCCCAGAAAGTCCCCATAATAATATCTACCCAGTCCCTCAAATTCAGTGGTGCTCTGGAAGCAGTCAGCTTTGTGCACTGGTCAAGATCACCACCTTGCAAGATAGGATGGCTTGGTGGTCAAATTCTCTGGAGTAAGCCCACTGCACCCCCACTTACTGATTGTGTATCCTTAGGCAACCACTTAACTTCTTTACATTATTTCCCACTTCAGCAAATGCGGATAATAATGACATATAACTCATAAGGTTGTTCATAAGGATTCACTGAAGGATGTAAAGTTCTAAGTGCCATGCCTGAACTGGAGGGAGTGTTCACTAAAATGCTAAACACTGATTTTTGTTATTATTGTTATAGAAAAGAAATAAATTTAAAATTTTAAATAGTCCAAAATATATGTCCTTCTTATACATGTTATTCTTTCAGTCGAGATTAAGGCAGAAAACTAACCCAATCCCAATTTCAATGTTATGCTCATACAGTCCTCCACTTCTCCATCCCAGCCCACCTTCAAATTATTTAAAAAGGGGCAACTGAGATGTAGAAAAGCAAAATGACTTGTCTCAAATAGCAAAGCTCATTAAGGTTGTACCAAAATTACAGAACAAGATGCATAACAGAAATATCGGCATATTTTGGAGTAAGAAGATATGATTCATCATTTTCTCTTATGTAAAACTGGAGTCATCATACTCATCTTAATGCTCTTGTGTAGAGGAAATTAAAAATATATGTAATATGTTGTTTGTTAAATAAATATAAGGTAGAAACTTATTAGGTGCCTGGTTCTTAATATGTTTTAACATGGTTTGCACCAATGTTTTTCAAACTATAGGTGCTAACACATGTGACTTGTGGAAGCTATTTAGTTGATGAAACATTTGGCCAAACATGTTGACCATTTTACAAAAATTAAATAGAAGAGGTTGGAGTAGAATAGAAAAATACTCTTTATTTACAGTAATAAGTTTCAAAATCATTTTGTGAAAGTTTCAAAGAACAATATATATGTAATGATGTAAAAATGTTTTTTCACTAGAGAAAGTGTTTAAAGCCACCATACCAGTGGTTCCTAAACTCCTCAATGCCTCGAAATCATCCATAGACCTTGTTAGAAATATAAATGAGCAAGGAAAACAGGTTCTATAACAGCTCTATGGGAGTTCTTGATACATGGAAAATTGAGGCTGTCAGCACAGTACTACTTTCATACATACTCCATGGGTTCCTAATAATCGAATGTCCATTACATCAATAAGATTTGGTCAGAAGATGACATATTGTGGAGTGCTTCAAACATCTTTTGAAGAAATTAACTGAAAGCTAAATACTTGATTAGGTCACCAACCAAAAGGGGATAGGAGGTGACCAATGAGTCCCTTAAGTGCTGTCTGCATATACTACAGAGTTCAGTGTTGGCCAGTCATGAGTGAAACCAAACGTTGGCCTACTCTTATTTTCCCAACTGTAGCTCATAGTCTGGATAGGAGCTGTTAGGTATCATTCATTTATTAATTCCAGAAACATTAATCAAGCACCTACTATATGTCAAGCATTGTATTAAGAACCAGGGCTGCAATGGTGAGCAAACTGCTCTTACCTCTGGAGCCGTTTGGGCAGATTCGTCTCAACCCAGGTAACAATGCACAACATGCATTACCTAAAGTACTGATGCTCTAAAGTTTTCAGATTTAAAACATATGATTAAAGTTGTTCAAAGAACTTTTATGTCCATTATCCCATTAAGTTTATATAGCAATGATCTGAGTTAGAGTTATTTGGTATTAGTACATTTTTATGTCGAGGAAACAAAAAAATCCAAGAGGTTAAGTACCTTGGCTAAGTTAATTAAATTGTACATAGTAGGTCTAGAAGTTAAATCTAAAATCTTGATGACATATTCTGTACTGTTTCAACCATCCATGCTTGCTGACTCTTCCCATTCCTGGGCTGATGTTAGATAGAGATGAAAATCAGAACATAAAGCTCAGTGCATCAGGCTCCCACAATGCCTACTTGGTTCTCAGTGCTTCTAACTGTCTGGTTGCATAATAGGAAACAGAAACTGCTCCAGATATTTCAATCATAAGATATTTAAATGCAGAAAGAGGCTATTTACAAAATATCTTAAAGGGCTGAAGGAGGTGACATCAGAAGGACTTCTGGTTTTAAAATCAAACCATCACATGGTGGCCCTTGCTAAGGAAAGGAGGGGTGCTGGCTGAAGAGATGCACTCATAGGTGTTTTCAGGAGAAGCGGGAAATGTGTAGGTGATGTTCCAGCTGTGCTGCACTGGGGCGAGCAGGAGCAGGAAACAGATATCCACTTTGGATCATTTCTGAAGCTGAATTCAGAACAATGTTAAGTAAGTAAATGTGAGCATTCAAGATGGAAGTGGAGTAAGTAGAACTTTTATCTCCTCCAAGGCCCAAATTGGAAATACAACTAAATTAAAAAACGATCACCCTGAATAAACAGTTAAGACTAGCAGAAGAGGAGACTTATAACCAAGGATTTACAGAAGAAGACATATTGAGACTTCATCTTCACAGCAGCTCACACACTGTGGTTGGGGTTTAGCCTAATAGTTAATCAGCTTGAGGGTTGATCCCACACACAAACAGGCCAACAGCAATCAACACTCACTTACAATAGGGCTCAAATAGTGCACACAAGGGACATTCCTAGAGCACCCAGCTCAGGAGATCAAGGAGACTGTACTCTTTGCTCCCACAAGACACTTACTACATAAGGCCAACCCATGAAGACTATCTAATCTAATAGCAGATCTATCTAATACATAGAGACAAACACAAAGAGGCAACTAAAATGGGGAGACAAAGAAGCAGACCCAAATGAAAGAAACAGAAGGAATCTCCAGAACAAGAGCTAATGGAAATGGAGGAAAGTGATTTATCAGATACAGAGTTCAAAGTAATGATTGTAAGGATGCTCAAGGAACTTATTGAGACTACAGCAGTGTGAAAAAGAATATAGAAACCATGAAAAGAAACAGAAAAGAAGAATGCCATATCTGACATCAAGAATACACTGAAAGGAGCCCTGGCTGGTGTAGCTCAGTGGATTGAGTGCAGGCCTGAGAATCAAAGGATCGAGGTTCAATTCCCAGTCAGGGCACATGCCTGGGTTGCAGGACAGTTCCCAGCGACAGTTTCCAGCAGGGGATGCACAAGAGGCAACCATACATTGATATTTCTCTCCATCTCTCCTTCCCTTCCCCTCTAAAGATAAATAAATAAAATCTTTAAAAAAATAAAATAGGCTAATTGTTTAAAACTAAAAAAGAATACACTGAAAGGAGCCCTAGCTGGGTAGCTCAATTGGTTGGATTATCATCTCATATGCCAAAAGGCTGTGTGTTTGATTCCTGGTCAGGGCACGTACCCACATTGTGGGTTTGATACCTGGTGGAGGAGCATAGAGGAGGCAGGCAATCAATGTCTGTCTGTCTGTCTCTCTCTCTCTCCCCCACTCTCTCTCCCTCTCCCCCTCTCTCCGTCTTTCTCTAAAATCAATGAACATATCCTCAGGTGAGGATTCAAAAAAAGAATACACTGGAAGGAATAAAAAGTAGGTTGGATGAAGCATAGTACTGAATCTGTGATTTGGAAGAGAAGGTAAAAATATGAGACCTAATCAAAGCAGAAAAAAAGAATTAAAAAGAATAAAGACAGTTTAAGGGAACTTTGGGACCACATGAAGTATAACAACATCCACATAATAAGGGTACCACAAGAAGAGAGAGAGCAAGGGATTACGAAACTATTTGCAGAAATGATGCCTGAAAACTTTCCCTAACCTGATGAAGAACAAAAGACACTCAAGTCCAGGAACCACAGAGAGTCCCAAAGAAGACGGACCTAAACAGGTCAACACCAAGACCCATCATAATTCAAATGCCAAAGGTTAAAGACAAAGAAAGAATCTTATAAGCCACAAGAGAAAGTCAGTTACCTACAAAGTAGCCCCCAGAAGACTGTTAGATGATTTCTTTTTTTATTATTTTTTTAATTTATTTTTTTAATCAGTATTTTTTAATTGTTGATATTGTACAGTTTTCTGTCTTTTACCCCGTCCAACAGCATGGATGGAATTGGAGAGCATTATGCTAAGCGAAATAAGCCAGGCAGTGAAAGACAAATACCATATGATCTCACCTTTAACAGGAACCTAATCAACAAAACAAACAAACAAGCATAATATAAACAATGACACTGAATTTGAGAACAGTCTGACAGTGACCAGAGGGGGAGGGGAGGGAATTTTAGGGGAAAAGGGGAATGTGTTAGATGATTTCTTGATAGAAACATTTCAGGCCAGAAGTGATTGGTGAAATATTCAAAGTGATAAAAAGAAAAGACCTTTAGCCAAGACTACATTACCCAGCAAGGCTGTCATTTAAAAGTGAAGGAGAAATAAAGAACTTCCCAGACAAAAAAAGCTAAAGGAGTTTATTACCACCAGACCCATATTACAAGAAATGTTAAAGAGTCTGGAAGAAGAAGGAGGAAGAAAAGAAGACGAAGGAAGAGGAGGAGAAAGAAAGGGGAAAAAATGGAGGAGGAGGCAGAGGGTGGAGAAGAAGTAAAGGAGAAGGAGGAAGAGGAGAAGAAAGAGAAGAAGACAACAATGACAAACAACAACAACAAAAAAAAAACAGAGAAAGAGTTCAAAAATTAAAATGACAATAAATATGTATCTATCAGTAATCACTTTAAAAGTAAAAGGCTTAAATGCACCAGTCAAAAAACAGACAGTAGCTGAATGGATCAGAAAGCAAGGCCCAAGGCCCATATATATACTGTTCACAAGAAACCTATCTCAGGATGAAAGTTACACATATACTAAAAGTAAATGGATGGAAAAAGATATTTCATGCAAGTGGAAATGAAAAAAGCTGGGGTGGCAATACTTATATCTGACAGAATGGAATTTAAAACAAAGACTATAGTTAAAGACAAAGAAGGACATAACATAATAATAAAAGCAGCAATCCAACAAGAGTAAACAGAATACTAGAATAACTCTAGTAAACATTTATATGCCTAACACAGGAGCATTTAAATATGTAAAGCAAAACTTTATGAACATAAAAGGAGAAACTGACAGATATACAGTCATAATAGGGGATTGTAACACCCCATTGAAATAAAAAAATAGATCTTCTAGGTGGAAAATCAACAAGAAAACAGCATCTCTAAATGACACGCTATATCAGATGGATTTAATTGATATCCTCAGAGCATTTCACCCCAAACTAGCAGAATATACATTCTTTTCAGGTCCACATGGAACATTTTCTAGAATAAACCACATGTTAGAACATAAAACAAGTCTCAATAAATTTAAGAAGATTCAAATCATATCAAGCATCTCATCTTACCATAATGATATGAAACTAGAAGTCAACGCAAGAAAAAAACTGAAAAAGACACAAAATCATGGAGGTAAATAACATGTTATTAAACAATGAATGGGATCAAGGAAGAAATCAAAAGATAACTTCAAACAAATGAAAATGAGAACACAAAAACCCAAAAATCTATGGGGCACAGTGTGAAAGCACTCCTAAGAGGTAAATTCATAGCATTACAAGCCTATCTGGAAAAAAAAAAAAAAAAAAAAACTAGAAAAAATCTCAAATAAACAATCTAACTTTACACTTAAAGAAAATGGGAAAAGAACAACAAACAAAGCCAAAAGTGAGTAGAACAAAGTAATAAAGATCAGAGCAGAAATAAATTAGAGTTTAAAAAAACAATACAAAAGATTAAGGAAACCAAGAGCTGGTCCTTTGAAAAGGTAAACAAGATTGACAAACTTTTAACCAGACTCATCAAGAAAAAAAAGAAAGACCCAAATAAATAAAATCATAAATAAAAGAGAAGTAACAATGAACACCACAAAAATACAAAGGATTGTAAGAATACATTATGAACAACTATATGCCAACTAATTGGAGGAGATGGATAAATTCCAAAAAAGAATCTAGAATAATCAGAGAATCTGAATAAACAGACTACAACTAGTGAAATCAATGCATTAATCAAGTAACTCCCAACAAATATAAGTCCTGAGCAAGATAGCTTCACAGGTAAATTTTTATCAAACATTCAAAAAAGAACTAACACTTATCCTTCTCAAAATATTCCAAAAAATTCAAGAGGAGAAAAAAGTCCTAAGATCATTTTATGTGGCCAACATTATCCTAATTCCACAATCAGATAAGGACATTACAAAGAAAGAAAATTATAGGCCAATATCTTTGATGAACATAGATGCTAAAATCCTCAACAAAATCTTAGCAAACCATATCCAGCAATACATTAAAAAGATCATATATCATTATCAAGTTATATTTATTCCGGGGATGCAAGGTTGGTGCAGTGGATAAATATGATATACCACATAAACAAAATGAAAGATAAAAACTACAAGATCATATCAATAGATTCATTAAAAGTATTTGATAAAATCCAGCACCCATTTATGATAAAAACTCTCAGCAAAGTGAGGATAAATGGACCTTACTAAAAAGGCCATATATGACAAACCCACAGCCAACATCACACTCAAAGGGCAAAAACTAAATGCATTTCCCTTAAGATTGTGAACAAGACAGGGATGTCTGCTTTTACCACTTTTATTCAACATAGTACTGGCAGTCCTAGCCACATAGGTCAGGCAATAAAAAGAAAAAAATGGCAGCCAAATTGGAGAGAAGGAAATAAAACTGTCACTATCTGCAGATGGTATGATATTGTACATAAAAAACCCTAAAGACTTCATCAAAAACTATGAGAGCTAACAAATAAATTTGACAAAGCAGCAGGACACAAAATATTCATAAATTGGTGGTATTTCTATACACCAATAATGAACTATCAGAGAAATTAAAAAATACCATTTATTATTGCAACAAAAAAATAAGGTACCTAGGAATAAATTTAACCAAGGAGGTAAAAGATCTGTAGTTGGAAATAGGACATTGAAAAAAGAAATTGAGGAAGGTACAAGTAAATGGAAGTATATACTGTGTTCATGGATTAGAAGAATTAATATCATTAAAATATCCACACTACCCAAAGCATTCAAAGCAATTCCTATTAAAATACCAATGGTATATGTCAAAGATCTAGAACAAATATTCCAAACATTTATATGGAATCAAAAAAGACCAAATACCCTCACCAATCTTGATAACGAAGAACAAAGTTGGAAGTATCACAATACTGGATATCAAACTATACTACAAGCTTATTGTAATCAAAACAGTCAGGTACTGGCATAATAACAGATGTATAGATTAATGGAACAGAAGAACAGAGAGCCCAGAAATCAACCCAGGCCTATATGGTTAGTTAATATTTGACAAAGAAGGCAAAAGCATACAATGCAGTAAAGACAGTGTCTTCAGTAATGGTGTTGGGAAAATTGAATTGGTACATGCAAAAAAATGAAATGACCACCTTCTTATATCACACACAAGAATAAATTCGAAATGGATTAAAGACTTAAGTGTTAGACTTGAAACCATGAAAATCCTAGAAGAAAACATAGAAAAATCTTGGACATTGCTTGTAGCAATACTTTATCTGATTTTTCTCCCTAGTCAAGAGAAACAAAAGAAAAAAAACAAACAAATGAGACTACATCAAACTAATAAGTTTTTGCACACCAAAAACAAAGGAAACCATCAACAAAATAAAAAGACAGCTCATGGAATGGAAGACTTATTTGCTGATACATCTGAAAAGGGGTAATACCCAAAATTTATAAAGAATTTACACAACTTAACACCAGGAAGACAAACAATCCAAGTTAAAAATGAACAAAGGACCTGAATACAGACTTCTCTAAAGAGGAAACACAGATGGCCTTTAGACATATGAAGAAAAGGCTCAACATCACTAATCATCAGAGAGATTTACATTAAAACCACAATGAGATTACACTTCACACCTGTCAGAATGGCTACCATCAACAAATTAGCAATCTAAACATGTTGGCAACCCTGGCTGGTGTAGCTCAGTGGATTGAGCACCGGCTGGGAACCAAAGGGTCGCCAGTTCGATTCCCAGTCAGGGCACATGCCTGGGCTGTGGGCCAGGTCCCCAGTGGGGGCCACGTGAGAGACAACCACACATTGATATTTCTCTCCCTCTTTTTCTCCCTCCCTTCCCCTCTTTCTAAAAATAAATAAATAAAATCTTTATAAAAAAGTGTTGGTGAGGATATGGAGAAAAGGAAACCCTAGTGCAATGTTGGTGAGAATGCCAACTGGTACAGCCACTGTCAAAAACAGTGTGAAGTTGCCTCAAAAAATTAAAAATGGAACTGCCTTTTGACCCAGCAATCCCACTTCTGGGAATATATCCTAAGAATCCCCAAATACCAATTTGAAAGAATATATGTACCCCTATCTTCATAGCAGCATTATTTATAATAGCCTAGATCTGGAAACTGCCCAAGTGCCTATTAGTAGATGAATGGATAAAAGAGCTGTGGTATATTTATACAATGGAATGTTATATAGCCATAAAAAAGAAGAAAATCTTATCTGTTCAACAGAGTCAATGGACCTGGAGATTATCATGCTAAGTGAAATAAAACAGTCAGAGAAATACAAATACCATATGCTTTCACTTATATGTGGAACATAATGAACAAAATAATCTGACAAACAAAACAGAAACAGAGCCATAGACACATGGAACAGACTGACAGCTTTCAGGGAGGGTGCGGGGGACAGGATGAAAGAAGGTGAAGGGATTAGCCAAAGAACACATAGGCATAACCCACAGACATCAGTTATAGTGATGGCATAACCCACAGACATGGGTTGTGGTGATGGCCATAAGGAAGGGCTGTGGGAACCAGATGGAGGGGGGTATGAGGCTGTTTATAATTGTGTCAACAATGAAATCAAAGTGAAAAAAATCACACCATCACAGCTGCAATCTAGAATTCAGAAAATCGTTGTTGGTAACAATACACACATCTATAGGAACTTGCTCGGAGACATCACAGTGACATATAAAAGGCCTCTGTGCCACATTTCATGGAAGTGCCTACTATTGGCAAAACCTGAATTGCAGCCAGGGCCCTAGCTGCAAGGGAGTCTGCAAAATGGAGTTCTTTGTCTTCTAATTCCTGGGATATATGGTAAAGTAGAGAAATATGGAAAGAGATGTCAAGTGCCAGTCAACAATAGTCAACACCAGCTTTTCCTTTCTCAATACATTTTCAGTGGCTCCTACCTCCCCCAATCTCCCATTCATGCTTTAAGTCCAACTCTGTCTCTATGACATGCTGAAATAATCACTCAGTGACAATCGCTTACCTCCAGTGACAATATTGCATTATAGAATGAAAACCTCAACCACCTTCTTCCTGTCTTGCTGAGTTAGCACCCATGTGTTGCCAGATCCCCCATGTTGTAATCTAATGAAGCATCATCCTGTAGGAAACAAGACCTGTTCTTCACAGCTATTTAGTGGCCAGATGAGGAGACTGTAAATGTAGAAAAGGTAATTCCCAAAAGAGTGAACCTTGATCAGTGGGAAAAGGGAGGCAGGGAGAAACCATGTGAATATATTCCTCCTCCCTCCCTTCCTCCCTCCCTTCCTTCTTTCCTTTCCCTCTCTCTCTCTCTCTTTTTATTCTGTGTACTACTCCAAGGTTGAGTGCTTCCTTGCAAACCTTCCGAAGAATTCTCTCCTGCTAACTGAACAAGTCTGCTGAATCACTGTTGTGCTGTGTTGTTTTGTGGCACCCTGTGATGCAGTAGCCAGCATGATGACACACTGTGCTGCAATTAGTCACACTTATTTCTTACACCAATGTCCTCTGATTATATCTCACAAATCGGCTATTAGGATGACAATCACTATCTCAGGCTCTGCTTTCTAGAGGGCCTAGACTAATTGACAGAGATTTGGCACTTAAACATCTATAAAGCAGAGGTTAGAAACAGAATTGTGCTTCAGAAATACTTTATAAAAGTTAATACATATTCTTGTCTCACTCGATGCTCACTAAATAAACACTGTTAGGAGTCAGACCTGGACATGCATGCATTTCCTTAAGCATCATTTTAGAAGTACATAAACTATTTTTAGTACAGGACTAGAATCCAGGTCCAAAGATCTAATCTTACACCCACCTATACCCCCAATAAATCTAAATTATCTACCAAGTGACAAAGAATCTTGTTGACATTATATGTCAAGAAAGGTTTACAGCATCATTAAGCAGAAGTTGCAAACTAGGAGGAAACACTAAGGAACACGTTTGGGTTGGCACAACTAAACAGGTGTGAAAATCCTACAGCACAAGAAGACTAATGAACACTCTAGAAGTTATAGAAATTTATTCAGAGTTTTGTAAGAGGTTAGAATGTCTCATTATACTCTCTACCTTTCCTTTCAGACATTTTCTTTAAAATTAAAAAAA
Organism: Glossophaga mutica; assembly: GCA_039655065.1. Classification (NCBI taxonomy): domain Eukaryota; kingdom Metazoa; phylum Chordata; class Mammalia; order Chiroptera; family Phyllostomidae; genus Glossophaga; species Glossophaga mutica. Next base: position 148,537,558 of record CM077306.1, read on the forward strand.
AAATCAAAAGCAGCCAGCTGGCAGCATGCATTGTCAGTAAGCAGTGACATAAGTCAGACTAATTGATCACTTTTTAAAGATTAAGTGGCCCATTCTCTGTAATAGGACATACAGAAAACAGGTTTGACAGCATTGAAGTAGTTTACTGAATTCTGACTGACAAGATAAAATTTAAATCATGCTTATTTTTCATAAGGTAATCCACTCACAATAGGCAATTTATGCAACCTCATACTGTAAGAGAAGCTCTGATGCTCTTCCTGAACTTTCTACCTGCTGTGTTGCTATGATGCACCTGCCTTTCAGATAGATGGTTGATAGGAAAGGAGTTGTAGAAGGACCAATCTGCCTTGTGTGCCTCGGACAGAAGTAAACTCTCTGTGCAATCACTGAATGAGTTCTAAAGGCCTTTATGTCTTAAGTACAAGCTCCATTTCTCAAGCTCCACTACTGTAACCTAAGTATCAGGATTACTGTTATTATTAAATTGAGAATATAATTATGTTATTAAATTGAACATCTACTACTGATATTACACATTATATGGATATGTAAGGTTTGCTACAGGGAACTATTCACATTGTAAAGCCATATTTTTTTTTTAGGGTTAACAATACCTCAGCTGGCCTGCCACTCTGTATTCTTTCTTCTGCTCTTAAGTATAGACAACAGAGAGAAATCGCAGCACTGATGATCTACAGTGAAGGATGAGAGGTGGAGGGCTTGGGGAAGTTAGAAGAGAGCAAACAATGGGAAGTTTAAGAAGTACGTTAAAATCCTCCCACCTCTCCTTTCCAGCTGCCGGCTAATCTTTCTTAAATTCCATTACCTACTCAATGAAGTGAGGACTATAATGTGTATCACTATTGTGTTTAGCAATTAAGGAAGATGATGTATGTAGAGTGCTAAGCATCCTGACCCAGAGTAAGAACTCAACAAATGTCATATCCCTTCCTCTAGGTAGCCTCTAAAGATCACACAGTGCAGAAGAAAAGCAAACAAAAAAAAAAAAACAAAAAAAATAGAAAACAAAAAAAAAACTTTTTATGGGATCAAAATCCTTGTATGCACATACTCTGGTAAAAATAATATTAACAGTTAATTTTTTTTCTGGAAATAAGGAAATGGTATTGCTTTATATGCCCTTCTTTTATAGATATGCTCAAGTGGCTCTTAAAACTTTAAGTTAATTGAGAAGCACCAAACTTACTTTCTTTATAATGGGAACTTGATATGAAATTCTCAGTACTTTTTATGAAATGTATCTTACTGTTTCACTTTTCTTGATCAAGCTCCCTCACAACCTCCCTTCCTTTGAAAATCATCATGGGCTAAGTGTGTGGGGACTGAGGACAAGATCTAGATGATTCAAATTGGTTTCAATGTATATAAGTGGCAATAAAAAGTTTGAAACTAGTTTTTATATGATATTTTGAAGTCAAGGATCCTTAATGCACCAAATGTCTAACTTAGCAATTAACAAAACAGCACCTAAAATCAGAAACTTCACTGTGACATTATGTAACAACATGGCAGGCACAGAGTCTGACAACAGGACAGAATTCTGAAAATGAGACTCCGGTAAAATCAACAACAAATAAGTCAACAGATATAATGCCCCACAGTAAAGACTGTTTGTTCTCTGAGGTTTGACCAGCTAAGGATGCCAATGGAAATACTGATTGTCTCATTTGGGGAAGGGCTGATGAACAGACTGCCCATTATACCTTTGCCTTCTTCAAATATCAAAGCAAACTTCCCACCTAATGACTCCCTACCCTTACATAAAATATGAGACAGACCTTAGTCTTTGTGCACATTGTCCTGAAAACTTCTCCCTAGTTATAAGACATGTAGCAGGTGATGGCAAAAAGAGTCTAGTCTGCCCACAACCACTGTACTCCTCACTTTACAAGGCTGCCAGGTTTGGTTTGGAACAAAGTGAACAGACCCGTGGACACTAGATTTGCTTCCTAATACACTTGTCCCTGAGCACTATGCCATTCGAATGCTGTCACAAGCTGTCCCACTGTTCTCAGCTAGCTACTCAAGCTCAGGAACCCAAAAGGCTTGAATACTGCTGCCCTAAACATCCCCAGCTGAGGCTCTCTCTCTGCTATTGTTTTGTACCCCTAAATTGTTTTAACACTGAACCCACCTGGGTTTTCCTCAGTGCTCCTTCAGTGAGCAGGCAATCTCTGAGATCCTTCTCTTATTTTTAAGTGTTCCTGATCACTCTTCACTCTTTTTACATCTTTTTTAAAAAATTTATTGTTCTTCAATTACAGTTGTCCCCATTTCCCCTCATTATTCTCCCTTGCCCTGCCCAACCCCTCCCACATTCAAACTCCCCCCACCATTGTCCTTGTCCATGAGACCTTTGTACTGTTTCTTGACCTTTGCCCTTCGTTCCCGTTATCCCCCCTCGCCACTCCTCTCTGGTCACTGTCAGATTTTTCTTTATTTCCATGTGTCTGTTTCTATTGCGCTTGCTTGTTTGCTTTGTTGATTAGGTGAGATCATATGGTATTTGTCTTTCACCACCTGGCTCATTTTACTTAGCATAATACTCTCTAGTTCCATCCAGGCTGTCATGAAGGGTAGGAATTCCTTCTTTCTTTCTGCTGCATAGTATTCCATTGTGAAAATGTACCAATTTTTTGATTCACTCATTTACTAATGGGCATTTAGGTTGATACCAGCACTTGGGTATTGTAAATAACATTTTCCCAAATAAGTATTTTATCTCACCTCTCACTTGAACCAAATGGAATTTATTCAATCACTCACCTAAATTTAACAAGTATCTCCTATGTAGCAGGCACTATCTCAGACACTAAGAACACAGAAGGAGATCAGACCAACTTCTTATCCTTATGGGATTTCATTCTGTGATGACAAATAAATAAACAAATAAACAAATAAATAAACTACAATTTCAAGTAGTGACAAGTACAATGTGTGTGTGTGTGTGTATCAAGATAAAGGTTCATGCAGTAACTTGGTAAAAATGTTGGACGGAAACTACTTTAACTAAAGATCTCTCTGAGAAAATAACATTTAAACACCAAATAATAATAATGATAATAATAGTAAAGTGATAGTAAAATGATAGTAATGATAGAAAGAAAGTAAAGGAGCAAGATATGCAAAAACTTGGAATAATTGCTTTCCAAGGAGATAGAAAAACCAGGAGATGCTCCTAAGTGGGAATGAGCTCAGGCATTCATATTTTGGCAAATTTCTTAATTTCACTGCCACTTTGTGCTTTATTTGTTTGTTTATATCCCTGTGTCGCTTTTCAGTTAAATCTGCTAGTGAAAAGAAGCCAGTTTTGAATAAATATTTGTAGATATTCAGAGAGTATCAAACCAAGGGCATGAGAAAGTATTTAATAAACATTTTGATGATGGTAACAGCTACAGATTTCATGTAGTCCAGGGGAGTGCATAAATAATCAGGACAGTTATAAATGATAGTATAAATATTCTTTAAATAAGATCTCTGCCCTAACTAAATAAATACCCAGGCTGACACAATTGGTTTTATACAAATTAGGAGGGGTAAAGTCTATGGTGCATTTGGTGCATTTGAAGCATCTGAGAAAGGGACTTATCCAGCTCTGGAAAAAGCAGCAAAGACTAAACTGTAATAATTTCAAGATGACATTTAACCAGAAGTGGTTACATAAGAAACATTCAAGGAAATTTTAATGTGCTGCAGCAAACAGGATTATAGGGCAATAAAATTTCAAGGTGCATTCTAGTTAAGTGCTAAAGATTTTTGCAACGGTTTTGAAGAAAGAATACAAGTGTCCGTAAGCTCAGGGAGAATTTTTGCTTCCCTCAGCAGAAAATGCAATACATCTACCCCTGTCCTTTCCTGCAAAACAAGCAAATTGAGAGTGTCTGTCTATATGGGGCTACCTGTGGGGAGTTCTGCCTCTGAAAGCTCCCAAAAAGGTACATTTCAAGGACTATTACCCTGATCCAGACTCTCCACTAGTCCCCAGATATCTTTATGGTGCCTCATGCAGAGCAAAGCCTCATAAGTAATTAACCCCAGGGTAGCTGAAAAATTAATTTTCAGCAAGTAAGATCTACTTGCAAGTGAAACCTTCTAAAGTTCAACAGACCAGGACTTTCATTTCTTCTGGGTCTGAGAGTCTAGTACAAGGATAAACACATAAAAGCTACTCAGCAAATATTTAATGAATGAACCATGTTCCAGAGGGTTTGGTGTATGGGTACTCTGTGTGAATGCAGTGTTTTGTAGTACCTAAAGTTAGATATTAACAAGTTATAAATTTTTCTTGATTCAAATAGCAGTAGGAAACTTTTTCAGCTGTATTTTGTAATCCTATATAGATATAGAATTATATAGATTATAATATATAATCTATATATATTCAATAATCTATATTGACCTCCCAGTCAATATAGGACTCCCAGTCAAACTTGAATTTCAGATAAATACAAATAAGTTTTAGTATAAGTATGTCCAAAATATTACATGGGACACACTTATACTTAAAAATAAAATCATTGATTATCTGAATTTCTAATTTAACTGGGCATCCTATATTTTTATTTACTAAATCTGGCAACTGATTCAGCCATTAGGCCTTTAAACTGATTGAATTTGTTCCTCTTCTTTTTTTCTGATAATTGAACTCTAAAATGAAATATTTTATACTTTTTAATTATTTCCTTTAAAAGGAAGAACGTACCATGATCTTCTTGATCTCTTTTGAAGAGATACTGAGAAAGAAACTCCAAAGCATATGCAATTCAGGATTAAAGCACAGAATGGCATTATCCATGGTGACTACTAGTGTAGTTCATTAGGTTGAATTTTACTAAAAAAGAAAAAAATAAAAGAGTAGACTTTCAACTGTTTTCTAATGACATGGCCAGATGATGCCACAAAATCTTGGCATTACTGATAAGTACACATTGTGCTGGAAAATTAATAGTTTCTTAAAGGGATCCTGAAGAGAACTTTCCATTATGGAGCTTAGAAATAACTTAGTCCCATATGCATAAATCCTTGCAGTTCAGGGTGCCCTAAGTCCCTAAGCAAGAAAGCACAGCCTTTTCCTAACTTCATGAACTGTTAAGCTGGGATTATTGCTTTTAAAAATTACAAAGGGCATTTAGTTTTCAAAACTGTATTTTGAACTATTTCTAATTTCAGTGATTGAGTTGAGAAAGTAAATTCAAAAACAGGTATCCCTTCACTTTAAGAAAACCTGATATGCTAAACAAGAAGCTTGGATAAGCAGGTGAATTATGAAAGTGGCTATTTACATTGAATAATAATTAATTTCAACACTCTACTAAATATTAGTCTTCCCTAGCATTTGCTTTCTTGTAAATAGTTTCTAAACAACCTTCCAGGGTTACCTGAATATTTTGGCTACATAAGTTTAGCACCTTGCTTATTATAGTACTCCATGTTTATAAATATCTATAAAATGATTTATAGTTACATTTAATATTCCCCTTCCATAAAACTCTAAGGTAATATGAATTCTTCCTATTTTATAAGCAAATACTGCCTACAACTCAGGTCTCTTCAACCCCCTTCCTTTTTCTTAAAACTTGTAGGTAAAGCTTCTCCAAAACTTTATAGTAAAAAACATCCTTTTATTTTCACTCTTTCATCTGCTTTCCTAACACTTTAAGTACAGAAGACATTAAAAAGTAAAATTAACTATTCACTATTACTTTTATAAGAGCCACTTTCCTAGAAATAGCAAGGAAGTGTCACTCAGTTTTCATTTTTTAAATAATCTTATTTGAAAATTATTTTTAAAAATTATTTAAAACTTATTTGAAAGTTTTAAATTTGCAAAATAATTCTGAGGATAGTGCAGAGTTCCTGTATGTTCCACATCTACTTTCCCCATTGTTAATGTCCTACATTAGTATGGTGCTTTTGTCATAACTAGTGAACCAATATTGAGATATCATTTTAATAATACTTTATTCATATTTCTATTGGTTTTACCTAGTGTCTGTTTCCAGAATCCCATCCACGATACCATATTACATTAATTGTCATGTCTCCTTGGGCTCCCCGTGGCTGTGGGAGTTTTTAGGATTTCCTGGTTTTTATGATTTAAGTTCTCACTCATCCAGTATTTTGCAGTATTCTCTCAAGTTAGATTTATCTGATGCTTTCCTCATAATTAGACAGAGGTTACGGGTTAGGGGAAGGACAACTACAGAGGTGAAGTATCATTTTCATCACATAACAATGATACATGCTATCTTCATGTATTGATCAGGGCCTTCTGTAGTTTTTCAGGTTTCTCCAATGGTACAGTTTACGGTTACTTTTTCACCCTTTCCAATGCTGTAAGTGCTCTTTGGAAGGAAGTCACTATGCACAGCCCACACTTAAAGAGGTAGAACATTAAGCTCCACCTCCTTGAGGGGTCAGCATCCACATAGATTTGGAATTCTGCACAGGAAATTTGTCTTTGCCCCCATTTACTTATTTATGCAATCATCTATTTCTGTTTCATGAATATTTATTATACTTTGGGTTATAATCCAATGCTACTTATTTTGTTGCTCAAATTATTCAAGCTTTGGCTATTCAAGCTCTTGCAGTTGATACCCGTGTCCTTTTCACATGCTCATCATTGTGATGTTTTGTTTTGTTTTTAGCACTTGCTTTCTGGAACTACAAAATGCTCCAGGTTCCTCTGGTATAGTCCCTGCTCCAGCCCTAGATTTACCCATTTGTCCAAGGAGACCCGGTTCCATTGTCTGGAGTGCGGCATTAGAAACCAAGATCTGGGCCTCGCTGGGTGAAAGCACTGTCATTTAAAAATTATTTGCTATTAAACTGAAGAACATTCATGTCATTTATTTCAAACCTGGTTCTATGAAGGAAATTACAGTTTAATTTCTGAAGTATTTGATGATTTTAACAGTTCTTGTCCTATTTTATATTTAAAGAGCTGAATGTTTAGGAAAGAAGGTTCCTAAAGAAAGGAAGGGGGTGTTACTTCTCTACAGGCTTAGCTAAGTGCAGTCTGGTAATTCTAGAAATAGCAGGATGTATATAAGTCTAGGAGGAGCTTACATTATACTGTCCTTATTCAAACCTTGCTTTAAAAGAATGATGATGGCCACATAAATACGAAGGACTGGTTGTAGAAGGATGAAGAGGTTGCAACAGAGGAAAAAGAGTATAACACACACCACTATGAAATCAAATAACCACCCTGTATTTTTATGATGTATATGTGAAGGAAGCTGGCTTCAAATGCCAGGAGTGGCTCTTTCATAAATGTAGGGTCAAGCATGGATTCTATCCATCAGGATTTTAAATGATCTTAAAACGCACAGGTATGTCCTATAATAGCCTAGGCTTACCAAATTCTCATGCTATCAGTATTGAGAAAGTCTCCAAAATTACACAAAGAAAAAATTTCATTAATAAATAAATGGATGTCCCTGGTCATCTGAACAGGTGAGGTTATATTAAATGCTAGACAAAAGGGTGATTTCTTTGAACCCCGAACCCATACACACACAAAGTATAATATATTAGATCCTATGATTGTTCTTCCTTCTACTTTACTCAGTAACACTATAGAGCCCTAGATAGATAATATATGTATTTATATATATAACCACTGATAACTAAATCACAGAACTTGGGTTACTCATGAAAACCAAGGACCACTCAGGACTACTGGAGCCCTGTAGTCCATACATGAGTCTCTACTAATGCTAAAAAATAGCTCTTATAGCTAAGTGGCTTAACACTGTTACATTAATGCCCAGATAAAAAATTTGGAACCCATCAGTTAGATTCTTCTGGAGCTAATTGAGCCAGTTAGAAATGAGCTGGCTGAAAGTTGAACATTTTAATTTATTGAACTCTATTCCCAATACTATCCTGTCTTTTCTCATGGATATAGGTTGCAATTCAGAGGACACGGTCATTAGCCAGTGCAGACACCAAAGATAACAGACACGAATGAATAGAAAAAAATAACTTCTTTTTATTTACAAAAAAATCCAAATATTGGATGCTGTAAACAAAATTCACAATCTGTTCCCTCTAGCACTGATTCAAACATGTCAGTTTTTAAGAATCCATTCTCCATCAACTCCTTTTCTGCCTGTGACACGGTCTAAAGTCAAAATATTCCAAAAGAGTGACCCAAGGTGCAGCTTGCTGCAATAGGACATCTCAGAGCAGGCAATGGTTGGAGAGAGAGACAGCCAGCAGACAGAGCCTTTTTCATTCTGCAAGGCTTTGCAGCAAGTTACCTCAACATCTTCCAACTTTGTGCTTTTACCATGTACTTTGTTAGCAAGCCATTATTACAACAAAATATGACACAGAGATTCTTTCTCAGCGCTGAAAAGGCTACGCTATAAGAAATCTTAAAGGAAGATTATATTCAAATAGGTGCTATATATGAAATTACTCTTTTTGGCTTTTTGGTTTCATCTAACACACTTTGTCTTCAAACAACAAAAAAGCATTTTTGACTGCAGATAGCTTTCAACATAATACATTTCATTTACAGAATAGTTCACAATATTTATTTGACAAGCATTGCATTGAAAACAACTTTATGCACAGTAAAGCAACCAACAATAAGCAAACAGAGAAGGGTGGGAAAAACAATTATGTTCACTTTTCTTTGCACTTCCTCCTTGGCTTGGCTTACAGATATTCTTCCACCCTTGCATTTTTTTGGAGCCATGTTAAAATAGTCCACCTAATATCAAAGTGAGCAGATACTTGACCCCATTTCTAGAAAGGAAAAGTCCCTCTCAATGTAGGTAGGATTTCTTGAGGCAACTCTATTTACTGCAAATGAAGTAAACTTTTTAAAGGGCATTTTCACAGGTTAAGTGTTCTTTGACATGCCAGAATGGACAGGTGAGAAGAGCCTTCAGAGGATAAACTTCTTCCTGTTTAAGTTAACAGCATACTAGGCCAGATAAACACAAAAGCAAGCAAATCACAGGCACTAATCAGGAGTTGAGAGCTGTTCTTTTCTCTGACCTATACACATGAATCTTTTTCAGCAGACATTCAATTTTTTAGGCCACACATCCACAAAGAGAGACGTATATTCCACTGTTTGTTGAACTACATATGCACAAGACTATAGTACATACAAAGGAGAAATAAATTATATAAGTTTTAAAGTAAATGTTGAAGGTTGTCTTGAGTACAACCTGTTCTATCTGAATAACAGGTGCTGGCACTTCCAACTATGCTACCAACCCTGGAGTAAGCAAGGGCATACATATTTGAGAAAATAAATGAAAAGTATATTTTCAAATAAGACCCCTCCAAACAAAAATCTGTCATAAATTAACAGCAGGTTGTTGCTGTGGAAGAGTCAGGAATCTCCAGCTTCTTTTCAAAATAATGGACAACTAATTTGTCAGGAGTTAGGATGAGAAGGAAAAAGGCAGATTACTAGCTGCTCTGATGTTTCCGAGCGTTCTTAGTTTTCCTTTAGAAAACTTCCAAAAAGGTGGGCAGGTGGACCTCTGGTTTCTGACAGTTAAGTATCAGGCTTATTCTGCAAATGGAATAATATTTCCTGGGACTTCACAATTTTTCAAACCCAGGACTGGAGAGAGGGAGACTGAGGCAACATGGAAAAAGAAAGAGTTCCCTAGGAAACAGTGAGTGGCAGTGCAGTAGCTGTTTACAGCTTGGACAGAATTCACAGGGAAGCTGCTACAGCAAACCCATCAAGTTCCTGTTAAGGCTTCAAGAAGGATGTGCAAAAGGTGGTTTGGGTGGATTAATTTGGCATTGATCATCTCAGGGATGCCCAGATAACAAATAAACAAATTACACTGCCAAATAAGATGATGCTATTCTTTTCCCCAAACCATCTTAACTGATCACAAAAATCTGGTTGGTTCTTCATAGAAATTATCATAGTAAGCAGTCATCCATTAGAGTTGGCAGGGATTATGTTGGTGTTTCATAATACAAATAGAAGGTTTTTATGTGTTAGTTTTATTTTTAATAAATTCATTTTCAGAGAACAGTGTCCAAAGGAATTTAGGGCCGGGAGAAGGAATGGTGTTAGGATTAGGTGTGATTGAACTGAAATAGTAATGCCAGTTCATTTTCACAAAACTATGACTGGTTTCTTGGGAAAGAGAAAATAAAGTTGGATTTGATTCAATGAGAAGTGATTTGAATTTAAAGTACAGTACTAAATATTTAAATGCAGTGTGACAACCAGATCAAAGATGTTTCATATTGGCATAAGTTCATAAAATTTTATATATAATATATATCTCATATAAATTTTAAGCAATTGTGCAAATACTCTTTAAAAAGGGTCATTTCACATTTACTAAATTCTAGTGGTCCTGAAATGCAAAATGCATTCATTAAAAATTCATTTAAATATTAATAAGTAGTGTTCAGATCACCAGAAATTCTTTTTAGCAGTCAGGAATTTAAATAGACTGTCATGGATCCATGATCCACTGGATTACACACCATGGAAACATGAAAGTATTATAAGAAAATAAAAGGATTCAAACCTTCAAAATGGTATTTCAATATATATATATTTAAAAAAAAGAGGGCTCTGCCAAACAAATATTCTCCCATTTGTGGAATTCTATGGCTCACAAAACAAGGAAAAAAAAAAAACACTAGAAATGTATAATCTCTTTTCTTCCTATCAAATATATTACTTGTTTCCTCCTTCATTTGCTTTAACATTTTAGATGTGGGTTTTAATTCATCACTGCAATATGCCCACGTCTCATATCATCCTGTTGAAAACATAGAAACACACAGTATTTAAACATTTCCTATTTGCTACATTATTCTAGACCATAGTCAATGTATTGTGTGAATATAGTCATATCACAAATATGTATATATACACACATAATATACACACACATACACATATATCTGTAATATCACACCAACAATGTTAACTCTATACAAGTATTTGCCAAGAAAAAATAGGGCATTTCCTCCACCATTCACAAGCTTATGTGTTGTTTTATTTTCTTCTTTAGTCCCTGATAAAGTAAAATAATCATTAAACCATAAAAATTTTCCACTTCAAATTTTCAGAAGGCAACAGGCACTTTGATGTATATTGGTGTGTAACAAATATAGTAACTCTTTAAATATTCTACTATCTCTCTTCTACTTGGGTATTTTTATCTGTTAAATCTTTGGTCCTTGAGCATACTTTCTTTGCTACAGCTGTTTTTGCTTGCATTTTCACATTTTAAAAATGCAAGCTATGCATGCAGCTAGAAATAGTGAATTGTGTCATCTTAAGTTCTGCTGTTTGTTATGAAAACAGCACCAACCTACTACTGTTCATTTGGAGTAAGCCATTTCCATTAATGCAATAGGATAGGTTCACAGAAAGTACTTGCTACAAGCTTCAGGTAATAATTCCAATGTTGGAGTTCCCCTTCTTCCTGTATTATTACTATCTGAACTCCTGATTTGATAATTAAGTTGGGGTGTGATCTTTTTTTCCTCTATATTTTCCCTTTTGTGAATTTTATCTTATAAGAAACTCCACCTTTTTTTCCTATGGCAAAGCTATGGGAGCAAGGTACAGCAAACCCATATTGTCATTAAGCATTTTTTCCCTCATTAACCTAGTTGCTTTCAGTGACAGGTCTCTTTTGTTTCAGGAGAGAATTCAATTGGGTAGGAGGATCAGATGCGTGGGTTGATGGTGGGTGGGGATCATTTTGAGATCATGCTCCCATACCTATGAAAGGATCTACAAGCTTTGCCAGGCTTAAAACCAGGAGCAGATCATCATTGCACAAAACATCCCTAATCAGGGCTGGGTCATTTAACCTTTTTTTTTTCTTCTTCTTCTTCTTTTTTTTTTTTTCCTTTTCTATCTTGTCTGAAATGGCTTCCCACAGGACATTTTTAAATGATTCTTAATTACAGGGTAGCCAAGTAGAGTATGTCTGTTGCTGGCATGTGAATACTGGCTGAACCTGTGCAATGTAATAATTGCTAAAATTGGCATCTGCTACATAGGGGGCCGGCTGGTAATAGCATGTGACATTAGCCACATTAGGGATGACATTTTGGTCAGCTAGCACCCGGATAGCCAGCATTGTGATAAGGTTTAAAGTCTGTCTTCTTTCATGTCCCATCAGGCACACTGTACTCTCATTCACAACTCCATGAAGGGTCATAAGATAGTCATACTTGCGGTCTTCCAATCCCACGAAGTGGTTCTGCAAATAGGACTCCAGTTTCCTCTGCTGCTCTCCAATGTCTGAGAAGTCGATGAAAAACCTGGAACACATATACCTCTGAAGGGTCTTGATCTCATCAGAGGCGGGCCTAAAACCCCTCACTAAGAGGTTGCAGTACTTAAGCAGGCCTCCCCCTCTGATTTCCTCTGGGTTCCTGGTGGCAATGATCTTGTTACAAAGGTGGTCAAAAGCTTCATGGAAATCGCCATAGACGCTCTCACCGATTATTGTGGGGTGAAATGTTTCAGTCATTGGGTTCTCTGAACATTCGTAAAAGAGGAGAAGAGAGTCTAATTTGATTTGAAAAGAATCTACACTAAATTCAAACTGCCTCCGGAGGGAATCCACAAATTTCAGTTCCACATTTTTGCCACTGTTGTTTGACAGGGATATAAGACTCCATCGGTCAGAGTCATTGCATACTTTAACCATTTTCTGCACATAAGCTTCCTACAATTCAAAAGACAAAACAAGAAGATGAGCATACCTAGAAAAAAATAGTAAATAAACACATTCTCTTCACAGATGAGATTTATTTTGCTCCTTCCCTTTCGTTTTGTCAAGTTTCAACAAAACACTACCTATGGGCTTAAACAGTTTCTGAAAACAGGAAAAAAAAAAAAAAAACACCTTTAACCAGTGGTTTTACCATCCGGGAGAGAGACTAGAAGTAATAGTTTGAGGCTTTTGGCAGATGCAGAGCTAAGAGGTTCTGTTGTCATAACATTCAAAAAATGTCATTTTTTGAAAATGGTCTTACAGATACAATATTCACACAATACTGAAAAGAAAGAAGAGCATTCAGAAAAAAGTTGGTCATCTTCTCACTCATGTCTCTAGTCACCCAGTCGTGCCCCCCCCCCCCCCACAGACAACAGATATGATCAGTATCTTATCTGTCCCTCTAGGAGTGCTCAGCAGTTGCAATCAAAGTGGATTTTATTATTAGGACATTCTGGGAGGCTGATTCCTCAGACAATCTTTACTAAATATATAAAACACGCTTTGAACCAGAGTGAGGAGGGTGGACCCACTATATCCTTAACAAATAAATCAACCTGGAGAAGCACCAAGTGTATCCTAAACACAGGAAGTCAGCTGAACACATCTAGGAAATCGATTCACATTTTTCAATACAATATATAAACTCACTGGCTTGGTTCTACTTCGGTTTGCTATTTTCCCAAAGACTGGATCATAAAATGATTCATTAAAATAACTGACATCATTTCAATCTTCCTCTTTGAATCTACTCTGGATAAGACTCAAGCAAAGAAAGCCAAGAGTTAAAAAATAAGGAGAAGGAAGAGGAGGAAGGGCAGAGGAGGAAGCAGAGAGTTGTGGCGCTGAAGCACCAAGTAAAGTAAAACAGTCAACACCGTCCACACACCTTAGTTTACTCATTTAAAAAAATCAAAAGCAAAATAAATAAACGCGCCCACAAATCTGTGGCATGTTTTCCTTTTCCCTGGCCCTCCGAACCCCAGCCGCGAGTGGACCCAAGCCCATGCAGGGCGACTTTACCTTGAGCGTGAGTGGTGTGATCTTCTCTTTGTTCACCCCTTCGGGTAAGAAGTCCAATAGGCAGTCGAGCACGACATCCTTCACAGTCTGAAACTCCTCTTCCCCACGCAGGTCAGCGCAGAAGATGAGGTCCAGGTCCTTGTACCCCAGGCCACTGTCCTGGTGCAGGACATGGCTGGCGGCCGAGCCGTTGAGGCGCACGTCGCGAACACCGATGTGCTTCTCGGCCAGGCGCCGCCGCACCACCTTCACGATCAGACTCGGTTGCAACTCGAGCGTGGGGAAGTTGCCGCGTCCGTGAATCGGGATGGTTTCACTCAGGATGCCGTCCAGCCGCTGCACTTGCTCCCAGTTCAGCACATTGCAGTGCGCCGTGGGGCTTTCGCAATAGTCCAAGCAGAGCTCACCGAAACCGCCGCCGTCAACGACGTCGCCGCCGCTAAAGTCGCCACCCAGAGGGATATAGGGGCTGCCGGCCAGCTCGTCCTCGGCCATGGCAAAGTAGCCTTCACTTTCTGCCATGAAGTGCCCGCCGAAAGCCACTTGGCCCTGGTCAGTCCTAGAAGAGAAAAGGAGAAAGGAGCTTGATGAGGACGCGTGACCGGTACAGGAGGCTGTACAGGAAAGAGCGCGCCCCTTCCCCAGTGCACCCTCTTCCCGGTTCGTCCTCTGGCTTGGCTCCGGGATTTCTCACACTCCCTCCCCAGGCCCCTGCGGATCCCAGCCGCGCGCGCCGCGCCTCGCAGAGCAGCCCCGCACCAGAAGTATCGCTGATGCATCTGGAAAGCGCAAGCGGGAGTCCCGTCTGTGTCACCTGAAGACGGCCGTCCCTTCTAGGAGTGCAGCTAGCGAGAAACAGCCAAGCTCCAACAATTCTAGGAGCTGCGAGTGCGCTCACCGCCACAGCGAGCCACTTCGTTTTTCCCAGCCCCCACTCGCCAGCGATGGACAGTCCCGCCCCTCGCCCCCGCCGCTGCCACTTCAGCTGCGGTGGTTCCGGAGGTGGCGGCTCTTGCTGCCGCCGCAGCTCCCGTCTCTGGAGCTTTAGCAGTTGTGCGTGAAAAATGTCTTCAGTAGTTTTTTATACCGGGCATCTCCGCGCTTCCGGCCCGGCGCTGCGCGCTGACCACACCTTCCTCATCTGCATAGGGCAACGCCCCCGCCCGCCCAGCGGACCCTGCCAGGCTGAGCGCCGACTGCCCTAACGAGCGGTTCTCAGATCGCCGCGCAAGTGGCCGTGTGTGGGTTTATGTGCGTCTATTTATGTATACTTGACTTATGTACAAGTCCCCCTCGCCCACGCTCTTTTTTGCCCTGACGAGGAGACACTAAAAATGCCAGAGGAGACTAAAAATGCCCCGAGTCCTAGGTGGTCCTCAAAACAGAATCTCAACTAAAATCCCTCAACTACGGAAACTTCCCAAACAAAATTCTCGCCGGATACAACGCCTTACAGCTTAGTGATAGGGCTTCAGAGATTCTTCATGACCTGGGGTGCGACCGTTTACTTCATTAATAAACCCAGTGTCCGGTGAGCTAGAGTCCACTAGTCCTCGCAAATCAGTCCCTGTGCCTGAGGGGAAGGGCTCGCTCATTGGGTTTCGTTTCTCGAAAAGTCGGGAAGCCTCGCAGCGCCGGTGGAACCTGGGGAGGCGCGGGGGCGGGGCCACGAACGTGCATCCAACTTCTGCGCACGAGAGGGTCATTGCGCCGCGAGCGAGTCACTGAGCGATGCCCTGGGGACTCGTGCCCGAGAGCCGTCCAGGGTCCGGGGTTGGAGGATCCGGAGGGAGGCGCCGGTAGCCCACGGCGGCTGGGGCGCTCAAAGAGGCCCGGAGCGGTCCTGGGCGCACCGCGGCGCGTTCTCTCACAGAGTGCCCAAGGAGGCGAAGCGCGTTTCTCCCACGGAGCTAAGTTTTGCCTTTTCCTGGTGAATGGCAATGTGAAATGCAGTTTTCCACCAAACGTGAAAGTACAAGTTTAAAGGATAAAAAGAGTTTCTTCCCCTAGGTTCCACCGCTTCAGCAGTGCGGAAGGAGGGTAATGGTAATCCCCACGCTCACTCTCAGCACCATCTTTGTTAGAAAGCGCCCCACTTTCACCTGGCCACCTATTCCGGCCGGTCGCTGTCTCTTCCCCAACTAAGAGTAACTTTCACGTAGACTCTATAAGACGCTGAGGTGGCGACCAAAGGGAGCGCGCTGGGGAAGAAGAAGCTGAAAACTCCCTCCTCTGGCCCAGGCTACCTCTGCCGTCCAGCCTAGGAGAAAGAACAGTCCCGCCCCTTTGAACTGGGGGACTAAGGTCCTACCCACCAAAGGTGCGTGCCCTGGGCGGTGGGTAAGGGATGGTCACCCGCGGAGCATCCAGCTGCGTGACAACGCCGCCCCCTGCCGGTACCCTGCAGAGCTGAGTCCCAAAACGGAGAAACTGGCTGGACTTTAGACGGAGGCCATTATCCTTCAGCTCTGTGGGGGCGTCACAGAAGGGTGGCTAAGACAAGCACACAATTCTCTCGGTCATTGCCTCCCCAGAAACAGACTGTCCAGCCATCCACTCTATACAGGGATTCAAAAAATTACATCTATGTGTGTATATGGTTTGACTCCCTATTATTAACTGCTAGGAACCAAGCTAAATGCTGAGGATTTAAGAATGACTACATTTCACACAGTCTAATGGGCATGCCAGACAAATACATAATTAGAATTCAACTGAACATGTGTTAGAAGTATGGTCTGACATAGTAGTGGGCTAACTAGGATTGGGGGAACTGGGAGAGAAGAGCAAAAGAGAGAATAGTTGTTTGGCTTTCCTTCCATAGCTGAGGAAGAAGGAGAAAAGGGGTTATCAACAAAGGAGGCACTGTAAGAGAATTAGAAAATGCTTGAGGAAAAATGTACAAACTACCATGGTAAGAAATCAGATTGACAGTGCATTTGGATAAGGTTTGTGGGGGGTTCCAGGAACTTATTGATCAGTTCTGGGCCACACTCTACTTAACTCTTTACACACAAAACCACGTTTACTCTTCAATTCAAGAAGGTATTCTATGTCAGAGATTTGGAAACACATACCTAGAGATATAGAGATTTGCCCAAGTTTCATGGCTAATGGTTGGGTCAGGCCTTAAACTCAACCCATTTGGCTATTTACCCATAATTTTCAGGACCAGGATGTCTGTATCTTGCCAGAACCTTCTAATTGGAAGGCAAGACCAATACAAATAGGAAAAATATTTAAAAGAAAAACAAAAGGCCTGTTAAAAATATCCCTCCCCCCAAAGGCCGATATGAATTCTGCCCTTTCTAGAAAGAAGGTCAAAGAAGCAGATCACACATTAGGTACACTGCACTGAAAAAAAGCAAGAGGTTATCCCCACTGCCATTATTTTGTACTTTATTTTAACCCTTCCTCAGAAAAAAGGCGGGGGGGGGGGGGGACAGGAGAATCTCAGAGCTGGTGAGCATCTGTGCTTCATGCATGCCCAAGACTTTGTTCTGCAGAGCTAAAGGAACCTGCATCGTAGGAAGTTGATCATGTGATCCTGACACAGGGGCCCAGCCATACTTTATACTACACTGGTAACAGCCCTACAGCTTGGTTCTCTAGGTTGGGACCATCTCCCAAGCAGAGGCAGCTCTTCTCTGCACAGCTGTTCTTAAAGCCTCTGCCAAGAATGAAGGGCATGGCTGAGAGACAGAAGTGGAGTATGAGGGCAGATATGGAGGGTCTGCTATGCATCAGACCTTTTGCTGGGGAAAAGATGAATTTCAGCAGCGGTGAGGCAAGACCCCTTCTCCTAAGTTGCCAGGGCTTTGTGGCTGACACTTCCTTAACCCTTCAACAAAGCATTCCCCACTCCCCAACTCGGTTTTCCCTTCACTGTAACCTTCCAAAATCTCCATATCCAGACCCTACGTCTTGCATTGGGACATCTGGGATATCTTACTTTTAGCAGTGCCTTAGTGGTGCTTTCACTGGTTCATAATGTGCCTGATTCATAGTGGCCATTTTATATAGATTGTTGAATGAAAGCATCTGTTGTTTGTTTGTTTTGTCCCTCTTTTCCCTGTCTTCAAACGGAGATAATATTTACATTCTAGGGAGAAAAAAAAAACATTCATCCTTACATAAAATTGCAAATTTTGAAATTGCAAAGCATCTATTTTTTCCTAGCTAACCAAAACACTTATCAAATGAGAAAGTTTATGCTTTCAGACACATTCACAGCCTAGACATCTCTCAACACAGTTGGTCTTAGATTAAATTTAGGTGAGAGTTGCAATTTTCTCTTCAGCTTTTAGCTTCTGAGCCTATTTGGTGAATATTTACTTTTCCCTTTTTAAAAGGGAAAAAAATCTATGGCTATATGATGTTCTAAATCTCTACTTGATTTTTAAAAAGAAAGCTTGACATACTTTTTTGGAAAAAAAGCACTTATGATTAGTTGGTCTTGATTTAAAAGTTACAGTAACAATCAATCATCTGGACTTATCACCATAAGAAGAAATACACTTTTAGCCTTAATAATGGTTAACATTGTTACAATGTGGCAAACAGTGTGCTCAGTATTTTGTATATGTTGTTTCTTTTAAACTTTCTTCAAATATCAGAACTTTAAGTTATTGCATTCCCATTTTCTAGATAGGGAAAATCAGGCAGAGGGTAGTTAAATAATTTACAGAAGTGGAAGAGCCTTGGTTCAGACCCACCCATACAAGTGGCTGCTTTTCTATTCCCTTTCATTCTTGAGTCTGTCTTTCCCCTGTCTTTTCATTTTCCTTTGTGACTTAAAACTGAACTGGACTGCATTCTGCTCCTTCCTTCTTTATATGTTCTGAATGTTCAGCTTGGACATAACATTGAGAACCAAAATGTTTTATCCTGAAACAACTGTTGAAAACCAGAATGCACAGATATAACTGGGCTCATGGGAGTTTCTTCCCCAGCCATGAATGACCTGCCTTCATGAAAGGAGAGAGCCAGCAAGCTAAGCAGCCTTACAGAGAGCTGGCAAGAAACATCACTAACACTGAAGCACCAACTGAGGTTTGGAGACTGCTCCAGGTTTACTTAGCAGTGGTACTACCTTTTCCATTTTGCTTTGTTTTCTGTCTTCTCACAAATGGTGTTAGAAGATAGCAAGCAAACAAATATGAAATGATTTCCACAAGCTCATACCCAGAAGGAGAGAGAGAAGAGCCCAGAAAACTGCTGTTAGGCCTACAACTTCTCTCTCCCACAGCACTCTAGCCACTCTCTTCCCATATCCTCGTCCCCTCCTTGATCTTTTCACACCAGCCCTTGCCACTCTCTCCAATGATTTTCCACCTTCCACTGCTTCTGCTCTGTGCTCCTTTTCACAAAAAGTGATACGAGCCTTCAGAAGCACCCTGAAGCCTAGGCAGAGCAGTGGCAATGTGAGGAATTTGAGCCACTCTCCACCCCTTGCCATATAACTGCTTTTATAGGGCAAGTCCTAGTGATCGCTAAGGCCATTGAGGGAGACAAGCATCCTTTTAGTAGAAACATGCTTATGCAGATGTCTACACTGCAAAGTAAACTGAGATCTCTCTGCTGTCCAGTTAGTGTTAAGAAGCAACTAATCAAAGTGCTTCATGTAAAAATTCAAACTCACTTTTGAAACTAAATTACAGTAATCCCTCTTGACCCTTGGATTTTCTTTCTGTTATCTGCAGTTTCAGTTATCTGCAGTCCAAAAATATTAAATGGAAATTCCAGAAATAAACAATTCATAAGTTTTAAATTGCTCGCCATTCCAAGTACTGTAATAAAATTGTCTGAGGTCTCACTCCATGCGACATAAATCACTTCTTTGTCCAGCATCTCCACACTATAGATGCTCCTCTCTGTTAGTCACCTAGTAGCCTCTTGGTAGCCTCACAATGCATGTATTCGAGTAACTCTTATTTAACTTAGTAATGGCCCCGAAGCACAAGAATACTGATGCTGGGAATTCAGATGTGCCAAGGAAAAGCCGTAAAGTGTATGTATGTATGTGTAGAAAAAAAGCACAACAGTGTATGTAGGGTTTAGTGCTATCTCAATATGTATGGTTTCAAGCATCCACTGGAAGCCTTGGAACATATCCCCCATGGATAAGGAGGGACTACTGTACCTGTTTTCACAAGGAATGGTGCCTATGAAATGTTCTCCCCCATGTATCTTCAAGGAAATAACAAGTATTTATTCAGGATTTATCGAAGGCCAGAAACATCCTAAGTCATACAACTTCTAGGTTAGTTTGGAAATAGCAGTCCAGCTTTTTTTTTTTTTTTTTTTTTGGTATGGTTATAACCAGCCAAGAGGTTAACTTTCATAGCTTTAAACTGTTCAGTTTTTTTCTATACTATCTCATTTTACTTTTATTTTTGCAATATTTTTATTGTTGTTCACTTATAGTTGTCCCGCCTTTTCCCCCTTTGCTCTTCCCTGCCCCCCACCATACTCCCACAGTCAGTGGGACAACTGACCCACCACCATTGTCTGTGCCATGAGTCCTCTACAGTGTTCATGTTCCTTTTCTTGCCCTTTCACCTCCTTTCCCCCTTTACCCCCTTCCCCCTCCCCTCTGGTCCCTGTCAATTTGCTCTCTATTTCCAAGTCTCTGGTTCTATTTTGCTCATTTGTTTGTTTTGTTAATTAGATTCCACTTATAGGTGAGATCATATTGTATTTGTCTTTAAAATTATTCTGACCAATGTGCAGTCCAAATTTTAAAGATTAGGAAAGGCTGGATGATTTTCCCCAAATTAATGTAGTTATGGAAAAAT
The DNA here is from genome assembly GCA_039655065.1 of Glossophaga mutica. Lineage (NCBI taxonomy): Eukaryota > Metazoa > Chordata > Mammalia > Chiroptera > Phyllostomidae > Glossophaga > Glossophaga mutica. The sequence continues at coordinate 148,558,160 of CM077306.1, forward strand.
TAGTTAAATTCAGTTGCTCTAAATTATGGGCTAGCACCTCTTTCTCTTTATCCCACTGTTTAATCTTACATTTGTGTGAGTGAATTAAAATGATCAGTAACATATAGTTTGAAGGGATATTCTACCTATACACAGATTTTGTTGTGTAGACTAAATTCTCACCTGTGAACATCTTATAGAGCATTGCTACTCTACCATTAAGCACCTTATAAGTGTAATTTCCTAAGGTGTTATTTTTAAGAATATTTATGTGACGTTTATGACCACATAACAATAATTCTATCCATTGTCTCAGATTAGTGATTTTAGAAAATTCAATATGCAAGCTACAAATACAATACACAGACCTATATCATCACTCTTAAAATCAAACTTGATATAGATTGTTCTTCAATAGAGTTCTTTATCACTAAGACTAACCAGTATTTTCTTGTACTACTATCAATGCTGGTTATGCCAGAAGTTCTTCCTGTTTTGACATGTTGGTGAAATGCTTGCAGTTTCAATCAGTGTTGCAAGTCCCATGGACCAGACTGTTTTGCTTACTCTAAACAAAAGAGACATTCAAAAGTTATATTCATTAGGCAAAATGTAAACTAGAAATATACATATATTTTCAAACACTACCAAATATAAGTAAATTCCTTACCCCAAAGTAATATTTGTATTATAAGTTTTTCCTTCTGCAAGTTTTTACTGGAAGAATGTGTAACATCTCTGAAGAAAATGTTGATGTTTACTTACGGTGCTTGTAAAACTTTAAGAAGTGCACAGGAGAGAATAGAATAAATTATTCCTTTTTTCTAAAATGGATTTAGCCTAAAATATTCATGTCCCTTGTGGAAAAAAATAAAAGACAATCTTCTATGGGTATATCTAGCTCATATACCTAATGAGGTATACTTAAGCAGAAATACCTAATGGATATACCTATAGTATAGGTATGACCATTATCCTATACCAGATATACCTATGAATATACCCAATGAGGTATATCCAGCTCATATACCTAATTAGGTATATCCATATATCTAATATATGGTCATATTCTGAGATATTTTAAAAATCATATCTATTCATTTTGCTAGCACCATTTGATATGTCAAATTCAGAAATTACATAACTACCATAGAATTTGTAGCAGTTATGGAATCGGTATATTTACTCATATGCATAAACCATTCATTAATTCAGTAATAACATTTCTACAATTACTTTTTGTTGAAAGATTTTTTCTATTAATTTCTTTCCCTTACCTCAAAATTATGTGTTGCCAAATAAATAAATAGTACAATTAATATTATCTTGATGATATTTGAGAGAAGTTACTATGAAATATAGTAAACAACCAAAAAACACATTATTGTGGAAAGTCTGAGAAACTGAACATGAGAAATAATACTTAAACAAGCTACTAAGATGACAAAATGCTTTTAAAAGACAGTTTTGTTTTGTTTTTTTTAACCCTGAAAATGACTCTGGGAAGAAAAATCTAACCTAACCTTGGCAATCTTGGGCTCCTTCAGTAAAATGTGACTCGGGAAACTAGTTGGGGACTCTGTGGGGTTGGGGTGGGGAGCACAAAGATGCCTGAGTTTGTTCTAGCAATATGGGATAAAAGAGATTCCATTTAACTTTCTAGTAAAAAGAAAGTCTTCAAGATGCGAGTTAATTGACTCTGAAAGATTGGTTTCTAATAAGCTACAATTCCAACAGAGGTACTGGGAATTAAAAGGGAGTTTGGACTAACACATGATTAAGTATCCACAGTCTAGATAAATAAGACATCTCTAAAGAACAATAGAAGAACTGTCCTTCAGGTTTTGAAATTCGTAATTAGTCAATGAAGTAATTGTTTAGCATAAAAGAAGTGACATTCTCAATTTTCCTTAGCAGAAAGCCAGATTAGAATATTAAAAGAGAAAAAATGGTACCTGTGATTTTTTGTCTCAAACCTCTCCCTAGTTTTTATTAAAATTCTGAAGATATTTACTTTTTTTCACTGACATTAATTTGGCAATCACATCCCACTTCATCTACTTAATGTGAGTTCTGTGTGAGTGGTAGTTCAACATCCTCCCACTGACCAGAAATACATGGTTTTGCTGTGTGTTACAAAATAAATGCATCTTGTAAGCACGTGTAACTTGTCTAGTGTCTTCCATTCTACTCCTGATATGTCCTGGAATGTAACTGATATGCTTCTGTGGGTTACAGGGCTTGTTGAGGAAGTTAGTATAATCAAATGTGACACAGGCAGCTTGACACTCCTGAGCACTGGTGATACCTGCAAGTGAGTCTGTTTTATGCTCAGAGTAGTGCATCTATATTTCTGATTCATTATTCAAAAAATAATAATCCTAAGAAGATATAATCAAGAACAGTCATTATATTTTACTTTAAATTTTATTGTAACAGAATATTATATTTATGTAGTATATTACAATGTATTCTATTTCATATAACTCCAGACCAAGTGAAGAGATGATTTGAAAATATTTCTGACATGAAAGTAATTACCCTTTATGTATTGGATAGGGCATTATTTTGAGTCACACTTTCTTTGTAAATCACAGAGAATGAGTTATCATGACTAACTCTTAACCCATTTTATATCTAAAGATAGCAAACATTTGAATTAAAACAAAAGAAAATGAGCTAATAACTTAGATGCTTTATCTACATGATATTAAACAGCCATATGTCCGGTTAAAATTCTTGTTTTTAATAGCGCAAAATGGAAATTTCAGTTGCCTTCTAAATTTAATTAAAGACCAATGTTATCAAAACATTTACTTAAACTTGCATTATCGATTTTGAATTCCTGTAGTGATCAAATTAACCAGAAGCTTTACAAACTGTGCTTTACATTGCTCTAAAACACGAATAGCCTAAGCCTTCAGCCCCACTCACATCCCCACTCACATACTACACCCATATCTGTGATTTGCCGGAGGGTTGGGGGGCATTGGATGTAGCCTCTGTGGGAAGTGAGACTGCGTGTATACATGCTTATATCTCCCCTAATTTTCTTCCTAGATATTTGTTCTTTCACACATCCTTTCCCATTTCCTGTGTATTAATACAGATAAATGGCTATTAAATCAGTGCTATCAGCCATTATTAAGCTGCCTTTTGTAAACACTTTAGGTCTGATCACTATGGTTACCTAAAAATCACCTGGCAAATAATCTAGATTAAATAGCCTATGCTCTGTGTATCTATAGTGAAAATTCTCCAGTTAGTAGAATAATATTTTCAGGTGGATATAGAGTCAACTCTAAAGTTTTAATAAATACCCTCAATGCTATTACAAAGCAAAGCTTCCAATTTTATGACCATTTGCTGACTCATTTTTCCGAAGCCCCACATATTTATGATTCATGGGATTTTTTTGTTTTAGATTTAACTTTTCTTTGTCTTGTTTAGTCTTCAACACTTCTGGGAATACTTCAGAAACTCCCACCACCGTTCTGTTTTTTTTTTTTTCCCAAATCAACTGATATATGAAAAATAATCAGTTTTAGATTTCAAATTATGCTTTCATGCATAGATATAAAATTTTAAAAATATACCATTTACTTTTTAAAGTTTTTTATTGTTATTATATTACAGTTGTCCCAATTTTTACCCCTTTGTCTTCCTCTGCCCAGCCCCTTCCCTCTCCCATACTCATCTGCACATCATTGTCCATGTCCATGGGTCATTCATACATGTTCATGACTAGTCCCTGCCCCTTCTTTTCACCATTATCCCCCTCCCCCTCCCAGTTGCTGTTGGTCTGTTCCATGTTACTTTTATGAAAATATTATGTTATTACTCAAATTCTATATTCACAAACATTTTGACTAAAACTTTCGTTCTTATATTCTTAAAACATTTATCATGACTGTGTATCCCAAATCAAAAATCAAAGTATGTGGTTTAAAAGTACTAATATGATTAGGAAGACAAAGGGACAGTATATTTTAAAACTGTTTAGTTCTTCCAAAATCTAAGATGCATGGTGGTCATCTATCCACAGTATAGGATTATGATTCTTCAGTTTATTCTTCTCAGATGGTAACATTTTATATCATCTATTATGGTATAGCAGAAATGAACTATAGGGGATTTAATTCAACATTCACAAACCAACAGAGATAGCACTACATTCTTCTACTTAAGATTAAAAGGCTTTTGTTCACCTAATTGGAAGCACTGACCATAATTATCAGTCTTGTAAAATTGAAATATAAATTATTCTCCCAAAGTGTGTGGATGAATGTGTGTCTCCCTGAAGTACATTGTAGTCTTCTCAAACACAGGGGAACCCAGTTTCAAGTCTCTTGCTGTGACATCTTATCTATCCATGTGGCTCCCTTAATTTTTGGCCTCAGTCTACTTTGCTTTCATTTGGGGCTATGTCACTTTGTATTTTTAAATCAATTTGGCTAATAAATGCCTACAATATATTTTACTGTATTTAATTGCCCTAGAAAATTTACTTTGATTATAGTTAAACAGAAAATATCAACTATGGTGTCATTATAACATAAATTGGTCCAGCATCTGTGTTAGATTACATTACCCAAACTCATGAAACAGTCAAATTTTTGACTTGGCTATCCCCTGCAGGCAATTGATCTGCTGTTTCTTGCCCGTTGAAATCTGTTTTATTGTTATTGTTCTCATTGTCTAAATTGTAATTTCCTGCTCTGGGTCTTCCTCCCACCAGCCCATCCTGCCTGTAACTCAGTCAAAGTTTTCTAGCTGCATGTCTTTTTAAAAATAATTTTTCTAAATGTAAATGTTGACACAACAGGCTGAAATAGATAATAAGTAGATATGACCTTATTTCAACCAGGGTGGTCAAGGAAAGCCTCTTTCTAGAGAAAATAATTTTGCCAAGAACTAAAGGATAAGCAACAACAAGCCATTAGAAGTAGGGGAAAGAGTGTTCCTGGCAGAGGGAACAGCTCGTACCCAGAGAGACAAGAATCTGGTATCCTGGAGGAACTGAAACAAACTCTGTGGCAGCAGAGCATTATTGAGGAACAGAGAGAGGGCAGAAGATTAGGTTTGAGAGAAAGACAAGGGATAGATCATGTAGGCCTTGTGAGGATTTTATTGTTAGTGCAAGAAACCACTGAAGTTTTTGAGCAGATGAATGACATTATCTGATTTGTCTTTGAGGTCCTTCTTATTGCTCTATGGAATAGGGAATTAAAGGGGGGAAATGGAAAACGGAAGCCAGTTAATAAGCTGCTACAGATATCTGGGCAAATAATGATGCTGGCTTATAGTACTGTTTTTCAAACTGTGGGTCACAACCCATTAGGGTCACACAGGTTTTTTTGGTAGTTTTGACCAGTAATATCATTGAAATAGAATGATGTACAATAGAAAATATCAGAGGCCATGGTATAGTTTCATGACATTTGCTTTCAGGGTTTTTTTAATGCATATACATGCATATGTGTAAGTACTGGATTTTAGTGTGAAGTGGATTTACTACTCAGCATAGTGGTCATAGAAACCACTGGCCTATACTAAGGTGAAGAGGGATTTAGTCAAAATAAAGATATCCTCACATACATGGAAATAGAAGAGGTCACCTTGCAAAGGACATAAAGGGAGAGGATACAGAGTTCTGTGATATATTTTATTTCAAGTATTACATTCCTATGTTTATACCCTGCCTATTATTTAAAAATTATTTCTAATATGCAGTGTAAAACTTTAAGAAAATTATACCATTAATAAGGGAAAATTACAGGTAACCAGCTCTTGTTGTTGTTGTTGTTGTTTTTGAAGGGTACATTTAAAAAGAATTGGGACATAACCTGATAGTCACCGGTAGGCCTTTTCTCACACCTTTTGGCTAGACATTCCTTTTCTGGGTCATTGTTATTCTCTAGTAGAGTTTATAAATAAGTTTAGAATATTGACAAAAAATTGCATTCAGAGGAGGAAATATTAAACTCAATGTCTATTAAGTCTTCATTTGTTCTGAGAAGGAATATCCCTTGATCTTCTGAGGTAACAAGACTAGCTTTACTGAACTTCTTCACAATGCAATCTGATCCTTGCTCTATTTAATGTATAAAGTGACCATAAACTATTGAAAAACTTCCATCACCACAGTAATAAAAAATGTATATTACCTTGGATCGAATGTCATGTTTATGTTTCATTTTGTCTAATATAGGATATAATGACCTCCCTTAGAAGAGGTCATCTTAATGAATCTCTCTATCCATATCTACTTGAGCAGCTTGAATTTAAACTGATGTTTGGGATAAGTCCCTAACTGATGAGAAATAGATTTATAATAAATGATCACTAAAATTCAACAGTTGCCTTGGAAAGAAAGGGTACATGTGCTGGGCAATTAGCAAATGCAGAAATCCTTTAAATCATACCCTTACCTGAGGAACTTTATGCTGTGCTGACAAGAGGCAGACTCTAATAATAAGCCTTTCCACTTTACACACATACACACACACCTACAATCTATGAACATGTTAAGACCCATATGTTTAAACAACCCATTTACAAATTGCTAGATGAGGCCAACATGAATTCCCTACTCCCTCTGCCATTTGAAAAAAAAGAACAACTTCACTATTCATCACCTTTCTTCTTCCTGGGATCATTTGAATCAGTTTTAAAAACATGCCTCTTTCCTACTATGAGATACCTGCCTTGCTTTGTGGTAGGTGACAAAGATGGCAATTGTATTTTAATAATAAACTCTTAAAGATTTTCAGAGTCAAAGAAATGAGTCTCTAATTGTAGAAAATTAACTTCCAGTGGGAGCTACCTTGGTTCCTACTGGAGATGACTTACCCATTGCTTCTCAAACCAGACCACCAAAGTAATTAACTGCATGTGCTTAATGTCCATTCATTTTGAGAGAGCCACCCAGTGAGAAGCTCATGACCTGACTAGTTGTGCTGCTGACTACTGTAAAAGCAATTCCTGTTCTGGATTTTCAGCAAGCACATAGCTGAAGACAGGATAGCATCAAAATTTTTAATCTGTTTGTTCATTTTCAAACCTCACAATGTTGGACCTTTCTGAAGAATTTTAGTTCGGTTTTTATTATTCACTGAGGAAGCCGGGTACAATAAAAACTTCCTCTTAGCATAGATAAGACTAACAGACTAACAGTTCTTTGGGTAAGTAGGATTATTTATCAGGAAGCTGTTGATAGTTCATTGCCGACCTGTAAAAACCTAGCAAGAATGAGGTCAACTAAAATAATGGGTCCATTTAAAGTTTGGGTCATGTAAGACCTCATTAAGGATCACATTATTTCAGCAAAGAAAATATTGCAGAGAGCTCTCCTCTTAAAAGGAAATAGCTATTTTTTTCTGCTGGAGAGCTTCCAAACCGCACCATTGCAAAACTTAAACACTTCAAACCATTGAAAGTTAATGTTTAACTGTCTTGTTCTAGTTGTCTTGAAAACCCTTTCCCACTTGGTAATTGGTTTTTGTTGAAATCCAGGTGTCATTTGGCTTTTAATCCTGATTATGTTACTTATGCTGGGTGAACATAATTTCATTGCCCATAGGTTATTTTTTTTACACCCTACATAATGTAAAGTGTATTCTACATTGCTCTGTGTGATTAGGAGAAGTAATAATCAGCATTTTACTAGAGTTGGGGAAAACAGTTAAGCAGGGCTGGCCCAAGGCATGATTATGAAATGCCTGAAATTTTTAAAGCCCTTGCCTTCTAATTTCTCATTTAACTCTTTTTGCGCCCTACTCTCTGCGAAATCCTGTCCAGCCAAGAGCTGTGTGACCCCTCTAAACATCAGTTTCCTCATGTGTTGGAGGATGAACTGAGAGGATGCATAATATCATGTATAACATATGGTCTAATACATAGTAGATGGTCAATATTGTCGGGTCATCATCCTCATCTTCATCAACATCTCCTAAACCTCAGTAGTGAAGGATATTTAATACTCATTTACAAATTGCTTGTAAGAATGTTGGTTTTAATAATTTCATTCATGAAAACTGGAAAATTGTCCAAAGTCCAAAGAATGTGCCTGACACTTAGCTTCTATAAGAGGTGGAGAAGAGATGTGGTAGCAGGTTGGCAGAGGCTTTATCACCCTGCAGTGATGTGACAGCTGCCTGATCCTTAGATTGGTCTTACTGAGAAAAAACTTGGTCAACTGAGTCTGGCATGGAGGTCAGGTAGCATGTGGTACCTGATCGCTCTCTGAACCACAGGAGAGCCTAAGTCCCGTTCAGTTCCAAAACCACTCCCCTGGAAGCCCACAGATCTGTTTTTCCCACCTCTCACCTGCTATCAGTCATTCACTTAAGGGTCTGATTAGTTAGTGCATTTTTAAATGCTGTAGTAGCTGAGGCAGATGCAGGACTTGTAAAATCTGAAGCTTGCAATTATAAAATTATAGAGGCCATCTCTAATTGAAAATGCAAAATAATAGATATAAGTGAATATTAATTAGAATAAGATAAGAAATTACCATGGAGTATATATTTAATAAGCAGATAAATATCACCACAAAATTCATGCTTTTATTTGCCTTCCTGACCCACCCTATAGTGTTTTTATTCTTCCTAACTTTTTTCATTTCCATATTCTGATTGTTTCCTCATGTATTTCTTGATAGAAGAGAACTTCTGAGTTAAGTTGGCATCAGAGAATCTAAAGCTTTGCTTACAATTTTATATGTATTATGGTTTGAAGAATTTTCCACAAATGAGCTTCAGGCTCTGAACATTTCAAACCTTTTATTTCTTTCTCCTCTGTTATCCACATACTTCTGGCATTGTAGAATAGGCTCCTATTGCATTCCAGCCTTTAACCCTGTGCTTTCATTCCATGATCCCAAGCAAGTGGGAATCAGGAGTATTTCTGAAAGTATTCCTTCATGAGAACAGTTAGCAACAATTTAGCTTTATCCAGAAGTAAATGCAGACTACATTTCACTAAACCCAAACTAAAAGGATCACAACTCAATTTCCCACTAGCAAATACCCAAAATGTTCATAGCCAATCTGACACCACTCAACAGAAAGAGATGTGGAGAGGAATTTGAAATGGGAAGAGGTAACAGTCTTAACTGACTGTGGTTAAAATGTTTTACTTTTTCAAATCTTAAAAAACCCTATGCCTGAAAAAATGAAAGTCCCCAAAGATGTAAACTTCTTTAGCTTAACAGAAAATACACCTCTCAACAGACAGGTTAGTCCAATACAGAAATCTGAGAATGAACAAGAGGATCTACCCTTCCATACTTATGGAGGGAGCTCTTTTATGCAGAAGAACTTTGTAACTTATCAATACTTATATATATGTAATAAATTAATATCAGTATTATTACTAAAGTTTATTGTGCCCAAGCATGAGGTGATATCAGAGACAGAAATTGCAAAATCTGGCTGCTTGGGGAATGGAAAAGGAATTTGAGTTGACTTCCTCCTGAACTACGAAGTACCTGGTTATCTCCTGCTTCTTTCTTCAATCCTGCCCAAGGTGACATGAGAAAAAAGTTAGAGGTTGGACAAGTTAGAGAGTTTGCCTCTTTAAGCCTCAGTATCTCATCTATAAAATAGAAATGATAGTACTTTCTTATAGAATTGTGGAAAGGATTAAATGGACAGTATAGGTCTACTAGTTGGCACCTCATAGATGATTAAGATATTGTAGCTATTATTCTTATTGTTCACATTTCAACTTATAACTGTAATGGAAGAATCAGGAGGGGAATATTGGATTGCCAAGGATCCCGGGATTCCAGATATAAGATACAGAGCATTGAAGGTCAGACACTATAAACACTAAAAGAGATGCTTTCAATTCCAGCTTTTTCACTTTCTCTTAGGGCCCAGTAGCAATGCAATGAAAGTGACCATGGCAACATCACAGCCACAGTACTCTATAAACAAAATTTGTCAATAAACATGAGGCTTTTAGGAGGCAACAGTAATTCATATCTGGCCCAGATCGTCCTCCTGATGTAGGCTCTAACTCTGAAATTGCATGAATTTGGGAAGTGTTTTAGACTGAGAGAGTTTGATATTTGAATAAGATCAGCAAATTGCTCCTGATAATGGCTGCAAAGAACTGACACTGAGCACCCAGGAGGTAACAGGGGCTCTGTAAAGGTTTTATGAATTCAACTAAAGTGATCTATTATCAGAGGTCCTGGATGCTTCTGCTGGGGCAAGGCACAAGCTCTGAGTATCCTGAGATGTCAGACAATTAAAGCAGCAGGGCACTGCCATTAGTGATCGGCTCTGAAGTCTGACTACTCTAGACTTCAAATTCTAGCTCTAGCATTTAACATCTTTACAACCTTGGGCAAGCTACTTAAATTCTCTGTGTCTCGATTTCTCATTCTAAAGTGAGAATAATAAAGTACCTCATAGGGTTATAATGAGTATTAAAATAAAAATTAAATTAGCCCTGACTGGTGTGGCTCAGTTGGTTGGGCACTGTTCTGTGAAGTGAAAGTCTGCTGATTCAATCCCAGTCAGGGCTTGTGTTTGGTCCCTGATCAGGGTGAAAGGCAACCAATCAATGTTTCTTGCATAGATGTTTCCCTTCCTCTCTTTCTCCCTCCCTTCCCGTCTCTAAATAAATAAACGAATGAAATCTTTAAAAAAGTAAGCATTAAATTAGATAATATTTCTAAAGGGCTTTAGAACAGTGCCTGGTAAGTACTCTTTGCAAGTGCTCAATAACAGCTAGCTCTAATGTTAAAAGGGAAATCTAGCGGACATGTCCAGCAGGTATTTGGTTTTGTGGATCTGGCACTCAAAAAAGAGATATTAATTTAAGATAGATTTTAGAGAAAGGGAGCAAAGCAAATAGAAAGCAAGGTAGCAGAAATAGTGACGATAGCAACAGCATGTTAATCTAAAAGTGAGTCCTAAAAGAGGATGAGCTGCAGATACAGAAGTCAAGATTCCAAAACCAGGAGGCATACCCAAAAAGATAAAACAGACCTGTCCTTCATAGAATGACATAGTAAGTGAGGAAGACAAAAGTAAGAAAAGGGGGCAAGAGGAGAAACAACCTATAAAGCAGCTTAAAAAAGGATGAAGAGGGCCTAAAGGAAGAAAATAAGCCAACAAAAGAGCCAGACGTAAAAGCAAAGAAAGAAGTTGAATCAAAAAGGAAAAAATTAGCTAACACAGGAGTTATATCAACCTCTGATTCTGAAGAAAGAGATGATCAGAAAGGCAAAAAGAAGAGAAAGGGTGGAAGAAAATTTCAGACTGATCATAGAAGGAATATGCTAAAAGGCCAACATGAGAAAAAAACAGCAGATAGAAAACACAAGCAAAAGGAACAAATGGAAACTGGGCAGCAGAATAAAAATGAAGGAAAGAAGCCAGCAGTTAAGAAAATGAAGAAGAGAGAAACATCAATGGATTCTTGACTTCAAAGAATACATGCTGAAATAAAAACTCCACTCAAAATCGATAATCTTGATGTGAACAGATGTGAACAAATATACTGAGGCCTTGGATGAACCTGCTTCACTTCAGGTCACAAGGCAACAAGCTCAGAAACACACAGATAATTACAAATAATTATAACACTGAAGAAAATATGGCAATTCGAAGTGATTAGATTATCATGAAAAAGTCTACAATGTTGTATAACAAGTTTAAAAACATGTTTTTGATTGGTGTAAGGGATTCTGTAATCACACAAGAGCTGAATAAATCTCTTGCTGAACAAAGATAGCGTGAGGAAGTGAATAAAACCAAAAATCAAGGGAAGAAAGAGCCAAATAAAAAACTAGAAAAGGAACAAACAGGTTCAAAGATTCAAATGGAGGATCTGATGCTCAACACAGTAATCAACCACAGCATGTGAAAAAAAGACAAGGCAATCAATAAGAAAAAGCCATCCCGTGAAGATACAGAGACTGAAATATCTCTGAAGGATTCTACATTGACATACATGGGATATACCAAACATTTGAGAAGTTTGTAATGGTTTTCATTTGAAATACTTAGCTGAAAGTTTTTAATTTTTATAAGCATAGGTTTTAAGGGAGAAAATCACTGTATCTTTGTTTAAAAGTAATCAATTACACTGTTGATGGGATTGCAGACTGATACAACCACTGTGAAAAATAGTATGGAATTTTCTAAGAAAACTAAAAATGCATCTACCTTTTGACCCAGCAATTCCACTGCTAGGACTATATTCTAAGAACCCTGAAACACCAATCCTAAAGAACCTACGCACCCCAATGTTCATAGCAGAAAACTATGGTACATTTACACAATGGAATTCTATGCAACAGAAAGAAAGAAGGAGCTCCTACCCTTTGCAACAGCATGGATGGAACTGGAGAGCATTATGCTAAGCGAAATAAGCCAGGCAATGAAGGACAAATACCATAAGATCTCACCTTTAACAGGAACCTAATCAACAAAACAAACAAACAAGCAAACTATAACCAAAGACAGTGAAATGGAGAACAGGCTGACAGTCACCAGAGTGGAGAGGGGAGGGAATTTCAGGGGAAAGGGAAGGGTTCAGAGCAACAAGTATAAAAGACACATGGACAAAAACTAGGGAGGGTGGAAATGGGAGGGAGGTGGGGAGGGCTGGGGCAGTGGGCCAGGATGGGAGTAAAAGGCAGAAAACTGTACAAGAACAACAATTAAAATAAAGGAAAAAATGGGGGGGGGGAGTAATCAATTAAACATTGTTTATTGTTAAAAAAAAAGATTAGATTTTCTAGTTGTGTTAGTTTCTTTTGACTGCTGTTTAACTTGGGGTTTAAAACCCCAAAAATGATTGCTTCAAAAAGAATAAAATACCTAGGAATAAACCTAACCAAGGATGTAAAAGACCTGTACTCAGAAAATTATAAGACACTGAAGAGAAAAATTAAAGAAGATACAAATAAGTGGAAGCACATCCGTGTTCATGGAAAGAATTAACATCATTAAAATGTCCATACTAGCCAAAGCAATCTATACATTCAATGCAATTCCTATCAAGATTCCAATGACATATTTCCTACAATTAGAAAAAAATATTTCAAAAATTTACATGGAACCACAAAAGGCACCACATAGCAACAGCAATTCTGAGAAAGAAGAATGAAGTTGGAAGAATCACATTACCTGATATCAAGCTGTACCACAAGACTGTAGTAATCAAAACAGCATGATACTGGCATAAAAACAGACACACAGATCAATGGAAAAGAATAGAGAGCCCAGAAATAAACCCACAGCTTTATAGTCAATTAAAATTTGACATAGGAGGCAAGTACATACAATGGGCTATAGGTAGTTTTTCAATAAATGGTATTGGGAAAGTTGGACAAATACATGCAAAAACATGAAATGAAACCACCTTCTTACATCACACACAATCATAAATTCAAAGACTTAAGTGTCAGAATGAAAAGCATTAAAAAAAACCTAAAAGAAAATAGGCAGCAAAATCTCAGACATTGCTTGTAGCAATTTTTTATTGTTATGTCTCCCCAAGCAAGGGAAACACAAGAGAAAAATAAGTAAATGGGACTACAACAGACTAACAAGTTGTTGCATAGCAAAGACAATCATTAACAAAATAAAAAGGCAATCCACAGAATGGGAGAACATATTCATTGATAAGGAGTTAATATCCAAAATTTATGAAGTATTTACAAAACTCAGTGCCAAAATAACAAACAACCTGATTAAAAAATGGGCAAAGGACCTAAATAGCCATGTCTCCAAAGAGGACATACAGATGGCCAATAGACATATGAAAAGGTATTCAATGTCACTAATCATCAGAGAAATGCAAATTAAAACCACAGTGAAATATTGCCTCACACCTGTCAGAATGGCCATCATCAATAAATCAATAAAGGACAAATGCTGGCAAGAATGTGGAGGAAGGGGAACACTTTTGCACTGTTGGTGGAAATGCAGACTGGTGCAGCCACTGTGGAAAGCAGTATGGAGATACCTCAAAAAATTAAAAATGGATCTGCCTTGTGACCCGGTGAGGCAACTTCTGGGAATACATCTGAAGGAACCCAGAACACTAATTAGAAAGAACATAAGCACCCCTTTGTTCATTGCAGTGTTATTTTCAATCACTAAGATACGGAAGTAGCCCAGGTGTCCATCAGTAACTGTGGGATATTTACAAAATGTAATTTAACTTGGCCATAAAGAAGAAGAAAATTTTACCCTTTGTGACAGTATGGATGGACCAGGAGAACATTACGCTAAGTGAAATAAATCAGTCAGGGAAAGATAAATATCATATAATTTCACTCATATGTAGAATCTAACAAACAAATGGAACTAACAAAGACAATGAGAGCAGACTCATAGATCAGGAAAGCAAGACGATGGCTGAGAAAGAAGAATGAAGTTGGAAGAATCACATTACCTGATATCAAGCTGTACCACAAGACTGTAGTAATTAAAACAGCATGATATTGGTGGCACAGTTGGCTGAGAGGGTGCGGGCAGTTAGGGAGTGGAGGGGTTGAGCAAAAAGGAAAAAGGACTCATGGACACAGACAACAGTGTGGTGATTGCTGGGGAGAGGGAGATATAAGGGGACTAAAGGGTAATGGAAAAATATAATAGAGATTAAAATTTTAAAAAATGTATTCTTCCATAGTTCTAGAGGTCAGAAAGCCATAGTCAGTACCAATGAGTGAAAGTCATGGTGTCAGCAGGCCATGTTCCCTTCAGAGACTCTAGCGGAGAGTCTTTTCCTTGCTTCTTCCAGCTTCTGATGGCTGCTGACATTTCTTGTATCGTGATCATGTCATTCTAATCTCTGCCTCACATTATCTTCTCTGTAATGATCTATATCAATCTCCCTCTCCCTCTCTCTTATAAAGACCCTAGTGATGACATTTAGGGCCCATCTGGACAATCCAGATTTAATCCAGAATAATCTTCCCATATCAAAACCATTATCTTAATCATATCTACAAGATTCTTTTTCAAGTAAGGTAACATCCACAAGTTCCAAAGATTAGGACCTGATACCTTCAGAGGTCATTATTCAGTCTAATATACTAGTTAATGTATAATACTATAAAACATGGGTGAGGATGAAATTATAAGAAGATAATAGGTCTAAATATACAACCCCAGAAAACATAAACATATAACAGTGAAGCAAAGGAAGAAAACTACAGGGATGTGAGGAGGACAGAGGAGCAGCCAGAGGAGAAAACTGGGATGGGGCATGGGATATGGGGTATTTCATATTTTAAGGACATAGTAAGTTTCCCAAAGACAGCATACCCTAAACACTTCAAATAATCAGGAGGAGAGCTGAGAGGTCATCAGTGGGTGTGTCTACTAGGAAACATATCCATAAATTTAGCCAAAGTGCATTTATTGGCATGGGGGGAGGGTGGGCAGCGAAAGCCAAATTGTGGTAGATTAAGGATATACTTTGTAATACTCTGTGATATACTTTGTGCATAGGCACAGGTAAAACAGGAAAAGGTGCAAATACATATCTTAACATCTTAACAATCCACTGTTCTACCTCATTCTCAGTTGCATTTGCCTTTGGTTCCTGACAACGAAAGTTGATCAAAGGCCTCTTGAACTTGCCAAAGTAGATATGGCCCATGACTGGAAAGGGAAGGTACTGCTTCCTTACCTTATCGATATGTTTGTTCTCAAGATCAAGAACAGTTTACATTTTTTGTAATATATAAACATTATTTACTCACCTAATAATTATTATAGATCACAAACAATATGGTTAAGCATTATATTTGGGATTATAGAAGACATATTAGTAATAATATAAGATTATTATATAATTTCAATAACATTTCAGGGCCTTGTATGTGACAAGCACAGATATAAATGCTCTATACACCAACTTATTTAAAAATGTGATAAAAAAAGAAACACTAGTATGATACTAGTATTATTGCTCTTGTCTTACAGGAGAGAGAACTGAGGTTCAAAGATAAGGAAAAATCACATGGCTGGGAAGTGTGAAGTGAGGTCTATTTTCTGACCTGCTATGACACATATTTTTTTAGCATCTGCAAGAAAACATTTCTCATATATTATATGGGGAAGAATCATACAAATAAGTGTTATTTCACAGTGATGTAACAAAAATCAGTTTTTGACTTTAAGAAAACCTCATAATACTACAAATTCTTATCCATTATTCGTATTGATATTTACCAAGAACCTACTATGTACTAAGTAAGCACTGTTTTAGAAATTGAACTTTCAAAAATGGACAAAAAATGCTACCCTCATGTTTAATTGAGCTGGCTCCATCTTTCAGTTTCATGCAATACTCAACCCTACCACCATAGTCTGAGAGCTGAGATGAAGCCAACTCTCCTCTGGGTATAACAGAACAGCACTGAATCATTAGAAAGAGAACTACATCGTATGGTAGAAACTTCATTACTCACTGTTGAAATCATCCTTTTGTAGAAAACTTGGCTATACTGAACCATGGGTGAAAAATTACAAAGGTAAAAAAAAGAAAAATTGTATATGGGTAATTTTTTTCTTATAGCTCACTGATCTTAGCTACTTTGTTTATGCTATCAAGTGACTATATTAATGCTTGGCACAGAAAATATTTGTGAATGAATTTATGAATTAAATATCCACTTAATATCAAAAGTGACATTGCCATTATGATGATGATCGTAGGAAAATTGAATATTAACTAATTACAGAAATAGCTGATATTGACTGAGCATACAATATGTACCAGGCAGAATGCTAAATAGCATTAATTCATGAATTAATTCAATGTTCGCAAAAATCCAATGATGCAGGAACCGGTACCCCATTTCACAGCTGAGCTGATACTGAAACAAAAAGTAACTTGCCTAAGGTCACATAGAATTGAGATTTAAACTCAGAAACCTGACTCCAGTAGCTGAGTTCTTTAACTGATTTCTTTCCTTGAAAAGAATTCTTTTACCTACGGGCACTTAAAATATTAAAGAGGGAATGCTCACACAGTCTGTTAAAAGCCTTTTGAATGTGTACATTGCTGTCCCAGGCCAAAGAATTTTGTCTAATGGATCCCTATATGAAAAATAGGAACTGGCTATGGACAAAGACATTCTTATGTAATAGACATACTTGTCATGTTAATGGAACATTTGGTTGGAAAGAAAGATAGGAGTGAGGTCATGGCTTGGTTATCTTATTTTCTTCACTTTGAAGCTCAGAGTCTTGACTCCAGTAGACACCAACATTTAGCTGGCCAAGATACCATATATAAACTTAGGATGTTTTGTAAGTCTTTGTAAAGATGGTGAAGGCATTTGTAGGTAAGAACTAAAGCCACACAGATTCTAGAATTAAAAAGATATCCATTTTACTAACAATTGATTTGAATACAAATATATACCATTCTGGATAGGGTCTGATTTAAATTTCTAGTTCCTCCTCAGTAATGAATGGGCTGTATACTCTTCACCACTGACAAGAAAGAATTCCCTCCACTCTTATCCATTTTGAAAGCTTTTTTCTTCTCCCTTCTGTGTTGACTGGCTCACACTGCTCTGTGCTGGGTTCCTTTTCTTGCATCAAGGTATTTACTATCATTTTTACATACTCTCAGTCTCTGCTAAAAGATTCCAAGTTTACATTAAGGACTCCTATCATTGGTTTGCAGTGGAGTACACTATCCCAGTACCAGGAACCAGGAACAAAACATGGAAAGTGTAAACAAAGGATGTTACTGATTAACTATTACTTGTTCCTGTATGGACAATGCTTTTGCTAGTCTTCTTCCAAGCATCTAACCCAATGATCAGCAATCTATAGCCACTGAGCAAAATCTAGTCAACAGCCTCAGTAGCTGGAATGATTTTTTGGAAAAATATTTGCAATCAGTTGGATGATAAGAAACATTAACATTGAGCATTAACATTACTCAACTAAGTAACAACAACAACAAAATTCTTTTCATTAGTAGACTTCTATGACAAAAAAGTACTCAGTTATTATTATTACGCTTTTAATTTCATCAATAAAAATTGTGGACAGTTATTTTCTATTTGCTATATAAGTGCCTACTTAACTTGGTGTCTTGGTGCACAAAGGTTAATTGGTATTATTGTTTAAAAGGGAGAAATTACTTTTTAACCCATTCTAAATTTACTTGTATGTAACTTAAGTATGCTATTTTGTGGTGTCATTTTTGAAATTCATATTTATTCACTACACACAGACTTTTTATTGTTATTATTGTTTTCCATTCTCAAAAAATCATGTTTTTAGCGTATTAAGTTTCTTTTGTCGCAATTGAATAATTGTTACTAAAGCATTGTTTTGGCAGCTTGTTTTTGGTGGGTGGCAAATTATGTGCAGCTCAGTGTTAAAATAATGTATGCCTCAATAAACACAGTCTCTAAAGGCTTTTCCTTTGGGATTACCTCTTGCTATCCACATCAACAAAGATGTTAATGATTTAATTTTTTTCCAACTGACTATTATCTCATTTCAGAAAAAAAATTAAAGAGAACCCACTAAAGAAAAATAGTATGAGTCACCACTTATACATTAAAGGATTCCTTTTAGCTGATCCTAAGAAAAGTATGGAGCACCATTAATGGAACTATAAAGACACAGTTGTGATTTGTATCATATTAAACATTTTTTAAAACTTTTGTTTTTTTTTCTTGGTGGACCTTGAATCATCAAAGAGAAGAAAAATACATTGGGGTGCCTGCATCTCTCAAGCCCTCTCTAAAGGTCATCATTGGATTTAGTCAAACCAGGTTTATGGAAAAAATAACTTCAGCCTGGACTATGGGCTGTTTATTCAACATTTACTAATCTACTCACCATACATTTAATGACAGCTCACTGTGAGCACTAGGACAACAGTTTCTGCTTCAGAGGAATTCATTAATTTAATTCTGTTCTGCCAAGGTTAACCCTAGGGAATATTATAGTTTGGGTAAATATAGCTAGCCATCTCACTTTGTTTACCTATATTGCTTTTTAAAGTTAGCAATGTCATTCCCGCTCTGTTTCAAAAATATGTAGCTCAGCCCTGCCATTCCTGCCTTAGCTTCTGGAAATCCTGGGACTACCATCACAGCCATACCATCAGAAGTAAAATCTCAAAAGTTCTCTTAGCAATATTTTTTCTTATAGATCTCCTTGGGCAAGGGAAAGAAAAGAAAAAAAAAATAAACAAATGGGACTACATCAAACTAAAAATTTTTTGCAAAGAAAAGGAAAACATCAAGAAAATGAAAAGAAAACCTACTGAAGGGAAAAACATATTGGCCAATGATATATCCAATAAACGGTTAATATCAAAATTTATGAAGAACTAGCACAACTCCAATTTTGTTATTCTTTCTCAAGATTGCTGTGGCTATTCAGGGTCTTTCTGGTTCTATAGAAAGTTTTAGATTATTTGTTCGAATTTTGTCAAATAAGCCTTTTGCATTTCGATAGGAATTGCTTTGAATGCATAGATTGCTTTGGGTGGTATGACCATTTTAATGATGTTATTTCTTCCTATCCATGAACATGGTATATGCTTCTATTCATTTGTATCTTTGATTTATTTCTTCAGTTTATTATAATTTTCCAAGTACAGGTCTTTTACCTCCTTGGTTAAATTTATTCCTAGGTATTTTTGATGCCATTATAAATGGGTTTGTTTTCTTAGTTTTCCTTTCTGATAGTTTATTGTTGGTGTATAAAATGCAGCCAATGTCTGAATATTTATTTTGTATCCTGCTACTTTACTGAATTCATTGATCAGTTCTAATAGTTTTTTGGTGTAATCTTCAGGATTCTCTACATACAATACCATGTCATCTGCAAATAATGATACTATTACATCTTCCTTTCCAATTTGGATTCATTTCTTTTTGTCTGATTGCTGGGGCTAGGACGTCCCACACTATGTTGAATAGCAGTGATGAAAATGAACAGCCCTGTCTTGTTCCTGCTATTAAGGGAAAAGCTTTTAGTTTTTCCCTATTATGATGTTAGCTGTGGGTTTGTCATATATGG
The DNA here is from genome assembly GCA_039655065.1 of Glossophaga mutica. Taxonomy (NCBI): domain Eukaryota; kingdom Metazoa; phylum Chordata; class Mammalia; order Chiroptera; family Phyllostomidae; genus Glossophaga; species Glossophaga mutica. Next base: position 148,578,181 of record CM077306.1, read on the forward strand.
CCTTTATCATGTTGAAGTATATTCTCTCTATTCCCACTTTGTTGAGAGTTTTTATCACAAATGGGTGCTGGATTTTATCAAATACTTTTCTGTATCTATTGATAGAATCACATGATTTTTATTCTTCATTTTGTTTATGAGGTGTATTGTGTTAATTGACTTGCAGATATTTTACCAACCTTGAGTCACAGAAATAAACCTCACTTGATCAATGGTGTATGATCTTTTTAATGTATTGCTGGATCCAGCTTGCTAATATTTTGTTGAGGATTTTAGCCTCTATGTTTATCAGGGATATTGGCTTGTAATTATCTTTCTTTGTCTTTCTCTGGTTTTGGAATTAGGATAATACTGGCCTCATAAATGAGCTTGGGAGTTTTCTTTCTTCTTGAATTTTCTGGAACAGTTTGAGAAGGAGAGGTGTTAGTTCTTCTCAGAGTATGTGGTAAAATTCACCTGTGAAGCCATCTAGTCCAGGACTTTGGTTGTTGGTCTTTTAAAAAAATTATTGCTTCAATTTTATTAGTTGTAAGGTCCATTCAGATTTTCTGTTTCTTCTTGATTCTGTTTTGTATGGTATATTTCTAGGAATTTACCCATTTCTTCCAGATTTTCCAACTTGTCAGCATATAGTTGTTTGTAATCCTTTGTATTTCCATGGTGTCAGTTGTTACTTCTCTTTTATTTCTGATTTTATTTATTTGGATTCTCTCTCTCTCTCTCTCTCTTTAATGAGTCTGGTTAAAGTTTTATCAATCTTATTTATCTTTCCAAAGAACCTAGATCTTGGTTTCATTGATTATTTGTGTTGTTTTTATAGACTCTGTTTTGTTTATTTTGACTCTGATCTTTATTATTTCCTTCCTTCTATTCACTTTGGGCTTTGTTTATTGTTCTTTGTCTAGTACTGTTAGGTGTAAGGTTAGATTGTATATTTGAAAGTGTTCTTGTTTCTTGAGATAGGCTTGTAATTCTATGAATTTCTCTGTTGGGACTGCTTTTATTAGGTTTCATAGATTTTGGGTTGTGTTTTCATTTTCTTTTGTCTCAAGGTATCTTTTGATTTCTTCCTTGATCTCATTAACTCATTAAATGTTTGGTAACATGTCATTTAACCTCCATGTGTATGTGTTTTTACTAGTTTTTTTTTCACATAATTGATTTCTAGTGCCATGCCAATTGTGGTCAAAGAATGATTTTAATCTTCTTAAATTGTTCGAGACTTGTTTTGTGTCTTAACATGTGGTCTATCCTAGAAAATATTCCATGTACACTTGAAAAGAATGTATATACTGCTGTTTTGGGGTGAAATGCTCTTAAAACATTAATTAAATCTATTTAGTTTAATGTGTCACTTAAGCCTGCTATTTCCTTGTTGATTTTCTGTCTGGAAGACATATCCATTGATGTCAATGCAGTGTTAAAATCCCTTATTATGACTGTGTTGCTGTTAATCTCTTCCTTTATGTCCACCACAATTTGATCTATATACAGGGTCTGGCTCGAATAATACTTCTTTTTTTTTTTTTAAACATTTTATTTATTTATTTTTAGAGAAAGGGGAAGGAGAAAGAGTGGGAGAGAAACATCAATGTGTGGCTGCCTCCTGCATGCCCCACAATGGGGACCTGGCCTGCAATTCAGGCATGTGCCCTGACTGGGAATCGAACCTGCGACCCTTTGGTTTGCAGGTCCGCACTCAAACCACTGAGCTACGCCAGCCAGGGCGAATAATACTTCTTTTTATTACGAAATCTTTTATTACAAAATCATAAGCCTGTAATTCTGTAACATAACAATATCCCACTCAAGCACACCATATGTTATTTTAGGTGAAATGTTCAAATTAAAACTATAAATTATTACACCCGTATTATTACCCTACCAATCACACTCAAGCAGGTGTTACTTCTGCCAGACCCTGTATTTTGGTGTTCACATTTTGAGTGCATAAGTGTTTACAAGGGTTATATCTTCTCGTTGAATTCATCTCCTTGTCACTATGTAATGTCCTTTTTGTCTCTTATTACAGCCTTTGTTTTAAAGTTTATTTTGTCAGATATGTGTATTGCCCTCATGTTTTTTATTCATTCCCATTACATGAATTTTTTTCTATACCTTTGCTTTCAGTTTGTGTGTCTTTCATTGTGAGGTAGGTCTCTTGTATATAACATATGTACAAGTCTTATTTGTTTGTTTTTAATCCATTCAGCTATTCTAAATTTTTTTATTGGATCATTTAAGCCAGTCATATTTAAAGTGATTATTGATAGGTACATATTTATTACCATTTTATTCTTGACAACTGTTTCTATTTTTTCTTTCTTATTCTTAAAGTTGTTCTTTTAATATTTCTTGTAATACTAGTTTGGTGGTAATGAACTCCTTCAGCTTTTCTTATGTGGGAAGCTCTTTATTTCTCTTTCAATTATGAATGGTAGCCTTGCTATCTAGGTTCTTGATTTTATCACTTGATATTTTGTGTCACTACATTCTGGCCTGAAATGTTTCTGTTGAGAAATCGGCTCAAAGTCTTCTGGGAGCTTCTTTGTATGTTACTGTCTTTCTCTTTTTAGTTTTAAGATTCTCCCTTTGTCATTAACTTTTGCCTTTTAATTATGATGTATCTTGGTGTGACTGAGTTCATCTTGTTTGGTACTCTTTGTACTTTACTTCCTCACTGTGTTTTTTTTTCCCCCTTCATCATGTTAGGGAAGTTTTCAGTCACTATTTCTTGAACTATGCTTTCATCATTTGTTCAAATGGGATGCCTCCAGACAGGAATTTATTTATAAAAAATTGGATATTTATTCTTACATGTATAAACTTTAGTCACCTTCAAAGTATTCTCCATTTGATACAATACACCTGTCAAGATATTTTTCCATTACTCAAAATAGTTTTTGAACTTCTTGATTTTGGTGCCTTTTAGTGCTTTTGTCATTTTTTCATTTACCTCTTTCACATTGGCAAAACATTCTCCTTTAAGGACTTTTTTCATCCAGAGAAACAAAAAAATTCACTTGGAGTGAGATCTGGTGAATGAGGGTGTGGAGCATTGGAGTCATGCCATTTTGGGGGTTCAAAACCTGCTGAACACTCAGCATAGTGTGGGCAGGTGCATTGTCATCATAAAAGAACCAGTCACCCATTTGCCACACTTGTGATGTTTATTCTCAAAATCCTGACTCAACCTTCTCGAAACTTCCAAATAAAAAATTTGGTTGATGATTTTACCTGGAGGAACAAATTCTGAGCACACAATCCCTCTCATATCAAAGAAACAGATGAGCATTGTTTTCATGTTTGACTTCCCTTGTGCTTTTTGGGGTCATGGGGTAGTGACAGTGTTCTATTGGCTAGATTGTTGTTTTGTTTTGAGGTCATGACTGTAGCATCAAAATTCATCTCTGGTTATGACTTTGGAAAAAAATCAGGGACAGTCTCCAAGTGCTCCTTCAAAGCACAGCACATAGCCAAGTGATTGTCTCTTTGTTCAGGCGTGAGCAAACAAGGCACGAATTTTGATGAAACTCATTTCATGCCCAAATATTCAGATAAAATTCACTGACAAGAACTTTACAACACCCCATTTAACTCCACAAGTTCATCAATAGTTCGATGGTGGTTTTCCAAGATAGCTTGACAAAGTCTTACCACATTTTCTTCAGTTCAGCTGGCCAAAGGATGCCCAGAATGAGGTTGATCATCAGTTGATACATCACCTCATTTAAAATGAGAAAACCATTTATAAACTTGTGTTTTACTCAGAGCAGCTTCTTCATAAGCTGTGTATAGCATAACAACCATTTCTACTGCATTTTTCCCCAATAGGAAACAAAATTTTATGGCCACACATTGTGTAAATCTCCCATCATACAACGGGCAAATGTGTTGAAAGAGTATTAAAAAAATTTGCTGAAGCCAAACGCAGTCTGTCACAACAATGCCAGCTGGTACACTGATAATGCATGGGTGTCTAGAACATTCACCTAGCAGGGGAAGCCTGGACTACATGGTGCTTCCCCTATAGTATGGATGTTGTTATGCTTCTTGTTGTCCCAGAGGTCCCTTAGACTATCCTCAGTTTTTAAATTCTTTTTTTCTTTTTTGCTTCTCTGATTGGGTGTTTTTTGCTATCTTATGTTCCAAATCACTGGTTTGACCCTCTGCTTCATCTAAGCTACTGTTGATTCCTTCTAGTGTAGTCTTCATTTCAGATATTGTATTCTTTATTTGTGACTAGTTCTTTTTATAGTTTCTATGCACTCTTTAATACTTACTATATCTTTAAGTTCTCACAGAGTTCATCCATTCTTGCCCTTAAGTTCCCTGAGCATCCTTATAACTATTATTTTGAACTCTGTATCTGGTAGATTGCTTGCCTCCCTTTTACTTAGTTCTATTTCTGGGGATTCCTCCTATTCTTTCAATTAGGGCATGTTTATCTCCGTATTTTGCCTGCTTCTCTGTGTGTGTTTCTGTGTATTAGATGGACTTGTTGTGTTTCCCAGTCTTGGTATGGTAGCCTTATGTAGCAGGTGTCCTGTGGGGCTTAGTAGCACAGTCTCCCTTATCACTCAAACAGGGTGCTCTAGAAATGTCCCTTGTGTGAGCTATATGAGTTCTCCTGTTGTAGTTGAATCTTTGATTGTTGTTGGCCCATCCATACTGAGGTTGACCCTCAGGCTGGCTGATTGTGAGAAGATACCCCAACCCCAGTGTATTAGCTGCTACACAGGTGCTAACCACATGGATGGGAATTTGCCTCAGCAGGGTGTGGTGCCTGTCAAGATCTTCATTTGAATGTGCCACTTGTGGAGCTAATATGGTCCTGCTCTTACGTTGTCTAAAGCCTGCCACCAGCTGTGTTGGTTCTGGGGCCTCTTGAAAGGGACACCATTGCAGCTCAATGTCCCATGCTGCCTCTGACTGGCCCTGGGCTATCTGTTCAAAGCTGGAAAGCAATTCACAGTTTGTGGCTCCCTATCTGAGCTTTGTTGTACATGGGAGGAGCCAAGGTGTGCACCAAGGCCAGTTTCCACCATGACCAAGACCAGGGTAAGTCAGCAAAAGGCCCAAGGTTCCCTGAGATTGGCATCTGTCTGCTAGCTGCCTGTTAGGCTCGATCATTGAAAAAGACTGGCAATATGCAAATTGTGTGAGGTAGATTCTTGGTGAGTCATCAGGTAGGGGGAAGTGGTGTTCACCAAAGTGATACAGATTCAAACTTGGTACTAGTGCTGGGTCTGAGGCCACTCAGCAAAAGTCCCAAGGTACACCAAGGCCAGCTGCCACATGCCAGGTTCCCTCGGACGATTGTGGTGGGATGGGATTTCAGAGTTGTCAGAGTGAGGCCAGCAGAATTCATTAGGCCCAGACAGACCAAGATTTGCCTCTGTGAAGGGTAAGCTTTACACAGGAATGGTGGGACAGCTTTGGGCATGTGAGGGAAAAAATGGTCCTCTCTCTAGAGTCACACAACTCAGTTTCTCCCCAGTTCTGGCTGGATGTCTTCAAGAACTTTAGCTAGCAGGGCAAGTCCATTAGAAGATGGTAGGGTGGGGCTAGTGGATCTCTTAATGGGGGGCAGCACTGTTCAGGCTCAAGGAAGTAGAAGGAATGGACTCTGCCCCAGAGCCACACAACTCAATTTCTGTCACCCCTAAATCTGCCAGACCTCTACACCAGGGACCAAAACAACTGCCTCCTCTGGAAGGCATGAGCTCTGCAAGGCAGGGTGACAGGAAATCAGAAGCATGGAGCTATTGCATCCCCCTCTGCTAATGCTTGGGAGTGCTTGACCCCAGAAAGGTTATGTCTGTGGAAGTGTGGGAGAGGGACTGAGCACAGAGGCCCTCCTGGTCGTCCCTTCAGCTGTCTCCCCAGAACTACACAATTTAGTCTCTCCTCACACAACTCTAGTCCAGTCTGAGCCACCATCTCTACCTCCCTCCACCAGAGCCCAGGGTGTGCGGCCATGAATGAGATTGTGTGTGTTGTCCCTTGAAGTTGGCACCTGGGTTTCTAGCTAATTCCCACCTATCCCTGGTGGCCAGAATCTCCACTCATTTTCACAGGCAGATGTTATGTGGGGTCCTCCTCCCCACTCCAGTGCTCTGGGAAGCACTGGCATGGAGTTGAGACGCCACACTTCTCAAGGGGAACATTTGCAGCTGAGATATCCCTCCAGATTTTCATCCACTGCACATGGGTGCAGAGCCAGCCCTTTTCACCTTTCTGCCCCTTCTACCAGTCTCGGTGTGGTTTCTGCTATAAATCCTTGGCTGTCAGACGTTTGTTCAGCTAGTCTTCAGTTGCTTATTCAAGTTAATTTTTCTATATTTTAGTTGTAGTTTCAGTTTAGTTCTCAGTGGAGGTGAGTATAACTTCTACCTATTCTGCTGCCATCTTGGATTCTGCCCTACCTACTCTTTATTCTTTTATTGATGAACATTCACATGTGTTTATATATCATAACTATTGTGAATAATGTTACAGTGAACATGGGATATCTTTTCAATATCTTGCTTTTATTTCTTTTGGATGTATACCCAGAAGTAGATACACTGGAATGCATAGTAGTTCCATTTTTAATTTTTTGAGGAACCTCCATACTGTTTTCCCTAGTGACTGCACAAATTTACATTCCCTCCAACAGTACCCAAGCATTCCCTTTTCTTCACATCCTTGCCAATGCTTGTTTCTTGTCTTTTTGATGACAGCCGTCCTAACAGGTGTGAGGTACTATCTCACTGTTCATATTGACATGCATTCCCTGACGATTAGTGATGTTGAGCACCTTTTTATGTACCTATTGGGCATTTGTATTGCCTTCTTTGAAAAAATGTCCATTCAGCTCTTATGCCCATTTTTAAATTGGGTTGTTAGGTTTTTTAAAAAATTTTGCTATTGAGTTATATGTGTTCTTGTATATTTTGGATACTAACCCCTTATCAGATATATGATCCAAAAATATTTTCTCCCATTTCTTGGGTTGCCTTTTTATTTTGTTGATGGTTGTTTGCTTTACAGACACTTTCTGGCTTGATTTACTCCCACTTAATGATTTTTGCTTTGTTGCCATTGCTTTTGGTGTCAAATTTTTAAAAAAATTATTGCCCAGACCAATGTCAAGGAACTTACCCTCTCTATTTTCTTCTAGGAGTTGCAATGTTTCAGATCTTCAGTCCAATCCTTTAATCAATTTTGAGTTGACTTTTGTATATAGGGGTAGGCAAACTAGGTTACAGTTGTTTGTATGGAAAATAATGCAGTAATAAATATTACAAGAATAAATTCTGTCTTTTGTGTACTCCCAACTGTAAACCTACTTTTGCCCACCTCTGTAGTATAAGATAGGGGTCCAGTTTCATTCTTTTGCATGTGGCTGTCCAGTTTTCCTAATACCATTTATTGAAGAAACTATCCTTTCCCCATTATATATTCTTGGCTCCTTTGTCATAAATTACTTAACAATATATACATAGGTTTATTCCTAGGCTCTCTATTCTATTCCATTGATTTATGTATCTTTTTATGCAACTATCATATTATTTATTATTATTATGGCTTTGTAATATACTTTAAAATCAAAGAGTGGAATGTTTCCAGCTTTGTTCTTTCTCAAGATTGCTTTGACCATTCAGGGTCTTTTATGATTCCACACAAGTTTCAGGATTACTTTTTCTATATCTGTGAAAAATATCATTGGAATTTTAATAGGGCTCACATTGAATATGCAGATTGCTTTGGGTAATATGAACACTTTAATAATATTAATTATTTCAATCCATGAACGTAGAATATCTTTCCATTTATTTGTGTCTTCATTTTTTCATCCATGTCTTATAGTTTCAGTGTACAGATTTTTACCTCCACGGTTAAATTTATCCTAGCTATTTTATTATTTTTGATGCAATTGTATATGGGGTTGTTTTCTTAATTTCTCTTTCTGATAAGTACTTATTAGTGTGTAGAAATGCCACAGATTTTTGTATATTGATTTATATCTTGAAACTTACTAAGTTTGATTATTAGATCTAACATACATTTGGTGGAGTCTTTAGGGTTTTCTATATATAATATGTCATTTGCAAATAGAGATAGTTTTACTTCTTCCATTTTAATTTGGATAAATTTTTATATTTTTCTTGCCAATTGGCTCTGGCTAGGAGTTCCAGCACTATGTTGCATCAAAGTGGTTAGGGTGGGCATCCTTGTAGTATTCCTTATCTTAGAGGGAGAGCTTTCAGTTCTTCACCATTGAGTATGAGGTTAACTCTGAGTTTGTCATATATGTTTTTTTATCATGTTGAGGTACATTCCCTCTATGCCCATTTTTTGACACTCTACTGTATTCTAATAATAAGAATAGTGAGGGCTTATGTGTTAGCCTATGTGTTGTGTTACACCGTTGATTTATGTTTTCCTATCTAACCTTCCCTGAAATTCTCCTAATAATTTTTAAACTCATTTTATTTGTTTGTTTGTTTGTTTGTTTGTTTGTTTTTACTAATTTCTTTTTTTTTAATTGTTCCAGTATGGTTGTCTCCATTTTCCCTTCACCACATGCCTTCACACCACCCATCCCCACCTCCCCTCCTCAATTCTATCCAGATTTGGCTTTGCCCATGTGTCCTTTATACACATTCCTTGATGACCCTTCCCCTTTTTCCCTGTTATCTCCTGTCCCCTCCCCTCTGGTTACTGTCAGTTTGTTCTTTATTTCACTATCTCTGGTTATATTTTGCTTGCTTGTTTGTTTTGTTGATTAGGTTCCAATTAAAGGTGAGATCATATGGTATTTCTCTTTCACCATCTGGCTTATTTCACTTAGCATAATGATCTCCAGTTCTATCCATGCTGTCACAAAGGGTAGGAGCTCCTTTCTTTCTGCTGCATAGTATTTCATTGTGTAAATGTACCACAGTTTTTTGCTCCATTCATTTATTGATGGGCACTTAGGTTGCTTCCAACACTTGGCTATTGTAAATTGTGCTGCTATGAACATTGGGATGCATAGGTTCTTCTGAATTGATGTTTCAGAGGATTTTTAGGGTATAATCCCAGCAGTGGAATTGCCAGGCCAAAAGGCAGTTCCATTTTTAGTTTTCTGAGGAAAGTCCATATTGTTTTCCACAGTGGCTGCACCAGTCTGCATTCCCACTAACAGTGCAGTAGGATTCCCTTTTCTCTACAACCTTGCCAGCACTGGTTGTTTGTTGATTTGGTAAGATGGCCATTCTGGCCTGTGTGAAGTAATATCTCATTATGGTTTTAATTTGCATCTCTCTGATGGCTAGTGATGATGAGCATCCTTTCAATATGTCTTTGGGCCCTCTGAATGTCCTGCTTTGAGAAGTATCTTTTCAAATCCTTTACCCATTTTTTAATTGGGTTGTCTGCCTTCCTGGAGTGGGAGTCAAGTTGAGGAAACTTATAGAGCCTATGTGTGTATGGTCCAAAGCCTATTCTATTAATCCATACTTTAACAGTATCTTATGTACCAGATTTATTACTGAATTTAAATAAATTGAGATCTGAAAGGCTTTTGGGGGGAGGGGGTGTTTTAAGTTATTTGATGTATCTCTCTCTTCAGTTCATTGGATTAGTAGTAATCTCTCTCTCTGTAAGACTAAATTGAGGACATTCTATGCTATCTGTTGGTTTTTCTTGTTTACATTAAATAAGGAAGTAAAGAAAAAGTTTTGAGAGGCTAAAAGCTTCTCTTCTAGGTAAAAAGTCTTTCAAAAGGTACTAGAACCTATTTTTAGTTTCATGATTCAGTTCAAGAGCTTTTGTTATTTAGAAAGCAGATGTTAGTAGCAGAGCTGATGTTTTCTCTGTGTGCGTAAAATCCAGCCTGTATTTGTCTGATTTTAAACATGTGAATCTGACCACCATTCTGGTGGAAGAGGGAAATCTTTCACTATGTTCTGGTTGTTCATTTTTTTGTTGTTGTTTGTTTGTTTGTTTTTATTATTGTTCAAGTACAGTTGTCTCCATTTTCCAGAGGAATAAAATGCCAACTGGAATCATAAAGCAATACAGAATTCAGATAACTTTTGCACATAATATAGACTTATTTGTTTCTTTTTGTTGTTGTTTACAATGTATTTTATTGATTTTACTATTACAATTATTCCAATGTTCCCCACTTTGGCCCCTCTAGCCCCATTCCCTCCAGCAGTCCCCTTCTTAGTTCATGTCCATGGGTCATGCATGTAAGTTCTTTGGCTACTCCATTTCCCATACTGTACTTTACATCCCCACAGGTATTCTGTAACTACCAATGTGTACTTCTTAATCCCTGCAGCTTTTCCCCCATTCTCCCCCTTCCTCCTCCCAGCTGATAACTCTCCAAATGATCTCTATACCTATGATTGTTTTTGTTCTGCATATTTCCTTAGTTTATTTTTTTAGATTCAGTTGCTAATAGTTGTAATTATTGTTGTACTTATTTATTTTAAATTCTGTCCACTCCCACTGCCCAGTTCAATTAACTGCTCATCAAATCATATTGATGAGGCATATCAAAATGTGCTTTCCACTTATGACCCAAAGTAATGTAGTAGACTTATATACTGATGCTTTGGCAAGTATTTAATAGTAAATGCAAATTAAAATTAAATTGTTATTCAATGGCCACCAAATAATTGCATCAATTATAAATGAAAATAATAATTTGTATTAATAAATTAATATCAAAGTGCAAATCCTCTGAACAACTGAAACTCTAAAGAGGAAGTATAAAAGACACAATGAACATTTAACCAAACACTTAAACTAATTTTACATTAATAATTTTCTATTAATATTTAAGAAAAAACACACACACAAAAATCAACAATCTGATTTCAGAACTCCATATTTACTAGAAGCACTCTCAGCCATTTACATTTGTTTGACTAAAGTCAAATGTTAATTTAAATCTTCATGACATTTCTATTCTGCGTGCAGCTTAAGTACTCCACAATCTCCCCTCAAAAACAAATATAGGGTAATTTTATTAAATAAATGATGTTTTATGAAATAATTTAATGCCTTTCACAAAGTGTCTATTACTCTCAAGCCACCACGTCATATGTTCCCATCTGCATTGTATGAATTGTTAACTGATATTCAATGGGCTTAACTAAAGTGAACAAAAATGTAAGTATATTTGGAAGAAAAAAGATTTTTGCCAGTCAAGTTTGAATATGTACCTCTTAGAAATTAGGGTCACTCTTCTATTGGTTAAATGCAAACAAAATATAAACAAACACAAAAACCCTGGGAATACTCTGTACTGTGTGATTCAACTCTGTGACCATCAGACTAGATTTACAACTCTTTTCTTAGCATATGGACAGCATTTTAAACACTGAAATGACAGTTTGCATTTTAAATTACATTCCCCCTTAATAATGGCTGTTAATATAATTCCTAAGCATAACGTATTTCCTTGATCTCAAGATTTGAAAGTCTCTTTAGAAGAACTCTAATCTATCTCATATCTACAAATTTACTTAAACTTCAGGAATGGCTCTTTAAATCTGAAGAAGGAGATTTCATAACCATTGGCATAGGCTGGTAACAAGTTGTAAAAGACTGTATTTTTCAAGGCTGAAACAGTAGTCCTCACCCCACTTTACTGCAGTGCACCCTTCTCTTGAATTTGTATTGGTTTATGATTTTTTGGTAACCAACAGAATGAAGCAAAGTAACACATAGGACTTCCAAAGCTGAATCCAAAAAGTCAATGCAGCTTTCACCTTGCATACTGGAAAGCATGTTTTTGAAGCTGTCAGTTGCCATACAAAAATTTCAACCATAATGAGACTGCAAACCCTACTGACATGAAAAGGCTACATGTAGGTGCTCCAGTCAGTTTCCTACCTGTGATGCCAGTGAACAACCAGCATCAACCATCATGTACACAAGTGAAAAACACCTTGATATCAGTGATGTCCAATAAGATTATAATATGAACTACTTATATAAATTAAAATTTTCTATTAGCTATATTTAAAAAATTAAACATAAAAAATAAAATTTATATTGCTAATATATTTTATTTCACTCAATATATACAAATATTATTTCAACATGTAATCTATATACAAATTATTGATAGTTTAAATTATTTTATTTGCATAGTAAGTCTTTGAAATTGTATGTGTATCTGTTTCACTTAGAGCACAACTCAATTCAGACTAGATATAATTCATGTACTTAATTGTCATGTGTGGTTAGTGTCTACTATACTGGACAACACAGCTCTAGGTGATTCCAACCTCCAGTTGTCACATTCCCTGCTTTATTCCCCAAAGCCATGGAGTCTTCCCAGCTGAGCATTAAACAATGTAGAGGCCTCCCCATAGCTCTGACTTACAAGATACATAGGTTAAGCTACTAAGTTTTGGATAATATAATAAGCACTGATAGTGGAACATAGGTATCACTAGAAATGTTGGTTATGAGAACAGATTTTTTTTGCCCTCTGTTCAAGTTAATAATTTTATTTAGTTTTTATTTTTATTGTATTTATTGGGGTAACATTAGTTAATAAAATTATATATGTTTCACGGGTACAATTCTATAATACATTATATGTATATTGTACTGTGTATTCACCACCCCAAGTCTCCATCCATCACCATGTATACCTCTGTTACCCTCTCCTATCTCCCTTTACCCACCCCTTTCTTTTTGGTAGTCATCATATTATTGTTGGTGTCTATGAGGTTTTTTCTCTTAATCCCTTCACCTTTTTCACCCAGGCCCCCTACCCTGTCTCTTTGACAGACTGGCAACCCAAGTGCTCATCAATAAATGAGTAGATAAAAAAAACTGTGGTATAGTTATACAATGGAATACTACTCAGCTGTAAAAAAGAAGGAAATCTTACCTTTTGCAACAGAGCAGATGAACCTTGAGTGTTATGCTAAGTGAAATAAGCCAGTCAGAGAAAGACAAATACCATGTGATTTCACTCATATGTGCAATCTAATAAACAAAATAAACTAACAAGCAAAATAGAAACAGACTCATAGACACAGAGTACAAACTTAATAATTTTAGGGAAATATTAAACCATAGACTCTTAGAGTCTCTGAGAAAAGCCCTTAAATTCCATTTATTCTGACTTCACCTAGTGCCAAAACCATAATTATATCATCCACATCAAATGATTTACCCATCTGTGTTTGATAATTTATAAGGTATACCTCACAATAAATGCACTGAATTTTTGAGCAACTCCGATGCTTTGACATTTTTCCTTAACTAAAAAATGACCTTGATAACTTCTCTTTTGGCCTCTGGATCTACATTTCTAATCCCTCTGATGTAACAGCTACTCAGAGCTTTGGAGACAATGAAAATACTTTTCATGAACATATCACCCCACCCTCCAATATTTCTTTTATCATGCTGAAAATCCTAAATTCCTTCAGTTGCCTCTTCTAAGGCATGGTTTTCAGAACTTGAACTACCAGAAAAAAGTCCTGGCAAGTCTCCATTTTTGACTCTTCATAAATCCCAAATATAGAACTCAGAATAAAATATATGCTCCAGATATGGCCTGACCAGTCAGTACACAGTTCAACAAGACTGTTAGTCTTGTTCTACGTGATGTAGTTTCATGAAAGCAAGTTAAGACTGATGCTCTCTGTTCCTGGCTGGTGTGGCTCAGGGGATTGAGTGCTGGCCTGAGAACCAAAGGGTCACAGGTTTGATTCCCAGTCAGGCCATATGCCTAGGTTGCAGGTCAGGTCCCCAGTAGGGCATGCAAGAGGCAACAACACATTGATGTTTCTCTCCCTTTCTTTCTCCCCTCCTTCCTCTCTCTCTAAAAATAAATAAATAAAAATCTTTAAAAAAAAGATTGATGCTCTCCAAAGGTATTTGTGAAGATAAGGCTTCCTCCCTCTGAATAGATACAGTCTATTAGATTCATAATAGACTTAATATATTTTAGGAGAAGCATAGGACTTAAAATCAGAAGACTTAATCTTGAGTTAATACATCAATTTACTAAATGCGTAACTTTGGGCAAGATACTTATATTGTCTGCATCACAGGTAATTTATTTTTAAAAAAGTGATAATATAGGAAAGTGGCATTTTTGGTAGGTTTGAATGTAAAGTAGGTGTAAAGGATTTGTAATCTGTGAAAATCTACACAAATATTAGGTCCTTTTATTATTAACATCAGCCTAAGAATAAGATCTGATGCTTATTTCCATTAAACTTTATCTTCTTGGTTTTGGCTCACCATGGAAAACTTTTTGTAAAATGTTACTCAGTCTGGTTTAGTAAGTAATTCAATAGACATTTACAAAGCATTCATTGTGTATAATACATAGCATAATCAGTCCTCCTTAATGCCTTAGAAATTATATCAAACTAGGTTACCATCAACTGCCCACGGTATGTCAGAGTCTATTAAATTTGATTTAATACTGAAAATTCTGTTGTTTGTACCTGCTGATCCAGAACCCTGGGTCAGGCTGCCCAGAGTAGCAGCAGTAGTAGCAACAGGTAGACTTGAGGCTGGTACATGGAGGCCACCTGTGTAGTTTCCTGCTCCATTTCAAAGCTCCGAAAGTCGGAATGAGCCAATAAAACTCCTGACAGATAGCAGAACTTTTTTTTTAATATATTTTATTGATTATGTTATTACAGTTGTCCCATTTCTCCCCCATCATTCCTCTCCACCCTACACACCCTCTCCCACCCACATTCCCCCCTTTAGTTCATGTCCATGTGTCATAAGTTCTTTAGCTTCTACATTTCCCATACTATTCTTGCCCTCCCCCAGTCTATTTTCTGTCCACCATCTATGCTACTTATTCTCTGTACCTTTTCCCCCCTCTCCTCCTCCCACTCCCCTGTTGCTAACCCTCCATATGATCTCCATTTCTGCGGTTCTGTTCCTGTTCTAGCTGTTTGCTTAGTTTGCTTTTGTAAGTGAATATATGGATCAAGAGACTCTGGACTCAGACTGTGTAAGGAAGTAGGCAGTTAAGGGTCAGGAAGTTAATCACTCCTTTCCAAGGCCTAAAGTGGCACCAGACAGAGGAACAAGCTGCAGCATTTGGACTTAGCATGTCAGTCCACGATATACCTACCCCCACTGTAAAAAAGCCAGGAGAGAAGCACATTTTCCATTCTTTTTTATTTTCACTTTTTTTCTATCTCACACAATAATATCTATATAAAGTATAGCAATTTTAACTCTCAATTTTTTTTGTAAATGGTATAGAAAAAATGGCAAGGTATTTTTCAGTTATAATATGGCATAGATGTATTATGGATTTCTCCATGCCTATGGGTCATATATCCTTGAAGGGACCTTATGGATCAACTAGTGTTACGTGCTCATTTTACAGGAGAGACTCAAGCTGCAGAGGGTTGCTTAAAGATTCACAGAAAATTAGCCACAGCACAGACTACAATTTCCTATTTAATCAATTTCCTTTACGTCTTACCAGTTGAGCCATTAAGGAGTTAAGCAGCTCGAGCTCGCGCTCGCGCTCGCGCTCGCTCTCTCTCTCTCTCTCTCTCTCTCTCTCTCCCCCCCCTCCCTCTCTTACACACATTAAGTTGGAGTGTGAGGGGAACTGGGACCAACATCACTTCTAATGTGATTCATGGCAATTTCTCTTCATACATGGGAACTTGATGGACTGTTTTGTATTTGTTTAAAGAGCTTCCGTGAACTAACTGAAATTGTTTCATAGATCCACTGTCATGCTGACCCAGTCTTAGTTTCAGGTAGTATCCTAAAACACCATCAACATCTACAGAGATATGAGATCCTGCATGACTCTCTTCTAAATGTGGGGTTGGAAACAGAATTAGCAAAGAAGAATTGGAGTCAATCGTGGAAGATTTTCCAGAAGATGTAGCTCTTCAAAGGGGCAAGAGTAATGCATTGCTATAGAAAAAGGAGAACAACATATGAAGTAAAGAGCATCTAAAAATATAGAAGTAGAAAGTCAAGTAGTATGAGGGAGATGACAGGCAAATAGTCTTGTCTGTGGAAGGGGCGATATATGGAGAACTAGCAGAATGGGGTCTGAAAAGGTGGGTTTGGGTACAATGTCTTGACACTATCTTGCACAAGGTGATAATTCCAGAGTTAAAACAATTTGGGGACATGTTATATTGTGGGACAGATTTCAAAGTTAAATGCATACCTCCCAAACATAAAGTTGATTAGGACTAATTAACACCAGCTCTATTGTACAAAATGAGAGAGACAAAGTGTTCACATTTTACTGTTTTCCATCTAAATCACTCTGTAAAGTCAAGGCAAGTACTTAACTTGAAACTATGTATGCTGTAAATTTATTCACATTTTATAGTACACAGATATTGTTTTATTTAACTCTCTCATCAACCCAATGAGTTAAGCCTGAGGACACTTAGCATGTAGGGCAGTGCTAGAGTGTAGACCCAGGTTCTGAATCCAAGTTCTTTCTCAGCTGAAGCATTACAGGAATAATAATGGGCAATCACTTGTGGAACCAAGTCCTCCTAGCAGAAGACATTTCTGTTTAGGTGAAAGAGACATTCTATATCTACTTTAAAGAGTTAAATATTAGACCAGAGCCCTCCCTGAAAGACACTTTTTAACTTGACTATTCAAATGCAAAAATCTGCCACAAACAGCATGGCAATGGATCTTGTGATTGCAAAGTACATGTATGTAGTAATTTAGAATTTTTATAATTCTCAAGGTGTATAGAAAATGGAAATTTAAAGCACTGCCTTAATATGACATATTTTGACCTCTACATTTTCTGGGGAAGATGAGCTATGTAGGCAACAAAATGTTTGGGTTTATTTTTTAATCAGCTTTTCTGGAATAATTAATCCCATCTTTGCATTTCATCTTCAGAAATTTCTTTGTTACCTATACTTTATGGGTTTACATATTCTGACACACAGACATTATTAAGACACTACTGATGCTTTATATTTTAGTGCTTTTGTTTCAGTTTCACCTTTTGTAAGTTGATAATATTTTCAAGTATATACTAGAGCCATTTTGTCCACTACTGAGTCAATGCTATTTCCTTTCTCTTTTTACTTCATGTGAGATGCTTTTTTGCTTTATTTACTCACATACATCCTTGCTTAATTGTTTTATTCTTTCTGATACATTTTTCCTTGCCTAGCGGCTATTTCTATTTTGCCTTTTTCAAAATTCACTGCCAGTTTTAAATAGATTTTTAAAAAGAAATTCACATATTTGTTTTAATTCCTGATATTTTACTAAGTAAGGGGTATCCTATCACATCTAACCTGCTCAGTTACCTAGGTTGCTCTCTCATAGTCTCCACAAATTAGGTTTTCCTCGGGACTTTATTTTGCCTCACAGAATCAGAATGGACTAGACAGACACAATAGCAGGAAAAGAAAATGGTCATTATGTAACTCCTTTTAAACCACCAATAAATCGCATTAGAGTCAATGTAAGAAAAAGTCTGTTGATGATGATGTTAACAAAGTTTGAATATTGCCATTTTGATTGACAGTACTACTAGACAGGCCCAAGTAGCATTTCCTCAGTCCCAGAAACTGTGATTCTCAGGGTGAACCTGCAAATAAAAATCCAAAAGGTCCACAAATTTTTATTTTCTTAGTTCTCAAGCCTTATGTTTAAAAAAAATATTGTGAGGAAAAAAATGGCTATTTGACAGTAGTACTATAGTTCTACTTAATATTGTTCCACTTAGAGAAATAGGATGCTCTGAGAACAAATCTTTGACACTGAGCTTAGCTATTCAATGTCCATAATGTCCCGTACTTGTAGAACACAGTTTAGTTTACAAATACCATTGCTTTGATATCGACAGCAACCTTTAGAGGTTTGCAGAGAGCACACACTATCTATCCTAGTGTAGAGCTGAGAGAAGTGGAGGTCAGAGAGTCTAAACAACTCACCAAAGTACAGACAGCTAATTAGAGGAAGATCCAGGTCTCCAAATTCCTAGTTCTTGTTATCTCTACTATTTGGGTAGAGTCATTTTTAATTGCTAATACTAGAACATTTTTCAGCCAGTCAAAAGGGCAAATTCATATGGTCTCTCAAATGTGCTTCTTACAATGAATGTACTCATTGCTGTTTTTTTAATTGAGGGGTGGAATTGAAAGAAATAGGTTTGAATTTTGCATGGTTGCTAATTAGTTTGAAAATATTAGGCAACCATGTAACTTAATTTAATGTACTTTTTTCTCCGACAAGGCAGCAGCTCAATTATTTATTTGTAATAATTATTAAGACTTGAGAAGTAACTATTTCCATAAGTAAGGTCTGGATATTTACTCTATGTGTGCTGTGTTTTAGCTACACAATAATAGAGAGTAAAGTGTTTTAATGAAGGTTCAACCCTAAGTAGATTTGACATTTTTCTGTCCCAGATATTCCTAACCATGTCCAGCTATCCATCTTTCAAAGTATGGATAGGTCTCTACCACTCCAGAAAATATCAAAGTATCAATTCAGTTGTCACTTCTACATAACAGTCAATGTGGTTACAAGGAAGTAAAATTATCATATTTTTGTGGTCAGACATCATTATCATAATACATTCACTGCAATGCTAGAAAATTTCAAAACTTACAAACTTATGGTTATCAATGTTAGGGTTCTTGGGTTCCAAGATAGAAATTGAGAGAAAGCCCTAGAGAAATTTCCAGACAAATGTTATTAGGCTTATGCTCAAGCATAGGGGAGGCGACACAGAGGAAAGAAAAGTCCTCTGAACTACCTTGGGGCTAGCTCTGCTTGGCTGTTATTAAAAGTTGGGGACAAAATGAGCTTGGATAAAAAGATGGGCATTTTTAAAAAGGTGGACTTGTGGAATTTTCCGTGTCAGGGCAGGAAAAACAAATGGCTGGAAGGGAGTGAAATTCTACCATTTTTGAGCAGGGAAGTGAAAGCGGGGTGACATTCTTCTGGATTTTTTCCTGGCCACCTGGTGTCCTTGGGATCAGGCAAGGGGTGGCCAGGTGGTACCAGCTCTGCAGTTTTTCTCATTCGGTGTCTTTGGGGTCCCAGGCCTAGGTCCCTCTGCTGCCTCACTATGGGGTTTAAAAACTGGGAATGACAAAGATATGTTATCAGCCTATCTTACCAAGTGAAATATTTAAACCAAACACCCACTTTGCACTTCAATCTTCATGAAGGCATTTTATTTCCTCTAATATCTGAGATTCTTCTGGACTCTATCTCTGGTTGATTTTAAAAGAAATTTTAGTAGCAATCAGAATGGAAAATCAATAACTCCAACTTAATGGAATTGAGAAGAATGTAGGAAGAGTTCTAGCTTAAGAAATTTCCCCCCCGTCGGGAAGTAGAGAACTCTTGATCTAAAGGGGAATGCTTGCTCATTCAGTCAGGTGAGAGAAATTTTGTTGCTCTGCTGCTTGATACTCTCCCAGAGCAGCACCTTTCTGCTAGCCCACCTACCATCTCTGATTTCAAAGAGCAATGTTAATAAAACAGTCTGGGCTGCATGGAGAAGCAGAGAAGCCATTGCTTTTTAATCAGTTATTTAGTGTGTTATGCTCCCACATCAGCAGGATCCACATACTCTCAACTCTCTTAATGCCATAAAGAGGTCTTTATTCGTAAACAACATGTTCTAGGAAGTTCCATACACCTGCTATCCATAAAGCACAGTTCAGTGCTTCGGAAAAAGCTGGTGACTCAATAATGTTCGTTCTGTTTCTTCCATTGCCATTGATGGAGGATCATTGTACAAAGGAAATTAAAGCCTAAAAGCAACACAGTCAGTTCTGCCAGTACAGCATTGATGAAAACTGCACTACTGATCCCCATTTGCCTCACAATTCACCCAGGATTCTTGACTATTTCATCTCAATGAAAATGCTCTGATTCGGTGTTTTGAGGGACCAGCTGTGATTCATGGCCAGAGCAAGCAGATCAGCATTAATGATTAAAAATAAGGGCTTTAGACTGCCTGAGTTTGTATCCTAACTTCACAATTTACTAGTTTTGTGATTGTGGTCAAATTTCCTAACATCTGTGCCTCAAATTTCCCATCAAATGAAGATAATAATAGGATCTCCTTAACAGGGCTTTTTTTGAGGATTACACAAGAGGATTAGACCTTAATATATGTTAAGGTCTAAAACAGTGCATAGCACATGGAAAGTGCCTGATATGAACCTGTCCCTATCATCAGTTCAGATCCCTAGCCATCCCAGTGATAATATATGTATCTTCAGAAAGGCAACACCTGTGTAACAATACTGCCTCTCATGGACCATAGCCAGAGTTTATAAATCAAAGGTCACCTCAGCTCCACATTCAGAGCAGGAATAGCACAATGTACTGAAAGAGCTCTGTTCTGCAAGCAAAAAGACCCAGATTTTAATCCATGTTTGTTCTTGACTTGCTTTGGCTGGGGCATGTTACTTTACCTTGCTTGCTGTTCCAGTTTTTTGAACTGTAAAAGGGAATTTTTCCAAGGGCTATACAGACTGACTATGCTGCAGTTTGGCTTTTGAGCAATAAGGGGGAAACCTGAATGGCTGGGTAAATGGGAAATAACTTATTAAGTGAACATTTGTCTGTACACCATATTCAGTTGTGGGTCCTGGCTGGGGTATGGATTTGAATAAGATGGACAAGAATGCTGTATCCCTAGAGTATCCAGAAAGCTATACATTCTAGAAAGGACAATCTATCAATCAATAATATATTGTACAAATAGGTAAATTATAAAATTCCAGGTTGATAAGTGTTATGAAGAAATTAACACAAGGGAAGGTTATATTAGTTTGGGTGGTCTGGAAAGTTTTCTTTAAGATCATTTGAGAGTTGAAGGGCAAGAAGTAAGCCATATGATGACAAGAACATCCAAGCTGGGTAGCTTGGCTGTTTAGAAACTTATCCCATACACCTAAAGGTTGTGGGTTTGATTCCTGGCCAGGGCACATATCTTAAGTTACAGTGTCAATCCTCAGTTAAGGTGCGTACAAGAGGCAACCAATTGATATTTTTCCCTCACATAGATGTTTCTCTCTTTCATCAATGTTCCTTTCTCTCTCTCTCTCCTTCCTTCACTCCCTCCCTCCCTCCCTTCTTCTCTATCTGAAATCAATAAGCATATCCTCAGGCGATGATTTTTTAAAAAGACAAGAAGAGCATTCCAAGCAGAGGGAACAGTGGTTCAAGCCTCATGGCAAGAATATGAGGTCTGTTTGGAAAAATACAGCCATTGTTAATATAATAAGAATGGCTTGCATGACATCGCTGTAACCTGGCATCCAAGGACAGTGGACTGGAATGCATATGCACAAACAATGATGACTTAACTGTACTAGTCAGTGGGGGTGGTAGATGCTGTTGAGTGAGTATGTGTACTGTGTGACCATCATATTCAAAATGACTGAGTGAGTAGAGCAATTAATCTGCATCAAATTTTGCATTAAGCTTAAACATTCCTCTGTGGAAAGTACTCAGAGGATTCAGAAAGCCACAGCTATGGGCAACTGGTGATTGGCAGCTTCACCATGACAATATGCCTGCTCATGCATCATGTCTCATGCAGAGTTTTTTGGTGAAACATCAAATCACCCAGGTGACTCAGCCCCCCTACTGCCCATATTTGGTGTGTTGTGACTTCTGGCTTTTCCCAAAACTAAAAGCACCTTTGAAAGGGAAGAGATTTCAGATCATCTCTGAGATTCAGGAAAATATAACAAGGCAACTTATGGTGATTGGGAGAACTGTATGAAGTCCTAAGGTGCCTACTTTGAAGGGGACTGAGGTGTCATTGTTCTGTGTACGATGTTTCTTGTATTTTGTATCATCTTCAATAAGTGTCTCTATTTTTCATAGTACATGGCTGGATACCTTCTGGACAGACCCTCATATGTTCAGGGTAGCAAGTTCACCAAAGTATCAGCAGTACAGCAAGTATTTTAGCACCTTTTAATCTTCTACAACTATAAGAAAGTTTAAGAATTTTAAAATTAATTGAACAAATATTATTGACTATAAACTATGCTGGAGATAGTGTTTTTCACATTCATTGTTAATGGAAAATATGCAGAGATACTAAGATGCAAATGGTATTGTCTCATCTCAAAAACTTTAAAATCTAGCAGGGTAATAAGACAAAATCATACTAACTGGAAAGCTGAATATTATGTGTCTTATGAGAAGAATGAAGTGCTCAGAGAAGAGTGAGATAGATAGATAGATGATAGATAGATAGATAGATAGATAGATAGATAGATAGAATGAATCAGAATTGAAATGGAAAAATGGGCCAAGTGGTAGGAAAAGGTTCAAGAGAGCATTTAAAAAGGTTGGGGTAAGTGAGACCCTTTACTAAGGTCTGGAAGGCTCAGCAGTTTAAAATATATATATATATATATATATATATATATATATATATATATAAAATTATTATATTTTTTCATTACCTTTTAGTACCCTTCTACTTTGTCCCCCCAACTCTTTATTTTATAGTAGTTTTAGACTCACAAGAAATGCAAAAATAATACACAATTCTCATATACCTTTCATGCAGCTTTCACCTATGATATTATCTTACATAATCACAGTATATCATAATAAAAACCAGGAAATTGATATTTGTAAAATACTGTTAACTAAACTGTCGATCTTATTAGGATTTCACCAGTTCTTTTATGTATTCATTTGTATGTGTGCTTGTATGTAGTTCTATGAAAAATTGTCACACACATAGATTCATGTAGGCATCACCACAGAGAGGACATAAATCTGTTCCACCACCACAAAGAATATACCTTGCATTACCCTTATAATAGTCATACTTCTTCAGTTTCAACCTCTGGAAATCACTGATCAGTTCTTTATCTGTTTATTTTTGCAATTTCAAGACTATTATGTAGATAGAATTAAACAATATGCAACCTTTTGTAATTGGCTTTTTTCATTAAGCATAGTACACTTAAGATCAGCCAACATTGCTGCATGTATCAATAGTTAATCCTTTTTAGTACTGAATAGTATTACATTGAATGAACGTTCTGCAATTTATTCATGTATTCACCAGCTGAAAGAAATTTGGAGGTATTTCCACTACTTGGTTATTACAAGAAAAGCTGCTTTGAATATGTACAAATTTTTGTGTACTAATGTAAATTTTTATTTCTCTAGGACAAGCACACGCAGGAGCGTGACAGGTGGGACTTTAATAAATTTCAAGTCATTAGCCACTGTAAACATCCTTGTATAATTTTTAAATTATCTATTTGAGATAAGAATTAGAATTTCAGTATCAATGGGATTGTACAGATTTTAAATGCTTTTAATATATATTTTGTTCTCAAAAAAAAAGACATGCTAATTTCCAGTCATTCCCACCAGCATTATGTGAGTAGACCCATTCTCCAATCTTGCAATTACTGCCAACCTGAAAGTCAAAAGTAGTATCTTGTTTTAATTTGTATTTTGATTACATAAGGAGAGCGTTTCTGTTATTTACATTTCTTTGTGAATTTCCTATGTATGTCTTTTCCCACTTTTGTATGGGAATTTTAATTTTTCTTACTGATTTGAAATATATCTGTGTTTGTGTATATATGTTACTTATACATGTAAAGGAAAGTAATATTACCAAAATGTTCATAATTAGTGATTTGCTTTTCACCATTTAAAAAAATGCTTTTGACATACATACATTTCAAACTGCTATACAGGCAAATCTTAAATCCCTTTTCCTTTATGGTTTTTGCACTAAATTTTATGTTTATAAAGTCTTTCTGCATGTGAAAATTATATGATTTACCAGTGTTTTTGTGCAGCAATTTTATGTTATTTCTTTTTTTTTCTTTCTTTCAAATACACAAGTCTTCATTTTGGAATTTATTTCAGAGTAAGAAAATAGGCAAGGTAAATAACTAACCTTATTCTTCTCCAAGAATAGACAGTGGTCCTAACTCCATGAATAGAATATTTAAGATGTCTTTCTCCACTGATTTAAGATGATACCTCTGTCATATGTCAAATTCTTATATTTGAGTATGCTTTAAATTTATTTTTCTCTTTCACTGTCTCTTTTTCTATTCCTGTACCAATATTATTATATTTTATTAAATATTGGCTTTGAGATACATTTTTATAATCTATAAATTAAGTCCACTATCACTAATTAAGTACCAAAAAGTCACATGGCATATGGAGACTTTTACTACAACTAGAAAAATGTTTGTCTATTTGAAAATAATTAAGCTGTTTTCAATATGAAAAATTTCCATTCAGTCTCTCAGTAAAAAAGTATCATATACTACTTGTTAAATTCATTTTATTTTGGCATGTTATTATGAACTAATCATTTTCACTTTATGTTTTCTCCCTGGTTATCATTACAGTATGTATTAAATTCACAACAAGACATCTTACTGAATTTTTTATTAGTTCTAGCATATTTTTAAAGACTACTTCATATAGGTTTCTTAGGAAGGTAAAATAATCATCCCATATACAAATAGTGATAATTTTACTTCTTCAATTTCATACCTTATATATCATGTTCTTCTCTGAATGCATTGCCAATCACATCTAGAATAATTTTAGGTAAGAGAAGTAATATAACTATACAGTAATCATGTGTATATTAACAGATGTTCTAATATAAAATCCTTGCATTTGGAGGATAAATAAGTAGTGGGATATTATTTATTTTAATATCATGCTAATATTTTTATAATTTTTGCATTAATTCACATGTGAGACTGTGTTACAGTGAGGTTTTGCTAATTATATATAAATACACTATAAAGCTTTCTTTCATTCTCTAATTATATTACACCAATTAAACAGCAGGAGAATTATTTGTGTAGGGGATATTTAGGGGGATTAAAAACTACTCACACCTCCGTTTGGGTTGGGTGCCTAGGGCAAGGGGACAGGACTTCTTTGATCTCTCTCTCTTCATTCTCCGTATGCTTACTTGTTCTGGGAACTTCCAGTATCTTCTTTCATACACTTTTTGTTTTGTTTATGTATATTTTCTTAGAAAATAATCAATTTTCCTTGAAATTTCTTAACTTTATTGCCATAGAATTCTATGATGCATTCTAATGATGATTTAGCAATGCACATTTTCATAAAAAATTACAGATATTCACTGAGTTTTTCTGACTATACTATGCAAATAGAAGTAAAAATTAAAATACTTTTTTCTTAAACTTAGTAAAATTTTCCTCTTTCTTTTCAAATTGTATTATTTCCCCCAGAGAAGAAACATTTAACTCATATGTTTCCACACACTTTTCTCTCTCTCTTGACTGCGGTCTCTCATATCCTCTCTTCTCTAGCCTCCTTTAACCTGACTTATGTTCAGCCTTTTCCCATTCTTCTTCTGCTTCAAAAAAATCATAACTTAGAAAAAGTTCAGGAAAATATATTCCCCAAATGCTTCAGTTAATCTATTCCTCACCACCTGGGCAAATCATAATTTCCTAAGAAGAAACAGAGTATGTAATTTCTGAGAACTCTACAGCATGGCTCAATAAAAACCTTTCAGACAGTCACATATGTCAGGAGTAGCCTTGCTTCTAGACAGAGGCTGGGTGGAATAAGATTATCTATGAGAAGTATATTTCTGTAGAGACTCTTCAGCCTTCTAGACTCAATTATGTTTGGCTTAAGAAATATGGAGAGAAACCAGTCACTTAGAATGAAAGATGCTAATACTAATGTACAGAAGCTATATTCATGAAAAATACCTCCCAGTTCAAGGAATGTACTTACTTATTCTTTATGATAGGCTATAATAAATCTTGACATTTTACTAATCTTTAAGTTGGGGACTTTGGGATATAAGGGAAAAAAACTGACTAAAAGTCACTTCAAAAAAAAAAAAAAGATGCTTAACAAAGGATGTATATAGTAGCAGAACTAGAAAACCAGCAGAGCCTGAAATAGAGAACTTTTTGCATACATTGTTCTCACATGCTCCCAGAAATGGCACACCTTGAGTAAGGGACACAGTTAGTTCCCATCAAGACTTCCTCTGCTGTCCCTTCCAAAAAATGCAAGATATGACCCCTGCCATAAAGGAGCTCATAGTCAAACTACAGGGGAAAGATGCTTTGTACCTGGTGACTAGCAGATGTAGGGACAAGAGATGTAAAATTAGGAATTGTACTGGATCCCTGGCCAGCACGGCTCAGTCATTTGGGTGTCACCCCACAAAGTGAAAGGTTTCTGGTACAATTCCTGGTCAGGGCACATGACTGGGTTGTGGGCCTGGTCCCTGGTTGAGGCATGTGTGAGAGACAACCAATCTCTGTTTCTCTATCACATTGATATTTCTCTCCCTCTGCTCCTCCATACTTTCCCCTCTGTCTAAATAAATACATAAAATCTTTAAAAAAAGAAAGAAAAGAAATTATAATGGAAAAACAAATGGATTTTTTAATCAATTTCACGTTACTGTTGTTTTTTTAACTTTAGTACTTAGTTGACAAATAGCCCTTTTCCGTCCCTACCCCAGGTTTCAATGCCACTTAAGGAAAATATCCTAGGATGTGTATTATTGTGCCCTAATTACAGTTGAGGGCATAGTGGCATGTGAATGTAGTATAATAACTACAGCTCTGGAGTGCCTTTTTATTCCATTAAAAACTGACCTGAGCTTTGGATCATAGAGCTTTGCATTGATTTGTCTTTTCTGCAGTTTCCTCTCCACAAGTCTTCTTCCTCATACAGGGTGATGTATTGAATCACAGCCCACAGGGGTCAGTGAAATTAACTATCTTTCCCATGAGAAATAACTAATCGCTCAACATTTGTTAATAACATGCCTCTACTGTAAGTGAATAAAGTCATATGAAATGTATGGAAATTGTGGAGCAGATGGGCATTACATCAATATCATTTGGTGTTCATGATGAAGACATTAATTTTTTCATCTGCAAATAGGAGGCATTTGGGTTGCAGAAAAGAGCATGTTGATAAGTTTAATTGCTGTAAGAAGAAATTGCCCTACTGCTTCTATGGAAGTTACATCTCTTTGAGGTTAATTTAAATTTTGTTTTATCACTATTCCAAAAGGGTCTCTTGAGAATGATAATTAATATTGCATATGATCATGTCCTGTAATGGGAAGGGTTCCCAGACTTTTCTAGAATTGATGAGGTGCCTCTGTTCTCATCATGGGCAGCATGGGTCTCAGCTCATTGTCTCTGCACTGGATTCCCATTTGGGGAAAAGAAACTGGAAGGGGTGGCATTAGCTACGATCATTAAAATCAGTCTAAATATATCTAGGCCTCACACAGTTCTAAGGGCTTACTGCAAGCCAGGTTTGGTATGAGGCAATACAACATGAATAAGAAAGCCAGTGACTCTTACCTTACCCACCTTGGAAAGTATTCTTGAACCCAATGGGGCATGTACCAAAATCTTCTCTGAAATGTGTATTGTTTACAATGTGAAAATTTAGAAATGACCCAAATGCTATCAATAAGAGACTGGCAAAATAAAACATGGAAATATCCATACAATGGAAAAACCAATTATTTATAAAGAGTAAAGTATGTGGAAAAACCTCTAAGATATGATGTGTCTGTACAAAGTGACACATCCAGTATGGTACTTCTATATAAATATACATAATATGTTATATTTTCTCCATAATCATCAGACGCATAGTAAATCACCCTGAAAGAATACCCTCCAAAGCAGGTCCTCCCAATCCACAGAAGCAGGAGTGCTATGGAGATGGGTTATTTGATGATAGTCTGGCAGTGATCCTTGAGGCACCCACACCAACTTGATGATGCTGGTTAAATTCAAGAAGTGAATGGGATCAGGGTTAAAGATAGCTGTCAAAGGTAGCTTTAGCTATGATCTACAATGTCTGCAATGTTTTAATTCTTAAAGGAGATTACATCAATGAGTTAAATGTATATCAAGTATTAATTTAAAGTAAGTAATAAGTTATTCCTGCTTTCCAAGTGCTAACAATGCATAGGAGAAAGGGTTTATATTCAAATAATATAATTCAAATAATTATATTATTAATGGTTTATATTCAAATAATTTTGATGAAAAACAGAGTGTGGCCAGGGCTATTCTTGTTGTTCTAACTATGGGTGGTGGGAATATCTGTTTTTCTGTTTCTTGGAGGAGGGGAGTTTATAAAAGTGTCCTTAATGAAAGCAAGACTTTCTACTGTACATCATTCTGGGTAGCTATTCTATTATCATTAGTATCTCACCAATAAGTCAACCATGTTACAAGATGTAATCCAGGGGAGGCAAGAAAGGCAGGAGAGGGAGAGCCAAAGGGAAGATTCTAGCCTATACCTATTGGAAGTGGTTTGTTTGCTATTAAATAAAACTGGCTCTGGCTATCTAAAGTTAAGGGGAATGAATTGGTAGGATATTACGAGTTCACAGTGTTAATGAGATGCTGGAGGACTAAACTTAAAAAATATGGGTAGATACCAAGCACCTTGGGACAGTAAAAATGCAGGTGGTGATGGAGGAGAACACAAAATCCCTAATTTAACAATAACAACATGAACATGAATAAAATGTAGTAGCACCATCATCTTTGTAACTTATTAACTGATTAGGACAGACTAGACCACATGCACTTCACAGCCAGAAGGAAGAGAGAGCGAGTGAGCAGAGGAGAGGGAGAAGGAGAAAGAAGAGGGAGAGAGAGGTCCCATAGGGGATGGCAGACATCCATAAACACAGTACTATTCGAGTCTTCCCAAATGGAAATGGTGTGGGAAAGACAGATGATGGAGAGCCCAAAGAAAGAACTAGACATTAACTGGCTATTTACTAAGTACAAGGTACTGCTCTAAGCACTTTACATGGGCATTATTTCATTTGAAAGTCACAACAACTCTATCAGTTAGGTATTATCATCACTATTATTATTCCTGTTTCACAGATGGGGTTAAAGTAACTTTCTCAGGATTACAGAGATACCAGTTTGGTAGTTTAACTTCTGAGTCTATATTTTTAATGACCTGCTACTGCAGGTGTCCTCTCTATATCCCCTCCTGGCCTCTTATGCTCCCTGTGCCCCATAGGAATATGGAACACTTTAAAATATTAAATAGAAAAATGCTTAAAGATACATTATACTTAAAGCAACCCCAAAGGTTTCCATAGCTATAATCTCAGTTCTTGTCATACTTACATACTTTGGGTGAGAGAATACTTCAATTCTTATTTTTCCATCCTAAAGAGGGCAATTATAAATTGTATGACTTGCCCAAATGTCCTCCCAATTAAGAGCTAAATTGAGACAAGGACTCAGAACCAGTGAATTAATAAAGTAACAAATTCATCCCTCTGGTCAGGAAATTACGAGTGATCCCTCCCGCCTTCAGTGAGGTTTCTGGAACCAGTCCTCATTAAGAAATATGCACTATAAACCACAAATCAGAATAGGTCATCAAGTCCCCCTGTTTAAAATTGCCCATTGGCTCCCATGACATGTACGATAAAACCTTAATTCCTTATCATGGTTATGAAGTGACAGGTGTCTATTTCACCTCTAGGACTCATGTCTTTCCAATCTCTCTCATATTCTGTTTCCAAATACAAGGTCTGTCCAGAAAGTATCCAGCCATGTACTATGAAAAATAGAGACATTTATTGAAGAAGATACAAGACACAAGAAGCATTGTACATAAAACAATGATGCCTCAGTCCCCTTCAAAGTAGGCACCTTGGGACCTCACATATTTCTCCCAGTCACCATCAGCTGCCCTGTCATATTTTCCTGAATCTCATCGATGGTCTGAAATCTCTTTCCTTTCAAAGGCAATTTTAGTTTTGAGAAAAGCCAGAAGCTGCAGGGTCACCAAATCTGGGCTGTAAGGGGTCTGAGTCACTTGGACAATTTGATGTTTTTCAAAAAAACTCTGCATGAGACTGTGATGCGTGAGCAGGCAGGTTGTTGTGATGAAGCTGCCAATCACCAGTTGCCTGTAGCTGAGGCCTTCCTGAATCAACTGAATAGTTTCCACAGAGGACTGTTTAAGCTTAATGAAAAATTTGATGCACATTTGTTGCTCTACTAACTCAGTCATTTTGAATGTGATAGTCACACAGTACACAGGCTCACTCAAAAATGTCTACTGCCCCCACTGACTAGAACAGTGAAGTCATCAATTCTCACACGTACACACTCCAGGCCACACCTCCTGGCTGTCACATTGCATCAATGGCACACAAACCATTCTCATTGTATTAACAAGGCTAGACTTTTTCCAGAAAACCTCATATAAATTGAATTTTAGTGTTGAATATTGGTGTATTTCTGCTATAGCAGCTCCAAACATGAAAAGAAGAGACTTGGATTACCAAGTTTCTAAATGCTGTGCTATAATTCTATTGATTTTTTTTTGAGGTACAAGATACAAAATGGTCCTGTTTGAAACTTTCCATTGTATGCAGCTATTTAAGAGTTTCTTCCAATGAAGTCAAGGACATTTAAGTTTTTCAATACTTCTCACACCTGGTACTGTATTAGGATGGATATGAAAGTTGCCTGTGGCCATCTTCTCACATCCTTAGCTAAAAAATTATCCCTCAGACTTTGCTATTTTGATAGTTTATAAGAAAAAATAAGAACATTCTCTTATTTACAGTTATAATTAAAAAAGAATTGTTTTCTTTCATGAGGGAAAAGAAGAAATTTTATATAGTGATTTTTCTTTTTTACTATATACAGTAATTTTTCTATCTGAAGGCTTTTTAGCAGAGATCATATAAATTCATATTAGTAGCATTTAATAAAACAGTACAGAATTTGATCCCAAGTATGGTATATTTAACATTCTATAACAAGTGAATGGCCAAAAGTCATAGTTTTATTGTGCTTTTTTTCTTAGAGAGTATGTGAATAACACTATTTGTAAGTTATTGCTAGGGCCAAATCCAACCATATTTTAAATACCCATGTTATAAAGTTTCTACAATCTAGCTTCCTTTCATGCTGCATGCTGGGTTTCTTTCAGGAAAAATGAGGAATGGACATAAATATCTGGGTTCTTCCATCTTTGAGGTCTTGACCTCAGTTTTTGACTCAGCTTTCTCTTGGTCAGCTGAAACAAAGAGTTCTAGAAACAACAGCTTCAAGTCAGTGGTCTGTGACTTTACCTTGTTTTGCTGTCATAAAATGCAACTTGGGTGTAGCAGTACAGAACGTGTGCCTAGTAGGAAAACACAACACTACATTAAGGTCTTATTAATATCAGGTATAAAGCAAAATGAGGACAGTTGATTGTTGATTAGATGACATGATTTAAGTCATACATGGGATGGATGCTTAATACAAATTTACTTTTCCAATATCCCATCACTGAGAGGACAGATTGATTATTTCTTCATTCAAGATATCTAATATCACTGAGGAATTACATATCAAGTCTTGTGTGCAGTAGTATTTCTCACAATTTTATAGATATAGTAGTGAAAGGGTAGGGGAAAAACACCAAAAACAATGTGTGCTGGCTATTTCCCAGTCTAAATATATCCTCCACCCAACCCTTTTCCCATGGCAGCAGCTGACCTATGTGGACTATACATTGTTGGAACCAGGAAAATAGTTAAAGGACTGTCCCTGTGAGATTTGGCTGTCCAGGAACAGAGAACAAAGAACTGGAGGCAGATTACCATTTAAGGAGATGTTTAGGTTTAAATTTCCCATTCCCCAAACCCTGCAATGTATAGATCCCACACGCACCAAAAGATAGCCAATAGCTAACAGCCACTTCTGTTTCTATGAAATGCTTGCTTGCTTGTGTTTATAAAAAGGCCTAGCTGTAAGCGTGAGGCGCGATTCTTGTCTGCAGCTCTTCTGAGCATCGAGTCTCTGGACACTCTGAGAGTTCGCCCCTGCGCAGGTTAAAACTTTTGGCCAATAAAGTAACACCTTTGAATCCTGAAAGTTTCCGAACATCTGTTTCTCGCGTCAGTGAATGCAACATACATCACCAGATTTCCTTGCCTTATGATTTCTGATTGGAAGGCAGGAACAGAGAGAACATGGAGTATTTATTTTTCTAGCTCCCTCTCTGCCAGGCTTGGGTTGGCAGTGGCTGCATTCCCTACCAAAACACCTCCCAAGAGATCCTTTCTGATTGCTGCAGCTCTCTCCAAATTGTGGTAACCATTCTTCCTCTTTTCTTCTCAGGCTGGGGTGATGGCTCCCAGATACTCTACCATCTCTTATTGGTGTTCCTGGCCTTGCTAGCGCACTTGTAAATCAGCCCTTTATTAATTCCTATCAGTTGTGTCAGTTGAGTAGGTCACCTGTTTCCTATCAAGACTCTAACTAATACAATATGAAAATGATTACAAATATTTTAATACAGCCATATGATGGATATTATGAAATTATTAAACATTTTTCCAAATAATATTTAATGTTATGAGAAAATGTTCCAAATTGGGAAAGAAGGGTATAAAATTATAACAAGAGTAATGCCTCAATTTTGAAAAGCTAAAGTGTGTGGTGTTGTGTTGCACACTGTTCAGCCTGATTTCAGGATTTGTAACCCTCACCCCATGGTGGGCTGAGTAAGAGCCTAGGGACCCACTTCATCTGGGTCTGTTCTGTCATGAGGACCTGAGCCACTAAGGAGACAAAACTTATCTCCCTGGCAAGAGTGCCACTTCTGCTTCATCCATCTCTGGCCTCCAATGCTTAGTAGGTTAGTCAATGATGGGTAAGACTCCTCATGGGAGGGGCAACCTAAGCCAGACATGACCACTTGGGAGGCCCTCATGAAAGGACTGGGGCGGGGGGCAGCAAAGAAGATGTGATGGACCCTCACCCCCCGGCTATTCTGACATAGCCCAAGTCCCCATTTCCATCTGGGAGATATCTTCTGCTTCCTCGGCCTAATTGGCTTAAAGCCTGAAACTCTGACAGAGAGCAGCGCAGCCCTGTGCTGGCCAGAACAGTTCCCCAGGCGATCAGGCATAAGAAAGAATTCGTAAAGTCCTGTGAAACCTGCTTTGTTTGCTAAGAGTGCTCTCATTTAAATGATAAGGGTCCGAGGAGGAAATGGGTATGTCTCCCAAAGTTTTGCAACCCCCTTTCCTGACAGATACTGACTCAGATTAAGCCCTCAGATTTCTTTGAAATGTTAAACCGGTATTCCTGTGTATTTGAACCCAATAAAAGCCTAGTGAGGAAGGGGCTCTGGGTCATTCTCCTTTGAGAGTTTGGCCACCTCTCCTCCCCAAGCAGATCATGTCTTGGTAGTTTTATTTTCATCTGTGACAGACAGGGGGCTCTGCGGGCAGTGCCCCCCACAGGGTAGTTCATGTGTATGACCAAAAATTTTTATTTAAAATATTGGAAGAAAATATATATAAAACCATTAATTAAGGACTTGTTTAATAAATGGATTTTAGACATGTTTTCAATGTTTTCTTAGTTCTATTTTTTCTTTGTTTTCCAAATTAGCTCCTATGAGCTTATATATTTTATAGTTAAATTTAAAAATAAGTTCTTATTTATATAAGTATGTGTGTCTCATATATATGTATATGTTTTATTTATTTATTTATTTTAATCCAATATTAGCATTGTAGGTAAAGGAAAGGCTATACCATGCTTTCAAGTAAACTTTACCTAACAAAGTGATTTTTATTGTCTTAGAATTCCATATGATGTCTAAGCATAAAAGTATCAGAGAAACTTGGATGAAAAAGATCATATATATATTAAGTGAAAATTTTACAGAAGAAAGAGATTATATAGAATTCTATAAAATTGGAATCTTTCAAGACTAAATGGAAGGTAAAATTTATCAAAATAGAATAATAAGTATTAAACAAATAACTACTATTTCTATAACACTTTTATTTTTAAATCCCTTGTACATAGAAGGAACCCAATGAGCACTTTCTGTCCCCCTGGAAAAATTTTATCACTATGCAACACTAAATTATTGTCACTTAAAACTCTGGAATCCACTTGCACATATTAGTTTTCAGGGCTGACTAAATGTAATTAATAAAGTTACAGGCTACGCTTAACTGAATATTGTTCAGAAAACTTTGACTATATAAAGAGGAGCATTATCATAGACATATTCTGTTTCTAGTTCACTCCATTTTTGGTAAGAAAGGAGATTTCATTCATTGTTACACATTGTAAGAATTATCAAATAATTAGGAACAAATGGAGTTTGGAAAGTAAATCAGGAAATAAGAGAATAAAAGATGAAGCAAGAGCTGGTCATTCTGACCTAATTAATATAATGCTGATCCCTGGACCTGAATTACTGTATAATCAGTGATTTTTAACTTCAAGTTTTATTCCAAGGAAGTTTACTATAAGGTACGATGAAACAGAATACTCTGCTCTGGGCAGCTAACAAAGGCAATTTAGGAGCAGAATACCCGACAGTTTCTCTAGCTCAGTCAGTTTCACACACTGTTCTATATCTGCTTCAAATCTTTAAATTTTGTTTAAAAATATTTTTTTAAGAGTAAAAAATAAAAGTTATATTAAGTAGAAAAGTAAAAACTTTCCCACTCCCCCACACAATGCACTCCTTTGGTGTACCCACTATAAAAAAAAAAGTTTGATGTGAAATTGCTCCACATGATTTTCTGTGGGCATATATGTATATGTTCCTTTGTTCCTTTTCACATAAAACAATCTTATTATTCATACTCTTTTGCGATCCAGGTTTTAAAAAGTAATAAATATGAATCTACTTTATTTTCCATTTTCTACCAAATTTATCATTTTAAATTACATAAATATACACAAATCATTTTTGTTAAAAAATTTGTTTCAGTTTTCACTGCCATCTATACACAAGGGAAGAACATGTTATCAAATACTTCTCCTTGTGACCCAATTTTCCCTTTTCCTCTACATCCCCACCTATATATCCTCCCTTCGTTCTATATCACACTCCAGCACAATCAAGTACAAATGCAGGGCTTGACTAACACTGTGTAGCATGGATTCCATAAGCAACGTACTGTTCAGACTAAATCTCAACTGAAGTTCCACTGTTTGACACAGATAAGAAATGTTCTGCGAGCTGCCTACTTCCTGCCATTGCCCCCTCATCTATTGTTCTCCTCACAATTGTCTCAGTAAAATCACTCCCAAAGCTAGAGCAAACTCTTTAGTAAGAACCCCTAACCATAGAAAAGATTATAGGATTCTGCATTTCTCCATTATGCAACTAAAAATAAAGCAAAAATAAACCACTAAATAAATACTATATTTTTTCTGTATTTTCTAAAGTTTATAGTACTTTTCTGCCTTTTTCAAGTCTGTAATTTATTGTGATTTATTTTTAATTCTAAAGAAATGTCTACTTTTATGTCTAATTTTGTATTCCTGATTTTGTCTTCTTTTCTTTAAAGAAGATGCTACAAAATGCATAAGGTTTAGACCCCATAAAACCTGGATGTATCTCAGAATATTATTTATCTTATACCAATACATCATTTATAAATATTTTCAGATTTATCAAATATTGATTAAAAGTAATAAAATTGTAAAAAAGAAACAAAAAATGAAGATTTTGCCTTAGAACCGTTGATCCTTCTCTGCTGCTCTATCCCAGTGCCAGTTCTATGTTTTATGTTTTATGTTTCCCTCCTTGTGACTCAGTTCCTATTTTAATACTTATCTCACATATCTGTGTTTGTATCTTATTTCTCCTTCTTACTCCTCACCTATATTCCACCACACCTTCCAACACATGATCTTCTCTCATCATATTTCCCATTAAGTCCCAATTTTCTACTCCTCTAGAAAAGCATCTTTTGTTAAAATTGTACTCCTGCCTGTTTGTGAGACTTTGACTGCTGCTTGATTTTCACTCTGTTTGCAACTGGATCCTTCTGCTGCTGTAATGCAGATGCCACGCCCATCACCCTTCAGGGCTGACCTAAATGCTTATGGTAGCATCTCCCTGACTCCAGCTCTCCTGCCATATTACCCACTATGGAGCACTCGCTTCACCACCAGTCTCTCCCCAGACTTTTTGTGACCTTGCTTGTGCCTGACCAGGTCTTTGGGAGAATACCAGACCCTACGCCGAGACAGTAAGTACAGTGGAGAGATTACTTGCCTCTCTCCTACCTGCCTTATTTACCTGCATGAATACTAGTGCTATCGTCTGCTTTCTCAGGCTCTAAACCCAGACTCCACTTTGATGTTGCCTTCTCTTTTGCTTCCTGCATCCAGGCTAGTCTTGCCAATTCTTTGTTTTCTTCCCATCCAATTTTATTTCCACTTCCATCACTTGGTTTCAAGCTTTTATTACAAACAATATAATAATGATAATTATTTTTATTATAATGTTCTTTTGTCCAGGCACTGTGCTAAATGTTTTGTCTTTATTATCACTTAATTGTCACAAAATCTTGATGAGGGAGATGCTATTGCTATCCTGTATTTTTTGCCATGAGAAGTTAAGGTTTAGAGATTTGAGTAATAGCCAAAGGTCATTCAGCTTATAAAAGGCAATGTCAAACATCAAGTTCAGGATATTCAGCAAGGGTACCCTAACTGCAACTTTGTCAGTTACTCTACTACTCATCTTATCTGTCTAAATTGTCACTTATATTTCTACATATTAACTTTCTGAAGGCTTTCCAATGCCTGAAGAATAAAGTCAAGATTATTACTTTAATAAATAACAGCCACACTCTCTTTATGTACTTTATGTACTCATGCCCTCCTCTATCTAACCTTAAATTCTCATCCATCCTTCAAAGCATTTTTCACTTCTCACCCACTGTATGAGGCCATCCTGAAGCCTCCAATCTATAAACATCTCTTCACTTCCTTAAAAATAATTATCATATGCTACTTTGTTTCTTTATTGCTTTTTTATGTGATTCTTTTATCTCTTTATTCTTACATGGTAAAGGCATGTAGGAATCTCTGGAGTCTGTTTCATAAGACACTAATCTCATCCATGAGGATTCCTCCCTTATAACTTAAGTACCTCCCAAAGGCCCCATCTCATAATGCTCTCATCTTTATGGATTAGGATTTCAATTTCAATTAGGATATGAATTTTGGGATGATACAAACATTCAGACTATAGCAGTAGGCCAGCAGGCTGGAGACTCAGAAGAGTTGTAGTTCAAGGCCAAAGGCAGTTTCCTAGCAGAATTCTCTCTCCCTTGCGCAAGATCTTTCTTTCTTTCTTTCTTTCTTTCTTTTTATGTTTTTAAAACATTTTATTCATTTTTCCACTCACATTTTTTCCTTCTGTACATTTCTTTGTTTTTTAATTAATTAATTTTATTTTATTTTAATTGTTGTTCAAGTACAGTTTTCTGCCTTTTACTCCCATCCCAGCCCACCACCCCCCCAGCAAGGTCTTTCTTTATATTAGGACTTCAGCTGGTTGGATGAAACCTACTTACAATATGGAGAGCAATCTGCTCTACTCAAAGTCTACTGTTTCAATATTAATACCATCCAGAAAACACCTTCACAGAAACATTGAGAACAGTGTTTGGCCAATATCTGGGTACCATGGCCTAGACAAGTTAACGCATAAAAGTAACTGTGACGTACATACCAAGTCTGCTCTTTGAACCCACAAAGTCTTCTAGTGGCCTGAGAGCTCCTCCTGATCAGTTACACTCCAGTTTTACTTCTTTGCCTTTCTAGTCTGCACATGCCTACTTTGTGATCACTCTCCAGGACTTCACCTCAGGGTTTATCTGTTATAATTAACTCTCCAACTTTACTAATACTGCTTGCTTATACTCACTTCCATGCCAACCACACCAAACAACTCACTCTTCACCCTTCCAAGCATGCTCCATCAATTTCACTGTGCGCCAGTAACACCTTCTCACCAAACTAACCACTTATTTAGCTGATACACTTCAACTGAGGCTTCAGCAAACCCCCATTCTGCCAGGCACCATTTATGCCTCTGTTTTTTAAACACGCTTGGATCTTTATTGACACAACCAATAGAGCTATTATTCTCATTGCTAAATTCTGAGCCTCATCAGGATATTGATTTCATCTGTATAGGCACAATATATTTGTGATAAAATGTATCTATCTTTGGGAGAGGCGGTGGTAGTTTTATGAAATTTAGGTGAGCTCAATAATCTCCATGTGCTTCCATTTCTTAATCTGTAAAATAGAGATACAAATAATAATATCTACCTCACACAACTATTATGAGGAATAAATGAAATTCCGAACCTAAAGTGCTTAGAATAATACCTGGGATCTAGTGAGTACTAGATACATGAGAACTATTATTATTTTTAATAACTAAAACCATCTAGTGTTTCCAGCACCTTTCAGCAGGGCTGTGCTAGAACCAGTTCATTTGATTATCAGTATTTTTAAGAATTTAGTAAGCCAATTGTTAAATGTGCCTGCCATTAAAGATTAAATTTTAACCCTGGCCAAGTGGCTCAGTTGGTTGGAACGTTGTTCCAATGCACCAGGGTTGCGGACGTGCCAGGGTTGTGGGTTCACCAGTGCTGTGGGTCTGTTCCCCTGTAGCGGCACACGCAGGAGTCGACCAGTGAATGTGCGAACACATGGAACAGCAGCAGGTCAATGTCTCCCTCTCTCTCTCTATAAAAATTGATAGATGAAAAATTATTAAAAATTAAAGTTTATAGACTTATAATTCAGTACATTATATTAAAAGTAAAGTTCATAAGTATTCAAAACTTATCCCAGTTATTTAACTCTATTTTAATATTCTATGCCTTTGAGGTTGTTTAACTCTGCTGGATCGGCATGTGCCAATACCATAATGATGGTGCGCTGCTGTGTTTCTTCCCAGTTCCACTCTAGTAATGTTACATCGGTAGCTTGACAACGGTCGGTCGTGATGGCAGTGTTTCACTACAGAAAGTAGCGAACATTACAAATCAGGGCCTGGTTTATTGTTTCATTGTTTGGACTAAAGAGAGTGATGGAGAAAATGTTAATAATGCAAATTACACTTAACAGTGTGTTGTGCCTAGTGCCAAAGATGAAAGAGGTTACTATTTAATGAATATAATTTTGTACAAGAGTTACTAGTTCAACAATAAACATATATCAGATTTAATGATATCCAATCCCAAAAGCATTACTGGGAAAAGAGGTAACAGCTTGAGATGTAACTTTATTTGTCAAATAATGGTTCGATTGCATACCAGTTCTGCAAAAACTGACAGAAGCATTCTGTGAGAATAAATTGGATATATAGAATTTATAAAAGGGCATTTACAATTATTTATAATTTGTGTGCTACATATATCTTTTACATGTGTATAATTGATAATGTACATATATACCTATATGCCACTACTATATACAATATACACACACACTTTTTTTGCCTCAGCTGTGCTGTGAAACATTTACGAGCACATCACTGTCTTCAGATTTTCTTACCAACCCAAGGATAAAAAGAGAAAAAGCTAGGGAGAGGCATGAACAACTGTGGTCAGCCATCTACCACTATGTGTTCTGCCCACTGCATATATTCATCTCGAGATAGACTTGAAACCTTGTTTACCTTCATTAAGCAAACTGCCTGTGGTTGGGGTCAGAGTAGCTGTAAGCAAGCACACAAAAATCCTCTTTGTCTCTAGATTATGGTCCTGCTTTCCTCCCCCATTTTCTGAATATTAGCAGTTTAGTAGACCTATTCTAGATAAGGATAAAATAGTTAAATTTATAGTCATGGTTCCTTTTTTCTCACAAAAGAATTCCATTTATTGCGAATATGTAAGGAAAATCAAGATATAGAGGGAAAATTAAAAAGCGATTTTGTAGAATTAAGGATGCTGAATAAAATTTAATCTTTCAAACACCAAAAAATGTGTTTAAAAAGCTATGAATTTGCAAAATGTAAGAAGTAGACACACAAAATAAATGTGTAAAGGGAAAAACAAATAAGGGGGAAAACTAGATTACCTTACTTCCAGTAGAAAGCCTAGGGTTATAGGAAGGAACTAAATGTGATAATACCCTTTCTTTTCCTGAATGCCCTTACCAAAATTTGTAATTACATATTTAGTTGTTGACTAGATGTTTTTGTTGATTTTCTTATATTCTTTGTACCTGACACAGTGTCTGGTACTGTAAATCATTAAATGTTGAATCAATGTCTGAATGAATGAGATGATAATGGTATTTTTAGAAAAATGAAAATCATATAAGCATTTCAGTAAGTTTCCTTGTTAGAATCACTGCCTGCATAGTCTTCAGAAATAATACAGTAGAAAGGAAGGGCCTTCGTAATATTTGAAGATGGCCATAGTTCTTTACTTTTAAAGACTGCCGAAGAATTTCAAAACTGTACTAACTTTAACATTTATTCAAACTAATCAACCCTATTCTCTCAGTATGACAGTGCAATCCTTACAAATAATACTCAATGCACAGCTCTTCATAATGCTGCTGTGCATTGATTATATTCGCACATTTGGCTTTCCGTCACAGTGAAGACTGTCTCTCAGGTTATTTAGTGAGTCATATAAAGTAATCCTGCCCACTGATTCAGAAAATAATTAAAGAAGAAAGGAAAGAGGAAAATATTTAATATTCATTGAGTGATTAAGTGCCAGGTCCTAATTTAATCTAATTTAATTCCCTAAAACAGTTCTTCAAGTATTATAACCCCCATTTTATAGATGAGAAATCCGAGGCTGAGAGAGGTCAAATAATTTGGTCAAGTTTACAGTTACAAGTGACAGGTGTGGGAGTTGAACTCCAGCATGTCTCTCTGACTTTAAAGCTTTTGTACTTTTTACCATCCAATTATATTAATTTTATCTGCTCTTTCTTAATCAAGATAGGTTCATTCTCTTTATTTTAATTTTAATTAGGAAGAAGCTTTATAATTTTTAGTGGGAATGTAATGGAAAAAAGCACTACCAGGCAAAATATGCTATTTCAACCTTCAAAAATGAACATTACCAGCTATACAGTTCATGCTGCCTCAGAATTCTAACTACAATATGCTTCTTCCGCTAATGAAGCTCCCAAGTCTTGCTCTACCCCTGGTATCATTCATCCAATTCTGGTGGCACTGGTTCATACCTGCACTCCAAGAACCAGTATATTCCCAAGCCAAACCGTTCTTCTAGTTCATATTATGTCTGCTTTCATGGACGGAGTCTCAGAGAAAAGGAAACAGATATAGGCTGTGTAAATAGAGCATATTGTAGGTTGGTAGTGAAGTAATTTTAGAGGAAGTTTGAAATTTTGCTAAGTAATAGCAATTATAAAGTCTAACCAAAATTACATGTAACCACCATACACAATATGAAAGAGAAAGATACTCTAAGCCAGCGGTAAGAGAAGATAGGCTGACATCAGTGTGCACGTAGGGAGGGGGAAAAAAGAGCCCTCAGAGAATTAACATAATTTCTTTGGGAGGCAAGCACAAGACATTTTAATTCCACTAACTCTTCTATTTGACTTGTTTGTATCATCTATTCTCTTCCTAGCCAAATGTTCTCTAATCTTGTGCTTCTCAAACTTGGATGTGCATGAAAATCTCCCAGAGAGCCTGATAAAATGTAGATTCTGATGGAGTAGCTCCAAGGTGAGGTCTGATAACCTTCCTTTCTAACAAGCTCCCAGGTGATGTCCATGCTGCTGACTTGGAACCTCACTTAGAGGAGCAAAGTTTGTGCCCATTAAACACTCTATTGGGGGTAACTAGGCATGTGTGAGGAAAGGAATAAAAAGATCTAGCATCTTATAAAGTAAGGTAAAAAAGAATAGTATATACTCTACATTTAAAAAAATTCTCCACTTTGGACTATGAACATTGACATTGCATATCAGATTCATTTCAGTAACCTATTAGGCTTGCCTCTTAAAAATAAACGATATTTATTTATTCTGCTGACATCTGGAATTTGAAACCAGTTAGTTCCTCGAATGTTAGTTCTGTGTTTATGTGACTGAAAATGAATCTAGACCTCTACTTTTCAAGAGTGCAGTAAGATAACTTTCATTATATGGATGAATTTTTGAAGCCACCAAAATAAACATCAATTTCATTCGTTCATACGGTTTTACATGTTGTTTAAATCAAAATCATGATTTTTAAGTTAAATATACATATGACATAATTTTGAAGCATTTGTTTTGACATGCAGTTATAAGTTTCAGTTTAGCCAGAGATAACCCAGTCTAAGAAAAGGCCCCATAGAGAAACAAAAGAAAAAATAAACAAATAGGACTACATTAAACTAAAAAGTTTTTGCACAGCAAAGAAACCTCAATAAAATGAAAAGGCACCCAAGGAATGGGAAAATGTATTCACCAATACATACGATAAGGGACTAATATCCAAAATTTATAGAGAACTTATACAACTCAACACAAAAAGACAAACAATCCAATTTAAAGACGGTAAAGGACCTGAATAGATAGTTCTCCGAAAAGGACATACAGATGGCCAAAAGACATATGAAAAGATGCCCAACATCTCTAATCATCAGAGAAATGTAAATTAAAACCACAATGAGATGCCATCTCACACCTGTCAGAATCATCAATAAATCAATAAGCAAGGGTTAGCAAGGATATGGAGAAAAGGCAACCCTTGTGCACTGTTGGTGGGAATGCAAATTGGTATAGCCATGGTGGAAAGCAGTACAGAGTTATCTAAAAAAATTAAAAATGGAACTTCCTTATGACCCGGTGATTCCACTTCTGGGAATTTATTCAAAGAAATCTGAAACATTAATCTGAAAGAATACTGTATTTTGCCATGATAATGCATACTTTTTGCCCAAATTTTTGAGAAAAAAATAAGGGTACATCTTATACATGGGTAGTACTAAAACATGGATGCACATTACACACAGTAAAAATACTACATATACACCCTTATGTTCATTACAGCATGAATTATAAGAGTCAACATTTGGAAGCAGCCGAAGTACCCATCAGTAGATGCATGTATAAAAAAGTTGTGGTACATTTACACAATGGAACACTACTTGGCCATAAAGAAGAAGGCAATCTTACCTTTTGGGACAGCATGGATGGACCTGAAGAGTATTAAGCTAAGTGAAATAAGCTAGTCAGAGAAAGACAAATAACATATTATTTCACTTATATGTGGAATCTAATGAACAGAATAAACTAACTAACAAAATAGAAACTATAGACACAGAGAACAGACTGAAAGCTATCAGATGGGAGGGGGCTATAGGACTGGGTGAAAATGGTGAAGGGATCAAGCAAAAAAGAAAAGACACCTATAGAGAGACAGCAGTATGGTGATTACTGGAGGGACAGAGGGTGGCAGGAGGTAAGAGAGGGTAAAGGGAGGATAAATGGTGATGGAAAGAAACTTGGGCTGTCTTTCTCACTACAGTGCTTACAAGGGTGGGTTGAACTTTAAAGGCAATTTTAGGAACAAATAGAGGGCAGGAATGGCTTCCTACAGTGAAATCCTTTTGTACCAGCTAATTGATAGTCAAAGAGATGGATGTCAAGATGAAAGAACTTTAAAGTTCCAGTGTGATTAGGCCCCACGGGACTAAAGTGGGTAATAGGAGAGTCACATAAATCATCTTTGCATACAGCAAAGTACTCTTCAAATGTGAAATAATAATATTATTATTAAATATTCAAAATGATTGGTAATAAATTATTGAAAGGAAAAACTATTTTTGATGTGGAGTAAACATTAATTCCACAGAAACATATAGGATGCATTTGATATTTAATATATTAAAATTGAAATATTTAGATCTTCACATGTGAAGTGACCTATATCTCCCAAATCTTAGTAGTCGCCTCAAATAATTTATGGAAAGATGCATACATTTACAAACATGTATACAAAATTACTGAGATTGGAATTCTCCCCCAGTCATGTAACCCTACCCCTGACATGTCATTTTTCTAAGGAGGTATGTGAATGAATTAAAGACAGTTGACTTGGTCGGCTCAGGGAGAACCAGGACAAAAGAGCAGGGAACCCCTTGTTCCATAAGACAATAAAGAATTGACGGTAGAAGCTGGAAACTCAAGGAATACCACCTACAACACATAATAAATTAGTGCAATGGT
The DNA here is from genome assembly GCA_039655065.1 of Glossophaga mutica. Classification (NCBI taxonomy): domain Eukaryota; kingdom Metazoa; phylum Chordata; class Mammalia; order Chiroptera; family Phyllostomidae; genus Glossophaga; species Glossophaga mutica. The sequence continues at coordinate 148,622,259 of CM077306.1, forward strand.
TTGCAAATACATATGGTCCTAGGACCAGCTGCATCGGGATCACCTGGAAACTTGATAGAATTATAAATTGTCAGTTTCCACTAAGGATACACTGAATCAGAATCTCTAAAGTTTGGATTCAGCAGCCTCTTTTAACTGCTGATCCAGGTGAATTGATGAATGCTAAAATTTTAGAACCAGAAGATTAGTAGTCCCACTCCTGGCTACTTGTTGAATCTATTCAAGGATGGTATTAGTTTGCTAGGCCTGCTATAACAAATACTACAGACTGGGTAGCTTAAACAACAAAAATTATTTTCTCAAAATTCTGGAGGCTAGAAATCCGAGATCAAGGTGTCAACAGGGTTGGTTCCTTCTGAGGTCCCTCTGCTTGGTTAATAGATGACCCCTCCCCCTGTGTCTTCACATGGATTTCTCTGTGTGTGTGTCTGTCCTGATTTCCTCTTCTTGTAAGGATACCAGTCATATTAGATTCTGACCCACCCCAAGGACCTCATTTTAACTTAATTATCTATTTAAAGACCCTCTCTCCAAATACAGTCACATTTGAGGTACTGGCGGTTAGGCCTTCACATATGGATTTGGGGGTGACACAATATAGCCTATAACAAAAGTCTGTAATTAAACACACACACACACACACACACACACACACACACACACACACACACACACAATGGCCTACATGAAACTAACTAAATCCGATTTCTTAGGAGTGGAGCCCAGACATAAGCATTTCTTTAAAGTTTACTTGTGATTCAAATTTGTAGCCAGGCTATAAGTAAACAGCCAAACAAGTGGGCACGCCTAAGGGGATCTGGTCATCATTAGTCACATGCTGCACAGTCCAGTTCAGACAGACAGACCCTAGCAAGGATGGAGAGTACTACATGGTAGCAAGAACTCAACCATGGGAAGATTGATTTAGGGGAGCGTATCCAGCCAAGCCCTAAGGCAGAGTGGACAGGTTGAGAATTCATATAGTAGAATAGAAGGGCAGGTGGGAAAGCAATGTCAGAATAGGTGCGAAAAATTAGAACTCAGCTGTGATGTAAACAGCTGACAACTCTCGGGAGCACAGCTTTCTGGCCTGTGGGTCCTGGCCAAGAATTGGTTCCCTCGGCTACAGGATATAGCTGCAGAAACCCAAGAGATGGCAGTGAAGGAAGTCAGATAGCCTCTGAGGCTTCTACAAGAGATCCTGCTTTTTAACACCTCCAATATATCTTTTTAGAGGGTTTAGAGAAAAAGAAAACAAGACAAATGGCAACAATAAGCAAGTCTCTAACCTGAAGATGCAATGTGTGCATGGACTACTGATGTATCCAGAGCTATACAATTTTAGTGAGTTCCTGGACTTTATTTCATGTAAATGATGGGACATTTCACAGAATGACTTATTAAGCTTCTAACCATCTTTGTCAAAGTCAATAATCTCTACTTTGTTCTCCCTCACAGAGGAAGCCAGTCTTGTTCAAACTGTCATTATTAGCTCCATTTCTAATGCCACAAAATTAAAGGACTGTTCTAAAGAAACAAATGGAATCCAGGAATAGCACACAGGCTCTTTGAAAGAGCTCACCTCCTCATCCTCACCCTCATCCACCCACCTAGCCCAGAGATGGGAGAATTACAGGGAACCCAGCTGAGTAATAATGTTATTGATTGCCTGCTAATCGGATTTTTCTCAAGTCCAGCAACAGTCAAGTGTTTACAAGACTTCTCTTTTCAAAACAACTCAAAAGTCATTCCTAGCAGAGAAGCTAGAAAACAGAAAATCAATAATACTGCTACTAAGGATTTTCATCTACCCATGAGGAGGATATTTATTTATAGAAAAACTGGCCACTCCAGTTTAGTGTGGTAATAACATGGTACAGCTAGTTCAAAGAGTGGCATGGTTGAACACAGCCTTGTATTATGCCCACTGTAAATGGTCTCTATGAGGAAAAACCTGTAATTTAGAGAGATTTGCCATGAATGGTAAAGCCCAGGTCATTGTAACGGATACTTTTTACCAGCTGTGTTTGTGGAGACGGCATGTAAAAAGGAAGGAAAACGGGTAGCTTCAGGAAACCTGAAAGCGGAAAGTGAGCTTCATATGCTTTTACCTACATGTAAGATATACTACACCCAATGATGGTTGAAGACTTATTACAAAGGCATTTAAGAATTTTTTTAAATGGAGAATATATATTTTGCTCCTTGAAGAATCATTTTCCCACAGCCTTACTTAAAATTTTCTCTTTACATGCTCCTCAAATTCTAGGAAAAGCTATGTGCTCTTTTCAATTACATTTTTATAATAGGGTTTATCATTGAAAGGAAAACAGAAAACACCGATTCAAAATGTCAAGCTGTTTTCCTGAGAATTCCTTGGAACATGGTTCTGTTGACCTTTGGTGGTACACCCTGATAGTCTTCGTAATTGCTCCTAGAAAAAAAGCAGAAGGTGCAAATTGTAGGTATGGCTTTTCCAAAACCAGTTTCTGCAAATCCATGAAGCAATCTTTTAGACATTTAAAAAATAATTACTAAGTAAATGTTCTCAGGAATTAGGGAATAGTAGATCTGAACTTTAATCTCCACATGCTTCTCTACCATTGTCATTCCAAGTTTCTATCAGTCAGCTGTGATAGGATAGCATTTGCACAGTGGTATGCTGATAAAGGTTTTAAAACTGGCTAAACAGGAAAAATATCCCTAATTTGTATTGTTTGACAATTTCTGTGGTGTAAATATTCCCACATGGGCCATTTAAAGCTACCAACATGAAGTCATTGAAAGCAGAGTTAGGAAGAAAATGTACCATTATACAGTATTTCCAAAATATGGATACAATTGAAGTTTAAAAAAAAAACCCTTAGAAGCACACACAATAAGAAAATGTAGTAAAATAATTAGGAAGCTATGAGTTTTGAGTATTTATCATCTTGTTTTTAACATAATTTCTATAATTATACTTTTATATAATTTAATTTTAATAATGACTATGTTCATCATCTAGCCTGTGAAATTTCAGAAAATTTAAAATTGGTTCTCATGAGCCAGTAGAAGCTACCTCCAGCATAATACTGGTCCTCCAGAAGGTAAAGCCTGGAGTTATGAATTCAAGGAAAACCCAGGCTCATAACATCAAACACTAAGTACTACGTAAAATCTGAGCTTGTAAGTGGAGACTGATCAAGTAGTAAGACAAGGCTGGGGAATAAAGCCAGAACCAAATATCCAACTAATGACTTGAAAATATGTTGCACTGGGGAGTTCTGGTGCCACTAAGCCAGACTATACATTTCTCATAGCAGGAATCAGCCAGATCTGAGAGATAGCTGCCACATTTGGACAAGATAAGTGAGCTCCAATTTACCAATGTCCAAACTACTCCCCATCATCTCTTTCCCATGGTTTGTATCACTCATATACATTACTTTGGAAGGTTGGAGCATTTCAGAATCAGCCCTTCACTAAATACACCCACTCAAGTGGCTTCTGCTCATGGCTTTAAGTAACATCTACATGCTAATGACTCCCACATTTATACTTCCAGTCAGACTTCTACCCTGAACTACAGACTCAAATCTAGTTGCCTACTCACCATCTCTACTTAGGTGTTAATATCCATCTCAAACCTAACCTGTTCAAACCTGAACTGCTCCTGCCACAGTCTTCAAGAGCTCGGAAAATGGCTACTTCATCCTTCTAGCTTCCTGGCCAAAAATCATGGTCCTATCTTTGACTCTCTATTCCAAAACCTATCCATCATCAAATTGCCTCAGCTGTACCTTCAAAATACACGCAGAAACTGACTTTTGTTTTTTTTTAACCACATCCAAATTATCTTCCATAATCTCTCCCCTGTGTTATTGCAATTGCCTCCTAACTAGTCTCCTACCTCTATCCCTGTCCACCAACAGCCCATTCCTACTGCAACCAGTATGAGCCTTTTACAATTTAATTTGAGTCATATTTTTTTTCTACTGGAAAAACTCAAAATTTTCCTATTTTCCTTAAAGTAAAAGCCAGAGTCTTCAAGCTTTGGTTTTGATGTTGCCTAACTGGATGTTCTCTCCAGATGCCCCCACAGCCCTTCATCCCATTTCTTAGGCCTTCCTCAAATGCCATCTCCTGGCCCTTCTATTCAAAATTACAACCTCCATCAAATTTACCCTGTTTTTCTTTTTCTCCATAGCACTTATCACCTGCTGAAAGTCAATAAATTTTACTTATTTGTTTTCCCCTGCTAAAACTTAAGCTTCTTGAGGGCAGAGATTTTTGTTCGTTTTGTTCACTGCCATGTCCCCATACTAGAAGCAGTGTCTAGGATGGTAGGGACTAAATAAATATCAGTTGAAGGAATGGATAACCTGCCACTGGCATTAAAGACATTTCAGTATGATTAGAGAAGGGTGACAGGATGGGGGAGGAGAAGGCAAGGGGAAAAAAGTAGGGGAGTAATAGGAAAATAGACCATTGGGCAACCAAAAAACTAACTTCTTTGAGTTCCCTGTTGAGAGTCAGCTAAGGTCATGGAACTCTAGAAAACTCTTAACACTCATGGCATGGAATAAGTAAACACATAAAGAAAGGCTGCATGCTGTCTTAGAATGATCGTTACTTTTGAAGTAAGATAAATACGGTTACTGCTAATAAGTGTGTTATTTTGGGGGGCATGCGATTTAATCCCTCTGAGCTTCTCCTGGTTCTCCTCTCTTTGAATTCTCTTCTTCCTTTTATGCAGTTGACTTCTCTCATGGTCTTTAATGCCTTAGTCTCTTAAATTCTACATCCGGCATCCATTTCCCACCCTCTTCTCTTCTGACTCTCTAGCCTGATTAGACCACTCTTTCCACTTCCATGACTTTGTTCATGCTATTCCCTCAGTGTGAAGAAAAGAGACATTACAAATTCAACTCTACTCTCTTAAGATTAAACTGCCTTTGCTTTCCTAAGGTCCTATATCACCCAATTCTCTCATAATGGCAAGAGGTCATGGGTAAGTTAGAGAAAGCATTGAGTTCATCACAATGAACTCAATTGAGTTCATCACAGGGTCATCATTTCATAGCCATGCTCACTTGAACCAACCCCCTGTACTTTCTACAGTTCAGTTTTGCATGTGAAAAATGGGCAGGTAGCAAGACCTAGTGGTTCTGACAACAGAATTTTAGGATAGTATCACAGTTCTGCTATGTCTAGTTGGTTAAAAGAGTAAAGTAATATCTCTAAGCCGTAGCATCTTCCTCAATAAAAGTGTGAATAATGGTACTCACACCCTTCACATGGTTGTGAGGATCTGATAAGGTTATAAAGCACTGATATACTGCTGGACCCATGGTAAGCACTCAATCCAATTATTAACATTTTCATTATGGGGCTATTGTAAAGACCCATGAGCTCTGTATGTGTACTGGGGATCTGATTGTCAAAATCTACTCTCCAACTTTTTGCATTCTACTCTGTATTTTATGAGGCTAAGCTGGGGCCTCTATCAAAGGATTTCTTTTTTCCTCTGGCTCTGGTCGGGGCTGTGAAAGCACTAACAGGAGACGGGCTTCCTCCCTAGGATGGTTTTATGGATCTCCCGTGAAGGCCACAGCTCCAGTCAGGTGCTTTATCTACAGGGGTCTCTACTTCCTCTCTGGGAACTGGGAACTACTCTCTCCTCTTGATAATGCCTTCCTACTATTATGAGCTCTGGGGTACCACACTATATTGGTTTTCCTTCACCCCCTCTGCTTCCTTTTGATAGTCTGTTTATTAAACTCTACTGAATTTGAGTATGCTAAGTAATTCCTGCCTGAAACCTATAGATATATTGTAGACCTGAGTAATTTATGAAGTTATGACATATGCCTTTAGCCTACATGCATTTTTAAATCTCGCATCTCTAGGAACTAGCAGTGTCGGGCACTTGCAAGAATTTAAAAACAAAGTCCACTCTTATAGATAAAAATATACACTGCTTACCAAACATCTCCTAGATATACCATAGAAACTCCAAATCAGCGTGTCTACTGCTGTCTAATCATCTGCTACCTTTTCAACCTGTTCCTAAACAATTGTTGTTAAGAATATCACCACCATTCTGACTGCCCATGTGAAAACCTTAGGTCATTTTTAGCTCTACTTAGGACATTATATCCAAATTTTGCAAGGAATAAAGCAAACATTAAAAAAGCTAGACAGATAAATGACATTGATCTGGATACCATTTACTCCTTCACTACCACTTCATACGTGACACTTTCCCAGCACCCTCCACTGTTCTGGTCACAGATCACTATCATCTGAAAAATATCTTACAACTCTGTTTTATCTCCACAGACAATAAAGAGTAAAGATATACCTTCCAGAGGGTAAAGATTTTTGAGGACAAAAATGTATCTTATTTACTGTTTATTATGAGCACACTACAGAGCTTCAGGCACATAGGATATTCAGAAATGAATAAATAAAGGAGTGATATACAGAAGAATTAACTTTTTCTTTTTTTTGTTTTTTGAATTAATTTTTTTAAGATTTTATTTATTTATCTTTAGAGGGGAAGGGAAGGAGAGAGGGAGAGAAATATCAATGTATGGTTGCCTCTCGTGCGTCCCTTGCTGGGCACTGTCCTGCAACCCAGGCATGTGCCCTGACTAGGAATCAAACTTCGATCCTTTGGTTTGCAGGCCCGCGCTCAATCCACTGAGCTATACCATCCAGGGTAAGAATTAACTTTTTCTAAGAAAATAATTAACTTTCTGAGAAACAAGATTGGAAGCAAATTACTTTGGAGGGGACTTACTATTTGTAGAATGACACCACTCCATATTCTTAAATATTCTTTGCTGAGTCTTTTATAAGAAGTAGTTCTCATCAGCACCAATAGATAAAAATCATTACCAGGTGCTAAGTGCCTCTGCAAAATGAACACTTTAGAGCTAGTTGAGAAGTGGGGACGCCTACATTGCTCTGCAAGACTTTGCCTCTCTAACTTCACTCCATCATCCCCAGTCTCAGGCCTTTCTCTAAGCTTCCAGATTAAAGTCTCTTTACTATTTTCATTTGCTTGCTTGTTGATTCTGGCTATTAGCTCTGGTTCTGTAAGTATTCAAAGGCCTATCATACTTCTTCCTACAGATAATTGATGCAAATGAGAAATGAAAAATATTTGAAAAACTGGTAGAGAAATTTCAGTTTCTTTTTTTGGAAAATAAACCTTCAAACTTGATCATGTGTGAAAGTATGCCATTTCAGTGAAAGGAGATGATTTTTAAAAATAGTCTTTTGTCACTAACCTATCTGAACAGAGAGGGGGGTTGGACCAAGGGAACATAATTATGATTTATGTTTATTATTTCCTTGGTCCTACCCTAATGGATTCATGAGAATTGACTATAATGAACAAACAATGGTTATGACAAATGAGTTTATTGATTAATTCGTAAAACATATGGTAGGCTCCCTTCTGCCAGAAATATTTGGGCAAATGAAAATCAAGAATAAATGAATGAACAACAACAAAAAAAACCCCACCAAAAATGGCTCAAACCGGAAAACAAATAAAAGCCCCAGAGCCAATTCCTCTAAGCAGTGAAGAGATAGCCAACCTGTCAGATGCACAGTTCAAAGCACTGGTCATCAAAATGCTCACAGAATTGGTTGATTTTGCTCACAAACTAGATGAAAAAATGCAGGCTACAATCCGTGAAATGAAGGAAGACGCATGGGGAACTGATAGAGATGGAAGGAAAACTGGGACTCAAATCAATGGAGTGGACCAGAAGGAAGAAACTAACAACCAAACAGAAAACGAGGAAGAAACAAGAATTCGAAAAAATGAGGAGAGGCTTAGGAACCTCCGGGACATCTTTAAACGTCCCAACATCCGAATTATAGGGGTCCCAGAAGGGGAAGAAGAACAGCAATGAGTGGAAAACTTATTTGAACAAATAATAAAGGAGAACTTCTCCATCTGGCAAAGGAAATAGACTACCAGGACGTCCAGGAAGCTCAGAGAGTCCCAAAGAAGTTGGACCCAAGGAGGAACACACCAAGGCACATTGTAATTACATTAGCCAAGATTAAAATGAAGCAGAGAATTCTAGAAGCAGCAAGGGATAAGGGGACAGTCACCTACAAGGGAGTTCCCATCAGACTGTCAGCTGATTTCTCAAAAGAGACCTTACAGGCAAGAAGGGGCTGGAAAGAAGTATTTGAAATTTTGAAAAGCAGGGACCTACATCCAAAATTGCTCTGTCCAGCAAAGCTGTCATTTAGAATGGAAGGGAAGATAAAGTGCTTCTCAGATAAGGTCAAGTTTAAGGAGTTCATCATCACCAAGCCCTTATTATATGAAATGTTAAAGGGACTTATCGAAGAAAAAGAAGATAAAACTATGACAGTGAAAAGACAACAAACTCATAGCTATCAAGAACCACACCTAAAACAAAAGCAAACTAAGCAAACATCTAGAACAGGAACAGAACCACAGAAATGGAGATCATATGGAGGGTTAGCAACAGGGGCGTGGGAGGAGGAGAGGGGGGAAAAGGTACAGAGAATGAGTAGCATAGATAATGGGAAAAAAATAGACAGGGGGAGGGCAAGAATAGTATGGGAAATGTAGAAGCTAGAAAACTTATGACCCATGGACATGAACTAAAGGGGGGAATGTGGGTGGGAGAGGGTGGGTAGGGTGGAGGGGAATGATGGGGGAGAAATGGGACAACTGTAATAGCATAATCGATAAAATATATTAAAAAAAGAAAGAGTGGAAAAAAAATAAAAAAATAAAACTCTCGTACACTGGGAATGGAAAAAAAAAAGAAAAAAAAGAATAAATGAATGATATGACATCAAAACAATGTTTTGAAGCACATCACAAAGTCAACTAATTAGGGTTTTATTGATCTGGAAAAAAAGGAAATCCTGGTTCTATTCTAGGCATAATTGCACCAAGCTTAGCTTCAAACTGGAGATGAAGACTATGTTTTTTAAAACCTCAGTGGATGTTACTTCCAATTCTCATACCCAGCTACATGTTATCCAAGTTTTGCTCTGTAAATTCATGCTGCAAAATTAACGAATGTTATATACAAGGAGCAGTTACCACCATCATATTAGTCTATGTAGGCAGGCCTCCGCTGTGCTATCAAAAAAAAAAAAAAAACCTCTAAAATCACAGCAGTTTAACGAAACAAAAGTTTACTTTTGCCTTTCATGAAGTGTGGCTAGTAGAGGTAACTATCCAGGATAGGCTCCTTTTATCTTGTTTTACTTCCCTTTCCACATGTACTTCCAATATGGTTGATTACTTCACCAGAGAAGAGAGTGCTGAAGTGTCTTCTACCAACAATTAAATACTCCAGTGAGAAGATGGCAATAGTACCTGATGTCCAAGGTTGGACTCTGAATCATTACCGTAACACAGAAGTACTATAGAGCTGCAACCAGTATAGCCTCAGTTCCCTCATCTCCAAAGACCATAGGCAAGCCTCTCCTTAGTTTATGTGTCCTACCTTGAAGAATACTAAATTTTTACCTGAAGAAAATCATAGTAGAGGGGAACTCAGTTTGATTCATGGATGCACAAAGTCCAAGGTGAATGACCTTGGAACAAAGTATCAAACTTCTTCAAGTTCACTTTCCTCATTTGTCAGATGGGGATAATAGTAATATCAGCACTACAAGATTGTGATATGAAAAGGAATAATATAGAAAAGCGGCTGGCATTGAATAAAAACTTAATAAATGCTTGCCATCCTAGAAACTGCAATTGGGCCCAAATCTGCACTTGGTTCTCGTATTATACCTTCCCCTATACACTGGGAAATGCCTGTGAGAAAGAAATTAAGTAGCATTGGCCAGAGAAGACTGAACTGGGGAACAAGCAAACGTCTGGACCTAAAATAGCTGTGTGGAAGCTAAGTGTTTATGTCACTAGAATGAAAACTGTCTCTGATCCTTGTAAATCCTGCCCAACAAATGGATTTCAGCTGGAACTTTGCAAGTTCTCTGGAAATGATGGTGGTAAAAACAATAGGCAATCTGGTTCTCTGGACCATTTAAAAGCTAATCTAACATAATTGAAATATTAAAAAGAGGCCAATATAAGCCTTGCATATAAAACCTACATACAACTAACTCATAAATATACTTTGCCTCTTAAATTTACTTTCAGGAAAAGAGAAAGCTCTTTAAATAAAACCCACATGAAAAATTAGAATTTATGGACAATAATTACAGGTATGACTCCTCACTTTACAATGGAATTCAAGATAGAATAAATAGCAATACTTTGCACTTTAAAGTGTTCTGATTTGCCAACAAACTATTGAGAATACAACTCTAATCATACAGGGCTCCTAGGAGGACTATGGATCATTGCTAGAGGACTCCATTTATCTTCTTTTCTGCAGCCTCTAAAAGAATCATGTCAATATCCAAGTAACCATGAGAATTTAAATTATGATGATTTCCAACCCAAGGAAAGCGGAAGATTTTTATTTCCAGAGTTGCTGCATTATATTACTAAAAATGTCCAGTTTTCAACAAAAATTAAGAAAGATTCCAAAAAGAAAAGAAAAAACTTCATATGGCCCATACACAGATAAAAAGCAATCTCTAGAAACTGTTGCTGAGGAAGCCCTGGTGTCAGATTTATGGGACAAAGACTTTAAATCAGTTTAGATATGATCAAAGGGCTAAAGGAAACCATGTCTGAAAAATGGAAGGAAAGTATGTGAACAATATCATTAAATATAGAATATCAATAAAGGTATAAAAAGCATTTTTAAAAGCCAAACAGAAATTCTAGAGTTGAAAAGTACAATTACTTAAATGAAAAAATTCTGTAGGGACACTCAACAGCAGATTTAAGCTACAAAAGAGAGGAGTGAACTTTAAAATAGGTTAATTAAGTTTACCCAGTCTATGGAACAGAAAGTTAAAAGCATGAATAAAAATGAAGAGCCTCAGAGAATTGTGGGACTCCGCTGACTATATCAGCATAGGTTTAATGGAAATACAAGAAGGACAGGACAGAAAAGATCAGAAAGAACAGTTGGAAAAATAATGGCCGAAAACTTTCCAAATTTGATTTTAAAACATTAATCTACACATACAAGAGGCATAATGGACTCCATGTGGGATAAAATCAAAGATATCTATCACTGAGACTCATCATAATAAAACTGTTGAATTTCAAAGACAAGGAGACATATTTAAGAGCAGCAAGAGAAGCAATTCATCACTTATAGGGCAGGGCTAAAAATCACCCAGAATTTATTTATAAAACATTGTGTGCTTATTCTTACATTTTTAGACTTCAATCACCTTCAAAGTACTTTCCATTTGATGTAATACACCTATCAAGGTGTTTTTTCCACTGATCAGAATAGTTTTTGAACTCATCAGTGTTGATGCTTTCTGCTGTTTTTTGTTTCACCTCTTTCATATTGGCAAAACATTTCCCTTTGAGGACTTTTTTCACCCAGGGAAACCAAAAAATTAAGTCACTCACAGTAAGATTGGGATGGCACATGGGGGTCATGCCATGTTTTGGTCAAAAACTGCAGAACACTCAGCATAGTGTGGGCAGATGCACCTATAGATCACCCATCATGAAATGAGCAAATGGGTTGAAAGAGTCTTCAAAAAAATTCACTGAAGCCAAACATAGTCTCTCACAACACCAGCTGGTACACTGACATAGATGGGTTCCTGCAACACTCACCTAGTAGGAGAAGCCTGTATAACAAGGGGCCTGCCGTCCAGAAGATAATTCCAGTTTTTAGGGGTCTCCCTCATACATGCAAGGGACTTTCAAAAGTCAATGGTTAATTTCTCATTAGAGGGTGGGGGAGGGGTGGGAGAAAAATGCAGACAACTGTACTTGAACAGCAATAAATAAAAATTAAAAAATGAAAAATAAATTTTAAAAAATCATCAGAGACTGGATATCAGAGGACAGTAGGATAATATATTTAAAATACCAAAGGAATAGTTGTCAACGAAGAAAAATTGTCCTTAAAGAAATAAAAGAGAAACTACCCCAGCCAGGTGGCTCAGTTAGTTGGAGCATAGTCCTGTACACCAAAAGACTGTGGCTTTGACTCCTGGTCAGGGCACATACCTAGGCCATGGGTTCGATCCCGATTGGGGCACATAATGGGAGGCAACTGATTGATGTTTCTCTCCCACACTGATGTCTTTCTCTCTTTCTCTCTCTCCCCCTTTCTCCTCTCTCTTGCTCTCTATCTAAAATCAGTGTGCATATCCTCAGGTGAGGATTAAAAAAATAAATAAATAAAAATAAAGGAGAAATTTAAGAGATTCCCAGATACACAAAACTAAAGAATTTATTGCTAGTACATTGGCCTGCCAGAAATTACTGAGTAAGTATAAGCTAAAATAATGAGATCTAGATAAAATGAGCAAATTCTTAGAAAGATACACATTATCAAAACTTTATGAGAAGAATAGAATGTCTGAATAGATCTGTAACATGTAAAGATATAGAATTAGTAATCAAAAATTTTTCACAATGAAAATCCTAGGATCAGATGACTTTACTGGTGATTTTTCTAAATGTTTAAAGAATATTTGTAAAAAAAAAAAAATACAAAACACTTCAGAACTTATTGTATGAGGTCAAGCTCACCCTAATACTACACCTAGACAAAACTAGATATCACATGAATGGGAAACTTTAGATCAGTATCTCTTATAAATGTAGACACAAAAATATTTTTTAAAAAATCTAATAACTTATAACAAGGATGATACACTACAGCCAAATGGAATTTATTCCAGGAATGCAAATTCCTGGAGTCTAACATACAAAAAGTCAATGAATGTAATACATAAGGTTTTGGCTCCAGGCCAAAACCCTGTGTGTGATCTTTCAGGCCTCACCAAGGCCAATTGCAAGAGCTTTACCTGACAGGTCTCACTGGGGAAAGCTACCTCCAAAACATATACAGCTGACTTGGTACATAGCCATCATCATACTGCAATCTCCGGTGAGAGTTGCAGTAAAGGACTCGCATCTCCCTGGCTAGCCTTGCTCTTATGAACACCCACATTCTTAGCTTAGGAACCTTTGTTGAAAGGTTTCCTTATCAGAGGACCCTCAGCCAAGGCTTCTCTCAGGTGCTTCTGCTTATCCTACCTTCTTTAGGAGGCCTTCAAAACACTTCTCCACTCTGACTCAGTATTAAGTATTTTTTTCATTCTTAGCCTTTCTCCCTTCTTCTCCCCTGAACTTCTAGGTCCACAAATGGCAGAACCCTTTAGTCTGAGGCTCTCTCAGCCATGAGGTGATCCCCCTAAGTGCACTGGTACATCTGAACTCTGGGCACCATTTCATGGGGAAAAAATGGAACACTGGGGTAGCTGAAATGTTTTTCTTTCTAGCACCTGCTTATACTATCACCATAAATGATTTAGGGCTTCACTTTTACTTTCATTTTGGCTTGTTGTTTTAATTGACAAGGTAGAACCTAAACCTGGATGCTGTACTCTCTCTAACACTGCTCTGGACATTCTACAATATACTAAAGACAGACACCATATGATTATATCAATAGATGCAAAAAAAATTGGACAAAATCTAACAGCATTTTATGATGAAAAAAACACAGTAAATCAAGAACAGAAGAAAATTTCTCAACTTGATAAACAGCATCTAAAAAATACACTGTTAACATCATACTTAATGGTAAAAACAAGAAAGTTTTCCTCTTAGGATCAGGAGCAAGATAAGGAAATCTATTCTCAGCACTTCTGTTCAACATTGTACTTGATGTTTTAGTCATGGCAATTAGGAAATAAAAAGAAAAGGTATCCAGAATGTAAAAAAAGAAGTAAAACTACCTCCATTTCCAGATAATATGATCTTGTATATAGAAAATTCTAAGGAAGCCCCCAAAATCTATTAAAGCTAATAAATTAGTTCATCAAGGTTATGATACATAAAATCAGTGTGCAAAACTCAACTGTATTTTTACACACTAGCAATGAATAATCTGAAAATGAAATTAGAAAAATAGTTGCATATACAAGGGTGGGCAAAAGTAGGTTTACAGCTTATATGGAAAATAATACAATAATTAATAAAGAATAATACTATAATTAATAAAGAATAACTATACTAACAACTGTAAATCTACTTTTTCCAGCCCCATATAATAGTATCAAAAATAAAATATTTAGATATAAATTTAACAAAAGAAATGCAAGATGTGTACATATAAAAGTATAAAATATTGTTGAAAAAAATTTTAAGACATAAATGGAAATACATCCATGTTAATTGATTGGAAGATAGTATCGTTAAGATGGAAACACTTATCAAATTGATCCACCATTGATATGCATTTTGATGCATTCCCCATCAAAATCCCAGTTTTCTTTTTTCAAGAAATTAACTAGCCGATTCTAAAATTCATATGGAAGTTCAAAGGGCCAAAGAAAGCCAAAACAACCTTGGGATAAAAGTACCAAAATTGGAGAATTCACTTTTTCTGATTTCAAAACTTATAATAAAACTACAATAATCAACAAAGTATAACACTGGCCTAGGATAGACATATGCATCAATGACATTCAATTCAGAGTCTAAAAAGAAACACATTTGTAGTTAAAAAATTTTTAATGGAGGTGCCAACGCAATTGAATAGAGAAAAGAATACTTATTTTAACAAATTGTCCTGGGACAATTGGATATCCACACACAAAATAATGAACTTAGCTCATACCATATAAAAAAATGATTCAAAGCTTTATATGTAAAATATAAAACTATAAAACTTTTAAAAGAAATCATAGTCACAAAGTTTAGTTACCTTAGATTAGGCAATGATTTCTTAGATATAACTCCAAAAGCACAAGCACCGATAATAAAAAAAAAGATAAATTGATTTTATCAACATTAAAAACTGTTGTGTTTCAAAGGGCACCTTCAGAAAGTGGAAAAAAAGACATAGTGGAAGAACGCATTTGCAAATCATATATCTGATAAGGGACTTTTATTTAAAATATATAAAGAACCCTTACAACTAAAGAACAAAATGACAACCAATTTTTAAAATGGGCAAAGTAGCTCTGGTTTGATGGGCTCAGTTGGTTGGAGCATCATCCTTTAACTGAAAGGTTGTGGTTCAATTACTAGTCATGGCACATACCTAAGTAGCAGGTTTGGTCCCCAATCCAGGTGCCTACAATCCCTGGTACATGCACATACAGGAGGCAGTCAATTAATGCTTCTCTCATGCATCAGTGTTTTTCTCTCTCTGTTCCTCTCTCTATATAAAGTAATGAAAAAAAATATCCTTGGGTGAAGATTTAAAAAAATGGTCAAAGTATCTGAATAGACATTTCTTAAATTAATAAATACAAATGGCTGATAAGCACCTGAAAAGTTGTTCGATATCATTAGCCATTCAGGTAAATGCAAATCAAAACCACAATGTGTACAATTTCATACCCAGAAGGATGGCTAGACTAAAAAAGGCAGACAAAAGTGTTGGTGAAGACATGGAAATTTTGAAACCCCTAAATATTGCTGATGGGGATGTAAGATAATGTAACCACTGTGGAAAACAATTTGGCAGTTAATCAATCAAAAAGTAAATATTGAGTTACCATAAGATCTAATAATTTTACTACTAGGTATGTACCCAAGAGAATTGAAAGCATATGTCCATGCAAAAACATATATGCAAATGCTCATAGCAGCATTATTCATAATAACTAATAAATAGAAATAACCTAAATGTCCATCAACTGATGACTTAATAAACAAAATGTGCTATATTTGTACAACAGTATATTATTCAACCATAAAAAGAGAAGAAAGCGAAGTACTAATACATAATACTACATAGATGAACCTTCAAACATTATTTTAAGGGAAAGAAAAGAAACACAAATGACCACATATTGTATGATTCCATTTATATGAGGTATGTCCAGAAAAAGTCCAGCTGTTGTTAATATAACCAGAATGGTTTGCATGACATCGATGTAACCTGGCAGGCAAGGAGAATGGACTGGAAGGCTCACCTATGAACAATGACAACTTCACTGTACTAGTCAGTGGGGGTGGTAGACCCTGTCAAGTGAACATGTGTACTGTGTGGCCCTCACACTGAAAATGAATGAGCAAGTAGAACAATGAATCTGCATCAAATTTTGCATTAAGCTTCAACATTCTTCTGTTGAAGCTATCTGGATAATTCAGAAGGCTTTTGGGGACAACGCAATGAGTGCAGCACAAATAAAGGTGTGTCACAAAGCTTCAAAGATGGTGGAGAATCTGTTGACAGTGATCCATGTTCTGCAAGGCCTGCAACAATCATAACACCTGAGAATGTTGAATGTGTACAGGCTGCAATCAACAAAGATCAGAGAACTGTATGAAGTCCCAAGGTGCCTAATTTGAAGTGGACTGAGGTATCATTGTCCTGTATACAATGTTTCTTGTATCGTGTATTCACTTTAAGAAATGTCTTTATTTTTCATATGGATTACATGGATTGACACTTTCTGGACAGATCTTGTATGAAATGTCCAGAATAGGCATCTTCATAGAGAAAACTGTTCAGTGGCTGCCAGGGTTTGGGGGGCAGGAAGGAATATGGAATGATTATTAATGGGTACAGAGTATCTTGAGTGTAATTAAAATGTTTTGGAATTAGAGGGTAAGTCTTCATGTTCAAAATTATTTTGAAGAATATAAAAATTGAGGGTCATGATTTACTAATAACCAAGATGTTGTAGGAAAATGATTCAATGTAGTGTTTTGCAAAACTTTTTCTCCCTCAACATTCCCTCCTTTCATAAATATCCCTTTTTTTGAGTACAGGTCTATAGTCAAAGGCTGTTTACTAGCTAAATATTAACCAGCTTCTCCCGTTATTTGCCAAGCTAATGTTGTACAGGAATATTGCGTGCTGAATGATAAAACCCTTGGATACCACCCATTAACTCTGGTACAATATGTATTCTAAATTTCTCTATCTGAGTAGGAAAGTTCAGGACATTTTAAATGTTTCGTTTTATTTGCATTTCACTCAGAGACTAAAAATACACACCATGCTTTTCTCAATGTGCAAACTGCTCCAATGTCCTAATTTAGGAATAAAAATTAGATTAAAACCCCAAATTAAAAACAAAAGTACTGTCATTCTTCTTGGGCACTAAATGCTATAAAAAAATTTTGAGGCAAAGCAATTGCTCTAACAAAAAAGAAACTATATATATAGTATTACAGAAGATGGTTTAACTTAAATATATGGTTAAAATGATAGCCATTAGAAAGCATTCATATAACATGCTGTTTTCTAGGCTTTTGACAATAATTAATTGGTAATCAGTTACAGCACAATAATGGCCCATTTTTTTAGAAAAGGGAAATTGAGATGTTTGTTTTTAAGTTTGCTCAAAGCCACCCAGAGACACAATGGCAGCTTGGAAGTGTCCTGCTTCTTTAACTCTCAGGCCTAATTCTAATGCAGCTGGGTCACAAGACCTTTATAATAGAGCTTATAAAAGCACATTTAATGTGAGGCAACTAGTTAGAAAAACATACGACCTTTTAAATTATATCACCATTTTCCACATAAAAGCTTTGGCCAGCTTCTTAATTCATATGACCTTTGGAAGCCATAAAATCATTTCCCAGGGAGAGTTGATGTAGATTTGATTGAGATCCTGTTCCTTCTGACCCTGAGTAGGTAGAAGCCAGCCACCCACAGCACAGCCCAGGAAATATCAAAATCCACTCAGCACAGGGAGAAATGTGCTGCCTGAGGAAGACTCATTTGAGCCGTACAACAGACGTTCTTCCTAAAGACAGGGTTTGTTAAGTTGGCTGGCTAAAGGTTTATTTAATCTTTATCTCTTGATAGCAAACCAAAGAAAACCTTTAGACTTGCCAACTGCCTGGAGAAGAATGTTTCAGAAATGTTAACAAATACAGGACACTGTAAATGAAAATACTAAGAGTATTTATGCATAAAAATTGGAATTGCTGCCTGATGGAAAATTGGTATATTTAATGGAATTTTTATGTTTTAATATAGCAGTTTTACTTTAAAATTTGGTGAATGCCTGGTGACATTGGAAGAGCAGAAGGCTTAGAAATTTTATATTTTAATATCTTAAAAAGGTATCCTGTGTTTAATATAAAGCCTTCTTTATATTATAGCTATGTTGTAGGAAATACTAAAGAACTGAATAAATAGGAAATATACAAGTACAATTTTTTGAATTTATGTTCAGTAATTTTTTAATATATAGACTTATGTGCACAGATGAGATCTTAATTTGCATGCATTTAATAATTAACTTTGTTCATAGAACATTGTAATACAGCATTTCCCTTATGTGATTACAAATTCAACGAGACCACCATTTTACACTATTTAACATTCCATCATGTAAATGTATCATAATTTATTAAAATACTTCATTAGTAATGAACATTTAGATAATTTTCATTTTTTGTATGATAAATAATAATTCAATGAACATCCTTTTGGATAAAAGGTTTTCATTCATTTCAGCTTCTGTTTTTTAGAAGAGATGAACTGATAAAGTGTTAAATCACCTTCACCTTCATCACTGAATATGAAAATCACCAACTGTTTTTTCACCAGGTATATCAATTTATTTTTTTGCTTTTAAAATCACTGAATTTTTACTATAAGCCAAGGAGCCAGGTTTAATACCATATTTCTAGCTGCAGGCTGCTGATGTTTAATGGGTTTCTTGGATGATAATCTCTCCACCTTGAATAAGACCACAATAAGAATTACATAGGAAAAAGTGATATTAAATAAGTGATACTCAGCTCTGATGATGTTTAAGCTACTCAGAAAATCTTTTTATCTTTTTTTTTTTTTTTTTTTTTTTTTTTGCCATAAAACTTAAAACCCTGCAGGGGTCTAAAGGCACAGTTTTTCAAGTACCATTTTCCTTATACAGCTTCTCCCTAGAAACTACATTTCTAACTACATTTGAAAATTCACTGTTTCGGGACATTTAGCAGCATATGGGCTTTCTTACCTGCATGAACAAATGGCTAGTTTCTGTTTCAGGAAATATTTTAAATGCTAGGTAAGGCTTCTTGTCCTCAGAGGCAATATTGGCACACTGAAACAATTTTGGCCATCTGATTCCTGCGTGTTTGGCCAGCAGTTGTGGCCAAAATTGATAACTATGCCTGGTTAAATTTAGTTCTCTCTGACATCACACATCATAAAGGAAAGCAGCCCCAAACATTTTTCTTCAAGCAGGGTGGAGAATTCATATAGATGACTCAGTATCAAGGAATGAAAATGACAATGAACACTCAAATGCAACCCTGAAAACAAAAATCTCTTCAAGTTTTGGCTAAAGAGACAACAGAAAATTCCCGAGTGTAACTGAGAGATGTAATTTCTGTGGTTAGAGGCAAGGAGCCACCTGTGACACCATCAGGAAGTCAAGGAGAGGCTACAGAGCAAGACCGTTACGTCTGTTTACCAAGTTCCGTAGGCCTCACCACCTATCGTGAGTGTTTTTGTGGAAACTAGATAAACAACATGCGTCACTGTGGCTACTTCACTTTATCATAAGTAGAAGGAAGTTTTATGAACTGAAGATATCATGCAGGTATATGGGTCTCTCCAGGCAATTATTATACAAAAGAAGAAAGAAATTAAAATGTATTCTGCCAAAGACTAATTTTTTAAAAATTAAACAGAAAAATATTTCTAAATATGTAGATGTTTATCAACTGTTCCCAGAGGCATGAGGTTGACACCCTCTGCATCAGCCCTCCCTTTTTTTTTTTTTTTTTTTGTAGGCCAAAGAGACCAAACCTCTCCTATTCTCTATCCTCAACTCATGTACTGCTAGGAACTCTAGTCTTCCAGGATTTAAAACATCTTTATCTCAATCCCATACCATACTCTTGTGCTGTAGGCATCTAAAGGAAAGAAGAGTGAGGGAAAGGGATTTCTACTTTCTCCTTATTCCACCTTCCTCTGATCTTTGCTTATCAACATTTTTTTATTTAAGTGATATTTTTCTTACGTTCACTAAGTTTCGATGGACCTTACTGACCCTTTCTTCTTACCCTCTCTTCTTCAGGGACTTAAGTTATTTAATAGGATCCTACAGTGATAGGTCCAGGATATATAGGGAGGAACGTAATGTAGTATGTATAATGTGAAATGAGCCCATGCAGTATTTATCTGTGCAGTTATTTAGTGTATTTAACTTAGAAGGCATCATCTACCTGGCCCAGAAAAAGTTTGGTACAAGTCCAACCTTCCCCCTCTCTCTTACCTCTGTTCCACCCTGTTCCCTTTCTATGCTGTTTTTGTTTGTTTGTTTTTTGTACTCTAAAGAAAGACCCTTGTAACTTTTCACACTTCTCCATTTGTCCCAGCCCCTGACAAAGTTAAATTGTTGTGTTGAGACTGTTGTCAAAGGGTATAGTGATCATAGTGCTCACTGATGTGACTAGTTAATAAACAAGGAGAAAACTGAAGGGCGGGGACCACAGTGTAACAATGGAAAGGAAAATGGCTTTGGAGTCAGTCAGAACTGGGTCAGAATCCTGGCTTCACGGACAATTCTCTTAACCTTGATAAATGTCAGTTTTCTCATCTCTAAAATGCACCTAATAAATACCCATTGCAAAAAACTTCTGAATATACTAAATAAACTAATATATACGAAATGACTGATAGATTATAGACTCTCAGTCTCAGAGTCAGTTTCTTTCTCTTTCCCCTTTAGTTTCATTTCTTCTACTTTCCAGGTTCTCTTTCATTCGGTCTCTGACACATAGACAAACCTCAATGAATTGCTGTTGACTGACCAAACTAGTCTGAACATGCTTGTACAACCATTTTTACAAAGTATGTAGAATGAAATCCCTTTTGTAGTCAGCCCAAATTCTTGCTATACTTAGGAACTTTCTTAGGACTCCAGAATTATCCAGATGGACAGTGAGCGGGACACAGGTTAGATCAATGCTATCATTGTTTTCTATGTATATCAATATATAGAACTCTGCACATCAAGTAGATATTTACATTGAGTAGATTTGTACAAATTTCCTATTTCTAGGGAAGAGTTTCCCACATTACACTCTTCTACGCTAAATAGGAAGGTCTAAATAGTTGGGGCTCCGCCAACCTCCCCATTTCGTTTCCCACCATCCCCTTCCCTTCCAGTAAAGTAAAAAGAGACTCCAGCAACTTATATATATACATATATATATAATTTATGTATAAATAATATGTAATATATAAATAATATATGTAAATATATATTTTTATATATATAATAATTCAAAAGTACTGCTACCTCCTCTGTTCCTCTGTGTGATTCCTTCCCTTCACTAGAACCATCCTTCCCTTAATCCTTCAATCCACAATCTGTTAATTTATCCTTTAATTCAACTGTTATTTCTGGGAAGCCTTACCTAATCCCATCATTTCACCCCACCCTCATGGTTCTTTGGACTTTTCCTTTTCTGTCTACCACATTTGTAATTTTAGTCTCTGCTAGTTTGCTGTCTTTCCTTCAAAATCTCATCTTTATGAGACATAAATCACATCTTTTTTTATTCCTTCTGTATTCCTATAGGACAGCACAATTCCTGGCACATAGTTGGTGTTTTAAAAATATAGCAAAATATGGTTGAAGGAATGAATGAAGAGGAGAAAGTACTTCACTAATTTACATTTGCTCTTCTTCAAGCAATACTCCTCTCAGTAGGAAATAGTTAGATACCTTTCCAACAAAGTCATTTTATATAATTGGAGAAACTCGAAAATGATTTTATTTCCATCTGACTCTCTGGCATTTAATATTGTTAAAACCAGTTTCTTGTAATAAAATATAACTGAACTTCCACCGAGCAAATACAGGAAATACAGGAAGAAACACCCTTTTTAAACAGGCGAGCTCTGTGGGTCATTCACTTCTAATAAGCAGCAAAAGGAATTTTATTTATTGGCCCCAATTCCATTAACATCTACCCATGACTTTTCAAAAGCATGCAACAATACACATCTGATTTCCTTCTTAGAATCTATGCAGTGTTGTAGATGCAGGTACACTCCTTCAGCAAGTAGAAAATGATTCATAAGATATATAACATAGCAGAAGGTTTGACAAAGAAAACAAAAAGTAACTGGAGTGCAATTGCTTTATTGGTGTTACTAGGTTACTATCCAGAAAACCTCCACTTCTCTTGGGCTTCTGTTGTTTTCAACTCCATTTAGCAAGGGTTAAATGTATCTACCTTGATGTGTCTAACTCTGTAATTTACTAAGAGCCTGGCCAGAAAGGTGGCTATTTATAATAACAAGAAACTGAATGTTTCTTTAAAAAAAAAAAACAAAAAAACCTATGGCTAGAGCAATGGATCAAATTATTGGGAAGGACAGTGGCAGGAGGCTTGGTCAGCCTTATTTTGATTAAAATTCCTTTTCTTAGTATCTGACTACATTCAACTTTTCATAAGATTTTTTCTACCAGTATAAATTGGTAAATTGATTCCTACTTATGGTATTAACATTTTGACCTGTTCTAGGGGTATCAAACTCATTTTCACAGGGGGGCCACATCAACCTCGAGGTTGCCTTCAAAGGGTCGAATGTAACTTTAGGACTGTATAAATGTAACTACTCCTTAACTAGGGGCAAGGAGCTCAGCACTGCCACTAGGTAGAAATGAGGTGCCGGGCTGGATAAAAAAAAGTGGAGGGCCGGATTCAGCTGCCACCTGTATGTTAGACATGTATTCTGACCTAAATGTTGTCTTTTAGCACAAGAAGGAGAAAATTGGATAAAGAGTATGGCTTTCAGTTATTCAAATTCACCACTTCATATTTATAAAAATGGAGTGACAGCAATACTGCTTTCCTAGAAATGGAAAAAGAATCATCCACAGACCATAAAACATGTATATAGAGTGAGATAATTGGGACATAAGAAATAGCTGTGGACTTTAATCTCTATTTAAGCCTAACAGAGCTGTCAGAAGGAAGGAAAGAAGGGTGGGGGGAGGGGAGGGAGGGAGGAAGGAAGGAAGGAAAAGGAGAGGGAAGGAAGGAAAGGAAGAGGGAAGGAAGAAAAGGAAAAGAAAGGAAAGAAACTCAATACATGAGAAAGGCCATTCATCCAGGCAGGAAATTCTCATATATATTTTAAGCCACTACTATGAGCCAGCAATAATGCTGGGCGCAAGAGGGAAGAGGAATGACAGTCGTGGAAAAACAGACAAGGTGCTAAACTCTGGGAGCCAGACCCCCAAAATAAATGCAATAATATTGGGCAAGTGCTTTCACATATAAACAAAGTACTGGGAGAACACAAAGAGGAAGTTCTAGTGCTTCCTGGAGAAGTCAAGGGAGGCTTTAGAGAGGAGATAGCCCTTGAACAGGTGTTCATGATGGGTGCATATTTCCCCACCAAAATCTCCAATAGAGCACTGAGACAATTCACTGCATTGCTGAGCTGAAAATTTGTGAAGGAAAATAAAACACATCTGAGAACAGATTGCTGTTATTAATTACCTTGAACAAAATAAGCCCTTGGACACTCCTCTTCTTGGCAGGGTCGCACTTGCCATCCCGGTCTCTGGTCCCCGAAATGTACGGAGGCAGTGGAAAGGCCTCCGGCCCCCTCGGCAGCATCATATCTTCAGTGCAGACAGTTTTCAGACGGAAGGTTCTATCCTCAAGCGCTGGGACATTGGAAAGAAAAGAAGGAAAGGGAAGGGAAGGGGAAGGGGAAGGGAAGGCCCTTGATAGTAGATATTAGGTTCACGTAACTCCAAGATAATATTAACTGCCACAACAATTACTAGTACTGCTGTTGCTAATGTTCATTCACAATCTTTTATTAATTATATTTTAAATATTAAGAATTTATAGCACTTAATGCTAGGTACTAATCTCATTTCTACAGCCAGGTAATGAAATTATTATTCCCACATTACAGGTGAAAAATTTGAGACAAGGGCCCTGGCCAGTGTGGCTCAGTTGGTTGAGCGTCATCCCACAGAGTAAAGGGTTACCAGTTCGATTCTGGTCAAGGCACAGTTTTTGGATTGCAGGAAAGTCCCCAGCTGGGGCACGTGCTAGAGGCAACTGATCAATGTTTCTCTCCCTCTCTTTCTCCCTTCCTTCCCCTCTCTCCAAAAATAAATAAAATCTTTCAAAGAAATTTGAGATGAGAGGGGTTAAGTAAATTGTCTGCCATTATGCAGTCATGAGTGGTGGAAGGAGGATTCAAATTAGAGCCTGCCTGACTTCAAGGTGTGTTTTCTACCCTTCTAATCCGGAGGAGTATTTGAGAAAGTCTTGAAGGCATGAGACAGATAAGGTGACAATTTTCCTCAATTCACAGTGAAAACAAGAAGCAGAAGTAGAAAGCCCTGGCTGGTGTAGCTCAGTGGATTGAGCGCGGCTCAGTGGATTGAGCGCGGGCCTGCGAACCAGAGGATCGAGGTTCGATTCCCAGTCAGGGCACATGCCTGGGTTGCAGGCCAGTTCCCGGCAGGGGACACACGAGAGGCAACCATACATTGATATTTCTCTCCCTCTCCTTCTCTCCTACCCTTCCCCTCTAAAAGATAAATAAATAATAAAAAATAAAATCTTAAAAAAAAAAAAAAAAAGAAAATATTAAAAAAAAAAAAAAAGAAGAAGCAGAAGTAGAATGAATGTGCCTCAAAATGGTAAATGTAGTTCTTTTAATTTGGAAAGTTCACATATCAAAAGAATCCATAAGAAAATGAAACAAACCCATACACTCATCACCAGTTTTAAACAAAACCATCACTTTGCCAATCCTGTTTTATCTCCCCATTAACTTTGTTTTAGTTGAGTATTTAAATGCAAATCAACTATAAAATCTTTTCTTTTTCTTCTCTTGTAAATACTTCATTTTGAATCTCTATCTAATAAGGATATATTCCTTCTATGGTCATCTTTGCCATATTTGAAAAGCATTATTCTATTTAAACAGAAGATATGATACCACTGAATGTTTTCAAAATTAAAATTTTGAGTTTTATAGGAATTCAGCCTCTATAGGAATAAAACAACAAAAAATTAACTCTACTGTTTAGACATGTAAAGTCATGTTGACATTAATCAAATCACATGCAAATAAAATGATTCTGAATGATCAACTGTGATCCTTTTAGACACAGAACAGAATCCATAGGTACAAGGAAGGAGAAATCCTTCACTGGCTCACAATGAAGGAAGGCATGAGTTGAACAATGAGAGACAGCTTAACCATGCGTCTCATGTGAAAATACATAGGGCAGAATTTAAAGACCTGTTCTTTTTAATCCACTGGACAAGAAAAAAATATACAAATACAAATAAATTAGTGCCAGAAAACATAGATGTGAGTATTCATTCAGTTATATTTGGAAAAAAGAACTAAAGAGCTAGAATAAATTTAATAAGACATCTATTCTAGTCAATCCCTATATCAAGTATATATGTGTCATTTTGGAAAGCAAGTTGCCTTTTCTTTTTCAAAACCTTTCAGCTAGAATGCCTATCTCACTCTTACCCCTACTGCCTAGACCAAAGTCTTAAGTTAATCAAGGTGCCAAACTATAACAAATATAATAGAGTCACAGTAAAAGTAATACTTGTTTAAAAGGTTTACTGGCCCAATTTAAGAACAAAAAATGTTAAGCACAAAGTGTAACCTTGGCAGAATATTACAACAGAAACTTCAGGAAGGAGTATTGAGGATGGGTCTACAAAAGTTTAGAGGAATTGGACTGGAAAGAAAACAAAAATGTAAAACAAAACAAAGTAAAAAAAAATAGTGTCTGATTAGTGATAGTTTGACAACAGCTCCATCAGCAGCTAAAATCCCAGAATCATTTTCCTCCACTAATCTATCTTCTCAAATCACCTTGACCCTGAAAGTCCCTCTACCAAAGTCAACTCCTACAGGTAGATGTGCTGACTCAAGTCAAGAAAGGCCAGCTAAGCACAATTGAGAACTTACCTGGTTGAAGGAGCCATGAGCTGGTCAGTTTACCTCTGATGTGAGAGAAAGAACAGTTCATTTCTTCTCTAATTAGATACTAGCAGACTAAATGAGTAGATTCATAGGTGTAGGCTATCATTTTACCAGCTGGATGAGAAAATGAGATGACAGAGATATGATTCTTCAGCAGATTTACTACAGCTGCCAAATTGCAGATTAAGGCATCCCAAGACAACTACATAAGAGAATATCTGTGTTAGACCTGAAGTTTTCCTAAAACATGTTTTCATAGATCTTATGTTGTCAATCAATAGGTGTGTTGGGGTACATGCTAACAAGTGTGGATTAGACATCAGTCTTTCTAACTGCATTGAGCTAGTGACAGAGCACAGACAGGATGGGTTCATTTAAGTTTCATGACTCTGACTTCTTTTTGCCTCAGTTTATTCATTTGTAAAATAAGTGAGACAGACTAATGTCTCTCTAAAGTTACCTTCTAGTATTGAGCTGAAAGTAACATAAATAAGAAAATGTATTTTAAAATGAAAAATGCAAAGTGTAAGTTTTATTATGGGTGATTTTCCTCTTTAAGCTAGTTTTTATATCTTAGGTTTTGTTCCTACTTTTGTAGAATGGGAATGATTAACACATACACACAAAGGAAAATTGGTCAGATATAATAGTTAAAACAGAATTAAATATTAATCTACAAAAGTGCTTAACTCTCTTAGATCAATAATATCCCAAGTAATTACCTCAAAGAGAACATGTAATTAATGAACAAAACAAACTGGAATTTCAAAAAATAAATAATTTATAAACTTCTTGGATCTAGTATGGCAATATTCTTTGTGGACTTCAGGAAAAGAATGCAACATAAAAAATTATTGTTGCAGCCCTGGCTGGTATGGCTCAATGGATTGACTGCCAGCCTGAAAACCAAAGGGTCACTGATTCGATTCCCAGTCAGGGCACATGCCTGGGTTTTGGGCCAGGACCCTAGTGGGGTCATGTGAGAGGCAACCACACATTGATGTTTCTCTCCTTTTCTTTCTCTCTCCTTTTCCCTATGTCTAAAAATAAATATAATCTTTCAAAAACTTATTGTTGTATATATCACATGTTGATCTCAGGCTCCAGTGAAGAATATGATTACAGTTTGGCTTATGATTACAAGTTGTTGATAAAAAAATTGTTTCATATTTTATTTGGTAATTTTCATTGAGTAAAAAGTTTATTGAGGTAAGAAGTATTAATTTTTTTTTATTTTTTATATTCTATTCCTCCTCCTCATTCTGTTCTTACATATTTGTATTAGGGGAGGATGAAGGATGATGAAAGGAAAACTTTAGTAGAAGAGGACTATATTTTTTCTGGCCAGTTTTCAATCTACATCTAATTCCTAGGAAAAAAAGACAAGTCTTCTGTGGAAATACTGTTTTTTGCCATGTATAATATGCACCCACTTTTTTGGCCCAAACTTTCAGGGAAAATATCTTTTGTTTTAATTTTTTAATTCAATTATTTATTTATTTGTTCATATTTAAAAACAAAACTGATTATCATATTCCAGGGTATTATTTTGAATGCAGATATCATTATTGCTTTCTAGAGTTACACTTTTAACACATAAGCATAAATAAAAGAATTAAAAGCTTTTATGTAGATACAGAATTAATACCATCCATGTATAATTTGCATCCTTATTTTTCCCTCAAAAATTTGGGCAAAAAAGTGTACATTATACACAGCAAAATACAGTACTCTCTAGTACATATTAGTTTATGCTGTCATTTCCAGAACAGCATAGCGATTCAGTGTGTTCACTCTGAAATCAGACTTTCTGAGTTAGAATCTCTGCCCCACCACTTCCTAGGTATATGACAGAGGACAAATTATTTAACTGTTTTGTTTCCATAATCTGATTCATAGAGTGGGAATAATGTACAGTTGTTGTGAAGGTTCAATGAGTTTATACAATACAGTACTTAGAACAATTTAATAACTACTCAGTAGTTTTACTTATTATTTCTTGATATATTGCACATTAAAAAAACTTGTTTTAAGTGAAAGGTACTTTAATTTTTCTTTCCTATGTTTGAAAATAAGAGATGCTTCAAAAAACTGTGGCATATTTACACAATAGAATACTATGCAGCAAAAGAAAAGAAGGAACTTCTACCCTTCGCAACAGCATGGATGGAACTGGAGAGCATTATGTTAAGTGAAATAAGCCAGGCGGTGAAAGACAAATACCATATGATCTCACCGATCTCACCTATAAATGGAACCTAATCAGCAAACCAAACAAACAAACAAAATAGAACCAGAAACATGGAAATAAAGAACAAACAGACAGTAAGCAGAGGGAATGGGGAAGGAGGGTAATGGAGGAAAGAAGGGGAAGGGTCATCAAGGAACACATATAAAGAACCCAGGGACAGAGACAACAGGGAGGAGGAGGACTGAATATGGGGGGAGCGGGAGGGGGGTAGAGGGGAGAGAGTAATGGGGCAGAGGGGAGAGAGTAATGGGGCAGAGGGGAAATGGGCACTGTGATTGAACAATAAAAAAAAGAAAAGAAGAAATGCTTAAAGTGAAAGGGGTGAGGAAAAGAATTATACTAGCTGTGGAAGAAACACGTTTTAAATTTGACTTAGAATTGAAATGGAAGACTCCTGATAAGAGAAGGCCCAGTCATGCCAGAAGAAGGAATTTCCCACGAAACTTGAACTATTGCTAGCAGAGGCCACCATGGGAAAACAAGATCCTACAGGCCTTGTTATTGACACTATCCTTTTGGAGGACAGCCCAGGGATACACATCATAACTATCCAGTTTTTATTCTCTGTAACTCAGTGAGCTCTTCTTGGCAACCAAAGTGCTAAGAAATTAGTCAAGAGGAAAGTAATCTCTATCCTGTTCATTAAAATGGCCATTGTACTTTTGTGTATAATCATAAAAAAACTAAGAAGTGACCTAAATGTCTCATGGGGGAATATCTAATTGATAAAATATCATACCATTATAAAATCATACATATAATAATTAGCCGTAAGAAAAATAAGATTTACTATTAAGAGAAAAAAGAGCTTGAAAGCACATATATTTTATTTCTGAATGTTTTGAAAACACATATTTATAAATATTTTATATAATTATATAATTATAGGCAATAAGGGAACTGGGAGAAAACAATTGGCTTTAACCTGAAGTAATCACGAGTAAAAAATTTTTGTAACATTCTATATTGATGTGTAAAGAATAAATACAAAGAATAAATACAAACTTAAAACACAAACACATATGAAGTACAATGCTAAAACTAATCAAAGTTCTGTTTCAACAAACCAGAAGTTTAAATTACTGTTGGATTTTATTAATTCTTAGAGGATATTTTACTACTTTTCTGCTGGTACTGACACACTACCACTAAAACAATGTGCATTTAATATATGTGATAGGATACCTGGTATGTAATAACTTGGCAGGTTTAAGGAGAGAAAACATTTTGTTGTTGTTGTTGTTGTTTTTTACATTTAAGCAGTAGATATGATGAATAGTGCCATGTGGGTACTAGAGGTATCAGGGGGATCACTGTGTAAAGTATATAATTGTCTAACTACTATGCTGTGCACTTAAAAATATAAAATAATATTGAATATCAACTGTAATTTTAAAATAAAAAGTTAATTAATTTTAAAAACATTATGAAAGTTTACTGTGTACTACTGATACACTTAATAAATTGCCAAATAATAAAAAATAAATGGAAAATAGTTAAATGTTCAATAGTTAATTATTATAAAGAATGGGAGAGTAGAAACCAACATGTACTGAATATCTACTATGCAATATGTAGGCTTTAAAAAATATGACTTCTGACTTCCGGCCCAGATGGAGGCATAAGTGGACATACTATGCCTCCTCACAACCAAAATTAAGGACAACAAATATTTAGAAACAAGAAAACAACAGGAACTGATAGAAAATTGAACTGTACGGAAGTCCAACAACCATTCATCCAGACCGGTAAGAGGGGCAGAGTCGTGGCAGGAAAAAGTGGGGGTGTGCACCCCGGAACGCAGGCAACAGCTGCTGGCAGTTCCCAGGTGCACAGGTGGCAGCTGGCAGACCCAGTGAGGCCGCACAAGGTGGCTGGCTGGCCGGGTGGTCCCACATTCCCGCGTACAGACAATCCAGGTGGAGGAGAAGTAGCAGAAGGGACTTGAATCCAGGAGAGAGCAGAGCGGGCGCCATTGTTCTCTTTTAGACCCCGCCCCCACAAACAGCGTCACAACTCAGCGACTCGGCTGCCCTGCTCTGGGAAACACCTAAGGCTCTACCTCTCACTACATAACAGCTGCAACCAGACTAAAACCAAACCAAAACAAACAAACAAACAACAAAAAAACCCACCAAAAATGGCTCAAACCAGAGAAACAATGAAAACCCCAGAGTCAATTCCACTAAGCCATGAAGAGATAACCAACCTGTCAGATGCACAGTTCAAAGCACTGGTGATCAGGTTGCTCACAGAATTGGTTGATTTTGCTCACAAATTAGATGAAAAAATGCAGGCTACAATACGTGAAATGAAGGAAGACGCATGGGGAACTGATAGAGATGGAAGGAAAACTGGGACTCAAATCAATGGAGTGGACCAGAAGGAAGAAACAAACAACCAAACAAAAAAACAAGGAAGAAACAAGAATTCAAAAAAATGAGGAGAGGCTTAGGAACCTCGGGGACATCGTTAAACGTCCCAACATCTGAATTATAGGGGTACCAGAAGGAGAAGAAGAAGAACAACAAGTGGAAAACTTCTTTGAACAAATACTAAAGGAGAACTTCCCCAATCTGGCAAAGGAAATAGACTTCCAGGAAGTCCAAGAAGCTCAGAGAGTCCCAAAGAAGTTGGACCCAAGGAGGAACACACTAAGGCACATCATAATGACATTAGCCAAGATTCAAATGAAGGAGAGAATTCTAGAAGCAGCAAGGGGTAAAGGGACAGTCACCTACAAAGGAGTTCCCATCAGACTGTCAGCTGATTTCTCAAAAGAGAACTTCCAGGCAAGAAGGGGCTGGAAAGAAATATCTGAAGTCTTGAAAGGCAGGGACCTACATCCAAAATTGCTCTGTCCAGCAAAGCTGCCATTTAGAATGGAAGGGAAGATAAAGTGCTTCCCAGATAAGGTCAAGTTAAAGGAGTTCATCATCGCCAAGCCCTTTTTATATGAAATGTTAAAGGGACTTATCTAAGAAAAAGAAGATAAAAATATGACAGTGAAAAGACAGCAAACTCACAGCTATTAACAACCACACCTAAAACAAAAGCAAACTAAGCAAACAGCTAGAACAGGAACAGAACCACAGAAATGGAGATCACTTGGAGGGTTAGCAACAGGGGAGTGGGAGGAGGAGAGAGGGGGGAAAAGGTACAGAGAATAAGTAGCATAGACAGTGGGTAGAAAATAGGGGGAGGGCAAGAATAGTGTGGGAAATGTAGAAGCTAAAGAACTTATGACACATGGACATAAACTAAAGGGGGGAATGTGGGTGGGAGAGGGTTTGCAGGGTGGAAGGGAATGATGGGGGAGAAATGGGACAACTGTAATAGCATAATCAATAAAATATATTAAAAAATAATAATAATAAAAAATAAAAAATATGACTTTTTACTGAAAATACTACCAGAAAATTATGATTGATGATACAAAAACATGAGAATTTATCCAGTACAACTCTACTGAGGCATCAGGCTGGTTTCTAGGATTCCGTTAAACCAAATGTAGATTGGAAAGGATATGTGTCCAGTCTTGAGTAGATCATGAATTCTCTTGCTACTGACTTCAGCAGATTTCAACCTCATGCTCAAACCCCACAAAGCACACCTTAGCTGGGTGGACCCAAGAACTGGACCAGCTACTCCACAAGAGAAGCCAGCAAAAGACCACCAAGTGACCTCCTCTCGATGCCAACAGAATCATGAGGGCAAACAAATACTATCTTGGGAAGGAACAATGGAAAGGGAGAAGCCACCATGATAAGAACTTGAACTCAGAATTAATGGGAACATTTACCTAAAAACCAGGTCTGAAATCAAAACACTGCTTAAAGTGGAGGAGGCAGTGAAACCATTAGTTGACAATACTTATCTTTTTTTCTTGCTACCCGGAGGAGTAATGTAGGAGTGGGGAGAGGAAAGCTTGAGTTTATAGGAACATTAGGTAGATGATAGAAAATGAGGCTAATTTCTTTGCTTATGTAAGCAGTACATTGTAGTCTCCCTTAAAGCAGAAATTAAATATTATTCTTCTATTTATCCTGCATTAGAAATTAGCACAGTTGCACTTGACTGTTACATGAGAAATGGCACTGAATAAATAAATCATGAGAGTTGAAGGGATTAGAGAAGTGTCCTAATCCATCATCCTGCTTTCAGGTATGCTCACATAATTCAGCACAGAAACCTTTTTTTCTTGGGGACCTGGAGTATTATAATGGAATTTGTTCTTGGCCTCTTAATGCGAGAAGGCAGACTAGTCATTCTCTCCACCAGGCCTACATTTTTTTTTCTTCCATTTCATCCTTTCATTTTGACTTGCAGACATTTTTTTACTTACTGTAAAAGGACACATGGGCAAAGCCAAAGCGGGTAGGATGGAGGGTTGGAGATGGGGATGGCTGGGGATGGGAGGGGTGGTAGGGGGAAATTGGAGACAACTGTACTTGAACAACAATAAAAAATAATAAAGCTTTCAATAATAAAATTATTCTTTCTTTAAAAAAATTTCTTCCCTTTATCTCCCCAACCTTCATATTAACTTATACTTCCAACTAAGAAAATACCAATCATTTTGAATGATTAAGAACCAATGTTAGAGCAAAATAGCAAAAGGAATTTTAATCAAGAAAAACTTGTAAGGAAGTTAAATTATCACCACGCTTAATCATTTGGTTTTTTAAAAAGAACTTTAATTTTTTTTTCTCTGATGAGAGGTATCTTCAGAATACCTTTTAAGTATATGAATCCTCCTAATATGCTAGCATGATCAATTTTATATATTGACCAAACTGTAAATATACTATATACACACTTTCCCAGCTTCTCTAAGTTTTGGTTTGCTTTTCTTCTATTTTGTCTCATTTATTTGCTGTATTTTTTTCCTTTGAAGAGAAGGAAGAGCCTTTTCTAGTTACATCTACTTTAGGAACATTTATTTGGAGTGAAATAAGAATGACTTATAATTATAGTTTAATGCCTCAAAATAGAAAACTGGGCCAAACTGCTTAACCAAATGCAGATTTGGTTGGGATTCCAGAGTTACTTCTAAGGCAAGGCCTTGGAAAGTCTGAACCATTGCTTATCTTTAATTTATGGTTCTCTGCTAAGGGCAGCACTAAACTGATTGCTCACCAGGTTAAAATTTTGGCTTAAAAAAGTTGTGCATCACAGAGCAAACTTCAAAACATTCACATTGTGTTCCTTTTCTTAGTTGTGGCATCTGTTTCTCTCAGCTAAAAACTCTCTCATTTAGGTGTATCAAATCCTGATTAAAGGAGCCGCCTACAAAAGTGCTCTAAGATAAAGGCAGAGTGTTGGATGAGTGCTCCTGAGATTTCTGAGCTCTATTATTTCCTTCTTATTTTGGCCTCAAAGAAATATTATTTGTGGCCTCCCACCAGAAATAATGTGGAACATTTCAGCATTCTAATCTGCAAAATTTAAAATACGCATACTCATATATCTCCAACTTTAGGGTAAAATATCTCAATGTAGCATTGTGTTTTTTTTTTTTCAAACATCCATACCTTTGGTAGTTTAAGTAAAAATCTTTACAAAATGAAATTTTTACTAGTGTGCCTGGATTTGTACCTGGACCAACTGAACTCAGTCTTCCAAGGAACCAGAAGTTGACCAAGATGACTATGGGCCATTGAGGTCACTGTGGGTCCATTCCAGCATTCAAGACTCACCCATGGTGAAGTACATCATACAGGGTCCTGGCAGGAAATGGATGGCACACTTGTATTGGGTCCTCTGAGGAGGGATTAGCAGAGGGATTGTTTATGAAGGTAAGGGCAAGGTGAGGAAACCACAAGCACTTGGAGGCTAGAAATAGCAGGGTCAGGGTGCCACCCTGGGCCTGAAGGGGCAAGGGGAGGAAACAGTCAGAACCTAGAGACAAAGGCCAGAGACAGAGAGATACCTGTGGAGAAGAGGGATATAGCCAGCCCACAGTAAACTCATTCTTGAACTCCACAGCTAGAATCAGAGGATTCGGATAAACCTACTGATGTAGATCAGTGTCAGGTAATGGCCACTGCTAATCTGTATGCACTTCTTTGTGAATTGGAAAAAGTACAAATTGCCTTGGATGGGTAGACACAGACCTATTAGTGCAGAGGCCTGTAATTCTGTGAGAATTATAGAAAGATATTCTTTCAGGAAATAGAGCCCAATGCCAGGATGCACAGCTTGAAAAGAAAATAGTGGGCTGGATTCTAGTTCCGATTGACCCCCTTGGCTGAGTGACTTCATCAAGAATATCAGTAGTAGACCTTGATTGATCTAAGCCAATTAAAGTAATGACATCTTCTTCGTTAGAGTTATTGGTTCAGTTATGGGTGCAGAACCCAACCCAAGCCAATCAGCTTCTGACTATCCCATGACTATCCAGTGGTTCAAAGGCAGGCACATGTTGTCTGACAGTAGGCTGATAGAAATGAAGTTCAGGATTTTTGGTCTATGACTGCTTAAAAAGAAGTTCTTTTCCTCTCCTAGAAATAAATGGGAAAGCATGTGATCTTGGCAGGTCATTTACCATAAAGGAAACAAGACAAAAATGAGCCTGATGCCTAGAGGGAGAAAATCATTCCCAATTCTTATAATACCATGAGTGTCAGAGTCAAACTATGCCTAAAATCTGCCCCGTCTCTGTATTTTTCAATTATATTAGTCAACAAATTTTCTTTAGTTTTTAAGATAGAGTTGGGTTTTCCGTTGCCTGAAAACAAGGACTTCTTAGAGTTCTTCATGTCTTCTCAAATATGGACAGCTTAGGTTTTTTTCAGCTTCATTATTCCAACCATATGGGACCAGGAAAATTTTTTAAAAATCTCTTCAACCAATCTACATCTTGAGCTGAAACCACACTGATGTTCAGTCATTCCTATATACCTGCCCTTATTGGTGTTTGCTTAGAAGTAAAAGTGCCTACAAAATTTTTTACACACCCCAAGTCATGTTTTCTTCCTGATGCCATCTTCAGCATACATAATTGCTATGGAAATACCTTTTATATCTATTATAAAAATTATATTTGCATTTGTATACATTGCCTCCTCTGAGTACATACCTACCCAAGGAATACTTTTTATGCCTACAGTTGGGTTTTCTTTTGGTTATTTGCATATTTTGCTTGTATCTTGCTTGCACAGAAGTGTGAAGGTATAATTTAATAATTTATAAGAAACATTGTTTTAAGAAATCAAACAATACAAACTGAAGTTTAACAACTGAGCAATGCAATTAGTGTTAACTGAAATTCAGGAAGCTAGAGTCCAAAAGTAGATTAAAATGTGACAGTCCTAATCTCTGTAGTTATCAGAGTTTGTCTAAATTAACACTTACAACAGTTTTTAAACCAGTCTCCCTGTATGTAATCTTGACCTCTTCACAACTCTCCTTTGTATTACCCCAGGGAGTTGATTGTCACTCCCCTCATTGGGGAAGGACTGGCAAATAATAAAGCCTTAATGGACATTGGTAAAGATTCTTGTTTCATAGAATTGTGTTCAGGCCTCTTAAGAAGAAAGATTAAGTCTTCAGTGTCTTACTTGATTTCCAACCAAACTGTCTGGTTTCCTCTCCTCTCTCTGCCTCACAGTTCACTTTCCAGCGTTCTTTATTCTATATGTGTCCTTCCTACATTGCTGCCCTGTAGCTGAAATGTTTTCTCAGTCTCTTTCCTCCATAAGCTTCCCAGTTTTACCCATGTTTAAGACTGTGTCACCTAGCACCCACTCTAGGAAAGCTTCTTCCACTTTTATTCTTCTGGCAGTTGCTGTTTTTAGTTCTGGCCCCCACAATCTGCTATGATTATATTTTTATGCCTGGATTTATCCACTAGACTGAACTTCATGACAATAGGGACAATGTCTTTTCCCCCTTTGCAGTCCCATCAGAGAGAAAGCAAGCACTTAAGGGATTTCACATACCAAAGAACATTTTTATCTCCCTATCCAGGTAAGAAATTCCCCAAATATCAGATTTAATCTCATTAAATATGACTAAGTCCATTGAGAAAACAATGGACTTAGTTGCATTCAAGTCAGATATTGAGTTAAAATTTTTCATAAGCTATAAGTGGGTTTGACAAATTTAAATTCAAATAAAATTTTCAATTAATATTTAAAACTGGAAATAGCATTTTGTTTTTCTAGATACTGTTATAAACCATTTCTTCCAGTAGCTCATTTCAAATACTTTTGGCTACTGCTGTAATGCTACCTCCAAAAACAACAGCAAAGATAAAAACAAAAATGACTATTGCAAAGCACACTTTGAAAAATCTATCATACAAAAAATTGTTGGTGAAAAAAGCCTAATTCCAAATTTTGAGGGGCTTTATTCTAATTGCCTAAGGCTGTCATCTCTGTTGGAATTATTGCAAAGAAAATTTAAAAGTCAAATTAAAAGGCAATCTAATTTGTTTTAGGATAGAGTCTCTCTAGCTAAAACTTGTCAAGAGACTATCTTCCTTTAAGAAATCATAGAATGAGTATAACTTGCTTGTCCAAGGATTTTGACCCAGCAGGCAAGGAGACTTTCTATCACCACAAGCTATTAGTGATGGCAGAGCAGACTGGGCACTGAAACAAAATGTATGTCCACTGTGAGGCCAGCTGTGGCAGATGGTCACTGTGTGGGGACCATGCAGTAGAGTAGACAGGTGCAGTTGATTAGCTTGATTAGGGAGCTATGACCACGGGGCTAGTAACATTGCAGGAAAAGGTGGGGTTATTTTAGGATTCAGGACACCTGTTGCCGACCTGACAGTGCGGCTGACCTTGTACATGGATGAAAAACACAGTATCTGAGAAAAGAAATGCATGGTAGCTGTAGCAGAGAAACTTTTTAAGGGTAAAGGCAATGTTACTATATTATTATTAATAACTAGTCACTAAAGCAAAGGTAGGCAGCCCAAGAGGCCCCATAATCAATTGGCAGAGACCAAGTAACTTGAGAGCCTAGAGAAGAGTGCTGAAGGCTAGACCACTGAGGCAAGGATGCAGTGACCAAGACTATAGTCACCATGGGCCACAGGGTTTAGGGCAGAGACATTGGAGATTGACCATGCCATATTATTCTCTACTCTGATTAATTATAAGTGTGTCCAGAATCACACGCATGTATTTTACCTAAAATGCCACTTGGATTCTTTTTAATTAATTACCTTTTTATTTATAAAACCCTTTATTAAAAGCACTAGAAACTGTTAAGAGAGAAAAACATGCCAATTTAATTAATTATTATATTGTCAATTGTATGATGCAAATTGATTGTGGAGATGTGTTTTAAAAATGGTCTTAGAACATAGAACCTATAAAATATAGTACCTGGATTCAGTCAGTTCATTTTGACATTAATGTTTGGATAACTATTGACTGGAATGAGTTGTCTAGGATACCATGTATCCTAAGGGTGCTCCTGCTGGTGCCTAAACAGGCACCAACCCAGGCTGGACGTTGTAATGTCAGTGAGGTATGCAATATAAGGTCAAACAGACAAAACCCTTTCTAAGATGAACATGGAATATAGTTTTTATTCAGGTATCACACAATATTTAATCCTACCTCTCACCAGCATCAAATCTGGGAAAAAAAAATTTCAATGAAGTTAGTGTGACTTGTTGCCTATCTCTTCCTTTTAAATTATTTTTGTGTTACTCACCACTATCATCACCACCATGCAGTCTCCACATTGGCAATGTGGGCCAATGATTCCCCACCTGACTGTGCATCAGATTTACCTTAAAATAGATTTGTGAAAAGGTTATTCCTAAATTTCAAAAGCTTCATAACATACTACAATCCAGATTATGGACACTCCCAAACACAGCTGGTAGGAATGAAAAATTTATGTAGCCTCTATGGAAGGGAGTTTGTCAATATCTGTCAAATGCCTTTTGACCCAGAAATAACTAACAAAATAGAAACAGGAATGGATACATGGAACAGACTGACAGCAGTCAGAAGGGAGGGGGAAGTCGGAACGGGATGAAAGAAAGTGAAGGGATTAGCCAAAGAACATATATGCATGACCCATAGACACAGACAATAGTGTGGTGATGGCCTGAGGGAAGGGTCAGGGGCGAGAGCTGGATAGAGGAGGGCAAAGGGGGAAAAATAGGACATCTGTAATAATGTAAACAATAAAAATTTTAAAAAGTAAAAAACTGTAGAATAAACAGACTAGATAAACTTTCAAATAATTTGTTTCAAACCCCAAATAAAAATAAAAACAAATAAAAAAATAAAATTTACCCCAAAGGATAAAATGTTACAAATACAAAAAAAACTAATACTCTGAAAGATACTCACTGTGGCATTATTTGTCATGAAAAAATAAGGGAAACCACCTGGATCTATCCATATTAGGCTGGTTGAATGAACCCTGCTACATCTACAAAATGGAATATTATATTATAGCAGAGCTATTAAGAAGAATGATGATCACCTCTCAGAATGGATATAGAGTGAAAAAAAAAGGCAAGGTGTAACAGAGTATGCTACTTTATGTACCTGTACATAAATATATATAAGCTCTGTCCAGAAGATATCCAGCCATGCACTATGAAAAATAGAGACATTTATTGAAGAAGATACAGATTCCAGAAATATGCATGGGACAATGACACCTCAGCCTCCTTCAAAGTATGCGCACCTTGGGACCTCACACAGTTTTCTCAATCACCATCAGCTGCCCTGTTGCATTTTCCTGAATCTCATCGATGGTCTGAAATTTCTTCCATTTCAAAGATGATTTTAGTTTGGGGAAAAGTTAGAAGTCACAGGTCATCAAATCTGGGCTGCAAGGGTCTGAGTTACCTGGGTGATGTGATGTTTCACAAAAAACTCTGCATGAGACCATGATGCATGAGCAGACACATTGTCATGATGAAGCTGCCAATCACCAGTTGCCCATAGTTGTGGCCTTCTGAATCATTCAAATAGTTTCTGCAGAGGAATATTTAAGTTTAATGCAAAATCTCATGCAAAATCATTGCTCTACTTGCTCAGTCATTTTGAATATGATGGCCACATAGTACGCATGCTCACTCAATGATGTCTACCACCCCCACTAATACAGTGAAGTCATCATTGTTCACACATACGCATTTCAGTTCACTCTCCTTGGCTGCCAGGTTACATCAATGTCAACAAACCATTCTCACTATATTAATAATGCCTAGACTTTTTCCAGACAGACCTCATCTATATAGGTCTGGCACAAATAATGCCCCATTTTTCATTACAAAATCTTTTTTTACAAACTCATAAGCATGTAATTCTCTAATGTAACAATATCATACTTAAGCATAGCATAAGACATTTTAGGTGAAATTTTCAAAATAAAACTATAAATTATTACACCCATATTATTACCCTACCAACCACACTTAAGCAGGCATTACTTCTGCCAGACCTTGTATAATACTTGTTTATTTCAGCAAAAATTAAGAAGGATAACCAGAAATGTATATGAATGTTTCCCTATCTTGAGTCAGAAAGAGAAGGAATGGAGTGGTGATAGGAATGAGAGGCACATGAGGCTTTGACCACAAAACTTTTTTATAGCTTTGGGAGCTTTAAAGCCATGTAAATATTTCATATCTTCAAAGATAAAATTAAATTATTATGGGTAAAAAACACCTAAAATTCAATTGAAGAAGAAACAAATGAACCTAGTTTTATATTACAAGCACACATTTTTTTTTTTTTTTCAAAAACCTCTTGAACACATTTTTCTGTATACCTTTAATGAGATACTTTCTCAGGACAAAAAGAGTAAAAATTATCATGGGACATTACTTGGGTGGTTTATTGTTGATTCTTAAAACTATTTTTCATTGATTTCAGTATAAAGCAGGTGAGTAAATAATTGGTGGTTTTAGAATTCAGGGTTCTCATTGTGGGAGAAGAAATGTACAAACATGGAATGGGGAAGATAAGGAGGAGTCCTGAGGTGTGAATTTGAAGTAGAGTTGTCAGCATGAACTCATGATTCTAAAAATATGTACATTGCTAGCTCTGTTCACTCAAGGGGCCCAGAAGAAATATCACCCTGAGGAAATGAACATACTAGTGCCAAGATCTTGGTTTCAAAATACTAATCATCTGGGGAAAGAACTAATGTTGCCTGAAAAAATGACTGACTCCAGAGCAGAGACAGAGAATGTATAAGGTGAGCCTGGAACATTGTATGTCAGAAAACAAAAGAAGGGACCAGAGAATGATAACTAATGTCATTATTTATCATTCATAAGTACATGTCATTACATGTCTAAAAGGACAAAGCAGCAAGCATGAGGTCCAAATATGGGAAAATTAGGACAACTGGGACATTTTTTAAATTGAAAAAAATTTGAGTTTTTAAAAATCCATGAAATACTGGAAGAGAGGGTCTTTTCTTCACAAAGGAATGTCAGCCAAAGATGTAGAAGGAATAATAAAATTAAGAAATTACTTGAAGATGTGGTATAGAACACTAAGTCACAATAAAGATGAAATACTGCCATTTGTGGCAACATGAATAGATCTTGTGAGTATTATTCTAAGTAAAATAAGTCAGATGAAAAGGACAAGAACTGTGAGCTATCATTCATATGTAGGATATAAGACAAAAAGCAACAAATAAATAAACAAAACAAGATAAACTCATGGATACAGAAAACAGAATGGTGATAACGAGAGGAAAAAAGCAGAGCGGAGAGGACAGAGTGGGTGAAGGGGGTCAAATATGTAGGGACAGAAGACGAGACTTTGGGTTACGAGCACACGATGCAGTATATGGATGACATATTATGAAATTATACAACTGAAATTTATACGATGTCATTAACCAATGTAATCCTAATGAATTTAATTTTTTAAATTAACTTTAGAAATATAGAGGAAGGCAGGAGAGAGAGAGATTTATTATTCCACTTATTTATTTGTTGGCTGATCTTGCATGTGCCCTGACCAGGGATCAAACCCTCAACCTTGGCATATCAGGATTATGCTCTAACTAACTGATGCTCTACCTGGCCAGAGCCTCAGTGAATTTAATTTTTAAAAAATTAGAAAATCGCCATTTCACATTATTCAATGTGACTCAAACAAAAGATCATCAATGCGCGCTAAAACTGTGTGATGAAGGTATCTTGAGGAATATGATATTCACATAGTATCAAGATGTCATTTCATAGGTTACTTATTACTTTTAAAGGGAAAACAGACCCAAAGTGAAAAATATCAGCAAATATCATTTTTACAGCTTGCCCAAACTTGACACAAACTAGTATCATGTATCTCCTGAAGTCATGGAATGTACACAGCACCTGTGTAGTATTCTTACTAAAAATATTTAACCTGATTCTAATCATGAGAACATAATCAGACTCAGAGACATTCTATGATACAATTAGTCTGAACTCTTTAAAAATGACAATTTCATTAAAGGGAAAATGTAGATAAGGAGATGCTTCTGACTAAAGAAGTCTAAAAAATAGGGCACTATTTAGTGTGTAAAAAGTGCATAATCCATGATTGGATCCAGAATTTTAAAATCAGTTAAAATTCTGTTAAAATACCTTACTAAAAAACTAAAAATTACTGAAACAATTGGAAAATTTGAACCAGTCATCTTGTTCTCTGTATTATAGAACTTAAAAAAATATATCTCTTACTTTAGTAGCTTAAATGATATGATTTGTATGTAGTGGGTATCAAATTCCAAGGATCAAACATTACTAGTATTTAAACATACAGGTCTTCTAGAGCATTTCATTTAATACATTTAAAATGGGTTAGAATATTTCATTTCATCATAAAAAACAGTCTTAAATATAGAGATTGTTTCACATTTGATAAAGATAAAGGCTGGGGCTTATATTAATTCTTCTTTTCCCTCTCTGCTCGACTCACTTTGAATGATTGTTTTACATCTAGTTGACCACACACAAACCCACTAAAGAAAGCAAGTTGAAAAGTAACCTAAAGAACAAAATAACAAACAAAATTGAAAAGACTCATAGCTGCAAAGAACAGTCTAGACTGATGGTTTCTGGAGTGGGTTGGGGGACTGGGTCAAAAGGTGAAGGGATTAATAAATACAAATTGGTAGTTACCAAATATTCATGGGAATTAAAAGTACAATATAAGGAATATAGTCAATAATATTGGTTCCAGGTGGGTACTTGAGAAATTGGTGGGATCACCTTGTAGAGTATATGATTATCTAATCCCTGCTATACAACTGAAACTAAGATAAATAATATTGAATGTAAACTGCAATTGCAATATAAAATTTTAAAAAAGAAAAGTAACCACAACAAATAAACCAAAGAAAAAATAAAATTGAAACAATTCATGTGTATGTATAGGGACCTTAGTTTTTAATCTTGTCTTCTCTCATAATAATTAGCACAAGGCCCTTTTTTATGTAAGGTGCTTGTCATAGCTCAAGACCCAACCAGTTAACTGAAGGTGACTACGATTAACTCAGAAACTGGGCACAATGTGGAGGTAAAGTCCCCAGGGCATGGCACGAGACAGAAAAGCACTGGTGACAAAAAAAAAATAGGCCATGGGAATATAGCTCCCAACGGAGTGCAGCTCCACCCTGCATCCCGAAGTGGGGCTGGGGAATACCTGGTGCCCTTCATCAACTTATGGCAGACATCAACTATTCATGAATATATTCTTTCACATTGTATTGGAACTTTATTCAACCATCTTTTCAACCCAGGGCTCAAAGTCACCACCAACACTCAATAGAAATGAGGACTCATATGAAACGCTTAGATGAAATAAGGACCACAATTGTACAATTCTTTTTATTTTTTTTTTAAGATTAGACTAGAGTTGCCAGCAGGGGAACTGTACTGGCATATCCCCACAGCTTTGAGAGGCAGCTTGCCAAGGTAATAACCAGGAAGGGATAAACAATGCGCAGTAACTCAAATTAGAAAGTGAACTAAAGTGTGAAAGAACCACACACACAAAAAAATTTCCTTCTGCATTGCAGTATGCATCGTGTCCTCGAAATGTGATATGGAAATGTCTGTCTAGTTGCAAACTAAGCAAAGGCAATAGGGCTGCCCCACTTCATAAAGGCAAGCTGCTGACTGGGGTATCAGAAAGCAAGTTTGAACCAGGTGACTACAAAGATGTTATTTTAGCGTTTTCGTGAGGCTAGTGGTATCTGCTAACCTGTGGTGTTTAAAACAAATTCAAGGGAATTCTTGATTTTCAT
The DNA here is from genome assembly GCA_039655065.1 of Glossophaga mutica. Classification (NCBI taxonomy): domain Eukaryota; kingdom Metazoa; phylum Chordata; class Mammalia; order Chiroptera; family Phyllostomidae; genus Glossophaga; species Glossophaga mutica. The sequence continues at coordinate 148,665,807 of CM077306.1, forward strand.
TTCTCTGACTCCTTTATAAATAACGCCCATGCTTTTCCACTCTGAAATTCTACTGCTATCATTTTTTTTCAAAACTATGATTTCAGGCACAAAATAGAACATACCATAAAGAACTTTGAAATTATATATAAAATGACATGTTTTTGAGAAATGTTTGTGCAGCATTTTTTGTTTGCAAAATACTTTTTATTGCAAACATCCTGACTAATTACTGTTCCTAGTTATTCAGGGGCTGCTTCACCCTTATATTACATATGTGAAAAATAAGACAGAGAGATAAGTTCAACTTAAGTTAACTAAACTTCGCATGCTTTCCAGCCAATGGAAATCAAAATAACTTGCCCAAATTATACAGTAAATCAATCATCCAACCATGATTAAAACCTTCAGCCTCTGAAGCTACAGCTTAGTTTAGTGAACCATTCAGCCTTTCATAAGGATTTTATTACTTTGTAATATATTGATTTTTTTCTTGAAAAATTAGTCTCCTTTTTTACTTCCAAAGTAAAATGTTTAGTTGTCAAAACTATAATTGTTTACTATTCAGGAAATAAAGATACCATTTATATTTTCTGTATCATCTACTTCTACATTCCCAATACTGCCATCTTTTTCTCCATAGCTTATAAACAAACATGATTAAACATGGAGATTCTTTCCAATTTTATGAAATCTCCTAACTCTATGACCCTATCAATATATTATTTTATTTTTTCTCTTTTCAGTCAAACTTTCTGACACAATAGTTTATACTTACTGTCTACATTCTGGCACAACCCAATCACTCCTCAAGCCACTCTCTGACCTAGCCAGTTCACTCTCTGCCCTAACCAATCAACTGACACATTCTGTTAAATTGTATCAATAGATCTTATTCATCTCACATAACTGAAACTTTATAGCAATGGCTATACAACATAGCACCTATGGTATTATAATGTGAATTGAACAATTTCTCAGGAAAGTAGATCTCATGCTAAGTGTTTTTAACACATATAAAAAAGAAAAAATTAAAAGGGACACAAGGAAACATTTGGAGGTGATGGATATGTCTGTTACTTTGATGGTAGTGATGGTTTCACAGGTGTACACATATGCCCAAACCCATCAAATTGTGTGTATTAAATGTGTGAAATTTTTGTATATCAAGTATGCCTTAGTAAAACTGTTTTTTAAAAGTGTATCATTTCGTCCCATCTCCACGGGGGAACTTTAAGACTTTATCTTCTGGATCTGACGGGAGCATCTGACTTTGTTGAGTTCTTTCTCGACTCTCTTTGCCTCTGTCCCTTCATCCTTTAACTCTTTCATGAATTTCTACTGACTTGTCTCTCTTCTAAAGTTGGATTTTCTGAGTTCTATTTTTGGTCCACTGCTTTTCTCTTGGTAGAGATTTGCTTTGGACTCTGATCCAGTGTCAGAACTTTAACTGTTCAATACCTTCCATATCCTAGTGATTTCCAAAACTGTCTCATTCCATGACTTTTCCTCCAGATTTCAGACTCTTACTTACAACTAACTATTGGAAGTGTCCAATTTTGTGAGATCTTCAGGTGATATTCAAAGTAAATTTTATCCTCAATCCTGTTCCTTTTTATTCTCTATGTAATTTAATGAATCAACCTCTACCAAATCTTAAATCTGAGAGCTCGGCTAGTTTTCTCCTTGACCCCTCATCCTCCATATTCAATTAATCAATAAGTCCCTTCAATTATACCTCCTAAATATTTGTTTTTCTTGTATTCTCTGCATCTGTGATCTCCATCATAGTTTAGTCTCTGATCATTTTAATTCTGCTCTAGTTCAGTTTCTTGTTTTTAGTTTTGACTTCTTCAAATTTATTTATTGCACCAAAGCCATGATAGCCTGTGTAAAACAAAGTCCAACAATCGTTCTCTTTCTTACAACCCCCAAAGGTTTTCTATGGTTTACAGATTAAAGTCAAAGCTTATAAGAGTGGGCATAAGACCCTTATAATCTGGTGTCAGTCTACCATTGCTAAAGACACCTGATATTTCCTGCTTCACAATTTATTCAGCAATACCAAAATGTTTATAGATTTCCACCCACAGAGAACACTATAGACCTTGGCTGTTGGCTCTATCTGGAACAGTCTTCTGGTCTCTCTCCTGTGGCAGTCATAGTACAGTTCATCACTATCTCCAAATAGTCTCCTATGATACATGGTAGGATAGCACTCTCTATCTCCTTGAAGTTAGACAGGATCATATGACTCATTTTAGCCAATGAAAGGTGAGTAAAAGCAATGTGTGTCACATTCAAGCTGATGCTTTTAAGAGCAGACTGATGGTTTTCCATCCTCCCTTCTGCCATGGCAACTAGCAACATTCCAGATAGTGGGGTATCTGTCAGCATTAGTCCCTGAGTAAGGGCAACGTCATGAGACAGACACGAATTATAAGACAGAAATAACCTTGTATTGTCTTAAGCCCTTAAGAATTTTGAAATGTTTATTACTGCAGCATATTCTAAACTATCCTGACACACACACCTTATCTTTACTACGTATGCTTCAAATCTTATTTATTACCTCCTCTCAGGAAGTTTTTCTTGAATTTCTAGAGTATTTCCCCAACTGTAAAATTGAGATGATGGGATTAAAAGAGTTAACTTACATAAAATTCTTGAAGTGGCATGTATCTAGATATTGCTTAATAAAATGTACCTATTCATGTGGTCACTATTATGATATAACTATGTTAGTTACCTGATTCTTTTCTCTTTGCATTTAACATTTAATTCATACATAATTCATATCCTTTGTAAAAGATTAAACTAGCCAATATCTTTCCCAAAGCAGCTCTCTTTATCAAAATGTCAATATTATAATCACCAGTTTGAGGACTGGAAATGTCCAGAATAAGAAAAGAGAGGGTAATGATACCATAGTAAGGCTTCAGCTACACTGAGTCATTAGGGTTAGTTCTTACAGTTAACGTCTCTGATCGTCAGTTTCCTCAACTCTAATATAGGAATAGCAACATATAAAGTTGTTTTCAGGATTGAAGTAAACTAACACACATAAAGAGTTCAGCATCATATCTAGCACAGAGTAATTTTACACTAAGTGCTTTCATTTCTAGTTACAGTTCTGCTTGTCGCCTAGCATCATGAATCCTGAGGAAAGACTCACTCTGGAGCTGTGAATTGTTTGTAACTTTGCCTTGCCACCACTAGAACTTATAAGACTAGAAGCTACTCAAGGCCAGGTATTCCCATTGCTTTTTATTTATCCAACATGCCAAATATAGTGCTCAGTAAATATTTATTGGATTCAGCTGAAGTTTTAATAGAATGTTTTCCTTAATAACCCAGATCTACAGATCGTGATGATGAGTCATTGTGTTGAGGACAAAGTTAGGGTTACATATGGAGATGGTGTGAATTCCAGCTCAGGATGGCTATGCATGTGGCCCAACACAAAATCATAACTTTATTTAAAATGTTGAGATTTTTTTGTGATTATGTGTTGCCATGTATTTAATGTGTGGCTCAAGATAAATCTTCTTCTTCCAGTGTGGTGCAGAGACACCAAAAGTTTGGACCCCCCGGTCTAGGAAATTGCCCCTCCACCTGAACTGTCAGAGTTGCCAACTACAATGTTTATGATTGTTCACAAATACTAAGCACACATTTGTTCCAAGAGAACAAAGAGTGTGCCTTCCAGATAATGAGATACTAAGTACATTATGTTCAGGCTTCAGAAGTCTGGATAATTAAAAGTACGTGGAGGTAAAAATCTCTGCTCCTCTTTCAATATGGCAGCTGCGGCATTGTGCTGGTTCAGCAACGCACACAAAGTGCCTGAACGTATTTGTTGAGGTTCCACAGGAAGGCAACTAATGGAGTGACTGACAAGAGATTATAAATTGAGGAATTCCATCACTCGTGGAAAAAATTAGCATGAGAATTGGAGAATTTGGGCATCTTGCTACAAAATATAATATATTTTGTCTATATTTCATGTTTTGATCAACTTTCAGCAGAGAAGGAGCGTGGGAGCTCTAAAACAATCTATGGAAACATGATAACCTGCAGAACAACCACAACCGGGGGGGAAAAACAAAACTTCTCAGAATATTGCGTGCAGTTTAACAAGCCACACAGCAAAATTCATCCATAGGTTCTGATGAACTAGTATTGAACGAAGAGAACTTTTTATGCTTTTTCCCAGCCACATGGTTCGTGACTAAATCCCTAGGACTAAGGTCACATAAATATCATGACAGTCTATTTGGAAACAGACTGTTTTGGTTTGTGGGGTTTTTTGTGTGATTCCTGACTTGCTGAAGTGTGCCCTTTGGGTGCTATAATCATTGCAGGTATCTCAAATGACAACAACAAGTGAAAACCAAAAACCAGCCTTCATCCTACACAGTGGACATTTGCTGTTTGACAAGATACTTGCCCCCCTAACCGCACTCTTGGTGTATGAGCACCAATAACAATGCTATCGGCAATGAGCAGCACAGCATCATTCAGTCCTGAGGAGTCCCTTATGATCTTTGTGTCCTGCATCCTGTGCAGACACTTCTGTCCCCTGCCTACCTGCTCACAGGCAGGTTTCGGTTAAAGAAGCTGGTATGAAGGCTTTGGATTCATGTAAATGTTTTCATTAGCCAAAAGAAATACATTCATACAGTATTTTTTTAAAGTACATTATTCTTTGTCTAGTGTGCATTTTGCTTATTTTGTCAGGCACAAGAAAAGTTCTTTCTGGCCAGAAAGAGAAGAATTCGAAAAGAAAACAGAAGAAAAAGAAACAGTTGCTAGAACATTTTATTCAGACCTCTTCCTGAAACTTTATCTGGAAAGTCATTTTAAAAAGCATAATACATAATCTACTAAAAAGTTAAAATAACTCAGTATTTTTATTACCAATCTCAATATTGTGACCAAAACTTTCTCTCTAGTTCTAAGGGCCAAATTCTGCACTGACAATCGCTTTTCTTCTTATAGTCTCTCTGGATTTCATGGTGGATAAAGTTATTCCAATATTTTAAAAATTTAATAACTTTTTGGTTCATAATGATATTGTGAAAAATGATATTATTCTGTAAAGAGAGCAGGGGACTGAGAGCTAATTTCTCCAGTGACTTTTGTTTTTCTGGCCCAAACAATAATAAATTTTGTTGACACCATAGAAATGTGTGTTTACTACCTGTATTGCTTAGTGTGGCAGAATGGAAGAAGGAAAAAATACTGGGCTTTGCAATTAAACTGGGAATTGAATTATAACTCAGCCTCTTACTAGTTACTTGAAAACTATACAATAACTCTGAAATCTAGTTTGCTTTCTTTTCCCCTCCTGTCCTTTTCTCCCCTCTCCTTTTTTCCCTTTCCATCCTATTCCTTCTTTTCTTCTTTTCTTTCCCTTTGTTTTTTTTCCTCCCTTCCTCCCTTCCTTCCTTCCTGCCTGCCTGCCTGCCTGCCTGCCTGCCTTTTCCCTCTCCTTTCCTCCTTCCCTCTCATCCTTCTCTTCTCTCTTTCTGTCCTTCTTCCCTATCAATCTATCTGTTATCTATCTATCATCTATGTAAATTACCTAGATCAATCTACATCAGGGGATTATTGAGAAGAAAAAGCATATGAGAAGCACCTTGAACAGTACCTAGAACATATTCATTTCACCCTTTTGCCATCTGAGCATCCCCAGCTTGTTGATGTGTAGAACATCTAAGTAGGTGTCGCACACTTTGGCATGCATCAGAATTACCTGGAAGTTTTGCTAAACATAAAAACCTGGGCCCCACCATCAGAAATTCTGATTCAGTAGGTCTTGGGGTAGGGCTGAAAATCTTTGCTTTGAACAAATACCCATGTGATGTTAATGCTACTGGTCCACAGACACATTTTGAGTGTTATTAACCATTTTAACAGATGGCAAGCAGGTTTCATCTCTTGGGCCAACTCCAATTTATTGGTGTGCTCTTTTAGAAGATCTTGAGGCTATGCCAAGTCTGAGTGAGATGGTGGCCCTTTTGAAATACTGAGTATTTAATACCTTTATCCTCCCTGCAGTAACTTTTTTTCTCTTTCTTACCATTTGCTCATCTCTCAGTCAAGCTGCCAAATCAATCTCAAATTTCAGCAACCTCAAACCATATGACTAATACTCCTATACCATCAGGACAGTGCTGAATTGCTCCATCCACTTCCTAATACCATACCTCCTTCCAATCTCAAAGATATTTATGAGACAGTCAGGGATGAATACCCATACATGTCAATCAACCAAAGAGAACTCATAAAGTCCAGAAAAGTAAGTACCATATTTTGCTGTGTATAATATGTTCCTGTGTATGATTCACACCCATGTTTTTCACCCAAACTTTCAGAAAAAAAAACTTTTATTTTACTTTTCAATTAATTAATTTATTTATATTTAGAAACAAAACTGATTATTGTATTCCAGGGTATCATTTTGCATATGGATATTGTTATTGCTTTCTAGAGTCACACTTTTAATGAATAAGCATAAATAAAAGAATTAAAAGCATTTATATAGATACAGATTTAGTACTACCCATGTATAATATGCATCCTTATTTTTCCCTCAAAAATTTAGACAAAAAAGTATGCATTAAACTTGGCAAAATACAGTAATAACAGCAACAACATATTTATATGCCAGACCCTAAGATAGATGCTTTCATATATATTATTTTATTTAATTCTCCCAACAATTCTGTGAGATAAATATTTCAGAAATAAAGAAATGATACTTAGGAGAGTTTTCCCAAGTAATTTTCCCAAGTCATTCAGAAACTATAAAAAATATTTCTAATCCCAAAGGCTGTGTTTTTAATGCCTACAGAGTAGGAGGTGGGGACACTGAAATACTTTCTCTGGTACTTAAGAAAAAAAAAACCTGTTGTCCCTTTAAGGTTAGGATTTGTTTTTGTTACTTCACAAAATGAATAAGAATCATCACTCTCATATGCCATCCAAGTGAAGTATTAGGCACATATAAATGGAGTGCTGTCAATTGTGGAGGCACTTCTCCTAAATGGAAATGATGTACACATGCTCTAGCTTAGTATTCTTCAATACTTTGTTATCAGCTTTTTTACCCATAAAATGCAGCACACCTTAGCTCAGGTCTAATGGTCTTTGTTCATCCTTAGGTTTTAAATTTAATACACATCCAATTCTTTGCTAGGCTTCAATATTAGATGTCCTTACTTTTTACTTGTAAGGCACCAGGGTCATTTTTTTTGTATTAAAGGTTTCTTGCTTCTGCATCTTCATTATCAAATTAATTTAACTTATGTATATACATGCATGATTCACTCCCTTTTTTAAGAAAAAAAGAATATTTGAAACTGGGTTAGTTCATTGGTAAATTACATGTGCACTGGGAATAATTTAATATGACTGCTTAATAAAGAAAAACTACTCTAAAATTATTCTCTCAAAGCTCTACAGAATTTAGCCCTGGCTGGTGTAGCTCAGTGGTTTGAGCTCGCGCCTGCAAACCAAAGGGTGACAGGTTCGATTCCCAGACAGGGCACATGCCTGGGTTGCAGGCCAGGTCCCCATTGTGGGGCGCGCAGGAGGCAACCACACATTGATGTTTCTCTCCCACTCTTTCTCCTTCCCCTTTCTCTAAAAATAAATAAATAAAAATCTTTAAAAACAAAAGCTCTACAGAATTTAGTCTGTGGTAAATGCAGAATGGTCATCACCCGTCCCCACCCCCTCCCCCACCCCAGGGTGTTGTCATTTGTGAAAATGGACAATCGAAGCCATTTTGAAATGTCATTTATTCTATTCTTTTTATATCTGAAAAAAATGTTTTGAAATAACATGTTTATGTTGATAGAAAATTAATTTGGTGCTTGCAAACATTGATTCAAGGACAGTACTATCAGTGGTTTATTTTATTTTATTTTCTTGTTCTTTTGGACAACTCATTGTCATGAGCACCATGGAGGAAAATATCCTGGTATTTATTTTGCTCTGCACCTTACAGAGCTGTCTTTGAGATCAAAGAGATTCTTGTGTGAGAAGGAGGTCCATGGATTACAGGGTGAATAGGCAACTGATGCCAAACAGGCAGGGGCGTCTGATTGCAAAGAGCAACTTCCAAGTTGCCAAAAATACTATCAGATGACTTACAGAAACAAGAATCACAGGATTATAGAGTTTTGAAGCCCAATTGTACATTAGAAAAAAAAAACCTAGCCAGACATTTTTATTTCACAACTGGTGAGAGAGAGAGAGAGACAGAGAGAGAGAGAGAGAGCGAGCGCGCATCCAAGGCCACAAAGCCAATTGCAAAAAATATACATATACATATTAAAATAATCACAAATACTGCTACTCTTACAGTCCTGGTTCAAGCCATAATTTTCCAGAATAAAAATCAACTGATTCATTTACCACTAAGCAGCCACGTACAGGTCGGGAAGAGCTTCACAATGCTAAAAGGAGGAAGACAAACCAAGAGTTAAGAGTTTTTGCAAAAAATGGAAATGAGATTTGCCATTATAATCCTTTTACTTACATCTACAATCATCTTAAGAATGAATTAGAGAAACAGTCACTGAAAAATAAATAAATTAAATAAGTAAATAAACAAATAAACAAACACACTTCCTTCTACTGGGACATCTTTTGCTCTAATTAGGAACAACTTTGACCAAACTGTGACTGGTTTCCATGATGACTTCCTGGGAGTTAGATTAAGAAAAGGACCTGTGGAAAGATGACTCTGGTCACCAGAAGAAAAGAAGCATTAAGATAGGATCTTCTATGGAAAGACTGAAAAGACACAAAAGAGAAATTTTGCTAACTTAACACTTTAGTCCGTGGTAAGATATCCAGCACTACTGTGGTATCACACCTGGCTTAACCACAAGACTTACAAAGTTGAGACCATGATTTGAAAACAGACTTTATCCAACCAAATCTGCTATAGAATTTGGGTCTATAAATGCAGATAAATACAGTAACACAGTGTAAAACTACAAGTTAATACGCACATACTGGCTAATAATGACCTCAGAATTAACTCAAAATTCTACATAAGGAAACAGAAAATGACATATTTACCAGTACAGTGAGTAAATATTTGTCTTTCTGACCCATTGGTGCTGAAGGAACTTAAACAGTATAGGTACCTGTTTACTTATAAGGCTGGCATTATTCCCTTGTTGCTATGGGTAATAGTTGAAGTTGATTTCATACTCTAACCAAAAGTCTCTGTATCTCCATCCTGGGAGAAGTGGATGGTTTCTATTACTGAAAGCCAGGGTGTTCTCTCTGTGATCAGGCTCCGCCAGGTGTTTGTAAACAATGTTAGCGTTACTATAGGTAACCAGGAATTGTTTTCTTTTTTAGATATCAAACACGTTTACACTGGCATGCATGCCAGTATTCAAGGGGAGGAAATGATCATAGAAATTAGCAACTATATGCTTTGGTATGTATGCTGGGTGGACTATTCAGTATTTCCTGAATATCCATGCCCTTTCACACACGTATGTTAATTTCATACTCCATCCTAGCTGCTTAGAATACCCTTTCTTTTTTCAATAATGCACTCTTATTTACCCATGAAGACTCAGGTTCCTTTATCTCTCCTTTAGTATTACAGAATGCTATATGCATAGTATTACAAACTCCTTTTCTCATTTACAATATATTTAGATTATCCCATACTTCATTATTCTATATAAACATACAGAGATGTATTTTTAGTCCACTACAAGTTTTCCATTGATATACATAATATTATTCAACAACCTCTTTCTGAAGGATAGTAGTTGTGTTCACACTGCAGCTATACAAATGGCTGAAAAGATTGTGAGTTTTTGTTTAAGTATCTTTGAATATATTTGAAAGTACAACTAGAAATTGCTTGGTTAAAGAGCATATTTATTTTAAATTTTGGTAATAATTTCTGAATTGCTCAATCAAGAGCTTGCCACCATAGAAACGAGATTTAAAAGTGCTTGCTTGCCCACCCAGAGCCAACAACCTAATATCAAACTCTGTTTATCTTTGCCCATCTGACAAGTGAAAGAGTATCTTATCTTAACTTAGTTGGTATTTTTTAAATATGAGTGAAGTTAAACTTCTTTCTAAAAACTTTATAAGGCATTCGTATTTTATTTGAATTTCTCTAAATCCATTTTTTTAAAAGTTCATGTAGAGATGGAGAGGATGACTATTCTCAAATAACAATCTAAATTACAATCAGAATTTTATTTTATTTTTTTTATTTTATCCTGTTCTATTCTTTCTTTCCCTCTACCTACCAGACTGCATCTTTTATCACTTTTATCAGTTTTAACAGCTAGTTATCACTGCTAAACTTCTCTCCATTCCATCCATTCTGCCAGCCTGTTTCCTGAGGTTATCATTTGCTGCATTAAAACCTCTCCTCCTCCCATCCTTGTAGTTTTATAAGTTGTCCTGTTCACTCAGTTTCTGGTTGCAGTATGCAATAGCCAGGGCCTAGCTACTTTCAATCCTGTGGCCTTTGTGCATTCTGATAATATCCCTTGTGGTCTCTACAGGCTCGATTTCCCACCTCTGATCTCGGAAGTATGCTTGGGAGAATTCTGCAGCACAGAAGCTATAAATGGGGATGTTTCTGCTGTATTTAAATGTTGTTCACCCCCATCTCTCACCACTCATCCTGCCTTCTCACGGCTGTTTTTGTCAGCTGTATAATCAATTCTGGTGAGTCACAGCTTAACTACTGAGGAAAAGGAGATGAAGGAAAAGCTGAGGAAAACAGATTCCTGATTTAGTTTATAAAATCTACTGACTAAATGAATAGAAGTTCCGGGTTTGTTTTTCCCCCAACTGATACTTGAATGCTATGGAGTCATCTGATTTACCAAATACATTCACGGAAAGTTTTTTTTTCTTTTATTTAAAGTTAGTAAATAAAGTACTAAATTTATTTATTGAAAAATAAAATTGATCAATTGAATGAACTCGATCCTTTTGCCCTTCTCCTCATTCCTTATTATAGAAATCTCATTTTTATCTGCAAATGATTCAAATTGATTCTTATTCCTTAGCACATTCTCCCAAATCTTTCCTCAATTTTTTTAAATTGGGGTGTGCTGCCTAAGCATGTGCACAGTGCTATGTCCCACGCCTGAGGATACATCCAAAACCCTCTCCGGACGGCAGAAGGGTGGGGTAGGCAGGAAGAGATAGACTACTTTAAAATCACAGCATGTCTAGACTTATGCCCAAATACATCAGTTCATGATAAAGTAGTAAGTGGGACTTTTGTGGAAAAATATATGGTAGAGAAAACAACACAGAAGCTTACATCCTTTGAAAACTGGACATAGCATAGAGTTCAGGAATTGTCTAGCCACAGGTTGTTTACATGTGGTCTGAACGTTTTCTTAATGTGATCCTGTACTTAAGTGTATATAGGTTCAGCCAGAAAAGAGAAAGATGAACATCAAAGTTGTTGCAATGCCAAAAGAAAATTACAGGGTGTTTCCATGTTTGAAAGATCACTAGTTTTCACAATTGGTTTGGAGCAATGAATTATCCATAAATAAAAACCTTGGAGCCCTTTGACCAAAAACATAAACTGTGTTTACAAAAAGTACAAGTTCAATGAGTAGCCACTCCTATCATAAAGGATCGAGTGCACTCTAGTAGGAAAAAAGAGAGGAACCAAAGGCCTTGAAGTAGCTTTGGAAACATTCTGCCAACACATTCTACAATTTTCTTTTCAATACTGATTTATTTCTGTTGTCAAAAAACGCTTTCCTTAATAACGAGTTTCATTTATCACTTGCTTACTCTGTGTTGAGCACTATACTAAGAAGTTTATGTGCATCATCCTGTATGAGCCTTACAATAAATTTGTTCACTGGTCAGCACAGGCTCTGCAGTTGTGGCAGATAAACCAGGGCACCTCAGCACAGTTTACAACACAAGAGTTTATTCCGGTCCAGTGTGGGTCTGGTAAATATCCAAGGTGGTCACCCTCTGCTTCCAGATCACTCCAAGAGGGGACACCTAAAGATTGTATAGCAGCTAGAAAATTCTTTAGACTAGAAATGACACATATCACTTTTATTCACAGCCCCTTGCCAGAAAAAGTCACATCTAGGCATAGACTGCAAAGGAGCTTGGAATGTGAAGCATATTAATATTTAGTGAACAGTAAATGCCTTTTTCCTGTTCTGTAGTGTAGATATTATCTCCATGTCATAGATGAAGAAATTGAAGCTTACCTATAGACTTTAAGCTAAGGAGAAGTAAATCTAGAATTCAAACCCTAAATTCCAACCTGCTGCTCAAATACAGGAGCCATCTTTGTTTTGCAAATAGTGATAATAGTGCTTTATTCATCATTGTATATTTTATAATAAATTCTGAATAATGGGAGATTGGCAAATGAGTTGAATGTAGATATAGTATGACTTTTTATAAATTAAATCATGTAATTATCTTTTATCCCCTCAATTAGATTATAATTGGCAGAGTCTCATTACTGTTATCTCTATAATTTCAAACACAGAGTTTATAGTAAATGCTTCATAAATATGTTAGTAGATTGACTAAAAACATTTTAGCTTCCTATTTTGGCTAGATATTTCTGTTTTTATCTCCTGATAGCAGCGGGATAAATAAAGGCAAAGGTCTTCCCAGAAAAAGGAGATTTATTTATTTTTGTTGTTTTAGGCTTGCTTGATGATTTCTAATTTGTGTAAAGAAAACAGCATTTAAAAGTAATTGATTGCTGATACATACCATAAAGTAGTGGAGAAAGAAACACTGCTGCCAGTCAATCACCATGATTTTATATGATTTGGCTATTGTGTTTTTTTAACACATTATTTTCAGTTTTCAGGATAGTTAGGATTTTGCATGAGTATTTTTTTGCCAGATTTCTTCTGTGCTTTTTTGTTATTTTCTATCTTTAAATATTCTTGTCCTCTTATTTTGCTTTTTATGTTCTTCCACTCTCTACTGCTATATAATTTTTATTTTTTAAAGTCCAATCTAGTGTTTACACATAATTTTGTTCTTGTTTTTTTCTTGTTTCTTTTTTCTCAGTTTTCCAAGTGTTTTCACTTTACACCTTCAACTGGACCTCTTTGTATGCCCCAATATCCCTAATGCTATTCTTACTGTCAACACATACTTAAATGATACTTAAGATGTACATACAGGGTACTGGCATCAACTTTTTATAGCCTCTTTCCCAATCTATGTTACTTTCTTTGTGTTTTTTCTGGGGTTTTATGATAATGTTTTTTTTCTATTCTCCCAAAGAGATCATACACTTTCTCTTACATCCTATCTTTAATTATGTAATGACTTTTACACCCTGTTTATAATATGTCTTTATCACTCACTTTCTATATAACTTCTATTATTTATGTGTTAACAAACATTTACCATTCATTAACATAATTAATTCTTTATTGCTTTTACCATTATGTCTATTTGTATAAATTTATCTATTTATACTTAAGCACTTTGAATAAAATGACCAGGTAATCAAATCTAGTTGAGCATAAGTTGTTTTGTTTTTCTGGTTGTATTCAAGCATCATTGAAGAAATCAATGATGTTATGATGAATTTCTTTTTAACATATGAGTTACTTTCTTAAAATTGGCAAGTTAATTACATGGAACCTCTGCAATTTCATGATAACGGTTACCATAAAATAAGTCTTTAAAATATTTTTAACAAATTTTTATTCGGTGCCTACCAAACAAACCAAGGCATCATGTTGTGTGCTAGAGTCACATCAGAGAAAAACATAGACAAAATACAGACTTTCATGGAACTTACATTATGGTCAAGTAGAAAGAAGATAAAAATGAAACAGTTATAAAAAATCATGAGTCACAAAGTTAAGTTATTTAAAACAAAACAAAACAAAATGAAGCAGAAAACTTAAGGCATCTGTACTCTCAATAGTGGAGCCCAGAAAGATTTCCTTGAGGCAGTCGCATTTAAGCGGCTGTTTAGCAAACAAGAAGATTCTTGAAGTGGGAACAGCATGAGGTCTTGAGGAGGGAAAAACCTCAGTGTGTTTGTAAATAGAGTAGTTTGAATTTTATTGTGGTAGAAATCTTGAGTTTTAAGCAGGGAAGTAGCCTGATTCTATTTGCACTGGTTAGCATTGGGGATTCAGCAGTGAACAAAGTAGACAAATATCTGGTGGCATGCATATTTAATTCTAGTGTTTTAAGTATATTCTGGTTATTGCTCAGAGGAGAAAGGAGTGGAACAGACAAGAGTATGAAAAGACTAATAAGAAATCTAATAAGGATTCCAGTGGAGAGATGATGAATGCAGGAGTCCAGGTGAAAGATTCACCTACCCTGCAATGATTTTATGAGTAAGATGTTTTGTAAACATATTCACTGTCTTTTAGAATCAAACCAGGGCAAAATTGCAAAGTACAAAGGTACAAAATAACATACAACAAAGAGTGTACACTAATCATTAAATCAAGATATATTTATACAATATAAATTCCAGATGGATTAAAGATTTTAACATAGATAAACAAAACCACAAACTCTGGAGGACTATTTTCCCAGTCCTGGAGTGGAAAAAGCCTCTGAAAATATAATGTGAAACATGGAAACAACAAAGGAAAAAACTGATAGGTTTGACTACATAAAAGTAAAAAAATACTTCTGAAAAGCAAAACACCATAAACATAGTTTAAAAAATTAAAACAAAGCATGTTTTAGAAGCACATTTTAATTTCTGTGAGTGTTAGCGCAACATATTCCATCTAACTTAAACGCCTACTACTGTGCTCATTCAACAAAGTACAACAAATATTTATTTAACTCCTAACACATACTAAATGGTAGGGAGATCATACTAAACAAAACAGATGTGTACCACTCTTGCATGTAACTTACAGTTTAGAGTTGATACTTGTATGATAAAAGTCTTTAATAATAATCATAAATATTATATGACCAACTCTCTACATCCCCAATAAGAAATAATCTCAGTGTCTTTTTTATTAAACTCATAGTTCTATAACTATTTCCAGTGTTTTAGAAATATAATTATCACATTATAAAGTTCCAAAGTAGGGGTATGGGTATTTTTTGAAAGAGTACTTATTGTTTCTTAATTAGTCATCTTTTTAATAAATGTATTGAGCGCATACTCTGTATCAGGCTATAAAATATATGCCAGGACTATAAAGGTGAGGTGATATGGTTGTTGCTCTCAATAAACTTACAACTTAGGGGGAACACAGATTACTACATCAGTAAGTATGAAGTGGTAGGTACGCTCGATGACAGAGAACATAGGGATGGATAGGAATATAAGAAAGGGACATCCAAATCTGACTCAGGGGTAAGAAGAAAATCCATGGAGTCTTGTGGATTGATGGTGGTAAAGTTTAATCAAAATTATGAAGGACAAGTAGGTTTCAACCAAGTGAAGAAGGGAGGGGGACATTTTAGTAGAGGTACTAGAATATGCAGGGCCTCACAATAGTGAAACAACATGATGTGTTTGGGAAACTGATCAGTAATGAAGTGTTTATGACAATGAGAACAGTAAATGAGGTTAAAAGGCAGACAAGGAAGTCATGCTGAGGATTTTAAAATGTATTCTGAAAGCTATGGGAACCAATAAAGAAATTTAAGTAAGGGCTTGAGAAGAGCCATTTAAATGTAATAATCATTATCCTAGAAATAGTGTGGAAGGCTAATTAGGCGGCATGTGCATAGATGTATCCCAAAAGTGGTGGTAACAGAATGAAAGTAAGGATGGATCAGCTGTGATGCAAATAAGAAAAATCTTAAAATATAGTTGATGACCTATTGCATGGGAGGGATGGAAAGACAAATGAAAGAGAAGGGTTCAAAATGACTCCAAGTTTTCTGACCTTGAAGCTACAGTGAATAATGGTTCCATTCATGAAGAAGAAGAGCAAGTTTGAAAGTAAAGAAGATATTAATAATAATAATAATAATAAAAGAAAGTAAAGAAGATAAATTTCATTTGCTCATATTGGGGTTTAAGTGACTTGACTATCTAACTGAATATATCCAAGAGGTTATTGCATACGTGGGTCTGCAGCTCAGGAAAGATGCCTCGACTGAGCATTCAGAATTGTTACCACACAAAAGGCAACTGAAGTCTTTGGTTAAAGATCACACATGGAGAATACATTGAGTGAAAAGAATGGGTATATTAAGAGGGAGTCCTGAGAAGCCAACTTGGAGAGAGAGAGGAAGAAAAGAGACTAAAAAAGAGTAGCCAGAGGGATATAAGAGGCATCAGAAACCTTTAAGGACCACCACATAGAAATAAGCAGCTTGGAATCATCTACAAAGAACACTTAAATCTTTTAATCTAAATGACATTTACCAGATAAATCATGAAGAAGAGACAAATTTGTATTTTCATTTACTTTGTAATGTGTCAGTCCCATATTCTAAAATTCTTCCATTTGCTTTTGTGTCAATTCTATTCTAAACCTCTATTATACATTCCAGTTGCCTTCTAAAATTGTCTATTAGTCTCAAAGCATTAGAAGCAATATATCTTCATAATAAGACTGTGGACTTAAGAGCCTGGATGCCTTTGTTTTATCCCTGTTCCTTCACTTAATACTATCAAGAACTTAGCTCAATTATTTAGCCTTTATATGCCTTGGTTTCTCATCTGTACAATGGGGATAATAATAATACCTAATTCACAGGATTGTAATGAGTATTAGATTTATTAATATATGCAAAGTGATTAAAACAGTGCCTGTCACAGAGTGAGTACACAATAATTATGCACAAAGTTAATATATCAACTTTTCTCTGAAACTTTCTATTTCTATATTTATTCTCTATATTAATGGCCTTACCATTTTCCAATCACTCAGGTTACAGTTTTGGTGTTCTCCTCTCCAGTGAAATGTGAATTCTGAGGGTTGGTAGTATGCTCTCTTGTCTACTGCTCTGTTCGCACCATGTAGTGTGTCTCAAACTGAGTGTTCAATGAACATCCGTTGAATGGATGACCCATAATTATTCCTTCCCTCCCTTACTCTGATCACCTCAGCTATTAATACCTATTGATTATGCTTCTATATTATCAGTCACTTTTATATCTTTTTCAAATCTGCTACTCCATCTCTACTCTAATTCAGATTCTTGTTACCTTTAGGGTGACCACTATTAAACTTTCTAACTGGCCTTCCTATGTCCACTCTCCCTCTCCTTCGAGTCTTCCCTCCCCCTCTTCCACATTTCCCTCTCATACACACACATCTCCATTGAACATATTGCCATTAGATGACTCTTTTTTAAGAAATTCTAATTAAAATACAAACTTGTTACCCTAGAATTCAAGGCCCTTTCTGATATCACTATAACCTATTTCTCAGTGTTGGGTTCTGAATTGGATCAGGAAACTAAAATGGAAATAAATAATACAGTATTCATTGTAATGTATGTTAAGTGACAAAAACATAGTTAAGAAAATAAATATCAATATATCTTATGGGGAATGTTTATAATAAAATACATTTCTGGATAGAGCCTTTAGAGAAGGTAGAACTCAGGTAAGCAAAACAATAAGAGAAGGGTATTCTAGAAAGATAGAATATGCAAATATACAGAAATGCCTATTGTATGTACATTACCAGTAAAACTGACTTATTAAAGAAGGCAGATTCCTGGTCAAGATGGTGGCACTGGCAGACAAGGCTCACCTCCTTGCACAACCACATCAAAATTACAAGTAAAATATAGAACAACCATCACTCAGAACCATCAGAAATTAAGTTGAATGGGAGTCTGACAAATATGGAATTAAGGAAACCACATCCATCCAGAATGGTAGGAGGGCCACAGGTATGGAATAGGAAGGTCCCTCACCCACTTGTGGTAGATTAAAATTCAGAAGTGCTATCTCCAGAATGAGGAGTCCCAGCCCCATTCCACACCCCCAAGTCCAGGGTTCCAGTGCCAGGAAGAGAAGTCCCCACAACTTCTGGCTGCAGAAACCAGCAAGGATTGAGTCAGATGCCCCAATTTGTTCCTCTTAAAGAACCCACACACAGACTCACCTACATAGACTCACTCCCTCTGAGCTCCAGCACTGGGGTAGCAGCTTGAAAGACACCAGTGGTATATAGGGAGAAGCTGAAGTGTCTGGCATCAAGGTGAACAGAGGCCATTGTCCCTTTTCTGAAGCTTACCCCCACGAAGCCAGCAAGTTGGTGCCATATCTGAGACTCCAACCTGGCTAACAATGTTTGACCAGCCTTGGAGATCTCCAGAGACTCTGCTCCACTTAACTAACAGGCCCACCCAAGGTGCTATTCCAGCTATGAATGGTTGGTCTTGGCTTATGCTTCACAACTTCCTAAATCCTCTCAAACAAGCGACAACTGGCTTCAGTGAGACCTGGGCCCAGCACTAGCAGCAGCCAGCCTAGATTCATAGCTTGGCTTCACCTAAAATCTCTAAGCCCAGCACAAGTGGCAGCCATCTCAGATTGCTTTATAGCTCAGGCTGGGTGGCCCCAGGCAAAACATAGGTGGGGCTGACCTTGGCCTGCACCACATACGAAACCCCAGGGCCAGCACACCCAGTGGACAGCTACAGACCATGTCAGAGCACTACCACCCTGCCCCTGCACAGATGATTCCCCACAGAGTATGGATGTTGGTGGTAAGTGGTCACAGCTGATCCTTGCAGCTCAGTGGTCTGAGTAAATCCCTCCCATTGACCTGCTAAGAGCAACCAAGGCTCAACTACAAGAGGAGTGTATACTCAGCCTACACAAAGGGTGTACCTCCTGTACCCAGCTTGGGTGATAAGGGAGCTGTGCCACTAGACCCTACAGGATACCTACTACATTAGGCCACACTACCAAGACATGGAGTCAAAGCAGCTCTACCTAACACACAGAAACAAACATAGGGAGGCTGCCAAAATGAGGAGACAAAGAAACATGGCCCAAATGAAAAGAACAGATCAAAACCCTGGAAAAGAGGTAAACAAAATGGAGGTAAGCAATCTATCAGATGCAGAGTTCAAAATACTAGTTATTAGATGCTCAGAGAACCTAGTGAGGACCTCAACAGCATAAAAAAAAGATCTAGCTAGAAATAAAGACTATACTAATTGAAATAAAGAATAATAAATAGGGAAACAACAGTAGAGTGAATGAAGTGTAAAATCAAATCAATGATATGGAACATAAGGAAGCAAAAAAAAAAAAAAAAAAATAGCCAATCAGAACAAAAGAAGAAATAAGAATTAAAAAAATGAGGATAGTATAAGCAGTCTCTGGGACAACTTCAAGCATTCCAACATTAGTATCATAGGGGTGCCAGAAGGAGAATAGAAGGAGAAAGAATTTGGAAATCTATCTGAAAAAATAATGAAAACTTCCCTAATTTGGTGAAGGAAATAGACGTGCAAGTCCAGGAAGCACAGAGAGTCCCAATCAAGATGGATGCAAAGAGGCCCACTCCAAGACACCTCAT
The DNA here is from genome assembly GCA_039655065.1 of Glossophaga mutica. Taxonomy (NCBI): domain Eukaryota; kingdom Metazoa; phylum Chordata; class Mammalia; order Chiroptera; family Phyllostomidae; genus Glossophaga; species Glossophaga mutica. The sequence goes on from CM077306.1 coordinate 148,685,312, forward strand.
AATTAAAATGCCAAAGGTTACAGAGAAAAAGAGACTCTTAAAAGCAAGAGAAAAGCAGTCACTTAACTACAGGGGAGTTCCCATAAGACTGTCAACTGATTCTTCAAAGAAACTTTGCAGGCTAGAAGGGATTGGCAAGAAATATTCAAAGTCATGAAAAGCAGGGACCTACAGACAAGATTGCTCTACCCAGCAAAGCTATCATTTAGAATTGAAGGGCAGAAAAAGAGCTTCCCAGACAAGAAAAAAACAAAGGAGTTCATCATCACCAAATCATTATTGTATGAAATGTTAAAGAGACTTATTTAAGAAAAACAAGAAGATCAAAACTATGAACAATAAAAAGCAATAAATACATATCTATCAACAATTGAATCTAAAAAACAAACTAAGCAAACAAGAGTTACAGAGCCAGAGTCATGGATAGACAGAGTGTTTTGGTGGTTTTCAAATGGGAGGGGGTAGAGGGGAAAGGGTGAAGAAGTGAGGGGATTAAGAAGTACAAATAGGTAGTTACAAAATAGCCATGGGGATGTAAAATATAGTACAGGAAGTAGAGTAGCCAAAAAAACTTACATGCATGACCCACAGACATGAACAATGGTGGGGGAATTGCCTAAGGAAGTGGGGGTTGCTGGCTGGAGGCAGGAAAAGGGTGAAAAATCAGGACAACTGTAACTGCATAATCAATAAAATATAGTTAAAAAATAAGACAAGTTAGGAAGCATGAGGATTGAACTATAATGGAATTCAAATGGGAGTTAATTGAAAAATTAAGTAACATATCAGAAGAAGAGTTCGTTTGGTTTTGTTGTATATCTAATGTCAATAAAAAGGAAAAGGAAAAACCTGAAACATTTAGAGTTATTGAGAGCATTGATAATTATGGGGCCATGTTGACAGAGGTGTTTGGAAGCAAAACAAGATAAGCACAGATTCATTTAAGTTCCAAAAGAAAAGGGCCCCAACGGAGATATCCAATGAGGAAGAGCTTGAGCTCAAGTGAGTACTATGGGCTGAACTAGAAATTTTAACAACATCTAAACATGAAAATCAATAAGACCTTGATAAAGAAGTTAAGAGGAATTTGCAACAAAACTTGCATCCATATTGAAGACTTAAACAACAAAAGGAATCTATTATAGAAGACAGATCCATAGCAGCAGAGAACAGTTTCATTTATATCCGTGGTGAAAAAGAGCTTTCAAAGAAAATCACCTGTCAAAATTATTGGGTGGCGGTGGAGAATAGCATTGGAGACATCATAGAATAAGAGCCTAATGGAATCTTGAAGAGAATGGTGTACACAGAAACTAAATCACATTTATTTATCTTATAAGTGACTATTGAGCATCTACTAAGTGTCAGGCACTAAATTAAATACTAGAATAATAATAGGGAACAAAATAGGTAGTAGTGTCTCTAACTTCAGAAATCTGACACCATAGATGGGGAAATGAACAAATAACTAGATAGTCAGAATACAACATGATAGGTGGAGGTAAAGGTAGGGATAGTTTCATGCCTTTGAGACCTCACAGAAAGGCTTGGAGAAGTTGTTAGTGTTGTGTTGTGTTGTTGTGTTGTTGGTGTTGTTTTGAGAAAGTGATGCCCAAGCCAGACAGTGAGGATAAATTGGAGTGATCTGAGTGCTGTGTTGATGGCAGAAAGAAAAGAGTAATCCAGGAAAAGGAAACTATGTTCAAAGAAACTGAGGCATGAAAGAACATAATGAGAGCACAGAGTGGAGAGATAGGACATTAACTGAGGTCAGATTATACAGGGCCCTGTGAATTGAGTTAAGGATTTTTAATAGCTTTATCATAAGACTAATAAGGAGCCATTAAGAGAGAAGATTGCCACATTTGGACTCGAAGTTCAGAAATATTCCTCCATATGCAATGTCGAAAAAAGTTTGTAGAGGAGTAAGACTGGGTAGGGGGTGAGGAGTGGTGGAAGGAGGGAGAATATCAGGTTGGATTGAGAATAGAAGTACATGTCCTGAAGACTATTTGAAACTAAAAGTTTCAAATAGTGACGGTGGAGATACCATTATGTTGTCAACAAATGTTGACAGTGGATTTTGTTCTGCTTAGTAGGGCCCAACTAATTTTAGGTAACCTGAATATACAATGGACTATTGGAAAACTGCTGTAAAACTTTAGCCAGCAATTCTGAATGACCTGGGAGGATTAAGACGTTAAGCATGCTCTGGGGCTAGGGATTAGTACAACGGTCAGAGTGGAAGGTTATGAAACCTCATAAATAATTACATTGGAACAGCCCACCTTTAGCTTCCATTATCCAAAGATGAATTATCTAGTAGGTTTTACCTGTAATAACGGCTGATTTCAGGAAGAGAAGAGGAGTGGCAAAGTGGAGCTAGAACACCGGATTTCCAGAATTGAAATGGAGGTGGTAGAGAGGTAGGATGGAACGTTGACCATTAAAGACTGGTCACTTGAATACATAGAAGATTCTACAACATAAATTGAAGTATCCAGAAATATCATATAAAGGCAAAATATGATGATGATGATGACAGGGAATTTTGTCTCTTGTTCACTGATCTATCCCTAGAGCTGATGTGGTACACAATAGGTTTAATCAATGTTATTTGACCCCTGACTGGTGTGGTTCAGTGGATTGAGTGCCAGCCTGCAAACCAAAAGATGGCAGGTTTGATTCCCAGTCAGGGCACATGCCTGGGTTGCAGGCCAGGTCCCCAGCTGGGGACATGTGAGAGGCAGTCGTCTGATGTGTCTATCACACAGGGATGTTTCTTCCCTCCCTTTCTCTCTCTCTTCCCCTCTCTCTAAAAATAAATAATCTTTAAAAAATATTACTTGAATGAATGACTGAATTTTTTTGATAACACTTGACACACCATATCCAGACAAAGGAATAAAATTACTGTAAAAAAAGGTCCAGAAGAAGATAATGTTTCTTCAACTTTAATTTTTAAATGTAGTGTTATGGAACTTGCTTAGAAAAGAACATCTAGTATAGGGTCCAAAAGAAAAAGGTATTTTGGAACAATACACAAAATGTGAATATATCCCAAGAGCTCACAGCTCGTTGACACATTTTTCCTGGTCTGTTATGTCAATGCACAGTATTGACTATATTTAATCTGAAAGACCTAAAACAAAACAGAGTATCTTCGTCTACAGCATCATGCATGTCAATAGACTTTGGCTTTAATCCTTAGCATTGTATTTTAGCCTACAAGGCCTGTTAGGAGACATTTAACCACATACAGTCAAACAGGTTTAACTGTTTTAATGCTATCTAAATATTAGGAATTATAAACATTGATAGTAATCTACAGGTCTTAACCCCATTAAATCTACAAATACTCTCCATTTCTGTTACCTTATTTGCTGGTTGGAACAACTCTCTATAGGCAAGACAGAGGTACATTATAGATGATTAATGAATGTTTAGGGAGCTTAAAGGATTTACTCTGGACTATTTGATTAGAGGCTGAGCTGGGACTAGAAATGAGTGTGCCCTACTCAGACTAGCATTCTTTCCAGTACCCCACATAGACAAATCTCAAACCACAGTTGAGTCACATTTGAGAGCATGGCTATGGTCCTTGATGCACCAGCTTTCAGTCTGGTGGTTTAAATGCCACTTGGCTTCAGCACAGACCTTCAGCCCAGTGAACCAGTGCCGAGTCTCAGAGTGCACTGTGGAAATTTGGGTATGAATCTTAAAGCAAACATTGCTGTTTTCCAGAACAGTAGGCACTGGCATCCCTTAGTGTGCATTTTGTTCAGAGAAAGTAATTGCTCTGAGGTCAAGACAGAGCATCTTAGCCATAGATTTTTACCAGCTTTCTTTTATAGCACTGGTTCTGGGTAAGCTCATTGAGAGAAACAAGCAATCCACCTTTAAATGAACAATGTGAAAAAAGTGCAAGTAGCCACTCCCAAATTACTTCAGGAAGAACTTAAAAAATACTATGATACATAAATAAACCCATTTTCTATCCATCTGTTACATATCCCAGAAAATGATTTATTAAGGAAAATACATTTTATCCTACACCAAGAGATTTGGTTTTTAGTTCTCCTTTGCCACTATGAGACCTTGATCAAGGCACTTGCTTTTCCGGAGCTTCAGTTTTCTTACAAGTTAAAAACAAGAAATTTCTTCCCATTCTGTAATATCATCATTTTGGTATTTTAAATATTGAGATTTGATTGAAATATCTTTTTAAAACTTAACACTGAAAATATGTAGAGAATAAAAATAAATCATAGAAACATTAAATCATGTTAATACCTGTCAAAACTGGGAGTTAGTAGAAATACATTGGGAGGTAGGATTTTTCATATCTTTTTTTTTCCACTCTGAGGTTTCTTGGGTCCTTATTCATTTACCCAAGAAAGCTTAATTTAGAGTTGGCCTGATTCAGAGTCTTTAGGATTGGTTAGAAGAGTCTTAAGGGCCACTTAAATGCCACCTTCCATTTCCTGGGCAAGAGTGCTTGGGCTGGCACGACCCCACAGCCCAGCAAGGCAGCGGTGGCTGTGGTAGCAGCTGCAGAGGGGTTGCTGTTTCAGCCCCTGAAATTAGTGCCTGGAGAGCTGGGAACTCCAGTAGTCTCTGATCAGATGGTCCGGAACTGGAAATAACAGGAATAAGAAGTTCATGAAAGAGAAGGCTACAATCCCAAGGGAAATTTGCACGAGCACTACATACTGCTTTCAGCAAAAGGGATTTCTACTACCTTCCGGCTGTTAATTTCCAGGTCTTCTTCTGTTTTCTCCTGGCTATTGATATTTAATATTAAATTACATGATACCTATGTCTAGACCCACTTTGTCACCTCTCCTTTTCTCTGATTTGTAATTCACCTAATACAATATGTAGCAATTCTCTTGCTCTATTTGAAATGTCAGGCTGGAATAAATAAATTTTAAAAAATGCACAAACGAAACTTTAGTTTCTACATTGCCAGAGGAGGGGGTGTGATTTTTGCATAAGCAATTTCGGTGTACCTTCCTTTATGAAGACTCCCACATAAACCCTAGAAGGTAGAGCAGCCAGGTAGAAAGATTCAACCCCTTAAAAGCCACATGAGACTGCTCTCACAGGGGCCAAGATCTTATGGTCACTCTTTCGAGTGACCGATTAGGTGACTTGTAAAAGTTTTATCTTCTTTTTTTTTCATTTTTATTTTAATTGTTGATCTTGTACAGTTTTCTGTCTTTTACCCCGCCCCAGCCCACCACCCGAGCCCTCCCCACCTTCCTCCCATTTCCACCCCCATAGTTTTTGTCCATGTGTCCTTTATACTTGTTCCTGTAAGCCCTTCCCCTTCTCCCCTGAAATTCCCTCCCCTCTCCCCTCTGGGGACTGTCAGCCTGTTCCCAATTTCAGTGTCTTTGGTTAATTTTCAAGTGAAAGGGGAGACTATATATGTTAGTACCAGTAGTTGATTTTTGCTTTAAAAGTACCTTTTATTTTAGGGAGTAAACTATATTATGAGTCTTTAAATTGGTATTCAAAACTGACACATAACCAGCTCTATCTGGAAACTAGCAGCTAATAAATCCAGACCATGAAGCAGGGGGCTAGTGCAAATATGCGAGAAACTGATAGTCTGATTACACAGTCACTGAACCAAGTAAGAGGAAGGCTTGGGCTTATCTACATCAGGATAAAGAGCTTGAGGAGAAGATTAACCAGAGTCAGCGTTTGAGAAAGGGAACATCAGTTAACTGACTTTCTTAGCTATCTTGAGAGTATAGGTACTAAGCAAAAAAGTGAAAAGGACAATAGATATATTCGTTCTTACCAATCTTCAAGCAGTACGTATGCATTCAGTGAAGCATAATAATCTATATTTACATAACATCCAGGAACTAGTCAAATATTTTAGACTCTGAAGCCATATATCTTCCTCTGCATCTATCAACTTTCTTACTTTCCTCGGACCAGCCTGGCCTATGCTCAGCCTCTAAGCATTTGAATGCACTATTACCTTCCCTTGTGTAAAAAGCACTTCTCTCCCAGGTTTTAGTGTGCTGTTACCCATTCCTCAAAATCAGCTCAAATGCCCTTTATAAACCTGTTTTTCAAAGACTCCCTCAAGCAGAGTTGGAAACTTTTTCATTGGGGTGGTTTCTTTCCTCTTAGAGGATTAGGTACATTGTAACTAAGTGTGCACATGCTACCCGCTTCCTACATTATCTCAGAACCTGAGTTTAATTGGAGCAAAACCATTTATTAGTTATGTTTTTAGTCTCTAGTATAGGTCTGACACTTAGTGAGTACTCAATAGATACTGAAGAATGAGTTGAGAATGCAACTGAAGTGAAGTTAGAGATGGATTGGAGATACCTAGCAAGTAAATTCACACAAGTTCACAGCGTGGGTAGGACTTGGGGAAAGCTCTCATCTCTTTGTAGTACTATATTAGAAAATAGCTAAGAGATTAGTAAGTAGTATGTTTGTACTGTGACATTTTGAAGATTGCTATATTCAGAAAGTAAGATGAACTCTCTGTAACTTTTTAAAAATAAAGGCAAAGAAACAATTCTTGAACATGCTTCAATGATAAGAAAAGGAAAAATTTACTGTCTGAAGTCTCAGATAAGGACTACTCCACATCAGTGAATTCCAGGTTAATTCAGACCTTCAAGTTTCCAAAATTCAGGAATGGAACATTTAGAAGGGGGAAAAAAAAACAACTATAACTGCAATTGGAGTGATGAGTACCTCACAAACATAAAAGAATTGTAATCTCTAGTTTTCTGTCTTTTTAAAGAAAGTTTGCAAACGCTTCCACACTGCGTAATTATTGTAATGACATGAAGACCTACCACTTCTAACTTCCCATAGCTGACAAGATGGGGAGACGTCAGGAAGGCTGGGAAAAACTTACTGTTACCTCATACATTATGGGAACAGAATTCTTTAAACTGTATGACTCCACACACGTTTGATTTGAGTCTGAAGAGAAGACCAATACAATTTCACAAGAGATGAAACTTAGAATTTTTCAAACAAGGGAAAATGAAACATCACCCATGCCTGGGGAAGGCCACTGAGTCTTCCATATGTGTTTATGAACATGGGAATGATGGCTTATGCATGTTTGGAGGAGGCAGAAATACATATATTTTTGCAATTATCTTTATGTACTTTTGAGTTACAGGAATTTATGAGCCTTAACACAGAAATAAAAAATAAAAAAATAAGAAAGACATCAAGAAGAGAGCAAAACTATTCCACCGTCTTCTCTGAGCGGTGATATGCGAGAACCTGAAGGTGAAGAGACCAGGAGCTGAGCTATCCACTGAGCGGGGCAGGCATGGCTCTCTACTTGGCTTACTCCAGCAAGCACTGAGGCAGAACTTGAGAGGGAAGACGGCAGGCCTTAAAGTCAGAAATCCAATCTTGGAAGACACAGCTGCAAACACTGCTGGTTCATCAGAGGACAGGAGGAAGAGCAGGTTTGACTGGAATGGCATTTGTGCCGCTGACGGTTCTGTTGTGCTCTGTGCTGTTGCAAGCCTATAAGGGAAGCAGGACAAAAGGGCATTGATGCTCTTTTGGCTCTGTCTGAATGAGAGAAAGTTGTGTAAGGGGCCAGCAGGCGGGTAGAATGAATGGCATCATTTAGAGCCAGAAGTCAAGCAGAAGGGATGAGGCAGGAACGTTTTCATTTGTATGTTCTATCCGCACAGTCCATAGGATTGTTCCCCTTAACTTGAGAACTCAGTCAATAATAATTAAGAAGAAGGAAGAGGCACAGTTAGAAGCATGAAGTACCATTGAAAAAAACTGAACATGTGTAAAAAAAGACAGAAAAAAAAAATGGGGAAGGCATACTCATTCTGAAAGTTGGCATCAAATCTGTAAGCTTTCAGTCCAATTGAAAAGCTAAATCCAAGCTCCTTACATAAATTCTGTTTTAGTATCTTAAAGCAGACAGGATTGAGTCAGTAACTGCAGCAACTAAAGATCTTTCTTTGGTTGTTTATTTGTTTGTTTTCTTTCTAATAGGAGGAAAGGAAAAGGATAAGGTCCAGAACATCAGGCATTGCTGAAATTCTATGTTATTAATGAACAGGAGGCCCGAAAGGCAAGAAGCTCATTAGTGGCTTCTGTGGAGAAGTCTGGGGCACTCGACGCTAGGAGGAAATGGAAAAGCTGCCAGTTAACAGCAGGAACATCTAAATCATCACACTTAGAAGGGGAACTGGAAAAACAAGACAGCATTTTACCCTCCACAGAAAAATAATAGTGAAAGAAAGCCTTCATTGAGTATATATTCGGAATGTTTTAAGTCAGGCTGCTAAATAAATAGCTGCTGTTGATGAAGGCAAGAAGATAAACAGGCATTTATAACAGTCAGAAGGGCAGGGAGCATTGACTGTGGAGTAGGGAGCACCTTCAAGGCTAGATCACTAAATCAAACATAGCCAGGGTACTACTGACTCAGAAATGATCATCTGACTGCTCCTCATCTGACTGCAAATACTAGGGTCAGCCTATCAAAATATAGCACAATTTGGTGGCCTGTTCATGTCAAACAATCAATATTTATTAAACATTTACTACGTGCAAGGTGCTATGCTCGTCACTGGGGAGGGACATGAAAGTATCCCTCTTGTCAAAGCATTTCTCGTATATTTGGAGAAACACGATCTAAACTGTGAAAGAATAACCAGCAGTGCAGTTCCCAGCATAGCACTAAAATGACCAAATGATAAATATTCCAGGCGTTGAAAGGAGGGCAAGATTTGCCAGGGTGTGTGGTATTTAAGTGGACTGTTCATAGATGTAAAGTACATTTGAGCTGAAAGGGAGTTTAGAAAGCAATGTAGACCAAAGCTTTTTAGAAAAGATCAAATGAAAGTCTAAGAAGTCATAGTTTGCCCACAGTATCACAGTGACCAATCTTTTGGAGGGATTTAATATTTAAATCACAGCTCCCAAGTGTATTTCTGGAAAATTATTTAACCTATCTGCACTCAGTTCATGAATAAAATATGGGTAATAATACTAAGCACAAACTAAAGGGAGAATACAATTATTTTACAGTCATCATGTCCTTTCCCTCTATTCTAAACTCAACCTTGGAACCCTTCTAAACACAGAACACCAAACGGTCAGCCATTCCTAAGGGAACAGAATTTCCAGGGATAGTAAACAGAGTTTCTCAAGATACTGAGGAGGTTTCACTGCTATTGATGACAAATTTCTTTAGACAGATTAATAACCATTATTTTTTTGAGTTTGCAATCTAACTCCTTTCTTAAACCCAAATTATTTCTTGGTTTGATTTGTAATTTTTAACCCCTACTATGTCTCTCCATTAGTTCAAACCAATTACACAGAGATTCTTGGCAATACCTGGATAGTTCCCTAGAGTCTGCTTTAAAATGCAATTTACTTTTTCATATTTAATTATGACAAACAGCAGTCTGGTTTAAGTTTATTATATGGCATGTTATGTGGTGGGTATTTATTAACATTCTTGCATTAACTGACTGGAAGCTGAGCTTCTCCCCACCTCAGTTTTTCAGATGAGGAGGCTGAGGCCAATTATAGTTATGGTTATACTATAGTTTTAGATGCTCCTCTGAAACAACATCATTTAGTTATTTTTCATTTAACGGGCAGAGTAACTCTAGGGGTCACCAAATGTTGAATGTGGAAAAGAACCTTAGAAGGGATTTAGTTCACTCTGCTTTCTAAGGCACACTTTCCTAACACTGAGGGCCATCTTCAGAGGCAAGCTGGAAGTTAGCCAGCCCCTTTATTCAGCAAGACTGAATTAAAAGCATGTTTATCACATGAAGAAAACTCTAAACAGCTGAAGCAGGGACACCTGTGAAAGAGAGTTCCCACCTATTCAATAATCTTCTGTAGGGAGGCCATCAGCTTCTAACCCAGTTTGGCACAATATTATATTTGTGTTCAACATTCTGAGAGTGGAAGAACCTCACTGGACTGGAGAAACCTTAATTCTGAGTCATAAACATCATAAGTAAAAGGAAGTAGAAATGTGAAAATAGTTGAGACTAAACATGCCTGCCTTACACGGTGCAGAGGGCATGTTTGCAATGCAGGAACACCCAACTCCAGAAAGGAGATGTTGGAATGGAGCAGGCATGGATGATGGTTCCTTCCAGACTATTTAATGGGAAGATTACGTGTTGTATCCAGCTTCAGAATGGAGGGAATCTAAAGGACTTGCCAATGAAATGCTGATGGAGTGCTCGGCTGCAGACCATTATTTATCTCCTTTGATTCCCCAAAGTATAAATAATCAAAATGATACATAAATTTAATTGCCGGTGTCATGTAGTTATTTTTGAGGAACGGCCACAAATCTCAGATCTGGTATTTAACAAACAACTCAGGCTACCTACTCAGACTAAACACATAGTGTGTTTTCCAGGCTGTAATTTTATAAAAACAAAATATCTTTAGAGAGAGAACAAGCTAGTACTATTGCTTTAAAAATCACTTTAGGAAAGTTTTCTTACTAAACTAAAATAAAACGCAGACAATCTAATCCATTTTGCTGGCTGGTCCTGATCCGCCCTGTTGTGCCATGTTATTACCTTCATTTCTTTGACAACCCACACAAATGTCTTCCCTCTGACAGTCTCTGGGAGCTGATTAACTCTTCTCTCTCTCTGGCGGGGATTTGCTCCTCCAAGAACAGAGGTTTGTAGATATGTTGGTTCTGGACTACCTTACACTGTTAAAAATTACCAAGGCCCTAAAGACCATATGTTACGTGCATTATATCTATCTATAGTTACTGCATTGGAAATTAAACATTTTATAAAAAATTGGAAACTTTTTATAAAAATCACTGTATTTAAAAACAAAACAAAATTTATTGAAAAGAGTAGCTCTGTATTACATTTTTGCAAATCCCAGGTTAACAAAGAAAGCTGGATTCTTATATTTACATCTATGTTCAATCTGCTGGGTTATGCTGTTTTAGTTAAAGTGTATAAGAAAATCCAGCCTCATACAGATACGTAAATAGAAGAGCATTTTAATGGCCTTTTCAGATAATTATGGATACCCTTCTAACATTCCATTGAAACTCAAATAGTAGTAATTTCTTAAAGATTATTCGAAATGTGAAATCTGACATATTGGTTTGGCCAAAAAGTCTGTATGGTTTTTTCCATAAAATAAAAGACACATTTTTCATTTTCACCTATAACTATTGATTCGGATATTTTGAGTATGTCAGCCATTTCCCACGTGGTGTAATGTTGATTGTTCTCAATTAATGTCTCAATTTGATCGCTATCAACTTCAACTTGTCTATCTCACCATGGAGCATCGTCCAGAGAGAAATATCCAACATGAAACTTTGCAAACCACTTTTGACATATTTGATCAGTCATAGCACCTTCTCCATACACTGCAAAAATCTTTTTCTGCATTTCAGTTCTGTTTTTACCTTTCTTGAAATAATAAAACATAATATACCCAAAAGTTTCATATTTTCTTCCATCTTCAATATTAAAATGGCTATGAAAAATTAACCAATTTTGATATCCTTTTTAAATGCATGCTGATATGACAGCTGTCACAATACAATCTAACAAAACTGTTTCAAATGAAGTTAAAGACAACTAAGTGCTAGTAGAGCCGTGTTATTGAAAAACAAACCAAAAAAATTTGGCCAACCAAGTATCATATCGATGAACTTTTAATATTCTGTTACACTGAAATCTATCAGTCTGTCTTTTATGTATGATTTTATAAGGTCACTCGTTGGTCCTTTACAGTTGTTATACAATATTAAAAATCACATACATTATAAGATCACAGTCTCATAGAAAAGTCAAAGTATTACGAAGTTTTCAAGCTCATGGTTGTGGATATGTTTTCCAAAATTCTAAGTTTTGCTTTAAAATTTTCATTTCATCACTGACAAGAAATATTGTCAATTATTTTTCTTGAAGACATAGGCTCACTTTGTTCATTTTTGATAAAATATAAATATGTTTGTCTATCAAATATTCTTTCAGACAAAAATGGTGTTCCCTGAAAAAAGGAGCTAGTTCAGCTTACAACCCAAACAATTGTGCAAATAATTCCCCTGGAGAAAACCACCACACTTTGATATGCAGAAGTGATTTATGTGTACTTATCCTAGAATATTAAAAAGATGTGTACTCAAGGGTCAAGACAAATTTAGTAATTTGTTCTGTTTAAGCAAGGATATATTAAGGGAAGCTGCTTTTTAAAAAAGTTTGTTTGTTTACTGTGAATATTTGGTGGTGAAAAATACAATGACAATCAGTACAGTTTTGAGCCATTGCCTTGATTTGTTCTAAGGCAACAGAAGTTTTACTCACCATTGCTTTCACCCCACCAATGCAAATGTAACACCATGAAAAATGCAAAAAATGTCTTAAGTATTGTTATGAAAATAATTTTGACCTGGCAGACACCCTAAAATTGCCTCAAGGACCCTCAGGAGTCCAAAAAACAAACTGTGAGAATTCCTGTCCTAGAGAACCTTAACAAATTTTGCAAGTGCATGTAATTAAGTATAAAAGGAAGACTATGCAAATTGGTAGAAATCATTTAAAAAAAAATTATAAGTGCTTTATAATAAAGCCAATGAAAACCTCAAGATATAGGGATGTTGTGTACTCAAAACAAAACCTGTACCCTTGCCCCACAATTTTTGCTCATAACTGTTTTTTTTAATTTAATCCTGTATTTTTTTCCATTACCATTTATTCTTTTTGTACATCCCTCCCCAAGCAATCACCACAGTGTTGTCCATGTTCATGAGTCCTTTTTCCTTTTCGCTCAATTCTTCTACCCTCTTATGACCCCCCCAGTAGCTGTCCTTCTATTCTCCATCTATGAGTCCATCCCATTTCCCTTATTAGTTCAGTTTGTTCATTAGATTCCACATATGAGTGGAATCATATGGTATTTGTCTTTCTCTGACAGTATTATTTCACTCAGCATAATGTTCTCCAGGTCCATCCATACTATCACAAAGAGTAACAATTTTTTATGGCCAAGTAGTATTCCATTCTGTAAATGTCTCACAGTTGTTTCATCCATTCATCTACTGATGGACACTTGGGCTGCTTCCATATCTTGGCAGTTGAAAATAATGCTGCAAAGAACATATGGTGCTTATATTTTTTTGAATTAGTGTTTCAGGTTCCTTCAGATATATTCCCAGTAGTGGGATAGCTTGATAGAAAGGCAGCTCTGTTTTTAAATTTTTGAGATATCTCCATACTGCTTTCCACAGTGGCTACACCAGTCTGCATTTCCACCAATAATGGAAAAGGGTTCCCCTTTCTCCACATCCTTGCCAGCACTTGTTGTTTGTTGATTTATTAATGATAGCCATTCTGACAGGTGTGAAATGATATCTTATTGTGGTTTTTATTTGCATTTCTCTGATAATTAGTGACATTAAGCATCTTTTCATATGTCTATGGGCCATCCATATGTCCTCTTTGGAGAAATGTCTATTCAGGTTCTTTGCCCATTTTTTAAATTGTGGTGTTTGTTTTTTGTGTGTGTTGAGTTTTGTAAGTTCTTTATAAATATTGAATGTTAACCCCTTACAGATGTATTGGTGAATATGTTCTCCCATTCAGTGGGTTGTCTTTTTATTTTGTTGATTGTCTCCTTTGCTGTGCAAAAACTTTTTAGCTTGATGTAGTCCTATTTATTTATTTTTTTCTTCTGTTTCCTTTGCTTGAGAAGATACATCCTATAAAATATTGCTATGAACAATGTCTGAGATTGCTGCCTATGTTTTCTTCTATGATTTTCATGGTTTGGGGTCTAACATTAGACCATTTTTATTCTTCTGATCCATTTTTATTCTTCTGTGTGGTATTAGAACATGGTCTGGTTTCATTTTCCTGCACATATCTGTCCAATTTTCCCAATACCATTTATTGAATAAACTATCTTTAGCTCATTGTATGTGCTTGCTTCCTCTATCAAATATTAATTAACTACAAAGATGTGGGTTTATTTCTGAGCTCTCTATTCTGTTCCATTGATCTGTGTGTCTGTTTTTATGCCAGCACCATGCTGTTTTGATTATGATGGGCTTAAATTATAGTTTCATGTTAGGTAACATGATTCCTCCAACTTTGTTCTTTCTTCTCAGCATTGCTGTTGTTATGTGGGGCCTTTTGTTGTTCCGTATAAATTTTTGAAATATTTGTTTTAGTTCTGTGAAGTATGTCACTGTAATCTTAATAGGAATTGCATTGAATCTATAGATTGCTTTGGGTAGTATGGACATTTTGATGATGTTAATTCTTCCTATACATGAACACGGTATGTGCTCCCATGTATTTGTCTCTTCCTCTAGTTCTTTCTTCAGTGCCTTATAACTTAATTACCTGAATACAAGTCTTTTACATCCTTAGTTAGGTTTATTTCTAGGTATTTTATTCTTTTTGTAACAATTGTGAATGGGATTGCTTTCTTAATTTCCCTGTTAGCTTGTTATTGTCATATAAATGCAAATGATTGCTGGTTGTTAATATTGTATTCTGCTACTTTGCTGAATTCATTTATCAGTTCTAGTAGTTTCTTGGTGGAACCTTTAGGGTTCTCTATGTATAGTATCATGTCATCTGCAAATGATGACAGCTTTACTTCTTCCTCTCCAATTTGGATGCCTTTTATTTCTTCTTCTTGTCTGACTGGTGTGTCTAAGACTTCCAGTACTATGTTGAATAAGACAGGTGAAAGTGGACATCCCTGTCTTGTTCCCAGTCTTAAGGGGAACACTTGTAGCTTTGCACATTGAGTATGATGCTGACAGTGGGTTTATCATATGTGGCCTTTATTATGTTTAGGTATGTTCCCTCTAATCCCACTTTGCTGAGAGTTTTTATCATAAATGAATGCTAGAACTATCAAATGCTTTTTCTGCATCTATTGATATGATCATGTGTTTTTTTATCCTTCATTTTGTTTACACGGTGAATCACATTTATTGATTTGCAAATGCTGTACCAACCTTGCATTTCCAAAATAAATTCCACTTGATCATAGTGTATGATCTTTTTGATGCATTGCTGTATTTGGTCTGCTAATATTTTGTTGAGGATTTCAGCATCTATATTCACGAGGATTTTTGGCCTGTAATTTTCATTCTTTGTAAAGTCTTTATTTGCTATTGAAATTAAGATAATGTTGGCCTTGTAAAATGAATTTGGGAGCCTTCCTCCTCCTGAATTTTATGAAATAGTTTGAGAAAGAGTGGTGATAGTTTTTGGAATATTTGGTAAAATTTACCTGCGAAGCCATCTGTCCAGAGCTTTTGTTTCTTGGGAGTTTTTTGATTACTACTTCAATTTCTCTACATGTAAACTGCCTATTCAGATTCTCTGATTCTTCCTGATTTAGTTTTGGAAGATTGTATATTTCTAGGAATTTATCCATTTCATCTAGGTTGTCCAGTTTTTTGGCATATCGTTGTTCACAACATTTTCTTACAATCTGTTGCAGAGCATTCTGCCTGGTTTCAGGAGCTGTAAACTGTGGCAGACCCTTCTGCGTGGTGTGGGCCCAGCTCCCACTCAGAGAAGCACAGGACCCACGCACACAGATAGGTTCTCTCCTGGGTAATCAGATTTGCAATACACCTAAGCTGCTTTTTGCTGAAAACTGCCTCACCCTGCAAATGCTTACTATGACTTCCTAAAATCCATGCTAAACCTTGCAGGGACCAGTGTAACCAGCTCAACCACTTTTGCCTTTTCATTTGCTAATATCCTTCTTCTGTGATGTGATTAGGGGCATTGGCTCCTTTGTTGTAAGTAGTGCATAGTGAGTGAGGACCATCTTGTAATGTGAAAAGATATAGAAAAAAGGCCTGTCATGGCAGAGGCCAAGGCTCTTGCTCCCCTTGAGAGAAAAGCCATGCTGTTGTCCTTTTTCCTCCACTGCATTCGGTAGTCCATGTGTATGTTTTTATTTCATCCTTAATGACATGAACACTGCTAGCTGGTGTCCACATCAGTAACCCCCACCCCATGGCTAGGCTGAGTAAGAGCCCAGGGGACCCATTTCATCTGGGTCTGTTCTGTCATGAAGACCTAAGCCACTAAGGAGACAAAGCTTATCTCCCTGGCAGGAGCCGCTTCTGCCTCATCCATCTCTGGCCCCAATGCTTGGTCGGTTAGCCAATGACGGGTAAGACTTCTCAAGGGAGGAGCAACCCAAGCCAGGCACAACCACTTGGAAGGCCCTCATGGAAGGACTTGGGGGGCTGCAGCAAAGAAGGGGTGATGGACCCTCACCCCCCAGCTATTCTAACATAGCCTGAGTCCCCATTTCCATCTGGGAGATGTCTTCCTTATCTCTTGCTTCCTGGGCCTAATTGGCTTAAAGCCTGAAACTATGAGGACCAGCAGTGCAGCCCTGTGCTGGCCAGAGCAGTTCCCCAGGTAATCGGACATAAGAAAGAATTCGTAAAGTCCTGTGAAACCTGCTTTGTTTACTAAGAGTGCTCTCATTTAAATGAAAAGGGTCCAAGGAGGAAATGAGTAGGTCTCCCAAAGTTTTGCAACCCCCTTTCCTGACAGACACTGACTCAGATTAAGCCCTCAGATTTCTTTGAAATGTTATCCATTGTTTGATCCTTGCTGCCTGACATTGATTGATGAGCTTTACGTATATTCCTGTGTATTATGAACCTAATAAAAGCCATTGAGGAAGGGGCTCTTGGTCCTTCTCCTTTGAGAGATCGACCACCTCTCCTCCCCAAGCAGATCATGTCTTGGTAGTTTTATTCTCATCTGTGATGGACAGATGGGCTCTGCGGGCGGAGCCCCCCCACGACAATCCTTCGTATTTCTTGGGGTCAGTTATTATTTCTCCTCTTTCATTTCTGATTTTGTTTAAATAAATAAAATTTGTGTCCTTTTTTTATATGTCTGGTTAAAGCTTTATCAATCTTGTTTATCTTTTCAAAGGTTCAGTTCTTGGATCCATTGATCTTTTCTACCATTATTTTAGACTGTTTCATTTATTTCTACTCTGATCTTTATTATTTCCTTCCTTCTGCTCACTTTGGGCTTTGTTTGTTATTCTTTTTCAAGTTCCTTTGAGTGTGAAGTTAGATTGTTTATTTGAGCTTTGTCTTGTTTTTTGAGATAGGCCTGTAATGTATCAATTTTCCTCTTAGGATTGCTTTCCCAGTGTCCCAGTGATATTGGATTGTTTTGTCCTCATTTTCATTTGTTTCAAGTTATCTTTTTATTTCTTCTTTGATCTTATTGTTGAAGCATTCATTGTTTATTAACATGTTTTTTAGCTTCCATGTCTTTGTGTGTTTTTCAGTGTTTTTATTGTGTTTGATTTCTAGTTTCATAGCATTCTGATACGAGAAGATGCTTGATATGATTTCAAACTTCTTAAATCTATTGAGACTTGTTTTGTATCATAACATGTAGTCTATCCTAGAAAACATTCCAGGTACACCTGAAAAGTATGTATATTCTACTGCTTTGGGATGAAATGTTCTGAAGATAATCAATTAAATCCATTTAATCTAGTTTGTCATTTAAGGCCACTGTCTCCTTATTGATTTTCCTGTTGAAGGTCTATCCATTTAAGTCAATGGGGTGTTAAAGTCCCCAACTATGACTATATTTCTGTCCATCTCGCACTTTATGTCCATCAAGACTTGCTTCACATATTTAGGTGCTCCTACATTGGGTGTGTAAATGTCTGCTAGAGTTATATCCTTTTTGGGGGTTGTTCCCTTTACAATTATGTAGTGCCTTTCTTTATTTCTTACTATAGCCTGGGTTTTAAAGTCTGTTTTGTCAGATATAAGTACTGCTACCCCCGCTTTTTTTTCCTTTCCATTTACATGAAGTATGTTTCCATGTCTTTACTTTTAATCTGTGTATATCTTTAGATCTGAGATGGGCCTCTTGGAGGCAACATATATATGGGTCTTGTTTTCTTATCCATTCAGCTACCCTATGTCTTTGGTTGGAGCATTTAACCCATTTACATTTAAGGTGATTATTGATAGGTATATATTTAGTGCCATTTATTGTTAGACCCTTTTCCTTTTTTCTTTCACTTTTTTTTCTCCTTTCTCTTCTTAAAGTAGGCCCTTCAACATTTGTTGCAGTACTGATTTGGTGTTAATAAACTCCTGTAGCTTTTTCTTGTCTAGGAAGCTCCTTATTTCTCTTTCATCTCTAAATGATAGCCTTTCTGGGTAAAATAACTTTGGTTGTAGATCCTAGCTTTTCATCACCTTGAAAATTTCACACCACTCCCTTCTGGCCTGAAATGTTTCTTTTGAGAAATCAGATAATCTAATTGGTTCCTCCCTATAGGTAACTACCTGCTTTTATCTTGTGGCTTTTAGGATTCTCTCCTTGTATTTAAGTCTTGCCATTTTAATTATGACATCTCTTGGTGTAAGCCTCTTTGGGTCCAAGCTCTTTGGGACTCTATGAGATTCCTGAACTTGTATATCTTTACCCTTCACCAGGTTAGGGGAGTGTTCAGTCATTAGTTCTTCAAATAGGTACTCAATCCTTTGCTCACTTTCTTCTTCTGGTATTCCCATGATACAGATGTTGTTATGCTTCACATTGTCCAAAACCTTTCTTACGGTCTCCTCATTTTTTAAAATTCTTTTTTCTTTTTGCTATCCTGATTGGGTGTTTTTCTACCTTGTCTTCCAAAAAAGTGATTCTATCCTCTGCTTTATCTAACCTACTATTTATTCCTTCCAGTGTATTATTTATCTCACATATTGTGTTCTTTATTTCTGAGTGGTCTTTTTTTATTTTTTATGGTTTCAATGTATTTTTTCATACTCTTGAGTATCCTTATAATCATTATTCTAAACTTTCTATCTAATAAATCACTTGCCTCCATTTCCTATAGTTCTTCTTCTAGAGAATTCTCTTGTTCTTTCATTTGGAGCCTGTTTCTTTGTCTTCCCATATTGGCTGCTTCTTTGTATTTTCTGCCTTTGTTGTTAAACTAATCAGTGTTATAGCCTTAAGTCATAATAAGCAGCCTGACTTAAGCACTACAGGGAGAGGCAGAGTAATTCCTACAGGCGGGGCTATTGCTTCCCCTCAGGCTGAGGCAACATGGAGAGGAGTGGTCTGCCTGAGAACAGTGGCTTCTGCAGCATGGGGAATGACTCTGCATAGAGATCCTTGTGGCTGTTCCTTCAGTTCTCTCCCCAACCCCAGATTCTCCTCAAGCATCTCTAGTCCACTCTACCCTCCTTCTGTCACAGCTCAGGATAAGTAGCTGCAAATGAAATTTTGTGCATTGGCCCTTTGAGAGGCCTATGCAGCTTCAGCCATCGCTTCCTGGTAGACAGAAACCCTAGTGCTTTTCACAGCTGCATGTTATCTGGGTTCCTTTTCATCCTGGTGCTGAAGACTGTGGAGCCCAGCTTGGGTCTAACACCCCATACCTCATGGGGGAATCCGAGCCACTGAAATATCCCTCTGGAACTTCAGCTGCCACCTGTGGGAGCCTAGCCAGCCCTCCATGCCTCCTCCACACTCCCTACCAGTCTTGTTGTGTTAAAATGTTTCTTCTGTCTGTCCTTGGTTATAAGCCTTCTCCCCAGCTAGTGTTCAGTTGGTTATTCAGGATGATTTCTCTACAACTTAGTTGTAATTCCAGTTTGGTCATGGGTTAGTGTAGCTTGTACTTACTCCTCTGCCATCTTGGATCGAGCTCATAACTCTTGATTACTTAAATTTCTCTGTGCCTCAGATCTTATAAGATATAAAAATAATAAAAGCACCTATATCATAGGATTGTTTGGAAGATGAGATCATTTAAAGCCAGCATAATACTTAACACAGTGCCTGGCACACAGTAAGTGCATAATAGATTTTATTGCCTATTATGTTTTCTATTATTCCCCATTATCCTTAATTTCTTTTTGTGTTGCTCAAAATGAATACCTTCATTTATGGGCATTCCAGACATTACTTTTTTCAGAATTGTAAGTTCTTCATAGAGGACATCTCTGATTCACATGTGTGAGATTATAATACTTTTCTGTGTTAAAAATATAGCTGATTTATTCTTCTTAAGTGTTCCTACATCACAACACTGTATGATAAATTTTTCCTGAAAGATTAAAAAAAATAAACTCTGGGGAGGGCTGGGGCAGTGGGCCAGGATGGGAGTAAAAGACAGAAAACTATACAAGAACAACAATTAAAATAAAAAATAAAAATAAAAAAAACAAAACTTCGTACTGTCAAGGCAAAATTTGAAACAAATTCAGACAGCCTATATAATGAAAGTCTACTGTATTTATCTATAGGCAAAAGACAAAGGACCTTGTGCAGAATGATTGTTAACTAGGATTGAGGAAACTCATGGTGAAAGAGTATGTGACTTTCATTATACAGATCAAAATTTTAATGGCTGAATGACATAAAAATATCACTCTTGACATGGCTTGGCATTTTCCTTTATTAGAAAAATATTTTTAAGTAGTTAGGAAACAACACCATTAGCAAAAATAGTTTATTTTGTAGAATATTACTCTGGGTGCTGGCTGACACATGATGAGACATACTACTCAGTACAAATTCCCCAGGCTGAATGAAGGCTTTGAATTTGAATGAATGTTCACATACTTCACAAAAATATTGCCTTCCTTCTGGCATGGACTTTGAGAAATACCTCTGTCAGTGTTTACACAGTTTTAGGAAGGCTCCATGGTTTATGATCAGATTAGCCTATTTTTCTCCTAGTGCATGGCTCCTGAGTCCACATGTGGTAAGTGTTTCTCCGAGAGCAGTAATAAGTGAAGCCTGTGCTTCAAGAGTTCCTGCAGTCATGAGTAATCAAAGTCAAATAAAATCAATGAGTTTGAGAGAGACTAGATTTCAGTAGGGATCTTATTTTAGCAAGCTAGATGACACAAAAGAAAGACTTGGGTTTCTACACTTCAAACAATGTTTGAAAATATATCCTCTCTACTCCACTCCCCTATCTATATGAGTTTTAGGCAAAAAAAAAAAAAAATGTATATGTTAAAAATGAAAGCCAGATATAAAATTGGGGCAGTGCAAAATGTAGCTAAGACTTCTTTGTCCCTGCCACATGCTTCTGAGCTGTTCTTGGCCTTGAAATTGGGCAAAACTGAGCCAATGGGAAGAAAGCCAAAAGTCTAGTAGTTGTGGTCATGTGTGAGTATGGATGATGATGTGTTATCTAATCAGTTTATGGATGTTGAGCCACTTAGGAATACCTTTGGTAGAACAATATGAAGAGCTATGAATAATGAATATCAATGGCTAGAAAACATTGTGGGAACACATCTGTCTAAACACAGCCTATCAAAATGTCTTAATATGCACTTGGCTATATTCAATGCACTTACACATTGATGTGTAACACTGGTTAATGGTGTTCATTTCAGCAACATCACTTTGTGTAGAACATGAGATTAAGAAGGAGCCACCACAAGAGGCAATACTGCGTGGAGCAGAAGTAGGTTTACAGTTTTTCATATGGAGAATAACAATAATTAATAAATAATACAAATATAAACTCTGTGTTTTGTGTGTTGATAAGTGCAAATCTACTTTTGCTCCCACCCTGTATGTATTAAAGGAAGAATGACCAGTGGGCAGGTTGCTCTTAGCTATAGGAAAAAAGGAGTATGAAACTTTGCCATATACCTCTAACAGCAGCAACATTTCTTCTAAAAGATCCATGAATACAGGTGAATGAGTGAGTGAGGTGAATAAACAAAATGATCACGTGTAGCCCAAAAGTAGAAAACCTAGGCATTTTTTGCAGCTTGCACAGGTACTGCAACGAAAAATTCTCTCTCTTATTTAGTTTCTGCAGACACTTGAGCTGAACTTAATCCTTGCATAAAGTGACAGCTGGAAGTAGTATTTCACTTTTATAACTTTCAGAACATTTCTTGCTGTCAAGTGTTTGGGTTTGTGCCCATGTTTGTTTTTGCACCTCCTTGTGCTACACAGCAACCCTGCCTTCTCCAGGCCAAGGCCAGACAGAGTCTTGGAGGCAAGTTCCAAAGGCTGACAGTGCCAGGTTTCAGATAGGAGGAGGCATCTTGCCTCTGTCTCTCTCTTCTTTTCTGGTGGCTGGGAGAGTGATTTCTCTGCAATATGTCATTTGAAACTATGCCTAGCTTTTACTAAAGATAAGCAAGCTTCCAGCCCTGAAAGAATTGGGAAGACACAGGATTCAAGAGCCCAGGAAATGTTGGGAGGCTTATTCCTCACCCAATCGTGTGCTTCTGAGAAGAGTCAACCATTCCCAGTTACCATCTTTCCATTTCCAGGACCTCTGGGCATTCCAATGAGGGAAGAAGGAAGGAAAGAAGGAAGAGGAGGAGAAATAAAGGCAAAAGTAAAATAATAGTCAAGAGTAATTGATAGAATAAGAAAAGTGGTTAGACTTTTCAGTAACAAGAGTAAGAAAGAAAACCAAAGAGATACATGCTAAGTACGTTAGCTTATTTTGTAAATGCCAAAATTAAGACAACATTACTTTTAAAAAACTATGGAAGCCTTTGTTAGTATTAAACTTTAAGACATAAAAGTTTACCTCTTTAAATAAGTTGGCTTCCCCTTTGTGCAATTTACAAAGTATTTAATAACTCTGCCTTTGATACTATATTAGCATTAAATATAGCAGGTGTGAGTTACAGTGGAAATTGTTAAAAATGAAATTCTGGGAACCAAAAACCACAATCCTACAGCTTCTCATTTCCTCCCCATTCTTACTATCAAAAACAGACTTCACACCATCTTTAGAAAATTTTAAGTGCCTACTCCCTTCTGTTCTAATTACCCTCTGCAAGCATCATCTGGATATTTTCACCTTTGTAAATGTCTCCTAAACGGTTGTTCAATTAAAAGTAAAGCTTATCATTATGGCCTACCAGATCCATCAGCTAGCTGTTAATTCATTCATCATTTATTGTATACCTAATGTATGTCAGGCATTTGAGAAGTGTGGGGAATATAGAGATGAAAGTTGGGCTTCTACTGTGGAACAACACAGTTTTGGAGGAAAAACTTATATGAACATGGCCTTTCACCACTCAGTGTTTTAAGTGCTATGGGACCATGAAGATAAGACCTCTAAAACCCAGAGCTGAAGAATAGAGAAGGCTTTTGGGGACAGATGATGATTAGGTTGATTGTGAAATAAAAAATGAACATTATCCAGGTGAATAAAATCCATCTCCAGGGGACAGCATGTACAGAAGCATAGAGGCAAGAGAGAACATGGTTCAGTGAACTAAAAGAGGAACGCCATGTCTGGAGTATAAAGGGTATGTGACAGGTGATGAAACCAATCCATTACACAGGGGACCGCTAAGAAGAGCCTTGCAAAGAGTTTGTATTTTAACTCTAATTTGATGTGGTGACATCAAAGATTTTGAGTAACAGAACAAAAATATAATTGTTGTATTTTAGAAAGATTTCTTAGAAGTCAAATGGAGAATGGATTGATGTGGGAAGACCGATACAGAAGCTATTAAGAAACCTGGTAGATAAATAACAAGGACTTGGGTTATAGCTTCAATGATGGGAGGGGAGTGTGAAAGGAAAGATATGGGAAGATGATATTTAGAAACAGAACTGACAACATCTGGTCTCAAATTGTATAGGGAGCCATCACTGAAAGAGAGAGAAGTCAAATAAGATTCCCAGTTAATGATTTTGTGATTTTGAAGAATGATCAGGTCTGAAAGGAGAGACAGACTCTATTGTGAATGACCTTTGTATGTATAAGTCTATGCTGCAGTGCATGTACTTTAGCAGGAGGTACATATATAGTAGTCATCAGCATATTAACTACACACATGTTAGTTAAAAACTTGGTGAGTGGATGAGATTTACATGGGTTAAATACCTGAAATCAATAATAATCTGAAGTGATTTAAAAGAGTGATATCATGGAAGCCAAGGGAGAAAATAGTTTTAAGAAAGAATTGGCCAACAGTGTTAAATACAGCAAAGGTGTGCTGTGAGATAAAGCCTGAAAACATTGTTGTTTTGGCAACTCTTTAGTCTTTCCATGATAGCTTCATTTGAATGTTAGGGGTAGAAATAAGAGTATATGAAGTTGAGTGAATGAAAAGCCAGATATGGAGAAAAAGTGAGTATAACATTTGAATCATCCAGGATAGACTAGGTTATGCTGCAGGAAGAAACAACTCTCAAATCCAGTGGCTTAACACAGCAAAGGTTTATTTTTCATTGTGCTACATGTCTAATGCAGATTATCAGTGAACTCTGCTCACCACAGAAAGCTCTGCTCAACACATGCATTTACAATCGTTGCAACAAGAAAAAGAGAGAATTGCTGTGTCTCACAATGGCTGTTCAGTGCTTTATCCTGGAAGCAATAACTGCCACTTCACCCTTATTTCACTAGCCAAAGCAAGTCACAAGGCCACACAAGGCAGAGAAATGCAATGCTACCACATGCCCAGAAAGAGAACGAGGAGATTTGTGTACAGTCCTCACGAGGGAATTAGAGTATCACTAGCTACAAAGGACTACTAAGTTTGAGAGCAGATTTTGGTTTGGCTGGTTTTAAGATGGAGCACAGAATGGCACTCACTGGTGAAATGCATTTCCACAGCTCACACTCTGTGCTCTGGTTGCACGATGCACCCAGTAAACACCATTCATGTCTAACCTCTCTACAGGAACATCCTTCCTACTATACTGTATTGGGTACAACTTACTTCACCTTCAAAACTCTGCTCAAGAATCACTTCATGCATGAAGCTTCCCTTTAATGAGACTACTCATGTCTGATTTTACTTAGGTAAGTATATTTTGTTATGTTTCCACTGTTGGCTTATTTGTATATTTTTCTTGGATTTTAGAGTCATTTCCCCTAAGTCTTTAAAGGGCAAGAATGTTTCCTTTTGTTTTCTTTCTTTCCATGGGGTAACCAGCCAGAAGGTATATACTCAGTCTGTGATGTTGGCTAAAAATTGAATGGTTTCTCCACAGGCAGAGAAGACCCTTCTGCAAAGTTCTTTGGATCTGACTAACCTCTGAGCGCATAGAATCATACATACAATGGTTTATGAAGAAAACTGAAGCATGTTTTTTTCCATGGCTGAACAGGCAGGAAACTCAGCAGCAGTGCCCTAACTCTGGAAACTCCACCCACGTACTGGCACCATGGTAATTTTGCTTAATCTGCTTTCTGGGACTAGCCCAAACCTGTCAAGTTCTCACTTTAAAAACTTGCAGATGCATCTACCACATATTTATGCACTTGCATTCATATGCAAAGAAGTTGCTACCAAAATGAGATACCTCATCAAGCAAGCTTACAACTGTGCCTTTGTATGATAGCAGATTTATTCTGATTTGCCTTCATTCTCTCATCTGGTCCTCCAGAACCATGGCCATACATGTGCAGAGTACCTCTCTAGGTACAGAGTACAGTCATTTCTGTGCGATGTATGCCAACTGGCTCCTAAGCATCAAACCCATAACCTAGACCTCATTAGCATGATCCAATCTACTGAACTAAATGTCCACAGATATGCAAACTCACGAGGACTTTGGAAGTGAAACAGGTGCACATGCATTTTGGTAAGGATTTCCATTATGCTCAGAACTGAAAATTTAGAGTCAGTCATTAAATTATTGAGCCAGGAGTCGCAGAAACCACCCACACACAAAATAAATAGGTCAATACATAACCCAAACAGACCAGAAAGGCTTTTTAAAGAAAAGGAAAAATCTCTGTTGAGAAGTGTGTTTAATGGGAAGATGAGTTAGGCAACAAAGACATTGTATGATTAGGGAAAAGCTAAGCAACAGCTATTTGGATGTATCCTGAGGACAAAGTAGTATCTATTGTGATCCAGTGAAGCTACTAAATACCTTTTTCACAGAGGTGAGAAAATGTAGTTTTTGACACTGCTAATTTCAATTCTTGATTCGGGGTAGCAGTAGAAACACTACAGAAGCCTTGCAGCCAAATTGTAATCATAAATAATTTTCCTCTCAAGTCAGTTGACTCCATCTGGCACTTATCATCAGCTTATAGGTCAGCATAAATGTTTTTATAATGAACCATAAAATGGCAAAAGTATAGTCTAGACTGGCAGTCAGAAATCCTGCTGCTTTCTCTCAGTAACTAGACTGACTCTAACTCTGGATAACTGGCCAAAACTGATAATATCAACTCCCAGACATGTTAGGTGGGGACAGGATCTTACATTTTAAGTGGTGTACATTGTAAGAATGTACTCAGGACTGGCTGTTCTAGGACACTAATTGGTTCCCTACACAATTGCTGGTTGTCCCTCCCTACGCCCACTTCTACTCTCTAAGCACACATTTCTTTTTCTTCTTTGTATTCCCCTCTACTCCTGCCTACTCCTGTATTCTAATTCTCTCAGTTATTCTCCAAACTGATACATTTTTGTCCTGCTAGGGGTACCTATTGCTAAACTTCTCAGGAGGGTTGAAGAGGTTACTATCCATTATCTATAGTGAGGAAGCTACTATAGATAAATAGAAGCTCTACCAGGTCAAAAATCATGTCTGCCTTACACATAGTGGGCATTCAATCAATGTAGACATGTCATGTTTAATATGTTTTCAGTAGTTGAAACATATTTCTTTTAAGTTTTCTGTTGAAAATTTGTATGAATGTTGTCAAAATGCAATCCATCTTCATTCTCCAACATCATAAAGTAGAAAGACAATGTTTGTGTTCCCTAAAAGTCAAATGTTGAAACCTAAACCAGTGTGATGGTATTTGGAGTGGGGCCTTGGAGAAAAGATTATTAGGTCATGAGAGTGGGATTAGTGTCGTTATAAGAAACCAGAGAGCTATCTAGCTCTCTTTTTACCATGTGAGGGTATGAGAAGTCTGCATCCCAGAATAGAATCCTCACCAAAACTTAACCACACTGGCACTCTCATCTCAGACTTTCAGCTTCTAGAATTGTGAAAATAAATTTCTGTTGTTTTTAAGCCACCTAGTCCATGGTACTTTGCTACAGCCTCCCAAATGGCCTAAGACACCATTTATGGAGTATCAAAACCCTGAGTATATCCAGCCAGCCTCTCAATCAGTGGTTCTATTTCAGTAAAACCAAGAGAAAAGAAATAGAGATAGAACCAGAAAATAACTTGGATATCCCAAACTCACTCATTTAGAAGCAAATGTCACAGAATTTTGGAAACACATGTTGTTACTGTTGTCTTTCTAATATTCTAAAAATCGCATGCCATTAAAAAAAAAAGGTAACTACAATATGAAGTCCTTAGGAAACTCTGAGAGATGTGAGCCTTTTATCACAGAGGTGCTAGGTTACAGCTGAATAGACTTGTTGAAAGAGGGTAGGTCCAAACTATAACAGAAGGAAGCAGGCAATATTCAGCACTTCTGATCTATAAACAAGGAGAGATGTTTTCCAGTTTTGCTCTTTCAGCACTAAATGTCCTGACGTATCCCTCCAAATTCCAATGACCTGGTAACCAGCACAGGCCAGTCAACAACTACTTACTAAGCACTACTATGACCAATGAAGTTCTTTAAACCATTACTGAATTTGTTTATTCCATGACGCATTTTAAATTTAGAGACTAAAATCACCTACTATAAATTCAGACTACTATTTTAAATTTGACTTCTTGCTAAGACCAACAGAAAATTTAGAGTAAATCATCATCAGGACAACCAGCATTACACTTTCCAAGTTATACTTTTCCTTAAAGAGGGAAAGGTCTACAACACTGCTGTTCTTTGGAAACAGAAACACAAACTACTTTTACCCAGTAGGGTCTTTGCAGACCATTCCTGCAATTCAAACTTAAATAGAAGAAAACGACTTAGGAAATACAAAGACTTATAATGTCTTGTAGTTCAAGCAGGTGAAAGTAAGTCCCACACAATTTACCAATGGTATGAAAATTATTTTAGCTTAATATCACAACTAGATTTGGGGACAAACTTCTTGGCCACTAAATATCAACAGCCAGTCCAATGATATTTTGCCCAGTTCCTATGTTAATCCAGGAATGCTCATCAAAACCTGCCCCTCAGGAAGGGACATTTGAATAGCTTGATCTAAAGGCAGCTCTGTTTTTAAACTTTTGAGGTATCTCCATACTGCTTTCCACAGTGGCTATACTAGTCTGTATTCACACCAATAATGCAAAAGGGTTCCCCTTTCTCCACATCCTTGCCAGCACTTGTTTGTTGATTTTTTGATGATAGCCATTCTGATATCTCATTGTGGTTTTAATTTGCATTTCTCTGATAATTAGTGACATTAAGCATCTTTTCATATGTCTATGGGCCATCTGTATGTCCTCTTTGGAGAAGTGTCTATTCAGGTCCTTTGCCCATTTTTAATTGGGCTGTTTGTTTTTTGTTCTTGTTTTTTTTTTTGCTTGTTTGTTTTTTGTTTTGTTTTTGGGTTTTTTTTTTATGGTGTTGAGTTTTGTAAGTTCTTTATAAATTTTGGATATTTATATTGGGCTGTCTTTTAATTTTCTTGATGATTTCCTTTGCTGTGCAAACACTTTTAAGTCTGATGAAGTCCCATTTATTTTTTTCTTTTGTTTCCCTTGCCTGGGGAGATATATCCAATAAAAATTTTCTATGAGCAATAGCTGAGATTTTACTGCCTATGTTTTCTTCTAGGATTTTTGTAGTTTCAGGTATAACATTTCAGTCTTTGATCCATTTTGAATTCATTCTTGTGTGTGGTGTAAGAAGGTGGTCTAGTTTCACTTTTCTACACATCTGTCCAATTTTTCCAACACCATATATTGAATACTATCTTTAGCCCATTGTATGTGCTTGCTTCCTCTGTCAAATATTAATTAACTATAAAGCTGTGGGTTTATTTCTGGGCTTTTTATCCTATTCCATTGACCTATGTATCTGTTTGTAGATGGGATAAAGTACATGCAATATTGGTTTGAAAATTTTCAGGAAAAAATGTAAGTGGTATAATTTTCAGTAAAATGGAGAACAATTTAAAATAACTTAGAATCTATCTGCTTATTAAAAATAACCCCATTGAATTTTTAAAATTCTAAAAAGTCATGATACAGAATTATTAATCAAAGTTTGTCAACTGCCACATGTGGTTCATGGAAACATTCTGGTCTACCCTAGGTAAGCTTGTAGTTTCAAATAAGAAGTGGTAAGACATGAAAGAGACTGTGATTGACATTAACCACAGTGGACACTGTGGAACTTTCATCCAAGTTAAGGCAAGGCACTGATGGTCACTAAGAAAGCAAGAAGGAAATAAACTATTGTGCAAGGCTACATATGAACCAGGAACACTCTTAAAAAGTATATCACTTAATCTATACAGCAAACTTTAAAATACATATTATTATTCCCATGTAAAATGGGAGGAAACCAAAGCTCAATGATGTAAATAATTAACCCAAGGTCTGTCACTGAGTAATCAGGGGGCACTAGGTTATTTGCATGTGAACTGCACTACATAGCTTCTCTATTAAAGGTCTACATTTGTGTTTTAAGACTATGGTATTTCTGAGCTCTCCCTGGAGACACTGATGGCTCTGTTAGCAGTTCTGGCTTGCTGCAGAAAAGCTCAGTGAGTTTGCATCAGATCCTGAGTTTCAGCTCTGCATATGTGAGTAATAAAGCCAGTCAGAGGCAAAACTGTGAAGCTGGCAGACGGGATCTTTACTGCCTCCACATTACTTTTCCTGAGACACCCTGATGCCTTACAGATGCCTGACACTTTCGGCTGGCCCTAGGCTGAAATGGAGTGACCCTCTAGCCTTGCTTTCTCTGACAGCACTGTGGATTGTATTGAGTTATAATCACCTGAATGCCCTGCTAACCACACTCTCTGCTGGATTGGGAATTTGAAGGACACAGAGAGCATCTCACTTCCCTATTTTCTATTGCACTTACCCAAGAGTGAATGCTCAATTAGTATGTGTAATAAAAAAAAATACAAATGTTGAACTGGAGCTCCCTTCCAATGCTAATCAAAATAGTCTAAGCTTGTATTTCTTTCCTGCAGTTCTTTGCTTCTTAAGATGACAAACAACTAATAATATATGCTGTTAACTTATGAAGAAATGAATCATTGCTTGAACCTCCCAAATATTATGTATCGGTTACTGTTGCATATATGTTTATGTGTTTTAAAAAGTAAATATCTATCAGTCTTTGTAGTATGCTCATTAGCTATTTTAAACTTGGGCATTTTGACCCAAGTTATTAGAGATAACAGTATCTCAGTAACACTAAGTATGGAACAACAATAATGGTTTAGGGGCATAGACAGAATGCCACTGCCTAGGGTGGTCTAGCAGAAAACAACAGGCAGAAGGTGGAATGAATGCTACTACTACACTTGACCTATGTTAATCTCATTCAATCCTCACAGTATTCTTTGAAGCAGATATTATTCCAATTTTATTGAGAAAACAAATGAGGGGCCCAGAGAAGTTCTATATTTTGCCAAGACCAAGTATAAAGTAAATGGTAGTAAACTCATATTTGGTCTGGTGATAGCTCCTTTTTACTATGCCTGGATCCCCTGATCCTAAAAGGTATTGTCCAAGCAGCAACTGGAGGACTTAAGACTTAATCTATCCCAGTGAAGTTTACCATGAAGACTGTCACCTTCTATTCCTATGATGGTAGGCAGAAATCTCAGGTTGGAAAAGAAATAAGACCCATTTGTGGCTGTTGTAAAGACCCTGCCTAATTTCCCACCAAGTGTGCCCCCTTTCTTGACATAGAAACCCTCACCCATGGTGGCCACAGACTGTTGCTGAAGCTGTACTGATCATGCTTCTCCAAGAGGCCCTTCAAAGTGAGGACCTGGATTAATAAGAAATTTAATAATTTCTTATTAAATGGTTTCTAAAGATTCCATTTAATAAGAAATTCATTGGATAATCCCTCAAGATGTTTCAATTCCATCTAAAGGTCACAACATAAAAATTCAAAGCAACATCGTGGATGATTTAATAGAGAAAGTGAAAAGAATGAAAAAAGAAAAGACAGGAGAAGGACCTAAACCTTGTCTCTAACACCAACTATGAAATCTTGTATCTCTCCTTAATCATGTTGAAACTCAGTTACCTCAGAAATAAGATTGTGATGATGGCATCTTGTTTTTAAGATGCTTGTGAGAATTATATAAAATAATGTATATACTGATGGGCACCTAGGTTAAATTAATGGATCAAAAAACTATGGTACATTTACACAATGGAATTCTATGCAGCAGAAAAAAAGAAGGAGCTCCTGCCCTTTGCAACAGCATGGATGGAACTGGAGAGCATCATGCTAAGTGAAATAAGCCAGACAGTGAAATACAAATACCATATGATCTCACCTTCAACAGGAACCTAATCAACAAAACAAACAAACAAGCAAAATATAAGCAAAGACACTGAAATTGAGAAAAGGCTGACAGTCACCAGAGGGGAGAGGGGAGGGAATTTCAGGGGAAAGGGGGAAGGATTTACAGGAAAAAGTATAAAGGACACATGTACGAAAACTATGGGGGAGTGGAAATGGAGGGAGGTGGGAGGTTTGGGGGGGTAGGATGGGGGTAAAAGGCAGAAAACTATACTTGAACAAGAATTAAAATTTAAAAAAGAGTGAAAAAAGAAAGAAAGAAAGAAAGAAAGAAAGAAAGAAAGAAAGAAAGAAAGAATATAAAATATATAGTAAAGGTTCAATGAATTATGGCTTTTATTATATTGGAGACTCCTATATATTAAAAAGAGGTGGTTGTTATTATTTTAAAAGAATGTTATAAATACTGACAACCAGCCTGAGGCTCACTAAGAAAAAGTCATACTAAAATAATCTCATTATTTTGTGGTAATCAAAATATACTTGAATCTTGTGAGTAATGTCATGAAATCTCTCATGATTGTCCTGGGGCATGAAGATGACAGTGATTGCCAGGAAACTCATGGCTGTTTAAAATACTGAAGATTATCATATATCAGTTTAGTAGTAAATTTCTAGTGTTTTGCAAAGGTTTTGCTCAATTTTTAGAAATGTATTTTGGAGTAAATACAAATAATACATGTTTATTCTTAAAAATCTTTAAATCCTAAGTATTATAAGGAAGACATGAAAATCACCCCAGATTCCAGTATTAACATTGGGTTTATGTCCTTCTAGTCACTCCTTTTGTCAATCCGAATGTGTGTGTGTAATTTATATGTGTCTACACACATACACACATTACACATATACATCACTATGCACATATACATATATATATACATATATAACTACCAATTGGTTTTTTATTATACACAAACTTTTTATAATGTGCTGTTCACATGAAATATTGTATGGCTATTAAACATTCTTTAAAAACATTTCT
Organism: Glossophaga mutica; assembly: GCA_039655065.1. NCBI lineage: Eukaryota > Metazoa > Chordata > Mammalia > Chiroptera > Phyllostomidae > Glossophaga > Glossophaga mutica. The sequence continues at coordinate 148,717,740 of CM077306.1, forward strand.
AATGGCTGCCTCATGTTGCATTTACAAATTTATTTTATTTAACCAATTCTTAACTGAAATTTTAATTTTCTTATTAGAATTTTATAATTTTAAATGTCAGTGATGAATAATTGTAGACAGATTTTTGCACATATTTCTTATTATTCTCTAACATAATTTTATTTCCTTTGACACATTTGTAAATTTGCAAGGGAAAACAGTGTACATTTTCATGGTTTTTGGAATATATTTAAATATTATCCTTCATTTATCAATTTTGCTCATGAACCTACCCATTTTACTTAAATCCACAAACTCTAGGTATTGTGATAAAAAAAAAAAGACCTCCCAATTTGATAACTACAAATTGCTACCAGATTATTATTCTGATTTATACTTCCTTTCTGATTTGTGATTTTGAGTATTTTTCAGATATATATTGAACAATTGCTTTTTTCTTTTTTAAGAATTGTATTTTCATAAATATTTCACATAATTCAGTTGGCCTTCACCCATAATTTCAAATGATTCAGAAGAACTCCTAAAAGACTAAGCAGTACCACATATTGTAAATATTTTTGTCAGTTAGTCACTTGTGTTTTATTTTTCTTTAAGGTGTTCTGATTTTTGACATCTACTTTAAGACATTTTTCATTGATCAATTGTATTAATCTTTTCAAAAGAAAAGAAATAACAAGACCCATATAAAACAGATAACTTAAAGTGGCAGAAAAAAACAGATGCACTTCAATTATGACCAAAACCATGTAAATTGTTTAAACTTCCTTATAAAAAAATAAAAATCTCTAAGTTAGTAAAAAGAATCTAAATCCAAATTTACAGGATACAGTTATCAAAAAATACTATCTATTTAATGTAAAAGGATACTAAAAAATGCATCAGTTTAGGGCAGATAGCAGGCAAATAATGTTTGCAATATTAGTGTAAGAAAATTTAGAATTCAAGGCAAAAAAATAAAACAGTAAGAAGGCAACTTTATAGCAGTATGGGAATAATCTATAAGAAATATGTAGTAGTCACAAAACACTATGAATTGAATAGTTAAGCATGAAAATACATAAATCAAGTGATCATATTAATAATTCAAGAACAAATCAATAGAAACATAATTTTATTGTAAAAATAGAGCTTACCATTCATTTTCTGACAGTTCAAGTAAGCAAACATTAGCAAGAAACCAGCGATGAAGATCTAGGTGGAGTTATTAATAAAAATGAGTAAGTGACCAAACTCTGTGGCCAAAATAAAGTACATCTCTCTCCAAACACTCATTGAAAACTTATTTAGAGGGTTAACCTCTAAAAAAGTAGTTTTACTTTATACTGTCTGATCACAAAGCAATAACACTATTAACAAAGTTTAAACAAATAGAATAAAATGGATAGGAGTTTTTTACATAAATACTTCTCAACAAACAACTTATGACAAAAAAAATTTAAACTTTATTTACTAATTAGATCCAAATTGTTGCCAGAGTCAAACCTAAGACTTTAAATGCTTTAATTATAACAATTAATTAAGCAAAAAGTGACTCTTTAATCCTGAATTTGTGCTACAAATGGCAATTGCACAAGCATAGAAAAGGGATTTTTTCATGGTCATAAGCTGATCCTGCACTGTCAAGGAAACCAATGTAACTTGGGGCTATGTTAATAAGCAGTAAATGACCAGATAAATATCACAGATGATTCCCACTCTGTGAGGGGGGGGGGAGGGCGGGGAGGCTCTGCCTGCAGGACCCTGTCCCTCCGCCACAGGTGAGAATAAGTCTACCAAGACGTGATCTGCTTGGGGAGGAAAGGTGGCCGATCTCTCAAAGGAGAAGGACCAAGAGCCTTTTCTTCAATGGCTTTTCTTAGGTTTTTTTTACACAGGAATACAGGTAAAGCTCATTAATCATTGTCAGGCAGTAAGGATCAAACAATAGATAACATACAAAGAACTCTTAGGGCTTATTCTGAGTCAGGGTCTGTCAGCTAAAGGGCTACAAAACTTTGGGAAACAAACTCATTTCCTGCTCGGACCCTTATCATTTAATTGAGATCATTCCTAACAAAGCAGGTTTCACAGGATTTCACTATTCTTTCTCAAGCCTGATCACCCGGGGAACCCGCCCTTTCCAGCACAGGGCTACACCGCCCTCTGTCATTGTTTTAGGCTTAAATCAGGCAGAGTCAGCAAGGCAGTCAAGAGATTAGGAAACTTCTTGTAGACAGAATGATGACTCAGGCTATGTCAGGATAGCCGAGGGTTAAGGGTTCATCTCCCCCTTTTGCTGTAGCCCCCCAAGTCCTTCCCTGAGGGCCTCCCATGTGATCATGCCTGTCTTAGGTGACCTCTCCCTTGAGGTAATCTTACCTGTCATTGGCTAACCAACCAAGCCTTAGGGGCCAGTTATACATGAAGCAGAAGCAGTGCTCCTACCAGGGAGATAAGCTTTGTCTCCTTAGTGGTTTACAGTCTGAAGGCTGCTCACTCTGCCTTAGCCATGGCAGGGTTACAGCTCCTGAAACCAGGCAGGGCGGTTCCCAACACCACTCTACCATGTACAGTGTAAGCCTTCACTCCTCTTTCATATCCCACCTCAGGAGTAAAAGACATTATATGACTCAGTGGAAAGAGAAATAAGGAAGTAATACTAAAATCATTGAGAAGAGACTTTCTGGCTGGGTGGCTAGGTTGGTTGGAGCATCATCACATATAACAAAAGGTTGCAGGTTCAATCTCTGGTCAGGGTACATACCTAAGTTGCAAATTCGATCCCTATTGGGACATGTATGGGACTGATGTTTTTCCTGTCTCTCTCTCTCTTCCTCTCTCTAAAATCAATTAACATATACACAGATGAGGACTTAAAAAATATTGGGAAGAGTAAAGTAATTTCTTACTTTCCTTTTTCTGTCCAACTGCCAGAATCAAGGCAGCATAAAATACGACAAAGATGATGGCCATCTTGTCCAAAGGCATACAGAAATTAGTGCTTTCTTCATCTCTTACTTTTAGTTGTGTAAGGGTTTGGGTTTGTATAGAAATATGAACTTGGAGTAGAGGAATGTTTTTTATTAGGAAGTATCGTTGACTTAGACAAGGTGGGTAATCAAGTTAGAGACATTGGAGAGAATGTAAGGAGGAGCTTGTGAAAATCTCTTGGACCTATTTTTGAGAGTGATGGAGAGATTGTGCTGAAGTTTCCTTCTAACTACTTTATCATGGTAGGAAAGTTAGGAAGGGATACAGGACAGAAGTGTGATCAATTAAGGAAGGAAGTATATTTGGCTGAAATTATATTGAGCTGAATTTTCTAGACACCTTGAGCTCAGTAGTTAGCAGAATGGCAGACTGATGCAGACAAGAACACCCATATTATAGGCGAGGCCATGTCTAAGAAATGCATTCAGGGCTGAGTGCTACAATTTAATTACAGAATGTGATATATAAGGGAACTTATAGAAGAGAAGGACTGGGGATGGTAAAGGATCTAGAAACCATATTCTATGAGGAAAGACTGATGGTTATGTTGTTATGTTATGTTACATAAAAAGGTAATTGGATCAAAGGATTTCATGTCTATAAGCATATGAGAGGCTTCCATTTCTCTTTGGTTTCAAAAGGCTAAAACAAGAGGGAAATGGTGCAAATTATAGGGTGGCTAAATATACCTCTAAATTAGGAACATAAAAACAATTCTAAAATTCAAGAGTTGCCTGATGCAGTAAATGTGGGCTCATCATGATTTGCATCTAAGCAGAGATTGGAAAAGATTGTCTTACAATTCATAAAAGGGATTCATGTCATTCCCTCACTTACTAATTCATTTCACGGGGCATCTAGTATGGGCTAGGCCTATGCTAGCTGCTGGAGAGACCAACAAGAATAAAACATGCTCTGGCAAACAAGGAGTTCTCTTCTTCTGGAGGATATTGATACAGCATGAGAAGAGTGATAAGAAGGAAGCCAGCAAGAGGGGACCCACGCAGACTGGCAAGGTTTGATTTAAGAGGTAATTCCAGGAGAAGGGGCATAGGAAGGAGGAACCAGGTCTCAAACCCAGAATCGGTCCACCTACCTTTCCTCTGCAATTTAATGACTGCACAGGCAGTTCCTGAGGGCCCAAAGCCTTGCCAGAGGGAGAGCTCCACACATCCAAGATGATATTTCTGAAAGTGGTGAGCTTATAGGCCTAGAACTTTAACTGAAGTCTTTTCCTGAGCCCCAGTAGTATCAACACACAAATAGCCAATTTAGGCATTTACGTGCTGATGGCCTTATACAAAAGTGGAAATTATATATATGGCTGTAAATGTAATCTCCACTAGATGCTCCAACAGTTTACATTCACCAAAGTGCCTGGCTGTCATCCCAATAATAACATCTGCATAGGTGCAAAAAAGAGAATAAAGCCTACATTTATGTTTGACCTTGTTGTAGCAAAGGGAGGGTACTCTGAATGTATCAGTATCAGCCTCATAAAATTAACTGTGGGAATGAGGAGAAGAAAAGGCAAAAAAAAAAGTGGGCGGAGTGATAAAGAAAGATAAATTTGAGTACATATAATCAGTATGAACTTCCAGTAACACTTTCCAGTCAGATATTACCCGCAGGGTAAGATAGTAAGATCAACAATGCGGGTAGACAGAGTTAAGCCCAACTGAGTGAGGGTATCTCAGCAGTCTGAGTTCCTGTTCTCTTAACTCTACTTGTAGATAGATAGATAGATAGATAGATGATAGATACATGATAGCTCAGTAAGCATTTGTGACAACACACCTTAATACCACTTTTACATCACTTCTTTTGTCATTACTAAAATGTATATTCTTTGGAAAAATAACATATTATTCTATCAGACATTGATACTCCCTAGGGCTAAGAATGCTGATAGAGGAGTATCACTGTACTTTAAAGCTTAACTTAAGAGGTATTGAGGAAATGAAATGAGAGCCTATATAAACTGATGAACAAATTGACCAAATAGTAGGTGCTAAAGGAAGCTAGTTTCCTCCTTCCACAGCCATCCCTTGTATACCTTGCTTCTCTCCTAAATAGAGTAAAAGAGTCATATTGCTGGAGTTATGCTACTTCTCCAACTAAGTGATCCAGGGTTGGGGCGATAACAACTACAAACTCCTCTTGTGCCTCTGTTCTTTGCCATAAGACATTATCGTACTATCTCCTTCTTCTCAGCACATGATAAGTCTTTAAAGAATGTTGATTCCCTGTTTTTGCAGAAGAAATTAGCTTTCTCTTTTATTTACCAGTAATTCAGCTCCATTAAATTCAACTCAACAAATATTTAGTGTCTTTTAATACAATATGCTACACTGGACTCAGCTGCCTGAAGTTACAAAATGTGCAATATGGTGTTCCAGAATGCCTAAAACTCTGAAAAACTAAAGGCCAGATGAGGGTGGTAGGAGGGTTTCTCATAGGTGGATTGCACTGCACTCCTTACTTTAAACCTGAGTTTCAGGGGAGATGCTGTAAGTCACCCTTCACTCATCGGCATTACAGAGTCCAGCACATGCTCAGAATGTTTTTTTGTTTGTTTGTGTGCTTTTTGAATAACATTTCTAGATTTGAATGAAACAGCAACATTGCTGCTTTGGAAACTCAGATTTACTGAGTTTGCTGACACCATGACTAAGCTTATCTGATATCAAGGATTTGGCAGAGACATTAAAAGGTAGGCACATCTTTTCCTATAAGCATAGGGTGTGGCTAAAGAAATGAACATGCTTTATTTCCAAACATGATTAACATTTTGACAAATCAGCTCATGTTTACAAAATTACCAGCTCAAGGAAAATTTTTGCCTTTCAGGCATCTTTTCTATTAGCCCCTCAACATTTCTTGATGAATGCTTCACTATACATCTTTCCTTTTGAAATGTCTTAAAGCAATAATTATATGCTTAGGAGAGAGATGCAAGACATGCTATCTATAATAGTTGCAAAGTTTTCAAAAATATAAAGGATATGTATTTCAATTCAGCCTCCAAAGAGGTTAAGAGCTGATAGGTCCACAAGCAGGTGGACTTGCTCCTCATTAGCTTCTCTCACATCACCTAAGCTCTGTAGCCTGTCATTCTTGTGGAGCATTTTTCCAGGAAGGCAATACGATACTGAGCCCTGTTTCCAGAGCAACACACCATGCCTGTCTTAACAGGAAATTTGCTTTATTAATTAAAATTCTTAACTCCTAACATTGCATCCACGTCATGTGTCTGGCACTATGCTAAGCACTTTACATGAATTATTTTACATGATATAGATAATGTGATGTCTACTTTACAGATGAGAAAACTGGGGTTTAGAAAGGCATTGAAGCAATACAACCAGTAAAAGGCAGAACAGGGATTTGACCAGGCCTTCCTGAATGAAGACCCACATTCATAATTGCCGTGCTGGGCTTCCATAAGAAGAAACACTTTAGAGCTGGAATAGCCTGGTCACTATGATTTCCTGCACAGCCAATTTGTCTTCTTACACTGTAAGCCAGATTTGTTTGATCAAGCAGAATACAATGTACTCATACCTCTACATACACAGTTTCCACATAGAAAATCCTCATGAATGTATGTATACAGAAAATAAAGATATTTACTAATAGCCACATATTTGAGAAAAAAATATGTATCACTATACAGGGGTAATCTAAATATAAAGTGATATGATTTCTTGAAATCTCTTTTTATTTTTTAGACTTCTGGTAAACCTTTTATCTCTTCTCAGAAAATTTTGCATACAGATTTTAGAAAGCAAATATTCTGAGGTCTCTTCTTTTGCTGAACATTACCCTTTTTGTACTATCTTTATTTTCAAATGCAAGTATTACTGGAAGAGTAACACAGTAAGTCATGAACATCTTTGTGTACCCAGTTTTATTATAGCCCTCAGTTCTCATGAGTCAGAGAAGACATTGGGGATGCATGAATCCACAGTGGGCCTTAGCAAAAGGAGAACAAGAATAAAAAAAAAAATCCAAAAAGCATCTAAGTTCATTTCAGAACCAGTGAACAAGTTTGCAGACTGACCAACATACAAGAAAGTGATGATATATATTCTGTTTTAAGGGAAGCTAGATGTTTCTGTTTTTAACATAGCAGTAACTTTCTTAACATGATTTTGATATCTAAGTTATTTCCAAACATTATTTGTGGCTTCTGGGTGTCCATAACACTCTCAGATGCTATGCCTAATGATTACTTTGCTTATAATAAAACATCCCAGGGTAATTTCTAAACTTTCCTAGTGAATAAAAAGATATACCTGGAATTCCACTTCCGGAAAGATGGAACAGACATATCTTTTTCTATTCCTTCCACTGAGCACAACTAAAACCCATTATATTATGTGTAAAACAAACATAAGAAGACTCTGAGAGGTGGAGAGAAGAAGGCAGACTGGCCATGGAAGTCAGGACCCCAGGAACAACACAGCAATGAGTTCTTCAGATTTTCTTTTTGCTTCATATACAGAAGTTGAACAGGCTATCAATCTAGTACAAATAAATGCCAGTACAAATAAAAAAAGCTCCTGAAGAGTTTGCTTTCTCTAGCCAAAGGATTATAAAAGGTAGAAAAGAAAGATACCATATAAAGCAAGAAAGCTTTCACATTTTAGCTCTATTCCAGCCAAATATAAGAGAAAAAAATTGTAGCACCACCTACCCGTACCAGCAAAAGCCACTGGGAGTCCAGACTTCCACCATCATGAGGCAGTAATAAAGCACCTTAATACCCCCACCAGGATGGTGTCAGAGAAGACTGAATGCCATGCTGGGAGTTTTGTCTCTGCCCACCAGTTAGGAGCCACTAAGCCCATGTATCCATGGAGACCATTTGTGAAGTGTGGACTGCTACCCTTACACAGCAGTGATAAAGTGCTCCATCAGGATGGTTGGATGGTGTCAAAGGAGGCAAATCGGGAGCCCAGGAATTTTTCCGTTGCCAGGTGTAACAAAGATACTACGGTAACAAAACACTAAAACGCCCACCTCCATCCAGAAGCAATGAGGATCCTCCTTCCCCTCTCCAGTTCAAGAAAGAATGAGTGGGAAACCTGGGCTTTTACCTCTACCTGAGAGTGACAAAGTGAGATTTTCCAGCTGGAGCAATGTCATGGAAATAAATAAACAAACAAAACAAGCTAAAACAAAATGTTTATATAATATCCAGAGTCTCATAACATAATTCTGAAAATAGCCAGTTTCAATGAAAAAAAAAAACACTCAACATAGCAATAATCTAGAAGATCTCTAACTAAAAAGATCAGTAGATGCCAATACCCAGAAGAGAGAGGTTAGAACTTTCTGACAAAGATTTTAAGGCAACTATGATAAAAATGTTTCAATGAACAATACAAATACACTTGAAACAAATAAAAAATGAAAGCCTCATCAAAGAAATAAAAGATATAAAAAATAAACCAAATATAAATTCTGGACATCAAAATTATAATAACTAAAACTTTTAAAAAGCTCAGTAGATGAACTAAACATTAAAAGTAGGAGCAGAAGAAATAACCAGTGAATAAGAAGATAAGACAATAGGAGTTAACAATATGAACAAAAAGATTAATCAGAAAAATAATATCCAGAAATCCTCCAAAATTAAACAAACACAGTTTACTTGAAAAATATACATTATGAGTTGTATCTATATGCTATTTGACATCTTCTACCAGCTCTTTGGAAATTGAGAAATTTGATCATGGAGATTAAATAATTTATGTTAATAATTTATGTAAAACACCTGTGCTCAGAAAATTCTAAGACACTAAAGAAAGAAATTGAAGAAGATACAAAAAAGTGGAAGTGCATACCATGTTCATGGATAAGAAGAATTAACATCATCAAAATGCCCATGCTACCCAAAGCAATCTATAGATTCAATGCAATTCCTATCAGGGTTCTAATGACATATTTCACAGAACTAGAACAAATATTTCAAAAATTTGTATGGAATCACAAAAGGTCCAGCACAGTAACAGTGATACTGAGAAAGAAGAACAAAGTTGGAGGAACCACACTACCTAATATGAAACTATACTATAAGGCTACAGTAATCAAAACAGCATGGTACTGGCATAAAAACAGACACACAGATCAATGGAACAGAATAGAGAATCCAGAAATAAACCCATACCTTTATAGTTAATTACTATTTGACAGAGAAGGCAAGCACATACAATGGGCTAAAGATAGTTTATTCAATAAATGGTGCTGGGAAAATTGGACAGATATATGCAGAAAAATGAAAATAGACCATCTTTTTATACCACACACAAAAATAAATTAAAAATGGATTAAAGACTTAAATGTTAGACCCAAAACCATAAAAATTCTGAAGAAAACATAGGCAGTAAAATCTCAGGCATTGCTCACAGCAATATTTTATCAGCTATATCTCCCTAAGCAAGGGAAACAAAAGAAAAAAATAATCAAAAGGGGCTACATTAAACTAAAATTTTTTTGCACAGCAAAGGAGACCATCAACGAAATAAAAAGACAACCCACTGAATGGGAGAACATATTCACCAATACGTCTGTAAGGGGTTAATATCCAAAATTTATAAAGAACTTACAAAACTCAACACCAAAAAAAAAAAAACAACAACAACAACAAAAAAAAACCCAGTTTAAAAAGAAGCAAAGGACCTGAATAAATACTTCTCCAAAGAGGATATAAGATGGCCCATAGACACATGAAAAGATGCTTAATGTCACTAATCATCAGAGAAATGCAAATCAAAACCATAATAAGATAACAGATCACACCTCTCAGAATGACTATCATCAGTAAATCAACAAACAACAAGTGCTGGCAAGGATTTGGAGAAAGAAAAACACTTTTTCACTATTGATGGGAATGCAGACTAGTGTAGCCACTGTGGAAAGCAGTATGGAGATATTCCAAAAAATTCAAAATGTATCTGCCTTTTGCCCAGTGATCCTACTTCTGGGAATATATCTGAAGGAACCCAAAACACTAATTCGAGGGAATATAAGCACCCCTATGTTCACTGCAGCATTATTTACAATCACCAAGATATAGAAACATCCCAAGTGCCCATCAGTAGATCAGTAGATAAAACAACTATGGGACATTTACACAATGGAATTCTACTTGGCCATAAAAAAGAAGAAAAGTTTAGCCTTGCAACAGTAGGGACAGACCTAGAGAACATCACGCTAAGTGAAATAAGCCAGTGAGAGAAAGACAAATACTATATGACTTCACTCATATGTGGAATCCAATGAACAAACTGAACTAATAAGCAAAATAGAGACGGACTCATAGAGAGCAGGCTGACAGCTGTGGGTGGTGGGGTGGGGGATTAGGAGGCTGAGGGATTGGAGCAAAAAGGAAAAAAGGACTCATGGACATGGACAACAGTGTGGTGATTGCTAGGGGGAGGGGGTATAAGGGGACTAAATGGTCATTGAAAAAATACAATAAAAATTATAAATAAATGAAATGAAATGAAATGAAATGAAAAATTTCATCCTGGAAGAGTAATGGCAAACAGACTTGAACTTGAGTGCATTATTGATGGAACAGGATGCCATGGTGAAAGAGCAGTTGTCTTGGGCTCCAGAGACGCCGCATAATCACCATTTCTGACTTGGAGTTTTAACCTACAGGTTTACTAGTAGAACCTCTGACAGCTTGGGAGCTCCAGATCTGGAACTTTCCAAAACGGCACCCATTTTAGATTCACCCAAACCTTAGAGTTTAAAAGCTGCTAAATCCCCTGAGCCTGCACTGTCATTTTAGCTGTGCCAAGTGAAATCCCTGGGCTAAAGATTTGGCCCTTTAGCTGATGTTCAACAATGATCATTTGCTGCCCCACAAATACATTATGCAGTTCATTGCTCAGGAAAATTTTGTCTTTGTTTGAGTTACAGGGATTAAACGCATTACAGCTTAATCCCTTTGATGCACCCAGGCCATTTTGAAATTGAATGTTTTTCTATTAACTTTCCTACTGGGAACCAATTCACTGCCATTATAGCAACAGAGCCTGGCAATCCTGATTAATTACAGAATTTCTGCCCTCTGCCTCTGTGAGTCCTCTAAAATACCTAATAACAAAAGTACTTAAATAAATCTATGGAGTTAATCAATGTTTCATTTAATTTTGAATAAGAAATTTAAAAGCCTTTCAATAAAAATAGTGTGGGGAAATAGAAATGAAAACAAGTGGATTAAAAAAACCAGTGTTTAAAAATTCATATGTATTAAAGGCTCAAGCCACATCAACTCTAACCAAAAAAACAAATCCATGTTAGAAAATCAGCACACATTTGATTTATTTCAATTCTTGAAATGCAAAACATGAGTTTATCCATTAAATTACGCATTCAATTAAGAGGCTGTAATGCTGCTGTCAGATTTGTAGCCTCCAGTTTATAGAGACAAAGGTATAAAACTGTCGAGAAAGGAGGCTGTCTGTTCATTAGATCTGCTTTCAGTACATGGGTCAAGCTGAACATTCTTCATATGGGAACCACAAGATAACTGAGGACTTGAACTTTGCTTTCCTTTGTCAGTAGTACCCATAGAGAAAGTTATATTGGAAAGTCATATCTGAAGGAAAATGAATAGTATATTTCAGTTTCTGTGCTATAGAAATGGAAGAAATCAGTGCAGGGGAAAATTTAAGCATCTCAGATGTAGACTGGTATATGTTGAAAAATAAGTCTGCACACTGAATAATAAAAGTGATGATCTCAGAAGAATTAGCATCATCGGGAGACCACAAGATAGAGTGTCTGTTTCTATGCTTAAAAAACAAACCTGTATGAACAATATTCACAGCCTATGTTAACGTATTTCTCACTGACAACTTTGGTACTATTTGGAAATTATTTCATACATCAGCAAGGACCAGCTCTAATTTACACTGCACTTCATGACTATTTCATAATGTATTATCTTATTTTCTTATACCCTAATATGGGATTTATTTCCTGAGGCCTATATTACATGCATATTCTAAAGAACAATGGTGCTTGGGAAATATTTAAGGTTGCTGAAGGGAAAAGCACTATGCTAGATACATTGTGAAATTATTACATGAGACCAACACACACAAAATCCTTAGAAATGAAATGAACCATTTTCAGGTATGCAGTGAGATACACTTCTTTTTAAAATTTGAAAGCTGAAATTTCTTTTAAAGGTGTCACTTGTGCACTTCCAAAGAAAATCATCATTTTTCCCTAAATATTTTGCTAGGTATTGTACTCCTTCCTCAAGATCATCCGTGCATTCAAATGTTGTACGATTCATTTATTTTACTTAGCAAAATTGATCTACTCAGGATATTATAGACTATTCACAGGTTTCCCTTTTTATTTTCTAATAAATATCTTCTTCCTCTGTTCCCTCTGTATATGCTGTTTACTTTTTGTAATTTCAATTTAATCATTGCTACCCATATTATTGGGCTACTATGTTTGCCTAAGGCATTATGCTAGAGCTGGAAGAAATACATACTTATGAGTCCTGGTTTCCCCACTCCAGGTGCCTTGCTTTCTAGTGGGAGAAGAAGACACGTAAACCAAACCCACAGGAGCGCCATTTAGGGCCCTGCTGCCTATAGGGTAGTTCTCAGACAGGAGCTCTAATCTGGGAGCCTTTTTTACAAATGCAGTCAGAAGCCCCTCACCAGTTCTTTTGAATCAGAAGATGCATTTTAACAAAATTCCCAGTTGATTAGCATTCCCAGTACAATATGAAGATTGGGCAATAGGCTTGGTGATGAATATGCATTGCATACGCTAAAAAAAGAAAAAGAAAAAAGAAACCAGCCTCAATGTTCTACACAGTAGCTTTGGTAGAACAATTTTGTAAGAATTGCTTCACAGTCATTTTTCAGCATTATATTTTGATTTTGAATCTTACCTGAGTCTCAGAATAGTTGAGCAGGGTAGGTGGATGGGGATCCATTTAAAATAAATAATTTAAAGGCTTTAAGAAATTTGTCAAATTAAAAGATGCCCCATTCGGCCTGTAATTTTTATATAGCAGATTTTTTTCACGTAATACAGAATTTTCCTGACATCACTGGCTTACAAGTGAAAATAAGGTCAGATTTGCTTCAATATTCAAATTATATAGATTTCTAGTTCCCCCGTGATCAGAGGAGCATGAATGTGTTATTCATCAACCTAACCTTTAACACCTTACTCTTTTTAAAAAATTTTTATTGTTGTAAAATATAGATAACATTAAGTTTACCATTATAATCTTTTTGAAGTGTACAATTCAATGGCGGTAAGTACATTAACACTGTTGGGGAACCATCACCACTCTCCATTTCCAAAACTTCCACATCACTCCGAATAGAACCACCCGCCCCTCCCCCAAATCCTGGGCTGCCATCCTTCTACTTCTGATCTCTATCAATTTAATGACTTCAGGTACTGCACATAAATGGACTCGTAGAGTATTCGTCTTTTTGTAATTGATCACTTCACTTAGCATGAAATCTTCAAGGCACATTCCTGTGTAGCATGTGTCAGAAGTTCATTCCTTTTTAGAGCTAAATCATATTTTATTATCTGTATATAACACATTTTATGTATTCTCTCATCTGTTAATGGACATTTGAGCTGTTTCTGCCTTTTTAAAAAATAGTTCCTTTTTATTGTATTTTTTTCCATTATGATTTATCCTCCTTATACCGTCTTCCACCTCCACTCACTCTCTCCTCTTTTTCACGTTTTGGCTGTTGTGAATAATGCCTCTACAACAGCTTACTATTTTTATGTTACCAAGTGTAAAGCTATTGAAAGCTATCTTTGCCTTGATGTTAAGTTGAGCAATCTAGGTACCTGTCATAGAAGCTATCACTACATACATAATGGAGCCATTGGGAGACACGTATCCCATTACTCTCTATTGTTTCTGAAGTGCAGCATCACTGCCGAAATAAAGACACTCCACTGTAAGTGCTAGTCACTATTCCTGCTGGTAATTTTTACAAAAATGCAGAATTCCCAGTGGGCAGGAGGACACACCCTACGCTACTGTTAAGTTTACACCCCAAATTGACCTTGCTGTCACGTACCCAGTGTGGAGTGTCATGTGCTTCCTATTATTCCGAGGTAGCTGCTTCCCCAAAGCCCATCATGGCACTCCACGGTGGGTTAGAGCTGGTCTCAGTACCAGTCAGAGCATTTCAGAATCAGGTCTCCCCACCAGCAACCCATGCTCTGAGATGCAATCTAAGAAGCCAGTCTGGATACTCTTTCCTCCAGTTTTCCTCGATTATTTCTTAGTGACTTTAATTTCGGAGGAGTTCATTAATGGGTTGTTTGTTTGTTTTTGCTATCTCATCTCCATTAAGATTACCATTAGTTCCTTGAATGTGTTTTTAAAACTTTGAATCACAAATGAAAGAACTGAGGTCTGAAGTGTCTCCATCCCATAAGCCTCTGTGTAACAGGCACTTATTCAGAATGTGTACCACGTGGCCTCCAAGATTATAGAGCACTGGGTTCCATGGAGGGTCATGAGGACTCCATCCACTTACAGAACCAGAGCCAGGCTCTGGCTTCATCATCAAGTGCCATTATATTCTCTTCCAGAAGAGGAGTATCTGCTTTATACGTCTATGTAACTCAAAGATGCATTCAAATGATTTTTCCCAAACCAAGAGAGTCCATCCAAAGAAGACTGGACAGCTCCTCTTTAGAACACGGAAAAGGAGAGCATATTTTAAATGAGCTTCCAGTCAAAACAGAATTTAAATCTGATTTCTTCTGGAGACTGTGTTATATAATTGTGCACTTACCTTTGCAGATCCAGTCAGACAGGCCCACAAGAGCTCTAGTTAAATCTAGGGCTAGCCCACTAAAAAAAAAATACTCACCCTGGCAGGAAAGAGAATAGGCAAACGAGCTTGACCCACTAACTAAACCTTAAGTGTTGGAGGGTCATGGTATTCCGGGTGCTGCATGGCATTCATATCGCAGGTCTGACTTCATACACAAAACAGCTGAGCTCTAGGAAGCAGGGGTGTTCGAAGAAAAACTGGAAGGGCTCTCTTCACTAAGAACTCTGTAGGGCACTAGAAGCTGAGCGAATGTTGTGGTGGTATATGTCAGCATGGGACACAAAAGGGGTGGTTTGGGAGAGGGAGGGAGCCACTCCAGTTTTGCAGGGACTATGATAAATTTGGGGTATGGGCATAACTTCAGCACCTCGGTGAACCAGCACCCAGCCTGCAGTAGCTGGAGGGAATGTGCAGGTGGAAGTGATGTTCCTGGAAAAGGAGAGCAGCATGGGCCTGCCTAGGAGCAGTTTCAGTGCCCGCACATGTGTTAGTACCCACAGACATGTAGACACCAGCTAATGGAAGCATCGTGTCCAGAAAAAGCAGCTTGTGGGGGGTCATGGAGAGACAATTTCGTACAGCTTTACTAGCCATGGCCTTTGTTTAAAGGACCTGGGGCAGGAGGGTAGAAGTTGGGGTACGCTATGATAATGTCTTGTAGGATCTGACTAGGCATGGGTGCTACACTCTCGAACACCCTCAATGAGGGTGAGATGAAATTCTGACTCACACTGTCAGACAGCTACCATGACTTTTGCCATCGATTTCCTTGGACTTAAAAGGCTACTTAAAATAGACATACCAGTATGTATGTAAATTTGAGAATGTTTATTTAGGATAATCAGATGATCAGATTTTTACTTCTTACCTCATTTCTTAGAACTTTTCTACTATGTTATTCATTTCTAATAATGCCTTTTGTTTTTTAATTAATGAGTGTTTATTAAAGTGCAGCTAACACACAACATTATACTAGTTTTTGGTGTACAACATAATGATTTGACATTTATATGCCTTACGAAGTGATTATTACCCCTCCACCTGAGGCTGAAGTCACATAAGTGACGAAGCAAAGATTCCATGACTCCAAAGTCCATGATTTTAACCAAAATGTAAATACTTATGATAAAACAAGAATGAGTCAGTGGTTCAAGGGTTGTGCAATCAAGTGGAGGGAAGGTATTGAACATAGCTAATATTTAACAGAGACTTATTGCCTGCAAAGAAAGACCTTGGGAGCGTTATAGAGAGGGTAACAGTAAGATGTGCAGGGAAGTTGGGAGAGGAGCTTGGTGGTGGGGGAAGGAGGTCATGGGGCAGGGCTGGAATGTGGGGCAGGTGGAGATAGCCTTGAGGCCAAGCTGCTCTTCCACCATAATTTCTCTCTTTCTCTCCCACCCCTTCACCCTTCATCTGTCCACTTACACAAGTTCCATCTAAAAAGAACTAAACTGAATCTTACCAAAAAATATCCTATTTTGTATGTTTGAAACACATCTCATGTTTTCTCCATCTGCTGGAGACCCCACCACTGGATTCTGGCCTCTATCAAGCTAGGAAAACAGTAAACTTTAGCAGGGTTGAGAAAAGGACAGAAATTTCACTCTTAGTAGTAAACAAGAGTCATGCTCTAAGGGGCAAGTTTGTTTGTACCATGGGTGTTTTCCTCTGAGGGAGGGGCTCGAAGAGATCAGAGCGGATGAACCCCAACCTCCGCAGGAGCTCAAGAGGCAGAGCAAAGAGCTACTCTGATCTGTGTCTAGCCTCTGTGTATTGGGGTGATTTCTAGTACCAACAGTTCTGACAATGAACAGAATCTTCCTACATTTCCTGAAGTCACTCTGTGATGGTTAATTTTATGTGTCACGTGGTTAGGTTACAGTACACATATATTTGGATGTTTCTGTGAAGGTATTATTTAGATCAGATTTCCACTTAAATAAGTAGACTTTGATTAAAGCAGATTACCCTCCATAATGAGGGTGGGCTTTATCCAATTAATTGAAGGCCTTAATAGAAAAGAACAGACCTCCCTGGAAGGAGAGGGAAGTCTACCAGCAGACCCATCTTGAGACTCAAACAGCAGCTCTTCCCTTAGTTTCCAGCAGCTTGGGAGCCTACTCTTGTAAGCCTCTTAAAATAAATAGAGAGGGTGGGGGGACATAAAGAGACATCCCATTGATTCTGTTTCTCTGGAGAACCTCAACTGACATGCACCCTATTTTATCACTTCTAAGGCGTACATTTTTTCACATTTTTAACATCTCAAATCAGAGGGTATCTTAAATTTATATTGTTTTAAATGATACATGACTCTTCCCATGTATATTTGGATATTTGACAAAATATTCAAATTCCCCCAACTAGATCTTAACTTGGAACATGCAGGCCAATAGTTTGCTGTCCTGAGCCAACTGACTGTAGTACAGCCACCATCCATGACTTGTGAATACATGCAATGACTTCTTTCCAAGGATCTAGGAATTGTGCAATTTGTTTTCTATTTTTTTAAATCTTCACCCAAAGACATTTTTATTGATTTGAGAGAGAGAGAGAAAGAAACATCAGCTGCCTCCCATACATACCTGAACCAGGGATGAAAGCCCACAGCCTTTTTGGTGTATGGGGCAATGCTCCAACCAACTGAGCCACCTGGCCAAGGCAGAACTCTTTGCAGTTTTAGATAATTATTTTCTATATCCTATTAATTCAACTGCCATCTATAAGCTCTGAAAAAAATATTTTCCCCTAGGGGATATGAAATATAAACATTATGAGAAAAACAAAACCTAAAAGGAATGTTAAGAAAGGGGAAAATAGGAAAAGAGAATGGAATATATTTGTCTTCAAGTAAGCCTCATTGTACTACTTATGCCCCACTTTTCTTTCAGTACAGTTTTATAGCATTTAGTCTATAACTGGTACATACCTTCTTTATTCTGCTGTAAGTGGCAGTTTGCTTTCTACCTGGCACATTTTCGAAAGAACTGGATAATTGTCCAATACAGTAGCAACTGTTTGACATATCAATTTCTTACACAAAACTAAGAGCTCCTTGAAGGTAGGATTAGGTGTTAGGTGTGTGTGTATTCCAAGTACTTTGGGTATGAACAAGGTATATATGGATAGCTGTCAATATATGAACGTCATTTAATGTGAAGACTATAATGTGCAGACTATAATGTACAGTGTTGACAAGTGTCCAGGTATCCAATATCCAAGGGAACCCTCAGAATCTTGGTAGTCAAGGTCATCAGGTAAATGACAGTATTTGTCTTTCTTTAGATATTTATGTTTCACATTCTCCTTCATATCCTCTGGGTGTGAGAGTATGTATGTACGTGAGAGAGAAAGGTGGGGAGAATGAGAATGAGAAGTGAGCAAACAAGAAATTAGCTCTACACCAGTTTGAATATTGGTTATGTCATGCAGGTGGTGTGAACTTTGAACTTAACTTTACTTGAAAAGTGAACATTTTAATACCTATGTTGAAGAAGCTTGAACAGAGGCTTGCATATCTAGGTTGAAGAGGCTACCTTTTGTGAGGCATAAAGGTAACTTTTGAAAGAAATAGGCACTTCGTACTCTTGTGGGAATGGTAGCTCTCGTTGTTCTGTCACCACTCTCCTGCTGCTCCTGCTCCAGCACAAGGTGCAATGCCTTATACTTGGAAGACACTTAGTCATGTTTGTTGAATGAATCACAAAGAAGGGCCTTGACAGAAAGCACACACTATTTTTGGCTTTCTATACAACATGCAATATATTTTATAGCCTCTTATGAATACAAAGTAAAGAATCATTCCTAATGTGATCTTTTTTCACCCCCAGTTTTCAATATTTTCAACCGAGAAGTCATCGGCTACATTGTTTTACTCATATTCTAACTTCTCTCGTTTATAAGTATCATCTCTACTTAAAACCACAAAAAATAAAAAACTACAGAAACTTTATTTAAACCATACAACTTACCTCAAGTTTATATATAGCATTACTAGTTTGAATTTTTACATAGAGAACCAAAATGCTCATTTCCAGTTTTTGAGCTAATCATAACACAGACATGATAGTGTCGAAATTATTTTCTCTCTCACATCTTTCTCTCCTTCCTTTCTTCCCTGTCTTCTCCCTTACCCACCATCTGTTTGCTTGGGCAACCAATAAATGAATCATCCAACAGGCAAATGAACTCTGGATGACACATTACTTTAAGCCACATCTGAAATGAATTGAAAGTTTAAAAGGCCACATGACATCTATTGTTGTGCTTGCTAGTCTTGTTGAATATAATTAGATGCCAGACGGGCCTTTGTAACACACTGTCCTGGGAACTATCAGTTCCAACATTCACACATACGTTCTTCATATGAAACATTGGCAGCCATCTTGTCCTTACTGTTGTACCCTCATAATTCTTCTTCAGAAAAATAACTCACCATGCTATGGTGTCATTAAGCCAGGGGATCTAAACTAATAACTAGAAGAGAGTGTCAAAGCCAAGTTTCGGGTGGCAATGAGAACAACAAAGCCTACATAGACCGGACGCAGAGAGCAGAGGGAGAGAAAGAAGGTAGGCTGGAAGGAAGTATGGGTTGGAGGATGGATTGTGGGCCAAATTAGTTCAAAGGCTTGAGTCCAATTTTGACTCTAAGCTGTGGAAATCAAATGGAAGCTGGAATCTAAACAGAAACTTCATTTTTCCATGGAACCATTTAATGAAAACGCTTGTGTCAAGAGATGTTCTAGGTACTAGGGATATATCATTGAACAAAATTGAAATCTGTGAACTCGAAGAGATTTTACTCCAGTGAAGAAAGATACAGAAAACAATTAATGTAACCAATAAATAAATTATAAAATGTATTGAAAGAGAACTGCTATCTATAGAGGAAGAAGACATCAGAGTAAAAAGAAATGTAAATGCCAGAGTGGAAGTTTCTGTTTAAATAATGCAATCTTAATGGGAGGATTACTTAAATATCTATTATTCACCAGGAAATAGCAGAATCACAAAAATAAAAAGAAGCCATTTTCTAACATTACACAAGAGATGAATTTTATGACATACAAGGTCTGTCCAGAAGGCATCCAACCATGTAATATGAAAAATAGAAACAATTATTGAAGAAGATACAAGACACAAAAAACATTGTACACAGGACAATGATGCCCCAGTCCCCTTCAAAGTAGGCATCTTAGCACCTTACACCGTTCTCCCAATCACCATCAGCTGCTCCATAGCATCTTCCTGAATCTCATCAATTATCTGAAATCACTTCCCTTTCAAAGGTAACTTTAGTTTTGGGAGAAGCCAAAAGTCACAGGGCACCAAATCTGGGCTGTAGGGGAGCTAAGTCACTGGGAGATTTGATATTTTACCAAAAAACTCTGCACAAGATGTGATACATGAGCAGGTGCATTGTCGTGAAGAAGCTGCCAATCACCAGTTGCCCATACCTGTGGCCTTCCAAATCATCTGAATATTTTCTGTGGAGGGATGTTCAAGCTTAACACAAAATGTCATGCAGATTCATTGCTCTAGTTGCTCAGTTATTTTCAATACGATGACCACACAGTACACATGCTCACTCAGTGGTGTCCACCACCCCCACTGACCAATACAGTGAAGTCATCATTGTTCATGCACATGCATTCCAGTCCACTCTCCTTGGCTGCCGGGTTACATCGATGTTGCGCAAACCATTCTAATTATATTAACAATGGCTGGAAATTTTCCGGACAGTCCTCATATATTAAAATACTATTCACAGTTTTCATCGAACTGAAGTAAATCATGTACTATGCATGTAACAGCAGAAAAGCTGAGAATATTTCAGAAATAGTTACTTGTCCATTACTTCTTTAATAAAACACTGTACTATTAAAACAAAAACCACAGATGTGTGGATTGTACTTACTAGCAAGGTCAAAGTTCATTAGTTTCAATGAGATGAAACTAGTAACAGTTTCATCTGATTATTTGCCATGTGACTGAGATATTATTATTCCTGTTTAACAGGTGGGGACATGGAGGTCTAAATAATGTTTATGACTAAAAACAGTGAGTCATTGGTAAGGATTATGAAAAATGAATGTCCTAGGAAGCATACAAATGTCTTCATCTTATGCAGGTTTATTATCTCAGCAATATTGTGAACACAACTTTCTTTAGGATTAGACCTCTGCCTGTCTGGCAGTTCCAAAAGAACTGGTTGTTGAGTAAAACTGTGAGAGTGAAGGATGAGTGCAAATACCTGAAGAATACCACAACGGTTTGCAGAAGGTGCCATGTTACAGTTTCTCTAATAAAGAAATTCAAGAAAAGACTAAATACTGCCAAAAAGTTGTTTCAAAGTTTTTTATTTTCCTCCTAGAAAAGTGCTTTTTTGGCTCTTACTTCATAGGAAAATGAAAATGGCTTTACAGTAATTCCCTTGTCTCCTTTCACTTTTTAAGTCTTAAGAACATGGTTAATACTACATATTTCTGGTTCGGCTAATGAACTCACTGATTATGTTTGGCAAATGACAGCAACCCTACAAAACTTAGGCAATGACGAGTTCTTTAAATTTGGAAGTCAGGAGTAACTTGAGAAATTCATCAAGGAGAAGTGAACTTTTTAGGTTATTCTATCATTTAATTTGAAATATGTGACCAAGAGAATTCGGCTAAGTATTTATTTTATATCACTTGATCATTTTGAAAGTTTTCCAAGTTACTGCAGACTAAACTTAAAGCAGGATATGGTGTAAATCAACTCTTAAATATTAATATGGCCCCATCAAACTGGTTTTCTTGACGCCTCTTTCATCTGTGTTACCCTTCTACACTGGCTTGTAAGAGATGAAGATGAATGGGCAATACTGTTAACCGTTTTTACCACTCAAATCATTATGTTCACGCATTTACACACAGAGTGTCTAATTATCCAAGGAAAAGGCTACTCGATATTCAAACTATTTTTACTCTGTGAGTCTTTTTGGTTTGTCTTAGAATTTATTCTAACTAAACCAGAAATCACTAAAATGTTTTACATTCTGAGTTATGTTATCCTATTTGCTTTTTTCCCTTATTTTATTCATATCTATTTTCTCATTAAATTTATTTGGATGATATTAGTTAATAAAATTATATAGGTTTCAAGTGTACAATTCTACAATACTTCATCTGTATATTGTATTGTGTGCCCACCACCCAAGGTCAAACCTTCTTTCGTCATCATATATAACCACCTTTACCTTTTCCTCCCCTCTCCTTCCCTCTGCTATCCACCATACTGTTGTCTGTGTCTATGAGTTTTTGTTTCTTTGTTTTTCATGTTTGTTCATTTGTTGCATTCAGTTTTATGTCCCACGTATGAGTAAAATAATATGGTTCCTGACTTTTTCTGTTTGACTTATTTCATTTAGCATGGTAGTCTCAAGATCCATCCATGACTTCTTAATTTATCCACCTGTCACTTCATTAGTGGCCATTTTTCTTCCTTTCAAAGGTATTAGTATTAAAACTCTAGGAATTCCCAAATAAGCAACTCCTTTCTCTGTCATCCTTGCCCTACTGCTCTGACTTTGACCCTAAAGCCCAGTCATTGGCCTTATCAAAGCCAGTAAAGCTAATTTAGGTTAAGGTTGATTTAAGGAAAACTTGAGTGTACCATCAGGTATGTCAATTTTCCCCCCTTTTAGAAAGAGGCCAGAAACATGATAATGAAACCCTAAGTAGTTGGTCTGGTTAGAGAAAAGCCTGGTCTGGTTAGAGAAAATAAATTGGCTTCGCAGCGACCACTGTGACATCTGGTAGTCTAATCTTCCAGTTGGACTACAGCTGGGTGCCCTGCATATGGCTACTCTCAATAAGCACACAAGGCCACCAGAAGGAAACTCTGACTGGTGAGAATGCTGGAGCTGCTGCTGTCCAGGAAACTGGAAACAGGGTAACATCAGCTGGGCTCCAGAAGTACTGAGGCCTTCTATTTGGCTTCCAGGAACAATTTGAGGTGTTCATTTTGATTTCTAAAACTGTTTTATATTCTAGTTACCTTAGAAATCAACTCTAAAGTTATAGTTAAGGAGCTCCTGAATTTCAACTTGAGATACCCAGAAGCAACACCCTTTCTGGAAGAGCCAAGATGATTAGAATTAATTAATGGCTGCTTTAATCTGACAGAATCCTACTTTGTAAATTCAACATCCCCCCCCCCCCACCAGCTTTCCTTACTAAGTAGATATATGAATGTGGAGGAAATACCACTTTGAAAACTTTGGCAATAACAACACAATATTGCTAAGTGTTAAAACACTTGAAGTATAATTTTAAAAGAATATAACAACAAATTCCAGTGTATACTTTATGACTTCATACCTATATTTGTTGTATTAGATCATATATTTAAACCATTATCTTCCCATTGGCAAGCATACATTCCCATGAGCAATAAGATTTGAATAAATTAGGTGTAATTCTCTGTAAATACATTTTTTAAAATATGCCTTTTATTTATACTGGGTTTTTTAAAAGTTTGGGATTTTTTTTTTCTTAACCCTTTTGTGAGATTAATTTAACTGCCTACACTTGTACCATTTCTACTATATCCGAATTACTCAACCATCATCTCATTTTTCCCAGAAACTCTTTGAATGATTCAGTGAACTGTTAAGGTTGTCTGGTAACTTACCATAAGGATTTCCTGGAACAAGAAGCATCATCAATGCTCAAAGTTACTCTTTTTAATATTCCACAGAGTGTTTTAGGATCATTTGTGACATTCCTTTTACATGCAGGTTGGCAGGTTTTTATAATTGTTTTTCATAGGAAAGAAAAGCAGAATGGTTAAGAAGCTTGCCCAAGGCTATCCGACAGATTAATAGCAAAAGTAGGATTGGCATATTGTATCTTCCTGAAGAAGCTTTTTCTTTGTGTGGATTTCTCTACTGACTAAATTACCCTGTATACAATCAGCAAACAGTAAAGTCAGTCTCAAGACAAAGTGATCTTGCTGTTCCTTTTAAAACATGGATATGGAGCACACATCTTTCAGAAGGCCATATAAAAGAAAAAGAAATGAGTACAGTGAGAGCCAATTCAACATTTAAGTATGGGTAAACATACATAAATTATGTACAACTGAAAGTGCATAACTTTAAAATTGGACAGTTAGTAACGGTTTCAAATATTCTTGCTTGGGTATCAAAGCAGAGAACAGCTGTGCTACAATGCTGGGAAGACCAATAGTTACTCACTCCCTTTCATAAATTCACCAGTACAGTCACCAGCATAAAAAGTAAAGATTATTAGCAACGCCTAACCACGTTATTGCCCAAGTAACTGTCTTTTCTTTTCCAGGCCTCATTGTCTTGAGCATGAAGGAAGTGGTAAACCAGTAGGACTGTAATCTATTATCTGTTACCACTGGGAGCAGTGATGTGTTGTGACACCAAGAGAGAAAAAAAGCTAGGGAGATAGACATAGGGGAGGCTCATCCAAGAAAGGCAGGACTAGACACTGCCTTCTTCTTCCTTAAATGACTCATTGTGACTGTGGGTACTCCACTGGGTGTGCTGTGTGTCTATGGGAAGAAGGAAAAGGGAAAGATCTGATAGAAAAGCTTGAATTGGGAGAGCAAGAGGTAATGACACCCTAGTAGGTAGTCTCCTTGTCCTGGTTCACATGCCTGTGAATCAGTTACATGCACACACACACACAACCCTATTAGCTATTTCTACAGATTATTGAATGGAGAAGTTCATATACTAGGTGGCAGAACACAGGATGATCCCACGTCAGGACCCTGGGATGGCGTATACAGTGGAAACTGGGTTGCACAGGTCACAGGCACTCTTGTTCTAGTCACTAGAAAGTACATGAATAAATGTAAATGCAAATGGAGCTGTAGTTGTAACGCTGTCTTACCAAAGCTAATTTGCTCTCAGATATGGTCAAAACAAAGTTTTGTTTGCTTGTTTTAAGCCCCAGAGTTTGTAGCTGTTGGCTTTTATGACTAAGACACCAATTTTGAGAAAATCCTTTAATTGTTGTGCTTTTAAAATCTTAATTTCTGGATACCACTGTAAAGGTTTTCTTTCTCCCCTTCTGTCCTCCACCCTGTAAAATGTCAGCCCCACAGTTCTTTCAGGGTCCAGTACAAAGCTGACTGGATATGGCCTAAATTTGGATGGCTGGAAACATTAAAATAAAATAGTTCTTTTCCCATAAACTAGAAACTAGTATAAATTTTTATACAGTTTAGACTTAAGCTTCAAATAATCCCAGAATCAGTCAATATGAATTATGGGATAACAGCAGTGAAGAAATCATGTTTTTAAGAACACTTTGTTTCTTTAGAAAGAAAATATTTAAACATTCTTAATAAAATGTCTTAAGAACCTAGATTGGAAGAAAGAAAAAAACTTATTTGAAGTACTAATGTGAAGTCTTGAAGGATATTACTATGAATAAGACATTAAATGTAAATAAGTATTAGATATCAAAATATTACATATCAATTATATATAATATGATATTCTATGTAAACATATTGTTTGGACTTTAGAAGATCCATGGATGGATCTTTGTCAATATACATAGATGGACTTCAGACATTAGCATATCCCTTAAGATTCTATGAAAAATCATATACCTATCTTCCATCAGAATCGCAAATGAATCTATTGTATAGGTAAGAATACTTTAAAACCACTGACCCAAAGGATATATCTTCACAAGTAAAGTCTTTATAGTAGCTAGAAGTGATTTTCTTTTTTTAATAGTTCTTCCAATTTGTGGTTATTATACTTATCCAACCAGGAGGGTATTATCTCACACTTTTGCAATATTTTGGCCTATGCACTCATTACAAACTGCAAGTTCTTTTCATCATCCGTGCTTTACAGAGAAAAGGAAAGAAGTGTCTAGTGGAATACAAACTATCTTAACAACTAATAAGAGTGAAATTAGAATCTTAGAGGACTTATTTTTAAATTAAAAACCCCCTTATATATATATACTACCTAGTTTTATTATTCATAAGTTACAAAGCAGTTTCTTTTTCATTATATTTCAGAGAAAAAGAAAAAACTTTTGTCCTCTGCATTTTAAAGATATTCATAGTCATTATGAGTATCTTGTAAGAGGTTATTTGGCAATATGTTTCATAATTTGAATATTAAATAGTAATCTTTAAACTGTACAGACTTTCTATATTTAAACAAATAAGTGACTTTTTCATTTCTAGAATAGTCCCCCCCAAAATTAACTAGCTTCTCTTCTTTACCATCCAGAAAAAATGAGCCAAGGCAAGGATATTTTTGTTTATTCCAAGAATGTATTTTCCTTCTTTTCTAGACTATGCCTCAAAAACTTCCTGACTATAGGAGACAAAAAGAAAGTTTTCACAAAGCTGGTAGACAGTCCAAAGTTCTTCTTACAATGGCAAAGAACTTAACATCACAACTAGGAATAAATGCTCAATTTTTGTCAATATGCATCAAGCAGATGAAAGGAAAATGTGATTTATTGATAACTTTTTAACCTGTTTTATTAACTTTATTATAAACACAACTGAAGAGATATTTTGAAAAAAGTCAGACACTCCGTACTGAAGCCTTATCTTTACACACACACACACACACACACACACACACACACACACACACACACATATTCTGATTAAGTATCAGCAAGGTTGACTATATAAGATTACCCTGTAAGACAATGTCTTAATTTTTTATTCTTCATATTCAAAATTCTTATAACTTTATTGTAAGAATAACATGTGTAGATTTGCTTCCCAATTTGGCACTATGCTTAAGGTCATGCATGGGCTTTGGGATCCGAGAAACCTCAATTTCAGCCTCTGCTTTGACTACTGATTGAAGGACTGAAGTCACTTGTTTAATGTCTCTAAGCCTTAGTTTTCTTATGAAATGTATATCGTCTCATTTAATACTTTAAATAACATGACTCCAAGTGTTGCTGTCAAAATCAAATCAGCTAACCTATAAAAAGCTGGCACACTGCCTGGCACAGAGGAACTGTCTAGTAACTACCAGCCACTGTTCTTAAACTATATCTATACAAATACTCTGTTCTGACTAGCTGTTTACTATTGTAAACTAAGATGTGTTCTGCCTCATCTGTGTGCCACCTCAGAGGATGTCACATGTCCAAATGCCACTCATATATCAAGTCCCCTCCATATACCACCTCCTAAAAATTTTTCTCAAAATGTCTTCTATTTTTCTAAACTCTGTTCTCATCAGGTAATTATTGACTACACATATCATTTGATAGATTTTTGTCTTTTCTAAAAATATGTTTTATTGATTATGCTATTACAGTTGTCCCATTTCCCTCCACATATTCCCCTCTGCCCATCAACCCCCTCCTGACCACACCCCCACCCCTTAGGTCATGTCCTTGGGTCATACATATAAGTTCTTTGGCTTCTCCATTTCCCATACTATTCTTAACCTCCCCCTGTCTATTTTGTACCTACCATTTATGCTGCTTATTCCCTGTACCTTTTCCCCCTCTCTCCCCTTCCCACTCCCCACTGATATCCATGTGATCTCCATTTCTTGATTCTGTTTCTGTTCTAGTTGTTTGCTTAGTTTGTTTTTGTTTCTATTTTTAGGTTCAATTGTTGATAGTTATGAGTTTACTGTCATTTTATGTTCATAGTTTTTGATCTTCTATTTCTTAGATAAATCCCTTTAACATTTCATATAGTAAGGGCTTCATGACTATGAACTCCTTTAACTTGACCTTATCTGGGATGCACTTTATCTGCCCTTCCATTCTAAATGACAGCTTTGCTGGAGAGAGTAATCTTGGATGGAGGTCCTTGCCTTTCATGACTTTGAATACTTTTTTCCAGCCCCTTCTTGCCTGGAAGGTCTCTTTTGGGAAATCAGCTGATTGTCTTATGGGAACTCCTTTGTAGGTAACTGTCTCCTTTTCTCTTGCTGCTTTGAAGATTCTCTCCTTATCTTTAATCTTGGGTAATGTAATGATGATGTGCCTTGGTGTGTGCTTCCTTGGGTCCAACTTCTTTGGGACTCTCTGACCTTCCTGGACTTCCTGGAAGTCTGTTTCCTTGGCCAGGTTGGGGACGTTCTGTTTCATTATGTTTTCAAATAATGTTTCAATTTGTTGCTCTTCCTCTTCTCCTTCTGGCACCCCTATGATTCAGATGTTGGAATGTATCAAGTCGTCCTGGAGTTTCTGAAGCCTCTCCTCATTTTTTTTGAATTCTTGTTTCTTCATTCTGTTCTGGTTGAATATTTATTTCTTCCTTCTGCTCCAAACTGTTGATTTTAGTCCCAGTTTCCTTCCCTTCATTATTGGTTCCCTGTACATTTTCCTTCATTTCACTTTTTCCTCTATTTTGCAACCAGATTCAACCAATCCTGTGAGCATTCTGATTACCAGTGTTTTGAACTGTGCATCTGATAGGTTGGCTATCTCTTCATCACTTAGCTGTATTTTTTCTGGACCTTTGATCTGTTCTTTCATTTGTGCCATTTTTTTGTCTCAGTGTGCCTGTTATGTAGTAAGGGGCAGAGCTTTAGGTATTCACCAGGGCAGGGAAACCCACACCCTTACGTTGTTGAGCTGTATGTGGAGAAGGGTCCAAAGGGAAAAGTGCTGCTTGCTCAGCTCTTTGCCAGCTTTCAGTCACTTCCTCCACTACCAAGCAAATTGAGCATTTCTGGTGCTGATTCCCAGGTGGGTGATTTTGTGTACATTCTAGAACCCTGTGGGTCTCTCCAACAAACAGTCCTGTGCGGCTAGGAGTTTCTCCCACCACCACAACCTCCACAGGTTTTTTCAGTCAGAGGTTTTGAGGCTTTATTTCCCCATGCTGGAACCCTGGGTTGCACAGTCTGTCTTGCTCCCCAATTGTTTCTCCCGGTTTATCTGCATGCAAATGTGAGAGTGCCCTGTCTACCAGCCACCACTTTGCTGTGTGTCTTCTCTGCCCCAGCTGTCCATCTCCACCCCTCCTACAGGTCTGGATGAACATTTCTTTAACTCCTTCATTGTCAGACTTCCATACAGTTCGATTTTCTGGCAGTTCTGCTTATTCTTCGTTTTTACATTTATTATTGCCCTTTTGGTTGTGTGAGGAGTCACAGTTTATCTACTTATGTCTCTATCTTTCCATATCATTTCATAGATATTTCTTTATTAGTTATCTTTTATCTATCTGTATTTTCCTAAACTATTGTTCATACTATTATTTCTAGCTTGTGTGACTTATGAGGTCAAGGACTTACATTCAGTATTCCAAACCAGACTATAATTACTTAGAGGCAAGCATTGTCTTACATCTTTTTGTATTCTCCATAATATCTAGCAACATGTCTTGTCCTTGTATGTACTATACATGTTGATTTACTTTTTAAGTCTGTAGGAAAGAGAGAGAGAGAGAATTTAATATTATCCCTAATATATTTAATTGTACAAAACCTGTTGTGCTGGAGCTAGATTGTCCTATTGCAAGTGCCAATAGTATGCATCTCTTTTCCAACTCTACATGTAATAATATCTCATTAGTAGCTTAAAACAGGCTATGTTAGGATATTTATGTCACAGAAATTGACAAATACTACAAATCAGGATTCTTTCTCCTTTGTTCTTCTGTTTTATTCTCCTTCCTCCTTTCTTCCCTTTCTTTCCTTTCTTCTTTTTCTTTCCTTTCTTCTTTCCTTCCTTTCTTCCTTCCATCCTTCCTCCTTTTCTTTTCTTCTTTTCTTCTCTCTCTCTTTCATTTTTGGAGAGCAAGTTACATATATTTATCAGTACATCACTGTTTATAGATAGATAAAGATAGATGTAGAGCCATACATAAGGTATATATACATTTTAATACATCTTAACTACTGAGCAAAGTCAGATAATCTATGCTTCTCTATCAACATCAAAGAGCATTCTGTGCACATAAAAATGACCCATTCATATTATTAGTGGAGAGAATCTATAGTTACCATTTAAGCATTAATTTCCTTTGCAAATGGTCTTGATATTTAGCCGATCGCTCATTTATTTGCAGCTATGGCCTTAGTAGTTATTTTCCAGGAAGTTTATATGTGCATCACCTGTAATCCTTTCAAACTATCAGCTCTTCACAGAAACATACTGGATTAAAGACAATTGTCAATGGTTATATTAATAACTGTGCTAGGCTCAATAACTATTCAGGGGAAATCCATTTATTACTTAATTTTAAAATCTAACATTTCTGAATATCAACAGGAATTTAAAAGAAAAATAATATGTTTGATAAACTAAATAACAATCAGTGCACAAGGATATTTTCTGACTTAGAAATGTAGATAGAGATTGCAGTAGCTTTTTAAAAAAATTTTGTCTCTTTTTGTCATTTGTTCTATAATTCAAGCTTCAGATTTTTAATGATTATATGTATTGTCTACATTAGGTCAGCAATATAATCCTTGAACAACTTATATTTGTTCTTTAAAACCATGAGTTTGATTGTTTTTTGTCTGTTTATTTGTTTGTTTGTTTTTGTTTACCAACTCCAAAATCAAACCCTGGAATCAAGCCTGCACCTCCCTATAGACCTGGTACAGACCCAGGAGAAGCATTTTCAGGTCATGGTGAAGAACAACTTGAAACAAGGAACAAGGGAAGTGCACATTAGTACCATCTTGGTTTGCCCATGATATATTTTTCTGACATGAAAAGATTTTTTGTGAAGGTAGATATAAAATACCATGGAAGATAAAATCATCATTCAGCACCAAAATCACATAATAAATGTCCAGTGATCCGTCAAACACACTCGAGACAAGACTTTATTGTATGTGAACATAGAAATTCATCTCCTATTTTAGGAAAACCAGAACATCTCTCTTACCACAGAGACATTGCAGTAAATCATGTTCACCAAGAAATCCAAAGCAAGGCTCAATCCTCAATACTGTTAGTCCTCATTTAACATCATGCATAAGTTCTGCAACTCTAAGTGAAACAACATTTAATGAAACCAATTTTACCACATGCTAATTGATACAAAGAAGAGTTAAATTCCCAAGATATCTCAACATTATAACAAAACAATGTTGAAGGGACCCACATCATTCATTCAAAGACCTGCTGTATACAAATGGAACAGACAAGGGATTCTAACTCCTTTGCAATAAACTAAATGCTAATCATTAGGTTTCCTCATTTTGCTACTTCCCAATTCTTCCAGTTCAGGATTTGGGACCTAGAACGCTCCCTGTATTCCCTGCAAGGGTCTGCGTGCCTCACACTCCTGTCCATAGCAGCAGCTGCCTGCACACAAACCAAATCGAGGGACGACCTTCTCTGTTAAAAGGGAAACTAACAGGTGTTAAAGACATGTGAGTACTTAGACGAGGCTCTCATTCAGGAGAAATGAAAGAATATTTTTGGACAGAAATTGTGCATTTCTGAAATATATTTTGCAACAGTAACAAACATTCCAAGTATTTGCCTTTTGCGGGATCACAAGAACCTACTCACATACATTCTAAATGGGCCATCTAAATAGAGACCCAAGATTATGGTGCTTACTAGGGCAGAGCAGCAGGGAAAACATCCAAACTAAAAGGGCAGTTTACTCTGTAAACAGTAATTTTAAATTGACATTTGACTTCAGATAACTTGAAACATCTGAGCCTGGATCCCATGCCAAATTAAGACATACATAGAAACCATAGTTTGAGGTTGCAAAGCCTTCAGAGATGGACTGGTAATGTAAGCATACTCTTCACACAGACCTGTTCCTAATCATGTCTCTTCCGTGTTTCAAACACTTCAATTGCTTCCTGTTACTTGCAGGATCAAGTCCAATGCCGCAGAATAGCATGCAAGGCCTGAATAATCTGACTTCTCCTGCCTCGAACTTCACTCCTAGGCTCCTCCCCAAATATTTCTCTGTGCTATTCATACAGCATTTCTTTCAATTATCTGGTTTTCAGGCCTTTAAATAAGTTATTCTATACGCAAAGCTCTGGCTTATTCCTTTATGTTCTGGGGCGGGGGGGTCTCAGCTTGGACCTTCATCTTCATCGTGAGTATAGGTTCATGACAGAGTTTCCTGTAAGACAGCCAGGCAACTGCTCAGCAAGCTGCCTGCTGAGCAGCCCAGCATCAAGGAACAGACAAGAGTCACACACAGTAACTATTTTATTCACTCAGTTGTTATTGAATGTAGATTCTCCCAAAGTAGCATATTAACATACATTAATACCCTACTCAGATTTTGGAAATTGAAGAGAATTATAACATATACAGATAGTAACCAATGGGGGATAATGAACCCAAGTCACAGAGTCTCAGTCTGTAGGTCTGGGGGACAGTATGGTGGGCAAGGGAGTTGTCGGTGCCCTGCAAAATAGGATCTCTAGACCCAGGTGGGCAGCAGGGCAGACAAAGTCCCCATTCCAGCAGGGCAGAGCCTCTGGCAGCCAATGCCAAGGGATATCAGTGTAGAACGGAGCAGCACTCTGATGTGTTTGTGGAGCTCGGCTGTCTCAGCAGTGGCCTGGAACCTGCCTCAGTTATACCTTGGAAGTGGTGTGCTCCACCCTTCTGGGTCTTCTTAATAAATGTCTCGGTACCCCTAATGTCAAGTGGGGAATTTGCTCAGAGGCTTATCTGTAGGTGGTCCCACTCTGCAGACATGCCTATTCTGATCACATGTGCGGGTATCTTAAGTGTGTCTCCTTGCCCAATGTATCTGCTCTAACTTAGGTAGTTTCCCCTTGAACCAAAGTATCCTGGCTGATTGACTACCCTTTGGTTGACATGATTGACTCCACTTTGTTTTATATATTTATGTTATCTTGATTGGACCAATGTCATTTTATTGGTCCTGCTCTCCACAATCCTCCTGGCAAAACTTTGCTGACTCCTTAAAGGCATAATTAGGTGCCCCTTACATTTTCTCCATACCACAGGTACTTCTTCACATAACATGACAATGTATTTTAAGAGTTTATTTATTTGTCTCTATCTACTAATAAGCAGCTTCCTAAAGGCAGAGATTCTGTTCATTTTGTTCAGGTTGTGTCCTCAGCATACTGCCTACATAGTAAGTTGTCAGGAATCATTTGCTAACCAAATTAATAAACTAAACTCTTTTAACATTACTCCAGTATGATTAATGACCACAGGTAATCTGAGTAGCTAGTGTCATTGTAGGGAAATTCATGAGAGAAGAGAACTTATCCTGTCCACTACTGTATCTCCAGCATAACATCATACCTAACTTGTAGTAGCTGCTCAACAAACATTTGTTGAATTTTTTTTAATTTTTGAAATGCTGAGTATTATACATTGTCTTTGACTTAGTAGTTAATATGATGTTAATATTTATCTCTAAGAATATGCTAAACATTTTCAGATGTGTTAAAATAACCAAGGGGGGAAAATGCCATTCTTGTTAAAGCAATCATCATTACTGTCAATATTAACAACTTTGTCTATTACAGATCAAGAAATTTTTCCCTCTGAAGTATTGTTCTAAATAAATATTTTCTAGCCTACTGAGTAGTGTTTTTAGATTTGCATCTTTCAGTTTCAATTGTATCTAGTCTCCCTGAAATATCTTATTTTTCAACTACATAAAATTACTTTCTGATTCCCACAATCGAAACACAGTTGGGCCGCTCTAGTACTCAAATAGAAAAACCAGAAAGAGCAGGTATCTGCATATATCTTCACCTAGACAGCATTTAGAGAAATTTAAAATATCTAACTAGAAGAGTATCTGAGGGATTATCTGGTTCAGCACCATGCTTAGGAATGAGTGATGGTTTCCTCCTGTTAAAGAAGGAGGCTAACAACTAGTATTTGACTAGTCTGCTCCAAACGAATATTTTTTCTTAAAAGTAACACTAGTGGATACATACACACATACCACCTACAGAGTCATTACTTCTATATATAGTGCAAACAATTTGCATAACTAGCATAAATGATGTGAACACTCTTACATACTATCTATCTGATCATGGAAAATAGAGTTCAATATGCATAGACTCATGATAATCACATCACATCCACATAAACAGTGCCATCCATCCCTCCCCATGCCTCCTTTTACCATTTTAGTAAAAGAATCTCCTTTTTTCAGTTCTAAATCAGGAAAATACATAGATCAGAGCTACAAATCATATTACTATAAAAATATACCCATATTTTACTTTTTATAAAGTAAAAGAAACACCACAAAAATTATCTGTAATTCATTTCATGTTTAGAGAATTGATTGAAAATTGAACTTCCTATGTTAAGAAAAGTGAACAAAAGAAAAATAAATATTAGCAAGTTACAGTAGGCAAAGTTTGCATATTTCCCTTCTCTCATACTGCCTCACCTCCATAGCTTCTCGTATGGGCCTGACTTCTTGGAACTTTCTTTTCTCTGTTTCAACTCAGGAATCATCAGGGAAAACCAGTAACATTAGAGCTGTCCTTTGAGTGGCTCAGATTTGGAGTGGGGGGGCGGGGGGAACATTCTTCTGTAGGCACAGTGACCGAGGAGTTACAACTGGAAGCTTCTATGTGGCAGCTTGAAGAATGTGGCATTTTCACTTAATTCAAGCAACAGGAGAAGCAGGTGAAAAAGATGATAGCAGGGCATCTTAAGCAGGTAGCAAAAAAAGAGTTGGTGCAAAAGTGGGGTGGATGATACTAGCAGCTATGCAGGTAGGTTACTCATCAAGTGATGTGTCAGGATCCTGGATTTACATTAAAAGTCAGGGACTCTGGAGAACAGACAAGAGTAAGGCAGAGTTCAAAGCCAAGGGAAAGGGGAATACTAGAAAGGTTACTAGAGCCTTGAAAACAAAGATCAAGGTAGGAACAGATTACCAAGCTGAACTCAGGTCAGTACTGGCTGAGCTGACTGTTGGCTTAAAGCTGAGCCACTGAGTATTCGTCTAAATAGTTCATGAAGATCCCGGAAAAGGGTGTACTGGGCCTTAAAGTAGATTTAGAGACACAAGACTTGGGAAAGAGGGGAAGATAGAATCTTGGAAGTGATTGCTGAAACTTTCTCTAAACTCATTGTGTTCATCAGAATTTCTTGCCCTGACATTAGGGCTTTACTTTCTACACAAATAAACCCTTTCTGTTTGTATAATCTCAACTAAAGGACAGCCCTTTACTGGTTAAGATTGTCCCTTTTTCCATCTTCAGAACATTCTACAAGTCAAAGAGGAAGCAAATATAGCAAAATCAGCCCCGTGAGCAGAGGAAAATACTGGAGTTGCTCTGCCTCTGCTTCTCGCAACTTCGATATCATTTAGGATGGCAACCAGATTAGAAAAGGACACTCGAGGAGAAAACACACTGCACTGATAAAAGGTAAAAATGCCTGACTAAATGCGCTTAGGGCAGAAATAACCACAGCTGACCATGAGTCAACTATGCATCACTGTCACTAAAAATACCTATCATACCCTGTCCCGCTTTGCTTTCAGCTTCCATTATTCTTGATTAGGTCTTGTTATTGCTAACTTGAATTCTCAGAGTTTTCTAGTCAGTCCCATAGCAACTGGTTTTCCCCGCTCTACTCCCATCTGTATATCAAAGTCACTGCGATTTTTCTCACTCAGCTATTCTGTATATTTTGATGGTTTCATATCACATACTGAATTGTTTACTTTTAAAAATCTGATCTAAATGTTTTACTAACATTTCTTTCCACCATCCAACCTGTACTCAAGGAATCTGTAGCCTTTGATTGTTTCTGGTTCTCAGAATATGTTTATCCCTTTCTCACCCATGTGCTTAGCCTTCACTGTCCCCTGCAGGGGACGTCCTACCTCTGTCTTTACCTGGCAAAATCTTACCCATTCTTCTAGATGTTGCTTGAATGTCTAAAGTATTCCCTTTTAACTGCAGGGATTTTCTTACCTCTTCAATTTTTCATAGCTCCCTATCTCTCATGATTACTGTACTTGCTATACTCTGTGCTGGGTTTAGAGTTTTCTGTGTCTGTGTTTACTGGGTTTGCTTCTAGTGATTCTTTAATAAGTGTTGTTAAATTTAAAAGAAGCAAGTGTCATTCTCATACATACAGGCACACAATATACAAGCACATATATGAGTTCACATAAAAATGCTATTCTATGATAGAATATTATGCCCAATTAAGAAATTCAGAATTTTTAAAAAATGTGATACCAATTCACTAAGACTCCATAAAAAAAGTACAGAGATTCAAATCTAATGGAGACCTGTAATATGTAGTTTCACTCCTTTAAAATTTGGTTATAACCACCTCCTTGAAAAGACTCATATCCATAAATGCTTTCAGAATCTTCATGAAAACTACCATGTAGTTAAAATAAGAGAATTGAGATAATCAGGAAGTCATATGAAAATCATATTTTGGCCATTTGGTCAGTCTGGTGAGGTCTAGTGAGGCTGAACATAGCAGCCAGGGACCTTTCTTTGCTTGACTAGAAGGATAATATGCAGTTAATTCAGAAGGAAATCTCCATGACAAGGTTTATTTTGTTTCCTTAGTAGTGGTTTTATAAATAACTTAGAGGACCAGGTCAGAATAAGATGTTAAAGTCTTCTTAATTTAGAAACACTGGCCTCTAGTTTTCAGGTACTCAAATAGTGTTGGGTGGGGTGGGGCAGGGGAAGAATGATATTTCCACATGGCCCTAAAAGTAAATATGATCAATCCTTCTTATACCCCACCTTCACATGGCTTTCATTTTTAAATGAA
Organism: Glossophaga mutica; assembly: GCA_039655065.1. NCBI lineage: Eukaryota > Metazoa > Chordata > Mammalia > Chiroptera > Phyllostomidae > Glossophaga > Glossophaga mutica. The sequence goes on from CM077306.1 coordinate 148,754,326, forward strand.
ATCATTATAGTTTCTTTTCTAAAAAATCATCCATATTTTTCCTCCAAAATATATAATAATAATACACACTTAAACAACTAATCCTGATCAGCCATTAAGTTTTGTAGTGAAAAGAGAAGAGCTAAGAAAATGAGAAGATTTGGGTTTCGGTTCTAATTCAACCTCTGGTCACATCAACTTGGGTATAAGACCTCAACATTTAAATACTCTATCTTCAATCTATAAAATAAAGGAATAATCCTGTTTACTTACCTATTTCTTGGTGAGACCTTGAATGAAATAAATCAAAGGAAAACACTTTGTAAATTGTTAAACACCAAAAGCTCTGATGATATTGGCAATATTTCCCATCAACTCTCTACTAATATCTATCCAGCATCTTTGAAGTTGGGTCAGCTGTCTTCCTGCCCACTTCACATGTAACTCTCCAGACAGATTCTATGGTTTCTAGTTGCCCATGCTTGTGAGGGCCTCTGGTTTTCTTGTCCACCCATCTAAGTCTTGTATTTTCTTCAGACTTCCTTTTCCCTTGAAACATTTATCCCTAATCAACCCAATAGTATCTTTGTTTTAAGAGTTCTTTTTACATTTATACCCTCAACCTCAAATAGGGCATTAATTTATGACTATATATATTCAGGTTATTATAATTTCACATCTTAGTGACACTACAGTGTGAATTTGTATGTATAAAAACTGCATCATCTACCTCTTTTATATCACTCAAAGGGCCTAGCTCAGTGCTGAGAACACTGCTTCTTAAAAAGAATGAACTATCTCCTTTTCTAACTTTCTTTTTCCAAAGTTATGGACTAAAGGACACTTTAACCACCTAATTTATGATGTCTAATCAATAATCAAGTCTTCTCTGTTTTATCATTAAAATAAAGTCTCAAATCTGCCCATCTCTCCATCTCCCCTCTTGTACCCAAATCTCACTGGCAGCACTACACAAACTTCGGCACTGTGCTCCCCCTTCAGCAATAGCTTTCAAAAACTACACTCTATATGCATAGCCATAAAAATCCATTTTAAAAATCAAATTATACCTACTTTCTACTTGGGTTTCTAGAACCCAAAAGTAGTGTTTCATTATACTTTGAATAAAATCATAATACCCAACAGTGGCCTTCAAGGTCATGTATGATCTGGCCCTCACCAACATCTTCAGCCTCATCATGGGCCACTCTCCCCTCCTCCCTCCATTCTAGCCACAAAGGCCTCCTTTAAGCTCCTCTCAAAGACCCTGATCATTTGCCGAAAGGCCTTTGTACCTGTTGTTTCCCCTGCCCAAAGTGCTCTTCCCTGGCATTTTGTGTAATAAGTCCCTGCTCTCCATGTACAGAAGCATAATGCCTGCTTTTTTTCTTTTTTCAATTCCTTCACCTTTCAAAGAGCACTATTTAAGAAATTCTGTACCTTACTTATTACCTTATTTATTTATGATGGGTTATTATTAGTTATTTTTAGGTTTCCTTCTGTATTATTTCTCCTTTAATTAGATTGATGCATGAAGGTAGGGACCACGTATGCTTTTTCTACCATTATGTACACAATACGTAGCACAATTGCCAGGAACATAGAAGGCACTCAAAAATATTTGTTAAATTGAAACTTAACAGTGAAATTTGAGTATTTAATATATTCCTGGTGCTAGAAATACAATGTAAAATAATTCCAGGCCTCCTCCCCTTAGGTAGTATCTTTCTAACTCCATGTTTAATGATATGTTAGTAGACTGTATTTGGCGATGGTGAAAGTATTTACACAAGAGAAATCAGCCAACATTAAAAATCAAAACTTCCCACCACCCCACTCCCTACTCCTGCATGAGAGCCAATTTATAAGCATATCACTCCAGATAGGTAAGTACATAATCATAAATACATGTGCAAAATGTTATGGGAGTTTTTAACAAATGGTGCTAGGGAAACTGATTATCCATATACCAAAAAGTGAAGTTGGATCCTTACCTTCTACCATGCAAAAATAGCTTTAAGTGGATCAAAGAACTGAATATAAGAGCTAAAGTTATAAAACTCTTAGAAGAAAACATTGGGGAAAGACTTCATGCCATTAGATTTGTTAATGATTTCTTGAATATGGCAACAAGAGCACAGGCTACAAAAGAAAAAATAAATTGGACTGCAACAAAATTAAAGACTTTTGTGTATCGAAGTATACTATCAATGAAATCAAAATACAACCCACATAATGGGAGTATCATGAGAGTAACATAATGAGAGTTCTTTGCACATCATGTATCTAATAAGAGACTAATATCCAAAATACATAAACAGTCTTAACAACTCAACACACAAACAACCTAATTAAAACATAGACCAAGAACTTGAACAGACATTTCTCCAAAGAAGTTATACAAATAGCCAATAAACACAGGAAAAGTTATTCAACATCACTAACTATTAAGGAAATGTAAATCAACCAAAATAACAAGATACCACTTCGCACAAATTAGAACATCTATTATCAAAAAAAAAACAGAAAATGACAAGTATTAGCAAGGAAGTGGAGAAATTGAAATCCTATGCATTGCTAGTGTGAGTGTGAAATGGCGCAGCACTGTAGAAAACAGTATGGCAATCCCTCAGAAAATTAAAAATAGAATTATCATGTGATCCAGCTTCGGGGTACATATCCTAAAGAATTGAAAGCAGAGACTTGAACAGATATTTGTATATCAGCATTCTTAGCAGCATCATTCACAACAGCCAAAACATAAATGCAATCAACATGGCCATGAGGAATCAATGGATAAGCAAAAGTGTGATCTATACATAAATACCTCAAAGTGGAAGAAAATTCTGACACATGCTACAGCATGGATGGACCTTGAGGACATTATGCTAAGTGAAATTAGCCCATCACAAAAGGACAAATATTGTACGTGTTACCTAAAGTAGGCAAGTTTATAGAGATAAAAAGTAGAGAGTTGACAAAGGCTAGGAAAAGAGAAGAATGGAGAGTTGTTGCTTAGTGGGTATGAAGTTCTAGTTTAGGGAGATGAAAAAAAGTGTTGGAGGTGGATGGTAGAAATGTTTGCACAGCAGTTTGAGTATGCTTAATGCCACTCAATTGTACATTTAAATGTGATTAATATAGCAATTTTATGTGTATTTTATCACAACAAAATATAGTTACAAAAAAGTTATGGGAGTATAGAAGAGCAATTGGTTGGATTAGGAGAGATTCTAGTGAGAGAATTAAGGGCTTTGAAGAAGAGGTCAATTCTAAACTGAAAGAAGTGAAAAAATATTTTTGGACAAAGAACAAACAGGTTCAAAGGAAAGAAGAGTGCAATTTATGTTCAAGGAATGGCAGTTTGGTGAAGGCTGGCCACAGAGAAAAGCCTGACTCGTCACCATCAAAAGATAGCAGCAGTTCTCAGTCAAACAAATGTTAAACTGCATTCTACTCTGTGAAACTTGACAGCCCACATATGTTGTGTTTGGTTATTAACCAGACTATGTAGCCAGAATATCCACCTTCCTGCTCCACCACATTTCAGGCAGTTTATTCAAGTTAACAATGAACTTGAAGGTTAGAGTTTTGGCCAAGAATTAGAGAACTATGTTTTAGAGATGGTAGGTGGAAGAGATGCGACGTCTTTCTATCAATTCTGAATCCAAATTTCAACATCCAAAAGCTAGAGTAAAAACAAAGAAGCCAGATCATTCCAGAGCTGACACATTTAGCCTAAGCCTGGGGGGAAATCTTGGTTCTCTGTTTAAGATGCATTCAAGAATTATTAAAAGTCTCATTAAACATTTTTTTCAGTAATCTAAGAAAATGTTTTTTTAAGCCTAAGGTTAATGCTTTATCTTGGATGAATAATTGTAAAGATCTATTTTAAAGTAGCCAAGTAAATCTCCCTGTTGATGCCACTCTGAATGTAAAAGTTGACCACAGTGAAGTAAAATTTATAATGTTATCTCTGTGATTCAGCATGGGCCCTGTGAATACTATAAAAGTATGACAGTGTTTCAACACATAAAGCAATTGGATGAATCTAAATGAATGATCAAAGAAATGGGCTTAAGGAGAGAGAGAGAGAGAGAGAGAGAGAGAGAGAGAGATTTTGAGACAGTAGAAGTACTTTTGTCTGTTTCACTGCTTTAATTATGGATTAAATACTGTCTGTGAAGGTAATTTGCAAGCCTTCAAGTGAAAACTAAAGGCATTTCTTCCGGACAAAAGAGTTGTCAGGTTTCATCATTTCTCTCCCCTTCATATGTCATCTCACTCAACCCTGTTCTGCTCCCCGCCACTACATTATAATTGACATGAGAACCTCATTTAGTTAAACTTCCTCCACCCAGTGTCTTAGGAGAATGGAGGTTGCGTCTGTCCTTTGGGTTTGGTTTTTCCCGTAAGTATGTTGTAAAAACTATATTCTTCCTTCATATCAAAACCCATGCAGTTTCTTTCTAATTTTAGTTTTCCTCCGTGAACAGAAACCTGCAATCATAATTTTGGCAGATAAATATATTATAGGGCTTTTCATTTTACGAGTGCTGCTGTTGAACTTGGGTATTATATGGGAAGTTAAACAACATTTTTCATACCAACCAATAATCTCCTCCTCCTCTTCACTCCCATCACAGTGTAACTCCACCTCTATTATTGTATATACCAGTTCCACTCTGTTCAGTATGATATTATTTTCTCCATGAGGGTAAGATTAAGTTTAATTTACTCTTTCACTCAGTAAGCATTTATTGAGCAGCAGCTGTGGGCCAAGCTCTAGCCTATCAGTTGGAAATAGTTGGAAATATAAAGAGAAATCAAATAGACCTCCTTTCCTCCAGGAGCTCACTTTTTTTCCTATTCCATTCATGCACCGAAGAGATACAAATATACATACATATATAAATATACATATATGTATGTGTGTGTGTGTGTGTATGTATATATATACACACGTATATTTGTGTGTGTGTGTTTGTGGAATTAAACTAAATCACTAGATAATGCCTCAGCTTGAAGATGGCTGAGGAACTTTGGCCTGATTATATAATCAAATGTTTCTGTAATGCTCTCACTATACAACACCACACACTTATTTCCTCTCAGTGATCCCCAATAGCTAATATAAAGAAACTGTAGTCACAAAGATGGCAGAGGAAGGGAAGGGACAAGGTCTGTCCAGGCAGTACTGGAGGTGGAGGAAGAGCCCAGGGAGAAATGTACAGCAGGAATTGACCTGGTTCTTTTGCATCTATATCTGTAGTAATGTCTTTTCTTCATACAAGATTTTTCTACTTTTTGAATTTGATCAAACCCAGAATTCAAAAGAAGCTAATGTTGAGCTCATAATTCAAACTTTTTACAAAGTGTAGGCATGTTATCAGCTAAAATGATTTTGAGTTCTTCATATGGTAACCTACGGTCAGAGATATACAGTAGACACAGGCATCAAGACAGGTGGAGAAGAAGACTGTCTTAGATCACTCTGACCAATTAATATCACAACAAACAATTTATGAACAAGGAAACTTACAGTCTCAACAGGCATCTTAAAAACTTATTTATGGTCTTGGTTGTGTTACAGGTTAAACCAAGTTTATTTTTTCATGGTTTTTTATTTGAGATGCTCCCAGTCCAGGGAAGGGGCAAACAAATGAATGTGTTGATAGGGACCAGATTTTTAACACCCCTCCAACTCACAATTGCTCTAGTTGTATGTGTCTTCTTTACAACTGAAAAAGGGTATTTGCTAACTTGATTGCTTGACCTTTTGAGATACAAAATTGGAAAATAGGAAGAAAGTATAGACTGGAAATAGTAGCATGGGGGTAAAAGGAGGAAGAGACTAAAGCAGACCATTTAAAGAGCAAGAATGATGTGTGAGATAAAAAGAATCACCCATGGAACTAAAGCTGAAGAGAGCATTTTGGAGGCCAGTATATATGCAACTCTGGAATGTAAGACTTTATAACATGGAGCATAACAAAATAGGAAATGGAGAAAATAATTGAGTAGAGTTGTTGTGAAGTTGAGTTGAATCCCCTTTTGGTAGAGTTGTTGTGAAGTTGAGTTGAATCCCCTTTTGGCTGTTTGGTTGAAGGAGAAAAGTAAAGTTAGAATATATTACAAAATCATTTTTGGCCTGTCAGACTAGGCTTCTTTACATGTGATTCTTTACAGAGATTAAGCCAGAGGGGACTCTAAGATTCAGTGTGCATTTGGAATGCAGTCTCCCTAATTGGAGTTGTAGAGAGGCATGAGCATTGAGGTTGACAGTTTGGAAATGCCAACATTATTTAGCTAAGCAGAAATTTTCTTAGGTTGACAGGTCTTAATGGGTGATTTATTTCAATGCAGTATTATCTTATAAAGTCAGTAAGGGCTCCAGGAAGCAGGTTGAGATGTTAAAAAAAAAAAAAAAAACAAAACAAAACAAGGTAGACATTCAGCAATAAAAAGATGGAAAAGAGATGAAAAGGAAAGAGCAAAGCAGAAATCCAATAGCTGAGTAAGGTTGGAGAAGGTAGCGAAGAACACAGGGAGTGCGTCAATCTATAAACGTACATTTGTCATTCTGAGTTCTATCGTCAAGTACTTCAATCATGACACTTGTTCAACATCTCCTAAGAGGAAATGCTCACAGTTTGATTTCTATTTTGATGAAGAGTAGGTAACATTTACAGTATCATATTAAAAAAGATGATTTATGATCTTACCTTTAACAGGAACCTAATCAACAAAACAAACAAGCAGCAAAATATAACCAAAGACACTGAAATTGAGAACAGGCTGACAGTGACCAAAAGGGAGAGGGGAGAGAATTTCAGGGGATAAGGGCGAATGGTTTGCAGGAACAAATATAAAGGACACACGGACAATAACAAGGCGGGTGTGGAAATGGGAGGGAGGTGGGGAGGGCTGGGAGGGTGGGCTGGGATGGGGGTAAAAGGCAGAAAACTGTACTCAAACAACAATTAAAATATAAAAATACCAAAAAAGAATGGTTTATTTTTCACTATCCTAACAATAATTGTAAATACTTTATATCTGTCATGTTTTCAACAAATAAAGGATTGTTGGGTTTTTCACCCTTTAGAGAAGTTAGAAAAACATGGTTCTGCCCCCATTCCTTTCATAGTAATACAATATTATGGGAGTAGAATGTTCTAGACTAAATGCAAACCAACATGAAATATCATAACATATACGATAAACAACAAGTTGTTTGTTGGAGCTCTGACAAGAGATAAATGAACATATATGGTGCAGTTAGTATGGACCAGACAACAGGATGAGCTCTAATAAACCTACTAACAATCCCCAAATAAACACTATTATAATACCTACTTTATGAAATTAAGAGGATTAAATAACTTGCCCAAGATCATGCAACTAACAACAGAATTGGGATTCAAATAAGCAATTAAATTCCGAAGCCCAGGTTACCAGGCACTTGCTATAATGCCACCTCATGAATTTTCCACAGGGAGAACTGAGCTTTATCCTCTAGGTCTGTGCATCTCCAAGTAGGCCCTGTGTTTCAGGGGTACATGAAGCCAGAAGATATGTGTCCACTTGCCCAGTGAATAAATTGTACTCAAGGATCTAGAAGGGAAAATTCTAGTGAATGGGTGAGAAAATATTAAAAGCTAAGACTTGTGAAACAATTTTTTGTCCCAAAAAAATTGTCCATTCATATGCAGAAGTTTTATGACTTATAAAGGGAAATCATAGGTTTTGAAAACATGTCATGCTTATGGTCATTTTAGCTTATGCTCCCTTTCCTCTATGCTTGCTCTGTTTTTAGAAAAAAAAGATTTTAGGATTTTAGGGAGAAAAAGAGAGATTTTTGTAAAGTATTGCTGTAGGCAGAGGAGCTGTGGTTAATTTCAGGAGTATTATGGTCAAGTCTACATTTTTAAAGGCTTTTTGACAGGTAAAGGAGGAATACAAGTTGAGAATCAGGCTTCACTGGTAGAAAGGGACCATCCATTATATAGGGAGAGCACCAAGTTCACTTTTAGGCAGAGTGAGTTTGAGGAACCTGGGGAGTCCCCAAGTGGGCAAGTCTGTGAGGATAATTGTATGTGGGTCTGGAACTCAGGAGAGAGGTCTTTCGTGAAGACCCTAAATCACCTTCTCGTACTATCAGCATTCAAGACGAGGTTCCCATGCCATTCCTAGAACAGTGTTTGGCACAGTGTAGGTACTTGAAAACTGTTGTGAGAATGAGGTGAGGAAAAAAAAAGACCACGTACTAATGTGTTTGGTAAGATTTTGTTTGTGCTGAATACAAAAAGTGTGTAGGATTGAAGAACCTTTTATATATATTTTTTAAGATTTTATTTATTTTTTAGAGAGGAGGGAAGGGAGGGAGAAAGAGAGGGAGAGAAACATCAATGTGCGGTTGCCTCTCATGTGCCCCCAGCTGGGGATCTGGCCCACAACCCAGGCATGTGCCCTGACTGGGAATCAAACTGGTGACCCTTTGGTTCACAGGCTAGCGCTCAATCCATTGACCCACACCAGCCAGGGCATAACCTTTATATTTTTATATGTACATATTAAATTCATAAATACAATATAGGATTCATATGTTTTAATTTTTACCCTCTAGGAAAATTACTTTTAAGAGAACAAAGTTTTAATATAGTCCCAAAGTGTTATAAAGAAAAAAAAGCTTTGGCATTAAAAATGTAAATTATTTGATATTTCTATAATGTGGAGAGATGTTACTAAAGGAATGTTCATAAAGAACTTTTAAATAAATCCTCCGTGTAAGAATAGGAACTGTCTTTTTCCTAATTTCTGAGGGGATTCTTGGCTACCTCTGCCATGTGCCAAAGCTTGGTCTTTCTAATAGCAATTTTATACACATATATAAAACATCTATATGTTTTATACATATATTATATAACACCTATATGTACATATATACATATATAATTGCTTTTATACATATGGGATATGCATATGAGCTATATATATATATGTGTGTGTGCGTGTGTGTGTGTGTTTATGTATATACTGAGATATACAGTTGACCCTTGAACACCACGGGTGTTAGTGGTCCACCCCCCCACACACAGCCAAAAATCTACATATAACTTTTGACTCCACAAAAACTTAACTATTAATAGCCTACTGTTGACTAGAAGCCTTACTGATAACATAATCAGTTGATTAACACATATTTTGAATGTTATGTGTGTTATATACCATATCTTATAATAAAGTAAACTAGAGAAAAAATGCTATTAAGAAAAATGTAAGGAAGAAAAAAATACATTTAAAATATTTATAGAAAAAGGATCCATGTGTAGGTGGACCAGCAAAGTTCAAACCTGTGTTGTTCAAGGGAAACTATATATGTTATCTGTGCATTCATGTATTTATCACAGAATACAATTTCTTTTTTCTCAGTCTGACTTATGCAGCACAATAAATCTTTCGAACATTTATTTTACCTCAAAATTTTCTCTCAGTGCCTTCATTACTTTTCTGTTTTTTTTTTAACACTATAGCCATATTTCCTAAGAGACTTATTTGCTTTTGAGTCTCCTAGTTGTAACTTTATAGATTTCTAGTAGGTCTGGGGCCCTTCATTACTATGAAATTGAGTTCCAACTTTATGATTCACTTTCTGGAAATCCATATTTTCAAGCCAGAGTCCATTTAATTTCACTGGCCATGATAATTTTGAAATAAACTCATATGCCCATAGATGGTACTTTAGAAACTATTACCAGCTTAGATTTTACATTAAATTCCATTTTGATGTTCAAAGTGGCTTTTATAGTATTTGCTATTTTAAATTGGGAAAATAAAATTTTATTCTGCATTAAAGTAAGCTCATTGTAAAAGGATGCATGGCAACACAGTGTGCCTGAACCATGCTGTTAATTCTTACAGGTTGTAGTGGGCCTTTGCTTCTGTAACAGTTGTTAAGTAGCCATGTGTGGTTGGAGAACACCAAATGGCCTATAGTGCTTCCCCTCGGGAGCAACCAATTGGACATGTGCATTATGCCAGTGTTCTGTGTCTGCCTTCTGACCCCAACATCCAACCCATCTCCGACTTTCAAAATTTTCATTAGGCTTCCTGGAGCCCTCAGTCCTTGGCCGTATCATTACACTCACTTCATCTTTTTGCCTTAATTAAAGCCTCATGCCACCCCTTAGGACACTCGCTGCTTCCCCAGAAGTCTCCTAAAGCGAAAAATATGGCTCTCTACACCCTTGGTATCTCAGAATGAAAAAACAGAGCTCAAGTCCTCCGCATCCAGTGGTGTTTCAAACCAATCGTCATGTCACAGCCTCCTTCCCTTGGAGGTCTAAGTTTTTCAAGCAATACCATATTCCACCCTCCCCTTGTACTCAGAATGCCTCTGATTGTATGAAAAATGTCCTCATATTCATTAAACACTTTAGCATATAACTATGGTCTTCCTCTCCATGAACTTCCTGACATCATTCTGGGCAACATCCTATCCATGCAATATGTAAATTTCACAATTTCTTCTCACCTTCTCATCTTCAGTCACCTTCTCCACTTTATTTCAGCCACCCTCTGTGATGGGCAAACCTGCACTGAGGCATCACTGCTCCATCTCTGAAAACCTGAATTCAGCTATTTTGTTCTCTGACCACAACTTCTTACCCTTCCCCTCCAGCTCTTTCATTTAGTGATTCCTCAGTGCATATTCTGTATATTCACTGAGTTCTCCAACCACTTGATGACTCCATTTTCTCTTCACCTTCACCTTCCTGTCTTTGCCTCCTTCCCTACTCATCTAAGAATCCACAATTCAGTACATTAGCATTTTCTTACCAATATTCTCAATACAATAACATTAACCCACTGTTCTTCTAATAGCTCTGGACTAGGAAAAAAAAATCCCAATCCTGGACCAATTTATGTGTCTACCCTGTCTATATTCTAAGGCTGAAGAACACAGCTGAAGAAAATCCTGAAAAACACATCCACTGCGGCCAATGCAAGGTGGCGGGCTTCACCCCGACCAGATCCCCAGTGCTGTCTGGCAGTCCTGCCCTGCTAACCCAATTAAGTCTCTCCATAGTGGATTTAAAAATCTTCTCTCTTATCCCACCACATCACCCCAGTCATTTTAACATATGACATCATCTTCTGCTTCACAGAGACAATGAAAGCCATTGTTCAAAAAAGTCCTTGATCTTCCTGCCATTTAATTTATTCATTCTCCCATTTAAGGTTAATGCATCTACCTGAGTGCAGGATCCCAGTCTTCTCACAACCTCAAGAACTAACTCTCTCTCTTTTTATTATATCTTAATCTGTTCCCATCACTGCTCTTTTCCCCACCAGCATTAAATATACTCAAGCCTTTCAAGATTTAAAAAAAAATTTTTCTTCATCGGCCTCATATTTTCTTCCAATTTATTCCAACATCCCATGGTACTTTGCCTTTCTACATTCCGTATTAGTACAGAGAACTCTGGTCTCTAACAATAGTAATATACTTAATCATTTGTTTCATCTTACAATATACTCGAATAATTTTAAATTGCTACAATCTATCACCAACAGCTTTACCATGTAAACTTCAGTATTTCTTTGCAACTCATTTTGTCTGTAGAGTGTATGTAATTGAAAGTGTATAATTAGATTACTGTGTTCAAAGTTACTTGAATCAATTCTTTTTATGTGTATGATTACACTATCACTTTGACAAAAAGACTAGTTTATTTCTGCTTGTATTCAATTTTAAGACTTATTTTCTTTATTTTTAAAATTTTTGTTTTACTTTTTGTATTCGTACTTTTTTTTACAGATCAGTTATTTAATTAGGTTTTTCAAAAGAAATTTAGAACTTCATTTAGTGAGGATAAAGGCCATTTGTGAGAGCAAACACAGAGCGGAGGTAGCCCTGGAGCTGTGGAACAGTTTTGATTATTTGGCAGGATTTGCAAGTCCAGGGCTTTCTGATTAACTTTGCATTGCTTTGTAATCTCGTATTTCCTTTCTTGGTGTTGAAGATCTCCCCATTCCTGGTGTCTGGGCTTGGGCCGCTTCTTCTTGAAGTAAGTAAGAGTCAGTGAGATGCTTGGGGATTTTCAATTTTGGTGGAGGTGGCGATGACAAATTTCTGGTGTGTTCTACGCAGAGGAACTCGATTAAAGGCCAGAGGTCCAGTCACAAGTAGCAAGCCACTGCTCAGCTGCTTCAGGAAAATCACCCTCTTGCCTCTGTGGTGCCCAGTGAGGATGATCAGAATGGTCCCAGGAGTGATGCTGGCCCGCAGTTTTCTCGCATGCTGACTGAAGGGTTTCTTGCCATGGCTCAACAGCTTTCTAGACACATTTTCAGGAGGATGGTATCTAGGCATTTTGCAAAGTTTAACTCAGGTACCACCATTCTTGTCGCCACCAACTGGTTCAGTGACAGTAGCCATAACCTTCTCCTTCTTTTTCTTTTCAATCCTGGATTTAGCTTTGGAGTATTTCCTCTTGGACATGGCTTTTTGGGAATACATAGCTGACCAGGAATACCTGCCAATTCCTCTGAGGAGGAGAGGGTTTCGGCTGCAGTGGGGCTTCCCCTTCTTAGGCATCTTGGCCTTGAGGTTACCCTTCTTAACCTTGCCACTGGCACCAGCCTTCTTGGCTTAGGGTTTCTTCTCCTTAGTATCCGGCTACTCAGTTTTTTCACCCGCCATCTTGCAAGATGGGAAAAACTGTATTTGTACTAACTTTGATACAAATTAAAATATAAACTCAATGAAGTCTCACTTCCACTCTATCCATCCATGCCATTACCATTTACTGCCCCCTAATGGGTAACTATTTTCATTAAGTTTTGACACATCTTTCTTATATTTGTTTTTTGAAAAAAATTACATAACTCTATTCATTTTTTACAAATGTTACCATACCATATACCTTCTTTTGCCTTGTTTCTTTCCACTTAATACATTCTCACTCAAGTGTAATATATATTACACCATGAGGATTAGTTATACTTCCTATGTTTTTTTCTCTATGTAATATTTCTTTGCCTTTTTTAATTATATTTTTGGTATTTAAAAGGTTTTGCCTTCCTTTTAATAGTTATATTATTTTCTGTCTTTTCTTCTTTGAAAAAAAAGTCTGCTTTTCCCTCTCTGAGGTTCCTACTATTAGGTTTGACAACTCTAAATAATATATTTGGCTGCATATTTTATCTGTACAGCTATGAGTTGATTCTACTCTACCTTCTCTCATGGATTCCCATATCACTTTTGTGAGGGGTTGGTTATTTCTATTTTATGAAGTGGGGAAAGGAGAGAAGGGTTTTCAGGAACAACTATGAAACACATGGACAAAACCAAGGGGCGTGGAAGCAGGGGACGGAGGTGGGGGTGGCTGGGGTGGGAGGTAAATGCAGACAATTGTACTTGAACAATAAAATAATTTTAAAAAATTAAAAACCAAATATTTTAAATTTCAAAAAAAGAACATATAATACTTACAATTCCTTCTCTACCCTTTGTTTTAATCTTAGATCTACACTGAAATATATTCAGTATGTACCATCAGTTCATTTTCTAAGGTTTCTCCTGTCTTCACTGGGTTAGATAAAACTCATCCTTTAGCTATATTTGTGAATATAGTACTCCTTCACTTCTCACATTTTCAAAACTGTTTTAATATAACCTTGGTACTTGAAAGACAACTTGTCTAGATATAAAATATTTGACTCACTTTTCTCTCACTTTCTAAAAAATTTTCCTCCAAAGTTGTCTTGCTTTTATAAACTCTGATTTTAACTTGATTTCATTCCCTTGTAAGTCATTTGGTCTCTTTGCTTGAAGGTCCAGAGGTTTTCTTTTTGTTTTTGTTTTTTGTCTTTATCATTAAAGCCCAAGAGGGCTTTACTAGGCTATGTCTCTAAGTTGACCATTTGGAGACTTTTTAAAAATTATACGATAACTTTAAATAATATTTCCATTCCATCACTATTTTTTTATTCAAGGACTCCAATTATATGTATGTGAGATCATCTTTGCTTATCTTCTGTCACTTTCTCTGACTGTTTTTCTATTCTACTTTCATGCTCTTAATCATTTTGTTCTTCAATATCCCTTATGTTTTCCATCAATTCTGTTCCCTCAGTCTTCTTATAGTTTAGTCTTCATTCCTGATATCTCAGGAAATTATCTTTTGTCTTTTCCTTTTTTTCTTTTTAAAGTTTGCTTAATTCTAACATTTTTCTTCCCCGCTTCTGAATTTTTGAGTTTCTGATTGGGTTGTGGTTTTTAATATATGAAAACATGGATTTAAGGATATTTAATTCAATATTCCTATACTTCATTCTTTTAGAATAGTTTTCATCAACAGAAATGTTTTGATTCATATTTTCCATCTTCCTATAGTAGTCTTTATGGTTGTTTTCAGCTATTGTCTGTTTATTTTAAATGTCTTATATTTTATTTGGTTAGCAAAAAAAAAAATAATTCTATGTACACAGGTGTTAAGCATTTGGTGGCTTAATAGTTTTCTTAGTTCAAGAGCACCCTCTTCTGTTGATATAATGAACTATAATTTCTTTAATAATGGTATTGTATTATGACAAGAATTGATTTGTCTTTTTATTTAGTGACTCTCTTTTATTTATGCAGATCATTATTTCCCACTGTATTTTCTCTTGTTTTCTTTACCACAATTTTTTTTCAATTTTCTATAAGTGGGACTCTATCAAGATGTTCATCTTAGTAATTTTGAGCCAGTACCTTTTGATTTTCATGAGTTGTTGTTCTGATTCACACAGTGATTTTTTTTAACTTGTATTATATCATGACAAGACTAACATTGCCTTCTCTTTTCTGTGGCATATTATTTTCGCCTTCTCCGTTCCATTAAGATTCCATCTCTCTACTTTGGTGTGTGCTCCAGAGTTGCCTTTGAGACTATTTGTTTCCTTCCTCTATGTAAATACATTTATGGTATTTATCTCTTAGTTAAGTTGTGTACATGAGTCAGTGTGGTTTTACTTACTTTCTTTGTCTGTAGAGTATTTGGATGATACATGTAGAGTTTGGGATTCAGGTGGCTGCAATTATTCTTAAATTGTTATGTTTTGTTACATTTCTCCAGGTACTATGCTAGAATATTTTTCTTTTTACTTTTTATAAACTCTAAATGACCTCAACAACTTCTAGTCCTTTAATTTAGGTTTACAGACAGATGACTGTCAAACTTTATTGTATTGCTGGGCTCCACATATTTTATTAATGACCAATGAGATATCTTAACAGATTACACCACAGTTATCCCCCACTTAACACGTACGAAACTAAATTGCCTTTTACTCTCCACTTCATCCTATATCTGTTCCTCCTCCCGTGTCCCTTATCTTAGTAAATGGTACCACACTGCCTCTCCAATGTGGCCTGTCATAGTAACATAAGACAGAAAGCTTCCTGTCACTCCTGGTCCCAGTTAGTCTTTGAGTATTAATGATTCTCCCTCCTAAAGACCTCACAACTTTGTTCCACCACTCTCCAAATTCTTCAGTTCGGAGCAGCATAATTTCTTGACTTGACAACAGCTTCCTAACTGGAGTTCCTGCTTTCACGTTTGCTTCTTCCATATACAGCCCACATAATTTTGAGAAAACTTTAATTATGTCACACACACCCATCAAAATGCTACATTGCCTTCAAGAAATAGTCTGACTGTTAGCATGGTCTAAATGATCACTCATAATCTGATAACTGCTTACCTGTTTAGAATCCTTTCTAACCAGTCCTTGCTCTCACTTCTCTCCTTCCCCTATGAAACACAGAGAAGCAGAAACACTGTGGCAGATCATAGTCTCTAAATTGACCATGGCATTAATTCTAGTCCCACATGCTGTTTCAGAAGCATACCACTCCTACTCAAGAGGTGAAGTCTAATTGCCCTCCCCCTAAATATGTTCCAGCCTTAGTGACTCACTTCTAATGAATGAGATGATGTAGAAGTGAGGCTACATGACTTCCAATACTAAGCCATTAAGTCAGCACAGATTCAGCCTCGGATCTCCCAGCCCTCTGCCTCTCTCCGTCTCTTAGGATCTTGAATAACCAAGTAAGAAATGCACATTTGGAACTTGAATAACCAAGTAAGAAATGCACATACCATACTGGAAATATCATGTTGGAAAACCATGTGAAGATAGAGAGGGATACACAGGACCCAAGACATGTGAGTAAATGAACTTTCATGTGATCACAATTCCAAGGCTTCCAACTATATATATAGTGAATGGAGCAGACACAGACATTCTCCCTAAACCCTGCCTGGACTGCAGATTCATGAGTACAATAAATGCTGTTATTGTTTAAGGCTTAAAATAAGCCATGAGGTTGGGTGGTTAGTTACACAGCAACAGAGAAGTAAAACAGGCAATCATACACAAACCAGCTGTATTAAATTATATTTTTAAGATGTTATTTAATTTTCAACAGAGGGAAAGGGAGGGAGAAAGAAAGAGAGGGAGAGAAACATCAATGTGTGGTTGTCTCTCATGCACCCCCAACTAGGGACCTGGCCTGCAACCCAGGTGTGTGCCCTGAGTGGGAATCCAAATGGTGACCCTTTGTATTGCAGGCCAGCGCTTGATCCACTGAGCCACACCAGTACATTAAGATAGACCAAGAACTATCTAGGGAAAATTATTTTTAATTCCTAGATATTTCTTGGTCTATCTTAATGTACTCTGTACCTGGACCATTCTCATTTGTTCTCCTACACTGTACTCCTTTAGCTACGTTATGCTTTCCTTTCCTTCCAGATTCAGCATAGAATTTGTTTTAGAAGCCTTTCCTAATTCTACCAATATCATATTGAGTACCTTCATGCGCATCCATAGAATCTATATTTGCCTCAAATATTAATTGTAATTTAAAATTACATTTAAATTGATTTATTCCTTATAAATCTATATTACTCATTAAATCTGGGACATCATTGTAGTTTAGGGATATAGCTCATTATGAGAGACAAAAATTACTGTAGGATAAATAAATTAAAATAAATTGGAGGAGAAATTGAATTAAATAATTCAAATCTGCTTTTCTCAATACCAGGATAAAAACTATTGCCTAAAATTAATCATTGCTAACATCCATGGAATACCTATTACATGTCAAGGGCTATCCAAAGCACAAGTTAATAATAGCTGGAATTGTCCACTGAACACCTACTACATGTCAGCTGTCATGCAAGTACTTTAATAAGCACTATCCCATTTAAATAGCGATCCAACAGCACAAAAAGTGACTGTTACAAGAACAGTCTTGGGGGGGGGGGCAGGGGCGGTGGCTCTGCCTGGAGGGCCTCCTCCCCAACCCCTGTCCACCACAGATGAGAATAAGCTTACAAAGACATGATCTGCTTGGGGAGGAAAGGTACCAATCTCTCAAAGGAGAAGGGCCAGGAGCCTTTTCCTCAATGGACTTTTACTGGGTTCAATTTGCACAGGAACACAGGTAAAGCTCATCAATCATTGTCAGGCAGCAAGGATCAAACAATAGATAACATACAAAGAACTCTGAGGGCTTATTCTGAGTCAGGGTAAATTAGCTAAAGGGCTATAAAACTTTAGGAAACAAACTCATTTCCTGCTTGGACCCTTATCAGAAAACTGAGGACATTCTTAGCAAAGCAGGTTTCACAGGATTTTACGCATTCTTTCTTAGACCTGATCGCCCCTGGGGAACCAGCCCTTTCCAGCCCAGGGCTGCGCCGCCCTCCAGCATTGTTTCAGGCTTAAATCAGGCAGAGACAGTAAGGCAGCCAAGAGATTAGGAGATTTCTCAGACAGGAGACTCAGGCCATGTTAAAGCCGAGGGGCAAAGGTCCATCACCCCCTTTTTCTATAGCCCCCCAAGTCCTTCCCTGAGGGCCCCTTCATGACCATGCCTGCTTTAGGTCATCCCTCCTTTGAGAAATCTTACCCATCATTGGCTAACCAGTCATCCACCCAGGGCCAAGCAGGATGAAGTAAAAGGGGGCAGAGGTGGAGCCCCTGCCAGGGAGATAAGCTTTGTCTCCTTAGTGGCTTATGGTCCCAAGGTCTCTCACTCAGCCTTAGCAATGGGGAGTTACAGCTTCTGAAACCAAGCAGGGCAGTTCCCAACAGTCTTTGTTATCTTAATTTAAATCTGAGCTTCACTCAACTTTTCTAGCTATGAAGCACTAATCAAGTCAGTGGAACTCTCTGAGCTTCAGTTTCCCCATATGTAAAACAAAGATAAAATAATTTTGATATGAAGATAATGAAAGTATCTTTATATTATTCTATATTTTGTGCCTGGTATATGATAGGTATTCCATAAATTATATTTACTAGTATTCTCATTTTTGTTTTTCTTTCTACTCTATCTGGAATGGCCTTTTTTAATTTCATTTTTCAAATATAGTTTACATTTAATATTATTTTCTATTAGTTTCAGCTGTACAGCATAGTCGTTAGATCATCATATATACTTTACAAAGTGTTATCCCTAGTATTTCCAGTTTCCACCCGGCATCATTCACAGTTATTACAATATTATTGACTGTGTTCCCTATGCTGTATTTTACATCCCTGTGACTATTCTGTAATTACCGATTTGTACTTCTTAATCCCTTTACCTTTTTCACCCTGTCCCCATCCCCCTCCTCTTTGGCAACCATCAGTCTATTCTCTATGTCTACCAGTCTGTTTCTATTTTGTTTGTTTATTTTGTTCTTTAGATTCCACATATAAGTGAAATCTTATATTTGTCTTTCTCTGACTGGCTTATTTCACTTAACATAATATTCTCTAGCTTCATCCATGCTGTCACAAATGGTAATATTTCATTTTTTACGACCCAGTAATATTCCATCGTATATACGAAGGGGGCCCCACCAAAAACAAAATTTATTTACAAAAAATCGTGCATGTATTTTTATATATTTAAGCTTCAGTCACCTTCAAAGTACTCTCCTTTTGATGCAATACACCCATCAAGATGATTTTACCACTATTCAAAACAGTTTTTGAACTTGTCAATTTTGATGCCTTTTAGTGATTCTGCTGTTTTTTTGTTTCATCTCTTCCACATTGGCAAAATGTTTCCCTTTGAGGAATTTTTTCATCTGGGGAAAGTTGCTCAGGATAAGATCAGGTGACTAGGGAGGGTGACCATGGGGGTTATGATGTTTTTGGTCTAAAACTGCTGAACAGTTGGCATGGTGTGGGCACGTGCACTTGTAAATCACCCATCATGAAATGGGTAAATGAGTTAAAAGAGGCTTCCAAAAAAAACTCACTGAAGCCAAACACAACCTTTCACAATACCAGCTGGTACACTGATACAGATCATTTCCTATAAGGCTCACCTATCAGGGAAGCCTGTTCTACAAGGGGCTCACCTTCCAGGAGATAATTCTGGGTGTTTTGGGTGCCCCCTATACATACCACATGCAAAAAGTATTCCACACCATTGAGGGAAATGCAAATAAAAGCCACAATGAGATACTACTACACACCAACATGAATGACTAAAATTTAAAAGACCAATTACACCAAATATTGATAAAACTTGGAACAACCAGAATTCTCAGGTATTTATAGTAGAAATGTAAAAGGGTACAGACTTTAGAAAAGTTTCTGAAAGTTTCCAATGAAATTAAACAAACATTTACTCCTATAACCAGCAATTCTACTCCTAGATCTCGAAGCAAGATAAATGAAAATATATGTTCACAAAGAGACATACAGTGATGTTCAAGTTGCTTCACTTACAATATCCCAAAACTAGAAGTGGTCCAGTTGTCCATTAATAGAAAAAAAATATGGTTAATTCACATAATGAAATGCTACCCAGGAAGAATGAGCTACTGATATAAATAACATGCATGACTTTCAGAAACATTTTCATAATTAAAAAAAGCTATTATGGGCTGAATAGTGTCCCTCCATCCCTCAAATTTATATAGTGAATTCCTAACCCCTAGTACCTCAATATGTGACTGTATTTGGAGATAGGGCCTTTAAAAGGTAATTAAAAAATTAGGTCACATGGGTGGGCCTTAATGCAATATGCTGGTATCCATATAAGAGCAGGACAATAGAACACAGACAACACAGAGACAGAGAGACAACCATGAGAGGGCCAAGAATATGCATTTTGTATGCCAAGGAGAGGGGGTTAAGAAAAAAACAAATCTGAACTTCCATACAAGATAGAGGCATAGGTATATATACATCACCTCCTCACACAACCAAAAGAAGGAAACAAATTTAAAAATAAAAAGCAACCATAACTGCCAGAAAATCAAACTGCATGGAAGTCTGACAACCAAAGAGTTAAAAAAAAAAACATTCATCCAGACTGGTAGGAGAGGCAGAGAGGATGCAAGGCAAGGTGGTGGCTGGTAGTACCACATCAGCATGCGGATTATCCAGGAGGAACAACTGGGAAGTGAGACAGACTGCTCAACTCAGGGTTCAAGCATGGGAAAAGAAAGCTTCAAAACCTCTGGCTGTAAAAACCTATAGGGCTTTCAGTGGCAGGAGAAACTCCCAGCCTCACAGGAGAATTCACTGGAGAGACCCACAGGGTCCCAGAACGTACACAAACCCACCCACCTGGGTATCAGCACCAGAAGGGCCAAATTTGCTTTTGGGTAATAGGGGAAGTGACTGAAAGCCAGCAAGAGCCAAACAATGGAAACCAACATTGTTCCCTCTCTGACCCCTTCCCCACATACAGTGCCACAATGCAATGAAGTGGGTTGCCACACCCTGGCAAATACCTAAGGCTCTGTCCCTTACAACATAACAGATGTGCCAAGACAAAGAAATATGGCCCAAATGAAAGAACAAATCAAAGCCTCAGAGAAAATACAACTAAGTGATGAAGAGATAGCCAATCTATCAGATGCAGATTTCAAAACACTGGTAATCAGGCTGCTCACACAAATGGTTGAGTATGGTCACAAAATAGAGGAAAAAGTGAAGCCTATCGAAAGTGAAATAAAAATACACAAAAAACAACAGTGAAGGGAAGGAAACCAGGACTCTAATCAGCAATTTAGAGCAGAAGGAAGAAATAAACATTCAACCAGAACAGAATGAAGAAACAAAAATTCAAAAAAATGAGGAGAGGCTTCAGAAACTCCAGGACAACTTGATACATTCCAACATCTGAATCATAGGGGTGCCAGAAGGAGAAGAGGAAGAGCAACAAATTGAAACATTATTTGAAAACATAATGAAACAGAACGTCCCCAATCTGGCAAAGGAAATAGACTTCCAGGAAGTCCAGGAAGGTCAGAGAGTCCCAAAGAAGTTGGACCCAAGGAAGCACACACCAAGGCACATCATCATTACATTACCCAAGATTAAAGATAAGGAGAGAATCTTCAAAGCAGCAAGAGAAAAGGAGATAGTTACCTACAAAGGAGTTCCCATAAGACAATCAGCTGATTTCCCAAAAGAGACCTTCCAGGCAAGAAGGGGCTGGAAAAAAGTATTCAAAGTCATGAAAGGCAAGGACCTCCATCCAAGATTACTCTCTCCAGCAAAGCTGTCATTTAGAATGGAAGGGTAGATAAAGTGCTTCCCAGACAAGCTAAAGTTAAAGGAGTTCATCATCACCAAACTCTTATTGTATGAAATGTTAAAGGGACTTACCTATTACTTACCTAAGAAATAGAAGATCAAAAACTATGAACAATAAAATGACAACAAACTCACAACTATCAATGACTGAACCTAAGAAAAAACAAAACAAAACAAAAACAAACTAAGCAAACAACTAGAACAGGAACAGAATCAAGAAATGGAGATCACATGGAGAGTTATCAGTGGGCGGGGGGAGAGGGCAGAATGGGGGGAAATGTACAGGGAATAGGCAGGATAAATGATAGGTACAAAATAGACAGGAGGAGGTTCAGGATAGTATAGTAAATGGAGAAGCCAAAGAACTTATATGTATGACCCAAGGACATGAACTAAGGTGAGGGGAATGCTAGAGGGAAGGGGGATACCAGGTGGAGAGGGACAAAGGGGAAAAAAATGAGACAATGATAATAGCATAATCAATAACATATACTTAAAAAAAAAAAAAAATCTGCCAATGTCTTGATCTTGAAACTTAAGCCTCCAGTACTGTAAGAAACTGTATTTCTATTGTTTATACCATAAGTCTGTGGTAATTTTCATGGAAGCCCTAGCAAACCAATATAAAAGCTTACACAGAAAAATATATATTATATTATTTCAATTATATGGAATTCTAGAATTGAAAAAACTATTTTATAATAAAAAAATCAGAACAGTAGTTACTTCTGAAGGATGGGCTAGGGCATTTACTAATTGGGTAGGGATTTATCAGAAGTTTCTGGGGTGATGTTAAAGAAGTTTGAGTTACAGGAGTATATACATCTGTCAAAATTCATGAATATGTAGTTAAGATTTGTGCATTTCACTACATATTAATGCTACATCAATGAGGGGGGAAAAACTGTAAACAATCGATGGGCCCCACATCTGACATTGGAAGCCATACTGCTCCCATTTCTTCTTTCCCACTGCAATGATAAACCCAAGCACCAGAAGTGCTACTGTATTTTGCATTTTTCACTTGAATGTTGGCTAAACACCTCAAGGTGACATTTGCTGGCTTACCTACCTCTACTATGCTCATTGGCCAAGAGAGATTAGTTGAAGAAGGAAGCTGAATGGAGAAGAAACAAATTTTTATTCCCCAAATGTGGGGGGGGGGCTTAATTGCACCATGGGCCAAAAGATTTTTCGATACCCATCCTAAATAAATTTGATGAATTGAAAGCATAAGTCTATAATATTTAAGGCCCTGAGGTGAACATTACTGGACTGAGAGGAGCTAATTCTCAAACATTTCTAAGGAGCAAGGAAATAGAAATTCGCAAGAGACTAGGTGATAGCAGCCATACCTGTTCAGGGTGAGTAGTTCTGTCTTCTTTCAGGTGTAGAATGAGGAAGCTTCTGTGCTTTGGTTCAAAGTTTGGGTACATTTTGTTCAAAGGGGAAGACAAACTCCAGTGTTCCTGTCTATGAGTTGTCTAGGCTGCAATCTAAGCACTAATATTCTACTTGTTGAGAAATTCTACCTTCCATGCCTTTTAGAAGATTCATAGTAATTTCTCAAATTGCATTAGGACATCAGCTACATAATTTCCTTGGCATTTTGACTGTTTTGGACCCAGATATCAAATCTATTTGCCTCTCAGTGAGTTAGATCTTTTTTTAAATCACTAAGCATTCTCATTCAACCAGAAGGAAGTGGATGGGAAGCCATGGTAAAGGATAGACCATGAAATTATGGCTTCGAAAATCTGGTCTTAGAAGAGGGAAACAAATACTGGTCTTCAATCTATGAGATTTGAGATGAGGCATAATATAGGATTTTTGTTTTTATTATTAGAATCCTCCTCATAATTGTCAGCTTTTACAATTAACCTAAAAAATTGCTGTGCTTTCAACATAATTCCACCTCTGAAGAAATCAATTATTGTCTGAACTCCTCACTTTTTTCCAATTTATTTTCCTATAAAGAAAATTGTTTTACTAGAATTGGGTAGATATTCAGTATGGTGTTTAGGCTGCTCTAAATCTGTGATATTATCACAATCTCCATACCATTGAGCTGTGACAAACATACCTAGTTATAATTTCAAATACTCTTTATGAGGTCTTCCAAAATGCAAATTCTCAAGCTTCTAGGCCTCATCTTTCTATAAAGGACATTACAGAGAAGTGTATTCTCAATTCCTTTATGTCTAAGAATAATCCATAAATACATAAATCTGTGAAATATAAAACTCTTAAAACTTTCAAAACTAACCAAAATGTAAGATCTAAGTCATAAAAGTGATGTCACTAATGTAATTATTGCTTCCTGAACTTTCTAAACACTATATTGTCCTGTCACTTTCACTATGAGTACACAATGGATTAGCAATTTAGCTGCATTTATGAACTCTGATGTTACAGCACTTCAAAGACAACCTATTCCTCGTGTATTTTTTTTCATGTAGTTTTGTTCTGATTGGTTATTCTCTACTTCACATCGACTTTCATTAAACATCTCTCTCCCATGTATAAATCATAATCAATTGATGCTTAAGCCAACTCATTTTCAAATCTTTCTGTTGCTTAGATACAATGAAATACGAAGCCCATTAATTCCCTCAATAAAGTACTATGCTATGATGCTTTATCTCAGCCCAAATCAACAGCACTTGAAAATCTTCAAAAGTGGGGAAAGAGACTTGCCTTGAGGTGGTGAACACACAACACACTATATAGATGATGTATAATAGAACCATACCCCTCAAAACTATGGCATATAATTTTATTAACCAATGTCACCTCAATAAATTCAATTAAAAATCTTCAGAAATAAGCCCTGGCTGGTGTAGCTCAGTGGATTGAGCGCGAGCCTGTGAACCAAAGGATCGTGGTTCGATTCCCAGTCAGGGCACATGCCTGGGTTGCAGGCCAGTTCCCAGCATGGAACGCACGAGTGGCAACCATACATTGATATTTCTCTCTTTCTCCCTCTCTCCTACCCTTCCCCTCTAAAGATAAATAAATAAATAAATATTTAAAAAAAAAATCTTCAGAAATAGTAATGACTTAATCAATAACCCAATAACTGTAGGACTCTATAATACAAGCCCCAAGAAGTAAATAGATGGATATTCTTTGAGTCTAATTATGTTCTTCATCACATTTTTCAGTGACTAAACATTATTTCTCACAATATGGCAATACAGAAAGTAAATGAAAATGTCTTAATCTCCAGAGTGCCCATAAAACACTTCTGCCATGTCCAATCTCTCAGGATCTTTTAAAATTCAGGATAATAGAAAAATAATAATTTGGCACACCAAATTTTAATTAACCTCACAAAAGGAGTTTCAGAGTTACTGAGTTTATATGGGAAAACCATATGCTCCTTGATCTAATTTCCAGAAGACATTAATGTGATAAGTCTCATGTGTACTAATTTACAAGACACAATTATTTTTGTGTGGAATCATTTTAATAGATAACTAAAGATTATATTAGATAATATTATATTGCTGGAATATTGCTCCATTGCTCCATTATAAGCTTTGTTGGTGATTCATCTAAATTTTCGTCTACAGGAAATGTAAATTTATTTGATCACTCTGCACATACTCTCTGCAGGCCCTTCTCTGTAGTGTTAGATGAAAAAGGAACATAGGTTGTTAAACTCATTCATTATCATAACTTATAAAATACAACCTCTGTGATAATCTAAATGTAATTTCACATATATTTAAGGGGGTAAGCATTACTAAATATTCAGAATCGTTCTATCATAGTATTCTCATCTGGAAGTGCTGAAGCATGAAATAGTTTTCTTCTAAAAATTAATCTTAACATCACCAATATTGCTGAAATTTTGTCACCACATATTTACTAGGTCGAGCAATATAACAGACACAAGCTGGCTAGCGTGGAGTGATAGTTTGTACCACCAAACATTAAAAAAAAAAAAATGGACAGCACTCTATTCAAAATTGTCTTGGGGATAATTTCTTTTAAATATACATATCAGATAGAAGATAGGGTTAAACCATTTTGGGGCGTACCTATTCTGGGGAAATAAAATTGGTTCTACTATTTCTTGATTTAACAATAGTTTTACCTGTAGGGAAAAACACTATCTCCCCTTTTCCTTTAAGCTTCTTCCCTAAAGCTATTACATTTATTTTTACTTAAATCACTCAATGACTCATAAAGTTCATATCTGCTTCTGAAAGACGAATCTGAAGAGAAGGCCCAATAATTAATGACGATGGTACATAAAAATACTTTGGAAAATTGTTGTTGTCCTTGGTAAAAATTTTTAAATAGAACTGATAGAAGCATAAATATCCATTGAAAACTAAAAAACCCTGGGATATCAAAACCTGAGCATTAGGATGACAAATATGACAAGCGACAAGAAAATCCAAACAGGAAATTTCCCATATACCCAGTCATTACTAACCTATTTCTAAACAAACATATAAAAATAAAAATCTGTCATTAGTTCAGATATACCAAAGACTATTAAGAAATATAGCAACATTGAAATTTAATTTAACAGCTTTATTGAGGTATAATTGATATACACAAAAACTGGACATAATTAATGTATACAATTTAACAGTTTTGAAAAATGCATATATTGGTAAAACTATCACCACAACCAAGGTAATTAGAATATTCATCATCTCCAAAAATTTCCTTCTGCCAACCTAGTAATTTTAAACACCAAAAATTTAATTACCTTGGGGTATTCAGGTAAATAAAAGTCCTAAGGGGGTTGTTAGCATTGGTTTGGCTTCACGGTACACAATTAGTTCTTTATATTTTATAGATTCCAGAAACCCCCTCAGCTGGAGGTTCCCAAGTTGGTTCAAAAAGTTCATTCTAAAAGGACTATAAATATAATTTTCTCCCTAATACCAAAAAGTACTTTATTTCTCAAATTTCAGGCTATTCAATCTGTAAAATTTCTGTGAAAGAGTAGTCAATCTGTGAAAATTCAATATCACAATTTTAATTTCATCATATAAGATAAATGAAAACATAAAAAAGAAAATAAAAACTAAGATTAGTTAATAATCTGTGAAGTTCCTATATGAGAAGTTTTAACTAATTACAAAACAATGGAACTGATTTCAGAAACAAGCTTTTATCTATTTGTGCTTATTAAACAGAATGAACCTGCCACCTTCGAAGGAGGCAGAAAATACTCTAACAGACACCATTGTCTGTCCCCCAGGTCAGAGATGCACACTCTCCATCAACCTTAGAAGTGAGCAGGACTTCTCTGTCAATGTTCAGCCAAATGTCTGAATCACCGGAAATATCAGTCCTCATCCTTCTATATACTCCCATCCAGTAAGTCTATGAAACACTGAGAAATTCTCATTTGCATCGGAGAAAAAGACTGTGAAACGGAAGAAGATTTCATTTCCTGCCAATGAGCCTCATTAAACAGCTGCTCTCGGGCTAAGTATTTGGCATGTCACATTTCCTACAGCTAGAAGTCTGAGAACCTACAACTCCCAAGTGGACAGTGAGTACTACAAACAGTAAATTGGCAAAAAAAAAAAAAAAAAAAAAAAAGGAGAAAAAGAAAAAGAGGGAGACACTTGAACATCAAATGAATGCAAGCTCATCTTCCTGATTCCTAAAAGGATAAACTTTTGAAGACAAGTGATGATAAAACCGGAAGAAATTTTTAGAAAACAGTGTGGAGTCCTCAATAAGATGAAAGGAGATATGGTTTATATGATAAAGGAGCAGAAAGTAATAGGAATGAATAGACTGAGATTTAAAGACAACAAGATAAGAGGATTAGGTAAGAATATAACAGGCTTCAGTAAGAAAATAATAGGCAATAAGTGAAAAGTAGAGGCAAGGAAAAAATAATCTACACATTTAAATCTTGCAATTGATAAGAATAGATTTGAGAAGCTATTTCAGAATGCAGAGAAGAAGAGTAACTATTAATGGTGCAGACACCGGTCTGCAGTGTCCGCGTCATTATGGTTGAAATAAAACATTCACACAGACTACTGAGTCCGGTGGAGGAAAAAGGACAGCATGGCTTTTCTCTCAAGGGGAGCAAAAGCCACGGCCTCTGCCATGACAGGCCTTTATTTTATTTCTGGTCACCTTAGAAGATGGTCCTCATTTATGATGCACAGGTTCGCTATAGGTGGTTACATTTTACAGACAACAAAGGAGCCAATGCCCCTAATCACATCACAGAAGAAGGATATTAGCAAATGAAAAGAGAAAAGTGGTTGAACCAGTTACTCTGGTCCTTGCAAGGTTTAGCATGGATATTAGGAAGTTACAATAAGCACTTGCTATCCCAATCCAGGGTGAGGGAGTTTTAGCAAAAGCAAGACTCAAAGAGGTTTAGGCACATTGCAAACCTGATTTCCCACAAGAGAACCTATCTGTGGACATAGGTCCTGTGCATCTCCAAGTGAGAGCTGGGTCCACGCCACACAGAAGGATCTCCCACATATTAAAATATTGACTAAGTGCTGGCAAGGTTGTGGAGAAAAAGGAACCCTAGTACACTGTAGGGGGGAATGCAGACTGGTACAGCCACTGTGAAAAACAGTATAGAATTCCCTCAAAAAACTAAAAATGGAACTCCCTTTTGACCCAGCAATTCCACCACTGGGATTATACCCTAGGACTCCCAAAACACCAGTTCAAAAGAACCTATGCACTCCAATGTTCATAGCAGCACTATTATAAATTTATAATAGCCAAGTGCTGGAAACAGCCTAAGTGCCCATCAGTAAATGAGTGGATCAAAAAACTGTGGTACATTTACACAATGGAATGCTATGCAGCAGAAAGAAATATGGAACTCCTACCTTTTATGATAGCATGGGTGGAAGTGGAGAGTATTATGCTATTTGAAATGAAGCCAGGTGGTGAAAGACAAATACCATATGATCTCACCTATAAGTAAAACCTAATCAACAAAACAAACAAGTGATCATAACAGAACCAGAGACATGGAAATAAAGAACAAATTGACAGTGACCAGAAGAGGGGGAGGAGAATAATGGGGGAAAGAAGAGGCAGGGTCAAATCAAGGAACATGTATAAAGGACCCATGGACAATGGTGGGGGTAAAGGGAGGATGAAAAGTGGGAGGTGGGGATGGGTAGGGCAGAGGAGAGTGCTGGTGGGAGGAATGGGGCCAAATGTGATTAAACAAGAATAAAAAAATTAAAATAAAAATAAATAAAATATTGACCAAAAAAATGTATGCAAGTCTAGATCTTTACAAGGAAGATGCAAAATAGGAAAAAACAAGAAGTTAGAGACAAAGCAAAGCAGTAAGCAAAACTACAGTGAAAAACAATCTTTTCAAGCCAAAACAAAACCACATGTGAATATACATTCACTTATGTATGCAAATAATTATTAAGGTTGTATTTTACAGAAGGCACAGAGGATAAAGAAAGCAAAAAGGGACATCTGCCATCATATCCTTTCCTTCATGGGTAATTGGAGATACAGGCAAATAATCACATGAATAAATATAAAATTACAACTATGACAAGAAAATAGATGGTGTTATAAGATCATGGGATATGGGATTTGATCCATTCAGGAGGTCAGAAAATATTTTCTTTAGGAAGTTATGTTTCATATGAAGTCTGAGAAACAGTGAAACTTAAGAAACTAGAGGGTCCCTGGCAGAAAGAATATAGCATATGAAAAGTTTTTTTAGCAAAAGTGAGCACAGCATGACTGAAGGCCAGTGAGACTGGAGCTGACTCAGGAGGAACATATATGACAACACAGTGAGGAAGTATGCACAAGCTAGACCATGTATGGCACTGTAGGTCAGATACTTCAATCATTTTTTTACCAAGACATTCAATAAGAAATGCTTTTACATCATAACCCAGTATATATACCCATATTTCTATATATGTACATATATAGAAATCAATTTCCTATTTGATGAAAGCATTAAGAAACATGAAATAGAACAGAATACAAAACAACATACTAGCCTTGGCTGGTGTGGCACAGTGGACTGAGTGCCAGCCTGAGAACTAAAGGGTCGCTGGTTCGATTCCCAGTCAGGGCACATGCCTGGGTTGCAGGCCAGGTCCCCAGTAGGGGGCACTCAAGAGGCAACCACACATTGATGTTTCTCTCCCTCTCTCCCACCCTTCCCCTCTGTCTAAAAATAAATAAATAAAATCTTTTAAAAATAAAAATAAAAAAAGAACATATTAGAATGTTTTTCTTGTAGTAAGAATATTTAATAGGTCATGAAATCTTTTGTTTAGACTTATGGCATTATGTATATTTTATATATGTGTATATATGCATGTATTCATTTATGTATATAATGATGTTTAAGTGTTCTTATGATCTAACAAATTGATTTCATAACTTCATGATTCATCCACGGATCCCCACCTGGAATTTGAAATATTCTTTGGTAAACGCGTGTTAGATATTTTGCTGACTTAAGTAGTTCTATGAGGTGAACAGATTTGAATTTGGGAAAAAACAATTTCTCTAGTTAAAGTGTGTAGGTTTGTAAAGAACTAAGCCAGAGGCTGTTACCGTGAGAAGACATAACAGTGGCTTGACTTTGGAGTGTAGCAGAGGAGAAAGTAAGAAAGACTTCAGAGATAAGTAAGAGGTAACAAATCAACAGGACTTTGTGATGAGATAAATATGGACACAATTGTCAAAGATAACTCTTAAGTTGAAACAGGCCTAGAGTAAAATATTGAAAAAAAAAAGAGTGAAAAAAATATTGGACCTACAAGAATAACCAAACCATCTAACAAAAAGTCCTCCAGACAACACATTACTAACAGAAAAATCGAAACTGGGTTGGCTTTAGACTATTCTTTTACAACGGGAAGGCCAAGAGGCAATGAAAAATAAACCACAAAATTAGAAGGAAAAAAGTTGGTGAGCTAAAGATGTTATGCTGAGCCAATCTGTCATTCAGGTATAAAGCAAATAGAAAGTTATGATAAAATACAGGCGTGTTGAGAAAAATCTATCATCCACAATCTTGAAAAAAATGAATTGAAGATATGCTTCTATCGAAAGATAAATTCAAATTTAAAAATAAAAAAATAAAGACATGGTAAGAAAAAACAAGAAAGACTAACGGTTGATACTGAACCCAACTAAAAATAAAATTGAGTTTAGATGGTTATTAAAAATAAGGTGAAAGTGCATACAAAGTAGAAAAAAATCCTGAAAAAAAGTTGTGTAGTATAAAAAATAATGAAATTGCAACAGTTAAAGAATAAAACACAAATTTTACTAAAAGGAAATATAATTAAAATCAATGATAAATTCCTCACCTAACATGGAAAAAATGACCCAAGATGAAATTGCGCTAAATTTTGATAATTGAAAATGAAAACTTGGGGCATATTTTTAAATACAAGCATAGCCACAAGTCAAAGGTAACACACAATGTAAATCTTCAAAATCACTGCATTTTAAAATTTACAACAATATAAAAAATAGTTCAAAATAGTAAAACCCAGAAAAAGAGAATAAGTGCATTAAAAAAGCAAATATGGAAACAAGATAAAACAAAACAGGACAGAAATAAAAAAATAAAAATAAGATCCCTGGCTGGTGTAGCTCGGTAGATGGAGTGCTGGACTGCGAAGCAAAGTGTTGCTAGTTTGATTCCCAGTCAGGTCACATGCCTGGGCTGCAGGCCTGATCCCCAGTGGGGGGGGGGGGGGGGTGGGCGTATGAGAGGCAACAACACATTGATGTTTCTCTCCTTTTTTCTCCCTCCCTTCCCTGCTCTCTAAAAATAAATAAATAAAATCTTTAAAAAATGATAATAATAAATAAAAATGAAAATAAGAAAGTTGAAGCCACCCAGATTAAGACAAATACTTCTAAAGATTTTATTTATTTATTTTTAGAGAGAAGGGAAGGGAGGGAGAAAGAGAGGGAGAGAAAAATCAGTGTGTGGTTGCCCCTTGCACACCCCCATCTGGGGACCTGGCCCACAAC
Source organism: Glossophaga mutica (assembly GCA_039655065.1). Taxonomy (NCBI): domain Eukaryota; kingdom Metazoa; phylum Chordata; class Mammalia; order Chiroptera; family Phyllostomidae; genus Glossophaga; species Glossophaga mutica. The sequence continues at coordinate 148,785,919 of CM077306.1, forward strand.
CAAGGCACGTGCCCTGACTGGGAATTGAACCAGTGACCCTCTGTTTCGCAGTCCGGCACTCAATCCACTGAGCCACACCAGCCAGGGCAAGATGAATACTTTTAGATAGTTTCAATTCAGTTATAAGCTCCTTACAAACTAATATAAAGCTTAAAAAATTATCTTTTAAAAAGAACTTAGGTGCAGTTTACCAATGAGGTCTTTCAAGTAAGTTATAAAGAGCAACAAATCCCATATTACGCATATTACTTTACCGTATTAAAAAAAAATGAAAAGCCTTTCAATAAATTTTCTGAAACCAACACAATTCTTGTGACAGTCTAATATATCAAAATATTATAATGTATCAAAACACATTATTTGAAAATCACTGATTTATAAAATAATAATGATGAAAATAAATATAAAAACTTTGGATATGTGACAAAATTTATTTACAAAGCTAGTCTTCAATATTTTATTTAAACTCAAAAAGTCAGAAGAAAAATAAGATAGAACCTAAGAAGAGTTGGAAGAAATAAAATTTAGAATAATTTTAAAAGTTGAATAAATTTGAAAATAATAGAAACTGATTTTAAAACTCAAAACTTGGTTCTTTGTAAAAAGAGTACTCTGATAAATTTAGCAGAAGAGAAAAAATAAACATAATTAGTAATGATAAAGCATATATAACAAAAATATGGGAACATTTAGAATTATGAGAGAATACCTAACACAAATATTCTGTATAATGTTTATAAAAATATTTTTAAAATATAAAAATTCTGAACATTTTATGTAATGGACAGTCTATAATAAAATATAAATGACCAAGAAACTCAATAGGTCCATAGCTACATGTACATTATTTTTCAAATTTGAAGATTTTTCTTAAGGAAAGCTCTAGAATCCAAAGGTTGTGTAAGCGAGGTCCTACAAGTGTCAGGGAACAGGTACTTTACATGCTCTTTAAGCATATTTAGAAGTATGGATTGCTACTTTTATAAATTTAATGAAACCAATACTTTCCCAATATCAAAATTTTGACAAAATATAAGAGTCAAAGATATAAAAAGAAAGCTACACACAATTTTGGTTAAATACTGCGTGGAGAGGAGAATGAGGAGATAGTCCCACCAACTGAATATTAACAGAACACTAGCAAGCACATCTCGGATCAATGGGAAAAGGATAATTTGTCAACAAATAGGGTTGAGAGTCAGGCTCATTTTGAAACAAAATAAATTAGATGTCAGCATATAGCAAGTTAACACTCCAAGTGTAAGAGGCAAAGCTGTAAAGGAACTACAAGAAAATTTAGAAACACATCCATAGGTTTGTAGAGTGGTAAGGTATTTTATGTTAGTGTAAATTATGTAAATGCCTAAGCACTACACTGTATACCTGATACTGATATAAAATAATATCAAATGTCAACTGCAACTGGAAAAGAAAAAGAAATAAGGAAGTATATTAGCAAAGAAGAAAACATAAAAGGAAAATATTACTAGTAGGACTTGGTACTTTATCTTTTTAGTCATATTTTTCCTCTTCACTAGTTATATCCTTCTGACTCAATTTTATTATTCTCATTGAAAATAATAATTTGCCTAAATCTAGGATTTAGTAAGCACACTCACCATTCTAATTAAATTTCAGCTTTCCAAAGCTAAATAAATAACTGAATCAGAGGTGAAAGACATCACAGGCAAGAAAAGCAAAGACCAAAATCATAATGAAACAGATCAACTAAATAAAAACTACGGCTTCCAGCACCAACAGATTAAAAGGTAAAATCATATTCTATGAAAATTTTGCAGCAAATATCACGGTTATAATACTCTTAATAAAATAAAATCCTCTATAATAATTTCCTAACAACCAAGAAATAATTGAATGAATTATTACTTATTCATATGAAGAATTAGTTATTAAAATACTTTTTAAGAGGAAAAGCTCCTGATTTACTTTTAAACAGAAAATTAATAGAAAATTATATACCTATCCAGGCAGATATAAATGTAGATATCCCTCAATTCTAAAAGTTTATATACACTTATGTACAGATTTATGCATAAGTGTATATAATACATATGTTTATTATACATATGTTTACATTCATGTATTTAAATAAAAAGCCTCCAAAAAGGTGATATATTAGAGATAGCAGAAAATATTAAATTCGTGAAGACCTCATATCTATCAACAGCTTTAATCAACCTAGTAACATTGACTTTCTGATTGAAAATATTGCCTTCATGTTTTCTGTGCTGCATGCCACCATGTAAGTCCTTAACAAGTTCCCCAAAATATATGTACTATAAAATCATTGTCTCTACTATCAACACCTTCAATTTCATTCAACAAATACTGTTAAGCACCCACCATGTGTCGAGACTTGCTGGGCAGCGGGGATAGCTGCCGTGAATAGCATCATCTAGTAATTCTGTTCTCTGTTCTGGCACCAAGAGTGACCTTTGTTAGTTTTTTGTTGTTATTTTTTTTAACCTACTCCATTTTTTTAATTATAATTTTTCAATAACAGTTGACACTTAATATTATATTAGTTTCAGGTGTACAGCATAGTGATTAGACATTTATATAACTTAGGAAGTTACATTCCCCCAGATAAGTCTGGCACCATACGTAGTAATTACAATATCATTGATTATATTCCCTATGCTGTGCTTTCAATCCCCATGACTACATTTTGCTTTGCCATGTCTTACTCTCCTGTACCATGATGATGCGTAAATTCAGGATCTAAGGAATCAGATTCCAGGTAATTTCCTAAATTATCCGGCTACCTTCCAATAGGAGTAATTAAAGGAGTCAGCAAAGTAGCATACTGCTTTCACTTAATTAGCAAGATAATATTTACTTTTAGATTCTTTGGACAAAGTACAAAAACTATATTGAATATTTTTTTTCACTTTAAAGCTTTTGCATTTAAAATTCCTGCTGGTTAAAAATTTTTTTTTAAATAAAATTCTTGTTGCTTTCATTTCTCACTACTCACCCATCCCTTAACATAATCGGGTTCTGCTCCTGCTGCTTTACTGAACCTGCATTCCCAAGAACCACAAGTCAGCCTGTCACTGCTATCTTCAAAGCACTTGCTTTGGGCCTTTTCTTCTTGCACTCCCTGTGGTTTTCATCATTTCCTCTTGGAGTAATTCTGTCAGCCACGGGGATGAAGCAGCATTATCTGATACTTTTCCTACTGTTTGTCTCTTTGGTGACTGCTCTTGTCAATCTTTTCCCCCAAAACACAGGCTTTTCACAAGATTGGACCCTTTGTCTCTTCTCTCAACTATTAATACTTTCTCTTTTGGAAAACATATCAATTCTTATTAATACTCCAACTATCATTTCTACAAGGATGACTCCCAGATCCTTAGCTATTGTTGACTTTTTTTTGAAAATGCAGGCCTACACCTCCAAAGGCGCAGTGGATACAGTTCATGTGAACATTGCTTCAAACTCAAGAGACTTACGATAAAATCTCCCACCTCCCCTTAATACATATTTAGTCACCTGACTTCATCTCACTTCATAGGTCTCTCCAGCACCCAGACCTGATATCTTTGAGTCATCTGAAACCTGCTATTCAAATCTTTGGGTCCAGCTCTAATTCTCATTGGATTGGCTAGCTTGGTTAGTTGAGTATTCTTAGTCTTGATTTCCTCACTTATAAAGTAAAGTTAAAGTGCAGCTCAAATGAAGAGGTGACATCATGGATGTAACTGTGGTCTGTAAACTTACACTCCTATGTGAATATTAGATAAGGTGGGATTTTTTCCCCCATCACTCAGCCCAAAACTTGGTATATAATAAATTGTAAATATTTGCTGACTGACTGAAAGAACAAATGAACAAATGGTTGAATTAAGGCAACTTGTGCTTTTTTTTAATGCGTATAGGATTTATTGTGTGCTGTATAATCCATTTGGCTCAGATTACATATTACCCAGTCCTTTTGTTAGGTACCTCTTTACTATATGTGCCCTGACTTCATCATATACTGACCCTCAGATTCTTGGGACTAGTCACCTTCCTTATCCTTCCTTGTGGGATCTCACAGGACCTGGCAAAGTCTTTAGACATATAAGATATGCACTAATATTTAATCTTACATCCTGTTTATAAGTCTTAAATGTGTATCAACTAAATGTTTTCCATTAGAGGGAATCGATACACTGTAGTTTGCAAGCCCATATTCTTAAGGCTTTATTTATTCATTCATTTTAAAATCATGACTCACATCTTATTGGTGCAAAAACTAACACCAAATAGAGATTTTAATGGCATGGTGAAAGAGAGTTTAGTTAGGCCTCCTCACTTTTCAGATTTGCTTTAATTCAGTTATAAAATTCCTTTCCTGTTGAATCTCAATAGCCACGAGCATCTTCACTCTGATATATGTAACTTAATCAAGCTGCTTCTGGCTATGTTAAACTAAGCTATGCTGTGGAACTGCAACTACAGATTGTACGGGTATCAGAGCATTTTTAAATTTCCTGATTCATGATGACATTTCTACACTCCAGCAAACAACAATTTTGCTGCCTTTCTTCCTTCTTGCTTAGGAAAACTCACTCTCAGAGGAAAAACAAAGAAAAGAAACAGAACCCACACGCTGGCCTGGAGGGCAGTTATAACAGAAGGGCAAATGCGTACATGTCAAACAACTCAGCCTTTGGGTTATCTGAACTTCTCAGTTGGGTTTGAGTCTGAACTTCACTCAATTGGGTGAAATTGCTCTATGACCCACAAAAGTATTTTCATTACCAACTTCCCAGCAGACTTTTACTCATAGCTCTTTATTACTCTGACTGTTGGTACATTCACTGTACAAATGTTTAATGAAATAGAAATGAATGAATAACAGACTCTTCTCTGTTGTGTCTGAGCCTGAGAGGGTTGCATATCTGCTAAGTTTCAGGTAACTTCCATGGGCCAGATGCATCAAATACAGATGAGACACATTGAATTCTGATGTCAAAGGCCAAGAGGCTCAATATATTTAGTACTCCAAGTGACTCTTTAATTTCCCTTTCTGGAATAAACTCCTCCAGGTATGTGGCGTAGTCAATTTGTGCTCCCTTATAACTTCTTTTTTAAATCATTCAGTATGGAACTTTCAATACAGAGTACTCAAGGGAAAGACTATGGAAAGTATAGATTCCTGAGTTATAGCCCAGTATCAGTTTTCTAGGGCAGCTCTAGCAAAGTACCAGAAACTGTCTTAAACAACAGAAATTTATGGTCGCAGAATTGTGGGAGCCAAAAGTTCGAGATCAAGGTGGAGGCAGGGCCATGCCCCTTTGAAGGCACTAGGCGCACATCTGCTCCAGGCCTCTCTCCTAGCTTCTGGCTGTTCCCTGGCTTGTGGCAGCAGATCTCCAGTCCTCACATGGGGTTCTCCCTGTGTGTGTGTCTCTCTCTGTCCAAATTTCCTCCTTTTATAAGGATACTAAAGACCACGTCTTAACTTGGTCTTCTGCAAAGACCCTATTTCCAAATAAGGTCACATTCACAGATCCTGGAAGTTAGGACTTGAACATATTTTAGGAAGGCACGATTCAACTTATAACAGTCCCATGCAGTCACTGCAGTAGGAACCCACAGAGGGGGCAAAGCACCAAAAGTCAGCCTGAGCACCACAGGAAACCAGGCGTTATCATCTACACCTGAAAGTTACTGGACATTTTGCAAGTTAAAATAAACAAAAGTGATGCAGCTTCCACCTGACAAAATTGCTACATGTTATTTTTTAGGGGCGTAGAGGCAAAGCCCTTTAAGTTGAAAGGATACAAAACAAAGTAATAAAGGACAACATTTTGAAAAATGGGCTTTTGATGTTTCACAAGAAGAGGCTTGAAACGAAATTGTACAGGATTTCTCCTTTGAAATATACAGGAAGTGCAATTTCTTTTATTTTTCATTTGGATGTTCTCTGGAACGTTGTATCACGATTGAAGTGGTATCTCAAGTTAAGTACATTTATGACAATAAATACAATAATATGAAATAAAATGATAACTAATATTTTGTTTTTCCTATGTGCCATCCTTTGTCTTAAGTGCTTTGCATATGTTAACTCCCTTAGTCCTCACAGCAAACCCATGGATGAGGCACCATCGTTTATCACCATTTTGCAGAAGAGGCACAGAGAGCTAACTTGCACGAGTCCACATTGCTACTAAGAAGTAGAACCAAAATGTGAATTCAGGACATCTGGTTCTGGAGCCTGTATTTATAATATTAACTTTTGATCTATAATTTGTAAATGTTCCAATAAGCCAAACCACAAAAACTGAAGTTCTTCTTATAACCAGCCTTTTGAAGTCCTGTTAGATATTCCTGCCACCTTGATGGAGTTGTTTATTGAAATTAACATTGTAATTTTTTCACTTACCATAAGTATATGCTCTCTGTTGGCTTATCTTCATTGACTTTTGGTTTGCTTTTATTTTGGGCTTTATGGTGTTTTTCCTGGGTAGACCTGACTAAAGGAAGGCTGGCTTGGGGAGTGAGATTACTCATGCAATCCTCTGGTTTTAATACACACATCAGGATCCAGTCAGAGAAGTAGAACCAGCATGTTCTACTTCTGTTACCCCAGAAGGTAACACACATATACATATGTACATATTAAGAGATTTATTACACAGAATTGAATTATGTTGCTATGAGGACTGACTGGGCAAGTTCAAAATCTGTAGGCCTGGCCAGCAGAAAAGGCAGATCACAGAGGCTGGAACTCACAAGCGCCAGTTGAAGCTGCTATCCACAGACAGAATTCTTTTCTCAAGGAACCCTCAACCCTTTCAGGCCAATTGTTTAGGATAATCACTCTGAGTCAAGTCAGTTGATTGTAACTATCTATTTACATCTGCACACTCCCCTCATAGCAACACCTATTAGTGTTTGACTAAATAGCTGGGCACTGTAGTCTAAAGTTGACACATCAGAACACATACATACATTATAACGTGTACACACACATATGTATGCACACATTTTTACATGTACATGTAATATACATATGTACAGGGACCAGGGAGAGATAATACATTTTTATTAGTAATTAGGTTCTTGGACAACATAACTAATAATACAAAAAAAGACAGCTTTGAACATTGTCAAGTAGAACCAATTCTCATTGAGAAAATGGCTTTTTTCCTATGAAAAAGTTTCTGAAGAGTAACATTTTCCAAAAGTTTATTTTTAAATATAAGTATTCAGATGAGGACAACTTAGTTATAAACACTTCTAAAAGAATTATAAAAATGGTTAAGCTTCTCATATAATTTTGCTTACAAAATCTTTCTACAAAAATATGACACAAACAAATTCAAGAATTACCACTTTATGGAATAGTCTGGACTTGCAGGGGCTCTGACAGAAAACAACTTTCCTCCAATGCAGCCCTCTAAATTACCTCTTGGATCTCCCTTCCACACCCATGAGCGATATCTCTGGCAGATCCCATAGCTCTTCGACTCACTTGCAGTCCATTTTCTTGTATCAAGAAAACCATTCCGTATCATGTCCTCTCACTAACTGGATGCCTCTGGCAACTCACAGATGGGACAGGAGAATTCTGAGGTAACTGATGCTATTATTTCCAGCAGATGTCTATATGCTAACTCTTCTTCTCATGAGATCTCCAGAAGGTCCTTCAGATGCTGTATTATTCTTATTTGACTTTCACTCACTTCTGCTCTGAATAGTGTAAACTTTTCTACTGGAGTTGCCTCCCGCTACCTGGCACCTGGCAGTGCTCTAAGAAAGCATCCTTTCGATATGAGACCAGCTTTTATGAAATCTACCTAGCTCATAGAAACATTCTGGAATAACATGGCATCTCCAAGGCAGCCCTTTGTCCTTGCTTTGCCATTAGGGGCAGCTGCAGCCAGCCTCTGGACAATAGGCAACTGTAGACCAGTGATAAGCACCAGACACTGTAAATTCTGGAACACAGATTAGGTACACCCAAAAGTTTCCAAGAGCATTCCATTCATACTACTTGTAAGCCCAGAAAGCAGCTAACCCAAACCTTACTTTATCCACATAGTGAACTGTTGCCACTTTTTGTAGACAATCTCCACACATAGTACTCCTGAAGCACCCAGTCTTTGGATTTGAGTGGGGGCGATAAACACAGATTCTCCTGCCAAGCCTGTACCTTTCCTTACCCATTGCCTCCATCTCACCCCTTTTCATACATTAAACTGGAGGTGAACGATAAGTCACAGAACCACTCTCACCACCTCTTAGCAGGCCTTGCATGAATAGTTTAGCACCACTCTCTAGAATGCTTAGATGTTCGGCAGCATCTACTTTTGCTTGGAGCCTAGGATCATAGACTATGGGATGTCCCATTGAACATCTTTCTACAATAATTTGAGAAAACAGTTATAGTTGGGGCAGTAATAAATATTTCTTAAATAAGTATCTTTGATTTTCAATGCTTGTTGCATCCATAGCAGAGTTCGGAGGCAGCAGCTCTCTTCATTACATTATGGGGAGAAGCTTCTGTCTATTGTTTAGGAATAAAGTCTTTTCATGCATTGGGGATTTTTTATGAGACTTCTGCATTTGGGTCTTTTTATGGACTGAATGTGTGTGTACCCTAAAATTCATATGTTGAAGACCACTCACATTATGGCTATATTTGGGGATGGGGTCTCTAAGGAGGTAAGGTTAAATAAAATGATAAATATGGAGCTCTGATCTGATAAAATTCATATCCTTATAAAAATTCACCAGAGATTTTGTTTACACTCTCTTCTCCCCACATTCCCCCACCCCCATATTCCCACACAGAAGAGGTTGTGTGAGCATACAGTGAGATGGTGCTGCCTACAAGGAAAGGCAAGAAGGCTCAGAATGAAACCTCCCTTCTTGGCACCTTGATCTTGGATTCCCAGGCTCTAGAACCGTGAGAAACCAATTTCTGTTATGTAAGTCACCCAGTCTGTAGTCTTTCATTATGGCAGCCCTAGAAGAACTCACACAGGGCAATTCACATGTCTACTTGCTCGTTCATATTTTCTGTCAACAATTTTGTTTTCTGAAACACTAGAGTAAGAAGGCTTCATCTTTCATGACACATTATCTATGAAAAAAAGTACCTGTTACAGCAAGAGGATCAAATACCAAAGAGTGATTTCAGCAAATAAGTCACTGCTGTTTAATCTAACTTTGCTAGCAGTGTGTGAGAAAGCAGACTTAATTTGGGAGCAGAGAAACAGAGCACTAGGAAAGATAGAGTCAGGGCCTCCGTTAGGCACCGGGCTTAATCTTTGTGTGAATTGAAGAGCACAAACCTGCATTAAGTTTTTTTAAAAAAGTTAATTCATTATTGTACAACCAGACCCATGACATACAGTCTAGGGAAAATAGGAACGTAGACAGCTGTCTCCATTGACAACATAGGGGACCCTGGCTAAGGGGGAGTAATGAGTAGTTATCTCATCTGTCATTATTTTTGTCCATCAATATCAGTCCCATTTATCGTTCATCATACTGAGTGATGACTCTAAAAGACTCTGTCAAAAGAGAATATTCTCTACCGCTCATTGAAAATACTAGTTGTCCTTTCTGGTATTTACTCAATGCCAAATCAATTTTGGTTCAAGACCAAAGCTAATATTAGAAGAAAAAGGTTTTCAAGTGTTTGTTTGTTTTAAAAGAACAAAATCTACCCTAGGAATAGTGGAAAGAGTAATCCTTCTTCCCACAAGGGTGTGGAGGAGGTGTTACGTGAGGCCAGGACTGAGAAAAAAAGACAAGGAAAGGGTTTTCCCCCCATTTTCCCATCTGTCACTTAAAAAAAAAAAAAAAGTCTTAGGGTATCTTTGGATTCCTTTATGCCAATGTCTTTGGGAGTTCACCCCCTGTTAAAAATGTGAAAGAAGCATAATTATTTCCATGTCTGACTAATATGCGCTTGTTTGTGAAGGGCCATAATCCCATAACCCATGTGGATCATGGTCTTGGTGTGTATTGAAAGTAAAAAATGAGGGCTGTTTTCATCCTGGCTCCTCTGCTGACTGAGTCACCATGTCCTTGACCAAGTTATTTCCTCTCTGTGTACTCGCTTTTAAAAACAGAGAGATAATAGTGTTCCTGACCTCCTTACCTCACTGGGGTGTTGTCAGCACTAACAAGCAATAGGCCTATATTTTTAGTAGGAAAGAAGAAAATTGCTTAAACTTTAAAACATTTTCCCTCCCATAGATCTATTTTGTACATCTTAAAATTCCTGAATGGATCACAGTGGACAAAAAGGGCTTACTATACTCACAAAGGCAAGGTTATAGTTGACTTTGGGGGACAAATCTTTGGAGTCTTTTCAGACTGTTGAAAAAGACAAAGACTAAAGACATTAATTTATTTGGGGGCATGTTCACAGAAAGTAAGTTACCAAATAAAATCATAGGATGGCCCTGGCTGGTGTAGCTCAGTGGATTGAGCATAGGACTGCAAACCAAAGGGTCGCTTGTTCAATTCCCAGTCAGGCCCCATGCCTATGTTGCAGGCCAGGTCCCCAGTGGGGGGCATATGAGAGACAACCACACGTTGATGTTTCTCTCCCTCCTGTCCCCTCTCTAAGAATAAGTAAATAACATTTAAAAGTAAAATAAAATCATGGGATGAACTAATATGAAAAAATTACCACATTATAGTAAAAATAATACTGAGCTGGGTATTAGGGAAGTATCTAGATTCTATTTAAGTCAACTTAGCTTGTCTAAGCCTCAGTTTATTTATTTGTGAAATGAGAGCAGATGATAATAGTTATCAGGTCTAAGGTACTAAGTTAAACAAGCTTTCAAAGAAATAATATATGTAAAAATTTCTTAAAATTATAAAACACCCTGCAAGTGCTAGGTTTTTGTTGCTTCTGCTAAGCCCACCAGCACATCTCTCTAGTCACCATAGCATCACTTCATCTGCTTCAAGGATAGTGGTTATACCAATTTTCTTGGACATGGAAACAGTGCCAGCATGTTCCACATAATTAGAGTTTCCACCCAGCCATTTTTCACTTTGACAGGGAAAAAAAGGAAGGGAAGGGTTGTGTTCCATGGTTAGGGCATCCTTTGATTCGGATGTGAAATGAGAGCTTTGAAGCAGAGGTGATGGGTCTGTGCTGATTAGGGAAATGAACTGTCTCCTTGCAAAGAGCCTTAGGTTTCCCCTACTTCAGGGTGTGTCTGTGGAGACACAAAGAGACAGTCAATTTTCTATACAATAAGGTTTGGAGTATCGCCAGACTGGTCAAGAGCTGAAGGAAAGGTTTGTGGAAGAAGGCTTTCAACATTTTCAAACATTAGATGACAAGAAAATTTTTTTTCTCAATGACATTTAAGGTCTGTTCTAAACCTGAAACTCAATCAGTCTATGAATCACAAAACCATTTAAAAATTAAGGAAGTACATAGTCTCCTTGATCTCTTTGCCCCTGTTTGATATTCAATCATTCTCAGTCATATCAAAAATTAACCTATATTTTTAGCTTGCCACAGTTTGTCAGCCTTCCTTAGCCATTCCAGGCCATCCTTACAATTCTGTTTTACAGTCCCTTCCTCCAAATTGTGCTCTTAATGGTTTCTTTTCTTATGCCATTTTCTGTTTTTTCCTTAAGACCTGTCTTTACAACCAGATTGTAAAATCTGTGGGTATAGGAATTATGCTTCTGGCTTTTCATGTCTCTTTGCTACCTTAATTCCCCGAGATTCACATTTGGTGGAGTCAGCCATTCCAGGAGAGCTCCGTGTATGTCTTTGCCTCTGTTTCACTGGTCCTTGACCATCACTCCCCATGGCTGGCAGCCACAGCATTTCTTTCTGATGCTTTGCTCTTCATTTGCCCTCCTCTGACTCTGCTCTTTGTTTTCAGACACCTAAGAAACATCCACAGACCATATGCAAAAATGCCCTTTGGGAAGTAAGCTCTGAGAAGTTGGCCATGGTGTGCCTATGTGCTATAGAAAGACTAAAAGAGTACTCAGTGTGGGGAAAATTTTGCAACAACCACTCAACAGTGAAAAATAAATATTGGCAACAGGCATTGGAGGTGAGGAAAAAAGAGAAACTCATTTCTCAAAACTGAATATCAAGTGACAACTGTGCATTATTAACTGTGGGGTGATTCCAAAAGCAAACAGAGAACTTTTAGAAGTTGGGATTTTACCTCTGTACTTTTGCCCTACCAATTTCTACATTTGATTTAAACTCTTTAGAGTAGAAAAGATCAGCGAGTTCAAGGAACATTCAGTAGGGGGTGGGAGAATGGAAGAATAGGAGGAGTAGAAAAGAAGGAAAGATCAGACGCTGTGACCTGTTCAGAACACTATGTATATCTTTCTTTCCACTGGTGCCAGGAAAATGGTTGCTGAAACACTGTAAAATGCCAATAACTTCAGCCTCTTGGATGGAATATAGTAAATTAATAGCTCAGCTTCGTATACCAGTTATTGAGTCAAGGATGTGGGAACCCAGGGCTAAGGATAAGGATGTAGAAAACTGATGGCCTCAGCTGTTCACAATTCCTGTATTCATGCACACATCCCCCCTTGACTGGTGATGTCTATTTTCCCACCTTTTGAATCTGGGCTGGCTGTGTGACTTGCTTTGGCCAGCAAAATACCATACAAATGACAGCATGCTAATTGTAAGCCTAGTCCTCAAGAGACCTTTAATGTTTTACCTATCTTCTTGGAATTTGCCTACCAACATAATAATAAGTCTGGGGGAACCTGCTGGATGAGAGAAAACACACAGCCAGTCTTCCATATCCACCAAACTGACAGCCAGCCGTGTGAGCAAGACATTCTTAAAGCAGCCTGTTCCTAACCAACCCAACAGTATACATAAGATGCATTAGTGAATTTAGCAGAACTAAGCAGAGATCCGTTCAGCAGGGCCCAGAACCTAGTCCACAAACTCATGAGCAATAATAATCCAGCAAATGAGAAGTGATACTGAGTCATTCAAACTACTATAAGAGGCATGTACATAAATCTGGACATAGTCAGAAGCCTGAGTCAGAAGCTTTCAGAGTTCATACTCCTACCATGGCTATTTGGAATCCAGAATGAGTTATTCCAAAATCAGTTTCAAAGTTCAGAGAACATTTTTAATAACAATAATCTTAGAAACTATGTGGAATGCTTACTCCAAATCCAACATCTCTAGTTTCCACAAACATGAGGTGCTTTTATGCTGGTTTTATGGAGCAGAAGCTGAGGATAAGAGAATTTAGGTACATTCCAAGAGCTAAGATGGAAACTTTGGATGAGTCTGACACCAAAGCCCAGGTTATGACCACTTCACAATTATCTTGCACTGGGGAAGTGGTGGTATTCTCACAGCTGACAGTCAAGGACCAAGGAGTGAGGCAAGTCCCCCGTCTGCAATGGAAATGGGGTTTGGGGTATCTAGCTTCATTCAGAGGAAAGGGAGGCAAGGGGGCACCTCTCAGATGTTACTACAGCAATAAACGAGCCCAGCAAATCCTGCTTCACTCTCAATAATGTTTGTCTCCATGGTGAAATAAAGCAAACCTGGACAAGAGTCAGTCACAGCTTTGGAGGAAGGACAGCTCAGGGTCACAGAGGCTCAGCCAGTTGCTCTCTGCTCTCGACTTTGACTCATCAATCCAGAGGAGTTAAGCACTTGCTTGCTAACAACTTTCCCAGTCATCTCAACAGGCAACAGGAGAAGGGGACAAAGCCAGGGGAATACCATTCCATTGTGAAGTTCTTAGATTTTTATAAGGATGTTTGTCTCCCCTGTGAATGTGGCAAAATATCTTTACTCATACTGTACATGATTAATCTACTTCATCCTCATGAAAATTACTATATTGAGTGCTCTGAAAATATCCCGTTTCAAGAATCAAGTTATACATTAATCTCTTTGTGTAGAATTAGTAATCATTAATTTTACTCTCACAGTAGCTATGATGTAAATATTAGCATTCCCACTTTACAGATGAAAAACTTGAAGTTTGGAGAGGGGGTAAGCTGTAAGCAACTCGCCAAACGTCACAAAGCCGAGCCTCAGTTAAACCCAGGTTGGCGACCACCAGAACCCATGCTTCCAGTCATTCTCTATTGTCTATTATAACCAGTGTATTAATAGAACTCTTTTGTTTGTTTTTTGTTTTTAGCATGCCAGTAAATATTCTGGAAGTCAGAGTCAAGAATATGACTCAATTTGAACTTTTGCCTATCTTCTCTTTAGCTAACAACTCAAAAATGTAGCACTGAAGTTAGAATTCCAAAGTCATCAGCACCCTAACAGGTAAGGCCCGTGCATCTTAAGAATGCTTCCCTCCCACTATTACCATACTTCGAGATTCCTTACAGCAAATTTCAACTCTGCCTAAACTCAACGGCAGAGTCATAAGACTTTTTTTGGTATTTATAGATCATTTTTCAAATGAACACTTAGGACACAGCTTCTAGTTTCTGAATCAGCCCTGCCAGTGTTTCTCTGAGCTTTATTGTAGGGCTGGGATATGTTCCCATTCAACTAACTTTTATTGCTCAGGACACAGGGACAAATAGGGTACATTGAGCTAAAGGATGCAGCTGGCATGGGTGGAAGTCAAGAGACTGAGCATGCTCTGTGAGTTATTTTCTTAAACTCAGTTGTGTTACGGTTTTTCTGGGTCACATTTCTGAATGGCCTGTGGGGTAATATGAATGCCAGATCTCTAGAAAGCCCATAATTTTCTTACTTCTTCTTATGCTTTCATACTTTCAGACAGTGCATGTTTAAAATTCAAGTTTCCTTCCATCACAAGTCTTGCTGAAATAATCGCAGCATATTGGACTAGGGAATACATCCAGCTCCTCCATTTCAACCTTCCCTATTTATGGAGCCTACCTACTGCACACTTTTACTGGATAAATAACTTCTACTCAAATATTTCCATTGACAGACAACTCATTAACTCATAGGACAGTCCAATTACTTCTTTGACTAGTTCAATTTACCAGTGCAACCAACATATTAAAGGTCTCCTATATATGTCAGGCATTTCCCAGAGATGATAAAACTTTCTACACTCAAGAAACTAACAGTCTAACATTAGAACTATATTCGGCCCCCCTTTCATATCTAACCACTGATTCTTGGTTCTCTCTTTACAGGTGCCACGGAGTAAGTTCAGTTTTAGAAATCCATGATTCTTGTGAAATACCCCTGGGAGAAATGTAAAATTACCATCAGCCACATACACCTTCCTGACAATTAGTTATATAAGTCCTTTCTTTTTGACAAGAGGGAACAGGAGAGTAGTTTATGACAAGGAAAAAAAGGACTTTTTTGTGGGGGTGAGTGATATAAGTGCATTTTGGAAGCTGCCAGTGCACTTAGGACCCCTGTGCCCACCCATGTCTCTCCATGTCAGACCTGCCCCATTCCCTTCTGTCTTTCTAGGCTGCCACACAAGGGTCTGAGGGGTACTCCAGGGAGATAAGGGTGGAGTGTCAGCGGGCCAGGTGGCAGCATGGAGAGTAACAACATCATGCCTCCTGACTGGGAGCAGGAGACTGTTACTTCCAGCCTGGCATCTCAGGGCCTTCCTGCAGGGTCAGGGGAACCTGGGATGTGGGGCAACCCACACCCCTGATTTCGCTCTTTCCTGTCCATCCCAGATCTACTCCACTCCCACAGCACCCAAGAATATGGGACAATGTGAGGGCCGGGTACCAGGGGCAAGTGGGAGGTGGGGATTTGGGAGGTGAGGCATGAGGAAGACAGAGGGAGGAAGAACCCCCAACCATGGCACTACAATCAGAAGTGGGGTAAGTAGAAGAGGCAGAAGCCCACAGAAGGTCAGGAGGACTGAAGAAGGGGCAAGTGCCCCCACTTCAGGCACACCTACTAACAGCCCAGCAGCTCCACACACAGGGTGATCCGGTTGTGCCAGGTTAGGGGCAGGATGTGCACAAAGTGATCCAGAAAGAATGTCTTAAACACATTCTTCATGTGGGAATTATTGCTGGAGGTTGCCTAGGAAGACCTTGCTGTCTTCTGCCCCCTCCTCCACCAGTGCTAGAAAAGCATTTGATAAAATCCAGCAAACATTTATGATAAAAACTCTCAGCAAAGTGGGAATAAAGGGAACATACCTCAACATAAAAAGTTCATATGTAACAAATCCATAGCCAACATTATACTCAATGGACAAAACCTAAAAACATTTCCATTAATATCAGGAATTATACAAAGGTGTCTGCTTTCACCACTTTATTAAACATAGTATTGAAAATTCTAGCCATAGCAATAAGACAAGAAAAAATAAAGGTATCCAAAGTGGAAAGGAAGAAGTAAAACTGTCATTGTTTGCAGATGACATGATATTGTATATAGAGACTCCTAAAGATTTCACCAAAAAAACTACTAGAACTGATAAAAGAATTCAGCAAAGTAGCAGGATATAAAATAAATGTCCAGATATCAGTTGCATTTCTATACACCAATAATGAACTATCAGAAAGGGAAATTAAGAAAACAATCCCATTTACAATTGCATCAAAAATATGAAATACCTAGGAATAAATTTAACAAAGAATATAAAAAAATCTATACTCAAAAAATTATGAGATACTAAAGAAAGAAACTAAGGAAGATATAAATAAGTGGAGGCGCATACTGTGTTCATGGATAGGAGTAAAGGAAAATAGCTTCATTTAAATGTCCATACTACCCAAAGAAATCCATAGATTCAATGTAATTCCTGTCAAGATACCAATGGCATATTTCACAGAACTAAAACAAAAATCCCAAAAATTTACATGGAACCACAAAAGACCCAGAGGAGTCAAAGAAATCTTGAGAAAGAATAGCAAAATTGGAGGAATCTCACTACCTGATATCAAACTATGCTACAAGTCCACAGAAATCAAAACAGCATGGTACTGGCATAAAAATAGACATATAGCCCTGGTCAGTGTGGCTCATTTGGTTAGAGCATTATTCCATATCCAGAAGGTTATGGGTTTGATTCCCAGCCAGGGCACATACCTAGGTTGTGGTTTCAATCCCTGGTCCAGTACGATCCCTGGTCTGGGCACATATGGGAAATAACTAATCAATGTTTCTCTTTCATATCAATGTTTTTTTCTCTCTCTCTTCTCCCTCTAACAACAAAGAAAAAATGTCCTTAGATGAGGATAAAAAGAAAAAAAAAACAGACACATAGATCAATGGACCAGAATAGACAACCCAGAAATAAACCCACACCTTTATGGCCAATTAATGTTTGAAAAGGAGGCAAGAACATACAATGAGGCAAAGATAGTACATTCAATGAATGATGTTGGAAAAACTGGACAGATACTTGCAGAAAATTAAATTAAACTATCTCCTTACACCATACACAGAAATAAACTCAAAATGGGTGAATGACTTAAGTGTAAGTCTTAAAACCATAAAAATCCTAGAAGAAAATAGAGGCAGTAGAACCTCAGATATTTCTCCTTTGGCAAGGAAAACAAAAGAAAAAATAAACAAACTGGGCTACATCAAACTAAAAAGCTTTTTTACAGCAAAGGAAACCATCAACAAAATAAAAAGATAACCCACTTAATAGAACATATTTGCCAATGATACATCTGATAAGGGGTTGATACCCAAAACTTATAAAGAACTTATACAACTTAACACCAAAAAAACCCCAAACAATCCAATTTAAAAATGGCCAAGGAATTTGAATAGATACTTCTCCAAAAAGGACATACAGATGGTCAATAGACATAAAAATATGATCATCACTAATCATCAGAGAAATACAAATTAAAGCCACAATGAGATATCACCTCACACCAGTGGTTAGAATGGCTATCATCAATAAACCAACAAACAACAAGACCTGGTGAGGACATAGAGAAAAGGGAACCCTTGTGCACTGTTGATGGGAATGCACATTGGTGCAGCCATTGTGAAGAGCAGTGTGTGGAGTTTCCACAAAAAAAATTAAAAATAAATCTGCCTTACAACCCAGGGATTCCACTGCTGGGAATACATATATAAAAAATCTCAAAACACTAATTCAAAATAATATATGCTCCATATGTTCATTGCAGTATTATTTACAATAGCCAAGATTTGGAAGCAGCCCAAGTGCCCATCAGTAGGCGCATGAATAAAAAGCTATGGTACATCTACACAGTGGAATATTACTTGGTTATAAAAAGAAGGAAATTTTACCTTTTGGGACAGCTTGAATGGATCTGGAGAATATTATGGTAAGTGAAATAAGCCAGACAGAAACAGACAAGTACCATATGATTTAACTTATGTGTGAAATCTAATAAGCAAAATAAACTAACAAAATAGAAACAGACCCATAGATACAGAGAACAGACTAACAACTGTCAGAGAGGAGAGTGGGGGTCTGGGTGAGAAAGGTGAAGGTATGAAGTCAAAAAATGAAAAACACATAGACACAAATAGTACTGTGATTACCGGAGAGAAAGGAAGTATAGGGTGGTAGAAGAGGGTATAGAGTGAATAAATGGTGATAGAGACTTGACTTGGGGTAGTGAACACACAACTATATAAAGACGATGTACTATAAATTGTAAACCTGAAACCTATGATTTTATTAACTAATGTCACCCCCATAAATTTAATAAATAATAATAATAGTTCAATCCAAATGTTACCTCTTCTGGGAGACATTTTCTGATTAATCCAGGCACTATTAATTTTTCCTATGCATTGGTAAATGGTGAAAATATTATTATGCATTAGACACCAGATGCTGTGCTGAACAATGGGTATACCTGGTTAGAGAGATAGATAGAAAATCTCTATGGCACATATAATTTACTGGGGAAGACAGATGTTACACATGTAACTCAGGGACATTGACTGCTATGATAGAAGCTATGTGTTAAGGAGATCTAAAGTCTAGCCAATGGTGTCCAATAGAACAATCTATATCTGTGAAATGTTCTCTATCTGTGCAGGCCAATATGATAGTCACTACCTACATGTGGTCATTGAGTACTTGAATTATGGCTAATACAACTAAGGAGTTAAATTTTTCATCTTATTTAATTTTATTTGATTTAAATTTAAATCTCCAGCTATTGGTATCCATATTGAATAGTTATAATTCTAGATGTTAAGGAAGTCTTCTCTGAGGGTCTGATATTTAGTCATGGATATAAAGGGCAGGTGATGAGGTAGGAAGAATATCAGAATATAGCATTGTGAAGATCCGGATTCACAAGTTCACTTTTCTCTGTAAATCCTATACCTCCCTTAGCTCTTGTATATTTAAAATGGTGCCTAGCATAAATTTTTTAACATATATTCATTATTATTATTAAAATTAAGTTTGTTCTAGTTTTTATACTTCTTCATAAGCTTTATTAAGTCGTTTTTACATGTGTATACCTTCTGACTCTGTCAATTTTATAAAAATGGGAACTGTCTCAAATTCTTTTTTATGCTGACACAATATCCCAAAGATTATTGTGCGGGCAGATTCCATCTCCACTTGAAACAGTCTACATTTTAATGAAATTAAAATCAGTGAGGATATAAATATTCCAGTGATGATTATCTCAACTCACTGTGGTTCTGAACCTTTCAGCCCCCAAAACCAGAATGTGGAGTTAAACTAATCTATCCTGAGAATTCTCAGGACATAAACTAAGTCTTTTGCACACCCTCACCGTCACATCCTCCACAGTCTTGGATTCATCTTCAGTCACTCCCTGGTGAGGGTTTTACCTCTTTCATGAAGTATAATTCCACCTCTAACCCAGCTTCATATTGCCATCAACAGGAAAGCATTCCCATCCCTGTTCTAGTCACATGATTTCACCTTGCTGCATTATGTTTTTATACATCTTATGAGAAAGGTAACAACAAAGAAAATGATATTTTGGAATGCATGCTTATCAACACACAGCAGGTGTTCTGTAGAGACTGCAAGGAGCTGTTTTTTACATACCATCACAAATCCCTGAGAGTGTCTGGCAGAGCCATTATTTCAGGTGGCTTGGCAATCCGAGTAGCTAACTCTGTAACCTCACCGTGCAACCTAAAAAGGAGCTTCAGTTTATTTTTAAACAACAAAAGCTTTCCATATAGCTATATAAATTGTGAGGAGCTATGGACAGATGAGAAAAAAATTGTATTCATAGAACTAAGGGAAATGAAGTTTCACAAAAAAGAGGGAAGCAGAAAACAACACGAAACCGAAGCAAGTTCCTTCTCACTGCCAAGTCTGAGTCTTCCAGCCTATGGTTAAGACAGCCTTCTCTCCAAGTTTTATCTAATGTTCAAGATCTAGTTCAAATTCCACTTGCCCCACCAATCTATGATGACCTGTTACTGCTGAAACCCCAGGGTATTTGTCTTTAATCCATAGGTTGGCACTTAATTATACAGTATATTGTTTTATGTTATTTGTTAAGATTGTGTGTATTTGGGTTTTATCTCCCCAACCAGGATATAAGTTTCACAGGGTGAAACAGCTGTGGCATAATTATTCTGAATCCCCAACGTCCTCGCATGGAGCAGGGCACCTCATGGGGCCCTTGATATACTCAATAACATGCTGGAAAACAGACCATTGCCACACTTTGAGATACAAAGAAGCAAGGGAAGAAGCAGAGCAAGGTACAGGGCTGTGCCCCAGCGAAGGCAGCTAAGATTTCCTGAGGTGACTAATGTAACAGGAATGCTTGGACGCTTGAACTCTGATGTTCTCTTATTATTGGCTGACACATGGATTATATCTTCTCCTGATAGTATGTAAGGGACCAAATTCTTTGGTAAAGAAACTCTATTCTGGTTGTGAAGAAAAAGTTTCTATAGAAGAGTTTCCCATTCCAGAGACTTGTAAAAATTACTAATCAGGAAAATCATCTGCCTTTATCCCAGAATATATATCCCATAATATTAAAACTGGAAGGAGATCCAGATGTCATCTGGTCCCAGTTCCACTTTACAGTCAAGGAAACTGAAACCCAATAACATGAAATGATTTGTTTGACACAACATACCTGTTTAATAACGGAGCAGAATCTAGAATCCAGGCTTTCTGTCTTCTAAGGACAGTGATCTTTCCACATCGTTTCATGGGAAGTAACAAAATTCTA
This sequence comes from Glossophaga mutica, assembly GCA_039655065.1. Classification (NCBI taxonomy): domain Eukaryota; kingdom Metazoa; phylum Chordata; class Mammalia; order Chiroptera; family Phyllostomidae; genus Glossophaga; species Glossophaga mutica. The sequence goes on from CM077306.1 coordinate 148,807,051, forward strand.
CCGGCTTATTCAGTGAAAATTATTGATGACTAATCTATTTTCCTCCTCACTTAATAACTTTCTTTAACCAGCCTAGACCTCAATTATTTAAATTGTTCACCTACCAAAACTGGATTTCAATTTCCTCATCTTGTGTCCTCTGCTCTGGTCCTAAAAACCCTAAGCACAGAGTGAGCAAAATAATTTACCTTCTTCAATCTTCTCCAGGCTTCTGACAACAAATGGAGAAAAATTATACAATCACAGAAAATTGTTGATTCTCCCTTCCCATGCACTCAACAATGAACGGCACTCCTCTTACCTATTACTTCAGCTTCCACTCCAGCCCTCTCAGCATCTGGCGCAAACATTCAGCTCCCTCTTCAACTTCAAATACCTCACTCTCCTTAGTGGCCTCCCCTGCTATTTCACAGAAGAAATAAATGCATTTTGTGTAAACTTCCTCAACCTTCCACCCAATCTACAAAGCTACATTTGTTTCCAGTAAATTTGACTTCTTTCCCTTCATTTTCCTATTTACTTCTTCTGGGCCTGGCTCTATCAACTCCCTTTCGGTTTTGTAACCAACCTCTCCCTTTTTGCTGGCTTCTCCAGCTTGCAAATACGCCCCAATATTTCAATATTTCATGAGGTAACTCTGACTTGACACGGCATTATCCCTGCAGCTATCACTCTACCTACCCTGCTCTTCATAATCGAATTACTTTGGAGGAGGCTATTCTTGATGAGTCTAATTCCATGTTTCCCATTTTCCCTGTAGCACAGTGTAAACTATTGATTCTTGCTCTTACATCATTAAACTGACTAGAAAATGTCATCTGTAAAATCTAAATGTACCATGGCATTTTTGTGTATTTTTTATTGTGTAATTATATGTAACACAAAAGTTACTATTTAATCATATTCAAGTGTACAATTATGTGGCATTAAGTACATTCACAGTGTTATGCAAGCATCACACTATTCATTTTGAAAAATTCTACATCATCACAATCAGGAACTCTGCATCCATTATACAATAAGTCCCCATTGCCCTCTGCCCTCAGCACCTGGTAACTGCTATTCTATTTTCTGTCTCTATAAATTTACCTATTCTGAATACCTCATATTAGCCATATAATATTTGACATTTTGTGTCTGGCTTATTTCCCTTAGCATAATGTCTTCAAGGTACATCAATGTTGTAGCATGTGTCACAATGTCATTCCTTTTATAGACCGGATAATAGCTCATTATATGTATAGACCACATTTTGTTTATTCATTCATCAACTGATGGACATTTAAGTTGTTTACACCTTTTGGCTATTGTGAACAATGCTGCTATGAACATTGGTGTGCAAGTGTTTGTTCTGCTTTCAGTTCTTTTGAGTACGTACCCATAAGTGGAATTGCTGAATCATAAGGTAATTCTATGTTTAACATTTTAGGAACTGTCAAATTGTTCTCCAGGGTGGCTGCACTATTTAATTCTGACAACCAATGCATACCAGTTCCAATTTCTCCACATCCTTTCCAACATTTTTTATTCTCTATTTTTTCAAATAGTAGCCATCCTAGTGAGTGTGAAACGTTATCTCATTGTGGGTTTTATTTGTATTTCCTTTGTAACAAGTGCATCCTTTCATGTGCTTATTGGCCATTTGTATATTTCCTTTAGAGAAATGTCTATTTAAGCCCTTTACCCATTTTTGAATTGTGTTGTTTATTTTGTTATTGTTGCTAAAAATTGTCTTTTTTAGCTTTTTTCTTATTCTCTTTGCAGCATTTGCCCCTATTCTAACTGGAATGATCCCCCCCTCTGACTACATAACTTCACTCTTTTCTATCATTTTTCCCCTACTCTTGTCTTTTCATACTAATATCTTCACTAGCTCTTGCTACATTTAATCCCTACCCAGGCTAACAATTATTGAGCATTGTGTATGTGCCAGACACTATGCTAAGTGTTTTATGTATGGTCTCTCCCTTTATGTTAAAAACCAAACATTAGGTAGGTGGGATTATTAGAAATGCTATTGTATAGACATGAAAACTGAGGTTCAAAGAAATAAAGTACTTTGCTTAAGTTAACTAAAGTGATTAGTGAAAGAACTAGCATTTAACTTTAGGAAACTGATTCCAGAGTTTGTGTTCTTTAGACTTTCTTTCCTACCTAGTTCTATAGCATCCACCACTAAATTAAATTTATACAATCCTTTATAGTAAGTGATATAACTGATTAAATGATTGCAGGCAATGGAAACTAGGTTTGACAACTTGAAATAAAAAGAAATTTGTGGTGAGGATAAGAAGTAATCCACTTAGCTGAAAGAAAAGCTGGAGAATTGGGCTTAAAAAGACAGAGATCTAAATGGATTGCAACACCAGAGTTATAAGAACTGAGGAGAAGTCTCATCAGGGCCCAGCCACTTACAAGAATTGGCTGCCAATTATTTCAACAACTTGGTCAAGACTGAAATTCCAGAGAGCAAGCGTCATCTTGGCCTGGCTGGGACACATGCCAAGCCCATGGATGGGAAAGACAAGAATAGAACATGGTGATTGGCAATTCAAACCTGACTGTATCCAAGTGGGATAAGTTCACACCCCCAGAGCAAAAAAAAAAAAAAAAAAGAAAATGAAACAATGAATAAATGGATGCAAAATAATAAGTCTACTATACTCCCAGTCTAATGTCAGCCCAGACTTCTAATCACCTCCAAATCTATTCAATGACTGACCATTTCTACTCAAGTACTTAGTACATTGGTAACCACTTGCTCCTTTTTAATTGGGTAGAAGATACTTCTCCTGCTGCATTTCTCACTCTGGACCAAAAAATGTGTCAGTCTCTCTCTCCTTCATGAAACTATGAGTTCCTCCATTGTATAATGTTCTTCTTTATACCCTGTAGCACTACACACGCTGTCATGCATGCAGCCAATGCTCAATAAATATTTGCCTGATGACTGATCCAAAACTTGAGAGGAACTAGAGTATCAAACACACATGTAACAAAAGATCTCAAACAAAAAAAAAGACCTTGAAGTTTTACTTGAATAGATGTGCAATATGAGCTATAAGTGTTTTATAACCTGTCATAAAGTAGAGCTGATTTTAACTGTATCAGTAGAAGTATGGTGTATGCAAAGAGAGAGAAAATAGGTTTATGGTACGTGACAATAATTAGACCACATCTGTAGTATTAATACTATTTCTCAACACCACATTATAAGGAGATTGAAAAGCTTAAAATGTTTAAAAACTGTATCAGATGAAACAAGTTAATTGAATAGGGAATGTTTATAATGGAAAAGACAAAAATTAGGAGGTTTGATCCCTGTAATTTTTCAAGACACCCACGAAAAATGAAAAACTAGACTAATCTGTATAGCTACAGATAGAGTCAGGATGAATAGGTAGAAAAACAATCTTCAAAGAGTTGTTTATAATAGAATAATCTGTTTTATAATATAATATCTGCATGACTAGAACTACTTAGAAGTTATGTCAATAAAACTTAAGGTATTGTTTAAGTGACAATTTCATTTCTTAGTACATTGTTAAATTAGATGTTATAATCTCTAATATCTTAGAAACATGGCAGCAATTAGTTGCATAAATGAAGCAAAATAGGTTGAATATGGAAAGTAGGACATGGTGGGGACTGCCATAGGGTCTGGAGAACATGTGTCTGCCTGAGGTATTGGAATTTATACATTCTTATACCATGATGAAGGAGAAAGTTGAGAGCTAATTTATGTGCTTGTACTGCAAATTCGGACTCCATATATTTAAATTTTTAAGATAGTTTCCAACTTGAAGATTGAACTCTGAATGGATAATATGCTTCTTAAAGAGATTATTATGGATATTCACATGTACAAAGAGTTGTGAGGAAGATAACACCATTAACAAATTTACTGGTGAAAAGGCAAGTTATTAGGATTACTATTGATTCTAATGAAATTACTAAGAGTTTGGTAAATGTAAAGATGCCATGGTAGACAGAAAAACGGCAGAATCTGTGAATATGTTATTTTATATAGTGAAAAGGACTTTGCAGGTATGAGTAATTTGCATGTGAAATAATTTGCAGGAAGTTTATCCTGGACTATCCAAGTGAGCCCAGTCTAATGATATGAGTTCTTAAAAGTGGAGAAACTCCTAATTACAATTAGTAAAGAGATGTGACTAAAGAATGAGGGTCCGAGAGATGAAACAGTGCTAGCTTTGAAATGGAGAAAGTGGGCCACAAGACAAGGAAAGTGGGTGAGCCCTAAAAGCTGGAAAAGGTGAGTAAGAAGATTCCCCCTCAGAGCCTCCAAAAATGAATGTATCCCTGTCAAAATTTAGATTTTAGGTCTGTGAGACCCATGTGGGAACTCTGACCCATGGAACTGTAAAATAATAAACTTGTGTTGTTTTATGCCACTAAGTTTGTAGTAATTGTTACAGAAACAATAGAAATCTAATACAAATGCTTAAAGTTAAAAGGGTAATGTGTGAGAAAAGAGCCATTTATAGTCTTGTGCAAATATCTGGAAAACAACAAGACTTCACATCATATGTAATACATAAGTCATAAAATATGATTTATTTGATAGTGGAGACATACCCAGTGACTGGCATTATGCATTTATTGTCTGAGAAAAACATTTAAAAGAAATGCAAAAGAATATAAAATATGACCCCTGCCCTTCCAAAGAGCAAGTTTTTAGAAAAAAGAAGATCATAAAATAGAATATAATCAAAAGCGAAATTATATATTGTAGTAAGAAGAAGGAGCTATAAATGTGATTATTTCATATATCAGGTTTTCCAGACATAGCCAAATTTCAGACATCCTGACTGGATATGAATACAAGTATAAAAAGAACTATAAATTCCTCCAATTTGAATCTAAAATTTATCTCCTACAAGGAAATGACAAATCATGTCAGTCAACATGTCTGGCTTTTTGGCTTAGAAGCTGTTGTCATAATGATAAGGAATCTGAGAATAAAGTGAAGATCAGTAGGGCTGGAGGTGTCAGAAGGGTGAGTGTGTGTAAAAGAACAGAACTTGAGTGCAAATTAAAATTAATTAATATTCTGGAATAGGAAATACATTCCCTTGCCTGAAACTTTTAGGAAATAGCTTTAAATATCTATAAATGAAAGATTCAGTTAGAGTGAAAAGGAAACACAGTTTAGCAAGTCAAGAAATAATAACCAAATAAAAATAACATTTATGAATATGCAGATTATCTTTTTTATTTATGGAACAGTAGGTTCCCTGGGTTGTGAGTTTATAAAACTAAAGTTCTGAATTAGCTGGTTTGGATTTTTGATTAGGAAAACAGTGAGTTTAAACACATGGAAGAACCATGATGTGAGTTTGTAATGGGAGAACCCAGTTGATATTATAAATTGTAAATTTCCCAAAGAGGAGTTGAACTTCTCTGGTTTGAGTTTCCAATGTAATAGCCAAAAAAGGAGGAAGGAAGCCCAAAGTTGTGGGGAGGACCACATTAACAGATCTGATTTAAAGAGAGAAGTCAGTATACATTAAGGAGGGCATGAGGGTCCAAACTTTGGGAAGGGAATGGCATTTGAGAGTCCTGTGCTCTCTAAAAACTAATTTTAGAGGAGATAGTTCAGCCAGATCAAGGCTGTTAAAATGAACAAGATAACATAGGACATTTCACTTTTAAGCTGGAGACTATGCAAGTACTAGCAATGACTTCAAAACTCTCTTCTTTTTAGTTAAATGATTCTTTGTGTCTGCTTAGTTCCAGTTACAGATAGGAGCATGATAAACATTCATTTTTAGTGAATGATTAGCCGAGAACTATTTACCTTGGCTTTCCACTGCATCTCCAACTCTTGTGTTTGGACAGTCCAACAATGATAACTCGGTCCTGGTGGTCAGCTGGACGTTCCTGAATCAATAGATCTAGTTTCTTTCTTTTTTCTATTTTTTATTTTTTTTTTAGTTGCTGTATATCTGCTTCTCTTCCCTCATCATCCACATCTGATACTCACCCACGTGCCCATGACTGAGTTACCACTCCTCCGAGATTATGGATATACCACCTCCTGCACTCACTGCCCTCTCTCCACTGTCCATCTCAACAGCCTTGATCTGGATGAACCCTGACCTCAGAAATTAGTTTTTAAAGATCACAGACTAGGGAGAAAAAAGCTTTACATGAATAAAAACACTGCAGTTGACACTAAATGAGAGAGACATGGGCTGAGTCAGAGAATTTCCTTAAATTGATCTCAACTTACACAATCAGAAAGGTTTTTGAAAAGTGCTTTTCTATTATTCAACCTTCTCAAAGTACATTTGTTTCTTTTTACTGGGAAATTCATATTTGATTGAAAAGATGGAACATAGCATTCTCAGTTCAATGTTTCCCAGAGCAGGTTTTTATTCACTGGAGCATATGCTTAATATAAGTTCAAAGCACAGTTTTTGCACAATTTGGATGTTGTTGTTTGCTTTTGCCTCTTGTTTTTGCGTGAAGGCAATTTGAACTCCTGTGTAGGTTGTTAGAGGATGATAAAACTCAGAGTGGGGTTGAGGCGAGAGAGAACATGATTTATGGAACAAATGTCCAAAGAAGATCAGAGGACCTGGAATACAGAGAGCAAGTCCTCAGAAAGGAAATAAGTAATACTTATTGTAAGGAAAGAGAGAACACATTCTGTTATGTAAGAACCAATAGATAAGATATTTGGAACATAAATCTTGGTTGGATACAGAGAAATTTTAAGTGAAAGATTTATGTTGGCCTTGACCTCTCACAAAAACAGAAGGTGGGAGACTGCACAGAGTTGAGGTGTAACAATTAAGAGGAGTGAAAAAGGTTAGAAAGAGCTGCCTTGGAAATACATTTAAGGGACATAAAACAGAGTTATTAACCCTGAGGGGCCCAGGTGATAGCAGAGGGCTTTGTGAATTGTAGGAGGTTTAATCAGTGTGGTTTCTGACTTTCTGCAACAGCTCAGGGATTTGTTAGGCAGGCACAAGCAAAGGTCACTGAATGAGGCATCAGGTACTCGGATTACCAGTGAGAAAAACCTAGTTGCCAATAAGCAAGAGCCAGAATTTCTCAGATATTAATTTTCATAATTGGTTGTTTAGCAACTGTCTCTTCAACTTACTTTTATGCCCCATGAGGGCAAGGTACACTGATCAACCTAGTCAGAGTTGGTCCTTAATTAATAGCTGCTGAAGCGTAGAAGAAAAGAAAGGAGGGAAAGGAGAAGGGAGGGAGAAAATAAAGAAGGATAGTAGGACTTTTAGAGCTTTTATTTAGAACCAATGGTTATGTTGCCATTAATGTTATTGAAAGAGTGTTCCCTTTTATCAAAGTATAAACACTCACTACACATTTAGAAACAAAATAATGTGCTGTGGACTGTTTTTCAATCTCTCATTTTCTTTCAGTGAAGATGTTAAAAGCATGTTGATTGTATATTAAGTACAGAAAAATCATACAGTGTCCATAAAATTTTCATTCTTAAGAGAATGCAAAGTCTGTTTCTGAGAGCAACATCAGATTAATCAAGAAGTCTGTTAGTGAAAAAAGATAAAAAATGACACAATTTATTATCAATACCAATCATTTGTTCAAAAATAAATCTATCTCATCGGATCTTTGAGAAATATCTCATAGTTACTAGACCAGTGTCAAATACTGGATAAAATGTATTTCTGCCTATCCAATATGTTCTTAGATAATTCTTCAGAGGAAAAAATGGTTATTCAAATGGTAGACCATCTGCATAAAGGGACAGTTTAATGAGTGATTTTTTAAAAATAACTTTTAGCTGAGTTTGTAACAATAAAAAAGAAAAAGAATCAATAATAATAAAAGAAGTTATTTTAATACTCAAAGCCTTTTACAGTCCAAAGGGGATCCTGATTAATAGGAGCAACTATGACCATAGGATTGAGCACATCAATGGAGGACTTTCGGGTTTCATTGGACGCCTGCGTTTCCCAAGGTTGATATATTTCCAAATTTTCTGAGGATCAAACCTTACTTTTCTTTTAATTCATTCTCTAGACCTAGAATCTCTCTGGCAGGATGTATAGAATATATCCTTCTAATGGGTAGCTCTAAACCACATAGTGCACAGTTTTATGTCAACAGGTGCAAAGAACATGTTCCAAACAATCAATGGTGATTTAGGAACACCAATAGGCTCAATCATACCCCAGTTTCCAGAGCAATAACTACAGAAAAAACTCTGGTCTTCTTCATTATTCTGTCCCTCCCACCACACCATACCATTTTCTAATCTAGCAAGACTATTTATTTATTTATTTATTTGGCATGGAGTATTTAATCTTTCTAAGCTTTAATTTTTTATTAAATTTATTGGGGTGACATTGGTTAATAAGATTATATATATTTGAAGTATATGTTTCTATGATATAGAATATAATATGATATAGAATATATTGCATTGTGTGCCCACCATCCAAGTCAAATCATCTTCTCTCACCATACAGTTGGTCCCCTTTCCCCGTTATTACCTCCCCACCCCCTTCCCTCTGATAACCACCAGACTGTTGTCTGTGTCTATGAGTTTCAGTTTTACACCCCACATATGAGTGAAATCATATGGTTCTTAGCTTTTTCTGACTTACTTCACTTTGTGTAATATTCTCAAGGTCCATCCGCATGGTCGCAAATAGCACTATTTCATTTTTTATGGCTGCGTAGTATTCCATAGTATATATGTACCATGTCTTTCTCCAATCCTCTACTGAAGGATACTTTGGTTGTCTCTGTGTCCCATCCACTCACCCTGAATAATGCTGCAGTGATCACAAAAGTTCATATATCTTTAAATGTAGTCATTCTTCCCAACACTCTAATTGCAGTTGAACTTGAGATACACTAACAAAAGGCTGACTCCTAAATGCCTACTCATTTAAGTCAGCCATTAAGTCACATCCCTGCACACCTAACAGAGACCTCATTCTGATAATATAACTCTGCCCCTAAGATCCCCATCCTGAGGTCTCTCCACACGACCACTTCAATATTCATTGTGATACCTTCTTGGGATCCTATAGCTCCCCTGAACACCTGTGGTCCTGCCTTTATCTTTTCAAGGTTGCTCCTCAGGGAGTAAAGATCTGACCTTAAACACCAGCCAAGTGTCTGTGTTGTGTATGCCCCACCTGGATTGCCAACACTTAGCACAATGGCTGACACATAGCGGCTGCCTAATGAATTTTAGTTGAATTGAACTGAAGCATGGCCTGCTCTAGGTTTTCTGGCACCAACACCAACCATTTGCCTGAAGAGTGTCTGAGGACTGCCACTTCCCACCCATCTTCTGTGCTACTCCTTGCTTGGCAGGCTGCCACTTTGCTGCCACTCAGGTTGTCATGCTGTGTAGAGGGCCTGGTGTCAGGTTTTTATCTCTGGCTGCCACATCCTACTTTAGAAAACAGGCAGGCCTGGTCAACAATATCTAAAACATGACAAGGACAATCTGTACTCCTGGTCCAGAACCTCTTACAGGTGCCTTACCATTGACAAAACACCTATTTTAAACTTGATTTCCTAAGTCAACTAAAATTTTACGTGATACTCCTTAAACAGTCAAGCTCTGGGTATGTTGCCAATTATATATGGAACTTATTTTCTCTAGAGGTACACAGTCTTATAAACAATGCATACAACAATGCATAGAACTTATAATTTGGTATTGCCCTACTTTCTGTGTACTTCTAAAATTATCTAGTCAAAATGTAGCAGACCATTCCAGAACATTCTGGAATTTTATCAGGTAGACACAAATCTTTATTACGTAGCAAGATAAATTGTAATCAACCTTAAGAAAAGGATGCTTAAAGAAAATATTCAGTGACTGATCCTGTGTCAAGTAAAAATTTAAGCAAGAAAATATATGTGATAATGGTAGCTACCCATCTACAAAACAAAATGTGAATTTAAATACTTTTATTATTTCACAAAGGAAAAACTTTAAGATATAATTACCGTCAGATGTTTATATATTCATAGACCATTAGTTTAAACTCAGGCTTTCACCTTCTCTGTCAAGAACACTCTTCAATCTGAAAAGGTCAGATAAGAAGGAGCCAAAACCAAGATAAGTGTAGAAATTATAACTGTAATCATGAAAGAACTTAAGTCTCATGGTCTAGACAAAATACATATGAATATTTGGAGGGGAGGTAGCTGGGGAATGCAAATGAGTTCTCTGAATTGAATCTTTGAGGAGCCAGGTAAAACAGAGGAAAAACCAGTGTGACTGACATTTCAAAAAAAGAGAGATAGAGATTCCACAAAGAATAAACCAAAAGGCTCAATATGTGTTTTGGACAAGATCCTTCAATGAATTACTAAAACCTTGGTTTGTTTTACATGAAAAGAAAGTAGAGATGATAAGGAATAAAATTACCCCTGATCAAACTAATTGTTGGTAGAGTTACTAAATTTGCGAGAAAGAATGATATGAGCTTGGCATATCATGATTGCAGCAAGATGTTAGACAATTCTTTTATAGTATTTTGTCTTGCATTCAAAACAGAGAATTATAATTTGGGTCAAGGAAGTAGCTGGTTTTAAAATGAGTTGAACAACAGAGGTTAAAAAAAAGGCAGTATCACCTCAAAGGAATTCCAGGAGCATCTATCAAATCTCATTCAATGCTTTCACCGGTTGTTTGAATAAAAGTATCCTTAGGCAACAAGTACAAAAGACACATGGACAAAAACTAGGGAGGGTGGAAATGGGAGGGAGGTGGGGAGGGCTGAGGAGGTGGGCTGGGATGGGAGTAAAAGACAGAAAACTGTACTAGAACAACAATTAAAATAAAGGAAAAAATAAATAAATAAACATTTTATGATACTAAAAAAAAAAAGTATCCTTAGGCAACTCTGAGAGTGCTTAAACCAGGACAGATAGCAAACCCCCACGTGAGGAAAACAGGACGTAGAAGATCTCAATTGGCCTAAATAATGAGCCAAATCAAAGAAAAATGACACTTAAAAGAAATAAAGAGTTTTTCACATGGATTGGAAAAACCAGAACATCATTACAATAGAAGGGAAAGAAAGATTACAGAATGGGGAATAAAAAGCAGTACATTTTGGTGAATGGACAGTGTGTTAACTTCCTAGGACTATAACAAAGTACCAAGAACTGTATAACATAAAAAAGTATCAAAAACTGGGTGACTTAAGACAACAGAAAGTTGTTGCCTCAAAGTTCTGAAAGCCATGGTGTCAGCAGGGCTGTGATCTCTCTGATGGCTCTAAGGGAGAACCCTCCCTTGCCTTTTCTGTCTTCTGGTGTATGCCAAAAATCCTTGGTGTTCTTGGCTTGTAGATGCATCACTTCAATCACATGGCCATCCTCTCCCTGTGTCTTCATATCATCTTCCCTCTGTGCATGTCTGTCTGTGTCCTAATTTCCCCTTTTCATAAGGACACCAGACTACTGGACAAGGGCCCGCCCTAATGACCTCATTTTACCTAGTTACCTCTATAAAAAACCCTGCTCCCAAACTAGGCCACTTTCTGAGCTACTGGGAGACTTCAACATCTTTTGGGGAGGACACAAGTCAACCCATGACAAACAACTCAGTGTGAACTGATGGTCATGTGCCCGAAATGAAAAGCATGGCTGGGCAGATAGGTAGCAAAGCAGAGAGCTCTGCCCCTCCAGTCAGAGGATACCTGGCGAGTTGTGGGTTCTGGGCCTCTAACAGACAATCAGGATGATAAGAGAACACAAAACCAAATTATTGGACTGTGGTTTAGAGGAAATGGGAATGTTTAGCCTGAGGAACAACAAGCACAGGGGGAAATGAAAGCTTCTTTCAAATACGTGATCAGCTGGCTGGAAGTAGAACTAGAGTTGTTTTTTTATGGCTCTGAAGTCAGAATTATATTACTGAGAGAGACTGATTCCAGGGGAAAAGAAGATTCTGAAAGGTACCAAGCCCAGAGGCAGTTGTAATTTCATGGAAATACTGAATTTCCTATCCTTGGATGTCTTCATGAACAGGCTTAACACAGAGGGACGGTGTTTGAAAGGGTTGGAAGCATTGGAAATTAGCTTGGATATTTAAGAATTCTATGGAAGAAGTTCTTTTAAGTAAAGAATATTAATGGCCAGATGAAGAAACTCACAATATCTTATAAAGAAATGGAATGTGCTAACCAAAATTTAGGATTGTTTTCTATTAAAGGAAATGTGGAGGAAAAAAGAATGAGAGGCATCACATATTTTAACCACACAAATAAAAAATAGATGGCTTAAATAAACATAAAATATAGCCACTAAGAATATAGAAAAACCACACAATCAAACAAGGGAAAACGAAAACCTTATCCAAGTCAAAGGAATTTTAAAATAGAAGCAGCATTTCAACTCTTATAGAAGAAACATGAAACATGAAATCTAGAATAAGAAACAGAAAAGTCAATAAGGACCAACTTTTCCCCCATTATACCCAGAAGCATAAAGCAAACAGGCAGACTAGTCGTACTATCTTGTAAAGTTATACTGTCTATCTACCTGATTTATCTGAAAAAAGTTTGGAGGGAGGAAGAAATCAGTGAAGATGGACCAATAGAAGGAGACTACCTAGGCAGCACCAAGGGCACCAGGTTGGGAAGCACGTCTGAAGACCAGGTGGCCTGGCTCAGTCACCAACCAGTTGTGTAATCTCTCACAATACACCTTCTCGCCTCTCAGTTTGCTCTGTTATTAAGAAACAAACAGAAAATTACATGATGTTTTAACAATCCCATCCAGCTGTAAAACTAAGACTGAAGTATAGCCACAGGTTGAGAGTGAGGAAATATTTTAACAAAAAAAAGGCATAGAAACATTCAACTCTAAAAGATGAAATGTAAGAAAAGCCAAGGTCATTGATTAAAAGACTGGAACTATAAGCAATGAACTAAAACAATAAGACTAATAGACTTGGACAACAGGGTGGTGATTGGTGCAGGGAGGGGGTATAGGGACTAAATAGTAATGGGAAAAACATAGTAACAATTATATATTTAAAAATAAATAAATGAAACAATAATAATAGATATTGTACATGGAGATAGGTTAATAAGCCAAATGTCTATAAAGATTGTTTGAAGTTCATAAAAAATAAAAGCAGTTATTAAGAAGTTACATATTATTACATATAAAGTATTAGCTTTCTATTACCAATGAAATTATAGGTACTTTGTAAGCAGCTGTTAACAAATATTCCTGTAAACTCACTTATATATACAGAGTATACTGCTTGGTATGATTAAGATGTAGTATATTTCTAACCTTGAGACTACAGATTTGGCTTCCAAGTCTAATAATACCACCTAGGCAAAATGATTTAGGGTTAAATTCGAAACTACTTTTTTCTGCAATACCAAATTCTTCACTATATTCAATTCAACACGTTAATAACTAATAAACCTTGCCAGACAATTTTCAAATTTAAAGAAAGTCGTATGTAAATGAACCAACATTTATTTGTAATACAGAATAATACATTCAATAATACAAGATAAAAAAAAAAAAAAGGTTTAAAGAGGCGATGATGCCTGAGCAGGGTTTTGAAGGATAAGTAGGAGTTTACTCAACACAGAAATGGAGAAACCTTTCATTCTGAATGTTCAAAGGCATGGAAGTAAGAAACAAAAGGAAACATTTGGGAAATTACAATTGGTTGAATATTTCTGAAACAAAGTGCTAGGAGAGACAATAGTAAAGTTGAAACAGAAGAAGGAAACGATGAGCTCACAAAGGGCTTTCTGGGTCAGCCTAGTAAACAAAGCCTTTTTTATTGGTAGTAAAAAGGCATTGAAAGATTTCCAGTGGTTTAGTGATAACTGGCATTTCAGGGGGATGATTCCAGCCGAAGAGCGGAGGGGAAATATGAGCTGGTGGAGAAGTGAGGAGATAGGCAAAGAAAGAGTTGGCATAGAGCCATATTAACGCCATGGCAGAGGAGATGGGGCAGAGGGGTTTTGGAAGTGGAAGTGGTGAGATTTGGGTGAGCAGTGAGACATCTCAACCTGTTCAGACCTGCTGTAGAGCTGGGCACAGCAAAGGACCACAGAAGGAAAAACAGGTTCCTGGGTGGGAGGTCTAGGTTGGACCACCACTGAGTTTGAGATGCCTAGAAGACAAGGAAACCTACCACTATACCATCTTTTTCCTTTCTGACCACCACATATTTGAAAAGCCTATTTTTAGAGAATAAAAGATGAAATATTTGGGTTATTTTATTAATTAATCATCTAAGAAAATGAAAGGAACCTACATGTTCTCCAGAGTAAAATCAAGCACCACACAATGCTCTAAGGAGTTACACTTCCTAAAACAATACCTGCCCTAATGGTATAAAAGTTACCATCCATTCAAGTGCTTTGTGAGTAGAAAATAACTGCATATGTCACCTGAATCATCAAAGTTTAAAGAATAGGAAGGCTGAAGATATGCTAAATAGAAAACCTAAACACAACTTCATCTTCCACAGTTCAAAGACTGTTATGGTACTTAACACAAGACTGTTAAGGTACTTGTGATGTGCTGTCATGTGCCTCACCCAAAACTGTGCATTTGCGTGGAAATGTCCTCGCCTTTGCTGCATGCCCAGTCAACTACCCTGCTCTGTGTAAAGGTCTGAACTTGGTTTGGGTAGAAGGATCTGAGAGGGTGACAGTGTCTGTAACAGAGGAAGGGGACAGTGGGCCAAGTTTGCATTCTCCTTCAGCAACACAGAGCCAGACTCACAGGAATGCGGTCAAGGCAGAATGCTAACTAAGTTTAACTGATATTTAACATGCTGTAGCCGGGAAGGCCACGGAGTTGCTGCAGTGTGTGTGTCAATAAGCCCTACGAGAAAAACAGACTGAGCAAATGGTATTTCCAAAAGTCACACATTGGCGGGCTGACAGACACTAACACATTTGGGTAGCAATGGCCAATGCAAAGTTTGCTTGCATAATTAGTAGATTTGGTACTCTTGAGAAAAGACATTTTCCATGAAGAACTTGCTTTGAAGGCAGACTTTCACTGCCAGGTCTCCTGGGAGAATCACTTTTTCCAGCTCTTACTTTTGCTATCTCTGACTCATCTCTCAAAGTTTAAGGGAAAACATTCTTATGGCGGGAACATGTGGGGGTTAACATGGAACGTTTTGAGTGTTTCCAAATGTCCCCATATGATCAGAGCTTCACAGGAGTTTGCTCCAGTGTGATGAGCCCAGCGCTAGGCTGCATACTGGAGATGAGGAGAACAGGTGAACCTTAGGGGCAGCTCACATGCAGAGAAAGGGCTCTCAGGACCCGTGAGGTCTGGCAACCCTGTCATTCTTGAGAGGAAGTGATGATTTACTCTTGAGAGAAGAAGTAGGAGTGAAGTTATGCACAATGTGGGCTGCAAAATCAGGAGTGAGAGGAAGAAGAGAATTATCCAGAATTATCTGAGAGGAGGAAGGGATTATCCAGACACCTCAGAAGTGACTAGAAAATACCAAACAAGCCTGGGTGGCCTTCCCAAGTCCCTGCAAAAATAATCTCCACTAAAATTGGCAAATGACTGAAACAAATATCGTCCAGAACAGATTTCAACGGACTTGGCCACTTGAATTTTAAAAAGCACTTAGGGAAAATGCACTGACCTTCTGATGCTGCAATTAAAATTGTGCTATCTTTGACTTCCTGTTGCAACTGGTTATTTTAACCTTTCCAATTCTTTCTCATTCCTTATCAGCACTTCAGGATTAAATTGATCCAAGTGTTAGTGGGTGGGATGGGGGTGCAGATAGTGGTGGCTAGTTTTTGTCTGGTTTGTTAAGGATGACCCACACTTTCTAACCAAAGGACTCTGCTTCATACTACCGAGCAGGAACGTCTTAGGGTCTCAGTTCAGTCTGTCAGTGACCTTAGCTAAGAAAAATTTCCTTCACCAAAGTGCAAGGAGAGAATTAAACTGACCCCTAAGAGGTGAGCCTGGCAGAACACTCCCCTTATGTCTGAGCACTGACAGTGTAGCCAGCCTCTGGAGGCCCCATGCCAGGCTTCACATAGCTTTAGCACAGCGCGAATTATGTAGAAGAAAAATAAATGGCTTCTCCTTTGGGGGTGCTGAGACTTTCAGATTTTTTGTGTGTGAAAACATTTCACTGTTCTATAAACAGCCTTCTATGGGCCTGGTTTTATTTTAATTACATGTATCCCTCTTTATTTTTTTTTCTCTCGCAAACCTGGGCAGTAAAGTATTGCACATTTAAAAGAAACCACATACAGAAAGAAAACACATTCTTGGAATGAGATGCCCTGAAATAGCATCTACATGTTTCTTTGGACTGATGCTGACTGCTTCCATCTACACAGGCTTAGAGTTACTCTCTGCAACTGGGCCAGCTCGGAGGGGCTGGGAGAGGTGCCCATCCTTCTGTGGGGTCTAATAGGCTTCTGACCTATAGCCTATGAGCAAGGCACAGACTCCAGGAAAATTTTCTTGGAATTCTGGTCTACTTCCCACTAAAACATAAAGATTCCGATTTCATATTTGTAAGTCATAGGAAGATACAGTTTCTTATTGGAGACCAAGATTCCAATTATAGAATAAAAGGCTCTGTCCCCTTGAGTTTGATTTTACTCATCCATGTGAAAATTGTATACATGTATATACATACATACATATAAATGTACATACATATATATGTGTACACTATATATGTGTGTATAGATATTTGCTTGTATACTACCTTTCGTTAGATTTTTAACTCTTAACTCCTCAATGCCAACTATTAAAAAATATTTGATGAACATAAATTTGACACCAGAAGACTCTCTCAGTGTAACTCTGTTAAAACGGAATGGCAAGTTCACAGAAAAGGCCTTCAACAATAGCATTCTACTGGGGCTAAATCTCTGGAGAAGCAAATCACAGAGGGTTGCAGCAAACACTACCAACCCCAGGAAGCCCAAAGGAACAAAATCTCCATTTGAAACACAGCACGTGCATGGCATAGATTAGAGTAACCCTTCATACTCCCAGATGGCTTTGGACCAATATACAACTTTGAGCTATGACATTCTTGTGCCTCTGGACAGATGCCATTTCTAAGTGATAGCCATGGCCCTTCCACAAGAGACAGCCTGTGTCTCCCAGACCACCGCAATTATGCCTCGCCTCTCCTGGCCTCCGCCCGCAGCATGGGTCAAGATGCCACTACCCACTTAGAGCACTCTCTTGTTTAGAGTCCCAAGGGGATGGTCAATACCACATATGTGAATTTGGGGGAAAGGCGCTAGGAAAATAAGCCAGCATGATTCAGAAATAGTACAACAGTAAAACCCAATGTATAGTCAGTGTTTTCCAGGGGTTCTATATATGTGAATGTTCCAGAAAAACAAGGCAATTTTTTCAAGTATCGGAATACTTTTAGATTTGATTAATTTGATAAAATAAAATCTAAAGTACTATTACATTCTTCCATGCTTTCTGAATTTCTGGGCGGAACTTTACCTTGTTAATAAATTGGCATTCTGCTGTTGATTAAGAACATCCCTGACCTGGCACCATTGTATTCCCCTTGGATCTCTTACCCCTGTCTTCGTGTGCCCTCAGCTTTAGCCAAAATCTCTTCCCATTCTTGATTTTGGCACTGGCCATCTTTTCTGGGGTGCGTTTGTGGACTGGGTAACTCTAGTCTCTGTTTCCGCAACCTGAGTTCTGTCCATCTGTCCTGACCCCACAGCACTAGGCGACCACCTCCACCTCGCCTTTTCAATCAACTACTGTAAGTAGTACTTCCCTAATTGAATGTTAATTTTTTTATTTTTGTTTTGACTTTTGTCACTCTGTCTCTCATTATGATTATTTGAGTACTTACATATGTGAATATACGTTGTTGAGAGCAATAGCCACATTTCGTAGACTTTAGTTTACCCTGTTGGACCTTAACACAGTGTCTGGCATAAATAGACATTTTTATGAAAACATTTTAAAGACATTTATTGAATGACTTTACAGTAAGTATCCTGGCTAGCCAAAACTGAAATTCAATACAACTGGCAAGTGATTGTAAGTAAAACTTGCCCTGCTTAAAACTCCTTGGTCTATACCACAGCCATCAACCTATGCAGGCTCTGAGAGTCCTCTTGAAAAGCATGCTCGAACCATGTCCACAATTGGAATCCATGCCTTCTAGTGCATGAGGTAGAACCTGGCTCATGGCAGGTATTCAAAGAAAAACAAAAATTCTATAACATATGCAGGCCCAATTTAAATTTGTCTTAGCTTGTTTTAATGCCCTCATCTTAGGCCTTTAGTCCTCAGCCTCAGGAGTAGTAAGGATGTTGGCAATTGCAAAGAGTATGGAGAAGCTGAACTATGTATGGAGGCCCAGGAGAGATGATGGCCACTGTGCCTCCTCGGCTCCAAGAGGCAGCCACTGTCTCTTGCCTTCTCAGGTTTAAGTTCAGAGGAGAGGAAGATACTTGTGGAAAAGCATTTCCAGGTGTTTAGAGATGGGGCAGCAATGCTGAAGAATCTCAGGCCCACATTGTGCCTGGAAAAGCAGTGGGGGCCTGGAATGTTTCACACGGTCATGGACTCAGGGAAAACGCCTCTCAGTGTGTTGGAGAGACATACACATGGGATTTGCAAGGTAATGGTGTAACTTCATAAAAAGACGACTATTAGCTGGTAAATTTTAGCTTTACTATTTAATGTGACATTATTTTGCCCAAGAATATATGTGGAACCATTTGGGAAATGAATGAATGAAAAACTGAATTCCTAGAAAATTATTTTTCCCCTATAAGATGTTAAATATTTTAATAAATCCTAACAGAAAAATATTTAAAATTAAAGAATGTCAGTACTAATGGGGAGCTTAGCAACTAGTTAATCTGAACCCCGTGCTTTGCTGATGAGAGAACTTTCCAGTCCTATCACTAATTCTTGGCTGAGCTGGAACTAGTAACCAGGCTCACTGAGGCCTAGGACCGTAGCCTTCTCTGTGCCAGAACAGACACTCCCTAAAGCATGATGTGGAAGTCAGTTTTGCTTGGAGCCAAATTGGAATAAGAAAAGAAGTCCATACTGAAGAGAATCAGGCACTGAGCCCTGATGTGCAGGTCAAGCCAATCAACATTAACGACTCCTAAATGAACATGCCAACTATTTTCCATTCCCACTAAAAGAAAGTTAGAAGTATGTAGTGTCTCAAAATTTTGATTTTTTTCTTTAATGAAAGCCACCACAAAGAGCATACTTCCCTTGAACCATCACATCTCTAAGCAAAATAACTTTGAATCTTATGGACTCTGAGAGGCATTTATTTCTCTGGCTGTTTTTAATTCAGAGGGAAAAAAAGAGAGAAAATTCATGGGTAGCAATAGAATAGGGATAAGTGTATCTGGAAATTTTCATTTGGCAGCTAAAATCCTTCTTAGAAGTCAGAAAAATATATATACGTATTATAGATTTATATATATATATATATATATATAAATTACAAAGGCTATTTAGTTGCAGTGATGTTGAGCCCTTCAGCCATTCAACAAATATTTACTAAGGGCCAACATCCTGCCAAGAATTATGCTAGAGATAGAAAACTCACAAGGACCTAACGGCGCTAAGCCATGTTGTTAGGCCATGTGGAAATGGATGGTGTGGAGGACTTTCCTGAGAAGCTGAGTCCTAGAGGACAATAATTGTTAAATACAGGCCTGGGTGAAGAACACTGCAGATAAAAGCACCAGAAAGCCTAGTGTTCCAGACAGAAGGAAGTTTAGTGAGCCTGGAGTGCTGAGTGTAGGAAAGGGGTGCAGCAACAAAGAAGGCTAGAGGAAGAGAAAAGGCTATCCCAGGAGTCTGACCAGTATGAAAAAGGTGATGGGGAGCCCTGGCTGGTGTGGCTCGGTGGATTGAGCACTGGACTGTGAAGCAAAGGGTCACCAGTTTGATTCCCAGTCAGGGCACACGCCTGGGTCGCGGGCCAGGTCCCCAGTAGGGGGCATGCGTAAGGCAACCACACATTGATGTTTCTCTCCCTCTCTTTCGCCTTCCCTTCCCCTCTGTAAAATAAATAAATAAAATCCTTTACAAAATGGGGAGCTCTCAGAAATTCAGAAATATCAAGAAAGTGTTACATGGTCTGATTCATATTTTAAAAATAATTCCAAAAGGCCTTAAACATAAGAAAAGACGATCCAGAGGTACTGCTTTTCACCTATCAGATTAGCAAAAAACAAAAAGTTTGAGTAGGGTGGAGAAACAGGCATTTGTCACATTTTATAAACACAGGTATCTTTGACCCAGAAATTCCAATTCTCCTCCAATTACTCTCACACTAGTATGAAGTAATGTGTGTACCACTTCAGTCACTGCAGCATTATTTGTAATAGCAAAATATCAAAAACCATTAAATGTTCATTAAAAGCAGGCTAGCTCAATACATTTTATTAGCTCGATATGATGGAACATCTTGCACTTTAAGGAAAAAAGTAACTTCTTTATATGGAAAGGTTATCAAAATACATTGTATATGTTTTAAAAGTACAAAATAGTGTATACATCATGCATGGTATCTTGATGTAAAAGAAAAAGACAAATTAATACATTTTACTGTATAGTGTGTATGAAATGCCTCTGGAGTAAAGATTTCTCACATGACTGTCTCCATGGAAGGGAGCGGGTGGTTTGAGGTAGGGGAGGAGGGATCCTTTCCAGTGGATGCTATCTTTTGTGACCTTTGCCCAAAGAGTGTCATGGAGCGATGTGGGCAGAGCCCAGAGCGCAGTTGAGAATGGGGTTGATTAGGAAGTGCTGGACGTGAGGCCACTCTTAACAAGTCTGGTTGTGAGGCGAAGAGTGATGGGGCATGGTTTGGGGTGGGGTTGGGGAGCAATGTCAGGTCAGGAAAAGTTTCTTTTGGACCGGGGACCAGACTTAAGGTCTTAAAGACAGATGAAAATAATAGGATTAAGGAGATATTGATGAAGTAAGGCAAGGATGGAAATGAAAATATTGCAAATTGCCAAACAAGATGTAAAATTGCAAATCCATGAATTATATCTTTCTTTTCTTTTTTAACTACCCTTTATTGTCCTTAAAATAGTGGTTTGTACGAAGCTGGACTCACAAACTTTTTTACCATCTGATGTCATAGTGCCTGGACTCATGTTTTGGAGTGTTTCCCTTCATTAAACATTAGTTGCCACATGACACAGAGAAAAAGATATGCAAAAACAGATAATGTATGCACATATCTAAGCAAGATCACAGAGGCATGCACCTACTTCAGAAAGCGTATTGAGGAAGCACACCAATCTTACGTGTCTTTTGTCCCGGGAAGGGTAGGGAATGCGGCTCTTCCCTCCACCTCCTGACCTCCACTGTCAGCCCTGGCAGCAGGAGAATCCCTCACCTGCAGGGGAGTCCCACACCAAGTGTTATGCTTCCAGCAGATCCAGGTCCAGGCTCAGTGTAAGAAGCAGGACACAATCCCACAAATTCCTTTCTAAATTTTTAGTGCTTTCTGTGCCCTGGCATTCCAATCCCCTTTCTGGCATTTTTCAAGAAAAATTTGACTCACACTCCCCCTAGTGACAGCTCCAGGAATGGCTTTCAATGACATCTTAAACCATACTTCCCGATAGCAGAGACAGAGCAGCCTGAAATGTTGATTGTTACAGGAAAGTGCATCTTTATTTCCCCCACATCCCACCTGACACATACACTGAGTTTGTTTTCTGTGAATAGAAAGAAGTATTGGACAAGCTTAAATATGTAGACATTAGCAGATTGGAGAGAATGAATTTTAGTTACAATGTAAAGACACCAGAGCTTCCTTGTTTTGGGAAGAGGCAAGTGTTAGAAGCAGGAAGACTCTGGATGTATAAAAAGAAGAGAGGAACATGAACTATGTTAGACCTGTCCCGGTTTGCACTGCTGATCCCAAGCTGAAGCAGTGTGATCCCTACCACCCTTGCAAAGAAAGATATCATAAGGTTTAGTGCACCGAGGATATAGAATCTGTGGAAAGATGTCTTAACAGGACAGTGATAGAAGTGATTAAATATTTGTAAGGCTGACACATGGCAAATTAAGCTTCCTGTTCAGAACAAGTCCAAATTAATGATGCTGAACTGTGTGAGGGTCAGTTTGAGAATAGATATTCATGTTGAGAACAGACTTTCTCTCCAGAAAAAAACGCTTTTGCACTTCATGGATTGTCACAGAAAAAAAAAATTTAATGGCTAATGAATATTGTAACAGATGCTCAATCTCACTAAAAATTTCAGGGCAATGTAACAGGAATATATACATACATACATACATATATATATATGTATGTATGTATATATATACACACACACACACATATATATATATTTACTTTTTAATTTGGAAAAGTTCAAACAATTGAAAAATGCAAAGTATTCATCATAAGTGTGGAAAAAGAGGCATCCTTCCTTAAACTATTGATATTATAAACTGGTGCCATCTTTTAAATTTTCTTTCCTTTTATTGATATGAGAAAGATGGGAAGGGAGGGAGGAAGAGAGGGAGAGAAACATCAGTGTAAGAGAGCAACATCGATCAGTTGCCTCCTGCACGCACACTAACTGAGGACCAAACCCACAACCCAGGCATGTGCCCTGACTGGGAATTGAACCCACAGGCTTTGGTTTGCAGGGTTATGCCCAGCCAACTGAGCCACACTGCCAGGGCAATGTCATCTTTTTTAAATGACACTCTACCCTTAAGTAATTGCCTATGTTACAGCTTCAGTCTCAATTCTCTAGGGAAGACATTCCTGTCACACAAGTTCAACTCAGTTTTCTCTTGTTACTTTGTACATGAAAGCATAGAAATATGTCTTTTTCTTTGTGGCACTTACAGCAATTTGTAATAATGCCCTAATCTACGTGATTATTTTTGTTCTATTTTTTTCCTGCTACTAGACTATAATTTTCATGATGGCAAAGACCTTGTCTTTCCTAAAGTGTACTAATGAGTCTTAAATAGCAAGACGTAGGCACTGTGTATTTGTGTGTGTGTATGCATACATTAGAAAATGTGAGGAAAAAATATACACAAAAATGTTAACAGTGGAAATTTCTAGGTAATGAACTTAGGTGTGATTTTTCCTTCTTTTATTTATCTGTGGTCTATACACTTTATATGGTGGGTGTATGTTTATTTATAACCAGATAAAATCAATAACTCTTATGTCATTAAAGCCCTAGTCAACTGAATTTCAGAGTAAATGCCCACCAGCCACTTATGCCACATGAGTGGACCACAAAGGATTGTTAGAAAAAGTAAGGAAAACTAATTTAAGAAGCCATAAGTACTATTTTTTGAATCTAGTAAGACCTCCAAAAGATTATATAATTAAGAACTTGGTAAAGTCTACCTGCTTTGAGAATCGACTTAACTGAGTGCTAACATCAAGATGTTAGCTTTCATCAAGGGTGCTTTGAGAAACAACCATAGAAAATATATATTTCCTTGTTTACTATGAAATTGTTGTTGAAGACATTATCACATGACTCAGAGTTCACAATAGAGAGTTTCAAGTGACTCTCTTTTCATCTCAATGCTAAATAAAGCTTTGCTTCCACTAAAGTCTTACTTCCTCCTCTCGAATCATGAGTGCTTCATTGGTTACATTCATTTTTTTGACCAAGAGTCAGACTCGAGGCCCCATCCAAACAGCAGTGTTGCCCTGTATGGGTGGCATATTTGTAATCTCTGTCCCTTGGACCTGGTTTTCTGTTTATGTTCTTCATGAAATTTTTACGTATTTGGAATATAAAATGTGCGATGTAAAATCACTTGTAAATTGAGGTGGGGTATGAACAAGTAAATAAAATTTTTTACATACTAAAATATACTATTTATGAACATTAATAAAATACATAATCCTTCCACATTTCAAAGCTGTCCAATCTTACTCAGAATCTCCTTCTTTTTTAACCCTCACCCAACAACATTTTTTCATTGCTCTTAGAGAGGAAGGGAGAGAGGAAAAAAAAAAACATTAACGTGAGAGAGAAACATTGATTGGTTGCCTCTCGTATGCACTGGGGACTGAAGCTGCAACCTGGGTATGTGCCCTGACAGGGAATCAAACCCATCACCTTTCAGTTTACAGGACAAAGCTCCCAACAACTGAACCTCACTGGCCAAGCTCAAGATCTTCTTTTCCCATCATCTTAGGGGTACTTTTGACTACATTTAGATGAAGTTATACAAGATACAGACCCGAATGTCCTCAAAGTTTCTCAAACTAGGCTAAAGTTTCAAGGACACATACAAAAGACAAGCTTAAATACAGTAAATATAAAAAACCAAACAATCATTTGCCAATAGTTTGAGCAGTCCAAAGAAGGAAATGGGCTGCCTTATCCCTAGGGAATTATCTTATCATGGGGCTCTAGATACCTCCTACCCAGCAACACTGCCCGGTACCCTTGCCTCTGACAGCCTCGGTGTGAGAAAATGTCACTGGATTATACTGTAAATGCTCAGGAGGGGAGACCCGATGCCTAAATCTCTCCCTTGCTCCTTCCCTTCCCCCAAAATGAAGACCAGCGTTAGTTTACTGGCCGTTGGTTCTGTCGGTTTCAGGTGCCATGGAGGACTGCTTGGTGCACACACGTAGGCTTTGCCTCTTTGCTGGCAAAGCCTTGTTTTGATTCATTCATTTATCTCTTTTAATCTTCACCCAAGGATATGTTTATTGATTTTAATGAAAGAGAAAGGGAGAGAGAGAGAAACATTGATCAGTTGTTTCCCTTATATGCCCTGACCAGGGATCGAACCCAAAACTTAGGCATGTGTCCTGAATGGGGATCAAACCCACAATTTTTTGGTGTACAGGGCAATGCTCCAACCAACTGAGCCACCCGGCCAGGGCTGTGACAGTTTATTTTTTTGGCCATCATGCATTACATGTATGGTAGTAGATGAAAATAAGTAATCATCTTAGTAATAAGATGTCTGCAAAGGACAATGGGTGCTAAATCAGCAGACCTATATGTAAAGAAAGCTTGGGAAGCTACAAAGAAGGTATTACAATGTTAAAATTAGCACACGGTTCTCCATGAGCTGATCTTAATGTCAGAATAAGCTGTAGATCAGAAACCTCATACTAATTCCAGCTGTTTTGCAAACAAGGCATGGTAATTGTCTGATATTTATAACCATTGGAACAATTTGTAATCTTATATTTCAATAAATTGCTGAATCATATGCAGTACCCATCTATTATTTTAGGCATTGTACTTAGTTAAGCAGACATGTTAACTCAGCATTACAAACCAGGATCTCTTCTGAGGTTTTGAATAAACTGGAAAAGACTCAGGAAAGAAATTTCAGAGGACTTGCGTCATTTAAAGAACCATGCAGAGCACTGCCGAATAAGGTCATAGAACAGAGAGCAACTAGACCACCGCTGACTTTAATTCTCTGGGGGGGTGGAAACTGTAATTGACTCATTCAGACCAAAAGGGGCTCCCATGTCTAATATCCACAATATCCTTTCAGAGCTCAAGTTGCAACTCTGTCCTTGGGGTGGAGGAGAGGGAGCCAAGGGAGAAAGAGAGACAGGCTCTGGGCTAGGATTGAAGTGAGGGAGGGAAACTGAGGATTGAACAACCCACAAACTGCACCACCAAACCCACACCTTTGTTCAGATGGCATCAATAAACTACTGTTTGTAAAACATAATCCTTGTCCATGGTTTTGCTGTTTTCATCTTCCGTTAGCTCTATGTAGAAATGTTATGGTGTAAAAACTCAAAAATTATAGATGTTATATAAATGATAAATTAGAAGATGACTCTCCACTTTACAGAAAGATTCTTGGCTTCACAAAAGAAAAAAATCATAGTATTTTAAAAATGTCTGTGTCCCTTTTTACACCTAAAATGTGATATCATTTTCTATTAGTCACAGTCCCAATAGGAAACACCATATTCAAACAGAATAATTTATTATGCTAAATCTCTGTAGCTCAAGGTTATTTCATTGTTAACTAAAGTCTTTACCTAGAATATGTGCAATGTGATGCTAGAAGCTGAGGGAGATCAGAAGTTTTAAGATATTCCTTTCTTTAAGCAACTTAAAGTTTAACAAAGCTTAAAGTTTTGTTAGAAAGACAAGATAATGCATATGAAGTAGTAACAAGCACTAAAAACAGAATTTGTTCTAGATTTGGGGGTGCATTCTGTAAAAGTGTTAGGAAAATGCAGGAGTAATTACAGCTAAAATGGTCTAAGGAGATTTTATGAAAAAAAAAAAGGAAGTGTAAAAGCAGGACTAGACAATTACTCCAGATGGAGAGAAGAAATGGAAAGTATACAAACTGGGAAAATGTACAGAAGCTCACAAGATGATCTACAAACTGAAAAAGTAAATTCCAGAATACAAGGCAGATCCTCAAACCTTGTGCCTCTTTTTAAATGATGGGCCATATTTTAGAACTGAGCCATATTTTAGATCTAAATAGATCTATGCAATTTGAGATGACAGTCCCTTCCACTTCTGCTCACTCACATAGATCTCCCTTCAAAAGTTCTAAAGACAGCCCTGGGTGGTGTGGCTCAGTGGATTGAGTGCTGGCCTGTAAATGAAACCAAAGGGTCGCTGGTTCAATTCCCAGTCAGGACACGTGCCTGGGTTGTGGGCCATGTCCCCAGTAGGAGGTGCATGAGAGACAACCACACATTGATGTTTCTCCCCCTTACTTTCTCCCTCCCTTCCCCTTTCTCTAAAAATAAATAAATAAAATCTTTTTTAAAATGTAGTTTTAAAAAAAGTTCTAAAGGCAGATGGATGAAGATAAACATTTAGAAAGAAGTTAACTGATAGCTACTTGTAGTGAATGGGACTTCAACAACTGACTAGACAGACGTGAAAAGTGACGACTTTTCACCATTTACATTATTGTCTTCCTTTTTTCCTCTGGCAACAAAATCAACCCTGATGGGAGTTCGCAGCAAGTTTCCTGGTGACAGTTAACAAAGCCTAACTTTAAACGTTTTTAATTTAGTTGTGTGTGGGCTAAAGAGACACTGGGTCTGAAAATCCATAAAATTGTTTTTCCATTACCATCCTATGACATCAATTCTACACTTGTTTATGTTTCCCAATCAAATACCATTCTGTACAAGCTCAAGTGAGTCCTTATTGACCAAGTAATTTTTAAAAATCACATCATCAAAGTTGTCCCATTAAAAACACCATCTGATGCTTCCCTGCCTTCAGTGCTCTGGGTAAAAAAGTAAAGAGAACATTTTGACCTGGAAATCAGAAATAAACAAGCCAAACCAATATGCCTACAAGCAGGAGGGTGACAATGTATCTAGTTATCATCTTTCCTTTCCCTTTTCTTGCTTCACTCACACAATTTTTTTAAAGCAGCCGTGCCATTGCCAGAAAACGCACGGATGACCCAGAAGTCTCTCTGTGGTATTCCCAATCACTGACCTCACTGAAAGGGAGTAGGTGGAAACACTGCAAAATGCTGCAAGGAGCACCTAATCATAAAGGCATTTAGTCCTCCCCCCAATAAAAGGGCTGTGACTCACCAGGGTGAAGAGCGAGCCTCCATCTTCCTTTCCACAGCAGATGTAGCCACATAGAACACTGGTTGGAAGTAAGCACCCAAAATGGATAGAGAATTTAGAGTTTTATACAGCAAGGTGAGATCTTGAATACTGATGAATTCTTGTGCTTTCTTTTTTTCTATCCTGAAATATGTGCTATTTCTGTTTTCCATACTTCTCAACCTGGCTGCACAAAAGAATCATCTGGAAAGCTTTTTAAAAATGCTGGCTCCTCTACCCCACCCCAGGCCAACTAAATCAGGATCTCTGAGGGTGGAGCCAAGGCACCACTCAGTGTGCCAGCTCTGGAGGTGACTCCAAGGTGTCGTCAGTGCTCAGTACCTGTGTAGTCACCGGCACTCACTTGGCTTAGCTTCGAATTACTTGGTCAGGGTTGGAGGCTGAAAATGAAAGTGTCTTGGTGTTGTGGTTGGAGAAGAGAGCATGCTGGAGTGTTGGTAGAATGATACCTGAAGTTGTGATTGGTCCCAGGAGAAACATGGAAACTCAGTTCTATTATAACCTTTAGGCACCCATGAAGTTTGAGTCTGAATGTATTACCATTCTTTTAATATTCAACAGTGAGCATTCTATTTTCATAGAGCTTTTGCATCTTCCATATTTACTTAATTAGATATTTGTTATCAGTTGCAACTCATGGATTCTTAATTTATTCAGTGGGTTATAGTACACTGATGCTCAGATTGTCCCAGATTTGGCTCATGCCTGCTTCTGAGTCTTTTGTGACATGATCAGGTCATTTTATTCTGACTTTCAGTTACCACAAGATATTCCATATTCACCTTGAACCTTCCCTGCCCAAGCTCTGGAGTCAGTCATTACTTCAAAAGGCCAAGGTCCCATTTACTGGAGAATCATATTTAGAATCAAGACCTGTAATCTAGTTTTGGTCATCACAACTGCAGTATCATTGTTTCTGACCCTCTGTGTGTGTATGTGTATGTGTATGGTGGGTATATATATATATGAGTTCTGTCCAGGAGGTACCCAACCATGTCATGTGAAAACTAGAGACATTTATTGAAGGAGATACAAAAAAACATTGTACATAGGACAATGATGCCTCAGTTCCCTTCAAAGTAGGTATATTGGAACCTCACACAGTTCTCCCAGTAACCATCAGTTGCCCCGTTGTATTTTCCTGAATCTCATCAACAGTATGAAATTCCCCTTCAAAGGTGATTTTAGTTTTGGGAAAAGCCAGAAATCACAGGCACCAAATCTGGGCTGCAGGGGTGCTGAGTCACCTGGGTGATTTGATGTTTCACCAAAAAACTCTGCACGAGACATGATGCATGAGTGGGCATATTGTCATGATGAAGCTGCCAGTTGCCAGTTGTCCATAGCTGTGGGCTTCTGAATCATCTGAATAGTTTCTGTGGAAGAATGCTCAAGCTTAACACAAAATTTGATGCAGATTTTTTGCTCTACTTGCTCAGTCATTTTGAATGTGACAGCCACACAATACACATGTTCGTTCAAGGGCATCTACCACCCCCACAGACTAGTACATTGAAGCTGTCACTGTTCACACATGTGCATTCTAGCCTGCTCTCCTTGGCTGCCAGGTTACATCAATATGGCTCAAACTGTTCTCATTTCCTTAACAATGACTGGACTTTTTCAGGACAGACCTCCTACATATAACATATACACACACACATAGTATATTTTTCAAAATGACCCCTTTGTCCCTGCTAGAAGGCCAAGGGGATTCTTTCCCAATATTTACTGTGAGAATCTGGAGATAAATGTCACAATACTGTGGGAGCCCCCATGACAGAGTGCCCCTGAGTTTTCACTCTCAGAGTTGGCCACACTGGGCCTCCAGCAATCTGTCAATTACAGTTCAGTTTTTTCTACCCCAGTGCTGGTTTCCTCAATGATTTTTACTTATGAGTCTGCTCCAGGAAAATTGTCAAGGCCTGTAATCACCTGTCTCTCCAATCTTGGGGGCAGCAGTTGGGGCTGTGCCCTCACCTTTCTTATGGGTCCAAAGAGAGTTCTTGATTTTTTTAGTCTGTTCAGCTTTTTATTTGTTGTTAGGAGAGAGTCTTAACTCCTTGCATGCAGAACCTGAAACCAGAAGTCTATTTTGTACTTTTGTTAGTGCAACAGTGTGTCTTGGATATCACTCTATATCACAGAGATCTTTGTCAATCTTTTTTAAATCTTCATAGTATTCAATTATGTTTACGTACCACAGTTCATTTAGCCAATTCCCTATGTTTGGGTATTTAGGGAGTTTCCAATATTTTGCAACTCTAAATATTGCTGCAATGAGTAACCTATTGTGTACTTATTTTTGTATTATTAGATGTGTGTCTCACAAGTACCACTATGGTCTGAATGTTTATCTCCCCCCGAAATTCACACCCAATCTGATGGTGTTAGGAGGTGGGGCTTTTGCGTGGTGATTAGGTTGTGAGGGTGGGATCTTAATGAACGGGATCAGTGCTCTTATATGTGAGACACCACTGCTCCTTCTAGTCTCTTCTATGTGAGGATACAGGAAGTCTGCCCTCACTGAACCAAGCTGCACCCCGATCTTGGCATTCCACTCTCTCCAACTGTGAGAAATAAATTTCTATTGTTTATAAGCCACCCTGGCTAAGATTGATACAGTTCTAGAAGTGAGAGTGCTAGATGAAAGGGTAAATGTGTCTGTAGTTTTGTTAGATATTGCCAAATTTCTAACCACGGCAACATATAAGACTGTTTTTCCACACACTTACGTCAGAGTAGGTCAAGCTTTCAGATGCTTGCTAATCTGATAGATAAGAAACAGCTCAGTGAATTTTTAATTTGCACATTTCATTATAAATGGTTAAACACATTTTTTATGAGTTGTCTGTTATGTTTTTGCCTACATTTTTACAGGACTTTGGCCTTTATTTTCCTCATTTTTGTTGTAGCTTTGTTTAATTGAGATAAAATTTACATTAGTTAAATGCACAGGACTTGAGCGTATATGTCAATGAGTTTTCACAAATGTGCACATATATCTGTATTTTCACAACTCTGATCAAGGTACAGAACAATTCTTTCACCTCAGAAACTTTTCTCATGATCCCTTCCAGTCAATCCCCACATAAGCAACTACAAAACTGACTTAAATCATATGCTGTGTACTCTTGTATCTGGTTGCTTTTGTTCAAAATAACATTTTTGAGGTCCATGCACATCGGTACAGATAGGAGTCATTCATTCCTTTTATTTGTAGTGTATAATTCAGTGTCATTTATTGAACTCACCTTATTGAGCAACCACCACCTGTATGTGGTTCCAAAAGAAATTTCATTATCCAAAAAGAAAACCGTTATCTATTAAACAGTCACTCCCTATTTTCCCCTTCTTCCAGCCCCTGGCAACCACTGATCCACATTTACTTATTCTGAACTTTTCATATAAATGGAATCATACCATATATGACCTTTTGTGTCTGCCTTATTTCCCTTAGCACAACGCTTTCCAGATTCATCTGCATTGCAGCATGTATCAGTACTTCATTCCTTTAGGGTTTACCAATATTCTATTGTATGTCCATGCAACATTTTGTTTATCTGTTCATTGGCTGATGGGCATTTGGTTCTGCCTTTTGGCTGTTGTGAATAGTGCTGCTATGAGTGTTTGTGTACAAGTATTTGTACCTGTTTTCAGTTTTGTTGTGTATACACCTAGGAGTAGAATGGCAATGGTAATTCTATGTCTAACTTTTTGATGACTCACCAAACTGCTTCCCACAAAGACTGCACCATTCTCCATCACACCAGCAAAGTACAAGGGTTCTACTTTCTCCAAACCCTTGCCAACAGTTCTCATTCTTGCTGCTGTTAGTATTCTGTTGTATAAATACATCACAATCTGTTTATTGCTTTTCTTCAATAGGCATTTGAAATATTTGGCTATTATGAATAAAGATACTCTGAATAGACTATACAATCTTTTTTGATGGCATATGTTTTCATTTCGCTTTCATAAATAGCTAAGATTGGAATTGCTAGGATAGGGTAAGAAGCAGTATTCTGAAGTAGTTGAACCATTTTACAGTCCTATCAGGAATGTATGATAGTTCTCGATATTTTATTACCATACCATAGCCAACATTTAGTGTTGCTAGTCTTTTTAATTTTGGCCATTTTAGTTAGTGTGGAATGTTATCTATGGTATTGCATTGTGACTTTAAATCCATTTCCCCGGAGACAAACAATGTTGAGCACCTGTTCTGCATGTTGTTCATTTGATACCTTCTTTTGTGAAGTGTGAGTTAGAATTTGTCCATTTTTAATGGGTTGACTTTTTGCTTTTGTTTATAGTAGTTCTTTATATTTAAATATTTTTCAAATATGCACATGCAAATATATTTTTCAAGTTTGTGGATTGCCTTTTTATTTTATTGCTGGTGTCTTTTGATAATCAGAAGTTTTCAATTTTGATAAAGTTAAATTTTTTATTTTTTCTTTATGATTGTTTTTCTGTCCTATTTATCTTTACCTACTTTAATTTTGTGAAGATATTGTCCTATGTTTTTTTAGAGGATTTTAACTTTTTTGTCGAAATCTATAATCCACCTCAAATTCATTTTTGAGTATAGTATGAGGTAGTGTTGATATACCTTTTTTTCTAGCACCATTTGTTGTAAAGACTTTCCTTTCCTCTTTAAATAGCCTTGATGCCTTAGGGGCATGTATTCAGTTGACTTTTGTTTTTCTGTTACAACAGAACTATTTCTGCTTTATTCTGTTCTATTGATATCTTTACCTATCTTTATACCAAGTTGCCTTGAGCACTGAAGCCTCATAATATCTTGAAATTATGTCAAGTAAAGCCTCTAACTTTTCTCTTATTTTACAAGGTTTTGTCTATTCTAGATCCTTTGATTTCCCATATAAGTTTAAAATTGATTGCTCAATTTCTGCATTTAAAAAACCCTATTGGTATTTTAGTTAATATTATATTCAGTTTATACTTACATTAGGGTAAAATTCATATCTTAATAATATTGAATTTTCAATCCATTAATATGGTATATCTCTTCATTTATTTAGGTTTTCTTAGTTTTTTTCAAGTGTACTGTAGTTTTCAGCATTGAAGGCTTGTACATATTTTGTTAAGTTTATTCCTGAGTAGTTTGTTTTTAAGGCTTTATCAATGGATTGTTTATTTTGTTTTTAATTGTTTACTACTAAAATTGTAGAAATAAAATTGGGGGTTTTTTAGTATTGATCGTATATACTAAGTCCTTCCTAAATTCATGTAGTTCTAGTAGTTATTTCGTAGCCTCTTTAGGATTTCATATGTAAACATGATTTCTCCTGTGAAGGAGATAATTTTAATTCTTTTTATCTGATATTTTATTTCTTTTTTCTTGTTTTGTGCTAGGTAGTTCTTCAAATGCAAAAGAAATTGTAAGTGGAAATATTTTCTTCATGTCCCCAATCTTAGGGGAAAAGCACTCAGTTTCACCACTAAATATGATGTCAGCTGTTAATTTTAGAAGACATTCTATATCAGTTGAGGAAATTCCTTTCTAATCTTAATTTGCTGAGAGTTTTTTATACTGTTATTTTTTATTTGTTGTTGTTCAGTTACAGCTGTTCTGCTTTTCCCCCAGTGTT
Source organism: Glossophaga mutica (assembly GCA_039655065.1). Taxonomy (NCBI): domain Eukaryota; kingdom Metazoa; phylum Chordata; class Mammalia; order Chiroptera; family Phyllostomidae; genus Glossophaga; species Glossophaga mutica. The sequence goes on from CM077306.1 coordinate 148,840,303, forward strand.
CTCCCCTGCCCCATCCCTCCAACTCCCACAGTCAACCTCCTCCCATTGCACATACCCACGAGTCCTCTATTCATGTTCCTTGCCTTGTGCCTTCCCCTCCTTTCCCTGATATCCCCCTCCCCCCAGCCCTCTGGCCACTGTCAGTTTGTTCTTTATTTCCAAGTCTCTGGTTCTGTATTGCTCATTTCTTTGTTTTGTTGATTAGGTTCCACTTAAAGGTCAGATCACATGGAATTTTTCTATCACTGCCTGGCTCATTTCACTTAGAATAATGCTATTTCCATCCATGCTGTCTGAAAGGAGTTCCTTCTTTCTTTCTGCTGCATAATACTCCATTGTGTAAATGTACCATAGTTTTTTTATCTACTCATTTACTGAGGGGCACTTAGGCTGTTTCTAGCACTTGGCTATTGTAAATAATGCTGCTATGAACATTGGAGTGCATAGGTTCTTTTGAATTAGTGATTCACGGTTCTTAGAGTTTTAAATCATGAATGGATATTGAATATTGTCAAATGTTTATTCTTTATTTATTAAAATGATTTTCTGTATATTTTCTTAATATGGTAAACTGTACTGATGGATTTTAGAATTTTAAATGAACCCTTGCATTTCTTGGAAAACACAGGTGATCATGATATATCCTTAACAAAATATTCACATATAGCATACATTGCTGCATTCTATTTGTTATTTTGTTAAGGATTTCTATGTCTTTTCCTTGTGATATATTGCATAATAATTTTTATTTACTTGCAATATTTTTGTCTGGTTTTGGTATCAGGAAAATGTTGACCTTGTAGAATGATATAGAAAGTACTCCATCTCTATTTTCTGAAAGATTTTGCATAAAGTTGATAATATTTACTTCTTAAGTTGAGTAAACCTTACCAATGAAACTATCTGGAATTTTTCTTTGTGAGAGGGTTTTTAGTAATAAACTCAAATCATGTTAACAATTATGGAACTATTCAAATTTTTTAATTTCTCCTCATGTAAGTTTAGTAAATTGCATTTTCAAGAAATGTTTCCATTTCATCTAAGTTGTCAAATTTTTCTTGTCTATAGTTATCTATAATATTGTTTCTCACATTGTAACAGTCCTCTCAAGAATCTTAACAGCTCTGATAAGCCTGACACATCATACTGTATTTGCTTTACAGTGCAGTAATTTTATGTTTGTTGGTTTTCCTTTCCACAATTAGATTGTAGACTTCCTAAGAAAAGAGACTTCTGAATCTGCCTTCAAGCCATACTCTACTTAAGACTAAGGAAAAAGGCAATTGTGTTAACCTATGAGGTGACAGAGCATCATTAATACTTTAGAACCTTTTACCTAGCAATGTGGAACAGAGAAAATGTTCAAAAAAGGTTAGAAAAGATGAATGAATAAAGAAAATGTGGTGAATACATTAATGGAATACTATGCAGCCTTTAAAAAGAAGGAGATCTTGTCACATGCTACAAATGGATGAACCTCAAGGACATTTTGCTGAGTGAAATAAGCCAGTCATAAAAGGACAAATACTGCATGATTCCACTCACATGAAGTATCTAAAGTAATCAAAATCATAGAAACAGAACGTGGAAATGTGGTTACAAAGGGCTAGGAGAAAGGGAGAATTAATATTTAGTGATATAGAGTTTCAGTTTTGCAAGATGAAAAGTTCTGGATACCTGTTGACAACAATATGAATATAGTTAACACTACTGAGCTGTACAATAGAAATAGTTAAGATAGTAAACTTAATTTATGTATTTTTTTACCATAATAATAAAGGTCAGGAAAGACTGAGCAGATAAATAAAATTTGGAGCTCAGTAATTTTGAACAGTAAATAAGAGTTTGTTGGAAAGACAAAGTAAGGATGAGAGAATATCTAGACAGAGGGCATAACACAGGCAAAAGTGTCGAGGCATGAGAAAGCATGACATTGTAATATGGGAAGATCTGTATCAACTGTGGGGGTTACGGTGTTAGGGAAAGGATCCAGGAAAAACCTCTGGCATAGATGAAGTATGGGCCTGCATGTGGCATGAGGCATGTGAGCCTTAGAAAGAGGGAGAAGAAAAAGAAAAAACTTTTAATGTCCCGCCTCCCCTATAACTTTACTTAAAAATGACTGATTGTAAATATTTTCAATAATATTATTCTTGTCATCCCCTGACCCTGTTCAGAAAGAGATGGATCTGATCTAGACATTGTCATCTAGAAAATGCGAATTTGCATCTGTTACTCTTTGCTATCATGGTCACCCAGCAGCCTCTTTCCATGAAGATCATTGAGAGAGAATCAAAAAAATCTTTATAAAGCATTGTAATTCTCAGAAATTTTTAAACCAAAAAAACCCTCAAAAGTAGAATCTTTAAGATCAGAAAGCCCCTGGCCCTTAGACAAAGATTTGATTCTCCCCAAGGAGTAACAACTGAATAAAGTGTACCAGCAGATAAAACTGGAGCCCAGAATAGTTCATAGGGTCATGACAACTCCTGTGTGATGCTACATCCCGCTTCTTGTTTTCCTTCTTCTTTACCCATTTTCCAACATTCTCTTTTTGATAAGACAAATGACCAAGTTCCACCCAAGATTTCGTGAATATGTATTATCAGAATTTCAGTGGCAGGAGCCAGTCCCAGACTTCTCCTGGCCTCTGAAGTCTGGCCAGTTGCTGATTTCTCTACTTCCTTCTTCCCCATCTGTGATTGGTGGAGCAATTATATCATGTGCTGGGGATGGCTAATAAACTGGTTGATTACAAGCCTTTTTTGAGGGCAGTTCCTTCATTCCACAGTAATGAAACTGGTCCAAAGAGAAACTGAGTGAAGTCCCCTGAGTCAGATACAGAATGCTGTGGATGCCAGCACTACCGCAAGCATCAGAATCTCATTTGTCTCTCTTGGTGGCCCTCTGGAAGTCAGCTTCCAGGCTGACAACACCCATGTCGTGATGACAGAATAGGTGGTGTTGGGAAGACTTGAGCTTCGCTCAGTAGGTGTAATGTGTGTTCTAACAAGCATCCTTTCACTTAAAAGTAAGTTTTTTCTCTTGTCTTTCTGGTAGGTGTCTGAAATAGTTGTTACTTTTGTCAAACCTATTAAGAGGAAAAGTCAATTGCCAGGGTCTAGAAGAGAGAAGAAAACACCAGGAACTAATCAACAGCAAGTCTGGAGTTAGAAAGAGATGTGCATGTTTTTGAATGGTATTCCTGCTCTGTACCGCTCACTCCCTGCTTCCGCTTTTCCTCCACAGTCTTACCCTACTGGAAAAAGTGAGGAGAGGAACGTGACAGTAGCAACAGATAGCAGTCAAAGAAAAGTCTTCAACTGAGATCTAATGTTCCTCTACCTATTAAATCCTTTCTTGGTTCTGATATTTCCTTCCAACACCATGTGCAAGTCGAACTACCTACTTCTGAAAAGGCACCTCATTTCCACCCCCAGATAATTTCAGAGCTGGCAAGTTAAAGTCAATATATATTTTAAGGTAGAGGGTATTTTATAGAGATCACTAAATACAACTCATGTTACAGAATAGAACAATGATGACAAGAGACTGGACAATTTATTGAGAGTTTTACCTCTCAAAAGTACAAGACGGATTTCTTTCTCTCTTTGAAAAAACTAACTATAGAACCCTTCCATTAGCCAGTCTCTAGTCTCTTCATGTAAACTAAATAACAAATAAATTGTGGTAGGCAACCTTGACAATGAGCTGATAGTAAGATACTGAGCTGTGCCAACAACATCTGAAACCATTCATTGCATGTGAGAAGCACAGTTATGAGTAATTGTTGTCATTTCTATAACTGAACACTGCAATTCTAGCAGAGAGTAGGAAAAGAAGGAAATGGGCTGGAGACTCCGGGGAATAGCTTTTGCATCTCTCTGCCTCCCTCAGATTACAAATCACTGAATAAACATTGCCTGCTATTCCTGTAAGCTAGATAGTATATTGCTAAGATATTAGGAACATATTTATTTTCATGTTAAATAGCTAAGAACAAATACATGGATAAAGGGAATAAGATTCTATGCATTCTTGGAAGTAGAGACTTAAATATTAACTGATAAGATTTTGCTCTCAGTTCAAGTACTACCCCTCCAATTTTTATTTTAACAGCTTTTATTTTATTATCCAATTTAACATTTCAAAGTCATTTTAAAAAAATGATTTTTTACCCTCTGTCTCTCTTCTTCACCCTTCTTATCCCCACTCCACCTTGTTAGGCCAGAAAGGGAGTTTGAGGGTGGTGTGTGATTAAAATTAGATTAAATTATAATCAGGGAATTTTGTGTGTGGGGGGGGGAGATTAAAAAACCTTTCCTATTCCATTTTTTTGTTTTTGTTTTCAAGCGACCCACCTTTAGACTGGCTTCAAGTATAAATTCAATAAAGATGAAACATAACTTAAGAAACTTTTTTGCTTAATTACAAAAGTTTTCACAGCAGCTTTCATGGCCAAAAAATTGAGGGAACATAAGCATAAGCTTTACAAAAACAACAAAGAACCCATTCATAATTCTACCACCTAATGATAATCATTCCTAGCATTTTGGAATAGATTCTTCCAGCAGGGGTGTGAGTGTGTGTGTATTCTCAGATGTTCTTGACAGTGTTGGTACTTGTAAGTTCTTGGCTTTCCAGTCCTGCCCCAGCCTTTTCCTGACCCTGGCAACATGACAGCAGACACAGCTCCCACCAACTGGTGGGGCCTGACCTTCATCTTACTGTTACGGTTCTGTGGTGGCCAAGATGGGCCCTGGACTCCCATGAATATCCGGAGCTACAACCTTCCCAGCCCACTTGAGTTTTTATAACCCACAGGACTGGGAAGCTGGGTTGCCTCAGGCTCCTGATTTGTACTTTTGCTTCCCATTCAAGACCTGGAACCTTGTTTCACCCCAACTCTTGTCCGGGGCCTAACACTCAGCTAGCTCTTGCCAAGGGCGCCTACTTCCTGGGCCTCTGCTCTTGTGTCCTGCCCCTTGGCTACTGTGCCCATCTGCCCATGAACACTTTGGAGATTTCAGCTGCAGCAACCCACTAGTCAGACAGATTCCCCCTGGGAACTAAAATTGTCAGGCATCTTTTTTACTGGATTTGGGCTACTCTCATCAGGACTCAATGCTAGGACAGTTACCCTTAATTCTGGTGCACCCTGGTCCTAGTGGCTCCTCCTTCCCCTCCAGCCAAATTCAGACACCCCTGCATCTGGCTCACAGCATATTGGCAGGTTCTTTATTTTCTGTCAAATGATTTGAGCCATTTGTTTTCCTCTTTTACTTAAAACTGACTACCTTTTCCTCAGCACTGGGTTATTTAAAGTGCAGTCAGGATAGCAGTAACAACATTTTAATTAATTGCTTAGCAACATTGTTTCAAAGTAATGGAAATTCACAGTTACACCCATGCTTTCCTATGTAGAGCTCAGTAGCACCTGACATGAATTACCCCTCACATTGTAGCTTTTCATCCCTGTCAGCAGAAACAGCAGGAAGAAAAAAGCAGAGAATGGGGAAATAACCAAAGAAGATTTATTCACATCATGTTTTCTCCTTCCCGGGTGGAGAGGCCAGATGAGTGATATCCTTTCATCCACTAACATTAAGATGCCTGCTTTCTTTTGATGACTTTTCATTTGGATCTAAACAAGTGTTTCGGCTCCATCGTGCCGCCTTTGTACATCAGAAAACAGCCCCGCTGTGGTAACAGAGTTGGAGAGCCTGTGGTGCTATTTTGTCCAAAGTGATATCTATGGGGGATTATTTTAAAAGCAAAAAGGCACACTTGCCTAATCAATAAACTTATCTTTCAAAAAAAAATCATTAGGAAGATGCTTTGTGGCATACTGAGCCATTATTCCTTAATGTCATGCTTTTCCTCAAAGACATTTTTGAGATTTAGCTAGTGAGCACCTTGTATGGACAGGCAGTGAAAGAATTACTAACTTTGTCTCAATGCCAGGTGTCAGCCATCTAATAAGCTAAAGACAAAAACACCTCTCATAGGCCAAGATGGAGGCTTGGGTCCAAAGTAGGAGAAGAAACTGAGCCTTAGTCACCTTGGGTTTTTCCTGCTCTTCATAATAATTATAGTACAAGAGGATAATTCCGAAGACATATGGTGACGTGAGAAATAAATTTTAGTCACTGGTCAGTCAAAGCTAAGTACGTGTTAAAAGAGTATATGCCCATTTTCTGAAGTATCCAATTTTCATTTATACACAGGCTGGACCCTAGGTGTAATGAGTGTGTAGCTAATAATCAGTGTAAATTGAGCACAATTCTATATTTTCACCTTTCTGGCAGCATGTGACAGAATCACATTCCTGTCACAGGAAATGAGGCGGAGGGCAAACTTGAAGCAGGGGCTGCAGACCCAGCCCCTCCAGGGCCTGGCAGGGAGGTGACCGATGAAATGCGCCTGGCTGGGATGCTGCTAACCAGAGGGCACATGCCTCATCGGACCGCCAGCTGCTGTTCAGCCCAGCCCACCTAGACCATGTGGGAATGCTGGTCCAGTGTCAATAGACACCCTTAGGCTTTGCAAGAGAAGGCGGAAATCTGGATATTTATGAGAATTCTCCAGATTTTTAAATGTTGGCAATTGACTTAAAGAATTTCCAAACTCCCAGCAAACCCAATGATAAACATGTGCAGGCCAGATGTTGCCTTCAGACTTGTAGTTTGTGAGTTGCTGTCCAGAGCTTGGGAAGGCAGGACAAGGGAGGGGCATGAGGCAAGCTGGGCAGGGCCCTGCAGAGTGTCACCCATGAGGTAGGGGAACCCAGGGGAGTGAAGACACACTTGGAGGTCAAAACTGGTCAAAATGAGCACAGCCCTTTGTTACATATATAAACATATACATATATATGTATATGTATATATTTGGTATTTTAGCCCTGGCTGGTGTGGCCTGAAAACCCAAAGTGTCACCAGTTTGATTCCCAGTCAAGGCACATGCCTGGGTTGCAGGCCAGGTCCCCAGTAGGGATGCACGAGAGGCAACCACCTATGGATGTTTCTCTCCCTCTCTTTCTGCCTCCCTTCTCTCTCTAAAAATAAAGTATTTTTAAATAAAAATATATATTTGATATTTTAATATATGTATTAAAATGTATATAATGTTTCTATACATATTTTATATATAAATAGTTAAATGTTTGATATTTTAAATTTTAATATATATTTACATGGATAAAATATAAGTGCTTTAAGTCAATTAATATACACATATATGCACATTCATTGAAATAGTTTTTCATTATTTCTACATACAATAGCACTCATATTGTTTTGCACATAGAAAATAGTCATTAAAAATTTCTTCAAATATACTTATTGAGCACTAATACAAGCCAAGAACTCTTCTAGGACCTTCAGGTAAATCAGTAAGCAAAGCAAGCAAAAAGGTTCCAGCCCTCAAAAGGGTAGAGTTCTGGTGGTGGCAGTTAAATAATCAATAATGAACATAATAAATAAGTACATTGTATTTTGTGGTAGGAGGTAGGGAGTCCTACAAAAATAAAAGTAAGATAGGGTAAAGGGGACTGGGAATACTAGGAGTGGTGCATCTTGCAAAATTAAATTGGGTAAATATTTTCATTTTAAAAGGCCAGTCATTTGTTATTAATCTAAAGATGGAGCAGGATGGGAAGCATCCATTAAATCCATTGTCAATTCCAAAGGCTTGTTTTAGTAATAATGACTAATTCTTCCTCCAAACAAATCTTTTGCAAGGATTATGTAAAATGCAAATGCACTTCTAAATTCACACTTTTTGTATTATTTTGGTACTCGTTTATGTGCCAGTCATGTGTTTATTTGTTCAGCTTTTATTGGATGAACGCCTACTATATTCAAAGCCCCAAATCAGGCACTGAGCACAGAAAGGAGGACATGACAGAAGCAGTATGAGAAAGCATTGGTAACATGGCATCGGGGACAAAAACTTCTATGTAGCGACTGGACGTTTCTCTGCCCAGTGCTCCAGGAATGAGATTCCTTTAAGAAGCAGCTTGGTTTCCATCATTTCTGAGAATAGTTCCATCTCTATGGGAACCGTCATCCTATCTATTCATTTGCAGGGGCATGGGTTACCTCTGCATGATTCACACTATCCCTACCATCTTCCCCTAGTCAGACATAAGGCCATGGTAAAAGTTAAATCAGTGTGGGCTCCTGGTATGATGTCAGGAGCCAATGTTCCACCCTCTCTGTGATCCTCCCCTCAACAATATAGTTGAATAGCCATGTTTTTTAAATGCTCCAGGATGATAGAAAGTACATGATAGATGAGACAGGACAGTAACAAGACCCCTGGATTTGAAGGCCCCGTAATGTGGCCTCTGATCAGTTGTAAGATCTAGTCTTTCCAACAGCAAAAATGAAGTAAAGATATTATGTTTACATTTCACAGGATTCTTGTGAGAAGTAAATGAGTTGCTGTGTGAAAGAGCCCTCTGTAAACCATTAAGTGCTAATAATAATAATAAACAGTTTATGTGTATCAAGTTCTTATCACATGTCAATCATGGTTCAACTTCACAGGTATCAATTCAGTTAATGCCCACAACAGCATATGAGGTAAGTGGTATTATTATTCCCATTTTCTGGATGAGGAAACCCAGACATGGGGAGGTTTGGTTACTTGCCTAAGGTCACAGACTGTCACGTGGCACAGCCAGGAATCCACCCAAGCTACCTGACTCCAGAAACAAAATGTTTAACTTTACTTGTAAATACTGCTATACACAACTTACAGAAGCATAAACCATTCCATACTATTCATCATCTACAATATGCAAAGCACCATGCTAATTAGTATGAGGGATGTATAGATTAAAAGAACATTTCCTGCCTTCAAGAAGCTAACAAGTTAGTAGGAGAACCAAAACTATCTAGTTGGTACTGAAGCCCTTAAAATCACTCCCACCAATACCCCACACCCATGCCTGCGTTATGTTTTGACTAAAACTCCTTACTGTCAGTAAAACGCAAATGAGAGTTCTTAGATCAGAGGAAGAGATCTAGCCATGCATGAGAGAGATCCAAGGTCGGTGGTCTAGGGGTCTTCGGGAACAGAGAGGACATAGTGGATGCTAGATAGCTAGGATTTAATCCTCCACCACCAACAGGTACTCTAGGGAAATTCTTTGAATTGAAGGTAGAGGTGGACAGCCCCTTTTCTCAATGTCACAGTTTAAAATTAGATGGATGTCACAACCTCCCAAGTGATGTCAAGGAATAAAACATACTCAAGAGAGATTGTTTCCTGTAAAGAGGGCTGAGGGGAAGGTATCAGAAGATCTTCACAAATTTGAGTTTACATTGTAACTTATCAGTGCCTTACCATCAATCCCCACTCTGCTCCAAGATGTCTTGAGGCCTTTGCTGTTCTTCGTGAGGTGGAAGCAAGTGCTGACTGCAGACCTTCAAGGATGCATAAAATTCATCCCCCATAAAATAATCAAGAACTCATTTTTTAAATTTATTAAAGGATCGACGCTTTTCATTTCTTTGTTCCAATGTATGTCTTGATGGCCCCAATGAGAGCTCTATTTTGGTTGGTCCCCTTCAGTAATTGGCCACTTAACTCCCTTCACAATCCAAAATTTTTTAAATGCAAATCCTAATTTTTATTTATCATTTTCTACCTATCACAATAAGGAATCGAAAAGTCCATGACCTGCTAAAATTTTGTAGACTTTTGAGGGCATACCATGTTGGGGAGCAGTTTCCAAAGGTAATTATTACATCAGTTGTACAACTCAGGTTTGGTTCTCTAAAAGGCACTGTGGAGAAGCCCCAGGGTCAATTCTTCAGGGTCTATTCTTATTTTTCCAAAACTAGGTAAAGAAAACTTAGAGCCCTCAGCATCCACTTTGAGGATGCTGTTTTCTTCCTAGTTTCTTCCTTACAATATTCTTTTAACATTTGCCTTCTTAACCTGAAGACACAGGGGGGGAAAGCCTCTTTTATAAAAACAAATTCAGAGTTAGCCCCAAAGCAAATATAAACCTGCAGCTCCCAAATCTTTGGGCATTAATTATAGATAAATATCAGGCAGTATATGGGATAAGTCAACCTCAGTGATCCAGAGGAAGAGGAACTGTTTGCCCCAGGAGGCAGGTACCAAGTCCTGGAGAGCCTGCATTTATCCCTGAAGGCATGTGGGTACCCCTGGTCTAAACTCAAGGCAATCAGAGAGGCCCACTAAGTAGGTGAGGATTTCTGTCCATTTCAACCAGGGTAGTTCACCTATTTTATTTTAAAAATCTTAATAAGGTCTTTCTCTGTTCTTTTGATATAGAACCCTCAAACATTTTATGCCTAACTCTTATGCTAAAAAAATCCCTAAACTCCAAAAGCATATCTCAGCTTCTGAGGGTTCTCACATAAATCAAATAAACTTTTTTCTCCTGTCAAAGCCCAAATCCTTATCCAAAAAACTTACATTACCCCTCCCAAGTATTTTTCTGATTTGTGGCAAATATTCTGAGTTGACATTAGGTGCTACAATTCATGCTTGCTTGGATTGCCTCATATCAGGAGCATAAACTAGAATTGATCAAATTGGATAAGTCTTTTCCTATGGCAAATCTCTAGCTTCATTGGACCAGGGGAGACTGATGGGTAGAGTTGTTTCAGTCTGGTATTCAAGAAGAGTTGACATTCATAGAACCCCTATACACCAAAAGGCAATTGCCCTAACTTCAACATTTATAAAAAAAATCAACTGATAAAAATGGAGAAATAAGTTATATTGACTTTTACCAATATATAGATATACCTGCAAAAAAAATAGGTCACAAACCACTCTACATTTCCTTTGTCTCTTAATTACCACCTTGAAATCCCTCACACTATCCCATTTACAAGTTGTGGCTGCTACAGTCCTGTAAAGGGCTGCATTTTTGGGTGTGTGTGGCTTGTAAGAAAGTATGAACGCTGTCATCACAAGTAATCTCCTGATATGTGTGAAACTGAATATATAAGAAAACAACCTGTTATTTCACCCTTAAAAATGACATAATCTAAAATGAATGATCATAAAGCTAAAAGATTCACCTCCTCATGTTCATTGCTTAGTCAGTCATTTGCTAAATTGCACTTGATTAACCAAGCTGAATGTTTCTTTTCCTTTATATAGCTTTATTGTTGGCACTGACATCTAATTATTAACCCCATGGGTAGGAGAATATCATTATAACTACAAACTAGGCAAAGCATTACTTAAAGGATAAACATTAACTATAAAAGAAAAAACAATAAGCTGGAATATATTAAAATAAGGGAAATGATAAAAGGGTACAAATTTTTGGTATAAAATGAGTAAGTTCTGAACATCTAATGCATAACAAGGTGACTGCAGTTGATAACACTGGATTGTATGATTGAAATTTGCTATGAGAGCATAACTTAGATGTTCTTATATGTGTGAGCTTATATGTGAGGTGATTAATGTGTTATTAACTCAAAGGGAGGAGTCCTTTCACTATATATAAAAAATGTTCAAAAGACGCATAGGAAAGTGAAGAGAAAAACTGCAAATGAAAGAAGATACCAATTCACGAAGAATTTCTACAAATCATTACATAAAAGACAATCCAATGGAAAAAATGGGTACAAACTTTTTTCAAAGATTTTATTTATTTATTTTTAGAGAGAAGGGAAGGGTGGGAGAAAGAATGGCAGAGAAACATAGATGTGCAAGACAAACACTGGTCGGTTGCCTCTTACATGCCCCCAACCGGGGACCAAACTCACAACCCAGGCATGTTCCCTGACCAGGAATCGAAACTTCAACCTTTTGCTTTGCAGGATGATGCCCAACCCACTGAACCACACCAATTAGGGCAAAAAATGCTTACGAACTGGAACAGATATTGCAAAAACAGAATATCCAGATGGTCAATTATTTTTAAAAGGTGCTCAATCTCATTAATTATCAGGGAAAACCAAAATAAAACTAGACATAAAGAATGACTAAAATAACCTAAAAGGAATAGCAAATGTTAATGAAAAGGCAGAATCATAGGAACTCACATATACAGTGAAAGGGAATGTTAATTGGTTGGAAAATTGACAGTATCTGTTAAATGTTTGTATACATTCACCACAACATCCCCCAGGGGTCCTATTGATTACAGCCCCAAATTAGAAGCTACTCAAATGCCCATCATTAGTAGAGTAAATAAACAAACTGTGGTATATTCATAGTAGACACTATGCAGCATGAAAATAATCATTCTATGATGGTGTATCAAAAATTTACGAACAGACTTCTGGCCAATATGGAGGTATAGGTGGACACAATTTGCCTCCTCAAACAACCAAAAGGAGGACAACAAATTTAAAAACAAAAAACAGCCAGAACTGACAGAAAAGAGAACTGTATGGAAGTCTGACAACCAAGGAGTTAAAGAAGAAACATTCATCCAGACTGCTAGGAGAGGTGGAGACAGGCAGCTGTGGCTGAGAGGACACACTGGCAAGGCAGTGGCAGTGGCTGGCATTCCCACAATGACATGCAGATAAACTGGGAGGAACAACTGGGGAGCGAGACAGACCACACAACCCAAGGTTCCAGTGCAGGAAAAGAAAGCCTCAAAACCTCAGGCTGTAAAAACCTGTGGGGGTTGTGGCATTGGGAAAAACTCCCACACTCACAGGAGAGTTTGTTGCAAAGACCCACAGGGTCCTAGAATGTATAAAAACCCACCCACCCAGGAATCAGCACAAGAAGGGCCCATTTTGCGTGTGGGTAGTGGGGGTGAGGGTGGGGAAGTGACTGAAAGCTGATTGAGAGCCAAGCAAGCATCGTTGTTCCCTCTCTGGCCCCTCCCCCACATACAGTGCCACAAAGCAGTGAAGTGGATTGTCCGGCCCTGGCAAATACCTAAGGTTCTGCCCCTTACAATATAACAGGTGCACCAAGACAATGAAATATGGCCCAAATGAAAGAACATATCAAAGCTCCAGAGAAAATACAACTAAGTGATGGAAGAGATCGCCAGCTTATCAGATGCAGATTTCAAAACACTGGTAATCAGGCTGCTCACACAAATGGTTGACTATGGTTGCAAAATAGAGGGAAAAGTGAAGGCTATGAAAAGTGAAATGAAGGAAAATATACAGGGAATCAAGAGTGAAGGGAAGGAAACCAGGACTCAAATCAACAATTTGGAGCAGAAGGAAAAAATAAACATTCAACCAGAACAGAATAAAGAACCAAGAATTCAAAAAAAGGAGGAGAGGCTTAGGAACCTCCAGGACAACTTGAAATGTTCCAATATCTGAATCATAGGGGTTCAACAGTAATCGTTTACTTCAACAGTAATCATTGAAGATGGTGAATAATTCATGTCACTAAACTAATCTAAAAACTTTTCTTGCACTGATATTTTTTAAAATATATTTTATTGATTATGCTATTGCAGTTCTCCCATTTCCCCCTTCATTCCTCTCCACCCTGCACACCCTCTCCCACCCACATTCCCCACCTTTAGTTCATGTCCATGTGTCATAAGTTCTTTAGCTTTTACATTTCTTGCCCTCCCCCTATCTGTTTTCTTCCTATCATCTATGCTACTTATTTTCTGTACCGTTTCCCCCTCTCTCCTCCTCCCACTCCCCTATTGCTAAACCTCCATGTGATCTCCATTTCTGTGGTCCTGTTCCTGTTCTAGTTGTTTGGTTACTTTGTTTTTGTTTTTGTTTTAAGTGTGGTTGTTAATAATTGTGAGTTTGTTGTCATTTTACTATACATATTTTTTATCTTCTTTTTCTTAGATAAGTCCCTTTAACATTTCATATAATAAGGGCTTGATGATGATGAACTCCTTTAACTTGACCTTACCTGAGAAGCACTTTATCTGCCCTTCCATTCTGAATGAAAGCTTTGCTAGATAGAACAATCTTGGATGTAGGTCCTTCCCTTTCATGACTTGGAATAATTCTTTCCAGCCCCTTCCTGCCTGTAAGGTCTCATTTGAGAAAACAGCTGACAGTCTTATGGGAATTCCTTTGTAGGTAACTGCCTCCTTTTTTCTTCTGCTTCTAGGATTCTCTCCTTAATTTTAATCCTGGGTAACTTAATGATGACGTGCCTTGGTGTGTTCCTCCTTGGGTCCCACTTCTTTGGGACTCTCTGAGCTTCCTGGACTTCCTGGAAATCTATTTCCTTTGCCAGACTGGGGAAGTTCTCCTTTATTATTTGTTCAAATAAGTTTTCCACTTGTTGCTCTTCCCCTTCCAGTACCCCTATAATTTGGATGTTGGAATGTTTAAAGATGTCCTGGAGGTTTCTAAGCCTCTCCTCATTTTTTTGAATTCTTGTTTCTTCATTCTTTTCTGTTTTTTTTCTTCTTCTTTCCTTCTGGTCCATTCCATTGATTTGAGTCCCAGTTTTCTTCCCATCACTATTGGTTCCCTGTGCATTTTCCTTCATATCACTTAACGTAGCCTTCATTTTTTCATCTAATTTGTGAGCAAATTCAACCAATTCTGTGAGCATCCTAATCACCAGTGCTTTGAACTATGCATCTGATAGGTTGGCTATCTTTTCATCACTTAGTTGTATTTGCTCTGGAGCTTTGATCTGTTCTTCCATTTGAGCTATTTTTTTTTGGGGGGGGGGTCTGGTTGCACCTGTTACATACGAGGGGTGGAGTCTTACTTTCACCAGGGCAGGGCAATCCAATCACTGGGTTGTCATGCTGTATGTGGGGGCGGGGTCTGAGAGGGAACAATGACACTTGCTCCATTCACCGTTGGATTTCAGTCCCTTCCACACTTGCCCCAAGCAAACTGGGCCTTTCTGGTTCTGATTCCTGGGTGGGTGGGCTTGTGCACATTCTAGGACCCTGTGCGTCTCTCCAATGTACTCTCCTGTGATGCTGGGAGTTTCTCCTGTAACCTCAACCCCCACACGTGTTTTCAATCAGTGTTTTGAGGCTTTGTTTCCCCTCTCTGGGACGCTGGGTTGCACGGTCTGTCTTGCTCCCCAGTTTTGCCTAGTTTATCTGGGTGTGAATGTGGGACTGCCCAGTCGGCCAGCTGTCCTGTGCGCCATGCCCAGCTTACAATTGGCACCTCATTGGGTCTTCCCATGCCACCCCACACCTGAGTCTGCCAACAACTACCTGCGTGCCCAGGGTCCGCCCACTGCCGACTTGAGTGCTTGGTGCCATTGCTTTTTTTTTTTTTTTTTTTTTTTTTTGCTGCAACTCCCTCAGCTGCTTGACTCTGCCCTGACTTCATGCCTCCTACAGGTCTGGATAAAAGTGTCTATTTTAACTCCTTGGTTGTCGGACTTCCATGTAGTTCAATTTTTCTGTCAGTTCTGATTGTTATTTTGTTTCTAAGTTGTTGTTCTCCTTATTTTGATTGTGGGAGGGGGCACAATGTGTCTACCTATGCCTCCATCTTGGCCAGAAGTCCTCTTGCCCTGATATTTATGTTTTCGTATACTTGATGCTTCGTGTTTAGTAAAGTACTTTCTACTTTCACATACAGTCTCTCTCCCCTAAACCACATGTTACACAGAGCATATATTTGTTATTATTCCCACTCCACGGATGAAGACAGTGAAGTTCAGAGAGACTCTGTGTGTCCATAATCACAAAAAAGTGGTCACAGGGCCTGAATTCAATCTTGATGGAGGACTAATGCACTATACTACTCTCAGGAAATACTCTTATTTTAATTTTTCCTATACTCCTAATAATCTTCCTGACATGAAACAATCCCCCTCATAATTCTAGGTTCATCCCTCCTCCATTTACCAAAACCTGAAGTGCTTCTTTCTCAGTGCATCACAGCAGAAAAGATTAACTGGAAAACGTTTTCTTTTTAAAATGTTTTTGTGATTGCTGTCGATTTTTTTGTTTTTTGTTTTTAATCTGGAAAAACCTCCTTGAAACTCCTGAGTGTGTTTTAAGTGAGTCCACTTTTGGTTGTTTATTTTTGCTCTCAGGTAATTAAAACAACATGATAATACCTGGATCACTTTGATTTGGTGCTCGATTTCTTGGTCTCAAAAATCAGAGAGGTAAGAAAGGACCACGTGAGAGAGGTGAATCCTCAATGAATGATACACTATGAACTTTCTGCATAGTATAAAAGTGGAAAATTCAAGAACTCAAACTGTTAAGTCTGTTTAGCATATACCCTAAATGTTTACTTCACAACTAAATATCTTGGATGTACATAGAACAAGAAAAATAAAAATTCAAAAACATACCCCCTCCTAGATAATGGAAGAGATGGGCTCATGGACGGAAAGCAGAATATGTAAGAAAACACTAAATAAGTTCTTTGTGACATAAAGCAGAGAAACCTGAGTGGCAACATGGTGAGTTTTTCAAGAATATACATCTTCCTAGTCATGGAGGAAAGAAGATATGGAAGGGAGAAGAGGCAGATATAAGTATATCAGGTTGTATGGCTTACTCACAGGCCATTCTCGTAAGATTGACTTACGAGA
Source organism: Glossophaga mutica (assembly GCA_039655065.1). NCBI lineage: Eukaryota > Metazoa > Chordata > Mammalia > Chiroptera > Phyllostomidae > Glossophaga > Glossophaga mutica. Next base: position 148,856,791 of record CM077306.1, read on the forward strand.
CACTGAAGGCAGCTCTTCCCAAGGAGGATTTCTAAATTAACACATTTGTCCTCACCCTGGAGCTTAAGACTCAGCAGTCACTGAAGTTTCCAGCACAATAGGAATCCTCCCATTTTTAAACATAGTGCTTTAGAAGAAGCAAACTGATTTAGTATTATTATTGGAGAGATTATTCTTGAATTATCTTCTTAATGTATTTTAATAACCATCATATTTTATTTGACCTTTTAGTAACAGATACAGTTCCACTTTATCAATTGGAAAATACTAACAAACTAATAAATCTGTCATGAGAAAGGTATATTTAACACATAAGTGGCTGATAGGATAAATAAACGCTTCCTTTGGTATTTTACTTGAAATTTCCTTAAGCTTTTCTCTTCATGTATCCATTCTTTAGTCTATTGAATAATAATCATAAATGTAAAGGGCTTTAATTTTAAATAAGTCAAAAAGTTTTATTTTATTAAACTATCTAATCACCGCTAAAGCTACTAATTTAGCCATTGCCAAGGGTGACCGCTAAACAGACAAGCAGGTCGCCTCAACAGCATCGGCTCTATACTACTCTCTTACAGCGATCAAATCCACTGGACTCTGAGACTCGAGCTTCTTTTATACACTGACCAAACAAAACGCCCAGCCTTTCAGATGTCTCTCATCCCTGCAGACAAGCTAATGGCATGATGGAGACTGGAAAAACAGGAAATTGCAAGCCTCTTCTATGGTTCTAAAACCAGGGCACTGTTTTCTTCATAAAGGATGTCTTAGAAAAACTGTGGGACTGAATCTCTGTACAACTTCTGAATTTCGCAGATGTCCTCACCAATTCCTATACCCTGTTGCTGAACATGAGCTACCTCTTCTCCCAGTCCAATCATTTTATCTGTCAACATCTTTCCTGACTCATCTGGAAACATGACAAATGCCATACATAGTTCGCCAGAATGGTATAATTGCTTTCAAAGAACAGACTGCTACAGTGCTGCTTAAAATGCCTCTGATGCTTCTACAATAGTTGCTAAAACAAAGGTTGCCTATTCTCTCAGACTAGAAGGGAAGAATTTTTCACATTTTGTTACCATTTAGAATTTGAAGCCTGAGGATTTTCATTCATAACCAAATGTATGAATTCCCTATTGCTGCCAATAACAAATTACAATGTAACAAATTCCACAAACATAGGGACTTAAAATAACACAAACTCTAAAGTTCTGTAGATCAGAAGTCCAAAACAGGTCTCACTGGACTGAAATCAATGTGTTGGCAAGCTGTGTGACTTTCTGGAGTCTCTATGGAAGAATCAGTTTCCTGCTTATTTGAGTTGTTGGCAGAATTTAGTTCCTTGCAATCACCGGTTATAGGCTGAGATCCTTGTTTCTTGGCTGGCTGTCAGCTGAGGCTCATTCCTAGCTTCCAGAGGCCCCCTTCCTGCATCTTCAAGACAGCAATGATGGGTTGAATCTTTCTAATGTTGCATCTCTCTGACCTACTCTTCTATCCTCTTCCACTTTTAAGGACTCATGTAATTAGATTGCACCCACCTGGCTATTCCAGGATAATTTTCCCCATCTCAGAGTATGTAGCCTTCACCATATCTACAAAGTGCCCTGTGCCATGTCAGAACTCATATCCATGAATTCCAGAGACTAGGACATAGGCATCTTTGAGGGGGCCTTTATTCTGTTTACTATGTCAGTCTTATAGATCCCTAGCTGATTAAGAGAACAAACTTACAAAAAGATTTCAAATAAATAAAATTTGCTAGTAGAGAAATTAATTTTAAGAACTTAAATTGGAAAGTGTTACTTGCTTCATTCATGTGTTCTGTTCTCATCAGCGTCTATATATGAAGTAATAAGAGGAGTAAGTCAGTGCTCTGGACTAATTGCTCCTGACCCCTTAAATTCATATGTTGAGGCCCTAACCCCCCAAAGTGACAGTATTTGGAGAGGAAGCCTTTGGGAGGTGATCAGATTGAGATGAGGTCATGTAGGCTTATGACAGGATCAGTGCCCTTCTAAGAGACTTGCCCTCTCCTTTTCTCTGGCATGTGAGAACACAGTGAGTAGGTGGCTGTCTGCAAGGCAGGGAGAGAGCCTTCATCAGAACCTGGCCGTGCCATCACCCTGCCCTTGAACTTCCAGACTCCAGAACTGTAAGAAATTCCTGTTGTTTAATCTACCTAGTCTATGGTATTTTTTATGACAGCTTAACCTGACTAAAATAGTGAGAAGTAGATACTAGCAAAAGAGATTCTTTCTCCTATTTTCAATCTAAGGAAATGTAGTTTTATAGTAGAGGTGGCATAACCTCTTCAAAAGCAATAACCTTTGATTCCATTAAATATAGTTCTATTTAATCACTGATTTTATCAGTTAAGACCAGAAAATATTACCCAAATATATTGGGAGTTTCTTAAATCTAACTACAATTGGAATGGATTAAGACCTTCTAAATATTACGTACAGTAATCATTGCCTCTTCTATGTGATTGTAAAGGAGATCATAGCTCTATAAACTAACAGTAATAATTTTAAAGAGCAATTTTTTAATGTGAAACTTAGGCAAATTATACAGAACTTCAACCAATTATTAAGGCTTAACCATGGATTTCCCTCCCTACACTACACATGGGGCAATTTTCAAAGCTTAAATGCATAAACCACTGGGGATTGCTAGTGAATGGATTTAACTGTATGTACCAAATTTTTACATCTTAAAATATTGATTATATATTTATTTTTTTAAGATCAGAAGACCCCCCTCAGTAACATAGTAGCAGGATTAAAAAGAGAATGAAAGATGAGGCTGAAAGAAATGGTTTTTAAAATTGAAAGAAAAAGCAGCATGTAGTTATGCTGATAAGAGCCATTGGAAAAGCAAACAAATAAATGACAATGAAGAAGAAAGGGAGAATTGCTGAAGCAATGTCCAATGAGATGGGACCCAGTGGGAGAGTGAAGGGACTGGCACGGAGGGTTCTTCTCGGGCACAGAGTAGAAGGCAGAAGATGAGGATGCTGGTGAGCAGATAGGCAGGGCAATAGTAATCTAGGAAGTTCTCTCTGTTTGCCTCAATGTCCTCCATGAAGTTGGAGATAATGTCACTGGCTGAGAGATAAAATGGGGCAGAAGGTGTTGGAGATTGGAGCAGAGAGGAGATGATATGAAATAAATGTCCAGGAAATCGGGCAAGTAAATAGGTAGGAAAGTACAGAATGATTGTCCAGCAACAATGAAGGCACATTTGATGTTTGTGGTGATAAATTCAAGATGAACCCAGCCAGCACCATGGAATGTTTTTACCAGCCAAGTGCCACTGCACAGAAGCAGGCATGGAGCAGGCCGACTCTTGCATTTAACCAGGGTTCCACGTTTGCTACGAGTGCTACAAAACAAGAGAGGCAAAGGGTAGCCCAGGGTGTGCACAAGGGTGTGACATGATGATTGGTCCTGGAATTTAGGCTGGTAAGGAAGGGGGAGAGACCTTGAGGGGGTGAAGGATGGTGAAGGATGGTGGGACCAATGGGTAGAAGGCCAGGGGCTGGGTGGGAATTGAAGGATCATGGAAGTAAAAGAGGGAATAAGCTGAAAATGAGAAGAAACCCCAAAGAAAGAATCTTAATGTTATAAACACTGAAAACCAGAACAGACTATGGGGCAGAAGCCCTCCCACTAGTGTTCAAATCATGCTAGGAAAGAAGAGAACCTTTGAGATGGACCAAAACCAGCTTCCTGATTCATTATTTCCTACACTAAAAATGCCTTTTACTTTGAAAACTATTTATTTCTTCAAGTTTACAGAAAAACAGGAAGCCCAGGTTTTTCCCCAAGCTCATTTGCAACTGTCCCATCTTCAGAGGTGATTCTCAGCTCACTCAGAACACACTTCACTTCAAGTTGACTGTTGTACATGTAGACGCCTCCTCCTGCAGCAGCGGCTACATTCTCTAACACTCCTTCCTCTCCCAGCTTGTAATTTTTGGTTATTTTCATTCTCTATTCTTCCATATAACTCATCTCTCTTAAAATTAAAATATGATGCTCAAACCTGAATGTAACACATAACCCTCACTGCTGCCAAAAATAGTGAGAGGACTATCTTGAGATCCTTTTGTATCGTTTAATTACCCAGTGTCAGTATTGGGTTCAGTGTTTTTCAGGAAGTACACACCCACCTTTGAATTGAGTCAGTGCCAAAAGTAAACGGTGGACTCTGAGCCATCTTGCACCTGGAGATAGCTCCTGGGGGAGATATGCAAAAATAAACAGCAACCCCAGGCAACTTAGGCCTCATTATATTTTTATTAACACAGTAACTCTTTTACCCAAGCAATATCCCAAATTGGATAATACCTCCCACATTGCTTTCCCTTTGGCTTTGGAGCCAAACACCAGGCTCTTTCTCAATTAGCATTCTGAGCTTTGAGTCAAGTTCCTTATGTACTGTTACCCAGCTGCTACACAACTATCCAGCTGTTGTATGAAGCCCTTCCTTGATGTAGCTCTTTAGGCACATTCAGAATCCTGCAGGAAAAACTAAATAAATAACATTAGTATACAATTTTATTGACAAGAATCAGTATTCACCACTTAAAAGTTACAAAAATAAGTTAAATAAGCAAAATTTCATCCTACCTGTGAAATTTTAAACTATTGACCTGACCGAGGTAAAAAGATCATCAGGTAATAAAATCTGTTCCAAGTTTATTAAGCAGCACTTTCATCCAGTAATATGTTATTACCAAGTAAAGATAATTTAATGGTAAATATGAAATAAAGTATATTGGGGGGGAAATCTACTTGTGTTTTGCATTTAAGTGGAAACTGAAAAAGCAGAAATATTCTGAAGTAAAAAAACAGAACTGGAATTTCCATTTTCCATCCACATCATAAATGAGATCACTCCACAGCAACGACTCCTTGCACACCACTGTAAAATGAGCGCGCGCAGACAGAATCTGTGGCTGGGTCCCAAGGCCCTGAAAACCTATCCTGCACTGGCTTCTGAAGGATGCGTCACACACACACACAGTGGATTTACAGCTCCACCAGAAGTCACACAACCTATTGCTAAGTCTATAAAATTTGTGAATAAACTACTAAAGTAGCCTCCTGCAGAAGTGGCAAAAAGAAACACTGCTCCATTTATACCACTTTGGAAATAAACTCCATTCACTGAGAGAGGTACCAACATATGATGCTTTGACAGCATCAAGAATAATATTTAAGCATTTAGAAATTCTCTGGCACATGGTCCCATATCCCCAAAAGGATTACCATCTGAATCCTGTCTTTAAATCTGAAGTCAGAGGTCCACTCAAGCTGCCCCTGTGGCTCCTGCTTGGGGCTCACATTTGTGCAGCTTTGTCTGAGAAAGTCACCCACTTTCTTCACTGACTTTTCACTTACAAGAGATGTGTTATCAACATACTAGATCAAACGGGCACTTTCCTCCCTTCCAGGCAGACTACCAACTTGCAGAGGAATTAGCAGATGGCGAGGCAGGTTGAGGTGCAGAGGTGGATGGCACTGCTGTGCAAATGAAAGAATCAAAGTGAACTCACAACTAAAAGGAGAAATAAAGTAGAACTATTTCAGTGTAGTGAGTAAGGCGCGTGGCTTGCATTGACGACAGGGCCCTGCAGGAAGTCAGTGTGTGCATGCTGTAGAGGCAGCCAGCTCCTGTCTGGCACAAACTGGCCCTGTCTGCATCACGGTCATTGGTGTCTGTTAGCAAAGCTTGGGTCTCTGGGCTCCCTGATAATGACCAGCCTGCATTCCACTTCCCTTAGCGCAGTCGAAGCTACACAAGCTTATGAATCATTCGCCCATTCCCAAAGTCATCCAAAGTTTGAAAGAGGAGAAATAGTGCCAGATATTTACACCACACAGAGCACAAATTGCATATCCTTCAAACAGTATACAAATAAATAAGATGTTTCAGAATAAATTAAAGGAGATGTGTGTGAGGGAGGTCGAGGAAGTAAAAAGAGGGAGAGTTCCCCCTTGCATGTCTTAAATTGAGGGGAAGGGGGAGCATGGAGGAAGAGAGAGGAAAAAATAATGGTTAGGGGGAAAAGTGAATTAAATGAAAGGAATGCTAGGTAACTTTGGAAATTATCTCTTCAAATTCTTAGGTTTCCTTCTAGCATTTCCTGTCAGCTGTCTGGCTATCTACCAGGGAAAAGAAAAATCTCCTAATGCCATTCCTGTGGGAATTTGAATTGTAAGTATGAAAAAATAACAATGGTCCACAGGCCAGGAAAGGAAATAGTAAAATTCCTAAATGAATAGAGTTGAAAGATCAAGAATGTAAAATTTTATGTTTTCCCACTTTTGTCTGTGGTAGTGCACAGGATATATCTATCTGCTGTGAAGTCCTAGTGATGAATTGATATGAAGTAGCATCATCCTCTGGTGAAATTACACATCTATTGAGTATTTTGCTAAATCACTAATGATGTGTAATAACAATGTGTAACAACTGTTGCTAAATAACTCACAATCAGTAATGTGTGGGAGTTAGGAATTTGGGTTCTCCACAGCCAGACTACATTTAAATCCAAGCTCTTCTCTGTCTCTGTGACGCTGGCAGTGATTCAAACACCCTGAGTCTCAGTTTCCTCATCTAGAAAACAGGAACAATAACAGCACTTCTCCCGTAAAGCTTCATGGATTAAGTTAACTGAACAGTACCTGATGCATAGTAAGTACACAATACATATTAGCTATTATTATTATTATCATTAGGAATGTTTTCTACTTTCAAATCAGTTTTCTTAAGATTGGGGGAATTAATCATCCAGAACCTTCTGACATAAAAAAAAAAAACTTTATGAAACTAATCAGATATTGTATTTTTCTTTTTATTTCTCAATACACACATATAAATTCAATTACATATTGGTTAATTATGTAAAATATATTATAAATATATAAAATATGTAGTGTACTTTTATATATTTAATTATTCTTATAATTATAATTTGGTATTGCCAGCCTGTAGATCCTAGAGTTGATTTAAAGTTAAACAGGTGTAACTTGGTTGAAAATTAGCAATAAACTGCCCTGGCTGATATGGCTGAGTGGATGGAGCACCAGCCTGGGAACCAAAGGTCACCAGTTAGATTCCCAGCCAGGGCACATGGGTTGTGGGCCACGTCCCCAATAGGGTATGCTCTAGAGGCAACCACACATTGATGATTCTCTCCCTCTCTTTCTCCCTTTCTTCCCCTCTATAAAAGTAAATAAATAAAATCTCTTTCAAAAATTAGCAAAAAACTAATTGTTATAGAGCTGAGGTTACATACAGCTCTAGTTTCTTGACACTTCAGTGGAACCTATTGCTTTGCCTGCCAGACATTAGGCAATCTCAGGGGTGAATGAATGAATATTAGCTGTCCCAGTCTGATTTTAGGCTATCCTTCTATTAATATCATTTCCCTCTATTGTATTTTCTCAATTTCCTTCTCAAATATTGGCTCACATGTGAAAAGCCTTTGATTTGATCATAAGACAAATATTACATTTCAAAAACCACAGAGGCTTCAGGTCAAGGTGGTGGCATAGGTAAATTTGGTACTTGCATCCTCCCACCACCACCTCAAAATTTCAACTAAACTACAAAACAACTATTGTTCAGAACTACCTAAAATCTAAGTGAATAGAAGTCTTGCAACCAAGGAAACAAAGAAGAAGCCACATTGAGACTAGTAGGAAGGGCAGAGGCACAGAAGCGCTGGTCCCATGCCCACATGTGGTGGATAAAAATCATGAGGGATAGATCGTCTGCAGAAGTCCTGCCTGAGGAGCGAGAGGTTCCAACCTCACACCAGGATCCCCAGCCCAGGATCTCAGTGCCGAGAAGAAAGTTCCCTAAAATTTGGCTGTAGAAACAAGCAGGGATGGTGGCTGAGTGAGATAGAGTTCTTCTGGAGTCCCAGGTGTTCTTTTTAAAGGGCCACAGACAGACTTACCTGGACTCACTCCCTCTGAGTTCCAGTACTGGGGCAACAGCTTGAAAGGCATCAAGACGAGAGGTGGAGGGGCAGCTTTCTCCCAGACAGAAGTGCGGGCAGAGACCATTTTTCCTTTTCTGAGTCCTTCCTTCACAGAGCTGGCAGGTGGGTGCCATATCTGAGAGCCTATCATCCTGGTTCACACTGCTTGCACCACCCTGGTGATTCCCTGAGACCCCATCCCACCAACTTGCAGGCCCACCAAGGTGTTTCCAGCAGTATTTCCATATGAATGGCCTGTCTTGGCTCATGCTTCAGACTTTCCTAACATCTCTCAAACAAGTTGCATCTGGCCTCAGCATGCCCCATAGCTCTCACTAAGTGGCCTCAGGCCCAGCACTAGAAGGAGCTGGCATTGGTTCACAGCTTGGCCTCTCTTGGATACCTCCAGCATAAGTAGCAACCATTTGCCTATTGCTTTGTAGCTCATGCTGGGTAGCCCTAGGCAGAACACAGGTGGTGGCTGACCTTTGCCTACACTTCCTGGGAGGCCCCAGAGCCAGTGCAACCAATGGAAAGCTTTGGACCATGTTGAAGCATCACCCAACCAGATCCACAAGCAACAAACTCAGAGGACAGACCCAATGGGTACCAGAGCCCTGCTGAAGTAAGTTCTGCTCTGTGGAATCAGCCCCTATACAACTGACCCTCCAGAGTGGTCAGTGGTTGATGGTTGCAACCAATCCTTATAGCTGTCCAGTCTTGGGGACATAAATCACTCTCACTGAGGTGTTACTGCAGTCAAGGCTCAGCTACAACAGGAGGCTGTACACAGCCCACATGGAGGCCACACCTGGAGTGTCCAGCTCGAGTGAATGGGGATGCTGTGCCACTGGATCCTACAGGGCACCTACTACATAAAAGATAAGTCTACCAAGCCCAGGTAATAGAGGAATAATACCTAATACACAAAAACAAACACAGGGAGGCTGCAAAAAGGATGAGACAAAGAAACATGTCCTAAATAAAAGAACAGAGCAAAACTCCAGAAAAAGAACTTTAAAAAAAGTAGAGACAAGTAGCCTACTAGATATAGAGTTCAAAACACTGGTTATAAGTTATCCTCAATGAACTTAGGGGAAGAATAAATGAACTCAGTGAGAACTTCAACAGCATAAAAAATGACGTGGAAATCATAAAAATGAACCAGTCAGAAATGAAGGGTTCACTAACTGAAATGAATAATTTACAGAGAATCAGAATTAAAGTAGATGAAGCCAATAATTAAAACAGCAATTTGGAATGTAAGGACGCAAAAAAATACCCAATCAGAACAGCTAGAAAAAAAAATCCCCCAAAATTAGGATAGCGTAAGGAGGCTCTGAGAAAACTTCAAGCACACCAACATTGACGTCATGGGGATGTTGGAAGGAGAAGAGAGAGAGCAAGAAATTGAAAATCTATTTTAAAAAATAATAATGGAAAACTTCCCTAATATAGTGAAGAAAATAGATACATAAGTCCAGAAAATGCAGAGTCCCAAATAAGATGAGGCCAAAGAGGTGCACACCAATACACATCATAATATGCAAAAGGTTAAAGACAAAGAAAGAATCTTAAAAGCAGCAAGAGAAAAGCAGTTATTTACCTACATGGGAGCTCCAATAAGACTTCCAGCTTATTTCTCAACAGAAGCTTTGCAGGGCAGAAGAGACTGGCAAGAAATATTCCAAGTCATGTAAAGCAAGGACCTACAATTCAGCAAAGCTATTATTTAGAATCAATGGACAGATAAAGAATTTCCCAGACAAGCAAAAGCTAAAGGAGTTCATCACCACCAAACCAGTACTATATAAAATGTTAAAAAAATCTTTTTTAAGAAAAAAAGATAAAAATATAAGCAATAAAATGGCATAAACATATCTACCAACAATTGAATCAAAAGAACAAAAATGAACTTACTGAACAGAAACAGACTCATAGAGAACATTTTGATGGTTGTCAGGTGGGAGGAGGGTTGAGTTAAAAAGGTGGAAAGATTAAGCACAAATTTGTAGTAACATAATAGACATGGGGGCCTTGCCAGGTATCTCAGTTAGTTAGACTATCATCCCAATGATTTGAAGTTGCAGGTTCAATCCCCTGTTAGGGGATATACAAGAATCAATCAATGCATGCATAGATAAAGAGAGAAGACAAATCAATATTTCTCTCTCTCTCTCCCACTTTCTCTCTCTCAAATTAATAAATAAAAATTTTGAAATAAAAAAGGAATAATCATGGGGATATAAAGTGCAGCATAGGAATATACTCAATAATATTCTAAAGCTATGTATGGTGTCAGATGGTATGAAATTTATTGGGATGATCGCTTAGTAAGTTATATAAATGTCTAATCACTGGACTGTATACCTGACACTAACATAATAGTATATATCGTCTGTAATTGAAAAATAAAAACTGATTTTAAAAAATAAAAATAAATTAACACACATACCATATACTATGCTTGTTGTATGCTTTTCTCCCATGCCTCTTTTTCTTCAAAACCACCTCAATTTCCTCATGGAGTTTACCTTGAATAAGTTGAAAGCAAAGTATTTTCCTACCTACCATAACCAAAATCAGTCAGTATACCTTCCCCACCCTGGAACAGTGGATGAAATAAATGTGAAAAGACATCATGTAATAGTCACTCTACCCATTTGTTTTCTTAGAATTTAGGCTCCAACAGGTCTGAGACTATGTCTTCTGAAAATCGTGAATGCCCAATAAATATGATTTGAAACAGTCTTGCTGGAAGGACTGAGGCTTTCTATGTGAGTATTCTTATTCCAGGTTACTGAAGCCTGAATGATGCTTATTCCTCATTATATTTCCACTTGCTCTGTTTCTGTTTTCTTCCAGACTACGGTCAAGGCCAGAAAGTCTACCCTTTACTCAGCTAAGGGTGTTTCCTCCTTTCTTCATCTTGCCTGCTATTAAATAGAGCTTTATATAGTACTCAGACTGTCAGCCCTCTCAGATGGATTACTTTTTCTGAAAATAAAATAAAATAAAATGATTCATGATCTTGACCCTTGGGGCTGGAAAGTAATGTCTCATTGAGTCAAAAGGCAACATAAAACTTTAGAAAAACTGCAGTTTATATTTCAGTTCATACCTGCTAACTTTCCAACAGTTGATGGAAATTATTGTCAAGAAACAAAAAAGAATTTGGCCATGCAGTATGGAAATAGCAATAAAAACTATTCTGTATGTAAAAAATTAAGGAAAGCAATTATTACTTGTCCAGCTACTAGTAGGGTTCAGTCATTGGTTCATTCCCTCAGTCTGGATACTATAATCTCTTTGGGAAAAGTTTATTCTAAAACATTACTCCTAATAACTCATTTTTCATCTTACTTATGTGAAGTAGACTCACTAATTCTAGCATCGAGAGACAAAATGTGAATGTAAAATATATTAAATTTAATCAGCATGTAGGTATGAGGTCAAATTATTTTACCAGTTTAAATATTAAAATTCTTAAAGATTAATTAAACAGGGAACAAGGGGAACAAAAAAGATTGAGTTCAGTCATTCTTATGGTTTTTGCATTTATTTTAAAAAGTCATACATTATTTCAATAGGAAAAAGTAGTTGTATGTATTAATTTTAATGTAGCCATATTTTCTCTATTTTGCATTTTTAGAATTCCACTTTTTGTCCATTTAAAAATAATTTTTAAATGTCTACTTTGTGCAATGCAATAATATAAATAAAACACAATTCCTGATTACAAAAAGTGCATTTTAAAAGGCAAACAAGTGAGCAAAAATGGTGATAAAATATATGAAATATAGTAACATCATTTTGTTCAAAATGTTTCATTATAACATTGATGAGATGCCATAGGAACTTAACTCTTATTTATATCAGTTAGTCTCTGGTAAAATTGGTTTCATTATATGTCATTTCTCCACATTTTCAAGAACCTATGGAGGACATTAAGCAAGGACTTACTGTGTAGTAATAGAGCTGTCACAGGTCAGAGATGGCTCAAGGAAGGAGTGTGTAATTTTCACAGGGTAATTAGTAGGTAAAAATGAATAGACTATATCAGTGAGAAACATTCTAAAGAGAGAATGAACAATATGCATAAAGAACTAAGCACATGAACCAACCTGAAGTGTCTTAAGAACTGCAAGCCGAGTTGTTATGTCTAACACGTGTGGAAAGAAGGTTGACGATGAGGCTGCAGAGTTTGCCAGGGCTGTAGTCATAGAGTTGGAGTGTGATGTTAAGAAGCAGGGCCAGCTCCATGCACATGTGACCTGTGCAGCTACACAGCGCCCCACAATTACAGGGCTTCCGTGCCTGGTTTAACGCCCTGCTGTCACCATCTTGAAATTTTTAATTTTTCAACAAGGAGCCCTGAATTTTCCTTTTGTACTGGGCTCCACAAACTATGGCCCTACTTATGTTGAGCAGTTTTAACAATAACTATTTGCCCCAAAAAAAAAAAAAAATAGAGGCATAACCAAATGCTCCTTAGATTATCTGTGGTTGTCTGAATTTGACAAGTGTTAATTAATATACATGAACGCCAACAATTCCCAAAGAAGGAAATTTTTGTAAGGCCACTCCTGAGCAAATCTAATTGAGGAAACCAGTTAAATGACTGTGATTCTTGGCCTTTTTTTTTTCTGATTCTTGTTCAAACACAGGTTTTAAAACAACCTCCAGTTCATTACTCTATGAACTTCTAAATATTCTCCAGGACAACTTTTATAGAAACAAACCCTTTAAATAGCACGGGTAAAATCATTTGGCATTCCCATTGCCAGAACATACAATGTTTTATTCTTAGCCTCCTAACTCAACTTACTTTCTAATTAGAATCTTAAACAACAATGTATAAAATTATAGATGAGTTTTTGTTTACCTCCAGTTGTATAATGGTTTATATTATTGCTTACCTAGAAAACAACAGATTAAGATATTGCCAAAATTATTCATAATTCATTTGTCCAGTTTTAAAAAGAAAGTCTTTGGCCCACAAAACAATCTGTAATTCATCTCCAGAAGTCATTTTGAAATGAGTCCATGCCCAATATGTTCCTTTTATTTGAAGCATCACACTTATTCAACTTACTATGTCTTTCAAAATCAATATATAATTTCTCAATATGCATTATTCTCAGCAGTTTTTCCACCATAACTCTAGATCATCACAGACAATAGATAATATGTTTTCATTTTCATTGTTTTGTTTTTATTGAAGTACAAAATTTATGATTCACACTCATCTTAAGCATACATATCAATAAATATGATATATATATACACATACATACACACAAAATATGTACATACACACGTTACCACAATCCAGATCAAGATGGGGAATATTGCCAACATCCCTGAAAGTTATTTTATATTCCTTTTTAGTCAACACTACCATAGAGTTAACTATTATCTGACTTCTATTATCTTAGATTAATCTTGCCCATTTAGGAACTCTATTCCCTGTTCTAGGATTTCAATTACATGCTTATTAATCTTTTGATTGGGTCTCACATGTCTCTTACATTGTTACCTATGTATTCCATTATTTTTATTCTCTATTCCTTTTTCTCTTTTTTAAATTTATTGTTGTTCAAGTACAATTGTCTATTCTTCAGCTGGATATTTTCTATGGATTTATCTTTAGCTTCATGCATTCTTTCTTCTTCTGTGCCCAGTCTGCTGTTAATCTCATTCAATGAGCTATTATCATATTTTACCATGTATAATAAGCATTTTTGCCCAAATTTTTCAGGGAAAAATAAGGATGTACAATATATGTGGGTGGTACTAATTCCATATATATATATATGTATATATATAAATGTGTTTAGTTTTTTTTATTTATGCTTATGTGTTACAAGTGTAACTCTAGAAAGCAATAATAATGTCATATGCAAAATAATACCTTGGAATATGAAAATTGGTTTCATTTTTCAATATAAATAAGTAAATACTTGAATTAACATATTAAAACAAAAGATTTTTTCCCTGAAAGTCTATGCCAAAAACATGGGTGCGCATTAAACATGGCAAAATACAGTAACTTTTATATAAATACTGTATAAGTCACATTTTCCTGAGTCTTTTTTTTTGTATGTGATACATTGTATACAGGAGAAGTGTAGAGGCAACAGGTGATGTTATTTCCTGCAGGGAAGATTTACTCTTTGCTCTATTAAACAGACAATGTATTTTAAAGTATAGATTTTATTATTATTTAGGTATGACAAGCAAAACAGATCAAGACATGACCGACATTGAAAAGATAGCTTTTTATACTCACAGGTCCCAAGAGAAGGGAGTATGCCACACCATGGGTCAAGGACTGGGGGAGGGTAGACCCATGAGGAAGCTCCAGGCAGGTCAAGAAGCTGGTGGAGGAGGAAACTGGGGGCCAGAACATCTACTGTGGTTTCTGTGAGCAGGGACCGGAATTGCAGGGCAAACGGGTTTAGAATTGGCTAGGTTGAGTAATTTTCTCAGGGTCTGGAGTATAGAATTTGTCCCTAGTAGTCTGGTACTTGTCACTGGGGTGATTAGGGCAAGAGACTGTGGCCTAGAGTATGAGAGTCTTTTAAAGAAAGTGGCTGTGGGTGTGGGCTCTGGATTGGTTGGTTTGCACCTGAACGGAGTGCTCAGGGATGAGTTCTGGCTAACTCTGGAAGGGGCAGTCCCTCCAGGTTCAGCAAGGCCCCAAGATGTCCAAGCATCAGAATACGGGAAATAAAAGACATAGTTAATACAGTAAGAGACTAATAACTTCCATTCCATCAGGGAGTGAGCTGGCTTGAGGTTAGGGTAAGTTTTAGTACAACTCAGTTCAACCCTGGTTTGCCCCTACCCCTCAGGCATTGCCCTTCCAGACTTCCCGTTGGAAGTTTCAGCTTAGCTCAAAGTCCTCCCATCCCACACAGCTTCACAATTTGGCAAATGTCTTAAGGGAGAGAACTTTTATATTTCTGTTGCAGACTATTTCCCTTTAGCAGGACTTTGCGTCCTCAGTACCCTCGGACATCGGAAGACTTCACTCTGCCCCTATGGCCAACACCTCAGACTCCTGTACTACCACCAGAATGCAGTCAATGGTCTACAGGAAAAACTAAGCTTTTGTTCTAGCCTACCCCTCTTTTCTGTGTGTTACAGCAGTCCCACACCAACTTCTGTTTTCTCTAGTGAAGTTCCTCTGCTTAAGGAAAACTTGATCCTCAGTGCACACTGCAAAGTGTTGATGCTCTTAGAAACAAAACTGTTAGCAGATATCGGTTCATTTCAGAAGAGCTTTCTGCCCCCTGGAATTTTATTTACCTAGCTCTTATTATTTTCATAGCTTTTTGGTGACTTTAAAGTATTATTTTTGTGACTTGTTCTATTTTTATTAGTTTCACTGACACTATATCCACTATAGTGGGCCACAGCCTACTGTATCCCAACCCAGAAGCAGATATGGGCGTAGATATGTGTTTTTAAGACTTCTATTAAAAAAAAAAAAATGGATAAAAGCAAGCAAATAAAAAAGATACATGAAACTGAAGATGAAATGCATTAGAAGGTATATGAATTACTATTCAAAGTTAATGAGGAAAAATATATATAACTCAATTTTTACTTTAATCAAATATATGTATGGCCTTTCCAAATAAGACTCCCTACAAGCCAGAGGAAGAGGCCTTCACCAGGCGTGGGAGAGCAGAGATGTAAAAACAACCTGAGCTGTGATGAAACTGTTGAGCCACTCAGCCAAATTTGGTGTCTAACACACTCAGGGCTTCCTGTTACACGAGGTATTTAGTGCATTGAAGCCACCAGGAGCCCCACATTACACTGCCTTCTAGTTAGTGGGGACTCAGTAAAAGTGTCTTAAAGAGATAAAAATTAATAGAGGATGTCGTCCAAGGTGAGATGATACCTAGTGCTACATATTTCCATTGAGTAAATTCTTTTTAAGGAAGAAGTAAGAGAAATAATTACTCAGGGTTGTTGTCAGAGTCATGTCAATCTATATTGCAGCCTCTCAAGTGACTAAACCATTGAAACTCTGTTATTTTCACAAGTAACTATTTGATATACAGAGCCTTGGACCTGAAATAGAAAGACCCAGGTCCAAGAGTCAATTGTGCATGACTTTGCATAAATGAAATAGATGAGAAGAATATTAAATATAGCAGTTATCAAACATTATGTAACGGATACTGTGCTAAGCTCCATGCATACATTATATCATTTCATTCTTATAAGAACCCTATAAAGTAAACATTATATTATGCTCATTTTTAAAAGTGAAGAAACTGGCCATTAAAAGCTAGATTTGGGGTAATGGAGGCATAAAGAATTTGAGCAATTCCTCCTGAAGACAACAATGATCTCATCTGTGAAGTTATTTAAAACAGCTATGTCAAGGTATTGGAAATAACCAAAGGCAGGCAAAAACTTGAAAAGACTTTACTCTTGAAGGGGGTTACTGAATTGAGTTACAACTGAATCTGTGGTGTTCTTACCAAAAAGATGCTCCCCAGTAACCCCTCCCCAATGCTGAACATAGAAAAGTACACTTTGTATAGAGGTGGCAGATGACAGTTAAGAGCAACGTACAAGCTATACATTTAAGGAGTAAGATTGTAAAGCATGAGAACTGCACTAAGGCTGAGATCTAAAATCTGAATATAACAATCTGCACAGATCTACTCTTGGCTGCTAAAC
Organism: Glossophaga mutica; assembly: GCA_039655065.1. Taxonomy (NCBI): domain Eukaryota; kingdom Metazoa; phylum Chordata; class Mammalia; order Chiroptera; family Phyllostomidae; genus Glossophaga; species Glossophaga mutica. The sequence continues at coordinate 148,873,502 of CM077306.1, forward strand.
TTCACAGATGGACAAGAGACATCCACAGAGACCCATCTGGAATAGCAGCCATAGCAAGTCAAAGAAAAACTGAGCAAAGACAGCAGCTGTTGCATACCTCACCGGGGACAGACGGCATTTATAGTTTGAGTCCAGGCAAGTTAACCACCTACTACAGCAAGAATCCAACAATCCTCAAAAACTATAACAAATTTTACTGTGACATATACTCTATATTGTCCACTTTTCAAACAAAAATTGCTGGGTATGCAAAGAAATGAAAAGTATGGTCCTTTTGGGGGGTGGGGCAGGGGGAAATAGTCTATAGCAGCTGGGCCCAGATGTTGAATTTAGCAAACAAGGACTTCAAAGAAACTATTGTAAATATATTAAAAGAGTTATAGGAAAATGTAGTATTAATAAGAGAACAGATAGTGAATCTCAGCAGAGAAATGGAAACCCTAAAGAACCAAAAAGAAATCCTCAAACCATAAAATGCGATAACTGAAATTAAATATACAGCAGATGTGTTCAATGACAGATTTAAAATGGTGAAAAGAAGCAGTAAACCTGAGAAAAGATCAATAAAAAATTTTCACTTCAGCAAATAGAAATAAAATTGAAGAAAAATGAACAAAGCTTCAGAGACTTAGGGGACAGGTCAAATATGAAATATGCATGTAGTTAGAATTCCAGAAAGAAAAGAGATAATGGGAAAGATAACTATTTGATAAACCATGCCAATTTTTATGAAAAATGCAATTTACAGACCCAGAGAGCTCCACAAACTCTGAATGGAGTAAAACCCTACTTTGGCATGTAATAGCCAAACTGCAGAAAGCCAAAGAAAAATAAAACATCTTGAAAGCAACAAGGGAAAAAAATAACACAATAACACATTACACTGAAGAAAAGCAATATGATTATTCACCAGTTTTTCAACAGTAATGAAGAAGTCCACTACAAAAAGGCAAGAGGAATAAAAAAAATCAACAACTCATACATCTTGGAAAGGAAAAAATATCTCTAATAAGTAGGATATAAATACATATGTATTTTTGCAGGGTAGTAAAGCACACTGCACAAAGCCCAATACATGTTGTATTTTCTTACTTTATAATTTATTCTTTGATTATTTCATGATATAATTTATGATAAAAAGTCACAGTAGTAATAATTCAGATAAATACTTCTTTCTTTTACACTCTAGACTCCAAAATAACTATTGTAGAACTTAAAACATTCATCCAAAAACTTCCAAAGGAATATGGTAACACAAAATTGTTTTGAAAAGTTAATGAGAGACTATGTTTTTGTCTTTCGTGACCCAAATCTCTAAGAAGAGAAAGTGAAAGAGGGGGAAGTGGGAAGGAAGGAAGGAGGGAAGAAAGGAAAGAAGGGAGGGAGGGAGGAAGGAAGGAAAGGAAGGAGGGAAAACTTGTTAGTTCTATGGGTCAAGTTTATCAAAAGAATGTTTCTTAAATATCTATAAGACTAAAACCATGGCCCATGGCCTTAGGTGCTTATTATTAAGACAATAACAGAATATTTGATTAAGGAATAACTAGTCTGTAAGGTTTAAGATATACTCTGAAGGAAGGCAGAGCAGACTTGAGTCATGTGAGGAGAGACTGGAGTTTGTGGCTTCAGGGAGAGAGCTGAGGGGACAGCTACCAAGACCCCTATGCTGAGTCACTCTTCTGTACTGCAGATGCCATCTCCCTTGAATGGGACATTACTCTCCTTATGGCATCAGCCTAGGGAAGTGCATTAGTCTTGCCTTCTGGACTCCATGTTGTCCCACACTATGTAACTCACACCCTGCTGAGGAGTCAGCTGCCTGGGTGGGGGCGTAGAGGTTTGGAAAGATTCAAGGAGTACCAGTGACTGAGTGGTGCGACTTTGGGATGGGGGTAATTTCCCTCACTTTCTTATGAACCTGATTGGTGCCTTCCCCTCACAGGAGATATTCTAGACCCAACCTCTGGGCTCTAGGTGACCCCACCCTCTCAAATCCTGATAGCCCCACCATGGGGAGGTCTGGGCAGAATCTGGGTCAGACTGAGCTGTGTGGCTCTGGAACAGGAGCCACTCATACCACCTTCCCCTAACCCTGACCTACACTTTTCCCTCACAAGAGATCCACTAGATCCATCCTCCCGACAACCAGCAGCCCTGCCCTGTTGAGCATGGGCTTCAGGCAGAATCTTGGACAGAATGTGTCATGTGCCTCTAAGACAGGCACCATTTTTCCCTTGCACACATGACTTGTTCAGAGCTCTCCCTTCAGTGGCCAAATCTTGGTCTGTTTGGGCCTTATAAACACTGCTGACCACACCCTGATGATTCCATGAGACTCTGCCATACCACAAAAGTCTGTAAGCACCTGGTAGGTGGCACCTAGACTCGGTATACCCAGCAGAAGTTCCTGAGGGGCCTCAGACCCAGCCCTGGCACTAAGTTTGAACCTGTATCAACCTGGTAAACACCCTTTACCCTACCTGGTGAGCTCACTGAGAACCAGCCTTGTGCAATTTGAGTACTGCCAGAGGCTCTTTCAGTGACTTAGCCTACCTGGAAGCTGGTAGGCAGAAGCAGGCAGAGGCAGGCAGAGGAAGGTCTCAGATGGATTTCAGGGTGCCTTGGGATGCCTGCTGACCCTCCTCCGGGAATAGGGCAAGTAAAATCTAGCTTTGGTGTGCAGCTTGGTCCTTCCCATGCTCACCCAGGCCCAGCAGAGGCAGCCACAAACTGTGGATCGCTTGGTAGCTCCACACAGGTAGCCCAAAACCAGTCACAGGTAGCTTGTGACATTGGACTGCCCAAGTCCCTCACAAGAGGCTCCAGAACCAACACACCCAGTGGCCAGCTTCACACAACATCAGAGCAAGATCATATTACTTCACAAGTGGCATATCCAAAAGGAGCTCTTGCAAACATTAGAGCTTACTGAGGTGAATTCCACTCTGTGTGATCAGCACCAGCAGAGCAGCTTGCACACTGTAGTCAGGTTGAGTCTCATGGTCAGCCAGCCTAAAGGCTGACCCCATGCACAAATGAGCAAATAGAAAACAAGACTCAATTACAATAGCAGGCCCATATAACTCATATAAGGGACATTCCTGGAGCACCCAGCTCAGGTGATCAAGGAGACTGAATCACTGGGTACCACAGAACACCTACTACATAAGTCCACCCTACCAAACCAGGGGTCATAGCAGATCTACCTAATGCATGGAAACAAACACAAAAGGGCAGCCAAGATGAGGAATTAAAAAAACAGGCCCCAAATGAAAAAAAAAAAAAAAAACCAGGAGAAATCTCCAGAAAAAGAGTTAAATGAAATGGAGGCAAGCAATTTATCAGATATAAAGTTCAAAGATGGTTATAATAATGTTCAAGGAACTTAGTGAGAACTTCAACATACAGATAGCAAGCATAAAAAACATAGAAACCATAAAAAAGGTACCAGCTGGGAATGAAGAATACACAAGAAGGAATAAACAGTAGGTCAGATAAAGCAGGGAACTGAATCAGCGATTTGGAAAACAAGGTAGCAGAAAGCATCCAATCAGAGCAGCAAAATGAAAAAAATAATTTTAAAAAGTGAGGATAGTTTCAAAAACCTTTGGGGCAACATGAAGCATAGCAATATTTGAATCATGGGAGCACCAGAAGGACAAGAAAGAGAGCGAGGGATCAATAACTTATTTGAAGAAATAATGATCGAAACCTTCCATAACCTGGTGAAAGAAAAAGACACACAGGAAGCACAGAGAGTTCCAAACAAGATAAACCCAAAGAGGCCCTCACCAAGACACATCATGATTAAAATGGCAAAGGTCAAAGACAAAGAAAGAATATTAAAAGCAGCAAAAGAAAAGCAATGAGAGAACTCTGATAACTGTCAACTAATTTCTCAACAGAAACATATTCAGGCCAGAAAAGATTGGCATGAAATATTCAAAGTGATAAAAAGCAGGAACCTACAACCAACACTCCATTACCCAGCAAGGCTATCATTTAAAAGTGAAGGAGAAATAAAGAGCTTCCCAAGCAAGCAAACAAACAAACAAACAGACAAACAAAAGTTAAAAAATTTTGTTACCACAAAACCAGTACTGCAAGAAATGTTAAAGGGTCTACTTAAGAAGAGAAAGGAAGAGGAGGAGGAGGAAGAGGAAGGAGAGAAAAATAAAGCAAAATAGTCAACAGAATATAATGACAATAAATATGTACCTATCAATAATTACTTTAAATGTAAATGGTTTAAATGTTCCAATCAAAAGACATAGGATAGCTGAATAAATTAGAAAACAAGACCCATATATATGCTGTCTATAAGAGATCCACTTCAGAACAGAAGATACATACACACTAAAAGTAAAGGGATGAAGAAATATGTTTCATGCAAATGAAAAGGAAAAAAAAGCAGGGGTGGCAATCTGACAAAATCGTATTTATATCAAAGGCTATAGTAAGAAACACAGAATGACACTACATGATGATAAAGGGAACACATGTGTGTTAACATGTGGGCTAATCCCACATGAGGATTAACCTTTTTAAATATTTATGCACTCAGCATAGGAGCACTCTAATATGCAAAGCAAATCTGGATGGACATAAAGAGAGAGATTGACAGTAATACAGTCATAATAGGAGATTTTAACATCCCAATGACATCAATGGATAAATCTTCCAGATAAAAAATTAACAAGGAAACGGCAGCCTTAAAGGACACACTATATTGGATGGATTTAGTTGATATCTTCAGAGCATTTCAGCCAAAGCAGCAGAAAATAGCATATTTTGCTGTGTATAATGGGCACCCACATTTCAGTACTAATTCCCATGTATAATTCACATCCTCATTTTTCCCTTGAAAATTTGGGTGAAAAAGTACACATTATACACAGCAAAATATGGTACCTTTTTTTTGAGTGCTCATGGGGCGTTTTCTAGGATAGACTACATGTTAGGACACAAAGCAAGTCTCAATAAATTTAAGAAAATTGAAATTATATCAAGCATCTTTTCTGACCATAATGGAATAGAACTAGAAATCAATCACACACACACACACACACACACACACACACACAAACCCTGAAAAGTACATAAAGACATGGAGGCTAAATAACATGTTATTAAACAATGAATGGGTTAACAATGAGGTCAAGGAAAAAAATCAAAAACTACCTTAAAACAAATGAAAATGAGAAAAAAACAATTTAAAATTTATGAGACAGAGTGAAAGCAGTCCTAAGAGGGAAATTCATAACATTATAGGCATATCTCAATAAACAAAAACATTGTCAAATAAACAATGTAACATTATACTCAAAGGGAAAAGAACAAACAAAGCCCAAAGTGAATAGGAGGAAAGAAATAATAAAAATCAGGACAGAGATGAGCAAAATAGAATCTTTAAAAAATATTTAAAAATTAATGAAACCAAGAGCTGATTTTTTAAAAAGATAAACAAGATTGACAAAACTTTAACCAGATTCATCCAGAAAAATAGAGAGAGGATCCAAATAAATAAAATCAGAAATGAAAGAGGAGAAGTAACAACTGACTCCACAGAAATATAAGGGATTATAAGAAAATAAGATCAACCATATGCCAACAAATTGGACAATCTAGTAAAATGGGTAAGTTCCTAGAAACACGCAATCTTCCAAAACTGAATCAGGAAGAATCAGTAAACCTGACTGAAATTGAAGCAATAAACAAAAAACTCCCAGCAAACAAAACTCCTGGACTGAATGGCTTCACATGTGAATTTTACCAAACATTCAAAGAACTAACACCTTTCCTTCTCAAACCATTCCAAAAATTTCAAGAAGAGGGAAGACTCCCAAGCTCATTTTGCAAGGCCAACATTATTGTAATTCCAAAACTAGATAAAGACACTGCAACAAAAGAAAATTATGGGCCAATATCCCTGATGAGCATAGATGCCAAAACTCTCAACAAAATGTTAGCAAACTAGATCCAGTAATGCATTGAAAAGGTCATGAACCAAGATCAAACAGGCTCTGTTTTGGAGATGCAAGTTTGGTACAATATCCACAAATCAATAAGTGCATGTACCACATAAAATGAAGGATAAAATTCACATTATCACATTAATAGATGTAAAAACAAGCATTTGATAAAATCCAGCACCCATTTATGATAAAGACTCTCAGCAAAGTGAGAAATAGAGGGAATATACCTCAACATAATAAAGGCCATATATGATGATCCACAGCCAATGTCATACTCAATAGGCAAAACCTAAACATGTTTCCCTTAAGATCAGGGATAAGACACAGATGTCTACTTTCAGACAAGAAGAAATAAAAGCCATCCAAACTGGAAATGAAGAAGTAAAACTGTAATTATTTGCAGACAACATGATACTGTATATACAGAACCCTAAAGATTATACCAAAAACTATTGGAACTGATAAAGGAATTCAGTAAAGTGACAATATACAAAATAAATGTCCAGAAATCAGTTGCATTTTTATACACCAGTAAAGAATTATCAGAAAGGGAAACTAAGAAAACATCCCACTTATAATTGCACCAAGAAATACCCTGGAGTAAATTTAACCAAAGATTTAAAAGACCTGTACTCAGGAAATTATAAGACACTGAAGAAAGAAATCAAGGAAGATTCAAGTAAGTGGGAGCATATACCATGTTCATGAGTAGAAATAATTTGCATCATTAAGATGTCCATACTAACCAAAGCAATCTACAGATGTGCACAATTCCTATTAAGATACCAATGGCATATTTCGCAGAGCTAGAACAAATATTCCAAAAATTTATATGGAACCACAAAAGACCCTGAATAGTCACAACACTCTTGAGAAAGAACAAAGTTGGAGGAATCATGCTACATGATATCAAACCATACTACAAGGCCATAGTAACCAAAACAGCATGGTATTTATATAGAAACAGATATATAGATCAATGGAACAGAGTAGAGAGCCCAGAAATAAACCCACACCACTATCATCAACTGTTTGACAAAGGAGACTAGAACATGCAGTGGAGTAAAGAGAGACTACTCAATAAATGCTTCGGGGAAAATTGGAGAGATATATGCAAAACAATGAAATTAGAACACTTTCTTATACCATACCCAAGAGTAAACCGAAAATGAATTAAAGAATTAAATGTTAGACCCGAAGCCATAAAAATCCTAGAAGAAAACATAGGCAGTGAAATCTTGGACATTTCTCATAGCTATATTTTTCCTGATATGTCTCCTCAGCCAAGGGAAACAAAAGGAAAAAAAATGACAAATGGGACTACATCAAATTAAAAACCTTTTGCACAGCAAAGGAAGCCTCAACAAAAGGAAAAGACAACCCACTGAATTGGAGAAGATATTCTGCAATGATACATCTGATAAGGGGTTAATATCCAAAATTTACAAAGAACTTATACAACACAACACCAAAAAACCCACAAAATCCAATTAAAAATGGGCAGATGACCAGAATAGACAATTCTTTAAAGAGGACATGCAGATGGCCAATAGACATATAAAAAGATGCTAATCACTAATCTCAGAGAAATGCAACTTCTTCACAGTTGTCAGAATGGCTATCATCTGCAAATCAACAAGTGCTGGGAGGATGTGGAAGAAGGGGAACCCTTGTGCACTGTTGGTAAGAATAGAGACTGGAGCAGTTACTGTGGAAAATAGTATGGAGTTTCCTCAAAAAATTAAAAATGGAACTGCCTTATGATGAAAGAATATATGCACCCCTATGTTCATTGCAGTGTTATTTACAATAGCCAAAATGTAGATGCAGTCCAAATCAGTATGAGTGGAAAAAGCCTTAGTAGATTTACATAATGAAATACTATTCAGCTGCAAAAAAAAGAAGAAGAAGAAGAAAGAAGAAAGAGGAGGAGGAGAAGGAAATCCTACCTGTTGCAATAGCATGGATGGACCTGGAGAGTATTCTGCAGATACAGACACCGGCCGTCAGTGTCCGTGTCATTATGGATGAAATGAGACATTCACACGGACTACCCAGTCCTGTGGAGGAAAAAGGACAGTATGGCTTTTCTCTCAAGGGGAGCAAAAGCCTTGGCCCTTGCCATGACCAGCCTTTATTGGGTTTCTCCCCACATCACATAATGGTCCTCATTTACTATACACAGGTTCTCTTTAGTGGTTACCTTTTACAGACAACAAAGGAGCCAATGCTGCTAATCACATCACAGAAGAAGGATATTTGCAAATGAAAAAGGGAAAAGTGGTTGAACCAGTTACACTCTGTACTGGGAAGTTTTTAGCAAAAGCAAGACTCAACCTGGCCTAGGCACATCACAGGCCTGATTCCCCATGGGAGAACCTATCTGTGGGCATGAGTCCTGTGCACCTCTGAGTGGGAGCTGGGCCCACGCCATGCTGAACAGTCTCCTGCATTCTGCTAAGTGAAATCAGCCAATCAGAGAAAGACAAGTACAATATCATTTCACTTATACTCATATGTGGGATGTAATGAACAAAATAAACCAACCAACAAAGTAGAAACAGACTCATAGTGACAGAGAACAGACTGGCAGCTATTGGAAGAGGGTTTGGAGGGCCTGGTAAAGAGATTAAGCAAAAAGGACAAAACTCATAGACGAAGACAACAGTATGGTGATTACCAGAGGGAAAGGGGAGTGGAGGGAGGTAGAAGAGGGTAAAGGAGGGATAGATGGTGATGGAAGAAGACTTGACTTTTTGGGTGGTAAACACACAATATGATATACAGATGATGTATTATAGAATTGTACACCCGAAACCTATACAATTGTATTAATCAATGTAACCCCAATAAATTCAATAAAAATAAAAAATAAAATAAAAGCATTTCATTTTTGCTCTGACAATGCTTCTGTGCATTTACTTCCTAAGGAAGTAGCCCCAGGTGGTAGCACTAAACATTCAGCCACCTTCCCTGCTTGTCACCTGGAGAGCCTCGTGGGCCTGGGCTGGGAGCAAGAGCCCCAGAACACCCCTGCAGCTTGGGGACAGAAGCCCTGGGTCAGGATCTACACACAGCAGTCTTGTATACCTGCTTTCAGTTCTCACATTTAGAGACTTCAAAATGACTTCCAGAAAGCCTTTGTTGAAAAATCTTTGGTTTTTGAAGAGATTTAGGAATTTGAAGCCTCTCACAAGAAGCAGTGCCAGGTTTCCTGCCCATGGGTGGGGGTGACTGCCCAGCCAGGGAAGCAGAACCCCTCTGGCAGCATCTGTGGGGTCCACAGCAGCCGCTCACTGTGATTGCCTCACTAGAAAAAAGTCCAAGGTTATTTAGATTCCATTAATTACTTGTGACCACCTGTCCCACTGCCTGGGGTCCAGCTCATAAGAGTCAGTTGTTTGCTGGTGATTAGCTCTTCTGCCTCCCTCCCCGTGATATGAAGCACTAGCAGATAGCTGGCCCTGGGCATCCCTCATGAAAGGTGGGCTGACGCCTGGAGAGAGGACACGATCCCCCTGGTAGGGGCCCAAGAGGTCAGCTCCTGCCCCAACCATGACAGCTGCCTTCAGCGACCTGTCCTTACCTGCACAGCATCCCTGGCCTGAGAGATAGGTGTCTTTCTGTTTCTCCAGTCTCGCAGCCAGACAAGAGGGTGCCCTTATAGCTGGTGGGTTGCCCTTCTAGAGGTCTTTCCAGGGAGAATCAGCCCCCCTGTCATGGGGCTGGTGGGCCTGGCAGGACAGCCTCAGGTCGGTGGGGACTTTGTCCAATGAGAGGTCGGCACTAATTTTTATTCCTGTGGGTCTTCGGCTGATATTTTGGTGAATACCTTCATTTTGGGCATGTGTCTCTGAATTCACAGGCTGTCAATTCTGAGCTCTGCTTTTGTGATTAACCTTCTTCTGAGCACAGAAGTTTTCCTTTAAATATCTTGTTTTCGGTTAGAGATTTGTCATTGGGCAGAAAGCTGTGCACCAGATTCCTTGGAGAGCAGACACTTAGGAACAGCAGGTTGTTTGGGTGTTTGTGGTCCTTAGGTACTTAGAGAAGTGCTTGATGAGGGCCATCTGCTCTATAACACCATGTCAGCAAACTTCCATACAACTGTCAGTTGGGGAATGAAGGATGTGAACTCTTTTTTTTTTTTGGTGTTTTGGCTTCCTTTAAATGTGGAATTATTGACTTGAACTGGTTATTACTAGCTGGAGCTCACAGAAAGCCTGAAAGAGCCTCAAAGTACTTGGTTCTCACCAGCCTGAACTAAGTACTTCTGAAACAGTTACAGGACCACCACCTTCTCTTTCTCCCAACCTCACCTTCTTGGCTAGCCCAGCACAGCCTTGCTTTGTCCTGAGCCTGCTTTTGAAACATTCCCAGTTCCCTTTGCCTAAGATTCTCCCACTAGCCCTGCCTCGCCCTTCAGACCTTTCCTAGCATCTCTGCCTCCCAGGGAAGCACCGTTTCTTTAGAGCCCATGGTATTCCCTCAGCTTTGTGTGGAAGCTCCCCAAGACTTGCAAGCAGCTGATCAAAACTGACTGGGACGAGGACAGCATTGTTCATAGCTTTCAGCTGCTCCTGCAGGGGAAGGCCTTCAGGCCCATGTGTGGGAAAGTGCTCATTTCTCCAGGGAGGGAAGCTCTATCTCTGCTCTTACATACCTCAGTCCTGGGCTTACCTGGGGTTTTCTTAAAATGCAGCATGTCTAGGGACCTAACACACCACCAGGAGTGTTAGAGAGGAGATGTTTGTCCCATTGGTATTCTTGGTGCCCTGTCACCGCACCTAGGAGGTCAACGTGGAGGCTCACCCTGTGCTGGGGGAGGCTGGTGCTGGACTGCCCACCTTGGGCAGTCCCCATCTGCAGCATCGCTGTCAGAACACAGTATGGTTGACCTGGCTCTTCTGACCCAGCGTTGGCCCGACAACCACTGATCACCATGACCAGTCAAGGGGATGTCAGGCAGCCTCTGGAATAACAGTGTGGGGGTCGTGCTGGACCCTTGCCGGGGTGCAGGGGTTTGCAGTTCTGACCCTCCTGTCCCCTTGTTCTACAATCTGCACACCATTCGGGCCAGTGTGTCTATGGATCCAGCAGGGTGCCCTGCAGGACACTTCCAGGGTCCTTCTATCACAGTCCACTGTCTCCCTGGGCAGCTCAGGGGAGCCCTCCTCCTTCTAGGTGGGGAGCAGCGCGCATCTGAAGGAAGCCTGTTTGCTCCAGTCTACCATTTTCACTCCCCCTTTTTTGGTGCAGACAAATGTTAACTTGTGACTAGAAAAGCAGTGACATGTAGTAGTAGACAAGGTCACTAAAGTGACAAGCCCTGGCAGCCCCACGACCCAGTATTTACGTGGCCAAAGGTAAGGAGCTTGGGAGTGGTGTGAGGTTAGGAGACCCAGAGACTCCATTTCAGCCATCCTCTGTCCTCAACTTACCAATAAACAGACTTAATTTTAAGTAAAGTATCAGCTTTAGGATTCGGGATGAGGTTCCTAGAGGATCCAAGACTCTCAGATTTAGTCCGACAGCTACAGAGAGAGGAGCTTGGGTCTAGGGCTGCAGCTGTGGGTGCCAGACAGGCAACACCAGCAGTTCAGGGACCGAAAGGGCCCTAACAGGAAAGGCAGACTGTAAGAGATGGGGCGCAGACCCCTGGGGGCCTCTGCCTCCCACTCTGAACACTCATGGTCACCGCCAGTGGGTGTCCTAGGTGCCCAGGCCTGTCCAGAGGAAGAAGAATAGAGGGAAAACATAGCCAGTGTTTGTGGCCAGGGCCTCAGCCAGTGTTTGTGGCCTCAAAGAAGGGCCCTGTGTGTTTAGAAAGAGAATTGATCCAGCAACCAGATCATGGAAGAGTTTTATCTTCCCATGGATGGTCTAAACTTTTGACATCTCTGGGCCACACTGGAAGAATTGTCTTGGGTCACACATTAAATACATTGCAACATGTAATCACACACAAAAAATCTCAGTGTTTTAAGTAAATTTATGGTTTCCTGTTGGGCTGCATTCACAGCCATCCTGAGCTGCACATGGCCCACGGCTGCATCTAGACATCCCGGAAGTGTTGACTTGCATTTAGATCCTCACTTTCTCCTCTTGGCTTTAAGTTTCCCTGCATGTGAGGTGGACAAGAAGGTGGTGGGCGTTTATATTCCTGGTGAAGTTTATCCTTGCTTATCTGACTTTTGCCTGTGGGCCGCATCTCAGGGTGTAGTCAGCTCCCAAGGCCCTTCTCAGACAGGCAGTGCCACCTCTCTGTATGTTGTGCCTTATTTTAGGGGGCCAAAAGTACAGCCTGTATTTTATGCCCAGGACACAGACTTGATTGTACCTACATGCACGTACTCAGCAAAGTCCATCGTGCCTTCTGCCAGGCTGCTGATACTCACTAATTGTGTTAGGAGAGTGGCACATTTCTAAGTGTGGAGTTCTATAAAGACTGTATGATGGGTTCACATATAAAGAAGTGATTTTGATTTGGGGATGACATTGATTTGCTACATATGAAATGGGAGTTCACAAAAGTTCAGACTCTAGTGAGTCTTAAAGACTTATTGATTCTTCGTGAATGAACTGAACCGCTATAGTTTTGTACCACGTAGGTCTTCCCATTGTATGACTGGCAGCTGCTAAATAAAACTGGATGACCTCTTGCCCCCAAAAGGGGGTGGAGCAAGAGCTCTGAGAATTGCAACTAAATTCACATAAACTATGTTTTTGTGTAGTCATTGTGAGAGCCATCAACAACACTGACAGCTAAGCATCACAGGTGAGTGAGCACCATACTAGAGACTGAGAAGTAAAAAGAATATAAGGCAAGTTTCTCAGTATCAGGATCTCACAATCCAGGTGGGGAATAGTGAAGATACATATGAAGATCTGACCACAACCACCATCCTATCTTCAGGATGCTGTATCTTCATCCTGGCATATGTGAATCTTGCCTAAAACATTTCAATTTATTTTAAAAAATCTGCCAGTTTCTACACCAGTGAAATATCCTAGTTTTCTATTCTTCCTCCTCCTCCTTTTCCTGCTATATTTCTTTCTGGCTCACAGAATATTAACACTCTCACTTCTTGAATAGATCTTTATCTACTGTCTTTCTCTCTCTGATCCACTTCTTCCTTCGCTGCCCCCCGCCCCGCCAACACACACACATTAGAAGATAAAATATATTTGGAAATAATAACAGATCCTCTTCAGAAAAGAGCATAGTATGGTCTTTAAAATTTACTCTATGCCCCAAATTTGGTGTACTGCACTTTATATAACTACTGATTTCTAAATACATAATCAGCCAACTTTACAAAAGACTAATGCTTTCCTGCTTTGTTTTTTAGATAAAATGCCATTGTAAGTTAATACATTTAGAAATTGTACATAGAAATTAGCAGAAATCTAGAAACTTGCAAGCTCAGATATAAACCACATACAGCAAATATTTTCTAAAAAGGCAATTTTCAATGTCAATAGTTTAGTTTAAACCCTTCAGCATATGCAATGTGACGAAGAGTACGGTACTTAGGCTAGACCAAACCCAAACACTAATCTGGATGATATGCTATAAATAATGCTGTAATAAATACAGGAATGCATATATCTTTTCAAATTAGTATTTGCATGTTCTTCTAATAAATACACAGGAGTGGAATTGCTGGATCATATGGTAGCCCTATTCCTAATATTTTTGAGGAATTCCTCCATGCTGTTTTTCATAGATTGGATAATATGCTAATGTTCTAGTCAGGAAAACTATTTTCCAAAGGTGGTGCTATAAGAGATCTGTTCTTTGTCCTTTTTTTTTTTTCAGGCCATGCTACTGATCATTATTTATTTAAATTTTATTTTTAATTGAGGTAACAGTATATAAGTTTCAGGTGTACAACATCATAATTCAATATCTGAAGACACTATAGCATGCTCACCACCCCAAGTCTAATTCCCATCCATCAGCATATATTTGGCCCCCCTTTACCCATTTTGCACACTCCCCAATCTTTCTTCTGGTAACCACCAATCTGTTGTCTGTATGCATGAGTTTGTTTCTTTTTTGTTTTATATTTCACACAAGTGAAAAACATATGGCTTTTGTCCTTTTCCATTTGACTTATTTCAGTTACCATAATACTCTAGAGACCCATCCATGTCCTTGCAAATGGCAATATTTTATCTTTTTTATGGCTGAGTAGTTTTCCAGTGTGTGTGTCAAATATCCTTTATCCATTTATCTGTTGATGAACCCAGATTGTTTCCCTATCTAGGCCATTATAAATAATGCCATAATGAACATAGGGATGCACATATTTTTTAGAGTTAGTGTTTTCATACTCTTCTTATAAGTACCCAGAAGAGGAATTGCTGGATCATATGGTAGTTATAATTCTTAATTTTTTTAGAAACTTCCATGCTGTTTTCCTTAGTGGCTGTACCAATTACTATCCTACCAACAGTGCATGAGGGTTCCCTTTTCTACACAGCCTCACCAACACTTGTTATTTCTCTTCTTTTTGATAATAACCATTCTATCAGATGTGAGGTGATATCTGATTTCCATATTTTGATCAACAACCAATACTTTGTGTATTTGCATATGCAACATCAGAAATGGAGTTTTTTATTTTTTAATTAAATTTATTGGGGTGACATTGCTTAATAAAATGATATAGGTTTCAAGTGTGCATTTCTATGACCCTAGACCAGTATATTGCATCATGGCCCACCATCTACAGTCAGATCATCTTTGGTCACCGTATATTAGGCCCCTGCCACGCCCCCATCCCCTTCCCTCTGGCAACCACCACATTGCTGTCTGTGTCCATGAGTTTCAGTTTTATATCCTACATATGAGTGAAATCACATGGTTATTAGCTTTTGCTACCTGAATTATTTCACTTAGCATAATATTCTCAAGGTCCATCCACAAACTGTTGCAAATGGGAGTATTTCATCTTTTCTTATGACTGAGCGGTATTTCATTGTGAAATGGATTTCTGTGAGTGAAAATAAATAGTACTCTGTGAACTAGCATGATGAAGGTTAGAAACTGACTCCCTTGGTGACACTTAAAAAACATGAATTGGTGCAATTCCTATAGAGGCATTCTACACCCTTAAATGAATCAAGTAAGAATCCAAAGAAGCCGGTACCCTTTATCCTCAGGGATGTAATTTAAATACTGCTCTGTCCAGCTGTGAACTCAGGAGAATTCTGTTTCCTGATGGTTGCAAAAGGACACAGAGACCATTTCCCAAATTTGGGGTAAACAGGTGATCTATAAAGGTGGGAGAATCTCACCTCTAGAGTCTGGAATGAATGTTTCTTGAACCGCAGTGTCAGAGCACCCTTAGAAGGACTGAGCGCGGGACTCTCGAGAGCCTACAGAGCAGACTGGATGAAGTGTTCCAGTAACACTGGGGTCTTTTCCTTTGGCTTTAGCAGTTGATTCAGAGAGCATGAGAGTACAGTTTGGTATGACATACTATGATATAGTAAGTCATACTATTAATAATGGCTTCTACTTTTAAAGCATGCACAATGTGCCAGGTACTATTCTTTTAAAGCATGCACAATGATGCCAAGGATCAGCAAATTTTTTCTTAAAGGGTCAGAAAGTAAACATTTCAGGCTTTATGAGTCAAGAAGCAAAACTGAGACTACGATATAGGTACTTATATAACCATTTTCAAATGCAGTCATTTAAAAAATATAAAAGGCATTCTTAACTCATCGGTTATAAAAACTGGTGGCTGACTGGATTTGGCCCACTGACCATGGTTTGCCATCCCCAGTTTAAGCTCTTTACATATACAGGGTCTGGCAAAGGTAAGGCCCATGTGAGTGTGGTTTGCAGGGTGTAAACTACAATAATACGGGTGTAATAGTTTATAGTTTTAATTTGAACATTTCACCTAAAATGTCATATGGGGTACTTGAGTGTGATGTTGTTATGTTACTGAACTACATGCTTATGATTTTGTGATAAAAGATTTTGTAATAAAACAGGGATGTTATTTGTGCCGGACCCTGTATATTAGCTCATTTAATCCTTTCAATCACCTATGAAGTAGGTACTATTGTAGCCCAAATTTAGAAATAAGGAAATTGAAGCAAAAAGAGGTTAAGTTACTTTTTGAGGTTAAACATCTAAATTCTATTAGTGTAGTGTAAATAATAGAGTCTAGTATCATGGAGATTATCCTCTCTGTGTGCATGTTCTTTTGGAAAGCCCACACACCACATTTCTGTAGACAGAAAAAGACACATTGGGTGGAATGTCCATCTTGTTAAGTAATCTCTCTTTCAAACATCAAGATGTCAGGTACTGATAACGTGTTGCAAGCTACAGTACAGGATAAATGTAGGTGGGGGAAAGAGTCAAGTCTTTACCATGTACCTACTTTTTATAAGCTCTCGGGCTACTTTAACTTCCTCTTTTTCTCAGCTGTACAAAGAATCAAGGTCAGACATTTGGTTACAAGCCACAGAAAGCAAAAAGCAAAGACGACTTTATTCCCTGTATCTGGAAGGCAGGAACTCTCATTGCCTCTGTAAAATAATGAAGCTTTCAGCAAGGGCCTCCCAGTGCAAATAACAATACAATGGTTATATCTGCAGATAGCACATTGCAATTGTTCATGTTAATGTAATCCGATGATCAGTGCAAAGCAGCAATTGAAACTAAACAACCTGTCTGTTTATCTTTAGACCTTGCTGATAGCATCAGCCCAATATTTGGGCTAACCAGTGCCTTGTATTTACCCATGGAAGAGAAGACCAAGCTTTGCCATCTCTACAAGGAAACATTGGAGACAGAAAACACAGATTGCTTTGGGTCCCAAGCCTCTGGCACCAATGAAAGGCACTTACTGACTGACACCCTGAAAATGGTAGATGTTTTATCTGGCTAATGGTGTGATGATTCTCTTAGGGGTGTCATTTTTCCTGGCTCTTTAATCAGTAAAAGAAAAAAATTCAGTGGAAACAGTTTTGTTATGTGTAGTCTCAAATCAGATGGCACTTGACTGAGTAATCATCACTCTGGGAACAGTTCAAAGCATTAAGAACTTGGAACTTTCTAGTACTCTAAACATCCCTTGTCCGGCAAGGCCAGCAGTGAGGGTGCTGGTCAAATTAGAGACAGAATTCTGGATGTAATAGGGAGTCACCACATGTTCCATATGAGGATTTCAGTTGATCAATAACTAGAACCATATGAGCGCCTCCTCTCAGCACAAAGCACTAGGTGTTGTAGTGCTGTACAAAACTTAATGACATACTTCCTGTCCCAGGACATAACTAATATGAAAATTATACTAAAATCATTCATACTTTTAGAGCTCAGATGACATACATGATTAGCAAAACAGATTGTTATATGGTAAATGTGTGAGTGTTAGAATCATAGACTCATAATCTGCTATTTTTTAGGTCAGAAACAGCTGAGTCTTATTTAACCTACCATGGGTTAATAGATTTCTAACTTAATAGATGGAATGTTTACTATATTATTATTAAAATTACTTTGTTATGGGAGGTTTTCTTTACTTGTATATTTTGATTATCTACAGCCCTGTGGCACCTAAAACACTTAAGACATGGAGCCCCTCTACTTCCCTCAAAGAAGTCCAGCTCGATTTCTGAGTCAGCATTGTGGTTTCCCCAATGCTCAGTGACAATTTGACCTGTGTTAGGGGATAGATCTAGCTGGTGAGGAGGCCTGTGAGCATCCTTGCATCTCTGGAGCCAGAGAATCCACAGTCGTGTGGCTTCTGGAGAGAGAGGCTCTCAGACGCGCAGCCAACTACAACTTACTGGTAGGAAATGCCAATCTCCACGGTTGCTTCCTGTGGAACTTGTACAGAGAATGGCAAAATGGGACCTAAAATCCCACAATTACACACCTAATTAAATTAACTCAAATAAAGGATCATCCTAAATATGATATTAATCAAATTACAAAGTAACAGATAATGCTTCTTCCATTCTGGGACATAATGAGAATTTAAATGAGATTTTTAGAGCACACAAAATAAAAGTCATTTTAACAATAAATATTTATGAGATACCTACTCTGTCCCAGGTTTTGCCTCATACATCACCTTCCTTATATGTCATCTCTTTTCCTTTTCCCAACTTGTAAATAACAGGGCAGGGGTTATAACCCAGGGTTTCTGAACCAAACACAGGGTACCAAGGTGCCACCTTCACTTTATGACCTTGCTTGGAAATCTTTCTCAGGGCTGTTCAGTAGACATTATGTAATATGTTTTGTAAGAGGAACCAATTTGGTAAAACTGAGAATGAGAACAGTTTGCTTTTCATTTCTTTTGGAGAGGTATTGTGCAATGAAAATCCCCTACATCAAGCACAATGGGACTTTTCACTTAAGCAGTGAGTATAAGCAACCTGGACTGGGACTGTGCAAAGTGACTATTAAGAAGGAGGAATAAGCCAACGTTCATGATAACACCCAGCTCAACTTCTTTAAGGAGAACCTGCATCAAACTGAACACAAATATTTACCTAAATATACTTGAAAAGGAACCTGAGATTCCTGCTGCATGTGGTCACAGTTCACAAGTTATGACTATTCAGTGAGATGTCAATTAGCTGCTCTTATTTAGTACTATGGTATTGTTCATATATAGAGAAAATATATCTAGAAGCAGGCCAGCAAGAATTTAACTGATTTCTTTTCACTTCACTATTATACTATTGGGATGCTCTTGGAATTCAAGTTTTTGGGTAAACTATGCAAAGGCATGTTTGTGTTTTTCATGCCTTTGTTAGAAGAAATAACAGAAACCAGGCAAAAGCCTCAAAGAGTCATAAAGTAGATGAGCTGCCACTTAACAGAGCTGTCACAGTCTCCAGTTATCCTAAGACCCTTGACCGTCCCTGCGTGTTAAGTACACTCGCAGGGTCACGCACCGCATCAGACGGCATAAACCCCTGGACCTCCTTGTTGTCCCTGAATGGGCCAGCTACACAAAATTGCAGGGCCCAGTGAAAGAGGAAAATGCAGGGCTCTTGTTCAAAAAGCAAGAAAACACTTTTTCTTTGTTCTGAGGTCTCTCAACCCGTCATGGTATTTATTTGCCATTTAATGTAGCATTCCCTTGGCACAGGGGCACTCACTGGGCAAGGCCAGACCTTCAATGTCATGGGACCCCTTAGCCCCTCCTAATTCAGTGTATGGGGTTGCACTTGCCTCCAGCTGTCCTTGAACCTGCACACAACCCCACAGAAAGGGGGCAGGAGTCAGAAGGGGACAGCAGTCACTGGGTAGAGTGCAGCCGAGAATCTGTCTCGGAGAGGCAGTGACACGTCAAGAAGAGGGACCATGTGTGAAGCAGGCTCCAAGCCCTCATTGCATACTCTGTGGTCCCACTGGACTGCACTTCCAAAACGCAAATTCAAATGTAGAATTATTAAGAATTTCATGACAGTGACCACAGAACATTAAACATCAAGCCTTCTGAGCACAGAGCCTGGTACGACCACACTGGGAATACCCATGAGACCAATTCTGCATAAAGGATAAACCCTGAAATTCTCTTAGCACACGTACTTGCTGAAGAGGAGCTCTTCAGTTGAGAAATTAATTGGTCGTGTGACAGTGGTCTATCTAAATAATGAACAAAAAGACACCACCCAAGAAGAGACTCCTAAAACAGAAAGGCCATCCAAGAAGTCCCTGCACCTCCATGAGGCAGCTCTTTTACTGCTGAACTTGAGTTGAGGATCTAAAATCTTTGCCTCAGGCTCAAGAATTTCTACTAATCATTAGGGTGAACTTCTAAGTAGAAAAACTCTGAGTTTCTTTGCTGACAAGCTAAAGGGAAGGTACGGGAATTAATGTAACAATTCTTATCAGATAATCAGCACATTGAACTCTGGGCTAAGAATGGAACAAAATTCAGATAGCTTAAAAAAAATGACCATGGGTCTTGCATTTTCCAAAATAGAGTTCACAAGTCATCTTCAGTGGATTATAAATCTCAAGTGTAATTCAGAACCATTTTGATAGTGAAACTACATAACTGGGGCATTAGGTTAAGTGCTTTGCACTGGCTATCATGCTTAATTGTCAAGACCACGCTTCATTAAACCTCATTTTACAAGAGAGAAAGCAGGGCTCACAGGGGGCACCTTGCCCAGAGTCATACAGTTGGTCCACAGTGACAATGTGTGACGATGACGCCTGGCCCCGTGCCTCCACTCCTAGTGCCCGCACTTCCTCAGTCTCGCAGCACTGGCTGCCTCATATTCCTCAAGAGGCACAAAAAGCATGTGTTAAAGCCTTAAGTCCTGATTTTTTATTTGGAAATTGTAATCACTGGAACAAAAGAACTCAGGTAATGTGGCTAATGAAAAGCAGCTAACGAATGCAAGAAAAATCTCACAGTGCCTTTTCCCCCTTTTCCTTCTGGCATTAATCATTCCACCTAGTTTTTCCATGTCCCCATGTCCTGTTTGTAAAATAAAAATAATAATGAAGTCTTCATCATAGTATTGCCATAAGAACTAAAATTAGCTACATATGTAGATTACTTAGTGCTTCCCCCACTAAAATGTGCCATTACTGATATACTGTTATGTTCGTATTCATGTCAGCGTCAGGCTGGGCATGGGAGAAAACGTGGTGTGTGTGAGTGCAGACACCATTCTCTTTCCTTTGTCAGACAAAGTGTGAAAAAGCAGAGCAGGGTGTTATGGTGGGTCAGACAGAATTACAAGTTTAGGGCCCAGTAATAATGAAAATTTGTGTTGTCAATATCAAGAAGCATACCTAATGTGCTTTATTTTCCAGTCTGTGCTCTCCTAATTCTCCGAAAATTCTTTCAGAGGCTCCTCATCCCACACAGGGCCAACTTCTTAGTCAAACAGGAAGGAATCTAAGGGAAGAACTAAATCTCAATGTACTGGAATCCAAATGTTGCTGATTTATCTGCTCAAATTCATTTCCGAAAAATTCCACACTAATACTGATCACTGAACTGTTTTACTTTATATATTACTAGCTATAAATGGCTTAGGAATTGGGTCTTTTCATTTACACATTTTAGTTGTCATTTTATGTAAAAATCCTGTCTTTTGTAATTCCTAGCACAGCGATATACAACAGAAGTTATATAATAAAACTGTGAATTAATTTACTCTTTAGGCTACATACACTTTCTAATATTCTCTTAGGGAAGTATTCTTGGTCCCCATAAGTGTGACCTCTGTGAGTTTAGAATTTTGGATCCCAATGACAGAATGTACACACCAGGAGACCTAGTGGGCGGGAATCCTCCTGCATACTAAGCCACACCTGCTGCCCAGCCGCTGCTGGCGACCCAAGCCAAAGGATGAGCAGGTGAAAGGGAATTGCTATCTTGGAAGAGGTAAACTACCTGATTATCAATCATGAGAAGAACTGCTGTTACCCAGAGAGGCCCAAGAGGATTATGTACACAGGTAATCCACCTTGGGCTTCTCTTAGTATTCCCTCACCCAACTATAATAACATACATAGTAAAATAACTCATCCATTATAAGTGCAGCAGCTACTGCCTGAGAAGGGGCTTGAATCCTTCAGGGATGAAGGATCTCCTACCAAGTAAGCCCCATCCAAGGGGCTAAGCAGAAGCACTATCCAAGGGTGAAGGGAATTGTGAGTGGTTAGTAAGGGAGGTGGGTAAGAGAATGGCTATCATTTGTGGCCTTGGAACCAACTGCAGCAGTGGGGGCAGTAGTTTGTCTCACTAATGGTCCTTCTGTAAGTTTCCCCCACAGCCCCCCAGAACACTGTAGGAGCTGGCCCCTTCATGTGAAATAAGTAGACTCAAGCAGCACAAGGAAAGATCTGTCTGTCATGAGAGCAATGCCATCATCAGATCCTCCCTTCAAGACTGAAAAATCACCCCATGCCCCTCTACGCTGAGCTGGTGGGAGGTTGTTGACTGTCAGTCCTCTTCAGTAATTGCCTCAGCTGAAGAGGGCCCCCTGCATCGTCACCTGGCCCCCGGGCAGACCACATGCCAGTGCGAGTTGGAACAATTCTGAAGGGCCATTCCAATTTCAGACTCCTACAGTGTAGCGAAAGGCCTTGTGGTAACAGCACCTTGGTCCAACTTCTCCTTCTGCCCAAGTTCTCTTCCTCTGTAACTTCCTCCTTAATATACTTTCTGTATGCTAAGCTCACATCAGAATTTGCTTCCTGGGTAACCCAACTCAGCACACTCACTATTACTTAGACTAACAGTAAACTCTACTTTATTCACATTCCTTCATATTTAGGCCCTACTTATCTGATGGGTCAGGTGGACATCAAGGAAGATGGTGGGCTTGACCTGCTTTGAATTGCTACACAAGTAAGAGTATCCACCAGCAAAAAGGACCTACTGGCAAGAAGTTAAGAGGTTTTCTTCCACAGGCCAAGATGAGGAGGTGGAGCAGGAACTCCCCACGTTGGGAACTATGATAATAGGAAGTCTCACAGGATACCCTCAAAAACCTCACAAATTTATTCCTTAAGAGCTTTCATGCTTCCCAAAGAAGCTGGACCCAAGGAGGAACACACCAAGGCACATCGTAATTACATTAGCCAAGATTCAAATGAAGCAGAGAATTCTAGAAGCAGCAAGGGATAAGGGGACAGTCACCTATAAAGGAGTTCCCATCAGACTGTCAGCTGATTTCTCAAAAGAGACCTTACAGGCAAGAAGGGGCTAGAAAGAAGTATTCCAAGTGATGAAAGTCAAGGACCAACAACCAAGATTGCTCTACCCAGCAAAGCTGTCATTTAGAATGGAAGGGAAGATAAAGTGCTTCTCAGATAAGGTCAAGTTCAAGGAGTTCATCATCACCAAGCCCTTATTATATGAAATGTTAAAGGGACTTATCTAAGAAAAAGAAGATACAAATACGACAGTGAAAAGACAGCAAACTCACAGCTATTAAGAACCATACCTAAAACAAAAGCAAACTAAGCAAACAGCTAGAACAGGAGCAGAACCACAGAAATGGAGATCATATGGAGGGTTAGCAACAGGGGCATGGGAGGAGGAGAGAGGGGAAAAAGGTACAGAGAATAAATAGCATAGACGGTGAGTAGAAAATAGACAGGGGGAGGGCAAGAATAGTATGGGAAATGTAGAAGCTAAAGAACTTATGACACATGGACATGAACTAAAGGGGGGAATGTGGGTGGGAGAGGGTGTGTAGGGTGGAGGGGAATGATGGGGGAGAAATGGGACAACTGTAATAGCATAATCAATAAAATATATTAAAAAAAAAAAAAAGAGCTTTCATGCTGACAACAGTGAGAAGATCCCCCACTGGTCAGGATGGACGAAAGGCAATACGCATATATGAAACTACAGTGTGGATTATAGCCAGTGGTGTGTTAGCAAAGGTTTAACAGTCAGCATTCAATCTAGAGAGGTTGGAAAAGCACTGATTTATAATATTTGCTTATTTCTATGGCTTAAAGATTCCCACCTTGGCTGATTTTAAGCTATCAATGTGATATCACTGCTTGTGAAGTTGGAAAGAAATGTACAACAGCACACCATTACATTGTACTTCTAGCATACAAGTACACTACACTGGGAGATTAGGTAATAGTAAAATATAATAAAGTAGAATATGACAATTTTGGAGTACTCATTACTTTAAATAATATAGTCTTAATATAATTTAATTATATTTCTATATAGCTTAATTTTTTAAATAATGGCATATTTAACAATTGGCCCATTAAATTCCTGAAAACTTAATTTTCAATTTCAGCTCTAACAACCTGGTGCAGGCCAATTCCTACACATCACTTGATACAGGAGCAGTCAGGTAAAACGGCTGTCCGTATTCTTTTACCCCTCTCATAGGCCTCATTACACAGCTAGAAGCAGAAGAGGAAGAAGGAGAAGAAAAGAAAATCTCATGTCCCCTCCCCCACTGGCCAGTGAGAGACGGGAATGGAAAATGTTCCCTTCAATACTACAGCATAATAAACCACCCCAGAATGTAGCGGATTTTCTCTCATGGTTCTGAGAGTCAGCTGGGCTCTCATCTGGGTGGTTTTTCTGTCCTGTGAGCAGTTTCCTGGAGCTGCAGTCATCTTGTGCCTTGACCAGGCTTTCATGCCCACGGTGATCCATTTACATGTCTGGCCCCTCCCTCTCTCCATGGACCTCTCTACATGATATGTTGACA
The DNA here is from genome assembly GCA_039655065.1 of Glossophaga mutica. NCBI lineage: Eukaryota > Metazoa > Chordata > Mammalia > Chiroptera > Phyllostomidae > Glossophaga > Glossophaga mutica. Next base: position 148,897,690 of record CM077306.1, read on the forward strand.
TGGCAGATTATTTACACGATGGCTTGGGGCTTCCAAAAACGCAAAATAAGGAGTTTCCAGGCCTCTTTATGACTTAGGCTCAGAACTGGCACAGCATCCTCTCCACTGGGTCAGAGGCCCAGCTCAGACTCAGTCCTGGAGGGGATAACAACCACCCAGGGAGGAGGAAGCTTGGGAGGTTAGAAGTAGATAAAGTTTAAATCACATTTGAAATTAGAAGTTTACATTTGAGATTAAACAGATTGAGATTTTAAATAACTGAAAGTAAAAGGAAATGATGGATTATAGACAGAATATTATGGGTGGGAAAGGAATATTTGATATAATTTAGGAGGCATTTGAAATAATATAAAAAACTTTGAATACATATTCATCTCAGTTATTGAAACTATTCAATAAATCAACTACATAAGACTGTACAAATATTAATGATCATGAATTAACAAATATTAATGTTTTCAACTATGAATCAAAATTGAGGTGAATATTTAGAGGTGTTTTCTTCATCTGAGCGTGTGTTCACTCTTGATTTTAAGAATGAACATCTTAATGTCCATCTGAACAGTGCAACCTAACAACTATTTTACATTAATCTCAATTTTGTCATCCATTTTAGTTTAAAACTCAGCATGTGACTCCCTCTTCCATAAATCTTTGCAAGTTTTCTAATTGTGGAAATTATGGAAAAATAAAGTGTTCCCTGATACACACCCACATCCTGCTCAATTTTGAACAGATTAAAAAACAATTAGTCGGAATTCACAGTATCTGTTCCTAGAGCTGAGGAGTATTTTGGAGCACATTTTTAAAGTATCATTGGGAATAATACATTGATAAAATATTTTTATCTGTAGTGGTAACATACTTACTTAGTTCTTTACAGTTTAAGAAACACCTTCACATATGTTATTGCATTCTAGCCTTGAGACAGTTTGAAAGGTAGACATTATTGTCTCTGTGTTGTAGAAAAGCAAGTCAAGGCCTAAAGAAATTAAGCATTTTGCTCTAGGTCTATAGCTGCAAATACCTAAACCCAGGTCTTCATGCTTCAAATTAAGTAGGCTAATTTTTTAAATTTAATGAACTACTATCATCTTCCTGCCTATATGCTAAATCTTCCTTTCTCCAGACAGATCTACTTTGAAAGTAAATTATTATAGAATATGGGAAGAGCATTGGGTCCTAAATGTGATAGAAGGGTTATCATAATGTGGGTAGTATTTCCCTTGTCACTTAACCTTAGTGTTACTGTCAAAGCCTAGATTTTCTGTTGCTTCTGTAAGAGAGTGTTGCTTTTTCTCCATAGCCAAGTTGGTTAAGATAGAGTGTCCCTACTTGAGGAAGGCAGGTCATACAAAGCAGACAAGATTCTGACAAAAAGGACAACTCCAGCAGGATCCAGAGGGTGATGGTCTCAAAGAAGCCAGGTTGAATAATTGTATTTAATTTAAGGATAGCATCTTGAGCTGAGGCGTGGCTGTAGGCATATATTTCTGCATGAAACAGTCATTTCTGGAAAAGTTTGCTGTAAAGTACAGCCTGTTGTAAGAATTAGCTTTTTGGCCAAGTTTTTAATTAGCATCAAAGTTTCTTAATGGGAGATTACATAATAATTAAAACCATGAGCTTTGAAGTGAGACTTGAGTTGAAACATTGGTTCTTGTACATATTGTATGTGTGGCCAGTCAAAAGCCACCTTACTCTCTAAATTCCCCTTTTTTTCTTAAAACAAAATAATGGTGGGTCATCGGTTGGATTAAGATAATTGTGTATATTAAAATAGATAATCACAACATAGTTTACAATAAATGTAAATGATAGTTTTTGTTCAAACTTATATCTCTATATACAAATATTTCTTTCACTTTTTCTATCAGTCACATTTTCTAATCTGTCTTCAGACAATTTATTGAACATTGCGAGGTGTAAAGACAGCCTTTTGCAAAAACAGAGTAAGTGGTTATTTGCATGATTAGAAAACCAACCTAAATTTTCTTACTACTCTTGTTTGCTTTCACTATGTAAAAAATTTTTAATTTTACAATTAGCAACAAGATTTAAAATGAAAATGTTGCCCCCTTTCACTTAGTCTCAGAAGGTAAAACAACTGATTAACAGCAAGGTATAAATTATTGATATAAAAAATTCTGATGACAAATTTCATGAGGCATTGGGGACCAAAGTAAAACACATCTGTAAAATTTGAAATAATGGACTCATTATATTGGCAAAGAAAAATAACTTTTATTATATTTATGCCTGTGCTTTTATGTGTAGTGAATCTATCCAAATTGTTTCAGTAAAACCTTAGTTGGGACTCATATATTCTCTGATGTGAATGTGGTGTCACAAAATTCCTTCACTTATTCACTAAGCACTGGGTGCAGGGACTGTTCTTGTTGGAGGGGAAATGCCAGAAAAGACCATACAGCTCCTAACCTTAAGGAATTTTCCACTGATGGGAGGATCAATTAGGCCACAAATAATTATTATTAGCAAAGAAAAACACTGGATAAAGGCTATTTTGTGTGCTTTAAAGTGTTAAATTTAAACTTTGATTTATTTTGCATCTTTAAATTGTACAGGGAAAACAATAACTCACTACTTTTACTATGCACTTTTATCCCATTTTATTAAGTGTCTGAAACAGCTGTTTTTAAAATTAGTCTTTATCTCAGCTCAAGCACTAAATTTTCCAGTCTTTTTCCTGAAGGTCTGCGTCATTTCCCCTTTATTACCACCAACATTTTTATGTCACTACAAGAGGAGTAATTTCCGACTTCCAGTCAAGATGGAGGTGTAGGTAGACTTGCTTCACCTCCCTGTGCAACCATAGAAATAATTACAACCAGATCTTAAATAAATAAATAAATAAATAAATAAATAAATAAATAAATAATACTCAGAGCCATCAGAAAATCGAGCTGAATGGATGTCAGACAACCAAGAATTTAAAGATGCCATATTCATCCAGATGGGTAGGATGGGCAGAGTAGCACAGATGGGGTGGAGAGGTGGTATGGCATTGACAAGTGGTGGCAGCAGCAGCAGAACAGATGTGGTAGATAAAAATTGGGAGAGGTAGCCTGGGAGCAAGTGATCCAAGCTCCAGACCAGACCATACAGCCCAGGGTTCCAGCACCAGGAAGATAAATCCCCATTATCTCTGACTCTAAAAACTAGTGGAGGTTGGGACAGCCGAAGAAACTACTGGATTTTAACTGCTTAAAGAGTCTGCATGGACTTAGCATGTACATAAACCCCAGGGCAGCAGCTGGAGGGGTACCAATTGCATACACGAAGTGGGTGAAGTGATTGGAAATGGAGCAAATGCAGGGCAGACCTTCAGAGGCCAGGCAGTTGTGTTGTCACCTCTCTGTGCTCCCGCCACAAGCAGAGCTGCAGAGAGATGAAGCAGATTGCTCCATGATGGCAATTATCCAAGGATCAGCCACACACAATATATAGGTGCCTTTGCTAAATAAGCCATGCTACTAAGACAGGAAGTAAAAGCAGCTCTACCTAATATACAGAAACAAACACAGAGAGGCTGCCAAATTGTGGAGGCAAAGAAATATGGCCCAACTGAAAGAACAGAACAAAACTCCAGAAAAAGAACAAAATGAAATGGAGATAGCCAACCAATCAGATGCAGAGTTCAAAACACTGGTGATCAGGATGCTCACAGAACTCACTGAGTATGGTGACAGCATAAGGGAAGAAATAAAGGTTATACTAAATGAAATAAAAATCCACAGGGCTCTTTTTTTCTTTCTAGCCAGTGCCAAGCCATGGGCATCTCTCGGGACAACTGGCACAAGCACCGCAAGACCAGGGCAAGAGGAAGCCCTACCACAAAAAGTGAAAATATGAGCTGGGGTGCCCTGCTGCCAACACTAAGATTGGCCCCCAATGCATACACACAGTTCGTGTGTGAGGAGGCCACAAGAAGTACCAAGCCTTGAGGCTGGATGTGGGCAACTTCTTCGGGGGCTCAGAGTGTTGTACTCGTAAAACAAGGACTATTGATGTTGTGTACAATGCATCTAACAACAAACTGGTCCGAACCAAGACCTTAGTAAAGAACTGCATCATGCTCATTAACAGCACACCATACCAATAGTGGTACCAATCCCACTATGCACTGCTCCTGGGCTGCAAGAAGGGGACCAAGCTGACTCCTGAACAGGAAGAAATTTTAAACAAAAAATGATCAAATAAAATTCAGAAGAAATATGATGAAAGGAAAAAGAACATCAAAATCAGCAGTCTTCTGGTGGAGCAGTTCCAGCAGGGCAAGCTTCTTGCCTTCATTGCTTCAAGACTGGGCCAGTGCGGCTGCGCAGTTGGCTAAGTGCTAGAAGGCAAGGAGCTGGAGTTCTTCAGGGAAAGTAAGGCCTGGAAAGGCAAATAACTCCTCCTCCTTCATTTCTTTCTTTCATAAACAAACAAACAAACTAGACTCCTGTAATAAAGATATTCATTCTGGGGGTGGGGGCGAAATCCTCAGGGAACCAACGGTGAAGGGAAGGAAGCCAGGATTCAAATCAATGATTTGAAATATAAGGAAGAAATAAACATTCAACCAGAACAACAAGAAGAAACAAGAATTCGAAAAAAATGAGGATAGGCTTAGCAACCTCTGGAACAACTTTAAACATACCAAAATCTGAATCATAAGAGTGCCAGAAGGAGAAGAGGAAGAGCAAGAAATTAAAAACTTATTTGAAAAAATAATGAAAGAAAGCTTCCCTAATTTGGTGAAGGAAATAGACATACAAGTCCAGGAAGCACAGAGAATCCCAAACGAGTTAGATCCAAAGAGGAAGACACCAACATACATCATAATTAAAATGCCAAAGGTTAAAGATAGAGAGAATCTTAAGAGCAGCAAGAGAAAAAGAGAGAGTTACCTACAAAGGAGTTCCTGTAAGACTGTCAACTGACTTCTCAAAAGAAACTAAGCAGGCAAGAAGGGACTGGCAAAAAGTATTCAAAGTGATGAAAAGCAAGGACCTACAACCAAGATTACTCTATCCAGCAAAGCTATCATTTAGAATGGAAGTACAGATAAAGTTCTTCCTAGGCAAGGTAAAGCTAAAGGAATTTATCATCACCAAGCCATTATGACATGTAATGGTAAAGGGACTTATTTAAGAAAAAGAAGATCAGAACTATGAACATTAAAATGACAACAAAATCACAACTATCAACAACTGAACCTTAAAAACAAAAACTAAGCAAACAACCAGAACAGGAATAGAATCACAGAAATGGAGATCATATGGAGGGTTATCAGCTGGGAGCTGGAAGGGGGAGAAGGGGAGGAAATGGTGCAGGAATTAAGCATAACTGGCAGGAACAAAATAGATAGGCAGATGTTAAGAACAGTATAAGAAAGGGAGAAGCCAAAGAACTTACATGCACAACCCGTGGACAGGAACTAAGCGTGGATTGCTGGAGGGAAGGGGGTACTGGACAGAGCGGGGCAAAGGGGAAAAAATGGAAACAACTGTAACAACATAATCAATAAAATATACTTTTAAAAGAAGAGGAGTAATTGCCTGTACAGAGCAGTCATAAGTATAAAGCTGTGTGGGGGCTCCATCCTTAGGGCTCTCCCTCCCAACCCACCACCATAGATGAGAATAAGTCTACCAAGACATGATCTGCTTGGGGAGGAAACGTGGCCGATCTCTCAAAGGAGAAGGGCCAAGACCCTTTTCCTCAATGGGCTTTTATTGGGCTTAATTTACACAGGAATACAGGTAAAGCTCATCAGTCATTGTCAGGCAGTAAGGCTCAAACAATAGATGACATACAAAGAACTGCAAAGGCTTATTCTGAGTCAGGGTCTGTTAGCTAAAGGGCTACAAAACTTTGGGAAACAAACTCATATCCTGCTCAGAACCTTATCAAAAAACTGAGAGCATTCTTAGCAAAGCAGGTTTCACAGGATTTTATGCATTCTTTCTTAGGCCTCATTGCCCCCAGGGAACCCACCCTTTCTACCACAGGGCTGCACCGTGCTCTGTCATTCTTTCAGGCTGAAGTCAAGCAGGGGAAGTAAGGCAGCCAAGAGATGAGGACACTTCTTGCAGACAGAATGAGGACTCAGGCTATGTCAAAGCTGAGGGTGAGGGTCCATCACCCCTTTTTGCTATAGCCCCCCAAGTCCTTCCCTGGGGTCTCCTGTGATTATGCCTGTTTTAGGTCATTCCTCCTTTGAGGAATCTTACCCATCATTGGTTAACCAACCATGCACTGGGGGCCAGGCAGGGTGAAGTAAAAGGGGCAGAGGCTGTGCCCTTGCCAGGGAGATAAGCTTTGTCTCCTTAGTGGCTTATAGTCCAAAGGTCGCTCACTCAGCCTTAGCCATGGGGCAGGGGGGGTTACAGCTTCTGAAACCAGGCAGGGTGGTTCCCAACATAAAGCCTTCAAATCAACCCTCTTTTTTTTTAATCTCCTTATCCATTCAGATGCAGTCAAGCCTTCAGAAAAAACAGGTTGATCAGAACTACTGTAAACATGTTAGGCTTTAAATACTAAAAAATAAATGGAAACATAAGCACTATAATACAAGTTTTCTAATTAAAACTGATGTTGACAATTATGTCCCAGTAAGGGGATGCTTTAGACTTTTAAAAGATAAAAGAATGAAGAAACCAATAATAATAATAATAATAATAATAATAATAAGTGGTGTTGAAGAATATTGGAATCAAGATCCTTGGTCCCCTTTCATGGATCACTCTCTTCATGTGAAATCAATGAGTCGCTCATCTTTCTATGAGTCAGACTTGTACTGATCTGATGTTTACTGACTGTTTATCAAACACAAAGCACAATCCCTAAAGGCGATAAAACCCAGCCCCCTCAGAGTCTGTTCTCTTTCCATCATTGTAAACTAACACCACAAACTCCAAGAGGGAAGATGGGGTGCCAATGGGTCAGTCTTTGTGTAAGAGGAACCTTGATCTTGACAGCTTACTAGATGAGAAGAAATCTGAAGTGAGTTATGCAGGAGAGAAAAAGTGGCCAACAAATGAGAAAAGATCCTTATGAAGAAGAGATTTGGGGTTGAAGTCAATCAAAGAGATTTGGTGTTAAAGGGGAGAAAATGGTGGTCATCTTCAAAAAGGAGCTCAAGACTTCTTCTTTGCATCTGTGTTCCTCTACCCACTGGGCTACAAGGTGGGGCAGTAACAGAGCCCTTGTGCAGAGGGTGGAACACCTGACATGACCAGGGAACCCTGTGCCCTCTGAGGGTCTGTTCTCTTTGTGATTCTTCCGCTCTTGAGAGAGACAATTTCACTTTTTATTATTTCTTTTTTCTTTCTTGGGAGGTCCCTATGCTGAGTGGATTTGGGGTAAGTAACTTAGATTTAACTCTAGTTCTCAGAGAGAAATGTCCTTTCCTTTTGTTCTTAAGAGCTTTCTTCCCTGGTTTCTTCTTTCTGTGCTGCTCTGTGCCATGAAACCCAGGAACCCAGGCAGAGCTTAGAAAAAAGGGACCAAAAGTGGGGTGGGCCTAATCCTGAGGAAGGCCATAAACCAGTCTGGAGCTTCTTCAGGAGGGAAGAACTTGTTCTGCCAGTTGCTGAGAATGTTAATCCTCTTCACTCCCCTCTCTATGAGGATTGCCTTAGCTAAAAAAGCTGCCTTGCTCAAAATTACACCTCCATCCAGGAACAACTCATGTTCACAGCAACTCATCTCTGACAATTCTGAAGGAAGGTCCCAGTTCCAGAGCTCCCCCTGGGGTCAGCTGAGGCTACTGAGCTCAGCTCCCTCTGCCCAATCCTGTTTCCTGCTTATCCCTCTGACAGCCCAATAGCACTCCCTAATGAATGCCCTGCACATTTTTTTTAAAAGTAGGAACCATTCTTAGCTTGAGAACTTAGCTTAGTTTACAAAAACATGTGACAAGCTAGATTTGGTCCCATGGGCTACAGTTTTGCCAACATTCACTCTATAACCACTTACGTAAATTGTTCATATGAGTTTACATCCTGTGCTGCCCATTTCCAAAGTTAAAATGTTTAAAGCAAAAATGCTAACACTTAAGTCATTGATGGGCAAACCAATAATGCCACCAACTCAGAACTATTAAGCAAAACCACCCACAATGGTAGTAGCTGAACACTCCCACTCTCCATACTGTATTTTTTTAATGAAATAAAAGGAAGACTTTGTTTTGCTGGTTTGAGGGCCATTCTTGGAGTGACATGTAAAATTCACATGGCAAAGGAAAATATTATTTAATGATTAGACGTGAAAGTTTGGAGCAGTGATAAAGCATGGTTTTCTGCAATTTCCTCATTTTGAGTTTCATGGAACCTGACAGCAGTCTTCAGAAAGAAGACATAATATAACATTCATGTGAATTGACGTTGAGGAGAAGTGACATGGACACGATGTGCTGAACTCGTGAAGGAGACCTCAGGCCACCCTGCCACTGCCCTACCCCTCAGCCACTCTGTAGTGATGAAAATGGACACTATGCCCCTGAGGCCCTCCACCTTCCCTCTCAGAATTCTAGAAGAACCGACAAGGGGACTGCCACCTTGAAGGCTGATACTCAAGAATGTGGGTGGAATGAAGCATGTGAGTGAGTGAACGGGGAGCTCAGAAACAATACCAAGTGGAACCGTCCTCCACTTTGATTTCGTTTACCTCCTCAGGTTTCAACATGAACTATGGACAGGAAGCATTTGTAACGGCTTATTTGACATTAATACCTAATTGAAGTTGACCTCATATGACAATATATTCTCTTTCTGGTTTTCAGGTTCTAATTAACTTCAAATCAAACAACTGATTTTTTTTTTTCATAGAGTACAGGAGCCAGACTATTGCATTCTAAATTAGAATTAAAATTTCCCAGAGGGGAGTATCTAGAATAGAGCTGTAAATGTAAGAAACATTCACCCCCATAGAGAATTTTTATTAGTTTATTTGAGCCAAATTGATGACAGTTGCCAGGAAGCGAAACCTCAATGGATTGAGAGAATGGTCCAGAAAATGGCAGTTTTACCACTTATTTTATACATTAGAATCAAAAGGCAAGACATAAGGAGGTTCCATGGTAGTCGCTGGTGACAGATGGGGTTGGGGAGAAAGCAAAGCTCAGGAGTAGTACTTCTGGGACTGATAAAAAGTAAAATGAGTAGACACCTACTATTTTAGTAGATGGGTACAGGATAGTGAACAGCAATTAACATAATAGGAATGATAATAATGAGGGGATTTGTGGTCTCCCCTTTGGTTGTGCTTTGAGGGGCCCAGAAAAAGGGAAATTACTTTGTTATTCCAAAGGCATGTTATCAGGTAGTTATCTTAGATGCAAAAAGACCAGACAGGCTCAGTTAAGGTGAAGGTTGACCCTTGTTAGGGAAAAATACTGCCCTAGGACGTGACTACCCACCATGAACTGCTTTTAGTTAGAAGGTTTTGATTTCAGAACATGCTATATGGTTACTTTAGGTCTCTGGGTTTGTAAGACCTGTCCTGCAGACCTCCCCTGAGCTTGTCAGGTTTAGTATGTGGCCCCTTGTCATCTGCAGAACGGTGATGTGATTCTTTCTTTTTCCCCCCTTTTCTCTTGTAGGTGTAATTTTTTTTAGAGGAATTCACTGTTAATCCTATAATAATATCTGAAGGAAAATCAGCGAAGATAGAGTAGGTCTGATTTTTCTAACCATAAACACTATCAGTTAGAGCTAGAAATAACTTGGGGAAACCATGGCCACAAAGACTGTGGTTAAACTAAAAATAACACGTCACAATTTGAAGGAGGTGGATGACTGTGGTTCAGACAAGAGTTTTTCCGTTATTGCAGGTTCTGAGGCAGAGGTCACTATGAAGTCAGCCACTGTGGTTTCTGACCAGCCTTCTCCCACTTTGCAGAGCACAGATGCTGAACATGATCCTCTTTCTTTATTTCATTTCTCATCCCCCCTCCAAACTCCCTCAGATTCCTTTTTCTGGGGTACCTGATTTGGCACCTTGTTCAGTTGAGGCTAAAAGATGGAGTGAGCATCAGGGCAGAAGGAGGAAGCAGGAAGGAGGAGTAAGAGTTGGGCTTCAGATAGGATTTTCTCTTACTAACGGCACCTAAACTTCTTTAGGCTCATGGCCTTGGGCAGCCTCACTTGGAGTTAAGAGATGGAGCAATTCCTCTGCTTTCGGGCTAAGTTGTCCATGTCAAAATACTACAGTCACTGAGCAAAATTCACTCCAGCCTGTGCTGGCTGGCACATAAGGCTTACAGTATTTGGTACAGCTTTGTGAATCAACTGTTCCATTGTTACTTAAACTAAATTTATTTTATTAAAGGGAAAAATGAATTTTGTGAAATAATAAAACACAAAATGTAAACTGATATAGCTCTACCACATCTCCCTTTGAGAATTTCAATGTGAATTGAGTAACCACCTCTTACAGGAAAGGGGACATGACTTGAAATAGAAATGTTGCCTGGTCATTCCATTTATGAAGTCCAGGTAATAAAAAAAGTGCTAAAACACAGGAGAAAACTGAGTTACAGAGCAACCCCGGAGATTAAAGAACAGAAGTCAGAGGCTTCTGGTGTCCACGCTGTCTTGCTTCCACACTCTAGGAAGCATAGCACTCTCACTGTGGTGAGACACTGCTACCCAGTACCCATCTATTTTGCTCACTAATCATTTGGGGGAAACAATGTGTCCAGACTAAACGCACGCACACACAATAGTGTGAAACTTCTCTTGTAGCTCAGGATCCATATGACACGGTTCTATGCAAGGAGATGTAAGAGGAGGTTAATAGTGGGTCCTTGGGAAGCCTTGTTTAAAGGAAGCAAACTCGGATCGGAGGCCTGTGCCCTTCTGCTCACCTTCCCCTTCTTTTATTATGGCAAATGTTTAGTGTGTCTATTTTGCAATATCACAGATAAAATTTTTTATATAAAGTAGCTATATTTACTTTTTAAAAATTATTAGCCCTGACTGGCATAGCTCAGTGGATTGAGCATGGGCTGCGAACCGAAGGGTCGCAGGTTCGATTCCCAGTCAGGGCACATGCCTGGGCTGCAGGCCAGGCCCCTAGTGGGGGCCACGTGAGAGGCAACCACACATTGATGTTTCTCTCTCTCTCTCCCCCCCTCCCTTCCCCTCTCTAAAAATAAATAAATAAAATCTTTAAAAAATAAAAATAAATAAAAATTATTTATGTACTAAATATTTCCAAAATTATTTTTGAGGTGGCCCACAGTGAAAAATGAAGATGCAGTAAAACTACAAAACCAAAAAATAAAACAGTTGAGATTCCTAAATGTGCTACAAAATAAATCTTGTAGTAAACACTAATACCAGAGAATCTGAACTAAGGAAACCTACTGCAACTGAGTGCAAAACTAAATTGTTTTAAAATATTTTATTTATTTATTTTCAGAGAAAGGAGAAGGAAGGGAGAAAGAAGGAAACATCGATGTGTGAGTGAAACATCAATTGCCTCTTGCTCACCCCCAACAGGGGAGCTGGCCTGCAACCCAGGAATGTGCCTTGACAGGGAATTGAACCAGAGAACTTTTAGTTTGCAGGCCAGTGCTCAACCCACTGGGCAACACCAGCCAGGGCCAAAACTAAATTTTGAACTTGCTATGAGCAAAGACATGAAACACCAGCAAACATTGATATGTTATATTATGCTCATTGTTCATAAATGGAAGCAAACAATTTGCCAAGAGTCCAGTTTGAAAGCAGTTGTAGAATATCAGTTACACAGCAGATTGTTTCTAAGTTATGTGCAGAATTACAAGCCTGAGAATTTGTTCAGTGCAGATGGGCCCTGGGTTCTACCAGTAACACAAAATGGACACCAAAAGTTGAAAACCAAACTATGTAATGAGTATTTTTTTATCTTACAGAATCTTACTAAATCCTCTGTAAACTCCCTCAAGAGCAAGTATTATTAATATTCCCATTTTAGAAATAGGGAAACTAAGGTGTTGAGAGGGTAGATTGCATGCAATTGACAGAGCTACTAAGGAATGGAGTTGAAAATTAATCTCAGAACCTCTGATGCAATGATGCACTTTCTTTCAGTTACTATACCAGAGATTTCCAAATGTAATGGTAATGATCAAACCCTTTTCTTAAGAAAAATCATTGAAACAGGCACCATCTACAAAACATGTGAGAGAAGAGCTGCTCTGACTGAAGTAGGGTGGGGTCCACACTCATGTTGCCTGGTTTCTTTTCTGAAGGGTCCTCTCCATGAGTAACAGGTTCCCAGAGACTCCAGCTTGAAGGCCCCAGGGATGCGTGGGGCACAGCTTGGAGCCATGGTGCTGAATGATACCACTCTTCAAGCCCAGGCTCTCTTGGATCTGAGAGCCAAGGTGATACAAGCAGATGGTCACAGAAGGAAGGATTATAATGGGATGGGTTACTCTTCAGAACCAGTTTAATTAACAGTGCAGATTCCTTTCTGTTCATATGGTCATTCTTTCTCTGAAAAGCCCAGGGCGTAATGCTGAATTATAGATCTCTGAAAGCATTCATTTGGAGACTTAAAGTCATAATTCTCAGATAATCTGACTCAACATGGGGTCAAGCTAAGCACATGGTTGGCATGTTCTAGAATCCGTGTCAATTTTCTCTTTTGGGTAATGGATTTTTTAGAATATGAAGAGTAAAAATTCAAAATTAGAATCACTGAGAGGATGCAGAAGAGGGGCTTCTGTAGTTGATTTCAAGTAATTCCATATGCTAAAGAGTTGAGGCTTATAGAAAGCAAGGTGGACATTTTATGGTACAAATCAGAGAATCTGACTTGTCTTTTAGCTGTATCACAGGTCCAAATGCATGTACATAACTCAGCTGATTTTCCAAGGTTCTGAGTCACAGTGCATGGAAAGAATGAAGTGGGCCTGGCCATCTTGAGGCCTGTAGTAATAGTTATGCTCCTTCACCAAGACTCCCTATAGGGAACCATTCCACACGGCATGGTGAATGTAGCCCAGCCCTATCAGAAAACAGACAGACATGAGTTGGCACACGGGAAATCAAACCCATAGATCAGTCTTCCTGTGGGGAATCAGGCCTTCATCGCGCCTAGGCTGTTATAAGGCTTGCTTTTGCTAAAGCAAAAGCAGAATTGTGGGAGTATATATTTACTGCATATCTTTAAAGCAACTTCCTAAAATCTATGCTAAACCTCCCAAGGACAAGTGTAACCAGTTCAACCACTTTTCCTTTGCATTTGCAAATGTCCTTTTTCTTTGTAGTAAGTAGCAACTCCCTCTCCTTTGTTTTCTGTAAAAGGCAACCACCTAAAGCGAAGCTGTGCATAGTAAATGAGGACCATCCTCGATGTAATGTGCCCAGAAAAGCAATAAAAGCCTGTCCAGGCAGGGGTTGGGGCCTTCTCTCACTCATACAGTGGCCATGCCATCCCTTTTTCTCCACAGGACTTCTGCAGTCTGTGTGAAGTTGCTCATCGTGTCCACAACACACGGACCTGCAGGCCAGGGTCTGCATCAACTCCCATAGTATGTTTTGTATTTAGCTGGATTAGTGCAGTTCCAGGTTAAATGAGATTATACTCAGTTCCTGGTTTATAGATAATTCTATGGAATTAATGTATCCTCATAGAAGAGAAAAGTAAAATCCCTTATTTTAAAGTCCTTTTGAGAGTTGCACAGCCCTAGGCAGAAGTTGAGAGTTTAAAAGACCTGCCCCAAAGGAGCATTCTTCGTTACCCTATCCTGATGGGAGGAGAGTACTTTTGATCAGGTATGTCCCAGAGTTCATCTGCACGAACCAAAATAAGGAATCACAAGTACTTTTACTAAAGTAATTAGTAAATTAGATTCCAGCCTGTGATACTGTCCAGGAGGGAAAGCACTGGAAAAACAAACAAAACAAGCACACAGAACAGCTATCTGTTGTCAATAAAGAACAGCCAACTGTACAGGGATTATGTTTGTTAAAGACTATGGGACTTTAGTTCCAAGATCTCCTGAATTACCAAGGCTAGTCATTTTGATGTGAGGACTCTCATGTCCTTTGAGATGTTAAGTATTTCTGTGAGGAGAAATGACCTGCTTTGGAAGACTGTCTGATTGTGAAAACTAAGACAGAGAGACTATATAGAGGGCTATTGCAATAATTCAAAGAAAAATAGTAAGGAATCCAATTATGGTCATGGAGTAAAAACAAAGGTGGGAAAGATATAAAATAGAGATCTTAGTCTGGGCATTAGAAAGGATCTTAGTGGAGAGGAATCAGAAAAATACACAAGACTCCTAACATACCAATTGAGGTATATAAGTCATAATAATTCAACACTATGAAGGGCTTTATAGACAAATATATTTGTACTACTATCTATAAGCTAAAGTTTATAAATAACCAAAATGTTCAATGATAGGGCAATGGGTAAGTAAACTATGGTGAGAATGAAGAGTATTGTTTAATGACCTGACTATATACCTAGACCTAGGAACCAAAAACTCCATCAGAAAACCTGAGGTCCATGCCCTTCCTGAGTTCACATGATTGCTTTCACCTCTCTGTTATTATGGAAGCCAAGGTTGCTAGACCTGGCATGGTTTCCAGGAATCTGGGACAAATGTGAAGGTGAGGCATGATTTGCCAATGGCTAGAGAGTTCAGGCCAAGAGTGATCTGAAATGCTGGTCCAGAAGAGCATCCAACCCAGTGCATCACTGCAGGGAGGCCGGGCATGGTGAGAGAGGCAGGGCCTGAGGATGTCAGGTCAACTGATCTCAGGAATAGAGTAGGAGGTGGACCATGAAGAGAGCCACTAGAGAGTTCTGTAGGTCTGTGGTCTCACTCATGGGTGAGGAGGGCAGAGTTAAGGACCCAACTGGTAAGAACAATCACAGTTTCTCCACCTAGGAAATAAGGTAGGGACTTCACTAAGCACTCACATGCTTTTCTTGTGCTTCTATACAATCCAGTTTCAGGGGGCACAAAGAGAATAGCAGAATTTCAGGAGAGGCATTATACTGAAGACAACATAACTGTATCTCAACCCTGTGCCAAAAGACTCTACCTTCCATGGCACTGAAAACAAGACAGACTAGAACTAGATGAACTAGAATCCTTTATGTAACTGTACTTTTTCATACTGTATTCCAGCCAATAAGCATGTACAAAGAATACATTTAGCAACAAAATAAGGACTTTGGGATGGTGCTGTGCACGCCAAGAGTACTGTGGTACAATCGTTGTGTGGTAATTGTACTTCTGGTCTTTAAAACTCCTTAAGGGATCCACATTTGCCTGCTGCAGGAAGGAGGATGCGGTCAGTTACACATGGTTCACTGTGATGTAAGAGGCGCTATGTGAGTTCTGGAGTTGAAGACAGACCAGGGCAACTTTACTAGCTATATGACCTCAGGAAAGTCATTTAATCTGAGTCTCAGTTTCCTCTTCTGTGAAATACAACTAATGGCACCATTCTCATCTTTCAGAATTATTGTGATGACCATGAAATATTAAAAATAAAACTCTTTAACAATCTATAAAAATAAATATAACTATAGTGCATTACATAAGAAAATATTCAAATAAGGTACCTGTTCCTGCCCACTACAGAGACTCATAAACACCACAACAGGTCCTAGGGTCAATATAACATGTAATGTTGATGATCCCCAAACCTATAAATCTAGCCAACCTTGCTTTATGTTCAAGGCCTTACTTATGTGGAAATCATATAAGCTTCAAGCTCAGAATATTGAAAACTTCACTCCTCCTGTGCTCTCTTTCATAACAAATATCACCATCCATCCAATGCCAAAATCTAGAAACTACAGAGAAGGGTTGTCTTGCTTTGCTCGCCCCGTTGTTCCACTTTGTAGTTCACTCCTACAATCTACTGACAGAAGTACTTGTATCCACCCCTGTCATTACTGCTTTAGTCCCCTTCTCGCTCCCTGTAACTGATCCTCTTGCCCCTGTTTATGACTACTTCCACGACTCACCCATGCTGTTGAAAATGGTGTCTTTCTAAATGTTAAGTTCAGTCATAACACTCTCCTACAGCTCTTCAGTGTCTTGCCATGGTTGTCAGTAAACACCTAGGCCCTTCATGATTGAACCCACCTGCCCCTAGAGTCCTGTTCATGCATCTCTCCTCCTGCTCCAGAACCCAGAGAGGCTGACCTGCAGGTCCCTGAGTGTGCAGCCATCTCCCCAGCTCTATGTAATGTCGGTGCTGTTCCTGACATGATCTTCCTACTCTTGCAGGTCTCCAAGGCTCAATTTAAATACCACCTCCTCCAGTAAGTTTTGAATGATTTCTACCTCACATCATCCCTAACATATACCCCATCCTAGGCTTTCCATCTCCATGGCCATACTCTACCATAACACTTCTCATACTGTATATATTTTCTTCTCTGTTTTCATTACCAGATGAGCTCCATAAAGGCAAGTACTGAGACTTGCATTTTCTTTCTAACAACTTGATCTGTGTCTGGCATAGTCCTGATCCTAGCCAGATGTGAAGAGTTGAAGAGATCCACCCAAAAGGAATCTTCTTTTGAATTCCTGCCTAGATAGAAGAAAGGTCTCTCTAATTAGACATGACCTTGAGGTTGTCCAGCAGATGGGGAAAAAAGTTCAGTCATTTAATTTTAGGCCCTCTCTTATACCAATGACGTTTTAAAGGAAGGTTCACAACCATCTGTTTATTCTTTAGATCTGAGCCTGAAGACCAGCCACAGCAAGCTGGCAAAGGTTCCTTTCATTAGGCTAAAGGCCAGAAGAGAAGTCAATGGGAGAGTTTTTTTCCAAGGCGCAGAGCAGAGCTAGCACCTCAAATAGGAGTGGCAAGGCCAAGGGAGTCAGAAAGGTCAGAGAGAGATCACTCCCTGGTGGGTTAGGCTCTGAACCCCTCTTCTAATCACAGTGGAAGAACTTCCTACCAACATTGTGAGCCAATACAATTCCCCTACCCTTGACCTGTCCCTGGGGAAGGCTCAGAGAAGGAGAATAGAAGCATTGAGCACTTACCTAGAAATCTACTCCTTGCTTTAAATTATAGAAGCCAACTTGACCACAATTCTTTCCTCAAAAATGATTCCACAGTTCATTAAAATAGTGACTTAAATAGTGTTAAAACTTGCCATGCCTAGGCACTATAGAGAAATGCCAGGAGCTGTGCTCCCTCGACATTTGATCTTGCTGGAGCCATCAGTGCCCTGGATGTGTGGTTTCTCTACTCACACACACTCACACTCCACCACTTTCCTGGTATCAGAAACCACATAAAAATCATTTTGAAAGTCAGTGCCCATTCTCCCAGTTTATCCTAGCAGAGCGGATAGGTAGCCTGCTTAGACCAACCAAAAAATAAAAAGGGAGGCAATTTTGTGAACGGCAGTATGTTTCACCTTTTCTTCTCTGTCAACTATTTTTCAGGCAGACAGGAGAATGAAGATGCCCACCAACACACATGTCCTTCAGCCAACAAGGGGTTCTTAGTCATCAAAGCATGCAAACTAGAAAAGTATGAATTCAAATTCCCTCATACATGATCCAACAAGTCTTGTGTTTGAACTTGCATTTATCCTACTTATTCCTAAAATTCAGTCACCGTTCTACTATGTAAGTGGCTTGTGACCAAAACAAAATTCACTCCCACAGGCAGTGTTCTTTGGCCATCAGTATCATAGAACATAGGTCCACTGAGGCTCTGCAAACCTTTCAGAATCAGTATTTGAGTAACATTGCTTAATTGTTAGTGATAAAACATAGTTATTTTTTCCATGACTTAACAAGTAGTATCTAAGAACCTGCATTAATTGCTATTTATTTCATAATCAGACACTAAATTTGGTTTGGTCTATATTCATTTTTAAATTATCTTCACTTCAAGGAATGATATATTGAAATTTGATAGTCTCTTTGGTTTTATTAATTGCCCCAGGAAATGGTTCCTCATGAATTTGCTGGGCTTCTTGATAAGTTTTCATGATTAATGATCATTAAAGGTTATTAAGACCTTAACATGATAAATATTAAATGTCCATGGTGATTACTGGCTTTTATTCAGAGTCATTTTTTCAGTGACAGATCCTGTGAAAGGTCTCTGGAGGAAAACAAAAATATCAAAGGCAGGCCTGCATCTTAATAGAACCCTTGCACTTAAACTTCTGATTTTCACTTAACAGTTTTCCAACCCCGTCCACCCCAGCAAGTGGGTGTGTGGGACAGAGCTTAGCACATTGTCACCAGGCAGCCTCTAGGGATGTTTTTTGGCCTTTTTATTTTGGTTTGCATTTTAGTTCTCCTGTGTTCTAGGTTTACTATTCTAAGTAGTCACCATGAGGTGAAAATGGGAGGGAAGGCAATTCTCCCACCTCTGAATTTTCCTAGACAATGAAAAGTTCACCTTCCATTGCCAGGATACAAAAGAAACAACACTGCCTTGTTAAGAAATAATAGTACATGCCCTGGCTGATGTAGCTCAGTGGATTGAGCATGGGCTGCGAACCGGAGGGTGGGCAATTTGATTCCCAGTCAGGGCACATGCCTGGGTTGTGGGCCAGGTCCCCCGGATGGGGAGCGTGAGAAGCAGCCACACACTGATAATTTTCTCCTCCTCTTCCCCTCTCTCTAAAAATAAATAAATAAAATCTTTATAAAAAATAAAGGCTTTTTTTAAAAAAGAAAGCGAATAATAGTATAGTGGTCTCCTGCTCCTTTGCATTTCAAAATCTTGTACCTCTTAAGTTCCGAGTAGGAACACGCAGTCAGTCAGCTTCAGGAAGCTGCGAACCCACAGCGGAACTGCCCAGGCCCCTTTCAATGCCAACAAGCCGAGGGAAATCCAAGAGCCAAAAAAGAAAGACAGGGATTATTTTTATTGTTCATTTAATGACACTTAAGGGGGTGAGGTGGGCAAGAGTGGGGAACAAATTGTAAGAAAATCTGAACTGAGTTTCATCATTCCTCAGAACTTAACAAAATCTTAAACCATGTTTGCCAGATTTGAGTCAATTTAAGGAAACCGATTATCACATCTTTCACTCAGAAGAGAACATATAGCTTAGATCCAACTAAGAAGAGTGAAGGTCAGCAGTTTCAATAAAGAGATACTTTCGAGATCTTTGTTCCTAAGATATTAGACATGTATTCTTATAATAATATCTTGAAAAAATGAAAGGGTAGATAGAAAGGAAGAAGTAACTTTGCCAAAACCTGGGATTCAGGTGCACAGCCACTGCAGGCAGGCTGCCCCTCAACGCCCCACCCAACTTCCCTCCACCTGACTTCCCTCTACCTGAGTATTCAAAACAGAAATAAAATCCAAGGTCAGAATGTCGGGAGTGTTGTTCAGAATGAGAAGTCCAGCCTCTGTGTTGCTGCCTTTGGAGATGTTTTCAGGAAAACTTTTTCTCTTCTCAGCATCACTCCCTTCTGAGAGCCTGAGACTTGACTGATTTATACCCATCACAAAACCAGAACTAGCTCAGTATCATGACACAGAAAAATCATAAGTACCTTGGGATAAATGTGAGAAACAGGCAGTTCCTCACCAGCTCCAGAATCAAAGTTCTTTTCTAAGACATCGTGGGAACTCAGAATATCTTTCCCCACAGAAATATGTTAGATTGGCCCACAGAGCCAATGGCACCCATCACAAAGCCATGCTAGTGCTATCCTAACAATGTTCTAGAACTTAACATCATTGCTTCTGAGAAGACACATCGCAAGTCTCAAATGCAGTTGCAAGAACCACAACCCTCTCGCTTTTCCAGTTCAGTGACAAGATCTCCCCAGCTTCCAACTCTAATCCTGTTGAGCCACAGGAGGACCATCCCCAGTGCATGGGACACCAGTCCCAGCAAAGGCTGGTATGAGGGTGTTGGGTGGGGGTGGCACTTGGATCCTGTGAGGCAATCAGTATTTGCAGGATGGGGCTTGCTGAGCAGAGGCCTCCTTCAAAGGAGGAGCATATAATAACCTCCAGAAGCTAGAATCATAGAGCCAAGCCCCAGTGAAAGCTTCAACTGGGATTCTATAGGAAGAACCCCACTGGTTTTGGTGGAGGCAAGAGGGGGACTTTGGTGGGGAAGGAGGTAGACAGAACAAGATGGAGAAGGGAGAGAGAGGCATGTAGTGGAACAGAGGTTTTAAGAACAGTTACATTTTGGGGTAGTAATTTCAGCAGGGCCTCCTTCAGAAGCCCAAGGAGAATCTTGCTCTAGTTAGCTATACCACAGGTCCAAATGCTTATGCATAGCTCAGTGGTGCACTGGAGCAGCCTTCAAGATTTTCCATTGCTGTCTTGACTGGTGGACACCCCTTTAAATGAACCTTGCTGATCTGTAGTTCAGACCCACAATTCACCTGGGGCCCAGGGTACTACCCCAGGTACCTCAGGGTAGCTCTGATAACCATATCCTTCCCTTCCTGTACTTTGACTAGGGTGTCTCAGCTCAGCACAATGTCAGCTTTTATTCTTTTGGCTCAAGCAATGGAGGAGCAGGTCAGAGATGCTTCTGCTTTCAGAGCTAACTAGCCCCTGGTCAATTTCTAAGAACATATTCTATAACCAAACCCCTACATCCCTGTGGCCAGGACAATGCAAATATTTCTCTGTTTTTCCTCTCTAATACCAATGACCCACTATATGCTGGACTTACCAGGGTCTTGAGAAAACAAGAATAATTGCTAATGGTGGTAGGTGGACTTCTCAGTGAAAACACACTTTAATGTAGTGTGGTAATTATTGTTATAGAAGCAGTTGGAATTGAATGCTATTGGACCAAGAGGAGGGAATAAATAATTCTTCCCATTCCTGTGTTAGAGATCTAAAACAGAGCAGAAATGATTTAAAACCATGTTGAGTGCACACAAATTGAACCACGTTATAGAGATACCACAAGAGCACGTCTAGGTTATCCTGCAGCCACCAATATCAAAGGCATCACAACTCCCTATCCAGTTTGGACACATTGCCAACTAACTTAAACAGACTCCCCCAGATGCCTATTCACACTGCCTCTGAGCCACGTGGTTTTCCTTTTCACGTCCAGCCTGCCCGTGCTCTCATCTGGGGGATGCCATGTGACAGGAAACCTGTTTTGGAGAGTGGAGGACAAGAGCAGTGACAGTCGGATATACTGGGCTCCACCTGACAGCTCTGTCCTGGGCTTTCTTTTCTGGTAGACTCTGAGGTGTGTTGACTAAGCACTTAGGAGGTGTGAGAATCAGGCAGCTTATTTTAACCTCTGTTGTTTAGCTGCCTCATAATCAAAACGGGGATTTCCTGACCTTGTGGATTTGTTAGGAGGGCTGTACTCTGTAATGCAAGGCATACTGCCTGGCAGAGACGGGCTCTGAGTAACTAGAAACTGCTCGCTCTATTTGCCCCTTTTCCCTAGAGGCCCCCCTGGGGGAAGAAATTTCAAAGTGGCTTCCTCTGTGATTCTCAGGAACTCCATCTCTCACAGCCCATGTTCCAGACCTGCAGTGCCCCCCCCCCCCCCCCCCCCCGTCTATGGGCCCCAGAGAGACATGTGTTTATGAAATTACCCATCAGGGTTTGTTCCACACTGTCCAGAGCCTGACACCAAGAGATGTCACCAGATGGTTTCTCCCTTTGCCGGGGAGTCTCTAGGATTTCCACGTCTAACTCACCTTCACTGCTACCTGATGCCACCCTTGGGGTACTGCTCCCTGCAGGCGCCATGCCCACCAGCCAGACCTGTGGCTCAGCCTTCCTTTCTGTTTCTCACGGCTGCTCCGGTGTTTGATTCTGCACCAGAAGGACTGTAGCAAGGGGAGGGCTGGACACGGGTGCACAAGGCCAGGCTGTCTCTCAGTCAAATGCTGCTCCTGATGTCCCTGCTGGACAACCTTCCACTGCCACATCTAAATCCGCACGGCTGCAGGGTGCAGTCTTTGGGATGGAGCAACATGTAAAGAGACTAGTTTGTGGCCTGTTTTCCCCTCCCTGTATTGTTCTTTCCTTTCCCCACTTTCAACCAGGAAGTAAGCTCTGATCCTACAGTCTTGGTGTAGCAGACGGTGGCTTGGAGTGTGTTTCAAAGATGGAGGAGGGAGAGGCAGCCCGCAAGTCTCCCCAAGTTTTGTTTTTTAATGCTAAACCTTTAAGAAAACATATACAGGATTTGAAAGCAGTGAGAGGAAGAAGTTACAAAGAGAATGCCTTGAAGAAATAAGGATTGCACAGGCTTCCCTCTTGCTTCCTGACTTTCCCTCCAAACTGGCAAATAGAGGCCCAGGCAGGGGGAAGAGAGAGACCAAAGGCCTTTGGCACCTGGGTTAGAATCCTATTGCTGTATAAACAATTACCACAGCCCAGCAGCTGAAAACATTCCTTAGCTCCCAGCTCTATAGATCCAGCATGTTCTAGTGCTACCGTTCACCATTCCATTTGTCCCATACAGTGTGCTAGTCTCTGCTCAGAGTATCAAGTGGCTGAAATTAAGGTGTCAGCCAAGCTGAGTTCTGCCTGGAGACAGGGAAACCTTCTTCCAAGCTCATTCAGGTTGGCCGAGCTCAGTTTCTCGCGGTTGTGGGGCTGAAGCCCATGTTGTCCTGCTGGCTGTCGTCAGGGCTGCTCTTAGTCTGTCTTCAAGCCAGCAAGAGTGTGTCAAACCCTTCTCATGCTTTGAATCTTTGACTTTCTCTTCTGCCACCAGCTGGGAAAATCACACTGTTACTAACAGACTTCTGTCATTAGGTCAGGCTCACCTGAATATTCTCCTGAATTTAAGATCAACTGATTTGGTACTTCAATTACATCTTCAAAATCCCTGCACAGCAGTATCTACATTATCTTTTGTTGAATAACTAAGGGTATGTGTACTCTTAGGACTAGGTTCTCAAAGGCCATTCCAGAATTCTTCCTACTGCAGTCCCAGAGCAAGGAACGAACGCTTCTTCTGAGCAGCGCCACTAAGGCCTTTGGAAGGAGTGGCTGGGTGATGTGCTGACACTCATAGGATTCTAGGGGGCCTGGCAGAGATTCTCACATGCCCTGGGCTTGGCATGAAATTAGTGCAAGAATGTCAGATTCCCAATGCTGAAGCCACCATGCGGAACTGGACAACAGACGTCTGAGAAGTGACCATCTGTAATCATACTTTCAAAATGTGGTCCTGTGTCAAAGCTTAGACTGCAGTCACAAATTAAATTGAGTTATAGAAACGAGTGACAGTGATATTTCTTACACATCCACAAGATAGCAGTGGGAGACCTTAGTGTCTCCAACACTAACTATAGTGCCTGATACATTTTTTCATAATTAAATGAATGAATGAACAAAGGAATGAAACTAGTAATTATCTGTAAGTATTCACAAGATCTACCAGCTTCTTGAATCAAGCTTTCTTTCAGGTAACAGGAAAACAAAAACAAAACAAAAACACATTAGGGCAGCTCTTTAAAAAAGTGTGCTTGATAAAAAGCTATTGTGTATTATTTTTTTAAATAATTCTTAATATAATTGGAAAAATGCTAGATACTAGTGGTAAATTGGTTTCTTTCCTGCAGGATTTTTTTAAAAATGCCAATGTACATTATTATTTTTTTAGTGGGATAGCATGTGCAGCCTTTCCAAAATTTATTTGATGCAAAGAACCCCCTTTTTTTGTAAGTGTCTCAGTAATGATGAGATAAGTAATGCAGCAATAATAAAATCTCAGTGGTTTATGAAAACTGCTTTGTTTCTTGTTCACTTGGCAGCTACTAGGTGGCTATAGCTCTCATCGACACCTTTTTCACTGTTGGATGAAGGCTAAAGGGCAGCTCCCATTTGGGCCATTGCTGGACTCATGGAGGAGATAAAAGGGAAATGGGAGAACCTTGTGATGGTCTTAAGGCTTTTGCCAAAAGTGGCCCACAGAGTGCTATCTGCCATTTCATTGGCTGAAGCCAGTCACTTGGCTGAGCATGCCGCAAATACGGAGAAGGTGTGTCATCCTTCCACAGGGAGCATTTAGCAATTCTGGTTCTAAATGCTGTGTGGAACACCTTTTGAAAAACCTTACCTTAAGAGTACATACCTTGAAAATCACTCTGGGCTTGGGATACCCTATATTTCTTGTGACAGAAAGGAATCAGAACCATGGGGCAGTGCAAAATTAGACCACGTACAAGTCTTGCAGTTCATCTCAAATCTGTTATATTTGTCGTTAATACTTTTCTTTCAATTTGACAAAAACAGTAAACAAAAGAAAATAATATAACTATCCAAAATTTCACCGCTTTAGCTTAATATGCCTAAATATTTTTAAAGAAGACAAACATTAAATCTTCCATTAACCATTGCCTAGAAATTCTGGTGTGCACATATCCAAGAGCAAATCTAAACCTGCCTGCTTTCCTTGGAAGGGAACAGGGTTAGATTTTTTAAAGCTGGGAATGGGATGGGGCTCCATGAGCCGCAAGATAATGTTGGCCACCAGATGCCTGTCTCTTCACACATGAGGCTCATTATTTCTGATAGGGCTGCACTCACTTGGCCCTGCCTCTATGTCACAGCAGATAGGTCTGGATGACTTGATGAAAAGCAAACAGTTTTGTCTAAATAACTACCTGACTCTGGGCTATAGCTGAACCAGTAACAAAGCTGGTAAAAGTCTTCCAAATCCAGTGACAGAGTATTGCATTCTCTTGCTAAAAACAAGAGGATCCAAGAGATAAAAAGTGCAAATCTAAGTTAATGATTGGGAATTTCTTTTCTTTTTCTACTTCTTGCCCTCACCTCCTGTACTTCTGAACTGGACAAGGGATAGAGATAACTTGCCCCAGTTAAGAAAAAAATAAAAACAGGTAGGACTTCTGGCCAAGATGGAGGTGTAGATAAACACATTGTGCCTCCACACACAACCAAAAGAAGGACAACAACAAATTTAAAAACAAAAAAACAACCGGAACTGACAGAAAATTGAACTGTACGGAAGTCTGACAACCAAGGAGTTAAAGAAAAAAACACTCACCCAGACCAGTAGGAGGGGTGGAGACGGGCAGCTGGGTGGAGAAAACTCGCAGCAAAGTGGTGGCTATAGGACAAGGGTGGGCAAGGTGGTGGCTGGAGGACTGGGTGGTCCCAAATTCCCGCGCAGATAAACCAGGAGGAACAATTGTGGAGCAAGATGGACACGCAACCCAGGGTTCCAGTGGGGGAAATAAAGCCTCAAAAACCTCTGACTGAAAACACCTGTGGGGGTCAAGGTGGTGGGACAAACTTCCAGCCTCACAGAAGAGTTTGTTGGAGAGACCCACAGGATTCTAGAACATACACAAGCCCACCGACCTGGGAATCAGCACCAGAAGGGCCCACTTTGCTTGTTGAGTAGCAGAGGAAGTGACTGAAAACTGGCAGAGACTAGAATAAGCAGCATTGTTCCCTCTCAGGCCCCTCCCCCACATATAGCACCACAATGCAGAGACGTGGGTTTCCCTGCCCTAGTGAACACCTAAGGCCCCACCCCTTACTACATAACACGTGTGCAGAGACCAAAAAAAAAAAAGGCCTGAATGAAAGAACAGATCAAAGATCCAGAAAAAAATATAACTAAGTGATGAAGAGATAGCCAACCTATCAGATGCACAGCTCAAAACACTTGTAATCAGAATGCTCACAGAATTGGTTGAATATGGTTGCAAAATAGAGGAAAAAGTGAAGGCTATGAAAAGTGAAATAAAGGAAAATGTACAGGGAACCAACAGTGAAGGGAAGGAAACCAGGACTCAAATCAAGGGTTTGGAGAAGAAGGAAGAAAAAAACATTCAACCAGAACAGAATGAAGAAACAAGAATTCAAAAACAGCCCTGGCTGGTGTGGCTCAGTGGATTGAGCACCAGCCTGTGAACCAAAGTGTCGCTGGTTCGGTCCCCAGTCAGGGCACATGCCTGGGTTTCAGGCCAGGTCCCCAGTAGGGGGCACGTGAGAGGCAACCACACATGGATGTTTCTGTCCCTGTCTTTCTCCTTCCCTTCCCCCTCTCTGAAAATAAATAAATAAAATTAAAAAAAAAAAAAGAATTCAAAAACATGAGGAGAGACCTGGGAACCTCCAGGACAACTTTAAACATTCTAATGTCTGAATCATAGGGGTGCCAGAAAGAGAAGAGGAAGAACAAAAAGTTGAAAACTCATTTGAAAAAATAATGAAGGAGAACTTCTCCAGTCTGCCAAAGGAAATAGACTTTCAGGAAGTCCAGGAAGCTCAGAGAGTCCCAAAGAAGTTGGACCCAAAGAGGAACACACCAAGGCATATCATAATTACATTAGCCAAGATTAAAGGTAAGACTAAAAAGAGAATCTTAAAAGCCGCAAGAGAAAAGGAGACCGTTACCTACAAAGCAGTTCCCAAAGTACTATCAGCTGATTTGTCAAAAGAAACTTTACAGGCAGGAAGGGGCTGGAAAGAAGTATTCAAAGTCATGAAAGGCAAGGACCTACATCCAAGATTACTCTATCCAGCAAAGCTATCATTTAGAATGGAAGGGCAAATAAAGTGCTTCCCAGATGAGGTCAAGTTAAAAGAGTTCATCATCACCCATCCCTTATTATATGAAATGTTAAAGGGACTTATCTAAGGAAAGGAAAACAAAAATATGAACAGTAAAATGACAACAAACTCACAGCTATTAACAATTGAACCTAAAAAAAGAAAACAAAAACAAACTAATCAAACAACCAGAAAAGGAACAGAATCACAGAAATGGAGTTCATATGGAGGGTTACCAGTGGGGGAGTGGGAGGGAGAGAGAGGGGCAAAAGGTACAGAGAATAAGTTGCATAGATGGTAGATAGAAAATAGACAGGGGAAGGTTAAGAATAGTACAGGAAATGGAGAAGTCAAAGAATGACCCATGGACATGAGCTAAAGGAGTGGAATGTGGGTGGGAAGGGTGTGCAGGGAGGAGAGGAATAAAGGGGGAAAATGGGACAACTGTAATAGCACAATCAATAAAATATATTTAAAAAATTAAATTGAAAAAATAAAAACAATAAGTATGCTAATTATCAATCAGCTAAATTGACAGGCTGATAACTGATCCCAAATTTCACTCTCCTGGTTGCAGCCTAAATGCACATCAGATTTTTCATTGACAATCCCAATAACACTTCCATCCCAAGAAACCCACATCTCACATTTCCAGAGTAAGGATCATTCAGGGAGCTCCACTCTTTAAGAAATACCATCATACTCATGACCTGAAGCTCTGAACCACTCAATGCGATAAGAGAGCCACTTTTGAAAGCAACTTTAAAAATGTGATCATAGCTATTAGACTCTCACTTGTCATTTCTTCTACCATTCACTAAAGTCCCTTCATTCAAGGGATTTTTTAATACACACACACAACATATACACTTACACATCTAAGTTAAAGCACGTAGGTATACCTATATCTATATCAATAGTTTTAAATTCAAATAGTTACAAATTGATTTCTACAGAAACCATGTTTGAAATACTCTATTGAAACAAAATATTTAAAGGTGGTTTCGACTAATGCCCTGTCAAAGAGCCTGTAACTGGCCCAGGGACTACTCTCCCCTGGGCCATGTATTTTGAACAATAGAACTAAGACGACGTGTATTTTCATCTTTGCCCCAAGATCTTTTCTTCATGGACAACAGGGTGGGCCCGGGTTTGACTGCCTGAATGAAACTGCCCTTATTCTCAGCCATGTCTCACCTGGGCTTGTAGCCCACGCAGCAGGTGGATATGAGGGATGTGCTAGGTCTTCAGAAACGTGCAGCTAGAGAGGTTGTGTTTCAAGCCCCTTAAGGGGATTTATGCAAAGTAAGTTGTTTTACACTTCTTAAAACCCAGCAGAGGGTTCACAAAACAGTAACTCACCCTCTTTCCTCCTCCACATGGTCTTTATAATAGTCTAATTAACTTAAATGGTTTTGTTGGCTAAATCTATAATGAAATGTAATAATAACCTCCCACTAACTTATAACTTAAAGGCACAGCTAATCATCTTGAAACATCAAGCCCTTTCTCAACTTGACACTTACTATAAAACTGTCCAGAGAAATGGAATATGATATTTTATTCTTCGTCTAGGTCATTAAGAATATATATTTTAGTTATAGCTTTGGCTCAGTGTTATAAATTACTTTTCCAACTTTTCATAATACCAAAGAACGGGGGGAAATTTAAAGAAGGAGCAAAGGCTAGGGCTGTGTCAAGAAAAAATTCAGACGTGAGCAAACTTGACCGGCAAACAGGTACTCCAAGCTGAAAAGAAAATTATTAAATGTTATCAGTTTATAAATATTTTAGCTGGAAAGTTTCACATTTCCCTTTTACAAAACTGGTCTTTAAGAGAATGTGGATCTAGTTGCCTAATTGCATAAATCTTAACCTAATTGTAAAGGAAATGCCACCCCCTTCCACCACCCTCTAAACCCATTTATGCAAAGTAAAACTTGGACAAATTTATAAAGCATCTCTTTTTTAATTTATAGACAAAAATTTACTATTAAGAGTTCTGCAGCTTCAGGAATGCAGAGGTCATTCTCTAAGAGACTAACAAAGAAAACATCTGTCCTGCTGGGAAATAATGGCCCTTTACTGAGATAGATAAGAATCTGTCTCACCCTTTCCTCACACCACCGCAGATGAGGCTCACTCATACCCAACTAGAAATCAGAAGAGGGGCTTCTCCAACATTTATCACAAATCCAAAAATCTACTTTTGTATGTGCTCATCTTCTTTGTTCTCTCCTTTGGCAAGGAAACAAATGTTCCTGCCCCTGTGAGTATCTCCTCTTATTTTTCTGAACCTTCACAATGACATCACTTCTGCCATTGCGTCTTTTCCCCTGCGTCTTCTGTTTGTTCTTTTCCCCTAGATGGTTCTATCATCATATAGACATGCTCATGTTTTTATGTTCAAAAAACGAGTAACAATAACAAATAAAACAAACTCTTCTAATCCCATAGAACCCTCTCTTCCTGACTCACTGCTTTCTGCTTCACAGCAAAACTTCAAGTGTGTATCCATTCACTGTCTCCACTCCCTAAACCCCTTCTCTCCTTCATTCTACTCTAATCAGTCTTTCATCTACACTCCACTGACTGCTCTTGCTGGGGTCACTGACAAGCTGCGTGCTGCCCAAGGATCATGGATCTGCCCTCATCTTACCCTAACTCCCAGGAACTTTCAGAGAGGTGACCACACCCCCATTCTTCAAGCGTTTTCTCTTTGGGAGTCAATGACTCCACACTTTCCTCATTCTCCTTTGGTGTTGCTGCCAGATTCTCTTCTCTGTCATATGCTCTGTCATAGAAACTCTTCTTGGTCCAGTTTCTAATGTTAGATGCCTCAGAATTCAATCTTTCTTTTCATTTTCCCCCAGGATTAAATACTAGTAAGGTGCTAGTGACTCAGGAGTTATCAATTAGGATTCACACTGCAAATAACCAAAAATCAAACTCTGTCTTAAGTAATAAAGGGGGGGTTCTCTGGCTTACATAACTGACAAGTCCAGAAGCAAGGCAGTCTTCAGGGCTCAAACATGTCATCAGGGGACCAGTTTCTTTCCAAGTCTCTGTCCTGCCTTCCACATTACCAGCTTCTTCCTTCAGCCATTGTCCGTCATGTTGACAAAATGGCAGCCACATCTCAGACTTGAGAGCTTCAAATCATGATGTCCAAAATGAGAAAACTTGATTTACAGTAGCTTTCTCAGTGCTCTCAGGAAACATTTTCTCTTAGACAATCCCAGAAAATGAGACTCTACATGTTCCATTTGTCCAAATTTTTCACATAACTACTTCTGATTTGGTTCCTTTAGATTGGGTAATGCCATGTACAGAGTGACTTAAATCTAAGTTACCTGAATGAATAATAATGATTTGGAAGAGGAAAGATTACCAGGAAGAGGCAATTCCCTCCAAATAATGTGGGTGACACACAGTGGTTGTGGGAAAGAAAGAATGATGGGAAATACCTAGACATCATATCCAAAATTATGCTTTATTTCTGATCTCTTCTCTGAATCCTAGACTTAAATATTTGGCTGCCTACTTGACATCTCCTTGTGACATGATCAAACTAACGTTCTTGACTCTTTCTTATTCCCATCTGCCCACCACTAAATTTGATTTCTTCTCCAATATGCCCTTAAGGGTAAATGGAAACTGTATCTATCACTTTGCGAAACACCTAAATTGAGATGTTACCTATGCCTTCTTACTTTTCCTTACCCTACAATCTAATCTGCCAAAAAGTCCTGCTGGTTCTATCCCGCCGTTATATGTTGGAGCTATTCATTCCTCTGTTTCCCTCCACCGCCACCTCTAACATTCAAGCCGTCATTACCTCTTACCATCTACAGATGCTCCCAACTTATGATGGGGATATTTCATGAAAAACTCATCATAAATTGAAAATATTGTAAGTTGAAAATGCATTTAATATAACCTACAAAACATCATAGCTTACCCTAGCTCACCTGAAATGTGATCAGAACACTTACATAGCCTACAGTTGGGCGAAATCATCTTACTGATGCTGCCCAGCATCACAAGATAGTATCATATCACATATCACTAGACTGGGAAATGCTCAAAATTTAAAATTCAAAGTGTGATTTCTACTGAACGCATATTTCTCTTGCACCATAGTAAAGTCAAGAAATTTTAAGTGGAACCATCATAAGTCAGGGGTTGTCTGAACTGCAACCACCAACCGTTGATCTGATTCCTTTCTTGCCATTCCATAATCCATCCTATGCTACCTCCAGAGTGGTCTTTTCAAATATAGGATCATTACTTTTTTAAGTCTCTTTAATGTCAATGCTTTTTAAAAAATCCCTTCAGTGGCTTTTTAATCTACTTAGATAAGAACCTAGGCTCCTCAAGTGGAAGCCCTACTACATCTGGCTTGTGCCCTCCTCTTCATCATCATCTCATACTACTTCCCCTAATTCTCTACATTCCAGATAGGCCTTTCTTCACATCCTGCACATGGTCAGCTAGGATCTCCTCTCACTGTTGAACTCTTAGATCCCAACTGCCTGTTTTTTGACCATAACTTCTTGTCCTTTGAGTCCCCTCACTCTACTATTTCAGTCACTCCTTATTATGTTCTTCAGGCCCTTGATTTTCCTGATCCACAAGTATATTAGTCACTCCTCCCCCACCTGAAGTTCCTTCCTATGCAGCCAAGACAACACAGAAAAAATTATACAACCATGCAAAATACTACTGCCATTGTCTGGTATGATCTTTGACCTTAATTATGCCCAGCATGCTATTTGACAATCATACATCTCTCTAGACAGATCCTCTCTTAATCCCTTTATAATTGTCATCAATCCTCAATTCAATTTCCACTCGCATCATCCAGCTTCTTAAACCTCAGAAAAAATAGTCTCCTTTAGTCTGCTGCCCTTTTACTCACAAAATAAGATGCCTCTCTATCCATTTTTAATTGTTTCTTTCTTATCTCACAGAAAGAGGCCTTTTAGTTTGGATGATTTCTGCTCTAAGTACCAAAATACTAAAATAAGTGTGATTTAAACAGCAGGGACATAAAAACCTTCACAAAACAAGAAGTTTTGTTTCTTGCTTCAGGGTTGGTGCAGTAGCTAATGTCAAAAGCACCCACCTCCTTGCCCCTTTCTACTCTGTGATCTTCTCATTGGCCTTCACCATTAGGCATCACTTCCTCACTCAACATAATCCAAAGGCAGAATGGCTAGTAGTGATATCTTTACATGTATCTCTTTTACCAGACAGAAAATCTCCTCTAGGAGCAAGCATGTAGACTATACCCAGGGTCCATGACCAGGATTGGATCACACGTATTATGTGCTGGGAAATGTTTAACCATCAGCTCCCCATGAAAATGCAAATAACCCCCAGTAACTTCTCTGCAGTCAAGACCTCTTTTTGTTTTAATTACAGATCTATGTCTTCTATACATGTGCACAGTGATATTTTCAAAGCCTCTCCAAACTATTTTTTTTTAAAATATTTCCTCCAAAAGCTACAGCTGCTTGATGTCCATGATTGACATCAGTTATCCAGATCAGATTGTTGAGAGTCACGTTACATTCTTCATTTCCTCTACCCTCATTCCGGTGAAAGCCCATTGTGAATCTTCCTCCTTAAATACCTCCCAAATCCTTTGTTAGGTGCTGGGTCCATATTCAGGAACTTGTCACCCCTTTCTAGACACTGCAGTAGCCCTGAATGTTCTTTGTGTCTCAAGATCATCCTGCACACATTTAATCTATATTATCCAATTTTTCATGAAGAGGGCTGTTATATACGTTGGTTCCAAATTCTTTAGTGCTTCTCAATTGCCCAAAGGGTGATGGGACCTCCTCTGATTTATGCATGGACCTTCATAATCTAGACTCTAACAACCTGCCTATTTACATTTTCTGTCTTTCCTTCCCTCTTGCATTGGCTAATTTTACTCTCTCACCATACTGGATTATTCGTACAGAACACACCATGGTCTCTTATGCTTTCAGTCCTATCCATCTGCTGTTCTCTGTCTCTCAAATGTACTTGCTTTACTTAATATGCCTGGAACACTCTCAATAAATATCTTTGCCACTGTGAAGTCTTCTCTGAATAACTCAGGAAACTAGGGGCTTCTCCTGTATTCTGACTGCACTTTGCATATATCTTCATAACAGAAACTTCTCATTGTATTATCAATCTTGTTTGTAACCTCTTTGACAGCAGGAACAATTTCACTTGTGTAACCTCTGTGCCCAGAACAGTACATACCTAGCACAGAGTAAGTGTTAAATAAATACTTCCTGAATAACAAAATGACCAAATGTTAATATTGATTCTCCCGAATAATAATTGATGCTGTTGTAAAGAATACGGAGACTGGCTTACAAAGCATTGCTATAATGAGTACCAGATCAAGAATGCTAATCATTTTTTAAAATTATATTTTATTGATTACACTATTACAGTTTCTCTAATTTTTCCACTTTTCTTTCCCTCCACCCAGCAGCCCCCACTCCCTCAGGCAACCCTCCCCACTGTTGTTCATGACCATGGGTCATATATACAACTTCTTTGGCTACTCCATTACCTATACTGTACTTTACATCCCCATGGCTATTCTGTAACTGCCTATTTGTACTTCTTAATCCCCTCATCTCTGCACCTATTGTCCCCCACCACCCTCCCACTGGCAACCATCAAAACACTTTCTGTATCCATGATTCTGTCTCTGTTCTTCTTGTTTGCTTAGTTTGTTTTTAAGATTCAGTTGATAGACATGTATTCTTTTGCCATTTTATTGTTCATAATTTTGATCTTCTTTTTCTTAAATAAGTCCCTTTAATATTTCATATTATAATGGTTTGGTGATGATGAACTACTTTAGTTTTTTCTTGTCTAGGAAACTATCTGCCCTTTGGTTTTAAATGTTGATTTTCTGGGTAGAGCAATCTTGGCTGTAGGTCCCTGCTCTTCATGACTTTGAATATTTCTGCCAATCCCTTCTAGCCTGCAAAGTTTCTTTTGAGAAATCAGCTGATAGTCTTATGGGAACTCCCCTGTAGGTAACTAACTGCTTTTCTCTTGCTTTTAAGAGTCTCTCTTATCTTTAACCTTTGGCATTTTAATTATGAGGTGTCTTGGTGTGGTCCTCTTTGTGTCCATCCTGTTTGGGACTCTCTGTGCTTCCTGGACTTGCATGCCCATTTCCTTCACTAAATCAGGGATGTTTTCTTTCACTATTTTTTCAAGTAGATTTCCAATTTCTTGTTTTTTCTCTTCTCCT
Organism: Glossophaga mutica; assembly: GCA_039655065.1. Taxonomy (NCBI): domain Eukaryota; kingdom Metazoa; phylum Chordata; class Mammalia; order Chiroptera; family Phyllostomidae; genus Glossophaga; species Glossophaga mutica. Next base: position 148,931,479 of record CM077306.1, read on the forward strand.
TCTGGAATCCCTATGATGTGAATGTTGGATGTCTTGAAGTCATCCCAGAGGCTGATTATACAATCCTCATTTCTTTGGATTCTTTTTAATTCTTCTTGTTCTAATTGATTGTTTTTTGCTTCCTTATGTACCCAATCATTGATTTGATACTCAGCTTCATCCACTCTATTGTTGTTTCCCTATAAATTGTTCTTTATTTCAATTAGTGTATCCTTCATGGAGCTTGAGTTTACCTATTTTTGTTGCTTTCCATAGTAAATGATGTCCTTGAACAAGTTTGCAAATGACTGGGTTTGGGTGAGTTTGTGCTTCTATCACACAGACTTTTCACTCTTTCTTTATGACCTATAAAGAATTTAAGGCTGAGTAAGTTTTATAACTAAAATCAGAATCTTTTATTGTATAAATATTAACAGTGACTCAAAACCATAATTGCCTATAAAGTGATAGAATTTTATGTAATTTTTCGCAAAAAGTACATATCAAAATCATATAGTTATTAAATTCAGTCTTAATTAAATAGAAAACTATTATCTTTAAATTATTTTGTCTCAGAAAGAACTGGATTATGAATGTATTGATGGAAGAACAAGAGGTGAATCCTGAGCAGTTTTGTGGAAGCCAGGTTAATTTTAAAATTTTGCATCAATTTATTTTTTTGTTTAACACTTCATATATTTAACTTGTTTTTATAATATCTTGAAAGGTCTTAAGTGCTCAAGAATGAGGTAATTTACAGTCATATTATTTTAAAGTTCTTGATTGCTAACCTTCTTGGTGAAAGTTAATAGCATGACTGGTTACCATTTTGACTTCCTTTACCTGAGGTGGAGTCACTTCTGAAAACCATATTCACATCCATGTTGAATTCATGTTGAAATTAAAATTAAATAGATTAAATATGTTTTGAGTTCTTATCTAGAGGTCTTTTTAAAGAGTTACAGATAGACTGAAATAAACAAAATCTTAGCAAAATTTTATAAAGTCCAGAAAGAAGAAAGGAAAATATGTGTCTCTGATACTTCATGTTGTCTCTGCTCTGAATCTCCCTGAAATGTAGAGTCATTCAATCTTTTCTTTCGGCAGAGCTACCCGCAGATGGATATCTTCCTGTGGCAAAGAGAAATGCCATAGGATTTGTACACTGAGGGTGTCCTAACTGGGGGCTACAAAGGGAATTATAAGAACTTGCGCTGAGAGGAGACTGGAATGGGCAGAGGGAAAGAAAGAAGGAGACGTCTCCTTTAAAAACTCCTAAAATACAGGCATAAACCCATAAACCCTAGCGCATCAGATGGGAAAAATTCCCCCTGACCAAAGTTACACATCATCCTTTTGTGCCTTCTTTCTCCCATATCAAGAAGAGATCTCACATGTATGCTGTTCACTGGTGAGTGTGCAAAGGTGTGGTATGGGAGAAGAGGGCGGTACTAGACGATGTGATGTGCCTGGAGCCTCAAAGCTCGCAACCTCACACTTTGACAATATTGATTTCCCACTTTTGTTTTTAAAGAAGAGAGAATTATGATTATACCATTAAAACACTCATGGAGTTAACCTAGTTTGGGTAGTCAAGTGGTAGCAATGGATAGAAAAGAGTGTCTTTGGGATATATTTTGGAAGTAGGCAGTTGGGGCAATAGCAAATAAAGGGGGGAAAAAAACCCTGAGAATTTCCCTAAGGTTTTTCCTTTGAGTAACTGAGTGGATGGTGGATGCCACTGACTGAGCAAAAAGGTTAAGAAACAGGTTTGAGGCTGAAGTTTGGAAACTCAGAGTTCCGTGTGGCCGTGAAGAATTTGCAAAGCCTGTAGTAGTCCAGGTAAATGCAGACCCTGCACGTTGCAGCACTGCACTTAGATGTATGTACTCCTCATCTCAGTGGAATGACTGCCTCACCCACCTTGTCTCTCAAAGGAAAAGCCTGAATCCCAAGCCAGACTTCCTTTACCATGCCACCCAGCCCTCCTCCAATCAGCCCTAGCTCCCGACATTTCACTGCCCTGTTATTAGATCTGAATTTCATATCCAACCCACTTCATCACTTTGATTCCCTCACCTGTGCCTCCTCCAATCATCAGGACTGGAAGAGCATGGGTGTGCAATTGCTGCTGGGTGGTACCCATATAGCACAAGACACAAACCATCAGATGATAAAGCTTTGATAATAGGGAGTATGGTGGCATTTTTTAAGTTTAAAACGTCTTTCCTTTTTGCATCCTCCTTACACGCCCTAGTGCCAACATTATTTTCTGTATATTACAATAGTTATTAGGGTCATCTGCCTCGCTGACATTTAGTTTCCTAACCTGGGAAATCGGGGAGGGGTGACAATAGGGTCCTAGCGGCAGTTTGGTTAACCAAGCTCCAACTAGGACATCAAGACTAGTTCCAAAGTCTGAAAAATCACAGCATCACCTGGTTCAACCCAGTGTTTCCAGCCCAGGTTCTGTCTAGCTTAAGAACTCCAGCTTTGTCCAACATTTCCTTGAGAATCTCTTGTCTCTTTCATACTATGAAACAGTAGAAGAAGGATAAAGAGGAAGAAAGAGACAAGGGATAATCAAAAGATGAAAAAGCTGTGTACATGGCCCCTTGTTTCTACCCTCTCAAACATTATCCTCATTCTAATACCGGATGGCATTTGGAGCATTTTCCTGTTCCAAGGACCATCAGAATGTATCACCAGTGAATGACAGGGTCTAGTGTATATATTTGTATAAACAATGTTGCTTACAGAATCAAAAGAGGAGAGGTGATTGTAAGTGATTAAAAACTGTTTAAATTTCTTCAGAGAAGGTTCTTAGGATAAGAAGAGCATCTCCATTAGTATTAACAAGGGAAATGGAGACACAAGGCATAGCATACAGGAAGACAGAAATTATTCTAGTCAGGGGAAGCGAGGTAAAACCAATCAGCTCAGAAGCAGTACAGGAGGAGGTGTGCGCAAGGAGGGGTGGACATTTATGCTGGGCTGGTGTTGGCATTCAACAGAGTTGGTGAAAATCCACAGGCAGGAGTGTGAATTGCATGCCTGAGGTAAGTGAGAAATCCTCAAGCAAATTTGGAGATAAATATAAATATAAATATATATTTATCTCCCTGTTGGACACTTCCATTTTGTTTTCCAGACCCCATCTCCATGAGAAGTTAATTTGTATTGCATAACCCAGTCTTCTGCCTTAGAAATACTTTTTTCAGAATTACCAAAAATATTTACGGCTTGACTAAGCTAATTTAAAACACATAGCGAAAGCATGCCATGCCTAACATTCTCTGGGCTGCAGCCGTGGGGTGGCTGTGCGGCTGGGAGCCAGTGCCAGCTGGGTCAGGAGCAGTCTGTGAGAAGCAACCTTCTCTGTTCGTGAGAAATCTCGAATAGATTACATGGGTCACTGCCTAGTGTGGCTACAACTGTTTCCTGTCACATTTTCTTCAGAACCTAAACTTTCGAGGCATTTGAACCTTGAGCAAGATCCTGAGCTTACCTCAGAGTAAGGTATTTCATGTCCTAACCCAGCAAATTATTTTACAAAATCATTTCCTAATCCAGGAAAAACTGACTCTTACCCTTGGATAAACTTAAAATGTGTCCTGAAACAAACAAACAAACAAAAAATCAATTAAGTAAAACAACTGGGAAGAGATTTCCTTTGTTCTGCCAAGAAGATTCAACATTTGCCCTGGGCCACAGCCCCACCCTGAGCACCTGACCCAGATGCCTGACCTCTCTGCACCGTCTTCCTGGTGCTTCAGTGGAAGCCGTGATTGCTATTAGCTTCTTTAATATTCAGAAAGATACCAAATCTCCAGAGAATATTAAGTTTATCAAATATAGGTAAAGTGGACAGACTATTTTTCTGATTAAACTAATAATGCTTCCTCTGGAAACACTGTTTTGTCATAAATTAGAAATGGCATGCAAGGAGATATATATATATTTTTCCCTCTAAAATGCACATGGAGAAAAGGGAAATGGAAGAGGGTCAGGAATGGGGCTGCTAGGAAGTGGGAGAGACCACCTGCCACATTTGTTCTGAAACTTCTTCAAGCAGATGTTGATTTCACATTCTGCATTTGATACACATCTGCCTCGTGATAAAAGCAAGGGAACAAAATCACAGAGTCCAATGTTGTCATCACCATAAAGCCATTTGCAAATGATGGTCCTAAAATAAGCCCGGGAGAGGACCGGGCAGATTCACCCACAGGAAGGCAGTTTCTTTGTTTGGCTCTGGCTGTTTACGCATCAGGCTCCAGTGAAGCAGCGTGTTGTTTCTAGGAAGTGAGTGTGGTGATTCACGTAAACGACACGGCTGAGCGTGGGCAGAAAGCAGCCTGAAACGACTCACACAATATAAGACGGTACAAAAGATGATTCTCCAGGTCCCAGGAAAATATATGCAAGTGAATAGCTGGTGGACCCTGGGAAAGTCAGTCCCCGTGGCAGAGTTGGTGGGTCTGCATCCCTGGGAGCCGCCACTGTGCCGCAGGGATGAGGAGCTGCGGGTGGCAGTGCTGTAATCGGTGTGCTGAGGGAGCAGCTCCCTTTGGGCTGGTAGTTCTGTGGTGGCTGCTTGTATTCAGTTAAGGACCATTGTGGCCAGCGGATACATCTGTCCTGAATGTCTCAAGTGTGTGATGTGAGATGATTTATCCAGAAGGCTGCACAGCTGGCATCCAGTAAAACATTTGGAATCATTTTAAATGTGCGTTACCTAGAAGCAGCATTCCCTCCCCAGTGCTAAGTTGAAACAATTCCTGGCATTTCAGACACCAAGGAAACCTGTTTCTCACAGGATGTTTCAGTCCAGGAAAGAGCATGTGACAGCCCTGTAAAATGAAAGAGAGTTTGAAGCATATAAATCCCCTGTGCTTCCACCTCCTTTTGCACACACACACACGCCTACCTCTTTTAGGGAAGAAATTTCAGAACAGAAGGAATTCATGATAAAGGTGACCTTCTCATGGCAGGGCAGGGGAGGGAGGGTGCCTGCCAACAGCTCACAAGCAGTGGAGCTCACTGACTCATGCAAAAGCCCCAGAGGGACCACTGGCTCCCTCAGTCACCCTTTAGGAAAACAGAGACAAAAAAACATGGTATTATAAATGTTCCCACAGAATCTCAGCTTTACGGGATCCAAGAGAACTGCAGGCTTACCCTGCTACTCACTGTGCTGGAGTGTAAATAAGCTCACATGCCCTACATAGCTAAAAACCTAACAGAAAATATTCAACGCACAGATTCAAGATCCCATGGGAAAGTTTACATAGTCTGATCGAGTCTATCCTATTCTATGCTTGAATATTAAATCAAGTTTTAAAACCTTCTGATGTTTCCTGATGCAATTTAAAAGCACTATCAACATGTGGATGTTCATATCCTTATGGTAAACGGGGTTTTGCTCACGCCTCTGATGATTATAACCCATCACAAGGACACGTCTTTAGCTCATCTCATTTGTCTCAGTTTTGCGCCATGGCTGTGATGACGCTACTGCTGACCATAGTGCTTCACCTTGCCTGGGATGATTCAGCCAAAGAACCAGATGCTATTCCAAGAGGGACAGGAAAAATGCTTAGGATTCTACTCAACTTGTGGCAGGGCTTGTAACTGTCTACAAGTGCTAGAAAGGGTTAACAAGCCTTGTTTTGTCTGAGTCACCTACTCTCTGCAACATGGTCAGAAAGAGCATCTAAGTACAGGTTCCTATGGCCTTGCCTCAAGGTGAGCAGACAGGCAGAGTACCAGGAGCCCCTGGCAGGTTGGTTCAGTGAGAACTGGGAAGTCTTTGGCTGTTCTCCACGCAAGGCATTGAATCTTCTGAATACCACATTAGAGAGTGCCAACCATGTGCATGGCTTGGTCCCTTGTTTCCAGGGTTTTCTACCCAGGACTTTTGCCAAAGCTGCTGTGGTCACCATGCATCGTGAGATTACAGGGCTCTAACAGTTAACGTAGCTGAGTTTCCAATTGGCATTGTTAGGGATTGGCATTAAGCCACTGGGGAAGAAAGTGGTTTTTCATGGGAAGTTCTAAAGTCCCACATCATACATCACTTCAGGTGTCAGAGCATCTTCTTAAGCCACATCATCAATGCTTGTGGTCTCGATTAAGGCCAGGAAAACCTCCTGCCGTCTTCACTGCCACAGCTAAGAGCTTAACTGTCTTGGGGTTCTACACAAGTTTCATCCATCGCAGCTACTGCTGAAACACCTGATTCTCACACACATTTTTTCATGTGGGATTTGCCACTGGGAGGATGTGTGCTGCAAAGTCAAGCCATTACTGACAACCTAGGGTGTATCAGTAGATACTGGTGAATGCTCATTGCTGTTAGGATCACTTAGCATACTGCTTTGTGAATCACCGCAAGATCAACTGCAGAGTCATCTACGGAATTCAATATCCTCTGCAGTGACAGAGATGACATTGCGATGTTATCAAGCCAGATGTTCGACATCGACTCCAGCCTACAAATGAGACTACTGATGGCAAACATACTGTTGGTGGCGGGTAGTGGTAGCTGCCCTAAAGTAAAAGTTATCTGGTCGAAGGTGTCTGAAGGAAGGCCAGTCCACTCCCTGCTTGGTTATGCAACGCTCAGAACAAAGTCATCAATTCCCTGTTGATGTTCAGAATGCACACAGCATCCATATTTTCTCTTTGATTAAAACATGCAGCAATTAGCAGAGCTTGGCAATACATACTCAGTCACTCAAATCTTTTTCAGAAGTATAACAGATGCTTTGTAGATAAGAGTCATGAAACCAAGACTCAGAATAAAATATAAAACTAGACAGGACACTTAGCCATATTCCTTTTCTAATAAAAAAAAATCTGCAGATCTCTCCTGTTGTGATACGAAATAGTTTTGGTTCCAATGAGAGCAGTTTATAATGCTGGCCATCCCCTCAGGGTTTCCAGGACTCCTAGTCAAGGCGGGGCTGTGCTTTCTAGAGGAATCAGGGAAACTTCATGGCCATTGACAATGTATGAGGAGGGCTGTGAGCTGTTCCTGAAGGTCTGGGCCCCGAAGTCCAGGTCCTACTTTCACAAGAAGAGCCCATTTTAGAATAGAAAATGAAAGTTAATTCCTATTTATGTCAGAGAGGCTCAAACAGTTTTGTGTGTTTGCGCATATGTGTATTAAACTAACTTTGACGGCAGCACACTGAGATAGGAAAAGTGTGAACCAGATTCTCACTGGGAGGCTGCAGTAGTAGTCAGGGAAGGCACAGTGCGCCAGCAAGCTGACCAAGGTGTCACCCAACAGCTGGGGCTCAGCATCTCTGAACTCATTCCCAGTCCGTGGGCCACCAACCTGGCTTCCTGCTGAAGCATCTTCCTGCTTTCATGCAACACATTCATTCAAAATGTGAAACTAAATTCAGAATCATCTTCCTGTTAAATTAGTGCATAAAACTTCTGCTCGTTGAAATCCTGGCCTTTATAGCCACTACTGTCATTGTTAAAATATAGCCATTGTGATGTTTGGTAGCACTTGGAATTATGTTTAATGGAAAAATCCGTGTGAAATAAATGTCAGATTTAAAAGTTATAAGGGCAATTGAGCAAGTGCATTTAGCACTAAAACTATTATTCACAATGTCTTCTGTTTTTGTTATTCCAAGTATTCTGACTATATTTAAATAATATCCCACACTAATCCAAGATTTTGAAGCACTGTTTATTCAGTAGCCAATGAAAACAGGCCTTTCCTCTGTGTGGAATAACTGACTATCAAACTGATTCCTAAAATGTGCTCTGTGTAAAGCCAGGCATTCTGAATATCTCTAGAAATCAAATTAGGCCCTAAGAAAGAAGTTGACATATGTGGCAAGGACCTCACAGTTCTAACATTCAAATGGGAAACTGAGTCACAGCCCTACATGGACATCAAGAACCTGGAGTTGGGACCACTGCAGGGCCCTGGAGTGAGTTCTACACAAAACATTCTTCTCAAAGATGGGATGGAAAGGCAGGAGCTTGGAATACAATGACCAGCATGGCCTCACATGGCCATTCACAATTAATGGGAACTCAGAACTCCCCCTACAGCCTAATCTTAGCACCCTGGGGTGCAGGGATGCAGAGAAAGAGAAGGTAACTTGCCTTTTTACTATCTTGGAAAGTGAACAGGAGAACTACTTGCTCAGGGAAATTTTTAAGCCCAAATTCTTCAATGTATTGACTTAGCTTTGTGGGGGATTACATTGAGATTATTTAAAAAATTTGTCTTTCTTGTTCAAAGAAAAAAGCAAGGACCATGTCCATAAAGCACATTGCTATTCAGAACCACCTCCCCCACCCCACACACAAAGAAATAGAGACTTTGGTTACCGTATGTGGTTTGATTCCATCTAAGTATAACCTTAATAGTTCTTATAAATCAGTATTTAATTCTATGAAAAAAGTATTTTGCAGTCACTTCATAATTGAAAACATGTAAGGAGTGCAATGGTAAAGGGAAGGAGGTAAAGTTTCCTTAGAAAAGGAAAGCTCCTGTTTTCTCCTTGTACTTCCACCCTTGTTTGCATTCAGGTCTCTGCTTTCTCTAGCCCCTCCTCCACCCCCATAAATCCTCTGTGAGCTCGATCCTGGCCGTCCTGCTTCCAGCGAGGGCTCTTTCAAGAGTCTCTGCCTTCTACCTGCCTCTGAACCCCGCACTCCAGGGTCTGGTGCTGCGTCCCAGTGGCAGCAGGGCACCGAGGCTCAGATTCCCCCTGCTGCCTGATCCCTGGGCTGCTCCGTCCTCTCTCCACTTTGGCCTCCTTTCCAGGACTGAGTCTTTGCTTAGGTTTCTCTTTAATTTTTGCCAGTTAGTTGTTCTGCCTAGTAGACTCTTCACCCTCAAAGGCAGGCTGCTACATCCTGAGCATCAGTTAATAGAAATGGAGTCCTGATGGTTCTGCCCTGTCATCTGGTCCAGACACGAGCACACCATCCAGATCACGGCTTTTGCTTGCTGGCTCCAAGAGCTCAGGTGCTCTGTCTGTGCCACTATCTACTCACTTAGCTGACGGATTGTGCCAATCATCCCACCCACCTGACATGCACTTCCTTTTTAAACTTTTTATTTTGAAATTAGAGACTCAGAGGAAGTTGTGAAAATGGTACAGAGTCTCTTGTAGCCTTCAATCAACTTCCACAATTGCTGATATCAAAAGTATAGCAATAGTATATCAGTTATAGGACAATATACAGTGACATAGTACACTGTCAAAAGCAGGAAATTGACATTAGTATATTACTGTTAACTAGACTACAGACCGTATTCAGTTTTCACCATTTTTAAACCTCTATTCATGTGTGTGCATGTGGTTCTTTGCAGTTTTATACCCTGTATAAATGTGTGTAACAAACACTACAGCTGAGGCGCAGAACTGTTCCATCACCACCACGAAAAGTTAGTGCCTTCATGTCGCCTCCTTGTGTCCGCGTCACCGTCTCTCCCAAACACACCCTCTGTGCCCTGACTCCATGGGGTCCTCTGACTCTGTACTTTGTCATTTGCAGAATCTTATGTAAATTAAATCGTAAGTATATAATCTTTCAAGATTGATTTTTTTCATTAAATAAGAACCTTGCGGTCAATCCAGCTTGTTGCTTGTTTCAATTCCTCTGTTTGAATGGATGTACCAATTTGTCCAGCTGAAAGTGGGATGGGAGGGATTGTTGCCCCATTTTGGAGACACGTTACACAATCCTCCAGCTAAATGAGTAAATGGTGGCACAAAGACAGAACTATTTACCCATAACGTAGGACATCTGGGGCAAAGGAGATTTAAGTTGCTTCTAGTATTTTGCTGTTACACTTAGCTTCAATGGACTTGTGTGAAACTAAATTTTCATTTCTCTAGGATAAATGACCAAGAGTGCAATTGTTGGGTGATATGGTAAATGCATGTTTAGTTTAATGAGAAACTGCCAAACTGTTTTCCAGAGTGGCTGAACCATTATTCCCACCAGCAAATGAGAGACCCAGTTACTCCATAGCTGTCTTCCCAAATGCTTGGTATTATCACTGTTTTTCATTTTAGCTGTTCTAGTGGCTGTAAATTATTTCACCGTGGTTTTAATCAGCATTATTCTAATGCTGGTTAATGATGTTGAACGTGGTGTAATGCACTTACTTGCCATCCATACTTCTTCTATGGTGAAATGCCAGTTTACATCTTTTGCTCATTTTATAATTGTTCTTTTTATAATTTTTATATATTCTAGATATAGTCTGTAGCTTGTCTTTCATCCTCTTAAGTTTTTAAATCTATTGATTTTTTTCTTTTATGGATTTTGATGTCATGTCAAAGAACATGCTTATATTTGCTGGAATCTGCATAAAGAACTAAAAGGCAACTAATCTAATTACAGTGTGGGACGCCTGTAGTGGAACCAGGAGGATCCACTAGGGCTGGGAGCAGGAGGTATGACTTTTCATCTTTTTATATTGTTGAAGTTTTTAACTATTTGAACAAATTAATTTAAAAAACAGAGCATGGACTTTGAGGCAGATCAGTTTCAATACAGGGCCCCACAGACAAATTGTTAGAGATTGGGAAAGTTTTTATTACTTCAGTTTTCTCATCTGTAAAATTAAATGCAAAAACAGACAAAATAGCTCAGTAATTTTTATGAGGATTAAATGCGATATATGTGAAAATACTCGGTGTAATAAGTAGTGAATCGATTAATCACAGGATTAACTTAGAATCCTGACCCCAAAGCAGTTCACACTTTTCCTGTTGCTTCTTCGCAGTCAGTCGTGTTTGGTGACAGGCTGCTCAGGATTTCCAGGCTCCTTACGTTCCGTTCTCCTGCGGAAACACGGCGGCTGCGTTTGTGCTCTCTGCTGCTCCAGCTGAGGCTGTTCTGATCAGCGTTTTTTAATGCTCCTTAAGAAGCATTTTTAATGCTCCTTACTTCAACTAGCAATCTCTACAATTCTCATTGGAAAGGGATTATTATTCTTAATGCATAGGTATGAACCAAGAGTTCAGAGAGAGAAAATGACCTGCCACCAGTCAGAGCACCTTTTCAATTCTTAAACTAACAACGGTGATACAATTTGCAACTTCAAATTCTAAACTAATATGCTATCTGTTTTTATGAATCTGAAAGGTAGTGCCTCATTTGGAGACTTTCATCACATTAAATCATGGCAATTTGGATTTGTGAACTCTCAGGAACTCATTAAAAAACCTCTGATTTCTAATTCTGGAGTACCTTTAGAATTCACAAGTTCTTAAAATGCAAGCCTCAAAATAATGATTCCAAAGAAGAACCTGAGGCTGAAGTGAAACACAAAATTAAAACCAATTAAAAAAATGTTTAACTTTAATAGAAATTTAATATTAATAGAAATTTAATAGATTTTCATAAATATTAACATACTTTGTTAACTTCTTGATTTGGATTTATGTTCTTTACTGACAGTTCATTTAGGATGAGCCAGCAATTAATGTTTATTAGAAAAGGGTTTATTCCAATCTGTTTTATCTACTGCTCTAACTATATGGTATGCATTGGCAATTTATCAGAATACACAATTTACTTGTCTCTTCATATCAGTAATACATAATTATAGAATTCAAAAGTTTACTTTTAACAAGTCTAAGAAATACTTGTTTTCAAGACCATGAAACAAGATTTAATATATGTAAACAATCTAAATGTTACATTTACCACAGATTTTGCCTTAAAATATCTAACAGTTACAGCACAGAGTGAAGATAGAGGCTTTACATTTGCACATTTTTAAAAACTGAGGCTTATTTTGGGAAGAAAACTGTGCTTAATCAGAGCTTTCATATATTTACGAAGTTCAGGGTGCTTGTTTTATACAGTCTCAAATTTCAACATTAAACACAAGCTAAATCAATATACAGAGCAAGAATTATGTTGGTCCTCTTTTCTATAAAGCCATCTATCTACTTACTATATTTTTGAACTTACAGTTAGCTAATTTTAATTTTTTATATTACTATAAAACTAATACTTTGAGAGCTTAGAAGTCAAACTCAGATAAGAGTTGTGTAAAAATAGTTGCCAAGACATCACTTTCAGCTTTTAACTGTTTTTTTTCATTTCAGTTTATTTTTTAAACCACTTCAGTTATGATTGACATGTAAAAAGCTGTATATATTTAATGTATACAACTTGATGAACCAAAGTTTTCTCCTGCTACCCTCCTGGCCAATTTTAAGCACAAAATGTATACTGTCGGCTATCACTAGGCAATAACATATAGATCTCCAGAACTTATTTCTGCAAGGTAAGCAAGTTCTGGCCCATTCCAGCCAACTGGGGGAGGAGCGCACACACACTGACCACAGGGAAAGTGAGGTCATGCTGTGTGACCTGCAACAGGAAGGCACATCACTGAGTGTGATGTTAGCTACGGGTTTGTCATATGTGGCCTTTATTATGTTGAGGTATGTTCCCTCTATACGCACTTTGTTGAGTTTTATCATAGATAGATGTTGAATTTGTCAAATGCTTTTTCTGCATCTATTAAAATTATCACATGGTGTTTATCCTCCATGTTGTTAATGTGGTATATCACAATGACTGATTTGCATCTGTTGAACTATCTTGCATCCCTAGAATAAATCCCACTTGATCATGGTATACAATATGGTCCTTTTAATGTATTGCTGAATTCAGTTTGCTATTTTGTTGATTTTTGCACCTATGTTTTATCAGAGATGTTGGTCTGTAAATTTCTTTTCTTGTGGTATCCTTGTCTGATTATGGTAACAGGATCATGCTGCCCTCATAAATAAGTTAGAAGTGAGTGTTCCTTCCCCTTCTATTTTTTGAAAGAGTTTGAGAAGAATTGATATTTCTTCTTTGAATATTTGGTAGAGTTCACCAGTGAAGTCATCTCTGGTCCTGGACTTTTGTTTGTTGGAAGACTTCTGAGTCTGATTCAATCTCCTTACCCATAATCAATCTGTTTAAATTTTCTAGTTCATGATTCAGACTTCATTAGTTGCATATTTCTAGAAATGTATCCATTTCTTCTAGGTCATCCAATTTGTTGGCATGTGATTGCTCACAGTAGTCTCTCGGGATTCTTTGTCCTTCTGTTATCAGTTTAACATCTTTCATTTCTGATTTTGAGTTCTTATTTTCTTGGTAAGTCTAGCTAACAATTTGTCTATTTTATTTTTTTTTAAAAACAGCTTAGTTTCATTGAACTTTTATACTGTATTTTTAGTCTCTATTCCATTTACTTCTAATGTTTATTTCCTTCTTTTGACTAATTTTAGGCTTTGTTGTTCTTTTTCTACTTCCTTGAGTTATAAAGTTAGATTGAGATTTTTCTTATTTTTTGATGTAGACATTTGTCCCTCATAGAAATGCTTTTGAGGCACTCCATCAATTTTAGTATTTCCATTCTCACTTGTTTCAAGGTAAATTTTAATGTCTTCTCAGTTCTTTGACCCATTGGTTGTTTGGATAGCATGTTATTTAATCTTTCCATATATATGAATTTTCCAGTTTTTTTCTTGTATTTGATTTCTAATTCATACCATGATGGTTGGAAAAATGCATGAAATACTCTCAATATTCATAAATTTATTAGGACTTGTTTTGTGGACTAATATGTGATCTGTCCCAGAGACTGCCCCATGTGCACTTCAGTGTGTATTCTGCTGCTCTGGGATGCAATGTTCCATATTAATCTCTTAATTCCATCTGACCTAACATGCATTTCAGGGTTTTTTCCTTTGATATAATGTGTTTTAAGGCCAATGTTTCCATGTTGATTTTCTGTCTGGTTGATCTATGAAAAAACTTTTCTTAACAGCAAGTTCTAATTAGAACTAGCAAATTTTAGGGCACGTAATGTAACTTCAAAAAAATTTTAAGCCTTACTGAATATTTGAGATTTAAAAAATAAATAATTTATAAATACCCCCCTTTTGCTATCAATTAATGAAAAGGTTTTTGGTAACATACCCTGGTTTTGGTAATATACACCATTTAAGGCTTTTAAACTTAATATATCAAGTATGTTTTCCATTCTCTTCCAGTTACCAACCATTTCTGTGGTATGGAAAATAACTGTCTCCTTTATACAAGTTCCTTGATGATCCTTCCCCAATTTTCTATTATCCCTTTCCCCCCTCTCCTCTAGTTAGTTAGTTTGCTCCCTATTTCGATGTCTCTGGTTATATTTTCCTTGCTTGTTTTGTTGATCAGGTTCCACTTATAGGTGAGATCATATGGTATTTGTCTTTCACCTCCTGGCTTGCTTCACTTAGCATAATGCTCTCCACATCCATCCATGCTGTTATGGAGGGTAGGAGCTCCTTCTTTCTTTCTGCGGCATAGTATTCCATTGTATAAATGTACCACAGATTTTTGATTCATTCATTTACTGATGGGCACTTAGGTTGCTTCCAGCACTTGGCTATTGTAAATTGTGTTGCTATGAACTTTAGGGTGCACAGGTTCTTTTGAACTGGTGTTTCAGGATTTTTAGGGTATAATCCCAGCAGTGAAATTGCTGGGTCAAAAGGCAGTTCCATTTTTAGTTTTCTGGGGAAATTACACATTGTTTTCCACAGTGGCTGTACCAGTCTGCATTCCCACCAACAGTACACTAGTTGAGGATGGGTGGGGTGAGGGGGCGAAGGGGGAAAATAGAGTCAACTATACTTGAACAACAATAAAAAAAGAACTTGAAAAAAATGTATTTACTACTTATTATTGAAGAAAATTCTTTTTGATTCACTAAAAAGGAGGTAAATACAATGTTAAAAAAATAACTCTACCCAAATTATCAAGACTAAAATAGCTTCCCTTTTCTTTCACCTCAAAATATCTGTCCTCAGTACTGTGGTGTTTTTTAACTTAGGCATGCATCAGAATCATCTGGAGGGTTTGTTTAAAAAAACAGATTGTGAGGCCCACTCTCCAATTCCAGATTCAGTAGAATTGCAGCAGAGCCAATAATTTTCATTTCTCAAGTTCTCAGTGATATTGGTGTTGCCAATTATCTGGAAGTGAAACTGAGAAACACTCACCTATAACATCTCCAATGTCTTTCCTGAAGTTTGGAAGAAATGGCACTCCCCTCCTTACCAAGTTCTACTTTGTACTCTTGATTCCATCTTCACCCCCTTCTCCAATTATTCCCTCTATTCCCAGCATCTCTAGTCTCTATTTGCATTGACTTCTCATTATCTGCTTTCTTGATGCGTAACCCCTCACTTTTCAAACACAAAAGAAGTGCCCCATCCAACTATCCTTTTTCTGTCTCACACATCTCTTGTGTTTACTGCCAAATTCGTAGGTAAAATATCCTTGAACCAGAACCTCTACATTCCACTACTTCTTCTCCATTAGTCAGATCATCTCTGTATCAGGTCCCAGCAGAAGACAGTACTCTCAACTTGGGTAAATCATTAATGGACTCTTTTTAAAAGTGTGGGCAGGGTTTAGGAAAACTAATGGATATTACAGTAACCTAGGCTAGAAACAATGGGAGCACCTTTGCCATTCCTAGATGTGATGTGGGTGAGGGAAAACATTTACCAGAATCTGGAGAGAGTGCTGTGTGCAGAGAAGCTACATAACAACACCATAGAGGGGTAGGAATTGAAAGGAAAAAAAAAGCTGCTTTCTCTTTCCTCCTATCAATATGCCAATATGAGGCTAGTGCTCCAAACTGGCTGAAGTAACGAGAAGACACAGGAAAAATAAGCTAGTTGATTACATCCTGAAGTTCAAACTACGAGATGCAGTAGTGGGGAGAATAGAGAATGGATCTGAGGTGCACACAGAAGATATCCAGCACAGTCCTACCTCTTTTGCTCTTCAGCATCTATTCTTGTCCTTTATTTAGGTAACAAATTGGTGTCCTCAATATAGGAATCTATATAAAGTCCTATAAGCTACTATTTCTTAAGAGGCTGATGTCAGTACATTCATATTTTTCTCAGTAACACATGGAACATTCTGTAGGATAGACCATGGTTAGGTGATAAAACACATCTCAATGAATTTTAAAGGATTAAAGCAATATAAAATAAGTTCTCCAAATTTAACAAAATTAGAAATCAACACCACAAGAATTTGGGGCTAAATTATCAAATATTTTGAAGTTAAATGATATACTTTTAAATAATCCATGCTTCAAAGAAGAAATCCAAAAGAATTAGAAAATAGTTTCAACTGAACGAAAATGAAAACAGAACAGGCAGAAACATAGAATACAGCCAAAGCAGTGCTTAATGGTGAACTTAAAGCTTTAAATACTTATAATTGGATAAAAGGTAGATCTTAAATCAAAAATCTAAGCTAAAACATCTAGAAAAAGAACAGTAAATTAGAGCTCAAGGAAGCAGAAAAAAAGAGAATAAAGTTGAAGGCTGAAACCAATGAAAAGAGAATAGGAAAAACAATAGGGAAAAATCAAAGGTAACACCAAAGTTGCTTCTGTGCATAGCTCAGCAAAATTGATAAGATCAAGGGAAAAGAAGAGAGAACAAAGATCACCAAAATAAAGAGTGAAAAGGGGACCTCACTACCAACCTTACGGGAATTAAAAGGATCAGAAAATAGTATGAACAACTTTATGCCAATAAATTAGACAACTTAAATGAAATGAAAAAATTCTTGGAGACAGAAATTATTAAAAATGACTCAAGAATATAAAAAAAAATTTCAGAACACAGAAAACTCACTAGACCTATAACATGTAAAGAAACAGAAATTGAATAATTAAAAATCTTTCCATAAAGAAAAATCCATACGGGTGTCGAGGTGGGTACTAGATTTATCAGAGTGGTCACTTCATAAATTATATAAATATCTCATCACTATGTTGTACATCTGAAACTAATACTAATTGAAAAATAAAAAATATACCCAGATGGCTTCACTATCAAATATTTAAATAAGAAATAATATCAATCACTTATAAACACTTCCAGAAAGTACAGATGGGACTATTTCTCAACTCACTCTGAAGCCATTATGATGCTGATTTCAAAGTCAGAAAAAGAAAGCAAACCGCAGACCAGTTTCCCTCATGAATCATAGCAGAAATCCTCAATGAAATATTAGTAAATCAAATCAAGCACCTCTTTTTGCAATGCTGTTAATGGTCCACTTATTGACCTATTGATAAATCACTGAGCTGAATTTTTTTTCCTCATGCACTTATCCGTGTTATGGTTCAAGATTTTAATTTAAATACACACATACAAGAATGAAAAGAATGCTTAGTCCATACCTTCGAAATATAAGTAATTCAGTGACTAATAGCAAAATAAAAATAATGGCAGAACTTGACAAGTACTCTAAAAGGTATAAATTGTTAAGAGGAAGTAACAATTGATCTATGTATGCTACTGTTTTTATTTTTGAGGGGATATGAGAAAAACAAAAGGAAAACTTTAAAAAGGGAATAGAATTTGGGTTGCCTTAATCAGGAATAGGTAAAATTT
This sequence comes from Glossophaga mutica, assembly GCA_039655065.1. Lineage (NCBI taxonomy): Eukaryota > Metazoa > Chordata > Mammalia > Chiroptera > Phyllostomidae > Glossophaga > Glossophaga mutica. The sequence continues at coordinate 148,948,944 of CM077306.1, forward strand.
CAATATATGAAGAGAAAAAAAAAAGTAGATCTTTGCATGAGGAAAGCTTGAAGCCTATTTGGGAGAAAGACGTCATGAGGTTTAAACTGACCACTACATGTACAGATGAAAAAAAATCACCTGAAGGCCAAGCTGAAGATATATAGTGTAGAGAAGTAATTTGTTTTCAGAGCAGGGAAAAGACAAGCCATTTACTTTGGGGCTATTAGTTTTGGGAGGTAATGAGCTTAATGGACTGGACCAGTTGGAGGGGACAGGAGACAGAGAAAAGGGTAGCAGAAGTTAGGGACTAATGCAATGATTCTCAACCAAGTCAACCTTCCATGAGTTGGGGAGATCAGAGCTGTTTTCAAAACACATTATTTGCCTTTTCCAAGCTCAGTTTTTCAAGTTTTCATATGCTGTAAGACATGTGATATCAAAAGAGAATGAATGCAGAGGCAGATACAAGAATCTAGGAGTCCCTCTATTAAAACAGGCAGTAAAGACCTAAACCTGAAGTAATTTCTATGTATAATATAAAGCAATCCCATTCTTCTTGCTATTATATTTTGTAAAAGTTCTATTTTCATTAAAATGTTATAATTTATGTTAGCATACAACAGTTTATGATTTTTATATGAATTAAATATTTCAAGTTTGTTCTAACTTTGAACATATTAAGTATGGATAGATGTAATCCATATAAAGAAAAGTTCTTTAGGGTCCTCAATAATTTTTATCAGTATAAAGGGGTACTGAGACCAAAACATTTGAGGAATTCTGAAAATAATGAAGGACATAAAACACAGTAATAGTAATAAGAATGAAATGGAAAAGATTAAAAGATATTTCAGACAAAGAATATATATACACACACAGAAAATGGGGAAAGAAACAAAGAATCCAAAAGTTCAGCCAGAATGATTTGGGAAAATAACAGATTGAGATAATAAATAAAAAAAAGATCAGAGTTTGGGGATGGCAAGAATTCAGTTTTGACACAGATAAAATGCTAGCCAAGTAGACACATATATGAAAATGAAATACATAGGGCTGAGACAGAGTTTGACGGTCATGTGTGCAGGAGAAAGACCAGGTTGTTTGGGTATCTTGAATCACCTGTCCCCAACTCCTTGGTGGAAGAGTGTTGTAGTTTCTTCTGAAAATATCTCTATACTGCTAATTCTGGAAGCTTGTGGGTTACATTATTTTTACTAAGAGCTTTTTTAAAAATATATTTTCTCAGTCTCGGCTCAATTTCTATAGGCAATTCAATTTCTAAGAGGCATTCTGGTGTAGTCATAGGGGAACTAGACAAAAGATAGAATACCTCATTCTCATTAGTCACTTTCTCCAATTTATAAAATGAAAGGAAATATGTAAAGATAATCTGTAAGTCTTCTTCAGATCTAAAATTTTACCAAAAAGCTATCAACCCCCTTATCATGAACAAACACACTTACCCCAGCTGCCAAGAGTTACAGAACCAACCCAAATATTATCCAGCTACACCTTTCTCAACTAACTGTATCTGTTGTTGTCCCTATGTAAAGTAGAATTATCTTAACATTTATTTTAAAAGCCACCTCTTTAGAACTTTAAGAGAAGTCCTGAATCTTGAATTTCGTCAACAAATTTGAATTTACCTCATGGACTTGGTTTTACAAATTTTAAGCATATTCTGATCTGACACCTATTCCCTACACCCCCAATTCCCAACCTATCATCCCAGGCTAAAGAATTCTATGATTGTTTTGCTTAATCTTAAAGACCTGTCTCCTCCAGCCCACTAAGTTGCCCATTGCTAGTTTTCTTCAATTCTATTACGTCTCTCGTGGAGTCATGGGATTAAAGGTGAATACTGTAGTAACTGCAGGTGGAATCATGTCACAGAGGAAAACACCACCACTTTCCTGGGCTCTGTAGTGGCAATGCATTAGGTTGCTATCTTCATGGAATTGCTTATGAATTAATAGTTTCTAGCAGTGCTTATCTTTCATTTTACTAGCAAAATAACTTTTTTGAAAGAAAATGTAATAGAATATCTCACTATATAAAATAGGCCATAAAATACAACTGCGAATTAAGGTTCGTTAAGGCCTGAGGCCCTGCAGATTCAGTCAGCCCTTGTTCCTCCTTCCAATCTCATCCAACAAAGGCCCTTTAGGGTGGCTCCCAAGCAGCCTAAAGTATCCACGAAAATCATCATCACTTCATTGCATCTCTAAGTATTCAATATGCCAATATACATGTAAGAGTCAAGGCTTCAAATATATTACTCAGAAGGCCCCTTTACTGCAACACCCATGAAACAAAATTTATTTCTTCTCAATTTACTCAAACATCTAATATAAAACTTTTCACAGGTGCATTTTAGGACAACTGCCCTCTTTTAAGTGGTCAAGGAATAGATACAGCATCCACTTAAAACAATTAATAATTAGTTAAATACTAATGACTAATAACTAAGAGGTGTCCTTTCTTACTAATTACTAATAAAATAATTAGTAATTCCTCCTATAATAGATGTCCATAAGTACAAGATATCAAACACACAGCAGTGATCAAAATTTTTTATTGCACATTTGCTTACAAGTTTGCTTCTTTCAGGTAGAGCTAAACCTCGATCATTGAGTTAGTTTCAGCCATATTCCCATCATCCGAATTTCCTGTATGTTCCCCTAGGCTGATGTCCTAGAAACTAGAACTCTGACCATCTCAATTTGTCTAGGTACTGGAGCACAGATGTGACATTTAAAAAAAATTTAACTACTCAAAAATAAACCGAACAGTATACTGTAAAGAAAACAAATAATGTTTATGTCTACACATATAATCCAGTCTCAGAGAATTTCTGATTACATAATATTGTTAACTATAACAGCAGTTATAAACCAACCTTCTTCTAAATTATTTTGTTCTTGTAATATATAATTAAGCATTTGTTTTAGAAAATTTCAACACTAGAAAACAGATTCTGTCACAATTAGACTTTTATAAGGTCTCCTCTCTCCACCAAGAAATGACCCACAATGACTCCAAATCTTATAAAGGAACTATTATCTTGGACTGAGATGTTCAGAACTGTTCATATTTCCTTTGCACTGTACTCAACAGTTAAATGCAAAATAGAGAATATACTATCCCAGCTGAAATAATATAGCATTTGAGCAGTTCAAGCTTTAAAAAGACTAGGACATTCATAGCTTGATTAAAAAAAGACACAAGAATAAAACATAACTACTGTAGTAAACACAAAACTTGGGCCATTAATGGAGCAAAGGTAATGGCTAATACTACTACTTTAAGCTCATCAATGTTATATCAAAAAGAAGTGACAACAGATATTTGGCAAAAATCTGCTAAATTATTTATCCCAAATTTTCAAATGGAAAGTTTTTTATGTACTACTCTTAAGTTTTATGCTTCAGTAGCTCCCATTTTCTTTTCAGACCTACTCAGAAGAAATGATTTCATTCAAACTTAATCTAGTTTTTCCTCTCACACACTTTTACATAAAATTACTAAAATCACGATTCTAAGTAATTTCTTTTTAATCATACAAATATTATATGCTGAAACTGCAGTACAGAAATTAGACCCTTCTTATCCTATCTAGAATGATGTTACTAAATTTTAAGAATTCTTTTCCACAGATTTTCTTTGTAACAATCACGACTTATGAAAAATGCATCTCAATTCCACAGCAAACTAGCATCCATGCTTATTCCACGTAGGTACTGCCAGTGGTCCCTGAGGTGTCCTTTCAACAATGACAAACTCATCAGGGTTGCCAAATGCCTCATAGAAAACCAGTAACTCTTGTATTGCATGCTCCTCAATCTGAAAAGAGGGAAGGGGGAAAAAAGGAAGACTTGCTTTACTCTTTTAATTATCAACTAAGCAGGATTATAATACTTTTCCAATTTCCTTCTGTGGAACTCCCACTTTCTATGGATACAACATAGTGGAATTAAATTAGGTATCCTACTATTCTCTTGGCAAGAAGGCTTGAGGCCTGAGCTAGGATAATCAAATACCCACCTTTCCTTGAATTTTAAACTTGAGTAGAAGAAAAAAAGAAACTGAAAATAGTAGTTGGAATACATTCATTCCAATACCTTCATTCTGTGAGATTAATTTCTATTACTGTACAGGTCTTCAAACTCTTGCTTGTAAGGTTTCTAGGGCAACAATGGGTCTTTGTTTCCAAACCTGGCTTTCTGGTCTTTCAGCTTAAGTCTATGGAATCTTTTCTTTTTTTTTAACCAACAACTCTTTCTTTTTTTTTAATTTGAATGTTTATTTATTTATTTATTTAGAGATGGGGAAGGGAGGGAGGAAGTGAGGGAGATGTGCAAGAGATACATCGATCAGCTGCAACCCAGGCATGTGCCCTGAGCGGGAATCAAACCAGCAACCCTTTGGTTCACAGGCCAGCACTCAATCCATTGAGCCACACCAGCCAGGGCAGTCTGTAGAATCTTAATAAACAGATTCTACAAGCTAAATAGTTTCTACAAACTATCCTCAAATAAATTCCTTTTTTCTTAAGCAAGCCAGAATTGGTGTGTGTTGCTTTAAGAACTCTTAATGATGCTCACTGAACTTCTGGGGAATGTGCAATATGCTAGATAATGCCAAGTTCTCTACAGGTCACTTTTAAAACAGTTCAAAGGATCACCAGTGCTAAAAATATTAGCTTTATCACAATTTATTAGTTCTAAATTAGTTATCCTGAATACATCAATTAATACTTAAATTGTTGAATTTCAGTTTACTTATATATTTTAACCTGATAAATATATGCACCTACACAAAGCAAACAAACAGAATTTTCTTAAGATATAAGGATAAAAATAGTGTAGGTCTTCCCAAAATTAAACCCGCATAGGCACGGTCTTTACCTGGATCAAAGCCAAGGGTTTTTCTCGACTCCTGATAAGTGCTGCTTCCTGCTGGAGTTCCTCTTCTACAATCGATGCGAAAGTGACTGGGGCTACCCCAGGAGGAGCAGCCAATGAAGAAGATAACCAGGGACTGAGAGAATAATAATAACATAATGAGTTTTCATTCGTCTTCCAAAATTTTTCATCCAATTATCTCCTCTGAAATACTCTTTAACAGTGTTACATTTATTCCCAGTGACCTACAACATAAAGAACTTGAAAGCTTTTACATTCCATTTACAGAATAATAAAGTGAGAAACAAACAAAGAACTAACATTTTACTTGGATCAGTGCTATAGAGAAAATTTTAGAGAACACCTAAAAACTGAGATCGGGCAAATGCAATATTGTTGTTATACTGCGTCTATACAAAGGTAACTCAAATTTTGGAGCAGAGAGTATTCAGATAGAACATTCCATTCAGTATCATACTATTCCCAATTTCTTAATATTCTCTTTCAGTGCTAAGCAATAGCCTACCCTTGGAGGCCCCAAAACTAATCAATTAACCTTACTTGTGGCTGTCCCAAAGTGGTACATCTGAAACATGGTTGCCTTCAGGTCCTGGGGTTCCATGAGTAGAGCATCTGCAAAACAAATGCCAAACTGAAGATTAAAGCTTCTAGAAACATTAGTAAAATTGCTTTTTGTAGTAACACAGAGGAAGAATTGTAATTCCCTGACTCAAGCACAAATTAATAAGACTTACCTTTAAAATTATAAGCAAAGAAAAAATCTATAGGTACTTAAACAATTTTGTATATAAAATATTGTAAGGGAAGACGTTGCAAGAAATGGCATATTTTTAAAAATAATATTCATATAGCCATTTCTTGCAATCAGACATACATTAAGAAATACAGACAACTTTGTGAAGATGTTTCACATTAATATTTTATGACTAATAAGTGACAAATCAGCACTAAGTTTCAAAATACAGCAGGGCCTAGAATAACATTTTATTCAATGTCGTTTAATTATAACATTGATGTGATATTGTAGGAACTTAACTCTTATTTTTATCAAATCAGCTTATGGTGAAATTGATTTCATTATACCTCATTTCTCTTAAAGTTGCAGAGCCCATCAATGGCATTAAATGAGGACTTATTGTGTATACGTGTGTGTGTATATATATTTGTGTGTGTGTGTATACACACACACACACTTATTGTGTATACATGTGTGCATACACGTGTGTGTATATATATTTGTGTGTGTGTGTATGTTTTATATATAAAACAGATAATTTGCAACCAGACTTTGTGAGTGACTGATACATAGTCTAAATTTTGTGAGTGACTAAAATATAGTAAATTCTTTGATAAGCTAGGGATTATGGGTAAGTCAAAATTATATGACATGATCTCTATCTTCTAAGAACTCACAAACTGGATGAGGAAACAACATATAAAGCAACATAATACAATAGAAAAGAATTTAAGACAGTATCTAACAAACTGAGATCTACTGACCATACAGATTATAGAAATCAGAAAGATTTGGTCATTGGGGAGGGCCTCAAGCAGAAGACAATTTTACAAAAGGAGTGTAGGATGAGGACAGTAGACGGCATTCCTGTAAGGGAAAAAAACTAACAATGTACTATAGAGATGGGCCAAATTATGAAATTTTAGAGTGAGAAAGATACTTAGAGATTATCAAAATTAATCAAATGCCCTCTTTCAGCAAATATAGGCCTAGACAAGTTTAATAACAAAGTCTGAGAGTGTACAACAGTATAAAATACTGACTTCTGGATTCATTTATGCACAGTTACCAGCAGAACTATGGTGCTGAAAATCAGGCTGATTAAAACTCAGGTCCTCCCTCTCAAAAATACTAGTAGGAAAATTTTTAAATCTGTTTAAGCAATGATAAAACAGCATGAGAGTACTATAATTGATATCTATACAAATATGTACAAAGTGCTATAGATTCACAGAAGAAATTAACATAACAGGGAAGTGGGTATATGCTGTGGGCATCACTGAAGAAATGACATTAAAACTGAGGACAGTGACATTGAGATAGGGTTTTAGTGTACAAATACAAGCACTGGTAAAAGATTTTGGTGGCTTAAGTAAAAGTAGGCTGTTCTCATCAATCAACAGAAGAATGTGGAAGAGATGAAAAGGGAAATAAATAAAGTTAAAATGAAATAGAAGGGCCAGAATACAAATGCAGTAAAAGCTAAAATGTTTAGACCTGATGTGTGCATAGTCACTGAGATACTTTTGTATTCTCATCTCACTTATTCATTGCAATACTTTGTGAAAGACAGCATGTATTCTTTCCCTTGTACTGATTAGGAAACTAAGGCTCAGAATATTATATAATATGCCTGATCCACAAATTGGGTATGTGGCAGAAAGAGAACTCAAATCCAGGCCTTTTTCACTCAGAGTTCAATGTGCTTTGCATTATCACAAAGTTACCTTTATTTCTAGTATTCCCCTTAGTCTAGAACACATTCCACTACAAATGTCTTGTCAGCATTTAAGGACTGGTTCAAATACCACCTTCTCTCTGGTACTACAGCACAATTATGATTACAGAGCTTTCACACGCTGTGTTGTTATTGTTTGCATGTCTGTTCTAACTACTAAACTGGTTTCTCAAAGTATAGGACTGTGTTTCATTCATCTTTGTATCTCAATGTCTAGCAGAACATTTGAAACAAAGCAACCCAAGCAGGAAGCCAAAAGATTTTAAAAATGTGATAAAAATAAAAGCAGAGTTTTTTGTTGTCATTTTCTTTTTTAGAAAATGTCCCTATTCCTTTCATTACTGGTAACTTTTTCTTACCAGTAATGTAGGTGATGAAGTACAAACTGAAATGAAAACAGGTAGTTACAGGGTTCTTAGTTTTAATGAAATTCTATGACTGGAAACCTCCTGGATAACTGACCTATGACATCCAAAAATTAGTCTCCAGGATGAAATAAAAGACAACTAAGAAAAAAATAAAGCCAAAAAGATGAATTAGTGAGCTGTTGGGATAAATCTTTGAGATGATGAGAATCTAGATTAAAATGGCTATAAAATAAATGGAAAAATCTACATTCTAATGGAATGGATAACTACATTACACAGAGACTGAATGCAAACTCCCTTAAGTTCCTTCAAAGGACCTAAAGTAAGTCTAAGGCAGAAGATTACAGGCTTAATTTAGAACAAACATATAATGACTTAAGTGGTGCTCAGAAATCATCCTGGTGTCCAGAGACTAGCTAAAGTGTTTCTGAGAAATTTAAAAAAAAATGTAGAACCAATTATTATTTAATTGTTAAGAAGTAGTTATAAGCTCTGCGTTAAAAATGGTATGTGCTAACAGAATTTGTAAGACTAAAGTATCTTTCTTATATAGGTCTTGTTAAATCAAAGTTAAGCAATCAGAGCTTAAGTATAACTTACTTATGAAATATTTTGTAATTTATAAAGTACTTTCATATACATTAAGCCTTATAATAAACCTATACGATAGGTATTACTGTATTTCATATGTGAGAAAACTGAAGTTCACAAAGGTTCACAGAGGCCTTTTTATAACCATTAGACTGCAACTCAAATTTGTTTCATAAAATTATAATTGCAGTAGAAAATTATAATCTAATAATGATATTTCCATGGATAATCTCATTAGTTATAAATTCACCAAAACAACTTAAAGTCTGTCAAAATTTCATCTTTGAATGAAGTAAAATTATTAACTGAAAGAGTTATGATTAAGCAAATATAAAAAACATTCTAAGCTTTTAGATAATACAGCACTATTAAGCCGATAGTATTTGCCACACAGAAATAGACAATTTGTATAAAATTTAGCCTTCTAAAAACTAAAAACCAAGGCAGATGTTCCAGAAAAATCTTTCAAAAATTTCTGTTCAAACTGAAGAGCATTAATTTTGCTGAATTTAGACTTTAAGAAAACAACCAAATTGTACTTTTTGTTCACATAGCTGACTTTTTCAAAAAGAATTTTATACTGGCGTAACTACAAAGATTTTTATATAAGATTAGAGCTGATATAACAATTTTTTGTCTCACAAGTAGTTTTTCTTACTAATTAGAAACACAAGATCACATTTTGTGCTCAAAATTACATAAGGAGGTATTTAGTGAAAGGAAAATGAAAAAAACATTTTAAAACTAAAACAACACATAAGTAACAATAAATAAAGAGAAACTGCATAAATCCCTCTTTTCTACATTTTAACATCCCCAAATAACACTTCAATTCTTGGATTTCCCTCGCTTTGAAAACATGAATGTATGACTGATGGAATTTCCTGAGATGAGCTCCCTAATCTCTGCACCGCCTCTCCATTCCCTAAAGGACCATAAGCATTCCTCTCTTTTTGCTTTAATTCCCACTATTTCCTCTGTTTATACTGTCCTTTCTCCTCTTTTAAAAATCCCATCCTATTTTCAAAATCTTGTGGCAATAAGATACAGCAATAGTTTTTTCTAGTATTATTTATATGGCCATAAAGATAATGATCAGATATTTGGGAACAAATACAAGAAACGTTTATGAACTACACTCAAGCCCTTCTTCTTCAGTGAAGTTTCCCCTTACAATTCTAGCCCAGCCACTTTTTCCTCCTCTGAGCCAGCATCTGGCACTTAATCAGACGTTGTTCTGTGACTTCTTTAATACTGTTAAACTGTATAGTAATTTCTTTTTTCTTTTGACTATTTAGGAAATTTTTATTTTAGAAGGTATTATTGTACATGTCTATAGCTAATTTTAGTTTTTCACATACGCCTACCACATTCACATTGACATTGAAATAGAAGTGACTGTTATAACTAAGATGACAGATACTGAGAGAACAAGCTGGAATCAGGACAGGAATTAGGTGAAACTGAACTGTAATTTCATTCTCATTCTGTCATATAACTTCCATGTGCACGTAAGGAAACTTACCAACTGCATTTCAAACACATTTAAGGATGGGTCCGTGTATCATACTTTTATATACACTCAAGAGGCCAGCAGAATGTTGTACATATATCAGGTGTCCCATAATTTAATGAATTAGTTAATAACTTACTATATCTGTTATGGTTTATTATTTCCTTTTAAAACTCAGTTATGATTACATATTTTCTATGATAAAATTAAAAAAAAACAAAACCTTGAGCTGTTTTCTTTCTCAGTGATCAGATAATATAGAACTATTTAAAATATCAACTTCCACTTATCAAACATGCATCGTATGGATGGCCTGATACTGTCATATACTCCTTTAACTAAAATTTCCAAAGTACTATGATAGCATACACCACTTTCCACAATTAAGAGCCCTGATGTTATAGCACACTCTAGTGATCAACTATGAGACCACAGATCCTTAATATTTTAAGAGTTCTATGACAAAAATATTTATCCAAAGAAATTGTATAGTGTTAATATTTAAAATATTAAACATTACAAAAACGTAATACTTCATACTTTAAAATTTACACATCTAAGTAATACAATATAACTTGCTACATTACAAACAAATGTTACTGGAGACAAATGTTACTGGAGCTACAATTTTATTTCATTTATTTATCCCATCATTCACCAAATGCTCACTGAACACCTACTACATGCACGGAAACATTCTAAGCACTAGTGGTGAGCAAAGCGAGCAATCTTCCTTGCTCCCATGGAACTACGTAGTTGAATTATACAGACATTAAAATACCTGTAGCAGAAAACATCAAACAAAGAATCCCACTAATTAAAAGTATAATTATGAAAAGTATGAAGAGTGAAAAGTGAACTGAGAACATACATAACAGGAAACTAACCCAAAAAAGGAAGCCAGACATCTCCAAAGAATATGACTGAATAGAGGCTGACTCACAGTCAATTAGTCAAAGGGTAGGTAGGTGGAAAGAAGTAAATGGCACTTGAGAAACCAAGAGAAGGCCAAGATGTCTAGAGTACAGAGACAGTTAAAAGATAAAGCTAAAGAGGATGGCAGAAGCCTTGAAGACCATACAAGAATTACAGCTTCTATCCTAAGAGCAGTAAAATCTACATTTTAAAGAGAACGCACTGGCTCAGTATATTGAAGGAAAGAAAGGAAGGCTATGGCAAGACCAGTGAGAAGGCTTACCCAGGTGACCACTAGGTGAAAGATCACAATAGTCTGAATGAGGATGACAGCAGTGGAGGTGAAGTTCAGTACATGGATTTGAGAGATAATGAAGAGATAAGACCACCATGTCTTGATGATAGACTGGACATCGGTAAGAAAGATGGAAAGACTTGCAAATGCCATTTATCAAGAAATAAAAAGTAGGAAGAATGGGCTGTTCAATGTTTCATCTGTATATTTGTTTGATTTTGGTTTTATGAGGGAGGTATGAGGAAAACATTAAGTTTGGATTTTGACATAAAATTTAAGGTATTCTGAACATCCAAATAGGATAGGATATCAAGAAGGTAGTTGGATAATAAAGTCTGAAGCTCAGATGATAGTTGTGGGCAGGCAATATAAATTCTGAGTCTGTAGTGTGTAGCTGATAACTGAACATAGAAGCTTATGAAATAGAGTAGGAAAAAAAAGTTAAATGAGATAACCTGTAATTGAACTTCAAGTACAATGAGTCCATATAAAAAGTGTTGGCAATATGGAGGGCACTGATAAACTGAGCCTGTTTCAGTGGAACAATGGGACTGGAAGCCAGAATATATTATGAAATGAGTGGGAGCTGGCAGGTCTTTGAGGAATCTGGCTGTGAAGGGAGTAGAAGACTGGTAATGATAGGACAACTGCCAGAACGGAGTGTGGGGGCTGAGTAAGGGACTGATTATCTTACTCAGACCACATGACAGACCTGAGCATGTTGAAAACCAGATGGGAAGAATCTACTTAAAAGACAAAGGTTGAATATTTACAAGAAAAGAGAGGGATAATTCATAGTTTAAGGCTTCTGAAGTATAAAAGAATTAAGACACAAGCAAAGGTCAAAATACTAGCTTTGGATTGAAAGGATAATTCTTCTGCAAAACAAAAAAGGATAAGATGAATACAGATAGAGAGGCAAATAGTGTTTCATGGTAGAAAAATAAAGAACTTACTTTTCTATTTAAAAACATGGTCTACAGGACATTATCATATAACTTACAAAACCAATGATATTCTTATGTTTTTCTTATTTCAAAGGAAGACTATGTACCATATTCAGTTTTTTACAATATAATAGATGCAGCCCTGGCTGGTGTGGTTCAGTGGGCTGAGTGCCAGCCTGAGAACTGAAAGGTTGCTGGTTTGATTCCCTGTCAAGGCACATGGCTGGGCTGCAGACCAGGTCCTCAGCTGGGGGACATGTGAGAGGCAACCAATTGATGTTTCCCTCCCTGTCATTCTCCCTCCCTTCCACGCTATCTAAAAATAAAGAAATAAAAATCTTTAAAAATAAAATAAAAATATAATAGATGTATGGTCATTACAGAGGATAATAAAAACAATTTAAATTTTTTTTCTAATTAAAAAAGTTTTCCTGGAATAGACAAATTTAGTGAGAGATGTGTACATGACTGTTTTTCTTCTTCAGTTACAGTTTACATTCAATATTATTCTGTATTTGTACCAGATGTACAGCAAAGTGGTTAGAAAATCATGTCTTTACCGAGTAGTCCCCCCAGTATTTCAAGTACACACCTGACCCAATACGTAGTTAATGCAATATTAACTATATTCCTTGTGCTGTAATTTACATCTCTGTGACTATTCTGTAACTATCAATATGTTATTATTAAACCCTTCACCTTTTCCACCAGCCCCACAAACCCCTCCTCTGTCAACTGTCAGTCTGTTCTCTAGAATCTATGAGTCTGTTTCTATTTTGTTTATTTTGTTCTTTAGGTTCCACATATAAGTGAAATAATATGGTATTTGTCTTTCTCTGACTTATTTAACTTAGCATAATACCCTCTAGGTTAAGATACCACTCCTTTTATAACTGAGTAGTATTCCACTGTGTACATGTACCACTGTTTTTTTATCCACTCGTCTATTGATCTGCACTTCAGTTGCTTTCATAGCTTGGCTATTATAAATAATGCTTCAATGAACATAGAGATGCATATCTTCTCTTCAGTTAATGTTTGGGGTTTCTTCAGATACATACCCAGAAGAAGAACTGATGTATCATTAGGCAATTCCACTTAGTTTATTGAAGAACCTCCACACTGTTTTCCATGGTGGCTGCGCCAATCTGCTTTCCCATCAACAGTGGATGAGGGTTCCCTTTACTCCACATACATGCCAACATTTGCTCTTGGTTAAATTATTGATGATAGCCATTCTGAGAGGTGTGAGGTTGTATCTCATTGTGGCTTTGATTTTCATTTCTCTGATTAATGATGTTGAGCATCTTTTCATATGTCTATTGGTCATTTGTATGTCTTCTTTGCAAAAGTATCTATTCAGTCTTTGCTCATTTTTTAACTGGGTTATTTTTCCGGTGTTAAGTTATCTGGGTTCTTTATACATTTTGGATATTAACCTCTTATTGGATGTTTCATTGGTGAATATCTTCTCCCATTCATTATGCTGTCTTTTCATTTTGTTAATGGTTTCCCTAGCTAGGCAAAAATTTTTATTCTGATAGTCCCATTTATTTTTTTCTTCTGTTTCCCTTGCCTAAGAAGATATGTCAGAAAAATATTGCTAAAAGAAATGTCAGAGATTTGTAATGCCTGTATTTTCTTCTAGAAGCTTTATGGTTTCAGGTTTAAATCTTTAATCCATTTTCAGTTTATTCTTGTACATGGTCTAAGAAGGTGGTTTAGTTTCATTTTTGTGCACATATCTGTCCAATTTTCCCAACGCTATTTATTGAATATACTGTCCTTTACCCCACTGAATGTTCTTGCTCCCTTTATTATAAATTAATTGACTAGATATGCAGGGGTTTATTTCTGGGCTCTCTATTCAGTTCCACTGATCTGTCTGTCTTTATGCCAGTACCTCGCTTTTTTGATTCTACAGCAATGTATAGTTTAGTATCAGGTAGTGTGATACCTCCCCTACTTTGTTCTTCTTTTCCAAATTTTTTTCAGGGTCTTTTGTGTTTCCATACAAATTTTTGAATTATTTGTTCTTGTTTTGTGAGATAAGCCATTGTTATTTCAACAGGAATTGTGTTCAATCTATAGATTGCTTTGGGTAGCATGGACATTTTGATGATGTTAATTCTTCCTATCCATGAGCACAATCTATGCTTCCATTTATTAGTATCTTCTTCGACTCCTTTCTTCAATGTCTTATACTTTTCTGAGTACAGGTTTATTTTAAAACATTTATTTATAATTACATATGTAATAGGTACAAAACACATGCATGTGCATGTGTGTATGTACAAGTGGCTCTCAAATGTAGCTAGATATAAACATTGTTACTGCCAAAGTTTAACAACATTTACGAGATTACATGTGTAAATTTAAAATATAAAACCTGGACTTTAAAAACCAATATCAAAAATAGCTAGACAAAAAACTGGAAACCCCCAAGCGTCCCTCCATCAGATGCCAATAAACAGTCTGTTTTATATCCATGAATAAAATACTACTCAGCAATAAAATGGAATGAACTAATGATACACATAATAACTTGGATAAATCTCAAAATATATGCTGAATTTAAAAAAACAGATTTTTTAAAAAAGCACATAATGAAGGAATCCATGGATACAAAACTCTAGAATACACAAGATAGTTTATGAGGACAGAAGCAGGTTAGTAACTGCATGGGCAGCGGGATGGGAAAGGGAGGAAGGAGTTACCAAGGGGCGTGGGGCAATTTCTGAAAATGACAGTTATATTCACCGTCTCGAATGTGGTTGATGATAATGGTCTAAGGGGTATATGCACACACCAAAACTTCAAATTATATATTTTAAATATATACAGTTTATTATAAGCCAATTATATCAAAACAAAGCTTCAAAAATACACATTAATTCTGAATGTAAACAAATGTGTAAAAATCTGCCTCACTGCCCTGGCTGCATGGCTCAGTCGGTTGGAGCGTCATCTCGTACACCAAAAGGTGGTGGGTTTGATTCCCAGTCAGGGCACACACCTAGGTTGCAGGTTCCAACCCCATTTGGGGCACATATGGGAAGCAACTGATCAATGTCTCACATCACTGTTTCTCTCCCCCTGTCCCCCCTAAAAATCAATAAACATCTTCAGGAGAGGATTAAAAAAATCTGCCTCATAAGTATTTAAAGATTATTTCAGGACATAAAACCACCACAGAACATTTTAAAGTAGAAAATACATAAGTTTATTTTATTACCTTATAACTTTTGGAGCCTGGGAATTTTCAATTCCTTTAAAACAAACTTTTTTGACGTGATCTCCTGAACTATGCCCAGTAATAGATTTTTTTTCTTCTACTAAGAAATCCCAGAATGACTTGGATGAAAATGAATGTAGAGAAGATGCCCTGTAAAAGACAACAGAGATCACATTAAAAAATTCCTTTTTAAAAAAGGTCATTGCTGGAAGTCATAGGGCAAACAGGAAAAGAATGTAGATAAAATAATTTACATTATGCAATTACAGTTTTCAGTACAATATTGGATTTTTGCTGTTAATTGTGACGAACTAATCAATATTATAAAATATATAAATAATAAATAGTGATAAAAAATAAATGCAAGTGGTAAAATAATAAATGCAAGTTAACACAGATATTGAATGACAGCAATGACATTAGTAACAGCTATTACAACTATGTCTCAGGTAACAACAAAAACTATGCTTAATAAATTAAATAATTAAGCTCAGCAGATGAAACGTTACTTCTGAATAATGCTGGTAATTTTACTTCTTGATTTGAGTTCTGGTTGCACAAGATTTTCAGTTTGTGAAACTTCATCAACCTACACACTTTTAACTATACTTCTTAGTGCATATATGTTTCAACAAAAAGTCATTTAAAATTGAAACCTGATTTTACATGGACAGAATAGAGGAAATAAAACTTAAGTTGATCTAAATAATAGAAAACATAAAATCAATTACACACAACATAGATGTAATACTTTGAGTATTAGTTAAGATTGGAATTAACTGCAGAACAATATCCACAGAAAGAGGCAAAACATTAAAAATTACCTATAGAGATTAGTTTAGCTTCCAAAGATTTCATGCTTAAATTTATATGGTATCCGAATCTTTTTATTCGACAATCGATGTTTTACTTTAAAATCAAGAATGTAAAAAAGGCCCTGACTGGAGTGGCTCAATGAGCTGGGCATCGTCTCACAAAGTGAAAGGTTGCTGGTTCTATGCCTGGGTTGGGAAATGGGTCCCTGGTTGGGAATGTGCAAGGGGTAACCGGCTGATTGCACATCTATGCTGCTCTCCCTCTCTATCAATCTCCCCTCCCCTCTTTCTAAAAATAAATAAATAAAACCTTAAAAGAAGAAGAACGTAAAACAGATTTGTAGGGTAGCAGTCAGGATTAGAAGCACATACTCTGTCGCTAGGCTGAGTTTAAATCTTGGCTCTGTCAAACATTAGCTTTTTGACCTTGGAAAGTTACCTAACCTCTGTGCTTTAGTTTCCTCAATAACATGGAGATGCTAATACCATCTTCTTCATCTTAACAGTTATGAGGATCAAATGTTAACTTAAGCATTTAAAACAGTACCTGATTCAGAGAAATGCTATGTAAGTCTGTCACTATCCACAATTTTCACATTTAACAAGACTTATTTTGATTTATGAGAAAAAGAAGAAAATGAGAACACAGAAGTTCTGACATGAAGCAATAAAATCAGTTAATAGGCTTAGCATGTCTTTCCTTCCTAAGGTGTGACTAACTTGGAAAAAATAATTCAAAAAGAAACTTTTATTATTCCATACACTGTACAAACTACGCTGTACCCTTAGCATCATTTTCAGAACCTGTAACATTAGTCAAAATTATAAACAATAATAATGTAAACTATTTCCTAGTCTAACTTTAATTTTTTCCATTTTATTTACTTGGAAACAAAACGGTCATGTTAAGAAGTGAATACAAGTGCTAACGGGATACTTCCCCCAAAAGTTAAATTCGTAGTTTGAAGATAGTATAAAATCCACACCTAGATTAAGTTCAAGAACTCCAGGGTAGGGCAAAAGTAGGCTTACAACTGATCATATGGAAAATAATACAATAATTAATAAATAACAACATAAGAATAAACTCTGTTTCACATACAACTGTAAACTACTTTTGCCCCACCTATATTTAGGGTACCCCATAAAAAAGCAAGGCCTTCTAAATTTCCATATCCTGTTTTGTACATTTGTACCTGCATCTGGCCAAACCATATTTGCAAAAATATTTTTACATGTATCATCTCATTTAATCCTTACAGTAACAATCTTGACAGAGTATTTTCATCACCATGAAAAATGTACAACCAAAGTTCATGGATCTCAACAACCATAAAATCACCAGAGATAAGGCAGAACTGGGATCCAAACTCAATTCTTAAAATCACAAAACTCATAATTTGCCTTCTGGTCTACCACTGCTTTCCATAAGAAATCAAAACAACACTCCTTATAAAATGCCAAAGATGCCAAAGATGGGAGGAAAATGATGATTCACACTTTGTTTTAACATATGAGCTAAGCATCCATCCATTCATTCATAACAAGATTAGCTAAAAATTTTGACCAAATTTCTATTTATTCAGTAAAGATTAAATGAACATAAACTGCTTCACATAAAGATTTTTCTTAAAAACAATCACACCGAAAACTGAATATATATTAAGAAAATCAGTGATTTATTTTTTAAAATCATGTGGCTATATTACAAAATTATTTACATAAATAATAATAGCTAACATTTATATATGTTAGTACAACATTGGTGGTGCTAAATGTATTCCATGTATCAACTCCTATGATATATGTACTGTGAAATACTCACAATACCCTTGTGAAATAAGTACTGTTTTTAGCTCTATTTATAGACAAGAAAATACAGACAAAGGTTAAATAACTGATGTAAGTTCACAATGCTACCAAGTAAGATTTCCATGATTTAAATTCAGAACGCCAGCTTAATCACTACACTCTACTGCTGTGCCCACATTTAAGTCATTTACCCTAAGTAAAACCTTAGCTCATTATGAGAGAAATTTTCTTTATAGATTTGTATCAGAAACGTCACCTACTAGTATTCATGTTCAAAATATTTCTTCAAAAGAAACTTACCTGACTTTGAATTTATCATAAAATTTCCACTCAAACACATATATACAATAGAACATTAAAAATTATATATATACACAAAATAACCACTCCCCATTCCCTTACCAGTTCCTTTCTCCTCCCCAAAGCACACATACCCGACAGTTTCTACTGGCAAATAAGCTATGGTATAAAGTACAATGTGTCATTTAGTCATTTGGGAACAAGCTGACAAATACTCCTGCCAGAAAATCCACCAACTGTCTCCTGTTAGGTAATTCATGATTCTAAACACAGAAACTTCACAATGACATGTATAAAGAACACAAGTTATCAGATTCACCCTACTAGTAATTCGGGAACTTCTAGATGTGGTGATCTATATCCTAAAAGTTATTTTATTAAAAGTTACTTATCGCCTTAAGTACATACAGCTAACAGTACTTAAAAAAGATCAAACTCGCATGTTCATTAATCATGCCCAATAGTTACCTATAAAATGTCTTACACAGATTTCTTTAAATGAGTTCTGTTATTCTTTCCAGTGATCATGCCATAATTTGAAAGTGTGTCTGATTTCCTGTGATTTTGCTTTTGTAACTCATAGACTAAAGCTATTTTCCATCTTAGCAGCCAGAGAAACTTCACAGAGCAACACTTGTAAATATTTGTAGCACACAACGAATTAATCAAGATTTGTTTCTTAGCTAAAGCACCCTGAAAATTTTACTTTAATGAATACAATTCCTAGCTCTAAAAAGTTAAATAATTGAAATTAGCCTATAACTTATAGGCTAGCTCTAAATGGAATTTTGAAGAATTTACATTTATAAATCAAGCCAGACCACAAAGACTGTGCATTCTTCCACTGAAGATTTATTTCTCCAAGTAAAACACTGGATAATGAAAAGTGGCCAACTCCTATGTACACTTGGTGTTTTCACATTAGATTTAAAACTCAATTGGCTAGAACTTCATTCTAATGCAAGAACCAGTTGTATTTAATACTTATTGTCATACCTAACTGCAAACAGCAGGAGTACGATTATACATTGGGAATCATATGGACTAGGTGAATGAATGTGTGAATAAACTAGTGAAAATCCTTATTATAACCAGCAGCAGACTTATAGGGCTAATTTGTATTGATAATTCGCTAATTAATTGCGCATTAACCTTAATGTTAAAATAAACATAGTATGAAAACATCTAAGGAAATAAAATTGCATTGGATAATTCATCAGGATGACGATGTTCCTTTCAGAAGTATTTTTTAAAGCTTAACAGTAAATCACTACAGTAATGAATACATTCTGTAAATACAATCTATAAATCAGATTAATTTTTCAAAGCATAGCAGTTTAAATTCTACCAACTTTGTTTAGATCAACATTTACAAGGAATGTGGTCAGAAAAATAAATCCGTTCCATTTTTTAACTTCTTCAAGCATATACTATATGTATTTACACCCTATGTATATCTGATTAAAAATCAAGTGATATACTAAACTTGTAGCACTCTAAGAATTCAAGAAAATTAACCTAATAATGATTATTCCAATTTATTTTTTTAATTTATTTTATTGATCCAATCTATACTAAATATAAATAAAAATCCAGGAATATCAATCAACCATTTTATACCTATTATACAATTACAGTTAATGTCTGCCTTTATGTCCATTAATATTTGCTTTATATACTTAGGTGCTCCTATGTTGGATGTTTAGATATTTACAATTGTTATATCCTCATCCTGCATTGACCCTTTGAAAATGACATGTCTAATTTGTCTGCTGTAAGTGTTGCTAGTCCAGCTTTCCTTTCATTTCTACTTGTATGGAATATCACTTTCTGTCCCTTCACTTTCAGTGTGTGTGTGTGTGTCTTTCAATCTCAAGTAGATCTCATGTAAGCAGCTTGTCACTGGGTCATGTTTTTTTATCCATTCTGCCACTCTAGTCCTTTAACTGGAGTAATTAGTCCATTCACAGTTAGAGTAATTATTGATAGGTATTCGCTTATTGTTATTTTAGTTGTTCTTCATTGTTCCTTTCTTCTCTTGATCGCTTTTGATTTGTTGGTTTTCTTTCATGTTCTGATTGGATTCTGTTCTGTTTGGATTCTGTTCTGTTTTGTGCGTATATTTTTGATTTATGGTTATCGTGAGGTTCGTATACATATCCACCTATATCTATAGCCATCTACTTTAAGCTAACAGGCATTTAACTTTAATCACATTCTAAAAGTAGATTTATGTATTTTACTCTCCTCTCGTTTTGTTTTTGATGTCACATTTTTTGGGGGGTGTCCCCTAATAATTTATTGTAGTTACAGTTAATTTCGCTGCTATTATCTTTAACATAATAGCAGCTTTTTTAGTGGTTGACTCACTATGATTATTGTGTATTTACCAAGCCTGTTGTAGTCAGGACAGCACATATGTGTGAAGCAGTGCCCCCACTACCTCCACACTTTCTCTGTAAGGCAGTCCTGTGTGTGGGTACTGCAGCATTTTGCTAGCTCCACACTCTCTTTCCAGGAAAGGCAGCCCCACATGGGCACAGAGCAGTGCCCCACTACCTCTGTACTTCCTCTACTCAGGGTAGTCCTACAGGTGGGTACTGTAGCATTTAATTAGCCTGTGCCCTCTCTTGAGGCTGGTCTCTTGCGTGCACAGCCCACTAGATACTTGGAAAAGTAAGTGCTGTACCTCCTGGATCACTCTCTGGTTAAAGGGGACTCTTGTATGAAAGCTATAGAGCCCCCTTGTTTCTGCTTCATCTACATCCAGAAAGGATGGCTATGAATGCACCCTAGTGCCCTATAGGTCAGTTGGCCAGAGATCCTAGATGGAGCTCCCAACTGCTATCCACATTCAGGGGAAATGTAAACAGCATTCACTGATTCCTCTGACCCTGGGTTGACCCTTCAGTGCCTGGAGACCTTTTGTGGTTCCCAGCCTTTTCTAGGCAGACTCTCTCTTGATTGTTTGTGCAGAAGCTATTCAACTGGGTCATAATTGTCTCTCAGGAGGAACTGCTCTAAATACAGGTGTATATTTGATGTGTTCTTGAGGGGGTGAGCTCAGCATCCATGGATGCTACTACCATCTTGGACCCACCACTCTAATCATATACATTTTTTTGTTGCTGAGTGGTCTGTTTTACAAGTACCTATTATCAATTATGCTATTACAGTTGTCCCATTTTTTTTCTTCCCTTTATCCCCCTAGCCTGGTACCCCCATTCCCTCCAGCAGCATTCTCTACTTAGTTCATGTCCATGGGTCATACATGTAAGTTCTTTGGCTTTTTCATTTCCTATACTATTCTTAACCTCCCCCTGTCCATTTTGTACCTACCAATTATGTTTCTTATTCCCTGTACCTTTTCCCCCATTTTCTCCCATCCCACTCCCCACTGATAACCCTCCATGTGATCTCCATTTCTGTGATTCTGTTACTGTTCTAGTTTGCTTGTTTTTGTTTTTAGGTTCAGTTGCTGATAGTTGTGAATTTGTTGTCATTTTACTGTTCATAGTTTTGAACTTTACCTCATCTGAGAAGCACTTTAACTGCCCTTCCATTCTTAATGAAAGGTTTGCTGGATAGAGTAATCTTGGATGTGAGTCCTTGCTTTTCATTTTCATCACTTTGAATGCTTGTTTCCAACCCCTTATTGCTTGCATGGTTTATTTTCAGCAATCAGCTGACAGTCTTATGGAAACTTCTTTGTAGATAACTCTCTCCTTTTCTCTTGCTGCTTTTAAGATTCTCTATCTTTAATCTTTGGCATTTTAATTATGATGTGCCTTGGTGTGGTTCTCTTTGGGTCCAACTTGTTTGGGATTCTCTGCACTTCCTGGACTTGTATGTCTATTTCCTTTGCCAAATTGAGGAAGTTTTCTTTCATTATTTTTTCAAATAAGTTTTCAATTTCTTGCTCTTCCTCTTCTCCTTCTTGTACTCCCATGTTTCAGATGTTGGTACGTTTAAAGTAGTCCCAGAGATTCCAAAGCCTCTCATTTTTTTTTGAATTCTTGTTTCTTCATTTTGTTCCAGTTGAATGATTTTCTGTTACAAATGGTTGATTTCAGTCCTGGTTTCCTTCTCTTCACTGTTAGTTCCCTGTATATTTTTCTTTATTTCACTTTGTATAGCCTTCACTCCTTTATTTTGCTGCTGTACTCAATGAATTCTCTGAGCATCCTGATTACCAGTGTTTTGAAATCTGCCTCAGATAGGCTGGCCATCTCCTTGTTGCTTAGTTCTTTTTCTGGAGTTTTGATCTGTTGTTTCAATTGGGCAATATTTCTTTGTGTTGGCACACCTGTTATGTTGTAAGGGGCGGAGCCTTAGATATTCACCAGGACAGGGCAACCACTTTACCATTTTGTGGAGCTGTATGTGGGAGGAAGGGTCAGAGAGGGAAGAATGCTGCTTGCTTACCTCTTGCAAGCAGCCACTTTCAGTCACTTCCCTACTTTCCACAAACAACTGGTGGCCCTTCCAGTTGTTGCCCTGGTGCTGATTCCCCAAGTTGGTGACCTTATGTACATTCTAGGACCCCCGTGGGCCCATCAAATGGACTCTTCTGAGAGACTGGCAGTTTGTTCAGCTGCCACAACCCCTACAGGTTTTTATAACTGGAGGTTATGAGGAGGGGTCAGAGAGGGAACAATTCCACTTGCTTAGCTCTTGTCCCACTTTCAGTCACTTCCCCCGCTTCCCACAAGCAAATTGAACCCCCAGGTACTACCCTGGTGCTATTTCCTGCATGGGTGGGCTTGTGTATGTTCTAGGATCCTATGGGTCCCTCCAAGAGACTCTCCTGAGAGACTGGTTGTTTCTTCCACTGCTGCAAGACCCATAGGTTTTTATAGCTCGAGGTTCTGAGACTTTATTTTCCCAACATTGGAACCCTGCATTGCACAGTCTGTCTTGCTCCCTAGTTGTTCTTCCCAGTTTATCTGCAAGCGAATGTGGGACCACCCAGTCTGCCAGCTGCTGCCTGGCTCCTATTCTCCAGCCACCACCCTGCTATGTGTCCTCTCCGCCCTGGCTGCTTGTCTCTACCCTCCTACTAGTCTGGATGAATGTTTCTTCTTTAACACCTTGGTTGTTGGACTTTATAAGTCAATTTTCAGGAAGTTCTAGATGTTGGGTTTCTTTGTTTTGTTTTGTTTTTAAATTGATTGTTACCCTTCTTTTGGCTTGCAAGGAGGCAAAGTATATCTACTTACACCTCCATCTTGGCCAGAACTGCTGAGTGGCTTCATTTGCTTAATTGTATATTGATAAGATTCATCCATGTAGTTGAATTTAGTCATAATTCATTTTTTAATTATTGTGTATCTATCCTATAAAAAATCTATATTTTATTCATTTACTGCTATAAACATTTAGGTTGTTTTCAGTTCTTCGATTTTACTAACAATAATATGAACATTCTGATACATGTTGCCTAGTGCATACTAAAGAGTGAAAAATTTATAGCACACAGTTATCTTTAACAGTGTATGTTGAATAGAATACTAGAGAATGACATTATCAGCAGACAGAAAGAGCTCTTGGCAAGTAAAGATTTTAATAGTTGAAATAAAATACTCAGTAGAAGGGCTGTAAGAAAAATATGAGAAATATCCTAGAAAGTAGAATCAGAAGACAATTATGTGGCCAGGAGAAGTGCAAAAGTAAGAAAACTAGAGATATTTAGGAAAAGCAACAGCTAGCTAATGTGAATTGTCAAGAAAATAGTGAAGAGTATCAAACAGAATGTAATATGCTCCTAGAACATAAAGAAATGCTGTTCCCAATTAAAAAAGCCAATCAAGTAGGCAGCATAATACATCAAAAAACAACCAAGGCACATTACTGTAAAATTTCAGAATACCAGGGATTAAAACAAACAAACAAAAAACCCTTCATGCTTTTAGAAAAAAAGGCAGGCAGGGAAGAAACTGGTAACATATAAAAAGTAAGGAATTGAAATGGCATTAGACCTCCCAACAACTAGGAAAAAAAACAAACCCTACAAATGATTTCCAACTTAGAATTGCTTCAATCTACCAGTCAAGAATGAAGAAAATAAAAATATTTTTATAGATATGACAGCTCCATCAATATATGTCCTGTACATCCTTTGTCAAAAAACTACTGGAGCTGTGCTGTATTAAAAGAAGGAGGAAACCAGTTTCCCTCCCATCTCTATTGGTTCCCCATGCGTCTTCCTTCATTTCACGTATTGTAGCCTGCATTTTTTTCATCTAATTTGTGAGCAAAATCAACCAATTCTGTGAGCATCCTGATCACCAGGGCTTTGAACTGTGCATCTGATAGGCTGGCTATCTCTTAGAGGAACTGACTCTGGGGCTTTGATTTTTTCTCTGGTTTGAGCCATTTTTGGTCGAAAGAAATATTTGAAGTCTTAAAAGGCAGGGACCTACATCCAAAATTGCTCTATCCAGCAAAGCTGTCATTTAGAATGGAAGGGAAGATAAAGTGCTTCTCAGATAAGGTCGAGTTCATCATCACCAAGCCCTTATTATATGAAATGTTAAAGGGACTTACCTAAGAAAAAGAAGATCAAAAATATGACAGTGGAAAGACAGCAAACTCACAGCTATTAACAACCACACCTAAAACAAAAGCAAACTAAGCCAACAGCTAGAACAGGAACAGAACCACAGAAATGAAGATCACATGGAGGGTTCGCAACAGGGGAGTGGGAGGAGGGGGGGGGAAGGTACAGAGAATAAGTAGCATAGACGGTGGGTAGAAAATAGGGGGAGGGCAAGAATAGTGTGGGAAATGTAGAAGCTAAAGAACTTATGACACATGGACATAAACTAAAGGGGGGAATGTGGGTGGGAGGGGGGTGCAGGGTGGAGGGGAGTGATGGGGGAGAAATGGGACAACTGTAATAGCATAATCAATAAAATATATTTAAAAAATAAAAATAAAAAAAAATTCAGTAAAATAGAAAAAATAAATAAAAGAAGGAAGAAACCAAGAAACAAACAAAAAAAAAACACAGGCTCTAGGAAACCAGAGATCAAACATTATAGGGAAGCAAGGGAAATTCCCTGGATGACAGGTAAGGGGAGTCTCAAGATGACGGATATCCAGCAGGCCTGGAAAAGACCCAGTTCAGACCCGGAAACACAGGGCTCTAAGAAAGATAACCCCATGAAAACAAGCAAAATTGATAGATTACCTGTTATGTTGTAGCATGTTGGAAAGAGTTACATTTTAGAGTTTTGGGGAAAATTATTGATGAGTACATAAAAAGCAAGGGAAAAATTGAAGAAATTAGTTATTCTGGGGAAAGAAAATAGAAAAGTGTAAAAAAAGGAAATATAATCATTCATGATCGATACATGAATCTTAATTAAGCAGACATAAAAGGGAAGGTTTGGGGCAGAGGGCTATTGTCTTTCATTATAAACCTTGCAGCACTACCATACTATCAAATTTTAAATTATGTTTGTGTTTTAATTTGATTTAAAATTTTTAATTAGGGCTGAAATTCCACCTCAAGAAATTCAGCATGTCCACTAGTTGGATTCCCTACTCTGAATGATCATTGTTTGTTCCTTTTTCGTTCACTTTGTTTTTAAATAAGAAAACTGATAGATGGCATGACTAAAACTATATCACTAAGCCCAAAGCTTTCTCATGTGCTTAGTTAATTCTCTCATATGACCATAAATTTAGTATCTTGAGAACTTTTTTTTAATGTTTTCCATTCTTTTGATTAGGGAAAACACCACTCAGTGTTTTAATAGCTACTTCGTAAACCCTAAGATGCAGTGACCAAATCAGTCTTCTACATTTTCATTGCCTTATCACCAGAATCAGTGCCTTCCATGTAGAAGGTACAAACTAATACAAATAAATGAAAACATTTTAGTCAATCCATTCTCTAAAGTCTTACATATTCTTTTCTTTTCTACTTGGGCTTTGCCACCACCTCTTTTTTTTTTTTTCTGTTATCATGCTTTAGATCTACTAGTGGCTAAAAGACACCGATTTAGTCATTGGTGGCACTCAAAATAAAATGAATTGTCATTCTCTCAAAACAATTTACACTTTAATTGGGAAAAATATTTCCTCTTACAAATAGAAAAATGTGGCATTGGAAGCAGTGAAGGGATTCCCCCAATCCTACAGTAGCCTCCAAGATTCTATTCAATACTTGTGAGAAACAAGGTTCTACTGATCTCCTTCTTGCCCTCTGTACCACCCGGGTAGTTTTGCTCTAGTAGTGATTGCCAATTATTAAATCAGTCACAAAGGAAAGGAAGAACTGGAGAGGAACAGAAAGTACAACATATTTTGCACATCTCAAAACTGCTATCTGACCTTTTGGAAGATATTCCTATTAATGCTGCCATTATGGGTAAATTCTAACGGAGAAAATTTATATAATACACTATTATATAAATGGCTCTGCTTTAAAAAGAAACAATGATAATCTTTCATTATAAAAACATAAAGATAACCACGATGCACACAGAAAGACAAAGAAATTAAGATGGCAAAAAAAGTTTGCTTTTATCATATTTTTCCATAATATACAGGTGTTCGCTGGCAAAAGTAGGCTTATAGTTATTCATATGAAAAAGGACATGCATATTATGACTATACAACAGCTCTTTATTAACTCAAAAGAATGTCACAGTGGCACAGTGCACTTAGATGCAATTCCATAAGGGTTCAAATAATACAATAATTAATAAATAAATAATAATATATGAATAAACTGTGTTTCATGTACTTACAACTTTTAACCTACTTTTGCCCACCCCTGTATATTATAGAAAAATTAAAAAATGCTCTTTTAAAATGTTTTCTCTATAAACACTAATTAAAATACCAAAAATAATATATCTATGTATGAAAAACTTGAAAACCATGATGTACTTATCAAAACAAACAAAAAGAAAGTTGTGTTTATTTTCCAAGGAAGAGTTTTTAACTAAAAGCAACAAAGAAAATGAAATATTTGAAAAGATGGGAAAATAAGATCCAAAAGCCAAGAACTACCTTAAAAGCTAATAAGGCACAGATCTATGCTTATTTTATTAAAAATCAGACCATACCATGCATGTGCTGGTTTTGAGGTTTTTGGAAGAACAGTTAAACCTGTTTCCATGTTGTTCATTCCTGAATTATTTTCTTTGGTAGTCATTGCAATCATCTTCCGTTGCTTCTGAGAAAGCTTAACTCCAGGAGAAATCATTTTGCTAGAAATTAAGTTAAATTAAACCAATTAGTTTCACTTCTCTGAGAAAGTTTAATTCCATAAGAAACCATTTTGTTAGAAATTAAATGAAACCAATTAACATTTATTTCTGCTTAATGAAGGTTACAGGTAATTTTCTGTTTATTTGATATGGTTTTACTATTGTTGAATCAAAATGGCCACAAAGTTTCAACAGTGATAATATCAGTTTATACTATCAGTGATCAAGTGAGTCTCCTACTTATTAATACACATGCATCAGAACTAGTCCACAATGATCATTTTAAAGGCAAGTTTCTGGCGTTAAATACTGTATTACACAAGAGCTGGGCTATAAACCTAACTAAGTCTTTAGCTCATTATTAGAAAATATGTTATAGAGGCTGAACTACCTAGAAAAGAGCTTATAATTAACTTGAACATCAAATGCAGAAAAATAATAGGAAAGGTCCAGTAGGTATTTGCAATTCTTTAGAGCAGAACTACAACACAACATGGTCTCTCCTTTTTTATCATTTTTTAAACTAACCCCAAATTTGTCTTTGGTGTTGCTCCACATTTTTGTCTGTTTTCTTCAATTTGCATGATGGTTCTGAGATCCATGACAGGAGGGCTGACAGGACTAAAAGACATAAAAGTTACTTTACAATGCATTCATTTATCCATAAAGCCCTAACTTGAAACTTCACTGAAACTGTAAATTACATATAAGATTTATAATGAGAGGACAATTTAGGTCTGTTTCATCAGCTGTGGCCAACTTCAAAAAAGATATTTTGAATGAGAGCTAATTTTATATACATACATACATAAATAACTACTAAAATGCATCCAAAGTCATAATGGTTAAGTAATATAATTGAAACTCTTAAAGAAAAAACAAGCCAAGAAAACAGAAAGACTCATGGCTTATCTAACTCAGGTAGATGGACTCAAAGTTCTATCTAAATTCTTATCCTTCAAGATCAATGGAACTTAAAAATTATATTCTGTTATTTTTAAGAAACAAAATTCTTATTGTTATCTAATGTTAAGAAAAAACATTTAATGGAAAACTTGGGGATGATCAACAAGATCATCTCATATTAGAGACCCACCATAATGAGAGAGTTACACCATAATGAGAAAAAAAAAAATTCCTACAATCTTTAGAAATAGTCAATCTATTTTCCTGACTTTACCCCAAGGTATTATTAAAATATGTTTTTAAAACAGCCTAACAGTAGTGATTAGAAAATGCTACTAGGTGTTCTCACAAATATATTTTATTTAGACAAAAACATTTGAGAATAAATTTCAAACTACCTTTAGACCATGAAGCAACAAACACTGGCACAAAATAAATCTTCATTCCCACTATGCAAAATACAGTATGTTTTAAAACAATGACACAAATCCAAATGATATAATTGTAAGTCAATTAAAAGTTTTAGAATATTATAAACCATAGTAGGTATATAAAGATGAAATACAAGCTCAATAAACCCTGAAAAAAATACTGCATTTTAATTATATCTATCTACTCCTTCAGTTTTAAAAACTGACTTCTAAATAAAAGAAAAATATAGGTAAAATACAGTTTAAGTTAAAACCACAGTATAATATTAGATAAATATCCTTTGAAAATTAACTGTAACAATATAGTTTATGTGATCTTAAATATCCCTTTAATGTGCTGGAAAAAAAAGATAAAGTAAGCCTAAAAATGACAAAATGGTCTTTGTGGGTGAGATTTTTAACTAATATATACTATCCCCCCCAAAAAAGCTGATATGAAGTCATTATATTTGTGTGACAGTATTTACTAGTATTCACTGATGACAACACAAAGGCAATTAAATTTTGTCTGGCAATAAGAGCTCATTTTAGCCATTTACTAATTTGTATGCTTTTAGGTAATTTTCTGTGTATCATATTAAATCTATATTAAAATTTTTAAATATGCTTCATTAAAAATATTCATTTAACTAAAAATGAATAATATTTTTTCAGACTAACAGGTATGACACAAAATGAATATCCTACCTGAAAGAGCCAGCAACCCAACTACAAGAGTTTGAATTATCAATTCTGTTACTCGGAATGGGCTGCGCAGCAGAAATTTTAGGTACTGGTGATTTTTCCCATGGTTTTAAATCTTCTCTGAAATATGTAGGAGGTGTGCCATTAACATATGGTTTCATTCTCCCCTGAGGGTAAAAAAAATAACATTTAAAACGTGAAAAAAAGAGGAAGCACTTAGAGCAGCAAACACAAGTTGGTACTGAAATGTTAAAGAGTAAAACCATATGACAACAATCATCTAGCATTTCCAATTCAGTTCTATAGTTCAGTGCCTTAGGCAGTTCTCAAACTGGTTCAGCGACTATAACTCAATTATTTTGAGCTTTGGGAACAATTTTTAGGGAGTAAGTTTGCATATTAAATCCCTATTTACATAAGTACTGAACAAAAATGTAAATAAATATGTTTTTCCAGTAACATATGAAGCAGTAACTTCAAAATAAAAGTCCAAGATTTTAATATCAGACAAAAATGAAAGTTTAGTAAAAATGTATAATTCACTCTGAATGTAACTGAAATACTGACAAAATAAAACTCATATAATATTGACACTTCAAAAAAGACCCTAAAACTATTGCTACCATCCAAGGTGAAAGAAGTTATTAAAATGGTATTTCCACTGCCATATAAGATTCTTCTATTCTTGCCAGATATTCACAGCATACCTTCAACCTTCCTTTAAACCTCAATTGTATTCCAGACTAATCCTAATGTTAATATGAATTACATTACCCCCACAATTTCTACTTTACATTAAAAAAACCCACTTATTTATTTTTATTATTATTATTTTTATCCTCACCTGAGGACATTTTTTATTCCACAGGGAGAAAGGAAAGGAGAGAAACATCAACGTGAGAGAGAAACATTGACTGGTTGCCTCCCACAGGCACCCAGATCTATCTATGGGAGGGATCAAACCTGCAAACCAGGTATGTGCCCTGACTGAGAAGTCAGCCCACAACCTTACAGTTACAGGAGGACGCTTCAACCACCTGAGCCACATGGGCCAGGGGAAAAAATAATAAATAAATAAAACCCTTGAGGCCTAAAAGAGTCTAAGAAAGGGTAAATCTCCCACTGTCTTAGAAATTTCTAGTTCTAATGTTCTGAGTAGGTATAGAGGTTAGAAAGAAAATGACTTTGTATCTAATAAGTTAAACATTTTCCTTTCCTATAGATTCACAATCGTGGAATCAAACAAGAGATATCTTAAAAAATGGCCTCCCAGAGTTGAACAGACTAGGGATTTTGAATCTTAATGTGAACTGTGCTCGATTAGAACTCCATTCCAGATTATATTGCTTCAATTAATACCATGGAGAATTTGAAAGTAGGCTTACCTTCAAAATAATTTTCCTTTAACTGATATTACACAAAATAATTTTCAAGTAATTTAGCTATAAATATATTCTCCAATATATCTACACAGTGTTCCTATATTTTACATAAATATGAATTTTAGTTGTAGAAAGATTAGAAATAAAACATCACAGAATGCTCAAAACTGCCATTAAAATCTTTAAAACTAACTTCGGGTCAAGATGAAGGTGTAGGTAGACATGCTTCGTCTCCTTGCACAACAATAGAGTTACAACCCGATCTCAAAAACAAGTAACACCCAGAACCATCAGAAAACTGAGTTCTGTGGAAGTCCAACAACCAATGATTCAAAGCAGCACATTCATTAGGAAGGGTAAGAGGGGCAGAGTCACAGGGAGGGAGTGGAGAGGTGGTGTGGCACGGAGAAGCGGTGGATAAAAATCAGGAGGGATACCTTGCTAGCAAGTGATCCAGCCCCAAAGCAGATCGCATAGTCCAGGGTTCCAGCACTGGGAAAATAAACTCCCATTACCTCTTGCTGAAAAAACCAGTAGGGGTTGGTTTTTTGCCTCTTAAAGGGCCCACACAGTGGAAGAAACTGCTGGCTTTTTGCCTCTTAAAGGGTCCACACAGGCTTAGAATGTATGCAAACCCTACTGCAGCAGCTAGAGGGGAGCCAATTGCATATGGTTGGTGGGTGAGGTGACTGGAAGCAGGGTGTGAGGCAGGCCTCCAGAGGCAAGGCAGCAGCACAGTCCTGTCTCCGAGTCCCACCCTCCAACCCCAATAGAGAGACACAAATGGTGAAGCAGATTGCCCCACCCTGGCAATTACCCAAAAATCAGCTCCACACAATTTAGAGGTATCTTTTCTACACAGGCCACGCTACTAAGCTAGGAAGTCAAAGCAGCTGTACCTAATACAGAATCAAACACAGTGAGGCTGCCAAAATGAGAAGGCAAAAAAATATGGCCCAAATGAAAGAACAGAACAAAACTCCAGAAAAAGAACTAAGTAAAACGGAGATAGCCAGCCTATCGGATGCAGAGTTCAAAACACTGGTGATTAGGATGCTCAGAGAACTCATTGAGTGTGGCCACAAAATAAAGGAAGAAATGAAGGATACACTAAGTGAAATAAAAATATACAGGGAGCCAACAGTGAATGGAAGGAAACCAGGACTCAAATCAATGATTTAGAACAAAAGAAATAAATATTTAACCAGAACAGAATGAAGAAACAAAAATTCAAAAAAATGAGGAGAGGCTTAGGAAACTCTGGGACAACTTTAAATGTACCAACATCCAAACCATAGGGGTACCAGAAGCAGAAGAGGAAAAGTAAGAAATTGAAAACTTATTTGAAAAAATAATGAAAGAAAACTTACTTAACTTGGTGAAGGAAATAGACATACAAGTTTAGGAAGCGCAGAGTCCCAAACAAGTTGGATCCAAAGAGGCCCTCAACAAGAGACATCATAATTAAAATTCCAAAGGTTAAAGACAGAGAGAATCTTAAGAGCAGCAAGAGGAAAGCAGAGAGTTACCTACAAAGGAGTTCCCATAAGAAAATCAGCTGATTTCTCAAAAGGAACTTTGTAGGCAAGAAGGGACTGACAAGAAGAATTCAAAGTGATGAAAAGCAAGGACCTACAGCCAAGATTATTCTATCCAGCAAAACCCCTCATTTAGAACGGAAGGGTAGATGAAGTGCTTCCCAGACAAGGTAAAGCTAAAGGAATTCATCATCACCAAGCCATTATTACATTAAATGTTAAAGGGACTTATTTAAGAAAAAGAAGATGAAAACTATGAACATTAAAATGACAACAAAATCACAACTATCAACAACTGAACCTTAAAAACAAAAACAAACTAAGCAAACAATCAGAACAGAAATAGAATCACAGAAATGGAAATCACATGGAGGGTTATCAGCTGGGAGGGGGAAGATGGGGGAAAGGTGCATGGATTAAGAAGAGTAATTGGTAAGTACAAAGTAGGGGGATATTAAGAATAGTATAGGAAATGGAGAAACCAAAGAACTTACATGCACAACCCATGGACATGAACTATGGGGCAGGGAGGATTGCTGGAAGGAAGGGCATACTGGGCAGAGGGGGACAAAGGGGAAAAAATTGGGACAACTGTAATAGCATAATCAATAAACTATACTAAAAAATAAAAATCTTTAAAACCAGAAACATACAAATTTTTAAAAAGTAACTACATATATTATGTCAATTATATTTTATTATAAACCAGCCAGGACAGTGTTTTAAAGTAAAAGTAACATAAAATGAAAGATAAACTGTCTCTAAACCTAAATTCTGAAGTTAAAAAAAGAGTACGTTAATAGATGAGTAAAAACAAACCTCAATCTTATCTGAATGAAATCCTGTTGTGAAATCAGGGGATGGTAAATCTCTAGGACTACCCACTCCTGCATAGCTTCCTTCAGAGTCTGATGTCATCAGTTCCAGAAGAGATTCCACAGAATTAGTCTTACCAGACTTTAATAATCCTAAAACGTAAATTTAAAAAATATGCAGTTAAAATATATGTACATTAAACACGTATGTATCACATTCAATAAAGCCAAAGACTTCCATTTATACAAGTTTAATATTTAAATCATAGTCACTATACCAAAATCTCAATAATTCAAGCTAAATGAAGAAATCAGTTGAAATGAAAACTGAAATGGAGATTTAAAATCTAGACTTAAAACAAGTTTCAATTATATACCAATTATGCAATGATCCCAAGAAGGCAGTTCTTTGGTGGGATCTACTTTAAAAAGAAATTCAGACATTTACTTTCCACATAAAAAATAAAGAAGGAAGACAAAATAAACTCTAGACCCCTGCCCTTTCCCTCTCCCATCTGTCTCTCTGTGCAGAGGCCTCTGCCCCCACACAGAGGGGCACTGTGTGGTGCCCATTCTGTGTGGGAGGAGCACCAGAGCCTTTCTACCTCTCATCTAGCTAGCAGATTGGGCCAGCAGCAGAGACTTTGCTGAAGCCAACTGTGTTCTATATCAGGTTGCCTTCTGCCAAAAAAAAAAAAAAAAAAAAAAAAAAAAATTGTGGATTAAGAACTATTTTTATTAGCTCATCACCTAAAGGAACAGAGTAGTTATGAAAATACCATTTCTTCTCTTAAGAAGGCTAAATACTTGTCTCCTGCCACACCTAGTATCCAGATTCATGAGCAGATCAGGATTGTTTCAAATAAAAGCAGAATAAAAAGTAAACGTGTTTATTCTCACATACTGCAAATTTACTTCAATCTAAATGAAGTAGCAAAATAAACATATTATATGAACTGTAACTAAAAACTGTACAATTGACTTAAAAACAAGTAAGAGATACCATCTCTTCTATATTCAAATAAGTGTTATTCTTTTTAAAGTAAATCGCCTTGACAAGATATATACCTCTTTTGTGGCAATCATTATTAAAATGGAGTTTGGAAATAACATTCAAACTTTTTCCACCATAATATTTTAAATATTTTTTTTGACATTCTTTTAATAGTTTATTTTTTACTGTATTTTTTCCATTATCATTTATCCCCCTCTTCCATCTCCCATCCCTTGCCCCTCAACAAACACCACACTGTTGTCCATGTATTTTTAAGAGAGGCAAACTTTTATCTAAGAGACTGTATTTAATACTGAAATGCTACCAGAAATCAATCAGAAATAAATCTAATAAAGAGGATGATTAAAGTAGCAACAACTGTTTTGGGTAAAAAAAAAGTATTTTTCACAGACTGTCTTTTGTCTATTTTTAAAGATAAACTCAAATAAATGTTAAACGTTCACAAAATATGTTGAGCAAATTTGCCTCATACTCAAATTTTCTTCCAGAATACATCTTTTAGGTCTCCAATTAAATTTGACCTTTCAATCATTATCTTATTTGGCCACATAAAGAGTGGTACAGCAGGAATAATATAAAACTGTGATCAGAATATAAATCTATTTCTGTTGGTCACTACCTCAAATCACGTTAAGTTTTCTAAGTTCATTCCCTTAACTTAAAAAAAAGGGATATAAATCAGTTCATTATTAATGTCTCTTCCATCTCTGAAATGCTATGACTAACACATGTGCTAACAATAACATTATTTAAAACAAACCAAGTATCTACTTTTCCATAAGTTTTTTAAGGTGACTGGAAAATCAAGTCTCAAAACTGTCTGTCTATACATTCTTTCATCCTTCCATCAATCCACCCATGCCTCCTTCTGAGGACTAGAGGTAATTCATACAACACAGAGAGCACAAAATCACAAACTTAAGAAATTTTAAAGTCCTAAAACAGGAATCAGGAGAGGAATTTGGTAATTGGGAAACCATGCTTCAGTGCTTATCTTTTTTATATCTTTTGTTATCTAAAATAACTGTTCTTACATTATTTATTCCTTTGAGCTTTATCAAGCATGTCAAGTCCCTCATTTGTAGTATTTTATTAAACATAAAAGATATTATTTCTTTGCCCTGAATTGCAGCTATTTATTCCCCACAGGAACACAAAACAATGTGTTGTATTTTTCAAAGTTACCTGTATAAAGTTTGCTGAAAAGATGCTGGTAGAAATTTTATCAGGTTATTTCTTACTGCTATAGACACACCTATCGTTTCTGAAAACCATACTGTAATGTCATTATTTTATAGTCAGTTCATATTTTTATCTAAAGAAATCAAAGATTTAGATAGTTTAATCTGAATCTAATCAGATGAGTCTAGAATGTGGGACACTGTAATTCCCCTGGCCTCATCTTTCCAAAACAAAATGACAGGAGGACTACTAATCTTAGTTAAAAGATATTAACATTAAAAAAGTGAAGGGATTAAGAAGTACAAATTGGCAGTCACAGAACACTCATGGGGATGTAAAGTACAGCATAGGGAGCAGAGTAGCCAAAGAATACACGTGCATGGCCCATGGACATGGACAATGGTGTGGGGATTGCCTGAGGGGGGTGGGGCTGGGTGGAGAGGACAAGGAGGATAAATTGGGACAACTGTAATAGTATAAACAATAAAATACAATTTAAAGAAGATAGTAAAGAGATTTGAATAGGAAAATGTAACCTTGATAGGATATTAGACTTTTTAAAAAGCTAAAACAAAAAATGTTATAAAAACATTTTTAGACAATTAGGGAAATCTGGGTATAAACTGTATTGCTAGATGATAATAATAATGAATTGATGTAATTGCCTTAGATGTGATCATGGTATTGTGGTTGTGTAGAATATCCTCATTCTCAGGACATTCACATAAAAGTTTAGGGGGAAATGTCGCGTCTACAGTTTACTTCTAAGTGAATGAATTGGTTTTTAAAGTGTGCATTCAGAGTGTTGGAAGATGAGGGAAGAGAGCATGAAACAGAAAGATGGCAAGAAAAAGCAATGTGGTAAGAGGTAAACAAATGTGGATGAAGTATAAGGGTATAAGGTGTTCATGGTATTTTTCTTGCATCTTTTCAGTAAGTTAAATATTTCCAAAATAAAATAAAAAAAAAAAAACAAGGTAAAAATTGCAGAAAAACTACATAGCCTGTACTTTCAAACAGGCTAACATAATGCCTAGATAGAAAATATGTTGTTTTCTACTATGGATTATATACCTCCTAATGCACATGAATAGCATCTCACTGGACATCTCCCTCAGAGCACTGATATATACGAACTGAATACACATGATAACATACTTTCCATCATATTCTTCCTACCTCCATTAACCTTGCATGCCACTGGACAAAGTGGTCTCTCTAAAAACATAAATCTTATCCAGTCACATACTGCTTAAAAACCCATCCAAAGCTAACAACCACCTTTGGAATAAAATCCAAATACCTCAGTTTGACATGCAACACCCTCCAAAATATGACCCTCTCTAACCTATCTCCTTCCTATCTGAACACACCCTACATGGCCAGGCAATGCTCAACTGTACGCAAAAGAAACGTGATGTTCTTTCTATTGCCTATAGGCTTGGGAACAAATTATCCCCTTCTCTGAGTAGCTCTATCTGCCTCCTTTTTTTTTTTGGGGGGGGGGGGCTACCTTCTCTTCATTCTTCAAGATCCAGCTCAGGCATCACCTTCCTCTAAGAGATACTTCTCAAATTAGTCTGCACGTTCCACAGCAGTACTTAGAGTACTAAGTACTTATTACAAGTACTGCCATTTTCTGTAGCCCCCGAGACAATTTTCCTTCACCAGCCCCAGCAGATGGCATATAATAGTATTTAGTACATATTAAATGAATTAGATGATTAAGACACGAAAGAAGAGATCTAGAAATCTATCCTAAAACACTTTCCACTAACCTGTAGATGGTAGGCTCTGAATAATATCTGAAAGGTTATAACCTCCAGAACTATCTGAACGCTTACGTGACTTCTTTTTTGCTTTTGTTCTTGCTTTCTTGAACATACTTTCCCTAGAAAAGAGCACACATAAAAGTCATTTTAAAAAATAAAAGGACTATGCATGTTGAGAAAACATGTGGATATGCATGCTGTAGTCACATTTATCTATGTGGTCTGGAGCAAATTACTCAATTTCACAGTGTGATAGTACTAACTGTCCTGACAGTGGCATTTCTGTAAAAGTTAGAAACAAGATGGTTACAAGAAAATTCTTTGAAAAGTAAGATACTGCACATTTCACATGAAAGCTATTATAAACTATAATCTTGAATGAGAAATATTTGCTGATGACTTTTAAAGCATTTCAGGGAATGCTTAACTCCATAAATTATTATTAATCAGGGAAGGAAAATAAAATTACCTATGAGAACTACAACTACCCCCTTTTTTACTAAAAATTACTTATATAATTCATCAACAGTTACATGGGTCAGCTGTGAATACTACTATTTTGCAAAGGATAACATTTGTCAACACCAAAAATTTTATAATAAATTTTTAATGTAATAACAGCATATATCGAAGTCAGATACCTATAAACTTCCAAGTATCCCAAATGCTACCGAAAGGGATTAAAAAAAGAATTTATCTGGAACTCAAGATGTTTTTCAGTGAGCTAGAGTATGCTACTACACAAATGCACACATCACATATATATAGTAAATGACTTGAACAACCAAACCAAAGATTTTAACAGATCATTTACCAAGTAGAAGTAATTCTACTAGCAGTTGATAAGTGAGTCATGAACTGGAATCTAAGAGGGCTTGTCAAATGGTTGGCCCCACTACAAGGATATGCCTAGAACCTGGGATACTTTGTTGGAAAACTCCCAAACGTTAGTCACAGTAGGCCACATCTCTTAAACCAGTCAAGTTCTCTATGGAAAAAAATCTGGAAGTCGCTCAATGCTCTCCTCTGGTTCATCCTCTCCAGAGGGCAAATCTCTAATCTTCATAGCAAGGTTGGGGAGGGTCAATCACTTGGTTGAACAGGGTTCAGAAAAAAGAAACGCTCTTTTCCAAATCCAACCACCCACTTTGGTCTTCATAAACCTGATTCCTCTAATTCTTAAGACTTTCCAGAATTCTCTTTTAGGTTTTTCCTATTCTAAGTCATTAAATGCTAGAAATCTCTTTTCAGTTTCCAAAATTAACAGCATTTCCTGACTGCTGTCTTCCCCTTTCCTCTTCTTTGGGCTTTATCTCATTATGTTTTTTTTTTTAATTTCTTTAACGTCATCAGGGTTTAGGAAGGTAGTTAAGATAAATGCGGACTCCCAGTCAACATGGCTGCACAGACAGACATGGTTCCCCTCTTCATATACACAAAACAAAATTACAAATAAAAATAGAACAATTATTCAGAACTGTCAGAGATCAAGTTGAAAGAAAGTGTGACAACTATAGAATTAAAGAAATCATCCATTAGGACAGGTAGGAGGGATGCAGACATGGAATGGGCTGGTCCCATTCCCACATGTGGTGGATAAAAATTCAGGAGGGATACACCTCAGGAGCAAGGAGACCAAGACCCACACCAGGCCCCCCAGCCCAGGGTACCAGTGCCAGGAAAATAAGTCCCCGTAAGTTCTGGCTACAAACAGCAGCAGGGATTCAGTCGGTGGAAGAAACTTCTGGAGCCACAAGAGGTTCCTCTTAAAGAACCCACACACTGACTCACCTACTCAGAATCACTCCCTCTGAACTCCAGCACCAGGGTAGCAGCCTGAAAGGCATCAGTGGCATACAGGAAGAAACTGAAGTGTCTGGCATCAAGGTGAGCAGAGGCCATTGTCCCTTCTATAATTCCTCCTCCACAAAGCCACTGAGCTTGCAAGCAGATATCATGTCTGAAACTCCATCAACCTAGCTAACACTATTTGGCCAGCCTTGGAGATCCCCTGAGACTTCTGCCCTACCCAACTTACAGGCCTACCCAAACTGCTTTTCCATATGGAATGGTTGGTCTTGGCTCATGATGCACCACTTCCTAAATACTTTCAAACAAGCAACAGCTGGCCTCAGTGAGGCCCAGCACTAGCAGCCACCAGCCTAGATTCACAGCTTCGCTTTGCCTGGGAATCTCCAAGTCCGGCACTAGCAACAGTCATCTCAGATAACTTTATAGCTCAGGTACAGTGGCCCTGGGGAAACACAGGTAGGGGCTGACTGTGGCCTGCACCACCCAGGAAACCCCAGAGCCAGTGCACCCAGTGGACAGTTACAAACCACTTCAGAGTACCACTACCCTGCCCCTGCACAACTGACCCTCCATAGAGCACGGAGGTTGGTACTTACCGGTCAGAGCCAGTCCTTGGAGCTGACTGGGCTGGGTAAATCCCTCCCATTGATCTGCCAACAGCAACCAAAGCTCAACTACAAAAGAAGGGTGTACTCAGCCCACACAAAGGGTACACCTCAAATACCCAGCTTGGGTGATAGGAGAGGCTATGTCACTGGACCCTATAGGACACCTACTACATTAGGCCACACTACCAAGATACGGAGTCAAAGTAGCTCTACCTAATACTTACAAACAAACACAGGGAGGCTTCCAAAATGAGGAGACAAAGAAACATGGCTCGAATGAAAGAACTGATCAGAACTCCAGAAAAAGAGCTAAACAAAATGGAGATAAGCAATCTATCAGATGTAGAGCTCAAAACACTGGTTATAAGGATGCACAAGGGACTGAGTGAGGGCCTCAGCAGCATAAAAAAGATGAAGGATTGAAGGATACACTAACTGAAATAAGGATACACTAATTGAAATAAAGAACAATTTACAGGGAAACAATGATAGAGTGGATGAGGCTAAGAATCAAATCACTGATTTGGAACATAAGCAAAAATCAACCAATCAGAACAACAGGAAGAAAAAAGAATCCAAAAAAAAAAAAAGAGAGAGAGAGGGTAGTATAAACAGCCTCCGGGACAACTTCAAGACATCCAACATTCACATCATAGGGGTGCCAGAAGGAAAAGAGAAAGATCAACAAGATATTGGAAATCTATTTGAAAAGAAAATGAAAGAAAACTTCCCTAATTTGGTGAAGGAAAAGGACATGCAAGTCAAGGAAGCACAGAGAGTCCAAAACAAGATGCATGCAAAGAGGCCCATGCCAAGATACATCATAATTAAAATGCAAAGGTTAAAGATAAAGAATCTTAAAAGCAGCAAGAGAAAAGAAGTTAGTTACTTACAGGGGAGTTCCCATAAGACTATCAGCTAATTTCTAAAAAGAAACTTTGCAGACTAGAAGGGATTGGCAGAAATATTCAAAGTCATGAAGAACAGGGACCTACAGCCAAGATTGCTCTACCCAGCAAAGCTATCATTTAGAATCAAAGTGCAAATAAAGAGTTTCCCAGACAAGAAAAAACTAAAGGAGTTCATCATCACCAAACCATTAGTATATGAAATGTTAAAGGCACTTATTTAAGAAAAAGAAGATCAACTCTGAACAATAAAATGGCAAAACATACACATCTATCAACAACTGAATCTGAAATACAAACTAAGCAAACAAGAACAGAGACAGAATCATGGCTACAGAGAGTGTTCTGCTGGCTTGAGATGGAAGAGGGGTGTGGGGGAATGGGTGAGGATGTGAGTAGATTAAGAACTACAAATAGATAGTTACAAGATAGCCACAGGGACATAAAGTACATACAATACAGGAAACAGAGTAGCGGAAAAAGTTAAGTGCAGGACCCGTGGACATGAACTCTGGCGAGGGACTGCCTGAAGGAGTGGGGGCTGCTGGGTGGAAGGGCACAAAGGGGGGAAATTCAGGACAACTGTAATAGCATAATCAATAAAATATAATTTAAAAAATAAACTACAAAAATATAAAGATAAATGCACTAATTCAACCCAACAAGCATAGCCTGAAGGCTACATTCCTTTCATATTTATATGTAATTTTATTTTGTTTAATATATTTTATTGATTATGCTATTACAGTTGTCCCATTTTTTTCCTTTCCTTTATCCCCCTCTAACCCACACCCCACCTCCCTCCAGCATTTCCCCCCTTAGTTCATATCCATGTGTCGTACAAACAAGTTCTTTGGCTTCTCCATTTCCTGTACTATTCTTAACTCCCCCCTGTCTATTTTGTGCCTACCAATTATGCTTCTTACTCCCTGTACCTTTTCCCCCATTCTACAAATATAAATTATTCATTTACTTTGTTCTATACCAAGTCGAAGAATGAGCATAAATACATACATTTTATGTCATGCTTCTCGATTCTTTTCTTTCAATATCATTATAAAAGTGTCGAAGATCTGGGATGTGCCGGTGAGGTGGGGAGGAAGAAGAGAGGAAGGAAAGAGAAGAAAACAGGAAACAGCTTACGAATAATTTTGTTCATTATTTACTTCTTCTTTCAAAAAAATATCTCCATCTTCTAGTAGTTCCAAATAGCTAATATCTGGTCCATCTTGATATGGTGTAATGACTCTTCTAGCCATTGCTGGAATCTGCAGAAAACAAGTTGTCACCTTTTAAATGCAAAATTTACGAAGATTTTTTAAAATTGGTATAATTTCCCATTTCTTTAAATATGCAGTGACATTAACTAGAAAAAGTCTAGAATGCCTAATGATTTCCTAAATTTAAATCAAGGGCAGTTAATTAAAATTAATTTCATTAAGTTATACAAAATAAAAACCTTGACTAAAAAGCTCCCCTTCATTAAAAATGCAAATTAACCTATTTGTTAGAGATCATATGAATCTGTACTTTTGTACTGTCCTGACCTTTGGTAAACAATAAATAATAAAAGACTCAGAAGCTTTCATTTTTAAAGGAATTATAAGATACTAATCTTATTTAATATCTTCAATTTTGATTGTCATTCTTATCTATGGGATCTGAAAAGAAATACTAAGTCTTATTTTCTAAAAGATCCTAATGTATTAGAATTCATTAGGAAATTATTCCATTAAGAAGTCTGGCCTAATATACTGTTTTATTTGGTAATATCATTGAAAAAACATAAATCTTACCATCTTTCGGTAAAATGCAGAAAGATCTTTCAAAACACCAACACTTAAAACATCAAGAGACCTAACAAGTTAAACACAAAATTTTATCTTAATACTCAAGTAACTTAATACCTGTCAAGATTTTCAAACATATAGAGGTATTTTATACTGCTGCATAAATAACAGTTATATTTAAAGCATCAATATCTAGCTGTTACAATATCTTGTAGAAAGTATGCACAGTTGTATATTTCAAATAAACAGCATGAACACTTAAACAAATACTTAACATAAAACTCAAGCAACTCTTAAAAGTGATAAATCTTTACTATTGTAATGAAATAGCCAAGTACATATTCTTTTTTCAAGTTTCATTTTCCACAAATTAAAATCTTTAACTATGGAAGGAGTATTTATATT
This sequence comes from Glossophaga mutica, assembly GCA_039655065.1. Classification (NCBI taxonomy): domain Eukaryota; kingdom Metazoa; phylum Chordata; class Mammalia; order Chiroptera; family Phyllostomidae; genus Glossophaga; species Glossophaga mutica. Next base: position 148,991,588 of record CM077306.1, read on the forward strand.
GATAGAACAACAGCCTAACTATCAGGATACCTAAATTTTATCTAGAATTATCACTGCTACCAATTACCTGCATAAATTTGAGCAACTCACTGTACCTCTCTCTTGGTTTGAATAATTCATGTGTAAAACAAATTTGGGCTAGGTCAATAGAATTCAAAGTAGATTTTAAGGAATTCTCTGGTTCCAAAGATGTACTTTAAAGCATCAGTGAAAATTTAAATTTGTTTACATTCTGAAATATATTTAACTATTTTTACAACTAATCTAAAACAACTTGCATATTCAACTCTGTACCACACCAGTTTTAACATTTTGATATTAACTTGTGATGCTATGTCGCTATTGGTGTGTCCTCCTTTTTCTGTGCATATCTACTTGCACTTTTTCTAGCAAACGCGTATTTGATTAGGAATAGTTAAATTTGTACAAATCTTTGTTTTAATGCCAGTATACTTGTCTACTCCTGCAAAATTACATCAATACAGACATAATCATGCGTCATTCTTAATCCTTAATATTAATAGTTCAGCTGACATACTTTCCACAATATAGTAATTAAACAATTGTAGTGTGATACATCATTTTTTAATATCACACTTTCAATAGGTTTGGTGCTTATTTTACATTTTGGTTGATTCCTATCTGACAAACTGAATGAGCTTAAATTGGTTAAAAAAGTTACTATGACTAAAATTACTAATGTAATGTCAGTAAAGAAATTAACTTTATTCTGAAACTCTAGCCAAGCTCCAATACTAAAATACCAAGGGCATTTTCAAATGTCTAACATCCCATAACATTAATTTGAACTTGAAAAGCATTCTTTACAAAATAACAAATGATTCAACTGCCAAAATATAGCCTCTAAATAGAACCCCCTAAGATGCAATTACTAAGAATCTGTTAGTAGAACACTTTTATTTCAATCAGTTTTGAAATTAGTTCCATTAAAGGTTATCATAACTTTGAAAGGTGAATTATTAAAAACTGTTTTTGTAATAAATTATATAAGTCAAGATTTCCTTGATTCTTTACATATAAAAATTTCCTTGGGTTTTTTCCATCTTTAAGATGAAGACATACACAGAATCTACTTCATAAGGGTTCATAAAAACTTTTAGAATGTTGCCTGGGACATCAGTATTAGTTATCGTTCATACTTTTATTATTATCATCATAAATAATTATTATGGCAATTTTAATTATTATTATTGTGACTAACACAAAATACAGAAATAAAGTTGTAATATGCTAGATATTACAGCTTTAAAAGTGCAAAGTGACACCACGATCTCTAATTTCAAATTTGTGTTCACCAAAACATTCATTTTGCTCACCACTGACTAGATACTGAGTAAATGCAATAAAATGTTGACTTTCCTTAAAAATCTGTAAGTATATTTCATTAAAAATTCCACTGCTAAAACTACTGAAAACAACAGAATGAAATTTCCAAGATCTCTCTAATTCTGAAATGTCTATGACTCCTAAATTATTACCATATATCAATTTAATCTGGGTAATCCTCAAATCCTCATAATATGAAATATTAACTTACAAAATAGGTTATATATATTTATCTGATTTTTTATGTAAAATGTGTCATTTTTCATAAAGAATACTTCATTAGTCATTGATTTCTACATAAAGCCTTCAACAGTATCAGTTTCCTACAAACTATAGGTCATGAATTTTTCACACCATTCCCTGCAGGCTAAGTTTGACAAGAAATGTCTTAAAGAGATTAAATACACAGGTAAAATAGAAATCAACCATTAACAAATTTATGCATGCTTACACGTAAAGTAATTAAGTACCAGTATTACAGATAGTTTCCAAATGCCAAAGTCACAATTATATAGTTACAAATCAACCTGAACAAGCCAAGAGATATGCATGAATGTAACAACTATTCTTGTGATACTGTCCCACAACTTTCCAACCAGAATGTAAGTTTCACTGAGGGCAAGGATTTTGTCCATTTTGTTCATTTTTGTATCTTACTAACAGCCAGCATATAGTAGGCACTCAAATGTTCATGGAATGATTAAATCCTCATATATTTCATATTTCTCTACAAAGCTAGAATTTATCATTATTCACTTTAAAATTACTAATATAACTGCTATTATTTATAAATAATCGCTTTTGCAATGTTCATATAATGCATACATCCAACTTACCTTGCTTCAAGTAGAGCTGCCATATTCAGTCCTATAAACTGTAAACAAGACAGTTTCAATTGCTCAGCATTATACATTGCTGCAAATTCTAGTAGCATAGCCGCATTCTTAAGGGTAACTACAAAGGAAGAAAATACATGTAAAATTAGAGGAAAGGCATGATACTACAGAAAATGAAATATACTATGAAATAAACTATAAAATGTTTTCTCCCATCTTTAATGTTAAAATGGCTGCACAAAAATTCACCGATTTTAATGAGATTTTTTTAAACCCTCATCAATTGTGACAGCTATCACAATACAAATGTAACAAAATTGCTCCAAATGAAGTTAAAGACTTCATTCCAGTAGTTAAAGCACTACTAGAGGCATTGTACAGAAAAAAACACTTTTTTACCAACCCAATTATTAGCAACTACAAATTAGAAAAATTTGACAAGAAATCCCTACACGCTTCCTCAATTGGGAATGTGGCAATGAATGAGAACAAAGATAAAATCAGAAACTCACGGAACTTTTGTAATCAGGCTATGGAAATTTAACCTTTATAATAGAATAAGCAATTAAAGATATTTGAACAGAGGAAGGCAAATAATTACTTCCACAGGAAGATAGAAGTTAGAAGAGAAAGAACTTAAAAGACTACTGTGACATTATACAGAGGACACAGATAACACTGAATTCAACTAGCTTGGTCACAATAAAAAGGTGGGAGAAATGTGATCAACATAGTTAAGGTGCATTAGTTTTCACAACCAAAATAACCTCAGTGTAAGAAACAAAATAACAAAAAACAAAAAATAAACAAAAAAACCCCAGCAAGGTTGAGTTTTAAGAGAAAAGACATGCAATTAACTGAAATGATGAACAAAGAAAGAAATAAAAGTTTAAGAGAAAAGAGATGTATTTTGATCAATTATATTAATGAGATGGTTACATAAACATTCCAGCAAATAGTAAGAAATGAGTAGGCTAAACAAATGAGGTCTGTCCAGAAGGTATCCAGACATGTAGTATGAAAAATAAAGATATTTATCAAAGAAGATACAAGAGACAAGAAACACTGTACACAGGACAATGATGCCTCAGTCCCCTCCAAAGTAGGCACCTTGGGTCCTCACACAGTTCTCCCAACTGTCATAAGTTGTCCCATAGCACTTTCTTGAATCTCATCAAGGTCTGAAATCCCCCTTCAAAGTCGATTTTAGTTTCAGGAAAAACCAGAAGTCACAGGGTGCCAAATCTGGGCTACAGGGGGGCTGAGTCACTTGGATGATTTGATGCTTTGCTAAAAAACTCTGCACAAGACATGATGAATAAACAGGCAGAGTGTCCTGATGAAGCTGCCAATCACTACTTGCCCATAGCTGTAGCCTTCATCTGAATCATCTGAATCGTTTCCACAGAGGAATGTTCAAGCTTAACACAAAATCTGATGCAGAATTTTGGCTCATCTTGCTCAGTCATTTTGAATGCAATGGTCTCACAGTACACGTTTGCTCTACGGCGTCTACCATCCCCACTAACTAGTACAATGAAGTTGTCCTGTTCGTGCATATGTATTCCAATCCACTCTACTTGGCCGCCAGGTTACATTAATGTTGCACAAACTGTTCTCATTATATTAACAGCAGCTGGGCTTTTTCTGGACAGATCTTATTGACTTCCAGTCAGACCAGGGCAAGGGTAAAAAAATTTCTGCTTTCAAACTCATCTTTGAAATTCCAAAATAAATGTCACACCATCTTTATTATTTCAAGTTTTGTGACATTTTTAAAAAAGTAACATATTTCAATTCTAAGATGTACGTAATATCTCTGAAATAAGGATGTGCTTTCAACTGATGACATGAGTTAATTCGTTTTGTTATTTTTCGTGATACAAAAAAACACTGGTGCATTTTACCATAGATGGCATCAAAAGTCAATATGATAATCCTGGACCAACTTAAAAACATACTATATTCTAATTCAAAAATACTCACGGTTTTCAGTTAATGCTACTTCACAAATCTCTTTTAGTCGAGCTATGAGAAGCTGATCAGCCACCACAAGAACACTACAAATAAAATCCACATTTTGAGATTCTAAAAAAAAAAAAAAAAAAAGAAAGAAAGAAAGAATAAGCATCACTCTTTTACTTTATAAACATTACACCTAGGAAAACATATTCAAGTAATTAAGATAGTAAAAGAATCATAGTGATTATTTTCTAAGTGTTAGAATGGCAAACATTATAAATAGTAATATCAAAACAAGCCCTGGTTCACACTGGGACCATAAAATGAGCAACCTGAGTTGATATTTTTAGTTGAGAGGGCTACTATAATGCCTGACTTATTTAAAATCTCCCATGTTGTTAAACAAACATTTCTCAAATTAATAAACAGAGGGAAAAATCATATGTCAACATCAAATTTAATATAGGTGTATATTAACATGTATAAGTGTGTGTGTGTGTGTGTGTGAGAGAGAGAGAGAGAGAGAGAGAGAGAGAGAGAGAGAGAGAGAGAGAGAGAGAGAGAGAGAAGGGAGAAGGGGTGTTCCTTATTTAAAACAAAATTGGTCACCTAAGAATACTTTTAGGTGTATGACCAATTTTGGTCACCTAAGAGATACAGCAATTCTCCTTTCAGGTATTTAGCCCAAGGAATTGAAATCAGGATCTTGAAGGCAAACCTGCACTTCAGACACATCACAAGGTAAAAATCTTCGCTACCCTCACATTACTACAATAGGTAAAAAAACAGAAAAAAAAAAAAAAAACCTTTTATAGACTATTGGTCAAAACTATATTCCCTACTGTCAATTCCTCATCTTAATCATAGAAATAGTTGTGTATGAAACTTTAAATCTAATTTCAACCATTAAATATAATTCTTATAGAGTTCATTGTCACATAGATAATGAAAACTTTCTTTTTTCCACTTCTTTACTGTTAGTAATCATCCCCATTGCTAATTCTAGACTAAGCTTCTGTTGATGACTTATTTCAATTAAGAGTAAAAGATTCATGTTGATTTTACTATTATCAAATTATAGCTTAAAGACCTAAAATATCCCAACTCTTATTAATACCTTTTATTACCAAAGCTTCATCAGTATAGAGGTAGTCCAAAATAACTTGCAGTGTGTCAGAATGTATTGGCATTTCCAGAGCTGCACAACTGGAAGCCTAAATAAAGTAAAATTTAAAAAGATAAAGTAAAACATACAATTATATTTTTTAAAGATTTTATTTATTTTTAGGGAAAGGGGGGAAAAGAGAGGGAGAGAAACATCAACGTGGGAGAGAAACACAGACTGGTTGCCTCTTGCACATGCCCTGATCGTGACTTAACCTGCAACCCAACCCAGGCAGGTACCCTGACTGGAATTGAACTGGTGACTTTTCATTCTGCAGGACATCACCCAACCAACTGAGCCACACTGGTCAGGGCTAAAACATTTAATTTTAAACTACAAAATACTACTATATTCTGACTGAGACTGGTACAAAAAACTTTGAAGAGGAATCACATCAAATGCAAAAGAATGTAACATTTATAAAACACAAAGCTAAAATGCTAAAATTAAAACACATTTAATTTTAAATTGCCTTATAACTTGAAAAAGGATCAATAAAAATTGAGGAAAAAGAAATATCCAAATTTCTAAATAATGGAGAAATATTGATTTAAGTGGCTTTTTGCAATATTTTCATTTCTAAGTGTTGTTATTTTCTGATAGGATTAAATATAAATAAAGTTCAATACAAAAGAAAAACTGAGTTAAAATACAGGTTCCCATTTTGATTTTCTTTAGTATATAATCTGCCCCAAATCTACATAAGCATTGCTACAGGCCTACGTGGTTTCTACTTAAATCTTACCTCAATCCATGAGCTACTCAGCATACTATGAAAATATTCTGAAAGAAAAAAATTCAGTTCAGTAAGAATAGTGAAATACTAAACAAATAAATCATCAACTAAGAAAAAGTATACCTACCAAGTCTAGCACAAAGAACACATTTATGACAAGGGAATTCCTTTCCATCCACTGATTTCATGGTCACGTCACACAGAAATAAGCTGCCAGAAAAATGTTTAATTAAAGCAAGAGCAATCTCTTTACATGTTGAGCAAATAAGAAAATTCATTATAGGATTTGGCTTAGTTTTTGATGAGACTAACTTGAGGGTATATACACAAATAAAGCAGTTCATCTCCTTCCACTTTAAGGAAGATAAGGGCCTTACGATAATGATAATATTTGAAAAGAAAATGGAATTCAGATAAATATTCAAACAATTCATTCTTCTAATTTTATTTTTTTATTACAAGCCAAAGGTTAATAATATAATGGTAAGTGACATCATAGTCAAAGAGCTTCAGTTCACTTATTTGTATAACCCATTCTGTGCTAAGCTTAATCCTGTTATCTCCAGTTTCTCCTTCTCTAAAATTTTCACTAAAAACAAAATATTTAATAACAAATATATTTAGTATAGTATATTTATTACTGAAGAGATTTACAAAGAAATCATCATAATGATGAGAGGCATAATCAGTTTGGATTTTCATTTCCTGCTGATCAAATAAATACAAAATTCAGGCAAGAAAAATAAAAATTCCTTTCTTAATTAGAAAGTAATCAGAAACATGACTTGTACCAATGTAAACAATTAATTTATTAAACAGTTAATATTTTACCCATTTACCTCAACAACTCTCCAACATTTCCAAAAGCTAAGAATACTAGTGAAGGTGGAAATGGATCTAAATAAACATTTTGTTTCATATGTAAGAAGAGCTCTATGGTCCCCAAATCTAGAGATAAAAATTACCTTAATTTTCTAACTTACCATTTTTCCTGATTTAGCTTTGGTTTGCTACCAGTTTTCTTGGCAATAACATTAATTTTTTCATTTTCAAATCTGACTCCATCTAACCTATCAACAAGAATAGATAAAAATTAACAACTGGTGTATATATTCCTCTACCAAAACAAACAAACAAAATCCAACAATTAGCTTACATCTGAACATGATTATGTATCACCTAGAAAAATATCTCAAAGAACTCCCACTCTATGATAAAGAATCATACATTCTCCTTCAATTTTACTTAGAATTCAAAGTATATTAAATATAATTACTGATAAAAAATCAAAGCTATAGCACAAAGCCTTTTATTGTTTTTAAATAGAGAATGTACACTGCTCACCTGCTTCCACCCCACAACTAAGGTTACACTGCCATAGGCAACATAAATACCTTAAAATAGAGAGTTCCAAAGTCTGATTTGTAATATGACAAATACTATCGTAGCCACTTTACACAAAACTACACCAATGATATGAGGTTACTGTTATCCCTCCCATTTTGTATACTGAGAAACTAAAGTTCAAAGAAATTAAGAAATTTGCCCCAACTAGTTATAGTAAAGCTAAGAGACATAGACAGTCTTTCTAACTCCAAAGACAGTACCCTTTACAATAACCACACTGCCTGCCAGTCCAGATCCGTTACACAAACACCCCGGGGGTTCGAACCCAGTAACAGCCTTCCCACACTTTCGTGTCTTAATTCAGGGTCCCACAGAGATAGCTTTAGCAGAAAACGGAGGGAGAAGAAATGTACCTCCCCACAAAAAGGGGGTAAGGAGGGAGAAAGAGAATGGCAGCCAAAGCAAAGGAAAAGACAGTTTTTCAAAGAGGACGTAAGATACAAGAATAGATATTAAGCAGGAGCCATCCACATACCTACTACTCAAAGTACTGAAGCCAAATTTCTTTGCAACATTTTGCAACATTCCTACAGGATCATCTTCCCCAGAACTTTTTACTTTTTTGGAAGATTTGGGTTTGCTTTTCTGCTTTTCACTAATTGTATGAGCTTGATTACTTTTATAAACTTCGAATGCTGACTTCTGATTATCTTCATGAGGATTCACTTTATTCAAATGAGAATTCAGAGTGCCCTGATATTCTTCTGGTTTTTTGTTTAAATTTATTCTTGGCTTGAAGCCATGAGTTAAAAAGTCACAGGTATCTGTGTATATAAATTGTAAAAGGTATTCAAACAAGTCAGGATGAACCTTCTCCACCACAAAGAGAGGGCATCCTACAGCATCTTCATCTTTCCGGTAAACATCTGTAAAGTCTAAAGCAGTACCATCTGAAAGGAATAATTTCTGAAAAAAGTCAGAACGCAATGCCAAAATATATTTATGAGCAGGGAAGATTCTGTTGCCAACTTGAAATGTCACATCATGCATGCTGTCCATTTCATCTGTTTCCTTCAACAGTTTGCCAAACTCTTCAAAAAAGGATGATGAAGACACAGCTGGAATTTCATAAAGGCTAGAAATGAAACAAAAATCACTTTTACTTTCAAGGAAAAATTTTTTAAAGCATCCCTAGCCAATCCTTATTTTAAAGTGCAATTTCTTTTTTATTTACTACTTGAAAAATTTTAAATTTGGCATTTCCTAAAATACAGGACTGCAGTCTTAGATGCTATATCACCCTTTACATTTTTTCTATTCCTTTTTCTCTTTGTTATTTTCTTCTAGGCTAAAATGATTAGAATTAAGTTCTCCTCTAAAAGTAATGTTTGCTTTTTCTACAAAAAAAAAAAAAAAAAAAAAAAAAAACTAGAACATAAGTTTCAAGTGACTTTCATAGAAATTTTTAAATGATAAAAATTATAAAAAAAACATTCAACAAAGAGCACAGTTCTTAAACTTTTCCTCTTTTATGTCTGTTTATTTTATAAGTGAAGAAAAATAAACATACAAAGAACTGAGCGAATACTTCAGGTCCCAGTTCCCGAATAGGTCAGAAACTCAAGGAAGTAAAGATAAATATACACACACACAGACACACAATTGGTCTGTAACCCTGACTTTTTCAGCACCATAAGAATGCGATCACGCCTGCCCAATCTACTTTTTACCATTCTAGGTATGGGGGAACAACCTTCCTAGTGTGCCTAGGACAGAGGGGTTTCCCAGGAAATGAGACTTTCAGCACTAAATTCAGGAAAGACCTGGGTAAAACAGGACAAATGGTCACCCTATTTCCAGAACTACTTTACTTTTCAGTAGTACCCTTGATATTTATCTTAACATGCCATCTCTCTCTCTACTAATGACTTAGAAGATTTATATAGAGATTCACACTGCCCTACAGATCACTCTACTTCTTCTTTTATCAAGTCTCATCATATTCAAGGGTCAAAAATTACTGCAAGCTACATAGCAAATATATTTCTCAGAATCTGAGAACTCATTACATCATAAAGCACTAAAGATAGATATCGTGGATCTATATATAATAAACATGTATATATAGGTATATATACATCTTCAATATTTTCAATAAATATCAGTTTACAAACGACAAGGAACACTCATCATTTCTGGTATAATAAATTCCACCTTTGAGTTATCCTGATAACATGATCATATATCTCAAGTCTCTATAAGACATGGCAACAGCTCTTCAATTAAATTTGGTCCAGGAGCTATGGAAAACAAAAGAAAACCAGGTGATTATTCCTTCTAAAAAAGGAAATGTAATATATACAAGTATACCTTGTTTTAGGGTCTGACTGCAGGATTGCAAAGTTGCATCCGTTTGGATCTGTGCTGACGCTAACAGCTCTATGGGCAAAAGTAAGTTTCTCAAGTCGAATTCTTTCATACATACTATTTATATCAGAGACACAAGACATATCTGATGAGGAATTATGAAGGTTTGATAAAATTTCTGCAAAAAGAAAAAAATAAATTCCCATTAGTCAAGACTTTATTAAAACTATTAAAATGATTTAGGAGTAAACAGAATAGAAAAACAGTTAAGAGAATATGGGAACGTCTTTTGTATGCATTAAGTCCTTTTGAAAAACTATATCCTCTTTCTCCTTAACACAATTGGCACTCTATATGTTGATTGTATTGTACAGGAAATTTTGGCAAGTCAATACTCAATTGTCCATGAATTTATCTCTTTCAACAAAAATCCTCTACATTGCAACCAAAGTTATCCTTCCAAAAAGCAAATCTAGTGTTAAACTGGCTTTTAAAATTTCTCAGCATGCATTAAAAATACATAAACTTAGCATCTTCATAATTGATTCCTTATTTGTTCCCTTCCTTCCTCTTCTCCCTTTTCCCATTTATTCAGCAAATATCTGAGTGACTACACTATGCTACTGTAATACAGTGATAATCAGTTTATCTCTAGTGATACAGGAGTGAACAAGATCGGCATGTCCCTACAGTTCTAGCAAAAAAGACAGACATTAAACAATGATAATATCAAAACAAGTCATATCAAAGCTATGAAAGAAAAGTATGAAATTTGCATGCAAAAAAACTATTCTGCTTATAGTATGAAAATGTTTAAAGTAAGTAAAACCAAAGAGATTTAGAAAACTGAGTGCAGAAAAAAAATAAACAATATAGATTGAAGTTATAGTAATAAAGCTATAGAAAATGGAAAGATTTTGAAATATTTGAGACAAAAGTGACAAAATTTGGTGATTAATTGGATATAGGAGGGTAAGGGAACATGGGGTGTCAAAGATAACCATTTACTTCAACTGAAACACTGAAAAGCAGATGTGGATGTATGAGTTCAGTGTTAGACCACTGAATATAACTAAGACACAATTCTAAGGACTTATAACATTTCCAAGTTGAACCTGCATTCTGCTTACTCTCAAATTCACTCTATTTCCACCCCAGGGAGTTTAATAGTCTTCCCCCAACTCTCAGTTATTCCAGTTTTGATACTGGAATAACTGGACTTTGATACTAGACTTCTAACATTTGATAGAACAACTGGACTTTGATATTGGACTTCTAACATTTCTAAGTTGAACCTGCATTCTGCTTACTCTCGAATTCACTCTATTTCCATCTCAGGGAGTTTAATAATCTTCCCCCAACTCTCAGTTATTCCAGTTTTGATACTCTTAAAAAACTGAGGCATGTCCATGAACTGCAAATAGTTATACACATGTCTATGCCCCTACAAATTTATGAGTGTCTCAGAATACGGGCCCATCTTATATATTTTTGTATTATTAAAACCTAGCCCTATATTGGCATATAGTATATATATCTTAAATGTTTACAAACTTGATTATTATAAATAAAAGAAATTAAATTACACTAAAACATTCCATTGTTGCTTTATGATTTTGATGACTGTTTATAATTATCTGAATAATTATAAATATTCTTTACGCATACCATAACTGATTTGTTCATTCAAGAGATGACTACTATGTGCCAGGAATGCTAAGGATATAGCAGAACAGACATGGTCCTTGCCCTTTTATAGTTTGACAGGAGACAAACATTTAAAAAATTAATCATAGCCCTGGCCAGTGTGGCCCAATTGCTTGGGCGTCATCTGGCAAACCAAAAGTTTGTGGGTTCAGTCCCCAGATGGGGTACATACAAAGGGCAGCCAATTGATGTTTCTCTCTCACATGGATATTTCTCTCCCTTTCTTTCTCCCTCCCAACCCCTCTCTCTAAAATCAAGAAGCACATCCTCAAATGAGAATAGAAAAATACATAGATAGATAAAATAAGAAATTAATCACAAAGATAAATACATAAAAACAAGTCTCATGATGAAAATACAAAGGGAATATTAAAAGTGAAACAGGTTTACTCAGTTTAGATTGAGGGATCAGTGAAAAACATCACTGATCAAGTATAAATTAAGATGTGAAAAATTAGAAAAGGCCCTGGGACTAATCACCACTGGATAAGACTGACCCTGAAGGTCAATGTGACTTGAGAGTAGTAAGGAAAAGAGAGAAAACTCCAGATGAGTTCAGAGACATAAACAAGAGTCAGAGCAGGGAGGGACCTTATAGGCCATGTGTTAGTAATGAGAAAACGATCAAAGAGTTTTTAAACATAGTAATATCAGGATCAGATCTTAAAAGTCCGCTCTGGTAATCACTTGAGAATGGATAAAAAGAAACAATAATGGAAACAAAAACAATTATGTTTTCAGTGGTTTATCTGACTTAGGCTAGGGTAGGAGCAATGAGATATATAGAGGCAAATAAATTCTAGTTTTTCTGGAAGAAAAAAAATCAACTAATTATTAATGATGGATGAAAGAAAAAAGTCACTAACCTAAGTTAAAAAACAAACCTAAGTAATCCACAAGTTTATGAATTTATAATCAGATAATTAAGAATGAACTACATAATGAGTAATTTCTATTTTTAATGGTGGCATCTTAAAGGTATCCTTTATATTCATCAAGCAATGAATAAAACTTGCCTTCAATGATTCAGCAATTGTTTAAAAAACTTGCACTTTTTAAAATTCTCAGTGAACATAAAAGCTTCATTTTCCCCATGATTTTCATCTAAGTCACAAGATATAACTTTAAAAAAATTTTATTTTATAAGGCCAGCACTCAATCCACTGAGCCACACTAGCCAGGGCTCATGGTACATTCTTATCAGTAATAGTGGCTTACTCTTGCTAGTTGCTAGCCTTTAATTTAGGGGTAGGGGAATGTAAAGTTAAAAATCATATATAAACAAAACATACATATATTGTTTATATATATATAAACAAAACAAAAATATAGTTACTAAATTCTCAATTTGGAGCAAAAGATAAAAAAAGGGGCTTGGAAGATGGTTCACAAATGTCTAGGGAATTGTTTTTTTTGTTTGCTTGTTTGATTTTTAACTTTACATTCCCCTACCCCTAAATTAAAGGATAGCAACTAGCAAGAGTAAGCCACTATTACTGATAAGAATGTACCATGAGCCCTGGCTAGTGTGGCTCAGTGGACTGAGTGCTGGCCTGAGAACCAAAGGATCATTGGTTGATTCCTACCTAATCAGGGCACATGCTTGGGTTGCAGGCCAGGTCCCCTATCCCTAGCAGGGGGGCGCAAGAGACGCAATCACACATTGATGTTCTCGCCCTCTCTTTCTCCCTCCCTTCCTCTCTGTCTTTAAAAAAAAAAAGAATGTATTATGACTTCAGGGTATGCTGAGACAGATAAAAATCAAAAACTCCAGGTTTAAACAGAGCAATAGATCAAATTCCCTGTTTAACTGTACATAAGCAGACCAAAATCAAAAGACACAAGAGACATAAGGGTAAAATCTACTAACACTTGTTAATTAAGCCTAACAATAAATACTTGTGAAGTTAAAGGTTAACTGAAAGGAACTTTCATGTGCCATTCTCATACACAAACTGACCTTTCTTTTCAGAACTCTTTTTTTTTTCTTCAAACCATTTCCCTCTAAATCCTTCTCCACCCTGTGTGACAAGTAGAACTTCATTCCTATTCAAAGCAATATCAGAAACGAAGACTTGGCGTGGATAAGCCCATCGACACTGCTTCAGAGAACTGCTGACTGATCTCCAGCAAAACACCTAAAATAAACCAAATTACATTGGAATATAAAGCAAAATAGCATCTGATCAACCAAAAACTGAAATCAAGAGGTGACGGTTTTAAAATAAAAGCTTTGATTTATGTTTCAATGTTCATTCTTCTGCAGAAGAACATCTTAAAAGTTAAAATGGTTTTAAACCGTCTTTCAGAAAGAAAAAGTACATTAAGCAAACAGGAAGCACTAAATATGCTTCAAAGGCACTCTTAAGGAGTAATTTTCAGTATTGCTTGTTTTGGATATATAGATCTGCTACAATGGTAAAGAAAAATAAAAATCTTAAAGTTAAAACTTCGATATTAGGTTTGCTATAGTACCATCTCATCTACTTACAAGAAGAATAAAAATCATCCTATGGAAACCCAAATTTGACTCTCAAGGGAAAAAAAGATGTATATATAACTAAACTGTATAACTAAAACAAAATTTTAGAAACCAAAAACAACATCATAGAGCTCAATGGTTTCCTAGTGGTTTTGCAGACCAGTGTTCCTGAGAAATGGCTTAGGGGCTGCTGGTCAAGGACACTGAAAAATGATGCCATGGAGTGCTGGGCTTCCCAACCCAGTTTTACCCAGAGCAGCAACCCTTTTATCTGCTCCAGAGATTGGCATTCCAAATAATATTTCCTTTGAAAAACTAATGCTGCAGATTTTAAAAGTTCAACCCCCTTATAACTAAGAAAAGTAAAGCACAAAATGGTATCTGCAACTGTCAATCAAAAGTTACACACACACACACACACACACACACACACACACACACACAAAACCAACCCTATATTGACTGAACGATTCCTTCATAGCTTGGTTTTTATAGGAAGACTAATTTTACAGAAAGTAAATGTCAAAATATACGCTAGATCTGTATTAATATAAATGAAACACACCCCAAAGTCAAATGTAAGTTTTTAATACTCAAGTTTTTATGTAATCCCATGCCTCTGCTTTCATTAGTACAAATTAGAGTTTTAATTCTTAAATATATTTCCTTCTATTAAAATGATCAACTATAGTAGGGTTATACTGGTAGTGTACTGGTAGGTGAGGCTTTATGTTTCTAATTCTTCAATTTCTAAAATGTTAAAATTTGCAGTACTTTACAAACCTTAGAAAAATCATTCTTACTGTATATTTTATAAGCAGAAAACAGAAAATAATCTGTTTTATTCTAGTCAAAGTGTAAAATTTCTCAGTGTATATTAATGTATAATACATATTTTTAAATTACCAATTTTATTAAGAAATATACTGGTATATTTGTACATGGAACTAAAATGAAAACTCTACAGTATTTACTTAAATAAAAGAGGTAAAATTCTTTATATAGTGATCTAGAACAACAGTTATAATCTCTGCTTATATATACTTTATGTACATTTGTTTAAAACTAAGTCTGGGGAAAATTTTCCAATTATACATCAAATTTTTAATATTGCCTGAATTAGTTTTTTAAGGATTAGTTATATAACATAGCTCATGTCTACACAATTCAGTATCATTTATCAATACTGTATACATATAAAACAACCCATCACTTACTTATTTCTATTTTAAACACAGTAAATGATACTTTACAGTTTAACAAAGTATGCAACATTAGTTCAATGTCATCATAATTTCTTTGAAATACCAGCTCCACACAAATTAGTACTGGAGGTCAGAATAAGTTGAGAAACAAAGTCAATAGGAGTCATCACTATCACAGAAATGCATTTATACATCATCAGGTCCTCTACACCTGTCAACTGACAATAAGTCTGCTACATTTTTACATAAATATATACTCACCCTTCCAGCTTCATCCAATGCAAGAATACAAATTTTTTCACCCTCACTTTCTTTGAAATGTTCAGGGTCAACCTTGTATTCCACGCGCCCCCCAGATACAAGAACCTTTTTCAAGTTTAGCTGTCTAGGTAAAAAAAAAATTTCTAGATTAATATGTTCTCTAAAATACACATGCTCAATTTGAAAGAAATTACTCTTCAAACAATAACCTAAGGTAATTATTGTGAAAGGTAAAGTAAGATGATTTAGCCTTTGGTATCCTTGGTCCCTCCCTTTCTAATGCATGCATTCACTCCAGTTTAAATAACTGATAAGGCTAAAAGATCCTAAATCTATTTGCATTTTAACAGCAAATAAAAATTTTTAACCTCAAAACAAAACAGAGAAATCTTGCTTTTCTCCATTTGGCATATCAGAACATAGCATAAAGCTGATACTGATACTTGCTGGAAGAGTTGAATTATTACTAAAGTTAAGCTTCTTTCACAGAAATACACATACTTAGAAGCCATCTTCTTGCACTGATAGTCTGTAAGTAAGTAAATATCTCCACTTGTGGTAACACAGACTGTGGCCCCATCACTTGCAGCAACCAAAGATAGAGTGATGATGTCCTTATGATGAAGGGCAGAGACTTGACGAGGAGCAGTTACACACTTTTCTCCATTGGGATCTAGTAAATAACCTAAAAAGTTACACAAATAAATCATAAAATATCCATTTTAAGAATCCAATTTATTTTTCAGATAATGTAGTCAAAGATTTCTTACCCAATTGTCCACCATTTAGTCCCATAGTGTAAACAGCTTCTCTAGTCCACAGCGCTGTATGAAACCTGCCTGCTGCTACTCCAATGATTGTTCTTCCTTTCAGGTACTTTGCCTGCATCTATTCCAAAAGACAAATAAGACTGCAGTTTAGCGTTCTCAGTCTTATTAGAAAATACAGCGCTTTTACATGTAACATATCCAGGGTCTCTCAAGAGTGGCACTAATAGCATTTTGGGCCAGATGATTCTTTGTTGTGGGAGACTGCCTTGAGCATTGTAGGTTTACAACATCCCTAGACTCCACCTGCAGGCTGCCAGGAGCACCACTCCCACCCCTGCCCCAAGTTGTGACAACTAAAATTATATCTAGACATGGCCAAACAGCTCCTGGTGAGCAAAACTGCTCCCAGTTGAGAATACTAGATGTGTCCCGATCAACCCAGAGCTCTGAGGCAGCCACACAATGAGAATAAAAATGGGAGTAATAATCTACCATTCCTAAAGAAATCTGCAAAATGATCAAATATCCACAAATTCCACAGGTGAAAAAAAAAAAAGTACAATTGACTACTACCTCCAATTATTTTTGGGTAATTTCTATTAATTCATTAGTCATCCCAAATGGAAAATCATTGGATTTAAAAGCTTATTAATATAAAAATATGAATCTAATAATAATTTTAAATCCAGAGGATTAAATCCAGTGAAGAAATTTAACATCTAAAATACATATTTTATGAGCTGAAAACACATTTATTATGGGTGATGATTCCAGAAACATTAATTTAGAGCACCAGGCCCGGCTCAGTATACTAGGTTCCTGAAGCTGAAGAAAGGGTACCTTCTGGTGGTGGTTGAACAAATGTGAAGGGGAAAGTAGAACAAAAAGCAGTGGCTTTTGGACCTGTCTTCCTTCACACCAACTTACCAGGTGTGATTTCTATACAGAGGCTGCTTTACTATGAAGCCAATAAGCTTAGGCTTCTAGGTGCCTCACTTGCATAGCCCATCTTGTATTTACAAACTCGCTATTTTTTTATTAAGGAGGACAAACCCCAAAAATCTGGGTCCCCCTCAGCTTATGAATACTTAGGAGTTAATCTAAGGCACTTTGGTGTCTAATATCTCAAATGCTTGCTTTCTTACTCCAGACAAATGCTAACTTGTACTGTGCTTGATTTCTCCTGTGAAATATATATAAGCAATGAATATAAAATATGTTGGTCTGTCAATACCTTCCATCTTTTGGGTTTTATAGCAAATAATCACCTTATTGTTTAAAAAAGAGAAGTTTACCTGTCTAGGTACATTACAACTGGAAGGTGGAGGAATAATTCCTAATTGATGAAAAGTATTAACACCAAATGTATATACACATCCATCTTCAGTTAATACAACAGTATGATCCTCAGCAGCTGCCACTTGGGAACAATTATGACCACTCAGTCCTTCCACAAGCCTAGGGACCTACATAATAAAATTAACCTTAGTATATTAACCATTTATATACATATATAAATAGAATCTGATAAATCTATGTCCCAAATGACATGACTGGTATATGGTCTATCATGATAAGTTCTACAATTCAGCAAGGAACAGATGAGTTTAACAAAACACTGGTTTATTTGTAAAACACAAAACCCGAGTAAGACATTTTAAAGAATAATTTCATTCAACAAATGATTTTTGAGTCCTTATTATACATCAAGTGCAAATTTGTTCGGTATGAACAGAGGGAGCTCTTCAGCCAAAGAATTCATTGTTGTATTAAAGAAATAAATAAAAATACAGGAAACTAAGCATCCCTTCAAAGAGACATTTACTAGCTATTTGATCTCTATCAGGTCTTTTAACCTCTCAGTAGTTCAGTTTCTTCACCTGAATACAAAATAATATTATTTTAGATGATAATTGGATTGGTGTTAGGAGTAATGAGTTGGTAAGTATAAAACACAACAGTCTCTGGCACAGAGTAAGCAATACATAAATGACTGTTGTTATGGTCACTGTGTATAAAAAGAGGATAATAATGCCTATAACCTCACAGGGCTGTTACAGCTTTATGAACAATGACTAGAATATAATAAACCCTTAAAAACTGTAAGCTATGACAATAGCTCTCTCTCCTTTTTAAAGAACCCTTAATCAATAGTAAATATACCAGTACTCCCTTCTCAATGCCTGCTACAAGAAAATTTTTCCTTGATGATCTAGAATATAGCATCATATCTAAATCTTTAATTTAAACATAATATACCAGAATAATAATCGATTTTTAAAAAGCCATGATCAACCGGTATATTATTTTCTTCTTCTAGTTGGTCAAAAACATTTTTTTAGTGAACTAAAGCTTCCAGTTTATCAAAATTTTACTAGAGTTACCTAAACATTTCAATTACCAAGCATGTCTGTTCATCTGCATGGCCTAAACGTCCTCCAGGACCATGACCACAGGTATAGACTTGCCCTTTCTGAGACAGAAACACTGAGTGAAATTTACAAAGCACCACCTATAGGGAAAAAAGAGAATATTATTCAAATTCTCTGAATAAAATATTCTTTATTTTATAAAAGAGAAATAATAAATTATTGCTAATCGTTTAAGCCAGATAATAGGTACAAGGGGACGCATACTGTTCTCTCTACTTTGTACACATTTAAAGTTTCCTGTAATAAAAATTAAAAATATACACATTTTTAAACTATGTCTAAAAACAGACATATAGAAAAAAGAACAAAGAAGGAATCAAGCATGTATTACCCACAGAAGAGACTTAACAAAGGAAAATGCAAATCTTAAGTGTTCGGCTACAAAAAGCAGTAGCCAGTTGTTTTTCTAATTTCATAAAATGCCCAATAGCAAGAGCTGTATGCTCGATGGCAAAATGAGACATAAAGATTACCAAATAGTGATAATGTTATTAAAGAAAATAATGGGACTGTATTAAGGTTAAAAGTATTTTTTAAAAACACTACCTATACATGGGGAATGTGGGTTAAACAATATGTCCTTTTCATACTTCTAATTTTTTCTAATATATCTTTAATATCACACTTACATATTCACATATTCTTACCATAAGACATGGGTACTAAAATGGCTGAACTGCATTAGCAGAAGGCAATCACTAGAAACCAAGAGAAGTTTCAAATATTCACGTACTTAACCACCAGGCCGCACTGTGCTGTTTTTCAATGCATCTAATGTGCAGTGTATTCACTTTACGTTATTACCACTTAACAATGTTTTCTTCTTATTTTGAAAAATTATTTGCATTTATATTTCTTACACCATCTATAAATATTTCTAAGTTAGGCTATAAAAAGATGTTAAGAAATAATGAAATCCTAGAATTATTTTTCAGAAAGTCAAGTTCCTTTAGAAAATAAGAAAATTATTAACTGAATTGCAAGCTCTATTTATACACACCCTTAAACCAGTTGGCAAGTTCTAGAAAGATATGTGCCTATTATAAATAATGCAAAAAGTCATTATCTCATTGAGCTGTACCACCATACCTGAAAAGTGTAAAAATAAAACTCAAAATTGTATTTAACTTTATAATACAAAGTTAAAATCTGAAAGAAAATGATCATTTTCTAAAATCAGAAATAATACATTGTTCAATTTTATATTCAATATTAGAATGCCATTCTACAATTTCTGACTTCTACTATATCAACCACAACCAGAATTTAAGACCTTCAACTTTTTTAAGGAGATAACCAATCACAGCTTTTCATTCTTAACCCCAGGAATATATTATGCTAATATTAACAATCTCTGCCCCATGGTAATTAATTAATTTGGTACTATACTCCAGAATCAGCCCTTTTCAGTAACTAATAGAGCTCTCTATATACAGCAGTAGAAAGAAGTAGGTTTACAGTTGTAATACAAATAAATAATAATACAAGAATAAACTCTTTCACGTACTCACAACTGTAAACCTACTTTTGCCCATGCTTATAACTGATGCTCAGTAAATATTCCCATAAACTTACTTCCTCTTTTCTGACTGAAATTTAGACTGTTTTCCTTCCTTTCAAATCTGTCCATAGTGTCTGCTTCAACCCTCATTCAGTGATAAATAAAATACCTTACATCCTTAATCTCTTCACAAAATACTCTCATTACTTTGCCTTAACTGAAATATAGCATTCCCTCTGGATGTACTGTTTCATCTATAACCCTTCCAAGTGGAATATGCTCAATTTTTATATAGCACATATATCTTAGGATCTGAAAGTACAATCAGGCTCTGTTTTCTTAATGTTACCATTATTCCTTCACTCTTGTGTAAAAATCCCTACTCCTGAAAAAAATCTCAGTTCATGAAAACTGAAAAGGAAAACAGGTTATCTTCCTAAAGTGCCCCAACTCTGCTCAATCATTAGTGGCTACTGATGGGTGGAATACCATTTTAAGGATTCTAAAGACCTGTTCAAGCTCAGTTTAATACGCACATGCACACACACACAAAGGGGTACAGAGGAAGATGACTTATGTCAGAGGAAGATGATTTATGTCAATATAGTCATCCACAGAAGTGGAAGATAACATACAGCATAACGATAGAACGCCAAAGACCAAAACTTTACAATTATGTCAATTAATTTTATAATGACTTATATTTAAGAACTCAGGTTCACTTACCTAAAACTGGTAACACTGAGTTTCAACAATGAATTCACTTGAGAAAAACTTGAAAAACTCTAATTTTTGTTAAACAGAAACAAAAACTAGAAAATAACAGATGCTCTGCTTTTTAAAATTAAATCACTATCTGTATAATGCCTTCTAATTTCTAACAGTGCTTGACAAATATCTCATAGTTTTGTGGTATTGTACACATTGTAAATATGATTAAGGCTAACAAAATCTAAAATAAATTAGTAAAGTTCTTTTATTTATTTCTTCTTTCAAATATGTTATCACACCTTCAACAAAGTTAACATAATCTAAATGAAAAGATGAGCTACCAAATACAAAAGTTCTTTTTAATCTCTAAAAGTATTTAGACTGTATTTCAAAATACCTGCTTAATATAAATCCCAGTCCTGGAAAACAGATCCACCAACTCTGGATGATGTTTGCTATTCTGGCTTCCATGACCCAGGGTGAAATTTGTATTATCTCCCCAAGTGTAGACATCTGTAGGATCTAAAATGAAAATTAGTTTTTCATATTTCAAAACAAACATTAGTATAGTTCAATTATACATATATCCCACTAATCATTTCACCTTACATATGACTCTTTACAGGCACTAATTAACTGCCATATTTAGAAAGCTATTGCCAACACTTTCTTTTAAATTAATATGCTAATACATTATATAATTCTAGGAACAGAAATCAGAAAATCCCAATCAGCACAGACCAGTCTCATTGTAAGCAATCTAATGTTTGTTCTTTGTTTCTTTAGCACCTAAAGTTTAACTGCCAAATGAGTAAACAACACCTGCCATACCCACTTAGTGTCCATGAAGAATATAGTTATTTAAACATAAAATGTTATTAAAACATATGTATAAGGTTATAAATGAAGCAAATGTGACATTACTGTTCTTACAGAAACACTAACTTTCAATAGTTTGTTCCTGACAGATGCAAAGTAACACTACTGATTAAGGTACCCATTAAACTGAGATAAAACTTAATCACAGCTAAGTTTATGATATACAGCTTCACTTTTATTTTGGAAGGCTGTGTAATTCCTTTATAACTGTAACCTGCAATATTGTATCCAAGGTAGAAATTAAAAAAAAAAAAAAAAAAAGAATGAGTCCTTATTTAACTTGACCATTAGTTAAATTTAAATTATAGAATATCCCATTTAAATCTTTTTCTCTTCTAAAGCCAATTTCCATTTCCAGAGCTCAAGGGGCAAACAAATTGGAGGGATAAGGAGAATTAGAAGAATGTGTAGGTAGAAAAATCACTTCCTTTTCCCCTGCACCTTAAATGTTGATGTTACTTTCTGGATGCACATTAATGACTTTACAGTAGTTACAACTCTAAATGCCTCCCCTCTTTAGGCTGTGTCTTTATTCTTACAGATATAACATACATTAAAATAAAAAAATGCAAAATAAATAGGAATGTTCTGATAGAATCAAAATTATCAACCAACATATACCAAAGTACTTTGCAGATAGATATACATATACAAATTTCCTCAGATATTTTGACAAAAAATTAAATTTCATTAAAAGTGTCTAAGCTGTACCTTAATGGAAAATATGTACACACATATATACATGCATACACATATATACATACATATACATATGTGTTTGTATCCCATTCCATACATATGTGCATATATTTACACACACACATAAAATTTTCTTACCAGTATTTTTGAATACTACATGAGCTGGTCTATCCTTCATCACGAGATCCAAAGCTGATAAGCCTTCCTTATCTTGAATATACAGACTAACACCATGCTAAAATGAAAAAATATATATGTGTATATATATTTGTAGGTATTATAACCATTTACCTATAATCAGTAATTCCTAATTCTTCTTAATTAAAAATCCAGATGATTAAGATCATAGATATATTAAAATAAACATTTTATAACCATTATCTCCTATGACCATACACATTTTTTTTCACACACAAAAGAGAACTAAGAATTATAAAATATCCAATTTTTGGTAAACTAAAGAAGGACCAAAAACATGAATAAATAACTTAAAATCGAAATGGAATAGATGTGAAAGTTTTCCATGGTAAGGCAGTTCAGGTTGTGTTGGGAACCACCCTGCCTGGTTTCAGAAGCTGTAACCCCCCATGGCTGAGGTTGAGTGAGAGACCTTGGGACCATAAGCCACTAAAGAGACAAAACTTATCTCCCTGGCAGGAGCATGGCCTCTGCCCACTTTACTTCACCCTGCCTGGCCCCCAGTGCATGACTGGTTAACCAATGATGGGTAAGATTCCTCAAGGGAGGAAAAACCTAAGACAGGCATGGTCATGGGGGCCCTCAGGGAAGGACTTGGGGGCCTATAGCAAAAAGGAGTGATGGACCCTTGCCCCTCAGCTCTGACATAGCCTGAGTCCTCATTCTGTCTGCAAGAAGTGTCCTCACCTCTTAGCTGCCTTACTTCCCATGTCTGACTTCAGCCTGAAACAATGACAGAGGGTAGTACAGCCCTGTGCTGGAAAGGGCTGGTTGGTTCCCCAGGGCGATCAGGTCTAAGAAAGAATGCGTAAAATCCTGTGGAACCTGCTTTGCTAAGAATGCTCTCAATTTTCTGATAAGGGTCCAAGCAGGAAATGAGTTTGCTTCCCAAAGTTTTATAGCCCTTTAGCTAACAGACCCTGACTCAGAATAAGCCCTCAGAGTTCTTTGTATGTTATCTATTGTTCGATCCTTGCTGCCTGACAATGACTGATGAGCTTTACCTGTATTCCTGTGCAAATGGAACCCAATAAAAGCCCACTGAGGAAAAGACTCCTGGCCCTTCTCCTTTGAGAGATAGGCCACCTTTCCTCCTCAGGCAGATCATGTCTTGGTAGACTTATTTTCATCCGTGGTGGACAGGGGTCCCTGTAGGCAGAGCCCCTCCACAGGGTTGCCTAGAAGGACCTAGCTCAGGGTCTGTGTCAGTGTGCATGCACACATATGCACACTGTTTGGTATATAAAGAGCAACATTCTGTGTCCAGGTAATGGCTGTAAAGATTTCAGGGCCATGGGAGAAAACTACTTACAATTAGGATTTACTCTTCCTAAACACAATGTGATCAATTATGCTCCATATCTGTTTGCCTTGGATTCTACTACATCAATTACTGACATTAAGATAATTCTATTCTTTTAACTCCTATTTGTGTGATACATGTTTTCATGTGTTTCCTTAAAATTTTTACAGAATTGCTTAATTTTGGTTTCGTGTATGTGTGTGTGTGTGTGTTTAAGGATGAATTTAAAGTAATCTATAGTTTTATATCTCTACAATTAAAATTCAAACATGAAATAGAACATTCCGTCCCACCTATTTAAGGCAGTTAGCACACCCTTTCCCTATTACATTTTCTATCTTTTCAATTATAATGTGGGAAAGGAGAGCTATGTTCAATTCATATCATTGTTACTTCATTAGAGCCTTTTAAATATGAAATGTACTCCTTTTCAAGAATAACTTCTAATATTTCCTGGGAGTTTAGTAAGACATTCAACAACTCCTAAGACTCATCTCTATTTTAGCTGGTGAGAGTCATCACTGTCTGTCCACACGCAAAGACAGCCTGGATAGTCATAGAGTGAGATGAACCATAAAGTTTTTAAACTCTTTACTGTGACATGTTCGCATACCCTGTTGTGGGTTATTCAGGAAAGAGAAATCATCTCCTACCTTCTTAACAACGGATTCTAATAAACTAAAACCAATTTTAAATTTTCTTTGTTCCAGATTTCACAAGGATTGTCAACGAACATTAAATACTTAAGTTAGTGAACTAATAAGTAAAACAAATATCAGAAGTGATCTAAGATTTTAATAAATTTAAAATTGTATGTTGACTACTGAATTTGAAAAGTTAGGCATAATAATAAATCCATGTGGGATTGCTACAAAAAGAATAAAATACCGACGAATTAACCTAACCAAGGATATAAAAGACCTGCACTTGAAAAATTGTAAGACACTAAAGAAAGAAACTGAAGAAGACATAAATAAGTGGAAGCACATACTGTGTTCATGGATAAAAAGAATTAACTTTAAAATGTCCATACTACCCAAAGCAATCTATAGATTCAATGCAATTCCTACCAAGATTCCAATGATGTATTTCGCAGAACTAGAACAAATATTTCAAAAATTTATACGGAACCACAAAAGGGCCCACACAGCAACTGCAATCCTGGGAAAGAAGAACAAAGTTGGAAGAATCACACTACCTAATATCAAAATATACTACAAGACCATAGTAATCAAAACAGCCTGGTACGGGCATAAACACAGACACACAGATCAATGGAACAGCACAGAGAGCCCAGAAATAAACCCATACCTTTGGCGTCAATATTTGACAGAAGAAGCAAGCACATACAATAGTCCAAAGATAGTGTATTCAATAAATGGTGATGGGAAAATTGGACAGCTATGTGCAGAAAAATGAAACTAGACCACCTTCTTAAACCACACACAAGAATAAATTCAAAATGGGTTGAAGACTTAAACATTACACCCGAAACCATAAAAATCATAGAATAAAACATAAGCAGCAGTTAAGATGGTTTTCAAGGGTACGTAACCTACTGTCTTCTTAGTTCCCCAGCCATCTGAATAAAGTGCCCATAAAGATTCAATCTTTGACTCTACTTATAGCTTCTGGTAGTGACAGGCAGTACAAACACCAACCTTTTCAGTTTTAAAAACACGTATGTACGTCACTACAGGTATATTTTGGAAATACATTGACACAGATACTATTTACAAAAGCAGCCACAAACATACCTCAGGAAATTAAAAGGAAAGAAAGGAAGGAAGGAAGGAAGGAAGGAAGGAAGGAAGGAAGGAAGGAAAGCAAGCAAGCAAGCACAGGCAGCGAAATTTTGGACATTGCTCATAGAAATATTTTATCAGATATATCTCCCTAGGAAGGGAAACAAAAGAAAAAAGTAAATAAATGGAACTACATCAAACTAAAACATTTTTGCACAGCAAAGGAAATCATCAACAAAATACAAAGACAACACACAGAATGGAAGAACACATTCACCGATACATCTAAGGGGGTTAATATACAAAGTGTATAAAGAACTTAAAAAATTCAACAGCAAACACGCAACCCAATTAAAAAATGGGCAAAAAACTTGAATACACACTTCCAAAGAGGACATACAGATGGCCAACAGACGTATGAACAGATGCTCAATGCCACTAATGATCGGAAAAATGCAAATTTAAACCACAATGAGATATCCTCTCACGCCTGTCAGAATAGCTATCATCAGTAAATCAACAAACAACAAGTACTGGTGAGCATGTGGAGAAATGAGAACCCTTTTGTTTTATTGGTGGGAATGCAGACTGGCACAGCCACTGTGGAAAGTATGGAGATACCTCAAAAAATTAAAAATGGGTCTGCTTTTTGACCCAGCGATCACACTTCTGGGAGTATAGCCGAAGGAACCCAAAACACTAATTCAAAAGAACCTAAGCATCCCTATGTTCATTGCATTGTTATTTACAATTGTGAAGAAATGGAAGCAACTCAAGTGTCTATCAGTAGATGAATGGATAAAGCAACTATGGGACATTTACACAATGAAATACTATTCAGCCATAAAAAAGAAGAAATTTTTCCCTTTGTAACAGTATGGATGGACCTGAAGAACATTATGCTACGTGAAATAAACCAATCAGAGAAAGACAAACACGGTATGATTTCACTCATATGTGGAATCTAATGAACAAACTGAACTAACAAGGAACATGGGGACAAATTCATAGAGGGAGAGCAGAATGATAGCTATTTCAGGGCGGGGAGGGAGAGTTGAGGGTATGGAGAGATTAAGTAAAAAGGAAAAAGGACTCATGGACATGGACAACAGTGTGGTGATTGCTAGGGAGAAGGGAGTATAAGAGAACTAAGTGTTGAAGGGGAAAAAAATTACAATAAAGATTAAATCAAAATAAACAAACGAATAAACAAATTCATGTGGGGAGACCTGAGCTTGGCCTTTTTCAGGATATGAAGTTCAGGTTCCAGAGCAGAGTGTTCCAAGGTA
This sequence comes from Glossophaga mutica, assembly GCA_039655065.1. Taxonomy (NCBI): domain Eukaryota; kingdom Metazoa; phylum Chordata; class Mammalia; order Chiroptera; family Phyllostomidae; genus Glossophaga; species Glossophaga mutica. The sequence goes on from CM077306.1 coordinate 149,018,530, forward strand.
TGAATGACAAATGGATCCCAGATACTTAGATCCCTGGAGAGTTTATTTTGTAAGTTCTGTCAACATGTCCTAAACTTTATTTATACCCATTGGACACTAAACTTATTAAACTATGTACATTTCCATTACCCTAAGCAGCTACAACCGGAATAAAGAACTAGGGATTTTTTTTAATTTTAGAGCTCCCTAGAAATGGTGGGCTCTGACACTTTAATGTGCCCATCTTAAACTCTAAAGGTAGTAGGAGAATCAGTTTGCAGTCTATCTCATTTCTTTAAAAATCAACTCTTTACATAGCCCCAAAACAGTAGATAAATTCATTAGTTTATTAAAAAGCATCTATGTACATACCAGGTTTATAAGCCTGAAAATTCTACATCAGTTCCCTACAACAAGGAGCACACGTATCTATTCCACTGTTAACACTATCAGACATATCTATTCCACTGTTAACACTACTGGAAATGCTGACTGGAAATACAGACAACTGGTTTTGGTTGTTTTAACTGTCTTCTGCAAAAGCAAAGCATAAGACAGACTGGCACATAAGTAATTTCCATGGGAAGACGGTCTACAATGCAGTGGTAAGAAACCAAAAGAGGAAATCAAGGAAGCAGGAAAAACCAATATAAGGATGTGTTATCAAGTAGGTCACTATTAAGGAGGCTAGTGCATGATCTGACCAGGACATTCTGGGGACCTTATAAAATATTTCAGAGAATAACTGTCCAATCAAGAGACAAAAGGAGGTAGTATTTACAAGTTCTCATTCTTCATTAATGGAGAGTTGCTCTACAGGGACTTTAACACTCCTGTACTTTTGAGTGGTCATTCATATGCCAAGCTCTAAGGAATAAAAATAAGAGGCATGCAGGAACAAAATGCAGATTAAACCTACAGAAACTGCTAGAAGCCTATATACAACTGGTCACCACAGCTGTGGCTGGAATAAGAGATGAAGAGACCAAGATGACATGAAATGGTTCAGCGAAAGCATCTGATGCACTAATCTTTCCAAACTGGTTATGAAGCTAAATTGAATTAGTTTAATATGGCTCTCTGGCTGCTGCCACCCATATATTAACAAAAACATCAGGATCAAAAGATATCTTGAGGCAACATAATTTCTGGTGGGGTAAAATAGGGATATAGTCTACTCTCCTTCTTTCAAAAAAATAATAGTTTTAAATAAATGAATTACACTTACCTTCAGTAGAGACCAAACACAATCAATATGTCCATAAAATATGCTTCTGTGCAAAGCTGTCCATCCTGACTCCTTATCTTTCACCAATGGATCCGCTCCCTTCTCAAGAAGCCATTCTAACACTCCTTTCTTCCCACAGGAGGAAACAAGGTGGAGGGCATTTCTGCCAAAGGCATCCGTGATAGTTGCAGCATTATAACAGTGACTGGAGAGAAAGGCCTTAATCTGGCTCTCACTCCCCTTGGTTACGACAGAAAGGACATCCAAAGCATGCTTCAGGGATCGACACTTAGATGTGCAGTCAGGGATGGAAGAATTCATCCTAATTGTTTTTATACTGCTTACTTCTTCAGAACAGTCAGATGAGACTAATTTTAAAAAATGAAAAAACCAGGACACAAAGGTGCTATTCAGAAAAATGTATAGAGAATAAATGGCCTGTTTAGGATTATAATTTAAACCCTCATACCAAGAGTATAAAACTATAAATCTTTGTATAATTGATTTTGGCACTTAAATCAAAAAATTATAAATAGCACTATAAAGTTTATATCATATACAAGTTCTTTTTTAAAAAAGCTTCCCACAGTTTATAAATTATTCCTGGAGTCAAGCACCAAGGGGGAGTGAGGAGGGGAACTCCCCCTCCACACTGTCTGATCCTTTTAAATATCCATAATTGCAAGGGTGACCTGTAAGAGAAGGGGAAAGAAAGAGAAAGTAAAAATACAAAATCTCTCACTCTCCTCAAGTACTTTACAATACAACTACCTCTATATTTAACTGCCTTTAGTTCCTATTTCAAAAAAAAGTCTAACAACTTTCACCTTCACATCTAATGTATTCTACTGATATATGTTGATATCAGTCATCCTCACCCTAGGCTAACCTCTAGTCTATACTCTGGAGTCCAACTTTCTTCTCTCAAAACTTTCCCTCCTCTCTACTGTATTTTTACACTCTTCTGGCTATGTTCCCACAAGTTATAAACACACTTGACTCTACTCTACCATCTTTATAGGACTCTCACCTCAAAACTTTACCCCTTAAAACTAAAAACACCACCACCACAATAACCAACACTCTCATTATTTAGTTTTTACTAAGTCCCTGATACTGTGCTAATCGATGTTCTCTCTCTACCTAGAAAGTCCTTCATCACAGGAGATGATAATTAAAGAATAGGTATGCAAACAACTAGAGAGCTACATGGAAAAAAATAACTTTAAATACTTACTTTATACCTTCAACCCATATACATATACATTCTAGATGGCTCAAATACAAACATAAAAAATGACATAAAAGCACTAGATGTAAATACAGACTTTTTTTACGATCTCAAAGCAAAAAAAGGACTTCCTTAATATGACCTGAAACCCAAAAGTTATAAGCAAACAATTAACAAATTCAATCACTTTAAAAACCTACATGAAAAAAATGTTTAAGATAAAAAAAGAAGAAAAATCTTCCTTTATATTCTCTACAAATCATTAGGAGACCAACAGAATAAAAATCAAAGAACATGACAACATTTCTCCAAAAAAAAAAAAAAATTAAACAGATTTTTAAAGAGAGGCTTACTTCATACATAAGAAATGCAAATTAAAACTATTATAGGTGCATTTTTCACCTATCAGAATGGCAAAAATTAAAAAGGTTGATATTACTATGTACTGATAAAGTTGTGGAGAAATGTGAACTCTATACCATGGTTGGTGAGAGTACAAATTAGAAACACCTCCATGGAGAGCAATTTAGTAGTATTAGGTTGGCCAAAGTCCATTTAGTTTTTTCCGTAAAATAAAAGACACATTTTTCATTTTCACCAATAACTTTATTGATTTGGATATCTGGAGTATGTCAGCTATCTCCCACTATTGGCTTCTAGTGGGTAGAGGCCAGGGGTGCTGCTAAAACATCTTCCAATGCATAAAACAGCCCCACAACAAAGAATTATTTGACCAAATGTCAACAGTACCAAGAAACTTCGCAAACCACTTTGACATGTTCAATCTGTCACAGCACCTTCTCCATACACTGCACAAATCTTTTTTTGCATTTCAGTTGCATTTTTACCTTTCTTGAAATAATAAAGCATAATATGCCGCTAATGTTGTGTATTGTCTTCCATCTTCAATATTAAAACGGCTGCACAAAATCTCACCAATTTGATTTAAATTTTTTTAAATGCAGACTGATATGACAGCTGTCACAATACAATCTAACAAAATTGCTTCAAATAAAGTTAAAGACAACTAACTACTACTACAGCCACTGTACAGACAAAAATGAACTTTTTGGCCAACCCATCATTTATCAAGATGTAAAATATACATTCCTTCTGACTGAGACAATTTTACTCCTAGGAATTTATCCCATAAAAATATACCTGTTCATGAAATGGCATAAGTACAAGGACATTCATTGTATCATTGTTTAGAACAGTAAAGCATGGAAAAAACCTTAACAGTTAAAAGAAATTATGGTATGTCCATGCAATAGAATATTATTCATGTATCAAAAAGAATGAACCAATTATATAATTTCTATCAAATAATCTAAAGGATATATTGTAAAATATCTTTTAAAATGAGATGTACTTGTAAAATCATTTGTACATACCTATCAAAGATGTCTAGAAGAATACACAAGAAAATGGTCAACAGTGGTTGCTCTGAGGAAGAGCACCAATGGTTGGTGACAGAAATGGAAGGCAGACTTACTCTTTACTATGAACCCCAAATGCTCTACCATGTGCATATATACCTATTCAAAAACAAATGTCTAAAAAATAGAAATATATGCTAATATATTGATTGGAGAGGTTGTAGGAAAGTATAGAAAACTCAATCATTATATATGAGCCTCTAGCTTCCTTTTTTCCAATATGCTACCCTATCTGCTTTGCTTTATTCAGATATGGAGAAATACAGTTATCACTTGTCAACTATTTGATAACCTACTGTTCTTCAGTTTCTTCACTTCCTGTTAGAAATCTAACTACCAATATATTAATATTATTTTATATGTCTAGAGTGTACTACTTTATCCTAACATCTCTCATCACCTTTTTATTTAACATCTTCTAATTATCTGTCTTCTCCTTTCAGTATTTTTGTCCTCTGGATTTTAAATTAGTCAACTCATTCATACTGCCTAGATATTTTAAGCTTTTATAGTAGAAATTGTATGTTAATTCTCTTCTACAAGGTATTAAACTATTATAAATACTTATATTCTTCAAAATGCTTTGTTCATTTTGTTTTTAAAATATATACTTTGGCTCTGGCTGGTGTGGCTCAGTGGATTGAGCGCCAGCCTGTGAACCGAAAAAGTCACTGGTTTGATTCTCAGTCAGGGTTCATGCCTAGATTGCAGGCCAGGTCCCTAGTTGGGGAGTGTGAAAGGCCACTGATCATTGATGTATCTCTCATACATTGATGTTTCTCTCCCTCTTTTTCTCCCTCCCTTCACCCTTCTCTATAAGTAAATAAAATCTTAAAATATACACACACACATACACACACACATATATACTTTGAACGATAAGGAAAAGGTTATTAAAAGACTATGTGGAGGAACATACATGAGTTTTCTATATGTATAGGGGAAATTTTTGTGTGCCAGACAGATTTGAAACATTCCAAATCTGCAATGTCCACTCCTATTTCAAACTATACTAACAGTCAGAACCCCTAAATCTAACTAGTTTTTAACTATTCTGATTCCCCATTGGGAAATGATAGCATAGAACTAGAAGATTCCTCATCTTTATAGCTCCGGTTCCATTTTAACTCTGTAAGTTTTATAACTTAATATAGTACTTATAAAAAATCGCCCTGGCTGGTGTAGCTCAGTGAATTGAGTGTGGGCCTGCAAACCAAAGGGTCACCAGTTCAATTCCCAGTCAGGGCATATGCCTGGGTTTCGGGCCAGTTCCCAGTTGGGACTACATGAGAGGCAACCACACATTGATGTTTCTCTTCCTCTCTTTCTCCTTCCCTTCCCCTCTCTCTAAACATAAACAAATAAAGTTTAAAAAAAAAATGTTCCCCCTTAGAATACTAATTTGCACCACAAAGTGACATAAAGAAAATGGTACCACAGTCCCGAGTAGTTTAAAATGTTAAAAATGAAACATATGGTATACAGCAAAATTCAATTTAGTTAATTTCATTCTGTTGAGGCTCTAAAATTTTGCCATCATTGTGTTTTCAAAATACCTGAAACAAACTACTTATTGGTGAACCACTCAAACCCTGCATAAAAGAATTTAAGATACAGAAGAATTCCCTAATTAATTACTATATGCAATTTAAACATTTAAAGGGAAAATAAAATATATTAAATACAAAAGTAGTGTCATCTAAAGTATGTATGCACATATAGAGAGAAGCACACAGAGAACAAATACTATGAACATTAATACATTAATATAGAAGTGACTAAGAACTAGCATTTATTAGAATCCTACATATTTCTATTCAAATATAGCAATGCCAGCTGTTACCAATTATGTAACTCTAAAAATTACATAATCTTTCCAAGCCCTCATTTCTCCATCTGAAAACAGAGACAATACCACCAACCTCAGAGTCACTGTAATGATAAATAAAACTGCTAAGCATGGTTCCTGGCACCAAATATGCAGTCAAGAAAACAGCAGTTTTTATTACTATTATTTCTTCAGCAATGAAAAGGTAACACATTTTTAATCCCAAAGTTCACAGCTGAGCTTCACCACCTCCACTACTTAGTTTCCTTGTACACTTCTCCAATGAAATCATGAAACCAATAACCTCAAAACTGCCGAATACTTTTGGGTATTTTCAGTTCTTATCTTACTTGACTGTCCTGTTGATTCATCAACAGCACACTCTCCTAAGGAAATCTAAAGGGATGCTGAAAGCACTGGGAACCAATGAAGCATTTAAGCATTGCTTTCTCTCCTATCACTTCTTCCAAAGGCATTATTACCCCTTCCCCTAATCTTTAAATGCTGGACTTCTCTCAATGTTCCATCTTCAGTCTTCTTTTCCTTTCTACTTGACATTTCCCCTGGATAATTTCAATCTCTCATGTTAACTTCAACCTACACACTAATCCCCAAATCTGTTTCCTGCCCTCATGTCTCTCCTAAATTCTAGGCTCATATATTTCCAATACCTAGTGTAAATCTTATTTATGCATTCAACAAATGGTTATTGAACACAAAGAAAAGAAAGGAAATACATATTAAGCATCTAATATATACTGAATATTTTGTTGGGAACCACCCTGCCTGGTTTCAGAAGCTGTAACCCCCCATGGCTGAGGTTGAGTGAGAGACCTTGGGACCATAAGCCACTAAAGAGACAAAACTTATCTCCCTGGCAGGAGCATGGCCTCTGCCCACTTTACTTCACCCTGCCTGGCCCCCAGTGCATGACTGGTTAGCCAATGATGGGTAAGATTCCTCAAGGGAGGAAAAACCCAAGACAGGCATGGTCATGGGGGCCCTCAGGGAAGGACTTGGGGGCCTATAGCAAAAAGGAGTGATGGACCCTTGCCCCTCAGCTCTGACATAGCCTGAGTCCTCATTCTGTCTGCAAGAAGTGTCCTCACCTCTTAGCTGCCTTACTTCCCATGTCTGACTTCAGCCTGAAACAATGACAGAGGGTAGTACAGCCCTGTGCTGGAAAGGGCTGGTTGGTTCCCCAGGGCGATCAGGTCTAAGAAAGAATGCGTAAAATCCTGTGGAACCTGCTTTGCTAAGAATGCTCTCAATTTTCTGATAAGGGTCCAAGCAGGAAATGAGTTTGCTTCCCAAAGTTTTATAGCCCTTTAGCTAACAGACCCTGACCCAGAATAAGCCCTCAGAGTTCTTTGTATGTTATCTATTGTTCGATCCTTGCTGCCTGACAATGACTGATGAGCTTTACCTGTATTCCTGTGCAAATGGAACCCAATAAAAGCCCATTGAGGAAAAGAGTCTTGGCCCTTCACCTTTGAGAGATCGGCCGCCTTTCCTCCCCAAGCAGATCATGTCTTGGTAGACTTATTCTCATCCGTGGCAGACGGGGGTAGGGGTGCCTGTGGGCAGAGCTCCCCCACTTTTACATCACAGAAAAGTTAAGTAAGCCACCCAAATCATACCACCAGTAAAAGAGAAGCCAGAATTCAAACACAGGTCTGTTTAACAGTCAAGTCCAAGCTATTCCTACAACACTACACTATTTCAGTGTATCTACACAGTAGGGCACAAAGTACTGGGAATACAAAAATAAATAGACAAGATGATAAATACAGGTTCATGAATAATACTTAGGTGAAAGTATAGCTTATTTATTTTTATTTTTAAATATGACAACTAGTCTTTAATTTTATTTATTTTTAGAGAGGGGAAGGGAGGGAGAGAGGAAGGGGAACATTGATCATATGCCTCTTGTAAATGCCCCAATCACACACAAAACCTTCAGCTCAGGTATGTGCCCTGACCAGGAATCAAACCTTTCGTTTTGCGGGATGATGCCCAACCAACTGAGCCACACAAGTCAGGGCAGAGGTTTAGCTCATTGAACAACTTCAATGATTCAATACAATTTATTATCTATTACCCATTCTCTACCACCAAAGGGTAGCAGTTCGGTGGAGGAGACTGATTTTATTTAAGCAAGTAATTAAAATATATCATGATTATAAACATATTATGGTTAAGATAAAACAAGTGACTTGTAGGAATAGGGGTGGACAAAAGGGGTCTGGGAAGGATTTGTCACAGGAGATGTTTAAAGAAAGACTTAAAATGAGTACATTTGCCTGGTAAATTCAGGGTGGGTGGGCATTTCAGGTAGAGAAAACAGTAAATATAAAAAGCTCTAGGATCACCCTGGTCCATTCCAAAAATTACAAGTAATTCAGAAGACAGAAATGAGTGAGGCCTAATATATACCCAAAGATGGACAAGATTATGGACAGCCTTATCTGCCCTTTTTAGGGATAAAGAAAATAAGCAATTCTGAGACAAATTTAGGATCTTGAAAGATGTGATAACTCCCAGGTTTCTGGCTGATTACAGATTAAGCAACCAGGAAGGAAAGTAAGGAGTATATACCTTGGAAATTAGAAAAACAAACTTAAACAAAGGAACAAATAAAAATTAAAGTTAAAAATGTGCTTTAGTCCTGGCTGGTGTGGCTCAGTGGATTGAGTATTAGCCTGCAAACTGAAAGGTCACCAGTTCAATTTCCAGTCAGGGCACATGCCTGGGTTTTGGGCCAGGTCCCTGGCTGGGGCGTGTGAGAGGCAACCAATTTGAAGTATCTCTCACACATCATTGCTTCTCTCCCTCTCTTTCTCACTCCCTTCTCACTCTAGAAATAAATAAATAAAATCTTTTAAGAAATGTGCTTTATATGTGATGAAGATGAAGTGTTTCTGAGAAACTGAGTTAGTGGAGTATAGCTAACTATAGGCAATTATTCAACGTTGAAGGCTGGTCCACCACAAAGGTGTTAGCCAGTAGAGGTTGAGCCCTCAACAATGACTCACAATCCTACTAATGCTTGGTTAAGAGTTCAGTTCTTCTTAAAGCACAAATCTGATCATGCTATTCTCCAAGACCACAATATAATGAGTCATAATCTTTTTGTTAGTTAAAATCACAACATCTGTAAAGTGCAATAAAACAAAGTATGCCTGTATTTCATGTGCTAAAAATAGTCTCGTGACTTCAGGAAGAGGATGCCAATTAGGTCCGGTGACCACTGTAGCATACAAAGTTCAGACTCTGAATACTGAACACTTAGGCTAGTAACCCCAGTACACCACTAACTAGCTAAATGACCCTGAGCAGGTCACAATTTCCTAAGCTTCAAATCTCTCACTTGTGAAAAGCTGGTAACAATTATTTATCTCCTGAGTTGTTCTGAAAAAAAAAATGAGGCAATTCATTCATACATAAGCACCTAACAAATATTAAGAAAAAGGGGGAAAAGGAGACATGTTGGTACGCAGGGTAGAAAATGGCAAAAACTATGACAAACTATATGGAAAACTATAAGCATTCTGCTTGGAATGTTTTTCACCCAAACCTTTACAGGGATGCAAATCTGACCACGGCTTACAAACATCTACCACCTTTTAAACTTTGTATGTACAAGCATATTGTTTTACATAAATTAACTAACTCAGTGCTCTTTTCAGCCTCATTATTGCTCCTGTATATATGATTGGCTCCATTTTACTATGAGGAAATTGGTGTAGAAGTTTAAGTAGCCCACCCAAAATCACAGGTAGAAAGGAAGACTGTATATTACCTATTCTACTCTACCCAAAACACCCCCCTTAAAATGCAGGTAGAAAACCTTCAATAAGATGTAGAATATTGTTGTTGAAAAAAATTACCCTGATTTACAGTTACAGAATTGGGTTCCTACTATTTAAAACTTCTTTAGAACCGGACAACATGACAGAACAGTCCTCTATCCTCTGTCCCCTCTCCTTCCCAAAAAGAACCAGTCCCTTTCTACATAGTCAAGTCACACTGAATTTAAGAGTAGAATCCACAGAGTGCACTAAAATTGTGTGACCCCACGCAGGGAAAAACATCTCGAGGAATGTCTTCACATTTAAGGCTCAGGGCTCTAAGGGAAGTGATTCAGGAAAACTATCTGAAACCAGCAAAGCCACAGTGTTGGAGGGCGTGTCAGGTAGGTCCACAACATAGCCCGTCGCCAGAAGACCATTCATTAATTAGCTGAGGGAGGTGGTGGGATTAAGCCTGCAGATCCCGGACACTAAGCCCGCCCTGCGTCCCCGCATCGTCTGGCGCGAGGCCGGGTATCAAAGATGCTTGGTCCCCTCTCTGCCGTCCACCCGCACCCTCTGGAAAGGGAATACTGTCCCCGCTGACCCCCGGGTGAAGGGGCACCTTCCCCTCTGTGCTTCCCACACCATCGGGCAGTGCCGAGCCCTCCCTACCAGTCGCTAGATGAAAGTGCGCCGGTGGTCTCCGTGGGTTGGGCACACGGCCACGCAGGGACTCATTCTCAGTGAAGCCAGCGGGAGGAACCGAAGGGCGCCAGCAGGGAACCAGACCCCAAACTTGGAGGTGCTGTGTTGGCGGCTGCAGCTACAGCCAAGACTACAGGCACCGGGAAGGGGCCCAGGGAGAAAGGGCTGGGAGGGCTGTACTCAGTAATAAGACGGGCGTTGATTGGCTGGGGCTCGTAGATGCCTCATGAGGATTGGTTGCTGTCTGCCCAGAAGGCTTCGCGTGGCAGCTCCTAAGCTGTGGCTTTTCCCTAATGGTGGGAGGGAGCTTGACCCCACAGGCCATGGAGGCCTGGGTGCCGCCAGGGGGCGGGGAAAGGCAGCGGCTAGGGACTCAGGGCCAACAGCTGTGGTTGAAATGCCCTTTTGGAATCTGCTGTCGTGGAAGTAGGAACATTGCTCTCTCGACAGCTGGAGACTCAGAATTCAAGATAAACTTGGGTGGAGAGAGAGAGCTCTGGAGACCTGGCCAAATGCATTCGGCAGCCAGTCACCACACACAGCAGAAGCCAAAAGCTAGGGATCTGGCACTGAATCGTTAACTCTGCTTGCCCTGTTAGTGGGGTCAACGGAATGCCAAAGGCGCTGTCCAGAAGGGACACAGCCTCGCCCCTCCACAGCTTGCACATACACCTAGATTATTATCTGGGAGGTACTCCCTTAGTCAGAATGCGTCACTGCCTCCTTAGGTCTGCTGTGTGACCAGCAGCAGACCTGGGTCAAGCCTCTCACCAGGTCACTCCACTCCGTGCTGACGCTAAGGCTTGCATTCCTCTTTAACTCTGCATCCAATGGAGCATTTTAAAAGTGGTCAAATTAAAAAAAGCTGGGCGGGGGAAGGAAAGATAGTAGCCAATAATCGATATTGCCGAATGGGGAACGTAACTGCTGCGGAATGCCTCATACAGTAGGCACTCAGTGTTTGTTCAAAGAGGGCAGTATGACCAAGAACAAAGAACACTACAAGTTAGGGGTTGGAGTACAACTCTGCCACGCTGTCAGTGACACAAAACCTGTAGTTTCTCATTTGTAAAACGAAGGAGTTGCACTTTACTCTCTATTTGTAGCCTTCCTTGTGGAATCCCAAAGCCATAGAGCTGGTTAGGGAGAATAACTAACACTCCTGTTACCCTTTTCAATGTAATATTCTGTCTCTTTGCCCCTTATTCTAAGCGCCTTACTTCCTACTTTAACGAATGATTTTGAAAATAAACTATATATATGATAACTAGTATATTCAAAGAAGCCAGTAATATCAAGTAAAGCTAATAATGTAGATAAAGGTATTGACCTAAGTTTAAATCTTTTATCTGTCTCCTATTTGGATCCGGGCAAGATAATTTGCTTTTGTGAAGCCTCAGTTTTTTCATTTGTAAAATAGGGGCAATAAGGAATTTTAGGATCATGAAAATGCAATTATATGGATAGAGATGTACAGCATGTAGTAGAATGCCTACCACACAATGGCACATCATAAATAGCAAATGTTACTTTTTATAAGTAAAAAAATATTTCCCTAACAGTGGAATTATTCAAAACAGTCATTCATTTTGACAATTGCCAAGTGCCAGTCAATTGTAGTAAGCACCAGGGATCCAATACTGAATAAAAATATATACAGACCCAGATAATCCCAAATGTAAAAATTGATTGTAACTTTTACAAGTACTGCAAAGAATATTATGATAAATTTAATCTGACTTCCCAAAGAAGTGACACTTGAACTAAGATCCAAAGAATGAGTAGCAGATATCTATATGAAGCAAAAAAGAAAAGAACTGTATGGACCAATGGGTGTGTAATTACTCTCCATTTCCCTGGAACGTTAGGCGCCTTCAAAGATACTGGTTATTTTCAGGACCGAATATTGAAATGATTAGGAAATAGTACAAACAAAATACAATTAAATGAAAAATGTATTGTAGATGTGGTTAGGGAAGGAAGAGATCAAAATTAGTCATTTTTGCTTGACTTTTAAAACTTTTTATGTGTTTACACATAGAAGAAAGAGAAATATACCAATCACAATGATTATCTCAGTGAAATTATCAATGATTCTTATTTTCTCTCATTTTGAATTTTGTAATTTATTTTTATTTGCAATAATTAAATGTTACTTGATTGATTTGAAAGAATCAGAATTTGGAAATAGTTGACTGGAATTTTTTAAATTTTAATATTTATTTTTTACAGAGAGAAGAAGGGAGCAAGACAGGGAGAGGAACATCGATGTGTGAGAGAAACATCCATCACTTGCCTCTTTCACACCGCCCACTGCGAACCTGGTCTGCAACCCAGGCATGTGCTCTGACTGGGAATCGAACCAGCAACCATCTGGTTCACAGACCAGTACTCAATCCACTGAAACACACCAGCCAGGGAAGAAATTTCTTTTTTAAAAAAATGTTTAATTATTGACCCTATTACAGATGTCCCCCATTTTCTCACTCTTTGCCCACCTCCACCCAGCTCCCAACCTCCCTCTTCCCCTGGCCTTCAGCACGCTAAAGTAGACTTAAAGAAAGAAAGAAATCTAGAGATGGCTTTAAAAGATTGCAGTGATTTAGATAGGTAGAAGCAGAAAAAGAATAGTCCAGGTAGCAGAAATGGAATTGGAGATGAGGCCAGAGTAGAGCATTGCAGAAATGTTTTTAAGCCACATAGCATTTGTAATAAACTCCCTAAACACAATTTTTTCAAAATAAATGAATAGAGCTATCTATAATCAAAATGTATTTTGCTGTTGTTTAAGTCGTATAGAGGTAAGAAATGCCAGGGTAGCACCTACTTCAGCTGGTGACAGACGAGAGGATATTAGAATTTGTATGGTTTCAACAGATCAAAACCCAAACCTGATTAGGTTCTGCAAGAATGGTTATTACTACAGGAAGGTCAGCAAAAGAGCTGGCCGAGAGATGACTAAAACCTTATTGTTTGGCTTTATTCTCTTCTATTCCAGACTGTTTTCCATATGAAAATCCTTGGCTGGAGCTTTTGGACACATGCCTTCAACTTTTCTATTAGGGAAGAGAACACTTAATCCTCTACCTCAAGCACAATTCCAGGGTCTCCTGATGAGCTCATACTGGCTGAGATTAAGGGAGGAGTCAAGAATATCCTGATTGACAACCTCTATTAGAGTCACATGGTTGAAACATAGTGAAGAGTAGTTGTGGAGGCAGACTGCCTAGATACAAAATTTACTTCTATTCTTACTAGCTGCGAAACCTCATGTAATCAGACAAGTTACATAACCCCTCTACACCTTGGTTTCTTCATTTCTAACATGGGATTAATTGTACTTCCTTCATAAAGTTCTTATGAGGTTTAAGTGAGATGATTATTTGTAAAGCTCTCTTAATAGAATACTTTTCACTAATAAAAGTTGACATACCTCAACTCTTTTGGATGGATGTATTTGCCTGAGAGCAATTGAGGGGTGGGATGCTTCCACAAGAAGTGGCCCACAAGATGGCAGCATTTGAACGTAGCTTTAGGACTGTATTGACTTAAAAACCTCAACAAATCTAAAAACTTAAGGCAAGCACTGGAGAAGTTCAAGGGAAATTCAAAGCCTACATGAGACAAGCAAAACTTGTGAGGAATCAAACAAGTGAATTCAGTAAGCTTAGTATTCTTTTATAATCAGAACAATATGAACACACCAAACTCTCCCCCTTCACTGTGACTAGGAATTTACAGTCTTGCTTTCTCATCCCATCTTACCCAGAATTGCTTGTGTTCCTTCTTTATCTGTGTGGGGAGAAAGAAACTTTCCTCTCTCCTCAAGGTTCTTTTGACTGCTCTAATAATCAAATAGACATGAGACAAAGTAGCAAAAGAAAATAATCATGTTTAATGTATACGTATGTACGGGAACCCCAAATACATGACACTCAGAGACCCCACATGCAGGGGAGATTAAAAGGTTAAAAGACAGAGAGGGAAAATGGGTATATAAGACTTTCTGAGCTAGGGATGAGGTCAGGTACCTTGGGGGCTTCAAAAGGTTATTGCAGGACCATATGAAAAGCAGATGTTTAATAAATAGAAGATTGTTCTCCCCTACAGATAGGTCAAAGCAGATTATAGATGATAATCTCTTATTATAGGCAAGCCCCCTAATTCAAGTTCTTCTAGGTAGTTAAGGGAGGGGCAGATGTTTCTCTTGAGCCTGCAACTGAAGTTGCCTTTAGCTCAACACAATCCACATACCACAGGCGCATATCTCTGGGTGACTAGTTCTGAATCCCTATACCTAACTATATAGTTAAACAGGCTTTAACAAAAATATTACCACTGTTTGCTTAAAAAACAAAAAAGAAAAACAAGTTTGATTTTAAAACGGCAGACTGAACACCTACTGTAGCTTTTTCTTTATGCCTCAAATCCCTGGACCTGGCAGAAAAAAACATATTAAAAATAAATTTACAAGTGCATTGGAAAACAAGAAAGTTAAGCACTGATGGTCCAGAACTTATGACAATTCCCTGAAAGATGGCTAGAAGTCTTGATTGGACAGAAGAAAAGATTGACAGCTCTGAACAAAAAGAAAACAAGACTACTATGAAATGTAGTGGCAGCACCAAAAGAGGTTCGCATCTACAGGTGGCTATCAGAAGCAGGGAGTCTAGACTAAACCACAAAGAAGTCTAGTGAAGTATCATAGTAGGAGCAGTGAACCAGTTGAAGCTTCCTCATCCCCCACTCTGAGACAGCAACAGAGATACCTGTAATCTATCTCTAGATAGCATATAGGAGAGTGCCCACGTGGCTGGCAACATCTGGAATAATCAGGAAACATAGGGTACTTAGAATCCTAGCCACTAGCTTTTCCTGTTCAGCAGCACAGCCTACCCTTCCCCATACCTCTATTCATGACAGCTATTCACATGGTGGCCACAGCTCTTATTCCTCCCCTCAGGGAGAATACAACCACAGCCTCCTCTATAAGCACTTTTTAAAAATGAACCTCTAAAACACAGATAGATGATCACAAAACTGAGAATCACCAAATATTTTAGAAAAGCCAATATCCTGAGAGACATAAAATTACAAATCCAAGAAGCTCAGCAAAACTTAGGCATGATAAATACAAAGATAACTACACCTAGAAACATTATAGTCAAATTGCTGATCTAATCTTTCTACATTTAGAAGCTAGAGAAAGAAAAGTAAATCCAAAGAAGGTAGAAGAAAATAATATCCAGAAGAGCAGAAGTCAATTAAATTGAATATAGAAAACCAATAGAGAACTATAGCAAAGCTAAAGTTTGTTCCTTGAAAATATCAACATTGATAAACTCGTTGCTATAATCAGTTATCAGGAAAAAAATTGAGAACCTCGAATAATTTCCAGGGTTTGAGATTATACCACACTTGCAAAGCTAAGAAATTAGCCTGCTATTGTTTCACGGGTGCTGGCATACTATAAAATGCATCAAGAAATATAATCTGAATAAAGAGGTTGATAGATGATAGGTATGTGATAAAGCATGTATGTTAAAAATGGTAATGGTATAATCGTAGCAGATATATAATGACAGTAAAATTCTTCCGTGTTTGTTGTATGTTTAAAAATTTCAAAATGAAAAGTTGAAGGAAAAGAGATTTAAAAAGCATGTAAATCAATGATGATGCATGAATTTTATTTGGGTCATGATTAGGACACGTAATCTGTAAAAAAAAAAAAAAGATTATAATATACTAGGGGAAATTGGATTACTGACTAGTTAATTGTTAATTATATTTAGGCTCGTGTGGGAGATGCTGTCAGTTCCCAGGGCCTATAGTCGCTGCCCTTCCCACTTCAATGCACGTTACCCAGAACTCAGTTGGCAGCACCCACATTTCTTTGCCTGAGGGCTTTCTCTGCCTGCCAAAATTCTCTGCCTACTCATGTGGCTGCCTGCAAGTGCTGAGGAGTTAGTGCTTGCTACAGCAGTCTTCTGCCAGTGTCTAACTTACAACCTTTCCTTTTCTGTCTCAGTTCCCCCACTCCTCCTCTCAAATAGACTATTTGCGTTCAAGTCTTTGCTTTCAGGGTCCGATTCTAGAGGAAACCGAAGTGTGATGTTGGGATACTGGCACTTCAGTTATTTTTTTAAGAGTTCTTAATTTTCAGAGATATACATTGAAATATTCACAGATAAAACTGTACTGTCTGGGATCTACTTCAAAACAATCAAATGTTAGTGGGAGAGTAGGTGCAGGTATAAATGAAAAAAATGACAGAATGATAATTGTTAAAGTTGAGTGATGGACATGGGTGTTCATTATACACTTCTGTCTACTTTGTAGATGTTCAAAATCATACTGAAAATAACTTGTAGGAGCCAAGGAAGATAAAAGATCTGTAGGCTTAAGCATAAACCCTGGCCCAGGCTCTGTTCCTCAGGCAAGCAGACTTGCCTAAGGAAGACATTGGTTCAAAAGTTGACCAGACAACCTGCACGTGAATATTCATAGAAACCTTATTTGTAATAGCCCCAAACTAAAAACAACCAGAATATCCTTCAATGGGTGAACAATTAAACAAGCTATGGTATATTCTTACTGTGGAATACTATTACACAACATAAAAAAGAACTAACTGTTGATATACACAATTACCTATATTGATCTGAAGGGCAATATGCTGAGTGAAAAAATAAACTCAAAAGATCATACATTATTCTATTTACATAACATTCTTGAAATGACAAAAGTAGAGAGGTGGAGATAGAGTAATAGTCATGAGGGCTTAGGGACAGGAGGAAGTAGGTGCAACTATAAAAAGGTAGCAAAGCAAAGATCTTCGTGGTGATGGACCATTTTTGTATCTGGATTAGAGTGGTGGTTACATGAATCTATATGTTTGCATAAACCTGTACACAAATACACACACATACACAGATGATTGCACATAGAAATGGTAAAATCTGAATCTGCAGTACGGCCTATGGATTGTACCGATGCCAATTTGTTTTGAATTTGAATTATCGTAATGTATAATGTAACTATGAGGAGAAACTGGGCGGAGGGCACAAAGGACCACTCTAAGTTATTTTTCCTGGGGATCTATAATCATTGCAAAATAAAATGCTTTTCTAAAAGGTAAAGACATGGAAATACATTTTTTTGAAAAAGCATCCACATTTCAATGGCAGCTAGGATAGATGCCCTAGCAGTTGAATCCCATATCCACTGATGACAATGTAAAAGTGCAAGCTTCCATTCCTCGGTCAAGAAGAGGAAAGGATAGACAGAGTCTTCACTGGAAAGCCCAGTAGCCTGATATTCCCAGGCATGTAGCCTGTAAAACTGATTATAAAGTCCTCCTGGAGACTTGGTAAGGAGCCCAATATTTTAATAGCATTCTTTTTCTGCATAAACTAGACAATATGGACTCTGTTGTTTGCAGCTTTGAATGCTGGCTGATTTTTATTCTGATAGTTTCAACTGCATCTCTTTAATTTATGAGGGATTTTGAGAAGTGATAAATAAAGCTAAAACATATCCCTACACACTGAAGCCACTAAGAAATTGATATCAGGCTAAAAAGTAATAAATGGATATGCAACATACCTCAAGAGTTTCTTTGTTCTGAGCCTGATCATAGCTGCTTTATTACCTCTGGAAGCAGGGAGAATGGAAGCCTGGGCTACCTTGCAATTATTGATGGCCCTCCCCTTCTGAATTTTTTGTTTCCCTGAAATCCCTAAAAAACCAGAACTCTTGTGTATACGTTTGTGTCAGGACATGGATTTTTCTTCTCTGCCTCAGTAATGACATGCAGTACTGCTCTCCCTCCCACCCTCTACGAGTGGACCACACTGGTTCTTACATGGTAGGAAGACTGCTTGGGAACCCCTGCTGCTGCTAAATATGCTTCAACAAGGGCTCTGGACAGGGGATGTTGAACAGAGCTTTACAATTATCTTACAGTGTAAGAAGATCAGGAAGGGATAAGAGGACAAAGCAAAGGACCACAGAAGAAAGCAAGAGAAAACCATGAAACATCTAGTTCAGGGGGAAAAAGAAGACTTATAGAAATTATCTTAATCTAAATAAAAGAATAATGAAGAAGAGAGCCAGGGCAGGATCTTTAAGGACCCCATAGTCAATATTTCCCCTATTACACTTATTACTACTTTGCATTAAATGTATATGGGGCTTGGAATCCTTGTTGGCATTGGGATGTGTACCCAGTTCAGTCAGGTTATAATACAAAGGAATTAATTCACAAGGCTTACAAAAGCAGACCTACACAAGCAACTTGATTTAAATAGAATTTTTCTTTTCTCCGAACAGAAATGGCCAGTTTTATTATATATCTGTCTCTCGATACTAGTTTTACATTTGTAAATAAAATGTAACTGAATAAGCAGTTTCTAAAATTTTACATAATTGTACAATGAGGCTTCCCAAAATGATCATGACAGAGAGGATCACAGAGGCACCCATGTTATGACTTGTATAACAATTATTCTTTCTTTGTCATTGTTCCTTCTATACCTTCTAAAATTTCCACCATTACATATTTAGAAGTTTTGACAACAACAACAACAAAAACCAATTAGTAAAACAAAATAAAAAAAACAGGGAAGTTGGGGTAGCTCTGGGTGTGCCACCATTAACTATCATCATTGTTAGGTCGGGGTTGCTCAAGAAACCGGACAGATGCAGCAAGCTAAGGACAACAGGGCTTATTAGTGGGGAAGAAGAGGGAAAGTGGGGCCAACCAAGGGAGGTTGGGACTTGCTAGGTTGTTCTTAGATCAGGGTTTTTAAACACAAAAACCTGCGGTTGGGGTATTAGAGTCTGATTGGCTAGAACTGGTTGCTGGGTGAAAGCTGCATCCTGTTATGCCAGATAAGCCAGCCCCAGACCCTAATCTTCCAGGGTAGGGTCTGCAGGCAGCTTCCCACGGTGACATTTTCTCGCCTGGTGATTTTCATTCCTCCTAGGCCTGCCTAGATCTAACAATCATCATTGCCTAATTTTCTTTGGTGCTTTCCAGTTTAGAAATTACTGTAATATCCTTTGTTTCCCATTAATGTTTTGATTTGTTATAACCCCAAGAAAGAAATAGGGACACAAATTATTATCAAAAAATTTGAAATGAGCCCTGGCTGGTGTGGTTCAGTGGGTTGAACGCCGGCCTGTGAACTAAAAGGTTGCTGGTATAACTCCTGATCAGGGTGTTACAGAACAGACCAGGGTGGAGGGGAGGTGAATGATATACTATTACCGAATGGACCCACCCTTGTGCTCAGGGAAAGACATCTCTCAATGCCAGATGTTGGCCTTGCCCACCCCCAGAGAAAGATGTCTCTCAATGCCAGAGATTAGTGAAAAGGAAAGGGATTATTTATTTAAAGGGTTATACAAACTTAAGAGTAATAACTTAGTGTCTTCATTGAGATCCCAAAGTCTTTTAGAATAACCACAAACACACAGTCCTTCCTTCCCCCTCTGCCCAGTCTGGGGTACCGTATCTCAGAAAAAGAAATAGAAGTCCATAGTTCTTCTCTGCCCAAGCTGCATGGTCCTAAAAAGTCCCCTCATGGCTCCCATGCCTGGGTTCAAATCCTAGCACCAATCTTCCTCTGCTATACCATTTCTGACTCCTCCCACAACTGGCCACAGCTGCTAGCATTCCTGTATATCTTTTTTTTCCCAGCTCTATTGGGCTACCATAGTAAGTCTGGGCAGGTGTAGCCCTGTGGTGTGGAGCCAATCATCTCCAAGCTCTTACGCAGGCTCTGTAACCAAGGGGAAATTGTCTCCCAATAACATCATGGGTTGAAGTAACTCCCATCCCCTGGCTCAAAGTCTGGCCACAGCTGTTTAACATATCTATGAAACCAGTTAAAGGTTATAGATATGTTAAAGTAGGTTCTTGCCCTGGCTGGTGTAGCTCAGTGGATTGAGCGTGGGCTGTGAACTAAAGGGTCACAGTTCAATTCCCAGTCAGGGTATATGCCCAGGTTGCAGGCCAGGTCCCCAGTGGGGGCCATGTGAGAGGCAACCACACACTGATGTTTCTCTCCCTCTCTTTCTCCTTCCCTTCCCCTCTCTCTAAAAATAAATAAATAAAATATTAAAAAACAAAACAAACAAAAAAACTAGGTTCTAGAGGTTATCTGCAAAACTGTTGCTATTCAAAATAACTCTCAATGGCCCTGTTCCTTGCCTCCCACCCTCCAGCTCAGACTTGTGGAGGTGAGGACATCCTATATATATATTTTTTCCTAATATTTCCTGGACACTGAGTTCAAGACCCCACTACAAATCTCTACCTGGGGCCCCCCCTTAGCTGCACCCTGTTACAAAGGCACATGCCTGGGTTACTGGCCAGGTCCCTAGTTGGGAATTGTGCAAGAGGCAACTGATCTATGTTTCTCATGGATGTCCATGTTTCTCTCCCTCTCTTACTCCCTCCCTTCCCTCTCTCTAAAAAAATACATACATAAAATCTTTTTTGGAAAAGTTTGAAATGAAAAAGATGATGCCCAAAGGGGTGATTTCCTCAAGGTCACAGAGCAAGTAAAAAAGATCCCTCATCTCTCACATTAGAAACACATCAGAAGTAAACTGGTTGCCCTCTCTAATGCGAACACATTAAATGAGAAAAGAGAGCCCTAGGGAATTTCCTCTAATCACCCCACATTAGCTGAATAGCACAGATTGCCTTCTAGTTCCTTTCAAACCCCATTGCACTTGCCATCTGTAAAATTCACTTGAGCTCTTCCTCATATTTTGTCTTGTCTTGCTTTTAAGAGTTTAATATATGAGGGTGGTAAACACACAATACAATATACAGATGATGTATTATAGATTGTATACCTGAAAACAATGTAATTTTATTAACCAATGTCATCCCAATAAATTCCATGAAAGGAAGGAAGGAAGGAAGGAAGGAAGGAAGGAAGGAAGGAAGGAAGGAAGGAAGGAATTTAATAAATGAATGGGTGAATGGGGTGTGTGTGTGTGTGTGTGTGTGTGTGTGTGAACTCCCTAATGATACAGTATAAGTATTAGAAACAGAAACCTAGACTTTTATATTTTCACAAAATTTAGCACAGTACAATGCTTATACATAATCCTCTATTTGAATTTAATTAGATTAGATAATAGCATGGAAAATGCACATGTGGCCCTAAGAAGATAAGATAGAAAAAAGGAGAATTTTACCAGGTACCTTCAAGGCTATTGAATACAATACTATCATTTTAATCATTCTTTTGCCAAGTCATTTAATTCCTTTGACCTTCTTGTTGCACATGCTCAACTCAATCATGACCCCAGATCAACCTACAGTAAACTCTCCCAGCTAATATGAACTACAACTACTTCTTTTATTTTAATTTTTTGAAGATTTTATTTATTTATTTTTTTAGAGAGGGGAAGGGAGGGAGAAAGAGAGGGAGAGAAACATTGATGTGTGGTTGCCTCTTGCACGCCCCTTACTGAAAACCTGGTCTGTAACCTAGGCCCTAGACGAATCAAACTGTTGACCTTTTGATTCTCAGCAGGCCCACACTCAACCCCTGAGCCACACCAGCCATGGCTGATAACTACTTCTATACCCATCCTCCCTCTAATCTGCCCTCCCTATAGATAAGATTTATTGAGATACCCAATCAGAGTCTTACCTTTGCTTTTTGATAGTGAGTAAACACCCATTTTCTTAGACTCTCCTCCAATTACCCAACTAAAGCTCAAACCTGATTAATAGTTCTTTCTAACACTCTCTTACTGAAACACCCCTCAGTTACTCCTGGTGTTTTCTCCTTTTCCACAAGTAATAAACCAACTTGCTCACCTAAAGGTGTGTCTTAGTGGGCTTCGGCTGAAGGGTGTTAGCAGTCCTTACTGTACCCATTTAAGTATTCACTGAAATTCATTAAAGTGAATTTGCTCTCCTGAATTACTGTAACTCAGATCTGATCCTACTACTTCCATGCCCCATAATCCTAAGAATAAAGTTTAAATATTTCAGCCTGGCCTGTAACACCCTCCTTATAATCACATATGCTGTCTTCTTAATTACCACTACCCAACACCAATTCCATGCACCTAGCCTGCATGAAATTTTTTGCAGCTCTTCTAAACCATTTTTCTGAACTCTAACATGGCCTTTGGACCTCTTCTAATGCCTAGAAATCTTCATCTAGCTAATTCTTACTTACGCTTAAAGACTTAGCTTAAGCATTTCTTCCTCTGAGAAGGCTTGTTGAATATGTCCAGGAGTCAGTAGTTAGTGTTTATTTCTTTGTGGCAGACCCTTCTGTGTGGCGTGGGCCCAGCTCCCACTCAGAGATGCACAGGACCCAGGCCCACAGATAGGTTCTCTCCTGGGGAATCAGATTTGCAATATACCTAGGCTGCTTTAAGCCTTGCTTTTACTGTGACTTCCTAAAATCCATGCTAACCTTGCAGGGACTAGAGTAACTGCCTCCACCACTTTTGCTTTTTCATTTGCTAATATCCTTCTTCTGTGATGTGATTAGGGGCATCGGCTCCTTTTGTTGTAACTGGGGCATAGTGAGGGAGGACCATCTTGTAATGTGAGGGGATATAGAATAAAGGCCTGTCATGGCAGAGGCTGCAGCTTTTGCTTCCCTTAAGAGAAAAGTCTCGCTGTCGTCCTTTTTCCTCCACCGGACTCAGTAGTCCGTGTGTATGTTTTATTTCATCCACAATGACGTGGACACTGCTAGCCGGTGTCCACATCATTTCTTCATAGCATGTATCACTGTATTGTATTTACTTACCTGTTTTCTCTACAAGACTACTAATTTCTTGAGGTCCACAACCGTGTGTTATTCAGCTGATATCTTTCTGGCAGTGGATCATAACCAGGGTTCTTCCCCTGTGATGTTTGGAAATGGAAGTGGGGCATAGGGTTAGGTTGCTCTGGGACAGAGAACTGCTTTGTGGGTTTATTAAAGATAGTAGGTGTTTTACAATACACTGGACAGCCCTGCACAAAGAATGATTTCCCCCGAATACCAATAGTATCTCCATTAAGAAACACCATAGGTTCTCAATAGGTGTTGTTTATTGAAGAAATGAATAAATGAACATGAATGAATAAATAAAACAATGTAAAAATGAAAGAATAAGTTAATGAATAAATGATGAGGAAAAAAGCAGCATGAACAGTGTAACTGGAGAAGAAAGTGTTCTCAAAGGGGAAGCCTCAGTTGGGAAATTCATACTCTGACAGGTTAAAATTTTTTTCTGGTCATGTTCACTGTCCCTTTCCCCTGGGTGCTGTGAGTGCGGGGTGCAGGCTGAGTTGAAAAAATTAATTAAAATGAAAAGATTCAAATGAAGATATCTAGGGTGGGAGATAAAACCACCCTATCAACATGTGAAAAGAGAGGCATTTGCAAGGCTTCTCAGACCATTCAGCCTATGACACTTACCTCACCTCTTTCCACTCAAGTCCTCTTAAGTCTGATTTGAACTTTATATTCAACCATTCAACCTAAGGCCTATTACTTGCAGTTTATTGTTGCTGCAAATTAAAATCCACAGGGAGTAGACATGCACTGTGGTTTTATTGGTCAATGTAAATTCTGTGTGACTCACTTGCTTCCTTCGGGGAATCTTAGCTAGGGAAAACTTTTCTGAAGCTCAACTTTTCCTGGAATAACTTTGTCATTAAAGACATAGGAACTGAATCAAAAGCTAATTGAATCAAAACCGAGTAATTTAACCTGGAATTCTACACCCATTTAGTGCATAAATAATTGGTACAAGTGACTTTTATGCCAGGATGCCAACCGTTTCTGGGTCCCGGTACAGTAATTTCTAGTTTCAAAGGCAGTGTTTTCAACTTGATCTGTTCACATACCCAGTGACATAAAGACAATTTCAGTGTAATACCAACCCATAAATATTAGCTGGTGATCATGATCTAACCTGTGCTTCAAAAATCAAGAGTCACTCTTAAAAATACTTCTTTAATTAAAAATAAGCTTTTATTCACACTTTTCATGGAAATATTTCTCTAAGCTTCTAATTTTACCGGAGGAAAAAGCAGTAAAGTCTTTTCTTAAGGATGGCCCTGAAGGACTTCCATTCATCTTTAATTATTATAGACCCAGCATATCCACAACTCCTAAGTGTTCTATTTTTTCATGTACTGTTTAAAAGAAGGGAAGAAGCCCTTCGTTTTCTTTTCTTTTAAAGGTTTTATTTACTTATTTATTTTTAGAGAGAGGTGAAGAGAGGGAGAGAGGAAGAGAAACATTGATGTGAGAAAGAAACAACAAACTGTTGCCTCTCCTATGTGTCCCATGGGTGCCCCAACTGAGACCCAACCTTCAACCCAGGTATTTGCCCTGACTGGGAATTGAACTGGCGACCTTTTGCTTTGCAGGACGTCACCCCCAACCAATTGAGCCACACCAATCAGAGCCCCTTCCTTTTCTTTATTACCCTTTTGAGACTTATTAAATTGGCAAACTACTCCGTGCTGATCTATTAATGGGAGCTAATGGCTAGCAAAATACTAAAATAGCCTTTAAGAGATGATGTCTCAGTTCACCAAATTTGCTAGTAAATTCAATGGTGGAAATGAATTTAGACACTCACAGTTGTTTGAGAGAGAAATTTGGGAATAGACTGGATCTAAACAAGCAAGGCCTGGAGTTACTCAATTTATGTTAATGCAGTAGAAAATGATTCTATGCAAACATCGGCTCCTCAGATCTTACTTTGCAGGAAGCTGCCATCTCGACTTATAAACAAACCTAATTATGTCTAGCTGAATTGATGTAAGAACTACACTAAATTCCATGAAGCATATCTATTAAGCACATTACATATCCAGGCACTCTGATGGCTACTGCAGGGGACTTTAAAACTGAGACACAAAATCCAGGAAGGGGAATGATACATAACGATTACTGATGGTCAAATGAAATGCTGCCATAAAAGAGACACAATGGAATTGTGGAGCCACAAAAGGGAGACATCACAATTAGCTAAAGGGATTAGAAAAAAACTTCTAAATAGTTATTTGTGAAGAAATTTAGGGATGAATAGGATTTTGTGCAGCATCTGAAAGTGATCTCTTATTTCCATGATTGCCAATGTAGGGAAAAAATGTGAAAGACTGTGAATGGACCAAAAAGATTACTGGATGCCTTTAGTAGAAAACTCAGTGAATTGGCTGATTCTACAGGGTCACTGGGCCTTTCACTGTCTTTGAGCTATTTCACGAATCTATAATTTGTAGGTTAACTTATAGCAATGCAGGGTATGTGATTCCTGTTCATAGACATACAAGTCTGTCATCTAGCACTCTAGTCCCTCCCCACATATGCTCAGTCCACACACCTCAGGTAGACTCCCAGTGCCACAGCCCTAGCACCCAAGTTACCAGCTTCACTTCCACTGACTTTCCCACTCCTTGAGGCCTTTCCTTATAGAGCACAATGTCCAAGCAGGTCCTGATTTCTTTCCCACTGGAGCCTATAATATCAGTCCCTCCCAGTTCCTGCCCATGCATCTTCCTCTCACTCCTACCCTTAACATGCAGGAATCACCACCCCATTTTCTAACTACACAGTTACATTGCCTCTTTAAATAACATGACTATAGACTGTGAACTCCAGACCATGGAGATGCAAATATCTGTGTCTGTTTATCCCATTTAGTCAACTTCTCCTTAGTACCTGAAGCATAAAGGTCCCTTTGAGGATCCTTAGAGTTCTGAGTTTGAGCTTATCTCAAAGGTGAAATGTCCTTTTCCCTCTTACTAATGACCATAAAGCCCATTAAGTTTGAATAAAAAAATCAATATATTCTAGAAATATTTTTGGACATCACAGACATGCTTTTCTTATTATTGAGAAGTAGTATGAGGTCACACAGCCCGCCACCCAGCATCAATGCCTATTCTATTTGCATGTCGTTGGCAAGAGTGGAGCAGAGATGAGCAGACAGTTTCTGAGATGAGGGTCCTCTCATGTACCATTGCTATTCTGTCTTACTATTGGGTATCATTATTACACTTTTAGAGCCGCACACAGTAGTGTCCTACAGGTTTTTAGAAAGCTTTAGAACTAAGAGAAACCAGAAAAACATATAAGGAAATCTTTTCTAACAATATCTACAGGAATACTCTGAATTAATGCCCACCTGGAAAGGAGAGAAAATGATGCCAACACAGATTATGTACTACTTTAAAGATTTTGTTTATTTACTTTTTAGAGAGAAGGGGAAGGAGAGAGAAAGAGAGGTAGAGAAACACTGATACACAAGACATACACAGATCAGTTGCCTTTTGCACATGCCCTAGTGGGGACCTGGCCCACTGCCCAGGCATGTGCCCTGACTAGCAATCGAACAGACAGCCTTCAGTTCACAGGCTGGCACTCAATCCACTGAGCCACACCAGCCAGGGCAGGTTATGTATTACTTTAATTGAATCTCTGTATATGATTTATTACAATTTTTCCATATTCAAGGTTGCAAGATAGTGCATTCCTTATGATCTTGCATCACACAATTTCAGGTTATATAATTATAAAATAATTAAACTGACTTCATAAAATTACATGAAAATTAAATGATTACATTTTAGAAATGGGCTACTTGATCATGTTCAGTTTCTAACCCATAATAAACTCGGCACCACTAGAGAGGGTTGGAAACAAGGCACTAAATGAGCGTTGCTTGGCATTCTTCCACTAAGATTCCTGCTGCGGAAGATTGGCTCTTTCAAATAACACCATGTCCTAAACTGGTATTTAGCTTACAAATCTTTAATCAACAAAGATCTCAACAACTGCTTAAATTTTACTACATGTCAATTTTAACTACCAATTATGAAATAGCTGCTAATGCCATCAATAAAATGGCAGTGTTTGAACTGAGGGGGCGGAGGATACAGGTAGTGATCAAGGGATCACTATCCTGGGGCTGAAAGGAAAATGTTACAAAGACATACCTTGGAGACACTGTGGGTTCAGTTCCAGATTGCCGAGATAAAGCGAGTATTGCGATAAAGTGGGTTGTGCTCTTTTTGCTAGTGGTGTGTCTTGCCTTTCGTTTGTAAAAAATGCAACATCCATGACACACAACAAAGCAAAGCACAACAGAGTAAGGTATGCCTGAAGTAGATTAGCTGAAATTAAAAATAGACATTTAGGGTTCTTTTTCATTGAAATTCCTTACACAGATATGTCTCATTCAGTCACTCTCTTTCTAAGTAACATGGTAAAGGTATAGCATCCTAAAACCCATCATCCTGAAAAGTTATGTTCATTTTCATAGTTATGGGTATATTTATTTATTTATTTATTTATTCTTTTTAAAATTCAAAAACAATCTTTTAAATTTTTATGAAGGAAGCAGTCCATGAAGGCAAAAGTGCGCAGGGCCCATGAAAGTCATAATGTGGCCCTGACATTCTCTAGGTCTAGGCCTTTAATTTTTATGTATTGATTGATTGATTTTAGAGAGAGAAAGGAAGGGAAAGAGAGAGAAACATTGATTTATTGTTCTGCTTATTTATGCATTAATTTGGTTGATTCTTGTATGTGCCCTGACCAGGAAACGAAACTTCAACCTTGGTGTATCAGGCAATGCTCTAATCAACTTAGCTACTGGCCAGTCTATTTATAAGTATCTTAATGAGGAAGATATTAAGGCCAAGGGAGCCCTTTGGTAAGTATCAGGGAACCATGGAGGAAGATCATATTTATTTAAGGACAAATTTTCACATAAGATGAGGGCTGTCCAGAAAGTATCCAGCCATGTGCCATGAAAGATGGAGACATTTATTGAAGATACAAGAAACATTGTACAGAGGACAATGATTCCTCTGTCGCCTTCAAAGTAGGAACCTTGGGTCCTCACATAGTTCTCCCAATTCCCATCAATTGCCCCATTGTATTTTCCTGGATCTCATCGATGGTCTGAAATCTCTTCCTTTTCAAGGGTGATTTTAGTTTTTTTTAGTAACCTGGCTGATTTGATGTTTCACCAAATAACTCAGCATGAGACATGATGAATGAGCAGGCGCATTGTCCTGTGAAGCTGCCAATAATCAGCTGCCTATAGCTGTGGCCTTCAGAATCATCCGAATAGTTTCCTCAAGGCATGTTCAAGCTTAATGCAGATTCGTTGCTCTACTCACTCAGTTATCTTGAATGTGACAGCCACACAGTACATATGCTCACTGAGTGACATCTACAGTACAATGACTAGTACAATGAAGTTGTCATTGTTCACGTATTCCAGTCCACTCTTAGAGTTAGAAGAGGAGAGCATTGTTACATTTTAATTGGTATGGTTGTTGCGATTTTCTTAGATTATTAACATTTTCCTACAGTAGCTGAATCAGTGTTTTGTTTTAGTGAGATAGACAGAAGTGGAGTGGCAAGAAAAACTCTAAAAATTAAAATACCAAGATAGTGCTTTGGCAGGTGTGGCAAAGTTGGTTGGTGCACCAAAAGGTTGGGAGTTTAATTCCCGGTAAGGGCACCTCCCTAGGTTGAGGCACAGATGGGAGACAGCTGATAGATGTTTCTCTCTCTCTTTCTCTTCCCCTTCCTCTCTCTCTAAAATCAATAAGCATATAAAAAATTAAAATAATAGAATACCAAGGTAGTAATTCCTCTGATTTTCTTTTTTCCTTTTTTTTTTGGAGGGGGGGGCTCTCCGCAAAGCAGATTAATACTTAAAACTCTCATTGACACAAAGTGAGCCCCCAGGATTGGATTATCCCCATAGGAGGTTAAAAAAATGAAGGAAGGAAGGAAGGAAGGAAGGAAGGAAGGAAGGAAGGAAGGAAGGAAAGAAGGGAGGGAAAACCTGGAGTTAGCAAACCTCTCCCTAAAGCAGCAACTGTTTTTCCGCTCCTTGAAAAGACCCCTGGATGAAACAGAACTTTTAAATATATCTGCCACTAGATGGCACTATATAAACACCTTTACTTCCACTTTTCCCTTCTTCCCAAAGACTAGTCAGGAAGAAGACAAAATATTAGATAAGGTAATTCATTTAGTCTTTTTGAAATTGCTGCAGTTTACTAATTTAACTAAATCTTTAAATTATAACCCTGAATACTATAAGGATTTTCCAGTACCTTAATTTTCTATCAGCAGTACAGTTCCACTGGGGAGAGATTGGCTCAAAGACAACTTCAGGTTTATTATCTGGCATGTAGGAAACTGAATAATAAGAAGGTGAGAAAATTAATAATATGTGAGAGAGCAGACAGAAAAAAGAAATACATTTACAAGAAAATGTACAATCTTGAATTTTCTTTGGTTTTCATTAAAATTGCTAGTGCCTCAGAAGGCTGTTGGTTTAATGTTCTATCAGTAATAGCATAATTTATTCTTTTGCTACATCAAAGGATTGAAGACAAAAAAGTCCATGCTATTAGAAGGCACAGGAAGAGATTATATATGCAAATAATTCTGTAGCTCTCACACCAGGGAGAGTTTGTTGTCTTGTAATACTTCTTTTAAGTTGCACACAAAAATCTTTGGTTGATTGCCAAAAAAGCAAAATTGTGAGGTTAAAGAGAGAAAAAGGAAGAGAATATTTGAAGGGGTATGATGAAAAGTCAGAAGATGTGATAACCGCAGTGTCTGTGATATTTTTTTAAGAGCTAAGAATGGAGGGGCTTAGGGTGTGGGAAAGGAATATTAAACAGTTTGGAGAAGCAAGGTTAAGTGCATTCAGGTCTGGGGAATTGAGGACATCTGGTCATATCCAGGCGAAATGTAATTTCTGTGGCTGGCGGTAGGTAGGAGTAACCCAGGCCACCTGACTTTGTAAGGCAGGTTGGCTGCTTCTTGATTCCTTGTTCCAGGAGCTGGGGTGCCAGATGCTGTTTCCTTCCCACAAGAGACAAAAGGATACAGAGGGAGAATTTTAAAGACATTGAAGAGCCTGAGTGGATGACCACATCCCTTTAGCTGGCAGTTCTACTAATCCAGGAAGGCCAGGGAGGAACACAGACACACAGGAGTTGGAAAATTTGGGTTGGGGTGGGATGTGGGGTAGAAGAGGGCTGACTTGAATGAGACTTCTCCTTCCAGCACACATTCAATAAACACTTTTTTTCTTCCTTTATATTTTAGCTTACAAACATTGGCTCCTCTCAAAAGGTCATGGAGCTATTCACACAGAACTTGTGACTCTCAGCAGCTGGGAATACCTTGGAACCAAAGAAAACAATTAGGAGAAAAAAAATCAGAGTCATTGCTAAGCCAAAATATGGGGGGAAAGATTAACCTATGAATTGTTTTTTAATGACAACAAAAACACAGCATTTCTCTTTAATTCATAACCTTAATAAGTTCTACTTATCATTTACAATAATTCTAAGGTGTTCTAAAGGCATTTGTATATTAGAAAAGAGTTTCATATTAGTTTGAATTACCTTAGGAAACAAATGCCCTATTCCATCACTGAAAGTTATGGAAAAAAACTACAGGGGAACATTTTTTACTTTTGCTAATGAAGAAAGAATCTAACAAGGATTGCTGAATTTTGGGGCTCAGAGTTGTGTTTATCCCCACAATAACATGTTAGGCTACTATATCAGAAAAGTCTTGGTTCATTTATTTTGGCACAAGTGTTTGAAATAATTTAGCATCCTCGGTAAATGGTCTGTAGATACTTCAAAGTGCTATGGGTTAAAATATTATTAATGTGAATTCACTCAATTCATCTCATAATTTTGCTGAGAAATGAGATGTAAACACTGCATTTTATGGTAGAAAAATTGGAGGAGGGCAGCAAAGAGGAACAAGGATGAACAGGGAGGGTGAAGTTGCAGGGGCCACGAGTGAGAAAGTGGGAGGCACCAGCAACTGGGCAAACGAAGTTATGCAACTTGGATGTTGCTATGAATTATCATTCTGATCAGCTTCAAAAGTAAACTATGTGGTAAATAAACACAGGTCATAGTTTCTAAAGAGTCCACAGCTTGCTCAGTTAAACTCCTCTTAGCAGTGTGAAAAAGGCTTCCGGGTATAAAATGTTGGTATACTGACTCTAATTACAAAAAATATATATATAACCATCATCCAACTGACTTTAAGTGAGCATATTTTTAGAGTCCCTGGGAACTCTTTTACAGTAGAGAAATTTTGAGGAAGAGAAAGTCAAGCTTGGAGGAGACTATGGGATGACTCCCTGTCCCACGACCTCCATTGCTGTGCCAGGGCCGAGGTGTGCTGGGTTTCTTGCTTTCTAGGGGTAGAAGTTTTTGACGTGGACAGTTACAGTACCTACCACATATGAAGAAAGCACGACTGTGGAAAACTGGCTCCAAGTTTACAGTAGAGATTGAGAGGGGGAGTGAACAAGACATACGGAGAGGCTTTACACTGTTACTAAAAGAATTTGTGGAACCAACCACTTCCAAAGTTCCCTTTGGAATGTGCTCTGTAGACACGACTTCCTCAAAGCCCTCACTTCCTCAAATACTCTAGATTTTGAGATTTGTAGGGAGGATAAGCTATAATATACAGGCCTGAGGCTAATTTTATTTTTATATTTGTTAGTGAGATATGAGTATATGTGATTATGTCATCTTTTGGGACTCAAAAAAAAAAAAAATCCAGTCCAAGATCACATGCAAAACACCCAAACCTCAGGAATTCCACCTATGAGAAGGAGAACGCTTAAAATAAAGAAGAGTTTGGTCCTGGCTGGTGTGGCCTAGTGTGGCTCAGTGGACTGAGCACCGGCCTTCAGACTGAGAGGTTGAAGGTTCGATTCCCAGTCAGGGCACAAGCCTGGGTTGCAGTCCAGGTCTTGGACTGGGGGCATGTGAGAGGCAACCAATCCATGTTTCTCTTGCACATTGGTGTTTCTGTTCCTCTCTTTCCTCTCTCTAAAAATAAAAATAAAAATAAATAAAAGTTTGAAAAGGGTCCTGGGACTGAAAGCCTCATGAATTTAATAGAAAGTATGTGTGTAGGTGTGCATGTGTGGGAGGTGTTCAGGATCACATTCTGTTAATAGTTGTATTATGATCAGATAAGCAAATGAAATACAGCTTCTTTACTTCCTATAACTGAGGTGGGAAGTAAATTTAATTTTTAATGTTTTAAAATTGTAAAATATGCCCTGGCTGGTGTGACTCAGTTGGTTGGAGCATCATCCTGTAGACCAAAGGGGTGTGGGTTCAATTCCTGGTCAGGGCACACACCCAGGCTGAGGGTTGGATCACTGGTCAGGGCACATACGTAAAGGCAACCAGCCGATATTTCTCTTTCTCTCTCTGCTTTGCTCTCTCTCGTCCTCTCTCTCCCTCTAAAAGCAATGAGGGAAAAAATGTCCTCAGATGAGCATAAAAAAATCTGAACAAAGTTGGTAAAGTTTTTTTAATTGTAAAGTATACAAAATTATTAACCATTTTAAGTGTACAGTTTATTGGCAGAAGTAGAGGTACTGTAACTTGCCAGTTAAAGTATCTTCTGGATTATACAGTTGTGTTCATGCCAAATATTTTCTTAATTCAAAGGTCAGTTCCCTCTTGGGGATGTTCTTCCCTCTGTTATTCCAAAGATAGGATCATTTGGGAAAAAATTCTTGGAAATGCAGTTACTTGGCATTTAATAATTATTTTCCATTGGTCTTTGCCATCTGGTAGGTAGTCTGAAGTAGTCTTTGGACTAGTGTCCACTAAATTATAACTGGAAAGTCTACTTTGTCTCTTTAGCTATTGCCACCTGCATCTTCCCTCAAAGCTCCACCCCAAGAGTTGCACATCCAACTTGTGACCATCTTCCTCTGGAAGGGGAGAAACTTTTTTTCCTCCCTGGAAAGGGACTTCCTCTACATCAGGGGTGTCAAACTCGTTTTCATTGGGGGCCACATCAGCCTCGCGGTTGCTTTCAAAGGGCCAAAATAATTTTAGGACTACATAACTGTAACTACTCCTTAACTGTTAAGGAGTTGAAATTACATCCAGCCCTTTGAAGGCAATCACGAGGCTGATGTGGCCCCTGGTGAAAATGAGTTTGACACCCTGCTCGATATCATTTGCTTCTTTTTCCTCATAGCACTGAACACAGTAGCTCAGCCTTAATTTTGGATGAGTTGTCCTCTCCACACCTTGAAAGAAATTTTGACTTGAGTCTGCCAAGTCCAGTTTTTAATATAGGAGCCTTGTTATAACTTGGTAATGAGAATTACTGAGGACCTTTTTCTGACTGGCTTATTTCACTTAACATAATGCTCTCCAGGTGCATCCATACTGTTACAAAGGGTAAAAATTTCTTCTTCTTTACAGCCAAGTAGTATTCCATGGTGCAAATGTCCCATAGTTGTTTTATCCACTCATCTATTGAAGGGCACTTGGGCTGCTTCCATATCTTGGTGATTGTAAATAACACTGCAATGAACATAGGGGTGCTTATGTTCTTGTGAATTAGTGTTTTGGGTTTCTTTGGCTATATTCCCAGAAGTGGGATTGCTGGGTCAAAATGCAGATCTATTTTCAATTTTTTGAGGTTCTCCATACTGCTTTCCACAGTGGCTGTACCAGTCTGCACTCCCTCCAACAGTGAGAAAGGGTTCCCCTTTCTCCACATCCTCACCAGCACTTGTTATTTGTTGATCTGTTGATGATAGTCATTTTGAGAGGTGTGAGAGGATATCTCATTGTGGCTTCAATTTGCATTTCTCTGATGATTAGTGAGAGAAAGACAAATACCATATGATTTCACTCATATGTGGAATCTAATGAACAAACTGAACTAACAAAGCGAAACAGAGACAGACTCATAGAGAACAGGATGACAGCTAAGGGGGAGGTTTTGGTGTGGAGGGATTAAGAAAAAGGGAAAAAGACTCATGGACATGGACAACAGTTTGGTGATTGTGAAGGGGGGAAGGTATAAGGGGACTAAATGGTAATGGAAAAAAATACAATAAAACATTTAAAAATAAAAAAGAATTACTCAGGACCAAACAGCACCAAAATACTATCCTTATTACATATGTACATGCAACTTTTTAATGGACAACTTTTGGATCAATGACTGTACGACATCTTTATTGGATCCATTTAAGTCCAATCTTTTAAAAAAAAAGTTGAAAACAAATTTTTTTTTCAAAAAAAAACTGAAAGAAAGCAGGTCACTTATTCAAATATTTATGAGTCTCTTCTATGTGCTTGCCATGTGTCTTGCTAGTTATAATACCCAAGGACTAGATTTAGCAAGTGGGGGGAAACTTTCAAAGTGAGTTATGATGATTTCACACACATATGCGTGCATGCACACACACAAAACATTTGATTTGAATAATGTGATTCTCCTACTTTGGACTTTATTTTAATCAGGGAAATAAGAGAAGCCTATAATTAAGTCTATAGGTCTTGATTCAATACCATAGAATACATGTTCTTTATTTCATCAAGAAAAGCTTTTCAAAGGTGAAGGAAACATCTTACCTTGCTAATAATTAGAATATTTCAGAAGTATTGCTCATTCAGAATAATATTCAGTTGTATTTAGAGTCTTTGCCTTTAAAAATTTCCATGGAAGTTTTCTCTGACAACGCAATCATTCTGTTCCAATGTTTTTAAAAGAAGTAATAACCTTTTATTTGATAATTACATACTGATGTATACTTTATTAAGAATAAAAGCTGTCTTAATGTTTAATATCCACTTTTGACATTTTGTCTTTTCTAGGTTGAAATAATGTGAACTAAAGATAGCTATCAATTTAATTAAAACAGCAATATGGCTGCATTTTTTTAATATTAAGATCAGTTGGACACTGATATCTCAAGCATAGCTGGATAATTTACATTGACATTAGGACAGGAACAATTTTAATAAATAACATTTACACTTCAGGTTTTTCAGAGGTCTTTTAATATGGAAAGGGAAGGAGATCAAAAGACAATGGAAAAAACCACTGGTTCTAACAGAAAGAATTCATCTGAAAAGGACTGAAAGTACAGAGACATGGTTAACCCCAGCTACACCCGGCCACACCAGCTGGAACAAATGTTAACACTCACCTTTGCTTGGATTTATGAAATCTTCCTGGTTATTCTGATTTACTCTGCTGCTAGTATGGTCAATATATTTATTTTCCTTTAAGTTGAGTCTCTTCTATCTTTATGCAAGCAGCATTATGGGTCAGATAAAGAAGTGGGCAGTGCTGCTGTCTCAGAATCAGGTAGATTTTTGTGATAGCTGCCTGTCAAACTGAGCTTACTGAAAGCTTCAGTTTTCCCTCACACACTCCACCTGACCTCAGTCCTTCACAACAGACCACATAGAAAGGGGGGAAAGTCTCTGATCCTTTTCAAATCTATTTTAGGCAAATGGATCAATACATGCTGAACACCAACTCTGTATTTACAGAGACCTTTACCTTCTTTTATATTTTCCAGATATTGATCATCCTTCATTTCCTACATTCAGGGAAATTATGTGATGGGTGGAAGGCAGCAAGCTAAGTGGCTTTATGGGGCTAAGATAAAATGAAAAGTAACCTCCTGGTGTTGGAACATCATACAGAGGACACAATAGGTGTAATAAGTGTTGGTGGCATCTAGAATTGAGGATGTTGCTGTGATCTGAAGATCCTTAGAGAGCTATAATTACCTTGGTTATGTCCTAGTAAAATTGCGAAAGGGGTCAATATAGGCAATAATAAGAGCTAAGATTTACTGAGTACTTCCTATGTATTAGGCATTTTCTTTCTTTTTTATTGTTGTTCAAGTACAGTTGTCTCCATTTTCCCACCACCACTTTCCCCCGCCCCACCCACCTCCACCTCCCACCCTCAATCTTTCCCCACTTTGGCTTTGTCCATGGGTCCTTTATACATGTTTCTTGATGACCTTTTCCTTTCTTACCCCTGTTATCTCCCTCGCCTCTCCCCTCTGGTTGCTGTCAGTTTGTTCTTTATTTCAATGTCTCTGGTTATATTACGATTGCTTGTTTGTTTTGTTGATTAGGTTCCACTTATAGGTGAGATCATATAGTACTTTCACTGACTGGCTTATTGCACTAGCATAATGCTCTCCAGTTCCATCCATGCTGTCGCAAAGGATAGGAGCTCCTTCTTTCTTTCTGCTGCATGGAATTCCATTGTGTAAATGTACCATAGTTTTTTGATCCACTCATTTACTGATGGGCACCTAGGTTGCTTCCAGCACTTGGCTATTATAAATTGTGCTGCTATGAACACTGGGGTGCATAGGTTCTTTTGAATTGGTGTTTCAGAATTCTTAAGGTATAATCCCAGCAGTGGAATTGCTGGGTCAAAAGGCAGTTCCATTTTTAGTTTTCTGAGGAAATTCCATACTGTTTTCCACAGTGGCTGCACCAGTCTGTATTTCCACCAACAATGCACTAGGGTTCCCTGTTCTCCACAACCTCTCTAGCACTTGTTGTTTGTTGATTTGTTTATGATGGCCATTCTGACCAGTGGAAATTAGTATCTCATTGTAGTTTTAATTTGCATCTCTCTGATGGCTAGTGATGCTGATCATCCTTTCATATGTCTCTGGGCCCTCTGCATAACCCCTAGGAGAAGTGTCTTTAGGTCCTTTGTCCAGTTTTTAATTGGGTTGTTTGTCTTCCTGGAGTAGAGTCATGTGAGTTCTTTATATATTTGGGAGATCAAACCTTTGTCTAAGATATCATTGGCAAATATATTTTCCCATACAGTTGGTTCCCTTTTCATTTTGATGTTTTCTTTAGCTGTGCAGAAGCTATTTTTTTTAGGAAGTCCCATTTGTTTATTCTTTCCTTTATGTCCCTTGCTCTAGGGGATATATCAGTGAAAATATTGCTTCATGGAATATCTGAGATTTTCCTACCTGTGTTCTCCTCTAGGACTTTTATGGTATCATGACTTATATTTAATTATTCTATTCATCTTGAGTTTATTTTTGTGTATGGCATAAGTTGGTGTTCGAGTTTCATTTTACAAGGCCACTGTAACCAAAACAGCCTGGTACTGGCATAAGAACAGACGCATAGATCAATGGAACAGAATAGAGAGCCCAGAAATAAACCCATGTCTCTATGGTCAGTTAATATTTAACAAAGGAGACAGAAGCATAAAATGGAGTAAAAATAGCCTCTTCAACAAATGGTATTGGGAGATCTGGACAGCTACATGTATCAGGCATTTTCTAACAAGGTTTATTTTATTTAATCTTCACAATTCCATTGTTAGGGATATACTATCATTATTTTGTTTTATAGATAAGGAAAATGAGGCACAGAAAGGTAAGTTGTCGAAGATCACACAATTAGAAAATGATGGAGTACTTACATTCATGCAGACTGATACAAGAGGCCACAGATTTAATCTTTATACAGTGTCATTTAATCACAGTAGACTTGCATTCATTAAAAAAATACAGCCCTCATGCTGGTTGGTGTGGCTCAGTGGATTAAGTGCTGGTCTGCAAGTTGAAAGATCACCAGTTTGATTGCCATTCAGGGGACATGCCTGGGTTGTGGGCCAGGTTCCCGGTTGGGGGTGTGTGAGAAGCAAACTATTGATGTGTCTGTTGTACATCAATGTTTCTCTCTCTCTCTGTCCCTTCCTCTCACTAAATAGAATAGAATAGAATAAAATAAAATAAAATAAAATAAAATAAAACCCTGTTAAGCTGGCTCAATTGATTAGAGCATCATCCCATATGCCAAAAGTTTGCAGGTTTGATTCCCAGGGCACATAACCAGGTTGCAGGTTTGAGCCTGTCAGTGCACATTGAGGAGACAGCTGATCAATGTTTCTCTCTCACATCGATGTTTCTCTCTCTCTCTCTCTCAAATCAATAAACACGTGTCCTCAGGCAAGGATTGAAAAAAAATTACATGGAACACAGACATAAAAGACAGTATCTACAAACAAACAGTACTGAGAAAACTGAATATCCTCATGCGAAAAAATGAAGCTGGACCCTTATCTTATACCATATACAAAAATTAAGTCAAAATGAATTAAAGACCTAAATGTAACACCTCAAACTATACAACTCTTACAAGAAAATATGTAGGGAAAACTTCGTGACAATGAATTTGGCAATAATTTCTTGGATGTGATAACAAAAGCACAGGCATCAAACACAAATATAGGCAAATGAGACTACATTCAACTTTAAAACTTCTGTGCATCAAAAGGCACAATCAACAGAGCGAAAAGCAACCTGCATAATGGGAGAAAATATTTGCAAATCATATATCTGATAGGGGTTAATATTCAGAATATGTAAAGAACTCCTGCAACTCAATAACAACAAAGAAAAAACAAATAACCCTAACTGAAATCTGTGCAAAGGACTTGTACAGACATTTTTATAAACATGACATACAGATGGCCAACAGCATATGAATAGATGCTCAACATCACTAATCATTAGAGAAATGCAAATCAAAGCCACAGTGAAATATCACATCAGACATGTTAGAATGGCTATTATAAAAAAGATAAGCAATAACAAGTGTTGGTGAGAATGTGAGGGAAAAGAAACATTTGTGCACTATTTGTAGGATTGTAAAATGGTGCAGTTGCTATGGAAAGCAAAATGGCAATTCCTCAAAACAACAAAAATACAACTACCACATGACCCAGCAATCTCATTTCTGGGCATATATCAGATAGAATTGAAAGCAGGGTCTCAAAGAAGTATTTGCATGCTCATGTTTATAGCAGCACCATTCACAATAGCCAAGAGGTAAAAACAACTGAAATGTCCATCAACAGAGGAATGGATAAGCAAAATGTGATCTCTGTATACAATGGATTATTATTTAGCCTTAAAAAGTAAAAAAAAAAAAAAAAAAAAATCTTCACAGGTTACAGCATGGATGAATCTTGAGGACATTATGCTAAGTAAAATAAGCCAATTACTAAAGGACAAATACTCTGTGATTCCACTTATATGAAGTATAAACAGTAGTCAAATTCATAGAAACAGAAGGTGGAATCATGATGTCAGGGACTTAGGGGGTGGGGGGAATAGGAGTTGTTCAATAGATACACAGTTTCAGTTTTGCAGGATGAAAAGTTCTGGAGTTCTGTGGCACAACAATGTGGATAGAGTGAACACTACTGAACTTTAGAGTTAAAAATAATTAAGATTATAAATGTTATGTTTTATGCTTTTTACCACAATTAAAAATAATAAACAACTGAGTAAATAAAATGGAGATATTAGCTAGCTGAAAGGCACATATCACTTTTCTTTATAATTTCTAAGATCTATTCCTGCTTTGATATTCGTTTGCAATACCCTAACTTGGGTACAAGTTATAGCTTTGCAGAATCTTCCTCTAAAGTCGCTGGTAGCCATGATCTGCAGAACAGTATAGGGTCTACCAGTTGTATCCCGTAGTGTTCAGTGTCTCAGTTCTTCTGATCCCACTATCTAATGACTTTCCAAATAGTAGGTAGTCTTGGTTTTATCAGAGAAGCCAATTATTAACATACTGTCTTACTGAAATAGTACCAATTCTTTAATCCAGATATATATATACCCTCACAAAGATACTCTCAAATGATAAAACTAAATCTAATGAAGCAAATATCCTATTGAAAGAAATATTTTGTTAGGAAGGGAGATGGGAAGAGAGTTTTGCCCCTCAAATCCTTGAATGGATTCTTGGTCAACAAAGGAGTATTAGGCCAGTAAAGCAAAGCAGTTCCTGAAACGGGAAAGAACAACAACAGTGTTTGAAGATGGATATCATTCAGGCAAGAAAGCAAAGACAGAAATTTTTCCAGGAGATCTGAGAATAGATTTTGTCTGTTGGTCCATTCATTTATAACTCATTAATATTCAACATTGACTGGATTGTATTCCTTTCTTCGCTGATGTCAGATCGTTATTATTGGAGCTGGGTTTTCCCATCCCGTTTGTGCGTATGCAGGATATCTCACAAAATGAGACTGTTGTTCAGGGATGTGTGGTCAGGGAGCACTGGAAGAAGGAGAAAGGTAGTAAAACCGTTGGAAGAACCACTAGGATGGGGACATTACTCTACTCTGCCCAAGAAAGTTATCATAGAGAAAAGCAAGAAGGGGATCGCTAGCAAAGAGTCTAAGTTCTCTTCCCCTTAGCAACAGCAGAGAGAGTGCTCATATCTCTCCAGGTTCAACAGCCCTCTGTTTTGCTTATTCCATGGCTTTCCAGAAAGTG
The DNA here is from genome assembly GCA_039655065.1 of Glossophaga mutica. Classification (NCBI taxonomy): domain Eukaryota; kingdom Metazoa; phylum Chordata; class Mammalia; order Chiroptera; family Phyllostomidae; genus Glossophaga; species Glossophaga mutica. The sequence goes on from CM077306.1 coordinate 149,058,935, forward strand.
ATGAGTGAACAGATGACAGCCAGAAAAATGAATCAAGGGCTTATAGAGAGGAGAGATGATAAGAGAAAATTCTTGGCTACTTTCAAGATTCACTAAATGAAGAGTTCTAGAAAGTCCAGGGAAGTTGAATATAAAAGTGGTTGCAAACTGAAGTCTGTCACAGCATCCCAGGAAGACAAACATTGTGTCAGAGATTGCGATTCAAGTGAATAGCTCAATGGACAGAGGTTGCTCAGAAATCCCCGGGAACTCTTGCCAAATAATCACTTTGTATTTGATAGCTTGCTAAGCAGAATTTTCTGTTAATTACATATTTTAATATAATTCTGTGACAAGAGTTCTTTATTAAATTTCAAATATTTCTGGGTTTGGGGGAAGAGGAAGAACAGGGAGGGAGTTAGAACACTGGACAGTATTACATGAAGTTAATTATCCACAGGGAATTTATAAAAGATTGATTACAAGGATGATTGTCTTCACCCATGATTTTTCTATTTTTTTACTATTTGTATTTCTAGCTATTGAATCAATGTGACATTTTGGCAAAGGCTCTGATAATGTTTAAAGTTCTTGCTTTTGCACTCTGGCTGGTGTGGCTCAGTGGACTGAGCGAGGGCTGTGAACCAAAGGGTCATGGTTTGGTTCCCAGTCAGGGCACATGCCTGGGTTGCGGGCCAGGTCCCCAGTGGGGGCCATGTGAGAGGCAACCACACATTGACGTTTCTCTTCCTCTCTTTCTCCCTCCCTTCCCCTCTCTCTAAAAATAAAGAAATAAGATATTTAAAAATAAATAAATAAAGTCATCCTGCCACCTTCTAGCCAAGTGGCCTAGGGCAAAACACTTTGCCTCTATATATTTAAAAAAATAATAATAAAGTTCTTGCTTTTGTGTTAAATGAAGATCAACCATTAATCTCTCTCCTGGTATTGTTTAGTATAATGCAAAGTCGTATCATCAATGACTAAGAGACTTTTTTCTGGTAAATGTTTTTTCTTTCTTTCTTTTATTTTTTTTTTTTTACAGAATAGCAAGGTTGTATGTATTTGCATAATACATATACATGCACACATATAGAAACCATTTTGTAGTTACAAACAAATGGGTCGCGTTCCAAAAGTTCACATTTGATCGGAACTTGGAATGATTGTATGTGTAAAAATATTGTTAGAATGTAGTTCTTTTAAAATTATGGTCCCATGGGACACTGGTATCCTACAAGAAGTTTTTACAGAAAAATACAAGAGAGTAAAGGTCTTTCCCCAACTTTCAAGGTAATGTAATTATTGGATATCATTTTCTTGGCTTTAAGGATTTTGCCTATATGCTGTCTCTTAATTATAAAAGAACATTTCAGAGCTTACTGTGAGCTAAGTGTTTTGCATACATTATCGTATTTAATCCTCACTAGGATCCTATTTTATAGATAGAAAGGCTCAAATGACTAATTTTCCCTAGAATATTCAAACACTAGGTGGTAGAGCTAGTCCACAAATTCTTTTACATTTCTCCCATTGAGAGTCTATGTCCCCTTCCTTTGACTGGCCTTAGTAATTCACTGGAACATAGAATCCAGTGGAAATGACACTGTGTGACTCCTGATACTAGGTCAGAAAAGGTGATGTCACTTCCACCTGATTCTTTTGTGATGCTCATTTCAGTAGAAGCTAACTGGCATGTAAGAAATCTGACCATTCTGAGACCTCCATGCCAGACAGGCCACATATAAGTACTCAGGCCATCAGCCCACCATCAACTGTCAGCCATGTTTCCAGAGCAGCCAAGCCTTTAGGTGTCTACAGCCCCATGTCTGTCCACAACTGAATGACAGACTCTGAGGGAGAAATGCCTTGTTGTTCTGTTAGTATTAGGGCAATTCATTGTGCAGTAATAACAACCAGAACAGCCAGTCATAGACCTGAGGTCTGCTGGACTCTAATGCTCATTTAAAGCTATACATCTTACTGCTTTTCTTAACCCTTTAATACCGTTACTATTTTTCCATAATAAAAGCTAGTATGGAACTCAACTTAGTATATAATTATATATTTAGCTATTTGATTAAGTGGAGAATATCCATAGTTCTTTGAGTTCTGCAAAAATTCCTCTGAATTCTCTTCTACTTTCTAACAAAACAGACTCACAATTTCAGAAATAATGGCCAAGATCTCATTCACTCAATGAAATTTTATTGAGTACCTACTATATGTGAGGTGGTATAAAAACTGCTGTAAATACAAAACTGATTAACATGAGTTTTATTGTCATGCCAATGATGAAGGACTGAGAGAAGATGGGGAAAGATTTACAAACAAACAAAATAAGAGTTCTGTAACACAGGAAAGCACAAAAGAAATGCTGGTTGAGCAGGATCTAAAAGTTTAGTTTTTCAGGTGGTTGGAGGAAGGAGGGGAGGAGAATGGAGAAAGGAAAGGACTCTCTGGGCTAGTTAATCTACAACACTACCCCAAGTTCTTAGTTGAGAACCCTGAGCACTGACCAGTCAGAAGGAGGCTGGAGAGAAGAATTCAAAGGTCAAAAGATGAGATGGTCTCCTGGAAAAGCAGCTTTGGAGGGATGTTGAAATTGAGCGAATCCAGAAGTAAGTGTCAGATGCTATTCTGTCAGGAGAGTTTCAAAATTAAAGATTGCCTGTATTCAGTCTAGTAGGCATTAAGTTTGGATAAGACATTCTCATTCTTTTATTCATATTCATATTCTCTCTCTTCCAGTTTTTTGTTTTTGTTTTTTAAGGAGATTAATGCAAAGCACTCAGCTCAACCCTTACTGGATTTTAGGATCTAATTAAGTAATTATTTGTTCAGTTATTTAATTACTTTTACAGGATATCCTAGACACCAAAAATATGAAGGAGGAGCTTGAGCAACATGTGTGTCCAAGGATATTTCTCTCTTTTATTCCTTAAGTCATATTAGAGTTAACTTCATGGAAGACAGTATTCTCCACTTAGAAATTTCATGATACTCTCTGACACTATACTGTACCCCAGGTGTCTGCAGGTCAGAAGCCACATCTTCATGCTAGGATTACTCCCTGCAGTTGAGCTAGTCTCTGACACATCTAGGGAGTTGGGTTGAATGGGAATTCTCATCCAGACATTCTTCCTATACTCCCTTTGCAATTTCAGACACAATCAGATGAAGGGCCAGGCAGCAGGCCAAGTTGGCTGGAAGAATCTAGGGGCTTATATTGCAGCATCCATCCTATGAAAAGAACAAAGACATTCCCTCAAATTAGTATTCAGCCCTCAGGAAAGAATCAACCCTGTATCCTCTCTCCAGCTTTTGGTAATCTGTGTTTGCCTCACTGATTTCAAAGAGTAATGTAAACTCTTCTCATGGTTGGTTGAGAGCTTGAGCTTAGATGTAATAAAAAAAGAATTTTAAGTTCAAAAGTGTACAGCCTCAATTGTGTTTGACTTCTGAAGCTTAACTTGACTTCTAGATTAGTTGTTGCAGGTTGGTTTTATGCTTCAAAAGTTACTTTTCTATTTTTTATAATATCAAGTGTTTTGAGCTAACCTGTGGTGCAAAGGAGGTGGGGGTCTTGGTGATAAAATCCAAGGTGAATACTGCTTGAAAACTTTCCTTGTACCTTGCTCTGCCCATAACTCAGGCCTTTTCCCAGAAATAGGGAAGGAGGTGAGGCCTAACCTCTGTCTCCCCAACAGCATTACAGTATATTAAAAGGGGAAAATTTCTGTATGAAGTAAAGTTTGACAGTAGTTGCTTCTGCCTGCTAGGAAGTAGACAACAGTGGTTGAGTTCTCCTTGATCTTCCTTAGTTTCTGCTTTCAAAGTTACTCCAAATAAAATACAGTCCCTCCCAGTTATTCTCTATCACACAGCCCCCACCTCCATCTGTTCTGACCATTGGTAGAAAACCCCTACATTTTACTTCACCAGGGTTCCCTCTGGCTTCTGGTTAGATCTGGCCCATAGGGAGCACTTGCAGAAGCTTGGAGGGCAAGAGGAATGAGAAATCAGGGTATTTCTTCCTGCTTTGGTGTCTGTAACCCCAAAGATAACCGCTCTTACTGGCTCTTTCACATCCAGCTGTCACCAGGCTCACAGCCACTATTTCCTTCCCCTACTCCTCTAGGCCTAGGGGTGTAATGGCTTCCACCATCTTTGTGTGCCTCCATATTCCTTGTGGGTTTCTCTAACCTGTCTGTACTTCCTAAAACTGTCCCTTCATTAAATTCTGTTCAGTTCAACCCCTTTGAATGGAATACTGATTTCTGCTAGGTCTTTGGCTGATGTACAGTTAAGTTAAACATTGTTTGTTTGCTATGCAAACACAATTTCAAGACAAGTTGTCTCAATTCCCTTTCAATTAAACTAAACTTACAAAGCCCCTTCCACACAGAATCTCTGGAACTGTCACAGGAATGTCATGATTCAATCCTGGGGTAGATGACTTTTTTTAGGAAAGCATCCAAATGAGATGGTTATCTTGGTTAAGAAAGGCTGCCCTGTCATTGTCTGAGAAAGAAGTGGGGAAGAGGGAGAAAAAAAAAGTAAGAACATATGAGGTCTGTCCAGAAGGTATCCAGCCATGTACTATGAAAAATAGAGACACTTATTGAAGAATATAAAAGACAGGCTTCTGGTCAAGAGAGAGGCATAGGCAAACATGGCTTGCCTCCTTGCACAACCACAGCAAAATTTACATCTAAACTACAAAATAACTATCACCCCAAATCATCAGAAAATCAAGCTGTATGGAAGTCCAACAACCAAGGAATTAAAGAAATCACATTCATTCAGACATGTAGGAGGGGCAGAGACACAGAGATGTGGAATGGAATGGGTGGTCCCCACCTACGTTTGGTGGATAAAAATCAGGAGAGATATCTCAGGAGCAATAATAGATCCCAGCCCCACACCAGACCACGTAAACGTAGCTCAGAGTTCCAGTGCCAGGAAGATAAATCCCCATTACTTTTGGCTTTAAAAATCAGTGGGGGTTGGATCAGTGGAAGAAACTGTAATTCTCAGCTGTCTCCTCTTAAAGGGTCCGAAAATGGACGTAAGACTTACACAGACTCACTCCCTCTGGGCTCTAGCACTTGGGCAGCAGCTTGAAGAGCACCAATCTCATACAAGGAGAAACTGAAGTGTTTGGCATCAGGGTGAGTGATGGGGCACAGCTTCCTCTCGTACAAAACTAAAGATGCCAGGCAGTGGCCATTGTCCCTTTTATGAGCCGTCCCCACACAGAGCCACAGAGTGGATGCACCATATTTGAGACTCCATAAACCTAGTTCACAAGGGTTGCCCCACCCTTGACATTACCTAAGGCTCCACCCCATTCAACTTACAAGTGTGCTTTTCTACATTAGGCCATGCCAGTAAGACAAGGAATCGTAGCAGCTCTACCTAAAACATACAAACAAACACAGGGAGGCTGCCAAAATGAGGAAACAAAGAAACATGGACCAAATGAAAGAACTGAACAAAACTCAAGAAAAACACCTAAACAAAGTGTATAAGCAATCTATCAGATGCAGAGTTCAAAACACTTGTTATTAGGATGCTCAAGGGACTCATTGGGTACTTCAACATATAAAAAGACACAAGCAGAAATAAAGTTTACACTATGTGAGATATAGAAAAATTTATAGGGAATCAATAGTGGAGTGGATGAAGCTGAGAATCAAATCAATGATTTGAAACACAAGGAAGAAAAAAATTCAATCAGAACAGCAAGCGTCAGGAACATGTATAAAGGACACATGGACAAAGCCAAAGAGGGGTAGGATCAAGGGTGGGAAGTGGGGATGGCTTGGGTGGGGGGGAGTGGTAAAGGGAAAATGGAGATAACTGATTGAACAACAATTAAAAATGTGAAAAAAAATAAAATAAAGTAAGGATAGATTAAGGAGCCTCTGGGACAACTTTAAATGTACCAACATCCAAATCATAGGGGTGCCAGAAGCAGAAGAGAAACAGCAAGAAATTGAAAACTTACTTGAAAAAATAATGAAAGAAAACTCCCCCAATTTGGTGAAGGAAATAGACATGCAAGTCCAGGAAGCACAGAGAGTCCCAAACAGGATGGACACAAAGAGGGCCACACCAAGACACATCATAATTAAAATGTTAAAGGTTAAAAATAGAGAATCTTAAAAGAAGCAAGAGAAAAGCAGAGAGTTACTTACGATGGAGTTTCCATAAGACTGTCAGCTGATTTTTCAGAAGAAACTTTGCAGACAAGAGGGACTGGCAAGAAGTATTCAAAGTGATGAAAAGCAAGAACCTACAACCAGATTACTTTATTTCGCAAAGCTATCATTTAGAATTGAAGGGCAGATAAAGTGCTTCCAGGCAAGATAAGGCTAAAGGAGTTCATCATCACCAAACCATTACAATGTGAAATGTTAAAGGGACTTATTTAAGAAAAAGAAGATCAAAACTATAAACATTAAAATTCCAATAAATTTACAACTATCAACAATTAAATCTAAAAAGCAAATTAGCAGAACAGAAACAGAATCACAGACATGAAGCTCATTTGGATGGTTACTAGTTGGGAGGGAGAAGAGGGATAATGGGGAAAATGGTGCAGGGATTAAGAAGTACAAATTGGTAGGTACAGAATTACCATGGGGATGTTAAGTTCAGTATAGGAAATGGATTGCCAAAGAACTCATATGCATGACCCATGGACATGAACTAAGGGGGGTGGAATTGCCAGAGGGGATGGGGATTACTGGGTGGAGGGGGCAAAAGAAGAAAAATTGGGACAATTACAACAGCATAATCGATAAAATATATTTTTTAAAAAACAACATACAAGAAACATTGTATATGGGACAATTACAACTCAGTCCCCTTCAAAGTAGGTGCCTTGGGACCTCACACAGTTCTCCCAATTGCCATCAGCTGCTCCATCATATTTTCCTGGATCTCATCAATGGTCTGAAATCTCTTCCCTTACAAAGGTGATTTTAGTTTTAGGGAAGTCACAGGATGCCAAATCTGGGCTGTAGAGGGGCTGAATTATCTGGGTGATTTGATGTTTCACCAAATAATTCTGCAGGAGATGTGATGCATGAGCAGGAGCATTTTTATGATGAAGCTGCCAGTTACCAGTTGCCCCTAGACGCAGCCTTCTGAATCATCTGAATAGTTCCTGTGGAGGAATGTTCAAACTTAAAGCAAAATTCGATGCAAATTTTTTGCTCCACTGATTCAGTCATTTTGAATGTGATGGCCACACAGCACACATGCTCACTCAAAGGCGTCTACTGACCCCACTGACCAGTACAGTGAAGTGGTCATTGTTCACACATATGCATTCCAGTCCATTTCCCTTGGTTGCCAGGCTATATCAATGTCACGCAAACTGTTCTCATTATATTAACCGTGGCTGGACTTTTTCTGAACAGGCCTCCTATTTGTGTTTCTGGGAGAAACTTTAAAGAGAGGAGTAACTGAGTGAAGGGACCGAGAAACAGGGAGGAAGGAAATCATGGAGGGTCATGAAGAGAGGAACCTTAAAATAAGGCAGAAGACAAACAGTGAGAAATTCTCAATAGTGGGAAATTCCCATAAATACCCAGGATAGTGATGTCTGAAAATATTTCAGGGTATTTTGTGTTTTCTGTTGAAATTACTGTTACTGTGTTCCCTTTACCACATCTTCTCTCACCACCACTACCCCACCCAGAAAACATCAAAATGAACTACAAGTAACAGCTTTGTGAAAACAGTGCTCTAGGGGGCATGAAAGACGAGCGTTAGAGGTCCCAGGTGAAGCCCCTGAAAGAGAATGGCAAGCTCTGCTCACTCTAAGAGGAATGTTAGGAAGAAGTGAAAGAAGCAATTAGCCAGAACTCTGAGAACTGTGAGTCACTGAAAAATCCTTAAAGGTGCTTGGAGCAGTGACAGGACTTTTTCATTTTGAGGGATATAAAATGGCATATCCCCAGAAGTTTGGAAAGCTTAAGGATATCTTGGCTGGAGCAGTTGGGTTGCATTTGAATACTATTATTTAATTAATACTGAAACCCATTCTGATGATCTTTCACTGTTAACTCTAGAAGGCAGGAACAGGATTATGTGAAACTTATATGAATCAGAACAAAAAGAACAAGAACACTAAGATTAACTCTCCACAAAAGTGTGTTTCTGAGTTTGAAATTTTAAAAAAGAATTTCTACAGTAGCAAGTGAACATATCAGTGTTTTCACCGACAAATAGCAAATTTTCTCTAATGCTTAGAATGGTACCTAACATCATTGCCCTATGTGTTTCAAATAGAAAACATCCATAAATAAATAACTTCTTAATAGATAAGGCCATACAATTACAGTAGGATGGGTAGATGGGTAGATAGATCAATCAATAGGCAGACTGGTAGGTAGATGGATGGGTAGTTAGAAGGGTGGATAGAGAGTTTTGAATAAAATATTAAACAAATCACAGTTATAATTTCATTATTGTTGTTGTTGTTGTGATCTGGGGATCATTGTCCAGAAGTGGCTCTCCTTTATTTTCCTGTACTCAAATTGTACATTCTGATTCTCAAAAAGCTCATATAGCTACATAGTCCAAGAAATTCAGATTTAGGTCAAGAACACAAATGTAACTGTGTGTTCATGATCTACAGAAAGCACCACTGATGGAAGAAATAACCCATAATATTCACAGGAAAGCAACTATAATAAATGTTGTTTCTATATATTATACGCAAGACCACATTTCCAATACTTTAGGTATATTTCATATTTGAAGCTACCTTCCTACTACTGTCCCATTTCAGAGGAGAAAATTGAGGCGCAGAGAAATTAATTAACTTGCTGAAGTTTTTGCAGTTAGTAAGTAGTAGGGCCAGAATTCAAACCAAGATAGTTCAATACCAGAGCAGAAGCTCTCAGTGACTGCAGAAGCTCTCAGTAACTAAGTTGCCTAATCTTAAAGCCAGAAACAACTAGCAGTTAAATATTCAATCTTGGTCCATCTCCCTAAATATTTTGTTGTCACATTTGGGGAAATAATTCTAAAATTACATAATTGTTGGGGACCATTCGGCCTGGTTTCAGGAGCTGTAACGCCCACCCCATGGCTAGGCTGAGTAAGAGCCCAGGGGACCTGTTTCATCTGGGTCTGTTTTGTCATGAGGACGTGAGCCACTAAGGAGACAAAGCTTATCTCCCTGGCAGGAGCGCTGCTTCTGCTTCATCCATATCTAGCTCCCAATGCTTGGTCAGTTAGCCAATGATGGCTAAGACCCCTCAAGGGAGGAGCAACCCAAGCCAGGCACAACCACTTGGAAGGCCCTCAAGGAAGGACTGGGGTGGGGGCTGCAGCAAAGGGGGGTGATGGACCTTTGTGCCCCCCCCATCCCTGGGCTATTCTGACATAGCCTGAGTCCCCGTTTCCATCTGGGAGAAGTCTTCCTTATCTCTTGCTTCCTGGCTGTAATTCGCTTAAGCCTGAAACTACATGGAGGGGAGGCAGCCCTGTGCTGGTCAGAGTGGCTCCTGGCTCCCTGGGTGATCTAGCATTAGAAAGAATTTGGTAAAGTCCTGTGAAACCTGCTTTGCTAAGAGTGCTCTCATTTAAATGATAATGGTCTGAGCAAGAAGTGAGTTTGTTCCTCAAAGTTTTATTTCTCTTTAGCTATCTGACCCTGACTCAAAATAGGCCCTCAGAGTTCTTTGTACATTATCTATTGTTTGATCCTTACTGCCTGATAATGATTAATAGCCTGTATTCCTATGCAAACTGACCCAATAAAAGCCCATTGAGGAAGAGGCTCTTGGCCCTTCTCCTTTGAGAGATCGGCCACCTCTCCCCCTCAGCAGATCATGTCTTGGTAGTTTTATTCTCATCCATGAAGGATGGATGGGGCTTTTCAGGTGGAGCCCTTCCACACATAATTCTTTATTTATCAATGAATGCGGAAAGGCAACAATCTACAAGGGATTTATTCATTCTTTCAACAAGTAGTTAGTGAGCACCTAGTAAATGCCAGAAACTTCTAGGCACTGGAGTGATAGCTATGAACAATGTGGACAAAATTTAGGCCTCCAGGGAGCAGAGATTCTGGTAAAATGAATATAAGCAATAAACAAAATAACTATAAATATTATACAAAATAAAGTGGAAAAGAAGGCTGAATAGACAGGCAAACCTTCAACAAGAAAAGTGTTCATTTGTTTAGAAATCCATGAAGAAAGAAAATGAAATCTTGTGTTCACCTTTCCCTCTTTACTTCTGTTCCCTTCTCTACTAAGACTATGTTTGAGTGGGAGCTAGATCACCACAGGAATCTAATCACCATGATTTTAGAAATTCCTCTTTACTCTGACTGACGTAGCTCAGTTGGCTGAGCATCATTCCATGAAGCGAAAGGTAGCTTCGTGGACCTTTCATTCCAGGTCAGGGCACGTGCCTAGTTGGTCCTGGTCAGGACGTGTACAAGAGGCAGCTGACTGATGTTGTTCTCTCACATGGCTGTTTCTGTACCTTTCTTTCTCCCACCCTTCCCCTCTCTCTTAAAATAAATTTAAAAAATCTTTAAAACAACTATGAGAAAAAAGAAATTCACTCTTCAACCAATTCATAGCCAAAATTATTGCTATTACATTGTTGCTGCTTCTCATCAAAATCCATTTTAGGTTTCAAGGCCCTCCTATTCATTGCTACCCTGTGCTGGGGTGCACTCACATGTCTGTAGCTCCTGAAAGATTCTTCTAAGCCAGAGCAGCTGCAACAGAGATGTGAACTCCACTAAGTGCTTCGGGCCCTTCAGTATTCTTGCACATAGGACACTAGACTGTTCGAGAGATGAAACGGGTTTCTCAAGGTTTGATCACAAACTTGTCTGAAGTTAAGCCACTGAATAGTAAGATTTTTCCCTTCTCTTTCTATTTTGTACATATGTGTATTTGTGCTAAAAAGGCAATATTGTTGCAGAAACTGCAGACAGTTATAGAGGAATAAAATCATAGCATGAAACCATGTTTTTATATGGATTCTCAAAAATGATTTAGCAAATTAGAATAACAGACAGTCCCCAAAACAGGATAAATAAAAGTTAAGCAAAATCCCCAACATGTAAAGAATACTGGTATATTTTAATTCACCAAATACTTTATTTCCACTCATCAAAAAAACTTCAGAAATCCTAAGTGGTCATAATTACCTAAGTTTTCTCCCTGCTTTTTGAGGCAGGCCATTTCCTCACCCATAAAACATAACCATGACCTACTTATCCAGTTTTGAACACCACAGAAAACCTAAGCTAGAGACCCAATGTATCGTTGATTCTATGACTGCGGGGCAGTTTTACACAACTGGTTCTCATAGTCAGTGTCTGGTTTCAGTCCATTCAAACACGAAACCAATGCAAGCAATGTTAGCAAAGAAATGTATTCTCCAGGAGCGCCCTCTCCATCCAGACTGCTCCTTCTTTCCTTACACCTGTTTCTTCTGCATCAAAGTGAGGTAACAATTATCCCTGTCCCACTGTCAAACTCTCCTCTTCTCTATGGCTTATTTCTGGATTCTCAGATGTTCTCAAATTTTACAGGAAATAGAGGTCACCACAGAACTCATTAGATACAAATATTTTTTTAGTATATTTTATTGATTATGCTATTACAGTTGTCCTATTTTTTCTGTCCTTTGTCCCCCTTTGCCTGGTACCTCCATTCCCCCAGCAATCCCCTCCTTTGTTCATGTCCACGGGTTGTACATACATGTTCTTTGGCTTCACCATTTCCTACACTGTTCTTAACCTCCCCCTGTCTATTTTGTGCCTACCAATTATGTTTCTTATTCCCTGTACCTCTTCCCCCATTCTCCCCCTTACCCCTTCCTGCTGATAACCCTCCATATGATCTCCATTTTTGTGATTCTGTTTCTGTTCCAGTTATTTGCTTAGTTTTTTTTTTTAGGTTCAGTTGTTGGTAGTTGTGAGTTTGTTGTCATTTTACTGTTCACAGTTTTGATCTTCTTTTCCTTAGATAAGTCCCTTTAACATTTCATATAATAAGAGCTTGGCGATGATGAACTCCTTTAACTTGACCTTGTCTGCTCTTCCATTCTAAATGATAGCTTCGTGGGATAGAATAAACTTGAATGTAGGTCCTTGCTTTTCATGACCTTGAACAATTCTTGCCAACTCTTTCTTGCCTGCAAGGTTTCTTTTAAGAAATCAGCTGATAGTCTTATGGGAACTATGGGATACAAAGCTATGGGATAGCTTTGTAGGTAACATTTTCCTTTTCTCTTGCTGCTTTTAAGATTCTCTCCTTATCTTTAACCTTTGGCATTTTAGTTATGATGAACACAAATATTTTTGAATCTCTCATCCCAGTCTAAAGATTTTCATTTATTTTTAATTTAATCTTTATTGTATTTTCTGTTACCATTTAGTCCCCTTATACTCCCTCCCCACCCAACAATCCCCACACTGTTGTCCATGTCCATGAGTCCTTTTTCATTTTTGCTCAATCCCTCTACTCCCTAACCACACACCGCCGCCCCCGACCCCTGCCAGCTGTCATCTGCTCTCCATCTATGAGTCTGTCTCTGTTTTGCTTGTTAGCTCAGTTTGTTTATTACATTCCACCTACGAGTAAAATCATATGGTATTTGTCTTTCTCTGACTGGTTTATTTCACTTAGCATAATGTTCTCCAGGTCCATCCATACTGTTGCAAAGGGTAAAATTTTCTTCTTTTTTACAGTCAAGTAATATTCCAATGTGTAACTGTCCCATAGTTGTTTTTTTAGGAACATTTTAATTTTTTTCCTGGTTTTATTGAGATAATTTACATGTAACATTGTATAAGATTAAGTTATACAATGTGATGATTTGATATATGTGCATATGTAAACTGATTATTGCAATGAGGTATTTAACATATCCATTACCTCACAGAATTATAAAAGTGTGTGTGATGAGAACTTATAAGATCTACTCTCATAGCCACTTTCAAGTACACTATACAGTGTTGTTAGCTATAGTCATCCTGCTGTTCATCAGATTCCATCCTAAAGATTTCAATTCAGTAGGCTTAGGTCACAGCCCAAGAATCTGCATTTTAAATAAACATTCCAAATGTTTGTTATAAGGAAGTTTAAGGACCACAGTTTGAAAAACAGCATTAGTGGCAGCAAAGTAATTTCTCAAGGGACTATCTACATGAAACTTTTGATTATAGATATGTTCAGTGTCGACTAAAGATTAAACTTAAGAATTGTAGAAACATAGTATTATGGAACGTTCAGACTAGGACGGAAGAGTATTCTGGTCTAATCCTTTCATTTCACAGATGAGGAAACATAGGCTCTGCGAACTGAGGTGACATGCCCAAGGGTTTATAGCAAGTTTGTAGCAGAATTAGGGCTCGAAATAAGGTCTCAATGCCCTGTTCAGGTTTTCTTTCCCCCATTTACATTCTAAAATGAAGTAAAATTAAGAGGATTAATTACCAAAGTTTTTTTTTTTTTTTTTAACCTTTAGTAAGGCGCTTGAGTTTCTAATTGTCTCTCAAAATATAGCTCCGGTCTATTTAAACATTTTGGAAGGATAATAAAGGAGTTCATTTCCATTAAAGCAGAAAAGAGCACAGAAAAATGCAGCTGGTAGAGGATAAGTTTTTTTCTGTAAAGAGATTCTAAACAATGAGTTTATACTTTAAATACCTGTAATTAGACCCCAGTATATAAGCACTCCAGTCTTCTTTTGCCTTTTTCACATAAAATCTTTTTTTTTTTTTTTTTGCTGCACAGCAAGGTCAAATCAGGTCTTGCTGATGCAATGATGAGCAAGATGAATGTTAGCACAAGTGGTTGTTGTTATTATGCTCAAGTACCAGGTATCAAGTACTTACTAGGCCCATATAGTAAAATATTCATCTGACATTCACATAACAAACTGTTCCCCATTTTAATAGGATAAAATTCAATTTCAAAGTTGTGCTGCTAGCAGTTTTGCCGGAAATGTATAGCTTTTAAACATGACCAGTGATTTTCATATCGAAAAAAGATAAATATAAGTAACATAAAATTAATATACAAATTGTATTGGACTGATGGAATGGACTATCCACACCTCAGACATTTTCGTCTTCAAAGAGAATCAGAAAGTATGTTGCACATTCAGAACTTGTAATCTGACATTCTCAAAAAAAAAGTTTCCACTTTTTGCCACAGAAGAGACAGTAGAAAGAGCATTGGTGTTGGAACCAGGTGACGAAAGACCTATCTTGGCTGCTATAACAAATTTTAGCTTCAGTTTACTCATGTGCAAAATGAGTATATCTCAACCTGACAATTGTCATGAGGCTTCCATGAGCTTATAATTGTGAAATGATTAAATAAATACTACTATTTAGTGACCGATAAGTTTATTTGTAGTGAAAATACAGGGTCTGGCAGAAGTAACGCCTGCTTGAATGTGGTTGGTAGGGTAACAATATGGGTGTAATAGTTTATAGTTTTAATTTGAACATTTCACCTAAAATGTCATATGGTGTGCTTGAGTGTGATATTGCTATGTTACAGAATTACATGCTTATGATTTTGAAATAAAAGATTTTGTAATAAAAAGGGGGTATTTTTGTGCTGAGCCCTGCAGTATGAAGAATGTTTTAGCATATGGTTTAAGAAGGAAATGGTGACATTTACCATTAAATAATACCTATTTCTGGTGAAAGAGCAATACTCATTCGCAATAGCATTACATAAACGATTTTAGTAAAGTTTTTCAATTTGCTTCCCCAGGATCTTGGAACCAGTTTGTAGGTGGTGATTGGCTCCAAACCTCAAATCTCCATTTCAGGCAGGAATTGAGCCAAGTAGGAGGAAGAGAAAGAGAAGCTGCAGGGAATGCGAACATGAGTCAAGAAAATGGTAGTTACACTCTTCCTGCTAGTTCATCAATTCCTGTACCCAAGTCCAAACTTAAGACTATCCATTAGACTGCTTACTTGCTTCCGTAACCTGTCAAATCGGAATCACTGCATGAGCAAAAGCAATGGCAGTGGTGCGAGTGCCACTTAGCTGTGATCACAGAATTGGAGGCTGGAAGGGATACATTTTTAGGAAGCTTCTTAGGCAATTCTGATATCTACCCAAGTGTGAGAATCAAAGATAAAGATCATGTAATTCAACAGTTTTCAATCTCTGTTACAATCAACAAAGGATTTAAGAAATAATTACCCAGATATTGAATTGACTTGGCCATCAGAATTTTTGTAACCTCCCCTGGATATTTCTAATGTGCAACTGGGGTTAAGAACAATTGATCTAGTTTTAATTTCTTATTCAGGGAAGAAACTGACTTCCTCTCACCTTGAAGAGAGTAAATAATCAAATTTCCATAAGCGTGTGAAAGTGTGAATGCTCAATTTAACTCAACGACTCTTTATTGAGTGCTTTCATGTATCTGGCATAAATCCTGGTGCAAATGCCCTTATCAACTCATAACAGGATGACAACAATTCAAAATCACACAAGAAAAAATAAGGTATAAAGCTACTGGGCAGGAAAAAATGAGGTGTTTTGCTAATTCAAACAGCTGAAAAATAACTTGAGGTCTTTATCAGTAACATGGCAGGTGATTTTTTAAAATCAGAGGATGTGGACTTCTGAAAGCTAGTGAGTTCTGAACCTGTGGAACTGTAGATAATAATATGATAGGAATACTGAAATTCCATCTTATGCTTTGAAAGTCACCCAGCTCATCACAGACACTAGAACTATAAAAATGTCTTGAAGGGAATATTGCTGTAAATAACGGTAACCTTTCATTTCTTTTAAGTGTTTATTTTAAGTTATGAATTGCACTGACTATGCTAACATCCTGAAAAATTAGTTGAGAATGACTACAAATGATGGCTATGGGATATGTAGTTGTTCCTGGGTACCTTTTTAAATTTTTGTTACCTTACAAAACATATTTTAACTACTCCAGTTTCAGGAATATAAACTTAGTTTGAGTCTCATCACCTATCCACTCAGTCATCTCAAAATCTTTCTGATTTTCTTTCCTTTAATCTCTTACCCCATTCGATTCTTTCTACATGAATTTCTGAAGTTAGTAATTCTAAAACACTACTGAAAAATGTTCTAAATGTAAAATGAAGCTTCATTTTGTTTTTTTTATTTTATTTTATTTTAGATTTTATTTATTTATCTTTGGAGGGGAAGGGAAGGAGAGAGGGAGAGAAACATCAATGTGCGGTCGCCTCTCGTATGTCCCCTGCCGGGAACTGGCCTGGCAACCCAGGCATGTGCCCTGACTGGGAATCGAACCGCGATCCTTCGGTTCGCAGGCCCTCGCTCAATCCACTGAGCTACACCAGCCAGGGCTGAAGCTTCATTTTGTTATACAGAATTTAATAGTACCCACTTATATTTTTCTCCTTTCAAAGTTTAATTATTTATTTATCAAAGTAATATATGCAAATAATTTAAAAGTCAGTAATTACGGGGCTTATAATGGAACAAAGCTCTCTCCTGCTTTATCCCTTCACATTCCCAATTTCTGCTCCCAGAGGAAATCACTTTCAACCACTTTAGTGTTTTCTACAGACATAATTTGAAATTATATGCTTGTATTGTGATTTCTAGATTTTCCACTATTGGACATTGCTTGTTGATTATCTACTGTGAAGGGCAGAAATTTTGCCCAGTTACTCACTGTTTGCCCTCTTCCTTCCTGCAAACAACTGGGGATGTACCAGTAGACAAGACAAAGTCCCCATACTTGAACATTTACATTCTGATGTGAAAAGGTGGCAAATAGACAAGTAACTAACTTAAATAATTTTAGAAAGTGACCATGGTAGCAAAATAAATAAATGAATAAAGAAGAAAAAGAGAAAAGAATACATGTCCTTCTCCTCCATTCACCCAATTTTTAAAACATTTTTGATGATTTCATTGGTGTAACTGGATAATTACTACTTGACACTGATGTATAACTTGTACTGTAATTATGGTGTATTTATTGTACTTTACTTTCTCTTGAGTCTGAAATTGCCTCATTTTTGCATTTGTTTAGTTTTCATGTACTGAGAACTAACTCATTCCTCAACATGCTGCCGGAACTACAAAACTTCTCTTAATCTAGTTAAATACTCCACCCAATCTCTCAGGGTTTCTTCCTCCTCCTCCTGGTCTTCCTCACTCATCGTCCCTTCCAGACCTCTGCTTCTTGCTCCAGTCTGGTTTGATGGCTTTCCAGGTCTGCAGCACGGCTGTCACCTGGGGCCTCCCTTGGTCAGATTCCCAGGCTTTCCCGCTGACTCTGTACTTGGGGAATGCCTTTCCTTGGTGAACTACTTCTTCCTCTTTCTTTAGCCCTACAGTAGCTTCTTGAGAAAGGGTGTATACAGAGTGAAGTTTTGCAACCTTGCGTGCATGATTAAAAATGTTTTAATTCTACTCTCACCTTTGATGGAGAGCCTGCCTGTATGATTCTAGGTTGAAAAGTATTTTCCCTCAGAAATTTGAAGGCGTTGCTCCATTGCCTTCTGGTTTTCAGCAGTGCTATTGAGAATTCTCATGCCATTCTTGTTTCCAGTACTTGATATGTGACCTAATTTTTCTCCCTGGAAGACTTAGAGTTCTAAAATTTCAAAATAATTCAGCTTTCACAGGATCTTTTATTTCTGGAGAAGCAAGGATGTGTGGTGATTAGGAACATGGATTCTAGAATCAGACTGCTGGGTCTTCTATTTAACTAGTATTTCCTCAGTTTCTCTGCAACTCTGGTGCCTGTAAAAGGAGGATAGCATAGCACTAGTGTAATATCAACATCAGGGGGCCTTGGGAGGATAGCAGTAGTACTTAAAATGTTTAGAACATAACTGTAAACACTGGCTATTACTGTTACTTATTTATTGTTCTGGACATTTAGTAGATTCAATGTGCAAACTTAGGTTTTCAGAGCTGGGACATCTGCTTGTGCTTTTTCTTTGTTACTTTTCTCTCCCTCATTTTTCCATACTTTATTTCTGGAATCTTTGTTACGAATAAAATTTCCTCACTGGTACATTGTAATCCAACTGCTATCATATTTTAAATATCCAATATTTTTGTCTTATTTTTAAGGTATGCATATGTGTGTGTGTATCTGTGTACACATATACATGCTTATACATACTTTTTTAATAGATGCAATATCTTCTTGTTTCTGAGAATATTTGTTACCAGGTTTGTTTTTATTGTGAAGTTTTCCTGTGTTTTTTTTCCCCCTATTATATTAGAGGCTTGTCTCTGGTGATTCTTGGTTGCCTATTCATACCTCAAAGTGAGGCCTTCAAGCTCCAGGACTTAAAAACTGGTCAGCTCTGCTGTGGGGAGACTGGGCTGGGGAAAGAATCCCTGACAGTGACAGATAGGCCCTTGTTAATGTTAGTTTCTGTAGATCTTAGATTTGGAGATGGTCAGTTATTTCTGTCTCTTTCCTGGCCTGGCCACCAGTATTTGGAGAACTGAGCAGGCATTTTCCATGCAGCCTCCTACATAGTCCCCCCTTTTTTAGTATGGTGTCTCCTGATCCAATCTCTCTACCCTGTCTAGGGTAGGGCCTATAGCTGATACAATTTGAGGGGCCCTCTTTGAGACAAATAAATAAAATTATGAAGCAAAATTAAATACAGGTCCTCGGAAGGGAACTGTGCAGGTGGGAAGCCTAAGGCCTAGATTTCATGAGCTTCATGGTGAACCTGGCCCTCCATCCTATATACCTTCCACCAGGTGCTGGAGGGGTGTGCCTGACTTCACTGGCTGAACAGGGCCTTGGGGAGGTCTAAACGCTGCCTATAGTTTTTCAATTAATTCTCTTCTTTTTAGCCCCATCCCACACCCTGGTTCCTAAGGGATAACCAGCATCTTCAGATCCTGAACCTCTGTAGCATTTACAGTTCAGCTGGCACATTTCTTGTTGGGGCATCTCTTGCTGCAGCCAGTTAGGCTTCAGCTTTCTCACTGGCTTCTTTTACCACTCATTCATCTACTTTATATTTTCTAAAGTCCTCTGCATATCAGTTAGCTACTGTTACGGCGCACTCAGCTCTCTTTATCGTAGTGGTTTTGTTCCTTTTTTATTCCTCTGCAGCCTTTTACGGAAGATTTTAGGAAATTATAAAAATAAACAAACAGGCTCAATTTGCCATACATAATTGGAAGCCTCATTCTATTCTTAGGTAGGTTTTTTTGTTGTTTTCTTTGGGGGGCAGTCATGAAGAGTTTATTAAGCAAGACACAAAATTCAAAAACCATCAAGGAAATGATTGACAGATCGGACCAACAAAAACAAAATAAAGACTCAAAACACACTTAATTAATGAAAGACACCACAAACAAAGCTAAACCGCAAGCCAAAGATCAGGAGAAAATATTTGCCACACCTGTAACAGAAGAATATTATGGTCACAATGTTGAAAGAATTAACATAAATCAATGAGAAAAAGGCAACTAACAGAAGAAGGGGCAAAATGAAGTCCTAGAAAAAAAACTTTTGACCAATAAATACTGAAAGGGTGATAAGTCTCTTTAATAATTAGGGTAATGTAAATGAAAACATTCCATTTTTCACTGGGTTGATTGGCAAAAGTCAAAACAGAGATCATTTTTGGGGTTAGTGATACAGGGAATCCTTGGATAGTTTTATATCTGCCATTAACTCTACTATTTTATTGTCATTCAAAAGAATTCCTTATAAAACTAAATACTTTTTGAAAAATAAATATTTGAATATTCCCATAGCCTGTTGTTTTCTTTTCAGCCAATAATTTAGTCCACATATTAGTGTTCTCACATATTAAATCAAGCTAGGAATATTATGTGAAGGTAAATATATCAGAAAATGTCTACAATTTTTAAAAACAAAATTACAAAATTATGAATGTTAATAAAGAAGTTTGTAAAAATATCCCTATGTTACTGTTTTTTATTATTACAGATATTAGGGCAACATTGGTTAATAAGATCATATAGGTTGCAAGTGTACATGATCTGTATATTGCACTGTGTCCTCACCATCCAAAGTCAGATTATCTTCTGTCACCATATATGTGACACCCTTTACCCTTTATTACTCCACCCTCCTTCCTTCTGGTAACCATACTATTGTCTGTGTCTATGAGTTTTTGTTTGCTTTTCTTATTTATTCATTTGTTGCTTTCAGTTTTATATCCCACATATGAGTGAAATTATATAGTTTTAACTTTTTCTGTCTAATTTACTTCACTTAGCATGATACTCTCAATGTCCATCCATGTCATCACAAATGGCAGTAGTTCATCTTTTCTTATGGCTGAGTAGCGTTACATTGTATATATGTACCACAACTTGGTATCAGAGAAGATATTATGAATTTGACCCCAAAGGGGAGTAAAGGCAAAAATAAATGAATGGGACTATATAAAACTAAAAAGCTTCTGCACAGTGAAAGAAACCACCCAAAAAACAAAAATTCAAGTAACCAACTGAGAGAAGATACTTGCAAACAACAGCTCCAACAAGGGGTTAATATCCAAAATATATAAGGAATTCATACAATTCAACACCAAACAAATGAACAGTCCAATTAAAAAATGGGCAGAGGACCTGAACAGGCACTTCTTCTAAGAAGATATACAATGGCCAACAGATACATGAAAAAATGCTCAAACTTAACTAGCTAGCAGGCAAATGCAAATCAAAACTACAATGAGACTGATATTTAAGTCTTTTATCCTTCTTGAGTTTATTTTGGTGTATGGTATGAGTTGGTGGTCTAGTTTCATTTTTTTTTTTTGCGTGTACCTGTCCAGATCTTCCAACACCATTTATTGAAGAAGCTATTTTTATTCCATTTTATGCTCCTGCCCCTTTGCCAAATATTAATTGACCATAGAGACATGGGTTTATTTCTGGGCTCTCTATTCTGTTCCATTGATTTATGTGTTTGCTCTTATTCTAGTACCAGACTGTTTTGACTACAGTGGTCTTGTAGAGTAGAATGACAGCAAACTCACAACTATTAACAACCACACTTAAAAAGAAAAACAAATAAGCAAACAACTAGAACATGAACAGAACCACAGAATTGGAGATTACATGGAGGGTTAGCAACAGGGGACTGGGAGGAGGAGAGTGGGGGAAAAGGTACAGAGAATAAGTAGCATAGATGGTAGGTAGAAAATAGACAGGGGGAGGGCAAGAATAGTATGGGAAATGTAGAAGCTAAAGAACTTGTGAGTATGACACATGGACATGAACTAAAGGTGGGGAATGTGGGTGGGAGAGGCTGTGCAGGGTAGAGGGGAGTGAAGGGAGGAACTGGGACAACTGTAATAGCATAATCAAACTATATTAAAAATAAATAAATAATTAAAAATGTTAAAAAAAAAAAAGAAAATCGCCAAGAGCTAGGAAGAGGTAAGGAAAGATTCTCTCCATAAATTTCAGAGGGAACATGGCCATGCCAACACATTGATTTTTTTACTTCTAATCTCCAGAACTGTGATACAATAAATTTCTATTCATTTATATCACATAGGGTGGGGGACTTTCCCTAGCAGTCCTAGGAAACTAATATAGAGACCTTTCCATATCAACAGACAGCTGATTCATTCTATTTGTCAGCTGCATAATATTCTATTGTATGGCTGGACCAGAATTTTTATTTATTCAATCTTCTATTGATGGAAATTTAGTTGTTTTCAAACATTTGGCATGAAAAATAATGCAAAATGAATAACTTCATATATGTGTCATTTCACACATGTGTGAAATTATCCTGGGCTAAATACGTAGGAGTGGTGAATCCTTACATTGAAATAAGATGTTTTGTACATTTTATTGTGATTTGAGTAATGTGTTTTTTTCCCCCACAAATAGAAGTTATAATAACATTAAGCTTAAACCAATAATAATGCTAACTGGGAGTACTTTGTCCAGACTAGTCTCCCATCCTTCCACTTAACTATCCACACTATCTGCCTGCTGAGAAACCTCCCTTCTTTTCTCTGGATGTCTGCTGCATTTGAGTTTTTAGTGTTATACTTAAGTTGTTAGGGTCATTGTAAGGATCAAATAAAAACATTTATACAAAAGCAATTGCCTGACAAAAATAGGGCTTGCTATTGTCTCTCCCTTAAAGCAATATTTGATCATTTACTGCGCCCTTCCTCCACATTCTATCCTCACTATCACACACACGCACACACACACGTTGTAGTTGCATATATACCTATTTCTCATGTTTGTTTCCATGTATTTAGTAGTTTCTTACTTTATCTTTTCTATTTGTTCACAACAGTTAGTATACCTGACTAATAAATATATATTCAGTGCTTTTGTATGCTAATTTTTTTCATCAATAAAACCTCCCTTTCTCTGGACATAAAGTTTTCTTCAAGTATTTTTTAGGTGGAAAAGACACCACGCTTCTACTCAATTAGGAGAAACACTTTTTATCAGTACAGAGGTCTTCTACTTTTTTGCACTTGGCATGCCATGAATTTACAGGGAATGGATTGTGGCAGCTCAGGCTCCTTTCCACTGGTTCTCACACAGTGTGCTTCTCTGCGTGGAGCCGGCTGGAGCTTTAGTTGAACACAGGTAGCTTCCTCTTTGGCTTCTTTCTTTTTTGATCATTTTCCTTCACATGCTTCAGGAAGTTACCTTGGCTCTTAGAGTACTTGATAAGCTCCATATGTACATTAATTCTCTTGGCAAGAATCTCGCCGTTTATTTGTTTACATCCATGCCCATTACGTGCTGGGTGACATTGTAGACTCAGTTTTGCCACAGTAGCATTTGTGAGGCATTTCTTTTTGAACACTGCCCATTTCCTTGATGTCTACAGTATCACCTTTCTTGTAGATTAGCACATATGTTGCCAAAGGAATAATTCCATTTTCTAAAAGGCCTAGAGAACATACAGCAGATGCCTCTCATCTTTTCCTTTGTTTTGGTCATTTTTGTGAATTTCTGGAAGATTGCAATTCTGGCTGAAAAGAAGCCATAACCAAAAATCTTTTATTTCCTGAAGATGGCCTGAGGACTTACTTCTAGAGAATTCAGTTTTTATTAACTATGGTCTTGTTCTTCCTCTTTCTTCTTTTCTCAGATTAGAATAACTGTTAGTGATATATTTTTAACCAACAGCTTGGGGAAAAAATCAGTACAAGGTGCACTTAATTGTCATAGCTAGTCCATGATGAGGTGATTTCACCTTGTTTTCCTAGATCATGAAGACTTTTCTTTCTAGGCAGTGTTTAGAATTGAATTCCTGGTCACATGATTATTGTTCTTGGTATCTTCAGCCTTGAAGCCTGCCAAGAACTGTCAGAGGTAAGAGTACGCATGCTGTTTATATGATATAATTGGTAAAGTGCTAGAGTCCTGTCTTCACACATCTCCCCAAGAGCTTTCCAAACTACTTTAAATTTCTACTTTCAGAGTCAATACTTTCTCTTGCTCAAATGTAAATAGCCTGAAGTGATATCATAATAGACCATTATCAGTCATCAGTAACTCAGCATGAATAGGTGTATGAATTCTTTTCTCAGATGACCAACAAGTGAGAATTTAACAAAGAAGCTTTTCCTGAAGTGACTTGTGTGCTGCTGCTGCTGCCACTGTGAGAGGAAAAAGTCTGATGAGGTCCTGAGGTTCTCACTCTCTTTTCACTGACCAGTAACTCAGAACTCCTTTGAAGAGAGGAGGTCCTGGGATTAGAGCCTTTTAGATAATTGAGCTAAAATGATCTTCACTTGTCTGCAGAACCAACTCTAGGCAAAAGCGTGAAGAGGTAGCTGATAAGTTTTTCTAAACTTTCATTATAACTAGTGTAAGGGTATCTGGCAGTCAAAATGGTTCATCATCATGCTTCTTTAACACCGAATGTTGGAAGTGTCTGGCTTTTGAACCAAGCTTACTTACTGAGATGAAAGTATTCTTGTACTCTCCTCTGTTTCCTCTTCTTCCCATTTCTGTGGTGGAATGGTGGGGCCACTGATTTCTATCTATTTTGCAAGATGCTATTGATCTCCATCTCTCTCTCTCTCTCTCTCTCTCCCCCCCTCCCTCTCTCTCTCCCCACCTCCCCCTTTCTCCCTCCCTCTCTCACTCCCTTCCTCTCTCATCTTTCTAATTATTACACCGTTAGAAAAATGGTTGGAAAAAGGGGAAAGAGGTGGTGTCCTATCTAAATAAACCTGACCAGACTCACCCCGTCTTTCCAGAATTCGCATTAATTTCAGTAGCAGTAAGGCATTATAAATTAAAAGTACTCCATGGAGGAAACAATAAGTGTGCTTGAGAACAGCCAACAAATTATAGGTGGTTTCATAAATTAGATTCACCCACAGATGTTTCAACTCAAATATTGCTCTCTGTTACTGATTTATTGAACTTGTCATATTATCTCTCTGTGAAACATATCCATTATGAGAAAATTTCCTCTAAATAAAGAAGCTTCCACTTCTTACAATAGTATTTTTTATTCAACTACTGGCTCTTTTGCCTCTACCTAAAAGCATGCCCAACTTTCTTTTTAGCCTAGAATTTTAAAAATTCCTCTTGGGCACTGTTTCCTACTCAAGTGAATGCTCCATGTCTCTCCTCTTTCTTATAAACTTCTTTAGAAGGCTCCATGTCCTAACCTCCCATTTGCTCCTTAACCAGTTGTGATATCATTATACATAATAATAGTTACTACCCATTGAGTACATTAATACATGTCAGCCTAGCACATATAACATAAACCTGTGAAATTTAGGTATATTATCTCATTCAAATTCCAAGAATCCAATGAGGTAGGCATCATTAGTAGCCCTATTTATAGAGTTGAGAACACTGAGGCTTAGAGAATGTATGTTGCTCAGCAAATCAGACATTGAGTGGCAGGATAGAAACTCCAGTATCATCCTGTAGGTTCTGATTAAACCATTGCTATTATCCACAACTCGCACTGTCTTCACCAACTCACTGTAATCAATTATTGCCTAATCGCCACATCCAAGGGTTTGTTTTCAATCTTTATCCTACTTAGTTTTCCCACAGCAGTTGCCACAGTTGGACCTTTGGACCTTTCTCCATCCTCTACTTCCATGATATTATACTCTGTTGGTGCTTCCACATTTCTGACTGTTCTTTCTGATTTTGCTGGTTTATCCCTTTCTTGTTCTCCCTTAAATGTTGGGCTAAGATGAATTTTCTTTCTCCTTTAAATGTCTTCCCTGGGTAATCCAATAACTTTTATATTTTCAACAATTATCTCAACTGGAATTCCAGTCCTTTTCTACCATGAGCTCCAGGTTCCTCCCTACTTGTAGGTGCCACAAATTAGAAATATTTAAATCAACTTCATTATCTTTCATTCAAAGCCGGTTCCTTCCTTATTCTAAAATATAGTTTATATAGTATACAAACTGAAGGATGGGGTAGGGGCAGCCTTTTTTAGGTATCTCTTTTTATTTCACTCTCACGTTTTTATTTCACTCTCACGTTTTTATTTCACTCTCACGTTTTTTTAATCTGAAAGAATAATGATCTCCTTTGTATTCTATTTTTTTACGTGAAAAATTGTCCATGTAACTCCATTACCACTTTTGCTGCTTTAACTCAGAACCTCATATTATCTCATCCCTTTTAAAGTCCAGTATGACATATTATACTATATTATATTCCCTATAATATCTAGCCTAATTTTATATAGAGAAATAGATCACCATCATGTACTTCATGAAGATTACCCTATTGTCTAATACTTATATAGTGCTTGCTATTTAGCAGACATTATTGTAAAAGCTATAGCTACATTACCTTATTTAATCTTCACAAATTTCTTCTAAAGTAGGTACAATTATTATACTATTTTAGAGATGGGAAGACATACATAGACAAGTGAACTAACTTGCTCAAGTTTATGCAACTGATATATAGCAGAGCTAGAATTATATCACAGTATGATTTTATTTTGTTTGTTTATTTATTTACTTATTCTTTTTTGTTTTTATCCTGTTACAGTTGTCCCAATTTTATCCCATTGCTCTCCCCTGCCCTGCTCCCACAGTCAATCCCCACCCTGTTGTCCATGTCCATGGGTCATTTATACTTGTTCTTTAACTAGGTCCTTCTCCTTCTATTCCCCCTTGGCCCCCTCTTCTCTGGTTGCTGTCAGTCTGTCCCTTGTTTTCTTGCCTCTGGCTCTATTTTGCTCATTTGTTTGTTTTGTTCATTAGGTTCCACTTATAGGTGAGATCATATGGTATTTGTCCTTCACTGCCTGGCTTACTTCACTTATCATAAGACTCTCCAGTTCCACCCATGCTGTTGTGAAGGGTAGGAGTTCCTTCTTTCTTTCTGCTGTGTAGTATTCCATTGTGTAAATGTACCACAGGTTTTGATCCACTTATTTACTGATGGGCACTTGGGCTGTTTCCAGCACTTGGCTATTGTAAATTGTGTTGCTATGAACAAATGGGTGCGTAGTTCTTCTGAATTGGTGTTTCAGGGTTCTTAGTGTATAATCCCAGCAGTGGAATTGCTGGCTCAAAAGGCAGTTCCATTTTTAGTTTTTTGAGGAAATTCTACAATAGCTGTACCAGTCTGCATTCCCACCAACAGTGCACTAGGGTTCCACTTCTCTGCATCCTCACCAGCACTTGTTGTTTGTTGATTTGTCCATAATGGCCATTCTAACTGGCGCAAAGTGGTATCTCATTGTGGTTTTAACTTGCATCTCTCTGATGGCCAGTGATGTTGAGCATCCTTTCATGCACCTATGGGCCTTCTGCATGTCCTCCGTAGAGCAGTGTCTGTTCAGGTCCTTTGCCCACTTCTTAATTAGATTGTTTGTCTTCCTGGTATTGAGTTGTGTGAATTCTTTACAGTGTGACTTTAAATCCATGCTCTTACCATCACACTTCCTTATGTTCTCTTTTGCTGTGCTTCTTTGTATTACACTGAGGTCCTAATTATTTTTTCACAATAGCTATGAAAATACAACAATTACTAAATTTGCAAACATATATATATATATATCTGGAACTTAATTCATATTTTCAGCTTCCTCCAACCCCTTATCTAAACCTAGAGCAATTCAGAACCAAAATCAGTTCAGAGTTTAAAAGGACACTGGAGACTGCATGAGAGTCCACTGGTCCAACAACATGCAAGAGGCAAAAAGCCAGCATGGTTCCTATAACTCAAGGCAAAATTAGACCTTGGGAGCAGGATTTGGACCTCTTGGTGAGTATTATCCCTGTCAGGTTGGACCATGAATTTCATTTGGTTAAAAAGACAAGTTTATAGGGCAGAGCAAAACAAATTATGAACTGCCATTTAGGAGACCTAGTGAATGAAAGTAAAAGAGAAATCCACATGGAGGAATGGATTAATGCCAATAAATATAGAGGTCAAGAATACAAAGAAACGGAGAGACAAGGTAGATCATGGGTGAGAGAGAGGCAGAGAGCAGACAGAACAGAATGTGTGCCAGAGACAAATGTGCCTTCCAAACCAAGGGAAAGTCACTTTAGATGCCTTACACTCTGTGGCTATCTGAAACTTTCTCATCTGTAAAATTAAACTTCAACATGATGATCTCTGATAGTTTTATATTTACAAAATCTAGTATCCTTTACACAATAGTCTTAAAGTTTTTTGATCGTGGACTCTTATTAGTAAAAGGAAATTCTGAGAAAATATTCCCATTTAGTCCCAGGAAGGCATGCCAGGTGTTGCAGATCCTGGCAACCTTTATGCCTCCAATGCAAAATTGTGGATTCCTGTCAGCAGGGAACCTGCAGGCTCTCCAAGGACAAGTGTCAGACTATGCTAGAGGTGCCTGGAGGGTGCTGAAGCATCAGGGAGCCCTCCTATAGGAATTACTTCAGTGAGCTACTGCCTACTCAAGAAAATGAACAAGAGGGAGAAAGACAACAGCGTTTGCATAGAAGTCGTTCGGCATATCAAGTTTAATTATTGTATCATTGATGTTTATAATCGTGGCAAAGCCAAAATTGTCTCTAAACACAGCTTTGGCATATTTCTGTACTTGACGTTAGACAAATTAGTTGAACAATATGACACCCAAATGACATTAATTAGGTAACTCCTACATCGTAAATCTTTGTAGAAACTGGTATGGGTTATAAAAAAGCTCAGTAAAACTGAGTCTTTTAATCACAGCACAGTAGGGAAAATGAGCATTGCATGGGAGTAACCACAAAGCAAAGTGGAAAGAGAGAAGATTCATAAGAAAAATACTAACAGCTATGAAAAGTCTAAGATTAAAAAATTATCTCTGTTGAAGCAATTTATTGTTTCTTGTGATAATAGCTAAACCTTGGCCAAATTCTATCCCTGGAAATTTCTTTAACCATCCACTTAAGAGCCTGCCACTTCAACTTTAGAAATAAGCAGACTTAGGCTTAGAAAAGACAGAGAGGTGTGAGTGAGTCTGGGCTCCAAAAATGCCCTCAAGAGACAAAGCAGAATACTTCTCTAACCTAAATTATCAACAAATCAAATGTCTTCTGGTCTGTTTCTAAGCCATAAACTTTTAGGAATACAAAAACAAACATTGGAAATAAGGATTGTAAAATAATCTGTATTGACAACATATTGTTGCAGTTTCCTTGAGCATGAAAATCTTTTCTCAATAAAGATTTTATTATAAAATGGAAACTTATGTGTCATGTCTCTTTTTTCTTTGCCAAAAATCAATTTATAATAAAATTGTACATATGAAAGAATTTATAACAGATACTTTAATAGAAAATCAAGTTCAACAAAGCTATTGAGAATTATAGTAAACAATATTTCATGTTCAAATAACTGGGAACTCTGTATTTTCCATATTAGATACAACTTGTTATGTAATAAACTCACTTTTTTATTCTTTCCAAAGACTAAAAAAAAGTTACAATAGATCCCTCATGATAAAATTTGTCACATTGGCCTTACAGAACATATATTAGACAACTCTTTAAAAGCATATTTCAGTCACAACTTCCAAATTAGAATGTACATATATTTTCCTTATGTGAGCTCTGGTAAACTTTGTTTCAATTTAAAAACTTCTCATAAAACCAAGCTGCTGAAGTACCAATCTAAATTTCATTGTTTGATGCAGTGAATATACCACTATTAAATCTATATTATGAAAACTATATTATTTTTTTAACTCCTGTTTCACACCAAGTGATTCTTTTATTTATTTATTTATTTATTTTGGAAAGAGTAAGAGAAAGGTCAATTTCCATTAAAAATGCCATATTATGATTTCTAAACTTTTTTCTGAAAAGTTAAAAACTATTCTAAAATTCTATTAGCTGGGAAGGCATCAGATTGATTAGGTGTTTCAAATTGCACTAAGATTAAAGTAGATGATTGAGACTTTGTAAATAGTTTGTAATTCATTCATCCTCTTTTCCTTCCTCCCTACCTCCCAACAGGTAGGTGCTTCCCTTGGCAGTGTTGATGCAAAAAAGAAAGAACTACAGTCTGACTCATAGAAGACAACCATGTAAACAAACAATTATCATACACGAGGTATCATAACTCAGATGGGTACTACAGAAGGTGGAGCAGTGCATGCTGTCAGAGGCCAGAATGTTTCAAGAAGATGATGTTAAGCTGAGTATTAGCAAATGAATTTGGGTTTACCAGGCAGGTGAAGAAAATATGTATGAAAATTCCTCTAAGAAGAGTGTTGAATGTTCAGAAAACAAAAAGAAGGAAAAGATATGACAGGGTTAAGGAACTGTAGGCTGATTGATACTGTGGGAGAATGGGATACAGGGGGTAGCCTGAGGGGCTGTGAATGTTACACTAACGGGCTTGGACCTTATTGGGGACCTAATAGGGTCCCATTAGGGCTCTGAACGGAAAGTGAAGTGCTCAGAATTTTGCCTTTAGAAAAATCTGTCTAATGACAGTATGGAGGTTGAATGAGAAAAAGCCGGGACTGTCATGGTAAGTGGCTCAGTTGGCCTGTTCATCAAAATGTTGTTGGTTTGATCCCTGGTTGAGGTGCATATAATAGGCAACTGATTGATGTTTCTCTCATCTCTCTCTCTTTCACTCTCTTCCCTCTCTCTCTCTGTCTCTCTCTCTGTCTCTCTCTCTCTCTCCCCCTCTCCCATTCTTCTCTCTTTAAAATCAATAAACATATCCTTGGGTGAGGAGTAAAAAAAAAGAGGGACTGAGGGTACTGAGTTTTTGTATATATATTAATATTCTTATTTTCCATATGGGATGTCTCTGTTCTGTATCAGCCCATTTTCATATTAAGTTCTTTAATCTGTGAGATAAAATTTAATACTTCCTTTAACAGCTCTCCCAGAACTCTCTTAATTATGGCCATTATTATGTTTAAAGATTTTATTTACTTATTTATTTATAGAAAGATGGGAAGGGAGGGAGAAAGCGAAGGAAAGAAACATCAATGTGCAAGAGAGACATTGATCAGTTGCCTCTGGCATGATCTCCCCTAACTGGGGACCTGGCCTGCAACCCGGGCATGTACCCTGACTGGGAATTAAACCAGTAACCTCTTTTGGTTCACAGGCTGGCGCTCAATCCACTGAGACACACAAGCTAGGGTGCCATTATTATGTTTAAAACTTACTTGCCCAATGAAGGGTTTGTTTTTTTTTTTTTTTAAATTCAAAAATCCCAATGGCATTTGCACAGAACTAGAACAAATAATTCTAAAATTTGTATGAAACTTTGTACAAAAGATCCTAAATAGCCAAAACAAGAAAGAAGAACAAGTCTGGGGATATCATGCTCCCTGGTTTCAACCATACTACAAATTTATAGTAGTTAAAACAATATTGTATTGGCATAAAACAAGACACACAGGTTAATGGAATAGAATTGAGAGCCCAGAAATAAACCCACACGCATTTGGACAAAGGAGCCAAGAACATAAAATGGAGAAATGTTAGTCTCTTCAGTAAACAGCTTTGGAAAAATGGGACAGCCACATGCAAAGGAATGAAACTAGACCACTATCCTGTACACAAAAATTAACTCAGAATGGAGTAAAAACTTGAATGTAAGACCTCAAACCATAAAATTTCTAGAAGAAAACATAGGCAATAGAATCCTTAACATTAGTCTTAGTGATGTTTTTGTAGTTCTGACTCCAAGTGCAAAGGAAACAGAAGCAAAAATAAACATATGTGACTACATCAAGCTAAAATGCTCTGCACACTGTAGAAAACTGTTACCAAAACAAAAAGGCAAATTACTAAATGGGAGAACATATTTACTAATCTCACAAGGGGTTAATGTCAAAATTATGTAAAGCACTTATACAACTCAACAATAACAAAAAAACACAACCCAATTAAAAGATAGGCGCAAGATTTGAATAGACATTTTTCAAAGAAAACATTCAGATGTCCAACAGATAAATGAAAAGATGTTCAACATCACTGTCCATTAAGGAGATGCAAATCAAAACCATAATAAGATATTACCTCACACCTGTTAAAATGGCTATTTTCAAAAAAACAAGAAACAACAAGTGCTGGAGAGGTTGTGGAGAAAAGGGCACCCTAGTGCACAGTTAGTGGGAATGCAGACTGGTGCAGCCACTGTGGAAAACAGTATGGAATTTCCTCAGAAGACTAAAAATGGAATTGCCTTTTGACTCGGCAATTCCACTTCTGGATTATACCCTTAGAATCCTGAAACACCAATTCAAAAGAACCTATGCACCCCAATGTTTATAGCAGCACAATTTACAATAGCCAAGTGCTGGAAGCAATCTAAGTGCCCACCAGTAATGGAGTGGATCCAAAAATTTCATTTACACAATGGAATACTATGTAGCAAAAAGGAAGAAGGAGCTTCTACCCTTTGCAACAGCATAGATCGAACTGGAGAGTATTATGCTAAGTGAAATAAGGCAGGTGGTGAAAGACAAATACCATATGACCTGACCTATAAGTGGAACCTAATCAACAAAACAAACAAGGAAGCAAAATATAACCAGAGACACTGAAATAAAGAACAAACTGACAGTAGCCAGGGGGGAGGGGGATAACAGGAAGAGTCATCAAGGAACACATATAAAGGACCCATGAACAAGGCCTAAGCAGGGAAGGATTGAGGGTAGGAGAAAGTTGTGGTGGGAAAATGGAGACAACTGTATTTGAACAACAATAAAAAATAGAGTCTTCGCACTTCACACAAAGTGGCCCCTGCTAGAGTTGATTTGTTATCTCATCAACATTATAATGAACCAATGATGAACAAAGCTATGTTATTCGAAGATTGTATGTTTATTCATTTATCATTTGATGGACATTTAGGAACAATGGTCCAAACAATGTCCAAAGTGTGGAAACACTTTTTAGCTGTATGAATATTTATTTACAAGGTTTGATGTGGCATATGTATTCATTTCTTTTGGCTATATACCTAGGCCTGGAATTGCTGAGTCACATGGTAACATTTTATTAATGAATTGACTCCTTTATCATTATGTAATGACATTCTTTATCTCTTATTAGAGCTTTTAAATTAAAGTCTGTTTTCTTTTTTATTTAGGTATAGCTCTTCCTACTCTCTTCTGGTTTTTATTTGTATGGAATATCTTTGTTCATTCGTTTGCTTTCAGCCAATGTATATCCTTACAACTGAAGTCTCTTGTAGGCATCATATAGTTAAATCTCATTTTTATTTTATCCATTCAGCAATTCTATGTCTTTTGATTGGAAA
This sequence comes from Glossophaga mutica, assembly GCA_039655065.1. Taxonomy (NCBI): domain Eukaryota; kingdom Metazoa; phylum Chordata; class Mammalia; order Chiroptera; family Phyllostomidae; genus Glossophaga; species Glossophaga mutica. The sequence goes on from CM077306.1 coordinate 149,091,664, forward strand.
ATTTAGTCCATCTACATTTAAAGTAATTATTATTTTTAAATTTTTATTTATTGATTTTCAGAGAGCGAGGGGAAAGGAAAGAGAGAGAGAAACATCAATTTGTTATTCCACTTATTTATGCATTCATTGGTTGATCCTTCTATGTGCCCTGATGGAGGATAGAACCTGCAACCTTGGCACATCAGGACAACACTCTAACTGAGCTACCCAGCCAGAGTGCATTTAAAGCAATTATTGACAGCTAAGGGGTTAGTATTGCCCTCCTGTTAATGATTTTTTGGATAGATTATAGTTCCTTTGAGAGGTAATTAGGTTTAGATGGGGTTACAAGGGTGGAGCCCTCATGATGAGATTAGTGACCTTAAAAGAGGAACAGCTTCCCCTCTCTGCTTGCACACAAAGAAGAGGTCATTTGGATATACAGAGATGGCAGCTAGAAACATGCCAAGAAAACATGCCTAACCTATCTTGGTGACACCTTGACTGTAGACTTACCAGGCTCTAGAACTGTGAAAAATAAATTTATATTGTTTAAGTTACCCAGCCTATGGTATTTTGTTATGACAGCCTGAGCTGACTAAGACATTAACTTATATTTAAATTCAAGCAGGGGTAGTGTTTGAAGCCAGTCTCTGAGATTGGTCCTGGCCTCAAGAGGGCCCTTTTTAGCTCTCTGTTTCAGTGATTCTCTCTAGTGAACTGACTGGCCTGTGGTTCTGCTTGTTCGTAATTAAGAGGAGCTATTGTTTTTTATAGTGTCCTTAACTTAATAAAGTGTTAATTTCTTTAATATACACAATCAATTAAGAAAATTAAAAAAAAACATTGGAGCAAAATGGGCAATAAAATGAAAACATAGATTTAAAAAGAAAATATAAAAAGTTCTTAAGTATATAAAAGATTGTCAACTTAACTTAGAATTTATAAAATACAAGTTAGAGCCATAAAAATATTGCATTTTCATGTGCACAATTAGCAAAAATAAAAAAATTCATAACATAGTCCCAAGGTTGCTGGTAGAAATATAAATTGTTACAATAATTTCTAAGCAGTGCTTTGTCAATACCTATCAAAATTGCAAAAGCCCATATCCTAAAACCACTTCAAAGGATTCATCCTAAAGCTATATTTGCATGTGGATGATGATGTATGTACTCATTAGTAATTACAGCACTTTTATAATAGCAGAAAGATGAAGACCTTTGAATAGGGGGTTGTTGAAATAAATTGTGGTGTACCAGTTTGTGGCAGATTATGTCAATAGCCCCATTTCTTCAGGCTTTCTTCATTTTTTAAAATTAATATTTTATTGATTATACTATTACAGTTATCCTGATTTTCCCCCTTTTGCCCCCCTCCACCCAGCAACCCGCACTCCTTCAGGCAATCCCCACACCTTGTAATGTCCATTGTCCATGAGTATAAATTCTAGGATACTCCATTACCTATATTGTCCTTTAATGGCTATTCCGTAACTGCGTATTTGTACTTCTTAATACCCTCACTTCTTCACCTTCCTATTTGGCAAACATCAAAACACTCTCCACATCCATGATTCTGTATGTTCTTCTTGTTTGCTTTGTTTTTTTTAGATTCAATTGTTGATAGATAATATATTTTTGCCATTTTATTGTTCCTAGTTTTGATCTTCTTTTTCTTAAATAAGTCTCTTTAACATTTCATATAATAATGGTTTGGTGATGATGAACTGTTTTAGTATTTTCTTGTCTGGAAAGCTCTTTATCTACCCTTCTATTCTAAACCATAGCTTTGCTGAGTAGAGCAATCTTGGCTATAGGTTCCTGCTTTGAATATTTCTGTCAGTCCCCTCTAGCCTGCAAAGTTTCTTTAGAGAAATTAGCTGATAGTCTTATGGGAACTCCCCTGTAGGTAACTAATTTCTTTCTCTCGGGGCTTTTAAGTTTCTTTCTTTATCTTTGACCTTTGGTATTTTAATTAAGATGTGTCTTGGAGGGGTCTTCTTTGTATCAATCTTTTTTGGGACTCTGTGCTTTCTGGACTTGCATATCTATTTCCTTCATCAAATTAGGGAAGTTTTCTTTCATTATTTTTTCAAATATACTTCCAATTTTTTGTTCTTTCTGTTCTCTTTCTGGCATTCCTACGATGTGAATGTTGGACCTCTTGAAGTTGTTACAGAGGCATCTCATATATATATATATATGTATATATGTGTGCGTGCGTGCGTGTGTGTGTGTATAAAATTCTTTTTTCTTCTTGTTGTTCTGATTGGTTGTTCTTTTGCTTCCTTAAGTTCCAAATCATTGATATGATTCTCAGCTTCATCCATTCTATTGTTGTTTCCTTGTAAACTGTTTTTTATTTTGACTAGTGTATCCTTCATTTCTGACTGAATTTTCTTTATGCTACTGAGGTCTTCACTAAGTTCCCTGAGCATCCTTATAACCAGTGTTTTGAACTCTGCATCTGATGGATTGCTTATCTCCATTTTGTTTAGTTTTTTTTTTTTTCTGGAGTTTTGATCTGTTCTTTCATTCAGGCCATGTTTCTTTGTCTCCTCATTTTGGCAGCCTCCCTGTGTTTGTTTCTATGTATTACGTAGAGCCGCTTTGACTCTGTGTCTTGGTAGTATGGCCTAATGTAGTAGGTGTCCTGTAAGGTCAAGTGACACAGCCTCCCCTATCACCCAAGCTGGGCACTAGAGGTGCATTATTCATGTGAGCTGAGTACATCCTCCTCTTGTAGTTGAGCTTTGGTTGCTGTTGGCAGACCAATGGGAGGGATTTCCCCAGGCCAGTTAGCTGTAAGGATTGGCTGTGACCACTGACCACCAACCTCTGCCCTCCTTGGAGGGTCAACTGTGCAGGGGCAGGGTGGCAGTGCTCTGACGTGGTCTGTAGCTGTCCACTGGGTGCACTGGCTCTGGGGTTTGCTGGGTGGTGCAGGCCAAGGTCAGCCCCCACCTGTGTTTTGCCCAGGGCCACCCTGCCTGAGCTATAAAGCTATCAGAGATGGCTGCTACTTGTGCTAGGCTTGGAGATTCCCAGGCAAATCCAAGCTTTGAATCTAGGCTGGCTGCTGCTAGTGCTAGGCCTGGGGTTCACTGAGGGCAACTGTTGCTTATTTGACAGGATTTAGGAAGTGGTGCTGTATGAGCCAAGACCAGCCACTCATGTGGAAAAGCAGCTTGGGTTGGCCCATAATTTGGGTAAGGCAGATTCTCTGGGCATCTTTAAGTCAGATCAAACAGTGTTAGCCAGGTTGAGGGAGTCTCAGGTATGGCACCAGCTTCCCAGCTCTGAGGCTCTGTTGGGAGAGTGTTTAGAAAAGAGACAATGGCCTCTGCTTGCCTTGATTCCAGGCACTTCAGTTTCTCCCAGTATGCCACTGGTTTTCAAGCTGCTTCCCTGGATCTCAGAGGTTATACATATAAGTAGGTGAGTCTCTGTGTGGGTTCTTTAAGAGAAACTACTTGGAGATCTAGCAATTTCTTCCACTGATTCAATTCCTGCTGGTTTTAGTTCTCAAAAGTTGTGGGGACTTATCTTCCTGGCACTGGAACCCTTGTCTGGTGGGCCTGCTGCGGGACTGAGATGCCTCACTTGAGATATCCCCTCTGAATTTTAATGCACCACACATGGGTTGTGGGAGCAGCCCATTCTGTGTCTGCTCCCCTCCTATCAGTCTGGATAGATATGGTTTCTTTCATTCTATAGTTGTCAGACTTCCATTCAACTTGATTTCTGATGTTTCTGAGTGATGGTTGTTCTATATTTTAGTTGTAATTCTAATGTTGTGCGAAGAGGTGAGCCATGTCTGCCTATGCCGCCATCTTGAACAGAGGTCCTAGGATTTCTTCTATACAAGCTCTCTGTCATGTCATATTGAAGTACTATTTCATTGTGAATGGGGTGTAATTCTTTTCGCCTCAGTTTTATCATGTGATTTGCTTTGGCTAACAGCATGTTGACAGATGTACTACAAGCAGTATTTCAAAGGGTACTTACATGGATTCAGCTTGCTTGCTCTTATGCTTTTACTGACGTCATGAGAATAACATGCCAAGGCTATTCCACTGGTTTTTGAAGGAATAGCCATTTGGAACAGAACTATTTTCAGTTAAGTCCAACCTTGAGTAGAACCAACCTGTCAATTTACAGAAGCATGAGCAAGTCATAATTAGGAGATTTTGCCAACTGAGTCCAACCCAGATCATCCAATTCTCAACAAACCTACAGGTGCACAAGCTATACTTATAAAGAATTGTTTTTTGAGTCACTGAGTTTTGAGGTGGTTTATTGCACAGCAATAGATTGTTAATACACTAATGCAATGTATACTGTCTAGTCATAAAAGAGTTCTTTATTATACTAATAAGGAATAATCTCTGAGACTTATACTTCAGTTAAATAATGTGAAGAACAATATGTTTAATTTTGTATGAAAATAAATTTGCATACTTGTGCATGAGATATAACTGGAAGAATACATATAAAAACCTGTTAAAAGTTGGTTGCCTATGGAGAGATTAACTGGATAGTTGAGGGGCAGGAGTGGAAAGAGACTTTTCCCTTGTATACCTTTCTGTCACTTTTGAATTTTCAACTGTTTAAATGCCTTGCATATTTAAAAATGCATTGAATTATTTTTTAAAACTCAGGCTATTCACAGTGTTCCAGATTCTGCTACTAACTAATAGAGAAGAACAATTCTAAAATCAGTTAGATTTTGCTAATATTTTTGCTTGGATGATTTTAAGATTTTTTTACAATCCCTTTAAATCAGGAGTTTCAACAATATTTATCTAAGTGTAAACTATAATTTGTTATTTCTTGGTAGCTTATTATATGTGTAAAGAATATTTAAAACTCAATAAAAAGAAAACAGCCCATTTTCTCCACAACCTCTCCAACACTAGTGCACTGTTGGTGGGATTGCAGATTGGTACAACCACTATGGAAAACAGTATGGAATTTTCTAAGAAAACTAAAAACGGACATACCTTTTGACCCAGCAATTCCACTGCTTGGATTATATCCTAAGAACCCTGAAACACCAATCCAAAAGAATCTATGCACCCCTATGTTCATAGCAGCACAATTTACAATAGCCAAGTGCTGGAAGCAACCTAGGTGCCCATCAGTTAATGAATGGATCAAAAAACTGTGGTACATTTACACAGTGGAATTCTATGCAGCAGAAAGAAAGAAGGAGCTCCTACCCTTTGCGACAGCATGGAAGGAATTGGAGGGTATCATGCTAAGTGAAATAAGCCAGGCAGTGAAAGACAAATACCATATGATCTCACCTTTAACAGGAAGCTAATCAACAAAACAAACAAACAAGCATAATATAAACAAAGACACTGAATTTGAGATCAGTCTGACAGTGTCCAGAGTGGGAGGGGAGGGAATTTCAGGGGAAAAGGGGAACGGTTTAGAGCAACAAGTATAAAGGACTCATGGACAAAAACTATGGGGGGTGGAAATGGGAGGAAGGTGGGGAGGGCTGGGGTGGTGGGCTGGGGCGGGGTAAAAGACAGAAAACTGTACAATATCAACAATTAAAAAATACTGATTAAAAAAATAAAAATAAAAATAAAATAAAATAAAATAAAAAAAAGAAAACAGCTCAATAAAAAATGGGTGATGAACTGATCGGACATTTCATGAAAATAGATAGACAGATGGCAAGTAGTATAAGCAGGTGCTCAATATCACTTATCAATTAAAAGCACAATAAGATATCACTACATACCTTTTAGACTTCTAAAATGAATAAGTTTAACCAAATCAAGTGTTGGAAGGATGTGGAGCATGTGAAACTCTTCCTCACTGCTGGAGGCAATGTAAAGTGGTGTGGCCACTTTGGAAACCAGTTTGGCAATTCCTGAAAAGGTTAAAAATGAACCTATCATGTGACTGAGCCATTCCTCCTCTTGATATTTACCTAAGAGAACTGAAAGCATATGGCCACACAAAGACTTGAACATGAATGTTTATCACATCTCTGCATGTGATGTCCCTAAACTGGAAATAGTCCAATGTCCATCAAAAGGAAAAGGAATGAACAAAATGTCCTATATTAATATCATGGAATACTACTCAGCAAATAAATGGGAATAAATTGCTGATGCTCATTACAACATGAATAAACTGTGCTGAGTAAAGGAAGAAGATGAAAACAAGAATATATACTGCATAATTCCTTTTATATAAAATTCTAGAAAATTCAAACTAATCTATAGTGACAGAAATAAAATTAATGTGGCCTGGGGGGAGGTTGGGATGGAGGATTGCATGGATGGAGGGATTATAAAAGGTCTTGAGGAAACTTTTAAGGGTGATGAATATGTTCATTTTCTTGATTGTAATGATTTCAAGGGTGTATACATAAGTTAAAACTTGCCAAGTTGTACACTTTAATTACATGTAAAAGAAAACTGAAAATGAACCTTGGCTGGTATGGATCTGTGGATTGTGTGTAGACCTATGAACCAAAAGGTCACCAGTTCCATTCCTAGTCAGGTGCTTGTATTGTGCTTGTGTTGCAGGTCAGGTCCCCAGATGGGGATGTGTGAGAGACTACCTTTCTCTCCCTTTCTTCCCTGCTTCCCCTCTCTCTAAAAATAAAATCTTTAAAAAAATGAAACAAAAACCAAGTGTTAGAACTTGTAAATGTGAGTAGTAGGAGCACAGGCTTTTGTTACACTATTTTTTGGTGTTGAGTATGTGTTTTCTGTATTTGATAACAAAACATTTTAATTAAACAAAAAAGAAAACTAGATTTCCCACAGTTGAGTTAAACAAACTAGTGGAAACAATGTATTTCCCTGAAAACAGGGCCATCGTCTTCAGTTCTCAGTTCAGTGCCTGGAAACACTCATTATATACTCCAAAATTATTTATCTAATAAGTAAATTCATTTTATTAATAACTACTGGTTATTTTCTTATTTTAAAGAAGCTTCCAATTCTTTATGTTAAAGCTCAAAAGTTATGGAACAATTTTAGAGTGATCGCTCATACTGTGGAGGGTGGTTGCTGAGATTATCAGAAACCTCTATAATATAAAGTAGTTCCCACCTTATTCTTCAGGGATACCTCCAAAACCCCCAGTAAATGCCTGAAACTGCAGATAGCACCAAACTCTATATATACTGTGTTTATTCCTATACATACCTATGATAAAGTTTAATTGATAAATTAGGCAATTTCATGGGTTTGTTCTTACCATAGATCTTAGCAACCTCAGCATATAATTCTTTTTTTAAAGGATTTTATATATTTATTTTTAGAGAGAGGGGAAGGGAGGGAGAAGAAGAAGGAGAAACATTTATATGTGGTCGCCTCTTGTGCATCCCCTAATGGGGACCTGTCCCGCAGCCAAGGCATGTGCCCTAACTGGGAATCAAACTAGTGACCCTTTGGTTTGCAGCCCACACTCAATCCACTGAGCTACACCAGTCAGGGCTCAATGTATAGTTCTTTTTCTTTTATGAAGTTGAGAACTTTCACTTTCTCACTTAAAGGAAGCACTTTGCAGATTCTCTGTGGCTATAAGAATTACTTGAACACAAGTACTTCAGTACCTCAACAGTTGATCTGATAATGGAGATGACTACTAAGTGACTAACTGGCAGGGAGCATACACAGTGTGAAGATGCTGGAAAAAGGGGTGATTCACATCCCCAGCAGGTTGGAACAGGACAATGCAAGATATCATCATGTTACTCAGAGCAGCATATATTTTAAAACTTATGAATTATTTACCTCTGCAATTTTTATTTAATATTTTTGGACCAGAGTTGACCATAGGTAACTGAAACTGCAGAAAGTAAAACCATGGATAAGGGGGACTTTGATTTCAGGCAGCTTTCCTGAACAAAGCCCTAGCATTTGTTTACAGGTGGCACCTTGTCTGATTATTGAACAATTATTGGTCAGTGTCTGTGCCACACTAGTTGTAAACTATTTTGAATATCACTCCTTTGCAAACCTGTCAAGATTTCTTGGGGTCAAGTATCTGTTGATGTCACACATTCCTTCAGCAGGCTTTTGCTCAAGTACAGTTTAGGCATCCTTTGACATGTACTATGCACCCAACTCTTTTATTCTAACAACACTCACATTGTTCAGGCCACATGATTTGACACTGGCTTGACTTTATCTTCCTAGGTAAACTCTTTCACTTTCTTTTTTTTCACCCCCAAGGTAACATGATAAATTTATATTTCAAAATATACATTATTTTCATCCTCTCTTCTTGGTCTTTTATATAGGGATCTGAACAAAACCTGATGAATATTGTCTTGAATATTTCAAGCAGTACTAACAGGAAACTTATTGACATATGTACTTCAGCTCTTATCTATAATATAGATTAGAGAAGCCTGGGTTATGTATCCAAGCTTTGGCCCAAGTCTATCTGTTGAACCCCTGCCATGGACATGCAATAGATTGATTGACAATGTGCCAGAATTAGACATTTTTTTCTAGAGCTTCACTCTTTTATTTTCAGCTTCAAATACCAGGTTTAGTGTCTTTACATATCTTTAAATCATTTTTTATTTTTCAATTCCAGTTAGCATGCAATATTATATTAATTTCAGGTGTATAGCTCAGTGATTTGACATTATGTAACTTACTATGTAATTATCCCAATAAGTCTTATAGGCATTTGACACCACACATAGTTATTAGAATATTGTTGGCTACATTCCCTATGCTGTATTTATCATCCCCATGACTATTCTGTAACTACCAATTTGTAAATTTGTAAATTCGTACTCCTTAATCCCTTCACCATTGTTATTACTCAACCCCTCTCCCATCTGGCAACCATCAAAATGTACTCTGTATCTATGAGTGTGCTTTCATTCTGGTTTTTCATTTATTTTTGCTGTTTTTAGATTTAATTGTTGATAGATATGTATTGTTGCCATGTTATTGTTCACTTATTTGCTCTTTTTCTTTTTCTTCTTAAAGAAGACCCTTAAACATTTCATGTAATACTAGTTTGGTGATGATGAATTCCTTTAGTTTTTTCTGGTCTGGGAAGATCTTTGTCTGTCCTTTGATTCTAAATGATAACTTTGCTGGGTAGAGTCATCTTGGTTGTAGGCCCTTGCTTTTCATTACTTTGAATATATCTTGCCAATCCTTTTTCCCCTGCACAGTTTCTGTTGAGAAATCAGCTCAGAGTCTGAGAACTGATTTCTCAATATGGGAACACCCTTGTCAGTAACTAACTGTTTTTCTCTTGTTCCTTTTAAGATTCTCTCTTTGTTTTTAATCTTTTGCATTAAAAAAATTCTCATTTAATCTTTAGTGTATTTTTCCCATTACCATTTAGTCCCCCTATACCTCCTTCCACCCAGCAATCACCACACTGTTTTCCATACCCATGAGTCCTTTAACCTTTTACATTTTAATTACAATATGTCTTGGTTTGGGCCTCTGGGTTCATCTTGTTTAGGTCTCTCTGTGCTTCTTGGACTTGCATATCTACTTCCTTCACCACTTTAGGGAAGTTTTCTGTCATTTTTTTTCAAATAGGTTTTTAATTTCCTGCTTTCTCTCTTCTTCTGGCACTGCCATGATTCAAATATTGATACACTTGAAGTTGTCCCAGAGGCTTCTTACACTATCTTCATTTTTCTTGAATTATTTTTTCTTTCTGATTGGGTATTTTTTGCTTCTTTATATTCCAAATTGCAGTTTTGATTCTTGGCCTCATCTATTCTATCGTTGATTTCCTTTAAGTTATTCTTCATTTCAGTAAGTGTATCCTTCATTTCTGACTAATTCCTTTTTATGGTTTCCATGCCCTTAAGCTGCTGAAGTTCTAAGTTCTTTGAGCATCCTTATAACCAGTATTTTGAACTCTGTATCTAGTTGATTGCTTGTCTCTATTCTGTTTAGTTCTTTTCTGGTGTTTTGTTCTGTTATTTCATTTGGGACATATTTCTTTGTCTCCTCATTTTGGCAGCCTCCCTGTGTTTGTTTCTGTGTATGCTACATCTCCCATGCTTGGTGGAGTGGGCTAATGTAGTAGGTGTCCTGTAATGTCCAGTAGCACAGCCTCTCCATTCACTCAAGCTGGGTAATCCAGGTGTGACCCCCTCTGTGGGCTGTGTACACCTTCCCATTATAGTTGAGCTTTGATTGCTGTTGGTCAATGAGAGAGATTTATTCCTAGGTCAATTGGATGCAAGGACTGGCTGCAACTACCTACCACTGTGGGGGATCAGCTGTGCAGGGGCCCACCCAACAGAGCTGGACTTCCTTTAGCAGGGCCCTAGTGTCTGCTGAGTTCACCTCCTGAGTGTGTTGCTTGTGGAGGTGGTTGGGTGGTGCTTCAAAGTGGCCTGAAGGTGTCTACCAGGTATGCTGGATCTGGGGCTTCCCAGAAAGTGCAGACCAAGGTTGGCTGCTGCTGCCTATGTTCAGTTCAGGGCCTCTCAGCATGAGCTACGAAGTGAACTGCAGATGGCTGCTACTTTACCTGGGCTTCAGGGTGCCCAGGAGAAGCCAAGCTGGGAACAAAGACTGGCTTTTGCTAGTGCCAGGCCTGAGGCCACTGAGCCAGGGGCACAAAGCATGCCAAAGCCAGATGCTGCTTGTTTAAAAGGTGTGTTTTCTTTATTCTATTACAGTTGCCTTATTTTTTCCCCCTTTTCCCTCTTCCACCCAGCTTACCCATCTTGCCCATAGTCAATCCCTTCTCTATTGTCCATGTCCATGAGTCATTCATACATGTCCTTTGACCAGTCCCTTCCCCTTCCTTCCACCATTCCACCCTTCACTTCTCCTCTCATACAGCTATCAGTCTGTTCCAAGTTCCTTGTCTCTGATTCTGTTTTGGTCATTAGTTTATTTTGTTCATTAGATTCTAGTTATTAGTGAGATCATATGGTATTTATCTTTCTCTTATTGGCTTATTTCACTAAGCACAATAGTCTCTAGTTCCATCCATGCTGTTGCAAAAGGTAGGACTTCCTTCTTTCTGAGGCATAGTATTCCATTGTGTAAAGGTACCACAGTTTTTTAGTTCACTCATCCACTGATGGACACTTGGGCTGTATCCAACACTTGACAACTGTAAATAGTGCTGCTATGAATACAGCACAAATTCTTTTGAATTGATATTTCTGATTCTTAGGGGACATTCACAGCAGTGAAATTGATGGGTCACAAGGCAGTTCCATTTTTAGTTTTTTGAAGGAAATTCCATACTGTTTTCCTCAGTGGCTGCACCAGTCTGCATTCCCACCAACAATACATTAGGGTTCCCCTTTCTACACATTCTCACTGGCACTTGTTGTTTGTTGATTTATTAGTAATAGCCATTCTGACGTGTGTGAGGTGATATCTCATTGTGATTTTAATTTGCATCTTTCTGATGGCTAGTGATGTTGAGCAGTTTTTCATATATCTTTGGGCCATCTGTATGTTCTCTTTGAAGAAATGTCTATTCAGGTTCTTTGTCTATTTTTTAATTGAATTGTTTGTCTTACTGTACTGGTCATGTGAGTTCTTTATACAATTTGGAGATCAAACCTTTGTCTGAAGTATCATTGGCAAATATATTTTCCCATATAGTTGGTTCCCTTTTTGTTTTACTGCTTGTTTTCTTTAGCCATGAAGAGCTTTTTATTTTGATGAAATCCTATTTGTTTATTCTTTCCTTTAATGTCCCTCGCTCTAGGGGACATATCGGTGAAAACATTGCTGCATGGGAATGTCTGAGATTTTCCTGTCTATGTTCTCCTGTAGGATTTTTATGGTGTTGCAACTTGTATTTATGTCTTTTATTCACCTTGAATTTATTTTTGTTTATGGTGTAAGTTGTTGATCAAGTTTCATTTTTTTGCATATAGCTGTCCAGATCTTCCAACACCATTTTCAATCATTCACGATTTTTAAAAATTATTTTTCCATGAAATTGTGTATATAATTATATATATATATAACAGTTTCTCCCCCTTGTACTGATGCCTGAAACAAATGTTGATTGTTCTGGTTCTAAGTGTTGGTTCATGGTTTTTATGATATATGTGCTTTCTGTTCACCAATACTTGATTTTGTTTTAGGTATTTTTCAGATTTCAGAGTGTTCACCTTCATCAATTCATTTGCTAAATTAAGGCAGAGATCAAAATTAACTAGTCTTAAATAATGGCATTTGTTCATGCTGGACTACATGGTTTATATCTACTAGTTACCATGAGAGTGGCCATAATCACTCATCTTTTTTATATAGATTTTATTTATTTATTTTTATACAGAGGGGAAGGGAAGGAGAAAGAGAGGGAGAGAAACACCAATGGGTGGTTGCCTCTCACACACCCCTTGCTGGGGACCTGGCCTGCAACCCAGTCATGTGCCCTGACTGGGAATTGAACCATGACCCTATGGTTTACAGGCCCATGCTAAATCTCCTGAGCTACACCAGCCGGCCCATAATCACTCATCTTTTAAAAATATACTACATTATTCCTTGCCTTCCCAGGATTTAGCAGCAGCATTTTAATAATTTACTAATGACTTTCCTTTGGGTCTTTAGAAGAAAAAGTAATTCCTTTAGGGAAAAATCTGCTAAATAAATGATGGTACAGGTACATTCCCCTGGAGGCTACAAAGCGACCAATTGAAATATACTAAATTGGTTCTTCTCCATCCAGGCATTCATTTCTTTCATTTCATTTTGGAATGAAGAATAAATGAGGAAAAATGTGCTCTGAAATCCTGTCCTGGTTTACAGTGTGTAAATAGCATCATGAACAAAAAGAATTTCAAGCTGTTAAGAGTAAGGCAAGTATGATAATTTAGGATAATTAAGTGTTTATGACAATCAAAATAGAACGAATCCTAGATAGCTTTCTCACTTGAAAGAGACTTCTGTAAGAAGTACTTACTGATCAAAATATCTTTCAGTAAGGCAGTTAAAAATATGTGGTATAACAATCTATAGTATGGACCATTTTACGGTCTTTAAAAAAGAAGATAGCATACCTATATGTATGGACATAAAACAGTATAGAGTTGTTTTAAATTATTGCAATACTATAATCTTATTTATGTAAAAAATAGCAGAAATAGAAGTAAAATATATACAAAGGAAGAGAAAATTGGAAAGACACATAGCCATCAAACTGCACTCTATGTTCTGCACTGAAGGTTTTTGTTTCTGTGCTTCTTCCATCAGGTGATGAAATCCTGTGTTGCCAGACCTGACATATCAAATAAAGGATGCCCAGTGAAATTAGAATTTCAAGTAAACAATTAATTATTTTAGCATAAGTATATCCCAAATATTGAATGGGACATATTTATACTAAAAATTTATTCATCGTTCAACTGAAATTCAAGTTTAACTGGGTATCCTGAGTTTTTATTTGCTGTATCTCACAGTTGTACTTATGGAGAGCATCAACTATTCATCATTGTATGTACTAGTATTACTAATGTAGTTAGTTAGAGAGATATAGTGAGTCCACAATAAATGGCGAGGAGGGTAATGAAGGAGAACATAATAATAGTTTTGCTAAGTGTGTTACATACATTACCTTAATTTTCATGGAAATGTCTTAAAGTTTTATTAGTGCTCCTATTTTATAGATTAAGAAACAGAGGTGTACAGAAGTCATACAGTAAATGATGAAGTTAGAAATGACCCAAGTTTCTGGGTCCTGATTCAGAAGTGATAACCAACTGCCAGCTGCAGAAAGGTCGGGGAAGAGCCAGGGATGAGGCTCTGGTGTAGAGCTGGGCTTTGCACAAACTCCTTAGCCTTGCCTCGATGTGGAATGTGGGATATTTATGAAAGGCAGACAAATCTGGGCCTGGTCCCCACCTCCACCATTCACTGGAAAAAGTTACAGTAGTTCCCCCTTATCTGCAGTTTCACTTTCCAAGGTTTCAGTTACATATGTCAACTCAGGTTGGAAAATACTAAATAGAAAATTCCAGAAACAAATAATTCATAAGTTTTAAGTTGTGTGCCTGTTCTGAATGATAAAATCTCCTGTCCCAGCCAAGAACCATCCCTTTGTCCAGTGTATCTATGCTCTGTAGGCTCCTGCCCCTTAGTCACTTAGTAGCCGTACTGGTTATCAGATCGGCTTCAAGATATTGAAGTACTTGTGCTCAGGTAACACGTACTTACTTGTTAAAATAACTCACTTTATTTTATAATGGCCCTAAAGTGCCAGAGTTGTAATGCTAACAATTCAGACATGCCCAGGAGATGCCATAAAATGCTTCCTTTGCGTGAAAAGGTGAGTACAGGACAGTGAGATATTTTGAGAGAGACCACATTCACATATTTTTATTTTAGTATATTATTTACAATTGTTATATTTTATTATTATTGCTTATCTCCTGTTGTGCCTAATTTGTACATTAAATTTTACCATAGGTATTTATATATAGGAAAAAACAGTATATATAGAGTTAGGTACTATTCACGATTTCAAGCATTTACTGGGGGTCTTGGAATAGATCCCCAGAAGATAAGGGGGTGGGAACTACAGTATATTATTTATTTTTGCCTCAATTTCCTTGTCTATAGAACTGGAGTGATAGTGTCTACCTGAGTACCGATGTGCAGAGTAAATGAAATAATTTCTGTCAAGTGATCCATACAGGGTTTGGCAAGTAAAAGACAGTTAATGCTCAGAACCCTAGATTTTTCATTTGTAGAACCGGTTAATACCACCAGTAATAATAAGACAATAATACTAATTATATCTATATCGCTGAGCTAATTTGAAGATCGGATGAGAATATATATAATCTTTCTAAATTGTAGAGTGCTTCTCATTCCTGACAGAGCAATTGCTCTTTAGATCAGAACCAGAATTAGTATCATGCCAGAGTATTACTCCCCAGAAGTAATTCCCTCCCAGAAGTAATTAATTTTGTTTTAAAATTTATTGTAAACTTGACTTTCCTTTTGGTGTACATAGATCTATGAATTTTAACCCATGTGTTGATTTATGCAACCACCACCACAACCAGCATACAGAACCTCACTACAGCTTTTGAGACTCTTTTTTCAAAGTTTTCATATTTGGGTTACAAAACACTTTTAAAAATAAGAAAAGGGGATATAGATAAACGTGATGAAGATGCAAATGAACAAAACTGGCTTTTTTCTCAAATATCTGCAGTCTCCAACCCCTCCAGGTCTTCTCTGGGCCATTTTTGCTCCTGGCTTTGCAGACTTTCTCTTGCCAGTAAAAGTAATCAGGGATGGACTTGAGCATTGGGCCTTTCTTCACACTAAATGCACCACTCATAAGCACAATCAGAATTCCTGATTTGAGCATTTTATTGTCAACTGTTTCCTTTAATTGCCATTTTTTCTCTACAAAACAAAGAAGCCTGGAATAACCAGCACCTTCTCACTCTTTCAGGTTAATTATTTGATTGGGACAAAGGGGATACAGTTATTGAGAGCAAGGATTATTCTCGAGCTTCCAGGACCCCAACTCTCTCCAATATAACAGATCCTCCCAGTAAGTAATCATTCGATCAGTCCCTTTCCTCAACTCCATCCTCTCCACCTCCCCACCTGCCGAGCACCCCACGGGTGACACACAGTAGGTCCAAGCTTCTGATCTCTCTGGGCGGCCTCCCTCCCACCCGCTACCCTGTGAAGTCTCCTAGCTTAAGTGACTGGCACTGTGACACAGAACAGCTACATCCTGTGAGAGGGGGCGGGGCCCGCTTTCCGGGTGACTCACAACGTCGCTATTTGCCTTTTGTTTTCAGTATGCTTTGGATGCCTTTTTATTCCTTCTGCTTTTAATTTTGGGAGGAGAAAAAGCTAATGAATCAAGAATGAATCTCCTCTCCACTAACTTACCGCCTCCCCACCCCATCTTAAAGTTGGCTCTCTTCGCAAGTTCCAAAATTGTTCAAGACGTCGGGGGGCGGGGCAGGTAGGGGACGCATTCATTACACCTAAATCTGAAGTTGTCATCTAAGGTATCATTTGGATGGGAAGATTTTCTGAGGCTCCCTTGCAGCTTGCTGGGCGTTTTCCTGAGGCCGCTGTGCATTTTCAGCTCATTTCTTTATGCTGCTGCTTCCCACTGATCTGTCACGCCCGAATCTATCTGGTTACTGCCCTAAGTGCCCGAATCAGGGTGAATTCCACGAGATTCACTAGCGGTTTTGTTCCTGTCCAAGGTAAATACAGTATGCAAAATGAAGACCCAACAAAGGATGCCAAGGAGGGGGGAGAAAGGGATTCCCTCACCTTTTCCCGCACATTCCTCACTAATTTCCACCAGGAGGAGGCGCGCAGCCCAGATCCCCCCGAGTCTCCTTTCTTAAATCTTCCTGCCGAGGACTTCCAAGGTTGGGCGCGCTGCGTAAGTCCCTCCAGCCGGCCTGGCCCTCCCCCGCCCCCGGGGTTGGTTTTTCCCAGTTGTGGAGGTTGGGCCAGGGGCTGGGGGTGCGAGGAGAGTCGGCACTGGCAGCTCGGAGCCGGAAAGTCGGCGCGACTCCGGTGGGAGTAGGAGTCAATTCGGGGCTGGCAGGCACGGAGGTGAGCGATTGGGAACTAGCCGCACAGGCGAGAACCGGGAGGCAGCACCAGAGCTCTTTCCCATCTTCAGGCAGGGGTCCCACGTCCCTGGTTTCACTAACGCTTTGTTTGTGGTCTCTCCGTTCCCCTTTGGAGATGACTTGAACCCCCTTAGGGATCCGAGGGGCTGGAGGAGATGCGAGCTGGGGTGGGGGGCGGCGGCAGGGGCAATGGCACAACCCTCCACTCCCTGCTTATCCTAGAAGGGACTAAAAGAGATGAAAAAACTCTTGCAATCTGAAACTTTCCTCTTATCCTAACCTGGATCAGAGGAGCGGTCTGGGGTGGAGATGGAGACCCGGAAGGCTTGTAGTCCACTGAGGCTGTGGGAGAGTGAGAAGTTTGGTCGGGAGGGCACAGAGGATTTAGCCAGAAGTTACGCACGGGGGACGAGTTTGATCTCGACCGAAGGAGGGAGGGAGGGAGGCTGAAAGGGTATGTGCATATATATATATATATCCAGAACAGAAGCAAGACTTTGCGCTCCTATCTCGAGATGCACGCCCCTCTCCGGTGTAAGGATGTGTGTGGGGCTGGGGGGAGGTGAGGCCCACACTGGCATTCGGAGGGAGGTTTGGGGACCGAGTGGGGACAACTTGGCTTGGATAGGCCGGTTCCTGTGCTCGGAGAGCTGCGGTCACCGCAGCTCCTCACGCTTATCTACCGATTGTCCCCAGGTCCTGCAGCTGATCCAGCGTGAGGCGCCAACAAAAGAGACGAGAGGTGCCACTGGGGGCGGCGGCGGGAAGAAGAGCACGAGTTTGAGTGTCCTGACTCGCCGTGCGTACTTTCTGGAGGGAAGGGGCGGGGGAATCGCCCCAGCTGGGGAACGCCCGCTGGCAAGGAGGGGTTAGCCAAGTTCCGGTTGCAGCGTCCCTCCTCCGCTCCCACAGGAGGAAAGTTTTCTCCAGAAGCTTCCTGCCGACCCGTGTCCTCCGGGCCCAGCTCCCGAGCCTTCACAGGGGGCGCTGTCCCAGACTAGCTCCTGGGAGACCTGTGCCGCGATGTCTGGGGGGTGCTCCCTGGGCCCCGGCCCCGGCGCCGGGGACGCGCGGCTGCTGCGGCTCGCGCGGCTGGCGCTGGTCCTACTGGGCTGGGTCTCCTCATCCTCACTCACTTCCTTGGCGACTTCCTCCACCTCCTCGGCATCGTTCCTGGCCTCCGCGGTGTCCGCCCAGCCTCCGTTGCCGAGCCAATGCCCGCCACAGTGCGAGTGCTCCGAAGCAGCGCGGACAGTCAAGTGCGTTAATAGTGATCTGACCGAGGTGCCAGCGGACCTGCCCCCTTACGTGCGCAACCTCTTCCTCACTGGCAATCAGCTGGCAGTGCTCCCAGCCGGCGCCTTCGCCCGTGGACCGCTGCTGGCCGAGCTGGCCGCGCTCAACCTCAGCGGCAGCCACCTGCAGGAGGTGTGCGCTGGAGCCTTCGAGAGTTTGCCCAGCCTGCGCCAGCTCGACCTCAGTCACAACCCTCTGCGCAAACTAAGCCCCTTTGCGTTCTCCGGCAGCAACGCCAGCATCTCGGCCCCAAGCCCCCTGGTGGAACTGATCTTGAACCACGTCCTGCCCCCTGCGGATAAGGAGGAGAAGTGGAGCATCGAGGGTATGGTGGCTGCTGCCCTGCGAGCCGGCCAGGCGCTTCATGGGCTCCGCCGGCTGGAGCTGACCAGCAACCACTTCCTCTACCTGCCCCAGGATGTACTGGTCCAGCTGCCAGAACTCAGGCACCTGGACCTGCGCAACAATTCGCTGGTGAGCCTGACTTATGCGTCCTTCCGAAACCTGACACACCTAGAAAGCCTCCACTTAGAGGACAACGCCCTCAAGGTCCTTCATAACGGCACCCTGGCAGAGCTGCAAGGCCTGCCCCAAGTCAGGGTCTTCCTGGACAGCAATCCCTGGGTCTGCGATTGTCACATGGCGGACATGGTGACCTGGCTCAAGGAGACAGAGGTAGTGCAGAGCAAAGCCAGGCTCACCTGTGCATTTCCGGACAAAATGAGGAATCGGGTCCTTCTGGAACTCAACAGCTCCGACCTGGAGTGTGACCCTATCCTCCCTCCATCCCTGCAGACTTCTTATGTCTTTCTAGGTATTGTTTTAGCCCTGATTGGTGCCATTTTCCTACTGGTTTTGTATTTGAACCGTAAGGGGATAAAAAAGTGGATGCATAACATCAGAGATGCCTGCAGGGATCACATGGAAGGGTATCATTACAGATATGAGATCAATGCGGACCCCAGGTTAACAAACCTCAGTTCTAATTCGGATGTCTGAGGAACATTCAAAGACAGAACAAGGACAACTGCATGAGATGTAGACTTAATTCAGCTTTATCCTGTCTTAGGCTTGCTCCACCTCTACCCTCCACTATAGACACCAATGACCTTGACTGAAAGCAGTGAAGGGAATTTGCGCCCTTGACATGTAAAGTGTCTTGGTGTGGTCTGCCGATGTAAGATGATGAACAATTACATAGTCTTTTACCCTCTTCCCCTTCCTGGAACTCAACACGTGTGGAGGGATTTTTCAAATTTCAGCATGAACTCCTGGCTGTCTGTTTCTCTTAGTACAGTTCAAGGTGTAACAAGTGTACCAACACAGATAGCATTCAACAGAAGCTGCCTCAACTTTTTTGACAAAAATACTCTGTTCATAATTATCAGTTTTATTCTCATGTACCTAAATTGTGAAGAAAATGATTGCATTCCATAAACTGCCTGCAGACCTTAGCACGCTCTTCAAAATAACTCCGTAGTACACAGGAGCACCTGCATCCAAGAGCATGCTTACATTTTACTGTTCTGCATATTACAAAAAATAACTTGCAACTTCAGATAACTTCTTTGACAAAGTAAATTACTTTTTTGGTTGCAGTTTATATGAAACTATACAATTGTTTTACAGACTGCATTGAGATCCAACAGGCTAAATTGTTAAAAAATTCAATAAAGATTCTTAAAAGAATTACAGTTGTGTTAAAGTTTGCTATTTGAAAAAAAAGGACTGGGGCAGTGATACTGAAGAGTCTTCCTTCCGATGAGAATTAAAGTATTACAGCTGAGAATGAAACTGGAGCAGTGTCTTACATAAGTAGACTTTGGAGATAAATTTGAGATGGTGGATCCTCTCAGGATTTAAGTAGAGAATTTGAATATTCATGTGAATAGATTTATGGGCCCCAAATTAATTTTATTGAAGAAGCAATTTTGTGAGAGCATTGTAAAGTTGGTAAGAGGGAAGAGTCCTATATAATAAACAGTTCGTGGTTTGGGGCTTTTCTAGATTAAGTTTTTAGGATAGAACAAAATTACACAGTTAATAAAACTCTCCATATGAAATTACTCAATGGGTGTTTGGAGTATGAAACAAACAGTGCAAATAAATGTACGAAAATGAAGTGTGTAAAGACAGAATATTCTGAAATCAAAGATTTTAAAATGTAAATTAAAAAATTTTCCCAAGATCATCATGTGAATTGGAACTTAGATTTTCTTGAGAATATTTTTTTAAAAATATTTGGACAGTTTATCAGAGACCCTGCTAAATGTGTTTAAGAATTTGTTATGCTAGGGTATGAATTTGAGGAAGTCCCCAGAGATAAGTGTCTACATGCATGGACAAGGGTCTCAGCTAATCACAGGTTCTTATGTTCAGTTCCATATTTAAGAATTTGGGGATATTTTGATATTAGCTAAGCTCTATGTTGGTATATACACCTTTGTGAAGAATAAATCACATTTAGGTGTAAATAAAGCAATCAGTTTATCAATCGACATTCTCAATAATAGACAAGCTTTTCTTTTTCTCAAAGTTTATTATTTGCCAATTAAGCTTACTAGTAAATTCCATTAATCTCCAGGCAACTTTAATTTAGCCATTATTGTTTAACGTAAAGTGTGATAAACTTGTATCAGTAAGTCTTAGGGCCTTCTTTCCAAATTATGTTCTGCAGTGTTTTATATTTGAAACAAAATTTACATTTCCATATTTTTATAAATGAAATAGGATTAAATAGTACTTTGGGTTCTAGAAATCTTTGCCTGTTTCTTTTTTTTTAATTAAATTCAGAAGTTTTCAAAATGGGGCAAAAAACATGAATCTGTTCCTTGTGTAGATTAAATAGTTAGAATATGAAGTTTTAACCATATTAACTTTTATACAGCTCATTTTATGAAATATTATAGTACTCATTATATGTAGTTATATTTCAGGTCTTATAATTGCCTGAGAAAAGGTTAAATATATGGTACTTAATATTCCATTAAACATTTTAAGTTTTCAGCAGGAATTCATACACTACCTGGCTCACTATTTTCTAAAAAAAGATGGAGACGTTAGCTTGCTAAAAACAGTGAAAACATGTAATAAGAGCACACACATCTTAGAAATAAACTGCTGATGGACTTACACTGGTAAGTCTGCTGATTTGTAGAAAACAACAAAAGTATAATATTTAGAGAGTCTCTATTCAAAAGAATTATTTCTTCTTCATCATGTGATAACCTAACAGTTAAAATCTGATCTTTTTTACCTTAGACCCAGGAAAGCAATAGATTTGTTTGTCTAGTGTTTCTTTTCAGCAGCTCAGTGAAGCAGAATTTGCGATTAGGTGAAGCCCAGTTGTCACCTTTTAGGTAGATGGCTCCTTGGAAGTTATGATTTCTTGCTGCTTCTTCATTCTCTTGCTTCGTTCTTTGTATGAACTTCCCTGTTTGCCACAGCTCTCTTCTGTCATGTCACTCCTGACTATTCCAATACATGGCAATAGAACATTCTTAAGGTAAAAAATATTACTGTTTGAAAACAATTGCCGTTGTGCAATCATGATACTTGTTATAATCTAACAAGGCACGTTTAGTTCCTTGGAAGATAGGTGCTATATAAATCCAATAAGTACAAGGGATATAGGAAAAATGAAATTAAAAGTGTCCACTTTAAGTATACTAGTTTTAAACACTGTTCTTTAGTACCATTATATATTATTGTTCTTGAAACCTACAAGCAATCTATTTTTAAATATTTATTTTGGTTGATAATGCACTTTATTACTCACCTTAATGAAGGTTTCAGAGAGAACACCCCTCATTAATCCTTTATATGCTTCATTTAAGAAAAGAAAAAAAATACAGATGCTGCCTGCTACCTGAAAGTAGAGTGTTCCTATGAATCCTTTCGTAGGCTGACATGGTATAAAGTGAAGAAGAAATTACCATTATTTTAAGAACAAAAACCCTTTTCGGATTTCTTTTGGTTAGCAGGAACAGGTAGGTTTTTCCTAAAAGCTAATTGGCCTAACTCAAACTTTAGAAAAGTGGGGGTGGACATCTATACTTAAAAATTTAAGCACTTGATAAATTCCTCAATTTAAAAAGCTATTAAAGTATCCAATAAATCTGTTTAAAGTGGCAGGATTTTATGATGACATATCTATTTGACCCTGAACTGTAACTCCCCCCTTTCAATGTAACCCTTTGGTTTGCAGCATTAATACAGGGGTGGGCAAAAGTAGGTTTACAGTTGCATTTGACATTCTTTTGAGTGAATAAAGCTACTTACTGTAAGAATCATAACCTGCATGTCTTTCCATAGGAACATCTGTAAACCAGCTGTTTTGCCCACCCCACGTACGCATCATCAGTTTTGCTACCATGTGTGATTATGGTGACCTGGATGGGACATTCGTGCCTTATGGCTGATAGATTTTTTTTCCTACAAAGTAATTAGACTTTGAAGCATATCTGATAAAAATTTTTAAGAAAAAAGAGCTACATAAATTCATATTATCAATAATAGACAAGATTATTTTTTCAGAGGTGGAGAAAAGCTTTATTGAAATAAGTGAGCAAATCACAAATGGTAAATTCTTCTAAAATGTCTTGATTGGCAGCAAAAGTGGATTATGCTCATGTCAATATTTAAGTAGAAATAACATCTTCATTTTCTGTCTTTTTAATTAAAGCAGGTGTAAAAAAAAAGAAGGTTCGAATAAACTGTAACTTTCTGTTTCACTCTGTCCCTTTTGTTCTAATGTTCCAACACAGGGCTTAGCATTCTGGAGGACGTTAGAGGCTTTTTAGCTCTAGTTTGGGAGTCTTTGGTATCATTTCTGCTTTCCATTTAAATTTTTCTCTGAAGCCTACACTAAAAGAGACACCATGAGGATTTACAAGGTTAAGAACAGTTTGGTATGTGCTTTCTTCCTGCTCCAGCATGTATTCAATCATCCAGCCTTCAGAGAGCAGCATCCTAAAGCGAAGATGGATATTTAGTACAGGGGATTCTGGTCTCACTTTTACACTTATGCAAGGATTTTTCACAATAAAGGAGAGGGAAGGGAGGAAATTATATTTCTATATAATTTGAAATAGTTTAAGAAAATATATTCTGTATTGTCCAAGAGATACTGCCTCCTTCTAGATGGGAAAACAAAAACAAACACAAAACAAAACAGCTCTTTGAGAATGTTGCATACAGTTATTTTTCTATTCTTATTTTCAGAAACATTTGATTTAAAATCACAGGCTGGTTTTATTTTGTGTTTTATCTTAAAATATTTTAGCAGTCGTGTCTTTGTCATGGATTAAAAATAACTAGATTTTAAAAAATATTTAACATGATTTATATCATTTTGACAAGACTAAGAATTCTTAGCATTGCAGAATTGGAAGGACTCTCAGCTGTGCGAAGCCCCGTTTCTCATTCTGCAGAGGAAGAAACTGGTAGCAGTGGCGCAGCATGACACCAGGACTAGCTCTCTCAGTGCCAGGCTCCCCTTCTAGTGCTCCTTTTGCCACGTGATGGCGACAGTGTCACTAACCGTCTGCTGTTTGCCCTGTGAAATACCCCAGGCTAATAAAAAATGGCAATTGCTGTGAACTTGTTTTATTGTTTTTGTTTTGCACTCAAAACATTCACTGTTTCAGTTTGCTCTAAATTTCGTTTCTAATTTGTAAAAATAACTGTTTCAGATTCCTGATATGCTTATATATGTTTGGGATAATTTTGTCATGGCAATCTTTCTTTATAAAGCTTCTCTGAGTCCATAATATTATTGGGAACGTTTTGGACATTTAATGTTGGTAACTCTTTTAAAAAGAAAAATAAAATTCTGGAGGGCTGTGCTAGCTTGTGTCAATTTTATCTTAAAAGATGAGTTAGCTCAGCTGGCAGGAACACTAAACAAATGAGACCAAGTTCATTGCCACAGAGTCATTCAGTCACCAGGTGAGACAGTCAGCTTTGCATACTCTGGTCTCCTCTCCTGGCCCACGCCCACTCCAGGTGCCTGTGAGCCACCCATCCTTGAGGGCCGAGGGCCGAGACCAAACAGGGAATTTAAATCAATGCAAATCCATTATCACCCTGGAAGACCAGTGGAGGGACAGGCCAAGCCTTGGCAGCACTGCTGCTGATGGGCCAGTTTGCCACCTCCACATGCAGGCCTGAGGATGAGAGTCCTCTGTTCTCACGCTGTAGTGTGTTTGCCACAGATCACAACGGCTTTTCATTTATGTGAAGTTTGAGGGGGGAAAAACATCATGGGTGCCTCTGAATGTATTACATGGGAAATTAATTAGGTTTGCTTTACTACTTGAAGTTTGCGATACAGGTTGTGATTACTGTATCACAAACTTGTACGTGAAAACCAAATGTAGTTTATGTTTAGCTGACATTTTGTGACTGTAGGAGCTGTTTGTGGTTCACAGTTTAACTTGGTTAATGTAAGGATACAATTTATTTTGAGGAAGCAAAGGCTTAAGACAAGTTATACTTTTTGTGAAAAGTAAATATTTAATAACATGTTTTACACTTGATCTTAGCCAAAAGGCTGAGAAGCAACTGAATAACATGTTTTAAAGAACCAGAGGATGCTATCAAGATAGGCTTATTTCTCAAATGGAAGTTTATAGATTTCCCGACTCCCCTTTCCCTGCATAGTCCTATTTCTACTCCTTTTTGTTTTCTTCCCCCAAAGAGAACTGTGATACATAGCATTTCAAGGTGACTTCTTGCACACAGGAGAACTGGACTGACTGAAATATTAACAGTGTATGGGTATACATTGTTCTATATGAAACAGTTTCAGTTTTACAACACAGTAAAAAACTTCATCTTTCAATTAGACACATTCTGTGGTTATTCTTACAGATCATGGCAAACTCATGCCTATAAACTCTTGAAAGACACCTTTTTAAATTAACTGATGTTTCTTGTGGAGTATTTAAAAATACAAGGGGCAGGGGGCACCATGAATAATCCTATCACTAAAGAAAAAGTACATTAATATTGAGATAAACTGCCTTCTGTTTATATAACATTGTATCTTGCCTTTTCACTTACAATGTTGTGAACATTCCCCACTATCATTGAAAAATATTTTAATATCTGGTTTTAAAGTGTTGCAGACAATCACATATTTTTTATGCATGAGGATGTTTCAAACAACTTTAATTAATATTCTAATGAGCATTGTACCTACCTGTGTTTTTATAGCTCCTATTTTCCCCTTAAAGTAGGTTCTTGAAGGAGAATTACTGCATCAGAGGGTATAAGCTCTTTTTTGTAACCTCTAAAAAATATTTTTGGTGTATAGTTACAGTAGGAACATTAAATGTGGATCATAGTTCACTATATAGTTTAGGAAGACTCACATCAAGGACAGGATTTTGAACAGAAAGAAACATTAAGTTGATAATTAATCTGTCACTTTTTAACTCACAAATGTCTACTCTTTGTTAAAACAACAGAATTAGAGAATAGCTAAACTCATATCCCAGTTAGGGAGAGAGTTGTGGGGAGGGAGGACACACAGAGAGGCGGGGAGATGACTTAGTTATAAGTCAGCAAGCAGTTTTCAAGACCCTATGCCTTTACCTGGATTCCACTCTTTTTAGATGATTTTTCTGTGTGCACTTAGAACTACTTCTGAGTTCTTATCTGTGATTTAATTGTGCTAATCTTACTGTTAATTTGCTTTCAAATTTCAGTGAAGTCCTGTAAATCATTTATTTGGTTCATTCAGTTGATATTTATTACATGTTTTCTATATACAAGACGCTGTTGTTGCATTGGATTAAAAAAGTAAGTTTCTGAGCTCATAGATACAGAGAACATTTTGATGGTTGCCAGATGGGAAGGGGGTTGGGAGGATAGGCGGGAAAAAAAAATGAGTTTCTGACATAAAAATTGTTTCTGATCCAATAGAGGGAATAAGTAATGTTACCAGCTAACATTTTATAGGGCACTTAGTATACTGAGTCAGGCACCAGGCAAAAATCCCTTTATGTGTAAGAGCTTAGTTTCTTTCATTTGAAGAGGAGATTGAGACTTAGAACAGGTGATCTGCTCAAGGACAACTAGGTAGCCAGAATCCAGAGTGGGATTTAAAATTTTTTTGTCTATTTTCAGGATCCATGTTCTCAACCTCTGAGCTTTAAGAGCAGTAAGATGTTAATGACTTTGTTCTAGAGTAGAACATGATAAAACACTACTAGAAATTCAAATAGTATGACACAGGATTCAAAGCAGGGAAAGAGTTTGTCTGGTTAGGAGATGCAGAAAACAAGTTCACGGAGGAGGTAGCTTTTAAGATGATCTTGAAGAAGAGGTAAATAGAGATGGTGGGTGCACGAGAGAACTCAGAACACAGAGAACAGCATAAGCAAAGAGGAGGTTGTGGGAACAGTAACATGGGAAGCATTATGTTTGTAAAGGAGAGTGGACTAGACAGATGAATCTGTAGCTATGGTAAATAGTTTCTATTTAATTCAGTGGATGGTGGGGAGCTGTTGGAGATTTAGGAGCAGGGAGGTGACATGCCTAGATGTGATTGTCCCTTGGAGTGTGAGACCAACACCCCCAGACTCATGATACCACACATACATTCAAGAGAAAATGAAAAGGTTTATTATTCCCTTTATGGGATTATCTGGGACAGTAGGGCTTGGCTATGTTTTTTTGTGATTAAGGGGTGGGGCCAGAATGAGGGTTAGGGTTTTTGTGGTTTTGACTATGAAGCATGTGCCAAGGGATGAAATTCATGGGCCTTCTTATGGCCTTGCTTAGATGTGGGACAAAAAGTGGGAGGTGGGGAGATGGTGCTTGAAAGCTGTCAGCACTCAGACATCACAAATGGAGTCAAATTCAATTATAATTCACCATTGGCATTTGATTGATGACTGAAATATGCTATGCTCATTGCATTGACTTTGAACTTGTTTAAGTCAGCCCTCCGCAAGGCTTACAGAATACATCCATAAAGGGAGGTGAAAGTTCCATTGAATGCCTCGTTCCTGAGTCTGTTATGTATATTTTGAGAAGTGAAATGCATACCATGGTTACCATCAATAATGTCTGGAACTGTGAAGGGGATAAGAAGTGTCTTGAGGTTTTTTATGTTGGTATTTGTATGGGTAGACATGTGTGACTTTGATTTACAGTTTGAGTATCTTCGAGGCAAGAAATTCCCACAGTTTTTTAGCCCAAAGAAATTGATCTTGGAAGGCTAATCTGGCAGTGATGAAAGGAGAAACAGGAGACAAGTAACTATTTCAGCAGTTTAAGATGGTCCTTTATAGTGGTTTTTAACTCACAAATTAAAAAAAATGTTTTACTGGTAAAGTCTAAAGATGCTGTGATTATTTATTTATTTTTTCTTTTATTGATTCCAGACAGAGGAGAAGGGAGGGAAAAAGAGAGGGAGAGAAACATGGATTGGCTGCCTCCTGCATGCGCCCCAACTGGAGACCAAACCCACAACCCGGGCATGTGCTCTGATCAAGAATTAAATCAATTTGCGGAATGATACTCAACCGACTGAGCCACACTAGCCAGGACAAGATGCTGCCATTATTTAGCAAGTCAGGTCTTACTTAGGACCAGTTGGTGATGACCTCTTAATGAATGAATGGAGGAACTGGCTGTGTCTAACCACCTGATCATTCCCTACTGTATCCCTTCTTCTCTCTTACTTTCTTTGACACATGTTCTAACGGGAAATGAATTTACCAGAGAAAATGCTGGAACAAATCTGCAATCTTACTAATTTAATACTGGCTAATGAAGTTAAATGTTGGGTGGTATTATGTTCTAATAGTTCTTGCAGTAAATTGATCCTATATAGGTAGGATAGTTTTTAATGAGTTTTATAATATATACTACAGAGACATTTTATATTACTTAAGGAAGTGCTTTTTATTTATTAAGTGACATATTTCATAATTCCTTATCATATTTGTATGCTCCAGGTATCATTTTTAGTACTTTATTAATATTAAATAATTTTTCCTCTTAATGGGGCCATGTGGTAGGGTCTATTTTGTAGATGAGGAAACTGAAGCACCTTGGAGGTAAAATAACCTGCCCAAGTTCACACAACTAGTAAGTAGTAGAGCTGGGATCTGAACCCAGAATCTTAGAACTTGAATCTGGCTCCAGAATCCATGTGTTAACCACTGTGCCATATTGCTTCTCACATGTACCATAATAACCACAATGATATTTTCTCAGACCAGTCAGAAACATGTGTAACTGGTTTCTCTTTAACAAGTGTGGTATATGGGATCATGGGATAAGTGGCCCAAATAATTTGTTTAATTTCAAAGTCTTTAGCTCTTCTCTGACATTTTTTCATTGCTCTTAGAGGGAGAGGAAGCAGGGGAGGAAGGGAGAGAGAAAAACATCAATGTGAGAGAGAAGCTTTGACTGGTGGCTTCCTATACGCACCCAGAATGGGAATTGAACCACAACTTAGGCCTGTTCCCTAGGGAATCGAACCCACAACCTTGTGATTATGGGACGATGCACCAACCAACTGGGCCACACCAGCCAGGGCTAGTTTTTCATTTCTTGATGTTAAACTGTAAACAGAAAATTACTACATTTCAGTAATATTTAATGCATATGAAGAAATGGTAATAAAATAATATAAAGTCCAGAAAATGACATTATCTTTGGAAAAGAGCACCATGAGAATTCAATTTGCAAATCCAAAACAAACAAACAACAAAATCACAATACCTTAAAAAGGAAGCACTTTCTCTAAAAGAGTAGTAATGCTATTTTACTTTCCATATCTTGGTGGGTTTATAGATTTCTTTTGCGACTTTAAATGATCAGTTTTATGCTATTGGCTATATCCATTTTTGGGAAATGCTTTCCAAAAAGCGAAACTTAGTTTTGAACATCAATATGAGGCCAATGTAGATAAATCAGACATTTCAAGCCATGAACGTTTTGAAGTCACTGATCTGACCTGAGGTCTGCATGTAGGTCTTCACATACATCAGATGGATGGTGAAGTTCTTCTCGTTAGAGTTTAGAATAGTTTGTCATGTCATTTCAGCTTAATCTTGGCTGGACAGTTGCCCTCTCAGTGGAGAAGAAGCACTCCTGCCCTTCTTGTATGTCTGCCAGGGTGTTGATCCCAGTGTCCTTCCTGAGGCCCAGCTGTAGGGATTCCTCTGCCACCTACGTAAACTGTCTCTGATGTGCACTGTAATCAGGATGCTTTTCAAATAACCTGCATATTTATGTACAAACCAACTTATTATTTTAACTGACTTTATTGGTCATACAATGAAATATGTGCTCAGTCCCAAGAAACAATTTTTCCATTTAACTTAACCTTTTGAATAAAACACAAAATGCATTTTTATGTTGACTTTTCTTCCCCTGCACTTAACTGTTCTGCTTGTGCAGGTTGTCATAGTGTTTGTTTGATGATCTTTGTTTCTTTGTTAAAAGATGTAGCAATATAAATCAAAAGCAAAGAACCATTAACTCAGAGTTTTCCATGTACCTCATCTCCTCCTTGCATGGAGGAGAGTTACTTTGACATTGGGAAGACTTGACTCAATTCTGTCATTTCTGAGGTAGAAAAAATGGCATTTAACTAAAAACAGTCAGTAGTGTTGTTTAGAATATTTGACACTTTGTTACTATCCTTTGTTTTGCTTGAGAAACTCAATATGCAGCCAGAATTTTGCCAACCAAATCAAGTGCAGAGTCACTGTTACTTGTCTAGATGAAACTAGTTTTGGCCACTCTTCAAGTTGAGTTGGGTGCCAAGCTGGATTGAGACTTGACTCCAAAGGACTTTCCTACTGGCAATGGCTCCTGGACTCCTTCACCAGCTTCAAAGTCTTTGCAAGGACTATCATCTCTGAGGAAGACCAAGTGCATTAATTTGGATTAGGTTCAGCAGAAAATTCAGTAAAGGTAAATTTATTTCTATCTCTTAAAAGTTTGCAGGTTTGAAGTCCAGAAAAAGTGGTATGGTAGCCTTGTTCTACAAAATCCTCAGCAACTCAGGATGCTTCCAACTCATCGTTTCTTCATCCCTAGTAGGCATCACTAATTCTTTTGGTCTAAGTTGGCTTCAGTGTATGATTCCTTTAGGATGAGTCCTTAGGAGCCTTACTTTGTTCAGTAGCAAGTGGAGCAGTCTTGAGAAAATAGCACATTTGTCAGGATGCTAATTGGGGTGGGGGAGAGGCCAATAGAGGGGTAAACTCAACTTCTCTATAATTTTAATTTTGTTTCTGATTCTTATCCATGCAGTATGCTTATTGAAAAGCAGAGTTTGTATTTTTTTTTGTGAATATGGTGAAAGCCCTGAGTTTCCTTTCGGGTTGTGTCTTTTTCTTCCTGTAGCCAAAATAAATCATCTAACTGGTTCAAATTAGTGAGGTTTTCAGTTCAGGAAATATTCATTCAAGACTTTCTAAGGGCTAAGGACTGTGTCAGAGGATATGAAGAATAAAAGGTGAATAAGATAGAGTCTATGCATTCATATAGTTAAAATTAGGCAGGCATACAGATAACTATAATACAAAGCAAAAGTGTGAATACAAAAGGTACACAGTATGCACATAACCGAAGGAGAAATTAACTTTTACTGGATGACTCAGTAAAGGTTTCTCGGAGTACATGTCATTGGATCTGGGCTTTGGAGGGCTGGAAGTCTAGAGGACTAAAGGTCCTGTTGGTTGCTTACATTATAGTCATCCTCATTCCTTCATTCTCCTCCTAGATGGTACAACCCATCTTCCATGCCAGAGCCTTACATTTCCAGCCTTCTTTGAAGCTAGAGAGTGGCTAAGGATGGTTCGTTTCAATTAGCACCTTAGAAGAGAGGATGTTGAAAAAAGTTTTCCTTCCCTTAAAAACAAAAGGGCATGTGAAGGGAACTCCCCTTCCTTTCCCTTTGGTATAGATGTAGGAGGATGTGATGCCCAGAGCAGTGGCAGCTATTTTGTGTCTATAAGGAACCAAGCCTAAAGACAATGGCCAATATGCCGAAGACTGCAAAGCAGAATGATAGAAAGCACATGACTCTATCTCAGAACTTTTTGCTATGTAAGGTAATAAATGTCTGTGTTGTTTAAGGCACAGTTAAGTATTCTATTACAGGAAACTAAAAGTATCCTGACTGACAGAGTAGGATTTTTTCCAGGCAGTTTGAGATTATGGTGGGATGAAGTGGTATTGGAGAGAGGATATCTTAGTCAACAGAAACAGTGTGAACGAAGTGTTGAATGGGAAAACTCAGATTATAGAATATGTAATATATTAAAATATATTAAAGAGAAGAGAGGATGGCAAGGAGTGGGCGGTAACTGGTGAAATAGTCTGGGACAGAGCATGGAAGACTTTGTAGCTCTACTTCAGAGTTGAGAATTTATTCAATAGGAAATGGTGAGCAATTGGAGATTTTTGAGTAGGGAGAACTATAATCAAAACTATGCTTGCTTTTTTGAAAAAGATCTTCATATACTCACATGTGGTTATCACTGCCAGTGGTTACACTGCTCCCCTTTGGAGTTTTCTCTATCCTGTCATGAGGAACATAGAGTGTACAAAGTCAAGAAGAGGAACAGACTATTAGGCATTTTACGCCACTGCTGGTTAAACTTTACATGAGTGCTCAAACATTTTAACTGCATGAGGTAGTTTCCCTCTGATTAACTGACTCATTTAAGCATTTCTAGAATCAAAATATTTGATATTATGGAAAATTTGCAGATGAGAAGAATCCTTATCAGAGATGCTCATTCTATTTTCATATGTAATTATTTTGTAGTCTTACCCTGAGTTGAAACATTTTTTGTTCTTTTTAAAATAAAAGGTTTTTTTTCATTAAAAATAGTAAATTCTTCATTGTTAAACATTTGGGAAATACAAAAAATTGGGAACAAGGAATAAATCAGCATGTTCCTTTCTCCTCCAAGCACTATTGTCTTTAAGTTTTTTCCCCAAATGAATTTATTTTTAAAAACTTGAAGATGACAGATTAAAATATTTAAATTTAAGTTGAAATATTTAATTGGAACATGTACATGAGCCAAAGAGATCTGAAAATACAACAATAGGTTTGAAAATAGCAAAATAGAAGCATATTATTCATTAGGAGTTTTACTGGTAGTTTATTTTGGCAAGTGAAGGCAGACTAGGTTAAAGTAAACAAAGCAGATGCTTTTTCTTTTGTAAAAACTTAGTAACCCTCAATTTTGTTTTGGACTTCCAGAAAGACAGTCACAATCCAGCACAGGTTACTCTTGTTTTGAACAAAGCTTTTTACAATTTTATTGGAGGACTTACAGCATAATTCTGTTGTCATAAATTCTGAAAATACTTTGTACAAGGCACAAAGTACTGTTTGACGAATGAGGGTAAAATAATAAATTCTGCCCATTTAAAATATTGTTTCAGACAACACCAGCTATTGCTGTTGTTTGGCATCAAGAGTTATTTTATTCTGCAACTTGTGATTTGCTTGTTACACATTGTTTGAGACTGTTCTAATGAACCTCCAAATGTACAGAGGGGATGTCTAGAAAAAAATTAGAATCACTTTAAAAACCTGTTATACTCCTTATATTGAATTGGTTTAAATATTAAAGCCTTAGCATTTAGAATTTTAAAAAACATTTGAGCTTAATACGAATAATTAACTCTGAAAAATTTAAAACCCATCACTCTTTTCTAAGAAACACGTGTCCCTCCCTGTGTTTTAGACCAGTGCCGCTCGCGCTGCAGTGCCCACACGATCGCCGGCAGCGCTTGTTAAGACGCACTTTCTGATTCAGAGTCTCTGGGGTGCAGCCTGTGATGCTGCATTTCTAACCATCTCAATGCCTGTGCTCCTGTTTCACTGACTACTTCGAATATCCTGGTTTTAGTGGGACAGAAGAAAGAATTATTCCTGTCCCCAAACCAGAAAATGAATTCTGAAAACTGTCTGATCGATCAATTTAGTCATATGTAAATTGGTCATGAAATGGTGATCAGGAAAGGCCTTCATTCAATACCAAACTATTCAAACTGGAAAAAATGTATGAGATTTTAGCTCAGTTACATTTTCTAAAACATTTCCTTTGGTGCAGTTAATAACTCCACAGCCCTATCATTCTTACACATGTTTAAACTAGAGTCTGGGCTGCAGACATCTAACACCAAATACAACTTCATGTTTTGGATTTGTGTTTGTGAGGAAACTTGGAATGAGTCTTTTCCAAGACTTTGAACATATTTAAATGCAGTGAATTTCATTAATTACCCTTACCAATTTATTAAGTCTCCATTTGGAGATTCATACCAGCTATGTTCCTCACTTACTGGATTTGTTTGTGATAGTATTTTGCAGACATTCAGGCTAGTGACTGGCCTTCCATAACCACTCCTGAAAAGCAGGAAAAGAAGGTTAAGCAGAACTAATCCTATAATTTAATAACAGATGAGATGTTCATTATATAGAGACTGTGAGGGTTTTTTAAATGTTGAATTCTGGGCATCCAACAGAAAATTTCTTTTTTTGCAAAGCAGATTTTTTCCCACCCTTGGAATAAAATCATCTCACATAAGTAAAGGTTGAAGGAAGTAAATATTTATCTCACTGGTTACAAACAGAGCATTTTAACATCTTAAGAGCAGACTCGTCTGGCCCAGTGTCTTGGCTCCAGACAGATGGCCTAGGGTCCCAGGCACGGGTGCAGGGCTCTCATCCTGCAGGGCTCCTTCCTGTACAGGGAACAGCCCCCCAGGCAGCTCCTGAGGGAAACAGTCAGATGCAAATTAATTTTTTTTGAGAACTGACAATTTTCTCTGCCTTACCTGTAGATGTCAGCAAACTAGTCATTAAATATATTTCTGTCAAAGTTCATTTGTCATATTTGATTTTTTTTAAAGATCAAGTCTGAGGTCAGTGATGAGTACCACACATCTTACTGGGAGTGAGACTTTTATTACAAGCTACGTGCATGCCAGACTCTGCTAAGTCAGTTACTGGCCTGAAGAGATTTTCATTTCACTTGAAATTCTCAAATTTTCTTTGTTTCCTTATTAGCATGTGGAACTCAGCTTCTATGGTAGGAAAAGTTCCCATGGTAGGAAATTACAAAATACATGTAATTAGAAATAAATTTGCAAGAAGGATCAGAAATGCAGTTAGGCTGTACAATTTAGAGAGATTATGATCAGATACACAATTGACTATTCATTAAATAACAGAGTGTTTAATAATACGAGTACTTAAGTACACAGCATTTTAAACCCCAGCTCTCTACCACCTCTCCTCCTTCCCTTCTCCCCATATCAAGTTGATTGAAGCTAAATTGAACACTTCACATCTACTTCGTGCCAGGAGTTACTCAAAAAGCATCTCAGTGAAGCTCACTTTCATCCTGGCCTCTGGTCCAGAATAGAGCTGTGATCTCGCCCTCCCCTTTATTACTCAATGGCTTTGTGTCATGGGAAGTCCTCCAGAAACTTCTGGTGACTGGTGCCATATAGACATGAAGGGATGGTCTCAGGCATACAATTTTGTCACCACATCCACCAAGATGCTGGTCCTGACTACACGTCACAACAAGTGTTCTCAGCACTCGGCAGGGTGAATGGCACTATGCCAGATGCTTGATTACACCTGTGCAGCTGCCTAAGCTGAAGAACTGCTGGGCTAACCGTTTTTATTTGTTAAAAATAGTTTGCTGTATGAAATTGCCTCAGGATAAAAGTACAAAACTTAAAACTAATTAAAATGCATAACAGAGTAGTGATAATTAAGATAGCATCAAAACCTCCTAGAGAGAGCCAGAGTAAAAGAAAAGCAGTTAGGGGTATTGAGTAAGTTTTGTCACAAGTTTTCTCTTCGTTCATTAAGAAGATAATGGATTTTACCCTAGTTTTAACTTAACATTGGTATATCTTTCAATATTTATTGTGTTGATCAAGAGAGCAAGATCGTATTGAGGAAAATATTGACTGACCTGTTCTCTATCCACTGATTTTCTGAGCTTTTAATGCCACCAATAATAGTCCATAATACTGGGTCCTGCCCAGGCAAGTCTCAAGCATTTAGTTTCAATACAATAGGTATCATGTAAAACCAAAGTGAAGGCTTGGGACTGTTACTAGCCTCACTTTGAGAAGGAACAGTGGACATATACTCTTGGTAGGAGTGGGCAAAAGAACCTCCATTGATCTGACACCAGAACTGTGGCTGACTTCAGATCCTGGGCTTCCTTCTTTGTCTGCTCTTAGATTCTAAATGATAGTTGGCCCTAATTTTTGCTTCTCTTCTGAAGATACCTGATTTGGCCACATTTTGATATGGTATGGTATTTGCTAAAAAAATTCCAAATAACACTAGAGGCATCTGCTGTATGGTATATTCTGTGCATCTGTGTTTTTACGTGAGTGCCTCTGTGTGTGTGTGTGTGTGTGTGTGTGTGTTTTTCCACCTCTTAACCCCCCTGCCCTGAGCCACGGAGCAGCACGCAACCATGAGATTTCCTGCTCAGATAGTTCCCTTTTGTGCTCCCACATGCTCTCAACACTTCCCCTCTTCCTGGAAGTTATTCAGGAGTTACCAAAAAAGAACTGGAAAATCGTAAGACTGGTTTAACATTAACAAATTAGTTTTAAGTGATATTTTCTTATGAAAGCAAACAAGCAAATCTTTTCAATTTCTTTGGCTGTCAGTTATACACTGAGTTGGAATGGAGAAACAGATTAGCTTAATGGAAAAGCAATGTACCTTTCAGAGCAACTTTTCAATTAAACTAAGTACAATACAAACTTTAATATATATGCATGTATATATATTGCAAACAAATAAGATACTTATAGACAACATAGCAAGAAACAATACATTTGTGAATTCCTTGATATCCTTGATATATCACTGCTGGTAACTTATAATAAAGGATGAAAACATCTGGCAGGCTGGAAAATAGTTCCTTGTGAAGTTTTATGTAGAGTGAAACATTAGTCGATGTACTTTTTCTTCATGTTTCAGTGTTTTTGCAAAATAATAAAGTATATGAATTGAGTACATTGGTCCCCCCCCTAGAAAAAACAATTGTGCGCTTTTGTGCATTTACAACTTAGCACTGGGAAAATTGTACCTCCTGGGGATAAAGTGTTAATAACAGTGATAAATGTCTACTTTCAATAAAAGGAGTTCATTTACATTACACAAAGATCCTCATTTGGATGAAGCTTTTAAATAAAGTAGTTTTTTCTGACTAATTACCTTTCTTCCCTGGTGTTTAAGTTGCTCTCCATTTTTGTACTCTTCTAAGACTTTCTTTCTCTCTCTCTTTCTTCCTTTCTTCCTTCCTTCCTTCCTTCCTTCCTTCCTTTCTCCTTTTTTCCTTCCTTCCTTCCTTCCTTCCTTCCTTCCTTCCTCCCTTCCTTCCTTCCTTCCTTCCTTCCTTCCCCTTCCTGTATTTTGTCATTTTATTAATCATAGTTTTGATCTTCTTTTTCTTAAATAAGTCTCTTTAACATTTCATATAATAATGTTTTGGTGATGATGAACTCCTTTAGTTTTTTTCTTGTCTGGAAAGTTCTTTGTCTGCTCTTAGATTCTAAATGATAGCTTTGCTGGGTACAGCAATCTTGGCTGTAGGTCCCTGCATTTCATGACTTTAAATATTTTTTGCCAATATCCTCTAGTCTGCAAAGTTTCTTTTAACAGTCTTATGAGAATGCTCCTGTAGGTAACTAACTTCTTTTCTCTTGCTGCTTTTACGATTCTCTCTTCATCTTTAACCTTTGGCATTTTAATTATGATACGTCTTGTCGTGGGCCTCTTTGCATCCATCTTGTTTGGGACTCTCTGTGCTCCTTGGACTTGCATGTCCATTTCCTTCACCAAATTAGGGAAGTTTCTTTCACTCTTTTTTCAAATTGATTTCTAATTTCTTGATCTTTCTTTACTTCTGGCACCTCTATCATGTGAATGTTGGACCTCTTGAAGTTGTTCCAGAGGCTGCTTATACTATCCTCAATTTTTTGGATTCTTTTTTCTTCTTTTTATAATTTGTTTTTGTTGTTTGCTTCCTTATGTTCCAAATCATTTATTTGATTATTGGCTTCATCCATTCGACTGTTGTTTCCTGTAAATTGTTCTTTATTTCAACTAGTGTATCCTTTCATTTCTGACTGGATCTTTTTTAAGTTCTTTAAGTATCCTTATAACCAGTGTTTTGAACTCTGCATATGATAGATTGCTTATCTCCATTTTATTTAGCTCTTTTTCTGGAGTTTGGATTGGTTCTTTCATTTGGGCCATGTTTCTTTGTTTCCTCATTTTGGTAGCCTCCCTGTATTTGATTCTATGAGTTAGGTAGAGCTGCTCTTTGACTCTGTGTCATGGTAGCATGGTCTAATGTAGTAGGTGTCCTGTAGGATCCAGTGACACAGCCTCCCCTACTACCCAAGCTGGGTTCTTGAGGTGTGTCCTTTCTGTGGGCTGAGTACACTCTCCTCTTATAGTTAAGCCTTGTTTGCTGCTGGCAGATCAATGGGAGAGATTTCCCCAGGCCAGTCAGCTATAATAATTGGCTGTGACCACTGACCACCAACCTCTGTCCTCCTTGGAGGGTCAATTGTGCAAGGGAAGGGTGGTGGTGCTCCGATGTGGTCTGTAACTGTCCACTGGGTGCACTGGCTCTGGGGTTTCGTGGGTGGTGCAGTTAGCCCCCACCTGTGTTTTGCCCAGGGCCACCCAGCCTGAGCTGTAAAGCAATCTGAAATGGCTGCTACTTGTGCTGGGCTTGAAGATTTCTAGGTGAAGCCAAGCTTTGAATCCAGGCTGGCTATTAGAGCTGGGCCTGGGGCTCACTGAGGCCAGCTATTGCTTGCTTGAGAGGATTTAGGAAGTGGTGCACTATGAGCCAAGACCAGCCATTCGTGTGGAAAAGCCACTTGGGTGGGTCTGTAAGTTGGGTGGGGCAGAGTCTCTGGGGATCTCCTAGGTGGGTCAAACAGTGTTACCTAGGTTGAGGGAGTCTCAAATATGGTACCAGCTTGCCGGCCCTGTTGAGGGAGGGTTTAAAAAATGAACAATAACCTCTGCTTGCCTTGACACCAGACACTTCAGTTTCTCCCAGTATGCCACTGGTAACTTTCAAGCTGCTACCCTATACTGGAGCTCAGAGGTAATAAGTCTAGGTAGGTGAGTCCACATGTGGGTTGTTTAAGAGGAACTGTTTGGGACTCTAGAAGCCTCCTCCACTGATTCAATCCCCACTAGTTTTTGCGGCCAGAAGTTGCAGGGACTTATATTTCTGACACTGGAACCCTGGGCTGGAAGGCCTGGTGTGGGGCTGGGACTCCTCACTCCTGAGATATACCTTCCAAATTTTTGTCTACCACACAGGGTAGGGATCATCCCATTTCTCATCTGTGCCCCTCCTACCAGTCTGGATGGATGCAGTTTCTGTTATTCTGTAGTTGTCAGACTTCCATTCAGCTTGATTTCTGATGGTTCTGAGTGATGGTCGTTCTATATTTTAGTTGTAATTTTGATGTGGTTGTGTGAGGAGGTGAGTCATGTCTGTCTACACTGTCATCTTGACTGGAAGTTCTCCTAAGATTTTCAAAGGTCAGTTGAATTCACTGTGACACTCACTGTTCATAATATGTATCATTATAAAAATATACATATTTTAGAAAATCAAAATTGAGTTAGCCTGTTTTAAGAGGCTCAAATATTTAAATATGATATATATGTTTTTTAAATTATTGTTTTTTCCTAGCTGAAACCATACTAATTTATAGTACTTTGAAGTTTTAAAAATTCTTTTTTTCTGTTCCATAAACAAAAACATACATTCTTCCTTTAGAAATCAATAGTGAAAAAATAACCAGTCTATATCATCCCCCCTATATGTAAAATATATTTGTTTAGCTTTTTCTAAAAATTAATCTTATATATTTCCTTTTAAAATAAATATAATGGAAAATTGCCATAATTAAAATATTTAGATAGGTAAAAAATGTACTAAATACCTATGAGGTCAGTGAGTGGCTTGTTTATTTTACTAATTTCACCCTGATAATTGATAATACTTCTGCATCTAATATGCAATTTTCCTGGACCATCGTGACATTTTCCTGTTTGAAAGAGGTGAAAAATATCTATTATAACTCCAAAGGTGAAAGAAACTTCCAAATAATGCATGGTTACATTTTTTCTTTGAGGTGATAAATGAATATTTGCCTAAATGTTCTATTTGAAGTTGTCATTAACTGTATGGGAAACATTTGATAATATGCAAGGAAAATACATTTTCTTACCAAACCCATACAATTAAGAGTAGCTTGAGACAATATTTCCGTATCTCCCACCTACTAGCTTATATGGACAGATTCTCCTTTGTTTATTTTCATTTGGATGACGAAGGGGCATTCATTTCATTGTGAATTTTGGAATGGAATAAGATCTCAGACAGTGTGTGTTGAGTTTAACTACTATAGGATTCCACTTATGGTTTGAGACAGGACTTTATGGAGTGTTGCAATGTGTTGGGTTGCATGAAGAGAGAACCTGAATTTGGCAGTCACGGAGTGGTGCAGTAAAGGACTCCAGCTGTGGTTCAAATCTGGGTCTCTCTCACTTCCCTCTTGGATGAATTTGGGCAATGTACATGGCTTCCATGAGTCCCACTTTTCCCACTTTTAAAGTAGTTTTATTTACTGCAAAGTGCCATGACAGTCAAATGAAGTTGTGTATATAAAGTGCTCAGCACAAAGGAAGTAGTCAATAAAATATCTGTTGTATTAGTTTCTTTCTCTGCCAACCTGATATGCTCAGTGATGATTTAGATTAGATACTTTCATTTCATCTATTTGGACAATTGTGCAGTTTTTTTTAATTATAATAATTAAATATCTTAAAGTGGTATTCATACCTTTATATAACACATTTATTACAACTGCATAAAGTAGTGTACTTGGGCTCAATTTAAGTAGATTGTATGACAAGAAGGTAGAACTATATCCTATTTCTAATTTTTCAGTTGGTAAACTAAAGCAAAGAAAAATTAAGTGACTGGACCATAGTTACAAAATCCATAGTGTAATAGGAAGTTAAGTATTTATATTAAAATTCCAAAGATTTAGATCTTTCATATGAACAGGAGAATGTGTTTATATCATGAAGCAGTTGTATATAATTGATTCTATAGACAGGGCATTTAATACATTGATTTGGAAAGTACATTTTTCCTTTGCAGTTGATTTTTATGCTAATAATAGTAGAAAAGTTTTTCATGCCCTTCAATGCATTCAAATTTATTTCTAGAATACTGGCAGAAAAAAACACTTTTGAGTGATGGAAAAGTCTTTCAGAGTATCATGGCAAAAGAAAGAATCTTTTCTCATGACACCTAATGCCAAGTTAATGCTTAGCTTGGCTTCTGATACATACTTTGTGTTTCTTGAGGAGTTTGACACTGCTGTAGTTGTCGTGCATTTTATTATACTACTTCATAGCCTTTACATTTCATACAAAATTGTATTCTCTGGCCACATATAAATTGTCATTTTTTCTATTCACAATTGTGTTATATACAATTTCTCACTTTTGATTTCACCAAGATACACATTTGTTTGCCATTCCTCTGAACTATGTCCTGTGAGACAAAGTATTCTTGCTGTTGATAAATATCTGACATATTAAACCAGTCTGTGCAGTGGCCTAATTCCCTGGTTTATTATTCACCTGATTAACCATCCTACATCTTTGGACCTGTGAAAAGACTTTCTCTAATTTTATCCCATCTTCATTTGAGATAGATGAATGTCTGCTGATCTTGTAAAATGATCTCAAAAAATCATCTTTAAGAATTTAGTGATTTTATGTTAAGAGAAAAATCCAGCCAACATGATGCCCATTTTTGTCATAGCTCCAGGTTTCCTATATTCATACTTGCCATTTCAGACTTTTGAGGCCTAGAAAGATCTGATAAGAGAAAGACTTTTACATTATTCAAATCATGCGGTATGCACAAAATAAACAATATGCTGTTCTTGGATCACGAGGTAGACACTTGTTTCCCTTCTTTGGGTCCCCAGTGAACTGGAACTCATTAAACCCAGACACATTTGGACACCAGACCCCTCTCTAACAAGGAAAGGGGTCACCGCAAGGAGAAGCACGGAACTGCCTGTCACAGTGACCTCCCACCAGAAACCTATTTTAATGAGTATGTTCTTGCTTCTCAGGGCAATCCTCAGTGCTCTCACTTTGCTCTCAGCAGGAACACCTGGGATTCTTCAGCCTTGCCATGTGTGGGGAACAGCCCAAAATAGGCCCACTAAGACTTCCAAGATGGATTGCTAGACTTTGTGAGTCACCTCTGAAACCTAAAACTCTGTGCTTTGTGATTTTTGTTTGCATCATTAGGAATTTCAGCAAAGCTAACCACAATTACTTGTAGCTAATCTTAGCGGATATAAAAGCAAGCATTTTTTCTTTCAAGTCCATACACATATGAAGGGCAAATAAAACCTTGGGTCGGATAGCCCTTTCACAACTACCCTCCTCAGCAAAATGCTCACCAACAGTAGTTTTTTACTATAAATATGGTATTTCACTAAAAATGAAAAATATATTTCCAAACTTGATGCAGTTTTGAACATTTATCTTTGCATATAATGCTAGTAAGGAATAATTAGATCGGGGGTGTTAAGCAGACAGATTCACACTGGGTCTTCATAACAGGGAGATAGGTCAGGCTCTGGGAGGACCCTTGGGTAGGCTGGCATTCTCATGAGACTGAAGCATGAACAGAACTGGCCTCTATGGAGCGGAGTTATCAGGCGATGGCTTTACCAGAGTAAACTCCAGTGTGCACACCATGTCCTTTCTTATGTCTTTTTATCAGAGAGACATGTATATGTTAGGAGGGCCTTCTTTTGGTATATGCGCCTGTAGGAAAATGGGAGGTATAACCCAGAAATAACCTGGAAACAGAGATAGGATGATATAATGTAATGGCCTGAAAAATGTAGATTCAATGACAATCAGAATCTAGGTTGCCTCCTACTTAAAGAAGAATCATATACACTGTTAGATAACTTTATGCCTCAAATTGATTCAAAGGTTACACCAGGCTGAAATATTT
This sequence comes from Glossophaga mutica, assembly GCA_039655065.1. Taxonomy (NCBI): domain Eukaryota; kingdom Metazoa; phylum Chordata; class Mammalia; order Chiroptera; family Phyllostomidae; genus Glossophaga; species Glossophaga mutica. The sequence continues at coordinate 149,133,663 of CM077306.1, forward strand.
GGGTATAAAGGTACTCAGGCAAGCATGAAAACAGGAAATGTGAAAAAAAATAGATAATGGGAAGTACAGAGCAACAGAGGACAAAGAAAAGACATGGAAATGGTGGTATTGGTGCCATAGAGTCTTTTCTAGATCCAAAAGATACACAAAGTAAAGCATCTGACTAGATTAAGCCATCATTTCTCAAATACTTATGGCATAGGGAGAATGGGGGAACATGCTGTAGGAAATAAAGATAAAAATTAAAAAGCTAATTTTAGCCAGTAGTTTTGGTTTGTCATAATAATCTAAGCACATTTGTCAGAGCTTTAAGTGTTATGTCAGGTTCATGGAATTACAGTCTCAAATGCCTCACATTCATGTCCAGATGATAAATGATGACTTACACTCCTAACACCCCATTAGCCAGTGTTCTCAAGTCACTTCAGCAATAATAAGCCCTCAAAAACATTAACAGTAAGAAGCATTATTACCACCGTTAGTTTGTGGAAAGGAGAAAATTGAGACTTAAATAACTGAAATTAGTCGTACAAGATTACATTATGCTGGGGCTGAGTTAATGGGTAACCTGATTCTGCTTACATACCCTATCTTATATCCATCTTACTTTCTAACCAAAGTTACTGGTTACCAGGGTGGGCAATGGTATAATTTTAGAAACTTCTAAAGAGTACACGAATTCTTTTAGACCAAAGATGACTCACAAAACAAATACATGAGCAATTGTTTGGTTCCCTAAGTTTCAAGACTGTGCAGGTGGCCAGAAATTTAATTACCTAAGGCCAGACTGCCTAAACAGTTACTGGAAGGGGAGGGTTTTTTAATTTGTGGAAATTAACTTATAGAGGAGTAGGACACACACCCAGAAATGAGGTTTCTGACCTCTTTTGGAAGAGAACACTTTCTTAAAGTTCAAAAGGGGACAACGAGAAGGGGTTGGATTGGTTTTCAGCTCTCTGAGGGGACTGTCAGAGACTGGAGTCTGAACCACTGAATGCCAGAGTTGCTCACATTGGCTTGTGAGAACCAATTGTTAAATTTTCGAGAATTTTGTTTTTAATTACAGCCATTAATAAAAATTAAATTATATGCTTAAAATTAAGTAACATAGTAAAAACCAGTAATAGACACTTAATATTTATTATTTATTCATTATTTTAGTACATTTTACTCTTACTTATGCTGTTGAGGTTATTTATGTCTATTGTATCTGTGTGGTGGGAATGCTATGAATGACATGCTTCTATGCATCTCTGTCTAATTTCGCTTCCAGTAACTTTATATTAGTAACCCAAAATAGATGGTGGTGGGGATATTGCCACAAGGGAAACTGGCGGGCGGCAATGCTAATGATTTATTGTTTTGTTGAATGTTTAGACCAGGGCTCAAAACTGGGCCTTGCCTATCATCTTTTTTTTATGCTCACCCAAAGACATGTATATTGATTTTAGAGAGAGAGGAAGGGAGGCAGAGAAAGAGGGAGAGAAACATTGATGGGAGAGAGAAACATTGATTAGTTGGTTGCCTCTCTTTTGGCCAAGACCTGGGACTGAATGAACTTGCAACCCAGGCATGTGCCCTGACAGGGAATTGGACCCATGACATTTCAGTTTACAGAATGACACTCCAACCAACTGAGCCACACTGCCCAGAGCCTAACATCTGTTTTTATAAATAAATATTATGTATTGTCTATGGCTACTTTCACACTATAACGGCAGAGTTGAATAGTTTTGAAGGAGTGTATGACCCATAAAGTCTAAAATATTTACTATCTGGCCCATTATAGAAAAAGTTGATCAGTCCTCATCTAGACTTTAAAAAGTGATGAGAAAAATATTAATAATGCAAATTAAATTTAAAATATGTTGTTTGTAGCTCTTATTTTGTGAGTAGCACAAAAAAAAAAAAAACCTGAGAAAATATTCTTCCAATATTGGAAAACTATTATCTGATTCAGCAAAGGAATCACTCAGGTTATTGATAAGTGAGTGAAATTTCAACAAAAGCATGTTGAATCTAAAAGAGATTTTAGCTTAATAAATATAATCTGTATGGGAGTGAGAAGTAGTTTAACAGTAGATCACACATCAGACTTAATGACAACAATTTTATTGGGTAAAAAGTTAGTGGATCACCTCACACCCATTAGAATGGCTACTATCAAAAAACCAGAAAATAAGTGTTGGAGAGCATGTGGAGAAGTTGAAAATCTTTTGCACTATTGGTGGGAATGTAAAATGATGCAGCCACTATGGGAGTTCCTCAGAGAATTTAAAATAAAACTACATATGATCCAGAAATTCCACTTTTGGATATGTATATGAAGGAATTAAAAGTAGATCCATAAAGAGATATTTTCATACCCCCATTCACAGCAGTACTATTTATAGTAGCTAAGAGGAGGAAGCAACCCAAGTGTCCTTCAAAAGATGAATGGCTAAACAAAATATGGTATGTACTCATACATACAATGGAGTATTATTTAGCCTTAAAAGGAAGCACATATTATCACATACTACAGCATGAATCTTTAGGACATGATGCTAAGTGAAATAAGCCAGTCACAAATACTGTATGATTCCATTTATATGAAGTAGTAGCGGCATCCAGGCCAGGGCAGTCAAATTCATGGAAACAGAAAGTACAACAGAATGGTGGTTACCAGCAGTCGGGGGAGGGAGCACTGGGGAGTTATTTTTGGTTGGTATGGAGTTATAATTTTGTAGGATGAAAACATTTTGGAGATGTGAATATGCTTAACACTATTAAACCATGTACTTAAAATGGGTAAGATGATAAATTTTATGTAATATGTTTTACTACAATTAAAAAAAGAAGTAGATATATTGCCATTAGTCAAATTATGGTTGAATTGCAACCATAGATTGGTAATAGATATAAAAAATTGAGCAAAAATTAACTAAAAGCATTCACTGAGAATCAATTGGTCATAGGGAATTTATAATAGAGGACACTGTATATTTTATTATCACTTGTAAACTGTATATTACATATCCTTTATATGAATAATGTGTAGAACAAATTACATGTAAATATATACACATACATTTTCCTACCCAGAAAACCAGTGTTAGGACTGAGTTCTCAACGAGGAACTGAGAGGTCCACTCTGATGGAGGAACACTGGCCTGGGTTCAGTTCCTCAGCTCCAGAATTTCTGCTTGGTTCTTTTTTATGATTTGTATTTGTCTGTTAGACTTCTCATTTTGATTGTGTGCTGTTTCTCTGATTTTGCTGAATTGTCTGTCTGTGTCTTCTTTAGCCCACTCAGCTTCCTAAAAACAACTATTAGAATTCTTTACTGGAAAAATTGCAGATCTCCATTTCTTTGGGTTTGGTAACTGGAAAATTATTATTGTGTTCCTTTAGTGGCATCCTGCTTCCTTAATTTTTCATATTTCTTTAATTGTCGAATTGCTATCTTAATATTTGAAGAAGCAATCATGCCCTCCAGTGTTTACTGATTTGCTTCAGGAGAGAATCACCCTCTGTCAGTCTTGCTAGAGCTTCGGAGGCTTTCTAAGTAACTTTTTCTGGAGATGCACCTCCTCCACACTTCCTACTGCCTCTTAAATTCTTAAGATTGTATGCCTTCTCTTGCTCCTGCAAAGCCAGGCCAATTGTTGACAACCTCCCAAATGCTTTCCCTTGGGCTCTCTCCCAATCCTACAGTGCCACACTGGCTTTCTACGTGTGCTCACCTGCAAAGCATGCCATCAGCAGAGGCTCATACCTGCCACCTTTGGAAGTGCACAGGGAGCCGCCCATCGGGTGGGGTGGGAGGGTGAGGGTGAGTCATTCAGAATGTTAGGGGTAGAGTAAAACTGTTCCTCTTGTCCTCTTCAGCATATCCAATCTTGAACTTTTTGGTCTCAATGGTGTAGTGGAACTTCTCTGCTGGTCTCCCAGATTTCCACAATGGTAACCTCAACTGTGGGTAATTAATCAAAATCATTGTTCTCTCAGAGGAAGATGGAAGAAAACTCAATTCCACCATCCTACTGATGTTTTTTACTTGAATTTATCCATTCTACTTTATTTTTTTTTACAATACTGGGTAAGGTGCATAAATTCACTTTATGTTTCATTAATTGGTCACAGATTGTAGTTTATAAAGTATTAACTTAGAAGGTATATACTTGTACCCAATGCCTTCTTTTTTTCCTAATTTAAGGGTTTATCAGTCAGACAAAAAGTCAGCTGTCATTCTTGCATGCCTAGCTAGCTTGATTATTCTAAGCGTTCCCTCCTTTGCCCCAAAGTAAAGGGATAAAACTTTTCTAGTGTTTTTGGAAGTGCCATTCAACTATTAATTTCTGTCTGTCTCACCACACCACCAGTTCCTAACCACAGCAACTGCATCCTTGTATCCCACTGGTGACCTCTTCTCCTTTAGCTCTTGCTGCAGGGCCCTGGTTTGACCTACCTGGCATAGCACAGCCTTCATTCAGTGTTGACCTGGGGTATACGCCACCATTCCAGAGTTTGCTGCTACTCCTATTGTAGGTATGAATAACCTTCCAAGTGAGCATGTTACTTCCCCCCAACCCCAAGGACTATTTATCAAGGGGAACTTCCAAATGGTTTCTTTTAGGATTCGACTAAGAAGATAGGTTTATTTTCTTGATGCTGCTGCAAAAATGATCAGATACCTTCATTTTACCAAGTTCTTCACATTTTATATAGGAATTAAGACATGGAAGATCTTTTCAGGGCTATTTTTATGGAATGAGTATGTAAGCCCAAAATAGGAAATATAAATTGGGTATGGGGACCTAGATTTTGGGGTGATCAGGAAAAAACTCCTAATCTATTTTATGGCAGCAAGGGAAATCCATCTTTTTCTTATTTTTCTTCTTCTTTTATCTCCTTTTTTCTTCATTCAGTCAACCTATTTAACATATAGTAATTGAGAGCTTACCGTGTGCCAGGCAGGCACTGGGGTGCAAAGGCAATAGGGAAGTGATTGATGGGGGGCTGCAATCTAATGGTGGGGAAAAGACTCTAGTTAATCAGAAATTAAAATGTTACAATCAAAGAGGTATCTAAATCAGAGTGGAGCACCTAGGTAAGGCTGTGCTGAGGAGATGATATTTGAGCCAAGTCACAAAAGTTGAATAAAAGTATAAAAAAGCCAAAAAGGTGGAAGTAGGGAATTTGTCTTAGTTTGGGTTTCTCTGAAACCAACTTGTGATAAGGACTCTGGTTCATGAAGGTAATTGTAGCATGATCCCAGGAAGCTGGAGTGAAACCATGTGAAGCAGAGGCAGAAGAGAAAGTCGGTAAAGGTTGTGTTTTTCAGCTCATTTTGACTGTGGTCAACTGGGGCTTCATTCCATTGAAACCTTTGGAAAAACATGTAGACGTACTGCAGAATTGTCTCTCCCAAGGACAAGTGGCAGGGCACCTGTCCAACTCCTGTCCTCTTTGGAATATGGTGTGCATGTACGCATTCTCATGTGATGTGGAACGTGTGTGTACATGTGCTTGTACATGTGGTGGTGGAAGGAACATGGAGAATAGACTGCCTTATTTTCTAATGGGTTAACACCCTCATTTTGTAGCCAGTGACAAGTGGGGTGTAGTTAAGGGGTTCTAAATATTTTGTACCATTTTCCAAATGTTCTTCATTTCATGTAAGTTGAGGCCTGCCTAAATTTTCCTTAATCTACCTCAACATGCCTTATAATTTGGATAGATTTTTCCCACAGTTTTGTGTAGGTAATATGTTCGGTCTCACTTTTTAGTGTTGTGGATATTCATTTATTTCTAAGTTCTATGTTTTAGTGAAAAGGTAGTGACTTCAGTGAGGACTGCTCTCTTGTTGGCATTTTGAGCTCATGTATAATATCAGTACACTAGTTTACCATACCATACTTTAGTGTACAGAGAAGTGCTATATTATCTTCAATGGAAACACTTGTGGAAATCAGCTTTTGCTTGATAAAAATATCTTTAGGACTGCTTCTTAGGTTCTGTAATTCCTAGTTTCTACAAGTGTAAGAAATAATCAGAAGAATTAGATTAATTTATTCATGATCAGTTAGCAATAGAGACCAAACTGAACCTTATAATTAAAAGGTTAAATGGAATACTATACACTAATACAAAAAATATGGTTAGGAAAGTGATTGGGAAAGGATTTAGTAATTTAAAGGCAAAATATAAAATATAGGAATAAAATTTATTCCTATGAGAAAATTTATTTCCATATAGGAAAATACGATTTTCTCATAATTTCCTTTCAAATTACATAATCTGATTAGAATAACTTTCTTTATAATAAAGTAATGTGTAATGGAAAATAGTCTGTTAGGTAAGTGAAATTAATTTTAGAGTAATAAAACATAATTATTGCTGGAAATATTATTCAAATATTAACTTATTTTTCATTCTTTATATTTTCCAGATTTTTTCCAAAATGACTAATTTATAATATTTCCCTAAACATTACAACTTAGCATTTTTTTATTTTTTCAAAGTTGCATGCTGAGATTGCTTATGTAGCAGATTCAACTTATTTTAAAATAAAAAAGGGCTTAGGTGTAAACAGCTGCTTCAAAGTAAGAGGTTTATGGGATTTAAGAGCTTTTTTAAACAGCACTAACAAGAAAAAATACTCTAAACAATAACTGAAAAATACATAGAAATATGCCACCACTAGCATGTATTTAAAAGTCTGTACTCAGGTTTTTCTTCTCTGGGAACTTTTGGGTAACATGTTGTGTGTCTGTGTGTGTGTGTGGCTGTCATGGTCTCCAGTAATTAAACTATACATACCTATTCTCATGAGTAAAAACCTTTGACTTCATTTGATCATCTGTGCCACCTGGAATTAGATTTTAAGGCTGTTGCTGCTCAGAATCATTTAAGAAGTTCACTGATTTCTTTATCAACAAGGTGCCCTATAAATCTACGTCATGACACAGTAAAAAATAGACATGCAAGTATTATCATGTCTATTCTAAAAGTAGAGCCCCTGAATTACAGATTATAATTAGCATGAGAGACTAAATTGTATTGAGGGCTATTTGCAGGGCATACTTCTTGAAGTACATGCCTGCCAAGTGACTGTGGTCATATGTTTAATATCTACTTGGTTTCAAGGATCCAATCATTTCCATACCCACTCTTCCGGGCCACATCCCCACAAGCTACATAATCAGCATACTATTAACTATGGATATTTCCCTGATCACCAATAGCATCTTTTCCTCTTCCTATACAATGTTTTCTACATGAAATTATAGAAATATTAGAACTTTAAACTTAGAAGAAAATTCTAAAATTATCTATGTATGTAGTGCTGTTCCATTTCAAAACCAGTTAGGTATGCACCATGCTAATAAATGTTTAGCAGTCAGCTTTCTTGGGGAAAAATAACAAACCCCAATTTAAAGCATTTGGCAATTTCTATGGTGCAAATACTTTCCCCACGGCCAGTTTCAATCCCCAACATGATGGCTTCACTGAATGTGGTGTCATTTCCACCACGCAGAGACAATACACCTAAATGACCTCAAGAGCATAGATAATAGTAAGATACTTACAAGTGATGAGTTCTGTACACTTATTGCCTTTGTTTTTTAATAGAGTTTGATTTCACATTTATATAATTTAATTTTTATTACTGGCTGTGTTTAATAACAGGCTTGCAAAGTTCCTAAAAATTTAACAAGTAGCTCTCATCAGCTTGTATGAGCTAGCTCCAGTACACCACTAGGCAATAAAAATGTTATTACTGGTTGCAGATGAGGAAGTGGATACTCAAAAGAGGTAAATAAAATGAACATGTACTGGTCAACTATTTGAGATCATGAGTGGTGTTGAAAACAATAAATTATAACTCAAATAACCCTTAAAACAACTCAATGAGTCCAGAAGTATTATTCCCATTTTACAAATGCAAAAACAGAATTTTTCAAAAGTCACAATGCTATTAGGTGACAAAACCTGAATTAGAGCTCAGGTTCTCTAACTGTCCAGATTATCACTGCTGTTAATATTAATATCTCTTGCACTCTAGAGATTCAAATAAACTATGGAAGACCACCAAAGGCCATCAGATCAGATACTGTGAGATAAAGCAATGAACATGTGCCCTTTAAAACACTGTTTTTAGCGGTGAATATGGCCACAGATTTCAAAAAATATGTATGAACAGTGGATAATTATGACTACATTGATCTGATTTCAGAAATACAGATACTAGTTTTAAATGTTTAGTAACTAAAAAGATTAGGTAAAAATAAGACATAAGGAAGAATAGAAAGAAATATATCAGAGTATACTAGTTATAATATTGAAGAGTGTAATGTAATGATGGGGTAGAAAGTATAACTCTACAAAAATTATACTTAATGACTTTTTAACAACTCAGTGGTGTGAGAACCCATGGCTCAGTAGAGAGAAGAGACGGAAGATACAGATGTTCAATAAAACAGTGTCTAAGGTGAATTATTTATGTAGGATCAGAAACTTACTAACATTTGTATTGTATGTTGCTTTTAGTTGGATATCAACAACAACAAAGAGAAAACAACACACAACAAGCTAATCTCCATCAATACTCCATCAATAGATTTTTGCGGTTGTTTTGATGATTAATATATGCTGTTATCACATAATATTACTTAAAAAGGCCTAGTGAAAATGATCTAAGAAAATAAAGATAATAAATAGCAGTAAAAGAGTGTAATTATGATGAAGTTACCTTGTAATAACAAGGAAAATGGATTTTTATTTTTTTTTAAATCTTTACTGTATTTTTTTCCATCACCATTTAGTCCCCTTATACCTCCTCCACCCCCAGCCCAGAAAATGGATTTAGAAGTCAAAGACCCACCTTTTAGGAAGTCTCATTACTGAACTTCCATCATAATTCATTTTCTTCTTCTAAATCATATCACCAAAAGTGACGTTTGGAACAAACATCAAATTCAAACAGAGCTTTCTTTGCCTTTTCTTGTCCCTGTCATGGCAGCCTCAGAGGGAAGCACGGCCTTTGGAGTGATGCGCTGCCGGCCTGTTTCTAAGTGGGAAGCTCCCCGCCTTTCCTCAGGGCGCCAGGAGCTCTTTTGCACGTGGCCACTGGCATGAACCCTTCAGAAGGGGTTTGAAAGACTGGGCCTTGTCACTTGTGTCACCTCTCCACCCACTGACCTGACGCCTGACAATCGCTGAAAAGTGAAAGTAACAAGTGGCTATCACCTACTGTCTCAGGGATCTCCCATAAGGGCAAAGCCTGAATACGGAGCTGAGCATCCTCCATCACACTCCCAACTTAGAGAAAGCAGAACCCAGTAAAACTAAAACTGCTAAGTGAATTATGTACAAAGTGTATAAACTAGGAAAAGGAGGTACCACAAGCTAAAGAATGCAAAAACCCAAGAAGATAGATTACATAGATTTTTATCTTGATGTGTTTCTAGTATCTTTATACATGGCCTTTTTGTTTCACTAATACATTGTATACTTGTGTCTAATATGTACACACATTAGATTCTTGCTCCAACAGTGTTCTAATTGCTCTACACTGTGGAATTCATTATAGGGCAGGCTCACTATGAATCTTATCCATGGACAGTTATTATTGGAAGGACAAGGAAACCTAATTAAAATGCTTTAACATTTAGCATAGTCCTTCACTGTGCATCTGTGACAATGCATGGATTAGATGTATATTACAGGGTTTATACTATTTTTACCTCTGCCTTTTAGGCCAAGATTCAGAAATCTAAGCCAGGGTAGCTAACTTCTGAGTTACTATCTGATGATTAACCCCCAAAACATCAAAGACACTTCTTCCCACAATTCCTTGCCTTATTCCATTTTCTGTCCTCTGCTTTCTTCACACTATTAAAATGTAATAGAGACCAGAGGGAAATGTATTGCTCTCTTTTTAAGCATGTTTTATATATTTGTCTAAGTGTTTAGGCATTGTAGTAATGAGCGCTTCCAAAGAAACTAGAGATGAAGTGAGGCACCTACATCAATGTTCAGAATAGCAGAACCATTATTACTTTGCTTGGGGAAGGAGTCTGGTACATGAGTGTATGGTTGGGGGGCCAGAAGAGGGCCATGAATCCGACTGGGCTGGGTGCAAGCCTCTAGTCTACTTCTCGTTGTGTCTGTGAACCTTGAGCTAGTTACCTAACTCTCTGTGCCTCAGTTTCCTCACCTTTAAAATGGAGATAAGAGTACTCAATCCATTAATTCTTACTAAGATCAAATGAATTGAAATAAGTAAAGTGCTTTATTAAGTGAATGATAAATATTAACTAATTATATATTACATCATGTTTAAATACCTTCTTTTAGCCAACTGTATAGAACAAAAGAATATACAGTTTTTCCTACCAAATAATTATGAAGATTAGATAAATATTTATTAATTTAGTGAAGTTGACATCCACCCGAATAACTGTGACACTACATAGTTCTGATTATTAATGACATTGGTTTATCATATGTTACATGTAATAACTATGGTAGACATGTTGGGATTAGGAAACTTTTCATTACATTTGTAGATGGTTCTTAGGGATGAACTTATCAGTATTTTGGTTATTTCAGTTTTGTAAAAAAAAAGCTTATTAAAACATGTGAAATATACCTTCTTCTTGGAAAAAAACAATATGGTATTAATATTATACCTTGAAAATTTTTTAGTATAAAATGTTTAGGACTTTTTTAATCTTTCCAATAGAAACATAAAAAAGTAATACATTTAAATTCTGTCAAAAACAAAAACCCACTTATTAAAAGTGCTCAATAAGTTCTAAAATGAAAAAAGCATTTTAGCCCTGGCTGGTATAGCTCAGTGGATTGAGCATGGGCTGCAAAACCAAAGGGTCACTGGTTCAGTTCCCAGTCAGGGCACATGACAGGGTTGCAGGCCAGGTCCCCAGTGGAACCATGTGAGAGGTAACCACACACTGATGTTTCTCTCTCTCTCTTTCTCCCTGCCTTCCCCTCTCTCTAAAAATAAATAAATAAAAATCTTTAAAAAAAAACCCAGAGCCAAAATTAGTTAAAAAAAAAAAGAAAATAGCATTTTTTTCTAATGTTACATGAAAGAAACTTGTCTGAAAAAGATAATTACTATATGGACCTAAATCTCACATTTTCTAGCATGGAGTAGGCATTTGATATGTTTTAAAAAATAAATGAAAACATACAGACATAAAGAGATCTAAGTTATATCCCTGATTCCAGAATTTAATACTTGTTACTATAATTTGAGCTTTAAAATGCCAATTTTAATTTAATATATAATGTTATGAGATGAATATACACAATACCAACAATTTATAAATTTGTATTGGATCCCCTTTTAAAACCATTAGACTTTAAGCTCCACGAGGATGGAGACGACCTCTCTGGTTTGCAGTGCTCTCCCAAGTGCCCCGCATAACATGGACAGACAGTGGGTGCCCAGCAAGTACACTTGCTGTAGCTGATGCTCTCTTACTGGGCTAGAGGAAATAGGCATTTGTCTTCACACCAAAAATAAAAGAAAAAGAAAAGAAGTCAGAAAGGACTAATGAGAATAATAATTTTGAGATATGTGTATGCTCTTTTTTCTCATTCCTTCTTGTATGAATATTGATTTTTGAGAGGGCACTGAATGCATAATTTAGTTATATTTTTGATTCCTGTTATTCTCTTGATCATTGAATATTAGAGTTTCAAAGCATTTACTCCACTCCAAGGGTGAATGTTAGGCAGTACCATTAATAAATACACAAGGCTAATAAAAATGCTTGGTTTAAAATTTTAAGTAGCATAGATGGTGGGTAGAAAATAGACAGGGGGAGGGCAAGAATAGTGTGGGAAATGTGGAAGCTAAAGAACTTATGACACACGGACATGAACTAAAGGGGGGGAATGTGGGTGGGAGAGGGTGTGCAGGGTGGAGGGGAATGATGGGGGAGAAAAGGGACAACTGTAATAGCATAATCAATAAAATATATTAAAAAATTTTTTTTCCAAAGATTTTTTTTTTTTACTTTACATTTAAGATAATTCACTCATCACTTGGATTATTTTAAGATTTTGATTTTTTTTGCTTCATAATAACAATAGCTATAACAATAACAACATACCTACCTACTGTTTATTAAGTGATTGCCATGTCCTGAGCACTTTGCATGTACTGCCAGGGTAGCTGTCAGAGCAATTGTACAACTAGACACAAGTTACCCCCTATTACAGTTGAGGAAACAGACAGAGAGAAACTGACTTACTCAAGTTCGTACATCAAGGGAGTGTCAAAACCAAGGTATAAGCCCAAGACATGTGTTTTCAACCCTCATCAGATAAACTCAAAGCCTTTATAAACGTTATAACTCATATCATAAAAATTATATACAAGTTACATACATAATATAGGATTAACACTTCAGTTCAATTAACCATTATTTAAGAACACTTTGACAAGGAGAAAATTCTGAGATGTCCTAAATTATATCACAGCAGGCAGGAAGGTGGAAGGGAGAGACAAGAGAAGTTAATCAGTTAACTGCAGGCTAAAACCAACAAAAGACGCTTTACATTCCTGAATGTGAGATGAAATTTTGCATTAACTTCCACGTGTCTATTTCCATAATTATCCAAATAGCCACCAGGTGCTCCCTCACTTGCTAACTCATGAACTTTCTGTACTGTTGCCCACAGTCAATCCCAAAGAGCCAATACTTCTTCTTTATGGACTGTGCACCTGTCCAAGAACTAGCCCCGCTTCACCTTCCCCAATCCCCTTCATCTATAGGCAGTGTAAATTGTTTCCAAACAACTTATGTCTTTCTTCCCCAAACAACGTGTAAAAGAATGCCACCAGCTCCGGGATGGTAGACATACCGTCTTCTCCATCTGGCCCCACTGCGAGTGGTTTAGGCTGCACGCCAAGGACCTGCTCCTTTTCTGGCTAGCATGTAGTCCAACAAATCCTTTCAGAAAAGCTTTCCACTGCAGAGATTTTTGTAACAATTTAAAAACAGCTTTCCCTTGAGGAAGTATAATCACAAACAATAAAGTTGCCAAGAATTTGGAAAAGAAATTTATAACCTTTTGTTTTTGTGTCAGTCATGGAAACAGAAAGTCCTCTAGGTATTTAAACAGAGGGGATTTAATACACAGGGAATTGGTTACAAGATGTTGGAAAGGCTGGAGATAAAAAAAAAAAAAAAGGCAGGTGATGCAGTTACTCAGAGATTAGTGACTACATGAAGTCACTTCCATATTGGGTATGGGAACAAAGGAGGAAATGCTGTTACCCAGAGCCCAAACTAACTGTGGCTAGGATTGCCAGAGCACCCATGGGTGCTGCAGGGTCATGGGGACCACAACAGTCACTACCCTGCAGAAAATCAGGAGCCCAGGTGATGATTGCCACCTGCCCCACCACAGCTTCCTGTAGGACCAGAACAAAGGCTGCCAGAGCTCACATTGCTCCTGCCACCCCGAAACCATCTTCTGCAGCAGGCAGCCCAGGGCCCACGTGCACTTACTGCTGCTGCCGCTGCTGTTTCCCAGGATGCTGCCAGAACAGAAAGGGAAGAAGGGCTTATCCTTTCCTGCCACCTTATGTGTCCTGCCCATGCCTCCCATTGACAGGACTAGGCTGCAGCCACATGGCAAGGGAGTCTGGGAAATAGAGATGTTAAGAGTGTAGTCCCCAGTGATACAAAGCAAAGACAGTCAATTTTTCACAGGCAATCCTTCATTGTAGCATTTAGTTTTAGAAGCAACAGAAGCCATTTAAAAATGGATATATATGTGTATGTGTGTGTATATGTGTGTGTGTGTGTGTGTGTGTATATAAAATGTTTCTATTTCTCAATACCAGCATAATAGTCCCCAACAATAGATTCCACTGTATTGAGTTTAAGAAGTAAGTCATTAAAGGGTATTCTGCATAGTCCACAGTCTCTGAGAGGGCTCTGAAGTTGGGCTTTCAGCATACTTGGTGACCAGATAAAACCCACACTATACCGAGGGGCTGCTTTAGCAAAGGCCTCTTGCCACCTTTGGGCACAGACACCATGCTGGGTGCTGCTGACACTGTACATTAAACATCAAAATCTCCTCTACTGTTTAAAATGAAGTACCTTCCACTGTCCATCCTCATCAAAAAAATGGATTCCTCATGGTGCCTAAGCCCTCACATTGCTCTCTTTGTAATCAAAATCCTGCATGTCTTTATCACAAATCTATCTTAGAGGGAGCCTGGGAAAAACAAGTTTTTGACTTCTACCTTGGGAGGTGGTACTCATTATGTCATTCGATCTTGGGATAAACTGTTGTTTACAAACTACCTGATACAATGACCATGATTGATTAACATTTGTTGAATACTTACTACATGCCAGCCACAGTTTTATTCACTTCCCAGATAGTCACAATACTATGAGGGAGCTATTATTATTACAACTTCCCTTTTACAAATGAGGATGCTGAGGCACAAAGGGGTATTTTCAATCAGCTCATGGATCTGTAGCTACTAAATGCCAGATCCAGGATTTGACCTTAGGATTTCTGGCTCCAAGTTTGAGCTCTTAACTACTTGACTACACTGTACATGGTAAATGCTCAATAATAATAGCTATTTATGTTCTTCATTTTCTTCTCCTCTGCTTCCTCCTCATCCTTCTCCTTCTTCAGCATGGGGCAGACAGAGGTGAGAGATCAGAAGGAACTGGAGAGGTGCCCAGAAACCAGGTCATGAAGGAGCCTGAAATCGTGTTGAAGAGTAAAGACTTCATCTTGGGCACCCAAGTGGCTCCCAGGCCCAGCATGACATTGGAATCACCTGGGCAGGAGATGTAGGCAGCGGAATTCAGATCTGAGTAACTCACCAAGTGTATAAAGAGGGAGAATAGAAGAGGATCAAACATAGAATTCTCTTTGTTATTGTTTCAAAACTCCTTTTGGTATGTATAGGAAGAAAAATCCAGGAAGCAGAATGAGAAGGACTAGTTAGAAAGGTGAGAGGAGAAACAAGGAAAAATATTATTTTAGAATCCAGGAGCGATCAGGTGAAGAGGGTGAGATTGGTCAGGAGCATCGAATACTGCAGGGATGTCAAGAAAGAGAATGAAAAACTGAACAACTGGCCTTTAAATGTATAAACTCCGTAGTGGTCACTGAAATTATCTGAGTAAGAGTAATTTCATTATTGTAGTGAAAGTAGCAGTAAATTGCAAAAGATTCAGGGATGCAAAGGAAGATGTAGAGAAAGGAAGCACAAACCACTCTTACAAGAAGGGTGACTGAGAAGGAAAGGAGTAAGAATGGGTCACGGGTAAGCTCTTCATTAAGATGGACCACATAATTACATGGTGCTGAAGGATCCAGTTGAGAAGTTGATGATACAGGAAAGAGAAGAAATAATCAGTGATATAAAGAACTTGAGTGATTGAGAGCAGATAGGATCTAAAGAATGGATGCAGGGACTAGACTTGGGTAGAAATTGCTTCCTCTAGGACATAAGAAAAGGATGGCACACTTTCAGATAAGTATATCTCAGTAGGGAAAGGAGTGTGAGAAAGATCTTTCCTGATAGATGTCCTCCTCCCCTACTGCCCTCCCTGCACCAATACCATGAACTATAAGGAAATATCTTTGAGGGAGAAGAGGGATATTTTGTCTAGAGAGAATGATGGCTGTGAGGGACTGCCACTGAAGGAAATGGAAGAAACTCCCAGCCAAAGGGTGGCTTAGTGGCCCCAGGAGCTTAGTTGAGATGAGAAGCAGTATATTTTTAGTATGATGTCTGTATTAGTTGTCAGGAGTCTGGGCAGAGGAGCGCAGAGGGTAAATGATAGGTTTAAGAAATGTTTTTAATTAGAAGGATTGGACCATAGGGGAATTGATTCTGAGAAGAAATTTGTTGAAATGATGTGCCATAAAATCTAGGCTGTATTGGAAGGAATTTGGATTGGGTTGGAGCATTGATGAAAACCTGCAAGAAAATTAAGGTAGTCAGAGCCTTGGAAATTTCAGTGAGTTTAGAAATAAGATGTACCAGGAGCAATGGAGTGGGATTTTTGGAAGGAGGAAGGCTGTGATCAGAAGGGCTATTTAAGCTGTTTCAGGCAACGTTGGTTCAGGATATAACCTGGGGAATGGGGCTACTGAAGAGAATCAAAGGTAAATGTTGCTGAAGAAGATAAGCTCAGAGTGGGGATGTCTCAGAAATATTTAGAGCTGTACCTTAAGAAACTAAAATTACTTTTAAAATAAAATTGTCATTTGTCCTGAGCCGTGAGGGTTTGTTTCTTTTCACAACTAAAGTGATGGGGAGATTACTTTGGTAAATCTCTGTTAGGTGTTCTTTAGGCAGCAGTGTTTGTGGTTGTTCTTAGTGGGGCAGTCTAACTGGTAAAACTAATAAATACAAAAATAAATTATGGCCCAAACAAGATAGAAGACATGATAGAGACTATGCCTCAGCTCAAGAACCAGGCAGATATTTTATTAGAGTTTTTTTATTTTTTAAAGAAAGGATGGAATTAAATAAAGTATGAATAAATAATACTTGGCTGTTCCCTTTGTTTTTTTTTTTTTTAAATTTCAGTTTCTGGCAAGGCATCTCCAAAAACTAGTCATACTTGGAAATGCATGCAGGACCACTCGGTGGCATGTTAAAACACACGTCAAAGGCAGAAATGAGGGAATTTTGGCTAAAGACAGATATCAGGACGCATGGGCCTAAGGAGAGGAGAGAAGAAGGTACTCACTTAATCACTGAACAAAGCTGCTGGCCTCGAGACCAACGCCACTAAAGGGGAACACATTTTCTTCCTCTCAGAAAAAAACTTCCTCCTTCTGTCCCTTATTTGCATTGCACCCCTGAACCTTATAATCTACTGGATTTAAACACTGGAAGAAATTTTCCTTTTATCCTTCTCACACCCCATAAGTCCTGCACGCATCACATAAGTTGTTGAGGCCTCTTAATAAATCCTTCATCACACTTCCAACAGCAGTCAGGTTCATGACACTCCACTGCTGGCAGTTAAAATATGAAGAGGGAGCAGGTCCCTTCTGCCTTAGCAGTCCTACTTATTGATGGCCACACGGGTTTCCTTGGAGATTGCTGCATCGCCATGGGAATGCTGATGTGAACTGGATTAGGGACTCTACTCTCACAAGGATTTGCTGTCTTCCAACCTTGCGGTGACATTCTGTTAAATACAATGCAACTATGCATTAAAAAAAAAAAAAAAACAAAGCAGCGAACAGGCTATATTTTATAAATTCAAAGTTTACAGGAACAGTAAGGCTCCTATATCCTAAAAAGTATTTGATACACATACATAAACATGTGCAATATCACACAGAAACTCTTTTTGAAAATTCCCACTTAAATATGAATATCTTTAATTCTCCTGTGTAGTCAAACCACAACACCAAAGTGGTACACCTTAATTAGCAATTAAACATCTCTGAGGTAGAGGTATGCCTTAATTAGCAATTAAACATCTCTTAAACATCGTTTTGTTCATGTCTTTTACTAACCCATATACAATGGCCTGTCCTCCGATTTGTTGAAGCCCTCGGTCAAACATTTGCCGTGATAACGTCTGTCAAAGTGGCGGGCCACAAAACTCTGGCACCGCATTCATCTCAAGGGCACTCCTGAGGAGGACAACTGATTTTGCCATTCTCATCCACTTTGTGGTATTTCAGGACAGACAGCTTAACCTTCTTTCTCTTACACTTATTCTTCTTGAGAGTGGCGTAAGACTTCCTCCTTTTCTTAGCAGCACCACAAAGTCTCGACACAAGACAAAGAGTGGACTCCTTTTGAACGCTATAGTCAGACAAAGTACGTCCATCTTCCAGTTGCTTGCTGGCAAGGATCAGTCTTTGCTGATCAGAAGGAATTCCTTCTTTATCCTGGATTTTGGCCTTTAAATTTTCTGTTTTATCCAAGGGTTCAACCTTGAGAGTGATGGTCTTCCCCATGAGGATTTTCACGACAATCTACATCTTGGTGGCATTTCCACTGCAGATGACAGACTGGAAAAACTAGAGTAGGTGAACTGGTGAAACAAATAAGCTCTGAAAATGTATAATGGAACAAACAAGAAAGTTTATTTCTTGCTCTTGTAAAATCCTAAATGGGTTTTCTTTGTCAATAGCTGGCTTTCTTTCAAGCTCCCAGGTTCTTTCCATCTGTGGCTCTACCATCTTTCTTCAGCATGTGGCTTCAAAGGTCTGCTTCAAACCAGTGAAGGGAAAATGAGTGTGAAGGATTGTTTGTACATGTAAGACTTTTTCAGGCATGGAAGTGGCACATAGGACTTTCAGTCATGTTCCAATGGCCACAGCTCAGTCATACGGGACATATACTCTCTGTGTCCGAAAAGATGAGACAGAAGGTAGGTGAACAGTTAGCAGTTTTCCCCACAATGTTATAACAACTGGATCTGTGTGGGAACACTTGCTCTCCTGCCCCCAGAATGGTGATGGGCGTGCATACGAGACCACTGACGGAACAGGTCAGACCTTTAAGTGAGCAGGAAGTCAAAGGTTACATTTAAGGAGAAATAGCTCCACTAGATATTCTAATAAAGTCTCCTTGTTGTCTAAAATACATTAAAAGGAAGTTTTCTTAAATAAACACACTATTTAATACAAAGTTGGCAAATTGACAGATTGAGATGTGGGCAGTAGCAGTTTGAAGTAACTAGGCAAGAAGCCCAGACTAAAGAGGTGAAGTCCAGGCAAAGATCCAAGAATGCCAGGGCAACGCTGGCATGAGAAATCAGAAAAGTTAATAGAAATCAAGAAGCCACAGAAAACTTGGAGCAGAGTAAAATTAGAGTCACTAACCTGAGACCTAACCCTACCATTTCCTATCTGACACAGGAAAGATGCTTAACCTGAGTTCGGTGTCCTTTTATTTGTAAATTTGGGGTAATAATATCTATTTCACAGTAATTGACTGAAGATTCAAATGAGATGATATGTGTGAAAATGCATGTACCCTGACAAAAGGAGAAAGAGGGCTAATTTAAAATCTATTTCTATTTTTATAAACTTAGGGTTTTGAAGAGTGCAATTTAGGAAGGAGGATTTGGAACCTGTTTTGTGCACGTCAGTCCCTAGTCATGAATCCGAAAAAGGAGACTGAGAAGAACTAGTTAGTGCGAAGGGCTGTCCTTTAGACCGGGGAAACGCAGGTTCAGTTTTCTTTACAACAGTTCTGTGTCCTGCATGCCTGTCTTCCTCCCTTTCTGTCTGCCTTTCCTCCCCCGCTCCTTTCTTCCTTCCTTCCCATCTAGTTTTTCTTCCTTTTTTTCTCTTTGTTCTTTTCTATTCCCATGTGGTTTCTTTGTTAGATGAGTCTGGATATTGAGGAGGGTATAACTCATTTCATGTATAAGGATTCCAAACAGGAGCTTGCTAAGGTTAGGTTTTAAGGATGGGATCAATAAAATAGAAAGGATGCAGTGCTCACAGATACTATTTGGTGTAATTCTGGGGGGAAAGTACACCCTTAAAATGATAATTCCCTTTGACCTGTATTGATTCTTCAAAGTATGTGCTGTAAGTAAATAAGCAGAGATATAATGGTCTTATGAACAAAGATGTTCATAATAGTTTTAATTATAGCAGTAAAAATTTGAAACAGGCTAATTGTTCAATATTAGACAAATAGAAAATTAAAGTATGTTATATCCACACTAGAATATGTAATTGTTTATGGAGTGTTCCAGTAAAATGAAGTGGTATGATAAAATAGCAAATGAGGTAAGCGGACTGCAAATTCAACCATGCCAAAGCGGCAGGCAGGGCAAGCCTAGGAGGAAATGCATGGTGATGGCGAGGGTTGTTTCCAACGAGTGGGTGAGTACTAGTGCTTTTTTCTTTCTTTCTACTTTTCTGTATTATCTACACTTTTATAATGCATCTGTATTTTTTAACTTAAAAATATAAAGTCAGGAGGGCAAGAACAGTGTGGGAAATGTAGAAGCTAAAGAACTTATGACACATGGACATGAACTAAAGGGGGGAAATGTGGGTGGGAGAGGGTATGCAGGGTGGAGGGGAATGATGGGGGAGAAATGGGACAACTGTAATAGCATAATCAATGAAATATATTAAAAAAAGAAAAAATATATAAAGTCAACTTTAGTTTCTAGGAAAGTTGTTAATACTAACTTTCCTCATTTTAGGCCAGTGCTATTGTACAAAGAGCTGGTGCAATTAACAGCAAAACAAGTTCATTTTGTGCATCATAATGTAAATAATGATTTTCAGAAGTGAATAGAACTATCTATTCAGATATCTAGGTATTCCGTACAATAAGTTATATGGGTTTAATATTACTAATCTCTGTCATAAGTGATAGTTTTGCTTCACAGGATTTAACTGCAAGAATAAAATGTAAATCGTTGGTGCAAATTTTTGGATCTCTGTCATTACAACAGCACAAATTCTGTGACTTTACTTGCAGCATTTGCATATATCACAAGCCTGTGTTAGAGTAAGTGTGAGACTGAACTTTTCTGCGATTTGATGAATCTTCTTAACCGCATCTCACCACTGATAACCATGGAAGCTGTGCTTTCTTTGTAGAATATGGTAATGGGGATTATACATAATGAAAATACTTGGGTAATCACTAATAGACATTGACAAACATTATAAACATCCTGACCCCTTAGATATTCCCAGGAGTGACTGGGTTCATTGCAATTCACATTGGGAGATGAAAGAAACTTCATGTAGTGTTGTTGAAATGTCCATTTAATTAGAAAATATTGACTTAGAGTGATGCTTTCAGAAGGTCCAGGGAAGACTTAAATGCATTGAGTCGTCACTACTAAGAAGAGATGAACAGATTATCGGGCAAAGAAGGTCATTAAAAGTTGGTCCAGAAAGTCAAAAGGAAGTGCTTGGAAATAATCACATGGTGTCAGATATTGTTAAAAACATAGGGACAGGTGGCCAAAGAATATCAAAGTGCTATTTTTTAAAAAAGGTAACCTAAAGCAAAATTTGTAAACCATTAAAAATGGATACAAAGAGTTCCTACCTTAATATTCACAACTTTATTTGAATTCATTGAAAAGTGTACCAGACCCCACAACCTAGTAAAATTGCATTCAGTATTAAAATTACAGTAGGCTAAACCATGAAGTTTATTCATAAGACTGAAAATGACAGATTTAGAATGGGTAAGAAAAATATACAACAGCTGACAAGGACAAAATATGTCCTGAGTCTGAATTTCCTACACATGCTAATGAAGGTGGAATCCAAGCCCATGAAGCATCATGGTGTATTTATGGTAACAGGAATTTGTAGGTGTCTGGCTTCAGGTGAACCTCTCTAACATTTGGCACAAATATTAGTCCAGGCAAAAAGCCGTATTTTATTTCCTTGCAGTGCTCTCATGATGAAATTGAAAATATTGATTTGTGATCAACACACTATAGATCAATCTAAACACATGAATTTTGTGCTTTGTTTTTATTTGAAGAACCTGGATCAGAGATTTCAACTTTGTTTTATGTTCAAAACCTCAAGTCAGTTTCTCAAATTTCAATGCATGTAAGAATTCCTTGTATTTCTTTTAAATTAAAATGCAGATTGAGGAATAAGCAAAATTAATCTTTCCTGAAGGCATTAAAAATAATGGCATTCTTTGCAGGGGTAATGACTGGGAGAGGCATGAGGGAATTTTCTGGGATAAGTAAAATGCAATCCATGTGTAAAATGTACTGACCACTACACTGAGGGATTCTGTAATTTATGAAATGGTATAATTCTGCAGTTATTATTTTTAAAAACAAATATAATAAAGTTTAAAAATGAAGATTCTTGGGTCATGCTACAGAAAAAAGTGCCCAAGGACTGCACCCATTGTAACAGGACTGGGCCCACTGTTGGCTGCGGTGAACTTGTTGACCAAATATCAGACATGAGTAACAGAAAAAGGGAGACAGATTTTAACTTTGCTTCTCATTATTATGAGTGCCCCTCCCCTACACCTATCTTTATAGCAAACAAAATCTCATCTGGTGCTTTCTACAGTAATTCAGCAACAATAATCTGCTAAAGGCATCCAAATTAGTTAAATCTTAAAAGTTTTATCTTTATATAGCTAATGGAACAGTAATTGAGTTATAATTCTTAGGATTGCATAGTTACTGTACTTAAGAACTAGCTTTCTTTTTTTAATTTTTATTTTAATTGTTCTTGTACAGTTTTCTGTCTTTTACTCCCATCCCAGCCCACCGCCCCAGTCCTCCCCACCTCCCTCCCATTTCCACCCCCTCCCCCAGTTTTTGTCCACGTGTCTTTTATACTTGTTGCTCTAAACCATCCCAGCTTTTTAAGATTACTTTCTCTCTCGTCCACTTACCTTCTTAAGCCCTGACGCAAAACAGAAACAGCTCTTTATTCACATTCTGACTGAAAGAATCTATTGGTTCAGACTTAACCTCACCAGAATGGAAGTATTTTCCCCACCAATTGTTACTTTAACTCAATCCTCTCATGTGGTTCACAGAATTCTTAAATAGGCCCGATCACCCCAGGTTTCTATTCCTTACAGACATGAGTTTATGTTCAGTCCCCAGAGAATATAGTTTGGGTAATTCTCACTGACAATAGTCTCCTCAAGTCTGTCACACTTCTTATTGCTCATCTGCAGAATGAACTTCTGGAGGAAAGCCACTGAAAATATTGCAAGTGACAAGTGGAACATTCTCCTAAGCTAAATGGAAAATGATCAGTCATGTCTCCCTGTTGCTGAGTTGTACACAGGGGAAATCATGTAATGTGTCAGGTTTACCTCGACAAATTCCACTTGTTAACTAACCATAACACCCCCAGCAATGAACAGGGAAGGGAAAGGAGAAAGAGTGACCCCAGAACTAACTTTTTATTTTCCCCAGTTAAGAACTCTTTTGCCTTCAGATGTTAAAACAGTCACTAATTCCTTCCAGTCTTTAACATGGTTTGGTACCTAGTCATAAAGCAAAAAGAAAAGATGCCAATTGAGATTAAAATCTCTCTGCACATAACAAGCACTCCCATTTTTGAGCAAACTGCAACCAGACTTCAGATGCCTGGGAGATAGCCTGGGCAGAACTGAGACAACACGAAGTAATGTTTTCGGTTGTCTAGCCAAGCTCATGATTGTCTAGCTGTTTGCTTATTCCCTGCCAAAATGGAAACATCAAAGTATCAACAGATACCAGAAACTAGCACTGCTTAAAAAAAAAAAAAAAAAAAAAAAAAAAGACATTCTCTTTAATTTGCTCATTTACTCAACAAATATTTATGGGATGTCTACCATTTGCCAGATATTGTTCTAGGCACCAGGGATACAACAATGAAGGGTAAAAAAGCTTTTCTCCCAGATTTTAAGTAAAATTAAAGAAATCTCAGGCGTGTTAGACTATGTTTTTATTATTGTTGTAATTATTGTACTTAGGAAGAAATGGAGGTGATTTCTAAACATGAGAATAGGAAAGTATGGTGCAGGGCTGTGGTATATAATCACCTGGAGGTTTCCCCAGGCCTTCCCCAGGAGCACCTGTTGAACTTTCTCAAACTCATTAGGCAAACCAGCCCCCAAAATAGAAAACTGGAGGCTCCTTCCCTTATGCCTCCTACAAGATCAGCTCAGTGTCCCTAAGGCCAGGCAGAACTCATTTAAAAAATTATTTTTCCATTGTTAAGTCTAAATTCCTCTCCCTTGGGGCCAAATATCTTTTAGAATAATATTTATTATATAAGTATGCATGTGAGCAATGACTTTTTTAGGACTTTTAAATTATTCTGCTACCACCATTACCTCCACAATGTGATAGTTAATGTGCAGTAGCGGGCATCACTGGAGAACATCTGACCAGGTCCACCTGGGACTGTTCTCTAGTCCCTTACTGGCTGAGATGAAGCGGTGTACAAGTGCATAAGGCCACAGAGGTATGGTCGCTACAAAAGTCATAACTTTCCCAAACTCAAGAAGCATGGACCATTACCCAAAACCTGAGTCACCCCATGCCAAATGCATTTCAGCATCTGCTGCAGGAAGATTTATAAGGAAACTTGGCAAATCTGTTGAACACAAATACAGCTGAATGGAGAATAAAGCCATCTGAAGCTTAATGAAGCCAAGAGGGTATTTAAATATACTAATAAAGAAGCTAATGGAGGGTGCCTTTGGAGCCTGACCAAACTACAAGAGAAAATTCAGGACAGCCACATCTGTACTTTGAAACTAAATGGTCAAACATAATCAATACTGTTGAACTAAAATAAATTTGCTACATTTTAATTTGTTTATAAAATACAAAGGAGGCATCTTTGTCAAATGCTTGAATTTTCTTAGGCAAATATGATGTCAGTAATAATGATGCAATGACTCACTTGTTCTATCGTCTTTGCTTGAAGTCCTCTAGTCCTCTATCATATTGCTTCCTCCTCCAATAAGCAATAATCACGATTCCTAAAGTCATCTTCCTAGTCAGCTATTTCTCCTTAATCTAGTGTGTTTCTTCACACATAAATATTCATGATAACTCCTTAGTAACTGTTTTATATTCTGTATTACTAAAATGCACCAAAGAGTCTTGCAAATCATGGATATTAAGGACCTAATCACACCCTATAGAATGCCACAGCTGGAAGGAACCTTGGGAATAATCTAGTATTTCTGATCTCTAGCCTCATTTTTCAACCATGCTGTGCTATTGAAAATTCGCAACAATAATAATAATGATTATTTATTGAGCACTTACTATGCTCAAGGCCTTTTACTAAAGACTTTACTTGAAATGTATCTTTAATCTTGTCCACAACTTCTGGGTTAGTTCTATAATTAACCTTATTTTGAAGGGAGAAAAATGGAACTTAGAGAGAATAAGTAATTTGTCCAAAGTTACATACCTGGTAAGCACCTGGGACAGCATTCAAACCCAAGTTAGATGTCAGAGCCTGAACTCTCAGCTACCGAGGGTGCCCTGTCAGGGCAGGCTGCTCTAGCAAGACAGAGAGAAATGGCCACAGGTCTAGTAAGAAGAGTATAACACCATTTTTATCATTAATGAAAATGCTCCTCACAGAAAGAACAGAACCAACAGGCAGAGACTGCCGCAGGCATTCTTTATATTTCAAGGTAAGTTGAATGATGGTAGAACAAGCACAGATGGCAATGAGTATTATTTTGATTCAGATCAAATAATAATTTGTGCTTTACTCTATTTTCATCAAAAGCAGAATGCAATATTTCCCTCAAGGTACATGACAGGAATATACCTCTAACTGGTTTCCTATCTAGGAAAAATTACTCTGTTTTTGAAGGGAGAACACAAATTTATTGCTTAAACAAATGAAAAAATGTCATATAAAATATACTAAAACACCTCCAAAAATCAACACAAAATAAAAGGGCAAAGAATTTCCAATTTCCATGAGAGTCACTTCTCAGAAAACTTATTTATGTAATTTAAGTTTGAACAAGTTGCACAGAATTACCAGTTTGGTAAATAGTCCTTAACACATTCACATACAATTAGGTATATTTTATTTTTTTATTATGTGACATACTGTAAATTGAATTACTCAACACGAGAATGAAATAGTTTGCAAAGAAATGGAATTATTTATTGATAATATGTATTTGTCTTTGATTCTTATTCTGAGTGTTAGGACCAGGAACACTTAGTAAATTCAAACAGAAACATATGTTGACTTCTCAACAGATGATTTGACATATAACGTTTTTTCCTTTTATAAAGTTTTCAATTTGTGTAACATACACATAGCTAAAAAAATCAAATAACCTTAAAATCCTTATAAAAACAAAATAATATTAGGTCCCACATTCCCCGTACTTCCCAGCTCTGCTTCCTAGGGGGAATTACTTTTAACTCTTGTATTTGCCTCTTCTGGTAGTTATTCCCAGATCTCCAAGTAATATGCTATTTGGCTGCTTCTTAACCTACCAATCTTAGACATCATCTATTAACTTACTCGTATCAGATGAGGGTGTGGTTCTCTCACATGCATGCACACCTCTCTTACTATCATCCTCCCAAAACAGTGATATCATAGCTTGTAATTAAAGTGCTAATGTATGCATTATTTACTGGAAGGCTAAGATGTATGCTTTGATTGCATTTATTTTCTTATACAGCTTTATTTCTTGAGTCTCTATTGTTTCCCTCTCCTGCATATTTGCCCATTTTCATATGTTGAGATTTTCAAGTGAGACATTATATCAAGCCCCTAATTTTTTGTTACCAGGGTCCCATTTCTTCTTGCTGTGAATTGGACTGGTTATGCCCTTGGCATCTGCACAGCTGTCTTCTTGGGGATTCATTTTTTGGATTTGCTTTTTCCTGTACTCTTTTTCTTAGCTTATGTCCTTATTGTATTGGACACACCTTCCAATAAGTCCCTAAGAAAGGGCATGCCAGAAATAGAGTATTCAGGATTTACATGACTGCATTAAAAAGAAAAATTCTACATGAGTGGTTGAGTATGAAATTTTAAGATAAAAATTAATTTTCACTCAAAACTGTGAGCAGCTAGTAATGTTGTTGGGAAGTCTATTGCCATTTGACTTTTCACTTCTTTGAAAATGATCTGTACTTTCTCTCTAGAGATATTTGAATCATCTCTTCATTCAAGAATTTCTGGAATTGAGAATTGTGTTCTTTGATGTAGGTATTTTCCCATTTAAAGAGCTGAAAAATCAGTGAGCCCCTCAAATCTGGACACTCCTGTTGTCCTTGATTATGGAAGATTTTTGTATGTTTACTCTTTGATTATTTCTTCTTCTCTGGACATCATAGATTAGTCTTCGGTCTTTTAGCTTCCTTTCTTATTTTGTCTTTGTCATTTTGTTGTGCATTATGGGACATTTCTTTGATATTATCTTTGAAGTTGTCTACTGAATTTAATATTTTGCCAATATCATTTTTAATTCCCAAGAACTCTTTTTTGTTCCCAATTGTTCCTTCTTTTATGTGTCTTAATTTTGTTTTATGTGTGGAATATGTTTTTTTATATCTCAAAGGATGCTAGTTGGAGTGTTTTCTCTTCCTTTCTTTTAACTTCTTTTCTGTTCTCTGAACTGTCTCTATTTTTTCCTAGGTCTTTTTATTTCTGTTTTGTCCCCTTTGCTTATTTTTCCCATTGTTTATGTTGGAAGATTTTTTTCAAATGTCTGAGTTTTTGTTGATTCCTCATATTTAAAAGTGAGTTAACTCAAAACTGATCTGGCTAGCTGACAGCCCAGCAGTGCTTTAAGAAGAGCAGACAGACAGCCATCCCCTTCATTAGAGGAAGATAAACTGTTTTGTTTCTGGAGCCATTCAGTTCCTCCAAATAACAGCCAGCTTTCTGCTTGGGAGTTTGATTTCTGATTGCAGTGATCTCCACTGCAAAAAATATCTGTTCAATTGTTTCAAACACGTATTTTCAATTGGCCCCATTATTTTTAGCTCTAGGTCTTACTTCCAACCATTCCAATCTCCCACTCCACTCTTGAGCCTCTCCCACATTCTAGGAGGCAAATCTGCTCTTTCCACATGATTTTCTTCTACATTCAATAAGCTTTCAGCTTCCTCTGCTGTATTTCATTAGCAACCGTTACTCTTTTTTCTTTTGTTCTCCAAACACTCATTGGAATTCTTGGTTCGTGAATGATGGTGACTATGCCATTCTTTTGATCACCGTAAGTTTCTAGAGAGGTTTTTCTTTTCCTGACATGTCAGTTAGTACAGTGAAGAGAGAGGACACAATTGTGTGTGGTCAGCCCACCATTTTGATGGTAAGTTAATGTAATGTTTCCCATTGATAACCATTATACTATTTTAAAGAGTTAGTCTTTAAAATTGTGTTCTCATATTTTAGCTAAAACTTTTCTGTTATACAGCTAGATATTGGAAATATCATGGCCTTCAAAGTTGAACAAACTAGTACTGGAATCCTGGTTTTGCTACTTATTAGTAATACAACACTAGAAAAGTCACTTAATCACTTTAAACTTCAGCCTTACAATAATTATAGATTTAACTTGAAGACATCTTGTAAGAATTAAATGAAATAAGGCATATAAAGTACACAGAACAGTGCCTGGCACATAGTAGGAACTCACTGTCCTTGTTATGTGTCTGTGTTAGCTGTTTGCTACTCTGAACAATTACTTGAACTCAAATACCAAATAGTCAGAGTCCTCAGTTTAAATGTCATTTATTTAGGGAAACCTCCCTGGTTTAAGATTGGGATAGAGGTGCCTTCTTTGTATTCTTACACATTACCTAAAAGGACACCTGCCACACTGTAGTGGAATTGCTCATTTAATTGTCTGCCTTCCCTGTTAGACTGTAAACTCCATGAGCACAGGAACCTGGCCTGTATCATTCACCTGCATCTCCAATGCCTGGAACTATGCTTGGCACAGCATTGGTGCTCAATAAGTACTTGCTGAGTGAATGAATAATTGTATTCCACTTTTAAAAAGCTGAATAATATTAACAGATTTTATGTAAATATAAAATGCTTTCTATGCTTGAAGTTTCTTCTGTAAGAATGAAAGATGACTTTTTAAGGAAGATAATGTAATAATTGTTAATAACAAATATGTACAAATTTAGAGGAATAGAATGATTGGATAACAAATCAGGAACTTATATGAAAATCAAATCCAATTAAAACAATTAACCTCTTCTTTCCCTTCTCTCTTCCCCCCATAATGGAGCATTGATGCTTTGTAGTTAAAGAAATGCAACAGTTCATTCAGAAATTGGTATTGGTTTTGATTTTGTTACTGCTTTAAAGTCAAGCTTCTGCTTAATGGCTCTGAAGTCTAATTCCTCAGTCAAAAAAAAAGTCTCTGGATGGTCTCAATTTGGTGGCAATGACAGAGACTATAAATAGACCCAACAAATGTGTTTCCATCAATCTGTTTGGAATGCTTTCTTCCTTAACTTCACCACTTGGATAGAGCTGCTATCATCAACTAAAGAGTCACAGCCTTACCGAAAGTGATCTATCAAGAATGCAACCTACCTGTTTAATTTACTTGTTGGATTGTCCTGGACACTCCCTTCAGTTCCAGGAGTAATTAGGAGAAATGGTATCCTTTTGCTGTTCCTGTCTATGAAGAAGGATGGGAGAGTCTGCTGGTCCTGAGTTAATGCCTCTAAACTATCCCCCAAATGTAAAATTTTGGATGATCAATCTATTTCAACCTATCAATCACAGAGCTGATGAATATTGTTATGGTAAGACTGGAAACCGTTCATCACACATTCTAGCACTGTATATAGTAGACTCATTAACAAGATGGGGGTTTGTTGTTGTTACTACTGTTACTACCCTTATTATTTTAAACCAAAAGTGATCTTAGTGATCATCATTCTAAACATTTCATTTTACAAATAAAGAAACTAAGGCCCAAAGAATTTAAGACTTATCCTAAGTCAATTTCAAACCTGGGAACAATACTGGGAACCAATGAAAATCTCACTGGACAGAAACGCTGACTTCTTACAAACAGATAAAACAGTTGTATTTGGGAATATTATCTTTGAATATTTATGATGATTCCAGTACCCCAAACTTAATGCATTAGTTTAGACCATGGTTAAAATGTTTGTTATCAAACATTTTACATATTCTTATGGGAATTAATTGAATATACAAGTTCTTACCTCCATTTGAAGTTTAAGATCCATTCTTCAGATAGAAAGAATAAAGAGTTATTGCTAAACAGCTATAAAACTACTAAAGAGTAGAGGATGTGTCTACTCTTATGTCTCTATTCTTCAAGATACAGAGGCCGCACTGGTACACAAAGCAAGTCCAGTTTTGGACTGATAAGTGGGGAAGAGGATGTGACATAATGAATTATAGTTTTCTTATAGTTGCATAATTTACAGCCTGTAGATGAATTTTGGGTAGACAGTGACCTAAAGACTCCCACCAATGAATCACACAACATATAACTTGTCAGGTCATCAAAGCACAATCTGTAATATATTCATCAATAGAGCTACTGTTTTCAATTCTGTAGCTAAAAGGTGGTCTTGGATTAAAGTTGGATTCCCTTAGTTCATTAAAATTATTTCTGTGTTACTAGTAGAGTGAGCTTGAATATCGCTTGCTTATGTGATTTGTTTCTTTCTTCAATTTTTAATCAAGGGCCTATCCATGACCAACATTTTTATGTAATCATAGTGTTTAAGAAATCAGTCATTCTTACTTGACCTAATGAGTGATTCTCCTCATAAGAAAGCTAAGCAAGGACATTAGTTTATGAATAGCTATTGCAGAATATTATCCCAAAGGTGGCAGAAAATCAATCACTTGATAAGAACACCAATTTGTACAGTGATTAGGCTACTCAGATGGACATAAGTGTTCATTTTTCAGTGCGATTGATGTGCTAAGGCTGAGCAACAAAGTCTCCTACTGTGTAGAATCTTGTTATCTTAGAGTTGATCCTCTTTTTGGTTTTCAAAAAGCTGAACCTAGTTAAAATTCTCTTGAAATTTTCACTTGTGAAGGTCTGTAAATAATTTCTATATCCTTTTTATTTGTTTTTTTTTTTTAATGAATGTACAGGAACATTTTATCTTGTCTTAGGTGAGTTAAAATTTACAAACAATATTCAGCTTTGATCTTCTTCATTTCTAACTCCATATTCTGAATGGATTGTTTCAGTGACAATTATATTGGTTGCAAAAAAACAAAACTCAGTAATAGAAGACGAAATAATTAGAGCAATTTATTGATGCAGAGACAGAAAAGACCACAGGTAGGGCAGGCTTCAGGCATAGCCCAGGAAGGCCTCCAAGCCCATGGTTCACATCTGCTCAGATTTGCCCTGCTCCATGTCAGTGTCATCTTTAGACTGGCCACTTCCCTGCTTTGCACAGGGCTTCCAACACCAATGAGGTCATTCATATTAACTGTGGGGTATGGGATAAGGAGGGTGGGGAAAATGGAGAAAACAGCATCTCCTCTCTACAAACAAACAAATAAGAGTCCGACCTCTGGTTTAATTGGGCCATCCTTTATCAGTCACACTGGCCAAGAACCATATTCTGACTGAATAAGGCTATGGTATCCATCTTTGCAGGGTTGAGTGGAGACATAGAATACATCTAATCTCATCCTAACCACAAATGGGGGAAAGGTAAAAAATGGATGTGTTGAGACAAACTCCGTTTTTTCTCCATTGAACTAGTAGGAACAAATTAATGGTGTATAATTTGCATTCTAAAATCTGAAAGATGTAAGGATAGAATTATCATATAATATGATGGTTCTCTCTTTTTTTCACTACAAAGAGAAAAACTAGACTCTGTCTCATTAATTATCATTATATTTTTATTGGGTCCAATTCAACTGACTAGAGTATAAGAGTGAGCCGTGACATGTAGTTGAGAACCGCTAGATTTTAGCTAGAGTAGCGCCTACCAGCTATATGTGGTATGAAACTGCTCTATTAGACATGGGCTATACCAAAAGAGAAACACAAAGTTCTGTTTAAAAAAAATAAAAAGCTTTGCTACTGTATCAGTCAGAGTTCTCTAGAGAAACAGAATTAATAGGACATGTATATCCAGAAAAATATTTATTATAAGATGTTGGCTCATATGAATACAGAGGCTAAGAAGCCCCATGAGCTGCTGCTGTCTGCAAGCTGGAGAATCAGGAAAGCCGATGTTGTAGACATGAGTCTGAGTCTGAAGGCCTGAGATCCAGGAGTGTTGAGGGCAGGAGATCAAGTGTCTCAGCTCAGTCAGTCACACAAAGTGATTTCAACCTACTTCTGTGTTTTTGCTCTATTCAGTCCCTCAACTGATTGGATGATGTGTGTCAATGTTGGGAAGAGCCATCTGCTTTATTCAGCCCACCAATTCAAATGCTAGTCTCTTCCAGAGACACCCTTACACCTGCATCCAGGTAATGTTTAACCAGATATCTGGGCATCTCTTGACCCAGTCAAGTTGACACAAAGTTAACCACCACAGTTAGGCATAGCATAGTGTATTGAGAGGAGCACAGGGTTTGAACTGGCATGCTCCATCAAGGACATGGCCATGACTGGTCAGGTCACTTCACTTGTCTGAGTTTTAGAGGCATAAAATACCCAACCTACCTAATGTGTAAGGAGTTGTTGAAAGCTTAAAAGAAAATTTATAGGAATATGTTTTTATACTATGAAGTACCATACAGATTTCAGTATTAATTGGAAGTTAAATATTCCAATATATTTATTGAAGAGTTGCTCTATAGACTGTAAGCTCATAGGGTAGGACACTGTTTCTTTATGAATATTCCTCCACTGTGTTTGTCTACCAGTAACTCTCTATTGAATAAATAAAGAATGACATGAAATTAAGGACGATAGAGTTGATTATGATAATTAGGGGAATATAAGTGGTTTTAAAGAAAATGATTAAGTTGAAGAAAGAAATTATGATTTTGGGTTAACGTTAGGAAAATACAAGGAAATGTTGAGTTTCTGAATTGGACTAATAATATGTCATCAAAATATTTAGTGTAACCTACATGCAAGTGGGCCATCCACTGTTTCCTTAAGAGTTTGCAGCTACAATTATTAGAAGATTTTTCCCCTTTGGGAAATCACCTCTAACTTTTAAAGAACCTCCAAGGGAAATAGGATTGGCTTTAAAGCTGAATTTTCTGGAAGGTATCTATATCTTTTAGCAAAAATACAGCAGTATCTCTACATTCTGTATGTGGCTAGGGGGTTTACACAATTGATGAAGTTCTTGTAAATCTCCAAAAGAAAAATAAAAATCTTCACTACTTCAAGTATGCTCTGTAGTCCTATAAAAATCAATGATACTTTTCACAGGAAATGTGGAGCTTTAAGCACATGTGTTTTCACTCTAAAACTTCTTTCTCTAAATAAACACAATTAGTTGTCACATGTTCCCAATTTATTATCATTTATCAACACTTAAAAATTTGCTGGGATGATCACATAAGAAGAAATAAAAGGTATCCAAATTGGAAAGGAAGAAGTAAAACTGTCTTTGAGACGACATGATACTATACATAGAGTTCCACCAAGAAACTACTAGAACTAATAAATGAATTCAGCAAAGAAGCAGGATATAAAATTAATATCTAGAAATCATTTGCATTTTTATATTCCAATAATGAACTATCAGAAAGGGAAGTTTAGAAAGCAATCTCATTCATGATTGCTTCAAAAAGAATAAAGAGACTAAATCTAACCAAAGGTATAAAAGACCTATACTTGGAAAATTATAAGACACAGAAGAAAGAAACTGAAGAAGATACAAATAAGTAGAAGCACTTACCATGTATTTATGGGCAGGAAGAATTAACATCATTAAAATGTCCAAGTTACCCAAAGCTTCTATAGATTTAATGCAATTCCTATCAAGACTCCAATGACATATTTCACAGAACTAGAATATTTCAAAAATTTATGTGAAACCACAAAAGGCCCCATATAACAACAGTAATCCTGAGAAGAACAAAGTTGGAAGAATCACACTAATTAATATCAAACTATACTATAAGGTCACAGTAATCAAAACAGCATGGTACTAGCATAAAAACAGACACATAGATAAATGGAGCAGAATAGAGAGCCCAGAAATAAATCTACACCTTTTTAGTCAATTAATATTTGACAGAGGAAGCAAGTACAGACAATAGGCTAAAGATAGTCTATTCAATAAATGGTGTTAGGAAAATTGAACAGATACATGCAGAAAAAATGAAACTGGATCACATTCTTACACCACACATAAGAATAAATTCAAAATGGATTACAGACTTAAATGTTAGACCTGAAAACATAAAAATCCTAGAAGAAAACATAGGCAGTGAAATCTTGGACATGGCTCACAGCAATATTTTATCAAATAACTCCTGAGGCAAGGGAAACAAAAGAAAAAATAAACTGGGACTACATCAAACAAAAAAATATTTGCACAGCAAAAGAAACCAAAACAAAAGAAAAAGACAACCCACTGAATAGGAGAATGTATTTGCCAATGATACATCTGATAAGGGATTAATATCCAAACTTTATAAAGAACTTGTGAAACTCGACACCAAAATCCCCCCCAAACAATCTAATTAAAAAATGGGTAAATAACCTGAATAGATAATTCTCCAAGGAGGACATACAGATGGGCAATAGACATGAAAAGATGCTCAACATCACTAATCATCAGAGAAACGCAAATTAAAACCATAGTGAGGTATCACCTCATACTGGTCAGAATGGCTATCATCAATAAATCAACAAACAACAAGAGCTGGTGAGGATGCAGAGAAAGGGGAACCCTTTCATACTGTTGGAGGGAGTGCAGACTGGGGTAGCTACCATGAAAAGCAGTGATACCTCAAAAAAGTAAAATGGATCTCTGCCTTTTGACTCAGCAATCCCACTTCTGGGAATATATCCAAAGCAACCCAAAACACTAACTCCAAAGAACATAGGCACCCCTGTGTTCATTGTGGTGTTATTTACAAACTATAGAGATGATCCCTGAAAATATAGGCTTTGTGGTGTTATTTACAATTGCCAAGAAATAGAAGCAGCCCAAGTGTCTATCAGTAGATGAGTGGATAAAGCAACTATGGGACATTTACACTTGGAATACTACTCAGTTGTAAAAAAAAAAAAAGACATTAATTTTACCCTTTGCAACAATGTAGATGGACCTGGAGAATATTATGCTAAGTGAAATAAGCCAGTGAGAGAAAGATAAATATTATATAATTTCACTCATGTAGAATCTAATGAACAAACTAAACTAACACAGAAAACAGAGATAGACTCATAGACAGAGAACAGGCTGTCAGTTCTGGGGTGGGGAGTGGTTAGGGGGTAGAGGGATTGAGCAAAAAGAAAATAGGACTCATGGACATGAACAACAGTGTGGTGATTACAGGTAGAGGTATAAGGGGGATAAATGGTAAAGGGAAAAATACAATAAAAATAAATTTAAAAAATGCACTAGGAGGTATGCAGAATGAACAATTAGATACTATTCCTGCTGAGTCAGAGGCAGGTGGGGAGTTTTCCCCACAAAACTCTCAGTGAAACAATCCTCTGTGTACCACAATAGATAACATACACACTGCAGCTATGAATCCTGCAAATTGTACTATTGGGAAGCAGCACTTTAACTGATGGCCTGATATTTCTAAAAGATAATGTCACCCTGACATTTTCAGTCTTTTAATATCCTTTTATTGAGTCCCTTTCGTATCATCCTAGAGCTGGAGCCACTTGAGCTAGAAGAGCTGAAATGCGATTCTGTTGTTTGTCACGCTGTGAGTTGCCTAGCCAGCGGGGCTACCACCATGTAACATCCCAAGTTCTTAGTGGGAGGCATCCTACTCTCTCCACCATGAGAACAAAGATGCCACTTGTGAAATAAGAAAATGTTCCTTCTGCCCTGCTCTATTTTCAGGGAAGGAATGTTTGCTATTGGGTGTCTTCCTGGGTTGAGCTGCCATGCTCATTCAATGTCACCCTAGAACTAACAGAAGGCTGCAATGGCCCTCAAGCTCACAGACTCAGATGGGTATTCCTGGCTAAGATTGTGTATGTGTGTATCTGGCAAGTTTGTATAAAAAATACATATATAATATAGAGAGTAATCTAGCTTATTATAGAGAGCATTATGTCCAAAGCTGAAAATCATCTGTATACAAGAAACAACACCATCAAACAAAAGATTAAACATTTTACTTGGCCATTTTTTTCCATGTCATTATAGTAACTAGTCTACGGCTAGTGACCCGTATCTCAATGTCACAAGCATCTCTTTGTCATAGGTCTCTCTTATTTTCCTCCCTTTTGATAGAGAGATAAATAGATAGGTGGGCAGTGCATCAGTCAGGGATCTCCAGAGAAACAGAACCAATAGGATGCATATGAATGTGTGTATATGTGTTTGTGCATTTTGTTCTAGGCCATGACTAAAGTCTTTGTTTTATTCTTTGCCATAAAAAAATTCTTCCCATTATTTAAGCAAGAGTAAGTCACTATTACTGTCAAAAATTTGGAACATATAGAAAAGTATAAAGGGAAAATAACAATCACTCCTGATAGTAACTAATTCAAAATAACAAATAACCTTTATACTTTGGGAAGTTTCAAACATACACAAAAATAAAAAGATTAGTATAGTCACCCTCCAAATCCCCATCATCCAGATTCCTTAATACCAACTCCTGGCCAAGCTTAAAGAGATTTATTTTAAGGAATTGGCTTATGTGATTAGGGAGGTTGGAAAGTCCAAATCTGCTGTATGGGTCAGCAGGCTTGAGACCCAGGAGAGCCGATGTGGCAGATAAAGTCTGAAGGAAGTCTGCTTGGAGAAGTCCCTCTAGCTCCAGGCGGCAGATCTTTTTGTTCTATTCAGGCCTTCAACTGATTGAACAAGGCCCACCTACTAATAGAGGGCAATGCTTATTCAAAATTCACCAATTTAGATGTTAATCTCTTTCAAAAGCATCCTCTTAAATTGACACATAAAATTAACCAGCATGGGTTTATCTTTTCAAAAGATTTTATTTACTTATAATTTTTAGAGAGACGGGAAGGAAGGGAGAGAGGGAGAGAAACATCAATTGGTTGCTTCTGGAACACCCCTTCTGGGCACTAAAACTGCAATCCAGGCATGTGCCCTGACAGGGAATCGAACTGATGACCTTTCACTTTGTGGTATGATGTCCAACCAACTGACCCACGCCAGTCAGGGCAACCATCAAAGATTTAGATAGTCCTACATCTATTTCTTTACCCATCTATGCCTCTATATATGGATAGACAGATATAGTTTTTTGTTCTCCCTCTTTCTCTTTTGTTTTCATCAATCAAACCTGAATCTAGATTGCAGCCTCCCAAATTATGTGTGACTGTGGCATGTTATTGAACCCCCATAAGGGTCAAGTTCCTCATTTATACAATGGAGATATCATACCTTTTCCTTAAGGTCATTTTAGGTAGATGAGGTAAAAAAGATAATATATATGAAGACCTGGTACTATGCCTGACACTAAGTAAATACTGAAGAAATGGAAACTGTTATCCATGTATTCAAACCAATATTTATATACCTCAGCTCTTTCCACTTCTCTACCACTTCAGTCAGACAACTCTGACACATCTTGTCTGGACTAGTCAAACAGCCTTGTAAATTATCTTCCCACTTAACCCTGGAAGTGGTCAGGGAAAGGCTTGATATTTGAGTAAAGCATGGATATATCTGGTAAAAAGGGGAAAAAAAGTATTTTGGTGGGAAATGAAAGGAGCAGAAAGGCCAAAAGAACATCTAAACAGCAAGGGTGTTCAGGATGGAAATCCAGTTCCTTAACTTTTGAAAAATGGCCTCCCTTTTATTCTGCCCAACAATGTGAACACATTCTTGGTTAAAAAAAATTTTTGACACGATGAAAGTGAAATGTGTAATTCCTTTCATCCTTAATGCCTGCCTGAAACAGAACATGCGAATTGACCTATGGAAGGAAAGCATCAGTTGCAAGCAGAGCCCTCCCAGGAGAGAGGGCATGCTGGGCTCTCCGCTGCTTCTGCTATCAAAGTCAAATGCAGACTTTTTAAATATTAAAGATTAATTTTGCCGTTGAGTTCTCTTCCATCAAGCAGTCGCATTTTACGGTTTAGTTTAAATAGTACTCAATCCTTTCTGCACGAACCTTTGGGATCTTTAGGTCCTTGGTGAATAAAAGAGATACACCAAGGCTTAGTAACTCCAAATCTGGCATTTTAATATCTTGACATAAAAAGACAGCAGTTCTGGTCAAATAGAGACCTTTAAGTCAATTGCACAAGATCAAGAAAGCCAGCACAACACTGCCTGTGAGCTGTAAAGGAGACTGCGGAACCCATAACCCGCACCTTTGCCTGCACAAAACCAATCAGGTTAAGTTGGTTTTTCAGTAATGTGTCTATATTTTCTTAATCTGTTAGTTTGAGTCTTCCATTGACTTCAACTCTGACAAAATGCAAAAATTAGATTTTTCTTACATTGGCAGTATATAAACAAGCAGCTTTAACATGGCAATTAGCTGTTTTGTTTGTCCTTCCTTTCTTAGCTGCCCTTGAAGTGTTTAAAGTTTAAGCTGTCTTTGCCCTCTATGAAAAGGGGAACTGGCTTTGATTGATTAAAGCTCTGGGTTTGATGGTAAGAAGAATTTTTCTCCCCAGAGGACTTAAAAGAAAAAGAATTTGTATCTATAGACAAAATGTTTTTTTTTTTTTGTTTTTTTTTTTAAAGCAGACAGGAAAAAGGAGGGTTTCTCTCAGGCAAGAAAATACTACCTGGGGCGGCAGGGTGCGGGGGGTGGGGGAAGGGGAGCAATGAGAGAAGTGGAGAGTTGCAACACCCTAGAGTAGAGAGGGCTGTGAGAAACTTCTACGTAGAAGGCCCTATGGGCAGCACAGCTGGGACTCCTGCACCTCAAGTAGGGCATGAAGCCACAAAGGACACCATGAGGGGCAATGTTCAAAGGCTCACAAATGTGGAGGGAGGGAGTCATCATCCTTAGCATCCCTTCTTTCTTGCAAGAGGAGACAGTCTGCCAGGGACTTTGTTTTTCTTCTCATTGTGTGTCATCACCTCTACAGAAGCCACCCACCAAGACAAGCTGCTACCCTAGACACTATGAGACCTTACTCTGTGGGGGCAGCTTCCCTCTCAACACCTTAGGGCATCTACACAACAAGAGAATTTAGATGGAGCAACTCCAGACCCTATGAGCTAGGACAGAGGGTAATGATGCCTCCTTTGTAGAGCTTATTCAGAGATTTGCTGTGGTCCTATGTAAGTTAGTATAAATTGTTTAATAAACCCTATTGGGGCAGCACTCTGCAACTGGGACTTTCTTTACTATGTTTCTCTCAGAGGAAAGAGTTTAATAATCATTCTCAGTGAACCTCTGAATGTAATGTTGCAATATTTAGTACCCAGAGTCTTGAAAAGAATGAATCACTTATTTTGCTTT
Source organism: Glossophaga mutica (assembly GCA_039655065.1). Lineage (NCBI taxonomy): Eukaryota > Metazoa > Chordata > Mammalia > Chiroptera > Phyllostomidae > Glossophaga > Glossophaga mutica. Next base: position 149,172,726 of record CM077306.1, read on the forward strand.
AGAATTTTTTTCAGAGGAAAAACAGCATCTTTCTTCAACCCCCTAACTTCTCTCTGTTCAATTAGCAAGAAACCCAACCATGGGGAGTGGATCTCCAGAACTGATTATAAATCAGTGTCACTGTTTTGATGGTTTCCAAGAGAAACTGCACCAAGATACAGAAGACAACTATTGGCGCCAGAGTCCATTTCAGACACATTCCATCACAGCCCCGACAGTTTCCTCTTTGACCACTTTGTAATGGAAAGGCAGCATTGGGCCGTACTCTTCACTGATGTATTACCCAGGACAGAGTCACACCCACCCAACCCTCTAACTCAGGTTGAGATATTTTCAGATAATAGGGCAGATTCTGCCACATGTTCTCATCTCCCTTGGGAATGCAGTATATTTCCTGCTTCCTTGAAATGCCATATAATTATCATTCTCAAAAGAGCTATCTTATATTTATGTTTATGCTTTCCATGTATTTATTGCCCACCTATACCATTCCCTATATATCAATATACACATATATAGCTGTCAATTTTTCATAAAAATCATGAAAAAATTAGGATCTTCCCATTCAGAGTAACTAGTCTCACAAAGCTTTTCTTTGTCCAATTTATTTGTTTTGCGAATATGCAAAAACAAAACAAAACATATCACTGTGTCTGCAATAGGTTTGCCATGCTTTAGTTTAACACAAACAATCAAGTATTATAAGCTTCCTTCAAATCTAGAGGTGAACTTGCTCAAATAATCTGAGTCCTGTTGCCGCCACCTTTCCATTTTCTGTTAAGAGCATGATGTGTACGGTTTCCCCACCCCTGCCTCTGACAGGCTGGCACATAAAAACCTACAAAGAGCTGCAGGCAGTTGACTACAAAGACATTCTTCCCCCAATTTATTGATCCCACTGCAATTTGGTTGTCTCTATGCTTGCTTCTCCTTGGAAATTGCTCTTGCTAAGATTACTCATGACCTTGCAAAGTCAATCCAGTGAACACCCATCCCTACTGTACTTGGCATCTCCCTTATATTCTTTTTCTTCTCATTTGACACACTCTCCCTAACAAGCTTACAATTCCTCAATCTGTACTTCCCGTTCCAACAGCCTCCTAAATGTCTCTTGGTGGTGGAGGAGAGGGGTCCCACAGGCATTTCCAGTTCAATGTGGCCTAACCATGTTTGGATATTCTTCAGCCTTCTTTCCTTATAAACCTGCTCTCCTTGGATTCCCAGCCTTGGTGACTGTCTCTTGGTGGAATGAGAAAGGCCGAAAGAGGGGAGAAGGGGCTCGCAGGGCCAGGAATGAGCCGGGCGAGAAGTTTATCAAGGTCAAGGGATGTGCGAACAGCTAACAGCCAAGTGGACTCTGTGGGCCAGAGAAAGTCTGATTGGATGCTAGAACCAGAAAGACACAAAGCCAGGAGCCTGAGGGCCAGAGAGAATGAGAGCAAAATAGAAAAATTGAAGAAAACTGTTTGAAAAAGGCACAGTGAGACAGGCCCTTTCGTACTAGAATAGTATGTAGGTAGGGGAAGGAAAGTCAGTATTTTACAAAACACTTTCACACTCATTTCTTTTGACAATAACTTTGTCACAGAGATGAGGAACTGAGTAACATACCCCACGTCACAGAACTGGAAAGTGAGGGAGTCTGGTCTCACACCCAGGCCACTGACTTCAGGTCCTGTCATGTGCTGTGCCGGCACGCCTTCCAAGTTTAGGCCAGTTCAAACGAAGGTGGCAACAACTGCAACCTCTAAATGACACTGATATTTCAACCGCAGTTGTACCTCTGCTCTCTTCCACCTCTACTTGAGATTCTGAGGCCAAGAGAAGACAAGCCTTTTTTTTTTTTTTTTTAGTAGGCTCTTGCAATTTCCCAGTAACACTTATCATTTTAGAACATGATAGGCTATAACTCTAGAATGCAGTATTTGCAAATTGGAAGTTTAACAAAATGGAACAAAAAATAAATACTGAATGAAGTACCAGTTTCAAAAATCAAATTACAAATTATGTGCAAAATAATCACCAATATTTCCCCTGACAGATGCTTAGGAAGGCAAATATAATCTCACTGTTCTTCTGCATTTCATGAATTACCATAATGTAAGGTTCACAACGTGCTCATGAAGGCAGGGATCTTCAGATGAACTGGCCACTGGGCCCTCGAGTCACTGAGAATTGTAGCAGCAGGGGGTGAGAGTTTGTGTAATGAACAATTCTGACTGGATTTTTTCCTTGCTTTTGGAGGAAAATTGATCTTCTAAACAAATGTTTAAAGTTAAATTATATTTCCTTATATGCAAAATATACTTTAAAATTCTTTAAAATTGTTTTTCAACTTTACAGAGCCAATGGAAAATAGGAAAAACAAAAACAAAATGAATCACATACAACAATGCCATTACACAAATATAATAATTATCTTTTTTTGTGCATATTCTCTTCCTGTGTTTTTTTCATATGCATATTATTTTATGTGGTGGTAATATACAGGGTGAGGCAAAAGTAGGTTTACAGTTATGAGTATGCAAAACAGAGAGTTTATTCTTGTGTTATTATTTACTCATTATTGTATTATTCTCAATATGAACAGCTGTAAACCTATTTTTGTCCCAACCTGTATGATTCCATTTCATATTTCATAGCTTATTAAATCATTTTCTTATTTTGCATTTAGATTCCTTCTGATTTTTCTATTAAACATTGCCTTTTTAAAATGCTTAACAGATATAGAATATATTATTTTCTGAGGGGAGGAGATATCATCCTTATGTATTGTGAACAAATATAAACCCACATTCACTTATGACTCGATTTTTGGATGCCTACACTAACCTCTGGCCTCCAATTTGGTTAAATACATGTTCCCACCACTGAGTGTCATTAAGCCTGAAATGGCTCTGCTCTAAAAGTCCTTGAGTTAAGTGTTATACACACAAAAATGGTAACACCTGTAACTGTAATATAATGCATCCCCATGTGTCCCTCTATTTGTGTGAAAACAAGGACAGATCAGTTTCTAAAACCCGAGTGTTTATCTCAGTATAGCTCAGTGGTGATGATCCTCACTTTGAAGTCAAGCTGACCTGTGTTTAAGCTATGATTTGACTCCATACAGCTATGGAGCAGCTGCCTTGTTCAACTCCAGCAACACGTCCGCATCAGAATCTATACGAATGGTGCCCCCTGGAGCAGGGCAGCGTAAAGCCACTTAGACCTCAGTGGAAATGTACTCAATGGAGTTGTAAAAGGTAGCTAGCTCCCCAGGCTTTGGGTAAGTTATTTAATTCTGAGTCTTAGCTTCCAAACTTGTAAAACTGGGGAGTTACAGTATTATCTAATTTGTTGGTTTGTGGCAAAAATTACAGGGGAGTAATTTTAAATATAAAATTATTATATTGCAATAAAGTAATGTTTAGCATAATGCTTGAATGTAGTAAGATATCAATACATGTTAACTCCTATTACAACTTTTTCAAAAATGTATACTTTTCAAAAGAAGTACTTGGAAAGATTAAGTTACTTTGCATGTTTTTACATCATATGGCTAGTTTCTGTTCTCAATTACTACATCAGTCTACTCAGAATGGAAGAACCACATGAAAAAGAATAGAAAAGAATAACCTTGTACTCATATTCTCCATTCCTGAGCTTGAAGGATGATCTGATTTTATCTTAAACTGGAGTCACTAATCTGTTACTAACTCCCTGAACTAAACTGCTTGTAATTCAAAGGATCTTGAGAAATCAGCTATGGGAATCTCTTTTAGCTTGGACGGAATTCAGTGAGGCCACAGCCACAGCAGGGACTCCTTAGCTAAGGAAACAGGACTAGGGGCTGGGAGAGAAAGAAGACGTTCAGAGCTGATCTAGTTGAGAACGCTGTGAGAAGGGTCAGGAGCGGTCAGAGAAATAGGGGTGAGAACAGTTCTGAGAGTCTATGGAGAAGTTATCCGTAAATTGAATAAACACTACTGAATGCCACTACGCTAATACTTGGGAATGGTGAAGGGAATGAATGTGAGTGTTATCATTATTCTCATGAGGCTTATCTACATGTGTTCGGATCTTGGGCATGGGATGAGGGCAGACTGAGTAAGAGTAAAGAGTGTCACTAGAATAGACATGGACCTGAAGTTCCAGTCCAATTACAGATCCTGGAGCCAACTCAGATGCTTCCTAAAGCAGTTAGAGATTTCCAAGGTTACACAGCATAATTTCTCTAGTGGCTCATAGATCAGGAGTAAAGGAGAACCCCTATAAGGTCAACCAACATGTCTTCCCTTGCTGCCTCTTATTCCAACCCTACAGGGATTGGGGATAGATCCAACTATTTGATGACTAAACAGAGTAATTGAGGTGGTAGAGGGGGCACATAAAAGAGCTGCCCAGTTGGAGACAGCCTAACCTGTGCTGGACTCCCTCTAGGAACCAGTCTATAATGAATCAAGTTCAACTTTCACACTTGCAAATTGAGAGCAATATGTTCAAGAAGAGAAAAAGGAATCTGAAAGTGGACAATATGCTGCAAATTAAGAGATATTTTGGATCTGAACTCTTCTCCACAGGATGACAGTTTAATCACACTGATTCCTCAGCATAAAATGCAGTTTTGTCAGATAGATTTGAATCATAATTTATTTTAACCATCCTATTGCAGTTCTGAGACGAAAGACAGCCAGCTCTGTTGGAGAAAACTCCATTTGTCCTTTATGTTGTCAAAATGTTCTTGTCTCAGGTGAGAAGCCCCAATAACCTGCACAAATTTCTTTGTAAATTACTTATGTTTCAGATGTTGCATATACCACTTCATGTTTCCTTTCATGTTTAAGTTTGTAGGACATGACTCATGTCATACTTCCAGAAGGCTGAAGCTAAGTGAACATACTTCAATATAGTAACATTCAAGGCTGCAATTAATTTCACAAGCTTCATTTAAAGAAGGTATAAAGCAGAACAATAATTCACTCTAAAGTCATTGGTTCAGGCCCTCAAAGTCATTTCTCATGTGAGTGACTAAGAGGATTGTTTTTGCAGGAGAAATAAACATATACACATGACATTTACAATACTAATGCAATATGTTCAACTTCTCTACGAAGAGAAGAATTTTTTTACAAGAAAATTCAATTAACTGTTTATTCAAATGAGATGAAGACTATTTCCATCTGTAGTAAATCTACAATGCTCTTGTGTGAAAATATTTATATCTCAAGAATTTAAGACATGTAAGTATAGAACAAATTCAACTCATATTGTTGATTTTCACCCCATATGTTAAAATATGCTACTGGAAGAAATTATGGAGCCCGATAATTGAATAACTGAGTGTTCCAGCTTCTATGTGGTTGCTTCCAGCCCTGGTAAGATAAGGAAAGTTTTTTAATTTAAAAAGTATACTCATTTGAGGGAAAAAAGAGGCCTCAGGTTGGTTTTATGAACTTCGCTCTCCATAGAAACCTTCCCATTCAAATAAAGTAATTGGAATTCATGAATTCAGATATGTGGTCAAATGCAGATGAAGACAAATAGCACATGAGCCATTCCGGGCAGGCAGATTCATGGGGGAAATTGGAAGCTGTCATCAGACAGGATAGATGGGGTAGTATGCTTCCTATCCAATTTGCTCACATTAGGTCTGCTTCTCTGGAGAGGCTGACGGTGGGGGTTCCATTTCCCCCCAAGTACGTATTAGCAGCTACAATGCCATTTTGATATGTCTGCTATAGATTCTGGACATGTTTTTATCTTTCTAAATAAAGAAATAGCTAAAGAGTCTCCATGTCATGTAGGGATATTAGTCCTCACTAGTGTGAATAATCACTACTTAATGTTAAATTATTCTTCAGATAAGTGGCACAAATTGTCTGCTGGGTGGCAGGTAGCTCGTGGGGTGCTGGGCAGACAGTCTCATCTACATGTTAAGTGGCATGATGGCACCTTCTATAACGTATGTCACTATGGTAGTTGGGTGGACAGAGTCTATTTTTATCTGTATTTTTTACATTCAAAAGAGCTTCAATTTCTAGAACAAGTTTCCAAGCACAGTCTCTGAGAATTACTCTTCCACTGCATTTGCTATGCTCATTTAACCAGGCTTATTCTTCACATCCATTTCCTTGTGTGGTAAACATTCAGGTTCCTATCCCAAATGTCATTGCATTTTTGATGAGTGTGCTAATCTGGGACAGGACTGGTTGAGGAATGGGTGTATAATACAGTACTGGCCCATGAAGTATGAGAAGTTTGCTGGTGTGGGTGAGAGGTGCTATTCCTAAAACATGTTTTTTTGATAAAATATTTTTAAGGTTCTCAAAACGAGGGGCTACTTAATTTGGGCATATTTCTTTCCCTCCCTCACTCCTCCTTCCCTCTGTCCCTCTCTCCTTCTCTCTACTTCTCTCTTCTCCCCTCTCCTATCCCTTGTCTCCTCTCCTTTCCCTTCTCTTCTCTTCCCTGTTTATTTATTTTTTAAAAAGAGTTCTTGACTTTTGAAGTGTGTTGACAGAAAAAGTGAAAAAAGCTAAAGCCCACATCTTTTTTTAAGTTCCTTTTCTCTCCCACTTTTTCAAGGCCTGAATCCTGTGATTAATTTTCTTTTTAACAACTCACACCATCACAGTTTAGACTTTGGGAAACTAAGGCTATTTAAGAGTTTGCAGGATGGTGATGTTTAACTATGAGGTGACAGGAAATTTGAAGCATCCTTCAGGGTTTAAATAATTTCGTTTTCATATGCAAACTTAACAGACAATTTTTTTCTTAAAGTAGATCCTTACGTTGGTTTCTCAGTTTAGCTCAACTTCAGATCCCTTAAGAGGAAAAACAAAAACAAACAAACAAAAAAACACTAGTTCCTGGAAAGGAGAAATTGTACCTTAATTTATGGTAGTGAGAAGCCAGAACCCAAAGCTCTAGTTTCTTGTTTCTGCATTTAACTAGTTACGGAGTCACAGCTAGTACTGCATCTGCAGGGCTAGGAATTTCTCAGACACATCCTAAAATTGACAACTCCGTGATTCCTTAGTCTAACTCGACTCCAGCAAGTCATGGGAGCAGTAAATTTTGAAGCTTCCTTTTAATTGTCAGCAGTGACAGATGGTTAAACCTTTGCTTCAAGAAGCTATGATCTTGCTAGACACTATTATCTCCTAAAGAAAAGTGAAGCTACCACAACTTACAGTCACATGCTGTGTGATGTTCCTCTGAACCACTGTGCATGTCTCAACGTCTCTGGAGGCAGAGTGATTTTTCACCTATTTTATTTTATCAATGCTATTTCAGAGAATTTAACAAATATTTAAAATTCAATATTAAAAAAGTCACATTTCACACTGTACTTATTTGCACCTCCACAAATTGTGAAACCATTAGAGTGTTTCATAAGTTGACAATTATGTCACTAAATAGTCTGATCTAATAGCCCTCAGATCAATAGTTCACAATATTTCCTTTCCTGTATAGCCATAGCTAATGCTTCTAGTGTCTATCAATTTAGCTGCAGGGCTACAGTGTCTCGTACAAACAAGAGGCCCCCGTAACTGACTGACACTCATCCGTCTGACCTACCACATAAGTCCAGAAAGACAGAGAGACCCATGTCTGTGCCCACACAGCCACATGTGCCACATGGATTCCAAACAGTTTTTAAAAATTCTTTTCATGACCTAGAAATCTCACTGTCTACAATACAATAGGTACTGGGGCACAGTACCTATTAGGGAAAGGAGAAATGCACATCGATATTCTAAAGCAGTCACACAAAAAATAATGATTGAAATGTTTAAGGACAAAAATCTCTCAGCATTTGTGGAAGACACTCAAGGGCAAAGCGTTCTGATAAACCTCATCTTGGGTGATCTGCCTTTCAGAGTACCAAAGCAGCATTTTTCCCTCTGCAACTGTTCCTTACTCTTTTATTTTATATATAATCATGAATATCATTGCATTATGTTGAAAACATTTTAAAAATTATCATGATCATTTATGCTTTTCTGCATCATATATAACTAGTATGCTGAAGCTTATTTCATATACTTATTTAATGAAGTGCAGCCCTTTGTAAGACACACCCACAATTATGCTCTGATGTTAATATGATGTTTTACTGGACTATGAAAATTTCACAGGATAATTATTTTTATTATGCCTATGTATAACCAAGACAAAAAATTTACTAAGATAATCAAAGACCTTAATCTTTATAACTAAGTGCTTGCTATTATTTTTATTCTCTTATACATTACTAAAGTATTCTTATGCTTATTGTTATTATGATAGTTATCAAGCTGTATTATAATTATGTGCTTTTATGTCTCCTCACTAAACTAGAAATATTTCATAGGCAAGAACTTTGTAGTATTTATTCAATATTCTAATCTCTGTGCATTACATGAGAGAAATAGATAATAGACAGACAGACAGACAGATACAGATTCTACCCTGTGATTTAATCCCTCAAACTAAAATGAATAATAATCAAATTTGTTACTTTAGATAATCACAGTTAAATAATGTCTTAAATAGAAAAAGCAAAACCTAGCAGGTATGTAGGGATAAAAGTAATAAACATTTTAAATACTGAAATAGATTCCTCAAGGGATCAATTTAAATTCACATAATTTGCTTATGAATGTTTATAGAACAGTGAAACTGGGGAACACAAGCAAAAAGGAGAAAGGAGGGACAACGTATTCTCTAATGGCTGTTGAAACTCATTAACTCATTACTATAAGTTGAAGACCATTAAGAACAAATGTGAAGACAGTATCACTATTCTGAGAGGGTTTCGAAAACATAGAAAGTACAACAATAACTAGAAGTTACCATAAACCTTATAAAATACAGAAATGTATAAACCTGGAACACTACAGTTGAAGGACAATTTCAGAACACTTTAATAATCTGCCAAGTTTAGGAAGAGAATCATCACTTTTTGTGTCAGTTGTGACAATATGGCTCCTACCTTGATAGTGAAGAGACAGATTTAGGTACTTGAGGACACAGAAAGAAATGACCTCAATCAAAGGGTTTTACTTGCACTTTCTTTTTTTCTCTATCAAATTCACTGCCCTTATAATAACCAGTTATTTCTGGCCCTGCTTTCCAGCCCTCTGCCCCAAACCAGGGACTCTTTCCTGGTGTTTGGGAGTGGACCACAAAGGAACACCAGTGCCTTACACCTGCAGCTCTGCAGACTTGACTCTTCCTACCAAAGGGAGGGATTATACTAACCCTTCTTATTCATCTTCCCAGGTAGAAATTATGGGTCTAAAGTAAAATGCAATTGCAAATGCCTTTTTCAACACATTGACTGCTCATTCGTTCAGAGTTATTGTTAGGCTTTAGAGCTTATTTCCTTAGTCCTACAGGTCATTCTTGTATGTCTGCTGTGTTGTGGAATAAAGGAATTCCTTGTTGGCATGAGGTTCTGGGGTAGTCTAGCTAGTTTCTTTGTACTTCTCCCTTAGACTCCACACCTGCATGACTTACACATGTCTGCCTCAGTATCTGGGCTCATTCTGTACTCCTAATCCAAAGGAGTATACCCCTTACTCTCCAGCTATCAAACTCCTACTACTGCATCCAGGCCCAGGTAACTCATTGCCTTTGTGAAGCTCTCTGGTCTACCCAAGCCCACAGGCATAACTCTTTCATCTGAACTGTGGTGCTGACTGTCAACAAAACTGGTATTTTCCAACACTGCTTTCATTATAAGGTGATTTCTCAATGTACGTCTTATTTTTCTCAGACAGGTTCGTAAAGATAAGGGCCATTTAAAAAAATTTTTTTGTTTTATTTCAAAATGCATACCTACTTAATACATCTTACAGGCAGTGCTAAATAAATACTTATTGATTGATCATTTAAACAGGGTAAAGAAGATATTATTATGAATACAACTAAGTAATGAAATACGGATTCAGATATAAAATGAATACATCTGCTTCAGGAATTTAAGATTGCCTGTGTGTGTGTCACAGCCAGAGGCAAAACTTTTATAACTTAAGCAATATGGCATGAACTCTTATGATATAAGATGCCAGCCCAGGTATTTCTTTTTACCAACGGTGGTTTGATTAGGCTTTCTTGAGCAATTTTTTCAAAGATTTTAATTTAAAGATGCTGTTCTTTTATCAATAATTAATGAGAAATAAAGTGTTCATTAATGATGCCCTTAATTAGGGTAATAACAAATTCTTACTTCATTCTACACACTAAGATACAGTTCAGATAGTTTTGCAGTTATTTTTTAAATTAGAAAGAAGGAATGAATATTTAAACAAACTGTGAGAAGATACTATCTAAATTTAAAACACCAGAAATTATTTTTAAAATCCTCTCAGACTTAGCTCTAATAATAATTTAAAAATTCTGCATGTGAATTTAAAATTTAACAAATTTAAAGTCCAATAATGAGCTAGAAAAAATTTTCTTACTAAATGTTACAAGAATTATCTATGACAATGGGTATTACATAGTGAAAAGAGTATGAACTTTGGAATGACAGACTAACTTGGAATGGAATTTGTTCATTACTAGTTGGGTGTCTTTGGGCTAGTTACTTAATTGCTCTGTGTTCCAGTTGTTTGCCCACTTTTCTACTGTCATTTTCTTGTTGATTTATGAAAGTTTTTTATATATTGTAAAGATGAGTCCTCTGTCAAATATATGTATTGCAAATGTCCTGTTAGATATATATTACACATTATCTTCTCCACTCTGTTACTTGCTATTTTCACTCAATAGTATCTTTTGATGAACAGATGTTCTCAGTCTTAATATAGCCCAACTCATTAATGTTTTCATGTGTAGTTGTTTTTGTGCCCTGTTTAGGAAATCTTCAACTACTCTGAGGTCATGAAGTTATTCTCCTTTGTTTTTTATTTAGAGGTTTTATTGTTTTACTTTTCATATTTATATTTATGATTCATCTCAGTTTTTACATATGGTGTGAGATAGGGAACTCGATTAATTAATTAGTTATACCAGAATGCCTGTGCTTTCATCATTGTACCTCAATGTCACTTTTTTCATAAATATAACAGTAGCATGTGTAGTTCTCTTTCAAAAGGTCATTTGTTTGTGTGCCAATATCATATGACATAGTTAATATAGTTTACAGTAAGTTTTGGCATCTGGGAGTGTAAATCCTTCAGCTTTGTTCCTCATTAAGATTATCTTGGCTTTTCTTGGCCCGTTACATTTCCTCATAAATTTCAGAATCAAATGTCAATTCTAAAAAAAAGACTCTACTGAGATTCTGACTGGTATTTTACTGAATCAACAACTCAGATTATAGGTAATTGGCATTTCCATAATAGTGATGCTTCCTATCCATGAACTTATTGTGTAGCTCTCCATTACTCAGGCCTTCCCATTTTCCCTTAGGAAAGCTTCAGCAGTGCTCCTTGCAGAGTTCTTATATATATTCATTTATATCTATTTCTAGGTATTTGATATTTATTGATGTATTGTACAATACATGGTATAGTTTTATTATATATATGTGTGTATATATATATATAATACATATAATTTTTTAAATTGACCTTCTAGTTAGTGACTTGCTAAGTTCATAAACTAATTCTACTAGATTTTCTATAGAACCTTTGGATATTTTATGTGCAAAACCATGTTGTCTGCTAATAATTATTTTTATTTCTTCCTTTTCAATACTTACAACTTTTATTTACCTTGCTTTATTTCATTGGCTAAGACATTCAGAACAAGATTAAATAGAAATGATGGTCCAAAACTTAGGGGGAAAGTTTTAATTACTTTTCTACTGTGTACCATAGTTGCTTGGACTTTCTTGTAAGTATTCTTCATAAGATTAGAGGGGTTTCCTCTGTTCTTTTGCTGCTGGAAGAGGTTTTAATTCACCTTTATTTTAAAAATTGTGACTGGGCATCGAATTTCTCCAAATGCTTTTTAAAAATTTATTAAAAATAATTTTATTTTAGTTTTTAATTCTGTAATATAGTGAATTACATCAATTGAATTTTGTGTGTTAAACGATTTTTGCATCCTTGGAACAAACCTAACATTGACTGTGTATTTCATTTCTCATAACATCCTTATCAGGTTTTATTATCAAGGTGATACTGACCTTATAGAGAAAGTTAGGAAGTGTTCATACTTTTTCAATTTACTGAAAGAGTTTGATTTAGATTGGTGCTATTTCTACCTTAAATATTTGGAGAAACTTCCTGATAAGAGTTTGGATATTTCTTTGCACAAATCTTTAAATTTACAGACTCAGTTTCATTATTTGACATAGTAATCTTCAGGCTTTCTATTTATTCCTTTGTCTTTTTTGGTAAGTGCTCAAAATCTACTTGGATTAGTTTCTGTCTATCTCTCCCCTGCACTTCAATTAGTTATGATACTGATCTGAAACACAATAAGAACATTTGTTTTGCTTTCTATTCTATTTTGAGTCACTCTCATCCCTGTGTTTTTTTGAGTATGTCAAATACTAATATGGTTTTAAACGTTAGATCTGCATTAAAAAAGTCTTTTCAATAAATTATCCTTTTCCCCATTCCTTCTACCCTATTCTTAATCCTTTATAAACCTGTATATCTTTCTTACAGAAAATGTAGCCATATTCAGTAGTATTCTATAGCATTTTATACTTTGATTCTTTTACTTAGCAATATATTCTAGAATCACTCCATATTAGTTCATAGAGCTCTCCCTTTTCTTTTTTATATAGACACAGAGTTGCACACTACTTTGTGGGAAGTGATTAGATCATGAGGGTAGAACCTTCATGAATGGGGCTAGGGCTCTTTTAAGAGTCTTGAGAAAACTCCCTTGTCCCTTCTGCCAAGTGAAATTATAGTGAAAAGACAGTCAGCTGGATTTTACCAGACACCAAATTAACAAAAGAAGTCCAAAGACAAATTCTAAAGAAAACTAACATCTAAGGAGCAAGAAGAAAGAGACTAACAACAAAGAGACAGAAAAAGTAGAAGAGAGATTAGTAAAGGCAGAAGTGTATGGTTTCATGTCAGTTAGCAGAACAGTTTGGAAAGGAGAAAGTGTTGCTCTGACTGGTATGGCTCAGGTGGTTGGCTGCTGTCCTGCAAAGCAAAAGGTCACCCGTTCAATTCCCAGTCAGGGCACATTCCTGGGTTGCAGGCTTGGTCCCCAGTTGGGCTGCTTAAGAGAGGCAACCTATTGATGTTTCTCTCTCACATCCACGTTTCTTTCCCTCTCTTTCTCTCTCTACCTTCCCCTCTCTCTATGAGTAAATAAATAAATAAATAAAATCTTTTAAAAAAGGACAAAGTGTCAGACAATAGTGCTTTAAAGGTCTAATGATATAAAAAACTAACAAGTGCCCATTTAACTCAGTGGCCAGGAAGCTGTTGGTAATCTGAGCAAAACAATTTCATGGAATGCTGGGAGCCAAAGTCAGATTATAGGGCATTGAAGAGATGAAAACGTGGAGACAATCTCCTTTCTGAAATTCAGCAGGAACCAGCATTCTTAACCCTAATCTTTTTATCTTTAGGATTATTCCTAACCAACAGTATGGGAAATAATTTGCTCAGAAATTGTTGGTACTATCACACTAAAAAGCCATAAAAAAGACAATTTACTATTGCCACATCTAAGCAACCATCTTTACTGTATAGATGTCAGTGGAATCAACTCCTTTTGGAAAGGCACGACATCTTTAAATCTATCACAAAGTCAAAATGCAAATGACAGAGAAGAGCATGTGGCATGATGTATATGTCACCCTTCACTTCTCTCCCAAATTCCATCCCCTTCCCTACATGTGACTGCAGCACTTTGCTGCATGTCCTCATGGAACTTTTTCTATGAATTTACGTATATCTCATTCAACAAATACTTATTAAGTGTCTACTATCTACCAGATTCTTTGTGTATATAAGTTTTTCTTGTTGCTTTTGCGATAAATAAGAATTTTATTGAGATACAGTTGAAAATTTTGTATGTATTTATACATCTAACTTATGTTCTGAAATGCCTTATAATGTTTAATAAGCTATATATGTAATGAAAATTGTTTAGGATCCAATTCTCATTGTGTACTAATGCAAAGTAAATTCACTTTTTATCCATCTTGTGCCTAGGTGCAAGTAAGTATTCATGTAAATGGTGATCCACAAATGGAGTTGCCAAGTCAAATACGTACATTTTTTTATTTTTCTTGATCCTGTCAAATTTTATGGCCATTGTCAAATGCCATTAAAGCAGCTGCACTAATATGCTCCACAGGACATGAGCACACACTTCGCTGTGTCACCAACCCCAGATATGATCCCTGTCTTAACTTTTGCCAGTCAAACCAGTGAAATATGGAAAACATTTTCATTTAAATTCCCCTAATTATTAGGGAGATGGATCATTTTTTGGTATTTATTGGTCATAAGTTGTTTTTTTTTTGTGGGACTTGATTTTGCCCCCCTTCTAATAGTTGCCTTTTTCTTTTTTAATAGTTGCCTTTTTCTCATTGATTTGTGTGAACTCTTTAAATGTTATGACTATAACACTCTTTCTGTTAGATGTTTTCTCCTGATCTTTGACTTGTTTAAGGTGTCTTTCACTAATCGGAAGCAGTTTGAGTTCTTATTTTGTTCTGTTTTTTGTTGGTCAAAGCTGTCAATCATTTCCTCAATGGTTTTTGGATTTTGGGTCTGGTTTAATAAACTCTTTAGGACTCTCCCCTCAAATGAACATGAAGAGATTTTTAACTTTAAAAAAGTTGTACTCTTTGGGGAGTAACAAGCCTATGTGCCAAAAATTCAGATATTCTTATATATTAGGTATTTATTTATTTGAAAAATAGGCATTAAAGTAATGAATGATCATGGACATGAATTATGAAACACCTGTACCATTTTTAAAGGAACTGTGGTAGCTGGCAGGATAAAGAGAAGAAACATGATAAAAATCTAAAGAATGAGTAAATGTTTGACATTTAAACAGCTCAAGGCCATATAAATTACTTCCATCCAGAATTATTCATTGAAATTCTAGGTTCTCAAGCAAAATTTGATAAAGTAAGAGAAGCCACAAAGTGCCTTGCCAGACTTAATTCTGACCAACAAAGGAGGACTTAATGACAACACAGGAGTCACAGATGCAGGGAAAAGTGATCGTGTCATGTCGGAGTTCACATAAGACAGGAATGCAGTACTGGCCATTTCTGGTCATACATTTCAGACTGACTTGAAAGCTGACTTCAAAAATTTCCAGGAAGAATAAGTAAGTGCCAGCAGCCAGAGACACAAAGAAAAAATGACTCCTAAAGGTCGGAGATCCCAAGTAACAAAATTCTGAAATAAGAGATAGGGGCAGATGTTGACATAAGGAGGAAGTGGCATAGCTGTATAGGGAGTTCTCTGACCAACTCAGGTTTTTAAAAGACATGTGTTAAAGAAAGAGGAAAGCAAGAAAAAACAAAGGCAAGCTCAAATAATAGCATGAACTGTTAAGGAATAATGTCAGGGAAGTCAAAGACCTCAGTGAGCAGAGGCCTGAGGACAACAAAAAGCACTGAGGACAGTACAGCGTTGCCTAAATCACTTAATACATGGCAAACAGTACAAACCATGAAGTATATGTTGTCATGTTTTCCATTTCATAGAGGAGAAAAGTAAGGTGCAAACAGGTAAAGTAGTGTCTGCAGTATCATATAGCCCTTTGAACAGGTGAACAGAAATTTCTTATTATCCCTAATGTCACTTACATTTACTTCTGTACCATTCCATGTGGAAGATCATTTTTTAACCCTGCGCTTGCTCTTGCTCTCTCGCTCTCTCTCTCTCTCTCTCTCTCTCTCTCTCTCCCCCTCCCTCCCCCCTCTACTGGTGGAGAAACAAATACCTCATTGGCCAGTTTGGAAGGAGGAACTATGCTAACCAGCCTCTTCCTCTTTCTGTCTCAGGAGCGAGCTACCTGTGTAAATGATGCTCTCAGATGCTTTCAACTTTGAGGTATCTAAGAGGTAAAGGCCTTGCCCCCTTGGAGAAGGTCTGCAGTAGTTCAGAGCTGCCTGCAACTGACTGGGAAGTTCTGCTAAACCCTGGGGCGCAGCTTCAGTTCACTAGCTTTCAATAATGGCAAATTCTTTAATATCAGCTCCATCAATCGTGGAGATGATATTTTTATTTCCCAGGGGCCTCATAATTTTTCTGGTTCTATTTCTTATTTGGTTCAGAATAAGGCTTGCTTTGTATGATCTTAAGCCTGAGCTCCTAACCACTAAGCAAAACCATTTTGCTCATGTTTTGCATAAGATATAGTAAGGCTTACAGATAACAGAGAGAATTGCTAGGTTATTTTCCAACTACTTACCAGAAAATGGAATATTTTTCTAAATTAGAAATGGCAAAATATGATTAAGAAAAAATTGCAAATCAAGACAAGAGAGAGGATAGTAAAAGACCCCATAAGTTATTTGAATGAAGTCAATTCTTCCGATTCAGGAAAAGGATATTGCAACAGATTATACAGTTTAGGTTACCACTGCACAGCCCCTGTCAGCCACAGTGAGAAGTCAGGGGGTACAGAAACATGTCTACACAAGTCTAGACATGGGCAAATGTCCTCACTTTTCAAAAAGCTAAAAGTGCTAAAATCCCAGAAATTACAACAAGTAGGCTTGACATCAACCTGTGGGAAACTATAGTCAAGATGGGTCTGCTAAACACAGTGAGTTGTTCCAAATTCATTCCATTACCATTTTGGGTAAGTTTGCTGATGTATTTATCCCCAAATACTAAAAAACATAGCATATCTTTATTTCAACGAAACAATGGACAGAGACTTTCATGACGGACTTGATCTGACAATAAAAGGACATGTATGTTTGCCCTGCTAAATAGCTTGACACCTGGAAGACCGATCATAGTGAATGTGAATGATGTCTGTGAGGTGAATGGGATATCGGCCTCCTTATCAGCACATTGTTTGTACAATTTTTATTGGTCAATCAATCAGACCTCGATAAAACTGAAAAAAAAAATACAGACTTTCAGTAGCATTAAAAGAAGAAAAAGCATCTAATTATGGAAAGAAACATCTCCAACATACCCTTCAATGGTCAAACCATGTTTTAAATTTTGTGTGAGATTCTGGATACCACATATGAAGAGAGTCGCTGATGAACAGTGGAATGTTCAGAAAGCAGTGAGGAAGGAGTGAACATCCTGGATATCAGTCAATTGTAAAAAGATTGCAGAAGCTTGGAATTTTAGTCTGGAGGAGAAAGGAGAGTGATAATATGAGTGGCTGTCAAGTCATTTAGCTATTTGGGGCCTCAGATGTTTCTTGTATAAAATGAAAGGGCTTAAAACAGAGGTCTTTGTAAGCCCATCTCAAAATACATGCTTCTGTCTGAACATTTGAAAAGTCATAGTAAAAGGGCTAAAAGATCTGATACCTCTTTCTGATAAAAACAATCAGAGTCAAGGAAAAACTGTTAAAAAAAGTAAAATTTTCACTAAATATGAAAGAACTTTCTAGTAATTAGATGCATCCTAAAAGAATGGTGTGTTGATAGTAAACAGACTAACAATGGAGATACTACACAGGCAGTGGGTAGATGATAATAATAATGGAGTTGTTTATTATATTTATATTTAATTATAATTATTATCATTACAAAATATTAAATGTCTGCTATACAGGGTGGGGCAAAAATAGGTTCACAGTTGTTTGTATGGAAAATCGTACAACAATTAATTAATAATAACACAAGAACGTTGTGTTTCACGTACTCACAACTGTAAACTATTTTTGCCCCATCCCGGATGTCAGGCTTTGATGGGGGCACGTGATACAAGTTATCACTTGTATGAATGACTTTCTGTCAGAACAGCCATGGTAGAGAATTTTCAGTGGCTGGAAAGATGGTCTAGATCAGTGGTTCTCAAACTTCAGTATGGAGGATTGGCAAATCACAGATTGCTGGGTCCTACTCCCAAAGTTTCTGATTCTGAAGCTTCATAAAAGATCCTCAGAATATGAACTTTTAAAAAGTTCTCATGTAGTACTGAAGCTACTGGTTTAGGAACCACGTTTTGAGAACCACTGGTCCAGATTAATTCTGACTTTCATTTCAATGCTGAGACTCTAAGTTTCAATAATTATTTTAACTTTCCTTGATGAGAAACAGTTCCCAATTTCCCTAGAGCAAGACCTTAAAACAACAAAATAATTCTGAGAAAATCAGATCTCTGACAACTATCAGTTAGTTTAATCACTTTAGCCATTGTGCCCCACCTTTCCCTTGCGTCTTTCTTAAAAAGCTGGGTTGGATTTTTTTTTTTTTTTTTTTTTGAGAGTTAAAATGCTGTAGTTTCTAAATGGGCAGAGGAAAAAGCAAACTTCTCTTTCCTTGCCTTGGTTCTTCATATTGTACAATTTCAGACACTCTTGTTATAGTTATTTCCCAGGACTTAAGGATTAATGGAGTCAAATTTGGAAGAAAAAAAAACCCCACACCTAATGCTAGAAAAGAAATCATTAGCAGTACTATATAATGAGAATATCATTAAAATGTTTCAAAATTCTGGAAAGATGAACGTTTTGAATGGGAGTAAGCGTGGGAGTGTTTGAAGATGACTTGTGCGTGCGCACGCACACACATATTCCAAAGAAAAGTAAAATTCCATCCTAGTTGCTTCAGGTGACTTTTCCCTGCTATTTTCAGTGCTTTCATTATTTGGATTTGCAGCACCCCGGGGTCTAGCTATTTCAAGAGGTGTAATGAAATTCTGAAAAGTTTCTCAAAATAACATTTTAAGTCACTTCAATGGAAAAAATACATATTTTCTGTACAGAAATTTTCCAGTGGTAAAAGAGACAAAGAGAAATGTTTAGAACTGAAATAAACAACAACAAAACCCCTGGAAATTGCTGATGCAGTATTTAAACTTTCATTCTATGCTGGTTCCCAAATGAATTGCACCGTGGTTGCACTCTGTGACCACAAAGACTTGGAATCCGGATCAAACATAAAATGCCCCACATATTTTGCAATAAAAAAAACCCCCACATTTTCAGACAATTCTCAATGATCTCATTAACAGATTGCTTGCAGTGTCTGACAGACCTAATGATTGTTTCTTCTTCATTTTTGAGATTGTTTTTGTACTCAGAAGGGAAAAGCAGTTTCTCTGAGGTCCTAAGAATTCCACTTAACATTAGAAGTGCCACTAAGAGGGTCTAGAAGGATTCGCAGCCCTTTGGCAAAAGAAAGTTTTCTTCTCAAATCATGCAAAGTCTCTTTTCTCTAAAAACTGTTCCTAGAGCTGAGGAGAGGAGATTGTGTTTTGGATTTTAAAGGATTTCTGGACTTGAAGGCAAAAAAGACAGAGCTGAGATACTAACTTGATAATTGCATTGATTGGGTGCTAACAAAAATTATTTGATTTTTAAAACTAATAAGCTCCTGCTCATTGTCTATATATGAGAAAGAAATGAGGCTCACATTCTTTTTAAACACCGAGCACTCTTATTTTGCTCTTCTGTATAGATGAGCAGCAGATGGGCCAGGGAAGATCTCAGCCGAGGATGACGGGATGCCCGATTAGACAGAACACCAGGAAAGGCCTGCATCCAGTTTCATACTCTCATCCCAGCTCTCTCTGTCCCTCAGGCCAACTTCCTGTAACATCCACTCTCACCGGACTCATCCTGGCTGCCCAGTTCTCCTTACCCCAGTATGTCTGGACCCTTTAAACTAATGCCAACTTTTCATAAACGCCTCATTCACACTTCCCCAGAAATTCTAGTGTCTCTCAGGATTAGGGGAAGAGAAATTCTGGTTAGAAAATTCTGTATTTTCTTTGTAGCTTAGCAGCCAAAAGGGTGCGGTTGTGTTTTGTTTACTGGAGCTTAGAAAATTATAAGATTGATTATGTCTTCTCAAATTTTTCACTTGCCTCCTCCACCCCACATCCCCACCTCTGAGAGATTCTGGTATTTCTGTAGAGCCCATTCCTCCAGTGCAGAATTACTGCTGCAATTTATACATCATGACGAAGGCTGGCCATGTAACTTGCGGGGCCCATTGCAAAAGGAATATATGGGGTCCCTTGTTCAAAAATTATTAAGGATTTCAAGACAGCAACAGCGGAACACAACACCAAGTGTAGGGCCTTTGTATGCTTGGGATCCTGGGTGACTCCACAGACCATATGTCATGAAGTTGGCCCTGATCGTGACTTTTCAGCTTTTGCTACACCTGCGACTGATTCTTTCTCTCTGTTTTCTATCTCTGATTGCTAAGAGTAACAGTCTGATTGGCTGAAATAAGCATTTCATCCCAGGTTGTGTCACTGGTTGCTGGCAAGCCTACTCACAGAGGTCCCTTGGTCAGTTAATTACGTTAGAACCACACAGTTGTGTGTGGCCAGGCTGAGGGGGTTACGATGCGGGTAGAGAATGGAGCTCTCATCACAGAACATGGCCACCAATGCAACAGGGACAGTGGATGGGTCAGTTTTCCTTTGGAGGGATGTGGGTAGGCAGGCAATTTTTGAACAAGGGACCCCGCATATATTTGACACTGTTAGTATCAAATATAACAGCAAGCATTTCCAAATTAAGCCTGATGTCTGTGTGTATGAAATGCAGTCAATAACATTTCAGAGGATAGTTTAGGGGAATAGATGAGATAGTGGCTTGAACAAATGAGATGTAAAGCCCTAATAAATTATTGTTATTGCCCTTGTAACTAAGGGAGCCAACACACCATGAAACTTGACCTGTTTCAAACAGCCCAATACTCAAAAACGTATGGCTATAGCATGTAGGCCATTGGGACATTGTTTCATCATGTGTGGTCAGGATGACTATTGCTGTGAACTGAGCAACATGGACTCCACATTCTGAGAACAGCCACACCAGGGATTGCATCTTCGTTCAGATATACAAAGACAATTGGTGCTGAACCTGAATGCGAACCAAGGGACAATGTATTTAATAGACTGTAGTTTGTAATATCTCTAATCTGTTGATGAAAGAACTTGTTTCTCTTAGAAAAAAAGAATTTTCTAACCTCCTGAGCAAGGTTTAAGCTGCCCTTGATTCTGTAACCAGCAGTGACCATCCCTTTCTGGATTATTGTCTCCGTGACCACACCAGTTCCTCTTCTAGGTTTAAAGATCTCGCTTTCTTGTCCTTTCCACCCCCGCCACCTCAAGGATTTTTGTTTAACAGGTCCCCTTCCAATTTAACTATTTGATCTAGTCATGGGTTTTTAACCCCAGGCCCTACTTCTATTGTCTTTACCCTCCCCTTCTGCCCATTTAAATTAAATTTTATAATCTGTACAAGAATTTCAGTTGGTCACATTAAGGTTTTTAAACATTAAAGATTTTGAATTCCAACAATAGTATCGTTAGCTTTTAACATTTAGGAATTTTTCTCCTGTGTGGATGTGACAGTGTGTGAGTGTGTGTGTTGAAAGAATACTTAGATTTACAACAGTATAAGAAGCTCAAATTGCAAATGCCAGGAGTTATGCCAAACAGAAATTTCCACACAGTCCTACATGATAAATGATACTCAACAAATTATTAAAAAGAAACTTTCACATTACTCAATTCCTAAAAAGAATCGGGAAGTTAAAAGTTTGAAAAGCAATGCTGTGGAGTTGAAAAACAGAAGCCCACGAGTGGGTGAGGGTCATCGGTTAAGCTGGGGTGCCCGCTTTCTTTGCCCTGGCAGAGTGGGCAGGCACCTGCACAGCCCGGTACGTGTGGAGTGCTGCACTTAGCCTTCTTGATGACTTACATTTCGCAGAGACACCACACTTAGGACGCGTATCATATGCGCAGTTACAACAGGTTTCCGAAGACTGGTGGCAGCACCAAGTGAAACCACCCTGCAAACACCCATTTGAAGAAGGTGTTTGTGTGTTGGCAGGTTGGGGGGGGGGTGGCGCACCATGCGTTTGTGCACTTAGCCAGCCTGCTGTAGAAAACTGACTTCTTAACACTTGTTTCTAGGCAGAAGCAATTTCAAAACCCCTCCATCTTTTTGATTGTCAGCTACTGCACAGATACAAAAATCACGTACTTAGAGAAAATGGAATTATAAACAGCCTTAGGATATTACTCTTTCCCTTCTACCCTTCAG
Source organism: Glossophaga mutica (assembly GCA_039655065.1). Lineage (NCBI taxonomy): Eukaryota > Metazoa > Chordata > Mammalia > Chiroptera > Phyllostomidae > Glossophaga > Glossophaga mutica. The sequence goes on from CM077306.1 coordinate 149,194,857, forward strand.
AATCAATTTAGGCATTTCACTTTCCATTTTGGTACAACACTCTAGGACAAGGATAGAGTGCATAAGGAAAGTAAGATTTCAAAAATGTGATAAGGAGTGCATCACGGTGCCTTGGGCAGCGCTCAGTGTGGGTGTGGGGCACTCCCAGGGGTGCCAGCGCTCTGAGGGAGTCATGGGGACAGGATGTCGCCTTAGGTTTTCAGAGCCATTAATCTCATGAAGGACAAAATCTAAACATTTTACTATTAAGGGAATTGACATCTTTCTCACCATGTAGGTCAAAGTTCACAGAGTTACATTTCAATTGTTAGTGTGTCAAGAAAGAGAAAAACAATTTCCTGTGTGTTCAGAATGGTATCAATGAATTTTGAACACTTTCATGGCTTCCCACTTGAATTTTACATAGAGTTCATAAAACATGAATTCTTTGATGACCAGAAATTCTTTCTGAACTATGGCTGATGTGACCGGATGCCCCATTTCCTTGGAACAGTCATGGGTTGGGCCTGGCATGTTGTCATCTCATTCGATTTAGAATTAGTCAAGAATACATTTTAAAACTGTTTAATGCTGCATTATTGTTAATAGTTGCATGAAAATAAGCCAAGGTATTTGATAGAGCTCCATTTTGTATTTCCAGCTTCTGGGAAGGTCTCACCTAGTAGCATGAAAAGCACATGTGTAGTAAATACAGTTCACACTTAACATGTGGTTAAATCTGAAAAATGAGCAGTGGTAATTCATCTCTCCTTGGCTGACATTTTCCAGATATAATGTAATTAACCCCTTCTGTATCAACTATCTATTGCTACCTATTAAACCACTCCAAATTTAGTGGCTTAAGAAAATTTTAGTGGTTTACTGTTTCCCACAATCCTCCGGATTGACCGGGTGGTTCTTCAGCTAGTCTCACCTGGGCTTACTCATTTGCTGCATTTAGCTGGGGACTGGGCTAGCTTAAGAAGTCCAAGGTGGCTTCAGCCTTATGTCTGGGGCCTTGGGCTGGCTGTCCGCTGGCATTCTTTGGTATTGCTCCATGTGGCCTCTGAGCTGGACTCCTTCACAGCATGATGGTATCAGGGTTCCAAATGGAAGCTGCAAGGCTGCTTGTAAAGATGTAGGCTCTAGAACTTATTCAACATTACTTCTGCTGCATTCTAGTGGTCAAAATTAGACATCAGGTCAACCCATGTTAAAGAGGCTGGAAAATAGATTCTACCTTTTGATGGAAGAGTGCCAATATTTCATTGCAGAAGAATATTTACACAGAAAGGCATACTCTACTGGAGAGCATTATCATAATGATCTCCCACACCTTACTTCAAAGCAATGATTTTCAACCTTTTATATCTCATGGCACAAATAAAAAAATTACTAAAATTGTATAGCACACCCAAAATATATTATGTTTTTTGACAATCCAACAAAAAATAGGTATAATTTTGACTCATTTAAAAAATAATAAGAATAGTAATTACCTACCCTTTTTGCTCCAAAGTGACTTTTTAAAAAATCAATTGCTTAGACTTGTATACAAGGATTACTGGTACCAAGAATTAACCAATCAGATGCAATGTTATGCAATGTAACCAATAAGATGCAACTCCATTATATGACCTATATATTTATAGTTCAAGACAGAGCATTCAAACCAGATGGTTATTGTTGTGTTGGCTGTTGTCATTTTTTATCTGACAATCTAAGGGAAAAGAGGTCAGTACCCCTGACTAAGTACTCAGGTATTGCATATTTTAGAAATTCTTGTAGCACACCAGTGTGTCATGGCAAACTGGTTGAAAATCGCTGCCTTAAAGAAGAGCAGGCACAGCTCTTACAGGTAAACTGGAGTATGCTTAGATAGAAGTAGTTGGAGACTCCCAACTCATTCTGTTCTGTAGCGGTGAAGGGAGAAATATTTCATGCTGTTAACCTTACAGGCCATTTGATGTGCCAGCTGATTATATCTTATTCTACACTGAGGTCTCTGAGATGCACAAAGCTCCAGGATCTCCACCATGGGCAGAAATACACATGGATTAGGCAAGCATGAAATATGTACAGAAAATAGAGCCTGAGCAGTTCTATCATACTTATTTAACTTTTTATAATGCTTCTCTCTTTTGTAATAAATGATTTAAGAAGCAATAAGCTTTTATAAAATTCATGACTATGATAAATGTATAATTTACAAAAAATACTTAACTTTTAACTCCATGATAATATCACTATTTAAAAACTAGAAGATACAAATATGATAAAGAAACATCAGTATCTACCTAAAAATTAGTATTATTTTAGAATACTGTACTCAAAGATGATGATTTAACACACGAGGCTACAAATGATAAGTTTACATAAAACTTCATAAAACCTGACTTTTTGCTTAGATCAAGTAACTGCTTTACTTATATATCCAAATTTTGGTGCACATGTGAGATATGAAGCATTAACTGTTAATATGTTGGCTCCAGTGCTATTAACAGAAGTGCAAATACTTAAATGACACCAATGTCATTAGATGCTTCAATAGGAAATAAAATAATTTTACTAATAATTTTATGTTTTTTCATCTAATTCATGGACTAATAGTACTTTGACATTTAATTCTGTCAAAAATAAAATATATCTTATTGCCATGACTGGGCCAATCCAAGTGGGCAGCTCAGGGGCCAGTGGCACCTAGGCGAACATGCTGAGATAGAATGAAGAAGAGGCATTGGACAAACCTAGCATATCTCCCATACTTTGCATTTATACCAGGATGGGCCTACTCTTCTACTGAGTCTTACATGTGACTCAACTAAATCTAGGGTTATGCACTTCCTCACATCCTCCCTATGGCCAATTTCAATATACCATCTCATCAAAAAGAGAAAGTTACAAACCTAATTCTAAAAAGCATCGAAAGCATTAGGGGTTTAACTGATGTTTCTAGAGGCAAAAGCAGCATACAAGTGAGAGTGCAGCATATACAACACAGCTAGACTTCTTCCTTTAGAGTCTTCCCCCTCCCATGATCCATTTCTCATGGAAACTGCTCTAACTTCTCAGTCACAACCTATCAAATTTCAACTCTTTCTCCCTCTTCCTTCTCTATGTAGCTTTAGGTTCTTCCCTGATCTCAGATGGCCCTTCCTGGGTAGCTTAAGTTAGTTCTTACATAGAATCTTATATTCCACTTGTTTACACTTTGAAAATCTTCTTTCCTCCCATTGTATAGTACATTGACTGATCAGTTCAGTCAAGGCTTAGCAGTCAATGAGCTCAACAAAAAATTCATGAAGTAGGACAGGAGGGAAGTTCACAGATCCTTCTTAACTTTAAAGATTCTTTTTTCTTTCTCCCAGGTTTGAAATGTACACAGTATAGAGCTTTCAGGAATAGAAGATGAACCTAAATAATATGAAGTATGAGGTGAGAGCTTAACAAATCACTAAAGCAAATGATCTGCCTTGTGAGAAAAGACATTTTATTCTTTCTCTAGACTCTGAAAACACTGGATAGGAATCCAATGTGTAGCTTGGAATGGAATTGTTCCTTGTCCTTCAATGTCTTTGTTTGTTCCCAGTAATAATGTCCTTGTAAAACGCTATTGCTAATCTAATATTGCATGGTTTCTTAAGCCCTGGATCTTTTACAAACAGCTGCCATGTAAGGTGATTCAGTATCTATGTACAAGTAATTTCAAGAGAAACTCTAACAATGATGCGGTGACTTGCAGACATGAAGAGTATTAAGTCAGTTGCCTCTCAGTAATAAATCAAATGCTCCGATAACTGACCTTGCAGTTTTTCTTCTTGGATTTCCATTTTATTCACCAGAAATATTCTTTTGGGAAAGCTTAGGTGCTCTTGAAATGAAAACAAACTAAATTGGTTCTTTTTCAAAAGATAACAACAGACTTTGTTTACTTGTTTAAAAAGAAATTGGTTGGATTAATTTGAAAATTATTTGTTTTGGTCTTTGTGTTCTCTGCTATTTTTATCACTTGTATTTATCCCTTAAGAAGTAGATACTTTTTCTACAGCCACAAAATGAGGTTTAAAACATAAATTAAATCATAAAGTAAGAGAGACTCATTTAGATAAAATCATCTATCACGCTACCCTCCAATCTACCAATGACTCACATTCAAGTAATCTCTGTGGCTACCCCTCTCCTTTCTCTGATAGCACTCACCATGGCTCACTTTATTAGGAGATACACACACACAAATATGTCTGTCTCTTCCCCCACCAGCCTCTGTACCCTGGGTACAGGGTACACAGGGACTAGAGGGCCAATGTCTGCCACATGCAAGATGCTTAATACTATATTTTATTAATTCTGAGGTATATTTACTGTGCATATTTTAGTAATTTATAAATAAAGATTTTTTTCCAATAAATTGTATGTCAACATTTAAATGACAGCCTTTTTTTCTTAGTGGCATGTAAAATAATCATGTATCTTAAACTTGATAGTGTCTTATATTCAATGAAAGATAGTGCTGTACCTAGTGAGAGCTATGCATACAGGGTTTTGGGGAATCTGTTCATGTTCTTTAGTTAAAAATACAAAGAGTAAGTGATCAAATTCAGAACATAGAGTGAGAAAGAACTTTAATAAAAATTAAAGAAATCAGGACTTCCAGCCAAGATGGACGCATAGGTAAATACACCTTGCCTCCTTGCACAACCAAAAGGAAGACAACAACAAATGTAAAAACAAAAAACAGCTATAACTGTCATAAAAATCAAACTGTATGGAAGTCTAACAACCATGGAGTTAAAGAAGAAACATTCATCCAGATTGGTGGGAGGGGCAGAGATGGGCAGCTGGGCAGAGAAGACATGTGGCAAGGCAGCAGCTGGAGGACTGGGCAGTTGAGGCGGCAGCCGGTAGTCCCACATTTGCATGAGGATAATCCAGAAGAACAACTGGGGAGCAAGACAGACAACATAACCCAGGGTTCTAGCATGGGGAAATAAAGCCTCAGAACCACTGCCTGTAAAAATCTATGTGGGTTGCAGCAGTGGGAGAAACCCCCAGCTTCACAGGAGAGTCCTTAGAGAGACCCATTGTGTCCTAGGACATACACAAGCCCACATACCTGGGAACCAGCACCAGAAGGGCCCAATTTGCTTGTGGGTAGTCGGGAAAGTGACTGAAAGCCTGACCAGAGCTAAACAAGTGGGATTGCTCCCTCTTGGACCCCTGCCCCACATACAGTGCCAGAATGCAGCCACATGGGTTGCCCCACCTTGGTGAATACCTAAGGCTCTGCCCCTTACAGTGTAACAGCTGTGTCAAGACAAAGAAATATGACTCAAATGAAAGAACAGATCAAGGCTCCAGAAAAAGAGCTAAGCGATGAGGAGATAGCCAACCTATCAGATGCAGAATTCAAAACATTGGTAATCAGGATGCTCACAGAAATGGCTGAGTATGGTAGCAAAACTGAGGGAAAAGAATATACAAAGGAAAATAAAGGAAAATATACACGGAACCAACAGGAAAGAGAAGGAAGCTAGGACTCAAATCAATGATTTGGAAAAGAAGGAAGAAATAAACATTCAACCAAAGCAGAATGAAGAAACAAGAATTGAAAAGAATTAGGAGAGGCTTAGGAACCTATGGGGCAACTTTAAACATTCCAACATCTGAATTATAGAGGTGCCAGAAGGAGAAGAGGAAGAGCAAGAAATTGAAAACTTATTTGAACAAATAATAAAGGAGAACTTTCCCAATCTGGAAAAGGAAATAGACTTCCAGGAAGTCCAGGAAGCTCAGAGAGTCCCAAAGAAGCTGGATCCAAGGAGGAACACACCAAGGAACATCATAATTACATCACCCAAGATTAAAGAGAAGGAGAGAATCTTAAAAGCAGCAGGAGAAAAGGAGACAGTTACCTTCAAAGGAGTTCCCATAAGACTATCAGCTGATTTCTCAAAAGAGACCTTCCAGGCAAGAAGGGGCTGGAAAGAAGTACTCAAAGTCCTGAAATGTGTGGACCTCCATCCAAGATTGCTCTATCTAGCAAAGCTATCATTTAGAATGAAAGGGCAGATAAAGTGCTTTCCAGATAAGGTAAAATTAAAGGAATTCTTGATAACCAAGCCCTTATTATTTGAAATGTTAAAGGGTCTTATCTAAGAAAAATAGGATAAAAAATATGAACAGTAAAATGATAACAAACTCAGAACTATCAACAACTGAACCTAAAAACAAAAACAAAAACAAAAACAAACTAAGCAAGCAACTGGAACAGGAACAGAATCACAGAAATGGAGATCACATGGAAGGCTTTCAGTGGAGAGGGGGAGAAGGAGGGGGAGAATGGGGGGTAAAGGTACAGGGAATAAGAAGCATAAATGGTAGGTACAAGATAGACAGGGGGAGGTTAAGAATAGTATAGGAAATGGAGAAGCCAAAGAACTTATATGTACCACCCATGGATATGACTAAGGTTGAGGGGGGGAATGCTAGTGGGAGGGGGTGGTGAGGGGCAGAATGGAAAAAAGGGGAAAAAATGGGACAGTTGTAATAGCATAATCAGTAAAATACACTTTAAAATTAAAAAAATTAAAGAAATCAGAGTTACAATTCAAATGGCATTTATTTATTGAGAATTTATTTTCCAGGCACTGTTCTTGGGTTGTGGATACAGCAGTGAATAAAAGAGCCATGTGGAGTTTATCATGGTGGGGGAAACAATCAATAACTTAAAAAATAGCCCTGACTGGTGTGGTTCAGTTGGTTAGGTGTCATCCCACAAAGTGAAAGATCTCTGGTTTGATTCCCCATCAGTGCATATGCCTGGGTGGAAGTTCGGTCCCTGGTTGGGGCATGAATGAGAAGCAACTGACCAATGTTACTTTCTCACATTAATAATTCTCTCCCTCTCTTTTTCCCTCCCTTCCCTTCTCTCTAAAAATAAATACATAAAACCATTTTTTTAAAGATTTTATTTATTTATCTTTAGAGGGGAAGGGAAGGAGAGAGGGAGAGAAACATCAATGTGCGGTTGCCTCTTGTATGTCCTTTGCCGGGAACTGGCCTGGCAACCCAGGCATGTGCCCTGACTGGGAATCGAACCGAGATCCCTTGGTTCGCAGGCCTGCACTCAATCCACTGAGCTACACCAGCCAGGGCAATAAAATCATTTTTTAAATTAAAAAAATAAATATATAGTTTTAGTTGATAATAAGTGCTATGAAGAAAAAACAAAAGTGGTCCAGAATAAAATCGGGGAGGGAAGTGGAGGGAGATTTCTATTTTAGATAAAGTGATCAAGGTAGCCTTCTTTGAGGAAGTGGCCCTTACACAGAGAAGGAAACAAAGATGTAAACTATATGCCTCCTGGGTGTAGAACATCCTGGAAAAAGAGAAAATAAGGAAGTAGACCATTCCAGAAAATGAGGACACATACTGGGAGTGTTTGAGAAAAGAAAGGAGATTACTATGCTATAGCCAGTGCACATGTGTGAGAGTTCTAGGGGGTGAGGCCAAAGGGGTTGTAGGGCCTTAGAGGTCACTGGAGGGGTCTGACTTTTATCCTGAACATGTGGGATCCTATCAGGAGTTTCCAACAATGAGTGACATGGCCTGGCTTATGTGTGGGGTTGTGCGCTGCTGTGTGTGGCTGGGTGTGAAAGAAGCATAGGAAAGGCAATGATGGAAACAGAAAGAATAGTAAGTAGGCCACCACAGTGATTCAGGTGAGAGTAGTGGTAGCTGGGAACAGAGTGTTAGCAATTTTCTGGATAAATTTCAAATGCAGAGCTGTCAGGATTAGCCAATAATTTGGATATGGAATATACAAGAACAAAATCAACTATCATGGCAAGAATTTTTACCTAAGCAGCTGGTAGAATTGAGTTGTCATTTACTAAGATGGGATGGTGTATAGGAAGAATAGTTTGGAAGAGAAAAACCAAGAGTTCATTTTGAATGTATTAAATTAGGGATATCTAGTAATATTCAAGGAGAGATGTCTAGAAATGAGTCTATACTTTGGGAAGGAGGTAGATGATGGAAATATAAATGGAGAAATATTAACAGACATGTGGAATTTTAGGATATATGGAATATCCTGGGTTCTAGAGGAAGGGTAGGGAGAGGGGGCAGAAAGACAAAGCCTTGGGGCAATCCAATGTGAATGCCCAGGGAGATGAAGAAGAAGCAGCAAAGAAAACTGAGAGGAGCAGCCAGGAACGTGGGATGGGAATCAAGACAAAGTGGCATTACCCTGGCTGGGTGGCTCAGTTGATTGAAGCATCATCCCATATACCAAAAGGTTGCAGGTTTGATCCCCAGTCAGGGCACATACTTAGATTGCGGGTTTGATCCCCAGTGGCAGCACATATGGGAGGCAACTGACTGATGTTTCTCTTTAACATCAATGTTTCTCTCTGTCCTAATAAACATATCCTCAGGTAAGGATTTTTAAAAGAAAAAAGATAAAGTGGCATCTCAGATAACAAATGAAGGATCAAGGGAGTAATAACTTTGTCAAATTCTACTGATGAGTAAGATATAGACTTAGATGTGACCATTGTTTTTGGAAGGAAGGAGGTTATTAGTGACCTTTACAAAAGATGATTCAGTGGAATGTAAGGACAAATATCTGGTTTGGAACAGTTACAGTATGAATGGAAGGAGAAATGAAAGTGAAAAACAGCAATTATAAACCACTCTTTCTAAAGGGATACAAATCTGCAATGACAGTTAAAAAAGGATATAGGATAAATAAGAGGTTCTGTTTTTTTTTAAAGACAGGAGATGTAGCATGTTTGTAGTCATTAAGGAAGGGTATTCACTTTCCTTTCTTAGGTCCCTTCTCTCTAGTTTCTCTGAACTAATTACTTAACACAATTGTGAAGAAGCACACAATTGAGATAAAAATTTGGCATCCTTTCTCAGTTAAACTCTGAAAGAATTATTATTTCAATTTTTATATTTCTCAAAGGGATCTAGAAAATAAGTTTTTTAAAAATATCCCAATCTTCTTTGTTTCTTAATAAGTAACATTTAGGGAAGAAAGGATAGTATTTTCATATACTTTTAATTAGAAATATAAGAGTTTCTTGTGTCAGCAAAATTTGTTCATTCCAAATGAACACATATCAACAAGAATAAGGTTGTATTCTGAAAAGAAGTAATCCCATCACTATGCTCCTCCTTTTTATATCACAGCTGACAGATAAGCCATTCTCATCAGAAACAGATGAAAGTCTCCTTCTAACTTCTGTTACAGTAGATGGCTGACATAACTAAACACGTTAATTCTATTTATTATAGAAGAGGTAGACTGAATTAATGTGTTCTAGCCCAGTGGTTCAGGGCCCTGGCTGTGCATTTGATTTACCAGTGCCTGTGGCTCACCCCCAGAGATTATGATTCATTTGGTCAGGGTTGGCTAGCAGATGTGGGTAGGTTTTAAAACATCCCAAGGTGATTTTAGTCTGCAGTGGGAGCATTTAAGCTTTTCACCTCAAGGGGAAAAAACCATAGCTGACTATGAGTAGAAGGCTTGAAATTTGATGTAATCTCAAAGACAGAATACAAAATAGCTACCTTCACTTGAAGTAATCTTCTACCATAGAACTCAACTCTACCATGGAGAGCTCATACCATAATTTTGCTTGTGTGGCAGCTCCAGGCACTGCCCAGTGAAAGAGGGAGGGTGACTTGGCATCTGTGGCACGACTGTTCTCCCCGGAGTGACTGAGACGACTGTTGAAGGTCTCAGGGCAGTCAGAAACAAATTAGTGCTGCTTTGTTCTTTACACTACAGTTGACAGCAGGGTATGAGGAAAAGCCAGGCCATCGTCGCAAAGCTTCTTTTAGGTGCTTGTTGGAGGGAAAGCAAGAAAGAATAAGAGGCAACTGCGAACAAGAAAACACAGGGAAAAGAAGAATGAAAAAGACAAAACTCAGCTGAAGCCAGATCTCCAGCGGCAAACTCACTTTTGGTTTTAACTGCTCACATAATTCAGGTACCAGTAGAGTTTTTGCTTGAATTTCATGATAATTATATCTATTTTCTGTTTTGTTGATGACAGCAGCAGGATATTTTTTTCCTCTGGAAAGAACAGAGCACCACAATGAACATCTTGAACTAAATGTGGTCTTTCAGTTGTTTGTTTTTTTTTAAATTACCACTCAGAAATTTGATTTATAGGACAAGAAAAAAAAGAGCTTTCATCAAAACAAAAATAAAGAACAAAGGTAAAGAACAAAAATGCACCCTCAATTTCACCATCACTATCTATGTTTCTGTTACTCAATTCATTGTTCATATGTAAAAATACTTTCACAGGAGCATGACTACAGAATAGATGTGTGCTAGTCTTCCGTCTACCATCTGTCTGCTTCTAGTTACACTTCAGATGCACAGAGTTGAACTGATATAATCAATCATGCTCCTCAGCTGCCTTGGGGCACATTATTTTCATCAGCCCCTCCTTATGATGTTTACTTTCTTGGTTAGTTCCCTTCCTTTCAGATCCTATTTCCTTATTCCACCTAGACACCCATGCTCATATATTTAAGGTATTTTTCTCCCAATATATATTATCTACCCTTATTTATGTGCATGTTTATACATGAACCACATGCATCACTTATTGTGAATGTGCTTTTAAATTTGTTTTAATGGAATTAAGTTAAAAATAGTATTCAGCTTTTTAAAAATCACTCATGTTTTGGAGAATTATGCATGTAAATACATGTAGTTTTTGTTTTATTTCTTTTGACTGCTGAGTAGTATTTCATTGTTTACTTTTCCTATCATAGTAATATTTTCTCAATAAATTCATCATCCTTTTCATTTTAATAACTATATCATAGTCCAAGACATTGATATATCAATTTAAATTTAAGTATTTCTGTACTATTGCTTATTTAGATTTTTAAGTGTTATAATTGGTCCATATACACACATATATCTATACATGTATTAGTCTGCTAGGGCTGCCATCACAAAGGACCGCAGACTGTGTGGCTTAACCAACTGATATTAATTTCTTCACAGTTATGGAGGCTAGAAGTCCAAGATCATGGTGTAAGCAGGGTTTATTTCTTCTGAGGCCTCTTTCTGTGGCTTGTGGATGAACATCCTCTTCCTCTGTCTTCACATGGCCTTTCCCCTGTGTGCACATGTCTGTGTCCAAATTTCCTCTTCTTATAAGGACCAGTTAGATTGGGGCCCACCCTAAAAGACTTCATTTTAACTTAATAATATTTTTAGAGACCTTATCTATAAATATGGTTACATTCTCAGGTACAGAGGGTTAGGACTGCAATGTAAATTTGAGGGGATACAATTCAGTCTATAACTAATGTACTGTAATTAATTATAGAACTATCTATAGATTACTATGCATTTTATATATATATAATTTTTCTAATTTTCTACATAAATTTTGAAGACAAATACTTAGGAGTGGGAGTATTTAGTTGAAAGATATAAACATTTTATACATATTGATATTAACTGCTAAATTGCTTTCCAAATATGTTATGTCCATGTATACTTCCAATCTCTCTAGGTGTGTGCCAATTTTATTGAGTATTGTTAACATTGAAGACAGAATTTAAATAAAATTTTAACAATCCATGAACACAGGGTGCCTTTCCTCTTATTGAAATCTGAATTAATTTTATTCAACAAGGTTTTTAATTTGTTTTCGACAACAACAACAAAAACAGAGGTGACATCTAGTCAAGATGGCAATGCAGGTAAACATGGCTCACCCCTTCACACAACCACATCAAAAGCACAACTAAATTATAGAGCAGCCATCATACAGAACTGTCATACATTAAGCTGAATGTAAGTCCTACAACTCTGGAATTAAATTTAAGAAGCACATGGAGACTGGTAGGAATGGCAGAGATACAGAATATGCTGCACATCCACATGTGCAGATAATATCAAGAGGACTATCTTAGGAGTGAGGGGTCTCAGCCCCATACCAGTCCCCCCAGTCCAGGGTTCAAGTGGAAGAATATAAGTCTCCATAACTTCTGGCTATAAAATCCTGTGGGGATTAAGGCTGTAGAAGAAAGAAACTTCTGAAGTCCCAGACAGATGCTCTTAAAGGGCCTGTGCACAAATTTACTTGCATTTACTCCCTCTGAATTCCAGCACGAGGGCAGCATATTGAAAGGCATCTGAGATATGCAGGAAGGAACTGAATTATCCAGCTTCAGGGTGAGAGCTAGGGGACAGCTTTCTTCTAGACAGAAATGCTGGCAGAGGCCATTGTTCCTTTCTGAGCCCTTCCCTTACAGAGCCAGCAGGCAGGCACCATATATAAGACTACATCAACCTGTCTTACACTGTTTTGCCGACCCTGGTGAGTCCCCAAGTCCCTGCTCAACTTTCAAGTCCACCCAAGTTGTTTCCATATGATTGGCTTGTCTTGGCCCATGCATCAGATTCTCCTAAATTCTCTCAAACAAGCAGCATCTGACTTCACTGAGCTCCATACCTCTTGCTTAGTTGCCCTAGGCCCAGCACTAGCAGCAACCAGACTTGGTTCACAGCTTGAGCTCACTAGGGCATCTCCAAGCCCAGCACAAATAACAGCAATCTCCAGATCACTTTGTAGATTATGCTGTGTGAACCTGACAGAACACAGGCAGTAGCTGACCTTGGACATGCCAAAGGCAATTGAGGCTTAACTATAACAGGAGGGTTTACACAGCTCATGTGGTGGGCATACCTTGAGTACCCAGTTTGGTTAATAGGGAATGTTGTGCCACTAGACCCTACAGGACACCTACTACCTTAGGCCACTCTACCAAGCCTGGGAGACGCAGCAGCTCTAATACATAGAAACAAACACAGAGAGATTGCTAAGATGAAGAGACAAAGAAACATGGCCCAAATGAAAGGGCAGAACAAAACTCCAAAAAAAGAACTAAATAAAATGGAGACAAGCAATCTACTAGATGCAGAGTTCAAAACATTGGTTATAAGGATGAACTTAGTGAGAACCTCAACAGCATATAAAAGATCCAGTCATAAATGAATGATACACTGATTGAAATAAAGAACAATTTACAGGGAATCAACAGTGGAGTAGATGATGCCAAGAATCAAATCAGCAATTTGGATAATAAGAAAGCAAAAACAACCATTCAAAACAGAAAAAAAGATCCCAAAAAATGAGAATAGTTTAAGGTGCCTCTGGACAACTTCAAGCACACCAACATTTGCATCATGGGGGTGCCAGAAAGAGAAGAGGAAGAGCAAGAAATTGGAAACCTACTTGAAAAATAATGACAGAAAACTTCTCTAACTTGTTGAAAGAAATAGACATACAAGTCCAGGAAGCACAGAAAATCCAAAACAAGATGAACCCGAAGAGGCCAACACCATGACACCTAGTAATTAAAATGCCAAAGGTTAAAGACAAAGAAAAATCTTAAAAGCAGCAAGAGAAAAGCAGTTAGTTACATACAAGTGAGCTCCCATAGGACTGTCAGCTGTTTTTTCAAAAGAAACTTTGCAGGCTACAAAGGATTGGCAAAAAATATTCAAAGAGATTAAGAGCAAGGATGTACAACCAAAATTACTCTACCCAGCAAAGCTTTCATTTAGAATCAAAGACAGTTAAAGAGCTTCCCAGACAAGAAAAAGCTAAAGGAGTTCATCACTACCAAACCAGTATTATATGAAATGTTAAAGGGTCTTTAAGAAGAAGATCAAAAATATAAAAAATAAAATGGGAATAAATACATATTTACCAAGAATTGGATCTAAAAAACAAAATAAACAATTAAGCAGAACAGAAACATAATCATAGTGACAGAGAATGTTTTGATGGTTGCCTGATGGAAGGGGAGATAGCAGATGAGCAAAAAAGGTGAAGGGATTAAGAAGTACAAATTGGTAGTTACAGAACAGTCATGGGGATTCAAGTACAGTGTAGGGAATAGATCAGTGAAAGAATGTATGTGCATGACCCATGGACATGGACAATGGTTTGGAAATTGCCTGAGGGAATCAGGGGGGCTCAGTCAAGGGGGGCAGAGGGGGAAATTGGATCAACTGTAACAGCCTAAAAAATAAAATATAATTTAAAAAACTAAGAGTTTTAGTGTAACCTGAACAATAGATTCTAAACAGCTCTTTTCTATGAGTAAAACAAAAGCCCATGAATATCCAATACCACCCAAAAAAGAATAAAAGGGAAAGACTTTATCTGTCAAATACTTATGATTCATCTGTATTAATTAAGATAAGAATTGAGAAATAGACCAATGATACAGAAGAGAGAGCTGAACAGATAAACACTTGATATATGATGTGCTGGAGCCAGCTTCTACCAGCTCCTGAGAGTCGATAGTTAAATCACTGGAAGCTTGAAATTGATGTCTTGTTCCATGAACCCTGTTATGTACGTTTAACCCAAAGTAATGGCTGCCTAAAATCTTTATTTTTGTCATTCAATAACTTTTGAGAAGAAGGCTTACCTCATATTTACTTTATATCATGTAACACAATAAATGGATTAAAGAATAAATGAATATATTAATGTCTTTAACTTATAGCACTCAGAAATAATTTTTGACTTCTTGACTTTTATTTGCTTGGATACAGAATTCAAAATGTTTCACAACATAATACTTTTGCTTTAGAAATCTCAGCCTGAAGCAAACTTAAAAGTATCTGGATTAGAAGGAGTGAGATAAGACTGGACAACTATGAAAGGAGCGAAGTTTATTTTCTGCTTACACTCTGCTCCATCTGCCATAGCCTAGTGAGCATGGTGAGGTTACAGGGCCAGACCCTTAGATGCATCAAGCTGGTGATGGAAAGGGACAGGAGGTGTCATGGCTTCCACATTTCTACCATATTTAAGGCAAAAGGGTCTGTTTTTAGTTCAAACCCCAAGTACAAACACACTTTTTCCAACCAAAAGGTATTTCAAAACTTCTTCCAACCACCAAGGATGGCAAAGAGTACAGAACAAAGAAGGAGAGAATATACTCAGTTCAGAGATAGGTCATAAACTGCAGCTTCCTGCAAACAGAGAGAAAAGTCCTTTGGGAACTTATTGGTAACTGGCATTTTTCTTAAGAAAGAGAAAAAAAAAACTCAATACAATTGAGAGAGTTTATAGTTAAAAAGAAACTTGTACATGTGCATAAGAGTGAAAGTTAGCTTCTCAATGTGAAAATGTATAGAGCCCCAGAGGAATATACTGAAAAGCAGGAGGTCCTGTTACAGTTGGAGGGACCATGGAATCTAGGCTACCCCAGGGCACAGACTATTCCCTAGACTCACCAGGTCCTTGTGAGAAGGGAACAGGAAGGCTGTGGCAAACACCACTGCCATTCATTTGAAGTTCATTTTTAGGTTAATAATTTAGTGTGACATACAGTATTTTTCATAATATGAGTGGGTACAGCCATTCTCAATTAAACCTTTACAAAGCCTGGAATAAGCAAAGTCCCTTGTCATAGACTGAGGTCTCTTAATTGGAGCCCAGTGGGTAGACACGGTGAGATCTTTGGGTCAAAGTTAAAGGTCTATGCAAAATTTCATGTTCATATGGAAATTTTCCTAGGTAAGCAGTGCATAGTTTCTTGAGAACTTCAAAGAGATCTGAAACTCTAAGAAGGTAAAAATCCAGTATTTTGGATAAAAATTAAAACTGGGAAGGTCCTACCTCATTTGCTAGTCAAGATTGTAGTGTTCAGAGCAAGAAAACCAGGTAAATAGCCCACATATGAAAACATGCATTTACAGGCTTGTTTCTTTCTGAGCTTTCCACATGTTATGCTATTTTCATAGGAAAGAAAACACATACCAGAGTGCAGTGTAAACATATTCTTTCAAAATCATTAGTCAAAAAGGGTCCACCAATTATGAATCTTTTCTTTGGAAACATTTCCATCCACTTCCTGTTCAAGAACAAAATCAACTGTTCTGCATATTCAGACTCCATCTGTAAATTTTGATCTGAGAAAAACTAGCCCCAAATTAATAAAGCAGTAGAGTCAAGGCACATTAAGTGATTTCAAGTTCTACTGCCTTGTTTCATCTGAGTGCTGGGCATCAACCCCAGTGTTTATTTACACAGCTACACAAGTGTCACAACTACCACAAGCCTGAATGTGATGCTGAAACCTGTGAGTGTGAACAGTGAAATGAGTTACCTCTGGGGAAGAAGGAAAAGGGAAGGTAAGAGGCAAAGGGAACAATTGATAGTCCTCACTGAAGATGAGAGAGATTTACAAAAAGCCATTTGAATCCTAGAATTAACATCACTTCCATTTCACACTTGGGTAAAAATACTAAGAAAAGTTTGGCAAAAAAGAGAACAGAGAGGAAGAAAGGTGGGTGTGAGTGTGTGTGTGGAAAGGACAAGAGAGAGAACCAAGAAGAAGAAAGGTGTCAAATGCTTAATTGTGCTTAGAGTCCCCTTTCAAATTACAAACGCAGTCCCTGCCTCCTGTGACAGTATAGGCAGCGTTGTAGTATCTGGCCGATGTCAAGATGAGAAATCAGTTTATTTATATATTGCATATTTAGAATCCATTTTCAATATTTGCCCCTATGGCCTACAAGTGAGGCATTGGGTGTGTGGTGGTGGGTAAACAAAAACCACCAAAGACTCTTGTCAAGTCATATGCTGCCTGAAATGCCACTGGGAGTGGGAGGGGTGGGGAAAAAAAGAGGGCAGCTACTAGTAATACAATGTATTTACTCATATGTAGTCATTCATTCATCTGTGGAGCAGAGCGGGTCCTATGGAGACAATTGCAGAGGGTCCCTGCTCTTTAGCAGATGAAATTCATGTTGAGCAAGGGAGTATTGGGGAACCCACAGCTAAAATAAAATTTTAAAAAACGTAATGACAACTTTAACGTGTCAACTTGGCTGGGTCATGGTGCCCAGATATTTGGTGAAACATTATTCTGGATGTTTCTGAGAGGGTGATTTGGATAAGATTTACATTTCATTTGTTGGACTTTGAATAAAGTAGATTATCATCCATAAGAGATGAGCCTCATCCAATCGGTTAAAGGCCTTCCACTGAGAACAAAAAGACTGACCTCTCTTGAGCAAGAAGAAACTTTGTGGCAGATGGCAGATTTGAACTGCAGCATAGGTTCTTCTCTGGGTCCCCAGCCTGCTGCTCACCCTGCAGATTTTGGACTTGCCAGCCTCCATAATTGTGAGTTAATTCCCTAAAATCTCTCTCTCTCTCTCTCTCTCTCTCTCTCTCTCTCTCTCTCTCTCTCTCTCTCTCTCTCTCTCTCTCTCTCTCTCACACACACACACACACACACACTCTATTGGTTCTGTTTCCTGGGAGAACCCTGATGAATACAATAAACTCATAAACTAAACTAACTGCACTAAACTAAAGCAGGTATGAAGTTACACTTCTGATGTTATGCAGGAGACTTTACACATATTCGATCAAATCTAGCAGGAGCTGTATTGTCCTGAAGTTACCACCTTTAGGGGCTAAGAGGGAGACTTCCAAAAAGCTACTTTCTGCTGAGGGTGCAGAGAAAGTAACAGTGGGTGACCTATCTGCCAAGGGGCTGATGAGTTATTTTAGGAGGTTAGGGCATTTGCAACTCCAGCACCTAGCCTTGAAAACACACTGTTTACCTACTATGAACTGCTTTACTGTTTTTAAAAAATCATTACATATTCCATTAGAGAGAGAACAACCCTTTTCCAGATTTGGGATCATAGCAATTCTGATATCCCAGAAATTCTGATGAGGAAGAGGGTTCTTACTAGAAATTTAGAGAATTAGCCCAGTCGGGTGTTCTCCTTGATTAATGAGGGCCAGCTCTGTGGCAGACACTGTACAGGGGCTGAGGAAAATAGAGAGGATATGGTGCTCAGTAAGCATAAAACCTCAGAGAAAAAAAATGTGTGGATGCCCAAATATTAAAGTAGATTTCAAGAGTTTAAAAAGTATGCAAGGCAGATATATAAGGCAATATACTTAGCAGCATATGGTTCTCAGGTGAATGATTTTTTAAAAGGTGGTCAATAAAAAGGTTGAGAACAGCTCTTTTTGGGCTTCAGTGCTCTGAAGAAAGTGGAGTTTGCCCAGAAACTTTAAATGAAACCTGTAGAATTAGGGGTGACCTTTACATGGAGGTAGATATATAAAATAGCCTTTCAATTTAACATGACTTGAAGAGTACACACACACACACACACACATTTTTATGTAGCTATCAAAACTGTGGTAGAAGTAGAACAAAAACTAAGCCAGTAGAGGAAGGTTATCTTAGTTCCTAGGTTAAATGAAATCAATTTTGTAAATTAAAAAATATCTTGATATGTTCCTTTTCTTCCCCTTCTCTGATATCCTTATAATTTAGGAGAATAGATGATTAGGAACAGTTTATTTTTTGTAAATTGCCATGGAACATTAAGTCAAGTTTTTGTCTGAGGCCATAAATTATTACCTTACCTGACAATACTCTCAAGTTATTATTGCAGATGGCATACAACTTGTAAGGAGTCTAAATTTTGTAAAAATGGTGACTGCTAATCTCTAATTACCTTTATTAAATCCTGCTGGCCCAGCTACAAGGAAAACCTTTGTTTACAAATAAATCTTCCCATTTTTAAATAAATCCCCACCATATCGGAATGAAGCAATTGGATAGCAAGAGCTCTTGGTTGATGCCAGCCAAGCAATGTCTCATGTTGTTACTACAGGTGTCATGTTGGTACTTGATGATGGGACCCCTGAGGATTTGGACTCAGAGCTGATCCTGGGCCTTGCTTCTCTCAGTCATGCCTTGCCCTTCCCTCACTCTGCTCTATTCCAGGGAGGTGGGGATGGGATACTGACCTCTGTAGGTTATAGTTCAAAGGCCTCTGTACCATCTGGTTTCTGGCTGGATTTGGTCAGACAGGGCCCTAGTGGGAAAAGGTAGGAAGAAGAGGGAAGCTATTTCTCTTCCTCCCTCTGTGTCTCAAGTCACTGTCACACAAACCTCAGCATCATAAATCTTCCCACTGTCCGCTTCTGCCTCATGGCCAATATTTTCTGGTATATTTGCTACTAGAACAGAAGGTGAGACAATTTCTTCTTAAAGTTAAAATAAATAATAATAAATGAATGAATAAAACAAAAGGAACCAAAACACAAGTCAGATAAGAGAACCTAGTCTACAAACAAAAATTTTTATATTTAATGCATTTTCTTAGCAAACCACAAAGGCTACCTAGAATCTTGGAGATGGAGGTAGCAACCACAGTTATTTCTAATCTTCTTACCAAATCATCTCTATTGGAAGTTACTCTAAAGCTAGTAGAATTTAATCCACATTTTTAAAAGTTCTTCCAATGATGAAAGCACCTTTTCCTGGGAGAATCTAAGATGTTAGCATATGTTTAGTTTATGGTATTTCCATACGTTCCAAAGAAGGCATTGGCCACATTCAACGAACAGATTATCTTCTGAAAGAATAGCATGATTCTCTGTATTACTGTTGATATAACCAATCATAGACCATGTTCTTGTATCAGCCACAAACTTCACCTTTTTCCTTCCTGAAGATGTGCACACCTCCCAAATTTTCTGTTTTCTCTTGTATACTAAGCTTACTCAATAGGGTATTTATCACTGGAACATGATTTTTCTTTCCTTTCCTAGCTATTTCTGGTTGAATTATTTAAGCTGTTTGGAACTATAAAATTTCCTTAGGAAATAACTATTGATCTCATTTAGAAAATGACAGTGCATCTCAAGCAACTTTTCCTAGAAGTTTTTAGAAATACTACATGAGAAAAGAAGGTTACAAATCCAAACTCAAACTGCAAACTAAACAAGCACCCTAACAAGGATGACTGGACATATTCTGTAGACTGTGGAAGAACAGTTCAACCACTGTAAGTTCTAATTTTCGTTTTTGCAGCCTATGTGTCAGTATGAAAGGGTCTGAAGCCTATGCTTAATTAACGTATTTTTTTCTGTGACATTCCAGATATCTGGAAGGATTCACATACATCCAAAATATCCTAGATCATTCAGACGTGCCTTGCCTCAGATAAACTATTTTATGGTACCATCTTTTTGTCAAAAGATGAGAATACCACTTACCACAATTTGTTTTCCATTATGCAGAGATGGTGTGATTTTCCCCAGGGTTCTGAACTCTAAGTTTGATGTTTAAAGAATACTTCGAATATAGAACTTGATAAAAGATGTTTCCTGGGATTTTTTGATTATGAGGAATTAAAAATGGAAGGGCTGACCTTCATTATAGGCTCAATGCAAAACTGCTGTCTGTTACTCACAAGTGTCCTAGGATATTGGAAAAGACCAAAGAAACATTGTCTATTAAGTAAAACTCAAATCTGTATTGATGTCTATAAAAGAAGGACTTTGGACAGCCTAAGGTTTTGTTCTAGCTCTGAAATATTGTGATCGTATAGGGTGGTTTCTTTGTACTCTCTGATCTTGTGATGTGGAGTCCTTAATGAACCAATGCTTACTCATACCCTTTCTCTGTATGTCCTTCTGTCACTTCATTTAAAAATATAATTATAAATGATATCTTTTCAGGAAACTTAATTGTCCATTTTTTTCTACTTTGTAAGAGAAGCCATCAATACCATGGAAATTTTCTGGGACTTGGTAAATATTTCCCAACATCCTGTGTCTTTTGTCAGGGCATATAAATATTGAAGTAAAGACATATTTACCTCAGTAAATACTAGATTTCTGCTTCCAGTTAGAATGTGTAGAAGGATACAAAAGATCTTTGCTCACATAGTGACTACAAAAACAGACCCCATCCCCCAAATAAACACCACACTTTTCTTTGGGGCTGGTGAAGAACAGTGGCAGCCAGGAAATCTTGATAAACTATCCAGAGAGAAATGAGCCCATCACAGATCAGTAGAGAATGGAAGCATCTTTATTGCTAGATTCAGGGCCCAGGTGAGCTGCCAGAGATGGGGAGACCTTGTGGGGATGAGGGGCAATAGCCAGGCCTTCCTTGAGGACTGGACTGATGGGCTAAACTGAGGGCCTGGAAGAACTCAGTCCAGCAGGTCTAATGCCCAACCTATCCTGCACTGAAAAAACAGTGGGGAGGTGCTGGTGTGCAGAGGGCCACCACATGGTCCTGAGCATTTTCACATTGATTGGATTCCTGGGCCATCCAGAAGTGAACCCAATATATCTGAAACTGCAGCCAACCCTGCCCAGGTCAAATACCAACAAGATCAATGTTCTTCCATTCACAATGATGCTTAGAATGAATTCTCTCTTTCATATGTGTGTGTGTGTATGTGTGTGTGTGTGTTTAGTGTATGGTATTTCTATAAATTCCAAAGAAGGTATTGGCCATATTCAATAAACGTATATATAATATGAAAATTCATATTTCAGTCACATTTTACATTTCCCATCTTGTCAGTTAGTACTTATGGATCTTTTGGCACAGTAGCACCACTTTTGTATGAGTTTGAAATTTTCTGATTTTAAATTATATCATTATGTAAGCCTTAACTATTATTTTGGAATAAATACTCTTGATTGATAGAAGAATGACTGGAGGCAAACTGGCAAGATTAACTGATTTGACCAGTGATTTTACGTGATCTTTGGATGTATGATGATAAGAGCAAAAAAGAACAGTTTTGAAGATCACTGAAGATGGCGATAAGCCACAAAACTTTAGAGACTACTATGTAATTGAATGAAAGTGAAAGAGGAAAAGTGCAAGTGAGTGTGGAGACAGGGATTGGAGCTTTGGGCGAGGATTGGGAATGAATGGATTTTACAGAATGACTATAGTGCTGTGCAGAAGCACCTCTCTCTAGAGGTACAAAATTAACAAGAAAGGGGGAAAAGGAATTCTAGAAGTTATTCTTCAGCAAGTGGCATGCCAGGTTACTTTAAGCTTATGTTTGAATAGTAGCTGCCTAATTCTCATTCTGAAAGGCTTCTAAGACTATATTCTGTCACTTTCCCTGTTGGACTCTTAGACTCCCTAAAGAAACAGTCTTTGCTTTTTGGAAATCTGTAGCTAAGTCTCCTTTTACTTTCAAGCTGAGATGAGAAAGAATCAAATGGACTAGGATAGTTTCCACTCTTTTTTCTGTCCCTTCCCCTTTCCATAGCGTCAGCATCACAGCCACTGTTTCTGCAGTCAGAAGCTTGCGTCTACTTCGACATCTCGCCATTACCTTAGTTCCATTTTGAAATCTAGAATTCATTCTTAATGAGAGAATGCAAGACAGAACTTTATACTAGATATTTGTCCAGAAAACAGCCAAGAAGGTAAATTGCCATATATATATATATATTTACTTACTTACTTACTTACTTACTTATAAACCTTCACAATCCTAAAAGAGTTCATTAATTTCCCACAGAATTACAGTTGACTCAGGATCCTTCATAGAGTCAAAATAAGACATGAATTAATATTGAAAGAGTCACAGTAAAATCTGAAGTGATTAACTCATCTTAGGAAGCAACTATGTTTTGTTAAGTATATATAAGCATGATACCCTAACATTGCCATTATACACCCACCTCTGCCTCCCAAAAGAAACAGAAGTGCTAGCCACATGTTAACTTGCAAGAACTTGTAGAAAAATCTGGAAAGAGTAATAAAAGTCTTTAAGGATTTGCTTCCTTCTTAGGCAAATTATTAATGTCCATCAGAAAGTAAAGTGATCTGAGGAGAGAGGCTTGCTGTGTAGCAGCTGCTGCTGGAGTCAACTAATTACAATATTCCACTTGCTATGTCACTAGATACACATAATCAAGAAGGGCTTCAACACTTTACAATTAGACTTTTAAATTATCTTCTAAGACACAGTTGTACACAAAACTTATTGAATGTGTAAGTGACATAGAGACAGAAATTTCCAGCTAGGTTTCATACCACCAATTTCAACATCCTCCTTGATGTCTCACAGACACTGAATCTAGTTTTCGTCCTTAGTGAAAGAGCTGGGCTGTCCTTAAAAAGGAAGAGCAATTGCTACTGTCAATCTAATAACCTGTTTCCCCTACTACTGCATTGTGAGTGCCTCCTAAGCAGGGACCAGGTGTTTTACTTTTGTATCCACACGACCTAGCAGAGAGCCTGCCATCTGGCAGGTAAATGCTCAGTAAATATTAGTTGAATGGATAACAAGGAGGAAGCAATCACTAGCACATGTTTGAAAGTGATGCCCAGTGGCTCCTTGGGTGCTGAACCTTTCATTAGAAGCTCTTCTTTAGGTTAAAACATTAATGTAACTCTCATGATAGACACAAAAGTAGGCTTGAACAAATTCAGAGACCTCCCTGGCTTGAGTAGAGTGACTCAACATTATAAAGATGTCAGCTCTCCTCAACTTAAGAGATAAATATCCAATTCCAAAAAAATACCAACAAGCTTTTTTATGGAGTTATATAGGTTGATAATAAAGTTGATATGAAAAACAAACATGTAAGAATAATCAGGAAAATAATGAAAACTATGGGAGGGTTATAGCTCCACCTAAAGCACATAATATTGTAAAGCCTCTATGACTTAAATATTGTGGTACTGGCACACAAATAGGTAAATAGACTAAAAGAAAAAATACAAATACATCCAAAGATATATGGAAATTAGTGTACTCAACATTATAACAAAACGACATTGAACAAAACGAAATTATTCAAGGACCTAATTAATATACACATGTAGTTGAGTTAAAACAAAAGAAAAATCCAAGGTGCTGATTGGTGCAGGGTGTGCTACCTTTTGTGTAATAAGGAGGTGCAGGGTCTTCCCTAGTTGTCTGGGGCCTGGCACTGGGCAGATTAGGGCAGATGGATAGTGGCCCAGGGGGCAACAGCCTAATACAGGAGGTGGTGGTGTGTGGGCTCTGGATTGGTTGGTTTGTTTGAAAATCATGCTCACTGGTGAGTCATTTCCTGTCTTTTACAAACTGGCTAGTCCTGGCAGAGGTGGTCCCTCTGGAGCCAGCAGGATCCCAGATGTCAACGCATCAGAATACAGGGGAGAAGCACCTGGTTAATAGGGCTCCTTGGCTTCTCTGCAACATTCTACCCGCCTTCTTGAACTTCGCCCATCCCTCACTTTCTACCACTCCTCAGTCCTCGGCTCTCCTGCCCGACCCTGCCCATCCCTTCTCAGTGTCTGTCCTGGTCTCTATGCCTATGATGCCTGGCTGGGGGAATCTCCTTCTCATGCTGCTTGTCTCCTTGGGTAGACTTGCCCAGGTCCCTGGCTTCAGCAGCCACGTAGACGCTGGTTATTTCCAAATCTCGATGTCTATTCAGACCTCTCCCCTGAGCCCAAGACACTGCAGCCAAGTGCTTACAGGATGTCTGCACCTGAGTGTCTCAGATAGAAGCTGATCAAACCTAAGGGCAAACCCAACATGTCTATATCTGGGGTGGAAACAGGGGTGCATCTTATAGTCTGAATGTAGCTTGGCTCACTGTGGTGGGGGGTGGGGGGTGGTGGTGGAGCAGGGTCACAGGAGGCAGGAGCAGGTTGCTGCTGCATTTTCCTCCCAAATTTGTTGGGGGGAAGCGTGTTTTATAATCTGAAAAATACGGTAAATGGAATTTTTTTCTCTAGTTTTTCTTTCTGATATTTCATTGTTGGTGTACAAAAATGCCATCTACTTCTGAACATTGACTTTGTATCCTGCTACTTTGCCAAATTCACTTATTAGAATGAATAGTTTTTTGGTGGAGTCTATAGGGTTTTCTATGTACACTATTATGTTGCATGCAAATAATGACAGTTTTACTTCCTCCTTTACAGTTTGGATGTCTTTTGTGTCTTTTTCTTGTCTAGTCACTGTGGCTAGAACTTCCAGTACTATGTTGAATAAAAGTGGTGAAAGCAGGTACTCTTGTCTTTTTTCTGATCTTAAGAGAAAACACTTAGTTTTTGCGCATTGAGTATGATGTTGGCATTAGGTTTCTTGTATATGGCCTATATTATGTTGAGTTATGCTCACTCTATTTTCACTTTGCTGGGTGTTTTATCATAAGTGGGTGCTAGATTTTATCAAATGCTTTTTCAGCATCTATTGATATTGTCATGTGATTTTTGTCTTTCATTTTCTTTATGTGATGTAATATATGTATTGCTTTGTGAATGTTATATCATCCTTGCATACCTGGGATAAATCCCATTTGATTGTGATATATAATCTTTTTAATATATCGATGGATCTGGATTTCTAATATTTTGCTGAGGATTTTAGCATCTTTGTTGAGAGATATTGGCCTGTAGTTTTCTTTGTTGTGCCTTTACCTGGTTTTGGAATTAAGATAATACTAGCCTCATAAAAATAATTTGGGACTATTCCCTCTTATTGAATTTTTTTGGAATAGTTTGAGAAGGATATGAGTTAACTCTTTCATAAATGTTTGGTAAAATTCACCTGTAAAGCCATCCAGTAAAGAGCTTTGGTATGCCAGGAGTTTTTAAATTACTGCTTCAATTTTGCTAGCTGTTATCAGTCTGTTCAGGCTTTCTGCTTCTTCTTGATTCAGTTTTGGGAGATTGTATGTTTCCAGAAATTTGTTCATTTCACCTAGGTTTCCCAGTTTCTTGGCATATAGTTGTTCACAGTAATTTCTTACAATCCTTTGTATTTGTGTGGTATTGATTGTTACTTTTCCTCCTTTGTTTCTGACTTTATTTATTTGGGTCCTCTCTCTTTTTTTCTTGATGATTCTGGTTAAATGTCAGTTTTGTTTATCTTTTCAAATAACCAGCTCCTGGATTCATTGATTCATTGAATTGTTTAAGATTCCATGTAATTTAATTCTGTTCTGATCTTGGTTATTTCCTTCCTTCTACTAGCTCTTGGCTTTGTTTATTGTCGTTTCTCTAGTTCTTTTAGATGTAGAGTTAGGTCGTTTATTTGAAATTTTTCTATCTTTTTTACATAGGCCTGCATTGCTATGAACTTCCCTCTCAGGATTGCCTTCACTGTGTATGATAGGTTTTAGGTTGTTGTGTGTTCATTTTCATTTGTTTCCCGATACTTTTTTCTTTCTTTCTTGATCTGACTGTTAACCCATTCATTATTTAATAACATGTTAATCAGTCTCTATGTCTTTGAATGTTTTTTGAGTTTTTTCCTTAAAGTCAGTTTCTAGTTTCAAGTTGTTGTGATCCAAGGAGATGTTTGATATGATTTCCATTTTCTTGAATTTATTAAGGCTTGTTTTGCATCCTACCATATGATTTATCTTTGAAAATTATCCAAGTGCATTTGAAAACAATGTATACTTTGCTTCTTTGGGGTGAAATGTGTTGTAAATATCAATTAAGTCCATTTGATCTACAGTGTTTTTAACGCCATAATATCCTTGTTTATTCTTTCTGTGGAAGATCTATCCATTGTTGATAGTGGGGTGTTAAAATCCCTTATTATGACTGCATTGCTGTCCATCTCCTTCTTAAAGACCTCCAAGATTTTCCATATGTATTTACCGGCTCCTATGTTGGGTGCATATATGTTAACAAGACTTATATCCTCTTGTTGGACAACTCCATTAAGAATTATGTAGTGACCTTCTTTGTCTCTTGTTATGGCTTTTGTTTTGAAGTCTATTTTGTCTGATATAAATATTGCTACCCCAGCTATTTTTTTAATGTCTATTTGTTTGGAATATTTTTTCTATCCCTTCACTTTCAGCCTGTGTAGATATTTTGTTTCGAGGTGGGTCTCTTGTAGACAGCATATATGCAGATCATGTTTTCTTATCCACTCAGTTACCCTATGACTTTTGATTGGAATATTTAATCAATTTACATTTAAGGTTATAATTGATAGGTACTTGTTAAAAGGTCAACTTTTCAATAAATGGTATCCATTTTAATAAATGGCAAAAGATAAAATTAGATCCATACCTTGTTTCATACCTAAGAATAAACTCCAAATAGATCAGGAATCTTAATACATGAAAACTTATATGTATTAGGAAAAAGAAACACTGATAAATTACTCTTTAACCTCACTATAGGAAAAGCCTTTCTTGCTATGATTTAAAACCCAGAGGCAAAAAAAGAAAATATTGACAAATTTGATGTTGTTATTTTTTTAATCATATGGCAAACACCATAAAGTTAAAAGGTAACTAACAAACTGGAATAAAATATTTGTAATATATATATTCTATATACAAAGCTAAAATCTCTCATGTACGAGAACGCCTATGAACTAAGAGGCAAAGGACAAAAATCTAATGGAAAAATGGTAAAAAGATATGATTTTAATACATGTGTAGTTCTGAATGTTAATCATTAAGGTTAATCTCTAGCAAGTCATTCTAAATTAATAAAACTACCTATGAATGAAGGCACCTTCCCTTGAAAGAGGTACAATCACTGCTGCATAATTATTTATAATATAATTTTGAAATTCAGACACAGAAAAAGACCTTTTGCATTTTCAAGAAAGTAGGTTTAATAATTATAAACAATAATAGTTACCACATGTTGAGCATTTGTAAGTGCCACAGGCTTTTCATAAAGTATTTAATTTAATCTTCTTTAACCAGCACTTTTATGCTGTTTAAAGGTTAGGATATGTTTACGGTGTATGAAGTGAAGTTAAAATTGAAGTAATGGCCCAACCCCAATCTATCTAACATCAGTACTCTCAGATACAGTCATCGTGTCATACTCTTCAAGCCCACCAACAGGGTGGCTTGATTCCTCTGCCGTTGCTTTTCCCCCCTATACCCTGCTGCCTTATGATCACCATGGACCAAGAGTAACTGCAGCCTTTCAGCATCCCATCAGGGAGGAACAGGATAGAGTTACTCATTTTTCCTATCTGGAGGGAGCCTTGGGTAACTTATCTTTGTGATCCTATTTGCCACCTTTTATTTTCCAGAACTTAGTTCATTTAAGATAGTCTTTAAAGGAAGAGACAGAACGTAATGGGGAAAAAAGTATTTCTAAGATTCTACAAAAAAAAATTCAGAAACTGAAAAAGATTACATCTTTTAGAAAAGGCTTATTTTTAAAGTTTATCCAGTCTATAAGCTTATAATTACTTTAACTCTAATTTAAGGAATCCCTAAAATGCTGGATTCTCAAGAAATAAAAGCTATTCTATAACCAGGGGCCAGAGATGACTGCAAGGAACTCAATCGTCTTTGCTTGTTTCAACTTCGTAGGTAACTCCCTTCATCTCTCCACTCTCTGTTTCCCTTGTCTCTTTCTGGGATACCATGAATTCTGCCAAAGAAAAGGCAAATGACTATATCCAGAGTCATTTCCTTCATTCACAGATTATAGAGGATAAATTCAAAGTTGAAAATCATTCAGGCTTAAAAAAATACATAAACAAGCAGCCAAGTCTGGACATCAGAGAAAAAGTGCTATGCTTGGAAGAACTTCTGGGTACCTCATTCAGTAAAAGTCACCTCTCCTCCCAAATTATTCCTTTAAAACAAATAAACCCACTCATTCCCTAACTGTGGTGTGCCCTGCTCCACAGCTCTCAACCCACAGCTGTGTAGCTGAACTGTATATTCAACCACCCTACTG
This sequence comes from Glossophaga mutica, assembly GCA_039655065.1. Taxonomy (NCBI): domain Eukaryota; kingdom Metazoa; phylum Chordata; class Mammalia; order Chiroptera; family Phyllostomidae; genus Glossophaga; species Glossophaga mutica. The sequence goes on from CM077306.1 coordinate 149,223,393, forward strand.
TCTGTTCTCCAGAGGATAGTCCAGACTTTTTGGAAAAATATTAGCAGTGGCTCTAGAAGCAGAAGAGCGCTACCAGAAATAGCAATGAGGTGACTTAAGCGCTACCAAAAAGAAATCTTCAGTGACCAAGATCCATGGGGAAATATTTAAGATTTAACATGTGCTATATGGCTTCCACATTTTACAGACCATTCAGGTTGAAAATCCTAAGAAGTAAAAAAAAAAAAAAAAAATGTGGGATTTTGTTGCAAATCCTGTATAATTACTTATAGATGATATTCTGCCAAACATATTTGTAATTGTGACATAAATGTGGGCTTGGGAAAATATTTTTTATTTATGTGCATGTCATTGCTGTGGATTTAATTGTGGGGAGCTATACAAAAACTTAAGGTTGGTCCAAATTACATTGAATCAGATAGAGTAGATGAATTTCTGAAATAGGACTTATTGACAACTCACCCATTTTTCAAAGCTGTTTCTTCATAAATTCCAAGTTTCAAGATTATACCATCAGAAAATTGTGTGTGTTTTTCTATTTAATGCCCTGCCTTACTGAGGTAAACAAATCTGAGGTAGCTTTTGGAAATACACATAGCACAATCAATTTTTTTCCCTAAAGATGAAGAAATTAGAGCAAAGTGAAAGGAGGGAAAAGAAAAGCCTGGGAAAGTTAATTCAGAGAAATACATGCCTCAAGTTTATACATAGGAAAAAGGGAAACCACATAGTAAATTCCAGACTTCCTGGTAGTTGAGGCAAGAAGGGGAATATAGTCAGCTATGGAATTCTTGTCTGAAACCAGCAATAATATGTAAAATACCTAACAACTGGAATAGCTGAAACCCCACTGACTTGATATTTACCTTAAAAAGGTAGTATGGCATCACAGTATGTAGAGTTTTGTCGATAAGAAATGCTATCCCTTGATTTTGCCACTCTTAGATTAAATACTTGTGAGGACATGTTCAGAGAAAGAGTCCTCTGTAAATCAAACTCTTTGCTTAAAAGAAAAGCATAGGTTTTTTCCTTTGTTTCTCATGGTTTAAAACAGAAAGTCAAGATTTCAAGTTAAAATTTAAATCTTTGACTTCATTTGGTGATGTTTTTAAGTAAAAAGTAGGAAAATATCTTCCAAATATGTCTATTGGCCTTATTTCCTCACACATCTCATAAGTAAATAGACTTTCAGAAAGTTTATTTTATGGCAAGATTTTCTTTCATATGAATCCCAGAGAGGGTGTCTTTGGCATGGAAACACTAGAACGCTACAAAATTAAGAAAGATGAGTTCCTTAAACAGACATCTAGTTAAATATTGAATGAATGTGTTGTCCTTGATTTCCTGGAAAATGGCTTCCATTAAAGCTCTTCGAAGAGAAACGAGCAAAATAGGAGGTGCTGCACAGAAGCGGAAATTCTGCAATGTCGCATGGGGAAGCTGCTGCACACAATTTCATTCTTGGGAAGGACAGCAAAATTAAATAGTGTTCAGGATAAAGTGAGGGTTGCACCCTAATATCTTCTTTGTTTCTCATGGAAACCTTTTTTCTAAAAATTAGGCAAATTGATTTCAATCGTGTGGAGTGGTTTGAGAAATGTGCTTTCCCTAAGTGCCACTCACCCCACCCAAACAGGGGACTCCCAGGTTTTTCTAAATGAAGAATCTCAGGAACACAATTGTTTTCACATTCTACAGTCTGTGCTTACCATTAACTCTTCCTTCATAAGTAACTATAAAGTGTGAGGAACATTAAAGGCTTTGACCAAGTAATGCAAATTGATTAAGTGATCTTTTTTATCAGGGCCATTTAATTAGGTTCTGGGCTTTAACAGGCTCTCTTTTTAAGTTTTTAACTTAAGTCCTGGGGGCCACTAATAGACTTTGACAAGAAGGAACAACAGAGAAAACCGAGAAAGGGTATAAGACAGAGGAAGAAAAAAATGGGGGGGGGGAGTAGAAGGGAAGAAAATGAGGTGGGGGGAAAGAGGTAGCAAGTTGTACATTTCATGTGATGTGAAGGTAATACATGACACCAAGACTCCAGAGCAAACATTCTATAAAGATAAAAATGGGATTGACCACTTATGGGATAAGAATAAATTTCCCCTGAAAGAGGTTTTAAACTTGGGTCCTAGACACTTGGACCCTTAGAGGGCTCCTTATGTAGGTTGGGGAGGGAATCCATGAGTCCCTAGAAACTGCACACAAAATGTGGCACATGCACATGAGCGTGTGTGTCATTGTCTATGGTTACATTAGTTCTTCAAAGAGTTCTTTTGTACAAAAGAAGTTAAACCAGTGCACAAGAAGGAATTTCTTTATAATTTAGCTTGAATCACCACCTGAAGTTCTGGGTTCACTTAGGTGTATAAGGATCGTTACCCTATTCCTGAGAAAGTTAATCCATGAATCTCAGATCTGGAAAAAAAAATTGAAATGTTATGTGGTCCATTACTCTGCCTTTAGTAAGGAATACAGGCTATAATAAGTGAAAATAGAATCATTTTTCAAACTCTGCAGAGCAGATTTCCAATCCTTTTTTTGGTAGCCTATTCATTGTTTACATTTCTTACTACAAAGAAGTTCTTTCTGTCTTGCCTAACTTCCCCATATCACAAAATAATTCAGTCTCTTATGTTTAACAATCCAGTATTTTTGGATACTATTATTGAATTCAACTTCAATTTCTTTCCCTCAGGACTTTTGGTGTTTCCACCTGAGTCATTCTCAAATCCATTAATCACCTTCATGGCATTGCTCTGAACCTTTTCCATTCTTCATGCTTGTCTATAAATTCAGATATGAGTTCGCTAAAACAAGATTGATAAGCCCCTTAGTTAATTGATGAAATTCTTTTATGGTATCTATAGTTGGCATGTAATAATAAATTGCCAGAAAATAATAACTGTAAGATTGCCCTCTGAGAGTGAAATTATAAAATCAATATAAAATGACCCAGACTCAGATGAATTTAATTGGGGTGAAAATCCAGAATCGACAGAATGGTCATCTGATTAAAGACTGGTCAGCCATGAATGCTTGAAAAAGCAGAATCACAGTCAGAACTTTGCAGTGCCCACCAAAACAGTAGCCAGGGAGGAGGGTGTTGGCGAGATTGTTCTCATAACCTGGTCACGTCGCTCTCTTCCTGTTGAATAGATGACTGCAGTAGCTTCCAGTCCAGCCATCATTACACATTTGAATCACTTACCTCAGAAGCTACTGTTTATTTGGTTCCCATGTCATTTGTCCACAAAGAGGAGACCATCATGGCCAGGTGACCAGAAGAAGCCCAACTCTCCTCATACTCTTAGAGCTCTGATTCCTATATTAAATCTCTTTGTTCCAACCACACTTGCCACATTAAGACAATGATATGCCTACATTTTTCCAGTTTCCTAAAAAAGCTGTATGTGACAAATGCATTTTATTAACCTTGCCTTATTCCACAATAAAATACAAAGACTTTTACCTAGAAGTTTCAGTCTTGAGGGGAAGGTAAATATGAAATTTATCAGTTACTAGAGCAATGATTACTTGAGTAAAGGAAAACTTTCTTTATTGCATTTCAGCACTTTCTTCCTAGCATTGGAAAGTATAGATAAATTAACAAGTATATTATTAGCTTCTAACAAGGGTCCAACTCAAAAATATTCACTGATGGCCCACTCCTAGCAAATTTTACTTGGCTGAAAGTAAAATTTCCATCCTTCATTGGCTGTGAAGACTGAAAAGGAATATACTGCTAACACGTTGTACATTACATCCATTCACACAAAGTCACTCTGAATGAAGTCCTATAAATCATATAGGAGAGGTAAAAGGATTCACCAAAATGTTTTAAGTGAGTAAATTATTAAGAAGTTCATGAAATAGACAAGCACTACAATTCTTTTATCTCTATCAAGGGCTCAGTTAACAAGCAGAGGATAAACATAACTGATAGCATTTCTTTTACTTGGGGTCTTACAGGCTTTATTTGCCATATAATTTGGAGACACTTGCCCTACATTCACAGCAATCCATATACCTCCACCAGTGGCATCCTTGGCATATCTAACATACAGAGAGCATTCTTCCTCTATACAACAAAATTATTTTCAGTAATAACTATGATGCGAAACAAACAAATAATGGCCTGAAAAGAAATGCAGATTGTAAAACTTCTTCATTGACCTTAATAGATGTATTCATACCAGAAATAAATAAATGACTACTACAATAGTAAGAAGGAAGAAAATAATTGATTACTTTCTCAATGCTCTCAATTTACTCAAGATACCATTGGGGGGAAAAGGGAAAACATACCTATGTTGGTCTGTTACAATCATGAATAGTTAATATTACTAGTACTAACAGTTCCTATTTTTGAGCTTTAGCTTCTGCAAATTTAAAACTTTTAAACACAAATGAAAACCCCAAGTGCTTACATAAAATGATAGGATTTAAGTAACTCAAGTTCTATTTCATTGTATATACAACTATTATTTAAAATCTACCATTTATTTTTTTAATTACTTTTTATTGATTATGCTATTACAGTTGTCCCATTTCTGCCCCATCATTCCCCTCCACCCTGCACACCCCCTCCTACCCACATTCCCCTGCTTTAGTTCATGTCCATGTGTCATAAGTTCTTTAGCTTCTATATTTCCCACACTATTCTTGCCCTCCCCCTGTCTATTTTCTACCCACCGTCTATGCTACTTATTCTCTGTACCTTTACCCCCTCTCTCCTCCCACTCCCGTTGCTAACCTTCCATGTGCTCTCCATTTCTGTGGTTCTGTTCCCGTTCTAGCTGTTTGCTCTCATTTTAGGTGTGGTTGTTAATATCTGTGACTGCTGTCTTTTTACTGTCATATTTTTTATCTTCCTTTTTCTTAGATAAATCCCTTTAACATGTCATATAATAAGAGCTTGCTGATGATGAACTCCTTTAACTTGACCTTATCTGAGAAGCACTTTATCTTCCCTTCCATTCTAAATGACAGCTTTGCTGGATAGAGCAATCTTGGATGTAGGTCCTTGACATTCATGACTTGGAATACTTCTTTCCAGCCCCTTCTTGCCTGGAAGGTCTCTTTTGAGAAATCAGCTGACAGTCTGATGGGAACTCCTTTGGAGGTGACTGTGCCCTTATCCCTTGCTGCTTCCGGAATTCTCTCCTTCATTTTAATCTTGGCTAATGTAATTATGATGTGCCTTGGTGTGTTCCTCTTTGGGCCCAACTTCTTTGGGACTCTCTGAGCTTCCTGGACTTCCTGGTAGTCCATTTCCTTTTCCAGATTGGGAAAGTTCTCCTTTATTATTTGTTCAGATAAGTTTTCCACTTGTTGCTCTTCTTCTTCGCCTTCTGGTACCCCTATAATTCAGATGTTGGGACATTTGACGATGTCCCGGAGGTTCCTAAGCCTCTCCTCATTTTTTTTTTGAATTCTTGTTTCTTCATTCTTTTCTGATTGAATGTTTGTTTCTTCTTTTGGTCCACTCCATTGATTTGAGTCCCAGTTTTCTTCCCATCACAATTGGTTCTCTTTGTGTTTTCCTTCATTTCACTTATTGTAGCTTTCATTTGTTCATCTAATTTGTGACCAAAATCAACCAATTCTATGAGGATCCTGATGACCAATGCTTTGAACTGTGCATCTGACAGGTTGGCTATCTCTTGGTCACTTAGATGAATTGGCTCTGAAACTTTGATCTGTTCTCCAGTTTGAGCCATTTTTTGGGTGGGGGGTCTGGTCCCAGCTGTTACATAGTGATGGGCGGAGCCTTAGGTGTTCCCCAGAGTGGGGCAGCCCAGTCGCTGGGTTGTGATGCTGTATGTGGGGGCGGGGTCTCAGTGTTTTTAGGTTTTATTTCCTGGCACTGGGGTCCTGGGCTGCAAGTTCTGTCTTGTTCCCCATTTTTGCTGGGATTATCTGCACATGAATGTGGGACCACCTGGTCAGCCAGCCACCTTGCGCCTGGGGCCTGCTAGCCACCGCCTGCAAGCCTGGTCCACCAGCAGCTGCCTGCATGCTCAGGTCCACCAACTTCCACTCCCTCCTGCCGCAATTCCACCCCTCTTAATGGTCTGGATGAAGGGCTGTTGGACCTCCATACAGTTTAATTTTCTCTCAGTTCTGGTTGTTTTCTTGTTTCTAAATCCTTGTTGTCCTTAATTTTGGTTGTGTGAGGTGGCACAGTGTGTCCACCTACGCCTCCATCTTGGCCGGAAGTCCCTTTCTTTATCTTCTAAAATCTACCCTTTAAACACAGGAGTACGTGAAGATGCAAGTACGTGGCAGACGGGAGTGCCAATGATCCTGTATCATTACAATCTTACTTTTTTTTTTAATTTTTATTTTAATTGTTGATCTTGTACAGTTTTCTGTCTTTTATTCTCACCCCAACCCACCACCCCAGCCCTCCCCTCCTCCCTCCCTTTTCCACCCCCCCATAGTTTTTGTCCATGTGTCCTTTATACTTGTTCCTGTAAATCCTTCCCCTTTTCCCCTGGAATTCCCTCCCCTCTCCCCTCTGGTGACTTTCAGCCTGTTCTCAATTTCCGTGTCTTTGGTTATATTATGCTTGTTTGTTTGTTTTGTTGATTAGCTTCCTGTTAAAGGTGAGATCATATGGTATTTGTCTTTCACTGCCTGGCTTACTTCGCTTAGCATGATGTTCTCAAGTTCCATTTATGCAGTTGCAAAGGGTATGAGCTCCTTCTTTCTTTCTGCTGCATAGAATTCCATTGTGTAAATGTACCACAGTTTTCTGATCCATTCATTTACTGATGGGCATCTAGGTTGCTTCCAACACTTGGCTATTGTAAATTGTGCTGCTATAAACATAGGGGTGCATAGGTTTTTTTGGATTGGTGTTTCAGGGTTCTTAGGATATAGTCCTAGCAGTGGAATTGCTGGGTCAAAGGTATATCCATTTTTTAGTTTTTTTAGAAAATTCCATACTGTTTTCCATAGTGGTTGTACCAGTCTGCACTCCCACCAGCAGTGCACTAGTGTCCCCTTTTCTCCACAACATCTCCAACACTTGCTGTTTTTTACTCTAAGAAGACAATCTTACTCTTGAAACAAATCATTGTGGCTGAGTCACACATGGCAGGGGGCAACTTGATTTTTGGCAGTTCTCTAAGGTAACGTACACATGGAATACAATGTTCATTGAAGAATACGTTTTTTAAAAGCAGCTAATTTATACATACATACAGTTAAAACACAATAGTAACTGCTGTCCTTGTTTAGATCTTAAACCAACAAGACTTTTATTCAGGGAGGAATATTTTTCCACTGAGAGTGTTTAGACTTGTAGGCTCATAATTACAATAAATAGCCAACCAACTTTTTATGGTTTTATTGTTTTTCTACCTTCCTGATATACAATGCACCCTTTTTGCCAGTGTCTAGAGTAGATTCATCCCACTGACTCAACTTTGATATGCTAATTTTTTCAATTTTATGAACTTGGATTGTAGTCATAATGGATTCATGTTCTTCTTAAGTAATCTTTGCATTCCCTCCACCCTCAGCCACAGATCAAATAATATCATTCACTTTTTTCACAGAAGTCTACTGCACAAACTTTCCTGTCTCAAGACCTATGCATGCCTCTTTTTTGGGAAAGTTCTCAGAACACAGTCTGAATCCTTGACCCGGGATTCCTCAGATCAACAGGACGACACGTTTAAGAGTCCTCACTCTACCCCATTCCTATCTCTCTCCCTCCCAACGTAGCATCAGTGCCTGACCCCCTCAAAGTGTTTTACTTCTTCTTTCATGATATCCTTGAAGCTAGTGAAACACTCATTTATCCACTTGTTCTCACATTGTACACTTTTCTTTCAAAGGAAATAGATGAAGGTCAAGTTGGCTCCTTTTCTGTATCTTCTACTCTAAGAACCTGCCATATTTCTCTCATATCTTAGCATTATTTCATCTCCTTAATTAGTTTGTACATCTCTATGGACTTACAAGAAATCATTAGGCATAGTCCTTAATCATAATGCAATTTCCTACTTTTCATCCATGGTATTCTTAGGCTGTATTTTTGCCTTTATGAAAATGTACTCTGCTGAGTTTACATTGCATTGTTTTCTGAGTGAGAAAAAGAACTCGAAACCTTCTCTAGCTGTTAGCTGGTTGTCCTTCCAAGCAGAAGTATCAGAAATAAAAAGAGGTATCCGGCAATGTAATGTTAACCCTGTGAGACTGTGCAGGCTTACTCATTGATTTATTGTATATTGCATGTACGATTTATTTATATTATGATTTATTATTCATTGTATAAACATTTATTGTATAAACATAGTGTATTTATTAGGTAAGCATATTATTAGAGCTTAAATGTGATAGAAACTATGCTAGTTACTGGGTATACAGTGATGAATGTGGCAGAAAATCATTTCTGGCCTCAGAGAGCTCACATTATAGAAGTAACTAGAGTTTACATTCTTTACTTCTAGAATTACACAACTTGAAAGGTGACCTCAGGGAGTACATTTGCAAAACCTTCCATAAAACACTGTAGTTCAATCAAAGACTTCATGGTCTACAATGTACAAGAACATTCAGTTAGGACTCAGAGTGATTAAGAGCTCCGGCTACAGAGTCAGGTAGCCCTGGGTCAAATCCCAGCTCTTGCCGTGAAGTGGGGATGGACACTGACAAACTGCTTGACCTCTCTGTGCCTCATTTTCTCAAGATCAAAGGGGATGAAAACAGTATGTACCTGCAGAGTTATTGTGAGGATTAAGGAAGATGTGATGGACTAAGAACAGCACTTAGCACCTAATGAATGAGAAGTGTTAGCCATTTTTATTATTGTTTATAACTGTTATTCTCTTTTCTACCACAAATGTTGAAATAAAAGCCCTATTACATGACAATTAGAGACAAAATATAAGACCGCTGAATTTTTAACGTTCAGAATCAATGTACTGATACTTTAGTGTTGAAGCACTTTGATCATAAATGTATCTGTCAGAATCCAGTCAGAAAAAGAGAAACCACACTATGCATTTTACTTGGACTGTACAGGTGTTGGTGGAGTTGGAAAAGAAAGAAGTAGGGCTATCTGGAAACCAGGAAGCTGATGAGGTGCCCTGGGGTGGTGCCCACCGGGCTGCAGCAGCTGCCACTGCTGCCAGTGCTAAAACCACCATGACCAGGGCTGGAACTGCCAAAGAGGCACCGCTGCAGACAGGACTAGACAACCTGCAAGGATGTGCTTCTGGGGAATTTACAATCATCCCTCTCCTACCCTCAGAAACTACCAACAACTGCCTGTCCCTGCCATGGAGTTGGTGCCAGAGGCAGAAATCTCTCTTCCTCCTGCCTTCCGGTCTCCCACCAATGCCTCCCATTGGCAGAACCTGAAGGGAAAGCAGCTGTCAGGGAAGCCTGGGGAACATAGCAACCCAGCCCCAGAAGTCCAGAGCTCAGTAGAAAAGGACAGGTACACAGCTGGGAGAGGATAAGTAAATAGCACATGAAATAAAACACTCAGATCTATTATCAAATCACAATTAAAGGGTCATCAAGATCATTTAATTTAACTTCAAGGCAGAAGACAAAAATACACATGTTCTCTTTCCTGTCCACGTTTTGTTGCTTGGAGAGTTGATTATGTTTCATGTTTATCCTCACACAAACTCCACCACAGAGTCTATTAAAAGTTTCTACAGATGGTTTTTTTAAAAAAGAATTAAAAAGTGTTTTAAAATGAAGGATTCTAACATTTGGAATAGAATTTTAAAATGCCACTCTATCTGTCCTACTAATCAATGCCTCTAGATTGCTGTCTCGGTAATGAGCTCTGCAGAGATGTCAATATTCCACCTATCTGGGTCACTGAGTAGGGTGTGGAAGCTTTTGAATAGCTTCCCCAGCAAATAGAAGCCATGCCAAGAAAATGATAATGGGTAATGGTTACGGCCCAGAAGACACAGAGAGCAGCCTTAGGAAAGCATGACCAGGTGGTAGGGCAGCACAGTCTCATTATGCAGTCAGGAAAGAAAAAAAATAATGACACGAACTTTTCCTACCTGGTTCTTAATTGTTGTACTCAAAACACTGTGAACTAATGTGAGAAGAACAGTCTTTCGAATGTGTAACAGCTACTAGACACACATTACCAGAATTGTTTTCTGATAGTGAGTCAGAAGCAGCTAGTTAAAATCTATGTTAATGAAAATAAGATAGAGTTTATCTGTAATTGGGCTGGTTACTGTCACGTAAGAGAGACTGTTCCAGGATCCGATGCAGCTGGATGTAATAGGATTCAGATACGGACGTGGGTACATCAGCTGAAAAGGATTTAGTCAGCACATACGTGTTAAGAGAAGTAGATGAACATTGATGTAGTGGGGACACAAATTTATTTGAGGGACTTTATGGTGATATTCTCATTAAACCTCCTCCACCCTGTTGTCAAAGTCCTTCCTCAACATGAGGAAGTTTCATTTCACTAATGAAATAAAAACCTGCCACCTTTTTCCTCAAGCACTTCAGATTTTCAAGTGGGCCATTTCAAATAATACATTTTTGAGGTTTACATATTGACTAGCTAAGAAACCCTTGAGGGTAGTTATGTCAGGGAGGCTAAGACTAAGAGAGAGATGGACCAGAGAGATGGAAAGCATTCATTGCAAATTATGCCTAAACAGCAGCTCATCAAATACATATACTTTTAAAAGGCAACATGGTGTTCTAGAAAGAACATGGACTCACACAAAAACTTAAACTGTTTTTTTCATTTCTCTGAATCTCAGGAATAATATATGTAAAATCACCCAGCACAGAGTAGACCTTCAATAGAAGGCTGTATTCATTTTTGGTTATATATACATACACATAAAGTGCACAACTAGTCATTCTGACATAATAGTTGACTTTGTGAATTAAAAAAATGCAGATAAGTCAGTGGGGCATGAAGTTTCTCCTTCACAGCACTGGGACAGCATTTGCACATGTTTGTACAGCTGGCTCCCAAAGCTGCCTGCCTGTCAGCTGAGTGGGGAGCCAGCTGAGAACAGGCCTAAGCTCAACAGCACAGAATACAACACGGAGTAGTCACAGAGGCAATTCTATCATTATGCTACTGGAATTTTAGAATCCCAGATCAAAGTGATAATTTGAAACATTTGGGCCAGGCTATCTATTTTGCCCATTCCCCTCACAGGTAAAAAAAAAAAAAAAAGGTTGAGAGATAGCACCATGAAATAGAAAGAACAGGGAACAGGAGTTAGAAAACCTTGTCTGGCCTCAATTCAGTCACTAGCTCTCTGTGCCACCTTGGAGAGTTGTTTGCTCTCTTTACCGTGTGAAAAGCCCTTAAACTGGATATTCTGGGAAGGCTTCTCAGAGGAGGTGAGATCTGAGCTGAGACTTGAGTGACAAAAAGGAGCCAAGTAAGGGATGGATGATCTGCAAAGAGAGCCTGCCAGGTAGAGAAAGTGGCAATTTCAATGGCCCTGAGGCAAGAGCAAGCTCAAAGTGTCTGGAGAACAAAGAGAAAGCCAATGGAGCCAGAGCGACAGGGAGCAAGATCTGAGATGAGGTCAAAAAGCACTCAGGGGCTTAAGCACGTTGGTCCTTGGGTTTTAGTCAATACTCAATGGCAAACTATTGGAGGACTTGAAGCACATGGAGGACATGATCTGAATATTTTAAAAGATTATTTTTTAAATAGGTCAGCTGTTTTCACAGGTTGCATTAATCTGTCAGGCACCAGTTAGTGGATTAATGTTTTGATCCACTAAATGGTACCCTAGTGGTCCATTAAGAGAGGATACAGACTTTAAAGAGAAATTGGGCTAAAATTTTTGTCATTTCTTAGGGAAAAAAGAGCCTTAATATTTGCATTTGTCTTTACAACATTTCTCTAAGGACCTCATGATGCAGGAGAACCCCTTTATGATTCTGGTATCAAGAAACAGGAATAAAATCTGCATGACTGTGTTAAGAGCTATGTAAGTGATGTGGCATACTGTGTGAACTAACAGAATCTTTTATAACAATGCTTTTCTAAACTCACAAGAATTGGCTCTATTATACAAATATAAATTTGAAAGACATGTTCAGTGATCCAAAGATGTAATTATTCCAAGTAACTGATGACATATTTTTAATAGCTAACTCTCATTTGAATACTTTATATTGGTTTAATTATTTCCTCCTTACAACAACCTTACAGTTCTACTATTATCATTTCTGTATTACAGAAAAGTAAATGGATACATACAGAGGTGAAGTGACCTGCTTATATAGTTAGTAGGTAGTAAAATCAGAATTCAAATCTAGACCGTCTGGCTTTATAGCCAGGATCTTAATCATGAGTTACGAACATGTTTTTCAAACTTTTTGGTCATAATTCACAATAAGAAGCAACTTTACATTATAAGCCAGTAGAAAGAAATTTTTAAATAATACCTTTCCTAGCAATGGAGAACACTTTCAGTATTTTCTTTTTCATTTTATTACGTCCCATTATTGATAAATGCCTGTTGAGACTTGCTAAATATATTTTATGACTCAGTAATGGTTGTGCTACTCACTTTTCCAAACACTGCACTCATTATGCTGCCTCCCAAATAGAAGAGTTAGGAAGTCATGAAGGACCTGCACCAGAATTGAATGGAAGCTGAAAATTTTTTCTCCCTTCTTTCCTGCCCATCCTCCAATTCCACCTGTGCCCAGTTAAACACTCAGCTTGCAGAGGAAGGTCAAGGAGAAGAGAAAAAAATGATTGCACAAAATGTCCTAATTCCTCCTCAATTGTTTCCTTTCTTTTGTAATACCATACAAATTATGCGTGGACTATTTTAACAGAGAATAAAAACATCACTCAAAAACTCAATTCCCAATTTACAGTCAAGATGGTGGCATAGGTAAGCACAGCATACCTCCTTGCACAACCACATCAAAATCACAACTAAAATATAGAACAACCATCACTCAGAACTGTCAGGAATCAAGTTGAATGCAAGTCTGACAACTACAGAATTAAAGAAACCACATCCATCCAGACTGGTAGGAGGGGCACAGATGCAGATTGGGCTAGTCCCTCACCCATGTGTGGTGGATAAAAATTTGCGAGGGATATCTTGTGAGCAAGAAGTCCAAGCCCCACACCAGGCCGCTCAGCTTAGGATTCCAGTGCCAGGCAGATAAATTCTCATAAATTCCGGCTGCAAAAACCAGCAGTGATCGAGTCAGTTAAGAGTCCCAAGCAGTTCCCCTTAAATAACCCACACATGGACTTACTCAGACTCAGTCCCTCTTAGCTCCAGCACTGGGGTAGCAGCTTGAAAGGCACCAATGGCAGACAGAGAGGAGCTGAAGTATCTGGCATCAAGGTGGGTGCTGGAGGACAGCATTCCCTCAGACAGAAAGGTGGGCACAAGCTATTGTCTCTTTGCTGAGCCCTCCTCCCACAAAGCCACAGAGCTAGCAGGTGGGCGCCATATCTGAGAATCCATCAACCTGGCTAACACTGTTTGGTTCTCCCTGGAGATCTCCTGAGACTCCATCCCACCTAACTTATGGGCCCACCTAAACTGTTAATTTCGACTTTTCCATATGAATGGCTGGTCTTGGCTCTTGCTTCACATCTTCCTAAACCCTATCAAACAAGCAACAGCTGGCTTCAGTGAGCCTCCATCCCCCATACCTCTTGCTAAGCAGCCCAAACCAGGGATTAGCAGCAGCCAGCCTAGGTTCATCACTTGACTTCACCTGGGAACCTCCAAGCCTAGTACAATTAGCAGCCATCTGCAGATTGCTTTATAGCTCATGCAGGGTGGCCTCAAGTAGAACACAGATGGGGGCTGACCTTGGCCTGCACACCCAGTGGACAGCTACAGACCACATCAGAGCACCACCATCTTGTCTCTGCACAGCCAGTCCTTGCCACTGACTGGCCTGGGTGAATCTTTCCCATTGACCCACTAAGAACAATCAAGGCTCAACTACAAGAGGAGGTTGTACTCAGCCCACATGAAGGGCACTCCTCAAGTATCCAGCTTAGGTGACAGGGGAGGCTGTCCACTGCATCCTGCAGGACAACTACTACATTAGGCCACACTACAAAGACACGGAGTCAAATCGACTCTACCTAATACATAGAAACAAACACAGGGAGACTGCCAAAACAAGGAGACAAAGAAACATGGCTGAAATGAAAGAACAGATCAAAACTCCAGAAAAAGATCTAAGTGAAATGCAGATAAGCAATCTGTCAGATGCAGAGTTCAAAACACTGGTTATAAGGATGCTCAAGGAACTTAGTGAATACCACAAAAGCATAAAACACATCCAGTCAGAAGTAAAGGATACACTAATGGAAATAAAGAACAATTTACAAGGAAATAACAAGACAGTGGTTGAAAGCAAGAATCAAATCAATGATTTGGAAGATAAGGAAGCAAAAAACAACCAATCAGAACAAGAAGAAGAAAAGGATCCAAAAAAACAAGGATAGTATAAGGAGCCTCAGGGACAACTTCAAGCATTCCAACATTTGCATCATAGGGGTGCCAGTAGGAGAAGAGAAAGATCAAGATATTGGAAATCTATTTGAAAAAATTATGAAAGAAAATTTCCCTAATTTGGTAAGTGAAATGAACATGCAAGTCCAGGAAGCACAGAGAGTCCCAAACAAGAGGATGCAAAGAGGCCCACTCCAAGACACATCATAATTAAAATGCCAAAGGTTAAAGATAAAGAGAGAATCTTAGAAGCCCCAAGAGAAAAGAAGTTAGTTACCTCCATGGGAGTGCCCATATGACTGTCAGCTGATTTCTCAAAAGAAACTTTGCAGCCTAGAAGGGACTGGCAAGAAATATTCAAAGTCATGAGAAGCAGGGACCTACAGCCAAGATTGCTCTATCCAGCAAAGCCATCATTTAGAGTAGAAGGGTAGATAAAGAGCTTTCCAGACAAGAAAAAAATTAAAGGAGTTCATCATCACTAATACATTATTATATGAAATGTTAAAGGAACTTATTTAAGAAAAAGAATATCAAAACTGTGAACAATAAAATGGCAATTAATACATATCTGTCAACAATTGAATCTAAAAAACAAATTAAGCATACAAGAAGAACAGAGACAGAATTGTGGATACAGAGATAATTTTGATGGTTGCCAGATGGGAGGGGGTGTGGGGCAATGGGTGAATGTGTGAGAAGATTAAGAAGTACAAATATGTAGTTACAGAATAGCCATGGGGATGTAAAGTACAGTGTAGGAAATGGAGTAGCCAAAGAACTTATACACATGACCCATGGACTTGAACAATAGGGTGGGGATGGCCTTAAGGAGTGATGGGTGCTGGGTGGAGGGAGTTTCAAGGGGAGAAAAATTGGGACAACTGTAATAGTATAATAAGTAAACTGCAATTTAAAAAATAAAATCACACAAAAAATACAATTCCCCTGAGCCCTAGACTAATGGAATTTTTTACTAATGAAACATGCAAACTACTGTCAAGTGCATTAATAATCTCAATTTTTAATCTCTCAGATGATGGAACATTAAGGTTTCCATGGCAGCAGCTTCCAGCTGTTGGGGGATTCCAGGTTTTCAATTGTGTGGCAATTAGAGTGAAGCATTGCTGAGAGTTTTCAGTGTTTCTGTGTCTTCATTATGCATCATTCAGTATTTTTAAAAGCACTGATTATCATGATGTATTAGTTTAAGGAGCTTGACATGTTGGTACCTATCCTGGGAGAAGCCAGTAATTTCTTGCAACCTATCACCAGGAGCTATCTGACATATCTGGAGTGATGATCTGTGTATAATCATATCTTCAGTGTTTGCTCATAAATAAATAGAAGTCTTCACAAATTCAATTGTGGACAGTTTGTGTTCCAGGACAATAATGATTTTTTAAATATTTTATTGTCGTTCAGTTACAGTTGTCCCCATTTTCCCCTATAATGATTTTTAATAAGGACAAAACCCAAGGATCTAAGACAAAATTAGGAAGGCCTTTTTCACCTCTAGTGTCCATACATCAGAAAGCTGCAATGAGCAACTCAGTCTAGTTAGTTTGATAAAAATGAACAGGATTTTGGGGTTAAGTACAGCCAAAGGAAGAGAGACAGACACAATGAGAGTGCAAAAACTAATTTAAACATTCAGTTACAATCAGCTACCATCTAATGCTGCTAATCATATGATACACAGTAAAAGATCATCAAGTTCTAACTTCAGTAATTTGAAGGGCATGGCTGAAATTACTTCTTATAAGAAAAGATAGGGAATGCAGAAGGAGGGAGAGAGTGAGATACACAGAGGTAGGATTATCCCTATTTTTCAAATCTAATAAAATAGACAAGAAACTCAAATGTTGCTTACACAAATTACTGCATTTACACACAACATCCTACGAGGTAGGTTATCAATGGCCAAATTTTATTGATGAGGTGACAGAAAACTTATGACAGAATCAATGCTCCGTGTTAATCAAACCTATTTCTATTTCCTCTTGGACATATGCACCCTGAGTTAAATCACATTTCTTACTCTGCCTTGCAATTAAGAACAAATGATTGAGGTCTGGCCAGTGAACTGAAGGCAGATGCAAAAGGGTATCTTCTCCCATCTTTGTGCTGAATGTTGATGCTCAAGATGACCTTATGAGTCACATGTTGAAGGTGGAGATGCACTGGTCAACTGAGTTCTCTATATGGCTATGTGGAACAGATAGGGCCCTGCAGACCCTTATTGGAATGTTACAGAAGCAATTAATGCACTTTAATGTGTTAAATCACTAGATTTTTATGTTAGGATTCTTGGTGAGAACAAACAGCAGTGTTCATTGTCCTCCTTAATACAGAAATTGATACTTTTGATGCAGTGTGCTGCTGTAACACAAAACTAAGTATGTAGCATTCTCAAGGAAACTAAAATATGATGCAAGGAGGATGGCAATCAATATTATACTGTGAGAAAATGTTAAACATTTGGGAGAACTGCAGTAACATGGAAGACAGACCATGTGCCTACTGAAGTGGTCCTTTTGGAGGTACTGGTTGGGAAGAATGACTAGATTAGTGTGTATTGGTGATCTTGGCAGAGTTTGTATGACAGTAAGTAAAATAGATGGATGTAGAAGAGAATGGCCTATGAGAATTGGACACTTGCTTTTATATCTTAATTTAAGATTTCAGGTTTTAATATCAAAACAAGCTTTGAGACAAAGATACCATTAAAACCCAGTCCCACAGCAAAAATTGCATTAAGCCTGTGGTTTTCTCTCACAAGATTAATAGCCTGAATATCCACCACTTGGTTGGTAGAGATAGGATTGGGGAAGGATAGAGGGGGAGCTAGTAAATAGGTTTGAGAATCATATCTAGTAAAGAATTTGTTGTGAAGTTACTGGTATACAGAATGACTGCAAGAAAATAGCTCAGAAGCCTACTAAAATTTTAAGGGAATTTTATTACCAAAAAAACTATGAGAATGGACTTAGACAGTCTTTGACATCTGTGACTTTAAAAAATCCTCACGTCTTCAATATTCCACATGCTGGGAGTGCTATAGCTCCCAATGAGGGCATACCAAGTGCTCCCTTCAGATACAGCCAAACAAGAGAGAAAAAGGAAGAACACCCTAGAGAATGGATCCAGGGGCCATCAAGTTCCTAAATTCCTACCAGTGAGTAGAATCAAATTCAATCCAGGGCCAATGAGGAACCTGACGAACTTCACAATACCAGGCATGGGATTCCTGCACTGCTCTGCCTCAGTGACCCTGTATATCCCATTATTCCCTGTTTAGAATGGGACTGTGTACTGTGGCTATCCTCCCCCTGCTCCATCATGTATGGAATCTTATGAATCAAAAGTCACCACAGCATGAAGTGCCACATCCAGATGGCCACCCCAGCCTAAAGTCCTACACTCTGAGTGGATGCAGTGGCTGGATGGGACTTTGGATTGTGTAGCTTGGGAGAGGTATACATGTGTTCTAGGTAGAGGAGGAAGAATAAAGCAGATATTTGATGACCAAATGGGGGTTATTGAAGCAAAGACAATGCTATATGTTCACCAGACAGACCCATTTAATTTTCTCCCTGGGCACACAGGTCAGCATCCTTCACAGTTAATAGGGCCATTCAACTGAGTTGTGACCAAAGAAATATATTGATGTGTACACCACATCTAGGCCTGGCCCATAAAACTATGTCACAATCTTCCACTTTCTCTCTCCTTACCTGTTGCCATTTGGATGTTAATAACCAGGGAAAAGGTCGGAGCTACACACTAAAGAGGACAGATTTTTTTATCAACCTGGGTCCTTGAGTGATTACATGGAGAAGGGCACCCCTTCCCTCCCAACACACACTGGACTGCACAAGAATGTTCATAGCAGTTTTATTTATAATCCTCAAAAACTTGAAGAAGCCAAGATGTTCTTCAATAAGTAAGTGGGTAAACAAGTTGATACAATGGTATACCATTCAGCAATAAAAAGGAATGAGCTATATGCAAAGATATGGATGAATATTAAATGTATATCGCCAGGTGAAAAAGGCAGTGTAAAGGCCATTCTATGTCATTCCACATGTATGACATTCTCAAAAAGGCAAAACTATAAAGATGTTAAATAAATCATTGATTTTCAGGGGTTCAGGAAGGGGTAGGTTGGAGAAAGATTGAACAGGTGAAGAACAGGGGATTATTTTTTAAGGCAGTGAAACTATTCTGTACTATACTGTAATGGTGGATACATGACTCAATGTGTTTATAAAAACCATTAGAATTTTACTGCACAAGAGTGGACCGTATTATAAGCAAATTAAAAATAAATTATTTAAGAAATCAGTGGATCACAGGATGGATGGCATACTATGACAAAATAATCTAACTTATTACAAATGTATGAAATAACTGCACTGAAGCAAGAAAGGTGCTTGCTTATGTAATTTTAGAAATAAGGGAAGTCTGCAACACTAAAGACAGGAGGAACTGCACCCCAAAACGGCTTTATAGTTGATAATGTTATTTCCCACAGGGATTCAATTTAATCATTCTAAACCCAGGATGCCTGGAATTGAATAACTAAGTAAATGGATGGCAGATGGTGGAATCCAGGTATCTCACTGCTAGAATGAAAAGTTATAGATAAGCCAAGGAAGAAGTCTAGAATGATCCATGAGGTAACAGACAAGAGTTAGAAATGTGAGTATGAAATCATGTTTAGCTTACTATTGACATAGTTGGCAACATACAGAAATATGTATAAATAAATATGCATATATAAATGGATTGTTATATGCACACTTATTTCCTTGCTCTGCCATCTGAAAGTGCTGAGAAGCAACAACACTTTGGTAACAAAAAGCAAAACTTGCACCCAGACTTTGTTTTCTAATACCATTCTCCAATAAAGGAAACCAAGATTGCTTATAGAAACACCGATTCTAGGACTGGGGCAGGAGAAGTACAAGGTGAGCCTGGAGCATCTTGTAGTATGAGAAAGTTAAGAAATGCTAAAAACAAGTAAAACAAAACAAAGCAAAAAACAATGATGGAATTATCTCAAAAGAATACAGTAGTCAACTGAAAGACCTCCCAATGGTCAAAGGTGGAACAATTTAACCAAAATATATAAAGTATTAAATTATATCTCAAAGTATAAAATAAATATCCATGAGTCTATATTGATGTAAATAAGTGATTGAATAAACAAATGAGAGAGAAGAGACAAATTTCCCATGCAGAAGAATTCCAAATAATCTATGTAAACACCCCACCCCCTCAAAGAAGAGCAGCAAAACTCCCCACTCCTTGAGGGTGAGCGGCACACAGTGACTATACGGTTACAAAGAAAACCGTATGGAAAGAGGAAAAATAGTAACTATAGTAACTATAGTACTACTTGAAGCAGGTAATCAAGGTCAACACCAACAGTGTTAAGTCATGTTGATAATGTCTTTTCGTTACGATGTGATAGTTTACCTATGCAAGTGTCTCCCTCCAAACAGTTAACCATAGCTGAACCATACGATAAATATCAGACAAATAACAATTGAGGGGTTATGCTACAAAATACCTAACCAGAGCTCCTCAAAATTGTCAAGGTCATCAGAAACAAGGACAGTCTGAGAAACTGGCATGGACATGAGGAGCCCAAGGAGACAGGATGACTAAATGTAACGTGGCATTTGGGATGGGATCCTGGAGCAGAAAAGGGACACTAGGTAAAAACTAAGAAAATCTGAATAAAACATTAATTTCAGTAAATAATAATATATCTATAATAATAATAATATAATATATTGGTCCATCAGTTGTGCCCAATGTACCATACTAATTTAAGATGTTAATAATAGGAGAAATTGTGTTTGGACATATAAAAACTCTCTGTACTATCTTTGTACCTTTTCTAAATCTATATTCTAAAAGTACAAGTTTATTTAATTATTTTTATTTTAAAAATAAAGGAAGTATAATAGACTATTAATATGATTTATTTTTTCTTAACTCTTTTTCAAGCTAAAATTGAGGGGTTAGAGGGTTTATAAGATTACTTCTATGTCTAAGATTTTGTGATTCTATGACATAAATCTGTCAAGAAATTTATCTTAAGCAAAAAATCCTAAGAATACTGGCATTTACAGAGGTTCAATTTCTTGATATAGAGCCCAATAATCTTCTGTTTTTTAAATTTAATGTTTATTTAATAACTAGATTTTTAAATATTAATTTTCATATTTTTTCTCAATAATAATCAATATACACTGTTTGCCAAATCTTTCCTCAAACAATCACCACAAAAACAAAAACATCCTTTCTACTGCAGAGTGTTTACTGAGAATGAACTAACACAGCATGGGAAAAGGGTTGTTATTTTTAAACAGGCCCATTATATTCCTCTCGAGAACAATGGTATACATACCCGAGTAAATTCATTAGGACATGGGCTGATGGTGAAAAAATACACCTGAAAGGTACTGCTGTGGTTTCACATTAGTAAGTTTGATGATCAGCATTGAGCTAACCTTTGGGGAACACCAAGTATAGAGGATGAAAGGGAAGAATAATACCCATTTCTTCTCTAAAATGAGCACCACAATTCCCTAATGTCCTACTGTATGTAATGAATGGAGAAGAGGCAGGGGGTGGTAATTATAACAAAGGCTTGCAGATGGTGGTTATAGGGAGATGGCTGGTCTGCAGCAAGAAGACACAATGGATGAAAGACTGTTGAGTGGTTGTGTCCCACAAAAAATGGGCCATCTCTTCAATCAACAGAGCAGCACTAGAGCTCCTCTATGACTAACTTATAAACAAGGATCTACTGAGTGATCGGAGGCAGGTGTGCAACAGGATTTAGTGAGCTGGTAGTTAGTAATGCTTCTGTTTCTTGCAGAAAAGGGAAGATTTCTCTTCACAAATAAATTGGTCATTTTAATACCAAGATATTTTTCTTAAATTTTTCAAGAGGAGGTTTAAGAAAAGCTGAGAAAAGACTGAGTTGAAATCAGAAGTACCTTGTGTGATTTGTGCAATGAGAGTTTTAAAACTCTAAACAAGCAATGCATTTTTACTGAGGACTTTTTAAAAAGATTTTGTTTATTAATTCATTTTCAGAGAGAGGGGAAGGAAGAGAGGAAGAGAGGGAGAGAAACATCAGTAATGTGAAGAGAAACACTGATTGGTTGCCTCTTCCACACCTGCAACTGGAGACCTGGCCCACAACCCAGATATGTGCCCTGACTGGGAATTGAACATGTGACCCTTTGGTTCACAGGCTGGTGCTCAGTCCATTGAAACACACCAGCCAGGGCTTATTGAACACTTATATGTTCCCATATTATATTCTGTTCTTTGGAGATTACAAGAGGAAAGTAAAACAAGGTCCCACTACTGTAGAGTAACTTGACCCCAATCTAATGGCAGGGCCAGAGCCGGGAAGCAAACCTATAAAACTAGAGAATTACCTGTTCAGAAATGTCAGGTCAATAGGAGGACAATAGATGGGCTAACTGGAAGGAAGGTCAGTAAAAAGAAATTGAAAGTCTGATTTCTAAAATACGTCGAAGGAAATCCAATTTTATTGTTTGTGAGTGCTTAAAGCAAATTGTGCAGTAAGAGATATCTTTAAAATGAGGTGAATGCAACCCTGCCAAAATGACGCACTTATCTGAAAGGGCATGCCAATAAGTCAGTGGTCAAAAACGAAACAAGACAAACGAACAAACAAACAAAAACTGCCTGCAACTTCGGTGCCCATCAGTAAATGAATGGATCAAAAAACTGGTACATTTACACAATGGAATTCTATGCAGCAGAAAGAAAGAAGGAGCTCCTACCCTTTGCTACAGCATGGATGGAACTGGAGAGCATCATACTAAGCGAAATAAGCCAGGCAGTGTAAGACAAATTCCATATGATCTCACCTTTAACAGGAACCTAACCAACAAAACAAACAAACAAGCATAATATAACCAAAAACACTGAAATTGAGAACAGGCTGACAGTCACCAGAGGGGAGAGGGGAGGGAATTTCAAGGGAAAAGGGGAAGGGTTTAGAACAACAAGTATAAAGGACACATGGACAAAAACTATGGGGGTGGAAATGGAAGGGAGGTGGGGAGGGATGGGGTGGTGGGCTGGGGTGGGAGTAAAAGATAACACTGCACAAGATCAACAATTAAAATAAAATAAAAAGTTAAAAAAAAAACAAACAAAAACCACCTGCACCTTATAAGTAGCCAATAACAAATCTCCAAAGCCAAAAGATAGTCACGATATTTCTTCATTGTCCTCTTTGGGTCCCTGTCAACTTGTTGAGGGTTTATCGAGGGGTGAGAACCAAAAAAGTTGTTTTCCCTTAGTCTTCCCATATAGAATCTCAGCTTCTTCCAGCTATTGTCATCAAAGCCATGGGAAGCCATCCCTGAAGTCATTTTGGGAGGGCAAGGGTGGATTCTTCATTCTTTGTAATAGGGTATTTATAAGACAAAATAGACCTTGTTCTTGCCAAAAGCCATCACTTCTCAGAGCATGATCTGATGGGTTATATTTCTAAAAACCCTTTTCACCAGTGATAATGAGGGAGGGAAAGAATAAAAGAGGTAAAGAAAACATTATGCCAAAATTATGCTGGGTATACGTAGGTTTGTCTTGCTAAGTAAGGTACTTGAAAATGGCATATTCATGAAATAGGTTTTTATGTTTTTTTTCTGAACTATCGTATTTATACCATCTCATTACTTGAAAAGAAAAGCCTTATTTTCCTACAGAAGCACACAAGCTATTTTCAGTTTCAACTCTATCAGAATTATCAAAATGTATTAAGGGTGTTCCAATTCATGAGATATTATACTATTTTTATAACTCTGTTCTTTTGAGTCATTGCCATCACCTTGTCTGCTTGTTCTCTGCAATATTTTCCTCTCTCCACTAAATACCTCGCAATTAAGTCTTAAACTAGAAATATTTTAATAACAGTTGTTTAAGAGGATTCGAAATGGTTTCCAAAATATAACTTTTAAAAGATTCTACTTCATGCAAATAAAGTGCCAAATACAGCTTCAATGCTGCTATAATGAATAAAATGACAAACTCCCAAGGAAATAAAAATTCCCAGTCCTAAATGAAGACCTGTTTATTGGTGGCAGGACAGTGAGAAAATGTGCTTATGCCTTGGAAATCCTCAGTAACCAGGTTTACCCAATAACACTTTTTATAGAGTCTTTCTTCAAAGAAAAGAGATCCTTCTCCAGAAGCAGCCCTTTCTTTAGAGACCAATCATTCTGCTGTGTGTGTTCACATCCCTGGGGTTGGGGGGGGGGGGCAGTGATGAGGTGGGAGGGTGAAGGGTGAGGAACAGAGGGAGAGTTCTGCCCCTTCTCCCTTGAAGACTTGATTCCTCTCACTCCAGGGCCACTTTACTTCTGTTCTGCCCGTAGTAACAAGGTAAATGACATAAAACAGAATGTGTTTTCCATTACGGGATTGTATCTTTATTCATATCTTACTGTTTTACTATTCAACTTTTCTATTAAAGAAATATATTGGAATTTTATTCATATATTTGTTTGCATATAGTCGTTCTTGACATTGTACAGAGAAACACTGAATTTCTCTCACCTCCATAGGCAGAGGTCTAAAATAATAAATGTGTAATTTAGTGAGATTAGTAAAGATGTGGGATAAAGAAGTACTTCTTCAAACTAATCTCTAATCTAAAGACATTTCTCAAATAAATTCATTTATTTATTCACAAAATATTCATGCCAGACACTACTTTAGAGAAACAAAGCTAGATAAAGTCTAGTGCTTGCCCTGTACCCAAGAAACTTACCAGCTGGCAAAAAAGAAAAATACATAAACGATGACCTTATAATACAATGCAGTATGTGCCATAGAGAGGCCTAGACAAATCTCCCCCGACAGCAAAGTTTAACAGGCACACTGAGCCTGTGTGTCATGGCTGCTGGGCGAACTGGTGGCCGGCCTGTGCCAATGACAGGTTATTTGAGCTCTTTGTGCACAGAAGCTCAATAGACACTGGTTAATGAATGGACGGAGGTTGAGGTTTCCATTAGGAATTGTTAATTCACAAAAACAATGTCTGTCGAACCTGGCAGAAGAAAAAGTATGCTTGTAGGTACTCCTTAGCCTAAGACTTAAATTGTTTTAATGTTCTGAGAGTTCCTAATGAGGACAGTTAAGTTTGGAAGGAAAGCCATCACATTAAGTTAAAGAGTACATGGCAGTCCTTTGCCTTGATGGTGAGGACACTCACAGATGTGCCTAATGAGTTTAGCGCAGCATGGGGCAGAGGTTCCTGGTTCTGCCCGGCACTAGCAAAAGCCCTGCAGTTTTCCACAAGGGAATGGGCGAAGGACGGCCTCTGCTTTTCAAATCTGAACGTTTGGAAATCATCTGAAGTGTTTTTAAATTAATGTTTCTGTGGTGGACTGAATTGTATTCCCCCCAAATTTATATGTGAAGCTGTAATTCCCAATATCTCAGACTACAACTATATTTAGAGACAGAATCTTTACAGAGGTGATTAAGTTAAAATGAGGCCATTTGGGTGGAAGCCACCCCAGTCTATAGTATTTTGCAGCCCAAGCAATCTAATCCAATTCCCTAGTCACCCCAATTCTCCCAAGCAACAGAAAATTGTGATTCAGTTGGGGCTGTGGAGGTGCATATCTAAATTTCCTATGACCACACCTTAAAAAATGCAATTGCTGAGAGATCTCCAGAGAGATCTCTTTTCTGTGGCATACCTTCATCTGTCTTCCACCTTATGACCTCGACAGTTGCCGTTGTCAAGCAGCAGGTTTACGGAGGCTGGGGACCAAAGGTGTCTGCTCAGACCTGCCCCCAGTCATCACACAGATGGAGCAGAGTGAAGCCTCCCAGGGCTCCTGCCTATTAGAATGGGCTTCCTGAATACTCTCAAACTGTGACCCTGGGAGTTAAATCTCATGTACATAGTGCTGCTCCAAAGTTATTTCCATTTGGTTGTGCCTCCCTCTTAGGGCTCTTTTCAGTTCCTTAACTCTGGGTTATAGTTAAGTTCACCAAGCATGCTGGGGGGTAACGGGCAGGAAGAGAATCACTTCCATTACCCTGGAAGTTCCTGTTGCAACAGTTCATTTATGGATGAGGGTCATCAAAATCCAACACTAATGATGTAAACTTGTCTCAAGGCACCTGGGTACTTAGTGACAGAGTGAGCCATCAAGCAAAACTGTGAGGTTAAAGAAGTCTGTCTTGTTTCCCACTTTCTCTGTGAAGCCACTAATCCTTGCTCCATCCCCAGGAGGCTCTTCTGCATTCCACTGACTTTTGATTTAGAGGAAGTTTTCCTGACGTTCTGTTTTTCAGTCATTCACTCAACATACTTGTATACTTTTTGGATTTCCTCTTTGTAGTTTCTAGACCCTGAACTAGGTAGTGGGAATACAATATTTTCTGCTCTTAAAGAGATTATAGTCTGAGTCAGGATTGGGGGCTAGGAAAGTTATCAAATACTCCTACCAAAGAGGATACATTACACATAGATTAAAAAGGAGCCAGTGTGGAAACAGGGGCTATCAGGGTGCAAACCAAAAGCTCAACCCAAGGAAGTTTCCAGCGGAAGGAGAAGAAGTCCCCTTCCAGGTCCACAAAAAGGTGGATGTGGCTAGTTCAAGAAGTTTCAGCTGGTGGGCTGCAGCAGAAAGTGCAGCGGACACAGCTTCAGAAGATGAACCCTCAGAGGGAGTTGGGAACTAGAGAACCCGGGGCCTTGTCATGAAGCTGGGATGAGGGCAACTGCCTTTTCCTGAAATCATCTGATTAAAGGGAAAAAAGATCAGCACACTGTTGGGACTCCACTATGATAATTAGCTATGGTAGACCTACTGACCAAGTAAATTTCAAATTCTTAATGTGGGTGGTAACAGAATCCAGCTTGTTGATATGGCTATTGTTTAGCACAAAACAGGATTTAGTAATTAGCCCCAAAGCATATTAGGATTTTCTTTCTTTAGCTATCCACAAGAGACTTTTTAAAATTGTATCAGATGTCACAAGGATCACGTATCCTTTCATCCACCATCCAAATAGAATATTATTTGTTTCAACCAAATTTAGCAACTGGAAAATTTCATATAAAGTATTTAGGGATTCGATCTCTCTGAAATAGCAATAACAAAAATGGATATGTTCTATAGAGAGCTTTTCTGAGCCAGGCTTTTGTAGAAGACTTGTCTGAACATGCCTGTTTATCTCCCCCTAGAAGATGAAAATAATGTCTAATCCTGGAATAGTAACTGTTCCAGGGCGGATGACACCCCTTCCCCAACTCCTCTTCTCTTGGAAAGCAAAACTAGACATTTCTGCAAAAAACAACAGACAGTTAGCAGGCACAAATGCTAAGTAGGAAATTAAATTAGAGTGAGTGAAAACAAACTACTAAAATTTTGACTATCCTGCTAAAGTTAGTCAAAAAAGATCCATCTATGCCAATTTAAAATGGTTTCCAGGGGCTGCTTGATCACACGTTTCAGCAAAAGACTAAAGGCTCAAATAGAGAAAGGAAATATATTTATTCCCTGCATTGAAATGTGCTCCTAATTAAAGTGTCTATCCACATCCTCCTTTACAGAAGAAATAAATAGCTCTTTTCTGCTGGACAAGGATTACTATATTTTGCGATGAATTCACTCTGGCTGGCTGACTACTTTGCTTAGCTACACAGACCCAAGACGAGCTGGAGGGGAAGAAAATTCAGCACTGTCACAATGTCCGTGGGAAATCCCACCACTAATTTCTTTTTTCATGACAGTCAGTTCCATATTAAAATGCATCAGGTACAAATGTGTTAAATGTATTAAGTCAACTCCTTGAGTCACACTCCTCCCTCCAGCTCTGGCTCTGAGTTCCAAAGGCTGTTTTACCAATATAATTAGTAGTTTCTTTTTACAATTTTCTTTCATGCTTTAATCTCCACCTCCATAAATAATGATGTTATAAATAAGTGACTCTGCAGGTGTGATCTTCATTTGGAGATTTGGAAAACATCTGCATCATTCTACTTTAGAAACAACCACCACACAGAGTATGTTTTCAGTTTTATTTTGCACATTGCCAGAATTATACAACCTATGGCTTTGGAATCGGGATTCTGAAACAAATGTGTAGTTCTGCCCCTGACTTTCTACATAACCTTGACAAAGACATTTACATATTTTGGCTCAGTTCCTCTATCTGTAAAACAGGGATAAAAATATTGACTTAAATAATAGGGCTATGGTTCAGATTAGTTATCCCAGCTTTGCAAAATGCATTCAAAAATCATCAGGCAGCAAAGATCACAGTCAAGCAAAGATGTACTTACTCTGCCCACCCTTCTAAACGCCATCATTTCCCTCTCAAATCATGTATTCCCTGCACCCACGTGCTAGAGTCTCTCAGATGAGAAAATGGTCTAATGGTAGAAGTCATCAGGCACCCATTCTGAAAGAGTCCCATGAAATGCAACTCAATACCATATATAACTTAATAAATAAAATAAATTTAGGATCAGATTCTGATACTAATAGCTGTTTTTATTAAGACTACACTGAGTTTTTTTAGACCTCTGGTTTCTGTGTTATGTTGATATTGTTGTCATATCATCAATAATGTTTATTGAGCATCAACTAGGTGCCTGGCACTATGCTAAGATTTTTAACAGGTATTACCTCATTTAATCCTCACAACAATTCAATGAGTAAAGTATGGTCATTACTACCCCCAATTTACCAGTAAGGTAGTTGAGGCTTATAGGGATTAAATAATGAAGCGACATGACATGCAAGAGGTAGAAATAGAGCTCAAAATTGGTTCTGGACTCCAGAGGCTCAGCTATTTACTGGCTTTGCTGTACTCCCACCATGCTAATCTTCATGACTAAATTACTCTGCAACCAAAACTGCTGTTAAAATTTAACATAGTTATGGAAAGGAAGAAGACATTAAGAAGATGACATTATTGCAGGTGTAGAAAATGCTCCAAATTAAGCTTTTTTTCTTATTAATGAAAACAGTCAAATAAGCTGAAAGAAAGTCAATCTTAAAAGAGCATATACCTGACACTTTCAATCAAGCAGTAGCAGCAGTATGAAGAGATGTACTTTGATATTGAATGTATCTGACATATTACTTTTTCACATACTTGCTAAATCATTTAAAATGCAATTAATGCTCTTAAAATAAAATTAAATCTGTTATGGGTGTTTAAAAAGATCTTGTATTAAGTTGAACAGTAAATGAATTCTGTTTCTTCTATTTCAAAAGTTCAAAGATTCCTGAATGATTGATAAAAGAGAAATGAACAGCACTATTCTGGGCATAGACTATAAAAGATCACTTTCACATTTCTTATGGAAGCTTTTAAAAACTTTTCACTCCCCATGTGTCTCCCACAATCACTCATGAATCCTTCTCTCATCAGCTAACTTTCTTTCATACTTAGATGAACAGACAATTTGTCATCCATACCAGGATATTTCTGATACTGAAAGAGAGCCCTAAATTTTGAAATTTTATATTTCTCAGGAAAACATGTATTTCTTGACCATAAATTTTTTTTTATTATATTGGTGGATTTATAAATAGTTCTACTTAGGACCTGCTTCCAAAATTAAAATTCTTCATCAAAATAAAAATGACATATATCTGTGTATATTTAAAGCAAATTTTTTACAACTTCTTTTTTGTTCACCTGCAGAAGGCAAGTAGGTTTACACTCTTAGAAGATAAGGATAATAGCTACCTCTGGAGCAAATTTTAGGCATCCTTACTTCTATTATAAAAAAATCAGGTCCTTTAAGGTCAAGGTTTCTCTCCTGTAATAACTCATTGCCTGTGCAGGTGTCATCTGGTGCTCTTTGCATCAGATACAGAAATTGGAGCTCAGGGAATCAATGCAAAAAGTGCCAATACTCTGGCTATTGCTATTGCTATAAGGACTAAACCGTTCTTCATCTCTGACCCAGGAGTTTATGTCACCTCCCACTATCCATGAAACTTGACTAATGTATGGCTTGAAAATAATGTCAAACCTTGGACATGTCACCATTCTTGCCAGTTTGTGTGATGAAAATGGCATGCTGATAGAGGCAGACCTTATGGAAAAGAAAGGAAGAGGATCTTTTGGGCCAATTAAAGGAATCTGAAGGATATCCATAATATTGAGGAGTATGCTAACCAAACTGTTTGGTCAATTAGGTAATAAGTAGTCCTCTGATTTACCACCTGTCAATGAGGAAGACTTGAGGATGTGGTTGTTATTGAATACAGGGAAACAAGTTCAAAGACAGCTGTCCAAAATGTGCCTAGGCCACTGTTAATTCTTGTCCCAGTGTGCAGGCTTTCTTACCAACTGGGCTGTCAACCTTAAGTCCTCCACATTGTGACTGCTGGTATTAAGACTGATCCTGGATGTGCGGAAAGTTCCATCCTAACAGTTACAGGGATGAGCATCTACATGGAGTATGAAAGGTGGCAAATTTGCAACCACTGGGGCAGAAACCAGACTAATTGTTAGTGCTCTGGGTGGATCATCTTGGAAACAGGTGTAGGGTGCCTACTGATTATTAAGAAAGGATGGCAACAACTGGGACATCGTATTTCTCAGCCCCTTCTGCAGCCTATCAATCAAAATTCAGGTCCATTCAAAGATTACAGGGAAAGGTCTCAGTGTTTTTCAGTGGGCTTGGCTGCTGTGGGAGACCTTTGACACTCTGGGAGAGATTTCCCTGAAAGAGACTAACTCCTAGGGGACACCACAGCTGAGTCATTGACTAGTAGTCAGGCACTTACTGCCCAGGTAGGGTTCATAAAGCTGATGAAGGTGAATCAATGAAGAATAAAAAGCTAATGCAAAGTATCCTAGATATATTCTTATGGTCAACCCCACTGTCCTAGAAAGTTCCCCCAGACCTTATGTTAAAACTGGTCTAGCAATAAACAGATGATATATTATAAAGTTGTACAATTGAAACTTGCATAATTTTACTAACCAATGTTACCCCAATAAATTCAATTAAAAAAATCTAGGCCAAAACTTATGAAATAGTATCATGATAACGGTGTAGCAATTGACCCAGATTAAAGTGGACTTCTTAAAAAGTTACTGTTGTGTGAGTCTAGCACAAGTCACCAAAGGGTGCAAATCCCACAGCCCCAGCCAGGAAACAACGTAGCTGTGGTTGCTCAGTCAGTTAGTCCTCAAGGCAGAAAGCGTGTCACAAATAATGGCCTTGCCACTCAACGGGAAGCTCTGAAGGCAAAATATTGGAAGTCTGATTGAGTTGCTGGCAGCAGCTCCCCTGCTTGAAACTAAACATAAATATAAAGCCTTCATGCCATGCAGAAGTTCTCTTCCTTTGTACTCCCTGATCCCTTCCTCCACCTCAGTTGTTTTAAGAAGAAATGATTAGGGGTGGGGTTGAGGTTTCCCTGTCCTCAAGGGCAAATCAAAGACCAAACACACCCATTTGAGTATCCTAGTGAATTTCAGGGTGGGAGAGATTTAAATTTTCAGGGCTATGTTGTCTATAGAGAACCAAATCATTGTTCAAGTAGCACACTTTTATTTAGCTAATGGGGTTTGGGCTGGGTTCACAGTGGGAAAGAAAAGATTCTGTAACACCTTGGGAAGCTCTGGGGCAATTCATTGTACTGTTGCTATTTCCTCCACATCTGAATGTATAGTAACAATTGAGGTATTATGTGACTTCACTTCCCTATCTCATAAAGGCCAGAAGAAGTCTTCCACTGGAGAAGAACCACCCGAAGAAAAATACTGAAACAGACCTGTAAATTCCTCCTCAAACTATCTCCACATATCCTCTCAGATCATCCAACAGAAACAATATAGTATCCCAGGAGGAAGGGAACTCACAGTCTCAAAGCCTTGACTTAAAGGTAGCAGGAATAGTAAGAGATACAGTACCTCACTGTAACAGCCCTATATGTCCAGTGAAAAAGGCTAATAGGAGCTTGAGACTTAATGGATTTCAACTGTTGTTCCCAAGTCCTGGCTGTTACAGACATTGTGACTGTAACTGAACCCACCACACAAACTGATGGCACTTGGTATGATGCCTGGGACATTGCCAACACCTTCTTATGTAGCTCTATGGCACCCCAGAACCAAAATCAATTCATATTCATGTAGCAAGTCCTCCAGTATATATTTTCAATATTGCCCAAAGGTCATCGAAACTTCCCTACCATTTACCACCAGTGGGTGAGTCGGGGTTAGTACAGATGCCTCTACCCTCTGATGTCCAAAGCTTTCACTAAGCATGTAATATCCTTTGGTTGATAAACGAAAAGGCTCAGTTTCAGCTGCTGTAACTGCAGTGTTGCCACACTTCTTCCAGCCACAATAGCTGAAAACTCCGACAAAATTCAGGGGTCAATTCTCTGAGTACAGGTTCTTGGAACTATGTGCGTAGAATCTTAATATTCAATCCCTTTGGCAGTCAAGGAAAATCTGATGTCTCTGGCCTGCAATCACCAAAAAGGAGAATATCCTACTGGACTCATTGACATTGGAACAGTAAGTGCCTCACTTGGGCATTATACTTGGCTGTTTGCGTTAGTTCCTCACAAATTAGTATCCTTTGATTGGAGATCCAAACCAACATGTTACATTAGAAACTATCCATCAAGCTGTGGTTGACTTTCAACTTTTGGGTTCCCACGGACCTAATAACCCCTGCAAGTCTGTGACTGATTATTTTTCCAATTGAGCCCACCCCCAGTAAAGAAAGGCAGTCACTACCCAAAGGCACCCATGTAGTTTTAAACTTGTCACCTCCCTGACATGGCTACCAGGAACACTCTAGCTTACTACTGAGCACTTACTGAAACTGAACTTGAGGAGGCCTTGTGACTCTCCAGAGCCTGGCCTTCTCATTCTGGGGTGGATAAACATATATCTACCTACAGACATAGGAAGGGCCTAATAAGCCTTGACTGCCACATAGAAATTATATATTCAAGAACACAGCTGGCACGACCTGAGTGACATCTCAGCTTTCCATGAAAAAACTGACAATTCTTTCTTTGAGGAAAACCTTATCCCTCACTCTAGTACCTGAAGGAAACTGTTAGCTCATTGGGTCCCTCAATTAACTGAGCTTCACCTACGGGCCCAGGCCTACCTCACTAATGATTTGGCATTGCTGAAACCTAATGGTGTCCGCTAGCCTGCATGCCTTTCCTTGTCCCCGCCAGCTATGCAAACTATAAATGCACATGGTTACTCCACTCAGCAGACAAAACTCAAGGCCATTCTCACCATTCGTGCCAATATCTCTTTTGATGGACTTCGTTATATTTTTACTAACTCTTGGTCTATTGCCAAAGGCCTGGCTGTTCCATCTGCCACTTGAAGAGCCTGACCAATGAAAGAAAATCCTATTTTCCATTCTGTTAAATAGGAAATCATGGCATTACCACTTATGAAATAATCCATCCTTTCTCCACTAACTTGAACCTGCACCCACAGAATATACAATCCTCACATACCCTGAGATTACAAACTCCACATCTGTCTCTAAGTCCATATTTACTATGTTGAATAGCTGGTAAAGAAATTTCCCCATTACTTCTCATCCAGTTCATTTTTTTCTGCTTATTTTGAGGCATCTATTTGTTTATCTGCACTTCAAGTTAATTTTATCTAATGTCCTCAGAATTTTATCGGAATTTTATTTAAAATCATATTAATTTTAGAAAATTGAAATGTTAAATAATTGTTCTTTCCATTTGAGATATTTTTCCATTTGTTCAAGTCTTCTTTGTGTGTCTATTAATAAGGCTATAGTTTATGTCTTATGCTTTTATCAAATTTTTGCCAGTTTTTAATAGTTTTTATTTTTTAAAATTTTTCCTTGTTATCGAATTTATTGGAGTGACACTGGTTAACACAATTATACAGGCTTCAGGTGCACAATTCCACAACACGTCATCTGTACACTGTACTGTGTGTTCACCACCCCAAGTCAAGACTCCCATCACCATTTATCCCCCATCTCCTCCTCCACCTCCTGCAATCCCCCTCCTGGCAATCACCACACTGCTGTCTGTGGCTATGAGTTTTTTTCTTTTTTTTTTTTCCTTTTTGCTCAGTCCCTCCACCCCCTCTCCAATCCCCCAAGCCCCCCTCCCATTTGACTGCTGTCAGGCCTGCTCTCTATCTATGAGTCTGTCTCTACTTTGCTTGTTAGTTTGCTCAGTTTGTTTATTGATATCATATGGTATGAGTGAAATTATATGGTATTTGTCTTTCTCTGACTGGCTTATTTCACTTAGCATAATGTTCTCCAGGTCCATCCATGCTGTTGCAGATGGTAAGAGGTCCTTCTTTTTACAGCCAAGTGGTATTGTATTGTATACATGTACCACAGCTTTTTTATTCACTTATCTACTGATGGGCACCTGGGCTGCTTCCAACTTTTTGTCTATGGTCAATAATGCTGCAATGAATGTAGGGGTGCATATAATCTTTTGAATTAATATTTCAGGTTTCTTCAAATAAATTCCCATAAGTGGAATCACTGGGTCATAAGGCAGTTCCATTTTTAATTTTTTGAAGTAACTCCATACTGCTTTCCACAGTGGCTGCACCAATCTTTATTCCCACCAACAGTGCACAAGGGTTCCCTTTTCTCCACATCCTCGCCAGCACTTGTTGTTTGTTGATTTATTAATGATAGCCATTCTGACAGGTGTGCAGTGATATCTCATTGTGCTTTTAATTTGCATCTCTCTGATGATTAGTGATGTTGAGCATCTTTTCATGTGTCTATTGGCCATCTGTATGTCCTCTTTAGAGAAGTGTCTATTCAGGTCTTTTGCCCATTTCTTTAATTGGATTGTTGTTTTGGCGTTGAATTTTATAAGTTCTTTATAAATTTTTAATATTAACCCCTTATCAGTGTATCACTGGCAAATATGATTTCTCATTCAGTGGGCTGTCTTTTCACTTGGTTGATGGTTTTCTTTGCTGTGCTAAAACTCTCTAGTTTGATGTAATCCCATTTGTTTATTTTTTCTTTTATTTCCATTGACTGAGGACACCTATCAGAAAAAATAATGCTAGGAGAAATATCCAAGACTTTACTGCCTATGTTTTCTTCTAGGATTTTTATGGTTTTGAGTCTAAAATTTAAGTCTTTAATCCATTTAGAGTTTATTCTTATGTGTTGTATAAGAAGGTGGTCTAGTTTCATTTTTTTGCACATATCTTCCCATTTTCCCAACACCATTTATTGAATAGACTATCTTTTGTCTCCTTTGACAAATATTAAATGACTATAAAGACATGGGTTTATTTCTGGGCTCTCTATTTTGTTCCATTGATCTATATGTCTGTTTTTATGTCAGTACCATACTGTTTTGATTACTCTGGCCTTATAGTATAGTTTGATATCAGGTAACATGATTCCTCCACCTTCGTTCTTCTTTCTCAAGACTGCTATGGCTATGTGGGGTCTTTTGTGGTTTCATATAAGTTTTTGAAATATTTGTTCTAGTTCTATAAAATGTGCCATGAGTATCTTGATAGGAACTACAATGATTCTATAGATTAATTTGAGTAGTATGGACATTTTTAAAACTATTTTTCATGTGTGTATGTGTGTGACTATTGTGAATAAAACATTTACCCCTACTTCCATTTCTAGGTCTTTATTGCAGGAGTGGAAAAAAGCAATTTGTTTACCTTTTGCCCAGCTACCTTATCAAATTCCTTATTAATTTTAGTGGTATTTTACTAGATGCTCTTTAGTTTTCAGGAATACAATCTGTGAAATGTTCATTTATCCCTTCTTTTCCAACATTAAAGTTTCTTTCATTTTTCTTATTGTTTACAGTTGGTAGCTACTCCAGAAAATAGTATGACAGTAACAATGAATAGTAGCAGTGATAACAGGTTGGTTACAAGACTACAGAGCATATTGCTAAGAGCCCAACTGCATAACTTGCTGCTTGTGTGTTGGAAAGTTATTTAACCTTTCTATGCCACAGTTTCCCCATCTTTAACATGGGGGCTATAATAATATCTATCACATATGATTTTTCTGAGAATCGTTATACGTTAAATGCCTACAACAAGTTTTGAACACAGTAAGCACCATAAAAGTGTTTAGCTATTATTATTTTGCTGTTTATAATGGTATTTCCTGTAGGTATACAGTAAAACATGACAGTACTTTTATATAGCTTATTTTCCATTTTACTGAGTTTTTATCAGGAAAAGGTTTTTTATTAAATGTTTTTAGCATCTTTTTATATAATCATATGGTCTTGTTCTTCTTAAATTTACTGATGTCATAATGGATTATACTGACATTGAATCACCTTTGAATTTCTGAGTTACTGCTTAGAAACATTATATTATTATTTTGATATATTCTATTTGCCAGTATTTTATTTAGAATGTTTGTATATATTCATGAGTTTTGTTTTGAATATTATACTGGTAAAATTTTTGTTATAAAGTTTGAGAGATTTATAAAATAAATTAGGAAGGTTTGTAGCTCCTTCCATGGTTAGAGATAATTTTATAACTTAAAATATACTTTTCTTTAAAGGTTAGATAAAACTTGGCTGAGAGCCCATCTGGCCCTGGTGTCTGTTTGAATGATACATCTTTTTTCACCTTTTCAATCTTGTCTTTTGCAATTGATCTATTCAAGAATCTTGCATCTTCTCAGATCAAATTTGGTATTTTGTCTTTTACTAGAAAATTACCCATTACCTCCAGTCTCCAAATTTGATATCAAAATATATGTGCAGTTTTCTAAAATTCTTTATCATCTCTTCTATATCTGTACTTATGTTTGCTTTCTCATTCCTAATCTTACACATACTTGTCCTCTCTCTTTTTTAAATCAGGCTTATCTGTTTTACTGGTCTTTTCTAAAAACCACCTTTTAGACTTATTTTTTCCTTTGACTATAAAGTTTTGTTTTTTAATTAATTAAATGCAGTTCATCTTTTAAATTTTCATCTATTTCATTTTAGTATTCCTTTTCTAATTTCTTTAGATGATTCTTAATTTCTTTATTTTCTGTTTTTTGTCAACATTAGGAGCATTTAAGACTATTGATTTTCTACTTGGTACAGCTTTTGCTGTGTTTTGTAGGTAAGAGGATGAAATGTTCTCATTTATTTTGCTTCCTGAGTAGTATGCAATTTCCTTTTCCATTTCTTCACTGATCCAATGTAATATTTCTAGGCGTATGTTTCTAAGAGGATTTCTATTTATCTATTTACTATTTGTTTTAAATATGATAGATATATAACCAGAATATGTGATCCATAAAAAGCTGAAAAAACCATTAAAAATTAACATTTTCTGTGGTCAAATTCATGATCAGTTTCTATGAAATTTCCAGAATATATCAATTTTATTCTTTTCTTGAGGAAAATAAAGGCTTTTTATACCTGTAAAACTAAGTATATTAATTATGTGATTCAATTCCCCTGTCTTTACTATTTAATCTTTGTCTGTTAAATTCTGAGAAAGATAAAGGAGGTCCTTGAATAATATAATTTTATTATAACTTTGATGAGAAAAAAAAAATCAGTTCCCGGCAGGGGCCACTGTCTCTGCAGAGTTCTCCCAATTTCTCCATGCCTGTGTGGGTTTTCTCTATTCTGGTTTCCTCCCACACCCAGGGATGTGCACGTGAGGTGAAGTGATGTGCCCACGCTGCCCCAGTCTGAGTGAGTGTGGGTATATGTGAGTGGCCCTGCAATAGAAGGGCACCCTGTCCAGGGTTGGTGCCCTCCTGGCACCCTGAGCTGCCATATAGGCTTCAGCCACCCATGACCCTTCACTGGGATAAGTGGGGTGGGAAATAATTATTTTACTGTTTTTATTACTTATTTCAATGGTTAATATTAGAAGTGTTTGGGTCTTTATTTAGAAGGGTGATGTTTATTTGACTAGGAATCTGTCATAGGAACTTAACTCTTATTTAGGTCAATTAGTCTATGGCAAAACTGGTTTCATTATATGTTGTTTCCCTTAGCACCACAGTTTTCAGGAACCTATGAATGACATTAAGTGAGGCCTTAACCATGTACTGGAGTTGCATACATTCATATAAATAAATGATGATCACTGTATTCTGGTACACACATGTGAATCAATAAGGATCATTTGTAGAGTGCTGAATAAGATTGCATTCAGTAGTGACTATGAGAAAGCTGCCAGCTCCCTGCCCTGAAAGTGGTGACCTAATAGAAAAAGGTGTACTTGGCTCATGCAATAACAAGCTCTATACAGGTAGGTAGGTCTAGGAAGTGAATAGGGGATCAAAGTTGCCATCAGGAAAGCAAGATCTTTGCTTTTCTGCTCTGTCCTTTTTAGTGATAGCTGCTACAGTTCTGGAATGGCTTCTATTTTCCAAGCAGCAGAAAGGCAGAAACAGAAGAGACAGCACCAACAGACTTCACTGGCCAGAACTGAATCACACAGCCTCCTGTAATTAAATGGGAGTCTGAAAAATTAAGCCTTTAATTTTGTAGCATCCAAAATGAAGAAAGTAAGTAAATGAAAAGAAATTGTAATGGATAATAACTCCTTATTAGATGTATCACTGGGGCACATCTTCTCCACTCATAGGTTGTCTTTCCATGTTGTTGATTGTTTTCTTCACTGCGCAAAACATTTTAGTTTGATGCAGTCCCATTTATTTATTTCTTCTTTTGTTTCCCTTGCCTGAGGAGACATACCAGAAAATATTTTTAAGAGCAATGTCAAAGAGTTTACTGCTTAATGTTTCCTTCTAAAAATTTTATGGTTTCAGGTCTTACATTTACATCTTTTTTACTTGTTTGTATATGGTATAAAAAAGTGGTCCAGTTTCTTTTTATTTTTGTAAGTATCTGTCCAATTTTCCTAACACCATTTATTGAAGAGACTGTCTTTTCCCGATTGTATATTTTTGCCTCTTTTGTCAAAGATTAATTGACCATATAAGCATGGGTTTATTTTTGGGCTATTTTGTTCCATTGATCTATATGTCTATTTTCTGTGAGGGAGTAAACTAATATTATCTAACACACACAATAACTATGTATTTTATATATATATACACACACACATATGTATATATCTCCATTCAGAATTCGAAGTTTTTAATATTTGCTGCCTCTTGCTTTTCTAAGTGCTGCTGCAACATTCCTTCATCCTGCTTGTAGATATAGTTCAATTTATTCACAAATATTTGCAAGGGTTAAGGGCATAGTACCTAATTTAGGATTATCAAAAGGATTGAAAAGGTACAGCAATAAAAAGTGAGCATCATTTTATTAAACAGAAACTTGAGAATTTTTTATTCAAGGGATTCTCTACAATCTGTGTTCTATAGACACAATATTTAAAATAAACCAGGTATGAATATGCAACTGCAAATTTAGGTATGCAGAAATATCACATTATTTTACCTTCTTTAAAACAAATGAACTCTGCTGAGGTTTTAAAGTTTTGTCTATAGCATTTAAATTCTTAACTCAAGGAGAGTTGTTTCATGTATGATGTGTGGTAGAGATTAATTTTCATGCTTTTTTCCACTTAGATAGCCAACTTTTTCACTCCTTGCCAAGCGATTTTCCATGCCACCTCTATCAAATATCAAAGTACTATGTATGCACAGGCCTTTGTAGAACTCATATTCTATTTCATGCATCAATTTATCTCTCCTGTGTGAACAATACATCTTAATTAATATAGCTCCATAAGCCTGAATATCTGAAAGAGCAACTCCTTCTTCATGTTTTCATTTTTTAAAGAAGCATTCTTGCTATTTTTGAACCTTTATTAAGTTACACAAAGGACCCTTTGGGGATTTTGAGTGGAGTTGCTTTAAATGTGTGGATTTGCACAGAGTTGAGGTCTTTATGACCTGTGGAGGAATATGGAATGTCTCTCTACTTACAGTCTTTTAAAATATCCTTTAAAACAAGCTTTGCAATCTTTTGTTAGATTCATTCCTAAATACTGTACTTTATATTTTTAACTGTTATTTCAAATGTTGCCTTTCATAGCTGTTATTCTTCCAATTGTTTGTTTCTGGTTTATAGAAGTGTAATCAGCTTTTTGTATTGATCTTACATTCAGTTCAGCTTCCTAGCTCAACTCCCCTGTAATTATAATATGTTTATATGGCATTGGAGGATTTCAAGTAGACACTCATATTTTCTGAAAATGACAGGGGTTTTCTTTCCTGCTCTTACAACTTTTGATTCATTTCTTTGTCTATGAAACTGGCTAGACACTCCTTTACAATATTAGATAGGAGTATTGATGTGTTACTGAAATAAAAAGTTTCAAATTTTAAAGGGAAAATATTGATGAATATCTTTATGACTTTATGGTAGAAAATGATTTCTTAAACTATCACAAAAACACTTAAGAGAAAAGATTAAAATTTTGAAATTATTTTTAAGTAAAGAACTACAAGTCAATAAAAAATACACTAAAAGAAATAAAACTGGGCAAAAGATCTGAATAGGCATTTTACAGGAGAGAAAATATGTATTACTAGAAAGCATATAAAGTAAGGTTCATCTAACTAGTGATCAGGGAAGCATGAAAAAAATAACATGAAAGTTATTTTACATTCATTTAATGGACAAAACTAAAAAAAGCTGGTAATGCCAGATATTACAGGTATTGTAAATCAAGGGTCTCTCACACACTGCTGATGGGATGTAACTAGGGATTATCACTATGGAAAACAATTTGGAACTATCTGGGATGTTTGTACAATCAGTAAACAAGCAATTCCACTCTAGGTATTTATCCAAAAGAAATTAAGCAAATGTGTATCGGACAACACTTAGCAGCACATTTAATGATAGTCCAAATCTGGAAACAATGCAGATGCCCACTGATAAGAGTTTGAATAAATTGTAGCATAATCACAGAAATATTAAATATCAATGAAAAGTAATGACTCAAGCTACATGTAATGCATGGATGAACTTTATTATGAAAATGATGAATAGAAGAAGCAGACCCCTA
The DNA here is from genome assembly GCA_039655065.1 of Glossophaga mutica. NCBI lineage: Eukaryota > Metazoa > Chordata > Mammalia > Chiroptera > Phyllostomidae > Glossophaga > Glossophaga mutica. The sequence goes on from CM077306.1 coordinate 149,263,961, forward strand.
AGATACATATGATACACTTTTTATAAAATTCAAAAAGAAGCAAAACTAAAAATATTTTTAGGACAATATATACATGTAATGGTTTTTCTTTAAGGCAAGATAAGAATAAACATAAAATCCAAAATAATGGCTACTCTAAGGTAGACAAAATAACAGTATAGGGAAAAGCATATTGGACATATATTAGATTCCAGTTCTTGAATTGAGCAATGAATTCATATTATAAGTTCATCATATTGTTAATAAATACACAAAATAAATATAATAAATGGTAGTGGTGAATAAGCAATGATGACAATATATCAAGAACCAAATATTATGATGTACTAAGGTAAAAAATAAATGATAACAATTACAACAATAACAACAGAAAATGAACAAAATTGATTCCATGTACAAGTTCCATCCTGCCAAACTGGTAGGAAATTTAAGCTCAGATATTTGGAGGATTTCCCTACACTGTGCCCTGCAAAGGTCCTGGAGTCTTATCAAGAACAAAAACACTAGGAAGACCCCTCCATTCTTGCAGCTGTGATGGTTGCCACTGAGATTCCCCATGTCCAGGCTAGCTCTGTATCATTTTTTAATCTCTCTATTATGCTTTGTAGCCTACAAGCAATTCTTCTTCCACCCTGTGACACAATCCTTCCCCTTCCCCTTATTTCCCCTGTTATCTCCCTCCTCCCTCCCCTCTGGTCACTGTCAGCTTGTTCTTCATTTCCATCTCTCTGGTTCTTTTTTGCTCATTTGTTTGTTTTGTTCATTAGGTTTCTGTTATGGGTGAGATCATATGGTGTTTGTCTTTTAACACCTGGCTTATTTCACTTAGCATAATGCTCTCCAGTTCCATCCATGCTGTTGCGAAGGGTAGGAGCTCCTTCTTTCTCTCTGCTATGTAGTATTCCATTGTGTAAATGTGCCATAGTTCTTGGACCCACTCATTTACTGATGGGCACTTAGGTTTCTTCCAGCAGTTGGCTATTGTAAATAATGCTTCTATGAACATAGAGGTGCATAGGTTCTTTTGAATTATTGACTCAGGATTCTTAGGGTATAATCCCAGAAGTGGAACCACAGGACCTATGGAATCCAAGCTGTGAGAAGTGAGAATATAAAAGGAATCAAATAATTTTTAAAATTGTGATAATGGACTCTTTTTTGTTCATTTGACATTTTTGGAGTTGGGACACTGAAACACATGATCTGGAAAGATAGAAATTGGTAGAGATTAGGCCATTTGAATGAAGATTTGGATGTAATGCAGTGAGTAGTTGTTAATGAAAATTTCAAAGATATAACCTTGGGATTGGGTTGCTAACCTAGAAAGGAAAAAATAAACAGTTAGAAATAAGGAAGTCAGTGAATGTGAGGCCACAGTTGGCCTCAAAAAAGACCACAGTTGGTTGAATGGATATCAACATGAGTATTGATCTTATTAAGAATAATAACAGACATAATGGTGGCCTGGATAACAAATGAGAGAGAGAAATCCAAAGGTTGATGGTGACTGTATCTTCACCATGTATACAGTAGTATGCATCGTATACCATCTGTACAAATGGTACCCAAGGGTAAAGTCCAATGGGCTATGCTTCAAAGATCTGGGTTTTTTATGGAAGAGAGGGAAGAAAACAAATTTTTCTAGAAGCAGCAATGAGAATTAGAAGTACCAATTTTATCTCCAGGCCTGTAATGCTAAATGGGATATGAGAAAGAAAAAAGAAAAAAAGCAGCTACTTAGGGCTACAGAGGAGGCAGCATATTCAGGGATTAGCTAAATTTCTGTTAGATGAAAAAGTTGAAATGAATATTTAGAGAAGAGTTAGGATATCTAGAGAAGAGTTAGAAGAATGAATTTCAGAGAGTACACTGCAAAGTTTGAAGGACAAAGAAGATTTGGGGTTAAGGAATGGACAAAGCTGTATTAAGGGGTAAGTGTGGGTGATGAAGGATGACATGAGAATTCTGGACTTCCAGCCGTGCCTGAAGTAAACAGAGTTGTGAGGCATGATGAGTTTCCCTTAATGCTCTTTAAAGAGAAAGTGTGTCTAACTATAGTTTCCTTCTCAGGATTAGTTTTCAGCCATTTGTGCTGGCGAGATATGTAGAGTTGAAGTCAGGAGAGGCACAGGTTGACAGGGAACATCTGGAGATCTGCAGGTCTTTCTTATATTTATGAGATGCATGATGAATGAGGCAAAATCATATGGACCTCACACACTTGTTGGTGAAAATAAAAAAGAAATGAAATCATAAGCATGCATGAACTTGAAGCAAATTGTGATACATTATTTGTCAATTTGTTTAGATGTATTTGTCTTCCTTTTTATATTCCACATACTTAAAACACCAATAAAAATGGCATAAAAAATTAGGGTAGTAATCCTATAAATATGAAGACTGACACTAATCTCATATATATAAATATATATATAATTAATACATTACATATATCATTAAATCATGCTATGTCGTCACATAGACCAACCCTATATTTTGCATTATGATTTTCACACCAATGAAAAAATAATAGTTTCCCACAAGATTTACAAAACATATTCTATGTGCTTATGTTTGTTTAAAGGTTTATAATCTGTTTCTTAAAATGTTTGAAGAGTAGTGTTAATCCAAGAAACACTTTTAAATCCATATTTACTCTCTTATTTTCCTTTGTCCACTTGAGAGATTCAACAGTAAAAAGAGGGAAAATGTCAATGTTGAAGACAGGAAAAAAAACTAAATTTATTATTGATGTTCTGTCCTGGGCCAGAAAATTGATGTGTAAGACACATGAAAGGAAGTTTCACATATAATCATATCCTGGAAAGCAATCATCCCTCTGTGCTGTTCTCTTCCACTTCCTCACTTAATGGCAGAGCCCTTCTGTTCTTATAATTATACTATTACCTTTCCGCAGCTGCCCTGCAAATTTAATTCTTTGCTTAAAACTCCTTTCTCTCTGCTCAGCGGCTCCTCTCTACCTGACACCCAGATGTATCAACTTAAATGTTTTTTTCTCTTTGCAAGTTAAACATGAAAAAGACAAAAATAGAAGAACTCATTTGTCGATGTAAGAAAAACATGTCAGGGTAAGAGAATGAAGTTATGTTATAAGGGCAAGCGCTGTGTTGATATTTAAACAAGTTGACCCAAGATCATCCTTCATTAAATAGCTGTAATATAGGTCACAGTTTAGATCATGCAAATATTATAAAATACTTACTTGACTTACAAATTTACTAATAATGAATAATAACATTATTATTATTCATTATTTAAACTAGACTCAGCTGCTGCATTTGGCAATATAATGCTAGTAAAATACGTGTTCAGATAAATAGAAAAAAAACAATAAAAACAATTCGCCAAAGGGCCCATTTTCCACTTGATATGACAGTGTTCTTAATTTGTTTTCTATGCCTTTAATCATTTTCTCATTTATAGGAAGTTTCTGGTGCTGGAAGTAAACAGGTTGCATGTAAAATTGTAATTACATTTTTCCTCAAGTTCAATCACCAAAGTGCTGGTTTTAGAGGCAAAAACAAATGTTTACTGGTATAGCAAATGGGAATTTCCTTAATTTATTTGGAAGAATGCAATAAACCTGACCTGGAAAATCTGAAATGGGAAAAAGAAGTGTATCCTTACTAAGGTGTGAGTAGAGTAGAGAATACAATTTCTTGTTAGTGGTGTCTGAGGTAATTTTTTGAGGTATTAATTTGTTATTTTTTTCTCTACATTTTTTTTCTTCTTCTCTTGCTCAATTTCTAAAAGGTAGTAGAGCCTTTATGCTCCCTTGAGGAACATGTATAAAGGACTCATGGACATGGGCAACGGGGGTGGGAGAAAGATTGAAAGTGGAAGGTGGGGGTTGGGTAGGGCAGGGGGAGAGTAATCAGGGGAAAACTATAAGGGAATAACCATATTTTTTTTTTAAAAAAAACATACATCATAAAAATACAAATTAAAAGAATAATATTATTCTGGTACCGGTGAGTACCAGAATGGTTAAAATTTAAAAGACTGACAATAGCAAAGGATGTAAAGAAACAAGAACTCTTACATTGCTAGCAGAATTAACTGTACAATTGTGTAATGTCTTGGCAGTTTCTTATAAAGTCAAACACATAATTGCAATATGACCCCAAATTCCCATTCCTGGGCACTTACCCGACAGATATGAAAACATGTCCACACAAAACTTCCACATGAGTATTCATAGCCCATTGGACATTATTTATAATAGGCAAAAACTAGAAATAATTGAAACATCCTTCAACATCAGAAAGGATAAACAAATTGTGGCATATTCATTTAATGGAATTCTACTCACCAATAAAAAGGAATAAGCTATGAATACATGAAATGACATGAATATATCTAAAAAATATTTAAGTCAGATTTTAGAAGTACATATGGTAGGATTCAATTTACATAACTGTTCTAGTTATCTAGTATCGTATAACAAATCATCCCCAAACTTAATGGTTTAAAGAAAAAAATAGGTATTTTCCACACAAATCTGCAATTTGGGCAAAGATCAGCAGGGATGGCATAGCTTGGCCCCACACATCTTGTCAGTGGGGCATCTCCAAGGGAGTGTCAGCTCACTTCCAAGATAGCTCCCTCATGTGGCTGGTAAATTGGTGTTGGATGTTGACTGGAAACTCAGCCAGGGCTGTTGGCTTTTGGCCTCCATTTCTTGTCACATGGATCTCTCTGTGGGCTACTTGGACTTCCTCACAGTATGGCAGCTGGCTTCTCAGAATGAGCCATCCTCAGATTCAGAAAGTTGAAGCTCTGAGTGTCTTAAAGCATGACACAGAATAACTTCCACCATATTCTATTAGTTAAGCTCTTATAGAATCCTCCTGTCTTTAAAGTTAGGGGATACGCATCGACTGACAGAAAGAGTGTTAAAGAATATGGCCATCTTTAATCTGCTAGATATGCAGTACTAGGATACAGAAAGCTAATCTAAATTAATAGGAATCAAAGTAGCATTTGCCTTGGGGGTAGAGAAATTGTCAGGGGTTGACTGGCAAAGCACGTAAGGGAAATGTCTTGAGTGGTAAAGTCTATATGTTGATTAAAGTGGTAATTGTAAAGATGTATAAAAATGTCCAAATTCACCAAACTATAATACTAATGATCTATACATTTCACTGGATGTAAATTATACCTCCACTTAAAAAATAACTTTATTTAAATTATTTGGATACAGATTTCTTCTAAGCAAACATATCAACACTAAATGGAAGTTTAGGACTCAGCTTCTTATACTCTGAGCTCTCATGAGACACATTCCTTTCCTGTTTTTTTTTTTTTTTTAATTACTCAGGTAAAAGAAATCAGAAAATATTGTCTCTTAAATCATGTTCAAAGCCATTTTTAAGTTAAACAAGCTCACAACTAAAAATTCTGGAAAAAAAACAACTTTTCATTCAATATAAATGTTAAAATGCTAGATATGTATATATAAATGTACAATGCATATATGCATATATAATTTGATTATTTTTACACAGAGTTTACATTGTAGGTTTGAGAAAATTGAAACAAAATTCTAGCTAAAACTATTTTAAAATTAATTCAATTCCTCAAGTATAGTCCTATATTGACATTAGATTAAGACTAATATTTGATATCATCCTGGATTAGTACCCTTGATGAGCTTTAGGCAATATGAGTTCCTCAAGTGCTTCTTCAATACAAAACAACTACTGGACTGTTCAGTATACGGTAGTCCCCCCTACCTATCCACAGTTTTGCTTTCGAAGGTTTCAGATATCTACATGCAGTCAACAATGATCTGAAAATATTAAATGGAAAATGTCAGAAATAAACAAAAAGTTTCAAACTGCACACTATGCTGAGTAGAATGGTAATGCCTCTTGCCATCCCTCTCCATCCCATCAGGATGGAAATCATCCCTTTGTCCAGCGTACCCATGCTGTGTATGCTACCTGCCCATTAGTCACTTAGTAGTTATCCTAGTTATCAGAAAGAGACCACATTCACATAACTTTTCATACAGTGTTGTTATAATTGTTCTATTTTATCATTAGTTATTGTTAATCTCTTACTGTGCTTAATTTATAAATCAAACTGTATCATAGGTATGTGCGTACAGGAAAAAACATAGTATATATAGGGTTTGGTACAATCCTCAGTTTCAGGCATCCACTGGAAGTCTTGAAACCTATTTCTCCATGGTAAGTGGGTGGGGACTATTGTATTTTATTATATCTTAATTTTTAGTTATTTTTGCTTTCTGTATGGTACTAAAGGCAATTCCTTTACAATTCTGTTAACTAGAATATCCTGTACTTTAGGAATTCTGGATAAAGAAGAAGAGTAAAAGTAAAAATAGTATTAACGACAACGACAACTACTTCAGTTATAAAATTGAGCTACCATCTGTATTTTCTAATGACTTCAGCTGGAAGCTTTGTGCCTTGAGCTACAATCCTCACAGTTATCTCTTGCTGAGCAAGGTTTCGTCATGCAAGCCTGCCCTCCAAGTAGAATCTCATTGGTTCAGAAATTAATGTTAATGTGTTGATGTGTCAGCTATCAACTATCTTCCAAAATATTCCCTATTGAAACAAGCCTAGAACTCTATGTGACTCTGTCTTCTGCCTCACCCAGCATGACCTTTCCCCAAATCCAAGTTTCTGGCCATAAAATTTCATAGATGAGTTCATAATTGTCTTTGCAATTAACAGAAAATGATACTTAGCTACCTTTCAATTCCATTCTTTCTTCTGTGTTTGCAGAGGAAAGTCCCACTGGACCAGTCTCTGTTTCATGCTGGAGCCCATTTTAGCATCTGAGGCTACACATGCCCAAGCATGGTATGTGTGGAAAGGTTCAGCCACCAAGGAAAAGGGCATGGTGCCTCTTGCTTCTTGGGAATCCTTTCCCCTAACTCCTAGATAGGAACTAACTCCAGGAGTACATCATGGGTGTCCAAATGCCCTAATGTAGTGCTCCACCAAGTCTGACCTTTCCAAAGTAAACCAGCCCTCAAAGTAGTCTTTTTTGTCCCCTTACATCCCGAACCAATTCCCAGGTCCTCACCATAAGTGACAAAATAAATCCCTCTGAAGCAGAATAATTGATAGACCCAGACTCCACAGGACAACTTATAAAAACTGATGTCTCATTAATGAAAACATGTCAAGAGTAGGGTACATTTTTAGCACAAGCCACCTGTGCCATGCCTATTTTTAGCTGGAGTCCCAGCTAAGAAGGTTTCCTTGTTTTGCCCCCATTCTGTTGTCTTACCTAAAAAATAAGGTTCAGTTACTTAAAAACCCATTTGGAAACTTGCTGGACAATATTACAATGGGTTGAGAGTTAGTGTTTTGGTGAAAACAGGTGGTGTAATGATATTTTTATTTGTTTGTTTACATGAGATTATTGCGGAGTTTTAAGATAAGCATCAATACTCTGCACTGGTCCAGCCCTCCACTTTTTAAAGTATCAAAATACTTTCACTCGAGTTAGTAAATAGTTACTGTCCCCAGCCCTTTCAAGGACTAGACCCTGTCCAGACCCTCCAAAATCCCTGTAGTTCAGTAGTTCAAAGGTTAAGTCTGGTGTGTCACACACAGTGGGGAATCTCTGAGCTCCTGCTCCAGCTCTGTGATTGGTGTCCACTCTAACTGGGTGGTGCCCACATGACACCAATTGATTATGTTGCCAGATGCTATCCTATAATTGCATACTTTTTTCTGCTGCTCACTTGTGTATACAAAGTCAACTTCAAGTTAGCTGTATCAATGGCCGATTGATCGTTTAAAACACAGCAAATCATATAAAATGCTCTTCCATTTTACTTTGGAATAAATTGTGATTTTCAGCAAGTTTATATCGTTAACTATGCTTTTATTCCAGTATCAAAATAATACAAACAAGTTGTTATTATTTCCCAGATATTCGAGATAAGCAGCACCCTACTGAACGTTGTCCTATGCCAGTTTCTGTTACCAAAAAACCCTCACAATAACCCTCCAAGTATCTCTATTTCATTTTACAGATGGGCAATTTAACACTCAAAGTTGTACCCAATATCACACAGCTAAGGGCTATCACGAAGATGTTCTTTTTGTGCCTCTCAAAAAATGTGAGAAATATGAGTGTGCCCATCTTATTTTAGGAAGCAAGACACAGAGGAGTTAAGTATCTTGCTCAGGACTACACACCAATAGGAAACATCTTAGGTAAGAATTGAGGTGATAAGACGTCTGCTCCAGACTCCTACTTTCTGGGAATATGAACTTGGCAGTACCAAAATTACACCCTTTGAAAAATACATTCCATTCAGGCTATCTCTCCCTTGGGAAATACATTTAGATAACGTGTGGCTGCAGCAGGGCTCCGGTGTGCTCCCTCCCACCCTCCATCACCTGGGCATCAGAGCCTCACTGTCTGCCTCCACTTCAGGGACTGCCCATGACAGCCCCATGGGGCTGGGGTCAACACACACACACAGGCAAACACACACGCCCCTCTCCTCACTACGCAGGATTTTGATTACTTTAGATTTCTAAAGATCTCAGGACTTTTCCTTTTTTGTTTTAGGATGAAATGTCATTTTTGTTGCTTATAGCCTCCATCCAGCAGAGAGGCGAGTTCAGTGTGTTCAGGGTTACAGTGCACTGGGAAAGGAAGCCCGTTCTTACCAGTATGCAAACTCTCATTCTCCCCTTGCCTGGTAAACAAATTAATCTACTCACGAAAGGACTGCTAAGAAGAGAGAACGGGAGAGCGAGAAGGCAGGGGTGGAGAAAGATGAAGTTAAGGAGGGGAAAGGCAAGAATAAGGACTCCAAGCCGAAATTGCCACGGAAGAAAGAATGTTGCAGCAACTGTGCTTTCAGAAAAATAAAATAAAATAAAAAACTACTTCTGACTGCAAAATAAGCCTCCTGCTGTTAGATTATTTAACTCTGTCTAGTCTCCAGGGGACCCAATCCAAACTAATTTCATTCCTTTGTCAGGGTAGCCCCCTCTTCAGTTCCCATCTCCATTCCACTTTGAGGGACCACTGGGCAGTCCAGCTTCAATATCCTTCTCCCCCCTGCCTTGGGCTTTCAGGACCCGCCTCTCACACAGAAGCGGCTAATCCAGGGACTTAGGGAGTGAGAACTAATGGGCAAGGGCCATCCTCTATACTGCAGAGAAAACACCAAACAAAGGAAAAATGCCAAGCTGGTTTTAAATAAAAAGCTATTCTTGTAACTGTTAATTCCACAACTACCATGGTACATACCACTGGCAGTGAATCTCTCCACCTGTATGTTACTCTAGAAAATCTGCTTTTAAGGAAGCAGTTACACATGTCAAATAACTAGTACATATAAACTGCATGAAACGCAAACCAGTTATTCAGTTAGCATCCCTCCCCCAAAACAGAACCATCTACATGTTTAGTTCCACAGGGCAAATCTGTTCGACCTCTTCACTTTCAGGTGAGAAAGCTGAGGCACAAGGGGCCTGAATGAATCTCCTTGCTGCACTGAGTCCATATCTGAGTTCTGGTCTAATGGTCTGATCTTGCTTGGTATAAAATGTGAAGCTGGATAAAGCCAGAAGGGGTTTACATTTAGAATAACGTGAAGCGGCTTTTTATTTATAATAAGCCCACAAGTATAAACATGTGACCACTTTTCAAATTCCGGTTTTCTTTTCCTTCCACCACTCAGGTTTTGTGTTAAGAAATAAAAGCTATTCTTCATATAAATTTAGCAAACACTCGAAGGAAATGTGCTGCCTCAGAAATCATATGCAATGTGTTTTATAATCAGTTCTACATGTTCTGAGTTATCCATTCTTCTGACTTATCTTGACATTTTTCTCTCCCACTACTCTGGAACAATGTGCTGGTTAAATTAAAAAAAACATAACAATTTTTTACAACGTGTTTTTAGTTTCCCCAAAATATCCAGTGGCATTTAATCAAGGCCCCATGCGTATCTTCACTTAATTTTCTGTATCCCAGATTTGAAAATTGGCTAGCCACAACCCTATACATACCATCTTGCTAGTTCTGCCTTGTTTACTCTTCACTCCCTCTTTACTAATTTTTCTTCTACCAAATGCCCTGAATGTGAGTGCTTCCTAAGTCTTTGCTCTTAACTCACTGCAGACCACAAAAATTTCATCTTTTTTCTTACCTTTGGTTCTTTGAAAATAAGTCATTACCTTTATGTATTCTCCTCCCCAAAATTCAGCACGTCAGGACTCTTTGTCCTGCATTGACACATGTAATTAGTTATACAGTCTTAATGAACACTCTGCCTTCCATTTAACTTCAATTTATGTCAATTTAACAAGCATGTACAGCCCTTTACTTTATGTAAAGCACTGTGCTAGGCTCTATGTGCCATAAAAAAATGAGCGAAGTTGTATTCCCTCTCCAAGGTAGTTACTTAACAACTAGGAATGTTCTCTCTCAAAATGTAAAATGGAGCTGATAAAGTGTCTATAAAGGCATTTTGAGGAGCAAATGAAGTAACATGTAGTTCTCAGCACATAATAAGTACTACTGTCTATTACTTGATATTGTTACTTTTAATATTACTGACAAATTATATCTTTGATCCTCTTTAGTCCTGAAGTGCCATGACAAAACTATGTAGAATACAAGGCTCAATATGTTAAGAGCAGGAGGAGACCTAGCAGATACCACTTTAAAATGCTGGTTAAACATCATCAGTAATGAGACATATCCACATCATTTACCTCTTAAAGGGCACATCACCTTTACTAAAATATTCTTGCCCCAAATATATAACCTGAAACAAATCATAAGAAAACACCAGAAAAAGCCATTAAAAAAAAAAAAAAAAAAGAATTCTACGAAACTGTCCAGCCTCTGAAAAGTGTCAAGGTCATGAAAATCAAAGACTGGGAGCTGTCCCTGATCAGAGAAAATTAAAGAAGCATGCCAGATAAAAGACCAGATAAAGAACATTAGTGGGACAATTATTGGAATTTCAATAAAGTCTGTAGATTAGTTAATGGCACTCTTACAATGTTAATTTCCGGGTTCTCGTCATTATGCTACAGCTATTTAAGTAATTTAAGTTACAGGGAAGCTAGGTGAACAGTGAACACAATTCTTTGTACGATTTTTGCAATTTTGTTGCATCTAAAGTTATTTCAAAATAAAAGGTTTTTTTTGCTAAAAAAGCAGGAGTGATATAAAATACAGAAGTAAGATAGAGAATTCGTCCTTAATTATTTCCCAAAAGGAGGGAAGATAGATAGCTGAAGAATTCTGGAAAGTGAAAGCATCTGACCTGGGATTTAAGACTTTCAATAGTGAGGAACAAAATTTTAGGCAAAAAAAAAAAAAAGAGCAGAATTGCAAGTGGCAAAAACGCAAAATATATTTTGGATATAAGTTATCATGCTCCTTGGGAGCTCAGTGCCTGGCTGCAATCAGACACCGCAATCCCAGTCCATAGAACCTGCAAACGTGTTATTTATGTGGTACTAAAGAGTGCAGAGGTGATTAAGTAAAGGTTCTTGAGATGGAATGATGATCCTGGATTATTCAGGTGGGCCAATGTCATCACAAGTGTCCTTATAATAGGGAGGCAAGAAGATTTAAGGCTGGAGGAAGAGATGGGACAGGGGAATCAGAGATTGGAGTGACACACTTTGAAGATGGAGTCAAAAGGCCATTAGCCAAGGAATATACATGGCTTCTTGAAGCTGGAAGAGACAAAGAAACAGATTTTCCTCCTGAAGTTTCCAGAACATATTCCATCTTTATCTTAGACTTCCGACCTCTGAATTGTAAGAACATAAATTTGTGTTTGTTTAGCTACTGTTTGTGCCAAGTTGTTACAGCAGCAGTAAGAAACTAATACAGTCTCTATCATCTTTCTTTGGGCCCATTTCAATTTCACTTCCATCTGGATTACCATTATAGTCTCATCTGGTCTCTCTATTTTAATTCTCCATCCCTTCCTTCTACAAGCCCTGGACTAATCATGTTGTTATTCCTCTAAATTGAAGCTCTCAAGGGTCTCCAGTACCTGCTAAAAATATCCACACTCATTATTATGGTATTTAAGAATCTGACCCCAAAGTTAATTTCCAACTTTATCTGTATTTCTCTGCAGCAATATCTTTTTATCCAGGCAAATGGATTCAGTCACAGTCTCCAGGGCTCTCCTCCTGTATTTCAGAATGCCAGCTGTGAAGGCCTAGATCCTATCCCCACACTTCCATATTCTAGCCCACACTGATTTCTCTCTCTAATGAACTTCTACAGTCTTTACTGACTGAGCTCTGAAACCCTCAGGCCATCTCTTCTTAGTGCCCAGGTCTGAAGTCAAGGGCCCTCAGATCTCACAAACAGCTTTCATGTCTGAGAACTGAAATATGGAAATATCCCAATGAACAGGATTGCCATTTGAAGACATGATTCAGGATTTTCTAAAACTGCAAATCTGGGAGGCAGATTTAGTAAATGCTCAAGCCAATTAAGTTCATAAAATAAACAATACTGAAAGCAAGACTAACACTAATAAAGAAAAAGCAAGTGCCAAACAATATGCTACAATGGTTAGGCAGCTCTGTGGTCATCTTTTCTGGGTTCAAATCCTGGATCTATCAGTGGTCAGTTTTATTCCTACAGCTGGGACCACTATTGATTAAAGCAACTGACTGCCCTTGCTCAGATGTTACCATTAGCAAATCTTCTGATTTCAGTATTTAGTTTCACACATCGATCTTCTTACCAAGAGAGAATATACTGGCACAAACCGTGGTTTCATTGTAAATTTCTAAATCAGCAATTTGGGTTCATACATCAGTCTCTTGTGGATTTGTTCAAGTCAATCACTGAAGCTAAGTCTGAAATTACGTAAATCAAGTGAAGGAGCTGAAATAATTTGCTGCATTGCTCTGGACAATAAAAGCGACTTTATACTATCTGCATCTGAATTATTGAGGCAGGTTGTCTGTTATGATCAAACCTACCAGATTACTGCTCAGCTTTTCACTGTGATTTGCATAGATAGCCTCCTTGTACACCTGGCAATGTCCCTGGAAGTGCTGGGCAGCAGCTCCATTGAAAACAATAACAACTTCTAAGCTTAAATCATTTCATGTTTTAGTAAGATGACAACAACAGGATATGCAAACAGCAGACAGGAAATTTCTTTTGGACAATGCTTGTTGAAAATGCAGAACAGTTAAGAATCACAGAGTACAGTTGTGTGCTTTAAACCGCAAGGACTGAAGCCAATGACACCTTTGGAGAAACTTGGTGATTCAGTTTCATAGTGTTGCCAAGAGCATACCACCTTAACATATACCTTGAATCCCCTAAATCTGTGATTAAATGAAACTGAAGAGAACTAAGAAGCACTTAGTTTGATTCACAATTCCCTTCATGTTCTGGTATTAACAGTCATGTTATTTAATGTGCCTAAGAGCACTTCTTGATGAAGCCCTCTTTATTTTTTTATATATTTTATTTATTTTTAGAGAGAGGGGAAGGGAGGGAGAAAGAGAGGGAGAGAGACATCAATGTGTGGTTGCCTCTCACACATCCCCCACTGTGGACCTGGCCCGAAACCCAGGCATGAGCCCTGACAGGGAATCAATCCCACAACCCTTGGTTCACAGGCCTGTGCTCAATCCACTGAGTCACACCAGCCAGGGCTCTATATTCTTTTTACTCAAATTATTTTTAGTAAATGGTTACAGGATCATGTTATATCCCAACCCCCAACATATGTGTCTAGAAAAAATATTGAAATATCATGCTTATTTGAATAGTATCTCATTGCACTGTAGTAGTATGCCACTGCAAATTAGCACAATCAATCACATAAAATCAAACTCAGTCTTTAAAAAGAAAGCTACTCAATTCAGAAACCCTCAGATTACCAGAAATTCAGAGGCAGTGCAAGTTGACAAATTCAACAAGCTCTCTAGCTGACCTTTAAGTGATGTTGAAGAAAAGGGCAGCTCACTTGAACAGGACAAAGAAGTGCTCACCTAAGTGAAAATATGTGGCAAGCACTGGGCAATCACCTATCAGAGGGCCTGCACTTCTGCTACTTTTAGATTTGAAAGAAAGGACTTCTGTTTAAATCTACTATCCCAGCCAGGACAATACCTCCCTATATACCAGCTGGATCCTTCAAATATGAACTAAAACTCTCTCTGATCAAATATATAATGCTTAAAAATCACCAATGAATTCCCATCGTCTCTAGCATGAAATTGTAACACTTCTTAACATGGTCTTCCACACTTTGACCTTGACATATCTTTTATTCTTTCTCATTTTAAAGCTTTATTTAATGAAGTTTTTCCAACTATTAAAGTAATGTGTGGTTATTACAGAGAAGTTGAAATACAAAGAAGTATAATACTAAAATAAAAATAAATAACCAGAAAAACCACTATTTATATTTAATTTTGTTTCCTGACATGTGCTTTTTACTATGTAGATATACATTCTCCCTAGGTCCTTTTCTTTCTCTTTTCATTCTTTTCTATATCAGGCCTGTATTCTGCATTTTCATCCCCAATACTTAGGAATTCATTAGAAAGGGATCATAATGAAACCATTTTAGTCTAAAAGGAAAAGGCGGCTAAGGAAAATGTAAAAGGGCACCGATTAGACAGAAAATACGGCATAGCAAGTGGCCCTGCTGAGGGAAGAAAACAAGGCCGGTTAACATGACAGTATCACTGCCTCCAATCATATCCAACAGCCCCAACCAGGGCCTAATGAGAGGGCCCTTGAAATGATGAGTCAAGGGTTCCCTAGAGCACAGTTGAAAAACCACTGATACAACTGAACCTCTTCATTTTACAGACAAACAGAGTCCCAGAGGAATAACAAATTTACTCAAGATCATTCACTTAGTGGTAAAGTCACAACTAAAAACCAAGATTCTATGCTGGTCATGATCATTAATTGAAATAATATAACCATTAAAGGACTTATTTTATGGGTATAAATAGAAATATTTTTAAAGTGTCAGGAATTGTGTACGGTCTTGAGACTTTACCCTACTTACAAATTAACAAATAAGTCTGTTACTGTTTCATGGCTACTGAAAAAAGGCATGAGACCCCAGGATCAGAAACAAAGGACTTCGTTGCTCATGGTGGAATCAGTGGCCAGAGCTTCACAGTCACTTGGTTCTGATCCCCACGTTCCCCAAGTTTCATGAGGGCAACAGAAAGGGCTCCTAATGGATGCCTGCAAACAAAGTGGGCTGCATTTAGATGAAAGAAACCCTGAGATTGGGATTTATCACTTGTGTAGTAAGTGGCAGAAAGCCTGGCCTTTATTTTGAAGACAGTACCAGATCTCTTGATGTTGCTTGCTGCAAACACAACTTTGATAAGTGGTGTAGTTAAGAGTAGTAAGAGCCTTGCATTCTTGGCATACGCAGCAAGAATACGCAGAGACACTCTGGGCCCATGGCCAATTGCCCCTCTTAAAAACTCTCATTTACATTAAATGGAGAAATGAACCTAAATGGTTGTATGGTATAACACTGCCCATCAGTTTTCCCATTACCTCCAAAGACTGAGATTTGACTCATCACATTGTAGGAAGTAAAATGTTTTCCAAACACTGTGGGGCTTTCTAAACCCTTCATGTACTTCTGAAACCACTTATTCCATACACCAGTGTTAAAGTATGGCTGTTAACCAAGGTTATTGTCCAAATATCTAACATGGGCACCAATCAATCAAAACAGAGGGTGGCTATAAACAATAAGTATAAATGATCCTATCAGCTGCTAAATTCTGAGTTTGAGCTTATGCTTAACTTAAAATATAGGATACTGAACATGAAGAATTTGCAAGAGTATATAAAAAATGTACAGCATTTGCCATTTGCCTAGGGATAAGGCAGACATGCGCATACATACTATTGATCACAATCCTAGTGTCCTTGATCAACTTCAATTAGAAGTCAATCCAGAAAGTAACTTTATAACCAACCCTCCCTTGTTATTATTTTCCCCATTTTCAAATGAATATGAAGAAAACTGTTTGCACACACACACAAAAAAAGCCAGGGTAAAATATGAAAGCATCCCTTCAGCTAAAAGGAATTTTCTAGGGAGCAGCTGTGTGAGAAAGGTCAAAAAAATGTTGTAGTTTTAAAAAAAGTAAAATTTCAGGGGATGATTTTATATTCTTGAGGAAGTATTATAAGTGATGAAAGCCCTGGGGATAACACAGTGGCCCTTAAGATGCTTCTTTTACATACTGTCAATGGAGTCTATCTGGTTAGTCACTCCAGGAGGTAAGACATAATTGACAGCGTGAAAAATTTTCCAAGGAAATTATATCATTTCAATTCTCATTTGGAAGAAATGCTTAAAGCACATGCAAGGCTCACGGCCACTCAATCGGCCACTTATCAACCCAGAAGCATCTCATAGAGAAAGGTCTGCTTATTTTTCTCTCATCTGCTCAAAGAAAATTATTTTGTGATTTGTTTATTGGGAGTCAAATGCAACTACATCTTGCCTCATGACTCTACAACATTCCAATTAGAAAGGCACAAATGACCTCATCTGGAGAGCAGAAAAAAAAATACAAAAATGAAGTGTTATGAGATTTGTGAGATTCACCAAGTGCCAGTTGTATGGTAGAGCAATACCTGCAAAATAATTTGTATAGCTATGTTAATTCAAATTATCTGAACGACTGACTATGTCTCTACTTCGCTTGCCTGGAACCACTGAGTGAGTAGAGAGAGCTAAGAAACAAATCAAAGTACATTTCAAATCTTCATTATACCCTTGCTACCACCCCATCACCAGTCCTAAAATAAAGCAAAGCACATTCCAGGTGATGAGCACCATGTTAGGTATTTTCACATATTGTATCATTTTATCCCCACAATAACCCTATGCAGTGGCTTATTATTGTTGTTATACAGATAAAACAAAAAAGAACAAATCATACTTTATGAACTCTTCAGAATTTTACAAGCAGGAAAGCTGAAAGGGATCTCTGGCCAGGTAGCTCAGTTGGTTAGAGCACCATCCCAATACACCAAGGTTGTGGGCCCAATCCCTGGTCAGGGCACATACAAGAATCAAGAATCAAGAAATGAATACATAAATTAGTGGAAGAACAAATTAATGTCTCTCTCTCTCTCTCTAAAATCAACAAATACAAAAAAATGTTTTAAAGAATAGAAAAGCTGAAAAGAAACTATTTTAATTACAGCATGCATATTTGGGGCTTTTAATTTAGACTAGGTTTTATATTCAATTACATGTTGAAGTACAGGGACAGAAAGGGATACTACAATCTTTTTCCTACAATAGTTACGAGTTCTAAGATTTTTAACCAGCCCTAGTCAGCTGCAAAATATGGTGATATATTAATTTTTGTGGCTGTCTTAACAAGTTATCACAAACTTGGGGGCCAAAAACAACAAAAATTTATTCTGTCACATTTCTGGAGGCCAGAACTCCAAAATCAAGGGTTAGCAGAGCTGCACTCCTTCCAAAGGCTCTGGGAGACCTTCCTTCCATGCCTTTCCAAGAAGCTCTCATAGCTTCATTGTTCCTTGGTGTGTGGCTGCGTCACTTTCATTTCTGCTGCCATCTTCACATGGCTTTCTCCTCTGTGTCTGTGTCTTCTCTTCCATCTCTTACAAGGATACTTTTCATTGGATTTAGAAACTAACCAGATAATCCAGGATGATCCCATCTTGAGATCTTTAACTCAATTATATCTGTAAAGACCCTTTTTCCAAATCAAGTCACATTCACAGGTTCTGGGCATCCATCATTCAACCCACTACAGATGAACTTGAACAAGATAATTTAAGAGCATCCTGCTCTTTTATTAATGTATTTGCAAGTAAGTAATAAAAGGCAATCTGAAAACACAATCATCCATGTAAATAAAAACACCATGAGGACAAAGATTTCGTTTATTCTTGTTTTGTTGTATTTTTCTCTGCTGAATCCCAAGTGTCTGGCACATTCTAGGCATTTTGAATGAAAGAGTTCACAGGACATACATGAACTTGAAGGGGGAGTTCTAAAAGAGGAAACACTTGAGCTAACTTTCAGTGATCAATTGTCCATTGCCCTTAAATATAGCTATGAAGCAAGATCGGATCTCCATTTTCAGTACCCTGACTGAGAGAATAACCAGGAAGACCTAGGCAGGAAATTGACTTGGCCATAAAGTTTGTCACTTAATTTTTGCAGATTAAGACCCTAGACAGAGGTGGTGATAGCACTCTAGGGCAGGGACTATCAAGTCTTAGAAAGCTTCAGGACCCCAGTTAAGAGGACTGGAGCCCAAAGCTAGGATACATTCCTAATATGGAACAACTGTAGTACTGTAAAGAAACCTACACAGAATCCCAATTTTTGCATATTGGAGAAATTCAGTACGAGTTAAGAAAAGTCTGTGGCTTAGTGAGCATGCATACCTGTAAGTTACCACACATATACCATTAGGATGTGGGATATATTATTTTATGGCCCACCCTACCCAGAATCTTAGTGTAGGAAATAATGGGGCTGAGTCATCAGACCATGTGAAGGTCTTCACATCTTCAGCAGCAAGGCTGAACAAGGAAAGAACTGATGCCTTCGGGTGAATGTACAAGATGAAGTACATTCCAAAGTTCTAAGCTGAGCCCTCTAGAGATTGAGAGGTATTGCAAACAGCAGCAGCAGCTTCTCCTCAATCTGAACCACCTCGCTTTGAGTAGATGGTTTGCAGGGGATTAGAGGTTTCCAGGAAAGCAGGTTGCTGAGTCAGAAGGTTACCACCCAATTAGGTAGCTGACTGTGTGCTCACTCAAATGTGTTGCCATGCCAGAAGGGATAGAGCCTGATTAATCAACTTTGAAGCCTAACAAATAAGTACTCTGTGTAGACACACTGTAACCCCCATGAAGGAAGGGTGGTACTCAAATAATTTCATTATGGAAATCTTTGTGCTAGATCCTAAGCTAAGTAATGTGTGCACATTCTTACTTAAGGTCAGTTGGGCTCTGTAAGTACTATTATAGCAGTTGCTCAAGGAAAAACAAAAACATGAAGTACATTCCAGGCATAGAAAACACATGATAAGATAGACAAAACCAGGGAAAGACAAAACTTGTTTCAAAAATGGTAGATTCTGCATCTACCATTCTTCTAGTAGTTTGGGGGAAAGGGGCCTAGTTATAAATAAGGAAACAAGAACTAATATTTCTTTGAAGACTTTAATCTCATTAACACAATTAGCAGCACAACACTACACATGTCTATGTTTGGAAGAAAAGGAAAAGACACCAGAGAAAAGTATACTGTTGGCAGAGTACTGTAATGATCCAAGTCTGAGAAGACAAGTCCTGCACCAGGGCGACCACCACTGGCAAAACATAAACAGTCCTGTTGGTGGAAGTCAATACTATATTTGCCCCAAGTGACATACTTATGCACATAGATTTTTAAACTTAAAAAAATTTCCTTTAATGGACTTAGGACAGAAGACAAAAGAAAAGGGGCGTTTAAAAGGACCCAAGATATTTAAGCTTCATTCCTATTTTGAAAAAAAAAAAATTACTTCTTGTTTTTTTTCTATTTATAAATATAGAAAGATTTTAAAATATCAGAAAATTCAATCTCTTTAACTTCAAATTTTATAAGGGTCATTTATGAAGTCATTCTTCTGCTTCCAAAAATGGTTTGATGATTTATAAATGGCATAAAGATAGTAAAGTTTTCAGATGAAAGGTGCTATAGCAATTGGAAATATTTACAGTATCTTCATTTATTGAAATAAAGCATAGCAGTGAGGTGTTTTGTAACTCAAAAAAAAGTGGATTGTAATTTAGATGCTGAAGCCTGTTTTTATAAATTCATTTTTCTAATATCAATTGTAGAGATAAAGATGGCAGCTAGTAAGCAAGTCATAGTTCACTTGACTTAATCATTAATTGAATTTCTTGATCACTGAGATGCAAAATTATCACAAAACTAGAAATATGACTATGAATCACCATCTTCCAGACGCCAGGGAGGAATCCTCGTGGAGTGAAGCACAAATGTGGACATGACAAGAAAGAAGAAAATGATGACTGGCAGCTTGGGTTTTGGAGTCAGACTGCCCTGAGTTTGGATCTTAGCTCTGCTTCTTAATAAAAGTGTGTTCTCAAAATTTCCCTAAGTTTTATGTTCCCTTATCTGTGAATTGAGGCTAATTATTCCTATCTAAGAGGGTTGCTTTCAGAATTAAATACCATAATATATGGAAAGTGCTTAGCAAAGGGCTGGGCTTATTTTAAGAGATTAATAATAGGAGGTGTTATGGTTAGTGAGATTTTTCTCCCTTTTCCGATGTGTTGCTGCCCTTGGAGACTCAGGGCATTTGTGGAAGTTGGCAGTCACTCTCTTACTGGGATGCCTGTTTTCTAAAGCAATCACTGCAACATCCTCCATCTCGAGCATCAATAACTTTCTTTTTCATCTATTAGACTACAATTCCAAGTAATTCAGCACAGCCGAAAGTAAGAATTAGGCCAGGTGCATTGACTGCTCCTCCAATGTGCTGGCCGTAAGAGGAAGGAGCAGAAAAGACAGGAAGTGCCAATAGAATGGTAGATTTTGAAGGTTTTTATTTTTCTTCTAGTTGTTAGTTTATTCTCTCTCTCTCTCTCTCTCTCTTTTTATTATTGTTCAAGTACAGTTGTCTCCATTTCCCCCCACAACACTCCCCTCAACCCCAGCCATCCCCACTTCCCACCCTCTATCCTACCCCCCTTTGGCTTTGTCCATGTGTCCTTCAAACATGTTCCCTGATGACCCTTCCCCCCCATTATACCCTCCCACCTATTTTCATAAATAAAAGTAGACAAGAGAAAACTACAGATGGATCCAAATTATCAGGAGTAATTTATGTTCCCATATTATAGAACCAGGCAGAAGAGGTAAGCAACAGGTTCTTTTCCAGCTCAGCAAATCTGCAGTAGATAAATGACTAGCAAATGAACAGATCATATGTCCTCTAACAGCCAAGGACATTCTTCTGATCCCTAGGTACATGGTGAGGTGGGGGCAAGAGGATCCTACACTGGTGTTGGAATACAAATGCCAGGCCTGGTGGCCATCTCCCCACTCAAAGATTAAAAAAGAAAAGAAAAGAAAAAAGTACAAGCCAAAGCCCATAACACATCTTCAAAATAAGAAGAGATAGAGAAAAAAATACCTGCTGCTCAACTGAAAAATGAGCAAAAGATCTGAACAGACTTCTCACCAAAGAAGATATATAGATGGCAAATAAGCACATTAAAGGCTGCTTTCTCTGGCTGGTGTGGCTCAGTGAATTGAGTTCTGGCCTACAAACCAAAGGGTCACCAGTTCAATTCCCAGTCAGGGTACATGCCTTGGTTGTGGGCCAGGCCCTCAGTTGCAGGTGTGTGAGAGGGAACCACATATTGCTGCTTCTTTCCCTTTCCTTCTTCGTCTCGTCTCCTTTCTCTAAAGATAAATAAATAACTAAAATCTTTTTTTAAAAAAAGATGTTCAATATCACATATCATTAGGGAAATGAAAACTAAAACAATAATAAAACATCACTATATAGATCTGAGAATGGCTAAAATCTAAAAAATTGACAACATGAATTGCTGGTGAAGATTGGAGCAACAGGAATACTCTTGCATTGCTGGTGGGAATTCAAAATGTTGCAGTCACTGTGGAAGACAGTTTGGCAGTTTCCCACCAAGCTAAACATAACCTTACCATACAATGCAGCAATCAAACTCCTAGAGTCCTAACTGATTTGAAAACTTATGTCCACAGAAAAAACTTATGTGAATGATTGTAGAAATTTTATTCAAATTGCCAAAAACTGAAAGCAACCAAGATCCACTTCAATAGGTGAATGAATAAACAAATTGTGCATAATTATTCAGTTATAAAACATGGACTATTATTCAATGATTAAAGAAATGTGTTCTCAAGCCAGGCAAAGACATGGAGGCATGTCTTAAGTGCATATTGCTAAATAAAAGAAGCCATTCTGGACTTCTGGCTAAGATAGAGGCATGGGTAGATACAATTTGCCTCCTTGCATAAGCAAAAGAAGGACAACAACAAATTTAAAAACAAAAAATAATCAGAACTCCCAGAAAATTGAACTGTATGGAAGTCTGACAACCAAGGAGTTAAAGAAGAAACATTCATCCAGAGAGGTAGGAGGGGCAGAGATGGGCAGCTGGGTGGAGAGGACCTGCAGCAAGGAAGCAGCTGGCAAACCAAGGGAGGCAGCGGGTGGCGGAGAGGGCAGTCCCACCTTTGTGTGCAGATAAACTGGGAGGAACAACTGGGGAGCGAGACAGACTGCACAACCCAGGGTTCTAGTGTAGGGAAATAGAGCCTCAAAACCTCTGACTGAAAAAACCTATGGGGGTTTAGGTGGCAGCAGGAGAAACTCCAAGCCTCATAGGACAGTTCGTTGGAGAGATGCACAGGGTCCTAGAACATACACAAACCCACCTACCTGAAAATCAGCACTAGGAGGGCCCAATTTGCTTGTGGGTAGCAGAAGTGACTGAAAGATGGCCAAGAACTAAGCAAGCAGCATTATTCCCTCTTGAACCCCTCCTCCACAGACAGCACCACAACACAGCAACGTGGTTGCCCCACCCTAGTGAATACATAAGTCTCCTCCCTTTACAATATAATAGGCATGCCAAGATAAAAAAAATATGGCTCTAATGAAAGATCAAAGCCCCAGAAAAAAATACAACTAAGTGATGAAAAGATAGCCAACCTATCAGATGCAGAGTTCAAAACACTGGTAATCAGGATGCTCACAGAAATGGTTGACTATGGTGGCAAAATAGAGTGAAAAGTGAAGGCTATGAAAAGTGAAATAAAGGAAAATGTACAGAGAACCAACAGGAAAGGGAAGGAAACTGGGACTCACATCAATGGTTTGGAGCAGAAGGAAGAAATAAACATTTGACCAGAACAGAATGAAGAAACAAGAATTCAAAAAAAATGAGGAGAGGCTTAGGAACCTCTGGGACATCTTTAAACATTCCAACATCCAAATCACAGAGATGCCAGAAGGAGAAGAGGAAGAGCAAGAAGTTGAAAACTTACTTGAACAAAAAAATGAAGGAGAACTTCCCTAATCTGCCAAAGGAAATAGACTTCCAAGAAGTCCAGGAAGCTCAGGGAGTCACAAAGAAGTTGGGCCCAAGGAAGCACACACCAAGGCACATCATGATTACATTACCCAAGATTATAGAGAAGGAGAGAATCTTAAAAGCAGTAAGAGAAGAGGAGACAGTTACCTACAAAGGAGTTCCCATAAGACTATCAGCTGATTTCTCAAAAGAAACTTTGCAGGCAAGAAGAGGCTGGAAAGAAGTATTCATAGTTATGAAAAGCGAAGACTACATCCAAGATTACTCTATCCAGCAAAGCTGTCATTTAGAATGGAAGAGCAGATAAAGTGCTTCCCAGATAAGGTCAAGTTAAAGGAGTTCATCATCACCAAGCCCATATTATATGAAATGTTAAAGGGACTTATCTAAGAAAAAGAAGAAGATCAAAAATATGAACAGTAAAATGACAACAAACTCATGACTATCAACTGAACCTAAAAAAAGTAAACAAACAACTAGAACAGAAACAATCACAGAAATGGAGATCATATAGAGGGTTATCAGCAGGGAGGGGGCAGGAGGAGAATGAGGGAAAAGGTGCAGGGAAAATGAGGGAAAAGCATAATTGGTGATAACCCTCTAGCTTAATTTAGATATATGTATCTATATTAAGCTAGACTTTGGCGCTCTCTCTCTCTCTCTCTCTCTCTAACATGCATATGTCTATATGTTTATAGATATATATATATAGAGAGAGAGAGAGAAATATATAGATACAGTTATAAACATATAGACATATGCATGTTAGTATGCACACATGTATTTCTTTGTTCTGCCAGCAGAGAGGGCCTAGAATCTTTAACACCTCAGTGACAATTTTAGTGCCCAGGTCTTGTTTTTGTTACCATTCTCAAGAAACAGCTGATTTTAAGGACTGGAGCAAGGAGCATACAAAATGAACTTGAAGCACCCTGTTGTGCCAGAAAGTAAAGATCTGCTGGAGAAAAAAAAAATCCCACAATGATAGGGGTGTGTCAGAAATACACAGGAACCAACTGAAATTGCTCCCAAAGATGAAACCATCTCAATAACAAAATAAGTTAAGTAGCACTGAATTATAACTAAAAGTATAAAATGGTAATGGAAAAATGCAATAAATATTAAATAATAAACAAACAAACAAACAAACAAACTAGTCATGAGTCCATACTGATAAAATACATGATCGAGAGAGAGAGAAAGAGAGGGAGGGAGGGAGGGAGGGAGGGAGGGAGGGAGGGAGGGAGGATAAATGTCCCATCTAGAATAACTCTAAATAATCTATGCAGATACTGTTCCTTCAGTGAAGGGCAGCAAACCTCCCCATTCTGTAATGGTGGGCAGTGCATAGTAATATCCTCTTGAAGAGCACAATATGGAAAGACAGGGAAAGAGTAATTTCACTGTGGTGATATCTGACAAATACCACCTCAGCCAGGTGATTAAGATTAATACCAACAGTAATAAGCATTTTAATAGTCTATATACCTTTGATATTGTACATTATGATCAGAATGGCACTCCATCCCCAAAACCCAAATAACTCCAGTCTAATCATGAGAAAAATATCAGGCAGATATCCACTGAGGGACATCCTACAAAATATCTGACCAGAACTCTTCAAACCTATCAAAGTTATCAAAAACATTTTTTTAAAAATGAGAAACTAGTACAGCCAACAGGAGTACAAGGAGACATGATAATAAAATGTAACGTGGTACCCTGGATGGGATCCTGTCTTAAGTTAGGGATTAGCCCTACCTACATCTCTAATCTTTGGAGTTAAGAGTTCAGAGAACCTTCGCGTTCACCAAACATCCCAACCCTTGTGCCAGGCTATGCAGGCTGCCAACCCTGGGGATTCACGCACTCTGCTGTCTACTTGAGATCTGGAGAGACAACGTCCATCTCCTGGCATTCCCCTGCACCCACCACACATACACCCTTACTCTGGTCAGTGTTTGCTACACTTAGCAGTTTTTATTTTATTTTTCAACTCCAAGTTTGGAGTATTTCCTAATTTCATCAAAGACAAGTCTGCTATTTCTCATTCTCTTATTTTTTAAAGTTGGTGTTTACATGGAGAGAGGGCCAGAAAGATCTTTATTCTAACATCCTTAACCAGAAAATCAATATTACTTGAATTTCAAAGAAGAGTTTTCTTTTCATTAAAAAGAAAAGTTAACTGCAATGCTCAGCACTCTTTTTCTCTCTGGTAGATGCAATTCTATTTTGAGGTGCCTTTTTGAACTTTAAGGCAGTCAGAACAATAATATCCTATAGGCACACTAGTATAATAGCAAATGCTGAAACACAAGATACAAGCAATGTACGTTCCCTGAAATTTTGTCAAACTTCTGTTTATCAGCAACAAATTCTAAAAGGTAGCATATGATTTCTTCAAGATTCTACCTAGACTTTGCAATAAAATTCCCACATTTAAGTATTTTCATTGTCCAAAACAGCTTTCACATTAAGGAGTTTATACTTACTGTGTGTGAGGTATTAAGCTCTAGGAACCAGCTGAATCTGATTTTTTAAATTTTGTTGAAAATAGCACATAAGATTTGATATTGCCATCAAAATTATTTTTGTAATAGCATGCCTTTTCTTGACTATGTATCCACTTGCATATATGAGGGCTCAAATAATAATATGCTACAAACACACTACACCAAGTTATCAATTTACATTTATAGCATTTTCAGCCAAAGATGGTTTCTTTGACAATTAAAAACAGTAACCAAGATCCCTTTTAAAAGGAAGGTATACAGGCATGAGGCTCAAGTATCTCAACCCTCTATAGGAGAGATTTAACTAAAAGAAAAGATTATTCTATAACTATTTACCTATTGCCGAATCTTCTCTCCCCTTAAATAAGTAAAGATAGTTCTCTGTTAGCCTTCCTCACAATATGCGGGCAGCTAACACTGCTGTCAGAGCAGCACTGGGTGCTAAGTGAACATACGTTCTGTGTTGATGGCACAGGCTCTGTGCTGTCATTGGGGAGAGTAGAGAATGTTGCACAAATTGGCCAGAATAGCCACTGAAGGCTCACTGAGGGTACTGACCTCTAGCAACACGACTAACTCCCAAACCCACCATGTGTGGACATGACTATGTAATTAGGATTGGTTCATGGCTGGAGCAGACTGGAGAAGACAGAGCCTGGACTGGAAGACACTAGTGATTTCTCCTGTGGGAACAAAACAGAAATTAACAAGTGATTTGCTAACTTAAAAGTGTCCTTCCACTGAGGCCTTAGTTGAACTTGTTTTTAAAACATTTTTGATAAAAATTAAATAGAGTTTCAGGTTCTGGAAGAGGAGCTCTTTGAAATTAGTCACACTTCAAGAAAGCTCATATATACTACATAAGTGATATTTCAGAAATTCTATTATAGAAAAATATGAGGTCATCTGAGGCAACAGGGAATAAAACCTCCACTTGGCAATAAACCTTATATAATCAAACAAAAATGGCACACACAAAAGCAACGAATAATTTCAGGCCTCACTTCATGATGAAAGAGACTTTTCAATGCTTCTATTACACATTCATTAATTAGAATTAGTAGCTGAGAATTGAAGTAAGCTTATACTAGACAGATGGTGTAAGTCCAATAGAATGAACTCATGCTACAGAAATAAAAACGTGTCTTTGTAAACATCCATTAAGCATTAATCTCAAATTCTGCAAACTAGTAACACAATGTGGAACTTTTTTATGTAAGCCAAGTAAAACAGTGAAATTCACCTCTTCTCTAAACAAAAATGAAAAAGTGAACTGTGTGTCAAAGACTGTTCTTTTTTGTATACATGTGTTCAAGCAGTATTTTTCAAACAGTTATCTGTGAACCAATATCTGATGCCATCATATTCTCACCCTTAATGAAGAGGTAATGGAAATACTTAACAGCATTTGTAAAGCATCACGTCTCACTGCGTTCTCACAATGACTCCATGAGGTACGTATTATTTACAGCTTAGAGAAGTAAACTGTTCAAGGTGATGACGCTAGAACTCATGTCTAGATCTCATAACTCCTAAATACAACATTTTTTTCTGACTACACATTGACATATTTTTTTCTTTAAGTGAATTAGGAGTTTTGATCCCCCCAAAACTGTTTTACCTTTTCTCTTCTTTTAAAAAAAACCGTTAGTCTTTATTTTTTCAAACTCAGACAATAGATCACAAAATCTTTTTCTCCAGCTGTACTCTAATGTGCTTATTCAAATGTCAAATAAACACGTATTAAGTGCCAAGCACACCTCTGGCACCATGCAGGGACCAATAAAGAGGATACTTGCCCCTACACTCATTTTGTTAATGTTAGAAGAAAACGTTAAGACCTATGTACATTGCTACATGATATGCCTACAAAACGCTGGCATGCAATACTGAAGAGGAATTAATTTAAGTAGCATAACTAGTTGTCCCTTCCTAACAAGGTAGAATTTGGGAAACTGGATTGAGTCAGAGCACCAGGTTTGAATTTGGCCACAACATGTGGAAATAGGACTAGCAGAATCTTAGGTGGAACTGTGAAATAAAGGTGAGCAGAACACTTGATCAGGTCATGCTGTCAAAGTAAAAGGGTGTGGAGAGGCAAACTAGACATATTTGAGCAAAAAAGATGAGGATATATAAGGCAAAAACTGATAGAACTGCAAAGAAATATAGATGAATCCACTATTACAGGTGAAGACTTCAACACCCCTCTATCAATAGTGGACAGATCCAGCAGGCAGAAAATCAGTAAAGGTAGAGTTGAACTCAATAGCATCATCAATCAAGTTGATTTAATTGATGTCTACAGAATACACCATCCACAACAGTATAATACATATTCTTCTTAAGCTCACATGAAACACTTATCAAGACAGACTGCATTCTAAGCCATAAAACACACCTTAACAAATTTTAAAAAATAAAAATCATACAGTATATGCTCTCAGACCATAATGAAATTAAACTAGGAATAAATAACAGAAAGATAGCTGAAACATCCCTAAAATACTTGGAGATTATATAGCACATTTCCAAATAACAAATAGGTTAAAAAAGAAATCTCAAAGATATTTTAAAAAAATTGGAAGTAAATAAAAATGCAAATACAACTTATCAAAATTTGTGAAATATAGTACAAACAGTATTCAATGGAAGATTTATAAAATGCACATTTAATAAAAGAAGAAAGATCTAAAATCAATAATCTAAGCTTCTACCTTAGCAAACTAGAAAAAAAAAAAGAGCAAATTAAGTCCAAAGTAAGCAGAAGAAAAGAAGTAATACAAATTTGAGCAGAAATCAATGAAATTGAAAACAGGAAATCAATAGAGAAAAACAACAAAAACTGAACCTTCAAAAAGATCCATAAAACTGATAAACCTCTAGCCAGACTAACTAAAGGGAAAAAAGAGAGAAGACACAGATCACTGATATCAAATCTGAAACCGCGGACATCACTACAGATCCCATGAACATTAAAAGATAGTAAAGGAATATTTTTAAAAACACTATATCCACAAACTTGATAATTTAAATGAAAAGAACCAATCCTTTGAAGGATACAATCTACCAAAACTCACACAAAAAGAAATAGACAATTCGAATACACCTATATCTACAAAAGAAATGAAATCAATAATTAATAGCCATTCAAAGAAGAAAG
Organism: Glossophaga mutica; assembly: GCA_039655065.1. Taxonomy (NCBI): domain Eukaryota; kingdom Metazoa; phylum Chordata; class Mammalia; order Chiroptera; family Phyllostomidae; genus Glossophaga; species Glossophaga mutica. The sequence continues at coordinate 149,292,827 of CM077306.1, forward strand.
TCCCAGGACCAAGTAAGTTCACTAGTGAATTCTACCAAACACTTAAGGAAAACATTATTCTCTAAAATCTCTAAAGCCTTTTTCAGAATACAGAAGTAAAGAAAATTCTTCTTCACTCATTCTATGAGGTCTGCTTTCACTACTACCAAAACCAGACAAGGATATTATGAGAAAACTACAGACCAATATTCTTCATGAACATAGATGTAAAAGCCTCAACAAATAAAATGCAATAATACATTTTAAAATATGCACTATAACCAGAGGAGATTTATTTCACATGTGCAAGGCTGGTTTAACATTTGAAAATCAATTAATGTAATCAATCCATCACATCAACCAACTAAAATAAATTACATGACTATTGACAGATGCAGGAAAGATATTTAGCAAAATTCAACACTCACAATCAACTCTCTAAGACAGAACTCTCAACAAACTAAGACAGAAGGGAACTTCCTCAACTTAATAAGACAGAAGGGAACTTCCTCAACTTAATAAAAAAGCCTATGGTAAACATCAGACAACATTAGAAGATTTCCTGCTAAGATCAGGAAAAAGCAGCAATATCCCCTCACCACTGCTTTTCATCATCATACTGGAAGTCCTAGTTAGTGCAATAAAACAAGGAAATGAAATATAAGGTATATGAATTAGAAAGGAAGAAATAAAACTGTATTTACAGATATAAATTGTCTGTGTAGAAAAATTGAAAGAATAAAAAAATCTTCTGGAACCAATCAACAATTACAACAAAGTTGCAAAATACAAGATTAATGTACTATAGTCAACTGTTCTCCTATACAGTAGCAATGAAAAATTGGAATTTAAAATTAAAAACAAAATACCATTTACATCAACATCTTCCACTCCAAAATAGTTAGGTATAAACCTAACAAAATGTATATAAGATCAACATGAAAGTAACTATAAAGCTCAGAAGAAAGGAATAAAAGAAGAACTAAATAAATGGAGAGATATTCCATATTCATGTACAGGAAGACTCACTATTGTTAAAATGTCAGTTCTTTCCAACTTGATATACAGATTATATAGAATCCAAATCGAAATCCTAGCAAGTTATTTTGTGAATATCAACAAAGTGATTCTGCAAAAGACCCAGAATAGCAACACAATACTGAAGAACAAAGTAAGAACTGATATTACTCAACTTCAAGACTTACTATAAGGCTATGGTAATCAGGACAGTGAAAGGAACAGAGTAGAGAACCCAGAAATAAATCCAAAATATAGTCAACTGATCTTTGACAAAGAAGCAAAGGCAATTCATTGGAGAAAGGATAGACTTTTCAACAAATGGTGCTGAAACAGCTGGACTTTCACATGCAAAGAACCTTTAATCTAAACATAGACCTTACGTCCTTCAAAAAAAATTAACTCAAAATGGATCACAGGCCTAAATGTGAAATGCTAAACTATAAAATTCTTACAAGATAACTGGAGAAAATGTTGATGACCTTCAGTTTGGCAATAACTTTTTAGATATAAATAATACCAAAGATGTGATCCATGAAAGAATTAATAAGGACTTCTGTAAAATGTCTTCTCTGAAAAAACACACACACGCGCGCACACACACACACACACAAACTTCTGTTCTGTGAAGGGCACTGTCAATAAATAAGAAAACAAGCTATCAACTGGGAGAAAACCTGTGCAAAAGGCATATCTGATGAAGGACTGTTATGCAAAGTATACAAAAACTCTTAAAACTAAATAAGAAAATGAACAACCTGATTTTTTTAAATGGGCAAAAAATGTAAACAGACACCTCTCCAAAGAAGATATACAGATGGCAGTTAGGCACATAAAAAGATACTCAACATATTTATTGCATCGTTAGGGATTACAATTTAAAGATACCACATACACCTATCGGAACAGCTAAAATTGAAAACACTGACAATACCAAATGTGGACAAGAACAACAGTAACCCTCATTCATTGCTGATGGGAATGCAAAATGGTAGAGCCACTTTGGAGAACCATTTGGCAGTTTCTTAGAAAATAGACAGGGGGAGGGCAAGAATAGTGTGGGAAATGTAGAAGCTAAGGAACTTATGACACATGGACATGAACTAAAGGGGGGAATGTGGGTGGGAGGGGGTGTGCAGGGTGGAGGGGAATGAAGGGGGGAAATGGGACAACTGTAATAGGATAATCAATAAAATATAGTTAAAAAAATAATAAATTACAAACACACACACAAAAAAAGAAAACTAAGAATGAGTTAAAAACTTATGTTTACACAAACATGCACATGGATGTTTATAGCAGCTCACAATCATCAAAACTTGGAAGCAACCAAGACATCCTTTAGTAGGCAAATGGATAAACTCTGTACATCCATATAATGGAATTAAATTTAGCACTAAAAAGAAATATGGCATCAAGCCATGGTAAGACATGGAGGAACCTCAAATAGATATTACTGAATGAAAGAGACCAATATAAGAAGGCTGCATGCTGCATAATTATAACTACATTACGTTATGGAAAAGGCAGAACTATGGAGACAGCAAAAAACAAATCAGCTGTTGCCACAGGTTAGAGGGACAAACAGAGCACAGAGGATCTTTAGGGCAGTGCACTATTCTGTATTATACTACTAGACACATGCCATAATACGTTTGTTAATATCCATAAAACAGTAAATACCAAGAGTGAACCCTAACATAAACTGTGAACTTTTAGTGATTATAATATGTTAGTGTTGGCTCATGGGTTGTAACAAATGTACCACTCTGGTGTTGGATATTGACAGTTAGGTAGGCTGTATATGTGAAGAGAGAAGAGGTATATGGAAACTCAGTGTACACTCTACTCAATTTTTCTATAAAACTAAGAATGTTCTGAAAAATAAAGTCTATTGAGTGGGGGGGAAGGAGGAAGGGACAGAGGAAGAGAGGGAGGGAGGGAGGGAGGGAGGGAGGAAAAGAAAACTGTTAGATCCTGGACTGGAGGATTCCCTGAGATCAAGACAGTCACGTCAGTGTACAGGGCATTTGTTACCACTGCCTGGAGAGGGATGGGGCCAGGAGGAGCAGTAAAGGGCACTAACCAGATACCTAAATTATATGACATGGAAAGAGACTCCATGTATCAAAAAGAGTTAGAGATTTAGAGTCACATGACCTAAGACACCACTGCATATCTGTGACCTTGATGAGTCACTGAGCTTCCATTTCCTTGTCCTTATGAGGGTTATCATGAGGATCAAGTCAGTAAGCAGTGGGAAAATTCTCAGTAATACAAATCACCATTCTTGTGGAAGACTGAGACCATAAATGGGGCCAATACAGAGATGGGTGAAGCAATCTGAGTGTGTCAAGAAAAAGGGCCTGAAATGCCCAGGTAGTGGGAATGGATATTGGAAGGAAGAGTTGAGTAGTTTGGATGAGTGATTACTTACTAGGGAGAAGCTGGGAATAGGAATAAGTCAATAATGACCTCTGGATTTTCTATTTGTGGTACAGGAAAAAAAGGGGATGAATGTACCTCGGAAACAGAACAAGTTAAAAGGGACAAGTAGTTTTTCATGGAAGGTGATGAGTTAGGTATACAAGTTTTAGCCCACAAGTGGAAACATCCACTGAGTAATTTTAAATGGGTGACAGAGACTCAGAAAAGAGATTAAGGCCAGAGAGTCGGAGGTGGAAGCCATGTGCTTCAAACTGATGGATGAAAACACAAGCACCAATGAGCTCAGGAGGCAGAGAGAGAGAAGCAGAGGGCTGGGAAGAAACACCTTCGTAGCAGACACTGCCTGGATGGCTCAGTCACCTGGATGGCTGGCAGGAGGGCTGTAAAATAGCAAGTGCAGGCCTTTAAACCTTCCTCCTCTAATTTCAATCTAAGGTAATTAATCAAAGAAGACAAAAACTTTCAAAGATTTGTTCTTTTTCTATACTAATTGTCTCTCCTCTCCAGGCTGTTCTCCAGAGTCTTCACTGAATGGTTTAATAAGCCTGTTTGGGGTTCTCACCAGCTGTCACCTTCAGTACATACCCGTTGAGAAAAGTCTTGAAGTGTGTGATCCTAACAAGACAGATTCTTAAAAGCAGTTATTGAAACAGGACCCATGGACATGACAGCTTGTGATAACTGCTCCGGAGTATTACAGCCACACAATTCAAGGCTTTTTTCAAGGTTTTTCTCTTTTTAATTCTTGGACCACTGACTTCAGTAGCTCTGAGTCTTCCCCCTCCATTGTCTGAGTTCACAATAGTCCTGTCCTCTCGGGTCCAATTGTGTCTTAGGTTTTCTGCCATGGATACATTCACAATCCTTTAAGGAAAATGAATGTCCACAGTTTGACCACTCAGAGAGAAGTTTGGATTTTCTTTTATTAGCGATTCTTGTTCCTTAGAGCTTTGCTAATTTATACTTGTATCGTGAGCTAACATGGCTTCTGGGATTTGATTTAGTTTGGTTTATTTGGCCTCTGCCTTGAGTGAATGAACAAAGCAAATTTCACCCACGTTTCATTCCCCTGTGCTCAGGCTCACATCTACCAAACGCATGTCTTGATGCCAGCTGCCCTGTACCTCCTGAGAGAAGAGGCATGGATGGGGGTGCTCAGAGGAACGGAATCAAGCGCTCCCATCACCCAGCAAGGCATCCACATGGGGTCCTTGGTTAAATGTAGGCCCACAAGTATGAACTTGGGAAATGCTCTCATCCAGAAATAAACACCAGTTCCCTGTGTGCCCCCAGTGACACCCTTATACTTCCTATAAACTAAAAAGAGGCCCCAAAGAGGCTAAGAAGCATCATGTGAACTACAATCTTTATTTTAGATGACTCAGAATCCCTTTCTACTTTCTAAACATCGACTTATTATCCAAACACATTTAATAATTTTCTGTGTACAGAGCTGGGCTAGGCATTTTGCAAAGCTAATTAAACAGACACTCTGCCTAATCTCTAGGCATTTATTTTTTAAGGAAGATGATGCCAGTGGAGACAGGAACTAATTCAGGACATAAAAGAAACTGAAGGAGTACCATACAACCTGGTAGATGAATTACAAAAGTAAATGTGTTATTGGGTCTTTACTGGCAGCAACAGGACTACCCAGCCTGCCTGGGGACTCCAACAGTTACTAAACTAAGTTTATTAAAGTTCATTGTGACTATCACTTATCTTTTCAATCCTGTACACTCACTGATAGGAGCTAGCTGAGCCCAACAAAAGCAGATAATTGACAATGGATTTCTGCCCTTCCCTTCTGCTGACAGAGCTCCCCAGGAGCTGATAGCTTTAAAGGCAGGTCCTATGCCTTCCTTAACACACATAAGCCTAAATTCTGTCTGTCTTTGTTTACTTGGCTTTAGTTTGTTTTGATGATTCCAAGTTAAAATCCACTGTGTCTTCTCTGAACTTTCTTCCTAGAATCATCTGCCTACCCACAAAGGACAAAGGCCAGATTTCTCTACTTCATTCCCAACAATGCACCTATTTCAGACGGGTAGTAGCTGAGCACAATAACTAAAGTCAATGAAAGGGCTTGAGTCTCCACGGTTACCACTCAATACCAGGGTCCCAAGGTCCCCAGAGCACTGAGAATTGTATTTGGGCAGAGTATATTTAATTAACTTTGCAAACTAGGTTAGGGGAAAAAATGCTTTAGACCGGGGGCCTGAAAAAGAGTTTAAAAGTAGAGGGAAAAGTTCTTGCTACTGCTTTGCAGAAAAGCAGAGTTACATTTGCTGATATTAGTGGTCAGTTCTACTGTGATGGCCTGGGTTACTTTAAACTGGCAAACAGAGGGCAGGTATCTGTAGCCACTGCTGGAAGTGACCCAACAGGACAAGGCAAAGACACAGGATCTTACATGGGACCAAAGCAACAGGAGGCCCCTACAGTCACTGGTCCAATCTGCCCTGGCTAGTGCTTAATATACCCATTATATAGCCTATATGGTCCCTTCAGATCCAGCATGCCCCTGCTTATGCAGCTGTGTGGGTAACAGGCATCATGGGTGAGGCTGAGAATGCCCCATCAGGGTTCAACCCTCTGCTCCATGCTGCCTTCTCAGGTGCTGCCACAGAGTTGAATGAAAGTACTTGCTCTTTCTGGAACCTATGCCCAAATTCCACTAACTCCACATCCCATTTGTTGGAGCCTCTCAAAGGTCCAGTCCTCTACAGGACATAGACTTCCTATACACCTTGCATATCCCTTCAATGGGTTTAAACTTTAAAAAAATCCAGAAGCTGTATGTTCCAAGAAAATTTAGTTTTTGCCCAGAAACATAAACCATCCCTAAAATAAGAGGGCCACAAAGCTCTGACTACTTGCTTGAAATAAGGAAGAGGAAAAATATAAAAAGAAGAGCTGTGTTGCCCAAAGAGGTAGACCATGGGTGTAACGTGAACCCAAAGGGCAGCTGTCTAACTCCGGCAAAGGCCCAGAGATGGATTAACAGAGAAATAATTTTACAATGAGTCTTCAGGTGTATAAAATTTACTCTGTAATTCATCTTCAAGAATATATGTGGGTTGGCCAAAAAGTTCGTTTAGTTTTTTCAATAAAATAAAAAGGTACATTGTTTTTTTTTCACCAATAGCTTTGTTGATTTGGGTATTTTGAATATATCACCTATCTCCTGAATGGTATAACTTTGATTGTTCTCAATTAATGTCTTGACTTGATTGCTATCCTCTTCAATTGGTCTACCGGACCATGGAGCATCATCCAGCAAGAAATCCCCAGCACCAAACTTCAAAAACCACTGTTGACATGTTTAATCAGTCACAGCACCTTCTCCATACACTGCACAAATCTTTTGCACTTCAGTTGCATTTTTACCTTTCTTGAAATAATAAAGCACAATACAAAATTATTGCGCATTTTCTTCCATCTTCAATATTAAAAGGGCTCCACAAAAATTCACCAATTTTGATAAGATTTTTAAAAATGCACACTGTTATGACAGCTGTCACAATACAATCTAGCAAAATTGTTTGAATGAAGTTCAAGACAACTAAGAACTACTACAGGCATCTTATGGGGGGAAAAAACAAAAGAACTTTTTGGCCAACCCAGTATTTTGCAAATGAGGGAAAACCTGCACAAATTCTGTTTCTGATTCATAAATTGTACTCAAGGTGGTCAAGGAATGTAGTAAAAATCACATTTTTTTTCACTGTGTGGTAGATTTTCTAGTAAGGGCAACTTCTGGCAACTATTACAATAAAAACAGAATAGTATGAACTACAGAAATTTTTCTGATATTCAAGTACTTATACTTTTTAGGTTGGCCTGGAGGACTTGTGGAGATCAAGTTACCTTATTTTCCACTAGCTTTACTGCTCACTCTTAATTGTACCATGCACAGAGACTGACATGAGTTTGAGTGATCGAATGAAATCAGGCACATCGAACTTCCCAGGTCCCATAATTAATATCTTGTCAAATAGGAGGACAGTGGTGCACTCAAGGGGAAAAACCCAGGAGTAATTATATGGTGGCCAGGTTAGGGCTCAGGAAGTGACACTGACTTATGGGCCCTGAGCTTCTGACATTGCCTGTTAAGATCAATTTATAATAGAAATTACTCATCTACCCTTCTCATTCTGAGATAAGTGTGTGTCCTCTGCTAAAGGGAGTCTAACTTTTTTTGGCAGATTGATAGAGTCAAAGTCTAATTAACATGATGATAAATCACATGGAAGCCATTGCTTATTACCTGATTCTCAGATAACCTAGTCCGTGTTCCACATTTTCATTTCCCTAGTCCCTGTGCCTGTTAGAGGATCAATATAGAGACGGCTCTGAACTAAATTACAATGTTTCTTGTGGGGTGTGGGGGAGGGGTGGGATACAAAAACAAAAACCTGTGTCTTTTGTAAAACAAAACATTGGAAAGAAGGAAAAAGGAAAACTAAGACATATATTGAGCATCTTTATATAACTAGGCTCTTTCTCATACACAGTGGTGTATGTTTTTCACAAATCTGCAGAATCCAACCAAAGAACCAGCCATCCAAGTAGAATCAGCCTAGGACAGTTACCCAGGCTGAGAGTGCCTAAGGTTCGGCCAAAAAGGGGTTACATCAAACATCTGAGGAATCTGTGGGGACCCTATGCCAGTGGTAAACAAGAAACTGAAATCCAGTAAATGCTGCAGAATTGAGAAAACCAGAAGTTGGCATGGCTAACCTATGCATCTACTTTGTCCCAGCTGGCAGAACTGAGATAAGTCACTTAACCTCTCTAAAGCTTCAGTTTCCTCATTTCTAAGATAAGGAATTAAATAACAATGTATGATTGATAGATACTAGGTGAGTGATAGAATGTTGGTTATCTTCACCATTCTCACTAAGATGAGGGACTGAGCAGAAGTAAAATGAAGAACAAGAGAGCCCACGCTGGGAAGTCAAGTGCTATAGTCTAAAAAGTTGAGTGGTTTAAAACACATTTTTTATTAAATTTTCTAGAGCCAGAGATTTATGTCTTATGTAATGTTAGGACTAACTTCATTTTTCAAAACTTTAATTACATATTCTAAACCTTCATAAATTCCATTAAACAAGGTGTTTATAATACTTATTGGGTGAAGTCATATTTCATATCCTGGTATTTTAAATATTACTCAGGACTTGATTTTATTGTGTTTTCTGAATGGCACTACATTTTTTACAAAAGGGGTAAACATGTCAGTACTTTCCATAACAAAGTTGAGCTTACATAAAACAGCTCAGTCTTCAAATACAGGATGAGATTAATTCAATTTTGGCCAGGTAGCATCTACTCCACAAACCATTTCCCAGACAAAATGCAGAAATAATAGAATAAAATCCTACCACTGACATGGATTTTTGAAATAGTGTCTTCAGTCAGTCAAGATCTCAGAAGCATTCCTCAGTTAAAACAGTAATTTCTATGGCTATGGAATTTCTGAGGTTTCAAAATACTTACACAGCTTAAGGGATGGGAAGTAGCTATTAAAACGAAAGAACTGTACTCAGTCTGGACCCTGAAGATAAATGTCACACAGTGGAAACAATAACTCTTCTCTCAATTCCTTATTAAGTCTCAAAAAAACAACAACAAAAAAAATGGAGGTGGGGGAAGAATTGGGTATATTAGGACTACATTTCTATTTACATGGAAACATAATTTTTGAAAAATTCTCCACTCTGTCTATACCTTCCCAGGGCCTCCTTGACTCCAACAGCCTGAATATTCAGGGTTGGGATGATGAGAGAAGAGAACAGGAGGAACATAAGAGGGTTGGTCACTCCGAGGTCATAGACATCTTAGAAGTGGAGATTTTGGAATGAAACTCTTCAAAAGTAGATTCCAAGAGCTGTGCTTATTCAGTGTTTCTGAACAGAATTTAAAGCACCATGGATTCAGTGTTGGCATAGGATTCTCTAGGGAAGACAGAAAGAAATAACCCCAGACTGACAACCTGGCTTATATTCAGGCAGGTTATCGTCATCACAGCCACCATTATGGCGGCCACCACCATGGGAGCAGAAAGCATCACCCCAGGAGGCCGATGTGTATACCTGGGGCCATGCCCTTCAGATCTCTCATCTTTGCATGATAGCATCACAGGCAGAGAAGGAAGTTACATGGGATAATGGTCTCTGAGGTAAGAACATTCTGACTAAAGCATAGAATCTAAAAGTCTCCCCAGTCCTAATAGTGAGGAGAAAAGTTTGTTATGGGTTATGTAACTTTAATGCACCCTTAATCCACTCTGAGAAATGTTCTTCTTTGCTCATACCATGGGACTCCACATGAAATACACACTGGCAAAGAAATCAGGAGCTCTGAATTCTCTCCCTGGTTCTTTCTCTTCACTTAAAAAACTCACTTAACTAGGATGTGGCTCAGTTTCCATATCTGTTAAATGTGTATATCAATTCACTGACATTCATGAGAAAAAGACATCCAAAACAAAAATAAAATACTAAAATTAGCTTACAAAGTCCACTTTGGGTTATTAATCAGCCAGTTTGTCTAAATTGACCTAATTAATAAGAAATCTATATGGTATTGTGCTGTCCTATAACATACTTTAAAGTACTCAACATATATGGTGTGAATATCATGTCCATATTGCCCAAGGTAATCTCAGACCAAGTACCAATCAAGAATTCAAAGAGCAGGGCTGTCTGCTGGGTGCTCTACTCAGAAAGTCTGCCTCTAAAAGCAGCTATCATAGTAACTTGAGTCATCCATCTCTCAATCAACAACCAACACTTTGCTAATAACTGACTTAATGGGTATCAGCAATGGGTTTTCATTGATTAAAATAGTAGTCTGGTGAATAGAATGGTAAATTTAAGGAAGAGCTCTTACTGATTAAAGATATTATAAGTATGTGTTGGTTTAAGTCATTTTGTAAGACAACCCCCCAACACCTTTGCAGGAATCCTATGAGACCTTAAGCCTTTGTGTTAAGGATGGCACCCAACTAAATAGTCCTGTGTTCAGCCATTAGTTTAGGAAGACTTTTAGTGGCCAATGCTGCCTATACAAGGACAGGATTCTGCTGCTGGAATATGATTGTGTTTGTCTCAAGTAAACTCTGCACACAAGGTGGCGGTCAGAATATGCTGAAGGACAGAGCTGGTACTTCATTGGGTTTGCATCCGTGGTTGTATTGCTACTTTATACCAGCTTTCTGGTTAATATTTGCTCAATAAATATCTGTATGTATGTATGAAAAAATTTGATCTGAGACATGTTTATAAACTGTACTAAGGTTGTAGCAAATTATTTACCCTCATTAACTTCAAACTTCTCCAGTGGCTGCCTTTATCTACCAGAAAGAAGTGATCAGCTTCAAATGCACAGCTAGTAAGACTGTTACAATTAAGATTGTTATAAAAGACTCCATTTTTATCAGGAAGGCCCTGAATTTGATTTAACAACCTAATGTCTAAAATTCTTTGTATCAGAATATGAGTTCAAGTAAGAACTTGTCTTAGGTATCATTCAGGAGTGTGCTACATTTGCTCTTGCTTCTTCCTCTCATTTCATTCTCATTTTGGAAGGAAAAGATCCAACAAATATTAATTAGACAATTGCTAAGTGCAAGGCACTATGCTGGGAACTACCAAGTGTGCAAAGAGATATAACTTGATGTGTGAGCTTAAGAAACTTTTATGAAATGACGGAGTAAGGTGGAAGTAAAATTGGACTAGGAATCAGAAATCCAGGCTCCAGTCCCAACCAGCCTGCTAGTACTTCCTTGGGAAAGCCCACCTCCCCCTCTGAACTCCTTCTCTTCCTGGCAGTAAAGAGGAGGGACTACATGGCCTTTCCATTGTAACTTTCTACGATTCTATTATCAAGGGCCAAGAACCTATTACTACAGTACACCAGGCACTTGACTAGTCCTTAGGATTACAAAGATGAGGAAGATACGGTCCCTTCCTACACAGTTCATACAATAATAGAAAAAACAAAAGTGAATTCATCATGATAATAATGTTATTCTTATATATATGATTGTTATCACCCCATTTCACTGAGAAATACTCAGAGACCTCAAACCAACACTGCTGCTTTTCCATTCACAGCTAGTGTATGGTATCAATAGAGCATCCAAGACTACAGGAAAGACGAAAACCATCCTAGCTGGTCCAAGTAATTTTGGCTCAGGTTATAAGGTTGGACTTTGATGTCATTCCCTTTTCATCAGCTATCATTTAAGGAATATAAAAAGGCTTTTCCTAAAAACATGAGTCCCTTTATTTTTCCTGAAATTCCTACCATTAGGGTCACAACCATAAAGTCTTGATAATTATACCCAAAAGGGATAATGCACTGAGTCATTAGGAGCCCTTATTGCCCTCAGCGTAGAGATAACATTATCAAATATGCTAGGTAGGTAACTTTTATCAGCCAAAAAAAAAGGATAATTAAACGTCTTGCTTAGCTCTCCTCCTTCAAACTGTCTGCATTAGGATGTGCTACCAGAACCTTCAGGTCAAGATTTTAAAATCAAAGTTATTTCCTCCATATCTGCTTTCATACCCCAACCACCCCAGGTCAGTCTTCTCCACCTTTCTCTCTCACTATTAATGTACCATTTTTCTCTTAGTCACATAAGCTCGAAATCTTAAAGCCAACTTTGATTCCTTCCTTTCAGTACTCACTGTTCCAACCTTGTTCATTCTCTCTGTCATCTCTCTTTTTAAAACTGTGGTAAAAGATATACATTTACCACCTTAACTATTTTTAAGTATATAAGTTCACTAGTGTTAAGTATATGAACATTTTTTGCAACCAATTCCCATAACTCTTTTCATCTTGCAAAACTGAGACTAAACCCCTTAAACAATTTCCTATGCCCCACCCCTTTGCCCCTGGCAACCACCATCCTACTTTCTGGCTCTACAGTTTTGACCACCCTCTAGATACTCTACATAAGTGGAATCATTCATTATTTGTCTTTGTTTTTGATAAACTATCTTTTATCATGATAGTTCTCAGGGTTTATCCATGTTGAAACATGTATTAGAATTTTCTTCCTTTTTAAAGCTAAAAATATTCCATTGTATGTATGCACCACATTGTTTATCCATTCATCCATCGTTGGATACTTGAGTTGCTTCCATGTTTTGGGTATCGTGAATAGTGCTGCAATGAATAGGGCACACAAATATCTCTTCAAGACTCTGCTTTCAATTTGAGTATATACCAAGGAGTTGAATTGCTGAGTCATATAGTAATTCTAAAATTTTTTAAGGACCTACCATACTGTTTTCCATAGTCTGCCATATCTGCTGCCTCGCCCAACTGCCCTGCAGCCCCACTATGACCATCCTAGTCCACCTCATCACCTCTCCCCTGCACAACTGCAAAGCCCTCCAAATTCCTGCTCCAATCCACTGGACACGCTACTGTCAGATTAATTTTCCTTTAAGTCTGATGTCATTTCTCTGCTAAAAAACAAAAGTGAAAACAAAACACCTTCAGTAATCCTATTACCTGTCAACTGAAGCACTAACACAGACCAGATTTCCAAGGCCGGTTGGTCAAAATGACTTCAATCCATGCTCGCACCAGGGCATGCTGTAGTGTGCCCTTCCCTCTTTCCTTTGCCCAGGCCCTCTTCCTTCCTGTCCGTATTTGCTTCCCCTACTATAACACCCTCACCCCTTAGAAATTATTTCACCTGGCACTTGTACTGAAGAGTCAAGATGCCACTACCAAATCTGAGTGTCTATCAGCCTGTGATTCACCTACATTGGTCCCAAGCATCCAGGTACCTGTCCTCAGAAACATTAGCCAGATTCAAAATTTCATGTTCATTGTCTTCATTGCCACCAAATTGAAAATCATAAGGACAGGGAGGAGGTCTATTTTATTTGCTGCTCTACATATTAATGCTCTGCATTACTGGGTATACAATAAACCGGGAGCTGATTGTCGTTAAATGTGGAAGAATTCATAGTTTCCTAAATATGAATTCTGGTCTCTCTTTTGAAATTGTAAACTCTTAGACTTAAATAAGATCATAAATGGGGCCTCTGGAGATGCTGAGGTGTCTTTATTCAGGGCCTAAATTACCCAGTTTGAATGTCTATATTGATCAGATCGACGAGATAACAACTAAACATCTGCCTCTCTTGGGGCAATACAGAATTGTTGCCACCGAATTTCACGTCAGACTTTCTGCAATTAGCTCTTTCTCTTAATTACAATCACTGTCTTCCAAATGCTCTGCTAAGAAATAAAATACGATGATCTAATATTGTAAGCGTCTCATGGAAATACATTCGAGGAATATTATTCAGTGAGTACAATATTATCTCAGTAAGAAGTTTATACCTTATCTCCTTTTTAATTGGCTTGTTTTATTATTCTTTTCCTGCTCTACTGGACAGAATACAATTTAAAAAAATCACAATTTTGCCAAAGGAAGACAATTTAAAAATAACTTAAAACAGGAGACAAATTTACATCCTCAGTACATTTTTAAAGTAAAATTATAATACATAATAAAACTCAAAATGAGTTGCAGCTGTGCTTTAAAAATCTTAAATATATCATCAGAGAGAAAATTGACTAATAAACAATCTCCCACACACTAACAAATCAGTGTGCATAAGCAAATAAAATTAATCCATGCCATAAAAGGCTAAAATAAATTAATAAAATATAAAATAAGCTGCCATTTTTCTAAAAACGGTTGCAGGAGTCAGAGGAGATTCAGTCTTGTTGAGCTTGAGGAACAGGGGACCAGCAGAGGAGGATGAGATCAGCAGTCAAGGATGAAGAAGCTGGATGCAAAGCCAAGAAGTAGCATCGAGTTGAGCTACTGGGAAAAACCAGAAGGCCTGCCTGAGACTAGATGGGAGGTGAGAACAGAGGGAGAGGTCCAGGCTCCTGAGTCAGAGTATTCAGTACTTTGAGGACTCTGCATGGCTCTGACTGTGCCCTGACACCTCTGACCAGGCCAGGAACAGCATCTTAAAGGAGCTGAACCACGTTACATCCCTCCTCTTTGAGGCCAGAATCTGTCCTTGAGTCGTTTGCACACATTACAATTTCAAGAACTTGCACAATATAATGTGCTTAGTGCATGTTTAAAAAATTAAGACTGTGCGAAGTACTAAAATATCCTAGAGCCCACACTGAATTATTAATTTAGATTATTCTGTGCTCCCTAACCAAGGTCTTCATGTATTCCAACTTGACAGAGGGAGTTCCAGCTACTACCCACCATCCTGGTGCAGTCTCCCTTTCACTCTCTAAACACCCAGGCTTGCAAGGGAAAGTTTATGGCAATTACTGGGTATAAATAACAGTTTGAAAGTTTCTGTCTACAACTCCCTGTCAGCTTACTGTCTATTGTTTCCTTACTGTTTACTGTGTATTGTTTCTTTCTGATGTAAACAAAAAAGAGACTAGGTAAAATAATGTTGCAAATACTGTGACTCTCAATTACAGGCAAAGTTATAATTTTCTAATGTTACCAATTTTTCTAGAGAAGTAAAAATCAATGAATATGAATAACTGCATAAGTATTTCTAAAATTAATTTTTTCTAATAGAATGTATAGCAGAAGTGTTACTATCTTCAACCTCTGGTATATCAATAGAATAAATAATTAAATGTGGAGCCACAGACATTCTGAAAATCAGTTCTGTCCATGTGTGCACACATATATCTGTGGAAACGGAAACACATTCTGATGCTCCCAGAAATATGAGAATTTGCATCTCGGTTGTCTTACTTGGCAATGACTCCATTATTGGATTTGTTTAGGAAGATAAATAAGGGGTAATTTTTATCTTTTGAAAACATTTTTAATTGTTTTTGAAAACATAGTATTCGGGGCCGCTGCGAGCACAAGCCCTGTCATTTGTAGGAATTAAACAACAATCATGTCTGGATGGACCAAGTAGGACAAAGAGCCCCTTTCCCCAGCCGGGTGGGGGCTGGGTCACACATAGGCTGGCCTTCACCCCTCACTCAGCCCCCTGAATAGGGGTGGTGGCCCTGACTGTGAAACCTATTTCCCCACTTCACAAAATGGATACAGTCATACAAAGGTTGCCTGTGAAGTAAATCATCAGACTTTACATCCTATTTTTCCATTAAAACGCCACATCTGAGAGAGGGGGGGAAAAAAGCAAGTTTTATAATGTGTGTGTGTGTGCGCTCGCGCACAGATGTGGCAGGGGGATTCTACTTCGTGATTCTGGAAGGCTTTCAAAATCTCACAATTTTAAAAACGTAACAAACATTTGATAAGATTTTAAATATGCAATTCAAATAAGTTAAAACCTATGAATTAAAAATAGCTAGAATGCTTTCATTTTCAGAATTTAATGTCAAAGACTGAAAGAATAAGAGAATAGACCAAACTGAGCTTAAAAGTCTCTGGTTTTTACTTAAATCTCTAAAATACTAGAATCTGAAAACAAGCTGTTATCTTATATGAATCTCAGATCCAACTTCTTAGCAGTTGTTAGAGGAAGGTAGTTAGAATAATAATGATCATCATTATGATGAATATTAATAACCAATTGCAGGACTAAAAAGGAACAAAAGCATAAACATGTAAGAGACTGTGAGTCAGAATGGGGCAGAAAGCAGCAAATGAAAAAGCCACCACACAACAGTCACAGCTGTAATGCAGCTGAACGTTCACCAAAAATCTGTGGCCACGGAACCTCAAATTCTGAATGCCACCCTTGGCCAAGTGCAGCAGCTCGCTCCCCGGATCCACAATCTGCGTGGATGCCCATCTCTGTGCATCCAGTACCTGGGTAAGGAGACACACCGGTGGCTTTCAAGTTTACCTCATGCCATAATTACAACATGAAGATAAACTGCCACACGGGCTTTGGGATGGATGTTGTACCTGGAATGGCGCTGTGTGAACAGTGTTTTATTTATTCTGAACTGATCTGTCTGCTCTTAATTTCCACTGAGAGAGTGGCCCTCAAATTGAAAAAAAATAAATATTTAAAATGGTTTTGTATAATCAATACCATTTTAAGTGATTATAGTTTCCTAGAATAAGAGAAAATCATTCCAGATACTAACGCAACAGTTTTACTGACTGGCAAACCATATAATATCCACTGCACTTCTCTGCGAGGAGCTTCGGGAGAGTGCAGCACATAAAGAAACATTACTAGTGGAATGAGAAAGAAATCATGCCGTAAATTGTTTTTACCATGGGATGGGTTGTTTTTTGGGTTTTTTTTTTTGTTGTTTTTTTTTTTTTTTTTTTTTGGTATATGACTATGTCATGTGCATTCCACCTGAGATTTACTCAACAGTATTTTGAATTGATTTGATAAGAAAAAAATAAATAGGCAGATTGTTTATACTAGGAAGTCCCAATCCCTTCCCATCAAAGATTCTTTTCACATTTTAATATATCTTACAGCTGACATTTACACTCTGTGAGTAGATTCCATTTCCTTTGATGTCTCTTCATTCCAGTACTTTGAGACCTTATAACATGTTTAAATGTAGCTTTCCTTTCCCCCTCCACATCTGCCATTATTTAGACAGCCACTGTGCCTAAATCTAGCAATTCATGTGCATTTTCCCCCCAAAAACACTTCAGTTCAAATCATAAATCTTCAAGTTAAAACTAAGCCCCCAGCCCTTCAGCCCACTCAATGCCTCAGCACCCAGCCAGGACTCAGGTTCTGTTCCTTGTAATGTTTGAGGCACCTGCTAAGTGACTGGGACCCGTTCCCTGTGAAATAATCCCCATAGTGGCAGAAAGAGCATATTCTCAGATACACTAGCACAAATAGAGGAGATAAAGAGTAACTTTTAAGAGGTCAGGAAAAAAATTCGCAGCACAAAAATAAAATTAAGTACTTAAATATTTTCTAATAAACCTGTAGTCTGTTAGGAGTCTTGGATAGAGACTAGAGCAAACAAGTGAAAGGGAAAGAAAGGGAACAGGAATATGTGCAAACGCCGCTCTGTGCTTGGAATGTGCCCATACAGTCTGTCACTACTCTTTGCGGGGGCCCGGGTTGTCCACATTCTGGGTCCAGAGCAGCACAGCTACACTTCGGCTTCCAGACCCTCTGATATGAAATGTCTTCTTCACAAAGAAAATTGTTAACATGGATAAGAAGCCAAAACAAACAAACAAAAACAGCATTATTTATGAGACATAATCTTGACTTTCATCTTTTGACTCAGGATGCTCATTATGTTGGTATGAGAGTGCAAAACCAAAATGTCATTCACTGAACCCACAATCTGCCTTTTAAATCTAATTTTCATTGGAAGTAAAGTGTGTGTATTCAGTTGATCACTAAACCAAAACCTCTTTAAGAAAAAGTTGGGTGAAGTATCATCCCATAACCAAAAGGTTATAGGTTCAATTCCCAGCTGGAGCAAATACCTAGGTTGTAGGTTCAATCCCCGGTCCAGATGCATACAGTCTCCGGTCTGGGCATGTACAATCCCCTGTCTAGGTGTGTGAGGGAGGCAACCAATCAATGCTTCTCTCTTGCATGTTTCTCTCTCCCCACTTCCTCTCTCCCTTTTTCTCTCTCTAAAAGCAATGAAAACGTGTCCGAAAATGAGAATAATAAAAAAACAAAAGAACGACAACTAAATGTTCATGATTGCTACCAGGTATGCCAGAAGAATGAGTAAAGGCATGACTGTCACTTTCCAAAGACTAGAACGATTGATACGTAGTTGCTAAGAGTAAAAACTAATAATAAAATAGCACCATTCACAGGGTGCGTAGCCTGTAATAATTGCTCTGCTAAGGGTTTGACACAGGAATTTTGTAATTCCCATGACAGCCCTGTGAGGTAGCACGGGGGTGAGCCCAGTTTTTCAGATGAGATCCTTGAGGCTACATGCCTTGAACAAGCTTATTAGTGTATAATACAAATGAAACTTCTCAGGAAAGTAGTCATGTAAAGATGCTTAGAAAACTCTGGATGTTTGCATGCCATGACTCATAACTTATTCATTTATATTATTTCGAAGGGGGTATGAGGCGAATTCCTTAGCGTAGGAGATATGCACACACACGTGCAGATACACATGCGATCAGACCTGTCGGCTTTGATGAACGGGAGGGAAGCAATGCCGGTGAGAACAGAGACTTTGACAGAGGCTGGTCATAGAGAACAAGTTGCAGCAAAGAAGGCCACAAGCCTTCTTACTTTTGATTTAATTCTCCTTTCCTTCCACAATGCAGTGAAGGGTAAGCCACTAAAAGTCCAAGCTGGGAGCCAATCTGTTTGGTTTCAAACTCTGTGCAGTTTCATGCCAATTTTTTAGCTCCTCCCAGTATCACTTTCCTCATCTTTAAAAAGGAAGGGATGATAATCATAGTACTTTCCTCAAAGAGTTATAAATGAGAGAATCCTATAAGTAAAGTTCCTTACACAGTCCTAGTAGATAGACACTCAAAGGGAAGGAGGAGAGTTTTGGTAGCAGGAAAAATTACAAAATCATTGAGTAAAAGCAAGAAAACTTGTTTCAACCATCCATGTATTGTTCCCATACACACTCCCTTAAAAGCAAATGCTCAGATTACAGAAGTTCAACCCAAGCAATGCTTCTTGACTGCTGAAATATCAATCACATCAGTGCACTCCAAGAACCAACCTATCAAAGGCACCAGAAGCAGGACAGCAAGGAACAGTGGCAGGATCCTGCAATAATAATGTTGACGATGCTGATGGAGAGGTAAGGCACTTACTTAACAATTTCTTGAGTCCTGTGAGTGAGAGCCCCAGAAAATCCCTGAGCCTGCTAGAAAGGCTGAGACAGGTCAACAGAGGGTCAGTTTGTATCCAGAAACCAGTCGGTAGAAAATGATATATTTATGTGATGTATGCTTGCCATCATGTTGTTCTGGGATTTCTTGGCAAATTTGGTTTATTAGTACAAGGATGGATAAAATTTAGTGAAACCAAGGTTTACTGACACAACCTATGAGGAGAAAAGGCCCACTTCCTCCTCTAAATATCCATGCATTTGCACCATGGTTTGGTTTGTTTATTTTTGTAACCAGAAATGCTCTTTTAATGAACCACATGTGACTTATTATCTCTTAAAGTCTTGTGCTTCACAAGCAACCTGTTATCTCTGCTTTATTAGTCTCAATTATATTCTCTTGCTGTGGAGACTTTCATATTGAGCTGTATTGGAAACCGTTAAGTTTGTCTAAACATCACAGGTGGCGAGGTTAATTTCCCTTCTAAAAGATCGCTTTGGACAGCCCAAGGCACGAAGCAGAACTAAAAACATACTTGAGGTCACTAACCTTAGAAACAGGGACATCTAATACAATTCATTAAGTATAATTGAAATAGAAATCCTACAATGAGAATGTAACAAGGAAGATTGTGTAAATATACTTTTTGAAGTATATTCTTCCCTCAGTGCACATATTTGGTTCTTATTAATTTTAATGGACATAACTTGCTCATATATCATCAGCTCAAGGACTTCCCCTGCTTCTGTGTAAAACTGGCTGCATAAAGGAAAAGGCATCCACAAGGAAAAACTGAGGCTGTTGCTCAGGGTTGTCTAAATAAGAGAGTCCAAGGTCATGATAATTAATTAAACATAAGTTGTTGCATAGAATAATGAGAAATTATTATATTAAGCAAATTGGGTGGTTTTCTTTAAAAAGAAAGCAAATAGGCAAGTAAGATTGAGATCGAGCCCTGTGTATCCGGGACTACCTTCCCACTCAAATTCCAGTGCTTCTGCCAATATGAACGGTGAGATGAAGGTGGAGACTATTTCTTACTCTCCAGCACTGCACACACAGCACAAACCAACCACACAAAAGGCACTCTGCAGACACTTGTCAAATTGAAGTGGACTACCCCTTGTTTTCTAGATTCTCTTCAAATTGTCATACCTCTGGGCCTCGGCTCACACTGATTCTTTTGCCTGGAACACCCTCCCACATGGCCAGCTCCACTCTGCGCTTGCTGAATCCCCAGACAATGCTAAAGATACTATCAAATGTTAGGGGACTTTTCTTGATCTTCCCAGGTGAATGCTGGGAGATCAGCATAGTCTCAGACTCCCGTTATTCTCTTTTTTAAAATTTTGTTTAGTTATTTTTATGTTTTAAATGTATTTTTAATTAAAATTTTTGGGGTAACATTGGTCAATAAGGTCATATAAGCTTCAAAGGTACATTTCCATGATACCAGATCCAAAGATTGCACTATGTGCCCATTATTCTCCTAAAACATACTGAAGATCCCAAAGAGGTTTTGTTTAAATGAATTGTACCTATCAATATTTACCACAATAAAAATTAAAACTGAAAAACTAATTATTAATTTATTAACAATAGTAAACTCATTATGTATTGGCATAAATAATAGATCTTAATAAAAGATAAATATATTTCCCCCCAAATCATGACTAGCCTGGCATTGCTTGACATTTTGCCAATCTCGTTAATGACTGGTTTAATGGAAGACAGGCAGCTGGATTCTCGTGTCTGTTCCTGCAGATGCTGCGTTATAATACATTGCTCTGACTGAAACATCTGAAAAACCAGCTTCACATGATAGGTAGTTAGAAAAGACAGAAGTATTTTGGCAGCCTTTTCAGATAATTGTGGATATTCTTTTTTGATACTATGCCAAAACTCCATAAGTAGGAGTTTCTTAAATGTTAGTTTTAATGTGAAATCGGAAACACTGTTAATGAACTTTGTATACCATTACATTAAATTATTGGTCTACTTTGCACTTGTATAAGTCTGTTTACCCATGCGTGATTTTTTAACATTGTGCATTGATCATTTAGAATATTGATTCGTGGGGTTATGTAGCTTCTCCAAATGTCATATTTGAATATACAATATTTGTATATTTTTTATCTTCACCTGAGGACATTCCTTCATTGCTTTTTAAAGAGAGGGGGAGAGAGGGAGGAATGAAAAGAGAAACATCAATGCAAGCGAGAACCATCGATTGGCAGCTTCCTACATGTTTCTGGATCGGGGACCATATGTGCTGGACCAGGGATTGTATGTGCTTGGCGCAGGGATTGAACGGGGACCTAGGTAAGTGCCCTGACCAGGGATTAAACCCACCACCTTTCAGTTATGGAACGACCCTCCAACTAACAGAGCAATACCAGCCAGGTCTACAATAATTTTTAAACCACATTAATATCATTGCCAATGTCATCATAAAAGGCTTCAACGATTGATAAGCTGTTAAACTCCTGGTAGATATTGAAAGTTTTCCAAAATTTCAATTTTCACTTGAAAGCTTGAGTTCTATCATCAGCAATAAATAGTGTCAGTTGTTTCTTTTGAAGCAATAAGCTCACTTAATTCACTTTGAGAAAATTTTTGCCAAATATCCAGGTCTCAATAATCAGCTTATCTGTCAATCACTCCTTTTAGTAAAACAATTGTGCCATGGTAAGCAGCTAGCCCAGCTCACAACAAGAACCACTGCACAAATAAATGCCTTTCCTCAAGATGATCAGTGTACTGCAGTGTTCCATAGGAACTCCCGTTTCATTACCTGGGATATTAAAAACACATGAATTCACAGGCCAAGACTTCATAAAATTAATCATTTTCACTGATTAGCCAAGGATGTTTTTATGTGAAACTGGCATTTTGCTTTTTTATAAGTGTGTGGCTGTTAAGGAACATAGTGACTTCAATCATGGCTGGGGATCACTGTCTTGATTTTTGCTAAGCTACGAGAGTTTTATCCTTCATTCCTTTTTTTCCAGCATTGCAAATGTCAATACAGTGAAAGCAACAATAACATGTTAGCAGTGTTTTGAAGTGGTTTTAACCACGTGGACACCTGAAAGGATCTTGGGGGAACCCCAGAGGACTGTGACCACATTTTGAGAACCACTGTGATAGAATAAAACAAACCTTATTATTTGACCTTATCTGTAAAATGAAGATGCTAGCCCTGGCACGCTGGGTTATTGTGAGAGTGTAACTATGACATGTATAAGGAACCCATATGGTGTGTGTCACACATTCAGTACCGAATCAGTATCATTCTCTTGTTACCCCCCAGAACTTACTGTATGACGACAGTAATTTAGATCATGGCTTACAAAAATGCTATCTTCTGTTTTATTTCCCTATTAGATTGTCAACTCCTTTCTGCACTTTACTCAAACTTTCTGTCCTAGGTACCGGGAATCATTGGCCACATGGAGAATCTGATGTACCAATGGGGCCTCCCTCCCCAGAAAGACGAGCATGGGCACAACACTTGCACAGCATGTGCCTAGAGCTGCAAACATGAAGGCCCTCTGAAGTGGGTCAAAGGTTCCCACGAGGAAGTGTTTTTCAAAAGGTGATCCTTGAAACATCTGCTTTCAAAATCAATCTAAAATATTATTAAAAATAATGATTCCTGGGCCCCTCACAGAGCTTCAAAATCTGGGCCTCTGGTGGTCAAGCCAAGAACTGCATTTTAATTGTTCTCTAGGTGTTCCCTATATCTTGTCAAGTTGGAACTCTAAGGAGATCCAGAACCTGGATTAAGAAACCCTACTCCTTCCTGTTATTTTAGATATAAAACAAAAAGTGAGAACTTGAAGATTAGGAGGAAAAGAGGGAGGAAGGTGAAGCTAAGAAAAAGTAGATGAGTCACTACTAATATCTACTACTTTGTGAGGGTCTAGTGTGTGCACACATGTACTTTTTTTCTGAACGATGTGAGTTTACATTGCAATGCCTCTTTACCCACAAGTACTTTCATGTACATTCCTTAAAAACAAGGGCAACACACCTATTAGAATGTCCAAAATCCAGAACACTGACAATACCAAATGCTGTTGGGCATGGGGGGCAGCAGAAACTTCTCTCATTGCTGGTGGGAGTGCAAATGGTACAGTCACTTTGGAAGACAGCATCTATAAAACTAAACACACTCTCACCATATAATCTAGCAATCACACTGCTCAGTATTTACCAGAGTTGAAAATTTATGTCCACACAAAAAATATAAATAAAGCAGCTACGTGCTTTATTAATAATTGATAAACTTGGAAGCAACAAGGATATCCTTCAGCAGGTGGATGGATAAAGTACCTGTCATACATTCAAACAATGGAATATTTTCCAGCTCTAAAAAGAAATTCTCTATAAAGCCATGAAAAGACACTGAGTAACATTAAATGCATATTACTTGGTGAAAGAAGACCTGGAAAAGGCTACATATTATGTGATTCCAACTATGTAACAGTCTAGAAAAGACAAAACTATGGAGCAAGTGAAAATATCACAACAGAGTAAATTTTATTGTATGTGAATTATACATCAATAAAGCTGTTATTTAAAAAAAAAAATGAACCCTAACATAAACTATGGACTTTGGGTGGTAATAATATGTCAACATAGATTCAGTGATTAGAACAAATGTAGTAGTGTGCTGTGGGCTGTCGATAGTTGGTATAGTTGTACATCTGTGGGGACTGAGGATATACAGAAACTCTGTACTTCCTGCTTAATTTTTCTACAAATCTAAAAGTACTCTAAAAAACAAAATTGATTAATTTTTTTAGCTTCATCCAAGGACATTTTTTCATTGCTTTTAGAGAGAGAGGGAGAGGAAAGGGAAGGAGGGGTGGAGGGAGGGAGGGAGGGAGGGAGAGAGAAACATCAACTGGCTGCCTTCTCTTACACGCCCAGACCAGGGAATGAATCTGCAACCTGGGTATGTGCTCTGACCAGGAATTGAACCCACAACTTTTTGGTCTACAGGACAACACTCCAACCAACTGAGCCACACCAGCCAGAGAAAAACTGATTAATTTTTGAAAAGGGCAAGGGCCCTCTTTTACCTAACAAAGTTCAGTTATCAAAATCAAGGATTTATTCATATAATACTATTATCTAACCTACAGAATTCAGTCAAATTTCACTAATTATTCCACTAATGCCCTTGATAGCAAAAGGAAAAACATTTCTGGTCCAGGATCACACATTACACTTGGTTATCACGTCTCTTTACCTCCTTACATTTCTTTAGTTTGTCTTTGTCTTACATGGCCTTGACATTTAAGAAGTGCATAGGTCCTAAATTTGTTTGAATAATGCTTCCTCATGAATAGATTTATGTTATGCATTTTGGGGACGATTACCACAAAAGTAATGTGTCAGTGCATAATAACACGAGACACGTGACATCCGTACATCTCATCATTCGTGATGTTTACCTTGATCACCTCGTTAAGGTAGTTCCTGCCATGTTTCCCCAGTGTAAATCTATTTTGTCTCTTTGTCATTAATAAATATCTTCCAGGGAGCTGCTTTGAGGCAATGTAAATATCTGTTCCTCATCAAATTTTCACCCACTAGCTTTAGGTTTCCTTCTTGATTTTTGCCTGAAAATATTACTACTGTGGCAGTTGTCAAATGATGATGTATCTACTTTTTAATGCCCTTGAAGTTCTTTTTAGTTCATTAGCAACATCAAATATTTCTATTATTCTGAAAATCACATAACACTAACGTAGCATTGCTTATATTCTCAGAGCTGATCAAATCCTAATCAATGCAATTAGGTTGGCATCATTCTGTGCCTTCTGGGGCTTCCCTAACAGAGCTGCTATCAAGTAGATATCTGGAAAATTCCTGGTTGGCACACCTCTTCTGAGCTCAGTAAAGATTTTCTGCTGTTGTTTCCCAGAGATAAAAAGCGTGTAGACTCCCCCAATTTTTCTAAGCTTCAAAGTCCTTTTTCCAGAAAAATAGTGCATTCTTAGGGTTCTTGAAATGGACATTGGTCCCCTGTCATTTCTGGGGCTCAAACTATGAACTATATAGTCAAGTGATTTCATTGAATTTAAATGATCTGTCTTCAAAATAGACCGACTCTTCTTTTTGCTTTTAAGCCAATACAATGGACTTTAAAGACTGCGGGGGCCCCTGTCCTGGGTGCCAGATGTGGGGGGGCTCCGCACGCAGAGCCCCATCCCTCCATCATGGATGAAAATAAAAACTACCAAGACATGACTGCTTGGGGAGGAAAGGGGTCAAACTCTCAGAGGAGAATGACCCAGAGCCCCTTCCTCACTGGTCTTTTATTGGGCTCAAATACACGGGAAAACAGGTTTAACATGTCAAAGAAATCTGAGGGCTTAATCTGAGTCAGTGTTTGTCAGGAAAGGGGGTTGCCAAACTTTGGGAGACATACTCATTTCCTCCTTGGACCCTTATCATTTAAATGAGAGCACTCTTAGCAAAGCAGGTTTCACAGGACTTTAGGAATTCTTTCTTATGCCCGATCACCCAGGGAGCCGTCCTGGCCGGTACAGGGCTGCACTGCGCACCCCCACAGTTTCAGGCTTTAAGCCGATTAGGAAGCAGGAGACATCTCCTACATGGAAATGAGGACTCAGGCTATGTCAGAATAGCCGGGGGGCGAGGGTCCATCACATCCTCTTTGCTGCAGCACCCCCCCCCCCCGAGTCCTTCCATGAGGCCTCCCAAGTGGTCATCGTGTCTGGCTTAGGTTGCCCCTCCCATGAGGAGTCTTACTGGTCATTGACTGCCAACCAAGAATTGGGGCCAGAGATGGATGAAGCAGAAGCAGTACTCCTGCCAGGGAGATAAGCTTTGTCTCCTTAGTAGGTCACGTCCTTGTGACAGAACAGACCCAGATGAAGTGGGTCCCTTGGGCTCTTACACAGCCCACCATGGGGTGAGGGTTACAACTCCTGAAGCCAGGCTGAACGGTCCACAACAAAAAAACATTAGATAATGTATTTTTTTTTTTAGTTTCAGAGTTTTATTTGGGTCTTTTTATAATATCTATTTATTCTGATAAGATTTACTAACTTTTAATTCATTATGTGAGCATGTTTTTCTTTATATACTTGAACCCCAGGTTTAATTGGCTTCTTCAAAATTGTTATCTGCTAATTTTAATATCTCAGTGAACTCAAGAGTCAGTCTCTGGTGACTGACTTTTTTCAGGAGAAAGGTCAAAGTTTCTTGTTTCTTTTATATGTCAGTACTTTTTGATTATATTTTATATGTCAGTGAACACCATGAATGATATACAGACTCTGAACTCTGTAATCTTCCTTTGAAGAATATTGATTTTGTTTTTACTTAAGTTGACTGAACTCAAACTGAATACTGTCTGAATCAGAGAGAATCTGCATTTTTATGATTCCCAGATGACTCTCATGAATATTAAACTATTCAGAAGTTCAGAAGAGTGACTCCCTGCAGGAATTTTTTGGGAGATTTCATATAGAATATGAGATTTCAGATTCTAAATGGTCAATCCAGAAAGCAGAATTTTAGGTGGAGAATATAGGAAGAAGATGAGAGTGAATTAAAATTGAGTAGTTAAAGATGACCTTAGGGACAAAAAAAAAAGAAAAAGCATTGAGACTTGTACCAACTAGAACACTTTCATTTGCAAATTATAGAAAACCCCGCCAAAAGAAGCTTATACAATACAGGCATCTATCATTTCATAAAACTAAAACTCTGAAGGTAGGTCTATTCTAGGGATGACTAATCTAGTTCAATGATGTCATTAAAAATATGTTCCAAAATAGACCATCTAAATACTATATCTATTAAAGAAACTGAATCAAAAATTAATTACCTTCCAAAACAGAAAGCACCATGTCCAGATAGGTTCACTAGTATATTCTACTAAACATTTATGGAACAAATTGACCAACTCTTTGCAATCTATTTCGGAATATAAAAACAGAGGGAATACTTCCTAACTCATTCTATGAGATCAGCATTACTCTAATACCAAAACCAGACAAAGACATTGCAAAAAAAAAAGAAAACTAGACACCAATGTCTCTCATGAACACAGAAGCAAAAATCCTCAACAAAACATCAACAATATATAAAAAAGAATTATACACTGTGACCAAGTAGGATTTATACCAATTATGTAAGGCTGGTTTAACATTTAAAAAAATCAATTCATGTAATTCATCACATCAGCCAGTTGAAGAAGGTAAAAAGTCCCATTATTATATCAATAGATGAAGAAAAAGCATTTGACAAAACCCAACACCCTTCATCACAGAGACTCTCAGTAAACTAGGACCAGAGGGCAACTTCATCTTGAGGAAGAATACCTACAGGGCATGTAGGCACAGGAAAGGATGATTAACATCACTAGCTATCAGTGAGATGCAAATTAAAACCACAATAAGATACCATCTCACACCATCAGAATGGCAATGATTAACAAATGAACAAACAAGTGCTGGCGAGGTTGCAGAGAAAGGGGAACCCTAGTTCGCTGTTGGTAGGAATGCAGACTGGTGCAGCCACTGTGGAAAACAGTATGAAATTTTCTCAGAAAACTAAAGATGGAACTGCCTTTTGACCCAGTAATTCCACTGCTGAGATTATATCCTACAAATCCTGAATCAACAATTCAAAAGAACCTATGCACCTCTATGTTCATAGCAGCGCTATTTACAATAGCCAAGTGCTGGAACTAACTTAAATGCCCATCAGGAAATGAGTGGATCAAAAAACTGTGGTACAATTACACAGTGGAATTCTGTGCAGCAGAAAGACAGAAGGAGCTCCTACCCTTCATGACAGCATGGATGGAACCAGGGAGTATTATGCTAAGTGAAATAAGCCAGGTGGTGAAAGATAAATACCATATGATTTCAACTACAAGAGGAACCTCATGAACAAAACAAACAAACTAGCAAAATAGAACCAGATGCATGGAAATAAGGAACAAACTGACAGTGACCAGAGGAGAGGGGGAAGGGGATAAAGGGAGATAGAAGGAAAAGGGTCTAGTCAAGGAATAGGTATAAATGACCCATAGACATGGACAGCAGGGTGGGGATTGACTGTGAGAGTGGGGTGGGTGGTCAGGGCATGGGAGAGTAACAGGGGAAAATTGGGACAACTATAATAGAACAGTAATAAAAAAATAAAAATAATATTTGGGCTCAGTTAGCCACCAGGAGCCCTTCTTAGTAGGTATTTTTTTCCTTAGGGTTCATGTGACTAACAGATCATTTTATGGTATAGAAAAGAAGGTGCTAATGTGATTAACACCATTGATTTATACACTCAATAATGGTCAAAATGGTGCATTTTATGTGATATATATTTTACCACAAATTTTTAAATGAATAATGTAATATACAAAAAAAATTAAATTATTATTTTCAATGGGTAAGGTATATGGTATGTGAATTATATCTGAATAAAGCTGTGAAAAAAAAGAATATCTACACAAACCCACAGCTATTATCATACATAATGGTAAGAAACTCAAAGTTTTCCCACTAGGATGAAGGACAAGGCTTTGATGTCCCCTTGCACCACTCCTTTCAACATCATATTTGATGTCCTAGCTAGTGCAATGAGACAAGTAAAGGGAATAAAGGGTGTATAGATTTGGGGAGGAAAAAATACTATTACTGTTGTTTTTAGATGACATGATTGTCTATGTAGAAAATCCAAAAGAATAAAAAAAAAATCTCCTGGAACTAATAAACAATTATAGCAGATTGCAGTATATAAGATTAATATGTTAAAATCAATTGCTTTCCTGTATACCAACAATGAACAAGTGAAATTTGAAATTAAAAGCACAATGCCATATACAGTAATACTGCCCCAAAATGAAATATTTAGCTATAAATCTAATAAAATACATCCAAAATCTATTTGAGAAAAACTACAAAACTCTGATGAGTGAATTCAAAAAACTAAATAAATGGAAAAAAATTCCATGTTCATGAATAGAAAGACTTACTATTGTCAAAATATCAGTTCTTCCCAATTTGATCTTTGATTCAATGCCATTCCAATCAAAATTCCCAGGAAGTTATTTTGTAGATATTGATGAACTGATTATAAAGTTTATGTGGGGAGACAAAAGACCTAAAATAGCTAACATAATATTGAGGAAGAGCGAAGTGGAAGAACTGGGACTGCCTGACAGATCAATGGAACACAATTGAGAGCTGAGAAATAGACCCACAGAAATGCAATCAACTAGTTTTTGATAAAGGAATGAAGGCAATACAATGAAACAAACACAGTCTTTTCAACAAATGATGTTGGAACTGAACATCCACATGCAAAAACATGAATCTAGAGAGAGATTTTAGCTTTTCACACAAAAAAAAATAATAATAATAATTCAAAATGGATCAGATACCTAAATGTAAATTGCAAAACTATAAAATTCCTGGAAGATAACAAAGGAGAAAATCTACATGACCTTGGGTATGGTAGTGATTTTTTAAGTGGGACTTCAGGAGAATGGTAGGACAAGCCACAAACTGGGCAAAAATGTTTGCAAAAGGTTTATATGATAATAGGCTATTATCCAAAATATACAAAGAACTCTTAAAACTCAACAATAAAAAAATCTGGTTTTCAAAAGTGGGACAAAGACCTTAGACACTTCACCAAAGAAGATATACAGAAGGCAAATAAGCATATAGAAAAAATTACCCACATCATATATCATCAGTGAAATGCAAATTAAACAACAATGAAATACCACTATGCACCTATTAGAATAGCCAAAATCCAGAGCACTGCCAACACCAAGTACTGGTGAGGATGTGAAGCAACATGAACTTTCAGTCATTGCTAGTGAGATTGCAAAACATTAAAGTCACTTTGGAAGACAGTGTCTTGTACACTAAACACACTCTTACCATATAACCCAGCAACTGTGTTGTTTAGCATTTACCCAAAGGAGTTGCAAACCTATGTCCATCTGAAACCCTGCACACAGATGTTTATAGCAGCTTTATTCATAATTGTCAAAACTTCAAAGCAACAAACAAATAAATTAACTGTGGTGCATCCAAACAATGGAATATTATTCAGCAATAAAAGAGATGGTCTATTAAACCATGAAAAGACATGGAGGAAAGTTAAATGTATATTACTAAGTGAAAGAAGCCAATCTGAAAAGGCTACATACTATATCATTCCAACTATATGCCATTCTGGAAAAGGAAAAGCTATAGAGCAAGTGAAAATACCAGGGGTTCCCAGGAATTGAGGTGGGATAGAAAGGGTTTAACAGGCAGAGCACAGAGAATTTTTAGGGCAATGAAACTATATGAAACTATAATGGTAGACACGTGTCATTATATATTTTTCCAAACCCACAGAATGTACAACACCAAGAGTGAATACAAACGTAAATTATGGACTTTGAGTGATTATGATGTATCAGTGTAGGTTTATCAGTTGTAATAAATGGACCCACTCTACTGGGGGAAGTTGATAATGGGGGAGGCTATGCCTGTGTGGGAATGTAGGGATATGGGAAATTACTATACCTTCTGCTCAATTTTGCTGTAAATCTAAAACTATTCTAAAAAATAAAGTCTATTAGTAAAAGGAAAAAATTCAATAGCAAAAAAAAAAAAATTAGCTCAAGGTGTCTGCTTTACTTTCAAGTATTCCAAGAGGCACTAAACACCTACCCTGTCTTTTGTCTCTTTTTAACAGTGAAGGGGGAAAAAATCCTCAGAAGTCCTGGGTAGATATCCCCTCACATTTCATTGGTCAGAGAGCTTTGTTGCAGGCACTCTTTTAAACCAACTACTTGGGAAAGTGAAGAAGACCACTATAATTGGCTTAGAGCAATCAAGAGTCAGCTCCTCGGTTGGGAAAGAACCTGGTCACTTGAAGGAAACACTCATAGGAGAGTGAAAAAAAATCGAGTTTCCATTTTCAAAGAAGGGGCATGGCTGTTGATCAAAGTTACAGCACCAGCTACCTTTCAACTTTCTGTCCTTGTTGAATTTTCCTCTGTAATTGGCCTCCTTTGTTTGAAGAAAAAGTTACTTTAGGAACAAACTTTGGCCAATAAATCAAGAGATAAACATATAGAAAGATGAAAAATATGATGTTTCATTAAGGGCACTACTCACCTAACTCATGAGCAACACTTTTCTATCCCGTATTTTGAAAGAATTTTTCAATTTTACCTTCAAGAGCATCACTATCATAAAAACCCTAAACTATGACAAATTAATAATTTTAAAATTCAAATCCCTTTTCATTGGTTTGCATTTGCTTTTCTGATACAGAGAATAACACTTAAGATTTATTGAGTGACATCTGGTTAATTAAATGCCTATTTCCTCCTGCCTGTTAAAGAGATCGTAACACAGAAACACAACATTGGGAGAATAATTAAAGTGTACCCAAAGAGCAGGACTAACCTTGTAATTCACTGTAATTAAAAATAAAACAAGAGCAATATGCTGAGAGAATTGCCTGTCTTTACCAGAACACCTGTCTGTACATTTGAAATTTTATTCTGGAAGTCTCCATCTTGCTTCTCTCTATTTTTGTGTGCAACTGCAAATTCCACTTTCTACAGACCTCCCTTTGGCCAATATTTCTACATTCAGCCTTCAGCAAACTCACCTCTTAAAAGACCCAAAGATACCTTCTATCTGCCTCTCCACAAGGATCAATGACCCTATGTGTCAGCAGTGAAGAAGCAGCAATGGGGGTCAAACAGAAGGGGGTCCCTTGCCTGACAGCAGTTGTTGGTGGTGGAGGGAAGGGATCCTAGGTCTTGGAACCCTTCGGACAGCTATGAGCAAGGGTGCAGGTGACAGCCTAAAAATGACCTCTTAAGAGAGAATAAACTAATAGGAGTGGTTAACATAATACTCTTCCACACATTAATAACCACATATACTTTGTGTTCTCTTTGCTTATTAGGGGAGAGACTAAGCCTCCTAATCTTTCCAAATAGCCTATAGATCAAATATTAAAGAAAATACCATGTGGATGTGTCCCCAAAACATTGTTTTCCTTAGAAAAAAGGGAGAGTAGTTTAAAAGGACTAGAGGGATCTCACACCTTCATCCCCAATCACAGGCTGTTACACCTCTGTTCCAGAGTGGCACTGCAGACCCACAGCTCAGCACGCTGCATCTGGGTCTTGATTTCACCATTTTCTAAATATGTGTCACTAGCCACATCATTTGCCCTTAGAATCATGTTCCTCATAATGATAATTATGCTAGTTGAGCTCATCTGTTTTGTGGGGGTTAAATGAGATAATATATGCTAAATGCATGCCTCCTAGTAATGGCATCTATTATAGGCTCAACTGTGTCTGTCCCTGATTCACATGTTGAATTTCCAACCCCCAATACCTCAGAATGTACCCATATTTGGAGATACAGCTTTAAAGAGGGAATTATGATTAAATGTGGTAATGCATACAAGTGGACTCTAACCCAGTAATAGTGCCCTTAGAGTAAGAGGGAGAGACACCAGGGTGTGCATGCACAGAGAAAGCCCAGCCGAGGACACAGCAAGAAGACAGCCCTCTACAAGCCAAGGAGAGAGGACCCAGGAGAAATCAATCCTGCCAACACTTTAATCTCAGACCTCTAGCCACCAAAACTGTGAGAATATCAATTTCTGTGATTCGAGCCACTCAGTCTGTGGCATTTTTTTATGGCAGCTCTAGCAAACCAGTACACGTAGCATAGAAAAAAGTCTCAGATCCCACTTTCTAATCACACACACAAAAAGATCACCCACATATTTTCTTTCTATTAGCATTCCAAGTGATGAAAAGAAACCCCCAAGAGTCATAAAAGTCATCAACATTTGTGTCATTGTTCTGTTTTGTGTTCTGTTTCCGAAGCATTGGCCTGGAAATAAGATGGGCTCTAATCTGATTCCTTCAACAAACCCCCAGGTTTATGGGCTAGCATTTAACCTCTCTGGACCAGAGTTTCCTGAGAAAATTGGATGAGGTAACCCAGATTATAAGAGCATCTACTTCATGTCATTCACTGATAAAATGGTGATTTACAGTTATTTTTGGCAGAAAAGAGAGCTCAATTCATTACAACATCCTCAACTCAAATACCTTTGTTTCTTCCTAGGACTGATTAAACTTCACATCTTCAAGTGCTATCTATTCTTCAAAATTTATGTCATACTTACTACCTCCATGAAGGCTTTCCCAATCCTACCAACTTATTGCTCTGTCATCTTCCTTTGAACTCCCATGGCACATTGTGTCATTTCTCTAGCATCAGCCCTGGCTGGTGTAGCTCACTGGATTGAGTGCAGGCCCACAAACCAAAGGGTCACTGGTTCAATTCCCAGTCAGGGCACAGGCCTGGGTTGCAGGCCAGGTCCTCAGTATAGGGTGTGTGGGAGACAACCACACATTGATGTTTCTCTCCCTCTCTGTCTCCCTCCCTTCTCTTCTCTCTAAAATTAAATAAATAAAATCTTTAAAAAAAATTTCTCTAACATCAAGTTTGACTTAGTGCCATAGTTTCTTTTGTCTTGACACTCCCTCACTCCGAAAGCTACTCATTGAACTGGTTCTATTTTTTGTGTAGTTATTGCTCCCTGAAAGCAAGAAGTGGGTTTACTCATAATATCTCCTTCAGCACCCAGCACAGCACCCTCCACTCTGTGCGCATGCAATCATTAATGGTTAGATTTCACAGCATTAAATTAAAAGTTTTCTTTAATGAAAATTATCCCTACAATGACTATTCATTGTATTGTTAATAAGTTTCTATGTCATTAAAATGGCATTTTACCCTAAAGCTAAAACTATAACAGTACAACAGGCATTGGGATTTAGAGATGTACTCTCTGAATAGATAAAATATTAATAAAACACCTAAAAGAATTGTTTTCTTCTAGAATTTACAAGAAAAATTTTTTAAATATTATATTTCTTCTGTTTGGGTAATTCCCAGTTGAAATAATGATTGTGCAAATGTTTTATAAAAGGTAAATTATGTAAGCATCATAGTTTGGAAGGATTCAGTACTGAAATAATATAGAACATCATTTTCTTGACTCATAACCATAAAACACAGAGATTTCACTGAGGATAAAGAGATAAAACCTATTTTTGTACTTACCCAATTTGACAGATTTATGGCACATCAATAGGAACATTTAGTTAACTTTTTTTAAACAAAGATGAACCATACCTTGTAGAAGATTCAATTTTTAATATCTGGAAAGGGCATCGCAGTATTTTTATTTTTGTGATGCTTTTGTGATGCCCCAGACGATGACTTAGACCAGTAAGAACAGATGCTCACTCGGCCTGAGAACCACAATGACTGAAACCATCCCACCGGTTTCACCGGGTCAGGCAGTTCTTGGCTGTCCATGCTTTTGCAGCTGGTGAGAACTGCTTATTCCATAAATCCTCCACATGAAGGAATCAAATAGGTTTCAACAGTGTATCAATGTTTCAAGGATATACCACACAAAATACCAAGCAAAATAATCTTTCTAAATTTCCCTGTATGATCCCTGGCTTCTCCCTTTAATTCACTTCATGTAATTTCCTATTTGATTTAACTTAATGCAGCTCAGATAGTTTCCTTCTCAAAGCCTCTCTGCAGTGATGTTTGGGTTTGTAAGTACCCACCCCCTTAACTATTGTGATATGACAAAAACTAGGCACTGGATGTGCCCCCAGGAGAAATGGGGGACACAAAGAGAACTGGAGGTACAGCCAAGACACCTTTTGAAAGTTAATGTTGTTGTTTATAATTTCCCAACATATTTTACCAACCTGGAAACAGCTAGCAATTGACTAATTGCAGCAATAGGCAATGGGCTGCATCTTTCTGAAAGTTCTGTGGAATTATACCATCACAGTCTGGCCTCAAACACTGTGGTGTATCGACACTATACATTGTGAACTTTAGAGGTCTTCTTTGATCTTTTTCAGTGTTTTCTGGTGTTTGTTAGTATTAGTCTTCCATCTCCCTGCAATAAAAGTAGCTTCACCTTCTCCCTCTAGCATAGTTACAGCACCCTGAACAAAGCTCATATTGAAAAACATGATCAATTCTTCCAACAGCACTGGCTCTCCCACAGGTATGGTCATTATTTCAGCTGCCTCCATCTAATGATATGGGAATTTTTTTATAATGTTTGCATTAGCATTTTTCAAAAATCCCTGAAATTTATTTTAGTACAGAAAGACATTAAGCTGGTTCTGTATTCAAATAACTATTAATGCAATAGTTCAATATACCCCAAACTCATATTATCTCATTTTATAATTTAATTCCCAAAATATCACTCACCTTGATATTACCTTTTTGTTACTCCCAAAGGGTAAAATTTCATTTGTGCAACTGTACAAAATATACTTGTATAAAAAAATATTTTTTTGCAACCAAGTAATGAGTATAGCTAAAGCTTCCCAATGGACTTCTATTGTATACAAAACAAAATTTGTACTCCTAATATATTGAATGACTAAACTCAATATTTACCAGTTCAACTACTTGCATTCATAAATTCTCTAGACCTGATACCCCTAATTAGCATTGATAGCATCTCAGGTATCGGCCGATGTGTTATCTGCTAATGTATACTTATCTATTTCAACGAATTAAGAAAAATGCTGAGAAATTATTTTTTCATTTGGCCAAATGTGCTTTGCTGCCTACATCTTTATTTAGAAAGAACTAAAAGTTTACAAAGGGTTTTTCTACCTGAAATTGCACCCCAAGATCTCTTTTGAACCCATGATAAAGAGAGACTATGGAGATAAAAAAAATCTTATAATGGGACTGAAAAAATGAGTAAATGGATAGTGGCTGGTGGGGTCTAGATTTTTCACTGTTGAGAAGTTACAGATAAGCAAAATAGAAGTCAGAAAGAACCATGTGGTACTGAATGAAAGTCAGAAACATCATTATGAATTCACATTTACCTTAAAATAGATACAGAAATAATTTTTGTTTATTTGTGAACATATGGGGTAGTATATAGATATATATTTCCTAGCTCTTCCCACTGAGAGGACC
Source organism: Glossophaga mutica (assembly GCA_039655065.1). Taxonomy (NCBI): domain Eukaryota; kingdom Metazoa; phylum Chordata; class Mammalia; order Chiroptera; family Phyllostomidae; genus Glossophaga; species Glossophaga mutica. The sequence goes on from CM077306.1 coordinate 149,329,139, forward strand.
TAGAAACAATGACATCTCAAGAGCAATAAGCACATCTGATGCCCAGATCTTGGTTTCTAATACCATTCTCCAATAAAAGGGACCAGGCTCCTTGGAGAAATGGCTGATGCTAGGACTTGGGCAGGGGATATTACAAGATGAGGCTAGAGGGCCTTGCAGTGCCAGGAAGTAAAGAATCGCTCAATAAACAAAATAATGGGGGTACCTGAAAGGGATGCATGAGTCAACCTGAAAGTATTCCCAAAGGCCAAAAATAAAATCATCTGAGCAGCAAAATGAATAAGGTAGCAGCAGTTTATTATAACCTAAAGCATAAAATTCATATCTGTGAGCCCATAGTTATATAAATGAATTAGTCAATAAATACATGGAGAAAAGAGACAAATCTCCAGTGCGAAGAATTCCAAATAATTTATATAAAAATTTATATAGATACTGCCCCCTCAAAGAAGTGAATTTTAACTCCTCACAGCTTGAGTGTGGGCTGCACTTACTGACTTGCTTTCAAGTATGCAAAAGATAGGGGTAACTTTAGGGTGGAGAAACTTGAGAAATACTATGTTGACCAGGTGATCAAATTTAATGTAGTCATTGACAAGCGAATTTGATGGCATGTGCCCTTGATGTAAAGTGAGAAGGGCACTTTACCTCTGAGGCATTATTTCCAAAATCTCCTAAGTTCAGACTGATCAGGAGAAGAGAACAACAGATAAACCCATACTGAAGAACGTCTACAAAATATCCAACCAGCATTCCTCAAAACTGTCAAAGTCATTCAAACAAGGAAAATCCGAGAAACTGTCACAGCCAGGAAAAGCCAAAAGAGCTGTGATAACTAAATGTAATATGTTTTCCTGTGGTAATGAGGTCCTGGAACAGAAGAATTAACATTAGGAAAAAACTAGTTAAATCCAAATAAAGTGGGGAGTTTAGCCCTTTGTACCACACCAGTGTTGATTCCTTAGTTGTGACAAATGGACCAGAGTAATGAAAGATGCTGGCAATTGGAGAAAATTGGTGGCATGTACACGGGAACTCCCTAATACCTTGGCAAGTTTTCTGTAAATCTAAAGCTATCCTAAAAGAAAAGTTTTCTTAATTTTTTTTTAAATGTGAAAGCAAGTTTTAGTTTGTTTCCTGAAACAGGGAGCTCTAAATTAAAATTGGTTTTGTTCTAGGACAACCAATAGACATTTTAGTTATGAAAATATAAAAGCAAGTACACATCTATTGTTCTTAAGAATGACCCAAATGGCAGATATTTCAGGAGAAGCTGAGCAGTCTATTCAGTCAGATGAAGTGCCTATATTAAGTTTGGTGGACTTATGACTATGCAGACTGTTTTCCACATTAGGAAAAAAAATGAATGAACAGTTTAAATTACTGGCTGCTCAGAGCAGCCATAAGAAGTTGAGCTGGAGAGGACCTCAGGAAGGACATGCAAGCAAATACAGGTTACCTGCAAGAGACCGAGCCATGACAGACTGAAGTGGTTAGTGCAGGGTGTGGCCACTCTGTAGGCAATCTGAACATACTCTCACTTAACTCATTCCTATCTGCATAATTGGGAAGAGGCACAGCTCCTGCTTTTTCATTCATATTTTAGTCCAAAGCCAAGTAAAACTGACCCTGTCCTTATGTGGGTACAGAAAACTGAAAAGACCATCAGAAAAACATGGCTAAATTTATTAGGTGGTCTTTTGGGGAATAGACAGTTAAATCATTTACTGTAAAAGAAACATGTTTCAGCTAACATGACCCTTGATAATAATGTAGACTCGAAATTCTAAATCATGAGTTACAAAATGAAATGTCTACTGGGTTCAAGCAAGTAGCATAAAAGCAGAAATCAAGGAAAGCAGGAATCAAGTTCAGAGGGATTCTGTCTAAAAGGAGTAGCCACCACTTAGCACCAACTGACTGCTGCCTTGTGGAAATAGAGACCTAGTGTTAATGAGAATTTTTAATAAAAAGCAGAAAAGCTGCATTTTTGTTTGAAGGTTCTTAACTTTAAAGTATTAGTAACCAATTAAAAATTTTAATGGAACCAAATTAAATATATCTGTGGAATGAATTTGGACTGAAAGCCATCAGTTTGTAACTTCTGGCCTAGGTACATTATTCTAATTCTGGGGTTTTGCTGTTATTGAACTTTTTGGGGGACATTCAGATATACGATTAAAAACATGTGTCTTCAAACTTCCGGCCAAGATGGAGGAGGAGGTGGATACACTGTGCCTCCTCCCATATTCAAAATTAAGGACAACAAGGATTTAGAAACAAGAAAACAATCAGACTGATAGAAAAATTGAGCTGTACGGAAGTGCAACAACCATTTATCCAGACCGGTAAGAGGGGCGGAGTCGAGGCACAAAAAAGTGGAGGTTGGTGGACCCTAGCAGGCAGGCAGTGGCTAGCAGACCCCAGGCATGGGGTGGCAACAGGCAGACCCAGTGAGGCTGTTCAAGGCGGTTGGCTGACCAGGTGGTCCCACACTCACGCATAGATAATCCAGGCAAAAACAAGGAGGGAGACAGACCTAGCAACCCAGGGCCCCAGTGCCAAGAAATAAAACCTGAAAACACTTGTGAGGGTTGAGGTGCCTGGAGAGACTCCCAGTCTCACAGGAGAGTTTGTTGGAGAGACCCACAGGGTCCTAGAACATACAAAAGCCCACCAACACGGAAATCTGCACCAGAAGGGCCCAATTTGCTTGGGGGAAGCGGCAGAAGGGACTGGAATCCAAGAGAGAGCAGAGCAAGTGCCATTGTTCCCTCTCGGGCCCCGCCCCCACACACAGTGTCACAACCCAGTGACTGGGCTGCCCTGCCCTAGGGAACACCTAGGGTTCTGCCCCTCACTACATAACAGCTGCAACCAGACCAAAAATAGATAGATAGATAGATAGATAGATAGATAGATAGATAGATAGATAGATAGATAGATGATAGATAGATAGATAAAAACCCAAAAATGGCTCAAACGGGAGAACAGATCAAAGCCCCAGAACCAATTCATCTAAGCGACCAAGAGATAGCCAACCTATCAGATGCACAGTTCAAAGCACTGGTGATCAGGATGCTCACAGAATTGGTTGATTTTGCTCACAAATTAGATGAACAAATGAAGGCTACAATAAGTGAAATGAAGGAAAATGCACAGGGAACCAATAGTGATGGGAGGAAAACTGGGACTCAAAACAATGGAGTGGACCAGAAGGAAGAAAGAAACAAACAAACAGAAAAGAAGGAAGAAACAAGAATTCAAAAAAAATGAGAAGAGGCTTAGGAACCTCCAGGACATCTTTAAACATCTCAACATCCGAATTATAGGGGTACCAGAAGGGGAAGAAGAAGAGCAACAGTGGAAAGATTATTTCAACAAATACTAAAGGAGAACTTCCCCAATCTGGCAAAGGAAATAGACTTTCAGAAAGTCCAGGAAGCTCAGAGAGTCCCAAAGAAGTTGGACTCAAGGAGGAACACACCAAGGCACATCATAATTACATTAGCCAAGATTAAAATGAAGGAGAGAATTCTAGAAGCAGCAAGGGATAAGGGCACAGTCACCTACAAAGGAGTTCCCATCAGACTGTCAGCTGATTTCTCAAAGGAGACCTTCCAGGCAAGAACGGGCTGGAAAGAAGTATTCCAAGTCATGAACACCAAGGACCTACACCCAAGATTGCTCTATCCAGCAAAGCTGTCATTTTGAATGGAAGGGAAGATAAAGTGCTTCTCAGATAAGGTCAAGTTCAAGGAGTTCATCATCACCAAGCCCTTATTATATGAAATGTTAAAGGGACTTATCTAAGAAAAAGAAGATAAACAATAGGACAGTAAAAAGACAGCAAACTCAAAGATATTAACAACCACACCTAAAGCAAAAGCAAACTACTAGAACAGGAGCAGAACCACAGAAATGGAGATCACACAGAGGGTTAGCAACAGGGGCGTGGGAGAGGAGAGAGGGGGAAAAGATACAGAGATATAAGTAGCATAGACAGTGGGTAGAAAATAGATGGGGGGGCAAGAGTAGTGTGGGAAATGTAGAAGCTAAAGAACTTATGACACATGGACATGAACTAAAGCGGGGGGATGTGGGTGGGAGGGGGTGTGCAGGGTGGAGGGGAATGATGGGGGAGAAATGGGGCAACTGTAATAGCATAATTAATAAAATATATTTAAAAAAATAAAAATAAATAAAAAATAAAAACATGTGTCTTCAGCATAACGAAAGAATCAAATTTTAAAAGGTTGTTATAGAATGATGACCTAGAAGGAAATTGGCACAATCATTTCAGGAAAATAGGATGTTGGGGGAAGGGGTGGTAAATTCCTGACTGTAAAAATTAGTAGATTCCAGAAGATGTTAAATATAAAAGAAATTCTAGAATCTATTTCACTACCAATTTTATTTCATTTAACAATTTTAATAACAGGTTGTTTAGTCTGTCAAACCCAACTGGAACTATGGCCAAGTCAGTTGGAAGGTCAGATGCAGCTATAGGAAGAGCTGGAAGTTTCGTGACAAGTTGAAGGGCAACTAGCAAGTTCACAGTTAAGTCCAGAAAAGTTCAAAAGTAATCAGCAATGCCAAACACAGAAGAATGGACCTGACAGGATGAGTTGTGACAGAAATTTTAAGAGACAATGAATGGTCATCTCAAACAGGGATTAAACTTGATTATCATTGCAAAGACCAATAGCCTAAAATGAATTAATTTCCACTGTGACAGCCCTAGTTCAGGTCTTCTCCATGAGTTTTCCTGCAAAATGCTGTTCTGTGCTATCTCACTGCCTTCTAATCAGCCTCCCTTCACACTGTTCTCCAGTGGTATTTTAGTGACATACCAATGGCAGGGTGGTGGGAATGGTCCACCTGAGTGCAGGCATTAAGGTGGCAAAACTACTGAGAATTTTAAAAAGTAATAAAACTGACTAAAAGTCAGTCTGCTTAGTATAAATAATATCCCTATGAGTCAGCAAGTCTAAATAATGTCAGTGACAAACTACTCCCACCAAAAAAATTTCTGAACAATTACTGTAATTATCATTGAGTTTTAGTACTATCTACATGAGCATCAAATTAGTACATTTTAAATTGCATATCCTTTAATAAACAATTTTTACATGGAAATTAATTCAGAGAATTTCCAGTTATACAGTCAACCCCCCAAATGTGTTTGTCTCATGAGTAAGTTTGTAATGATTCAATATAGTTAAAGTTTACTTCAGGAGCAGTTAATATCTCCCGACACCTGTGGTATAGCACATTCTCCTATTTAAATACATGTAGTCAATCCTTGCTTTGCACGGCATTGTGGGGATAAAAATGACCATGTAAGCAGAAACCATGCAAAACAATCTTCATAATCAATGGGGAAAAGTATGATTCTTCTATGACTTTAAAACTTTTTGGCTGAAACATTAAAACCTGTCTTACTGTAGATTATAAATGAATTAGAAAATAATAAAATTGATGTTTATGTAGTGTACTATAATTTAAAATATTAGAAATATTGTGAATTAAAGGGATTTTATTCCTTTATTTTAAGAAAACAACTTCTCAAGAGCAGTTGAAAGGCATTTGCCACCTTCTTATTCTAAAACTTATCATATGGATTGAGCATTGTTTTCTGTGCCTTGATAAATTGTCATACTCTTTCCGAAGTCTGGATAGGTTTCCAATATCTTATCCTTTGGTTTTTCAATGTCATCGAATATCTTCAAGAGTTCCTTTAATGTGAAGTTTTTGCCGGTGTCATTTCCTCAGGGACATCGCTTTATTTTTCATCAAAACCAACCAGCTTCATTAATGTCAGTAAATTTACCTCCACTGAGTTACTCTGACTATATCTAGTCTCAAATAATGCAGTGCCAACAATCGCATGGTCAGCTATTTCTCCCATAACTTCACTCATATTATATTTGAATTTTATTTCCAACATTATCACTTTTGGGGTTTTGTTGCACTTTCTCCTTGTTGGCCAATTTACTCTTTCAATTATGCATTTTTGTAAAATATCATGTGGATTACCACTGGGCAACAAGGATGTAACATAACTATACACTTTACTCTCTGTGCATAATGGCTCACAATGACCAAGCCCCAAAAACTGTTAAAGAGATGTTGTGATTGGTCAATTACCAGACCCACATCTGTTATTTATGCAGTGATTTGTCGGCAGAGGAGTTGGCAGTGTGAGTTTCACTTTGTGAAATTACTCAGTTAATAAACTAAACTAGCAACTGAAATTTGAACCTTCTTGTTTAACTAGGCTGTGGTGACTGGCATTTGTGTCCCTCAGAACCACGCAAAGCAAGGACCGCCTGTAGGAGACTCGCAACAATAATAGGATAGTGATTAAAAAGATGAACAAACAGAACTGGTCACAAAGGGTATCCTTTGTGGCCAGGCGATGCTTTTATTTGTGTTTAATATTTAAACAGTAAAAACAGTGCAAAAAAGAGTGTTGTTTGGTAAGTGTAAATTTTATTTCATACATGAACTATTTTATTAAATTTGAATATCTGTAAAATTAAAATTTGTTTTTTAGATTCTTAATTAAAAAAGAAAGAATCAAAAACATTTGTTACATTATTACTAAGAATAGTTTTGTCAAATAAAAGAGGAACGTGTTTTTAAAAATGATGCAAATATGCTAGGCATTGGAATTGAATTGTTCTGAAAAGCAGATCTGATCTTATAACTTCCCTGATCAAAATTTATCACTCTCTCGTTATCACCTATATCAGCAGTTCTTCATCAGTATCACCTGCTAATCTTTTCAAACACTCAGATTCCCAGGTTCCACGTACAGATTCCAACGCAGTAGATCTAGGCTGGAGCCTGGGAAACTGTGCAGCCCATAGGTGATTCATGCAGGTGCTGACTCACCGACCTACCAGTTTAGTTCTAAGCTCCTTCACATGGAAAATAAGGGCCTTTATGGTCTGTTGCCTACTTCCTACAGACTCATCTCCTGCTACTAATTGTCTCTCCATATTTTACAAGTTGCTATTACTTACAGCTTCTGAACTAGCCATGAGTCTTTGTACATGTTCTGCCAACTTTCATAACTGTCTAGGTCCACTTAGAAAAAAAAACCTTCATTCCTGTTTAAGAGTTAATGCAGAGCTCATGTGTTTTAGGCACCCCTCCTGTATACCCACCTCCACTGTAGCAATTATATCACCACACTGTAATTAATAACTGAGCAGTTCTGTACCAAACTTCTGGAATAAGACCATGTCTTTTAATCTCACAACAACCCTATGAAGTCCCTTTTTACCGGTGAGGAAGTCAAAGCACAGAAAGTTCAATTACTTGCCCACAATCAAATGCATAATTGATGGCAAATCCACAAGCAAATTCAGCTAGTCAGACTCTGCAGTCTGACTCCAGGTTATTACGAAAGACTGCCTCCTTCCTGACTAGGCTGTTCTCATTGAGAAATATGCATTTGAAAAGATTCCTGGAGAAGAAAGTAAGATCTCATCACTAATGCTGCACCACAGATTGAATTTAAAATTCAGAGTTTTGTCATGCCAGCAGTTGCATACCAAAGTTTAGACACAGACCATTAACATCCAGTTGGCTACGCTGACCTCCTTGGATTCTTGGAGGTTACAACTTGAGAGAAAGGTCTTGAGAGAAAGACTGCCCCAGTGGGAAAGAGTCTGGTTGGGACCATAAGCAAACATATAAACCTTGTACAGAAGGATTCACTGCAACGCAACCATTTAAAGCCTGATGGTAAAGCAGAATCAGCATTATTTATCAATGCCAGTTAGACATGCAGAGTCATTGGCTTCGAAATTTAAGTAGAGAATACTAAATTTATTTAATGTTCATTTTCCAGTGCTTCCCAAATTTAGTTGAGCCGATAAACTTTTTTTAATGTGGCCTCCTTTGTGCTCAGTGTTCCATGGAACATATTTGGAAAATTCCACTAATGGAACACAGCAAGTTTTAGCGAATGGACCATATATAAAAAAAGGAACAAGCACAATAAAGAGGTCTTAGCTCCTCATGCTGCCTATCCAGAGGGACTGACGCTCCAGACGGTGGAGCAGAGGAGAGAAGGCAGCTCCTGATTGTCCGTCATGCACACCACAGGCAGAACAGAAATGCCTCCATCAAGATGTACAAATAATCACTACTTTTAATTTAGCATTTATTATAGATAAGACACCATGACAAGCACTTTACATACCTTAAGTTTTTTAAAGTTTGAGCATCTGTATCATTTATAGATGCGTGAAAGATCATTTTTTGGAAATAGAACACTTGGTAAATAATATAGCTTCAAGAAGTCTTTTTAAGTTGAATTAGTTGACTAAAACTTGGAGAGTGGGAATAAGGGACTCATGAAGTAACGAGGTAATGTCCTTAATATGATCTGCTTAATAGAATTGTGGCAAATACCCTGCCCAAGAAAGGAACTTGCTATCTTTAATTTTTTAGTAATTTCAGATTTCAAATCCAAGAATATTCATTTCTGCCAATGAATTCTCTACGGATCTCTATCGAGAAGGAAATCTTGATTAGTAAATTCAGCTATTTACAGTCCTTGGAAGAAACAAGTTACCAAAAAACAGAGGGAAAATGAAAGATGGTACCTTTAAGAAATGAATAAAGAAAGAAGATAGGTTCCTAACCACAAGGAGCAAATGGAAGGAAATAATTGCTTCAGAATATTAATACCATGACTGTAAATTGGTTTTAATATAAGTAATTAATCAACTTTTGTCATTTTTGTGCCACATTATGAACATTCTATGTGAGGTCCTTCCTTCATGCACACTACTTCAAGTTTAAAAGCCTGAGGCTTTTAAAACTCGCCTTCTGATACAAGGCCCTAATTAACATGCCAAGAATTTCAAACCAACAAAAGATACAATGTATGATTTTTCAGTTTTCAAGAACTTTTTCCATGCACGCCTCAAGCACCTGTTACACTTCAACCCTCTCTGCCCGAAAAACACCCAGCACGCTGCAGTGACCAGCTGTAACCTTCACCGGCGTGCCGTCCCTCCTACGACCAGTGACACCAGTGACGAGGGGGATAATGACATCGTATTATGCGAGTTTCCTGATATGAAACCTCTCCGTGTAAAGCCTGTTTGGTGGAATTAACAGGAAAAAACAAGTCTTACTGAGGTCAAATTCAATATTTAAGCAAAGGGCCATGGTGCTGGATCAGAAGAAATGGAACAGATCTTCGTACGCACTCTAAGTCCCCAGCAAGAACGAATGCTGCTAGTCACACTGTCCACACAAGGGTTGGGGGACCCGGAACTCTTTGTTCTGGCTTTAAAATATCACTGCTACTAAAATGCTGCCTTTTCTATTAAAGCTTAAATTACCAATATATAGCAATACAGAGAAACCTATACTCAAACAAGCTCTAACTTCTGTTCAAAGGGATGTTTATAAACAACAGGATTTCCTGTTTATTGAACCTAAATTAGCAGCAGGACAGATTCTTACCCAGAGAGAAAAATGTTTAATACAGTTAGTGAATTTTCACTAAATATACTACTAACTATGCCAGGGGAAAGAGGCTCCCACACTTGTCCTCTGAAAGCTAATGCTGACTGAAAGCCAACACCTCATCCCACCAGTGTGGAAACCAAGCTGGGGGCCTCACAGCCAACTGGAGCAGCAGAAGGGGTCAAGATTACCATATTAATCAGAGAAAGTGAAGCTAACTACCAGCTCTTTCTCCTTTGCTTCTCAAAGCATTCCATTACCACTTCTTTGTCCAAAGACAGTCTTCCCTCCCTCACCTTTGGTGGTCCACCTTCTCCGCTGAGTTCTCCTATGCTCCCCTGAAGTGCACACTCAGGGCCTCATACTGCTTCACAGCCAACTACTAAATTAGTGCACCCTGGGCCCTTGCGGTTTCCCCAGGCAAATCTTCCAAGGCCACCTGTGTCAAATGGAAAGTTCTGTACAAATAAATTCTAAAGTCCTTCCTTCCTGCATGGTAATCTCACAGAGATTTCTCTTTTCATAAACAGGGAAACATAAACCTTTCTGCTATCACTGGTGAAGTATTCTTGCCTTAATGAACAAAACTGACCTTTTTCCTTTTTCTCTCTTCACATGTTACAATGAATATGTTGATCATGTCTCTCCATCTCACAATTAGATTTAAGCACCTGGTTGGATAATACACCAAGGCTCTGGACAATGCAAATTAGTTCAGAATGTGGGCAGTTGTATTCCTCCTCCTATGTTTTCTGGAAATCCTCTTGGTCTGTGTGTGGTATCATCCGTTCAACAACCCAACACAATTTTTTCACAGGGTCATTTATTCATTAAGGCAAGAATTCCCCCAGCGTGACCACCTTAAACACATTACTCACAAATCAATTAAACTTTGAATGAAAAATAAAATTTCAGTGTTAACATAGACTTTAACATGAAATGGGTTGAAATTCTTCTTCAAGAGACTAATTTAAGCCCTGACCAATGTGGCTTAGTTAGTTGGGTGTCATCCCACAAAGCAAAAGGTCATCAGTTCAATTCCTGGTCAGAGCATGTGCCTGGATTGCAGGTTCAGTCCCAGGTCAGGGTCGTGGCGCATAAGTGAGGCAACTGACCAATGTTTCTCTCTCACTTTAATGTTTCTCTCCCTCTCTTTCTCCCTTCCTTCCTCTCTCTCTAAAAATAAATAAATAAAAGTTTAAAAGATTAACAAAAAGGAACTAACTTAAAAATGAATGGTGCAAACATGAACAAGTAGTATTTGAAATGAGAAAACTAAATAATGAATAAATATGGGAAAATAGGTTGAACCTCATTAATAATCAAAGATATGAGAACAAAACATAAATGTTTTTGCTTATCTAACTAGAAAAATATTTTTTTAATTGTATGTTCGGTGTCAGCATTACCTGGAATGTAGGGAAAACTGCTAGTCTAAATACATTACTGGTGGGAGTAGATTGCTGAAAACAATTTTCCAAATACAAAGTTGGGAATCTGTATGAAACAGTGGAAGCTACACATGATCTCTGACCCAGAGGCCTCCACCCCCAGGTCCCAAGCCCACTGAACTTGGCCCCTGTCTCCAGATGGCAGAATTGTTGTCATTGTGGTTTGGGCCATTCCCTGCAACCACCACTCCAGCCCAAGGTCAAGGGAAAAAACATATTTAGAGTCACACGCCTCTAAATATGCCTGACCACAATCCCTGTCCACATGTGTATGCACAGTGTGAAGAAATCAAAACAATAGCATCAAAATTGCATCAATACAACTTGATAAATGGATCGCTGTATCCACCTCACAGAAGCAGCAGACCCTACGCAAAACTGGGCTAGGATGCTGAGACCAGTGATGCCACACACGGACCAAGAGGATTTCCAGAAAACATAGAAGGAGGAATACAACTGCCCACATTCTAAATTAATTGGCATTGTCCTTGGGTTAGTAACTTATAGAAGACAAAACTGAACAAAATTAAAGGACCCTTCATCCAAACATAAGAGCTGCAGAGCCTTAGTCTGTTATCTAACTACTGCTCAAATCTAGATGTGAGATGAACAGATGCGAACAACATGTACATCAAAACATGCAAAGAGGAAAAAAAAGTTTTGTTTATTAAGGCAACTATACTTCACCAAAATCATCAAAAATGTTGGTGAATTTGCCTGAAAATGTGTGAGAAAATCAGCTTATCATGATCCACGAAAGGAGCTTAAGATTTTGATTAGAACTGCACTGAGGGAAAGGGTTTTCAGGAAGTACTATAAAGGACGCATGGACAAAATCAGGGTGGGGGGGTGGAAGCAAGGGAGGGAGGTGGGTTTGGCTGGGGGGAGTGATGGGGGGTAAGTGCGGACAACTGTAATTGAACAACAATAAAATAATTTTTAAAAAATTAAATAAATAACAAAAAGAACTGCATTGAAACTATAGATCAATTGAAGACTTGATATCTCTACAATATTGAACTTTCTTACCCATGAGCAATTTATCTCTTACCCAGATCTTCATTTAATGCCCTATGCATAGTGTTCACCGTGTATGTCATTTTATAGTTTTCCCTAGAGATCTCACATGTCTTTTATTTGATATATTCCTGAATACTTGATATTTCTGATACTTTCCAGGTATTTTCCAGGTATTTGTTGCTGATGTAAAGAAATGCAGTTAAGTTTTGTACATCTCTATCCACCTTGTTTAACTCTTCTATCATTTGTTTTTTTTTAAATTTTTATATTAAATCATTTTTTTATTTTTCAATTACAGCTGATACACATTATTAATTTCAGTTGTATACCCCAGAGATTAGACATTAATGTATTTTGCCATGCATAATGCGATCCAGTATATAGTGTGCACCCACATTTTTAGCCCAAATTTTCAGGAAAAAAATCTTTCATTTTAATTCTTTAATTCAATTTTTTTAATTTTAATTTTTATTTTAATTGTTGTTCTTGTACAGTTTTCTGTCTTTTACTCCCATCTCAGTAATTCAATTTTTTATTTATTTATATTTAGAAATAAAACCTATTATTGTGCTCCAGGGTATAATTTTGCATATGGATATTGTTATTGGTTTCTAGAATTATACTTTTAATGCATAAGAATAAATAAAATAATTAAAAACATTTATACAGATACAGAATAAGTACTACCCGTGTATGATGTGCATCCTTATTTTTCCCTCAAAAATCTGGGGGGAAAAGTGCTCATTATACATGGGAAAATATGGTACATAATATATTAAGTGATCATCCTGATAAATCTTGCACCCATCTGACACTATATGTAGCTACTAGAATAGTATTGATTATATTCCCTATGCTGTACTTTACGTCCCCATGACTATTCTGTAACAACCAATTAGTACTTCTTAATCCCTTCACCTTTTCACCCATTCCCCGCCCCCCCCCGCCATCTGGCAACCATCAAAATGTTCTCTGTCTATATGAGTCTGTTTCTGTTCTGCTTGTTCATTTATTTTGTTTATTAGATTCAATTGTACTTATTGCCATTTTATTGTCCATATTTTTCATCTTTTTTTCTTCTTATCAAAGAACATCCTTTAACATTTTATCTAATACTGGTTTGTGGTAATCAACTCCTTTAGGTTTTTCTTGCCTGGGAAGCTCTTCATCTGTCCTTTGATTCTAAATGATAGCTTTGCTGGGTGGAGTAATCTTAGTTATAGGTCCCTGCTTTTCATCACTTTGAATATTTTTTGCCAGTCCCTTCTGGCCTACAAAATTTCTTTTGAGAAATCAGCTGACCATTTTATGGAAGTTCCCTTGTAAGTAACTAACTACTTTTCTCTTACTACTTTTAAGATTCTCTCCCTGTCTTTTACCTTTTGCATTTTAATTAGGATGTGTTTGGGTGTGGGCCTCTCTGGGTTCATCTTGTTTGGGACTCTCTGCACTTCCTAGACTTGTACATCTATTTCCTTTACCAGGTAAGGGAAGTTTTCTATCATTATTTTTTCAAATAGGTTTTCAATTTCTTTCTCTCTTTTCCTTCCAACACTCCCATGATGCAAATATTGATACATTTTAAATTGTCCCAGAGGCTCCTTACACTATTTTCATATTTTGATATTTTTTTTCTTTTTGATGTTCTGATTGGGTGGGGTTTTTTGTTTGTTTGCTTAAGGGAACAACAGCTAATAGGTAAATAGTTGTTTTCTTTTTAAAAAAGAAAATTATTAAGATTATATTAACAAAGTATTCAGTAAGATGGAAAATTTACAGTTCAGATTTGTGTGTGTGTGTGTGCGCGCGCGCGCACGCACACACACTGGGATTTTATCTATAACTGATTATTTTATCTATAACTGATCTGGCCTTGTTCATGAAGGCCATCTATTGAGTTACTGGGAAGGAACAAATTGTTTGGTGCCATTCAATAATCTCTAATAATTTAAAATGTGTCCATAAGAAATTTACACTTGATATATATCTCAGGAAAATGAAGAGTCTTTCCGAGATATTTCCTCCTCCATTAAAAAATGATGATATCTGGTTCTGTGGGCAAGGGAGTATGCCTCAGATAACCCTGTGGCCTTAGTCATAAAGGAAGACCTGGTCCCCTGCCCATGTATTTCAAGTATGAATTGGTTGCAGAGGCTGCTATGGTGAAGCTGGTCTGGTCTTACTTCCTTTAGCATTCTGTTTCCTTTCTCTACTCTCAGCTAAGCCAAAGCTGTATGAATTTTCCCCCACAAAATCAGCCTTACCTTGGCTCTCACTAGCATGTCATTTCTCAAGTCTGGCCATGTTTTCCACTAGTCCCCTGTTCAAGGGTCACTTCACACCATTAACAATTCAATTCACCTTGATATGGGAGTTGCCTTAGATGACTCTTCAGCCAGACTCTTAGCTACTCTGAGATCCCACTCACATGCAAGGGAACCAAGGAGACTCAATAAACCTAAACACCAAGTCCTCCCTCTACTGGGATGGCAAAATTTGCTTTGATGCAGGTGCATAGGGTGATAGTGAGATAGTGAGCAGGTAGTTGTTTTTAGACTTTTTTTTAGTAAACAGAAATGAAGAAAACATATATTTTTAAAGTGCAATTATATTATGATTATGTACTGGTTGCTCCATTTCAAGTCTGATCTATATGTTTGTATTTAATCCCACTAGCTTGATAACTATATTTCTTTCTCCTGCACCAAAAATCTCATTTCTCAATAACACCATACTATATACACAATGGAGACACATCAGACTCAGAATAAAATACAAAGTCACCACCAACAATATAATTATCAAAAAGAGGTTTTTTTTAATTTTAAGTTCTTTTTGTCCTTAGAATATAGTCTTCTATGGTATATAATCAAATTACTGAGTTTTATAGTTACTTGAATTAGTTTTTGTCCATTATGCCCAAAACTCCATGAACAGGTTCATTTGATTTCTATATTTGACAATGCTGTCCTAATATTTTCTTTTAGAATTATGTAAAATATTTGCATGGTTCCAGATAGATCCACATCTACAAACTAAAGTTTAATCAAGGAAGTGCAGTTTTTCCCCCTGTACCTCCACTCTGTTTCTTGCCAGCTTGCCTTTTTTCGTTTTTTATCTCCCCATCTTCAATATGTTCATATCCTAAAAACATTCTTAAACAAAAGGAAGCATACCTTAGACTGAACATTTTAAATACTCTTGTACTTAGGATTTCAGGTCAGGAAGTCCCTTTACAGATTACATAGTCAAACCCCTAATCCTAAAGAGGAAACTGAAGACTTAAGTTAAATTACTTGCCAAAGGCACACAGCCAACTGCTGGAGCTGGGACTCGAATTCCTGTCCCTCAACTCTCTTACTTGTGTGCTTCATTCTCAATGAGTAGTTACAGGCAATCACAGTGATTTCTACATAAATTGATAAATTATCATGAGAAAAATTTCTTAAAGAAATGAACACCTAGATTCAACCAGACGATTCATTTTCTTCTCTTGTTTTTTATGTGGCTCAGCTCAAATTCTAGCCCTTTAGTAAACATAGAGGACCATTCACCCTATCTTTTTCTTAGAAACACCAGCACCTTCCAAAAATGTGACTGCCAAATACTTTATGCTTTAGCAGCTGTAACAATGAAGCCCCTGCACCCTTTCTTCTGCTTTTTCGGATCAAAAATGTATTATCATGATTTCCTGACTTAGCCCTAGCACTCTCCACCTAATAGCCTAAAGAGGAATTTGCATTTCTGCCCTAGATTACTTGATAGCCTCTGCAAGTAGGAATTAGGCAAATCCTGGAGCCCTGTGATTAGTTTTGTAGTGCTGGAAAACAGTCTCTTGGTCTTTGCTAACTGAGAGCACAGGTTGGTAAACACTGCCACCTGTTTTCTGCTGTCTATAAACTATGAATGCTTT
Organism: Glossophaga mutica; assembly: GCA_039655065.1. Classification (NCBI taxonomy): domain Eukaryota; kingdom Metazoa; phylum Chordata; class Mammalia; order Chiroptera; family Phyllostomidae; genus Glossophaga; species Glossophaga mutica. The sequence continues at coordinate 149,345,021 of CM077306.1, forward strand.
TTACATTTTTAAATACTTGTGAAAATAGAAATATTTGTTGAAACACAGCCACATTTATTCATTTATGCATTGTCCATGGGTGCTTTTGCCCTAAAACACAAGAACCGAGTAGTTGCAACAGAGGCCATACCACCTGCCTAAAGTTGCAAACGCTTTGCCAACCCAAACCCTGCTTTACAGGATTCCTCTTCCTGTCCCTTTAATACTTTGTGATCTATACACAGTCATTTCTCTTTGCCAACTCACTCTGAAGATCAGTCTCTTCTATATAACAACTTCTTTTTAAAAAGCCTGATATTGCAAAATTCTGCAGAACCCAAGTGAAAGTTTTAAGAGCTTTATTTAGTTCAACTAAATGTCATACGTCCATATTGCTCGTTTTTACCTGTTATAACACCATCTGTCATCATATCAGTATACTTTCACTGATTCAACAAATATTAATTGAGCACTTAATATGTGCTCATTGTGTATAAGGACCCCAGCTTTCCTTATTCTGCCCTGGAATCCACTGCTGCAGAACTCTCCTGTTACCACCTCTCAGGAGATCACAACTTCAGAACTGGCTTCCCACTGCTCTTCTCCAGACAGACAGGGCCTGGATGGACCACCCACAGCTAAACTCCATACCAACCCTGTTTATGACTTTCAGGGCTGATAGCTGGCTGCAGATTTACCAATTCTTCCTGAAAACCGAAAGAAAATGTTTCTTTTCATATGTTACACCTAATTCTTGTTATACCCAAATTGAAACTGCCTAAGCCCTAGTATCATAACTTCTAGTGTTACAGTCCTTAATTAAAATCCATTTCCACAAAGGCATGTCTATCCGATTGACAATGATGATTGGGTCAAATATGTTTCCTGGGTTAAGCAGTCCTTCTCTACATCTTTCTTTCTTTTTTACTTTTTAAAAATCTCTGTTGTATTTTTTTACATTATCTGTTAGTTTCCTTATATAGCCCTCCCTAAGCAACCACCACAGTTATTCATGTCCCTGTGTCCTTTTTCCTTTTTGCTCAAGCCTTTCACCCCTTAAACTCCCCTCTGCCACTAGCTGTCATCCTGTTCTCCATCAATGAGTCTGTCCCCATTTCCTTGTTAATTCAGTTTGTTCATTAGATTCCACATGTGAGTGAAATCATATGGTATTTGTCTGACTGGCTTATTTCACTTAGCATAATGTTCTCCAGGTCCATCCACACAAGTGCAAAAGGTAAAATTTTCTTCTTTTTTACAGCTGAATAGAATTCCACTGTGTAAATATGCCATAGTTGTTTTATCCACTCATCTATTAATGGACTTGGGCTGCTTCCATAACCTGGTGATTATAAATAACACTGCTATGAACATAGGGGTGCTTATATTCTTTCAAATTAGTGTTTTGGGTTACTTCAGATATATTCCCAGAAGTGAGATCACTGGGTCAAAAGGCAGATCCAATTTTAATTTTTTGAGGTATCTCCATACTGCTTTCCACAGTGACTACACCAGTCTGCATTCTCACCAACAGTGCAAAGGGTTCCCCTTTCTCCACATCCTCACCAGAACTTGTTTGTTGATAGCCATTCTGACAGGTGTGACGTGATATCACATTGCGGTATTAATTTGCATTTCTCTGATGATTAGTGACATTGAGACATGACTATTCATGTCTTCATCCACTTTTTAATTGAGTTGTTTCTGGTTTTGTTGTTGAGCTTTGTAAGTACTTTGTAAGTTTTGGATATTAACCCTTTATCAAATGTATCAGAAAATATGTTCTCCCATTATGTGGGTTTTCTTTTTATTTTGTTGATGATTTCCTTTGCTGTGAAAAGAATTTTTAGTTTAATGTAGTCCCATTTGTTTATTTTTTTCTTTTGTTTCCCTTGCCTTGGGAGATATATCCAGTAAAAAATTTCTATGAGCAATGTCCAAGATTTTGATGCCTATGTTTTCTTCTAGGATTTTTATGGTTTCTGGTATAACATATAAATCTCTGATCCATTTTGAATTTATTCTTGTGTATAGTGTAAGAAGGTGGTCTAGTTTAATTTTTCTGCATGAATCTGTCTAATTTTCCCCACACTATTTATTGAATAAATTGTCTTTAGCCCATTGTATGTGCTTGCTTCCTCTGTCAAATATTAATTAACTAGAAAGGTGTGGGTTTCTTTCTGGGCTATTATGTTTCACTGATCTATGTGTCTGTGATTATGCCAGTACCATGCAGTTTTGATTACTATGGCCTTGCAGTTCAGTTTGATATTAGGTAGTGTGATTCCTCCAACTTTATTCTTCTTTCTCAGGATTGCTGTTGTTATTCAGGGCCTTTCATGGTTCCACATAAATTTTTGAAATATTTGTTCTAGTTCTGTGAAATGTGTCAATGGAATCTTGATAGGAATTGCATTGAATGTATAGATTGCTTGGGGTAGTGTGGACATTTTAATGATGTTAATTCTTCCAATCCATGAACATGGTATGTGCTTCCACTTATTTGTGTCTTCTTCAATTTCTTTCTTCAGTGCCTTATACTTTTCCAAGTACAGATCTTTTACATCCTTGGTTAGGTTTACTCCCAGGTATTTTATTCTTTTTGAAGCAATTGTGAATGGGATTGTTTTCATAATTTCTCTTTCTGTTTGTTTTTGGCACATAAAAATGCAACTGATTTCTGGATATTAATTTTATATCCCGCTCCTTTGCTGAATTAATTTATCAGTTCTATTAGTTTTTTTGGTGGAATCTTTGGGGTGGCTTTATGTACAGAATTAATGTCATCTGTGAATAAAGACAGCTTTATTACTTCCTTTCCAATGCAAACACCTTTTATTTCTTCTTATCTAATTGCTGTGGCTAGCACTTTCAGTACTATGTTGAATAAGAGAGGTGAAAGTGGACATCCCTATCTTGTTCCCAGTCTTAAGGGGAACGCTTGTAGTTTTTGCCCATTGAGTATGGCAGTGAGTTTGTCATATATGCTCTTTATTATGCTTAGGTATGTTCCATCTGTTCCTACTTTGCTGAAAATTTTGATTATAAATGAGTGCTAGATTTTATCAAACGATGTTTCTAAACCTATGATATGATCATGTGGATTTTATCATTTATTTAGTCTGTGTGGTGAACCACATTTATTAATTTGCAAATGTCATACTAATCTTGCATTCCCACAATAAATTCCACTTGATCAAAGTGTGTGAACTTTTTGATGCATTGTTGTATTCAGTTTGCTAATACTTTGTCAAGGATTTTAGTATCTATGTTCATCAGGAATATTAGCCTATAATTTTCCTTCTTTACTGGGTAATGACTCAGCACAGGGATCCTGATGGCTATTCCTTCAGTTGTCTCCCCAGAGCCACCAACCCCAGACTCTCTTCAGGTGTCTCTAGTCCACTCTGCCCTCCCTCTGCTGTATCCCAGCGTATGTGGCTGCAAACGAAATTTTGTGCATTGGCCCTTTAAGAGGCTCTCTCAGTCTCTAGCCTTTTCTCTCTGGCAGACAGAAACCCTGCTGCTTTTCACAGCTGGATGTTTTCTGGTTCCTTTCTGGCTCTGATGCTATATAGGCTTAGGAGCCCATCTATTGTTTAGATCCCACACCTCTGGGGGGAACCCCCTGCCATTGAAATAGCTCTGTGGATCTTCAGCTGCTCCCCCTGGGAGCCCAGCCAGCCTTCTCATGTCTCTGCACTCCCTACCAGTCTTATTATGGTGAAATGGTTTCTTCTGTTGTACTTGGTTATAAGGCTTCTCTCCAACCATTTTTCAGTTGGTTATTCAGGATGCTTTCTCTACAATGTAATTGTAATTCCAGATTGGTCCTGGGAGGAGGTCATTGTAGTTTCTACTTACTCCTCCACCATCTTGGATCTCCACCTTTCTTTCTAAAGGTGAGTTTTCTCTGTGGGGTTTTGTACTTCTTTCTGTGATCTGGCTTCAGTGGAACCTTTCCTCAGTCTACCAGATACTTTTTAATAATTTTAAATCTCAAAGGTAAGAAACTAGATTGCTTTATCTATGTAAATTTAGAGATAATTGTGAAATACTTCTTAATCCCACCCATCAACAGAATATAAATCTTCAGGCATCTATAAGCCACAACATTCCCTAAGAACAGGTAGGGCTTTGCCCAACCAAGATGATTTGTTCAGGGAGAATGAAAGAATGGTCTGCCCAAAGTTCTATGTTAATTTTTGTTCTAATGGCAAAACTTTTTAAAGGATTTTATTTTTATTTATTTGCTTTTAGAGAGATGGGAAGGAAGAGAGAAAGAGAGGGAGAGAATCATCAATATGTGGTTGCCTCTCACGTGCCCCCTAATGGGGACTTGGCCTTTAGTTCTCAGGCTGGCACTCAATCCACTGAGCCACACCAGCCAGAGCAAGGTGAAACTTTTTACAGTTTCTAAAAGGGTAGGTCTTCACTAAAAAATCTTGAAGTCTATTTTCCCTGGATGCCATACTTTGTAGTTAAGTTTTCGCTGATACTTAACAAGTAGTTAATTAGAGGACTGTTTTAAAAGACTTTAATAGAAAAAGCATAAAACATTAGAAAAAGCAAAACTACATTTCACTTAACATAAATCTCTGTGTAGAAACACAATTCAATTGAGTCTGATAGCAATTTTCAGTTTCTTCTCAATAAGAACCTTGCATGGATCCTTAACTATACAAAGGATCCCAAACTTTAACATGGAATTCTATGCAGCAGAAAGAAAGAAGGAGCTCCTACCCTTTGCAACAGCATGGATGGAATTGGAGAGCATTATGCTAAGCGAAATAAGCCAGGCAGTGAAAGACAAATACCATATGATCTCACCTTTAACAGGAACCTAATCAACAAAACAAACAAACAAGCATAATATAAACAAATTCACCAAATTTGAGAACAGTCTGACAGTGACCAGAGGGGGAGGGGAGGGAATTTCAGGGGAAAGGGGGAACGGTTTAGAGCAACAAGTTTATAGGACTCATGGACAAAAACTATGGGGGGTGGAAATGGGAGGAAGGTGGGAAGGGTTGGGGTGGTGGGCTGGGGGTGGGGTAAAAGACAGAAAACTGTACAATATCAACAATTAAAAAGTACTGATTAAAATAAAAAAATCTTCAAAAAATAAATAAAAATAAAAATAAAAATAAATAAAATAAAATAATAAAATAAAATAAAATAAAATAAAATAAAATAAAATAAAATAAAATAAAATAGCCCTGGCTGGCATAGCTCAGTGGATTGAGCGCGGGCTGCGAACCAAAGTGTCGCAGGTTTGATTCCCAGTCAGGACACATGCCTGGGTTATAGGCCAGGTCCCCAGTGGGGGCCATGCAAGAGGCAACCACACACTGATGTTTCTCTCTCTTTCTCCCTCCCTTCCCCTCTCTAAAAATAAATAAATAAAATCTTAAAAATAAAATAAAGTAAAATAAAATAAAATAAAATAAAATAAAAATAAAGATTTGCCTGGGGAATTTGTTTAAAAATACAGATTTCTGATCCTGGCCATCAGCGATTCCAATTCATTAGGTTCATAATGTGACTTAGTAATGAGTTCTTTAAACATCCCCCCAAACACAAAACACATATACACACACAAATGCACAAACACCATCTACACCTGCACTAGCACTGCCACCTACACACACTGGGAGATTCTGACACAGAAAGAAGAGAACCAGTCTTTCAGAACACAGTAATCAAGAGGGTTGCCTTTTTAATCTCACCACTGTCTACCTCACTCTATGCATGCCTCCAACCTTCCCCAACACAAGAAAGACAAGCTCATATTAAAAGCATTTCCTTTTCTTTAGACGGTTCTGGCCTGGCTGACTGACAGTTTTATAATTAGAAGAAACAGCCTAGTTATTCAAGCAGAAGTGCTGGATAGCAATTTTCAATCTCCTAGGTCCAGCATACTTGATGTGGGAACTCAGCAGACTGATCTTGTAAACGTAGGGTAACTGCTCTGCAGCTATATCCTTGGGCTCCCAAACAAATAGGAAAACAAGTATACAGCCAAAACCTTGCCCCTACAGGATTCAGGATCCATAGGAAAATACAAATGGTCTAAGGCAGCACGGTCCAATACACAAGTCACTTTCTATGGCAATGTTCTATGTCTGCATTGTGCAATATGGTCATCACTAGCTACACTGAGTTCTTGGAACGCAGCTAGTATAAACTGAATTTTTAATTTTATTTAATTCCAATCAATTTAAATTTACATGTTTATATGGTCTAGTGACTACTTTATTGGGTAGCTCATATCTAAGGTCATTCAGTCATGGATTTCATACATAAATAAAGATGATAATACAGGTTATAACAATAGATCCACTGCTTTTAAATTTGTTTATTTTCTTTGGAAGCTCACTCAGGGTCAAAAGTGTTTCTTGGTCATTTTTAACTTCCTCAGAACAACCACATCTTACAAGTTTTTGTCTATTATATACTCAACAATTATCTCGTGCAATCATTCTATACCTAAGTCATGTATGCAGTTTAAGAAGTCAAACAGATCTAAACAAAAAATACCTCGCACTGAATTAGTCTTCTAATTCCTTTCCCAGGCAATCACTTTCACTTCTAGCAGTTTTTTTCTATCATTTACCTCCTTGTTTGTAAGTAATAATGTATATAGCTGTCTCTTAATTCATAATATTATACATACTTATTGACTTCCTACTAAGGTAGGTGGGGTTTCTAGCTCTTTCATAATGCCCATCTGCTACTTCACCTTTCTAATAGTTACATCACAGCTTTTAGTTAAATCCCTACTTAAGATTTTCATTATTATAGTTTCATAAAATCTAAGTATATAAATATCATTCACTGCCGAGCCATGACATGTACTATGATTACATTGCTTCTTTTGTGCTGCTTTCCCCTGGAATTAAGTGCTTCCTCTCCTTCCTCCCCCTCCTCCCCCTTCTCAACCTCTTCCTCCTTCACCCTCTCTTCTCTCCACCCTCTCCTCCTCCTCCTCATTTGCTTGCTTTCATTTTGAACTAGGATAAATTTTCATACACCCTCCAACAACTCTGTCAATGGTTCTCATGCAATTTTCTTAATGGTCAAATCTGGCAAAGGAACCAGGAACCAACTTCCTAGAGCTCTCCATCTTCCTGTTTCAGTCTAGTCCGCCTGTTCTCCAGGCCGACGCTCCGCTGGGGCCATGGAAATTACCCCTGCTTCTCTCCTGGATTACATTTCATAAAATTCTGTCTACTCTTTCATTTAGTGGATCAAGCCTTCAGGAATTGGTGGGGGAAAACATTGCACGGGTAGGAAATTTTTGTGTGTGCATTTGTAGGTCTGAAATAACTATTCTCTCCTCACATTTAGATGATAATTTAACTGGGTCAAGAAGTGTCAGAGTTTGGGGGTGGGGGACAGGTATGAATCTGCAAGTATGAAGGGAATACTTTTCTCCCAGAATTTTGAAGATTTTCTTCCTGATTGCAGTGTTGTTGAGAGAGCCGATACCACCCTGATTCATAATCCTTTATATGTGTCTGTTTTTTTTTTTTTCTTTCTGGTAGTTTTTTAGAATTATATCTTTACCCCTATTATTCTGTGACTTCACAAAAATGTCCTCAATATGAGTTTACATTTTTTTATTCATTGTGCTTGGTACATGATGGACTCTTTTATTCTAGAACCCATATCCAAGAAATTTTTTTATTATTACTTTAAAAATGTTCTCTTCAGCATTTTCTTTTTATGAAATTCCTATTTGTTAGAATACTGGACCTCCTTGATTAAGCCTCTTATTGTCTTAGCTTTTCTCCCTTACTGTCCATTTCTTTATTATTGTTTCTTAGCTATGTCTTAAGTAAGGATAGAAAATTATTCTCTTCTAATTAGAAAAAGCCTGTCATATTTATATTTATTCATATTCTCACCTAAATGATTTATTTCCTTCTGTAGATGCCTAACACATAGGAAGTCAGAAAGCTATGGTAAGTCAACAGGTATTTTTCTTTCTCCCTTCAACAATTTGGGCTGCATATATTATCTCTGTTTGATAAGAGAGAGAGCCACTGAGACAGCATATAAAGCCAAAGTGTTGGAGGAGATAATGTCAAGAGAAGAGAAGAGGCTTTCAACCAAAGTTTGCTTTCTGGAGCACCAGAGGAAAACAATGAGGAAATCAAAATATTAGGATTTAGTGAGACTGATACTAAATTTTACCAAGTTATTTATTTCTTCACAATATTTTCTATGGGCTATTGAAGGAACAAAAGAATGCATATCTTCTTCCTCTGGGTAAGCAGGAGCATGTTTGACACAAATGACTCTCATGCCTACCCACCACCACCTTCTTTCTGATTGTATCAAGCCCACATCTCTTTTCATTTGGCTGCCATTCATCTGAACCCCCTTCCTGTCTTCCTTTGCCTGAGAAAGTTCCCAAGCTGTGAGTCCAGTTGAGAGGCAGAACTATCTCCCACTGTCCAGGCTAAGATCATAAGTTCTCAAATTCCCAAGACAACCTTGCAAGTAGGGCACCAGCCAGCACCTGACCAAATTAGATGCACCTGCTCCTGCTAGCAATGTTCAGCAGCAAGAATCATCGGAGAGAGGGGAAGTCTGCTTCAGCAGTGGCAGCTGTGACAGTGAGATCAGGTTCCCAGGAGACAGCAGTACCATCATCATGCAGAGCTCTGGGCCAGCAGGGTCCACTTAGGCAACCTGAGAGCAGCACCGCACACCTCACCTGTGGCACCAAGGTCCTCAGGGACACATAGCCTGAGCCAGATCCTCCCAACTTCTGGTGATTCTCTCTGTGAACCATTATCCTTTTAATAAATTCCCTTTCTGCTCAAGCCAGCTGGAACTAAGAGTCTGACTGATACATACAGGCTTCATATTTTGATGGTTGAAATAACCATGAGAAATAAAAGCGCGAATCTTGATCTATGAAACAACAACTAATACTACAGACAGGAAGGTATACCTATCTATATTAACACTATACATAGGTTGGTATTTCCTTTGGCATCTACAGGCTTTTTATTAGTTTGAACAATATAAGCCTGTGCTTTTAGAGTCCAACTCAAAAAAAAAAAAAAAAGCCCTGCTAATATTTCTCTCATCCTGCAGATTTTAGGGACCTGACTCAGGGTTCTTGTTGGCTCCACTAGAAGTTGGGACACTTGAGAGAGAAAATGAGCAAGTCAGCTGGCCTGCCTCCACTTCATCACTGCCTAAATCCATTCCGCAAACACCAGCGTGTCTGAGACCCTCCTGCCGGTCTCTACGTACACATCCAAGTGCGCATTTAGATGAGAGTGAGGAGAGAGAAAGGGAGAGCTCGAACTCGAGGAAGTAGTTAATATCTGTGGGAATCATATTTGAGTGTTTTTAATTAAGCAAAGTTAATGAGTGTCAGTGCCCTTATTAAAAAAAAAAAAAAAAAAAGAAAGAAAATCAGTATCCAGGTGGCAGCTTAGGTATCACTACTACAAAGGTAGTGTAAGCTTCAGGAAATCAGAAGTAAATTCCTGAGAGAATTTCATTTTCTATTCAGGATTAAATAGCCACTTAAAAATAAGAAACAGGCAAAGGAGAATTTTTTCCCTAAAAAACAAATAGGTATGCTATAGAAATAAGTCTAAATAAAATATTGAAGATTAACTTAGTACAATGCAACAAATACTTTCAAAGGCCAAGACACATGAATGATATGACATTAGCAGCTGAAGAGTTAGCGATAAATAGGGCTCTGGCCCCACCCTTACCCCAAGTTAACAACCTAAGTGAGAGTAGAGAAGTGGAAGACATGTGTGAAAACAAGAAGACATACAAGTATGATAAGAGGCAGAATGTTATAAGCCAAAAGAGATATATCAGAAAAATATTTTCCATCTGTTTTCCAATGTCTCTATTTTTCATTCCCAACCAATTGTGCCCACCTAGAGCTCTCCACACAGTGAGGCTGAAGTGTTTGTTGTTTTCAGGGTGAGAGTGGATCTGCCTAAAATAAAGAAGTCACAGCCACACTATGATTTTTATTAATTTAGAGGGTTCACAATTTACAGGAAAATCTCTAGCTTTCAACTGCAAGAGCTAGACTCTTAAAAGAGAAAGCTTTTTTTCTCAGCAATCTCAAAGATGGGCTTTGAAATACCAGCTGGTCAATCCTACAGGGCTAGATTGTGGGGTTTTAACTGAAATATAGAGAGGGGGATGCAGGGTAGGAATAGGGCAGGGGTTTGAGAAAAGCCTATCCTGAGGTTGGGGGAGGAAGCTTGAGGAAGGAAGAAAGGGCCAGAGAGTTGAGATGCTACTGTCTTGGGTCCCTCTGGGGCTGAAAGCTTTGGGTGGGAAGGAAAGATGCAGAAGCAGGTAGGCTGAGAATCCCAGAGTGCTGGAGGATTGAGCATCACTTTGTTCCAGAACTCTTGGAGTAGATTCCTTACCTGATGAACCGAGACGACCTGGGATGTTAAGATAGAACTGGTTTCTATCACAGCCTAAAGGGAGTGTTTAGGCTGAGAGAGTCTGAGATGGACCCCCACCCTCCTAGTGCAAAGTGAAACCAACCCAGAAAATCTGTGGAGTCCTTTCAGGGGGGCAAGAAAGGCATCTGAGAATGAAGAACCTCAACATATGAATAGTCTTCGAGCTGATTTGACAATGCTGTGTCATGGGGTAAAGGGACCCTTCCCAAGGCCAGGGGACTGTGGGTCATCAGCGAGCCTCAGAGGATCAGCCGCACTGGTGGGAGTAGAGCGAGAGAGGACAGTGGCAAGAGACTGTGACCACACGGAGAGAACAGATGAGGAGCAGCACCAGCCAGAGGCAGCTCCGGAAAAGACACAGTGAGATTCCATAGAAGGCCACCAGGCACACTCACCAGCCCTGTGCCATGAGTGTGTGTTCTGGACACTGGAATGGAAAAGAAAGAACACTCAGGACAGGACACCAACCCTGGTAGGGGGCGTAAACCTTAACTGACTGAATTTATTCCTGATCGGCTAGTGACTGAGTGAACTTGAAGTGGCAACATCAAGTGTCTTCTACAGCTGATGGGTGGCTGGTGAGTAAATTAGATTCTTTTATCGGAAACCATGTATATTTCTACACATGAGGTAATGTGTACACAAGACCCACACAAATGTCATGAAGAAACTGAAGGAAGAAGATACTGTATTAAATGGGGAGGGCAGAGTGTTTTAACAGGGTTTTTAAACTGTGCTTTAGTGAATTTATGGGATTTTTTTAACAAGTAGAAATGAGGTGAAGGCACTCCAGATGGCAGAAGGAGGTTGATCAAAGTATAGGAAATGGGAGGAGGTGGAAAATGTTCTGGAAAAATTGATGGTCCAATCCGGGTGGAACGTGAGGTCCTCTTTAACACCACACATGCTCCGCCAGAGCCCTGCACTTTGGACCTCAGCACCAGGAAGAGTTTTGTAAATACTAATGTATAAAATATAATCTCAGATGAGTGATGGCTGGAAACTTACGCCCATTCCTTAGGAGCCCTGATGTCTCTGTCTGCTTCCTGTCCCTTCCTGCAAATGCAGTACACAGACATGCCACCGAATTATGCCTCTAGCCAGGAACACTCTTGCTTGGTGTTCAGCCTTAGCCCACACAGAATGAAACTTCCATCAAGTTACCCTCTCATCAGATGCTAGGAAAGCTTTCACCCTTCTGTTTACTCCTATTCCTTGGCTGGAGGCACAGCTAATACCAGGAAGGCAGTGGTTCAATGGGTTCGGGTAGGGTCCAGGCATCTTTATTTTAACACCTCTCCTGAGGTGATCCTGATATACAATCCTGGCCTCCATTTTTCTCTTATTTTCCTTGCCTTCATTCCTTAATAGCAATTTAGAACACTATCTGGTACATATTTGGTGTCAATAAAGATTTGTTGATTGAATGAATTAACTGACAAATAGACCCATCATTTTTCAATCTTTAGCATATAATGGAATCATCTGGAATGCTTGTTAAAATAGAGATTGCTTGGTTCCACCTGAAGAGTTTCTGATTCAGTAGGTTTAGGGTAGAAGCTGAAAATTTACATTTCTAATAATCCCCAGGGAAACCAAAGCTTTTGCTGGGGAAGGAGGATATAGTCTGAGAACTACTGGTCTAGACTAATATGGAAACCCCCAAAATACTTCGACTATAACTCAAAATTGACTGATATCTTTGAATGTTTTGCTTACCATTTTCCTGGAAGCTTTTAGAAAAAGATGTGTTCCTGTTTTTTTTGTTTTTTGTTTTTTGTTTTTTTTTTACATTAAGTTATAAAGGTGACTTAATAGCATAAATTACAAATGTTGAAAATTATTCCTGGAAGATATGAAATCTTTATTCAAAATTCCAGGAATCAGAGACTTCTGAATAAAGTGTGAATTATTTTTCATTCAAGGGTTGACATTTTAATGATACAATAAGATCAAAAAGCCATAGGGCTTCTATTATGTCACCTGAAAATGGCCTCGTTTAACATCGCAACAAAGCAAAAACCAGGCCACCCTTTCTGAAGTGATTGAATGTAAAGAGGAATCCATTATCTGGATGAAAATCCATTCTGAGAATCTGAAACTGCCCTGTTACCCTCTTACCTTTCCAGGAAAAACAAAACAAAATAACATAGCACTGTTTTCTCATTGTGTCAAGGATACACAAGGGGCCAGGGTTTTTGCTTTGTTTCCCAGGATCTTAAAAAGACCAGAATTGCTTAATTAAAGAAATCTTCTGTAAAAATATGAGATTTATTACTTTTAAACATTAATGTTTTAAAAAAGTAATTCATATTGGGCCAGATCTTCCCTTGGAAAGATTATACCTGAACGTTCCTAATCTGAATTTCCAATTCTATTAGGTCTCTGTACAGGCAAAGACACCGAGATTTTGTTGCATTTCTGTTTCTTTAAAAAAGGGGGAGGGTTACTTTATAATGGTGCCTATTCTGTTTACCATATTGGACTCTCACTACTTGGAAATGCAAATGGTCAAATGCCCTTGTTTCTGCAAGCTCTCTGAGAGCCACTAACTGAACATATATTATGAAACTCAGATAAACAATATCTGAGCTACAAACACATGCCTTTTCCCCTCTCAGAGCCAGACTACACATGGAATTCCCAATAAACTGACACGGCTCTGAACTACACAGGTCCTCAAATTTATCCACAAGCCTGATTTTGATGCAGTCCCTACCTTGGACAGAAATGATGCTCGTAAGGGGACAAAATATCAGTTAGTCTGCAGATGTGTTCATTTATCTGGCCTTTTTCTTAAAATCTCACTTACCCAAACACTGACGTTTATTAAGGTTGACAACGTCTGCCAGACCTGAGACTTCAGCTTCTGATTTATTTTCCTTGCTGTATTTTACAAGACATGAAGAATTAATTACTCTATATGTAATTATTATTATTTGTAATTGCAAGTTGTATTTTGCATGCTAACTGCCTCCTGCTGCCCCAGTGCTCTATGAGTACACAGGGTGGGCAAGGGCAGGCTCACAGTTGTTCGTATGGAAGATAATACAGTAACTAACCAGTAATAACACAAGAATAAACTCGGTTTTGTGTACTCAAAACCGTAAATCTACTTTTGCCCCACCCTGTATGTAATTTTACATTATACTCCAATTACACATTAGAGAATTTTCTGTTTACCTGCCAATGGGTTATTTTACCAAAATGCAGGCAGGCATCGATATCAAAGGCTTTCTCTTAGAGAGAGCAAAAACAGAGCTTGATTTGAAAGGAAAACTAACCCTTTTTCACATAATTTGGTAGAAATTTATAACATGGTCTCCTGAGTGAACAGAGGGTGCTAGCAGAGGTGGGTAGAGATCAAGAGAAGGAGTAGCTGTAGTGCGCAGGCTTGAGAAGGGAGAGCATCAGAACAGGTGAACGTCAAACAGCACGGAAGACATTGGCAAGTGAGCAACAGCAGCAAGAATGGCAAAGTAAGGTCGTCAGGTTGGGAAGCAAGAGTGTAGGGTGAGGGGCAGGACCAGGGAAGTCAGGGTAACAGGTGAGTATGTCAAGGGGCATGGCAGACTTATGCAAGGAAGAAATGGGTGGATCCAGGTGGAAGGAAAGTAAAGAAAAGTCAGAGTCAGGGACTGACAGTCAGGGCTCTGACTGTAACAAATGCAGATGCATGAATGGGAAGATGGAAGCAAAGCAATCCATTTTGACTGTCCTTAGGAGTCTTAATAATGGCTTTGGCCGAAACCTCCCATGACAGTACAGGGCAAGCTCCAGAGCAGCTTGAAGAAACTGCCAGGGTGCAGATCAGCTGTTAGCAACATACACAGCCTGAGTTTTCTATAGCAGGCTGCTTTCCATTGCATGAATGAATGGTCAAAAGTATGAATCCAAATTCACTAACACCTGGATGGCATGCAAAAAATAACGGTAATGAAGCAGCACCTCCCCACTTAGCATCAGTATTTCTTAGAAGCTCCCCAGTCAACTGTGAGACGTTGGGAGCTCTTCTCCTTTGTGGAAGAGACCTCAATGAGGAAAACACAACTCTGTAACACAACAGCAAAGGACGTCCTAGGACAGCAATTTTCGACCTTTTTTATTTCATGGAACACATAAACTAATTGCTAAAATTCTGTAGCACACCAGAAAATATATTTTTTGCTGATCTGACAAAAAATAGGTATAATTTTGATTCATTTATTTATACTGGATGGCTATTATATTGGCTGTTGTCATTTTTTATTTGACAGTCCAAGGGAAAAAAGGTCAGTGCCTTTAAAAAATACTCAGGTATTGCATGTTTTAACAATTCCTGTGGCACCAGTTGAAATTAGCATGTTAGGGTGCAGCTAGGACTTCTCAGGACCTCATACAACATAAGCTTCTACTTCTTCCTGAAAAGCAGGCACATGGTGACCATGGCCAGTGTGAATAATAGGACTCTCCTCCGCCAATCTCTATGCCTCTTTTTCTTTCAAGAAAAAGAAATAAGAATTTGTTGCTTAATTATACTTTATGAATATATCTGATGAGTTTAAATTCCTTTGTGGGCCAGTACTGATGTGTGCTGTTTCTCTTCTGTTCATTTTGAATTGTACAGCCCAATATATCCTTTCAGTTTCTGAGCATATTTCAAATGCCTTGAAGTGACAGGAAGGGGGAACATGTCTATGTTTCTAGCAGTGATCTACAGCAGTGGATGGGGGAAAAGGTACAGAGAATAAGTAGCATAGATGGTAGGTAGAAAATAGACAGGGGGAGGGAAAGAATAGTGTGGGAAATGTAGAAGCTAAAGAACTTATGACACATGGACATGAACTAAAGCGGGGAATGTGGGTGGGAGAGGCTGTGCAGGGTGAAGGGGAGTGAAGGGGGGAATAGGAGAACTATAATAGCATAATCAATAAAATATATTTAAAAAAATAAATAAAGCAGTGGGATGCCTTAACCAAGGCAATTGTTAAGAAGCAAGGAAATGGGTTCACACCCAAGATAAATAGATATTACATGAAAAGAATGCTTTCTAAAAGGTAATATTAGGACATGGAGATAAACACAAACTTTTGCACACTGAAGAAAGTCATTTTGATATAGCAACAGTGTCTAATTTAGAAGTCATTGGTTAATAATAAAACATATAAATTTGTAAGTATGGCTAGACACTCAACTAACTTTGAGGTCATGTGTGCTTATTAATAGGTTGATGAATAGTCATGGCCTCTCCATTTCAATAGAAATAAGAATCCTGTCAAATGTTAGATACAAATTAGTCTTAACTCCTGTGAAACACCATAGGCTATATGAGGAGAATTGTAGCATACTGTTAGCATGAATATTATCCATTTTGACTTTGTAATTAAATTGTCTCCAGGTCCCAAGATCATATACCAAAGAGACAGAGTATCTAAACTTTTCTAAGGTGTGAGACTCTCCTTCTGACACCACAGTGAGTTAAAGCCTTCCCTGACTGAAACCAAGCTGTGGGCCCAGAGCACTCCATTCAGCTTGCTCCTTGGCCCCTTCAAGCACCAGCCCACTGACCTACAACCAGACTTTCGCTGCCATCTCTCCCTCTTGTAAATTCAGTTCTTTCATGTTAGGTTCTTTGGTTTGATGACACAAACCTCCACCAAATCCCTCTAGAATCTTAGGGAAAAAATAATTTAGATTTAACCTGGGGATCCTGTTACCCAAGATATTTTTTAAAATATTATTATTTGGCAACAAGGTTACAATACTATTTAAAAAGAAAATTGTTAAACAACAGGCAGGAGAAATCTAATGTGAAGTAACTCAATAACAAACACCACACTGAAATTTGATTGCAGAAAACAAAGGAGGTAGAAAAGGGTGACAGCCAACTGCCAGACAGTATGCTGACCTACTATGTACACCAACTGAGTGAATTCTTCCGGCAAAAGCACCTATTTCTTCCTTAATACAAATGAGGAAACAGATGCTTAAAGAAGCGTGATGATGCTTAAACTGATGTTTGCCCAAGTTCCCACAATTGGTAAGTGGAAGAAGTGGAATTTGAATCTACGAATATCTGACTCCCAAACTCCATGCCCTTCTTCTCTCTCATATCAGCAAACAGCATGGCTCCTGGGAATCGTATTTTGAAAATGCCTTTTGAACTTAAAACCCCATGGAATTCAAATATGAACCATATTGATTATCCACAATGAAGAAAATTTTTCAAATATTAAAGAAACACTTCTAACCAATCATTCTGCTTCCTGGGATTCATATGCTAAAAATATTTCATTCTGTATTAAAGTAAATAACAAGAGAAGATTCAGTGAGGATATAAACCTGAATATTTAGTGAAATTATATAATACCCATCACAAACACCAAAAATAACAAGGAAGAGCTTTGAATTTCACCAAGGAAATCAGCCTGGTAAGGTATTACCACAATAACATCATCAGCTATATTACTTCTAGATAAGTACACCTTTGAAGGACTAAGTTAAAAGACACACTTGGATAAGAAGCCCCTAATAAAGCTCTCCAACAACATTTCTGAATGAACCAAGTCTGACATATAATGGCCAAGGAAAAGCCTTAGCCAGTGATATTATATTACTAGTAGTCTAAGAAATTCAGAGAATCTCCCAGTATAATCTAAGGACACAATTTGCAGGAAACAGAAAGGCCCACTATAGAATATTTGAAGTTCATTGAGAAATACCAATCTTGCTAAAAAAAATAAAATAAAAGTGGGGTCAAGAGTTTGAGATGCCTATTGGATATCCAAGTTGACAAGCTGAGGAAGTTATTTATATGATTCTGGAGTTACAAGATGTTTGAGCTGGACCCATACATTTAGAAATGAATGAAAGATAACTTAGGCTGAAATAATGAGGATAGCCTTACCTTACTATAACAAGGCTTTTCCCTTGTGGACTGGGAAAAGGAGGAGGTCTAGAAAAGAAACAGGAGTGGTAAGTAAGGCAGGAAGAAAAAGCCAAATGAAGAAAATGTTTCAAGAAAGGAGTAATGATATATATCAAATGCTACCAAGAGCTCAGTTGAGATGCCTCTTTCCTATCCCCCAAAACTTGTTCCATACCTTATATTCATGGGCTTGGTAAATAGCAGAAACATTTACTCAAATACACCAAAACACTTAGAGTTATTCTTAACTCCTCTCTTTCTCCCAACCTTCACATCCAACCTCCAGCAAATAATACTGACTTGAGCTTCACAATACATGTCAAATTGGACCACGTCTTCTACCCTCCACTTCCACATCCTAGTTCAAGCCATAACCATCTCTCCCCTGCACCACTGCAAAAGCCTCTAAATCAGTTAGTCTCCTGCTCCTTTATGGCCTACATTCATCACATAGCAGCCAGAATGATCATTTTAAGACACAAAAATAGAGACAGATCACATACTACATACGGTTACCCTACCAAGACTGGGAGTCATAGCAGATCTGCCTAATACACAGAAACAAACAAAAAGGAACAGCCAAGATGGGGAGACAAAGAAATATGCACCAAATAAAAGAATAGGACAAATCTCCAGAAAAAGAGCTAAATGAAATGGAGGCAAGAAAATTATCAGATACAGAGTTTTAAAAAAGGTTATAATTATGCTCAAAAAAGTTAGAACTACAACAGCATGAAAAAGGACATAGAAACTGAATATTCAAAGAACTAACACCTATCCTTCTCAAACTATTCCAAAAAATTCAAGAGGAGAGAATACTACCAAGCTCATTTTACAAGGCCAGCATTATCCTAATTCCAAAGCCTCTAGACACTACAAAGAAAGATAATTGTAGGCCAATGCCCCTGATAAACGTAGATGTCAAAATTCTCAACAAAATACTAGCAAACCAGGTCCAGCGATTTATTTAAAAGTTCATACACCATCATCAAGTGGTATTTATTCTGGAGATGCAAGCTTGGTATATTACCTGCAAATCAATAAACATGATATCCCACATAAACAAAATGAAGGATTAAAAACCACATGATCATACCAACAGATACTAAAAAATGCATTTGATAAAATCCAGCACCCCTTTATGATCAAAACTCTCAGCAAATTGGGAAGAGAGGAAACATACCTCAATGTAATAAAGGCCATATAAGACAAACCCACAATGAACATCATACTCAACAGGCAAAAACTGCAAGCATTTTCCTTAAGGTTGGGAATAAGACATGAATGTCCACTTTCACTGCTCTTATTCAACACAATACTAGAAGCCCTAGCCACAACAATCAGTCAAGAAGCAGAAATAAAAGGCATCCAAATTAGAAAGGAAAAAATAAAATTGTCATTATTTGCAGATGACATAATACTATATATAGAGAACCCTAAATATTCTGCTAAAAAACTACTAGAAGTGACAAACAACTTAAGAAAAGTAGCAGGTTACAAAATAAGTACCAAGAATTCAGGTGCATTTTTACACCAATAATAAATTATCAGAAAGGGAAACTAAGAAAACAATCCCTTTCACAATTTCACCAAAAAGAATAAAATATCTAGGAACAAACTTAAGCATGGATGTAAAGGACCTGTTCTTGGAAAATTATAAGACACTGAAGAAAGAAACTGAAAAAAGAAACTGAAAAACATACAAATAAGCAGAAGCATATACCATGTTCATGGATAGGAAGAATTAACATCATTAAAATGTCTATACTACTTAAAGCAATCTACAGATTCAATGACATTTCTATCAAAATACCAATGGCATATTTTACAGAATTAAAACAAATGTTCCAAAAATTTATATGGAAACAGGAAAAACCCTGAATAGCCACAGCAATCTTGAGAAAGAAGAATAAAGTTGGAGGAATCATGTTACCTGATATCACACTATACTATGAGGCCATAATAATCAAAACAGCATGATACTGGCATATAAACAGACATATAGATCAATGGAAAAGAACAGAAAGCCCAGAAATAAACAAATGGAATGTCAAAGGGATGTCTTTAAGAAAAAGAATATCAAAACTATGAACACTAAAATGGTAATAAATACATAACTATCAACAATTGAATCTAAAAAAGTAAACTAAGCAAACAAGCAATTAGAAACAGAATCACAGATATGGAGAACATTGGGATGGTGGCCAGTGGGGAGGAGCATCTGGGGGGAAAAGGTGAAGGGATTAAGAAGTACAAATTGGTAGGTATAGAATAGGCAGGGGATGCTAAGAGCAAGTATAGGAAATAGAGTTGCTAAAGAACTTATGTGCATGACCCATGATCATGAACAAAGGAGGGGTAATCATCAGAGGGAGTGGAGGGTGCAGCGTGGAGGCGAGCAAAGGTGGAAAAATTGGGACAACTGCAATGTATAGTCAATAAAAAAATAAACAAATGAAACTATATCAAATTAAAAAGCTTCTGCATTGCAAAAGAAACCATCAACAAAATGAGAAGACAACCCATGGAATGGGAGAACATATTCACCAATGATACATCTGATAAGGGGTTAATACTTCAAATTTATTTAAAAACTTACACAACTCAACACACACACACACACACACTCTCTCTCTCTCTCTCTCTCTCTCTCTCTCTCTCTCTCTCTGAAAAAACAATCCAATTAAAAAATGGGCAGAGGACCTGAATAGATGCTTTTCCAAAGAGGACATATAGATGGCTAATAGACATATGAAAAAATGCTCAATGTCACTAGCCATCAGAGAGATGCAAATTAAAACCACAGTGATTTAGCACCTCACACCTATCGGAATGGCTATCATCAATAAGTCAACAAACAACAAGTGCTGGTGAGGATGTGGAGAAAGGGGAACCCTCTGCACTGCTGGTGGGAATGCAGACTAGTGCAGCCACTGTGGAAAGCAGTATGCAGATACCTCAAAAAATTAAAAATGGAACTGCATTACGACCCAGTGATTCTACTTCTGGGAATATATCCGAAGAAACCCAAAACGAATTCAAACGAATATATGCTCCCCTACATTCCCTGAAGCATTAGTTACGATAGCCAAGATTTGGAAGCAGCCAAACTGCCCATCAGTAGATGAGTAAATAAAAATATCTGTAATAATAATATATTTACACAATAGAATACTATTTGGTCATAAAACAGAAGGAAATCTTACCATTTGTGACAGCATGGATGGACCTGAAGAGCATTATGCCAAGTGAGAGAACAACAAATATCACATAATTTTACTCATATGTAGAATCTAATGAACAAACTGAACTAACAAGAAAAAAAGAGACAGACTCATAGATAGAGAGCAGGCTGACAGCTCTTGGGATGGGGGGTTGCAGTCTGGGGTGGATGGAGGGATTGAGAAAAAAGAAAAAAGAGAAAAAATTCATTGACACAGACAACATTCTAGGGATTGCTGGTGGCAGGAGGGTAGATAGGGAAGCTGGAGGGGGGTATGGGGGAATAAATGGTGATGGAAGGAGACTTGACTTTGGGCAATGAACACACTATATGGTGTACAGATGATGTGTTTTGGAGTTGTGTACCTGAAACCTGTATAATTTTGTTAACCAGTGTCACCCCGACAAAATCAATAAAAAGGGGGGAAATTATAAATTAAATAAAATAGTGATGGGAGAAGAAAGACACAGGGAGGTTATGAGATTAGGAGAAATAATAATTATTTAGAAATTCAAATAATAGCATGTTAAGCCAGAATAGGGAAGAAAAAAGCAAATTATCAATATTAAAATCCTATTTTTATACAAAAGTACCAAAGTTAATTATACAAAAATTGAGCAATACACAGATATGAGAGACTTCAATTTCCAGAGAATTACAAGTATTATAATGTCCTCAATTATGGTGTAAATATTTCGTTTCTGGGTGTTGACTCTCTCCCACAGTGTTCATTTCTCCTAGAGGTTTGTAATTCTTTGTGTGTAGACTCATTTTTCTGTGAGTTCTGTGAGCCCTGGGCAGAAAAAAATGTGGCTATGGTACAGAAGAATCTAAGATTTCCTTCTGCCAGTGCCTCTGAGGGTTTCAATGGTCCTGGACCTGTTTTTGTGTTATTTCTTCGGTTTCCCTTCTTGGACCATGCAGGTAGGTAGATTTAAATCCTATCTGCCTCACCGTGGCCTACGGCCCAGACCTTTCACTGTTCCCCTTCCAGCAAAGCTCAGAAGAGGGGCACACTTCCCTGGCACTTCCAGCTGCTGGGCCACGGGCCACACCTCGGCTGCAGCCCTCAGGTCCTCAGGCTGGCATGCAGCCCAAACTCCCGCATCGACCACCTCTTACCACTTGGAATCTGTGTTCTTTCTTGACTTTTGACACAGAAGGCTTATGTTTCATTCATTCAAACTATGTTATGTAATAAAAAGATGGGGACTTATATTTTCTTTCCACAGTTTTAAAAAACAAACATTATACACTTGGTAAAGTATACGATTGTCTAACCACTATACACTTGAAATGAATACCAAATAATACTGAGTATAAACTGTAATTGTAAAATAAAAATAACCAAGTTTATAAAGTTTGATTTAAAAATAAAATAAAATATTGTGACTTAAGAACTTGGTTTCTGTTCTTTCATTATCTATGTACATACATCAGACACTCTCCCAGAGGCAAGTACTGTATCTTTAACTCTTCAGATGATTTCCACACAGCCTCCTGAGATAAAGGGTTTTACTGATGCTTTTATCATTTAACAAGCACAGGGCAAAACATGTATATACAGGCTGGGGCAAAAGTAGGTTTACAGTTGTGAGTACATGAAACGCAGAGTTTATTCTTGGGCTATTATTTTAATGCATTGTTTTCTACATGAATAACTGTAAATCTACTTTTGCCTCACTATGTATTTTAGACAGAAAACCACAGATAAGTGGTTAAGTTGGACTGTCAAAATATATCAGATTAAGTGAGGCTAGAGAAAAGAACTTTTCAAAGCCAGTCATTAAAAATTTCTTCCAGAAACCTTTTCTAGCAGGCTTAAAATACAGTTTTCTGCACTTGTGCTTTTTCAGAAACTCATCTGCTACCTAAAATGAGGTGCTCCATTGGTGATCTCCCTTACTATGCCTTCGAAGACGGGCAGATCACAGATGCCACAGGAGATGAGAGCTGGAGGAAACTTCAAAATCTAGTTTCTCCATTTGACAGATGGGAAAAATGAGGCTCAGTAAGGTGAAAAGAATGAAAGTATGAGAATCACACCGGTTTTATGGGCAAAAAGACAGGCTTGGATTGCTAGTGAACTTTAGTCAGAATTGGGCCAAAAGTGAAAGATCCTCACATGCTCAGACTTCCAAATGACAACGCACTGTTGTTCATAGCTTAACCTTGAGAATGAAATAATGGCCACCAGCCAGTGGAGCCGAAGGCCAGAGGAGGAAACGGTGTCACTCAATGCTGATGGAGCGAGTGCACCGCCAATAATACCTGCCCTCCGCCACGGGAGCAGTGGCAGTTCAGCACGGTTTGCCCCACAGCCTAAGTTTCAGTTAAACATTTTCAGCCACAGCTTGCTCGAGTTTTAATAAATAGGCAAGTCGATAATCTTTCTCCTGAGAATTTTATCTGTGACTAAAATGAATTTAAATAAGCACACTGTGTAATTGAACATTTTCACCAGAATATAAAAACATGCAGCAGCAAATAGCTAATCTCCCCCCACGGCCTGCACCCAACTCTTACCTGTTCTTCGCCTCTCCTGCCACCTCCATGTGGCCCCGTAAAGACGCCAGGCCGTGTTTTCAGTCAGGATCCATTTATGCCACGCACCTTCGGTCTCTGAAATCTGTGCTCACACATTCTCCAGCCTCAGATTTCCTACAGCTGATGGCAATGGGAAAATGAGAAAATATAAGGGCTCATTAGACAAACATAACATCCCATCACATGCAGTGATGAAAGTTCAATTAAATTTTAATTACAGGGGCCTCCGAGCAAAAATTTCACACAGAATTTGTTCCTATGTCAACTCTCTCCCACTGCCACAATCACAGGAAAAATCTCTACAACGTTTTGGGGTTTCTTCAGCCTCACTGAGCTATAATTGACAAATAAAACTGTAAGGTGTTTAAAGTGTACGTGACAATTTGATATACACAGACACTGTGAAAGTATTCCTCCCATCAAGTTAATAAACTTATCCATCGCCTCACATATTTACCTTTTCTGTTTTTTTGTTGTTGTTGTTGTTGAGAACATTTAGATACTATTTATTTAGCAAATTTCAAGCATATAATACTGTGCAATGTTATCAACTCCAGTCACCCTATTACGCATCAGATCAGATCCTTAGACCACATTCATCTTGTGACTGAAAGTTTATATCCCTTCAGCCACCTCTCATTCCCCTTTCCCGACTCTCCAACCCCCGTCAACTACTTTCTACGCTGTTTCAGTGAGCTTGACTTTTTAAAACATTTTTAGATTGCACATAAATGTGATTCTATGCAGTATTTATCTTTTCTATGAAAAACTTTTCTGTGAAAAATGCCACTGGAATTTTGATAGGGATTGCATTATATTTGCAGATTGCTTTGGGTAATATGGACATTTTAACAATATTAATTCTTCCAGTCTATGAGCACGAAATACCTTTCCATTTATTCACGTCTTTGCTTTCTTTCACCAGCGTCTTATTGATGTTTTCAGTGTACAGTTCTTTCACCTCCTTGGTAAAATTTATTCCTAAGTGTTTTATTCTTTTTGATGCAATTGTAGTAAATGGGATTGTTTTCTTAACTTCTCTTTTTATAGTTCATTGTTAGTATACAGAAATGCAACTTACTTTTCTGTATTGATTTTTGTATCTTGCAATTTGTTTATTGGTTTTAAGTTTTTTGGTGGTGCCTTTAAGGTTTTCCACGTATAAGATCATGTCCTTTACTTTTCAGGAAGAAGCTAGGAGCCAGGAGTTTCTTCATATTGTAAGGCCCTGTGCTGGGGGTGGGGTTTAGGACAAGAGCGGATCTCAGCCTTTCCTACCCATTTCGATGTGGGTATTTCTCATTCGTCCACCGTGTAGGAGTTGCTGGGTTCATTTCCGGATTTCTTTCAGAGGTAATTGCCTGTGTGTAGCTGCAAGTCAGTGTCTATGGAGAGGAGTTCAGGAGCCTCCTGTGTCAGGATGTTGGTCAGCCTCCCTCTCCTCTAAAAAGGTTTTGGTTTTTTTGTTTGATCGTTTTTTGTTTTGTTTTGTTTTAGTTCCCTGAGAATCTCTTTGTTTCCTGGGTCCTTCTCACAAAGGCTTTAGAAAGGCTGAAAGAGCCGACAGTCAACACGGGAGACGGGGCAAAGTCCTTATGAAGGGCACACTGACGCGGCAAAGTTGTTTAAGGGGAATGACCTTTTTCCATAAATGCTTTCTGCTGCCACATCTCTGGCCCTGCAGTGAGTGCTGAGATACAGTGGTGAAGACACAAACCTGGTCCCTAAGGTTTTGAATCTACTGACAATTGACTAAAACTAAATCTCCTGATGACAATAAATGCAGAGACATCTTTGTCAGACCTCTCTTGGGCAGCATGAACCTCCATCCATATGGCAAGGTCATCGGAATCATGAAAACAAATAGGAGACAGAAAAGGAGCCAAGAGAAAAAAAAGAAAGGAATAGTCCTAAGGGTAAGAAGAAGTAACGCAATGTCCTATCATGCAAAGAATGTGTTGTAAAGCGCAAGGGGGTGGGGGGGCACACTTGCAACTAAGGTGCAAGTGGTCAAGAGCAAGAGCTTTGGCGACAGATGGCCAGATTTGAGTCCAGTTCTGCTGTTTACCAACTGCATTAACCAGGGTGAAAATCTCGCTGGGTCCTAGCTTTAGCAGACGAATAACACCACTTCCCCTCATAGCAGTTTGTGAAGACTAAGTAAGTTAGTACCTGGCACAAAGTACGTCCCCAATTATAAGCTGGGGAATATCATGATAATGTCACTTGGCTCTGTGACCCTTTTATTAGTGCCTTGAACATGTGTAAAAGATCTTAAAGTTTGTATTTATAAGTGCCAAGTTAGTGTCATTATTCTTACCAAGAGACCAAAAGCAGTATTGTATCTGAAAGAGCATATAGAAAAGTAGCCTGCCTTACCCTCTTCATTCAGAGTAATACATGTTCCTTCCTGGACAGAAAGAGTTTGACAGATTAGGACACAGAGCTGCTGTCAGGAGTAAAAAAACAACCTTGTAATAAATCAGTTTTTAATTTGTGTTTCTGAAAAATTGGGACTCTGCCTTAAAATTCCCTGAAATTATTCACTAGTGAGGATGTGACTACAAGGGCGTAACGCCTTCCCTTGCCTCTGTGGCAGCAACTCTCCCAAACAAAGCAAGCGGAACTGTTCTCTGTGTTGGAGATGAGGGACTGGGCGACCTCGTCCTCCAATCTATAAACTGTGAAGGCTTCCCTTCAGGGGTGTCATTTTGTCACACTAAATCACGACTGTGGCTCCTCCAGCAGAAGCCTGTGCTGAATACGCCCAGGCTGCTTCTCCCACCCTACTATTTCCTCCTCTACTCAATCCATGTCCCTGCACGATGGCAATGAAAATAAAGTGGAAATCAAAAAGAATTTGGTGTCATGGATGGAGATTAATCAAACATAGTTGGGATTTTTTATTTTTCAATACTGTTGCCAAAGTCAGTAACAAGAAAAGACCAGATGATGAGTTCCGGGGAGAGGCAACTCACTGGGAAGACTGCAGAAATCTCAGCCAGGAGCCTGGAAGCCTCAGATGGTGACAGTGCCAAGGAAAGGACTGATTAATGAGAGAATATATAGAATCCTGTTCAGAAAAGCCAAGCTACCAAGAGCACAAAGAAAGACTGAGGGACAAAGAAAGAGGGCAGAGTCTCTAAGACTAGCACAGGCTGTGAGCCCAGGGAAATGCTATCAGTAAACATGAAAGACCTCTGAGGCCACGTGGCTGAACAGTTTTAACCTGGACCCAAAAAGGACAGCTTACTTGGAGGAAAGCAGAAGTAAGAGAGAGCAATGCATGAGCTGTGGGTATGTTGGATTGTTCCTTATTTACCCTGCATCTGTTCCCTCCTTCTTCCTTCCTAACAAAACTCTTGATCTTGCTAGCAAATACCTAAGGTTCCACCCCTTACAAAGTTTAACAGGTTGCCGAGACAAAGAAATATGGCCCAAATAAAAGAACAGATCAAAGCTCCAAAAATAGAACTAAGCAATGAAAAGATAGCCAACCTATCAGATGCAGAGTTCAAAACTCTGGTAATCAGGATGCTCATAGAAATGGTTGAGTATGGCTGCAAAATAAAGAAAAAAGTGAAGGCTATGAAAATTGAAATAAAGGAAAATGTACAGGGAACCAAATGAGGAGAGGCTTAGGAACTTCTAAGGATGTTGGACAACTTTAAACATTCCAACATCCGAATCATAGTGGTGCCAGAAGGAGAAGATAAAGAGCAAGAAATTGAAAATTTATTTGAAGAAATAATTAAGGAGAACTTTCCCAATCTGGCAAAGAAAATAGACTTCCAGGAAGTCCAGGAAGCTCAGAGTCCCAAAAAAGTTGGACCTAAAGAAGCATACACCAGGGCACACCATAATTGCATTACGCAAGATGAAAGATAAGGAGGGAATCTTAAAAGCAGCAAGAGAAAAGGAGACAGTTACATACAAAGGAGTTCCCTTAGACCACAGGTGGCAAACACAAGGCCTTCCACCTTGTTTTATCCAGCCTGGGCACCTTGTTTCTACCCGGCAACAGCACTGAGCTCCTTGACCCTAGTTAAGGAGTAGTTACATTTATATAGTCCTAAAATTACATTTGGCCCTTTGAAGGCTGATGTGGCCCCCAGTGAAAATGAGTTTGACACCCTTACCATGGACTGTCAGCTGATTTCTCAAAAGAAACTTTGCAGGCAAGAAGGGGCTAGAAAAAAGTATTCAAAGTCATGAAAGGCAAGGCCCTCCATCCAAGATTACTTTATCCAGCAAAGCTATCATTTAGAATGGAAGGGCAGATAAAGTGCTTCCTGGATAAGGTCAAGTTAAAGGAGTTCATCATCACCAAGCCCTTATTATATGAAATGTTAAAGGGACTTATCTAAGAAAAATAAAGTGATCAAAAATATGAACATTAAAATGACAACAAACTCACAACTATCAATAACTGAACCTAAAAAAAAGCAAAAATAAATACTAAGCAAACAACTAGAACAGGAACAGAATCACAGAAATGAAGATCACATCGAGGGTTATCAGCAAGGTGAGGGAGGAGAATGGGGGAAAAGGTACAGGGAATAAGCAGCATCAATGGTTGGTACAAAATAGATAGGGGGAGGTTAAGAATAGTATAGGAAACAGAGAAGCTAAAGAACTTACATGTATAACCTAAAAACTAAGGGGGGGATGCTGGTGGGAGGTGGGTACAGGGCAGAGGGGAATAAAGGGGGGAATGGGACAATTATAATAGCATAGTCAATAAAATATACTTTAAAGAAAGTCTTGATCTCTTTCCTTGAGTTTTCTCTTCACCTAAGAAACCTCAGAGAAACCCTCAGTTCCAAGGAGGGTCTTAGTTGTATAAATGAAATCTCATCCTCCTTTCCAAAGACTGGGAAATTGACCCATTGAGATCAGGGATAGGGTTCCTGGGGCTTCTGCAAAAGCTTTCCCTCGTCTCTGGAAGACATTCTGGATATTCTTCAAAAACTGTTCTTTAACCTGCATCCAAGTGCATATAACCTGGGAATGAAGTAACTTCACTAAGGACGGAGGAACAAAAGAATTACAAATATAGGGATCAAGGGCCATGAGATTTGGTCACTGAGAAGCTGTCCTATCTAGGACTTCCAAGTTCACGGACCAATTAAATCCTTATGGTTGAAACTAGTTTGATTTAGATGCTTTTGTCATATACATCCTAGAAGTGGAGGAGGACATGAAGGAAAAACTAAAAGCTTCAATTAGATGTAAGACAGAAAAATTATTGCAACCTGCAATAAATCATTATTCCAGCTCAGGCCTAGCTGATTTTGAAAGCCTATGCGTTCCCACTGTCATCTCTCATTGCCTCTCTGCAGTAAATAGAAAGAAGCACCTTTTAATTTTCTGCCTGAATAGGGTATGCCCTGGATCTCCACACCAGCTTATAAAATAGCTTTCTCTTGACAGAGGGCTGTGTATAAGAAGAAGGGAAAGAGGACTAATTGCAGAACCCAGTCTTGAAGGGAGAAACCCAGATTCTGTGGAGGTGGTGGGGCAGGCAGGAATTGCTGACCTCCTGCTGTTCTGTGGCTTTCCTGGGCCACTTTTCATCAGAGCGCAAATTCTGGCAGTAATGGAAAAGAAAGTGCTCGTAACTCCTACTCTCAAAGGCTTAGTAAAAATAAGATGGAGAAAATAAAATGCTACCAGTGAAGTCAAATATGTAGAGAAATGTCGTGCACTTTTCCAAAAAGAGCAAGGAAAGTTACACCCCTTAACTTCATTTGTTTTTATTTTCCCCCTATTTAAAGCAAGTGAAACAAGCATACATTTCCCCCTTGAAGTCATGGAAATTCGCTGTGAACATGACTTTTTATACATTAAGTAGTTTTTTCTTGGAAAATGTTTTATTAAATGTATAAATACTTTGTTTATCAACAAATACTTTGATAATTCAAAAGAACGCTCCATTGTCAGAAACTTAGTAACCTACGATGGAGTTAGCATAAGTAATAGTTGCCTAAGATAGTAATAAGTAGAAGGAGGAATGAGTATCTGTCCATTCCAGACTATGATTCCCTCCCTGCCCCATCTATTACTATTATTCCTTCCCACAAAGCCATTGGAGGAGGAAGATTCTGCGTCCTCTAGCTCCTGATAAGGAAGAGAGGAAGGGGGAAGAAGAGGAAAGTGAGGGCACTCTTACCTCTCCCATGATGAATCTCCCACCACTTCTGCTAACAGAGGGTCTACATGTTACCTCATGACCCATGATTCTCCATACAAAGGCTGCAATGGGTAGGTGAAGGCATAAGAAACATCATCCACCACAATTCCTTTGCTTCCCATCCATAATATTCATCTGGAAATTCTCAACCCTCATCACAGTCATCTATCATTTTACTCTGCTTTTGTGCTCAAGCAGTTGTCCGGTCTCACTGCAAATCTGTGATCTCAAACCTCAGTGGGCCCTCCATGCTGCCTGGCAATCCTGCTGTATTTCCCTAGGCAATTCATTTTCTCACTCTGCCAGACCATTATTCCCTTTTTTTCTTCTTAGACCTCCAACACCCACTTCCTCCTCATTCCCAGCCAATGGCTTTGCTTCTTATTTCAATGAGAAAGCAAATGCAAACAGCAAAAAATTCCATGACCTCCTATTATCAAAGTTAATGATTTTTCATCTGTATCAACGCTCGTTCATGTATCTAGCCAATCCCTTCCCTTGCACATAGGATCTCAACCCCGCTCATCTGCACTTAATTATGAAAGAGCTTCAAGGTGAGACTCCTGAAAATATATGCAAAATGTATATTAGAATTTTAAAAAACAATCTCATCAGGAACCACAGCATTTAGCCCCACTCTCCTAGGAGTCCTTGTAATAGCCCTTATTTATTGAGCCTTTAATATGGGCTAATAGTAGCATGAGATAAATTAATTCTCAATTCACTATTAAAAGTATTATTGAGATACTACCTATATCTCAAGTAGTAAAAGCAATGCTCAGATGCTCAGAGAGTGTAGATAGCTTACTGAGGGGTGTACAGGTCAAGTTGCAGAACTGGGGTTTCAGCCTAGACAGATGCTCAAGACCATTAGTCCAATGCTGCCTCTGTGTTGTCTAGATCCGACCACCAAGGAATGGAGAACTTAGAATAATGTTTCCTTCCCCTCATTTTATCTTTGGAAAATTAATACAAAAATCTATATACAAATTCTCTTAAAGAAAATGCTAGTTTACAGTAAAAATTATTCTAGTGAAACACAAGGCTGGGGAAGGTGAATGTCTTTCCTTCACACACAATTTAAATGATGCATTGCTTTCTACATTGTGCATCATTTAAAATAAACTATTATGAGATATTATGCAAATTAAAAGTTATCAGCCTTCTGTAAATAACAAAAAGCACTTCAAATATTGTATCGGTGATTTATAACTGCTTAAGGGATCAAAGAAGGTAATTTAGCCTTCTTTGAACTCTACATACTTGGACAATTAAAAAATTACTTAGTTTACATTCTAAAATGCCAAAATGTGAGTCACTATGATATATCCCGACTTCCTATACCTTGGCTGCTATTCCATCTCACTTCGTTATGTCTGTGGATCAAGAGACAAGCTCTCAGTACGCTCAGCTGCCTTGAAGCAAGCGAACAAGAATCCCTAGGGAGAGGTGCTTTTCAGTCTCTAGGCACCACTGACACCAACACCTGTAAAGTGCCAAATCTACCCCCAAATTTCTTAAACCTCCCAATAAACTTCCTTGCTCCCTTCCTGTACATCACGCTGCAGCTATTCTGAGCTTTGCCATTCTACAAAACCATTCTGGTTGATGCTAGACTTACGCTGCCTGTCAGGTCTGTCTCCTCCTTTCTTTGACCAATTCTCCATCCTTCAAATCTCCCCTCTGAGATGCTTTCCTTGAGCACCCTACCCCCACCCAGGATAGGTGGCATTCTATGGCTCTCCCAGCACCCTGTTTACTCTTACCTTAGCAACAAGCTATTGTTATGGCTTATTATCTGTCTCCCTTGCTAGACTCTACCATCCTTGAGACAAAAAACTGCATCTGCCTTGTTAAAAGTTGCATCTTTTCTTGTAGATTTGAACTTTATATGCAAATCACTGCCTCAATTTGAACATAGATAATAAACCAAAATTACTTATTGAAGGGATACATGCCTGTCCTCATTTATCATAGCCTCTATTTAGGGCTACATGCCTGTAGATGCATGTAGGAAAGAGGTGCATGGATGTGAGCAGTGCAGGGACACAGAGAAAAACTAGAGAGAGAACGAAAATCTTGCCTCCCCTCTGCATGAAGAAAGCATATTCCTCACATAAGGGATGGCCCCCAAAGATGATCCTTTCCTTCTTCATCTTTATTTCTATTCCTCCTCCCACACTACCACCTCGCTGGTTCTGACAACATTCCCTCCTCCTTCCCCTGACTCTGTTCTTGCCATACCCTCTAATCCCAACTCCCACTCATTCTCACAACCTGCTCTTCTTGCTACTGTCTTCTAATGACCACTTTCTTCTGATTCAAATAATTGTCTGTTTCTATTTTGATATTAAAAAAGAAATAATTTTGTAAATAAATACATGTACAGAACATGTCACACATTGATTTATGCCTTATCATATGAGGGGAGACCACCAAAAAAAAAACCCCAGAATTTATTTATAAAAAATTGTGTATTTATTCTTACATGTTTAAACTTCAGCCACCTTCAAAGTACTCTCCTCCATTTGATGCGATACACCTATTGAGACTCTTTTCCCACTGCTCAAAACAGTTTCTGAACTTGTCGATTTTGATGCCTTTTAGTGCTTCTGCCTTCTTGTTTGTTTCACCTCTTCCACATCAGCAAAAATGTTTCCCTTGGAGGACTTTCTTCATCCATGGAAACAAATAAACAAAGAATCCACTTGGGGCAAGATTGGCTGAATACGGAGGGAGGGGTATGGGGGTCATGCCATTTTGGGTCAAAAACTACTGAACACTTGGCATGGTGTGGGCAGATGTGTTCATAAATCATGCATCATGTAATAGGCAAACATGTTGAAGGAGTTTTCAAAAAAGATTAACTGAAGCCGAGTGTAGCCTCTCACAACAACACCAGCTGGTACACAGATACAGATGGGTCCCTACAATACTCACCTAGTGGGGGAAGTCTGTACTACAAGGAGCCTGCCCTCCAGAAGATAATTCCTCTTTTTTTTTTTTTTTGGTCCCCTCTCATACATACTGTATGTGTATATACAGTATATAAAATGTGTCCTAGATATGAGCAGTGTATCTCAACATACTGTTATACAGTAAAAGATCTGTAATAGACTTCTAGATATGGAAGAAATGGATTTATGATGGATCCTGAAACAACACTAAAAAAACTGCAGAAAATATATGAAACGAGTTTTCAAGACACCGAAGCTCAGACACTAAAGGCCAGCAAACCGTGACAGATAACAAACAAGTGAGGTCAGTGCTATGATTGCTCAGTTTACTGTCTTGAGAGAACTTCTAGACACAGGGAAAAGGAATCTGAGTGGAGCCTAGCAGGCTTCTTGAGTTTAAGAGAGAGAGTTGGGAGTCCAGGGAGATAAAGAAGACTAGAGTTTGGAGAATAAGAATGCTAGAGAGGAGGGAGCTTCACAGAGGAGTCTAAAAGCTCGCAGCCTGAACAGAGCACAGCTCCCACGTGTGTGAAAACTACCAGAAAAAGAACCACATGGAAGAATTAGAGGGAATGGTATCCGGCACTCATGCAGGACTAGGAATGGTGCCTATTTCCACCAACCAGGCTGTTACATCTCATAACTCACAAGAAAATGGTAGAGTACTTAGAAGGGTACTGCCTCTGAGTGGAAAATATTAGCAATAAACAAAATTCCAGCACTGCCTAAAAATATGAAAGGATCAAACTGCTACCAAGTAACCTGACTGTACCCCCAGAACAAAGCTCAAGAATATTCACAGGAAAACAAAAATATCCAGCATCGGTAAGGTACAATTCATTATGTCTGGCATCTAATCAAAATTTTGAAGGCATGAAAAAGAAACAGAAAAATATCATCCATAGTGAGTACTAGATAAATCAAGCAAATGAAACTGACCCAGAACTGACACAGATATTAGAACTAATAGACAAGAATATTAAATGGTTTTATAAGAGCATCCTTTATGTTTAAAAAGTAGAGATACAGAAGATATAAAAGATGATCCCAATTAAACTTCTAGAGATAAAAATTATGAGGTGTAATATGTCAGTTTTCTGTTGCTAGTGAACAAACTATAAAAAACCTGATATCTTAAAAAAAGAACGCTCATTTGTTGGTGCACAGTTCTATCGGTCAGAAGTCTAGGAGGCCTTGGCTGGGGTCTGTGATTGCAGTCTCAAATGGCTGACATCATGGCATTGGCTGGTCTGGATTCTCACCTGGAGGCTCTGAGAAAGAACTCGTTCCCAAGTTCACTCAGGTAATTGACAAAATTCAGTTACCTGTGGATATAGGGCTGAGGCCCCATTTCCTTGCTGTCTACCAGGGGGTCACTCAGGGAACCTCCAGGCAACTCTCAAGATTTTTTATATGCCCCCTTCTACCTTCAAGTCAGCAACAGTGCAGTGAATCCTTCATGTGCTTCAAATCTCTCTGGCTTCCTCTTCTGATCGCATCCTGAGGAAAACCACTTGTTTTAAAGGCTTATGAATTACATAGGCCCACTCGGCTAGTCTCTCTTTTGATTAACTCATAGTCAACTGACTAATAACCTGGACTACATGTGAAAAATTCCTTTTGCGATATTACGTAATTGGGAATGTGATATTTCGTCATATTCACAGTTTTGAGGATCAGGGCAAAATCTCTTGGGGGCCCATTTTATAATTCCCTATCATATGTGAGATGAAAAATACACTAGATAGGACTAAAACACAAGTGGCAAACACAAGGCCTGTGGGCCGAATCCGGCCCTCACCTTGTTTCATCTGGCCCGGCACTTTGTTCCTACCCGGCAGCAGCACCGAGCTCTCACTTAACTGTTGAGGAGTAGTTATATTCATACAGTCCTAAAATTACATTCAGCCCTTTGAAGCCAACTGTGAGGCTGATGAGGCCCCCACTGAAAATGAGTTTGACACCCATGGACTAAAGGAATATTAGATATTTTATTTATTTATTTTTTAATCTTCACCTGAGGACATTTTTTTTTCATTGCTTTTTAGAGAGAAGGGGAGAGGAAGGGAGAGAGAGAAACATCAATGTGAGAGAGAAGCATCCATCAGTTGCCTCCCATACGTACTGAGAACAAAGCCTCAACCTAGGCATGTGCCCCTCCCGGGAACTGAACTTACCACCCTTCAGTTACAGGACAACACTCCAACCAACTGAGCCACACCAGCCAGGGCAGGAATGTCAGATATTTCTAAAATATCAAAGATAAAATACAGAGAGAAATTTATATAACAATAAAAAAATCATTGGTGAGTTCTAGGAATAATTTCAAGGGATGAAGGGAATATTTGAAGGAATAGTGGCTCAAATTTTCCCAAAATTTATAAAAACTATAAACTCACAGTAGCAAGAAAATCAATGAATCTTGAGCACAAGAAACTTGAAGAAAACTACACCAAAGGACATCATCAGCAAATTGTTCTAAACTAATGATAAAAAGAAAACCTTAAAAGCAGACAGAGAAAAAAAAAGACACTATTTACAGAGATGAAGATGAGAGCAAAGTTCTCATTGCAAACATGCCAAGGAAAAGACAGTGGAGTCACATCTTTAAAACACGGGAGGTGGCTACGAGTGGGCGAGGCTACCGAGAATGACAAACCCAGCAAAGAGTACTTTAAAAAGCTAAGGCAATGGCACCCAAGTGGAGTAGTGAAGTAGTTCATAGCCTTCCAGAAATGACAAACACAGCGATTTGGGATTGAAAAGAGGCCACAGGAACTGCTGAGTTCAGAGCCATGTGAATAATACCCATCCAACCTGCTCCAGCAATGTGGATAGTTCATGTATCACTGCTTGTTTCCCCACTTAACTCATATCTGAATTATTATCTCCTAGATACGCATTTGACTGACAGAATTTAAATAGCATCCAAAAGCCCGACTGTAAGATTTTAGACAATATAATTAGCCTTCTAGCATTTGCAGCCAAGAAAGATACAAAGTTGCAAACAGATGTTGAACTAATCAATCTACTACATGTTCCATATCAATTAAATTATGTATTAAGAACTTTCTGAAGATATGTCAGCGTGACTACCCTTACATTCCCACATTCTCTGTAGCACGTATATAGTCTGGATTCTAATCCCCTGCCTTGAAGAACATCCTGCAATGTCTACCATGTAAACAAGTGTCTAATATTAATGAAATTAAACTGCAATTATTGAGTGGGTTCAAGATGGCAACTTTGGAGGATCCCAAACTCACCTCTTCCCATAGACACACCAAATCTACAGCTACAAATGGGACAATTTCCTCTGTGAGAAGCCCAGGAACTAGAAGAGTAATTCTTACATATTCAACAAATGAGAAAAAATCCACATCCAAATGAGTAGGAGAAGATGAGACACAATCTCACCATAAACCCACCCTTGGTATGGCAACCCATAACCAGAAGGGAACCCACAACTCTTAGCTTCTCCCTGAGGAACGAAAGGTTTGACCCCCACATCTGGCAAACCAATTGTCTTGGTAACTGAGACACAAACCCCCAGAGCATCTGGCTTTGAAAAGTAATGGGCTTGTGTGCACATGACCCACAAGGCTATAGTGAACTGAGAAACAGTTCTTAAGGTTCAGGAGGACTCCTCATGGCTGTACCCTATGTCCTGGCACAGAGGCAGCTGATTGAAATGCCCCAGTCTGTCTGTGACAGGGGCCTATTTATTTATCTTAAGCATCAGTTGGAGGGGCAGGCATCTAAATTAACACACATCTGAGACCCTGCTGAAATACTCTGCCAAGACCTCACAGGCCACAGGGCACCACCTTTGCACCGTCCCTCTGCCTTGCTCCAGGTCACAAGATCTCCCAGCAAGGAGTTTATGCATGCAGCTGGTGCCCGATTTCTGTGGCTGCCATGCAGGGAATGCCCCTTGACTGCCTGGTTCTGAGGGCCAGCAGGGCTGATATTCACAGATCCCCAAGGGCTGTAACAAATGGAGAAACAGTGCTTCACCAGCTACTCCAAGTGCACAGCACAGAAAGAGCAGACTGAAATGCACCCCTAATCTTTCTGTGAAAGAGGCCTATTTGGTTATCTTAAAACTTTGACCTGAGGGGCAAGTGGCTAATATAACACATAGGGAGAGGCCTACTGAAATACTCTCCAAAGACTGTAGAGGCCAGCAGGCCCTATCTTCATACTGCGTTTCTGCCTCACTTCAGCTCTGGGGTAACTTCAAAAAAGGAGTTTGTGCACAGTTCTAAAGCCCTAAGTTTTGCAGCTGCCTTCGGACACACTACACGACTGCTTGGCCCTGTTATGGGGGCTTAGGTTAACAGGTCCCACAGGACTGGAATAAACAAAGAGTTCTTCACCAGCTCCCCCACCCCCCCACAGTGGAGAGGTAGCCAATTAAGACGCCCAGTCTTTCTGTGAAAGAGGCCTATTAGCTTACCTTCTTTGCTGTGGCCTGAGGGACAGGCTTCTAATTAAACACATCTAGGTGCAGACTCTTGCACGGGTGCGGGGTGGCAGGGAACTAAGGAAGCCGCAGCTTTCCTTCTGGCCCTTGAGCCCTCCCAGCCGGGGCTGATTTCCAGCTGAGCACAAACCAGACCCACTTCCCACCCAACCCGCCACGCCCCCCGAGAGCCGGAGATCCTTGGGATTTCCTCGTGATTCCGCAGGCACACATCGATCGGCACTGTCCAGGCCCCAGAGTATGTTACAGGCACCTGCCCACCAGGCTTCACAGCTCAGTGCTAGCAGGAAAATTGCAAAGTCAAACCGAAACAAACTAACAAGCAAGCAAACAAACAAAAACGGTAGGAGGCAAAACCAAATTTTGAAGCCACAGATCTCTGACAGTGGTGTCCTTTCTACCACTGCCCCAAAATAGTAAAACATAAATTTAAAAATAATAAATATTTATTAAGCCCCTATGTGCCACAGTGACTGTTTCACACACTTGAAATATAGCAGTGAACAAATTAGACAAATTCCCTGGTCTTCTGGATTTTTCAGTTCTCATGGGGACAAAAAGAAAACATCAATAAACAAGTAGTTGTGACATAATATTGAAACTTCCCTGATGAAAAATTAAGAAGGCAATAGGACAGAACAAGATGAGGACTGTTCAGCTATTTCAGATGGGACGGTCAGATAGGACTCTTCGAGTAGGTGATATTTGAATGGAGATCTGAATGGAGTGAGGGAATGAGCCATGCAGCTAGCAGAAGTGAAGAACAGCAGGCCAAAGACCTTAAGTTTTGAATATCAGTGGCAAGCTTGAAGAGGAATAAGGCAGTCAGTATGGTGGACCATAGGGAGTGAAGGTGAGAGTGGGGGAGTTGGAGGCGTATCCAGAGGATGCCCAGCCCTCATTGTGCCTCCGAAACTTTTAAAAATCACATATATCCGCATCAAAATGGTACCCAAGCACCAGCAGTTTTTCTATACTCCCCAGGTGATTCAAATGTGCAGACATGTTTGAAAACCACTGAGGTGGAGCCTTGGATCAAGCGTGGGGGGAAGGTGTGGTGGGTTGAGCAGGGAAATGAAATCACCTGATTTCCATTTTAAGACGATCGCTCTGGCTGCTGAGTGGCACAAGATAGTAAGGTAAAGGGGCAAGAGCAGAGATGGGGAGCACCCACGAGAGGCCTTTGTAGCAGTCCTGATGGAAAAGATTATGGTGACCAGGTGGTGAGGATGGAAGTGGTGAGAAAAGACCAAATTTGTGATGTGCCGGCAACAAAAGTTGTTTGTTGATTGGGGGTGAGATGTGAAAGAAAGAAGACTCGGTGATGACTCCAAAGTCCAGGGCCTGAGGGACCAAACGCGTGGTGTTAGTGAGCCAGGGTCCATCAGTGGGGGGATAGGAAGAAAGGAGTCAGTTCTGGGGGAGAAATCGAGAGTTTATGTAAAAATAATCATTTAAATAGCGTTATCAATACTTTTCTACATCTTTGCCTTCTTCCTTTTTTATTTCACTTTCATTTGGCCATATCCTAACTCCCACTCTATCTAAGCTACAAATTATATCTCATCTTTTTTAGAATCCAAAGCTCAAAATGCCTCCATGCAGTGATATTATATCACTATAAAGTAACGTACCTATACAGGTATTCTAAAGATCTGAGGAAAGACACAAATGACTATGCCTACAACTCTTGGAAATGATATTACAAGCATATTCACAAGGAAAGTTTTAGCTTTTCAAAATATACCCCTGGATGTAAGTTGGAAGTTAAAATTTGGTTCAGCCTGATTCCTAAGGGGAGGGTCCTGAAGCTTTGAAGGGTAGGCCAACTGAACCACTCTACTTTATTAGCGTTCTTGAAAAAACAAAACAAAACATGACTAGGTAACAGATTTTGCAAACAATCAGATGCATTTCTTTATTTGCCAATTATAAGCAAGGCTCATGAGATTTTCTTTAATTATATTTTAAAATTTTAAATATCTCCACTAATTAGAGAAGAGTTTTGAATATCCCTATTTTTAAGAGAAGAATGGAACTTCTGACCCCTCTGCTCATTTTAACATAAGGTTTTATCACATTTCTAAAAGGCAATATTGAATGTTTAAGTCGTTCTAATGGCTAATTTCCACTCTAGAATTAATTTGCCATGTCTATTTGAAAATGCTCTTCACTTTGCAAAACACGTTAGAATAGCTTTCTTTTCCTCAATTCCAAGATGGCATTGGATTACAACTGCTTTGTCATTACACATGTCTTTTTAAAGAAGTTATACTGTTTAAGTCAGGAGAAAAATATTATATTTTTCATATTTTCTAATCAAAACAAAATAATTCACAGCTAAGAATACAAGAAAGACTTTAAAGGTAATCTTTAAAACAATAAAATTTCAAAATGAAATTAATATTAAAATCATTTTATAGATAGATAGCTTATAGGTCAGCTAGCTATAAGCATCACTTTTCATGTACTAAGATGATGCCAACCAAACTTTCCTATTAAACAGTAAAAGTTAGAGATATCAGAGTCAATGTATCAGACTAAATTATTTCAGAATAAAGGTAAAGACTCATCACTCTGGGTTTTTAACTTGATGGTAGAATCTGGGGGGGAAATAAACGAAGTGTCATAACAATGCTACCGATAAGAGTTTGCTTATATGTACTAAAAGGTGATGAAATGAAAGAGGTTCTTGATATATTAAAAAAAGGATTGCATGTGTATAGAAATGGGGAGAAGTCTACCTTAGAAAAATTCAGACGTGAGGACACTGGGGCAACAAGTAGGCTTCAAGAGCAGAGAATGTCAAAGAGGAACATATAAACTCCTCTTGACTCAGGGGAAAAAAGATCAGAAATATATTTTCCCTTAATGATAGTGAACTTCTGAAGAGGATTTTGCTTGCCAGAAAAATTGAAGGCAAGGAAAAAGATTTCAAAGTGAAGATAATTTCCCAACAATATTATATGGGTTCGACTCATCCCATATGTAGCAACATTTTCTGGATGACAAGACTTCATCTCATGCTAATAAATTTACCACTTTATTTAGCTGCTAAGTGCCTTTGCTCTTAGTTGTTTCAAATACTTTTGAAGCCCTGCTCAATTATATATGTTGTAAAAACAATTGTTAATATAAAAAATTAATGATATTTATAAAATTATATTGGTATACATTGAGAGATCATTTTTTATAAAAATGTAATAAGTTACTAGACTTCCCTTGTACATACATTTATTTCAAACATGTTAAGACACAATTTATCTTTTTTAAACTTTATATTTCACTTACGATTGACATTCAATATTGTGTCAGTTTCGGGTGTACAGTATAGTGGTTAGACATTTATACAACTTACAAAGGGACACAGCCCTGGCTGGTGTAGCTCAGTGGATTGAGCGCAGGCCTGCAAACCAAAGTGACGCTCCCAATAAGTCTGGTACCCACATGACACCCATCCATAGTTATTAGATATTATTGACTATATTCCTTATGCTCTACTTTAGTGGTATTAAGGCAATATTAACTTGATCATCTATGTAGGTAGTAGAATTTATATTTTATATTTGAATCTATTTTTTTAATTTCTCACTTTTATTGAGATACAGTTGATGTATAACAATGTATTAGTTTAAGGCGTACAACATAATAATTTGATATATACATATGTTGTGAAATGATTACCACAATAACTTTCGTTAACATACATCACCTCACATAATTCCAAATCCCCTCACAAAACAGAGTAACATAACAAAAGGGGTGGGCGAGGAGGTGGGAAGGAGGGAGAGAGTGAGGAGAGAGAGAATATCTATGCAAAGGAATCTTCCCCAAACAAGGGGGTTTGGGGGTCTTTCATCCCCACTCTTTCCCCTTCCCCAACAGTCAGTGGTTGGTGTTAGGAAAGCAGCAGAGGCAGGGGAGATCAGTGAGCAGGGGCACCTTGAAGCAGCCCACCAGGGGTCGCACCCAGAGGGAGCAATCGCACTCTGAATGGAACCGAAACACCACCAGAGCCTGCAGGGCTCCCAGGGCTCTCATTAGGGAGTGTGAGCTGGGGGCTCTGGGAACTCAGGGGGGGCTGTGGTAGGATGGGAGGTGAGGCAGGAAGGGGGTGATTTCAACCATCTCACTCAAAGCTCTCAGAATCTTCCACTAAATCCCTTCCAGATGAATAAAACTGCACCCTGAGATAAACCCCTAGGGATGGACTCCAAGAGAACAGGCGTGCTGGGAATGAAGGAGACAGAAATTTCAACTATTCATGAAGGAGGAACTGAGGTGATTTCACAAAGAGGCCATCTTTTTAAATGCCTGGCAACAGCCAGGAGGCTGGGAAAACTTTCCTGGCCCACTCCTGCCCTCTACAAAGGAACTTTACAAAGCAAGGAAAGCTCATCACGTTTTGCCACAAGTAACAAAAGAAGATCGTATGGAGCTCCATGCAAATACATGAAAAAAGGGAAAATGGTCCCAGTCACACACTGACACAGTTACCACACAACAAAAAAAAGTATCTGTGTGTGTGTGTGTGTATATATGATTGTATGTATATACAGTCATCAAGCAACTGACAATTTTAATCTAATATTTCAAAATGAGATAAAATAAATTAAGAAAATGAGAGAGCTATGAAGGAATAGCATAACTGAAGTATAGAGCACTCACAAATAGTACAACTAAAACAGTGTGAAAACAAAGCTGACAGAGCTCATGGGCTGCCAAACAGAAGGAGAGAGCAGGGAAACGGCAGAG
The DNA here is from genome assembly GCA_039655065.1 of Glossophaga mutica. NCBI lineage: Eukaryota > Metazoa > Chordata > Mammalia > Chiroptera > Phyllostomidae > Glossophaga > Glossophaga mutica. The sequence goes on from CM077306.1 coordinate 149,386,540, forward strand.
GGAGACCCTGGAGACGAATGCCACAGACATCTCCATTTATAACCTGGTTCTCACTTAGAGAATAATAGGGCCAAGTTCTCAGGCTAATTAAACCTCTGTGGCTCTGTATTGGCTTTGCTCCCCCCACCCCCTGCCCACCCCGTGCCTTTGTTTATCCCCCACTATGGCATTTAGAACCTCTTCTGCACCACTCCTGAGATTTCCCTTCTTAGTTTCATCTGCTCTCCCTGATGCTCTCTGAGCCATTCTTTATGCCTCTGTCTAATATTATTACTTTTACCGACATGGTGTCCAAACCCTTTAAAGAATGAAAAGTCTTAACCTTGACATCCTGTTCCCTTGAAACCCTGCACCCCAACCGCAAACAGTAATTCAGACTTTGACTACAGAAGTGACACTTGGCAATTGGTGACAGTTTCTCTTGGCAAATATTGGTAGGATAAATGGAGTAAATGAGGGCTGGAGGGTGTCAACTTCCTAGCAGATGATGTGGCTTTAAAAATGAGGGTCAGAAAAGTTCTCTTTCACGTGTGTTGAGTTGACCTTAACTAAATGATAATTGGAGTAATTAAAGTGTAAATATCATGTATAACATATTTATGTTTGTGCTGCTGTGTCAACGACATAGAGAGAGTTGTGGCATTATGAAGTGTGCCAGTAATTCCAGAGGGAAGCATTGTCTCCTGAAATCTCCTCTTTCTATTTCTGTACACTACCCCAACAGCCTGGCTCTCACAGGCAGAATATTCCATTACCAAACCAAAAATGTAGTACCAAGCTAAAAAGGCTAAGAGAAGTTATTGGTAAACACACACACACACACACACACACACACACACACACACTCTCCAGCCCTGGCCTGAGTGGCTCAGGTGATTGGAGCTTCAACCTATAAACTGAAAGATCGGGGGGTTTGATTCCCAGTCAAGGCACCTGCCTAGGTCGCGGGTTTGGTCCCTGGTTAGGGCACCATATGAGGCAACCAACTGATGTTTCTCTCCCTCTCTATCTCCCTCTCTTTCTCTCTCTCTAAATCAATAAGCATGTCCTCAGGTGAGGAGATACATACATACATATATACATATACATATATATATAATCAGCAAATACGGAATAATGCCATTATCCTTTTAAAGTAATAAACATCTTTGATTTTGTAAACCAAACTATACAAATCATAATTTCCCTACTTCTTTCTGCTCTATCCTCTATTTTATAAGTTTTAGTCTGAAGTTTTTCCTTAGTTAGGGATATTAAGACTACCCTGATGTTTGGAAAGCTGTGGTGATTTAGTAAGCACATAAATCTAAGCTTAATATAAACCAAGAGTGTCTAAAGCATTATGGATTTTATTCTTGGATGACAGCATGTCCTCCCAAACACCTCCCTGCCACCAAGCAAAGGAGAGCCTGACCTGTGTGGATTAAAGATGGTGATGCTGAGCTTCCAACTTTGCCCATAAAAATCTGAGTGAAGTTCAGGTAACATGATGCAACACTGATAAAATTAGATGGCACTTCAGATCACAATGCAGAGGTTGAGCAAGACACTCAAGATACTCTGCACAGGTTGCAATAGTACTGGATGCAGATATAACATACACGCAAGGAGAAACCTACTGATTTTAATTTAGTGGAATAAATAATTCTGAGAAAGGAAGCAGAATCCAAACCAGACAATGGCTCAGTTAGTTGGAGGAGGGGAACAAGTACAATCAGGGTGATTTTATATAGTTCATTTTTTTATATATAAACAAATTCTGATGTGTGAGAATGTCAGTGCTGACAGGCTGTTTCTATAGTAATAGCCCAATAGCTTGGAGACCTCCTGGGGAAATTATTTCTCTCAGCTCTATCTGGTGATACGTGAAACGAATCACCTCCAAAATAAAACACTGAGAACAGCACAGAATGTAACAGCAGAGAGAAGAAATGTGTTATACACGTATATGCTTACCACCTGAACCTAAGGAAGAACTAGAAAATTGAGCATATCTTTTCACAGCAACTTTTGTCCACTGATTTGAACAGAAGATGAAAAACAAATGTCCTCTCTTCCTTTTTCTGCTGTGAGTGAATTTGAGACAAGGACAAATACTCTCAACAAGAGCAGAGAAGAGAAAGCTATTGTATGTAATAGGTGAATAATTACAAAAAGCGTTTTCCTTCTCTTAGGTTCCCCTTCTAGGTTAGAGCTTGAAGTGATTTTGTTTGTTCAGAGCTCTTTTTTTTTGTAAAGTTTAATAATTATTTTAAGGAGAATAACTTCTAAATCTAATATAAATTAATAGAGACATTATTAATATATAATATCCCCCATTGTCACTTAAATTAACTGCATTCCATTTGGGTCCTTCAGTTTAATTAAACCAGAACGCTGTTAGCAGCAAAGCTTTCCTCGAATCATGGTGTGGGCAGTACTCTGCCCGACTGCCACAGCTGCAGGTGAAGGCCAAGGGCACACCCCTCCACCAAAAGATGGCTTGTTTTGTGTTTAAATCTGATTAAACCCAATTCCTGTTTCCATCTGCCTGAAACACTCAGAATTTCCAGGATAATCACACTGTTTTGAACTCAAGAGGAAGCCTAGAGACAGTGCAGAGTTGGGGGTAAAGTGGGGACATTGTTTTCTTTTAAATCAGAATCAGGAATTTCTGCTTTTCCAATAACCTGGTGAATGAGATGATGTCTAGTACAGATTTCCTAGTGGTAAGGTTATATAGCAGGGACACAAGAAGTCTTTGATAGAAATGATTTAGACAACACGAGGTATAAATGTAAGCTTGCATCTGATGACGTGACAATAAACCACAAGCAGTATAGAAAAATCACAAAAAAAGCCATTTTAATTACTTTGAAAATGCAAACGTGGTCATTATCAGTGGCAGAAAAGATTTTGTTCTGTCTGGGAGAGAAGGGGGAGAAGGAAATGAGGGACCACTTTAGCCAACACACTGCACTTTTTTTTCTTTTCTTTTCTTTTCTTTTTCTTTTTTTTTTTTTTGCTCCTGAACAGAATACACATGAATATGTTAACAGCATGGGAGCAAGCTAACAATGTCATTATCCACAGGAGTGTGGAAAGTATGTGAAAACTCTTCAAGTCACTGAGGAAATGCAGGTTAGTACAAGATTACAAATCACTCTGGCTTCCCCAACACCCAGAGCATAAGCATCTTTGCACTAATTATCAAGGCAAAGAAATATAGCCCTGATATCAAGTAGAAGCTATACATACAAACTCAAAATAAGATTCACAGGAAGGAGTTCATGGCAACAGTTTAGCCTGTCACAAAGTAGGAAACCCAGCTACTGCCTCCTTGCATGTAAGCCACGAGACAAGAAAATCAAACTAAATAGATTTTATAAAATTCCCAAATGAAAGCTTGTATTCCTTTCTTTGGGAAAGGCAGAGAACTAAGCCATTGAGTTTATTTATCCCTAACTAAGCCAGCATCCAAAATTCAGTACAACGCAGGATATTTCTCCTACCACCCTTTGCTCACAGATTTCCATAAACTCAATTAAGCTTATGGGTGGAAGGGGCCTCGGAGGTCATGAAGCCCAACCTCCCACCCAATCCTCCCACAACCAGGAGATTACCCAGCCTGTGTTCAAAAACCTCCACTGGGTGAGCTTACCACTCTTTAAGGCAGCTGCTTCCACTGATCAAGAGCAACAGTTATTAGAATGTTGTAATATTAGGCTGAGATATGCCTCCCGATAATTTCCACCCACTGGTCCTAGTTTTGTCCTCAGAAGGATTTCAGAGCCAACCCCTCCTCATCACCATGACAACTCTTCAAATATTTGAAGGCCATGAGAGCTGTCTGCACCCAGGCTACACAATCCCAGTTTTCACATCTCTTCATTTAGAGATAGACCCTGTGTTCCCCTAGGACACTCTCTTTCACTGTCTCCTATGTGGTCAACATCCATATTAAAATACACTGGCCAGAATATGAGAATAAAACTTCTGTTCACCCTCCCTAGTATTGCCTGCCATCAAGAACACAGGTGGTTCTACTCAACCATGACATCCCAGGAATAGAAGTTCTTTATAGCAAACATTACATTGTAAGACTGACTTCAATTTAGTTCAAAAAATGTTTTCAAGCAGTTATGATAGGAAAAATTAGACAAATTCACAAATGAACTATAAAACAATATTAAAAGAATCAAGTATCCTAAAAGACATGAAAGATGACTAGAGACGTAGGAAGAAGGTGGATGGGAGGAAATCTCAAAGGAAAGGTAAGGTTCTAGTAAGCAGAGAAACATGTTGAGGGAGTGAGGGGCTTCAAGAGAAGGTAGACAACTGAAAACAGGACTAAAGAAAGAAAAGGGTAGGATGCCTCCAGAAAAATGACAGCTCAATTAGACCAAAGTACGCAAGGCAAGAAGGGAAGGAATGGAATAGGATAAAGGTCCAAAATCCAGCTGAAGAAGCTGAATGCGTTTAAACAAATGTTTACCAATTGTTCTAATTATATAATTTAAATGACCTCATCATGGCTCATGGCTGATGACTCTTATTTCCATACTCTTTGTGTTATCAACTAGAACTGGGCCACACAAAATCTGGAGGTAGAGCATATATGAATATTTACACAAACAGCTAACATATTTTACTTTATTTAGTACAATCCACAGGCCAGGCACTGTACTTTACATGAATGAACACATTTAATACTTATAATGTCTATATGAAGTAGGAATTATTATTTTTCTCCTTACTTGCCCAAGATCCCATAGTGAATAAGTGGTAGAGCTAAGATACGAAGCTAGATTCTAGTTCTATTTGCTGTACCATGCTGCCTCACATTATATATGCAGCTACTTATTCTAATAACTGGTTTATGGCCTAACTAATTCAGGCTTTTTCAAAGTTGTTTTTAGCCCACAGGGTGAGCTAACACAACTTTTTTGGTTTATATCTATCTGTTCATAGAACTCCCGGAACTTACCCTATTCTGGATACTAATTAAGGGGGCCATTTAGCAGACTGAATCCCAGGAACTCTGAATCATCATGGGAAACAAGTCATTCCTCTATGGCCAACTGAAGGACAACTTGCCTGTGGTAAAAAATATCTATAGATCATACGCAATTCCCCTCATGCCTCCTTTAAAGCAGCTTCCTTAATTAAGGGTAGACTAATCTCTCCTAGCCTCCGCCCCCTCCCTGCGTCCAGGATGGCTCACAGCTGAACAACTCCAGACAGATAAAAATGCAACCTGCTGTTAAAATCCCTAAGAAAGAAAATTCCACAGCCACCCCCAAGGTAACAAATCCCCCTCCCTGGCCACTTAAAGCCACGCCTATTCATCACAGGAAAATGTTTATTTACATACTCCCAGTGAAACTGCTTTGTCCTAATATCCTCAGAGGCCCTCAGGTCCCAGAAAACCTGCTTTGTTTTGTGGCAGCTGGCACCAGTTTGGAATCTGGTATCACTTCATTAGGACTCGACTTGTTTTCCATCCTCTACCACCAAGGAAACGTGCTGGTTAGCAGACAGAGCAATGGGGACTCAGGGAAATTTGTCTCTCCAGAGGGACCTCTTCTGATCACTGAACAAACCCTCAGGCCGATGTGCAGATCTCATGTGCACAACCCAGGGAGGCTTGCCCTTTCTCAGTAAATCCTGTACCTTTCTCTCCATGTCAGTTGAGCTTTCTGCTCTGAATGTCTGACCCATCTTTTAGGGTGGGGGGTGGTCACTACTCTTCTAGTGCTCAGAAACTTGCAGAGGGCTGGGCTACTAGCCTTGGCTAAGACTGACCCGAAGTCTGAATTTTTAAGAAGTGTCAGTACTCTTGTCATGCACACTCTTGCCCAGGTCCTTCAGGTAATAGCTAGACCCACCACCTCCTCCTCCGGGTCAGCAAGGATAGGAGCAGAGAACATAGTCACCCACCCTGCATGTTATGCTTTTACCTATGAATTCTCCTCGTATTGTTAGATCTGGAAGGCAAGTATCCCGACACTAATGACTCCACCCAGAAGATTAGAGTCTCAAATCACCAGCTCCTCCTGACTCCAACCAGCCCTTGGCTGTTAGTCAATTCATAAAATAGAAGGATGCTTTCATTGCTCTATCCTTCATGCATTTGTCTAAACAAACACTTATTAAGCATCAGCCAGGCGTGCCCCAGGCACAAAGAGGAGTTAAGTCACTACCCGTATCTTCCAGGTGCTCGCAGTCTAGTGGGACAGACTGATTATGATCTAAATTACTAATTGAGAGTGTTGTAAGCCCTATACCTGCTGTGATGCGTTCATATGCTGTGAGTCATACACAGCAAGAAGCAAATAACTGCCTGGAGAAGTTGGAGGATGTGGAAGTTAATCTGACCCATAAGAGTGGGTAGTAGTATGCCTGCAAGAGAATCATATAGAATAATCTTGTCAAAGAAAGCACCTGAACAAGACATTAATATATAAAAATATGTATATGCAATACTTAGAGAAGAAAATGGGTGGGTAAGCCTGAGGGGAGGAGGAGGAGAGGGCCAGAGAGAGTAACTTGAAAAACAGTGCGATTCAACTGTAAAGACCTTTCGAAGGAATTTGATTTCATTCAGTGGGCAAGGGGGATCCAGAAGAGCCAGTGGTTCTCCCCTGTGTGTTAGAAAAGTCGGCATGGAGGAGGGTATGAAAGACCTAAGTACTGAAAGCACAATAATTAGTCAGGAGACCACTCTAATAATCCAGATATCTTTGCCCTGTTCTGCTGATCGACACACAGAGCAGAGGTCACGGAGAGAATGTGACAGCTGCTGTCAGAGACAGGAAGGCATGTCGTGAGAGAGAGGGATCAGGCCCCTTCTCTGAAGTCTCTGAAGGTAGGACAAGGCTCCGTGGGAGAGTGAGATTTCACCTTGAGAGAGGGGATGGGTAAGGTTTGTCACCGAGGATGAGAAGTGCTTACAAATGGTGCCATGCTTTAGAACTGGAAGTACGGATGACTATCTCATGTTCCCCTTAAGACTATTTAGAATCTCATATCATGCTAAGGACATAGCAAAAATGCACACTATGATCCAATTACTGTGTATGAGAAATTCATTATATTTTTTATCTTTATTTTTGGTTAAGGGACAACACGATGATTTGTGGCCAGAATAAATTACTGCTGAGTGTTACCAACATCCTTTGCAGGCAAAAAGGAGCCAGCAAAGCAAATATTTACTAAACTCCTTTTATGTGCCAGGGCCAAAGCCATAGCAAAGATCAGCTTTTATTTTGAAGGCTCTATTTCTAGCTTGCCAGAATAGCTACCATTATTCATTACCTGCTTGGTGTCAGACTTTATATTGGCTGCCTTGTTATATAATCTTAACCCACACAAACACCATACAAAGTAAGTATTATTCCAATTATAAGATATTGAAATGGAAGGAAGTACAGAGGATAAGTAACTTATCTAAAGTCATAGTGCTGGAGGATGACAGAGATGGGATTAGCTTCCAAAGCCATCTACCTCCCAAGTCCCACTACTTGCCCCGAAGCTGCCTGCCACCTTGGGGCAGACAGGCTACCCGGAACACTGGGTCACCCCATCTTCTGTCACCCCAGGGTGACAGAAGCTGAAGCTGGCAGAAACAACAGATGCAGGGTGTGGCTCTGGGCAACACCGTGTTTTCATTCACTTTTTCTAAGTGAAGCTGCTTTCATGTCAGTATATTTCCAACCACCTTTTCAGCCACAAAGAAGAATGGGTCACACACCCCAGGAGGCCAAAGTGACTCACTTTCCAGTTCTGCCTCGAGAGCCTCCTTCTTTGGGGGAATAACCCAGGTCACCATCCCCCAAAGTGTGTTTGGGAAAACATGAGACTCCTGAAAAGTAATTAAAAAAAAAAAAGTAAAAACCTCCTTCAGTTTTTGAACTGTGTAATTCCACAGTTCAAAAACTCACTTGACCACAGTCTTTTTTCCATGTAACACCTAGCACCCTGCAGAACTGACAGCTCACAGAAAACACGGTGCCTCGGGGTAAGGGCCCCCCCCACACCACACCTCCCCCAAGACAACCCTAATATCGAGATATGGATTAGCCTCTCAGATAATGATTCAACCCCAGCCATCGGCAGTCAGTATAGATGCAAAGCAATAAAAAGAGGCCACTTACAGACTGACTGGGTGAGTCATCACCTCCTTTGAGCTTCAGCTTCCTCACCTATGAGACGGAGAAAACAAGGCAGCCCAGCCTTGGGGACGAACGGAATGACGCATTGTGTGGGTTTAATATAACTGTCTGACCCGTAATAAGACTTGAGGAATGTCAGCTGCTACTTTTTAAAATCATATTAAATGCTGGAGGTAAAACAATGTAAGACTTGTGAAAATACTTTATAAACTCAATAATACTGTATTTTTCAGACTATAAGATGCACCCCTCACCCAGTTTGGGAGGAATAGTGGTTGTCAATGCTATCGTTGAGTTCTGTTTATGTTTACATTGGTGAAATGTTATGTATGTTATTAAATATTTTACCATATTTTTTGCTTCAAATTTTTTTTCCTATTTTCCTCCTCTAAAACTTAGGTGCATCTTATGGCCCGAAAAATATGGTATATATAAATATCAATTATTAGTTGTTGTGGTTGTTATCAGAGACTTCCTATTCTTTGTAAAATGCTGCAATTCAGTTAAATCCTCTGTGTCTACAGAAAATACCCAGTTGAACACTGATTACTCAGCTCCTTATGGCTTCCTTGCTCACCGAGCCCTGACCCTCAATGGAAAGAAACAAGAAATTCTCCTTTCCACCCCCTCTATGAATGGAAATTACTTTTCAAGGGACCACATTCCTCTGGAGTGAAAAGTAAGACAGAGAAATCACTTGGATTGGGGTCTTTGCAATCCATAAAGTATAAGTAAGAGAACAAAGAACATTTAGCCAGATTGTAAGAACGTTTTAATATAGTAATCCAGAAGAATCTTTAGAATCTTTTGTTCAGGTAGTCAATTTCTAGCTAACTGATCATATACTGGAATTTCAAAATCATGGGAAAACAGATCCGAAAGCTAGTCCAGGTGTGACCATTCTGCAGCGTGCAGCCAGGCAGCTTCTGGGTGCAGCTGCTGAGCCCTTGTTTCCTTCTGCATCAGTCTCTGGTGAACAGGTTTCCTACGCAAACAGGAGCTCGGTGAATGCTTCCTTATTCATGCATCTTATTTATGTGGATCGAGGATATGGGTGGCACCCTCACATGCAAGTTGGGGCCCAGCAGGTTGGGATCCAGATGCCAGGAAGACTTTAGGATCCTTCCCAAAAAAGCTAACTGCTTATTGAAATGCACAGATTGTGCTGGAAGAAACTGTCCTAATACACACCTGTGAGCTGTGGGCATACGGTACGCGAGTACCACCCAGCAGTCGGATCATCTCCCAGTCCTGTGTGCCAAGCATGAACACAGAAACAGGAGCCCTTACTCAGTCCTGCTCCTACACCTCTTCTCTCTCTCCTTGTCCTCTCTGCTCTCCTCCTCCTTCCTGACTCTCTTCCTCCTTTCCCCCTCAAAGAAAAGGCCTTACCTGTGATAACCCTTTCCACCTTTACAAGGCAGTTTTACAGTTGCCCCTGACACATAAACTTGACGGCTCAAGCACTCACTATGTGCCCTTGGGCAAGGCTGGCTGACTTTTCTGAAAACTGTAAAGTGTAGGTAAGAATACCACCCCCCTCAAAGAATTGTTGGGAAGATTTAATGATCTAATGTATGACAGCATATTCCACTGCCACCTGCGCGGAGAAAGTACTCATTAAATAGCAGCTGTTACTATTGGCCCTTCTGAGTTAGCAGTCTTTTACATAAGAGGAAGCTAAAAATAAAGGGAGGGTGGGATTGCCCAAGGCCCTTCAATTAATGAGAACCGCAACTAGAGTTTGAATGCAGGACACTCAACTCCCTGACCACTTGTCAGCACCCTGCTCTGTGGCCCTTTTGTCTGATCTTTTGACTTATCCTCCACACAGCCCAAGAACTGTGTTTCTTTGTAACAGAGTGATTCTGCTATGATATCTGCTTTGTTTTCTCACTCTGGTGGCACAGAACTGATCTTATTCCCACCATTCTACAGAGGCCAGGAAATGATGGTCTGACTCGGCTAATTTACACAATAGCTTAAGCTACATAAGAATATGTACATATGTATTCATGCATGTATGTATCTGTAGATGTGAATGTTAAACTGGCATTTTTTTTGTCTAAGAAAATTGTAGGTAGGTTAAGAAAGGAAAATCTGCAGTGACATTCAGGGAACATTTAAGAACAAAGCAGAGGCCCGTCCGCAATGTGAGAGGACAGAGGGAACAAGTTCCGCCTCTGTGTGATTCCAGCAGCGCTGCTGATTCAGTGCTTTCATTTCTTCAAAGACATATTTGCTGTAGCTCTTCTTGTATTTAACAAGCCGGCCTGTGCTTAGTGTTTTATAAATACAAAATGAGAATACAAATTTTTTAAGAAGCAAGAACACACAATGATACTGAATAATGCTGAGGCAGCATCGTAACTTGGTATAATATGTTTTATGTATAAGAAAAGAACTTTTCTGGGTATAGCCTGCATAGTTATCTTAGAACTTGAAAAAAAACTCATAAACTACTAAGACATTATCAAATATAATCATGCTGAAAAATCAGAAAACTTCACCAGAACCTAAATAAACACACATAAATAAAATCTACCATTTATTACAACCTGTGTGGCAAACTAGATGGGAAATTTATTTCAGGTTAAAAATCAATGGTTCTTTAAAATGCATTTTGTTAATATTAGGTCCTTTTGGAAAACCTCAAAATGTAGAAGTTTAGGGAGCGGGTTGCAATTGGTACCTCTAAGGTGCTATGAATTCTCAAACCCAAGTACCCTTGAACTCTGAATTCTCAAAGTTGCCCTGGTCTTGGTGGCTTGCTTTCTATGGTAAGGCTAGGAAGACCTGGGAAACACAAAGGTACCTCCAAGGAATCACTGTACAAACAAGTCATTTCACCCAAGGTAGAATTTTATTTCCTATAATATACATTTATTTTTAAAAAGACTATTTTTAGAGCAGTTTTAGGTTTACAGTGAAACCAAAGGGGAAGTATAGACATTTTCCCTCTGCCCTCCCACATTCATAGCCTCCCCCCAGAGTGGTCCAATTGCTATAATTAATGAATCTACGTTGGCACATCATGTACATTATGGTTCACTTTTGGTGTTGTACATTCTATGGGTTTAGACAAATGTAAAATGACAGATATCCATCATTATGGTATCATACAGACTATTTTCACTGCCCTAAAATTCTCTGTGCCCTGCTTATTGATCCCTTCCCCTTATAATCTCCCCCACTGTATCCCCCAGCAACCAATGACCTTTTTACTGTCTCCATAGTTTTACCCTTTCTAGAAGGTCGTATAGTTGGAATTGTACATTGTGAAGCCTTTGGATTGGTTTCTTTCACTTAGAAATATGCATTTAAGTTTTGCGGGTTGATAGCTTACTTCTTTTTAGCACTGAATAATATTCCACTATCTAGATGTACCATATTATTTGTTCATTCATCTACTAGGAGATAATAATATACTTTTAATCACAAATAGAGCAAGTAATATGGAGTAGGATGTAAACTATAAATTCTCAGAGTTTGGGGTCTAAGACCTAAATCATATCATAGTAGTAAGCTGTGAGGAGATGGGTTTAAATGTTGTCTCTACCACTTATGAGCTGTGTGTTTTTGCACAAAAATTTATCCTTAATGGGCTTTTGTTTCCTCAACTACATCATGGGAATAATAATATATACTTCAAAGGTGCCATGAGGAATAAGAACAATGACAGGCACAAAAACTCACAGCGTGGGGCTACACATACAATAAGAGTTCTGTTAATGTTGGTTGAACCTGAATCTGAATTGAACCTGAAGCTAGACATGTCCAGCCCTTGAAGGCAAATATATGCGGCTTCCAGTTTCCTTATTGCCCTCACCCTACCCCAGCCAAACCCCTGGAGTAATATTCAGAGAATACTGGGGTTTCTTTCCATCTGAATGATCTTTCTTCATGAAGATCTCAAAATTCTTCTGACATAATATCATTCTCACATAGTAAAGGATCACATACTGTCTTTGAAAGCATCACTTTCGAAACATAAAAGGATTTTGTTTATTTTGTTTTAAGGAGGGCAATATTTATTAAGCTGAAATTTTTTGTGGAAGCACAATCTCTACACAATCAGTAAAGTGTGTGTGTGTGTGTGTGTGTGTGTGTGTGTGTGTGATGGTGAGGTTGTGTGGGTCTGGAACTTGGCAGGGTCTGGCCTCCAGCCAGCTTGTCTTCTCTCCAATGACTGGCCTCCTCAATGTGCCTGAGACCCACACAATAACTCCCAGCAATCCTAGGATCATTTGAAAACTTCTGTTCAAAATAAACCTTCCCGTGCCGGAACAGGAAAGTTGCCAGGAATAGTCTGCCACCGCACTCATGGCTGTAGTCCTGTTCTTTCATCTGCCAAATGAAAATAGATGTAATCCTGGGAAAATCAGAATGTTAAATACTCGTTGGGTCACCATCTATTGAGGAGACCCTTTATTTCATTTCGAATTATTGTGATCTTTAAACCTATTTGGGGTCAGTTAATTAAGAAAGGCTCAAGGTGGGATTTATCTCAATCTAACTTGTTAGCACATCCTTAGAATTAGTTTGGTGATGAGTAAAAAATATGAAAGTTACATAAGTTATTTCTGATTTGGGCATGAGAGAGAAAAACTGCAAGATTCAATATTCTGCAGGTTTAATTTTATCAAATGGTTAGCACCAAGTTGCAGACATACTCCAAAAAAAAAAAAAAAAAAAAACTATAAAGAGAGACACAATCCATTTGAGTATAAATTGAGCAAAGTAGACACAGTGACATGAGGGCATTATAGATGAGGCTGTGCCCTGGTGGCAAATGTGCTTCCATCTCCCAATCGGGAGGAATAAGGAAAGTACTGTGCTTTAATTTGGGGGCTATTTATACACCACACTAATTACAGATGTGAAAGCAATGTCATTTGTAAGAAAGCTCTGGCTAAAACTATAGTTTTAAGGATCTGGATGATAACGTTCCAGTAACTACTTGTATTTCTCTTCAGATTGACTATCAGCAATATCTTTATTTACAGGAATATGATTCCTGAGTTAAACCCAAGGTGGTTACATTTCAGGAAGGAGAAAGACCCTCTTTATTTGGTTGGAAGCAGACAGAATATCTGTATTAATCCTCTGTAGCCCCAAACATCTTCCCTAGCACCAAACTGGGTTAAACCAGTCTAACTATTGAGTAAAAGTTACTACGTAGCACTTTGAAAGTTAAGTTCTTTTAAATAATACATATTACTATTTTCACTCATAAATTCGTATCCATGCAAACCCTATTTGTAAAAGGCGAGTGTTAATAATGCACAAGCCACACTATTTCCCACACGGAGTGTTATCCATTAATATAGCTTGCTTCATTCTCTTGAAAAATGGGTGTTTTCAAATCAGTGAGTGGTTTCTAATTTAACAAATTCAGATCAGCTTTGATTTATTATACTCTGCTCTTTTTTGCCCTTTCCATCTTAAAGCTTAAAGAGGTTTATTTAGTCCTAGACTTTGTGTTTGTTCTTGGAGAGCTACAAGAAAAATTTCCTGAAAGAATCATGTTTTCCTAGTTTTGAACTGTAGAGACAGAATGTGTGGGGTTGTGAGTCACTGAGAAGGGTAGCTTGGAACCAAAACTTGCTGCTCAGCCTTATGGCTGAAAGATCTGAAAGTGCCAATATTCTGGTCTGAATGGGTGGCTGAGTTTCATAAATATCCATGCTGTTGTGTGATTAGCCACAGAAAGGAGAAACTGTGAGTCACTGAAGTGAAAGCAAATTAAAACAAATTAATGAAAACACAGAAAAAACAAAACTGTGATTCAGTGCATTATGCAGGGATAAAGTGAGATTTCATCGCCAATAGCTACAGATTACATACCAAACTAACCCGAAAGTTTAGGAATTCATCATAGGACTCAGATTCAAGATGAAAAACCAAGCACATGCATCAACCCATCCTCCACATCTTGTGCTCTGTTGAAATGGTAAAAAAGGTACTAGAGTTTTAAAGAAACCTATAACAATGCTGGCAAGAAAGGGATCAAGCAGAACAGAAAATCCAAAGGACCAGGAATAGTCTTCTACTGCCTTGGTGACATGAGAGAAAGCAAATGTGAACAAATGAACAAAGAAAAACAGAGTGGGGGAAACGGCACTTCAAAGCTGTAGTCCTTAGTAAAATGTGAAGACCTAGTTCAACTAACACAAAAAGCAGGAAGGGGACCTGGAGCCCTTATCAGCATCAGTGTAATGAACAAAGGACTGAATGCAGAACAGCTGAGCCAACTGGCCCCTTGGAATTCCTGGAATTCTAATGGCTAACATTTACTGAGGACTTACAAAAAGCCAGGCGCTCACTGAATCTTTGTAACAGCTCTCTGAGGTAGATATAATTATTGTTATTTGTTAAATAGAGAAACTGAGGCACAGAGAGCTTAAGCAACATATTTATGGTCACATGGCTAGCTAGTGATAGAACAGGAATTCAAATCCAGAAACAGTCTGGCTCCAGAAAACATGTCCTTAATAGGTAAGCTATACGATACTGACATAGAAAGCCAGCTAAAAACTGCTCCTTTATGAAATTGGGGGGAAGGGCATCAGATTCAGGATGGCAGTCTGGGCATAAGCTGCAGCCCCACCTTCTGGCACCATCCCCAGAAATAACAGCAACGAAAAAATTTCAGTATACATTTACATAGTGAAAAGCAAGGAACGGCCTTCATAGGATCAGAAACTTTGAGGACTCCTGAAAAGACCAAAGTCAAATGGGAAGAAAAAAAGGAAACCACAAATTAAAGCACGTGCAGAACAGAGCTACTTTAAAAAGAGAGAAAGACCAAAGGTGTTAGAAGCCCAGATATGGCAGTTACTGCAGAGAGGAGTGAGCCTTGGGGCAGCTAAGAGCCAAGTGCCCTACCCTGCCCTTGGGCTATGCGGGCGAGCAGCCTAAATTATGGCCCCAGTGAGAACTGTGACTATGGACACCGAGTGAAGCCCTGAGTAAAAGGATGAGAAAGAGGTATCCGTTATACTAGAAAACTGCTTCCATCCTCTAGACATAAGCACTTCTGCCCCTCCTCCAGTCACCAGAGAGGGTATCTCATTTAGACAGCAACTCTGACTCTCTCCCAAAAGCAGCCTTCACAGACAAGCAAACAGTGAAGCTCGAATCGAAAAAATCTAAACCTATGAGTCACCATATTTGTTGTAGAACACACCAAACAAATGGAATCACCTGTATCCTGAGGAAATAGAGCAAACAGAATAAACTTTTAGGATAGGTATAAATAATACCTCCAAAGACATATAGATGTATAGAACATCCGTAAAGTAAATCAAGTGTAGATTATGAAACTAAAAATCTGATCATTTAAATTTAAAAATTAAAAACTCAATAGCTAGGTAGCAAAATGGACAAAGGAAAGCAAATTAATGAGCTAGATGGTCAGACTGGGGCATTCTTCCACAACACAACTCAAAAGGACAGAGATTAAATGCACAGCAAAAAAAGTTAAAAGGCACAGAGGTTAGACCCAGAGACTCCAATATTTATCTAACTATTTTCTGAAAAAGGAAGTTATACAGTACAGAAGGTAGGAAATACTGAAGGCAATAATGGAAGAAAATTTTCCACAACTGAAGACAGGCATCCTCGAGATGGAAGGAGCCACTAAGTGCCAAAGAGGGTGAATGAAAAAGATATATTATGGTGTATATTCAGAATTCCAAAGATGGAGACAAAATCCCAGTTGCCTCATAGAGGAAAAGTTCCCAATTCCAAATAAAGAAATAAAAAATAGACTGACACAGGGCTCTTTATCACCAACAGTACATGCAAGAATGTCTTTTTGAGGCCATCTCTGAAAAAATTGATGTGGGAGCCTGGGTGGGGTGGGTCTGTTGATTGGAGCATCATCCCATTCACCAAAGGCTGTGGGTTCAATTCCAGGTAAGGGCACATGTCTAGGTTGATGGTTCAGTTCACTGGGCAGGGTTCATACAGGAGGCAACCTATTGATTGTTTCTCTCTCACATTAATGTTTCTCTCTCAGATTGATGTCTTTCTCTCTCTCCCCCCCACCCCTCCTCTCCTCTCTCTAAAATCAATAAATATATCCTCAGTTGAGGATTTTTAAAATATTTACACATTCATGTGGGAAAATTATTCTGAACCTAGAATTCCATGTCCATCAAACCATTATTCAAGAGTAAAACAAAATAAAGACATTTTGAACACACAGGAATTAGAGCTTTTTTAAAACTTTTGAACCTTCTTTCAATGAGTTGCCTTTCAGCCAGAAAAATGAGCAAACAGAAAATGAATCCAAGACTTTGATCCAAAAAAGCAATGATAAGCAAAAAGTATACTAGATATAATATAATAAATACTATATAACATATATCATAGTATATATAAAAATATAATTATAATACATAAATACCGTGGCACCTTTGTATTCATCATTAATTTGTTCCAGAACTTGTGATGAGTGCTGAAATCGACGAGTACCAAGCAAACAATGAATGATGAAGCGTTTTCTCTTGTGGGGCACTGTTGTGACTTATATAAGTTCTAGCAAGTGCAACAAGTCCTGAGCAAGCACTGAGTGCTGAAACATTCGTTTCTTGTCAAAATATAACAAATACAGGGTTTGATGAGTTCTGAAGCCGATGAGTACTGAGGTATGACTGTATTTTATAATACCTACTAGATGTGTAGGCAAACAAAGGGTCCACATACAAAATCTGACGAGCTCAAGGGAGGCCTGCATGGTGGCCTTACAAACTCAGACCTAAAGTAACCACATAGAACTTCCTAACTAAAGGTGAGTCCTGGCAGGTAATCATGTCCTAGACTGGTATTCTCCTTGACAAAGGTCAATCTTGACTTAACTGAGACTGTCTATTGTTTTTTTTGTATCTACGACAACATACCTTTGAAATGTCAGGGTGATTCCTTTTCCAGATCCCTTAGGGCAAATTCTCGCACCAGAACACAAGACCACAGAACCCTCTTCTCCCACATGCCACCTCCACATGCTGCAAATGTTAATAGTTAACCATCCTATACCCACTAATGTAAAAAAAGTATCTATCCATTTTACCTTTTATCCAGTCTCAGAGGTCTCCCACTTTGCTTCTTCCTTCCCCCTTTACCACCAATGGGTTTCATGTAACCCCCTTACGTCTTCTTTTTTGATTTTGATGTATCAAGTAAGTGATAAAACTACCATTTCCAGAGCATTTTCTCAATCAGTAGAGATTTTGCTTCCTGGTAATTGTCATCAGTTTGGCTCAAATAAATCCATAAAAATTCTCTGCAGGTTTGGATGTTCTTTACATCAATTTTTACACAGACAGTATATAATATATAGCATGTCCTATGTAATACATATAACAATATAAATAATAGGTCAAGTATACAATAAATATCCCTAACAATCTGGAACCAAAATCTCAACATGGGAAAGAACTGGGAAGAAATGAAGAAGAAAATGTAAGCATTTCAAGGTTCTTAACTTTTTGTGGAGAAATTATATACACAATGATTAATTTAATATCATTGATAGAAAAATGTTTATTACTATTAAAATTTTAAGACCAACCACCAGAAGATTAGAAATATAATGCAAAAACTGTAACATTTCCAAACTTTAGAAGGGTTTGGAAATTAAACAAGAAAATGATCTAGTCAAGAAAGAGCGAACAGAATGAAAAAAGAAATGTTTTAAAAAGTATGGTAACTAGAAAACAAAACAGGATAGCCGATGGTTGTAATAAATGCAAACATATCACTAACTACAGTAAATATTAATGGGCTTCGACAACTTTAAAAGACATTAGTCTAATAATGATAAAAAAAGAGCAGGAAGAGGGATTACAACAACAAAATTTTGGACACTAGAAACAGAAAGATAAGTGGTTACTGACTTAGCATACCTGAGAGTAAAATAGAGCCTGGATGGGGGAACAGGGTATGGCTGAAGGACGGGCTACCATATGAAAACCAGAGAAGTGAAGGTCTAGGTCAACACTTACAGAATGTTGAGACCTGTCGCCCTGCTCCCATCTGGATCCCAGAATGTTTTTGGTGATGCTTTTACCATCCAGACAGAACACTAAGAGATTCTTCTCTGGGAAATAAGGACAGCCCCAAAGAACAGACCTAAGAATACTGACATCAGGGGTTCCCGAAGTAAACTGCCTGGTCAGTCTCCCTGCTGGGAGGCCAATAGTCAATGAGCCTGACCCATGTTCACAAAGCTTTCTATCAGCTTTTTAATGCCCCATCCTTAAATGAGCATGGAAGCATGAATCAATATATACCTGAGGAAAGCCTGACAGGAATGATCAAAGCCACAACCAGAATGAAGAAAATTGGAGGAAACAGTCTGTTTAAAGAAGACTTTGAAAAATACTATCATTAATATTCTTAGAGAAATAAAATAAAATGCTTTTAATAAGGAGGATTCAGAGCAAAAAAATCCCTTAAAATTAGACATAAAAATCCCTTAAAATTAGACATATTATGGATAAATATTAAAACACTGGGGAAAAAACTTTCAGAGAGTAAAAACAGGTAGCATACCAAAAAAAAAAAAAAAAAGAAGAAGAAGAATCAAAATTGTTTCAGACTTCTTAATGACAAAATTGGTAACTTGAAGAAAATGGAACAATGCCTTAAAAATTTTTGAGAGAAATAGATTCCAATACAGCATTAATTTCAAATCCAATTAATTATCAATTAAGTATGAGGGTAAGATAAAGATGTTTTCAGAAATATTACATATCAAAACATCTATCCTATGCACTGCTTCTTAGGAAAGTACTGGAGGAGGTATTCTACCAAAATGAGTAAGTGAAATAATGCAGGAGATTCTGGACCGTGGAATCCAACCCAGGTGAGGTGAGGAAATTCCCAAAATAATGGCGAAAAGACACCCTGGGTGGAGAACCATGCAACGAGCTTAGGAAGAAACATGTTCAAATGGAAGAAGTTCAGAAATTTCTAGTAGAGAATTCTCCAAAAAGACAAAATTGATGGCATAGCACATGTGCGCAAGTACACATAACAAAAGGATATTTAAATGATTAGTAGAAAGTGTGAGTATGAAAGATAAATATATTTTAAAAACTAAAAAAGGAAATAACTCTAGGGAGTGCTAAAAGATGTGCAAGAGAGCTTTGAATAAAGTTTACATGGTCATAATCATAAAAATGTAATATTGATCCAACCAAAATTATGTATAAGTTCATTACAAACATAGGAAGGAAAGACTGTAAACATTATAAACTATGATCATGAAAAATGATAATAAAACTTTTTTAAAAAGCAGAAAATTAAAGGAATTGTGGTTGAGATACTATACGTACTAAATTCCTCACTTTTCATAGTTAAGGACTAAGAGGTGCCATCCAAATTGTGAATCATGGCCCTGACCAGTGTGGCTCAGCTGGTTGGGTGTCGTCCTGCAATGCGGAAGTTTGCAGGTTTGATCCCCAGTTGGGCATGTGCCTAGGTTTGGTCCCTGGTTGAGGCGAGTAGGAGAGGCAACTGATCGATGTTTCTCTATCACATGGATGTTTCCCTCCATCTCTTCCTCCCTTCCTTCCCCTATTTCTAAAATAAATAGATAAATATTAAAATTGTGAATTATGCATCATAAATATTTTATTTAAAGTATAAAGGAAAGCACCAAAAGATATAAAACAGAAGCAATTATGGGATTAGGGGTAGGGAGAAATGACAACTATTACTTTTAACTCTGTACTTATTTCTTATGATTTGAATATGCTCCTATAATCTGAATTTCCCCAATATTCATATGTGGAACTCCTAATCACTGAAGGTAATGGTATTGGTAAGTGGGGCATTTGGAAGATGAACAGGTCATGCAGGTAAAATCCTCATGTATGGGATTAATGGTCTTATAAAAGACATCCCACAGAGCTTCCTAGCCCTTTCCACCATGTAGAGACACAAGGAGAAGTCTGTGACTTGAAGAGGGCCCTCACCTGACCATACTGGTACCCTGATCTCAGACTTCCAGCCCCAAAAACTGTGAGAAAGAAATTTCTGTTGTTTATAAGCTACCCAGTCTGCAGTGTTTGGTTATAGTAAACTGAACAAACTAACACTATGCCTAGAACTTTAATTTTTATAAAAAACTAGTCTAAAGTGAAAAAAAGAAATGAGCATGGACCCTCATCGAGAAGGCGTTGGTAACATACCCTCCAGCAGGTGAGGACGTATCCATACCATGGAACTCCGGCAGATGCTGGAAAGACAGAAGGGGAGCTCAAGGCTCTCGTGGGAGGATGTCCCTGGTGTGGTGTTGGTGAAAACGTTTTTCATTCATTTATTCAATCAATATTAATCAAGGGACCGTTACGAGTCTATAACTGTATTAAGTACTGGTTGTATGTTGGAGAATACTAGTTCTTAGGGAGCTTACAGTCTGATGGGGAAAATGAACAATAAAATAAACAGAAATAATTGTATAGTTACATTAGAATTTCTGTACGGAGACTGAGTCCTAAGAAAAGGCCTCTTGGTTGCAGAAAAAAAATATGTAATAAGATCAGTTTTGTGTTAAAATACAAATATAAAAGTATGCATTATAGATGTAGGTTTACACATACATAGAAAGAGGACTAGAAATGTACCCCAAGAGGTCAGAATCAAGAGCAGTAGGTAGAGAAATTAAACGTTTCATTTTTTACCTTGTACTTTTATTTCAGGCATGTATTAATTTTATAATTTTTATAATTAAAAAATTAAAAATAACATAAATTCATAGTAAAAATAAATAGAACTGGCCAAGAAAGTAGGCAATTGAGCACACACTATTCATCCCTTCTGGAAGAAAAAGATTAAAACATTTTCCCTGTGGATAGAGAGAGTTGTTTACATTATATTCATATAAAAAGGAAGAATGTTATTATTCATTATACCTTATTAATTATTATATTAATTATTAATGAACATAGTAACAAGCACATAGCCAAAGGGTGTTTCTAGAGTGTTAATTTACACTCTATTAAAAATATTAAATTACCTGGGCATTAATTCTTATTTCTGTTGCTACTATAGTTTGAATATGCTACTATAGTTTGAATTCCCCCAAACTTCCTATGTGGACATCCTCTTGTGCTTTAATTAAGATAATATTTTTAATGAGACATCCCAGCATTTTGCAAACCTTTAAACTCTATTAATTCAACTCACTTAGATTCAACAAACTTTTGACAAGACCTGAGTGAGGGACACAAAGATGAATGAGACAGGAAAGCAGCTCACAGGGAGACTCGGGGTGTAGGTAAGGATCTCTCCGTGTCTTCAGAGTCATGGGAATCTTTTACAGATAGCCTGTGGTTGTCATCTCATTTCTGTATTAAGTTATTAGGTTATTTTTTAAGGTATGTGGCTCTTTTGGTTAATGGAATTTGAAATGTGGCCCTAGAGGCATAAAACATAATTTTGATATTCAATACCATGTCCTTCTCTGCTGAGCGATATCGACAACTGAAATTAGGGCAATGCTGTACCCAGAACCTGGATGTAACACCATTTGTGTGTACCAGCATTGCCCCTTTGCATTCACGTTCCCAGCTGGATTTGACGAGAAAAGCATGAACTGTGTGTGTGGAGTATCGGCTCTCCTTCCCACATCTTCATTTTGCATCGATGTGAATTCAACTGTAGACTTCAATCACGTAAGCAGGTGTACTTGCTCTTACATGGTTTACTGTCACTGAAGACTAAAACTACCCAGTGTTTGTACCTTTCTTATGGCACTTAAGGTATCATGTATTAATTTACATGCTTACATGTCTATCTTCCTCCTCTAGAATGTGAGTACAGTGCAAAAAGCCTGGAAATAAATTTTTGATTAACTGTTTAACAGGCAATAATAATAATAATAATAATAAGATTACTTAGTGGATAGTCTATTGTTTATGTATGATATGAAATATTTCTTGTTTCCACATATTCTTCCCCATTTTGCCAAGGTACTGAATTTTTAACTCAGTATCTGAAGAGCATCTATGAGAATTGGGCCTTGGGAATAGTAGCAACATGTACTGATTCCTTTTTATGTGTGAATTTATTTACACATTGTGTTCTTTTATCTTCATAACTAACCATTTGTCAGGTACAATTTTTTAAAGATTTTATTTATTTATTTTTAGAAAGAGGGGAAGGGAGGGAGAAGAGGGAGAGCAAAACATCAATGTGTGGTTGCCTCTAGCACACCCCCAACTGGGGACATGGCCTGCAACCCAGGCATGTGCCCTGACCGGGAATCAAACCAGTGGCACTTTGGTTCACAGGCCTGTGCTCAATCCACTGAGCCACACCAGCCAGGGCTAGTCAGGTACTATTTTATCACCACTGCACACATAAAGAATCAAAGCCTAGAAGTAATATGCCCCATGTCCAGACATAGTTAACAAAGGGTAGAGACAGAATTTGAACCCACACTTTCTTTGTCTTTGGACCCTAGACATTAAACCACTGTATTGTAGTGAAGACAGAGTTCCTAGGACTTGAGAGAAAATAGTAAAGAATGTATTAATCTCGTGAAGTGGTAGGACAGGCAGGGCAGTTTAGAAAGGCATGGTTGTGACTGGAATGTTAATCTCTTTGAGTCAGGTAGAAGTGGAATCCAGTAACACGGAATTCCTTCCCTGTAATAAGAATAATACGCTTGAAAAGTCACTCTGCTGTGTTTCTCAGGCAGCATGTAGCCACTTACCATTTATTTACATCATGGAAATAACTATAACTGACTTTGTAAGCTGTACAAATATGCATAATGAACTATTTACAGTGCTTAGACCCATGATTATGTCATGTGAATATAGCATAATGTGTTTTTTAACAGGGGGTGATAAAACTAACTTTTATTTGTTTTTTTCCACAAGGCCTTTTAAAGAAATCCCAATGTTTAACTAATTATTAGTATTTTCTTTTCTTTTTGTCTAACATTTTAGTAAAATTTCTTCCCCCTCCTCATTTTAAAGTTTTAGCATCAGTGAGGCCCGAGTTTATGTCTTGGTTCTACCGCTCTCTAGTTGTGTAACATTGGACAAGTTGCTTAACCTCCCTAAATAGAAGATATGCACATATACAAAGCAGGAAAAAGAAATCTTAACCTGCCAAGTTCTTTGAGAAGAGAGAAAGTTCATGAAGCCCCCTAGCCCAGGGCCTGGAACCTGGTAATGGTGATGATGATGGTGACGAAGATGATGATATTAACCTTTACTGAATGTTACTATTTGCCAAGCACTTCTCTGAGGGCTTCAATGAATAAACTCATGTGTTTCATAAAAAGGAGGCCGCAGTAGTCACTGTAATAATAGTGCTCAGTTTAAGGATGGTATGCCCTTGCCACCATTTCCCTGTCGGAAACATGGCGATGGGAGGTTGTGGATGGGAGGTCCACAAATACACATAGAGGAACGAACACTGCACATGGCTAAGTGAAAAAAAGCCGATGGGAAGAAGGGTACTACGTGCTGCACGGTTCCACCAACGTGGTATTCTAGAAAAGGCAGAACTATGGAGACGGTAAAAGATCAGTGGTTGCTAAAGTTCAGGATGCGGGGATGAACAGGTAGGGCAAAAGAAATTCTTAAGACAGTGAAACTATTCTGTATGATGCTGTAATAGTTGATACATTTGTTAAAACCCACAGAATATACAAAAAGTGAACACTAATATGAAGTATGAACTGTAATTAAAAATAGAGTACCAATATTAATATTCATCAACTGTAACAAATGTACCACATTAACAAGAGGTATTAATAAGGGAAATTGTGTGTTTGGGGAGTGAGGAGAGTCATATATGTGAACTCTGTACTTTCTGCTGAATTTGTCTATAAACCTAAATTTGCTTTACAAAATAGTATTCTTTTAAAATTTATCAAATTTATACTTTAAAACTATATTTAAAGTTCTTTCAGACAATTAATAAAAATATTATTTTTCCTAAAAAAGTCATTGTAAAAAAGCTAAAAGTTGGAAATTGTCTTAATTAAATAAGATTAGCTGTAATTGGATTCATTACTATATTATTACTGCCTTTCTCATACGCACACACAGAAGAAGAGAAAGAAAAAAAATTATTCAGAGGCTGAAGAAAGGGAACTGACCTTGAACGCCTGCCTCAGCTGCACTGAAAAACCTCAGACGTAGAGGAATCTCAGAGTTGGTGTGATTTCTAAAGGGCAGCCCTCACTGCAGCAGCATTGGCTTTACCTGGGACTTGTTAGAAATGCAAATTCTCAGGTAGAACCAAACCTGCTGAATCAGGGGGTGGGGCTCCTGGTGAGACTGATGCATTGTGGGGAGTTAGGGGTGAAGGGCTAGGATCACTGAGGCCAGCCCATCCCTCTCTCCCGACTGCCACACACACCCTGTGCCACACTGTTTTCATTCATAATCACTGACTCCACATCTCCTGTTTAGACCTCCCTTCACTAGCCCCATTTTTAAAAACTGATACTAATGAGTGGGAAATGTCAGCATTTCTAAAAGAAATTTTAAAATTACTCAGTAAAAATATTTCTCTCAAGAAATGTAACATTTCGGTGGGATGACTGAGTTTGCACACAGAAATAGAAAGTAGAGAACCCGTAGAATAATGTCTCTACATGCAAGTTACAATAGTGCCGAGTGTTGGAATTCCGAGGACTCACCAATGAGAAAAGTGACCTGACCTAGATGGGGTACATTTGCTAAGTTCATAAAAGTGCTTTGTGAACTGCATACCACTACAGGAATGTTCAGTGTCGTTACTATTACCTTCCTGGAAGATGTTGATGGGGGGGACGTAAGAGTTGGAGAATTTCAGTTTTAGGTAATAGTTAATAAGCTTAGTAGTTAATGCATGTAAAAAGCTATTGTTTCAGAACTGAAGGTACAGCCCACACTGACTCCAGGGGACCACAAGCAAGTTGACCTTTGTGCTCCAGAAGAGACCATAAGCAATTGAGATGATATCTGAGCCATGTGTTCCAGGGAGAGACATCTCTCAGCCCAGGACACTGATAAAGAATATCACGCAGGACACAGGACACAGGACCCAGATAAAAAATCACCAATCAACCGATGAACGGATGTTAGGGAAATTGCCAGACTGCATCCTTTACCTGATTAACCTCTTTCCTGAATTCCAAATCCCTTACCCACACTTTTTTCTCCTTATTAAAAAAACGGCTGCATTGAAAGGAAATGTAAGATGGTCTTTTAGGGTACATAACCCACCCTCTTCTCAGATGACCGGCCATCTGAATAAAACATCCATGAAGATTCAGTCCCTGTCTCTGCTTATCAGTTCTTGCAGATGACAGGCAGCACGAATGCTGACTTTCCTGGTTTCAATATCAGCTTCAAGCCACATTGGAAAGGAGGTGAAGTCTATAGATTTGGCAGAGGAGATTAGAGAAAAGACAAAAATCTATAGCTAGAAAAATAAATGAGAAAAAAGGGGAGTGTGGGCAATGAAAAGTGGACTTGCTTAGTTCTTATAGGAATAAAGAAAACTGAGGCAAACAGGTAAGGCAGGTGCCAGACGGAAAGGACAATGTGGGGAAAAGGACACTGAGGAGGGGCTTAGCTTATGACTCAGCAAGGGTGTCAAAGTCATTTTCACTGGGGGCCACATCAGCCTTGCAGTTGCCTTCAAAGGACCAAGATAATTTTAGGACTGTATAAATGTAACTATTCCTTAACTGTTAAGGAATTGAAATTACATTCGGCCCTTTGAAGGTTGATATGGCCCCAGTGAAAATGAGTTCGACACCCCTGACTTAGAGAATCATTCAGCCTGAACCTCTTCTGGATTCTGGCAGCTGAGAAACTGGAGCTCCTGATTTAAGTTATAAGCAGCAAACACTTAAAAGATACAAATGACATTAAAACCGAATTAAACGGTTACTTAAAAATTTTCAAGTGAAGGAAACTGTTGGAGGCTTCGGCACAATTCAAACTTGTCCTCTGACGTGGTGGGTGTGGGGTACTTCCATAGCAATTATTTTTTAATAATTCTATGAAAAATTTTAATAATTCTTAATGAAAATTCTACCAACCTAGAGGTGTGCCAACTTCAAGGCCAAAGTGAAGGAAAGAAATTCAAGGCTCAGATCCTACAAGTTGTATCAATAGGTTAGATAATGGCTTTTCTAATTTTTTAAAAAAACCCTATTAAGCCCTGGCTGGTGTAGCTCAGTGGATTGAGCGTGGGCCTGTGAACCAAAGGATCGCGGTTCGATTCCCAGTCAGGGCACATGCCTGGGTTGCAGGCCAGTTCCCAGCATGGGACACGTAAGAGGCAACCATACATTGATATTTCTCTCCTTCTCCTTCTCTCCTACCCTTCCCCTCTAAAGATAAATAAATAAATAAATAAATAAATATTTTTTTGAAATAAATAAATAAATAAATAAATAAACCCTATTAATCCACGTGGCTTTTGTTTCTTTTTTAGAGTTAAGTAAGTCTCCTCTGAGAATACTAACCTGTCTCTGATTAATTGAAAGTAAATGATATTTGTCACTATTTTAAAGTAAAGACAAGGACAAAAGTTAAGATCTCTGCATTAAGATCTTTGAATTACCCAGTGACATGATGAAATCAGTGTTCAAAGAGGAAGATCTGGGCAGCAATGTCTATGATGAATTAGAAGATTGACGACAGAGAGCTGTTGTAGTGATTTAAACCCTAAGATAATAGCCGTGGCTGGTGTGGCTCAGTTGGTTGGAGCATCATCCTATAAACCGAAAAGTAAGCGGGTCTGACTCCTGATCAAGGCACCTGCCTAGGTTACGGTTCAGTCCCGACTGGGGCATGGATGGGAGGCAACTGACTGTTTCTCTTTCACATCGATGGTTCTCTTCCCCTCTTTCTTCCTCCCTTCCCCTCTCTCTAAAATTAATGAGCATGTCCTCAGGAGAGAATTAAAAAAACCCCAAAACCCTAAGATAACAATTGCTAGGACTGGATGGTAATAATAGAAATGGACAAACATAGGAAAGAATTGTGTAGAGCTGTGCGCAGGTAGAAAGACAGAAGAGAGAGGGCTCAATGACTTCTGAGCAGGGGTGGGGATGAGAAGAATACTGCAGCTCCGGACAGCAGTGAGGAGAGTGGGCTGACGTGACTATTTGAGGAGGGCAGATAATGAATCATTTCAATGTTAGATTTTAGGATAAGTAGAAGATCTATATTTGGAGGGCATGGTAACAAAAAATGACTGAGAGGTCAAGTAAAATTTAGAGAAGAAAATACGCAGGTTGAAAATATGTGGAAAGTGGTGGAGCCGCAGCGATTTTCAACTGCTGTGCTGCGGCCGGTGCACTGGGTGCCACAAGCATTCTTAAAACGTGCCAATACCTGACTAGTTAGTCAGGGGCGCTGACCTCTTTCCCTTAGACTGCCAAATTAAAAAAGACAACAGCCAATACAATAGCCATCTGGTATGAGTGAATCAAAATTATGCCTATTTTTTGGTCAGATCAGCAAAACGTATTCTTTCGCTGTGCTGCACAATTTCAGTAATTAGTGTACGTGTGCCACGAGATGAAAAGGGTGGAAATCGCTGTGGTGGAGAGGAGAGCCCGAGGCACAACAGCAACAGCAACGTTAGTAATGACAACGTCCACTTATTGAATGGTTGCGGCATTCTAGCCCTTGTAACACAACGTTTTATCGCCAGACACTGTGAAGTAGATTTCATCATTGCTTGTAGAGATGGGAAATTGAGGTTCCAAGAGGTTAAGGGACTTGCCTAAGGGCCAGGACTGGATTTCTGTCTGTTGTCTCCCAATCCAGTCTGTTTCCACAGCCTGTTTCCTTTCCTGCATGGGGCTCAGGCTCCTTGTCACAAGAAGCTTCAGATGGAAATATGGAAACACGGATATCATGGAAATAGCTTTGGGGTAACTTTAAATAGAAGAGCACAAGGGAAATTGGGGTGTAAACACTGGCTGGGCCAGTATAGAAAGAGGACAAGAAATCTGTACTATCCTGTTGCAATGATGAAAAGTTAGTAAAGGAAGCATTTTTCCCCTCACCATAAGCCTGACACAGCACAAGGATAGAACTTCGAAACAAAATTTGGTTTTCAAATACTTAATTATCTTCCACACTACTGCAAAGGGAAAGAAGAGATCCAGACAACAGCTTTGGCGAGAAGCAGAAGTTCCAGTAGAGGGTTGCGCAGAGAGAACAGAGATGCTTTATAGCCTCATTAATAAATTCCCAGAACACTATACAAACCCATGTTCAATTATAAGCCCTCCATGCCCTTCTTTCTTCCCTTTGGCCCCATACATTACAAACCCAGATATAAGCAACTTTTATTCCATTTTCCTAGTATTGACCATAATAAGTATTGGGCTGACCAAAAAGTCTGTGTAGTTTTTTTCTGTGAAATAAAAGACACATTTTTCATTTTCACCAATAACTATTTATTTAGATATTTTGAGTATGTCGGTTATCTCTCATGTGGTATAACGTTGATTGTTCTCAATTAATGTCTCGATTAATCACTATCAACTCCAACCAGTCTACCCGACCATAGAGCATCATTCAGACAGAAATTTCCAGTACAAAACTTCACAAACCACTTTTGACATGTTCAATCAGTCACAGCACCTTCTCCATACACTGCACAAATCTTTTTTTGCATTTCAAGTGTATTTTTACCTTTCTTGAAATAATAAAGCATAATATGCCAAAAATGTTATGTACTTTCTTCCATCTTCAATATTAAAATTCACCAATTTTGATAAGTTTTTTAAATGCACACTGATATGATAGCTGTCACAAAACAATCTAACAAAATCACTTCAAGTGAAGAAAAAGACAACTAAGCACTACTAGAGCCATCATATGGGAAAAAATGAACATTTTGTGCCAACACAAATATACGTTTTGAAGTCAAATGATGAGATCCTAAAATTAGTGCCATTTAACGAGCATTTACTAATCAGTTAATACGTGCTAACCTCTGGTAGAAATCAGGATATACAGATAGAGTAGACGTTTCCTTCCTTCCCGAAACTCACCATAAATCATACCATAGGCAATAGAAGTATGAACTAAGTATTCTGGGCTTTAAAAAAGGAATGAAAAATCTTGGCCTGAATTGGCCAGACAGAAGCTCATCAGGAGATAGCATGCATTCTGGACCTTGAAAGGTGAGTAAATTGTCTGAGAGGCTCAAGGACACATAGGAAATATAGAGTATTTTAATGGAGACTAGAACAATTGACCAGACTAGACTTGGCCCCAAAGGGAAGTAGACTACAACCTAATAGACAGTATATAAAGGAGCCTGAAGGATGTGTACCCAATACAGAGCCATCAACTGGGAGGGTTGGCAGTAGGAGCTGAGGTAGCAGGAAGTATCTGAAGTCTAAGCGGCAGCAGAGCCATGGTTCCAGGACTCTCTGTCTCTTGCCCTGAGAGCCAGAGCCTGAGAGAGACTTTGGCAAAGGCTCAGCCATGGGCTAAGACAGAGTTCAGTCCCTCTCAGTGTTAGAATGCGTAAAGAAGCTACTATGGCCCATGGAGAACAGTCTTGGCCATCATCTGATGAGCCGACAGTCAGTGCCTAGAATACAGCCCAAGAATATCATATACCAAGTCTTTACAATAAGGTTAATCTGAGAACCCACCCAGCCAACGTGAGGTAGTGCTCATTATAGTAATATTTCCCCAAATTACTACTACAATGATTTACAGCAGATGTGTTCAATATATATTTTCTGAACAACTACCTAGATATGTTTTTATGCTACATTAAACTTGTTTTGCTTCCACTTCCTACAGAACTACATGCTACATTATCATCTTTATTCATCATCTTACTAGCTACCAGTTATGATGGGTTTACCATGTGCCAGATGCAATGCTTGGAGCTGAGGATATCTGATCCTTAGAGCACTCCTACAGGCAGATGCTATTAGCCCCTTTTTAAAAATGGAGAAAGTCAACTTCAGAAGGATTTCAGATCTTGCACAAACTCTCATGAAGCTAATAAGGGGTGAACAGTAGGATAGCAAAGTCATGTCTATTCAGTATCAAAATAGCTCACTTCAATAGTAAATATGTCATTTTAATTTGGTCAATTAAAAGGGAGCAAAAGTCACCCTGTTTAGTTGTATTGTGAGAATGTAACTGTTAAGTGATTTTTCTGAGTTTTTATTTAAAATATACATATAGGGAAGTATACAATTTGTTGAATTTTCACCAGCTGATAAGACTAATTTTTTACATTTTGGTTGGATACATTAGAGTTCCATGTATATAGCACACAAAAAATCACTTTTTGTGTGTGTGTCTATATAGCCTTACAAATAAGAGGGAAGATGTAAATTTCCAATCTGCAGACTTGAATAATCTTCTTCGAAAATTTACAAACAGCCTTCTGGCACCATAATTCAAGTGTCTTATCTACTTTTCTACCCATCACATGTTAAAAATTCTAATTAGTTAATATATGCAATCAGCTCCATCATCAAGAACTTTTAGACTGAATTGAAGACATTTTTACTTCACTATACTCCGGTTATCTTTTTCAAAGAAATATCTCAATTCTTCCCATCTCCTGAGAACACTCTACCGAACTCAATTCTGAGTGCTTCAGAAGTTAGAGATCTGGTAGAACCCGAGTAGCCCTACTTATTCTCATTTCACAAAACTGCAAAATGTAGCAAGGAAGTTACATCTGATTAGCAAAGAATCTTGCAACACTCCATTTTTAAAGTGTTCCTGTCTGACAGGGCGTATGAATTGTTATACTACACCCCCGATCGCTAAATCTGCCCCTCTCACTGAGGTGCCAGCTGCTGCCTGCTCACTGGCAACAGCTCTGTCACTTTTGCTTTGCATCCTAATTAAGAAGAAATAGAGAGACACGTGGAAGTGCAAGTACCAGAAGAATTGTGCTATCTGTCATACTGTCCTCCAGATGTTCTAACGATGCCTTTGAATTTGGATAGAGGAGATGCACAGAAAGAACTCTGGCCCCATGAAACCTTTCTGTGACTACTTGTTGAAGAAAGACAATTAACAATCAAGCAGCTGCTAATGGGGACCTTTAGTTGGAGAACTTGTTGTGAAGAGCATTTACCGAGCATTTACCGGCTCTCAGAGGAATTCATACTGATAAACACCTCGAGTATGCTCCTTATTTTTGTTTTAACATGCACGAGTCATTCGTCCTAAATAAGTTTCCTTCAATTACTAAGAGCTCATTAAGATGATCTACTGCCAGTTTTTTTAAAAAAATAATTTTGTAAGCTCACAAAAGCTGAAAGTCTACAATAGAAATCATTTCCCTAAAATGTTTTTAAAATTTTTTCAAATATTTGACTGGTAGCCACTGGTATTGTATTATAGGGGAATTGCAAACAGTTTTGCACACAGGAGCCAAATATCAGGAACCTCCCTGTTGTACATATCACTAAACTACTTTCAAAAAGATACTGCACTTAGAGTCCTGTGACATACCCCCACATCCCTCTGCAGAAACAGTTAATACAAGTTCTTGCTTGGCATACATGTGACTCTTGGGGGAAAAGAAGAATTTGGTCAGTAATCCTTAAATTATCATTTGGCAACAGGCCTTGTCTTTGAGGTAGCCAGACTTTATTGTA
The DNA here is from genome assembly GCA_039655065.1 of Glossophaga mutica. NCBI lineage: Eukaryota > Metazoa > Chordata > Mammalia > Chiroptera > Phyllostomidae > Glossophaga > Glossophaga mutica. The sequence continues at coordinate 149,418,337 of CM077306.1, forward strand.
ACTGTGGTACTGTTGTTCTCATTTGCTCTAAAACGCAGGGAATTAAAAGGTGAGTGTCTTGTAAGGAGAGTGATCTTGAGTAAATTTCAATCAGTGTTGATCTCATCCCCTAAAGAGAGGAAAGGACTAATTAATAAAATAACTTTTTAAATAGAAACTCTGACAATTCTGTCTAGTTTCATTATTCTAACAATTTCTTTTTCCACCCCTAAAGAAAAATGAACAATTTTTACTAATTTTCACAAATACTGTACTATGCAATCAGGAAGTAATTAATTTAGAGCTCTTCATCAGTATTGGAGACAAAGTTCCTTAATGAACAGTCTCCCTTTAATTCAATGATGAGACAACTATTGCTGAAATATTTATTGATATAAAATTACATCAGGGAAAGAAAAAAGAAGCAATTTTTTAAACCAGGTCAAATCTTGAATAATGTGCAGCTGATTGCTTGTCCTTTTTGGCACTCAAGTCATACAATTCTAAGAGTACTGGAATTCTTAAAATATGTACATATAACTTTTGTTAAAAATAACAGTCAAGATTCTATGAAACTTTTCTGTGATAGCACCATATTAAACAGTATGGAATGATACAAGTCAAAGAAAAGTGTTTCCCTCAAGAAAATTTCATCTAATTCAGATTTCCTTACAATGGCTCCATTGACACTTGGGCTGGATAATTCACTGTTGTGAGGGCAGCTCTGTGCAATGTAGGATGTTTAAGAGCATCCCCCACCTCTACCCATCCAGCAGCACCACTCTCGCCCCAGTTATAACAACCACAAACATTTCAAATATTACCAAATGTGCTCTGGAAAACAAAATCACCTCTGGTTGAGAACCAACTACTTGAAGGATTTAAGGGTCAAAAATCTTCAAGCGCACTGTTTTGTTTTTGTTGTTGTTGTTTTTTTTTTAAAAGAGGGATGCAATGATAGATCAAAGCATAGCTCAGCATCAAGAGAGATATCTAAGTAACTGGATAATTGGGTGATCTAGTAGCTATGAGCTTTGACTGCAGAGTCAGTGGTTTAGGTATAAATCCTGGCCCTGCATTTTAGACAGATAGACTGACTTATCTGTCCCCTCTAAGCTTCAGTCTTCTTTCCTACAAATTATGGAAAATAACAAAATTTACACATAGCGTTGTTTTGAATATGAGACAAAATAAAGCACAGGAAGACCTGGAATGATTCATATCGACCATTGTTATCATTGGTGGCATTCAAATTTTTGTTGAATTGGATAGACTAGACCTATGAACATTTATCCATTATTCATATAGACATTAACAAGTGCAAAATAAATCTGAATGAGTATTTTAGTGCTAATGGAAAATGTAAGTTTTTCTGGATTGGTAGAATGCTATTTACATTTTAAATAATATTGTATAACAAATACGGTATGTTTGATCTCATGAGCTTTTCTTTCAGAATGAAAGGACACACACTGACCCAGGAATAATTGCTCCAGAGTGATCAAAATTGAGTTGTAGTTCAGAAAAGTTATTGAAGTTCAAACAAAACCTCCAAATTTGGCAGAAAGCCAGGCAAAAATATCAAGTATTATATGAAGAGAAAGAAAATAAGGCTGATCTCAGATTTCTCCACAGATACTAATGCCAAAAAAAAAAAAAAAAAAAACCCAAAACAAAACAAAACAGTAAATCAATACCTATAACATTTTCAAAGAAAGAATTGTGACCTGGGGAATTTACATCCAGTCAAGCTACTTTTAGAATCTTATAAAAGCTTCAGTCAAATCACTTAAAATATGCAAAATTTCAGGGAACATTGCCATAATCCCTCCCTGAGAAAACTACTGGGTGACAAGTTTCATCCAAACAAAGCATACCTGGGGTAAGTATGAAAAGAGAAATGATAGTGAACACTGAATATAGTTCATTGTAAACCAAAGAAAGAATATGTCAGCATGATACAACTAACAAAAATTGGGAGAGAATTGTGAAGAAAGTGGGTAAGAAAAGTAAGTTTTCTGATTATCTCATACTTAATACCTGGAAATCAGAGGATCTCAAAGGTAGCAAACTCCAACAATGTAAATGCAAACATATAGTGTTTAGCAGTATGAAGAGAAGCACTAAAAAAGCTAACAGTATCAATTTAAATAAATTGATAAACTAAAAGGAAGAGGGAATGTGCTAATTTCAGTTTTGCAGATATAGGAAATTAGTAAGTACAGTCTAAGAACATGGAGAAACAGAGATCTTATATAAAAGTACAATCAAAGGAAACCAGAACAAAAATGCAAACCACTTATTATCAGAAAAACCATACAGAGACAAAAATGAATGAAAAGACCACAAAATGAAAGACTCTTTAAAATAGAAAATATAACATGAACTAGTAACAGAATTCAGACAAAACATACCTTTCATATCAATAAATCTAAATGGCCTGCATTAACTAAAAAATAAAACTGAATCACAAATCAAAACCCAGTTCTATATATAAGAAAACTAAAATAAAGTGATTCAGAAAGTGAAAATAAAGAAATAGGCAGCATTATAACAAACAAAAGCAAATAAAAAGGAAGCAAGGCTTACAATTTTAACACCTAGGCAGAGTAGAATCTAGAGCAAAAAGCATTAAGCAAGGCAAAGAAACTTCCTTATAATGACAATATAAAGTTTACAGTGAAGAAAAGACTGCTGCAAGGTTTTCTGCACAAATCAACATAGCAGAATCAGAAATAGAACAGAAATTAAAAGAAATTCAGAGAAATAAATACCTAGAAACACAGTAGTAGTAAGAGATTCGAGGTCACTTCTCTCAGTCTATTAACAAATTGTGCAAAGGAAAAATAAGTCAAATTATGGAAGAATAAAATAAAATAATAAAAATTAACAACAGAGATCTGAATGATAAATGTAAAATTCTACACCATGAAAATGAAAACCATACCTTCACTTCATATAAAGTTAAACATGCACAAAAATTAACATGTTAGGCCCCAAAGATGAGCTTATAAATTCACGAAAGTAGAAATCATGATTCCATTAAAATAGAAATTCTATCTAGAAATAGTAAAACTCTCCCTTTATCAACTCTTGAGTAAAATAAAACTAAAAAGCAAAATTTCCACATTTGTAAAAACAATGTGCTATGATAATTTAACATATCAAGATGAATGAGACATAGCTAATACAGTGCTAAGAGAAAAATTCATAGCTTTAAATGGTTATTTGAATAATAAAGACATAAATGACATAAACATCCAACTGTAAAAGTTATATACAGATTGGCAAAATTAACAGAGGGAAAATATATGAAGGGAATTAATAAAGACAACCCAGGGTGGGGCAGACTTAGGTTTACAGTTCTGAGCACACAAAACAGAGTTTATTCTTGTATGGTTATTTGTTAATTATCGTCTTATTTTCCATATTAACAACTATAAACCTTTGTTTGTCCCACACTGTATAAAAGCAATTAATAAGTTAGAAACAGATATGCAGGGGACTTTATAAATAAATTAAAAAATTCTTTCTGTAAAGGAAAGGGATCAGGTGAATAATCAGCTAACCTTAGCAAGAAAAAAGCAAAGAAGCAAAAACTGCATTCACAAAACAAAAGATGATAAAATGGAAATGGAAACAGAAGAAAATAAAGAATCACAAGAGAATAATTTGCATAGAATTTGGTAAATTCTAGAAAAATATGTCTTAGGACCTGTATGAAATAGATAACTTTCTAGAAAAGGCCATTTACCAAAACTGACCACAAAAGAAATAAAAAATATAAAATGAACAAATTCCATTTAAAAATAGAGAAAAATGTCATGGAACTTCAAACAACAAAAGCACTACTCCCTGCTTATTCATAGGATAATCCCAACAACATCTTAAAAGCAGTAAATTCCAATGCTAGTTAAACTGCTCAGATTATGGTATTGATAGAAAATTTTAAATAGTTTTTGTGAAGCAAGCACAGCATTGAGACAATGCCTGACAAAAATAGCATAAAAAATACTGGAGACAAATCTCATTTATAAATATTCATGCAAAATCCTAAATAAAATATTTGCAAACAAAATCTGACAGTGTATTACAAGAATAATACAACATAACCACATGAAATTTATTATGGAAATGTAGATGAAAAATTTCAACAACCATTCTTCAAAGAATTACAGTCAGTAAAATAGAAAAGAATGAACACCATTCTAACAGGGCCCAAAGCTATGTTAGAAAGAGGCATAATTACAAAAGACAGGAAGAAAAAAAATGGCTGCTATTGAACATTTTACTGTTTAATGTTAAGTATTATTTCACATTTTAATAATATTCTAATGTCACTAGTCAACAGAATTTGCCAGAATGAAAAGCTAGAAGTATAAAATATTGAAAAGGAGAAGGTAACTTTTATTTATTTACTTATTTATTTATTTGGCAGATGATACGATTGTGTATCTGGAGCATCCAAGCTAATTAACTGGAAACGATAAGAGAACTCAGTAAAAGAACATGGTAAAAAAATGTAATGTACTAATAATCAGTAGTATATGTTCAAAAATAACACAAAATACAATAGAACAAATGACCCCATATGTCATAATACCAAGGAATAAAATCAACAAGAAATGTGCAAGAACATTGTGAAGAAAAGTTTTAAATGCTACTAAATAAAACAAAAGATGCATGAACAAAGGAAAAGACCTACCATTTTCTTAGATGGAATGACCCAATATTACAAGGTCAATACCCCTAATTAAATATTTAGTAATATCCCGAAAAAGAATACCAATTTATTTCTTAACTGAACAAATGGACTATAAAGTCCATATAAAATAAAATAAGAATATGAAAAAAAAAAACCCTGAAAATGGAGAGAGCAATAGGGGAACTACTATCACAAGATTTTTTTAAAATTATAAAATCAAGACAATTACAATAGTGCTCTGGGGTGTGAACAGACAGAGCAGTGAGGACAAAAGGGGAGAGGAGATAGTGCGGAGCAGTGTGTGTGAAGTGGGGGTTGGGGAATAGAGCACGTATCCCTCTATAGACATGTGCACAGATGATCTGTGGAAGAATATATAAGAAGTTGGTTACAGTTTCTCAGCTGGGGGACAATGGTGGAAAAGAGGTTTACTTTTCACTATATAAACAAAAGATGCCCTTTGAATATTTTTTAAATCTATTTTTGAGTCTCTAGGTTGAATTTGACCTGTGGTTTGCTAGTTTGAAATCTCTTCAATGATCATTTAAAACAAAGGAGATCATTTTTATGATGAAATTACTTTCTTCTACACTTATATGTCCAAGCTCATATGATATTTGCATTATGCAATCAGCTTTATCCCAATATGACATCTGTTATGATGTAAGTGCTATAACTCCTAATACCCTGAATTCTGAGACTGTTATAAAAATAAAGTATTTGACTATGTCAGAGATGGGACAATTTCACTGCGAACTAAATCATGCTTGACAACCCTTCTACCACTTACATGATAACCCTACAACTTAGGGTGATTCATTCAGACTGAAAAAAAAATTAACCTGTTCTGTTAGAAATTCAAGAAAGAGAAACAGAGAAGAGAATAGGGGTTTATTCTGCTTTATTCTTTTCTCAAGAGAAACATATGGTACATTTGCTCATATTTAAGGAAGAGTTTAAAAGCATAAAGTTGATAAATAGTAAGTAATCATATAAAAAGAGAGAGAAAGAAACTAATCACATCTGACAGCACGGTCTCAGAAGAAAATTTTTCTTTTTTTTTCTCTAGCAAAAGGGCTAAGAAACAATCACTCCAGTGCTGATTCCCAAATTGCTCTATAGATTCAAATCTCTTTTGTCAGTCCCTGAATGACCCGAATTCCTCAGTTTTGAAGGCTTTCTGACCTTCTCATAATGTTTATATTGCCAATCCATCCTATTTCTTATATATAGCTCACTCCCAATTAAATCTGTAATGGCTTTTGACCAAACTGAAACCTTCTATTTTGAGTAATATTTAGTGCCACATCTAAAGAACCCAGTATAAATGGTATCTACACAATGATCTCGTTTTGAAGTTTTTCTTCCCAAAAGACTACTTTAGCTTCTCACCATACAAACTGAAATGACCCACAGTCTTTATTGGGCTGTTTACCTATATATTCTGGGCTTTTATTTCACATAAAAGGTTTTTGGTGAAACAAGAAGCATGTTCCTTGAACCTTACCCTTTAATTAGTGTAAGCTCCTTGGGGACTGAGGCTCACACTTTATAGCAGGTAATAGAATGGATCTAGGAAACAGTGCTAAAATGAAACATTCCATCCAAATATTTCAGGCAATCCTAAGCTGTGAAATGCCTGCCAACCCTCTGAGAAGATCAATGGAGCAACCACTGGGCATATAGTTCAGAACCGCCCACTGGAAAGTCCAGATAATGAAACTCCCCAATGGGCAATAGGTCTGCAATATAAGCACATTCTTGCAGAAGAACAGATTCCCATTATCTGTGCTCCTCACTCCAGTGAATGGTCCAGTGAGCGATTAGAACTGCAAAAAACTAACACCCACCAGCCTCAAACTGATTAGATGGCTCCACATAAATAGGATGATATTATTATGGAGTTCTTGCTTTTAGGATTCACTAGAGGACTGATATTAAACACAAGCATTCTAGCTTCATCTTGAGTAATAAGGATTTTTCTTTCAGCAAGTCCATTCAGTTAGGCAAACATTTAGATAGGCTTTTGTAGAAAAAGCACTTTGTCTTTTACTGACCAGCCCATTCATCTGTGGCTTTTGGTTTGCTTCATTAAATTTAACGCGCATGTGTCACACATCATTCGTAAAAGGGAAGACATGCTCGAGTGTTACAGGCTCCTCCTAACAAACCCATCAATACACTGGGGTCTGCTGTATCTACTTTGCAATTCTATACTAGGTTAAAATCTCTCTTTCAAAAGCAAGCTATTTATCTTACTAACAATCTATCAAAATAAATATCTCCTAAGGTATGGTATTATTAAATATTTCTCACAGCTGGAATTCCCCAACCCCCTTAGGCAGAATTAATAGCTCTTTGTTCGTATATATATCATGATGCTTCTCACATTTTTAACGGGTGCTGTTGTTGATAGATCTTTTATTACTACCAGATTGGGACACCCTAAAGATGGAGAACAGGTCTTATTCATTTCTCAGTAAATCTCAATGACTTTTACAGAGCCTCCCACATTATAGATGAATAAATAATGAAAACTTACAGCCAGAGCTTTGTAGTCCTCTCTTTTCTGCCTAATCCCCATATCAATATTGGAATGGGGGTGGCAGAGCAGAGAGGGCCAGAGTGGTGGAGCACTTAATACTATATCTCCTGAGTTCCTCTCCATCCTGTGGCCCTAGTTCTCCTTTTCTCTTCAATTCTATTGCGATTATGACTCCCAGATCACAATATAACTCTTTTCGGAATGTGATAGTTGCTGCACAGAATGTCAGTTTAGACCCATGACAGTTCAATGTAAGCACAGGCAGCCTGTGGTGCTGAAATGACCAAGTGGCACCTGAGGTGTTGGTGATACACCCTCACGCTGCCCACTGCGCAGCCTCTTTTGTTTCTCTCTTGCAAGGCCCTCTCCTCCTTCCCTTTTTCTGGTTCTACTCAGCTGCTCTCTTTTCTTCCTCTACTCCACTATTTCCATTTCCCTGTTTGTGCTCAGGACAGCCCATGGGCTACCACTATGCCCGGGTAGGGATGGCAACTGCCCTGGAAAGGGCCACCCCTCTTCTTTCAGTTGCCTAGGACAAAAATCATTAATTTATTTTTAAGACTCTTACTTGCAACCTCACAACCCTAAAGCAGGGCTAGAGACAGCCACCACCACTACCTATGAGTGGGGATGGGAGATAAGCTCCATTTGCAACCTCGGGACATTTTCTTCCTCTTGGCAGTAGACAACACTCATTTATTTAAGACTTAGTACTGGCAATTCCCCTTTTTTCTTAACCACTCCCCCCCATTTTGATTGACTAGCAGTGGCTCTTCTAAAGAACTGTGTTTAAAAAAATCAAGAGTTAGCATCCTGGACCCCTGCCCCACCCCACGCCCAAAATGCTCTAGTGCATTAGTGATGTCTGGCAGCAACACACATGCTAGGTGTTTACCCCATCTGCCTTACTCTCTCATCTGGGGAATTATTCCCACATCCTGCAGGCAAACCGTCAGGGCTTGCAAAGTTTGTTTGATTCAGTAGTTCAACAATTAACTAAACTGAAGTATGAGTTAATTAGAATTATAAAGTGGCACTATGCCAGACTCTGGACATATAAAGATAACTAAGCATAGTCCTTAATCTTAGGCCACAAAAAGAGTCTTGCTTCAAACAACCATAGCAATCCAATTGTTCTTCAGTGAAACCAACCAGCAGGCAATGTGGTCAGTGTTCTTTCAGTTTAAGAAAATGGCTTGCATAGAACCATTCTTTTATTTAAACCAAGAAATCTTAACTTTGGATTTCCAAAAGCCTAAATCAGTCATAAATATTTTGAAAGGTCTCCCTAAAATTTCCACTTTCATTTGAAGAGGGGCTTAGGGCCCATAACATAAATTCAAATAATTAAAGTAGTATTGCCAAAGAGTTTGAGAAACTGCAGATTACACTTCCATGGTACATGATATCTGGTGACAGTGGCTGAAATCAGGATAAGCCTAGAACAAATAAGAGAGTAAAGCAACATAGTTCTTCTGCACAGAGATGAGTATAGGCCACGTGAGCATGAACTAACTTTCCATAACGATCAGTTCAAGGTGAGGTAGGACAAATGTAGAAACTGTGACACTGACACATCCATTATAGCAGTAACAACCAGTTTTCTGGGCTAAGAAGAGCTGTTTCCCTGCAAAAGGAACCATTCACGCTGAGAACTGAGGGCGAGCAGCAGGGCAAAGACAACAGATCAGATTGGAACATGTCCAGCGTATCCGTCCGAGTTGAATCACCACCTGACATCAGGGTATCCTGCTCTCTCTAGCCAATCATCATGATGGTTTCAAGTACAGAATCCTCCCAAGCATAAGGCTGCCGCTGTGTTCTAGGTCTCTAAACCTTGTTTGTGATGGGGCAGCCTTTGATATCTGTTATAACTGCAAATGTGGGGTTTTGTTTGTTTACTTACTTGAGTTAAATTTGTATAATATCTAGGCTTCAGGAAAGTCTCTTGGCTTTTAACTAGATATATGCAATATATTAAATATATAGCCCTGGCTGGTGTGGCTCAGTGGATTGAGCACCAGCCTGCGAACTAAAGGGTTGCTGGTTTGATTCCCAGTCAGGGCACATGCCTGGGTTGCAGGCCAGGTCCCTAGTGGGGGACATGTGAGAGGAAACCACACATTGATGTTTCTCTCCCTTTCTCCCACCCTTCCCCTCTGTCTAAAAATAAATAAATAAAATATTTTTAAAAAATGTATATGTATGTGTGTGTGTGTGTGTGTGTATACTTTAACTACCTATGCATCCCAATATGAAATTGGAAGATACTGTGTTTTTCCCCAAACAAGCCAAAGTAAATCCAAGAATTGGTCTATTTTCAGTTGCTGCTGTCTACGCAAAGGTGAGACAAGTATTCTCCCTCAACGGCCCCCCACCATCACCCCTTTGCTAAAATGAAACCAATCCACATGACATGGTATGTTTCATGGTGGGATTCATAGACAACCTCACTCAAAATCTACCTAGCAAACACTAAAATGCTGACTCCTGGGCTCCACCCAGGGACAATTAAGGACTGATGAATCTGCATTTTAACAAATTCATCAGATGATTCATAAAGGAATTAAAGTGTAAGGATTCCCTACCATTCTAGGGTAATTGCTCTGTGGGAAAGGGCTTTTCCCAGCTAGTCCTTGGAGGCATCTGAACTATATTAGCAAAACTAGTTACATCTGTGCAACAGCATTAGGGTAATTTAAGGTTCAGATCATGAAATTTTCCAAAGTTTGGCAGGAAGGCCCCAATGACAGCCTGCTAGGCCCAAAATAACACTGTTCCCTGATGCACAAGGCACAGGGAGGCCGCAGACGTCTGTGGTGTGATGATTCTAGAACTATTTACAGAGTGGGCATGGATCGTCAACCCTCAGAGGGCCACTGGCAGCCAGGTCCCCTCCCTTCATGGGACAGGAAGAAGCTGCTAAAGCGTGGTCCCAGCTCTCTGGCCGCCTGCTTTGCTATTTATTGACAGATATTCCTGGCTCCGGAAGGGCAGCTCCCAAAGTGAGTCACGAGGGATTTTTGCCTGCATCTCTTGCTGGTGCTGCTTAAAGCCGAGCACCCATAAATCCTCCTGTTCTCATCAATCAATTGCAGACAAAACAAAACTCCAACCACAAAAGTTGAAGGATCAACAGGGCCGCCGAGGGGAAGCACACGGCACACTGATCCCTCGGTTTCTTTTAAGAAAAAAGAGCTCAGAGATAAATACAGAAAATCATTCTCTTGCTATTTTCGAATATCTAACCTTTAACTTTGTTTAACTTCAATAATTGCCTGAGTTGAGACTACTTTTAAAACCAGGTTCAAGTTAAACACTAAGTTCTGTTCCCTACTTGATTTTATTCAGTATAGATTTCCATTACCGACATCTTAAAAGAGCAGTTATTTTTATTCACTTCACACTTATTAACACACACACACAAAGCCTCCATGCTAATGCTTATATAGAATAAAAATACTTGAATTTGTGCATTTCCAAAGTATTTGTAAGCTTCTTTGTACCTGTTTCATGCTTTTAGCTAATATACTTTCACCAAGTGCATTCACAACTTGACTTTCTCTACAGGTCTTACTTTGTACAGGACTATACATACATGAAAGACCTACAGCCAATGAAAGAATAAAAGAGTTAGAGACAAACATGACTGAAATTTAATCTACGACCTTCATTTTGCAATTAAAGAAACTGGATTCTGCAGGGTAAACTCTGAGTGTCCTTCCAGTACTGACATTGTGGTTAGCCTAAAAGACAGAGGCTTTGGCACCCTGTCTTGCCCCTTCACACATCAGGATCCCCACACCTGACTACAGCTTCCTCCAGCAAGCACCTGTTCTTCCACCTGCCTGAGGGTTTTCTCCCGCCATAGGAGCATCCTGAGCTTATGCATGGATGGGAGAAGGGTGTGGGGGCAGTTAACCCCTCCAGACCAGCTCTTAGCCAGGGACACAGGAAGATCGATCATTAACCATCTTCTGGCCTTAGCTGGGACAGCTCTGAGGTGTGCACTACAGCACCTCCCAGAGGCAGCTAACCTGCTGGCTGACCGTGTTGGCTCCCTGCCAGTGTTCCCTGAAATGTTGCCCCCATTGGCACTCAAATCCTTGTCCCAGCAATGTGCTTCTGGGGGAACACACCCTAACACCCAAGTCCCACAGCAAGGATGAAAAGCAAAAACCAAGCCTGTTTGGTTTGTATTTTTTAGAGATAAATAGATTGGATTATGTCATGGGAACCTAGAGGAAGAAGTAAAAAGTTCTGTCTCAAACAGTGTAAGAGGTTCTCCATAGTGCCAAGTTTTCAGAATCGTCATCTCGATTCACACTAGGAAGTTATTAAGAAATGAATAAAGGAGTTTGTGCCCTTTGCAACAGCATGGATGGATCTGGAGAGCATTCTGCTAAGTGAAACAAGCCAAGTGGTGAAAAACAAACACATGATCTCACCTGTAAGTGGAACCTAACCAACAGAACAAACAAACAAGAAAAATACAACCAGAGACATTGAAATAAAGAACAGTCTGACAATAACCAGAGAGAAGGAGGGGGAGGGAAAATAGGGGATAATGGGGTGGGGGTGCCATAAAGGAGCATGTATAAAGGACACATGGACAAAGCCAAAGGGGATGGCTTTGAGGGTGGGAGGCTGGGATGGCTGGGGTGGGAGGGAGTGCGTGGTAGGGTGAAATTGGAGACAATTGTACTTGAACAACAATAAAAAATAAATGAATAAGAACACATATCAATTGGACTCACACTGATCTAATGAGCAATTTTGAAGTAAAACTAAAAAAGCAACCATATTTGCTCAAAAACCAAAAGTAGCATTTGCAACACTTGCCTTAGGAGAGCAAAGCATCACCATTGTGTAGGTGTCTTCACAATTCGTATTTGTTCTGAATAAGCCCAGTGTCTCTGTTTGGTTTACTATGGTCAGTTTTGCTTTAACCAAGACACATTTACACCTACATTTCACCACATTTTTATTGGAGTAACACTAGAAATACCTGCCTTAAAACTTTGTTTTTAATCTTTTGTTCTTACTAAGCCCATATTTGATAATATTTTAGTCTCTATAACAATGTACAATATTTATTAAATAGTTTTGTTGACAAGTTATAGGTTTTCAAAACAAAGGCTTCTCTCTCTTCCATTGTTAGAATGATGGATATGTAGACATGAAAAGATGACTTTAAATTTGAGCCTCCACTTCTCTGAGTCTGGAGTGGAGATTAATTTAGGAGGAAAAATGCAGAAGTGTGGTATAACTTTACGTACTGGTATAACTTTCTTCCCAAAGAAAGATATTACAGACCATTGCTGCAGCCACACTGACAGGAAAAAAATCTGTTTTCCAGAGATGCAAAGATTGCAAGCGAGCAAGTGAATTGCCTGAGACCACTCAGAGGGTCAAAGGTATGAGTGCAAATGCTGCAGGACCCCAACCCCAGATCATGTTGTCTAGATAAAATTGGGTTATTTGATCTCACTGCCAGGCAGAGGTGGATTTGCCCTGGATGCAATGAAGCTTTAACTTCAGAAGTATGCCTCACCATCTCCGGAGCCCGGGGTGGGGTGGGGTGGGGGGGCCCTCTCATGTGAGCTCATAAGATCAGATTCGTTTTGTAGAATTTGCAAACATGCAATTATTTTAAGTGTAATTTGTTAAGATCTTTCTCCTGAAGGGATCCTCCTCAAATTATATAAACTTCAGATTCTACAAAATTTGAATCCTTTCTTCTGCTGGGTCCACATGACCATTACCTGTACTTGTCAGCTGAACACTTACTCTACAACTCACAAACCTACCAAGAAGTCTTCTCTTCCCAAAGAGTCGTTATATCACAACATTAGCTCAGGCCTCACAGCACTTCCCTAAGTAACGACTTCACTAAACAGTGGACTGCGAGAAAGTATTTTATAATTACCCAGAACCTTTGTGAGAAACTTAAGAAGCTTTAGTGCATCAGTGAGCACTTAACATCTGTGGGTTCCTACTGAGATCTGAGGTTTAAATCAATTAGTGGTAACCAGGACCCTGCAATGGGGCTTTCACAGAGAACCAGCATATGCTGATGTTTTAAATTAAAAATGTACCCTCCTGTAAAGAATGTCTACACAGCATTCTCCTTTTTTGGCTCATGTAATTCCTATTACATTTTGCACTTCAAGAGTGATTATGGGACTCACAGAAACAGTGAATTCCAAAGGAAAACATTTCTTTATAGGAAACCATAACTCTTTGAATCCTATTATTTGGTAGACTTTTAATCATGTAGCTCTTTATCTTTGGTTTTTGTGAGCCCCTGCAGCTCATTCTTCATTCTCCACTCCCAACCCCCCACCAAAATATTAGATAAAAAGAGATGAGCTGTAATGTAATGGCAGGAAACCCTTCCAGGCTGAAAGGTAGACCTGGAGAGGAGCTGGCAACTCACCCTTCTCTCCAACTCTTGCTATTATACCGAATGTTGCCAGTTTTTTCTGAACTGGTTTCATTAACAATAATAATAGCTAGCATTATTGATCTCAGACTACATGCCAGGAACTACACTAAGGATTTGACATGCATTATCTCATTTAAGTAGCCAATATCTCTAGAAGTACCTATATTTAATGTTCCATTATGCAGACAAGGAAACTAAAGCATGATAAGGTTAGATAATTTGCTCAGAATTTTTTTTTGCTTGGCTGCCTTCTTTCCCACCCTGGGACACTCAGCCTACCCTAGGGACAGTCCTAGCCAGTCCCTAGTCCTGAGTTACATCAAAGTAGGGTTACACAAAGTAGAGTTAGACAAAGTAGACTTAGACATGTGACTCAGGCTGTCCAGTTAAAGAATCCCATCCTCCTGGCCATGCTGACTGATTCAGTGATGTGCACATCTCTAAATGTGGATTGGTTTTCTATTGCTGCATAACAAACTACCACAAACTTAGAAGCTTAAAATAACCCCCATCCATTAGCTCACAGTTCTGTAGATCAGAAGTCCAGATAGGGCATGGGCTACACTCTCTGCTCAGAATATTACAAGGCCAAAGTCAAGAGGTTGTCCAGGCTGAGTCCTCATAGTGAGGATCTGTGGGGAAAATCCACTTCTTAAAAAACTTTTGTTGTTGGCAGAATTTAACTCCTGCCTGTTGTAGGACTGAGCTCTTTGTTCCTTGCTGATTGTTAGCCCTGGGCACCTCTCAGATCCTGGAGGCTGCCCACATTCCTGGCTACAGGACCCACTTCATCTTCAAGTCAGCAATGGTGTGTCGAATACTTGGCATATTTTAAATGTCTGACATCATCATCTTTGACCGTAATTTGAAGGGTTCTAGTGATCAGATTACGCCCACCCAGAACCTCTCCCTATCTTAAGATCAACTGATTTGGAAACCTTAGTTATATCTGCAAAATTCCTTTAACATAACACCTAGATAAGTACTGAATGGAATAACTTGGAAAGGGTGTTTTGCATAGCAGGGATTTTCAGAACAACCTTAAAATTCTGCCTACCAAGGTATATAAACCAAGCTGGGTCAGTCAGAATCCTGTAAATAAGAAAGTATTCATTCTCTGTTCTCTGGGCTCACTATACTCGAACCGTGTGCCTAGAGCTGTGAAATGGAGAGAGTATTCCTGCAAATGATGCCAAAATAGTGGGAGAAAAAGTTGAGAGGGAGAGAGATAACATTGTTTGAATATCTGGATACAGATAGCTGCTATCTTGAGTTAGCATCTGCTACTTGGAACCAAAGAGTTCTGATCAACACAACTACATCTTTCTCACTCTAAAGCTCAAGCTCTTAACTATGAAATTTTGCATTTTTCTTTTGTGTTAATGGAGGCAAAATATAAAAAAGATGTAAATTGTGACATCAGTAACAGAAAATGTGTGTGGGGAGAGTAAAAGTGTAATGTTTCGTATGTGATTGAGGTTAAGTTTTTATCATCTTTTCTATCACCTTAAAACAGACTGTTAAAACTGTTTCATGGAAGAAACATGTAAGATGCTTCACAGAAGCTTTGTGGTAACCGCAAAGAAAATACCTATAGAAGATAAATAAAAGAAAAATAGTTTAAAAATCACTATAAAAACCAACAAAATGCAAAGGAAGACAACAAGAGAGAGAAGAGGGACAAAATAGCTGAAAGACAGGACATGGCAATTAGAAGTCCTTCCTTATTCATATTTACTTTAAACATGAATTGATTAAACTCCTCAATCAAAAGGTATAGAATGGCTGAATGGGTAGAATACAAGACCCATCTGTATGGGTAGAATACAAGAGACTCACTTTAGATCTAAGGATATTCATAGTCTGAAAATAAATGGATGGAAAATATGTTCCAGACAAATGATAAAAGAAACAAGAGTAGGTACACTTACGTCAGATAAAATACACTTTAAGTAAAAAATGGTCTCAAGAGACAAAGGAGAACATTATATAATGATAAAAGGATAATTCATCAGAAGATATAATTATATAACTTTATTAACTAATGTCACCCCAAACAATTAAAAATTTTAGAAACAAAAGTTATACTAACTATAAATATATATACTCAACATTAGAGCGTCTAAATATATAAAGCAAACATTGACAGAATTGAAAGAAGAAATAGATAGCAATTCAATAATAGGAGACTTTAATAATGTAATAAAATATATTACAACACTTTCAACAATGGATAGAACATTCAGACAGAAAAATTAATAAGGAAACAGAAGTCTTGAATAATGCTATAAAGCAAATGAACCTAAGAGATATACATAGAACATTCCACCAAAGAGCAACAGAATACATCTTCTTCACAAGCACACACAGAACATTCTTTAGCATAAATCGCATACGTTACAGAACAAGTCTAAACAAATTTAAGAAGATTAAGATCATGCTAAGTATCTTTCTAGGAATCAATAACAGGAGGATAATTGTATAATTCTCAAATATGTGGAAGTTGAACAATGCACTTCTGAAAAAAGAGTCAAAAAATAGCCCTGGCTGGTGTAGCTCAGTGGATTGAGCGTGGGCCTGTGAACCAGAGGATCGCAGTTCGATTCCCAGTCAGGGCACATGCCTGGGTTGCAGGCCAGTTCCCAGCAGGGGACACACAGGAGGCAACCGTACATTGATGTTTCTCTCCCTCTCCCTCTCCCCTACCCCTCTAAAGACAAATAAAAAAAATCTTAAAAAAAAAAAAAAAAGAGTCAAAAAATAAATCAAAAGAAAAACCAGAAAATGTCTTGAAACAAATGAAAATTAAAATACGACATATCAAGACTTATGGGGTGCATCAAAAGCAGTATTAGGAGAGAAGTTTATAGTAATAAAAATCTACATTCTAAAAGGTTTTAAATAAATTAGCTAACTTTACACCTCAATGAACTAAGAAAAGGAAAAACTAAACCCAAAGTTAGCAGAAGGAAGGAAATAATAAAGACGAGCAAAAATAAAATAGAGGCTAGAATAAAACAAATAAAACTAAGAGCTGTTTTTTTTTGAAATATAAAAAAAATTGACAAACCCTTAGCTAGATTAAGAAAAAAGAAGACTTGCATAAATAAAATCAGAAATTAATAAGGAGACGTACAACTGAAGGGAAATTAATAAAACAATTCCACTTACAATTGCATCAAAAAGAAAAAAAACTTGGAAATAAACTTAACCAAGAATGGGAAAGATTTGTACACTGAAACCTACAAAACATTGATAAAAGAAATTAAAGATATAAACAAATGGAAAGGCATCTGTGTTCATGAATGAAGACTTAATATTGTTAAAATGTGCAAATTACCCAAAGCAATCTACAGATTCGATGCTACCGCCATCAAAATCCTAAAAGCATGTTTGAAAGAAAAAAATTCTAAAATTCATTTGGAATACCAAAATCCCAGAATAATCAAAATGATCTTTAGAAAGAACAAAGCTAGAGACATCACACTTCCTGATTTTAAAATATATTACAAAGCTACAGTACTTAAGACAGTATAATATCATGGCAGACATATAGACCAATGAAATAGAGAGCCCAGAAATAAACCCATGCATAAAGAGTCAACTGATCTTTGAAAGGAGATATACAATGGAGAAATTGATCCATTGGAGAAATGGAGAAATGATCTTTGACCATTAATACACAATAGAGAAATGATAGACTCTTTGACAAATGGTACTGGAAAAACTGAATATCCTCATTAAAAGATAAATAAATAAATAAATTGGATAATTATATTACACTATACACAAAAATCAACTCAAAATGAATTAAAGTGCTAAACATAAGAACTGAAACTGTAAAACTCCTGGAGGAAAACATTGGAAAAAAATTCTTAACATGGTCTTGACAATGATTTCTTGGATCTGACACAAAATTACAGGCAACAAAAATAAAAAAAAAGACAACTGGAGTTATGTCAAACTAAAAACATTTCTGCACAGGTAGGGGGAAAAACAGAGTGTAAAGTCAACCCACGGAATGGAAGTGAATATGTGCAAACTATATATCTGATAAGGGATTAATATCTAAAATTTATAAGAAACTCTTGCAACTCAATAGCAAAAATGACAAATAACTGATTAAAAAATGGGCAGTGTATCTGAATAATTATTTCTCCAAATACATATGAATGGCCAACAAGTAAATGAAAAAGTGCTCAACATCACTAATAATCAGGAAATGCAAATCAAAACCACAATAAGTATTGTCTCACACTTGTTAGGATGTCTATTATTAAAAAGACAAGGGAGAAGTGTTGGAAAAGAATGGAGAAATTGGAACAGTTGGGTATTACTGAAGAGAATGTAAAATTATGCAGCTGCTATAGAAAACCACATGGAGAATCCTCCAAAAATTAATAATAGAACTATCATATGATCCATCAATCCCACTTCTGGGTATTTATCCAAAAGATCTGAAGTCAAGATCTTGGCAGGATACCTGCACTCTCATGTTCATTGCAGCTTTATTCACAATAGCCGAGATATGGAGATAACCCAAATGTTCACGAACAGATGAATAGGTAAAGAAAATATGCAAATATAATGAGATACCAGCCTTTTTAAAAAAAGGAATTCTTCTATATGCAAGAACATGGATGAACCCAGAGGACATTGTTAAAATTAAATAGAAAATGAAGACCAGACTTGAAAATTCTCTGAGCAAACAAAACCATTTAAGCCACATAAGTAAAAATTAATTTAGATTATTCTGCAAAACAAGAGAAACTTAAGTTAGTCCACTTCTTGTAAATGCCTCTAATAATCATAAAAGAAACTTAAGTCATCTTCCTAAAAATGATATAAGATAATCACTTTTGACCCAACCCTTGATTTAGGAAAACCCCATTATAATAACTAATCACTGTAAAGGTTAAATAACTTCGTCATTTTCATTTTAAAAGCTATCCTGTAACATAAATACCTCTGAGCTTCATATCAGTCTTTGAATTTGAAAGCTTCCAATTCACAAACTGTTCCTAAATGCACAATAAACTCTTATTAAGTATTATTTATTGATTTGGTGATTTTAATTTTGTTATTTCTGGATACTTGACATTATGCTAAGTGAAATAAGCCAATTGCAGTGAAATACTGCATGATTTCACTTATATGAGAAATCTAAAACATTCAAGATAATAGAACCAGAGAAAAGATTGGTTGCCAGAGCCTGGGGCAGGGGGGAAAATGAGGAGCTGCCGTTCAGTGGGCACAAAATTTCAGTTATGGAATTTGAAAAAGTTCTAGAGATCTTCTGTAAAACAGTGGCAACTGTTAACAAGACTGCATTGTACACCTAAATATTTGTTAAAAGGGTTGATCTCATGTTCCTTCTACAAAAAATATAAACCAAAAATGAAACTTTTGGAGTTGATGGTTATGTCAACTTGATTGTGTAATGGTTTCATAGGTATAAGCATATATTCAGACTCATCAAATTGTATTCATTAAATATGCCCACTTTTTAATATCAATTATACTTCATTGAAGGTGTTTTTTTAAAGTTGCCTATAAAGGGAGTATTTTTTCCCACTGACTTCCATAATAAATTCAAAGGTGCATCCATGAATATAGGCACAGCAGAGCTTGAAGAATGTTTATTCCTCTTGAGCAGAGTACCCTACCCTCAGAGACTCCGATTTAATTTCTCTGTAATGTAGCCCAAGCATCAGGATTTTTTTTTTTTTTAATTCCACAGGTGCTTTCAAAGTTCAGCCGTGGTTGAAACCATCTGATGTACAATAGTGCTTCTCCAACACCCCCGCAGCTGCTGGTCAGTGTCTCACTCTCGGAGCAGCAAGACTCTAGTAGGTAGCAATATGCAAGCATAGTAATAATTGAATCAGAAGAACCAAAAGGGTGATTTGAATACAAAAATATTGGCACCTGTAGAAAACATAAACCATGCTGCTTCAGCTTTTGGCTAGTGTGGGGTCACCTTGTAGGGAAATCCATGGGTGTGACTCCATCTTCCTTGTTCCGTTTCCACAAGCTCATCAAGCAACCACATCACTGACCTGTTGTTTGTGATCTAAGACAGTCATTATTGGGATGGGAGAGAACAATGAGTACAGACAATCTGGAGAGGGAAAGATAAATTCATTTTTTGTGTGTGTTATGCCAGCCCGTGACAAGCTGTAAACAGAGGGACTCATTTGGCACAATTTTCCTGCAGCCATTTGTCAGGTGTCATAACTCTATGGAAAGAAACCCATGGGCAAGTATAATGAATGTATTCCTTACTCTCAAATTTCTACTTATGCTACTATCTCTTACGAGTCTCAGCTTTTATCTGTATGCAACATTATTTTAGTATGGATATCATTAAACTTTCTGGACAATTCTTATTTGATACCCAAGCACATGGTATTCTTGGTAAAATAAAACAAGTAAAACATTTCAGCATTTCCATTCTTCATAAATGTTTGTAGCTAGAAATAATCAGAAAAGATATAATTTTCACAGTTACCACACTATTGAAGTTTTTGTGTGTATTTTTTTCACATCATAGAAATATGAGGTCTGGTTTTAATTTTCATATTAGCAAATAAAAGATGCACAGGTGAGAGGACTTCAGTGTGACCTCAGGAAGTTTCTTCTGGTGCGGTGGTTCCCAGACTTTCCGGTCCCAGGGACCCTTTTCATCCTTAAAAGAAATTATTGAGGCGCTCTCCTCCTCCTGTTCAACAGACAGCCACGTCTTCCTGCGCAGTGCCAGAAGCCTCAACCCTGAGACACGATGGTGAAGATCGGAGTGAACAGATTTGGCTGTATTGGGTGCCTAGTCACCAGGGCTGCCTTTTACTCTGGCAAAGTGGACTTGTTGCCATCAATAACCTTTTCATTGACCTCAACTACATGGTCTACATGTTCCAATATGATTCCACTGACGGCAAGTTCAAAGGCACAGTCAAGGCTGAGAATGGGAAGCTTGTCATCAATGGAAAGTCTATCTCCATCTTCCAGGAGCGAGATCCCGCCAACATCGAATGGGGTGATGCTGGTGCTGAATATGCTGTGGAGTCCACTGGTGTCTTCACCACCGTGGAGAAGGCTGGGGCTCACTTGAAGGGTGGAGCCAAGAGGGTTATCATCTCTGCCCCTTCTGCAGATGCCCCCATGTTCGTGATGGGTGTGAACCAGGACAAGTCTGACAACTCCATGAAGATTGTCAGCAATGCCTCCTGCACCACCAACTGCTTGGCTCCCCTGGCCAAGGTCATCCATGACAACTTTGGCATCATGGAGGGACTCATGACCACAGTCCACGGCATCGCCGCCACCCAGAAGACCGTGGATGGGCCCTCTGGCTGTGGTGTGATGGCCGAGGGGCTACCTAGAACATCATCCCTGCTTCCACTGGCGCTGCCAAGGCTGTGGGCAAGGTCATCCCTGAGCTGAATGGGAAGCTCACTGGCATGGCTTTCCGTGTCCCCACCCCCAATGTGTCAGCTGTGGATCTGACCTGCCACCTAGAGAAAGCTGCCAAATATGATGACATCAAGAAGGTAGTGAAGCAGGCATCAGAGGGCCCCCTCAAGGGTCATCCTGGGCTATACCGAGGACCAGGTTGTCTCCTGCGACTTTAACACTGACACCCACTCCTCTGCCTTCGATGCTGGGGCTGGCATTGCCCTCAGTGACCACTTTGTCAAGCTCATTTCCTGATATGACAATGAATTTGGCTACAGCAACAGGGTGGTGGACCTTGTGGTCCACATGGCCTCCAAGGAGTAAGAGCCCTATGGACCACCAGCCCCAGCGACAGGAAGAGACCCTCAGCTGCTAGGGAGTCCTTGCCCCAAACTGATCCCCCAACACACAGAATTTCCTGACCTCCAGTTTCCATCCTAGACCCCCTGAAGAGGGGAGGGGCTTAGGGAGCCCTGCCTTGTCATGCACCATCAATGAAGTTCACTGCACCCAGAGCCCCCCAAAAAATTATTGAAGATACAATTGCTTTCATTTATATTGGTTATTTCTGTTGATACTCTTTGAGAAATTAAAATTGAAAAATGATTTATATACTTATTAGTTCACTTGGAAATAATAATAGTATAACCACTGCATATCACCATAAAATATACTTTAGAAAAAGTAAGTATATTTTTCAAAATAAAAGATATTAAGCAAAAGAGTATCCCCCCTTTTTTTAACATTTAAAAAATCCCTTTTGAGTATCACTTCGCAGAGGCGGAATACATTCTCAGGTCTGCTTCAGCACTCAATCCATTGTGATGTGTTGTATTTGATAAGGCTCATGCAGAAATCTAGCATCTCAATCTATGCTCTGGAAAGTGAAGAGTATTTTAAAATTCAGGTAATTGTGAATATCCTTTGATACTACGACAAAACTCAAAAAGTGTACATTTCTGAAAGGTTAACTGCAATATGGAAATCAGAGATTTCATTGCATTATCAGTGAAATTTTATTTTCTGTTACACTAAAATCTACTGGTTTAAATTGTACTTTGAATGGATCTCTTACCCACGCATGATTTTGTGACATTTGGAGCATACTGATTCACTGAGTTATGGAGATCTTCCAAATGTTGACACATTTCTTTATATAACATCAAAAAACCACATCCATTAATATCACCACCAATCTCACCAGAAAAGTTTTTACATATGGAAAATTTGTATCAAATTCATGGCAGCAGATACATTTTCCAAAATTCAAATTTTGACTTGAAACCTCAAATTTTATCACTGTTAATAAACACTGTCAGTTGTTTTCCTTGAAGTAACAAGACCAATTTATGCTTTTAAAAATACATCAGCTAAATATTCATGTCTCAATACCAACAGTTTGTTTGTTAGTCTTCTTTCAAGTGAAAAGGAAACTTTTCATGGCGTTCCAGGAAAAACAAGGCTAAACCAGCTTCGATGCAAACAACTCAGTGAGTGCTTTCCCTCAGAGTAACCATCCAACTTCACATGCAGTAAAAGTGTTTTATAAGTCCCAGTGTCCACATAAACGTATTAAAATATGTATACTCAACAGTCAAGATTTAATAACATTAGCCCTGGCTGGTGTAGCTCAATGGATTGAGCGCGGGCCTGCGAACCAGACGATCACGGTTCGATTCCCAGTCAGGGCACATGCCTAGGTTGCAGGCCAGTTCCCGGCAGGGGACACACGAAAGGCAACCGTACATTGATATTTCTCTCCCTCTCCTTCTCTCCTACCCTTCCCCTCTAAAAGATAAATAAATAATAAATTTAAAAAAAAGTCAAGTGTTTAAAAAAAATGTTTATATTAAAAAAAAAAGATTTAATAACATTAATATTTTTATACTGCATCAAACACGGTATAAAATAAAAGTGGCTTTTTGCTTTGTTGTTGTTGTTGTTGCTGTCCTGAAAGTGTGTGGTTGCTGTCCTAAAAGTGTGTGGTGATAAGAACACAGTGACACCAGAACAGTTTGGAGCTACTCCCTGATTCGGGCTAAGGCACAGCGATATTGCCCCCCATTGATTTTACACCGTCATTATTGGAACACAGGAAATGCTTGTTTATCTCTTGAAACGAGCACTATCTCCTGCAATAGTGTCCCACAAAACATGTTTGGAAAAAGCTGTGTTAAATACCCTTTTTAGTCCTTTCCTACTTCTAGATCTGTAAGACTTTATGGCTGCATCCATTTGCCATCTTATGTCTTTAAATTGCCATATATTGAGGGGGTAGAGAAATTTTACCAATTTTCATTAGGTTTCAATGTTGTTTTCTATAATTTACTAAGCAAATTTGACCTACATCTGTAACAACTAACACGGTACCTGGGACAAAATAAGTACTTTTAAAATGTTTGCTCCTTTATACTTTATCCTTTTTAAAATATTATTTCAGACATTTTTTAAAAACATACACTATGATAAATGCATTTTTAAAAATCTGATGAAACAAAAAGTACAGCATGAATAATTTTCAGAATTAGTTGAAAATTGACTCAGAGCTTCCTGATGGTCAAAGGAACATGAAATCTCAAACAGTTAGAAAAGCCACATTATGAACTTAAGTTTTATTTATTTTTATACCAATATGAATTTTTTATATTGTATTTTTCCCATTACCATTTAGTTCCCTTGTACCCTGCACCTCCCTGTAATCACCGCACTGGTATCCATGTCCGTGGAAGTTAAGTTTGAATAAGAATTGGGCAAAAGAGACTTAAGAGTCTCAGAAATTGATCCCTACCCACACATCCATAGGTGGGTGAGACAGTTTAATAAATATTAGATATAGATTTGTGTTCCAGTATATAGCTAGTAAAATATTGCTCTCTATAATTTTATCATTTCACTCATAATTTTATTTATTTATTTACTTGAGATTAGTTAGGTTTATTCAAATTTCTCATTTGGGGGAACAGAGGGAATGAACTCAACCCTACACGTTTTGAGCCCAAGGCAAGGGTGTAACAGGAGCTGCTCTAAAGGCTGTAAGGAGCCAAGATGTAAATAATGTTGAGTTTTACCCTCATGATGCACAATACAACTCAACAAACACTTATTGGCTATCTAACCTATCAGGTAAGAATGTTTTTGAACACAAGTAACAGAATATCTAAATAAGAATGGCTTGTGCAATAAAGACATGAGTCAGATCACATGACAAGAAGTGTGGAGACTGTCATTAGCGTGTTAGCCAGTGAGTAGACAGATTGTCCCTTTTCCCAGTTCTCTGGATTCAGTCGGTCAGGCTCCTCCACCATGCAGTTACCACATACTTGGAGGCCCTGGCTCTGAGCCAGCCAGGAACCTGCCATTGACTGTTTTGTTGTTGTTTTCCCAGACTCACAGCCTTTGCAGCTAACGTTATTTAATTTGCGTCCATAAATCCAGTCAGCCTGCCCAAGAGGAAAATATTTTGTCTTATAAGCATTCCCAGGGCCCAAATACTCAGATGCCCTATTCCTTTTATTTTATTTTGAAATACTTCATTATTTATGCTATTATAGTTGTCCCAATTTTTCCCCTTTGCCCCCCTCTCCCAAGCCCTCAATTCCCTTAGGCAATCCTGACACTGTTGTCCATGTCCATGGGTCATGCATATATGTTCTTTGGCTACTCCCTTCACCTTCTTTCAACTAATCCCCACCTCCACCTCCCGTATTACAGCTGTCAGTCTGTTCCATGTTTCTATGCTTCTGGTTCTATTTTGCTTATTAGTTTTTGTTCATTAAATTCCACATATAAGTGAGATCATACGGTACTTGTCTTTCATTGACTGACATATTTCATTTAGTATGATAGTCTCTAGTTCCATCTATGCTGCTACAAAAAGTAAGAGTTCCTTCTTCTTTAGTGCTGCATAATATTCCATGAGCAAATGTACAGTAGCTTTTTTAACCACTCATCTATTGATGGGCACTTGGATTATTTCCAGAAATTGGTGATTGTAAATAACACTGCTGTGAACATAGGTGTGCATATAGTCTTTTGAATTGGTGTTTCAGGATTCTTAGGGTATATTCCCAGAATTGGAATCACTGGGTCAAAAAGCAGTTCTATTTTTAATATTTTGAGGAAATTCCATACTGTTTTCCACAGTGGCTGCACCATACTGCATTCTCACCAACACTGCATGAGGGTTCCCTTTTCTCCACATCCTCGCCAGCACTTGTTGTTTGCTGATTTATTAATGATAGCCATTCTGACAGGTATGATATGATATCTCATTGTGGTTGTAATTTACATCTTTCTAGTGGCTAGTGACATTGAGCATTTTTTCGTATGTCTATTGGCCCTCTGTATATCCTCCTTGAAGAAGTGTCCATTCATATCCTTTGCCCATTTTTTTAAAATTGGGTCATTTGTCTTCCTGGTGTTGAGTAGTGTAAGTTCTTTATATATTTTGGAAATTAAGCCCTTATCCAATGTATCATTGACAAATATGTTCTCCCATGTAGTGGGTTCCTTTTTCATTTTGATTATTTTTTAACTGTATTTCATTCATAATTTAAATAAAATCTACTTGTTAAAAAATAAAATCTGTGTCTGATTATAGGGGTAAGGAGCCAAGTTGTTCAAGAAGTCCTAGAGATTTATGTCTCATTTATTGAACAACTTAAAATTCAATAAATACAGATTATTCACCATAAAAACTGTAGAATCACAACAATGTGCCAATCATTCTAAAAGGATTTAAGTTTGTAAAGAAGCCTAAATGTATTTATTAATCTATTCAATTTACTTACTCAGAAAATATTTACTGAGTATCTTCTACATGCAAAACCATTGCATATGACATATAAGCACCTACACAGACCTTCATATTTCCTTGGAGTCAGGTACCCAGATGATATAACTCATACAAACAATTTTTTCCCTAAACAAACAAATAATAATACTTAGAAAGTAGCTAAAAGCCATCAGCTTTTGCTTTCATTAGGGATCATCCTTGACCATTATGTACAGAGCTTGGATAGGAGCTTATATTAAGTAGATGTGCTAATTTAGGTTTGAGTCTACCCAGCACAATGTGAAATAGAGACTTACAGAAAATATAAATGGATTTGAACTGAATTTTGGGAATAGATGAAGTATGTGTGGTGGGAGTGGAGGGGAAGATTACCTGCTAATTGGTGTAATTTTGACTGAAACTCTCAAAACTTTTTTTCTCCCACTCTTTCTCATTGTGAGTACTTCACTGCAACCAGGTGATGATTCTCATGCTTGGAAATTCAGATGTACTCTGTGCAATCATAGTGACTTTATACAAGGTGCTCTCCACCAAAAATTTAAAAATTAGCTTTTGCATTTTTCTCTTCCAACTCAAAATTCTGTCCATTCTCCAAGATTCAGATCAGATTTCATGTTATACATGAAAACTTCTCCAGCATCCTGCATCTGGTGGTTTTTCTCACACCTGTCAATTCTTAGAGCATGTATAAGATATAGATCATTGATTTAGAAAATTATTCATGGCCTTTGGCTCTTAACTATGTGGCCATCATATGTCAGATCTTCTTAATGAGTTGATGTGTGCCTCACAATGCTAAATTTCAGCTTCTTTGTCTCCATATGATAGGTGTCAAATAAATACTTGCAAGGACTTAATAAAATTTCACTGATCTGTGAAAAAAGAAGACACACCATCTAGCAGTGATGGAGAGGCATTTCTGTTAATAACAGGACAGTTGCCAGTTACCAAAATGATCCTTAGAGCATCTTATCATTGACTGTCCATGAAAGAATGGATCCACAAAACACTCTCTCCGGGTATTCACAGTTTTTACTTTGTATTTTTATTAAGTTGCTCCACTAGGTTTTCTTGTCCCATGAATGCCCTGCATTTCATTTCGCACAGTGTGATACAGCTGAGCAGAGCATAGTGAGTAAATAATACTTTTATTTCCCATGTCTTTGCTATAGGTACTTCAGGTACTCATACAAAGGCATTATTTTCTTCCTTACTTACTGAGCTCTTCCCAGTTTATGGTTCCAGGTTATAAATAAATGAACATGTGCCATTATTGTCACAACATGTTTGGCAAATTACGTTTTCATGAATCTGAACATGATTTTGAATTACCTCTCTTAGAACAAACTGAATACTAATACACAGAATGTCAGAAGACCAATTATTTCACAAGGTCAGTGAAGGAGCCCATTCATGTCATTAACATAGTGTGGCATCTTGCTCACACACAGAGGTGTCCAGGTGGATTAAATTTGTCCCGGGAAATCTGAGAAGTGCACGTCACCAGAGTGACTAGGAGCGTCATGCTTCATCTGTGCCAATTTATTAATTATTTTTAACTTGGTATGATGATGTCTACTAGTTCTATTCATTCTTCCTTAAATTTGTAGCTTAGAAGACAAAAGGGAAGAAAACCCTCTTTAAAGAACAAAGGCATAGGTACCCCATGTGTCCTTCAGTGCAATAGATTTAAGGAAGCTTTTCCAAACAAGCATCAGCCAAGAGATTAACTTGCATTAAACATTAGATAAATATTAGTTCTCAAAATGCAGGAATAACATTTTCTCAAGCTTGAAACAATTTGAGCAACATAAAATTAATACCCCTTTTGTAATTGCCTTGAGAGCTCAGGTAATCTAATTACAAGCCCCATAAGAAGCGTTGACATTGCCTTTTTGTGGTGGAAACCTAACTTTTAATGTTTTCATCATGCATCATTCACACTGGGACCAAACTGAAACCCTAGAGATAAACTGCTGAATTAAAAAACCCACAAATCTGTCAGCCAACTGACCAAGGAGAATTTATAACAAGGACCCCTAGGGATCTGTCGGGCTTGTCCTGTGTAGCATTTGGAGGACGCAAAGGACTTGCATATCGAAAGGATCCACTCAGGATGCCTCAGGAATTACATTTCTTTGCACAAATAGGCCTCTAAAAAACACTGATGTCTGATGACATGTGGCATGGTATCTTGCTACAATCTGAACAGGAATTTCAGATACAATTGGAATTGCTGAAATTCTCTAATTACTAGAAACCCCACCACCAGTTATGGTATGATGTGTTCCAGACACGGCAAAAATCCCCACAAACCAAATGAAATTATTGTTAATGTCACCATTTAACCAATTTTAAAAAATTGAATATCGGTGAAGTTAAATAATTTGCAATGAGTCATACAGCCAAAAGTAGAAAAAACAAATACAAGTCTGTCTGATTTCAAGATCTGTTTATCTCAAATATTCCTCACAGGATCTTTTCCTTCCTGAAAGACCACAAGTGATTGAGGAAAAAGGTTGCTCTCCTGACACTTTGGAGCTTAGGAAATCTCTTTCTCTCTGTCTCTCTCTGTCTCTCTCTCTCTCATTGTCTCTGTCTCTCAGTTTGTATCTGTCCTCTGTACTAGGTGCCACTGCAGGCTGGCAGGAAGCAAGTTTGACACAGGACTAACACTCTCCATTTCCAGTGGTGACCGAGGATCCTAGAGGTAAATGCAGCCCTTGAAGCCCATTTCATCTTGTAACAAGATCCTGCAAGCTCGTCCTGCTGAATTGGGGTTACCTTTGGACACTCAGCTCATTACCTAGAGATGTAAGAAATCTTGACTGACCTGTCCCGATTCTACCACTAATAGAACTGTCAGCTCTCCTGTCACTTGGCCATCACCAGCCCTCAAATATAATAAAGGCCTTGAAGGCGATAGAGCAAGTGGAACATCCCAAGGGCATAACCTTCTCAAGGATGAGGCTGCTTGTTAAACTAAATACTCTACTTCAAATGTCTGAATTCACAGCAAAGGGGAGTAAACATGATACAGCCTTGTTTTTTTTTTTTTAATTAGTATAATTATCTTTTCCATCTCAGCATGTTTATATTGCTTCAATCATGAATGTACCAAGTGTAGCAATGTACACTTGAACCTGGTGAGGTCAGGCAAGGTCACTCGGAAAAGGTCATGATTCGTGTGCGTTGGAGGATGTATGTGGTGTTAGTTGTAAGGGGCGCTTTGTCTGTTTAAAGAAAAGCTAAAATCTGGGTTTCAGTCAATAACTATTAAATTCTATTCAATTCATTGAACATATCAATATATTAACATGTATTGTGCTGCTGATCTTGACTGACATTTTTCTCTCTGCAGAGGATATAGAAGATGCTCTGACAGAGAGCTGGTAATGCTCACAAAACATCAGTGTTCTTTACATTTCCCAGACTCCGTTGCTATTATATTTAGACCATGTGACTAAATTCTGATTACTTAGACCTGAGCAGAGATGCTGTAAACCACTTCTAGACCTGATGGTTGAAAACACTTTACATAACTTTCTAGGTCTCTCAGCCCTTGCTATGTGACCTTGGAAGCCACATGTTCCAGATGGTATCACTACAAGATACAAGGAATAGAGATTCCTGGGTTTCTGCTTAGAAAAGAATGCCCTAGAGAGCTACCTGACCCAGTTAGACTTCAAATTAGTGAAAAATAAACTTCTATTTTATTAATTTATTGGGATTTCAGAGTCTGTCATTATCCCAACATAGACCATCCCAGTGGTTTTAAAGTGTGGTCTACAGACCAGCAGCAGCATCTAGGAACTTGTTAGAAATGCACATCCTTGAGCTCACTTGAGATCTTCTAAATCAGAAACTCTAAGGATGGGCTATAGGAACACACCAAGGCACATCGTAATTACATTAGCCAAGATTAAAATGAAGCAGAGAATTCTAGAAGCAGCAAGGGATAAGGGGACAGTCACCTACAAAGGAGTTCCAATCAGACTGTCAGCTGATTTCTCAAAAGAGACCTTACAGGCAAGAAGGGGCTGGAAAGAAGTATTCCAAGTCATGAAAGTCAAGGACCTACAACCAAGATTGCTCTACCCAGCAAAGCTGTCATTTAGAATGGAAGGGAAGATAAAGTGCTTCTCAGATAAGGTCAAGTTCAAGGAGTTCATCATCACCAAGCCCTTATTATATGAAATGTTCAAGGGACTTATCTAAGAAAAAGAAGATAAAAATATGACAGAGAAAAGACAGCAAACTCACAGCTATTAAGAACCACACCTAAAACAAAAGCAAACTAAGCAAACAGCTAGAACAGGAACAGAACCACAGAAATGGAGATCATATGGAGGGTTAGCAACGGGGGCATGGGAGGAGGAGAGAGGGGGAAAAGGTACAGAGAATAAATAGCATAGACGGTGAATAGAAAATAGACAGGGGGAGGGCAAGAATAGTGTGGGAAATGTAGAAGCTAAAGAACTTATGACACATGGACATGAACTAAAGGGGGGAATGTGGGTGGGAGAGGGTGTGTAGGGTGGAGGGGAATGATGGGGGAGAAATGGGACAACTGTAATAGCATAATCAATAAAATATATTTAAAAAAAAAAACCTTCCAGGTGATTCTCATGTACACTAAAATTTGAGAAGCACGAATTTAAATATCTTGTCAATATAGACATAATCCTTCATCTCAAGGATCTCACAGTCTAATAGACAGGTGCTTCTGTACCCTAACAGATTTTCCTAAGATATTCTCAGATTTTCCCAAGACCCTCTTGCCTTAACTAAAACCAGGCTCTCTTCCAAGGGCAGGGAATTCCTTGTAGCAACATCAAGGTGGTGCTATTTACTCTTTTACCACTCGCATTCCATACCTGTGGTTAAAGATGGAATTGGTGTTCACTTTGCTTCTTCCAACTTAGTATACTCCCTTACTCTCCTATAAAAGTGTTTTCCTTTGAAGCCCATACCATTCAGTTCTGTCACCCCCTCTTTCTCCTTCCAGGCTCATGTCTTCTGACAGCCCCAGCGTCTCTTTCATTTGTTGACAATTTTGGCACCTGGATCAAAATCTTCACCTTCTCCAAAATATGGATGATTTCTATGTACATTTATATTTGCTGAAGTCTCTCCTAGGTAAAATAAATTCTTGAACCTCATATAACCCCATAAGTTTATACCCTATTTCTCCTCTCTCCATTCACATCCAAAGGTCTTAAAGAGTTGTCTATAATAATTGCTCCATTCTTTGTTCCTTTTAAAACAATTACAGTCTAATATATACCCTCAACAACCCAGCAAAATACCTTTTGTGAAGGTCACTAGTGTCTTCCATGTGGCTGAATTCAATGGATAATCTTGGAACTCAAATACCCGACAGGACTCTGATGACCACACCCTCCTTTTCACATGATTCATTCCCTCAACTATCCTAATGTCATCTCACATACTGCTGTTTTCTCTCTTATATTTTCTGGCCAGTTCTTCTATGTTCTTTATACATACACATCTTCAAAGCACAATCCTGGGCTTGCATCCACCCCACGTGTTTTCTCATGCTGCTTTCTTTCGCTAAGAATACACACTTAGAGCTATGGTTCAATGACTATGAATGCCCAGATGATTAATAATTTATATCTTTATTTGAGACCTCTCCTCTAAGTATATTCCAAGACATTCAACTGCCCACTGACTTCTCTCAAACATACCATCAACTCAACATGACCAGCCCTAAACTTGGAATCTTGCAACCATCCCCAAACCTGGTCTTCTTTCAGGATTTCTTATCTCATGAGTTTCTTGTCAGTTCGTCTGTATATCCAGAAACCAATGAGTTGTCATTGATGCTGACTTTTCCCTCATTTTCTTTATCTGATAAATGATCTATCACAATAAGATGCCATTGGAAGATCTATTCATTGAAGTCAGTGAGTTGTTAATATCCTCGGTTATGACTGTATTTCTGTGGATCATTCCCACTATGTCCATCAAGGTATGCTTCACATATTTAGGTGCTCCCATGTTGGGTGCATAAATGTTAACAAGGGTAACATCATCTGGTTGGCTTGTTCCCTTATCATTTATAGTCCTTCTTTGTCTCCTACTGTAGCCTTGGTTTTAAAATCTATTTTGTCGGATATAAGTACTCCTATCCCAGTTTTATTTTTCCTTTCCATTTGC
Source organism: Glossophaga mutica (assembly GCA_039655065.1). Lineage (NCBI taxonomy): Eukaryota > Metazoa > Chordata > Mammalia > Chiroptera > Phyllostomidae > Glossophaga > Glossophaga mutica. The sequence continues at coordinate 149,450,447 of CM077306.1, forward strand.
TACAAATATCTTTTTCCATCCACTTACTTTTAGTCTGTGTGTATCTTTCTATCTGAGGTGGGTGTCTTGGAGACAGCATATACATGGGTCTTATTTTCTTATCCATTCAGCTACCCTCTGTCTGTGGGTCAGAGAATTTAAGCTGGAGAATTTAAGAATAACATTTAAGGTGATTATTAAAAGATACATATTTAGTGCCATTTTATTGTAAGACTATTTTCTTCTTCTTTTTTTCCTTTTTCTTCTTCTTCTTAAAGCAAGTCCTACACCATTTGTTGCAGTACTGGTTTGGTGTTTACAAACTCCTTTAGATTTTTCTCTTCTGAGAAGCTCCTTATTACTCACTTGATTTTAAATGATAGCCTTGCTGGGTAAAATAGCCTTGGTTGTATGTCCTTGCTTTTTTTACCTTGAATATTTATTTCATAGCAATCCCTGAAATGTTTCTGTTGAGTAATCAGATGACAGTCTAACTGGTACTCCCTTGTAGGTAACTACCTGCTTTTCTCTTGCAGGTTTTAGGATTCTCTCCTTGAATTTAAGCCTTGTCATTTTAATTATGATGTATCTTGGTGTAGGCTTATTTAGGTCCAGTTTGTTTGGGACACTCTGAGCTTCCTAGACTTCTGTGTCTTTTTCCTTCACCAGATTGGGGAAATTTTTGGTCTTTATTTCTTCAGATTGATTCTCAATGCCTTGCTCACTCTCTTCTTCTGGTAGTCCCATGGTTTGGATGTTGTTATGCTTCATGTTGTCCAAAATGTTTCTTAGCTCTCATCATTTTTAAAAAATTCTGTTTTATTTCTGCTGCTCTGCCTGATTGTTTTTTCTACCTTGTATTCCAAATCATTGATTCTATCCTCTGTTTCATTTAACCTATTGTTTATTCCTTCCAGCGTGTTATTTATTTCTGATATTGTATTCTTTGTTTCTGACTGGTCCTTTTTTATGATTTCTATCTTTTTTTTTCATGCTGCTGAGTATCCTTCTAATCATTACTCTATACTCTCTACCTAATAAATTGCTTGCCTCCATTTCATCTAGCACTTCTTCGGGAGAATTCTCTTGCATTTTCATTTGGTGTCTCTCTGTCTTCCAATTTTGGCTGCTTCTTTGTGTTTGTTTCTATATATTAGGTAGATTTGCAAAGACTCTGGTGTAGGCCTTTGTCAGGCACTCCTTATGACTTGCCCTGGTCATCCTGTTTGGAACTATCACTGATCCAAGCTTGTGGCTCCTTCTGCTGGGCCTCTTTGTGTGCACAAAGAACCACACTGTGCACCAAAGCCAACTTTTATCAGCCTCAGGCACCGGGGAGAGTCAGCTGAAGTATCGTAGAGCTCCCTGAGATCTGCATTGCTTGTCAGGCTAATCAAAGATATAGCCTTCAGCTGTAATCAGCAGCCTGGCTTGAGCTCCACAGGGTAGACAGAGTAATTCCTATGGGCAGGGCTATTGCTTTCCCTCAAGCTGATGCCACTTGAAGAGGGGTGCTCTGCCAGAGAAAGAGGGCTTCTGCATGTGAGGAATGACTCAACACATTGATCCTGGTGGCTATTCCTTCAGTTTTCGCCCCAGAGCCACCAACCCCAGACTTTCCTCAAGTATCTCTAGTCCGCTCTGCCCTCCCTCTGCCAGAACCCAGAGTAAGTGGCTGCAAACAAAATTTTGTGTGTTGGCCCTTTAAGAGTCTCTCTGTGTCTCCAGCCATCTCTTGCTGCTGGCAGACAGAAACCCTGCTGCCTTTCACAGCTGGATGTTATCTATGTTCCTTTCTGGTTCTGGTGCTGTAGGCAATGTAGCCCAGCTTGGTGTTTAGACCCCACACCTCTCAGGAGAACCACACCCCCACTCGACAGTTGAAATATCCCTCGAGAACTTAGGCTGCCACCCATGGCAGCCCAGCCAGCCCTCTCATGCCTCCTCCACACTCTCTACTAGTCTCATGGTGGTTAAGTGGTTTCTTCTGTCTGTCTATGGTTATAAGGCTCCTCCCAAGCTAGTGTTCAGTTGGTTATTCAGGATGATTTCTCAACAATTTAGTTGTGATTCCAGATTGGTCCTGGGAGGAGGTCAGTGTAGCTTTCACTTACTCCTCTGCCATCTTGGATCTCAGAGAACAATTTTTAAATAAAAAGTGCTATGAATTGAATGTTTGTGTCCCCCCAGAATTCATATGTTAATACCTAACACCAGTGTGATGGTGTTTAAGGTCGAGCCTTTGAAAGATGATTAGAGTGTGATGGTGTGAATAAGATCAATGCCCTAATAAAAGAGACCGCTGAGAATTTCCTCGAACCTTCCATCATATGAGGACACAATGAGAAGATGGCCATTATGAAAGAAGATGTGGGCCCTCACAGACAATGAATCTGCCAATGCCTTGATCTTGAATTTCCTAGCCTCCAGAACTGTGAGAAATAAATTTCTGTTGTTTATGAGCTCATCAGAGGGATTCTGTAATAGCAGCCTGAACAAATTAAGACCAAAATCTTTCTTTGTAAAGATTAAACAAAGGATCGTAATGCCTGCTAATGTATTTTTACAACTGCTAACATCAAATATACATTAGCTTGTAAATAAATGTCTGTTTACCTAAGGAGCTGGTTTCATATTTTAAAATAACTGAGGATGGAAAATAAGAGAAAATGAATTCTGACTTGCTATCTGACTATGCTTTCTATTGTGTATTTGAATTTTTTAATTTCCATTGACCTTTAAATTAAAGTGTTTATGTGTCACAGAATTTATTTCAAACATTCTTCTAGACACATCCTTTGGCAATTAAAAAACACAGCCTACTGTTGGATATGAAGTACAGCATACACAGTGAAGTATATCACACACCATGTGAGAAAAAGATAATTCCTGAGTCAGAGTCCAAAGAATTGCAAAAATGGAGAGTTATTATAAAATTTGCTCATTTTTAATTAGTTCATAGAACATCATTTATCATAAACTGCGAGAATTTGAAGGTCACTGTATAGATAATATACCTGCTTGGCTTTCTCTAACTGTCCAATTGTCCACAAGTAGGTCATTTCTCACATGGACCAGACACACCTTTTACACTTCTCAGAAAACACATTGCTAGGAGGTCATGGTCCCAGCTCCCAAAGAAAAACTTTAAAAGACATGTAACAAAATTAATATGTCTTTTTACCAACATGAATTTCCTGAATTTTATCTTCCGTACTGTTCAACAGAGTTAAATGCCAGAAATCAGCAACAGAGCCCAAATGTTCCATGCCACCTCTGACAAGAGTATAAATTAAAAGGCTGTCAAGCTATTCAGCCACTTTCTTCCACCACTGGTGACTCTGACCATATGAGAGTGTATGAACTAGCAAAACTAAGACAGGTAAGGAAAGGGCAGGGCAAAGGGAAGTGAAAAGCATATGGAAGGAAAGAAAAATAGAAAAAGAACAGTTTCTAAGCCAAGAATAGAAACAGTTAAGTTATTTTTCCACTGTCTCAAATACAAATAGAATTTTTTAAAAATTGGAAATATTTTCTCAGTAAGGTGGTAAATAAACAAAAGAGGCAGCTCTTCAGAATGAAGTGTTTTTAACTTAGATGCAATCATTCTCATATGGAAAGAGGCACTCTAGGCCAGTGTTTCAAATGGAATTCTAAAAATAGGTTACATTTCACATTTTCATTTTAGGCGTAGCCATACAAGCCTGCTACACATTTGGCTTTCCTATCAAATGCAAGCTGTGGACTCTGATAATCCAAGGCAACATCTCTGATGAATTAATTTGAGAGATGAAAGCAAGATTTGGGAGACTAATTAGATTTCTTATCTAATTGGCCCTGTTGGAAATAAATGAGATTCATTTCTTTCTCAGAAATAAATTCTAGAACTAGGACTCATCTATGTTCATTTCTATGTAGATATCTTATTGTGTTCTTTCCTTTATACATATTACTATATATATATTCTTCCATAAAAATACTAAAATGAACAATCACACAGGAAAGATTAGTGTTAAACTGTTCAGATCACAAATAGAAGGATGAGTAGACTATGATATTTGTATTAGTACAGTAGGATATCATTAAAACAGATGGATTTGGACATACTGTTGTCAAAATAGATCTGAATACCATTCCTCACTGAAAGAAACAAGGACTCACTGGTAAAATGGTTAATTCCAGAGTTGGAATAGGGAAAACATAAGGCAAGCCTAGAACATCTTGGGCCAGAAAAATGAATAAGACGGAATGAATAAGACATTTAAAAATTTTTTTTAATTACAGTTGACATATTATATTAGTTTTGGTTGTACAACATAGCAATTAGGCAGTTAAATAACTTAGGACATAATCAATTTGATATATCCCCACAAAATATCTGATAATTGCAAAAGAGTAAGATTGTAAGAGTCTGGCACACACTACTTTAATCAAGTAGCAAAAGTGAACTTCTCCAGCAGTGAGATGAATCACCAAAGAGAAGCCGGCAATGCATCTGTGATATTCCTACTAAAGGTGGATAACTGGAACCAAATCATGAAGAAATACTTGACAACCCAAATTGAGGGACATTCTACAAATATACTGATCTGTAACTACAAAGTATCAAGGCTACGAGAGTCAATGAAAAACTGAGAAAGTGTTTCAGACAAAATGAAACTCAAGGGACATGGTAAGTAAATGCAGCAGGATTCTGAATTGGATTGTTTTGCTAGAAAGGACATTATCAGGTCATTCGGCAAATGAGATCTGAAGATCTGAAGATTAGATAGCTGTGTGTTATCCATGTTCGTTTCCTGACTTTGATGGTTGTTATGAGCTAAATTCTGTCCCTCCTCTAATTTATATGCTGAAGTTTCTAGTTCCTCAAAGATTGACTGTACATGGAAATAAGGCCTTTAAAGAGGCAATTCAGTTAAAATGGGGTTTTGGGGATGGGTGGGCCCTAATCCAACGTGACCGATGTCTTTACAAGAAGAGATTCTGATGTGCAGAGAAACTCTAGGGATTCTTGGAGAGAAAGGCCATGTGAGGACCAGGGAGAAGGCAACTCTCTGCCAGCCCAGGAGAGCAGTCTCGGAAGAAACCAAACCTGCCAATACCTTGATCTTAAAATTTAGGCCTTCAGAGCTGTGAGGAAATAAATTTCTGTTGTTTAAGCAACCCAGTTGGTGGTGTTTTGCTACGGCTGCACTAGCAAACTAATACAATGGTTATATTGTAGTTATGTAGGAAAATGCCCTTGTTTGTAAACAAAATAAATAATTAAGTCAAGTAACGGATGATGAGGTATTAGGTTACTAGCTTCCTCTCAAATAATTCGAGGGAAAAAACAATTTGAAATGGACCTGAAAATTTTCTGTAAGCTAGTGGCTGTTTCAAAATAAATATAAGTGTACATATATAATATATAAAAACATATAAATGTATATATAAATAAATATATATACACGTTTGTATATATGTAAACCTAAACACCCCAAAAGAAGTGCTTGCAGATTTGACAGAGGAGCAGGAAGGATAAACTCCATGCTGCTTTTGACACACCGAGTGCTGCTGAGCGGTTCCAGATCACTGCCAGTGACAGGCTGAGAGGAGATGGGTTCAACCCGAAAGAATAAAGGTAGGGGTGGAAATGTATATAATCTTCTTTTAATGAAATAGGCTCTAAAGTTCTCTATAAACAGAAAATTCCTTACATTTTATTCCCATACTTATTTAAGCACCTGCCTTCATCCTCTGTAAAGCTGTGGTTTCAAACTCTTTCCAGGGGATCCCTATTTACAAACTCAATCTTATGGGGGCCCCCAATTGTGTAAACAAGTAGAAATGGAGCACTCCAGATAAAATAATGGTTCCAGATGTTGATCACAGAGATGAACATGAAATAAAGTCATGTTCGCTCAGCCTGCTTTTTCCTTTCCTCAGGAGCTCAGGAATTCTGGGATGTCCACAAAGTTCATATTTCTGTAAGAGCTCCTTTGGGTCTTTATCACCACATACCCCTTCTCTAACGTAGATGTGGGTCAGGGGAGGAACCATGGCAAAAGGCGGGCCATGCTGATGGAGGGTGACACTGACATCTGGATGTTGCTGGCCCTTCGAGGCTGGCCTTCCATCCCCTCCCAGGGTGTATAGTTGTCGTGGAGGTCCAGAAAACCTCTAAAGCAAAGCTCATGTTGTAGTGCTCTCTGGACCAAACAAAAATACTCCTAAACTTATCTCAGGGAGCTAGGGTACTCTGGAGCATCAACAGGAGTGTTGTGTGTTGGAGAAGTGAGGTACTGAACTGTCAACAGCCTCTACACAGAGATGGCACTCAGAAAGCTTCTAGAATAGCAATGAGTTCCCTTAAGGAAAGTCTTCTCTGGTACCCTTTATAACCCATAGCCCTCTAAAACAAGCTCAGGAGCTCCATGATAGTCTGCATTCTTGTTCAAAATTTTTCACTGCTCCTCTCTAGAGAAGGGCTACACTTTCCCACACCTCTGGTATCAGGTTCGGACTTGTGATTTGTTCTTAGCTACTAAAAAGTATTGAAATGACACATGTCATTTCTGGACAGAAAGTTTAAGAGCCAGCACATGGTTTGTGTCTCTTTTCCGTGTGTCGCGAAGCTGGCAATAACCCAGAAAGAGGCTACTGCACCACCCTGACCAGAGGAAAGATTACAGGGAGCAGAATCATAGCTTACCCAGGATGGACCTGTATATACTGTCAATGTGGATAAAAAATACATCTTTGCATTATGAGCCATTGAGATTTCAGAGCTGTGTGTTAACACAACAAACCTAGCCCATCCTAGCTAATACATATCCAATTACCTAGTATTACTTCATAAAAGCAAAAAGTATATTGTTCTAAGGAGTACTGTGGAAATATTTAGATTAAATATTACATGTTTAATCTGTTGTTTTAAAGAGATCATGCAAAAACCTGTGCTGTATTGCTTTGTGTCAATGTCTAGGAATCAATTACTTGCCGGATACCACAGGCAACGAGGTTTGAAGACCCACTGTTGGGGTTCACAAACACTACCACAAAAGTGTATCTTCAAGCAGGGCTTATCTCTCAACCTGCCAGTCAGAAAACATATGCTCATATTTGCCCTTCTTTATAACATATATTACATTAAACATATACCTTGGAAATAATTGTGTCCCTACCACAAATACTAGGAGGACATAAGATGCTGCCAGCCAGAGATCCACGATACCAGCTACCTCAGTCCTACATGAATTTCAAAGCACTGAGAGTTGAAGCTGCATCTTTGTCCCCATCTGAGAACATGGCATCCGAGAGCCCTTGCTGGCAAATCCCACCATCACAAGCAGGAGGGATGCTGGTCTTGGCTGCTTGCTCCTATATGTGATTAGGAGAAAGATCTGATTCAGACAATTATCCTCCTGGAAAATGACTATTCTACTATACCTAATTATAATAAAATTCATTTTTAAAACACAACAGTAAGATCTAGTCAATGCCCTACTATTAATTTAGTTCTTTTTAAAAACAAAATTAATAAAGAAAAACATGTAACCATGACTATATAACAAAGCAGTTGGACTCTTTCCACTGAAAAGAATTTGTTTTTCTTATGGTGAACTAAATGTTAATTCCCAAGGGGGTTGTCTGGAAATTTAAAAACGGGAGGTGACAGATTGTGCCCATTGGCTCAGAAAGGTTATTTGGTTAATAAAATCTCGTTAATGAAGTTGGAATTTCACCTAGATATAAGAGCTCAGTTCTGCCAGAGATTGATAGAATTTTTTTAATTCAAAAGGTCAGGCTAAGGTTTTTAAATTTCTGTAAAACTATATTTCTCAAACTATACTTTCTGGAACAGTACTGTCCTCCAAGTTATTAATATGAATTATGTGAGAAAATGGTGTTAATAAGTATTCTGTGAGAAGTATTCAAATAAATCTGTGACACAGTGAATACTATATCATTTTCTCTTTTTTTCCAATTGACATTAGCATATTAATGACCCTGAAAAGTCATGCAGTAAAGGAACCTGTTCAACATTGTTAAGTCAAGTGATTCACAAAATTAGAGAGAGAACCTTATAATGTCCCTGGAAACTAATAATTTTCTGGATGCACTGAAAGTTCAAATCTGTAAAAACACCACAGGATGGTAAGTAGGTTAGAGCCAAATACTTAAAACCGTTTCAGGTCCCCAGGGTGATCAGACTGTGTGTGACCAAAGACATGAAATGGTTAAACAGAATGCTCCTGAACTATTCCTAAGGCACTGCAAGTAGCGGGTGGTTAGTGGTGTCACATAGCAAGTATCACCTGGTGAGGCAGTTCCAACCAAAAAAGATTTGGGCCTTCTGCCACTGCCCCTAATCTCCAGCTATCACCACCATAGTATGTAGAATGCTGATCCAATAGAAGAAGTATGGTCACAAAGCATTAGAATTAGAGATACCAATATCTGCAGCATCACAAAGTCATTCCTGGGGTTACTAGGCAACAACTAATCATAAGATCTGTGATCAGCAATTCATAGCCAATGGCCTCAGCTGATCACAGTCTCAGTCTCTGCTGGCCTCTGAGGTTCAGAACTGTCCCCCATGCAAACCTAACAATATCCCATTAGCTTCTGCTATGCTAAGGACAGATTCCTGAAGCGATCTCGTTTTCTGGTGTCTTGAGAGTTCAGTACAGTCTCTGAAGTAAGAATACAAACGTTCCCTCCAAGTAGCACTCTTACTGGCTTGAGAAGAAAAGAATTGTGTGTGACATTATCATATCTGAAATCACAACTTTTTCAGACCTCATTATTTCTAATGTTGCTGCGTGAAACCTGAATTCCATTGTCTTCTACCCTTATCATTCAAAAGACGTGTCCATACGTATCTGAACTAGTCAAGAAGTCACAAAACTAGACTGTTACTGTTGTTTCCAGAATCCTCAGCCTGTGTGTATCACTGGAGGCAGACAATTACTTGAGGGAATTACACATTTCACCCAATGCATTCAGTCAAATCTCAGTTTCAAACTACTTATGACTCTTTATATACATAATATATGTAATTTTCATTCCTGAGTATGGGTTCAATTAGTCTTAATAAAACTGTTATATGGAAACACCTGAATTGGCTGATTACCTCCTTGGCCAATAAAGTCAAGACTCTGAGTCATGCTGGACATTGCAACACGCAATCACAAGTGTGCTTGTTACCTGAATAGTTTTCTGGGGCACTGTCACCCACAAAAAAAAGTAATTTTAAGTTTCAAGTCAAAAGAAAACATCAAATACATAGAATTCCCCTACATAAACTTTGGAATATTTACATTTCAATTTTGCCTTTCCCTTTCTCCTTTTAATATGGGGAGTCCATTTTAACAAATCACTTTTTGTTCAGATAATTCTAATTTTTTTCTATCTTCTCTCAACCTGGAGTTTTATTCCTGACCAGCTGAGCCTGAGCCTTTATTCCCAGATCCTAAGTTCTCATCCACATGTGAAGTATCTATTTCTTAAGGGGCTTTATTCCCCTTCTCTGAGACAAGGGTTAGCCTCTCTCAAGGTTTATGTTACTAAGAAGACTACTAGCTTTCAGTTGAAAGCAAGTATTTTTAGTGAAAAAAAGTTTTACATATATATATAAAATACATTTATAGCACTTATACAAAATTCTCAATAACTAATTTAAATATAATTGACAAAAAAACCCTTTCTAAATAATCACTAGCTAACATCTTAATCTTTTGATTGTAATATGTTGTTCCTAAAATTTTTTCAAAATATTATTCTAAGGACATATAATAGATTCCTTAATTATTTTTATTATATTTTATTTACACATTTTATATATTTTCTAATAATTATTTATTTTTAAATGTTTAACTTAATTTTTAAAAATTATTCATAATTATTATTTTCTCTGTTTTATTTTATCTGTACATATTTTAACTATATTTAGTGTTATATTCTTTTTTGAGAAAAGAGCTTCGCAATACATAAATTTATGATATGTAACTTTTCCTCACATAATAACCTTATAACGACAACTATGCATTTAAATTCAGGTTCTTTTCAAGTCCAAAATGATTTCCACATAATGGAGCAAATTTTTATGGCAGTTATCACTTCCCTTACACTAGAGTAACATTTAGTGAGCCCAAAGGATGATTCTAGTCATTCAGAAATGGCTTAATATCTATCATTTCTATGTGACAAAGAGGACCTTTATAGTAAAACAAACAAACAAAAAAACCTCTATAGGTTAAAAAGAGAGAAAAAAATGCCTGCCATTTCCAGTTATGGGGAAAGAATGACCTATCCTTTCCTTAGACTAGGTCATGTACAGTCCCTCCCCACAGAAGTGAGGTTAGCCATCTGTTCAGGTTCCAGAGTCCTCTTCCCACATTGCCAGAGACATCACAGAAGAGGAGAGGATGCATAAGAAATACTGTGATATGAGTAGAAAACACAGAAGATAGGAAAGAATTGTTTCTATTTGGAGCCAAGGCCAAGCCAAGTAGCTATTGGAGAAGGGAGCAGCAGGTACCTGCTGTTAGGAGAAGGTATTTTTATCAGGGTGACTTTTTAATTACTAAGCATTGTCTTAGTTCCTTCAGGCACATATATCAAAATTATTATAGGCTGGGTAGCTTAAATAACATTTATTTCTCACAGTTGTGAAGGTTGGAAAGCCCAAGTTCCAGGTGTCAGCAGATTTGGTATCGGGTAAGACCCAACTTCCTGACTCACAGACAGCCATCTTCTCACTGTGTCCTCACCTGGTAGACAAGGGGTCGGGGGAGCTCTGTGGAGTGTGTTTGATGAGAGCGCTAATCCCATTCATCCGGGCTTCACCTTTACAACCTCCCACAGGCCCCACCTCCTAATACCATCACATCCATTTTAACATGAATTGGGAAGGGGAATGGGGAACACAAGCATTCAGTCCATAATAAGAATACTTAAAGAAATATAGTTTCATTATTTTCAGGTACACACTACCAGGAAGTGGAGGAAGGCACTACAATTGGACACATTTTTTTTCAAGAGAATTGCTTTAAATAAAATTTGAATGAGTTGTAAGTAATTAATTGATTATTTGACTATTTCTGAAGTGCTTGAGGGTATTTACACTATTTCATTCTCCTCCAAATATCAGAAACTGCCTACAATTTTGTTTATACCTGTTATTACCACAGTAAAGCTTTCTTTGCACCCTCTCCTAGCAACGGCCCCCACTTGACCTGACACGAGCTCTGCCTTTTCCATGGAAACTAGCTCTCCTCCATCCTTCACAGGACTCTCCTGTCATCTTTTTTGTCTAGCTAAAATCTATCTCCCCTAAGAGTGTTGCTCCTGAAGACCATGAGGCTCAGGAGATTGTTCTAGCTCATTTTCTTAATCTATGCATAGGGGTTAAGAAGTGGGGTCAGCATTTTCTTTAGTCACTCATGCCACTTCCAGACTAGTATTTTTTTCCTTTTGTGTAGCCCTGCTCAGTTTAGGACCCTGCCTTTTGTCTATACCATTTTTACTCTTTCTCATCTCTGTCAGTTTTCATCTCCAGTCACTATCCCACCCTGAATACGAACTGACCTGGCTCAAATTCTTCCTCAACACTCCAAGTATATCCTGTCCTTCCTGTGTGACTTCATGTGGAAGGCCATCCAGAGCCCTAGCCTCATGGTTCCTTCAAGTTCTACTGATTGTGACCTTTGTCATATCACCTACTCCTCCCCACATTCACACTGGGGACATCTCATCACTTAGAAGTGCACCTCTTTTGATTCATCCACTCGACTCTTTCTAACCTTCTGGCCCCTCTTCCTTTACTCCCACTAGAGCAGTTCAAAAATGTCAGTAACATTTGTATGCCCCTGACACTATCCTCTTCCAACCTATCAGGTTTTAACATAGTATTCTCTTCCCTATCTTGAGTCTCAGGACACAAGGTCTATCACTACCACTTTAGCTCCTTTATATCCTTAATTATAATGATTACTATCAGAAATAATATTATTGATTTGTTTGTTTTAAGACTATTCCACCAGAATGTAGCTTATGTAAGAACAGGGACTCTGGTTCACGGAAGTTTCCCCAGAGGTTAATGGAGTGAATCTCTGATGACCTCACACATAGCACAGACTCATTAAATATTTGTGGAAGGAGGTAAAAGGAGAAAAGAAAGGATAAAGTCTTTACTTCAATCCAGAGACTAAGCACCCCTTATTTAGTCCAAGTTTAAATCTAAAACATCTTCTCAGAAATATGTATATTACAATGATTCAGTAAATCTAAAAATATATGTATATTACAATGATTCAGTAAACCTAAAAATACATTACTCAACATTAGAGGGTTCATTTAATGCTTACTGGTATATCTATATAAAAGGATACTTAATCGATACAAAAATAACATAGGAGAATATTTAACAATATGAAAAAGTTCACATATTTTATTAATTACAATATAGCATATATAGTATAATTTCATATTGATAGAATATATAGGCATAAAAAAAGATGGAAGAGAAAATCTGTGGCCTTAGATGACTTTTGAGATACAACACCAAAATTATGATCCATGAAAGAAAAAAGTGTGACTTTATTAAAATTCAAAAAGTCTGCTCTATCAAAGACACTGTTAAGAAAATTAAAAGACAAACCACAGAGAGGGAGAAAAGATTTGCAAAACACATCCAATAAAACACTTGTATCCAAAATATGGAAAGATCTCTTAAAATGCAACAATAGGAAAGCAAACTACCCCCCAAAAATTGCAACAGAAATCTGAATAGACACCTCGTCAAAAAAGATAAATGGAAGAAAAGTATATATAAAGATTCTCAACATCAGTTATTTTGAAGAAATTGCAAATTAAAACAACAATGAGATACAATGACAACTATACAGCTATTATAATGGCTAAAACCCCCAAAAACTAACCATCCCAATTGTTGTTGAGGATGTGGAATAGCAAGAACTATTATTCATTGCTGGTGGAAATGCAAAATGGTATAGCCATTTGGAAGAGTTTGGCAGTCTCTTGCACTCCTAGGTACATATTCAAACGATTTCAAAACTTACCAGCACAAAAGCCTGCATGCGAGATCTTACTGCAACTCTTTACTTTCAAGTAAAAATTAAAAGCAACCTACTTGTCCTTTAAAAGATGAGTAGATAAACAAATTTTGGTATAATTATTCAGGGACAAAATGTGGAATATTATTCAGTAATAAAAATAAATAAGCTTTCAAACCATTAAAAAATAGAATTATTTTAACTGCATTTTGCTAAGTGAAAAAAAAGCCAGTTTGAACAGGCCAACATTCCATGTGGTTCCAATTATGACATTCTGAAAAAAAAAGTAATTCTAAAAAGACTGGTTGTTGTTAGCGGAGGTTTGAGGGAGGGTAGGAGCGTTAAGTGGTGACACACAGAGGATTGTTAGGGCACTGAGAATATTCTATAGGAAACTGCAATGGTGGATACATAATACACTTGTCAAGACCCATGAAATTTTACAGCACAATGGGTAAACCTCAGCACATGCAATGTTTTTGAAAAATCACTTAGGAGGTCTTAGGCACCCCAACAGGGAATGCAGAACATGACAAAAGAACCTAATTGTATCATTAATGTAAGAAACGACTTCACTGAAAGTATTAGGGGGAATGATGTTGACTAAGTAATTTTAGAAATGAGTGAAAACAAGAAGATTAAAAGCAAAAGAAACTGCATATAAATACTATATTCTAGTTAATAAAGTTGTTCCCCAGAGGTGTACCTCTTAACAATTCCATTCTGCTATAGACATATACTAGAACTGAGCCATTCTATCCTTGCTGTTACCTGAAAGGGAGTAAAGCACCGATACTCCAGAATCAATGAGCATGTCCAACACCCAGAGATTGGTTTCTAATAAAAGGACCAGAGCTCCTTGGAGAAATGGGCGATTAGAACCCAGACCATCTGGTTCTTACCGTGCAGCATCAGACAGTAAGAATGTACTCAAACAAACAAACAAACAAAAATGACTTACAATTGTGGAGACATGTCAAAGCACAAGGACACAAGAGCCAACTGAAAGAGATCCCAGTGGTCAAAGCTTAAAAAGTTTGAGCAAGAAAATAAAGCAGTGCTCACACTTTGGCAGCACATGTACTAAAACTGGAATGACACAGAGACAATGAGCATGGCCCCTGAGCAAGGATGACACTCCAATTCATGAAGGGCTCCATATTTTGTGCAGCACTCTGGTGGCCATCCTCAAACCCTTTGATTTGCTCAGAGGAAGTGTGAGTCAATGTATAACATATGGCACTTAATAGCAAAATCATGACTTTTCACTATAAAAATATTTTTTTAAATAGAGCAGGATTGGATAATAACCCAAAGCATAAAATACATATCCAGACTTTGTATTGATATACATACATACATACCTACAAATTTCCCATGCAGAAGATCCCAAATAATTCATATGGATACTCCACCCTCAAGAAGACGAAGCATAACTCCCCGCTCCATAGTTTGGGTTATGCATAGAGACTTTCTTCCAAAGAGCACAGTATGGGGAGGGGGAGAGAAAAGAGGCACTTGGTGCTGCAGAAAAACTGAAAAACATGGCTTCATCTGGGAGCTTGAAGTCAACATCCGCATTGATAAGTTATATGTATACGCACCCTTGACATGAGGGGGTCAGAATGGCATTTTACTTCTGTGGTATTTTTTCTGAAAACCCCAAACCCAGTCTAATCATAAGAAAAAAATCACACAAGTTTCAGTTAAGGAACATTCTACAAAATGCCTGACCAGTACTGCTCCCAAAGTAAGAAAAGGTGAGAAACTATCACAGCCAAGAAGGACCTAAGGAGACATGACAACTAAATACAACGTGGCATCTTGGATGGGATCCTGAAACAGAAAAAGGACTTGAGGTAAAAACTAAGGAATTCTGAATAAAGTATATTATTTAGTTAATAATAATATATTAATATTTCTTCATTAATTATAATAAATATACCATACTGATGCAAAATGTCAATAATAGGAGGACTAGGTACAAGGTATATGAAAATCTCTATACTTCCTAGCATCTCTTCTTTAAATACGAAATTTTTTAAAGTATATTTTAAAAGAAGAAGAAAAAAACTGGAAAGATAAGCCCCAAAACCTTATCAGTGATTGTGTTTTAGTGATGGGATTACAAGTCGCTTTTCTTTTTGCTCATCAATATTTAAAAAACATTGCTATTGGAGTTTGAGTTTTAGCTCTCGAAGGCTTGACATTAGCTTAATGATCTTAGCATTTGGTGTTTTGCATCTGCAGACAGGGAATTGATTGTTTTGGCCCTTGTTAAGTAAGTGACACCTGGAGGTCACTTACTTCCAGGGACAGAGTCCCACTGCATGGAGGATCCCACCACAAGGAGCAGCAATGCCAGGATGGCAACCTACTGCATGGTGTGCATGTGTCAGAGTTGCCAAGAAAGACACAACTCCCCCAGTACTGGAGGGAACAACACTTGACCCACACGGAGAAGAGACAGAGTAAGATCAACCTTAATAGTGAGCTTCCTGTCCCACAGGGCCACTATGTCTTGTCCCACAGCTGACACAGGTCTGAGCTAACTACTCTTGTGTGACAGGTGAAGATCCCCCTTTTCTCCCTGCTAGGAACCAATATAGTATATAGGGGTGCCATATGCACACACTTTAAGCAGAACAAAGCAGCACACATCAAACCCAGGACAGGGAAGAGATTCCCAGACAAGGTGATATGCCCAGCACAGGCTGTGAAGGGCTTATTATCTCCACATAAGGGAATGGTCTGGGCCCAAGGCACACCCTTACACAGCTCTGCAAGGGTCAGCAGGCTGTACATGACTGCCTTCCCCCAACCCCTCATTCATAGGAAAACGAGCCAGACAGTGTAACTTCCTTTTGACAAAGGAGGTAACGGAAATATAATTAGCTCGTAGTGAGGGATAGAGGTAAGTAATTTTAAATATCAGAGGGATACAGTGAGCCACTATTATTAGAAAAACAATTACTTTAGCAAATTAAATTTTAGGAATTATGCCAGAAAGATAGCTGCAAAACTAATAATGCCTAGTAGAAGTAAAATCTCTAGTTCTCTAAAAAGATAATCCTCTGCATACATTACAAAACTCACAGGGAGTCCAATAGAGCAGAATTTCTTTCATAAAGGATGGAAGTGTTTCAGAAGGGATATGAGAAGACATCAGTCTTACTCTTGGCTGATTTGGCAATCCCTCTAAAACTTGTCCTTCACATCTGCCTGAAGTACCAAACACCCACAATAACAGTTTATTTGCCATCAAGGTGGCAGATTTCGTTTTTGGATAGATTCCAAAATCAAGTTACATGAATCAAGATTAAAATACTTTATGAGGATTTGTTTGTGGTTTGTTAATAGGTAATTAATGAACAATAATTGTGAATTGAAGAAATTAATATTATTTATATAATGACTCATGTCTGTCTGTTGTCTAGAAAGTCTGTATGGGTACAGAAATTAAGAGTTTAAGTTCATATTATACCTTGGGCAATATTTAACTTCTCGGTGCCTCAGTTTTTTCATTTGTAAAATGGAGATACTTGTAGTCCGTACCTTACAGTTGTTGTAAGGGTTAAATTGAATTGATCATGCTAAGTGCTCACCATAGTATTTGGTACATAGCAAGGTCCATATAAGTGTTAGCTGTTGTTTTAAGTAGGGACACTTAATAGCTTTTACTTTTTCACATTCCACTTGGGTCTCCAAACCCAACATCATATTGCCTCTCCCCACCTCCATGCCAGCCAGCCTCTCACTTATTTCTCCAAAGCATAACCATTCTCCAGGTCACCCAGAAACAAAGTCCACTCATTCTTTCTCATTCCTCTTGCCACTTAGCTGATACATCCTTGAAGTCTACCTTTGGTTATGATTCTTTCATTTTTTTTCCCCCTTTACCATCACTGACACTGAACTTAAGCAAGAGTCAATCAACAGTCTATTAACTTGTTGTTCTATTTCCTTCATCTACCCCAATTCACTCACAGACTGAAGCCAGGTTAAGCTTTTTTTTTTTAATCTTAGTAACAACTTGGTTGAGATACAATTCGCATTCCATAAACATCACACTTTTAAAGTGTACCATCAATGGTTTTTAGTATATTCACAGACTTGTGCAACTTTCACTATTATCTAATTACAAAACATTTCATCATCCCCAAAAGTCATAGCCACTAGCAGTTACTTCTGTATTCCTCCACCCCCAGCCACAGACAACCCCTAATCTACTTTCTGTCTCTAAGGATTTGTTTAATCTCTCATTCTTGTCAACACATTATTATCTATCTTTTTTATTATAACCATTCTAGTATGTATAAAGCATTATCTCAAGGTTTTGATTTGCATTTCCTTAATGACTAATATCATGTACTTTATTGATCATTTGTACATATTCTTTGGAGAAATGTCTATTTAAATCTTTTTTATTTTTCAGTTGGGTTTCTTGTCTTTTTATTGTTGAGTTGTGAGGGTTCATTTTATATTCTGGATATAAGTCCTTTATCAGATATATGCTTTGCAAATAATTTCTCCCATTCTTTCTTGATTTTGTCCATTGAAATACAAAAGTTTTTATTATTTTATTTATTGATTTGGAGAGCGAGAGAGAGAAATATCAATTTGTTGTTCCACTTATTTATGTATTCATTGGTTGATACTTGTATGTGCCTTCACCAGTGATCTAACCTGCAACCTTGGTGTAATGGGACAACACTCTAACCAACTGAGCTACCCAACCAGGGCATAAAAGTTTTTCATCTTGATTCATTCCAATGTATCTGATTTTTCTTTTGTTGCTTATGCTTTTGGTGTCATGTACAAAAAAAATTGACTATCCAAGGTCATGAAAACTTACTTGTTTTATGTTTTTTTCCAAGATTTGTATAGCTTTCATCTTACATCTGGGTCTATGGTCCATTTTGAGTTAATTTTTGTGTGTGATACAAGATAAGAATGTAGATATCCACATTCTTTTTTGCATGTGGATATCCAGTTATCCCAGTACCATTTGTTGAAAATACTATTCTTTCTTCATTGAATTGTTTTGGTAATCCTGGTTGAAAATCAGTTGACCATGAAGGTAAGGGTTTACTTCTGGACTCTTAATTGCATTCCGTCGATCTGTGTGTACTTCTTTATGCCAGAACCACACAGTCTTGATTACTGCAGCTAGTTATGTGGTAAGTTTCAAATCAGGAAATGTGTCCTCCAGTTTGCTCTTTTTCAAGATTATTTTGGTTATTCCGGTACTTTGCATTTTCATATGAATTTTAGAACCAGTTTGTCAATATTTGTAAGGAACACCTGACTGGGATTATTACAGAGATTCCACTGAATATGTAGATCAATTTCCAGAGCATTGTAATATTAAGTCTTCAATCCATGGATATGGAATGTCTTTCTACTTCTTTGGGTCTTCTTGAAGTTCTTCCAACAGTGTTTTCTAGTTTTTAGAGTATAAATTTTACACTTCTTTTGTAAAATTTATTTCTAGATATTTTATTCTTTTTGATGGTAATATAAGTGGAATTGTTTACTTATTTCATTTTTGAATTTTTCAATACTAGAGTATAGAAATATAATTAAATTTAGTATATTGGTCTTGTACTCTACAGCTTTGCTCTACTCATTTATCTAACAATTTTACTGGATTCCATCAATTTTATATATACAAAATCATGTTCTCTTCAAATGGAGATAGCTCTCTTTACTTCTTCCTTTCCAATGTGGATGACTTTTCTTTCTTTTTCTTGCCAAATTGCCTTCTCTGAACCTCCAGAACAATGTTGAATGGAACTGGTAGGCACAGACATCCTTATTTTGTATCTTATTTTAGGGAAAAAGCTGCCAGACTCTCAGAACGTATGATTTTTGCTGCAGGTTTTTCATAGATGGGCTTTATCAGGTTGAAGAAATTCCCTTCTATTCTTAGGTTGTTGAGTGTTTTGTTTTGTTTTTTTTTATAATCATGAAACAGTGTCAGATTTTGTGAAATGCTCTTTCTGCACAGGTTAAACTTTTAAAGAACAATTCTGATTGTATAACTTCAATGCTCAAAAACCCTTCAATGGCTCCACACTGCCTACCAATTAAGCAGATTGTTCAACTTTGAGATGCTGTAACAGAACAAAATCCTCAGAAATCTTGAAACAAAATGGATATGTTTTGCAGTTGGGAGAAATGTGAATTGGAGGGGGCACTGAGATAGTGAACTGTAGAAGGCCCTAATCTCCAGAAACTATAAATATGATGAGGTATCATTGCTGTGATTACATTGTATGGCATAATTGACTTTAAGACAGGAAGATACCCAGGTGGGCCTGAACTAATCATGTGAGCCCTTAAAATCAGAGATTTCTCCAAGCAATAGCATAAGAGGAAGTGAGAGAATCTTAAAGCATGGAAAAGACTCAATGTACAGTTTCTGGTTTAAAGCTGGAGATAGCCCGATGACATGGAACACAAGCAGACTTTAGGTGCAACCCCTTTCTGATCGCCAAGGAACTAGATTCTGCCAACGATGTGAGTGAGTTTGGAATCAGAATATTTCCCAGGTCCTCCACAAAAATCCGCAGCCCAGCCAACACCTTGATTTTAACTTGGTGAGACCTGAAGCATAGAGACTCAGTTGAACTCACCCAGACTTCCAATCTACAGAACTGCACACTCATGAATGTGTGTTGTTTTCAGCTTCTAAATGTGTAGTAATTTGGTATGCAGCTATAGAAAAATAACACAAGGACTGAACATAATAGAAAACTAATACAAGGACTGATACATTCATGTAGTAGAGGAGGTCAGCACATTCTTCAGGAGTGGGGTGTAGTTAGTAATGTATTATGCTAGGAGATGCTTGTGTGGACAAATAAAGGGGTTCTATGGAAAGTAACCTCACAAGGTGATCTGATCATAAATTCCTAACTGGGCAGGTCATGGTGGGCAGTCACATGCCAGGCATATAACTTCTTTACTAAAAGACTCATCTTTGCCTTAAGTAAGCCCTGTCTATTGTTTCTGTGCATCTAGGTCAATACACCTTTGAAATAAGATGTAATGACCCTCAAGAGAGCACAGAATCTTATTAACTATCCTGTAACCCAATTCCTGTCCTGCTTTGCCCCACCTCCATGTAATTTTCCTTATGTTCCCTCCTAATTTCAAATGTATGAAAGGAGCTGCAAAACTGTTATTCTTTGGAGTATTTAAAATCTTGCTCCCTGGCATATGTCATCAGTTTAGCTCAGATAAACTCTTGTAAAAATTCTCTACAGGTTTGCACATTTCTTATGTCTGACACTTGGAAAAGCAAACGTTGCTGACCAGGAAACTTCTCAGCCATGCGAAATCTTTCATTTGAAAAATCTTGGACTTGCTCAACTGTTATCAGTGTTCCTACAGTCTGGCACCTCAAAGGCATGATCACTTAATTTTATTCTCCACAGTCAATTTACAAACATTCAACAAGGGAAGGAAATAGAAATATGAAAGTTTTTTATAACTTGCTTTTTGGTTTGCTTGTTACCTTGTAATTTGCCCAGTAGAGACTAAAGGAAACGTATTTGAATATGTACCAAATAGGAAACAGAAGGTTGCAAATGGATAGTAAAACTGTCCATTATTTATCTTATTGAAGAGGAATTCAATTATTCACAACATAGGTAGAAGCAACCCAAGTGGCCATGGAGATATCTCAGAGTCTTCCTTATTCTCTCACTTTTTCAAAAATTCTTTTTTCTTCATTCTGTTCTGGTTGTTTATTTCTTCCTTATGTTCCAATGTTCCATTGATATAACCCTATTTTTCTTTATTTTACTTACTGTAGTCTTCATTTCTTCCCATATGCTTTTGCCATACTCAATGAGTTCTCTCAGGACTGTTATCACTGGTGTTTGGAACTCTGTATCTGATAGGTTGCTTATCTCCATTTCACTTAGTTCTTTTTTCTGGGGTTTTGTTCTGTTCTTTCATTTGGGCCATATTTCTTTGTCACCTCGATGTGGCAACCTCCCTGTGTTTATTTCTGTGTATGAGGTAGAGCTGCTTTGACTCCCTGTTTTAGTGCACCTGTTAAGTCCTATACAGTAGAGCCTCAGGTATTCACCAGGGCAGTGCAACCCACTTCACTGCTTTGTGGCTCTGTATGTGGTAGAGGGGTTGGAGCGGGGACAATGCCACCTCCTGGCTAATGGAGTCTTGCTAGACACTTGCCCCATTTCCAGTCACTTCATCCCTTCCCCTATGCTACTAGCACCCCTCTAGCTGCTGCCCCAGTAGTGGTTCCCAGAGTGGGTGGGTTTGCATATGTTCTGGGACCACATGGACCTTTTAAATGGATTTTCCTGAGAGACCAGCAGTTTATTCTGCTCCCCTAACCCCCACTGGTTTTTACAGTCAGAACTTATGAGACTTTATTTCCCAGCACTGGAACCCTGAGCTTTGTGGTCTGGCCTGGGGCTGGGTTGTTCACTCCCAAGGTATACCTCCCATTTTTTATCTATCACACGTGAATGTAGGACCACCCATTCTGCCAACCACTGCTGCCCCTCACCACCACTGCCTCACGCCCACCACACTGCATCCTCTCTGCCCCAGCTCCCTATCACTGCCCCTCCTACCCATCTGGATAAATATGGCTTCTTTAAGTCCTTGGTTGTTGGATTTTTGTACAGTTTGATTTTCTGGAAGTTCTGGGTGTTTTCGATTTTGTGGTTAGTTGTGATCCTTCTGATCATCGTGCAGGAGGTGAAGTGTGTCTACCCATGCCTCCATCTTGACTAGAAGTCCCCTAAACCACCTGTTTTTCAACAACTACATTTTTTATTTGTAAAAATTGTATTTTGTACTTTTAAATATATGCCCAGACATTTAAAATACTGCCTTGAATCTTGCACATTTTGATGATTCTATCTCCTTTTTTTTTAGATTTTATTTATTTATTTTTAGAGGGAAGGGAAGGAGAAAGAGAGGAAGAGAAAGGCTGTCTTTCACATGAGCCCCACTGGGGACCTGGCCCACAACCCAGGCATGTGCTGTGGCTGGGAATCAAGCTGGTGACCTGTCAGTTTGCAGGCTGGCACTCGGTCCACTGAGCCACACCAATCAGGACTATCTTCTGTTTCTTTAACTATTTCATAAATGTCATTAATGTTCCTCATCTTAGGAATTGTTTTATGATTCCCAAGTCCAAAGTCTTGGAGGGTCTAGACTTGTTGTAGGTTATCTATACTAATGCTCACATGCCATTTAGTCCCTTTGCATGTTTGACATCTTTGATTGTGGGCTTATATTTGGTTGATCTTAATCAGTAGAAAACCTGAGAACCTAAAATGAGGATATTTTTATCAAAGAGGATTTGGTTTCCCTCTACCATGAGGCAGGATAAGCCATCAACTTGTCACCATTTAAACCACCTTTAAGTTTTCTAGGCTTAATCTGGGACCCTTGGGTTTAGCAACTTCCCACTCCCCCTTGTCACCCGCCCAAGTCACAGAGTGTTGGCAGCAGTGACAGTTTGGTTCCTAACTTTGAAGGAATTTTCCTCCTTTCATATATGTTTCTTGTTTGCTAACTCACAGCTTTTCCTTTCATTTCCCCCCTAACCGTTTTTGAAATTTCCCTTAATTTCTTCAAGTCCAAAAATACCAAAAATTATGTCTCATGCAAAATGTAGTTTTCTTTCCCAGTGAGAAGACCTGCCACCCAAAACACACACACACACACACACACACACACACACACACACACACACTCAATCCATTACATTCCCAAAGCCATAAATTATGGTAAGAATTTTAATCTAAATCACCTTCTCAATTGGCTACGTGTGATCCTCAACCCATTACATGGTTATTTCCCCAGGTCCTGAACATAATGTTTGAATACATTCAGCTGGAAATAATACTCCCATTAGATTTCTAGCGCACAGAATAAGAGCTATAGAAAAATAGGTCCATGTAGAGCCTATGCATCTCTCTTTTCATGCAGAATAGTAAGTCAAGAGCAATACTACACCCTTAGGAGAAGCACAGAGATTATTGCTACCATTGAAGGCTGAAAAATGCAGGATGGTAAGTCTAACATCTTCAATTTAATTCTCTAGTTTAGTTAATACAAAAGATCATTAATTCTCAGAAATTAATAGTGAACTTTCATGACTTAGTTTATGAGGCCAACAACAGCTGCTCTTTCAGATATAATCTTTTTAATGGACTAATTTAGTATAGCCAGTGGCACCTGGTAAGCTGCTATTGATCCAGTGATTTTTTTCTTTTAATCTCAAGAAGCAGATAACACCACAAACCATTAGATTCCTTTGGAAAAGGGGGATTTTGTGGTGTTCGTAGTTTAATTCTGTGCCACAAGTTAGTTCTCAGGGATCTTGACTATTTCGCAGTCTACAACGTTATTGGTTCACCACATTGATGATAACAATAAATCTGAAAGAGCAGAAAATAGAAAGTTGCCTCAATGCTCAAGTTAGACATAGGCTCATCAAAAAATAGGAGGTATGCTCCACAAAATTAGAGAGATCTGAGAGCTCAGCAAAGTTTCTGGCAGATCAGTACCCAGGCACAAGACAGGATATTTCCTCCAAAATTAAAAATAAATCGCAATATCTTGTAATACAATTCCTGGTAAGATCTCTGTATTTTGAAAGTTATATGTACTATATTTCCATAGTAACTTGTTTATTTGATGATCTGAAATTCTGCCTGATTTAATAATGCCCAGGACAGGAGAAGAGTCTTAATCTTGTCCAAACCACACTGCTAATCGCTCAGCCCTTTGATCCTCATGACCCACCAAATTCATGGTATGGCAGATTAAATGCCTTGGGTAGATTAAGATGATGTATTAAGCCTGTGGCAAATCCCAGTGAAAGAATCATAGTGAAGACCCCCCAGAATATGGAAGAAAGCCATGTCCTCTTTTGCATTTGTCCAAAAAGTTTGTTTAATTTTTTCCATACAATGGCTCTAGTTGTGTTTAGTTGTCTTTAATTTCACTCCAAATAATTTTGTTAGATTGTATTGGGACAGTTGTCATATCAGTGTGCATTAAAAAAAACTCATCAAAATTGGTGAATTTTTGTGCAGCCACTTTAATATTGAAGATGAAAGAAGATACACAACATTTTTGGTATATTATGCTTTATTATTTCAAGAAAGGTAAAAATGCAGTTGAAACCCAAGAAAAAGATGTGTGCAGTGTATGGAGAAGGTACTGTGACTGATTGATAGGGTCAAAAATGGTTTACAAAGTTTCTTGGTACTATTGACATTTTAACCAAAGAATTCTTTGCTGTGGGGCTGTCCTATGCACTGGAAGATGTTTCGCAGCATCCGGGCCTCTACCCACTGGAAGCCAATAGTGGGAGATAGCCAACATATTTGAAATATCCAAATCAATAAATTTATTGGTGAAAATGAAAAATGTGACTTTTATTTTTATGGAAAAAACTAAATGAACTTTTTGGCTAGCCCACCACAAAACCATTATTCTTTTTGGAAAACAACAGTTTGCTTACCACTGAGTCCTGCTAACCCCAGTACATCTGTGATCTGTTAAGCATCACAAACTTGGAGTTTTAGGTGGCTAGCCCTAAAACTGGCAGTAAGTAACGCACACCACTACCAATGAGAAGTTCGTATGTCATAGACCAGTCTTATGAAGATCCTCAAAGAAATATTTGAAAAAGAACGTTGTCCACTTTTCTGGTGGGGCTATATCTACCATGCTCCTATTTCTTCCCTCAGCTCACTTCCAGGACTTCTGCTACTTCATGGGAAGTTCCCCATGACTAGGTGATATGGAAGAGAAATCTGTAGCTGACAATAGCCAGAGATAGACCATCATGTTAGTAAAGCCCACTCTAGGTTGGCGCTGAAGAGAAGTGAAGTGAAGGAGACAAATCTTCCCAGTAGACAGATCTTTAAGTACATTTTTTGGTCCATATTGCCCAAGAGAAAATCCTGATTACTCAGACTGAATGAGGTGTCGACCAAGCTCTTAGAAGAGACAGAATCAGAGGACTGATGATAAGCAGGATATCTGTGTCTCACACTGATGTTGATTAAAATGCTATCATTTCAAAGAAGGAGCTTGAAATGCAACCCTTCAGAATCCAGTAAGTGCTCTGAAGAGGACTCAATTTATGGCTGAAGACCTGGGGCTCAGCACCAATGGGTAAATGGGGTTAGCCCCTCTTACAGTTATACCCAAGGACTCATTCACAAAATATTTTCTCTCACTCTCCATGACTCTTTACTCTGCTGCTCACAGTTTTCAATGTCCATAGGAGAAACGCTTCCAGCAAAGGATCTAACAGTAATCCCACTGAACTGGAGGTGGCAACTGCCATCTGTCCATTTAGTTCTCCTGGGGACATTAAATAAAACAACAACAAAAAAGTGTTTGGTCCTAGTCCCCTAGGGCAAATAGAGTGACTCCGCAAATTGGGGGCATGAAGGTATATGGCTGGCACCCAGTTGATCCCAAGGTGCCTCAATTAAGTTAAGAGGTAAAGATTAATGGAAAAGCCCTGCATCTCAATGTAAATGGGACATTGAGAGCTCAGATTCCTTGGGAACAGGTTTCATCAAGAAACTCAACAATCCGAGATGCTTGCTGAAGGCACCTTCAAACCCGGCTCATGCCAGTTATGTATTTTCTTCTTGCTCTGCGGTGTATATATTCATTCACCTACACAAATGCCCCTCTCACTTCTCTCCTATTCTCTCACAATGGTTAACTTTACAGTTTTTACTTGTACTGCAGAATTTGAGATGGTAACCAGCTTGAAATACTAACTAAACTTTAGTTTCCTCCCTTTGAGAATTTCTGAACATTCAAAGGATGATTGCAAAACATGAAGTGATTTTTTGGAAGTATGGCATTAGATTTTTATTTCTGTGTATGTATCACATAATACAATACCAAAAACCACCCACAAAATACATACTTGAATAAATGTATACTGAATAAATGGAAAGGAAGGATTAATAAAAAGGTGAATGAATGTTAATGAAAAGGTGAATGAATGTAAGCATAATAATAGCAGAGAAGAAATGCATTTTAAGGGGAATTCTAATCTCTGTTTCTTTTTTTGGGAACTTGTATTAGACTTATGTTAGAGCATTTCAGTTTATTCTATATATCTAGCCCTAGTTTATATCATCCATAATTTTATGAGTTACATCATAAATGTTTTCTTTATATGTATATTCCAGTTCATTAAACTCACTTTTTAGCCGTGTCTAATATTCTGTCTAATATAATCACTGAATTTTTATTTAAATGATTACATTTTAAATTTCTAGAGATTCTACTTGTCTCTTTGATACTATCCATGTCTTTTTCTTTTATACTTCTTTTAATCATTTTAATACATTCAATACTTAACAGTACTTTTTAAAGTCTAACAGATAAATGCAATATCTGAATTTCTTCAAGTATGATCCTACTGTTTAGTGTCTTTGTTGATTCTAGTTCATGGTGAATTATGTCCTTAAATATTTTGTAATTTTAGATTGTGAGCTCATCTTCAGAGAGTCTATTTCTGTGGGAAATCTCTGTGGCCGGGGCTGGGTTTTTGCTGTTTCCAGGTGCTCATGGGTTTCACTGACCTGTGACCACTTTCGTTGATCCTCAGCTTGTCCATTCATGAATCATACAGAATAGCAGACAACTGAACCACAGAGCTACAAGATGACAGCCTGTGGTTATGCAATTCTCCAGGGGAGACTTTGTCCCCCAGCAAGCAGGCTTAGCTTTAAAATCTTAGTTTTTAAAGTCTCCTTGTGTGAGCGAGCAGATTTATTTTCTAGTCACTCATTTAAGGAAAGTAGTGCCTTCGAGAGTCCTACTTTTATACATGGGTCTCGGTTCCAATCCCTGCCTCCCTCAGGCCCCTAACCTTGTCATTTATCCCTCCATGGTGTTAAAATCTAAATCCCCTAGTTTATCATGACTACTGGCACCCCCTCCCCGCCTGCCAAGACACACACAGTAATAGCAGTAGCTGTTACAATGTCAGAATTGCTTTGTAATTCACTTGCTCCCTAAAGATTATGTTTTGTGAATTCACCTATGCATTTAAAGGGGGATTTTATTCAGAATCTATAGGTGTTTGCAATGGGAGGATTTTCAGGTTATTTCATATTAAATATTATCTTAAAAGAAAGTCTCAGATAGTAAGCAATTGAAGGGTCTGTGAGATGATGCCTAGAGAAGGGTTTAATTTGCTGAGAGGGCAAAAGGAACCCACCCTGAGGGAAGGAGAAAAAGGGCACCGCAGGCAGGAGGAAGGCAGCCCACAGAAGAGCCCACAGAAGAGCCCACAGAAGGGAAAGGGAACGCAGTTGGCTGTCATGACTTGAAGGGAGAATCACTGCTAGATAAAGAGGTACAGACTGAATGGAGTACGCTGGAGTGTGCGTTTTCTGGGATGTGGTTGGAGTTTTCCATCAAAGATCTATCAGGTTACTGTTAAAAGAAATGAACACTACTTGGGGCTTTAAGAATTGGTTCACACTCCCAGTTCCATGGGGAAAGAGACATGAGAAAAAACCCTGACACTTTCAAAATAAAAGTTCATTTGACCAAAGAAGATATGATACAGCCAGAAGGCAACTGTTCAAGTCCAAAAGGAGACTAAAACCTCTGATACAATTTGACATTGAACAAGTGTTGATGGATTAGCATCCATCAGCTTTTCTGACAAGCTGCAGTACCCTCAGGCTGTGGACAGACCTGGAAGGGGGCAACTGCCAGCCTGCGGCATACACACCGCTCTATACCACCTCGCCCGTATTTTATGATTACGAATCAGTTCTCTTTGACGTGTCCCATTTTTCACTGCAGCATCTTTGTCTCAGTACCTTTATCAGTTATAACTTCATCAGAGCATTTGAGTGCACCATTTACAAAATTGCTTTTTTGCTGAAAGTGAGAGAGTACAAAGCAGTGCAATTCTGCAGAACAAAAGAGGAAAGGTGCTACCTAGAGACTCCGGCACAGATGGCCTTCATTTTTCTTACAAAACAGGCCCGTGAGGCGTTTTGCCAATAAATATCTTTACGTGTTACAGTGAGATGAAATTGAGTTAATATTGCATGTGGGTTTTCTGCATAGCTGGATGACAGAAAAAAAAAACTAAAGGCCTTCAGTGTAATGCCTGCATGGTGAAGCATTTGGGTATAGAGATTATCTACATGCAAGCTTCTCTCTCAGGTCCTAAAGTTCATCATACAGTCAGTTATTCCTTATACGAAAGAGAAATGAGCTGTCTTTACAGGTAGCTTTATTTTCTGCCCATCCCTGTCTGTGTCTCAGGCTTCCCTAACATACCATAAGGCCTATAGTAAAGGACTGGCAAATGCTCATTTCTAGAAGTTGTCTGCACTGTCTGTTCAGTTTTGGCATCCTCTATTGACAAAATGAGCTTGTATTTATTCTATCATCCCATGCATTAATGTAATATTAATCACCACAGCAGGATCAGCTCCAATGGCTTCGCTCACAATTATGACCTGTGAATAATCTATAACCCATGAGTAAATAACCAAGTAAATATTATTTATGAAAGCAACATCATGTCCTTAAAGTCACGGATTTCTGCAGATATCAGTCACAGCAAACAGGAGCCGGCATTCACAATGTACCTTCTGCTATGCCTCAAAGGTCAGATCCCTGGGACCAGATCCGCTTCTCTGTGTTCTAATCCTACCTGTGCCACTCAGCCACAAGTCCAGAGTAGGTCATTTGCCCTCTTTCTGCCTTTGCCTTTCCATCAGCAGAGTGAGAGCAGGCTACTGTCTGCAAGCAGGCTAACAGAGTAAAATAAATGTCATGGAACCTATGACTATAAATTGTCTTGAAACATGCCCACAAAATAGGCCTGTACTAGGTGTTATTGTCCTAACTACTAATTAGTTCCAATCAGAAATATTTGGTTTGAAAGTTGAACTGAGGCCATTTTTATATTCCAGGGCCACTTCATATAACAAATTATCCCAGCTTAACACAAAATAAACACCTGTCACACTTGAGTATTTACTAAATCCCATCACCCCTACAAACATGGGCCATGTAATTTATGTAGCCAAAAATAAAAATAAAAAATAAAAAAACGAAAAAGAAAACGGAAAAAAGCAGACCTCCAGCTGCCCTCATGGAAAGTTACTGTCCAGATGAGTGTTAACTTCCAAGAGCCTTCAACTGGATGGGCGGCTAACCCTTTCCTGAATCTGTTTTGTATCCGGTCCAGGAAAGGGCTCGTGATTATTGAATTCCAACAACCCGGCAATGACCAGAAGCAGCAAGGTGCTCATCTCTGCCCTGGGGAGGAGGGGCGAGTGATCCACAAATGAGGCTGCTATAGTTCTGCAGTTGCGCTTTTTTTTTTTTTTTTTTCAATTCCGGCTGATGAATCAGTCAAAGCTCCAGAGCCCTCATGCCCCCAAAAGGGGAGCGCTGTTAACCCAATGTGTGATTGAATCTCTCCTTCACTGGTCCTCATTTTTCCTCAGCACATAAAACTGTGTTGAACAGGATAATTGTTAAGTCAACCCTTCTCTCACTTTTACCAGTGAAGATGCCTGCATAAGTTATGACTTATTTCATCTTCAAATTATTTTTCTCTTATCTTCTTCCTCTCTCGCCACCTTCAGACAGGATATTAACATTTCCACAGAAGAGTTCACAGTAAATGTTTCATGAATGGCCTTGCTTAACAGCTCTTCCCCCATCAGGTAAATGTTTTTCCCCAGCAACTTTCTCTTCAGGCCGATTGGGGTTGGAAGAGGAATCAACGGTTCTCAACTCCCATATAGTCAGGGGATCTACACACTGCATCTTTGCCTGGTTATAAACAGAAAAATACATGTCTCCTTTTGGATAGTCATGGGCTTTGATGTTGTAAATAAAATGCACGTCTCACTCTTCTGATGTACCCTGGAATTTCCCCTAAGTCAACTCCGGTTTTCCACTGCACTGGCTGGATCTTACATATCATGCCTTCTGTATTTTCAGATACTTACCTGTGAAACATGATTTCTGTAAAAATCTGGAAAATTAATTTTAGTAAAACTAGTACCCATCAGTTTAAATATCACCCCTGGTCTTTAAAAAATATCATTACAAAGAGCTTTGCCCTGCTGCCTTGGCCATGTCACCATTCTTCTGCGTGCCGCTTACAAAGCAGTCCCATAAAAGTTGTGGCAGTGATGGGGGCTGGTGCGCTTTGTGGGCTCTTCTCTCTCAGCCTGTCAGGCTGGGGCTCTGCTCCACCCTGGGTTCCACCAGCCCACACAACCTCAAAGACGTAGTTATGATGTCCATCCAGTCCCTGGCCCGGACTCTGCCCCAAAGCCTTCAGCAACAGGGCCTTCAGTCCCTTCCTGGCCATATCCTACATCCCCTGTATCACTGCTCAGGAGCAGGCAGGGATTCTGTGTCTCCTCCAGGTCACACAGGGACCCAGGATTTCTCACACAAATTCAACTCAGACCCTTCTTCCTGTCTGCAGGGACTTTGATCAAAAGCACCTCTATGGTCAAGTCCACTACGCCTCGATATAATAACGATAATTGAAAGAATTGGAAAATTGTTGTCTTAAAAAGTTTTACTTTTAAGAGGTGTGTCTTCTTGCAAAATACTATTTCAGATTTAGGAAAGTTTTAATTTAAAACTTTCCCGCTTTTCTTTTTGTCTTGTTCTTCCCCATTCCAGTCCCAGCCCCCTACTCCTCCACCCTCTCCTGCCTCAATACACCCCTTTCCCACTTTGTATTCCTGCTGTAACAATCTTCAGCTTAACCAAGGCAAAGAATGCTCTCCAGAGTAGTGCAGAAGAAATGCAAAAGAGAGAACATAGCTAGTTTAAAAAGTTATCCCCTCACAACACCCAGCCTACCTGCAGCTCATTTGAGCTGCCTGACATCTGCAGCTCACGGCCCTGCTCCCCACCATGCTCCTTTCTTCTGAAACCATTCCTGGCACCCTCTTCACTTTCCACTCCTTTCTCCAAATCGCTGCCCGCTTCTCTCTGCCCCTTCCACACTCCAGGGGTGGGGACTTTATTGGTGCATGAATTTTTCTTCTCATCTCCTTGACTCTAACCAAACTTCTCACTTCTACTTTAATTTTTACTATTTTGACTTCATTTCCATCACCTCCATCTCCACAAATGCTTCTGCAGTTTCAAATATATATTTTAATTTGAAGTCTTCTGATTATTTCTTCACCCAAGTGCTGCTGGAACACAGTAGGATATTTAATGCTGTGACCCAGGAAGTCTTGGAATCTATGTCATGGACATACATTTTTATCTAAAGCCCAATGAAAGAAAAGTCCCTTAGCCAGAAGAAACTACTACCATCAAAATGGAAAAGCCAGGAGTAGTATAGACCCCAACTAAAGAATACTCTGGTGAGAAACGGAAAGAGAGGGAGAGAGAGAGAGAGGGAGAAAGTGCAGAACCTAACAACAGCAACAGGCAATTTTTCAGGTTAAGGCAAGCAGCTAGCATTTTGCAGAGCATAGCAAAGGAAAAACCTCTGTAAAAATTGCACTTAATGTGAACAGCTATATTTGCATATTTATTGACCAGAGGCAATTTGCAACTAATAAGGACCCTGAGAGGAGGTTAAAAAAGACAAATTTCACCAATATTTACTGAGCGTTTTACCATGTGTTGGGCAGAATGCAAAGTATTTTACAGCATTATCTTAATTTTCATATCGACCCTATAAAATTGAATTATTTTAGCAACCTCACGGAAGATGAAACTGAGGTTGAGAGGTTAGGTAAATTGGCCATAACCACACAGTATATATGTGATAGAATCCAGGTGGTTTAAGTACAAAGCCTGCATGCTTGGCCCAGAATCATGTGAGACAAGAAGTAGTCATTGGACATAAGGAGAATTTGGACAATACAAGGAAAGGAGCCATCCAAAACCCTTCTCTTGGACATCTGTCTAAGAATGATCATCCAATATTTGATAAAAAAGAACATGATGTTGATATCAGAATCCATGTATCTATATACACATATTTATGTATATGTGTTGTGCGTGTGTGTGTATATACGTGTATATATATGGCTAATGGCCATGTTTAAGCTTTAAAAATGAACAGTAAAATATATGTCACTCTCTTTATAGAGGGTGGACTCAAATTCTGGCTTCGTTATATTTATATTTTCTTAAAATTATGTTAAAGAACCCCTCTAATTATCATCAACAATAAATATATAAATATTTGAGTCAATACTCCAGTAGCAAGAATGGAATAACAGATGAAAACAGACGGATAGTCCTCTTGTTATAGATTTGCATCTTAAATAGTGTTATAATTTGGTGTGACCATTAACATTCTTTGTTTTATATTGACTTATATAACACCATTCTATACTATTTTGAAGAGAGATAAGAGGTTCTCGCCTTTAATAGTTTTAAATCATATACTAACATTTGCTCTTGTTCAAACATGAGATTTTTTTATCCTCTGTGTATTCTTTGCAAAATAGTCTAGTGTCTGAGAAACTATTTCAGTTATTGAAAGATCACAATCAGAAAGAACAATCATTTCATGTTATAATTCATAACCACAATTCTTTTTTGTTCATAATCCTATTAATTCTTTTGGTCTACTTTCTTTTTTGTAAATATTTATACTCCAAAGTATTAGCATACATAACTAAATAAATACCATTCAATTCTGCCTTCTTGCAAGCTGATTAGAAAATGTAATGGCACAATTACATTGTAAACTCCTCGAGTGTACCTCTTGTTAACGTGTCTGGCAGAGTGCTGGGTACAATTAAAGATTCTCAGTAAATATTTGTTTACAGAATTTGGCTACCTCCAGAATTAATGCCATTAATAATAACGGTAATAATAGACATTTCCTGAGTGAAAGTAACAATTTATGTGTTTGGCATTGTGCTGGGTTTCAAATTACTTTTCTCATGTAAGCCTCGTACAGCACATTATTTCTACTTTACAAATGAAGAAATTACAGTTTAGAGTGGTCACATGCCCATCCCCAGATCACAGATCCAATGAGCAATAGAGCTAGATTCCGTCCCAGTAGACATGATCCCAAGGCCCGTCACTCAAATAGTCCACAGTAGTTTCCTCTCATTACCCTTTCTGCAAAGCTGCCAAGTAACCTTTTAACTTCACCATCCCTTTCCACACTTCCTTAAAAGGCATATATTTACTAATTTTATTCCCCAAAACCCCTCCAGTTCACATCCCTGACCCTGAAAGGAAATATCAGAACTTACCATGTATGCTCATTATTATGGTTCTTCTCTGTGGTGTGCTGGCAAACACTTAACAGTCGACTCAGGGTGTGGGTTGTGAGAGGACCCCTGATTTGTAGCATTTGTCTGATTTCATGCAATAAATTCTGCAACCATGGATGAGTTCCATGAACCCAGATGATGTTCAAGATGATGTCCCTGAACCCAGAATTGAAAAGAGATAGGTACCACTGACTTCATGCATCTGGAACCCATGTACTCAGGCATACCGCCAGCTCCTCCAACTATCCACTAGGGTGAAGCTGGAAAAAAGCACTTAAAAAAATCCTCCCTGTTAGGATTAGCTTTGGATGAGTATATAGGACATGTTTTAAACACTCACGCACAGTGGATGAGTTAAACTGATTTTTTTTTTTGTTCTTCACCAACAGTGTTTCTCAAAGTATGGCCTCCAGACCAGCCTGGGAACTCGTTACAAATGAAGATTCTGCCTCCCCTCCCCACCGCCACCAGATCTGGTGAATCAGAAATTTGGTGGTGATGCGGGGCGGGGATGGCAGATGCCTGTTTTAATGAGCCTCCAGGTGATTCTGATGCTCAAGTTTGAGAACCACTGTCCTGAATTTCAAAGTCTTTCTTCCATGTCACTCACAAGGTAAAGAACTCAAAGTAGAGAAAGATTAACAAGGGGAACCCAAGTTCAGTTTTAATGCAGGGAAAAGCAGGAGTGGTCATAAGTCTGGCCAGTGAGTGGGTAATGCAGGTTGCAGAGAAGAAACGTCTCCCAAACTTACCACTGCCCCAGGCACCACTGACACCTGAGTCAGAAGGTGGGGGTGGGGGGGGGCAACCAGCAGACAATCTCTCCAAAACAGAGAAGAAACTCACTGACTTAGAAATTCATGCCAGAAGCAGTCTTCAGAGGTACCAGGAGAAAGCGGATCCACGTGGAAAGCCTCACTCTTCAGCAGAAAATGGGAGAAGCTCTGCACGTTACAGAAGTGAGAAAAAACACAAGCTTTCTACCTAAACACCACCTGGGTTTACCTTGTGTTTACCTGGGGGCACTATTTTTCTGCCTGCCTCAGCAGTTCACCTGCATCAGATTCTCCTAGAGGACTTGTTAAAACACAGATTGCTGACTTCTCTCCCTCTCCCACTCCTCACCTTATCCAGTTCCTGAAGCTGTAGGTCTGGGGTGGGACCCATAATTGTGTATTTGTAACGAGTTCCCAGTAATGCTGCTGCTGGTCTGGAAACTACACTCAGAACTACTGGCCCTGCCATCCAACTGCTTTAAGTTCTCTCCCCCTCTGCACATGGTTCTTGAATTGCAAAGGGGCTGTTGGATTTTCCTCATGGCTGGCCTCCGGCAGTGGTAGCTGTGGAGATGTGTACAGTGAAAGCGGACAGAGCAAAGCTTTCCTTTCAGTAGAGGCATCACTGCAAAACAGAAGCACAGTTTAATCAGAGCCATAATTGGTACATTACATAAGGATTTTCATTTACTCTGCTGCATCTCATTTTACTCGGAAGAGGCATTTCCTGCAGACAGTTTTAAAGGAAAATTTTTATAATTAAAGAATCCTTTATAAGTGTAATCAATTTTGGCTTATGGGAAGGCTTTTCTAGAAATCAAAATGCATACTGGCATCAACATACAAATATTCCAGAAACAAACATTATGCAATTTACAAGATATTCATTAATATTCTAATACACTATTTCTAGCTTCTCCTTCAGCAATAAGCTAATACTTCCTTTGTGAAGACTCAGTATTCCTATTACTGAAATGACCCAGAGGCAGCAGAGTAGTCAGTACAAGCTACTTCTGCCTTCTGCTCCTCACCATGTAAATAACCAAATGGAATTCATTAAGTTTGCAGATGACATCAAGCTAGGAAAGAAACTACCCAAAAGGAGAGAGAAAAATTTAAAGGTAGCATGACCTTGATAATTTGTAGCAAAGGAGGAAAAAACCTAACAATCATTATCTGAGCAAGTACTCACTGAATGATAAAATCCAAACTACAAAATAAAAGGAAGGTCAATCTACATGCAAATTTTCTACTTATTCATTCATTTATTCAGCAGTTACTTATCGAGCACCTATTATGTGGTTGGCTCTGGACAGGAGTGGCATGCATAGCAGATATTATCCTCCCTCGAGGAGCTTGCAGGCCAGAACAGGGAGAGGCTTCAAACAAGTCAATAAACAAATGACTTCATTTTTAATCATGATCAATGGTTTGAAGGAAGAGAAGGGACTGCTTAGGTAGAGTATGAGGGAGCATCCCTGAGGAGGCGACATGAGCTAGGATGTGAAGGATGAGAAGCAGTCAGCCTGGTGCAGCAGCCTATTCCAGGCACAGGGGACTGCTCCAGGCCAGGATGATGTCCTGTGGTCATTTCCTAGGCAGGAAAGGTCTTGGCGCATTTTAGGAACTGACAGACCAGTGTGGCCTGAGCAGAGTGAACAAGAAGGAGTTGTGAAGAGAGATGGGGTGGGAGAGCAGGCATCCAGGTTAACATGCATCGGCAGCATAGTAATATTTTAGAGCAGGGGTCAGCAAACTTTTCCTATAAAAGGCCAAATGACAAATATTTTAGGCTTTTGTGGGTCATAAGGTCTTTGCCACAGTACTCAACTGTCCAATTGTAGCAAGACAGCCATAGACAATACTTAGTTGAATGCCTGTGGCCATATTCCAATAAAACTTTATTTATAAAAACTGGCAGTGTGGATGGACTTGGCCTGCAAGTCAAATTCTTTCAGTCGCCAAGCCCTGAAAGAATAAAAACAGCTTGGGGACTGTACTAGGAAACATAAGTAGGAGCAGGAAATTCATCTTTTAAATGAATCAGCATTAGTCAGACCATCACTCAATAAAATGTTCCCCTTGAACTCCACACTTAAGAGGGTTACGTTAAAATATGCATAGATTGTAAAATAGTGATGATTTTAGCTTTGGAAAACTTTGACCAATGGAAAAGTTTCAAGAGGTGGTTTATTCAACTTGAACAATAGAGAAAAGTTAATAAAATAGTTTTCATGCACTTAAAGTATTATTTTTGTGAGGATGTGCCCGAATACTTTCAATTGCTCACTGAGTGGAAGGATGAGGAATGAACGGTAAGGGGAAAGGGAGACGTGGGGAGGGAAGGGAACTGGGAGACGGTGATGGCCGTGCCAGGTAAAAACTTGTGAACCACAGTCGCGGCTGGCTCCCCGCTGTATTTCAGCGAGGACAAGTGTGCTTAGCAGGAAAGGAATGTTTTAATCAACGTATCTTAGATATCACCCAGTTTAAAGGAACACCACAGTGTATACTGTTGTCAGGCAAATTGTTGCTCTAGAACAGGGATGTCAAACTCATTTTCACCAAGGGCCACATCAGCCTCGAGGTTGCCTTCAAAGGGCCGAATGTTATTTTCGGATTGTATAAATGTAACTACTCCATAGCAGTAAAGTGAGAGCTCAGCGCTGCCTCTGGGTAGAAACAAGGTACCAGGCCGCATAAAACAAGGTGGAGGGACAGATTTGTCCCCTGGGCCTTGTGTTTGCCACCTGTGCTCTGGAGTTTATCCTCTTTTCAACACTACATTTACCTTAAAAAAAATGTGCTAGTTCTACTCAGCATCTTACATGTATTTTCTCATCTTACTTCTCACAGTACTCCTATGAAGTCAATATGATTCTCATCTTTATTTTACTAAAAATTAGGTCCTTCTTATTATTGCCCCATTTCACAGAAAACTTAGACTTAAAGATATTAAATAATTTTCCCAAGACAAATAGCTAATAAATGGTTGACTCTATTTTATTTTTCAATTTAATCTTTGTTGTATTTTTTCCATTAACACTTAATCCCCTTATACCCCCTTCCTCACCAGCAATCACCACATTGTTGTCTATGTCCAAGAGTCCTTTTACCTTTATACTCAATCCCTCTAGTCCCTAACTTCCCTTTCCCCCCACTAGCTGTCATCCTATCTATGAGTCTGTCTCTGTTTTGCTTGTTAGTTCAGTTTATTCATTAGATGCCACATATGAGTGAAATCATGTGGTATTTGTCTTTCTCTGACTGGTTTCTTTCACTTAACATGTTCTCCAGGTCCATCCATACTATTACAAAGGGTAAAATATTATTCTTTTTTACGGCCAAGTAGAATTCCAATGTGTTAACGTCCCATAGTTGTTTTATCCACCAATCTATTGATGGGCACTTGGACTACTTCCATATCTTGGTGATTGTAAATAATGCTGCAATGAACATAGGGGTGCTTATGTTCTTTTGAATTAGTGTTTTGGCTTCCTTTGAATATATTCCCAGAAGTAGAATCACTGGGTCAAAAGGCAGATCCAATTTTAATTTTTTGAGGTATCTTCATACTGCTTTTCACAGTGGCTGGACCAGTCTGCATTTCCACCAACAGTACGAAAGGGTTCCCTTTTCTCCACAACCTCGACAACAATGGTTTGTTGATTTATTGATGATGGTCATTTAGACAGGTGTGAGATGGTATCTCATTGAGGTTTTAATTTGCATTTCTCTAATAATTAATGACATCGAGCATCTTTTCGTATTTCTATTGGCCATTTACATATCCTCTTTGGAGAAGTCTATATTCATGTCCTTTGCCCATTTTTTAATTGGGTTTTATTTTTTTGGTGTTGAGTTTTGTAAGTTCTTTATAAATTTTGGACACTAGCCCCTTATCAGATGTATTGGCAAATATATTCTCCCATTCTGTGGGTCATCTTTTATTTTGTTGATGATTTCCTTTGCTGTGCAAAAACTTTTGGTTCGATGTAGTCCCACTTGTTTATTTTTTCTTTTTATTGGTAGTTACATCCAATAAAAAATTCTACGAGCAATGTCCGAGATTTCACTGCCTGTGTTTTCTTCTAGGATTTTTATGGTTTTGGGTCTAATCCTTAAGGCTTTGATCCATTTTGAATTTATTCTTGTGTGTGGTGTGACAAGACAGCCTAATTTCATTTTTCTGCACTTATCTGTCTAATTTTCCCAACACCATTTATTGAATAAACAGTCTTTGGCCCATTGAATGTGCTTGCTCCCTCTGTTGAATATTAATTGACTACAAAGGTGAGGGTTTATTTCTGGGCTTTCTATTCTGCTCCATTGATCTATGGGTCTTTTTTTTTTTTTTTTTTTTTTTTTTAAGCCAGTACCATGCTGTTTTGCTTACTATGGCCTTATGGTAAAGTTTGATATTAGTGGCATGATTTCTCCAACTTTGTTCTTTCTTAGCATCACTATTGCTATGCAGGTTCTTTTGTAGCTCCATGTAACTTTTTGAAATATTTGTTCTAGTTCTATGATATATGTCAATGGAATCTTGATAGGAATTTTATTAAATCTATAGATTGCTTTAGGCAGTACAGACATTTTAATGATGTTAATTCTTCCTACCCATGAACCGGTATGTGCTTCCACTTATTTGTGTCATCTTCATTTTCTTTCTTCAGTGTCTTATAATTTTCTGAGCACAGGTCTTTTACAAACTTGGTTGGGTTTATTCCTAGGTATGTTACTCTTTTTGTAGCAACTGTGAGTGGGACTGTTTTTGTAATTTCCCTTTCTGTTAGTCCTTTATGGGCATATAAAAATGCAACTGATTCTGGGTATTAATTTTGTATTC
Source organism: Glossophaga mutica (assembly GCA_039655065.1). Taxonomy (NCBI): domain Eukaryota; kingdom Metazoa; phylum Chordata; class Mammalia; order Chiroptera; family Phyllostomidae; genus Glossophaga; species Glossophaga mutica. Next base: position 149,489,424 of record CM077306.1, read on the forward strand.
TGCTACTTTGCTGAATTCATGTACCAGTTCTAGTAGTTTCTTGATGGAATCTTTGGGGTTCTCTATATAGAGTATCATGTCATCTGCAAATAAAGACAGTTTTACTTCTTTGTCTCCAATTTGGATGCTTTTTATTTCTTTTTCTTGTCTAATTGCTGTGGTCAGTACTAGGTTGAATAAGAGAGGCGAAAGTGGACATCCCTGACTTGTTCCCAATCTTAAGGAGAATGCTTGTAGTTTTTGCCTGTTGAGTATGGTGCTGGCAGTGGGTTTGTCATATACAGCCTTTATTATCTTTAGGTATGTTCCCTCTAATCTGACTTTGCCAAGAGTTTTGATCATAAATGAATGCTAGATTTTATCAAAAGCTTTTTCTGCAACTATTTATATGATCATGTGGTTTTTATCCTTCATTTTGTTTATGTGGTGAATCACATTTATTTATTTGTGAATGTTGTTCCAACCTTGCATTCCTGGAATAATCCCACTTGATCATGGTCTATGATCTTTTTGATGCATTGCTATATTTGCTTTGCTAATATTTTGTTGAGGATTTTAGCATATATGTTAATCAGGGATATTAGCCTACAATTTTCTTTCTTTATAGTGTCTTTATCTGGTTTTGGAATTAGAATAATGCTGGCCTCATAAAATGAGTTTGGGAGCCTTCTGTCTTGAATTTTAGGAAATAGTTTGAGAAGGAGAGGTATTAACTCTTCTCCAAATGCTTGGCAAAATTCACCTGTGAAGCTGTCTGGTCCAGGGTTTTTGTTTGTTGAGAGTTTTTTTATTACTGCTTCAATTTTATTAGGTAGAATCTGTCTATTCAGATTCTGTGATTCTCTCTGATTTAGTTTCAGAAGATTGTATGTTTCTAGAAATTTATTAATTTTATCCAGGTTGTCCAGTTTATTGGCATATAGTCCAGTTTATTGTTCATAATATTTCTTACAATCCTTTGTATTTCTTTGGTGTCAGTTGTTATTTCTCCTTTTTCATTTCTGATTTTATTTATTTGGCTCCTCTCTCTTTTTCTTCGATGAGCCTGGTTAAAGGTTTGTCAATCTTGTTTATCTTTTCAAGGAACCAGCGCTTGAAATCATTGCTCTTTTGTATTTTTTTTAGATTTATTTCATTTATTTCTGCTCTAATCTTTATTATTTCCTTTCTTCTACTCACTTTGGGCTGTGTTTGTTGTTCTTTTTCAAGCCCTCCTAAGTGTAAAGTTAGACTGATTGAGCTTTTTCTTGTTTTTTTTTTTTTTTTTTTTTTTTTTTGAGATAGGCCTGTAATGCTATGAATTTCCCTCTTACAATTGCTTTCCCAGTGTCCCATAAATATTGGATTGTTGTGTCCTCATTTTTATTTGTTTTAAGGTATCTTTTATTTCTTCCTTGATCTCATTGTTAATCCATGCATTGTTTAATAACATGTTATTTAGCTTACATGGTCTTTGCATGTTTTTCAGTATTCTTCTTGTGATTGGTTTCTAGCATTGTGATTTCATAGCATTGTAGTTAGAGAAGATGCTTGATAGGATTCCAATATTCTTAAATTTACTGAGACTTGTTTTGTGTCCTAACATGTGGTGTGCTCTAGAAATTGTTCCATGTGTACTTGAAAGGTATGTATAGTCTGCTGTTTTGGGGTGAAATGTTCTGAAGACATCGATTAATTTCATTTAATTTAGTGTGTTGTTTAAGGCTGCTATCTTCTTTTTTATTTTCTGCCTGGAAGCTCTATCCATTGAAGTCAATGGTGTGTTAAAATCCCCAACTATGACTGTATTTCTGTTGATCTCTCCCTTTATGTCCATCAAGATTTGTTTTACATAGCCAGCGAATATGGAGGTGTAGGAGGACACACTGTGCCTCCTCACACAACCAAAATTAAGGACAACAAAGATTTAGAAATAAGAAAACAATCAGAACTGATAGAAAATTGAACTGTACCAAAGTCTAACAACCATTCATCCAGACCGGTAAGAGAAGCAGAGTGGTGGCAGGAAAAAGTGGAGGTTGTTGGACCCAGGAGTACAGGAGGCGGCTAGCAGACCCTGGGCACTGGGTGGCAACAGTGCAGACCCAGTGAGGCCGCGCAAGGTGGCTGAGTGCCCAGATGGTCCCACATTTGCACGCAGTTAATCCAGGCAAAGGGGAAGCAGCAGAAGGGACTGGAATCAGAGAGAGAGTGGAGCAAGCACCATTGTTCCCTCTCAGACCCTGCCCCCACAGACAGCGTCACTACCCAGCAACTGGGCTGCCCCACTCTGGGGAACACCTAAGGCTCCACCCCTCACTATGTAACAGCCAAAACCAGACCCCCCCCCAAAAAAAACACCCCCAAATGGCTCAAATGTGAGAACAGATCAAAGCTCCAGAGCCAATTCACCTAAGTGACCAAGAGATAGACAACCTATCAGATGCACAGTTCAAAGCACTGGTCATCAGGATGCTCACAGAATTGGTTGATTTTGCTCACAAATTAGATGAACAAATGAAGGCTACAATAAATGAAATGAAGGAAAATGCAAGCGGAACCAATAGTGATGGGAGGAAAACTGGGACTCAAATCAATGGAGTGGACCAGAAGGAAGGAAGAAAACAAGGAAGAAACAAGAATTCAAAAAAATGAGGAGAGGCTTAGGAACCTCTAGGACATTTTTAAATGTCCCAACATCCAAATTATAGGGGTACCAGAAGGGGAAGAAGAAGAGCAACAAGTGGAAAACTTATTCGAACAAATACTAAAGGAGAACTTCCCCATTCTGGCAAAAGAAATAGACTTCCAGGAAGTCCAGGAAGCTCAGAGAGTCCCAAAGAAGTTGGACCCAAGGAGGAACACACCAAGGCACATCATAATTACATTAGCCAAGGTTAAAATGAAGGAGAGAATTCTAGAAGCAGCAAGGGTTAAGGGCACAGTCACCTACAAAGCAGTTCCCATCAGACTGTCAGCTGATTTCTCAAAAGACCTTCTAGGCAAGAAAGGGCTGGAAAGAAGTATTCCAAGTTTTGAAAGGCAAGGACCTACATCCAAGATTGCTCTATCCAGCTAAGCTGTCATTTAGAATGGAAGGGCAGATAAAGTGCTTCTCAGATAAGGTCAAGTTAAAGGAGTGCATCATCACCAAGCCCTTATTATATGAAATGTTAAAGAGACTTATCTAAGAAAAGGAAGATAAAAATATGACAGTAAAAAGACAGCAAACTCACAGATATTAACAACCACACCTAAAACAAAAGCAAATTAAGCAAACAATTAGAACAGGAACAGAACCACAGAAATGGAGATCATATGGAGGGTTAGCAACAGGGGAATGGGAGGAGGAAAGAGGGGGGAAAAGGTACAGAGAATAAGTAGCATAGACGGTAGGTAGAAAATAGACAAGGGGAAGGCAAGAATAGTGTGGGAAATGTAGAAGCTGAAGAACTTATGATAAATGGACATGAACTAAAGAGGGGAATGTGGGTGGGAGAGGGTGTGCAGGGTGGAGGGGAATGATGGGGAGAATGGGACAACTGTAATAGCATAATCAATATATTAAAAAAAGATTTGCTTTACATATTTAAGTGCTTCTATGTTGGGTGCATATATATTTACTAGGGTTATATCTTCTTTTTGGATTATTCCCTTTATCATTATGTAGTATGCTTCTTTGTCTGCTATTATGCCTTGGTTTTAAGGTCTATTTTGTTGGATATAAGTACTGCTACTCCAGCTTTTTTCATATTTATTTGCATGAAATATCTTTTTCTGACACTTTACATTTAGTCTGTGTGTATTTTTCTATCTGAGATGGATCTCTTGGAGGCAGCATATATATAGGTCTTGCTTTCTTATCCATTCAGCTACCCTCTGTCTTTTCGTTAGAACATTTAAGCCATTTGCAGTTAAGGTGATTGTTGATATATACGTATATAGCAACATTTTATGTTAGACTTTTTTCCAATGTTATTTTTTTCTTTCTCTTTTCTTCTTCTTCTTACAGCAAACCCTTTGACATTTGTTGCAGTACTGATTTGGTGTTAAGAAACTCCTTTAGCTCTTTCTTGTCTGGGAATCTCCTTATTTCTCCTTCAATTTTAAATGAAGCCTTGCTGGGTAAAGTAGCCCTGGTTGTATGTCCTTGCTTTTTTCACTTGATTATTTCACACCACTCCCTTTTGGCCTGAAATATTTCTGTTGTGTAATCAGATGTCAGTCTAATTGATGTTGCCTTGTAGGTAACTACCTGATTTTCTCTTGTGGCTGTTAGGATTCTCTCCTTGTCTTTAAGTCTTGTCATTTTAATTACTATGTGTCTTGCTGTAGGCCTCTTGGGGTATAACTTGTTTGGTACTCTGTGAGCTTGCTGAACCTGTGTGACTTTTTCCTTCACCAGATTAAAGAAGTTTTTGGTCATTATTTCTTCAAATAGGTTCTCAATTCCCTGCTTGTTCTCTTCTCCTTCCAGTATTCCCATGATGTGGATGTTGTTGTACTTCATGATATCCAAAATGTTTTTTGAGCTCTCCTCATTTAAATTTTTTTCCTTTTGCTGCTCTACTTGCTATTTGTTTTTTTTCTACCTTGTCTTCCAAAACACTGATTCTATGCACTGCTTCCTCTAACCTACTATTTATTCCTTCCAGTATATTATTTATCTCAGATATTGCATTCTTTATTTCTGACTAGTCCTTTTTAATGGTTTCCATGTCTTTTTTCATGCTGTTGAGTATCCTTATAATCATTACTCTAAACTCTCTATCTGATAAATTGTTTGCCTCTATTTCATCCAGTTCTTCTGGAGAATTCTCTTGTTCTTTTATTTGGGGTCTGTTTCTTTGTCTTCTCATTTTGGCTGCTTTGCATTTTCCACCTTAGTTGTTAAACTGAGTTGTTAAGCAGCTAAACTGATCAGTTTTAGTATAATCAAGCTTTAACCAGCAGCCTGGCTTAAGCATCATAGGGTGGGGCAGACTAATTCCTATCGGTGTGGGTGTTGTTTCTCTCAGGCTGATGTCATTCAGCAAAGAGTTCTCTGCCTGAGAGAGATGGCTATAGCAGTACGGGGGAATGACTCAGCACAAGGAAAACTGTTCCTTCAGTTTCCCCCCCAAAACCACCAACCCCTGACTCTTATCATGCTTCTCTAGTCCACTCTGCCCTCCCTTTGCCTGCACCCAGGCAGGGTAAGTGGGTACAAACAAAATTTTGTGCTTTGGCCCTTCAATAGGCCCTCTGCATCTCCAGCTGTCTCTCCCTGGCAGACAGGAACATTGCTGCTTTTCATTGCTGGGTGTTCTGGGTTCCTTTTAGGCTCTGGTGCTGCAGGCTGGGATGCCCAGCTTGGGGTTTAGACTCCATACGTCTCAGGGGAACCCTCCATCTGCTGAAATATCTCTCTGGAACTTTAGCTGTTGCCCATCAGAGCCCAGCCAGCCCTCTCGCATCTCCTCTGCACTCCTTACCAGTCTCATTGTGGTGAAGTGATTTCTTGTGTCTGTCTGTGGTTTTAAGACTTCTTTCCAGTTAATGTTCAGTTGGTTATTCTGGATGATTTCTTTACAATTTAGTTGTAATTCCAGATGGTCCTGGGAGGAGGTTAGTGTAGCTCCCACTTACTCCCCTGCCATCTTGGATCCAATGTCTATTTCATTTTTAAAGTGAGACAGATTAAGTGAGGAACCATTGTGTTTACATTTCTTTTTCTTTTTTGTTGCCCTGAGTAATATAAATAATGAAATTTCCACTTTTTTCATTCAAAGTGTCTAAGGTTAGAGAGAATATATTTAGCTCACTCACATCTCTGTAAACATTTCCATAGGGTCAATAATTTCTGTGTCTATATGTAAATATTATGGGAAAAGACTCACATCTTGGAATATTCTAAAATGTAGACTTATTTTTCTAAGCTTTCCTAATATATTTTGTAGTAACTAGGATTTTAAATTTCTTTAAATATAGGGAGAGAAACATCAATGTGTGGTTGCCTCTCACGTGGCCCCCACTAGGGGCCTGGCCTGCAACCCAGGCATGTGCCCTGACTGGGAATCGAACCTGCGACCCTTTGGTTCACAGCCTGCACTCAATCCACTGAGCTATGCCAGCCAGGGCAAATTTCTTTAAATATAGGAAGTGTAGTTGTTTTATCATCTTCCTGATACTTCCAATATTTGAAGTATTTGTCAATCTTTTTCTGCCGTCACTTATTCTGTTTGTTTTTACTCTTGTGTCTGACTTCCTTATGGGCTTAGGTATTTTTTCTATAGTATTCATTTCCTTTAGAATATTATTGGTGAGAATTTTGGGGGCCTAGAATGAAGGTACATTCCTCCATAAAGGACTGGAATTTACTCGGTCCAAGTGCTTAGAGGCACTACCAGTTTAAGGCCACCTTAAACAAAATTCAGTCTGTTTTTACTGCACTGCAAATATGGGAGTTTGGGCTGCAAATCTGTGTTAGGATCAACTTGCCATTACATCTCAGGGATGTTTCCCTCTTTCTATCACTGTTTGGTTCCAAAGTAAATATCCTTGCCTATTCTTGCAGGACGGTATGAATATTTCTTATTCATCTCTCCATTTCAAGGCCCCAGCATTATGTACAGAAGAGCCCCCTATTAAATTGCATCTTAGCCCTGGCTGGTGTGGCTCAGTGGATTGAGCGCTGGACTGAGAAGCAAAGGGTCGCTAGTTCAATTTCCAGTCAGGGCATATGCCTGGGTTGCAGGCCAGGTTCCCAGTAGGGAACACTTGATAGGCAACCACACATTGATGTTTCTCTCCCTCTCTTTCTCCTTCCCTTCCCCTTTCTCTAAAAATAAATAAAAACATCTTTAAAAAAATAAATAAATTGCATCTTAGACTTTGTCTTGTTCCCCACAGCTTTGAGGCCAGCTAGACAAGACTTGCACTAAGACTTACAATTATCCTTAAAGCAGGAGTAGCTTTAGGGATTTGCTGACCTCTCTGGGTCCCACCTATTTTGTCAATTCTTTGATGCTCTTAAAAAGGGAGCTTTTAAATACTTTGTAGCATTTTAGAATGCTGTATAATAAAGAATTAACCTTTGATCTAGACTTCTGGGAATTGATTTTTATGCCCTTGGAAAGTACTACCTGATAAGACAATCTTGGTTTATCTAAGGGGTTTTGGGTCATACCAATAGTCTAATCATGTGATTTAGGGTGAGGGTGCTGAGTCACTCACTGGGTATCAGCTCTGGAGGGGTGAGTGACACACGCAGTCAACCATGTGTAAATGACTGAGCTCCAATAAAAACTCTGGATGCCAAGGCTCAGGGAAGCTTCCTGGTTGACAATACTCAGCATCTCGTCACACATGGTCACTAGGAGAAGTTAGCACCAGCTGTGACTCATCCAGAAAAGGACAATGGAAACCTCACACATGGAATTTCCCTGGACTCTGACCCATGAGTCTGCACTCGGTAGATTTTAATTTGTATCCTTTTGCTGAAATGCACCAGTAACCACAAGTATAAAAACTTTCAGGGAATCCTGTGACTACCTCTAGCAACTTACCAAACCTGTAGGCATCTTGGGGAGCACTAAAGTTGGTGTTAAAAGTAAGGGAAGTCTTAGACACTTCCCTGACTCTGCACTTGTTTTTAGTTGTAAATCATTGCTTTTAGTAGAAAGGTAGTCTTATTGCCTAAACAGCCATATGATTGCAGGAAAAAAGTCTGTAATAATTAGGAAGTGCATTTTCTTGCCAGTACTCCATGTTTATGTGCACAGCTATTTACTTGACTTAAGCAGTGTGACTGAACTATTTTTAATCAAAATGTCAGAACATTTTGATAATATTAATTCTTCCGATCCATGAACATGGTATATGCTTCCATTTGTTTGTGTCTTCCTTGATTTCATTCTTCAGTGTTGTGTAGTTCAGACTTGGTCAAATATTGAGTCGATATTTTTTGACAAAAGAAATGTCATCATATGCATGAATAGGCATATGCACATAGTCATATATATGTATACCTATAAATGTAATGTATATATAGCTGTGTGTATGAATGTATCTGACAAAATAGCACTGAATTAGGAGTGAAGACATGTGGGTTAGAATTGCAGTTCTGAGTTTTAGTACTTTCTAGAGAAATCAACTTTGGTGATTCACTTATCATTTTGAGTCCACTTTCTCATAAACCCAGTGACTTAGGTCAAGGGATCTCTCTGGGGTGATTCTGCTCACTGTTTTGGAAATCGATGGGGCTAATTTTGGTTGCCATAACATTTGGATTTACTATTGGCATTTAGGAGGAAGCCAGACATTTCAATTGTTCCGCAACAGAACTGCCAAAAAAAAAAAGAATTGTTCTATATCCTGCAGAATTTTTGGATGGTTTATCAGACATTTGTTGAGGTGACACCTTTGTTTATAAATGTGTGAGCATAGAATCTAACTCTACTTTATACATGAAACAATGTGTGTTTTGGCATGATTTAACAGACATGGAATTTTCCAGATTCATAACTGCTATGTTACTGAGGGAAGATGGCACATTGTCTTGTTTGCCACTTTCCCAGTAATGTCACTCATGTGTCTGAGTCATGGAGATTACCCACCCACACGTGCGCATGTGTGGCTGTCACACTCAGGGCCCAAGCACAGATGGCCTCACTCGGTCTCCCAGTATAGTCCTAAGCTCATCATTTACACATTGAAATTCAGGTTATTATTCTAAATCACTTTCATTTCTTTGCTATATTAAAGTTAGATTACAATTTTTAAAAATTACATGTGCATGTATTCAATAGATTATAAAATCTATTGATTTAATTTTGGTGTGGTTTCCTAGTCTGCCTGTCAAATTTGCCCTGTGACAATTGTACACACACACACACGCACATCAAAATAGAGAATGACATGGACTCCATTTTTTATGAAAAGATATTTCACATTAAGAATATGCCAACATAAAAAACCCATTCTTCATTCATTTCAGTGAATTTACATACCTGGTTTGGGCTTTGGGTGGTGAAAACTTTGAGTCTGTTTCTAAGACACCCTGTCCCATGTGGTTTCATAACCACCAACTCCCTCAAGGTACGGTCTGTTATCAAAGATGATCTTCTGGCTTCGAGAAAAAAGGGAGCCATTTCTGACAAGTAGGTCTACTCAGGACCAGGTGAGAGTGTCTTGATTTCACTTTAATTCATTTCAATGAATTTACTGGTAAGTAGTAGAATTATGCTGATGAGTAAGATACTGTTCTTACCATAAAGAGCTTCCAGTCTAACTACAGAAAAAATCTAAACTCAAAAGCCTATGATGTAACACACGGAATGAAAGAATCTGAAGTGTGAGGTATAAGCAAAACGCTATGGGACAGCTTGTACAGGGATAATTACTTTGATCTGGGAGAATGAGGAAAGGCTTTAACAAGTTGGATGGGGCATTTCAGGCAGGGCACCCCATTAACACGGGATGAAGTCAAAGCTAGAAAGTATAAGGCTAGAAGGAAAAGTCTGGTCAGTGGTTTCAGCAAGTTAACATTAGCAAGGAGTCGTGGACAAGGTACGGCTGGAAAAGTAGATTGGGACCCCATTATGCTGGGCCTGGAAAGCCAGGCTGAGGAGTCTTGCAGAATTCTGCAGGTGATTCTGTCAGGAGCCATAAAGTTTTGAGGAAATGTGACATGTTTGATCCCTGGCTTCCAACATTTTCTATCTGGCCTCTACAGGATGCACTGGGGCAGGAGGTAGTAGGGAGGAAGGCACTTCTATTAACAGGCCAGTGAGGGTGGGAAGCAGAGCAGCAGCAGCAGCTGGAGCAGAACAAGAGGCTGGAGTGAGAGACTCACAGAGGAGGAGGATGGAGCAGAGTGCACCTTGACTGGAGGGGCTGGATGCCTGAAAGCACAAAGATGATGCTATGGCCCTGATATGACTGCCAGGGGAGAACTGTCCAGGAAGATGGAGGTGATAATGAGCTTGGTTTGGACCAGTTGTATTTGAAGGGCAGATACAATATTCATGTGAAGATGGCCAGTAAGCTAACAGAAAAAGAGGCTGAATGCGCTGTGATTTCCAGATTATCAGTCTCTTTTCTACCACCCCTCTCCTCCTTGAGTAAGGCCCTCTTTTCTGTCACAACTGAAAGTTTACAGAAGGCAGTGGGGCCAGGAGCTCATGCTCTGGATCTGACGAAGCCAGAGTCAAAAACACTAAATGCATCACTCTCTAGCTTTACGACCTTGGGAAATTCATTGAATTTCTGTAGGCCTCGGTTTTCTCATCTATAAAATGGTGATGACAAAAGTATCTTCTATATAATGTTGTTTTGACAAATAAATGGGTTAGTAGCTGACATTATTGTAAGTGCCCCCAAATGTTATGTGTTAGTAAACCAGATGGGATTTATCATTCCCAAACCAACCCCGAACTTTCCTACATCCCATCATTTGTCCCTGATGCTGTTATCTTCTCAGAATGCTCTCCCATCCCCACCCCCACCCATCCACCAATACAATTTATACCTACTGTTCACCTTACTCTCGGCTCCGGATCTTGAAATCCTAATGACTCTGGACTCTAGGAGCCAGCGTTGGAATTTGGGATTATCCACCATACTGAAACAATTCACACACTCACTGTAATGCTTAAAACAGTCTTGGCTGGCTCAAAAAGGGAAATCCAGACCTTATTCTATTTCTTTTACAGAAAATACTCTGCTTCTGTGAGGCTTTCCTAATATGTTTTATTAGAAGGGTCACGTTGCTAAACACCTTGCCAAAACAAATACAGGCTTTATAGAATGTAAATAGAGAAAAACAAAAGCTTGGGAAGCCCAAACAAATTCAGTAATGTATAACGTTTGCTACTTTGCATGTGTGTGCGTGCGTGCGTGCGTGCGTGCGTGCGTATAGTTGAGAACTTTTTTCTCAACACTTCTAATTTGGATTCCTCTTTGGGAGCCTTTTGCCAGGTGAAAGGTGCAAGTGGCCAGTTACTTCCTGCTACTTTCCACTCAGGCTTTGTTTTGGCAAATGTAACTTGCCTTGGAGCTGCAGAAAGGCTACTCTGTACATAGCCCTGATGCCAAATTGGAAGACACAGTGCTCTCTGTGAAATTAAGATAAAAGTTCAGAAGGCCTGTTCTGCTTCAAAATACCATTTTAGCGATTTTTTAAAGTTAACTGAAACAATAGCTCAATGTCATTCAATGGGTTTCCTCTTATTACCATATCTTACTTTCGCTTTAGAACAGTTCCTATAGCAATATAATGAAAGTAACCTTTATTTTATTTTTTCAGCTGCAAAGGAAGAACTATAAATTATTCTTTACCTAGGTTGCTTTCAGCACATGCAAAAGCCAGTGGTTGCTTTGCCCCAATAAATCAAAGCTTCAAAAAGGGCAAGGCAGCTAATCAGAGAACACAGCTTCCACTAACTAGACAATGAAATCCCATCTCTCATCTTTGGAATTAATAAGAGATAAAGTGCTACTTGCACAAAATTTTCCAAAGCAGAACAGAAAAAAGTCAGGACACTGAATAAATTTATTTACCTGGTTGTTATATTGATCTAAGAACATCAAGACTGAATTTTCACCTGCATTTTACAGCCATAGGTAAATGTCTTCAATGCATTTCCAATAGGACCAAAGACATAATCATTTTACTTTTTAAAATATATTTTAAAAAATAAATATTTCTGAGCTGGACTGATAAGAAATATGTTTCTGAGAAAAAGTGATATTGACAATAAACCCTGAAGATGTAGAATCTTTTAATAGAGAGATGTATAAACATTTTGTAAGAATGGATTCACTCAAATCAATCATGCCCTATTGATCCAACATTTTGAGTTTTCCAATGCTTGTGTCCCCAGTAGAGTAATTAATGAAGCCAATACTTACTGAATGCAGTCTCTGCATTAGGCATTACACTAGGCACAAGGTTAAGAAGATGAACAAAACATTGGACCTGCCCTCAAGGGGCTCTTGCCCTTCAAAAAGTTCAACTGTTGCTTCATTTTATTACACAAAATAAAATGCAAAAATCATTATACATTGATCCTGAAGTTTAGTGGGGAACTCTACACAAAAGTTTTGATACATAGCAATTTTCTTGGTAAAATAAAATCAAATGACCTGAGATATAAAGAAGATAGCTTTTCTAGGACAGGATGTGGTTTCAAAAACCCACTGAATGCAATAACCTTTCACCATAACCACAGCCACAAACTTAGTGGTTTGATAGCATTGCTTGAAAACTAAAAAAGAGAGACAAAATGGTGAGTGCTTATGTTACACTATTTCTGCAAAGGTAGAACAGTCAAAAATACAAATGGAGTCCTAGCTTGAACCCAAGGAGTGCTAACATCTGAAACTTGGGGCTTAAGTCCGTTTATATGAGGGACCATGAGACTTCCTGGGAGAAACTCGTTTCAAAAAAAGAGGGAGTTCTGCACATGGGCTGGGTTTAAAAATGGCATTTTAGTGTATGGTCCTCAAAATTTGTCTAGTCCCCTGGGCAGGGATGGGGATTTCAAGTTTTACAAATTGATAAGGGAATTTTTACTAAAAGCTCCATGATAATGGACACTAGGGTGCAGGGAAATGCCATTTGGGGATCCATGTCACAAGTATAGCACAGAATGGAAAGGACCAACATTCTCCCTACATCTGCGCCCTCACAGCGAAACTTTGGCTCATCTAAGTTTCTGAGACTATCGCACCCTTTTGCTCCATTGGTAGCATCTGGGAAGGAGAGCACCACACTTCACACAGAACAGTCCCACTGTGGCTCTGGGTCACTGTGGGTCTTAGCAGGAGAGATCCTAGTCACCAGGTGATGCTGCATTAAAATAAAAGGGAGGGAAATGGCAGATGCCATGGGGTAGATGATGAATGGTGAGTGATACATATGAGCACCTTCTAAGGCACCCGAGATATAATTAGAGTACTTTGCAGGGAGTTGCAGGACGTTCAATAGTAGGTATTAATAAGAACCAGAGAAATATGGTTTATTCCTGCTCAGTTGACCCCATCTGTCTATTTCCCAATGCTGGAGTGGACTACCTAAACTACATAAACTTAGGTTACTCAAACATTAGGTATTAATTCATTTCAAATATACACTAAGTTATTTTCTCAGAAGCGATCATATACCTGAAATTTAGTAACATATTCAACAACTTTCCCATCTGTGCTATTCTGGTTGACTACTCATATTTTACATTGCTGTGACCCCACAGTATAATTCTGAAATAAGTGAGGGGAAAATACACAAGAGAATTAAGAGTATAAGGAAAGTGGGTCTGTTCACCGTGAAGACTCCATCTTATTCTCCTGGGAACCAGTGACACTGAGCGATGAGAAAAGAATCCTAGTACTTTGGAAATTACATAAAAGGTAAACTGAACTTCTTTCCTGAGGGAATCCCTGTAGGATCACTGGTCAGAAACTTCTGGGCTGCATTCCTTTCCTCTTTTAAAGATTTTGGAAAAGTTTTTCTGCTCTCAGGAGGACTCTGAAACAAAGAACTCACTTAAAAGGTGTATGGGAAAATACTTAGAACGAGTGATCCTGCCCTGTGTTAGATCAAAACCAACTGCAGTGGAAAAGTATGTATCCTAGTGTACTTTTAATGGCCTTCAAAAATAATTAAAAGCAGAATAAGAGAAAACACTGACGAAGTTATTTGGTCAAGAATAACTTGGACAATTTTTTTGGAACTGGAAAACCTCCTCTTGTTTTATAATAAGTCTTCCTTTCTTCTTCTCAGCGTACCTTGTGCTCTGCCATGAGATTGATTTTTCTAATGCATCACTTTCCTTGTGTCATTCCCTGCTTAAAATCTCAGAAAACAAATTTCACGGACAAAGAGAAGAGGCAGGGAGCAGCCACTTCACAGAACAACTACAGCTAAAATCTATCACGCACAGTGTGCTAGGCACTGTGCTAAATGTTGTGTGTACATTAACCCACGTAACATGCAACACCCCTATGAGAGAGAGGTCATTTTCTAAAACTTCATTTACAACAAATTATTTAAGGAATACTTACAACAAGTTATTTTTCTACATTTGTCTCCATCTTCCCTGCCCCAAACTTCTGTTGGAGTAAATAACATACATGTTCGGTCCTGTATTCCTGGCCCACAGGCATATTAAGAGGGCAGGCATTGCTCTTGGGGCTATTCATACAACACCAAACATGCCAAAATTCTCTGTCCTTTAAGAACATTTATATTAGCAGTTAAATCACCCATGCTTGGGGATAATTGGATTATTGAGTACGACAATAAACAGTTTCTGCAATAAAAAAAAAAATAAAAAAATAAAGATGAGGTTAAGGAACTGGCTTAGATCACACAGGTGACATTTTGACCCAGGCACTCTGACCCTAGAGCCCTCTCACTCTTATCCATCGCATCTAAGTTCTAGAGCTCAAGTGGACCACAGAGCACAAAAGAAAAATGTGCTTTCCACTCATGTTGTGCTAGACCCCTGAGAAATCGAAAGAAAGGACAAGGTTCCTGGTTTTGTGTGCCTTTCACAATCTAATGAGAACTCTTTCCTACTTTAGTCACTTGTTCTCTCAACTCCTCCAATCTAGCAAAATGTTCTTCCCTTTTGTTTTGTTTGTTTGTTTGTTTGTTTTTTCATTCTATTGCTTGTTTTTATTTATCTTTCTTAAATATACTTGTATGTATACCTTGCATTTCCTGTTTTTCTTTTGTTTTTTTTTTTGTTTTTTTCCCCTCCATTTTTTGTTTTATTTTTTTTTAAATCAGTATTTGGAGAGTATCATGCTAAGCGAAATAAGCCAGGCAGTGAAAGACAAATACCATATGATCTCACCTTTAACAGGAAGCTAATCAACAAAACAAACAAACAAGCATAATATAAACAAAGACACTGAATTTGAGAACAGTCTGACAGTGTCCAGAGTGGGAGGGGAGGGAATTTCAGGGGAAAAGGGGAACGGTTTAGAGCAACAAGTATAAAGGACTCATGGACAAAAACTATAGGGGGTGGAAATGGGAGGAAGGTGGGGAGGGCTGGGGTGGTGGGCTGGGGCGGGGTAAAAGACAGAAAACTGTACAATATCAACAATTGTTCTTCCCTTTTGAAATGCTGTTCTTCCTGTTTCTGTTGCCCATCTTTGGAAAGCATGACTATCACTTAAAGCTCATGTTAAAGCCTGCCTCATCTGAACAAGGACATCTTCTCTGACCACATTCATTGCAGGAGCATCTTTGGATTCCTACACTTGTTGAGTCCCTATCAATTATTTGGCATCATCACTCACTGCTTTGTAGGGTTCTCTTCTCATATGCTTTTTTTCTCACAGCCATTCTAAATTTTAATTCCATCAGAAACAAAATCTGGTGACAGTTTACATTTCAGAAAGACTTTATTGACTGTGTATGGAATACAACCACCAACATTCCATAGGCAGCAATCTTTATTTAGAGAGCATACTTGACTTGACAGAATAAAGCAGAGAAACAAATATTTAACACTTTTATTAAAACACACTATTCTAAAATTGCCTTGAATGACTACCAAGGGTTGGAAAGATGCATAGGAAATGTGTTTTATTGATCAAGTTTTCTTTGTTTCTCCTAGTTATTTCTAACCCATACATTTTACTGATGATTTCTTTAAATTTAAAAAATATATTTATTTCTCTTTGTGCCAGATGAGGAAGAACCTTAGCCAGTTTTTCTCTTCTTGACATCATCACTTCTCAGATTTTATTAAATTAAAAGGTAGAATCTTATTTCAATTCCTGTTACCTTATGTCAAGAATGCTTTCTTAACATTTATAACACTATACATTTAAACTATATAATCACATGAACCTTTGAGAAAATTTATAGTGCCCTTTGTTGAGTTTATTATTCAGAATACTTGGGGGAAGAGGGAGGAGTTGTAACTAAGCAATTTTTTTTCAGAGAGAATAAGTGGATGACATATTTTATGAGTCTAATATCATAAATACTATGGAACATAAAACTAACGATGACTAATCTTGATAGTCATCCTATCAGGAGAAAGTTGCAATTGAAGAGGCCATAAAAGTCACCAACCTGTAGGTCTTGATTCTGATTCTGGAAGGGAGTACAGGAGTAGCCAAGGCTGGCACTTCTGGTTCATTTTCCTAGAAATGGTATTGGTTAGGGAGGAGTGGGGAGGGGATGGGAGAGGTGCAGGTCAGAGAGATGTGTTCCCTGTTCCCAAGCACTGGTTTCCTAAGAGTCAGTGAAGAAATAGAGATTCCATTATTATGTGTGCACTTACGAAGTGCTTTGTTTCCACAATTCCTTGCCCAGCTTAAGTCTGCAAAAAGCCTGCTCTGGCCTCCACAGGCCTGGACAGGTTTTGTACCAAGGGCAACAAGTCCTGTTTTTCCTGAGTTTAGGAAAGGCTTATCCATGCCTGTGACTGTTTTAAGTGAAGTCACCCACTATGGAGTTCCGGGTTTGGGTCTTTTTGGTGGATGTATTGAAATTCGCCACCATTATAATAATAGAGTGCATAAACAAATCATGGCAATAAAAATCCTTTTTTGCTTCCAAAATGAGTAATAAAAGTAAGAGGAAAAGTTTTAATCCATGAAACATTAAAAGAGAGCAAATAAAAATATTGAAAGATTTATAGAAAGAACTAATCAGACTGTGGACAGCATGGGAGAAAATTGAATGATGAAAGTGCAGGTGTCTTGCAATCAGCTCCTGGTCTGACTGGAAAGGCCGTGGCAGGCCACAGGTAGGTCTACGGAGAGGCAGATCCAGGGCACACTTTCTGCTTCACACACCTGCAGCCATAGGGCCTAGCAGTGCGAGGCCATGAAAACGGGCTTCTGAATTTATCTTGACCGGGACTGAAAACAAAATGGCTCAGTGTATTCCTAAATGGAAATGGAACCATAGTTTTACAAGAATAGTAGTGCAGGTTGGATGCTTTTAAAGATGTTGTTTTGAGCCCAGTGTTTCTGTCACTTTTCTTAAAACTAGAGAATACCTATTAAAACAACTTATTTCCAACTAACTTCTTCCCACTTTTCACCCCCAGGTTAAGGGGTGATGATGAGCTGTGGTTCAGTAGATGAAAGCTTGAAGCATCTCTCAAAAGGCAAACATAAATTGTTATATTAAGTCACGATGAGTGTGCGCTTGAGTATTTAAGATCATTTAAGACATCTGTAATAGTGTCAACAATAAAGTAAAAATAAATTAAAATGAATAAAGATACGTAAGTAAAAGAATGTGTAGAACTCTTGGATAAGCAATTAGTGGAAACTACCCCTCTGATGTATAAGACAAATGTTAATGATTTTCTAACTACAGACTAAGATGCACCAGTCATGCTTACAACCCTAAATTACAATGAAAAGCGGGTCCTAATTAATCTTTCTTATAGACTGAGAACAAATGTTCTGGGACAACAACCAGGCAGGCTTTATTTATCATGCTTACCCTTGTCAGCACTTTTTACTAGAGGGGCTACTGATGGGGCTTAATCACTGAATCGGTTAGTGCCACGAGGCCAATGACATGAGTGACTGGTTCTAGGCAAATTTTCTGTTATCAGTGGAATCAAACAGGGTTTGTTAATATTGCTGTGTCTTTGTTTAGTCAAGCTACTTTAGGCGAAATGATGTAAGTTTGTGATTTCTACTCAATGTGTTGGCATTTAATAATGTATCTCCACAGTCACTCTTGATGGAGTTGGAAGAGTGTGGCCATGTGTGGCACCAACAATACACACACACTTTAGGCTCAGCTTATGCTTCCTGTTTGAAACAGCACACCACCCCAAGCCTCTTTTACTTTCCTTTTGCTCAGCTTTTTCTTATTGCACCTATTTTTTCAGAAATTATATTACTTTATAATATAACACAGTGTTCTATAATAACATACATATTTCTTTTTTGCCCCTTCCCATAAGAATGTAAGCTCCATGAGGGCAGGTGCTTCAGTCTATAGATTCTGTCTGCTGTACTCATCTCTGCCTGGCATGTAGTAGGTCTTCCATATACACGTTAAACAAACTTTAAGAAATTCACTTGCCAAAATGAATAGCCAATAGAAGTTTTCAGTACATCTATGTACTGTAATTTTACTAAGTGAGAATAAATTCACAGAACCACTTATTTAAGTGATATAAGTGATTCAATGAGTAAATAACCACTTATTTAATATATTTCAGTAATTTAAGTTTTTAGAGATATAAAAAATGGATTTGGTTGATCATACTGCTCTAGCCCTCCCAATGTGGTTTAAGTTTAAATCTTTTTAATGCTGGATATCTCTGTCTCTCTCTTTCTCTCTCTCTCTGGGGGAAGGGGAGAGAAGGAAGGAGGTAGGAGTGGGGGAGAAAATTTCTCTTTATTTAGACAAAAAGAGAGAAAGGGTTGCATTCCCTTCTCTCCCCATCCTCTGTGGCCATGAAGTCGACTCCCAGGTTCAGACACGTCACCCTGTAACCTCCCTTCCCAGTGACCGGATGTTAACAGCTCCCCCGGGGCACTGGCTCAGAGCCAGTGAAGGCCTGTTGAGTTTGACAACTTCACCATGACAAGATTCTAAGTTTCATGATACACATAACTTCACACATGGTAGCCGCATTCTGTAGTCAGAAATCAGTCTTGTGTGTGACCTCCCTCAGAACTTCTCACAGCCACCCCACCTGTGCCCTCAGAAAGGAACTGGACTTAACTCTCTCACTGGCCTGGCTCCTCCTCACGCCTCAGACAGAGCTAATAGGGTCTAACTGCACTTGAGTTGACTTGGCTTAGAGGCAAGGTTAGTACATTAGAATATTCTAGCTGGGCTGCGTGGTATAGTTATCTTGTGAATCACGAGCACCTTCACCATCTAAACTATAAACAAATATCAGTATGGTAATCACTTCTTTCTTTCCTAGAGAGAGGAAAAGTAGCTCAGAAAAAAAAATTTATGCATTGGCAGAACCCTGCTTCATCTAATTTATTCCAGTCTCCAACATTGGATTAATACTAACTGAACTCTTAAGAAATACTCATGCACAAGGATATTCATCAGCATTCATTTGTGAAAACAATAGTTTAGTAAGACCTGGCCACATGCCAGAAAATGTCTCAGATTTTGTAATGGCTGCATCATTGGCAATACCCAACTACAGGCGATTGTAAGGGAGGAAAACTTTTTCTTTCTTCATTCCTAGGTAGGCTTTTTAGTTCATCTTAAGATTAAAATGCCATGAGACATTAAAAAAATTAATTTTGCATGTATGGAAGCTCATAGAAATGTAAGACTCTAAGTCACCAAGCAGGCAGCTTTTATACTGTTCAGACAAAGAAACGATACATTTGTGAAGAATTGACAAGACAAAAGGGCTTGGGTTTGGGATAGTTAATTAGAAAAGAAGTAGCAACGTTTGTGCAGGCTTTTTGGTCCAGAATTCCCTATTTCTGGGGACAAGGATGTCTTTTCTACCTCCTGCTACAGGCAGATTTCAGATGGGAGGTTTATTTCAGGAGGACAAAGGAGGGTCAGAATGTCCTTCTTGCACTCGCCATTTCTTAAGTAACTTGAATTCAAAATAATCAATATGCCAAAATGGAATATTGTTACCGATTAAAGGGGGTCCATTTAGCCGCATGCATCAAAGTCCAGTAAGACACAAAGAGGACTTTGCAGCAAAGAAGGTAAGGGTTTATTTTTAGGGAGTGGCCCAGCCCAGATATAGGTTAGCGAAGGCTCAAAGACCTGGCTTCCAGGGGATGGGTTGTAAGGGAAAGGTCATTAATCATGGTGACTGAGGGAGTTAGGGTCCTGGTCTCTGAGGTGACCAGGGCATCTGGTCCTGATGTCAGCCAGGGCATTGCTATGGTTTCATTGCTTTTCTGGGCCTGGAAAAGCAAAACAAAAACAAAAACTGATGCCCAACTGTCTCTGGCATCAACAGACCCGAGACTTTGTTCCCAAGATTATTCTATGCTGACTAGAACCTCACTGTCCTGAGGGCTTAACGGTTAAGAGAGTGGTCCTTCAAGGGAGAAGGCAGCGGGTGAGTCCGACTGCTGGGTAAAGCCAGTTTGAATGAAAAGAACAGAAAGGAGAAAAGATAGTAAAGAAATGAAGTTTCTATGTGGTTCTGATACTTTGGGGCAGCCTCCACTGAGCCCTATCAGTCACCAAATCTTGTTTCTCAGACACATTGGCTATAGCAGTGGTTCTCAGCCTGGATCGACTTCGGCCATCAGGGCACTGCCTACAGACATTTTTTGCTGTCACAACTGGGGAGGAGGCTACTGGCATCTGCTGAGTTGCTGCTAAACATCCTCCAATGCACTGAAGGGGACCAGAATGTCATCCCAAAATATGCAACTTTGGCATAAGAATTATTTCGAACTAAAGTCAACTGAGGTCCAACAGAAGCAGAAAAAGCTTTTTATCTCCCCATAACTGCCTAAAAATAAAGAGTAAATTTTCCCCTTTTGTAAAGTATATTTATAGTTATAAAGAAATTTCCATTTGTAAAGATGCCTCTATACCAGGAAGAGAGCCACTCCTGGAGACAACGTGTATCAGCTGAGAAACTCTTACCTGCACTGCCAGACAAGCCTCATCACCCACATACTTCCTTCTCTCGTCGTCGTCCTGTGACTTGCCTCTCCTGGCCTGGAAGTTCAAACCTCCTTTTTCTTTGTTTAGCCTATGGTGGTATATGAGCCTGAATCCTCTACCCACTTCCTAGGGTCTCATTTCTTTTGAAACTCCTTAGCAGAGGTATGTACAGTTTTCTTTTTCTGTTGTTAATCTGTCTTTTATCCCTTTGAGTCGCAAGCTCCCGCGACTGAATCTAGGAGGGTATAATAAAATGTTTTTCTTCTCAATAGCACAGGACAGTCTCCCACAACAAAGAATTACCTGACCCAAAATGTAAACAGAGCCCAGACTGAGAAACCTTGCTCTGTACCAACAGAGGACAGAAATAGAAAGCACGAGTAGTCAGCATGGTGTTGGGTAGTTTAGTAGCTTAGTGAAGCCAAACAAATTCTCCTTTATGGCTGTGAGTCTTGGACATATTACTAAGAACTGCAGTGTTTCAAACTGTGCTTAATAACATGTCTGTGGGATGAAACAGATGGGGTTTCTTCCTGTCAGTTCACCAGGT
The DNA here is from genome assembly GCA_039655065.1 of Glossophaga mutica. Taxonomy (NCBI): domain Eukaryota; kingdom Metazoa; phylum Chordata; class Mammalia; order Chiroptera; family Phyllostomidae; genus Glossophaga; species Glossophaga mutica. Next base: position 149,510,552 of record CM077306.1, read on the forward strand.
ACAGAACTGAGCGCTGCACCGCTGTCTTGCTGGCAGGACACAGGTTTTGGATAAACTCCAAGGCAGAAGAAATCATGAAAGTTTCAGCAAATCACAATGCCAGTAACACCTGTGTTAAGTTAGAAAACTAGGGGACAGAAAACTCAGGGTGTTTTTTTGTTTGATTTTTATTTTTTAAAATAAAGAAAGAGGTGGAGTGGTGGTCTGTAGGTTAGGATGAATGCCAATCAGCTCGATACGCACGCAGCAAGTGCAGCTGCAAATCCAGAGCCTGTCCTCCTGAACGCGCAGTGGGAAAGGAGGCGCTGCCTGGCTCCAGTCCCAGCTGTGCTCCTCCTGCGTGATAATAGGTAAGTCTCAGACCGCCTCAGTAAAGTCAGGAGCTGGCCTGCACTCTGTAGGACTCCCTCTAATTCTGTCCTTCTCATTCAATGGCTTCTTCACCACCTGCCTTGGCACATAAGGACTATGACAACTCGGCAACAGCATGCCAGTGAGGTACTTATGTGGATTTGCAATAGTACTGGTAAAGGAAATTAAGAACCAAAGGAATACATGCAGGCCTGCATAAATGGGAAAACCTTTAATTTGATAACCATTTAGTCAACACTTATTTCCTGAGCATCTCCTCTGAATAAAGTCTACAAAATCCTTTATTTTCTTTTTTAAACTTTGTTTTAAATGAACCTGAGAAGTTCTTTGAAAATTTATTTCCAAAAATTTATGGCAGTTAACATTCAATTCCACCAACAAAGTCCCTCTCTGCAATCCATCCAGGACAGATGGGTCTCCACTAGCTAGTATCGTTCCAGGTGGTGCTGACACAGCATATATTTGAATATTCTTCTCTGTGGGAAATAGAGATGACATCTATACTCATCTCTGCCTGCTACTGTGACTTTCTTCACCACCTTGATTTTCCAAAGATTTGACGTTAACTCTTCCCTTACAGAAGAATGCAAGCAAGTGAAACTCCAAACTTCAACACGGTGCTCTCATCCTGTAGCTCTAGTTCTTGTCTCTGTAATCACTGTTCGCTGGGCGGGCTGCTGGGAGGCCTCCCACGTGCTCCGTGCTGCAGGGAAGAATGCTTCGGCTCCTACAGTTACATCTTCAAAAAGGCCACCTGGAAAAGGAAGGAAACCCCGGTGCTTTACTTATGTAACACGATGAAATGGCTGCATGCACATCAGATCAGAATCAGGCAAGTCTGGTCAGTAAGGAGGCATGCTGATCTGGAAAGAAAAATGGCTCTTTGGCCGGCCAGACACTGCCATTTTACAGAAGGAGCCAATTAGTCCTTTAAAAATGAATCTGAGAGTTATTCAAATGATTCACATGCACTTAAAAAAGTAAAAGTTTTAATTGACACTAAAGTTATATTGCTGTGAAGTAACCCAGTTCTCTTTGCCATCAGTTCAAACAGCTGCTTGGACCTTCCGTAAGCAGAACACTGTGTCCTAAAGATTCCTGGGAAATTCCAGCCCCTCATCACTATTGGTAATTACAACAGCCTCTCCTCAGGTCATGACAACTCTTTTAATCGCTCTCAATTGCATTTATTGTGCTTGTCAACAGCAAGCAATCTTAAAACTTGGTGTTTAAAATTTTTTTTAATTCATATAGGCCTAGGTACAAAACATTTCCAGACTACTTAATAAGGCCCAGATCAAATGCATCTAACTTCACAATTATTTTAAATAACAGAGAAACAAATATAACAAGGTCAGTCATAAATACTTAGAAAGTTTTCATTCAGAAGTGATAATAAATTGGAGACTGTGCCAGTATCAGGCAGAAAGTGGGGTGCAGATTAGAGAGAAAGATGGGCAAGGGTGGGAGGGTTGGGAAAGCCATCCTAGGGTAGGCCTTTTTGGGGAAAAGTAAAAGCATTCTACTCTTGGACAGCTGGTTCTTCAGTCCCCAAATGCAGCCAAATGAGGCATGTATTTAATGAACCCTGTTACGGGGAGAGGAAAAAGGAAGAGTCATGCAGGGCAGAAAGCATCTGCTTTATGTGGAGTAATTCAGAAGGATGTTACTCTTCATACAGTGCTAGTAAGAAAGGCACCTGCTGTGTTTCCATATCAACTTCCTGCTGAGTTTCTGTATCAAGTTCTGCAAAGAGAGCACCAGAGTTGAAGGAGCAGGCAAAGAAGAAAGGTTAACTTCCTAAACAAAATGTAAACGGGCACAAGTGATACAAACCTCAAGGGCTTATTGTGAAAATTAAATGAGGTAATAGTTACGAAATACACGTGTTTCTCTCTCTGGCCTCTCAGATGATAATGCATCTTAGGAGTCCATAAACATTTCAGATGAGAGGGGGCCGTTCAAGAGAGACCAGCTGGGTCCCTTAGGGAATGACCATGGAATTACAGGGGTCAGGACTTTGGGGTTGTCGAATCTGACTTCTGGCTCACTGTCCATACTATCCCTATCAGGTGATAGCTTTGATAAGAAGTTTACAAAGGACCTTCCAAAGAAGACACTAACACAACTAATATTCAGAAACAGAAAGATGAAAGATGAAACCAGTTATCTCTTTTTTAATTCTGAAATTGCTATGTTATGAAATAGTCCAACCAGGAACTAACTACTCCAAATAACAATGATACTGATAAATGTTATCATAAAAGTGGTTAATAACTTTACAGACCAGTGGTTCTCAACTTGGGGTGACTTTGCCTGCCAGGTGACATTCGGCAAGGTCTGAACATATTTTTGATTGTCACAACTTGTGAGATACTACTGGCGTCTAGGAGATGGAAGCTACGGATGCTGCTAAATATTCAATAATGCACAGGACATCTCCCTACACCCAAGAATGAATTATCAGCCACCCCTGCCCCCACCAGATCAATAGTGCCAATGTTGAAAAATGCTGCAATTTACAGGATTTTGGAATCATATCTTATTTAATAGTTGTGTGACCTTCAACAAGCATGTCAGCCTCTCTCAGCCTTTCCCTATCTGCAAAATGGTAATTATCAAAGTATCTACTTGAAATCTGTAAAACACTTTGTATATGGAGCTTATTTTGACTCCTTTCACCCTCAGCACAGCCCCATGACTTAAATAAAGCAGGCTTTTGAAAATTTGGTTTACAAATGAAGAAACAAGCTCAGAAAAATCAAGTGGCTTGCTCAGGATTTAAAGCTATGAAGTTCGATGATGGGATTAGGAAGAAACTGATTCCTAATGCATGCTTTTTACAGATGAATGAGATAAAACTACAGTGGTTTTGGGACTTTTAATCTTCGTTATTCTTTCAATTACCAAAGATTTCTTTTCTTTTCCATGCCTGTGAATTTGAATTCAAGATGAAGAACAAATATATGAGGCTGAGCTGATTAAATTAAGTAACAAAACATAGAGTCCTCTCAAAAAAGAAAACTTTAAAATTTCACCTAATATGTTTTTCTTCATCTCTAGTTTTTATAGTTCTACCTGCCAGGTACATTATGTATTTTTGCAGGACTTAATAACAAGAATCTGCAATCATCCTTGGGAACAGATAATGTACAATGCATTTTAGCTTCTTTTTATTTAAAACACCACAAGTTAACATTTCAAATGCTGATTTTGTGTTCTCTGGCTTTTACCCATGACAGGAAAAATTGCTTCCCCTAACTGCCATCTATTTTAAGAGAGGATAATTTTATTTTGTTCTACTACACTGAGAAAAATCTCTATTTCATCTTTTTTAGTTTTATTCCCCAAAGTAAAAGTTTTAAAGCTTTTCAGAGGATATGAGTACAGTTACAGCTTCGCACTCCATTGTTATATTTCTGAAATATATAGTTACAGAATTATAAATAATTATTAAAAACTAGGGAAGACAGGGCTATTTCGTGTTGGCTATGAGGTCTGACCTTCCGCATTCCCTGAATCTGGGCACTTGGGGATGAAAAGGGTGAGAGAAAGTGAAGACATCTAAATATAACATCTCTGCTTTGAGTCACCATCTAAAAACAATCTTCTTAAACCACAATGAATAGGGCCAGGCTGATGTAATAGCTGACCAACTGTTAAGTTTGTAATGCCTCAACGCATTTGTTAAACACTTTTTAATGTTCTTTTATCTTAGTTAACAAGTTTATATTATTAAGTTCTATTCCTCAACATAGATTTCCAATATCAATCGCTAAAAAGGTATGCTGTCCAGGCCGGCCGCACGAGATAAAATCAGCATTTTATAAAAAGCTACATAACTGCTTTAGGGTATGCTAAACAAGACAGATAAAACTGTATAATACTGGAAAATGTGAGTTTCATAATAATTGCAGACTTTCTTAGAAAAGACTCTTTAGACAGTAGCATAGCCATACACAACTGTTCCTTTTAAAGGGTACTGTAGACTTAAAAAAGTAAATATATAAAGCTATGCCTTAAATATGTGTTTTTTGTCTAAGTATGGCTCATGTTCAGTTTTGTTCTGAAATAGCATGCTTTTATGACATGGAAAAGAGAATTTATACTTTCCATTATAAACCACAGTTTCTAGGATCAAGCTTCATTTACAAAATAAAATAGACAATGTAGGTGTAAATATAAAATAATTCTGCCAACCATTTATAATATATATTTGGCATCTGAAATAACATGGGGACCCAGCAACTTTTGCTAACTCACCAATTCGGCATTGATCAGGCCGACTCTGATGGTGCGCACACTCAACTTTTTGAGTTGGGTGAACAGTGCCAGATACTCTTTCCTCTGGCTGGCAGGTGGCTTCATTCCCTCAATTCATTCAACATTAAGTGCTATCTCCCAGTGTCTGTTCCATCACAGAGCACACCGGAAAGGCATTCCTTCAAGGTGCTCCCACAAAAATGGGGAGAGGAGTCAAGTAATGAGATGATTCTAATAAGACACGACAAGTTTAAGGCAGATGCCTTGTGCCTGCTGGCAGAAGAAAAGACTACTCGTAAGTTATGAAAGGAAGGGAGATTTCTGAGATGGCACCCTGAAAAAAGTAATTATTAGTCTAATTCTGAATACTGTGTTGGCAAGGAGAGGCAATCAAGCCTGACATGGCAGGGAGTGGCATGTCCGTTTTCCTGCTAAGAGGTGCTGCCCTGCTGAATGAATTAGCAGCACAAAGGATGGAACAAAAGATGTGAGAAGCCACACGGTGAGGGGGAACGCCCTCTCCCTCTACAATGACAATTCTGTGTATTCTTAACTGAGGACCGGAAGACCACACAAAGGGGAACGTCAGTGCAGTCTTCCAACTCCAGAGTTTCTGCACAAATTCTGGAGGAGCCTTTAGAAAGTAGGAGAAAACGCAGTAAGGAAGCTGTCTGTAAATTAATTTCAATCTTTACCCTATTATGTTATGTAAGCCATGCATGCACTGTAAGAATTTATGTATAAATAAAAGCCTGTTGGTTTTCATCTTGCTGGGAACCAGTTAAATGAGCGCAACTACGTTTCCTAGTGGGTATCTAGGTGAAACGCCAGCGGTCGGTAAGTTCCAGAAGAGAGATGTGTGTGGGGAAACAAGGACTGATGTCTTTTCCTCTTTAGGTGGGGCTTAAAATATGGAAAAATGCAACATTTGCTGGATCTTGATCCTATTCTTCCACAAACCAACTGAGTTCTAGACATAATCTTCTCATCACTTCTTTCAGAATGAATGGATTATGCAAGTAACGGTGGCACCGCATGGTGCTGTGTCGTGAACAAGCTGTTCTAGTGCAATCACCGAGACTCCCAGTCACATAAAGCAAATCCAGTAACTGCTAATGACAGCAAGCCCATGGGGCAAGTGTTTCTTGACAATAGTCTTTCGGTATTACATAAAAATACACTGCCTCAAGCACAAAACATAGTTTTCAAAGGACATTCTATGATCCCAATGTGAGTGGGTGTTAAAATGCATCCTATAAAACAGCGCTACCTACCACAACAAATACACAGTCACTCACAAATCAAACGGCCTTTCTGTTTCTCACTCCCATGGATGAGCTTCCTGAGGGAACTTGGTAGAAGGGAACCAGTGACACCACCACTGCCCTGGATGAGAACGCTGCTGTGAGGATCACCACTGCCCTGTTGGCGACATGTCTCCGACCACAGTCTTTTCAGAAACAGAGTTAGTAGAGTTCAGAAATGGAGCAGTGCTTTTCTACAGCATCAACTGATTGAAATATTTAGCAGCAAAACCGTTTGAGTAAATAATATTTCAAGGAAGCTATGCTCATGCTGATCTATCTTCAGGTCCAGAAGCACAGATATTGAGGACAATATATTTGGGATATTAGTGCAATCAGAAATTCTGGGAGGAGACATGAATCCACATGGGGAACAAATAGCTTTCTAAAGCAGATGAGTGGTTTTTGTCATCTAAACCGATTTATTTCAGTGATATTTTTAAGTTCCTTCCTATTTTAGTTGCAAATATTAATTCTTTTAACAGTGGCATAACCAGGAAGAAACGTGTTCCATCCAGATAAAAGACTCTTTCTGCCTCACTGTCAAGAATTGGGAAAGGGTCTAGCTTGTGAGGCTGTGGTTGTGGATCTCCCTAGTTACCAGTGGGAAGGTGCCATGCACATATTCCACAGGCAGGCACGAAGGACCATAACAAGTGGTCCTGGGGCCAGGACTCTTCAGTGAGTGCTGAGCCCTGCCAAGCAGGGAGAATGGCAAAGGGGACCAACCACACTTTTTAGGGAATGGGCTAAGGAGCATCACAGCTACCTCTGTAAACTATCCCAGACAATTTCATCTCACACCTGAATAGCCTTACTTCTGTTCATTGATACACAACAAGTTCTTTATTGCAGTTATTAAAACTTAGAGAAATATAGTAAGCAATGCGATTCTTAGAAAAATCAAGACTTGTATTGCTTACTGTGTTTTATTTAACAACTGATTTATGAGTATATTATAGACAAAATTAGAAAACAGAAAACCACAAAAAATTTGCAATTTTACTACTCAGCAATAGCAACTATTAACATTTTGGATATATCTTTCTGGACTTTTATTTTCTATATATAACTGAAAATTTCTATACATGCTACTTTTTAAAATATCATCCGCTCCCGAGAACATGATTATTGATTCTAGAGAGAGGGGAAGGGAAGGAGAGAGAGGGAGAGAAATACCGATGAGAGAAACATCAGTTGGTTGTCTCCTGTACGTACCCCCACCAGGGATGGAACACACAACCCAGGCATGTGCCCTGACTGGGAATCGAACCTGCAACCCTTCAGTTTACAGAATGACACTCCAACAGACCCACATCAGCTAGGGCCATCTGTGTGTGTCCTATTTTGTAAAAATTTTTACTGAATTTATTGGAATGACATTGTTTAATAAAATTATATAGGTTTAGGTATATAATTCTATAATACATCATCTGTATATTGTATTGCGTGCTTACCACACAAAGTCAGGTCTCCTTCTGTCACCATTTATCCCCATCTTTACCCTCTGTTGCTGTTTTATAACATATAGCTTCTTGTTAACCTAATAGCTATATATGTGGTAATCTTTCTATGACAATGAATATTCTTCTATAATATTTTTAATGGTTGTGTTATAGTCCATTATATATCTGTATCACTTAAGGAAAAAACCACACAAATGCATAGCTTATTCAATGGAAAAGCGAATTTGAGGTTTTGTGGGGAAGGAGGTGGTACTGACTGTGGGGCCCAAAGCCTGCTTTAGTGTCATCGAGCCAGCAGTGTTCATGGACATGCCAAGCCACCTCACTGCCATCACCTGGGGGGATTCATTAGACAAATTCTTATGCTCAGTCAGGAACTCTAGCGGAGGAGCCCAGAAACTGGTGTCCTAATAGATCCTCTAGGTGATTCTACTTCATGCTAGAGGTTGAGAGACGTTGGTCTAATCCAACCATTTTGTAGAGCTGAGCAAATTTATAGAAAGTAATTGACTTATTGGAAGTGACAAGCTAATTAGAAGAGAGGCTCAAACATAGGTCTCTATGCAGTGATTTCATTTCTAGACCAGTACTGATGGAACTGTTTAGTGTTTCCACTGTGATGGGAAAAACACAAACATACACAGGTGATACAATCATAGAGAATGTCATATACTCACACACACAGACACAAATGAGTGTAAGTAAAATCAGGAATTCTGAGCCAGGTGGGAGGGGCTGTACCATGTCAATACCCTAGCTATGATGCTGTACTACAGTTGGGCAAAGGGTTACCACCCTTTTCTTCCAGTTCCTGGGAGAAACTGGGTGAAGTATGCAAAGGGTCTTTTATGTTATTTCTCATAGCTACAAGCAAACTTGCACTATTTCAATAAAAATTTCAACTGAAAGTCATGCCATACTACTCAGCAAATCATCTTGGTTAGCTTACTTCAACCCAGTAACATTTAGATGTAGCTTTGAGATGCATTAAAGTCTTGCTCACGCTGGTGTTCTGGTCAGGACATTACTGAGATCCCATTTGCCTCAGTGGAATGACCTGAGGAAACTAGGAAGTTAATTTGGGAATGAGTCCTGGAGCAGATGGCTACCGTGAGACAGAGCACCATTGTATTTAACACAGGCTGGGCGGACAGCCCGGCATTAAACACTTAGGCTACAAACAATAGCACCTTAAATCTTAAGTTCTATATTAAGTACTTATTCGAACTAGTCTGATAAACATACTTTTTTTTATTGCCCTGAAGTAAAACAACGAAGAAAGATTCTTGCTTTTTTTAAAACCCAAAATGCCACAGAAAATTTTCCAGACACATAACAGGCATTTAATTAGTATATTTTTCAGACTTAGACTATAACTTTAATCTTAAAAGTAATATTACCTTATAAAAGACTTAGGGAAACAAGAAAAAAAGAAAAAAGGAACACATGCTGTAAGTCCCTAACATAATTATTACTTGGGTCCATTTTCATATAGTTTTAAGATATATATTTTTATACTGATTATCATACCTACATATTCTTTATATTATAAACACTTTTACACACCTCTTAATAACTTTTTACTTTAAAATCTAGATGCTAGTCCATCATAGCTTAATCCATTACAAAAATAAGTTGCTTCCAGGTTTGTTAAGAACCTAAGTAATAATAATTATTGTCATGTTTATAGATTTTTTCCATATTTTAGTATATTCCCTTAGGACAGACTCTCAGAAATGGAATGATTAGATTTAACGATAGGAATATTACTATAATTTAAAGCTTGTTTTTTCCAATGAGCAGCACCAGCTGGCAACGATGCCAGCATTAGGTCTTTCTTTTAAAATAAGTACTAATAAGAGAAAAATAACATCTCAATCCTTTTCAAATGTATTTAATTGCTATGAGTTTAAACATTCTCCAAATGTTTGTTTAATAATTGTTTTTCTTGTGAATTGGTTAATTGTGAGTTCATGTACTTTTTCCTTACCTACCAAGAGGAAGTTTAATTTTATTTTTAATACTCTGTATAAGCTCTTCAGTAAATGTTAATGTTTTTTATGCAGTGATGAAATTAAGTGCCAGGCATGGGCTCATCTCACTAAATCCTTATAAAATTCACTTGAGGTAAAAATTTAATTTGTGTCCCCAAATTATAAACAAGGAACCAAGGTTCAGAGAGGCCCAGTAACATTTGCTCACTGCCATAAGCTGGTGAAACAAGGCTGGGTTTGCAACCAGGTCTTTGTTTCCAAACTTTGTGTTCATTCCATCATAAAAGCTCCCTTCCATCTAATTATGGTGAGAGCTAATTGCTACAGTAACTTTTATTGAAGAAAGAATCCATGCTATTCCAATTTTAAGCCAGATTTAGTAGTGTTAGAAGGATGTAGGTACTCTATTTTGAAAGAAGAAGGTAGATTATTTCTTTTGGATTACATGGGAGAAGCAGAGAGAAGAGATAAAGGCAAATTAAAGTCCTTTCTGTAACAAGAAAATAATTCTTTGATTAGAAGAGAAGGCTTCTGGCAAATGAGGAGAGCCAAGAGCATAAATAAAAAAGTGGCCTGAAATCTCAGAAAGGAATTTTTGCCCGTAAGTTTAGAAAGCAGGATGAATTATATTGGCCTAGTTCGGTTAGTTCAATAAAAAATTTATGACTTGGAATAATTAAGTAACAGTTAAGGACTACTGAGAAAGGCATCAAATTGTAACCAGACACTTATTTTCCTTAGCCATTACTATATAAGCATTACTTTGAAAATATAATATTTAAAAACATGCAAATCGTCAAAGGGAAACATGCTAATATATCCATTTTTAAATAAACACCATTTATTTTTTCAGCCTGTTATTTGGAGTTGTGGGAAATAAACAGTGATCATAAAACTGCAATTAATCTATTTATTTTAAAAGAAGGATAGAAACTGGCTTATGAGGATTTAAAACTACAAAATGCAATGAAAACAAAGGCTTGCAGTGACAGATGAGCACACTACAAAGGGCAGGGTTACGTGACGTGTGTCCACGAGCCTCAGCTTTGCACTTTAAGCCCCATGGAAAGCCAAGAGGGGTTCTTTTATACAAAGCTGCTCATGGAGTTCCTCTAAGTCAAGACAGCTTAGGGTTTGGGTTTTGGAAAGGGCACACAGGAATAAAAGTGGTAAATTTACACCCACATCTAAGTTCCATGAGAAGCCAGAAGAAACCAGGTGGACATAGGGAGGTGCAGAAAGGGGAACTCATATGGATAGACGGGAACACTGGAGACAGTATGTGGAACAGAGAGAAGGAAAAACAGAGTAGCGTGAGAAGGCAACACTATACGCAGCTACAGGCTATGGGAGAGCAAAGATCCAGGCTCCAGACTAAGGTAACTGAGATGCAATCCCCTCCATAAGGCCTACAAGCTGAATGATACTCAGAGCCTCCACTCCTGCCAGATCTGCCCACTGGTGGCTGTGGGGATTAGTGATGAAGGACAGAAATGGCCAGCAGGCCTGGGAACAGCTGAAGCTCGCCTAAAGGGAAGAGCTTACTGTAACTAATTGTCTAAAGTAAATGGTGCTACACACATCTTCTTCCATCAGCTGTTCGTGAATGAATTCTTGTTTAATTATTCCTAATGGAAACAGCACAAATGGATTGTATATATAAAATATCCAAGGCTTAAATTAGGTTTTCTTTAGCTTATACTACTGTAAGTAACGACAACATCTACGAGCATCAGGTACTCAAATTGTAGATATTGCAAATTAGAAAAAAAAACCTGCAAATTTACAATATTAGCAAAAATAAGAATGTAGGAGGCTTAGTGTAAAATATCACCTGCTACCTGAAAACAGCTCCATGCTCAGAGGCCACTAATAGGATAGGGCTGGGGGTCTCCTCGGGTGTGTAATGGGTGGTGCTCCTGCAGGTTCAAACCAGCTTTTCCTTGGTCACTGACAAAATCCACTCCTTAGAAGTTCAGCTCTAAATCCAGGATTACTGTCTAAACCATGGGTTTTTAAGGCTTGAGACTCTCTGGCTGAATTTACAATGATTAGGTCCTTCATAAATATACCCAACTTGTATCGTAACAGTAATTAGAAAGAGGAATCTGAGTGACTATTCATCAAGACACTCTGTAAAACAGTGGATCCCCTTTTCTCCACAACATCTCCAACACTTGTTGTTTGTTGCTTTGTTTGTGATGGCCATTCTGATGGGTGTGAAGTGGTAACTCATTGTGGTTTTAATTTGCATCTCTCTGATAGCTAGTGATACTGAATATCTTTTCATGTGTCTCTGTATCCTCTGTATGTCCTCTTTAGAGAAGTGTCTGTTCAAGTCCTTTGCCCATTTTTTAATTGGGTTGCTTGTCTTCTTAGAGTGGAGTCATGTAAGTTCTTTATATATTTTGGACATTAAACCCTTGTCTGAGATATCATTGGTAAATATGTTTTCCCATACAGTCCGTTCTTAAACGAATAGATCAAGAAACTATGGTACATTTACACAATGGAATTCTATGCAGCAGAAAGAAAGAAGGAGCTCCTACCCTTCGCAACAGCATGGATGGAACTGGAGAGCATCATGCTAAGCAAAATAAGCCACGCAGTGAAAGACAAATACCATATGATCTTACCTTTAACAGGAAACTAAAAAACAAAATAAACAAAAGGCAAAATATAACCAAAGACACTGAAATTGATTGAGAACAGGATGACAATCACCAGTGGGGAGAGGGGAAGGAATTTCAGAGGAAAGGGGAAAGGTTTAGAGCAACAAGTACAAAAGACACATGGATAAAAAGTAGGGAGGGTGGAAATGGGAGGGAGGTGGGGAGGGCTGGGGCGGTGGGCTGGAATGGAAGTAAAAGACAGAAAACCATACAAGAACAACAATTAAAATAAAATTTAAAAAAAAGAAAGAAAATAAAATCTAAAAACAAAAAAGACACTCTGTAAAACAGTGGGAATGAACAGACGGATAAAAGATCGACTGGAACCTCTCCATCGTTAGTGGATTACCATGGGGACAGGACTTCGGTCACTACTGGAGCATCAAATACTTGGATATGACCAAAGCTCAACTATATTCTGGTGGGAAACAGCAGCCTCCGTTAAAAGCAGCTAACTGCCATAAAATGCTGGCCTCCAGTTCACTATGCAGCCAGGATGTTGCCGTCTATCTGCAGAAAGGCAAGTTCCGTGAGCTGGCATCACTGACGGACAGAAGAACCTGCATCCCGCAACGCAAGTCAGAGCTGGCACCTCATAGAGCTGCAAGAGGCAGCCTGGCTTGGGGGAAGGAACACGTGCATTTCCAGAGACAACATGGTCAGATAAGCCAGCCTGCATGCCTTGGATTCTTCATCTGTAACGTGGGGCTCCCCGCTTGCTCCAGTGGGTCAAGGATTGTATCAGATACACCAGTGTCTGCGGCAGGTCCCAGAAGGCGCTCTCATCCCCACACTCCTGTCTGGGAAAGCTCACTTAGCCAAAAGCCTTCCTCTACCTGCCTAAATGGGGTGTGAAATTCGTGACTGGTGAGCTGCAAAGTCAACATCGAATGCTAGGGGTCCTTTACAGCAAAATGTGAAATAATTTCTTCAGGACTAGAGAAGTTCTGAGAGGAGACACGGGAACACAAGCTGAGATCTGATAACAGTAAGAACTACATCTTTTCCAAGTTACAGAGCCATGCAAAAAAGTACACTGTGTTTTGATGGGGACGGGAGAACATTTTGAAACTCATATATTGTTTCAGGTGTCTTTAACACACCAAAGTTGCTAAAAGGCTGTGAGCACGAACAAGTGTTTCACTGAGCCTGCTGTGCTCTCAGAACTCTGTTCCATTTGGTATATTTAAAGAAAGACCTATAGCCACTTCTGAGAAGTGTTCTCTATTTTCCATTGACTTAGAGGTAAACATTGCTTATATTTTTTAAAATTTCCTCAAATTTATTTGAGGTCTTTGTCTTTCTTTCTAAGACATGAGAAATGGATGGAAAATGAGGGAGAAATGAATGAAAAAGCTTCCCAATAGGGGTCCCTCGAGATGGAACTTTGGATGACCAAGACCCAGTATGCGATAAGCACAGTCAGTCAGTCTCGTTGCCTTTCTCAGGAACCCTAGGTTCCTAACATTAGCCGATGCTAATAAACCGACATGCAGTGAAAAATGTTGGGGGCAGGCAGGAGCAGTGGGATACTCACCTTCCCATTCTGACAAGCCCATGAAGAAACCCAGCAAGATAGTGCTCCTCCCTCAAGTTCAGAATGCCCAGCAGCCACCTCTCCCTGTTCTGCTTCTGCCAGTTAACCCATGACCTCCACCTGCAGGGCATTTCACTGTTTTTTTGTCTGGTTTTAACTTACGAAAAATTTCAATTGTTAACTAGTGAAGAGAATAGTGTGATCAATTCACAAAGATTACCTAGGAACAATAATTACCAACTCATTGCTGTTTTTCTTTTGTCTAAACCCCTGACACAGAACTCTTTTGAAACAAATCCCAGGCCTATGATTAAATCAGTATATATCTCTAAAAGAGGGCTGCTACAAAAATAAAACCATAATGTCGTGATCACATCTAAAATATTAATAATAATTCTTTAACATAATCAAATATTCATCCAGGGATCAAATTCTTCCCAACAAGCTCATAAAATTTTTTTAACTGTTGGTGTTTGTTCGAATCAGAATTCAATATGGACCAAGTATTTGGATTAATACATATGCTTTTTAAGTTTCTTTTAAATGGTAAGTTCCTCTTTTCTCCTTCGATCTCCCTTTGATTGTTAGGTTTTGAAGAAATGAGGTCTTTTGTCTCTCAGTGTTTCCCATAGGTGAAGAACACAAAGACTGTTTTTGTGTGTTGTGTCCTCAGGAACTCGTGGATTGAAAGGATACATGACATGCTCTCACCCACTGCAGCCATCGTTCTTATGGACGCTAAAATCAGCCTGTCTTTGTCAGTGAGAACCTCTTCAACTTGAGGCCTAAGTCCTGTTGACACCATCCTAGTAGTTTACAAGGGGGTACCCCACCAAAAGAAATGTAATTCATTCACAAAAAAACTATGTATTTATTCTTACATGTTTAAACTTTAGTCATCTTCAACATACCTAATCAAGACTTTTTTTCACTGCTCAAAACAGTTTTTAAACTCCTCAATTTTGATGCCTTTTACTGCTTCTGCTGTTTTTTGTTTCACCTCTTCCACATAGACAAAATGTTTCCCTTTGAGGACTTTTTTCATCTGGGGAAACAACAACAAAAAGTCTGCCATCAGGGCCAGAGCAGATGAGTAGGGAGGGTGGGGCACAGGAGTCATGCCATTTTTGATCCAAAACTGCTGAATGCTGTGTGGTGTGGGCAAGCACACTCATAAAGCACCCATCCTGAAATCGGCAAACACACTGAAAGAATCTTCAAAAAAATTAACTAAAGCTGAATGCAACCTCTCACAACAACTCCGACTGGTGCACTGATACAGATGGGTTCCTAGAACACTTACCTAGCAGGGGGATGCCTGTACTAAAGAGACCTGCCCTCCAGAAGTTAATTCTGGTTTTTTGAGGGAGGGTCTCCCCTCTGTAACAGTTTCTTTCTGGTATGACAGGATGCAGCCTCATCTTATACATTTCTTAATCTAAACGTGGAGTGCCATAGAGCCTGGCTCCTTTAGTGGGGAGTGGTACCTAGAGATGACAACTAGAGACTGCCTTACTGCTTACAAAGCTCTTTGGGCATGTTACCTCATGCATGCACATATGAGCCCCTGCGCTCTGGGGGCCCCATGTTCCCTTTTCAAAGTTCAGTGCGAAAACACCCTGTTTCAAGCACCCTCAGATCTTGTTCAGAACCTAGATACTAAATTACTTGAATATATTTCCATTTGTCTAATTAACTGAAGAGGACATGTTAGAAAAATACCACCTAGTAACAAATTATTTTGTTGGACAGAAACAAAGAGCGAAGGCTCATTTGTCCTTTTCTTTTTCACTGGAATTGAAAGGAAACAACTAAGTTCTGTTTTATTATAACTGTTCTCTTTACTGTATACTGTTCTCTTTAATGTATTAGGGAATACATTAACATTTGAAATTTTTCGTAAGTTAAAACCAGACAAAAAAACAGTGAAATGCCCTGCAGGTGGAGGTCATGGGTTAACTGGCAGAAGCAGAACAGGGAGAGGTGGCTGCTGGGCATCCTGAACTTGAGGGAGGAGCACTGTCTTGCTGGGTTTCTTCATGGGCTTGTCAGAATGGGAAGGTGAGTATCCCACTGCTCCTGCCTGCCCCCAACATTTTTCACTGCATGTCGGTTTATTAGCATCGGCTAATGTTAGGAACCTAGGGTTCCTGAGAAAGGCAACGAGACTGACTGTCTGTGCTTATCGCATACTGGGTCTTGGTCATCCAAAGTTCCATCTCGAGGGACCCCTATTGGGAAGCTTTTTCATTCATTTCTCCCTCATTTTCCATCCATTTCTCATGTCTTAGAAAGAAAGACAAAGACCTCAAATAAATTTGAGGAAATTTTAAAAAATATAAGCAATGTTTACCTCTAAGTCAATGGAAAATAGAGAACACTTCTCAGAAGTGGCTATAGGTCTTTCTTTAAATATACCAAATGGAACAGAGTTCTGAGAGCACAGCAGGCTCAGTGAAACACTTGTTCGTGCTCACAGCCTTTTAGCAACTTTGGTGTGTTAAAGACACCTGAAACAATATATGAGTTTCAAAATGTTCTCCCGTCCCCATCAAAACACAGTGTACTTTTTTGCATGGCTCTGTAACTTGGAAAAGATGTAGTTCTTACTGTTATCAGATCTCAGCTTGTGTTCCCGTGTCTCCTCTCAGAACTTCTCTAGTCCTGAAGAAATTATTTCACATTTTGCTGTAAAGGACCCCTAGCATTCGATGTTGACTTTGCAGCTCACCAGTCACGAATTTCACACCCCATTTAGGCAGGTAGAGGAAGGCTTTTGGCTAAGTGAGCTTTCCCAGACAGGAGTGTGGGGATGAGAGCGCCTTCTGGGACCTGCCGCAGACACTGGTGTATCTGATACAATCCTTGACCCACTGGAGCAAGCGGGGAGCCCCACGTTACAGATGAAGAATCCAAGGCATGCAGGCTGGCTTATCTGACCATGTTGTCTCTGGAAATGCACGTGTTCCTTCCCCCAAGCCAGGCTGCCTCTTGCAGCTCTATGAGGTGCCAGCTCTGACTTGCGTTGCGGGATGCAGGTTCTTCTGTCCGTCAGTGATGCCAGCTCATGGAACTTGCCTTTCTGCAGATAGACGGCAACATCCTGGCTGCATAGTGAACTGGAGGCCAGCATTTTATGGCAGTTAGCTGCTTTTAACGGAGGCTGCTGTTTCCCACCAGAATATAGTTGAGCTTTGGTCATATCCAAGTATTTGATGCTCCAGTAGTGACCGAAGTCCTGTCCCCATGGTAATCCACTAACGATGGAGAGGTTCCAGTCGATCTTTTATCCGTCTGTTCATTCCCACTGTTTTTACAGAGTGTCTTGATGAACAGTCACTCAGATTCCTCTTTCTAGTTACTGTTACGATACAAATTGGGTATATTTATGAAGGACCTAATCATTGTAAATTCAGCCAGAGAGTCTCAAGCCTTAAAAACCCATGGTTTAGACAGTAACCCTGGATTTAGAGCTGCACTTCTAAGGAGTGGATTTTGTCAGTGACCAAGGAAGAGCTGGTTTGAACCTGCAGGAGCACCACCCATTACACACCCGAGGAGACCCCCAGCCCTATCCTATTAGTGGCCTCTGAGCATGGAGCTGTTTTCAGGTAGCAGGTGATATTTTATACTAAGGCTCATATATCCTTATTTTTACAGACACTATAGATATTCAGTTTCTGTTATCTGAACTTAGATGGAGAAAATAATCTTTCTTAATACAGAACTAATTTTTTTTTAACTAGGTACAGATGTCTCTGAAGCATTAAAGGAAACATGCTTTCAGAACCAGCCTCATTATGAAACTTCCCCGGCATGGAACTGCAAAGGTGACTCGCTGCCTGCATGGGACAGGTCTCTGCTCCTCATTTGTTTGTCAAAGCTGTGCAAGGAAGAGATAGTGCCTGTGGCTGCGTGGAGCATGTGGGCATTGGAGGGCTCTCCCGGATAAAAGTAGTTTTGTATGCTTGTCTGGCTAATCAGAAGGAGCACTTCTGATCCCATTTAAGGAAAATACATGATAACCTCACAGTATGTTTGGAAACAGGGAAGAAAACAAAACAAAGGAAAAAGGGCATGTTTCATAGCAGTTTTGATAATTTACACTACATTCATTCAGATGGCAAAAGGTTTCTGAGTCTCTGAGGAATAGCAGCAGGTTCCTGTAAACCTTGAACTTGTTTTTGAGGGCTTGAGGGGTACAGATGTAATGGGAACCTCTATGTATCAACCATAAAGGACTTAGACATGTTACAAAAGAAGACAAAGGACCAAAGACACCTAAAAAGATGCTCAATATTTTTTGTCATCAGTGAAATGCAAACAAAAATCCTAAGATACCCATCAGAATAGCTGAAATAAAAATACTGGTAACACCAAATGGTGACGTTGTTGACGGTGGTGAGGATCAACTGCGATGCTCACACACAGCTGTGTGTGCAGGAGTGTAAAATGAGACAACTGCTTTGCAGCAGTGTTTGGCAGTCTATTAAACGTTAAACATATATCCACCCTACAGCTCAGCAATTCAATTCCTAGATAATTACTGAGAGAAATGAAAACATGTTTACAAAGAGACTTTATCAGAATATTCAGAACAGCCTTATTCCAAACACTCCTAAATCAGAAACAACCTAAGTATGCAGAACAGGTGAACGTATTAGCAAATTTCGGTATACTCATACAATGGAACCCAACTCTGCAATAAAAAACAATGAACCACTGATAAGTGCGATAACATGGACAAACACATCCCATTAAACGAAAGAGACCAGACAAAAGAGTACACACACATTGTATGATTTAATTTATACATAGTCTAAATACTGGTAAAGTGAACCTATGATGATAGAAATTAGAGACAGTGGTTTCAAGGATTAACAAAAAGGCCTGAAGGGAACTTTCTGGAGAAATGGATATGATCTGTATCTCCTTTTCGGACAATAGTTGCTTGGGTACAGATCAGTGGTTCTCAAACAGGGGTGATTTTGCTCCCCGGGGGGCATTTGGCAATGTCTAGAAACACCTTTGACGGTCATGACCAGGGGATGCTACTGGTGTCCAATGGGGAGAGGCCAGGGATAAAGAAATTATTCGGTCCAAAATGTCAACAGTGCTAAGGCTGAAAAACCTAGTGTATATACAATTGTCAAAACTCATTAGAATGAACAATTAACATCTGCAGGTTTTATGGAATGTTAATTATTACCAAAAGAAAGAAAAAGAATTCAATAGCCCCTCTCTTCTTCCCAAGTAGAGTTGAAAAAGAATATTGGAAAAAGGATAAAACCATTTTGTATTTCAATTGTATGAGTTCAACTGCTCAATAAATGTATTTCATGTACAAATCATGCATGAGTAATGTTTATTGAAATAAAAAATATTAGGGAAACTTCTGGTCTTTGGTTCTGCATGTAGGGAGCTTGAAAGTTGCCACTCCATCCTAATAAGTAAGAAGCTGAACAGAATGAAAAATCAACTCTTCCTGGATTCACTAGAGAGGAAGACACGGGGCAAATCCACACTGCTAAGACAGGAGAACACAGGGAGTCGCTCACTGCTTACAGGGGCTCAGATTCACGAGCAGAAACCCCCACGAGACGAGAACTAGTGCCAGGGCAGAAACCCCAAACTATAATTGAGGAATTACTGGAGACTCATGTAGACAAGACTGAGTTAAAAACTGCAGGGGATCCAGTGGTACTGGGCCCCACAGTTTACCTCCAGGGCCTGCACCAGGTTCTCTCTCACAGGAGAACCTGGGTGAAAAATCCCCTGGTGCTTCCAGCAGGGGAAGGGGGAAAGGAACCATTTTGATACACACCAGGGCACCTCGTAATTCCTAACAAGACCTACCCTCAGGGGAAACCAGTTAACCAAAGCCTAACCTGCTGGGGTATCATCAGAGCCTAACTGACCTGGGGAAAGGTAAATACCCAGCTCGTTAGCTGGAGCCTCCACGTGGGAGAAGAGAAGTATCTAGCTCCAGCTGCTCTAGCCATCTTGTTCCACCGAAGATGGAAGAAAAACAAAACAAAAACTTGACTTCTACCTGGCTGGTGTAACTCAGTGGATTGAGCGCGGGCCTGTCAACTAAAGGATTGAGGTTCGATTCCCAGTCAGGGCACATGCATGGGTTGCAGGACAGTTCCCAGCGACAGTTCTTAGCAGGGGACACACGAAAAGCAACCATACATTGATATTTCTCTCCATGTCTCCTTCCCTTCCCCTCTAAAGATAAATAAATAAAATTAAAAAAAAAAAAAACTTGACTTCTAAAACGACACAAAAATTGGGGGAACGATGGATGGCCTGTCTTCCCTTCTTCCATTTGTACAACTCACACCTGGACTGCTCTACGTAAACTTCCCAAAGGAATTAAATTTGACGTCAGGGAAAAGTTCAAACAGTTCAATGCACAAACAGTCCTGGGGTGATAAAGTCGAATGGGAGTGAAGCAGGGCCTGCACAGGCTCCAGGTGAGTCAGCTCAGGTTCCCCAATGCGCCTCAGCATTCGCACACCCACCCCAGGAATGCCCCACTTCCCGGCCCAACGCCTGGCACACAGTCCATGGCAGCCCACAGGGAGCAGCAGGCGTAGAGCTGGGCGGGGACTTCAAAGGGGCTTACCTTTGTCCCACAGATCAGTGAAAAGCTGGCAACTGATTTCTATGGTTCTCCCTGAATCTCAGAGGAAATTTCTGGCACAAAGTAAAATGCTGTTCTTAAGGGGAAAGAAAAATGTATTAAAAAATGTAACGTTGTGAAGTAGTTTATGGTGCAGGTACTATCGACTCTGATGTTTGCAGAAAACAAATAGCTCATGACTCTGGTTACTAATGCTGAATTTCATAAACATTTTTATCCTGGGGGGAATCTGAACGGTATAATTTAGACTTCTTGCCAGTGATTTTCAGGCCTTCCCTAATGCTTACAGTGGTACCCAGAATACATTCTCTGCTAAGCCCGAAGGCAGCCCTGAGTCAGCTTTTCCCATTACCTGCACACCACATTCAAGAGAGATTTATTCAGAAATGCCTCTGGAGGAGATTCTGCAGAGCTCCTTCAATATTCTAGCCTTCTCCCTAGCCAAGAACTTTTCCCTTAAATTTAAACGCACTGATTTTTAACATGAGCACTCATGTCCGTTTTCTTTCCCTTTATGCAAGGAGTAGCTGCTTCAACTTTGGATGGGGCAGAACTCCCAAGTAGAAAAATTGCCCACAAAAACTTCATCACTTACTCACTCACTCTCACAAACCTAAAAGTTCTATGCTTGTCTCTAACCTTCACGTTAATTCTCCAGGATTTGAGGTCTATGAGCAATGAAGCCCATTAGCTAAATTCTTTTGGAAACCTGACAGCCTCACACTGTGCAGTTGTTCCTGGGAGCACATCTGCTGCACAGTGGGAGAAAAAATTGGATGCAGTCCTTCCCC
Source organism: Glossophaga mutica (assembly GCA_039655065.1). Taxonomy (NCBI): domain Eukaryota; kingdom Metazoa; phylum Chordata; class Mammalia; order Chiroptera; family Phyllostomidae; genus Glossophaga; species Glossophaga mutica. The sequence goes on from CM077306.1 coordinate 149,531,600, forward strand.
CACCTTCCAACTTTACTGTTTGAAATGACACAGGGTTTTAGGAGTGGCAGGCGGCAGACAAGAAAGGCACCTTTCTACCACCTTGGTCACCATCCTCGACACATGCAAATACTCAAGCTTTATATTCATCATCTATTACACACTTGCACTGCTGATTCCAGAGAGCTACTTCCTAGAGTGGGATTCAAGAACAAACACAAAACTTCAGTGATTTTTAATTCCTGAACCTATGCACGTGACACAGCTCCCTGGTTATGTCCAGCAGCTCTTGCTCGTGTACACAGACACTGAGAGGGGGGCCGCATGCCACTTCTTGCTGATATCTGGTGTTTCAGTTTTCCCAATAAAAACCATTCTTATCCACCCATCCTCACCCCCCCAAAACAAATTTACATGTTATGGTAATGCCTTATCTAAATCTCTATCCATGAGGTTTTACACAAAAGACATTTTCAATAAATATTTGTTGGTTGGAATGGATAAATGATTGAATTAATGAACTAGGCACTGTATTTTGCTGTGTATAATGCACACACCCACGTTTTGGGTAAGCGCTATACACGGGATTACTATACCCACGTAGAATGCACACCCTTACTTTCCCCTCAAAAATTTGTGCCAAAAGTGCACATTATGCAGCAAAATATGGTAACTAGAATCCAGGTTTGGCACTTTCCTTTGGAGTGTCAAAAAATAATGTTTTATACTTCTCCAAGGAGTATATACAGATGGTCAATGGGCATATGAGAAGCTGCTCAATATCACCTTGCACCTGTCAGAACGGCTATCACCAGTAAACCAACAAACGAGTGTTGGCAAGTACGTAGAAAAAGGGGAACCCTAGTCCACTGTTGGTTGGAATGCAGATCAGCGCAAGCACTATGGAAATCAGCATGGAACTTCCTCAAAAAAGTAAAAATGGAATTGCCCTATGGCCCAGCAATTCTAGTGTTTCTGGGTATGTATCTGAAGAAACATGAAACATTCATTTGAAAGAATATATGCACCCCTATGTTCATTGCAGCATTATTCACAATAGCCAAGCTATGGAAGCAACCCAAGTGCCCATCAATAGATGAGTGGATAAAAAAGCAGTGGTACATTTACACAATGGACTATTACAGCCATGGGAAAGAATGAAATCTGACCTTTTGAGACAGTATAAATGGACCTAGACAGCATGGGTACTAGTAAAGTGAAATAAATCAGACAAAGACAAATACCATTTGATTTCATTTATGTGTGGAATCTAAAGAACAAAATAAACAAACAAACAAAATAGAAACAGACTCACAGATACAATGAGCAGACTGACAGTTTTCAGAGGGGAGTGGAACACGGTGGGGCCGGGTGAAAATCGGAAAGGGGTTAAGAGGTACAAATAGGTAGTTACAAAATAGTCACAAGGAATGTAAATTACAGCATAGGGAATATACTCAATAATATGGTAAGTGTGTGTAGGGTCAGGATGGTACTTGAAACATTAGGGAGACCCTGTAAAATACATGATTTTCTAACCACTGTGCTAGACATTTGAAACTTAACACAGTAATATTAAATGTAAACCACAATTGAAAAATTTAAAAAATAATGTTTTATAGGATGGAACTAAAAAGAGAGTGGAAACTTTTGTATTTCCAACCCTAGCACTCTAATCCTTCTATGTTGTTTGTCAAAGCACCCTGGCCAGAAAAGGACTTTGCTCTGAGCTTCGTGCAGTCTTGTGTCCCAGGCCCTGAAGGTGTGACCAAGGGACAGGGGCCCTGTCTGCTCTCCCTCACTCTACAAACAGGTGACCATTGCAGAGTGGGGGCCTGAGGGCTCCAGGGGATTTTCTTATCAAGTTATTTGTTGGGGGGTAATAGTGGAAGATTTCAAGAATTATAATCTGGTGCTAACATTTTTCACATTGAAAACGCAAACTTAAAGACGAACTCAATCACCAAGTGATTTAAAATGCGAGAGTCAAGCAGGTGGTGACGTTGGCAATGTGAAGACTGTTTCAAATATTATTCTGAACACTGAGGTATAGTTTGGATCCTAACAATGATTACGGCTCACCGATTCTTCAAGTGTTTGCTTTCCATGCATTTGTGTCAACCTAGTCTGTTTAGCTCAAAAGATTTAATCCCGCAAGATCACCTATAATTAGGGAGTGACGATGCATTCTTAGAAGACAAATATAAACACTCCAGAGGTGAAGCATCAGTAGTCTGAAAATAATGGATGCTTATCCTCCCAGGGCCGCCTATACCAAGACACTTAAGGGACAGTTCACTATAGCTGTAATGGCATAGAAAGATGGCAAAATCATTTTTCTTATCTGCAGAAGTAGGTCACAGCAAGAGCATTTTGGGAAAAAACAAAACAAAACAGAGTGGCCATGAATGGATTTTGTGATACAATCTTCTCATTTTTCACTTCAATGCTAGACTTGACCATCAGTTCATCCTGTATGCTAATCATCTTCCTACACGGTAACAGGACCAAAATGAAGCACTGAATGCAGTATCCAGGGACACAGCAAAAAGCCCCATTTACCAGAACACAGCATCCAACTGAATAACAACAGCTCAAGCATTAGAAGCAGCCACTGGTTTTTGTTGTTTCATTGCCAGTGACATGAAAATGAAACCTGACATCATAAATTAGCGCACTTACCAGGAGTCTGAGTGAGGCACAGTACAGGCATAGAAGCTAAAGGTTTACAGCATTTCCCACAGCGGCCTTTTAAATTCAGCATATGGCCTGCATGTGTGAAGACATTTTATTTCCAAAGAGACTTCTACTTAAACTCGACAGCCAGACTTTGCAAAAATAATCAGAGTGATATACTTTTCACAAGTGCTGCTGCCTTCTAAATAATGAACGTGTGAGGCTGGAGAGGGTAGAAAAGGGAGGTATACAGTCGCGGGAAGGGGGACCATGGCACTCACACTGATAACTCTGTAATCTCGGGAAATGTCATCAGACAGGCTGAAATCCACCTGCCCTAAAGCTTGGCCCTGTCATCGGTCGGAAAGCCTCAACACACTTCCTGTGCCAGCAGCTCTCTCCAATTACTGCTGCTGTCTCCTTACAATCAGATACCTGGGTTCACTGACTGACACTGGACTTTCTTCCTGTGGAACAGATAAAATGTCTCCAGGAAACCAGGCTTCTCGCCTAACTGCGTGCTCTTTATTGACCTACATTTTTAAAGGAATTTGCTCGGAAGTTCTGGTAAGAGCTAGATTCTGTTCTTTGGCTCCCACTCAAAGTTACTGATTTGGTGCTCCCTTCTCCCCAAATGTACTAAAAAATTTTCCTCCATCCTTTTTTCTTCTTCTTACTTTCTTCTTGCTATAAGCAATTTTATTCACTTTTCACAGAATGTGTGTGTGTTTATCATTTTTACTCCTCTTGGTGTCATTGACGACCTTCGAGCTTAGTTATTCTATGCTTTTTCTTTCCACATTCATCCTTTTTTTCTTCCTATTTTAGCATTGAAGGACAATTGTACAATGACTAAATTGTAAAGTTGTGTCACAGTTCCCCTAAGGACAGTCTTCTTCCTTGAGCTATTAAATTGGAAAATGGTTAAAAAAAAACCCCACACATCAAGGCTTTGTCACAGAGCAGGTGCAATCATTGCAATGTAAAATTAGTCCTTTTTCCAAAGAAAGTGGTATAATACTTTACTTGTAACAGCACAAAGAGCTTTAGGAAATGGAATATAAAAATCCTAGCAAGAGCTTTAAAGAGATGTGTGCAAAGTTATACCACATTTTGTTCCTGCAATGTAGACAAAAGTCATACTGATGTAGAAGGCTATCGTTTGCTTTCTGGATACACTGTTGCAAAATCAGTTCATTTAAGCATAGGAGAATGACCTGCTTTTCGTTCATGCATGCATCCATGTAGTCATCCATCTGACACTCACTGGGTTCCTCCAACGTGCCAGGTAGAGTGATAAATTAAAAGACAATCTAAATAAAAAGGCATACAAATATGAATCTTTTCCTCCTAAGAAATACGTCACTGTTTATCCTCTATTCTAGGCATGGCACTCACTTGCAAAACTATCTCATAAATTGTGAGGAGGAGCAGTAACAGTAAACCTACCTGTAGGCAGATTCACTAAGACTGATGCAGTTTTATAGCACTCTAAAATACTTGACTATTTCACTAGTTACTACCTGGCAAGCCACTGGGCATGCACCACAGTGGAGCAAAAAAAGCTCTGAAATTTAATAACCTGAACTGGGATTCTCATGGTTGAAATTTAATAACCTGAACTGGGATTCTCAGTCCCATGGTTTGCTGTCTGTGGCTCTAACTTAGCATCTCTGAGTCTCAGTTTCCTCTTGTGAAAAACAGAAATACCTGCACCAGTCAGAAAGGGTGATTATAATGATTAAATGAGATAAAATCTACCATGTTTCTATAACTATGTCTGTAGTAAAGTTGATGCTCAATGAATGCCTAACAATGTTAGCAGCATTGTTATCGTGACTGAGATTTACAGCCCGGGAGAAATGGTAGACCCAAATCAAGGACTTCTTTTCTTCTAAGAAGGGTTAATTTCAAGGAGGCTGCGGAGAGCTAGGCTGAAAATCAGTGCATCCCTTTTCCTAGCCCCGCTCCTCTGGAGCTGTGCTCCTACATCCTTCATCTAAGTACCCCACTTACACATTACATCCAGAAATGGCCCTCTACATTAGCACCCCATTTACTGACCTGTCACCATTATCTTGTCCTCTATCAAGCCCAGGCTTATTTAGACATAGCTTAACTCAGGGATATGGTTAACCACTTTAAATGAGTCAAAGAAAGGGATGAAGATAAACCAATTGTCTTTCTGCTTGGGGACAGAGATGACGGAAATTTGAGGAAGGAGATAATAGGAGGTAGGGATATCTGGACCAAAAAGAAAAAACAAACCCAACAAGTGAATGATCCAAACTTAACAACAAAAATGATGCTCAGGTGGACTGGTAATTTCATGTGTTCACCTTAATTTGGTTCACAGGATGCTAGCGCTAGAAGGGATCTCAAAAATAATTCATTCAAATCCCATCTTTTTAGAGATACAAGAAGTCTTGACTTGCTGAAGGCAACCCAGGTAATTGCTGCAGACCTAGAACCAGAATCTTGATTTCTTCCAGTTTTATTCCAAAATGAATTTTAAATGACTAGGACATAGTACATTTAGGTCATTGATGTTATTGTATCTTGTTTTTGTTTGCTGTTGTTTTTTGTTTAGTATGCAAAAGATGCAGTCTGACTTTTAAGAGGGGTTTGGATCTGAGGGATTTACTTTATGTGCTTGGTAGTGGTGGTGGAGCCATCCACAAATGACCTGAAATCGCACGCAAAGTTTTAAGTAGATGTACATTTTTCTAGAAATAGGGTCCAAAGCCTTAGCACACCCTCAAAGGTGCCAGGGAGCACAACAAAGGTAAGTGGGTTGGGCAGAGACAAGAGTGGTAAGATGGGCAGTTTCCAAGCTGCTGCGGTGCAGGCGTGGAGATGTGGGGCAGGGAGAAGTGGTTGGCCGAGAACTGCTCGGTCCTATTTCAGCTTCAAGCATGATGACTTTACTCTCTACCTGCTTTCTAAATTTGTATTCTGCTCAGTTTGCAGAAGGAGGGAAAGGCTTCTGCTACTGAAAACGACTGTTAGAACACATCCTATAATATCTCAACAAAGATGTGACCTGCCCATTAAAAAAAAAATTATAGGACTCTGCCAAGAGTCCTTTCTCTTGTTTCTGTTGTTGTTCTATTACTTTCATGTTTACAATCAAGATGATACCTCCTGCCTTGCCAATATCTTCATGAATGCCTTCTGGTGGCAAGAAAATGGGGGCCAGAAATTGAAAGTAGCTAGAGCAAAGGACCTGAACTCATCCTTTTTAATTGTGAAAGAATAATAGAAATTACTTTTTGTTTCCCTGGTTTCTCACAGGATGACCTTCATCTACAAGGCCTAGGTGCTGCTCTAGGTGGACTGGAAGCCCCACATGGATTGTCTATATTCTTCTTTCTTCTTCTTTTTCTGTTTTTTTCTTTTTTAATTTTATAATCTGAGAAATGTTCTGCCCTCCATTTTCCTCAGACAACAAAGAGTTGAGGGCGTAGATTTAGAATAAAAAAGTTTTACTTTTTATAGAATGTTCAATAACTTGAGGTGGGAAAAGATGAGAACTAGAAAAAAGCAATAAAGCTTAGAAAGCAATATATCTGGTCCTTTTCACCCAAAATTAGAACTTCATGCCCCTAAGATACAAGCCTAAATAATGTTGTTTGTGTTGCATTAACCTTAAGCTATAATATGGCAAAAGTAAATTACAGGAGATCACAAAGAACAGTTATAACATTAGGAGCAGCTACCAGGAAAATTTTGGCAAGCAATCGTTCTTACAGATTCAGTTATACAATCAGGATCACAATTTTGGCCTGTGTGAGTTGTATACTTATATGACTGCAAAAATGAGTACCATACTGAAAAATGGGCACCCACAAGACATTTTTATATTTGGGGTTTGATGTTTCTCCTCCTTTGCTTTTACCCCCTCACTCTGAGTGCTTCAGAAGGAGGACAGAGCCCTGGGGTTGGCGGGGTGGTGAGAGGTCAGCTGGTTCAACTCCACCTCTCCTATCTCCGTAAGTGCAACCATTGTGGCTCATCAATATGGTCCCCCAGAATTAGAACTGCTAAAGATTGAAGAGCTGGGCCTACACACAGGGATGCTCTGGATGTTGTGAGTTACACTATAACAGTGTAAGACGATGTTCTGTTTTCAAGGAACTCATCTTATGGGAAACCCTGGGCATAAGATTTAAGCAGTTGTGAGTCATGCTAAGTGATGGCAGCCAGAGCAAGGAGCAATGCAAATGAGATGTTCATTTTATTGTCTTCTTTGGTGTTCCTCAGAGCATCTAACAAAAAGTATATAACGGCTTGTTGAACGGCTTGATAACAGAGCACTGGGGTGGGAATCAGAGGCCAGGTCTCTACTATTAATTGGAGGTGATGTTTAGAATTAGAAATAGAAGGCATAGTCACAGGATTAAAAGGACACCAATTACTTAGCATTTATTATATTCCAAGTACTTCTCACCTAGTCAGTGAGTTTGCCATAACAAAACCCATGGGTAAGTAATACTATTAACATACAGATGAATGCACAGAGGCTCAGAGACACGGTTTGCTGAGGTTCCTCAGCCAATATGTGGCGGGACTGAACTTTCGCATCACACCACACCTGTCTGATTTTTTAAGAGCATGTGTCAATCTTGACTCCAAAATCCTGTCATTTCTGAGATTCTGTACATCTGTGTTAGCTTCCCTATTATGGTCTTATTCAATTATGAAATATAGCAAAGCTCATAAAGTATTCAGACATTTCTGCAGCAGTGTTACTGATAGCTAAGTACGTAGTAATTTTCTACTTCTCATATTAACATAGCTTAAGTACCATTATTATAGCATCTATAAGATAACAACGTAGAAGACCATAGTATGCATGTTATGTTTAATTTCCATAGGTTCATATTGAAGGCTGTCACATTTAGAATATACTAATGATAGGTAAATTATTTAGGTATTTTATTTAGCTCTGATGAATAGAACATTGAGTTAAACTGAAATTTTGGGATGGATAAAAATCAGTGTTGGTGAGTGAAAGAAGATACAAATCTGATAAAGGTTAAGTGTGGTATTGTAAGAAAACTATCATAATGCCCACACACATTTCAAGTATACCTTTTAAATAGAAAAAAACATACAGTGGAATCTACATCCAGGATAAGGAAAGTACAGTCATCTATGTAGCATCTGCTACTTGAAGGAAGTCAGCTAAAGGTACATTCACTTCTGGATGTGGTGACCAACCAGTGGGAGTTCCTTTAACACCTGTGCATTTTCAGCTGTACTTCTCCCACCAAGTTAACTTAATTTAGGTTTCGATTATTATACTATAGAAGGAGCCTTTCATTTTACCTGCCCAGCTTCCTACACTTGCAGCATCCCATAAGAAATCAGACACTGAAGTTATTAAAAGTCATTTTCTACCTATTGAAGCTGAAAACTAGCACTGCTGCTTATAGAGAAGGGGTACCTGGGGCACTTGGAGAACTAGGGGAAGGGTAAGTTTCTGCCTTAAAAATCCTGCTTTATGGGGTCCACACAGGTTCTTTCTCAAAGATTATGTTCTTTCTGCAGCTGCAGTTTGGGGTATTTGTTTTGGTAATTGGTAAAGTGCCTTCAGAGTTTCTGAAATTGTTTTGGTTCAACATTAAGTCTGTAATGAGTCTAATTGTATTTTAAATTACCAAATTTAAGTATTAAAAAAAACCCTGCTTTAACCTCCTGTTCTGAACAATGTGAAACAAAGTGACAGTTCAAAATGAGAACTTTTTCTAATTCTCATTTCCAGCATTGAAATCTATAAATTCTCATAAAAAATTGATTTCCACTTTCTCCTGAGAGATTACAAAACCTCAGCTAGGAAGAAAAGAAAGGAAGGAGAAAGCAAGAAAAGCAAGATTAGTGCAAACAGAATTGCAATAAATGCAAAAAGAAAAAGAAGTTAACTTCTTAGCTCTGGCAATAGTTTTATATTTCTCTTCACATCGTTTTTTAATTTCTGAAAGAACATGCTCATTTACTCTTCCATCAGGAAAATAAAAGTAAAGGGTTAGCGAAAATGCTTTATTTCCTGAATCTTACTGTCACACAAACCCTTCACAAATCAAAGCATTTTATGTTATTTATATGCATGACACTGTAAAGGTACAGGTTTTTAAGTCATTTTACAAATGAGAAAATGATGGTATCAGAAACACACCTGAGTTTACTCGATGAAAAAGATGAAAAAAAGACAAAAGCATTTTCCAGAATAGGTTCTTAATTTAGCTTAGATCACTTAGAAGTACATAAAACTGGTTTATGTACCGTGGAAACATAAGGTTTGGTGTAACACGGTGACGTAATAAGATATAAACCAGTGTCCTCTCCCCTTTGCTGCTATGGATTCATTCACAAAGGTATTATAAGACAGTTTTCCCTCTCCTCCCCTTCCCTCCAGCATAGAAAGGACAAAAGACCCCTGTGAGCTTGAATCCTGGCTTCCCTCACCTCTCCTTGAGACCAGATCTTTGAGGCTAGGGAAGCAGGTCACCCACAAGGAGAACGTAGACTTCTTGAGATGTAAGCCAGGGGAGCGATGGGTTAGTAAGTCATGTTGATTCATTGCTCTTTTTTTTAGTTCCTAGACTTAGAATATCAGGAGCTGGGCAGGCAGGTGATTACAGGGATGCCAGTGGAGATCCAGGAGGCAGCAGCACAGGTCTCAATCATGAGCCCAGCACAGAGAAAGTCAGAACGCCAGGGAAACTGCCTACTTTTGGATTTGGGCACTGTCTTCCCCAAAATCTTTTCCTGGTTTTCCTGGACTGATGGAGACTGGTTACTTTAAGAGAATGAACTGACTAATTACTTTAAGAGAAAGAAAACTTGCTTGAGAAAAACACAGACACTGCAGCTTCAGTATCTAGCCCTAAATGGACAAACAAGAGACAATCTCACACATAAAAAGATTCGCTGAAAACCCTACTACCTGAGAGAACAGCATTTCAAACGTCACCACATGAAGTTAGTAAAGTCACATTTTCCAAGTCCCATCCATAATATTAAAGTTCAACTGGAAAACATATTTAAAAAAATTTAAAAATTTAAAAAACCAACTTCATAGAAGTATATATTAATAAAACCAACACCACAGAGTTGGCCGAGGTTTGGAAGAGGGGTGTTTGAAATGAATTATGAAACAAATGGGACCCACATCTAGCAATTAATCTCTGAAGTCCTTGGCCACAGTTTCCCTCTCATCCAGGCTGACAAATGTGTTTAGAGATTTGATGTTCAGAAAAATCCTTGGGAGGTACACTAAGAGTAATTTTTCTTGGAGGAGGCAAAACAATAAAGAAGGCAAGGTAAAATGCCTTCAGTACTCTTTTGATGTGCTTATCTTTTTAATGTGGTAACACCACGTAGCTCTGCAAAAACATAATCAAAATGGAAATTTAAGATATATTACATATTTTGCTGTCTTTTAAAATAGCAATGCACCAAACCTAAAAATATTTCATCAAGCATAATTTAACCTTTTCCTGATGATCCAAAGTCAACATTATGAATTATCTATTAGCTGTGTGATCTTGGGCAAGTCCCCTAAGCCTCTCTAAGCTTCAGTGTCCTTATCTTTACTATGTGAATGATTGTATTTATTTCACAGAATGGTGATGGTGGATTAAATAAGAACATTCTTGTAAAGCACTTAGCATAAAACCCTTTATATAAAACCCCTGAGTGTAACTTCTGAGGAAGTTAGCACATAAGGTTTAAAACTTGAAGAGATTTATTTCTCCTTTAGAAAAACAAAAAAAGATCTAACTCCCATTTCATTCAATCTAGTAGACTTGATGTTAGAAGCTCTCTCAGTACAAAAGACTAAAATGCTAAATAAGTATTTGTTAAAAACTTTTAAACACATAGCTGAATTATCAGGAGAATAACAGACTCCTCAGAGGTAGAAAAGAATATGGAAACCCCTTGGTAAGCCAGGGTGGAGGACGGGTTTTCCCTGAGGCTTCTGCCCATCCTTGAAGGTCTGGACTAAAGCATGAGGTTTAAACTGAGGAATGCTGGGGGCCAGAGGACAAGCCTGGGGCCCTGCAAAATGGGAGGTTGGATCAGGAACTCCTGAGATCCCGGCAGCTCCCCGAAAGTGAATGAACTGGGAAAATAACCTGCCTTCTAGAGGCTGACAGTGGGTGAGTCTATAATTGCCTCCCTCAGCCTTGGCTTAGAGTCTGGCATGGAAGGTGAGGGGAAAGACACCCATGAAAATTCCCAATCATAAACCTACTCTTGGACATGTTTGGGATTAGAATCCACCCCATTTATGGGTCCTCACAAATAATCCTCTCTGCTGGAACACACTTTCAACCTGGCTTCAAAGAACTCCCACAGATAAACTTCCAAGGAGGACACCGCTCACTATCATAAGGTAACCCACTATGTGAGCAGGTCAACAGAGACTACTTACAGAACCAGATCCACAGAACTGCAGGTATTTTAATGATGGAAGAATATGTAAGTATGTATAAATAAATGAAAGAATTATCAAAAGTATGCCTATGTGAGACTTTCAAAATGTACAGGTGGATTTAAAAAAAAAAAAAAGAGCCAAACGGTATTTCTAGGAATGAAAAAAATAAAAATATTGATCTCAGAAACTCAACAGATAAGGTTAAGTATGAGACTGAATATATAGTGATTAAGACTATGTAACAATTGTAGCAAACATAAAAGGTATATTCTGGAAAACTTTTATTAAAACTCTGAAAATGTAAATAAACAAATCCATAGAAAAATCTAAATTACTGAAACTGATTTAAGAAGAAACAGAAAACCTGAATCATCTGAAATATTTACCTCTGTTGAATGAGGAGTTAAAAATTCTTGCAACTTAGAAAATACCAGGCTCAGATGCTTTTACAAATAAGTTTTACCAAATGAGTAATTTCAATCTCGATATAAAGACTTCCAGAAACAAACAAACAAAACTCCACAAGGAACTCTCTTCAGGTCATCTGATGGGGCAATCAAAATTTTCACATGAAAAACCCACAAAGACAGTGTAAGGAATGAAAATTAAAACTTCCATCTCTTTTGAACATAAATACAGGTCATAAACAACATATGAGAGAATGCTATATCATGACTGAGCTGAGTTTAACTTAAGAATGTAAATTAGTTTAACGTTTGAAAATTATTTCAGGTAATTCACCATATTAACAGATAAAAGAAGGAAAAAAATGTTTGTGTTGCAATAGCCCAGAGTCAAAAAAAAAAAAAAAAAAAAAAAGGCTGTGTAATACTCTTTGTAGGACAGGCATGCCTTCACCACATCCCTGGTACTCTAGAATAGGTAAATGCAGTAAAAAGAAAAAAATTCTTTTTAGGCTAATTTTTATTAAGCAGAAATATATGAAGATGCAAAAGCAACATACGAAGAAATCAAGGGAAAAAGAAAAATACTTGCAAGTCCAGAAACAGCAGTCATTAAGTACATTTCTCTCATTTATTCAAAAATATTTACTGAGTCTCTACCATATGGTGAGGTACTACTTGATGAAGTACACAGCAGTGAAAAAACAAACAATAATAACAACAACCACAACTAAAAAAAACTGCTAAAAATACAAATATGGCCCTTAAAAACAAAATACTTTGGTGGAAAAGTAAATTGATAATAACATTCTGAAGAGTAATTTGGCAAAAGGCATCAAAAGCCTCACCCACAGTCACCTAGAAAATGCCTTCAACTGAGAAAATCTGAGATTTGGCCAAGCTCATAGACAAGAATCTTTATGTCAGCACAATTTATTTATTGTACAAAATGTTGATTTTTTTTTTACTTATGAGAACTGCATAGTAACTTTTAGGTTTTTCACAGTTTTTAGTATCACAAATTCAAAATAATGTATTTTTGCCTCTCAGTTTAATTGCACACACTGAAAAGTGATTAAGTAATTCGTAAACAATTGAGTACCATTTATATCTTTAAAAAATCCTTGCCAAGCAGGACATTAGCTTTATCTTTAAAATCACTGAATCTTTGCCAAAATTGGGGGGAAAAAGGAATAAAGGTATACATATTTCATTTTGTTCTACATTTTAAAAATACTAGCATTTGTTTCTTTTAAAATATTTTTATCCATTTATTCAAAAATATTTTCAAGTTCAACTGTCTAATTTAAGGCAGAATGTAAGCATTTCATAGTATTTAAATTAAATATTATTCTTTTCTTGACTGAACCTAACTGGAGCTCTATCAGAGCCTCTGTTGGCCCTCTGGTTATGTTTTCCCTAAGATGTGTAATCTCATCTTTACTGGTCATCATACGTGCTATGTCCAAATGGCCCACTTAGAATGAGTCATGCATCTGCTCAGCGGTGGTGTGGCTGTACGGGGCTCTGAAGCTCTATACTGACTGTCCAATGTTATTAACGTCAGTGAGTTGACAACCTGTAACCTCTCCTGTATAATGTTCAAATAGAGACATCCTCCAGACATGAGCCCCCATTTCAATACTGGTCTCAAGTAGCTTAGTATGCCATCAGTATGAATGGGTAAAAATTCCAGCAATACCTGTCCTCAAAACTATGGCCATGGCACCTGTTAAGGTTGTAGCATTTCCATGAACTCTGGATTGAAAATGTGTGCATAACAGAGAATACCACCTAATGTAATCCCTCTCTCAGCATCAATGTCATCAACTTGTATGGGCTCCTATTCTTGGCTCTAATGATATCTCCTGGCTTGTTGGGCTTATTCCTGGGTTTATTTTCACAAAGAGAGCCAAACCTACTATTTATTGGCAAGCTGAGCTTTGTGGCAGTCACAATGGCTGAACGTATAGTAGTGCCTCCCACATCAGCCCTGATAGGATAGCCACTAGGGTCAGAGAAAATTCTGTTTCCACAAATATCAGTGGCACTTTGCTTGCACCGAAGCTGCGCCTGCAGATTTCCAAGACTGGGGTTCATTATATCCTTTGGCCATCCTTTAAAAAGATCCAATTTCCCATTCTTCAGTCCAAGACTTACATGTGATCTGGACCTGAGCTTTACTATGAGCACTTTAGAGATTTTTCTCAATAATCTGTGAAAATATGGTAGGCCTCACCTCATTGGCTGGAGTCTCCAGTAAATAACAGGCCAAGTTCTGCCCAGAGGCAGATAGGACTCCTTTCTAGCAAGCCTGCTGTCCCTCACTTCATGTAGCTGAACAGATTTAAGAGTTTTCTTTTTCTTCTTCAGCTCATCATATTCATATAGACCAAGAAGTGCTGTTTCCACTGCAGCCTGGACATCTCCCTATGGATTCTCCTCCATAGATGGGATCTCTTTGTCACAAAGTGGCCTATATTTTTCTGTAAGAGAAACTCTGATATTTTCTTTGCTTTCATTCTGGTTTTCCTGGTCATTAATTTCATCTGCCTTTCCCCTCCTAGGATAAGAAGATGCTGGGGAAGTCAAAATGCAGGCCACAGAAGGTTCATGTCTTTGCCTGCTCTCAAAAGTGGTTCAGAATAACCAAATTTCTCTTGACTTTCTGGAAATCGATTTATCCAAATTCTGCCCTGTCGATGTGAACTGTGATATGTCTTCTTTCTCTTTGGCAAAGACTCCTAAAACAGAGCCCTTTGTTATGGTGATGGTGGTGAGACCCTAGCTCCAAAGATGCTTTACACCCCAGGCCCAGATAGGGACCCTACTACAGGACTATTTACCATCTTAAGGACAGGAAACAGCCTTCCAGGTTGATACAAATAGTCATACAAATGAATATTATGTGGCCATTAAATATTATATTTCCAAATCACATTAATGGCCAGGGAAACTGTTCTTAAAAATAAAACATTAACAGAAAAAGCAAAATCAGTACCGCTTATGATTATCATATAGATACTACAAATTATGCATCAAAACAATGGAAGTCAATAGCATAATTGTTAAAAGCACAGACTCTGGAACAAGATCTGGGTTTGAATTCCATTTCTATCATGTACTAGCTTTATGAACATGGACAACTTTTAAAATATTTTTGTGACTCAGTTTCCTCATGTGACAAATGTAGATAATGGTAATACTTATATTGGGGGCTCGTGAAAAGGTTAAATTAGTTAATATGTATAAAGTACTTATAAGAGAGACTAATACACAGTAAATACTCTAAATATTAGCCATTATTATAGAAAATTATTTATGACATAAAGATAGCAGTATGTAACATATACAATATGATTCCAGTTTTGTAAAAGCAACTGCCTTTTTTCTGTCTTCACTCCTTCCCCCCATGCGTACACACAAAAGAAACCCTGGAAGGAACCGCCCCAAATGCTACTGCTGAAGGATGTGACTCAGAAAAATTTATTTCCCTTTTTTGACTTTTTAGTTTTTAAATTTCCAACAATCATTATATATTTCTTTCCAAATTAGAAATACTCATTTTTTTAAAAGGACTCCAGTTTCTTCTGGTTGAATCGCAGCATTCCTGAGACCTAGCATACTCATTTTCTTCACAAAGATTCAAGTTAGCAACATAACTTTCAGGTTAGTAGGGAAGGTAAGAGAATAATGACTGAAGGGAAAAAATATCAGAAATATCAGAATGATGTCTAAAGAAAAAAATATCAGAAAGGAAAAATTGGCAGGTTCCCACATCATGGAGGAGAAAAATAATCTCAATATTTCCATGTAGAGAAATAGGTCAGCCAGCGATAACATTCATGATACAAGCCAGCACAGGGCTGGGGGTAAGGAAAATGAGTTTTTAACCCTGTAGGGTTAATTTGCTAAGGTTTTGTGTTTTACAGCCTACCAGAAGCCGAGGTGTCACATGTGTGTGTATATACATATTATACAGACACACACACAAATGTGAATGATAAGGGCAAGTGACACAGATATGTCTGAAAAACAATATCTACTTTAAAAATAAAATATATGATTTAAAGAAGGAATACTAAACCAAAGTCACCTTTCTTTTAATTTGGACATATTTTATGCCTTTGTTTTGTTAGTCAATCTACCGTAACAAAATGTCCCTGGAATGCTATCACATTTTCTGCTTGCCCAGCACCTTTTGAACACCCTTGAAATGTTTGAGGAATTTCTTTCTTTTTCGCTCCTACTTTCTTAAGTCAGGAGCCAGAAAACTTGTTCCCTGGCCTCTAGAAAGCCAGGGCAGCATTGTGAGAACAACTTCCACCAACCAGACACCCTCCTCAGGACTTAGCTTTATAAGTAGGTAATTTGGGGAAGAAACACGGAGAATGGATCAATCTTGTGGCGACCATGGAGGGAAGTATCAGTCTTTCTGAGGACAGTAGGGCAAGAAACCATAGTGACATTTTCCCTAAAACAACTGGATTGCATCTCAGATTCCATTCCCGGCAACATGCTTAACTACCCAACATCCTTCAATAGATTCTGCTTCTGCTCAAATTAACCACAGTGAAAGCTATTGTTCTGAAGAACCCTGACAATATGAGGAATGACAATAAATGAAGCCTCTGAATATGAGGAATAACAATAGATACCCTACAAAATTATAACATGTTAAATAACTAGTACTTCATTAGTTGGTCCTTTACTTTGCTCCTACTAAATAGACACTAAATTCTCGTTTACAGCTGGGGAAGAGTTCCCAGCATCACAGGAAAGTACATGGTAGATTGCTATTCAAATCCACATATTTCTGACTCCAGAGTCTGAAATCTTATAATTAACATCAACTTCCTTCTATCCCCATCACATCAACAGAAGATACATAAAACAAAGGTCTAATGATGACACTTCAAAAATGCTTCCTAAGGAACAAAATCCCAGCTTGCTTTACTCAAGCCCTTTTTCAGACTTTTCAGTCATTTCACTGTAACTTCTAAGCTTGAATGTAGAAACAGAGTCGAGTTCATGTAAAAAGACAGAATGGCAAAATTTGGCCAGATGCTAAAATGGATCCTGGGAGCCACACAGACAAATGGCTTTATTTTAAAGACAATTGCTATCAAATACTAAAAACAAAACAAGTCTACAAACCTCTCAGAGTCATCAGAGAACATTATTAATGATGTTACATGTATCAGAAAAAGCAGAGGAACAGAAAACAACATGAATTTTTAAAAATACAGTTCAACGACATCCTGATTTCTGTAATCAACTCCATATTGCAAATTACCACTTCATCATGGTAAATTTGCAAATGTATTGGGAAGCTTAAAAAGATCTTTCAACACCTGTTTTAGGGACACCAATCACCTTACATTAGCCCCTCTGCACATCTAGAAAGCAAGATTCATTTCCCAAGTCTGCTTAAATTTTAAAACATGAATGCATTTAGTGATAACTTTATTTTGCAGAGAAAGAAACACAAGGGAGCTTTTAAATGTTGGCTCTCGTTATAGTTCCAATTATTTCAATTATTTCAGATTATGCATAAGGCAATTTCCCCTTTGACAAAATGCTGGATAAAGATATCCATGGGAATCCAAATAGCAGCAGTCTTTGCACATATAGTAAATTATGTTCTTGAGGTGAGAAAAGCCATAAGTTAGGTGATGTAATATGAATTTAATTTTCTTATGGAAACACTATTAAAACAAAGGCATTAATTTCTAAACCTGTCCCAACTTTGTAAGTGACTACAAACATTTAATCAACACTTCTGCATTATTTCAAAGACAATTCTAAAAACAATAAGGCAACCAAAATAATAAAACTATGTCTACTATGATTTCTGTTTGATTTTATGATAAAAATCAAAGGTCGAAGAATAAACAACTCTTTCTTTGGATAAATGTTAAGATGTCTGTCCAACCCACAAGCCAATGACCCCTTTCTTAAGGACTTTTTACTTAAAAGATTTTATTTATTTTTAGACAAAAGGGAAGGAGGGAGAAAGAGAGGAAGAGAAACATGGATAAGCTGCCTCTCATACGTGCTCCGACCAGGGGCCGAACCCGCAACCCAGGTATGTGCCCCAACCAAGAATCCAACTGGTGACCATTAGCTTTAATAGCTGACACCCAACCAATTGAGTCACACAGGTCAGGGGTCTTAAGGACTGTCTTACTTCATATGTATGGCTTTTCAATTGCCAAGTTTGTCCTGCATAACCCAGGGCCCTAATCACATCTGATGGACATAAACCCTGACCTAATGGAATTATCTGTCTCATCATGGGACTAAGATTTTTTCTGGGGGAAAGGCTCACTTAAAAGTTTTTTGTGAAAATGTCATTGTTGCTAAGCTTTTTTTTAATAATTAAAGAATTAGAGCCCTGGCTGGTGTGGCTCATTTGGAGGGAGTGTCCTCCCATGAACTGGAAGGTTGTAAATTTATCACCAGTCAGGGAATATGCCTGGGTTGTGGGTCCGGTCTCAGCTGGGGTGCATGAAAGAAGGGGCCAACATATGTTTTCCTCTCTCTCTCCCTCCTTTCTCCTGTCTCTAGAATCAATAAGCATGTCCTTGGGTGAGGATTAAAAAAAAAGAATTAGATAAGGGGTTTCTATACCTAAAACCCAGAAGATTTCTGATTTTCCTAAGACACTAGTTCCTCAATGCCACTAGCTATCCACTGAATAAAAATTATTAATGTTTAGGCATGGATATCTTCAAGATGAAGATAATCAACATATACTTCAGCATTTTCTATCCATCTTTCCATCCCTCAAAATGTGGATTCACACCATCAAGAAGCTTCAAAGCTTTGAAATATTTAAATGGTGGCCAAACTCAAAAAGAATAAATTATTGTGCATGTAGTAAAACCATCACCTCAACTTTCAGTCTTATACATGTTATTTTACATACTAGAGGAATAAAGTAAACTAGAATCAGTGTGATGGCTTCTTGACCTGTACCTGCTACCTCCTGGCCCCAACTCTCACATGAAGTCTGGTTGCCCTCTGAACACCTCTCTCCTTCAGCTGGTACCAGTACATTCCCTTTCTTAGGGTTCAAAGAATAAGCCTTGGTCTGGCCTCCCACATTTATGAAACATTTTTATTTCAAAGTTTTTGGTATGTCAATGTATTTTAATTTGAAATACCACAGACTGAGAGAAAAGTTGCAAAAAAATTACAGTCTTTCTATATGCCCCTCACCCAGTTTCCCCCAATATTAATATCTTATATAATCACAAGACAATTTCAAAGCCAGGAAGCTAATATCTGTACAATATTTACTACATAAACTAGAGACCTTATTCAAATTTTACCAGTTTTCCCACTATCATTTTCATTTCTTGCATTTAGATCTCTAATCCACTTGAAGTTTATTGTTATGTATGCTATGAGACACAAATACAATTTTATGTTTTTCCAAATAGTGACTCAATTGTTCATAGTAGCATTCAGAATAGCCCCCCCCCAAAAAAAAGAAAAGAAAAAAAACACAAATATCCATTAACTGAGGAAGAAATGAGTAAAATGTGGTATAGCCATACAACAGAACAATATACAGCAATAAAAAAGGAGTGAAGCATTGATACATGCTACAACATGAATGAACCTTGAAAACATTATGCTAAGTAAAAGAAGCTGGTCACAAAAGACAACATTTCATCATTTTTAAAAAAATTCTAATTTCAATTCATATGTCTCTTCCACCCAGGAATTGTTTAATAAGATAATTTACAAATATCTAGATATAAGAGCCTTTCTCTTTTTTTGTTTTTGTTGGTAAACTGTGGCCTTTGGCAGTAAAAAGTGTCTTTTGTCATGTTTAATGCTCTGTGGCTTAAAAAATTTGCATTATGTCTAATATCATGATCACCACCACTTTTCTTTGTTTCCATGTACACAGTACAAACATAATTTCATGTTTGTCCATCCTTAATTTGTAGTATATCTGAATCACTGTTTCAGTGAGGTCTCTGCTATAGAGCATACACTCATGGTTTGTTTACATTGTGAGCCAAATTGTAAATCTTTTTCTTTTATTAAGTAAATTAAGCTATTTCACATTTATTGTTATGTGATATATTTAGTCATAAATATAATATTTTATAATCATGAATTTTTAAAAAATATTTCATTTATTTATTTTTAGAGAGAGGGAAGTGGGGAGAGAAAGAGGGTTGGAAACATCGATACAGGAAAGAAACATCCATCGGTTGCCTCTCGCATGTTCCCAGCTGGGAACCTGGCCCACAACCCTAGCAGGTGCCCTGATGGAAAATCAAACTGGTGACCTTTCTGTGAACTGGTGACCTTTTGGTTCACAGGCCAGCACTCAATTCACTAAGCCAACCAGCCAGGGATATAACCATGAATTTTTAAAAATACTTTCTATGTTTCTTTTCCTGTAAGATGTGAACATTGATATTTAGGAAAGTTTCTTATTTTTGTTCTAGTGGTTGCCTTTGTACTTACCCTTACAAAAATTTTTTTTTAATTTTTATCGCTTTGAGAGAAGGGAGAAAGAGAAACATGGATGAGAAAGAGAAGCATTGATTGGTTGCCTTCCCACATGTGCCTAGACTAGGGATCAAACCCGCAACCTAAGTATGTACTCTGACAAGAAATCAAAGCTGCAACCTTTCAGTTATGGGCAATACTCTAACCAACTGAGCCATAGCAGTAATTATTCACCATCTGGTTATCAAATTTTTTCTTAATTTTTTTGGGGGAGGGGCAATGTTTTCTTTATCATCCACCTATACAACGAGTTTTTTCTATTTTCATCATTCCCTATCCATTCTCCTTCTACTTTTTGGTTACAATTTTTCAACTCTGTCATAGTACACAACATTTGTGCATTAGTCTTTTACCATCATACCCATCATTGTTCTAGTCTTATATTTTCATCTATATGTATTTTAAAGGTCAGTCGAAGGGCTTTTTCTGTAAAAGACCAGATAGTATAGACTTAGGCTTTGTGAACCATATGACCTCTGTTGTAATTACTCAGGCCAGCCACAGTGCAGCCGGAAAGCAGCCACAGATAATATGGGGCGGTGTTCCAGTAAAACCTCATTTACCAAAACAGGTGAAGGCCATAGTTTGCTGGCCCCTGCTCTAGTACATTCTTTCAGAAGGGCTTAGCCATATGATTCCTTAGTGGTCAAAACTGTTGCAGTCTTGTCTGGATATCTGAAGGACAGATTGGCTGGATATAAAATCCTAGATGCATACTTCCTTTCTTAAAGCTTTAAAAAAAAAATCTTTCCCCATTATTGCCTTGATTTATAGATTTCTTAATCTGATGTTAGCCTAATTATTTTGCCTTTATAAGTTATTCGATCTTTTGGCCTAAAGTACTTGAAAATTTTATCTTTCTCTTTGAAATTCAAGAGCTTTATTATGATCTATCATAGGCTTGATTCTTCTGGGTTAATTTTCCCTAGTACCCAGTGAACCCTTCTCAATGTGTTGTAGGTTCAGATCTTTTATTTCTGGAAAGTTTTCACAAGTGTATGAACATAGGTTTTTCTCTTTTTCCTAGAATTATTTTTTAAATTACAGTTTCAAATATTAGATCTGTATCATTGTTTTTATTGTTTTTTTTTTTAATTCAGGACTTTAACAATTTTTTTAAGACTGACGTTTTCTTTCTTTGCCTATCTTTCATTCCCAATACTTTCTCTTGGACCAGAAGGGTGCTAGAATATGCCACCCCAAAATATGCCACATGAAGATTTTTGAGGGTTAAGGGCACTTGAAAAAAACAGAAAGTGAAAGAAAAACACTTTGACCTTCCTTCTTTTTCTTAAAAGCAGGATATGAAATTCTGAGGTAAAAGATGCCCTCCCTGAACCAAAAGGAAAGTAGTACACTTACTATTAAGGACAAGAAGTTGAGACCAAAAATTTTTATGTAAACAGACCTTGTAAAAATAATTCTTATCTTCCTTTAGCCTGTCCACATAATTTAGTTACTTATCTACAACTGCCTCTCTTTGTTCAACCCACTATGAAAGTATGGAGGCTCTGCCATTTCTTTAGGTCTTCTCCTACTACGAGGGCCTCACATAAAACTAACATGTGAGTTTTAATGGAAAACTACTGTTAATCAGCCTACGTCAGTTTAATTCCCAGAGCCTGGTCAAAAAACCCTAAGAAGGTGGAGGTAAAAATGCACCTCCCTGAAAAGGCCTTGTTTTACTTCTTTCTTTATGTCATTCTCACCTTCTTGGTTATTTTCCTATCTGTCTTTAAAGCTCTATTAAATTTTCATTAGAGTCTATTTTCACTTGGGCACTTTTAAATTCATTCTTCATTTCTGAGATAATTTTGTTTTTTTCTTCCATTTCTTTCCTAAGTTCAGTCAACTCCTTTTTTAAATTTATCTTGGTTTTTGTTCATTTTGCATTTCTGAATCAGAGTGATTTTTCACATCCTCAAACATGTGAATGTCCTTAATTCTGTTTGGAGTGTAAACTTAACAGTTCATTGCTGTTTTGGAGGGGAGGATTTTTCTTAATTGATGGTTATGATTTTTCTTTTTCTAATTTTCTGCAAAATTTCTTCCCTGGCTTTATTTTTTATGCATTTTTGTGATATTGGAGTGTTTATAAAATTCCTATTTTAAAATGCGCCCCTTTCTGTTAGTCTAGCAAAGTCCAGTTACTTTACAGGTTTTTCTGTCAGTGGTTTATTTTGGTGGCAGAAAGAGTCCTCTGTGTGATTCTCCTTGTCTTATCGACCTCACTTTTCTTCTTCATTGCTGAAAACAACTTTTCTTTTTGCTCTTTGTCTCCTCTGGAAGCTATACTTTGAGAAGGCTTCCCCAGGGTGTGATGCCTACCTTTTAAATCATGCTGGTCCCTTTAAATCATGTCTTTCTCTTTAAACTGGTGTACCTGGTCCTGTATGGTGTCTCCCTTTTTAAATCACATGTACTTTAAAATCCCTTCCTTATACTCTATGCTCTGATCTGCTTGGACATTTTTCTATTTAGGCTGGATTTTAAAATTTTAAAATTTAGGCTGGATTTAACCTTTCTAATGACCATTCAAAATCACTCATAGGCACCTCACTCTCTCCAGTCATCTCTCAAGTTTTTCTTGGTCTGCTTTTTTAAAAAATGATTGGAGAGAGAGAGAGGGAAGGAGTGGGGAGGGGGAGAGGGAAAGCGGGGGAGGGAGAGAGAGAGAGAGAGAAACATTGACTTGTTGTTCCATTTATTTATGCATTCATTGGTTGATTCTTGTATGTATCTTGACTGGGGATCAAACCAGCAACCTTGGAGTCTTGGGACAATGCTCTAACCAACTGAGCTACCCTGCCAAAGCTTCTTGGTCTGCCTTTGCTCACCAAAAGCCTTGCAGCAGAGTGGAGGTGGGGTAGAAGTATAAGGAATTGAGCACTGAACCTTTTGATTTTTTCTCCTTTTTACTCACAGTTGTTTTGCAGTCTTAGCATTCTCTGTCTCCATGTATGTGTACAGAATTTCATAGTTGGGAAGTTGTTTTATATTGTAGTCTTGGAGATTGATTATGACATAGTTGCCACTGTTTTTTTTGGTACCTGGAGATGTGTAGAGTATTTTTTGACACCAGGTGGTGATCCAGAGGATGGAGAAAGAGAAGGATACAAATTTTTCGATTAAAAAAATGGTCAGACAAAAGGAAAAAGCGGGGCTCTAACTAACTGCTGACAAGAATGTGGCAACATGGAGGGAGAAAGCATTCATTTTGCACATCCAGGGTCAAACTCAGGCTGTGACTTTTCTCTTTGATTCTCAAAACCTGACCAGGCATAGTTTGGGTATTTTTTTTTTTTTTTTGAGGGGTGGGGGATGGGTGAGGACACAAACAAATGGTTTACAAAACTGGTAAAAAGCATCATCTTCACAATAAAACCCTCCAAGCCTTCACCATTATAAGATGATAGTATTAATCAACTATAAGACAAAATTAAATAAACTCATATCCAGAGCAAGTTAAATTTAAATGAATTTTAAAAGTGCCCAAATACTACATAACAAGTTATGTTCTGGACACCATGACTGAGTTAAAAAAGAAACAACAGAATTAAGAAAAAAATCCAGTGAATGGTTCACCTAGTTTTACTATAATTACGCACAATTTTCTTCCCATTTTGCGTGCTTATAAAAGTGAAAAACAAAGCCACAATTCATTTACCTCCCAAAACCACTCTGTAATTGTGATCTGAACCACTGACATTGAACAAACAACTAAAAATTTGGGGATGTTTAATTCTATTATGACCCAAGGTATTTCATTTCCTCACCATGCTACCCACCCATCCTGAACAAATTTGACTCCAAAGATAGACAGTACTGATAAAATGTGATATACCAATTGCACTGATTATGAAAATGGCCACACCTTACCTTTAGTATTTACAAAGTGCTTTCAGACAGAAGGGTAGTCCTCATTCTCCTTCTACAGATGGGAGAACCAAGGTTAAGTCATAAAAAGCTAAAGATGATGCTAATAGTCCTTGCCTTGAATTCTTTAAATTATGGCAATGACAGATAAAATATAATGTAAGAAAATTCCAAACCACATATACCTCCCAAAAGAAGCTAAACATTTCCTTGGACCAGAAGCATGAAGTGGGGAGGCAGAGCTGGAGTCAGAGTCAGCCCCCAGGGTGGACAAATGTTCATGAAAGAAGACCCAAGACACTTGCTGCTGACAGCTGCCGAGGGCTGTGATGTACATTTAACTCCACAGTTACAGAAATGTGGAGAGCCAAGCTGCCTGCTGGTGCAGCGAGTGATCTGTGAGAAGCCCCAATATCCCAAACAGGTCATCATTATGGACCTGGTGCCGGTTGGGGCCCAGGGAGGTTGTGGCAGCCCTCAGAGGGAGAAAAGAGAACTCACATTGGGTGAGTTTGCAAACCAAAATTCTGACATGTGAAGAAATCAGATCCCAACTGAGACATCCACAAAAATCACCAACTACAAGATTAAGCAACTTTAGACAAAATTAAAATAATAGAACAAATGAAAAAGACTTAAAAGCAGGTATGTTTCATATCCTCAGAGAGATTTTTAAAACTTGATATCTTGGTTTCATTATATAATATAATATTTTCATATTATATCTCTATTAAAATAAAAGTCAATAATGGGGACAAGCACCAGCATTAGTACAAAGTCCAGTACTAAGGAATTTATCCTGACTGTAGATATGCATATGAGAAACATTTAAGAGACAAAGAGACTAGATTGAAAGACTCCAAAATATGTTTAACAGGAGGTTAAAAGAAGAAAATGTGGGGATAACAGAGATTTAAAATATAATAATTAACAGTTTTCCAAAACTAATTAAAGATAAGAGTCCTCAGATGGAACGGTCTCAGAGAACAGATTTTTTTTTAAATCCACACCTACACATCACTGAAAAACTATATAGTACATCAAGCACAAAGATAAAATCTTATAGACCACTCAGGAAAAAGGGATGGATTATCTTCAGAGGCATAGCAAATAATCTTACTGTCTTATCGATAGAAACAGATGACAAAAGGCAATGAGCGATAGATCTTCAGACTGTGAAGGGGCACAGAATTCTATAGCTAGCTTGCAAGACGATGAACAAAATGAAGACATTTTAGACATAGAAAGATTAAGAATTTACCATTCCCAGACCATCAATTAAAACATACGAAAGGATATGGGATTCAAGAAAAAAAAAAACAAAAAGCACAAATACTGATGTGCATATATATAATGAACGTTGAAATATTTGAACTGAATAGCTAACATCTGTTTTTAAATCAAACGAAAACAGGAGTGAATAACGCGAAAGACGTGGGGTGAGGGGAACGAACGTGCTTGATACAGTTAAAGTACGGCAAGGTTCCGGGTGTTTGGAAAAGGTGAAGGTACTGAGCCATTTTGTTTTTACTACCAAGATTTATATTTATATTTGCTATATTTAAAAATTGTAAGAGTAATTACTGAAAAAAGAAAACTGCATGCCATTGCTTCCAAGCCAGCAGACAATTTTTTTAAAGATGGAAAACTATCAAGATATCAGAGGACAAGGAAAGAAGAAAAGATAGTATGACACCCGAAACACATATACTCCCCTCCACACGCACACACAGACAGTAGACTTTATATCTGTAGAAATACTACCACTGCTTTAGAAGTCACAATAGTAAGCAGATTTAGCTCACCTATTTAAAAACACTGTGTCTTCTACGTGCAGCGCACTAATTTCTGCTGACATCATTAGAATATTTGGGGGATTTGATGCTGAAAAGCAGCTGACAGTTCAAATGGACAATGTCTCAAATGTTTACTGCCTTTACAATGATTTTCAGGCTGAAGTAAAATAATTTATGATCAGCAGGAACAGAGTCAGAAACATTGGGGCTGTGGGTAAATGTTGCTATTTACAAAGAACTACATTTGGCTCTAAAGAGACAAAGGCACTGGCACCTAAATATTACTTGGCCAATTCTTTTCTCCAATTTATTTTGTGTTCCGTTACTACAGCTTTGAATAATGCACCAGATGCCCTCTTGTATGCTACAGACTGATCAAACTGCCTCACTTTATTGAAAGCTAACCGCAGATGCTAACTGCAGGAAGCATTTGAAGCTACAGAAACACTTTCCCTGCTGCCATCGTTTCCAACTTCTAGCCTAGGAAGAAGCAACGAGCTGATTTTTAAGGGGATGCTAACCTTAGACTGGACGCTGACTTTTTTTCTCCAGGCTAACTTAATTCACAAGCTTTCACAGTACTGTGAATCCTTCAAATACTAAAACACAGAATCAGTGGATTTTTGAGCTGAAGGAATGAGAAACTTGGGATCTAGGCACGTAAGTGACTTGTACCCAGTCACAATGGTTGCAGAGCAGCCAAGACCAAAACCAGACCCACCTCCACGTTCTATGCCAGGGCTTTTCCCTACATTGTCGCATATCAGGTCTACAAGAGTGAGGACCAAAAAGGACAATACTGCTAAATTGTCTTCATTCTTGCTCCTCATAACTCCTTTTGCTTCCCCAACACCTTTTCTGTTCTAAATCTTCTCACTTTGCTGAAGTGATTAGTTACTAAGAGGGCTCATGAGAGATTCTCAGTGAAGGTTTAGAATAATTCCACCTCCCAATCCATCATTCCCTTCAAGACTGGCATCCTTCCCTCTCTGGCCAGAAAAGCTCCTGCCAACAACACAGTAGCTTCCTTCATGGGAGAAGTAAGTTCAGTTATTTCAATCTGGATAACACTGTTTCTAAAAGCAGACATACATATTTAGCCTCCTTTTCAAGAAAGCAAAAGACTCTCCACCAGGAAGCTACTTGACTGAACACAGCTATGCTCAGTGTGTGGGAAAGAACCAAGTCTTCTTGTCAATAGTTCCAGTTAAGGGGAGAGGCTCACCTTTTAGAAAATTTTCTTAGCATAACCATCTCTACAAATGAAATAAATGCAAAATGCAAAACCACTGGAAAATTCCTAAGCCACAAATGTTTCAGTGTGGACCAGTATCCAGATTCAGAAACAAAGGGTGAAACCAGAAGTGGAGAAGCTGAGGGGGATGAGAGAAGGAAGGGGGAAGCAGAGGAGTCAGGAGCTGTCCAGAGAACACTCCAAGTTTCTTCCTCTTCCTCTTGGACACACAGCTCGCTTGACACTGAAGGAGTGGCCTGGGTTTCTCAGGCAGGAAAAACCAAGGGCCAGACAGAACTCATCCCATCATTCTTGACCCTAACAAGCAGGTCATGCTAAGACTCCGTTCTCTTGGAAAGAGAAAAAAAATCTAAGTAACGTGGTAGCTTTACCTGTGCTTTTCATCAGTTAATCACTTTCAAGATGCACAAAAGAAATAAGGACCTAGTCCCTTTAATGAACAAAGTTATATTATTCAGCCTGTATGACTGACTCTGTGTGTTCAACTTTAAAAGGAACTTCATAATTTACCCAGCCCCCTCATTGTGCTGTTAAAAGAAATTGGGGCCCACAGACGTTACCTGACTAGACCAGGGTCACAAGTCCAGTTGGAGGCAGATTTAACACTAGACCTTGAGTGTCCTATGTTGAGGTGAGGGACTTGCTGTGAGAATAAGACAGTCTCTGCAGGCTGCACACCCCTGAGGAACGGAGGAAACCCAGAGACACTGGGGACACTGGGATGCTAGGTGTTCAGGCCGAAGGGCAGAAAGATGACTTACAGAGGTACCTAACACCTGAATTCTATCAAGCATCTGAGTGTGAAAGGGAGAGCTCATGATAGGGGAAAAAAAGTAAAAGAAAAAACACAAACTTCATGATGATTCAGTTTACTTCACAGTTGGGGACTATGTTAATTGCAGGTTAAAAAGGAAAAGTAAAGAGAAAAATAATTAAGCTATATGAACTACTGATAGGTGTTTGTAATAATTAAAAAATGTTTTTCTTTACACTTTGCACTTCGGTGGGAATATATTCTATTATCATCCAAGTGTTTCTTACCTTGGTTCTTGAAAACCTTTATCAGAAACATTTTGGAAGTTGACTATAATGCAGATTCCCAGTTCTGCGGAATCACTGAATCAGAATCTCTCAAGCTCTCACTCAGAAACCTGAATTTTAAACAAGCTTCCCAAGGATACTGACATTTAATAACTTGCACCCGTCACTGCAGAATTAGACAAACCTGTCTGTCCTCCACGTGCCCACTGCAGCTACAGATACTGACCGTAGGGATGGTGAGGGACCTTAGATCGCGAAGGCTGCTCAGACCTTACCAGGCCTTCCCTCCACACCACGCCCGAAGGACTGAATTGGGCTGCGTAACAGTTGGTTTAATTCTAAGATCCTGTATTTTCAAGCTAAAAGTACAAATAAGTATTGCTTTGCTAATGAAAAACAGATCACATGTTCTGTCATGAGTATATATTTCCTTTAGTCAGGGGGAGAAAAGTTAACTTACTAGGAACAAGCAAACTAAATGAAACACAGAATCATTGACTTTCTGGGCTCTCTTATTCCTGCTTTTTCTCAATAAGGCCAAAGCCAGAGCTCCCCTAGCACAATCAGTGTCCTCTACCAAGAGGCAGCGCCTCAGAGTAAAGGCCAGTGTTGGGAAGGGCTGGGAACTGTCCAATGTTGCTTCCAGGCCCAGCCCCTTGGTAAACAGAAATTTCTGAGGCACAGGCCATGAGGTGGGGAATCTGGGTGGGTTGAGCTGCCTCTTGAAAGATGTGATGTGGCAGCAACATGGGCTGGCTCTCTCCCTGGCCCCATCCTCCAGTTTCTTGAGAATATGGCAACACAGCAAAGTTCAGTATGAAAGGAGGCAAAGGAAAGGGAGTCCAGACTAGAGAGCTGTATTACACTATGGATACCTGCTTATTTCACCAAACCACCGAACGCCTTGCTGGGCAAAAAGAAAGGAAAAATGCAACATCCTTTCATACCCAAATTGCTGAAGCAAGTCTCAGAAACCTGTTTTGAGGAGAATGAAAACAGAGCAGCAATCACTACCTTTGAGATTGGATTCCCCATTATGAGCAACATTCAACTCCTGATTATCTCTGCCCATGAGGGAAGAAAGGAGATCGACACGCCTCAGGGACCCAGGGTGTCAACACGACTCCCTTCTTCATTTTCTGGAATGCGCACATAGATCACCATGAGAGCTGTGGAAGTTCTAGCAGTGCCTGCCATCTCCTGCAGGTCTGCCCGCCTCCTGGTCACATCTGCAGCAACCTTGGACATCGGGAATGGCTTACAGCCTCCTTCCCCATCCACTCTCGCCTAAACAGCAGGACCGTTATAGATAGTCTCGAAGTGCCTTTGACAGTCTCAGCAAAGACTGTCTTCATGCAAAATGTTATGCCCTGACTAGTGTGGCTCAGTGGGTTGAGCGTCATCCTGCCAACCGAAAGGTCATCGGTTTGATTCCGGGTCAGGGTGCAAGCCTGGGCTGTGGGCCAGGACCCTCGTTGGGGGAATGCCAGAGGTGACTGATTAATGTTTCTCCCACATACTGATGTTTCTCTCTCCCTCTTTCTTCCCCCACTTCCCCTCTCTCCATAAATCAATCAGTTGATCTTTAGAAACAGAAGAAAGAACAAAACACTGCCAGTAACTGAGTTCCAACATCTCCAACATGACCAATTTTATACCAAAATATATCCCTGTGTATGTGTATATATAAAAAGTATACATAAAAAACACTAACAAGAATTACTCTAAAATTTCAATATTTATTTTATTCCTACTGATTTTAATGTTCTTTATAATTTTCTGTATTTCCCCACATTTTATCATGTGACTATCTTCTTATAATCATTTTATAAAATGTTACTTTAAAAAATGATTATGACTATAATTTAACTACAAATGAACATTCATATAATCTCCATTTATGCAGTGCAATGTCTAAAAGTGGGATGAAAAAAATGGTGGAGAGATAGAAACTTCACTTTCTCTTCTTTGGAGTCCCTTTGTTACTACAGACCTGGGAAGTTCCCAGGCCTCTGCCTACTGATTTCTGGGAGGCCCCTGTGGGTTACATTTTTATAAGCTTAAACCACAACTTAGTACTTCTATACGATCAAGGCTTTTCCCCTGAGATGCTAACAAATGGCCAAATGATTAAACCAAATTTTCATGTGTTATTATCTTCCTCTCTTTTGATACATATATTAACAAGTCATAAAAAAAGTAGCTGAATGGGAGGATTATTTATAAAATTAATCATTTTTGAAAAATTGAGAAGTTGAATATATGGCTTTTACTGCCTCAGGCTTCCCCACTGAATAGTGTATGATTTCAAATCCATCTAGAGCTGAGGAGCTATCCCTGACCAATTCTATTATGGTAATAGATAAGCTCTATAAAACTTTGTTTTTCCTTTTCTACCAATACTTTCAACCATATTATTCAACCACACAGCATATATATAAAACTGTAATCTGATGAAGGTCAGCTTATCTGCCAGAATCTACAAAGCTGGAGAATGTTACACTGTTCTGTTGGTTGAAGGTATTGGTTCTCTAAAGGATGATATTAATAAAATAGGTACTGTTGTTGCCTTATGGTAAAAATAATATGCGTAAGACCCAGGACTGTTAAATAGGGTTGTTTGGTACTTTCTTTGCTGTAACTGTCCTGAGATGGAACAAACAACAGGCTTACAACCAGAAGAGCAGGCTGGAAACACAGCCCTGCATTTTGGTAGTTGTATGAACTTGCCTACAATACATACTTTCCACACTTTTAAAGCAGAGGGTGTTGTGAAGATTTAAAAGAAAATACAATGTCTATGAAAACATTTTAAATTATGATAAAATGTAGCAATCTACCTGTGGCAAAGAAGCAGCTTTGATTCTGTGGCTCTGTGCCATTGAAAAGCCCATCCACACAATCTGGATGGCCTGGAGCAGCTGCATGGAGGAGAGTTAATGAGGGAAGGTGTGGGAGCAAACGCAAAAGGTCTCCTCAGCTCAGGACTCAAGGCTGTGGAAACTCTTTATCTCTTAGTTAAATATAAGTTTCCAAGGAAGACTCCTCTTGGGAATTCTCAGTGGGAGTCAAGCCCTACATTAGGATACAGAGTTTAGCCAGGTGGCTCAATCTATTAATGGAACGCTTCGCCATATTACTATACTGTGTTTAGAGTGGACAAGACCCAAATGAAATAGAACTGGAAGCAGGTGCAGACTGGAAACGCAATGCTCAGCCAGGGAGGGGCCTGCTGGACCTCTCACATGACTCATTGTGGACTAAGAAATAGCCAAGGCAGATCTTGTTCCTGTTGTGCCATTTTGACCAAGGTGGCCCCGACCACAAAGAGAATTGTCTAGTACAGGGGCCTGCTGGACCTCTCACATGACTCATTGTGGACTAAGAAATAGCCAAGGCAGATCTTGTTCCTGTTGTGCCATTTTGACCAAGGTGGCCCCGACCACAAAGAGAATTGTCTAGTCACTTAAATAAATAAATGAATAGATAGATAGATAGAAAGATAAATAAATCCCCCCCTGCTTTACAATCACCAGTTTAATCTGCAGCACTACTTCTGCTGCAGACAAACAGGACCGCCACGACTGCAGTGAGTACTCTGCCTTTTCATCCAAATCCTTCACCATTGGACAGAATAGTGTCTCCCCATCTGTTGCGGACCGTTCAGCCTGGTTTCAGGAGTTGTAACCCTCACCCCATGGTGGGCTGTGTAAGAGCCAAGGGACCCACTTCATCTGGGTCTGTTCGTGACCTACTAAGGAGACAAAGCTTATCTCCCTGGCAGGAGCACTGCTTCTGCCTCACCCATCTCTGGCCCCAGTGCCTGGTTGGTAGTCAATGAGGGGTAAGACTCCTCACGGAAGGGGCAACCTAAGCCAGACACGACCACTTGGGAGGCCCTCATGGAAGGACTTGGGGGGCTGCAGCAAAGAGAGGGTGATGGACCCTCGCCCTCCCGGCTATTCTGACGTAGCCCGAGTCCTCATTTCCATCTGGGAGATGTCTCCTGCTTCCTAATCGGCTTAAAGCCTGAAACTGTGGGGGTGAGCGGTGCAGCCCTGTCCTGGCCAGAACAGCTCCTTGGGTGATTGGCATAAGAAAGAATTCCTAAAGCCCTGTGAAACCTACTTTGCTAAGAGTGCTCTTCCTGAGGTGACAAGTGCCCCAGGAGGAAATGAGCATGTATCCCAAAGTCTGGCAAACCCCCTTCCTGACAAACACTGGCTCCGATTAAGCCCTCAGATTTCTTTGACATGGTAAACCTGTATTCCTGTGTGTTTGAACCCAACAAAAGCCCAGTGAGGAAGCGGCTCTGCGTCATTCTCCTCTGAGAGTTTGTCCACCTCTCCTGCCCAAGCAGATCATGTCTTGGTAGTTTTATTTTCATCCGTGATGGAGGGATGGGGCTCTGCGGGTGGAGCCCCCCACATCTGGTGCCAAGGACAAGGGCCCCCACACCCATCTGTGTTCTCAGAGCATTAATTCCATTAAATGTCCCTAGAAAAAGCCTTCCTATTATCAAGGACAATTGGGAAAGAATATTTATTATATTCTTCAACTAGGAAGGTCACATTGCTCCTTACACACATATGAAAGGCCCTGAAAAGTCCTGCAGGTTGAGAAAATCTAACTTAGTTTAACTAAACTTATTTTAAAAGGCAACTTTACCTGGAGGTTAAGAATAGGGCATTCTAGAACCAGGCTTTGCACCTTGTGCCCCTCCATTCACTGGTTGTGTGAGCACAGGCAAGTTACTCTCTCTGGCTCCTTTCTGCACCAGTGAAATGGGAATAATAGTATACCTTCCTCACGGTATTTTTTTCATGAAAATGAAATGAGCTAACAAGTGCAAATCATTGACAACAGTGCCTGGTAACAGAAAGCACTGAACAAATATTAGCCTTTATAATTTGCATTATCAATACATAATGATTAAATACTAGTTGTCTTCCATAACACCTATTTATAACCTAAGGAACTTGCGTCCCATGGAATACAGAAGTGCTAATGTAGAAAAAAATTTCCTTTATACTGAAAAGAAGTCAGCATCCTGTGTAACACAAAAAGCGTAGCACAGGAATCAAAGTTACAGTCTCCAATATCAGCTTGCCCTTCCAAGGGTCCCTTCCTTATCTAGAACACTGAGGTCATTAGACTAACTGGTCTTTCTAGCTACAGTAGTCTAGGATTCTAAGGAAAAGGAACAGCAATTAAAACCAGCAGTCCTGCCCATACTGGTTCCAACCAAGTTACTCTTAAGGCTCTGCATTCTAGACACCATCCATATTTAAAGTTGCTATTGCCAGCTTTCAGTTAAGAAGCTGGTTGTCACCCAGCAAGATGAATATGGAAATGGCCTTCTGCCACCTCACTCCAGGGTTCTGAAGCACTCAGAGTGGAATTAGACTGGCAGCAGTCAGGACAGCAGCAGGCTGCATGCACCCCCATTCCAGGATCTCTAATTCCCCTCCTTGATTTCTGGCACCAAAGCTCGGACATCATTCCTGTTTCCCCTTCTGTGATCTCCAGTGCCCAGAAGGAGCCCGGTCCTGCATACTAGTCACCCTGCTTATGTTGACTCTTGCCAGCTCTTTATAAAGTCTGAAGTCTTCTTCCGGTCTTTCTCATTTATACCAAGCCCCAGGCTCTAATTACAATGCAAATACTCATCTGTGCTCAAATCCTGTCCACATCTCTCAAATCTGAACCTTACCTGTTGAGCCCACCTTGTCTCAGCAGAGAAAAGCTCTGCTTCTGCCCTCGAATGTTCATGCCTCTTTTTCTCCATAGCTCAGTTTTTGGAATAATTCCCATTCTCTAGAATGTCAAATGACCATGTCAATTTGCATTCTATTTGTGTGTCCATCCACCCACCCATCTATAGCCAGTCATCTCATATTTATTAAGTGCTTCCTACTTCCAAGTTCTGTCGATATAATATTGAACAAAAGCATACATTCTCCCTCTTTTCATTTAACACACATTGCAGTAGAGAAAAAAAGGACAAATAAATGAACAAGGTGGTTTTAAACAGTGAAAAGTGCTATGAAGAAAATGAGATTATAGAATATGCTGATGGGGAGTGGGGAACTTGATGAGGAGGGTCAGGTTAGGTCTCTTAGGGGAGGGGACCCCTGAGCTGAGACCTAAAAGAAAAGATGGACCCAGACATGCAAAGATCTGGCCCAGAATATTTCTTGGTAGCAAAGAAAACAGCCAGTGCACAGTCTCTGTGGCCAGAACCAGCTTGTTGTGATAGGCAACAGGAAACAAGGCCAGTGTGGCTGGAACAGAGTGTGAGGGAGAAAGCAGGAGAGGAGGCCAAGAGGTGAGGCAGGGCCAGATGTTGCAGGGCTTGGTTGGCCAGGTTAAGATGCTTGGATGTTATTCTCACTGCAATAAAGTCATGGAATAATTTTAAGCAGAGAGCAACATGGTAAGTTCATCCTTCTTCCTGGGGCTGCAACAACAGCTACAGTAGGTGTCTAGCAAGTACATCAGTGATTCTCAACCAAATCCTACATTCTGCTTGCTCACAATCACACCAGGGATATTAAGGTACTGTAACAGAGTACAAGTTAAAATTGTAACAAATCCACCCAAAGATGTCCCTATTCACCTGAGGGAAATTTTATACTGTAATTTAAGAAGTTAGAATTTCATACATGTTGATAGCTCCAATTAATAAGATAAACTTCTCCTTTTGGGATTTGGCAGTGATAATGGCTCAAGCAGGAGTGCTGTTTGAATCCTCAGAGACTGAAAATCACATTTTTAAAAGAAGATTGCTCACAGTAACTTACTTGGCCTGGATTACAACAGAACTGGAAATGTAAGGGTGGTTCTCTAACAAATGTTATTCCATTATTTTACAGCTCTTGCCAATACAGCACTTGAAAAAACTGCATTCAAGTGAGTCCCCAATTGAAAAAGTAAATCCCAAGTACAGGCAGATGAGCAGCCCCATTCTTTGCTACTGTAATAAATGATTAAGGAGGCGTTAAAGATGAAGAAGCAGAGCATCTCTTTCTAATCTGACAGACAACCTCCCCTTTTCATTAATCCTTTATTTCGGAGTGAAGGCCTGCATTGGGAAGCTGACTCCTGGTATATTCATAATAAGAATGCATCTTTCCAGGGCTAGCCACAGGGAAAAATCTCTTAGGCAGACACTGTTCATGAAATTGTGACAAGTGCTCTGTACCTTTGAAGTTGGAAAAGTGCATGTGCTCCTGACGATAACATTCAGCAAATGGACTGAGACCAGAGGCAGCACAACCACTAACAGAGAGGGTCATTCGGTAATTAACATCCTGGCAGCTCTCAAAGCTCCTGTGAATAAAGGTGCTAGGAGAGAACGCCAATGCCACCAAGCACAGGCCAGGCCGTCAGGCCTGTGTTTACAGAGCCCGAGCTGAGACCCTTGAAGGGTGCGGAACCACCTGCCAGTCTCATGGAGAAGAAACCCAGACTGGGCCTTCTCTCAAATCCCCCACACCCAGTTCAGATTACACTTCACCTTTAATCACTTGAAGACTGGCATTGAGGCTACTTTCTAATATAATTATTCTCAATTGATATTACACATGGATAATTGTCTCATCTTCCTGAACATGTTGTGTAAAATCCTTGAATTCGGATTCATCTCTCTTGCTCCCCACTCACCCATCACATGAAAATTTTACCCAGGACATGAGGAAGTGAAATAACAAATAATCGTCTACCAGCCTCACTCCCCAAAGGTAACCACTGTTAAGTTTCTTATCTCCCTCCATAAAAGTTTGTGGATACATACAAACTTATATGTTATCCAGTGTTCGATCCAAAGAGCAAAACTTAAAAGAAATTAGGATTGTTAGAATTTTAAATCATTTCTGGTTCAGGGCAGTATTACAAAGAAACAAAGTAATTATAAATTACTACAGAATAAGGGGTGCCACTGACACTGCCTGCCCCCCAAGACTTCAGCAAGTCCTGCGTTCAGGTGGCAGATGCAGTTGCCCAGGCATAAGCCTGGTGAGTCCAGCTCTGTCTCTAACACACTGGATGGTGCCTGGCCAGCTCACTCCATCTCTCTGGGTCTCCGTTTCCTCTCCTACAAAACGATAAGGTATTCTCTAAGGTTCCTTGAGTCCAGGATTAAAGTTGATAATTGAGTTACGAATGATAAACACAAACAGGTACACCACGACCAATGAAGTCTGGACTTTCATCAGGAGGAAAATCACAGAGATAATCAATGTGACAAATTACCATGAGAATATGGATGCAAATTACATTGGAGCAGTTGTTTTTTAAATCAATTTACTGAGCTATAATACATAGGAAAATCCATACCTTGTTTTAACAGAGAGGTTCACCAAACAATGTATGCTGATCCTGAAGTTATCTTAGGATACATCAGCAACCCTTCAGAAGCAGAACCAACCCACGTTGACTTACTTCTCAAGAAGGCGTGTGTGGCCTTCTCACCAGCCTCAGAAGGTTTGTGAATATTTTTCTGTTTTCAAGAGTCATAGATGTATTCAATCACACTCAGTAGCTATTGGGTCACAACTTAGGTGATTAATTAACATAGTAATTCTCATTTGCCTCCTCAGTGACAGTCAGCTCTCTGCCAGGGAGCGAGCAGTCTTGCTGGTCAGTCTGTATTTGCTGTTCTGTTTGTCCTGCTCTATTCTGACCTTGTTGTTTACCAGGAGCACCGATAAATATTCAGGACAGTGGGAAAGTGACGAGGGAGGGGCCAGGGAGAGAGGAAACAGGTGCTGAGAGTGGGTAGGCCACTATCACCGCAAGCTGAAAATCCTTGTTCTAGGGCAAATCTGGGGAAAAGGAAGTGGCATTCACAGTGTCTCTGCCAAATGTTTTTGCCTTTTCTCTCAGAGGCAGAAAAGATGGAGATTAAGAGAACAAACCCTGGAGTTAGATATGGATTCTGTCACTACTAGACAATTATCTAGTCCATTTTGAGCCACTCTTTGTTCCTTTATTCAAAAAGAGATAGACAAGACAGTACATGCATTATGCTTGTTATCATTTTATGTGAAAATGTGGGTTTCCAAGGACTACCTCCTGTGAAAGTCAGGCTCCTTAGAAAACAATTACAAGTAAAACCGAGATATCACACCCTGGTAAAGGAGCAATTCCTTACCTGAAAGGAATTCATGGAGCGGAGGGAGGGAGGCAGCGTGGCGGTATTCCTTGATAGTAACAACAACAGCTCCAGGCAGGTTGCAGAGGGCAGGGTTAAAGAGTGGACGCTGATGTCACTTTCCCAGGAGCCGGCAAGCCTGAAACACATAGATACGTGCAATGTCATCATTGCATCTGGTCATAATTATTTCGAAGGTCTGATGTAGAAGAAAACTTCCATTTGTGAGAGAAAAAAGTAATGAACAAAAAAAGAGAAATAAAATGGTTATGTTATAAGTTCACAGAGTAAAGGTCCAAGACATTTTATAGTGTTTTTGGTATAAAACAGATGGATTAGGCAGGTTTTTTTTTTTTTCAGGTCAACATTCTATACTCAGTTTAAGAGTCATGAAACGCAGTCTTACTGGTGAGGGAGCAATGTGGAGCTGGGGAGAACAACAGCTGACGCGGCGATGCGTCCTGTGTTCTGTGCTCTGCTCTGCACGTGTACCTTGATCAACCTCACATGGAGGAAATGGAGCTACATTGTCATCCCCATCCCACACATGTGGAGCTTGTTTCTAAGCCGGATATGCCCTGTGGAACATCCAGTTCAGTGATTTCCAGACTTTTAAAAAGTGATTGAATCCCTTTACCAAAAATCTCGTAAAAGCTTGTATTATTAGTAACACAAATAAAAGCAAAGCTGCTGTCAGAAGGGGAAGGGTTGGCAGGAGGTTCCGTTCATCTCTCAGAGTCAGTCACGGAGCAGCTGTATTTGAAAACCCCTTCATCTGAGGGACGAGGAAACTGCGGGCTACAAGGGGAAAGGGGCCTGCCTGAGATGAGGTGGATGTTTGGAAAATTATATGGCTGGGTCTGATCCTGATTCCTTGACTTCCCCCCGGTGCTTAAAGAAGAGGGAAAAATCAGGAAATTCTTACAAGAAAACATAATAATAGCACGAATTTTATGCTATCAACTCTTCCATTTCCAGTACTTGAGTATTTCCTGCCTGTATGTTCACCCAAGTGTCTCACCACTGTCCTGAGTTTTAAGGAGAAGTGCACATGTGTATTTGCCTTTCTATAAACTTCTCTCTTAAAAGTGACTTTTAATCAAGTCAGTGGTGAATTCTGAAAGTTTAGGGAGTGTCAGTGGTTGAGAACACAATGGATTCTAACCCTTTATATGGCAAGTCACAGCATATCATTTAGTTGTGTTCAGCGGGTTACTGATTAAGCTGATACATTTCTGATGCTGGGTTCAGAGTTAACTCTTCTTTGAAGCATTTGTCTTCTAGTTGGACTGGAATAGGGCACTGTCCACCTTTCTAAAAAATGGTCTGTTTTAGCAAGCATACTTTTTGTATCTTTTCAGTGTTTTACAAAAATCACTTTAAATTGATCAGCTGTTACTTTCTGCTTTTACTATTTATATCAACGTAACATTCTCGATGTTTCTCTAGAATGGAAATAAAAATCTCGCCACCTCGGGTAAAAGTCAAATGTAGTACCAGCGCAGTGGCTCCAGGCTCATTCGCCCAGCACCTTCCTGGGCCCCCGTCCCCCGCAAACCACAGCTACTTTCCATTCTCTGATCTGTGCTACGCACCGCACGCCCTACGATTTGTCACATCATTGTCTGAGCCTGGAAGGCTGTTAGCCTTCCCAGCTAACTTCTGTTCATCCTACAAGACCCACTTAATTATCATTTCTTTGGAGTCATCTTCCTGTTTCCCTCATAAGAATTAACCACTTGCTAACTACCATACTTGGGTCCCTTACAACACTTACCACCACCCTGCTTGTGTTCCTATTTGAGCTGTGTCTACATCTCTGACTCATCCGAGATCAGACTCGAGCTACCATAACGTGTGGATTCCTCTAACTTGGCAGTCTAATGTGGAAATAAAAATTAGATGACTGTTGTTCTTCCTCAGACACACCCAGGATTTAACCTGTTACTGGCTAAAAGAAATACCAATTTTTCACTTATACTTGTATGTTCAATAAGCAATTTAAGTTTTCAGAATTTATATTCTCTACCCCACAACCCACAACAGGGATCATTAAAGCTATTTTCATTCTGATGTTTTCTTTTGTAA
Source organism: Glossophaga mutica (assembly GCA_039655065.1). Classification (NCBI taxonomy): domain Eukaryota; kingdom Metazoa; phylum Chordata; class Mammalia; order Chiroptera; family Phyllostomidae; genus Glossophaga; species Glossophaga mutica. The sequence goes on from CM077306.1 coordinate 149,570,850, forward strand.
GTGCATGGAAAAGGTTTTTGCTTTCTCTGAATTGGATCACTTGCAGCAAAGGTCACATGACACTGCCCTGGCTTGTGAACTCATCTGCGAATACTCAACATTCCTTCAGTAAGCATGTCCCAAGACTGAAGTGATCAGAGCAACCTGGACAGGGGCTTGCTACAGCTCATAATTAAGGATTCTGCCAGCACAGAGATCATCTTCGAGGCAGCACCACTTTTTCATCATTTTCTATTCCTCTTGTGGCAGTCATATATTTATAAGTAAAAAAGGAAACAGTGAATTATACAAATAAATATTTTTAGAACAGAGGTTTTTTTCTCTGGCTGGTGTGGCTCAGTGGATTGAGTGCCGGTCTGTGAACCAAAGAGTCACCGGTTTGATTCCCAGTCAGGCGCATACCTGGATTGTGGGCCAAGCCCATGGTAGGGGGCATGGTAGGGGGCACTCAAGAGGCAAACACACACTGATGTTTCTCTCCCTTTCTTTCTCTCTCCCTTCCCTTCTCTAAAAAAAGTAAATAAAATCTTAGAAAAAAAGAACAGAGGTATTTTAATTTATTAAGGCTGTAACATGCTCTTCATAATGTATGCTTAAATTTTGTAAGTCTTAGGTTTCTTCTATTGTTTACCCTCTGCCTAACATGTTCAGGCAATGGGCCAGGTACTTTATTTATAACCATTGTCTCTAAAAAGATAGTAGCCCTAAATGGCAGGCATTATTCACCACACTTTAAGGATGAGGAAACCAAAGTTCAGAGAGGTGAAGTGATTGTCCAACATCGCACAACTAACAGGTGATGGAACCAGGATTCACTCAACTGAGCCCCAGTGCAAAGCCTGTTCTCTGCCCGCTCACCACGCTGATCGCTGAGGACCACATGTCATCCTCCTGTGCAAGCAACCCACAAGTAACTGAATCCACTAATGCTGGCTTCTTCTGTATGTTAGCTCTTTAGTTTGAAAAGTATTTTAATACTTAAGAGTATTTACATTTCTCTGCAAGAGGTAGTTTTATTCTTAGGCAGCTACTTTATTATATATATTCTAAAACTTGAACAAGAAAGGTAGTAAAGATAAACATAGGAAGATACCCATATGTCATGATAAGCAAAACAGTTATATAATGAGAAAAAAAAAAGGTTAGAAGGCAATACAAAAATATAAATGGTTATTTCTATTAGAGGGAAATAATAACCTGTTTTATACATTTTCTTCTATATTCTTGCTTATTTTCCAAGTATTATTTTTATAATCAGAAATAAATTAATGTTATGATGTAGATGAAACTCCTGGCATAGACAAAGAAATGTTTAAGTGTTAATTAAAGGTGTCAGTAGGCTGCTAACTGGCTATGATATGATGTATCAAAAGGGACATGCAAAGCTATCATTTAGAGTGGAAGGGCAGATTTCCAGATAAGATCAAGTTAAAGGAGATCATCATCACCAAGCCCTTATTATATGAAATTTTAAAGGGACTTATCTAAGAAAAAGAAGATTAAAAACTATGAACAGTATAATGACAACAAACTCACAACTATCAACAACAGAACATAAAAAACAAAAACTAAGCAAACTAGAACAGGAACAGAATCACAGAAATGAAGATCACATGGAAGGTTATTGTGGGGAAGGGAAAGGGAGAATGTGATGGGGGCAGGTACAGGGAAGCATAACTGGTAGGCATAAAATAGACAGGGGGAGGTTAAGAACAGTACAGGAAACAGAGAAGCCGAAGAACTTACATGTGCAAACCCCTGCACATGTAGTGAGGTGGTGGGGGGAATGCTGGAGGGTGGGGGGTGGTGCAGGACAGAGGGAGGATAAAGGGGAGGAAAAAAATTGGAACAACTGTAATAGCATAGTCAATAAAATATACTTAAAAAAAGGACACACAAAATAGAAATTAAACTACACTAGCACTGCCTTGTCACTCACCATCAAGTGCTCTCTAACAAGCATTCTTGGACAGGCCTAGTTTCCTCGTAAGATCCTGAAGCTCACACACAACATATTCAATGTATCAAACCACTCAAACTTATACAAAGGATATTCATCACACTAATAATAACCATAGTTACAAAGAAAAGACGAAGTACTTAAACACGTTAGTTATTCATGTCTTTATGTAATTACAAACATTAATTAGTATGGTATGTAAATCTGACACTGGTATTTTAAATCTAATCCTTAATTTAACAATTTCCATCCCTACTGAAGCTCAGAAAGGTGAAGAATGCTGTCCTGATTACACAGTTAGTAAGGGATGGGAAAGCAACTCAAGCATGACCCCCTTCCAAATCTCATGTTCTCTACTACACATAAACAAGGCAAAAGCATACTACATGTTTTTGAACCAATTCTACCCAATAAAATTGAAAAATATAAAGGCAAATAATGAGGTAAATTTTAGATATTTTAGAACATCCCATTTTTTAATAATTTTAACAACCTTATTTTTGAAATTAGACAACCCAGCTGTACCAGATATGGCTCAAGTTCCCAATATGCATGTTGTACTTTTCCCACAGTATATTTTTCATCAGCCCCAGGACTTATTCAGTACGAACTTCTGTTAATGATAAAAACATGTTAAAAACATAGGATTACAATAATCCAGAATTTGGATTATTTCTGATATGTTCTGCAAAAACATCACAGGTTATCAGTAATCCGCCACTATGAAATCAACATGAGAGGCACTTAAAAAAGGAACAATGAACTAAACATCAATTGAAACCTATTTCTGTGACTTTTAAAGTACTGGGAGAGTAAAAGCTCTCCTAGGAGACCAGGGCTGTCAGCCAGGTGACCTTAGTCTAAGAAACCAAAATGCAAGCAGAGGACACACCATCCTTATTTCTAAACTTTTGCCTTGACACAAAATCCCCCTGAGAAGCAACTATGGCTTATCTATTTTTAAACAGGCAAAGAGTAGGGGGAAAAGTCACTTTCATCACTTCTAACAAAAATGGTGAAATTGAGAATGAATCAACCACCAATCGATAGCAAGAAAGAACTTGAGAAAATGCGAAAGCAATACAGTCTTCTTGGAAACACAGACATTGTTTAATGTAGTAGGTGAAACTAATCAGTAGAGATGACATAACAACTCTACCAAAAGTTAAAATATTCCAAATGAGTTCAACAGAATTGTACAGAGAAGAAAAAATAATATGGCATAGGAAAGCTGAAGATAAAAATATTTAAATTTCATGTTCTCATAGTTTAGTAGTGGATTTGGACTCTTCAATCCTAGAAAGCAAAGAACCTATTAATGATGTTAAAATACAACAGTGTTTATACTTGTGGATTTTTAAAATTCAATTTCAAAGCTATCACACAGACCCATCAATTTATGCTCTTCTCTTCCCACAAAATCACGCAAACCAAGAGATTCAAATCCCCGTGTTCACTTTAACAACATTTGTTGAATTGCCCAGGCCATCAAGGGTATGTATATCCGAAAAGTCACCAAGTATCTGAAGGATGTCACTTCACAGAAGCAACGTGTACCACTCTGTCCTTACAATGGTGAAGTTGGTAGACATGCCCAGGGCAAACAGTAGGGCTGGATGCAGGGTTGGTGGTCCAAAAAGAGTACTGAGTTTTTGCTGCACATGCTTAACAATGCAGAAAGTAATGCTGAACTTAAGGGTTTAGATGTAGGTTCTCTGGTCACCAAGCACATACAGGTGAACAAAGCTCCTAAGATGTGGTATTAGAACTTACAGAGTTCATGGGCGGATTATTCCATATTTGAGCTCTCCCTGCCACAATGGGATGATCCTTACTGAGAAAGAGCAGACTGTTCCTAAATCAGAAGAGGAGGTTGCACAGAAGAAAAAGATATCCCAAAAGAAATTGAAGACCCAAAAACTTGTGGCCCAGGAGTAAATTCAGCATAAAATGAATACTAATTTACTACTGTACAAGAACAACAATTAAAATAAAAAAGCATTTGGGAAAAAAAAAGTTAATAAAATATATAAGTTCTCAAAATACCAAAGCAGGCAAATGACCACAACTTGGTGCTATGATCATTAAAAAAATACAACTATTTAAAAGCATTATTTGGATGAGGATTCAAAATTTTAAAAATTCTTATGAAATGTCAACATAAAATTCTGAAACAACTAAATGTACTGCTATATCTATTATGATAAACCATATTAACTCCATATATTAAAATATTTTTGAAGTACTAATCCATGAAAATAGAACCTGAAAAACATACATAACAATGCTTATTAGCATTTCAAGATAAGTTTCATTAAATAATGAACAGCATTTCTTTGAAATTACAGTATTTCCTACGAATATTGAATATTGTAGAAAACATTTGAGCTTTTTTTTTTTTAAGACCTTATCTATTTATTTTTAGAGAGAGGGGAAGGGAACGAGAAAGAGAGGGAGAGAAACATCAGTGTGTAGCTGCCTCTCATGTGCCCCACTGGGGTCCTGGCCTGCAATCCAGGCATGTGCCCTGACTGGGAATTGAACCTGTGACACTTTGGTTCTCAGACCAGTGTTCAATCCACTGAGCCACACCAGCCAGGGCACATTTGAGCTTTTTAATCACAATGTCAAAATTGTTCTTCAATTCTCTGAGTTAATGAGCTCTTGAGAGAAGAAATTTAGGTACACAATTCCTGAAAGCTGGCTTTCAAACTTTGCCCATAGATTTGTAAACTTGTAAAGACAAGATATCTCTCTCTCTGAGGTAATGGGGAAAATCAGTCTGCTTTAAGGACGATATCAACAAGGCAATCTCAAAATTAAATGTATTAACTCATGCTAAAAAATAATAAAAGATTTTGTTTTTTTATAAATGACTTTATTATAGCAAGGTAGCAGCTGTTGAGAACAAAGGAATTATCGTAACTGACCACACTTCCATTAAAGGAAAGAACTGAGCCTATGAACACACCTGCTGGCAACTTCACAACAAGAAGTGGCCTCATCAGAAAGGTCATGGTTAGAGCAACAAGTATAAAGGACACATGGACAAAAACTATGGGAGGTGGAAATGGGAGGAAGGTGGGGAGGGCTGGGGCGGTGGGCTGAGGGCGGGGTAAAAGACAGAAAACTGTACAATATCAACAATTAAAAAATACTGATTAAAAAATAATAAAAAAAAATTTTTTTTAAAAAAAGAAAGGTCGTGGTTAGAAGTCCATCTGAAGAAGGCAGCGATACCTTCAGATTTTTTAACTTTTTGTTGCAGAAAATTTCAAATACACCTAAGTATATTTGAAAGAAAATAAATTTTAAAACTTATCTTGTACCATATTCAAAATTAAATCCAAGATGTATTAAAGGCATAAATATAAAAATAAATCAATAAAAAAAATCTTTCCAGAAAAATTTAAGAAATTGCAACAATCCCATAAGCCCATAAGGGTTTTTATGGTTTTTAAAACCGTATTATTAAAAAACAAACAAAAATCTTTACAAATCACAGGCCAAAGGCCAAAAAACCTCTATGATAAAACACACAGATATTTATAAAAGGAGGACAAAGAACAAAATTTTTTTTTTAAAAAAAGGCTTCCAAATAGTGCTTTTTAAACCATTTTAAGGTCATAGGTCAATGACAAGGTGATTAAAACTATGCACTCTCTCTCCACTGAAGCATTCATTTATACAAAGAAAATTCTGCACATAATTTTGAATGTTCCTTAGACCACCCGTGGCCCGAGAGCATTCATGCCCTCACTGTCTGACTTCTTTCACTTAGCACATTTTCAAGATTCATGGACTCCGAGTAAGAACCATTCATCATTGCTTTTGGCTAAAATCTGATCTTTAACTTATCACTTTTGATAAAATAATAGAGTTCCATTTTATACTCATTACATATCACAATATTTGTGTTAGCATATTAATAATGCAACATAACTATTTAGGAAAAATTTTCAAAGTGCTTTTAAAGAGAAAGCCTCCAGGCTCCCATTTTTCACCACATTCCATTACCATAGGAAATCAGTTGAAAAGGAGGCTGAGAAATGTAATTCCAATCTCTTAATCATTTTCCTAACTGGATGTCAGCATGAGAAGGTTCAGATGTAATAAATTAGACTCACTGTGCTAACATTCTTAACAGGAAGCCTTACACTGGGCATCACTGGATCCCCTGTCCCATGAGAGGGGCCAACTCAGCCGGCACGTTCGTTAATCAACACTACCCACTCTGCCCCAGAGCTTAAGTCCTTTGCCAATGTGGATGTAAACGTTTCTGATGCATTAAGAACAAAGCAAGGGTTTGAGACTTTTTCTTCTTCCATTATTTCCTAGGACTGTTATAACAAATAGGTTTTCTTCATTCTCCAGTACAAACTGATTGTCAGTGACTGTGGTGAGATATACAGAGAAACCATGTTTGGTCTCAGCAGAGAAGAGAGAGATGACCTGCTAGAGCACCACCAGTCTGCGGCTTCAGAAGGGGGTGTATCCTAGTGGCCTGCACCATATCCAACCCTCCCCTTCCTTGCCTCTGTAGAATACTATTGTCTCCAGTATCCCTGGCTTTTATTACATTTTCAGATGGCTTTCTCCTAGAAATCCATACACCCTTTCTTCACAAGACTGCAGCTGGCAATGGTGTAACTCTTTCAGATGAATTTGGCCTGACCCATGTTGGTATCTGAGATAGTAGTAACTGAACTGCATAACCCTAAGTCACAAGTGGCTCTCTCTGATCCATTAGAAGACAAATCCCAATCGCTAAAAGTTATGTCTCTCCATGAGAAGAGATAAGAACCCAAATACCAGGATCACTAACCTACTCATGTTCTTTGTGCAGGCATCCTTGATTTTAATTTTTTAATTTAGGGAGTGAGGGAGAGATCAATTTGTTGTATTGCTTATTTATGAATTCACTGGTTGACTCTTGTGCGTGCCCTGACTGGGGATCAGACCCACAACCTTGGCCTATCAGGTCCTTGCTCTGGCCAGGCAGCTTGATGATTTAACCAACAAGCTACCTGGCCAGAGCAAGAGTTCTTGATTTTAGAAAATGTCCTCATGAAGAATAGTATAGGAAATGGAGAAGCCAAAAAACTTACATGTACAACCCATGGACATGAACTAAGTGGGGGATGCTGGAGGGAATGGGGTTACCAGTGGAGGGGGAGAGAGGGGAGAAAAAAGAATGGGACAATAGCATAACAATAAAATACACTTTAAAAAAAAAAAAACCCACTTCAGGCCTTTTGAGAAGTCACATGTCAATGTAACTGGTAGTGTGAAAACCCAGTTGGCCACACCCATTTCAGGTAAGGTAGGAGAATCCTTTAAAAATTACCTTATATATAGAAAATTCATTTGTATCAACTTAAATTCAATTCCCCTGTAATAAGATGATTTACATGTACCTTAATAATATAAATGTGAACAATAAGATCCACCAGGTCAGGCCTGACAGTCTCCTAAATTTTATATGTATCATTTACCCATGAGCTGACCCTAAAAAGATCTAAGTATAGACACTGGCAGATATGTTCCAAAATTTTATTCAAAGATTTTATGGATTAAGAAACATCCCCTAAAAACGCATCTTGAGTCAAAGAGGGAATTATTTGGCTCAATTTTTCCAAGGCAAAATATTATTAAATGAAAGCTTTTGGAAACTAAGACAAATTACACTGAAACCTCCAATGGCCACGATCTTTACAAAGACTGTTTAATATGTGGCTTCTCTTTCCTCGCAACCACATCCTTGAAATGAGCTACCTCTGATAGCTGGCTTTCACTATTCCACATTCCTCTCATTCTGGAGAGGATATTGTAAATATCTGATTCCAAGGTGTGAATGAAAACGACATTTAAAATGTGGTTAATCCCCCCTGTGTGGTATATGTGTGTACAACTGAGCATGTGGGGAGTGGTGGTGTGGGGCAGTTAGGCATGTGCTACATACGGGGTATTCAAGAAATCCATATTCTAAAAAGGTTTTAAAGTTACTCTCAGAAACTGGAGAAAGGCAGTTAAGCATCTGAATTTACTAGTATGAGGAGAGCTAGAAAAGCTAACTTGTTCTGTTTTTTTTTTTAACAGTAATATATCATACTGTCAATAAAAAAATACTGTCATCCTCTAAACCAATTCATAGTATACCGAGAAATTTTTTGTGAATGTTAATATGAGTAAAGTTTGCACTTTTTAGCCTAGGAAATAGGGAGAAAACTAAACAATGTTTCTTGATAATCCAACAAAAAAGTTCATTATTTATTTTTTATTTTAAAATAACAAAAGTATTTCACTTTGTAACCAAAGTATTTTTTGTTAAATGATTGATACATTCAAAACATACAAACTTGCTTTAGTTAGTAAAATAAACATGCGTGTTTTTCAGTGAAAGTAGCAAAATTGTACTTTTGAAACTTGAGTTCATCTTTTATTAACATCTTCATTCTGCTTTTTAATTACTTACAACATTGGGTTTTAGAAACTAGCAAGAATAAGTCAATGCTTCAAAGTATAAAACTCCTAAAAATCAAGACCTAAATGATGATTGTAGATCTTTTTCCATGAAAAGATAGTCACAATATTTTCACAAGTTAAAAAGAAAAAGCAAAGTAAAAAGTAACATATACAGCTAAAATTAATTTATATATTGTTAAATATGCTAACCATATCTTTCTGAATACAGAGTAGGGCAAAGGAGGCTTACAGTTCTGAGTATGTGAAACACAGAGAATTAATATAATATATATTGTAAGATAATATATTATACTAATGTAAGAATTAATATAATTCTTATTTTATTTATTATATTATTTTCCATACAAAAAACTGTAAATCTACTTTTGCCCTATCCTGTATATGAACATAAAGATATATATGCAAGGAAGAGTGCCAAAATGTTGATAGTTTTCTGTGGAAACCAAGATTAAAAGAATTCTGCTTTGTTTTCCTCCATTGTTTCAAACATTTACATTAACATGACCATGTTAGCAATCATATGAAAAATAAACCTATTTTCATTTTGAAAATATATGAAATGAAACCTATCTTTGAATGTTTAAGATATGTATTAACATTACATCAAGTAAAATTAGTTTTTTATGCAAGAAATCAAATCATTATAACAAGTTTTTCAGGTCTTTAATTTACCTGAGACTAATCTAATCAGTAGTCTTTTCCATGGAAAAGGGTACTTGAGATGATAAATTTGGCATTCAATATATTTATTATTGTGAGCATCAGTCAAGTTGTTCTAGATATTAAAAATGTGTTGGCTAAAGAGTGACAAATTTGGTGGCTGCTATAAACAGAATTCTTTACTTAGATAACAGAAGGTACAAAATAAATAATAAAAATGACTAGAGGTGACTTTGCTGTATAATACCTATTATTAAGAGATGATAATAAAACTAGGGAGCCTTTTCTTCTTTTTTATTTATTAGGTGCGAGGAAAAACACTTGCATCCAAGGAATGTAAGGCAAAATTATTTCAGATAATTTCCATGAACTTGGAACAAAGTACAAGCCCATGTTATTTGCCTTAGCACTTTGTAAAAACAAAACTAAGGAATCTGGCTGCTTTGGAGAGTCAGTGTCCAACATAACCTTCAACCTAGGATCTGTTCATATTTTTGTAATGTCCAATAAAATCATAACATCCAACTGGCCTGGCGCTGTGATCCCATTAGGTTTTGCAACCTAAGCAGAGCCAGCTTAAGTCTAATCGGACCAAACAGCTGTTTTAACAGTTGGGTTTCTCCAAAATTAAAATAGTCTATTCCTGACAGTGCCTAGCAACTCAACTGTTAAAACAGTTGCTCAAGTAGAGTTAAAACAAGTGTACATGCAGTCTTCCTCCCATTTGCAACTGCTCTGAGATTCTTTCAGAATAGAAACTCTTAAAGCTCAGTTCACTTTGACATTTCCTGACCTGTTTAAATTTTTATACTTGTATTGCCTCTATGGCTAACCTTTAGCCAGTATTTCTGCCATCAGCATCTCTCTTGGTGTTTGTCCTTTGTCTCCTTCATACTCTAAACCATAATTGCCAGCTGGTGGTTCTGTACTTCCCTTCTTAGAAACATCATCTCTGTGCTTTGCCCTCTTATTTATCTCTCTATTGTCCTGGAAGCATTTTTACTTCCCATGGAACAGAGGTGGTAAGTCCCCGGACTCCACTTAGTAATGCATTATTTCCAATAACTTACGTTAGTACTATTGAGGTTGACAGTTGAAATAAGACCCTTAAAACAAAATCTAAAAGTGCTCTCTGGCTAATAGTTCTCATTTTTGGTCACTTTACAAATGTCTTCAAAATTCTGAATTAACCATGATCTCATTCAGATAAACCTGTCCTTAAAAAAACAAAAAACAAAAAAAAAACTCACTCTGTAGCACAGAAACTTATTCACCAACAATCGTCTTATCAAAAATGATTAAGTAGTTTTATCTGTCTGTCCATCTCTCTGCCCAACCTTTCTCCCCAAGCAGTCACCCATTTGTCCACCCACCTCCTCATCAGAAAAATTTTTGCAAATGGAATGGACACACCCAAGCTAAATTGATTCTAATAAATTCTTAAAAGTCTGCAAAAGATCTTGACCCTGATTTTGCAACATTTGCTTTCTCCCCACATAATGTCCTCACTTCCTAAAACTGTACTGCATTAAAGATAATTTAATATCCTAGCTCCCAGGATCTGTCTCAGAATAGATTTACTGCAGAACCCAGACTCATCAAACCAGAACATACCTACAAAGAAGCTGAACATGTTTCAAGATTACAAAAATTTTCCTGCAGCAGCTCCAGCTCTTCCCCTGGGTTATGTACAGAGTGATTCTGGCACATTAATCTTAGAAACAACCTCTCTTCCATGCCCCACTTCTCAGTGAAGGAGGGCAGAAATCACAGGTATACTTCAACAAGTGCAGATACCATAAATAAAAAGGTGCTCACTTGTACAAGGAACAAGAGTTCTGGGGCAACTTGACTCCAATGGAGACAGTGCAGTGCTCTATGAAACAGGGCTCCAGGGCTGGAAATTATTTAATAAGTTATGTCAAATCCTAAATTACCAGCATAGTAACGCTGAGATTTTTTAATTAAAGAAGACTTTGAAATACTGGCTCTGCTGTCACTATCCCATTACCATAATGTCCACGCTGAAGACACTAGCTCCAAAGTCTCTGAACTTTATTTTTGAGTTACCCTGCAAAACAATATTCATTCTTCCAGCTTACAATATTGGTAAAATCAGTTATGCTTTACCAGGCTAAACATAGAAAAGTTTTCATTTTTAATAAGAGTTTAGATAAATAACACTAAATCCCAAAGGGCCTTGTTAAAGCAGCCTCATAAAAGTTTTACACTTGCATATGAGTTTGGAAAAAAAAAAAAAATGTCTACCTAGCAGTTTGAGCTCCTGCTGACTTCTCCAGCCTTGGGGAAGTTATTGTTGAAATTCATATGTCTTGCTATTTCAGACGATTTAAAGCAGTCTGTTATGATAAATCACCATGAAGTACACTAAATGAAAGACATTGTTCCAACAAAAGTCTCAATTTTAAATACACAAAATACACACAATACACTCATCCATATGTTTAAATAGCATTAAGGTTCTGATACATTACTCATCTAAACACATTTTATCTTCAGAGCCTAAGATGCAAAAACATACTTTGTATTAGGTGATACATTTTCCCTTGCTTTTTTTTAGGAGGTCATTTCAACACATTTTGACTCTACCCTGGAGAATTAAAGTCTATGCAGGAGAGTTCCAACAAAATTGGAAACTAAATCAGTTGGAATAATAACATAAGTAGTGGGCAATGTTAACATTTTATCACCTCCCTTACCAGGCCTGGGGAGATCAAGACTGCCGTAGTACATTTAAAAGGTGGCAGAAGGTGAAAACAGAACAGAATCTTCTATGTTCTAATAAGGAAACACTTATTAGAGATGGCTTTTTAAAAATGTTTTGGTACCAAGCTCTGGCCAGACAGCTTACTTGGTTAGAGTGTCATTCCGAGATGCCAAGGTTATGGGTTCCATCCCCAATCAGGGCATGTACAAGCAGCAACCAATTAATGCATAAATAAGTGGAACGACAAATCAATGGCACCCCCTCGCTCTCAAATCAATAAATAAAAATGCTTTGGTATCTAGGACATCATCTTGCAATGTGGTAAGTGCTTAACAAATATATACTAGATGAATTGTCAAAAATCAGCTTACAGATCATGTTCTGTCATTTTTATCCCATTACAGGACATCATCATGAGTGTTTCTTAGACCTTAAAATCACTGACCGGGCCCTGGCTGGCGTAGCTCAGTGGATTGAGCTCGGGCTGCGAACCAAAGTGTCGCAGGTTCGATTCCCAGTCAGGGTACATGCCTAGGTTGTGGGCCAGGTCCCCAGTGGGGGCCATGTGAGAGACAACCACACATTGATGTTTCTCTTCCTTTCTCCCTCCCTTCCCCTCTCTAAAAATAAATAAATAAAATCTAAAAAAAAAAAAAAAAAAAATCACTGACCGGGAATCTTTACCCACCTCCAGAAAGTCGTTAGACTTCAGTACTAGGACCTGGGGTACAAACTGACCAGAGAATAAGGAAGCCCCTCTGCAATGTTCCTAACATGTGGCTGTATGGTCTTTGCTTGAAAACTCCCAGTGATAGGGAAACTGACTGTAAAAAAAGTTCTTTAAATTGAGTGAAATCTACTCTTCAGAATCTGAGTCTTTCAAAAATATATGACAACATCTAACTCCTCCTGACTCTTCTCTAAGCTAAACATCCCCCATGGCCTTAACATTCCATTCCCTCACATTATATCAATGAGTCTTATCATTCTAGTTTTTCAACCTAGGGACCACGTAAATAGTAAAATAACCCTACCATGATCTTCATCATTAGTGCAGAATAAACATTTGCATAGTATCTTATATGTTATCTTTCACATGTATCAGTTCATTTAGTCTTTATGATAACGTAAAATGGGGTTTCATTATATTCATTTTACTGATGAACAGACTGAAGTTCAAAAGTTTAAATGACATGGTCTCACAGAAGAATCAGGACTCATATCCACTTCCTTTGACTCCCAAGGGTTTTTCATTACCCTTTTAACCTCCGTCTTTCAGCTGTAAAATGGGGATAATAATACTTACCATTTAACAATTTCTTGTGAATATCAAATAATATATAAAAACAGCACGAAAGGCAGATTTTTATTACTGAGATCATTCATATGCAGATAATCTCTGCTCTTTCAAGTATTTAAGTTATAAATGAGAGAAGTCCAAGTCACGGGTCATAAGAATGTTACTGTTGTTTGCTTTCGGAGTGCAAGCATGAGGCAACTGAATGATCTGGAGTACAATGTAACTCACGCCTATACAGATGCAGGGCAGTCACTCACCTTCTGGAGTGCTGGAATCAATTACAAAAGCATTTACTATAAAGGACACATAGACAAAACCAAAGGGGAGGGTGGAAGCTAGGGAGGGAGGTGGGTTTGGATGGGGTTGGGGGAGTGGTGGGAAGAAAATACAGACAACTGTAATCAGACAATGATAAGGTAATTTATGAAACCAAAAAAAAAAAAAAAAAAAAGAAGAAGAAAGAAAGAAAGCATTTTTTTAGAAAGACTATTTCATTTTTGCCTATACTGAACCCTTAGTATTCTATCAGATTTGTAGACCACAAATATTATGTTATGGATTAACAGACTTTTGTGGACTGGCCTGGAAACCTATTGACATTTATAATATAATTCTACAAAAACAGCTTTCTAGTTCTAAGAAACTGTATTAGAAAGAAACTTTTGGAGAAGTGTCCATTTATAAGCTGAGTCATCCCCCCCGCCTCAATAAGGCCCATAAATGGTTTTCTAAGGCATAACAGAATATTTTTAAATAGTTATTTTATTCTCATTTTTCAAGGGGAATAAAGTAGCAGTGTATATTCTGATCTAGTTGAAGAATGGAGAGTTGATTTTCAATTCAAGTATATCTTACTGAATGCTACTGTAAGAATATCATTTGATGATTGTTTCTTAGAAGGATGAACTGATGAGCAAATAAGCAGAAACCTGTAACAAATGGCCTCTGTTTCTAAATAAAAATCATTTAGTCAATATAAAAAAAAAGTTTTGTCAAAAAATGTGAAAGATATACAAAAGTATAAAGAATAATGTAACGAACACCCACATAACCCCATTACTCAGCTTCAATATTATCAATTCATGGCTATTTTTGCTTCAGCTATATTCTTAGCCAAATCCCCACAATCTCTGGATTTTTTAAAGCAAACTCCACAAATACTATCATATCATCTGTAAATACTTCAATATGTACTCTGAAACATAGGGACTCATTTTAAGATACTATATCCATAATATTATCATACCTAAAAAGTTAACAATAACTCTTCAATCTCATCAAATGAGCATATGTCCTGACCTATGTTAAGATTTTTTTCTTTTAGTTTGTTTAAACTGTGATTCCCACAAGGTCCATACATCAAAATTGGTTGGTAAGTCATGTTTCTTTTAATCTATTGGTTTTCCTTTGTCTTTTATTTTCTTCTCTTGCTAATTTTTTGTTCTTGAAGAATTCAGGTTGTTTGTCTTATAGTTTTCCAGTGTGGATTGCTTCATAGATAGGGTTACATACTTCTACTGGCAGGAATATAATCAATCAATCAATCTCTCTCTTTCTCTGTCTGATGTTATTAGCATCCACAGATGATCATTACCAAGTTCCATTTTTCCATGATAGGTCAGGAAGTGGTGATATCCTGATTCTATGATTTCTTTTTCATTTATCAGCTATAATCCTTCTACAGAAGAAACTTCTCCTCATCATTTATTTGGTTACTCTCAGGTACAATTCAGAAAGAAAAGGAAGAATAAACATTAGATTTCTCCCTTCATCTTCCAGTTTTCAAAGCAATGAGATGGTTCACTAGCATTTACCAGAGGAAATGACCAATAAATATTTTTTAGTATCACTGTGAACTGTGGATCTAATATTTGTTGTTTTATCCTTACTGTTATTATCCTTATTAAGACTCAAATTGACCCATCTTTAGTGAGTGGAGCCTATTCAAGTTGTCTCCTGAGTCATTTGAAATGGCCCTGATAATACCTGGCAATGTGTTTTCCATTAGAACAAGATATTACAAGTTCTTCTTACAAGAAGTCTTACATACTTTCAGGGGGAGTACTGGTTGTTTTTATTGGGAAATGGTATTTAGAGACCAAATCATCTGGCTTCTAGTGATGCATTGACACCGAGTTAGTTTTTTTCTAAGCCACTTCGGTAAGGAAAGCTAAAAAGTATTATTTTTTAAAGATTAAAATAAATCATATATTCAATTTCAAATCAAGATTAGAGTTATTTTACCTCATCAATCTTGCATCCATATCTTCTTTTTCCCATGCCAAAAATCCCAGTTCTCACAACACCAACATAATTACACATTTGACCTATCCTAAAATGAACATGCAATAGTCTCTGTATATCAGTACCACACTATTGCCAATACTATGATTATTAAAAAGGCTTTAGAATGTTTTTGTAGTTTCTTTTGTCATTAGGATATATTCCAAGAAAGAGGTAAAGTCTAATCACGGTGTTTTATAGTCTCTTGGAGCACTCACTTCCTCTTTACACATTTATGCTACCAACTGAATGTGCACTGAGGTTCTCACTTCTAATTCTTGTTCTGTTCACCCTCTTCTAGATCTCCTTTTATATGCAGTTTAAATTTAATGGTTTATCACTTTTAAAAAAACATATATAGGCAAATATATACTCATATTCTAATCATTTGTCAATAAAAGGTAGTATACCATACACACTTTTCTGCACCATAGAGTACTACACTTTCTTCAGCAAAAATTTTCTTCACTTTTTCTTCAAACACTTTTCTTCACTTCATCATAGTTGTATTTGTTACTTCTTTTTAGAGTTGTGTGGTTCTTAATTGCAAGGACGTATCATAATTTATTCACCTACCCCCTTATTGACACTTGGATT
Organism: Glossophaga mutica; assembly: GCA_039655065.1. Taxonomy (NCBI): domain Eukaryota; kingdom Metazoa; phylum Chordata; class Mammalia; order Chiroptera; family Phyllostomidae; genus Glossophaga; species Glossophaga mutica. The sequence goes on from CM077306.1 coordinate 149,586,864, forward strand.
TCTTTGTTTCATGCATTCATTTAGCTTGCTAACAGTACAAATAGTAGTAAACTGAAGTTCTGTGCACATGTCCTTAATGTTTGACAAGGTGTCACTGGAATAAGTAAAAAGCACTCCTTCCATCAAAAAGTAAACACACTTGTAATTTTACCATGTTCATCTCCATAAAGATTGTACCATTTTCCATTTTTATCAATGTATGAGATTTCCCATTTTTCCAGTTTCACCAGTAGACTATATTGTAAAACTTCTGCCAATTTAATAAAACTCAGGAAGAGTTTTATTTTGCATTTCTTGTATTAGGAGTGAGATTAAATACCTTTTTTAAATGTTTAAGAGTTCTTTGCATTTCTTTTCCTATCTGTGAATATCTTTAATCCATTTTTCTATAGCATTGTTAGCCTTCTTCTCTTGTTTGTAGATTTTCATACATAAGGGCTACAAACTTTGTCTGTGGTTTAATTTACAAAGAGTTTTCATAGTTATTCTTTTTTTGCTTTGTTTTTATTAATTTTTGATTTTCATTTTTATATAATCAAATTCATCAATCTCCTTATTGCTTCTAGATTTAGAGTCATACAAATTTTTTCCTTATTCATAAGTGGTGGAAGTAACCAGCAATATTTTGTTTTTGTACTTATATGGTTTCTTTTCATATAACCTGTAAACCATCTGGAATGTGTCCTAGAGTATGATGTGAAAATTAAAAATTTTATCTTTTTCCTTGCATATATCCCATTATCCCAACACTATTATATACCTATATTTCCTCATTGATTTAATAAGCCACTTTTATTATATATTCTATTTTCATAGGAGACCAAGTTTATTTCTATTAAATTCCAATGGTGTCTCTATTCATGGGTCAGTATACCATACTATTTTAATTATAGTAGCTCAATATAGTTTAATATCTGGAAGGGTTAGACTCTCCCTTGACTTCTTTTATTTTGGGGGGATTTTCTATTTTTGTTTGTTTCTAAATGAATTATATAATCAACTTGTCTAGTTGAAAACAAAACAAAATCTGATAGTATTTTTATTGAATTTTTAAATTGGGTTTATATATTAATTTAGGACTATGTGATATTTTTATAATATTTAGCCTTATCTAAGAATATGATATATATTTCTATTTGTTTAAGGCAACTTTGCAGTCTTTCTGAAGAGTTGTTTTATAATTTTCCTCATTCAAACATCTAAATTTATATACTTTCTCCTCCTCCTCCTCCCCCTTCTCTCCTTCCTCTCCCTCTCCCCTTCCTTTTCCTTCCCCTTCTTGTTTTTGCTATTGGAAATGTGCTATTCCCTTCCATAACAAATTCTAAGTGATTTTTGATTGCATATTTTTATTGTAAATAACTTTGCTAATTTAATCAGTTATTGTTTGTAATAGTGTTTTCATGGATGTTTCTGGGTTTTCCTAATATATAATCATGTCATCCCCAAATAGTTTTATTTCTTTCTTTCTAGTTCTTATGCCTGCAATAGATTTTTTTCTTATCTAATTGCATTGGCTAATATCTCAACACAATGTTAAAAAGTTAAAAATTAAGTTAAAAATTAAAGCCAATGTCCACTGACACTAGTAATTAGAAAAATATTGTTTATAACAACAAATAAATTATTATTATAATAAAAATATTGTATTATAAATATAAAATAAAAAATGAAAAAAAATGTTGACCATGATGTGAAGCAACGAAGTTGTTTATGATGCTGGTGTAAGTTTGTATAGCTACCTTGGACAGCTATTTGGAATTACCTAATAATATTGAAGACGTACTCTAAGACCCAATCATTTCACTTCTAAGTATAAAAAAGAGAAAAGCTCATACATATTAACAAAGAGAAATAAACAGAAATGCTTACTGCTGAATTATATATAATGGAAAAACATCAAAACAACTTAAATATCCACTGAAAGGATAATAGAAAAGTCATAGTATATTCTGACAAAGGAATATTTTATAGCAATTAAAATGAATAAGTAAACTACAAGTATAAACATGGAAAAGTCTTACAACATAATCTTGGAGCAAAGCAATTTGGAACATAATGCATATAATACAATACCATTTGCATGGCATCTAAAAACATGAAAATAGTATATAATCTTAATATTTATATTTAATAAAAGTACAGTATTCATATTTAGTAAAAGTATACATGGTAGTCAACAATATGTAACCTTTTTATTTATAAAAGTATGCATGGCAATCATAAACATCAAATTTCACATATCCCATTTCTCCTGGGAAAGGATAAAGAAGATAAATTCAAAGGAGGCATTAACTCTATTAATGTCTTATTTTTTTTAAGTTATCTATCCATCTATAATGAATATGGCAGCATAGTAAGGTTTATAAAAAATTGGAAAGTAAAAAATGGATGTTTATTACATTATTCTCTAATTTCTCTATTCATTCAAAACAGTTAATAACAAAAGATAATAAATTAGATTATAAACTTGGTCAGACCTCTTAGAAAATTAGCTAAAGTACTGTGAGACTGGCCACGTACTAATATATTTTTCACTGACATAACCAGCAATATAGACAGAACTCTTATTTAAACAATTAGCTTTGAACAGAGATGCATGAATAAGGTGATTGCACTTCCCTGCTGAGGACACTTATGGCAGACCCTTCTGTGTGGTGTGGGTCCAGCTCCCACTCAGAGATGTACAGGACCCATGCCTACAGATAGGTTATCTCATGGGTAATCAGATTTGCAATATACCTAAGCTGTTTTTTGCTGAAAACTCCCTCACCCTGCAAATGCTGGTTGTAACTTCCTAAAATCCATACTAAACCTTGCAGGGACCAGTGTAACAGGCTCAACCACTTTTTCCTTTTCATTTGCTAATATCCTTCTGTTATGTGACTAGGGGCACTGGCTCCTTTTGTTGTAACTGGGGCATAGTAAGTGAGGACCATCTTGTAATGTAAAGAGATATAGAATAAAGGCCTGTCATGGCGGAGGCCATGGCTTTTGCTCCTCTTGAGAGAAAAGCCATCCTGTTGTCCTTTTTCCTCCACCAGACTCGGTAGTCCATGCGTATGTTTTTATTTCATCCATAATGACGTGGACACTGCTAGCTGGTGTCCGCATCAGACACTCACCCGTGTTCATATGAGGTCTGCGTGAAAGTGCATGGGATACCAGGCTTTGAGGCAGAGCACCTGGGAGGTCACACTCAGCAGAAATTAGAGGAAAGATTCTATAAAACACTGACATGATCAACTACATGCTATTTCCTTTCTAGACTTTTTACAAACTAGGTATTATTAAAGCTGGAGAAATGTCTGTATATTAAAGATAAACATTTAGCACATTGAACTGAAAGCTACAAAGTGGCCCCTGGCAGGTGTGGCTCAGTTCCCACAAAACAAAAGATTGTGAGTTCGATTCCCAGTCAGGGCACATATCTAGGTTGCAGGTGCAGTGCACTGTTGAGTGCACATGGAAGGCAGCTGATCAATTTTGCTCTCTCACATCGAAGTTTCTCTCCTCTCTCTCTCCCCCTACCACTCTGGAATGAGTAGATACATCCTCAGGTGAGGATTAAAAAACAAAAGAAACTACAAAGCAAAACCAGCTATTATCAGATTAACTGCAGGGGGAAAAATCAGACCTGAAGTCCCAGAACTAAACCCAATACTAAAGTGACTGTCACTTTACCTGGAAGAATCAATCAGTAGCTGTTAGGGACATAAGAGTTCACGACACTCTACAAAATGGAATTAACAAGAAAAATGGACTAGAGTCCAGCCCTCAAGCATCTTATTTCAAAATAATGTATGCATCATTTATAGATCAAGTTTATAAAATTCTTTGGGTAAAAAGGAAAAATGTCAAATCTTCGAGGCAAATACAGAGACAGCAAGTGCTCCTTTACAGAAATAAACTACAGCAGTCCTCTCCTACTTACACCCCTGTGGCTGAGGAGCCACTTTCAGTGGTCCAAGCGCCCTGGGGTGTTCACCTCTGATCTAGGGGCATTAACCCGTCCCCTAGGCTCTATAAATCTCATTTCCCCAGGAGGCTGCCCAGATAACCACATCTTTCTTAGGCCAGGACAGCAATTACTCCTCAGGGGCTTAGAGAGTAAATGTTAATGTATTACTGTCCTGTAGGACAATCTGCTACATGACTTGTAATACGTTCACTCATCAGTTAGAACAGTTCATTTCAGCTACTGCTTTTGTGCCACAAGAATGCCAACCTCATCTCAGTATAAAAAAGTAAAGGTTAGCAAGCTTTAAAATAAAGGGACAGATAGTAAATATTTGAGGCATATGGGACATTTATCACAACTACTCAATTCTGCTGTTATATGGCAAAGTAGCCATAGACAGTAGGTATACAGGTGAGCATGACTGTGTTTCAGTGAAATTTTATTTATAATGATCTAAAGTGATCAGGCTCACTTTGAAGAGAACTGTTCCATATGACTGTCTGTGTGAGTTCATTTCAGTTTTTAAGGCCTGATCCAATCCCAGTCTTCATCAGCAAATATGCATCAGCTGCTTATACTTAAGAGATGTTTCTCACAATGAAACCTTTCTGTCTACTTCTTTGGGCCCCACTGCTTTATTTCTTCTGAACAAAACACATGCTTTATTTCAGAGATTAGGGAGTCCGTCTAGTAACTGATGAAAGCTTTAAATACTTGCCAAGAAAAACACACATATATATGCACATACTTTTTATCCAATTTCATGGGGTTCACAGACACCCTGAAACTTGCTGGAGGTGAGTGCAACATGTCCAAGGACTCCAGGTTTGTTTCTGTCTTATCTCTTGAGCTAGTTATCTACTGCTGCCCCCAAACCTGGCAGCTTAAATGAACAAACATCTCTGTTCCTTTGGGGCAGGAACCTGGAAACAATTGATCTGGGTTGGCTCTGATTCACAGTTGCTCATGAGACTGCAGTCAAGACGAGAGGAGGGGTCACCCGAAAGCTGGTCTTGGATCCCACTGTGGTGCTGGCAACTGGGTCCTCCCAGAGCGAACAATCTGACACAGGCTAAGGAGGAATCCACTGTGCCTTTTATGACCTACTCTCAGAATTTATACTCTGTCATATACACTTTGCTCTATTTACTAAGTCCAGACCACAAACAAAGGACAGAGGAATTAAATTATACCTTTTAAAAGGAGGAATAAAAATTGTGTTGACATGCTTTAAAATGACCACATACCTTCAAACACCCAACAATCCTAAGAAGGTGGAATCATGTTTAATCTTCCTGGACTACCTCATTGTTCCTAGCACCACACTTAATAAATAAATACCTGGCACTGACTCATTAACACACTGCATTAGGCAGGGATCAGGCAGTTTTTCATACTAGTGCTGTGTATCTGGTAGCCAGCCACTTTTAGAAGTATCTAGATAGAACCATTAGTTATTTAACTTTCACAAGTGAATTAAACTATGAAATGAAGAATGGATGATGATTCCTGAGCTATGCTCCCAGAGCTTACAAGTAAATCTTCCTCCCCCAAAAATTTTGGCGAAGGAGGATGTTACATAAGAAGGTAAAAAGAAGAAACTTTGTGGCTAAGGAAGATTCATAATTTTGAAAATTAAAAAATAAAAAGAACGAATATATAGCAATTCCTAACCAATTAATATTTACCTTCCAAACTGGTTGAGAAAATGCTTTCTTGCCCTGAGGATTTCCTGAATTCTCAACTTTTGGACTTCTCCCTCAAGGTTTTCACCAAGGCTCAGATTATCTAGGAACCTAGGGAGCACACAGCCCCAGGAATAGAGCCTCCAGGCACAATCCATACTTACGGTGGTAGGCAGACTTAGATGTACATGTCACGTTAGCATTCATTAGCGCCACCTGCAAACGTCCCAAGTGCATCAATAAACAATGAAGATCTTCATGGATAAAAACAATTGCGAGTTAAACTTTTTAAATTGTATTTTCTTTTGTTTCAATAGATTTCAGAGCAAACATTCAGAGTTTATATAAACATTCCATGGTAACAAGTAACTCCTCCAACATTTATAGGTCACATCTCCAAGGAAAGGAAATGAGACGTGCAGTTAGTCTGTCTCTGAGGCCTTTACTAAGAACTAGCTTTGCATTTCGGGTATTTTCATGCAGTCACCAGGTTAAGTGGTGGTATCCTTCAAAATACATAACACTAGATATAGATTAGTCCCATTCCTAAACTGTATGTTCCACAAGAGCTAGAGTTTTGGAGTTTTTATTCACTAATGTGTACCTATCACCTAACACACCATCTATAGTTGAATATATGAACAAACAAACAAACAAACAAATAAACCTTCTACCTTATCCGTGTGTAAAAGAGGACAGGGTTCTTATAAGTTTGTGTGCATGTGTGTTAGCAAAATACAATTCATTATTTAAGTGGCTTAAAACATATTAACCTTAAAATTGTAAATAAATATAAATTTTCTTATGAATTCCCCTTACTGGATATAACCAAGCTATACCTAGCATACACTGACACCTACCGGCTGACACAGAAAATGGCTTCTGTGTATAAACATACTCCAGTCTCTTCATTAAACTATTATTTTCTAACTTTGTTTCAATGAATATCAGAAGATCTCTCTTGCTATATTCATTCCGCTCCACTGATATATACATCTTCTTATGCAATTTCTCAAAAGTATATCTTTGGACTTAGCATTCCTGTGAAAAGGGGCTGTGTGATCATGCAATGTAAAATTCATAAGTGCTAGGTACTTCATGTTCCTCTTAGCAATTCACAAGGAACTTTAGAATATTAAAGTGCTGAGCAGCATAGCAGTAAAATATCTACATACAATTTCACTGAGCCTAATGCTTCACAAATTTGTTTAACATCGAAACAATAGTAAGCAACAATTATTGCACAATAACAACCTCATTTAGTATTATTTGACCTTGGCATCTTTTTTCTCCCACAAAAAAGAAAGATGTTATATTTTAATATCTTTTAAAATATATTTTAGGAAATATATTCTGCAATTTCTCACTTTTGCTCAGGCTATCTCCTCTTCAATCTTCTGCCTTTTCTATGAAATTTTCCTTAATTAGACTTAATCAGAAAGCCCCTTGTTTATCTACCGTAGGACATAGCATATACCTTCTAGGGTTTTTATGTAATTTGTCAGTTTCCAAGGATAAATACTGAGACTCTGGGAAATAAAAACTTTGTCTTATTTATATTTTTATCTTCTATATCTCAAAGCAGATTTTATACACCAGAAGCCTAAGTGAATTCCTGCTGAACTGAATCTGAGACTAAGCAATGTATTCATTAAAGACTTGTTGGGAAAGAAAACTAAGCCTTCAGTTTATAAGAGAAACTAAACACAATAAAGAGCTTGAGAACACACTCTTTAAAATGCTTATGTGTTCCAAAGTTGTGGAATTACACAATGCTAAGCTAACCCTCCCAGAGATGAGGAAGTTAAGGGCCAGAGAGGAGACTGTCACTTGGCTTGGCGATGTGGCTAATTGATGTTAATGGAAAACTGGGGACCAGAACGCCTGACTCCAGTTCCATACGTGTCCCAGTATAAATGTCAAATGTCCTCCTAAAACTTCTGGGTGCTCCAAATGTTTCAGGTCCTGTCAATACCAAATGCCCTAACAATCACCCCCAACCACAGATGGGGGAATCATTTCTGTAACTGTCATATTTCAGTGTGCTAAAGCCCCTTGCCACATAAGATTATTAAATTTAAGAAATACACTTCTACAACTGTATCACAAAGTCCCATGACCAACTTTTCCAATTAAAAGATAGTATGGTCATTTTAATATTGTTCTACGTTCTCTCTTTTCTTCTAGAACACATTTGCTGAGTTATATGTAAACCTTACTTTTAATATATCTATAAACACCCAAGAACAGTTTATGTAACAATTTTGCTAAGAACAAGGCATTTTAAAACAATCTCCTCCTTTAAAGTTGTTTTTGTGGCAGTGGCCTTTAAACACAGACCAAATGATTTCATCAGAGGTAAAAAGTGGCTGGTAAGCCAAGGTGGACCTGGAGGTTTCACAATGGCTAAGTCAGTTACCCGCCTGGGGAAAGGGTGGAGTGAGGGTGTAAGTTGCTGTTAGAATTAGGTACAAAGAAGTCCAGGAAAGCAAATCAAGTAGGAGCCCCAAATGAGAATTCAATGTGAAGAACAGTGAAAAAAAATAAAGTATTTGCACAGGATCCCAGCATGTGAGCTAATGTGAAAAAGAGAGGGGAGGGGGCCAGCCCAAAGAGGTTAAGATGGTCCGAAGCCATTCCTGGGTGCGTGGTGGTATGGAAATAAACTAAGATGGGCTTGAGGGCAGACAATTGAGACTGGGATTTGCAACCAGCAGGGGAAAAGAGTAGATATTGAAATGAGGTTTAGAAGCAATAGCCAAATTTAGGCTTCATTAGGTAGATAAAAAGAGTGGATTAGTTACTCCTACTCAGGGGCTTTCAAGGGGTTTGATGGTACAATTCTGAAGAGTCCAAAAGTAGTGCTTAGTACATAAATCAATTCCACCATTATTTTTGCTTCACAGATAGTTGTTTCAGACGCTAGTCTGCAAATACTGAAACGAGCAACATGTGGCAGACATAACCAAGGGTTTTCAAGACAGATCTTTTTAATCCTCAGTCTACTGCATCTTAGCTGTGCCTCATTGGGTAAGGAGCTTCAATTTCTGTAAAGGACGGTTACAGGGCGCCTCCCCACAGAGATGTTATGAGCATTCAATGATGTAATTTATTTAAAAATTTAGCACATCTGATGTGTAATAAAAGCTCAATTAATAATAGTTATTTTATTAGATTGTTAAAACCACATTACCCTTAAAGATTTTAAAAAGGACATTTATATCAAATCTACAATAAAGAAGAGTACATAGCTGTACAGTAAACAAAAACATTACCCAAAGGAAAAGTATAAAAGTGTCCATAGTATCCAGTCCATATAAGCCTTATTCCAACCCAGAGACACTCTGATTCAGAAACCTCAACTATATCTCACCCATGCCCTTGGCTTTAATTATGGCCAATATGCAGATGATGCACAAACTTACAAACCAGTCCAAATCTTTCATCTGAACTCCAAATCTATATGTTAACTTTCTATTTGTTACTTTCTCTTGAATGACTCAGAGGTACCTCAAATATATATAAAACAGAACCTCATGATCTTCCTTCAAAGTTGATCTTCTTAAACATCATTTATTCCAGTAAATAGTGGTCCATTTCCAAAATACAATCAGTAACCAAACACCGCAATATTACTAAGTAGCCCTCAAATGTGCCTCAGCAACATCACCCACTATAATCATTTCCCTTGGCCTTCTGCAATAGCTTCCTATCTGATCTACCTTATCCAACTGTTCTCTAGATGGCTGCCTGAATAACCCTTCTGCGGTATAAATTAAACCATCTCAACCTTCTCTCTAAATAAAACACTTAATAGATCCTTATTGTTCTCAGGAAGAACACAAAGACAAAACTCTTTTTTTTAAATTTTATTTTAATTGTTGTTCTTGTACAGTTTTCTGTCTTTTATTCCCATCCCAGCCCACTGCCCCAGCCCTCAAAGCTCTTTAAAAATGTCCTTTAGGATCCTGAGTTGGTCTGGCTGCTCCCTAACCTATCCCTGTTACTCTCTCCAGAGCTCCCTTGGCCTTCTTTCCATCTCTTTTACTTGCTGGGCTCTCTCCCACCTCAGGTCCTTTTGTATGCTTTTTTTCTTGCCTAGAGACTTTTCACACAGTTACCTCATTCTCTTCCTTCAGACATCAGTCAAACATCAATTCTTCCTGGAACCTTATCCTAACCTGGTTGGTCTCTCCCTATGATTTGCTCTCATAGTGCCATGTACCTCTTTGAAGTAGCACTAATTGGGCTGCAATTTTACATTTTTCGTGTTTCCCACTAAACTCTAATAAGGTCTATGATGCACATATCAGATCTCTTTTGTTCAATACCATATTCCCAGCACCTATCACAGTATTATGCATTTAACAAGTATTTGTTGAATGAATAAAGGAAAACCTTCAATACCTGAGGTTGAAAATTTTTCTATTTCATGTACAAATTCAACTGATTCTTGAAATCTAGTCCTCTGGATTGTCTAGTACCATTGAAAACACCTTTTCCCATTGCATGTAAATTACCTAAAACAGCTTTGTAAGAGGAATCCCTAGCTAGCTTCTCTCCAGTTCACCCTATGTAAAGCTAACAGGTTGCTGGGGCAACATAATCTTATGTAATACAATCATGATGGTAATAGGAAAGGATACCAAGTATACAATGAGACTGCACAAGGGAAGGGATACTTGAAGCCATTCCATTTGAGGATGTTTAGCTTGGAAAAGAGAAAATCTAGGAGTGAGTGTCAGATTATTTGAATATTTGAAGAGCTCTCATGTTCAAGAGTCAGCAGATCAATTTTTGGTAGCTCTGGATGAGAGTTTCTAGGAGGCAGATATCAGCCTGATGAAAGGAAGACCATTCTAACAGCTAGCACTATCTTAATATGATCGATTTTGTAAATAGTAACTCTGCTGTCACTCTGTGAATTTAAGCACAGTCTTGAGAAATGCTTAGCACAGAGAATAGTGGTTCTCAAACTTTAAAAAAAAAAAATCAGCTGTGGAATCCTTTCTCCAAACAAAAGCTTTCAAGGAGAACCTAATACATGAAACATAAATGGAAGCATGTCTGTGGGTAGAAGGTTGTCCCCCTTGTACATGCCCCATCCTTCTTTCATCCAATCCCCATTCCATCCCTCTTTTTGCTCTTAGGTCATAATTATACTTGTCTCATATGCTTTCATGACAAAGAAACCAGATCCTCACCTGCAAGAAACCCCCCCCCCGACACACACACCTTAAGTAAGCAATCCCAAGGGATTAATTGCTTCTCACAGATAATCTGCTTTGACTGGAATCTACAGGAAGAAGCTCACTTTTATTATATGTGATGGCTTTATTTCCTATATTGTCTTTAATCATTATAAGTGAATTTATGAATAGTATAGGAATTCCAAATAAAATGTTTGAATTTACACTAGTGTACTAAGACAGTCTACTCAGAGGAGGGATTCTTACCATCACTAACCAAAGAAGTATATGCTCAACATTGCTTCATAATGATGAACAGTCTCTAGATGAATATGTCTAGGTGATAATGTGGTACTAACAGACAAATACATGAAAAGTGCTTTCCAAGGAGGCATTTTATTTTCCCAGAGGCATCGGATTACTTTCCTGTATTTTCGATTAATTTCCTTTCAATAGATTCCTTTTCTAAGAAGCTAAGGCAATGGTCTTTGGAAAAAAAAAATTACACTAGTATCCTTAAATTCTCATATATTAGATCAGGTATGAGCATACTATAAATTAAAAGTTTCTGCTACTGATGTTACATATTAAGATGAATAATATTCACTGAATGTGGCATATGTAAGCAGTATATTTTGGGGAGTAATCAAAATTCTGACAAACCAAACTCTAGGGAAATTGCTCTTGAGGAAGAATATACATTTGTAGTGACATTGTCAGATATCCTAAAATTTTATGTGAGGGGCTATATAACAAAAAAGCACTAAATTTGGAATCACGACAACCTACTCTAATTCTGTCTCTATCACCAACTAACTTTACTTATTTTTCTTATTGAGGCTCAGTTGCTCACTTATAAAATATAAGATTTGGACATTTATACCTGAAATTTAAGTTTATTGTACTCAGTATAGTCAATGTCCCTAATTAGAGTGCAATGACAATGTCACCCTGTGACTCCTATGTGAGGAAGTAGAAGACACTTACTTGAGATGATTTCATAAAGTATTCTTTAGGGGTTGGTGACACCAATTCATTCATTCATTCTAGCAACATATTCATATACTATCTAAATAAGTTAACATCAAGTGTTTTAGAAGATTATGCAATTATCAAATAACAAGTCTTGGATATTCTGCTGGGTATAAAATTAGCATAAATTAACATTTTGTTTTATGTTTTTAATCAATCAAAAGAACGAATGCCTCCAAATCTTCTCAAAACCACCTAATTTTACTTCCAAAGTATTCCAGGCAATGAGTATGCTTCATCAAAAACAGAACATCAAAATTAAGCAGAGTTTGGCAATGATTTCTTGGACATGACACCAAAAACACAAGGCAACAAAAGTAAAAATAGACAAATGGAACTACATCAAACTTAAAATCTTTTGTGTGCCAAGGTACCTAGTCAAGATGGCGATGTAGGTAACCACAGCCTTCTCACACAACCACATTACAATCACAACTAAACTACAGAACAATCTTTTTTCAGAACCACCAGAAATCGAGCTGAATGGCAGTCCTACAACTACGGAATTGAAGAAGAAATCACACCAAGACTAGTAGGAGGGGCAGAGATACAGAATGTGCTGCTCCCACACCCATGTGTGGTAGATAAAAATCAGGAGGGATATCTCAGGAGCAAGGGGTCCCAGCTCACTCCAGGTCCCCTAGTCCAGGGTTCCAGTGCCAAGAAGATAAGTCCCCATAACTGCTGGCTGGTCTGTAAAAACCAGTGGGGATTGAGACTGTAGAAGACAAAAACTGCTGGAGTCTCGGGCAGTTCTTTTTAAAGGGCCCACACAAGGACTTACTTGGACTCATTTTCTCTGAGCTGTTGTGTGGGGCAGCAGATAGCTGGGGCTGGCAGAAGGCCAAGGACCTCTGCGGCATGGTTAGGCAAGTGCTGCCACCCTGCCCTCCACCCAGGCCAGCTGTGCTGCTCTTGCACAAGACCTCGAGTAACAGCACTCAGAGTTCCACGTGCAACCTGCTAGGCCAAGTGCTGTGATGACACCTGTGGATGCGGCTCTAGTTCCTGGAGCAGTAAACGCCCACGGCTCTGTTGGAAACTGCCAGACTGAGCTTTGCCTCTGAAACAGGGGTCACATCTGAAATGTAAGGGTCACATACAGGGAGGAACTGAAGTGTCTGGTATCAGGGTGAGAGCTGGGGTGCATATTTCTACCAGACAGAAGTACTGGCAGAGGCCACTGTTTTTTTCTGAGCGCCGCCCCCCCGCCCCTCCCGACAGAGCCACAGAGCCCCCTGGTGGGGACCATATCTGAGTCTCCATCAGCCTGGCTCATACTGTTTGCCTTACCCTGGTGATTGCCTGAGGCTCCACTCCACCCAGTTTGGGGCTCACCCAGGCTGTTTCCAGTGGCTTTTCCATACAAATGGTTTGTCTTGGCTCATGCTTCAGATATTCCTAAATTCTCTCAAACAAGCAGCATCTAGCCTCAGTGAGCCCTGTACCTCTTGTCAAGTGGCCCCAGGCCTGGCACTAGAAGCAGCTAACCTTGGGTCATCGCTTGACCTTGCTGGGGCACCTCCAAGTATAGCACAAGTAGCAGCCATCTGCAGATCACTTTGTAACTTATGCTGGGTGGCCCCAAGAAGAACATAGGTAGTGGGAGACCTTGGCCTGTACCTCCTCGAAGGTTCCAGACACAGTGTGCTCAGTAGACAGCTACAGACCATGTAAGAGCACCATCACCCAACCACTTCCACAAGCAACACATTCAGGGGGCAAACTCAGCAGGCACCAGAGCCCTGCTGATGTAAGTCCTGCTCTGTGGAGTGGGTCCCTGCACCGCTGATCCTCCACAGTGGTTGGAGGTTGATGGTCAGTAGTTGCAGCCAGTCCTTGCAGCTTATTGGCCTGGGTAAATCCCTCCTATTCACCTGCCAACAGCAATCAAGGTTCAACTACCAAAGAAGTCTGTACACAGCCCACACAGTGGGCTCACCTGGAGTACCCAGCTTGGGTGATACAGGAGGCTGTGCCACTGGACCCTACAGGACACCTACTACATTTGGCCACACTAACAAGACAGGGAATTATAGCAGTTCTACCTAATACATAGAAACAAACACAGAGAGGCTGCCAAAATGAGGAGACAAAGAAACAAATCCCAAATGAAAGAACAGAACAAAACTCCAAAAAATAACTAAATAAAATGGAGACAAGCAATCTACTTGATGCAGAGTTGAAAACATTGGTTACAAGGATGCTCAATGAAGTTAGGGAAAGAGCAGATGAATTCAGAGAGAATTTCAACAACTTGAAAAAATTACATGGAAACCATAAGAAAGAACCAGTCAGAAATGAAGAACACTAACTGAATATGAAGAACAGTTTACAGGAAATCAATAGTAGAGTGGATAAAGCCAAGAATCAAATCAGCAACTTGCAATATAAGGAAGCAAAAAACACCCAATCAGAACAGCAAGAAGAAAAAAGAATCCAGAATAATGAGGACAGTGTGAGGAACCTCTAGGACAACTTCAAACATTCCAACATTCACATTATGGGGGTGCAAGAAGAAGAGAGAGAGAAAGAAATTGAAAATGTATTTGAAAAATAATGACAGAAAACTTCCCTAACCTGTTAAAAGAAATAGACATATAAGTTCAGGAAGTACAGAAAGTTCCAAATAAGATGAACCCCAAAAGGCCCATACCATGACATATCATAATTAAAATGTCAAAGGTAAATACAAAGAGAGAATCTTAAAAGCAGCAAGAGAAAAACAGTTACTTACAAGGGAGTTCCCATGAGACTGTCAGTTGACTTCTCAAAAGAAACTTTGCAGGCTAGAGGGGATTGACAAAAAATATTCAAAGTGATGAAAAGCAAGGGCCTAGAATAAGATTACTCTACCCAGCAAAACTAACATTTAGAATCAAAGGACAAATAAAATGCTTCCACGACAAGAAAAAGCTAAAGGAGTTCATCACCACCAAACCAGTATTGTATGAAATGTTAAAGGGCCCTAAGGAGAAAATAAAAAATATGAAAATAAAATGTCAATAAATACATATCTATCACTAATTGAATCTAAAAAATAACTGAACAAGTAGAATCACAAGCAGAACAAGCAGAAACAGAATCACGAATATGGAGAATGTTTTGATGGTTGCCAGATGGGAGGGGGTCAGGGGGTATGGGCGTGAAAGGTGAAGGGATTAAAAAGAACAAATTGGTAGTTTCAGAATACTTATAGGGATGTAAAATACAGAATAGAAAAATAGTAGCCAAAGAATACATATGCATGACTGATGGACATAGACAATGGTGTGGGGATTGCCTAAGGGAGTGTGTGTATGTGGTTTTGGATGTAGGGAGGCAAAGGGAGAAAAACTGGAACAACTCTAATAGCATAAACAATAGAATATAATCTAAATTAAAAAAATATTGCATGCCAAAATACAATCAACAGTGAGAAGGAAGCCTACAGAATGAAATATATATATTATATATATATTTATATATAATATATTTATATATTATATTATATATTTTATATACTTATATTTATATATTTATAATATTATATATTATATATTATATAAAATATAAATGTAGTATTATATAAATATTATATAACAATAGAATATAATATAGAATATAATCTATTATATAGAATAGAATAGAATATAGAATAGAATAGAATAGAACAATAGAATATAATATAGAATATAAAATATAATCTATATTCTATAATATAGAATATAGAACAATAGAATATTAATATAGAATAGAATAGAATATAGAATAGAATAGAATATAGAACAATAGAATATAAACAATAGAATATAATCTAAATTAAAAAAGTATTGCATGCCAAAATACAATCAACAGTGAGAAGGAAGCCTACAGAATGATATATATATATATAATATACTTATATATTATAATATATTATATATGCTTATATTTATATATTTATATTATATAAATATTATATAAATATATATACACACGATCTGCAAACTCTGTACTCATTAAATCTTTATATATATATATTTGCAGATTATACATAAATGTATATATTTGCAGATTATATATCTAATAAAGGATTAATATCAGAATACGAGGCCTGTCCAGAAAGTACCCTGCTATGTAATATGAAAAATAGAGACATTTATTGAAGAACATACAAGATACAAGAAACACTGTACATAGGACATTGATGCCTCAGTCCCCTTCTAAGTAAGCACCTTGGACCTCACACATTTCTCTCAGTATCTCTTCCACTGTTCAAAACACTCTGCAAAATCCTTTGTTTGAATTACCATCTGTTGACCTGTTGTATTTTCCTAAATCTGATCAATGGTCTGAAATCTCTTCTCTTTCAAAGATAATTTTAGTTTTGGGAAAAGCCAGAAGTTGCAGGGCATGAAATCTACACTGCAGGGGGGGCTGAGGCAACTGGGTGATTTGATGTTTCACCAAAAAATTCTACATGAGACGTGATGCATAAACAGGCACCTTGCTGTGATGAAGCTGCCAATCACCATTGCCCATAGCAGCAGCTGTGTTTGTCGTAGTGCATCTCTCGACGGATGAAGAACATTGACATAGTTCTGTTTACTAATTATTTGGCCTGGAGGGTTCTCATGATGGACAACACCTTCTCAATCAAAAATCAGTTAACATGGTATTGATCTTGTTGTGACTTTGCCACGTCTTCTTTGAGTGTGGAGAACCAGGTGACTTCCATGGGGACAACTGGGCCTTTGTTTCTGGATCATAGTCATAGAACTTCAATTCATCTCTGGTTATGACCTTCTTGAGGAAATCTGGTTCTTTGGTAGTGGTTTCCATCAAGTCATTAGCAACTGCAGCACGATGTTCCTTCTGCTCTGGTAGCAGATGTGGTGGAACAAATTTTGCCACAATATGTTTCCTGCTAAGATCCTGAATCAAAATCCCAGACACAGTAATTTCTGGAATCCTCAGATCAGCTTCTAGTTCTCTCAAGGCCAGTCATGGATCTTTCTTCATTGCAGACCATACATGTTCAACATTATCAGGTGTTCTGCTTGTTGCAGGTTCCAGAACATGGATCACTTTCAAAAGATTCTCAACCATGTTTGAAGAGATTGTGCCACACTTTTATCTGTGCTGCACTCATTGCATCATCCCTGAAAGCCTTCTGAATCATCTGATTAGTTTCCACGGAGGAATGTTCAAGCTTAATGCAAAATCTGATACAGATTCACTGCTCTACTCACTCAATCATTTTGAATGTGAGGGCCGCACAGTGCACATGTTTACTCAATGGCATCTACCACCTCCACTGACTAGTACAGTGAAGTCGTCATTGTTCATGCATTGCATTCCAGTCCTCTCTCCTTGGCTACCAGGTTAAACAAATGTAGTGCAAGCCATTCTTGTCACATTTACAATGTCTGGACTTTTTCCGGACAGACCTCATACACACACAATTATATAATTAATATATATAATATATAATTATATATATATATATAAAATTAAAAGAAGGCAATCTTGTCACACATTACAACATGGATGAACTTAAGGACATTATGCTAAGCAAAATAAGCCAACCATGAAAAGACAAATACTATATAATTCCACTTACGTGAAATATCTAAAAAGTCAATGTTATAAACTGAATTATGTCCCTACAAAATTCATACGTTAAATATAAGTAGAGGTAGGACTGTAATCCCCAATGAGACTGTATTTGAAGATAGGTCCCTTAACAAAGTACTTAAGTTAAATAAAGTCTTAAGAATGGAATCCTAATCTGATAAGACTGCTGTCTTTATCAGAAGGGAACGAGACAAAAGACCTCTCTCTCTCCCCCACCCCGCCATATGAGCAAAGACAGGCCTTGTGAGGTCATAGCAAGAAGGCAGCCAGCTATAAGTCAGGAAGAAATCAATCCTGACAGAACCTTGATCTTGGACTTCTAGCCTCAAGAACTCTGAGAAAACAAATTTCTGTTAATGTTTAGGCTATCCTGTCCATGATATTTTGGCAGCCCTACCAGACTAATGTAGTCAAACTCATAAAAACAAAAAATAGAATGGTGGCTAAGACAGCCTGGGGAAAGTGGGAAAGAAGAGTTGTGTTTAATGAGTGTAGAGTTTCAGATTTGCAAGATGAAAAAGTCCTGGAGATCTCTTTTACAACAATGTGAATATACTTAACATTGCTGAGCTGTAGACTTAAAAAATGATTAAGATGGTAAATTTTATGTTAATGCAGTTTTTACCACAATAAATAAACAGAATTTCAATTTTCCTGCTAAAGTAAAGGAATAAAAAGAAAATACAACTTCATAAATAAAAACAACCACTAATACTACCTTATACATATGAAATATATATGGATATGGTTTATGAGGTCTGTCTGGAAAAAGTCCAGCCATTGTTAATATAGCAAGAACGGTTTGAGCCACAATGATGCAACCCAGCAGCCAAGGAGAGTGGACTGGAATGCGCATATGTGAACAATGATGACTTTACTGTACTAGTCAGTAGGCGCGATAGACACGATTGAGTGAGCATGTGTACTGTATGGCCATCGCATTCAAAATTACTAAGCAAGTAGAACAATGAGTTTGCATTAAATTTTGCATTGAGCTTGAATATTCCTCCATGAAAATTATTTGGATGATTCAGAAGGCACAGCTATGGGCAACTGATGATTGACAGCTTCATCATGACAATGTACCCACTCATAGATCATGTCTCATGCAGAGTTTTTTGATGAAACATCAAATCACCCAGCCTCCCTATAGCCCAGATTTGCCTCCCTGCAAGTTCTGGCTTTTCCCAAAACTAAAATCACCTTTGAAAGAGAAGAGATTTCAGACAGTTGATGAGATTCAGAAAAATATAATGGGGCAGCTGATGGTGATTGAGAGAACTGTGTGAAGTCCTAAGGTGCCTACTTTGAAGGGGACTGGAGTGTCGTTCTATGTACAATGTTTCTTGTATCTTGTATCTTCTTCAATAAATGTCTCTATTTTTCATATTACATGGCTGGATACCTTCTGGACATACCTTGTATATTTGTTTTTATTTTATTAGAAAAAGCAATAATGATACTATCTCAAGGCAAAAATAACTTCTATTTTAGAAGCAACAATTACCTATATATAGTCAACAGAGAGAAACCCAGTTAGTTTTATAAAAGAGAATCTCTAAATTCCATGAAAATTAGAGGTAGATATAACATATCAACATTTCTTGCCTCAATATATTTTTGCAAGAAAATGCTAATAATAGTAAAACACAGATTAGTTTTTCTGAGTTCAAATTCTCTGGATTCTTTAATTGGATATCTTTTGAAAAAGGTGGAAAGAACAACCTTCAAAATACTAGAACTCGTGTAACTTACATAATTAAGAGAATTTAATTTAGCTTTTTTAAAAAAAATGCTATTTACACTCAATGACTACATTCCCCTAAGTTCTTTTCTGTTAATAATATGAGAACAAAAAATTTATTCCTATCAAATTCATCATTTAATTAAAATAAATCTATTCTTCACATTTCTCTAAAAAAGAGAAAACTATAACAACAAATGTTTACATTATATTTTTTAAACAAAGTTAATAGGTAAAGATGATAAAGATTTTGGCTCTTATTTTTCCAAATAAGATTTCTCTTATTTGTTGGCCTAAATACAATTTCAAGGAAAGTGTGGGCTATGACACCCAGAAGGATAAGATAGACACAGTTTGATTTTAGGAGATAATGTAAATTAGGTTTTCTCCACTTTGGCCTTATTGGCATTTGTGGCTGGATAATTCTTTGTGGTAGGGGTTCTCCACCACATTGTATAATGATTAAAAGCTTCCCTGGCTTTACCTACTAGATGCTAGTAGCCCTCTCCCCAAGTTGTGACAACCAAAAAAAGTCTGCAGAAATTGCCAATGTCCCCTCAGTGGAAAATTCGCACCCCCAACCCTCATTTAGGAAATGAGGCCACAGGTGAATTGATGACTTAACAGAATTAAACTGCAGAAGTTAACTTAAACTTGAAAGCTAAAAAGTTAATATTTAGTATCTGAACTCAGATATGCAAACTAAAGAATGTGAGTTGTAGGATAATTATGGGTGAGGGGAAGCAAGGTTAAAAAATAGACCTCAAAATGTTAAGAAACATGTGTCTATTGCTTGAAAGAAAAAACATTCTTAAAATATTACTCACTACTTTTTGTGTGTGCTCAAGGAAATAAAGCCATAGTTACATTTGCTATTTTCCTCTTTTAGACTGCCATCTGGAAGTCCATACTTCCACTAGAAAAAATTTTTGCCGATCGGACTAAAATAGTTAATGCACCGTTCCATGTGCCAAAAATATGCCAGGGAGTCTACGGCTTGCGCAGTCATGCCCCAAAGGAAAGAAACTAACTTCCTTAGAAAACAAAAGTAAATAACTCACAGGATTCTTACACAGCTTGTGAAATTCTCTTCCTACCTTGGAATCAAGCAGTAGCAAAAGGAAAAGCACAACAAAAGTAGTTATATAAAATAGGCAAACTAAAGTAATCGAACTCCTTTACTGGATGTCAACTTGTCCCCAAGATACATGGAGTTAAAAAAAATTCCAATAATCAAATACAGAGGAACACAACTTATAATAGTCATATTTCCTATGTCACAGAGATCTGTCAGGAATGAATGAAACAGTGGGACAGGTTCATTCCTGTAACACTCCTCAAGAAAGGCATAGTAAAGATTCTTCGTAATACTGAACACAAGGTTCACCATCATAACTGAATCTACTACCACTTGCTTTTTCTTAAAACCCAAAAGCTGTCAAAAGACACACTGGCACATCCAGACAAGTATATCCTTTGTGTACTCTTTCTCAAATCCATAAAGGCAGGCTGTGGTAACAAGAACACTCACTCTCGAATAGATGAAACATTAATCATCAAATACAAAGATAAGCAGAAACACACATACAGTTCATCAAACAAATGTTTTGTTAAATGTAAACATAAATTGTATCTTCTGAGTAATTCTACAAGAACTCACCTGGATGTAGTAACGAGCAAGACAGACAAGGTCCTGGACTTTACACATGGACTTTACACGCTAGTGTAGGAATTCTAGTGAAGTCATCAAACACTGGGAAAAGCAACACCGTGAAGTACCAAACCCAACGTCTCTTTTCAAAAAGAAGCATCAACACCCAGGAGAAAGAGTTACTACAGAAAACAAAAGACTTCAAGTAAAATTATTACTCTCATAGATATTGAGAGAATATTGCATCTGTAAAACAAGAACATACTATGACATAAAAGAAAAATTTGAAAAAACACTTATGTTTAGATGCACCTGTATAAAATCTTAGAAAACCAAAGATAAAGAGAAAATTCTAAAGGTTTTCAGAGGTAAAAAATAGGTAAAAGAGATTTTCTGATATTTAAGGACTGACTACAGTCCAAGTTTAAATAAACTATTAAAGAGCATACTTTTTCAAATCAAACAGTGAAATGAAGGATATTGAATGAAAAAAACTGCAAAAAGCTACATACAATAAAATATTACTTGTAAATATTTTAAAATATCAAATAACCCATAAATATGTTTATGGAAATAGACTTATACAGTAAAAATATAAGCCCACTATGGCCATAATGCATAGTGTAAGTAATATGTAAGCAAAGGGGTGGTAGGGCTTTGCCTTGGTAGTTCTTTAAGAAGAAGCAACCACCATCATCAGATTACAAATGATCTCAACACAGGGGACCTAGTACGCAAGGCAGGGAGCGAGACAAGAGATGTGAAACCTACCGAAGAGTCTTTTCTTGTCCCGGTGAAGAGTATGAATACTAAAAAAAATAACTTTAAGTAAATATGTTAAAAATCTAAGGTTAACCACTAAAAATCACTTTGAAATAGATAATATTTATATTCAAATCATCGGAGGAAAGAAATGACACAGAAAAGGCAACCAATGTAAAAGACAGCAGACTAACATCAACTATATCAATAAACACAATAAATGTGAATTAATTAAGTACACTGTTAAAAGTCAGACTCCAACACTGGAGTTTCAAATATCTAGCCATGCACTTTACAAGGTGTGTGGTAACAAGACATACACCTAAAATAAAACAGCACATGACAGCTGAAAATACAGAAATGGAAAAAGATATAACAATCAGCAATTAAAATAAGAAAGTAAATATAGCAATATTAACAAGAAAATTACAATTAAAGGAAAATGTCAAATATCTCTTCTTTTTAAAATATGCAATTAGTCAAGTTGTCATGTAACAAATCTTAATGTACCTACTAACAGAGCTGCAAAATACAGGGGTGGACAAAAGTAGGTTTACAGTTAAGAGTACACAAAACAGAGTTTATTCTTATATTTTTACTTATTATTATATTACTTTCCATATGGATAACTGCAGGCCTGCTTTTCCCACTACATATATATATATAATGCAAAAACTGATATCAAAACCAGAAGAAAATGACTTTTCCACAATCCTAGTGAGATTTAACACACCCTTCTGAAAAATTCACATTTTAATCAATAAAAAAGATGAGTATAAAAGGTTTTAATAAACTTGACATACAGACATACATATATACCCACACTAGTCAAAGGAGAATATAACCAATGAACAGCTTACAAGTTTACTATGTATTAGAACACACACACACACACACACACACACACACACACACACACACACCCAAAGTCCGCAAAGCATCAAACACACGTAAGCCATGTTCTCTGATCATGCCTCAATGAAAACAAGGATATTCAAGTGAACCTATTTCATTTAGACTGGCATCAGATGGGCAAAAATGTAAATGGCACTTTGGGTGAGCGTTCAGGGAAATGGGCACTTATAGAAGCTTCAGGTGGGAATATAAATTTATAATGTCTTTTTGCAAATCAATTTGATATCTGTTGAAATTTGAATGTCAAACCCTTTGACTCAGCAATTCTACTTCTAGAAATCCTTATTACAAAAACAGTACACATAATCACACAACAAATGTACAACATACACAGTGCACCTAAAAAAAGTAACAACCCAAGTATCTATCAACAGAAAAATGATTAAATTATTTACAGTACATCCATTTCACAGAATGCCAAGCACTGGCATGGAAAGAATCTCCATGACACAATTTTTTAAGTGTGAAAAAAAAAACACATGTATCATTCAAATTATGGCAAAATACAAGATAATACAAAAGGAGTAGAAGAATATACAACATACTTTCTACTTCTGGAAAGAGAAATAACAGAGGACTTCTATATTTTACTTCCATGTTTGTCTCTACTGTTTGAATATTTTATGAATTATACTGCTTGCATAATTCAGAAAAGACAAGACAAGCAATGATTCAAAAAAATTTCTTATTTACTTCCCAGAAAAAGAGTATGACTTTCTGTTCTTAGTACAAATTTGATCAAACCCATCTGAAGAGTACTGGACAAGTATAAACTTCCAATCTGTTTAAATAAGAACACTTTCTGTTCCCCTTGCTGGAATGTTCTTCCCTCAGATATAGCTCATTCCCTAACTTCCTTCAAGTATTCTAAGTATCATCTTCATCTGAGGAACCACCTTTGACTTTTCAAGATAAAATGACCATGCTCCTACCCCCATACTTCCTCACCCAGCTTTATATTTCACTAGGTGTTATATTAACTTCTGTGCCTCGGTGTCCTTACGTCTAAGTGGGGGTGATAACAGTACCCACCACACACAAGTGCTGTCAGGTTTAAATGAGCTAGAAGCTGTTAGTTGGTGCTGGGCTCACAGTAAGAGTCAGATTAGTCTTTGATTTTTTCGTCTCTTGTTTATGATCTGTCTTCCCCCTGTTACAATGACAACCTCAGGAGGCAGAGACTGTGTTTTGTTTACTATTGTATCCAGAAAGCCTAGAAGTGCTTATCAGTAAATATTCATAGTTGTTGAGTCTGATTTAGTACTGGAGCCATATGTACAGACAGCTGAGATGACAAGAAAAAGACCAATTGTTTTCAGTCAAAACAAGCTTTCTGCACATTAGCATGAATCATCTGTAATAATTCAATCTACTTTGAAAGCATAACATTTAGGAGCATGACTCCAGGAGGCTTCAAGTAGGGAAGTGGTACAGTATCATTTCATTCACTAATTTCTGAACACCAACACTGTAAAAGAAACTACAACATAACATGTAACGAGACAACAACAGCACAACTTACGTTTCATTCCTGTTTTTGATGCAGGGCTGGTAGAGGACCTTGACAGCACGGCAAGCAGAGCCGAAGTCTGCCTTCGATACGTCTTCCAGCAAGGGAAACTTTTTGACACTTTTGGAATTTCCCAAAGATTCAATTACCAAACTGTCTGAGTTTAAAAGCCAGAGCTAAAGATATGGAGAGAAAAGTCCAAGTATAAGGATATCACCACCTTATCCATGTCTCATATTACCACTCAAAAAAAACCCCAAAACAAATACAAAACTATGAAAATATCGGGAAAACATATGAGAATCATGTATATAATTTTTAAGGAAGGTAAATCTTTCCAAGCATAACCTTGGTAGAGCAGTTGACATGATAAAGTGTTAAAAAAAAAAGAAAAAAGGCAATCAACTAGAAAGTATTTAATACATTTGTAACAAAGTTAATATCTATAATGTATAGCACTCCTAGAAATACAGCCCAATAGAAATACAGGCAAACAGAATTAAAAGAAGAAGTGATAAACATATAAAAATGCTGATATAGCTAGTAATACGAAAATGAAAAATTTGTGTGCCATCCTTTTTCACTTACCAGATTGGCAAATACAGAAAGGTTGATAACCCCCAGTTCAGAAGAGGGCCTTGGATGGGTACTCTCATTCACTGCTGGCTGAAGAGTGTTTGGAGACTAGGATGCATGTGATTCAGTTAGGGACTACGCTCAGGAGAAAGGGACTAAGGTAAACAGGATAAGGCAGACCAAGCTTATCAGCCTAATCCTAGAGGGGACTCGAACCTACATTTTGCCCCACTTTGAGAGACAGGCGACCCCAGCTTTTTGTATCTCAGGGTCAAATCATTTGCAGTGGGATAACCAGGCCAGGGTAGGAGTCAGTGGAAGACAGGAAACTCCCTGGTCAAGCATCTGTTAGGTTAGGGCAAGTCTCTGGATAAGAGCAGCTGTGAGCCATTAGCAGCCAACACTCTCGGCAGCTGGGAAAGGGGTACACTGGCCAAGGAGAGGGGATCTGGGTGGGGCACATGCATGTCTGCTACAAGGGCACACTAGTACAACTTTTTGGAAGATGACACTTATCAGCGTTTAAAAAACCCAAATTGTAATACTGTCAACCCTCATGATAAACTGTTGAGTGATATAAGCATGTTCAAGAGAAATGTTAATCACATGATTCTGGTTTTCTTTTCTTTTTCTTTCTTTCTTTCTTTTTTTTACAAAATGGCAAATACCTGTGGGTATGTACATACAGCTGTATATAGATAGGGAAAAGGTGCCAAAGTGCATACATCAGACTGTTACTAATGTTTACCTTCAAATAGTATGATGTAGCAGGACAAGAGGGGACAGGATGGGGGGACTGCCACTTCTTTTATGTTCTTCATGTTGTCTGAATGTGTTTCAAGAATGTATTACTTTTATAAAAAAGAAATTTTAAAAAATTAAATATATATTACTATAGGTCTAAAAAGTTCCCACGCATGAATTTTAAGTTGAAAACCTTACAATAAAAAAATTAAAATTGATTTCAAACTATGAGTATAAGTTATACCTAGTACCAACTTTAATCAGAAAATAGTTTCGCTTTTGACAGAAATTATCTGGAATCACAGAAGCCTGGGGCTGCCATAACGAATGACCAGCTACAAAGCCACACCTAATAATAATCTCAACGCCCTCACTCCTTTTGCCTGCCTTGTTTCTATGTTACCTTTTGAGTTCCTTGAAGGCATTTGTGTTTTACCTTGAGCACCTGGAACAGTGCCTTCCAATCACCAAGTGCTCAGTATATGCTTACTGGTGGAATAAAACAGATAAGAGGCAGAGAAGAGACTTGGGCCCTGACTCTTGGATTTTCACATAAATGTCCAAAATTCTTTTCTGCAGAACATTATTTTTAACAGAAGCAGGATAATATTAGATGCTTATGATGCATGCAGGGGATGATTCTGGCAACTGCCAGAGCCTCTTCTCCAAAACTTGGCACTACTTCTCAAACATCAGTGTGGAAACGAGGATTTCAAAGAGACGGCTGCACTCCCATGCTCACTGCAGTACTACTTACAAAAGCCATGATGTAGAAACAATCTGAATGTCCATCGAGGAACAGATAAGAGAATGGGGCACATATAAGTAATGGAATATTATCCAGTCTTAAAAAAGAAGGGAATCTTCTAACATGCAACCACATGGATGAACCTGGAGGCCATTATGCTAAGTAAAACAAGCCAGACGCAGAAGGACAAATACATCACGATCCCATTTATACAAGGAATCTCAAATAGTCTGACCAACAGAAGTAGAGAGTAGAATGGTCATAGCCAGGGGTTGGGAGAGGGAGAAAGGAGGAGATGCTAATCAGAGAGTATAAAGTTTCAGTTGGGCAAAGTGAGTAAGTTCTAGAGATCTGCTGCCAATATTGTGCCTATAATTAACAGTACTGTAGTGTGCACTTCAAAATCTGTGAAGCCAGTAGGTTCCTTGTTAAGTGTTCTTACCATGGAACAAACAGAAAATACATAACATATCAAATAGAAAAGAAGTGAGAGACAGACTGAGTAAAAGACTTTATGTTGTGGTATGAGCTTTTACAGAGAAGGTTTTATTTCTGTCTCTATCCCTAGCACCTAGCACATCAAGGCACTCGATCATTTGTTATTAAATTAAAGGAGTTTGATTCGTGAGTTAAACTGAAATTAAAATTTCATTTTTTGATCAATTGTTTTCTAGACTTGAGAATTAAGAAAAAAGAATGACAGCCCAGGCTGGTATGGCTCAGTGGATTGAGTGTGGGCCTGCAAACTAAAGGGTCGCTGGTTTGACTCCCAGTCAGGGCACGTGCCTGAGTTGCGGGCCAGGTGCCCAGTTGGGGACCTGCAAGAGGCAACCACATGTTGACATTTCTCTCCCTCCCTTTCCCTCTCCCTAAAAATAAATAAATAAACTCTTTAAAATAAAAATGACAAAGCTAAAAAATTTATGAGACCCTGGATTGCTAGGCAACAAAAAGCTGGGTGAAATAATATCTTACCAAGATGTACGTTTTGCCATCATGACCTTGAATAATGAATCTAAAAGTGCTTCTAGCAGAGGAGAGTTCCATCAGACACTGGGCGATAATGCTCTGTACAAACTGAGACCTGTTTGAACAGAAATCAGTTTTCACAATGTGCCTCTCATAATAACTCTAAATGGCAAGATGAGCCAAAAATACCCACAGGGTGCCTACAAGGCAGAGGCTAGTGCATGCCAGACTCTTCTATATGCTGTCCATTCCCTCGCAATCTGCGCTAATGTGGATTTTAATGTATTTTAATGCATTTGTGTTTGCTCTAGTCTTCTTGTATCCTATTTTCCAATCCTTAATACATTTTCCACCCCAACCTAACTGAATAAAAAATAGTATGTTAGAAAAGTCCGTATTTCCTTTGTGCTGTGATACATTAAACAATGAACAACTAAGTTTTAAAAGGTGAGATGTTTCTTCCCAAACGTTAGAAAGTATTATCTTTAATATTTCCATTTGCATCCCCTCAGAGTATCAGATCTTAGCTACATAATCAAAATACTTACAGGAGAATAAAGGTCAAAGTTATATTCAGAATGCCATAATTTGACACATCAATAATGAACTAAAATAAAGACATACTATAGTTAACTTTTGTTTGCAAATTAAACAGATTTAAAGAAAAGACACACTAATGGATTTAGTGCCTAAGTATTATTTCTTTTAAAAACACAGGAGTCATTTTGAAACTGACCCATGTTTCAAATTTTAAATTAAACTACAACCAGAAATAATTATTCAAAAACTTCTTGATGATTAGAAGACCTCGGATATCCAGCACATAGAAAGAAGCACCAAAACCTCTGTAAATTAGATTTATATGAGCATATTTGTCTATGACATTGTGTAAGCAAACCATAAATAAATCCTCAAATATTTTACATGTGTGGTTTGGTCTAACTAGTCTTTTGAAATAAAGGAAGGTATAAATAAAAATGAACTCCCAAATAATCAATTGTACCTATCTTTTCATACATTAAAATTACAGAATTTAATTTGCTATTGTACCTTGGTATGATGGGAAAATTTCTCTCAGATGGCTGAATAATCATCTCTGTCATATAAAACTTAATTGTTTCTAGAAACAAAAAATAGAAAATTAAAAATCTCTGCAATACGGTAACATTTTTGTTGAGGGCATGTTGATCCCAAATTATGACATTCAAACTAAATAGTGGATGTGGTAAAATTAACATTTGGTAAGACTTTTTAAGAAAATGACTTAGTTTAAAAAGACAAAGCATTGAGGACTACAAGGAGACAGCCCTAAGATTCCAGATAGCTTGGTGTCACTTCAGAAGAGCATGCCCTAAGAAAATATGATGCAGCAAGACTCTTCTCACACACAGAGAAGGTTATAAAAATTAGTCACATCACAGCCATAGCTTGTTATCTAGAGATTATTCATTCGGCTTCCTCATTTCTATAGAATAGCCACAAATCTAGAAGTCACTGAAAAAGACTTTTTAATCATGGTACCTCAAAGCCCATGCATGGATGCTGTGAATCTCGTATTAGTATTTACCCAGAATTTCACTGAGTCAATAAATGTATGATTGCCATTAAATTTGGTTTTCTGATTACTTATTTACAGAAAAACGTAAAGAGTAAACTAAATATCTAATAGTAATACATATAAAACAACCATTTTGGATTTTTTCAAAATCCATGAAAAATGTTTGCTCTCACTAGTAACAAAGGAAATACAAATTAAAATAAGATTATTTTTAGCATGAAATAAATAAAACAATTTTAATGACAAGGTGCAGCACTGATGAACACACGGAGAAATGGACACACACTCACATACTGCTGTCAGAACCAAAAATGACAGATTTCCGGAGAGCCATTTGGCAAAGGCTTAAAAAATGCGTATATATTTTGATACCATAAGAATTTATCTCAAAGAAACACTCGTAGATATCTGCAAAAACTTATCTATAAAGATATTCATAATAATATTAGTAGAAAAATACTGAAAACAAATTAAATATCTAAAAATTGAGAACGGTTGGGTTAAATGAGCAACTATACATTTATGGATGAGAATTCCATGCAGTCATTAAAAATAGTGTACCAAATAATTTTTGTTTTAATTAGATGGAAGTTGTTCCTAATAGATTTTCCAAAAATGTTTTCAACTGCCCAACATAGCAGAGTAAAAGGCAAAAAGAAAATAGTTTAACAGATTATTGTACATCTAGAGTCATGATGATGAGTTTATCTATTTCTCTTTGAAGTTCAATTTTTCACTTTAGTATTTGAAATCATAAATTATTGGATGCAGAATTGAAACTTTTCACATTATAAAGTGATCCCTTTTATCCTAGCTGTTGTTAAAATAATTTAATTCCATAATTTTAATCCCACAAAGCATTATTATTGCTGTTTTCTACAGTTACTATTAATTTGGTGTCACCCACGTATTTACCATTTTCTTTACCAATCTTTCTTGAACTTAGACCTTCTATCTGGGTCCATTTTCTCCTGATATTGATACACAGGCAGAATTTTTTCACTAAGAAACCATAGAGATGAATTATCTGTTTTTGTTTGTCAGAAAATATATTTACCTTTTTTTGATTCTTTCACATAAGGACATTTTCACCTAGGTTAACAGAGTTTGACTTTTGTGCACACTGACACCATCATTCTGCTATCCTCCAACTTCCTTCACTGTTGTTCCTTTGAAGGTGATCAGTCAATTTTCTTTGGGTGCTTTTAAGATTTTCTTTTGCTTTTCATTTTTCTGCAGTATCACTTTGCGTCTAGCTGCAGAAGATTTGATAGGACTTTCCTTCCTTGGGCTTCATTTAATTAGAAATCATTGGACCTCTTGAATCTGCAGATGGTTGTTTTCCATCACTTTTCTAAAATTCTCCACAATTATTTCTTCATATATTGCCTATGCCCCATTCTACTTCTCCTATAAACGTCTGGTTGAACATATGATATATCTTCTCAGTGTATGTTTTATGTTTCTTACCCTCTCTTCTATATTTTTTGCCTTCATTTCTCTGTCGCTGGGTTACAGGTATTTTTGCTCATGCATCTTCTGTTCATTAATGTTTTCTCCAAATTGTACCTAGTCTGCCGTTAAACCATCCACTGAATTTTACATTTCAATTATATATTTTAAAGATTCTACTGTCAATCTTTTCCAAATGTTATAGTTTCCTTTTCCTTTCAATATATTCAAACCTGACACTTATACTATTAAATATAGTAAGAATGGTTATTTTACAGTTTACACCTGATAATTCCAGTAACAGAAGTCTGTTTCTATTGTTTGCTGTTTTTGTTAGTTTGTACTGATGGAAGTTGAGTTTACTTGTTTGCTTATTTATGTTTGGTTATATGGTGAACACTGCACTTGAAAAATTATTTGTGGGAATAATATGAGTTTTACATGAAGATACCTTCCTCCAGAAGTGATGTGCATTTGATTTTGCCAGGTACATGGTGTTATATCTAGTACAAGGCAGAATAGCCAAGACCTGAAATTCCGTAAAGCCCCAAAGGATTGCTGTTTGTCTATAATTCTACAGGGCTGGTCCACTTTTTATTCACCTTCACTGTAAAGGTACAGCCCTTTAGGGTCTCATATTTTTGTGTAGTCACTTACTAGGTTCTCATCCTGTGTAGTCTTCGATTTCTGTCCTTACTTCCCAAAGCAATCTAAATGAAAGTTCTAATTTCAGAGAATCAGCAAATAGCAGGGAAAAGGTGACTTCAATTTTGTGCTAAATCTTTTCAGTTCCTTCATTTGTTCCTGTGGGTTCCAATTACCATCTGGTATCTTTTACTTTAGCCTGAAGAACTTTCCCTAGCATTTTTTTGTAGAGAAGTTTTGCTAGTAATGCATTACTTCCAACTGTTTACATGAAAATGTCCTAATTTTGCCTTCCTTTTTGAAGGATAGTTTTGCTGTATATAGAATTGTTAGTTGGCAGGTGTTCCTCCACCCCCAGCATTTTAGATATCTCATTTTAGTGTCTCTGGCTGTCATCATTTCTATGTCAGCCTCAGTTGTATCATGACATCCCTGTACGTGATATTTTGTTTTGTTCTTGCTACTTTGAATATTCTCTTTTCATCTTTAGCTTTTATCAGTTTGACTACAATGTGCTTGGGTGAAGCATTATTTCTTGTTTATCCTATTTGAGATTTATTACAATAATTGGATCTGAAAGTTAGTATTTCCACCAAGTTTGCCAAGATTTCAGCCATTTTTTTCTACAAAAATTTTCCTGACCTTTGTTTTTTCACTTTACCTTCTAAGACTCCAATTACACATTGATTGGAAACAATATTGTCCCACAAATTTCTGAGGTTCTATTCATTCTGATTGACTTTTTTTCCCCTGTTCTTTGGGTTGGTTAATTTCTATTAACCTACTTCAGTGATTTTTTTTCTTCTGTCATCTTAAATATGTGACTTAGCTATTCTAGTGAATAGCTAGAGTTACTGTCCTTTTTAGCTCTGCAATTATCAATCGGTTCTTTCTAAGTTTCTAATTTGTTGAGATTTGCCATTAGTTCACTCAAGAAGCTTTTTAAATTCTTTGCTATATTTATAATAGCTGCTCAATACCTTTGTCGGCTAAATCTAATATTTGTGTTTACTCAGCACTATTTACTGAGTTCTGTTTTTTCCTCGCATATGAATCATTCTGTTCTACCTCTTTGCGTGCCTAAAATGCCCAGGTGGAAGTAAGACATCGTATGTAAATACACTGTATTCTGGGCTGTCTTTTGTCTTTTAAGGGTTGTTGTTTTATAGATATAGCAGTCAATTAACTGGTCTGAACTCAGACTGTGAAATATGTTTTTCCATAGTCTGTAGCCCCTAATGGCTCTGCTCGGTTTTATTTTATTTGGCCTGGTTCCCCAGAGAATATTTACTATACCTGCATAGTTAAACTGTCAGAAAATTTGGGAAGAAGTTCTGCTCAACTACTTCAAGCCAGTAAGGCTTCCACCTGTGCTGCTCAAGTTACATGTGGATTGAAGGACGTAATCCAAGGCACAGCAAATTTGCAGGTCTCCCCAAGCTTTTAATTCTTATGGGACTCTGGAATCTATTGTGTGCACGTACACTTTAGCAGTTAGAATTGTGCAAAGAAGTAAACTTCTCGGCCTGTCTATGGTCCTATTGCTCCCAAATTTTTCCTCTTTAGTTTCTAATTCTCCTTTATCTACCTTGAACCAAAATTACCGCCTGTAAATGCTAAAGCTGTGAGTTTTTCCTGTGTAAGTTGGGGTGGAGAGGATGGCAATGCCCCAAAGCATCAGGGCACAGATTTGTCTTTATAAGCAAAAGCAGTAGCAGTTTTTCAAAACTAAACACTTCTCAAATCATTGCTTCATTTTGGTCTTCCAGTGGTTGTTCACAATTTTTTGAACCTGTACAGTCTTGTACTTGTTTTCTACAGAATGAAACTGTCCCTTTTCTTTGTGCCACCGTTTTTGGAAGTGCGGTCCTACTAACTTACTTTTCGGGTAGGTGTGAATATAGCACTCTTACATCGCCTCACACAAACTCAGCACAGACCGACCTCCTAATATACTTATGTATTACATTATAAAAGATCTTTGGCTCCATAAACGTTCAGTGTTTGCATTACTGTGACCACGACACTGTGGCAACATTTCCTTTCTTGTACGATCTTCTGTTTTCCTGCAGTGCATAGCTGCTTTCTTTTTCATGTGTTTAGTTTTCCAAACACCGTTGGTTAATTCTTCCTATATGGTGAAGTGACTTGTCTCAAGATTATTTGTTCCACGTGGTCAAACCAATAAAAAAAGGTATCAGTTTCACCTGACATGTGAAATGTCTTTACCGCAATCCCTCTGCCCTGGATTCAATAGAAGCTGTTACTCTTTAGGCCTGCTGCACACCCCTCACCCCGAGACATCCTCATCTTGCTCTCCGTGTGGAATGATGTGTTTCCCAAATTCCATGTCTTTTCTCTTGAAGTTAAATCCCTTGTTTTGGTGCTAAATATCCTATGCCTGATTCCTAAGGAAAACATACCTTTGCAATCTATATTTTAAAACCTTGTTTTTTTCCAGAATGTATTTGTATTCCTCAACTTGACTGATGGTTTGTCTGTGTATAGAATCCCGGATTGAAAATCTTTTTCCTTTTAAATTATGAAGGTGTTGCTTCATTGTCTTTTAGCTTTCCATACTGCTATTATATTCCATGCCATTCTAATTCCTAATCCTTTGTCCACTACCAGCTTTTTTTCTCTCTGGAAGCTTCATCCTTGCTGTTCAAGAAATTACTCAGTGCTGTGACTTTGAGTAGCCTCCATTAATTACCCTTGACATTTAGTGGGCTTTTCCATTGACAAACATAAGCCATAGCTCTGGAAAGTAACCTTATAATGTGTTTTTGGTATTTTTGTTCTTTGATAATTTCGCACATCAGATTGTGTCTATTCTCTCTAGAATTACTATTATCTGCCTGTTGGGTGTTCTACAAGGCACAATTCATTTATTCATTCAATAAATACTACCAGATACCCATCACATGCCAGATACTGCTTCAAGCGCTGAAGTTACAGTGATAAACAAGATAGTATCCCTGTCCTCAGGAAACTTACATGATGATGTTTTTTAAATACTTCCTCTCCCAATTTTTAGTTTCTGTTGATTGGTTCTGATTTCTAAGTTAGTACCTTAATTTTATCTTCAGGCGCTTTGATTAGTTTTTTAAGCCATTACATCTTTAATTTTACATTCTCTGAATTATGAAGGCAGTACTATTTCATCCTCCAAAAACATTTGTTATGCTTTTTTTTGTTTTAAGACTTTCTTCTGTTTTATACAAAATTAATTTATTCTAGGTGCCTTTACTATGCTTACCTGATTACTTAATTTGATTTGGTCTCTTTCCTGTTGGAGTTTCTCTCAAGTATTTGTTGATTCTTAGCAATCCATTCATATTTAAGTGTAAGGTAATAAAATGCTAAGAGGAAGCTTTTCCGTGTAGGTAGAAGGCTTTGGTGACTGTAGGAAGGTTGAATGTAAGCTCATTTTCCTTGAATGACCCCTAAGAATCAGTGCCTGCAAATCTCTTCTCTGGTTGGTACTCTTCCACTGTCCCCCCACCCCAAAAAAGGGGGGGTCTCTAATCTCCTAGGTTGAGTATAAGCAGGTTGCAAGTGGAGAAGGAGACTCGGGAGTCTTAGAGTTCCATTTATACACTTTTCAATTCCTGCTTCCAGTCCATTGTCTCAGACTGCCTTCCCTGTTCTCGCTACCCCCAAGTTGTGACCAGTTCTGGGGCTCTACAGTGATTACTGGCTCACTCCTTACCCAAATGATCTTCTGCAGATACTTAGGCTACTGCCCCCCTCACACTGGCAAGTTCGTTTCCACGTGTGTCTCTCAGCTTTACAGCTTTGGGGGGAAAAATGCCCACACCTCTTGTTTATGTCACTGTTGTCTCCGCTCTGTTTCTCTTTGTCTCTGCGGATGTACATCTTTTTCATTCCTTAACAGATCTTTTGGCTAACTTCAGGGTGGAGTGAAAAGAATTTAAAAAAATTAATTCACTTAAATTTTCTAAGTTGTAGCTTAAGGGGCTTGCTTTCATTCTCCAAAAATAACATTGAGAAAAGCATCCTTTCCTGCTGCTCACTCTTCCTTTTCTGTTTGCAGCAAGGAAGTAACTACTTACAAGATTCTGATAATTATAAAAAAAAAAAAAGACCAACAAAAACATCCTTAAGTACAATAGCTTCACTTAAATCACATCTTCTAATTAATTATATTAAAAACAATTATTCATCACCCACAAAAACTAACACAGCATGTTGTAGCTCTCTAGATATTTTTAAACTGTATCTTCAAATAGTGATACACTTTAATTATCAGGATTTTCTTTGTTACATTTTAAAATAGACTTTATATAATTAACATTATTGGGAAGAACAAGGAACCGAGTACAAAACTCAGAAAGTGTTTTCTTCTATTTCAACAGGTTCTTTCCTACCCCGAGCCCCAAAATGCAGCCCTGAGGCAGAGGACAGCCAAGAAAAGCAAGTTTTCCATCATCTCTGGCAACCAACTCTTCTGATTGAGCAGTTGTATTAAGAAAAAAGCTCTAATCTTCAAAACAGACACAAGTATAAGGTTTATATAATTGCTTTATATCTACAGAGAATATGAAATATTAAAAATGACCCAATGTCTTAATGTTTAAAACTCAATACCATGTACTTATAAAGGCCAAAATACACAAAGTTCTTAGCACTTTGGATGATGTTAGTTGATTTCTATTTTAAAAGGTATCAATTCTACAACATATATTAGTCATCTAACTTTCACATATATTCCTATAAAATCTCCCTCTATTGGTTTTATTTTAACAAAAAGGCAATCATTTGGGCTTCTTCTTACCTGATGACATGGTCTCTCCCACCATTACCTTGCAACGCTTACAAATTACTTTGGTATTTGCCTTTG
Organism: Glossophaga mutica; assembly: GCA_039655065.1. Lineage (NCBI taxonomy): Eukaryota > Metazoa > Chordata > Mammalia > Chiroptera > Phyllostomidae > Glossophaga > Glossophaga mutica. Next base: position 149,622,467 of record CM077306.1, read on the forward strand.
GTGTCTGTAGAACAGAAAAAATGTCATTTAAATGTCATTCAGCTTTTCTTTAAAGGAATATATAATTTTAACATAGTCTCTAGGGCATACATTGAACTTTACATTTTATTTTGCCCTCTCCTAAATACTAGGAATCCATTTAGCTTGTATGCATAATTCACATGTACAGACACAAGTTTTTTTCAAGTCTAAAGACAGAATAATGAACAGACTGATTTTTTCCCAAACCTAGCCACTTCTGGACAATCTGCATGTTATCAAATTATTTGAACAAGAAGCACCTTACATTGTCAAAAAAACACCTCCAAACATCTTAACCATTTAGAATTGGCAAATGGTGGGCAACTAAGGCAGAGAGGTAGGTCACTTATCCCAACCCATGTGTCTAAAAACAAAAGAATCGGAACTTGAACTCATTATTTTGACTCCTAGCTCAGTGTAATTTATGTAAAAGTAACCTATAATTTATAACCACCCATCCAAAGTCAAAAATATCTAACCCATTCATATAATTTTGTTTTTTAAGATATGCATTGTAACAGAAAAGATGGATCATACTCTGGGACAAGTTCCTGAAACATTCTTAAACTTCAAAAATCCATATTCATCATTTGGGATACAGATTAAAATAGCTAGCAGTCACCTAATCATTAAGCCAATAAAAAATGCTCTTTGAGACAGAGAACAGATGGTGGTTACCGGAGGTAGAATTTAGGGAGTAGACAAAAATGGGTGAAGGGGGCCAAAAGGCACAAACTTCTAGTTATAACATAGGTAAGTCCTGGGGATATGTGCAGCATGGGAACTACAGTTAATAATACTATAATGCATATCTGAAAGTTGCTATGAGAGTGACTTTTAAAAGTACTCATCACAAGAAAAAATATAACTATATAGTGATAGATATTAACTAGACTTATTGTGGTGATCCTTTTGCAGTATGTACAAATATCAAACCATACAGTACACCTGAAAGTAATATAATGTTATATGTCACTCATACCTCAATAAAAAAAAATCTTCCTAATTTGTGCCTTGTTGTAGAGATTATGTTATAGGCAACAGAAAAGTGGTTCTGAGCCCAAATCTGGGGCCAGACTTCCTAAGTTCAACTCCCAACTCTGTTATTTACTAAATTTATGACCTTGGGCAAGTTCACTATCTTACGCTGGATTCTGCATCTGTGAAATGGAGTTAATAGTAGTGTTCAACTCACAGAGTTGTTTATTAGGAGTTAGAAAGGAATGGTATAAAGAACTGTCCTGGGTGCATGGTAACTACTAAGATGAATGTTACATAAATATACTTTTGTCACACATCATTCCAGAAATGGACAAAAAATCCATGCCTTCCCACACAGGGACCAATGTTTTGCCTTTTACTGGACATTGTTTATTAATTAAGAATCTAAAACACAAAAGAATGCTCTTTTTACATCCATAGTAACACCTTTGTTAAAGCCACGCAGCGTTTATCTCACCCAGACACACCTCGGCATGGCAGAAGTCATGTCACAGTGGGCAGGGAGGCCACAGCTCTGCAACTCTGGTCGTGAGGCTGTCTCTCTTAGGAAGCCACAGAATAGAGTGTGGGTGTAAGTAAGGAAATAGTGACTTTCTGATGCGGGATAACATATGTAATTAATATAAGAAATAAGTCTTAACAGGTTAGTATAAGGGAGCACACTTATATTTCCCAAGAACTGTGTACAAAGCCCATTTAAACTGTGTTCTATAGATGTGCTGTTAGTAACTGATACTGATGACATTTGAATCCTGGTTCCTTGGATGCTAAAGCTTATGCTTCTATGTACTATGCCAAGTATTTTCCAAACCAATTCATGGAATTAATTCAATGGGTGACAGCCTGAGTTTTAAAAAATACAATAAAATAGAAAATGTCACAGTGCTTCAAACATACAGTAAGTACTACTTCAAGAACCTTTTATTTCAGGTGTGTTTATGTGTCTGTATGTATTATAAAATCTTGATGTAAAAATGTATTTCTTAGTTTAGTTAGAGGTCAAACGAAAGACAGAAGGCACAAACCTAGAAAACAATGCTGGTGTCAATTTGTTCAGGTTCAGGGAAGGTTACAGGAAGACTGTAGCTCAAAAACCTGGTGTGCTCAACTGTAAAGTTTGACATTTTGGTAGTTTCATGCTTTCTTATAGTAAAATCTATCTGTATGGCTTCAAATTGGCATTAAAGACACTTCTTATCCTATTTTATACAAATTAAGTCAGACCATCCTCATTAAGCTTGCCAAAAATTAAGGGCTTTACTGAAAACTAGTATTATATACTGGAGAAGCAATGCTTAGAAAGGAGTTTTCTATTTGAAGTAGAAGTTTTCACCTGGTACTCCGTTATGTATTTCACTTACCTACAGTATATTTTGCTTTGTCTTTCAATGAAGCAGGAAAAGTGAATGTTATTGGTATGCTTTTAAAATAAGATTCCACATTTTTAAGACATTGGTAATCAGGATTTTAAAATCTGGTCAATAAAAAGCAAATTACCTCAAACAACCAAATGTGTGGATTTTGATTCAAATAAACTGACAGTCAAGTATACTTTTAATACATTGGGAAAATTGTATACAGTCTGTATTGTATCATGAAGTAATAATGTTTGGGATTTGCTTTAAAGTGCCAGAAAAAAATAATAATAAAAGGAACAGATATAGCATACTTTTTGAACAAAGATAATTGGTATACTGAAATTTATAATTCTATTCCGTTTACATTTGTGAGTGTTTATAAAGTCTGATACATTATTCTAAGAAAATAAAAAAAAGACATTATGGATTTATAAAACGAATTACCAAAATCAATAAATTATTGCTAAGTACCCCAGGCAAAAAAAAAAAAAAAATTAAAGCTGGTTGTCATACTTGCCAGCAATAATATAAATGAAGTTCAATTTCATTTGTGCTTTAAAAAACAGAATGAAGTCATAAATGTGGCTATATTTTTTAGAATAATTTTACGAATCTTATAAAAGGTTGAGGTGTCATCCTTACCACCCTGTTAGAAGATACAAAGTTTTTATGTTGGCAGATACAAAAAATAGCACAGGAGATAACAAACAAATGCAAAAACAGGGAAATCTTCAGCAGGTATCTTTTGAAAATAAAAGATATATGTCACTGCCACATTAACAGAAGCACAAATAATATACTGTACTCTATGGGGATAGTAAAGGAAAGAAATGTGATGGATTTTATGTGTGTTTGTGCTGTTTTTATGATCAGATCTTTTAAATTAAAATAGTGTAACACTTTTATTTTGTTTAAAGAGAAACTCTGCTTTGTAATACATTTTTCTTGACTTATGCTTAAAGGAAAGAGTAAAGCAAGTTTTGCAATGAAATGCCCTAACAGTGTGAAAATTCCACAGAGCAAACATCGAAGCCATTGTTGTGACTAATTAAATCAATACATCTGAGAGATGGAACCACAGCTCAGAGGTGGATTAGCCTCCCGTTCTCGTTTTTATTTTCTTTTGTGCTGTTTCAATTTCTAAAGACCCTTGATACTGTCTCACCAAAAAAATGTTTCCCAAGAGATACCACTAGGATGCTGTGCCACCGTGTGACATTTCAAAACCCTTCTAGATGGCGAGACTGGGTGATATGAGAAATAGGCTTTCAATAGCACGGAGCAGCCTTGTTCCCACAGGAGCCTTGAGAGCATTGTTTAAGCAGTCCCTCCAAATTTATGTTACTATTTTGGTCACAGGCACACTCTTTCAACTGCTGCAATATGCAATTAAAGTGAAACTTCCATCTAGGCTAACTTGAAAACAATCTTGTCAATAGCAGCTGGTCATGACAATAATTTCCCAGCTTCCTTGATACTAAAAACCATAGTGTCTGAATATGAAGGGTCTTCCTTTAACAAACAGGATAGTTGTTTGCAATTAAGAGAAATTCTTGTAAGTGGCATTCTATAACTGATAAAGACATAAATATAAAGGATATATTTCAATATAAGGTCCAAGAATTTATCTAAAATTCATGGTTTCTCTTAATCTTTCCTACTCCTCTTCCACTCATGCCCTCCAAATATTTTTTAAAGTTTATACCTTAATCATAAACATGAAAGTTATAATACATGAAACAATATAGTATTAGTATATAAATTTATTATAAAATAGAATTTTAATATCATATTTACTATAACTTTAACAGATTTTTATTAACTTCTTACCATTTTCTTTTAAAATTATAGAAGGCTTACATACTATAATTTAAAATGAACCATATTTAGTTAAAGGGATTTGTGTTTACAGTGAGAGATAAGGCACATAAATAATTAGATAACAACCTCATTATTTGATAAACTTTAATCTCCCTCAAAATAGAAAATAGTTTTATAAACTAACTTATAACCTAAGAGCTGCTCAATTCCTGGATATTTCCTGAAGTGGTTCAGTTCTCATTACAAAAATTAAATGGGCTCCAAATAAAATTTAACATACATTGCTCTTGTGCCTACTGACAATAATCAGATGTTAAAATCGAAAATTCTCTGGCAATGATTTTCTTTACTTTTTAAATCACATCTGCATTGACTTGCCATCAGGAGAATGATTTCTCACAAGGGCCAAATCAATGACATTGATTTTCTCTTAAAATACAGTAAACTGCCTGCTCTCTGCAGTAAGAGGAAACTGTTTTCTCCCTAAAGCAACTCTGATAGTAAGAGCCACCTGACCTCACATTGTCAACCATCAACGTGGAGCCTGCAGCACAAGCTTCACTTCCACGCTTGGGCTACTCCATTTCCTCCTCTTCCTTGATGGCATCTGCTTTTATGATATGAGCAGAAGTCTAGACTATGGGCCTAACTACACAACAGCTGTTCTGGAGCAAGAAAACAATCTCAATTTAAATTAGACTATGAGGATAAGATGTACACATATTATGGAATATTGTACTAAAAACAAGAAAGTAGGGCAATTTGGTTTGTAAAATGGTAGTATTCCTTTTCTTTCTTCGGCCCCTGTGGGCTGTTTTGCTCAAAGAACATATGCTCTTCCTAAATTAATAGAGCAGAGCCAGAGCCCTGGCCAGGTAGCTCAATTGGTCAGAACCTCATCCCAATACACCAAGGTGGTGGGTTCGATTCCCAGGCAGGGAACATACAAGAACCAACCAATGAATGCAGAAATGGGTGGAACAACAGGTTGATATTTCTCTCTCCTTCTCTTTCTCTCTAAAGGCAATTAAAAAAATAGAGTAGAGCTAGAGAATAGAGGCAATTGAAAATAATGAATTTTGCACAACCAAAATTAAGGACAACAAAGATTTAGAAACAAGAAAACATCTAGAACTGTTAGAAAATTGAACTGTACACAAGTCTGACAACCATTCATCCAGACTGGTAAGAGGGGCCGAGTCGCAGCAGGAAAAAGTGGAGGTTGGCGGATCCCAGCACACAGGCAGTGGCTGACAAATCCCAGGCATACAGACAGTGGCTACAGGCAACGGCTAGCAGACCCTGGGCACCAGGTGGCAACGGGCAAACCCAATGAGGCCATGCAAGGCGGCTGGCTTACCAGGCGGTCCCACATTCGCACGCAGATAATCCAGGCGAAAACAGGGAGCGAGACAGACCACGCAACCCAAGGCCTGAGCGCAGGGAAATAAAGCCTCAAACAACGCTTGAAAACACCGGTGGCAGTTTCAATCGAACTCTCACAGGAGAGTTCGTTGGAGAGACCCACAGGGTCCTAGAATGTACACAAGCCCACCCACATGGAAATCAGCACCAGAAGGGCCCAATTTGCTTGGGGGAAGTGACGGAAGGGACTGGAATCCCAGAGTGAGCAGAGCAAGTGCCATTGTTCCCTCTCAGACCCTGCCCTCACATGCAGCATCACAACCCAGCAACTGGGCTGCCCTACCCTGGGGAACACCTAAGGTTCTGTCTAAGGTTCTGTCCTTCATATGTAACAGCTGCAACCAGAACAAAAACAAAAACAACAACAACAAAAAAACCCAAAATGGCTCAAATGGGAGAACAGATCAAAGCTCCAGAGCCAATTCATCTAAGCGACCAAGAGATAGCCAACCTATCAGATGCACAAGTTCAAAGCACTGGTCATCAGGATGCTCACAGAATTGGTTGATTTTGGTCCCAAATTAGATGAACAAATGAAGGCTACAATAAGTGAAATGAAGGAAAATGCACAGGGAACCAGTAGTGATGGGAAGGAAACTGGGACTCAAATCAATGGAGTGGATCAGAAAGAAGAAAGAAACAAACAAAAGAATGAAGAAACAAGAATTCAAAAAAATGAGGAGAGGCTTAGGAACCTCCAGGACATCTCTAAATGTCCCAACCTCCAAATTATAGGGGTACCAGAAGAGGAAGAGGAAGAGCAACAAGTGGAAAACTTATTTGAACAAATAATAAAGGAGAACTTCCCCAATCTGGCAAAGGAAATAGACTTCCAGGAAGTCCAGGAAGCTCAGAGCGTCCCAAAGAACTTGGACCCAAGGAGGAACACACCAAGGCACATCATAATTACATTAGCCAAGGTTAAAATGAAGGAGAGAATTCTAGAAGCAGCAAGGGTTAAGGGCACAGTCACCTACAAAGGAGTTCCCATCAGACTGTCAGCTGATTTCTCAAAGGAGACCTTACAGGCAAGAAAGGGCTGGAAAGAAGTATTCCAAAGTCATGAAAGTCAAGGACCTACATCCAAGATTGCTCTATCCAGCGAAACTGTCATTTAGAATGGAAGGGCAGATAAAGTGCTTCTCAGGTAAGGTCAAGTTAAAGGAGTTCATCATCACCAAGCCCTTATTATATGAAATGTTACAGGGACTTATCTAAGAAAAAGAAGATATATAATAGGACAGTAAAAAGACAGCAAACTCACAATTATTAACAACCACACCTAAAACAAAAGCAAACTAAGCAAACAGCTAGAACAGGAACAGAAACACAGAAATGGAGATCATATGGAGGGTTAGCAACAGGGGAGTGAGAGGAGGACAGAGGGGGAAAAGGTACAGAGAGTAAGTAGCATAGACGGTAGAGAGAAAATAGGGGGAGGGCAAGAATAGTGTGGGAAATATAGAAGCTAAAGAACTTATGACACATGGACACGAACTAAAGCAGGGAATGTGGGTGGGAGGGGGTGTACAGGGTGGAGGAGAATGATGGGGGAGAAATGGGACAACTATAATAGCATAATCAATAAAATTAAAATAAAATAAAATAAAATCACCAGTAAAAAATTAAAAAGAAAATAATGAATTTTGGTCTTTATAAAAATAATCTGTAATATGCCTTGAGTTGAGAGAAGACTGCATTCTGGTAGAACATTCTTATGACACTTCTTATATTATGCCTTATTGCATAATTTTTTTGGTATGATTTCTCCTACTAAATTCCAATCCTTCCGGGGGGGGGAAAGGAAAGGAAAAAGATTGAAGAAACCATTTTCTAAGCCAACCTCTAACTTAGCATCTGTTCTGAAAAGACATTTTACCAATTTAAAGTGGTTCTCAGAAGAAAGACAGTGTGTCTCCACTGGAGCTAGCTGAGGTCTTGGCTGCCACAGATCATTTCTTAAATTCATCAGGACGAAGGAGTCTCCAATAAAACAGTCGTTCTCTCGTGGATGAAGTGGCTTATTAGCAAAGGGGTCCGGATGACAGCACCATTCTCCAACCAGAGCTCCCCAGTTCTCTGTTGGCAAGGGGAGCACCCTAAGGAGCTTCCTAGTGGAAAGAGAAAAACTTTTACAGAACAAAATAGAAATGTGACATTTTCTCAATTAAATCAGCATGAAAGATTAAAAAAAAAACCATTAACCACATTGCTTGCAGTGTTTATTTCTCCCTCTAGATTACAAAAGTACACACACACACTATAGAGAATTTTGAAAATACACTGAGGTTTAAAATAAACAAAAATCACCCTTTCCTTACCACCCAAGAACAAGTAACTTCTTTGTACACAGTGGTATATTTCCTTGCCATCCTTTCAAGAGAAAGAGTTGTGGACACACATATAAAGTCTGAGATCAGAGGATATACACAAACTGTATGATGCTGTAGTTGTTTGATTTAGTTATATCATGAATCTTAATGACTCCATTCTATTTCATAGAATAACAAAACTTTTTAGATCATTCCCTCATTGTTATATATTTAAGTCTTGAATTTTTCATTATCAAAAAGCCTTGTACGAACATTCTTATTAGAAAATGTGCGTAGATAGCTGATTACTTACTTGGGAAAATAATCTTGTGTCAGAGTACAGGTAAAAATGCTGTGCGTATTTTTAAACCCAATACCTGTGGCAAACCGCTTTCCAGAAAGGCTATACACTAATCCATAATTGTTCCACTTACTTTCTTCAAAATTGAATACTATCATTTTTTCAAGTAATGGGTGAAAATGTTTCCAATATTGCTTTAATTGACAACTCTTTAATTACTGGTGTGATTGAACTGGCTTTTAAATTTATTGATCACAATTTTTCTCCTGTGAATTGTGATTAGTAATTACTTTCCAATGAAGTATTAGTATATTCTTATTAATTTATGAGTATATTCTATATTAAGAATATTATCCTTTATCATCTGAGACAAATATGTTGTTCAGTGTTATTACCTTTTAAATTGGTTTAGATATCTTAAATTTCAAATCACCTAACCCTTTCTTTTATGATTTCTCCTACTACTATTTTTTTAAATCCTCATCCCAGGATATGTCTATTGATTTGAGAGAGAGAGAGAAACATCAATCAGTTGCTACCATATGTGCCCCGACCAGGAACTGAACCTGCAGGCCAGGGCTCTTCCACTATTTTTTTAATAAATTTTTGGCTTTGGAATAATTTTAGATTTCAGAAAAGTTACAAAAATAGTACATATAGTTCTCATATATATTTCAGCCAGCTTTCCTTAATGTTAACATCTTATATAACCACAGAAGATTTGTCAAAACTATAGACTTTATCTGGATTTCCCTAGATTTCCCACTAATATCCTCTTGTTCTGTTCCAGGATCCAGTTCATGATAACACAGTGCACTTAGTCATTATGTGTCCCCAGCCTCCTCTGATCTGTAACAATTTCTCAGTCTTCCCTTATTTTTCAGGACCTTGAGATTTTTGAAGAGTACTTGTCAGGTATTTGGTAGAATACCTCTCAATTTGAGTTTGTCTGATATGTTCTCAAAATTAGACTGAGGTTACGGGATTTGGGGAAGTATGCCACTGAGGAAAAGTGCCCTTCTTGTCACACCCTATCGACATGACTTACCACTGGTGCTGTTCATCTTGATCACTTGGGTAAGATGGTATTTGCTAGGATTCTCTACAAATAAAGCTATTTATCTCTTTGCATACTCTATCCCTTGGACGTGAGTCTTAAAGTCCAGGTTACACTCAAGAAGAGAGAAATTAAGCTACACTCTGCCATTATTTTTTATACTTAGAGCATCCTTATAATTAAGTAGTCCCTTATATTAGCTATACAAAATAATTGATCCTGAGAAAAACTGAAAAGAGAAACATGCTCAAGTTCTTTCTATGGTCTATAAGCATGTGAATGCTCAAAGCACCCTGAACACTCTCACACTTCTGCTCCCACCCGTTGAGACATGTGCTCACTAGGAGCCAGTGGTCTTGGATCGAAGACCTGTTCTTGCCACGTGTACATGCTGTTTGTTACATAGTTTAACTAAATATTATGTGATCCAAAGAAATATGTGTTGTTGCTATTTCTCTGAAAACTAAAAATTTCAAACTAATAAAAGCCAGCTGTAAAAAAAGAAAAAAGAAAAATCACTGGTGGAATGTGGGAGATATAACTATAGAACACTGGGGAGAAGGAGAACACTGGGGAGGAGATATAACTATAGAACACTGGGGAGAAGGAGAAACAGTAAAAATCTAGAAGAATTCTGATATCAGATTGCTTCAACAATGTGTGACTTTTCATTTCACTTCAAAGAGACCAAACTGGAAGTTGCAGATGGTGACTCTTGGATGGCTTCCATGAAAAAAGCCGCACAACAGTGGTGTTATATTCAATGAAAAGACATTGGTTACAAAATAAAATACCAGTAAAGTAACATACATTTGTATGTCTTAAATTAAAATACTTAAAATGCAAATGTTTCATTTTTTAATGATTTTCCCTTTTCTTTGATTCCCCAATCAACTATGAGTCTCATAAAAGGGCAATTACAATGTGGAAGACATTTAATTTAGAACTCCAGAGGGCATGGCTAAGAATAAGAAAGGATGATTTTGTTAAGTTTAATATAATGAAGGACGTCCCCTTTCAAATTAGGAAATGCTGTACCACTAGCATTATTCAAGCTGCTGAGCCTGTTAAAAAATATTAGAAGTGATTCTTTTAACATACATTTTCTAAAAGTTTACTATGAATCAGGCATTCTGCTGATAAAAAATATTAATACATACAGTCCCTTCTCAAGGTACTCGTGTTCTAGCAGGAGATACAGACCTATAAACAAACAATAAAATAATAATATAATAAATGCTTATAATAGAATAGTGGTTCTAAATTCTTGTGGGGCAGCGGAGGAGGAGGGGATAGCTTCGACTCCTTTGAAAATTTGGTGAAAGCTTTATAGCCCCTTCAAACATACATTTCCACATGTACATAAAATTGATGTATTACTTTAGGGGATTCATTCATGGATTTTCAAAACCAACATGAACTCAGGGCAATACATACAAAGTGCAAGGGGAGTAGAGTATACACAGACTTCAGAGAAGAGGCAACATCTGAGCTCTGACCTCTGAAGGATGAACAGTTCTCTAAGGCACTGAAAGGAACCAAGGGCATCACTGAGCGGAAGAAACAAGGTGAAGATGGCACCGTATCTGTTTAACTCACCCCTGTATTCCTAGTGTCTGGCTCAGGCCCTGACTCATAGCGTAAGCTCTTAGATATTTGTTAAAGGAATGAACAAGCATATTTTGATAACTTTAATATGTGAGGCCCCTGGCTGGGCCTGTTGCATACTGAAACAAAAGGGTTAACAAATCTTTTCTTTTGCTTCTTGGGAATCTGACCTTTGGTTTAACCACCTAGCTCTGTTCCCCTGGAAACCACGTAGATGATGGGCATCAATTATATTACTAGGCAACGTTGCTTATGGTAAAAATGATCCTTGATTGGTAAATTGCATCTGGACTGGGAGGAAATGTGAATGAGCTGTACAAATCTGATGAGGATGCCATGCTTTGGACTTTCCTGAATGCAGTCCTCCATGAGGAACTATGCCAAAGAATTGCTACAGAAGATAATGGCTGCCTACGGCATGAGCCGTCTTCCCAGGGTAGCTCCTGCAGCTGCCGAATATGGATCTTGAGCTTCGTACCTGGAGAGATGTCTTAAGGGGAGTCTAGAGTCCTATACAGGTATATGAGCTGTCACTTGTTTGAACTGCTGCAGGACCCCTGCTGAGAGGAACTCCTGAGGTTGCCCTGCTGGCAAGATATGCAGCGTTTGGTGCTCTTGTGAGTCTGCATGTTTAGTTAAACAAGACCTCTGGTGCACATCACGCATATCTTTTCCACCTAATGCTTACTACAACTTTGTAAGATAAGAATTTCCATTCCTGTCTTACATAGGAGGAAAGGTAGGCTCAGAAATGTTAAATAATCTGTACAAGTTCACAGAGCCAGAGGTGATGATTGAAGGCAGGATCTTTTTTTTTTTTTTTAATTTTTATTTTAATTGTTGATCTTGTACAGTTTTCTGTCTTTTATTCTCACCCCAACCCACCACCCCAGCCCTCCCCACCTCCCTCCCATTTCCACCCCCTCATAGTTTTTGTCCCTGTGTCCTTTATACTTGTTCCTGCAAACCCTTCCTCTTTTCCCCTGAAATTCCCTCCCTTCTCCCCTCTGGTGACTTTCAGTCTGTTCTCAATTTCCATGTTGAAGGCAGGATCTTAATCCAAGTGTTCATGGCTCCAAATCTACACTCTTTCCCTTGGGGTAGATTCTGTCCTCTGGTGATGCAGAACACCGGTAAAGGAGACCAGGAAGGTGGGACAGAGGCGCACACACTGTGTGGGGTGTTTCATGCTAACCTAAGGGGCAGGCACTGGGTTCTATAGACAGGTGGGAAGCATTACAGAATTGGGAGCAGGGAAGTGATAGGTCAGATTTGAATTTTTACAAAGATGAAGAATAAGGCAAACGGAAGTGCCTGTGTATAGTGGGAATGAGACCTAAACAGGCTCCTAGATATTCTCCATCACTAAGATTCTCTGTCTCTTAACATTTTGCATGTTGTCCCAGTAAACAGATACTCAGTAAAGTACAAAAGACAGCAATGTCAAAATCTCATACATGATCACAGAAATGAAAATGCACCAAGACATACAGAGATTTGGGAAATTGGATGTACATTAGTATAAAATATGTTATTTCAAACTTCACTTGACCCCATATCACAGTGAATAAAAGTTATAACACATCCTACTATATTTACATAAGACTTCAGGAGCAAGAAAGTAACTAATTCACATGTCATTGCAAAGATAAAAGTGTACAGGAGAATTTTCCTGACATTTTGAAGAAACATGAATCCTTTAAGAACAAAAGGTATATCTTAATTACAACTCAACTGAAAGTACATACATTGGAAACCGAAACTCTGATCTGATCTACTACCCAGAAGAACTTTCAAAATAAAATAGGTATCTTTTTTTTCCCCACAGTAGTTTTAAGGTAAAAACTTGCAGAAGCTCAGGAAAAGAATGAAATGATCTCTTGAATTTTCTCTCAGCTTAAAATCCTAAAATGAGCAATAACACATTTATAACAAATTAAAATTTGCTAGTTATTTTAATGCATCGTAAGCATAAGCTTTTTGGTAAAATAACTTAAAATAGACAATTTCAATCAAAATTAATTGATGATGTTTACTTAAAACTTAAACATATTAGACAAGATGAAATGCCTTTTAACTTTAAAATCAACCATTAATCAATGAAAATAACAATGGTAACAACATAGTGCTTTTACGGATTGAATTATAATCAAGTAGACATTAAGAATTTTAAGAATAAGTCCTGGCTGGTGTAGTTCAGTGGACTGAGTAGTGGCTTATGAACCAAAGGGTCGCCAGTTCAATTCCCAGTCAGGGCACATGCTTGGGTTGCAGGCCAGGTCCCCAGTAGAAGGCACCTGAGAGGCAACCACACACTGATGTTTCTCTCCCTCTCTTTCTCCCTCCCTTCCCTCTCTCTAAAAATAGCTAAATAAAATCTTTTTTAAAAAGAATTTTAAGAATAACATTAAATATCTAAAGCTCAAAATACAGCTGCTGGAATTTAGATAAACTCATAGGCATTATCCAACTGATAGGCTTCAAATCCTAAGAACCTAGCTATGTGTTTTTATTACCATTATGCACATAGTATGATTAGACCCATACAAGTATAATCATTTTATTCCAAAAGTTTCAGCAATATTACCAATAATCTAATTTGTGCCTGCACTCTTTTTTCACTTCTTTGTTCTTATTCATGGAAAAGTGACTGAGTTCGCAGGACTAGTTATTTTCAGACTACAACTATAGCTGGTCTGTCAAGTAGACCAATCAACTGGTTGGATATTCTGACACCTCCTAATGTTTCCAAAAAGTCCGTTCTGAGTATTTCCTTCTGGAATTATTCAATGCCCTTATGAGCTGCTGGGCTGACACTGAGCTCTGTTGGTGCAGGTGGAGTAGAGAGAACCTGTCCAGAGACCTCAGGAGAACTTTCAAATGGATTGAAAATCAAAAGGTGTATGTTTGAAAATCTGCCCAACTGATGTAATTCAAATTTAACATGAATTTATTTCTAGAAACAAAAGCTCCAAACACAATGACCATTTAGCTGTTTTTGAGACTATTCACAAAGAGGTAAATTCTGCTATTATTAATGATTGATACTAAGGCCTGTTAGTCTCAACAAGAGCATAATACAAAATTGTACATGTTCAGACAATTTTTATAGAAAAACTCTGCTGAACTAGTAAAAATGCAAATTGAAAAATTTTGTTCTAAAGAAACAAAGCAGTGCTTGTTTTCAAATAACCAAAACAAATAGCTAAGAATATGTAATCCTAAATTAAGAAAAAAGACTACAGTACTTAGCTGATTTCATGTGCCCTGGTACTAGTAAGTATTAAAAGCCTTTAATGAGTCTTAGTAGCTTAAATAGTCCTGTGCGCCTTACTTCTATAATTTGCTCAACAAGGGAAAAAAAAAGGAAGAGCATTAGTCTTGCAGTATCCAAATTACACGAATCACAGAACCCAGGTACAACTTTATGAGGTTCACTAATCACAGAATTTTCCTGCTGGCAGGGCTCACGGGTTTATCTAATCCAACTTTCTAACTTTATAGATGATGAAATTGAGGCTCAGGGAATTAAAGTGAATGGTTCCATTGCCTTGGCTGGTGTAGCTCAGTAGACTGACCGCCTACCTGTGAACCAAAAGGTCACCAGTTCAATTCCCAGTCAGGACACATGCCTGTGTTGCAGGCCAGGTCCCTAGTTGGGGGCAATAGAGTGGCAACCAATCAATGTTTCTCTCCTTTCTTCCCTTCCCTTCTTCTCTCTCTATAAATAAATTAAAAAAATCTTTTTTTTTTATAAAGTGACTTTTCCCAGGTAATAAGGCTAGCTGGTAAGTGGATCTTAAGTCAGCTCTAATGCTCCTATTAGAGGAGCTCCCAGAGCAGATAGATCAACACATTCCAAGGTGCCTTCTTGGTAAAGATGTCTACAATTAGTTAATTTTTTTAGGGCACATACAAGCCTTTTTTTGAAATACCGAAATATATTTGCTTTTATTTTCTACTTAACAAGAACAGAAGATGCCGTGATCACTGCATAAAATAGATAACTGAGGGAGAAATGATAAGACCATTGGGCTCAATGTACACAGTCAACATGAAATCCCAGCGCAGACAGTGGAGGAATCAGGTTTTTCCATGAAACAAAGTCACAGGGCACACCGCCTGACAGTGGGGTGTAAGCTAGGTCTTCAACTGCCCGCTAAGGATTTCTCTGTTGTTCAAAAGGCACACACACACCACACCCACATTTACTAGGAAAACGGCTTTCAGGTGACCTTGCTTAAGTGAGGCAAGGGCTAAGTCTAGTCCACTGTTTACCTTTTCAGAAAGAAACGGGAGAAAGGTGGGTCAATTCCCTGGCACACCTAAAAAATACAGTCCTGAATAAAAAAGACTTGAAACACTAAACAAGATAAGTTGCTAGTTTGCTAGTAAGACCAGTTGTGGAAAAGGGACTTTGGAAGGACTTTACAGAACCAATTAAAAAGGGCTTGTTGAGCATTAATATTCTATGTGTTACAGCCTTTACCTCTCTTCACAAGTTTGGCAAATAGGCTTTTTTATGTCTAGTTAAGGTAACGTTGATTTCTGGGTATCTACCCCCAAATTTAAAAACATATTCTTAAAGATATATGTATCCCTATGTTAATTACAGCATTATTCACAGCAGCCAAGACATGGAAACAACCTAAGTGTCCCTTAATAGATGATTGGATAAAGAAAATGTGGTAGAAATATACAATGGAATAGTACTCAGACATAAGAAAGGATGAAATAGTACCATTTGTGACAACATGGATAGATCTTGAGAATATTCATGGTAAGCGAAATAAGTCAGATGGGAAAGGACAAGAACCACATGGTTTCACTCGTATGTGGGATATAAAGAGAAAGCACCAAACAAACTCAGACACAGACAACAGTATGAAGGTTGCTAGAGGGAAAGAGGAGTGGGAGGAGGATGAAAAGGGTAAAGGGGGTCAAATGTATGGTGAAGGAAGGTGATTAGATTATGGGTGGTGAGTATCTAATGTAATATGCAGATGATATAGAATTATATACTTGAAACACATGCTACTAACCAATGTTACCCTAATCAATTTAATTTAAAAAAGAAAGAAGCAGCAGCTGAAGTGATATGAACAGGTTCCCCAGCTACTAAGTGGTGAAGCCAAGTTCAAACCCAGGTCCCACTCTCCCCCTCTCACCTCTATGTTACATGGCCTCCTAGTGGTCAGGGTTAAGGAGAATCAATACTGTGGTCCTTCAGTGTTGGCTTCTAAGCCCTCCTAGGTTCTCAATCTCAAGATCGTAATAAGGATTGACACGAAACAGAAGATACAGTTCCTAAATAAAAAAATGGGGGCTACAGGTAAAGGTCTTTCATATTCATCATTCTTTTCCAATCAAACACATGTCAGCCAACAATGAACAAGTATATCCTTTAATGCAAGCAGTACCAGGAAATACTGTTACACTGTATTTCACCTGTTCCTACTGTAACCACTAGGGCACCTCACTCCTGTGCAGGCACGTAAGTTTAAGAAACTTCAAGTGAGAATGAGACCAAAGCCTGAAACAGACTGGGAAGGAAAGCTTTCCTGGTTAAACTACCATGTAAACTGGCATCCTCTGGACCATTCAGGCTAACTGAAGTGAGCCTGTCACAGAGTACATACTCTGCAGCAACTTCAGCCCTTCGGTAATCTTAGCAAGGATGTCCCCCACTCCTTTACAGATTGAGAGTCACCTCATTTCTAACCCAAGATAATCATTCTAAGGATGCTCTGCTCACAACCCCCAGCTTCCACTAAGGTAACTTTCTGTTATCTCATCTACTTGAGACATTGCCAGGGATCATAAAGCAAGCAAGAGAGAATGGCAGAAGGCCAAAATAAACACCCTAACATTTATTCAGTTCAACCCAGCAAGAATTTATTGAGAGCGCACTATTCACCAGGATGGTGCCTGATGCTGGAAATGATGATGGTAAAAATAATTACAGCAGCTGCTACCACATACTGACTACTTGCCACGCGCTAGGCGTGGTTATAAACACTTAAAACTCATTTGATCCTCCAAACAACCCTATGAGGTAGCTCCTATTGTTATCTATATTATTTGTGATAGGGAAATTGAGGCCATGGAGTGGTTGAGTAACTTGCCCAGGGTCACATCTAGTAAATGGTGGATGCAAGCCCCAATTATCTGGCTTCTCAGTCAATACTACTAACCACTGTAGTAACCTGCACTATAAATACGAGCACGGATAAGGGATCAGTAAGACTATCCCCTACCCCTACAGCCTACAGTTTAATCAGGAAGACAGACAAATAAACATCAGAGTGGTGCATAAATCCACCCAGTGTTCCAGGAAGGCTCCTGGCAGTAGATACCCTATGGGCTTAACTTAGGAGCTAGCCAGAGGGAGATGAGGGCACAGGCTGCATTCCAGGGGAGAGAGTATTCGTTACTCCAGTTAGGGTGGACAACAGTGTGGAGAGACTGGAGGACGCAGGCAGGCTGAGCTGTGCACAGAATGTGTGTAAACAAGGGTATGTTGTTTGGGGAGACCAGGAAGGAGGTTGGGATAAAAGGGCTAAAACAAGAAGGTGGAATGGACCTAGCATGGCATGCTAAGGTCTTACAAAATTTACCTTGAAAGATATGGAAGAGTTTGAATAGGGGAGCCAACTGCATTTGGAAATAATCCCTCAGAAGTGCAGAAGTGATGACAAAGTGAACCTACAGGAAGGCTAAGCAGATCAGGAGCTGGCAACAAATGCTATCAGGTGAGAAGATAGGAGCCTCCCCTGAGGTAGGAGCACTGGGGTGGAAGAAAGTGGACTTGTAGGAAATGCAGGGAAGGAAGTAGCAAAAGTACCTAATGACTGACTACACTGGGGGGACAGGGAGGAGCCCAAGCAGACACCACCAGGATTCTACCTTGAGGATGCAGGCAGAGGTGTGTGGCCTGCCCTGAGACAAGGAGCCCTGTAAGAGGAGCAGGTTTCAGATATGGAGAAGGATCCATTCACGTGTAAGTCTCAGGCACTTGTCTCAGAGGAAATGCACCTATCGAAGAACTCTGGATCATTTTTCATAAATACTGTTAATAAAAATGAGGTTTTCAACTGTCTCTCCAGCTTATGACTGATCAGAAGCTGAAAATTCAGGGGGAAGGGTTTGTGCCCAGAAACAAGGAGGCTGACAGGAGGAAGGGAGCAGATGGGAAAATAATTAAAGAGACAACCAGGGAATGCAAAGGGTGCAGCAAAGAGCCGTTTCCCTCTCAGTGGGGTAATCACAGCACATTGAAAGAACAGGTTATACCGTTAACCTAATCATCAAGAAAAGGTTAATTTGTGTTCTCTATATGCTCTGCTTTAATAAGCAGAGAAATAGGAAATGATTTTAGAAAAGCACTAATAGAAATAGTTCAAATAAAAAGTTGTGCTACAAAAGCTTCTGTTATTTAGAAAATTCACTTAATGTGGAGAAGGACCTCATTCACCAACACGTTAAACATGCAGTAGGTCCCATGTCTTTTTTCAAAAGAGAGATGTTTCAGGGATCAACAGACTCTTCCACCAAGAGAACCTTCCCTTCATCAGAGCAAGCACCCTACTGTTCTGCTTTGCACCCCGAGAAGAACTAAATGCTTTGTGATTGCTGGAGAGACTTATGGTTGATGTTGTTCAAAGTGACATTAAGCTGGCTCTCCCTTTAAGGCCGAATACTATTCCCTTGGCAGGTACTTCAAAAGTTCTGATACGAAAGAAAACCATTGCCAGGCACAGAACTAACCAGTGTAAAACACATTCCTTACCTGTCCCTTATTATGACTTCACCACAGGATTGGCAATAAAATGTGCAACAGCCTCGGGTGTGTGAGCTTTGATTAAACATTGAAATCAGATCTAAAGGAAATCAACAAAAACAGACATCTTAGAGGTTCGGGACAAATACGTTAACATATGTATGAGTTTAATAGCCACAATAAATTACCATCGATCAATACTGTTCACCATCTACACATTTAATTAGTAGTATCTGATGACTCAACTGGAAGTAAATATTGTGAAGTGTTTTTAAAAACAACAGACTTTGCTAAGTGTTTCAGAGCTAGGTATTGCCCTAGACTGTTCACGTAACCTACTGTCACTTCCGTCATTCCATAAACACCAACCGTTTCCCCCAATGAGGGGGAGGGGCAGTTTCTCACACCAGGCGAACTACTCAGAGCTTCACCATGCTCCGCGTTCTTCTGCTATGTCTGAGGTGTAGTTTTTTCATCAGTGTGACTGCTGGTAAATAAAGCTCTTAAATTTAAGTTTAATTTGATTTAAACAAGATTTATGTCCACTCTAGCATATTACTAGTATGTGCAAACAAAATAAATCCTGAAACTGGTCTTTATTGGACAGGTTCCTGAGAATGGAATGGCTCCTAAAAAGAATTCAATCTTCCAACAGCAAAACTCAATTTCTGATTAGAGCTGTTGAAAAACATACATTGCCCACATCACGTGAAGTGCAGCATAAGGCAGTATGTTCTCTTGGTTTCCTTTATTTTATTCATGGAGAAAAAAAATTTTTCGCCCCCCTCCCGCCCCCATGAGAACATCACACACAGAGAGAAATATGTCTTTTTAAAAAAAAATCTAAAGAAATGAGGTCATGTCCATTAGAATCAAGCAATTTATTTACTTATTTATTTATTTTTAAAGATTCCATTTATTTATTTTTAGACAGAAGGGAAGGGAGGGATAAAGAAAGGGAGAGAAACAACCTGTAGTTGCCTCTTGCACGCCCCCTACCAGGGACCTAGCCCGCAACCCAGGCATGTGCCCTGACTAGGAATCGAACCAACCACCCTTTGATTTACAGGCCAGCACTCAACCACTCAGAATCACACAGAATTTGCAGAGCCACACCAAACAGGGCAGAATCAAGCAATTTAGATTTGGTTTATGTTACTTGGTATGTATTGTAAAATTAAGTAGACCTGGGTAAGGCATCCAAATTATTCTTTTCAGAACCAGTAAGCAAATTTTCAGTGAAATACTTCCCTCTGCTGGTCACCCAGCATGATCCTCTGGCTCAGGTTCATGTGAGAACTTTCTGATAAAGGGGCATCCTAATGCTTGTGCTGTATCAGACTTTGTGTTCCATGTAAAGATCATGATCAGACCTAGGGTACATTGAAAACAGTAGAATGGTATGTTTACTACTGTCCTTAGAAGAAAGTTCTTACAGTTGAAAAGTTTTTAAAAACCCTGAATCACAACTTAATGCTAAAAATTTCAAAACTCACTTCCTACAATACATTCTGATTCAAGTTTACATCAGTATGCATCTATCTGATATTTGTTCATTCAGCACTTATTATGTGGAAAGCACTGAAGCAATTAAGCACTGTAGACTATTTTGCATACCCCTTTCATGCACCACAGAACAGGGCTTTGAAAGCTTTTCTTTTCAGATATTTCAGTAAAGCACATTTTAGAAATATAAAAAAACAGGAGACTAATGAATGCAAACAATATGCAAACTAACACACAGCAGTCAATTTATTTTGTTCTCTAGTCAAAACTAAATGTTTGATTTTAAATATTTTTAAATAATTCAGGTTTTGCCATTGGTATATTAACTGTTACAGAATATGGGTAGGCAGTAAACCAATTCTGTGTCTGAAAGGTCTCATACCTCCTCAGTATGGGACCTAAAATAGTGGTCTCAGAGAACTAGCAGATCTGAAAACAGCCCACTGTGGCTTTCATGACTGTCTTTTCCCAAGTTACATGCAGACAAAAAAATTCCTGCTGTGGTTACTATTATGATTCATCATTGCTGAAGAGAAGGTGATGGCTTGATACGGGCCAGAGTCCTAGGGCTTCTTCCCCGAAACACCACTTCCTCTGCCAGTAAGTGTACTACAACGTACACTCAGGGGGTCTGTTCATGTGTTTCCCATCTCCATGACCTGTTCTTTCCCTGAATACTTCACCAGTCATTCTTAGTGTTTATCTTATGCCAAACACTATTTAATCTCCATGACATTTCTTTTTCCTACCTCTTATCCCTAAAACTAACTCTACCCAACTCACACTAGTGATTCATCAATCCAGACCTTGAGCAAAATTACTTTGCATCAAAAAAGGTGCAAAACTCCCTCTATCTTCTTTTTCCTTTAAAAAGCTAGCAAAGAGACTCAGGGGCACTGAGGCATGCTCCCATCTCTGAAATGGCCCTTCCAAACAGTCCGGCTGACCCCGTCTCTAGGCTCCATGCAGCTCAGATGAAAGGCGTAGTGAAAACGAGGCATCAGTGAAGTCTGAGAGCACAGCTGGGAAACTTAACACCCTCCTCTGATAATGAGCTTAATATCAGTCTGTGACAGCCTCTGTTTCTCATTTTTACATCATTTTAATCCTCCAAAATATATTACTTACATGGTAAGAGATGCAATAACCAATAATTTTATTCAATAAATTATTCTGAGAAACACTTCTACTACCTTAATGAATCAATATGGCACTACAAAATATTGAAAATGTGACAGGCATAGCAACAATCAAAATCAAATTATGCATCAAACTCAGTTGCAGAATCTTTATTTGTAATGTTCTATTTGAAAGTGTCTCTACATGGATAGGATCATTTCCATCATTCTGATCAAATATCTCCTCCTTGCCCTGGCTGGTGTGGCTCAGTTGGTTGGAGCGTCATCCCATAACCAAAAGATTGCAGGTTTGATTCCCTGGTCCAGGCACATACCTAGGTTGCTGGTATAATCCCTGGTCTGGAGACATTATGATCCCAGTTCCAGGCATGTATAGAAGGCAACCAATTGATTTTCCTCTCTCACGTAGATGCTTCTCTCCCTCCCTTCCTCTCTCTCTAAGAGAAGTGAAAAAATGTACTCGGGTGAGGATTTTTAAAAAATCTTTTTTAAAATCACCTCCCCTGAATGGCCTTCCCTGACCATTCTCCACCCATCCACAGATACTCCCCACCCCATTATTCTGGTTTACTTAGCCCATAGGGCTTTTCTCTGTATCCAAGTAATTAACTTGGTCATCATCTATTCCCACCCATTAGAATGGAAGCTCCTTGAGGGCAGACTGTTCACTTTCTATCCCTAGAACCTAGATCATGCCTAGCATAGTATAAAGTAATATTCATTGAGTCCATGAATTTCTACGAAATGCTTTAAAATAAACTAGGTCTTGCACAAACCATCTCCAATTTACTATTCATGTTGGCTCTGGGAACCACGCAATTTTACAGTTAAAGAGACAAAGCAGGGGCACAGGGAATCTTTGCACCTTCTGCTCAGTTCTGCTGTGAACCTAGAACTACTCTAAAAAAAATAATAAGTCTATTGGGGGAAAATCCCACAACAAAACAAAGCCCCAGAAAGGTTAAGTGACATCTTCAATTCCGAGCTGGCAAAGAACCTAGATCTTCTCGACACTCAGCTCTTTCCATGCCACCAATGAGCAGTTATTTTCACCTGAGAAAAGTTCAACTTTTTAAAGGAAAAGTCACCTTTCATTTATATTGAAAAAGTTAACGCAGAAACAGGAGCGCTAGCATTACGTACTTGTGCTGAATTCTGTCTGCGCCTGCAGCCACAGGTGCAGTCCATCGCCGGCAACATACCGCAGCCCACGGCTGGAGGAAGGCACAAGCCTGACCTCTGCTGGAAGCCAGACCTCTGTGCAGCCTTCAGGGGTTTTCACCTGAAGGGAGGATGGAGTTACAGAGATATCCATGGGCATACCTCCTTCTTTTGGCTCTCTGTAATAAAAATAAAACACAGAAAAATTATTTCTCATTGCTGAACACCACCTGAGAAAAGAAACAAAAATGGGCAAGGATTTCTCTGTGCTTCTTCAATAAGGGCCCTACAGTCAACTATCCCAGAAAAATAATAGTGGACCAATTGTAAAAAAACAAAAACAGCCCTGGCTGGTGTAGCTCAGTGGATTGAGCGTGGGCCTGCAAACCAGAGGATCGCGGTTCGATTCCCAGTCAGGGCACATGCCTGGGTTGCAGGCCAGTTCCCAGCAGGGGACACACGAGAGGCAACCGTACATTGATATTTCTCTCCCTCTCCCTCTCTCCTACCCTTCTCCTCTAAAGATAAATTAAAAAAAAAAAAAAAAAAAAAACCAAACCAAAAAAAAAAAGAGTCTACACTAGACTCAGATCAGGCCATAGAGCACTTTACATGAAAGTTCTGAAACATATATTTTATTCTTGCTTCTTTTTTATGGTAATGATGTGCTTTCAAATGTTCACTTTTTTCATTGATAATGATCCTGAGTCCCAACTGTCTCTTCTTCCATCTACTGCAGCCTGGACCTGTGGCTGCTGCCAGAACCATTCCGTTGGCACAACCTGCCAGTCCACTTCCCCATGCCCACTACTTCCTCACACGAGTCTCTCCGACTTCAGCTTCTTCGAACACTGGCCTGTCAAACGTCATGCACTTGTTTTTCAAATACTTTTGGAAAGAGAATTCAACAAGACAGCATAAAATGGTGGCTTATTCGTCTTTGCATCCCTTGATCCTAGCATGGTTTGCATATTCATTCACTCACTCACTCACTCATTCACTCAAACCATCTTTTTGGAGTTCTGTAATGTGTGAAGTACTGGGAATGTAAGCATTACCAATGTATTTTCCCTGCCCATCTCCAGGAAAGTAAACAGAAATGATCAAGGGCCAATGAAAACTACATTGTACTTATTCCTGACAAATGTAGGGTACTATGGAAACACAGGGAGGGGCGCAGCACCCAGCAGACAGAGATCAAGCACTAACTAAATGTCATTTGAATAATGAATGGGTGAGCGAGTGAAATAATAGTCTTGCTTCAAAGGCCAGCATTACAATGTCATACTTGTAATAAATTCAAGTATTGTTATTTGATATACTATGCAGGATTTTGATAAGGAAATCAAGATTATGTAAAATAAAAGGTATAGGAGAAAAAAACTGTCTTGTCAACATTAAGAGTAAAAAATTATGAAAGTCTAGTAAATATGAACACCAGGCAATAAAGAGTAACACACAGTCCCTGTCCACCAGGAACCAAAGTACAGAGGGGGATAAACACATACAGAAATGTGAAGCCGAAATGTTCTTAACACTGTACCAGAGGGGTGGAGCACCCTGACTCCCTCTGAAAAGCAGACAGCAGGTGCAGGCCATCCACCTATCTTCAGAATGTGCGGCATTTATAGGAATGTCATCTAAGTGCAGAGGTCACACCATGTGTTAAGGTCTGAATCTTGGTTAGGCCTCTTAATTTGCCTTAGAAAATCTTAAGACTACCTTCTGCTAGTTCCCTTTGAAAGTATATGGGTCTGCACTTAATTGACAATACAGAATATCAAAAACCCAAAGCTTTTCCCAAGTCAACAGTCTAGTGTTATTTTTTAATTGAATTTATTGGGGTGACATTGATTAATAAAATCATACAGGTTTCAGGTGTACTGTATCAGCTTCCCAGTTCCTCCCCAGCCCTCCACCACCCAGACACCTCTGAGGCGTTCCGTGATCTCCCGTCCGCATACCCCGGAGCTGGGGGGATCTTAGGGAGAAAGCTGGTATGCGTCCCCAGAAATGGGTGGGGGCCAAGTTTGGAGTTTTGGGCTTAGGAGGGCTGGGAGCCCATTGGGCTGGGTGGGGCTGGGTGGGGCTGGGTGGGAGCCGCTGGCTCCACCCTTTCCTGGGGACTGGGTCTTTTAACATCGCCCAGCACACGTGTCTGAGGGCACAGTTCTACAACACATCACCTGTATATTGTATCGCGTGTTTACCGCCCCACGTCAAGTCTCCTCCCATCGCCATCTATCCCCCATCTTTTCCTACTTCTACCTCCCCCCAACCCTCCTTCTGGCAATCAAAAGTCTAGTTTTAAGAAATGATGTTTAAGAAATAATAATCCCCTAGCACAGAGGTCAGAAAGCTTTTTATATAGAAGCCAGATTGTAAATATTTCAGGTTTCACAGGCCATATACGGTCTCTGTTACATATACTACTTTGTATTTTCCTTTTTTAACAACACTTTAAAAAAATGTGAAACTCATTCTTTGCTCACAGGCTGTACTAAAACAGGCCACAGGTTAGATTTGGTCCACGGACCATAGTTTGCTGACCACTACCTTAAAGATACAGTTTTTCCACTTTGCTACTGCAGTGATTTTCAAATTGGATTTTCAAATTTCCAGTTAGCACTTGGAAGTGCCAGGAGGGTCAGTACTGGGTTCCTAAGCCCCCACTCTGGCTTATGGCTCTCCCCCTTACCCTTCCTGAAAAATTAAGCCAATTACGTGGGGTTGAGCAAGGCAGGCATCTATGCAAAGGTGGGAGAACTGCGGTGGTCTAGGGTATAGTTGAGAAACCCAGCTGGGTGAGGGGGGCATCCACCATATAGTCTATGAGCTAAGGAGGCCACCCACCAGGGATGTCAGGTCCCAAGAGGGATGAGGAGGAAATCTGAGGTGGCGGGAGCTCAGCAGGGGGTTACAGAGCCTATCTTAGCTCAGGCTGTTATAACAAAACACCATAGACTGGGTGGCTTAAACAAGACACCATTTATTTCTGGTAGTTCTGGAGGGTGGGAAGTCCAAGACCCAGTTGCCAGCAAGTCTGGTCCTTATGGAGGGCCCTCTTCCTGGCTTGCAGATGGCCCCCTTCTCATTGTGTCCTTAGATGGCAGAGAGAGGAAGCTTTGGTGTCTCTTCTTGTACAGGCACGACTCCTACCATGGTGGCTCCACCCTCATAACCTCAACTAAAATGAGTATCTACCAAAGGCCCCATCTCTTAATACCATCACATTGGGGGTTAGGGTTTCAACTTACAAATTTTGAGGAGACACCAACATTCAGTCCAATCAGTCCACACAGTTGAGGATGGTGTCAACACTGAGCAGGGAGAAGGAAGCGGCAAAGGATGTCACTGGAGTATCAGTTACACAGCGGGAAGGTGACTACGTGTATCATGAGGATAATGAAAGCCAGGACTGTCACCATGGGAGAACTGAGTCACAAAGAGGAAAAGGGGCGAAACCAGAATGGATCCTACAGTGGCAAACTGGAATCGGGAATATCAGTGTAAAATCATGGTTTTCAATGTATATAAACAAATACAGTAGCAAATATAGATGTATATGTAATATATGTATGTATGAGAGACACAAATACACACATTCACACATGAACATCACATATATGTCACATATGCACACACTCACCCTAGTTCTGTTCACTAGTGGGCTTGGGAGAAGTGACACCCCAATAGTAATGAGCACACTTTGCACCCAGATCTTGATCTCTACAGATCAGTTTCCACTTAAAAACAAATGAACAAAAACAAAACAAAACAGGGTGCCTTGGGAAAATTACTTCATGCAGGATGGAACAGGGAAAACATGAGATGAGCCTGGAACACCACCTTGCTGTGCAACAAAGTAAAGAAGCAATCAGTAAATGACCGGGACATGTCAAAAGGACACAGAAATCATTTTAAAGGTACCGCCACTGGCCACATCTGGTGTCATTTGATTAAAAACCCCTTGGGGGAAAAAAAAAGGACTACAGGTCCATACTGATGTAAATAAGTGAATGAATGAAATGAAAGTCTGACGAGGAACAGAGTATTTACATACTATCAAAAGACCTCAGCGTTAATGTGAACTTTAATTGAACAAATCAAAATTACATGCCATCTGATAGGATATAATGACAACAAAGCATCATTTCTGTCATATTCCTGCCAAAGATGTATAACCTGAACCTAATTTTAAG
This sequence comes from Glossophaga mutica, assembly GCA_039655065.1. Classification (NCBI taxonomy): domain Eukaryota; kingdom Metazoa; phylum Chordata; class Mammalia; order Chiroptera; family Phyllostomidae; genus Glossophaga; species Glossophaga mutica. The sequence continues at coordinate 149,649,160 of CM077306.1, forward strand.
GAAACATGGGACAACCCAAACAAATGGATATTGTACAAAATAATTGGGCCATAAATCTTCAAAAGGGTCAAGATCATAAAAGTCAAGGAAAACTGAAGAACTCTTCCACATTCTGAAAGACTAAGGAAACAGGGCACTGAAATGCAGTGCATGGTCCTGACCTGGATCTTTCTGCTATCACAGATATTATGTCGACAACTGGCAAAACTTGAACAAGGTTTGAATATGAAGATGACAGTAACAAATTTCCCAATTTTGAGGGATGCATAGTAGTTATGTAGGAAAGTGTCCTTATTTGTAGGAAATCCATAGCAACATATTCGGGTGTGACAGCAACGTACTCTCAAGTTTGCTACTAATCCAAAACAAAGGTTTTGAAATTCCAGCTGTTGGCAACTTATATAACTTAAGGCTTTCTCCACTAGTCACTTGGTTTCTTTCAGGTGTCATATCTTGCTTGAAACTACCCAATAATTTCGTATCTCACCGAGTACCAGATAGCATCCTTTCAGTGGTATGCATGACCACTGAAAGGACTTACCAGAGCCAGCTGTTCAAGTTGCAGGCATTTTGCAAACCAGGTGACTTCACTTTGACAGCTTTGACACCACACAGGGTGAAAGTATTTACACGGGAGGAATCAGGAAGTGTTGCAGATCAGGGAGGTTTGTGTTTGTTTGGTCGCTTTGTTTTCCTGCAGAGCAAGCTGTTAAACATTTACCAGCATACCACCAGCCCGCCAACATCTCTGGGAACCAAGCACCCCTTCACACTCAGAGGACAACCATCTCATACCAGCAACCTAGAGTTCCATACCGAACTTCTTTCAGTTTGTTACTCAAACGTCACTTTTGCATTTGGAATACCGATTTGTCATTTTCCTCCCTATCCCTTTTTCTATTTTATTTTTTTCCAGGTGCTTATCTGTATTCAATAAAATGAGCATTTTGTTTATTTTGTATATTTTCTGCCTACCTGTCACCCACTGACACCATTAGACTATAACTTCAATGAGAGCAAGTATTTTTGTCTTTGCTGTTGTTTCTGTTCACAGCTATATGTATACTCAGGACTTAGAATTTGAGTTTTTGGCACCAGAATAGGAATTCAGTAAATATCTGCGATTGAATAAATGAATGGCTTAGATTTATCCCTAGAATGCTAAGATGGTTTAACATAAATAGATTTTTCTAATGCAATTAACAGATGTAATGATGAAAGGGAAAATATCACCATCACAATCCATGAAGAAATCATTATAGAAAATGTATTATCTATTCATGATTAAAACCCTTAAACTAGAAAAGAAAGGAACTATGCAATCTACCAAACATATTAGCCGAAAGTCAACTTCATCATACGTAAAGATGAAAGGCTACAAACATTTCTTTTAAGAATGGGAACAAAAAAAAAATTCAATCATGTCATTTATGTTAACTATAAATAACAATATATAAACTCAAATTTCTAATTAAAATGCAAAAATTGTCAGAATGGTTAAAAAAAACTTTCACCAAGTATATGCTATAAAAACTTTATATATAAAGATACAGATTGAGAGTAAAAGGGTAGAAAAAAGACCATGCAAACAGGATAGTCAACTGATTTCTGAAAAGACACTGGGTTATTTCAATGGCAGAAATGACAGTCTTTTTAATTAATGGCAATGAAACCACTGGATATCCTTAGAGGAGAAAAGAAAAAGAAAAGAAGGCACATCATAATTACATTAGCCAAGATGAAAATGAAGGAGAGAATTCTAGAAGCAGCAAGGAATAAGGGCACAGTCACCTACAAAGGAGTTCCCATCAGACTGTCAGCTGATTTCTCAAGACCTTCCAGGCAAGAAGGGGCTGGAAAGAAGTATTTGAAGTCCTGAAAAGCAAGGACCTACATCCAAGATTGCTCTATCCAGCAAAGCTGTCATTTAGAATAGAAGGGCAGATAAAGTGCTTCTCAGATAAGGTCAAGTTACAGGAGTTCATCATCACCAAGCCCTTATTATATGAAATGTTGAAGGGACTTATCTAAGAAAAAGAGGATAAAAAATATGATAGTAAAAAGACAGCAAACTCACAGCTATTAAGAACCACACCTAAAACAAAAGCAAACTAAGCAAACAGCTAGAATAGGAACAGAAACACAGAAATGGAGATCACATGGAGGGTTAGCAACAGGGGAGTGGGAGGAGGAGAGAGGGGGAAAAGGTACAGGAATAAGTAGCATAGACGGGAGTAGAAAATAGGGGGAGGGCAAGAATAGTGTAGGAAATGTAGAAGCTAAAGAACTTATGACACATGGACATGAACTCCAGAGGGGGAATGTGGGTGGGAGGGTGTATGCAGGGTGGAGGGGAATGATGGGGAGAAATGGGACAACTGTAATAGCATAATCAATAAAATATTAAAAAATGAAAATGAATAGATAAAATCTTTAAAAAATAAAATGACAACTAGATATCATTTTATACTATTATAATGACTACAATCAAAAAGTCTGATAACACAATGCAGATGAGAATGTGAAGCAATTGGAACTCTCATTCTTTTCTGGTGAGAGTGTGAAATGGTACAACCACTTTGGAGAACTGTTTGGTAGTTTCTCATAATCCAAGAGAACCCTGAAGGGCCCCTCTGATGAAAGGAAGTAGGGAGGCTGTTTTGTTTTGTGGAAGGTTTGGGTTCCTAATAACCCTACAAAGTAAAATGGAATTAAAGATACTATCTGAATTCATGATTTGAGAGATAGAAGAGAAATAAATATCCCCGTTTTACAGTTGAAAACAAATCAGATTAAATGATTCTACCTTTGTGAAGAAGTTAAGATTTGAATATTCAGTTCTCATGCAAACTCCAAAACTGCCACACGTTTGGCTAATTTAAGGAAAAGCGAGAAAGCTAAGCATCAGTCTACCTCGGAGTGGCGCTGTGCAACAATATTTTAAGGATTTTAATATTTAATTTATTTGGAACAGTGGTCACAGGGGAAGGGATCACATAGTACAAAATAAAAGAACATTTTTCCTAAACATTTTCTTGTTTATGTAGTAAATAACAAGTTAAACGTTTTCAGGCTTCTCACTGGAACTCGGAACATGAATCAAAGAATGAACTCCAGTAAATCTGCAAACTTTGTTAGTCACTCATTGTACTAAACACGTTTTTAACGACTGTGTCAGTTTCTCTGCATATAACTGTTTGGGGCGGGGAACCTACCAACTTTATTTACAAAACAGGAAACTCACTTTGGTGATCCTATATCCTATATAGCAAAGATCCTTAAGGAGAAAGAAAAGGTATCGTCCCGCCCCCGCACTGTTTTGTTAGAAACGCCGGGCATTGCCATCAGTGTTTTACATCAGTGTTCCTCAAACTTTAATGTGCATCTGAATCCTGGCAAGCATGTTAAAATACATATAAGTTCTGATTCAGAAGGTCTATTGAGGGGCTGAGGCTGCATTTTTAAAAAGCTCCCAGGTAATGATGAGATTGTCGAGGGGGAACTATAGCAGAGGCGGCACTCCACTCGGAGTAATCAAGTGATCTCTAAGCAACAGGAAAGAAACTGGGAGAAAAAAAACAACAACAACAACATCCTTCCTAGGGAGGCGGAGACTTTCCGAGTAGAGGAAAAGCGAGCCAGGCACTGCGCCTAGGAGCCCACACTTTCATCCCGGCCTTACCCTAGTATCAGCAGCGCGCTCTGCAGCCGTCTGCGTACCTCCAGGAACACTTGCATCTGTGCCGCCACTGCCATGGCTGGCGCCCAGCCAGAGATCCTAGCTAACCCGAGCCACCAGGTCCAGGAGCGCCAACACACGTGCAGCCCAAGCAGAAGCTGCACATGCGGCTACAGCAGCGGCGGAGGCACGGGACTCCCAGACCGGATAGCCTGGCTGAAACAGCCATCCAGCCCACAGCGCCACCTGCCTGGCGGAGAGCGCGCCGCCTCAATGACTCGATCAGAGAGGCTTGAGCATTTTCAACTCAGGTTTTGGGTCTGAGCGCTAATGAAAGTGATCAGAGAGAGCCAAATTGTCCTCCAACTCTGCTTCTTATGGGCATGACCTGATGCATTAGTTTCCCTGGAAATGATCTTGAAAATCAGACTCGGTGTACATCTCTTTGGCTAGCGTGGACAGGGTTGAAGGTGGAAGAGAGGGAGATAATGGACAGAGGCAATACAAGGCGGCTTTCCCCCTGGAGGCCCAAGAGGAGAATTTTCCACCCCAAATCCACTTTATCGTCTTTTTGTGTTTTAGTTTGTTTTTATGAATGATAATCTCATTTTTGTGAGTTATGGTCAATCGGTCCTTTGGTAGCTCTCCTCTGCTTGAGGCTACAGATGTCCAGGATTGACTTGGCATTCATTGCCTCTGAAGTTAGACACGATCACTCCAAGATGTAAATAGTTGCAAAAATGTAAGTTTTCTGTTCCTTATAAAGAATGGAGTGTGGTAAAACCAGTAACATGAATCACAGGATTAGCCACCCCTATAACCTTTGAGAAAAGAGGAGAATGATTCCATGTGTATTCACTATTCGCAGAAGTAAAACTGCCTCAGAGAAACCTTAATTTCATTACTACCTGAAGATAATTTTGGAATGTTTGATTCAAACTTTATACCTTATATTATAAGTATTTACATGTAAATATAAGAGGCTGTTAGTTTTTAAAAACAAGAGTAGTGAATGCTTGTATACAGAAGATTGTATGTTTATTGATGGTCTACTTTATAATTTCAAGGTCCTAATCACCACACACCAAACATTCATTGGAAGATTTTCCAAATAATAAAGACACTTCCCGAGAGACGCTAGCTTAAGACAATTTTTCTAAAATTGATATTTGGAATTTTTAAATTTATCATGTTTCTTTCTCAAATTTCTTTATCCCTCACAATATTCAACAACACAGTTGAAAGAATTAAATTTACTGCTATTCCATCTCAAATAATGGTGTTGAAGGGTGATGATTTCAACGCCTCATACCTTCCACCTTTAATTCTCAAGGCTATTTACGTACTTCAATACTGACATAATTGGTGTTTGATTATTTTTAAATATTATATTTTATATATTTAAATATTCGTAAAAAATCATTTCATTGCATTTCATTGCAAACAGTGCAATCCTACTTTTAGTAACTGTGATTTAGAGAGTTTTAGACTCAAACAGACCAAAGCTGATCACTATTTGTCTCCTAACCTCCGAAGTCTTCTAACCTCTCTGAGCCTCAAGATCTTTACAAGGAATACAAAGATATTATTTAATTTATACTTAAATAATTATTTAAGTAATATTTAAGAGCTGTTTTCAATTCCTAGCATCCCTCCAAACTATCAGGATAAGGCTGGCTATAGCGAGTTGAAAACACCTGCTGCCGTAAACAAACCCCTCTCCAGGACTACTCCCGCAGTTGGTGGCCATGGGCTGCTTCCCTGAAGGTCCGCTTGAGGGCGCTGTGGCGACAATTAGCGTTGGAGACCAAGAAAGGACCAGGGGCGGAGATCGAGGTCGTCGACGTCAACGCCGGCGTGGGCCAGGGCGCCGGCGCGGTGCACTCTGGGAGCTGTCACTAGGCCCTCCGGATTTCGGCCTCCGCGTAGCTGCCCCGGTTGCCAGGAGAGAGGCGCTGACGGCGAGCGGCCGAGCCAGCAGCAGGTAACAGTGTCCCCGCCCCCAAAGCGGTCGCGAGGCCGGCCGCTGGCCCTGAGCGGCTTCGTCGGCCTGGTTCTTCCTGGAGCCGCGGGGACAGCCCTGCGGGTCAGGCTGCTGTGGCGTCGGGGGTGTTTCCGCCCTGGCCCCGCCTGGTGCCGCGGAGCCTGGTGGCCGTCGCCCGGTTTCCGGGAAGCGGGAGCTGCGCGGGGCCCCGCGGACGGGATCCGGGCGGAGGCTGGAGGGCGGCCCTGGGCGTGGTGGCCGCAGGCGTGGCGGGGGCGTCGGGCTGGTGATCCAGAGCCTCGGCGCTGGGGCCGAGAAGTGCGCAGTGCTGGAGTGGATGTCGCACCTGTGTGATAAAGGCGCGCGGGGTTACCCCTTTGTTGGCAGAATCAAGGCATCGTGTAGTGTCATTAATTTGCTGGGTTCTTTTAATATTGTGACACGAATGCCAGCCATAGTTAGAGGTCTTTGTGGGGGTTGGACAAGAATGCAAGAAGTTTATTAGAGGAAGTCAGATTTAGTCGTAAGGAAGTTGTTAACAGTTATCACCTTTGATTCTCAAGGCTTTTAAAGTTGCAACACAATAATAGTTGTTCCGTCTCCATTCTCCCCTACCCTTATGGGGAGGGGACTGGCACACAACTATATATACATTTTTAAAGCTAGGTACAATTTGTGTTGATTATTCTTACATTATGTTAGAGTCCTATGGAATTTGAGAAATATAAAGATTGGAAAAATATGATTTGGAGACTGTAGTTAAAGTAATCAAAACTTATTTTTATTATCTCACACACACGTTAGGAAACTGCCTGACACATAAGCCCTGAACTATAGAAAAGCAAAAATCTCTGAATTTCGATATTGTTGTCTCTCTTCTATACAGATATAAGGTCTTAATTTTAATATGAATAACGTGTCATCCTTTGATGCTAAGTAAGTCACCACCTGATAACACGCACTGTGATTCTTTGTGCTGACAGGAGTTAACAAGAGTGAATTAACACCAGTTGTTCAGATTCTTTATTTTTATTGGTTACTTTCAGCTACCACTCTGAACTACATCATTCCCTAGAATTGCTAAACAATAGCAAATCTCCAGGTGGACCTGATCATTGGAACTAGAGTTTTGAAGGAAGAATTAAAAACACCTAAGTTAGTACAGAAACTAGAAAATGTGACACCATAACCAAAATGGTAAATGTAAACTAAATGTTAATTAGATGTTTGGCTATATAAAATCAAAGGAACCCTATGCTAGTGGAAGGAGCTCTAGCCTAGGAATGAGAGATTTCATTGAAGTCCTTCCTTCTGCTAACCTGTTACCATGTCTGTAGGCCTCAGTTTTGTCATCTGTTTAAGGTAATTTCATAAGATCAGAGTTTTCCAAACTGATGTTTCCCTCTGAACAGTATCAATAATAGGCTCACTGCCCCCCAGGGTTCTATGGCAAATAATTTGAGAGCACGTTGGGTTTAATTAAGAGTTTAACTTTTCATTTGCTTTTCACTGCAGGACTTCTCAAAACTTTTACTACTGCGCTTATATGCATGTAAATCCTCAGGGGAATGTTATTGAAGCATTTCCTAAACTTTGGGCAGAGAGCCTGTTTTCTTATTGCCACCCTGTTAACATCTCCTAAACTATAATTACTACAGGTCCTTGAATAACATTGTTTCCTTCAGTTTCGTTCCCTTATATCATTGCTGTAGGAACCTGTTCATGGCAATCATCCTATGGCAAAATTGGTTTTGTTACATGTCATTTCACCTCAGTTCCAAGAACTGACTTACTGTATATAGAATGACAATTTAAAAATTGTAGTACTTGAGCTGAGTCCCCCTTCAACTCTGCAAGTGCCCACATGGCTTTCAGGTTAAGCTTTCTGGGGCATGAAAATCCAGTGGCAACTCACTGGTATAACAAAGCCTTACATTTTCCTTACTAAAATATTAAGGATCCACATAGGTTTCTGTGGACCTAATGCTTTGATTTATGGCAGAAGTGTATCTTCTTTTTTTCCTGGTCTCTTTATGCTTTTTTATAACTGTAATCCATGTTTTGAATTTGATTTTATGGTTACATTATTAAGAATGGCATTATAAAGATCCAACAAGTAAAGACTTGTTAATAATGGCATTATTTTTTACTGTGAATGATTCCCCTGTCTAGTCATGAACTCTTAAACTATGAAATGTAATAAAAGCTACTTGAAATGTAATTAATAATTAATTACTAGATGTTAAGCGATCAGGTCATTGAAAAGAATTAAAGGTTAAAAGGCACATTCTAAGACAGTTTCCTAATTTCTCTACCATCAGAATGTAAGTGTTGGATACAATCTTAAATAATTTTGCTAAATTCTGTCAGATATCACTAGCACACAACACCTGTGGCTACTTCTTTTATTCTTTGTTACTTTGTTAGGAATGAGTGTTATTATTGTACTCGTTTGTTTGGGGGGGATGGGGGTTGGGGTAGTAACATTTAATTTTAATAGGTGAACCTTAATTTAGATAAATTCTCTCCCTGAAAAGAAACTGTTATGTAGAAATAAAGAGCTGCTATTTTTATGTAATAGCAAACAGCTTTTATGAAAATTTATTATATGAAATAAGTACTTTTGATCTTCTTGTCTTTAAATGTGATTTCCCTTTTCTATTTATTGTACTCACCTCCCTCCATCCTCCACTGAAGCTAGTCAGGCTGGAAACCTCAATGACTTTTCATTGCATAGATCAAAGAAATGGTATCAAATTTATTAAGGAAAAATTTACATATAATTGCACTCATTTTTTTTGTACGTTATGTACACTCCCATGTCACCACTACCAAAATCAAGATTTAAAAGTTGCCACCACTTAGGCTTGGCTTTTGTTCTCTTCAAATGCTCTGTCTCTACGTGACTAAATCGTATCTATCAATTCCTAGCTCAAATGCCACCATGTCTATGAATCCTGTTTTTAATTCACTCACTTTGAAGTAATTTCCTTTTCTCCTGATTTTCCAAATACATTTCTTTGAACATCCTTTTTTGTCCATGGTGGCTAAAGAAAAGGTATGCTCGTAGTTGACACTTATATTTATTTGTTGACCCAGTGGAAAAGTGTAGTATTTCTCAAACTTAAGTCATACTTTTATCGATTTTTAACTTTTTTCAATTAGAGTTTACATTCAATATTATCTTGCTTTAGTTTCAGGTGTACAGCATAGAGGTTAGACAATCATATACTTTACAAAGTATTCCCCCTCATATTTCCAGAACTCACCTGGCACCATTCACAGTTATTACAATATTATTGACTACCATATTTTGCCATGTATAATGTGCACTTTTTGGCCCAAATTTTTGAGGGAAAATAAGGATGTGCATTATACATGGGTATAATTCTGTATCTGTATAAGTATTATTAATTCCTTTATTTACATTTACGCATTAAAGGTGTAACTCTAGAAAGCAATAACGATATCCATATGCAAAATAGTATCCTGGTAAAATGATAATTGGTTTTGTTGAACTTTTTAAGTTAAATTAAAAAATTGAAAAATATAAACTCGAAAGATTTTTTTTCCTGAAAGTTTGGGCTAAAAATGTGGGTGCGCATTATACACACCAAAATATGGTATATTTCATATGCTATAATTTTTTATCCCAATGACTAGTAACTACCAATCTGTGCTTCTCAATCCCTTCACATTTTTCACCCAGTACCCCAAACTTCCTCCTCTCTGGCAGCTATGAGGCTGTTTTCTGTATCTATGAGTCCATATGTGTTTTGTTGGTTCATTTATATTGTTCTTTAGATTCCAAACATAAGTGAAATTATATAGTATCTGTCTTCTCTGACATTTCTGTGCTGCCACAAATTTCATTTTTTTAATGGTCGAGTAATATCCCATTGTATATATGTACCACTGCTTTCGTATGCACTCATCTATTGATAGACACTGGGGTTGCTGCTGTAGCTTTGCTATTGTAACTAATGCTGCAGTGAACATAGGGGAGCATATATCCTTTCAAGTTAGTGTTTTGGGTTTCTTTAGATATGTACCCAGAAGTGGAATTGCTGAGTCATAAGGCAGTTCCATTTTTAATTTTTTGAGGAACCTCCATACTATTTTCCACAGTGGCTGCATCAATCTACGTTCCCACCAACAGTGCACAAGGATTCCCTTTTCACCATATCTTTGCCAACCCTTGTTGTGTATTGATTTATTGAGGATAGCCATTTTGGCAGGTATGAGATGATACTTCTCTGTGGTTTTAGTTGGCATTTCTCTGATGATTAGTGACTTTGAGTATCTTTTCATATGTCTATTGGACATCTGTATGTCCTCTTTGGAGAAACATCTATTCAAGTTGTTTAATCGATTGATTAAGGTTATTGCATTTTATAAGTTCTTTATAAATTGTGGGTTTTAACCCCTTATCAGATATATCATTGGACAATGTTTTCCCATTCAATGGGTTGTCTTTTCATTTTTCTGATGGTTTCCTTTCCTATGAAAAAACATTTAAGCTTGATGTAGTCGCATTTGTTTATTTTTAGTTTTGTTTCTCTAGCCCAAGCAGATATATCAGAAAAAATATTGCTAGCAGACATGTCCAAGATTTTACTGCCCATGTTTTCTTCTAGGATTTTCATGTTTTCAAGTCTAACACTTAAGTCTTTAATCCATTTCAAATTTATTCTTGTATATAGTGGAAAAAAGTGGTCTAGTTTCTTTTTTTTTTTTTTTGCACATACCTGTCCAATTTTCCCAACACCGTATATCGAAGAGACTATCTTTACCACATTGTATGTTTTGCCTCCGTTGTTGATACTAATTTACTGTAAAAGTGTGGGCTTATTTCTGAGCTCTTTATTCTGTTCCACTGATCTGTAGGTTGTTTTTATGCCAGTACCATGCTGTTTTGATTATTATGACCTTGTGTTGCATTCACCGACGCGAGAAACAGATGTTCAGAAACTTTCAGGACTCAAAGGTGTTACTTTACTGGCCAAAACTTTTAACCTGCACAGGGGCGAACTCTCAGAATGTCCGGAGACACAATGCTCAGAAGAGCTGCAGACCAGAGTCGCGCCTAACGCTGACAGCTAAGCCTTTTTATAGACGCAAGCAAGCAAGCATTTCACAGAAGCAGATGTGGCTGTTAGCTATTGGCTATCTTTTAGCGCGCAGGATCTATGCGTTGCAGGGTTTGGGGAATGGGAAATTTAAACCTAAACATCTCCTTAAATGGTAATCTGCCTCCAGTTCTTTGTTCTCTGTTCTTGGACAGCCAAATCTCACAGGGACAGTCCTTTAGCTATTTTCCTGGTTCCAACACTTGTAGTATAGTTTGATGTCAGGTAGTATGATTCCTCCAACCTTATGTGTTGCTAGGAATTTTTCCACTTCTTCCACATTTCCAATTTGTTGGCATATCAGTATTCATAATATTTTCTTATACCTTTTATTTCTGTGGTGTCAGTTACTTCTCTTTCATTTCTGATTTTGAGTTCTCTCTCTCTTTTTGGATAAGACTGGTTAAAGATTTATCAGTTTTGTTTATCTTTTCAAATACCTAGCTCATGGTTTCATTGATCTTTTGTATTGTTTTTTTTTAGATTCTATTTCATTTATTTGTTTTGATCTTTACTATTTCCTTTATTCTAGTCACTTTGGACTTTGCTTATTTCTTTTTCTAGTTTCTTCAATAGTAAGGTTAAATTGTTTGAGATTTTTCTTGTTTCTTGAGGTAGGCCTGTAATGCTATGAATTTCCCAATTAGGACTGCATTCACTCTGTCTTACAGATTGGGGTTATCATGTTTTTATTTTCATTTGTCTTAAGGTATCTTTTGATTTTGTCTTTGATCTCATTGTTAATCTGTTCATTGTTTAATAACATGTTATTTAACCTCCATGTGTTTGTGTGTTTTTCAGTTTTTTTCTTATAATTTCTAAATAGTTTCATACTGTGTAGTCAGAGAAGATACTTGATATAATTTCAGTCTTCTTAAATTTATTAAGACTTGTTTCGTGTCCTAACATGTGGTCTGTCCTAGAATATGTTCTGTGTGCACTTTAAAAGAACATATGCTTTTGGGGGATGAAATGCTCTGAAGATATCAATTAAATCCATCTGATCTAGTGTGTCATTTAAGGGTGATGTCAAACTTCAGTCATTTTTATATCCTCAAAATTCTGGCCACAACCGCATCTTCCTTGCGCACTTAATTTCCTTAATATTTCTTTATATCAGTGTGATTAAAATTTTTTAAAGAAAACTTGAAATAACCACCATAAATAAAAAGCAATTATCACATGTCATAAAAAGAAGGTAGACATAAAGATGAAAATGATTGAAACAAAACATTGTAGGTAAATTTTACCTAGAATTAATTTACTGCTGAAGACTGTAGCTTGATATTTACTGTTTTTTTTTTTCTTTAAAAGGGAGATTAGAAAAAATTATAGAGGAGCTGGTAACACCAATCTGAGACTTTCCGATGTAGTCTGAGGAATTAAAATAGAATGAAGGGGAAATAACATGCTTACTTGATTCCATGTCCCTTAACCCTTGTCCTTGAGGGCCATAAAATTATCTTATATTTGGTTGGTGGCCAGAATTTTGGAAGATACTGTATAATACAGGGCTTGCAAATGCCTTAGAATTTTATCTGTGAAAGAATTGGGAAACAAAGCCTGAGTTCTCATTTAAAAGATATATTAGAGTTTAACTTTAAAAATACGATATGAAGATAAAAAGTTAATATTATTATTATTGAATTATAAGTGTCTATTTTTATCAAAAATGTTTTTAATGTTACTTTTACAAATAAGACAACATTACCTCTTTGTTCTTTGGGTATATTAGCTTTAAGATAAACCTTTAAATCTAAAAATAAATATAAATCTAAAACCACAGGGAGTCTTTTATGATAATCGATGACTGTATGAAATGTTAATAATACAATGTTTATCTGGCAAAGTTCCTATAAGAGTAGATGATGTAATAAACTTTTTTTTTTTTTTTTTTTTATCTTTAGAGGGGAAGGGAAGGAGAGAGGGAGAGAAACATCAATGTGCGGTTGCCTCTTGTATGTCCCCTGACGGGAACTGGCCTGGCAACCCAGGCATGTGCCCTGACTGGGAATCGAACCGCGATCTTTCGGTTCGCAGGCCCGCGCTCAATCCACTGAGCTACACCAGCCAGGGCTGATGTAATAAACTTTTGATGTAATAAACTTAAAAGGATCTGATATCTCTTTTATTTCTTTCTTTATTATTTTTCTTTAATAGTTTATTCTTTATCATATCTTTTCCATTACCATTTATCTACCTTATACCCCTTCTGCCGCCACCCACCTCTCCCCCTGTATTCAACACACTGTTGTCCTTGTCCAGGAGTCCATTTTACTTTTTGCTGAATCCCTCCACCCCCACCCTGCCCTACGGGGCTGTCAGCCTGCTCTCTTTGAGTGTGTCTCTATTTTGTTTGTTAGCTCAGCTTGTTCATTAGATTCCATGTATGAATGAAATCATATGGTATTTGTCTTTCTCTGACTGTCACATTTCACTTAACATGATGCTGTCCAGGTCTACCCATACTGTTGTACAGGATAAAAGTTTCTTCTTTTTTAAAGCCAAGTAGTATTCCATTATGTAAATGCCTGTAGCTATTATAGCCACTTATCTACTTATGGACACTTGGGCTGCTTCCAAATCTTGGCTGTTGTAAATAATGCTGCAAATGAACATGGGGTGCTTATGTTCTTTTGAATTAGTGTGTCAGGTTTTATTGGATAAATTCCCAGAAGAGGAATTGCTGGGTCATAAGGCAGTTCCATTTTTAATTTTTTGAGATGACTCTATACTGCTTTCCACTGTGGCTACACCAATCTGTGTCCCACCAACAGTGCAAAAGGATTCCCCTTTCTCCATATCCTTGCCGAAGCTTGTTTGTTGATTTATAGATGATAGCCATTCTGGCAGGTGTGCTATGGTATCTCATTGTGGTTTTAATTTGCATTTCTCTGATCATTAGTGATGTTTAGCATCTTTTCATATGTCTATTGGCCATCTGTATGTTCTCTTTGGAGAAGTGTGTATTCAGGTCCTTTGCCCATTTTTTAATTGGGTTGTTGTTGGGTTTTTTGTTTTGTCTTTGGTGTTGAGTTTTATAATTACTTAAAAAATTTTGGATATTAACCCCTTATCAGAATTATCGGCCAGTATGTTCTCCCATTTAGTAGGTTGTCTTTTTATTTCTTGATGGTTTCCTTTGCCATGCAAAAATATTTTAGTTTGATATAGTCAGGTTTGCTCACTTTTTCTTTGATTTTCTTTGCCTGAGGAGCTATAGCAGAAAATTATTGCTATGAGTAATGTTCGAGATTTTACTACCTATGTTTTCTTCCAGGATTTTATGGTTTTGAGTCTAACATTTAATTCTTTAATCAATTTTGAATTTATTCTAATGTGTGGCCTAAGAAGGTGGTCATGTTTTATTTTTCTGTGCATATCTTTCCAATTTTCCCAACACCTTTTATTGAATAAACTACCGTTAACCCATTGTATGTACTTGCTACTCTGTCAAATATGTATTGGTTTATTTCTGGGCTCTCTATTCTGTTCCATTCATCTCTGTGTGTTTTTATGCCAGTATCATGCTCTTCTGATTGCAATGGCCTTAGATATAGTTTGATATTAGGTAGTGTGATTCCTCCATGTTGGTTCTTCTCTCTCAAGATCACTGTAGCTATCAAGGTTTTTTTGTGGTTGTATATAAATGCTTGAAATAGTTGCTCTAGTTCTGTGAAATCATCATAGGTATCTTGATAAGAATTTTGTTGAATGTATAAATTGCTTTGGGTAGTAGAGACATTTTAATGATGTTAATTTTTCCTATCCATGGACACAGTATATGCTTACATTTATTTGTGTCTTCTTCAGTTTCTTTTGTTGGTGTCTTATATTTTTTGGGAAGGTACAGGTCTTTTACATTCTTGATTAAATTTACTCCTAGGTATTTTATTTTTTGAAGCAATTATGAATGGGAAGTTTTCTTAATTTCTCTTTCTGATAGTTTATTATTGGCATATAAAAACACAATTGATTTCTGGATATTAACTCATATCCTGCTACTTTACTGAAGTCATTTATTAATTCCAGTAGTTTCTTGGTGGGATCTTTAGTGTTCTCTTGCATCATGTCAACTGCAAGTAATGACAATTTATCTTTAGTGTTCTCTTGTATCATGTCAACTGCAAGTAATGACAATTTTACTTCTTTCGTTCCAGTTTGCATGCCTTTTATATGACCTTCTTGTCTAATGCTGTGGCTAGGACACACAGTGCTATATTGAATAAGAGAGGTGAAAGTGGACATCCCTGTCTGTTTCCAGTCTAAAGGGCAACACTCACAGTGGGTTTGTCATATATGGCCTTTATTACACTTAGGTATGTTTCCTCTAATCCACTTGGCTAAGAGGTTTTTGTCATACATGGGTGCTGGATTGTATCAGATGCTTTTTCTGCATCTATTGCTATGTTTATGTTGTTTTTATCTTTCATAAATGCTTACGTGATGTATCACATTTACTGATTTGTGAATGTTGTTCCAACCCAGAATAAATCCCACTTAATCATGGTGTATGATCTTTTTGATGTACAACTGTATTTGGTTTGCTAACATTTTGTTGATGATTTTACCATCTATATTCATTAGGGATATTGGCCTACAATTTTTTTTTTGTAGTGTCTTTTCTGGTTTTGGAATTTGGGTAATGCTGGCCTCATAAAATGAGCTTGGGAGTCTTCCCTCCTCTTGAGTATAGTTTGTGAAGGAGAGGTGTTAGTTCTTCTCAGAATGTTTGATAAAATTCACCTGTGATGTCATCCAGTCCAGGGCTTTTGTTTGTTGGGTGTTTTTTGATTAACGCTCCTATTTTATGAGGTGTAATTTCTCTATTCAGATTCTCCAGTTCTCCCTGATTTGGTTTGGAAGATTGTATGTTTCTAGGAATTTATCCATTTTGTTGGCATATAATTGTTTGCAATATTTTTTTACAATCCTTTGCATTTCTTTGGTGTCAGTTGTTACTTCTTCTCTTTCATTTATGATTGTATTTATTTGGGTCATCTTCTTTTTTTCTTGATGAGTCTGATTAAAAGTTTGTCAATATTGTTTGGTTTTTCAAAGAACTAGTTCTTGGATTTGTTGCTGTTTTTTATTCTTTTGTATTTTTTTTAGGCTCTATTTCACTTATTTCTGCTCTGATCTTTATTATTTCCTTCCTTCTACTCACTCTGGGCTTGGTGTGTTGTTCTTTTCAAGTACTTTTAAGTGTAAAGTTGGATTGTTTAAGTGTAAAATTAGATTGTTTATTTGAGCTTTTCTCTTGTTTCTTGAGATAAGCCTCTAATGCTGTTAGTGAGTGATGCTCTTGGGTCTTCTTTCCTTGTGTCCCACAGATTTTGGGTTGTTGTGTTCTCATTTTAATTTTTTCAAGGTGTTTTTCGATTTCTTCCTTGACTTCATAGTTAACACATTCATTATTTAATAACATGTTGTTTAGCTTCCAAGTCTTTGTGTATCTCATGTTTTTTCAGTTTTCATCGTGTGATTCATTTCTAGTTGCATAGCATTATGATCAGAGAAGACAATTGATATGATTTCAGTCTTCTTAAATTTAGTGAGACTCATTTTGTGCCCTAACATGTGGTCTACTATAGAAACATTACATGTGCACTTGAAAAGAATGTATTGTATATTCTGCTTTGGGGTGAAAATGTACTGAACATATTTTATTATTTAAATCCATTTGATCTAGTTTAAGGCTGCTATCTGTCTCCTTATGATTTTCTGTCTGAAAGATCTATCCATTGCAGTCAACGGGGTGTTAAAATTCCTGATATAACTGTATTTCTGTCAGTCTCTCCCTTTATGTTTGTCAAGATTTGATTTGCATAAATGTTTGCTAGGGTTATATCCTCCTGTTGGATTGTTCTTTTTATCATTATGTAGCATCCTTCTTTGTCTCTTACTATATAGCCTTGGTTTTATAGTCAGTTTTGTTGGATTTAAGCATTGCTAGCCCAGCGCTCTTTTTTTTCCTTTTCACTTGCATGAGATATCTTTTTCCATCCCTTTACTTTTAGTCTGTGTGTATCTTTCATTCTGAGGAGAATCTCTTGAAGACAGCATGTATATGGTTCTTGCTTTCTTATCTGTTCAGCTACTTTGTACCTTTTGATTGGAGCATTTAAGCCATTTACAGTTCAAGTGATTATCGATACGTATTTATTAACATTTTTAAATACATTTTATCTGTATTTTTTCTTTCCTTTTTTCTTCTTCTTAAAGCAAGCCCTTTATCATTTGTTGCAATACTGGTTTGATGTTAACAGACTCCTTTAGCTTTTACTTGTGTGGGAAGACTTTATTTCTCTTCAGTTGTAAATGATAGCCTTGCTGGGTAAAGTAGCATTGGTTCTTGCCTTTCATCACCTTGCATATTGCATGCTAGTCCCTTCTGGCCTTAAATGTTTCTGTTGAGAAATCAGGAGCTTCTTTGTAGGTAACTAAATGCTTTTCTCTTGAAGTCTTTAAAGTATTCTCCCCTTGTCTTTAAGCCTTGCCATTTTTATTATATGTGTTTTGCTCTGGGCTTCTTTGGGCCCATCTTGTTTGGGACTCTGCACTTACTGGACTTGTATGTCTTTTTTGTTCACGAGGTTAGAGAATTTTTTGGCCATTATTTCTTCAAATAGGTTATCAATCCCTTGCTTTATCACTTCAGTTATCCCCATGATGTGGATGTTGTTATGCTTCATGTTCTCTTAAAGTGCCTTAAACTATCTGCATTTTTTAAAATTCTTTTTTCTTTTTGCTGCTCTGATTGGATGTTTTTTTCTGCCTTGTCTTCCAAATCACTGATTTAATCCTCTGTTTCATTTAACCTACTGTTTATTCCTTCCAGTGTATTACTTATTTCAGCTGTTGCATTCTTTATTTTTGACTGGCCCTTTTTATGGTTTTTGTGTATTTTTTTCATGCTCTTGAGCATCCTTATAATAATTACTTTGAACTCTATATTTGAAAATTCCTTGCGACCATTTCACTTAGCTCTCTTCTGGAGAATTCTCTTGTTCTCTCATTTAGGGCCTCTTTCTTTGTCTTCCTACTTTGGCTGACTCTTTGTATTTGTTTCTACAAGGTGGGGGGCAGAAAAAAAAAAAAACAGAATTATCTTCTGGAGGGCAGGCCCCTTGTAGTACAGGCTTTGCCCACTAGGTGAGTTTTCTGGGAACCCATCCCTATCAGTGTTCCATCTGGTATTGTTGCGAAAGGCTGTGTTTGGCTTCAGTGATTTTTTTTTTTTTTTTTTTTGAAGAGTCTTCCAGTGTGTTTGCCCATTTCATGATGGGTGATTTGTAAGTGCACCTGCCCAAACTGTGCTGTTAAGCAGTTTTTGGCCAAAATGGCATGACCCTGGTGCCTCACCCTCCTGATTCACCCAATCTCACCCCAAGTGACTTTTTTTGTATCCTTGGATGAAAAAAGTCCTTAAAGGGAATGTTTTTCTCATGTGGAAAAGGTGAAACAAAAAATGGCAGAAGCACTAAAAGGCATGAAAATCGATGAGTTCAAAGTGTTTTGAGCTGTGGAAAAATGTGGAAAGTATTTTAAAGGTGACTGAAATTTAAATATGTAAGAATAAATACACATTTTTTAAATTAATAAATTCCATTTTTTGGCCCCCCCTCATATGTAGATCTGCAAAGACTCTGGTGCATGTCTATTTCAGAAACTGCTGTGCAACCTCTTTGGAGCTATCAGTGATACACAGTCGATCAGCTCTCTGCTGGGCCTCGGTGCACGCAGAAAGAACCAAGCTATGCACCAAGGTTGGCTTTTACCAGCACCCAGTCCGGTAGAGGGTCAGCTAAAGTCTTAAATCTCCGGAGGTCCACATGCAGGCTGTCTTTTAGGATTAATCATCAGAAGAGCCTCTAGCTGTACTCCTCAGCAGGGTTTAAGCTCCACAGGGTGGGGCAGAGTAATTCCTGTGCGCCTGGCTATTGCTTCCCCTCTGGCTGATGCCACATGGAGGGTAATGCTCTGCCTGAGAAAGATGGCTTCTACAGTGTGGGAATGACTCAACACAGGGATCCTAGTAGCTATTCCTTCAGTTGTCTTCCCAGATCCACCAACTCCAGACTTTCTTCACACATCTCTAGTCTACTCTGTACCTCCCTCTGCAACCCTCGCAGGATAAGTGGCTAAACTGAAATTTTGTGTGTTGGTCCTTTAAGAGGCTGTCTGTATCTCCAGCTATTTCTCCTTGACAGACTGAAACCATGCTGCTAATCACAGTTGGATGTTATTTGGGTTCCCTTCCCAGTTCTGGTGCTCTAAGCTGGGAAGCCCAGCTTGCGGTTTAGACCCTACACTTGGAGGAGACCCATGGGGCCATTGAGATATATCCCCTAGGACTTGAGCTGCTGCCCGTGATAGCCCAGCCAGCCCTCTTACGCCTCCACACTCCCTATCTGTCTCAATGTGGTTTCTCCATATGCCCATGGTTATAAGGCTTATTTCCAGTCTGATTTTTTATGAGTTAATGAAAAATTCTCTTATGGTAAAAATTCTGTATGAACAGGCAGGAAAATAAATTCCCTACCTTACAAAATTTGTCTTGTATTTCAACTTGCTATGGTTATTTACAGGCATATATTTATATTATGAGCTTAATGTTTAAATTGCCATTATTTTGTGTTCATGAATAAAGAGTTCAGGTAAACAGACCACTTATTTGATGTTACTCTTTTTCAAAAAAATTTTATGTGAGTGATACTAGGCTTCTCAGTATGCACAATACTTTGCTACTCAACCAGGAATCAGATTGCTGTTAATCTGAGGTTCAGAGACAAAACCTCAATTGGGAAGTAAGACAAGAGCCCTTTAGATAAAGACTATTTATCCAAACAAGTAGTTTCTTTCCTATGGCTCTACCATAAAATAAAGCAGCAGTATAGAAACAGTGCAAAAGTTGTTATCATTTAAAAGTGACATCTGAGTATAATCAGAAAACCTATTAAAAGCACAGCAGTCTTAGTCCTTTGAATTAAACGCATAAAAATCTCTACGTTTCCAGTTGCTTTTCATTTTGCTATTACATTATGAAAAAGTACTATAAAATATCAGCTACCTGAAACCTTTAGGATAGATGTTACAATCAATCCAATTTTCCTGGTAGCTGGAACTTTTATATAGCACAAATGCCATCACAGTCTACTGATTATACGTTTTTGCTTGTCTCCAGCATTACGCACTCATCAATGTGGCCTTTCCATACACACCTACACATGGCTTACAGTGTATCTCAATTTTAAAGTTACTTGGACAGACATTTTTCTCCTGAGAAGAAACATAGAACATAGTACTTGCTTTAAAGTTAGTGTGTGTCGCTTGGGGAAAAAATATTTAAATGACTTCCACGACATCAGTTCCAAAAGTGTTACCACCTGTTAGGAGTTCACCTTTGATTAGGAGTTCACCTTAGGGGTTCCCAAAAATTTGTGTGTATGTGGCATCTGGTATTTTATTCAAAGCTCTGTGCCCCAAACCTACCTGATTCTGTAATTTGAGGCTGTTTATTAGGTTTATGTGACCTGATAATTAGGACTATTTTTATGTGCCTTTTAAGTTATAGAGTTTAATAAAGAAAAATGTTATTTGAGAATAAACTCTTCAGTTATCTGTTACCACGTAACTATTTTAAAATGTACTGACTTAAAACAACAATAAATATCTTTTACAGTTTCTATCAGAAGAGATTGGGGAGGAGTGAGGTTGTGAGGTTCTGAGTATTTTGTGAGGTTGCAGTCAGATATCATCTAAAGGTTTGATTAGGGTTGAAGAACCCCCTTCCGAAGTGGCTCACTCACATGCTGGCAAGTTGTTTTTGGCTGTTAGAGTGAGGCCTCAGTGGCTCCCCACATGGACCTCCCTACAGGCTCCCTGAATGTCTTTATAACAAAGGGTAATCTGTACCAGACAGTGTGAGCCAAGAGACATCAAGGTGGAAGCTACAGTGTCTTTTATGACCTTTTCCCTCTGCCGTATTCTATTTATTGTTCACATAGGCTAGCCATAATTTTGTGTGGGAGGGGACTTATACAAGGGCTGAATACCCTTGTATATGGGGGTATGCGGGTCATTGGAGGCCATCTTGGAAGCTAGCTACCACATCTTATAAAGCTAGTACGTGCACATGTCTCTAAGTAATAAACAGTTCCTATTTACTCAGTATGTGGTATATAAACAGCTCATGGTTTTAGAAAGAGTATCAAAGAATAACTTAAAATGCCACTTGATTTTACTGTACTAAACAAATACTTTATTGACAAAGTTACTAATTTCTGTGGTTCTTTGTGGGGTAGAATGACTCTGGGTTCAAAAGTAAAATTTAAGGTACAGATTATGTTCATTTTGGTTTTCCTTTATTATAAGGTGGAGGGAAGAAATACTGTTTTTTGATCTTTAAGGGCATTATTCACTTTTTAAAAAATCAGACTTAATATAATAAATAGGGATTAAGTCACATGATTTTAAAAGTGTAAAAAAATATATGCAGTGAAAAGGTTCCTTCTCCCTGGCCACCATTTATCCAGTTCCCACCTGGTCCCCAGGAGGTAATCAGTTTTAATATTTTCTTTTGTGTTTTTTTGAGAAACACGCACACACTCACATATGCAAATTATATGAAGATATATTTCCCTCTTTAAAATATTAATGATAGCATGCAGTAAACACAGTTACTCACCTTGATTATTTTAATTTATATATCTTGGGAGCTTTTCTAAATCAGTACATAGTCTATATCCATTCTTTTTACCAGCTTAGTATGTTCTGTTGTCATTCAGTTTTCATCATATGTTTTAGTCATTTACTGTAGGTCAAGCACTTCATTAGCAGTTGGGGAGGTGCGAGCAAAAATGATAGATGAGGGCTTTATCACAGAAATCATTACCCCTGAGATTCTTAGTGCAATTATGATAAAGCAAAAAGAAGTTCTGTGATAGAGGAAGTACAATGTATAGTGGGAGTTCACAGGAAGGAGGTGTATATAAGAGTGTTGAAGAGATGGTGGAATGGTCAGGGAAAACTTTCCAAAGAGGATATAATCATAGGCTGAAGGATGACTAGGTACTAAAGTTGCGATTTAGTGTTTTAGGCAGAAGGAATTTTTAAATACCTTAAAGACTATTGCAAAGCTACCGTAATCATCGTAGCATGATACTGGCATAAAGACAACCTTATAGACCCATGTAATAGACTTGAAAATTGAAGTAAACCCAAGTGTATAGTTGGTCAAATGATCTTCAACAAAGGGTGCCAAGACCACTTTATGTGGGAAGGACAGCCTCTTCACAAATGGCATTTGAAAACTGGATATCCACATGCAGAAGAATGAAGTTGAAACCTTACTTTACAGCATATACAAAATTAACTCAAAATGGATTAAATATTGAAACTTAATACCTAAAATTATAAAAGCCATGGAGGAAAAAATATAGGAGGAAAGCTTCATGATATTGTGTTTGGCAATGATTTCTTGGATGTAACAGCAAAAACACAGGTAACAAAAGCAAAAGTAGACCAACGGGACTACTTCAAACTTAAAAATTTTCAAAGGACACAATCAAAAGAATGAAAAGACAACTAAAAGAATGGGAGAAAATACTCTCAAATCATATATTCGAAAAGGGGCTAACATCCTGAATGTATCAAGAAGTCTTAACAAAAAGACAACTCAAAAAATGGGAAAGGCTCTGGGTGGGTGGATCAATTTGTTGCAGCATTGTCTCCTACACCAAAAAGGTCACAGGTTTGATCCCTGGTCTGGGCAGGAATGGGAGGCAACAAACTGATATCTCTCTCTCATATCAATAACTTAGATAAAAAGGGGAGATAAAAAGAGGAAGGCTTGTCAAGGAACATGTATAGGGGATACATGGACAAAGCCAAAGGAGGGTATGATTGAGGGTGGGGGATGGGGATGGATGGGGTAGGGGGACTAGTGGGTGGAATATAGAGACAAGTGTATTTGAACAACAATAAATAAGAGAGTATCCTACAAGTATCCTACAGACAGCAAGAAAGCAATTATTAACCATTGCTAGATGGGTCAGTTGGTTGGAGCATCATTCCATACACACACAAAAAAAAGGTGATACCCATTATTGGTCAGGTTGCATACCTAGGTTACAGGTTTGATCCCCAGTCAGAGTTTGTATGGGAGACAATCAGTGTTTCTCTCCCACATTGATATTTCTCTCTCCCCCTCTCCCTCTAAAATCAGTGAAAGCATGTCCTATGATGAGGATAAAAAAAAAAAAAGGAAGAAAAGGAAAAGATAACAAGAGAAGAGGATCAGATTGATATCTGATTTATCTTCAAATTATGCTAAAATATAATGGAAGAATACAATAAAATTCTGAAGAAAAATAATTGTAACTTTAGTTTTTCATCTAAAAATAAAATATTAAAGTAATAAAAAATTAGTTTTTTTCTGTTGCAAACAGGTTTTACTAATATAGGCTGTGTTTTCTAGAGTAGTAATTCTTACTTTTTGAGAATTATGTAGAAAAATATTTTTGCAAATATTATTAAAGTAGTGGACTTATCTCCCCCCCAAAAATGTAATATATACATTTTGCATGTAATTTGAGGAATTTCGCAGATCCATGAGGCCCATTTTATATATGTGTATCTTTATTGAGATAATGTACATACCATACAATTCACCTATTTAAAGTGTGTAATTGAGTGGTTTTCAGTACATTCACAGAGTTGTGTAACCATTCCTACACTCAATTTTGAACATTTTTATAATCTGGAAAAGAAACCTCGTTCTCATTAGGAATCAGTCTCCATTTCCCCCCTTATTCCTGTCTGCCATCACCCCAAGCAAAAACTAATGTACTTCTTTATAGATTTGCCTATTCTGGACATTTCATGTAAGTAGAATCATACAATATATGTTTTTTGTAAAAGGTTTCTTTCACTTAGTATGAACAGTTTTCAGTGTTCATCTAGGTTGTAACATGTAGTGGTACTTCATTCTTTTTTATGGTTGAAGCATATTCCATTGTATTTTATTTATCCATACATTAGTTGATGGATATTTGTATTATTTCCTGTCTTTAGCTATTATGGATAATTCTTCTTTGAATATTCATCCAAAAGTTTTGTGTGGACATGTTTTCATTTCTCTTGGGTGCATGTAACACACCTAGAAGTGGAATTGCTGAGTCATACAATAATTCTATGTTTAACCTTTTGAGAACTGTCAGACTATTTTCCAAAGCAGCTTCACTATTTACATTCCCACCAGCAGTGTAGAAGGTTTCCATTTCTCCATATCTTTGCCAATATTTTTTATTGTCTTTTTTATTCCAGCCATCCTAGTTGTGTGAGTATCTTAACTGTGGTTTTGAATTGCATCCCCTGGTGATTAAGAATGTTGAGTATCATTTTATGTACTTATTGACCATTTATATATATTTGGAGAAATGTCTACTCACATCTTTTGCCCATTTTTAAATTATTTGTCTTTTTATTATGAACTCATAAGAGTTCTTTGTAAATGCCCTGGCTGGTGTGGCTCAGTGGATTGAGCGCCAGACTGCGAAGCAGAGGGTAGCTGGTTCAATTCCCATGCCTGGTTTACAGGCCAGGTTCCCTGGTGTGGGGAGTGCAAGGAGGCAACCACACATGGATATTTCTCTCCCTCTCTTTCTCCCTCCCTTCCCCTCTCTCTAAAAATAAGTAAATAAAATCTTTTTTTGAAAAAGAGTTCTTTATATATTTCAAGTTCCTTGTCAGAAATATATGGGAGATAGATGTTCTTCCATTCTGTGAGTTGATGATGTCCTATAAAGTACAAAGGTTATTAATGTTGATGGAGTCCATTTTAACTGTTTTCTTCTTTTGTTGCTTGCAGTGCTGTCAGTGTTATTTCTAAGATTGGCGGGCCCTGGGTCACAAAGATTTAATCTTGTATTTTCTTCTAGGGGTTTTATAGTGCTGTTACATTTAAATTTATGATCCATATTGAGTTAACTTTTGTGTAGATGCGAGGATGGAATAAACTTATTTCTTTTACAGAAGTGGATATCCAGTTATCCAAAAACCATTTGTTGAAAAGACTATTTTTACACCATCCCTCTCCCCATTGAGTTGTGTTAGACTCCCTTTGAGATCCATCTTAGACCCTCCTTTGATTCTGTGAATCCAGCTCTAGGGAAAGTTTCAGAGTTAGTTAACTAAGTCAGAAGGGATACCAAAATAATTGCAGGAGAGGCTACATTGGTTTCTAAGTTTTTTTTAAATATATTTTATTGATTATGCTATTACAGTTGTCCCATTTCTCCCCCATCATTCCCCTCCACCCTGCACACCCCCTCCCACCCACATTCCCCCCTTTAGTTCATGTCCATGTGTCATAAGTTCTTTAGCTTCTACAGTTCCCATACTATTCTTGCCCTCCCTCTGTCTATTTTCTACCCATCATCTATGCTACTTATTCTCTGTACCTTTTCCCCCTCTCTCCTCCTCCCACACCCCTGTTGCTAATCCTCCATATGATCTCCATTTCTGTGGTTCTGTTCCTGTTCTAGCTGTTTGCTTAGTTTGCTTTTGTTTTAGATGTGGTTCTTAATAGCTGTAAGTTTGCTGTCTTTTCACTGTCATATTTTTTATCTAAGTTAAGCCTCAATTAAATCCCATTACTACTCTGTGTCAGTTATCTATTGCTGTATAATAAATCATTCCCGGAATCAGTGGCCTAAAACAGCAGCTTCAGGAGGTATAAATTTGAGGGACGTAGCTATATAGTTCTGGCTCAAGTTCTCTAATTAAGTTAGTCAAGGCATTGGTTAGTCTTACAGTTAAATTGAGGCTTGCCTGGGGCTGGAGGATCTGTTTCTAAAATGGTTCATTTTCAAGGCCGTTTTCAGAAAACCGCAAGCTCTTACTGCAGGAACTAATAGCGTTCTTGGAAGTATCCTCATAACATGGCGGCTGGCTTGCTGGCTTTCCCCAGCACTATTGATAGGTGCAGGGCAGAATCTGGAGTGCATCTATGACATAGTCTTAGCCATTATACATTGTCATTTCTGCTTTATTATTTTCCTTAGAATTGTCACAAAGTCCAACCCAAGGGGCTGGAGGATTAGGTACCACTTTTTGAAAATAATATCAAAGAATTTGTGAATATATTTTAAACTACCACATATACTTATCATTTTTATTAAAATTAAGACATTAAGGTTTAATTTCAAAGAGCTGGTGTTCCTTCATACTATATGCTGGTTTATTGTTTAATAAAATAAGATAATCTCCAAGTCATTCATTTTTTCATTTTCCTTTTTTATTTTGCATGTCCTTGATGTTTACAGTCTAACCAGTCTTAGCTTGTAGGATCAAAACAAAGGAAAGAGCTATGTATATCAGAAATGTTTTATCAGCAAATATGACAGGGAAATAAGATGATTTTTAAATTGAAATATGGAATATTTCCTACTCTTCTATATCTCTAAAACCTCACAGCCATTTTTCCAGTTCCTAGGAAGAAACACAGAATGAGTTTTCTTTAAAGCTGTCTTTTGATACTTCCATGACCCTGCATACTAGCTGACCAAAGTATTAATCTCTTCTAATTTAAGTAACACTTTGAAGTTAGCGATTAACTCTGTAAAAGAGCATCTGAACCCATTTTAATACTTTACTTGTAACTTTGATTCCTCCTGCAAAATTCTTTTGTAGGTAATGATTTTACATGATTTTGGAACTGGCCTCTAGTGAGACACTGTGGGAGGATGAACACAGAAGAGCTGGAGTTACTGAGTGACTCCAAATACAGAAACTACGTAGCCGCAATTGACAAAGCACTAAAGAATTTTGAATACTCCAGCGAATGGGCAGATTTGATTTCGGCACTTGGAAAACTTAATAAGGTATGTCAGTCTCATCCATATCAGAAAAAGTAGTACAAATCAGTAATCTGTGTCTATGCTTATTAAATTTCTCTAAATCTTGAAGTAAAAGATTTGAAAACATAACTAAATGTCAGAATTACCTTTGTTACTGCTATTTTACTTCATGAGTTGCTTGCCTGTGTAGTCTGGCATATTTTTAAGACCAAAACAAAAAAATTATAGTTGTTGTTATCGTTACCTATAAAAACACATAACAGAGAAGCACATATGCTAACCACAGGGCTAGTGAGTTGCTGTAGTTGAGCACCACATAGGGTTCTGGAGTTCGTGGCAACAAAGTGAAAACCTGCATGTGGAAAGCAGTAACATGTCCTTTGCAAATGGTATGTAACAGTAAGGAAACATTTTATATCCCACCAAGCTGTAATAATAGTATAGAACTTTATTGAAAAACGACAAGCAGTGACTTAGAGCTTGGCCTTGGATGATCTTCCTTGACTTGTCTGATTTTTATCCATTGTAACTATAGTGGTATCATTGATCATAATTTTAAATTTTGACACTACTTTTTTCCTTAACTAAAATCAAATTTCTATCTCCTTATATCCATAGTTTTATGTTTTCGGGTTTTTCGGACTTTTTTTTAGGTAGTTGTCAATGAATAGGAATGCTTCTAAATATTAAATGAACCAGGGGAGCAGATAGAAAAGGAAATCTCTTTCAATAACAATTGAATAACTGTTGAACATCAAACAGCTTAGCATGCAATTATTAGGAAAGAAATTTGTCTTAAAATATACACCGAGAACACTAGTTTTCCTTTTGATTCTACAGATGATTACCTTGCTGTCTTAAAAAGAAAAGCTTTCATTTTCAGTATGCCAAAGATTTATCTTAAAATTAGATGCCAGACTTATGTTTGACATGTTAAATTCTAACATTTGTAATTTGAGATTTGATACCTTTTCAGAGTTTTTACAACATCCCCATGAAACTACAGCCAACAATACTAGTTTGCTTAAAGGTAGTTAGGTTCCTTTTTGTTCTGAAGAGTCACTTTCTGAAGACTTGCTTGGAACTATATTTAAAAGCAGCTCAAAGCTCAAATTGTGGAAATTAATTTGCTTAATTACATATATAATTAGTTTTTTATCGTTATCAATATTCATGTAAACAGATTTTACTGTATCCAGATAATTCAAAGTAGGGTGTTCAAGTCATTAATTAAACTTACCTAAAGTCTCAGTGAAACAAGGCAAAGATTTTTATATTTTTAAATATGAAATGGACCTCAGTTACAGCCTCTACTTGTTTTTTTTTTTTTTTTTTTTAAATGAACTGGAAGATCTAGTGCTGACCCTTCTGCTACTACTGCCTTTGGCAAGTCTCATTTTACATATTTTAACCTCTGTACTTTATTTTGTAAAATAAAGGACTTTTGTGTACTTCTAAATTCAGTTCTAATATATTATTTTGTATTCATTCTTAGTGTTCATTTTATAATATTCTGCCATCTCTTTACCATAGTACTTTGAAGAACTACATTCATAAGTTCTTTTTATTACTTAAATAATCTGCTTTGGATGGTTTGTAAAATAGGATCTTTTTCTATAAATTCTACCCTGACCAATGATCTCTTAAGAAATGTTATGATTGAATAAATAAAGCAAATGTGTTTGGTCCATTTGGGAATTGTAGTACTAACAAATAGGCAATTTTAATCTCATGTAGATTTTTGTAAGCATTACAGTTACTTGCTATTATAACATGGTACACTAAAGCAGTGGCTCCCCCTCTTGAAGTCCAATGTTCTTTGTATATTTCAAACAACATATCCAGATAGAGCAAAGGGTGGTTAACATTAAAGTTTTACAAAAAATCTAAAACAATGCCTCTCTTCTGAAAAAATTTGTTTGGAATATTGTTATTTTTCATAAAATATGCTATTTCTATTAACATGCAATGGATTTTTAAAAACATGATTTTTTAAATCCTCAGTTTTAATTTCAAATATGATACACCTTAATAGATGTAACTGACAAAAATAAAAGTGTTTTGGTCTCCTCTCTAATTTTTTTGAAGTATAAGAAAGTTCTATAAGTATTTTTTGATAATAGTGTGTTAGAAAGTGGAAATAAAATGGAATGTAATTTTTTTCTCAACTGAATTAAAATGTTTTCTTCAAGGTTTTACAAAATAATGCAAAGTACCAAGTAGTACCTAAAAAGCTGACGATAGGCAAACGCCTAGCTCAGTGTCTACATCCAGCATTACCAGGTGGAGTTCATCGGAAGGCACTTGAAACATACGAAATTATCTTCAAAATCATTGGACCTAAGCGACTTGCCAAAGATCTTTTTTTATATAGGTAAGAATAATTTTACTCTCTTTACATAGAAGTAAAATGCATTTTAACTATTTTATGTTTTTTGCAGTAAAAGTTAAAAAATTAAAAATTTCTTGATGGAGGTTTGCACATATGGGTCCATAAATATTTTGATAGCTAAGTGGTTCAGAAAAATGTTAATGATTGTTTAATGTAAAATTTTTTCCTTAGAGGTTATTTGTGAAGTTTTTATTCAAAATTGTTGAGCCTACAGGACTTTCTACCTTTTTAAGCTTGAGAACTATCCTGAGAAAAATAAGATACCTTAATCTCGTCAGTAACTTTCAACATCATTGACCATTCTCTACTTGATACATTGTTTTCTCTTGGCTTCTCTGATACTGTTCTCCAGTGTAGTTACTTGATCACTTTACCAGCCTTCCCTCCCTTCCCTGAAATCTACTTAAAGGAGTTTCTTAAGACTTGCTTAGTCCTGTACCTTATAGTTTCACTTTATATTCACTTCTTGGGCATGTTTATCCATGCCCATGATTTATCTTTTTTGCATTTGGCTTCTGCTTTAAATTTCTGGCTTACACTCCATCTCTGTGTGGATTTTTAAAAGACAGTTGACTTATTTTGCTTATCATGATGTTGTCAAGATTTATGTATGTTGTTGCAAATTGTGGTATTTCATCTTTTCCTATGGCTAAGTAATATTCCCTTGCATATATGTACCACATATTTTTTATCCAATCATCTATTAAGGGACACTTCGATTATTTCAATGTCTTGGTCACTATGAATAATGCTGCAGTGAGCATAAAGGTGCATATATCTTTGCAAATAAATGGTTTCAAACTTTTCTTTGTCATACAAATCAAACAAAGAAAGTCAAGAACCATATGATTTCACTCATATGTGGGTTATAAAACTGAAAGCAACAAATGTACAGACAGACAAACAAGAATTCATAGACAGAGACAACAGTATGGTGGTTACCAGAGGGAACGGGGGGGTGGGGTAGTAAACAGTAAAGGGAGGTGAAGTACATTGTGACAGAAGGAGATTTGACTTTGGGTGGTAAATATGCAATGCAATATGTAGATGATACAGAATTGTGTACTTGAAACCTATATATTATAATTTTATTAACCATTGTCATCCCAATAAATTTAATTTTTAATTTTTAATTGAAACTCAACCTATTCCAAAGTAAATTCATCCTCTTCTGTTATAATCCTGGCCTTCTGCAGTGCACTAAAGCTCAGTACGTGGCACCATTGTCAGTCCATTTACACAAGCCTGAAATCTGAAAGTTACACTTGGTATCTTGTTTTGCTTGCCTGTGTTCTTTTTCCTCCCATGTACATTCTGTCACTAAGAGTTCTGTCTCACTGTGGTTAAAAGCAGAGGCCATGGAATCAGACCGTTTTTATCACTAACTTGTTCTGTGACCTTGGGCCATTTTCTTCACCTGTGTGTGTGTTCTCATCTGCAAAATGTCAAATTTTATAGGTTGTTAATAGAATTAAGAGTTAACATATGTGAAGTGCTTAGAACAATGTACAATATTAGTTCAATAAATGTTAGTTATTGTTCTGACATATGTCCCAAATACATTTACTCCTTTCTTCCTTTACTAGCTGCATCCACTCTACGTAAGCATCATCTCTAGCCTGGCCTTTATTACTGGCCTCATGACATGCACACATCTGTTCTTATCCTCTGACACCCTTTTTCTCCACACAGTACCAGAGTGAACTTTTTAGTATATGTATATATTTTAAAGATTTTATTTTTAGAGTGAGGGGAAGGAAGGAGAAAGATGTTTCTTAACCTCCCCCCCCCCTTTTTGGAATCAATAAAAGAAAGAAAAAATTGAAAAAAATTCACCAATAAAACCATCTGGTCCTGAACTTTCCCTTGTTGCGAGGTTTTGATTATTGGTGCAATCTCCTTTTTATTGCTGTTTAGATTTTCTATTTCTTTAAGATTTAATCTTGGTAGGTTTTATATTTCTAATAATTCATCCATTCTAAGTTATCCATTTTTTTATGTATAATGATTCATAGCAGTGCTTTATAATTCTTTTTATTTCTGTGATATCAGGTATAATGTTTCATTCTTTATAATTTTATTCATTTGGCTTCTTTCTTATTTTTTTTTTAATTAATGTAGCTCAGGTTTTGTCAGTTTTGTTTGTTCTTTTCCCCAAGAAGGAGCTCTTAGTTTTGTTAATCTTTTCTATTGTTTTCCTGTTCTCTATTTAATTTACTTTTCCTCTAATCTTTATTATTTCTTTTTATCTGCTAATTTTTGGCTTTTTTCCCCCTAGTTCCTAGGGGCATAAAGTTTGGTTGTTTATTTGACATCTTTTCTTTTTTTTGATATATGTATTTATCACTTCATTCTTAGAACTATGTGTACATACCCCATAAGTTTTGGTATGTTGTGTTCCCATTTGCATTCATTTCTAAGTACTTTTTGTTTCTCTTTTGATTTCTTCTTTAATCCCTTTGTGTTCAGGAGTGTGTTGTTTAATTTCTTTGTGAATTTTCCAGTTTCATATCATTGTGATTAGAAAAGATATTTGATATAATTTCTGTCTTCTCAAATTTCTTGAGACTTGTTTTGTGGCCTAACATATGATCTGTTCTACAAAATATTCCACTCCTCTTGAGAAGAACGTGTATCCTGCTGCTGTTGATAGAATGTTCTGTAAATGTATATTAGGTCTGTTGGGTCTATAGTGTTGTTAAATGCCAGTTTCTTCCTTTGGCCGGTGTGGCTTAGTTGGTTGGGGATCGTCCCACAAACCGAAAGGTCAAGGGTTTGATTCCTGGTCAGAGCACATGCTGAGGTTACAGGTTTGGTCCTGGTTGGGTCACATATGAAAGGCAACCAATCATTGTTTCTCTCTCTCACATCGGTGTTTCTCTCCCTCTCTTTCTCTCTCTGTTCCCCTCTGTAAAAACCAATAAACATGGGTGAGGATAAAAAAAGAAAGAACCGTTTCCTTTTTCAATCTGAGATTTAATAGTCAATCCCCATATGTTCCCCTTTCATCCCTGTGAGACCCAAGTGGACCTCCCGTGAAGCATTCCACAGACCTGGAGGTGCTGGATGTCCATGCTGGGTTTTTCCTCACGAGTGACATTGTAGGCCAATGGCACCCTCTTGGTCTAGTACTGTGTCAACCTGGCGGATAGCAGTGCAATCGGAGTGTAACCATTCCTCTTACCCTTCTATTGTGGTTCTTTGTGGTCCTTCTTAGTCTTTGTGGTTCAGAAATGGTATGTGATCCTCACCCCCATGTTCCAGGAATTTCACAGTGGTATCTTGTCAATGGATAGTTAGTAGTTGTTCCTCTTATGACAGGAACCGAAGTAGGGAGAAGCTTATGTTGCCATCTAGATCATTGATTCTTTCTCTGTCTTTTTTGTTGTTGTTGTTGCTATAATTTACATACTATAAAATGCACAGATCATGTGTTCAATTTGATCAATTTTAACAAATGTAGTCAGTTGTGTAGCCACCACTCAAAACAAGATATGACATTTCTGTCACCAGAAAATTTCCTCCTATTCTTTTCTAGTCAAAAACTCTCTCCAACTATCTGTTTTTCTCTCTCCTCCTCGCTACTTCCCTGTCCCTTTCTTCTTCCATTTCTCCTTCTCTTTTTCTGTTTCTGTTTATATCTATATACCTGTATTTATATATACTCCTGTGTATTTATCCCCCAGCCTGTGGCTTGCCTTTTCGTTCTCTCAGTGGCATCTTTGAAGAACCAGAATTTCTTTATGCTGTCTTTTGAAAAAAGTTCTTAATTTTAATGAATTCCAGTTTCTGAACCTTTTCTTCTGTGTGTGGTCATTTTGTTTCTTGTTTAAGGAATCTTTGTCTGAGATATTGTTGCTAAAATTTAGAAATACAATGATTTTTTTATATTGACTTTGTTTCCAGAAACTTTGCCAAATCCACCTGTTCTTTCTAATAGACTCTTGGAATTTGCACATATATAGTTATGTCATATGCAGATAATGACAGTTCTATTTCTTATGCTCTGATTTTAAGATAATGGCATTTTTGCTTGCCTTATTGAACTGACAGGGAACTCTAGGATAATGTTAAAGAGAAGTGGTGATGGTGGACATCTTTCTTGTGTTCTCCACCTTAGGTAGAAAGTGTTCAGGACTTTTAAAGTTTTAATACACCTCTCATTTCTGGAATACGTGCTGTTTGCTCGTGATTTGTCATCTTTTTTATGTCACTGGATTTATTGTGTGTGTGTGTGTGTGTGTGTGTGTGTGTGTGTGTGTGTGTGTTGTTTTGCATCTATGTTCACTACAGAATGACTGGTTTAACATTTTTATCTGGTTTGGAATCAAGTTGGGAACTTTTTCCTATTCTCTGGAAGTTTTATAACATTGATACAGTTTCTTCCTTAAATATTTGCATGATTCCCCATTGAAGCCATTTGGAGTTTATCTTTGTGGGAGACTTTACAGTTACAGATTTAATTTCTTTAGTAGATACAGGACTATTTAAAATTTCTACTTATGTCAGTTTTATTACTTTTTTTCCTAGAAATTTGACCATTTTATCTAAATATTAAGATCAACCTACCTAGAGTTGTTCATTGTATACTCTTACTATCTTTGTATTACATATATGTTGTGTGTGTGTATATATACACACACAGTGTATAGTGATGTCTCTTCTTTCACTCTTGGCATTGGTGAATTAGAAATTCTTTTTTTTTTTTTTCACTTTGATCAGTCCTGTAATGAGTTTACCAATTTTAATTATTTAAAAAAAAAAAACAAACATTTAAGCTTTGATGATTCACTTTACTGTGAAAATGTTTTCTCTTTAATTTTTTGCTCAGACAAGCCATCTCTGAATACTGTATTTAAATTGCAATAACTACCCCTGCTTT
Organism: Glossophaga mutica; assembly: GCA_039655065.1. Taxonomy (NCBI): domain Eukaryota; kingdom Metazoa; phylum Chordata; class Mammalia; order Chiroptera; family Phyllostomidae; genus Glossophaga; species Glossophaga mutica. The sequence goes on from CM077306.1 coordinate 149,683,089, forward strand.
TTTCCTCCTGTGCCTTTTTTTCAACTTGGTGACACTTATCACCATTGGAGATATATATTGTCCAGTTACTGTGAATCTGCTACCTTTGACCCTTGAAAATAGGTTTTATGAGGGCATGGGGCAGGAATTGTTTCATATAATTTATTAACTATTATAGTCTCAGCACCTTAAAGACCATGTGATAGATAATAGACCCTTAATAAATATTTGTTGAATGAATAATCTAAGAGATATTATTTGTTATATAATTCAGTTCTTTGATACTTTAAGTATTATGTATGGATGTTGAATTTTGTCAAAAGCTTTTTCTGCATCTGTGAAAAGATTATATGATGTTTTTCTTTCATTTTATTAATGTAATGTATTGCATTGGTTTTGTGCATATATTGAACTACACTTGTATCCCAGGTATAGATCTCTCTTGATCATGGTGAACAGTTCTTTTAATGTGCTGACAAATCCAGTTTGCTGTATTTTATTCATCATTTTTATATCATATTCATCAGAATATTGGTCTGTAGTTTTCTGATAATGTCCTTTTCTGGCTTTGGTATTGCCTCAGAAAATGAGTTTGGAAGTGTTCCCTCTGCTTTGATTTTTTGGGGAAAGTTTGAGAAGGATTAGCATTAGGTATTCATTAAATATTTGGTTAAATTCACCAGCAAGCCATCTATCTGGTCCTGGGCTTTTCTTTGTTTGGGAGTTTTTTGACTACTGATTCAATCTCCTTACTAGTAATCAGTCTGTTCAGACTTTGTATTTCTTCCTGAATCAGTCTTGGTACTTTGTAAGTTTCTTAGAGTGTTTTGCCATTTTTTTCTAGATTGTCTACTTTGTTGGTGTATAGCTGATCATGTTTTATATATATTTTTAAACAGTTCTGGATTATTTCCTCTTCTTGCAAATGCTGCCATGTCTGTGAAACCAACGTTGTTAAGTTTGTATGAGATTTATTACCTGCCCTTGGGTAAAACACTGAAGCCTGGTCTACAAGGATTGCTAACTGGTATTCTTCCTGGCTTAGAAGAAGGATCAGAGTACTATGAGAGGTAAGATGGTGCTGTTTTGGTACAGCTAAGTAATCGAAGTCATGGATTTGTCAGCAAGCATCTTAATGTTTTAACATCACAAAAATTAATTATTCTGGATCTTTCAGTATACCACCTGAAGGTTTCTATAGCATAAAAGAAATTATTGTAATGTATTTAGTCTGTGTAGCACACTGAAAATATAGCTGGGTGGTGAGAGTACAGACTTGTGAGACAGATAAATGTGTTGGGTTTAAATTCTGGCTCAACAGGTATTGTGCAAGCTCAAGAAAGCTTTTTTGTTTTTGATACATTTCTGACCTTTTTTCAATTCTCTCATCCGTAAACAAGCATAATATATCATTTAGTCCAGAGCCTAGCATATTTAAGTCACTGAAAAATTGTGACCTGTAATTTAAAATAAAAATACAATAGGTAGGACATTTAATTTTTAAAATGGGAAGTTGGGCCATTACCAACAGTTTTTAAATTGTTAATACTGGAAAACAACCTAGCTCTAAGTGCAGTGTTGTTTCACTAGCCATTGACATAACACTATTGATATTTTAACTTTTCAAAGAAAATGATTTGATTTTTCTTGGAGCATCTTATTATTTCTTTGGAAGTTAATAGTTGTAGACAATACAAGATGGCATTAAGTATCTTTAATATCACATTATTCTTACCAAAAAGGAACTTAGGAGTTGAGATAGAAACAATTGAAAATGTCAAACTTATTTTATAAGTAGACTTAATTATTTAAATTTAAATAATTTATTCTAGTAAATTTACCTACCACTCCATTTTATTGTATTTTATCTGCTCCCATAATGCAGTAGAATCTAATCCAAAAAATGTTGAATAACCCTTACAGGCTACTTTGAGAAAAAAATAATTTTGTCCCCAAAGTTTATCATTTATTAAGTTTTTTACTTACTTGCTTACAATTTTAGAAACATAATGTGAAATTACTTCATTTAGTTTATAAATCAGTTTTGTTTTAAATTTTTACATAATTCTCCTAAAGCAAGCATAAAATCAATATTACTCTATAACTCCACTAGTAACAATTAGAAATGTTAACATAGACATGAACAATGATCTTTATTAATGTGGTATCCCTATGATTTATCTCATTGTGTGTCTTAGTCCATTTGGTCTTCCATAGCAATGTAGCACAAACTGGATAACTTATAAACAAAGAAATTTATTTTTCACAGTACTAGAGTTCGGAAGTCTAAGATAAAAGGGCCAGCACGGTCTTGTTGTGGTGAGAGCACTCTTTCTGGTTCGTAGCTGGAGCCTTCTCTCTGTGTCTTCAAGTAGTAGAAGAGGTTATTCAGCATTGTGGGGTTTCTTTCATAAGAAAATTAGTCTCATCCAAGAGAGCAGGCCCTCATGATTTAAGCACTCCCGTAAAGCTCCACTTCCAAATACCTTCACCTTTGGGAGTTAGTTTAACATATGAATTTTGAAGGGACACAAACATTCAGACCATAGCATTATGTTTATCCATTTATTCCACGTAAGTTCTATGAAAGGATTTGTAAACATGTTCTTTTTTTTTAATATATTTTATTGATTATGCTATTACAGTTGTCCCATTTCTCCTCCATCATTCCCCTCCACCCTACCCACCCTCTCCCACCCACATTCCCCCCTTTAGTTCATGTCCATGGGTCATAAGTTTTCTAGCTTCTACATTTCCCATACTATTCTTGCCCTCCCCCTGTCTATTTTTTTCCCATTATCTATGCTACTCATTCTCTGTACCTTTTCCCCCTCTCCTCCTCCCACGCCCCTGTTGCTAACCCTCCATATGATCTCCATTTCTGTGGTTCTGTTCCTGTTCTAGCTGTTTGCTTAGTTTGCTTTTGTTTTAGGTGTGGTTCTTGATAGCTATGAGTTTGTTGTCTTTTCACTGTCATAGTTTTATCTTCTTTTTCTTAGATAAGTCCCTTTAACATTTCATATAATAAGGGCTTGGTGATGATGAACTCCTTGAACTTGACCTTATCTGAGAAGCACTTTATCTTCCCTTCCATTCTAAACAACAGCTTTGCTGGATAGAGCAATTTTGGATGTAGGTCCCTGCTTTTCAAGATTTCAAATATTTCTTTCCAGCCCCTTCTTGCCTGTAAGGTCTCTTTTGAGAAATCAGCTGACAGTCTGATGGGAACTCCTTTGTAGATGACTGTCCCCTTATCCCTTGCTGCTTCTAGAATTCTCTGCTTCATTTTAATCTTGGCTAATGTAATTACGATGTGCCTTGATGTGTTCCTCCTTGGGTCCAACTTCTTTGGGACTCTCTGAGCTTCCTGGATGTCCTGGTAGTCTATTTCCTTTGCCAGATTGGGGAAGTTCTCCTTTATTATTTGTTCAAATAAGTTTTCCACTCGTTGCTGTTCTTCTTCCCCTTCTGGGACCCCTATAATTCGGATGTTGGGACGTTTAACGATGTCCCGGAGGTTCCTAAGCCTCTCCTCATTTTGTTGAATTCTTGTTTCTTCCTCGTTTTCTGTTTGGTTGTTAGTTTCTTCCTTCTGGTCCACTCCATTGATTTGAGTCCCAGTTTTCCTTCCATCTCTATCGGTTCCCCATGCATCTTCCTTCATTTCATGGATTGTAGCCTGCATTTTTTCATCTAGTTTGTGAGCAAAATCAACCAATTCTGTGAGCATTTTGATGACCAGTGCTTTGAACTGTGCATCTGACAGGTTGGGTATCTCTTCACTGCTTAGAGGAATTGGCTCTGGGGCTTTTATTTGTTTTCCGGTTTGAGCCATTTTTGGTGGGGTTTTTTTGTTGTTGTTGCTTTGGTTTTAGTCTGGTCGCGGCTATTACGTAGTGAGGGGGTGGAGCCTTAGGTGTTCCTCAGGGCGGGGCAGCCCAGTCGCTGGGTTGTGACGCTATAGGTGGGGGCGGGGTCCGAGAAGGAGCAATGGCGCCTGCTCTGCTCTCTCCCGGACTCTGGCCCTTTCCGCTGCTTCCCCTTCACCTGGATTATCTGCGCACGCGCGCGTGCTGTTACATAGGGAAGAGTGGAGCCTCTGGCGCTCCCCAGTGCGGGGCAGCCCGGTCGCTGGGTTGTAACGCTGTATGTGGGGGTGGGGCCTGAGAGGGAGCAATGGCGCCTGCTCCGCTCTCTCCTGGATTCAGTCCCCTCCGCCACTTCCCCTCTGCCTGGACCGTCTGCGCGCTCGAATGTGAGACCACCTGGTCAGTCAGCCAGCCCCCTTGTGCGGCCTCACTGGGTCTGCACAGTTGCCACCCTGTGCCCAGGGTCCGCCAGCTGCTGCCTGTGGGCCCGGGGACCGCCAGCCGCTGCCTGTGCACCTGGGAACTGCCAGCTGCTGCTGGTTGCGTTCCTGGGACCACACTTCCACTTTCTCCTGCCGCGACTCCACCCCTCTTACCGGTCTGGATGAATGGTCGTTGGACTTTTGTACAGTTCAGTTTTCTATAAGTTCTGGTTGTTTTCTTGTTTCTAAATATTTGTTGTCCATAATTTTGGTTGTGAGAGGAGGCACAGTGTGTCCGCCTACGCCTCCATCTTGGCCGGAAGTCAAACATGTTCTTTTAATGCATAGATAAAATTGAGGTCAGGAGGGATTACAGTGTCAATAATAAAAATAAAGGAAAAAAGAGAAGGGATTAGAGTGTTAGTATTAAATTACATAGTAACAATAAAACTCATTATCAGATTCTCTTGATTCTGATCCTTCTGTGCTATAATATTATGAATATTTTGTGTATCAAATTGTTTATGTTTAAAAGGAAATCAAGAGTAATTCTTGAATGTAATCCTTAATAGAGCAATAATGATTTTGTCATAGGTCTAATTCATCAAAACTGTTCTTAATTACATAGTGTGATTTCAAAGAGAAGGAAACATTCGAAAATGCCCTTTAAGATTTTATAGAAAATATGAGCCCTGGCTGGTGCAACTTAGTAGATTGAGCACCAGGCTATGGACCAAAGGGTCACTGGTTCGATTCCCAGTTGGCACATGCCTGGGTTGCGGGCCAGGTCCCCAGTGTGGAGCACGTGAGAGGCAACCACACATTGATGTTTCTCTCCCCCTCTTTCTCCCTCCCTCCCTCCCCCTCTGTCTCAAAATAAATAAATAAAATCTTAAAAAGATTTTATAGAAAATATGTTTTGCTATAAGATTCTACTAAGTAAAATGTATGTGTTTAACAACCCACTGAAATTGATAAGATCTGTGGTATTGTTTTTGTTGTTATCTTCATTTTATAAATGGGGAAACTGAACTGAAGAGATTGATTTCCTGAAATTACACAGCTAGTAAGTGGCAGAGCCAGGACTTAAATCCAGTCCTCTGATTTCTAAAGTGTATGCTTCTTCCAGTCTGTCACACTAGTCTCTCGAGTGGAGCATATAACTATAACATGGATGCTTTCATACGTTCTAGAAGAGAACAGTGATTTATTTTTAACAATGTGAAACTAAACGTTTCCCTTCTTAAACCACTTTATTTTGTACCTCAGAACAAACACATTGTTGGAAAAGGTTGCTGCTGCAGTAGACCAGTCAGCATTCTACAGTGCCCTCTGGGGTAGTCTTCTAACCAGCCCTGCTGTGCGTTTACCTGGAATTACGTATGTTCTCGCCCATTTGAACAGGAAGCTTTCCATGGAAGATCAACTCTATATAATTGGCAGTGATATTGAACTGATGGTAGGTCCGTATGTTTGCTTTTTAACAAATATTTCTTCAGAGCCAGGCACACTATTCCAGACAGATACCGAGAATCATGCCACAACGTTCCTATGTTCACCGAGCTTACATTTTTCATCAAGGAAACTTAAATGCCAAATAATCAGTAATTATTGTTTTTAAAATTGTCAAAAAAGTTTTTCATGGAAAGGAAATTTTTATTTATATATGAGGTCTGTCCAGGAAAAGTCCAGCCATTGTTAATATGAGAACAGTTTGCACAACACCGATGTAACCTAGCAGCCAAGGAGCGTGGATTGGAATGTGCATGCATGAACAGTGACAATTTCATTGTACTAGTCGGTGGGGACGGGAGATGCTGTTGAGTGAGCATGTGTACTGTGTGGCTGTCGCATTCAAAATGAGGGAGTAGAGCAATGGATCTACATCCACTTTTGAATTAAGCTCCTCTGTGGAAACTATTGGGATGATTCACAAGGCTACAGCTGGTGATTGGCAGCTTTATCACCACAGCGCGCCTGCTCATTCATCATGTCTCCTGCTGAGTGTTTTGGCAAAACCTCAAATCACCTGGGTGACTCAGCACCTCCCCCCTCCACCCCCCGCCCCTGCAACCCAGATTTGGTGCCCTGCGATTTCTGGTTTTTCCCAAAAGTAAAATCACCTTTGAAAGGGAAGAGATTTCAGACAGCCGATGAGATTCAGGAAAATATAATGGGACAGCCGATGGCAATTGGGAGAACTGTGTGAGGTCCCAAGGAGCCTACTTTGAAGGGGACTGAAACATCACTGTCCTATATACAGTGTTTCTCGTATCTTGTGTCCTCTTTAGTAAATGTATCTATTTTTCATATTACATAGCTGAATACTTTCTGGACAACCTCATTGTATCATCTTTATCATCTATTATTCAAACAAATAAATGGTCTTTGTAACAGAACACTGTTAACATAGCCACATTTATTCTATTATTCTGAAGTGAGAGTTTTCTTTGATCATACTTTTTTTAATTAGACAGATTTTAGACAAAATGATAGCCATATTCTGTGCGAGGTTTATGTAAGAGGATGTAGTACTGAAACAGGCAGGAAAAGATACTGGGAAAAAATCACACATTTTTTTCTTATACTTTTTATTTTGAAGATTAAGAATAGAAGGATACCATTTATCTTTATGGAGTGCTGTACTCAAAATATTCAAGGAGTAAAGAACAGAGAAACAAAAGGACCAGGGTCCTTTGCAAAGTTTTAAAAAATACTTAATCATCCTGTGCTTTTCCCTCGTACGATTGAAATGACTGAGATTTTGTACAGTTTTGGTTATATTTATTGAAGTATAATTAACATACACTGAAATTGTATGCTAAGTTGTCTCACACGTACAATTTTATGAATTTTGACAAACAGTCATGTAACCATTACTACAGTCAAGATATAGAACATCTATATATTTATATAAATGGGGTATATAAAAATTTGTATACTGTATTTTTCAAACCATAAGATGCACCTAGGTTTTAGAGGACGAAAACAGGAAAAAAATTTTGAAGCAAAAAATGTGGTAAAATATATAATAACATAAATAACATAATATTTCACCAATGTAAATGTAAACAGAACTCAACAGCAGCATTAACAACCATTATTCCTCCCAAATTTGGGGGTGGTAAGTGGATTTTATAATCTGAAAAATACAGGTACATTTATATTTTGGGTATAAATATATCTGTATTTGTACCCCACAGTGTTCTTTTGTGCTCCTTTGTAGTCATTCCCCTCCTCCTACACTCCCAGGCTTTTTCACACACTGGTCTGTTCTCGTTTCCACAGTTCTGTTTTTTCCAGAACGTTGTATAAATAGAATCATACTCTATTAACCATTAATTCTTGGTTCTTTCACTTCATATAACAGATTTGAGATTCATCCATGTTTTTGTATATATCAGCAGTTTGTTCTTTTTTTTATTGTTGTTCAAATACAGTTGTCCCTATTTTTCCCTCATTACTTTCCTTCCAGCAGTTCTTTTATCTTGCTGACTAGTATGGTATGAATGTACCAGGGTTTGTTTATTCACTGATTAATGGATGACTAAGTTGCTTCCAGTTTGGGATAATTATGGAAAAGGTGATACAAACATTTGCATAGAGTTGTTCATGTGCACATATGTTTTTATTTCTTGGCAAAATACTAGGAATAGATTTTCTGGCTCATATGGTAAGTGAATTTTTAACTTTTGATGTAACTTTATTGATATATATAATTCACGTATATAACATTTACCCTTTTAAATTGTACAATTCATTGGTTTTTAGTATATTCATAAAGTTGTACAACTATTATCACTATCTAATTTCAGAACATTTTTATCACTCCATACCCATTAACCATTACCACACCCCTTCACTTCTGCCCTTAGGAACCATTTATCTATTCTCAGTTTCTATAAGTTTGCTTCTTCTGGACACTTTATATAAATGGACTTATACAATAATCTTTTATGAGTGACTTCTTTCACTTACCATAATATTTTCAAAATTCATCCATGTTTTAAGCATGCATCAATACTTCATTTTATGGCTGAATAATATTTTGGTATATGGATACATCACATTTGGTTTATCCATTCATCAGTTGATGAACTTCTGTTACATACACTTTTTGGCTGTTAAGAATAATGCTGTATGAACATTCTTGCATAAGTTTCTGTAGACCTATGTTTTCATTTCTTTTGAGTATATACTTAATAGAGGACTTGCTGGGTCATATGGTAACTTTATGTTTAACTTTTTGAAGTACTGGCAAACTGTTTTCCCAAGTGACAGTACCAGTTTGCATTTCCACCAGCAGTATATGAGAGGTTTTATTTCTCCACATCCTTGTCAACACTTGTTATTGTCTGTCTTGTTATTATAGCCATCCTAGTGGATATAAAATGTTACCTCATTGTGGTTTTGATTTGCATTTATCAAATGATTAATAATGTTAAGCATATTTTCTTGGGTTTTGGGCCATTTGTGTATCTTCTTTGGAGAAGTGTCTATTCAAAGTCTTTGCTGTTACTTAAATTAGGTCATTTCTCTTTTTGTTGTTGAGTTGTAGGAGTTCTTTATATGTTTTGGTATTAAACTCTTATATGTACAGGGTCCAGCAGAAGTAATGCTGCTTGAGTGTGGTTGGTAGGGTAATAATATAGGTGTAATAATTTATAGTTTTAATTTGAACATTTCACCTGAAATGTTATATGATGTACTTGAATGTGATATTGTTATGTTACAGAATTACACTCTTATGACTTTGTAATAAGAGATTTTGTAATAAAACAGGGCATTATTTGTGCCAGACCTCATATGATTTGAAAATATTTTCCCCTATTCTGTGGATTGTCTTGTCAGTTTCTTGATTGTGTCCTTTGAAGCACAAAAGTTTTCATTTTGATCGAGTCCAATATATGCTTTTTCTTTTGCCATTGTGCTGTTGTTGCTAGATAATATCTAAAAAGTGTGTCTAATCCAAGGTCACAAAGATTTACTCCTGTGTTTTCTTGTAATATATATTTAAGTTTATAAGAAACTTTCATATTATTTTCCAAAATGGCTATACATTTTCATGCAGATCTTTAAATGTATTATTTTTTATATTTTCTTTAAATGTATTGTCTTTACATTTTCTTTTATTGATTTAATGATAGTTTTAAACAAGTCATGTTTTAAAATTTTTTTAAAAGGCAAATGCTATAATTGGAAAACCATTTGAAGCACATCATAGTGAAAGAACTTATCTCCCTAATATTCAAAGATCTACTATAAATAAATATAGTGGGAAAATGCATTTGAACATATAATTTACTTGAAATAAAAATAATTCAAACATATGAATATATGTTTGAATATAAGGTGCTCAACATTATAAGAGAAATAAAAATTTAAATACACCAAGATACCACTTTTCATATATCAGATTGGCCAAAGTTAAAAATGCATTGTAAACATGGAGAAAAAGAAACTATCACAGTAGCTGGTGGGAATATAAATACATATAACCTTAATAGAAAGCATCACACTATTTGAAATGCAATTGTGTACATACACCCTAAAACCTGGCACTTCTACTTTGAGGAAGATAACCTACAGATGTATTTGTATATTAAATAAATATATTGCAGCAGTATTATAATAAATGTTTACAAACAGCGTAAATGCCTATCATTAGGAGTCTAGTTAAATAGATTAGGGTTGAGCTATAAAATAAAGTACTTCTGTGGCTATAAAAAATAATAAGGCACTTTATGTACTGATAAGAAAAGATATCCAAAATATATTTTTAAATGAAAAAGGCAGAGTTTGGCATATTTACCTGTGTACTTTTACTTGGAGAAAATATTCACCAATAATACTGCTTGCAAAGAGAAAACTGGATGGTTGGGAGACAGAGATAAGACAGAACCTTTGTGTTGTATACTCTTCTGTGTTCCTTAATTTTTAAAACATCATAATCTATTTACCTAAAAGTAGTGCAGTATGTTTAATTATTGATAAGATGCTCAGAGGCATATTTTTATTTATGGGCAAAAATGAATAGTTGTTACATTTTCATGATAAATGTTTCCCAGTGTAATAGACAATGATGTTAAAGGCTCTCTTATTTTAGGTAGAAGCTGTAAGTACTTCGGTGCAGGATTCAAGTGTACTGGTACAGAGAAGCACACTGGACCTCATACTCTTCTGTTTTCCATTCCACATGAGTCAGGTAAACATTAATGCTGATGTTAATAGAAAGCATTCTTTGGAAAATCAGATTTATGATGTGTAATTATTTGTTACATTCTTTTCTACAAATTAGTAAGTGTATGGAAAACATATAGGAACTTGTGAAATTGTAAAGAAAAAAGATTTATATATAATGGGAAAATGCGTATGTATAATTTACCTAAAGGAAATAAAAATAATTCAGGCATATGCCATGGCCCAGTGGATTGAATGCTGGCCTGTGAACCACAGGGTCTCTGGTTCGATTCCATATCAGGGCTCATGCCTGGGTTGCAGGCCAGGTCCCCAGCACGTGATGTGGGAAAGGTAACCGCATGTTGATGTCTCTCTCCTTCTTTATTCCCCCCCTTCCCCTCTGTCTCAAAATAAATAAATAAAATCTTTTAAAATTTTTTTAAAAATAATTCAAGTGTATAAAAAAGTTCTAACCTATAATCAGGAAGTACTCATTGCTTTGAACCCAAGTCTTCTACCCAGATGGTATTTATCCTGATGCTATTTTTTCTTGGTTTGGTGATGTTGAGATTGTCAGTGATCAATAGTCACTGTGACATCCTCATACCTGATTATAATTTCTGTGTTAATTGTAATCAAGAAATGAGTTTTTACTTTCTTATGAGTGGCAAGATTGGAAGACTCTGTACTTTTAAAAATTTTGTGAAAATATTCATAATCCATCAGTCTGATGTTAAATAAAAAGATCAGCAGTTCCCAAATGCTTTGATTGCAAGACCCCATTACTCTCTTTAAAAATATAGAGGATTCTAAAAATATTTTGTTTATGTAGGATAGATCTATGTATATCATATTAGAAAAACTGACGAGTTTTTCTTTTTTTTTTGTATTGAATTTAGAAAGAAAGAGAGAGAGAAACATATATTTGTTGTTCCTCTTACTTATGCATTCACTGGTTGCTTCTTGTATGTGTCCTGACTGGGGATGGAACCTGCAACCTTGGCGTATTAGGATGACACTAACCAACTGAGCTACATGGCCAGGGCATAAAACTGAGAAATTTTTAAGTACTTACTAATTCATTTAAAAGTAACAATAACAAAGTTAGCACATTAGTATAAACACCATCATATGAAAATGTTTTCCAACACAGAAAAAAAGAAACCCTAGTTGGTAGATTAGCACTGCTTTATATTTTTGCAGATCTCTAATGTCTGGCCTAATAGCAGAAAGCAGAATACTCATATCCTTTCTTGCATTCAATCTGTTGTGATTTTTTTTTTATTTTGATTGAAGTATATGGAGAAAATCTGATCTCACACTGATGTGTAAGTTGAAAAAAGGAGTATTTCCATAGTCTTTTCTGTTGAAATAGCACATTCTTCTTTGGTACCACACCAAAACTCGACAAGCTATAGTTTTAAAAATTTAGCTGTAATCTGGAATCTAAAATCATATCAGTGAACTTTTTAATATTCTGTTTTATTAAAATCCAATGTCTTGCACTTGAACATATCTTTTACACATACATTTTTTGATAACATTATGATTGATTATTTGGAAAATGTTGGTTTACTGAATTAGATGGATCTTCCACATGTTAACACATTTCACCATATTAATATAACAACACACTCATATTATAGTTAGTTGACTCTGAATGTGAAGACCAAAGGATTTTTTGTATTTGTTCCAATAATTCTCTATTTTCTCTGCTTTATGTCAGATTTTATTAATTAGTATTGGTTAGAGTAAAAAGCTTTAAACTGGAGGTCACAATAATTCAGTTTTGGTTTCAACTGTGCAACTAAATAACTGTGTTACCTAACTTTTCTATTTTTTCCTAATCTGTATAGCAGGAACAATAATTCCTATGTGTGAAAGTACCTAAGCCCTAAAGTTCTAAATGTTTTGTAAGATATTTTATATATATATATATAATATTAAGATTTTAAGATTTTATTTATTTATCTTTAAAGGAGAAGGGAAAGAGAGAGGGAGAGAAACATCAATGTCTGGTTGCCTCTCGTGCTCCCCCTGCTGGGAACTGGCCTGCAACCCAGGCATGTGCCCTGACTGGGAATCTAACTGTGACCCTTTGGTTCGAAGGCACGTACTCAATCCACTGAGCTACACCAGCCAGGGCAGATATATATATTTTTTTAAGGGGGGAAAATAATGTTTTAGTACGTGACTAAAACAATGACATTTCTAACTTTTTCAGGCCACTCGGCCAGATATGATCAGGATCTTGTCAGCAGCCCTTCACGTAGTACTAAGGAGGGATATGTCCCTGAACCGAAGACTTTATGCATGGCTTTTAGGTAGGTGTTTGATGTGTGTGGTCTTAGCTGGGAAAAGATAGAGGGAACGTTGCTGTACCTAAGTATTATCCAGTTGTATGTATGTCCTAAGTGAAGAAACCAAAAATTGGCCTAAATGGACAATAAAAATACAAACGCTATTGTGTATTATATGAAGAAATTTCAAAAGCTTCTTAGTTGAAGAGGCTCTTTCAATCCATAGGTCATATTCCCTTTAACAAGATCTTTTGCCCTTATAAATAAGGATGTTATACTGCAAATATATAGACAAAGAAGGATAAATTAATAATTGAAATAAAAACATAATTCCTAAAATGTTGAAGTGAAGTCATCAAAGGAATGAAGACTAGTAGTACGACTGCCCCACAGATGGTACCAGACTCGCACTCAGGCAGTAAAGCATTTGTACACTTGGGTCTTCCATGCTTTTCGTTAGTGTTCATCCTGTCTTCACAACTCCTTACCACCAGGAGTGAGAGGACACAGTACTACTTAATTTGGATTTTCCGACTCTTCAGTTATTTCACTGTTTGTAAGATTTAGGTAAAACAAAACAAAACAAACCAGGATAATTCTGAAAGAATACTATGATACTCACTTCCGTATTGAATTGGTTTCCCTTTATTAAACTATCTAAAATGATCTCTCTTGCTGACATTGATTGGGCTACTAATCGGTAAGTGTTTAGTGCTGTTTTTGAGATATTTGCTATTTTGATGTTAGTGAACAGCAATTTTGAGAATTTCATTTTAATTTATTTTGCCATTTGTTTCCATGGAGGTTTTGATAACAACGGTACTATCATAGGACCCAGAAGCACAAGACATAGTAATCCTGAAGAACATGCCACTTACTATTTTTCTACCTTTTCAAAAGACTTGTTGGTCCAGGTAATGAATGTTTTCATTTTATTTTTTGGTTACTATCTGACCAATAGATTTACTAACCAATTGTAAGATAAGGTTCTGCCTTAAATGAACTAATTCATACTTGAAGAGGTGGAGAAAAGAGGCACAAACTTCCTATGTGACCTGTGATAAGCAAATGACTCCAATAAAATGAATAAGTAATCAAGCTAGGCTCACTTCTATGTAAGTCCAGAGATTTTATTTTTTTAGTTTATTTTCATGACTTTATTAAAAAAAGAGTTGAATCTTCTCACATGTTCCCTATGAAAATTGGAGCTTTGCCAGAAATGGGCCAGGACCCATTCTATTTCCTCTGAAGCCCCAGGGAAATTTGGTATGCAACAGTAATCTAAATGTTTGGTAAAATTACTGTGGTAATGGAAATGTTAAAATGAACCATATGCTTATTTTATATTATTTTTACTTCACGTGTATTCAGGATATCTCAAAATAAACTGCAAAAATGCATGTTATATGAAGTAGTTTAAAGTGAAGGAGGTTATATGAATGGAGTTAGTTTTGAGTCACCAATGGGAAAACAATTGCATACTAGCAGATATTACCGTATGATGTGGTGTAGTTTGGTGCATGTTGGTGATCTTAAGTAGAAATATTTTTATCTTTTCAGCAATCAAAAACTCATGAATTTATTTTGTATATTTTCTTTAACTTTCCACTTTTTTCCTAGAAAAAAAATGTAAGCACTGTTTTCTTCTCTCAAGAAAAATGTTGTAACATTTTTTCCCAGTAGTGGAAGGCAAAAGCCAACTTTAGTGAAGAGCTTCAGAAAAGCAATAGGGAATATCAATCTCCATTACATATGGTTGTATTTAAAAAAATTTTTTAAGAAAAAATCTTCTAATCTGTTTACGTAAATGACTAGTGTACTTTTTCTTTTTTAAAGGCAATGGTGGGGATCTTACAAGTGAATGGATTTGGAGAAGAGAGCACTTTAATGCAGGATCTAAAACCTTTTCGTATTTTAATCAGTTTACTGGACAAACCTGAGCTAGGTAATATATACTGTCCTAGGGCATGAGGTCACATGTGTGTGTTTTGTATTCCTTCATAATAAAAATAAGACAAGGTTATTACTTAGAAAAACTGCTGTATTTTGAGGTGGCCTTTAAATATACATTCTTAACAATTTCTTATCTAACATTCACTCTAGAATGTTAAGGAGATACAGATGTACATCCAACTGGCATGTTATTGTGTACTTACCCTGTACTATGTGCATAGCAGAGGAGTCATTTTTAAGATGCTGTCTAGCCCTGGCTGGGTGGCTCAGTTGCTTGGAGCATTGTCCTATACACCAAAAGGTTGCAGGTTTGATTTCTGATGAGGACACATATGTAGGTTGCAGGTTCAACCTCTGGTCAGTAGGGCATCTATGGAAGGTAACCAGTCGATGTTTCTCTCACATTGATATGTCCCTTTCTCTCTCTCTGCCCCCCATCCTCCCTCTCTCCCTTTCTTCCTCTCTCCCTCCCCCTCTCTCCCTCCCACTCTTCCTTCCTTTCTCTAAAATCAGTATCCTCAGATGTGGAGATACACGCGTGCATGCGCGCGCACACACACACATATTTATAAATATAAAAATTCCATGTAAACTCTTCATAATCCTGATTAAGTTAGTGAAATTGAAACACAATATGTCATAACTATCTTACAGTTTACAGAATTCAAGGACTTGAGCAAAAGTATTTGGGTTGTATACCCAGCTTTCTTCTTCACACTCCCTTTCTCTTGTGTATTTCCCTTTTTTAATTGTATATTTCTTATATAATTAGTCTATTGAGAAGTTAATTTTGGCACTTGGGACAAAAATTAAGAAAACATAAATATTAGCACAAATGAAATAATAAAGTATGACTCTTAAAAATGAAAAATTTTAATTATAAAAATATAGAGTTATGTGAATGGCTTTGAAGGTTTATTTTAGCTATTATGCGCTAAAAGGTGAAGCTCAGGAATTTTTTTAAGGGGATTGCTGTCTGTTATAGCAATAAGTGTTGTCCTTATGCATTTTTATATTACTTAAATTAATTCAAGATAGTAGTAAGTAACATTACTATCATTTACTGAATAGTCACTATATCCTGGGAACTATGCTACCCCACCTGACAAATATTTTTTGTAACCATTACAACAAGCATGTAAATTTGGTATTATTATGAAGAAACTAAAGCTCAGAAAAGTTAAATAACTTATCCAAAGTAACAGCTATTAATTGGCAAAGCCAATTTCCCTGATTCTCTCAGCTTATAGTTAAATATATATTTGTTCAGTTATTTACTGTTTACTGTTAGCTTCTTAAAATTTGAAGTTTAGTTCAGCTTCTGGGGGAAAAATATTATAAAAAAATACTTGTTTGAAGCATTCTTTAATTGGGCCAATTTTTAGATAATCATGATTTGCCCATTCTAATTAATTCTATCTTTAATGTGTATATTAATTTTAGGACCTGTAATTCTAGAAGATGTCCTAATTGAAGTATTTAGAACATTGTATTCTCAATGCAAAGCAGAATTGGATCTTCAGATGGAACCACCCTTCAGCAAGGATCATACTCAGTTAAGCAGGTGGATTACCAAAAAATTAAGCATGACATGACTTGAACACAGATTTAAATGAACCAAAGAGCACCAGGTGCTCTTTAAAGAATTTTTTTTCTAGTACTAGTTATTTCTTCTTTCAGATAAATAAATAAATAAATAAATAAATAAATAGCGAACACACACATCTTTTAATGCCTAGGATAACTTATAAAATTAGCATATCCTATTCTCCAAGTCAATGATAAATACATGCTGACAAAGTCTTACCTTTTTATTTCTCCTCTATTAAGCAGCCTGCCACTCTTGCAGTCTCAGTTATTATTATAATATGACAAAGATTCTAAGACAATTTCTTTTACATGATTTTCACTTCATTAGTGTCTCCTTGTAAGACTTCAGATAACCTGGGCTTTCCCTAAAACTTATTTTTATACATGAAAACATTTTAAAGCAGTTTTTCATTTCTAATAAATATGATACCCTATAATTTTAGTTTGAAAAGTTTATATTGACAAAAGTAGTATACTGTTTTATTCTGTACCCTGTCTGATAATTTATATTGCCCCATAGAATATTTAATTAGTCTTTAATTTGTGGGTATGTGCTACGCCTTGCTAGGTACCTTGCTATATACAAAAATAATTGTTTTCATTTTAAGGAGAGTGGCAAGAGATGGTAGGTAGGTGGGTAATTAATAAAGGATTCCCACATGAAATAACAAAGTTATTTTTTCTGATAGGGTTTCAGTAATAATGGCTATATACAATGTTAATCCTTTTTCGCTATTGTTTTTCAAGCTAAAAATTAGGTTGAAATTTGCCAAATAAATCTAACTTTGCTTAAGAAAATCTTAAATAGCACAGGAAAGAAGACCAAGTTATTTCAGAATCAAGGACATCAAAATCAAATCGCTACTTAGTTCATATATACCATGGGAAAGAAAATAACGCCAAATTTCAAGTCAGGAACTCAAATAGTTCAAAAAGGGCTGCCTGTTCTTTTTCTGGAAGTATAGGTTTTTCTTATGCAAGTCTAATTTTCAATCTTGATCATACAGCTTTGTTATAAAAACTCAGATTTGGAAAAATAACTGCACATAACATAATAACAGAGTGGCAGTGGATAAAAATTATCCATTCCACTTTTCTCACTAGCAAGTGTTCTAGCAATTGCCTAGGAATATATACTATCCTAACAACACTGTACTCAAATTTAAATTTGAAAAAATAAATGTTAATATTTATTAGTTTTTGTTTTTCTTTTCCTTTTTTAGTAAATTAAGGGAAAATAAGAAAACAGCAGAGCTGATTAAAACTGCCAACCTTCTCTTTAATTCCTTTGAGCCTTATTATATGTGGGATTATGTTGCACGTTGGTTTGAAGAATGTTGTAGGTATGTTAAACTGTTATATTCGTTTCAATTTAATAGCATTCAAAGCCAACTTTTGTTTTTTAAGTTCTTCAATCTAATGAAAAGAATATTCTTTTATACATTCTACTGCTACTATTGACAATTTATTACCCATAATCTGGCTCTACCCTCTCACTATA
The DNA here is from genome assembly GCA_039655065.1 of Glossophaga mutica. Classification (NCBI taxonomy): domain Eukaryota; kingdom Metazoa; phylum Chordata; class Mammalia; order Chiroptera; family Phyllostomidae; genus Glossophaga; species Glossophaga mutica. Next base: position 149,700,883 of record CM077306.1, read on the forward strand.
GAATATAGAATTATTAATCATATAGTCTTAGAACTGAAAAGGAGTTTAGAGGTGAGTTATTCAGTCACCAGCATACATGAAAGATTTTCGCTTTCCAATCTATACTAATTCAGTTTTTCTTTGTTGCAGAGAAAATAGCAAATTTGTGGCTGTTCCTTTAGAACATACTCCCAAAATGATTCCTACTTTGAATAACAAAAATTCCTTGGTGTTACACTTGTGTTTTTAAGCCATAGAACCAGCCATATTGTCACTGTTGAGTGATAAAAGCCTTTCACCCGCTAGGACATAAAGTTACAAAATGCTCTGAAAACCCAAGAATACTAGTGAACCAAGTAGAGTCTCTTTCTGGATTCTAGCCCACATTCGCTCAGAACCAGATTAACCTCTCAAGCCTCAGGAACGTATAGTCGAAAAGTAAACATGTATGAACTCAGGATTGTAAGTCTTAAAAATATAAATGCTGATGTAATACATTAATCATACATTTAATGATTTAGAAAATAGCTTGATTATTCATTAAGCAGATAATGAGCACCCAGATAAAAAGCACTGTGCTAGGCATATCTGGTCCCTGTCTTCAAAGACTTCGTAATGAAAACAAGTAAGACATGCGTATGTATATTCCAAGTATTAAGTTAAAAGTTATAAATACCTGCCCTGGCTGGTGTAGCTCAGTGGATTGAGTACCGGCCTGTGAACCTAAGTGTTGCTGGTTCGATTCCTGGTCAGGGCACATGCCTGGGATGCAGGCCACATCCCCAGTGGGGGGCACGTGAAAGGCAACCACACATTGATGTCTCTCTCCCTCTTTCTCCTTTCCCCTCTATCTAAAAATAAATAAATAAAATTTAAAAAAAGTTATAAGTACCTTAGTAAAGGGATTAAAATGTGGTAGGAATGTTGAATTATGAATGTCTTTTGCCATCTGGCCTTCATTTCTACATTCATAAGCGTACCCATCCATCCTTTTTTAGCTAACCTAGACTATTCTCTAAATACACATTAACTTTCATGCTGCTGAGTCTTCATGTGTGCTATTTGTTCTAAAATATTTTTCCCTTTTGCCCATCTGGTAAGGTCCTATATGGAGGTCACCCACCTTTTAATAGCTTTCCATTACTTCCTCAAGTTTCTCATCAGAATCAGCTTTTCCTGTACTGTCACATTATTATATTTATTTATCTATATGTTTATATTTCTTATTGGTTAGGGACTGCATTATATTCTTTCTAACTTCAGAGTATAGGGCAGTAGATGTTCATATAGGATTCATAAGATTTGATGTGAATGTTGTAGTAATGATCTCTAGTACTTGGATTAGAAGAGGCTTCCTAAAGGAGGTAACATTTGACTTTAAACCTTGAAGGGCAGATGCATTCTAGATATGAGAGAATGAGGCTGAGGGATGGTGACATTCCAAGAGGACAGGTTTATGTAAACAAAAGCCCTAATGTTAGAAATAAAGCAGCAAATAATCTTTTTTAACTAGGAGATGATATCTGTAGTGGGAACAATAGAAAATAAGTCCCCAAAGGTGAGAGATCCATCCAGAACCCTTGGAAATACAGGATGAGAGTTACAGTAAGAGGTTAAACCCAGAATCTTGCTCTGAGAATTTTCCACATAGAGGTACAGTAGTGTCCTGGGGGGAAGGGAATATATGTCATCATAAGAACATTATTGTATGTGTCCCAATGTTGAGTTGAGCTCATTTAAAAAACATTGTTGTCACATGTTCATTTCACTTGATACTGTATTTGATAAAGTGAATTTTGTTCCTTTAGGAGGACAATGCATGCCAGACTTCAGACTGGGCCTGGAGATAGTGAGTCATCTGAGTTACAGCTGAGCAATTTCTGCTTATTGGTGGATTTTTTGTTGGATATAGTTTCTTTGGTAAGATTACCTTGGTAAAAAAATATTGAGGAAATCTAACATAGTTCATATATTACATGTTGGAGACCTTACTTCAAATAAATTTTATGTTTAATATTAAATATATTTTTCCCTTTCGGCACAGCTTTTTTTTTCCATAAAATTTTTCAACTGTTTTGTCCTGTGACGTATGTATATATAATACATATACAAGTCTTAAACAATACATGGAATATACTTCATAACTGCATGTTATTGAAATCTTAAATGTTTAGTGTATAATGGTTTAATGCTGTATTTATATTAATTAATGATTCTATTAAATGAAGACTTTTGGAAATCTTTTCCCCTTTTCTCTCCTAAATTCTTTGCTTTCTCATTTTGAAGCCTACTAGAAGTATGAGGGTGCTGTGTCAGGTATGACATTCAGCCTATTTTGTTTTTAACTGATTATATTCACTTTTGTTATATTATAATTTTAGTAATGTAATGCATAAAATTGGGATTAGTTTATAATACATGCTTTGAAATACTTAAATTGAGAATTTGGGAATATAAGTTTTATATTATTAATAATGAAATGATTATACAATATTAATTAAGAAAATGATATATGTAAAATATTACAGATTCATAAAAATTAGTTCCTTTTTTATATAGATTAAAAACCAGTGAAACAGTGTAACTTTTGGGTCATACATTGCTTTAACTTTTGTCATTTTTTATTTTCAGGAGACTTACATTGAAATTCAGACAGAGCACCTGCCCCAGCTGTTGCTCAGGATGGTTTCTGCCCTGACAAGCCATCTTCAGACATTGCACTTGTCTGAACTCACAGATTCAGTCCGGCTCTGCTCGAAGATCCTTAGTAAGGTTCAACCTCCACTGTTATCTGCCAGTACCGGAGGTGTTTTGCAGTTTCCAAGTGGGCAGAACAGTTCAGCCAAAGAATGGGAGGACAAAAAGGTAATGTTAATTTTAATTTTGGTATTAGACTACTTACAGTTGCCCCTTAAATAATATGGGTGTGAACTGTCCGCTTACACACAGATTTTGTTTTCAGTAAATATACAATTTTTGGAGATTTGCAGCAATTTGAAAAAACTCACAGATGACCCTCTAGCTTATAAATTAGAAAATTAAGCAAAAGTTAGGTATGTCATGAATGCAAAAAAAGATGTGGATAATAGTTTCTGTTATCATTTACTACCATAAAATATATATGCCTATTATTAAAAAGTGAAAATTTATCAAAACTTACACAAACACAGATCATGCATGGCATCATTTGCTGTTGAGAGAAATGTAAGCAACCATGAAACTGCAGTATCATAACTGGGTTAAATTAACTGTAGTACATACTGTGCTACTATAATAATTTTATAGCCACCTCCCATTGCTGCTGTGGTGAGCACAGTGCTCATCATTGTGTGATGCTAATCATATGATCATCTCTGTGTGAGCAGTTTGTCTATCCAATAAATTACATTTTGCAGTAAAAAAGTGATATCTCACGGTTCTCGAGGGTTTTTTATCATATTAAGTAGAATACCATTAACCTTGAATAACACATGAGACCCACACAAAATACCACTAGTGATACTGAAAGTGCTTCTAAGAAGCAGAGAAAAACCATGACGTTACCAGAAAAAGTTTAAATGCTTGACATGTTCCATAGGTTGAGGTCTGGAGCTGCAGTTGCCTGCCATTTCAAGATAAATGAATCCAGCATAAGACCATTGTTTTTTAAAAAAGGAAATTTTTGAAGCAGTCACTATACCTCTGCCATCAGGAGCGGAAACCTTGGAATACCTTTTTACATCATATTGAAAATGTAGCTTTTATTGTGGGTACTGGGTGCAAGATTGCTATAAGAGAGGCATACCTATAGACTAATATGAATCAAGAAAAAGTGAAGTCATTGTGTGACAACTTAAATAAAAGGAAGGTGAAGGATCTAAAGCTGGAAAATAATTTTAGAAAGACTTTGGGTGTATGGATGGATCTGGAGAACATTGTGCTGAGTGAAATAAGCCAGTGAGAGAAAGACAAATACTGTATGATTTCACTCATATGTGAATCTAATGAACAAACTGAACTAACAAGCAAAGTAGAGACAGACTCATAGATAGAGAGCAGGATCACAGCTGAAGGTGGGGAGTTTGGGGGTGGAGGGACTGAGCAAAAAGGACATATGGACATAGGCAACACTGTGGTGATTGCTGTGGGGGAGGTGGGTGTAAGGGGACTAAATGGTAATGTAAAAACTAAATAATTTGTTTTAAATAAAAAATTAGAACACTGGTTGGAAAGGGGTGTATATGCTGGGTCTTCAAGGACTGGAAGGATTTAGACTGTTGAAAGGGGAAAATGCATTCAAACTGAGGGACTGGTATGACCAGCGCATTAAAGAAATGCCCCCATGCATCCTCATGCTCCCACCGGGGCTGTGTGGTATTGTGGGAAGGGCCGGGTTCACTTATACTGGCTCTACCACTGACCTCTTGGGAAATCTTGGGCAGTTTGTTTAACTCTCTAAATCTTGGCCTCTCATCTTTAATGTGATGGAATTTGAGTGGTGATGATATGAAATATCATGTGGAAAACTGCTTTGAATGGGTTTAGGCATTGAATGGGTTCTCACACAAAAACCTAGCTTCACCACCTCCCCAGTTAAGCCACTGTTTCAACACGACCTTCAACGATTTTCCCACATTTTCTGTTGCCTATACTATTACTGATTTTTTACTTAATATCATTATTTAAGATAAAATATTTAACATTTAAAAAAAGTCAAGATAACAGGGGAAGCAGCTTCTGCCAACCAAGAGGCAGCAGGTTTTCCAGATTCCGTTAAGAAAATCATCAAGGAGAAAGGGTGTCTGCTTGAACAGGTTTTTAAAGCAGATGAAAGTGCCCTATTCTGGGGAAATAACACTGCAAAGGACATTTCTTACTAAGGAAGAGATAGGAGCACCAAGCTATAGGAATCGACTAACAGTGTTCTTGTACAAATGCAGTCAGATTTATGATCAGGGACTGCCCTTATCTTTAAAGCTGCTAAACCCTGAGCCTTGAAGGAAAAAGATAAACACCACCTGCCAGTCTTTTGGTCGTACTACAAGAAGGCCTAAATTACTAGAGCCCTTTCTCTGGATTGGTTCCATCAGTGCTTTGTCCCTGGAGTCAGGAAGTACCTTGCCAGTCAAGGACAGCCTTTCAAAGTTCTTCTGATATTGGATAATATCCCTGGCCACCCAGAACCCCATAAATTCCATGTCAAAGTCTTTGAAGTGGTCTACTTGCCCCCAAATACAGTGTTTCTAATTCAGCCTCTAGGTCAGGAGTGCATAAGGATCTTTAAGGCTCATTACATGCAGTACTCTATGGAAAGGATTATTAACACTATGGAAGAGAACCCTGATAGAGAATATCATGAAAGTCTAGAAGTATTACACCATTGAAGATGCCATTGTTGTCACAGAAAAACCATGAAAGCCACCAACCCCAAAACAATAAATTCCTGCCTGAGAAAACTTTGTCCAGAGATTGTGCATGACTTCACAGGTTTTACAACTGAGCCTATCAAGGAAATTATGAAGGTGGATGTGGAAAAAAAGGGGGGTGGGTTGCAGGGTTTCAACATGTGGATCTTGGAGAAATTCAAGAAATAATAGACACCACACCAGAGGAATGAACAGAAGAGTACTTGAGGGAGAAGAGTGCTTCTGAACTGGTGGTGCCAGATAATGAGAAACACAGAAGCAGCAGTGCCAAGAAGCAAATGGACGTTAGATGGTCTGGCAGAAGGGTTCCACTTATTCACGACTGCTTTTGACTTCTTTTATGACACAGACCCTTCTATAACACTTAAAACTAAAATACACAATGGAAAAAGGATTGATATCCTACAGAAACATTTTTAAAGAAATGAAAAGGAAAAAGTCAGAATTCTAATGTATTTCCATGTAATTTTACCAAGGGTGCATGCCTCTCCTGCCTCCCACGCCTCCCCTTCCACCTCCTTCACCTCTTCTGCCTCTGTCCACCTGAGACAGTAAGCTCAGCCCCTTCTTTTCCCCTCCTCCTCAGCCTACTCAATGTTAAGGTAACGAGGATGAAGACATTTATGATGATCCATGTCCACTTAATGAACAGCCACTGATCATCATACAGTTACAAATTTATATGTTGTGTATGTGTGTGTCTCATGCGAAAATCTAACTATATGGCAAGAACTCTGATATGATTTTGTGTCATTATCATAGCATGAATATTCATCATGTAGAATATCATGTGGATGATTTGTATGAAAGTGGGTAGCCTATCCTTACATAGGCATAAAGTGGATAATATTTAATAAAATTATAAATATGTTAATTCTCTTACTGTTTTATAAGTTTGCTTTCAAAGAATTACAGTACTGTACATTATGCCTCTTTCTTGTAATTGAAGAAACTGCTTATCAGCCAGTCATCACAGGTAAGTGGTTTTCTAAAATTTAACAATGTTGAATATGACTTATAATGTGTTCCATAAAAGTGTTTATAGTGATTCATCAGTATGTGGACTAGGCTACTGCGAAGCAGTCATATCAGTTACACCAGGCTACCATAAAACAATGATAGTGCTTCTGCTTTGTTATCAGTGCATGAATCATTATAACAGTAAATAATTACAAATTTTTTTCACATTATCTTTTTATTTTGGATGTCTAATGTTAATAATACTTATGGCACATACAATGTTTTATATTATATAAGACAGTATTGATATAGATATTGACAAACAGATGGTGTAAAGTTACACTATCAGTACAGTACAGAACTATAGATGTATATTTTCCTTATGGTTTTCTTGACACTTTAATTTCTCTGGCTTACTTTATTGTGTGAACACAGTATATAATATATACAACATAAAATATGTGTTAATTGACTGTTTATATTATTGGTAAGGTTTCCTGTCAACGGTAAGATGGCTGTTAGTTGTTTTGAGGCAGTCAAAAATTGTATGTGGATTTCAGTTGTATGGGGCATGAGGTGGGGAGTCAGTATCTTCCCTACCCCCATGTTGTTCAAGGGTAAACTGTTAATTTTTGAAAGAACAGTTTCTGAGTAAACTTAACTTATATAACCATTTAGTGAATCTTGCATAGATCCAATGTGTGGCAGTAGGCCTTATTGTAGGCTTTTGGTTCTAGTACAGTTTAGGTGTTTATATTAGCACTTTCTAATAGAAATATAGTATCAGCAACATAAGTAATTTTTAAATCTCTGGTGGCCACTTCTAAACGTAAGAAGAAACCGATGAAAAGATTTTTTTATATTTTTTTAGTCCTTTCTCGCTAATTTATTATGATTTCAACATGTAATCAATATAAAATTGATGTAATATTAAAAAAATTGTCAGATACTTTACATTCTTTTTTGTACTATCTTCAAAATTCCACTGTGTGTTTTATACTTATGGCACATCTTCATTCAAATGCATAATTTTTTTATCAGAAACACTTGAAATAAAAAAATTTAGTTCCCCCGTCAGATCAGTCACATTTCAAGGACTCAGTAGCCACATGTTTATAATGTAAACTTTATTGGTCCTTTTCAAATGAATACACTAGATTTTTAACATGCTCTTTTTAAAATCCAGAATCTTTATATTCAGTCTTCTAGATTCTTAATGCTTACTTTATGACATTGAATAGAATTATAATGATTTTAATCTGGTACTAGTAACATACTTAAACATCTGCAAAATATCTATGGAAAAATTAATAACTTAAAACCTTTCAAGTTTGTAATATTGAAACATTTTAGCAAATATTAACAAAAAACATTTAATGATATTTTATAGGTACAGTGGCACTGCGTTAAAACAAAGATTTAAAAATTTCTATCATATAAGGTACCTAAATCCAGGATGTGTATAGTTGCCCTGATTATTTTTCAGTTGCTTTTTTATTATTTTTCAACCAGGAAAAATACATTATCAGGATGATCTCATACAACTTTTCCCACCAACTAATAATTCTGAAATTGTTTGTTTTCTTGGTCCTTCTTAATATATTGCTTTTTATATATAAAATGAACAGTACTGACCCTCGATCAATTTAAATATGTCCAGGATTAGCCTACATACATTAAAGCTAGTCTCTCACACTTTCCTTCCTACCTGCTTATTATTGATATGTGATATTCTGTTTCGATATGACTCTGTTGTTGGGAAATTCATTTTGTTGTTGTCTTCCCTTAATTTATCTTCTAAGATCTTAAAAATAAAACTAAAATAGATATTAACTGCTTTTGAAGCTTTGCTTTTTATTTGAATGAGATGGGTGAGTATAGATAGGGAAAGGACCTTAGTATTCTCTCAGCAGCATATTTAAACACGTGAATATTTCCTAAATAGGAGACATCTGGAGGTAAGGTAATGGGAACATCAATTTATAGTAAATGAAATACAATTTAAAAATACACTTTTAAAAACTATATAATGCTTCTTTAACCTTAGAGTATGCTCCCTCCCCTTTGGTTTTCTTTTATGTTCCCAGAGCATATATCTTCTTTCCTACTTTTTACTGAAGCACACTAGTATTATCTTCACTGAGATGTCTGAAAATTGATCAGATTTAAAAGCTGAGGGCATTTTCTGTATTTTTTAAACTGTAAGTGAAGGAATGGTTCTTTAAAAAATTGTGAATCTGATTTTGTCTTTATGTTCTTAGTACATTTTTGTAAAATCAGTGTATTGGAATGTCTAAAACATATACTTCCTATTTTCAGAAAGACATTTTATTAACAAGTAGTATGACACCTAGTTATGTAATGTAGACCATACAACTAAATATTATAAATTTATGCAAGTTTAACTGAATTTTGTAGCTTGAAATCTAGTCATGTAATATCCACTGTTTTATGATCTTTAAAAAAGATCAATACAGAAATAAGTTTACAGTAACAAGCTAATTACTTCACCATGTAAATACTACTTTTTAAAAAGTTATTAGTACAAGATTTTAGATGATTGTTAACCTTTCAAAAGAAAAAATCAAGTTCAATTCTGATAGCCATCTCTAACTTGGGCATTATAATATGAAAATTTCTCATACTGTTACAGATACAGTGATATACTATGGTGAAAAGAGCACGAAGATCAGAATTACCTAATTTGAGCTCTTCTACTAACTAATAAGCTTATTTGCTATAACCTTGGGCCAGTTTCATTTTGTTTTGTTTTGAACGTCTTTTAGCCTCAGTTTTCTTACCTTTGAAATAGAGAAAATAGCCTGTCTTCGTGCAGCACTCACACTGGGTATCCAGAGGTTAACTAGGCACAGTGTCTGCCCTTCCCCAACCCATTCTTTTTAGGAGACAAATATTAAGTAATTGTACATTTAATTATAGTTGTGATGAATATATGGAGGAATATAGAGAGTGGTAGGAATGTAGAAAATTGGGGCAATCTGATCTAGATTGGGAGCCAAGGAAGTCTTTCTTGAGAAAGGACTATTTGAGGGAAGCCCCAAAGGAACTTGGTGTAGGAGTGAAGTACAAAGAAGGAAATATTTGATGGAGGAAAGAGCATTTGCGGACTCTTAGGCAAATAGAGGCACAGTGTAGACACCGAGGGGGGGAGATCCTCCTTTGAGGTAGGCAGGAACTCGGGTCTTACAGAGCCTTTTCACTGTACTAAGGCTTTTACTTCCCATCTTAGGAACGCGCTCAAGGGGAAAAAGGCAAGTGATGTAATCATATTTGTGTATCAGAAAAATTATTCTGGCTATAGTGTGGAGTATGGACCTGAGAAACAAAGGTGGATGTGGGAAACCTGCAGAGTGCAGGTGAGAATAGTGGTGGTAACATGCTAAAAAGATGGGGGAATGAAGACAGAGAAATGAATGGATTGGCCATGTATTTAGGAGGAAAAAAACAAGACATAGTAATGGTGCAGTAAGGGTAGTGAGTGATTACTGACATTTATCAAATGTCTGCTAAGTGTCAGGTATTATGCTGGATCCTTTATACTTGTGTGGCCTATCTTACTTAATCCTCATAGCAGCTGTAAACTGTAGGCATTATTGTCCTGCAAGTTATACAAATTAGGAAAACAAAGTTTACTCTGGAGGTTAAATAATTTCCCAGGCTAGAAAATGGCAGCGCCTTAGCTGACTAATGGCTAGCACTCTTAACTACTATACTGAATTGGATGTAAAGGAAGTATTGAAGAGAGGTAAAGAAGGTACCAAGAATTACCTCTAGGTTCCTGTCTTCCTGGTCGGGTGAATGGTGGTATGATTCACTGAAGGAAGGAACACTGGGTGAAGCCCAGCTTTGTGGCAGCAAAGCATTTAATACAAATCTTTAGTGATCTTATTCAAATTATGCCCTAGCACAATCGCCCATGGAATGCACACTTTGTACAACTTTTGGTTACTTCAACTAGGCCAGAAAATATTCTTAATGATTGCACTGGTCCTATCATAGGGAGGGAACAGTTAATTCATTCCAACTCTACTGCAATAGCTGACTCATTTTTTGTTTATATTTCAATTGCTTATCTTGTCCTCTAGATTATAAACTATTTGTTTAATTCCTAGTACCCAGTACAGTGTCTGGCATGTAATGTGATGTGGGTTCAGTAACTGTTTGTTGAAAGAATACAAGAATGTTAATAGGCAAACATTCAAATAGTACTTTATAGTTGTCACACAAATTTCGCGCTCATGTAGTATTGAATCTATTAAATTTTATTTCTAGTTCTTAGAATGTCTTTTTTTAACCTTACATAACTCATTTCTTGCATTGTTTAGACATTGGGAAAGTTGCACTGGTTGGACATTAGGAAAGTGTTTTCATAAAGCAGATTGAATAAATTATTAGTCTTTTGAAAATAAGGATATGGACTATAGAAGTTTGTACATACACATATTTTACCCTCATGAACCTCACTTTATGCTGTGCATGTAGTGAAAAATAAATATTTAATGAATGACGTCAGTGTATTCATTAGAACCATATCCATATTGCATATTGATTATCTTAAATATATGAATCAATTGTAGAAACCATTTTAAGGTTCAGCTGAATGTATAAATTGTGAATTGACTTTTCTCCAAACGCGGTCATTTCTAATTTCTAATTCCTAATATATACATTTAGCTACTCAGCCTTTTGTTCTTTTTAATCACTACCAGATATCATCAGTTTCTCTTGAACATCGTACTGAAACGTTAGAAGATGGAGAAAATCCACCAAGTAGTCAATCATCAGAGAGTGGATTCACTGAGTTTATACAGTATCAAGCAGACCCAACTGATGACATTGACAGAGAACTGAGTGAGGGGCAGGGAGCAGTTCCCATCCCAATTGGTAGCACGTCCTCTGAGACAGAAACAGCTTCCACTGTGGGATCTGAAGAAACCATCATCCAGCCCCCTTCCGTAGTCACTCAAGGGACAGCACCCCGAAGTGGGAAGACAGTCCAAAAGACTGCAATGCAGTGCTGCTTGGAGTATGTCCAACAGTTTCTCACCAGACTTATCAACCTCTACATTGTTCAAAGTAACTCTTTTTCTCAAGCGTTGGCTACAGAACATCATGGGGATCTCGGCAGAGAGCAAGGAGACAAGGAGAAATGGGACATGGATTCACATGGAGATGTAAAAGAGAGAAGCATCAGTAAACAAACAACCTCAAAAGAATACCTTTCTGCCTTTCTTGCTGCCTGCCAGCTCTTCTTGGAGTGCTCAAGTTTTCCAGTTTACATTGCTGAGGGGAACCATACCTCAGAGTTACATTCTGAATCAGAAACTGGTAAGGTAGTTTCTGTTCTGTTCATATTTAAATATTTTCTGTGGTGTGCTTTTTTTTTCAGTAGCACTCAGATATTAAAACTGGGATTTTTTTTGTATATACACACACTGCAGTGATTACTACATAATATGTGATTATTGTACTGTCTTTCAGTATAGGAAAATAGATTGTATAATGTGGCAAAAGAAAAGTACTCATTTTAAAAGTTTATGAAATTCTTGTTATTGCTTATTTTCTGGTCTAGGTGAGAAACCATGGTTTTCTTAACAGATTGAGACCTAAAGGTAGTAAGTAGTGGAGCTTTTTTTTAAAGTTAGGTGGGAAGTCAGAAGTATGTGTGAAAGGGTTAATGTGATGAACTCTGTTGGCTTCCATCTTTTGTTTCAGACTGGGAGCATGTGCAGCCTCCACTGTGGCTCCAGACACTGATGAATGCTTGCAACCACGCAAGTGATTTTAGTGTGCAGAGTGTTGCTATTTCACTAGTCATGGACCTGGTGGGACTGACTCAGTCTGTGGTCATGGTCACTGGGGAAAACATCAACAGTGTGGAACCTGTACAGCCCTTAAGTCCAAACCAGGGAAGGGTGGCTGTGGTTATTAGACCACCCCTCACACCAGGCAATCTGAAGTACATAGCTGAGAAGACTGAATTTTTCAAGGTAAAGTCTAAATAACTTCATGACTAAGATGATACTTGCCCTAGTTTGCATAGCAAAAAATTTAAAGATGATAATCAGGCTTAATTGAACCCTTCAATATCATGCTGCATAGACAAAGATACCACACTTGATCTCTACCACTTTGCCCAGCTTGTCCCCCGTTTTGTGTGGGGAGAAAAAGATAAGGATGAGGAGAGTATTAAAGTAAATAAAGGGCAAATATTAAGGCACTAAATCCATGGAGGGAATAATTTCAACTAAAAAAGAAGGAAATCTGACTTACATAGTAAAAAAATTATTTCCAGATGAAGTGGTTGTGGCACTTTTGCTTCATACAACTTAGCTCTCCAAAACTCCTAGGAAGAGGTTTTCTTACTGTATATTATTTGATTGTCATCTGTAGTGTGTGATGACATTTAGAAAAATGCAGTCTTTGATTTCTACAACAGTACAAATGATATTCTCTACATAGAAAGAACTTCAAGTATATGTGGATTGTATTACATCTTAAGATGGTAGATTTTTTTATACATAAAAAATATTTTTTAAATTTTTATCTGATTTCGAGTCATTGCATGCATCCCTTCAGATAACTTCCTCATGCTAGATTAAGATTGATTTCCATAACATTGTGGTGGTAAACCCTGAAGATTGTTGAGTTTTTATTAATGCTGTAATAGATCATCAGGTGCTGTGTTAACACATATAGCTCTTAAATAATATGACCTGTTTTATTTGCCTTAAGTATTTCGAGTATTTGGACTATGAATTATATTTCACTTTGTAACATGTCACTGTGAATATTAATATATTCAATGTGGGATCTATACCCTCCTAAAGATAATGTATTCTAGCATCACTTCACTAGATGTCACTAAACTATTGAAATGGGTACTTATTTTGGCTCTGCAGAAAGTGCTTACATGCCAATGTTTAAATAAGTATTATTAAAGGACTATAATAAGGGGTTTTGACGGCCTGAGTGACCAGAAGGTGGACAGATGAGAGGTACCCTTTTAAATGTCATCCGTGGCATAATGAATATTAAAGACCTTTGAGGACTGGCAGTCAGACTTGTATTACCAGTAGGAAATGTTTGTTAATAAGTTTTCTTTTATGGTTTTATAATACTGTCACTCTTATATTTTTTTTCTACAGCTTGTAGCTTTAACATTGTGGGACCAGCTGGGAGACAGGACACCTCAGCACCACCAAAAGAGTGTGGAACTGTTTTACCAGTTACATAATTTGGTTCCTTCTTCTAGCATCTGTGAGGATGTTATAAGTCAGCAGCTAACCCATAAAGATAAGGTAAATTCTCCTCTTCTTATCCTGTGTCAGCTCTCCACTCTCATTATACCAAGTGTAAAGTAAGGAAGCTCTAGGAAAATGATTGCAGCTAGTATCTGAATAACTGGGAATACAGCTTTGTTCAGAGTGATTTTATTATCTTTAAAATACATGTTCTGTTCTTCTTAGAGGAAAGTTCTTTACAAAAGCATCAGTAACGTGTAAAGTTACCCAAAATCAAATACTGGGTTTATTTCTTGGTTCAGGACACCAGTTATGGGGAGTGCTGATTAAAGTTGTTGCTGGACCAAGTTCTTGAGTCATAAAGGAGGAATCAGTGGACCCAGTTGTGATACTGATGGATACATTAACATATGGGAAATGAAATAACATGTTGCACTTATAAGCTGTAGAATGCTAATATATGAGATTATATTATTTTCATTATAGTACATATCCAAAATAAGGGTTTGTATTCTAACGTATAGGAGGTGATACATAAGTCACAGTAAAGATGTCTGAGTTGTGAATGAGCCTGAGAAGAAGCTGGAACAATTGTTCTGATAGATCTCTTCTGAGTAACTTAATGAAGTTTGTGGTCTTCCTGCACCTGCTCTGTAATATAAATTAAAGGTTTTATTGAATATCTTTTAGAAGTGGATTGCCCTAATTGAACAAACCCTCAGTGCTAGTGAGTTTTAATGGGTCCTGTTCAAAAAGGCATTGTGTTGAGTAAATGGAACATTTGGCAGGGTGAGCAAGTGGCAAATGAAGGAGTAAATGTGGAAGAATGAAAAGCTTGTTCCCAGGAAAATGTTAAAATTGTATTTAAGCTTCAGTACATTCTTTCAAAACTGTTCAGAAACAAAATTTTAAATAAAGCCTTGTATTTAATAATTTGTTTTACATTAACTATAAATTTAGGACAGATTTTATACCTGTTTACTTGTGTAACATTTCATTTGCAAAGAAATACTAAGTTCTGAATAAAGGTATTGTACATCCATGAAAAAAATTAAAATGCCTGTTATTACTTACTTTTGTTTTTACATAGGTTCCTGTTGGCTGAGGTATAAACACTGCTTTACAGGAGGGGCATTTATTAAGCCCACAGAAAAAGAGAGACCAATCACAAGCAATTTAAACAGTTGCAATTCCTGGTTCTGAGGGGCTTTTACTTGAAAGTTTCTACAAGTGCTCAAGAAAAATGATAAATTTTTTTATAATATCACAGTTTCTACTTGATTTACATTAACATGTTCATTATCTAGTATCAAATGCTTATCTTTCTAAATAATTTCTTTTTACATTGTTCTATGCATTGTTATTGAAACACTTAATCTTTTCCAAATAATCCCAAAAGTAGTATAGTATTTTTCTTATAGAAATAATTTTTAGGGATTTAAATTTTTTAGTCTAATAAAACAGCTTTGTAAATGATAGTAACTTAATTTTGGATTAATATGAGGGGGGATCCAAAAAACCCCTGGAATTTATTATAAAAAATTGTGTATTCTTACAAGTTTAAACTTCAGTCACCTTCCAAGTACTGTCCATTTGATGAGACACACCTATCGAGACATTTTTTTCCAGTGCTCAAAACACTCTTTTGAACTTGTCTATTTTGATGCCTTCAGTGTTTCTGCCATTTTTTGTTTCACCTCTTCCACATTGGCAAAACATTTCCCTTTGAGGACTTTTTTCATCCAAGGAAACAAAAACAGGTTGCTTGGGGTGAGATTGGGAGATGAGGGTGAGTGGGGCATGGGGTCATGCCATTTTTAGTCAAAAACTGATAAGCACTCAGCACGTGTGGGCAGGTGCACTCATAAATCACCCATCATGAAATGGGCAAATGCATTGAAAGAGTCTTCAAAACAAATTCACTGAAGCCAA
Organism: Glossophaga mutica; assembly: GCA_039655065.1. Lineage (NCBI taxonomy): Eukaryota > Metazoa > Chordata > Mammalia > Chiroptera > Phyllostomidae > Glossophaga > Glossophaga mutica. The sequence continues at coordinate 149,716,424 of CM077306.1, forward strand.
ATGCAGCCTCTTACAACAACATTAGCTGGTACACTGATACAGATGGGTTCCGAAAACAATCACCTAGTGGGGGAAGCCTGTACTAAAAGGGGCCTGCCCTCCAGAAGTTAATTCCTTTTTTTTCTAGCCCCCCTCGTATATAATTTTTAGGAGCAAAAGTAAATCATATAGTACAATAAAATCAATTTTGACTACTAAGCATTTATATTAAAATGAGGAGGAAGTGCTTCCTATACTCAAGATATCGTGATGACATGCACATTATCAGCTTTTTTCATACCATAATCTAGTAAACTGATTACCTAGTCTAAACTGAATAATTATTTGTGAAGCAGCATGAGGTGATCCTTTAGGTTTAATATTTTTTATATATTTAAGTATTTTCTATGTTTCTACTTACCCAAAAAAATAGTTTATCGTATTGTGTTTTGGAGTATTATGAACATTGAACATAACACTCTCTCTTAAATAGCTACTTTGATTTTGCCAAAATGCTTATCTTCAAAGGAGAATAAAATAATCTCTCATGTTCCCTCTCAGAAAATAAAGATGGAAGCACATGCAAAGTTTGCAGTTCTTTGGCATCTAACAAGGGACCTCCATATAAATAAGTCTTCATCTTTTGCACGTTCTTTTGACAGGTTGGTTACATTTTATATTCAGATTTTACAGTCAGATATTTTTTTTTTAATTTTTTATTTTAATTGTTGATCTTGTACAGTTTTCTGTCTTTTATTCTTACCCGAACCCACCACCCCAGCCCTCCACACCTCCCTCCCATTTCCACCCCCCCATAGTTTTTGTCCATGTGTCCTTTTTACTTGTTCCTGTAAATCCTTCCCCTTTTCCCCTGAAATTCCCTCCCCTCTCCCTTCTGGTGACTTTCAGCCTGTTCTCAATTTGAGAGCATCATGTTAAGCGAAGTAAGCCAGGCAGTGAAAGACAAATACCATATGATCTCACCTTTAACAGGAAGCTAATCAACAAAACAAACAAACAAGCATAATATAACCAAAGACGTGGAAATTGAGTACAGTCAGATAACTTAATGTCTCTTTTGTTGACTCCTCACTTAGTTTGGCAGGAGTAGGCAATAGCAATTTTCATGTTTAAAAAATTTTTTAATCCTCACCTAAGGATATGATTATTGATTTTAGAGAGACAGGAAGAGAGAGGGAAAGAAACATTGATGTGAGAAAGAAACATCAATTGATTGCCTCCCATATGCACCCTGACTAGGGATTGAACCTGTAACCTAGGTATGTGCCCTGACCGGGTATCAAACCCTCAGCCTTTTGGTGTATGGGTTGACACTCCAACCAGCTGAGCCACCCAGTCAGGGCATCAATTTATACATTTTATAAATAAAATTTAAAAATTATTTGTTAAAAATCAAGCTGTATTGAAATTCATGGCATTTTCATTTATCTGCCAGATTGTCCCTTTCTCATTTGTCCCTGTTGTTTCATTTGAGGACTATTAATCAAGCCCCTACAATGTGGTAGGTTCCATTCCATGTGTCAAGAATACAGCAATGGAGACAGCCTTCTTGAATCTATATTCACAATGAGATCACATATAAACAGTAGATTGTATAAATGTTTCTCTAGCAACTATTCTCAATCTTCTGCCTGAACTGGACTTATTAAAATCTAAAGCTAAATTACTGACAAACCCCTTCCATGGATTCAGAGAACCTATAACTGCCTGAGAATGGGGTTGCTATTTGTCTAGCTTACGTAGATGACTCATTCCCCAAATACGAGATTTGCACTGACTTCCAAGGAGATGCCACTTATAGGTAGATTCATATATTGGCATCAGTAGCAGTCTCACCAGTTTTCAGAGAGGTGGCCACAAATGCAACTCTGCTTAAAGCCCAACTGCATGTTATTTCAGCTGGTGCTTTTCAAGCAGCATTGCTATCTTTAAATGATCTGCTGTTGAACCTCTACCATGAACTAGGCCCCAGGCCCAGTTACTTCACAAATACCCTCTCTAATTTAGCAACCATGTTTCCTTATCACACAAGTGAGATAGTGAAGACCCAGAGAAGCTGTGATTTGCCCAAGACCACACATGAGATAAAGTGGATGGCCCAGATTTGAATGTTGGGTGTTCTGATTCCGAACTATCCCTCCATGCCTTTCATGGAAAGTCTTTCCTTGAATTAAGCATATAGTTTAGATTCATAAAAAGAATGGGAGCAGAGGAGCATGGACCAGCATAGAGATAATGTTGACTAGCATTGCAGCGAGTTCAGTATTTGGTGACAGGAATATGTTGCTTGAAACAAAACTAGTTTTCTAAGATTACTTTTTCTATTCTTTACTATTTACCTTATAAGAATAGGCTGGTGAAATTTCAAGAAACACAAGTACCTAAAAAAGGGAGAAGACTGTTTTCTCCTTCCTATTGTATCTACTGAGGCTGTAGGGATTAAGATTATTAACATGCTGTGGTCAAAAATTATCCTGAAATATGTTTAATTTATAATAGTTAATTCAAAATAAGAAACACAGCTTATAGCATTATTAATCTTAGAAATATTCGAGTGTCACAATTAAAGTGAGTGTTTTGTTCTTTAACTATTTGTGTTTATTGTAGGTCACTGTTCATCATGTTAGATAGCCTTAACAGTCTCGACGGTTCTACTAGCTCTGTGGGACAAGCCTGGCTGAACCAAGTCCTGCAAAGACATGATATCGCAAGAGTTTTGGAACCATTGCTATTGCTTCTGCTTCACCCCAAAACTCAGAGGGTTTCAGTGCAGCGTGTACAAGCGGAACGTTATTGGAATAAGACGCCTTGTTATCCTGGAGAAGAGAGTGACAAGCATTTCATGGAAAATTTTGCATGCAGCAATGGTGAATATCACGTGGAACTAGAAAAGCTTTATTTAGAATTAAATAATTAAAATAAAAGTGAGAGGCGAACACAACAGTGATTGGCAAGAGAATTGAACGTGAGATTTTCTCCATGGGCTTGTTTTCTCTCCTCTGCCTGCACTAGCAGTGCTCTTATGGGCCGTATCAGAAAGTGCTTCATCGATGACCATGTCGGGGCACTTGAATCTCTCTCATCAGCTGACTCTTCTTTCAGGGGAGTAATCAGCACAGCATTTTTCAGAGACAGTCTTCAGTTTTGATGGAAATACATTTAGATCTTTTTCGCAGTCTTGGTCCTGTGGGGCTCTATAGATACTTCAGTAGGAATGTATAGTGAGCTTATAATGCATATTTATATTTCATGAATGACTTTCCTTATCTATAAGGTCAGAATCATAACCCACCTCTCAAGTCATGTTTATGATATGTTTAGTGCAGTGACTGACATGTCATAAGTTTTTGATAAATATTGTTATTACTATGAAACCCACACTTCACAAACTATTGAGTAATGTCCTCTATAATACAGCAATTATGGCACCTTATATTACACTACTATATGCTAGGGACTGTCACTTATCATTTGTATCTTTTGACAAATAACCCTGTGAGGTCAGGAATAAAAAGTGATTTTACCAAGCAGGGAGCTTATTTTTAGAAGGATGTGCTTTCTCAAAGGCTCACTGCTGGTAAGTCATGAAAGCTGGAACTAAACTGTCGCCTTTCATGTGTCTCTCTACCAAGGTTTGGTTCCTTTCCCTGTCTTCCTTTTCACTGCTTTTCCTGAATCTTCTAAGAAAATGCTCTACCCTGCTAATTGCCAGAACTTCTGTGTTAACACTTTACCTACCACATTTGCCACCTGACTACTGAATTCTCACTTCTCCTCTGAAATCAGTCTCAGGCTTCACCTGTGGTATCATGATTGTTTCCCTGAAAGTGGTGGCATTTGGTTTGTACCATTCATATACCATTAACCCTCCCACCCTTTCTAAAAGAATGCCATCAACATAGTATGCTCCCCAAAAAGTACAGAAACAGATGAATGTATTGGTGATTCCCTACTAATTTTAAGCTCTTTGAAGAGAACAATGATGTCTTTTCCTTCTCTCACTCTCATTGTCTATTAGTTTAGGGTCTTGCTCATACCAGATAATTCATAAATGTTTTTTGAATTTTATTAAAATCAAGGAGATTGTGTTTTTATACTCCCCTTTAGCATAACTAAAGGGGAGTATCACACAAGAAGGAAAAAAACACAAAGTTTGTACTGCAGTAGAAAGGATGTCTTATTTCAGAATAAGGGCAAATTTTTATATTTCATCAGTGTTAACTGTGATGTTCAATTTCAATGCAATTGAATAATAATAGTCCTTCTGTTGAATTGTGTTTATTAAATTCTAGTTAATAGTCATCTATATAATTTTCTAACTTAAAGGGTCTAAAATAATAATATGATTTTAATAGTAGCATATAAGCAGGTTTTGAAACTAATGATTAAAATCTTGAATTCAGTTTACATTTGTACATTTTCATTATTTTAATATATTTTATATTTTTCCTCCTTTACTATTTTTCTCATACACCAGTAAGCCAAGTACAACTCATTGCATCTACAGGAAATGGTGAAAAGCCGCTTATCATGGATGAAATAGAGAACTTTAGTCTCACTGTTAACCCATTAAGTGACAGACTTTCCCTTCTAAGTACCAGCAGCGAGACAATTCCAATGGTTGTCTCTGATTTTGACCTTCCAGACCAACAGATAGAAATACTCCAGAGTTCTGACTCTGGATGTTCACAGTCCTCTGCTGGAGACAACCTGAGTTACGAAGCTGATCCTGAAAATGTGAATACACAAGAGGATTCTCAGTTGCCAAATGCAAGCTCCCCAGATGATGATGTTCAGCAGGTAGTGTTTGACCTGATATGTAAAGTCGTAAGTGGTCTGGAAGCAGAATCTGCCTCAGTTACTTCTCAGTTAGAAATGGAAACTGTGCCCCCAAGGCACAGCGATGTAGATCCAGGCGAGGAGGCAATTAGTGGTGAAGATCAGTCCACTCAGCAGAGTCAGAGTACTGTGCTGAGGAATGAAAGTTCTCAGCTTCTGTCTGTGTCTGCGGAAGGCGGCCGTGAGTGTGTGGCAAATGGGATCTCCAGAAATAGCTCCTCACCTTGTATTTCAGGAACCGCACAGACTCTCCATGACTCTTCTGTTGCTTCCACAGAAACCAAAGCTAGACAGAGGAGTCACAGTAGTATTCAGTTCAGCTTCAAAGAAAAATTATCAGAAAAAGTCTCAGAGAAAGAAACAATTGTTAAGGAGTCAGGTAAACAACCAGGAGCAAAACCTAAAGTAAAACTTGCCAGAAAAAAGGATGATGACAAGAAAAAAACTTCAAATGAAAAACTCAAACAAACCAGTGTATTCTTTAGCGATGGTCTGGATTTAGAGAACTGGTATAGCTGTGGAGAGGGAGAAATTTCTGAAATTGAGAGTGACATGGGTTCTCCAGGATCACAGAAATCTCCTAATTTCAACATCCATCCTCTCTATCAGCACGTGCTTCTGTATCTCCAGTTGTATGATTCATCAAGGACTCTTTATGCTTTTTCTGCCATCAAAGCCATATTGAAAACTAACCCTGTTGCTTTTGTAAATGCCATTTCAACCACTAGTATAAATAATGTGTATACCCCTCAGTTGTCTCTGCTTCAGAATCTATTGGCCAGACACCGAATTTCTGTTATGGGCAAAGACTTTTATAGTCACATCCCGGTGGACTCAAATCATAACTTTAGGAGTTCTATGTACATAGAAATTCTTATTTCACTCTGCTTATATTACATACGTAGCCATTACCCAACTCACGTCAAGGTCACTGCACAAGATTTAATAGGCAATCGAAACATGCAGATGATGAGCATAGAAATTTTGACACTTCTCTTTACTGAGCTGGCAAAAGTAATAGAAAGCTCAGCAAAGGGTTTCCCTAGTTTTATCTCTGACATGTTATCTAAGTGCAAAGTTCAGAAAGTAATTCTTCACTGTTTGCTGTCGTCCATCTTTAGTGCCCAGAAATGGCACAGTGAAAAAATGGCAGGTAAGAATATGATCGCTGTGGAAGAAGGTTTCTCAGAGGACAGCCTCATCAATTTCTCAGAGGATGAATTTGACAATGGCAGCACACTCCAGTCACAACTTCTCAAAGTTCTTCAGAGGCTCATTGTTCTAGAACACTGGGTAATGATTACCCCTGAAGAAAACGAAACAGGTTTTGATTTTGTTGTATCTGATCTGGAACACATCAGTCCCCATCAGCCCATGACTTCTCTTCAGTATTTGCATGCTCAGCCAATCACATGTCAAGGCATGTTTCTCTGTGCCGTGATACGGGCTCTGCACCAACACTGTGCTTGTAAGATGCACCCACAATGGATTGGTTTAATCACATCTACTCTGCCTTACATGGGAAAAGTTCTACAGAGAGTGGTGGTTTCTGTGACACTACAGCTTTGCAGAAATTTAGATAATTTAATTCAACAGTACAAATATGAAACAGGATTATCTGATAGTAGGTAAGAATTGATTTTTAACTTTGTTGTCATTGACATTTATCACATGTATGACTGCTTAGCCATCCAGACTGTCAGTCACAATTTGAATGAATAAATTAGTAAATCTCAGTAGGTTACAAATAGTATGTTATTTTCACAAAGAAGAAAATCAGATTGAGTAAGAGAAACAAAAGAATCAAGATTAGAAAAGAGAAGGAATATTTAAACAGGCCTTTTTTACTCCTAAGGGCTGAAATTAATTATGTTCTTCTTGACTAAGCCGGCAAAGTAATAGAAAGTTCAGCAGAGGGTTTCCTTGATTTTATACGTTATCTAAGTGCAAATTAATTTCGCACTAAATTAATTTAAAATTACAAATAATTCTTTTCCCATCTGATGGTATTTCTTGTTTTAGAGGTGAAACTCTTTCTGTATCCCCAGAACATGTTTAAAATTACTCTGTCAGATTAGCCACATGTTCACAGACTAGTTTCTGGTTTACCTCCTGTGTAATCTCAGTGACTGTGTGTGAAATATAAGAATAGTGCCTGTGCTATTTAACATTGATGTGCCTGCCTTACACGGTTGCTAGAAATGTAGTGGCTAAATTTGTTTATTTTATATAGAAAAAGAACATCAGTACATTTAATGTGACTCATTTATTTTATAGATTAGGATATAAAAGCTTCTAATTTATTCTTTTAGTTATTAATATACTATTTATTGAGCACTTACTGTGTGTCTCCTACATGCTGGACATTTACTATTGATAAAACATGGACTTTTTTCCCTCAGAACTTGTGTTCAAATGAATGCATTTTATTTTAGGCCTCTGTGGATGGCATCAGTTATTCCACCAGATATGATCCTTACTCTTTTAGAAGGGGTCACAGCCATTATCCACTACTGTTTGTTGGATCCCACTACACAGTATCACCAAGTAAGACTACACAAATATTTGACTCTTTTTTTAAAGACTGCAAGATACAGCACGTCCCCATATAAGCCTCAGTAAGCAATGTTTTGTTTTCACCCCCAATTTTAATAGCTTTGGGTCAATGTAGATCAAAGACACTTGTTGGAAGCCCGCAGAGGAATCCTCTCAATCCTTCATATGATCATGTCCTCTGTGACTTTGCTTTGGAGCATACTGCACCAGGCGGATTCTTCAGAAAAGATGACTCTTGCTGCGTCTGCATCTGTAACCACTATTAATCTGGGAGCCACAAAGGTTAGAAATTCACACTTCACCTGGAACTCAAGAATCTATTTAAACACTTTCCCAAAGATTATGTTCAGGATTTCTGAGTAATTTGGTCATATTTATGGCACTCTAATGGATCGGGTAATTAATTATCAAATTTGTAACTGTTTATTGAGTTATGACATAAAATTCACTTATTTAAAGTATACCCAACATAGTGATTTTTAAAAATTAATTTACAGAGTAGTGAAACTATTCACACAGTCTAATTTTCAAACATGTCTGTCACCACAAAGATTCCAAATACCCATTTGCAGTCACTTCCTACTTCTATCCCTAACCCCAGCCAACCATTAATCTATTTTCTCGACAAGTAGATTTGCTTTCTCTGAGCATTTTGTATAAATGGAATCATGCATTATTTGGTCTTTCGTATCTAACTTCTTTCATGTGACATAATGTTTTTGAGGTTTATTCTTACATGTTAAATTTTGTTCCTTTTTGTAAGGGCATTTTAAGTTGACATCATATATGCAAACCCTCCTGGAAAAGAATTTACCTATATGCGCAAAGAGCTTTAAAGGTTTTATAAATTTTTTTACCTAGTAATGAATTCTAAAGTAATCAAAATTATGCAAATGTATATTCATAAGACATTTATTATAGCCTTATTTGATGGTAAACAAAGTGAGACCCTAAACAATAAATAAGTTAATGGTTAAAAACTTATCTTTTAGTGTTACATTATGCAGGTACTAATAATTATAGTTTTGAAGAATTCTTAGTGGGTGGAGAAATGCCTAAAAGTTTAATGAAACCAGGATATTACTTAATTGAACAAATAGTGTATTTCCAATTATGTAAAATAAATTTCTCTGCAGAAAAAAAGAATAAAATTCATTTAACGATGATTATCTCAGAATAAAGGAATTACTGGTTGTTTAAAAACCACTTTTATGTATTTTCCAAATTATCTACTTTATATTTAGAAGAAAATTATATGAATTCTTAAAAGTATTATGCTTTGTCAGTTGTCAAATTGACATTCCTGTTGCCTAGACCTCACTTCTCAGGTTTGTGATCATGGGAACACATCTGGACTTGGCCAAAGGGGAAGGGTGAGAATCAGGAGAAAATGTCTGAACTGCTGTTGGGATTAAACTGTGTGTTTTTTTCATTTCACTTAAATGTGAAAACCCCTCTCCCCGCCCCCACCTTATTAAAAAAGAATCTACACCAAACGTAATTGAAGTCCACTTACAGTTGCCCCTGGAACCACACGGGGGAGGGAGGGGTGCTGATCCCCAGTGCATCTGAAAAATCCATGTGTAACTTTTGACCACCCAGAACTTAAGGTTTCCCGCAGTATCCACGGGGCATTTGCTTCCGGGACCCCCCATGGATGTCAAAATCTGTCGATGCTCAAGTGCCCTATGCACAATGGCATACGTCAGTGCATACAGCCAGTCCTTCACATCCATGCACTCGCAGCCTCAGATGGAAAACAGTACAGGTATTTATTGGAAAAAATTGGCGTATTAGTGGACCTCACAGTTCAAACCCTTGTTCAAGAGCCAACTGCATTGTGTTTTTCTATTATCTCATCCCATTACTGAGACTCATGCATTTAGCTGATTGGTGGTTGTCATTTTATAGGAGTTTTTTTCCTTTTAGAATTAAAATGACCATGGTCGCTTCTCTTAACATGATTACAGTTTCCTCTGCTATTATTTAGGTAATAAAACATACAAGTACTAGAGATTATTCCAAGAAAAACTAAAAGTGCAGTTCAGTTATTAATTCTTACATAATTTTTAATTCACTTCTCATTTGCTTGTTTTAGAACTTGAGACAGCAGATCCTTGAATTATTGGGCCCCATTTCAATGAATCATGGTGTTCACTTTATGGCTGCCATTGCATTTGTATGGAATGAAAGAAGACAGAACAAAAACACCAACAGGACCAAGGTATATATTTAACCATTTTATACTTTTTTTTTTTTTTTAATTTGGTGAGTATAGTAAGTCCTCATTTAACATTGGCAATGGGTTCTTGGAACTGTGGCAAAAATGTAATGAAACCAGTTTTACCATAGGCTTATTGATATAAACAAGAGTTAAGTTCCTATAGCATCTCATCGTTATAAAGAAATAACATTGAACAAAATGACATCAACAAGGACCTACTGTACAGACTACTTTTCAATTCTCCACTAGTTGCAGAAGGCTGAGATGGGGGGCATAAATTGAAAAGAAACAGTTTGTCTACTGGTTTAGATATGACTTCTTGCCTCAATTTCTTAAATAAGCATAAAGTGTACTATTTTAAGGGAAAAGGCAAATTAGTATGATATTAAACTGTAACTGTATTTAAATAGCCATGGTAATCTCATAGGGTGTATCTTTTAAATGCTAGTTGTGCAGGGTACAAAGCAAGGATATGGGGAATATTTTTTATCTTCACTAGTTATTTATTACAATGTGATAGGTGAAATAGTTTTGTTTCTAAATGTAATTTATATATTGGTTTTGATGGGGTTATATATGTAAAAATTTTCTTGCTTTTTGATTTTGGAAGTTCAATAACAATGTTCTATGGTAGAAATAAATAGTGACTATAGAATATTAAGGGTATTGTGTTTACATTGATATAAGTTATATGATTTATCTAACTAAAGTTTTCTGATATGTTATTTTTGTGCTGATTTTACAATACATATATGCTGTCCTTTCTAAAGTAATAAAAATAAACATTTCACTTATATGACATTATTTTGCATGTAAAGATTCAGTGGTAGATACTATATTGGACAAAATTGAAATCCTGGGCTATTTAAAAGCAGTCAATTAATATTTGACAAAGGAGGCAAGAAATGTACAATGGGGTAAAGATAGTCTATTCAATAAATGTGCCAGAAAATGGGACAGATACTTGCAAAAATAAAATAAAACTAGACCACCTCCTTACACTACATACAAGAATAAACTCAAAATGGACTTTAATGTAGGACTCGAAACCATAAAAATCCTAGAAAACATAGGTAGTAAAATCTTGGACACTTCTCTTAGCAAGTCTCCTTGGGCAAGGGAAACAAAAAATAAACAAATGCGACCACATCAAACTGAAAAGTTCTCGCAAAGGAAACCATCAAAGGAATGAAAAGACAACCCAGAGAATGGGAGAACATATTCACCAATGATACATGATAAAAGGTTAATACCCAAAATTTATAAAGAACTCATACACCAAAAAATACAAATAATCCAATTAAAAACTGGGCAAAGGATCTGAAGAGACACTTCTCCAAGGAGGACATACAGATGGCCCACAGACATATGAGAAGATGCTCAATGTCACTAACCATCAGAGAAATGCCAATTAAAACCACAATGAGATATCACCTCTTGCACCTGTCAGAAGGGCTATCATCAATAAGTCAAAAAACAACAAGTGCTGGCAAAGATTTGGAGAAAGGGGAACTCTTTTGCACTGTTGGTGGAAATGCAGATTGATGCAGCCACTGTGGAAGTCAGTATGGAGTTACCTCAAAATATTAAAAATGGAACTGCCTTATGACCCAGCAATTTCACTTCTGGGGATATATCCAAAGAAATTCTAAACACTAATTCAAAAGAATATATTCACCCCTATGTTCATTGCTGCATTGTTTATGATAGTCAAGATATGGGAGCAACCCAGGTGTCCATCAATAGATGAATGGATAAAAAAACAGTGGTACATATATACAGTGGAATATTAGCCATAAAAAGAATGAAATCTTACCACTTGTAACAGCAAGATGGAACTAGAGGGTTTTATGCTAACTGAAATAAGTCAGAGAAAGACAAATACCATATGATTTCACTCATATGTGGAATCTAAAGAAAAATATAAGTGAACAAACAAAATGTAAACACTTATAGATACAGATAACAGACTGATGGTTGCCAGAGGAGAGGAAGTTTGGGGGACTGAGTGAAAGATAGTAGGGGCGCTGAGAGGAAAGGGTAAAAAAGGTGAAGGGATGAAGAAGTACAAATTGGTAGTTACAGAATTCACAAGGATGTAAAGTACAGCATAAGAACTATAGTCTATAATGTAATAACTATGAATAGTGTCAGATGGGAACTAGATTTGTTGGGATGTCATGTCGTAAATTACTTAATGTCCAGTCACTAGGTTGTGCAACTGAAACTGTGAATAGAGAGACAAGGATTAACAGTCACATGAAAAAAACTTTTAATATGACAGACAAAGACCAAAAACCTTGATAAGAAAAGTCAAAAGAACGAAAGTAACAGAGGAACATATAAACAATAATAATAATGTTCTTCAATAAGTGAAACCATGTTGCATCCATGAAATTAGAAGAGACTAGAAGAAAGATCACTGCAAAATTTAAAATTTTTCTTGTATATTAAGTTTTATTGCAGATGCAAAACAAAGTATAAGGATTGCAAGCAAAAAGGGTAGCTACCAGATATAGAATGTAAATTTAAAGATATAGAAAATCAGAAAAGGAAGATAAGAAAATTAGGGAAGTGACATTGGAGATTCAATATCTTTTTGCAGAAGGAAGTAATAGAAGACAAGAGGATAGATGAGGGGAGAAAATATCAAAGAAATAGTACAAGAAAATTCCCCTGACAGTCACTGTGAAAAAGAGATCTACACAAATATCAGCATGGATTTCAGCACACTGGATTTAAAGAGGAGATCTGAAAGTTTTCCTTTGGGAAGATACTGGTGCTCTTTCACTGGAATAATGATAAGGCTGGCGAATAGCAACATTGGAAACTGTGATGGGAAAATTAGCTTCAACCTATAATTCTATACCCAGCCAAACTGGATATTACTCAGGATGTTTTGAACCATGCAATATCTCAAAAAAAGTTGCCATAAATTCACTTTTTCTCAGCTGCAGGAAGATGCATCTTCACCAGAGGAGGAATAAACCAAGAAGGAAGAAAATAGGATATCCAAGTAACAGGGATTCTGACATCAAAGAAAAGGAAAGGGAAGCTCTAGGCTGACGGTCACAGGAGAGATACCAAGATGATGCTGTGTAGCAAGTCCTAGTGGGGACCAACCAAGGGTAGAACAGAAAGACATTGAACAGATGTTTCAAGAGTGAAGAAAAGGAGGAGGAAAGGATAGAATATTATTAATTACCTAATATATTTGAATAAGTAATTAAAGGAGATATATACTTGCTGGAGGATTTAGTATGAATTTGTGATAGAAATAGAGAAAACCAAGCAAGCAAATAAAATTAGTTTATTCTAGGAAAAACAAAAAGTTGTATGAGAAGAGAAATGCAATGATAGTGTAATACACAGCGCTTACCATAAACAGGCAAGTGGACACTGGTTGTTGATTTAAGTAAAATTTTGATAAAATGTTGGGAGGATAGGAAAACAAAACATCTAAAAGAGTTCAATCATTGTCTTCTAAAGTAGAAAGTTAGTAGTTAATATCTAAAATTGGAAAAAATTATGAAATACAAAAAATAATCATGTCTATTGCTCAGAAATAATAAAAAAAGAGCTAAAAGTTCAGCTTGTTTGCTTTGGGGTATGAGAAGGGATAAAACACTGAAATTTTTTCTTATAAGGCTTACTCTATGTGATTTTTAAAAAATAATATATATGTACTTATTATTGATAAAAATAAGTAAATTTTTACCTGAAGTATAATTATGGGACTTGAAAAGTCCTTTATGTTAAAAAGAGGACATAAATATTCACTTAGTTCTGTGACTTCTGTTAAAAGACTTATACACACACTTACGTACGTGAATACAACGATGTGTTATCCAGGTTATTCCTGCAGCCAGTGAAGAGCAGCTTTTACTGGTGGAGCTGGTTCGCTCCATCAGTGTCATGAGAGCAGAAACCGTTATACAGACTGTGAAGGAAGTTTTAAAGCAGCCCCCAGCCATAGCCAAGGACAAGGTAAGAGGAGCTTTTCTTAGCTTTTCTTTACAGTTCTATTTCAGAAATGATGCTGGTAGGTAAGTTTTGTTTTCTTGTGCTTTTTTGTGCAGTAGTGTCCTTTTAGCGGAGATGAATGCACGTGACACTCTCACTGCCATAATAAGAGTAACTATTAATATCTTCGATGACTTACTATTGTGATTGTGAAAAACACTTAACTGCTCATATCGCTCTATATGTACATCTAAGGCAGTCTAGAGCTGTGTGACCTAATTCTTAGGGGAGGTTTCTCTGGTCCTCTAAGGGCAGAACACAGAAGCCAGAGCCCAAGGTCTACTCATCTCAGTTGTTAATTACCTCACAGTTTCTTTAGTGCTTTCTTTTTTAGAATGAATCAATCTCTCTCTCTCTCTATTTTTTTTTTTTTTTAATTTTCAGTTACAGTTTACATTCAGTATTATTTTATTTTAGTTTCAGGTGTAAAGCGTAGAGGTTAGACACTCATATGTTTTACAAAGTGTTCCCCCTAATATCTCCAGAACACACCTGACACCATACACAGTTGTTATAATATTATTGACTATATTCCCTATGCTGTACTTTACATCCCTGTGGCTATTTTGTAACTACCAATCTGTACCTCTCAGTCCCTTCACTTTTATCACCCAGTCCCCCACCATGCTTCCCATCTGGCAACCATCAGTCTTTTATCTGTATCTATAAATGTTTACATTTTGTTTGTTCATTTATATTGTTCTTTAGAGTCCACATATGAGTGAAATCATATGGTATTTGTCTTTCTCTGACTGGCTTATTTCAGTTAGCATAAAACCCTTTAGTTCCATCCTGCTGTTGCAAGTGGTAAGATTTCACTTTTTTATAGCTGAGTAATATTCCGTTGTATATATGTACCACTGCTTTTTTATCCACTCATCTATTGATGGACACCTGGATTGCTTCCATATCTTGGCTATCGTAAATAATGCAGCAGTGAGCATAGGGGTGAATATATTCTTTTGAATTAGTGTTTTGAATTTCTTTAATTTGATGATAGCCCTTCTGACAGGTGCAAAGGTGCAAGAGGTGATATCTCATTGTGGTTTCTCTGATGGTTAGTGACATTGAGCATCTTCTCATATGTCTGTGAGCCATCTGTATGTCCTCCTTGGAGAAGTGTCTCTTCAGATCCTTTGCCCAGTTTTTAATTGGATTATTTGTATTTTTTGGTGTATGAGTTCTTTATAAATTTTGGGTATTAACCTTTTATCATGTATCGTTGGTGAATATGTTCTCCCATTCTCTGGGTTGTCTTTTCATTCCTTTGATGGTTTCCTTTGCGAGAACTTTTCAGTTTGATGTGGTCGCATTTGTTTATTTTTTGTTTCCCTTGCCCAAGGAGATTTGCTAAGAGAAGTGTCCAAGATTTTACTACCTATGTTTTCTAGGATTTTTATGGTTTCGAGTCCTACATTAAAGTCCATTTTGAGTTTATTCTTGTATGTAGTGTAAGGAGGTGGTCTAGTTTTATTTTATTTTTGCAAGTATCTGTCCCATTTTCTGGCACATTTATTCAATAGACTATCTTTAAAAACCCCATTGTATATTCTTGCCTCCTTTGTCAAATATTAATTGACCATATAGGTGTGGATATATTTCTGGGCTCTCTGTTCTGTTTCATTGATCCATATATCTGTTTTTATACCACTACCATGCTGTTTTTATTAGGTTGGGCTTGTAGTATAGTTTGATACCAAGTAGTTTGATTCCTCCAACTTTGTTTTTTCTCAAGGTCACTAACTATTCAGGGTCTCTTGTGGTTCCATGTAAGTTTTTGAATTATTTGTTCTAGTTCTGTGAAATATACCATTGGTATCATGTTAGGACTGGTGTTGAATCTATAGATTGTTTTGGGTGGTATACACATTTTAGCAATGTTAACTCTTCCTATCTATGAACACAGTGTATGCTTCTATTTATTGGTATCTTCCTCAGTTTCTTTCTTCAGCGTCTTATAATATTCTGAGTACAGGTCTTTTACATCCTTTGTTAAATTTATTCCTAGTAATTTTTTTATGCAATTGAAAATGGGATTGTTTTCTTAGTTTCCCTTTCTGATAGTTTATTATTGGTGTATAAAAATGCAACTGATTTCTGGATATTTTTTTATCGTACTACTTCAGTGAATTTATTTACCATTTCCAATAGTCTTTTGGTGGAATCTTTAGGGTTTTCATGTACAGTATTATGTCTGTATATAAAACTGCAAATAATGACAGTTTTTCTTCTTCCCTTCCAATTTGGATGCCTGTTATTTATTCTTGTGTGACTGCTATGGCTAGGACTTTCAGTACTATATTGAGTAAAAGTGGTGAATGTGGGAATCCCTGTCTTGTTCCTCTAAATGAATTTCCTAACTGTGTACACTCTTCACATTTTGCCATAACCTTAGTTTTAGTCAGCGTCACTTCCTGACCATGTACAAGACTGTGCTTTCCAACAGCTACAAAAGAATGGGTAATATAGGCTCTGCACTCACAGGGCCTTGTCTCTCATCAGGCAGACATAAAAGTCTATGAATATTAGCAGTATGGACCTCTCTGCATTTTCTCCTCTTCTAGCAATGCTAAGAGAGATCATATTTTCTTAGAAAATGTTTATCAACTGCAAACATTAGATTTTAAGCCATTTTTAAAAAGACCTAATCACATCCATAAACGAATTACTACAGATATCTGAAAATGTTGAACTTTTTTTTATCTTTTTCTTGAATTGCCAATGGGAAAAGTATGCTTGCATGTAAATAGTCGGTGTCTTTAACCCTTTAATAATTTTCTTACTATTCTAAAACCTGTGGGACATTTGTGATTTAAATTTGCCTGTGAAAGCTCAATTCAGCATAATATTTTGAGCATCTACGTGTACCAGACATTGAGCTAAGTGTGTATGATATGAAAACATGTAAGAGCAAATTTCAAATAGACACACCCCACCTGCTGCCTCTCTGGTCTCAATCTACTAAGTTCTGAATAGATTAGATAGTTGATTTTTCTTTGTGATAAAAGGGGAAAACTGCAAGAAAATAGTTGCTACTAAAAACAAACAAATTGGTGAATGTCAGTGTCATCAGTTTTATTTTGTTGCCTATTACTAATTTCTAACAACAGGTGTTTCTGTCTATTATATCTTTCACTCGGCACTATCTTCAGTAATAGACTCCATTTTAGACTAATCAGCAATGCTTCCAAATTTGACTGACTACACTCATTTAACAGAAATTTGTGGAAACATTAAAAGTACATTTTATTAAAAATCTCAACCCAATTCTGATAGCACCAATTGAGCAGAAGCTGGTTAAAATAAAACTAATTTTCATGCTTACAGAGTAAAAGGATCATTTCAAAGTAATAGCTGGCCAGTGGGGGAAGAATTAAAAATTTTATTTTGTCCATCCATTTTCAACTTTTTAAATAGATCTTGAGGTTTTTTCCCCCTACTAAATAAAAGAGAGCTGCATAGTTTTTTTTTTTAAGTGACAAACTTGTGTTTGATTTTTTTAATTAAAAATTGTTAGTAAAATACGAAGTAGTTGCAACAGTGAAAAAGCAGAGGCAGCGTTTTTCTTCACTGTAAAACTGATTTCTTTTGTTTATAGAAACACCTTTCTTTGGAAGTCTGCATGCTTCAGTTTTTCTATGCTTATATTCAAAGGTAAGATAACTAATCTGTATCTCTCCTCACTGCATTAGCAACATATACCAGTTACAAAGTATGGGAGAAAAGCGCCCGAATTCTTTCAAGAATTTGTTGTTCTTCTCCTAAAACTAAAAGAACAAATGCTAGAAATGGAGAAACATTATTTATGGATATATTAATACAAGTCATTGGATATCTTAATGACCGAGCCATACAAAGCCTACATACCTAAAGAGCTAAGTGTATTTAAAGATACACTGGATAATCAAACACTGAATTGTAAGAAAATCATTTAAATATTATAAATGAACAGCTGAATCCTATAATTGAAACCATGCCTATCGCCACTGAATTTATTATTATCTTGATATAGGTGAATATGTGGTAGACTAATGCGATTTTTTAATGTTAGGAATGATGATATGAAAATATCCTTTTGTTATGGCATATTCCAGTTTTGTATTTAACCCCTGAACAGAAAGTTAGTTGGCTTCACTGAAGAACCTGAATCTTAATCCTCTGTCATAGGGGTAATTTAATTTTAATCACCAAATGTAGCATCATTTTGTGATCTGTGACTGACCTTTATCAAGTTAGGTTATATAGTGTATTAAAACTGGTTATGACTGCCTAAAATCTGAATTTAGGCACATAGAGGTGTCAGAATTAAGATCAGACTGAAACAGAGATAATCTTAATTTTTCTAGGGATGAGAGACTGATGTTGACGGTAGGTTAACAGGTCTGCCTTACATGAGACAGACTGAAAGCTGAAGGAAAAAGGGCCAATATAGGAGACAAGTGGAGAGAACAGGATAGGGAGTAGGTGACTGTGATGTTAGTAATTAAACTGAGATTTCAGTTGTATTTTACTTTGGAGAGTCCATGTGTTAATAACTGATGTTTCTATAGCAAAATTTCTAGAATAATACGTCACACTAGGTATTTTAAATGCATTTAATTTTCTTTTTATATAACATTAGTAGAAAAGATAAAGCTTTTAGGAATTTTATTCTCTCATAATTATACAAATTTAGAATGTTTCAAAGAAACTAGTAGAATAATTTGTTAAAGGCTCTTGGAAAATATAAAGAAAGTTAAATGTTTACTGTGGATTTCTATATATGTATACAAAAAATATATTTATCTTGCAGAATTCCAGTGCCCAATTTAGTGGATAGTTGGGCATCACTGCTGATCCTACTGAAAGACTCTATGCAACTGAGTCTTCCAGCCCCAGGGCAGTTTCTTATACTTGGGTAAGCAATTTCACTTAAAAATATTATTTTGAATAAAATAATTCATTGTCCTAGTTGCTATGTATCAGATGTTTTAAGTGACCATGTGATCTCTCTGCCTCCTCACAGGATTCTTAAGGTGTAAAACAAGATGTTCAACATGAAGCATGTAAATACAGGGGGGCTGTGGAGGGAGCAATACGTATTTCTACACATACAAAATGGAAATGTGCTAGTGTAAAACAACAGTAGTTACTTAGTGAGGAGAGAATGTGGGATTAAAAGGTGAATAGTATAGCTGAAGTGGAACTTCTTAGCGGAGGGTCATTTGAGTTCAGTTAAGGCCCTGAGCATGAACAGGCTTGGAAAAGTCATTTCCCTGGTCTATGTTAATAGTTATATGATTTTTTGATAAGTTCCCATCATCCTTACTTCACTGCATGTGCCATGGTTTCATGCATAGTGTCTGTTTTTTGCTCACCACTGTTCTTAGTTCACAATAAACACTTGCTCTGTGAATGGAGATGGCAGGAGCAGAAAGCCTTTCCCTAGGAGGTCATAGGAGATAGGGGCGGAAGGTGTACTGGAGCAAGGCACCTTGTCTGGTTGGATTATGGAGTAGGGCACAGGCAGAGGAATGGGAGGTGGATGAAAAGGGAAATGGGAACTAGATGGAGAAGGATTTTGCTTTTAATTTTAGCTTAAATTTGGTCTTGGGCAGAGGGTGGGAATGACTGCAGGTTTTGAGGAGAGACATTACTGACAAGTTAGTAGGAGAGTGAATCAAAGGAGCAAGGGGATGAACTAGGAATTCTGTTTCAAGTGGAAGGCAGAGTGTGAACTGTTGATGGGAGTAAAAGAATAGGACCAAGAAGGTGAAGGGATCAGCAAAGGAAAACGAAAAGTGAATACCACAAAGCGAGAAGAGAACCAGATATATTCAGTGTTGTGAGAGCATAGAGAAGAGGGCATGAATAACAGCGAGATTAAGGAAGATGAAGAATAATAAGAAGCTATAATAATCGATGATTTGAAGAGGATAGGTGATTTAGAGGGAAGGATTTTGGCAAGGTAAGAAGCACAGATGTGAACAGCAAAGGGTTAGAATGAGAAAGTAAATGTGGGTTATTCTTTGAAGATGTTTGGCCATGAAAAGAAGGAAATGATAAGGTAACCAGAGGAAGTGTGATTCGAAAGTCACTGTAAATGATAAGGAAGACCCAAGAATATTGAGTTGTTACTGGCAAAGATTCTGAAGTTGTACCCTGCCTGGGTACAAATCCCAGCTCCTTGACGTCTTAGCCATGTGCCCTTGGGCAGGTTATTTAACCTCTCCATCTGTAAAATGGGGATGATAACAGTACCTGTCATAAAGTAGTTACGATAATTAAATCAGTTAAATATTTGTTAAATTCTTAGAATAGTGCCTGGCCAATAATAAATGTCATGTAAGTGGAGAGTGCTAGAAGATTCTAGAGAGAAGGAGGCTCACTTACAGCACCAGATTCCAGAGGCAGCAGGGAGGGGGTGGAAAGCAGTGAATGGCAGCAGGTGTTAAGAGTGAGAAAGAAGAATGCATTTTCTCTTAAGACTTTGCTACTCAAAGTTTAATCCTTTAACCAGCAGCATTGGAATCACCTGGGAGCTTGTTAGACATGTAGAATATCAGGATCTACCTCAGACACCCCCCAGTCAGAATCTGTTTTTTTAACAAGATTCCAGAGCGCGGGCCTGCGAACCAGAGGATCGCGTTTCGATTCCCAGTCAGGGCACATGCCTGGGTTGCAGGCCAGTTCCCAGCATGGGACACACGAGAGACAACCCTACATTGATATTTCTCTCCCTCTCCCTTTCTCCTACCCTTCCCCTCTAAAGATAAATAAATAAAAATCTAAAAAAAAAAAAAAAAAGATTCCAGTGACTTGAGTACCCACTAATGTTTGAAAGATTGCTTAGAACATAAGAGGGTAAGAAAGGGAATGGAGTTTAATTTACCCCAACCTTTCTACATTACCTCAGATAGTCCAGTGATGTCATTAATAGCCAATGACAGTCAATATGTTATCACACTGAAAGGGTAAATTCAACCAAGAGCGAAGAACTTCAGTCTTTCAGTCAGCCTCTGAAGCTGTGATAGTGTTTTAATATATGTAATTGTATGATTCTATGTATGTAGACTTATGTTCCACACTTAGTGTCCATAAGGGAACTAGCAGTTCTGGTTTGGCAGCCAATGGTCTAGAAAATGTTGAAGTGGAAAAGAAGGAAGCAGAGGGCTCTTATAGGAAGATGGCCTCGTGTTTCCTAGTAAGTGTGGGAATATAGTCTTCTGAGAGGAAGCAGAGAGAAGGTGAATGGAGAGTTGAGAGCTTGGAGAGAGTGGATCAGCCTGTAGTAGCTGAGTAACTTGAGTGCCCAGCACAGGGAGTTAGAGACCCTGCTTGAGAATTCCAGGGTTTGTGATGATCCCTGGACCCTCATGCTATGGATTTTCCAAATGAAAAGCTGAAGGAATTTTAGAGATTGAAGGTGTGATAAAAAGAGCAGTGGACTCAATGTCTGTAAATCACGGATCAGAGGTTAAGGTAACCAGTGTGTATGATTTTCAGTAATGAGAGATAAACATAAATACTAGAAATCAAATAACGTTCTAATGAAGATTCCTGATTCTTATCTTCTAATCTCCAGTTCCAGCCCTCATCCCTGTAACCTTGGGTACATCAATAAACCTCTCTAAGGCTCTCTTCCTATCAAGCAATAATACCTGACCTACCTGCCTCGGAATTGTTTTAAAGCTCAAGGAGAAAATATCTGTACAGTTTTTTGAGTTGTTACCAAATAACCCTGTGGGCTAACTTCATTAAAAATTGAGGCCATCTGTTATGACTTGTAGCTTCTGCCTTAACAATTTATTGTTTCCTCAGCTACCTGTTTTTCTGTCACTTCTCAGTGAGGTGTCCTACTCCTACCTCCTTCTCAGCATGTGTGTACAAGAGCATTTAAACACAAAGTTGGACATATTCAGTTACACTTGAAACTTAATTCCCCTTTTAAATTTCTGGTCATGTACTTTTTTCCAACCATTCCACTGATTTCCCTAAAAATTCCTAGTTACAAAATAGAAATCAATATGAAAATTGCTCTTCAATATTTCTTTACATATGAGTTTGGAGATAATTATACATACAATTTATCTTAAAATCAAGTCAAAGTAAATATTGAGTGGAATTATTTAGCAAACAATGGAAATTATTTATGAAGTACTTTTAATTTATTGTATATATACACACACAGGGTAAGAAACAATTTCTATGGTATGATTTAAAATTGGTGGGGTTTGGAGTTATCTTGGGGGAATTGATATATAAAACACATACAGAAAAACATGAATAATAAGTACACAACTCCACAAGTTATTACAAAGTGAACATACAAAGTGTTTAAAAATGAACCTAAATTAAGAAATAAAATATGCCATGTCCCCTCTGGTCCCTTCCCAATTACTGTCCTTTCCATTCTTTCCAAAGATAACCACTGTTCTGACTCCTAACACCACAAAGTTTGCCTTATTTCTGAACTATAACTATTTTATGTCTACTTTTTCCACGCTTGTAAGATTCATCCATGTAATTTCATGTAGCTATAATTTATTTGTGTTCATTGCTCTTCAGTATTTCATTGTATAAATATGCCACAGTTTATCTTTCCTGTTGCTAGACATTTGGATTCTTTACAGTTTTTTACTTTTGCAAATAATGCTGTTGTGAACATCCTTGTACATGTCTTTTCATGGCATATTTGAATCCATTTCAGCTGAGTCATAGGAAATCCGTGTGTGTGTGTGTGTGTGTGTGTGTGTGTTCATTAAACATATAAAATAGAAATCAAGGCCACAAACTCACCTGATCACAGTGAGAAATTAGATTGCATCATTTTCTTTAGACTAATATTTCTGGTTTGTTCTTCTCTTTGGCTCTTTTAGGGTTCTGAATGAGTTTATTATGAAAAACCCTAGTTTGGAAAATAAAAAAGACCAAAGAGACCTTCAGGTAAGGCATTCTGAATTGAGGACGGTTGCCAAAACTCTGTATTTCTCAGAGCCCTTCACACTAAAATTAGGTCAAATAAAATTTTCTGTGAAGTTCCATGTATGTGTGTGCACCCATGTGTGCAGGTACATTTATGTAGTGGTTTCTCCTTGTTTCTTTAGGATGTGACTCATAAAATAGTGGATGCAATTGGTGCAATTGCTGGTTCTTCTTTGGAACAGACAACATGGCTGCGAAGGAATCTTGAAGTTAAGCCTTCTCCCAAAATAATGGTGGATGGAACCAATCTGGAGTCTGATGTTGAAGGTATTGATGGCAAACAATTATGTGGGTCTATATTCTTAGGTATATATTCACTAGGAAATCATTGCAACTACTACTGTAAATACCATAAAGTTATCCCTTTACTCTTGTTTAGCAGGTTGCTTTTTTAGTGGAAAAGACCTAACTGTGTCTTTACCTGTCCTTTCTGTTATTCAGATATGTTATCACCTGCAATGGAAACCTCAAACATCACTCCTTCAGTTTATAGTGTCCATGCATTGACATTACTTTCTGAGGTAAATATTATCAAAAATTTTTAAAAGAACTTTCAAGCAAGTAGTTTCACAGTTTAATACCAGCAAGTAATTCTTCAAGTTTTTAATTTAAAAACTCATTTTGGCTCTGGCCAGGTAGCTTAGTTGGTTAGAGCATCCTCCCATGCACCAAAAGGTTGAGGGTTTGATCCCCGGTCAGGGTGCATATGGGAGGCAACAAATGAATGTTTCTCTCTCTTTCTCTCTCACCCCCCACCTTTCCCCTTCTCTCCTCTCCCACTCTCTGGCTTTCCCTTTCCCTTCCTAGCTCTCTAAAATCAAAGATAAAATATGGTCAGGTGAGGATTTAAAAAAAAAAAAGAAAAAGGAAATTCATTTTGTACTTCTAGAAAGCACTGTATAGAATGAAGTTTTGACTTTTTATTCAGGTTAATTTGTTAAATATTAGTGATAATAACCTTAGCTATTGCTCACTTCCCCAAGTACTATTTTTTAAAAGTTTACTGTTTAAAAAAGATGAGTGTTTTTGTATCATAGTATGGTTGGCAGGGGTGGAGGTGGTATAATGATGTTTGTCACTATAAAGTATTTTATAGTATACCACACATCTCTCCCCTTTACAGATGTGGACACTGAGCCTCAGAAAGATTAGAACAATATGATTAAAATCAATTAGTTCTTAATTGACAAAATTGGGTCTTGAACAGCCCAGTTCATTTGGTTGGTTTTTTTCCAAGCTCCTTTTAACCAAGTTAGGAAAAGAGAGTATCGAGTTTCGAGTCTTAAATTCACTCTTTACTCACTGTCACAATAGAAGGATCTTGACCTGTCTTCTCTACTTACCTATCTTGGTTAGAAATAGTAAGATTTGCCCATATTTATATTCTATAATTACAAGGAACAAAAAAAGCAAATAGTGGCAGACACCATTCATATAAAAATGGATTGGGTCGATCTCATTTTAGATTTTTCTGATTTTAAGGAAATCTAGGTTTTCCTAAAGATGAGAACCACCTCTGCACACTGTTATTTTCAGCTCTTAGATTATACACCATTCCTATTGGTTTATAGGTTGACGCTCCAAAGACAAATACCATATGATCTCACCTTTAACAGGAAGCTAATCAACAAAACAAACAAACAAGCATAATATAACCAAAGACACTGAAATTGGGAACAGGCTGAAAGTCACCAGAGGGGAGAGGGGAGGGAATTTCAGTGGAAAAGGGGAAGGGTTTACAGGAACAAGTATAAAGGATACATGGACAAAAACTGTGGTGGGTGGAAATGGGAGGGAGGTGGGGAGGGCTGGGGTGGTGGGCTGGGGTGGGAGTAAAAGACAGAAAACTGTACAAGATCAACAATTAAAATAAAAAATTAAAAAAAAAAAAGATCATGCCAGTAGAAATTCCAGTCCACATTTGGAATGATCTGCTTAAAGGGACAGATACCACTTTGGTTTTACACTTAAAAATAAATGGGATTTAATTAAAATTAAAAAAAAAAAAAAAAAACATACACCATTCCATTTCTTATTTCTTTCTTTTTTTTTTTTTTTTAGGTTTTGGCTCATCTTTTGGACATGGTTTTCTATAGTGATGAAAAAGAACGAGTTATTCCTTTACTTGTAAATATTATGCATTATGTTGTGCCCTACCTCCGAAATCACAGGTACTATTATTATTTAAGTAGATTTCTTAGTTAATTCATAGCTTGTTCGAAGCAAATTATATTTCTTGATTGCCATTATTTGAATTACCACAAAATAACTTTTTTTTACCTCAAATTATAATGACCGAAAAAAATTCTTATGGTGTTTTCTGTTTCGTCATTGTTTTAGGTAACTGTGAACACTAATGAATAATTTAACATGATGATTAAAATTATAACATATAGGTTAAGGTGGTTTTCTTTCCTCCTAGTGCCCATAATGCCCCTAGTTATCGAGCCTGTGTCCAGCTGCTTAGCAGTCTTAGTGGGTATCAGTACACCCGGAGAGCCTGGAAAAAAGAAGCCTTTGACCTCTTTATGGATCCCAGTTTCTTTCAGATGGATGCCTCTTGTGTTAATCAGTAAGTATTGTCTTGCTTTTATTCAACGTCATAATACATCTCATAAAGTCTGTTGAAATTTCCTGCAAGGAAGAACACTTTTTAACAATAACAACAAGAAAATCTTAATTACATATGATAATCCTTACCTCTTTCAGTTGGAGAGCAATTCTGGACAACCTGATGACACATGATAAGACAACATTTAGAGATTTGATGAGTGAGTATGATGGGATGACAGCCTAAGCAGTGTTCTTCCTGTACATCATCCACCCTCGTTATTTACTTTGCTCTTTTTTAGAAACTACTGAATTACCTCTGTGTCAAGTTATACTTAGTACCCTAAAGGGATATAATGTTAAAACTTAAAGAGGACAACATAGTGATAAATAATAAGTAAAACTATTTGGCCATGTGTCTCTAAATTGTTCCCTCAGCTCACAGCATAGAACCTAGCACACAGTGAGCACTCACTATGAAAGCCCAGCACATGGGAAGGCAGGGAGAGGCAGGCGGTTGGTTGGAGCCCAGTCATGCTAAATCCTGGGGCTCTGTTCATTTCCTCTAAAGGAAGAAAGAGGAGCTAAAAAGGTCAGAATCACTCTTCACCCCCTTTCTACTCCACCTTGATTGGTTTTATATGTTAGGATTCCTTGTAATATTTCATCTGAAGAAAAAGCATTTTTTAAAAAACCATATTTTTAAAGTTTGGAAGTTACTAAAGTAATGACCTTAAATAGCAGTGAACTTGATTGAATCTGTATGAATCTAAGTTCTTTAACACAAGCTGCAGTTTTCTCCTCTGGAAAAGAAAGGAGCAGCATATTCTCTCTTCTCTTCACAGGACTGTTTTAAGGTTCAGATTCCTCCATTCAACAAATAATTTATTAAAAGACAAAAATGGGCCAGGCATTATGCTAACCTTAGTCAAACAAGATTTCAGAGAGAGAATAAGAAGTTGTGAAGGAAATAGGGCAGGGCAATACATTGTAAATAACAGCTAAAGGGCTCATGTTTGAGGTGAAACTAAAGTCAGCTTTGAGATGTCCTAGGGACAGAGTATTCTAGGCCACAGGGAACAAAAGTTACAAAGGTCTTGGGGTGGGAACAAGCTTGGTGAGTTCAAGGAAAAGCAAACAAACAAGACAAAGCAAGCAAGACAGCGTGGCTGCAGAAGAATTAGCAGGGGGTGAGTGGTAATACAAGCTAGGCCAGGCCAGAAATTATTTCTAAGGGTTTAACAGATGGCTTAAAATATTAAAGAGTTTATAAAATGTCACTGTTACTGATTTTACCTTCAGAAAGTTCTAAATGTTCTGTCTTTCCGCCTCACAGTTCCTACCCCTTGGTCTTCTGGTTTGTGTATGCTGGCTCCATCTCTGCTCCAGGGAGGAGCCTGAGTCCTCCACCCTAGGTTCCTTCCACTTGCGGATGTCATAGGGCAATAGCCATTTTTATTTTTATTTTTATTTTTTTTATTTTTTTATTTTTTATTTATTTTTTTTTTTTAGATTTATTTATTTATTTATTTATTTATCTTTAGAGGGGAAGGGTAGAAGAGAGGGAGAGGGAGAGAAATATCAATGTAGGGTTGCCTCTTGTATGTCCCCTGCCGGGAACTGGCCTGCAACCCAGGCATGTGCCCTGACTGGGAATCGAACCGTGATCCTCTGGTTCGCAGGCCCGCGCTCAATCCACTGAGCTACACCAGCCAGGGCGCAATAGCCATTTTTAAAAACAGACACATAATAGAATAATCTGGATGACTCTCACAACCTCTCTCACTTTTTTTTCAGCTCGGGTAGCTGTGGCTCAAAGCAGTTCACTTAATCTCTTTGCAAATCGAGATGTGGAGCTGGAGCAGAGAGCCATGCTTCTCAAAAGATTAGCATTTGCTATTTTTAGCAGTGAGATTGACCAGTACCAGAAATATCTTCCAGATATTCAAGGTAAATAGTGAAAAACTACTATCTTTACCTTCCAATCTGCAGGGGGTTTTGTTCCTTAGAAAATACTGAACCCTAAATTGTAAATTGGAATGAAATATGCCAAGTGAGGTAGATTACAAATGTAAAATTAGAAATTTGTTCTACTAAAACAATAAAAAATATCACTAGTGTGTAAAAGCAATCAAACACTGAATTTGTAGAACTTGCATAAATGTGGTCTTTTTTATTATTTGATTGAAATTTCCTAGGAATTGATGTTTGAAGCTGAGGTATAAGACTATAAAACATGCAGTAGGCAGGCATATTAGACTTGTTTTTATTGTGGGTAAGGGGTCACATACCGTTAAGGAGAGGACTGAAGTATAGGCAGAGCCAGGAAATATTAGCCAGAGGTAACATTTTGAGGTCTGTGGTCTAGGGCCAGAGTAGGGAGTGAATAAGGTGTTGATGAACTTCATGAAGGAGATAGAGCACTTCCCGTGCACGGGGAGGAGCTTGACCTGGCAGGACTGTTTCCTGCTCTGGCCACAGCAGCTGCTGTGGGGATGAGGCTGCGATGACAGTTATCATCTTTTAGTGAGATTATCTCTCTCTCAGAAGATAAGTGACTCCTTCTTCCCTGGCCCCTTGTATCTAATGTCGTATATGCAGCGTGCACACTATTGTCCTGTAATCTCTAAAGCTGACGGGGTCGGTGCAGTCCCATGGACCCGACCAGTTTGTTTATCTCATTCATGGTAAGTACAAAGCTTAGAGTAAGCATTCTAAACATTAACTGTTTGACAGAATCTGTTGTATTTAGTGGGAAGAAAATGGCATTTGTATTTTATATGTCTTTTAAATCTGATTTTTCTAATAATTCATTTTAATTATAATTTACAAAAGTATCAATCTGCAGCAGATTGGATGTTTTTATAGAGAGTTGGTCCTTCACAGAAAGTTTGAGAAGTACTAGATTATGTAGAAAAGTTTTACATTAAAATGATTCTAATTAGTTACTGAAAATACACTGCATTTCTTTCAGAGAGATTGGTTGAGAGTCTTCGTTTGCCCCAGGTGCCAACTCTTCACTCTCAAGTGTTCCTGTTTTTCAGAGTGTTACTTTTAAGAATGTCTCCACAACACCTTACCTCGCTCTGGCCTACCATGATTACAGAACTCGTGAGTTAATTTTAATTGAACTGAACAAGTAACTGATAAAACAATGTGATTAGTGTCAACATGCGTACTCTGTAAAAACTAATCTTGGAGGAGAATTAAACTCTAAGTAAGCCCTTTCCTGACAATTTCAATAGTTGAAAATTGTAAAACAAGTTCGATTTTATCTCCGTACAGCTTAAACTTCCCAATATACAACATTAATATTAGCTTCTTGTGGATCTTCATCTGCTCTAGTTTAATTCAGTCTCTTCTATACCAATTGTTTGACTTTGTCATGGCTGCCAGGCCTGGTTCCCACCGGTAGCAGTACCTCTGCAGTGGTTACAGATGGGTTAACTGCGTTTTGTAAATGGACTGACCTCAGTAAGGTACATACTACGTGCAGCACTCGCCCTAGTTAAGCTTGCTTCAGAGAGACTCTTTTCATGAAGATTCTGTAAACTCCTAAACGCTAAACCTTCCCAAGCCTCCACACACATTCCCTTCCTCGCCCCACACCATGCCCCGTCACCCTCATCTGAGTTGGAGAAAGGGAGGTAAAGGGAAGGGAATGCACAGCTCTGACCACCCAGCATTTATAATTTCCCCACAAAGAAACTGGCTTCAATATCTTTCTTTTTTTAGTAACTGTCATTCTATTCCATATTCACCTGAAATAAAAGCATGCTTTTATCTCAATTCTGCCTAATTATTATTAGCAAAGTTCTGTGGTACATTTGTAGTTTTATTATCAGAAATTAAGTATAAAGATCCTGAAGTTATATCGTAAGATTTCTTTTCAGATTAATGAAAATATAGCCTAAAGATAACTTGAAAAAATAATTAAATACCCAGTTTGAAAAAAAAAAACATTTAACATTTATTCCTCGGTTTTCAGGTACAGGTATTTTTACTGATGGAGCAGGAACTCACTGCTGATGAAGATATTTCACGGTAATATGTAATTCATTTCAATGTAGTCTTTGTCAATGTTTATAGTACCCTAAAATTATCCAAAGTGTTACAATCAGGAGAGTACATATATTGTTTTTTCTAAAAACTTTATATAAGTAGGTTACTAGCCCTGGCCCTGTGGCTCGGTTGGTTGGAGCATCGTCCCGGTGGGCCAGGTTGTCGTTTCGGGCCCGTCTGGGCCGCATGCAGGAGTCAGCCGGTGCACGCACAGATGGGTGGGGCTGCAAGCTCCAGGTTTCTCTCTTTGCCCGCCCCCTCTCCTATATAAAATCAATTTTTTAAAAGTAGGTTTACAGTTGTGAGTATGCAAATGTTTATTCTTATATTATTTTTATTGTATTATTTTTCATATGTACAACTGTAAACCTGTTGTATTTTGCTCCACCTTGTATTTAGTCTGTTGCTATCTACTTAATCATATTGGGATATATTTTTACATATTTTGTACACATTTTAGACTGGATTAAACTATCAGTATTTGTGACCTTTGACCTCACAATTTTTTTTAAAGCAATATAATACTATTCCAGCTACGTGAGCCATTTCGGTTTTGGTAGGTCAGACCTTGACCGTAAAATAAGCAGCACAGCTGACTATGGTAGGTGACCTGTCACTAAGTTGCCCATGTGTCCAGATTTTCCAGAATGATCTCAATTTAATGTATTATGACTTTATTTTTCTTAATAGAGGTAGTTTACTGCATGACTAAATAGAACTTATTTTTATTTACATAAGACAGCTATTAACAACCATACCTAAAACAAAAGCAAACAACTAGAACAGGAGCAGAAACACAGAAATGGAGATCATATGGAGGGTTAGCAACAGGGGAGTGGGAGGAGGAAAGAGGGGGAAAAGGTACAGAGAATAAGAAGCATAGATGGTAGGTAGAAAATAGACAGGGGGAGGGTATGAATAGTGTGGGAAATGTAGAAGCTAAAGAACTTATGATACATGGACATGAAGTAAAGGGGTGGGGAATGTGGGTGGGAGAGGGTGTGCAGGGTGGAGGGGAATGATGGGGGAGAAATGGGACAACTGTAATAGCATAATAAAATATATTTAAAAAAAAAAAGAATTTTTGGAGAAGCACTTTTCTGGCTCCTTCTTGAATCTGTGGTTTGGCCTCCTCGCCTCTACCCCAGCCTCTCCACCATGTCCGTAAGGATGACCAAGAGGTCCTTCAAGGTGTCCACCTCTGGCCCTAGGGCCTTCAGCAGCCACTTGTTCTTGAGTGGGCCCATCAGCTCCTCAGCCTTTTCCCAGGTGAGCAGCAGCTCCTGGCTGGGCCTGGGCACCAGCATGAATCTGGCCAGGGGTTTTGGTGGAGCTGGGAGCATGGGGACCATCAAAGCCATCCATGTGAACCAGGGCCTGCTGAGCCCTGTGAAGTGAGAGGTGGGCCCCAACATCCAGGCCATGCACACAACCAGGAGGAGCCAATCAAGAGCCTCAACAAGAAGTTTGCTTCCTTCCTCAATAAGGTGCAGAGCCTGGAGCAACAGAATAAGATTCTGGAGACCAAGTGGAGTCCCCTGCAGCAGCAGAAGGTGACTTGCAGAACATGTACAACATGTTCAAGGCCTACATCAACCACCTTCGGCAGCAACTGGACACGCTGGCCCAGGAGAAACTGGGACTGGAGGCGGAGTTTGGCCACATGCAGGGGCTGGTGGAGGACTTGAAGAATAAGTACAAGGATGAGATCAACAAGCACACAGAGATGGAGAATGAATTTGTCCTCATCAAGAAGGATGTGGATGAAGCTTACGTGAACAAGGTAGAGCTGGAGTCCTGCCTGGAAGAGCTGACCAATGAAATCAACTTCCACAGGCAGCTGTATGATGAGGAGATTCGTGAACTGCAGGCCCAGATCTCCCACATGTCTGTGGTGCTGTCCATGGACAACAGCCGCTCCCTGGACCTGGACAACATCGTCGCTGAGGTCAAGGCCCAGCATGAGATCACCAACTGCAGCCAGGCTGAGGCTGAGGCCATCTACAAGTTCAAGTATGAGGAGCTGCAGCCACTGGCTGGGGAGCACAGGGATGACATGTTGCATGAAGACGGAGATTTCTGAGACTAACCGGAACATCAGCAGAATCCAGGCTGAGATGGATGGCCTCAAAAGCCAGAGGGCTTCCCTGGAGGCCGCCATCAAGGATACCGAGCAGCGTGGCAAGCTGGCCATCAAGTATGCACAGGCCAAGCTCAGAGCTGGAAGCTGCTCTGAGGGCCACCAAATAGGACATGGCATAGTAGCATGAGTATCAGGAGCTCATGAATGCCAAGCTGGCCCTGGATGTGGAGATCGCCACCTACCACAAGCTGCTGGCAGGTGAGGAGTGCCAGCTGGAGTCTGGGAGGCAGAACCTGAGTACCCACACCAAGACCATCAGTGGCTACTCAGGTGGGCTGAGTCTGGCTTACAGGAACCTCAACTACAACCTGGGCTTCCAGGCCATCCTGGACTCTGGCCAGAGCTCTGGCTCCTTCAGCCCTACCAGCACCAGCTCCTCCAAGACGGTGGTTGTGAAGAAGATTGAGACCCGCGATGGGAAGCTCTTGTCTGAGTCATCTGATGGTCCTGTCCAAGTGAATGGCTACTGTGGTCCCTCCTGTTCTCCAAGCCTATGGGAAAGGAGCTCTGTAGGGGAGTGGAAGGCACAGGAGACGCACCTGAGGCGCAGCCCCAGGCCTCAGCTCACCTTTGGGGTGGGGGCATTTACTGCCTGGGGCACTGCCTCTTACCCATGCCCCCAACTAAAAGCCAAATCAAGTGTTTTTTTCTCCCAAAATAAAGCCTCAGCTGGCTCTGTCCCCGCACCCCCCCCCAAAAAGGAAGAATTGTTGTACAAGTAAGTTTACAAATTGCAAAGTTCCTTTAAGATCATTATGAATAGTTTATCCTTTTACAGTGCTAGGTTTATGAGACAGTTCCTGGTACTAGTAACTGTGTTGTTATTCTAGAACCCTGGCCCCTCACCCCCTTGGAGAATGACACTGAGGAGTAGAAAGTCCTCTTGGTTCACACCTTGTATTTTTCTATTTCTTGGGTGTAACACAAGTTATTCTGTACTATCTTTAATACAATTTAAAGAACAAGAGATAATTTTTTGTTTGAGAACAGCTAAATCTATGGTCATAACCTTGCTTAGTCATTACACTTTCCAGAATGATTATGAAAAATATTAGTTGGCACTTTGAGAATTTCCAGGAATTGCTTGTTAGTAACCAGGTGCAGCTCCTGACAACACAGTCTCCTGCTTACAGGACTTCGGGCCCATCTGTGGCTGGGCTGGAGACGACCTACACAGGAGGCAATGGCTTTTCTACTTCATATAACAGCCAACGATGGTTAAACCTCTATCTCTCTGCTTGCAAATTTTTGGATTTGGCCCTGGCATTGCCCTCTGAAAATCTTCCTCAGTTTCAGATGTAAGTAAAAGGATGTTAAATGGATATTTTTGAGAACGCATTTGCTTTGGTCACTGATATCTAAGACTAATTTTAAAATATTTGTGTAAATTGAAGTACTATTTTTATTAAAGTGTAATTCTGTTGAGTGATGGTAGGACAGTTACTGGAAGGAAATAGTTTCTATGGATGTATGAAAATTAACAGACCATTCAACAAATTGAGTACCACTGGATGTAAGGCACAGGGGTACATGATTCACCAGCTTTAAGTCTAGTGTAAGACGTAGTTAAACACATGATTTGATAGCAGATATGGTCCAAGATGCTGTGAAGCCACACAGCAGTGGCCCCCGCCTAGTTTTGAGGGTCAGAGCGAGCCATGAGGGAGTTGTATACTGAGGTGTGAAAGGTGAGGGTTGGGGGAGGTCCATGTGTGAAGACGTAGGGGTGGAGTAGACGTGCTGTGTTGGAAATACTGGAAGATTAGTATTGCTGGAGCAGAATGTTGAAAGAGGGTGAATGGGACTGAGTTATGAATTATATAGCCTGGTAAGCTCTATTAGAGAATTTGGACTTTAACCTAAGGACAGTGGAAAGCCTCTGAAGCATATTGAGGAATAAAGTGCTGTGATCAGCTGAGGCTTGCATTTTAGAAATTTTGCTTTGGCTGTAGTTTGAAGAAAGGACTGGAGATGGGCAAGAGTGAGTCAAGAAGGCTGTTTTATAGTGAACTGAACTAGAGATGGCAGAGGGGAAGAGGGAGAAAATTAATGTAAGTAAATTTTCTCGATGCCTTGTTCATAAGTGCTCAAAAATATTTAATTACGGTTTTTCAGATTTAAATTTTTAAATAATAGGCAAACTATATTAGAGTTTCATCAAAATAGAGCTAAGATAATTAGAAAATTTGCCCACATGATCAAATATGTACTTTTATGTTACATTGTGTAATGGTATTCTTCTGGAATAAAATAAGATAAAGGTTATCAGGATCTTTCTGTATTTGAACATGCTACACTCTCGAAAAATTGCTATTTCACAAGCTTACTTTTCATTAAATGTACTGGTAAGAACTGTAAGTTATTTTTAGATTAATTCCAGTTTCTTTTTCTTTGTTTTTCTGCATTTGAAAATCATATACATCTATTTCTTGACAAATTTTAGTAGTTGGGTATCTGTTAAACTGATGTTACTCCTTAGGAAATTCAGAAAAGGATAATAAGCAGGACTATAGGAAAGCAGCCAGAATTAGGATGTTTATCTTCAGGGCTTGAGGAAAGAACAACATTAAGTAGTATGCTTACGGTCTTGACTTTTTAGCTTCCACAAGGAGAACCAAAATGAGTTTGTCCTCTTTACTTATTAAGATAGAGTTACTGGAAAGGGATGAAATATGCTGTAATAGTAACTACATTTTTTTTTAAAGTTCTGTGTCTTTTTTTAAAGTCTATAAAGCAGTATAGCATGGGGAATTTAATCTTGCAAGTAATATCTTTCTAAGCATGACTATTTCAGAAGTTCAAAATAGTTGACAATTTATATACAAAATTAAAAGTCTGGTGTGACTAAGATACCATGTTTAAAAGGCAGCAATGAGTTGGGAAGAGCTATGACAAAAATCTAATTTGTTTAATATAATAACCCAATAGAAAAATGGGCCACTGAGAAAGAGAGCTCATAGTTCATAAAAAAGTGATGGCTTCTCAGCATAGGCAGGTGCTCTGACATACTCAGAAGAGAAATTCCTATTAAAATTATAAATTGCTATCAGAAATGGTAAAGATGTAAAAGTGTATTTCTTTCCTTTTACCCTAACAACAGAAGCATTCTTAGTCTTGTGGAAGTATACACTGATATTGTCCAATTGCTCTCTGAAGAGGTTGTACTTCTGAAAATTCAAAATACACGTTCTCATTAAGCCAGTAATTCTGCTGCACCCAAAAGTTTATCTGGCCACCGCGTTCTCAGATGTGTGCAAAATCAATGTTACGTGAGGGTGTCCGTTATGACACTTTCTGTACAAGCAAGAAATTGGACAGTCAGGAAACTGGTTAAATCAGCACCTTCAAACACTGGGGCCCTGTGCAGCTATTAAAAAGGATGGAATTTTATATGATATTATTTCCAAGATACGTAATTAAAGAAGCAATCACATTTTGTTTAAAGAGGAGGGCTGCATGAACACGTGTTCTCTTCGGCATAAACTCAGGATGGACAGGAGACTGGTGCTGCTGATTCCTCTGGTGGGAGGGAGGGTACCTTCTTTGGTACACCCTTTCCTACTATTCAGCTTTTTTCCATATCAGTATATTATTTATAAAAGGCAAAAATAAAAAATACATGAGGTATGAAATAAGTCCTACTTAAACTTTCCTTAAATTATTTGTTCTTTGCCCCCTTACTATGCAGTTAGGGAACATTTGGGCAAGTATATGGTGGAAATTTTGCCTATTAATGATGGAAATATTTGTTGAGGACTTGCTTTGTGCTCATGAAAAAAATAGTGGTGAGCACTTCACAAGTTCATGTATTCATGTACTTGTTACAATTCTGTGAGACAGTTAACAGTATCTGTATTTACGGAGAAAGGATCAAGTTAAGAAAAACACTAGAAGTGACACAGCTATTGAATCTTCCTACTGTATTTATGTGACCTTGCCTTACATGGCGCAAAGTCTGTTCCTAATGTTGATAGATATCATTCTTCTATACATAGGTACCGATGGGCCTTTATTCCAGAAGCCTCAGATGACTCCGGTTTGGAAGTCAGAAGACAAGGCATACATCAACGGGAATTTAAACCTTATGTAGTACGACTAGCAAAACTTCTTCGAAAAAGGGCAAAGGTATCGATCACATTCTTTCCTTTTTGTCTTTAAGAAGATAACATTTGTAAAAGATATTTATATTGTGTTATATACTTTGTATTTTTCAGTATGTATCGTAATTAGAGATCTTTGCCCAAGAAAATAGTCAAGTTGACCCTTGAACAACATGGGGGTTAGGGGCACCTACCAGCCACACAGTTGTATACATTTTGATTCCCCAAACCTTAACTACTAATAGCCTACTAATGACCCTACCAATAACAGTTAATTAACACATATTTTGTATGATACATGTATTATATACTGTATTCTTACAATAAAGTAAGCTAGCAAAAAGAAAATGTTAAAATTTGAAGTAAAAAAGGGTTACAGGATTTACTGAAAAAAAAAAAAAAAATGTGTGTAAGTGGACCTATGCAGTTCAAAACTGTGTTGTTCAAGGGTCAATTGTAATGAACTTAGCATGCTCATCAGTGGGCCTTTTGTAGAAGTCTTGCCCTTCGCATTCCAAAATTTAAAAAATAAATTGTACAATTTGGGGATAATCTGAGTTGTCTTTTGAGTCCTAGTTTTCAGAATGTGCTTTGAGTGCTCAGAAATTTTCCAGTTTTCTGGGGTCCCCTATTCAGGCAGCAGCTCCTAACTGCATTCCACAAACTGTAGAAAATGGAATGGAGGAAAGTGATTAAAAAGTACTTTACGGATATAGGGAACTTGATTTATAATCAAGTTATTTCTTTAGGAACCAAGTGAAAGGACAAAAACGAAGATGAAAGTTGGGTAGAGTTTAGGATAGGACTTAAGTACTTTCATTTTGATATCACAGGGTTTGAAAAAAATATTCATGATAGCAAATCCAGAAACAAGGGAATTATGTATGACCCCAAGCACATGTACACTGTCATCCCTGCATCTCATTAGTAATGAGCATTTTTTGTGATTCCTCCCTTATCTAAGGAATAAACATGACAGTCTTTTGTCTAAAACTTACTCCACAGAATAAGAAAACAGTTTTAATTGAAAGGTATTTCCCCAAAACACTTTAAACAAGGTCTTCATGGCCAAGCATACTTTTCATGAACAAAGGCTATGAGTTCTCCTCTTTCCTTCCACAGGACAAGGAGGAGGACTTTAAGACAGTGATTTTGGAGGGATTGGAGATGACCAAGCATCAGGTGAGGGTGGCTTTTTGATGCTTGTGATATGGCAGCAAAAGTTGCCACATCGGGACCAAATATTGACACACAAACGCAGGTCTGAATTTCAACAAGTATGAGAGAGGTAAAGAGGAAGGAAGTCTTTCTTTAAGTATAGATTGTTGAAGTGAAAGAAGAAATCGTTTGTGTGGAAACATGCTTGACTTTTTATTTCTTATTGAGGGAAGTGGTTCTGATTAAGAAAAGCAGAACATTAAAAGAAGTCATTCTTCTTGGTCAAGAGCTCAGTAAAAATCCCTCTCTTAAAGGTACATTCTGGACAAGAACATAAACCTTAATTCTCTTACATTGGAAAATAGTTATGCAGAGGGTTCAATGTATTACTCATTTTACTGCAGGATAATGTTGTATGCCTTTTAGTTACCACTGAATTGCAG
Organism: Glossophaga mutica; assembly: GCA_039655065.1. Classification (NCBI taxonomy): domain Eukaryota; kingdom Metazoa; phylum Chordata; class Mammalia; order Chiroptera; family Phyllostomidae; genus Glossophaga; species Glossophaga mutica. The sequence goes on from CM077306.1 coordinate 149,753,486, forward strand.
TTTGATTTAGGGAACTAAAGATGGTACAGTCAGCCAATTAATGGTCGTCGGTGATGTGAAAGTCAGTCCCAAGACTGTCATTAGAGCAAGTGTCACAGCTGAGAGAAAGGAAGACGGTTCTCTGTGTCCTATAATGAAGAGCAGAGGTTAAGTAACTGCTAACATAATAACTAAGAGATGGCTGGGGGTTTTGGCCATACCGAATTAGATGATCTTTTCTTCTTTACTCCCTAGTCTTCTGTTTTAACTTCAATTTATTTTCCCTTCTCAGGATTTTATTTTTGAATAAGCAAACAAATCTTTGAGCACACAAAAGAAAATAAGCTGGATTCTGCATCTCCTTTCTCAACTAGGAAACTAGTGATATTAAGATATTAGGTAAATGACAAAAGTGTCTTGGCAACATCTGATCTTGGAACGCAAACTCCATTTATAACCAATATGACAGATTGTAATTATGCTTCCTAAGTTCCACTTGGTTTCTTTTCCTTTTTTATTCAGTTTTTTTGTTTTATCTCTACTCTTGTGTTTTCATATCTGAGTCTGCTCAAGTTCAAACATCTTTTAGTTTTTTAAATATATTTTATTGATTATGCTATTAGTTGTCCCAATTTTCTCCCTTTGTCCCTCTCTACTCAGTACCCCCATTCCCTCCAGCAAACCTCCCCTTAGCTCATGTCCGTGAGTCATGCATGTAAGTTCTTTGGTTTCTCCATTTCCTATACTATTCTTTTTTTTTAAATATATTTTATTGATTATGCTATTACAGTTGTCCCATTTCTCCCCCATCATCCCCCCCACCCTGCACACCCTCTCCCACCCACATTCCCCCCTTTAGTTCATGTCCATGTGTCATAAGTTCTTTAGCTTCTACATTTCCCATACTATTCTTGTCCTCCCCCTGTCTATTTTCTACCTACCATCTATGCTACTTATTCTCTGTACCTTTTCCCCCCTCTCCTCCTCCCACGCCCCTGTTGCTAACCCTCCATATGATCTCCATTTCTGTGGTTCTGTTCCTGTTCTAGCTGTTTGCTTAGTTTGCTTTTGTTTTAGGTGTGGTTCTTAATAGCTGTGAGTTTGCTGTCTTTTCACTGCCATATTTTTTATCTTCTTTTTCTTAGGTAAGTCCCTTTAACATTTCGTATAATAAGGGCTTGGTGATGATGAACTCCTTGAACTTGACCTTATCTGAGAAGCGCTTTATCTGTCCTTCCATTCTAAATGACAGCTTTGCTGGATAGAGCAATTTTGGATGTAGGTCCCTGCTTTTCAAGATTTCAAATATTTCTTTCCAGCCCCTTCTTGCCTGTAAGGTCTCTTTGGAGAAATCAGCTGACAGTCTGATGGGAACTCCTTTGTAGGTGACTGTCCCCTTATCCCTTGCTGCTTCTAGAATTCTCTGCTTCATTTTAATCTTGGCTAATGTAATTATGATGTGCCTTGGTGTGTTCCTCCTTGGGTCCAACTTCTTTGGGACTCTCTGAGCTTCCTGGACGTCCTGGTAGTCTATTTTCTTTGCCATATTGGGGAAGTTCTCCTTTATTATTTGTTCAAATAAGTTTTCTACTTGTTGCTCTTCTTCTTCCCCTTCTGGGACCCCTATAATTCGGATGTTGGGACGTTTAACGATGTCCCGGAGGTTCCTAAGCCTCTCCTCATTTTTTTGAATTCTTGTTTCTTCCTAGTTTTCTGTTTGATTGTTAGTTTCTTCCTTCTGGTCCACTCCATTGATTTGAGTCCCAGTTTTCCTTCCATCTCTATCGGTTCCCCATGCGTCTTCCTTCATTTCAGGTATTGTAGCCTGCATTTTCTTATCTAATTTGTGAGCAAAATCAACCAATTCTGTGAGCATTTTGATGACCAGTGCTTTGAACTGTGCATCTGATAGGTTGGGTATCTCTTCACAGCTTAGAGGAATTGACTCTGGGGTTTTCATTTTTTTCTCCGGTTTGAGCCATTTTTGGTAGGGTTTTGTTGTTTTGTTTTGTTTTGGTTTTAGTCTGGTCTCGGCTATTACATATGAGGGGTGGAGCCTTAGGTGTTCCTCAGGGCGGGGCAGCCCAGTCGCTGGGTTGTGACGCTGTATATGGGGGTGGGGTCTGAGAGGGAACAATGGCGCCTGCTCCGCTCTCTCCTGGATTCAGTCCCTTCTGCCACTTCCCCTCTGCCTGGACCGTCTGGACGCGCGAATGTGGGACCACCTGGTCAGCCAGCCGCCTTGTGTGGCCTCACTGGGTCTGCACAGTTGCCCCACTGTGCCCGGGGTCCACCAGCTGCCGCCTGTGGGCCCGAGGACCACTAGCCACCGCCTGTGCACCTGGGAACTGCCAGCCGCTGCTGCTTGCGTTCCTGGGTCCACACCTCCACTTTTTCCTACCGCGACTCCACCCCTCTTACCGGTCTGGATGAATGGTTGTTGGACTTCCGTACAGTTCAATTTTCTATAAGTTCTGGTTGTTTTCTTGTTTCTAAATATTTGTTGTCCTTAATTTTGGTTGTGAGAGGAGGCACAGTGTGTCCGCCTACGCCTCCATCTTGGCCGGAAGTCCCATTTCCTATGCTATTCTTAACGTCCCCCTACTTTGCACCTACCAATTTATACTTCTTAATCCCTGCACCTTTTTCCTCGATTCTCTTCCTTCCCCCTCCCAGATGATAACCCTCCAAATGATCTCTAATTCTGTGATTCTGTTCCTGTTCTGCTTATTTTTTAGATTCAGTGCCTGATAGTTGTGAACTTGTGCCATTTTAATGTTCAGTTTTGATCTTTTTTCTTATACAGGGTTCAGCACAAATAATACCCCTTTTTATTACAAAATCTTGAGAATGTAATCTTATATCACACTCAGGCACACCATATATGACATTTTAGGTGAAATGTTCACATTAAAACTATAAATTACAACCCCCATATTATTACCTTACTAACCACACTCAAACAGGCGTTACTCTGCCAGACACTATATAATTCCTTATAGTATTTCATATAAATAAGCGCTTGGTGATGATGAACTCCTTTAGTTTTTACCTTGTGTGGGAAACACTTATCTGCCCTTCAATTCTAAATGATAGATTTGCTAGCTAGAGTAATCCAGGTTGTAGGTCCTTGCTTTTCATCACTTTGAATACTTCTTGCCAGCCCTTCTAGCCTGCAAGGTTTCTTTTGAGAAGTCAGCTGACAGTCTGATGGGAACTCCTTTGTAAGTAACTCTCTGCTTTTCTCTTGTTGCTTTTAAGATTCTCTTTATCTTTTAAATTTAGCATTTTAATTACAATGTATCTTAGTGTGGTACTCTTTGGATCCAACCTGTTTGGGACTATGTGCTTCCTGGATTTGTATGTCTGTTTCCTCCACCAAATTAGGGAAGATTGCTTTCATTATTTTTTCAACTAATTTTCCAATTTCTTGCTCTTCTACTTCTCCTTCTGACACCCCTGATTCAGATACCGGTATGTTTGGAGATGTCCCAGCAGCTCCTTATTCTGTCCTCATTTTTTTTTAATTCTTTTTTTCCTCTTGCTGTACTGATTGAATGTTTTCCTTATGTTCCAAATCGTTCATTCTCAACTTCATCCTCTCCACTGTTGGTTCCATGTAGATGTTTCTTTAACTCCCTTAATGCAACCTTCATTTCTGCCTGTGTCTTTTTTATCACTGGGTACTGCCCAGTGATTTCTTTCAGCATCCCAATAACTAGTGTTTTGAACTCTGCATCTGATAGGTTATCTCATTTAGCACTTTTTCTGGGATTTTGTTCTGTTCTTTCATTTGGGCCATATTTCTTTGTCTCCTCCATTTGGCAGCCTCCCTGGGTTTGTTTCTGTGCATGAGGTAGAGCTGTTTGACTCCATCTCAGTAGCTTGGCCTCTTGTAGGAAAGGCACCCATTTGGATGAATGTGGATTCTTCAAATCCTTGGTTGTCAGACTTCCATACAGCTGGATTTTCTGACAAATCTGGGTGATATTTGTTTTTTGAGAGTTATAATTTTTGCTGTAGTTGTGTGAGGAGGTGAAGGGTATTTATTGCCTATGCCGCCATCTTAACCAGAAGTCATCTTTGGTTCTTATACATTTTTCCAGATAGACTGATGTCTAACAACTGTTTATTTAGTTGACAGGATTTCCACATACATTCTCATTTGACTTTACTGCTGCAAGGTAGATTTCCCCATTTTATAAGTGAGGAACCTTTCTGTATCTTGCCCTAGAATACTCCATAGTAAATAAATGGCAGAGCCAGGACACTAACCCAGTTACTCCATTTCAGCTTTCCTCCCCACATTGTGTATCACAACACAGAAACAGATAGCATCTCCTTTCCTTTCTCTTTGCTGACAATAATTATTCCGTTTGGGCCCTCCTACAATGTGTGGCAAGTTTAAGCCCTTTGGTTAAACGGAATTAATTGATTTACTAATGATGAAATGTGTAACACTTTGTCTCTTCCAGGCTTCCTCGGTAGTCATTTTGTGACCCAGTCCTTGGTTACATTAGTGGGAGTCCAGAAATCTGGGAGCTTTTTGAGTATATGCAAAGCACAAAACAAGCTTGTAATATTTGACTCTCCTTATACTAAGTATTAGACCCCTCCATATTCACTTAATAACTGGTACCAGAAGGCCTCAGAAGCAAGAATTGTTTAGAATGAAGATGCAGTGTCATTATTTGTATTTAACTGATTGCTGATGTTTATACCCTTTGAAGCGTTCTCATGTACTACATCACAGGTGGCAAACACAAGGCCTGCAGGCTGAATCCAGCCCAGCACCTTGTTTCTATCTGGCAGCAGTGCCCAGCTCTCGCTTAACTGCTAAGGAGTAGTTACATTTATATAGTCTTAAAATTACCTTCGGCCCTTTGAAGGCAACCACGAGGCTGATGTGGCCCCAGGTGAAAATGAGTTTGACACCCCTGTACTACATCATCTGTTAATTCCCGTTTTGTTTTCTGCAGAAAAATCCAGAGGAAGACAACTCAGGGAGAACGTTGGGTTGGGAGCCAGGGCACTTGCTGCTCACCATCTGCACCGTGCGCAGTATTGAGCAGCTGCTGCCGTTCTTCAACGTGCTCAGCCAAGTCTTCAACAGCAAGGTTACCAGCCGATGTGCAGGACACTCAGGGAGCCCCATCCTCTACTCAAACACCTTCCCTAACAAGGACATGAAACTGGAAAATCACAAACCATTTTCCAGCAAAGCCAGGCAAAAAATAGAAGAGATGGTAGAAAAAGATTTTCTGGAAGGGGTGATAAAAACTTGAGTACCACAAGTGGTTCCATTTAGTGTAAATGTAAATGTAAATGTAATCGTTTAAAACAAACATTACTCTGAGTTGTATAGTTTTTTTTTTTTGTATGTAACAAAACATATTTCAGGTTGTATTTAATTTAAATATTTGTAAATAAGAGCAAATGTCTGAGTGTGGCCTGAATCACGTTCAAATATTGTTGGCTCATATTGATTATGGTGCCTAAGAGAGATCTATATATACATATATAGTCCATTGTTTTATTGTCCTCAGTTGTCCTAAACCTGCAAAATACACACTGCACATTTTTTTCTATTGGTTTCAAGCTTCACTTAATTTAGTTCGGTTGGGGAGTTTCTTGTTATTAACCACATTTTAGTGTCAGAATGGTGTCACTTCTCTGTCAGAAGACTGGTAATGTATCACAATTAGTTTCTGCCCACATACCTTCACTAAGAGGAGTAAAGAATAACTGAAGCCTGGGACCTGCATCCTTGTAAGTGTAGCAGGAGCATCTCCACCTCAGGACAGAGATGTGCAGCCTCCACAGTCACACCTGAGTTCCTGGGGATGGTAATTTCAGAGGTAGGTCACTTAAGAATCATTCTGAAGACACTGCTGTGGAAAAATCAGTTGTATAAAGTCTTTTACACTCTCTCTCCACCCGTATCAACAATGAAGACTGCAAAACAACATCCTGGTTAGGTAATGGCAATAGAAAGGACATCCCCCAAGGTGTTGGTAATAAATAAGATTTAATTTTCCGGCAGCCCTCACGAATTTTTCCCAGCATATATTATAATCATACATGTAAGTGCCAATATTTTACATTAGTGAGACAGAAACTAGAGGTAAGTTTCATTTTTTAAAAAAATGAATTTAACAAGCATAAGGCTTAGCCATTTCTAAAGAATTATTCTGGTAGTGTTTAAGAAAAATAATCAGATCTAGAAATAATCCAGTAAGGTGCAGTAAACATTATAAATGTGTCTGAACCTGTCACAATGGCAGTACTATTATTATGTAAAAACTTTTTAAAAATCCAGTTTCTTAAGATATAAAAATTGTCTTCAGAAACCTGGTTGGGGACGTTCTCCCACTCCTCCAGCCAGCTGAAATACTGCCAGGCTCACTTCATGGGCAAGGCTATCCGCGCTTTCCTGAAAATCACATGAAAATTGATTAGATGGCGGGGACAGCATCTACCATGTTACCTGCACCTTTGAGGGAAGGGCAGGGAGCCTCCTGATTGTTTCACTAACATATCAAGATGAAAATGTTTCTTTTTTCATCTTTCAGTAGCAAATTCCAAGACCCTTAAGTAAATGGAAAACAAGCCAAAGTCTTCCAAATAAGGTAAGTTCTTAATCAAATAATAAAATTATTTCAAAACTGAATAAATGTAATGAAACCTAGTCCTTGAAGGCAACAAGGCCACAATTATCTAAAAGTAAGTTACTCTTAAGGCCCTGGATGTCCATTCTTCACCCACCATATCGTGAATAAATACAGGGTCCAGTGGAAGTAAGGCTTTCTTAAGTGTCGTTGGTAGGGTATGTGAATATCTCTCATGAGAGACAGCAATTTGAACAATTCACCTAAAACGTCATATGGTGTGCCTGAGTGTGATATTATGTTACAGAATCACATGCTTATGATTCTGCAATAAAAGAGTTTATAATAAAAAAGGGGTGTTATTTGTGCCAGACTGTGTATATTTACTATATTCTGGGATGGCCTAAGGCTTCTGCAAAAAAACTGCCAGCTACTGTATAAATTAATTGGAAATGTCTCCTTCTGAGTCCCTATTCAATCTACTCTACTTTCCCTCTGCTGTGCATTTTTATCAAGGATTTATTGTGATGGAAAAGACTATTGAGAGGGCAAATTGTAAATCTCTAGACCACACAGTCTTCCCCTATCACAAAAATAGCAGTAACACAGAGCAAGACTGTCATTTAACAGAAATATTTTGAAAAGCAAATTAAGAGTCTGGAGACAAAGATGAATTTCAGGCAGCATGGATGATGATACCATTTGATTTAGAAATGAACCTCCAACTTGGTGGTTTTTATAAAGCAAAGGGGTTATGTTTTTATGAGAAAAAACTGGATAATCTATTTCAGTCTATATAAGTTTAATGAGTCAGACTAAGTACCTACTACTCATTCCACAATTAGAATTATGACACTTTCAGGAAGTGTAGAGTAAATCAAAAGAAAATTATTTAGGGAAATAAACTAAGTGGGTATAATTTTGTTCAACTATAGAAAACTACTGACAAAAATAATTTTGTAGTCTTAAAAATGAACCTAAAAGGCTCCATAAACAAGTATGAAAGACATTAAATCCTTACTTATCATGTGAGATTTCAGCACTATTAAAATAGTTTTCATCTATCACCCCCACTCCCACTACCTATGTTATTATTAGACTCTCACTGCACATTTTTCTAGAACCGAACCAGCTTACTTGGGAGTCTGCTTCTGCATACACTCGGACTACATCTTCAGTACCAGAGGGCCGGACGAAAGCACGGGAAAGCTTGTACTTCTTCACCAGGTTGTTGACTGCCTCCTGTAGTCCTGGGGGTCTGACTGCTTGCCTTTCAGCATCCGTGGTGCTAATAACTTGCCTGTCTGCAACCTATGCCAAAGCATTTCATAGTTCTTATTATATTTCACTCCCTTTTAGAAGCTTAAGCTGTTCACCATAATTCTCACCAAAGGATTATGGCCATTTCATTTTAACAGTGGAGCTACATTTCAGTTTATTGTATCACAAATACAACAAAGTATAGTTCCAGACTAAGTGTACCATGAAATTGCATTAAAGTTTTAAAATTCTATTAGTTATCATTTCTTAATGTTACTAAGTTCAAAATATTTATATAGTGTGTTTCTTCAGTCTATAAAGAATTACCTTTAGCAAAAAATATATATATATATTTCCACAGACTGTCTTACACTTACCACGAAAGTAATGGCCAGTAAATACTGTATGACTTAAGTCATTAATCAAATAACCTTAGGTTGCCACTTACCCTTTTTTAAAAAATTACTTATATATAAGAGGATCATGCTGAGAATCTTCTAAGTATGCCAAAAACTAATCTGAACAATCAGCAGCCCTTTCTGTGAACTCTGGATTTTATCTCTCTCACAAATCTGTTGTGACAATGTGTAAACTGGTATAAATCTATATAGAAATCAATTAGCCATTTATCTAAAATGCCTTCAAAAAACTTTCTCCCTTTGAATCCACAGGTTTCTACTCAGCATCTAGCCTCAGGAAGTAATCTGTGAACCAAGAATAAAAAAGAGGAAATATTTTCACTCAAAATGATAGGCTATCTAGGATTTGCTTCAAAATAATATGGGGATGTGGAGAATATTTAGGACAATAAATCTGTTGAATCTGGGTACGTAGGGGCTCATTATTTTGTTTTATTTGTATGTTTTAAGTTTTTCATAATAAAAATTTTAAAGTGACATGTGTCATTATTTATAAGTCTGGAAACCAAATACTTCTCAAACAATAGAATGGTTAAGAGCTCCTCTGTAATTTTTAAAGATAGAAGAAAATATAATTAGATAATATAAGGCATTACTTTCTATGTAATATGTACATATGGGATGAAATATGACACTTGGGAAATATTTTAATAAAGTGAGATTTGAAATAACAGTTCCTAACTTTTAGAAAAGTAATTTTAAGACCGTGGTCCCACCTTAACTTTGAGCTGCCTGTTGGGGAGATCCGTGTAGAGCGCGTCCCACTGCTGCACCGTCAAGCCCTTCACAGCCAAGATGGCCTCGATCACCAGCATGTCGGAAATAGCATCCCCAGCTGCCTGCAGGATGGGGAGAGACTGCTCTGATACACGGAAAGCTAAGATGTGAGTGTGTCTTAGAAAAACCAATCTCAGCCTCCTGTGCATCCTCCCCACTCCATGCAGCATTATTAGCTGGTGGGGATAAATATAAATATGAACATTAATGAGAACTGAAACTAGCTCTGGAGAAACTTGCCTTTAATATTCTTCCTTAGCTATAAAGTGAGGTTAGACTGGATAACTCTTAAGGTTCCAGCATTAACATTCTAAGACTCAATTTTTTTCTTTATATCTAGATTCTTTATAAGATTAGTACACCATGATAGAAGGCATCATGCAACACACTGAAGGAATATGAGCTTTCATGTAAGACACCTGAAGTTGAAGCCATATTCTGCCACTTAATAGCTAGAAGCCTTTTTTCCTTCATTTATGAAGTGACAAGTGTAATAACCCTTCTCCCTGTGTTAATGCAAGGATTACGTGACAAGGTACGTAAAGTGCCCAAAATGTACAAGATGCTCAGCGTTACTTCCACCACTTTGCCATGTCCTGTGCTTTTGCTTGATCTTCCATTGCCCTCAGCTACATTCGAGTCCCAGCAATCTGACCCATGTGAGACAACCAATTATTTTTCCCAAATTTCCTTGAGAAAATAGGCTTTAAAAAAAATGTTTAGTCAAATATATACTCAGTAGTTGAATCTCGTTTCTATAGGTGGAAGCTGCTCATTATACTAGAAAATTTTCATCAAAAAATGTAGGGTGAATGAAGCATACAGATGTCCTGTCATTGACATGTCAGTGTAAACCCCAACGGTATCCACCGCTGTTGTGAGGAAGCACCACTTTAATTTTTTATACAGCCCACTATTTTGTCCACCTTCTGAATAGGTAACCAAGAGCCCGCCACCCCATCAGTTCTACCTGGTTAAATAAATCAATGATGTTTTCAAGCATCTTAGCAGCTTTCCTTTTCTCATCTTCTGATTCTTTTGCTAGTTGTTTTATCTTTGTTTCAGCAGCTTTACTAAACAGTACCTGCAAGGAAAGGGTACAAAAACCACAAAGCTCTACCACAAACCCAGTCATAAGTACTACCATACTAGCTAAACCACTTTCGAAACTCTCAAGTGGAAGAAATTAAGGGGAAAAATAATGGCAGCCTTGTAAGGTACAAAATCAATATAAGATCAAAGCAGAGCCCAAAAGATATTACTGCCAAAAAAGTTCCTTTATGGATTATAAAACTTGTTATCAAAATTCAAAGAGCTGCCCTTCCTGGTGTGGCTCAGTTGGTTGGAGCATCATCCTGTAACCAAAGGTTTGTGGGTTTAATTCCCAGTCAGGGCATGTACAGAAGGCAACCAATCAATGTTTCTCTTTCGCACTGTTGTTTCTCTCTCTTCCTCTAAAAGCAATGAAAAAATATCCTTGGGTGAGGATAAAAAAAATTTTTTTGAAGAGCTGATTACAAAGAAAATGCCACCTCGGCAAAGGTGCTCATATACATGGGCTCATTATGGCTGCCCCTCAGCCAGGTAAACCGGCTCTGTGCAGCGAGGTGCCGTAACCCTACCTCTATCCATTTTACCTTAAAGAACATAATTCATTGCAGCTGGTATATTTTTGTGTCCTAAAGTTAAGGACAAAAGCTAAGCAAAAATAGAAAGAGTCCTCATATTTATCACATTATGGCAAATAGTGCCGTGAATATTTATTAATACATCATGCTCCTTAGGATTTCCATCATTTTGAAATACCTTGCCCATGATTTTAGTGCCTTCAGATGCCTAGTGCTAAGGAGGGGTAGCATACCATGTTCAGCCACTTGCTGAAATACTTGCTTGTTGGTAAACTAAGGGGCAGGCTGTTCACTTACTTGACTGAAACACAGACACACCCATTCATTCACCCTAAGCCAGCAGAGCTGACCAGTTGCAACAGAGACATTATAGTCTGGAAGCCTAAAATATTTACTATCTGTCGTTTATGTTCATTTACCAACCCCTGCATTAGATCACTGAAATTTATTTTACTTGTATTTTCTAAGAAGGTATTTTTCTTCTACTTATATTCGTTGCCTCTAGAAGCCAATTTTAAAATTAATGAGGAAACTTACTTGACCTAGATAACTATTTGTGTTGGTCACCTCAAATCCATGTATGAAATAAGGTGATGTATAAAACACTTGAAGAAAAATTTTGAACCTTATGAATATACTAACAATCACTTAACACACCTTCAGACTGAATTTTGTGGTAGATGAGTTGTATCTCAAAAAACTTTTTAAAGCATTGTTAAGAACACTGTAATATATATATATATATATGCTTATTCCTAATTACTTTAAACTCATTTTCAGTTGTTTATAACTTAATTCTCCAGCTATCCAACACTTTTCAATTTACCACACCTACTGTACTTTCCTTTTACCACCTATGGCCAGTTGACAAAAAATATTTTAAATGATGTATATAAAATCTGCTCATAAAAAATAAAGTACATTTTTATAAGAAACTATACTATAAGAACAAATTAGCATTATTTCTTCACACTCAAAAAATACCACTGCAATCTAAAAGAGACCCAGTTTCACCGCACATAAAAACACATTAAGCTAACCAAATATTCAAATTCTACCACCATCCCAATCATTTCAACAAAGTAGAATATTACCTATCATTACCCAGATACAGAATTCCCACCATAAAAAAAGTGCCAGCTAAAGCTGTAATTGTTTAAGAGAACTTACTGTCCCGTGCCCGTTTGCTTCAAAATAAACTCCAACATCAAATTCTTGAGCCTTGTGGTGCAAATGTTTTACACCAGTTTTAGTACAATAGACGGGTACCTATGAGACATTTTTAAAAACATGACAGTTATTCAATCAGCAAACTTACTGTGTACCAACCATCCAGGAATTTTAATAGGGAACAAAACCTGGAGCTTAACCTAGTGAGGAAGACAAAGCAATAAAAACCAGAGTGGTTACCATGGGGAAAAGGCGGCACTTAGATGCACAAAGATGAGGGAAAAGGCAGGTGAGAGAGATGACGGTCTCCTTATAAATTCATGCAAGACTGCAAGTCGAGGAGTGGCACAATCTTCAGGAAGCTCAGCTTAGCTCCAGTGTGGAGAGGGGCTTAGAGTAGGGGCCTGCAAGCTTTTACTATCAAGGGCCAGACAAATATGTTAGGCTTTGCAGTCCACATGGTCTCTGTTACAATTGCTCAATTCTGTCACTGTGGTGAGAAGGCAACCACAGACAATACAAAACCAAATGAGCGTGGCTGCACGCCCATGAAACTACAAACAGGTGGCAGGTTGGATGTGGCCCGCAGGCCACTGCTACTTAACCCTCTTGCCTAGATGGTCTACTAGGAGTTTTCTAGGACTAACCCCAGTAAGAAGTTATGGTGGCTGGATTAGCAACAGTGGATAGAGAAGTCTTTAACAGGTCTGATAAAAATGGTTAAGAAAAATCCGATAGTACAAAACTGCCAAAAAAAGAAAAAAAAAATCCAGATCAAATAAGATTGACATTTGACTGGATCTAGGAAACCTAAGAAACTGCTAGGGCTAAAAGTACTTAATCCATTAGAAAGTGATTATAAAGCAGTTCTGACATACTCAGTCTCTTAAACAAGGTATCTTACCTGTAAGAAATTTTTAAGACACAAAACTGTAATTAAAATACTAAAACAACCCTAAGTACTGAAAAATCCCCATGAAAGACAGGCGACTGGGCCCCATATGGGAGTCCCTTGAGTAACCTTACTGTAACTACATACAGGGTGGGACAAAAGGAAGTTTACAGTCATTCATATGGAAAATAATATAATAATAAATATTACAATAAACTCTTGTTTCACGTACTCACAACTGTAAACCTACTTTTGCCCAATCCTTAAATCAGGTCACAAACTCCAGCCTCCAAATACGTTTTTCTGTGCCTAGCCACTATTTCTTTTCAATTTTAAATCAGTTGCCAAGATTTAACAAGTAGGAAATTCACATGGAAAGTCATGTTTTCAGCTCCTCTCAAAGAATCTGACTTAAGGTGAGAGCGGCTGGCTTGGGCACACTCCTCCTAGTCCCTATCTACCTGCTGTCCTCATTCACCTCACCTACCCGGATCCTACAGGAATCTGGTTTTGACATTCCTGCTTTAAAATGAATGGAAAGGCAAAAATAACTAGCAAAATGCAGGAACTTAAAACAAGCATACATGATAGTTGTGAAATATCACAGTAGCTGGTGAGAAACAGAGTCAAGGTGACAGGACCCAGTTTGGGCCCTGAACGCTCTTAATGCTTCGTCAGAGCAGTGTGGCACAGAGGGCGGTCACCTGGCAGACACCGAGGAAATAATCAGAACCAAAATCTGCCAACCCAGAAAGCTTCTCCACAGAAGGAGAGTGGGAAACCAGTTTTATTGTGGAATAAGCATTAAGGCAGACGTGTGACATATCACAGGCAATCTAAGAGACTGCTAAACAGTAAGTCTCTTTTTGCATCAGGGACAATTCAATTTTTTCTTTTGATTTCTATTTACTTTACATGGACAAAAGCTCAGCTTCAATGCACACCTTATTTACTTTTACGAGCGTATTATTTTCCTCACAGAAATATCTTACGATAGAACTAAGAAAGTACCAGAAAATGGAAACGGTTCAGTACCTTCATAACTTCTTCAAGAAACCGTGTTGAACTTCCATTTGCATATGCAGTTTGTACAACACCAATATTCAAATTTTCTCCAACCTAGACAAAAACAATAATGATCTTACATCAAAAGTAAAGACACTACAAAAATATTTAAAAATTAAAAAAATAAATAAAAGCAACAGAACTACTGCAAAGAAAAAAAAAAGGAAAGACACTACAAAAGCAAAGTTCTAAAGGATGACAAAGTTATCCACGACTTCAGCAGTGCTTTGGTTTATGCAGTAAGTGACTCAATGAGAATTTATGCAATAAGTGACTCAAAGAAAAGAGTCAATTTCAGATTCCTAAACCAGTTCCCCAAACTTGAAATGACTGGAATTACCATTTCTTTCTGTATCTTCCAGCCACAAATATAGAAATTTCCCAAAAATTGCACCTTTGAGACATTCAGCTGACTGCTGCAGAACTACCTCACCGTAAGTCCTGTTTTGAAGGGCAGTCAGTCACCCGCACCGTACCTCCAACAGGAGCTCTTTAAGGAAACTGCTAATGAGTGCGGCTATCTTGTCTCCATCTATGAGGTGAAAGTGGCCATCTGCATCGTAGTAGTAGTAAACAATTCTGTCTGCATCGCCATCAAAGGAACAGCATCTTTCATTGGACTTCATTTCCATTCCTAGCACACAGAATAATTAAAAGTGCATTTCAATCTAAAAAAATGGGAATAAAACTCAATATAAAAGTTTTAGTTTTTTTCCTTATACTAGTTACAAGGGGCAATTTTTTTTCAATAAAGTATGATCACTGCCCTTACGTGTTACATGTAAGCATGTCCACTATGATTATTCAACAAGTATTTAAAATAATCTTTCCATATAAAAACCAGTGTCTTAATATTCAAACAGTATGCAGGCTTACTGGTAGTTTTTACAAGGTAAATTCTTTCACAGGTAACTGAAAAAAAAGCATTCAAAATCTATGCTGAAACTTGACATAATGCTAAAATAAAATTCTATTTTATGCCAGCTAGTTTGGCAAGACATGTTCCCATATAGTTTTTTGAAAGCTATAGGTATTTCTGAATGCAATTTATCTAGTCCTACGATGTCCTTTATATATAAAAAATAATCCGTGATAGATATGTGCTTTGATTTAATTCAGATAGGAGTGATTTATTTTTGTAATTAAATAAAAAATTTGTAATAAAAAAATATGGTGTAATTATTTATTACACCACAAATAATGAGAAACACCAGAAAGTAAAAACACAGAATTATACCCAATGAGAGACTTTGCCGGGAATGTTACTGTAAGGCTGGGTACAGGGTACAACATAAGCCTCATGAAAGCCAGGGCTTATGGTTTCGATCCTACTGTAGCCCCAGCGCCCATGGCAAGAGAAAAAAAGCTCATAGATTTAGAGAATGGACAGAGCAGGGACAGAGAACTGAGCTGTCAGTGAAATAAGTCAAACCTAGCAATTCAAGGAAAAGGAGCTTCACCTGGTTAATTAAACTGAAGATTTAAACGCTTACTACAGCGACACAGAAAATACCATCAGTGAGAGAGGCACTGAGAGATCTGTGGAGGGCTGAAGGGCACAGGTCCTGCTGAGGGGCTGGGGCTGCTCCACTGCTGCCGCTTAATGTGAGAATGGACATCTTCTAATTTCGGCAAAGAGAAGCCAGATTCCAATACTTAGGTAAAATCAAAGCATTTTAAATGGTGGTAACTAATGCAGTTAGACACATACAACAGACCAAAGAAAACACATCTGCAAGACAGGCTAACAATTTTGGATCTATAATGTAACTAAATATAGAACACCTCTTACTACAACCACACTCCGAAGAACAGTCTGTCTGCCTACTAATATGCTCGCCATGGAAAACATTGATTTTGGGAACAATTACAATTCAGCAGTTGGATTCTCTTTCTATAGTATATCTAATTCAAAAATGAAAAATAATGCTATTTAACTATTGCTATCCTCTAGGTCAGCGATTCTCAAAGTGTGGTCTATAGACCAGCACTACCAAAAGAGCCTGGGCATGTGAGAGATGCAAATTCCTATGCTATACAAACCCTACCCAGACCCACAGAATCGGAAACCCTGCGGCAGAGCCCAGGAAACCGTGTGTTAGCAAGTTCTCCAGAATACCGAATTCCGACTGCGCTTTCCCCACCAGCCTTCACACATGTTGTGAGGAGCCCTGTGGCGTACAGGCAGAGAGAGTTCCGTGGGAATGACACTGATGAGTGCAAATACACCCAGATGGGCATATTCTAAACATGGCACATCAAAGACCAGCTACACCACTCTTCACTCATTCAGCCTCTTCTGTTTGTAAATGACGTTGGTTTCAAAGCTCCAGAAACTTTTTTTTTTACATACCTTGTGGAGGTTTCTGATGACTTTTCACAAAGTCAGCCCCACATAAATGGTTGAGTCTCCCTTCGGTACCAACATTGAACAGCTGAAGCAAGAGCCCCTGAGAGAGATAGCGCTCCATTTCCCCCAGCTTCAGGGCCCCTATGCCATTTGCACAGTCAACCTTGAGTGACCGAAACCCATCTCCACTGCAGGGAGCCTTGGAACGAAACACACAGGGAAGAAAAATTTCAAGTTCTAAAGGCAACACTGAAGCATAAAGCATGTACATGTATAAACCATCCATTATTTCAGTTAGGTCATCTAGTTCAAACCAAGGAACAAGGGAGTACACACATTCAGGTGAAAGTATAAACATCACAGTAAAATTTTTAAATACATTTTTGAACGCTTTGACATGGGAACAGTTTCATGATTGAACGACTGATGGAAACGGAACTTGTTAAATAAAAAATTAACTTCCATGCTGAAAGCCATTGCTAGATAAAAAAGGACAATGTGTCTTGGGGCCTTGAGTCTAAAACCCCAGCAGCATAGCTAGACAGAGAAGACAAACACGACTACCATTGTTCCACAGTTTTCCAAGTGTTTTTATACATCACACATGGGGCAGAAAGATGTAAACTGTTCTGAAAGGGTTTACATTAGCTACAGACAAACGGGCCAGGAGAAGGTGAAGCAGGGCAGTTCTGGGACAGACGCAGAATCCAAACAAGAAGTGTTTGCACCCCTGGATAGGTTGTGAGCAGGTCTGGGAAGTCCGTAAAAAAGCAGAGGCCTCCTGGGGTTGGAAGACACCTGGCTATTCTCTCTGTAGAGTAATCACAGACTTAACACCTGGAACTTAAACTGAAGTTCCAACAGGCACACTTGAATGTGAGCAGCCTTTTGTTAGCTGGTCCACAACTATTAACAAGCTAACTGTTCCGTCTCTCTTGCACTCTGGACCCTGTAATTTAGAACATCTCAGATTTTTTTTTTTTTTTTTTGGTCAAGCTTGATAAGCATTAGCCTCAACTAAGCGAGGTCCCTTAAAAATAATGTTATAGATAGAGTAAGCAGTAAAAACACCTGTCATTCTCTTCACAGCATGTAACACCACTGGGCATTTTGTATGCTTTTTCTAATTGTCAGTCTCCCTTCATCACAACCCTCACTTCAGAATATAAATTCTATGAGAGCAAGGGCTTTGTTTTGGATTACCGTGCCTGACAAAAACATACACTCAATATTTGTTGATCAAGTGAATTATATTCCTCAAATCTTATCCAGGTTTAGCAAGCCAATATCCTTAACAAGGAAAATCTTCACATCAGTAGATATCTCAAATGTGATGCCAGTAACACCGACTTGCTTGTGAGTAAATTCATCTGAATGAATACTTATCACTGTCACAAGAACACCACCAGGTTTGCTCCCCCCAAGATCTGACTGTGTTACATGCCTTGCCAAGTAAATGCCCCCACACAGTTAGGATTCAAGGGCCAAACTTGAGTAGCCTGGAAAGAAAAAAGATACGCCAAATTTTTGGAAAAAGGAAGAGGAGTGAAAAACTATGCAGTTACAATAATAAATTGTTCAATTGCCATTATTTCATTTACTTGAATAAACTCCAAGCACATTCAAATTTTCACCTGTTTGGTAAGTTCCACGAAGGCCATAGAGAGTTTCTGGTAATAACCGTCTTCGGTTGCCTTCCCATACCGGCCACCGGTATTTCGACAGTACACCATGTAGTGCAGCTGGGGTGTGGTCAGAAGGCCGTAATCTGCCATAGAAATACAAAAAACAATTTACCACATTTCTTAATAAAGAGAAAAAAAGTTTAAATGGATTCGTACTACAGGAATTTCAGGGTGCCAAAAGACATCTCAGAAAACACAAAATGCTAACTTTCAAACAGCACAAATATCCACTGAAGCCATTACAAATGCACATCACACAGTGGTATTGTAATTTACAGTAAGAAATATATATTTGGTCTTTGTCCCCATTGCGGACAGAGCTTCTAATCCCTTGGAATTTCTTAAGCAAAGAAAGCAATAAATTGTCTTTTGTTACGTTAAAAAGGTGACCTTTGGAAAGCCCCCAGGTAACCTAAGGGCTGCTTGCCTGGGGAACCAATCCCAGGATTAGAGGGTTGGCATTTTCAGTCCTCCCCCTCCACTTGCCAATTTCAGGGAGGGAGGCTGGAGGGGCTAGAGTTCAATCACCAATGGCCAGTGATTTAATCATTCATGCCTAGGTAATGGAGCTTTCAGAAAAATCCAAAAGCCCAAAAGCTCAGGGCTCTGGGCTGGTGAAGGTGTGAAGAATGGGAAGTGGCAGCGCAGAGAGCCTGGAAGCTCTGGGCCCCTTTCCACACATCTGGCCTTACACCTCTTTCATCCTAGCCATTCTTGAGTTAAATCCTTTATAATGAACTGGTAACCTAGGAAGTAAAATGCTTCTCGGTGTTCTATGAGCTGCTTTAGCAAATTAACCGAACCCAAGGAGGGGACTGTGAGAACCTCCAGACTGGTCAGAAGCCCATGAGACTGGGAGGTGAAGTGGGTGGGGGGATGGCAGTCTTACGGGACTGAGGTAGGATCAGGCACTACCTCCAGGCAGACAGTGTCAGAACTAACTGTTCGGTGGTATTAGAAAAAATACACATTGGACAGAAGCTCAATACTAAAAAAATATGAACTACTGTTGGAAGCAAAAAAAAAAAAAAAAAAAATCAGTACAGAGAAGTAATAATAAAAACAGCAACACAGAATAGTAGTTGAGTTCTATTTCCAGTAACACTGCAAACTACATAATTAAGACAGACCTACAAACAACCAAAAGACTAGATAAAAACTTTTTCAAAAAAGAACTACAATGCCAACATGTTGCAGGGGAAGTTGGCCAAAATCTATGGAAGTAGAGGAACTCCAAGACTGGAGCCAAGGAAACAAGTTTCATTCTCTGGGCACTCCTCAAAACCTGAAATTGCACTATGATTTTCAGTGCGAAAAAGTCCATGTTCTAACATGAGGAACCCAGTAGAAGACCAGACACTCATGAAGCTGGGGCCCCAAAGGACTATTCTTCTTCAGTTAAGAGTGAGTCAAAAGTGAACCAAAAGTGAACCAAAAGTCCCCTCCCAGGAGAGCCATCTGGGAGCGCAGTACAGGGGAGGAGAAAATCCATGGCTGAGGAGCTATGAGCGTAACCATAAGCACAGGCCTCCCAACGCATTTCCAGCTCAAACCCCTATAACCGCAGGGGTCTAAAAGAAGCTTGGCATCAAAGAATCACGTCATCAACCAGCCAGGTTGTGCTCCCAGCACAAGCAAACACTAAACTCTGCCAGAGAAAGTTACCTTCATCATAAACCTCAAAAATGTCCCACAAATAATTTTTCAAAAAAAATCAAAATAACCAAACAGCTTACAGTCAAAAATCTATACACACACACACACACACACACACACACACAAAAGGTACCATGAGCAAAGAACAGGAGAAATGGACCAGCATCCAATAAACATTCAATGACTAAATCTGTCAACGGTCTTCAAAGTCATGCACCAGAGTTTGCACTGGAGGCAAGAAGTCATTTTATTCAATAAGATCTTGAGCGCTGCAATTACAAAAGAACTGGTATTTTTATGAAGCCAGCTCTGGCTTTGGTAGAAGAATTAGATGAGAGAAACTCAAAAAAGTAGGTAAGAGCTTGGACCAACTCAATGGAACTGTCTAAGGAGGGAAAACACTATTCCAAAACACATATTAAAGGACGAAACAAATTTTGTGACCAATATCAAAATAACATTTACTAAATGACTATACAAAATAACATTTACTAAATGACTATACAAAGTTACTCAATAAAAAGCACAACCATCTATTCCACCAATAAACCCAGAAACACAGAAGCCATTCTTTACAGCTCTATTCTCATCACATCACAAAATCCTTTGAATTAATTTCAAATTTTTCCATCTCTCTTGCTATCATCACTCTTGCAGTCTCTAGCTGGTTTCTTTCTCTTTCTAACAACCTTCCTATACCTCTCTATACAAGTGCCAGAATGACCGGCTGAAAATGAAAACATAACCATATTCTCACGCACAAAATCCTTCAAAGGCATCCTGCTGCATTTGGAATAAAACCCACATCTTTACCAGGACCTGTAAGGCTTGGAATAGCTTGGCCCCTGTTATTCATCATGTCTTCCACTAGCTTCCCCCATTCTCCCTGTGCTATAGCTCCATTAACGTTCTTTCATTTCCTGAGATACTCTTAGGCTGAAGAGAGAAAGGAAGGAAAGCTTACAAACTAAACTCAAAAATTTTTAGACTAGAACAGTAAAAACATAATGGTTCTAGAGACAGAATCAAAGTGCTGAAAATATCAACCATTCTAGGGATGGCAGAAGGATCGGTTCTGGGCAGAGTGAACACAGATCAAGGGCGAGCCACCACGTGGAGGCGCCGCTCAGACCAGCACATTGCAAACTATAGGCTGAGCTCTTCAGCGGGTCATGGAATCCACTAAAACATACCAGCAATTCTGCATTTTCTAATGAAAGAGATGAATTGATATCGTGCATTTTGGGTAAGCACTATTTACTGAAACTTTTATTTCAGTTATACCACAAGCACAAACACGCACATCCTGATACAAAATGGGTTTCATATTACGGGTTGTGATATGCAGTGAAATAGACTACTGGAGGGTTGTAAATAACGGGCATTCAGAAATGTCTGATGAATGAATAAATAAGTAAATAAAAGAACATATACAGCTGCTATGGCAGCAAAGATGACCATTCAGACATCAGGCAGAGTGAAAGAAGTGAGGAATGGTCATATCAAGAGAAGCAAAAGAGGAGCCCAGAGAAATGACCAGTAAGGAACAGTGGCCAAGGAAGGAGAAGCTTAAACAAAAAGGGAGGTCACTGTATGGAAAGCTACCAAAACATCAACTGAAAAAAAATTCAAAATATAAATTTCGAAAGTTCTTTTTAGGTCGCAAACCCTTTTGAATATCTCACAAAAGCCGAGTTCTCTCCCAAGAAACTTAAGTGCATGTGGAGGTAACATGTGCACACTGTACTGAGCGGAATGCAGGGTACGCCCTCCCCCACCAGCCCCTAGGCCTGGGTTAAGAATCCCCACTTTCCTAACACTACTGGATTTCGCAGTTAGAATTCAGTGTGAGGACTCACTTCAGTGGAGGGCAAGAAAGGGAGACCACTCTGTAGTAGGCTAAGTAATGGCTAGAGGAACAAAGAGGGGAGCAAAGTGAGGAGCAAAGAGAGAAGCAAGCCAAGCACACAACTGGAAGAGGCCAGATTAACTGTGAAGGAAGGGAAGACACAGGCGCTGGGAAGGAGGCTGAAAAGGTTAAGAGATGAGAAAGATCTGGCACTCAGAAAATTCACCTCTAAGCCCAGAGGGGTTACTGCATTCACAAGGGGCAAAAGGGATGGAAGAAGAGGATTCTAGCCTTTGTTTTTTGGCATTTAACACTTCTAAATTTGCTAAAATAGGTGTGAAAAGCCTGTCAAAATTTAAAGTCATGATTATAAGTAAACCAAAGATATTCCCCATCACTATATGGCAGTGACCAGCTATTATGAGGGAGTACCTCATACTGACAGAAACTCTGCTGGACCGACTTCCTCAAGTAACTTCAAGGAGTGTTATATCAAGAAATTCGGCCTTACTAAAAAAGTTGTTTAAGATGTATTTCCTATGTCTTCTGTATGTAAAACAAAATATGATGTCCAGAAAAATTTTTTCATTTTAAAAGCTGGTATTTTTATATCTAGTTCATTTTTTAAAAAACTTTATAGCATTTTCAAACCTCTTAAAATAAATGTCTTACTTTTCTAACTTTTTAAAAAGTTTTTTAAAGATTAATTTACAACTCAGGATAACTACATACCATGAAATTGACCTCCTAAAAGAGTGATGCCTTCTATTACAGAATGTGCAAGTTTCTCACTGCTGGACCTAGGAGAGAAAAGGCAAAAAAACAATACATCCCGTCCTGAAACCAACACGGTGGCTAGTTCTGAAAACAAATGCTGAAACTATGTGCTACAAATACCAGACTAATAAGTTCATTGTATTTGAGCTGAGACCTATCAAGTCGGAAAACTCTGAAAAAATAATTTCCATAAAGAATAAATAGTCTTTCACAATTATTTCTTGGAAAGATAATAACTTTTAAATGAATTAAGAAAATAGATACAAAGAACATACTAATTACACAATACCCAAGTGCCTTTTCAAGCTTGGCAATAACTGCACAAAAATATCTTTTTGTAAAGGAAGTCAAAGGCTGCCAAATATGACAAATTTGTAAAAATAAAATGTTAATATTTTACAGTGAACTCCAGCATGAGAAAATAATACAAATACATCACACAACAATAACACAGATTATAAAACCAATCTCTAAAAATAATGAGTTAAAATCATGTGTTCTTTAGGGGAAAAAAGTAAACCTACACAAGTAAAGGAAACATTTGTTACGTGTTTCTCTCGTGCCAGGAAATACATATTTTGCATACATGATTTCATGTAACCCTCACCAAAACCCTGCATTAGGACTTATCATCAACATTTCAGAGATGAGCAAAGGGAAGCTCCAACAGGTTAAAGTGCAGAGTAAGTGTTAGAGTTGGTGTTCAGATGCCAAAAAAAAAAAAAAACAAGTTGCAGCAATGACTTAGTTCCCACATCCCACTACAAAGTCCAGGTGGGAAGAAGCCTCTCAGGGTGGTCCTACTGAATTTCTTTCAACGGGTCATGGGCACTAAACCTGATACAATCATTTATACCACGTTCCCAAAGCTGCGTTCACCAGCAACTCGGATGGTCACCTGGTATCTCTCCCAATCACTACGAAGGCATCTTGTTGCAGATCCACAGCAGCTTTCTTGCTGATGTCCACCAACACACTCTGCATGTCTTGCTCCTCAGCATTTGCCAAACAGGTAGCATGTTCCTCCCAGGAAGGTGCCAGCATTTCACCCAAAGGATCAACCAATTTGACACCATTGTCTTCCTTAAAAGAAAATGATAAGTCATCTGTGCATATTCAAAAGGATGAGTTGAGGAAGTAAATGCAAGCTGTTTTTCCTCCACAAAGGACGGTGATGGCTGCGTAGCTTCACCAGTGACCCCTACTGAATGCCAGGCACTAGACTAGGCATTTTACATACATTAGCTCAGTAAATCCTAAAGACCCCATATATCGATCTATTATTCCTGGTATTATTCCAACCTGACAAAACAAAAATTCAGATCATGTAATTTGCTTATGTTCATACAGCTAAGCATCAGTGCTGACATTAAAAGATTAAGTCTATCTCACTCTCATACCCAATAGACCACACTAGTTTTAAAAGGCTGACATCCGCGCATACTCATCAATTAACTGACTGGGGCACAAGTGGAGCAGAATGAGGGCACCTAGAGATCCTTCTCTCTACGACTCTAGACTCGAAGCCCGAACTGGCCAGTGTGTCCACCAGTGGGTGGCACAGAAGCTGAAAACTGACTCCTAACTTTGTTCTGCTCAAATTTCTGAAAAAAATAAAGTGTCATTTAGAGTAAATGTCAACTGAAGGAAATAGCTCAAAATTATTTTAAGAAATTCTTCTGGAACTAGCAATAAATGTGAGGTCAGCCTACAGGTCATTAATGAATTATGGGAATTTAAACACTTCACATATTTATAGTGATTTAAAGACTTCACATATTTAAACACTTCACATATTTATAGTGATACACATTTATAAGTTGGGTCAGCAAAGTCCTCATGTTTCGGGGGAAGAGGTTACAATCCTTCACTAACCTAAATAGCTTTAATTCACTGTTGATTTAGCTACAAAGGCAAAAATCTCCTGCCCTATCAACCAAACAGAAGCATATTATTCAAACCATGTACAGGGTGGGCAAAAGTAGGTTTACAGTTGTTCATAAGAAAATACAAAAATTAATAAATAATAATACAAGAATAAACTGTTTTGCATCCTCAGAACTGTAAACCTACTTTTGCCCCACCCTGTATTAGTGAGCTACAGAATAGTTTAGTTGTGTCAAAAAAAAATTTTTGATAAAAAATTGTCATAAACACTAACACATCAGCCAAATCAATATTTTGCCCTAAGGTCATTTTTGGATCCCTTGAACCTCCTATTTGGCTATTTCTTCAGAACAGGAAACTATTCCCTAGGTATAAAAAAAAAACCTGTCTGAAAATTTTCAAAACGTGCTAAGTATTTGCAAATGTGTGCTCTTCCCCCACCTTGGCCCTATTAATTTCTAAATTAACAGAGGTAAGACTTTTTATTAGTGATATTTTGACAATACAACTAGTTTGGAAGGACATTCTGTTATTTCTCTAAAATGGACACTCCCCTAAAAATAACAGTCTCATGTCATTCTCTCCACACCCTCGAAAAGTCATGAGCTAAATGACCACTCATAAGAAAAAGTTGTTTCAAATCCAAATGCAAAAACCAATGACAAGGCACAATCCTAGAACGAGAATTTGTACCCGCTCAGACACACTAAGGTTTGGTCTTGTAAAGAAGGGTCTGCTTTCTCAGAACACTAAATACATACCTCAGGATTGTGTGATGCTGTTACCATGACTCCTATTGTAGACTGTGTCTGTTTTGACCTCAGAACAGCTAATAATCCCATGCGAAACATGACATGATCAAGATGCTCTGCTTTTGTCCGAAATCCAGCAGTCCCATAGTGAAGAATGAGTCCATTGGGCTTGGCATGACACGCTGAGTGTTTGGTGATAGCTTCTAAATCCATGACTACAAAATTTAAGAATACTTTTCAGGCACGTGAAGAAATCTTTTAAGGACCATTTGATTCAAAAACTGCCACCCCAAACTAATAGGCATGCCTCACTTTAAACCACCCCAGAGAACCATGTCTGAGAGAAAAAAGAATGACAGAGTAAGTCCTGGAAGTTAGTATTACCAGAAGACCTTACCCCACTTATTTTGTCACTCCAGGGCAGAGACCACATTATCCCCAACTCAGCTCCCATTTTGGCTCCAGATGAGCCCAGCACAAATTTAAAATGGTCCACTCTCAACTAAAATGAAGACTCCACACGTAGATTCAGAGATTCTTGCAAGAGCAAAGATCACCTCATTGTAGAAGAAGGGCAGCTTAAGCCTGGGCCTCAGTTAGATAAGCTAAATATACATGGCTAGCTGGTGACACTGAAGCCTCAGGTCATATTCTCAAATGGACGGGACCTATATTTCCAAAATATCTGGGAAATCTGTGAAGTTCTTTTGCACTTCTTCCCAGCGTACAGAGACATATTCCCAGATAAAAAGCAAAAGGTAACAGTCTCCTCTCCAAAACGTGACTGTGGATTTTTCTGTTTTCATAAGAATCGGGGCATCCTTCTAAATTAAGCTCTGAAACTGACAACATCTTCCTTTTACCTTTAATTAAAATAGAACAGCAAACAACGGCTCTTAGCCCACTAGCCCTACTTAGCCCACTTAGTCACTTCGTTCTCTGGGACACTTCAATTTTAAGTGGTGCTTGAGGCTTCCAACCTCAGTTGTAAGTACTACTACTCAGCTTCCTGGGTCAGTCCCATTTCCAATCAGCCAACAGATGAGGAGCAGTCCCCCAGCTACGGGCCTCACCACAGGCATACCTGGTAGGCATTGTGGCTCACCATACAGACAAGAGCAACAAACCAAGTATTGCAATAAAGCTAGTCACATAATCTTTTTGCTGGTGGAGTGTCTTGCCTTCAATTTGTAAAATGTATAACATCTGTGAAGCGCAAGAAAGTAAGCACTATAAAATAAGGTAAACCTGTATCTTGTTTTCTGTATTGTCTGTAATTCAATGAACAAAAGCTAAAGGAAATGGTGAAAAATGTTTGCTTTTGTTCAGTTGGCAAAAGCTAGCATTCAACAAGCTAACTTAGTTCAGTACAAAGTGATCAAATCTCTTTCACAAGCAAGAATACATTTTGTTAAAAACTGACCAGTCGGTAACGTGCATGGTTATTTACAGGGCGTAAACCAACCCTGCTAAGTCCAGAATATCTTTTTTTTTGTTGTTGAAGTTACCATGAGTCCACCCCTAAATGCGTTTTAGGTGCTGAAACTACTATCGATGAATATGTGAACGCTTTTATTAAAAGTATTTTCGAGTCCACACAGTGCCCACTCTGAAAACGTTAAAGGTGTCCTCCTGCTCTCCATTCCAACATCAACACCTCGTCTGTTCCTCCTGTACCCTTCCCGCCCGAGACCCTGCCCAGGCCGGCGGGCGAGACTGCGCAGCTCGAGACCTTCGGGCCGGCCCACCAGCCAGTTTCCTTGACGCGGTGGCGAGTGGGTGTGTCCTGCGCGCGGTCCTCGTGTCAGTCCGTTAGCCTACCCACCAACCTGTAGGGCGGCCGAACCCCCGCAGACCGCAACGTCCGGTTTCACCGCCACGCCGCAGGGCCCCGCTCACCTCTGCCGGAAGACTCGCCCTCACCTCCACGGAGCAGAAAAGCTGCCTCGCGGCGGTGCCTGGAACCACCCGGGAACTCTCGGGCCCGCAGACGTGGCCCTGCGTGGCTTCCGGCTCGTCGCCACGCCCCTCAGCCAATTACTGTGAGGGAGGGTTCACTGGCCCCGCCCCGCCTCCTCACGGATCGCGCGCAGCCGGCGCCTGCTGGAACTGCGGAACCTGGGTCTGAGCGGGCTGGGGGCTGTTTCGATTGAATGACCAGGAAGGGTGAGCCCTTGGCGGTGGCCCGGGGTTTGGAGCCTAGGGTCGCGGGCCGTCTGAGCCCTGCGACCGGAGCATACCCAGCCCCGCCTCCAAATTTGGGTCTGGGGGTGGCCAATCCCATCCACTGTCGTGGAAAGCCGGGGATCCTAGTGATCTTGGATGGGGTTGCAGGAGTGCTAATCCCGATCTGGGGCCTCTGACAAGGTGGTCTCGGCCACAGTGAACGCCTCCCAATTTCTTGCATCCGTGTCTTGATTCTCGAGGTTCTTCTCCCAAACCGTTGACTCCAGGAGGCCTTCTTGAGCCACCACTCCCGCCCCATCTCCGCCCTTTTAAGACTAAAATTCATTTATGTAACTGTAGGACCCACGGCCGCCCTAAACCTGGGCCCCTCGGGGTGGAAGCAAATGTATTCAAGTCGTCCAGATCTCTCTTGACGCCAGCCTCGGGCCGGTGTTGCTCTCTGGAGAGGCGTCAAGACCCACACGCGAGGCGAGGGGGGCCTAGGGGTGACCACTGGCGTTGGCGGCGGCGGTGCCCTCGAGACCCTAAAGCCTTAGGACCCAGAGCTCCGCCCCAACGGCACTGCGGGGCTCTTTCACCGCAGCGTCCAACTCTGCCCATGCCAGAGACCTGGGAGGATTCAGAAGCTGGACCCCTTGCCTATCCCAGAATTCAGGCTTTCAAAGTGTCAGCAGATGTTTGCCAACCACCTGCAACGAAATAATTTCGGAACACTTGTTGAAAGTCTACATTCCCGGATCTAGATCGGAAGCGGGAGTAGGGGAAAGGGACTGGCAATCTGAATTTTAACGAAGTATCGTGGGAGATGTTGCGCATACTAGATGTTGGAGTCCAGGAAATAAAGAAGAAACAGCGTAAGCGTCCCGGTTTGTGCCCCTAGCTCTCCTGCAAAACTGCTTCCGAGGGAAGGGACCTTCGGGAAATTTCGGTAGGCACTGCCGACTGACAAACCCAGTGTCCCTGGGCCTTCCCAGTTTTCCTGGCAGGTTGATATCAAGGCAACATGTCCTCCGCTTCTATGAAAGAGTGCTTGCAGCTTCAGCTGCTGGAGATGGAAATGCTGTTTTCTATGTTTCCTAACCAAGGAGAAGTAAAACTTGAAGATGTAAATGCCCTGACGAATATAAAGAGATATTTGGAAGGCACAAGGGAGGCGCTGCCACCAAAAATTGAATTTGTGATTACACTCCAGGTTGAGGAGCCCAAGGTAAGTGCCCTGAGTTGTTTTGTTGTCAGTTGCCTAGTTTTTATTGGAAACACCTGGAACATGAGCTTCGGTCCAAGAAACAAATAGAGAATATTCCAGATGGGTATTTCCTTTACTTGTTTGAAAGCAAGATATGTGAAATATGGGATGCCCTGTAAATCCTCTTCAACAAACACCCTGAATTGTACATAAACATGCACACCCCTTTTAAACAAATATGCCCAATTTGTTTTATTAAAAACATCTTACTATCATTATTTTGCTTAGTCATCCAGTTTTTTACCAATCCAGCTATTATAGGATGGACTCTCTTGTACACATGTGACTTTTACAAATCTAAATGTGGCTTTCAGCAAAACTGGCTTTTAAGGAGTAAATGGATGTTTCTGTGGTGGCACCCTAAACACAGAAAGCAAATATAAATCTAAATTCTAAAAATGAAATTACCTTCCTCTTCAGATCCATTTATCTCCAGCATTAGCACAGCATAGGTAACAAGTGGACTAGGCGTTTGAGGACAACTCTTACAGATTCTCCTACTCATCCTTTGTTATTCCCTGAGAGAAGATGTCTTGGGTCCCCAGACTGGATTCAGTCCCCCTGGATACACATTTCAGGGGGTCCCTGTAGTCTTCCACAGTAATGCTTCTCACCATTGAAATTAAATACTTGCTACATGTAATTATTTGTTTAATATCTGTCTCCTTCACTAGGATCTAGACTTCACAAAGGGCAGAAGTAGTGTCTTCACTTCTTCATTCTAGCATAGGGTACCTGGCACATGGTTAGGTGGGTTAAGTGTTCAACTGGAATGAATGAATGCATAAATGAAAGGAATAGTGTATATGTTTAGTATGGTGTCTGGCACTTAGCTCGTAATAGTAGCAATAACTATTACATTTAATAAAATCCTGATAAACAGGCTTAGGTGATTGATTTTATGGTACTTAAATCTATTTAATTTTCATTTTAAGGTGAAAATCGATTTGCAAGTAATCATGCCTCACAGCTACCCCTATGTAGCATTGCAGCTGTTTGGACGGTCATCCGAGCTTGATAGACAGCAGCAGCTACTTCTGAACAAAGGTCTCACTTCTTACATAGAGACGTTTGATCCAGGTGAGCTCTGTGTGTGTGCAGCAATCCAGTGGTTACAGGACAACAGTGCCTCCTATTTCCTGAACAGAAAGCTCGTTTATGAACCGTCTACACAACCAAAGCCAGTTAAGAACACATTTCTCCGAATGTGGATCTACAGCCACCATATATATCAGCAGGACCTAAGGAAAAAGATTTTGGATGTTGGGAAAAGGTTAGATGTGACTGGATTTTGTATGACAGGAAAGCCTGGTATAATTTGTGTGGAGGGCTTCAAAGAGCACTGCGAGGAATTCTGGCACACAATTAGGTATCCCAATTGGAAACACATTTCCTGTAAGCATGCGGAAAGTATTGAAACAGAAGGAAATGGAGAGGACCTGCGCCTTTTCCATTCTTTTGAAGAATTACTCCTAGAGGCCCATGGTGACTATGGATTAAGGAATGACTATCACATGAATCTGGGCCAGTTCTTAGAATTTCTAAGAAAACACAAAAGTGAGCATGTTTTCCAGATATTATTTGGTATTGAAAGCAAAAGTTCAGATTCCTAGAAAGCTATTAAAAGGCCTATGTTTGTAATTTCACTAAGTCAATATTTCTGTCAATAAAACCAAAATAAAAAGGCCGGTGGCTGTTTACCATTCCTGTGAGAAACCCAGCTCCAGAATTTCCACATAGGCCTTTTAATTTTGTACCAGTGCAGTCGTGATGTTATCTGTATGTTCTTGTGTTAACTGAAAACTATTTAGTTGTAACTTAATAAAAGCAGTCAATTTAACCAGGGAAGCTGATTTAATTCAAGAGGAGTCCAAAGCCCACAGTGGATGTCAGTGGTCCAACTGCAGCTGAGTTCATAAATAAGAGTGACATTCCCCCTACCCCGTCATGATGCTAGCATGCAGTTGGCACACATGTTGTTTCTTTCGTTACTGGAGATGAATTCTGAATCAAGTTTAAAATGAGAACAGAGAGAGAGCATGTTTACTGCATTGCTTACTTTATGTTAAACCCCTTATTTTGAGGTTTTTTTCTTTTGGTAAAAGCAGATCCTGTCTGTAATGGCAGAGGAACCAGCAGTCTCAACAGTAATGAAGACGACACAGACTCTTTGGCTGTTTACATCAGCTGATTAATTATACTAATGCTAATGACACCAATATTCTTAATTCAGTTCTTGTCCACAAAAAAATGATTTGTCTACAAAGTGTTCCACAGGTAATGCATCCTGGTGGTGTTTGCCCAGGCACCAGGGCGAGAGCAGCAAGAGGCCCAGGGTGGATGCCCCTGGACTGTCAGCTTAGTGGGGGAAAAACATCAAGCTCTACATTTTGGTGATAAGACACTGTCATCTCTTCTGAAAATTCCAAACACCACAGGCTTCACCAGCCTTTTTCAAAATGAGAGTTTATTTTAATGGTAATAACTCCTATTGAAGTGGCACTTGCCAAAACCTTTTTCATGACAAAGTATCTGCCCCACCCAAGAATTTCTGAGAGTCTCCTCTGTGTCAAGGAGTGTCCTGAGCTGCATCTTTGCAGCTTTCTCTGATTCCCATGGTTTCTACCTACTACTGTCCTTTCTCAGGGAACATTTTATTCTGCTGGGTCCCAGGCACCCCACTAATGTCCTGGTCCCCTCAGGACACTAAAGCTGGATGCTGAGATTTAGTAACTTGGAGGGGAATTCCTCAGTCCCCATATTGTGGTACACTGTTAGACGCCAATCATCACTGCACATGCTTCCAGAATTCTTGATAACTAGTTCATGCTGGCTTTGTGCTGTGTCTAAGATGTAGACACTTGTCCTTGGGCTAGGTCGAGGACAAACGGACTAGCAGCCAGACTGGTGACCTTGAAGCCTTGGAACTGGGTCCACCCTGTTCTGTCTATGCTCTTAGCTCAGAATGAGTTTCCTTTCAGGCACAACTCAGAGGCTCTGCCATGGGCCCGCCTTGCCAGATCTCCCAGCTTGCACATTGCAGCTGTAGATGTGGCTGGGACTTGAGCTGGAGCCTCACACTTATTTTTCAATACAAAAAAAGGGGGGAGAAATAATACTTACATTGACTGAAAACAACTTCGTATAGAATTTCCCACATAATTTCCCTCAAACCAGCTAAGTATAATTAGCATTCACATGTTTTTTGGCTCTAAACAGATGTAACTCCACTATTTTTTTTCCTTTGAAATGAGACAATAATAATGTGCCAAGCACTTAATATGTGCCTAACCAGAGATTTTTCTATGGTTAACTTGGCAAAAGTAGTGACAGATAAAGAACTGAAATATGGAACAAAAAATATATTTTTTACATATTAAATTCTAACTTATGAAATCTTTTTTGCCTCTAGCTATTTCTGGTGATAATTTTTCAGAATCTACTTTTATGTGACCTATACAAGCATGCAGCAATACTTTATTGCTATCAGAAGCACTAATAATAGACATTGGTTATCAGAGAAGTGTAGGTTTTTATAGAAAAAATACAAATATGATCATTCAAAACTCAGCTGTGTATGTACAGTAGAATGCTAGTTTTGTCTCTTCACTCTGATAAGAAGCACATAGCACTCCACACACACAGACTTTGGGGAACTGTCCCTTCTCTATGTGGTCTGGGAGAAGTGAATGAAATTAAAACGCCCGCTGGCAGCCTCCCATAAAGGTAGTTTTGATCTCTTGCTTCTTATATCCGCAGTGCCATCTTCATTTCCGGCCTACTGAACACTTGGTTATTTAAAACCTCCTTTGAGCTACCCAATACCTGCCCTTATTTCCTTGAAAGACTCAGTCTCTATTGCTTGTTACTGAAGAATCCTGATACCATATATATACATTGTATTTTTAAAATAGTTATTTGGAAAGAATGCTCATTTTAAACATGGTAGTATCTTTAAAATATAGTGAATTAAATCAACATTTTTTCAAGTATATTCTCTTGCTTTTTGTTCTTTATGGGTCTAGTATGTGCTAGGCTAAGGATACGTGTATAACGGATGGAGGAGTTGGCCAGGTGGCTTGATAGACCACAGTCCGAGGACCTGTAAAACATCCCACATTAAAGCAGAACCATGTTGCCTGTGGACTTGTTTCCGTCTGTGATGGCTTACACGCTGTCCATCTCTTCTGAGAACTTAAGAAGGTCCAGAGGGAGCCTATGTCAGGTCTCCACAAGACTGAATGGGACAACTTTCTTTCATTTGCTTTTACCTCAAGTAGCCCAGTGTTAAGTTGAAAGAGTGGGTATATTCTGAAGAGAGCATGGTTTGCTCAAAAGTCCTGGTTTTATACAGAATTCTCATGTGCCCCACACTCTGAGTCCACTTGATCTCCCTCATAAGATCCACACAGTAGAACTACCATATTTTTTAGGACTATAAGACGCACCAGACCATAAGACGCACCTAGGTTTTAGGGGAGGAAAATAGGAAAAAAATTTTTGAAGCAAAAAATGTGGTAAAATATTTAATAACCTGTGACCCCACTCCACCACCGCCCCACAGCGAGCCAGGTAAGCTACATTCGGACTATAAGATGCACCCCCATTTTCCTCCCAAATTTGGGGGAGAGGAGTTATGTCTTATAGTCTGAAAAATATGGTACTTTCACTGCAGCCTTTTCACAGGATCAGCTGGATAGGCCTTTCTTCTTCTTAGACCAGTTAAAGCTGGAAGCATTTGGATCACCCATAAATAGGTTTGAGCATTGGCCCTAAACTTCAAAGAAGCCCACCAAACACTCGATTCCTCCTTAGTCGTAGGTGGGACAAAGTACACAATTTGTTATTATGGAGGGGACGCTCTAGCACACACCAAACTCTTGGGCTTTCTTTGGACTGATCATCTACCCTTCAACACAATGGATCTTAGCAGGTGTCCATGGATCCTGATGGCACCTGTGCTCCTGGTCCTGTGAGCACAGCACCGTCAATGCATTAGACCTGCATCATGCCCCAGACAACAGTGAGATCATTAAGGTCCAGTAACCGGAATTATATTCTGGGACAGTGTCAGAGAGTTCATGAAACATTGGTAAAAGACAATGTATAGTGTTGCTTGTTGACAGCACAAACTGCTTTGGGGCCCTCTACTTGCTGGAATAAAGGAGAAACAAGTGAAAAATCATTGACCAAATCAATAGCTACCTACTGATTTGCTCCAACAAAGAACTTGTCTGACAGCAGCTGTTATTCCTAAAGATCCATCTGCCTCTTGCACATGCCAGTCATGTTAATTCCACATATAGTAAGAATCACACCTCTGCTTATTCTAAAGTTTCTGATGGTGGGACTTATCCCTGCAAATTATTTGGTATTTCCTTACAGAATAATCCTTTTTAAAAATACATTAGGGATCCACTGTGGGGATATTGCCATAGATGATGAAGAACTCAATCCTAACTCTTCACTGGAAAAATACTAGAAGATGGGTTTATTCCTATAGCATACACTTTGTCACATAGAGTCCTCAGAAATTTGTATTCATTCAGACTATGGCCAGATGATTTCCAAAAGGTCTAGTGGTTTTCTTCATGCAGCGCACTGTTGTCCTAGTAAATGCAACCACAAAGGAAAATGTTGGAAACATCTATATTACAGAGTTCTTCACCTTCATGGTCATTCATTTGTATCTGTGATTGGCAACATGGTGAGGGCCTTGCCACCCAATCTTGGTGGCTGTAGTCAGGCTTTTCTGCTGCTGTTATACATGTCAAGTAGACCTGTGTGCGTTGCCCACATATTTAGACCTAAGCAAAGCTGATATTCAGCTGACAGACTCTGCTGTGGCTGTATCAGTTGCAAACACTGGCATTCATTTTTCTTGGTCAGCACTTGTGTTGTCCTAATTGTTACATTTTTCACCAAAATTTCAGGGCATGGGGCCACCAGCCCTTACTGGCCACCAGCAAAGACTTCTGTAGACTAAGCTATTCTGAGTAGAGTGGATCTGCTCCTATTATTGTTTCCACCTTGTCTCCAGGACATGAAGGACAAGCAAATTAAAATTGCTGCAAAGTGCTGCTGTTAAGGTTCTATCAAGCTCGAGATTCTGACATCTCCACTGAAATAAGGGATGCATTTTAACCATAGTATTTCCCATAAGCCCCCACAGCTTACAGAGAAGAGCCATTAAAATGCTTTTCATGTCCTCAACAAATATTAGCAAACTGAATTCAACAATACATTAAAAGGATCATACACCATGATTAAGTGAGAGTTATTCCTGGGATGCAAAGATGTTGCAACACCAGCAAATCAACCTGATATGCCAGATTAACAAAATAAAGGATAAAAATACTAAGATGCATCTCAAAGATGCAGAAAAAGCATGTAACAAAATTCAACATCCATTTATAATAAAAACTCAAAAATTATACAAGGAACATACCTCAACATAATAAAGGGCATATATGATGAACAGAGAACTAATACCACGCTCAATGATAAAAAACTGAAAGCTTTTCCTCTAAGATCAGAAACAAGGCAAGGATGCCCACTCTTGCCACTTTTATTTAACATAGTATTTAAAGTAATAACCAGAGCAATTAGGCAAGAAAAAGAAAGTAAAGGCATTCAAATTGGAAAAGAAGAAGTAAAACTGCCTCTACTTGAGATGTCATGATATTATATACAGCAAACCCTAAAGACTACCAAAATACAATACTATTAGAACTAATACACATTCAGTAAAGTTGCAAGATATAAAAT
This sequence comes from Glossophaga mutica, assembly GCA_039655065.1. NCBI lineage: Eukaryota > Metazoa > Chordata > Mammalia > Chiroptera > Phyllostomidae > Glossophaga > Glossophaga mutica. Next base: position 149,788,441 of record CM077306.1, read on the forward strand.
CAATATTCAAAAATCTGTTGATTTCTGTACAATAGTAATAAACTATAAGAAAGAGAAATTAAGAAAAGTACCTCATTTATAATTGTATCAAAAGGAATAAAATACCTAGGAATAAACTGACCCGAGAAGATGAAACACCTGTAACACCGAAAACAATAGGGCATTGATGAAGGAAATTGAAGATGCAAATAAACAAAGATATTCCATGCTCAATGATTGGAAGAATTAATATTGTTAAAGTATCCATAATACTCAAAGCAATCTACAGATTCAATGCAATCCCTATCCCAATACTAATAACATTTTTCACAGAAATTCTAAAATTTGTATGGAACCACAAAAGACTCCAAATAGCCAAAGCAATCAACAAAGCTGGAGACATCGCACACCCTGATTTCAAATTACACTACAAGGCTATAGTTATCAAAACAGGATGGTGTTGGCATAAAAAGAGACATATATCGGGGAAGCAGAATAGAGATCCCAGAAATAATCCCATACAAATATACTCAATTAATCATGACAAATGAGCCAAGAATACACATAGGGAAAGGACAGTCTCTTCAATAAATGGTACTGGAAAAACAGAACCACTACACAAAAATTTATTCAACATGGATTAAAGAGTTGAATGAAAGACCTGGAACTATAAAACTCCTAGAAGAAAACATAGGAAGTAAACTTCTTGACATTGGTTTTGTCAATGAATTTTTTGAATCTGATACCAAAAACAAAGGCAACAAAATAAATACACAAATAAGCAGCAAAAGCACAAATAAACAAGTGGTACTACATCAAACTAAAACATTTTTCACAGCAAGGCAACCTTCAACAAAATAAAGAGGCAACCTACTGGAAGGATGAAAATATTTGAATCATATATCTGATAAGGGACTAATATCCAAAATATATAAGAACTCATACAACTCAATAAAAGCAAAAAACCCCACTCTGATTAAAAATAGGCAGAGAATCTGAAAAGACATTTTTCAAAAAGAAGATACAGATGTCCAACAAGTGCATGAAAAATGTTCAACATCTATAATCATCAAGAAAATGCAAATAAAAACCACAATGAGGTATCACCTCAAGTGTCAGAATAGCTATTATCAAAATGGCAAGAAATACGTGTTGGTAAGGATGTGGGGAGAAGAGAACCCTTGTGCACTGTTGGTAGGAATGGAAAGCAGTATGGAAGTTCCAAAAAAATTAAAAATAGAACTACCATATATGATCCAGGAATTCTACTTTTGGGTACATATCTATAGAGAATGAAAACACTAATTCATACAGATATATGGGCTACTGTGTTCATTGTAGCATTATTTATAATAGGCAAGATATAGAAACAAACCAAGTGTCCAAAAATGGGTGAATGGATAAAGAAAATATGGTATAAATGAATGTTATTCAGCTATAAAAAGAGTGAAGCTCTGGCTGGTGTGGCTCAGTGGATTGAGTGGCCACCTGTGAACTGAAAGGTCGCCCGTTCAATTTCCGGTCAGGGCACATGCCCGGGTTGTGGCCAGGTCCCCAGTAGGGACATGTGAAAGGCAACCTACCCATGTTTCTTTCCCTCTCTTTCTCCCTCCCTTGCCCTCTCTCTGAAAATAATAAAATCTTTTTTAAAAAAGTAAAATCTTGCCATTTGCTACAACATGGATAAACCTTGAAGGCATTATGCTACATGAAATAAACTTATATGTGGAATCTAAAGTAAACAGACAAACAAAGCACTGAGCTCATAGATACAGAAAGGAGATTGGTGGTTTCCAGAGATGGGAATGAGGGGTTGGGGGAAATTCATGAGATGGGTCAAAATATACAAATTTCCAGTTATAAAATAAGTAAGTCATGGAGATGCAATGTATAGCATGCTGACCACATTTAATAATACTCTATTGCATATTTGAAAGTTGCTAAGAGAGTAACTCTCACAAGGTGTCATTGTGAGAAGAATACATTTTTTGGAACTATGTATGATGGCAGATCGTAACAAGACTTACTGTGGTAAGCATTTCACCATATATACAAATATCAAATCATGTTGTACACCTAAAACTAATATTATATGTTAATCATACCTCAATTTTAGGGAATGTTTTTCATGGATCCTGCTGTTCCCTTCACCAATGTGTCTATCAAGGCCTTAGTGAGAGTCACTGGTAGGTCCTCTTGGGAGACTTAGGAAATTAGTAGGATTAGAATGGTCTGATTTGGACAGAACAAATCCATTCCAAGATGCTCATTTTTGTAAATCTTTAAATTCCTTTATATTATTTCAAGGTTTGTTTGTGTTCTCAGTTTTATGTCATGTGGGTCATTACTAAGTCTACATTTCAGTCAACTAACTGAACCAACAAGTAGAATCACTTTCAACTGCTTAAAGCAGCACATTGAATCCCGAACCTGTGGCAAGTACACACTATCAAACAATTCTACCCAGTCTGAAATTACACCTCTCCTTCCTCAATACATTTTCAAAATCCCCAACATTTTCAAGTGTTGCCAACACTTGAATGAGCAAAGTCTAGAATTCTTTGAGTGGGAATCTTCTCCTGGGTTTGCCCTTTTTATTTGTATACTCTACAGCTTCTCTCCATGATAGAATCTGACATTACGTGTGTAGAAATAAGAAGTCACATGGGAAGAGTAGGAGGTAAACAGCGTGAGGTGATTACAGAACCTTCCAGCAAGGCAGTAAAGACATCTTCAGACAGGAAGAGCTCCCACTTTGATTAGCAAGAGGGGACATGTCATGTGTTGTGGTTTGCCTGGGGTTGGGGGGTTGGGGGATTTCCTGGGACACACAACTTAACAGCAATCAAACATGAGCTATTGTTCACCTAGTGCAGGGTGTCACAAATCTGCCAAATGCCCCTTGCCATATGTTCCCCATTCCAAATCCAGGTCCTGCTGTGTCAATACTCTTAACTTACATGAGGCCTGGTGAGTCTGTGATTCTGGTGCAATCTGGCAAGCAGCAGGTTAAGTAAAACCTTGTTTTTCAGTTATTTCAGTCTTACAGGTGGTAAGAGAGGAGAGATCCTTTTAGCAAAAAGGATTTTTGATAAAAAAAAAACTATATTTTTGTGCCTATATTTTACCCAAACTATAATATATGGCATGTAATAAATGAAGTCCATACTGAAATTAGCTATTAAAATATTTTTAAGTTTATAACATACTGTCACATGACCAACCATTAAGACCCAGCATTATTTTAAAGTAACAATACTTTAAGAGAAAAACAGACTTCCGGCCAAGATGGAGGCGTAGGTGGACACACGGTGCCTCCTCTCACAACCAAAATTAAGGACAACAAATATTTAGAAACAAGAAAACAACCAAAACTGATAGAAAATTGAACTATACGGAAGTCCAACAACCATTCGTCCAGACTGGTAAGAGAGGCGGAGTCGTGGCAGGAAAAAGTGGAGGCATGGACCTGGGAGCACAGGCAGCAGCGGCTGGCAGTTCCTGGGCGTACAGGTGGCAGCTAGCGGACCCCAGGCACGGGGTGGCAACTGTGCAGACCGAGTGAGGCCACACAAGGCGGCTGGCTGACCAGGTGGTACCACATTCGCGCGCCCAGACGGTCCAGGCAGAGGGGAAGTGGCAGAAGGGACTGAATCCAGGAGAGAGCGGAGCAGGCGCCATTGTTTCCTCTCAGACCCCGCCCCCATATACAGCGTCACAACTCAGCGACTGGGCTGCCTGGCACTGGAGAACACCTAAGGCTCCACCCCTCATACGTAACAGCTGCGATCAGACCAAAACAAAACAAAACAAAACAAAACAAAACAATACCAAAAATTGCTCAAACCGGAGAACAAATGAAAGCCCCAGAGCCAATTCCTCTAAGTGACGAAGACATAGCCAACCTATCAGATGCACAGTTTAAAGCCCTGGTGATCAGGATGCTCACAGAATTGGTTGATTTTGGTCACAAATTAGATGAAAAAATGCAGGCTACAATACCTGAAATGAAGGAAAACACATGGGGAACCAATAGAGATGGGAGGAAAACTGGGACTCAAATCAATGGAGTGGACCAGAAGGAAGAAACAAACAACCAAACAGAAAACAAGGAAGAAACAAGAATTCAAAAAAATGAGGAGAGGCTTAGGAACCCCTGGGACATATTTAAACATCCCAACATCCGAATTATAGGGGTCCCAGAAGGGGAAGAAGAAGAGCAACAAGTGGAAAAGTTATTTGAACAAATACTAAAGGAGAACTTCCCCAATCTGGCAAAGGACATACACTTCCAGGAAGTCCAGGAAGCTCAGAGAGTCTCAAAGAAGTTGGACCCAAGGAGGAACATGCCAAGGCACATCATAATTACATTAGCCAAGATTCAAATGAAGGAGAGAATTCTAGAAGCAGCAAGGGATAAGGGGACAGTCACCTACAAAGGAGTTCCCATCAGACTGTCAGCTGATTTCTCAAAAGAGACCTTCCAGGCAAGAAGGGGCTGGAAAGAAGTATTTGAAGTCTTAAAGGCAAGGACCTACATCCAAGATTGCTCTATCCAGAAAAGCTGTCATTTAGAATGTAAGGGCAGATAAAGTGCTTCTCAGATAAGGTCAAGTTCAAGGAGTTCATCATCACCAAGCCCTTATTATACGAAATGTTAAAGGGACTTATCTAAGAAAAAGAAGATAAAAAATAGGACAGTAAAAAGACAGCAAACTCACAGATATTAACAACCACATCTAAAACAAAAGCAAACAACAGGAACAGAACCACAGAAATGGAGATCATATGGAGGGTTAGCAACAGGGGAGTGGGAGGAGGAGAGGGGGGAGAAGGTACAGAGAATAAGTAGCATAGATGATGGGTAGAAAATAGACAGGGGGAGGGCAAGAATAGTGTGTGAAATGTAGAAGCTAAAGAACTTATGATACATGGACATGAACTAAAGGGGGGGAATGTGGGTGGGAGGGGGTGTGCAGGGTGGAGGGGAGTGATGGAGAAATGGGACAACTGTGATAGCATGATCAATAAATTATATTAAAAAAAAGACAAAAACAATTATTTTATGATTTTATTCATTCACTTTTTCTATGCTTTAATAAATCTTTTGCATAGGTTAATTAAGTACATTGAGTTACAACTATAAGATAACATGGAAACAGACAAAAAATAGGTGTTCTGGATCTTTTCAAAATAACTATTTTGAGGAAATTCTTGACTAAATGTTACCTTCAGAAATACCCCCACCCCTTCTACTCACATTTAAAACAATTTATGTAACCTTCAACTTCCAATAATATCATTTTTATAGTACAGTTTACCTTGAACATCTCTTTGTAATCTTTAAAAGCATTAAAGAAACCAGAAACCAGAAAATTCTCCAAAAAAATTCTACAAATAAGTAGCAAATATTATTGTACCTGAGCTTACGAATTTAAAATTATTTCCATTGATTCAGTGATTAATTTCTAAAGTAAACCTTGAAATTAACATGAATTTTTTGGCTGTAAATATTAATGGTAATTAGAATATTTTAATATCTAATGTAAAGATAATTTCTGATATTAGGGAAGTGGTTACCAAATTTTCTCCAAGTTCAGAGGAAATTGTGTTTATTGTAACAACACAATGAGCTCTTAATTACTGAGCAAATCAAGAGGACATTAGAGCAGATCACTCAAGTGGGAACCCAGCTTGTCCGGGAACCGTGCCCTTGTTCCTAACTCTGGAGACCTTTGTCTTAAAAGGTCGACTGCACAGACAGCCCTTTCTCAGGGAACTTACCTACTCTTTTCTCAGCTCTCCCCACTGAGCAGGCTGTGCTGAACTGAAGGGACCTATCTCAGGACAGGAGTCCTTACAAGCCAGGCAGGGGCAGAGGGGAGCAGAAGGGCAGGACACCCAGTCAGGGGGGAAGAAAGGTGCTGTTAGATGGGATATCTGATGGAGGCCACAGTGAGAGGAAGATGCAGCAATGGGGAGTGAATTTTAAAATCTAAGGCTGCCCAAGGCATTGTAAACAGCAATGATCTTTCTTAGAAATGTTAGAATTCAGTTCACCAAAAGAAGGAATATAGTCTAGAGTTGGAATAAAATACCTGAGAGGTTGTATTTCTCTAGGCAACAAAGTGTTGTTTCTGTTTTTAGCAAAAGTTCATCTATGTCTAAATATGTTTCTGTTTATATGTGCGTGTGTGTATACACACACACGCACATATAAAGATTTTTATATAAGATTTTTAACAAAATGGTCAACAAAAAATATGGGTTCTCATTTTAATCATATCAATTAATTACTAATTTTGGTCTTCCCATTAGTTCCCTATCTAAAAACAACCAAGTTTCTCAGTGGTAGGTACAACAGCTTTTAAAGAGAACTTAGGCAAAATAAGATAGAAATTGTAAATAACCAGAAAGTAAATAAACTGTCTAATGTGATGTTTACCCTAAAGTATGTTAATATTTTTCCATGAATTTTTAGCTTGCTAAAGGAAAATTATCTTAACCTATCATATATAAATCATTATAAAAGATTCCAATCTTTAAAAATTATGAAAGACTTCAAGATCTCATTAATGGAGTTAGAAATGTCAGCTACTAAGCTACTGTTGAAGTTTGGTCTGTATTTTCTGGGCCTCTTTGGGCCAAGAATAACAATCAGGTAGAATCTGGTCATAATCAGTGGTGTACATCTGAGAGCGGACGAAGGCCTCCTTGTCTCGGGGCTCAGGATAAACGGTGGCTGTCTTCTCTTGGTACGCATCTTTCACAATCTAGAAAGAGAAAAAGAATATTACTTAATTTAATGAACAGAGGTGATGGTGAGCACATGTCAAAAGTTTTTATCTATTTAAAAAAGTTAATTTATAATTTACATCTGTTTTCAAAAACGTTAAGTTGTATTATAAAAGCACACATACACAAAGAAGATACAAAATAAAAATGCAATTATAGCAAGATGTGAATATAATATCAGCAACAAAGAAAAGTGTGTATAAGAGAGATTTTTTTAAAAGATCAGGTTAGTTTTCTTTTCTTTTTTTTTTTTTTAATTTTATTTATTTATCTTTAGAAGGGAAGGAGAATGGGAGAGAAATATCAATGTATGGTTGCCTCTCAAGCATTCCCCTACTGGGAACTGGCCTGCAACCCAGGCATGTGCCCTGACTGGGAATCGAACTGCCATCCTTTAGTTCACAGGCCTGCACTCAATCCACTGAGCTACACCAGCCAGGGCAGTATAATAGAGATTTAATCAAGGATGACCTACCAAAATTTCTCAGATAGGACAATGGTAAATGTCTTTAAGTGACCTGACTGATAATTAATTTGGACTAAATATTATAGCATTCCTTCTAAGTTTGAACTCAGACACCCTGCAGTTTTAACAATCCCCATTCTGACCACAGCCTCTTATAAAATCTGTTTATTCATCCCAGCATCTCCTGACTCTGCTCACCTCATCGGCAGCACCCCATGGGCCATTTCAATGGTCCTTCTCAGGATCACAGAGTCTCTCGCTTCTGTGTCTTTGTGTCACACTCCTCATTCTGGTTCCCCCTGGGGAACCCTCACCTCAGTGCTGGCTTTCTCTTTTCATGGCTGTCTCCTGCGATATCCTACTTTTCCTACCCTTACTTGAGCCTATGTGGTTACACGTTATGCTTTTATCCTCCTTAAAAAAAAAAAAAAAAAGAACTTCCTCTCATATTTCCCACAAGCAACTTCAAACCATGCTTTGTTAAGTCTCCATTTGTCTCATCACTCTATGAGAAATTTCCCACTAATCAGAGAAAACATCTTACTTTCCCTTTTCATCAGCCCAAACTATCTCCTCTTTATCTTCAAACACCCTCTCTTCCCATATTTTCTTTCATAAAAATGGACTGTCCCTCTTGTCAAAATGAATCACTCCATATGTGCTCTTATACGCACTCCAGTTTCACTGAGGAACTACTTGTAGGATAGACTTATTTAGGTAAGTCTGATTGTGAAGAATATTAGAATAATTTTTCAATAAAGTATTTCTTCTCAATGTAAAATTATGTATTTATAAAAAGTTATAGTTATAAAGACTGTGCTGTATTATGGAGAAATGTTTATGAAAAAAATCAGAAAAAAGTATGCATAGTCCCTATATTATTATAATGACGTTAGAAAAAAAAGCAAATAATGAAAAAAGACTGGAAGCACACACAACAAAAAGATAATAATGCTCATATTAGAAAAGTAGAATAGTAGGTATTTTCCTCTTCTCTACTTTCCAAAGTGCCTATAATGTGGTAGTATTACTTTTTGAACAATATTTTTTGTTGAGATATAATTCACTCAACACAAAAATTCAACCGTTTTACTTATACAGTTCAATTATTTCCGTATGTTTATGAGTTATACAACTGTTACCACATCCAGTTTCAGGACATTTCCAGCACCTCAGAAAGATCCCTTGTGCCTATCTGCAATGGTTACATCACTTTCACGATAAAATGCACTGTTGCCTGTCAGGCACAGACAACGAGGAACTTCAGTCCTCTGCCTGCTCCCAGGACGCACTGTCTGAACGAGCCCCTCTCTCAGAAAGCCCCGCTCTCCCCTGCTTGCCAGTGCCAATCTCTGGAAGAGCGGCTTCAACGGCACTGCTTTCCAAATTCTCCCGGGGCTTCCTGACTTCTTGCACTATTGAAATTGCTTTTGTAAAAGTTTCTAATGACTGTTTAAGTGCAAGTAAAAGTTGTCATCATTCAAACTAGTTTTTCTCACCGGGATTTTTGCCTTTTAATCACAACTTCCACCCCCATCCTGAAAGTGTGTCTTCTCTAATTTCTGACTTGCTGCTCAGTTCGAGAGTCTCCTCTTAAAATCATGACTACTTCTCTTCAAAACTGCGTTTTTTCTTCTAGGCAGAAAATAAACCATGTTCTCTCTTTGGTTTTCTTTCCTTTCCATACTTGCTCTCTTGTAATTCCAGCTATCATTCAGTGTAATAACAATTCAAACTAGTTAAAAACTAGTAGATACACATTAGGAAAAAATACAAGCATACTGTTTCATAAACAAATAACCAACCAGGTTCTCTAAAGATATCTGAAGAATTACTTGGTTTTTCAAGTATTTACCCTCAATCAACAAGACACATAATGACATATGAATCGTAAATGGCGTTGTTTAGATAAACTCGATGGCAGCTTTGATTTTCAACCAGGAACAATTTGGTCTCTGAGGAAACACCAGGCAACATCCAGACACATTTCTGGTTTTCGTAACTGTGCAGAGGCTATGGTTGTCTAGTGCAAAAAGGCCAGAGATGCTTCTAAATGTCCTGCAATGCCCAGGGGAGCCCCCCACAACAAAGAGTTATCCAGCCAAAATGTGCATGAGATTGAGAAACCCTAGTTTAAACATATAACTACTATTACGGGCTGAACTATGTCACCCCAACATGTGGAAGTCTTAACCCCCAGCACCTCGGAAGGTGACTGTATTTGGAGATAGGGTCTTTAGGAGGTAATTAAAATAAAATGAGGTTCTCTGGGGGGCCCTCACCCCGCTGACTGGTGTTTCTATAAGAAGGGTAAACCTGAACAGGGAGACCCCACACATGGACACAGAGAGGGCCGTCCTCTACGAGCCGAGGAGGGAGGCCTCCACCGAGCCTAGATCTGCCTGCGCCAGAACCTCAGACATCTAACCTCCAGACCTGCGAGAGAGTATACTCATCTTTAAATTACCCAGGCTGTAGTATTTTGTTACGGCAGCCCTAGTAAACCAATACAACTATACTGCAAAAATGTCTATTTCTCTCTTGGTTATAGAAAATTTCTCTGCCTTTAGGTTCTTCTTGGCTGATTCCTTCCATAGCTCTTCTGCCATGCCAACAGCTCTGAGTTCTCTGCCATCATCGCCTTGCCTTCCCCGCAGTTTTATCGACTGCGATCTTTCGGATGCCACGCAGCACGGAGGTGTGGACAGGGCAGGTGGGGCAGGGGCTCAGGGTCACTCCACCACATCTGTAATACTTGGGCGACTTTCATAATTGTGACATGGAAGATACTAACTAAAAAAAGGTAAAGTGGAGGAGATCTAACTGAAAGGAAACCCTAATGAGTTACTTAAATTAGAGGACAGAAAAAGAATGATAGGGAAATTAATGATTCAGCCCAGTTCTTCCATTCCTATGGATCACACACAGTTCCTATGCTCTGCCCAGGCATGTGATTTCTGACAAAGAAATTTTAAAAAAGTGGATTTTTAATACCTAAAAATGCATACTTAGCCACAGAAGAAAGGGAAAATAAAGAGGTTGGACAAGAATAGCTTTACCTTTTCTGCGATTTTCAGAGAAATCTCTCTAATGGTGTTCAGAGGAGGGTAGAGCCGGCCCTCTTGCAAGTGTTTATCCGACACTTGATGAGCTATAACCTTAACAAAAGAAAGACAAAAATGTTTATGCTTCACACCATACAACGTGGGAATTATTAGAATAACTGCAGGAATGGTCACATATATGGTCGTGTAGAGATCACAGATCACATTAATGTGCTCATCTAATTTCATCTCTCGCTTTATCAATGGAAAAGCTGAGGCCAGAGAGGCTTGGTGATTGGTAGGATCACACAATTAGTGAAAAAGATGGAAACAGAATTTGGGTTTCCACTTAATCCATTTCCTCTTCTACCTCACTGTGAAATGCCAGCAGCGCTCCCATTTGATGCACCACAGGAACAAGGAAACAGGAGGAAGCAGTGGAAGAGGAGGACCACGGAAGCGATAGGAGAGGAGCTGGAAAGTGGCAGAGGGGAAGCATCCAAGGCCGAAGGCGCCATCCCTCCCAGCTCACACAGCCTTGCACAGGAGGTGGAGCAGGAGGCTGAGAAGCCTATTTCAGAGCCACACTGCCAGTAGGATTCCAATTTTACACAGTCTGGATTATTTGAGTCACCTATCTACCCTCAGTGTTTGCAGCCCCCAAATCATTCCATATTTCTGAATCAATGGTAGAGATTTTAAAATGTGCTAAGAGGGCAGATCTTATAGTGTTCTTACCATAACAACTTCTCATATGTCAATCATAATTCAATAAAGTAGTTTTAAAAAACCGAGACAAACTAACATTATGAGCCTCCCGATGTGATGCACTGAGAAGGATACAATTACTAGGCACACGGTGCTCCTAACAATACTACGTAACCTGAATTAAATCAGGAAGACACGATCAGATAAGCCTAAATTGAGGAACTCTGTAAAAACAACTGGCCAGTACTCTCCAACTGACATAAAAAACAAAAGGCTGAAATATTCTTGAAGATTAAAGGATCAGCCTAGTAGCTACAGAATTCTTAATGGATGACTGGCAGAACTTGAATTTGGACTATAGATTAGATAATAGTATTATATCAATGCTAATGTTCCTGAATGATAATGGCACATTGATCATGTAAGAAAATGTCCCAAAATATTTAGGAGTAAAGGGACATGCTATCTGTAGGTCGCTCACAAAGGGTTCCACAGTAAAACACCATGTGTATATGCATACTTACAAAACAGCACTAAATTATCATTGACTCCACTCACTAGGGCACAGAGGTGGACTCAGCAATGCTGAAGTTCCCTCCAACTCTAAGACTTGAAGTCTTTCAGAGGGGTCCTCTAAATCAGTGGATATAGCCGGTTCTTTATTTAATAGAACTATGGATGCAGAAAGGACACAGAAAACCTTCCACAATTCAGGTATTTTTGAATAGTCAAACACTTATTTTTCAGTATCTTTAATATCTTTTAGTTTCTTTTTTTCCATTTTTTATTTTATTTTTAATCAGTATTTTTATAATTGTTGATATTGTACAGTTTTCTGTCTTTTACCCCGCCCCAGCCCACCACCCCAGCCCTCCCCACCTCCCTCCCATTTCCACCCCCCCATAGTTTTTGTCCATGTGTCCTTTATACTTGTTGCTCTAAACCGTTCCCCTTTTCCCCTGAAATTCCCTCCCCTCCCCCTCTGGACACTGTCAGACTGTTCTCAAATTCAGTGTCTTTGTTTATATTATGCTTGTTTGTTTGTTTTTTTAAAAATATCTTTTAGTTTCTTTTAAATCATGAAATTACTTCTGAAATATTGTTTTATAGCCAACAGCAAATAGGAAAGCCACAACCCCAGAGAGGCATTTAAAAGCAATTCCTGCCTTTGAGACACATATGAGTAAGTGAGGCAACAAGCGACAGGGAGAAAAAGGGAATCACGGAAGAGGAAACGGCCTGGGGCCTGGGCTAACGGGAAATATGGGTGTTAGCACATCCGGAGGAGCAGTGGAGGGGGCTCGAGTATGGAACTGAGGGAAAGCTAGGAGTCGGAGAACAGCACAGGGGTGGGCGCTCTAGACCAGATGCCGAGACGTGTGAGCTGGATGGGGTGAGTCCAAGTGTCCTGATCTGGGGGAGCTGAGGATCTGTGTAGAGAAATCCGGGTTGGAACAGTGTCAGATTACGGAGTTTGAGTTAAGTCCTATGGGTGGCTGAGGACTTCTGAACAAGGATATGAACAAGGATATTCAGGCAGGGGTTGGGGGCAGAGGGAGGCAAATTTCTAAGCTCTGTTTTCTCTTTGGTACAAGATACAAGACTAATAACATAAGATTCATCCGATTAAATGAAATAAATGCCATAAAGAATTTACCACACAGTGTGGGAAAGTAAGTGTACAATCAATCTTAGCTATTCCATTTAAAGAATAAATAGGCAGCCAACATGGCAGAGTAGAAGTGAAATAGCTTTGGAGGTCATCTCTAGTTTGACAGCTTTTTAGCTGATTAGCTGCTCGGTTTGGAGGCAGGTTATAGGACCAATCAAATAAATGTTTTTCAACTGTTTACATGAGATGTATGTATGTTGCTCCTATTGCCAGTGGCACATTGCTGGTTTTCAACCTCATTGTTCCCCCACCCCCAGAATGTTACACAGTATCATTTTAAAGAGATTGGGGATGATTAGAAGATGGCTGAATATTGGCTTAAAATTATTTGCTGTTTTGATAAGCCATTGTGTCTCTCTATCTAACTACATTGTGGCTGCTTTCAAATAATCTCTCTTCATTTTAACAATGTTATGGCAGATGCATTTTCAGTTATCCAGTGACTTAAAAGAATGGAAGTTTCCTCCAGAGGCTGTTGTCTGTGGTAATCATTTCTAGTGTCCTCTGGGAGATGGGGGTGGGGGGGGTGGGGCGGGGATGAAAGGACACAAGCAGGTGATTGATTCAAGAGGAATGGTGTGAGGTTAGGAGGCCAAGGTGTGCCTCCCAGGTGTGGACAGGCTGCTGTACAGACAACACAGAGCCAGGAGGGCTGACGGGGGGCCCTGGGTGCTCTCAGCGGCACCGGAGGCCCAGAAGACTGTCCAGTGTACCAGCAAAGACAAATGTCTGTGTGACATAGAACAGTCCAGGAATAGCCTTTGGCACTAGTGCCAATGCCTGAGATTTCTAGTTCCATGAGATACCTAACTAGTATTTTTCCAATAATCCTCAGTTATTTGAAGTTGCCAAACAAAAAATTCATCTACACCTTCTACATGTTACTTTTGTTAACTACAAATATAATCTAGATAAAAAGGGTTTTCTTCTTTTTAGGACCCTCTAGCAGGGAGTATATGTGGTATTGTATTAATTCTTCTTGCTAACATGTAAGACTATCCTATTTGATTCACTTCAATAACTATTTACTCAGTTTCTGTTACGTGCTTTTAGCATCGTGCTAGGTGCTACTGGTATTCCGAAAGAAGTATATGAAAGACTCTTTTTATAAAGGATAATTTACAATTTAATTATAAGGCAACACTTACATGTTTAAAACAGGAAACTCTCAGGGGCATAATACAACTAGGAATGAAATTTCAGTGCTGGTACGTTTGATGAGGACAGCCATGGCTAAGGAGAAAGACTAACACGAGCCAATGTAGCCACAAAAGGATGAGGAGGGACTGCAGCAGTGACATGAAGGATAGGCTTGGCTAGATGGAGAATAATTTCCAGAGTTTCTCAGCAGGATAATACACAGACAGTAGCTTATAGAAGGAGCAGTTACATGGAAGCACATATGCATGGTGAATCTGAAGACTTTGGGATGAGGGAGAATGAAAAGAAGGTCTGCCTTCTAAGCTGCGGTGCCGGTTAGAAAGGGAGTATCACTACTACGAATGTGAATGTTGAAGGCAAGGAAAGACGAGAGGTATGGTTTCACCCATCCTGTGTTTAAGCAAACGGCTGGGCATTTCTGTGCAAACGCCTATTAGGTAACTGGAGATATAGCGCAGATGATAACAGAGATACATAGACTTGGCCACTTTTTGAATGAAGATAATGGAAACAAGAGCATGGATGAGATTTCTGAAAGCAAAAAAAAAGGCGGGGGGAGAAAAAAAGGACAAAAATGCTCCTGGCTAAAAAGGACCCAGTGAAAACAATGAGGTGCCATGCAAGACAGGCACCTTGGGTTGCAGCCCGAGAGAAGGGCAGGAGGGCCGAAAGACTTAGCCGGAGAGATCGCTAGCTTTGATAAGAATAACGCCAGGGACGCGACATATTTTTATTTATTTTTCTTCAAAGTTTTTTGGTATTACTTTTCCTGGATAGTAAATGGAATGATTTTTTTCCACGAAATTTGTCACTAGAGGGTGCTGGAGTAATGCAAGAAAGAAAATACTGGCTCTGTAAGTAAAAGGTCATTTTTCCCCTGGCAATGTATGTGCTGTGGAAATACAATGATTATGCTTTCCTTAATGCAACAACTTTGAAAAGCTCTTTTAGTAATTAGACATCTACTTATGTTTAACAGAATTTTTTGAGTTAAAGAAACTCTGAGACATCAGCTGCCATGCCTCTAGTGCAGTAACAACAAAGAAAGAAGCAGAAAGGTGCAGCTTCCAGGCATCTGTTCTCACAGTGTGACGCAGAGCACTGGGATTGCACTCCTTTAGATCACATCAATGACATAAGAATCTTCGTTGATATTCTTACTGCCTATTAATCAATTGTGATTTGGTTCAATTCAGTTACAATGCTGTGCAGTGGTTTAATTTTCAGAGAAGAAATTTGCTCAAATTTTCATTCATTAATTGCATCATCTTCAAACATAATATCAAGTAGATGAACATTCTGATTATCAAAAGCTCATAATTTTACAACTAAATGTATGTCCAGTCATCATATCCTCCTGAGGATTGGGGGTGAGGGGAACTGATGGGAACCTGAAGCTCATAAGTACCAAGGTCCTTTGTCTTTTGCCAGCATTTATGAAACTGTGGTGGGCTAACTTGTTAGCTTGCAAATAGAGTAAAATTTCAGAGCTTTCACAGTTTTGTAAAAATTTTTACTTACTGATTTAGGGGAGAGAGAGAGAGAGAGAAAGAGAGAGAGACAGAAAGACAGACAGAGAAGTTTGTTGTTTCACTTATTTATGCTTCATTGGTCGATGCTTTTACAGGCCCTGCCCAAGGACTGAACTGGCAACCTTGGCCTATCCGGACGATGCTCTCACCAACTGAGCTACCCAGCAGGGCTCACAGTTCGTAACAGTAGCTTAGCAGAGCTTCCCTAGCGGGTCTTCTCTGTGATATTCTGAAGCCCAAACTAGAATCCACTTCTGTCTTTTTATAAACACCTAATTCCCTCCTAATTCCCTGTTTTAATTTCCTTTCTGCTTAAAACACTAGAATGGTTTCTGTTTTCTATACTCTGATCCCTGTATGAGAAGCACTTCTTCACTATACCAAATCAAGCTTTCATTTTAAATCTTCAAAACGCCATTCTTTAGGAAGGTTCTTAACAGAAAACTATTTACTGCTTAATCTATAAACTGGAAACAAAATTTTTAATTGTCTCACTGTTGTCACAGAATCTGACTGGAAGTATGAAAATAAAAAAGGGTTCTATTTAAGAAACCAGAACACTTTTTTTTTTTTTTTTTTGGCTGGCTACTGAAGAACAATCTTTAACAAGGGACTCAGTATGAATCTGCTACCCACCCCTTAATCTCCACTGGGAAAGATTTTCTCTTCTTCAGCTACACCTTCTAGGGAGTGAGCTGACACTGAACTAAAGAAAACATTAGACAGGCTACACTGAGCTCATTTGGTATTTTATAGCCTTGGCAAACTTAGAGTATTTTACAATACCTCTGCAGTGGTGAGAAAAATCTTATCTGTGATGTGTCTCAGTCCACACGCCACAACACCAAGAGCAACTCCAGGAAACACGTAGGAATTGTTGCCTTGGCCAGGATACAGGGTCCGTCCATCTGGCAGCGTGACTGGATCAAAAGGACTGCCACTGGCGAAAATTGCACGCCCCTACAACACAGACACACAGCTGTAAAAAGCAGCAGGATATCTTAACATAAATGAATCATTTCAGAACTACCCCGTATGAGTATTTAGAAAGATGTTTAATTTTCCAGTAACTCCCTAATAAGTTTGGGCACGATTTTATGATGTTGGCAAGAAGTTCTTGAGTAGGTGATTATTACTGTTCTCTATTTTACTCTCTACTCCTGGGAGAAATGTGCAAAGCACAGGACACCCAAACACCTGGTACCACTCTATTCTCTGCAGTGGTCCAACCTATAGGTTGGCTATCAACCATTTCTGTATAGGCTTCTAATTACAGACTTCTGAAGATGAAAATGATAATAGTAGAGTACTACAAAGAATAACATCTTGGGTTAGAGTTTAGGAATCAACACATTTCAACATAATCACTGGGACAAAATTTATATATTTCTATATTGTGAAGAATCACTGGAAAATCATATAGGAAACAAACCCATTAGAACAAGTGGAATTAGCAAATAAGAAGATTAAATGATCAATAATGATCAAAAACTGGCTTTATTTTTTCCTTGTCTTAATATTTTGTCCTAATGTGTTTAAGGAACCACATGTATTACATGCTTTAAGATGCCCTTTACTTGGGGCCTGGTAGGTGTCAGGCTCCATACCGTGGAACAGAAGGGGAGCATCTGTCTGATCTGGGGGGGTGAGGGTGGAGATAGAGTCCAGAACATTTGAGTTTCTAAAATGGAAATAGGAAACCCTCGAAAAATGAAGCACTGCAATCTGAGACATACACTTGGAAAGTACAGAGCACCAAATCTCCAAAGCACAGTTTACATGATGAGAAGCTGGGTTATAGCTTTCTTCCTTCTTTCCTCCAGAGCACTGATTTTCAACCTTTTCCTCTCATGGCACACATAAGCTAAGTAAGTCTAAAACTCTGTGGCACACCAAAAATTATATTTTTTGCTCAAAAATGGCTTTTCAAAAAATCAGGTGCCTATACTTGTATATAAGGATTTCTGGTACCAAGAATTAACCCAACAGACGTAAACTTATTATGTCACATAACCAATAAAATGCAACTCTATTATATGACCTATATATTTACGGTTTAAAACAAGGCATTCACACCAAATGGCTATTGTTGTGTTGGCTGTTGTCATTTTTCTTTTATTTGACAATTTAAGGGAAAAGAGGTTAGTGCTCCTAACTATAAAGTCAAGTATTGCATGTTTTAAAAATTCTTTTTTTAATTAAATTTACTGGGGTGACACTGCTTAATAAAATTATGTAGGTTTCAGTTGTACACTTCTATGATACATCATCTGTATATTGTATTGTGTGCTCATTGCCCCAAATCAAGTCTCCCTCAGTCACCATTCATCCCTCCTTTGCCCTCTTCTAAGTCCCCCACCCTCTTTACCCTTGATACAGATGTCTATGTTTATGAGGGATTGTTTTGTTTTTCTTTTCCTTCATATCTTTTACTTTTTCACCCAGCCCTGAATACTCCCTCCCCTCTGACAGCTGTCAGTCTGTTTTCTAGGTATAGCACTCTTCAAAAATTCTTGAGGCACACCAGCTGAAAATTGGTGATCTAGAGCCTAACTCTATCACGATATCAATAATATTAACTTATTCATTTTAAATCAATATCATAGAATATGTTTTGTAAAAAGGTAAAGTTGTATAAAGATTCAACCTATAAAAGATAAAAATAGATGAGAAAGAAAAGAAAAATTCTCAAGTAGGTTACACAAGATTAGATTTCATTTTTACACAGGTCTGATACCTTCAGCTCTGTTTAGCAGATAAAATGTTTTATTACAAGTAACTTTCTCATGTAACTAAATTATTTGATGCGTATCTTTGATAAACATTTATATGTTATTTGATATGTACATATACTTTTGAACATTCGAGGAAAGAGACCTGTGACCTTATGATTTATGCTTGTTTAACTTCCTCCCTACCTTCACTCCAGTGCCCACTCCTCCTCCCTGTCATTCTATGGTCATCGTATTTTATGGAGGTGTAGCATTAAATAAATGATAGCTAGATAAATATTCTTATCCATATGAATTGTTAATATGGAGAAGGAACTTCTCCATACCATTTTTGGTACAGTGTTTTAAGGTTCAATAATTTCTTTTGTACTTTGTATCTTTAGCCTTTCTGAACGTCACCTGTGCCTACAGCAGCGGAGACTCGCACCCAGCCACAGGCAGACCTTGCTTTGTTCTGAAATCCTTTGGCTGAACCAGTGTTTAAATCTTCAGTCTTAAATAACTTTCAATTTTATGTATAACAATACAAAACATTAAACACATTGATAAGAAAGAGTATAGCCCATATATATCAGATGCGTTCAAACTTAAAAACATGAGTATATAAATTTAACTAATTTTGCTTATGACTTACAGAAGAGTTTATAAACTCTTGAGGCGCATTGAGATTCAAAAGGAAATGATTATTTAAACACAATGTGCCTACTATGTGCAATGCTAAAGTTTGGTTATTGCTTAGCACTTTTTTCCTTCTGTAAGTATTAAAGGACTACTGATGAGACAAATTCCTGAATCTAGAGATGAGATAAAAATTTAAATTAGCGAGGACACTGATGCCATCCCAAATAAGAGAGATAAATAATGGAGTAGCTCTTGCCAAAATCTCATTAATTCTCACAATAAGCATTTAGGAAAACAGTATTAAAGGAATTGGGGCCGTCACCATCCGATCTGCAACTTTGTGTCATGTTTACCTTTTCTAGTTCACTTTGGATTTATTTCCAAAATAAACGTATTAGACATCTATTTTGTTTCAATGACCTTTTCAAGCCTTTCAAGGGAAAAAGGCTCTTGTCAACATATCAGTCAAATATGTATTAATACAAATATAGTATATAAATACGTCACTTGTTTGGAAACAGTAAAGCACTGAAGCTCTGGGGACTCCGCCCCCAACCTGGCTGGATGTCAGACTGGCCGCCCAAGTGCTCCACCCACGGCGTCAGCATCCAAAGCCCGGATTTAGCAAAGCAAAAATAAGATTGTGGTTTTTATACTGTATGCTTCAATGTTTCGAAATAACAAGTTAAAAGTTATTTTAATAAGCAGCTAGAGTCAAGCTTTCTCTTTTTTAACTTTTATGTTTAAACCTTAGATAATTCCAAATCATTTGAGGAAAATTATCCACAAAACATTACAAAGTGTAGTTTATTTTATTGAAGAAGGGAGTTCTAGAAAATAGTTCTCATCCCTCCTGACTTGTTCACTTTTCTTTCAATTTTGGTTGTATAATTTTTGAAAGTTAAGTGGTAAGCTCCATTGATATCCTGGGCTTCCCTATAACGAATCAAAAGTTTATTAAATATCATTTGTACTTTTGCTTTACCTTAGTCACTTTATAGCACTGCTCTGCAGTACATTCTGCTTTGCTGGTTGGATTACTCAAAGCGAAAATAATAGGCCGTTCATTGAAGACAGCCATATCTTTGAGAATTTGTTCTGAGAATGCGCCAGCAATTGCAGCAACTCCTAAAGTAGAAATGAGAAACCAGTAAACAGGACTGTCATTGGTTAATTAATCCATTGGGGCTCATGCCCCAAAACAATGAGAAATCAGGTCATTTTCTAACAGACCCTAAACAAAATATAAAATATTTTTATTAAATTGACAAAAAAGATAAGTTTATTAATGCCAATGATCTTTAGGGTTATATTGGGTTGGCCAAAAAGTTTATTTGGTTTATTCTGTATAATGGCTCTACTAGCACTTAGTTTTCTTTAACTTCATTTGAAACAATTTTGTTA
The DNA here is from genome assembly GCA_039655065.1 of Glossophaga mutica. Taxonomy (NCBI): domain Eukaryota; kingdom Metazoa; phylum Chordata; class Mammalia; order Chiroptera; family Phyllostomidae; genus Glossophaga; species Glossophaga mutica. Next base: position 149,808,555 of record CM077306.1, read on the forward strand.
GATTGTATTGTGACAGATGTCATATCAGTGTTCATTAAAAAAATCAAAATGAGTGAATTATTGTGTGGCAATTTTAATATTGAAAATAGAAAAAAAGCAGTGTTTTTGGAATATGATGCTTTACTATGTCAATAAAGGTAAAAATGCAACTGAAACACAAAAAAAGATTTGTGCAGTGTGTGGAGAGGCATTGTGACTGATTGAATGTGACAAAAGTGACTTGTGAAGTTTCATGCTGGAGATTTCTTGCTGGAAGATGCTCCACAGTCAGGTAGACCAGTTGAAGTTGATAGCGATCAAATCAAGACATTAATTGAGAACGATCAACATTATACCATGCTGGAGATAGTTGATATACTCCAAATATCCAAATCAATAAAGTTATTGGTGAAAATGAAAAATGTGTCTTATATTTTACGGAAAAAAACACACAAACTTTTTGGCCAACCCAAAAAGTTCATTTGACTCATAATACATTTAGCTGGTGACTAACCACTAGGAATTTTGATTAAAGGTATTCATAACAGGAAATTAAAATGTATCCAATATATGTTATTACTCTATAAGAAATATATCTGAGTATATTTCAGTCTCTAATGCTATAAAGTAATTGTGTTTTATAAACTACTGCTAACATTTAAGATAATAATCCAATTCAATTTAAAATTGAAACATGATTGAAAGAATTTTAACAGAAGAACAAAGTAATTTGCATAATATAAATGAAAAAATGCAAGATTTCTGATAGAACATATTTTGTAAAACACAATAATAAAGGCAGCCTACAATTCCAGTTTAGGAGTATTTGTTTCTATTATGGTTATCATCAGTATTCTCAATGTTGTCATCTGCTTCACAAGAGCTTGTTGTAGGAATGGAACTTAATACAAAGTAAGCACTGATATTATAGCCACACAAAATAAAGAGATAAAGTTTAATGACTTCCTTTGAGTTTTTCAACCACATTAAACTTGACCATAATAAACATTTTACTGTGCACATGCATGAAGTGTATGAGCAATATAAAGACATGCGAAATATGGTCCCTGTCTTCAAGGAGGGGCTACTTCAGTGTTTTGCAACCCCGGCACTGCCAGCTTTGGGTGGGATAGTTCCTTGTTGCAAGGGACTTTCCTGTGCGCTTTTAATCTCTGCTTGCTAGATGTCAGTACCCCTGACTTCCCCTCTGCTCCCAGTTGTAACAACCAAATATGTCTCTAGAGACTGTCAAATGTTTCCTTGGGGGCAAAATCACTCCCTTTTCAAAACCACCATCTATCTGGAGCAATTAGGCCTAGAAAAGTTCTGAACAGGCCGGGTACTGACAGGCTGACAGAGCTGGCAGAGGGGGCACACACTTCAGCGGGGATCAGTGAGATTAAGAAGACAGCATGAAATAGCGAAGCTGGGTGCCTGTGGGGTGTTGTTGCTTTGGTGAATGTGTAATTTTGTTTGTCAGCTCCAAAGGGTAGAATTTCAAAAGGCTAAGTTATGCCTACAAATTTAGTGGTAAGAAAACTAATCACGTGAAAATGGGTTTGGAGCGGGGTTGCAGGAGGGAGGGAGAAGTTTACCTATGAGAGCAGTTGGTTTTATTTCTCGAACAATGTCTTCTAGGTTCTTCATTTCTTTATGTTCATGAGCAAAGTCCTCTTTCTCTTCTGTTAAGGCAGCACGTCCCTAAGTAAAGCAAACAGGAAAACATGAGAAATCTGCCAAACATAAGTGAGTCAAAGAAATTTCAAAATATTACCCTCATTACCAGTATTTATGTTTAACATTTTTATGTGTTACAGCTGTTCTTAAAGTCTCCTCTCCAATTATCAGAGTCATTTCATTCATTCTTTTAACAAATATTTATGTCTCCAGACAATGTTCTAGCAATAGGGATATAACAGTGAACAAAATAAAGTCTCTCCCTTGTTTAACTATTATTTAATATTAAAAATCTTAATTCCACGGACATTGGTGAGAAACCAGCGTTAACAAGTGGCAATACAAAATGGCATATAAATAAAGGTACTGTTTACTACACATTATTTGTTTTAATAGAGTGTCTCAGAATACAGAATTGGCTTCAGGTGCAGCACTACCAATTTATGTACCATTGATTAAAAATGCAACTTGATGCCACATAGATAAAATAGTTTGGTTTTCTGAATAAGTATTATATCTTTATATGTTTATTTGTAATGTTTTGATTATGAACGTGCCAAGTGTTGCCTAGAAAACATCTAGTTACAATATTCTAGTTGTGAATTTTTAAGATTTTGATTATATAATAAAACCCTGACTAATTTTATATGGTACTTCATGACTTCTAAGTTGTTTTCCCCTATTTTATTTGCTTCCCTTACAATTTTGAAAAGTAGAACAAGTATAATTAGAGTCATTTTGCAAGGGAAACAGAGGCTTTGAAATGTTAAGCTACTTGCCCAAGGCAGGTGATGGCATTCAGACTTTCCAATAATACACAGCCCTGGGGGAAAAGCCTACCTATGGTATTGAACAGACTGTTCGTGGATTGTTAATCCTAAAGACAGTACAATTCTCTTGTTTAAAATGGTCATCATTTATTTGTTTTTAAAAGTAATACATGTGAATTATAGATAATTTGAACATGAACTTTTTGCACTTAATTTGTAAAAGAAGAATAATAAGAATTTCTACCTCATTAGGTAGTTTGTGGATTAAATACATAATAATTCTAAAGTACTTGAGAGTGTGCCTGATTTTTAACAAGAGTTCATTGTTAATTGTAATTAAAATTATTGCAAATAAGAAGCAAATCATAATTCCAGCATTAATAATTTGGGTGCATTTTCTTCTATCCAAAGGAAAAGTGCCATTTCTCTACCACCGTTTTCTATTGTGAGCATGACATTAAAGCAAACAGCCTCCTAAGAAAAGGATTCACCATTAGTCATTTCTAGAATACAAAATGTTATCTCACCATTTCCTTCTTACACAACAAAATATACTACATCTGAGACATTATGAAAAATAATCTTATTTAAAACTAACTTAAAAAGATTCTTAAGACATGGAAGCAACCTAAGAGTCCTAATGGACTAATGGACAAAAAAAATACGGTGTATACAACAAAATATTACTCTGCCATAAAAGAGAGGAACGCTCACCATTTGCAACATGTACAGACCTTGAGGGTATTATGCTAAATGAAATAAATTGTATAGAAAAATATAAATACTGTATGATCTCATTTATATGTGGGATCTAAAAAAATACTCATTAATTCATAGATACAGAGAATAGACTGGTGTTTGCCAAAGGTGGGCAGTGGAGAATGGATAAAATGGGCAAAGGGGATCAAAAAGTGCAAGCTTCAATGATAAAATAAATAAGTCCCAGGGATATAATGTGTAGAATGGTGACTATAGTTAATAATACTGTACTGCACATTTGAAAGTTGCTAAAAAATAGATATTAACAAAAGTTCTCATAAAAAATTTTGTAACCACATCATCACCACAGTTACTGTGGTGATCATTTCACAATATATATGAATATTGAACCATTTTGTTGTACACCTGAAACTAATATTATGTCACATGTCAATTCTATCTCAATTTTTAAAAATCCTATTTAATTCATTCAGGATTAAATCTAAAGCTTACTGTTTCATATTTACTTCAGGAGAGAACAGTGTAGTTTCCAGTAATACTAAGTTGAATATTGTTAGTCCATATTCTTTTTTTTTTAAAATATTTTATCTATTTTTAGAGAGAGGGGAAAGGAGGGAGAAAGAGAGGGAGAGAAACTTCAATGTGAGAGAGAAATATCAATCAGTTGCCTCTCACGTATCTGCCAACCGGGGACCGACCTACAACTCAGGCATGTGCCCTGACCACAGATCGAACCAGCAACCTTTAGCTTTGCCAGGTGACACCCAACCAACTGAGCCACACCGGTCAGGGCTGTTAGTCCATATTCTTATTTATCATTCCTATTACAAAAAATTTAGTCAAAAGAATCATCTAAATTTAGTTTCTACTTTCATCAGGAAGCATAATTTGTTCCATAAAACCTATCTATTATCATAGCCTTTTTAGAATTAGTGATGCACCTAACAATAAATACTTATGTAAAGCTGGACTGATTTTGTGAGTAAACACTAAATATTTGAAAACAGTTCTTTTGTATTTAGAAGATTTTTAAAAAATGTCCTTGTAATAATATTTTAAAAATAAGAGAGTAATGAATAGTACAATTCTCACTAACTTGCGTACGGGCGGTGCCCCCCATCCTCACCTCTCTTAGCTTCACAGCTGAGAAATTTATTTTATTTACATACCTCAATCATAGAGATTAAGTCAGCATCAGCCTAGCATGTGGCTAGGCTTAATGATAATGTATTCGTCACAAATGAAAAAACAGAAGTGCTTGGGTTACCACAGAATTCCACCCAAACCTTTTGAAAATTCAGACTTTGATTTAGGCTTCAATTCCTCATCATCCCTTTCCTGTGTCAATGTTCTTTGCCATGTAACTTCATAGTTCCTTTCACAAAAGGCACAGTACACTGCCCTACCACTCTGTCTTTGGATGTAAACATGCGGCTTGCGTTGGTCAATAAAATGTGAGCTGAATTTAAACTAAGCCACTTCCAACCTTAGGCCTTAAGAGGACTTGGTGGTTCCACTTGCTCTATTGTGCCTTCGCCATTCCTTTAGAACTGTGTGACCTGCCTTGCTTACCGGTCCACAGAGGACGGCAGCTTTGTCAAGCAGACTCAGACCCAACCTGAGCTCAGAGTCCACCAGCCAACATTCTCAGAGCTACCCCACCTGATGCCACAGGTGTTTGGGAAATAAATAAGTATTGTTGTATGTCACTGAGATTTTGAGGCTTTTGATGACACAACAATACCTAACAGATACAGGGGGTAATTTTCATTTTGGTTATATACCCACCATTTACTTAGTGTTGTTCCTATCTGTTGTTTTGAGAATTAAGAGGTCCCTTTCCCTGAAATAATTTGATGAAAAGGATGTTTTTGCAATCCATCTTAGTACTGCTTAGCTACTAGGTAAGAAATAATCCTGCATTTTAAGAAAGAAAAGAGAAAGTCTAGTCATGTGTACGTAGGAATACGAATTTGGAACCATTAGACAGTTACAGTATTTAATTAAATTATTTCTGAATTATTTCTAGAAGCAGTATAAGCTAAAATGTATGACTATTTTCATTCTCACAACAACGAAATCTCCAAGACAGGTACTAAATAAAGTGGCTTAGAGAGAAAATAATTTTTGGAAATAATAACTTTCAGCTTCCAGCATTTTAAACTAGACACAACAGTTTTTCCCAGAATTACATAGAGTCAATTGCATGTGTAAATGCAGAAAACTAAACTAACATCTATCTGAGGCTCTACATGGCAAACACTACAGAACTATAAATTGCTTCTAGCATGATTTCCTGTACACTTGGGTGTAAAGAGCTACACTATAGTCCCCAGACTCTCTTGCAGCTAGAAAGCTAGGGTTTCTGTTTTAAACATAGCAGTCACCAAGCTCATGTACACCTTCACAGGACCCTACAGGAGAAACGTGCATCATAAAGTGGTGGCCATACGGCTCTTCTGAAGCTTGTGGTAGTTATGTTCACTTGTTTGTCTTAAGGCGGATTTGGCAGTCTTTAGAAGTCCATCACAAACAGGTAGGTGCTAAGTAATGGTCATGGAAGTTACATATTGGGCAGCTTTCCTGTTTATGGTTGAGATGTTGAATCTTGAGTGAGAAGCAACACCAGCTCCCTTGCTAATGCAGATCTGTGTTATAAGAACTATTCCTTAAAGTTAAGCCTGGTGCTTACTTCTTCAAAGGTTCAGAGATGTTTTCACAGACAAGAGAACTTGTGCAATATGTGCTCTAACGGTGAAAAGGGAACTCAGGATAACTATTCACCTACTCTAAACTGCCTCAGTCCAATGCAATGTTATATAATCTTGAGGGCTGCTGAAAAAATGCATGTGTCAGAAGAAAATGCATATGTAGAGAAGACTGAATGAATCACAAGGTTTGCCTACTGGTCTTTGTGGACTATAGTCTGAATATGTCATGTTACTTTTATGTCCAAATAGTGAAATCTTTTCTCATGTTATGGCAGAGGATTCTAATTGTCCATCAGTATGCACTTTCTACTTTTTCAAAAAATGTGTATTGTGATAAAAACACTTAACACAAGATTTATTCTCTTAACTTTTTAAGCGCACAACTCTTTTCCCCTTTACTTTCCTTCATTCTTTCCTTTTTAATAAGATTTCCCAGTTTTAGCCAACCACATGGCTACCCACGTGGAACTATATTTCTTAGCCTCCTTGCAGTCTTGAGTGCAAGTTATGAGTGCAACTTCTCTAACGATGTACCTTTAAAAAGGAAGGAGGCACCATCCCCAAATTCATGTCCCACACTCTCTCCCCAGATAGCACGAGGACTGTGAGAACTGGAAAGCTTCTTTGTATCCAGAGATGGGCCATGGTTTCTGGTCTGCCTACCTCTACACTGTTAGATGACAAATAAATTTATCTTATTTAAGTCACCATGGTTTTGGGCCTCCTTGTATAACAGTTCAACTAAAATTTAACTAATATGTATATTTAGGCTAGTAGCCTCTTCACCATAGATATCATAAAATACTACAAACACAATCAGGAGGAAAATTTGCCAAAATAAGCCCTTACTTTCCAGGAAGGTCAGCAACCAAACCATTAAAACCAAGTGAAAGTGTCTATACAATTTTTAAAGATGTGTAGTAATGTACATTCTAGCATTTTTACACACTTAAAATGATTTTTTAATTTTTAACCAATTTAATACAATTTCTTTTTGTTCGACTTTGTACCACTACCCTTAAATAATCTTTTGTATAACTAAAAACAGATATTGAATCACACTGTCTCCTTTCCCCAGTGAGGAACCCAATGCTTTTAATCTGTTCTAATTAGACCCACCCTTTTTCCAATAACCAGTGAGGTGACTTGACCCTGAACTCTCAGGTGCTCTTGTCACTGTATTTCATCAAAGGAACAACCAATGTTTAAAATGGTCAAGGAACTGCCATACTTCCTAGATCTTGCTTTCAGCACTATATTAATATATTTTAGTATAATGTTTTCTTTTTTAATAATCATAAAATATTATAATTAATCTTTACTTTGAAATAGGAAGCAGAAAGTCCACTGAAAGGATTGTAAGAGAAAAGAACATTTATAAGATTTTTCAAGAATATTAACAAAATAGAAATGGGAAATACAAAAATGTTGTAAGAGAAAAATATGCCACTGATTTGTTTATTTAAGAGCTGCTTGGGCTCACCAAACAATAAGGTTCCACGCAGTCCATGGTAAAGAGCATGGCTGAAGTGGAAGAGTGAGGAGCTGGCAGCAAAGTCCTGCTGAAGGCGGAGCATCTGAATGGTCCCTGCCTGAGGAAGCAGCCAGTTCCTGATGACTGACTGCTGAAAACACATGACCTTCATGAAAACAGTATATCCAAACTACTTCTGTTACACATTGGGTTGTCCAAAGGGTTTTCCTTGAAAATAAAAGGCACATTTTCACTAATAACTTTATTGATTTGGATATTCTGAGTATGTTGGCTATCATCTGCATGGTATAACGTTGATTGTTCTCAATTAATGTCTTCATGTGATCACTATCAACTTTAGCTGGTCTATACAACCTACCGTGGAGCACCGTGCAGCAGGAAATCTCCAGCATGAAACTTCACAAACCACTTTTTACGTATTCTATCATACACTGCACAACTCTTTCTTTGTGTGTTTCAGTTAAGTTTTTTACTTTTCTTGAAATAATAAAGCATAACATGCTGAAAATGTTGTGTATTTCTATCTCCAATGTTAAAATGGCTACACAAAAACTCACCAATTTTGATGTTTTTTTAAATGCATGCTGATATGACAGCTGTCACAACACAGTCTAACAAAATTGTTTCATATGAAGTCAAAGACAACAAGCGCTACTGGAGCCATCTTACGGAAAAAATCAAACAAACTTTTTGGCCAACCCAATACTTCAAAACAAGCATGCACATGGCTCCATGAGATGGAAATTATTCATTTTCAATAGATTACCAAGACAAGAAGAAGCCTCCCCATGAGATAATAAAACCAGCATAAAAGTCTTAGCCCTGGCCAGGGTGGCTCAGTTGGTTGGGCATCATTCTAACAAGGTGAAAGGTTGCTGGTTCAATTCCTTGTCAGGGCACATGCCTGGGTTGCAGGTTCTGTCCCTGGTCAGGGCATGTGCAAGGGGCAACCAATCAATGTTTCTCAAATCAATGTTTCTCTCTCTCTCTTTCTCCCTTACCCTGCTGCCAAAAGTAAAAGTCTTAGAATTTATTTTGTAAGCAACTGAAATAACCAAATTCCATCAGGTAAAATATGAATTGTACTGTTGCTACAAGTAGCATGTAAGTAAGGGATGAAAGTTTAGTTCTGTTTAGATTGAATGTAGACCTACACATTCATAATGTGAAATTAATTTAAAATATGTTGAATAATTGGCAAGTAAGAAAGACATAACCCCCATTTTCTTAATTAATGATTGAAATTTTACTGAATGCAGTGTCTTGGGTTATTTAAAAAGCAAATTTTAATCCCGAATGTACCAGTTAACCCTTAAACAACTCTTTGAACTGTGAGGGTCCACTTATATGCAAATTTTTTTCAATAAATATCTGTACTTTCAATCTATGGTTGGGAGTCCACAGATGCATGATTCTATGGTCATTTTAGATAACAGAGTTGAGCACCCATGTATTTTGGTATCTGTGGGATCCTGAAACTAATCCCCATGGGTATCAAGAAATAACCAATTTTGGAGCAAGTCAAAAGTTTTATGTGGATTTCCAACTGCATGAGGATCAGCACCCTTAACCCCAGAGTTGTTCGAGTCAAGTGTATTTTACAATGTTGTCTTCCTAACTGTTCATTATTGCCAATATATCATTAGTTTGTAGTAAGTTTTGTTAGCTAAGGAGATGATAAAAAACTAAAAACAAAATGCATTGTAATAAATTTAACAAATTAAATTTGTTATTTCTAAAAATTTTTAGTGATATTCAGAGAAGTAAAGAAAATCTCTCCACTTAGACACATATGACATACACAAATGTTGGAAATAGAATTTGGGACTAAGATTCAGGATATCTTCTATTCACTCATGATCTTAAGCAATTCCTTTGATGCTTTCATAGAAAATGGTTTGGATTGGTGATGATGCCACTGCTGATAAAAATGAGCCAGATCTGTTCTTCCCAAAGCTAACTGACCACCAGACTCACTTACCTAAGGAAAAATAGATTCCTAAGCTCTGTTTCCAGACATCCTAATCCAAATACAGGCTGAAACCCTGAAATGTGTTTAATTATTTTATTTCTTGATTTTTTGAGAGAGAGAGAGAAGAGAGAGATGAGAGAGAGAAACACTGAATTTTGCTGTTCCACTTATTTATGCATTCATTGACTGATTCTTGTATGTGCCCTGACAAGGGACGGAACCCTCAACCTTGGTGTATTGGGATGACGCTCTAACCAACTGAGCTACCAAGCCAGGGCTGTGTTTATTTTTTTTAAGCTTCCCAGGTGATTAGAACAATTAGTCAGTTTTGAGAATCACTGCACTAAAGGATTTATCAGATCTCTACCAGATACATTTTTAAAAGGCGGTGATATGTTTTAAAGTATAAAATGATGAGTTCTAAAGAAGGAAAGCTACAGAATAATGTCAAGTGACAATTACATACTTCTAGTACTACTTTTTGGTGACAACCTGAGGTATAAGGAAAAATATTTAATGTCAGTTAAACCCCTGAGTTTTCTTGGAATGAGAAGCAAATCATAAAGAAGATAGATAAACACTGAAAAGAAAAGCTGAATGCCGTTACCATGAGCATCTTCCTTTCTCAATCATAGTAACAGCACTGGCAGCTCCCACCCAGCTTAGCCAGAACTTGGCCTGAAGACATGCCTCTGGTGAGAAACGTACCACAGCCTCACTCCCCACCCCCGACAGGCTTGATCACTGGTGGTGACTGATGAATGCTGAGAGAACACTGACAGGCGGCCAGGAGTCACGAAATAGTAATGCTAGCATTACTGAAGGGCTTTACTTGCCAAAAACAGGAGAATCAAAAGATAAAATGAAGGTCTCCTAAGTATTTTCTATACCATTTTCAAAGATGACGTGCTGATCTGGTTTAGATTTCAAAAAGTATTAGAATGTGACTGTTTATGGAACTGGTAATATTAAGGCAACTGCCTCTGCCTTTGGACTTCTATTTCATGTACCGATGGCCATTTTTCTCCTTTTTTCAAAATCTAATTTGGAATCCACATTCTTTATGCTGATCACTCCAGCTGAATATAGATACAGATTTATTTTGCCTTCATTCTCCCTTTCCAGGACGCTTAGCATTTCAGCTCTTTGCCATCTCTTGGCAAAGTGCGTGTGGGCACTTATCTCAGAAATCCCGAATTCTATGGGCTTTCTTTTTTCTAAGAGTCTGTAATGACACCAAATACATATGGATAGCTGAAAATTTCCTTTGAATGTTATTATTTCTTTCATCTCCCCCCTTATTCTGTGCCGATTCTTGGTACAATAGAAAAGAAAATACAACATAATGAATCATTACCTTTATCAAAAGCATGTAGCATTCTCATAAGGGTGGGTAGGATAAGTAGCAGATTGTCAAGATTTTGGGTTAGCATTCCATGACCCAGGATAGGTATAAAACATTAATTCTAGATTGCCACTGATAAATATGTATTCCCTCCTACACACACAAACACAGAACTCTTCCATACGTGCCTTCCTTGAATCCAAGTCTGCTCAGACAACTGGCCCCATCTCACTGACCCTTCGTGCACTGGAGTTGAACCTACGTAGCCCTTCTTTGGATCTATGCACAGTGTCTGAAACATTGCACTACAACACTCGCAATGAAGGTATGTGAGCTTGTTAAAGACCTCAGATCTGTGCTTTGTCATCTCAGGACAGATTTAAAAAAGATAAATAATGTGACAAAAGTATTTTTCATGCTAGAGCATAACTAGGGTGCAGAATTGTCATGATTTAAGATAATAGGTTGTTAATGTCATCAATGTTTAATTCTGTACTGTTAAAAATCAATATCCATAATTTTCTGGCTACCTAAAAGACTCATGTACATAATCTTTTGTATTTGCTTCTTTTAATACATACATATATATTGATCATAGTTTATATGAAATAGAAAAGAGAAAGAAAAAAATCGAGCCAGATACTTTTCACCAAGCTTCAAAGTTTCTTAAGAGTTAGAATTTTTTTTAAACCACAGTGTATGAAATGTATTAACCATCATTCAAGGTGGTGATAGCATCACTGGCTGAAATGCTGATAATATCCTACAGGAAATAAAAACTTTTCCTATACATGGAATTTCAAGTCCTAGACCTAAAAAAAAAAAAAAAAAAAGCTCCTGGGAAAGAAATAACTGCACTGTCAAAACTACTCCTACAACATATAAAATATCTTAATTCGCTCTCTCTTTCTATAGGAACCAAACATTTAACTATAAAGCAAAAAAAAAAAAATTAAATTAAATTAATTCAAAACAGAATTATTTAAAAGGGAACAAAACTAAAATCAAAACAAAATTCTACAGTCTTATTCTGGGTAGGATGAACTCAATCCTTCATGATACCTATTAATACCCTATTTTTTTTATTTTTGACTTCTCTGTCTTAGCATTGATTGGTTCATTAGTGAAAGCAGGAATGTTTTTACTTACAGAATACATTGAGTCTGGATTGGTTTGTTTTGTGGCTTCTTGTTCTCTCTGAAAATGTTCCAAGTTATCATTGCAAAATGTAGATATAGTCATGCTGGCAACCTTCCTTCTTTCATCCCTTCTTTACTGTATTTATCCTCTAATTTTTATTTTGGAAGGATTTCTATTAAACTAAATACCAGCTTGTTAATATTTAATATTAGCTGGCTAAGTAGATATTGTTATAAAATACTAACTGATAATATTATCAGTGACCTTATAATCAATTTCAATCAACCTTATTGATAATCATAAATTATTTAAAACACTGATATTTATAGCATAAACTAATTTCACTGCACATGTGGACATTTGGTAAATGATGGAAAATCATATATATGTGATGTTAAAAATAAAACAGAAAGCCTATTAGAATAATACTTATCTAGTCTGAGGATATAACTCCATAAATGTGTTAACCTTACAGTTTACTTATTTATTTAGCTTTGGTTTTATCTCTTTAAAAAAGAGTGAAGTAGTTTTACTAATAAGAATTTTATTTAAAACTTTTTAATATTTTTACGTTATAAACAATAAAAATTTCAAGTTAATAAAATTACTAAAATGATTATTACTGGTTTTGAGGAAATATTATAAAGTATTAAGGATAAAGGATAACAAACAAAAAATCATGTAAATCTGAAAGCAAGATTACATACACTAATTTAATAGTTATTCTAAGATTTATTAGTTCTTCAATGAAAATCAACGTAATTTTGATTTTAAAAAACACTAAAGAAAAAGTGGTTAACTGAAGCTTCATTTGTTTCTTTAATATTAAATACTGCACTAGCCATTAAATATATAACCACCTTTAAAATGTAACTTTATTTACCTTGGCAAGCAGAATGTATGCAGTTCTTTATTTTGGCAAGTAAAGGACATACAGTAAGAATGACTGATTATGTCTAGCAACAACTTCACAGTTATTCCAAGTATTATAATCTATGGAATTTGAATTCTCAGTTCAGTAGTCTACGTTAAAATTGAGATGTTAAAATCTATATATTTTTATAAAGATTTCACATTAAAAAAGTCACTAGAAATCACAAAACCATGATCGCAGACTTTCACTTTTCTTGGATTCTGGAGTGTACTACATGCCTAAGAAGCACAGCACAATTTGCATACCCCTTTCCACGGCTCCAACTATCTCAAGGCTGATGATCCCCAAATCCCTATCTCTAGGAGCCCAGACCCTCAACCTGAGCCTCAGTGTTTTGTCTCCAAATGCCAAGGTAACATTGTCTGAGATCTTCACAGCCACGCTAAACTCGCTCCGTCCAAAACTGACCTCATTATCTTCCCCTTACCCTGGTCTACTCTTTATTCCTTTTGTGCATTAGTGGCTGCGTCACTTATCTAGACATCACCAGGTCCTGCTAGACTCCTTCCTCTACTCTATCCTACTCCTCCCTCCATACTTAATCGGTTACTAAGTACACTAATAACCCTATTTCCTAAATATCTACTGAATCAAACTTTTTCACTCACCCCAACCGTCACTGCTTTATTTCATGTCCCAATTAATTTTTATCAGTATTATTGCAGCAGCTTTGTTACGTGTTTCCTTTCCTCACTTTCACCTCATTTTAATCCACCCTCCACAATGCCATCAGAGTGATCAGAGGCAAACCTCCTCTGCATGTTTCCTCAGATGCTCACTTCAGGATTTAGAAGCACCTTTGTCATCTGTCATCTGCTTCCTTTCAAACCTAACCCCTGAATGTTTCTTATACCACAGTATTTTCTTTTCCAAATGTGGTTCTTCTGTCATGAAGGCCATTCATTAATTAATTCAATTATTAGCAAAATATTTTCAGTGTTATCAATTATGCACTTGACAGAATGTAGGGCTTTGAAGAGATGAAGAAAGACATGATCTCTAGCTTCAATCAAGATCTGAAAACTGAACCTGCCACTCCACTTCTCTTGCTGATGATACCTATGGCCTACAGAGAGACTCCTGATTCTTCCTTTCAAACTTGGCTGAAAAGACATCTTGTCTCAGAATCTTCCTCAGCATTCCTATTAACCTCTCAGTGCAGCTGGGAGCAATACTTCTGCGCACCCCTACCATCAAGGACATGTTTCTATAACATTTTCATGTAGAACTGTAACTCCTGACTTGAATTTTTCCCTAGTAGGCTGTGAGCCTCCTGAGATGAAGGCACTTATTGTGTCCTCAAAGTCTAATATAATGCCTGCCACAGGCAATTTCATTTTCTACGTTATTATTTCATGACTACAATATTTGTTACATAACCAGAGTGTACAACTTTTTAGAGTTATACTGATTCTTGAAAGCAATAGAAATTTTTTAGCCAAGAAATATAAAACTTTGTTTTTTCGGATATAAACAATTAAATTGCCACTTTATAAAATTAATAAAATTATTTGTTCTCAAGATATAAAAGTGATTTCTGTCTTGTTTCACTGCATTATATAAATGCTCATTTGCTACAAAAGTTATGATATACTTTTTCTTCATTCAAGGTAAAATTTGTCTATATTAATTTCAAAAAACAAATATTTTTTCTAACTTTGAAGGAATACAATTACTAGCTTAGAATATACAGAAAGACAATAAAAATAATACTAGTTTAAAGTAATACGTATTTGATGTATTTCCTTCTTTTATATGTAACTTAATTTTTAAACAAAAGAGTTATACATAAGATCATGTTTCCCTTTTCTTACATAACATTATATTTTAAAACCTTTAATGTTATTTATAGTTCTTTGAAAACTATTTTAAGCCTCTATGTTTTACTCACATGGTTACTCCAAAGTTTAAAGTATGAAATATCACTATTATAATTACAGTGTGATAAAAGGTATCACTATTGTAAGCAAAGCTGTGATAACATCCTCATACATAAAACACTGTACACATCTCTAGCTCTACGAGAAAGATTCTGAGAATGGAAATTATTAGATCAGAAACATAAACTTTTCTTTTTATCCTCACACAAGAACATTTTTTCATTGCTTTTTAGAGAGAGATGAAGCAGGGGGAGGGAGGGAGAGGGGGAGAGAGAGAGAGAGAGAGAGAGAGAGAGAGAGAGAGAACATCTGTATGAGGGAGAAACATCAACTGGTGGCCCCCTGCATGCCCACAGACCATGGATCGTATGCGCCTGGACCGATGATCAACCCCACTACCTTTCAGTCAGGGGACAATGCTCTAACCAACTGAGCCACCTTGGCCAGGGTTGAAAAAAAACTTTTTTTAAATTATATTTTATTGTTGTTTTTACAGTTGTCCCAATTTTTCCCTCTTTGCTCCCCTCCACTCTGCAACCTCCCCTGCTCCTTCAGGCAATGCCCTCTCCTTTGTTCATGTCCATGGGTCATGAAGTTCTTTGGCAACTTCATTCCCTATAGTTGCTCTCAATATCCTCCTGTCTATTCTGTAACTACCAATTTGTACTTCTTAATCCCTTCACCTTTTCCCCTATTCCCACAGACACCCCTCCCCACTGGCCACCATCCCGATGCTTTTCATATCTACGATTCAGTTCCTGCTCTGATTATTAAAGTACCTCACTTGGACACTAACCTAATTCAAGCGGACTAACAACTGGTACAGCCTATTCACATCACCTCACAGACAAAGTCTATAGCTGAGCCATATTTTTCTTCTTTGTTCAGAAGGTTATCAGCATTCCTGGCTGACATGGTCATTTCACAGATAATGGCTACCCTTCCAACACAGCGTCAGGTGAGGGGTAGGTGAACACAGTAGTAGTCTTTAAGATGGTCATCCAGAACGGCATATTGAGTTTATCCTGGTTAAAATAACAAATTCTTACCTTAACTATCAGTCCTTTTGAGTCAACCATCCATATCTTTTTTTGGGCTTTCTTCTTCGGTAAACCTTCTTTTTCCATGGCCATAACAAGCAGGTTTGCAATCCCTAAAGCAGCCTGAGAAAAGGTTATGAAAACAAAAAATTTTAAAGTTGTTCCACATAATATCTTAATAAGTTACATTTCACTCCATTTTGTCTTTGTAAATAAGGTACTACAAAATGGCCCAGTTTAATGACCTAAAAAGCTATTCATTTGTACTGGGAGCAAAGTATTTTTGTCACAATTAGTTTAAGCTAAATAACAATTATTTACTCTTCCTATCACAACAGAATTACTATTAGGTGGCTTCCCATTTAGCCACAAATAAAGCAATTATATCCTTGACTGTCAGTATCTTTAATCCTGTTAAGATAATTAAGATTTGCTCCAACAAGAAAATACTGAATTTAAAATACTGATCTGGTCAGTCTTGTTTACTGGACTGTGCAATGCTTACTGTTGGGTTCAAGGTCCTCTAATTGAATTAGAAGGAAGCCTGGAATTTGGATGGGAACTTGACCAATTAGGCTATACAATGAAACACTTAAAATCTGTCTTCCCAAGCATTTATTTACTCTCTTACTTTGGAAAAAGAAACGGCTATCAAATTTCTTGCAAGACTGAAGGAATGAATTTCTTTAGTATTTGATAAACTTAGTCATAGTCTGTGAAATTTCCAAAACCTTACCAGGGACAAAGGAATGACAGTTTTGAATCATCCAACCATAAACATTTCTGTTCTTCTGCCCTACTTACAAAGCATGGCCTGCGCCATTCCACAAAATCCTTTGTAAATTCAAAGATGTTTACTAAGCTTAAGTAAAGCATGTAACAATCCACAGAAATTTAAAAAAACCTCAAATTTTAATGAACTATTGTTTAGCCTTGATTTTTATTTCAATGTGAAAATGAATTTGTGATTTACATTCTGATTACTTTCACATCTGTATCTTGGCATTTAAGTTCTAAATTTCTGTATTTTGTTTTAAGAACAAGTAAAATCAAAACCAATACAATTTCTACCAGCGTTATATATTTATTCATAATTGTATTTGTAAATATAAAGCTTCTTAATATATATAGCCACAGAGTATTTCTCCATTTATTACATGCTATGATCCTAAACAGATTTTGACAGTTTTCCCACAAGAAGCTAAACTCAACTAACATTTTAATTTCTATTTTGGGGGTGAATTATTAGTATTGGAGTCTAGTTTTCTTCTTTCAAGTAAAAAATTTATAGAAAAAGAAAACAGCATAATTCTGTCTTTCTGCCATCTCCTCCCAACCATATAAAATATCTTGGTTCTTTTGTGTGTGAACAGTTGTAACGAACAACAAGTCTCTAATTCAAAATATTTTTTCCTATAAATTTGAATATTATCATGTATGTGAACACTGAACTGTGGGTCACATTAAGAAAACTTTTGTATGTGACACTGAACATTATAAAAGTTAGCATCAAATATCATGGCTTAAATACTTCTTAAACTCTTTTATACATAAGCATATATTGGAAACTTTTTGTTATTGCATAGCACCTTAAATATACATAATAAAAACCTATGGTAATGTCTATAATCTTACCAATTTAAAACTGTGAAAAATATCTCTACACCTCTAAAGTCTCCTAAGAAAAATTAACATGGCTCAATTACTTAATTTGTGCCTCTTTCAATAAAACCTATATTTACGATATACTAAAAATTTGAGCAAATACCTCAAACTTCAAGTTAATGAATAACTAAAATATATTCCATGCTCATTAGTTTAGGAGGACATAAGGACTACGTAAGGCAGGTACCTCTCCAGCTCCTTGGAACAGTATCGTTTGATCAGACAGTTTGTTCTTGGTTATGCGAAGAGCTGCAAGGACACCTGCGACTGCAACAGATGCTGTTCCTAAAAGAAGTAATACATCTCCTTGAGTAATCCTCAAACAGATGCTGCCCATTTCTGGGCCGCAAGTCTTTACTCACACCTTGACATCACTAAGTAACAGGTTAACTGGTACAAAAAAGGAACCTATGGCTGTCTGATCCCATCCTTGCACACGAGGTGAAATTCTCAGGCTATTGACCTCAATATTTTCATATACTCTTGAAACTTCCCAAAAGGAAGATTCTGTGACTTAATTTGGTGATGCAATGAGTAAGAGCATGGGTTTGAATTCTGATGTCGATTCCAGTTGAACCTGTTTACTACCTGAATTATTTAGAATTTTATTTTGTACATCGGTTTCCTTATCTGCAATATAGTTGTACTAAATGAGATAAGAGTACTAAGTGCTATTAGATTCTTCTACCTAATTATTCTTGGGGCTCTGAAATCTATTACCAATCCCCTCTACACAAAGTAGGCATACAGTAAGTGCTTGTTGATAGTAACATTGGTGGTGATAATGTTTTTGGTAATTTGGCATTTAATGTTTTAGCTTTCAATTTGAAAAATTAACAGTTAATAGTAATTTAAAAATCTGATGTTGCAGCATTCTCTAATTGGCTTCTTACCTATGATAATCATTGGTGGATCCCAAAGGTGCTGGACAAAATTAATGTAAAATTTATTAAGGATAAAAGTTGAGTTTTCCTCTCAGTCATAGAAACTTCACCAGTTCTAATTTTATTACATTGCCATATAAGCTTCCACAAATCACAGAGCAGTTCTTTTGCTTTGAACATAATTACATAGTTCAACTTCTTTATGGTTCATGTCTGAAATAAAATCTTGCAGCTTCTTGCAGTACTTTCCAGCTGTGTCTATATTTTACTCTTCTAAAGTAACATTCTACCTACAATGATTCCTAGATTACTCAGCTGGGTAATAAAGCCAAGTTAAACGTTAAACACACTGATTTAGTTAAATAACAACAATCACATAGATTAGAATAGGCCTGATGAATGGGAGAATGACGAAGTGTTTGTTATGTATGTCAAACACCAAAAACAGTATATTTGCTCTTTTCAGTCTTCTGGTTATTTGTTTCTTATAGAATTTTGTAGGCATAGGTAAGATCACAATAAGTTAAAATTACTGAAGAACTGTATGTTTGCATGTTTTTTTTATTTTGGAACAAAATAAAATGCTTGCAATTTTGAGTCACTATTGCAATAAATTATGAACTATAGTAAGTCATACTTTGTGCAAAAGCTGCTCTTCTATACATTATTTAAAACAAAAATCTGTTTTAATACATGGCTGATCTATGTAGGAAAGATACCAGGGCAATATTAGAATGGTATTTGTCTCATACATCTATAAATATTCACTAGAATTGTTAAATACATGAAAAAAAGAATTTTAATTAGAGACATACAGGTATCTAGTCGCTAATGAGTACTTATTTACAAATAGTGTCTCAAGCCATCTCTATTTCAGCCTTTTTTGAAGTAAGTTGGCCAGAAGTTTGGATTTGAGGGACTCTAAGTTCCCTTCCAACTCTGAGATTCTCCCAGCACCACAAGACTGACCCGCTGAAGAGTCAAAGTTGGAGTATCATCAGCAATCTCTACTTGGATTACTGTTCTGATTTTAAATAGAACTGTGCATACAAGAATAGACAATAAAATATTCTGAAAGTCCCTATCTACATATGGAAACTTATTTTTATATGGTTATGCTAGATCATTTTGTATTATACCTCAAAATGTTTTAAGTTCACACACATCCCAGATAAGGCAAAATAAGCCTCTGTCTACATTGGATATCAGAGCCTTATATTTAAATGTATATTTTTAAAATTTTCTGAGGACATAATGAAACACCTAAACTTACCTTCATAGGGGATGGGAATGGGGTAAACAAGGGGAAAAAGGTGGGACAACTGTAATCTGAACAACAATAAATTTTTAAAAAACAAAATATTAAAGAATAAAGTCAGAAAGATATTTTTAGCACTACCCGAATGACACTTAAACATGATTCTTATACATGGCCTGGTCTGACCTTCTGGCATAACTTTGATTTAAATGTCAATGCAGTCAAGGAGTAAATGTGACAAGTTGGTATTTCATAATAATGTGAATTTTCACCATAGATTATTCCAAAATAACTTTTTTTTGAGATTGACAAGTAAACTTTTAGTTAATCAGAGAAAGAACGGCCAATGTTTGTCTTTGTACTATCACTGTGTTTTAAAGAATACTTAGTGCTTAACATTGTAAGTAAGCTACTGAAGAGACTCAGTCTTCTTAAAGTTTTAGAAACTTCTATTTGTATTTGTGTATAATACAACTTTAACATTAAAATGAGTCACCAGTCAGTTATGCTGTGTTTTTGCTATGGTTATTAAATGTGTCTTATCTTTTACCAAAGAATGATCCCTACTAATACAATAATTTATTAGTCTGATTATAATTACTATATATAACCAGTAAGGACACTGACATGTAATCTAATAATTGTAATCCTCATGTGCTAATAAATAAATAGACCAGGTAAAGTACAGGGACGAGAAGCAGCAGAGGGAAGAGTACATCGGTTTGGGCAGGGCCGAGGCATTTAGAGCGCATTCCCTGAGCACGGCACTGAAGGGTTAGTGTGAGAGGCCCCAGACCTCGGACAGCAGGGCACACTGTACCGCCCAGGAAAAGCATGTGCAAAGACACGGAGGCAGGAATCAGTGTTAAAAATGAGAGACCAAATGCATAATATAGTTTTCTTTTTTCCCAACAAACTCTACTAAAACAACAGAAAGGAGATTTTTTTTTCACATCAAGGAGACCAGAAGAGAATAACATTAAAATTTTAGGAGCTGGAGAGCAGATGGGCAAATGGCAGCTGACTTAGCAGACTTGAAAAGCTGGATTCTTGGCCAGTTGTGGGGAATTCTGAGAAGCAATCACATCGATAGAGCAAAAGCCTCAAAAGGCCTAGGTATAGGAGGTACCAAGTACTTCAGGAAGGTGTAGGGGTGGTGAAGAAGAGGCTAATAACAGGAGGCTAGTCAAAAATCTATTAAGTATTCACACCCCAGATACCCTTCCCTGTCCCTCTAGCAGACTACTGATGCTCCCACACTGAGGTCTCGAGAAAAACCCAAAGTTTATTTTCGAGAGAGGGTCTCTGGACTGTAAGATACCATGAATAATTGTGTGCAATGATGCCACACTTGTAAACAAGATTAATTGAAAGTTTACATACAAGATGTAGACCCCCATTCTTCTCCCACTTGGCTCAGAGAACAACGGCAGAAAGCTAATCCTAGCAGAAAGTTAACATCAGAAGAGAAACTGGAAAAATCTGTTCTGTGGAACCTGAGCAGTGTTAAGAGAAACGAACCAGACTGATGAGGAGGATTCCTTGAGGAAACAGCTCAACCAACTCACCTTATGGTAAAGTTCTAGAATACAAGCTCCATTTGTGTACCGAGCCTCCCAAAATGTAAAATGAGAGGGAACGTAGAAAATAGTGAAACTGTAAGTATTGCAGTGTTGCTGAAGCAAACGCAGCTTATTAGAATGTAAAGTGACGTGTAGCTGGGAAGTATCAGGATGAGATCACATAGTGCCTTCTGCTACATATTCAGAGTAACTACACATATTTATGTAACTACGTATCATTACGACTTATTATAGGTACCAACTTGTTGTTGAAAGATTCTAAATCCAGAGGGCAGTGAGATTTGAGTTATAAGGCTGGTAGTAACTAGATAAATTAGGACACTAAAATCTTTGATGTATATTCTTATCATTTTTTCTATACCTAATACATGCAAATTCAAGAGAATTTTATAAAAAATATCTCAAGTCATGCTTACTACTTTAATATATTTTCATCACTTAAAACTATCTTATGATTATCTCATTATATCAATAATATATCTATTTTTAAATATTTCATATAATATTCCATAGTACAGATATATGATAATTTATTTATCCAAACCTTTATTTCTGGATATTTAGATTATTGTGGGGTTTTTTTGTATCAAAATAATATTACAATAAATATGCTTATCTGAACAGACATTTTTCCAAAGAAGATATACTAATGGCCAATGGGTATATGAACAGGTGTTCAACATCACTAATCATCAGGGAAATGCAAGAAAAAACCACAATGAAGTATCACCTCACACTATTCATACGGCTGTTATCAAAAAGGTAAGAGATAGCGAGTGCTGGCATGGATGTGGAGGAAAAGGAACCCTTGTGTGCTGTCGGCATGAACGTAAACTGGTGGAGCGACTATGGAAAACAATATGGAGGTTCCTCAAAAAATTAAAAAAGAACAACCCTACAATCTAGCAATTCTACTTCTAGACATTTATCTGAAGAAAATGAAATTGCTGTCTCAAAAATAAAATATCTGCCACCTCCATGTTCACCAAAGCATTATTTACAATTGCCAAGATACAGACACAGCAGAACTGCCCACCAATGGATGAACGGGTAAGAAAATACGATGTGCGACAATGAAATATTACTCAGCCACAGAAAAGAAAAAAATCCTACCATTTATGAGAACAGGAATGAACCCTGACAGCACTATGCTAAGTGAAATATACCAGAGAGACAAACACAAACACTGTATGATCTCACTTATATGTTGAATCTAAAACAAAAATCCAAACTCATGGATACAGAGAACAGACTGAGGTTGCCAGGGGCTGGGGGTGGAGGGTGGGCTAAATGAGTGAAGAGGGTCAAAATATACAAATTTCCAGTTTTAAGACAAATAAGTCCTGGGAGATAGTATACAACATGGTGACTATAGCTAACGATACTGTATTTGAAAGTTGTTGAGGGTAAAGAAAAAATTGTAACTGTATGTGGTGATAGCTGTTAACTACATTTATTGTGGCAATCACTTGGCAGTATACACATACACCAAATCATTATGTTATACAACTAAAACGAATACAATGTTCCACATCAATTATATCTATTTTAAAAATGAAAAAATATTTAAAATAGATAAATAAATATCCTTGTACATTTGTTTTATGCATCTTTACTTGCTCAGGATAAATTGCTAAAAACAGTATTGGATAAAAGATCTGAATGTTTTCAAGGTTTTTGGCATGAGTTGCTTCTCCAGGAGTTATTATATTTCTATCTTGAATGTATGAGAGTGCTCATTTCCTTAAAAACATCATTAACAGTTGGGATGATAATAAAAATCTTTGCCAGCTTGATAGAAAATACCAGCTTCTGCTGTTTCATATGCTTTTTTAAAAGTTAGTGGTATGGTTAAACTTTATTTTTTAAATTTTATTTTAATTGCTGTTCTTGTACAGTTTTCTGTCTTTTACTCCCATCCCAGCCCACCGCCCCCCAGCCCTCCCCACCTCCCTCCCATTTCCACCCCTCCTAGTTTTTGTCCATGTGTCCTTTATACTTGTTCCTGTAAACCCTTCTTCCCCTTTTCCCCCTGAAATTCCCTCCCCTCTCCCCTCTGGTGACTGTCTTTAAAATATGTTTTCCAGACAATGGTATTCATTCTTTTGTAAAATGTCTGTTTGATCATGTCTGATTTTTATCTTTTCAATTATCAAAGCATTTTGTATAAGATTAGTACACATTTACCTTATTTTAAAAAACTTTAACAATCAAACTAGGAGCCAAAGGGGCTATTAAGAGGGGGAAAATCTCTTTTTGCAGTTGATTTTAAATGACCAGAGGTAAGACCTACTTTTTTGGTGAATTTGCTAAAGTTTGATGGTCTCCAGGTTATTTAATTAAATGCCCAATTTCTTAATAAATTTAACTCACACCTTTTTTTTCAGTGAAAAATAATTTATAATTAGAATGCATTAAGGTCTAAATAAATTTTGAACCAAAATCTCTATCATTTAAGATGATTTTAGATTGCTAATAGAGTAGGATTTTAAGTATTTTTTAAATCAAATATTTTCATAAAATATTATCCTTAAATAACATACCATTAAAAAGAAAAAAGAAAAATAAGAAAATTTCCCCAAGGCTACAGAGTAAAAACATTTATTTACATGGTAAGACTGTAATAGTTACATAATTATTTTTGTTGGCACTGGAAGGAAATTTCTATGCCCACAGTGGGGAAACTATTACACTTGTGGGCAAAATGGTAAAAACATAAGGTTAAAAAGGTAAAATGGAAACATATGGGAAAAATGTGTCACTAAAGACACTATTTCGGGTCTGGAGAAATGTACAAAATGGTTTGGTCATTTCTAGTCAGAAATCTAATAACTTGCTAAAGTTTTCTTGCATCAGAGATTAGATTCATTTTTCTCAAATCATTCTTTTTGTTGGCTGAGGTAATAATACTCTAAAACTCCTATATGAAAATAAATAGACTACATATGTGCAGATTATATTTTCTCGCAGATTAGTGGGAATAAAAAACCAGTTATTGGATGCCTCTACTGGTGACCTGCTGGAGAGAATATTCTGCTGTGGGTCTTCAGGTAAACCCCACATACTCTTGGCCTTGGCTTGGCATCTGCCTCTGATTTCTTGTGCTCCTGACTAATCTGATGCAGCCCAGGCCTTGACATCTAAATTCTCTACCTTAGTTGATAGGAATTCTTACCCTAATTCCTAACTGTTAATTTTGTTTGATGGTTGGAATTCAGCATTCTTTTTCTTTGATGTCTATTAATTTTGCATAATGATTCAAAATTATGTAACACTGGTTTTTAATTTCTATATGAACATTTCTGTGGGACCTACAAATTCCAAAGATATAGACTATTTAGAAAAGGACAATATAGGTTTGTTCAACAGTTAATTGGTGGCTACTTTAGGGACCACTGCAAAGTGAATTAATAAGTAACTTTGAGACACTGAGTTACATAGCTTATGTTTGTAGCATCAAAGATACTCTATCACTATACACATACATTGTATCTTCAAGTTAGGGTAACCATCTAATTAAAATTAGATGGTTTATATTTCCTTTTTGATGTCCTCCAAATATTCATTTCTTATGAGTAAATATTCAAAAAGAGGTATAATACAAAAAAGAAGAAAACAAAGTTCAAATTAGGTGGGATCTTTGTCATAAAAATGGCACTAATGTAACAATACAACCAACATCACAAAGGATTTGAGGAGAAGAAAGATAGACCAATTACTTTGCTGTGCTTCAAAGGTATAAAGAGACTCATTATGTTTATTTGATTATTTGTTTGTTTATTTCCTCACCCAAGGGCATTTTCCCAATTTTT
Organism: Glossophaga mutica; assembly: GCA_039655065.1. Classification (NCBI taxonomy): domain Eukaryota; kingdom Metazoa; phylum Chordata; class Mammalia; order Chiroptera; family Phyllostomidae; genus Glossophaga; species Glossophaga mutica. The sequence goes on from CM077306.1 coordinate 149,833,420, forward strand.
TTTTTTTTTTTGTTAAGAAACCAGAGAGAGAAAGAAACATCTATGTGAGAGAGAGAAATACCAATCTACTTCCTTATTGTACGTACCCCACCTGGGACTAGAAACTTCACACCAGGTATGTGCCCTGATGGGGGATTGAACCTGTGACTACAGGACAACACTACAACCAACTGAGCCACATTGGCCAGGGCCAGACTCATTGTTTCTAAACACATTATATATTCATAACTATGTCATACTAAAGAACTTTAGCATAGTGAATTTTTTATTTTTTTAAATTTGTACTCTTAATCATTTTTATTAGTTTCAATTCAAATTATATTTATAAAGTATAGTTTAATTGATACGGTATTTTCAGAAATAATACAGTACAGTAAAACATCCAGCCTAGATACATCCAACTGACCATCTCAGCCCTGCTTATTCCTAAACTCTTGAGCTCAAGCTGCTCAGCCTGGGGCTATGATATATTTGTGATATTCAAGTTCAACTGGATCCTCAACACCCAGGATTACTGAACGCTTTTGTGTTTCATAATCAGCAGCTCTCTAGTTCTCTCCAGCAGGTCTTTCAGAACTCCTTTATTCTTATCAAACTTTTGATCCTATCTCTTATTTCAAAAAAAAAAAATAAATAAAAGATATTATGTAACTTTCTGCCATAGATAAGAAAACTACAAGTCAGAGAGGTAAGTAAATTTATCAAAGTATACAGCTAGTAACAGGCAAAGCAAATCAGTCTGACTCCAGAGACCAAGGTCTCACCATCCACATGTGACAATGTCTCTCATTTTTCTCATTCTTACTGACCTGCCATTCCATCAGCTCATCAAGACAGAAACCTAGGCTCCATCCTTGGCTCTCTCCTCAACTTCATCATCAACAACCAATCACCTGTCTATTTCTATCTTCTATTTCTATTTCTATCTTCTATTTCTATTTCTATCTTCACTGGCATTTTCCCAGAACAAGGCACCATCATCATGTATTTGGATTATAGAAACATCCTTTACATTTGCTCCTATTCAATCTCTTCTCCACGCTGAAAACAATGTGAGCATTCTCTCCAAATGCAAACCTACCTTAGCCAACCTAACTCCTACTTTGACTCTCACCAACTCTTTTAAACTCAGTCCTTTAGACTAGAGATAGGCAAACTCTTTCTGTACATCGTGAGATAATAAATATTTTAGGGTTTGTGGTCATATGGAATCTGTCCCAGACCTAACTCTGCTGTTCAACACAAAAGCAATAATAAACAATGCACAAACAAAGGAGCATAACTATGTTGCAATAAAACTTTACAAAAACAGACAGGGGCTGAATTTGGCCCATGGGCTGTAGTTTGCCAACCCCTGCTTTAGCCATACTGCATCCATTCATTCCGTTAGCATTAAGTACTTCCATGGACTACGCGTTAATGGCAAGCGATATAGTGATGAGTAAAACAACATGTTCTTTGCCCTTCATGGAACTTAAAATTTAGTGAAGAGGGAGATATTAATTTTTTAATTCCATGAATACATAACACTCCTACTGCCACAAGGGAAAAATAAACAACGCAATGAGAGCCCACAGTAGATGGATTTGGCCTAGACACAGTGTTCCCGAAGATTTGTCTGAGGAAGGTTATGCCTTAGATTAAAGAGCGGGGGAAGGGGCGGGGGGGTTGGATATTCTGGGAAGAGAGATCAGTATTTGTGCAGACACCACAATAGAAAGAAGCCTGACTCATTTCTGGATCTGAAAAAGGGTGTTATGGCTGGAATGGCAAAAATAGAGGTTGGAGAGGGAGGTAGGGATCAGACCATGCATTCTGAGCCATATTAATGATTTTCATCTTTATCCTAAGTGAAATTAAAGTATTCTAAGGGAGAAATGAGATGACTAGCTATTCATAACAAAAAGAAAACTTTGTTCATCACTAAATCCTCAGCCCCAGTAAATTGTAGAAAATGTATGCAGATAACACTGAGGAACGGAAGCAAAAGTAAATGTAGAAAGATTTCTTAGGAAAATATCCATTGCTTAGGAGCGATGATAGTGATTTACATTAGGTTAATGAAGAGAAATCTACGAAAGAGACAGGTTTTTACCATAGAAAAATCAGGGGGTGGAGTTAGTGATACACTGAATTTGGCAGTGAGAGAGGTAAAGAAGAGAGATACCAGGAATTCACTGAGAAGGAGAAGATCAGGTTTAGTGGGGAAATAAGAGTTTGACTTTGGGAAGGTTGAGTATGAGATAACTTTGAGACATCCCAGAGGAGACTTTAAATAACCAAATGGGTATCTGGACCTGGAATTTAAAGATACCAGGGCTAGAAATATAAACCTACTAATGGAATATATACCTAAGAAGATAGAATAGAACAAAGAGAAGAGGGCCTGGGACTTAGTATTGAAGTATTCTGTCATTTAATAATCAGTCAGAAAAGGATGAACCTGAAAAAAAAAAGGGAACATTCAGAGAGGCAGCAGTGTTGTGACAAGGGAGTCGGTAGAAGAGAATATTCTAGGGAAGCAAGTGAGCTTAACAACGTTAATGCTGCTGAGAGTTCCAGTAAGATAAACACTAAACACTGTCCACTGGGGTGAGTGCAATGCAAACCACTTGTGAGCTTTCAAGGTGCTGACACTCACTATGGTCCTTCTCAGGCCCTCCACCTGTGCTTCTCCCTCCACCTGTGCTTAAAGAACAGGAACAGTAAGGCTCTTTTTGCAAGCATTTGGATTTGGGGGCAGGGTGGTTGGCCAGGTGTGGATCAAGAGAGGGTTGAAAAAGAAGGGTTTAAAGGAAAAAAACAGGTAACATAGACAAAAGGAGATAGCCAAGAATTTACAGTCTATCAAAGGCAAATAGTAAAAAGCAGTCAACTGTGTATACAGGCAGCTTTTGCTTGGGAGAAGGTTAGAAAGTGTGGCTGAGATAAAGGCTAAAGAGAAGAGTATATACACTCTTATTTGTAACCAATGAACAATACGTTTTCATACATTTCAGTTTTGGATTAGCTATAATCACTGGGGGTTTCATCAGATTTCACGGAGCTCATTCTCTAGCTCACGGATTATATGGTACATTCTAGAGTCACAGAGTACTTTTCTCAAATATAAGAAAGTAAACGAGAAATAACGTCTGAAATCTTCAAATGTAATTTTGGGCATTTAACTGATATTTAGTATACATTTCATGAATTTGAATCATTGTAAAATTATGAACTAATTTTAGCAGACATGTTATTCTGTTTAAATTTTTTTCATCAAGGTATAATCAGCATACAATATTAGTTTCAGATGCACAACACAGTGATTCCACATTATATACCTTGCAACATGGTCACCACAGTAAGTCTAGGAGCCATCTGTCAGCATAGAAAGCTATTATGCTACTACCGACTATCTTCCCTCTTCTCTGCATTGCACCCCCACAGCTTTTTTATTTTATACCTAGGAGTCTGCACCTCTCATTTGCTTTCACCCATAAGCCCCCTCCTCCTGGCAACCATCAGGACATACTGTTCTTGACCCATATGCAGTGAAATTTTATTACCTTGAATATCGTCATTGAATGTGCAATACTGATTTTGATACTTGTTCAGGAGACGAAATGCATTTCTATTGGCAAAATCTTCAAACTGAATAAGGCAATTCATGCCATACCTATGGGATAAAACATTTACATTAAAAGAGGTTAATGAAATAACATTTAAAAATAAACCTTTAAAAGTAGCCTAGAGAAAAGTCAAAACATTTTTCACAGGTCCTACCTTGCTACTTGGTATAAATACGTGATACAATGCCTGCTCAGCAAAGATTTGGTGCATGCTTACTACAGAAAAAACATTATGCTGGTATCATGAAATAGTACAGAGGTAATAATAAAAATGTGGCCCCTACCATCAGAGAATTTAAAATGTAATGGAAACTAAATATTTTGAAATAAATGAAAAGTAATACAAAAGGGGTACACACAGGAGTTATAGATGATAAGAGGGCAAATGTTACTTCTGGCTGGGGTCACAGAGCAGGTAACAGATGAACGGAGCTGTAATAAACAGTTACGATTTCAAAAGTTGAGATGTGGGGTTTTACACGCTTAATAAATAGCAGAAGCAAAATAACTGAGGTGAAAGAGAAGAAAAAATTGTTCAAAAATAAGTCAAGATTGGCTATAATGTGGTGATGCAAAGTGAAAGATAAGGTCAGAATTTTATGCTGGGAACCTTAAAATTCTAGCCCAAGAGTCTGGCTTTTATTTCCTATTCATGGCTAAGCATGAAAAGGCTTTGAGCCTTGAACTATACAGGATGGGTTTTTATTTCTGAAATGAACTTACTTGTCTGTCCCTTTATTCATATGATCATCCACCCTCTTATCCATCCAAGGCCAGAGAAATTAAAATTATTGATAAGCCAACTATCTGAGAATTGCCAGAGAAAGCCATATAGCCAAAGGCATCCTTGCTAAAACAGGGTTCCCACTGCCGCCCTATTTGTGGTTCCTTTTACATGTCTAAGGTCAGCTGTCACCTCTATTACATCCAGTGGCCATCCCTAACCTTCCTCAATCCTTTGAAATCTGGACCACTTCACTTGTCTCCTGCTTCCTGGAATAGTAAGAGCATAATGATTACAGGACTTCCCTCAACTGTTCTCTGAATCTCTACTGTTAGCTTATTCCTCAGGCCTCAGTGGACAAGGTGTTCTCTTCCTTGTCCAGGTTCCAGGTGACTTTCCGCTGGTGCCCACATTCTCACTTCAACAGAGAGGGAGCCTTCTCAATTAGCTCCCTCTCTCACTTTACAGCTCCTTCTTCCGGCCAAGTTCCTCTTATCTGATCACTGAGCTTGAATCTCTCATTACAGAGAAAACGTTCCCTTGACCCTATGCTTTTCCACCTTTCCATTTAATGCACTTGAAATACTGGTTTATAGTCCATCTCTTACTTACTCCTCAGTCCCCTTCAGTTTACCTGTGCCCTACTAGAATGTCTGTTCTGAAGTTGAAATATTTCCTGACTAAAAATCCAATGAACACCGTTTCAGTCCTGAATTTATTAGCGCTCTTTGTTGCATGGTGACTGTCTTTTTTCCTTGAAACTTTATTCCCGATACTTCTGTGATATCCTATTTTTCCGTGCCTTTTCCCAAACCTCCGATCATTTCTTCTTTCACCTCATGGAATCCTCAGCCCTTAAACGCTGGCATTTCCCATGACTCTGCCCTTGTTCTACTGTGTGCATGTGTGTGTCCTGACAGACTCTCAATCACGCTCATGGTTTTAATCAGCTATGAACACTGACTCCCAAATACGCATTTCCAGTCCAGCCCTGCGCACCCCAGACTTGTCTATGGTCTATTCCATGGCCAGCTGCATTATTTTATTTGAATGTACCTCATACTGAAAAGTCCAAAATTGAATTCACTACATTCCCACAATACCTGTCAGTATGCAACAAACACTTGTTGAATTAATATAATTTATAAATATTTTCTCATTTAATTTCAAGGTACAATTTTATACACAAAGAAAGCCTTCAGCAACTGGTGAACTGGGGAGGGGAGATTTGCATACTTTCTCTATCATTTAGCAAGAAACAAAAACAAGTTCCTTTCATTTAATTTTTAAAGCATAGGCACTAAGTAGGTTACAGAAGTTTTCTATATCAATTGTTTTTATTAACAAAATTAAAAACGTTAGCCTAGTCAAAATAAGAATTTTTTTAAATAAACTTACTTACTACTTTAAGATTCTAACACATTTTCTCTTTTGATTGAATTCTCAAATATAAGCAGAAATTTCCAAATGTAAATTATAATTATCTTATGATTTTTCTTCATATTTAACTTCCCCTACTTTAAAAATATTTATTTTCTACAGTTATCTAAGAAAACAAATTCCTACGAAACTGCTATTTTTTTTCATCAGCATTAAAAATTTTTTCCTCATACATTCCTCTTCCCTTTCCTTTTCTTTTCATCAAAGTCATTTTGGTAATGTTGCTTATTTGCTCAGAAGAGTTTCTAAAATAGTCCATTAGGTCCTCAAAAGAAATAATATTTTAAGATGGCCAATAGGCACATGAAAAGATGTTCAACATCACTAATCATTAGGGGAATCTAAATCAAAACCTCAATGAGGTATCCCCTCATACCTATTAGAATGGCTATCATCAAAAAGACAATAAATAAAAAGCTGTGGAGAAAAGGGAAGCTTTTGGTGGGATTGTAAATCAGTGTAGCCACTAAATAAAATAATAGGATGATTCCTCAAAAAATTAAGAAGAGAACAACCATATTCAGTTATTCCACTTCTGGATATGTATCTGAAGAATATAAAAACACTAATTCAAAATATATATATATACCCCCATATTCATTGCAGCATTATTTACAATAGCCAAACAAAATAAAGTAAGTGTCCATCAGTGGATGAATGGATAAAGAAGATGTGAGATAAACAAATATGATACTGTGTGCTGGAGAAAGAGTCAGTGGAACAGATGAAAGACAGGGCTAAAGACAGAGAAAAGAGTATTTCAGAATTTAAGATTTCGGCAATAAAACTTTTAGCATCTTCCTCTTAATTCTTATGTTATTAGCTATTCTTTGCTCATGTATACATAGTGGAATACCACTCAGCCATAAAAAAGAATAAAATCTTGCTATTTGTGACAACATGGATGCACCTTGAGGATACAATGCTAAGGGAAATCAGTCAGAAGGAAAAAGAAAAATACCATATGATTTCACCCATATGTGTAATCTTAAAATATAAAGCAAAACAAACTCATAGATACAGAGAACAGACAGGTGGTTACCAAAGAGAAAGGGGATTGGAGTGCAGGTAACAGGGGCAAAGGGCATCAGGTGCACAACGATGATCACTAGATTTTTGGAGGTGGTCACTTTGTAATGTATACAAATGTCAAATTATAACGTACACCTGAAACTTATATAATTAAAAAATAATAGTACTCTCATGCTAAAAAATATTTTGGTTCAAATAAAAATAGTAAGACAATTCCTATATGAGCAAAGGATAGCTAATAAAATATGAATTATGAGGAAGAAGTTAATGGTCTAAAAGTTCTATTGCCAAGATTTTAAATTCTGAAATACTCCTCTCTCTGTCACTACCCCTGTCTTCCATCTGTTGCATTCTCTCTCTCGCATATAGTATCTTCATCCTGGTCCTTCCTTTCCTTGTAATTCATTCTGTCTTGCTTCACCTCTGAATGCCAAAGATGGTGATTTCAGCAGTGCACTGGCCATCTCCCTAGACTCCATTGTCCCCTTGTTTTCTCTCACTCTGAATAACTCCCTCAATTCACTTAGATGGCACATAAGTCCATGCTATCGAGTCCCAGCCAGGGACCTTAATCAAGTCTTACAATATTTGTTTTCATTGCTTATTGGTCCATGACCCCAAAGAAGCTTTGACAAACTTTTTTTTATTCTCCTTGTCCCAGGAGCACTCGATTTCTTACCAGTTGCTACCTCACTAAAATTAATGCTATCCAGAGAGAACAATGTTAGCTTTCTCACCTCTCCTTCACTTTTAAAAATCTTTGCACTTTTACTTCTATTTTCCCTCTCTACTTCTAAGAAGTATTCTTACTTCCTTGATTCTAATCTTTCTAAGGACCTTATTAATTCAACTTTACCTCTCTGTATTAACTGCTTCAATTTCACTTTCTCCATTCTTCCCTTCTTGTCTCCAAGGATTCTTAGAACCCCTGATTTTAAAACCACATTCCTCAACCATGACAAAGCCAAAACTATAGTTATCATTCTTTTTCCCACCACCCCATTGCCAAACCTCTGAGAAGAGAGAGCAATAAACCTTCTCTCGTTTCTCATCTCTTGTCAATATCATGCCTATAATTCAAAGATCATCCCAAAACATCATATTTTGTTGTCACGATACAAATGAGGTCTCTTTCTTCTGATCTAACAAAACATCTCAGATTTAAGTTATTTTTCTTTCATTGTGGTTATTAATGTGTATTATTATATTTGTCCTTGATGAACTCTTTTTTAATAACATAAAATTCATAGTGAAAACTGGTATCTGAATTTTTATTTGTATTTTATTGATTATTAGTGAAGTTTAGCATATTTTGTGTTTATTGGTCACCTACATTCTTTCTGGAAGATTATATGTTACTTGGTTCATTTTTCTATTCTTATGGTCCTTTATTATTCTTAAGAACTCTTTACAAATTAAGAGAATTAACTTTCTTTTATATATGTTACAGACTTCCTTATTCTAGTGTATGGTGCCATTAATCATTTACAAAGTTCCTGTTTGCTTTTACAAAAGAAATTTCAAATTTTTAGGGAGTCAGATATTTCCATCTTTTTACTTATAATTTCTACTCTTGATGGTATGCTTACCAGTGTCTTCTCCACATGCATTTTAACTATTAATCATTTTCATTCTAATGATATCATGGATTTAGACAATAATTAAGTGCTATATCTGGTATTATTTTTTACTATTTGGATGTAGATTTTTTTCAAAAGGAAAGATCAAAATTTCTGTTTTTGATGTAATTCCCTCAACTCTGCCAGCACCATTTACTCAACAGTCCACCCCGTCTCTTATCCCCTGTAGTCAGATACCATATTCTGATGTACAGTCAGGTCAGTTTCTACACATTTCTCTTTTATTCTACTACTGCTAATCACAACAAGTATTTTTTCACTTTGTGTGTGTGTGTACAGTCACTTATTCTTTGCAGTCACACTATAGGATTATTCTCATCCTATAGATGAGAAAACAGGCACCGCATGTTGATACTGCTAGGTAATGATAGTCTAATAGTGATGATTAGTCTACTAACCTCTCCATCCAGAAAAAAAATGCCTCCCTTTTGTAATTAATACAGTTTTTAAATAACTTTAAAATTTAGCAATGTTATTTATCCCTCATTCTATTTTTAATACTATTTTGTATTCGTTGAGGTGTACAGCAGAGTGATTAGATAATCATATTCTTTACAAAGTGGTCTCCCCAATATTTCAAGTACTCACCTGGCACCATACATTGTTACTACAATATCATTATCGGTCATTCGCTGTTAAGTGTTTGCTTGGCTACGGCAATGGTTTTGTTCAAAAACATAGGTTCTAGAGTCAGAGCTCCTGGGGTGAAATCCTGTCCTCCTTCCTCAATCATTCTGTATCTTTAAATGTTCTGTGTGTCTTTTCCTCCATTGGGAGACATGAAAATAATAAGGGCATATTACAATAAATTTGTTATCAGGATTAAGTGAAGTGATACATGTAAGTGCTCAGTGTGCAAAAACTGGCACATGAGCACTCATCATCTCAAGATATTTTTATTATTTAATAGCAACAACGGAAGCTACAGACAGTGAAATAGTTTCAAAGGCCTAAGAGAAAATAATCGTCATCCTAGAATAGTGTATGTAGCAAAGCTATTCTCCAAGAGTAAGGCTGAAATGATGACATCTTCAAGATTTTATTTATTTATTTATTTGAGAAAGGGGAAGGGAGGGACAAAGAGAGGAACAGAAACATTGATGTGTGAGACAAACATCGACTGGTTGCCTCTTGCCTGCCCCAGCCAGGAACCTGGACTGAAACCCGGGCATGTGCCCTCACCGGGAATTGAACCTGTAACCTTTCAGTTTGCGGAACAATGCCCAACCCACTGAGCCACATCAGCCAGGGCTGAAATGACATCATCTTTAGATAAATAGAAACCAAAGGACTTTTACTAAAGGAACTTCTAAAGGATATATTTCAGGAAGAAAGAAAATAAACTTGGAAAGGCTTGTGATATAATAAAAAGTAGAATATAAATAAAAACAAGTAATTTTCATCCATATAAAACAGCAAAAAGGATAAGGCTACTTCTGGCATGACTGAGTGAGCAGACTGGCAAATTTGTTCCCCAAAGGGCAAAAAAATAGCAGAGCAAACCCTTCAAACCAACCATTTCAGTAATCTGGAAACCAACTACATGCAAAAGAAATAAAAATTTTAAAGTACAATAGGATAGTAAGGTCAACTTTGAAAGGAACAGACATTTTATGCTCCTTATATATATGTAATGTCATTCTAGGTAACTCTTTAGCTATCATTATTAAAAATTACTAAAGGGTTATTAAGAATGGGTATCGGCATTTCCATGGTTATAAAGTATTATATTTTTTATTTTTACAATCTCAGCAGAGAAACAAACTTTGTGGTAGCAACTGATTACCCCAAACATAAATATCAGTCAATAATCATCTGGTGCTCATAAAGGCTCCTTCCCAACATCTCTGGTTTCCACACAGGCCTTGACAGTAAAGGGTGCATGCTTTCAGACAGTGCCCTCGTGTGGTTTGCTCCCACTGTGTCATGTACAAGTGGTCTCATAGCATTAGACGATCTGTCATTATGTCCCAAAGCAGCAGAACCTTGTGGTCTCAGCATGTGAGGAGGAATCAGAGCCTTCTCAGTTCTATTCCTGGATCTACCACTTACTTGATCCTGTGGTTTGGGGCTTGTTACAGTTTCTCTGTAGTTAAGATGAAATCCCCTCAATATGGTTTGCCTTTAGTGTTTAGGACTCAGTGTGGTTAGGCTATAAATTTATACTGTTTGCTAAGTGAAATCAGGGCATAGGAATAGGTAGTAAAATGGTGTACAAGATACCTTATCATTTACAAAAGCTTATTTTAAAATTATTCATTTGAGAATACCACATACCACTTTTATATTCATGACTTTTTTCTTACCTGGTAATTAACTCTGATTTGACTCCTAAAGATTTAGAGAGGCATTCTGAATTTATTTTGTGATACAAGCATCTTGCATCATACAATAAAAGAAAGCCATGGAAGGGATATTTTGTGCCAGACTGAATCAGCCTGGTCACTATGAAATTATAAGCAGTGGAACACAAGGAAGTTAGCCAATTCAATTCTACATAACTATGAAAAGAACCTACTATTTTATGGTGAAAGTATCTTGTAAAATGGTGGGTGTAAATGGTTTTAAAGTTAACAGAAATACCACCCATAAAATTAACATGTAAGAATTGTAGAGAATTTTCTCTCATGGTACTGTTCATCAGACAAAAACCTTATTACAGTGAGTTATAACTATACCTAGCACTTACCAAGTGCTGGACATTGCATATAGGGATTATCTCATTGAATTTTCTCAGTAAGCCAGTTAGGCATGTATTGCTATTAACCCTTTTACAGATAAAGAAAGTGGAGCTCAGAGAGATTAAGGGTTGTGGTTGAGTTCTTACTGCTAATAGGTAGTTGAGTCTGGAGTGACCTGGAGGGCCCATGTATTCAAACTACTATGTATCTGGCTCAGAACACCAACATCATGGTCAAGTCAGCGAAGTGAATGGTATATTTAAAAATAAAAGGAGTGCACTGATAAAATAAGGGATTTATAATTTTGTCATAAAGCAAGCATTTGTGTGTATTCAATGTATTAGATATTTTTACTACAGAAAGTATATAGGCAGATATTGGTGAAAACATTAGTCTTTCTTGGGTTATAAACTATCAAGAATTTACTCTAACCTGATCAACCAAAACCATTTGATTTTAAGAACAAACTGACAGTACCAGGGTGGGAGGTAGGCAGGGATAATGGGAGAAAAGGGGGAGGGGTTTCAGGAACATCTATAAAGGACACAAGACAAAACCAAGGGGGGTGGGTGGGATCAGGGGTGGGAGGTGGTGGTGGCTGGGGTGGGGGGAGTGGTGGGGAGACATTTTGATTTTTCCCCAAGAGATATAATGAAATGTTTTGGAATTTTTTATTTGTTTTGGGAGTTATTACATACCTGGCACTATGCAACATTCAAGATAGAAAGCCCTTTTGTTCTGATGGATGAGAAAATTGATTCCAATTTACTCATTTTTTAAAAATACATAATCCTTATGTATTTAAATGGCATGTATTACCATTTATCCCCTTTATATCCCCCTCCCCTCAGCCATCCACACTTCATTGTCCATGTCCATGAGAGTCTTTTTTTTTTTTTGCTCAATCCCTTCACCCTCTAACCTTCCCCACCCCCATTAGCTGTCATCTGCTCTCCACCTATGAGTCTGTCTCTGTTTTTCCTTTTAGTTCAGTTTGTTCCTTAGATTCCGCATATGAGTGAAATCATATTGTATTGTCTTTCTCTGACTGGCTTATTTCACTTAGCATAATGTTCTCCAGGTCTACCCATACTGTTGCAAATGGTAAAATTTTCTTCTTTTTTATAGCCAAGTAGTATTCCATTGTGTAAATGTCCCAGAGTTGCTTTATCTACTCATCTACTGATGGGCACTTGGGCTGCTTCCATATTGCAGTGATTATAAATAATGCTGTCATGAACATTGGGGTGCTTAAGTTCTTTTGAACTAGTGTTTTGGGTTCCTTCAGATATATTCCCAGAAGGGGGATAGCTGTGTCAAAAAGCAGATTCATTTTTAATTTTTTGAGGTATCTCCATACTGTTCTCCATAGTGGCTGCACCAGTCTGCATTCCCACCAACACTGCAAAAGGGTTTCCCTTTTTCCACATCGTTGCCAGGACTTGTTGTTTGTTAGTATACTGATGATAGCCATTCTGACAAGTGTGAGATGGTATCTCATTGTGGTTTTTATTTGCATTTCTCTGATGATTAGTGACATCGAATATCTTTTCATATGTCTATTGGCCATCCGTATGTCTCTTTGGAGAAGTGCCTACTCAGGTCCTTTGCCCATTTTTTAACTGGGCTGTTTGTTATTTTAGTGTTGAATTTTGTAAGTACTTAATAAGTTTTGGATATTAACCACTTATCAGATGTATCCGCGAATATGTTCTCCCATTCTGTGCATTGTCTTTTTATTTTGTTGACAATTTCCTTTGCTATGCAAAAACTTTTTTTTAATAATGTAACTAAGATCTGAGGGAGCTCAAAGAATTGAGCAGTAAATAAAAAACATAGATGTTGCCCTTAAAATGCTTACAGTCTCATTGGAAAGACAAAAGGTGTAAGCAAAAAAAAAAAAAAAAAAAACCAATGTCAAAGGTCCAAATTAAAAGCAAAATCAGCGGTGTGCATAGAGATGACAATAGAGTTTTAGGAAGACCACATGAATTAAGTGAGGCTTATGTTGAGCCCTTTTGCATAGATTCAAATGAGGAAAAGAATGAAACAGGCAATAAAATCACAGAGGTCTCACAGTCCGTGCTGAAGGACACTCAGGACATTAGTTTGAGGACCTTCAGCAGATCAATACTGGTCACTGAGTTTCAGATTATGAATAGTCTTGAATGCTAGGACAAGTAGTTTAAAGTTAACTGATGTTCTCTTTAGCCATTCAAATTTAATTCTTTTTTGTAGGCAAGACAAGCAGATGAACATGTGTTCACTCTGTTAATTTCCTGTAATATGGCTTCAATCTCTACTACTTTACTTCTGTATTATTTTGTAATGTTTAGATAGTCCTTTCATTTCTCTTATCATTCCTTCTATTATATTTTGAAGGCACTTCTTAAATACTTCTGTGAAAGTGGAGTTTACAAGGTTTTAGCAGTAATCATCCATTCTTTCCCCTTACAATCTTTTCCTTAACAAGTTCACCTACTCTTAGGGATCCAGCAATCATCTTTAGACAAGTTACTTCTAAGTCCCTACCTGTGTTGCTGATTTTTCAAAGACACTCCAACTCTATGTTGTCAAAATAATAAGAAGAAAGACATGGAGAAATGTTATATTATGAATTTTTTCTTTAATGATGAATAAATTGTTTACGATAATATTTCTACATGTTGTCAACCATTCTTTCTCAATAATGAATTTCTGTAAAAGCATCTATAGTATCAAAAAAGTTACCATACTTTTATATCCAGGACAAGCAATGAATTAGGAAAAAATGTAATCATTTTGTTCGAGCATTGTCTGAGATTCAAAAAAAAGCAGTTTGTGAGATTATGAGTTAAGTTAAAGAAATTTTGAAGCTGCATTTATAAATAAAATTTCTATTTAGCATCTTCTACTAAAATTGTTCAAAAATTACTCTATAAACAGTGAAATGCTTTCCCTTATGAGTTTAATTTAATATGTAAATATAAAATGCTACAAATTCTGAAATTTCTTCCTTGTAAAATTTATTATCCAAATTTCCCTATTTCCATCATCGGCATGAAAAGTGTCAAAATACTATAGTCACTTTCTATTTAGCTTCCCACCTTACATTCTAGTGGTCAAATATGCCTTCTTTTGATACACCTTTCATATTAATAATTACAATTTACAGTTCAAGGATCTTTGGACCACATGATTGCAAAAGTAGTACAATCTCTTGATTAGTTTCCTCACTTTTTTTATCCACACTGAAATCACTTTTCACGCTAAAAAAAAAAAAAAGAAACTTGTTCTGCTAATTTTAAAGCAGGTCCTATGTAATGTAAGATCCCATCTAACCTTATCTCCTGCTATTCCCAAAAAGAAACTGTATCCTTTCTTTCTTCCCTTATTTATTCATTTATCAATTGATACACTGAGCATCTACTAGGTGTCAGGAATTGTTCTAGGTGCTGTTGATACATTTCTGCCCTCACAAAGCTTATAGTATTATGCAGAATACAGTAAACAGGGATTATAACACAGTTTAGTAAGTACTATAACAGAGAAAATTCAGAATGCCAAAACACAGAGGAGCACCTGTCCAGAATAAGGGGATTAGAATAAGCTTTCCAGAGGAAGCTAAAGCCTGAAGGATGAGCAGGGAGTTTGCCAAGCTAAGAGGAAGAGGAAGAACTGCAAAGCACAGGGAACATCCTCAAAGGTCCAAAGTTAAATAAATAGATGGCATATTCCAGGAACTGAAATAAGTGAAACATGACTAAATCACACGGTTTGAAGGGAGAAGACAAGAATTAGGCTGGAGAGGTGAACAGAGGCAGACATGCAGGGCCTCCAATCTGTATTCAGGGATTCGTAGCTGATGCTAAAAGTAGAACATTAAACAGTGTGACGTGATCAATTTCCACTTTAGATTAATTCTGTGTGGTTAGGATAAGAATGGATAAGAGAGGGGCAGGACTAGATGCAGGAAGTTTCCTTAGGAGACCACTACAAAACTCCAGATCTGCAACTCGAAAGAAAATGGTGATGAAGAGAAGTGGACGATGGGGAAGAAGAAATCAAGGATGTATTCCAAATTTCTAGCTTGGCAACTTGGTAAAGGATGGAGTATATTAAAAATGTGAAACCTCAGGAGAAGAAGCAGGAAGATCACAAGTTCCGTTTTATATATGCTGCTTGTTAGCAACCTTAGAGATCTATAAGCAAAGGAAGTTGTGAGAAATTAAGATATATGACTTTAGCATTTCAGAGTCTGAGCAGCCACAGGTGAAGATAAGGCCCATGACATAGCCATGAGAGGATATCCACAGTGGTGGGACATTTAAGGCCATCAGAAATAAAGATCTTAAGAACAAGAAAGGTCAACATACAGAAAAGGTCACTGACGTGGAAATTAAAGTGGGTTAAGAGCACAACTTTGAAAATGGACAAGAATGGTTAAAACAGGGGAGAGTAGTTAAGAAACTGGGTGAAGATAAGATATGATAAACCCAACAGACACAGACTTCAAAGAAGTGTATGTGGGGTGGGGAGATGTACATAAGGAGGAAGCACTAATAGTCTCAAAGGAACAAAGGGGAGGAAGCACTGACCTCACCTCCCAGCCCTAAAACATCGTGTGGGCCAATGAGGATAGTTATTTGAAAGCAGTGAGGGAAAAGTGAAGGTCAAATGTGAGCCATGTTTCCATAGAGCAAGGAGGTAAAGGAAGTATCTAGTGAGGAAGTGAGGATGTAATTCTTTTCATTAACGGATGGGTCTCCAAAGGCATAGTGGAAAGGTCTGAGAGAAAGGGGAGTGTTTGAAGTTTGGTTTAGGGGAGATGAAACATAAAACATCAAGTATGAAATAAGCCAGGCAGTGAAAGACAAATACCATATGATCTCACCTTTAACAGGAACCTAATCAACAAAACAAAGAAACAAGCATAATATAAACAAAGACACTGAATTTGAGAACAATCTGACAGTGACCAGAGGGGGAGGGGAGGGAATTTTAGGGGAAAAGGGGAACGGTTTAGAGCAACAAGTATAAAGGACACATGGACAAAAACTATGGGGGGTGGAAATGGGAGGAACATGGGGAGGGCTGGGGAGGTGGACTGGGGGCGGGGTAAAAGACAGAAAACTGTACAAGATCAACAATTAAAAAATACTGATTAAAAATTAAAAAAAAGAAAAGCATGAAGTATGTCAAAGAGTATATGGAAACAGGCAAATGACATGTCATTTTTACACGTGAATGGAAGACTAAGAATAATAACAATGTGAAGCAAGATTTTCTAAGAATTAAGCAAAGGTGGAGAGTGAGGACCTGGGAGCATGGGAGGGGCCAGGGTGCACCCTGGTCTCTGTGGTTGAGAGCAGCACAGGTGTGGGCTAAATCCCCCAGGCAGCTTTGGCTCTAAGGACTGATCTGTGCTTCAACAAGCCATTGTATTTTGGTCTGCACCACTTCTCATGCCCAGAATGCCTTCACACAAAGGATGCAGAAATTTAGGAAATGCTTTTATAAACCTCATCTGCAAACTTACCATAGAGAATTAAAAGTCTCCTCAAATGCATGTTCCAGTAAACTCCTTATCCCCAACCCCAATCATATCATTTACTTAAGCAGATTGAATCACTAAATCAGACTGTGTCGCCTTCTCAGTTTAGTCTAAGTCAAACTGTTTATTTCTAAAAGCCAACAACTTCCATAAAACACAAAGGATCAAGTTTAGAGTAGCAAAGAGAATTGTATGTTATTTTGCTATATATTATCACAGCCATAAAGCTCAAAAATTCCTTGGAGACCATTTAGCAACAGGCAATGCCCAGGAAGGTTAACTGACACCCAGGATTGCAGGAATAGGCACATTAGTGAGGCGTGTCACCGAAGAAAAAAGCCAGAAAGGCCTAGTACAATGGCCACTTGCGCCAGCAGACCTTTTTTCTAGGTAGGAAAATAACTTCATCTTATTTCAGACTATAAGAATACAGAATATTTTCAGAGAAATTTGTCAGAATTTATATATTCAACTGAATATGTACATTGCCCTTCAGAGTGTCCACTTTCTGACTATATATTTATTCAACGATGCTGTAACTCCTGAACTACTTTCAAAGTGAGTTTAAAATTAGTCACGCTGAGCCCTGGCTGGTGTAGCTCAGTGGATTGAGCGCGGGCCTGCGAACCAGAGGATCGCGGTTCGATTCCCAGTCAGGGCACATGCCTGGGGTGCAGGCCAGTTCCCAGCAGGGGACACACGAGAGACAACCCTACATTGATATTTCCCTCCCTCTCCCTTTCTCCTACCCTTCCCCTCTAAAGATAAATAAATAAAAATCTTAAAAAAAAAAAATTAGTCATGCTGAGCAAAATAAGTCACTCACAAAAAGCTAAGAACCCTAAAATTTCACTCATATGTGGGATATAAAACTAAAACCCACAGACACAGACAACAGTACAGTTGTTACTAGAGGGAAGTGGGTGGGCAGCAGTAAAAGGTAAAGGAAGCAAATATGTGGTGCCGGAAGATGATTTGACTTTGGGTGATGGGCACAGAACATGTATCACAGAAATGTGCACTTGAAGCCTACGTAATCTTATTAACCAATGTCACCCCAATACATTTAGATATAAAAATACATGAAATTTATATTTGCATTAAAAATCATTTCATCGCTTCATAGTTCTATCTTGTAGGTGATTTTCTTCCCTCTTTCTTAATTAGCAATACTGGATTTGAACAAATAGTTTATGAACAAGATTCAAATACTGACTTGGATCAATGTCCTTATTCTATCTATTTTCCAGAATCAATGTTAGCCTCAAAGGATTTGTCTTAAAGTGTCATCTTTGTGAGCTTTCAAAGAAATGTTACAGGTTGTAAAGGTAGTCTTCAAAGAGGAATTCCTAAAGTACCGTGAACGTTAGCACTGGTCACTGTAGAGTCCTAGGGTATTACTTGGAAAGAGATAACACTCATTTGGATTTCTAACTTAGTTTAAAAAAAAAAAATCACACCACTTTTTTTAGTGAGACCTCAAAATCAAAGTAAAAATGAAAAAGGACTTTGAATGTATAGCTAAATAAAAACTTTGAAAGATGCTATCCATTCTTATGCCACTCAATAACAGAAATCTATGTATAATATTAAAGGAAAATCTGAGAACTACGTTTTTAGAAATAGCCGACGGTACAAATCTATTGTAAATGACAAATCCGATCTCTCTGGTCCAATCATCTGGGCCACTATCAAAATCTGAACACTAACCATCTTCAATAACTAGAATTCACCTACTAATAATGTGTCTTGAAGTTTTGTATATTTATAATTCCATAATAATAGTATTTCTTAGGGGAGTATTTTTGTCTAGTACTAATACAAATACTGAAGTGTCATTCTCTCCGCTTTATTAATAAGCTCTTTCTTACCACATGTTTTCTTCCCAACTAAATCATCACATGTTCCAGGGACATGGAAGGTGTTTTAAGCCCAAACTGTCTCTATTGGCACCTGTACATACATTAACTTGCATGTGAATGCCCCCCCCTTAAATTAGCTCAGTAATTAGTTGAAGTGATTTAATACAATGCACTAAAATTAGAATTCTATTGCAAAGTTCCTACTACATTCTGAACAATTCTGGAACAAAACATGATGTAGTTCTAAGAATTGTTTTAACTTTCTTTTGTATTAAACCACTTTTAAATGACTCTGACTTTTTAAAAATATTTTTATTGTTGTTTAAGTAGAGTTGTCTCCTCTGACATTTTTTTTGAATTAACCACTCAAATTTCAGTCTAAATTTTCAAGAATGCAACTCTGTCTGTGCCAAATTGACAATTTCAAAACCTGATTAACAAAGCTATGTTTGTGGTAGAAGGATGATTTTCAGTAGTTTACTGAGTTTACTACTGTAGGGGTGTGTGGGAGTATGATAACTTATCATTTGTAAAACATAATTTTATTCTAGTACCACTGAGAAATATAAGCTACGACAAGCACTTCCTGTGCCTAAAACAATGGTTACTGAAAAGAACACTTAAAATGAAGTTAACATTCCAATTCCCTTAAGATCTAAGTACCCAGATTTGAGTTCTGCCTCTTCACTTACAAATTGAGTGCTTTGAGTCAAACTCTGTCTTTCTACTATCCTTCTGAGAACTCCTTCTGCAATTCTGAATCAATAAAAAAAATTAGGAAAATATATTCACCAGAGGCCAGATGAACAGCGCAGGCCATCTACTACTATGCAAAACATTTAAGTGTTGACAAAGCTATTCTGTCACAAATCTGATCCATGAAAGTGAGGAAAGAAAAATCTGATCAATCTGCTCTCAGTGCAATCCGCATGGAGAACAGCTGCAGCCTCTCCAATAAGGCCTCGGAATGGAACGAGGACTGTCAGTGAGGCAAGCCTATGTGGCAAGCTGTGTGAATGCTGCGTGGCCCTGACTGGCACACTTTGGTCACCTGCTTTTTACAGATGTGCAAGAACATAAATAACCTCTGAAACAGATAATTAAAGTTCGTATTTTTAAGAGTATTAGAATTCCATGCTCACTTCTGAACAACAGGAGGCTGATTTAAAAAAAGGTCAAGAGATATACAGAATCAATTTCACATGTATTTTTCTCTTTATATCTACACACAGATATTGCATGTATGTGATACACATCACCATTGGTAATCCACTGGAGAATATTTGGGGTAAAGGAACACAAGATATATGACACTTGATAACCTTTTATAAAAAGCAAATAGTATCAACATCCTCACTCAAAAAGCCTAACTAACCAATAGAAATGTTGCATTCTTGTTTTGTTTTTCACACTCCATTAGGTTTTATACTGAGTTATGAAACTGCAAAAGGTGGAGTATTCTTTAGAAAGGAGAAAAATAAAGAAAGTGACTGGAAAACCTAAATACTAAATACTGAAAATCTAAATGACAAAATCTATCAAGTCACCTAGATAAACAATAAGTTACTATAAGAGTTTCATGTCAAGGTAAGATTTTTTTCTGTGCCTTGCTTTCTTTAAAATCACTTTTAATGATACACAATTTATGTACAATGAAGAGCATCCATTTTAGGTGTACAATTTAATGAATTTTGGTAAATGCATGCTTGCACAACCACCTCTATAAGTAAGACACAGAATATTGTCAACATCCAAAAAAACTCTTGTAGCCCAATTCCCAGCCTAACACTGGCCCACAAACAACCACTAATCTACTTTCTATCACTATAGAACACATTCACCTTTTCTTGATTTTCACATAAATGGAATAATATAAATTAAACCTTTCTGTATTTGGCTTCTATTGCCTGGCATGAGTTTTGAAAGCATAAACAATTAACTCTTTTTTATTGCTGAATAGTAGTCCTTTACATGGCTACACCACGATTTGGGTACATTACGACAAACAAACATTTGGGTTGATTCCAGTCTGAGGATAGTACAAATAAAGCTGCTATGAATGTTTTTAAGTTTGCGTTCCTCAGCTTCTGGTCCAGATCGTGGCATACGTAAATGTGGTACTCACATCCTTCCACAACCACATCAAAAGCACAACTAAACTACAGAACAATTGTCTGAAATCTAGCTGAATGGAAGTCCTACAACTAAGGATGTAAAGAATAAGTCAAAATGAGATTGGTAGGAGGAATGGAGACAAGGAACAGGCTGGTCCCACAGGGCAGATAAAAATTGAGAGGGATATCTCAGCTACAGAGGTCCCCCTGAGTAGTTAAGAGTCCTAGCCCCACACCAAGCCCGCCCCAGCCCAGGGTTCTAGTGCTGGGAGGACAAGTCCTCATAGCTTCTGGCTGCAAAAACTAGCAGGGATTATGGCTCAGTGAGAGAGAGGGCTTCTGGAGTCCCAAGAACTTACTTGGACTTATTCTCTCTGGCTTCAGCACTGGGGCAGCAGCTCAAAAGACACCAGGAAAATACAGGGAGGCACTGAAGTGTCTGGCATCAGAGCATGAGCTGGAGGGGCAGCTCACTGCCAGACAGAAGTGCTAGCAAAGGCCACAGTTCCTTTTCTGAGCCCTTCCCCCAAAGAGCCAGGAGGCGGGTGCCATATCTGTGTCCATCAACCTGGCTAACCCTGTTCTCATCAACAACTTTTTAATATCAACTGTATGTTCAAATGTTAATATTTTAGATATACAGAATTATTAAAATGAACTTTACATGTCTCTTTCTTTTTTTAACTTTTAGAATTGTGGCTATTAGACCTACACAAATACGGCAGACTGATTTTTGGCAAAGATGCAAAAGCACTTCCCTGAGACACTGGAACACCAATGTGCGGGCCCACCCAAGCTATTTCCAGTGGCTTTTTAATACAAATGACCTGTCTTGCCTCGTGGTTCAGACTTTCTTAAAATCTCTCAAACAAGCAACATCTGGCCTTAGCCTACCCCATACCTCTCACTAAGTGGCTCTAAGACTGGTACTAGCAGCAACCAGCCTTACTTCATAGCTTGTCTTCTTCTGGGTACCTCCAAGCCCAGAAAAAGTAGCAACTATCTAAGGATCACTTTGTAGCTCATGTTTGATGGCCCCAGGTAGAACACAGGTGGTGGCTGACCTTGGCCTGCAACTCCTGGGAGGCCCCAGAGCCAAAAATCCAGTGACCAGCTTCAGAATGAGTAGCACCTCTGCACCTCCACAAGTGATACACTCAAAGGATGGACTCATCAGGCACCGGAGCCCCACGGAAGTAAGTTCTTCTCTGTGGGGTAGGGCCCTGCACAGCTGATCCTCCATGGTGGTCTCAGCCAGTCCTTGTAGTCAACCAGTCTGGGAGTAAATCCCTCCCATTGAGGTGCCAACAGTTATCAAGGCTCAACTACAACAGGAGGATGTACACAGCCCATATGAAGGGGAATACCTGGAGTTCCCAGCTCAGGTGAATGGGGAGGATGTGTCACTGGACCATCCAGGACACCTACTACATTAGACCAATCTACCAAGCCCAGGAGATGTAGCAGCTCTACCTAGTACATAGAAGCAAACACAAAGAGGCTGCCAAAACAATGAGACAAAGAAACATCCCAAAAGAAAAAACAGAACAAAACTCCAGAAGAAGAGCTAAATAAAATGGAGACAAGCAATTTACTAGATGCAAAGTTCAAAACACTGGTTATAAGGATGCTCACTGAACTTAGGGGAAGAGCAGGTAAACTTAGAACTTCAACAGCATAAAAAAGGACATAGAAACCATAAAAAAGAACCAGTCAGAAATGAAGGATACACTAATTGAAGTGAATAAGTTATAGGGAATCAACGGTAGAGTAGAAGAAGTAAAAAATGGAAACAGTGATTTGGAATATAAGGAATCAAAAAACACCCAATCAAAATAGCAAATAGAAAAAAGAATCCAAAAAAATGAAGATGGTGAAAGAAGCCTCTGGGATAACCTCAAGCATATCAATATCTGCATCACAGGGGTGCTGGTAGGGGAAGAGAGAGAGCAAGAAATTGAAAACTTATCTGAAAAAATGACAAAAAACTTCCCTAACCTGGTGGAGGAAATAGATCCATGAGTCCAGGAAGTGCAGAGAATCCCAACAAAAGGAACCCAAAGAGGCCCACGCCAAGTCACAGAGTAATTAAAATGCAAAATATTGCAGACAAAGAGAGAATCTTAAAAGCAACCAAAGAAAAGCAGTTACTTAAAAGGGAGCACCCATAAGACTGTCAGCTGATTTCTCAACAGAAACTTTGCAGGCTAGAAGGGATTGGCAAAAATATTTGAAGTGGTAAGCAAGGATCTATAACCAAAATTCTCCATAAAAGCTATAATTTAGAATCAAAAGACATATAAAGAGCTTCCCAGACAAGAAAAAGCTAAAGAAGTTCATCACCATCAAACAAAAATTATATGAAATGAACAATAAAATGGCAAAAATACATACCTATCAACAGTTGAATCTAAAAGACATAATAAACAAACAAGTAGAACAGAAACAGAATCACAGATACAGAGAACATTTTCATGGTTGCCAGAAGGGAGAAGGGTTGGGGAATTAGATGAAAAAGGCAAAGGGATTAAGAAGTACAAATGGGTAGCAACAGAATAGTCATGAGAATGTAAAGTAGAGCATAAGGAATATAATCAATAATACTATATGTGGTATCAGATAGGTTCAAGATTTATCAGGATATCACTTAGTAAGGTATATAATATCTAATCACTGGGGTGTACACTTGAAACTAATATAATATTGTATGTCAACTGCAATTAGAAAATAAAAAAGATTTTTTAAAAGTTTGCATTTCTCTTTTGAAAATACCAGTGAATGAAATTGCTTGGTAGTATGGTAGATATGTTAAGAATACAAATGCCAGTTTCCATTGTGGGTTCTGCCATTTTACACACTCACCAACAATGTGTGAGTTTCAGTTGCTCCAAAAACTTACAACACTTGCTATCATCAGTCTTAAATTTAAGCCATCTAATGGTATGTAATGGCGTCTCATTGTGAATTTAATTTGCATCTCCCTCATGACTAATGAGTGTACATGTGCTTAATGATCCTTGTGTTGTTTCAAATCTTTGCTAATTTAAAAAATTGGGC
Organism: Glossophaga mutica; assembly: GCA_039655065.1. Taxonomy (NCBI): domain Eukaryota; kingdom Metazoa; phylum Chordata; class Mammalia; order Chiroptera; family Phyllostomidae; genus Glossophaga; species Glossophaga mutica. The sequence continues at coordinate 149,857,114 of CM077306.1, forward strand.
TCTTTGTCTTATTATTGACTTGTAAGAATTTTTAAAAATATATTCTGGATAGAAGTAATTCATCAGGTATATGATTATGACTATTTTTCCTCAATCTGTGGCTTGCCTTGTCATTTTCTTAGCAGTATCTTTTGAAGAGCATTACTTTTAATTTTATTAAAGTCTAATTTAACATTTATTTTCTTTTATGACTTGTGCTTTCTGTAAGAAATATTTGCCAAACCCAAGGACACAACAGGTTTTCTCTTATATTTGCTTTCGAAGTGATATAATTTTAGCTTTATGATCCATTTTGAGTTATTTGTGTGGGGTGTTAGATATGGGTTGAGTTTCATGTTTTCCTTATGGATATCTAATTTTTCAAAGACTGTTTCTTTTTTAAAAATATTTTATTTATTTATTTTTTAGAAAGAGGGGAAGGAGAAAGAGAAGGAGAGAAATATCAATGTACGGTTGCCTCTTTGTGGCCCCCACTGGGGACCTGGCCTGCAACCCAGGCATGTGCCCTGACTGGGAATCGAACCAGTGACCCTTTGGTTCACAGCCTGCACTCAATCTACTGAGCTACACCAGCCAGGGCTCAAAGACTGTTTCTTAAAAGAACTATCCTATCCCTACTGAATCACCCTGATACTTTATCTAGGCTCAGTTAACCATATGCACATTGGTCTGCTTCTGGACTTTCTATTCTTTTCTATTGATCTATTGTGTTTATTGTTTTATTGCCTATACCATTACCACACTATATTAATTTACTGTAGTTTAAGTTTTAGATTTAAGGAGTGTAAGTCCTCCAACTTTATTCTTCTTTTTCAAAATTGTTTTAGCTAGTCCATTCTCTAAGTCCTTTATATTTTCTTATACATTTTGAGCATCTTGTTAATTTCTACAAAAAGACTGCTAGGTTGAAATTTTTAAAAAATTATTTACATTTGTGTGTTATAAAAATTTTAACAGCCCCAGCTAGTGTGGCTCTGTGGATTGAGCACCGGCCTATGAATCAAAGGGTCACCAGTTTGATTCCCAGTCTGGGCACATTCCTGGGTTGTGTGCTGAAAGGCAACCCATCAATGTTTCTCTCACACACTGATGTTCCTCTGCCTCTCTTTATGTCTCCCTTCCACTCTCTCTAAAAATAAATAAGTAAAATCTTTAAAAAATTTTAATAAAAGATTTCAATGTAATGATATTGAACTTCCTTGAATGTATTATATTATTTGGAGCTGTATATAAATAGGATGTCTGCATGTAAATATAAGTTTTAGACATGCACCTATAATTTCACTACTAAATACCCACGTACATATTTTGACAAAATATTTTAACCATAGAGAAAAGCTTTAGAAATATTAACTAACATCATGTGCTTCTTACACAATTTTGTAAATGTTAACATTATATCATATTTATTTCAGGCCATAAAAAAGGTCGCACATAATTGAAACTTCCTCTGCCCTTCCCGAGTCCCACTTCCCTCAGGTAACCACTCTCCTAAGCTTGCTCTTTTTCATCCCCATGCACACTACACATTTACTACAAATCTCTAACACTCAAAAGCAAATATGACATTGTTTTTAAACTTTACATACATGGATACCTGCATATGAATCTGATGAGTGTTCAACGTTATCTGATTCTTGTGACATGACAGTATGCTGCCATTATTAAGAGCTCAGCCTAAATGTCTCCTTTTACCATTTTTTCCTCAATTCTATGATTATTAGATATATTCCTGTGGGCATATGAAGCACCGATTCCTTCAATTTTTATGTACTATACAATATTGCATGGTATACATAGGCCACAATCTATCAATTTTCTGTTGATGGATATTTATATTGCTTCCAATTCTTCATTACTACAACATTGCTGTGAAAATTTCTGTACATGTCTCCTTATGAACAAGTTTCTCCACGGTGCAAGTGCTGTGTAGTAGGTTATGATAATCTAAGCCATACTGCCAAAGTGTTTTATGAAGCTGCACTCCTGCAGGTAGTGTCAATATTCACCCACAGCCTCACAAGCATTTGGCTTCATTAGATTTAAACATTTTTGTTGATCATCTGTAAAATGGCAGTACGGTGCTGAGCAGCCATGAAAAGGTGGTGCTGGAATTACCCTTTTTCACAAAAAAATAACTTGCCTAGGAGTGCAGTTAGATAACTGCCTCCAGCTTCAGTGTCTTAAGATCTGCTCCAGCATTCCATCCAAGGCCATGCTCACCCAGGACTCTCCAGTCAGTTTCTCCGCATAACAGTAGCACTGGGGCCTGGTCATTTCAACTCAATGCAAAACTCATCCAACAAGCCCTCTCTGCACGGGAGCTCCCCAGAGGGGTTGGAGGAGGCTCTGTCAGATGTGTATTATAGCCTGAGGCCCTCTCTGCCCAGTTCTGCTTCCCTGATGTGCATTACGGTCTGAAGGTTTTCCTTGCCCAGTCCCTTCCACTCACTGTTTGTTTCACAGGCATCACTCTCAATATACTTCTCACCCTTCAACTCTACTTCAAACCGATGTGACTGAGTAGGTTACAGCTCAAGCTCCTGCTGAATCCAACTGCTTGGATTTGTATCCCAGCTCTTCTTACTACTTCTGGATGTTGGGCAAGTGATTTAATTCCCCTAAACCTCAGCTTCTTCATCTCTAAAATGGGAATAATAATAGTACTTACCTCACAGGTGTGAGGAATTAAAATAATATAAGCCCTTGGAAAAACCTCTGGCACATAACAAATACTCAATAATACTAGTCTTGTTTGTCCAGTGTGATTTCCTTATTTATCACAAGAGTTATGATCAAGCTCAAGGACATATGAAACCATGACTGCATAAGCAATGACCTGTTTATTGCTCCTTTCCTTAAACATATGTGTGTATTTAGTAGGTATTATTATAGCATGTGAGTAAATGTAGAATGATCTCAAATAAAATCCTCATACTGATAATGAATAGTTTCAGTCTGATTATCTTTGTCAATGATTAATCTACATTCTAAAACTTGTTCCTCTACCATTTAGGTTTTGACTTTTTTTTGCTTATAACGTATAAAGGACTCATGGACAAAAACTATGGGGGGTGGAAATGGGAGGAAGGTGGGGAGGGCTGGGGTGGTGGGCTGGGGTGGGGTAAAAGACAGAAAACTACAATATCAACAATTAAAAAATACTGATTTAAAAAAATAAAAGAAAAGAAAAGAAAAGAAAGAAAAAAAACAAATTACATATACAGGTAACATTAAAAAATATATATTGTAACACTGGAGAAACATTGTTGGGAGGCTTTGATTAAGTGCCTTTTCTATCATAAAGTGTAGAATATATTTGGATTTCACAGTCTATAAATTTTGAGATTCTTCTATTAGTTTACTTTTGGGAAAATATAAAGAATCAGTCAAACAATATCATAAAATTTTCCCAAGATACTACAGAAGTCAAGACATAGCTTGTATTCTTTTTTAAAATGACATTTTCTTCCAGAAATTATTTTCCCAGAAATACCCACCAGCTCCCCCTTTTTTCATCAATAGTTTTCTAAAATTTGGAATAATTAAATTCAGAAATGAATCAATCTATGAAGAAAGCTCAAGGAAGTTTAGTTACCAGTACATTCTTCTTGCATTCTTGTTTTCAGAGATCAGGTTCATGAGAATTTGGAAGAGCAACTAGTGTTTTTAGTGTTTAAGAATGACCCAGTCAAACTTTGGAGTAATATGATACTATTCACTATCTCCAATTTTAAAACTAGGAGTTTTGCCAAATACAAACTTCTGGAATAAGTATATGCCTGTAAAAATAAAAGTCTCCATTAATTTTTTGACATATATTTTCTGCCTTATTCCAAAATTCCGTATTTCTCCATAGCAAAAAAATAACTTTTGTATTGTTCCAAAACCCCATATGAAATACATGCCCAGAGGACCTCTGTAACGTATTTGTGCAAGTAGATCATATATCTCATCCTTTAATCCACCCACTGGAACGAAAAACCAAGATAGTGCATCAAAAATAGTACCGGAATTTTCTTTAGGATTTTTGCATGTATATTAGATATATTGGTCTGTAGTTTTCTTTTTTTTATCCATGTCAGATTTTGGTTTCAGGGTTACGCTGGCCTCAAGAAATTATTAGGAAGTATTGCTTCTTCTTCAATTCTTTTGTAACAGTTTGAGAACATTAGGTTGGAAATCTTCTTTGAATGTTTGGTAGGATTTACTAGTAAGGCCATCTGGTCCTGGTCTTTTATTTTGGGGGAGGCTTGTGATGATTGTTTCAGTTTCCTCACTATTTATTGGCCTATGTAGATTCTCCAATTCTTCATGATCATGATTCAGCCTAGGAAGGTTATATATTTCTAGGAACATACTAGGAACATACTAGCCCCATTTCTTCTAGGCTACTGAATTTGGTGGCATATAGTCTTTCATAATATTCTAGTATGATCCTTTGTATACCTGTGATGTCTGTGGTAACTGCTCTTCTTTCATTTCTTTCTTTAATTAAAGAATTTTATTTTATTTTTTAATGTTTTTCAAGTACAGTTGTCTCCATTTCTGATTTTGTTTATATGAGTCTTTTCTCTTTTTTCCTTAGTGAGTCTAGCCAGGGGCTTGTCAATTTTATTAAGCCTTTCAAAGAACTAGTTCTTTGTTGTATTGAGTTTTTATGTAGTCTTTTTATTCTGTTTCATTCAATTCTCCTCTATTTTTTATTATTTCTTTTCTTCTGTTGACTTTGGGTTGCCTCTGTTCTTCATTTTCTAGTTTATTTAAGATGTAATGTAAGTTGTTTACTTGGGATTTCTCTTGTTTCTTAATATGGGCTTGTAATGATATAAAATTCCCTCTTATCACTGCTTTTGTTGCAACCCAGAAGTTCTGACATGCCATACTGTCATTCTCATTTGTCTCCAGTGTCCTTTGATCTCACCTTTTATTTCTTCTTTGACCCAGTCATTTTTTTAAGTGTGTTGTTTAATCTTCACATATTTATGGGTTTCTTTAAATTCTTTTGCAGCTGATTTCTAATTTCAAAGCATTGTGGTCAGAAAATATACTTGATCTAATTTCAATATTCTTAAATTTGTTGAGACTAGATTCAATAGAGGACTGGATAAAGAAGGTATGAAACGTATATCCTGTGGAATACTACTCAGCCATAAGAAAAGATGAAATACTGCTATCTGAGGCAACATGGATGAAACTTGACAATATTTTGCTATAAGAAATAAGTCAGTCACAGGAAGCTAAGATCCACATAACCTCACTCATATGTGGGATATAAAACTGAAACAGTGTGGTGGTTACTAGAGGGAAGGGGGTGGCGGGGGTAGTAAAGGGCAGAGGGGCTGAATTTGTGGTGAGAGTCTCGGGTGGCGGGCACACAATGCAATACACAGACGATGCATCACAGACATGCACACTTAAAACCTACGTGATCCTATTGACCAATGTTGCCTCAATAAATTTAATTAAAAACAGTGCTAAAGTGGCAAAAAGAGAAAAAGATTTGCACTATCTTGTCAGTAAAATGAATTACCATACTTCAATTAATTTGCATAGGAAATTCTTATTTGGTTTTCTAAGACATATACTGTAAATTATATTTCTTATCAGACTCTATATGTTTTTTCATACTATAACATAAATTAGTACTCTTCATTTTATTGGACTTCCTAGCTAAACTACAGAAAAGAATAGGTTTCAGATTTCTGGATAAATGATCAAAATCCCTCTTCTTCCTAAAACCCTCCTCAAAATAAAAAAATAAAAGCTTGATCTTTATGCAAGAAAAATCTTATTTAACCACTACACTTTTCTCTGGCCAAAGTGATCCCACAGCCTATTAGTGATTAGAAACATCTGAGAATGTAGGTTTCTCAAAAACTTATTAACTAGGATTTTACAAAAATAGCAATCTTTGCCCAAATGGTTTTGAGAACCAATAGGCAAAACAAAATAAAACATGTCTCTTCATGCAGTGTTTGAGTCCTCAGAAACATACTATTTATTGTAAACTGATCTCTGAGAAAAGAATGCATAATACGTGAATTTATCATTGTAATTTAACTAGAAAACACCTTTTCAAAGCCCAGAAAGAGTTGAAAAGAATACTGAAAGGGTTGCACATATAACCCTTAACATAGGCTTAAAAAAGGTTTTAAGTTGTTAAACAGTTTATAATAAAGATCAAAACCTATAAGAGTTCATTGTTTTTCTATACTAGTAAATAGAATAAGGATGTCATTTTTTGAAGGGAAAATTTTAAATGTCAAAACAAGATATATGTACCATTAAAGCCAAAAAACTAAGTTAATTTCAAATGAAGATAAGTTTAGGGCTAAGTTAAGAAGTAGAAATTAATCCAAAAAGGGCCTCACACAAAATTTCAGGGAAGGACCTTTTACTTTCTGGTAATACAAATTAGAAAGACCTCAAAGAGGAATGGGTTCATGATTCAAGGATATTCCTCCCCAAGATTTTTCATCGGCATAGCTCTAACTCTTTTCAAAGCTAGACATTAAATTTAAAAATTCACAAAGTCCCATAAAATTCAAAAGGGATAAAATTTTTAAAAGGAAGTACGTCAAATGACACCTTACAGTTTCATTAGTGCACCAACTTTTCCTGTCCGATGAGTGGCTCTGTCAGGTCACAGGAAGAAGGGTGTGCGGCAGTTTAGTGGGGGGGAGGAGAAGGCGGCCACCACCAGCTCCCATGGAGGCCGCAACTGTTTTTTGAAAGTTGACAATGCTTAAATCACAAGCATATGTGGAATAAAGACCTTCCCGCTCTTCTTTCTCATATGAGCTGTATTAGTCACTTTGTTTTCCCATAAGCTGATAACAATACCATTTTGTGGATTCTGTGGTTTCCAGAAAAAAAGGGTAAGGTTTACATTTTTAAACCTCCAGTTAAGAAGAAATTTTTCAATAAAAGAGAATACAGATTCACAGAGATGCTGATTCTAAGCAAAACTTCAACTATGGGACACTCCAAATTCTCCACATAAGAAGCAATGTAGAGACAACAGGGGATATAAAGAGGTTATAACTTCAAGTAAAACTTTTCCATTTCATAACCAGAATATAAGACAGTAAAGACAACATTTTAAAACATGGATACCACGAAACCAACTGACCAGATACATGTAAGGACCCTAGAGCCACAAACATGAAGTGTCCCTGACAACACAACACCAACTACATAAACCCACAAAATCTCCTTCCAAACAACAGCACAGAAATATCTTAACAATGTCATAAATCCCAACAGACAAAGTAAAGGACATTTTCCTGAAACATAATATGCTACCTCAAACTTTACATTGCTACATGTTAAATGCTAAAATTTCAAAAGCTGAAGAAGATAATTTGTGTATAAGATACTTCAATTGTATCAAAATACAATACTCTAGGCCTTAAAATGGAAGTATATGACAGACTTTTAAAAACCAACTAAAATAGGAGAAAGTGAAATAAGGGATATCAGAATGAAAGTAGGAGAAACTTACATGGTATGCTTTCAAATATTTCTATGGTTCTGTATCAGAGGAGCTGTGCTTTGCCCCTTTCAGGGGGAATTGGGAAGGTGATGCTGTCAACTCCTCACTCTAACCAGCTCCCTAAATCCAGGGATTAGGTTCACGCAGCTGAAGCCAAGATGAGCTTTTGGCTGCAACTAAGGATATATTTACCAGGTACTTACAGAATTGGTTTCTATGAACAGATTTAACATGTGTATATTTAGCATATCTATAGGCAAATAATTTTATACATCTATAGAATTTATACTGATATTTATATATCCATTTATAGAATTAATATTTATATGTAGGCTAATTCCATAAAAACAACCAGCTCCTCAGAATAAAGGCAAAAGATAAGTTATAAAAGTATTATATTAGTTTCCAAAATAAGAATTTCAAACTATCTCTTTTAAGAAGATATGGGGTTTAACACTCCTATGAGTACATCTTTTACAAAACCACTGTTAAATATAACCAATGACTAAATATGTTATGGGAATGCTGTATTTTTCTAGCTTTGATTCACAGGAACCTTAGTGTAAAGACTGTTCCCAAGTTTTCTACTGTTACCAACTTTTAACAAAATTTTTTAAAAGTCATAAATCAATCAATCATCTCAACTCAAAACTTTTATTTTCAACAAAAATCCTAAAAGTTAAGGATTTGATTGGATTCTATGATCAAAAACAAAATTCCATGATTGAAAAGAAGTTTTTCTTCTATGATGAAGCATTTTTTTGAACGTATAAAAAAAGTTAAAGGTTGATTTCCCTTATCCTCAATTATATGAATAGATTCAGATGACTGATTTTACAGTGCCAGATCAGGTAAACTCGCTACTATTTTTGAAAGATGATTTCACGTCTGATGACAAGAATCTACTTTATGTTATGTGTTATACAAGTTTTATGATATCATCTCTGCTGCTTTAATTAAGTCTTAATCTACCAAGGCTTTTTATTGGTACTGAGATGTGTGCCCTAGGGACCTTACATGGTTAAGTACCTGTTAACCCTTTCATGTCAAGTATCCTATTTTTATAAAGGAAAAAAGTGAGTTTTCAGGGCAAATTTTAGTCCTTACCTTGCTTATTAACTCACTGCTCAGTTTGGTCCCATCAGTTTCCTCTTTCCTGAACTCTTACCCGCCAAGCTCCCTGCCTCTGCTGCACTGGCTCTCAAACATGGGTGCTTCTCAGTCCTCTGCTAACACTGAGATACGGAGCACAGTATAAAATTATTTCGTCTTTGCTACCTGAGTTTTAAAATTTCTCTTCTGATTTCTCTTATGATATTAATGTGTTCAAGTCTGTACTTAAATCAAAAAGAAGAGATGGAAAGCGCATATGTATTACCTGCTAAAAGTTCTATGACGAATAACAAACTGCAACAGGAAAGAGACTAATAACTTAAATACCATGGTTCTCTGGCTCTACGATAAACTGAAGAAAGTAACGGTTTTCAGAATGAAATATAGCACATTAAACATGAAGGCACAGATTATCTGTTTCGAAATAAAATGAATGTGACCTCAGGAAACACTTAAAAGATGAATGATACTTTGAAATACACCAGAGTCTTCTCTTGTCCTTTAACAAGAGGGGGACTGGCTGTGGGGGTGGGGGGCGTGGGGCAAGGGGGAGCAATGGGGTAAAAGGCAGGGCAAGTGTAACTGAACAACAATAAAAAATACAAAAAATATAAAAATAAAAAGGCCCCTATAGCTTTCAACCTGGAGAAAACAAAATAACCAATTCCAGTTCCCTCTAACCTTCAAAATGGAAGAAGAGAAATACTTACCTTAGGTTCATGAAAAGACTGACTCCTAAACATAGAACATGCTTCCATTGCCCCCACATCTTATTACCACCTCAACAGGGCTCCAGTAAAGGAGCAGTAGAGTACAAGTGAAAGAACTGCAAGCCTCAGGCTCTATTAATGTACCCGGGGGAAAATCCAAAGACAACAAGGGAGACAAAAGTGACAGTGAAGAAAATTTATCCTCTAACACTTCAGCCACAGCAAACAGTCCACAGAGCGTAACTGCTAGACAGATAAGCCAAACCCTCACTCTCAAGGTTCCTTTTACTCTATACATCATGCCCAGCTTTTAACAAAGAGTTACAAAGAAGTTAAAAGGTAGAAAATACAGTCTGAAAAGTCAAAGCAAGCATCAGAACTAGGTTCAGATATGACAGAGATTTTGGAATAATCAGACCAGGAATTTAAAGTAACTATGGCTAATATGTTGAGGGGTCTAAAGAACATAGGACTAACCTAAACAAAAGGGATGGAAACTTTAAGAAAGAACTGAAAAGAAATGCAAGAAATCAAAATCATAGTAACATAAATGAAGATTGCATTTGATGGGCTCATCAGCACACTAGACATGAAGAAGGAAAAATAGTGAGCTTGAAGAAATGTCAGAAGAAACTTCCAAAACTGAAAAACAAAGAGAAAAAGAACAGAATCGTCAAGAACTATGGAACAATTATAAAAGGTATAATATGTCAGTTTATGGATATAACAGGAGAGGAAATATTACATAAGAATTTTTACAAAATTAATGACAGACACCAAAACCCATATCCAGGTAACTCAAAAACACCACGCTAGATAAATACCACCCCAAAATCTGTAATGAAGCATATCACACTCAAAATACAGAAAATCGAAGACAACGAGAAAACTTTGAAAGAAGCCAGAAGAAAAAAGAACATCATGTCTAGAGAGGGAAAAGATTAAGGATTATATCAGATTTCTGTTCAGAAACCATGAAGCCAAGAAGAAAGTGGAGTTAAATCATTCAAAGAAAAAAATAACCAACTTAGAATTCTGTATTCAGTGAAATTACCCTTCAAAAGTGGAGGAGAGACATTTTCTCAAATACAAATTGAAGGAATTTGTCACCAGTAGACTTGCCTTGCAAGGAATGTTAAAAGAAGTTCTTCAGAGAGAAGGAAAATGATGTAGGCCAGAAAGAAAGAAATATAGGTCAAATAAAATCTTTATTCTGTATTTTAATAGATATAATAGATAAGTTTCTCAAATAATAATGGTAACGATGTATTTGGTGATCATAGCTAATAGATAAGTGAAACAAATGACAGCAATATCACAAGCGGATGGCAAGGAGGAATGGGGAATATTCTGTTATAAGATATCTACGCTACCCATTGATCTATGTAGTGTTATTTTAAAGAGGACTTGTATTAGCAGTAAATGCATATGAAAAATTTGAATGACCCACAGACATGGACAAAAGTGTGGGAACTGACTATGGGAGGTGGGTGGTGGGATAGGTGGAGGGGGGAAAAGCAGGAAAAATTGGGACATATGTAATAGAATAAAAATTCAAATGATTTTAAAAATAAAAATTAAAAAAGATTGGGGGGGCCAACAACTAAAATTTTTTTTTAAATAACATAGACTAATACAACAGAGAAAATCAATCTAGAGTTACTACTTGTTTCTTCTTTTATAACAACTTCAATATAACATTTATTTATTTATTTACTTATTTAAATATATTTGGTGACACTGGTTAATAAGATTATATAAGTTTCAACTGTACAATTCCATAATACGTCATCTGTATATTGCATTGTGTGCTCACCACCCAAAGTCAAATCTCCTTTCATCTCCATATATTTGACCTCTGTTACCCTTTACCACCTCCCCAACCCCCTTTCTTTGATAGTACTAGTTAACTCCTTGGTTTTCCTTTACTTACAGCATCTGTTAGACACTGTGTCTTTTAGAACTATGTATTTCCAGTTTTGGCTCCTCTCATTGCTCTATTTTTTGCTGCTCATGTTTTGGCAAGATGGTGAATAAGTTAAATAAACAAAAAAACATTGCCAGCAATGATGAAAGAATTGATCCAACAACCCATCGTTCAAATATGTGGAAATGTGACAAAATTTCTATAACCCTGGTCTCACTATGAACACATGGATTGGACATTAGTTGATTATTAGAACTCTGTTCCGGTGAATATGATAATACTAGCAATAAAAACATACCTGCATCTCCAGTGCCTGGAACAATATCTAGTATATTGCAAGTATTCATTATTTATTGAATAAATAAATGGATTGATGATTTAAAAAAGAATATTTGATATCGGATAAGTAACAAAACACATATAAAGGACTCATGGACAAAGATAATGTGGGGGAGGATTGATTGTGGGAGGTGGGGTGGGTAGAACAGGGGAGAGTAATGAGGGAAAAATGGGGACAACTGTAATTGAACAATAAAAATATTAACAAAACTTTTAAAATAAATGTTATTGGTCAACTTGCTTTAAAATCCATCTCACAAATAAATTAAGTCTCCTACACGGGTCTGCACTTCTGAAATACAAATTTACAGAAGTGCTACAAGTGTGTGCCCAGGAAGTATCTCACATCTGGCGCCTCACAAGGTGCTGAGACCAGGTGTCCATGTCTTCAAACATAATTCACCTGCTTGTCTCACTCATGAAAAAAATACTTTGAAAGTTTTCCAAATATGTACACAGACTTAAGCAGCCTTACCCCATGATGAAGGCCAGTTCCATGTAAGTTTAATACAACTTTTCAAAATATCAAGAAATGATAGTGAACTCGAATGAAGTGAGCAAAATCTGCTCCTAATCTTCATTTCATATGGTTTAGCACTAAAAAAAACCCAGTTAATACTAAACTATTCTTTCTATAAAAGCCAGAGGAGACAAGTGAGATAAGTCTTCTCTGACAACTCATCTCCTTCACATTACTTATTAGGTACACTGTTTCCTACATTCTCTTAGAGAATACCCTACACTCATCTCCACTGCAAGGCTTTTTGAAAATGTCTCATTATTTATCTCTCTCCCCAACTACACTGAGTTCCTAAAAAGCATTTAGCAAAAATAAATGCCTGGTACAAATAGGTACTCAATGTGCTTGCTGAATGAATAAACAATTCAAGGTATCCCAAACATTTTGTTTGACTAAGTTTACAGAAACGATTTGCATGAGGAGGGACAGCTGTAGAAGACAGGGCTAATTTTGCTCACTGTACACCAATCAACAACATTTGGATTTCTTTACTTTTCCTATACTCTCATTGTCATGTATTTGTTATGAGCTATGTATCAATATAGCTTATCCAGAAAAAAACAAGTTTAACTTAACTATAAAAATATTGGTATAACTGTGAACCCACACTGAGGTGAAAATTCACAGTCAAGACTGTTTGGCTATGGCATACCCTTTTCCTACATATAGTATTATACAATGCTAACACCAAGCAAATTATCGAATTTAAATGCCTATCTTTCTATGCAAAAAGATGTCAGGGAAATTTTTTTTTACCTCTTGAGGCTAGCATTCCAGCATTAGAAATTTCAGACAATCAATGAATTTTCTTCCTCATCGAATAACAGCACACGGTTTTCAATCAACATTTAATGGCAACCATTTCATATTAGAGGCATGAAGTGATTCTAAAGAAAAAATGACTTCCATTCTAAATTTTTTGCAAAACTAACATGAATTTTTATCAAGGTGACATATAACTATCAACTTACATTAAGTTTAGGAACAAAAGGCAAGAGAAATGCGATGACTTCTAGTGCTTTAGTTGGATGAAATCTTGCAAAGCAAAATATAATTTCAAAATGATTGTGGAATTTATTTGCTTGTTCTGTCTTTCCTTAACATTACAATGCTAAGAATGAAAAAATGTGCATTGAAACACATTACGTATTATAAAATTGACTAACAACCTTTACCACCATACTATAAGGGGATAATATATATTTAATAGTCAATGAAAACTTGTATGTTAGAGATTGTCAAAACCAATAAGATTGTTTTGTTTTTCTGTTTTGTCCTTTCACCTAAAGTAAAAAGCATGAAAGCTTAATTCTAGTTAATTACCAACTTTAAATTTAAAAGGTTAAAAATCTTAATGTTAACTACTTTGAAACCAAAGATAAATTGAATACATTCAACAACTATTTACTGAGTGCTTCCTAGGAGTCAGGCTTTGGGGATAGAGAAGTGAATCAAATAGACAAAAATCCTTTCCCTCATAGAATTTATATTGTATGTATTTGGGACAGATAAGAAATAAAAACAAGTAAATTATACAACATGTTATAGGGTGATAGGTAGCGTAGAGAAAGCCAGCCAGTGGGAAGGGTGCAGTTTTAAGGAAGCCTTCACTGAGAACATGACAAGTGAGTAAAGATTTGGAAGAGGGGAAAGGGAAAGAGAAAGGCCTGCATGTTCAAGACAACAGCAAGGGCAATGAACCTGAGATGAGAATGTACTTGAAATGAACAAGTATAGCAAGATTTGGAATGCCCATTGAATAACACTTTCATTGAATTCACCTACATTTCCTATTTGTTTATAACTCAAGTACCAGAAAATATCATCAAACTGTTTTCTTTGTTTAGGGAAAGTACAATGTTTTGGAAAAGAGGAAAATGCACAGTTTCCAAATAAATCACCTAATTTTCCATAACTGCCTTTTCACACTTGTTGGAGTACTTTCTATCTTCATAGCTACAAGTTTAATATCAGCCCAAAGCTTATGATCATTGTTATTTCTGTTTTCACCATGACACCAAAAGCTGCATCTGTATGATGTCTGCACACAAAACGTGCTGCATAGGCCCCGTTACTGCACTGACATACTCGGATAACATTCCTTTAGATCAGAGAGGAATGCGGTGTACTGATTACGAGCGCGGGCTCTGGAGACAGGCTGTCTGAATTTGACTCTCTGCCCTGACACTTTCTAGTTGGGCAGCTACAGAAATTTACTTAATCTCTCCGTGCCTCTGTTTCTTATCTGAAAAATGGGGATAACAATTGCAAGGATGTCATAGAACTGTTTTGAGCATTGAAAGTATGTAAAAGCACTTCAAACAGAGCCTGGTATATACCTTAAAAATGTATTAGCTGTGGGACTGGGTGAAAACGGTGAAGGGACTGAAAAGTATAGATTGACAGTCACAAAATAGTCACGGGGAAATAAAGTACAGCACAGGGAATACAGCCAATAATGTTGTAATAACTGTGTGTGGTGCCCGGTGAGTACTAGAAACGTCAAGGGGAACTCTGTAAAGTACATGATGTCTATCTGCTATTCCGTATGCCTGAAACTAATACAAAATAATATCAAATGTAAACTGTAATTTTAAAAAATATTTAAAAGAAAATATATATTAGCTGTTGTTGAGAGTTGTTGCTATTAATATTAATAGAACACATCTTGTGGGGTTTTTGATGTATCATAACCACAATAAAAGTAATTATGATTCTTAGTTTTTAACACGGGGTCCTCTTGATGGCAACAGTAAAACACATTCTTTGATTTCTGAAGATTCAAATTTATGGTAAGATTTGAATGCATATCAAGTATTCATTCTAGTATTTAAATGGACATTTCTCTTAGGTGACAAGCCTGTATGACATGCTACTGTGCAAAACAACAGGAGATTAAATCAAGCACAACAAAAGAAGGATGCAGTCTAGAGACTCGGTAAGCACAGGCTGTATGAGGCTACTGCCAATATAATAGCATAGTGTTTTACAGGAACCTTTTTTTAATGAGTAGAAAGGTACACTCTCAAATAACAATTAAAAGTATGGTAAAGACATAAACCAGTAACAATTGTTTATTATCAAGTATTATGTGCTTTAACTGTGCGCACTACACTTTTATATGACTGGCAGCGCAGAGAGTTAAGGAGCAGGGAGCAGGTTCAGCGTGGAGTCGCTGGACGAAGGAGGATTCACACCCCAGGCAGGATGGGGAAGGACGACATGAAATTCCATCACACTACTCAGAACAATGCAAAATTTGAAACTCTAGGAGTTGTTTATTTCTAAAATTTTCCACTTAATATTTTTGGACTGCGATTCACTGCAGGTAACAAACTGCAGATAAGGGGGAACTGGTATACAGGAGATACCTGGAGGGACAGGGGTTGGCAAGAGAAAGGCAAAGTGCATGGGCCAGATCAGAAAAGGATTTACATGTGGAAGGTGAAAAGAGTTAACAAAGGGGTAGAGATAAGTTCTTGAAGACATTGCTATGATACAAAAGAAACTAGACGTTACTGAAGGGTTCTGTATGGTGATAAATATACAAAGTGGTCAAGGTCTAGGAAGTTGGGTTACGGTTGTGGAAATGGACTCAGCATGTAGGTCAAGGACGTAACAGAGGAGCCATCTGAACAAATTTAGTAATGGATCTGTTCCTAAGATAAATGCACAGGAAAACATGGGGGATTATAGAAGATACTCAAGAAGAAAAAATTACTTCAATTTCTGCGTTGGGATATAATCAGCTGGTACTGATACAGATCTTTTAAAAGGAAAAAGAGAAATAGTGAAGAACTGGACTAGTTGATTGATGTGAATGCTTTATATAAACCCAAGTCTCATTTAATCTCTGCAAGTTAATCCAATAGTTCTTAGACTCTTTGTATCATCCTTTATTGAGGAAGTAATTTGTATCATGAACTTATTTTGAAGGTGACTATACAATGAATATGCAGCATAGGGAATATAATACAAGGCAAATAAAAACTTTTGTGATATTTTTTCCTCTTGAATTAATCACCTTGTCTCTTGAGCTCCTGATGAAATAAATAAACTTTAGGCAAAACAAGGAAAAGCTAAAGTTATTGCAAAACAAAATAGTTTAAAATGTTGAGTGAGAAATTAATTCTTCTGGGTCAAGTATAATTAATTATATGATGCAATGATCAAATATTTTACACTAACTCATAATGACCACAATTATCAATGAATCACTGAATTTTATGATACACATCAGCCCTAAATGTTTAAACAAAATACAGCTTCTTCTGTACTTTAATAGAATCCTAAAGTTAGAACACTTCAGAAAATGCTTAATTCTAGTCCATCCTCCCACTTGAGGCAGAAATCTTTATATTTAAGCACACCTGTCCATTCACTTGGAGTGCCAGAGAGGTCACAAATAATATTAACAACAAAAACAACGAGGAATAATAACTACTGAGTGATTTTATGTGAAAGCATTGTTGTAAGTACTTTTATATACATTATTTTATTTCTGGACAATTCCAAATATTAAATGTTCTCTCTAATATTAAACCAAACTTGCCTGAATATAATTTTTAATTAAATTATTGGTCCCCATCATCCTTCCTGGGGAAAATAACAGTTACTGTTTATAGCACTTACTTTTAATTTTTAATCTTAGTCATTACAACAACCCTATGACGTAGGTACTGTTATTATTTTTCACATTTTTTTTTCAGGGGAGAAACTAAGCCTTAGGGAAGGTAAGGAAGCTTCCCAAGGTTGCAAATGTAGTTTGATGGAGCCAAAAACTGACGTCAAAGCCCAGGATTTGCTTACCTCATGTCTATGAGACATGGGCTTCATACAATAACAAAATCAAGTTTCTGCACTTCCTGAACTGAGAGTCAGATCCCAGACCATGGTGAACTCCCTGAAGTGAGAAAAGTCATGCTATGAGGCCTCAGAACACAGGGACTACAGACCTACCCCAGACAACACCATGTCACTCAGCAAGACAGCCTTTTTTCCATTCAAATTTCTACACATCACAATGTAACCATATTGGTTAACAATAATTTTGTTTATTGTTGTTCAAGTACAGTTGTCTCTATTTTCCCCCACCACTCCTCTACACCTCAGCCATCCCCATGTCCCAACCTGGATCCTACCCTCTTCTGGCTTTGTCTATGTGTCTTTTATACATGTTCCTGACAACCCTTCACCCTTTTCCCATTATCCCCTCCTACCTCCCCCTCTGGTTGCTGTCAATTTGTTCTTACTTTCACTGTCTCACTGCATCCTAAGAATCCTGAAACACCAATTCAAAAGAACCTATGCACCCCAATGTTCATAGTAGCACAGTTTACAATAGCCGAGTAGTGGAAGCAACCTAAGTGCCTATCAGTAAATGAGTTGATCAAAAAACTATGGTACCAATGGAATTCTATGCAACAGAATGAAGGACCTCCTACCCTTCGAGACAGCATGGATGGATCTGGTTAACAATAAATTTAACTGTTACTTATTTTGTTTCTATTCACAAATGTGGCAGTCTGTACCATCTATATTGTAGCATAACTTTATTTTCACTAAAGATGTAAAAAGAAATGGGTCATCATCTGTGGATGCCACAAATGAAGTCTTGAAAATTAGTCACTACACTATGGTTAAATCATTGCATGCTGTGTTAATTCTGGCTAGCTTTACAATTTGTGAAATAAAAATAACAGTCAAATGATGCAAAGCTAATAAGTTAGCCAGAATGTGATCATCTTGGCAATATGATTATTTTGTTCTTATGTCTTGATTGTGGCAAATTTTACACAAATTTTGTAACAGTTTTCAGTAATGAGACTTTGACATCTATCAGCTCAGAAAATATTTACTACTGACTTAAATTAAAAGCAGTTAGTTTACTTTATGTAACATTCTGACTTTACTATATCTAGCCCCTCAAGGGGTAACCTGTCAGACTTGAGAAAATCAGGTATTTATCACTCACCACATCCTTATGGCTCTTCTTTCAACATGAAAAGCATGGTAGTAACTCATCACAAGTAGGGCCTGTTTGAACTTTAATTTTCTACCATGGTGAAAGATTTTGGCCAGTCCAATCACATTCTCTTATGTGATCTCCAGCTGAGTAGCTCAATCCAATTTAAGAAATATTTATTGTGTATCTATTTTTTGCCAGGAATTGACAGAAATTTGTTCATAAAATGAACAAACGACATCCCTGTTCTTGAGGGAATGCATATTTTAGTAGCTGAGATACACAATAAGTAAAAAAAGGCAATAAATGCATAAATTATATAAGTTATATAATAAGAAAAACTACAGCAAAGCAAGAGTATCAGGAGAGCCAGGGTGGAGAGAAGATGGGGCAGACTTCAGTATTATATGGGGTAATCAGGATAAGCTTCAAAAGAAAGTTAAGATCTCGACACTGAGAATGATTAGGTTGCTAACCAAGCAGATTTCTTGGGGAAGAATACTTCAGAGGGTATTCTGTGTTGGAAACATGCTTTGAGATTCAGCAACAACAGAGGCAGGGTAGAAAGAGTGACTACAGCAGAGTGTGTCTGAGGCCACAAGGGTCCATTATAGGGGCTCCAGCCTTTGTTAACTGAAACGCACTGGCCACCAACAATAAGGCAGGTCAAGGTATGATATAAATTGCAAATTAGATTCCACATTTCCTGTAGAATGTTTTTACAAGGAATTGCTGTATTGAAAAGAGTCCCCTTAAATATCTGAACTTAATCCCAACCAACCTTCTAATATCCTTTTCTTAATTATTTTTCCTTTCAGCATCTTTAATCTCCCATAATGAAATTTCATGTATCCTTTTCAAATATTATTATACTAGTTCCTCATCAAACCAGCCATACAGACAGTCTTTAAAACTGAGAACTAAACTACTTTCATATATGCACAACTTGTTTCATCTTTATTTATAAATACAAATTAATTAAAGAGGGCAAGAAAAAAATTAAGACTTTATTTTGACCCATAAGACATTGCTAGGGATAGTGTTTTATGGTTTTGTTTTTAGATTAATCTCTGAACATAACTAAGTAATTTACATTTTGTTTAATATTACCAATAAGCAGTTATATTCATTCTTATTTTCTAACTTATTACATATGGTATTTATAGATGGAAAACAATAAGAAACTAGCTGTTAAGAAACTGAGCTTCATCTTGCTAAATGTAAGTCAAGAGAAAAGACCAAGAACAGAGACAGAAGAAGTATGGTATATAGATAGTTTTTAAACTGTAATTATTTTCCTTAGTAAATATAATTTAGCTTTAATAAACTCAGATAAAACATTAAGGAATTACTCTTATCTCAATGTTTATTCAAAGGGAAAATGACAGGTACTAATAAATGCAATAGGAATTTATTAAAATACTTTCTTCTTTAGAGGAAATATAAACTCTAACACGTAAATGTATCTATGTAATTAAAGCTCGAATATTTACTTTACTACAAGCTGAGCCACTTTATTTGGAAAATCGTATGTTTCTCTAGTTTACACTAGAGAACTACCATTGCTTCAGATGTATGCCACGTAGTTTTGTGAAGATTAGACTCTGTGTCATGTAATGCATTCAACAGTAGTTACTTTGTACCCACTATGCACTATAATATAATGTGGGATAGTCAGAAAAAAAGTAATCCCTTGTAATAAAGTTCTTTTTCTGACACAACTCACACTCTAATTAAAGAAACATAGGACACACAAAATAATACATTTCATAAGACTCATACAAATAGAATAAAACCAGTGTAAAATAATTACAACTATGTTAAAGGAATTCTGAATTAATGCAATCAGAATTAATGAGTAGAATAAAATAGGATTAGGAGAGAAAAGTATCTAGAAAGAAAGAACTGTAAACCATCTTCAGAAAGAAACCATAAATTTGACTTGTTCCTCCAAGTCAATTGGCACACTGACAGCTGGGCTGAGTTGTAGGCAAAGATGTAAAAATAGCATCAAAATGCTTAAGTATGTATCCACCTTCAATACTTTAGAAAATATAAATGTATATATATTTACACAAACACACAAATAATGCATTCCTGTAGAATTCTAATTATTATATGACCTGTTTTTTCATTTACTTGAATAAAAAGCAAAAAGAAAAGACATAAATAGAAATAATTGGCATTCTGAGAAAAATATGGCTATAGTTAAATTGTGAATCAGATCTTTCTTTGGATGGAAAAATGGAAAAAATTGTGAGTCATAAATGTGATTTGAGTAATTTTCCTTAGTAATATGGTTGCTGAATTTTCTCACATTGACAGACATTCTTTCCATTTGATTTTTTTTTTTTCAAATAATTTACATCACCTTTAGACACAGGGAAGAATAGAGGGGCTGTCCCATAGAGTCATATGTTTTCATTAAATTTATTCTAAAAACCAAAGCATAATGATTAAAGTGACAGGTAAAATGCAAAGTGCTCCACAAATTTACATATAAAATCATCTAAGTTATAAATATATGCATTAATCTAACGAAGGGATCGGGCATACAAGGCAATGACTGGAACAGGTGGAGAGGGCAGCCCAGAGTCAGCCATGGAATTAACTGCGGTGGCAGTGGCAGGAAGAAGG
The DNA here is from genome assembly GCA_039655065.1 of Glossophaga mutica. Lineage (NCBI taxonomy): Eukaryota > Metazoa > Chordata > Mammalia > Chiroptera > Phyllostomidae > Glossophaga > Glossophaga mutica. The sequence continues at coordinate 149,877,823 of CM077306.1, forward strand.
ATAGGGGGCAGTAATGAGCCCGTTCCCATGGGGACGCCAAAGCAGAGGAACTATTTAACTGCAACCTGGTGTAAGGGGACAGAGCACAGAAACCTACATACCTTATGACTTCTTCAGAAAGAGAGAATATTATTATTAATAATAAAATAAATTTATCAAATCTGGTCATGATAAACAGGGGCTATCTCTTGTTCCTTTAAAATCTGATGTAACCTTTAAGAACTGTGACCAAATTAATAGCGTCTCTGAATAATCTGCTCCATCTCAGTCAGACAGTGGAAGCTTTAATTCAACAATGAACCAGTGAGGGGAGCACCATATTATGCCAACATCATCCCACCTCGCAGCATATGGCAGATAGTACGGCTTGGACTAAGGTTATTTCTCTCAAATGTTATGTGAGAGATCATAATAAAATTTATGATGGCGGTCAAGGTTAAAGGAAGTTGTCTAAATATTATAATAATCATCTTTGTGGTCATTCCCAGTGCTTGTAAATTTGAAGTGGAAAAGGAAAAAATATATAGTCTTTGCTGAATGCTTTCACTTTTCACAAAAAAATTTTATAGTAGCTTTCTAAAGCTCACTTAAGGTACAGTTTTCTCCTCATTTAGTTAATAAATTAATCAATAAAATTCTAATATAAAGAATTTCAGGCAGCAAAGCTGAGCTGTCACTAATTTTCTTATTAACTTTCAGGGGCAACTGGTTCTAGAAAAAAGAAGGCTACCATAGGAAGTACAACCATAAAAATGAACGCAGATATTTAAGAAGTACATACATATGGGGACTTGAACATACACTTGGCAGTTTGTAAGGACTGTAAGAGCTTTAATATTTCCTGAAGTTAAATCACACAAAAAGAAGAAATTCTTTAAAATACCAGAGTTCTTTCATTCATACCTATCATTTTAAAATATATAAGTAAAACAAATCGAGTTCAATCATTCATCTAACAAATACTTACTGAATATTTATCAGATGTTAGATAATATTTTAAAAACCAAGGATATGGCAGTGAAGGAAAGAAAAAATTCCCTGCTTTCAGGGAATTTATAGTACATGAATGTAGATAGAACATAAATAAATAAATTAATTAAATATTTCAGATATTGATAAATGAAGAGAAAAAATGAGTTGGGGGTAAAATTTTAGTGTATAGGTTTGTCAAGGAGGGTCTCATTGAGAAAGTGATCTTTGAGGAAATTTTAAAGGAGAAGAGACAGCTTCTCTCTTAGCCATATGGAAAACTGGGCAGAGGATGGGGAAGGTTCTAAGTAGAAGAAATGATAAACCTTAGGGCATTAGCATGCCTGGCTTGAATGCAAAAAAAGAGCAAACAGGCCAGTGTGGCTAGAACAAAGTAAGCAAGGGGATGAACTTGTAGGAGGTAAGGTGAGAAAGGTAACAGGGAGTCGGATGGTCCAGGGCCTTTTATGCTATTGCAAGGCCTTATTTTTATTCTGAATAAAATGATAAGCCATGGTAGGGTTTTGAGCTGAGAAATTACTTAACAGAATCATTTTACCTTCTGTGTTGAAAATGGGCTAAAGGGTACCAAATTGGGAGGCAGTCAGATTAGTTAGATTATTACAATAGTCAGGGGAAAGAGGTTCAAATAAGGGAAATACTAGTACAGGCAATGAGAAATGGTTAGATTCTTGAAGTTGAGGCTAACAGGCTTTGCAGGCAGAATGGGTCTGGAGTGATAACTCCAGCGTTGTTAGTCTTGGGAACAGGAAGAAGGCGGCTGCCGTTTGCTGACACGAGAAACACTGCAGCAGAGCAGGGCTGGGAGCGGGGGCAGGTCAGGGTACCAAATTGGACGTGGGGATACCCGAACACTGAGAGGGCACAGAGCTAACAGTGACACCAGGAGACCTGAAGCATCAAGATGCTGCCCCTTCTCCTTAGAAGCACAAGGAGGCCAGTAATAAGTGAAGCTCTGGCCAAGGGCTAGCACATGATGGGTCACTGGGATCACAGACCCACTTGGTGGTGATTTCCTAAGTCCCCAAATCTATAATCAGAATAGACATACTTGATACATCACATCTTTGGCCTACGAATAAGAGCTATAATATTGCAGAGACAGCCAAAAGGAAGAATTTGAAACTGCCCCATCTCAACCCTTACAAGATAGTAAATTTAAAAAATCCCACATAGTATTATTGGTTGGGGTGGAGGAGTGGGAGACTGGCAGAAATTAGTGTTCCTTTGAGGAACTAAAGAGCATGCAGGGTGTTCCCAGTGAAGTTCCCCAAGGCTGTAGCTCGACTTCTTTTGTCCAGTCTGCTCTCTGTCCCTTCCCTTCCAAAGGGGTTGATTCCAAGAACACTCTTAAATAACTCCTCAGAATCTGATTCCTAGGTGACCCACCTTGCAACAATAATTTTCCACCTTGAATTTAAGTTCCATTTCCTTTTAAAATAATTTTGGGCTTATCTTCAGGACTACCTTCCAATATAACTGGGGAGTGCTGGTTTCACCTTCGAAACTTTTCCCAAAGTGGTGCCATGTGAGGAAGTATTTGTGAAAAACCTTTGGGATTTTCCTCTTCGAAGAGCCTGGAAGTTAACTCCTGATTCACAGGTGCTCTCTACATGTAAAACTACTGTTCACTCTTGTCAATGCCCATTTCCTTATCACAGATCTTAGATAATAACCCTCAATTCGACATTTTTAAAAAGTAGTTTTCTGATTTTAGATTAAAACAGCACATCAAAATTAGTTCATCTCAACACCAATCCAAAAGAACCTATGTACTCCTATGTTTATAGCAGCACAATTTACAATAGCCTAGTGTTGGAAGCAACCTAGGTGCCCATCAGTTAATGAATGGATCAAAAAACTGTGGTACATTTACACAATGGAATTCTATGCAGCAGAAAGAAAGAAGGAGCTCCTACCCTTTGCAACTGCATGGATGGAACTTGAGACCATCATGTTAAGCGAAGTAAGCCAGGCAGTGAAAGACAAATACCATATGATCTCACCTTTAACAGGAACCTAATCAACAAAACAAACAAACAAGCATAATATAACCAAAGACACAGAAATTGAGAACAGGCTGAAAGTCACCAGAGGGGAGAGGGGAGGGAATTTCAAGGGAAAAGAGGAAGGAACAAGTATAAAGGACACATGGACAAAAACTATGGGGGGGTGGAAATGGGAGGGAGGAGGGGAGGGCTAGGGTGGTGGGTTCGGGTGAGAATAAAAGACAGAAAACTGTACAAGATCAACAATTAAAATAAAAATTAAAAAAAAAACTAGTTCATCTCATTTTCTCCAGAATCCTTTTCATTGATTTCAAATAACACTATTTCTTTTTATTTCAACAGCATTTAAGTATATAGGCCTTACAAATCATGTTCATAACTTGTTTAACAGATTCTTTATAAATATATTGAAATTGTCTATATAAAGTTAGACTTCATTTGCATAATAAAAACAAATACATACTGAGTTTCATTCTCCTTTTATATAGCCTCATGGATTCTCTACAAAATCTCTTGATTAATGTTGCTACCTGAAAAGTTATAATTTCAAGAACTTATATAAGTTTTTGAGTAAGGAATTTAAAATTTAATATGAAAAACTAGTATTTAACTGTACTAAGCAATATTGAACTTAAACTGCAGACTTTCTCAACTATTTCTATGAATAAGTTAGTTTAGTTAAATAAGTTAATAAATAATAACAATAATAAATCAGGCATGGGTTTTTCAAAAGTAGTCCATATGAAGTCGCCAATATACTCTGCATTAAAACCTTGGATAATGAAAGATTCAATTTATTCTAAATATTGTGCAAACTGATGAAAGTACTTCCTGCTATTGGATATAACTTCTTAAAATTAAACCTTATTATAAAAAGAAACCAGAAAGCTGTCTCTAGTTACAGCTGATTCAAGTGATGTGTTTATTTCTAAGAAAAACCAGAGCCACCTATCTGTTTTTAGATAATACATGATTCCTGTGGCTGCACAGTAACAAATGGGTGACTACCAGTGGGAGAGAACTCTCCCAGAATGTATTCGTAAATTATGGTAGAAGTATCTTCTTTAAAAGAAGGAAACTGGAAAATTTTATAGTAGCACTTGGCCCACAGTTTAATACTACCTAGACTAAGTGAAATATAGTACTGTATTTTAATCAAATATTGTGTTTTTGTTCAGAGGTTCATGGATTGTGATTGGATATGCTGGTTCTGAACCCATTCTGGACCTTGTGCATTGCACTAATTCAAGCTTCTTCTTCCTCTGCTTTTCCTACCACAAAAGGGTCGGATACACCCAAAAAGATGATCAAAGATCAGATTTTATCAGCAGCCAGAAACAAAATACAGACTACCAATAACTGTAAGAGAAAAGTATCTTTGGGAATAGCAACAGAGACAAACTTTTAGGGGATAAACACATGAAGTTATCATTTGGCCACTAATAGCTATGAAGATGTATATTTTATTCAAATCACTTCTAATTATTAAATATACAGCACAAATCTTGGAAATTTGATACTTTATTATTTTTTAAAAGATTTTATTTATTTATTTTTAGAGAGAGGAGAAGTGAGAGAGAAAGAGAAGGAGAAAAAGCCAATGTGAGAGAAAAACAATTGGCTGCTTTTCTCAAAAACAATTGGTCCTGGACCAGGGACCAAACCTGAAACCCAGGCATGTGTCCTGACTGGAAACCGAACCAGTAACATTTCACATTGTGGAACAATGCCCAACCAACTGAGCCACCCTGGTCAGGGTAGGTTCTCTTTAAATTTTTGAAATTCAATTCAAATATAAAATAAATAAATGTGTACATACTTGGAAGAAACTGCCTCCATGAATTCATCCAAAAAGTCATCATATTCGGGACCTCTCACCCTTCTCTGCCGTAGTCCAATGTACAGTGGATCTTTAAGTAATTCCTATTTAAAAAATAAAAAAGTTACCTGAGATATAAAACTAACTGAAGGCAAGTTCTAAGCCTCAGTTTCCTCATCTGTATAATAAGGAGAGAAATGGAAATAAAATCTTGCAAAACTGATTAAGAAGCAAACTTCAGAGTTAATATTTACTGTTATACAGAATATATATGCAGAATTTATATGCCAAATAAGAAAAATAATTAATAAACTTTCAAAACATTGTACCTTTTTCTGGGGGGAATAAAAGGAATTAAAGTCTCTTAGTGGTGCAATTTGAAAGGCTTGTTTCAAATTTTACAAAGCTTATCACATAGAAAAATAATATTGAGTTCTGAAGTACTACATTAGCTTAGGAAATAGAAAGTTATCAATTCTTGTTTTTTTCCCTCTGTTTCTGAAAGCAAAATATTCCTCCAACATCTGAGTACACCTTTAATATTATAGTTAACCAATGTTAAAAATAAATTTTTCAGTCTTGACTAAAGTTTTTCTTAAATTTTGTTAAAGTTTTTTTAAATTAGTATATGTGAGACAATATTGTTCTGTTCAAGTTTTAGTGTTTGTAATATTATTGCTTTTTATTAAATCAGTTTTAAGTTGAGGTATAATTTATATACAGTAAAATGCACCCATTCACAACAAAAGTTCTCAGTAAACCAGGAACAGAAAGAAACTTCCTCAACCTAAAAAAAGGTATCTGTAAAAAACTCACAGTTAACAACATATTTTTTCCCAAGGCCATTTATCTTTTTATTGTTGTTCAACTACAGTTGTCCCCATTTCCACCCCCATTACTCTCACCTGCCCCACCATATTTACCAGGAAAAGACTGAATGCAATTTCCTTAAAACTGGAAATAAGACAAAGATATTTACTCTCACCACTTCTAGCCTTTATAATCAAGCAAGGAAAAAAAAGAGGAATGCAGATTGAAAAGAAAGAAGTAAACTGATTTTATTTGTATACACGAGATTAAGTAAGTATATGGAAAATATACAGGAAACTACAACAAAAATCCTCTAGGAAAAAATGTGACTTTAACATGATCACAGAATATAAGGTCAATATACACAAACTGAATGTATCTCTATATACTACCAACGAACAATTAAAAATGAAATAAAATATACAAGTCAATTTATAATAGAATTCCCAAACACAAATTCCATAGGATTTTCTTAAAGCCAACAGAAATTATAGTCTGGTTCACATCTGTTGTCCAGTGTAATTACTAACAGCATCCTCTTTCATTGTGAAAGTGTCTTGGTTTGGCCACTACATTATTTGGTCATCCTACTTTTAACGTACTGCACAACAATGAATTAAGACTTTCTGGCTAGCTAGAAGTTAACATACTTAATTATATATGTGCATTTCAGATGAAATATAAAATCTGAAACTGAGTGCTGTTGTAAAGCCCAGCTGTGCCTCGAGGCCTAAAAACGTTTCTACTGGCAGGCTTCTGAACAGCTGAAGCTGAATTGCCAGTGAACTACTAAGGGCTGCCAGAATTAAAATACTTTCTTCATGCCTGGGATATATTTGGATTTCTACAATGTGAATTAGAAAAATAACACAATTGAGAAAAGATGTGACATGTTCCCCCTTCTCTTTTTTCTCATTCTTTCCCATGCTAATAGTTAAAGTATGCATCATGAAAAGACTAACTACAATGAAGAGTCAATATGAAGACTTAGAAACAAAACAAAGTTCTTGAATTAAATCATGAAGTTATAAAACTTTCCAATCATAATGTCTCTGTCATAATTTACTGTTTTTTTTTTTTTTAAATTTCATGACAATTAAGGCTTGAGTGATGAATGCATTCTTGGAGATCTGACAAACCAAAAATATCTACAAAAAGCAAAATGACCTATTATTGATATTGGCTCTATAGACCAAGTCACCTGGCCCAGAAGTGACGTTAATTTATCACATTAAAAGTTTCTTGTGGTCAAAATTAAACATTGAATCGATCTTGTTTGGAGAATATATGAAAGACTTGACATTAACCAAGCACTTAAATAAGGTTAGCCCTTCTTTAGCAAGAGATGTCACATGCGATGCAGGTGGCATCGCTAAAGACTTATGAAGACTTAGAGCATGAGAAAGAAAAAGATTAGAACAGTACAAAACAAAGCATATGGAAATACAAGAGAGTTCCAAAAAGGAGATAAGGAAGGTATATATTGGCAAAGTTAATTATCTTATTTATTAGCACTATCCCAATTCTGGAACCTTGGGAATTTTTATTTGAAGCATTCATTTATTTAGTGATAGTAATATTAGTAATAATAATAATGATAATACTAGCAATCATTAGTAATAGTAATCATTACAAACTCACACCTTGTTGTCTCTGACATTGCTATCTTCCTAATCTGAAGTTTTTGAGAATTAAAAACAATTTCTTAATATTGCTTTTATAATTAAAAAAATAATATTTCCTATCAGAAAACTTGAGAGCACAGAAAAGTAAAACAAAAAACAAAGGATACTAATAATGTCTACCCATTCAGAACTACCCACAACTATGAGCTTGATGCATATTCTTCCAGGTCCTTTTCTTTATATCTCTGCATGTATAATATTACCTGTGCAAATCTGAGACAACACCATGTGCTGTTTCATAACCCCTTTCACAGAGCACTACGCTGTGAAAATCTGTCATGTCAATACATGAACATTCTTAAAAGCGGTGATCTATGTTAGAACTCTGCCCTCAAAGAGGATGAACAATCTAATATTCCCCCAATGACACATAACAAGTATGTCTATTTTATTGCAACCTCAAGTAAAAGTGTTATCTTGCCACATATATGTGCGTGTGTGTATGAAATATACATATAAATATATAAAATAAATGTAATGTGCAATAAATAACATACACATAAATACACTATTTGCATATGATATTGTTGAATAGCACTCATTTGTATTTCTTTTCTAATGTTAAACATGTTTTCATAAGTTTATTGACCATTTTTACTTCTTTATTTATAAATTATCTGTGTCCATATGCCATTGGGAAATTTGTACATTGCACATTTGACATTTTCTTGTTGAATTGAAAGTATTCTCTGATATTGAGAACATTATAAATCTTTACCTGTCATGTTATGATTATTCCCCATTTTAGCATTTATTTGAAAATTGTATTTATAATATACAGATAATCATTTTCTTTGCTATTACCTCATTACTTTCAAATGAAAAAAACAACATTGCATAAAGCAATAATAATACTCTTTGCTTACATCATCAATAATATTGTGTAACCTGCCAGCATTTAGTCAAAAGTCTAAAACAGTAGTTGAAATGGAAATATATGGTGACAGAAGATGATTTGACTTTGGGTGGTGAGCATTTCTGTGTCATAGAAATGTACACTTGAAACCTATGTGATCCAATTATAAAGGGCATATGCACAATAACAAGGAGGGGGCGGAAATGGGGGAGGGAGGCGGGGAGGGCTGGGGTGGTGGGGAGAGGTAGGGGGGAAAGGCAGAAAACTGTACTTGAACAACAATAAAAAATGTGATAAATAAGATCTCATCAAAATTAAAAATTTCTATTCCAAAGATAATATTAAATATTTTTTAAAAAAATAAGCCAAAGACTAGAGGAAATTTTCACAATAAATATTTCTAACAAGAGACTAACACCCAGAATATATAAAGAACTTTTACAAGTCAATAACAGAAAAAATCAAATAGTTTTTGAATAGATAAGATACTTGAAAAATTATTTTATGGAAATATACTATATACCAATTGTCTGGTGGTTTCATTGATGTACACGTTGCTAAAACTCAATAAACTGTATACTTAAAAAAAAGAAAAGAAACCTATGTGATCTTACTAACCATCGTTACTCCCAATAAATTTAATTTTTTAAAAGTCAGCATACATATAAGTTGGCACGAAAGTTAAAAGTGGTGGAAATAAAAATGATTAAGTTTGAGTGTGATTCAGGAAGTGTGGAGTGAGGGCCAGGATTTGGCATTCTTAATAGACACCCCAGGCAATTCTGAAGTGCTTGGTCCCTGAAATACATACTGAGAACCACTCATTTCAAACTTACTACCTTCCAAAAGGTTCCCGTCTCATGTGTATGTTTTCTACTTGAGTTTATATAACGGCATTTCTAAAATATATCACAAACTTCAAAAAGTCCCTTATAGTTATAATGCATATACAATTAAACTGAAGAAAGTCTCCATTCTCTTTTCTAAGCCATTGTGCAGTATATCAGAGAATAAAGAAATTCTTTATACAACCCATTATCAATCCTCTAATTTAGAGAGGATGAGGTAAAAGACAACCACCAAAAGTAAGCATATGACAGTATAAACGGAAAGCCAGGGACCGAGGGATTATCTTCTCTCCTCTGGCTTTATTATAATGATCAGTACCTATTCCAATACAGGGTCACTTGTGTGAAGTGGCAAGTAATCCCCATAATATGAAAGGATAAAAGGTGGCTTGAGGGAGAAATGATGAGATTTCTAATTGGGACCACATGGTAGACAGAATAATGACCTCCCTCCCCTCAGAATCTGTAAATATGTTACCATGCGTGGCAGAAGAGACTGCAGATATGATTACAGGTAAGTCCTTAAAAGTGAAAATCCTTTACTGGCTGTAGTCTGAGAAAGAAATGTGCCAACGGGAGGAGGGTCAGACAGATACTAGAATGGTGGCTTTGAAAATGACAAGGGGAACCACAAATGAGGAACGAAAGCAGTCTGTAGAAGTTGGAACAGACAAGGATATGCAACACAGCCTTGCTGGCACCTTTTATGATTTTAGCCTTTTGAGACTTGTGTCAGACTTATGACCTATTTAAGGTAATATACAGGGTCTGGCAGAAGTAATGCCTGCGTGAATGTGGTTGGTAGGGTAATAATATATGTGTAACAACTTATAGTTTTAATTTGAATATTTCGCCTAAAATGTCATATGGTGTGCTTGAGTGTGATATTGTTATGTCACAGAATTACATGCTCACGATTTTGTAATAAAAAGGGGGTGTTATTTGTGCCGGACCCTGTATTTGTGTTGTTTTAAACCACTAAGTGTGTAATAATTTGTAATGGTAGCAACAGGAAACTAATAAAGGTCACATTCCAGTGCCATTCTAGCTTCTTACAAGAGCTGAGAGATATATGGTGGGTATACACATCATTCTCTCCGACACAGTCGGTTCATGCCACAGATAAATAGCACTTTCCAGAACACAAGGAGGAAGAGGCTTCAAATTTGTGAGTTCAAATTCCAGTAAAGATTCTAGATCTAGATACACCATTCACATGAACTGAAGGTCAGACTAAACATGAAATCAGAATCAGAAAAGCCGAGTCCTGGGGCAACAGTTTAATGAACAAAGAGTAACTGTGCAGAGACAATATCATCCTACTTGCACCGCCCATGCTCTCTTGAAGACTGACTGCACGACTTCATGGCTGAACTGTGCCCACCCCCAACTTCATAGGTTGAAGTCCTAACTCTTGGTACCTCAGAATATGACTCCAAAAGTATATGGAGAATGGGCCTTTAAAGAGGTTATAAAGTCAAACGAGGCCATTTTAAATGGTGTTAGTAATAAAAAAAAATAGGACACAGATGCACACAGAGCAAAGACCAGGGGAAGACACTGAAGTAAGACAAGCCAGAGAAGCAGACCTTGGAAGAAACTCATTCTGTGCACTGTGAGAAAACAGATTTCTGTGGGCTGAGCCCCACTGACTATGGTGCTGTTACGGCAGCCCTAGCAAACTATATACCACGCAATACATCAAGCAGTCTTTAGGACCCAATGACACCTACACAAGCATGGAGGGAACACACAAAAATATCTACTCATAACATTTACAGTCAAATGCATAGTAAGCTTTGACACTGATCACTTATATAAGAAAAATAAGACTACAAGCATAACTTCTATGAAAAGACTTTTCAGAAACAGAAAAAATAAGAAATCAAACATGGTATAGTCTTAAGAGACAACTGAAAATTCACTTCACGTAACAAAAACAAATGAAGAAAATTTACGCTGGGGTGGTGGGCTGGGGGCGGGGTAAAAGACAGAAAACTGTACAATATCAACAATTAAAATACTGATTAAAAAATAAAATTAAAAAAATAAAATAAAATAAAAATGAACTGTTAAAAAGTTATAATATGCAAGTAAAAAAATTACTTCAGGTAATGAAAATAAAAATTTTTCAGTAACTGCTTCACAAACAAATTGAAGAAAATGTGGACTGTGGAATAATAGGTGAGAGATAAGATGAAAACACAAGTGTCCTCCCAAAGTTAACACTTTGCTTCATTAACTCGAAGACTAAGAGTGTTTTTTATCCTGGCATTTTGTGACTCAGTTTCAGGGTCTTCGTTCCTTAAACCTTTTTTCCTGGAAAATCAAGCAAGTTTGACTTTATAGGAACTGAAAACTGTCTTATCGGTCAGCTGCTAATTCCTTTTCTACTTTCATTACTACTCCATATAGGTAATTATGATAAAAAGAAAACATTTGTAATTTGTATAAAAAGGGGATCTAGTTTTAAATAAACTTTGCTGGGCTGTTCTAGATTAGAAATTAAGTGGTATTATCAATTAGCTTTTATATTTTTATTAGGAAGTATAAAACTGGACATGTTCACAAAATGGATAAGATTAAAAATTATTACTACAGGAATATGTGACTAAAAACAGTTTTCCATAGGTGGAAGACTGGCGACATAAAAATTCCATTACATTTTACAGAAACCCATTGACTCATTCATATTTTAGTTAATTCAGTTTTCTTTTTTGTCTTCTCAGTACCTGAAACTTATATAATTTTGTTAACCAGTGTCACCCCAATAAATTCAATAAATGGAGAAAAAAGAAGAAAATAATAAATAAAAAGGATAAAATATCAGAACATTAAAATGAGAACATCAAGAGTTGGTAACTTACTTAACTCCAAGTATTTTTATGCTTACATATTATATATTTCTATTAACATATTAATTAAGAGTTAAGAACTTAAAAATTTAGGTTAGACTGTTTACAAAGAATATTATTAAATATTTTGAACTCCAAGAACTCACAACAAAGAGAAAAGGTCATGTGTTAGTTCATTTCTATCTATTTTAAGCAACAGAAATCTGAAATGGCTTCTATTCTTACTCTGAAATGTAAGTGCTTTATTGCTAATGGAATACAGTTGATATGTGTGACCCAAACACCAATAAAACCATCAGACAACTGAGTCAGAAGTTAAAATATATTTTGCTTAATAAACAACATACCTCTATTAATTCTTGGAAAGGAGAAGGCAGATATTTATTTTTAAAGAAATTCTGTTCATGAACCAAGTAAATGTCATTATTTCTTTACTTGGAAATGCGGAACACCATAAAGCATAGCAGAATAAACCCGTTACTATTGCAAATGAAACAGTTTTCATTAACTGGTTATTACAAGTACATAGGAAAGCTGTTTAGCTTTTAATATTTATTTTATAAATAGCCACTTTACTGGACACTCTAATTTTTTAGTTGATTTTCTTGGATTTTAACAATGGATAAACATTTTACCTATAAATAATGATAATTTTGTTTTTTTCCAGTCTGTTATATTCTATTTGTTTTCCTTGTCTTATGGCTCAGGCTAGCACTTTTAGAAAAATGAAAAAGAGAATAGTATTGACAACAGGTGTCTGGATAACTCTTTAAAAAAACACCTCAATATAACACAACTACGGTGTAGTTAATGGTTCAAATACAGTTTTTGACATTAAAAGTATTTTACTATATTCAATTTGCCAATATTTAATGAAGGATTTTAGTTTCTACATCTATGTTAATGTAAGCTAACATTTACTAAGTGCTTACAAAATGCCAGTCAAAATTCTAAACAGTCTAAATGTATTAAACCATGACAACTCTCTAACGTAGGTATTCATTTTACATGAGGAAGATGAAGCACAGAAGAGTTAAGTAACTTTTTCAAGATTACACAGATAATAGCTGATGAATCTGAGAACACAGGTAAATGAAGGACTAATAAGCAGTTTGTTATGTGTTACAGTTTTTATCAGGTTTGGACAGCAAGTGTATGTTCTTTGCATAAAATGAAATGTGAAGCTGTCGATTTTATTTTTTTCTTGTTTATTGAGCTATAATTTACATACTATATGATTTTAAGTGTACAATTCAATGGCTTTACAATCAATACTCACAATCAATTTTTTATTCTTATTGTTGTTCAAAGGAGTTTTCTGTCTTTTGCCCCCACCTCTTCCCACCACCACAGCCTTCCCCACCTCCCTCCCCTGTTCCCACCCGCCCCCGTTGTTATTGTCCATGTGTCCTTTACAGTTGTCAATTTTACTATGTTCTGGAAACAGTTTCTAGAGCACAGAAACTACATTTTTTTTTTTAAAGATTTTTATTTATTTATCTTTAGAGGGGAAGGGTAGGAGAGAGGGAGAAGGAGAGAAACATCAATGTGTGGTTGCCTCTCGTGTGTCCCTTGCTGGGAACTGGCCTGCAACCCAGGCATGTGCCCTGACTGGGAATCGAACCGCGATTCTTTGGTTCGCAGGCCCGAGCTCAATCCACTGAGCTATACCAGCCAGGGCAGGAACTACATTTTTTAAAATTTTTTAAAAATCATACCCATAATCTTATGGGTTTGAAAGTGAATTCTACTTAACATTAAAATTTAGACCTATTTTTCTTTTTGTGTATTTGTCTCATATTTTTGTCTGTTGTTTGCATAGACTCTGGTAACAGGGTTCATACACATTCAACTATTTTGGATAGTGCCTAACCATTTACCTAGATGCCAAGGGACCGCAGATAATAGTCACAGGGTCGGGGGCTGGCTATTCCAGAAAAATTAACCATGTGCTTTGGGATGGGAGACACGTGGTATCAGTCAAACTGGAGACTTGAGTTCTTGTGGCAATCAATCAGTCATGCCTAGGTAATGAAATCCCAATATGCACTCAGAACACTGGAGCACATACCAGCCTCACACTTCAGCACTGGAAGATAGTGTGTCTTGACTTCACAAAGAGAGGAAAATAGAAGCTTCCCATTTAGAGCCCTCCAAGACTCTGCCCTATACATCACTTCCTTTGGCTGATTTTCATATGCATCCTGTCCTTGTAATACAACTTAACTGTAATTACAATAACTTTCAGTGAGACCTGTGAGTCCTTCCAGCCTTATAAAGCCTGAGAGTGCTTGGGGAAACTCCCAAACTTGCAGGTGGTGCCAGAAGAGAACAGTCTTGGGACTGTGTGCTCAAACTTTGTGGTTTGGCTAACTTCAGGTATAGCTAAACTATCTAAAGTAATACATAACTCTCTTTTCAGAATGAAAACTCTGGCTAAGCATCTATAATATACATTTTTACCATTACATTTCTTAAATATGATTTTAGAATAAGACAAGTTATAAGTAGATAGCAAAAATATAATTAGAGATAAGAGCATATTGGAATGCCAGAGAAATGGTGTGCTAACTGTCCTTAATGGTTTCTCAAATATCCCTATCAAAGCATTTAATGAATGCTGAAACTAGTTATATCTGTATCTCCTCTTCTACATTCAGAGTGTCCTGCTGGCAAGATCTTGTTTACTCTGATATTATCCAGCCTTTACTTAGGCCTTGAGAGATAGTAGGTGCTCAATATTTATCTAACTCAAGTAAATCTATATAATCTAATTCATTGCACCTCATAAACTTGGAAATATAGTACATGCCAGACATGTTTAATGGAAAAAGAATTTAAAAAGCTAGATCTACAGAAGGGCAAAGGAAGAAAGTCAATGGTGGACAGGCAGGTGTGCAGGTTGAAGGAGGCTGATATGGAGTGGAGTAACATAAAAGCAGTGAGCACCAAAGAGGAAGGAATACTAAATGGACATAATGTGAGAAAATGCAAGAGAATTGCAAATTTGGCAATTTTAGGATCCATTTTTCAGGAAATAAAATATTTCATATAATTAATACAACCTATGAAGGCAACAGTCCGTAGTTATGGGTTCATTAGTGTACAATCTTCTGTATGTCCACATTATACAATCTCATTAAAAGGCCCAAGTTTAAGACTGAATTCTTAAATTTTTGCATGCCTGTTTTATCACTTTTTATGCCTCTTCATTTCTTCCTAGAATTATTAAGATGTTTTACAGATTTGGTGATTTTTAAACTCTGATATCAATGTAATTTATCACATAGGAATGTTTTAAAATATATGAAACAAAGAGAAAATCTTAATGTTCAATCTACAGATTCGATGTCAGAATAATTGTTTTAAGAGGCCAGTTTGATAATTCCTAAGTTATTTCTATTGGTATTGAAAAAGAAAATTCCAGATAAGCAATGTGTTTTTATCAAAATGAATCCTTTAAAAAGGTTAAATGAGCATTCATGTATACAAAGGAAGTTAAACATAAACAAAACATGAAAACTGTTCAAGTTAGTATTATAACATATAATGGGTCAAAAATTATATCTTGGCCCTGGCCAGGTAGGTCAGTTGGTTAGCACATCATCCCAACACATTAAGGTTGTAGGTTCAATCTCTGGGCAGAGCACATACAAGAAGTAATCAATGAATGCATAAATAAGCAGAACAACAAATCGATGTATCCATCTCTCTATCCCTCAAATTAATAAATAAAATAAAATTATATCTAAAATATATACTCTATAGAATAATGGTATAGATACTCAACAAAGAGTAATAAACAATGAAGAAGCTGGTAAAAGATTATAACATTACAAAGAAGGAAAATGAAAACAGAAAATAATTTTCTAGTAAGAGTTAGGAGAGAGGGAGAACCAGCCAGAAAATAACGTATTTTATGAGGTTCCTGGCATAAGCTCAAAATAAAAGAATTCTGCTTTTTTAAAAAGGTGAATAGCTTTCCTGGAGACTTAATTTGTTACCTCATTTTCTGTTCCCACGTCCAGAGTGACAGGCAGACATTCTTGAGGATTCATCCCTCCACACGCTGTATACAGAGCCAATTTGCCCACAGGGATTCCCATTCCATTACAGCCAAGGTCTCCCAAGCCAAGAATACGCTCTCCATCAGTCACTACAATAGCCTAGAAGAAAAAGAAAAAATATCTATTAATAGATGTTTGCAAATTCTGGGCACAGTTCCTTGTCTCTATTTCTAAAGTTAATACTTCCGTAATGAAATACTAAACCTCAAAACAAATAGACTGAATATATACAGAAAACATGTGATTGTATGTGTGGAAGAGTGGGGAGCACAAATAAATTTGATATATACATTTTATATTTTTTAAACAAATGTATGATTAATTTGGTTGACAAAAAAGAAGAGAGGGTATGCACATAAAGATTTTTTTCTCCATTTACAACCACTTAGTTTTTAATTATATTTTATTGCTTATGCTTTACAGTTGTCCTCACTTTTTCCCCCTTTTCCCATCTGAACCTCGTCCCACTCACTCCCTCAGGCCATCCCCACACCATTGTCCGTGTCCATGGCTTATGCATATAAATTCTTTGGCTAATCCCTCCACCTTCTTTCATATAGTCTCCCCTCCCCTCTTACAGTTGTCAGTCTGTTCCACATATCTATGCCCCTATTTTGCTCATTAGTATATTTTGTTCATTTGATTCTTCATATAAGTGAAATCATATGGTATTTGTTTTTCACTGACTGACTCATTTCATTTAGCATAGTGGTCTCCAGGTCCATCTATGCTGTCACAAAAGGTAAGAGGTCCCTCTTTTTCACTGCCACATAGTATTCCATTACATAAATGCAATACAGCTTTTTTATTCACTCATCAACTGATGAGTACTTATGGTGTTTCCAGATCTTGGCTATTATAAATAGCACTGCTGTTTATTGGAGTGCATATATTCTTTTGAACTGGTGTTTTGGGATCCTTAGCATATATTCCCATAAGTGAAATCACTGGATCGAAAGGAAGTTCCATTTTTAATTTTTTTGAGGAAACCCCATACATAAGGAAATTAACAGAGTTTTTGATTCCTCTTATTAAATGATTAATATGAAAATGGAGTTTGATTAAAGAAATTCAGATACCATTGCAATATTTATTCAACATTTATCCAACATTTATCATTGCTTACAATGAATAAAATAAATACTAAGAAATTACTGGTAGATCAGAAAAATGAGGAAACAGTATCTAAATGGTATCAAAATAAAATTAATTCACTATGTAAAAATCAAAGGGATATAAAGTAGGTGAAATTCACTAGAAAAGCTAGTGAATACTACTTAATTATAGTCATGATAATTGTCGATTTATTACCAGGCAGGAAAAACAACAAATGTGCCACATTTGATAACTTACCTTAACGACATCCGCTGGCCACACGTTAAGAATTGAAGCGATATGCCCTCGATCATGGATACTAATAAAAAGACCTCTGACAGAAAAAAAAAAGGTAGTTTTAATTTATTTTAGATTTGTCAAACTATTATGAACATTCAAAAATTTTTCAAATCAGTTTGATGTATCTCCATTTTTATCAAACTCATGAAAATTACTCCCTTAGGCAAGTAAGGGATAGAAATCTTATAAGTAAGGAAGAAATTACTTGAAACAATATAGTGACATCTACAATAAAAGTACATTCATTTTGGCATTACATATTCTTAAGTATTTTGAATTAAAGAAACACTTACTATGTTATATACAGAGAATTTAAACAGCATTATCAATCCTACTTAGAGATTCACCTACAGTCTTTCATTAAACGACACGTACAAAAGCCTCTGAAGAACAACATGAAGCACCTGCAAACATGCGCTTCTCAGAGTCTAGCCCGTTCATTCAGCAGTCACCGCGTGGAGGTGAGAGCGTGTGTTGCCAGTCGCTGCAAGTGACTGATAATGCTGAGCAGTCCTTTCGTGTGGGACGCACCTGACTCTTTGGTGTGTGGTCTCAGCTGCTGTTTGCAATGCTGTTACTTAGATTGTCAACTGAAGTTTTTAACACTTCTCGCCCCCAAGCCCCCTAGTTTCTATTAAAGCCTAAGAAGTAACTTCAAAAATTAAGATGAAATTTTTTAAATTTCTCAAACTCACGTAAAAGTTTTACTTTAGTATTGTTAAACATATCTCCACCACAGAGAACTCCATATGACAAATGTATTGCAGCTTAATGAATTGTTATAAGGCAAACCACACCCTTGTAAATAATACCCACTGAAGCAGAGAAAATCTTGGCAGCTACCCAGAAGCCCTCTACATGTTTCCTCCCAATCAAAACTCCTGTCTCTCAAGAGCAACATAAAAGTCTCCTGACTTTTAATGGTATCATCTCCTCAGTTTATATAGTTTGATCATCTGAACAACAAACCATCCCTACATGCTACTGTTTGTCTGTAAAGTTTCCCCAAATCTGGATTTTGCCGATTGCATCCACACAGATTAATATATTAACCTTTACTTCGTATTTCTTGGAAAATTGGTAATTGAATCTAAAGGCTTAATCAGATTTTTCTTTTTTTTCCCCCTTTTTTTACAAGACACTTCATGGTTTGGTCTTATTACAAGATACATAATATCTTGTATTCCTTTTTGTGATTTTAACAGCTGCTAGTGCATAATATCTAAATTAATTAATTCAAAATGGTAATGTTTCAATTCTATCAATCATTATTCGTTATCTGGAACATTCTTTTTTTGAATTATATTTACTGGGGCTACATTGGTTAATAAAATTATATAGGTTTCAAGTGCACAATTCTGAGACACATGATCATCTGTGTGCTGTATTGTGTATCCCCGCTGGGGATAGTGAAGAGTGAAGGAGGTCAAACACACGGTGACAGGAGAAGATCTGACTTTGGGTGGAATGCTTCTTTAAAGAGAAATTTCCCCACAACTATTGTTTGATTAACCTGTGGTCCAGTTTATACTAAAAAAGGATAAGTGCTTGATTCTTTCCTTTTTTATAAAAGAATGTGTTTGTTAGAATCCTTCAAGAGTTCCCACTATGGGGTGTGTGTGAGAGAGAGAAAATGTGTGTGTGAGTAAGTGTGTGTGTTGGATCAATATGAGCCCATGGATTTAAA
This sequence comes from Glossophaga mutica, assembly GCA_039655065.1. Classification (NCBI taxonomy): domain Eukaryota; kingdom Metazoa; phylum Chordata; class Mammalia; order Chiroptera; family Phyllostomidae; genus Glossophaga; species Glossophaga mutica. The sequence continues at coordinate 149,896,844 of CM077306.1, forward strand.
CATATTTTGTCTTAATCCATAATTTTCTTTATTGAAACTCAAACTGTCCCATTTTTTAGCTAGTAGAAAAAACCCTTTACATTGGCCCCTGAGCCCTTTTAACAGGACTATAGAGTTTTTTGATAACTTTCTTGTTCTCTGTTATGACAAGGTATTCCACCTCATCTTGAAAATGTTTGCAACAAGCCAAATGAGCCATTTCTCTAAGAAGCCCTGGTTTCTTTTAGTAGAAAGTGGCATTTCAAGACCAAAATCTAGGTATTAGGGATCTCAACTACTGGTAGTAGCTGATCTAGGTATTGTTATTTAAAAAATTACAAAACAAGGTTAAAATTCACTTTCTATTTGTGGCTGCAAATCTCAAACTGGCACTATTATACAGTTTACCACTCTGATTTCCTAGCAAATTCAACTTAGCACTCCCGGAGAGGACCCTTTCACACCTCTGTGCCCCTCACCTCTCTTGCACCTATCTCTCTCCCACTCTCAGATGATAACCAAATCTCAAATCACACACAGAAACAGATGCAAGAAGGTGAAAATTACCTCATTTTTCTATCATAAATTTCACTAACCCACCTGCATCTTTTCTTCTAAATAGGCCTTATTTTTTTAGAATAGTTTCAGGTTCACAGCAAAACTAAGAGGACAGTACGAAGACTTCCTGTGCACTCCCTGCCCCCACATATGCACAGTCTCCTCCATTACCAGCATCCCCCGCCAGAGAGGTGTATTCGTGACACCTGATGAACCTGCACTGACATCTCATTATCACCCAGAGCACATTGTTTAACATTAGGGTTCACTCTTTATGTTGTACATTCTACGGGTTTGGACAAATTTATAATAACATGCTCTATAAATATTCGTGTGCATGTTTTTGTGTGGACATAATTTTCAACTCATTTGGGTAAATACAGCAGAACCTCAAATAACATTGTTTAGTTCAACACTGATGAGAAAAAAAAAATCAATTGCCAGCCAGGGTTGCTGTCTGTATGGCATTTACATGTTCTCCCCATGTCTGCATGGGTTTTTTCCAGGTAATCAGGTTTCCTCCCACATCCCAAAGATGTGCACAACTCGGTGAACTGGTGTGTCTGAATTGTCCTGGTCTGAGTGAGTGTAGGTGTGGGTGTCTTGTGATGGAAGGGTGTCCTGCCCAGGGTAGGTTCCACCTTGTGCCCTGCAATGTTGGGAGAGGCTCAGGCCCCCACTTGACCTTGAACTAGAATAAGCAGGTTGGAAAAATTATCTTAATTTGCCTTTAGTCTTTACTAAATACATGTATATTCATATTTATTTCCATGTTTAATATTGGAAATGTTCAGGATCTTTATTTATAAGTCTGGTAATGTTTTCATGACCAGAGAAATATGCCTACTGGTTTTGTTACACAGCGTGTCACTTACACTTCGCAATTTCTGAGAACCTATTCAAGACTTATTGCATCAGGAGTGCAACTACTAGATCCTATGCTAAGAGCGTGTTTCGTTTTGTGTGAACCCACAGATTGTTCTCCAAAGGGCCATACCATTTCACATCCCCAAGCAATGAATGAGCATTCCATTTGCTCCATAACCTTGTCATCATCTGGTGTTGCCAGTGTTCTAGATTTTGGTCATTCTAATACGTGTGTTGTGGTATCTTACTGTTGTTTTAGTTTGAATTTCCCTGATGACACAGTGTGAGGTATCTGTTCATATGCTTATTTGCCATCTGTATATGTATATTCTTTGGTGAGATGCTGTATATGAATATGCATATTCTTTGTATATTCTAGATAGAATATATATATTCTAGAACATATATATTCTAGACAGAATATACAAAGAATATACATTCTATATTCTATATAGAATATATGAAGAATATGTATATTCTTTGGCTCATTTTTTTAATTGGGTTGCTTTTCTTTTGTTAAATTTTAAGAGCTCTTTGTATATTTTGGATAATAATCCCTTATAATACATGCATTTTGCAAATATTTTCTCCCAGTATATGGCTTCTCTTTTCATTTCCTTGACAGTGTCTTTCATAAAGAAAAAAATTTTTAATTTTAATAAAGTCCAGGTTAGCCATTACTTCTTTCATGGATTGGGCCCTTGGTGTTGTATCTAAAAAGTCATTATCGAGCCCAAGGTCATCTAGCTTTTCTTTTATGTTATCTTCTAGGAGCTTTACAGTTCCATGTTTTACAGTTAGAATTGTGATCCACTTTCAGTTCATTTTTGGGAAGGATATAAAGTCTTTCTAGATTCATCTTTCTGCATGTGGATGTCCAGTTGTTCCAGCACTGCATGTTGAAAAGGTGATCTTTTCTCCATTGTACTGCCTCAGCATCTTTTTTTTTTTTTTTTTTTTTGCATTCTCTGCCTTTCCTCCTATTATAATGGAAAAAATTCCTAATCAAGGCCATCTTCTCACTTGTGCTCTGAATCCTGTCCCACATCAGCTTCATTCCTGCAGTTATCCCATCTCGATGCTACACCATCAGTTTCACCAGTGGATCAGTCTAATTTAGGTATAACAATCTGCACTAATATTATCCATCTTTTGAGACTGGATTTTGTCCCCTACCTTACTCTTTCATAGTAAAACCCTGCAAAGATTTGTATATTCTCATTGTTTCTATTTCTTTACCCCCCTTTCTCTTTTCAATTTATTAATAAGGCACTTTTACACAGGAAAAAGAAAAAAAAAAAAAAAAACCCTCCAGCCTAGAGCACTCCTTGAGCTCCAAACTGTAAATATGACCACCTACTTAATTTTTCTCATCATAGGCCTCAACTCAAACCTTCGTTCCTCAGACAGGCTTTCTCTGATGACAGCAGTGGAAGCACCTCCACCCTAACACTTTTATCATCTGAATAACACTCATAAGTATCTGAAATTATCTTACTGATTGTTCCATAAGGTCGCTGTCTCTTCCCGTCACCACGTCCCACCCCCCGGGACACATATACACGTAAAGCAGCAAGGCCCCTCAGCACGGAGACTCCCCGCTTGCCCACGTGTTCACCCTGACGTGCGCTGGCACACTGCGAGCGTCCAGCACTGAGCTCTGACTCAGAGCTCCAAATAAGGCTCCTGCAGTCCATTTCCGTGAGTGCAGAAACGGTGAAATAAACCCAGACTTCTACTGACTTATTAAACAACCAAAAATTACATGATGACAGTAAGTGCTACAGGCAGATTACTGATGACTATCTGACTCAACAAAAACATTAATTTACCAAGTTGGCACTAAATTATATCATTTCCCGGTTTTTTTCCCTGTTTCATATGAATTTATTTTATTTTCTCAAAAATGATTATAAGTTATATATTTCTTTTGGGTCTCTGTCATGTCCAACCATGCAATCAACAAGATCTCAATAAATAATTGTAAAATTAGAATAAACAGTAATTTGGGCTTTTTAAAATAAGGCATTTTTGTTGAATTATCTAAGATGTTTTTGGCAATGTAACATTAAATAATGTTTCTTAGGATCTTGTTTGTTAGCCAAGGTTTTTTAAGTGTTACTTAGAAACAGTATCATTTTTTTAAAACCAGAGAGACAATGAATGATACTAAAATTTACATCAATTAAATACCCAGGTTTATTTTATAAAGATGCGAGTACAACTTCAGTGAAAGAGCCATCTGGCTCCCTGTAATCTCTTGCTCTGGCTAGAGATTCATTTGTGATAAAAATGCCTCTTCTTAGAGAGAGCTCAATAAATTAAGGATCTGCAATGTCTCCCCAAAGTCAAGCATTTTGAGAGAATAATTTGCAAAACTTTCTAGAATGCCACTTTGATCAGAAGCCTATTGAGATATCAAAAAATGTTTCAGCACAGAAAAGACTCATACCTACTGGTATAGAGTTGACTATGAAATATTAATTCTCCACATACACAAATATAGTTACAGTTAGAAAATGAAAAGTTTAGACAAGATATTTATCAATGATATTTTAATATTTTATTTTAAAATGTGGGCTCATGTTTATTTAATTTAGTAGGTTTTATTCTGTAGCAAACATTATGTATTTGATGCTCAAAATACTCCAGATTTTGCCAGTGGCATTCCCTTCAAGCGGGTGTCTATGTCCTTCTGACGTATCCCCACCATTCCTTGAGCACTTCCTCACTTTCTGGTACAAGATGCCTCAAGTTCATCTTTCACTTATCCTGGCCCAGCCCTGGAATTTAGCAATTTCTCTAAGGAGTTCTGGTTCCTTTTGGCAGAGAATTGTTACTGGGGTGTGTATTGTTACTGGGGTGTTGCTATCTCCAGGCCAACTCAATGGACACAGCTAGAGAATATAAGTATGTACATACAGAGTTTGTGTGTGTGTGCATGTACATACATACAGATATATGTACACACATTATGTATTTATTTATTCCTATATCTATCTGTCTTTTCTATCTATACCTCCAATCATAAGTTCACACTGATACCTTCCATTCCAACTCAATGCCACAGTATTCATCCCAGTGTTCTCCCTTCAGTTTTCACATTGTTAACTTTCTACAATAGTGAGAAACCTAGCTCCTATTATGTTTACTATATTTACTTATTAGATCAGTCCTCTTTGTATAACAACAATCTTGTCCCCTCCCTGTGTGGACATCTCACTCACCTCACTAAGGCTCCAATCTCTGTAGTAGGCAGCCCTCCTACACAGATGCCCTCCTCACCCGACTGGGGCTCTGACAGGACACCTGGCACCACCCTCCCACACAGATGCCCTCCTCACCCGACTGGGGCTCTGACAGGACACCTGGCACCACCCTCCCACACAGATGCCCTCCTCACCCGACTGGGGCTCTGACAGGACACCTGGCATCACCCTCCCACACAAATGGTCCTTTTGCCTTTTTTGGCTCTGTCACCCTGAATCAGGCTGCCCTCCTACATGGGTGTTCTTAACCCTGTCCAGACTTCAACACTCCATGCTAGGTCCCCAATCCTTTTAATCACAGAGAGGGCACAGCCTGAGTGCTCCTGCTATCTCTGAGGAACATACATACCTGGTTCTGGATGTGCAAAGGAAGTTAGTTATCCACTGCTGCTAGAGGAATACCAACCTCAATCGCATCTTTACAAATTAAGGATTTTTATGCCTTTGCTTATCTCACTTCTGAAAATTAATTTGCTAATTTTTATCTTTCACGTTTGTTTGTTGTTGTTTTCCATTTGCATATAGTGAAACAAATTGATTTTTATCCTTTCCGATTCCTTACATTTATATACAAAATCCTGCCTCATCGATCATTTTACTTTCTTCCCCTAGGATTAATTCAGTTCCTTAAATCTATATACAATTTCAGTATAGTCTGTGACATGAGGATCTAATGCCCCACTTCACACTTTTCCAAATATCACGATTCTGGTATAACTATACTTTGACCTCATTAATGTGCCCTGCCTTTTGACACCTGCTTTTATATTTTTTCCTCCAAGTTATCAGTCTATTCTGATTGAATTTCCTTTTTTATTCATTTAGGTTTTGTCCATTCTGCCAAACATTCTTAACTTCCTTGCCTTTTTTTCTATCCATCACACCCTTTCTTAAAACCTCCAAATCTAAATAAATCCACCTGCCTTCTCTTTTCCTCAAACCCCACTGCAGAATTAGGCTTAAAGAAGGCACTTAACCAGGTGTGCTGGATCCATCAAAACCTCTGTGGTTCTGTGCACAGGGCTCAGAAAAAGTACAATGGCCTCTGTCTGCAGTTCCGTCTGGGAGGGAGCTGTCCCACAGCTCTCACCCTGATGCCAGACACTTCAGTTCCTCCTGACATGCAACTGGTGCCTTTCAAGCTGCTGCCTCAGGTCTGGAGCCCAAGGGGAGTGAATCAGAGTAAGTCTGTGTGCAGTGTGAGGCCCTTCAAGAGGAAAAACCTGAGAATCCCACAGTTTCTTCCACCAAATCAACCCCTGCTTGTTTTTATAGCCTGAAGTTATGGGCACTTATATTCCTGGTACTGGACCCCTGGGCTGGGTGCTGTGGTGGAATCCCCTGCTCCTGAGATATCTATTTTACATCCAACACACATGGCTTTGGGACCAGCCAGTTCCGCATCTCTGCGTCTCTGTTCCTCCATCCCTCCTACCTGTCTGGATGACTATGTTTTCTTTAATTCCTTAGTTGTCAGACTTCCATAAAGCTCAATTTCCTGACAGTTCTGAGTGATGGTTGTTCTACATTTTTGCTGTGGTTGTGTGAGGAGGTGAGCCTCATTTCCCTATCCCTCCATTTTGACCAGAAGTCCTCAAGTGAGATTTCTGAAGTGGTGCCAAAGATGCCCCAGCTCGCTGGTGTTCATATCCTGAATGAACCCCAGGACTGTGCCTAAACATATTTACTCTGAGTAGGTTATGTTAGACAATAGAGTTGGTCTGAAGACAGAAAGATTCTCTGGGTGGGCCTTCACTCTTTAAAAGTAGAGAATTTATCCAGCTGGTCAGAGAGGGGGAAATCAGAGGTTCAAGGACTCCAAACATGTTGCAAACTTAGACAGAGGTGGCCAAATGGCAAGGAACAAGAGCTACTTCCAGCAGCTGAGAGCCGTCCCCAGCTGAAAGCCAGCAAGGAAACAGGAACCTAAGTCCTACAGTTATAACGAAATGAGTTCTGCCAAAAAGAATTAGCTTGGAAGCAGGTTTTTCTATAAGCCTCTAGATCAGTACTCAGGCTGGCTGACCCCTTGATTTTAGCCTTGTACGCCCTAAACACAACACAATCACAGCGTGGCAGACTTCTGACTGACAGAACTATACGCTAATAAATGGATGTTGATTTAAGAAGCTAAGTTTACATTAATTTGTTACACAGCAATAGTCAACTAACAGCATGTATGTACAATAAAAAGTGAAATCCAGATACTCATTCCATTGTTTATCATACATTTGTATTTAATTTAAGATGCATGTGACACAGTGCTACACACTACGGAAAATACAAGAAGACGATCCATGCATTGCTCAATGTCATTTCTGTGACCCAACTAGCAATGCATGGCATTATTTAGCATACATGGCTATAATTTCCAGAAATCAAAAGTGACTACTAAGACTGGCAACATTCTTCCACACGGTGGTACTATGTTGGCTAGTACAATTCAATTTTTAAAATTTCAAAGAAGACAAAAGCAGTATTCTTTTATAAGGATACAGATATGTTATGGTAATATCCAAAAACATTATGTTAGAAAACAGGAACATTTACACAGGTAAAAGAACCACACATTTGAAAGAAAAAACAATTCCTTTTTCACAGTTTAATTTAGGAATGACGACTACATTATTACAACTTAATGCTCATCTAATCTAATGTTATAATATACTTTATTTCTGGCCAATGGGGAATGGATAAATAATTGCCTTGAGGAGGGGTGAAGGTGATGGGAATAAGACAGAAGGCCAAAGGAGATTTCAATATTATCACTAATGTTTAAAAAATCAAACGTGGTACAATGTTAACAAATGTCAATTCTAAATGATAGACATACAGGTACTTGTAACTAGTCTTTATACATTTCCTACATTTTTACTTTCCTCAAAAAATAATTTTACTTCATATTTTTGAAAAAGAGAAGTGAAGTTAAAAGCAAACACATTTGGCTTTGAGCAGAAGAGAAATCAGTGATTTTTTTCAAGTTTGGACAGCTACTCAGTGGGAAAGGTAAAACAAAACTGATCATCTGACACCTAGTGCCTCTTCCATTTCACTATGAGACACTGCTAGGATTATATCTTAAGAACCCTAAAACACCAATCCAAAAGAACCTATGCACCCCAATGTTCATAGCAGCACAATTTACATTAGCCAAGTGTTGGAAGCAACCTAGGTGCTAACGATCAAAAGTAGGAGCACTGGGAGTTGGGGAAATAAATCAACTGCCTACAAAAAGGTCTGAGATTCATCAGTAAATGAATGGATTGAAAATCTATGGTACATTTACACAATGGAATTCTATGCAGCAGAAAGAAAGAAGGAGCTACTACACTTTGCAACAGCATGGATGGAACTGGAAAGCATTATTCTAAGTGAAATAAGCCAGGCAGTGAAAGACAAATACCGTATGATCTCACCTTTAACAGGAACCTAATCAACAAAACAAACAAACAAGCAAAATATAACCAAAGACACTGAAATTGAGAACAGACTGACAGTCACCAGAGAGGAGAGGGGAGGAAATTTCAGGGGAGAAGGGGAAAGGTTTACAGGAACAAGTATAAAAGACACATGGACAAAAACTAGGGGGCGGGGGTGGAAACGGGAGGGAGGTGGGAAGGGCTGGGGGGTGGGCTGGGATGGAAGTAAAAGGCAGAAAACTGTACTTGAACAACAATTAAAATTTAAAAAATTAAAAAAAAAAAAAACCAAACTCTCGCTAACCACTAGCATAAAGGGGCACTCAAAGCCATTTGATCTACAGCCAGCCGACCAGGGAGAGATTAGAAGATGGGGGAGAGCCCAGGTGACCAGATCTTGACCTGTGGGGGTTTGCTATTAACAACAGATAAGAGGTCTGGGGCCAATCTTAACACAAATAGCTCACCTATGTCACCGGGAAAGAGAAAAGCCATGTGCTAACGATCAAAGTAGGAGCACTGGGAGTTGGGGAAATAAATCAACTGCCTACAAAAAGGTCTGAGATTTAGGAGAGGTAGAAATAGACTGGACAGGAGGATGGATGTAGAGATATAATTCGATTACGTTTTGGGAGCTAATGGTCATTTCTGTGAAATCCCTCTTGGCTTGGCACTCTTCCCTTACCAGAAAATAAATCTTTAAAGTTATAGAACTACAGCATAAAAACCATATATTAGGGATTTGTACAAAGACATTAATAAGCTTGGTTATCTGCTTAACTATTTCCAATCATTTTGCACTATGAATTGATATTTAACTATTTATTCTACTACTTTTCTGGCCTTTATACACTTCCAATTTTGCTGCATTTAGTCCTCTAATTTCAAAGGAGTTACTTATATATTATCTTGTAATGAGTTAAAACATAATAAAGCTCTATATGCCAATCTCACAGTTTAGGACATGGGTTTACATAACTAATACACCTAACAATTTAATGAAAGGGCCATATCACACTTTTTTGGCTTTATAGTAGACAAGGGAACTGGATAGGAATAAGCATTTCAGTCACAGCTATGAAAACTTAGACCTGTTGTTTAACTTCTCTAGTTACAATAATTTACAAACAGTAAAGAAAATTTAGTCTACACTGATCAGTAACCTGTGTTTCAGTAGCTGAGCCTACAATATTGTCTTTTTCAATGCTGAGATTGCAATAAAAGATTTATTTTCTTTATTTTCATTTTCCTCTTCAGTACATGCTAGTTATCAGCAGAACTACAAGAAAATTAAATGGAGAAATTCTTCTTCCAAAGAAAGCAGACATTTTTAAAAATTATATATATATATATATATATATATATATATGGATATATATCCTTTATAGAATTTTCTCCTGTGATTTTTTCCCCCGACTCTTCCTTGTAGTTTCAGGCACATAACCAAATATCAGGTCATGTGAGTCATTATATGAAGAAAAAGAAGGATTAAAAGAAAGAATGAAAGAAAAAGAAAGGGATAACGAGTGACAAATGAAAACCTATTGGAAATGGACTGTTGGTAACCTGAAGGGAACATGTGATTGGCAACTTCATTTCTACTCTTGATACCAAACATACTATAGGTACTCCACATATAAGCTGAAGTGAATTGAGATATTTATTTTATGGTTTTTTAAATATCATTTTTAGAGAGCTTTGGCTAATCAGATTATTTTAAAGCAATTCCTTAACTTTCCTACAAGTTAATGATCCTATTTTCCCCTTTTATGTGAATGCATAGTCTGCCTTCATATAATGAAAATATTTTTGTTTCAATGTTCAAGATAACATCTTCCATTTTTTAATTCCTGGTTAAAAAAAAACCTTCTGTTTTCTAAGAAGAAAAATGTTAATTATTATTAACATTACAATATGTATTTTTACCATAATTAGTGATAATTTTTAAAAATGTTTCAACAAGCATAACATATGTACTACTTTTCTTTTGTTCAGTCTATTAGTACAAACTGGTAATATGGTGATTATTACACGTTCATTGTGGATGAAAATATTTTTAAGAACATGATCTGTCCCGCACAGGCCATGCCCATGGATCTAGACTGGCAGCTTCCTTTATATGCATGACCAGTGTCCTGTAGAGATGATACTGTTTTAGACATGTCATAACACACAAATTCCCTATTCTCTGTTATGTGGATAATACATATATATATTTTAAACATATTTAACTATCAATAACTTCTCTATGTTGAAAAGTCCGTGCTGAATGTTCACTCAATGAAAAATAAAGGAGTTCAATTCTTTTTAAGTATATTTTATTGATTATGCTATCACAGTTGTCTCATGTTTTCTCCCCTTTCTCCCCCTTTTCCCTGTATCCCCTCCACCCTCCAGCATTCCACCTGCCTTACTTCATGTCTATAGAAGTAAGAAGTTCTTTGGCTTCCCTATTTCCTATGCTATTCTTAACCTCCTTCTCTCTATTTTGTGCCTACACATTCTGCTTCTTATTCCCTGTACCCTTTCCCCCCATTCTCTCCCTCTCCCTCTCCACTGATAACTCTCCATGTGATCTCCATTTCTATGATTCTGTTCCTCTTCTAGTGTTTGTTTAGTTTTTGTTTTTTAGATTCAGTTGTTCATAGTTGTGAGTTTGTTGTCATTTTACTGTTCATAGTTTTCATAGTTTCATTCAATTTCTTAGCTAAGTCCCTTTAACATTTCATATAATAAGGGCTTGGTGATGATGAACTCCTTTAACTTTACCTTATCTGTGAAGCACTTTATCTGTCCTTACACTCTTAAATGATAACTTTGTTGGACAGAGTACTCGGATGTAGGTCCTTTCATGACTTGGAATACTTCTTTCCAGCTCCTTCTTGCCTGCAAGGTTTCTTTTGAGAAATCAGCTGATAGCTTTATGGAAACTCCTTTGTAGGTGACTCTCTCTTTTCCTCTTGCTGCTTTAAGATTCTCCCTTTATCTTTAATCTTGGGTAACTTAATTATGACGTGTCTTAGTGTGTTCTTCTTTGGGTCCAATTTCTTTGGGACTCTCTGGGCTTCCTGGACTTCCTGGAAGTCTACTTCCTTCCCCAGAATGGGGAAGTTTTCCTTCATTATGTTTTCAAATAAGTTTTCAATTTCTTGCTCCTTCTCTTCTCCTTCTGGCACCCTATGATTCTGATGTTGGAGCATTTGAAGTTGTTCCAGAGGTTCCTAAGCCTCTCCTTATTTTTTTGAATTCTTATTTCTTCATTCTGTTCTAGTTGGATGTTTACTTCTTCCTTTTGTTCCAAATCTTTGATGTGAGTTCCAGCTTCCTTCCCTTCACCGTTGGTTCCTGTATATTTTCTTTTATTTTACTTTGTGTAGCCTTAATTTCTTCCTTCATTTTGGGACTGAGCTCAATCAATTCTGTGACCATCCTGATTACCAGTATTTTGAACTCTGCATCTGATAGTCTGTCTATCTCCTCATCATTTAGTTCTTTTTCTGGAGTTCTGATCCGTTCTTTCATTTGGGCCATATTTCTTTGTCTCAGCACACCTGTTACATGGTAAGGGGTGGAGCCTTAAGTATTTGCCAGGGCGGGGAACCCTCTTTGTTGTGTTGTGGTTCAGTCTCTGGGGGAGGGGTCTGAGAGAGGACGATGCCACTTGCTCAGCTCTCATCCCACTTTCCATCACTTTCCTTGCTTCCCACAAGTGGACTGTGCCCTTTCAGATGCAGATTCACAGGTGGATGGGTTTGTATACATTTTAGGACCCTGTGGGCCTCTCCAATGGACTCTCATGTGAAACTGGAAGTTTTTCCTACTGCCAAAACCCCCACAGATTTTTTTTATAGCCAGGGTTTTTGAGTCTTTAGTTTCCTGCACTGGAAACCTGGGTTGCCCAGTCTGTCTTGCTCCCTGCACTCCTGGGTTGTCCCTCCTGGCTTATCCACACCCAAATGTGGGATCACCTGCATGGTCCACTGCCTTGCTATGTGTCCTCTCTGCCCTGGCTGCCCATCTCCCCACCTCCTACCAGTATGGATGAATGTTTCTTTAATTGCTTGGTTGTTGGAGTTCCATGCAAATGATTTTCTGGCAGATCTGGTTGTTCTTTGTTCTTAAATTGGTAGTTATCTTTCTTTTGGTTGTGTGAGGAAGCGAAGCATTTCTGCCTACACCTCCATCTTGGCCAGAACCAAGAGTTCAATTCTTAATATCCTGGGAAAGGATGTTCTCATTCATTTCAAAATGTTATATCAGTAAAGAGCAAGAATATCTACTACTGTTAGAAATCAAAGCCGTATAATAAAACAAAGTTTTTTGCAGTTATAGAAGAAGGAATATTCTTTCCTTAGGTTAAAACCTGGCAGTCATTATATCTATCATAAAGTCCTACATAATTTCGATCAAATTAACTTTTATTTAAACTAATTATGGAAACTTTTAAGGGGTCTTAAAAAAACAACAAAGATGATTCAATGTTTTAAAAGGAAACCCATAAAGGAAAAGCTTTTAAAGGACGCAAAACATAAGACATGAAGAAAGAAGGTAAGAATTTTAAAGTATATATAGAATTATTACAGCCCTAGTCAAGTGGCTCAGTTGGTTGGAGTGTTGTCCCATACACCATAAACGTTGTGAGTTTGATTCTGGGCCAAGGCACATACCTAAGGTGGGGGTTCAATCCCAGGTCAGGGTGCATTACAGGAGGCAATTAATCCATGCTTCTGTCTCACATAGATGTGTGTGTCTGACTGTCTCTCTTTCTCTTCCCCCCATTCCTCCTTCTCTTCCTCCCTTTCTCTCTAAAAATCCTCAGGTGATGATTTAAACAATAATTACAAAGATTATAAGAATCATTTTTTTTAAACTTCAATCATGAATAACAACTTAGATAAAATGCAAGTGACTGAGGCCTGCATTTTACATAATAAAAAAGGCTATTAAATGTTAAAATGGATACATTCAGGAAAATTGTAGACATGTTCAAAGTTTTCTGTGATATTGGAAGTTAAGAAAATTAAGTAACTGACATATCCAGGTCTTTCTCAATCTGTATCACTATTATTCCAATATACTGTGTGGTCAGAGGAAAAAATCTACAGTTTCAATTTGGAAGAAAAAAAATAGTTAACCTTATACCCTTTGTGTTCAATCCTTAGGTAATATTTGCTTATTTGATTCTCCCACTCAATAAAGAAAACAGTAACAAAGACTCCAGAAATATCTGATAGGACAAACTAACATTCTTTGAATATGAAATAATAGTGAGGAAAATGAGACATACCCAGAGCTATGAAGCAGAGGTAAAATGAGGATAGAGAAACATGGAGAAATGGCCATAAAGTTGTAGTCTCCTGTGCACGAAACAATTGCATTAATACTCATTACTTGTCAAAGATCCATCATACTCATCCTGTATGAATTAGCAAATTCCGTTAGAATAGAATAATTACTTAGTTTTTCCTTTAGGCTGGCACCTAAAGTTTCCTGTCAAAAATTATAAATAATAGCAATGAAATAAAGCAAAAATGTACTTACTCCTCACTTTTAAGGGAAAATACATACATCCTAGCAAATATTTATTGGCAATGCAAGGAAAAAAATCCTTTAGTTACTTGATGTTATGGAATGAGAGTCGTAACTGGGGTCAATAGGAAGTGACTATGCGATGGGATCAAGAGCGAAATAATAGAGACACTCAATGATGGAATGCACCAGAGTAATTAAGGCTACTGCCTTTTATGCAAGAAGTCAAAGGCACTAAGGACAAGACACAGCAATGAAAACAGGATACACCACATAAACAAAATGAAGGACAAAAACCACATGATCATATCAGTATCAATAGATGCAGAAAAAGCATTTGATAAAATCCAGCACCCATTTATAATAAAAGCTCTCAGCAAAATGGGAATAAAGAGAATACACCTCAAGATAATAAAAGCCGTACATGACAAACCCACAGCCAATATCAAACTCAATGGGCTAAAACTACAAGTGTTCCCCTTAAGATCAGGAACCAGAAAGGAAGGACTTCTTTCACCACTTTTATTCAAATAGTACTGTAAGTCCTAGCCACAGCAATCAGACAAGAACACAAAATAAAAGGCATCCAAAATTGAAAGGAAGAAGTAAAACTGTCATTATCTGCAGATGACATGATACTGTATATAGAGAATCCTAAAGATTCCACAAAAAATAGAACTGATAAATGAATTCAGTAAAGTAGCAGGATATAAAATAAATATATGGAAATCAGTTGCAAGTCTGTACACAAACAATGAACTACCAGAAAGGGAAACTAAGAACACAATCCCATTCACAAGTGCTTCAAAAAAATAAAATACCTAGGAATAATTTTAACCAAGAATATAAAAGACCTACACTTGAAAAATTATAAGACACTGAAGGAAGAAGATACAAATAGGTAGAAGCACCTACTGTGTTCATGGAGAGGAATAATTAACATCATTAAAATGTCCATACTACCCAAAAGCAATCTATAGATTCAATGCAATTTCTATCAATATACCAATGGCATATTTCACAAAAAAAAAGAATATTCCAAAAATTTATATGGAACCACATAAGACCCCAAATAGCAACAGCAACCTTGAGAAAGAAAAATGAAGTTGGAGGAATCATGTTATCTGATATCAAACTACAATATAGGACTATAGTAATCAAAACAACATGGTACTGACATAAAAACAGACATATAGATCAACAGAACCGAAAGCCCAGAAACAAGCCCACACCTTTATAGTCAATTAATATTCAACAGAGGAAGCAAGCACATACAATGGGCTAAAGATAGTCTATTCAATAAATGGTGTTGAGAAATTGGAGAATATGTGTAAAAAAAATTAAACTAGACCACCTTCTTACATCACACACAAGAATAAACTCAAAATGGATCGAAGACTTAAATGTTAGACTCAAAACCATAAAAAACCTAGAAGAAAACATAGGCAGTAAAACCTCAGACATTTCTTGTAGCAATACTTTTTCTGATAAATCTTCTTGGGCAAGGAAACAAAAGAAAAAATAAACAAATGGGACTCCATTAAGCTTGAAAGTTTGTGCACAGCAAAAAAAAAATCAGTAAATGAAAAGGTAGCCCACTGAATAAGAAAAAAATATTCTCTAATGATAAATCTGATAATGAGTTTATAACCAAAATTCATAAAGAACTTATAAAACTCAACTCCAAAAAATCCAATATAATTTAAAAATTGGCAAAGGATCTGAATAGATGCCTCTCTAAAGAGGACATACAGATGGCCAATAAACATATGGAAAATGCTCAAGCACAATGAGGTATCACCACACACCTGTCAGAATGGCAATCATCAACAAATGTACAAATGACAAGTGCTGGCAAGGATGCAGAGAAAGGGGAACCGTTGTGCACTATTGGTAGGAGTGCAGGATGTTGCAGCCACTGTGTTAAGTGGTGTAGAGTTACCTGAAAAAATTAAAAACGGAACCGCCACCATGGTCAGGTGGCTTAGTTAGTTGGAGTGTCAATCCATACACCAAAAAGTTGGGGCTTGGATCCTTGATCCCCAGTCAGGGCACATACCCAAGTCGTGGGTTCAATCCCCAGCTGGGTGATTAGGGTTTCTCTCTCACCTGTCTTTCTCTCTCTTCTTGCCCCGCCCCCATTCATTTCTCTTTAAAATCAATAAAACAAATCCTCAGGTGAGGAATATTTTAAAAAATGGAAATGTTGTATGACCCAGTGATTCCACTTCTGGAAATATATCCAAAGAATTTCAAAACACTAATTCGAAAGAATATTTGCACCCTTATGTTCACTGCAGTGTTATTTACAACAGCCAAGATTTGGAAACAGCCCAAGTGTCCATCAGTAGATAAACGGATAAAAAAAAAAGCTGTGGTGCATTCACACAATGGAGTACTTCTTGGTCGTAAAAGAACAGAGCATGGATGAACCCAGAGACCATTGTACTAAGCAAAATAAGTCAGTCAGAGAAAGACAAATACCATATGATTTCACTCATATATGGAATCTAATGAACAAAATGAATAAGGAAAGTAGAGACAGACTCATAGAGAGCAGGCTGACAGCTGTCAGGGGAGTAGGGTTGGGGGTGGGGAGGTGGGAGAGGAGAGATTGAGCAAAAAAGAGAAATTAAGTCATGGAGAGTGACAAGGGTGTGGTGATTGCCAGGGGGAGGGGAGTGAGGGGATGTGGAGGAGGGCGTAGGGAGAATGAATGGTGATGGAAGGAGACTTAACTTGCAGTGGTGAACACACAATAGTGTGCAGATGATGTGTGTGAAACTGAGCAGCTGAAACCCATACAATTTTTTTAACAAGTGTCCCTCCAATAAATTCAATAAAAAGAAATAAGAAATCTTTATTCTTGCAGACTAGCTTCTCTAAACCCAAAACTAGTGATCAAACTATTCAACCAATTAGTCTCATGTCTGTGTTAATACTGAAGATAACTGACAGAGGTCCATACACATATATTCGGAATTATAGAAATAGGTCTTTATTAATACCCCAAAGGAAAAAAAAAAACTGCTGTTTACAGGAACTGTCTCTAGACAGGTTTTTCTCTCCTTTTCAGAGAAAGAAAATACATTAATAGGAAAATAGAAGCCACATGGGCAGATCTGATATACTGCCAAATACAATTGAAGCAAATTCCTTTGATGTAAGGCTTCTTTCCTAGGAAACTGATCATTCTTAATCCTATTCCATAAACCAAGTAATACCCATCTTCCCTCAGATTTAGATCATCCCTGCTCAAATTCAAATTTATACTATTACTGGAATTCTGTCACTAGTTTCCAACTGAGTCTAGCATAACTGAGAATATGCTTTCAAAAAGCATAAATTGTGTTTTATCATATCAGTAAAACTTTGGAAAAACTGAAGGATAAAGTTAAACAGTATTAACTTGATCCATAATAGAGTTCTCAGGCTGCTTTGGGAAGCTGTGCCTGAATTCTAGTTCTGCGAGCTCTAGAGGCTCCTCCTGTATTTCCATCACACCCTGTACTGCTCTATCACAGCGTTCATCACACAGTATTGTAGTTGCTTGCCTGCTGTCTCCTCCACTAGCCCACATGCTTCAGGAGGCAAACTATTATGTCTGTTTTGTTCACTATTTTATTACAATGACCTAACACAATGATTTTCCACCTTTTTCATCTCATGACACACAAACTAATTACTAAAATTCTGCAGCACACCAAAAAATATATTTTTTGCTAATATGTCAAAAATAAGTATAGTTTTGATTCATTCACACTGGACAGCTATTGCTGTGTTGGCTGTGCCATCTTTTTATGGAACAATCTAAGGGAAAAGAGGTCAGTGCACCTGACTAGTGAGGTTTCACATGTTTTAAAAAATCTTGCCGCACACTGGTTCAAAATCGCTGATCTAACACAATGCTTGGCACTTAGTAGCTGTGGCAGATTAAAGATGGCCACAAATTCTCCTGACTCTCCTTCCACTGAAAGTGGGGTCTATGTCCCCTCCTTGATTGTGGATGACCTCTGTAACTGTTTTGACCAATAGAATATAACAGAAGTAACAATGTGCTCATTTCCAACCAATTTTTAGGAAGCTAAAAGTTCCACTTCCTATCTCTTAGAAAACTTGCTCTTAGAGCCCTAATGCTGATGAATATGGTTGAGGAGACTTTCCAAGGGGTACAAATGCATGAACAGTTTTCGAGACATGAATTTCCAGCTAGTTACCTTCCATGTCTCTCTGTCCTAACATTGATCTAAAATCTGGTGTGGCTATCCAAAGATGAACCCACTCATGCAGATTTTCCATTTTCTATCTCCTTTTACACCAAACCTTTTAGTTTATAAAAGAAAGACATCAAATTATGTATCCTGAATTTTACTATACAAATCCTTTGGGATTCATTGAATTGCGTGAGGCTTGCCTAGCCCCATCTCTCACATATTCCAGTTACAAGTGAAAATGGTGGTACTAGAACAAGGGTTATCCTGGTCCTGAATCCAGATACAGCACAGTATACAGGGGATCACTGGGAGGTGGTGTCAGTTTTGAAGGATATACCAACGAAAGTAAGGATGAAGAACCACACATTGAAAACAGCTTCTTTTTTCTCTCAAAAATGTAATGAAAAGCATGCATTTTCAGCTATTCTCAATAGTTTGAAATATGTCTACAGGAAATAAAGAAATCTTCAAACAATTGCAAATAGTAAGTGGTTAGCAATATAGATTATTTTCAATATAACTGAGTATTTTCCAAAACTACAAAATATTTCTAGATACACTAGGTAAAACCCGCAAATGAAAATTTAATAAATTTCACTCAAATAAAAGATGGATCATTTAATTAGATATTATATAATTTAATCAAATTTATGAAATATTTATTGCTATTACAGTTAATCCTCTCATTTTACTTTATGGTTTTATATTTTCTACATCTTTGTCAAAAAGGTAAAATTATTAACTACAAAATCAATTAGTTTTAAACAAATATTTTTTATCTTTCAGTAAATTTTGATCATGTCTAACAAAATTAATGGACTTATTGTTTGTTGTTTACAGATATTTCTTGTCTATTTCTAAAAGCCAAACCCCAGAACTTAAAACATGCATACATACATTCTTAGCAAAGTAATTTCATACCTTGTTTCACACTCCATAGTTAAAAATAAAACTTGCAGTATTAGCTACATATTACATTGCTTTATAATAAATTAATGAATGAGATATAATTACCTTGTTTTATCATTTATTTTTAAATGGGTAAATTAATATAATTATCTGTATCATTTTAATCTTGATGTTCTGACTTATTAATCAACCATATAATATATGTTCTATAAATTATTTCTCAGTGGTATTTATAATATTCAAAAAATATTTACTTGAACTGGCTGAAAGTCTTTTGACTGAAAGACTTGATAAAAACAACTGTTTAGGCCAATTAGTATATATGACAAGTATTTTCCATTAAGTGAATAAGCTAAATCTGTAACTTCTAGGTTGTGACAAATTATAAACACACTTTATATTGAAAAATATGGACTGTAAAAGATACTGAAGTTAATATTCATTAAGTTTCAACTTTCTCAACCATTCCTGAGTATGTTAGGTTAAACAAAATGCTTGTAAGTAAAACTGTAATAGATTAATGGCCACTGGGGAAGGTTTGGTAAAGATTTTTTGGATATATCTCAGAAATTGAAAAAGTTATTAATCTAAATACTGGATAACAAACCCTTTCACAATTCAGATTGTTTCTAATTCTTTGATTTCTACATTTTTGAAAGAGGATGTAATTGAGTTGTCATTTGGTGGATTAATTTAAAATAAGTTTTCATGATATGTCTCTGTATGATTTTTCCATTTCATTAAATGATCCATTTCCAATAAAACTGTTTTACATTAAATGGTTAATAAAATTTTAACACACCTAACTGTCGTTAGATAACCTGTATACTAGTAATAATCCCAGCAGCAGAAATTATTAACAGTTGGAGGCTTCATTGCAGAATAAAACATTAACCTCACTTGTATAGATTTCTTTGTTGCACACTCATATCACACTTGGTCAATAAGAGTTTCAACCATTAAAATGTATTACATTAGGATAAAATCATAAATAGTAGTGGAATTGAAATACAAATTCAAGGAGATAAAGGAACATTTAGAGAAGCATTTTTTTATATTTTAAATGGATAATAGAATGTATAAGATTGTATTCCTTCTAATACAGTTAAGTGAAAGATAACAAGAGTTCATTTTGCTATGTTAATATTTTAAATATGCTGGAAACTACATTCCTTGCAACTATTCAAATTTATGATAACAGTTTTTAGATGGCAAGTGAAGGAAAGCAATGGGTACATAGTTTTTTCAAAGTTCTCTTGAGGGGTTTGTAAACAAAATAGTATGATGATCCACAGTAATAAACACACACTTGAGGTTTTACTATGCTGCCAGAAGTGCCATCTTAGTTCACTAAATGATGCAGAAGTTCAATATTAAATTATATGTGTTCCTGAACGTGACTGACCACAAAATTGGGCAAAATTCTTAAACACAGCAGTTGAGTGGCACACTAAGAATATGTATACTTCAATACAGGATTAGCAACAATTTTAGAATATAAGAAATACAGTTTTCATTGCATTTAATGTGAAACAGGAATTTTTTAAGTTATCTTCTATTTCTAAACCATTCTTATTAAGGACTCATAATTTCCATACACTGTGAATAGCTACAGAAATCTTCCACTGGTATAGTTATATATTGGTCCATTTATAATATGACCTGCAGTAACAAGAAAAAAAATTAAGTTTCTATCAAGAATGTGTCCTCAGCCCTGGCTGGCGTAGCTCAGTGGATTGAGCGCGGGCTGTGAACCAAAGGGTCGCAGGTTCGATTCCCAGTCAGGGCACATGCCTGGGTTGCAGGCCAGGCCCCTAGTGGGGGCCACGTGAGAGGCAACCACACATTGATGTTTCTCTCCCTCTCTTTCTCCCTCTCTTCCCCTCTCTAAAAATAAATAAATAAAATCTTTAAAAAAAAAAAAAAAAAGAATGTCTCCTCAGAATTGGGGAAGAATATAACTGGGCATTAATGAAATTACCACAGTTATTTTTAAGCATGAAATTGCAGACAAGAATAGTTATTGGAAATATTTAAACTTATCTTAATATTTGGCAGTATATTAGCAATCAAAAGAATTTAATAATTTAAGCTCCCAAATATATAATTAACAAATCAATTTAACAGAGAGGCAACAGTTTGGTGAAGAATTATTCAAGAGAAAATGTATGAAGTCTTTGGTATCTCAGCCATCAGCTTCCCTCTAGATCTTGCTAAATAACTATGTCACATTTTCATTAAAAAATAATAGTCTTAGACTTCCGGCCAAGATGGAGGCATAGCTGGACACACTGTGCTTCCTTGCACAACCAAAATTAAGGACAACAAAGAATTAGAAACAAGAAAACAATCAGCACTGATAGAAAATTGAACTGTATGGAAGTCTGACAACCATTCATCCAGACCGGTAAGAGGGGCAGAGTCGCGGCAGGAAAAAGTGGACATTGCCAGGCCCAGCATGCAGGTGGCAGCTAGCAGACCCTGCACACTGGGTGGCAATGGGCAGACCCAGTGAGGCTGTTCAAGGCAGCTGGCTGACCAGGCAGTCCCACATTCACACGCAGATAATCCAGGTGAAAGGGAAGCGACAGAAGGGACTGGAATCTGAGAGAGAGTGGAGCAAGCACCATTGTTCCCTCTTGGACTCCGCCCCACCCCTTACAGCGTCATAACCCAGCAACTGGGGAACATGTAAGACCACCCCTAAATACATAACAGCAGCGACCAGACCAAAAACAAAAACAAAAATGGCTCTAATGGGAGAACAGATCAAAGCCTCAGAGTCAATTCATCTAAGCAACCAAGAGATAGCCAACCTATCAGATGCACGGTTCAAAGCCCTGGTCATCAGGATGCTCACAGAATTGGTTGATTTTGGTTGCAAATTAGATGAAAAAATGAAGGCTACAATAAGTGAAACGAAGGACAATGCACAGGGAACCAATAGTGATGGGAGGAAAACTGGGACTCAAATCAATGGAGTGGACCAGAAGGAAGAAAAAAACAACGAAACAGAAAAGAAGGACGAAACAAGAATTCAAAAACATGAGGAGAGGCTTAGGAAACTCCAGGACATCTTTAAACATCCCAACATCCGAATTATAGGGGTACCAGAAGGGGAAGAAGAAGAGCAACAAATGAAAAACTTATTTGAACAAATGATAAAGGAGAACTTCCCCAATCTGGCAAAGGAAATAGACTTCCAGGAAGTCCAGGAAGCTCAGAGCGTCCCAAAGAAGTTGGACCCAAGGAGGAACACACCAAGGCACACCATAATTACATTAGCCAAGATTAAAATGAAGGAGAGAATTGTAGAAGTAGCAAGGGATAAGGGGACAGTCACCTACAAAGGAGTTCCCATCAGACTGTCAGCTGATTTCTCAAAAGAGACCTTACAGGCAAGAAGGGGCTGGAAAGAAGTATTCCAAGTCATGAAAGGCAAGGACCTACATCCAAGATTGCTCTATCCAGCAAAGCTTTCATTTAGAATGGAAAGGAAGATAAAGTGCTTCTCAGGTAAGGTCAAGTTAAAGGAGTTCATCATCACCCAGCCCTTATTATAGAAATGCTAAAGGGACTTATCTAAGAAAAAGAAGATCAAAAATATGACAGTAAAAAGACAGCAAACTCACAGACATTAACAACCACACCTAAAACAAAAGCAAACTAAGCAAACAGCTAGAACAGGAACAGAAACACAGAAATGGAGATCATAAGGAGGGTTAGCAACAGGGGAGTGGGAGGAGGAGAGAGGGGGAAAAGGTACAGGAATAAGTAGCATAGATGGTGGGTGCCACATCCTCTTCCAGCCATATTGTCTGACAAGGTCCGGATATGGGGAGAGAAGCTTCAAGGAAGGCGTCCTCCGGGAAGAGGACGCGGCATAGGGATAATTGGTAGTATGGGAATTATATTTTCCCATAAATTATGACTAGGAGTCATAATTTTTATTGTATATATGATTAACCTGGGAAAGATGAATAAGACACATGAGAATGAAACCGATAGGCAAGCCTTGGATGTGATTCCAGCTTCCACAGAACTAGACGCAGTCACCACCACTCCTGAATCATCTGTAACTGCATGTCCAGATTGTACTAACAATTTACTAGTAAAGTTAGGAAAGAAGGCCCCCTTGGTGACTGTCCATATTTGTTTAAAGGCAATGAAGGATGGTTGGCTGAAGAAAATTAATCAGAAAGACTTAAATCAGTTCACCCATTGTAAGTAAGTAGAACAAAATCTTACAGGAACACATAATAATAGAAAGGGCACTTAGTCTTTCATAACATTTTAGTAGAATAGAATCAGGATATAGACATAGATCACGGATCAATCATTAACCACAGGCAAAAGAATTCACTGAGACTCTGTTTGGCAAGTCAAATACTTATTTTCAATTTATAAAGTCATTGTATGTTAAACTATAATTTTCTGTTTAGCCTAACCAAGGCAACAGGCGGACAGCCAAATTCCTGTTCAGACCAAGAAGCATAGCAACAGTAATAGTATAAAAGCTTCAGCCTTACTTTCAATAAACATCTTCAGAGCATCACCTGATTTCCGTGCCGACTCCTACCTTCACCTCGACCCTTAGACCCGCTGCGGCTGGACCGCAGCAGGTGGGTAGAAAATAGACAGGGAGAGGGCAAGAATAGTGTGGGAAATGTAGAAGCTAAAGAACTTATGACACATGGACATGAACTAAAGGGGGGAATGTGGGTAGGAGGGGGTGTGTAGGGTAGAGGGGAATGATGGGGGAGAAATGGGACAACTATAATAGCATAGTCAATAAAATATATTAAAAAATGGTCTTAGTTTCTGTTCTTGTTTTTTTTTCCATTTATACTAAAACAAAACTGAGTCTGAAAATTGATAAATGTTTTCACTAAATTAATAAAGGTTTGAGGCAGTCACCAATACAAGCTATAGATTCAGTAAACCCATGCAATCATTCAAATCACAGATAAATGACTGGAAGTACAGAGATGCAGAAAAAGAGCTTTACTCTGTTTTCTCTAGGTGCAGGAAGCTACCCCACCTTGCAGAATTAAGATGATATTTTTCTTAGAGAACATGGACATTCCACATAGCTTGAGAGGCACTCAAGGGCTAATAACTATATAAAACCTGCATTTGGAAGACTCTCTCATTTAAAGATCACGAATATAATGAGGAAGGAGGAGCTGGAAAATGAAGATGATCTTAAGAAAACTACTGAAATTGAACACAAAATATGGAAAATCCCAAGAGTGAAAATGAAGTTAATTCTCAAGTCTAATAAAGGAAGTATACCATTGTATCTGGGAAAGGAAAAAAGGCATTGTATTTCTTCAATTCTGAGAGGAATTTATGAAATGGGTCTTTATAAAGGACACTGACCAATATATTAGAGATTGTTTCCAATACAAGTTTTAATAAAAGATATAGAAGAGCCTTCTCTATGTGGTGTTTCTTCCTCATGCGAACCTTGATAAAAACAATATAATAGTAAGTTACAAAGGTCTGCAAGTCAGATCGAATAAATCAAAAATAAACTTCACTGAAAATAGTTTGCTATACTATTAATGTATCAAACAGGGAGGTATATTCTATACTCAGATATCAGTATTTGTCTGTTGATTGAAGAGGTATGAGTGGAGGGAAGGTTTTACATAAATGCAACGTGGCAGTTAGCAGATACTTGAACAACAGAAATATTTCCATAAAAGTTTCTTAAACTGATTCAACTAGCTTAATACATAAATTAAGACTCCCAGCAACTTATTCATCTGTTTTCCAACCACAAGGAATTCTTCCCACCATAGTCATTGGTGGTTTTCTCTGGGTAAGGAGTAAAGAAGGAGACTGTCCTCTGGGATTGTTTGGGGTTGTTTTTGAGCGTGTATCTCATTCCAAAATTAAAAAAAAAAAAAAAAAAGAAGAAAGTTTTACACACACACACACTTTGGTATTGCTCATGTTAGTGATTTACATACTTTAATATGCAGTGTTCAAATTACTTCCTTATGTTACCAACAAAATGCATTTCATTAGTACAACTTTTCACATTATTTAGTGAGCTTTGTGCTCTATTTTGTTAAATGAGAAAAGATGAATAACAAAGAAAAAAGAAACCACATTGCCATATCCAAGACTTTAATGTTAGGAAGATAATAAATTAAAAGCTAAATTTGGTGTAGATATAATCTTTGCAAATATAAATATGTAACATCAGTATCTTATTTCTTACTGGGAAAATTAGTGATCATGTGGGAAAACGAGAATTCTCCAACATCAAGTAGATTTTTTTTTCTGGGTGAAGGCTTCCTTGAGAAACTTTAGTTTAAATTATAGTTTAAATTATTTATATAGTTAAATTAAACTTTAAATAGTTTAAATACAAAAATATTTGTATTTCCTTCAAAATACCAAATATAATATACTTGTCATGAGGCAATAATATATAAACTTCCTTTGTGTTCTATAAATACTTATAAAAACACATTTTCAGTAATTTTTGTATGGGTCTTGATTTACTAGTATCTCAGAAAGATCTTCATCAATAATATTTGAAATATATAATCTGCATTTGTATATAGTTTTCTTAAATTCTTATAATCCTAACAAATATAGTGTGCAATGATAATTCATGATAGCCATCCTTTCCTACTCTTATATTTTACACAGTGTATAACTAAGTACACTTTATAACCTCCTAACTATGTTCCAATTGTAACTACTATAGTCATAGTGTTAAATTAAGTGTAAGTACTTAGAAGAAGAAATCCCTGTTTCATAAGTTAAGAATTTGATATTTGAGTACTATAGGCACATCTGAATTTCAGATAAATCAGTTTTTAATTTCTGCTATACATCTCCTGTCAAAAGATATAGGTTTAAGAAAGGTAATCTTATTTAAATACAACAACAATGTCCTGTCCAGTATGGCTCAATTAGTTAGAGTACTGTCCTGTACACGGAAAGGTTGTGAGTTTGATTCTGGTCATGGCACATACTTAGGTTGCTGGTTCAATCCCCGGTCGAGGTGAGTACAGAAGACAGCCAATCAACCTATCCCCTCACATCAATGTCTGTCTATCCTCTCTCTCCCCTCTTCCTTTCCCTCTCTCTAAAAATGCAATGAGGGTGGAAATGGGAGGGAGGTGGGGAGGGCTGGGGTGGTGGGTTGGGGTGAGAATAAAAGACAGAAAACTGTACAAGATCAACAATTAAAATAAAAATAAAAAAATAAAAATGCAATTAAAAAATGTTGTGTAGTAAGGATTAGATAGATAGATAGATAGATAGATAGATAAAATAACAATATTTGTTTTACAGATGAGGAAATGAAAGATCACGGTATTTCTATTACTGACCCAAGATCACACAGTTAATAGGAAGCAATGAAGAGAATTAAACCAAGCTGCCTCAAGGCCAAAACACATAGCATGCCAGCAATGTTTATTAATACTCTATCATCCATTTATCCACTCAGCAAAGACTGGTAGTTCTGTTAGGTGCTGGGGTAGCAGTAAAAGGTACAGAGTTGCCACCGTAAAGAAGAAAAGTCAAGAGTCAGAAAAGTCCGTTACTACATGCCAGTGCAATATAGACTGCAAAGTCACCCAGGGGTTTGGGGGACGCTCATCTTGGGGTGAGGTGCCAGGTGTGAAGTGTAGGAAACAGGTACCAATGAAGACAGAGAGTAGGCTAAGGGGACAGATTACAAAATTCTTGAATGCCATGCTAAGAAGTTGGATTTTATCATAGGGAAATGGGGAGTCATTCAATGACTTTAGTCCGGAAAGTGGCATAATTAGGCATCCCTTTTTGAAAATCCACTCTCTTTTAAAATAAGAAGGGTTTAATTGAAGAGTGGCAATGAGATTAAATGAACAAGAGATTCACCAGATAGGAGGTAAAATTGAAAAGGTAATAAAGGAAAAGGAAGAGTAAAAAATACTGGCTATCTCTGAGGTGCTTGGTTTAGGTGACTCTGTCAATGCTTATTACACCTTCCGATGTTTTGTTTTGTTTTTTAAAATTATTTTATTATTGTTCAATTACAGTTCTCTGCATTTATCCCCCACTACTCCCCTGCACCCCAGCCATCCCTACCTCCCTCCCTTGCTTCTACCCCTGCCTTGGTTTTGTCCATGTGTCCTTTATTCTGGAAGAATCCTAGGGGCTAATTTCAGTTCCTGAAAACCATTCCCCCAATTATCCCCTCTCCCCTCCCCTCTGGTTACTGTCAGATTGTTCTTAATTTGAATGTCTCTGGTTATATTTTGCTTCCTTGTTTGTTTTAATAAGCCAGGTGGTGAGGGACAAATACCATATGACCTCACCTTTCACTGGACACCTTACAATGTTAAGAAACCTGGGAGACTGAAATCATAGACTGGAAGTAAGAAAACGGAACCCAGAAAAACATATGGGAGAACATTGACAGTTTAGTGTGTGGAGTAGATCTCTGCACTTGTACAGACTAAGAAGGGAATATATATTGAAGAGGGAAAATGCAGTAGGTTTAGTTCATGAAAATAAAATGTGAAGCCAATGAATTCATATGGGACATGAAGAGGATATATGAGATAAGAGGATAAGACTGCAGAATCATTTACATACTGGCAACCACAAGAATGAGATGAGCCAAGAACACAGCTGGAGTTAAACTCTATGGATTACAAGGTCCAGCTAAGAGTGAACTGTTCAGGCAGTTACAGAACTCCACCCTCACATTAATATTTAACTTTAAAAAATAAGCACACAGAAATGAAATGAAGGGTATTTATTAGCAGTGTAAAACATGGTCTAGCTGGCTCTTCTTTAAGGGGGAAAGGTTGTCCAGGATGGATTTGTGCAGTGAACAAAGTAAAGGATCACTAGAGTATTGAGTTGAGTTATAAATAAAATGAACTGTAGGAAGCCTGCAAGCTTGAGAAATTCTTATGTACCACAGATCTTCTTGTCTTCTGATGTTTTTAGGGTCAGTGTAAATACACTAGGTGTTTGTATGCTTATCACCTCACTTACTTACAGCCATCACTACAGGACTAAAAGACTGTGGAATTATTCCCATGTGAATTGGTTACTGATATTGGTGACTATTAACTTACAGCCTTGCTTGATTTCTTTGCTCCATATCCCAAAAGGATCATATCCACTAAAAGTGATTAGGAATTATGGAAGGGGAGTCAACATTACAACAGTCTTCTTACTGGTCTTCCCATTTTCATTCTAGTCCTTCACTTTCAATCTTTCATCCCCATAGAAGCCAGGATACATCAATCCCCCCTTTATCCACGGGGCTACATTCCAAGACCCCCACTGGATGCCTGAAACCTCAAATAGTACGAATCCTATATATAATATGTTTTTCCTATATGTACATACCTTTGATAAGGTTTAATAAATAAATTAGGCACAGTATGAGATTAACATTAATAATAAAATAGAACAATTATAATACTGTAATATATTATGTAAATGTGGTCTCTCTCTCCAGCAATTTTTATATTTTTCAGTCCAAATCTATACCTGAATCAGTGTAACAATTCCTTACTGGCAGTAAATGACTTGGCATCACTCATTTCAGGGGATCCCTTGCTGATGTCTTCACATAAGCTCAATGTGTTCTGGTTCACTGTTGCCCTCAGTTGGAACACATTTTCTGTTCATGTCTTCCATCCACAAATGAAATGCCTTTTCCATCTTAACTAAGAACCTACCATGTACAGTGGGTATCATTTCTGCAGTTGGAGGTATGACTGCAAAACTAGCATGAGTTTTCCTTCTTCTCAATGTCACAGATAGAAGATTTGTTCTTATTGTAAATTTTAGCAACCTCAGCATACAAACTTTTTCTTTCCTTATTAAGTCAAGAACTTCCACCTTTTCACTCAAAGGAAGCACTCCATGGCTTCCCTGTGGAGTATCCAAACTGTCAGACACTCTTGCCCTTTGGGGCCATTATTAAGGAAAAATAAGGGTTACTTGAACACAAGCACTGCCAGGTCAAGATAGTCAATCTGATAACCGCGCTGCCTGAAGTGGCTTACAGGTGAGGAGCAGATACAGCACAGAGACTCTGGACAAAGGGATGATTCGCATCCCAGGCAGGCTGCTGTGAGATTTTATCACACTAACCAAAATGACACTGAATTTAAAACTTGTATATTGTTTCTTTCTAGAATTCTCCATTTAATATTTTTGGACCACGGTTGGCTCCAGGTTTCTAACTGAAACAGAGGAAAGCAAAATCCAGGATGGGGTGAGGGGACTACTGTAATCTTTTAGAACTTTAATTGGATGCTATCATTCCTTTGTTTCAAATACAGGAGCTTCCCAAATAGATTAAGAATAACAATGAACATGCCCCACAAGACTCCTGACTGTTTCAAACTTCTTCTCATGCCACTCTCTCTACTTTCAGACCATTTGAACATGGCATTTCCTCAGCTTCAAATGCTTTCATTTCCAGTTTTCACAAGCTGACTCTTCATCATCCTTCAGGTGTCAGCTTAATACCATCTCCTTAGAGACCGACCCCAACTGCACTATAAGAAGGAAATCCCCTTGTTATTATTTATCACTATCCTCTGTTCATTTTCTTCATAACACAAGCTGTACTCATATATTTCTTTGCTCACTTGAATATTACCTATAAATTCAACAATGACAGGAAATATGTCTTTTATTTGCCTATACTCAGATTAGTAAAGTGCCTGGCATGCAGTAGACACTCAATAAATTTCTGTTAAAGAAAGAAAGAAGAAATAATGAACATAGAGAATACATGATGAGCATGCAGCCTACCTGAACAACTCAGACTCAATGTAGAAACATAAGCAATCTAAGATATGAAGGCAAAACCTTGGTCTGCAAGGACCCAATGGTTAATTTTGTATGTCAACTTGGCAAGACATTGTGTTCAGATATTTGGTTAAACATTTTCCTAGATGTTTCTATGAAACTAATTTTTAGATGAGATTAATATTTAAATCAGGAGACTCTAAGTAAACCATATTACCCTCCATAATGTGGCTGGGCCTCATCCACTCAGTTGAAGGTCTTACTGGGAAAGTAACCTTCCTCAGAGAGGAAATTCTGCCAGCAGGCTACATTCAGGATCAAGCTGCAGGATCAACTCTTTCCTAAGGTCTCCGGTCTGTCGCCCACCCCTGCCACCCCAACCTGCAGATTTCTGCATGTGCTAGCCTCCAGAATTGTGTGAATCAATTCCTTAAAATAAATTTCTCTCTCCATATATACATGCACGCACACATGTATTGGTTCTGCTTCTCTGGAGAACTCTAACTAATACAGAGGTGTACAAGATAGAAAACATAAGTTCAAGACCCAACTCTGGTACCTACTACCCAGGGAATACTGAGTTTCCTTGGAATGATTGATTGCAATTATAAAATGAGTAGATTTAACAAAAGCAACAACTACCAAATGTTTATGGCTCCATTTCCACATACCGCAACTCAACCACTGCTTCCAAATAAATATGAACAGAAAATGTACATAAAATAATTTTATATAAGTTCTTCTCCATTTATTCATTTATAAAAATTAAATATTAGCACACTAATTAAGTACAAATTAATAAATGTTGTTATGATAGTTAAAATCCAGAGTCCTTTTTTTTAAATCCTCACCCAAGGATCTTTTTTCACTAATTTCAGTGAAAGAGGGAGGGTGAGAGAGGGAGAGAGAGGGAGAGAGAAACGTTGAGGTGAGTGAGAAACACTGACTGGCTGGCGTCTGCATATGCCCTGACCAGGGATCAAACCCACAACCTAGGTGTGTGCCCTGACCAGTGATGGAACCTGCAACCCTTTTTGGTGCACAGGACGACACTCCAACGAAATGGGCTACTCGGCAGGGCCACAGCACTCTTATCCAGGGTAGGGACCATGGGAAAGAAGCCTACGGTAACACTGAATTCATCAGACAAATGGCATTTATTTGGCCATTTGTCAATAAAAATTAACTTCTTCCATTAGGGAAATAATATACTGACACATTTTCAGCTTTTAAAATAAATTACCTCATTTCATAGTGAAATGATGTTTTGTTTCACAAGGCAGCACTATTTTTATAAAATATGTAAAATATGATACCCTCCAAATTTTTATAAATATCATTCATTCAGCCACCAGACTAATATCAGGATTTATATTGTTAAATAAGAAATTGCTTCACTTAGAAAGAAATGAAATGAATAACTTTCATGATTTATTTTAGATAGGTAATTACAGAAGTTCTGCAAATGATGTTTCATTCAACAGCATTTTATTATAAGATTGGTGAGATGCCATAGGAACTTAATTCTTGTTTATAACAATCAATTAGCTTCTGGTAAAAATTGGATTCACTATATTTCACTTTGCTTATAGTTATGTAACTTATTAATGACATTAAAGGAGGACTTCCTGTACATAACATATAATTCTACCAAGTAGTATATAAATTTTACTACAGTGAATATAAGACATAATATATAGTACTGAGCTAAAATTGACAATTTCAATTATTTTAAAGAGTTAAACTTTATCTTGCATAAAATATCCAACATATTAAAGGTATATAAAAGAATTCTTAGACAATATTAATATGTATTATTTTGTAAAAATAACTGATGAAAACAAATCTTCAAATTTTCAGAAGCGTACCTAAAAAGCATGCAGAAAATTTTAGAAAAGATAAAGCACACTCTAACCTGGCTACTTCTCCTCGACTACTGATTCGGGTAGCAGGGGCCTGTGGGGAAAGGTGGAAGCATTGGCTCAGAAAAATTCTATCTAATAATTTCTTTATTAGCTAAACTGCAACTAGGTTAAGGAAAACATATAAAAGTAAACAAGGGTTTAAATGAATATACAGGAAACCAGTCTGAAAAAACTACAAAAATCAAAATAAGATCATAATAAAATTATTACTTTAAATGATGAAATGTCAACCTTAAACGTTTTTCCATTCGAACTGAAGAAATGTTGAAACCAAAATATTATAGCCAGGTTCAGCTGTGCAAACTGACACATTTATATATTTGTTTGGGGGACAGACTAGGAATTTTGATGAGATGTGTCACCAAATCACTTTTAATCTGTTTAAAATAATTTCTTATTTAAAAATTATTTTAATAATTTTTAACTTTGTATTTAAAAATTGTTACTAAAAAACTTGCTGAAATAGAAAGCAGGGTTATTTGAAATGACGTGTGAGTTAGTTGTACTCCAGGACATGTTCCAAATACCTGAAATCATTCTTCTGCAGGCTGCTTTTTCAAAAATCACAGCATTTTCTAGTTAAAAGTGAATGACCTTAGAATTCAACTATTTTAAAATCACACCCAATGCAAGAATCACATTTAGGTGACCAATGATTATCCAAACCACATAGATATTTCCAACGAGGGAGAATAAAGAAGTCTATTCCGATGTCATTTAGTTAAATTTCAGAAATCTTCCTTTATACTGAAGTTAAATGCAGCTCTGTAATAACCTCCCTCCACTGATTTTTACATTCTGAGGCAAAGGTACTCCAAAAATTTTCAAATAATTGAAGACTTAACTACATGTCTTTCAAGTTTTTTTCTTTTAAGGTAAGCATTTTTTATTTCCTTCCACTGTTTCTCAGATAGCAGGTTTTCAATAACTGTCACTGCTTTGGTTACTCTTCTCTGAACGTATCTCAGTTTGCCAATGACCCTTCAAAAAACATGGCATCCAAACTAAACACAGATGTGATCTGGGTATGTGATGCAAATAACCACTGCCTTCCTTTCAAAAAATTCTTTATTTTTAGTAAAGAAGACTGAGATTTATAATCCTCCTTAAAAATACATAAAACACCCAAATTAATACAATGTCATAAACAATACCTAAAACTTGGCAATTTTTCTTAATTCTCCATATGCTATCTGTAAACTAAACTTAAATCAAAACACTTAGGTATACCACCACACAGACTACAGCAAAGTTATTTTTGGATCCTAAACTTGAATTTCCATTTAAGTTTTCCACACTTAAAGTCTCTAGATGTATATGGAGATTTGATGAACTGTTATTTTACACTTTAGGGTCTTTTACAGTAAAAGATAAGTTTTGCTGCCTTGCTAAAGAAATTTATATGTCTATGCATATATTTAGGCAATCCTTAGATTTTGATGTGAAGAATTAATGTCTGAATCAGTCCTACATTTTTTCCATTCTCCAAATTTTTCCTAATTAAAGCAATACGTAGGAAAGAAGATAGTTTGCTATTTTAAACTACTTCTGGGAACACAGTGAATTTCCAGTACTTAAGACTGAGGACACTCTACCTCACTCCTATTTTTAAAAAGTCACATATATATTTTCATAAATATCACATTTAGTCTGATCAGACATAAAATTAATTTGAATTAACTAGTATTTCAAGAAACCACCTAAACCTCCACAATAAATGAAAATCAACTTTTTCAAATAAGTATCTCTAAAAAAAAATCAATCGAGGTAACAGTTAAGAGACCTGAACTAGTCCAGACATTCCATCTAACTTGTTTTATATCTTTGAGAAAAAATTCACCATATGCTCTTCTCATACTTTAAAATAGGGAAGGTAAAAACATTAGGCCGATTTCAAGGGAAATAAAATAAGTGAATACAAGTACATTTTTTAATTAAGTACAATCAAAATCAAAAGCTTATTGCTATAAGTAAATGGTGAAAAGTTTATCATACTGAACATTAAAATGATCATGCTTCTGGAAGCATTTAAAAATTAGTTGTTCTCTTAAATATCAACTACTTGAATTTCTAAATATGTAAAAAATTATAACACAGTAAAAAAATAAAAACTACAAACTAAACCAGAGATATAAGCCAAAAATAGCCCCTGATTCTCAAAAGTCTCCTAAATATTTCTAAAGATTTCAAAGTGCCTGAATTGTAGAAAGCCAAATTCAGTCAAGAATAGTCCTGGTTCGAGGAAAGGGGGCGGGGAGGGGGGGAGCAAAAGGTAAAGGGGGTCAAATACGACACATGGTAACAGAAGAAGACTTGACTTTGGGTGGTGGGCACATGATGCAATATACAGATGATGCATCACAGAACTGTACACTTGAAACCTATATAACTTTATTAAACAATGTCACCCCAATAAATTTAATTAAAAAAAAAAAAACAGTCCAGGTTCACCTGGATAGCTCTGGTATCCAGGACTACCTAGAGGTTTAGAATGTCCTCACCCCTAGCCAGAAATTTCAAGGTCTGAGAACTGAGAAGACCTAGGACAGCAAGAGATGTCTGTTAACATATGGGCACTGGATTACTTGGCAGTTTACATCACA
Source organism: Glossophaga mutica (assembly GCA_039655065.1). Lineage (NCBI taxonomy): Eukaryota > Metazoa > Chordata > Mammalia > Chiroptera > Phyllostomidae > Glossophaga > Glossophaga mutica. Next base: position 149,930,913 of record CM077306.1, read on the forward strand.
ATGGCCCAGTAACAACTTCACCACATTAAACTGCTAAAAGTGCCACAGACTTACTTCAAGGGTTAAATTGTTTCATTTGCTATTGCCAGCTATTAAAACTGGTGGTGAACCATGTTTCTTTGCCATAAACAACTTAAACTATATTCATAAACAATTACTGAGTTACTGAAATACTTAGGCTTAATAAAAGTTGCCCTCACATACCTATAGAGAGCATCATTAAAAAAAAGAAAAGAAAACCAGGTAGATTTAAAGAGAGAAAATTCAAAAAACAAGGACAATAAGAAAGTTTCCATTCTACTAAATATTCATTTGATAGTTATTATAACTATATTCTGCACAATATAATGAGAACATTCTTGGGTTAAAGGAGTATTGACTTTGGGTAGGTTTCTTTTACATTCATTCCTTTTAAGCTTCCTTTCTTACTGCTATTTCACAAACCAAACATCAAGTAAAACTGACACCCTCACCCTATAAGACTGCAAAATTTGCTGAGCTCTTGGCTCTCTGAGAAACTGGATGCTTCTCTATGAGTAAACAATCTCCACTTCTAATCATGGTCTACTCTGGTCATGGTTATAACCACTTCTGTATTACTAGGTACATGTTCTCATATGAACCTGTACATGGGGTAACAAAGAAAGCTTATTCCTCACAATTTAAATAACCAATACTCTGCTGCAAGTCCTTTTGGAATCCCAAAAGAAACACATATACAACAAACAATAAATGCAGAAAAACTGTTTCAGTATTTTGTCTTGTTTCATCTTAATGTTTACTTTTATGCATTTCCCTAAGAATTTTCTAGGAAAGAATAAAACTAAAAAATAAAACATCTTAATGAATGATTCTCTTTGACAATTAGTTTTTGTGTTAACCTTCATCACTATCAAAATCAAAACAGGTACCATTTATGTGGCATATATAATATGACTTAAAATACTAAGTCATTAGTATTACATTAAATACATTATCTACTAAGTTCTGGGTCTATACATTTAAATGCCTACTAGACACCACCTACTTGGAAGCCCCAAACACATTTAAAAGTCAACATGTCCCAAAAAGAACTTTCTATCTTCCCTACAAACATTTTCCATTATTCTTAAACTTGATGAATGGTACCTTCATCCACTTAGTCATCAAGGAACCTGGGAGTTTCAATACCAATTGTAATAACTACTACTTGGGGACAACCACTATATGCCAAGAACTATGCTAGGAATATTATCGACAATAAACCCAATCTCCATCCTCCGAAAACTTACAAAATAAGCATTACTCTGTGAAATCTTACAGTAAACAATGCTGCTTAATTTTAGTTCTTTCAAGTTTTCTCCAATTAATCTGAGCACTGAACACTCTTTTCCCCACAACTTTTGGCAAACCAACCAACAGAACTAGTTGAATCAGATTTTGTAAATTTTTTTAAACATTGTAATCAACAATCTGTCTTATTAGCTCATCCTTTTTGCCAAAATCAAATTAGCAAATTGCTATATAAAAATGAGTAGTTGAAAGGAGTATAATATGTATTTAAAGTTGTATTATCTATATTGAATCAAAATTCTATTTCCTCACAGCCCGATTCCTTGAAGTGAATCTACTTTCTTTCAGGTCTATTATTTATGAGAATTTACCTGTCAAGAGATATGTGCTTAAACAATAGGAGAAATAAAGAACATTATCAATACTTCATAGTTTTCTATGTGAGTGAATGAATATAGTAATATTGTTACTATTTCTATAAGGTAACAAACAAAATATATTAATTCAGCACCAACCAGGCACTGATCCTAAATAGGATGAAAAATACAGAAATAATTTATAAAATATGATCCCTTCTCTTACATGCTTATAAACTATTTGGGATTTAATGAATAGTAAAGTGCCAACAAAAAAGACCAAGAGCATTTTGATAGAACACTAGAAATATCAAAAGTACAATAGAAACATGAGTTGCCAAAGGCATGATAAAATGATATGTAGTTAATAAGAACTGATGAGAGGAAGATGATTCCTGGAAAATGCAGTGTAAAATATAGCATGTAGGAATATTTCCAAAAATTATGCAAATCTGCTTTAGCTGTCCTTTATGTATATTTGCATCATTAATTTGTACAAAACATGTCTTTAAAAAAAAGATTGACAGAATGCAAGTAATTTAATTAACACAGTAGGCTTGGCATTCTGCAAAAATATAAAAACAATTGTCTCTAGCTTCCAAAAATTATAACTCTATTAACAAATTAACCACAATCAGACATAAGCATAGTCCACTATCAAATGCTGGATCTGCAAAAACCAAAATGTTATGGGCACATGGGAAGGAGATAATCCAAGCAAGCTCAACACAGTCTTAAAAATGATTATCCATGACAGCTTGAAAAAAAACACATATATTATCTATGCCAAAAAGAAAAGAAATTCTACACAAAGCCAACAAATAGGTATTCCAGCATCATATCTTGGGAAACAATATTGAAAGTAGAGGTATTCACATAATTTATTTTTGGATATCTAGCCAGATTTTAATGCCCATATTCAAAATGCAAAATAAATATCTAGCCAGAGAAAAGTATCATATCATTAAGATATATTAAAAAGTATGACATCCAAATATATACCTGTGTGCAACTGTGTTACACTCTGTAATTATAATAACCCTTAACTTTCACCTATGCTCTTAATTGCTACTATCAAATCTACAAAGTAAATATAATAAGAGTTATAATCCTCCTGTTCACTTTCCAAATATCTTAGAATATCTGCTGTTGCAGCAGAAAGGGTTAACAGACATTTGTCAATTTTGGTTTTAAAAAAAAATCCTATATATGCTAATTGGTGCCCAAAAGATCCATCATTATTCAAACATAATCACAATTTCTTTTCCAATTAAATACAATGTCTAAATTTATGCCCCATAAATTTTCAAACAAGTTCCCTTTTCATAATTATGGGAGAAGCCATGAAAACTATTCTACTAAACAACTTCAAATCATTAAAAGTTTAACAAAATATGTGCATTAAAAATCAACGTGACAGAAAATTGCCATAAAGAGATCATACAGAAAGATTTTAGAAACTTTACTTTTCTGTGCATAAAGCATTCCTTTCCTGGCATTTCAAATATTGTGGAAAATTGAAAGAATAATACAATGAATACTCTACCTACCTAGATTCAACATGTGTGAGCATTTTGCTACAAATGCTCTTCTACCTCCTGCCCCACCTCCTCCTCTCCCTCTCCTATCATACCACCTACTTGGATGGATCCATCCATCCATCTACTTTTTTTCTGACAAAGCCCTCAGTAATCAAATGCATTAATACTTCTAAAGAAAAACAAATTACATTAAGCTAAAGACTATACATTCAGTTCAAGTTTTGCTACCGAATGGATTCAGATAGATCAGGTCTGATCTATCTATCTATCCTTTGGTAGTATGCCACGGTCCAGCCGCAGCGATTCTTAGGGTCCCCTCGAGGTGAAGGTAGGAGTCGGCGCGGAAATCAGGCAACTACACAGCTCAAGGCAGGTGATGCTCTGAAGACGTTTATTGAAAGTAAGGCTGAAACTTTTATACTATTACTGTTGCTATGCTTCTTGGTCTGAACAGGAACTTGGCTGTCTGCCTGTTGCCTTGGTTAGGCTAAACAGAAAATCATAGTTTAACATACAATGACTTTATAAATTGAAAATAAGTATTTGACTTGCCAAACAGAGTCTCAGTGAATTCTTTTGCCTGTGGTTAATGATTGATCCGTGATCTATGTCTATATCCTGATTCTATTCTACTAAAATGTTATGAAAGACTAAGTGCCCTTTCTATTATTATGTGTTCCTGTAAGATTTTGTTCTACTTACTTACAATGGGTGAACTGATTTAAGTCTTTCTGATTAATTTTCTTCAGCCAACCATCCTTCATTGCCTTTAAACAAATACGGACAGTCACCAAGGGGGACTTTGGCATGTTAGTCATTTCATAAAAGGTAGACTTTGCCAAGGAACATGTTTTCTATCCTTATTGACTATTCTTATGCCCTCGAAATAGGCTCCTGTAAAGGACAATGGGTGAAACAGTTTTTCTTTATTTTCCTTAATGACCAAGCAACTATGGGAGGGGGAATTCTTTGCTAACTTAACTAGTAAATTGTTAGTACGATCTGGACATGCAGTTACAGATGATTCAGGAGTGGTGGTGACTGCGTCTAGTTCTGTGGAAGCTGGAATCACATCCGATGTTTGCCTATCGGTTTCATTCTCATGTGTCTTATTCATCTTTCCCAGGTTAATCATATATACAATAAAAATTATGACTCCTAGAAATATAATTCCCATACTACCAATTATCCCTATGCCGCGTCCTCTTCCCGGAGGACGCCTTCCTTGAAGCTTCTCTCCCCATATCCGGACCTTGTCAGACAATATGGCTGGAAGAGGATGCGGCATCTCCCCCTTTTTTATTTTTTAATTTGATGATTTCTAATCGAATTTGTAGACTCTTGAGTGAAGAAATTATTACTCGGAAGATGACTGGGAAAATAAGAATAAGAATAATTATAATGAGAACTGTGACTCCAATATGTATTAATCCTGATCACCAGACTGTTGGACTAATAGTATTTTGGATAGAGTGCCAGAGACTGCGGGCTAGTCCTTCTCCAAAGGGAGTGCCTAACTGTGCTTGACTAAGATCTTGTATTTTTTCTTGTAATTGTTGAATGTCTGGAGCTAGATCAGTATTATACCAAATTCCTTGTAGATGAGCTTTAATCTTATCCCACGGCTCTGAGCTATCATTATATGGATAAGGTGTTATGCAAATCCACTTATATTGAGAATGACAGCAGGTAGTCATTTGAGTCTTAATATTCTGAATCTGTTTCCCAATATAGATAACAGTATCTTCTAGAGCATCACCTGCCTTGAGCTGTGTAGTTGCCTGATTTCCGCGCCGACTCCTACCTTCACCTCGAGGGGACCCTAAGAATCGCTGCGGCTGGACTGCGGCAGTAGTATCCCAAAGGAGACTTCTTTTAATGTTTGGATTTTAAAAATGTGGATAAAAGATGTCGGGCGGTAGTATTATCCCTATGTTACAGAGAAGGAAACTGAAGCATAGAAAGATTAAATAATTTATTTGAAACTAAAACAAGTAGCAAAACCAGTAAGTGAAAATAGGCAAACTACTCCAGAATAGTGAAAAGTATTGCTCTAGGAAACCTCCAATCCAAGAGGAAAATCCTTGACTTTCTTTTTCTTTATCCAGAATCGGAACTCTTACCCCTAATTCCATGACTCCCCTCCTAGTCTGAGCCACTATGATCTCTCACTGGATTTACTGCAATAAATAGCCTGCTAACCATGCCACCTCATTCGTCTACCCACTTCAGAGTAAAAGCCAATGTTCTTTATAGTAGCACTCAAGGAACTACAGGTTCTGTACCCTCTCATTTACTGTACTTCTGTTATCGCATCCCCTACTCTCCCCCTCTCCACTCTACCCCAGCCTCACTGGTCTTTATGCTGCCCTGGTCTCCAGGCTGCACCTGGTCCCCAGGCATGTTCCCACTTCTGGTCCTGACACTGACCATTCTTCCTGCCTGGCACATGTTTCCCCTGTATCTGCATGATGCTTCCATCACTCCTCCAATGTCATGTTCCAGTGAGGCCTACACTATCACTCTATTTAAAATTGGAGGATGGAGGATAAATGGTGATGGGAAAAAATAAATAAATATAGATATTTTTAAAAATTGCAACTGCACCCACTCAAAACAACGGACACTCCAGATCCCCCATTTTCCTGCTCTACCCTTTCTTCCTCCTTGATACTTACTGCCTGCAAACATCTAGACAATTCACTCATTTCTTATTTCCCTGTCTGTCTTTTCTGCTTAGATTTCTACATACACCAATGTATCCCAAGTCATTAGAAAATCATGTAGTTTATAAGTGCTCAAAAATAATTTTTGCTATTGAGATTTCTATGTCAACTTCAACCCAAACACTTTGAGCTAAGGTCTTCTACATTTCTTATAATCAGCATCTCTCAGCATCTCATAGAAAAGTTAGGATTTCCATATACTTAAATTAGATTTTTAAAAGGCCAAGTTTTGTACAATTATGTGTTTACTAAGAGTCTTTATGTAGAATTATATTGTACAGACATGGACAGATGTTATGAGGAAGACAATAAGGTGAGTAACAATTTATACAGGCTCATCCCTTCTATCAGGAAAACAGTATGCATTTGTGTGCATCACAGTTTCAGGTATGATGACATTAGGTATTTTTAAAAATTTTTCAGTCTGCCTATTTGTATTTTCTCATTTTTTCATTAGTGAATATGTATTATTTATATCATTAAAAATAACATACTCATATACCCAAAAAGAATTATTCCTCACAACACATTTACCAGCTAAATTCTAACTTTTATCCTTCTATGAAAAAAATTTATTCATCATTATATAATGCAATAGATATGTACCACTAATGTAATTTCATAGAATACCTACAACATTGATCTAGTTCTTCTCTTTATACAAGGGGTGATGTGGCTAATTATTTGATTTATACAAAGGCAATGTGGCATAAGTATGCTATATGCCACTACATCCACATATCTATGTAAAATCCACATAGTCAATCTAACTTTCAAATCTTACCTCTGAAATAATCCTTTTAATGATAATACTTTCAAAAGGCTTTTATATTTATACTAAAAACTTATAAACATTTATTTTTATCTTAAAATTCAGAATATATATAGTACAAATATATTCAACTTGAGCTTTTGCTATTGCTGATATTAAAAGTATTAATATTTATTTACTTCCATTGGTCCTTGCTTCAAAAGTATGTATATTGAATAAAGGAAAGCTATGGATTTAGACAAATTGTATTGATCTTTAAAGGTGACTACTATTTCACCTAAGGAAAATCGAAAAAACTATTTTAATGCCAACTCTGAATTTAGAAAATAATATTCTATTTTCAGGAAAATTTGGAATCCTTGCTTTAGTTGTAAAATGTATATATAATAGTAGTAATTAACATCTCAAAGACAAGGTAATTATGAGCAATTATTTTTTTACCAAATAAAAAACAAGTTCATTTATTGTCTGTAAAAGGTAACCTAAATTGGTCTAGAAATACTTTCCCCTTATCTTAAATCTAGAAAGAAAATACTATATTTTAATCTTATATGTTTACATTTAATGTTATTTTAAATAAAGTTTGATTGAAATTAAAATTTTCTAAACTTCAATTCTATTCAATATTTTATTGCAAAAACTTTAAAAAAATAGACACAAGATATATTTAAAATAAAAGTTTACATACCTTGGCTTCCGAAAAACTAAACTATATTGCTGGCAAGCCAGACCCACAGTGGGAGTATAAACAATAGGCATGAATTTCTCAACGTCAGACATGAGCACTTTATAAAAGAGCTTTTCATTTCTATCTTGAAGATCCATTAAGAGAAGATACCTGTGGAAATTGAGCAAAATGAGATCTACATTTCAACAATGTCATGAAATAGCTGATTGGAAATCTAATTAAACATTTTTCAACAAGGTATGAAGTATTTTTTAGGTCATATAGAAAACATCTGATCAAAAAAGACTTTAGAAATATTCTTAAACACCTCAAAGGATGAAGAACTATACATATAGCATTAACTTAATTAAGTAAATATAAAGACTTCACCCTTTAACTTTCAGTGCTGACTAACCAAGGGGAATAACAAAGTGAAAAAATGAGTAAGGAATGCAGCACTAACCCTAAAAATCACTAAGGTGGGCAACTCCAAGGGACTGTTCTTATTATGTATCAAATGGCCTTTTTCTTTCTAAAGGAATTTTTGACCCAGACTTACCAATATCTTTCTAAACAACAACCTTATCATGTTACTCTAACCTTCAATGGTTTAGAGAATAAAACTCAAACTGCTTGGCACAACTTAAAAGAATATTTCAAAATTGTACTCAATAATCTTACTAGCCTTTTTGGATTGATTTCCACTCCCTGAAATAGCTGCAAATGCACAGCATTTGGTGTCAGAGAGACAGGATTCTAATGCTGGGCAAATGGGTGGATTACACCAATGGGAAAAACTGGTATTTGGGAAGATAATGACTTTTAGACATGCTAAAACTGATCTGGCAATATGTAAGTCAACCATCATTGCTAAATCAATGATCAATTCTCACACTGCATCTTATGTTACTTGTTAGAACATTTGATGCAAGTGGCATTCCCTAGAGGTCAGTAACTCTCTTTACTTGACTTCCGAGCCATCATATTCTCTTGGTTTTCCTTCTATCACACTGGTTTTCTGTTTGTATGCAATTTCTTTTCTGTTTCTTTTTACTGTTTTCCCTTCTTCACTGAAAGCTAACACTCATCTCTAACATACTAGGAAATTATGTTGGCTTTACCTTCAACATACCATATTTTTGGACCATAAGACACATCTAGGTTTTAAAGGAGGAAAATAGGAAATTTTTGAAGCAAAAAATGTACTAAAATATTTAATAACATAAATAACATAATATTTCACCAATGTAAATGTAAACAGAACTCAACAGCAGCATTAAAAACCATTATTACTCCCAAATTTGGGGAGGAAAAGTGCATCCTATAGTCCGAAAAATACGGTGTATCCAAAATCTAAACCATAGCTACCAGCCTGAATCTAAATCACCATTATCTCTTGCTTGGATTACTGTAATTATTTCCTAAAAATTCTTCCAGCCTACTTTCTATCCTCAACAATGCAGACAAGTCATCTTGAAAGATAGCTCAGATCATGCTGATTTTCTGTTTAAAACCTTTTCATTCAGAATGACAGCAAAAGTCCTTCAGTGGCCTTCAAATACATCATCCGCCCTCTATTACCCAACTTCTTCTCCCGACCTACCATTCTTCCCCTCACTCATCCAATTCCAGATACAAGTCTCCCTGCTGACCCCTGACACACCAGCCAAAGAACACCACTTTCCTCAGATTTCTTCATGGCTGACTGCCTCACTACCTTTGGTTACTTGCTCCCGAGTCACCTTCTCAATGAACTCCATCCTGATCACCCAATTCAGTGGTGCAAACTGACCATACCAATACCCCTTAACCAAGTCTACCTTTTCTTTTCTTTTATTAGTACTTGTCACTTTCTAACATATTAAGTAATTTTGTTTTGAAATAATCTTTAAAAATAATTTTTCGAAGTTCAGTGAGGGCAGAGATCATTGTCTATAATCCCAGTATCTAAAAGAGCATAAGCTCCACGTCTGTTTGTCTATCTGAAGACTGACCCATGGCAAAAACATGAAAGCCACCTGCTCTTATGAGGTAGCTGACAGAACAGCCCAGGAAAAGAATATAAAGTAAAAACATACGAAGCTGAAGGAAGAACTTAAGGAACGAGTGAAAGGGACTGCGAAGAAGGTTAAGCAGCAACAAAAACACACAACTGGACACATTGAGTGTGCCTCTAGCCTCAGCTGCCCCTGTCATCACCCATGGGCTCAAGAAAAGAGCGGCCATGGCAGGAATGAAGGTTATCACAGGCTCAGCAACATGGACTTCCAGTCACCAAGGCTGACCTGGCTTTTAGCCCTGCTGAGTGCCCAATCTGCCAGAGACCAGCACTGCACACCTGATGTGCCTCCATTCCCCGGGGTGATCAGCAAGCTACCTGGTGGCAGGATGATTACAACACTGGACTGCTTCCATCCTGGAAGGGGCAGCGTTATTCTTGTTGGAATTGACACCGACTCTGGATACAGATTTGCTTTCCCTGCACACAGTGCTTCAGCCAAAACTGCCATCCATGGATTTACAGAATGCCTTATCCATGTTTAAGGTATTCCACGAGGCACTGCTACTGATCAAGGGACTCACTTCGGAGCAAATGAAGTGAGGCAATGGGCCCATATTCATGAAATTCACTGATCTTACTATGTTTCCCTACCATCCAAAAGCAGCTGGCATGATAGAAAGGTGGAATGGCCTTCTGAAGACTCAGTTACAGCACCAGCTAGGTGGTAATACCTTGCAAAGCTGGGGCAAGGTTCTCTAGGAGGCCATGTATGATCCGAATCAGTGTCCAATCTAATACTATTTCTCTCACAGCCGGGATTCACAGGTCCAGGAACCCAAGGGTGGGAGCAGAAGTAGCACCACTCACTATTATCCCCAGTGACCCACTAGCAAAATTTCTGCTTCCTGTCTGCATGAACTTATGCTCTGCTGGCCAATAAGTCATAGTTCCAAAGGGAGGGATGTTTCCACCAGGAGACAATTATTCCATTGAACTGGAAGTTACAGCTGCCACTAGCAACATTGGGCCCCACATGCCTCTGAATCAACAGGCAGAGAAGGAAGTTACAGTGATGGCTAGGGTGATCGATCCTGCTTACCAATGGGTATTTGGATTGCTACTCCACTGTCATTATTATTCCCTTTAGCAAACAGGAATTCTTCCAACAGTCTGCTTTAGACTCGAGCTCCAAGTCTTTTCTTGCTCCCCAGCCTGCCAGTCTACCTACTGATTTAGGACACACCCAGCCTCCACAATCATGTGAACCAATTTCTTGAAATCACTGTGTATCTCCATCCCACAGAGTATGGGGTGTGTGTGTGTGTGTGTGTGTGTGTGTGTGTGTAGATAGATACACACATCCTGTTGCTTCTTTTTCTCTGAAGATCCCTAGAGAACCCTGACTAATACAAATACTCACTAGGTATTGAGTTGGTTATCTCTTCTAAACTTCGCACAATATTTTGAAATAACTATTACTCTCAAATGAGAATAATACTCACAAATGAAAACTCACAAATGAAAAACCCAAGGTTTAGAGAGCTCAGTACCTCAATTAAAAAAGGGCAGAGTCAAAAGCAGAAGGCAAGGCATATAGCGCCGTCACGCCAGTGGTTGTGGTGGTTCGTACAGGCCCCACTGCTAGTAAAATGCAGACAGAATTTCAACCTAGGGCTATCTCTTTACACAGGGCAGGAACAATGTTACCTTTATCTTTGTGCAAACATGGAAACTGAATTCTAGACACAGTAAGTGGCCTACATTCGTAATAGGGTTAGAACCATGTTTGGAAGTTGAAAAAGTGTGCTTTCAACTAAAATGTATTTATAGTCTGACTAAAAACCACTTTAACCTGTTTTGCTTTGTCTAGGGAGGGATTTCCTGATAATTTACCTTTACAGAAACAATTTTATCACAAGAGAAAAAGTAATCTCTCTGAAGATAACAGTTTAGAAAAGAAAATTTTATTTTATTCAAATGTTCCTACAGAGGGTAAATTTTTAAAAAACATTATTGTATTTACAGGCAAATTCTCCTCAAAGTTGACTACTCTTTCCAAATTAATAACTATTTTAACTTTCTCATCTAATAAAGAGTAAACTAAAAAACTGCCTAAGTGAAATATAAAAATCACCTTCAGGAATGTGTTACCTGTCAAAGTCGGAGTTCAGACGCTCGAAATTTTTAGTCACTCTCAGGACCTGGAGATCCTGAGTGATGAAGCAAGGCGGCAACAATCCATGAATATTCAACTGTTGTCTCTCTTCCAGGGTAAAAGCTAAGTCCTGTGGAGGAAAGAAAAACAATAATTTGGGGGGAGACCAAAAGCATATATTTATACAAATAACATCAAACGAGTATATGGAATTAAGAATCAGAAAATCTGGAGGTACTCTAAAGGTAGCCATTTGACTCTGAGTAGATCATATAATCTCTCAATACCTAAGTCCCTTCAACTTTAACTATTAGAACACTATAATATTTTCAGATCTGTGTCACTTGCATATTAAGATAACATTAAGTAATGCATTGGAGAAAATGATTTGAAGACATGCAGATGAAAGATATAAATATTATTAATGTCATTAAATATAAAAGCACATAGGAGTTATTACAAGAGACTTTAAAATTATGATCAGGAGTAGGTCACTTATGCCCTGCTTTGCTTCCCCCTACAAAATAGGTTAGTTCAGGCCTTATGTAAGCTTGAAGCACCTGTTCCAACACTCCTCTCCCAAGTTATCTCCTACTATTCTTATATACTTCTAACCACACAAAACTCACCATCGCCTGAACACACCTGAAACCCTTTTATCCTTCCCTGACACCATGGTCAAGAATGTCTTTCTTCCCTGCCTCTCTCTCTGACCTTCAAACCATCCCTCAATGCCCTCTCTTCTCTGACGCCTTGCCAGACTCACCTAGTATGTCCATGAGAGCCCTACAGTATGCCTATGCCACATTACCTATTTCCTGGAACACTGACTATACAAAACAATAGTAAAGAAACCATGAGGCTTGAAAATAGGCAAACAAAATGGAACTGATGGGTTGATCAAAGACCCAGAGTGCCAGAGTGGACCTAAGAGATTTGCTGGGATATAATACAAGAGGTAGTGATAGCAGGAGAAACCCTGGTAGTCATTAATATGGAAGAGGGAATGAGCAATTCCCCCTAAAGAGAGGTCTGCCCCTGGCCACAGGTCTCCCCTCGGGGATTCCGAAGCACAAGAGGCCGCTCTGATTAGACTGTGACTGCCATGTCTCTGGGACTGGCGAAGCGCACCAACATGATGATGGTCAGGTTTGCTCATTGTGACTGTTGGGGCTGTTTCTTAGACAATCTGGGTGAGTAGGAATGTGATCGCTAACTTTGCACTGCACAATTCCACAGCCATCCTCCTTTGCCCTGGAAGTTTCTGATGATACCAAAATGGCAACTCCTGCGCCTTTGGGAAGTATATTACTCTGGGAAAAAGGGCAATTTGGTTCATCCCGAGGTTGACAGAACCTGATTGGTGAGAAATGGACATGTCCAACCTCAGGAAGAAGGTGACAGAAGTCAATGAATGAACAACTCTCTATTTCTTCTGGGTTTTTTTTTAATATGGGTAGGGCCATTAGTTCATTGTCACTGATGGAAAGCCTTATGTTTAGATTCCTAGGGGCAGACCAAAGAAAGTCAAATAGATTTGTCCACTGAATGACCCCTGACCCCTGGTGGAACTCTCTAGGTTGCCTGCAAGAGCTAGCTAGGACCAATAGCTCCTTTTGACTTCTCAAAAGGTCTCCAATTGCGATCGGCACAGCTGGTGTCTAGTTACAAGATGTTTTTCTCCTCTAGCAGCCACACTTAGGACTGCAAAGCCCCCACTGTAACATGCTCAGCTGAAGACCCTCTGCAGCTCCAGTATGTGTGGAATGCAGCAGGATGTTCCCTTTCCGAGAAGATAATGCAGTGTGTCCAGCTGTGCTGCCCATTCACCCTCTCTTGGGTGCCTGGAGAAGAGCAAATCAGCACAGCCCTCAGTTTGGAGTTTCTCGGCACACGCCAGGACTCACAGTGGTGTTGCTGGAACCTTCCACATGCCATTTTCTTTTTTATTTGTGGTTTCTGTCCCCATGTCAGAATGCAAAATGCCATGAGGTCAGAGAATTTGTCTGTTTTTTTTCACTGCTTTATCCTTAGTACTCAAAACAGTACCTGACATAATTAGATTTCAGTAATTTGCTACATAAACAATAAAGTTTTAAATATTTAATTTTAAAGAAATTAAAACTTTAAAAACAAATTACTGATCAAAAAACTGATTAGTATATTAATTCTGGTAAAATTACATTTATATTTAAAATGTAAAGCAACCAGAAAGGGATATTTGTATGAATAAGCTATAAAATGGAAGGCATACTTCGCCTGTTAAAGATATAACTGGGAAGACTGATCATTCAAAGTAAAATGTCATGAAATAACTCCTTGAAGTGAAACAGAATTATATACCATAATATATTTGAAAAAAAGAAAATGCAATAAATTTTTCTCAAACTTGAAATGAAAACTTTGTAAATTAAAAATGGGGGAAAAAAGCTAGGCTAAAGTTAAAATTTCAAAACTATATGAACATATGTGAAGAAGCAATAAACTTCTGAGTGCTATGCCTTAAAAATCTGCCTGCAAAAATAATAATCAAAATATCAATATTCTGAGAATAAGGGTTGTTATCAAGTACTAATATATGCTCCTTTATTCACTTAATAATGGCACTTAACTATCATTTATTGGTATAGTTAGCCAGTCTTTTTACATCAATTTTCCAATGTCTGGTATGAAATTTAATTCCTAAATCTAGCAGATCTCCCATATCTTATGCCAAGTAAATGATAATGCCATCTGGATATCTTTTGATGTTTAGTAACTATAAACTCCCATAGACTATTAGCCAAATTTTCCAAGACATAGGAAAGTGACAATTTAACTTTTAAAACAAAAAACAACCACCAAAAAAAAAAAAAAAAAAACAAAACTAGGGCTTAGCAATCTGGGGAACCAGGCCAAGTTAAATTCCTATGATTGGGTTCATATTCTATTTCTACCCATTATGAATTTTTCAAAATCAATGAATAAGTAAAATTAAATCCTATAATCCCTGAAAAGGTGAAAATATAGGATGATTTCATTGAAACCGCAGTCTTTTTTTTTTTTAAATATTAGAAATTTTTTTTCTTTCCTTTTAGATTTTTTATTTATTTATATTTAGAGAGGAAGGGAAGGAGAGAGGGAGAGAAACATCAATGTGCGGTTGCCTCTTGTATGTCCCCTGCCGGGAACTGGCCTGGCAACCCAGGCATGTGCCCTGACTGGGAATCGAACCGCGATCCTTCGGTTCGCAGGCCCGCGCTCAATCCACTGAGCTACACCAGCCAGGGCTGAAACCGCAGTCTTAAGAATGATACATCACTGGACCCCTACAACCCAGTTGCTTCCCAAAATGTATTCCAAGAAACAATTTGGGAAGTGGAATTTTGAACGATTTAACAATCCTGGCTCTATATTTCATTTTTCATACTAACAGAAACATATTCATTGATGCATTTTGTAGAAATTTATAAACAAATCAGTTACGACTAAAACTTGACAGTAAAATGCTAGCTTTACACATTCCTTTTACTAAAAGCTGATATAACATACAAGCGTTCAAAGAATTTTTACCCTAGGGTTATCCTGTAGGGCCTATCCAACAAAGGACAGCATATCGAAAGCATACATGCAGGTTCTAACTTTCATTTGATTTCTTCTGAGTCTTTCATGTAGTTAAAAAGCTTAGACATCTATACACACATTGGGTTTCCAGACCACCTATAATTTCTCATTCCCTAAAAGCATTCTTATACACTCTAGGTTCAACCATAGCTGTTGTGGGGTTTTTTTTTTTTCTTTTCTATCTTCCTTTTACTTTCTCTACACCTTAAAAAAATTTTGGACTGGATCCCTAGACAGCAGAATGCTATGTTGTTTCACTGCTGAGGGAAGAAACAGGACAACTACTCTTCTGGACTTTACTAATTAATCTATGTGTATCTTCCTGAGAAAACTGAGGCTATAGAGCAGAAATGAAAATAAAATTCCTGGCATAACAAAAGACTTATATTAGAAACTATGATTACACAGAGCAAATATAACTAAGAAAGAAAGTAGTTTTCTCCTAAGTAATGTACAGAAACTGTTACCATTAGAAACAGAATATATTCTGTATTCTACACTAACCATCTTTAATGTTCTCAACAAACTTTAGTAGTTAGTTTGCTTTCCTTTTTGCCTGAATAATGATTAAAAATAATCAGGCTGACTGGCAAAAAGGAATATACTATCTAAGACACAAAAGCTTTAAGACGAGACATCTACACATGTATAATAATCCATTATGATAACCAGTTTTATTAATTTTAATGTTTGAAGCCATAGTCACATCAGGGCAGAGACGTCTGTATGTTTTGTTCAACTGGTGAAGTGCTAGTATCTAAAACAATACCTGCCACTTCGTAGGCAATCAACAAAATATGTTGAATTAACTAATTATTAATGATTTGCTAGAACTATACATTTGCTATTATATATTTCAGAGAAAACAAAGCAGAAGTGAATAAAAAAGTGGAGAAGCAGGTGGCATAAAAACAGACACACAGATCAATGGAACAGAATAGGGATCCCAGAAATAAACCCACACCTTTATTGTCAATTAATATTTGACAGAGGAAGCAAGCAAATACAATGGGCTAAAGATAGTTTATTCAATAAATGGTGTTAAGAAAGTTGGACAGATATGTACAGAAAAATAAAACTAGACCACCTTCTTACACCACACACAAAAATAAATCTGGAATGAATCAAAGCCTTAAATATTAGACCTGAAACCATAGAAGTCCTAGAAGAAAGCATAGGCAGCCAAATTACAGACACTGTCACAGCAATTTTTTACCAGATATAGTCAAGGGAAACAAAAGAAAAAATAAACAAATGGGATTACGTCAAACTAAAAAGTTTTTTGCGCAGCAAAGTAAATTATCAACAAAATAAAAAGACAGCCCACAGAATGGGGGAACATATTTGCCGGTACATCTGATAAGGGGTTAACATCCAAAATTTATAAAGTACTTACAAACTCAACACTAAGAAACAAACAACCCAATTAAAAAATGGGCAAAGGACCTTAATAGACACTTCTTCAAACAGGACAAATGGTCAACAGACATATGAAAATATGCTCAACGCCATTAATCACCAGAGAAATACAAAATAAAATCCAATAGTACAATGAGATACTATCTCACACCTGTCAAAATAGCTACCATCAATAAACCAACAAACAATAAGTATTAGTGAGGATGCGGCGAAAGAGGAACACTTTTGCATTCCACACTTTTGGTGGGAATGCAGATTGGTACAGCCACTGTGGAAAGCAGTACAGAGATACCTCAAAAAATTAAACCTGAATCTGCCCTTTGAACCAGAAGTGATACCACTTCTGAGAATATACCCAAAGGAACCTAAAATACTAATTTGAAAGAACATAAGCACCTCTTTGTTCAGTGCAGCATTATTTACAATCACCAAGATATGGAAGCAGCCCAAGTGTCCATCAGTAGGTGAGTAGATAAAACAACTATGGGACATTTAGACAATGGAATACTACTCGGCCAAAATAAAGGAAAAATTTTTACTATTTGCAATAGTATCAATGGACCTGGAGAGCATTATGCTAAGTGAAATAAGCTAGTCAGAGAAAGACAAATACCACATGATTTCATTCATGTGGAATTCAATGAACAAACTGAACTAACATGGAAAATGAGGACAGACTCACACATGGAGAGCAGGATGACAACTAGTGGAGGGATATGTTAGGAGGTGAAAGGATTGACCAAAAAGGAAAAAGGATGCATGGACATGGACAACAGTGTGGTGATTGCTGAGGGGAGGGAGGTATAAGAGGACTAAAAGGTAATGTAAAAAAATAAAATGAAGATTAAATTAAAAAATAAATAAAACCAATAATACAGTATACGAACAACAGCTTCTTTAATAAAAACTTTTTGGTTTTATTACATAGCAGTAAATTTTACACAACTGACATAAAGTAATTCGAACTGTCATAAGTAATGATTATATATGCTTGGGCCTACATATCCTAAAATTCACAGCAGAACAGTAAATCTTTACAATACCCCATAATTCATGTAGATATGTATTATAGGATATAAACAAGTATAATTATTTTTAGTTAAGTGACATGTTGCTTATTTTAAAGAAAGAAAGAGCACCTCTACCTAGGAGAGCAAACGAACTTTTAAAATACCAGATGAGAGGTTTATTAAACTATTTCACACTTAAAAGTCAGATTACTAAAATCTATAGATTCCTTATAAGCCTGAGAAAATGTTGATAACCAATATCACCCTACCTTTTCCAAATATAACCCTTAAAATCATTAATAAGGTTTCATAATTCCTTCAGCAAGATAGAGTGTAATGTCCCCAAAGTTTTAAGGCAAATATCACAAAATCACCAAACCAGGAGAAAAAAGTACCTGTTAAATAAGTAGACTGCAAATTATTAAAACTGCAAATGCACACAAATGATTGAAAAGCCAAATCTCATCTGAGGTATCATTGGCAAATAGGTTTTCCTATACACTTGGTTCTCTTTTTATTTTAATACTGTTTTCTTTAGCCATGCAGATGCTTTTTATTTTGATGAGATCCCATTTGTTTATTCTTTCCTTTATGTCCCTTGTTCTAGGGGACATATCAGTAAAAATGTTGCTGCGTGAAATATCTGAGATTTTCCTGCTTATGTTCTCCTCTAGGACTTTAATGGTGTCACAGCTTATATTTAAACCTTTTATCCACCTTGAATTTATTTTTGTGTATGGTGTAAGTTGGTGCTCGAGTTTCATTTTTTTTGCACATAGCTGTCCAGTTCTCCCAACACCTATGTACCCCAATGTTCATAGCAGCACAATTTACAATAGCCAAGTGTTGGAAGCAACCTAGGTGCCTATCAGTAAATGAATGGATCAAAAAACTATGGTACATTTACACAATGGAATTCTATGCAGCGGAAAGAAAGAAGGAGCTCCTACCCCTTGCAACAGCATGGATGGAAATGGAAAGCATTATGCTAAGTGAAATAAGCCAGGAGGTGAAAGACAAATACCATATGACCTCACCTTTAACAAGAACCTAAACAACAAAACAAACAAACAAGCAAAATATAACCAAAGACACTGAAATAGAGAACAGGCTGACAGTGACCAGAGGGGAGCAGGGAGGGAATTTCAGGGGAAAAGGGGAAGGGTTTACAGGAACAAGTATAAAGGACATGTGGACAAAAACTAGGGGTGGGGTGGAAATGGGAGGGAGGGAGGGAGGGCTGGGGGCGTGGGATGGGAGTAAAAGACAGAAAACTGTACTTGAACAACAATTAAAATTTTTTTAAAAAGCCGAATCTCAAATATTGGATTAAACTGTGTAAGAATTATCCAAACCAAACGGGTAATACAGGTTGCCAGTAGAGACTCTAGTAATCATTTGCACATTTACACTACTGTAGAAAATCATGTATATGTGATCTAGACAAAAATCCTCCATGCCAAACATAGTATGTACAGTGATTACTGACATAGTGAAACAAACATCAGGACTACAACATAATTGTCTACAGTACATTCATTTGACTTCTTAACTTTTGAACTAAAAAAAGAATGTTCTACCGAGTATGAAATAATTTTCTTCAATTCAATACATTTAATTACCAATTAAATTAAACATGAATTTGTAAATGTCCCTTGCCTTTTCCTGAATGATGATCTCCTTCAAGAAGGCTTTTCCTCCTTTTCTCTGGATTAGTGAGGTGTCCTCCAGTGTGCTCCCTCAACATCACATACTTCTATCATGGAACTTCCCATTCTTCATTTCTGCTTAACTACTGCTTTACCCAGAGGTTCAGATGCTTCTGGAGGTCAAGCACTATGCAATTCACATTTGTAAACCAGCCCCTAATACAAAGTCAGGACAGAGCAGGGCCTCAATAAATTTAAATAAGCAAATGGATGAACAAATACATGAATCGGAAAAAACTTTTCAGTTCCATGTTGTTCAGTTCTACATAGTTCTATTTCTGAGTAATCAACCCAACCAATTCAAATTTCAAACCAAGATATTTTATATATGCAGATGTACAAGATGTACATAATGTGAAATCTGTCAAATAATTGAGCTTTCCACACGTACATTACAATATTATTTAAACAAATTAATTTACTACTAAGAGCTTTTTCAACTGACTTTAAAGCAAGTATTCAAGATCAACTTGGTTTGACAATAAGACATATCTACTTAACATAAGTACCAGAGTTTATGGGGATTTTTTAAAATGGCTTCATCTAAATCAAAGTTTCTCACCCTCAGCACTAGTGACATTTTGGACCAGGTAATTCTTTGTTGTAGGTGGTTATTTGGTACATTATTTTGCAATAATATATGTTTTAAATTTACATGCATACTTCACCAGCAAACATGTATTCATAACAACATAATGGGTATACTATTTGGATTTAGATCCAAATATGATTCACAAGTAGACATTTCTAACACTGTGATTTTGAGCAAGTACTTAAAGTATTAAGGGTTAAATGGAGAGTCTCCTCCAGTTTTGTGTCCACCTCTACTAAATAAGAGTAATCAAACATTTATGGAATGTATAAGGTCTGTCCAGAAGGCATCCAGTGATGTAATATGAAAATTAGAGACATTTATTGAAGACACAATATACAAGAAACACTGTACATAGGACAATGACACCTTAGTCCCCTTCAAAATAGGCACCTTGGGACCTCACACAGTTCTCCCAATTGCCACCAGCTGCCCTGTCGTATTTTCCTGAATCTCGTCTTCAATCTGAAATCTCTTTCCTTTCATTGACTACAGTTTTGGGAAAAGCCAGAAGTCACAGGGTGCCAAATCTGGGCTGTAGGGAGACTGAGTCACCTGGGTGATTTGATGTTTCACCAAAAAGCTCTACATGAGACCGTGATGCAGGAGCGGGCTCATTGTTGTGATGAAGCTGCTATCACTAGTTGCCCATAGCTGTGGCCTTCTGAATTATCTGAAGAGATTCCACACAGGAATGTTCAAGCTTAATGCAAAATTTGAAGCAGACTCTGAATCATTGTTCTACTTGCTCAGTCATTTTGAATGCAATGACCACACAGTACACATGCTCATTCAATGGCATTTACCACCCCCACTGACTAGTACAGTGAAGGTGTCATTGTTCACACATACTCATTCCAGTCCACTTCTCCTTTCTCCCCAGTAAGAAAGCCATAATATTATTTGGGGGAGCAATGCATCAGATAAAAGACTACAATTCCAGACTCCCTCATAGTTAGACGTGGTCACATGACTGCAAACGGTAGTTCTGAATGAGCTGTGGGGAAAGCTCCTCCAAGACAGTTGGCTCCACTGGAAAGTGGGTTTTCTAGTGCTCCTCTCATTGCTCCCAGCAGTCATCTGGGAATGTGTACATAGTATCTACAAACCTAGAGTCAGGACCATGAAGTGATCTTGAGGACAGTAAAGCAGCAATGTTCCTGATCACTCCATGAACACACCAAAAAGCCCGAATGGACTCAAGAGTCACAGAGGAGGGCAATTCACTACCATTTTCCATTGTCTCCAGCGCCAGCCCCAAGGCAATTTCTTAGTGGGTAGCAGGATCATGGCTACCACAGATGCTAAAATTCAAAGGGAGGAAAATCATTCTTTTTGAACCAGAAGAGCAAGGGTCCTGAGATTATGGGTAAAATGCCTGCTGCTTTTTTCTCTGTCTTCCAGTCACTTGGCCCCAGATGCCAAAGAGCTGCCAGAAGTAAATGGCAGAGCAGGGAAACTAAAGGCCCTATTTTCCAGCTTGTGGGCTGCAAAGGGGGGCCTGCAGGAGACAGACAGTATCAGAGAAATCACAGAGAGAAGGGAACTCAAGGGAACGAACCACCTAATGTTGCTTATGAACTCCTGGGCTCACTTCGGAGCTATGCATGTACAGATCTGACCTTAAACAGCACAGCAAAGGCCTTGAGAACTAAACTGTGGAGTAAACCAGTGCACAGATCCTACACTGGACACTGGGTGGTACACATGATAAACAGATCCAAAAAGTGGTATGAAACAGGCTTTGAAAATGGAATTAGTACTGAAACCAACCCACTGACACTGGGTCCAACTTACTAACTGACCTAACCAGGTTGAGGGAGTTCTAAAAATAAAAAGAACAGTATTCCCCTTAGGATTTAATTAAAACCTATAAACTCATAACATGCAAATGTTCAGGATACATGCAAAAATTACTCAGCACTCAAAGAAACAGGAAAACATTAACTCTCAGCAAAAAAGAAAATAAACAAGCACCAATCCCAAGAAAATAGAGGTAATGGAGTTATCTAGAACTTATAATCAGTTACTGTAACCATGCCCTAAGCCATAAGGGCAAAATCTTTTAAAATGACTGGAAAGAGATAAAGTCTTGGCTAAGAAATTAAAACTATAAAAATTAAAATTGAAATTTTTGAAAGGAAAAATATAATAACATAAAATATTAATTTAAGAGCACAACACAGATGTGAGAGAAAAGAGTTGGTGACATTGTAGACAGATCATTAGAAATTAGCCAATCTGTAAACAAAGAGGAAAAAAAAAGAAGAAAAAGTCAGAGCCTCAAGGACCTGTGGGCACCAAAAAGCCTAACATTTGTATCAACAGAATCCCAAAGGGGGGAGAGAAATAAAAAATATTTGGAAAAATAATGACTAAAACTTTATCAATTTTGGCACAAGACATAAAATTACAAATTCAAGAAGCTCAGGAAAACCCAAGAAGATAGAATCAAAAAAATCCAAACCTAAAAATGTTATATTCAAAATGCTGAAAACTAAATACAGAAAGAAAAAAATCTTGAAAGGAGCCAAGAGAAAAACAACAATTTCAATGACTGCAAATTTCTGGTCAAAAACACGGAAGACTAGGAGGAAGAGGAATGGCAGTTTTACTAGTGTTGAAGGGAAACAACTATCAATCTTTAATTCTATAACCAGCGAAAACATCCTTCAGGTATGAACATGAAATAAAGATACTCTCAGATGAAAGAAAACTAATATAATTTGTCTCCAGCAAACCTGCTCTAAAGGAAATGCTAAAGGAATTTCCGTAGATGGAAGGGAAATGATAACTGAGGAAAATTTGGTATATCAGAAGTGAAAGAAAAGCAACAGAAAGAGCAAATATCTGGGTAACTAATAACAGATTATATCTTACCTCTTAAAATCTTTAAAATACGTATGACAATTAAATGAAAAAGTTACAAACATTACATTATTACATCCAAATTGTTTTCTATAAAACTCAATAGCAAAACAACAAAAAATAACTGATTAAAAAATGGGCAGAGGATCCAAATGGATATTTTTCCAAAGACACATGGATGGCAGACAGACACATGAAAAGGTGCTCAACATCACTAAACACCTGGAAAATGCAAATCGAAACCACAATGAGATACTACCTCTCACTGGCCAGAATGACTATTAGCCAAAAGACAAGAAATAACAGGTATTAAAGAGGATGTGGAGAAAAGGGAACCCTTGTGCACTTTTTATAGAAACATAAATTGGTGCAGCCACTATGGAAAACAGTATGCAAGTTCTTCAAACACTTAAAAATAGAACTACCGTAAGATCCAGCAATTCTACTTCTGGGTATTTATGTGAAGAAACCAACTCGAAAGGATATGTGCATTCCTCTGTTCGATGCAGCTTTATTTATAATAGCTAAGATATAGAAGCAATCTAAGTGTCCATTGATAGATGAATGGATAAGGAAAATGCTGTGTGTGTGCATATGTGTGCATACATATGCATATAAATGTATACATATAAATGAAATATTATTCGGCCATATGAAAGAAGAAAATCTTGCCATTTGTGACAATATGGACAGACTGTGAGGGCATTATGCTAAGAGAATTCAGACAGGAAGACAAACACTGTGTGATCTCATTTATATGTGTAATCTTAAAAAAAAAACTCCTAAATACAGAGGTGGGAGGTTGGGGGGACAAAACGGGTGAAAGTGGTCAAAATGTATAAATTTTCAATTATAAAATATATGTCATAGCAACTATAATTGATAATACTCTATTGCATATTTGAAAGGCTGCTAAGTGAGTAAATCTTAAAAGTTCTCATCACAAGAAATAAAATTTGTATAACTACTTCCAGTGATGGATGTTAACCAGACTTATTATGGCAAGGATTTTGAAATACATACAAATATCAAATCATCACTTTCTACACCTGAAACTAACATAATGTTATATGTCAATTAGATCCTCCCTTTTAAATTTTTATGTAATACATCTATGGATATATATGTAAACATAATACCTATAAAAACTGTAACATAAACAGATAAAAGTAATTAGACCTGAATGATGGTAGAGTGTATTCCAACTGATGTCCTCTTTAAGTAGATTGTGAAAAGTTATGTCAATTTTATTCCTAGAGCAAGTACTGAAAAAAAAAATGTACAAAGAGACATTGTCAAAACTCAATGGGTGAATTAAAAGAATAATAAAAATATTTGAACAATACAAAAAAGGGCAGGAAAGGAAAAATAAAGGAGTGAAAAATAGAGGAAACAGACATTTAATAATAAAATGGTGCACAGAAATCCAAACATATAAACAATTACATTAAGTATAAGTGATCTGAACACAGAAATTAAAAGACAGATGTTATAAATTGGCAACAACCACCAAAACTGACTGATCAGATCATTACTGCTTCTTACCTATATGTTCCTGTGAAGATCCGGACTATGCTGACCTTAACCTTTGACTCAACACGTCACCCTTTCCAGCTCTTCCCTATGACTTGTATCACTGGATCTTTCAAATCAGTGATGTTTCTGTGTTATTTATTAAGCTTTCAATCTCAGAGGATAATTGTTGTGGACCGTTCAGCCTGGTTTCAGGAGTTGTAACCCTCACCCCATGGAGGGCTGTGTAAGAGCCCAAGCGACCCACTTCATCTGGGTCTGTTCTGTCACAAGGACGTGACCTACTAAGGAGACAAAGCTTTTATCTCCCTGGCAGGAGCACTGCTTCTGCCTCATCCATCTCTGGCCCCAATGCTTGGTTGGCAGTCAATGACGGGTAAGACTTCTCATGGGAGGGGCAACCTAAGCCAGACGCGACCACTTGGGAGGACTCATGGAAGGACTCGGGGGGGCTGCAGCGAAGAGGATGTGATGGACCCTCGCCCCCCGGCTATTCTGACATAGCCTGAGTCCTCAGTTCTGTCTGGGAGATGTCTCCTGCTTCCTAATCGGCTTAAAGCCTGAAACCGTGGGGGTGAGCGGTGCAGCCCTGTACTGGCCAGGTCGGCTCCCTGGGTGATCGGGCATAAGAAAGAATTCCTAAAGCCCTGTGAAACCTGCTTTGCTAAGAGTGCTCTCATTTAAATGATAAGGGTCCGAGGAGGAAATGAGTATGTCTCCCAAAGTTTGGCAACCCCCTTTCCTGACAAACACTGACTCAGATTAAGCCCTCAGATTTCCTTGAAATGTTAAACCTATATTCCGGTGTATTTGAACCCAATAAAAGCCTAGTGAGGATGGGTCTCTGGGTCATTCTCCTCTGAGAGTTTGACCCCTTTCCTCCCCAAGCAGTCATGTCTTGGTAGTTTTTATTTTCCTCCGTGATAAACGGGGGGTTCTACGGGCGGAGCCCCCTGCATCTGGCGCCTGGGACAGGGACCTGAAACCTGCTTGACCAGAGGCTACGAGCTATCGTCATCGGACAGCACGTCTAAGTGGTACAGAAATCAGCGCTTCATCCCCAAAGGGACCAAGGGACACCTTTCAGTAAGGCTCCCAGGCGTGTTACAGATCAGAGGAAAGGTTACCGTTGCCACCTCTTGAGTGGTTTTCTTCTCAGTACTATTTTCCATTTTCCCAATTTCTCAACTAAATTTTCTCATAATTTGGAAAAACCTAAATTTTGTGAGAAATTGAGGAAGGAATCCCTGTATGGAAACAGTTTTTTGTACCTTTGATACGTCTTGCACCGAGCGAGATATGTTAAAAAGTTTTCTATTATTAATGTGGTTTTTATTTCTCTTTGCATGTCCTGCAGTACCTTTTTTAATAAAAGTGGCTGCTGTGTTATTTGATGCATAGATATCATCACTTCGTTCATAACTGCACCATTCAGCATTGTAAAGAATATTTTGTTTCATTTAATGCTTTCTGGCATTAATTCTACATTGTCTGATTTGCAGATAACTGATTTCTTCCTGTTTGCATTTTCCTATTTCTTTGCATTTAGCCTGTCTGTAACATTTTGTTCTTGGTATATTTCTCATATACAGCGTAGTTTGCTTGTGCTTTGTGAAACAATCTAAAAACAATTTTATTTATAGGTGATTTATTGTCATTTACATTTATTGGTATGACCAATATATTTGCTCTCATTTCTGTCATATTATTCTTATAGTTACTATGTATAAAAATGAAATATAAGCAAGATTTTGAAAAAATAAAAATTTTAAAGTCTACAAAAATGCTCACTGACCAAGTTCCAATTTCTTTTTGGCTCTAAGCACATAAGTAAAAGCTCACTGTTCACTGACTAACCAGACCTGCCACTATCAGTAACAACAATAATGTTCTCACAGTTTCAAGATTGTTGGGTTAAAAGATACCTCCATTTGGACATGTAGATGGAAAAACAATAGGACCAGTAACGCCACAGCAAACTGGAGTTCCACAGGCAACACCATGACACAGAAAAGAGAGTTCCTCTACAATAACCTTCCCAGTATGTGATTGCACTACTTCAAGAAATCACAGAGCAGATTTTTTTTTTAAACTATGGATTGCCATTCATTGATGAATCACAACCAACACTTTTAAATTACTGAACTAGAATAGATGCTATTGGAGTGCACTAAGCACAGCAAGGGGAAGTGTTATGAAATGTCACCTCAATTACATAAGTCTATGAGTTTGCTAAGGCTGCCATAACAAAGTACCAGACTGGATGGCTAAAACAAGAGAAATGTGTTTTCTCACGTCTCTGGAGGCTGGAAGTCCAAGATCCAGATGTGGGCAGAGCTGCTTACATTCTGAGGCTCTTCTTAACTGTCCGACAGATGGCTGTCTTCTCCCTTTGTCTCCCATTGTGCGAGTCCTAATCTCTTCTTATAAAGGTACCAGTCATACTGAATGAGGGCCTACCCTAAAGACCTAATTTTAAATTCACTTAATTGCCTCTTTAAAGACCTTAACTCCAAAGATGGTTACATTATGGGATACTGGGAATTAAGACTTCATCATAAGACTTTTGGGAGGACAAAATTCAGCCCATAACTATAATGTTTACACATATACTATGTGTATGAGTACTGTGTCACAATCAAAAAAGTTTGAAAATATCTTGAAGGACTCTGAATAGGCAATGTAAATATATTTTTTCTTTTTTTATTATTGTTCAGTTACATTCGTCTCCATTTTCCCTGTTACTCTTCCCTGCCCCGTCCAACCCCCGCTCCCAAAGACAATCCCCTCCACATTGTCCTCGTCCATGGGTCCTTTGTTAAATGTATTTTTAAATATTCTAAACCTAACCCTAATGTAATGGATTCTCAGGGCTCCTTCAGTCTCTGGATCTCAGGTCTTAACAAGACAGTTTAAAATTTACTGCCCCAGGCATACTCATAATGTAATCATAAACATTTATATAACACGCAAGTACTTTTGCTGATGTTTTCACTCAGCCATTACCTGTTATAAAAAAATTCCTAGTGTTTTAAGTCCAGAATTAGTTTATTAGTATAGAAGCTCTAACAGTTCCCATGTTTTTCCCATGTTTTTAGAGAACATCATTCATTATGTTCATACACTGACTTCCCAAACTACCAGACTAAGCTACAGAAACTTAGAGACATATTTTCTCTCCCCTCTCTTTAATCTCAAAGGCCTGAAGTACCGAAAACAATTTAGTGGATGACTGACTGAGATCTATCTTCAGGGCCTGAGGGAGAATATTGATGTTTTAAATCCTCTAAATTCATTTACGGCAATAATCCTTTGTTTTAAAGTGTACAGGCTACCTCAGAAATATTGAGGGTTTGGTTCCAAAACTGACTGACCACAATAAACTGAGTCTACTGATAGAGTGAGATGAGATCTTTTTTTGCTGGTGAAGGGCCTTGCCTTCAATTTGTAAAACACACAACATCTGTGAAGCGAAGCAAAGCAAAGCACAATAAAACAAGGTATGCCTGTACTACATTGCATAAAGTTAAAAACAGGAAAAAATTAGTATACAAGCCATAGAATATTTTAAATATAAGAATACAAACAACCACACTTTATATTTAGGCCCTATGTCTAAGAAAATTTCTTCATCATTTAAGTTAGAAACACTTCCAAATTTGTTCTACTGAATTGTAGTATATCTGATGACCAGCTCCAGGTCCATATACTGTCAACACAGTTTGTTGAGCGGGCTCAATAACATAAACTGTAAAGTAATAAATAGGCCAAATCAGACAATCTTGAGTCTACAGTAGCCCCCCTCATGCACGTGTTTTGCTGTGGTTTTAGTTACCCACAGTCAACAGTGGTCTGAAAATATTAAACGGAATTTCCAGCAATTAACAATTCGTAAGTTTTAAACTGCGAGCTGTTCCGAGCAGCGTGATGGAGTCTCGCACAGCCTGTTCTGTCCCATCCAGAACCTGAATCATCTCTCTGTCTCGAGTCTCCATGCTGTATATGCCCCTACCTGTTAGTCACTTAGAACACTCTTGGTTATCCGATGGACTGTTTTGGTTTCACAAGCGCTTGTGTTCAGGTAAACTTTATTTCTACATTTAATAATGGCCCCAAAGAGGAAGAATAGTGATACTGGCAATTTAGATATGCCAAAGAGAAGCTGTAAGTGCTTTCTTTAAGTGAAAAGGTATGTACAGGAAAAAACGTAGTAAAAATAGGGTTAGGTACTATCAGTCTTCGAATGCATCCCCCATAGATAAGGAAGACTACATAAACTGTATTTCATCGTTCCCATTTTGAAAACCATTGCAAAATCGTTCAGATACTTGTTTTATCAGAGTAACTGATTATTTCCAAAATCAAACAAAAGAGTGAATAAGGACTGATTTCACAACACGGGAACTTTAAATTTCATGTCTTTGCACCTCATTCACTCTTATCCCAATAACTCCAACTACGCAGGGCACACCACTACCTTTCTCTAACAAGCCATGTTTTTTCATACTTCCAAGCCTTTATAAACTTAGAACAGAATAGAGAAGCAAAGAGCTTTTCTGTCACTTTGTCTTCACAAAGACGTTTTTAAGCTATACCTGAAACATTACAAAGGTCATGTGATGTCAGTCAAGTTCACTTACATGAATCTAAGCATAAAATGTAAATTTATCTATCCCAGAGAGAAGATACATAGCTTTTATTGTAAAGTTTAAAAATTAGAGGTAGCACAAATCATATCAAACATTCAAGAGAAGGGATAAGTACATTAAAAATCTTGTAAATATTTGAGTGAAGAGGCAAGACAGAAACCACACTACAATGAAAATCTAAGTATACTCATAGCAGAAATTTTCTTGCTATATCCCCTGCACCCAGACTACCACCTAGCATATAGTGGGTTCTAAATAAATACTTATTAACTTTAAAAAAGAAAAATGAATGAAATTATCACTCTTATTTTACAAGAAGGGAATCATTAGCTTCTTGAAAAAATTTTCACTCAAAAAATCTCACAACTGCTAATTGGAAGAACTGGGGCTTGGGCTCCTTTCTTCTAGATACAGTCTTAGAATGTTTATTCCATTACATCCCATCTCCCAGACTTGCCCAAATGTTAGAAGGAAACCAGAACACAAAAACAAAAAATCTCAAACTTATTACTCTCTTGGATATTTTCTGTACTCCATATCACCAGTCTCAGGAGTTTTCCAATCAAACTCATCTTTCTGCTCATTAGAGCACAACATCATTTTGTTTTTGTGCTGTCCTATACTTACCACCCTTGTTTCAACTGCAGCAAAGTAACAGCTCTGGAGGCACATGGCTGTACACGTGCATTACAATGGTCTTCACATCAGTGGGATTCCAAGTTAAATAATATATCAGTTTCTCATATTGCTGAGGCAACTCCAAAAACTGTGGTAGGTTAAAACTTCTGAATAATTCATTCTGGTATATTTAAGGTATCTTTCTTTAACAGTCACAAGACTTGTTTTTCTCCTTTCCTACAATACATGCAATTAGGTCTTGACATGCCAGAACGCAAATACCTACAAAAGCACTTGCCCAGAAGCTAATATTTTAGATTTAAGTTAATAATGCTGACCAAAACTGACTTTGATAAAACACTATCACTAACTTAAACTGTATTAAACTGCCTAGAATATTGAAAAGTGATGTTTCTTGGAGGCTTACTTGCAAGTCGGGTTATTATTTAATCTTAAAGATATGTAAACCATGTAAGCAAAATTTAATTACGATAGAACTATCAATTAGTGCTTTCTACCATTACATAGAGAAATAAAGCAAATTAATAAATTGAGAAATAAAAATAAGTGTGATTATTTTTATTGTGTGTTGAATTTTAAAGAGTGACTTATGAAACATTACTTTTAGTCACATGACAATTCCTGAGAAAAATTTTGCAGCACACTCACCTAAATTAGAAGGTATCCTTGAAAATCATAAACATTGAACATGAAATTAGATAAGCATATATAACGTAACAGAGGCCATGATAAGCACTCCAAATGCTATGATGACATCCTATCTGGAATGATGTATATTTGATTATAAGCAAATAGTAAGAATCATACATGAATTATTACCAAAAGAAGAAAGATCCTATTTGTCTTAGGTTTTTTTGTTTTTTATTTTTTAATTTGGTTCACATTTCCTGTTAACCTTGATTTTTACCAATACGAAGTACCTCCCTAGAGTTATCCAGCAAGTAATTAATATTTCATGAGATGGTCAGGCTTAAATCAAATTCCAACTTTTCTGACTATATTCCATTACACAGTATAATGGTATAGAGAATCAACTGATCTTAGACTTTGCTGTGAATTTACTTTCAAAAAATTACATTTAAAAGGATAATGTCCAAATTACCACTTTAAAAGCTACCTTCTTTAAAAGCTGAGTACTATCTGGAAGACAAAAAGAAATAAAAACATGGCTCATTCATTTATTAAATAAACATTTATTTCATGTTCACTCAGCAAAATTCTGTGCTATTGTGGTTTCTGTCCTATGGAAATCAAAATAAGAAAAAATACAATGTAGTAAATACAAAATGACATAGTACAACTGTATACACAAAAAAAACAGAGGTGTCAATGATAAGACTAAGATATTTAGGAAAGTCTTCCTTAAAGAGATCATTATTAAATAAACTAAAGACATTTTAACTATAGGAATTGCACACAGACAAAAAGTAAAAAATTAAGTAAGAGATTCAGTAAATGTATTGTAAGTGGAAGGCAAAGTTGGGAAACTAATGAGATAAATTTGGAGAAGATAGTAAACCTAATTGACAAACTGATTTTACATTCAACATAATAAAAAATAGTAACATACTGTAAACACTTGAATAACAAAACAGTACATAAAGAAAATGCTAATTGACAAAGACATTTCTCTCACATCTAGATGTAGAACAGTCTACAATAATGAAAATAAAACTAAGGAAATTTGCAGTTACCCAAAAGGTAAAGTGATGAAGCTTTGTGTGAGTACAGCTGGCTGTGTAGGTGCCAGGCCAGGGTGTTACAGGACAGTAAGAAATACTAGTATTTCTTTGGAGCCAAGGTTATCATAAAAATCCATAAATATTCCTGGGCCAGTAGACTTAAGGCCCAGAAGTCTTCCGTGCAAGGCAGATGAAGAAGGCCCCTCAGCTATGGCTTCAGTAGTCTACATGAGGATTTGTCACTTCCATGAGGCACCACACCACTGTCTTAGAACTGAATAAGGAAAATAAAGTTTACTACATTAACCTCCCCAAATTTGATGAACTACATTTTAAACCCAATTTGACACTATGCAGACAATAAAGTTAAATTACAAATTCAAACATGTATTGTTAACCCATAAATGCTGCACCTTTCTACCTTTGGTGGAAAATCTCTGTAATACAATTATTCTCAAGTGGACAGTAATCCTTATTGATGAACAGAAGTTAAAAGAGTTTAATATAAATTATTGATATAACTGTAAAGCCCTAACTATTCTTGTTCAGGATTGTACATTCCAGCTACCCACTTGAAACAGACAGTCTTGCCCCTGACTTGAGGACTTCAAACAGGTTATACCACTCACGTGGTCCTTTTTAAGTGGCAACACATTATTTGGTCATAAAGAGAAGGCAGCTACACATGAAAGTCACAAATGGTTTTGTCCCATCAAATTTTATCTTTGTTCTACTGAAAATAGGCCCAGACCTGCAGAACAATAAAAAGGAAGGAAAAAAATCAAACTAGCAATTAAATTCATTTTGAAGAAAAAATATTTAAAATTTCATAACACTTTAATGACACAAATACTAAATAATCATAGGTTTTTAAGAGTTGCCTGTCACCACAAAAATCAAAAAGAACTCAAACTAACCATAATTCATTAAATAAAATAAATTACAAAAAAAGAAGAAGAAGAAAGAAATCACAAGTCTTCAAGTCATTAAAAAGGATCGAAAAATCACCAGCAAAGAATTTCTATCACGCTAGCAGAGTAGGTAAATACTGTGCTCACCTCCTCCCAAGACATCAAAATTACAACAAAATTATAAAACAACCGCCCTTGAGAACCACCTAAGACAGGCTGAGCAGAACTCTATAACTAAGGATATAAAGAAGCCATAGGGAGACTGGTAGGAGGGGCAGAGACATGAAACAGGCTGATCACACAACTACCTGTGGCAGTTAAGAATAGGGAGGGATATCTTGGCTGCAGAGGTCCCCACTAAAAAGTGAGGGGCTCCCAGCTCCCCAGCCCTGAGTACCAGTGCTGAAAAGAAGAGTTCCCACAACAACTACCTGTGAAAATCAGCAGGGGACTCACTGAGGGTGAGAGAGGGGGCTGCTGTAGACCCAGATGTCCTCTCAAAGGGTGTGAGTTCAGACACACAAACATTTGCTCTAAGCTCTAGCTAAAGGAGAACAGCTTGAAAATTGCTAAGGAAATACAGGGAATCAAATTTTCTGGCTTCAGGGCAAGAGCTGGAAGGGCAGCTCTCTTGGGACTAAAGTACTAAGAGGCGCCACTGTTCCTTTGTTGAGCTCTCCTCACACATAGCTCTCCCTACCCCCATGATTGTCTGAGACACCCCCTCACCCAAACGGCACACAGAAGGAAAATTTTCCAGCAGCAGTTTCTTGTAAACTGCCAGCCTTGGCCTACTCTGGGGATTTAAAAAAAAAAGCTCTCAGATTCATGAACCCCAAACAAGCAACAACTGGCTTCCACGTACCCTGTATCTCTAGCTAAGCAGCCTTGAGCCCAGTACTAGTGACAGTAGGCTTTGGTTCACAGCATAGCTTCTCCCAGGCACCTCCAAGCCCAGCACAGGCAGCTACCAACCACAGACCACTTTGTATCTCCTACCAGATGGCACCAGGCTGGACACAGACAGTGGCCAACTAGGGCCTACTCCAAAGCCCCTCCCAAGAGGCCCTAAAACCAACACACCTGGTGGCCAGCTTCAGGTGTCACCAGAGTACCACCCAATTAGCACCACAAATGACACAGCCAAAGGGTGAACTGGGAAGGCACCAGAGCCTGCTAAAGTGAATCCCAATCCATGCAGTCAGCCCCCAAACAACAGCTCATCCACTGTAGTAATGGCCAGTCCTCACAGCCAGGCAACCTCAGGGTCAAACCCACCCACTGATGTGCCCACAGCAATCAAGGCTCAACTACAACAGGAGGTCACATACAACCCACAAAAGGGACACCCCTGGAGTACCTAACTGAAGTGAGCAGGCAGTTTGCAGCACTAGGCTCCATAGGACATCCTAGCCTGCCAAGACTGGGAGACATAGTGTACTACCTAATTATACAGAAACAAACACAGGGAGGCAGCCAAATGAAAAAGAAACAAAACAAAAAAGAAACATGGCCCAAATAAAAGAACAGAACGAAACTCCAAAAAAGAACTAAACAAAATGGAGGCAAGAAATCTACCAGATACAGAGTTCAAAACACTGGCTATAAGGATGTTCAATGAACTTAGGGGAAAAATAGATGAACTAGGTGACAAATTACACAAAGATAGAAATCATAAAAAAGAGCCAATCATAAATGAAGAATACAATAAATGAAATGAAGAACATAGTAAATGAAATCAACAGCAGATTAGATGAAGCAGATGATCAAATCAGCAAGGTAGCAGAAAATACCCAACTGGAACAGCAAAAACAAAAAAAGAATATAAAAAAAATAAGGATAGTTTAAGGAACCTCCAGGACAACACTGAGTGTAACAACATTCATGTCATGGGGCTACCTAGAAAGAGAGGAGAGAGCTCAAAGGATTGAAAACGTATTTGAAGAAATAATGATGGAAAACTTCCCTGACCTGGTAAAGGAAACAGACATACAAGTCCAGGAAGCCTAGAGTTTCAAACAAGATGAACCCAAACAGGCCCACACCAAGGTACATAATTAAAATGGCAAAGGTTAAAGACAGAGAATCTTAAAAGTAGCAAGAGAAAAGCAGTTAGTTACCTGCAAGAGAGATCCTATAAGACTGTCAACTGATTTCACAAAAGAAACTTTGTAGGACTGGAGAGACTGGCAAGAAATACTCAAAGTTATGAAAAGCAAGGACCTACAACCAAGATTATTCTGCCCAGCAAAGCTCTCATTTATAATCGAAGGACAGTTGAAAGCTTCCCAGACAAGAAAAAGCTAAAGGAGTTTATCATTAACAAACCAGTATTACAAGAAATGTTAAAGGAACTTTTTTAAAAAGAAAAAGAAGGGGGGAAGATCATAAATATGAATAATAGAATGGCAGTAACTATTTACCTATCAATAATTATGTTAAATGTAAATGGATTAAATGCTCCAATCAAAGACATGTGGTGGCTGAACAGAAAACATAAGACCCACACATATGCTGCCTATAAGAGACCCACCTCAGAGTGACATACACAGACAGACTGAAAGTAAAGGGATGGGAAAAGATATTTCATGCAAATAGAAATAAAAAATAAAAGCTTCTGTAGCAATACTTAGACAAAATAGACTTTAAAACAAAGACTTAACAAAAGACAAAAAAAGGACATTTCTTACATAATAGCCAAGCTATGGAAGCAACCTAAGTGTCCACTAAAAGATGATTGGATAAAGAAGATGCTGTACATATTTAAAATGCTATATTAGTTAGCAATAAAAAAATACATTCACATAGCAAAAAAATCACTTAGTGACATTGACGTAGGGGGGAAAAATGCAGACCAGTTCTTAATGAAAAAGGTGTCCAGTACAGGACAAATCAAAATCGCTAAACTAATCTTGGTGCTGACGGATGCACTTACCTCGTACTAAATAAAAAGGAAATGTCCAAAGTACACACACTCACAAAAGGAACAATCCAGAGACAAACCCGGCTACAAAATAAGTGTGACTGCTTAGTATTTACAGAAGCAAAATTATAAATTCTGAGTTGTTTTTCACTTGAGAGAAGTAGGGTTTATACTAACATTACCTGTGAAGAAAAATGAAATACTGACACTGAAAAAGGGACTCTGAACAGAGTGTACACTGAATTCCCCTTCTAAGTAAATCTTAATTTCCAGAAGGCCTGATTCAAAAAGTAGAAATGGCTTTAGCTACAGTCCCAGGACTGGGCTAGGACTGGGCTTTGTATCTGGCCATGCAGCGTCCAAGGCAGAAGCCACCCACCCCGCATTCCCAGACTCTTAACTGTGTCACCCCAGAAACCAAGAGGCCTTGGCTTCCAGGTCGTTAATGTGATCCTAGGCTGGACCAGTAAGGCCACTTCTCTCCCGGCAGCCTCGGAGAACTGCCACACTGAGTCAAACCAGTAAGTGGTGGGTGGCAGGCACAACGAGGCTGACCGACTGCCCGCTTGCTACCTTCACCAAACACACTTTCCAGGCACCACTTTCTCAGGTTTGGCTCTTGCCTTGGAGAAGAGAAGCCATATAGTATAGACAAGTTACATCTTCACTTGTCCGAAAACGTGACCCCACGGTGCGGGGGCACCAGCACCACCTGCCCATCACACTCCCGGGTGCAGACCCGTCCTACCGCCTGAACCAAGGTACCGAGGTCGCCCTAAGGCCCCGGGACCGGGTCCCTCGGCGGGCACCGTCGGAGAGGAGCGGGTGCCGGGGCGACTCCCGGTTCGGGAGACTGGCGGGCGCTGCCCGCCCCTGACCCGCAAGAGCCAGGCCGTGGGACTGCCGGTGGGCCTGGGGCTTACCTTGTTGAGGTGGGGGACCCGCATCAAGGTGCAGCCGCGCTGGTGGGTGTGGCAGCGGCGGGGGGCTGCGGCCTCCATGGCGGGCGCGCTGTGGTCTGAGGGTCGAGCCGCAACGGGAGGCGCGCGCGGGGCAGGCGGCGGATGCAGCTGGGACGCCCGCGCGGACTGGGGCGGTGGCAGCGGCGCAGGGGAAGGGCTCAGGGCCCGAGGTAGGCGTGGGTGGCGAGAGAGGGTGGCGAGAGGGTGTGGACGCAGCGGGGGGAGCTGGCAAGAAGCCGGTGACCCCGGCAGGACAGCCTGAGAGAAACGCTGAGTCATGTCGGAAGATCGCCGGAGCTGGCGGGTGGGGAGGGGGAAGACAGAGGCCCTCGCGGCGTTGCGGGGGCCTGAGGGAGGCGGCCGCGGGAGTCGCAACCCCTCACCACCATCGCGCTTATAATTACAGCTGTGCTAGTCCATCTCTATGTGGGACGTGTCGAAGTGGTTGGTGTGCACTGAATGCTCTCTCATCCCAGAGACCCACGTGGCGAGTACGGCCGGTTTCCCAGGCCGGCCCCCTGGCCACACGGGCGCCATCACCCCTGGTGGAGGAGGCCTGCAGCCAGAGCTGAAGATAGGTGGGAGGGTTCTGCTCGGGGCACGGAAGGGAACCGAGGGTGTTTGCACACAACCACGACTGACTGATGAGGATCAGACTTCACTTTTCCCTTCCAATTAGGCTCTTTCAAGACATGTACCCATGGCCCTGGATGCCAGCCATGCCTGGGAGCAGGAAGCAGGAGGAAACCAACCTTGACCCAGAAAGCCCAGGCCCAAGTAGAGCGGGGAGTCAGGCCGGAGAGGAGAGCATGGGAGGCCACACAGGTCTTTGTAGATCACCCACGGGAATTTTATTTTAATAAATGAGTGCAGATGTGTGAGGGCCCAATTCACAGTCACGTCCACCCCGTGTATAGTCTTCATAAGTTCTAGAAGCCAAGGTGTTTAAGAACCTCGCTCTGAATAATGATGAGCAACTCAGTCTTTAGGTTCTTTGGTAAAAAGAGAGGGTGTTGTGTTGATATTTATACCTCAAGTTTCAAGGAATGGAGGAGCAGTCAGATCAGAACCAAAAGGAGTGTCTGACACACAACAAACACTGAAGATTTCTGTGCCCCAGTTTCCTTTCAGTCAAATAGGAATCCTGGTTTCTGCTCTGCTCGTGTCTACCTAGTGATATAAAAGATGGTGTTTAGAATTGATTATTCTTTGGTTTCATATATCCAAAAACTAGACACATCCAATCAGTATCTTCTTTACTTCTAATTATGTTATTTTCCTTATCGGAATGATTTTTTATAGCAGTTGTTTTATGGCCCATACTTTCTATCCAGAAGCTTCTTAGGCTTAGTCTTTGAATTCTCTAGAAACAGTTGTTTTATTGGCATCACAGGGTTCTTTTAAAACATTCATTTCATTCAAGTAACACTTTTCAACTGTCAATTTATAAGCCATAAATAATTAACCCTACAACATCTGAGAAGAAGGTATACTTTGCAAAACTCACTCTCTTAAATTAACTGAGGTACATTACAATTACAGTGCTTTAACTGTGACAAAAACACTTTAACAGCAGGCCTGGGAACAGAAGATAGTAAAGACGAAACAAAAATGTTTGTACAACAGAACCTTATTATAAAGCAGCTCTTATTACATAAATTTAGATATATTACCAGTCTATTTCTGTTTCTGTGACATAATATCCACGTACATACAGGAAAGCTGATGTAAATATAGGGAGTAGCCCAAAATGAGTGGGTGGGCTCTCTGGCCAAGCCATCATTACAAAGGGATTAAAGATCCTGCCCATGCAGGTAAGGTTCACATCTCTCTCCTATATGTTTACTTCTCTTATGGAAAGAGTTCCAGGTATTTTGAGTGGTAACAGTAAAAGGCCTAACTGGGGGACTGTCTTGTATATTCATGTGCCATTCAAGTTCCATGTAACTGTTGGCCAGCAGATGCAATTTTCCAGTCCTTTTAAATAGTTTGTAAAGTTAGGTTTTATTGGGGGGAAAAATGGAGGAAACAAGCACATAGAAAAAATCTTGCTTTAATTTTCCTTGGAAGAAACTATAGTTGTGCAATCAGTGCACACATTTGGTAATGTTAATAATGGGACTAGAAACCTGTAAGTTTCTGTTACATAGGTGAGAATACTAAACTTACAATCAAATATTTGATCAAATGCAATTAAATCAAATTCAAATATTTCTTGCCCCAGTAAGTTTAGTGCACAATGACCTCTAATCAAAATATGATTGTAGTACTCTAATATCATGAGATTTCAAGTACAGGCATACACCTCAGAGATATTGTGGGTTCAGTTCCATATCACTGGAATAAAGCAAGTATTGTAATAATACAAGCCATCATCTTTTTGCTGGTGGAGGGTCTTGCCTTCAATTAGTTAAAAAAAAAAAGAAAAAGAAAAAGGCAACCCTATAAAGTACAATAAAGCTAACTGTGATAAAAGATATGCGCGTACAGAAAATACCTAAATATGACAGGACAAAGGAAAGCAATTGTCGGTTTCAAAGGGTGGCACACTGTGGGAAGGTAAATATATGGGAAGAAACAAACTGGAGTTTGTGTCGCAGGTTCCTCTAGTCCTCAGAGATACATATTTTGGGGTTATATATCCTGGTTTCCTTCACCAGGCTCTATACCTGGCTCTAAGGAATGTCCGATAAACCAAGCTATTAGATACTAGTATTTGAACACTATTCTAGTGCTAGGTGAAATCAATATATGAGTCATTTCACTAGAATATTCTAAAGAGATGTACCCTTATTCTATTCTTTAAGCAATAATGTATGCAAAAGTTACATCCTCTAAGAGACTCTAGCTCTCTATAGAGTACAAATCCCTGACTCCTTTTTTTGCGGCAAGTAAATAAACTACATTGTGACAATTATATGACATGTTTGAAGAAAGCACCCCAAGCAGCAAGCCCCTTGAGTTCCACAGCACATCCATACCCTGTAATGCCCAATCCAGGAAGAAAAGTTACAGCAGTGGTGCCCTTTGACAGAGAGCCGTGGCGGAAGCTGCAGTGCAAGTGGAAAGGGGAGCAGAGCCTGGAGAGCATAGTGTAAGAGTCAGGGATCTAGACCAGTGGTTTTTACTCTTTATCCTGCAATAAAATCACCTTGATCTTTAAAAATCACTCTTGACTATGCCAAGAGTAGTTGGCTTAATTGGTGTGGGTGGTAGCTTTAGCACCAGGATTTGTTGCCCAAGGTCCCCAAATGATTCTAACGTGCAGCCCACGGTGAGAACCACTGGCCTAGATTGATGGTTTTCGAACTTTTGCTTGCTTCAGAATCTGTCAGAGGGCTTTTTAAACCAGGTCCCCACCCCTGAGTCTCTGATTCAGTAAGTCTAGGTGGAGCTCACCAATTTGCATTTCTAACAAGATCTCAGATGATGTTGATGATCAAGTGACCACATTTTGAGAACAACTGGTTTAGAGCAGGGATTTTCAACTGGAGTACTGCAAGAATTTTTAAAACATGCAATACCTGACTGTTTAGTCAGAGACATTGACCTCTTTTCCCTGAGATTGTCAAATTAAAAAAATGACAACAGCCAATACAATAGCCATCCAGTATAAATGAATCAAAATTATACCTATTTTTTTCTCAGATCAGCAAAAAAATATATTTTTGGTGTGCCCCAGAGTTTCAGTAATCAGTTTTTGTATGCCATGAGATGAAAAAGGTTGAAAATCGCTGGTCTAGAGCAACGATCATTCAGCAGAAATGTAATGTGACCTACATATGTAATTTAAAGTTTTCCAGGTACCCACACTTTTTAAAAAATAAAAAGAAGCAGGTGAAATTATTTTTTAAATATTTTTATTTGACCTTATAAATCCAAAATATGTTATCATACCAATGTGTTATCAATATAAAAATTACTAATGAGATGTTTTACTTTGTTTTTTCTAACTTTGTCTTTGAAATCTAGTATGTATTTACACTTACAGCACATCTCAATTTGAATACCAAATTTTTGATAGAAATACTTGTTCTGTACTTAAATTACATTTTATAAAACTTATAGTTAAAATGGTACCCAGTTGAGTACAATTAGGATGCATATACCCAAGTTGTTACGGAAATATTTAAAACTTTTCCAATAACTAAGTTGAACATTCATTTTACATTTAAATTAAAATCAAATGAAATTTAAAATTGAGTACTTCATTTGTGCTGGCCACATTTCAAGTGCTTGGCAGCTACATATGTCCAGCCAGTGATTATCAAATTATAGAGCATAACTCCAATCTAAGGCATTTGGGTCCTTAATGTTTTAGGTGATTGAAGATCAAGTATAC
Source organism: Glossophaga mutica (assembly GCA_039655065.1). Classification (NCBI taxonomy): domain Eukaryota; kingdom Metazoa; phylum Chordata; class Mammalia; order Chiroptera; family Phyllostomidae; genus Glossophaga; species Glossophaga mutica. The sequence goes on from CM077306.1 coordinate 149,971,246, forward strand.
ATACTTATATTTTTGTGATACTCACATAGAAGCTGTTATTCTGCTTCAAGTTATTCTACCTTATTAACCTTTCAACTACATAGCTAGTTAGAACTTGAAATGCTATGCAGCATATTGATTTCCTTTACAATGCATTAATTATTTTCCTTCTCAGTCAACCTAGTTGCTCCTCAAACTATTTTATTAAAAGTTCACAAAGTTCTAGTTGATAACATGGCATCTAGAATAAAACTCTAAAATAGTAAGGCTGCATTTAAAACAAACCTCTTGAAACCATTCTTTAAACCATTTGAAATTCAAATATCAAAATAATTATTGTTCTTCAAAAGAGTTAGGCTGTTTGAGAAATTTGCACATGCTCCCAACATTGCTGCCACTGTTTGAAATGTTTATTTCCAGTTCTTCTTTTGGAATTATTATTTATTCATTCTGAGGAAGCACCATAGCAAAATTGTCTAAGAATATACCTTAATTTAACTTCCACAAGTACCAGGGATTAGGACTTTATCACCTGTTGGGGAGGCACAATTCAATACAAACATGAAGTGTGGGACCAGACTGAGAATATTTGAATCTTGTGCTACCACATTCTAGCTCTGTTACTTTGGAAAACTTAATTGCTCTGGGCTTCAGTTTCCCCATCTGAAAAGTGAGGATAATTATAGTACCTGCCTTTCAGAGCAGTCATGGGCATTCAACAAGATAGTATTTTTATATGTATTTATTTAATACAAATTTATTGATCACCTACTTCATGCCAGGCTCCAACCTAGGTGCTAGAAGAACAGTAGTGAAAAATACAAAGTCTCAGGCCTCTGGAAATTACATTCTTCTGAGACAATAAACAAGCTATACTACATATCATATCATACTATACAATGAGGGTGAGTGGAGTTTGCTACCCCAAAATATTCTTAAGGATATTATTTTAAGCTGTTTATTTTAAGAAACAAAAGGCTCAGAAAAACCTCTGACCTTTGCCCTAACTGCCTAAAAGGAATGTAGATGGAGGAACTGCTCCAGAAAGGGAAATATCAACAAAGGTAACCGTATTTTAATAAGAGCTATTGTGTGATAGGGCAGAACTTGACAAGGCCTGTCTAATTAAAGTCCTCTCTGCTTCATTGTTAAAGATGGCTCAGCAAGCACTTATTTACCAAACTTTTGCTTTTCTATTGCCTTCCTGCCCTTTGAAGTCTCAAATCACAACTCCCTTCTCCTTAGCTCAAGATGGCACAATAAGCCTCAACTACCCAACGCATCCTTGGGCCCCATATTCTTACAGAACCCTTGCATGTGCATTTGTAATAAAGTTGGTCATTTTCTCCTGTTTATCTGCCTCATGTTAATTTGATTATTAGTCTAGCCAGAAGAACTTAGAAAGGTGAGAGGAAAATAATGTTTTCTCCCCCCATACAATAAAAGTATTTAGAAGAGTGCCTGTTACCTAGTAAGCACTCTAAAATGTTATCCTTTTCCTTCAAGACCTAGTCCGACGTTATCTTGTGAAAACTATCCCTTATGCCTTCACCTACTTACTTATCCCTTAATTTATTCAAAATATTTATTGAACACCTACGTATATGCTAAGCTTCAGGCTTAGGTACTAGTATACAGACACAGGCTAATGAAGAGAAACAGCCAATACACAAGGAAAGCGTAATACTTCGTATTACAAAATACAAAGTGTGAGAGAAATTATCGGGCACTTCAGCAATTTAAAATATTTAAAAATGTTTTTAATTTTTCATAATAGCTGGGATGTTCTATATTTAACTGTTCAAAAATATCTCTTAATGATAGAAGTGTTTTTTTTCCTAGTGTAACTGCAGATAGCTTCACTTACATGTTTACAGCAGATCTGACCTCAGTGGGAATATTCCCAAAAATACTTCATCAACTTTGAAGCAGAAAGCACTCGTTTAGACAAGTAATAGCTAACGTACTTGTCAAAGAGGCATTAAAAGTGGTAGTTCAGAATATAGACTCTGGAAGCAGGTTTTCTGGGCTCCTGTTCTACCTAACCACCTCCAACTCGAGTGAGGAGATTGCTAAATTAGACTAGTTTCGTAGGCTGTTAACAAGGAGCAGTGAAAGAATTACGTATGAGAAACCAAATGCAACTGGAACTGTTGGAACCATTTAGTGATTTAGCAGGAGTAAGAATACCATATTAAAAGTAGCAGTGGATACTGAAAGGATAAATTTTTTAAGTTGAAAAAAACTATGCTCCAAAACTCTTGCTAATTTGTTTCATTTTATAGTTCTAAATATTTAAAGTTTGTATGAAGTATCTGTACTACTTTTACATTCAGGAAAAAAAGCTAAAATTTAGAATATCCCCAGAGGGGGCTGTATATAATTAAGGTAATACACTGTAAAATTTCAGGAATCTCATTTTTTTTTTTTCATTTTGTTCCAAAGGTAATTTGAGATGACAATTTGGCATTATACCTCATTACCTTCCTCCAGTTTGGCTAGCTTAAAATCTCTGACTGCTTGCCAGTAGTTACTGAAGCCAACCACATAATGCAACTCTGAGACAGGGAGGATAAGTTTCATAATACCTTAGTCTGCCAAACACCTGTGCAGATCCACCCTACTCTCCTTACCTTGAAAAAGCTGCACTAAAAGCAAACAAAAAAACCCACTAAAGATAAAAATTAAACTTAAAAAACTTTGTAGAAATTTAATCTTTTTCATAATAATTTATATTGAATTTACCATTTAACCATGACTCACCTAAACAATAGATTTTCATGATTTAGTTAATAAATAATTGATTTACAAATATAACATGATGTTAGTAGTAATTCTATGAATGGTAATATTGTGTGACTTTTTACTTCTCAGTCTCTGATATGTATTTTGAAAAAAATGGATGTTACAGTTAGAGAAAACACAACAGTAAGTATGATTTATTTTCTTTTGTTTTTAAAAGTTTTTGAATTCATTTAGAGAGAAAGAGGAAGGGAGGGAGAGAGAAACATTGACCTATTGTTCTGCCTATTTATGTATTCACTGGTTAACTCTCATATGTGCTTTGACGGGATAAATTATAAAAAACGGTGAATCAAAACATCACAGACACAAAAGAGCCTTATTAAATTGCTTTATTTAATTTGAATTTTAAGAGACAGAATATTCTTTGTTTTTGCAGATCAACTCAAAATACATCGAGCTTGTTAACTGGGAGCCCGTGGCTATCTGGTTAGCAGCCAGTGACATGCCAAGAAAATAACGAAGCCAGCATTAGGCACCAACTGTCAACTTGTAAAGTCACTAGAAAGTTGGCATTTCAAATGGAGTTCTAAACTAAAGTTTCTAATGCAGTGGCAGAGCTCCAGATACCATGGTGTACGGAGAGAGAGAATATGTGTATGAAAGGTTGTACTCAGGAGAGTTATACAAGAGATTCATTCATGACAGATGAAGAGGCTTGACAGAAAGCACAAAGGCACAGTGGAAACTTGAAGTACTAAAATAAATTTTGACATGGTAGAAACAGCAAGACCGAGCTGTTTTCTTGAAGTCATGGTCCAATTTTTGAAGGAAAATTGAGGAACCTTTGGGCAGGAGAAAATAATTGTATAGATTTGGTAGGAAAGTTATCAAGTCACTTTGGGGTTTTGAAAAATATCAGGCTTTTGGGTACTTGGTTTTCATGCAAATCCATTTAATCACTGAAGGTTTCCAAATCAGAGTAGAATTTATATTGATGCAGGAAACTTATATGTAATTGTTTATATTCATATTTGAAAATAGTTGTTCTTTGCTAGAACCATAGGCAAAAAAACATCTGGAGGAAATAGTCAATCATTTATGCTCCACCTCTCCCACCCTCATCTCCCCACCCCCACAGACCGTTGTTCCATCTGTGACTATCAGACCTTAAAAAGTGGATTTCTCGCCCTGGCTGGTGTAGCTCAGTGGATTGAGTGCGGGCCTGCGAACCAAAGGATCAAGGTTCGATTCCCAGTCAGGGCTCCCAGCAGGGGACACACAAGAGGCAACCATACATTGATATTTCTCTCCCTCTCTCTCTTTCCTACCCTTCTCCTCTAAAGATAAATAAATAAATAGAAAAATAAATAAAATATTTAAAAAAAAAAAAAAAGTGGATTCTCAGAGCACTTGCCTCTCCTTACATTGTGCAGCCTGCCCTGCCATTAAATTGAGCTTTAAAGAGACCTGAGATCATCGTGCCTGCAGTATGGCCTCAGTGTGTTGGAGAAGAGGGCCAGGCAGAAATCAGGTTGTATCACGTGAGCCAGAACTGCACAGAGACCGTGGTAATCCTCCACACTTTTCAGCCCTTACCTCTCCTTCATACTTTACTAAGCCACTCTTGATGCAATGGAAAAAAACAAGGAACAAGAAGTGAAAAAGCCCTGGTAAGCAGAAAAGGGAGGAAACCTCCAGGGCACAGGCAAAATTAGAGCAAAACTATAAAATCACTCTGTTAAGACTTATCAAAATGGACTCGAGCTCTTGGAATTAAGTTCAGAAACAGCTCTTGGTTTTTCAGAGAATCAAAGCTTGAAAGTTTTACAGGTCAAGTCCCAGATATCCTGATTCACACTTTGACTTATTTGTCCTGTCTACACGGGAACTGATACGTAATTTTAGAAATTATATTACTTAATACAAATATTAAATTGCCTGTACTTTGTTTTGCTTGCAATTCTCCTAAAACCATTTGTCGGAGAGAGACTAAGTCTAGCTCATGAGGTTAAAATAATTTTTTATCATAAACCTTCCTCCAATCTGTATACTTTCTTCATAAGTAGATCTGTGTATAGAAAAAGTAAAAGGGTATAATAATAAAGTAATATAAATTTAAAACCTTACTGTAGTTTCTGAACAATTAAAGAGCGATAGAGAGAAGACAAACAGTTTAATTCTTGTACTGAAAGATCCCACTTTTCATATGGCCTCCTCCCAGCTCCTATACCTCAAGGAAGATAATGTATTACAATTTTTCCAGACTTAGCCACTTAAAACCTTTATTAAACACAGGAAAGTTATTTCTTTCCTCAGTGATAGTCTACTTGTGCTTAAGTTCCTTTTGTTTCCATTTCTACTTATGACAATCTTCATAATCTATAATATTCTCACAGGAGGAAGAGCATTTAATAAACCCAGCCTAAAATTAAAATCTTCCCCTGGCTGGTGTGGCTCAGTGGATTGAGCACCAGTCTTCGAACCAAAGGGTCGCAGGTTTGATTCCCAGTCAGGGCACATGCCTAGGGTGCCCAAGAGGCAACCACACATTGATGTTTCTCTCCCTCTCTTCCTCCCTCCCTTCCCCTCTGTCTAAAAATAAATAAATAAAATCTTTAAAAAATAAAATTGAAATTTTCCTAGAGAGATTTATTTTAGAAATTTATATGTAAATATTCTACCACATGCCAGTTTTTCAAAACCAATAATAATTGCAACAGATATAACTATAAATTTATTTTATAAACATAATAGTTTTTCTTTTCAGTTATCTCTTTATTTCTACATAGTCATAATAAAATTATTCAATCTAACAGTTTTAACAAGACATTAATAATATTTCTCTCCAACTCCTTATAATGAAACAGAAGTGGAATGCTATAAAGAAAAACTTGGTGGGGGAGGGAGAAGATGGTTAGAGAACTAAGAAACTAGACATTTTTTTAAATGAGTCACCTGAAGTCTCGGTAAGGAAGGTTTTGCTGGATATATGCTACTCCTAGTATGAAATGCTACAGATTTACTGACATCTACCTTAAAGGCCATTTTAATAACATAAAATTATAACATCAGTGTCCCTGGCTGTAGATAAGTTAGTTCTTAATGTATTAGTTATCTACTAATATGTAAGAAATTGCCACAAAACTTAGTGGCCTACAATTATCTCACAGTTTTTGTGGTTCAGGAATCCAGAGGCGGCTTAGCTGGGCACCTTAACTCAGAGGTGCACTCAGAGGTGCTCACAAGGCAAGTACTTCAAATGTTCACTGTGCCTTTGTGCTTCCTCTCAGGTCTCTTTCTCTGTCATCAGCGAATCTCTTGTGTAACTCTCCTGAGTACAACACTCCATACACATATTCTTTCTCTCCCTTAAGCCAGAGGGTCTGGAGCTCTGCCACTACATTAGAGTCAAGCTCATGGCCAGAGCTGTTTTCATTTCAAGGCTCCACCAGTGGAGAATTAGATTTCAAGTTCATTGACATGGATGTCCCAGGGCTCACTTCCTGATTGACCTTGCCTGCCACGTTGGGCCCTCCGGAGAGCGGAGTACCCTGGACAACTTGCATCATCACAACAAGCAAGCAAAAAAGAGCCAGAGAAAGAGAGCAAGGGTGAGACAAATGGGAGTTGGTCTTTTGTAACCTAATCTCAAAAGTGACACTTATCATTTTTGCCATATTCTATTCTTTTGAAGCAAGTTGTTAGATTTAATCCACATTCGAAAGACATTGCAGGGATCTTTGAGAGCGATTATACAGACTGCCTACCACACCTGACATAGGAAATTCTTTTTAACTCCAGACTTTTTTCAGATAGCCACATTTCTGAATGATCATGTTCAAAAGTTAGGGACTTTAGAAGTAGGTAAAGGGGGTGAAATGCAAGGTGATAGAAAGTGACTAGATTTCCAGCAGGGAGCATACAATAGAGCATACATGTGTTGTATTATAAAGTTGTACATCTGAAATTTATATGTTATGAACCAACGATATCCCAATAAATTTAATGATAATAAAGTTATTGGGTTTAATTCTAATAAAATGTGTTCTATTTTGTACTCTGAATATTGAGAAAAAATTTTTCAGGAAGTAATTTAAAAATAATTTCCTAATTTTAATTTATTAATGATATATATTGATATATCTAAAACATGTTTTTGGCTAAACAAAGTTGAGAATCAGAGGAAAAATCAAATAAAATATTTTTTCAAAATATATTTCAGTATTGAGCTATGATCTGTACAATATAGCTTCCTTGACACATCTATCATTTAATAGCTGTCATTTTAGAAATAAAATAAAGGGCAGTTATAGGTGGACATTAGAATTCTTTCCAGAAAAATAAGCAAACCCACAAAAATGTCTAGTCAATTCTTTGATTTTTTTTCCCTTCGCTCGGTCAGGGGTGCAACTAGATATTTTTGTATACTTTTTGGTGCCAAAATTTGAGGTGTATGTGCAGTTCTCTGTAGAGGGAGTTGGTAGCATCCATTAGATTCTCAAAAGACCAAGAACCATTGCTCTAGACAACAAAAACTTAGGCAATGAATTCTCATACAGTCTCATAAAATTTGCTTCATAAAATAACAACCAAAAGATAAAAGCAAAGCAAAATTTACTGAATATTCTATTTTTATTTAATATATTTCATTGATTTTGCTATTACAGTTGTTCCAGCTTTTCCCCCTCTGACCCCTCCACCCAGTACCCTCATTCGCTCCAGCAGTTCCCTCCTTTTGGTTCATGTCTATGGATAATGCATATAAGTTCTTTCACTATTCAATTTCTTATATAGTTCTTAAAATCCCCCTATTTTGTACTTACCAATTTGTACTTCTTAATTCCTGCACCTTTTCCTCCATTCTCCCTCCCAGCTCATAACCCTCCAAATGATCTCCATACCTATGATTCTGTCCCTGTTCTGCTTGTTTGCTTAGTTTGTTATTTAGATTCAGTGGTAGATAGTTGTGCATTTGTTGCCATTTTAATGTTCATAGTTTAATGTTCATAATGTTTAATCTTCTTTTTCTTAAATAAGTCCCTTTAACATTTCATATAATAATGGCTTGGTCATGATGAACTCCTTTAGCTTTATCTTGTCTGGGAAGCACTTTATCTGCCCTTTCATTCTAAATTATAACTTTGCTGGATAGAGTAATCTAGGTTGTAGGACATTGCTTTTCATCACCTTGAATACTTGTTGCCAGTCCCTTCTAGCCTGCAAAGTATCTTTTTTAGAAATCAGCTGACAGCCTTATGGGAAATCTCCCTTTGTATGTAACTGCTTTTTTCTTGCTACTTTTAAAATTAACTCTTTATTTTTAACCTTTGGCATTTTAATTATGATGTGTATTGGTGTGGTCCTTTTTGGATTCAACTTGTTTAGTATTGTTTGTCCTTTCTGAACTTGTATGTCTATCTTCTCCACCAAATTAGGGAAGATTTCTTTTATTATTTTTTCAACTAAGTCTTCAGTTTCTTGCTCTTCCTCTTCTCCTTATGGCATCACAATGATTCAGATGTTGGTGCATTTGGAGATGTCCCAGAGGTTCCTTATTCTATTCTCATTTTTGTTAATTCTTTTTTCTTCTTACTGTTCTGATTGAATGCATTTTTTCTTCCTTATGTTCCAAATTGTTTTTGTTTTTTTTCCCTAAAAAGTGTACTTTTTTTTTTTAAGATTTTATTTATTTATTTTTAGAGAGGGGAAGGGAGGGAGAAAGAGAGAAACATCAATGTGTGGTTGCCTCTTGCATGGCCCCCACTGGGGACCTGGCCCACAACCCAGGCATGTGCCCTGACTGGGAATCGAACTTGCGACACTTTGGTTCACAGCCCGCGCTCAATCCACTGAGCTACGCCAGCCAGGGCTATGTTCCAAATTGTTGATTCAAATCTTGGCTTCATCTCCTCCACTGTTGGTTCCCTATAGATGTTTTTTTATTTCACTAAATGCAACCTTCATTTCTGCCTGGGTCTTTTTTATGCTGTGGCAGGACTCAGTGAGTTGTTTGAGCATCCCAGTAACCAGTGTTTTGAACTCTGTGTCTGATAGGTTGCTTATCTCCATTTAATTTAGTTCTTTTCCTATGTTTTTTTTGTTTTTTTCTGTTCTTTCATTTGGGCCATATTTCTTTGTTTCCTCCATTTGGCAGACTCCCTGTCTTTGTTTCTGTGTAGTAGATAGAGCCACTTTGACTCTTCTTAGTAGTGTGGCCTATTGTAGAAAAGGTACCTGTCTGGATGCATGTGGCTTCTTTAAATCTGTGGTCATCAGGCATCCATACAGGTCAATTTTCTGACGAATCTGGGTGATGTTTGTTTTGTAGTTTAGCTGTAATTTTTGCTATAGTTGTGTGTGGAGGCAAAGTGTGTTTAACTACACCTCCATCTTGGCCAGAAGTCTCTTAATCTGCCCACAGCCAACTGGGTGTCTGGGCAGTGGCCCCTCATACATGCCATGCCACAAAAAAAGCTCCTGAGTTTTCTTTTAAAATGTCTATTTCATCAGTTTAACTAGTGTTGGACTACACACTCTTTCAGCAAATATTTATTCAGTATACTAAATGCCAGCCACACTTATAAGCAATAAAAGTCCCATCCTTAAGGAGCTCACATTCATGGGGGTCATGGGGTAACAGACAATAAACACAGTATGTATACAAATATTGGGTGTGCTAAGTGTTGTAAAGAAAAGAAGCAGGATATACCTGAATTCTTCAAAGGGTTGATGGGAATATACACACTTTAATTCAGTCCTTTTGGTCTTGCATAAAGGCTCTAAATGTCAACTAAATACACTCATTTCAGTCCAGCAAATATTTATCAAGTACTTACTATGGGCTAGATGCTGGGACAGCAGAGATGAACTTGCTTCTCTGAGAAGTGTATTGTCTGGTCTCAGAAGGTACCTCTAGGAATCTCTTTGGCTGGGTCAAAGTTTTCCCCTGTGTGACCATAGAGTAACCTGAGCATAGATTTATTGTGCTTACCTTCAAGTGGCATCTAAATGTATCTCTTTACTACTTGATTGTAAGCTCTTCAAGAGCAAGACCTACGCTTTATTAATCTTGATTCTCTAGTGCTTGGGGATTAGAAGTTGTTCATCTGCACTTTAACAGTTAGGCTACTAACTATGGAGGGATTCTACCTGCTCAGGAATTTCTCCAACTTCCTTCCATCTTAAGTGGTAAGATTCAGAATGACCTTTTTCTCTCTTAGGTTTGGCATGATGTAAAAAAAAAAAAAATGTTTTTATCAAGACCATCATCTGCATTCTTTCCAAGGAAAACTGGTTAGAAACACATTGCCATGTTTTATCAAGCAAAAAATCATTCTTCTCCTCAGGCCCTTCCCTCTTTCCAGCCCTGGGCCTTTGTAACAGCTCCACACATCATGTGCCACCTCCGCTCTTGCCCTGAGATGAGAAGTGACCTCAGAGAAATGAGGAAAGGTGAGTATGCTGTTCAGGTGATGGTCCCTGCTTTTGCTTGATTTACTGGAAAATTTCAAAAAAAGAGAGACACTATTAAGTTTTTAGTTTAATTTTACTGAAAAAAATCATTCAAAGGTCAGGTTTCTGAGGAAATAAAGGGGTAGATAAAAATTAAAATTGAACTGAATTTCTCAGAGTCCATGTGTTCTATGTGTATATTGTATCAAAAACAATTATATCATGTAACCATTTCTCTGAACCAGGCTTAATTCTCTGCCCACATCCTGCAAACTATGTTTTTTTTATTCTAAATTTTCCTCAAAGGCAAATGCTTTCCCACACTCAGAAATGCATTCTTGGTCCTCTGAGTATTCACTTTATGCCAAATTTCAAAGTTTTAACTCTAAACTCTGTTTAGTTTTTTAAACATTAATTATAGCAGAAAAGAATATTATTTTTTATGCTTGACTGAATCAAATACTTAATTATTGTTTCTATGAATTCTTGACAAACTGCTTTTTAAACTAAGAAGTAAAAGGAGGAATTTCACTAAACAATCTCCTTTTTAAAAAAGAATATAACAAATTTGAGGATATGGAATCAAAAGCGTGCATTCTTCTGGATCATTATGTTGTCCCCATACTATATTAATACAACCATTAGTATGTCACTGTTGCCAAGGAAGGGCTGGGTTTAAATTAACAGCCCTAATAATAAAAAAACAACCTCGTATCACCTGGGAGGGAATTCTCTGATAGAGATAGGGTTCCACCATTGTCTTTATTCTTTAACACTCATCAACTTTTTATATGAAAATGTAAAGGCATATAATTTTAAAAAGTTATGTGATATGTATTTTGCAACTTTTTTCCAATTATTAAAATAGTGCATGCTTAATATAAACAATTTAGAAAACACAAGTTAATATCAACCCTAGTAGTGTGGCTGTTCTTTCTTATAGGAAAATTACATCCCTTGAATAATTTAGCATGGCTCTGAAATAGTTTCGTATTTGCAGATTGCCCATTTCACAGACCTGTCAACGTATTGACTAAATGTATGAATGACATGAAAATTAAAGAATAGTTAATATAGTAGAGAAGAGACTTAAAATTCAAAAACTCTCCACTGGCTGGAAAAATTAGGTTGAAATTACCAAGATGAACTGTAGCAAAAGTAAGGGCAAAGCTCTGGTACATAAAAATTGCTCATGCATAGGAAGGAAGCAATGTGTCCAAATGGGAGTTCTTGTGGAAAAGAGCAAGTATTACTAGTTGGTGACGACTTAGTATTGAGCTAGAGTCATTACCAAAAAGAAAAAAAAATGATCATGTAAGTTTATGTAACATCAGTGAAGTACAGAAGTCAGACGAAGGGAAGAGAGTCTCTCAGTTTATTCCACACAGTTCGGGCTACATCAGGAGTATTGTTTTCATTTAAGGGCACATTTAAAGACAATATTGATAAGACTGGTGTCTTACCAGTTGAAATGATTTGTTTAAATCATGTTATATAAAAAATAGTTGGGGCAACCACATCGAAATTACTACTAAAATACAGAACAACCGTCACTCAGAACCATCAGAAATCTAGTTGAATGGAAGTCTGATGACTACAGAATTAAAGAAACTACATCCATCCACACTGGTAGTAGGGGAGGAGATGTGGAATGGGCTGGTCCCAATCCACATGGGGTAGATAAAATTTCAGAAGGAAAATCTTAGGAGCAAGGAGTCCCAGCCCCAAACCAGGCCCTCCAGCCCAAGGTTCTAGCACCAGGAAGATAAGTCCCCACAACTTCTGACTATAAAAACCAGTGGGGATTGAGTTGGTGGAAGAAACTTTTGGTGTCCCAAGCAGTTCCCCTTAAAGAACCCACACAGACTCACTCCCTCTGAGCTCCAGCACTGGGGAAGCACCTTAAAAGTCACCAGTGACAGACAAGGAGGAACTGACATGTCTGGCATCAAGGTGGGTGCTGGGGGACAGCTTTCTCCCAGACAGAAAGGTGGGCAGAGGGCATTGTTCCTCTCCTGAGCCCTCCCCCAACAGAGCCACAGAGCAGGCGGATGCCATACCTGAGACTCCATCAACTTGGCCAACACTGTTTGTCACACTCTGGAGTCCTGAAATTCCATCCCACTCAACTTATGGACCCACCCAAACTCTTAACCATGACATTTCCATATGGAATGGCTGGTCTTGGCTCATGTTTCACAATGTCCTAAATCCTCTCAAACAAGCCACAGCTGGCTTCAGTGAGCCCCAGAGCCAGCACTAGCAGCAGCCACCCTAGATTCACAGCTTGGCTTAACCTAGGAATCTCCAAGCCTAGCACAACTAGCAGCCATCTCAGATTGCTTTGTAGCTATTGCTGGATGGCTTTGGGTAAAATACAAGTGGGGCCTGACCTTGGCTTGCATCACCTGGGAAACCCCAGGGCCTGTGCACCCAGTGGACAGCTACAGACCACAGTGGAGCACCACCACACTGCCCCTGCACACCTGATCCTCCATGGAGGGTGGAGGTTGGTGGTCAGTGGTCACAACAAGTCCTTGCAGCTAACTGGTCTGTATAAATCCCTCCCAATGCCCTGCCATCAGCAATCAAGGCCCTACTACAAGAAGAGGGTATACTCAGCTCATACAAGGGGCACACCTCAAGTACTCAGCTTGGGTCATAGGAGAGGCTGTGCCACTGTACCCTACAGGACACCTACTACATTAGGCCACACTACCAAGATATGGAGTAATATCAGCTCCACCTAACGTACAGAAATGAACACAGGGAGGCTGCCGAAACAAGGAGATAAAGAAACATAGCCCAAATGAAAGGACAGAACAATACTCCAGAAAAAGAATTAAACAAAATGGAGATAAGCAATCTATCAGATGGAGAGTTGAACACACTAGTTATAAGGATGCTCAAGGAATTTAATGAGGACCTCAACAGCATAAAAAAGATCCAGTCAGAAATGAAGGATGCACTAATTAAAATAAAGAACAATTGACAGGGAAACAACAGTAGAGTGGATGAAGCTGAAAGTCAAATCAACAATTTGGAACATAAGGAAGAAAAAAAAAACAATAATCAGAACAACAAGAAGAAAAAGTATCCCAAAAATGAGGATAGTGGAAGCAGCCTCTGGAACAACTTCAAGAGATCCAACATTCACATCATAGGGCTGCCAGAAAAAGAAGAAGCAGAGCAAGAAATTAGAAATCATTTGAAAAAAATAATGAAAGAAAAGTTCCCAAATTTGGTGAAGGAAATAAACATACAAGTCTAGGAAGCACAGAGAGTCCCAAACAAGAGGATGCAAAGAGGCCCACTCCAAGACACATCATAATTAAAATGCCAAAGGTTAAACATAAAGAGAGAATCTTAAAAGCAGCAAGAGAAAAGAAGTTAGTTACCTACAGGGGAGTTCCCACAAGACTGTCAGCTGATTTCTCAAAGGATATTTTGCAGGCTAGAAGGGATTGGCAAGAAATATTCAAAGTTATGAAAAGCAGGGACCTACAGTCAAGACTGCTCTACCCAGCAAAGCTTGCAAAGGGAAGGTAGAGCTTCCCAGACAAGAAAAATCTAAAGGAGTTCATGATCACCAAACCATTATTATACGAAATGTTAAAGTGACATTTAAGAAAAAGAATATCAAAACTATGAACAATAAAATGACAATAAACGCATATCTATCAATAATTGAATCAAACAAACTAAGAAAACAAGAAGAACAGAGACAGAATCATGGATACAGAGCATTTTGATGGTTGCGGGTGAGGAGATTAAGAAGTACAGATAGGTAGTTAAAGAATGGGCATGGAGATGTAAAGTACAGTATGGGAAACAGAGTAGCCAAAGAACTTATATGCATGACCCATGGACATGAACAACGGTGTGGGGATTTCCTTGGAGAGTGGGGAGTGCTGGGGGGAGGGGGTAGAGGGGAGAAATTGGGACAACTTTAATAGCATAATCAATAAATTATATTAAAAATAAAAATAATGAAAATAGTTAGAGGGACTAATGATATTTAGTTTAAGGAAGAAAAATATAAAGGAAGATATTTTTGCTGCCTACTACAATTTAAAATAATTTTTTCTGGGCTACTCTAGAGAGCATGCTGATAGGCTTATGAAGCGGGCAACCAGCAAATACAAAACTACTTCAGAGCCAAGCTAAGTTTTCCAAGAAATGTAATTTGTCCATAAAAAAGAAAAAGCCACACTACTGTGGATGATACCCACTTGAATTTCTTTAATTATCTGTATTAAGCATAGACTATGTTTACAATTAGGAAATTAGAATTGTCATCCAGATTTCAGCTTAAGTGACATGTCCACAGAGACATCTTGCCTGAAGTAGCCTCCTAATAATTAATATCCTATTTTAATTTTCTATATAACACATATCCTTATCTATTTACTTATTGTTTTCTATTTATTTATTTATTTATTTATTGTTGATACTCTGTTTCTTAGCACTAGAACATAATTTCCCTGAGAATAAGGTCTCTTCTGCCTTGTTCAATGTTATATACAGTATCTTAAAGTGTTACCATAAAAATTTATTAAAGGAATTAACTATAGAGAGTCACATTTCAGCTTAACAAAAGAAAGATTTTTTCCTTGTCAAAACAGATGGGTTTATTGAATGAATTAACTTAGATACAGAAAGGTAGATCTGGGATTAACAGAAGAGAGTATTTTCTTTTGATGGGGACAGAGAGGGGGGCTATCAATCATTGAACATATTTTACATTCACTAGTTTTGTCTTCATAATTTGTCATGAACTGGTTTTTTGAGTGCTTACATACCAGAAATAGTCAAGGCAGCCACAGTTTAGACAAGGTAAATAACTGCCTGCCCTGCCTCATGTTGCTAGAACTGGGATTGTAATCAGCCTGTTTTTAAACCAGTGGGTCTTGTAGTATGCCACAAATGGAACAAGGTTTTTATGAAAATTAACCCCCCTCACTAGAGTACTTATGCTAAGGTTAGGTTATCATCCACTGAGGTGCTAAATTATGTTAAATAATGAATTCTTGAATTGAGTGCGATATTGGACTAGATCCAGGTCTAAGATTGGGTGATTTCATGATAGAAGCAGCCCATTCACGATAGGAACTGATTCTATAACAGGATTTCTTTATTTGAGAAATAACAAAGAAGAAAGGAAACCTTTTCTAAAAGTGTTGCATGGAACCTGAGAATGTGAACTTACACAATTGCTGAGACATTATCCTTTAATCCTGGCTGGATGGTGTGGATGGTGCACACAGAAATGTACTTTTGTTTTGAAAGCTGTAGTCTGCAATAGCTCCTACAGTCCACAAGCAAAAAATAAAACCCAAAACTTTGAAACTATAATATGGAAATTTTCAGTGAAGTAAGCAAATTGTACTGTAATCAGGATACTAATTGGGTGAGTGTCTAAGCATAGCTTATATAATGAACTCTGAAAAGGAGCCAAACAATGAAAAAAGAAACAGATACTGGCAATGTCCCAGGAGTCACACTTGGAAATGATTAGTCTACTTATGACAGTATTAGCATTTATAGGATTAAATCCTATACAAATCCTATACTGCTACAAATCACTTCAAAATGAAAATGTTATTTTGAAGCTGCCTATCACTTTGCATCTTGAATATATGTAGAATTATATCTGTGTATTTTTTAAAATTAAACACTAAAGATTTTTAAGGGATCAATGTAAACCAGATATGGTGAGCAATTCATTAACCAGAAATGTTCATGTCAGGTATTTTAAAGTAGTTATATTTGAATTTGTGAACAAAAGATATTATGCAAAGAGATTATGACATAGAGGTAAAACAATAAACCCTGTCTTCTAAAAGATTGTGAGGGACTAACTTGGCAAGAGATTTTTTCCTGAAACCTTAAGCACTTCCGAACTTCCTGATTTTTACTAATTCCTTTGGGTTTAGCTTTTTAATGCTTATAAATAAGATTTCCCTGTAGAATATACTTAAAAGTCTATGCTGAGTTCAGTAGCTATTCACATGAAATTAATGTTTATTGGTTGATATAAAATTAGTAGTGAAAGCAAGTTATAATGCATTTTTAGAATATAAAATATTTGAATGTTTAGTCAAATATCACAATGTAAATGTGACTTGTATTGAAAGGAATCATGAAATAGTTGAAAGTGAAAAAGTCAAGCGAATGCAAGACAAGGCAGAGGGGAACTAAAAATGCATTTACAAAACTGGATGAAAAGAGTCTTTTTCATATGTGCACCTGGCACATAGAATTTGCCTGCATGTTAGTTTGCTTTCTTTCTGTTTATTATATTTCAACTTCTGGAAGAGGAAACATAGTTATATAGTGGTGTCTCATATACACTATAGACATGTCCCTTAAAAGTGGGTGTTGAAATTTTGTGAACTAAATATCTGAAATGTCTGAAATGGATTCTTGGAACTGGCTTTAGAAGTATGTAGCAACTTATAACCTTATCATTTCTGCATTGTGTAAACCTGAACTATTTTACGTAAATTTTCCTTAAACAAATACACTTTTTTAACTATTGAGTAATGAGTCATATCTGCTTAGCATAAGATTCAAAATAAAAAGGTAGTATATAATACCACCCTAATCAGGCCAATTATGAAATAAACTGCTAAAATTAATTTATTCTTATGTGTCAGTGTGGGGGGGTGGTCTGAAGGCAGATATCTCATTATACTGTTTTTGGTTGAATATAACACTGAAAACTCTAGAATCAGAAAGAGTTAAGTATAGTTCATTCAAAAGAATTATTCTCTCATATAAACACCTTAGTCAAAGTTATTAAAATTGTACCATCTCCTGGAGTTACTTATCACTGGACAATCTGCAAGAGAAAATTGAGATGGAGTTATTGAAAACAAGTGAAAATTCATGCCAGTGATCCTCACTGGAGAGAAAACCGAGTCCCACGCAGGAGAGGGCCTAGCGTCTGGGAGAAAGTGGCTGTGTGCCCATAGCTTAACAATGTGGGATTCCTCAAGGCTGGGGCTGCAGCAGCTTCGCTTCAGACTAAGGCTAACTGCAGTGTGCCAAGATCTCGTATTGTGCTGAAACACATTTGCCAAAAGTACTTTCTTTCCCCTGATAATGTACTTGTATGCTCCTTTCCCTTCCTCTTCTGAGCATCTCACATTCTTAAATATGTAAGTTTTCATTGTTCATGCATATGCATTCCAGTTCACTCTCCTTGACCACCAGGTTACATCAGTGTTGCACAAACCATTGTTTTTATGTTAACAATGGCTTTTTCCAGATAGACCTCACACACACACATATGTATACACATGCATGTATATACACATATATATGTGCCAGCATGCATATATGTGTATAATATGTATACACAAGGCCAGCATCATATATGCATATGTATATGTGTGCCTACACATATATGTATACACATGTGTGCGCACATACACACCCATATACCTATATGTGCACGTGTGTGTGTATACAGGCTGTCTGGAAAAAGTCCAGCCATTGTTAATATAATGAGAATGGTTTACGCAATATTGATGTAACGTGGCAGCCAAGGAGAGTGGACTAGAATGCACACACATGAACAAGGACGACTTCACTGTACTAGTCAGTGGGGGTGGTAGACTCTGTTAAGTGAGCATGTGTGCTGTGTGGCTGTCACATTCAAAATGAGCAAATAGAGTAACAAATTTGCATCATATTTTGCATTAAGCTTGAACGTTCCTCCTCAGAAACTCTTCGGATGATTTGGAAGGCCGCAGCTATGGGCAACTGGTGATTGGCAGCTTCATCACGACAACAAACATGCTTATGCATCACATCTTGTACAGAGTTTTTTGGTGAAACATCAAATCACCCAGATGACTCAGTCCCCCTACAGCCCAGATTTGGTGTCCTGCAACTTCTGGCTTTCCCCAAAACTAAAATCACCTTTGAAAGGGAAGAGATTTCAGACCATTGATGAGATTCAGGAAAATAGGATGAGGCAGCTGATGGCAATTGGGAGTACTGTGTGAGGTCCCAGGGTGCCTACATTGAAGGGGACTGAGGTACCATTGTCCTGTGTACAATGCTTCTTGTATCTTCTTCAATAAATGTCTCTATTTTTCATATTACATGGCTGGATACCTTCTGGACAGGCTATATATCTATATTTATATACAGATATATGTTTATATCTGTACATCTCTGTATCTGTATATAAATGTTTATATCTGTATATCTCTGTATCTGTATATGAATATATATACATATAAATATATTGTATATAAACTATACATGTGTATATATATATATATAATCACATTTGTTTTTTGTAAAATAAAAAGAATGACAGGGGTCAAAAGTAGAAGTAGGAGAGCAGTTTCGAAGTTATTTAAAAAATGTGGAGAAAGTGTGATAGCAGCTTTTGCTAGGGTGGGAGCAAGTAGACAGGGAAAGCCACGGTCAGATTCAGGATCTATTGAAAGGGCAACTGATTTGTGAATGGGTTAGATGTAGGGAATGGAGGAATCAAGGAGGATACTTAGGTTTACAGCTTGAGGGAAATACTGCGGGAAACAGGTTTGAGAAAGTGAATGAAATCTAAGTTCAAAAGGAAATGTCAGTCAGGCACTGTGTACAGGAATGTAGAATTCCAGAAAGGGTTCAAGTTCAAGATGTGCATTAGGGAGTCATCTGCAAGTAGAAGATATGTAATGCTCACTTTAGTGTTTGAGGAATGCAAAACAGAAACATATTAGCCAAATGGGAAGACAAGGTAACTATTGTTGTCTGTTATTTATTACATTTAATGGCAGTTATTATGTATTGAATACACATTTTATATACTATATGTTAAATGTACCCTTAGGCATACTTAAAAATATCATGGGGGAAGGGAGGGAGACCTTGCTTGCTATTATGTTTTATGTGTTATGGTGCTGTAATCTTTAAAAGTATCAATTTTTTAAATCAACAGTGCTCTACATGCTAATAAAACAGTACGTTCACTGGTATAAAGGCAGAGAACAGCAGTATCAGTCATTCCCTCTGCCTTACCACCTCATTATGCAATATAAATGCAGTGCCTTAGCTGTCATTCACTTCTGGAGATAGGAGGGTGGAGCAAAGGAGTTGCAAACAGAATTGCTCCCATGGCCTATCTGAGCCTATGGCATATTGTGTCACTTGTGATTACTGTGTAACTGACTCAAGTCTTTCCTGGCACATCCACAAAGAGTATCAGGCTGGGCCTGTCATAACCAGCAGGCAGTTGGGCCATTCTCTGCTCATGCTCTGCTCATGCTCTACTCATGCTCAGTCTCCACTCATGCTCTACTCATGCTCAGTCTCCACTCATGCTCAGTCTCCATTGCTCATGTACTCTGATTGATTCTTCTTTTTACAAGATTGTATATTATTGTGTATACCATCAACGCTTCAGATGTAGAAGCTTGAAAAGTGTCTTTTTCATTGGCTTTGTGCTCGGTCACAACATAAACACACCCAGTTTCTGTGGCAGACTTAGCATTACTGCAGTTTCATAACTGTTACTGTGAACCCAAAGTTTAATAAGCATTTTATGGAATTGGAGGGGGAAATTCTGCTTCTGATTCATGGGATGGTTAAATTAAATGATTATTTTTTTCAAACTTTAATGTTCTATTTATTTGTAATAAATGCTACAGATTACTGTACAGTAGGAAGTATCTTGGCCAAATGGTCTTCTATTCTTGTGTAAATGCCTCTGGTGATGAAGAATTTTCTATTCTCCGACTCCAAACTATTCTAAGGTAGCATAGTGGTTTAAATCCCATGTATTTCTAGTGTATATAGCAGTGGCTGTCACATAATAGAAATAAATATATGGACTCACAAGCTTTGCATCAGGACTTATAGTTTCATATCTCAATTTTGCTTCTGTAAAGTTGTGGTATTGGAGATGTTAATCTTGTAAGCCTCATTTTCATCATCTATAAAATGTGGTTAAGACATTGATCTCATCGGGCTATCATAAGGATTAAATGTAAAGTGCTTAGGACAATGCTTAGCAACACTGAACATCAATAAATGATAGAGAGGTGAATTATCATTGCCTTATATGATGGAGTCTCCCCTCATACTTTTCACCCAGTGACTTACCTACTTGGGCCACTAGAAATGCAGTCTATAGTTTCCATCGCCTCCAAGGGGACAACTTCAAGTGAAACAAGACATCAAAATGTCAAATTCTTCAAGAAGGATCTGGATGAATAAGTGACTCAGTTCTTACCAACCCTGTCTCCTCCCATCCTCTGAATACATAGTGATTATCTGAACTGAGGCAAGGGAGAGGGGCAGTTGGAGAAGAAGAAAGAATGAGTCCAAGTGTTTCCTGGCCCCTCACCACCTGGCTCCCCTGCTCCAGCAGAAGCTGTCGGACATGGTTTGCAGTTTGTGCAGGGCCAGCTGTCATATATGGATTGCCTTTTGTGCATAACGAGCTTGGTGTCATTCACTAAGTGACACCCTAACTAAGCTCGGTGCCCTAGTATATGGCTTGGTGTCCTTGTGGGAAGAAAAACTTTTCCCTTCTGGGGAATGTTGAACAGACCTGCTGCAAGAAAAACAAAAGAGACTTTTTTCTTGCAAATAGGGACAGGATAAAATCTGATAGACATAGAAAAAATAAAATTACAATTTTCAGACCTTAGTAATCAACTTAAAAATTCCTACCAGTCATAGGAACTTCCATCTTTATATTAGCCAAAATGCTTCTCTGTTCTAATTTCCATTCACCTGTGCCATAGAAGTATAATTTCCCTTTTACTGAATGACTCCTCAAATATTTTAACATGGAAATCCTGTCTCTCAAATTTTCTCTAAGTTATTATTCCCAGATTTGTTAGTTAATTTATCACATGAAATGATTCTAAACACTTCCATTGTACAGTAGTTACTATACCCTGTACACGCTCAAGTATATTAGTCTCAAAGACTAGAGCTCAAAACTGGGTTTTGCATTGTATTTTAAAATTTTATTCTATGTGAAATTAATCTTTTTTCACACTAGTGTGATAAAGAACCTCTAAAACAATGGGAATAACTTTCTTAAAAGAACTGAAAAACTCGTAGACAGCAACAACTCTGAGAGCAAGTAGGAACTCAGATTTCAGTTATGTAAATATATTTCTTTCCCTTCGTTCTGAGCTTTGTCATCTCTCTTAGACACTATAAAATGCTAACTTTATTGTGAATATTATTAATTTACTTTATTATCAGAAAGAAAACTACTGATAGCATCTGCTTATCAAAAATAATTAATTTAAAAGTTAATAATATGTAACTAAAGTGAATTACATACTATCTTATTTATGTCTTTGGAGGAAGTTAATTACAGAGTATCCCTAAATTTATGGGCAAATGGCATATGACATAAACATCAGCAAAATCCAAATGGAAAATCAGTCTCTTCAGAATATACAACACTTTTGTGAGGGTTTTGTGTTCCCACTTTCCTCTGGCCTTACACAAGCAATGACTTTTGGTCTCTGGTAGATGTCAAATATGATTGCACGTTAGGCAACATAATTCTAGGATCGAGGGGTGACCTAGCGTGCTGAAAACTGCGCCACTGCGGCCGTCTCATCTCTCCAGAGTTTCCTGTTTGCAATGGCTTCCACGCGGACGTCTTCATGCTGTTCTCATTACTAGTGTAAGTACAGCCAGACAAAGCTCATCAGGGTCCTGCATCAGTAGGTCCCAAAGAGAAGCCCGTAGATGTGCAGCAATCGCCAGAGGACCCCGAGCCCTGGATGGTTCTTCATCACTGTCGCTGCTCTTGAAGTGCATTGTCTGATCCAAACATTAGGCAGTGCGGCCTAATGAGCCAAGCCCAGAATCAAGATTTACAGGGTTCATTCCTGCCCTTGCAGCAGATTTCTGGAAAACTTAACAGATACTTAACAGATACACTTGTGTCAGCAAAATTTAGTAGTTTAAAACATCCCCATTTAGTAATAAAACAGTTTTATAAGGGTTTAAAATTTTCCACTTGCTCATTCTCATTCATCTGTTCACACAGCTCCTCACCCATATTCTGGGGGGTTCCTTCTTCTATCATGCCCAGAGCAATTTCTTTTTGTTTTGCTTCATTCACTTTTCACTGTAGTAAAATATACATTTGCCTCTTAGCCATTTTTTAAGTACACAGTTCGGTAGTGTTAGGTACATTCACACTGTTGTGCAACCAACCTTCACAACTCTTCCAAGCTGCAGAACTGAAACTCTATCCCCATCGAACAACTTCCTATCCACCCCTCCCCCACTCTATCTCTGGGAAACACTGTTTTACTTTCTTTCTCTATAAATTTGCTTCGTATAAGTGCAGTCATTCGGTATTTGCCTTTTTGTGACCAGCTTACTTCATAGCATATTGTCCTCAAGGTTTATCCATGTTGTGGCATGTCAGAATTTATCTACTTTTCAAAGCAGAATAGTACTCCATGGTATATATAGGCCACATTTTGTTTATCCATTCATTGTTTGATGGACACTTGGGTTACTTTCACCTTTTGGCTACTGTGAGTCATGCTGCTATGAACATGCGTGTACAAATATTTCTTCAAGACCCGGCTGTTACGTATATACCCAGAAGTGGAATTGCTGGTTCATAAGGTAATTCTATTTTTAATTTTCTTATAAAGATTTTTAGTCTTTTTTAAAAAAAGGTATTATTTATTTATTTTTAGAGGGGGAAGGGAAGGAGAAAGAGAGGGAGAGAAACATCAGTGTGTAGTTGCCTCTCACGTGCCCCACACTGGGGACTTGGCCCACAACCCAGGCATGTGCCCTGACTGGGAATTGAACTGGTGACCCTTTGGTTTGCAGGCCCGCACTCAATCCAACACTTGTTGTTTTTCTGATAGTAGCTGTTATGGGCTGAATTCCCTCCTCCTCTACCCCAAATTCATATGTTGAAGTTCCAACCCCAGTAAATTAGAATGTAACCATCCATATTTTGAGATAGGGTATGTAACAGGTAATTGAATTAAAATGAGGCCTTTAGGTTAAAACCTAATCCAATCTGACTGATGTCCCTATAGGAAGAGAAGATGTGGATACACAGACAGAAACCAGGCAAGTGTGTGTACATAGAGAAGAGGCCATGTGGGGACACAGTGAAAAGGCTGTCATCTGCATGCCAAGGACAGAGGACTCAGAAAAAAACAAATTAGCCAACACTTTTGGACTTCTAGCCTCTGGAACTGTGAAAAACTACATTTCTGCTGTGTAAGATTCCAAGTCCATTATATTTTGTTACGAGAACCCTAGCAAACTAACACAGTAGCCATCCTAATGGCTCATCGTGGTTTTGATTTGTATTTCTGTTGAGCATTGTTTCATGTACTCATTGGACAGTCGTATATCTTCTTTTGAGAAATACCTATTCAAGTCCTTTGCCCATTTATGAATAGAGTTGTTGGTTTCTTTGTTGTTGAGTTGTAGTTATTTATATATCCTGGATGTCAACCTTTTATCAAATATAAGATTTGCAAATGATTTCTTCCATGCTGTGTTGATTGTCCTTTACTACACAAATGTTTTTAATTTTGACATAGTCCAGTTTACCTATTTTACTTTTTTTGCCTATATTTGGTGTCATATCCAAGATAATATTGCCAGATTAAAAGTTGTGAACTTTTCTCCTATGTTTCAAGATCTTTTTTCTTTTTTCTTTTTTAAACAGAATTTTTTTAATTGTTGATATTGTACAGTTTTCTATCTTTTACCCTGCCCCCAGCCCACCACCCCAGCCCTCCCCACCTTCCTCCCATTTCCACCCCCCGTAGTTTTTGTCCACATGTCCTTTATACTTGTTTCAAGATCTTTTAATAGTTTTAGCTCTTACGTTTAGGTCTTTGATCAATTTTAAGTTAATTTTTGTATATGGTGTAAGTAGGACCCACTTCATTCTTTTGCATGTGCATATCCAATTTTCCAAAGCCATTTTTATAGCCAGTCTTCCTACACTCAAAGTTGTGTTTGAGAAAACAACTCTTGGGAAATGGTCTGAACTAAATCTGTAATTCCCTAAGGGCGAAGTTTCCAGGCTTCCCATCTGGGGCCCTTGCTGGGACAAAGCAGGGTTACAGGTTTCTGGTTGGAAATACGACTTTCACAAAGTGCAGCTCCCATTTAGACAACAGCCTCTGCTAGGCACACTAAAGATACTTCAAGTCGAATGTCTTTATTTCCCAGAAGTTCCAGAGCGGTCTCAAATATCCTCTGTTGTCTCAAGGATTATTGGCTCTTAGGCACCACTTAAAATTTCTCTCAACCCCACCTCTTGTCCTCATACTTCCTCACAGGTTTTGACTGGCTCTGATGTAATGAGGTCCTTAGGGGAATTCTCTGGGCAGTCATGCCCATACCACCTGGAAATACAGGGGAGTCAACACCCATGGCCCCACTCGTGACCAATGGGGTGTGGAAGGTGATGCAAAATGCTTCTTCCTTTCATCATCCAGTTAAAGAGTTCTTGGGTGTGCTTAGTAGGGTTTCTCAGAGGGGCCAGGCAGAATCCATCACCTATCATTTGTAGCAGTGGCCAACTTGACAATGTGTCCTTGTTTGCTGTCACCTCTGTTTGACTCCACTCTCTACCCTGCTACTCCATGGAATCTCTGTCTCAAATAAACTAAAATCATGCATGCTTTTGTCTCAGACTCTGCTTTCAAAGGAACTCAGGCTAAGAGAAAACCGTTATGGGTTAACACAGTACCTTGTTCACAATAAAATGTGTACCCACTCAAGTGGATGGTCTTTTGCCTTATTTCTTTGGCTGAGAAGGGATCGAGGGAACCGGAAAAGATAATGGAGAATATGGAGTTGATTTTCTATAACTAGTAATTAAATTTTTTATATCCCATTGTTTTATCACCACAAAAGATGGAACCATCTCAAAATCTCCCCACCAATGGCTTCCAAGTGCCACAATATAAAGAAAAGCGACAACAAGTAAGTTTCTGCAGGAACTTATTTCTCAGTTCACCATTTGTTACTTGTTGCAAAAGTTCTCTACTTTGCACTTCAACCAGGAACATTCTTGTAAAGCACACTGGGTGAAAGTTCCCTGGTGAGTTAAAGGGATGTGCTGAGTGACACATAGTTTTACTTAATCGTAGGAATAGAAGGGAAATAAGGACATAAGGAAATAACTCAAGCAAGTAACAGCTCATAGGCTCTCCTAGACCCCACCTACTGCTATCAACTCACCTAGAAAGCAAGAGCCTTTTGGTCTCAGTTGTGCTTCTAGGAGCCACACCTGGACGGGAGAGAGCATGACTACAAGAGAGGGTGTAACATAAAGTTGGGCTCTAGAAACAAACGAACGAACGAATGGTCTGAAGCCTGCTGTGCAGAGGCAAAGGCAGAGTCTGCAATTAGGTCACCCAGGAGAAGGAACAGATTAAGGTGGGGTCCCCATGGCAAAGTCAGAACAGATCCCCTGGGAAGCCCATACGTGTGTGCATGTGTGCATGTGTGCGTGTGTGCATGTGTGTGTGTGTGGAGAGAGAGAGAGAGAGAGAGAGAGAGAGAGAGAGAGAGAGCGAGCAGGTAACCTATCCTGGCACTGCAGCCACAATCATAGCTGGGAAATGAACTGATAAGGACACCAAGATGTTCAGATATTCTCTCAATTGGATTCGTGGACCCTTGTTACTTAAAGTGGGATCCATAAACTAAAAAGTTTGGCATCATCTGCAAACTGGTTAGAAATGCAGAACCTTTCTCTCCATTCCAGACCTACTGAATTATTAGAGTCTGCATTTTAAACAAGATCTCTGGTTGGTACTCATGCATATTAAAGTATTGTCAGTAACACTTTAACGTCAGTGCATCAGCTGTTTTAGCATATTGTTCATGAGCAATTTGGCTCAGGGGTTTCAACAGGGGGAGGTACAACTCCTGTGGGCACACGAGAAAGTTCATGGGGGCATCCTGGTTGTCATGATGACTGTGAAGCTTACCGGCATTTAGTGAGCATGTGACAGGGATGCTAAACATCCTGCAATGTGTGGGATGATCCCTCAAAGCAAAGAACAGTCCCGCCCAAATGCTAATGGTGTTCCTGAGGAGAAACATGTTGGCTTATTTCTTACTTTGTAAAAGAAGCATTTGGACTAAAGGATCCCGATGTTCCTCCCAGCTCTGAGAGCCTTTTGTTCCACCACCATCTCCACACTGATTTAGAAAGTTCTCAGTGCTGCCTTCCCTCCCTCTAATCACAGCTGCTGTAAACCCAAGTCATTTTCATTTAGAGGGTGCAACGGTTCCAGAGATTAACCTTAACGGACATAAATTCATATCACTCCCTGTTAAATATAACTTGCTCATTCTGGTTAGAATTCAAGGATCCCTTGGAGTCAGTTTAATGTATGTGTCATTATGATGCCGATCACATAAAGTCTTCTGGAAATAGTCAGCAAAATCATTTACTAGTTAGCAGTTAAAGACAAGCATCGCCCAGTCAAATTTCAGCTGAAGCATCTCTCACCCCACTCTCACAGCCTCTGTCCTCTTTGGGTTAATTGGAAGCCTTGCTGGGATGGCTTGGGAATAGGAACACTGCAGGAGAAGAATTCTCCAGCAGCTGTTTAACATCGTTTCTAAAGAGAGCAACAGGCAGCAAACACCAGGAGGTCCTAAACAGGGTCTGGTGCACATGAGCACAGTGAGATCTTTCTGACCACGTGGGTCTCGTGGATGAGATTAAGTAAGACTAAGATTGGTGGAATCATAGGAGAATCTGAGCAAACAATTGGGCTGCTCTTGGGTGTGGTGTCCTCTATTTGAAAATGAAAACATGAATGAACTGCTATTTACCCCCCATTGTGTTGTCAGGACAAAGGAAAGCATCTATGGAAAAATGTGAACTTTGGGGATGAAAGGTTGGCATACATGACAAATACAAAAATTAAGAAATTAAGATCCTTTCAATGACTACAGGTAAAAGAAAAGGCGATATCCTCGAAGAGATTATTTTTCCTAGGATGATTTGTCCTTGGATTCTGTCTCGTAGTGTCTGTCAGTGCACTCATAACATTCTCTTCTGGCTTCAGAAATTAATGATGTGGATGAAAAGCATAGCCTTTTGGTAGCTGGTGCTTGCACACACCTTTCTTACTTATCCCTGTTGGGGGCTGGCTGCTGAGCTAAGCAAAGAGAGACACACTGCAATCTGGTCTGTGGCTCAGACTCTAAGTCATCGATAATGTGCTAATTATGACCCCAACATAGCCCAATGTATCTGGTTGTCAATACGAGACAAAATTTTTTGAAGTGATTGGGAAAAACAGTTGGTTACTATAGGCAGCTAAAAAATAAAAACACGCCTTAACATTTCAGTTTAACATAAAATGTGTAATTGCACATGATTTGTCAGCCCTTATTTAAATGTATTCTTTACTGATTTGGGGAATTCTATGATCCACATGTTTGCATAAAACTGTTTGCTATGACGGACAGTTTGTTTCTCTAAAGTGAAATGAGGACTAAAGACACTTACAAAATGATCTTGGTACAGGCCCTAAATTTTTACTTACTACTTTCTAATCTTTTTATAATTGTTTTAACTATGTTGCCAATAATTTTTAAAACTATTGACTCTTTCCAGGAATTGTTAATTTAGTTTTCATAAAACAATAACTTTTTTTTTCTTTTTACATTCATATATACAGGGTGGGGGAAATGTAGGGTTACAGTTGTTTGTATGGAAAATAGTACAATAATTAATAAATAATAATACAAGAATGAACTCTATGTTTTGTCTATTTGTTACTGTAAACCTGCTTTTGTCCCACCCTGTATATTCATTTGTATTATACTAGTTCATGCAATTACAATGACAGGTTCAAAAGGTACAAACAAGTTTGGGAATCAAACCTGTTGTACCACATACTATATTAAATACAGTGTACTATATGTAAAATATAGCTAATAGACTCTCAATAAGCTTGTCACTGAAAATGTGGAAATAGTGGTGTGGGGCATACTAGCAAGCAGTCTTCTAACCAACAGCATAAAAGTATGCATGCCTTTAAAAAAGGGAATGGAGAAGACCAGTTACCCTGGAAAACAAATTAAGTATTTAAACAGCCATCTGCCGCAGACTGAATGTTTGTCTCCCCCCAGATTCATATTCTGAAGTCCTAACTCCTAGTGTGGCTGTATTTGGAATAAGGAAGTAACTGGAAGTTAGATAAGGTCCTATGGGTGGATCCTAGATCTGATCCGAGGGGTAGATCTGGTGTCTCTTCTCTTCCCTTCAGAGAAGAGACACCAGAGAGCACAGCTGCTCTCCACCACATGAGGGCGCAGCAGGGAGGTGGCTCTGTCTGCAAACCAGGAATGGGTTCTTCACCAGACACCAACCCTAACCCTACTGGACCTTGACCTGGAGCTACAGGCCTCCAGAACGATGGGAAAATAAATTGCTGTTCTTCAAACCACCCAGTCTGTGGTATTTTGTTTCGAGAGCCTGAGGAGACTAACGCACTCTCCTGTCTTACTTAATATGTGGTGCTTTGTCTTTGGTGCTGAGGAACACTTACCAGCAAAGTTCAGCTGGGGCAACACAAATTTACTAACAGTTTGGAACTCAAAAGTTCCCTGCTTCATGAAGCATTCTTTCATCTATCCCAGTCTCCATTGGAAATAATCTTTTCCCCCTGAACTCTCTTAGCACTTTGCTCAAACTTTAGATGCATGTCACTTTCTACCTTTAACCTACGGTGATTTGTGTTCATATTCTATCTCCCCCTACTTGACTGTATCTTCCTCGAGCAGTAGCTTGGGCTTCCTTATTTCAGACTATCCATAGTGTCTGGCAGTACCCAGGACAATAAGCACATAAAAATGGTGAATTAATCTATTGAATAACTATGTCTTTTTGCCTTTGTCCCAGTGCCAAAAGCAAAATAAAAGAAAGTGATATAATTACTGTTCATAGAGAAGAACTTTGTCACATCAAAGAGACTTTAATTATAATTATATTTCACAGAATTATTTCTCAAAATTCCCTGAAGTTTAGTTTCACCATGACACCATGCAAACCCCTGGTTGACCAACACATACAGAGACTTGCATCACACCTGTATCCTGCAAGCCTGGATCACATCCATCACCAAGGGAAGTGAGCTAGTTCCTCTAGGCAGCCTGCCCCAAACCACTCTTAAAACCGCTTTTCCCCTGAAGCTTTCCAGAATTCAACCACATCACCAGTGGGAGAGAAAGGTATTTCCTTAAGAAATCAGTCAAAAAAGAAGTAGCCTGGAACTAAAACAGCGTTCGAGTGCGTTTCTCCTGTGATACAAGTGGCCAATGTGACATCTAGTGTGGTTTTCGTGAGCTTTGTTGTAAGATTTCATAGAAATACGTACTGAATTAAATTAGGACATTATTCATACCTTCCCCTTGAGAGATCTTATGAACATACAACTTTTGTCTTCAAATACTTGGGTTAAATTCTGGTTCACAAGTTAAAACCATTTGACAGACCATTTATTCTGACAGACCACTATACTGTCATTTAACCAATTACTTCATTGTACTCAGAAGTTAATGAAGTGACATAGTTAAATTATAAAATGTGCTCTTAAAATTCATCATTTAGTTATTTAGGAATTTAAGGCAGCATTCACATGGCACACACTTGTATGCACACACCTGCACACATGCAGCACATTCACACAACACACACCTACTCACACACACACATATCTATACATATACACCACCCACACATACCTTGTAATAAAAGGCCAAACAGCTTCATGTAGAAAAAAAAAATAATAACCCAAATGCAAAAGAATAAAGTTAATAAGAATTGTGACTGTGAATTTTGGTGCACAAGACTTTTGTAAAGATTTTATTTATTTATTTATTTATTTATTTATTTAGAGCGAGGGGAAGAGAAGGAGAAAGAGAGGGAGAGAAACATTGATGTGTGAGAGAAACATCAATTAGTTGCTTCTCCACAGCCACTCTGAGCTAGGATGAAACTATAGCCCTGACCAGTAATCAAACCCATGACCTTTTGCTTTGTGGGCCGATGCCCAACCAACTGAGCCACACTAGTCAGGTTAATGCACAAGGCTTTTGAGTTAGTAATCTATTGCATACATCATCAAAACATTTCAAGTTAATGTAATAGAACAGATCACATAACAGGTAGTTTTTTATTAATATACAGGAAGGCAGAAAAGGAGAAGCAAAAACATAAACATACTCCTCATATGTGTCAAATAGAAAACAGATACTGAGATGGTAGATTTAAAACAGTATCAGTAATTATATTACATATGTTTAGTTCAACTGAAAGGCAGAGATTATTAGACTGAATAAAAAAGTGACCCAACAATATCTTCATTAAACACAAACTTTAAATATTAGGACACAGAACCATTGAAAGTAGAATGATGGAAGCATAAATAACATATACCATACAAATACTAACCATAGTACAGCTTAAAAAATAAGGCTATGTTTAAAATATTATAGTTGTGTCTACAGTATCAAACAAACTAGATTTTAAGGCAAAATGTATTACTAGATATAAAGCATTTGTATCTGATTTGATAATGATTAAAGGAAACGTCAATAGGAAGACATAATAATCCTACATATGTATATGCCTAATAGTGGGCATTTAAAATAGAGAGGAAAGACTGACAGAAATAAGGGAATAAATAGATAAATCTCAACTGGAATTATATATTTAAAAACATTTCTTTCTGTAATTGATAGAAAAGGCTGACAAAAATCAGTAACAACATATGAGATATGAACAATCTGACTTAGATATTTATAAAGCATTTACACATTATAGAGCCAATTATTACAAAAGAGAAAAAGAACACCCACTATTTAAGTACACATAGATCATTCACCAAAATTAACCATATTCCTGGCTATAAAGTAAGTATTAATAAATTTTAAAGGACCAAAGTCATACAGAATATTTTTGTAACCACAACAGAATTAAATTAGGACAGTAACAAAAAGGTAATTAGAAATCTCCCGTATGTGTGGAAATTAAACAACATGTTTCTAAATTATCTATTGATCAAAGAAGAAATCACAAGTAAAATTACAAACTGTTTTGAATAAATAATACTAATACAAATTAGAAAAATGTGTGAGGTACAACGAAAGCAATGCTTAGTAGGAAATGTATATATTTAAAGGCATATGTTGAAAAAGAAACAAGTATTAAAAACAATGATCTAAGCTTCAACTTCAAGAAGCTAAAAAAAGTAAGTCAACAGCAGTGTGCAGGATCTATGCACTGAAAACTATCAAACATTGCTCAGAAAAATTAAAGAAGACCTAAATAAATGGGGAGATATACCACTGGCTTGATATTGTTAACATATCAATTTTCCTTATGTTGATCTATAGATTTTACACAATCCTAATCAAAATCCCAGCAGGCTTAATTTTTATGTGTAGAAATCAATACTCTGAATCTATAATTTATTTGGCAATACAAAGGACCTGGACTAGCCAAACAATTTTAGAAAGAATGAAAGGACCATGTTGAAAAGACCAAATACTAACAGATTTAAATTTTACTCTCAAGCTTTGCTAATTAAAAGTGTGGTGTTGGCACAAAGATAGACAAACTGATCAGTAGAATTAATGAGAGTCCAGAAATAAACTCATTTGTATATTGTTACTTGCTTTACAACAATGACACTCCTGCATTTCAAAGAGAAAGAACGGCCTTACTGAGACTGGCTGAGCCTCTCTTAAACGGATGGGAATGTTTTTTAATTAATTTTATAAGCCTCTCCTAGATAAGTTTAAAAAGTTTCTCTTCAGGCACTCCCCAAAGAGTTCCCGCTTTGTACCTGTGCCTGCGCCAGAAGGTACCAGCCCACTGTGGGACCTGGAAGGCAAAGAAACCCACCCCTCTCTGCCTGAAGAACCCAGCCTGACATAACCAGACTCCGGCAGTAGCTGGGGAAGCCAGGCTTTCCGTCAATGTATACTCACTGGATGCACCAAGCTCCCTTCCTTCCCTTTTCCTTCTGCCTTGTTTTCAGTAAGCCATTTTTAAAATGTGTTTCACCTCCTCTCTTTATTTCTGATTTGAGGGGGGAGGGGCAAGGACCTCCTCATGAGTGACATTATCGGAGTGATGCTAGAGCAAGTAGACATTCATATAGGTAAAATGATAAAATTTGACCTTTGTCTCACACCATACGCAAAAACAATTCTGGGTAGAAAGGTAGGATTATCTTGAGATAGGCAAAGGTTTTTTAATAGAACTCAAACAGTACTAACTATAAACACATTTTTTAATTCTTCACCCAATAATATATTTATTTATTTATTTATTTTAGAGGGAAAGAAGAAGGGAGAGAAAGAGAAACATCGATGGGTTGCCTCCTGTACAAGCCCTGATGGGGATCAAACCTGCAACCTAGGTATGTGCCCTGGCGGGGAACTGAACTGCCAACCTTTTGGTGTAAGGGAGATGCTGCAACCAACTGAGCCACCAGGCTAGGGCTAACTATAAAGTTGTATTTGATACACGAGTCTTCATTAATTTAAATTTTAAAATATGCTCTTCAAAAGATAATATTTAGGAAGCAAAAAGGCACTTCAGAGCCTGGGAAGAACATCTTCGCTATACATATATGAACCTGACAAGGACTTGTATCTAGAATACATGAAGGACTCTTACAGTTCAATACTAATAAGGCAAACAACCTAATTTTTAATAACACAAAAGATTTAAAGAGATAATTTATAAAAGTAGATATCTAAATTACCAATAAGCATAAGAAAAATACTCAACATTACTTATCAGGGAAATGCAAATTAAAAATTAAAAGAGATACTTCTATACACCCACTGTAGTTCTACAATTAAACAAAACTGACAGTTTCTGGCATTGGCAATGTATGGAGTAACTGAGACTCTTAGACATTGCTCTCTGGCTGCTTGTATTCATAATTAAGCAAAAGCCTTTTCTATGACATAGTTATGTCCACAGAATGACTTATGTCCTACTGTTCCTAGCAGATTCATTTGTAATAGCCAAAATTAGGAAACCTCCAAATAGTCATCATAAGCAGAATGAATAATAAATCATGGAGTATTCATGCAATAGAATGTTACACAATAATAAAGGATGTACCAATAAATGCAATGGTGTGGATAAATCTGAAAAACACGCTGAGAGCACGAGAGGATAGACATACAAGGGTACATACTGTGTGATTCCACTTGTATGAAGTTCTGGGACAGATAACACTATTCCACAACGATAGGAGTTAGCATAGTGGTTATTTCAGGGTTGGTTTTACCGACTGAGAAGACATCACAGGAACTTTTTGTGGGAGATGAACATGTTCGACATCTTGATGGGTGGTAGTAACATGGGTTTATAAATATGTAAAAGTTTATTAAGTTGTGGGCAGACTCAACATCCAGTAACTGTTCACATTTTTAATTGTATCATTAATGTCATAATTTTTACAAGTTGTTTGAATCAGAATCCAAATAAAGTATAAATATTACATTAGTAAATATATATTTTAAGTTGCCATTTAATCAATAGGTTCTCTTCCATATTTTCTTTTTTTTTCTTGCAATCTATTTTAAGAAAACGGGTTGTCTGTCCTATGTAATTTTCTATGGTTTAGATTTTCCCAATTGCTTACCTGTGGTTTAGCTCCTCTAGCTGCTATAAATTGATAGTTGGCATTACAGGTTCACACTCAGGTTCAATGTTTTTACCATGACTATCTCATTTATGGCAGTATCCTTTGAAGTATTTAAATTTTAATGATCATAATCTCATTTCAAAAATCTTGCTGTGTGTGCCCTGACTGGGAATCAAACCTACAACCTTTTGGTGTTGGGACAATGCTCTAACCAACCGAGCCACCGGGCCAGGGCCTTTCATATTTTCTACACAGACGTTCATGCCATCTGTGAACAAAGACTTTTATTTCTTCCTTTGCAATCTGTATACTTTGAATTTTATTTTCTTGTCTGATTGCATTAGATAGGACTTTCAGTATGATGTTGAATAAGAGAGAGGGTTGAAAGGGGACGACGTTCCTGTCTTGTGGTCAACTTTAGAGAGAAAGCACCTATGAGTAGTTTCTCACAATTAAGTAGGACCTAGCTATAGGTTTTATTGTAGATGCTCTTTACCAAGTAAAGGAAGTTCCTCTTGTTAAAGTATTCCTTCTTGGATGGGAGTTTTTATCATGATCAGATGTTGAATTTGTCACTTTTTCCGAAACTATTGATATAATCATACAATTTTTTTTTCTTTAACCTGTTGATATGATGGATTTTTGAATGTTGAACTAGCCTTACATACCTAGAATAAATCCCATTTGGTTATGTAAAGTATATTTGTATCGACAACATACTTTGAAACATATATAAGAAAAAAGGATGGGCACCGTGTTCAAAAGACTTTATAATAAAATGCTGTAAAAACTTATAAAGCTACACAGGCAAGACTATAACACCAGAGACGAGCCCTGACTGGTGCAGCTCTGTTGGTTAGGAATGTCCAGGTCGCTGGCTGCTTACCAGACAGGGCACGGGCCTGGGTTGCACTTTCTGTCCCGGGTCAGGGTGCGTGCAAGAGGCAGCCTACTGCTGTTTCCCACCCTCTCATTCTCTCCCCCCCACCTCTGTCTAAACAAACAAACAAACAAACAAACAAACAAATAAAATCTTTAAAACACAGAGACAAACATACAAATAGAAGTGATTTGATGGGCATTTTTGTTATTGTGGGTAATTTTTTTCTGTCTTCAATTCAGAGTGCTTCGAGTTGCTGAAAACTTTAAAAAACAAAACAAAACCCCGTCGTGATTTACCACTAAGTTTCTTTTAAAAGCTCCTTGCAAATTACTAAAAATGTGTTTCTGTTTTAAAATTTACTTTTGGGTCTTTAGCCTAAAGGTCAAAATTCCATCCGATATAACTTTTTGACTAACAGCAGAAATGTTTTTTCTCTAATCCCTATTCCTTTATTTTTTCATATTGACTTTTTTTAAAAACCTAGTTAAATAAATTATTGAAACATTTTTAATGTCCTAATTTTATAAGGGCATACTAATCACTATGGGCAAGAGTGAAGGAGTCAAACTTACAGTAAGTAAAAAAAGTGTCCGCCAGCCACTCACCCACAGATGTTCATCACCATTGGAATTTGAGGGATGAATCCTCTGATCTCGAAATTCCACAAACAAAGCCGCAGGTTTCTGCATTTGGGTTGCTCTTTTATTGAAACTCTAGAAAACATTCTTTTAAAGGAAATAAGACTAAATTACCCAAAAAGAAAGCTTTTAATAAACAGATCTCAAATGCAAATATCTAAGTTCAGAAATATGAAAAGGATATTGTTGCATGCTTTTTCAGATGTTTTTTACCCTTATTTAGAAGAATGTTTTCCCATTTCAAATGATGAAGCTTACTCATCCAAGTTATCGTGCTAGACATATTTTGGAAGTGTAACAATGAAATAAATAAGGTCCTTGTTTCACAGTGCAGAAATCCCAAAATTTCAAACATCCCCTTAATAAGGCAGAGATACCAGCAGAAAAGGGAGAGGGGATAATAGAATTGTGGAAAAGGGAGAAAGGTATTTTTATGAAGGGGTGGGGTGTATTAGCATTCTCCAGGGAAGTCAGAACCAATAGAACATATATATAAAAAGAAATTGTGGAGACTTGGCAAGTTCAAACTCCTCAGTGTGGACAGCAGGGGGAGACTCAGACAAGAGTAACAGTTTGAGTCCTAAGGATGGCAGAATTCCCTCTTCTTTCAGAGAGGTTAGTGGCCTTTGACTGATTGGATGAGGTCCACCCACACTATGGAGAATAATCTTCTTTAATCAAACTCTACTGATTAAAATGTTAATGTGATCTAAAAATACTTTTACAGAAATATCTACAATAATGTTTGACCAAATTCATCTGGGTACCATGGCCTTGTCAAGTTGACACATAAAATTAACCATTTACAGAGGGATAAGCATTCTCAGGCCTAGATAAAAATGGAAGGTTTGTAATAGGGATAATGTAATAAGGATAACTTATGAAGAAAGGTTACAGGGCCCTGGCTGGGTGACTCATTAGGAGCATCATCCAGGAAACCAAAAGGTTGCAGGTTTGATCCCCAGTCAAGGCACATACCTGGGTTTCAGGTTCAATTACTGGTCAGGGCGTGTGCAGAAGGCAACGGATTGATGTTTCTCTCTCATGTCTCTCTCTCTCTCTCTCTCTCTCTCCTTTTTCTTTCTCTGTCCCTTCCTTTCACTCTAAATAAAGAATCAATGAACATATTCTTGAGTAAGGATTAAAAAAGAAAATTAGAGGGAAGGAAAAGAGGGCATGATCGATGGCACAGGTAGAGGGGGTGACCTTAGAAAGAAAGATGATCGAAGAGAACAGAAACCAACTGAAAAAAACCTTGTGA
Source organism: Glossophaga mutica (assembly GCA_039655065.1). NCBI lineage: Eukaryota > Metazoa > Chordata > Mammalia > Chiroptera > Phyllostomidae > Glossophaga > Glossophaga mutica. The sequence continues at coordinate 150,007,903 of CM077306.1, forward strand.
GATATTTGTTGGAAGGGAGGGTTGGGGGCTGGTGGCACTAAAAGCACATCTGGGGACAAGGATGAGGTTTGGGGATGTAGAAAGTATAACATTAGGCATATCACTCAGAATAACCTTTATGGTTTAAGAAATGTTGACTCTAAATCAGCTTTCCTTATATATATTTTTCCAGCAGGATCTCTAAAAGAAAATGCCCTGTGGGATTATACCAACTGCAATTTGACTACCAGGAATCTACTCAGTAACACACTACGTCACTTTGGGAAAACTGCGTAACTTCTCATAGTCTCTGCTGTAAAGAAGAAACAAAATTACTTGTGTAAAAGTGTCTAGAACAGTGAGTGATACTTAATAGCGGGGGATTGTGCCCCTCACAGGACTATGTCTGGAGACATTTTTGTCTGTCACAACTGGTGGCGGGGGCAGGTGTTATGCTGTTGACATTTAATGGGCACAGGGCAAGGATGCTCCCGAACACTGTTTAGTGTGCATGACAGCCCCATCCAACCAAGAACCATCCAGTCCAAAGCAGTGGCGGATGGTGCCAAGGTTGACAAATCCTGGTCTCGAACAGTGCCTGAGGCATTATGAATAGTAAATGTTGGTTTCTGGCTCTTTATTAATCATAGTAAACCAAGTGGAGTAGAATTTTTACCCATAAGCAACCATTTCTGAAGGTTTGTTTTATAAAATGTTTAAAGTATTCTCTTGTTTGACGATTACAGTGTGATTTAGGGACAAAAAAGAGGAAACACTACTCAGAAATAAAATTGCCACACCAGTAACACATGAAAAATAATCTACAAATTTAAAAAATACCCAAAGTCCAACTCCTAGCCACAAAAAGGCCCTTGCTGCTCCTTTTGAAGAATCCTGGCCAGGACAGGCTAGCTCCAGTATGCTGTGTGCTGTGAATCAAACTGAGGGAAACTTTCACCTGACTGGGATTTACATTTATAAACCTATTTATATATTTTTCCTACTTCAATGATATATTTTAAAAATAACACAGAGAACTCAGAATATTAAATGGTTAAGTTTTATTCAATCTTCTGTGTACTTTCTTAGCTAAAAATAAAGCTGAGGTTCTTTAGCAACTTTACTGCAGACATAGTACAGCTTTACCTGGAACATCTCAATCTCTCTGGGTTTCCCAGGAGTACAGACATTAAACAGAGATGCAAATATAAGTGATTATAGTTCCTCCAAAGTGACTGTATCATAATTATGTCAAAAGTTCAAATCATTTCTATTATGGTTTGATGAGTCTGGGAGGGAAGAACACAAAGCTAGTTATCTAGCACTTAGTAATGCTATCCAACCTAACTCCCACATTTTTCAAAAATATTTTATTTATTTATTTTTTTTTTAGAGAGAGGGGAAGGGAGGGAGAAAGAGAGGGAGAGAAACGTCAATGTGTGGTTGCCTCTCCCATGGCCCCCACTGGGGACCTGGCCCACAACCCAGGCACGTGCCCTGACTGGGAATTGAACTGGCGACCCTTTGGTTCACAGCCTGCACTCAATCCACTGAACTACATCAGCCAGGGCAAAATTCCACATTTATTTCATCATTTTCTTTGTATTATGGGCAAAACGTGCAAAACTGAAACTTGTAAGAAAAAAAAGAGCTTTTACTTGTTAAATGTGAACAAGATGTTTGAAAATTACTTTGAATTTGATGGTAAGTTTTCTTTTTTGTCTTTTTTTCCTTTTTATTGTATTTATTGGGGTGACACTGACTAACACAATTACACAGGCTTCAGACGCACCGTTCCACAACACATCATCTGTACACTGTACTATGTGTTTACCGCCCCAAGTCAAGGCTCTCATCACCATTTATCCCCCACCCCGCCCACCCCGCTGCCATATTCTCCTCCACCTCCCCCAATCCCACCTCCCTGGGAGTCACCACACTGTTGTCTGTTTTAAACCAAGAAGTCAGATAAGCTAAAAATAAGAGCCGGAAGAAACTCCGTGTGAGCCCTGAGGCCTGCTCACTGGCCACTGGCTCAGAATTCCTTCTTTGGCTTCAAGTAACTGATCAAAATCTAGAGAAAAGGGGAGAGAACTGGACAGAAAAGTATCTGTGGAGGTTAGGGAGGACTTGAAGGCCGTGGCTGAAGTCAATCATGTCACCATTGGGAGGTTGGAGAGGGTGGTTCCAAAAACTACTAGACCCAGTAGCTTTCCGCTGAGGAGAGCCTACTGTGTACAGGCCAGGCATTGTATGGATATTCTCTTATTGGATCTAACAACCACCTTTCAGGGTTCAGATCATCATGCCCACAAGCAAAATCAAGCTGAGAAACTAATCAAATTGCCTAAGTTCATCCAGCTGGTAAGTAGCTGTGGCAGGATTTAAATCTCATATGAGAGGAATGTTGAAATGATTGAAAAATATACCTTGATTGTGTTTGTCTACAATGAAAATAGTTCTGGTATAGATTTTTTAAAAAAATTATATAAGCTTCATTTTTAAGCAATTTTAAGTTCATGTACTGTGGGATTTTTATATTAAATTTATAAATAATCTCTAATGATATACAATGATTAAAATCAATTGGAATCCATTAAACTCCATTTAACCATTATATGCATCTTTTGTTATGGTTATACACACATGCAATTCAACAAAAAATATAATCATATAAACGTTTTAAAAATTCAAAGACAATATTTTATAATATAGATTTTTTTGCTTTTTTCCTTTCTTCCTCCTCCACTTTGCTCACAATATCATCATTATAATCAAACACGCACACACATACACATATATGTATACATATCTGCATATACATACACACGTAGGTTTTAAGGGTGCTGCTTTTACATTAGTACAATGGAGTCATGTACGCTCCTCAGTGCATTCCACTTTACCTCACTCTTTGAGGAAATCCCTCCACGGCGGCTGGTTTGGATCTGGCAATAACAGCGTAATGTCCCGGAGTTTGGGTCTTTTGTGTTCAACCATGTTGCTTTGATCTGCCTCACTTTGTTCCTATTTTTCTGCTGCAGCACAAAAACTGCTGCAATAAATCTTGTGCATGGCCTTGATTTATTTCGAGCTCTGAAATTCCCCACTTTTCTTCATTTCCTCTCCATGTTCAGCCACCAGCTCACTGAATTTTAATCCTTAACATCTCTCTGACATTTGTGCTTTCTTCATATCCAGGGCTACTGCCTAGTTGGTACCTTTATAATATTTAGTTTGAACTATTGTAATAACCTCTGTGTTAATCTTTCTACTTCAAGTTTAATTCTTCTTTTTCACTTTATCTCCTTCTCCTGTTGGGATTATCTTTCTAACATCCAAACTGACCGTATGTTTTCAGGCAGTTCCCTCCCATGTAAACAGTACAGTTGGCTAAGACAAATGGCAATGCATTTGAGATGATAGATGAACCCAACAGACTGAATACTGGCCAGACAAAAATGAGTGGGGACAACTTTCAGGCTCAAGAGGTCCTGTTCTTTCTAAATTGTTAGCTCCTACATTGCCATGAAAAAATGTGGAACAGACTTGCCTGATCTTATAATTTTTCACAAAAACCCAGAAATCAGGATTTTCGTGGTAACCTTCCAAACTGCACCCAAACACCTGCAATCTGAGACATTGGTCCTGAGAATTGAAAGTGACCCGGTCTGTTTGTCATTCCCAACTGCCCCTGGTTGTCTTCTCGCACACTTCACTCTGATCTCGGGTGGCCACTCCCTGTTTGCTCACCCTCTAGGAGGCTACTTAATAAATATTATGAAGGCTGGTTGACTTCATTGATGCTTTGTCTCCGGATGGAGTCAGGCCCAGGGTATAACGAGAGCAGAAGGGAAGCCCAAGAGAGAGAAGCTGACATTAGAGGTCCCTGGGTCTATTACAGAAATCAGCTTCTAAGTACACCTCAGTGTGAAGTAGTCACCCTGGCATTTTTGCCACCCATTACACTCTATTCCAGGGGCCACTTCTCTGCATCTATGGAATTGAATTCTAGCTCTACTTATTGATCATCTACTGTATGCTAGGCCACCATTATTCACGTACATGTTCACATGTATGCCTCCATCCAGGCAAGTTTTCTCATGCCAACTTTTCAAACAGGAAGCAGAGGCTTTGAGAGGTAACCTGGCTTGCCCCAAATCACATAGCTAACAAGCAGCAGTGTTCAGTTTTAAACCTTAGTCTTCCCACCCCAAATACATTTCCATTGAGGGCATTGTTGTTACAAGCCCACGATGGACTCAGTACCATGTACAAGGGCCATGGAGAAGGAGGAGGGATAGCCTTTGTTCCTTCTGACTGGGTACACGATTAAAAATGTAGTTTGCCTAGGTCATTTTGACCCCAATAAAGATCTTTATTGAAGGTTTGCATATGTCCTGTTTTTCTTCATCACTATGTGTAGAACCAAAACACATGTGGTAATAATAGACAAAAAGCTATCATGAGCTTCCAAGTTTGGAATATAAGTGATTCTGCCCCATCAGCCTCAAATTACATTCCTGTAAACTCAGCTTTACAAGAGTCTCTGTCCTCCTGCAATGCCCTGTGAAATCCTGTGTCTGTGAGACTGTGGTCTGGGTCCAATGTTTTAGTCCTTGCTGCATTCTCTAGAGTTCATGTCCTCTTCAGATTCTTTATTTCACACTTTTTTGGTGATGCTCCTAGTGTAACTCTTAGTAATTTCTGTGGGAAATCTAGTTTCTTCTGATAATTTTCTCTCTAAACTACAGATGACAGTGGCAGAGAATCTCTTAATTTTGGTCCATTTTGGAGACATTTTCATTTTCTCAGTTAACATTTCATAAACGTCTAAATTCCAGATACTACCTGTGGTGCTGGAGATGTAAAGGTTTTGCTGCCCTGAGGCTCTCGCAGTGCAGTTTGGTAACCAGATATGCAGACAAGTAATCCCAAAAAAGTCTGCCAGGTACTCAGTTTCAGTGCTGGCACACAGGAGGGAGAGGTCAACACTTCCTATCAGAGAGGGCAGGTCCAAAATGGGGGAGGGGCTCACCATGACTGAAATGAGAGACCCAACTTTCAGATTTCTTTTGGGGAGACGGCATTGTTTCTTTCTGAGCCACACAGAAAGGTTGAGGAAGTCAACCTTTCTCAAGGACCTGCAGTGGTCCTTGCAGGTTTGTAGAAAGCTAGCAAATGTTTATCGAATTAGCTGACTGTTGGTGGCTCTTATCAGTGTAAATATATCATAAGGACAAATGTCACTTTTTAATTTTTCTTATTATTATGTTTGCTTCATTTTCTTAGTCTGTTTTAACCAAGGGGCCCTCAGTTTTTAAACATCAGATCCATATTCACATCACCCAATGAGTAAAAGGTTCTGAGCAAACCTCAGGATTGAATGTTAACAGAGAAGATTCCATCCACAGCTGTGACTCTTCTGTAGGGTTGAGTCAGCCCTTAGACCTTAACGATAGACCATGAAGCATGACCTTTTTCTGTCTTTTCTTTGTTAAAAATTTCCAAGTACATTTCCATGACAAATAAGATTTAGCACTGGACAAGGAGCTCTTCTATTTTGGTCTGAATCTCTTGGGAAATCAAATCTAGGGAAAAAGTCAGGAGATAGAGCCTTAATCGTGGCCAGGCCTGATAGGGGTCACCTTCTAACGAGAAGGGGTCAACTTCTAACAAGATTACAATATCCCTAATGACCTGAAATGTGTTAAAAGATATATCCAGTCCTCTTGGTCGATTTCTGGAAAGGTATATAAATGCTCTCATTAGGCGAGGGGACCCACACAGAATGGGTAGCTATAAATTCTACTGGTGCATTAATGGAGAGTTGGGTTATATCACAAGTAATTTGGCCCTGGCCAGGTAGCTCAGTTGGTTAGAACATTGTTCTGATATATCAAGTTTGCAGGTTCAATCCCCAGTCAGGGCACATACAAGAATCAACCAATGAATGCATAAATAAGTGGAACAACAAATTGATGACCCCCTTACCCTCTTCCCCTTCTTCTCTTCCTCTCTTTCTAAAATCAATAAATTAATAAATTTTAAAAAACGATTTGACCAAATCTTTGGCCATGAGGAGGATCACAATACGTGAAGATCAAGTCTAAGAGTGTTGAGGGAAGAAGGTTGGAAAGTTGATTATTAGTGGTTTTTTAAAACTTGTAACATTCCTTACAGTGCATTATTTATTAAAATGCTAGGAGTCATAGTGTACAAAGTTCATTCTCAATGCAGAAAATTGGTTGAGGAGCACTGTAAAATTGCAGGGTCATGATAACAGGAAAATGGGGATCTTGAGTGGCTGGGAAGGGGATTTTTTGTGACAATATTGTTGTATACAGGTATCTAAATTTTTCATACATGGCTGCAGAATGCCTGAGGGACTGGATGAGGCCAGGAGAAAAAATCCTGATTAAGAGAAGCTAGAACCCTGGAAACAGAGAAGCAGCAATTATCAAGGTAAAGCTAGAAAGCAATTAATTAATCAGTTAAATAGTTTTTTTGAAAAGTCAAGTTAATGCTAAGGCAGTATCAATCAGATCCAGAATCAGGAGGCAACAGGGGAGTGATGTCACCAAAACAACCCAGCCTCCACTCCCCCAAAACAAAGATCAACAATTCGACAGCTATCCATGACCAAAAACAGATCTAGAAAAGCTTTCGAGTTCACTTAAGAAACTTCATACCACCTCACACGGGTCAGAATGGCCATCATATACAAATCAACAAACAAGGGCTGGCGAGGTTGTGGAGAAAAGGGAAGGAACCCTAGTGTACTGTTGGTGGGAATGCAGACTGGTGCAGCCACTGTAGAAAACAGTATGGAATTTCCTCAGAAAACTAAAAATGGAACTGCCTTTTGACTCTGCAATTCCACTGCTGGGATTATACCCTAAGAATCCTGAAACACCAATCCAAAAGAACCCATGCACCCCAATGTTCATAGCAGCACAATTTACAATAGCCAAGTGCTGGAAGCAACCTAAGTGCCCATCAGTAGAAGAGTGTATCAAAGAACTGGTACATTTACACAATGGAGTAGTACACAGCAGAAAGAAAGAAGGAGCTCCTACCCTTTCACAACAGCATGGATGGAACTGGAGAGCATCATGCTAAGTGAAATAAGCCAGGGGGTGAAAGACAAATACCATATGATCTCAGCTAAAAGTGGAACCTAGTCAACCAAACAAACAAGCAAGCAAAATATAACCAGAGATACTGAAATAAAGAACAAACTGACAGTAACCAGAAGGGAGGGGGGAGAGGATGATGAGGGTTAAAGGGGGAAGGTTCATCAAGGAGTATGTATAAAAGACATATGGACAAAGCTGAAGGGGGTAGGATCAAGGGTGGAAGGTGGGGATGGCTGGGGTGGTGGGGGGACAATGGAGACAGTTCAATGTACTTGAACAACAATAAAAATAAAATAAAATTATAAAAAAAACAAAAAATCTTCAGCAACACAGTAGGACAAAAAGCAAGCAAACAAAGAAACCCTTGAGAATACCCACCCCAAAGGGGAGGAAGAACAGCTTCATTTTGCCTGCATCATCCCATCCCCCAAGCTGTCATTGCTTAGCACCAGGAGGAAACTCTCCAGCTAAAGAGTTGTCCTCACAAGGAAAGGAAGAGTGAGGTGAGTGAACACTTCCCCAACCTTTCAGAGCACCACACGAAGGTCCTGCTTTGGTTTCACCAAACTAGCAAAGCTGAGATGTGTGAAGATGGCTAGGAACAAGGGGGAAAGAGCAGCTAACAGGAGCAGCCAGGCAGGGACAGTGGTCATCACTCCCAGTAACCTGCTCTGCAGACAAATCCAGAGACTTGCCACTGAAGAAACCAGTGGCCTGCACAGCCACCATGCACCCCCTACAGATTTCACTGGCTTTTATCCAACATGTATTCATATTTGCTGACACCAGGCACCTGAGTGTCTCTCTGCTCCCTCACTGAAACCCTGCCAGAGCCTGGGAAACACACCGACAGCCACCCAGCCCACTGCAGCTACATGAGTACAATGTACCAGCCTCAATCCCAGTGCCTGATCCTCACCACTGTGTGTGTGAGATCATCATGAGCCCCGCCAGCTGCACACCTGCACACTATCAGTCTGATGTCCATCATCAGCCTTCACAGCCACGTGCATGCCTGGGATGGGTGAATACTGTGCACAGCCACAGAAAAAAACACACCAACAGCCAGAGCCCTGGAAGGTGCCTGTGAGCCCATATTAGACCCTTTCTTCTGTAACTGGTCCCTTCAGCTACCAACCTGCATACCTCTGGCCAAACCTCGATCACTAGCCCCCACCGTTATGTGCCCATGACAAGACCCAGTGGCCGCAATAGTGTAGACCGACAGCCAGGGCCCGCATTGCTTCAGCGCACCTGTAGTTGGTCTGACCCTTGCTGCCAGTGTGGGCTCCCACAACCACATGCATGTTTGCCACCAACCCCTTCCATGAAAATGCCTGATGCTTTAATGCACTTGTTTGGGGAACTTCACATAGCACAAGGTAGCAAAAAAGAGAAACAAACGGTTGCCATAGTGGGCTGGCCTCTACTACGGGCAGTTCAGCTGACCACCCATGCCCAACTAGAGGCTGAAACTCAACTTAGAGAGTTGGATCGAAAACTGAGATTTGATAAAGACATGCAGCTGTGAACTACTCCATTTGTTTCTTTGGTGCTGACAGACAGGACTGACATAATTAATTAGAGATCCCACTGGACAATCTGCAAAGCTAGGAAGGCAAAAGGTACTAGAGATTAAGGTCTGAGCTCTGTGACAAAGCCTGATTGAGATGCTAAGGGGGAGAGTCCCTGGAAAAGTAAAAAGAACAAAGGGGAAGATGTTATGGTGATGGGGAATGAAATTGATAGAGTGCCCCCTACTGTCAGACCCCTAATACAAAAGAAAATTTTAAATAGCAAACACCCTACCTAGACTTCTGATAATAGAGAAATATATCCCAAAACACCTAGGAAAAAACTCGAATTCTCTCTCTCTCTGAAACTTGTAACTCTTATCATGCTTTTGATAAGTAAACACCCCAGGAGCTAACCAAAACATTGTCCGCAGAGACTGAAGGAAAAAAGAGGCCTTTTAAAAATACAGACTGCTGCAGCCAAAATTGATTTGTAGAAGAGCTGGAGACTTTTTTTTGCAAAACAACTAGAAAACAATAAGAATGAAAAAAAATTACTGTATATGGAGGGCAGAATGTACATTTTCTGTAATGGAAGGTATGAAAAAAGGAGATGTATTTTTGTTACAGTAAAGGAAAAAAGAATGTGTTTTTTTTTCTGATGAGAAGAGGAATGATATAAAGGACATAGTTTTTTGTTTGTATTTTGGATTTTTTTGGTTAAGAACAAAAAAAGTAATTTTGTCCTAAATTAAAATTATTGTTTCCGAATACAGAAGGAAAAGATAGGGCGAAGCTGAAAGTTGCAGAGGGTTTGTGGAAGAGGAAGCTTGAGTGAAGAATTTTATGTGTGGTCACACTGACTAAGAGTGGAATGGATAACTAAGTCAATTGTCTCATCTTGCATGTATATGGGAACTCTCACCAGATCCTTAACCACGGTTGTTTGTAAGTCTTTTGTCATTTTCAGACAGTTATTTATTCTGATGCTTTCATAAAACTGTTCCTGCCAAGGTGCTTCATCTTCAAGAAGGTTCATGGAAAGACTGACAAGTACAAGTTTCTGATAACTCAGGTCAGTTTCCCTTCATGTGCAAGGGACAATAATGAATCTTTCAAGTGCTTCCCCAAGGCTACCTGCACAGGTCCACAGTATCTCATGAGAATGGCAGCCCAAGACCTGTCCTGTTGTCCTTCCCCACATCAGTAAAATGGGCCCATTACACTGATGACTTAATGTTCACATGCAAAGACTTGCCTCTGCTGCAGGACACTGAAGGCTTTGCTGGAGCATCTGCCAGGGAAAAGATGAAGGACAAACCCACAGAAAATTCAAGGCCCAGGGATAACAATACTGGTGAGGATGTGGAGAAAAGGCAACCCTCATGCACTGTTGGTGGAAATTAAACCGGTACAGCCACTACAGAAAACTGTATGGAAGCTTAAATAGAACTACCATGTCATCTAGAAATCCCACTTCCCACTGAGTATATATCTGAAGAAGATGAAATCACTACATTGAAGAGCTACCTGCGCACCCATGTTCACTGCAGCATTATTCACAACAGCCAAATCATGGAAACAACCTAAGTGTCCATTAACTGATAAATGGGTAAAGAAAATGTAATATATTTATATATATTATTCTTAATGATAATTATATATGTATAAGGTATTATTCAGCTATGAAAAAGAAGGAAATCCTACCATTTGGGACAACATGGATGGCTCCTACAGCCTTATTCTAAATGAAATAAATCAGAAAAAGATCAGTTCTGTATGATCTCACTTATATGTGGAATCTAAAAACATCAAACTCAAAAAAACAGAGTAGAATAGTTGTTACCAGAGGCTGAGGGGTTGAGGGGGAATGTAGAAAGGCTGGTCAGGAGGTGCAGACTTTCACTTATAAGATGAGAAAGTGGAACTGGATGCGTGGCATGGTGGCGACAGTTAACAATACTGTATTGTGTACCGGAACGCTGCCATGAGAGTAGAACTTTAATGTTCTCACCATAAGAACAATAACCAAATGGTTATCGTATGGGGTACAAGATGTGTTAACTAACCTTCCTGTGGCAAACATTTTGCAATACATCCATGTATGAAATCATCACTTTATACATCATAAACTCACATGGCGTGATGGGTTAACAAAGCTGGGGGGGAGAGGGCTTGGGGTAAAAGCTTATTCAGGAAGTAGCCCTCAAAATGTGGGCGCACTTGAAGTCAGTTTCCTGTGATGTCCATGAAGGGTCCACATGAATCCTGGATTTATGCAGTGTTAAAATCCCCAAAATGTTTGACAAGTACAGACTAGAACTCCTCCAGCTCAACTTTCTTAATTTACAGCTGAAGAAGTTGAAGCCCAGGGCATAGCTATTTAGTGTCAGATGTGACTTCCCATTCTGGGTTCTGGGTTTTCTCTATGACTTCCCCTCACTCCATTTCCCTGGAAAGCTTTTTTGGTTCAACACATCATCAGCACCCATTATATTCCAGGCCCAGTGGTAGGGGGTGGCAATTCAGAGATATGTATAAAGCTTATGATGTAACTGGGGAGACAGAGTGCTCCAAAACAAATTATATTCTGCTAAATAAAATTTATTTAAAAATTTAAATCATCTAGTAAATGCGTAAATAAAAATGCTAATTGCAAAAAAACACACAACAGGTATGCTAAGTGAAATAAGCCAGGCGGTGAAAGACAAATACCATATGATCTCACTTATATGTGAAATCAAATGAAAAAATAAACTGACTAACAAAACTGAAATAGAGGCATGGACACATAGAACAGACTGACAACTGTCAGAGGGGAGGGGGAATGGATGGAGGAAGTTGAAGGAAGTAGCCAAAGAATAACCCATTGACCAGGACAACAGTGTGGTGATAGCCTGAGGGAAGGATGGGGGTGGGGACTGGGTGGAAGCAGCAAAGGGAGAAAAATGGGGATATCTGTAATAATATAGACAATAAAAATAAAATATAGAGCTCTTGCCAGTGTAACTTACTTGGTTAGAGCGTCATCCTGTACACTTAAAGGTCGGTGGTTTGATTCCCAGTCAGGGCACACACTTAGGTTTCGGGGTAAATCCCCAGTCCATGAGCATTTGGGAGGCAGCCATTGGATATTCTCTCACACATCAGTGTCTGTCTGTCCGTCTGTCTCTCTCCCTTCCTCTCTCTAAAATCAATGAATATTTTTTTTTATTTTAAAAAGTACCGTACATAGGACCACGAGAAATGCAATTACCTACTAATGCTAAGAAGACCTTGTGTTATAAATACCTGTGCACTTATTTGCTCTCCTTACCTTCAGGGTCAGGGCCGAGTTTTTGTATTCATGGTTGTATCCCTGCATCTTGCCCCAGACCTGCCCAGCAGTCGAAGCTCAGTAGATTCTGAAACAATGAAATTCCCTTCTACGTACGAGGTTCCCACTCCAGAGGAGCACCTTTCCTAACGAAGAGAATAAAAGAGAGTGAGAATGTAAGAGCTTAGAATTCAGGTGGACTGGAGAGGTAAAGGATCTTAAAGGATATTTGCCAAAAGTAAGTCAAGGTAAGTAAATAAGTAAAACTAAGTAAGTAAGTAAGTAAGTAAGTGAAGTAAGTAAGTAAGTAAAGTAAATAAACCCATGCCCACTACCCTACTGACCAGTGGAAACTGACGCTCCCCCTGGAGGCGGCACACAGGATGCTCATAGGGTGGCTCAGTAGCTCAGCTGGGCCATCCGCCACCCTCTGTTCGGGTGTGGGCGCCTGAGACAACCTTGGGCCACGGGTGACTTCGCACTTGGTGAGGGCACCAGTCGAACTTGCCCTGTGGGGTGTACATCCTGGGAAGCGAGGCTCGGGATAGAGGCTGGCGACAAGCCCTGGTTCTGATGGCTAAGTCTAAACATCCAACCAAGCCGGGGAATGAGACTCAAAGTTAACAACTCTTGGGCACCTCCCCAGCCCCCCTCCAAAATATTCAAGGGATGCATACTCTTGTAGGGTCAGATATCTCCTGTGCACCCGCTCCAGTTTTCCCTAATGCTTAATTTATTCACTCTGCGGACAGAGACAAGGTGGCAGGTTGCCTTGTCTGCCAGGCACTTATTACTAAAGCCCCCCATTCGCCTTGTGTCCCGGCTCCGTCCCTCCCGCCCTCCCTGCTCTCCTCCTTCCTCCTTCGCCTCTCCCCACCCCTGCGTCTGCCTAGCGTCATCGCCCCCTTTCTCCTCCCATCTCCCCTCTTGGAGCAGCTGGGCTCTCGCCTCCTCGCAGTCTTCACTGCTAGCTCGCGGTGGTGCTGGCCAGCGCTGGCGGGACAGCCTGGGCTCCGGCATCCGCTGGGCTCCTGGCAGCAGCGTCCCGCCCTCTGTCCCTCCCTGGCCAGTGTTAGTGACCGCCTCGGGGGTTCTTTGATTTGAACTGGACAGCGCCTTAGGGACTGAATAAGCTTCACAGGTAAGGATGGTGCACCCCCTTCCCACCAGTCCTGGCTCCCTCATCCTCCCAGTGAGACCCTAGAACTTGGATACTTCTCCGAGAAACGCGGAACCTGTCCAAGGAGAGCTTCTTTGAAAGGCTCTAAAGATGGGATCAAACTTAGCACTTTAAATCCTTAAAGAAATGAACTTTTCTTTCAATATGCAATTCTGTGTGCCGGCCTCTGCGCAGTTTAATATTAACGGTAACAATGTTGTTTGCATTGGAATATAAGTGGAATTCTTTCTACTTAAGCAGTACCAGAGGGGACTCTCTTTATTTTTATGATTATTAGCAGATGCCATTGAAGGAGGTGTAAAATGCATTCTCAGAAAATCGACTCTTGTTGAAAACCTTTGGCAGGGTTACTGTGAAAGCTAGAATCAACCGCCTCTCCTCTCTCCCCTCTTCCTCTTCTCTATTTCTCGCTCATCAACTTAGCTGCGCAGGTCAGCAAAAGGAGTGGTGGAAAACTATTTTTTTTTAAATGAGGTGTAAAGAAATTGAAGTCTTGGACGTGCTGTAAAATACTCAAAAAAAAAAAAAGGAGGGGAGGTGAAATAAGATTAGCAAAACATGGATCATTTTTGAAGCTGGCTGATGGGCCCATGGGGATGTACTTTTTTCACTGTCTTTAAAATACTTTTTACTTTACTCGTGTATAGTTTGAACATTTTCTATAATAAAACATTTTTGAAAGTTGTAGAAACCTTCTTGCCTGATTCCTTTGACCATTTTACACCGTCATTGCTGTGAAATGATGCTGCATATCCTATCTGTGACCCCCCCCTTATTAATCCTGCTCAATTCTGAAATTCTCATTTTATCCCAAGTACATTTGTCTCTAGGGAGGATTATAAAAGTCATATTTTGCTGCTTGAAGAATTATGCTTAGAATCTGGTTTATAATTTGTAGAAAGAATGTTAAAATCCCAGCCAAGTAAGACATCTAGACTTGAAAGTAGTAGCCAAGCATCATTTGGAATTTTATTTTTTTAAGGAAATATTAGAGGAGCTCCTTTAGCATGAGAAGAGATTATACACTCCAAACTTTTCTTCCAGACAGCTCAGAAACCTGTAGGCTTTTAAGACTCTTTTTCATGTTTTTAAATGTGAAAGTGTTTAGCCTATGTGCTTGGCACATAGTGTGTGCTCATTATGTGTTAAAATAAACAATTGCTAATGTGAGTTAATTTTCCCTGTTGAGTAAATTATTTATCTTTCTCTGCCCAACACTCAAGGCAAGCATATTACAGTTTAACAGCAGGATCAGACCCAGAATTTGGAGGCTGAAGCTACCTCACCTAGCATGGGATTAACTTTGCAGATGAGAAATCTGAGATGAGAGCTGAGGAAACAGCAAAGAGAAATTAGTGTTACCAAAGTTATTTATAACTTTGCTTAACTAATTTTTTTTCAGAAGTTTCAAATGTGTTAAACTGATGTATGATTAACAAAAAATATTTTGGTCATAAGCTGCTTTAAAGCCTGAAAAATAACAAAATTAATGCTTCTAGAGACATTCTTGACTTTCAAAGGCCAACTTGCAAGATATAAAAGTGAGTCGGGAGCCATAAGCCGTAAGTCCTGGGCCTGTGCATGAGCGCCCCAGCAGGGGGTTCCCTGGGGCTTCCTCACTGCTGTTCACTCCACGCTTGATTGACACACGGCATATCCATCGCAGAAACCGAAATGTACATGTCCTGCAAAAATAACTAAAAAAGAAAAGAGGGTATTTTTTTTTATTGTGATGAGAAACAGAAGATGTGGGTTACTGTAAAATAATCAACTGTGTTACTTTACCATCTTTCTTTCCCTCAAGTAGTGCCAAACTCTTAAAGCAGACATTACTTTGTCTCGATTCCTGAAATTAAAGTTGAAAATAGTGCTATGGTATGATATTCTGAAGAGAAATTGGCACAATGTCAATGAACATTCTTGCCATTTACTTGCAGCATAGGATCAGCAGAAAGTATATCCTTTAGGAATGGATTATAATAACGGATTTGATAAACATATGTGAAATATTTGGCAGGTCGAAGACTTTCCTACGTGTTGAAATGAATCGCAGCACATTTGGGGGACTCTTTAGCCGCGCTGTAGGTCAGAGTGGAAGTGTGCTGGCACTACAATGGTTTTTGGAAAACCACCTGCCAGAAAATTGTCTGGCTGTAGACAACATTATCAGCTCTCAGTTCATCAGGATGGGCTCTGTGGCCTGTAGATGGGTTTTCTCAATGTGATAAATTCCACATGTGACAGCCATTTTGTATATTAGCCAGTTAGACTTCTCCCCCTGCTGAATCCCACATGCTTTTAAAATAAATTCTATATCACAGCTCAAAGAATGTAAACAATTTAAATTCAGGATCTGAGATTTGCTATCACCGGGCTAACTTTGCCATCTAGTGGCAGCAATGTGGATAGCAGGCAAGTTCCTACCCGGGTTGACTGGGAATTGACGCTTCTTGAGGACCACTGATGAGTCATAAATTACTTGTGTTTTCTCATTTGTGGTTTAATCTGGGTCGTTGGAGCTGAAAAATATCTTAGACATTTTCTAGCCTAATTCAATACCTAGGAACTCTTAGAGAGATTCTTAAATAAAGAGATTTCAAATTGATGCACAGTCTTCAGTATCTGTTGAAAAACAAATTTATCTTCCTTTTTCAACTCTCATCTCTCTCGCAGTACTGCTCAACACCACCATAAGTTTTATCACAATATTCTGTTTTGTTTTAAAATTGCATGTCTGTACACTTTTCCTTAAAATGAAATTTTTCATTTATGCTTAAGACTCTGAACCAAACATTTTTTCTCACTGTACATCACTCCCTACTACTTCTTTATTTCTAAACATCCAAGGCTGACAAAAAAAAAAAAAAAACCCAAACAAAAAAAGATTCTTACCTTTTAAGTGTATTGATTTCTTATTGCTGTTAACAATTACTGGAAACTTAGTGCCATGAAACAACATGTTATCTTACAGTTCCGAAGGCCAGAAGTCTAACGTCGGTCGGCAGGGTGGCGTTCCTTCTGGAAGTTCAAGGTGAGAATATGGTTCCTTGTCCTTTTCAGGTTCTAGAGCCACTCCGCATTCCTTGGCTTAGGACCTTGCATCCTTGGGACCTCTGCCTCCATCTTCACAGCTCCTTCTCACTCTAGGTCCTTCCACCTTCTGTGATTACATTGGGCTCCCCTGGAAAGTCCAAGCTAGTCTCATCTCAGAATCCTTAATCACATTTGCAAATCTCTTTTACCAGGTAAGGAACTTATTCCCAGGTTCTGGGAATTAGAATGTGGCTTTCTTTAGCAGACATTATTTGGCTTAAACAATGAGGGATACAGCAGTCAGAGATGCATGAAATCCATTGTAAATAACTACCTATGTTTGGACTCCCATCATTTGGTATTAATAATAATAATTGCTGCCATTTGTTGAATGGTTATTGTGCTCAGGGCATTGTGCTTATATACATATTAGTTCCTCACAAAAACACTGTAAAGTCTTACCCTTACCCTCTGGAAAATAATGTTTGCAAAGATCAAGTAAACTTCGTAAAGTCATGCAGCAAAGAAGTTGCACGGGCACTGACTTGACTTCAATGCCCACGGCCTCCATAAATGATTGAAACACCCCAGTTCTTACTCTTCATGTTTGTAACATCGCCGGCACTGTTATTTTTTTCATGGCTGTAATTTCATACACTTTTTAACTTAAATGCTGCCCTTGTTCTATGCTCTAGTCAGTAAAGAACATTAGTGAGGGCCTGAAGTGGGTCAGGAATTGAACTTTATAAAAATACCTATTCTTCTCTACAGCTGCCCCCAATTTGTGAAATGACTTTTAAAGTTGTTACAGGTGTTCTCCAAAACCTGCCCCATTTAAGGCTTGCTTTACACTTGTTTAGTCTTCCCGGTAATGACTCCCCTGCTCAGGCTGCGGCCTTTGCCTAAGCCAGTCCTTCCCTCTGCAGGTATTTGATACATCTGGGCCAGGCCACAAGGTCTACCTGTTGTATGCCAATCTTTGCAGAGCAGGTAGAGGACGAAAGTGGAGGACGGAGGTGGCTGGTACATATTTTTGCATTTTTGTATGTGTGTAAATGTAGACAGTAATATTGGGGGTGCAGGTGGTAGAGATCTTGGATGGCTACAAAAGGACAGGTGTGTCCTAACATATACATTAAGGTAGAAGTTGGTGTTGAGCCTATTAGGTCATCGGTCTGACTGAGCAGTCCCTGACCCACTCCAGCACCGAATGTTTAATGGGTTAATGCAAAATTCTGTTCACTAGCAGCATGCTATACACGTGAATTTGAACACCTACCTCACTACACACTACAAAGGACAGGTGAAAAGAAAGGTCTGAGTACCAGGTGTGAATCTGTCACCTAGTGAGGGAAGGCAATTCAGTGCCAATCCTTAATGTTAAGCCAGCAGCCTCATTTTTCATATACAAGAAAAACAATTCATTTGAAACATAGTTTAATATAGTGAGCAATCACCTAATCTTTCATTAGTCCACCTGCCCTACCTAAGCTGTGTGTGTGCGTGTGTGTGTGTGTGTGTGTGTATACACACATACTATATATGTATCAGGCCAGTAATATTCTACACACTCCAAATAGACTCCCTCAAAAAGTTATTTTTTCTCTCACTGTAAGTCACTTTCTTATAATAATTATTTTGACATAGACTCTGTTTCTTTTTAGGCTGAGGACCTGATTCAGTTCCAGAATTCCTAATGTAGATCCAGGCTATAAATAAGTCACAAGAAATGCAATTTGAGAATTCTGTGGTTGGGTAATGTCAATCACATTTGAGCTTAATAGTAATGAGAAAAATATATTACAGAGCCACAGATATTTGTAGGAAGGAGGAATTAGGAAAACATTCATCTGGGCAGTCTCTAAAGTGTAGCTGTCCTTGAACAAAGCAAAACAGAACACAACACAACAAAGAGAAAAGGGAGTTGGAGAGTGTGTTGGAAACCGTCCTGAAATAAAAATATTTGACTGTAAGATTTTGCCTTTTTAGAACACTAAATGTGCTATGACTTTGGCTCATGTAAGAAGTTGTTTTAAAGTGATATTAATTCACCCATGGAGGTAGAATAATGATAGAAGAGCCCGTTATCGATGCTTACCATGCTTTGGGGTTGCTGGTGAGAGCATCCATCAGCTCACTGAATCCCCACAATTATGGGATGAGGTAGAGGTCGTTATTATGTCCACTTTGCAGGTGAGGAAACTGAAAGTGAACTGAACGTAATGAACCGCTCAAATTCATGTGCCTCATTTAAGTGGCAAAGATGGGACTTTGCTCACGCTTTCTCAGTCCTTGGTCTGCGCTCATCTGCACCATGCTGGCAGAGATGCTCAAATATTTGTAAATATTATAGGTACTATCAGAAATCACATTTCTGAGGCAGCATAGAAAATGGTAATAGTAAGTCATCTTTTGCAGTTTTTTCTATTATTATAGACCAGGTACAAATGTGGAATAGTATTTGCGCTATCAGTACAAATTCATCTGCGTGTCCTGATATCCTTGGTCCCTTCCTAATTCTCTTCTACCCCATTTACCTCCATGGCCCAACCCAGAATCAGCTGTGTGTGCACTGACTCATGGGAGAGAGTCATGGCTGCAGCCTCGCTTTCATTAACCAAAATTGGAATTTGAAGACTCAAACCCAAGCCATCTATCTGGAAGGCGACAGTTAAGGTCACAGTTAAAACTGAAAATTGGAAAAAAGAGGAGGATGAGGGAAGACAGGGACATTAAAGATCTCAAAATATTGTAGCTGTTCCACTAGAGGAGACTGTATCTGTGCAGGTCAGTGAGTTGGTGTTTTTGGATGACAGGCGTATGTAGATGTGTTATCCTCTGAACCATGGACTGCTGGATCTGTGAGAGCTGTCATTTACACTGCATTGACATTTCACCACAAGGCAAACTTAGATTTTCCAAAAGAAAGCATCCATAAACATTTGTCCAATTTTAAATTACAGGCCAAATTGGACAGGGTAACTAAATCCATGTCCTCTTATTACTGTGATCCCAAGGCCATATTACAAGGCCCTGCCCTTCCCACACCCAAGGATAGACGCGGGCCTGGCTCATGCTCCCGCGCAGCGCGTGCAGCGGGCACCGGACTGACCAGCTGGCGGACTTGTGCGGTTGCAGGGTCTGTGGCATCTGACGTGGGAAGCACCCTGTGCAAGCCCACTGAATTGGAATCTTTTCAGACATGTTATTAAGTCACTTATATAAAAGTTATGCTTTTTCTTTATAAACCACCACACCATTCACTATTAGCTGTTGCTAACATAGTGAAACAGCAAAATTAAGAATAAATTTATTTTGTGCACAAACATGAAGTAGGTACCATTCGAAACCTGGTTAAGTCACCATCCCTGGAAGGACTCCCTGCTGGGGTGTGACTCACACAGCTGCACCAGGGCCGTGGCTGCCACCGAGGTTCTCAAGCTGTGTGGAGTATCAGCATTGCCTGCGGTGCTGGCTGAAACATAGATCACCGGGACCTGCTTGGGTCCTGAAACTAGGGCTTTTAACAAGTCCCCAGGTGATGCCGATGCTGCTGCTCTGGGGACAACAATCTGGGCACCCTTTGTATGACAGAGTTTGTAGTTTGCTGTGTACCAGTACAGAATTCTATTAGCAAATTAATGACCTTCTTTTGAGTGGTTCATGTTCCATTTTGAGTCCAAAGTCAGGAAAAAACCAAAATCTCAGCTCAGAGCAGTCCAGTAGCAGGAGTCTCCCCTTCCTCACTAGAGGGTCGTCAGCCTTTTTGTTCTGTTCAGACCTTCAAACAATTGGATGAGGCCTGCCCGCCTGAGGGAGGGGAAACTGCTTTGCTTGGGCTGCCAGTCCAAATGTTGTCTCACTCAAATGCACCCCTCCTCACCCCCCCCCCCCCCGCCCTGCATGGACACACCCACTGCAGTGTTCAGCCAAGTATCTGGGCCCCCTGTGGCCTAGTCCACTGGACACATAAAACTATGACACAGAGCTTTTTTTAAAAGTCTGCCTACAGAATTACAGCACAGAGTGCATGTTTTATTCCTTAAAGGTTGCAAGACTAAATTAAATTGTGCTGAAGGAACAACCCAAAAATCCTAACTGGGAAAACAACACCACGGCACCGTGAGTGAGACACCCTCTATTTTGCTCAGCAATGACTCTCCCACATTTATTACTCCACAGATCATTGGCATCAGTGTTAATATGTACAGAGTGATTCTGCACGTTTCTCAGTGAGGGTATTTGGCTGACTGTCAGTCTTTGATGTAATTATATATTAAGTACACCATAGAGAGCTGTTATCATAAAGGGCTGAATGAAAAATCAATTAAAAAAATTTGTTTCCCAGAGCAAAAACTCATTTGATTGAAATTTTGCTGAGAATTAGGTAGATAAAAAAAAATATATATATATATATTTTTTAAAGACTTTTATTTATTTATTTATTTTTAGAGAGGGGAAGGGAAAGAGGGGGAGAGGGAGAGAAACATCAGTGTGTGGTTGCCACTCGCACGCCCCCTACTGGGGACGTGGCCCACAACCCAGGCAGGTGCCCTGACTGAGAATTGAACCAGCG
Source organism: Glossophaga mutica (assembly GCA_039655065.1). Lineage (NCBI taxonomy): Eukaryota > Metazoa > Chordata > Mammalia > Chiroptera > Phyllostomidae > Glossophaga > Glossophaga mutica. Next base: position 150,028,637 of record CM077306.1, read on the forward strand.
ACTTTTTGATTTGGCACTCAATCCACCGAGCCACACCAGCCAGAGCAAGATATATATCTCTTTGTAATCATCTGTTTTGGTCTGTGGATAACCTAAGAGGCTGCAAAATAACTCCGATTTTAGCTTTTTTTGGGGGGGGGTAGGGGGGCAAAGCTGTAATTTTTCATCAGTAAAGCATAGGATTTCAAGATCGCTGTAGAATTACTAAGTTGTTGGCCTCTTTCACTTGAGTCCAATTAAATAGAATTGATGAAATATTCATTGTGTAAATTGCATAGAAGATAAAAGAAAAATACTAAGTGGCTCAACAGAATTATTATCAATATAATTACTGTTCTGTGTGAAGTCGATTTGCCATGGTAATGATTAGAAAATATTGTGATATGAGTGGGGGTTTTCTTCTGAAGTATATTCTTTGTTGATTTGGGGGAGATATCCATTACTTCCCCAAATAAAACAAGTTACATGCCACTCAGCACTCAAGTGAGAACAGATAAAAAATGGAAATCGAAAAACTTCTATGTAACCTTGCTGATGCCAAGTCATGGTAAAAATGATTATAAATTTGTTTATATGTTCAAATGTATGGTGATTCAACTTAATTATGTCATATTTTGGTGAGTATGTAATGTTTAAACAATAAAGAGATTATGCAGTGTATGTTTTTGTTTTCTCAAAGGAATGTTATTAGCTCGTTAATACAATTCTGTACTCATATATGACAAAATGAATTCTGTTGCATCAAGCAATGCCCGTATTCAGCTCTGCATCAGAGACAAGTTTGGTTTTCATGACATGCACAGAGTCCTGTGGGTGTACCCTGGGTTGATGAACATCCCTAACATTCTTCATTACTTTTGTTTTCCATGCCTCCACTCCCCCAAAAAAGTTTATCAGGAAGCACAGAGAGTGAAAGTATTGTAGGAATAATATAACCTTGAATTTGCCTCTGTTTTGTATTAAGTGTAAATCATTTGCTAAGCCTGGACATTTCAGCTGTTAGTTAAAAACGACTTGGAGCATAGCTTACAAATTTCAAAATCACTGCCCCCCAAAGTGCTACCACTGCCCCCACCCTGACAAAGCAACAACCAACAAACACCAGTCCCACTACATGTATTTCCATACCCGTGAGCCTGCAGAAGGAGGAAAAGATGACAAGGAGCTGTAAACACTAGAGGAGGTAGTGTATGATTTATCAGTACTGACGACTTTCAAATGGCTAATACAGAAGCACTGCTCCTCACTGATAAGACCCGTGATGAATGGGACTGTATTTAATCATGATCGTGTTCCCCCAAGTGGCCAACTCAGAATCATAGCCTGTGCTCTGTAAATTCTGGTAGACAATTTAACAGACTAAAATATCACTGAGAAGCATTTTTGTATGTTGCTTTGCTTAGATGGTAGTTCTAGGCATAACTTTGATTTAAAAAATGCAGGGTACATTTTTCTTACTTTAGCATAAATGGCCTGTGCATATTTCCCTTTTATGATAGGGGTTCTGCTTGTAAAAATCAAGGCAGGTTCATAGCAGATGAACCCATTTATTTATTTTAAAAACCTCTGCCTGAGTCTAAGGCTTTTAGAAGAGTATCTGGTGAATTCAATTACGTCATCAATCAGCTGGGTCTGCACACCATGCATGGTTCAGGGAAATTCACTGTATTCCAATGGATGTGTTTTGGGTACTGTGCTAGGCATTTACACTCTAGCGATGAGGAATTTCATGGTCCCTGCTTTTAAGGAGCCAAGTGCAGGGAAAATGCAGAACATCTGCTGCTATCTCTATGTCTGAATCATCTGGAAGTAAGGTTGTAGGAGACCTAGGAAGGAAGAGAGCGTGGCTTAGCAGCAGAAGCCCATGATAGCCATCGTGTCCACTCTCCATGCCCTGGTTTGTCTCCATGGAGATGGCAGGAGCCGGTGGGGAGAGATGAGTTAGGGCTGGTGGAGGGAAAGTTGGGCGAACAACAGTGTACTGATTTTGGAAATCTCTGTGAGCCTGCTTAGCAGGGTGTTTGATTGCAGTAAAACCTAAGTACAGGGAACATAAGGACTCTTATTTGTAGTCAAGGTATGGTCAGGACCCCAGGCCTAAATGACATGGGTAAGTAACATTTAAAAAGAAACATTTTAATGCTTCTCTTTCTTTTTCTACTTTTAAGGGCAAAAAAGAATAACGAAATGGAAAGTATGCTATTCTGGATATTTTTCACCCTTGGATGGACCCTCATTGATGGATCGGAGATGGAACAGGATTTTATGTGGCATTTGAGAAGAGTACCCCGGGTTGTCAGTGAGAGAACTTTCCCTCTCACTAGCCCCACATTTGAGGCAGAGGCTAAGGCGGTGTTAAGGAAAGTGTGTGGCATCGAATGTCAGAAAGAACTCCCAGCCCCCAGCCTTTCTGACTTGGAAGATTCCCTTTCCTATGAGACTATCTTCGAGAATGGCACCCGAACCTTGACCAGAGTGAAAGTTCAAGGTCTGGTCCTTGAGCCAACTCAAAACATGTCCAGCAAAGGAGCATCTGTTAGGAGAAAGAGACAGGTGTATGGCACAGACAGCAGGTTCAGCATCTTGGACAAAAGATTCTTAACCAATTTCCCTTTCAATACAGCCGTGAAGCTCTCCACGGGCTGCAGTGGCGTTCTCATTTCCCCTCGTCATGTTCTAACAGCTGCCCACTGTGTGCACGATGGGAAGGACTACGTCAAAGGGAGCAAAAAGCTTAGGGTAGGGCTGTTGAAGTTGAGAAATAAAGGAGGTGGCAAGAAACGAAGGGGTTCTAAGAGGAGCAGGAGAGAAGTTGCTGGTGGTGACCAAAGAGAGGGTAGCAAAGAGAATCTGAAGGAGACAGCCAAGGCTGGAAGAAGAAGAAGAAGAAAGGAATCTGCTCAGGGTCAGAGAGTTGCTGAGGGCAGGCCCACCTTCCAGTGGACCAGGGTCAAGAATACACACATTCCCAAAGGCTGGGCTGCAGGAGGGAGTGGAGATGCCGCCTTGGACTATGACTATGCTCTTCTGGAGCTGAAGCGCGCTCACAAAAAGAAATACATGGAACTAGGAATCAGTCCCACCATCAAGAAGCTGCCAGGTGGAATGATCCACTTCTCAGGATTTGATCACGATAGAGCAGATCAGTTGGTGTACCGGTTTTGTAGTGTGTCCGATGAATCCAATGATCTCCTCTATCAATACTGCGATGCGGAGTCGGGCTCCACTGGCTCCGGGGTCTATCTGCGTCTGAAAGAGCCAGACAAAAAGAATTGGAAGCGCAAAATCATTGCGGTCTATTCAGGCCACCAGTGGGTGGATGTCCACGGTGCTCAGAAGGACTACAACGTGGCCGTGCGCATCACTCCCCTCAAGTACGCCCAGATTTGCCTCTGGATTCACGGAGATGATGCCAACTGTACTTACGGATAACAGGAACCGGAACCCAGGCCACGGATGAGCGAAACCGCAGAGAGAAAACCAGTTCTGATTATTGTAGTGAGATCACTTCACAGGTTATGCCTGGACTTGAATTTTATTAATAGCATTTCAACACTTTTAAAAATATACTTTTTCAAAATTAGGAGATTTTCTTATATTTAAAAAATTTAGGTAAAGATACTGAAACTAGATGGGCATTTCAACGCCAGGTATATATATATTCTTCTTTACACTATGGTAAGTTTGGTTCATGGAAAAAATGTTTCTTTCTGCTTTCTTAAAAATTAGACTCTCTTTAACTTCAAGCTGGTACTATAAATAATGTGATTTCTCAATGGACTTATTCTCAGGGTCCTACCGTAAGAAGAATCTAATAGGATGCCAGTTGCGTACTAAATGTGAAACTACATATACAGAGGTAGACGGTAATATTCAGAATTAAGTCAGAGATGAAAACTTAGGACAGTTCGTACCACCTTGAGATGGACTCACTCAGTCCATGCCCTCTATGTTTTTGGTGTTTTCTCTTGGGGCCGAGAAACACCAGGTTTTTGTTTTTTGTTTTAACAAGATTGATAAGGAATAGTTTTACAAACAAAACTTGCAACTATTTTTCTGCTTTGAAAAATATCAACTAAACTGTATATTATTTGAAATGGGAAAGATACTTTGTTCCATGAAATAAGTCTAGTTTAAAAGTAGGGATGCTGAGACTTTTTAAGATCTCAAGTTTTTATTTAACTAGTGTTTAAACCATGAACTTTCCATGCATGCTTAGGGAAGGCAGCTCACCAGTTAAAAATGATCATGAATTGAAAGGCTCATCATTTTATGCTACATGGTCTCCTATGTATGAGGTATTGTATTTTTAGGACAAGTAATTATAGTCCTTTTAAAGCCTTTATTCCCCCTTGACAAAATCCAGCTTTCTTCATAGGGCCATAGGCATATTATTTTGGTGAATTCTCTAATTAGTAATTTTAAATAAATGCCTTAAAGTGAATATAATTTAAGAATAGTTTTTAAAAGAAGGTTCCGATTATTTTCATTAGGGACCAAGGCTGCCCACTCACTCCGGCCATCATGGAGCCTAAGCAGACAGAGAGAGTCCAGGGGCTGCCCTGGGGCACTGGACGCTATTTCCTGAGTGAACCCATAGGTGATAGCTAGCTGAATGGATGCAAAAGGGCATTCGTTCAAGCCCTTAAATGGTTTCAGTGATTTGTAGTTGAGTAAACCATAAAACTCAGGAATTGCATGGCCTGCTCTTCCTCGTGGTTTCTAGCCCACACATTCTCTTCTGCCGTGACATATCCGAGTCGCTGATTGTACCGGAGTTCAATTTTATTTTGTTATTGCTATGTTTTTACGAATGGGGAGTTAAATCCTTGATGAGTATGCAAAGGAATATTTGATTAGATTATGATGAAATGATTTTGTAAATGGTGTCCCAAATAGTTGAGATTCAATACAAGTGTACATTCTTTATAATGTGAATTGGTTAAAAATCCTTCAATAAAAATTTAAAAAATAAATCAGTTATAACTGTATATATATTTTATGTGCAGGGTTTCAGCAATTATTAAATTAACAGTCATTTATTTCAAAATGATTCTATTTGATTCTAAACACATTCCACTGAGCAGTATTTTATCATTTGTGCCATGGAATAGGGCTACTGACTTTAAAGGTTTGTTCAGATCTTTTTTTTTGAAAATCATCTACATGATCACTGCAACTAAAGATGTTTCAAGGTGAATTTTGCACACTTACTGCAAACACACACCAAACTTCGTTCACAATCTTAGAAAATAAAAAAGGAAAATAATTCCTGGGATTTAGGGTGTTTTGAGTCAATAGTTTGGTATGTAAGGTTAAATTCTGAATACACATAATTTCCTTAAAATTATTGTACTTTTAAAAAATATAACATTTTGCTCATTTTCTTTGCAGAGGTTTATTTGATTCTCTCCTTTTCTCTTTTCTGACTGAATTATGAATCTTATATGACCTACTTAGGACTACTAAAGTATGCACTACATTACTTAGAAAGTTATATTTTATATACTTTTTCTGTTATAATTAATAGGTTTGAAATAGAAAGTTAATTTGAATTCACTTAGCTAAACAAATATACTCACAGACATATGACACCTACTTGTGCAAAGGACTACACTGACTTACTCTGTAGAGAAACTTACCCAATTATTGAATTGAAATAACTACTTACAAAACAATTGAAATAAAAAATTGTGGGTTTTTTCTTTACCCAAATAACATATTTTGTTCTATTTATGTTTTTAAAATATTTATTGATTTTAGGAAGACAGTGTAAGAGAGAAACAGCAATCTGTTGTTCTACCTATTTATGCATTTATTGGTGTTTTTTTTTTTATATGCCCAGACTGGGGATTGAACCTTCAACTTTGGCATGGTAGGATGATGCTCCAATCAACCGACTTACCTGGCCAGGGCTATATTTTTCTCATGCTCCAATTGATAAGTGTGTGGGCAGAATAAGACCTTTTTTTTCTTTCTAATATACTTCTTAGTTAAATCCCAAATGTTCATTTTAAAAAAGAGATAAACTTATGTATGATCAAGATCAGACTTCTGGATGAATCATTACCTCTTTTATTTGTAGATCAAAGAATTCTTTGAAATTCTTATTTCATAGAAAGAATGTCAGGGTTAGAAGAAACCGTGAAGGTTACCTAGTTTATCTTTATATTTTAGATTTTAACTTCCCACCATATTATTTTCTTTAAGTAGTTGTCCAGTGATAAAAAACTAAATATTATTTAGGTATTAAAATTAATTGAGGAATGTAACACTTTTAAATTTTTAGTTCAATTTGCTACAAATTGTAAAAATTATATTGTTTCTCTTGATTTTATACCAACGTTGACCATTTCAATTATAATATTTATAATTCTTCGGTCTTATGCTAGTAAATCAGGTATTTATTCTCTTAATTATGAATTATGATAATAAATTAAGAATATTAAGAGATAAGGCAATTGAACCAAGTACTGGGCATTGTAAGGATGTGAATCTATAGCTATAAATAACCTGGAAATAGCATCATTATTCTTGAAATGGTTTCCTTGTAACAATTATATTTTGGATACTGATTTTTAAAAGCCTAACAAAAAGTACTTTTTCTAAATTCTTCTTTATATAACATCTTCAGTTAATTAACAGCAGAATCTTTTTAATAAGCTGATTTTTATAGCTCAAACTGCTCTTTCTTCAATGACCAAATTATAAAGTTTAGAAATATTTAGGAGATTTAGTCTAATCGGTGGTGAAATCACATTCTCATCAGATGGGTTAACTATATAGAATTTAGTTTTTTCTCGATTTATCATTCAACAAAGGGGAGAAAACACCCTCGAATGGGCATCTTTTCTACTCATAAACAAAGTCTAGGAGGAAAACTCCCTGTCTACTCCTTTCTGTAACAATAACTGGCAGTGCCTTCCAAGTAGTGAAACTGTCTAGAGGATGGTGGTCAAAATGTTGGAAACTTGTGATCCCAGTCAGGACTGGTACACTTCACACACAGGTGAGATGCTGTGTTAATCTGCTTGGCTGCCATAACAAAATACCGTAGAGTGGTGGCTTAAACAATAGAAACTGATTTCTCACAGCTTTGAAGACTGGGAATTTCGGCAAGGGAGGTTTCATTCTGGAGCCTCTTCTCTTCATTGTAGGAGGCCACCTTGCTAGTGAGACCTTGGTGTTTCTTCCCACGGGGACTAATCCCATCATGAGGGACTCACCCTCATAACCTCATCTAACCCCAATTACATCATTAAGGCCGCATCTTTGGGGGCTGGGCTTCAACATATGAATTACAGGGTACGGGGGAACACAAACATTCAGCCCATAATAGGTTCTATTCTAAACCCACAAGTTACATCTTGGGTCAGGCCGAGGGAAGTCACAAAGATCATTCTAGTCACAAAGGACACTAGGTAAAGAGGTATGAATGGCAGCTTAGGTCACCCAGTCACCTTCTCCCGATGTTCATTATGGTAATCTCAAGTGCTCTTGCATGGCACAGAGAAGCTGATCAAGAAGTCTTAAAGTGTCAAGTATTCATTGAGGGCACTACTTATTCACTGGTACATGATAAGGCTTCAAAATGACTAGAGATATTATTTTAAGTGTATATTGTATTAAAGATATAGCTACATATTTAAATAATGGAAATATTTATTATAATGAGAATTTTAATATCAGAATATTGTGGCACTTGAGAAAGCAGATATTCGCCATATTCCCTACTGACTTATTTGAGTTTATGATAAAAACGGCTTCAAGCCGACAAGTTCCAGGCTCCTGCAGTTATTCCTCATCCCCTCTGTCCCCCATGAAACATTAAATAAGAAAATCTCTGTCTCAGAACTCACTGCCAACATATTTTTGTTTTGGCAATATTTTTGAATTTCCAATAATATCTTAAGATCTGTTCACTTTTTTCAAGCACTGGGAACAAGTCGGCTACTTACAATATCTACTTCAATTCACAATGCAATCAATATGTGAATATATGATCTGTTTTTGCCTTCCAGTGTGGTTTTACCAAGCTTTTGGCTATGTGAATATATTTCTATCTATATTTATAAATGTTTTACTAATACTCAAACTTGAATTATGTTATTATATTTTTGTGTATGTATTCATATCCTGAAAAGTATGTTCACTTTCACATATGTGAAGGGAAATACCTTGGAATCTGTTCATACAATGGAATATAGATGATTTTGAAAAGTTCCTCTAGGCTTTTGCTTAGCCCAACCACTACTCATTTCCTTACTGTTCTCTATATTTTACATTTAATTTAATCAGTAATTTGTAATATACCATACCATTAATATCTCACTTATCTAGAATATTTTTTGGCTGGTAATGTCAAGTATCCAAAATGTAAGAAAATATTATTCTCTGATAACTAAAATGAATGACACAAACTTTTACTCTGGAGATAATTTTAACAAGTTTGGAAATCTGATTTCCCAAACTAAAGTAGAAGGCAGTTGCCAAGGCAAGTCTAGGACGGTCCCATGAAGTGATAGCCTAACAACAGACGTACCAAAGAGCTTTTAAAAAGGTGCAAAGACTATGAAATCACAGTAGTTTAGAGCTAAGCAGTTTTGGTGCAAGTGGCCGTGTGAAAGCACACCAATATACAGTATGTTTATAATGACTGTTTAATGAATATAACATTTAGGTACGTTCAATATGAGTTTTGGAGGGTATCACCCTATACAGAAATTTTCATCAAAAAGTCTCAACTTATTTTTTAAGAGTATTGTTTTAAAAAAGATAAATGGTAAAAATAATTTTTTAAAAATTGAAAGAATAGAAATATTGCTGGTCTACAGAATTGACTTGTTTTAATACTAAAATATAATTCTACTCAAAAGACAAGAAAAATTCTCTCCCCAGTATTTTAGTAAACCCCACAAATCCTAAACTGTTAAAATATTTGTCTATTTTAAATTTTAGTATGTGTTATTGAAAGTTTAGAATTTGTCATACGGTTGTACCCAGTTTATGTATGGAGTTGGTAGACTAACTCTATGTGCAATGGGAAAAATCAGAGTAAAATACCTTTAATTGTGTAACCCTAGTAGACCTCCCTGTATAAAGTAAATATTCACCAAATACATTATCCTGATTTACAATTAGTATTATAAGATTATAGAAATTACTTAATATAATTGAAGGGAATAAAGAGAATATCCTAAGAGCAGAGACCAGCAATCATCCCAGAAGAACTATTGTGAGTGTGTGTGAGAGTGTGTGTGTGTGTGTGTGTGTGTGTGTGTGTGAGAGAGTGTAGTGCTGGTGGGTGTGTTGGGAGGATTAGGATGAAACAGTTTTTGTTCTCTGAAAATAGTCATCTTCTCCTCCCCATCATCCTAAATTTCCAGCTACTGAGTTTGGCCAACAAATGATGCAATATTTTTCTAAGAACTGCCTATTAAAGTTTCTCTTTTCTCAGCTAGCTAAGGAATTCAGAAATTTATCCAGAATAATCTATAGAGTATGGAGGCTTCTGGAAGATAAGGAGAAGCCCCTTCCTGTCCAACGTACCCTCCCCATCATTGACAGGAGTCAAAACTTTGCAATTTCGTTTTACTTAGAATTTAAACTAGTGCTACTGACCCAGATACCAGATCACAAAATACCACACACCTCAGGGTATAGAGAGAAAGAACTTGATAATACAGAGTAGACTTCTAGGAGGACATGTGATTTTTTTTTTTGGTCTCAAAACTACTTTAAACAGATCAATTGTTAGAAAAATTTGCAGCCAACAACTTAGAAGATACCACCTTTAAATTTTTCAAACAAAAAAATTTCCTTTGCAACACCCACAAAAGTGCTGTTTTTCTTTTAAAAATTAGGATCAGCTTGGTGCTAAGATTCTACTTCCAAACCAAAGTACCACTTTATCAAGCAATTGCCTAAAAATAAAAGCGTGTTATTTTTGAGACAACTGAATTTAGGATTTTGCCACTGTACTTGAAACATTTACTATAAAAGGCTTTCTTTGTGGCCTGAGAAAGCCAGCAACGCCACTGTACTCAGAACATGTGTGGTGATGCCACTGCCTGGCACTGGTACATGACTCCTGTGGCTCCATAAGCGGAAGTCCTGGGCAGCCGTCAGCCCACAGAGAGCTCCATGCCTCTCCCGCGCATGCTCCCAAATTAAGGCTTCAGTTTTGATTAAAAACTAGGGTATCATAATGCTGCTTGGACTACCTTTTTATAACCGGTAACTAAATGTGTCAATTTTTAGTCTACATCAAACAAAAATACTCTTTGTAGCTTCTCTATTTTGAAGTATTTGGAAGTTTTCTCTTTTGCTGGAATCAACTGTAACTTTCAAATAGAGCTACCAACTCATAGTCCCCTGGATTTATGATATTTCAGTGGTTTCCCTTAGCCCAGTGGTTTCCAAATTTGGCTGCTCATTGAAATAGCCTAGGGAATTATTTTAGAAATCCCGTTTCCAGGGCCTCAGCGAGATCTCCCCTGTTATCCCTAGGAATGAAGCCCAGAAATCTGTATTCGATAAGCTCTCCCAGTCATGACGATGATCACTAGGTTTGGGAACCGCTCTCATAACCTCTCCTTCATAGACTGATCATTCTCCCTCCTCACACAGTTCTCCCTCTGTGCACAGTGGTATTTTTTCTTTTTCCTCCAGGTTAAGTATTCCCTTAGTTTTACCTGACTTTATACTTTTTCTTGTAAACTCTCTTAAGTATGTTGGTAAGGAAAGTGGTAGCAAAACAATCAAATACATAGATGGTTTTCGTACAAATACAAAATACATTCTTTTTCCTATTTTTTGAGCATCCTCACACTTTTATTTTATACACTTGACTCAGCATTTCTGCAAAAGATTTGTAAAGGGAGACTGCTGATCAAAAGCAATGTCCACTTTATATTCTGAGAGCTACTAACAAGCTGTGTACGTGTGTGCAAAGCATGCTGCAGTGCCACAGATTTACAAAAACCCGTTCTCGGCTCAAATAAAGAAGGGCTCTCTTGCAGTAAAAAATGTCCCACAGCAGATCAGACTGCCTGAGTACATCAGTTCCAGAGCAGACTGGAGGGTTAGGATGCTGTCGACAGCAGTGCAACATCAGGTGCAGTGGCAGAGGGGCTGGCATCCTTAGGCCTCGGGCCTTCAGAAGCACTCGGGACCTCCCCAGTGGGCAAGGCCTCCGCACAGTGGCCCATCTGCCCTCAGCCCAGATGGTAACGTATGGTGCTGACCCCTACATATGTTGTTGTTTTCTTATATATACCTATGATAAAGTTTAATTTATAAATTAGGCACAGTAAAAGATTAACAACAATAACTAATGATACAATAGAACAATTTTAATAATATACGGTAATAAAAGGTGAATGTGGCATTATTAAGTAAAATAAGGGTCACTTGAACACAAGCACTGCGATACTGTCACAATCGATCTAACAGCCAAGGAGGTGGCGTACATGGCGTGGGCATGCCGGACGAAGGGATGATTCACTTTCTGGGCTGGACAGAGAGACAGACGTAGATTTTATCATGCTCCCAAGACTGGCACACAATTTACAACTTATGTTTATTTCTGGAATTCTCCACTGAATATTTTGGACTGCGACTGACCATAACAAACCTTGGAAAGCAAAACCGCAGATAAGGGGAACTACTGTGTTATATATGTATCATTTATAACACACTTTTCAATATAGGTTAGATCAATAAGTTCAGCAAAATTTTGTTGAGTCTAAACTTAGGCACATGGAAAATAGAGATAAGTCCTAGATTCTACCCTTCCTCATAGAATTCCTAGTACAGTAAGGAAATCAGATATGTATTTTAAAAATGCAATTTTTAAAAAGCAGTGTAGAAAAGGTGAAGTAAGTAAAAGGTGCTGACAATTTGAGGGTTCACTCTGTCAGGGGGGCTGAGATGGTGAGAAGAAATCTTCCTAAAGGCGGTGGCAGCTATGCTGGGTTTTCAGGGATGAGCTGGACTTTACTGGGCTGTCGTCAGTGGAGAGCTTGGGGAAGCAGAGGGCATCCGAGGGCGAAGACACGCTTGTGTGAAGGCACGAAAATGTGACACTGCTCAGTGTGTCTAGGAGACCGCAAGTATCTGGGGACTGCCAGGATAGGAGGTGGTCGTCCCTTCGTGGTGAGGAATGACCAGAAATGAGGCTTCCAACCTGGATTTCTAGCCATGAATAGACTTCTGGTCTTGAATGCCACGCTACAGAGCTTGGACTTGAACCTTCAGATAACCAAGAATTGATGCAGGTTTTTAAGCCAGGGAAATGTGATCGGATGGAAACTTGAGAAGGAATCCCAGCAGCATTATTTAGGCAGGATCCGGGTGGGTTTTGGGGGTGGGGGTTTGAGACAAAGAGCCCCATGAAGAGCCGCTGTACTCAAGAAACGACAATGGGAAAGACAGGCGAGCGCAACTCCTGAGACATTCCGGCCGCAGAACGTTCAGTGCACCTGGCGGCTCACTGACGGCGGGAGAGAAGGGTTGAGGGTGTCATGACCCAAATTTCTGGCTTGGGACGCTAGGTAGAGGTGGCGACATCACCAACTAAGACAGAAAAACTAGGCTGAGGAAAAACTCCAAGATAGGTATGCTTGACATTTTTGTGGAATATTCATCAATAAGGTTGGTAACACCCATGTATAAAGCAAGGACAATGTTAAATAATAAATTTGTGATTTTATGGTGAGCTAATTCATTAGTTAATGTATAACCCACCAATCAGTCATGTATTTTGTTCTGAACTCAATCAAACAGCAACCTCATGCTTGCCAATCTCTTCTGAAGTAAATACTCCTTTCACTTTAGGTTTGAAGCCATATTTTTTTTACCCTGAGAGAAGGGATAGGTTTTCTGAAAATCTGGCCCCAAATTTACATCAGATGTGTTACATGCATGGTCACAAATCCACTTGCTTTCAGTAGAGTGCCAAAGTCCATGTGACCCAAAATAGATGATTTAAAAAATAAGATCTCCAAATTTCCTTGGAATGTGTTTATAAGGCTTTTTAGGCTGTAAGGTTTAATTTTCTGTTTAGGTTTTTTAATAAGATAATTATAAATTATAAAATTAGTTGATTTACTCCCAAAATGTTCCTAATCTAAGAGAGAGCGAAGAACCGTGGGATGGTTGGGTATCTGGCAATAAATCTAGTCTTATAGATTGGGTAAAGAGCAGAGAACACAACCACTGAGAGGTGACTGTCTGCCCCGCCCCCTGCTGGCAGGTGACCCTTCTAGTTCCTGCCTGTTTGGAGGCCTGCTGTCTGCAGGCCTGGGTTCTGCTCCAGGCTCCGGTTCCATGCAGCCACAGGCTTTTGTTCAAAATTGTCTCCCCACTGCCGCCCTGCTGGCTGCCACCGTGTGTCACACACACACTGTGTGCATTCTGAATATTTTTAACTTCAACAGCATCTTTCATCTCAGTCAAATCATCTCTAAATTTTTCTTCTAGCTTTTTTTTAAAGCCACTGCCAAAATATATTTATGAAATGTCTTGATCTCCAAGTAGAAATACCTTTAATTTCACTGTTGGACAAAACCATCTATAATATTAGCATCCTTCATTTTTGTTCTTAAGAAGCATTATTAGATCTTGGAAACTGTATCTAAGAAGGAATCTCTAGCACATCTAGTTTCCCAATGTTCCACAGGCAGCCCTGGTCCAGGCAGCCCTTCCCAGCTGATGACCCATTAGTTCTGCAGCTGTATTGAATTGTGAGTTGCATCTATATGTGTAGCAGGTACTTACATTTACCAAATTTTTACATGTATTTAGTACTTCATTAAAAATACTTCTTAATAATATTGATATTAATAATAATTACTGCCTATTTTTACACTTCTGTCTTCTCCATCTTTTAGTGTCCTAACAATCATAGATAAATGAGAAAATCTATAGCAAAAATAAGCATAATAATTTTTAAAGTAACAAGAGCAATATCTTTCAAGCACTACTTTTTGCCAAGTGTTCTTCTTGCATGATCTCATTAAATAGTGAGTACATAGAAAATTTTCCATTCTGTAGACAAGAAAACTAAAGTTTAGAGAAGTCAAGGTACTTGCCTAAGGTAACAGTGAGTGGCTGAGCAGGGAGCCCCTCCCACGCAGGCTGAAGCAGAAAGCACGCTCCTGCCCAAACTTCAGCATCGCTTACAAAGGAATGTGGGGGTGGTGGAGGCGGGCATTTGGAAAGGCACTGGACAAAAAATAGTGGCGGTGGTGGGGTTATTACGTAAACACACACCCCCCCCCCCCACACACACCGCTGTAATCCATTAGTAATTTTTCTCTTTCAAGAACACAAGAACGATTCTTTTAGATCTCAAGAGTCAGCTTTCAAAGTGTGGTCTGGGGACTCCTGAGGATCCCAGACACCCTTTCAACTGGTCTGTAAGGTCAAAACTATTCTTATAACAATATGGTGAGATAAAAAACTATTTTCATAATAATACTAAGAGAGACTTTCTCACAGATGTGCTCACAGTGGAATTCTCCAGGGAGCGCATGCCATGGGTTACAACTGCGGCTGTCTTCTGTTAAGTCTAACAGGAAAGGAATCTGCATAGATGGCAAAACCCTTCTAAATTACTTTTTTGAAATTGTAATTTTTCAAAAATTTTTATTTATAATACATAGTGCTTTTAATATTTTTTAAGTGAATGACACATTAAAACATTTCTCAGTTTTAATTTCTAACTTAGTAAGTAAGTATTGGTGGATAGAACCCATGTATACAAAGTTTTTGGAGGTCCTCAATACATTTAAAACTTTAGCCCTGAGTTCAAAGAGTTTGAAAACCTCTGTCTGTAAATCGGTTATAGAATACTATTATAGATTCATTCATAGAGTCTCTTTGTATTTAAGAATTGTTTGAAGATGTGTGTCAGAAGTGGAAAGGAACTAGGATGGTTTAGTGCTGCAGCTCTGAGAGTTTAACTAAGGTTAGTCACCATATCACAAAATCACAAAACATCGCTCCCTCATAAACTTTCACTCACAGAGGAGATCTGAATATGTATCCAGTAGTGACATCTGCTCTCAGCAAGGCTACGAGAAACAGAAATTTGCCAAAGAGGATAAACAGCAAACTACCACAAAACCTGTTGACTCAAAAACATAGATCAATGTGACTTTCCAAGGAAAACAACATTCATTTAGATTTTCAACAACTGCTTCCACACAAGAAATGAGGTGATCGCTGTCCCAAGGCCACGCCCTTTTCCACCAACCAGCATTTGTGGCTATACTGTTCAAGGTGCCGATTCAAAAGGCAGAAAGAGAGGGCTTTGCAGAATTTATCTTCTGTGACTCAAGTCCTCATTTCTTTTTTATATCTACTCCTTTCCTCCTTTTCTGAACCTGTGCCTCCTCCCCCCCAAATCTTTTGTCTTTCTTAATTTTTTAAGTACAATAAATAGCATGAAAGATAGGGAACAAAGGATGCTGTAATACTGAGAACCACTTGCAATCATTACAACATGTATAAATCGATTCAACTCTTCAACTCGATTGGTTTTAATTGGTGTTAGTTATTCTATTACAGTAAGCTGAGTTATTAAAACTCTAATACCATTTAACTATAAAAGCTCTCTATATAAGAGTTATTCTTTGGTAAGATAATAGCCCAGCAATGTCCAGGTAAGTGAAGGTATCTAAGAAATCTAAGAACTAACATACTGTGTTCATCTTTGAGACACTTACCTGGCACCCACTGAAGTGCTCATTGCTGAGGATAAGAACAGGGGGAGACATTTCCTGCCTTTAAGTCTCACAATTAGCCAAAGCAGATGCCATCTTCATGGCTGATTAAAACACAGTATGTTAAATGCCATAAAGGTTGTTGAAAGCTGTGCTCTGAGAAAAATAGAGTGGGGAGTCATGGTGGACAAGTGGGACTTGGCTGTACTGGTGGGTGGGTGAGGTAGTTTCAGCACAGGGCCCCGAGTGGGCCAGCAGAGTGCGTGGTGTCCCCATACATGAGTAGTGGTGTGGTCACACACAGGACAGTGTGCACGCAGGCAGAGGGCGGAGTTGCAGCAAAGGTGAGACTAGAAAGGCACGCTGACCATGTGGAGGAACACCACAAATAAACTGGACCCGCGTTGAACGCTATCCAGAGAGTTTAGTTGTTTTGTGCACCCAGAGGACTGGACCTCAGGAGCATCTCAGCTATAAGACAATTTCCCTACAGAGACACCAAGACACTCACCGTGGCACAGATCCAGTGTCTGATTAAAAAGTAACACTCTTGTTCAATGAAGAGGAAAGCTTCATGTAAAAAATTCCACTTTAAACTTGAAATGATGTACAATCTAACACACATTTTTATTACAATATGCCCATAAATATATAATCAAATGTAATCTAGAAAAAAACTATATTACATAATCAGATCCTAGCTTCTGCAAGTCAATTCTCAAGATACAAAACTAGGTAACTAAGGGAAACTTAGTTTCAGAAATGAGTATGCTTCTATTCGAGAAATACTTTTAGCTGAGATGGAACTACTTTTTGAGATGCTGGAACAAACCTAGTCATTGTCAATACAGTCACCCAATTTTATTAAAACAGGCGAATCTACATTCTGTGCCTCAGTGACCATGCAAAAGTGTGAGTGAACTACAACCTAAGTCACATTTTTCTTCAACCTCCAATGGTGAATTTCCCCAAAACCATTATGACTTTAATTGCATATTTTAAAAGAAAATTCATCCTCTTGTTTTTTGTGATATGGAATTTCAGTTTATTTGGCAGCAACCACAAAGTGCCAAGTTGAATGATAGCTGATAAAAATTGTTCTTTTTTCCTTGTTTTTAATTTATTGTAAAATTATCAAAACTATGTTGGCACAGAGAGCATTTCTCACTCTGAATGTTTTTAAATTCTCAATATTTTGTACGTGCTATGAGTGTCATTGGAATGAGAACTTTTCCCTTAAAAAATAACCAGAGAGAAAGATATGTTTGAATTTTCTTTGTTCAAGGTGTTTATTGCATCTCAGAGGGCGTACATGCACTGGGTTTTTATACTGAAATACAAAGAAAGCCATTTTGAAATTGGTTTTAGGTCATTGTTCCCCATTACAGTGTATGTTATCCCCACAGTAAATTCAGATACAACCACTTTTAAATGGTACCGTACATCTATTAAATAATTTGAAAAATAGGCAAATGCCTTTCCAACCCAATATGCTTTTATGAAGAGCTGCCAAGTCGCTAGCAACACTGATCAACAGTGACCTCATGTAGGCATCACAATCTTAAGCCAAGCCATCAGCACGGACAGTGTGACAACAAATTAAAAACCAAAGAATACAGTATGTACAGTAAAGGATATACTTTTCTGAATCAGTTTCAGTTCTAATCACAATGGTACAACAAAACCTACTTTGAGCTCGGTTGAGGAATGGAAGAACACTAGTCTACAGAACACACAAAGAAATACTAAATTAACAGATGTACATAAAATCCACAATAAAATGAAAATATTTGCAGTAATCTTTAAATTACAGATATACCTTGGGGTGTCTTCATAATAACACTTGAATAGCACATCTCTAGTTGCATTTGCACAAACATGATAGAAATGGACCCTTAATATTCAGTGCATTTAATCAAGAATGAATAAATAGGTCAATTTAGATGCAAAACCTGACAAATATAATTAAAATATATATTTTAATAAAGCAGTGATTAAATAGGGAATACTCGTATTATTTTTTTCCATTCTTGATAAGGTAGCTTCAAGGAGAAATATTTATCATGGACGTTAACCTTTATTTTTTTAAAATAAAATTTCTTAACATATACAGTGCCACAAAAATAAACATTTCTCACAACAGTTGAAGTTCCTGTGATTGGAAAAATGTGCTCCACACCAAAAAAAGTTTTGTATTTTTAAGTGTTTTCCTTACTATTTGATATTATCACACTATGTTTGTAACAGAGAAACAGAAGAAAAGAGAATTTATGGAGAGAGTTTAGGTTTGTCCAAAAGTTGTATGTACATTGAAACCTTCAAAAACACAGACACATCTTTCCAAATGGCTCACCACACAACAGGTGCATCATCCGTCCACGGGCAAGGTCCAGAAAAGCACTGAGGGCGTCAGAAACATCCATTCATTGTTTACATCATACAACACACAAATAACCCAAATACACTACAATTTTGAGAGTAGGGATAACAGCTAAGGTAGTACACATTCCTAATGTTCACTTTCACAGCTGTGCTACACATTCCGGAAGAGAAGTCACGAGTAAGCATTGGGTTTGGTACTGGTGGCTCACTTTGTAACTCTGAGTTTCAATCTTATTTGAAGTCTCCAAACTCATTATTTTTTCCTATTCAGTCACAAAAATTGAAGCTGTAAAGATAAAAAGCACTTGAATTAAAAAAACAGTATTATACACTCCTCAAACAATTTACCTCCCTTGCAATTTTACTTCACGGGTAGTAAAAAAAAATCTTTACACAAAAGGTTAGTATTACCAAATTCACATTTATATACTTTTCACCATTCTTTTAAAACAAGCTTAAAATTTCAGCCAGGAAAAAATTTAAAAAAAACCTTTTAATGTATAGTTTTCTTTTAGAAAAAATTATATCAGCAAAATTTTGGAATTTGGATACTTAAAAATTGTAGTAGTAAGACATTCATTTTTAATTAAGAATGGCTAACCTTTCTAATAGAGGAATGAAAAAAGGAAATGGCAGTGACTTCCATTGTTGTTATTATTTATTATTATTATTAATTTTTACAGTGTTCAATGTGTCACTGAACAGTTGAACAAGTGACAAAATCAAAGAGAAAGGAGATATTCCCAGTGATTCAATGCCTTCACTCACTTTACTTCCTACTTATCTCCTTGGCTAATCCAAGCCTCACCAGTTGTCTTTGCCAAGAAACCTTTCCTGGTGTTTTAAGGTGAGCCCTGTGGGTAAGTCTTCTTCACAAAATATTCATCATGTGCCTCCCCCTCGACTATGAATCTCTGAGGGCTGGCACTGTCTCTAGGATTTTATGTTGGGTATTGATCAGCATCCTTGACTTACAATGAGAGCAATGCTTACTGAGTAAGAGGCAGATAAAAGGCTGCTCTGTGTAGTGTCCCGGTCACTCCCGAAACAATTGCTACAAGATGTGCTCACTGTCTCACGCCTACATCGGTCCAGGCTGACCCAAAGTGGAAGATAAAAGTTAGGCACGAGAGAAATTACTTTAAGACCTTGGCTTAGACGTCAAGGTCTTAAAATGACAAATTATTAACCTTTTATAAGAAAAAATCATAAAGCAGAAACTAAAAAATCTTAGTAGGCATTAGAGCAAGTTTAAAAATAAACAGACATAGAGGTGTAATAAAAATAACACTGGGCAGAGGGTCAAAACTTCAACACTCTGCTCTTCTAGTGGGACCTGGGGCTAACCACTGATGCCAAGGGTCAGTCCCTGTAGCTGTGCGATGCGAACTAAGGCATCTGGATAGTTTACGTCACAGGCTGCGCTCTCCTACAGAGAAAATGAAAGAACCAGCGACTATGAAGTGGACAGGACGAGTACTGCGGAAACGAAAGGCAAGGCGATCACTGCTCATCCACACTCAGCAAGTATTTGTTGAGAACCTACTCACTGTGTGAGGTGCTGGGGTTCATGGTGAACTTTTTCTTTCATCAGATGCCTTTCATAAATTTACTCTTAATCATTTTATAAATAATATTAGGATTTAAAATTAGAATGATAACATTTAATATTTTGCTTGAATATAGAAAAGCAAAGGGTAATAATCTAAGTTTTATTTGATGAAGCAAGCAAGGCTAAACAAAATAAAAATATGATATGCAGCCAAATATATTCTTAGGTGATTTCCAAATGCAATATTATTAATGCTACCTTTCTATACATTCCAGTCACAATTTACCAAGTAGCTTGAACAATGTTTTGCTTCACCAATATAATATCTATGTTTTCTAGTCTAAGGAAAGCTTGGAGATTTGTCTTCCTATTAGTTTTATAAATTAAGTAAGATTAAAAAACAATTGATAATTCATTAATAGCTTTTAGTATTGATTTAAAATATAAACACTCCAATTATTATTATATACATGTATTAAAAACACAGAAGTACAAATATCATACCTGAAACAGCTAAGCATTGCATAGGTAATTATTACAAGCCCACAGGAAAAGCTCAATATTAGATACCTTAAATTGTTTACAAGAAATCCTTGATGTTAAGATCCGCTAATGGGTCCTTTGCTGGAGGTTTCTTGGGACTCTGAGTGGCAGGTGTAGGGCTGGGAGAAAGCTAATGGGGAACAGCCAGGCCAAGAGAGCAGAAACAGAAAGCAATAGATAAGCATTAGGCAGAGCACATACCACAGAAAACAAACATGCAGAAGATTAGATGGCTAAGGGCTACAAAATCTACTTCCTTCTACTTAGTCACGGTGTTGTGTTTAATTTTGGATTTGTAAAATATACTTCAAATGATATTTGGCTTTCTGAAGTCTTTCACATCAGATGTGGCTGAAGGAAAAATCTGAGGACTCTGGCAGAACAATATGTGTATGAGTTAGAGAAGATGTGAAAAACCAGGCACGCAAAGATGTTATGAATATACAGTGAAAACAAAATAATCAATTTCTCTGTACAAAAGCATTTTGACTTTAGGTTATAGTGCCACTAAACTAATAAAGGAATTGCATGACTACTTCTATAGTGAGAGTTTGAAGGAAAAATGGAAAAGTAACAGTTTGCAGAAAGCCACATAAAAACTACTTAAAATTATTAGCTAAATATACTAGGATTTCATATAAAGTATTTTAAAGGAAAACCAGTCAAGTTTGGGGCACTGCTTGTTTCAGATGAGCACGTAGTTTTCTAGTTATGAATGTCACTATGTTCCAATACTGCCTGTCCAGATTGCAAAAAAGACTAATTATTAAATACGATAGGAGTAATCAGACTGAGCTTGCAGAAAAAGTAGCAAAGAATTAATTTACCTTGTTTCTATTTAATTGATACCTAAATTTTTTAATTTATTATATAAGTAAGTTCTGGGAGCAGGCTCTTGCAGGAATGTTAGCCCTTGAAAAAGGTCATATAATCTATATAGAATAATAACTGACATTTGTCTTTGAGTCTAATTAATCTTTTATGCTCATAATATGATGGAAATCTCAGAAATCTGGGATTGTGGGGCAGGAATGTACATCTTTACTGGTTCATTAAACATTTTAAGATTTGTTACTAAGTCCAGAAACTATTCACTGACTGCAGAATCTATCAGTCAAATTTCCACTTAAAAAACTTCATTCATACTTCACAGGAAGATCAGGAAAAGTAAGCATAAGGGGTGGAGTTGTGTGGAAGATAAGAAACTCCAGGACCAATCCATAATTAGTAATTAGGTGAGATGATGATAACATCATGATACCAAACGAAGAATAATGGCATTGACCAGACATCATAACAAAGATGAAAAGTTGTTTTGTTTTCTGAAGCCACACAGTCATGTTTATTTTACTATCTAGTATAATAAGCTATGCTTCATCTGATATAGGATATAGAATATAAAAAATGGCATGCCATTTCCTAAATTACTATAAATTGGATTAAATGATTAAAACACTGTTTTCATCATATCATCTATTTTTCAAGCTTATTCTTTGTTTATTAAGTAAATAAATCAATACTATGTAACACTAGTATTATTCAAGAAAACAACTACCTTAAATTATAATGTTTATTAATTTATTTGTAAAGGTACCAGCACATCAAATATAGTTAAGATTTTAAAAATCTTAGTAACATTCTTCCAAGTTCATAAAAATAAAAACATCCTTCCTTTCTTTCAAAAATAATCATGGATATATTCAACCATCAAGATAACACTCCTGAAAATGAGATCCTGCTCATAATTTAAATATATCTAGATGGAATTTAACTCCACTACTGCCCCCAAAACCTTCCTCAATCTCTTCCAAAACAAATCCAGGAAGGGTTCATTAGTCTCAGAGAAGACTAAAAAATTTCTCATGAAGATAATGCTTTGTGGTTATGGCCTTGAAGGCCAAGGCTTCTCACGTTTAAATTTAACCATTTGAACACCTACCATTCTCTCTCCTCATCACCATAGGTTTTGATGGACTAAACTAAACAAGTTGAAAGCAAATTTTGGGAACAGGTAGAAAATGGACTTAGACATGCTTCAAGGAAGCACAGGGGATTAATGTACATTCATAAAGTTCACAGTAGGAATTCTGTGGATAAGACAATATAAACACCCAATTGCTAAGTTAAAAACATAGCAGGAAAACCATTTATTGGCATTGTTAAAATGGATTGAAGTTGTTTGTTTCGGTTTGCTCAGCAAGCTGGGAAAACCACAACTTGGTGCTCTGTCTCTCTCCAAGTCACTTTCTCACAGTGGAAACCTCTTTGGTTCTACACACTATACTGCCCCCCCCTCCCACCCCAGGGCAGTTTATAAATTGAATCAAGAAAGGTGACTTGTCAGAATGACTATCCCTATTAGCAGCAAAAACAGTTCTACAAAGTGCACATGTTTTAGCACCTTTGTAAATGAAGGTAGCACAATGTTTAGTAAGAAATTGGGCCCTGCCTAAAAAGAGCTTTGCCCTTTGTCCTGGATCATGGTAGGTAACCTCTATACCCTTGGAATTTCCCAATCGACAGGAATGTCTTTGGTGGACTCTTGAAAGCAACACCTGATAGTTTATGCTAACAAGATAACCCAGAATGGGGGCTAGCCATGACAGAAAAGCCAACCATGTAATTTGAGAGTTGGGTCTTTGGGCCATATATCACTCTGAACTTCGGGGAGTGGGGAGGGTACATAGATTAAGTTCTACCACACAGGCAATTAATCAATCATTCCTATATAATGGAACCTCAACAAAAAGTCTGCACTCGGAGGCCCAGGTAAGTTTCCTAGGCTGGCGATATCGCATGTATATTGTCACACATCGATGCCAGGTGGGTGACACCTCTCTGAGGACAAAGAAGTTTCAGGCTTTGAACCTTCCCAGAATCACCCTGTGTATCTCTTCTTTTGGCTAGATCTAATTTGTATCCTTCCTTCCACTATAATAAAACTGTAACTTTAAGTTTAGTGGCTTCCCAAGTTCTTTGAGTCATACTAGGAAATTGTCTAGTTTGAGGGTGGTCCTGGGAACCCTTGCCTTTGTAGGCTGCTGATCTGAAGTGCAGGTGGCCCATGGGCCTCCCAACTTGTTGCTGGTATCTGAAGTGAGGGTGGTCTTATGCGGGGACTGTGCCCTCAGGCTCTGCAATGTGGCAAACTCGCTGCAGTTAGTGCTGCAAGTCTTGGAGGATTAGGTCCCTAAACTTGAATTTGGCTAACACAAAGTAAAATGATGGATGAGAAGTACTCATTTTTCTGGAATACATGCACAGATACTTTAAATGCCTGGCTGTTCTCAGGAGTCATTCTGGATTAAGTAGGAGAGGAATGGAGGGACTTTAGGTACTTATTTCCATCATTTTCCTTTAAACCTTACTTTATTACTTCTGAAGCAACAGATATCAGGTTATATTAGGAAAAAACATTTTTCCACAGTTTCCCACATGACAGTTTTATACATATAAATTAATGCCATTATTTTGTGGACATGTACACTGACCTGTGTGCCAGGCACTGCAGCGGCTCCAAAGGGCGGCCGCATCATGGGCTGTGCAAACATGACCGGCTGCTGAGGCATCATGGGCATGCCCGTCCCAGCAGGGGGCTGAAAAGGAAGAGCAGTTCACAGCATCCGTGCAGCCCACTATGGCAATGCCCTGATGTTTATGTCTTTAATAGATTTCTGAAAATTTTGAAGGCTCCAAGTCCATGAGAAAGTATAATTTGTAATTCTGAATGATGGGTGCTGGGAAAGCTGGCAGAGGGCAGAGAATCGCTGAGGTGCAGCAGCAGCCTGGCTGGCCACACAGCATCCTCATCCCAACCGGGCCATGTCGTTGTTTATTTGTCTCCTGGAAGCATAATTCTTGAAAAGATAAAAACTTTTTTCTTTGTGGAAGATGGCCCTGAAATTTGCTAGTGATCAAAGTGATGAGTGAAAAGTTCTAGTATAATGATTATGAGTTGATTTTGATTGTGCTTAGAATATATTTGATAAAATTACTCCAAAAACAACATAACAATACACTATAGAAATAATTATTATCTTTAAATCATCACCCGAGGATATGTTTTTATTGATATTAGAGAAAGCAGAAGGGAGGGAGGGGGAGGGGGAGACAGAAATAGGGGGAGAGGGAAGAAGAGAGAGAGAGAGAGAGAGAGAGAGAGAGAGAGAGAGACAGACAGACAGACAGAAATATGAGAGAGGAACATTTAATCAGTTGCCTCCTGTATATGCCCTGACCAGGGATTAGACAAGCAACCTAGTTAGATGCCCTGACTGGGGACTGAACCCACAGCCTTTTGATGTATGGGATGATACTCCAATTAATACAGCCACCTGGCCATGGCCTATAGAAATTATTTTGATAGAAATAATTTTAAATATTTTATAGGTGACTTTACCATGTCATGGGTAGACTACTAATATCTAAAGCAGATGACTTAACTTTTTAAGTTTTACTTTACTGTATTTTGGGAGCAACTATATTCTAGATCAGTATTTTTTAATCTGGGATTTGGCAAAGGCCTTAGAAATGTCAGTTACAATTTTTAGCACAGGTTGTCACTCACCATTCCAAATCCTGCTCCTGGTTGTCCAACAGATGGGGCCCCGGCAACAGGAGGAACTGAGCTGGTTGGAGGAACAGCTCCTTGCTACCATAAAAACCACAAAACAACACACACATACACAATAACAACAAAGGAAAAGAACTGACATAATTTGATTGAAAAATGACAGAATATAACTTAAACATGCATGCCCCTTATGTAGATATGTAAAGGATTTTCGCATTTCAGTTTTAAACTTAAAAAAGGGCCCTAGCACCAGGACAATTATAGGAATATGGTTACCAAACAGGTTCATCACTGTAGTGCTATTTGGGCTCCTTGGCTAGCTGCTTACTTACCGCCCTGGGTTTTCTTTCCGTCTCTCCTCCACTCTCACTGCAGTAAATGAGTGAAACTCCTCTAGCTTATCTTTTCCTATCTTCACATCCTCTGACGGGTATTGGGTCAAACACATGGGGAATGTGTTTACACTTACATTTTCAAAGCTTAGTTTCTATCCCCCCATTTTAAATTGTTCTTTTTTTATATTGTACTTGTTCCTCTCTGACTTTTGACTGCTGTAAATGTGCACAATGGCCAAAATTCTCAGTTTTAGGGAACATTTAAAAGACTGTGCACACATATCCCATTTCAGGCACAGGTCTAGTAGTGTTCATCATAGACCTGAGCCCCCTAATATTTCCCTTATGTTTAAAATTAACCTAGAAAGGCATTCAAATTTCAGTTTTAAATTTTAAATAGGGCCCTAGAACCATGACAATTATAGGAATATGGTTCCTACAAATGCATTACATTTAACCATTAAAGCAAAATTCTAATTAAAAAAGAAAATATTACAGTGACAGCAATGTCAGCAAAAATGGTGAAGGAACTTTAAAAGCCCAGCAACACCACAAAGATAATGGCAAAACAAGCAAAGACTCATAATCAACTGTTTTTGGAATTCTGGAAACTAAACAACCTAGAAAGTACTTATTCAAGAATATCAGCTGAATTGATAATAGTGAACTTTGAGGCATTTTAACTTATAGTAGTTCCATCCACTGTTTTCTAGTTCAGTTGTAGTCTTGAACTAGACTAATAGTACCAGAGGGAGCAGAATGTATTTAATTATTTGCTTTGTCTTGTCTGGATGGCTCACTGGAAAGATTGGCTCAGAATCTTCTCTTTTCCTTGCCAAACTAGGGAATGCACCTAGTGCTAAAGTTGTTACCTGAAGCCTTGCATGGAATATATTTACAGGCAAATGTTTTAGTTGTTTCTCTTTGAGGCAGTGGATAACAGCAAATAGTAGACTAAACAAAAAGCTTGGGAGGAACGGCTGGAGAATGAAATGCTTTGAGGATTTAGGGTTTGAAAAGCTCAGATGTACTCCTGGGAATTCAGAAAGCCATGCACATGCCCAGGACTGTGCACATGCCCAGGAAAGGCTTGAGAAAGCTTCTGGCTGACCTTGAGGCTTTGAGCAAGCAGTAAGTGATTGCTAAGGCAGAAATGCAAACTGCCTGATTGAGTTTGAAAACTTTCCCCAACACATACTCAGAGCTCCTCTACAAAAGCTGAGAGATATTTTACATTACACAAGTTTAAATAATATCTACCTAGTTGATTAGCTGACCACTTAGATAAAGGAATACAGACTTCAGCGGTCACACTCGAGAAAGAACACAGACTACAGAATTAGTTTGGAATGGTCACTAAAGAAACAAACAGAAAACAACTAAAAAAGGAGCAAAAACAAACCTTTTGGGAAGAGGTAGAATCAGATTTTAAGTTTCCACATTACAATATTCAAAATTTCCAAGTTTCAACAACAAATTATGAGGCATACAGATCCATAGCCCACATGCAGGAGAAAGATCTCAAATCAATAACTTACATTTATACCTTAAGGAACTAGAAAAAAGAAGAACAAACTAAACCCAAAGTAAGTAAAGGAAGTAAATAATAAATATTAGATTGGAGATAAATGAAATATAGAATAGAAAAACAAAAGAGAAAATAGAAGAAACAAAAAGTTGGCAATAAGGTAAGAAAAAGAAATAGATAGCATCCAGGTAAGGAAGGAAGAAATATGCTTATGTGGTCAATTAACCTGTGACAAAGGAGGCAAGAATATACAATGAAGTAAAGACAGTCTCTTCCATAAGGGGTGTTGGGAAAACTGGACACATACAAAAAAATGAAATTGGGCCACTGTGTTATACCATTTATAAAAATGAACACAAAATGAACTAAAAACTTAATTATAACACCTGAAACCATAAAACTCCTGGAAGAAAATAAAGGTAGTAAACTCTTTGACATTGCTCTTGGCAATATCATTTTGGATTTGTCCCTTGGGAAAGAAAAAAAAGAAAAACTATCAAGCAGGACTACATCACACTACAAGCTTTTGCAGAGCAAAGGAAAACATCAACAAAACAGGAATAAGCTACCAAATGGGAGAACATATTTGCCAATGATACATCTAATAAAGTCAAATAGTCAAAATTTTGACTTAATAGTCAAAATTTATAAAGAACTTATACAACTCAACACCAAAAACCCAAACAATCCAATTAAAAAATGGGCAGAAGACCTGAATAGACATTTCTCTAAAGAGAACAGACAAATGGCCAATAGACATATACAAAGATGCTCAACCTCACTAATCATCAGAAAAGTGAACATTAAAACCACAATGAGATATCACCTTACCCGGTCAGAATGGCTATCATCAATAAATCAACAAACAACAAGGGTTGGTGAGGATGTTTAGAAAAGAGAACTCTCATGCACTATTGGTAGAATTGTAAATTGGTGCAACCACTAAGGAAAACAGTATGGAGGTTCCTTAAAAATTTTAAAATACAGCTCCGATATGATCCAGGAATTCTATATCTGGGTATTTATCAAATAAACCCAAACACTAATTTGCAAAGATATATGAACTCCTACATTCATTGCAAATTTACTAGTTATAGCTAAAATATAGAAATAACCTAGATGCCCATCAACAGATAAATGGATAAAGAACATGTTATATATATATAATGAAATATTAATCAGCAATAAGATGAAATGCAATCTCACCATTTGTGACAACATGGATGGACTTAGAGGGCATTATGCTAAGGGAAATACGTCAGACAGAGAAAAATACTGTATGATTTAATTTATATGTGGAATCTAAAAAAACAAAAAAAATGAATAAACAAAACAAAACAGAAATAGAACCATAGATGTAGAGACCAAACTGATGATTGCCAAATGGGAGAGGGTGGGATGAGAATAAAACATAAATAAGAAGGAAAAAGGAAGGAAGAAATAAAACTATCTCTATTTGTAGATGACATGACCTTATAGATACAAAGTCTAAGGAATCCATACACAAAAAAATATCAGAGTTAATAAACAAATTTAGCAAAGTTGCAAGATATAAAGTCAATATACAAAAATCAGTGTAGTGTTCCCTGTACACTAGCAATGAACAATCAAAATATGCAATTACAAAAACAATTTCATTTATAATAGCATTAAAAACAATAAAACACTTAGAAATAAATTTACCAAGAGATGTACAAGCCTTGTACACTGACAACCTTAAAAAACTGTTAAAAGACATTAAAGAAGACTTTGATAAATAGAAAGTGATTCTGTGTTTGTGGATTGAAAGATTTAATATTGTTAAGATGGCAGTACCTCCCAAATTGCTTCACAAATTCAGCGTGATCCTTATCAAAATTCTGACTGCTTCTTTTGGACAAAAGGACAATCTGAATCTAAAATTCAAATGGGAATGCAAGGGACCCAGCTGAAGCAACCTTCAAAAGAACAAATTTGGAGGACTCACACTTCCTGCTTTTAAACCTTACTATGATGCTACATTTATCAAAACAGTGTGGTACTGGCATAAGGACATACAGATCAACCTGACAGAATAAAGAGTTTGAAAACAATGCCATTAATCTATGTTCGATTGATTTTTTGACAAGGATGCCAAAACTAATGAGTAAAAAAAGAAGTCTTTTCAATAAAGGGTTCTGGGACAACTGGATTTCCATATGCAAAACACTGAATTTGGACCATATTAAAAAAAGAGCCTAAAAGAGGTCAAACATCTAATGTAAGATAAAAGTACACAACTCTTAGAAAGAAATGCAGGTGTAAATCTTTAAGACCTTGGATTAGGTAATAGTTTCTTAAATATGATATCAATAGCATAAGCAACAACAAAAATAGGTAAGTTGGAGTTTATCAAAATTAAAAACTTTTGTGTGTCAAAGAAAATTATCAAGAAAATAAAAAGACACCATACAGAATGGGAGAAAATATTTGCAAACAATATATCTGATAAGCATCTAGTATCCAGAATAAAGATCTCTTAGAACTCAACAATAAAAAGGCAACCCAATTATAAAATGGGCAAAGGATTTGAATAGACATTTCTCCAAAAAGAAAGAAAGAAAGAAAGAAAGAAAGAAAGAAAGAAAGAAAGAAAGAAAGAAAGAAAGAAAGAAATACAAATGGCAGTAGGCACACGAAAAGATGCTCAACATCATAAGTCATTAGGGAAATGCATATCAAAATCACAATTGAAACCCTATGCAGTGCTGGTGAGAATGTAAAAGGAGGCAACTGGTGTGGAAAAGTTTGGCAGTTCTCAAAAAACTAAATACAGAGTCAGGAATGAACCAGCAATTCCATTCCTAGGTATATACCTAAGGACACATGTTCACACAGAACTTTGTATACATATAATAGGAGTTATTTTTCATAACAGCCAAAAAGTGGATACATAGCAAATATCTATCAGTTAATGAGGAATGTGCTACATCCAAACAATGGAATATCCAGCCATAATACTGAATGATACCGATATATGCTACAGCATGAACGGACCTTGCTTCATAATAAAACATTTTGCTAAGTGAAAGAAGCCAGGCACAAAAGGCTACATAAATATGATTCTCTTTATAGGAAATACCCAGAATATGAAAATCCATAGGAACAAAGTAAATTAATGGATGCCAGGGGAGAGGGAGAGGGGAAATCGGGAGGGGGCATGCTTCTTATTGGGGTGATGGAGAAATTCTGAAATCGGATATTGGTGAAATTTTTACAACACCATAAATACACTAAAAATCACTGAATTTTACACTTTAAAATTGTTAAAATGGTGATTTAAAAAAATTTATCTTCACCCAAGGATATTCTTTCATTGCTTTTAGAGAGAGAGGAAGGGAAAGAGAAATATTAATGTGAGAGAGAAACATTGATTGGCAGGTGACCAATCAATGTTGGTCGCCTGCCAATCAATGTTTCCTCTACCAACAGGGGATTGAACCCATAACCTTTTGGTGTACAGGATGATGCTCCTACCAAATAAGCCACACTGGCCAGGGCAAGAAATTTTTTTTTAAATATGTTTATTGATTTTAGAGAGAGAGGAAGGGAGAGAAAAGGAAACATCAGTGTAAGAGAGAAATCTTGACTTGTAGTCTCCCCTTTATGCTCTGACCAGGGATTGAAAGCACAACCTAGTTACATGCCCTGCCTGGAATCAAACCCCGAACCTTTTGTTGTATAGGATGGCCAACCAACTGAGTCACACTGGCCTGGACAAAAATGGTGAATTTAATGTTAAGAGAATTTTATCTCAAAGTTCTTATTTTTTTTACCTTTTTAAAAATATATTTTATTGATTATGCTATTACAGTTGTCCCATTTCTCCCCCATCATTCCCCTCCACCCTGCACACCCCTCCCACCCACATTCACCCCTTTAGTTTATGTCCGTGTGTCATAAGTTCTTTAGCTTCTACATTTCCCACACTATTCTTGCCCTCCCCTGTCTATTTTCTACCCACCATCTATGCTACTTATTCTCTGTACCTTTCCCCCTCTCCTCCTCCCATGCCCCTGTTGCTAACCCTCCATATGATCTCCATTTCTGTGGTTCTGTTCCTGATCTAGCTGTTTGCTTAGTTTGCTTTTGTTTTAGGTGTGGTTCTTAATAGCTGTGAGTTCGCTGTCTTTTCACTGTCATATTTTTGATATTCTTTTTCTTAGATAAGTCCCTTTAACATTTCATATAATAAGGGCTTGGTGATGAGTAAGAGAAAGAAAATATGCCACACCTAAATATGCCTCTTTGGCAAAAGGATTATTTTGAGAAACAGCAGATGCAGGAGAAGCTCTGAAAACAGAGAAGTTAAACTTTTATAAGGGACATTTACATTTATAAAGGAAATCTCCATTTTTAAGACTTCTCCTTTACCTAGAAGGAAGAGAAGAAGAACAACTACATCACAGGAGAATCTTATCAATGGAGAAGGCACTGATTTAAATCTACATAATAAACCTTACTTTATTTATCCTGCTTTTCCTGGTAACCTCCCTGTAACTGGTCACCCCATACCTTTCTTTCTTTTCTCTTTAGCTGAAGATGGCATTTAAGACAGTGGGTTTAGGCCACCTCAGAGAGTTACTAACTTTTTAATCATGTATACATAAAGTACACATGTTAATAACCTGTTTTTCTCTCTTTAACTTGTCTTATTACAACAGTCTCAGTCAAGAACTCAGAAGGGCAGAGGAAAAGTTATTTTCCTCCCTGCTACAAGTATTATATTTCAGATTAATTTTTTTGTTATTGCTTTTTAGAGAGAGACAGAGAGAGAAAGAAAGAGAGACAGACAGACAGACAGACATCGGTTTCTTGTTCCATTTATTTATGCATGCACTAGTTGATTACTTTCTGTGCCCTGACTGGAGATCAGACCCGCAAACCTGACCTATCAGGATGACACTCAGGCTGACTGGGCTAGCCGGCCTGGGCAGATTCACTCTTTACATTCAACAGGTAAGACGGTAAGCTATTCACCAGATATAGAATTATATAATTTACTGGAATGTGCTATATCCAGTAAATTAATCAGAATTACATCCAGTGTAATTTATCAGAATTATAAATAGTAATTATATTATTTACCAGAATTATATCATTGGAACTTAAGACAATAAAAAGAAAAAAAAAGGTTTTTATTAGTTATCAAAATAAAATGACCTGTCAAACATTCCTGATCAAGTAAATGGGTCAAATAATTTCAAGAGAGTCTAAATTTGTCATTTTGCTCAAACACTCAATAAATTACTCTCAAATATTATTTATCCTAAGGTTTTTAAATTGTTTTCTTTTTCAATACTCAACTGAATATTTTATCTATAGGCATATAAAGATTAGTTGTTTTTAGGGAGAGGATTGCAGATTCTGTGACCCCCTGCAAAATGCACATATTTCCAAATTGCAAGTATCTTCTCGGTTAGTATGATGGAAACTGGACAGGTCTGTTGTGCTGAGGAGATCAGGACTAAGTCTCAGTAGCTCTGGAAACACTGGGACCTTGGCCGTGAAGGCAGAGCCCTGCCAGCAGACATGCTTCAGATCTTCAAGTTCTGTTAAGGTTGCTAGATCTAACTTGGGCTCTCTGATTTGAAAAATTTTATAGCTGTATCTCCAAGCAGCAATTGAGGGAAAATTCAAAACAAAATTGGAAAGCAACCTTTTCTATCGTCTATGGATAAAAACTTTAAACGGCAGTGAAAGAATCCTCACCCCCATGTCTGCACCTGCCAACCTCCTGCTCACAGGGGAAGGCCTGCAGACGACCAGGAAAATTGGGAACCACTGCTTGATGCTTCTGAAGCAAAAGTCTTGGCTGCCTCTCTTCTTTTGCTTGAATACTCTTAGAAAAAGCAACTCAAACATATTTTAAGGAATAGAAAAATGGAAGAGAGATTTCATGAGAAAACTGGGTGGAGGGAAGCCAGAGGCCCTTGGAGTGGTTTCTGAGGTAAAAGTAAAGCCAGAGCTTTATTAAGGAAGAAGAGCTTTGTAGTAAATGAAGTAAATAGTAGTAATTTATGTAGACTATAAATAAGACTAAGTGAGAGTTAATAAAGACACAAACTCTCTGCATATGGGAGCCTTTATATTGTTGCCTGAATGATAAGGAAAACAAAAGAAATAGAACTACATGTAACTCTGTCCTTGTAATAAATTATTTGTTCTATTTTCTCTTTCCAGAGCTGCTGTGGCTACTTTACTTTATGCTAAAGCCCATTGTCTTTACCTTTCTGGAACTTACTAACAATTTAAAGTTTTGTGCTTCATAAACAAACATAAGGAGTTTTGAGGTTTAAAAAAATTAGAATATTAATCTCAGTCTCAGTGATGGTGTTTGCCAACCAGATAATTGGCAGCCTTCCTGCTTCCAAAGAAGCAAAAACAGTTGTTAATTAAGTATTTGATGAGTTCTCAAACTGTGTGATTAAAAATCTTCATCTCATGGGAGGTGATAGCCAAGGAAGGTCTCCAAACTAATACTATCTTTAAAGTACTTCTCTCTTACTGCTCTTCTCAGTTAATGGCCTCATTATTTAGCAAACTGTCCCACATGGAAACCTCGGCACCCACTGTCTTGGGGGCTTCACCCACAATGATCCACAGTTGTGTGGATTCTACCAGAGTTTTCTTCCTCGTCTTCCTTTCACCCTCACCTCAGACTTTCAAGCAATTTTTTAACCTACAGCTGATCTGCCAGATATCAGTAGTCTCCCCACCTTCTCCCCACTCCCCTTCACTCCATCTTAGACTCTGCTATCACCTTGACTGTTCGGAAACTAACCTGTTTAAAAAAAAAAAACAATAAAAAACTTGATCCTGCTGATAAGGGCAACACCATCAAAGTATAAACTTCTCAGAAGAGCAAGTCCTCTTTAATTTTGCATAGAATAGAATAGGAAAATTCATTCCTTTAATTTGGTAATGATAATATGAAGTGTGATACTTAATGTGAATATATAGTATTGATAGTTTTATAAGATCAGTTCTTACAGAATGAAAAAAGAAAAAGGAATCTTTTTCTTTCATTAGGGAGTTTATACATTTATAGAATCGCTCTCCCTCTACCTCTGACAAGATAGTGACTCTCAAAGATTCTCTCATCTAAGAATGGAGTGCAGCCCCTATGCTTGGCATGCTGGGTGCTTATGGTCTCACCATCTACCTGAGTCACCAGACACAGGGGTCCCAGGGTAACAATTGCGCTGTCTTTTACCCACAAATGAGTTTGGACAATAAATTAAATGGTCATCTTAGTCTTGGATCTGTATAAAAGAGAAAATTTAGTATCTACTAAGGTAGATACTAAAGTATCCTTTGTAAAAACTAAAACAGAACTCTTTATAGTGTTGCTAAATACAAAACTGGTCCCCATAAGTATTATTTTAAAACAATGCAACGAAAGATAGAGACAAATACATAGATACAATAGGCAATTTTCTCCTTTTACCTGTTAGAAATCACTTCTTAAAATTAAGTTCTTTCAGACTTTAGACTCACCGAGGCAGAGAATATCAGTCCTTGAACTTCCTCTCTCACTAACACCACCAAATGGGATGGGGACACCAGAGGAAGGGAATTTTGAGAACAGAATGTATTTTCCTATAAAAACTATAATATAAGTTGTAATTCAATGAATACTGTTAGTTCTGTTCAGTGGTAAATTTTGGTTACAAAGGTATTTTTCAGATTGGTTTGACCTTATTTTTATTTATAAAACTGCTTATATGTAAAAATATTACTATTTATAAAATTATTTAAATGACACTATGTTGTAAATTCCCAAACACAGGTATTTAAATTACTTTCAGGAACACAATAGTTTTAATAGTCTATCTAAAATATTTATATTCTATTTATATTAATTCACCTCCATGCATATTTGTTTGGCTAGGGTTGGTGGGTGACGGTTGGGATTAATTCAGGCAACAAGGAGAGTGTGGTACCGAGAAAGCCTTTGGGGTGGGTGTAATGTAGACAGGTGAAGGAGGTCAGCAAAGGTGAAAACTCAGGTGTGAATGTGGAAAACAGTGACTAGCCTCGTTTTGCTGAGTGTGGGGCCCACACAGGAAAGCAATCAGTTTTGCTGCACTGATGACATTCTTTTCATGGCAGTGAATTTCACAGAATATGATACGCTGTCTCACAGAGTGGATACTGGTAATGATATATTAATAAAAATTTAACATACAGAAATAAAACATATTTAAATTTTATAGAGAAGAGGTGTTAGTAGTTTTGATTTTAAAAATGGTGAGCAGAATTAATAATATTTTAAAACAAAAGTTCACTTACACAATAGAAAACTGCCCAATCTTTCTGGTAAGAAAAAAAGTTTTCATTACTTATTAAGACAATCAGGGAACCTGAGTAAGAAATGTGATCAAATATAGATAATGATCAATAATATTAAATGCTTTTGAAAAATTATTTCCATAATTATGCTAATAAGAATTAGTATCTCAAGAAGCACATATACTATTCTGAAATAATTAAAATAAAAAATAGGTCATAATCTTTATCAAGTGTAAAGTGGATAAAATTTGCATTTTGGTAAATATTGTATCTTGCTTATCTTTCCTCAACGTGGATGAAAAAGTAGTGTCAGTAGCAAAATTAAGCAAAATGCACTCTGCTTTTAGGGCAGTGCAAACGGGCAAATTGCTTGCACTGCCCTGGCCTCTGGGGGCCACCTACCAAAGGGGCGCTTGGCGGAGCTCCCGCTGCCCAGGTCGCTGGGGCTACTTTCGGCTGCCAGTTGGCTCCACCGGTCAACTTCTTCTCTCCAGCATTCCACTGAAGATCGCCCCTAAAAGTCAAGTGTGCAAGACAAACGAGAAACCAAAACACTCTAATCAGAAAAGAATGCTGCGTGATTCCTGAGGTACTTTTATTTGGGGTTAGAAGCAGTCTGCTCGAGTCCAGTGACAATAAAGAGAACAGGTTAAAACTTATAGAGAAGTCTTACCATATTGCATTTAAGAAAGTTTAAAAGCATTTGACAAAAGTAATTTAGAGTTTGGACCTCAAAGATAACAGGAATTTTCTGTCACTTCTACTAGAAAAATATGCGACAAAATTTAACTGAATTCTTCATGGTGATAAAAATTTCCAGATAAGTGTATCATAAATACCATATACCCATACTTTGCTGCATTTAAGATGCACCCATGATGGCACGTTCTGGGTCAACAGGAGGTTTCACACATTTCTGTCATGACTACAGCCTGCCCTCCAGTGCCGTAAGATGCCATCTATTGTAAAACGGGTCCCAGTTAGAACGTTGAACTAGACATCTAAAAAGATGGGTGCACTGTTTAACATTCATACTGTCTTTCTTAAAATCAATCCTTCATGAGACTTTTAAAAATCGATGTTAGCTAGGACTATTAGAATGAAGCTAGAATTTAAAGCTATGAAAGTATTCAAACCACAATTCTCCAATATTTCTAGATATAACTTTATGACAGTCTTGGAGACTGAAAGAGATTATTCCTTTTCATTGCTAGAGCCAACAGTTTGGATGTTTCAGGAGAATAACAACAACAAAAAAAACCCCAAACCAGAATGAAATAAAAACCAAATTTTAAATTACCTAGCCTGAGAAA
This sequence comes from Glossophaga mutica, assembly GCA_039655065.1. Taxonomy (NCBI): domain Eukaryota; kingdom Metazoa; phylum Chordata; class Mammalia; order Chiroptera; family Phyllostomidae; genus Glossophaga; species Glossophaga mutica. Next base: position 150,064,904 of record CM077306.1, read on the forward strand.
GAGTAATTACTTTAATGTGAACAATATTTGATAGTGTCAAGTAAGTATAAATACACTGTCACAAGAAAACCAGATAGTTTAAAAAACACTTACTTTTTGGATGTGGTGCCAGAAATCCCAAGATCTATAAACGGATAAAAGGAAAACGATTTTAAACCTCTATACTCAGCTTAAATGACATGACATTTAAAAGATCAAAGACTCAGAGGTCTACAAAAAGTCCATATTTTGCCCAGGAATGACTACATTCAGTTTTACAAAGGAGAAGCTATGTTAGAAAACATTCACAAATCTAACATTTTCTTTACTTTATGTTATATTTAAGGCTCATATTTTATTGACAACTGGTGTTCAGAAAAGAGTAAACAGAGCAGGCTTGAGACTGCTAGCTTAGAAAGGTCTGCGTGGCTGGCATCTGGGAACCGAGCTAGTAAATCGTTCTCCACACTGAAGTAAAACTTTACCTAATGATAAGGGTGGCTTACTGTGTCTAAACTGTACAAACAACATGGTTTATGCCGAATGCCTGCTTTCCTTCTGTGAGACTGGAACTTTGGGAACATGCTAGGCTGACAGTGCCCACAGGACCAACATCCAATAAAAACCCTGGGTGCTGAGTCCTTGGGCAAAAGCATCGCACACGTTGGCACAGTTTTGTATGCTCTTCCCCTCGTGGGAAGGAGAGACCATAAGGATGTCTGAGTGTGGATTCCTCCAAACTCTGCCTGTGTCTTTTCCCTGATGATCCAGCTGTGTATCCTTACAGTTCTGCTGTAATAAATCTTAGCTGTTACTACAAATATGTGCTGAGTCTTCGAGTCTTTCCAGTGAACCCATGAATATGAAGGTCTTGGAGATTCTGACACAACTGGCTTAATCATTCTGCTCTAATCTCAGTTCATTTATTACATCAGCAAATACCGGACCCAGCAGAAGTAATGCCTGCATGAGTGTGGTTGGTAAGATAATAATATGGGTGTAATAATTTACAGTTTTAATGTGAACATTTCACCTAAAATATCATATGGTGTGCTTGAGCGTGATAATGTTGTGTTACAGAATTACATGCTTATGATTTTGTAATAAAGGCATTATTTGCGCCAGTCCCTGTATTTGTTGAGCCCCTACAAGTACCAGGCACTGTTCTAAGCACTTGGTTATGTCAGTGAAAGAAAAAAAATCCCAATCCTAAAGGAATTTACATGCTAATGGGTGAGATGGATGACAAAACAATATATATAATAAGAAGAAAGTAAATTATGTAGGCTGCTAAAAGATAAAATGGAAAGCCTGTGGAAAAATAAAAAGGAAGAGCAGGGTGAGGGGGATCGAGTGGGGCAGGATGAGAGTGTGGGCAGGCACATTAAACAGGATGCTCAGGCAAGGCCTCCTGGCAAAGGTGAGGCTTGTGCAGAGCTGAGCAGAGGTCTGGGGGAAGGGCTTTCTAGGCTGTCCCACGGTGCACTCTCTGCCTCATGGTAACTCCATGTTTACCATTGAGAGAAACTGCCAAATTGCTTTTCATAGCAGCTGCCCAATGTTGCCTTCTCACCAGCAATATTAGAAGGTTTCAATTTCTCCAAACCCTCATTGACATTGGTTATGATCTGTCTTTTTTATTGTAGACCTTCTAATGGGTTAGGGTGATATCTCATTGTGGTTTGGATATGCATTCCACAGATGACTGATATTGAACATCATATTATGTGCAAATTGGACATACGTTCTCTGCAGAAATGTTTAAGTCATTTGACTCTTTTAAAATTGGATTATTGCCCTGGCCGATGTAGCTCAGTGGATTGAGTGCACGGGCGGCGAACCAAAGGGTCACCAGTTTGATTCCCAGTCAGGGCACCTGCCTGGGTTGTGGGCTAGGTCCTCAGTAGGGGGCATGTAAGAGGCAACCACACATTGATGTTTCTCTTCCTCCCTTCCCTTCTCTCTACAAATAAATAAATAAAATCTCTAAAAAAAAAGAAAATGGCATTTTAAAAAAGGTGTGTTTCAAATTTATTGTTCTTTATCACAATTGTTTGGCTATTCCTCTGGTGGCTCAGCTGTCTTCAGCTGAGATAATTCTCAAAGGGATTTGGCATCTGAGGGCTGTGTGCTGATGGCTCTCTCAGCAGCTAGAGGTAAAAATCCTCTTTTTCTGGGTGGTACATTATAGTGCCCAGCAAAAGCAGTTTCCACTGCAGACAATATATCCATCAATGAGATAATATTTTAGAGTAGAAAGAAACAATCAAATAACCTCTCCATCAGTGTTGTCAAAGCATTTTCTTGGATGCCCAGACTAAGAATAATGAGTGGAACGTAAAAATATGTCCACAGGATAATGCATAGGAAAAATTCTGTATAAATGATATGCTAAACTTTTGATAGAGCCTTGAGTAAAATGGAAAGTATTTGCAATACTAAACCCATTTACCTAGTAAAAAATCAAACTCAGAATTGAAATAAAAAGGTCTTTATTATAGTTGCCCTCACCTCCCAGGACTCTCTCCTTCACTTACCTAGCTCTAGCCACTAGTCTCCTTGATGTCCCTTGAAGATGCCTGGCTATCTTCTGCCCCAGTGCCTTTGTACTGGCTACTTCCTTAGCCTGTAAATGTTCTCCTTCAGATATCCACATGGCTCTTTCCTTTACCTTCCACTCTGCTCTGATTTCACCTTCTCAGTGGGCCTACTCTAGTTCCCACACTGTAGCACTCTTTACCCCTCTTTGCCTGTTCTGTTTTTTCCCCCATGGGACTTATGACCTAACACGCTACAGAATTTATTTATTTGGAAATGTTTAATGTTTGTCTTTGCCTTTTCAGAGCTCCATAAAAACAGAAACTTATACCTGTTTTGTTCACTAATGTTATCTCTAGGGTCTGGAAGAATGCCTAGCACTCAATAAATGGCATTTGTTGAATGAGTAGCTAAAATTCCCTTGGATGCTCAATTAGTAAATATCTTGTATTTAAGTTACTCTATATTCTCATTTCCAAGTGAAATGAAAAATTAAGTACTTATTATACAGAATGCACTTGACTTCACACTTGTATATGCTATCTAACTATACTTTTGGTCATTCAGATTAAAAGGGCAAGGGTACTGTTTGTAAGACTATGGCACAGAGAGACAGCTTATCTTCCAAGAAACTGTATCAGGTAAAGCACTAAGAATTTCTGCCCACTCCTTAACACACTCATCCACAAGTGAATCCTGAAACAATGCATATGAAAAGGCAGGGGGAGAATCACACATGTTTCAGTTAAATAAATCACTGTTACTCACTGCCTACTAAGCTGGCAAGAGATGAGTCAAGATCGCTTCCAAGGGGTTTGCTTGCTGCCATTGCAGGGCTGGGAGGTACCATCGGGATGGGTGCCGGCTGCCCAGCTGGTGCCATCGTTGGCATCAGAAGATCACCTAGACCATCAAACACTGGAAATCAAATAGACCAGGCTCAGAATAATTGAAATGAAAATAGACCACACAGAAAATTAAGGGGAGACTGTCTTCTAAAAAAACTATGGAAACACATGACTAAACAATTTTATAAAAGAAGGCATATAATTCACACTTATGACTATAACACCAAAAAGAACATCTCTACATATGCCTACTCATGAAGTGTGGAAATACTAATGAACATGAACAAAGATGAAAAAAAATCTGTGTAATGTACAGGAAAGAGTGCAGACTTTGGAACCTGAATTGAGCTCAAACTCAGCTACACACCTCAATATATAACATGTCAAAAATTTTGCGGTTGTTAATTTTTATCAAAAAACTATGCATATTACCATACACACTACTATACAATGATTCTAAATTGAATAAGAACAGCATTCAACTAGAGGCACTGGCAATAGAAGCAACCAAATTGTCAGGCAGCAGATATATTTAGGGTGTTTCTGAAACACATTTAATTGCCAAAAACTCACCAATTGAAAATTTGTAGTGAGGACCCAGCATGGGAAGAGTAGAATGGAAGAGAATACAAACAAAATGACAGCAGGATGAAAGGTTAAAGGCAGGCAAAGAATACTATTTGTGTCTCAACTTCATAAAATTGAGGGCCATGCAAGCTTCAGAGGGTATAAGCAACAGCAGGGAAGTGTCCACATGTTCAGATACTGTACAAAGGTTTAGTACAAAGTACTTGTTTTCCATTAATCATCTCTCAACCATGTGCCTGTAAGCTCATGCAAACAGATGGTATGCGTGTTAAGTTAGATTTCTACTATAAATTAAAAACAGAAACACAGAAGGGGATTAGAGGTTATTCTTAGTGCTACCAAAATGTACTGGAAAATATTTACTTAAGTTACTGAATGAGAGATTTATTGAACAGTTTTAAAACCAGGTCATCACTCAATATTATGTATACATTTGCTGACATCATACTAACCTTAGATGTTTTATTTTATAATCAGAACAAATGAAAAGGACGTTTGAAAACCACTGCCTTACCTGATGGATCAAAAGAGCTGCTGCTGGACGTTGAAGGCGTTGTTCCAAAAGCGACCTCGAAATTGGGCTGGAGCAGGTTATTCTGAGCTGGAGTCACTGGTGATGGAGAAGGGGCCATGAAAGAACCCCCAAATCCTAGGAAAAACAGTTCCAGAAACATGTAAGCAGGAACAACTAAACATGGGTAAAGGTTTTTATCTCCACAAAAACAGAGTCAAAAAAGTTAGAGTAAGCCGAACAAAGAACTGATGCATGTAGATGAGCGAAGTCAATGACACCTGGGGAGTTGTTTTTTTAGGAGTTTTTTAAGCATCTTGCTATCTGACAGGTATTAATGGGAGATTTAAGTTAATTAGATATAAGATAGCACACAGTATATATACCTTTGTTAAGAGAACCTGTGGCAACCAAATTATTATTGTAGCAGAGTACATGAAAGCTAAGAAGGTCTCAGTAGGGTTAAAATTCAGACAATTATTTTCATATATTTGACTTTTATTTCTTTAAATCACAATACCAGGTAATTAGAAAGTGCCTAGTTGTACACATTGAATCAGTATAACAACAAAATACAAATCAGAAAGATATGCATGCACTCTGCCACCAAGTCCTTTTTGATCTTTCATATACATTGTCATCCTGCTGCCGCTATTGCCAAGGGTAGGCTCTCCCAACACTGCTCTCAGATTCCCGGCCACCCAGTGGAGCTTCTAGTTTGGACTTCCTCCAATCTAGTCTCTGCACTGCAGCCAGAGTGATTTTTGAATGAAAAATGTTGACAAAATTACTTGCCTACAATCCTTCACTGGGTTCCCATAACTTTCAGATTCACAGAGTACAGATTCCTTTGTACAGCAAGCAAGCTTTTCTGTCTCTGGCTCCCTCCCCAGCCCTGCCAACTAGGATGCTGCTTATTGCACCATCATAGTGAGTCAGGTGCCTGCTCTGGGAGGGCTTCCTCGCCTTCTGTTGCTATCAGCCACAATAGCCCTCGTCCCGCCCACACCAGGTATGACTGAATTATGTGCTCTGCCTCCGTGTCCTCAGCACCAGGCCCATATCTCCACCCACATCCCATCATAACTCTTTATTCTTACCCCCAAGCCCCCACCAATCCCAGGGATGGCCTTTACATATGAACTATGTCTTCTTTTCTCACCATTTCCATGGGTATTCAGATAATGTAAAACACTGAATGAATGTTTATTGCATGAAGGGAACTCCTGAATATAAAAGGTGTGGGGAAATCAGACAATTCTAGAGTAGGCAAACCTCAAATTAAATATTTATCTTTTGGAGGCTGGAAGCAAATCATTTCTCTCCATTAACAAACAGAAGAAGAAACAGAGCTCATCTGCATTACTTCTGTACGAAAATATGCAATTTCTTTCTAATCTAGTTATATCTTCTCTCTTCAGAAACTGCTACAAAAAATATTAGGAATGTTTCAAAAAATCATTAAGCTTACATTCCATAAAACCAATTTATAAGTTTGAAAATGGCTCCCAGTGAAATTCTATCATTACGATTTTCTAAAGCAGGCAATAACGCTCAAGTCGTGTTGTTCCCAGAAATTGGTATTGATTTGGGTTTTAGCTTGTCTTGTATATATATCAAAAAATTGTGATTTGGAAAATTGTTACTTATTAAAAGATGGTCTTTAATGTTCACGTTGACTACTTTTAGCGATTTTAGTGGCATAAACATCATGTAACTTTCCTAACCGAAGAAAAGACATTTCTTGTATCTTTAAGAACTATTATCAGTATGAAGCAGAGATGGGAACAGTAATTATTTTTGTGAATGTGACCATTTTGGTTCCAGGGAGATTAGTGTCTGTGTTAGCTGACTTTTGTAAAACATCCCACACCTCAAAGTTGGAATATGGCTCTGGTTAATTTAGGCAATTGTTTTGTGGTGTGGTTCTCCTTGTTACAGGTGAATGTGGGGACAATTGTTTAACTCTCAGTTTCTTAAAACTTGACCCCCCAAAACCAATTTATTCTAGAATCACATCATCTTAGTGTTGGGGAGGGCCTTAGGATCACCTGATTTAATCCTACCTTTCCATGGCTGGAAGAAAGGATATAAAAGTTAACACACCTACCCAAGATTCAGTAGTAGAGAGAGAAAAACATGCATTTACACAGGGATCACCTGCTTAGTGCCACTGAATTTCATAAGTAGATCTCATCCATAAGTGAATAAATAACACTATTTAATGGAAAAAATTAGTGCCTTCTCTGAGGCACTGAAAGGTAAAACCAAATTGGCATGAGGCTCGCCAGGTGCCAGGTACTTGTTCTAAGCATTTTATTAGGTTGAACCATATGAATTACAAATATTTGACCATTTTGGTCCCACAAAACCATAATTTCAGATCATTCAACCTAGAACATACATTAGCTCATTAAATTCTAATGCCAACCACATGAAGTTCCACAGATGAGGGAACTGAGGCCAGAGAGGTTAAGTAAGTTGCCCAAGGTCAAATGATGGCAAATGCAGAGCCAGGATTATACATAGGAATCTTCCAGACTCTGGTTCTTCACTACAATACCACATATCCTCTTTCCCACCAGCAGTAATACCGGACTTGTGCCTGTCCTATATTTTATAAATTTGACAAAGAGGTGGAAAGATGACTTTTCTCTGTGGTACTCAGTTGTTATGAAGTTGGTGTCCTTACAAATCCAGACTACTTAAAAAGCTGTAAAATGATGTGAAATAACTGATTATCTTAAAGAAAAATTCTATTGTTATACTCTAATAAAGAGCCAAACAAGAAATTTATAGACATTAACGAGGAATCTGGGGAGCTTCTGTTAAGTAAAATGTGTTAGAGCCGAGGAACAGAGGTAAATAATAAGAAAACTTAAACCACTAATCTTTCTTTCCATATGGTTCTAAATTATATTAAGAAAGGTATTCTATGGAATTGAAAGGAAGATAGTAGCCAGCAGGCTTCTGGAAGTCCTGCAGGCATACTTGAACTGTTCTGCACTGTAACCAAATTGCCAGCAGTTTTCAGGTGCTCAACCTCCTACAGAGGCCACTACCTTTTATCACAGGTGATTAGTCATACAAATGTGTCTTTCTAAAAGGGAACAGCCTACACACTTAGAGAAGTTTTATTAATACAGACATATCAACACTGACAGTCAATACACATCATATTACTTGGGTCAAGAGAGTCAAAATTTAAAACCATTGGTGGATAAACACACTCCCTCCCATACTCTCCTCACACTCACACTTGGTCCACTATGTTAAAGATGATGTCATTTCAGTCATTCTCAGTGGGAAAGTCAGTTGTTAACACATTCCATTCATGAGGATCGATCTGAGATTTCTAGGAATAATAGCCTATGAACCTTTTATCTGACATTTTCAGGCTGTTTGATCCTCCACAGACCTTCCCATTTAGTGAAGCTTGTTATTAATTTAATACTGAACATTTTTATATTTTAAATCAGTTCAAGGACTTCTATGGCTCTTTTTTGTGTTGTGTGGCTAACAAAAAATGCAAAACTACAAAGTGCCTCATAGACTGGCTCATATTCTTTCCTGTCTTTGGCACTAAAGATAGGATGTGTGTGACACATTCCTTTATTAGCACAGACTTACAGAGCAGTCACCTCAGGTTTGTGTCTGTAATGGAAGAATATGGTTTTCCTGCTTGATGTCAACCTCAGAAGTTAGGCATATCCTTCAACACACCTAATCCCCCTTAATAATCCCATATTTACATCCATCATCCAGGAATCTGTCCATATCTTTCAAACATCTATATTTTCAGCCAATATATGTTGAGATGAGTTTGACAGCTTTACTCTTCACTGTGTGAAATAACATTTCCCTTTATTTGTTACAAACTTAACTCTCAAGTTTCCAGCCTGACTTCATCTGCAATATGGATAATATTTATATCCTATCAGTAATTTCAATGACTTGGAGAGAATACCCAGAGAAAAAGAAAAACTTACTGGAATTCTGCAAAAAGCCAGAACATTTGATTTAATATACCATTTCAGTCTTAATTATAATTTCAAAGCAAAAATTTATAATCAATAATCTCATTTTAAAATTGACAAGGTCATTTACCCCAAATAGCTGTTTAAAATTATGCTATTTCTGTGGCAAGTTAAAATCTTATTGCTATAGTTAAAAATCTGAATTAAGTATATTGGTTGAGCAAAAGCTTGAAAGTCTCTGTGACCAATTTGAAGCTGCTATAAAGAATATCTAGACCAGGAGAAAAGCCAAATAAGCCAGGGTTTTTTTGGCCAACAAAACAGTTGTGGTTTATGTTAAATGCACTGCCTCTTATCATATCTGCAACTTTAAAAGTCCAGAGTGGAACTCCGAGTCTTCATCATTCAGAAAAATACCAGCTGGCTGTCACTAGTATGAAGTACATTTGGCAAACAGGAGGTGCACGTTTGCAGGAAAGGATGGGAAAGACACAAAGAATGCCACTGCCCCTGGGAAAGGCTATTATATAACCAGTTTGAATTACTGATGGAAGGAAAGGTCAAGAGCGGGCTTGCGATAAACCCTGTGAGTCTCTTGAAGAAATATTTGACCTCACGTCAAATGTCCTACAATGCTGAAGGTTGATGAGGCCATTCCTCATTACTAATCCAAGAATAAATGTTCCTTAGCCTGGTACACTGGTGTAAGGATTGTTCATTACACTAAAAAAGACATCCAGTCACTCATCCTATCACAGGCTACATGGCTAGCAGAGAATTTAAGCTGAGAGATTCTGGACATGGTGGCTTTCCTGTGCTGATGGGACCCACATTCTCACCAGCTCCTTGCCAATCTCATCACCAAAAGTGATCCCCTTTGATGACTGGGGGGTGGGGAGGGGGAAGCAGCAGCAGTTGTAACCCAGTATTTGAGGCCTCTGTGATGCTGCGGCTGTGTTTCCTGTCATGCACCCTACTAAGTAAAGTCCCTACTAAGTGAGGGAAACTGGCAGCATCCCGTGAGTCTGAGAACCTGAACCTGAAACTCACTACTGCATTCTTGCAGTTGGAAAGTGCTTTGCTGGTAAAAATCATAATTTCTAGGTCTGGCTATCATTAAGCATACTTTGCCTTGCCCCCAAGAGAGGCTGATAGTTGGCTTTTACTGTCTTTGAGTCCTTGACAGGTTTCTTTTTACTCTATCTATCCCATCCTGGCAATAAGCAATAACCCTACATGTCTTGTGACGATCTATTCCACAGCATAGTCGTGTTGAACTGGAATTACTCCAAGGGTTTTCAGACAGAAAAATGATCAGCTTGTTAAAAAAGTGGCAGCAGCTCCAACCCAATGGTGGAAATTTATGAGAATTTCTCCTAATGGGACTCATATATTATAGAATCAGTTGTTAAACATAAGCATATTACCTCTTTAGTCAACAAAAAGAAACGTGCTAACTAAAAGTAAGGCAGATTAGAAGCATCCATGGAAACACAGGGGTAGCTTGCATACAAATGTGATTTTTAAGACTAATTTCATAGAATCCTGGGAAATAATCAACCTTCTATTAAGTAATGTCTTGTTTTTCAGTTTCATGTCTCAAAAGGGAAAGAAAACATGCACCTTAAAATTTAAATAATATCTGTTAACTTCTACAAAAAAATATCCAAACTTAACTTCCACAAAGACCATTTCATTTTAATTACCAGCTAGTAGGTCTGCCGATGCTGACGAACTAGAAGCAGCCTGAGGTGCAGGTTGGGGTTCAGAAGCACTAGTTCCAAATGCATCTACCCATTATCCATTATGCAGCAAAAAAGTAAAAGAGTGTAAACAGTAAGTACAGTAAATAATTTAAGTATTTTGCAGATAAATGCTTAGATATGGAGCTTGGTATGGTGAGCCAGTCACCTATGGATATGTGAAATGATAGAGTGAATTGAATTATGCTGTAATCAGTGTACTCTCTCAAAAATGCATTCTGTAATATTTAAGAATTAACACCTTTGTAAGAGTAAGAATTTTTTTTTAAGAATAAATTTTTTGGACTAAATCCTGTCATCTACCAAAATAGGAACAAAATGTTAAGAATTTTTCCAAAGGTAATACAATTTTCCAGTTTAGAACTCTATTAAACTTAAAAAAAAAAAAAAAAAAAACTTAATTCAAACAGCAGCAGCAGCCCTCTTGTACCATATATCAAGATTTTGTGTTTATTTGCCACAATTCTGAGCCTCTGAATGTCAGACTCTGACATCTCTGCACCCCTCAGGGCCTACCCATAATGGCACACAGAGCTCTCCGTGTGGGCTTAACTGGCTAGCGGTGGTATTTTAGCCAATATCATGCGCATTTATGGACATTCATGAGAAATCACTTCAATCCTGCATTTTGCCTTGTAAATTTACTGCCAACAGACTTTAAATGTATCCTCCAAAGGAGCAGTTCAGGAGTTAACTCAGCACATTTCCCTGACTTCAAATAACATGTAAAGGAAGAGGAAAATGCATTTAAATCAGTATAACATGTTCCAATTCTCTGGGAAGATTTTAAAACATTAAACTCAACATAAATAAACCCTACAAAATAATGTATGACATCTAGCACTTATACTTTCAGCTTCAACTGGCTTCTTTGTTTACAATTCTGAATTTAATTAATTTTTATATTGCCTTTAAGAACATAGAAATTTCGATTTAGCCAACAGATCGGGACCACCAATGAAGAACAGTAGAAGGAAATGCCAACGAGCTGATTCTACATTAGGATGAACTAAAAGTTAAAAACACAATGATGTGGAGACGTTAGGCCATGCATGGAAAATTGGGATGAACTGAATAGGATGAAGATGAGGATGGCAAAGAAATGGAAAAGATCTGAAAAATCTATGATCACATTTAAAAGATGGAAATGACTTCACATGGTCGAAAAAATAAGGAAGTAGAAGATCTACAAATTGTTCTCAGGAAAAAAAAAAAGATTCTGTAAGTGTTGAAGGAGGAGAGATACGCACCCCCAAAAAGGTCTATCACACCTGAAGAATCCACCTTTGCTGGAGAGGCAGTGGTTGCAGGAGACGGTGATGCAAATGTATCCACTGCAGTGAAGTAGACAATGGGAAAACTGCACGTCACTCACAGGGAAATGAAACCATGAGCCTGGACAAGGGGCTTCTTCAGATTTTAACAGCAGGCAGTAAGACTGTAGACAGTCTTAACAGTTAAGAAAAAAGCAAATGGATTTTAAAATACACCCTTTCCAGAAGAAATAAAAGTTGACTTCTTGAGGCCAGAGGTTTTAGTGAGAGAAAAAGTTTTTTTGCCTTTTCATCACTTTAGATTTGAAATAGTACCCTTCATCAGTTGGTGATAGGCCAAAGAAGGAGATTTTAAAAAGTGATTTTTGAGTTTAAAAGAACTCAAAACAAACCCACATTTTCATATGGAGCTCTCCATGCATAACCCCCACAAGATAGCTCTGAAGGCTCAAAGGACTCACCGGATAAGAGGTCAGCAGTGAGAGAACTCTCAGGCACAGGAGAGGCCCCTTGTGGTGGGGAGGAGAAAGCATCTTCCAAAAGTGAAACAAACCAAAACCAAGCAGAAGTAAGTAGAAAGCTGAAATCAAAGTCAAACATCTAACAAATGCATTATCACAGGTGAGTACAAAGAGCTTAATCACGAAAACATCTAGGAAAACTAACGTAAGTAAAGGGTGGCTTTGGTTTTACCTGTACCAAACAGGTCTATGCTAGGAGCAGCATCTGGCTTAGGCGCTGCAGCGACTTCAGGAGCAGACTCAAATAAATCTAAGACCAAGAACACACATGCCTTTACTCAGCTTGACAAACCAGCCTGAAACAGTATTACTTTCCATTTCTGAATTATACTCTGGAGAATTCTGACATAAGCAGCAAATGGTTTCTAGAGAACCATTAGGTTACACATTATTCATGCAGTAGTAGCTGTGGATGCAGTATATTGCAAGGACCAGCATTCAATCCACCGGATGTAAAGAGGTCAACAACAACAACAAAAAATTACCACCAAAGATATCTAGAGCAGGAGGAGCGGCAGTGGTGGTGGTGGTGGTGGCGGCGGCGGTGGAGGTGGTGGCAGTGGTGGCGGCGGCGGTGGTGGCAGCGGTAGTAGCAGCAGTGGCAGCTGCAACGGCGGGAGCAGGAGAAGGAGCAGTGGCGGGAACCGGAGGGGCTGTGCTAGCTGTAGGGGTAACTACAGGAACACTGGTCTCAGGTGGCTTCATTGCAAAGAGGTCCAGCTCGGGTGCAGCCTCTGCACTACCTTCAGATGGGGCAAAGGGGTCTTTTGGAAAGGAAAGTGGAGACACATACAGCATCAGTAAGGAAAGAGACAAGAGGCTGGCATCATAACTATGGGCAAGAGGCACCTGACATGGATATTTACGCACTAGCTACACACTAGGCTGCTTGGGCTGAACTATCCTATCAGCAGGGGTCAGTGATTAGGCTGTTTTTCTAAAGAAAAAAAAAGAAAATTTAGAAGATACCACAAGTTAAGAAAATGAAACATTTCAATGTACTGTAAGATTAGCCTACAATCTAGCATCAAAGATTGTTGTTCTTCAAATCCTTACTTGATTTGGTCAATCTGGTAGCTTTGAAAACTGATTAAAACATGCCTATGTAATTAAACAGTGTATTACAAAAGTTACAATATAGCATTAGAGAATAAAAAACATTAAGAGTGCATACTTGCACTGACAAAAATTGTCAATCTTGAGAAATTGTCAATTTTGATAAGTATGCATTTCATTGTCTTAATGTTTTGAGTGCCAGCATTATTTATTCAGTTACGACGAATGACACTTTATACTCAGAAGAAATTAAAATTAGAAAAACATATGGCCCCATCTAACTATGGGAGTTTCACATTAGGACAGAAAAAGAACAGACGGGCTCGTGACTTTAAACCCACCATTTCCTGAACATGCATCAAGTGCTGCGGCTACAGGGGTTGGGGTAGCTGGTGCTGCGGCGGCCCCTTCGGATGCTGCAGGGGCCTCCCCAGGAGAAGCTGCAAAGGCATCTTGGGTGCAGTTTTTAAAACGGTAGAAATTAAAGGAATAAAAAGAGAAGAAAATATAGTAAAAGAACCAAGTTAAATTGCAAAGTAGGCTCCCTTATACAACACGAACTTCTTAAAATGCATTTCCAGGGCCCATGCACTGTTGGCGGTCACAAAACAACGACTCTTGATGCCCCTTCAGGTCAGTTGCATGCAAGTGGTACAGTGTTGATACAGCGGGGCCTATTAGGACCCAAACGGTAACAAGATTCTCATTGTATAAGGGCTCTGAGAAGCATGTTTCATGTGTCATTGGAAATTAATGGATGTGAAAATTAAAATAAAAAATAACTTTATTAATGTAACTTAAGACATTAAACTCTGATGTCCAGGTGATACTTATTCACTACACTACTATGATGGCTTTGACTAGTGGTTTCTAGCAAACGTGGATGTCTTCTTTAATGCCAATAAAAGGAAACATACAATGGTAATGTAAACAAACAGTTCTAGTTTAAACATTTTTTATAGTCTAGTACATGAGAAATCATACTGTTAATACAAAAGGTTTACAAAGTATTCATAAAAGGTAGCTCTTCTTAATCCTTAAAAAGCATTTTCAGGTGCAGCCAAGAACTTGTTTTAAAGAAACAGATAAGAAAATTAGGGGATGACATCATAATGTCTTTGACTTAAATTTATTGTTGTTTTAAAATATTGTATAGCTCCAGTTATTTGGAAAATGATCTATTTTCATCAGATAAAATATAGTTTCATGTTTTATGAACATGTGTTATTGCTACTTAGAGTAGAAAATCCATTAGCATACAGGCAGCCCCAGTTTATAAATGCCCAATTTATAAACTGTTGATGCATACAAATGATTCTCAGTGTGTTTTTTGCCAACAAATGATGTTAATTGTGGTAAAGAAAAACAACTTCCTGAAGTTTTCAAAGAGATTCTATAGTTCCAAATAACAAAAGGAATGGAGCCCCGTAAGTATGACTTGCTTGGAAGACACTCCTGGAAGGTGGGTACCAACACCCACTGAGAACCTGCCACTTACACGCTAGATTTCCCATCTTAAAATACTGCCTTCCAAGTATCTACCAGGGTTCCCTATAGCACTGTTCCTCTTGCTACTAAAAGGAGTTTGTCAATATGCCTGGGAAATGCCACACAGTATATCCCCTTTCTCAGAGATTTGTTTGGTATAGCAGGTTGCAGGAAATCCTACAGTTAAGGCACTTGTTTCTCAGTTTAACCCAGCATGTTCCAAAGTAATCTGCTTTCAGAACTCACTTTAGCAATGCCCTGAGGCCCAGCATCAAGCACAATAATGAGTATCAAACTAGAGACTGGCTTGGCTTATAATATCTTTTACAAAAACAGAAATATTCCTAGAAGGGACAATGGGACAATTAGTTACTCATATTGTATAGATTTGTTGGATCTGATTGCTTCTTTCAGCTACACTGAGGGAATGTATGCTCTGGGTAGAGGTCAATGAGGGGCGAAGCCGGAAAATAATAATGGAGTATGAAAAATGCATCAGGAGATAGGGCTGGCCTACCTCTCCGGATGCCACGTTAAAGATGCTACAACAGAGAACTAACAGCAACATGAAAACTCTAACAGATGGGACAAAAGAACACAAGAAAAGTATGAGGAGGTTGGGAGGGCTGAACATATTTTGCCATGAGCCAAGTCTATTTTCTTTCCTTTTATACCTGTAAAACCTGGAACTGAGGCTAATGATATGGGAGTAGTGGAAACCATAATAGCAGTCACCATTTATTTCTGTGCCAGTCACTGTGTGGACATTTCATATGCATTATTAAATTTAACTGCTACCTAGCTTGTCATATCTCGAGCTGTAGGTCCTACTGCTTCCACTCCATAGAGAGAACGGAAGCGTGGAGAGCCTCAATGACTAGACCAAGGCCACACAGCCAGCTGTGCCTGAGTCAGGATTCGGCTATGAAATGTCTGACTGAGGCGTGTGTGTTCAAGCACTGTGCAGCACTGCTGCGAACTATGCCACATCCTGCTACACGGTTTGCTCCTGGAATGTGGAATAAACAGTGGCTATATCAGTGCCAGGGGTCAAATAAATATTCGTGGCGTAGCATGATGGCTTCTTTAATTGTCACTTATGTGTAAGTAGGCGAAACCCATATTTATAGCTCTATCCACAGGAGAGGTGGGTTTTTTTATTCTCCTGTCAGCAACACATCCTCTTTTAGTGCTTCTCCTGTTGGGAACACTACATATTATGAACTAAATTCATTTACTCCCACCAAAACTTTTCTTAAATACAGGAGCCCAGCGGCTCCTTGCCCAGCTGTTAAACCTTGCCAGCCCAGGAGATGGAGATATGAATGAGGAAGGCTGCCTGAAAACTGTCTGAATGCTGCCACAAAGGACCCTGGAGCAGGAAGTCCCCAGAACTGTGAGAGGCAATAAAATTCTGACATTTTTTTTTATTCCTTTAATACCTAGCCCCATCTCATGATCCATGACAGCATTATTTTTCCAGTATTGAAAACTAAAGCTATTTCCAATGCAGTTCTCCTTCCCTGGGTACCCATTTTCAGCTCCTATCTACATTCTTCCAGCTTTAACCAGCCCTTGCTCCTGGAAATGCATGTCTCCGCTGTTCTTCAGTGATGGGTTCAGTGCAGGCCTTACCTGGCAAACTCCTCTCTCTGTCACGGCTGTAGACTTGTCTTTTTTCTTTCTAGCAATCTAGGAAGAATTTTTTCTCATTCTTCTTTACCATGTGACTACCTTTCTATATATGTCTAATCGCTGCTGTTTTTCCCATCCTGAACTACCCTGCCCATCTTCTCCAGCCACAAAAGCCATCTGTAAATCACATACGCAGCACAGAGTATATGCTCAGTCATTCTCAACAGCCCTGAGTCTCCGTTCCAGTTCCTTTCCTTCTCCTCAGGTCAGTTTGTCACCAACACGTACAAATGAAGTCAGCCTTGTGGGTAAGCTCCTTGGTTCCCCCGCCACTTGGTTTGTGCCCACACACTACCATCCTCATGAAGGCTTGCTCATAAAGTTGCACAGATGACTGAAAGGTACGCTGGTGCTTGTGCAAAGGAATTTGCATCAATGCACCATTCTAGTGCTTAGGAAAACCCTATGTAGTTGCAAATGAATGTGTTGTTGTTAGTGAGGTTTTCATAAATAAAAACAGAATGTTTTTAAGGATGTTATCTTTTAGTTTTATCAATATCTGTAAGTTTTGATAAAACTAATTTTAAACACACATTTTTTTAGTAAAAATGTTTCCAAGAAACTTTTTAAAAAACTTACACTGAGATGACTAAAATGTTATGTGGGTATAATCTGAATATTTAAAAATAATAGATGTTTCCTATTTTTCAAATTTGTAATAAAATACATAGAAAATTTTAATGTTTTATATCCATGAAATTAAGCAATTAGCCACTTTTAGAAATTAAAATTTCTTAAGCTTATTTCTAAGGCAATCTACTTAATACTGATGTACATGTGACATACAATCTCAAAACGGCATGTGTTAAAGCTGTGTAAACAAAATAACTGGTGTCTTTACTGCTCAAGAGTTCCACCACTTGCCCCTGTCAGAGATACAACATTTTAAAAAAATGGCCACATATCATGGCCAAAGAGTTTCATTTAAGTTTTTATTCAAAATCTCATTTCTAAATGACTCCTTATAAGTCAATAAAGAGCATGAAAGAAATTAGGGAATGTCACTGAAAACTGCAAACCAGGGACACACACAGACTTCTACAACATACAGCACAGAGATATTATGGCTGTCAGGGTCCAGTGTTACTGAACCACACAGATCAACAAAAATATCTATGATGATATTTGAAGATGCACCTATCTTTATGCAACTTCTAGCCAGATGACTAGAAAGGATGTAAGTGACATCACAAGGAGAGCCCCATTCTTTGGCAGTAAGTTGTATGATTTTCTGTAGAACCAGTCATTTATTTATTTATTTATCTATTTATTTATTTATTTATTTGTACTAGTCTTTTAAATTTGTATCTTAGGGTAGAAAGAATGGCAACATGAAAATATTTCAAACATACATACTTCTCTGCTTAACAAATGTGGTTAAAGCAGAAGAAATGATTGACACAAATAGCATGATGGCACAAAGATCATTTCAGAGGATTATCTTTAGCTTTGTTACTCCAGAGAGCCACAAGGGAAGCAAGATGGAGTTGACTTCTTAGAGACAGTGAGCTCCTTGCGTGTAGAGTGGAAAACAAAAATCTACATAGCTGAAGGCACAGAAGTATTTAAACACAAAATTGTTATCCACCCTGTCCGTATTGTCCTTGAAGTTTTCCTGTTAACAAATGAGAAAGCACCCATACCCAACACCAATACTGGGGGAAGGGGCAAGGAGGGTGTGAACAGTTAATTTTATACGTTTAGACTAAAACAAACTTCTGGTCTAAATGTTTATAGAGGAATAACTAAAAATTTTTCTCT
Organism: Glossophaga mutica; assembly: GCA_039655065.1. Classification (NCBI taxonomy): domain Eukaryota; kingdom Metazoa; phylum Chordata; class Mammalia; order Chiroptera; family Phyllostomidae; genus Glossophaga; species Glossophaga mutica. Next base: position 150,082,903 of record CM077306.1, read on the forward strand.
AGTGGATAATGATTTATAATAAATTATTCAACCGTCTGCAAACCCCTTCCCTTCCTTTTTAAAAAGCAGGCTTCTCCCTTAGGAAAGGAAGTGCAAATGCCTTTTCTGAAAAAGGGACAATGATTCTGTGTTTAGTGAGTGCTCCTTGTCCTAGACGATGTTGTCAAACCTCCAGGACTGAGGAACAGCTTGTAGCACTGTGGCACACGACAGTGTGTAAGTGTAAGTGCCCAGGGGAGCACACAAACTCCACCAGGGCCTGCCAAGTTCCTCCTGCCCTCCCCATCATTTGTTTCCTCCAATTTCTTTACCATAGTCTCAAAATGTTCTGGGAAAGATGTCATGTTGTAATGAAGAAACACAAAACCATGATGAATATAACACTACTCGATGCATATATTTGATATGAGCAATTCTCCAGGTTTGGACATCAGCACCACACAGATGGGAATATATAAATAAACTGGCTTCAGACGGTTCAGCAGGGCTAGGCGTACTATACTGACAGAGTCTAGGATATTTGACTCAAGCCTACAGCTGTAAACCGACTGTGTCAGAATTTACATTTGCACGGAAAGCATATTTTCGATCATTTCAAAGTTTTACCTAAACCTGTTTTCAATCTATTTCAAGTGCTGATTCAAATGATCTCTCAAAATCCCAAAGCCAAAGATGATCCAAGTTTTTACTTAGACAGAATGAGCTTAACAGCTCAAAAACTGGGCATATCCCTAAACACTCTTCAGAGACCTTCAAATCTCAACTCTCTCAGATGTCCTAAATCTTAAGAAACAATTTAGGCCAGAATTTCCCCCTCCCATACTCCCCAAATATTTTCCTCTCTACTAGCCTGAATCTGGCCTAAAATCCAAACCTAAATATGATAGAGTGGTCTGGTCCCCCTCACAGGGTGGGAACATGCAGCAGACCAGAAAGAAGTCTGTGGCAAACGAAATCCTAGCTTTTGAGAAACAGAAAATCGACCCCTGCTCGAAAATCATTAAAATTAAGTGAAGATAAAGTTGATAAATTTAGCTAAGATAAACATATACGAATAAACATTTTAAAAGTATGTAAGCCCTCTGACATGCAGCTATACAATGTACACACTTTTAAATACCTTAACTCTAAGGTAATTTCAGCAATCCTAGAAGGAAAATGAAAGAACAGTGATGTGACTAACTGACCTCCAAAGAGATCCACTTCAGCAGTGACAGCAGTGACAGTTGTAGTGGTTGAGGCAGAAGCTGAAGCAGTTGCAATTTCAGCAGCTGTAGTAGGAGGGGTAGGTTCTGGTGCAAATGGGTCTGAAATCTGTGCTTCAGAGGGAGCAGAGGAAAGCGCAGCCAAAGAATCTATGTTACACCAGGATGGACAACAAATGGAAGAGAAGGAAAGGAGAGGACGAAACATATACCAAGCTCCAAGTGATCAAAATGAGGACAGTTATTAAATACAGAAGTCTCTCAAAACAGCAGTTTAAAATAAAGCTTTACTCACCCTCTCCCAGAAGGTCTATCGATGTCCATTATGTGTCAGCATGTGGAGAAATAAGAGATAAAGCTGAAATATTCAATCAACCACACCAACCAAGGACTGAACAGGGTGAGGCACTAACTGAATACATTCTACTTTCTGGACCATTTGTAATGAAAAAAAAAAAAAGTACAATCAGCCCACTTTATCCATGGGTTCTACATGCATGGATTCAACCAATTGTGGATAAAAATATTTGAAAAAGAATGTTATGTTGTTCTATGTGTACTATGTAGTTAGGCCTACGATAGTTATGTCTGTACTGAACACATACAGACTATTTTTCTGGCCATTATTCCCTAAATAATACAGTATAATAACTATTTACTTAGCATTTACATTGTACTCAGCATTGTAAGTAATCTAGAGATGACTTAAAGAGGGTGTGTATTATATGTAAACATTCACCCTTGTATATAAGGGTCTTGAGCATCTGCAGATTTTGGTATCTGAGGAGGTCCTATAACTACGTATTACCTGTTATTATTATGGAACTTTTGAGCTGAAAGGGACTTCAGTGATCCTCTAGATCAAGTCTCCAACTTCAGAGATGGGAAAACTGAGAGTAGGCATGTCAAGACACTTACCTTAAGTCAAGTCTACACAATTTTGAAAACCTCAATTTATTTATTACCAGATTTACCATTGCATCTGCTTTGACCAATTTCACTATACTATAAATTCACTATAGTTAAATGACCTTTATTTATCCTCTTTGATTTGCTACTACAGTCCAGAATACCAGAGAATAAAATGGAGCTTCATAATAGCTGTAGTTTGATTGTAGAACATATGAAATATGGTCAAATAGGTGAATGGAAAGTTTAGGAGTTAGAAAAAAGAAACCCAATCTAAACATTTTTTTCTTTGTAAGTTTTACATTATCAGATGTTTTTCAATTCAATATATAATTTTTACATTTATAAACATTATGTCATTACACATGGGAATTATTTTAAGATAAATGTGGCATATTATGTAGAATCGAAACTTTTCACCCTTTCTGAGGCCAGCACTCCATTGGGAGATTCATACTTCCTTAGTGTTCAATGCTGGGATTGCAGTTGGCATCCTGAATAAAAAGCCTGGGAGGGGTTATTCTTAACTATACTATGACTGCAGGTTAAGCAGTTAGAGTGTCCAAAGGCATTTTTCCATTTGCAGTCACAGGATATATTTCAGGGCTCACATTTGAATTCATGGCTATTACTGGAAATTACTTTAATGGTCAAGTATCATTTATCAGAATTCATTAGAAAGACTTTTTTCAGAGCTTTAAAACAATATGAGAACTTGTAACCCAAAATTTCTAGAGGACATTAAAAAAACTGAGAAACACAAATCTGATGTTAAAATAATTATGCTGATTTAACTGCGCATGTAGCAAACCCAGTGAACAATGTGTAAGGCACTCTGCAGGTACACTGAGACCATCAAGACTCTGCCTGACCAAATATTACATATTTCATAGCAACATTAGAAAACCAAAGCACGTGGAATACTTCACATTAGAAATAGTATTATTAAAGTTTCAGAATGTATACTTAATAAATAGAATGCAAAAAGGACCTATGTTGACTTGGGGCTGGGGTATATTCTGCTGTTAGGTAGCCAGCTCCAAAAGCCTAAGAAACAGAAGATTCTTCCAGTAATTTCTTAAACCAACAGTACCTGTCCCAATGCAAGTGTTAGTCCACAGTCATATTTTCTACAAATATTTTAGGATGAGCAAAGTAGGTCATCAGAAGCCAAAGAAACTTGGTTTCTCTCTTTTCCTGGCACTGAGAGGACTCTTCCTTGCCCTGCCTTTATCAGAAGGGCTATTCCAACTGCACTAAGAGCAGATAAGCTGTGAGGCATGTGATTTAAGTTTCTAGACCTGTCTGTTGGGCAATGAGCAACTTATTTCATACAAGTAAGGAGAAAACTTACTTGTGCATACTAGAAGGTAAGAGAAATAAAAAGATTTTTAAAAATATAAAAGATGGTAAGAGAAGTTCATATATCTATCTACATCTACCTTCTATCTATCTATCTATTTATCTACGTATATTAAATATTAGTTCCTTGCTTTTTGACTAGTGTTCTGTTCAGGTGGAGAGTGATGGGACTTCCAGCAATGATAACATAGCAGATGAAAAGTAAAATTTCCTAAGAAAATATATGATAATTAAGTATACTGGTGAATAGTTGATGTTGAAAAATTCCATTCTTGGAAACAGAGTCCCAAAATCTTAATTTTCTTGATAAAATGTGATTTCTGTTACTTATTCCTTGTTTTATGAAAAATTCTCTCTACTATAATAAAAGAAAGTCCCCATTTTCAGAAGATAGGAAGAGTTATTAAATACTCTCAAAACAATCACTTTTCATAAAGGATTAAACTATCCCCCCCAAAAAAACCTACAGCAGTGGAGTTTGATCCATTTGCAAGTAGTACTTAATCAGAAATTTTTTTGCATTATAGAAATTGCTAGAAAATATTCACTGCAACAGAGGAAACAGAACTACAACTAAATTAACAACAAAATCTATATTCTGCACTGATATGTAGCTAACCTTTTAGGTTCTTAAAAAGATTAAATATGTTAATATATTTAAGTGTTCACCCATATATAGAACATATAAATCCTTGATAATGATAGCTGAAAATAATAATAGCTAATATTTAAATCAAATTGCGAATTTTAAAGTTTCTGTTAATCTTCTTGGTCACTCTTTTTGATACCACAGAAATACAAAGGACTGTAAGAAATTACTAAGAACTACATGCCAAAAAATTAGAAAACCTGGGTGAAATGGACAGATTTCTAGAAACATATAGTCTTCCAAAACTGAATCAAGAAGAAGCAGAAAGCCCAAACAGATCAATAACAACTAGAGAAATTAAAGCAGTAATCAAAAAACTCCTGGCACAAGAGCCCTGGGCTGGACAGTTTCACAGGGGAATTTTACAAAACATTTAAGGAAGTGCTAACCCCTGTCCTTCTCAGACTATTCCAAAAAAAATCCAAGAAGAGGGAAGATTCCTAAACTCTTTTTATGAAGCCAGCATCTTCCTCATCCCAAAACCAGATAAAGACACAACAAAGAAAGCTACAGGCCAATATCACTGATGAACATAGATGCTAAAATGAACACAGATGCTAAAATCCTCAACAAATATTGGCAAATTGCATCCAGCAATACATTAAAAAGATCATACACCACGATCAAGTGGGATTCATTCCAGGAATGCAAGGATGGTACAATATTCACAAATTAATAAATGTAATACATCACATAAACAAAAGCAAAGACAAAAATCACATGATTATATCAATAGATGTGGGAAAAGAATTTATAAGGTACAGCACCCATTTATGATAAAAACACTCAACAAAGTGGGAGCATTCCTCAACATAATGACGGCGATATACAAGAAACCTACAGCCAACATCATACTCAATGGGCAAAACCAAAAACTTTCCCCCTAATATTAGGAACAAGACAAGGATGTCTGCTTACACCACTTCTATTCAACATAGAATTGGAAGTTCTATGTTGGAAGTCCATAGTATTGGAAGTTCTAGCCACAGTGATCAGACAAAAAGAAGAAATAAAAGGCATCCAAATTGGAAAGGAGAAAGTAGAACTGTCATTGTTTGCAGATGACATGATAGTGTACACAGAAAATCCTATAGACTCCACCAAAAACTACTCAATCTAATTAAGTGAATTTGGCAAAATGGCAGGATACAGAATCAATATTCAGAAATCAAAGGCATTTTTGTATACCAACAATGAAATATCAGAAACAGAAATTCGGGAAAAAATCCCATTTGCTATAGCAACAAGAAAAATCAAGTACCTAGGAATAAACCTACCCAAGGAGGTAAAAGACCTGTACTCAGAAAACTACAGAACCCTGAAGGAAGAAATTAAGGAAGACACAAATAAATGAAAGCATATACCATGATCATGGATTGGAAGAATTAACATCATCAAAATGTTCATACTACCCAAAGCAATTTATAGATTCAACACAATCTCTATTAAAATACCAATGACATATTTCACAGATAGAGAACAAACATTTCAAAAATTTATATGGAGTCACAAATGACCCCAAATAGCTTCAGCATTTTTAGAAAGAAGAACAAAGTAGGAGGGATCACAATACCTGATACCAAACTGTATTATAAGGCCACAATAATCAAAAGAGTCTGGTACTGACAATAGAACAGACACAGACCAATGGAACAGAATAGAAAGCCCAGAAATAAACTCAAGTCTCCATGGTCAATTAATATTTGACAAAAGGGGCAGAAGCATACAATAGAATAAAAATAGCCTCTTCAAGAAATGTTGTTGGGAGAGCTGGACAGCTAGATTTAAAAAAAAAAGAAACTCAACCACCAACTTACACCATGCACAAAAATAAACTCAACATGGATGAAAGACTTAAATATAAGCTATGACACGATAAAAGTCCTAGAGGATAACACAGGCAGGAAAATCTCAGATATCCCACACAATATTTTCACTGATATGTACCCTAAAGCAAGGGACATAAAGGAAAGAATAAATAAATGGATCTTCATCGAAATAAAAGCTTCTGCACGGCCAAAGAAAACATCAGAAAAATGAAAAGGGAACCAACCGTATGGGAAAACATATTTGCTAATGATAGCTCGGACAAGGGTTTGATCTCCAAAATTATATTATAAAGAATTTACACAACTCCACACCAAGAAGACAAACAACCCAATTAAAAAATGGGCAAAGGACCTGAACAGACACTTCTCCAAGGAGGACGTACAGAGGGCCCATAGGCATATGAAAGCATATTCAACATCAGTAGCTATCAGAGAGATGGAGATTAAAACCACAATGAGATATCACTTCGCACCAGTCAGAATGGCCATCATAAACAAATCAACAAGCAACAATTGCTGGCGAGGTTGTAGACAAGAGGATACCCTAGTGCACTGTTGGTGGGAATGCAGACTGGTGCAGCCACTGTGGAAAACAGTATGAAATTTCCTCAAAAAACTAAAAATGGAACTGCCTTTTGATCCAGCAATTCCACTGCTGGGATTATACCCTGAGAATCCTGAAACACCAATTCAAAAGAACCTATGCACCTCAATGTTCATAGCAAAACTATTTACAATAGCCAAATGCTGGAAACAGTCCAAGTGCTCATTAGTAAATGAGTGGATCAAAAACCGTGGCACATTTACACAATGGAATTCTATGCAGCAGAAAGAAAGAAGGAGCTCCTACCCTTCCTGACAGCATGGATGGACCTGGAGAGCATTATGCTAAGTGAAATAAGCCAGGAGGTGAAAGACAAATACCCTATGATCTCACCTATAAGTGGAACACAATCAACAAAACAAACAAGCGAGCAAAACAGAACCAGAGACATGGAAATAAAGAACAAACTGACAGTGACCAGGTGGGGTGGGGGTGGATAAAGGGGAAAATAAGGGGAAGGGTCAAGTCAAGGAACATGCATAAAGGACCTATGGACAAGATCAAAGCGGGGAGGATTGAATGTGGCAGGGTGGGGGTGGGGAGGGCAGGGGAGAGCAATGGGGGAGATATGGTTACTGAACAACTGTCATTGAACAACAATAAAAAACAATTTTTAAAACATCTTTCGGTGTGTATATTTGTGTATATGAACCTGTATGAAAACAGCCTAAAGAAAGGTCCCCCAGATTTAATTAACAAGAAAATGGTAATATGGGTCACAAAAACTGCTTGTACCATAGCTGATATTCCACATGGAAACTATTAATGTCATATGTTCACATAATATTGATGAATCTTCAACTGCATGTTGATAATTAAGTTTTATTAGGTCTATTAATTCTAATAAAACCCTGGCAGTAATTCCATGTTTCTCAAAAAGTAGAAATCTCACTTCAAGCATTTAAAAGAAGAAATTATCTATTTTCCTACTTCTAAGGTACACAGAAATATAATACACACGTTCACTTGTTTGTGCTAAGAGATGAATTTATTATGACAAAAACAATGCCCCCTATTACAAGGCCCAAGACAGGAATTTAAAAAATGCTCTACATTCTTTTCAGTGAAGCATGTTCATTATTAGGCCAGAAGATGCCAAAAATTATATGCATTATTTAAATCAAATTAATTAAAATATGAGTTTGCTAAAATTTGGTTATTTTACACCACTAGGAAAAAATGTTATTACTTACAACATGTCCCCTAAACTGGCAAAACGTATCAGTACCTACAACCTCCAAGAGAAATTCACAAACACCTGAAGCAGTGATGGTTGTTGGAAAATGAAATCTTCTTACTGTGTTATGGTCAGATAAAAATATCTAAATAGGTCTAAAAAGTTGTAAAAATTTGTATTTTACTATCTAGTTATACAAAATTAAAATATGCTCCCATAAGAGAATCAGGCTAATCTTATCAAACCAATGGGGGAACTCAAGAGCTGATTTTTTTTTTTTTTTAGCTTTAGTTATATATTTAACAGGTTTGGTAATTAGTGCATGTAAAAAGCTATCATCCCAGGAAATGGAATGTATAACTGAATCTATCCTGAGTCCAGGAGACCACACACAATTTGACCTTCTTGCCCCAAGAGGACTGTGAGTGATCAAAATGGAATCTGAGCCACTGTGTTCCAGGGAGGGAATGTCTCTGTCCAGGACACTGACAAAGAATCATTGGTCAGCAGACGAAAGGATGCCAGGGAAACTGATGTACTGCAGGTTTTATCTGATTAAACATTTCCAGGAATTCCAAACTCTTACACACTTTTTTCCTGAATTCCAAACCCACTACCTACACTTTTCTCCTCCTTATAAAAAAGGTTGGCTTGAGATGAGATGTAAGATGGTCTTTTAGGGTATCTAACCAGATGGTCTTTATGGGTACTTTATTCAGGTGGGCAGCAGCCATAAAGATTCAATCTTTGTCTCCACTTACTGGTTCTGGTAGTGGGAGGCAGCATGAATGCCAACTTTTCTGGTTTCAAAATAAGACTGAGAACAGTGATTTTATTTTATTTATTTTTCTTCATCAAATGAGCCAAAACATATGCTATAATTTAGCATCATCTTCAACCATCATTGGGTATCTGGAGAATAAATGCAAACTGAAGCAAACTAATGTTTTCTCAATTTCATATTATGCTAGTTTACTTCAATTTCTTAAGGCTTATAATTTTTACTATTTTGCTTAGAAAAATGTATTTATTAGTATTTTTCTCCCTAGCTGGCTTTTCTACTGATATGCAACACTCTAGCCATAGATATTTTGTTGAGGCAGAAGACTAATGCTGTCTAATCATGCAAAAGTGACCATCAGGCTCCAAGTCAAGGTTTCTGCTGGCCAAGAAGGTACTCTGTACTAATTATTAAAAAAGTGCTCCCTCTGAGCCAGCAGATTAGAAAACTAAAAGCACTTTTTGCTCAAGGATGAGAAAGGCTCACAGACTAGCTAGCAGAAAGCAGGCTGGATATCAGTCCCTCTCCTGTCTTTGAGTATCACACAAACTGCATGTCCACGTCAGACAGTTGTGGCTGAACCCACACTATTCTGTTTTCGTCTATACCTACTGATATCTCTATTTTCAATCATCGATAGTTACTTAATTCTCATAAGAATGAAATGAAATTAGATTGGTTATTATAATTTGTTCTTCACAATATTATGTATTTTAGCAAAAAGTACTGATAGATGAATATGAATAAAAATGCTACACTGAAATTTAGAAAGATTTCATCTAGGTTTTTCTTTTGTGAATGAAAAACGGGCTCTGTAATAAATCAGTGACTGAAAGTAACCTCTAGGCAATCTGACCATACATTCCTTACTGGGTAGTCACGCTCCAGGCATATAACTTCTTTAGTAAAGGTTTCTCCTAGCTTTAAGCAAGCCCTGTCCTTTGTTCCTGTGCATCTAGTTTAACATGCCTTTGAAATGCCAGAGTAATTCTCTGTTTCAGAAGTGTGATAGCCCTCAAGGGAGCACACAGTCTTGTTAACTACCCTGTAATGCAATCCTTGAGATTTCCTCACCTTCAGGTAATCTTCCTTATGTACTCTCCTTAATTCCTACAAAAAGAACTACAAAACTGTTATGCTTGGGAGTATTTGAGATCTCCTCAGCATGTCATTAGGTGGCTCATAGATACTCAAATAATCTCATAACGATTCTCTGCAGGTTTGGATATTTCTTTTTTTTTTTTTTTTAAGATTTTATTTATTTTTAGAGAAAGGGGAAGGGAAGGAGAAAGAGACGTAGAGAAACATCAATGTGTGGTTGCCTCTAGTATGCCCCCAACTGGGGACCTGGCCCCCAACCAAGGCATGTGCCCTGGCTGGGAATTGAACCAGCGACCCTTTGGTTTGCAGGCTGGAGCTCAATCCACTGAGCCACATCAGACAGGGCTGGACATTTCTTACACTGACACATTTTAAAAATTATTATTTTGGTGCCAAAAGTAAAAGAAAAAATTCTCTTCAATTTCATGTTAGAGAATAAGGCGGAAGGAGACAGTTCATAGTTTCACTGTTCATTCCTCACAGTCCTAACAAAATCGCTAAATATCTGGTTAAGTTCTAAAATTTCAAAGCGTGAAACACATGTTGATTTAAACAGTTGAATTAAAGAGTTAATACATTCACATCAAAGTGAAAAAAAACTTTTTGAATATCCCCACAAATTTATAATTCACACTAAATTTTAAATTACATAAGTTCAATAAATGTCATTTATTTCTATGAATTTTATGATAGAGGAAGTATATAGATTTAAAATACAGATTTGAAGAATTCTTAAATAAATAGGAAAATAATATTGATACATTGTATAAGGCACTGTGGTAATGAATATAAATTATTAGTAAATTGAAATTACCAAATATTTTTAAAAGATAAAGTTCAAATGAAAACTTGAGAAACTGAAGAATGCTTTCATAAAATTTATTCAGCAATATTTTCCTTTAGCAATTGAAATTGAATGAGGTTAAATAAAGTTAAATAATAATTTTATTTAAGAAATTGATAACTTAGGAGTTGAGTATTTCAATATAGGAAAAGTTCTAAATATATAACATGGAAAAGCATCAAAATTTAAAATGCTCTTAATTATCCAGAGTGGGAGGGGAGGGAATTTCAGGGGAAAAGGGGAACGGTTTAGAGCAACAAGTATAAAGGTCTCATGGACAAAAACTATGGGGGGTGGAAATGGGAGGAAGGTGGGGAGGGCTGGGGTGGTGGGCTGGGGCGGGGTAAAAGACAGAAAACTGTACAATATCAACAATTAAAAAATACTGATTAAAAAAATAAATAAAATGCTCTTAATTATAGTTAGCAACTTTACTTCAGAACTGGATATCTTTTGTTTATTTTGTTATCCCCTCCCTTCAAAAAACCCATAAAACTTGGAAATAATATCAAGAGATGATAACATGTACTTTTTTGATGTCATACTGACACACTGTTTACCAAGCCTAGCCAAGGATTATTATTACTAGTTTCATTTCTTTATTAAACTTCTAATTTTATTAATGTATTGTTTTCTTAATTTAGTTTAGTGGTCTATCTGTGTTCTCTTGCATATGACTGAGTTTCTTTCACATAGTTATTTTGAGTGTTTTGTTAGGTAATTTGTAGATCTCCTTTTCTTTGAGATTGGTTACTAGATCTTTATTAGTTTCATTTGCTGGTGTCATGTTTGTCTGATTCTCTGTGATCCATGTGGCCCTCAGCTGGTATCTATGCACTTGAAGGGGCAAACACCTCTTCCAGTCTTTAATATCTGGTTTTGGCAGGGAAGACCTTCTCCTGTCAGGTCTCTGGGCTGATGATATTGCCTCCAAGATTGCAGTTGAATGTGGTTGGGGTCATGTCACATGGCTGCTGCTAGGTCTGCTGTGGGTCTATGGTTGTTGGCTCAGCTACCTGATTTTTGGGTGGGTGAGACTCTTGCCTAGTCCCAGGCTGGATGAGACTGCTTTCAGGAACTGCTCATTATAGTTGGAGCTGGGACAAGAGTCCATTTCAGGGTCTGAACTTGGGTCCACAGATGGTGCATTTGTTACTAGGTGCATGAATAGGTGTGGCTCCTGCTCACTAGATGGGAAGGCAGGAGTAGCTCTAGAAGGCAGGAGAGTGGGGCTGGAACTGATTCAGAGGGTGGCTTTAAGTTTCACAGTCAGGAGCAAGGTGTACAGGGCTGCCTGTGGGGCACAGATGGGTATGTTTCTCACCAGGTCTCACCGAAGTGTGCAGGGCTGCCCCTGACTATAGCTGGAAAAGGATGGAGCTGAGCCACTGGGCTCCTTCAGGATTTGAGACTGAACAAAGGTCATTGGGTCTGAGTCTGGGGCCATGAACCAATGTGTCACTACTGGATTCCTGGGAAGGCAGGACTGCCCCTGGCCCAGGAACGAGGTGGATTGGCACTGGGTCACAGGCTGTTTCAGGGTCCACAGCTGAGACCAAGGTCAGCAGGGCTGTTACCCAAGGCATGGACACACAAAGCTCCTCCTGAGCCCTTTGGTGGATATTACTGGTGGCAGGACCAAGGCCCAATAGGACTATAGGTGAGTCCATAGAGGGATGGAAGTGATGCCTCCAGGTCTGTAGCCAGGACCAAGATTGGGAAGCAGCCTTCCAGCTGGGCATAGGCCTGCTTTCTCAAAGTAACCCTCCTAGGTTTGGCTCTACTGGGGTTTTACCACCACCTACCTGGGTCTCAATGTCCCCACAAAGGCACTTTTGTCCATGGATGGTTGCCAAATTATTGTTTCAGTGTGGATATATGATGGGGCCCCCCATATTCCACTATCTTGTCCTATAGTTGCATGTGTCATTTTTAAACTTTTAAAAACTTATTCTGATAGTTTATAGTTGATAGCAATAGGGCAAGGTATTTAAAACCAACTCTGCAGTTTTGAGAATTAGGGAGTATTTAACTTAATTTTTATATTAGTATTAAATATGCTTTTAAATCAAATACTTATCAGAGCATATTTTTTTCCAAGATACATGAATAAAATGGGAATTCCTCTCAATCAGTTTAGAGTGTATCTTTTCTGGCACAAACAAGAATCTATCTCAGATTTCATTGTATTTGGCATTAAGCCAAATACAATATGAATAAAACCAATTCTAGTCTAAAGGATTCCATAAAAAGACTATACTTGAGAAAACCAGCTTAGAAATGCTACTTTGCATAATCTGATAAATTTGCAGAAATACCCAATCTTCTAAAGACTGAATCTCTAGTAAAACATACAAAATATAATCAGAATTTCCAATAGCAAAGTACGACCTTTGTTCCAACTTTTTAAATAAAACCTACATGACTACTTGAACATTATAGGTACTTTTTCTGTTTCTGTCTCTCTTTCTCAATGTATATTTCAATCAACAGATGCCATTCTGAACATTTTCTCCCCAAGTTGTTAGCATTTTGGACCTTCAGAAGGTAGGCACAGCTATGCCAGCCCAAATAAAAACAACTAAAGACAGAGACTGCATGGCTGTCTGGCTTCACTCACCTCCCCACGCAGTGGCTCCTCCAGAAGGCGGTGCTGGTGCTGGTGCTGCGGCTGCTGCCGCCCCTGCAGAAGAAAAGTCTGGCTGGAGGTCCAGGAGATCACTGGATGGTTTAGGAGTGCTGAATGGAAAACGTAATTTTAAAATCGGATTTTGAAATTTTATAATGCAAAGATGCTTTTAATACAGAGCCATGTAGAAAACATCACAGATTTTGTATATGTTAAATGAAATAAGAGAATTATATTTTGGAAACCACGGCAGTGCAACATATGTTCTTCTACACCAAGGGCTGGCAAACTACTTTTGGAAAGGGCTAGAAGCTAAGTATTTTAAGTGCGTGGGCCAGATGATCTCTATCACGCATGGCTTGACTCTGCCACTGCAAAATGAAATAAGATGTAGATGATAATAAACAAATAAACGTGCTTTTGTTCCAATAAAAATTTATTGATAGAAACAGACAGTGGGCTAGATTGGACTCCTGGGCCATAGTTTGCCAACTCTTACTCTGTAGACAGTAACAAAGTTAAACCATATTTCAGGCTGTGACTCATAGGACAGAAATTAAAAGGCAAAAACTTAAATGCCTCAAAGTAAGGTGGAATTTTTTAAAACATGTTATGAAATTCTGGTTACGGAAACTGTGACAAAAAGAAACTAATCCAAATATTAAAGGTATTAGTGTAAGAAGATTATGGGTAATTTTTCCTCTATTTTCTAAATGTTTTTGTATAAAAAATTCTTGAGAAGAATTGATTTATAAACCAAAGGCACTAAAATGAATATTTACTAATGTACCTCTTTTTCTAAATAAACTACAACATATTAGGTTTGCCTGTAAAGAGGCCTCACTTAAAAAGTCTCCTATGTTTTTTATCCTATTCAGCTGTGGTTGTGCTTTTCAAGGCTTCTCTGCCTGCAGGAGTTCTAAGGGGGAATCTAGAGCTTTGCTATTCCAAGTGTGGCCCCCAAACTAGTAGCATCCTGGGACCTTGTTGGAAACATAACATCTCAGGTTTACCCCATCACCTACTACATCAGAATCTTTATTTTAACATGACCCTGGGGGTTTCGCATGCACATTCAGGTTTATGGAGCACTGGCCTAAAGGTCGCCAGACCAGGAACCAAGCTATCAGTGTCCTGGGTTCCCTACCTCTCTTCACAAACAGCAGCCCCATTTTTATCTTTTTACAGATTACAGTTACCAGTTATATTCTTTTGAAGAATGGATTCTGCTGCTTTAAATAAAATGTTTCAAAACCCCTGGAACTTGACTAGTTTTGATGTCCATGTCATAAATATAACGGGTATAAATGCCAGAATAGGGAAACGTATTTATTAAGACCCAAATCATAGCTTTTATAAGAAGCAACTTATTTTAGTATAGAGGCAGAAAGGACTTGGTTTTACTAAACTGGAGATTATAAAAAGCCAAACTAAGCAAGTAGAGGGTAACACAGAGTTAACATGGGTGCATTACTTGGATTTATTGCTCAGTTCAAAATTTAAGTCTCTAAATACAGGGCATTCACAATCAGAGTCACAGATACTACAAAAGAAAACTAGAATCCTCTCAAGGCAAAGCAGCCAAACAAAGGATTGACCTCAAGTTACCATTATTTGCGGAAGCCCTGTGAGTTGGGGCCTCGCTGTAGGCAGCCCTGAGACCTCACAGATGCACCGCCCATCCTGCCTTTCTCACTGCTCTCCTGTCCTGTTCGTGCTATAATTGCTGGTCAGGGACACCGTGGTGGTTTCTTCTAGCTAATTGGTCTATGACTGTGAGCTTTTTTTTTTTTTTTTTTTTAAACAAAGCATTTTAGCACGCCCTTTAGATTTCCCACAAGAAGACACTACTTTTAGAAAATATTTTCTGTATCACCCAATTTCAGAAGAACTTGCAACGTGTGCATGATTTTTCCACTTCCTTTCCCAGTTGGGTGTGCAACAGCTGATTTCCACAGCTTAGGTCCCTCTAATGCTTTGAGAGGTACAGGCCTAAGTAACTGTATAAGGTATGAAAGAACTTACTTTGTGTACCTAAAAAATAACCTGAAATATTACATGTTAACATTAGCTTTCATTTTCTGAAATCATTTCAGTTCAGTACATTAAAAAGAAAAAAATCCCTCATCAAAATACTAACAAACCTTCACTGAATACTCGTCCACTTACCTGACTGGGACAGCTGCAGACGCAGTTGCAAATAAATCAACCGGTGGGGACGTGTCAATAGTTTTAGCTGGTGTAGAGTTCGGAGACGTAACAGTTGTGGCTGGAGAAGACTGAAATTGAAGCCGCACAACACACTCTAGTCAAATACAAATCTAAGGGACACAGAGCAACAGGACTTCCACTCTCAGACCCATGACATTCCCAGCATTTTTGGTGACTTCTCTTGGGAGAAAAAACTAAAGAAAGTTTGAAATAAAAAATCGTAATAAATAATCAGTACTGAAGAAAACATACTTCAGATTTTAAAAGTGAAATGTAACTTATATAAAATGATTTAATAGAGTTTGGCCTAATATCTTAAAGACTTCTTTTCATGTATTTAAAATAAAAGCTAACTGTATTTCATAAACATAAAATTAGGGGGGAAGATTTTGATAAATGCCAAATTTTAAAAAAATTATTGATTTTAATAGTTGGTATAATATAAAACCGAGGCCATTCTTTTTCCTTTACATGCTAAGAAGACTCCACAGTCTTCTCAGCTGCTTTTAAAATCTAGAAATCTAACTTATAAAATAGTTCACAGATAAACAGAGAACAATTCATAAAAAACGAGTCACTGCCAGTTTTGAGAATATCATGAATACATCCCATCACTAATGTTACAAAGATAAAACTAAAGTGAAACAAAAGCTAACATTTGTTGTCCTGGACTGCTTTATTTTTAAGGAGAGGACTTACAGTTGCCTAACATTTAAAAAATTGAAAAATTTATTGAATAACTATCCTAAGTCTACTTTCTTTTATTTTGTATATTTAATTCTCCACATATTCACAAGAAAAGATGAGTGGGACATCTCAAACACAGTCCACTGACAGTTCTGTACACGTTGAAATGAGACGTAACAGCAAGAGAAATACACAAAGACCAAGACCGGGCAAAGGTTACCAGATGCTGCTGTAAGCGGACCTCTGGTTTCAAATAGACCCAACTTAAAGGACGTTTCAAAAAGGATAATTAGGGGAAAAACTGAGGAAGGTAAGAAATGCATAGGAATTTACAGATTTAACTAGTATTTGTCTAACAGCTATTTGTCCAAGAATATAACTAATCAAGAAGTCAAAATCCCATTGACACACAAGCATCAAGCACTCAGCCCTCAGAGGAAAACAAACAGGCAATATGGAAATTGTTACTCAGAAAACATCAACTCAAGCCTCCTTATTCACCCAAAATTCAAATTTTCCAAATGGAATATAAAAGATTATCAAGGAAATAGAAAAAACTAACTAAAATTAATCTGCATTCATCCACTGTGGGCAATGACAATTTCTCTTAAAAATGAATTAGGGTGTTTAAACCAACACAGCTAAATAAGTGATGTTTATAAGTCACTGTCAAGAACTTAGTGACAGCATGAGTCCACCAACGTGAATACAGAAACGAAGGTCTTCAAAGGCCGTTTACAAACTGCCTTGTAACAGCAAGCTCTGAAGAGCTGAGAGAGCTAGGAAAACAAAACCAAAATAATCCTGTTATTACAAAAAGAAAAAGTCAATAAAAGTCAATTTGGCCAAAATGTCTTAACAGACTGTCCAAAAGGATGCCATAATTTTACCACACTTTACTCAGCAGGCATATGTTGGAATTTTTCACATAGACATAGGATTTTAAGCCTGGCTTTGTATCAGAATCACCAGGGAACTTTTTGTTTGTTTGTTTTAGCTGATTGTTTGTTCAAGCTCTCAAGGGAATCAGCCTTGGGCAGCCAGCCAGACACTGACACTCTGTAGGGTGTCTGGGGCCCTCCGCTGCAGTCATGATGGCAGTCTTCATGTCTATAATGACAGCAATTACGTGCAGTAATGGAAATTTGCCAAACGGGAAAGAACACATTTATTACATTTTCTTTTTTGTCTAAAAAATACAATAAAAAATGTAAACTACAGATCTATAGAAGGAAATACTGCTTCCACTGATAACCCTAATCCTGTTCTTCTATAGGCTGAAAAAGAGAAGGGGAGGCAAAGGAGTAATTAAATTTATTAAAGTAGACCGTATAAAAAGCATGCTTGCCTTGGTTGGTGTGGCTCAGGGGATTGAACGCTGGCCTGTGCAACAAAGGGTTGCTGGTTCGATTCCCAGTCAGGGTACATGTCTGGGTTGCAGGCCAGGTCCCCAGTAGGGGCCGCATGAGAGGCAACCACACTTTGATGTTTCTCTCCCTCTCTTTCTCCCTCCTTCCCTCCCCTCTATCTAAAAATAAATAAATAAAATCTTTAAAAAAATGAAAGGCATGCTTGTGGAATGATAACCAATCACAATTGGCTTCTCTACTATTAAAACAAATAATATTATGTGTCTTACCTGTCTCACAGGGCTGTGATTCAGAGTACATGAAAGTGCTTTGTAACTAGTACAATGCCACAAAACTTGTTTTCAGTTGTAATATAAGTATGTGAAAATTTATTCTACTTAAAAAAATGTATTCCAAATAGATGACTAAGTAGACATCACAACATTACATTCGACTTAGAAAATATAAAGAAGAATACATAAAAACTTTCCTTTTCTCAAAATTTTAAAGACAAAGTTACCATTTGATCCAGCAATTCCCTTTCTGCATATAAACCCAAAAGAATTGAAAGCAGGGACTCGAGCAGATATTTGTACACTATCATTCACAGCAACATTATTTAAAATAGCCAAAAGGTGGAAACAACTCAAGTGTGCATTGACAGAATAAATGAACGAAATGTAGTACATACATTAAATGAAATGTTATTCAGCCTTAAAAAGGAAGGGAATTCTGACATATGCTACAACGTGGATGCACCTTGAAGGTTATACTGAGAAAAGCCAGTTACAAAAGGACAGGTACTAGATGATCCTACTCACATGAGGCACCTGGAGAACTCAGAGTCAGAGACATACAGTAAGAAAGTGCCTGTCAGGGACTGGGAGTAGCGGAAATGGGGAGTTAATGTTGTAGCTTTGGAAGATTAAAAAAAGTTATGAAAGTAGATGATAGTAATGTTGCACAAAAATGTGAATGCACTTAGTGCCACTAAACTGTACCTCAAAAATGGTTAAAATACTTAAAACGAAAACCAAACTTACCTTACTTAATGGAGAGGGAGCACCAGATCTAAAAGGCAACCAAAAAATTACAACTGAATACACATGAATACATTTGTAGAAGCATTTCGGTTTGATAACGTCACTTGGTCAAATACCAGCTTGTTTATACACAATGTTTTTAGTAATTGACACACTATTTAAAAAATACTTTTTATCTTTTACTCAATTATGACATCATCCTCTAATGTTTTCCATCCACTAAATTTCTAGTACTAGAAATTCTTAAATTTATATAATTTTCCCCTATATCTCTAGCATTTCAATTCTTTGGGTTGATCATTACTGCCCATGTCCATCAAAAATAAACTGTTCAAATTGGAATTTAAATTTTTTAAGACTTGTGAAAAATGTTTTATAAAATTAAAAGAAAACACTCTAGTTCATTATTTTAAAAAGTTAGAAAACTCATTAAGGTTGAAGTATATTGTGATCAATTAATCTTAACTGTGATGCATAAAAAGAATTCCAGAATTTTAAAAATCCCAGAAGCCCTGCACCCAAAATGTGTCTCAGCTTCCTCAGGTTTGTATATATTTTTATGGTTATAATGAAATCTATAAAAAATATTTCTATTGTCCTGTTAGAACTAGTGAGAGCTTGAAAAGGAACAGTAACCTCAACCCTTGTTTCTAAGGCAGTGCAGGAAAACGTAGGAAGGAGTAAATTTTTTTTTAGTTTGATTATGGTAGCAGTGACTCTTGGACATCATTTCTATAAAGTGCTTCAGAAACAGCTGCCTATACAACTTACATTTTACAACCTTGAGTTGGTGGAATATAAATTAATGATAAAACAAAGTAAATAAAAATATATTTCAATAAGGAGCTGATTTTCAATGTCTTATAGGATGTCTCACTAGTACTCTGTGGAGAAGATACCACACGCAGCAGTAGTAGATCAAAATTAGCAGAGTCAGTGATTGGAAGTTTACACAATATCATGCATTTTTGTTTTATTGGATATAGCAAAAGAAATCTAGTAGTTCTATATGCCTGATTAACACCTTTTATGTTCAGCTTCATTTGCAAATAAATGTCTGCCATTTTCTGCTTAAATTTAATTTTCACTTAAAACTAACATAACGTAAAGTAAGGGCACACAGAGATTTCTGCTATGTGATGAACGTAGAAGCATAGGGTAAGACTTAATTTGGGTATGTGTACCGGCGAAATGTGATCTTAAGAACAGCATATCTCATGAAGAAGAGGAAATACATTTATCTATATTGCTTACTTCAAAGGACCTACTAAAACAAATGAATTCAGTGTTTTCTGTATCTACACAATTTACTTAGGCACCTAAAAATCTAGTATAGCATAAGGTTGAAAATTTCTTAATGAGTTTTTGAGTAATAATTTCTCCATTTCTACCATTTTTCCTTTATATATGTGGAAAAGGAAGGAAGTTAAGTCTAAATAAAATCTAAGATAATAGCCTGAACTTGGCAATGAAAACATAGAATCCATTTGCCACAGTTACTTTCTAAGAATAAATTAATCAAGTTTAATGTATCTCTCGAACAATTATCATGAAGCAGTGCTCAGTGGTACTGACACAATGTCAGTATGGACACAATGAAAATTACTGCTATGAAGAGAGAATTGAGGACATGCAAGCACTTTTTGAAATAAGTTTCCGAGCTAATATATAAAATTTTTTAACATATTCTATACCCCATAGCAATAATAAAGATATAGTAAAAAAAATAAAATTGCTCTACCTGCTATTAAAGAATATCATACTCAAATCTAAATATAAAATATCATAAATGGCACAAGAATTAATTCTCCAAGCTCCTACATGAATGTTATTACTAAATAACACTTGTAGTTATCCCCTGGACTAAACAAACAAATGAAAATTTCCTACTGTTATCCTGCCATTTACTGCATTGTGTCTTAATTTTCTGTTTAGTATTTGTATTCTCCATTAGGTGCTAAGTTCTTAGAAATGAGGGAACCCATCTCAATGTTTTATATCTCTGGCAATTTCCACAGCAGCTACATTGTCTAGGCATTGAAATATAGCTCTGTATCATCTGAATTTTAGAATGAGAATACATTTATGTACTCTTTGTATAAAAATGTAAATCGACCAAAAGTCTTAAAAATGATTTCATGTGACACTAAACTGTCAGGGTGACTGACCTCTGTTCCCATGGACCAGATCTGGTTTTTGGCCAGATTCCACCAAAAAGGTGAGAACCAGAGATGCTCCCATTGGGCCCGTAACTTTGAAGAAGGACCATTAGTCACTGATGAGAATTTGAGGGCTGGGAGGCTCAGGGCAGTAAATAACTTGCCAAAGTCTCATCGTTCTTTAATGGTGGATTTGAGACTCTAGTCCACGTCTGTCTGATGCCCAGAGCCTGTGCCCCTTCACACTGCGGCCAGCCCTGATGAGGACACACAGAGTGCACCTGCGGTCCTCCCTCACACACCGCAAAATGCTTCCTTTTCCTTCTTCCTTCATTGATTTTCTACCTTGCCGTTGGTCATTTCTGCTTTATAAGAGAAAGTGCTACAATATTTTATATATAATGATATTTGTTTAAGACCTATACTTATGTTCATTATTTCAGCTAGAGAAATTTAGCATATGGTGAACTATATTGGAAAAAATAAAACACAGACATAATTTTAGGAAAGAATGAATGACCATAGAGCAGGGCTGTCAAACTCATTTTCACCGGGGGCCACATCAGCCTCGCAGTTGCCTTCAAAGGGCCAAATGTCATTTTAGGACTGTATACATGTAACTACTCCTTAACTAGGGGCAAGGAGCTCTACATTTGGTCCTCTGATGTGAGTTTGACAGTCCTGCCATAGAGTAATCTACCCTAAATTGTGTAAAGTGCTACAAACACTATGAGGGCTGATGTCCATAGCAAATGGAAAGGTTTACTTCCAAGATGTGAATAGCAAGTTATCAAAAGAGAAAATGTTTGTCATTTCTTACTCACAGCAATAAGCTCTACATAGTTCTGATTATAAGTGCTAGCTAGAAAAGTAAATAACAAAAACAAAACACAGATGTGAAGAAAATCTCTTTCGGATAATTTTTTAATTATAATAGACTTATCTTGCGTTTCCTGCACCCTCGAAAGTTAGTAAACCCATCTGTAAAACAAACTCAATTTCTCTCTTTTGTTCTATGAAATCATAGAAACAGACAATATACAAAGGTTCATAAAATTTGCATAGTATTTCAAAAATAAATACCAGTGTCTTTAAGGCACTAAATATAAAGGGCACACGTATTTTTTATAAAAGACATTTGAAATGCTCTGTTTTATGCATCTATTTGACCCAGATGTTAGAATAAGTTTATACTGCTACTAGAAGACACAGTAAACAGTTTTAAGTAATTAATTTCATTACAAAATCATCTAAAACTTCTGTCAGATGACATGGGGAAATCTTTTGTTAGTAAACAAAGGGAAAAACCTTTGCTCTCTAAAATCTAAAAGATTATCTATCTATCTATCTATCTATCTATCTATCTATCTATCTATCTATCTAAAGAGAGATTGTTAGTCTTTTGATCCAAGAAGATCAAACTAAAGTAAAACCATTTATGTCAGTCACCTTGGGAGACAAAAAAATATATATGATGTAAAAACACGGATGTGTAAAATGGACAGAATCAGTTTTAAATGTTCTTAATACCAAACGTGACTCTTAAGAGTGTTTTTTTTGCATTTTTAGTGATAACCAAATGCAAAAAAAGTCACTCAGAATAGTACTCACCCTTCACTTAAGTTCCCAGGTAAGCACAAACATACAAAAAAGAAAGCAGTTAACTATCATAGTTCATTTATTTTAAAAATACGGGATAAGCAAAAGACAAGTTCATATGTGGTCTCAGCCAATTCAGAAAAGAAATGTGACAAGCATAAAATGATTTTAAAGGAGAGAGAAAAATTATTCTCAGAAAAAGATAATTCTTAGAAATGTAACTCAGCCTACATAGCTAAAATTTCCAAAATTAGCTTGTAACAGCCACAAGGGGGCCAATTTAGATTTGAAATGAGGGCTAAGGAAACCTGCTCTAGAAGGCTGCCTGTCCCGTGACTGCAGCCCTGGCAGACAGGAGGGGCAAGGGGGGCAAGCGTGGATCTATCTGTGCAGTGCGTAGGGGAACCGGAGGGGGAAGGCACACTGAGCTGACTTTTCACTGATGTGCAGCCCTCACTGCCCAAGGCAGAGGTTCTGACCCCTGGGGACAGGCATACTGTATTTCCGTAGCTAAAGAGGTTCCACTGCCACAGGAGCAGGGACTTTTCTTAGGCTTCCTGCCTCCTCTTCCTTAAATCCTAGGCGACTCACTTAACTTCCAGATACCCTAGTACAGAGTAGCCCCAGCAATAGCTGGAAGTGAGCGTCTTCTATTGTGACTTAATATACTCTCCTGTTTTTTTAAATTGACATTAATCTCTCCACAGAAGGCTGATCATTCATTGCCACACAGACTCTGGGGCAGACCCTGGGTTGTGGCAACAAACCTGCTAAAATCCTTGAGAGGCCCATCACCCCAAATAGCTCTGCTGTGACTGCCTAAGAGATTCCGACACTATTGTTTATCACTGAAAATTTAAAACATGAAATAATTTTATACTAACTCGGAAAAGAAGACAGAAAGAACACTTAGCTAATAAAACAACAAACAAAAAAGGAACATCGACACACAAGTCTAGATTCTGGGAGAATGCCAACAGAAGAATGCAGAAAGGAGCTGCATTTTGACAGCTGTATCATAGGTAAAATTCATGATCAGCCTACAGCCCTACCTGCAATGTTCTTAGGTTGTCCCTGCTAAGCTCTACAGTCAGTCTAAGTGGAATAAACATAAAGCCAGGATGACCCACAAAAACACTGTAAGCTGACTCTGTACAGAAAGCTACACTAAGTGTTGAGGTGGAGATAATGAAGTATAAAATAGTCCCTGACCTTTAGAATCAGAAAATCTATTTAAACCACGTGTGTGGGGGGGGAGGGGGGAGGATAGCCACAACACAGGAACGCAGGGCAGTGCATGATTAAGGAACGTTTCCATGAGAAACCCAGGATGTGTGAGGTTTACACAACAGAGATAAGGGGGGCAGGCACTCGAAACTAGTGGAATTGTCATCTGTACAAGGCAAGAAGAATGGAAATCACTGGGTCTTGTGAATATAGAAGATTGACACCTGCAAGAACAAAGAAAGGGAATAGAACCTGGACATTTTTTCCATGCAAAGAGGAAAAAAATGTCAAAAATGTAAGTGGTCAAAACAACGGCATGAAAATCCAGTAGAACTGCACTTACTACTGACCGATTGCTACTCTCTCTATAAAAAGATCTCTTAGTAAAATGTCAGCAGCGTGCCATGCTCAATGGTTCAAGTGGGGAGAGTCTGGAGTCCAAAAAACTGTACTTCAGTGCCTTGCTTTTTTCACAGTGGGGTTGGTTACACAACAGTGTTCAAGGCTGCTTGTGAAATTGTGCTTGTCGTTACCCACGCACAATGATGACAGCCTCAATTTGTAAACATGAACAACTCTTTTTCTGCATATTGGGAATTCCTTCTAAGGGCAAAGTTCAGTTACCAAATTGGCTTCACTAGTCTGCAGACAGATCGCCTGTACACAGGGTCACACTGTCTTAAGTTAATGGGATGGAGGGGTGTTTTGAGGAAACTCAAAAGAATTACAATAAAGCACACCCTAAAACTGTAGTAGTATAAGTTGTACCATGATAAGTCTCATTCTTGTAAAGAACAATTCTAACATTTTTCATCTTATTTAGAATATGCAACTAATGCGTACTTGTTTCCGGGTTTCTTTCCTTCTAATGTATTTAGATGCTGCTCAAGGGTCTCCATAAGACTGCTGGGAGCCTACAATAAGAAAGTAAAAATAAGTGTCTGCATGATTGCTTTCAAAGAAAATACACTGGAACGTCACTGTAACTTTGTATGGTGGAGGTCTGTGGGTGGGCCCCAATTCATAGGAGAGATAATTTTGTCCTAGGTTCTTTTAGTATTTAAATCTTTAAATTCCCTAGAATCTCAGATAGGCCCATCTTACATATACTTAACTCCACTGCATAACAAATAGTGTCACAGTGTGGTTTCAGTGTAGAGATTACATTGGGTAAACTTGTTAAAGATATTACTTATATGCAATGAACTCAATTTAATCAAATTTACGATAAGTTGCCATAAGACCACAGTGAAAAGAGAACAGGTATTTGTATCCAAGTCAAAAATATAAGTGCCCAAATACAAATTTACAGAAATCTGAAAATACAGTAAAATCTCACTTATCCGCATTGGACTGAAATATTAGGAAAAATTGCTACTATATTAAAAAAAGTAAGCTACTATATTAAAAAAGTAAGTGATTTTCCCCCACAACTTAAGTAGTTAACACCAATTAAGATTTTCTTATTATTGAGCGACTTAATTTATATAATAAAGTAACTTTAGCAAATATAATAATGTTATAGTAGACTATGCTTTTTTGGCAGATTTAATATATTTCTAAATATACTAAATATACTAAAAAGTAACTGTTTTTAATCATTTTAGGCAATATAAAGTGATGGCATTTTACTGTATATTAGAAAGAGAAATAATAGCTTCATACAAATATTCCACCTCATCTATTCCTCAAGCATCAAAAATTTAATTTCATCTTTCTTAGATAATTTTAACCTGAACTACACTTTAACAGCAGCATAGGCATTCAAAGAATGGCATTTGATGAATGAAATATATAACTACATTTATAGATACTTTAAAATCTGATAATGATATTTAAATTAATATGAAATTAATTTTGAAGGACTTTGTGCTATTGAAATGGCTCACATAACTCAAGGAAATTCATATCATTCTAATTTTATATTTTACCTATAATGATGTATGAAAATAAAATTTTATTTAAAATTTTTAATTTTGAAAGTTCAGGGTATTTATTTACTATCTATTTTAATTTTATAAATAGAATCATAAACTGTCTTAACAAGTAGGTAATTATTATACATGTAAATTACTAAGTAAACATGTAAATTGATAAACATACATTTCTAAGTGAACAAAATATTAATGTGATCACAGTGATGAAGGTAAGTAGGAAGAAACAGTCCTATGTGCATTATCTAAAAAGTTACTGACTACAGTGTAGAAAAGATACAGACTATCAGGGGATATAATAAATTTAGAAAATTATAAAAATTAAAAGTTTAAAATATAACTCAGGTGAAAGTGGACTTAACAAATACCAATAAACTATGGCTAGGAATTTTCTCTGAGTATAAACAATGAATTTTTAAGAAATAAAAGAAATTTTGAAGAAATTTCTAAATTTCTCTTTAGAAGAAATAGTCAGCTATAAAGTTTTTGCTAGTTTAATAAACAGAATGTTCATTGTAATGAAAGGAAGAAAATGAATGGGTTCATAACTTTTAGGCAAATCCATAGCTGATAACTTTAAAATTGTCATAATAATTATTACAATTTTCATAATAATGGAACCTAGGAGGTCTGGGCATATAACTATAAACTCTGAATATTTCCATTTTTTTCACTGGGGTCACAGTAAGGAAAAAACTATCAACCCATAGAACCTGCCTTTAGTTAGAAGACTCAGGTCCTCTGAGTGTTAAATACAATGTAAAGATTCTGTGCTAAACCTGTTTTTTAAAAAAACATGTTATTCACATCACAAAATAGAGAACAATATATGATAACAAAAAAGAGGTACTATTTTCTCTGATATCATTTCTTTGCTAAACAACAAAAAAACAGAACCAGGAACATAGTTGGCAATTTCATTCTTTTTGCAACTTTTCTTACTAATTTAAGGAAGAATAATTTTAAATAAATTAATAGTCACAACAGTCACGATTGAAATCTGATCAGAACACAGACTACAAAATTGACTGTTCTTCTCTTTAAGGGGAGTTATTTTGCAATACATTACATATAAAATGAAGTTTGGAGCATTTTACCTTAGAGCACAGGTGCCAAACACAAGGCCTGTGGGCGGAATCCGTCCCTCCACCTTGTTTTTACCTGGCGGCAGTGCCAAGCTCTCGCTTTACTGTTAAGGAGTAGTTACATTTTACACAGTCCTAAAATTACATTTCGCCCTTTGAAGGCAACTGCGAGGCTGATGTGGCCCCTGGTGAAAATGAGTTTAACACCCCTGCCTTAAAAGGTTTAAAATGCTTCATCATTTATCTTACTTATAAGAACTAATAAAATCTAATAAAAATAAATTCTTCAAATGTATTCAGAAGGAAAAAGATTGCTTTAATAGTAACGTTCAGGAACGCAGAAACGCCGACCCGCCCTCTTGGCCTGTGTACCTGGGGCGCTGAGCATATCCCAGTCTGTAGTAGGCAATAAACAAAAACTCAGATTTTCAAGGAGCACAACTTTGAGAATGCCTCTGCCGTTGTAAAGGAATTTAAGATGAATAAAGTATAATTAGCAGTATCTTTAGTTGCTTATTTTAAAAAATGCTAAAGTCAATAGACCAATCAGATGGAATCACCAACCCAAGGGCATGAGTCAGCCTGTGAAAGCTAACAGATAACAGCCACACGTCAGGGTTACCGCGTCAGCAGTGGGGCAGTCTTTAAAAGGAGACTTGTCTTTACCGGCAGTTCTCAGATCAACCAGAATTCCTGACATCAAAACCTAAGATGTTTTTTATAAATGGAAATATTTTAAATTTGGAATGGGCACACACACACCAAACAGGAAATACTATTTTGAAAATCCTTTTCTTGGAACAAATTACTAAATAATTTTGAGTCTAGGATCAAAAAGGAAGCATCCAGATATCTAAAATATCTAAAATTTAAATGCTTTAGATTCTAAAGGATCATTAGGGGAGGGGTGTGGAAAGCTGGGTGGAAAAGGTGAAGGGATTAAGCAAAAAAACCAAAAACCAAAAAATTAAAAAAAAAAAACCCTCACAGACACAGAAAACAGTATGGTGATTGATTAGCAGAGGGAAAAGGGGGTGAGGGGAGGTGAAAGAGAGTAAAGAGGGGGATAAATGGTGACAGAGGAAGACCTTACTTTGGGTGGTGGACAGTACAATATACAGATGATGTACTATAGAATAGTACACCTGAAACCTATATAATTTCATTAACCAATGGCACCCCCAATAAATTCAATAAAAATCCAAATAGGAAAAAAAGTAACCAAAAGATCATTAAAATGTTTGATCATCAGAGGTAAGAAGCCAATTGAAAGTGCTGAGAAGGAACAGCTCAGGTCTGATATCATATTAACTTCTTGTCCCAAACAGAAATTTTGAATGTGTTTAAAAAAAAATTTAGCCCTGGCTGGTGTGGCTCAGTAGATTGAGTGCAAGCCTGTGAACCAAAAGGTTGCCAGTTTGGTTCCCAGTCAGGGCACATGCCTGGGCTGTAGGCCAGGTCCCAAGTTGGGGTGCACAAGAGACAACCATACATTGATGTTTTTCTCCATCTCTTTCTTCCTCCCCTCCCCTCTCTAAAAATAAATAAATAAATAAAAATTTTAAAAAATCACTGATATGCATAAATCATTTAAATGCACTTATGATATTACATGCAAATTTCAAAAGGGCCACAGATGTCCACACTGGTATTTACTGTGCATTTTCTAACCTAAAAAACATCCATTAAATTCTTCTGTTCTATCTTGCTGCAAGAGGAATTCTAATCCTTTTTCAGTTACTAGCAGCGTACTACTCCTACTCCCGGTCAATAGGTAATCCTTCTGGTCTCCATCTCCTCTTTAACCCTCCTCCACATTTGTTGTTGTTGTTTATTGTCACAGCTAGATTTAGTGCCATGGCGGCCACAGAGAAATCTAGCAGACAACAGAACCTAATCTCAAAGGTGTTAAACCGGGTCCACAAAAAGCATTTCTGACCTAACTCTAGATTAATTCTGGTCTAACACTGTTTGAAGGATTAACCAGAGAGCAGCTTGGACCTGCCTACACTATCAGAGTGGACAAAATCCCCCAGTTCAATTAGAAGTCTTCATTAGACCTGTGGAAGGGGCTCTAAGTGAGAATCAGGGAGTGTGGTAGGCTCCATTACTCATAATCCCAACAGAAACACAATTAGGTAATTTATTAAGAAATTTCAGAAGCACAGAATACGCTTCCATTGAGATGTAAATATACATTGAAGAAATGAACTACCAAATTTTTTCATGAGGAGTTAATTTTAAAATAAATATTAATAATGAAGTTTAGGTGGCCCTTAAGGTCACAACCAAAGTGGGGGACAGCAGATACCAGATTCTAATGAATCTCTATCACTGCATAGCTTTCTACTAGACCCAGGGCAATATTTTTACCTTAAGAATTGTATTCCCCAAATTGTGATAACACACATGTACACCATTACATAAAATATGTCTCTGAACCTGAGAGGTTATATATATAAATAAATGAATGTTATAGCATCATTAAAATTGAACCCATGTAAATCCTTCTTTTAATGATATACTATAATTTTCTAATTTTAAAAACAAAAAAGCATTAAGTATTCCTTTAAACCTTTCCTTGTCTTCCTCAGTCTTTGCCCAAACTGAAACAAATGAAGATCTATTTTTTTATTAACTGAGAACCTGTCTAACAATACATCTAGTTTTTATTTTATCCTTTAGTGGGCTGTCTATAGAGTTGAATATGATTTACCATTTTTGAAAGCTATTCATTGAGCTAAGTACTTTAATAACCAACTTCTAAGGTTAACATGCATTATTTATTTGGGTTATTTTATAAAACTATGATGTAAATGTTTATAAAAGCACATTGATTTTCTTTGTTTTTATTAGTGTTATAAAATTCATAAATCTATATCCAATAGATTCATAATAGTACTTTATGAACACTTAATTTTTAGCCACATTCAAAATTATATCAATATCTCGATCAGAGATCCTCATTGTACCTGATCATCTCATTGTAGCAAAACTATTTATACTAATATTTTGTCTACTAGAAGGAGCTATTGCCCAACTTTTATACTGAAAAATATAGTGCCATTATGTTATGAATTGTTCTATGAATTTTATTTATGAAGAATTCTTGGGCCTTGACCAGCATGGCTCAACTGGTTGAGCACCACTCCGCAAAGGTCTCCAGTTTGATTCCAGGGCAGGACACATGCCTGGATTTGGGGCCAAGTCCCCAGCAGGGAAGTGGGGTGCATGTGAGAGGTAACTGATTGATGTTTCTTTCACACATCAATGTTTCTCTCCCTTCTTTCTCCCTCCCTTCCCCTCTCTCTAAAAATAAATAAATAAAATCTTAAAAAATTTATTGATATTTCACTGGCATTTTAATTATATACATACAGAGACTATTACTTTGAATTTCTCAATTTTTAATAAAATTTTAAAGTTAATATTATTTTAAAGTGGAAACATTTTAAGGAAATCAAATTATTAAATTTATTTTAATATAATTAAAAAGTGGGTAATCTTTCATAATGACAATTTTCTTTGATTACAATGACTTTTTTAATTACAAAGACAGAAAACTTATATATTCATTACTGGTATGTAGGACAGCTTTATATTCTCTCCTATCATCTGGCTGTCTCTAGCTGAAGGACATGTGTGGGATAGGAATTTACTATAACAGAGTGACAAGCTGATTAAATAAAAATAGTCCCTGCCAAGTATGATAAAGAAGTCCACTATTGTTTTTGCTTACTACATGGTTCTGGAAAAATCACTCATTTGCCACTACTACTTTTTAAAAAAATATTACTTTATATATGAAAATTCCTCAACTTCATAAGAGATATAAAAATCAATGTAATGGAACTACATCAGAATTCACCCCATTCACACCCCTCCTGTGTACTTGGAATATGTTGAAATCTAGAACAAGCAGGAAGAACAATTCAAATGTTCTGATTATCATGCCTATGAATATATTTTCATAGAGGAAACACTTCTTTTAATATTATTCAAGGCTCTTTTTGGTTTAAGCTCAAGAATGAAAAGATGAATTCAGTAATTAAATTCAGTTGCCTTTAAAGAAGAAACTATGTTTAAAAGGACAGGAAAATCTTTGTATTACCTTTAGAAATATATTCAATAGCTAGAAAAAGTAAGTTAGAATAATTTCCAAGAAAAGTGGTTGGCCTAAATTTAAAATGCATTAAATACTTACAAGACGATGATCTAGGTAAGACCTTTTATGAAAAACTATGGAGTAATTTCATGTACAGTAAATTTTTCACTTAGAGAATCACTCACCTGTGTGAGGTCTGGAATATCACCTTTATCAATACCAACTTGCTGTGGATCAAAAAAAATAGAAAGTAACTTAATGACAATTAAAAAATTAATTTCTCTAAATTTAATTGAAGGTCCCCACATAATTAGTTAAAACAATATATCAAACATGGTTTAGAATTATTATATATTAATCTTACTTTTTATATTGAAAATAGGGAAAAAATTGAGTTAGAATGATTAAATACAAAATAACCTATGAATTACATATATGACAAGTCAACAAAATCCATTTAAATAAAATATTTGAAACTTAATTTTTATTGTTTCCACAATTGCAGTTGTCGCCATTTCCCCCCTTTGCCCACCTCCACCCAGTCCCCGCCCCGCGTTCTTCAGACCACACTGTGGTCTGGGTCTGTTTTGAGCAGATGCTCCTTCTGTAGTTGTCCACTCAATATAATCTACCAATGATCTTGTTAACATAGTTAGATGTAACGGATTATGTCAGAACCCCCCAAAAGATCTTGAGATATTGATGTATAAAATTTAAGGTTTCTTCTTGGTTAATAGCAGCTACAAAACTAAAAAAAAGTTGCTCAGACTAAATTTATAGTTAATTATCCCTAGTAAGTCCTCTGTACAGAGAATGTTCTTTTGTTTTTTAAAAACATTTTTAGTTAAGAAATTTTTAATTTAATTATCTCCCCCCCCCAAAAAAAAAGTTCACCTATTTCTCCCACCCTACCACCCACTTGCTTCAAACACCAATCTGTTCTCTGTAATCATGAGCTTGGATTTTTTCTTCTATTTTTTAGATTCCATGAGAAAAATTATATAGTATTTGCTTCCTCTGACCTATTTCTTTTTGCAGAATGCCCTCAAGGTCCATCCATGTTCTCATGAATGGAAAGATTTCATTCATTTTTATGTCTGAATAGTAGTTCACTGAACATGTATATATTATGTATGTATGTTTGTATAACATTTTCTTTATCTATTCATCCATGGATGGACAATTAGGTTGTTCCCATATCTTGACTAATATAATGGTGAAATGAACATGGAGTGCATATACCTTATCATTAGTGTTTTCATTTATTTTGGATAAATACTCAGAAGTGGAATTTCTGGATCATCCAGTAGTTCTATTTTTAATTTTTTTGAGAAACCTCCATACTTTTTCCCCATTGTGGTTGCACCAATTTACATTCCCAGTAACAACACACAAGGGTTCCTTTCCTCCTAAGCTTTGCCAATACTTGTTATTTCTTGTCTTTTTGAAAATAGCCATTCTAACATATGTGAGGTGATATCTCACTGTGGTTTTGATTTGCATTTTCTAATGATTAATGATATTTAGCATCTGTTTATGTACCTTTTAGCCATCAGTATGTCTTCTTTGGAAAAATGTCTATTCATATCTTCTGCCCATTTTTAATCAAATTGTTTGCTTTTTTGCTATTGAATTGTATGAGTTCTTTATATGTTTAGATATTAACCTCTTATCAGACACATGATTTGCAATTATTTTCCATTTGGTAGGATGCCCTTTTGTTTTGGTGATGGTTACCTTTGCTGTGAAGAAGCTTATTAGTTTGATGTAGTCCCACTCATTTATTTTTGCATTTATTGCTTTTTCTTTTGGGGTAAGATTAAAAAAAAATCATCAACAAGACCTGTCAGAAAGATTGCCACTTATGTTTTCTTTTAGATATTTTTATGGTTTCAGGTTTTATGTTCAAGTCTTTAATCCATTTTGAGTTGATTTTTGTGTCCAGTTTTATCCTTTTGTATGTGGCTGTCCAATTTTCCCGACATCATTTATTAAAAACACTGTCCTTTCCACATTGAGTATTCTTGGCTTCTTCATCATAAATTAATTGACCATATATGTGTGGGTTTATTTCTGGGCTTTCTATTCTGTTTTATTGATTTAAGTGTCTGTTTTTTATACAATTACCATACTGTCTTAATTACTATAGTTTTATATTATTGTTTGAAATCAGGGAATGTGATGTCTCCATTTTTTTTTTGTTTTTTCTCAAGATTACTTTGGCTATTTGGGTTTTTTTTTTTTTTTGGTTCCATATAAATTTTAGATTGTTCTATTTCTGTGAAAATATCACTCAAATTTTGATAGGGATTATGAATCTGTGTATTGCTTTGAGTAGTATGAACATTTTAATAACATTAATTCTTCCAATCCATGAACATGGAACATCTTTTAATTTATTTGTGTTTTCTTCAATTTCTTTAATTAATATCTTGTAGTTTTCCATACACAGGTCTTTTAACTCCTTGGTTAAATTTATTCCTAGGCATTTTATTTATTTATTTATTTTGATGCAATTGTAAATAAGATTGTTTTCTTAATTTCTCTTCCTAATAGTTCATTGTTAGTGTGTAAAGAAATGCAACAGATTTTTGTGTATTCTGCAACATTACTGAATGTGTCTATTAGTTTTAACAATTTTTGGTGGAGTCTTTAGGGTTTTCTCTCTATATATAAGAGTATGTCATCTGGAAATATTGACCATTTTGCTTCTTCCTTTCCAACTTGGATGACTTTTATTTCTTTTTATTGCATAATTGCTCTATCCAACATTATGTTAAATAAAAGTGGAGAAAGTGGCCATCCTTATCTTGTTCCTGTTCTTAGAGAAAAAGCTTTCAGTGTTCACCACTGAGTATGATGTTAGCTGTGGGCTTCTCATATATGGCCTTTATTACAGCTGAGATACATTCCCTCCATACCTGATTTATTGAGATATATTTTTATCAAAAATGGTTGTTCAATTTTGTCTAATGCTTTTTTGCATCTATTGAGATGATTATATGATTTTAATCCTTCCTTTTGTTAATGTGGTGTATCCCTGATTTGCAGTTGAATCATCCTTGCATCCATAAGAATAAATCTTAGTCGATCATAGTGTATCTCCTTTTATGTATTACTGAATTAAGTTTACTAATATTATGTTGAGGATTTCTACATCTATGATCATCAGGGATACTGGACTGTAATTTTCTATTTTTGTGGAAACCTTATCTGGTTTTGGTATCAGGGTAATGCTGGCATTGTATAATGTGTTTGGAAAAATTCTTCCCTGTTCTATTTTTTGGAAGAGTTTGAGAAGTATTAGTATTAATTTTTCTTTGAATATTTGTTAGTATTCACCAGTAAAGCCATCTGGTACTGAACTTTTGATGTTGGGAAGATTTTGTTCATTTATTCAATCTCCTTGCCAGTATTAAGTCTGTTCCGTTTTCTATTTTAAATCATAATTCAGTCTTTGTAGGTAGTATGTTTCTAGGAATTTATCATTCTTCTAGGTTGTCCTAGTTGTTGGCATATAATTCTTCATAATACTCTCTTAGAGCCCTTTGTATTTCTGTGGTATCAATAATAACATCTCTTTCATTTCTGTTTGAGTTCTCTTTTTTCCTTGGTGAGTCTAGCTAAAGTTTTGTCAATTTTGTTTATATTTTTAAAGACTGAACTCTTAGTTTCCCTGATCTTTTCTATTGTCTTTTAAGTCTCTACTTATTTATGTTCCAATCTTTGTTATTTCCTTCTATCATTGGGCTTTGTTTTTCTTTTTATAGTTCCTTGAGGTAGGAAGTTAGGTTGTTTGAGACTTTTCTTGTTTCTTGATGTAGGCATTTATCACTATGTACTGCTTTTTATGCATTCCATAAATATGTTACATTTCCATTTTTGGAACGTATTTTTTTTTACTTCTTTTTTGATTTCTTCTTTGACCCATTGGCTGTTGGTACCATGTTGTTTAATCTCCACATACTTGTGAATTTTCCAGTCTTCTTCATGTGATTTATTTCCAGTTTCATACCATTGTCATCAGGAAATATGCTTGATATGATTCCAGTCCTATTAAATTTATTAAGACTTGTTCTGTGGCCTAACATTTGCTTTATCTTGAAAAATGTTCCATGTATAGTTGAGAAGAATGTGTATTCTGTTGCTTTTGGATAAAATGTTTGTAACATTGTTATCAATTTAAAATAGATTGGACTGTTATAGATATAAATTGCAATATGTAAGCCTCATGGTAACCACAAAGCAAAAACCTACAATAAATACTTAAAGATAAAGAAATCCAAGTATACCACTATAAAGGTCATCAAAGCACAAAGGAAGACAACCAGAGAAGAAGAAAGGAACAGAGAAGAACTATAGCTAGAAAACATTTAACAAAGTAGCAATAAGCTTATACCTATCGACAATTACTTTATATGTAAATGGGATAATTTAGCCAACCAAAAACACAGAGTGAGTAAATGAATAAAAAAACAAGACCCATCTATACGTTGACTACAAGAGACAGACTTTAGATGGAAGGATGCAGATTCAAAGTGAAGGGATAGTAAAAGACATTCCATGCAAATGGAACTGAAAGAAAGTAGGAG
The DNA here is from genome assembly GCA_039655065.1 of Glossophaga mutica. Classification (NCBI taxonomy): domain Eukaryota; kingdom Metazoa; phylum Chordata; class Mammalia; order Chiroptera; family Phyllostomidae; genus Glossophaga; species Glossophaga mutica. The sequence goes on from CM077306.1 coordinate 150,117,984, forward strand.
TAGCTATACTTATATTAGACAAAATAAACTTTAAAGCAAAGACTGTAATAAGAGACAAAAAATGTGTTCCATGATGATAAAGAGGTCAATGTAACGAGAGGATACATTCGTGAATATTTATTCACCTTATGTGAGAGCACCTAAATTGATATAAGGCAAATATTAAAAGATAATAGGGAGAAGTAGACAGCAATGCAATAACAATAGGGGGCACTAATACCCCACTTATATCAACAAATAGATTATTTGTACAGAAAATTAATAAAGAAACATCAGCCTTAAAGGACATGTTATATCAGATGAACTTAACAGATATTTGTAGACATTCTACTCAAAAGCAACAGAATGCACCTTTAGCTTTCATAACTTGCTCAGGATGTATTTTCATGCCTTTCACAGAGAGAACCATTTTGTTAGTTTTTTTTAAATGTATCCTTCCAGAGTTCTTTATGTATATCCAAAGAAATGGGAACTATATAAATATTTATATCCCCATTATTATACACTAATAGCATATTATATACACTGAGATTCTATTTTTAATTTAACAATTTTCTTGGCTCCACATCCATATTAACATAGTTTTGTCATTTTTTTAAACAGCTACCTTGTCCTGTAACAAGTCACCTATAAAAAGACATTGAAGCTGAATCTAATCTTTTGCCACTGCAAGCAATGCTGAACACAATATTTTTCACTTGTGTGGACTCATCTGTGGAATACATTTGTAGAGTGAAATTACTGGGTAGAAACATACAGGAATTTTTAACATTAGTAGGCTGGGAAAGGACATGGTGGGAAAAGGAGCAGAAAGAAAGAGTGCACGAGTGTGCAAATATAGAAATATATTAATAAACATAAATCAGTGAAGAGAGTATATAGCTATTCACCTGTACTACTTTATCAACTCTTTTGTAGATTTGAAAATTATTCAAAATAAAAAGTTGGCAAAATGAAAATTATAACTTTAATGATCTCAATTTATATAAATGATAGAATTAAGCCTCAAAGAAACAAACTGGCTTAAACCAAAGTCTCTCTCTTTAAGAAATGAAGAGCTTTGACTAAGCTAATGGAAATGTAGAAGAAAATACATGAAGCATAAATGTTGGGTTACTATAAAGACAGTAAGGCAAACAGGATATTGGAAAACCCATTCATGGGTCAAGTGCTGAGCTAACTTCTTTCCTCTGCCTTCTGTGTCTAGATTAGCCTGGGCACTAATGATGTTTTAGGATGATAATTCTTTGTTGGGGGCTGTCCTGTGCACTGTAGGACATTAACAGTATCACTGGTCTCCACCTACTGGATGCCCTAGTCCTCCCCCTTTCCCTGTCTATCCATTGATGTAAGTTGGGTATTAAAGACCCCTACTATTATTTTATTGCTCTCTATTTGGCTGTGACAACCAAAAATGTCTGCACTGTCCCTGGGCAGGGGGAGAAAACTACCCACCATTGGTGGAGCACCATTGGTATACATAGCACTGGCCCTCATCCCTCCAGAGCAGTTTATGCCAGAGATTCCTCCCCCAAAATACAGACTTTTAACTAGACTCTGACTTTAGGGAAGCTACCAATGCTTCCCTAAACTCACTTATGTTGTTATAAATTACGGAAATCATAACCTAAGACTACTTCATTCCATTTATTTCCATATTTTAATACCTCTTTAGATAAGCCATTAAAATATTAATATGGAAAAGCAAAGGGGCTAAAAATAAATATCAATATGAATGAAGTCGATGTTTTTGAAATTAAAGTATTATGGATCCCTAGTATTAGAATCACTTTGCTAAAAGGTGATATGTTTCTGACAAATGGATAATTCCGTTAAAGATACAATTTAGAAATTCTTCCTTGACATTGCTATTTTTACTGTCCTGACCTTGGAAGATGGAGGTGAAGTGTGATTGTACTACAGAAATCCCAGACTTTCTGTCTGAAAATATTCTGGAAGACATAACTCCTACGACTTGGCATTTACCTTGGAATAGCAAACTCAGAATAACTTGGTTCTATAAAAAGGAAGTGTGTTAGCAGAAATTCGTATTACATGTAAACAGCCATTTTACAAAGTTTCAGTTGTCTGAGGAATCTTCAGAACAGTCAGCCTCCTGTATCCACAGGTGCCACATCCACGGATTCAATTAATCATGGATGAAAAATATTTGAAAAAAATGCTGTGTTGCTGATGTGTACTATGTAGTTAGGCCTACAATTATGGCATTTGTACTGAACATATACACAGTCTCTTTTCTTGTCATTATTCCCTAAACAATACAGTATGACAACTATTTCTATAGAATTTACAATCTCTTAGATATAAGTAATCTAGAGATGATTTAAAATATATAAAAGGATGTGTATAGTTTATATCCAAACACAATGGTATTTTGTATGAGGGGACTGGAGCATCTGTGGAGTTTGGTACCACAGGGGGGTCTTGGGATCAGACCCCTGCAGATACCCAGGGATGACTGTATAAAATTGTAAAACATGGTAAGTTTTCTGCACTTTAAGGAATTCTCTGGGAAATTTGAACATTCCTGTATCAGTTATTCTACTATTCTACATTTCTTTTAACATGACAAACAACTGCCCAGCTGGTGTGTTTCAGTTGGCTGGGTGTTGTCTTGAATATGAAAAGATTGCCAGTTTGATTCCCGGTCAGGGCACATGCCTGGGGTACAGGTTTGATCCTTGGTTGGGGTGCGTACCAAAGGCAACCAAATGATGTTTCTCTCCTCTTTCTCCTTCCCTTCCCCCTCTCTAAAAACTAAAAATAAAATTTTTTAAAAGCCTAAAAAATAAATTAAATTAGAAATTGTATTTAAAAATATGAAAACCTTATTAGTAACATTTGCTGAATACCCAGTGTGGCTGTACTTTGTAAATGACATTCTGGGAAGTCTTCCATACACTCTTCAGGCAAATGCTACTAACCACAGGATAGCTATTGAGTATGAGCCCACAGATATATATACCACATGAGTCCTAATTGGAAGGGAAAGCTTTGTATACTTGTCAAATACTTTTGCATTAACCAATCGTAAGCACACCATTACAGACTGATATTTAAACAATTAATGTTGAAATTATGCACAGTAGAATTTAAGTGTGAAAGAAAACACAAATGGTTGTAGTTATCCATTGTGATGTAATATTCATTCTACTAAAATAATTTTGTAAATTAGTATCTAGTCTATAAAACATTAATCACGCTTAAATAAAAGTAAAATATTTATTACTCAGTTACTTAAAGACTGGCTCTCAAAGTGATGTCTGATTTCTGTAACTGTCATTCACAACAGCCTGAATTGGGCCTAACATCAGTAGATACAAAGTAAGATTGTACATATAAAATTAGAAGGAATCGATAAATGAGTACCCCTTTGCTCATGGAGACCTTGAGTTGAGCTGATTAGATCCATGTATGCGCCGGACTGCCACATGTCCCACACTCGGGACAGCTGGGAAGCATGTGTATCAGGGATGAACAGAACAATGAAATAGTCTGCTCTGGGTACTTAGGCACAATTGTATTGCCACAGAAAGAAACTAAGTGAATTTACTAGATTATATTGATAAGTATGGTTAAGCCATGGGAAAAATTCTATGAAATTCAAAACACAAAACCTGTGCAGCAGCAAAAGCTTCAAGCAACCCTATCCCTTCTTAAAGACCACCAACATCACATAAACCCATGAGGAAATACACATGAACATGCTTTAACATATACATGTATTTTACAAATGCATTTGTAAATATATAAATATTTATTTATATATGTATTTAATATGTAATGTATAAAATTAATCTTTACCTTTTGTTTCCCATTTTATATAAAATATTTTTATGCTAATTATAATCTATAAGGATCAAAGTGAAGAAATAGAATTTTACAATACTGTTTTGGTCTCAGAATTTGAATTTGACAATTATTACTCCTGTAAATAAATGAGATTTGAAGTATAACATATGGACTAGAGTGCTTTTGAAATCATGTATATAAAATGCTTCTTGTGCTATATTCTCAAAATTGCAAAAATTACAAAAACATGATGTGAATGTCCCGTGTTCATGGCATTGCATGCTTGCTGCTGAACTTCAGAAACCCCTGCACACAGCGTTCCAGTTGGTCCTAGCAAGTAGTTAGTTGACATGCAAAATCAAAACCCATCTTGCTCAAAAGGACGATGATAACAATGTCACAATTTCCAGTATCAGTATGAATCAAAAATTGGATTTTATCAGAGAAAACACCAACTTACAGATAACCTCAGGAACATCAACTATACAAATACAAAGTTTTTTGACTAAGTATAAAAATAAGCCCTTAAGAAACAATTTGTAAACTTTATAAAATTAATTATACTGTTTAATTTTTTTCATTGTGTTCAAATCACTGACAAGGTAAGAAAAGTTCAGATTTTATGAATTATCATATACACTGTAAGAACAACGGTTGGACCTTTCTGAGGATTTTGTTCTAGGGTTTAATAAAAAGGAAGCACTTTCTTGCCATCAAAGATAGCCATTAGGTGAAATGGAAGAACAGACCACCTTGCAAAGCAGGAAATAAACTCATTTCCATGAAAGCTTTATTTGAACACGGAATAATCATCCTCTGGGGATAGAGGAGTGCAGAGTATTCTGAGTGAAAAGATAGGTGAGATGACCTCTAAGGTCACTTCCAATCCAAATGCTCTGCAACTCTGTGGCAGAGTGTTGGGCTAGATTATGAATTTTCTCATTTACTCCAGATACATGAGCTAATGTTTTAAAATTATATTCCCAACAAACCTTAATATTACGTACCTCTGCAACTTTGAGAAATTCAGATACTCGCGTCATTCTAGTTAAAAATCGTTTGTAAATTTCTAGAGCATCTTTACATTGTCCTTTCTTCATTTCAAAAAACTTTTCTAGAAGAGATAGACAAGCATTTTAAAAAGAGTATTATATTCAATTTCACTCTAAGCACATATTAATATTACTATTTAAAACTGAGTTTAATGGCCCTGGCTAGGTAGCTCAGTTGGTTAGGGTGTTGTCCTGATATGCCAAGGTTTCAGGTTTGATCCCTGGTCAGAGCACGTACAAGAATCAAGCAATGAATGCATAAATACATAAGTGGAATAACAAATCAATGCTTCTCTCTCTCTCTTTCTCTCTCTCTTCCTCTCTCCCCCTTCTTCTAAAATAAAAAATAAATAAATTGAAATTAATGTTTGACTCAAAACGCTTAGCACTAAAATCTGTAAGAGGTGTTAATGCACCTGAACAAGGAGACCTGACTACTTTAAAAAGTGTATGTCTCACATGAAACAATATAAGTAATGAAAGTACAGTTAAAGTAGAAGAACATATGAATTATTGCAACAGGTTAGATTCATGATCCATATATCGCAGTATCCCAGTTTTCTGTTTTGGAAAACAGCATCAAATTCTTTGTGATAACAATCTCAAAAGTTATGATTGCATTGAACAGCATCTTTATTTTCTTACTAGCTCATTATAAACCAATAATTTATATATCATAAAGCAATAATCTATAAAATTCCCTGAATTAAAGAATTCTCTAAATTTCTACACTCTACATAAATTGAAACTGGCTATAAATTCTTTCTTTCAAACAATATAATGTATTTTTTAGTTATAAGAGTGAAGTTTTGAGAAAAACACTTGGTTTACCAAATTCTTCATGACTTTCTAGCCTATAATTGTATCCTCTTTCTCAACCTGTAGCTTTCTAGACAGAAAAACAGAGGATTTTGCTATTCTCTCCTGTACTCCCAAGACTAGACTTCCCAGTCATTAAGGCACTATAGCTCCATTACAACTACAGCACGAGAGTGTATTTTTCTCCACACTGCTTTGAAAAAAACTAGCACTTCATCAGTGTTTTTGCCAGCTAGTCTTTCATCAATTCATTCAATCAGTAATTCCTGACACTGCAGATGGAGACGTGCAGGCTACCATCTAGAACAGCTCCCAGCAACGCTGGAGCGTAACCAACGGCTCAGTACCATGGTTATTTTATATCTGCACATGGTTAAACACATCTATTTTGTATTCTCTCAAAAATATTTTTCATTTTTCTCAAGATGGGTTAGTAATATATAATTACATGAAGAACTAATTATTAAGGGTAGCTATTCATTTCCTTTTGTTGACAGTCTTTCTATAATTTTACTTTTAGCACAGACCACCCCTGCAGGGGATTCAAGGGAAGCAGAAGGATCAAGAAAATAAATACACACAGTTTTCTACTTGTTGAGATTTGAGAAGGAGGTGAGTTTCTTTTTAAATGGCCAAAGCTAAAGATATTTTCTTTATCCACACTATCCTCTTTTTTAATGCTATAGATAAAATTATGTGCTATGAGGAAATAAATCTTTTTTAGTTTAAAATAAGGACTTACTTATTTTGGTAAAACATACTTTTCTTTTTTCCTTGTTAAACAATCATCACATAAACAATTTCTTTCAAATGTGTAAATTACTTTTCTTTATTATAATCTGTTTATTTCTTTGCATCAGATCTTGAGCAATAACACAAAAAGAGAAATCAAACTGACTAATCAAAATTTCCTTTTAAAACCAGTGCATCAATATTTTTTAAAAATGTTCTCTCTCCTCTTTGGATGCTTTTTAAATTGTATCTATCATGGTAGTTTAGGATTCAGCAACAAAAGAGATTCATTCATTGTGGCTTTAGGTCGTAATCTCATAACCATTTTGCTAACAGTGACAATGACACCAAAAGGCAAACATGTACTGATACCTGTGAAATTGTGAGGTTCCTTTGTCCACTTAGAGACCAAGCAGGTCCCAGAGAAATTAACACTTTTAACAGAGGGTATGTGTCACCCAGAAATGAGCCTCTTGCCTTCTTTCATACTAATTTTTAGTATTTGAGATGATCAAATTTGACATTTGTAACATGAATCTTTGTAAAGTATTGATAAATTCCCATCATGTCTGCCTTAACTTTCACAGAGTAACTATCCTAAGAAAGAAGCCAGAGGAAAAGGAATCTCAACCCTGAAAGGCAAATCAAGACTTTGAACATGGGCTACTACTAATGACCATCAGTCAATAAGGGAAGCATCTTCTAACTTGAACATCAGAGTTTCAATATAGTGACAAAGTGTTTGTGAAGGTTTGTACCCCCAACATTAGATGCAGATAATTGATTATGAAGACCTTGATTAAAACTAACCCATACCATATTTAAAAAATTAATTCCTAGTGTTATCTAGTAAACAAAAAACATACCTGTCTCAAAATACTTAGGATATACTAAAAGTATGCCTATATTCTAGAGTTACTTTTACAAGAGCAATTTGTCAATGCCGAATGAAGGCCACTCAAACCAGAATGTGGTCAGGCAAGAATACACACCTCCACCACTTAAGAAGAGTTAGGTCTTCTTTTTATTTTTCCATTACCATTTAGTCCCCTTCTTTAAAATGAAAAGGTGTAACTCTTCTCCTTTTCTTCTCCTAATCTTAGCCAATAGACCATCTTTTTCAAATTAAATGAAAAAATATGTACTGAATGGTTATTTTAATATAAAGAAAAAAACATTATTTCTACAATCTATCTGTAAATACAACATAAAGAGAAAGCAGAGCAGCATTTAAGCAGCTGTTCAAGACAACAATAGAGGAGGATCACGTGGCTTAACATGTTTAATTGTTAGGTGAATTGTAAAAGCAATATAGCTAATGTTCTTGAAGCAGAAGTGGGAATGAAACAGGGGCACACTGTGAGGGAGTATGAAAATGAATCAGCTGGGCATGGATCTGAGTAAGATGAGCACCTCAAAAGTAACTGAGGTTTTAGATTTGAAATACTAATTATATATAAGCCAGAAACAAGAAGGTTGGGAAGAGTAAATTTGAGAACTAGGTTTTAGATACTGCTGAGTTTTAGGTAAGAACACAGAATCTAAACTTAATGTCTACAAAAAGACATGCAAAACTAAAGCTCAGAATAAAGGTAAGGAATGACATAATAGATTCTGGACACATCATAATGGAGATAATAGGTTCTCCAATAAAGAACATGCAGAGACAACAGAATGGGACATGGCTAGAAAGGAATTTTAGAACAAGCTCACATTTATGGTGCTAAGGTAGAGTAAGATCAGCCAGCAAAAGAGAATGGGAAAATAATCCATCTTCTTTGGCTTACTGATAAGCTCTCCCACCTGAAATAAAGGTAATATGGTTTTGAACTGCATATTATGGGCAGGAATCTTCCACCACTAATGGCAACATGTCCAAAAGCCCTGTATTCAATGTTGGGCCCGTCTCACCCAACCTCCATTCTATCGTTTTCTAGATTCACGAGAAGCCAGGATTCTGGATGTAAATTTAGTTCTGCAAATGAGATCTGTGGGAAGTCTAGAAGGTGAAACTGAGGTAGAGCCATGATTCCTGTGCCTTTTCCTCTGTTTCTGACATGCGATAAAATCCCAGAAGTCCGAGTTTACCTTTCAGCAGCACTGCACTGTCTACCATCCACCTTAGGGGTTTGAGGAGCCATTGTTATGGTTGCAGCCACTTGATAAGATGCCCTACTCCCTAGGTTATAGACACAGAGGTCTGTTCTCCAGCTTCCTAGGATTGCTAGGCAGTTGAGGTGGCAGCCGCAGCTACTTGCTTTCAGCATACCTTTTAGTGGTGGCCTCAGGAGTAGCTTCCTAGTGTGTACGGTAGTCATCTCAGGAGGCCAAGCCTAGAACCAGTTCCTACAGGCTTCCAATAATTACATAAGCACCAAATTTCATGTATTAAATTCCCTTTTGTTTACAATGTGCAGGATGCTTTCTGTTTCTTGAATAGACATAGTATTTAGTACCTGAAGTAGATGTAGGAATCAGACCCTCAAAAATGTTGTAGATGGCAATCTGGGATTAGATATGCAACCTGAGTGGATTTGATGTCAGTGATGGCCACCTGCAACTATTGGAACATTGAATTCTCATAGTCTGTGCTGTGTAGGAACAAAATAATTACTTAAATGATCACCTATGGTTTTCTGAAATGAGCAGCCAGAATTAAGCTTATCAGACCTAACAGGTGCTGGGATTGAGCACCATCATGGAAACAAGGCAAAGAGAACCGTGGGATGAGTGGCTACTCCTGACCCCTGAAAATCTTAAAAAGGAAAATGACAACACAGGCTTTTGAATTATTGGCTCTGGGCTCCCTTCAGATGGTGGTACTTCAAGCTGGCCTAAAATAATCTTATCGCTTGCAGACACAGGGCTGCCACGGCTCAAAGTCAGAGGAGAGCCTAATCTTGTGAGATGCTGAATTATAACATATGTGGTTAAATTTCTAGCCTCACCATGGTATCTTCTGTGAAAGTTAGGGCATCTGTTGTGAAAGAAAATTGAAAAAAACTTATTTGGTTAACCCATATTCAAACCAAAATGAGCGATCCTTGCTGGAAAGAGCTTTTCCCTCTTACTCTTAAGAAGCTGGTCCTGCCTGGCTTGGTGATCCTGTAATCAACCCAGTTTTCATCAGGGAATGAAAATCTCCTTGTCCCCTATCCCTCTACCTCTTATCCCCTTCCTTTGCCAACCGCCTCAATTCCTAGAATGAGTTTAGAGTCCAGCAATTCCAGCATACCAGAGAAAGGCAGCACAAAGGGGAAACACATGTGCTGGAAGAAATGCAAGATTTTGTAAATTTATGTTGGCAGTAGGATTGCCAGACAAATGCAGACACTGAATTAAATTTAAATTGTAAATAACAAATAATTTTTAGCATAAGCATGTCCCAAATATTGCATGGTATTTATTAATACAAAGAGTCATATGTATTGATCTGTATACAAATTTAATTGGGTGTCTTGTATTTTTTTCCACCTGAATATCAATCCTAATTGATAAAAATCTAGAGAGTTGGGATGAATTCTAAATGTTCTGAGCAGGAAAGAAGGAGTATTACATTAGACTTTAAAATATGATCGATAACTTATCGATTTGGGTGAGCATACCAAAAAGCATGGATTGAAGTGCCCGCCTGAGCATTTGGGAATGGCTCTAACACAGTGGTTCTCAAACTGAAGTCCCTAGACCAGCAGCAACAGCGTTCCTGCTCCACACCTACTAGAAATGCAAATTCTCAGGCCCTTACTGCTGAATTAGAACCTCCAGGTTGGGTCTAGCAACCTGAATTTCAATAAGCCCCCCAGGTATTCTTAAGGAAGGTCCTAGAACCACAGCCACAAGGCACTTTTTTCCTTGTTTTCTGCAAAGGGACTGTTATCAGAGTGACTATGTACAGTGGAAAAGGACATACCCAGACTTTTCAGGGAAACAGACTGTAGGTTGATGCTACTCCCTGGGGGCTCAAAATGTCACTGTATCTTCAGCCAATCTGAGCAGAGGCCCTATGGTGATTAGGTGATAAAAGAAAGCTATATCCAGTGGATATATGAAACTATCTGTGGTTATTTCGCCACTTTCCTGAATATATAGTTGGGATAGAAACACTTTGAAACTAGCAGAGTCCCCACACTGGTTTTCTAATTTCTGCAAAGGTACAGGGTTAATGTTCCATCATATGCCCAGTTAACACGCATATCAGGTTTGCGCAAAAGATGAAGGAATGGCAGAAAGTAACAGGTTGCTGTGAACTTAATCAAGTAATGAGCACAACTTGTAGAGATACAGATGTGTCCTCCCTTCTGATGTAAAAATCCTGGCTCCTGACAGGCAGCTATCAAACTAGAAAAGTCTTTTATCTCTATCCCAATAAATAGAACCTATCAGAAGTGGTTTGCTTTCATTGGGCAGGATGCCAGTACACCCTCACTGTCTTATTTCAAGGATATCAACCTCTCTGGCAGTCACAACCCCAGGGGATATCACTTTGATGACATTAGGATGATTGTATCTAGTGTGCAAGAATTTCAACTATGCTAAGTGCCTTGATAAGATACATGTATATCAAAGGGTGAGAGAGAGAATCTATGAAAGTTCAGGGACCTGCTACGTCAAAGAATTTTCTGAAGGTCCAAAGGTCCCCTCCATTTGAAAGACAAATTGCTTCACCTTACATTCCCTATAACAAAAATGCAGGCAAAGCCAGCTGAGCTTTTTTGGTTTTGGAGGTAATATACACGACATGTATGTGCTGCTCTGAGTATCTGGTATAGTGTCGAATGTACGTGGGGTCCAGGCGAAGGGCAGGCTGTGCCACTGCTGCAAACTGGAGTCACGTGGGCCTTTGCTCCTGCAGATCTAAAGGTACTCAAAGCGTCTTCCCCAGATCCAAATGCGGCAGAACACCTCTGGCACACTCCACTAGGAAAATAAAGAAGTCTCTAGTGCTCTGGAGCTGAGCCATGTCTTCTTCAGACAGTAACTAATATCCTTTGGAAAAATTGCTCTTGGCTTGCTCCTAGAGACTTAGATTCTGACCACAGAATATCAAGTAATCAGGAGACTCAAGTGTTATCTAATATACAAAACCATAAAGTTGGACAAGTGCAAAATACTCCACCATCAAATGGAAGTGGTCTATCAGAGATCAGTCCAGTATACAGCCATGCCACCCTGAACACCCCTGATGTCATCAGAGATCAGGCTGCAGCAGATCCTGAATACCCATGTAGGTCATATGAAGACGGCCCACATTCCCAGTGCGCCTCCTCTTCTACACTGCCATTTCTCCTGCAAGTTGTGCCTGTGACCAGCTGACTGAGGGCAAATGGAACTGAAGCTTGGTTTAGAGACAGTTTCTCATGCTGGCACCAGTTGGAAGTGGTTTGATAAATCATTATAGCCCTACGAAGGGGTGACCTTGACAGCAGAAAGAAATCTTTTATTGTAGGTCAGGCTTTAATAATATATCTATCTGATTTTTCACTTTATGTCAAAGGAAATATGATGAGACATACAGAAATGCACAAAAATTTGTGCACTAACTAACCACTGGCCTGTATGACTAGGGACATGGGAAAAATAAAATTAGAAGATCAGTGACAAGAGGTCTGGAAAAAAGGTAGAGTGGATCGACCTCTCAGAATCAGCAAAGAACAGGAGACTATTTTTACCTTGTGCAAATGCAGTCCAAAGGCATACACCACAAAAGGCTCCCAGTAACCAGGGAGGCAAGAGGACTCCACAGGCTGATGAACTAAATGCCATTGCTAAGTGTCCAGTCTGCCGGAGATCAATGAGGAGCTTCCACCATGACACCATAGTCCAAGGAGTACAGAGGCCCCCACACAGTAACAGGATAAGGATGAATTTTTAGGGTGGAGTGCAGTGATCTCTCTATACCATAAAAGACAGCTTATCCTGGACATGGATACATCATCTCTGCCTACATTGCTCTGCCAGTACCACCGTCTGTGGAATGACTCATCATTATAGTATCTCACACAACACTGCCTCTATTTTTACCGCGCACGAAGTGAGACAACATACTCCATGGAATTCATCAGCCTTAGCATGCATCCCATCGGTCGAGAAGTGGAAGGTATTGCATAATGATGGAATAGCCCGCAGAAGAATTCACTTCACACTCAATCTACTCTAAGAATACACCTTAAGAAGTTAGGGATTCTAGTATATACTCTGAACCATTGACCTGGACCCACTGATCAATATATGGGTCCAGGAACCTAGGAGCTAGAGTGGCCCCTCTCACTATTACACTTAATGAGGTGGTAGTGGCTTCTTGTGTCCTGCACATCTACAGGGCTGGCATCAGAGGTAGATGTTAGCATAATGGAGCAGCAATTTATTGTTATGGGACTTATTCCAAGAGGTAAAGCTTAGAACCTCCTCCTTCAGTCATTCCAAAATTCTGTTAAACACCAAAATCCCTATATGAAATGCCTTCCTGCTTAAAACATCTAGAGTGCTTTCCATTCCCTGTACTTGGTTTGACTGATGTGAGAATACACAGGGGAATGTGACCCAAATGAGTCATATACTCAGATTTTTATGTATTAAGGCTGAGGTATCCAAATCTTTGCATTCTGATACTCTCTTTATTTGAAGGCATCATTCAGTAGTTCTACATACCAAGTAGGTTAATAACTCCATCATTGTAGCAAGCAAAAAGTTTGATAAGATCTTTGAAAAGAAGCATAAATGCAGCATTTATGACACCATTTGTTAGCTCATTTGGATGCACCTAGAAAGAGATGAAAAGTTAACATGTTAAAATGTATCATCAAATGACAATTTTTCTCAGCACATTAAAAAGTCTCAAATGATTAGTAAGAAATTCACCCCTGTTTTACACATGTTGTGTATTTCTTTTAGTAACCTAGCAATATCAAAAGATGGACTGCATTTTTCTTGCTTTAATTTAAGTCAATGAAGTTACCCTATCCATGATAAAACACACATACATTCTATTTGATCAGTAATCCACAGATCAAGCAAATCCACCTTTTGAACATCTGGTCTTTTGTTGCTTTTACTATGTTATATTACCTTCTTCCACTTCCCCCATGTAATGTTCTCTGTGGAAGGGGTTGGGCTTCAGGGGCTTGCAGTAACTCAGTGAGGAAGCATACCATGGGTAATAGATGCCTTGCCGGCTGCCCCTAAAACAATTCTTGAGGCTCATAGCATTCGCCCGCCCACCAAATACTCTAGTAATTAACATGAAGAAGAGTAATGTCTCTTCATCTCCTGATCCTTGTTCACATCTTCTCAAGCTCTGTTTCTTTTTCCCTTTACTGAGCTTTCTCCTTTAAGACAATACCATAATTGAGGGCAAGAAAAGCAAAGAAAAATAAATGCACAAAAAGAAAAAAAGTTAAAAGAAGCAATTGCACAAATATCTAGTCAAGTCCTTACCACAAAATCTGTTAAAAAAAAAACAAGATACATTGCTGCTTTTACTGAAATATCACCAGAGTTGGGTGTTGTGACTAGAATTCAATTATAGAGTAAACCATATAATTATAACAGAAATTTTAAGTTATTAATATTTGAGGAAGATTGTTTTAAACAACCACCAAAAGAGGGGAAAGCTAACAACATGAGTTAAGAATCTTACTACATGTCAGAATATTTTATTTTAATGAATCAAATATAGTTATTGAATTAAACTTTTTATTTTGAAATAACTATAAATCCCTATGCAGTAAATAGAGATTTCTATGTCTACAAAGAAATAGAGAGAGAGATTCTCTATTTCTATAAAAATAGAGAGAGATTTCAAGGTACCATTTACCCCGTTTCTCCCAACAGTTTAATCATGAAACTAATGTACATCAACATCACAGCCAGAATGTGGGTTTTGATATAATCCACCAATCTTATTACCTGATTGCACTTGGGTGCACTTATGTGTGCCTGTTTAGTTCTATATAATCTTGTCACATGTGTAGGTTAGTGTATTTACTACCATAGCCAAGGCACAGGTATGGTTTTGAGAGACCAGTCACACTGGTATTGTCAGGAAGACACACTGGTATTGTCAGGAAGAAGGACCATTATGAAACATAAACAATTCTCTTTCATTAATGGTGTCATTTGAGCATCTGTATAACATGGCTTCTAACTGCAGGCTGAGTTACTGAGCTGCCTGCAGGTACATTTTGCAGTGACAGTCTGTCAAAGACAATAGGAAACCACCATCCTGCTACAAACCTGGGGTTTCAAGAATGTATCACTCACATTTTCCCAAGACTTAAGTAACTACCTGGTAAACTGCTCAGACAATCTGAGCAATCTTCTCTACCATGCTAACAGCTTCGGCTAAGAGTTTATCTAATTATCCTAAATGAGGGAGTCCTCAATCTGCTTCCTGAGGACATTCCAGCTCTACCTGTCACCCACCTTTAAGTAAAAGGCAACACCGATTGCGTAAGAAACATCTGCTAGTGAGATACGTACATCAAATTCAAGCAGCGCATCAATTTGTCCCTGCAGTATTGGCATGCTCTTTAGTAGCTTTTCAGGAGCCATTGTCCTCATGACACCATCGGCCCTACAATTTTTTTAAAAAGAAAAAGATAAAACCTCCTTGTGCATGGAAAATTCAAGACCACATGCATTGTTCTCAGCCATTTGCCCCTTATTTCCCTGTTAACCCTGTGGGGTGATTTTGAGACATGAAAAGGCTGTAGTTGACCCCCCTCTCTGACCCATTCTTAGTCTTGAACCACAGGGGCAACACTTTCTTTCTGTATCTCCCACAGGCACAAAGCACTGTGGTCAGGATAAAAGAGGTCAATTGAATTTCTAAATGGATTCTTTTAAATCTGTAACAGGGATAATAGTATTAAAAATCTAAGTGTCCTAAATGCTGGGTTTTTTTGTTTCTGAGAAAGAGAAAACATGTCTTGGAAGTCTTTAAAGGACTGGAGTACAGATGTTAATCACCATCAGTGAAAAAAAATGCACGATGATATGCATAGTTTGGCCAAGAGGAGATAAGGGTTTAGCTTCAGAGGACACAGTGGAGGTTAGTGGCAGAGGGTGTGTCAGAGGGGGCACTGCACCCTGTACCCACCCCCAGGCCTCTTAGGGTGCCCCCGAATTCTGTGATAGGCAGGCACTGACAATACTGAAACACGTGAGGAAAATGCCCAGGAAATGAAAACAGGCTAATGATGGCAATTTTCAAGGTCTTTCCGATGTCAATGGTAGGGAAAACAACCCAAAGAGTCTTTCTGTGCCCATAAAGGGGTACAGAAGTTCCTAAAAAGGCTGTGGGCCTGTGGCTGAGAGACCACAATGCACTGGGGGACATCAAAAGTGATTGCCCAGGGCCATGTAAGAAGTCAGAGGAAGGTGTATGAACTAGACTCATCTCTAATAAGAAGGGGATGAAGTAGGAATCTTAATGTTTTTTAATGTTCATCCACAACAAACTAATTTATTTTGAATTGGTAAGTTTATATTGGTCATCACCATGATAAAAAAGTTCAAAGCTAAGGTTAGGTAAGCTATTAGAAAAGTAGAGTTATATCTTTTTATGTGGATTACAGAGACTAAAACATTAAATCTTCTACAATAATTTGTCATTCTTTCAAGTTAGGAACAAACACAAATTTGCACATATATTTGGCTGAACACTTCTTATTAAAGTCAAACATCTATTTGGAGGGAAATAAATGTTAATGAAGAATTAAAATGTGTTTCTGCTTCAATGAGGTTTTCTAAATCAATGGTTAGTATTAATGGCATGTGTGTTGTACTAGGCCGCTATTACCTCTCAGAAACAGATCTCCACCATGCACACAGTTCAGTTTAACCTCAATCAAAACACATCAGAATAATTATTGTCAACTAGAGCCACTGTTCTTCTAAAATAACTTGGCTTAAATTTTCTCCATTTAAAATTAAAGTTATATGTGTTTAAGAATTTTGAATTGGTTTTAACAAAAAAGAATGTTATATCATTTCAAATCTAAGTATCATGTCAGATTTTATTCATGACAATATAAAGGAATGCATGTTACAACCTCAAGGCTAAATTCAATAATATTATTCATCGAGTTTCTTTTTCAGATAGTTGTAAAGTGGCCCTTGATAATCAAAGTTAGTTGGCATTTAAGTTTAATTAAAATAATTCAAGTACACCTCAAAGTTTTATTCTGCTCAAATCAATAGGAGAAAGAAGAAACATACCCTTTCTTCACTCTGGCAAAATCAAATGCCATCTGTCTGTAAGAGAAAGCCTTTTCATTCAAATATCTACTATAGCGCCTTATGAAGGTAGACATATCATAACCTGGGGGAAGAAGAAGAAAAAATAAAACTGATTAGTAAAATACCTTCAATGGTGCTTTGCTTAGTACCAATTTCTCTTAACTCCCCAAATGTAAATACTTCTAGGATGAGGTCAATTAAGTGTGTCAGACAGGCTTCATTTAATCCTACCTCAGGCAAAGATAATCTTGGCAGGAGACATTCCAAGACTATTTACTTCAACTATGTCCAGCTGTTTATACTAGTTTTTAAATATCTTATCCTGGTACAGAATGTCTGTTCTGATTTCCCATTGCATTTTTGTTCACTGTTCCAGGTAACAGCCTATTTCAGATTCAATATATGTTGCTCTCAGAGAACTCGCCACTTCCCTGCCGTGCTTGCCATATACCTAACAGCAACCAGGAAATAAGATGAATGAACAGACGATTGCAGTTTGAATTCTATTGACTTATAAAGAACATTTCTTTAGGACTGCTATCTGTTTTGTTTTGTTTTTGTTTTTGTTTTTTAATTGGGAGAGCATCTTTCATTTCACTGCTTCTTGCACAACTATAGACAAACAACTGTGGGTCTGGCATACCCACTGTTACTTTTTAAGGGAAACACTGAAAAGACAAAAGTAAAATTAACATATAATTTACATGTGGAGTTATCTAACCATAAGATATTTAAAACTAGTATAAACTACCTATATACTTTTTTATATTTTCTTAAACACCTAGCAGAGTTATCAGTTTTAATTTTGTATTAATAGCCTCATATCAAAAAAACACACAAAAAAATTCCACATCGAAAATATAGCAAAAAAAAAGATAAAACATAAATATTCTCACCATGAGATCCACTTTTGTCCAAAAAATTGCTGAGATTGAATAGTGTATTTCTAGAAGCCAAATACTGAATAAATCTCTAAAAAACAAAAGTTAGAATTAAACATCAATACTATCAAATCATACTTTTAAATAATTTTATACTAAAAATATTTTTATTTTTAAAAATTCTCACTTTTTTCTTTTTCTCAGTTATAAAGCTTCCTAGGATTCCTGACTTTCTCTGGGGTGTGGGGAGGGAAGACTGAATACTACTAGCTGAGTTAGAATTAAATTGTATGATCTTTCATTCCTGTATATAACAGAAATGCTGCAATTTAATAGGATTTGGTAGACATCCTCCACAAAGTGAGTAATTTTTATTTTATTAATATTTTCAAAAATTAAACATTTTTATGAAAGCAATTTTCACTTAAAGGCACAAAGGAGTATTTCCTATGGAAAAAAATAATTTTATTGTTTCTGTTTCCTAACATTTTTGCCCATTAATATATTTATATGTTATATACAGGGTGGGGCAAAAGTAGGTTCACAGTTGTTCACAGGGAAAATGATACAATAACTCCTAAGTAATAATACAAGAATAAAATGTGTTTCACATACTCACATCTGTAAACCTACTTTTGTCCTGAACAGTACACTTAGGTACCAATAACATTTAATACTTAAATATCTCTAATAAACATCTAACAACATTATTTTAAAAAAAAATAACTAAAAAGATTAAAATTGTACTCTAGAGGAATCTGAACCATAGATTTACTCATAATTAGTGAACGATCAGTCTTCATCTTATTTTCCATAAAAGCCTTACTCTCCCACCAAAAATAGAAAAGTTCCCTTCATTTACCTCATTTCCATGCACCATAAGATGATGTGTTGTGACTAAAGCTTTAAATACAACCACCCAGCTGCTGTTTGTCGCCCGCTCAAAGAGCGTGTCGGCCATCTGAGGAATATTAACGTTGGTCTCGTTGGTAGCCTGGATCAAATCTATGAAAATAGAAGATATCAATCAATGATATTAATCATTACACACAAAAATTCATTACAAATGTTAAATATGTATACATGTTTACTAACATGAGTCCACGATTACTTTGACAAAAGTTAATAAAAATTAAAAAAATTAAACTATATTATTTTCACACATATTTATAGATACATGTATTGTTAGCAAATGTATTTGTTTTTTTCTTGAGCTTATTTTTCCTATTGAATTATCTTCTATACCTTCCTCTGACTTTTATCTGTTTTTTGTTACCAATATCAGTTTCAGATTCAGGAAGGCTAAGCCTCATATTAATCATCTTTATTTTGTCCCTCCAAGCATAATTGTTTCAGACATGTGGACACTTACTCTATATGCCATTTGAAGTCAATAACATGAGTATTTTTTAAAACACTATAGCTAAAAGCATACTTCAGTTGGATTTTTATTTTGATGGATATGAATAAATAGATTTGTCACTCAAGTATCAGAATGAGAGCAAACAGTGAAAGGAAAGAATCCCACGATGCTCACCTAAGCATTCACAGAACGTAATGCATACATTAAATTACTATAATTTGACTTGCGTTTCTAAGAGAGTAAAACTTTGTAACACATTCACTATCCACACCTATATATTATCAGTATGAGTCTAGGTCTATCTCAGGAAAAAACAATTTATATAGGGGCAAAGAGGGGCTGCCCAGCATTCAGAAAACATGGTGAATGTTGTCAGATAGTTAGCAGAGGCATTCAAAGATCATGTGCTAACGAACCCAAACCCCATTGGAGTATTGCCATCTGAAGAAGAAACAAATTGGACTTCTTTTTCAGGCCAGACCTGCCATGCAGAGACCCTCATGTGCTATCTAGTCCCTAGGAAATGCCATGCAACAAACACAGAGACAAATCATGCTTTACTCAGAATCCACACTCAGTAATCATTAAGCTATATATGTTATTCATTTCTCTTATTTTATAATAAACAAAATTTTAAAAAGTCGCCACTCCATTGCTGAAGTGGGTCTTAATTTCTAGCCTGAAGGGTATCAGTAATTGTTCTCAATTATAAGTGAACCAAACCAGGCTTATTTTTTACTTTATTTTAAATTTCAGTCATCATCCCTTCCTCTCAACACCCTCCCTCAATATTTCTCTTTATTGGAATTCTATTCATCCTTCAAGAAACTTTTCCTAATCTCTTTTAAATGCATCCCCATGTGACCTCCCTCTGTTTTAAAACTTGAGGCATTTTGTTTTTGCTGGGTGTTCAGAGTAGATGTGTATCTGCCCCAAGTTCCTGCCATACCAAAGCTCCTTGAAGACAGAAACAGTCAGACCAGTGTCTGTTTCCTGCGCAGCACTTCACAGAGCACAGTGCACAATAAACATCTGTTGAGTAAAATGTATGAAAACTATAGTTTTGTCCAAAATATAAACAGTCCTTTGAAAAAGAAAACTCACTATGCTACAATCCTTGTTTCTGAGACAATATCAAGGGACAAATTTATACTTGAAATTCCGTCCCAGTCATGAATTCTATTCATTTATTTAGTGAACTGGTCTGTGGGAATAGAGGAACGCCTTGCTGGTCAGAGGCTACAAACACATGTTTGGATAACAGAGAAATCCCTAAAAAAGATGAGTAAAGAGAAGCAACAGAATAGAGCAGAAAGAGCCCTGGTCCAGAGCTCAGCTCAGCCCCTGCCTACTTGTGTAACTGGGCAAATTAATATCCATTTAACTCAGGCCCTCATCTTGTAAAGAGGGTAATAATTACTACTTTTCAGTTCTATTATAAGAAGTGCAAGTGGTCTCAACAAAGTAGGAACCCAAAATAAATGTTTGTAAATATGGTTACACATCTACTGCATTATGAGAATGCGGTGAGGTGTTAGGGCAGATTCCATGAGAAGGACCCTAAAGTCAGCTATGACATGGGAGAGGAGTGAGAGGTACTTTTTCAGCACATACGCCAAGTGCGGAGCCATGTGAGATGGTGTTTCCTTCCACACCTGTGGTGGTCTGAGGGCTAGCTGTGGGCAAGTGGTGGGCAGAAACGTAACTAAAGAGCTGAGAAATGGCCAGTGAGGGGTCTCACACATGACATCAAAGTGTCTGGACTTCACCCTGTGGACTAAGGGGAACCCCTGAAGAAGTACCAATAAGATTTCACCTTTACTATCATGTTATTCAATCACATTAAAGTCAATCGAGTTATTCAGCAACTACTAAATACTATCCGCAAGGTAACCAGAGGCACAGGGCAAGGAGCAACCAGCTCTTGCCTGGAGATACTAGAAGGCACAGAAGTGGTAAGTTAGATGGCCCAACTGAGAGTCAGAGATGAGGTGAACATAAACTAAACAAAAGGCAGTGGAAATAGGGGAGATAATGAATGGGGCAGAAAGATATTTATGAGGTACAACTGATAGGATTGGGAGGTGAGTAAAAGGATATTACGAGGTGAAGGGAAAAGGAATCTTGAACAAGTCAAAGTTTCTGGTCTGGCGTCCATTAAATGCTTTTTGCTGAAATGGACAGAGTTGTTTTCAAAGGAGATATAAACTATTTTGGACACGATACATTTGAAAGAGCTGTTGGAGATCTAATTTGAGATGTTTGATAGGAGCCTAGAGGTATGCTCTACAGTTTAAAGGACACATTTGGCCTAGATACAAATTTGGGAGTCATCTGCAGTAAAATAAGAGCTGAAATCTTGAAAATAGAAGAGATAGCCCAAATACCATACAAAGAACCATAAAAATTATATTATTCATAAGAAAAATAAGAACCAAGCTAAGAAAGACCAATGTTTAAAAGATGGGGGGAGGTCAGGGAGTGGAAGGGTCAAGGAAAAAGGACAAAAGACTCATGGCTGTGGAGCACAGTGTGCGGAGGGAGTATAAGGAGGTTAAATGGTAGTGGAAAAATATAGTAAAGATTAAATAAATAAATAAATAAATAAAATTTTAAAAAAGAGATGACTAGAGAAAAGGAGGTAAAAGAATGGTCAAAATGGTAAAGAGAAGCTCAGGAAAGTGAAATTATGAAAGCCAATTAAGAACTGGGACTACATTAAACTAAAAAACCATCAACAAAACAAATATATTTGATAAAGGGTTAATATCAAAAATGTATAAACAACCCATACAATTCAACAGCAAAAAACAAACAATCCAATTAAAAAATGGGCAGGGGACCTGAACAGACTCTACTTCAAAGAGAACATACAGATGGCCAACAGACATAAGCAAAGATGCTCAAAAATCACTAATCATCAGAGACATTCAGATCAAAACCACCTCACACCTCACACCTGTCACAATGGCTATCACCAGTAAATCAACAAACAACAAGTGCTGGTGATAATGTAGAGAAAAGGGAACTTCCATTCACTGTTGGTGGGAATGCAGATTGGTGCAGCCACTGTGGAAAGCAGTATGAAGTTACCTCAAAAAATTAAAAATGGAACTGCCTTATGACCCAGTGATTCAACTTCTGGGGATATATCCAAAGAAACCAAAAACATTAATTTGAAAGGATATATGCTTTCATTGCACCCTATGTTCAATGAACCCCTATGTTCATTGCAGAATTATTTACAATAGCCAAGATAAAAAAAGCAACTTAAGTATCAACCAAAAGATGAGTAGATAAAAAAGCAATGATACATATATACAATGGAATATTGCTTGGCCATAAAAAAGTATGAAATCTTAGCATTTCCAAAGGCATGGACAGACTTGGAGGGTATTATTTTAAGTGAAATAAGCCAGATAGAAAAAGACAAATACCATATAATCTCACTTATATGTGGAATCTAAAGTGCAAAACAAACAAACAAACAAAATAGATACACACTAATAGACACATACAACAGACTGATGGTTGCCAGTGGGGAGGCAGTGTGGAAGGCTGGGAGAAAAAGTGAAGGGATTAAGAAGTACATATTAGTAGCTGCAAAATAGCCATGGGGATGTGAAGTACAGCATAGAGAATATGGCCAATAATACCATAATAACTATGTATGGTACCAGGTGGGTGCTTGAAATACTGGGGGGACCACTTGTTAAAATATACAATTATTCAACCACTATGCTGCATACTTGAAACTAATGTAAATAATATTGAATGTAACCTATAATTGAAAATAAAATTGTAAAAAATTAAAGTGTTTGATAAGGAAGGAAGGGTGGCAAGGAAGGGAGGGAGGAAGGAAGGAAGGAAGGAAGGAAGGAAGGAAGGAAGGAAGGAAGGAAGGAAGGAAGACATAAAGAAAGAGAAAGAAAGAAAATCAAGAAAAGAAAAGGGAAGGGAAGGGAGGGGCTGGGGAGGGGAGGGCTTCAGAGATTTGAAGAAGCAGTTAGGAATCATCAGTGCCAAATACGACAGAAAGCCTTAGCAAACTTATCTCCAAGAATATAATGTAGAACTAGGGAAATGCTGCCAAATCCTAAAGTATTGACTGTGACCCTTTATAAAGAGCATTTGCCCACCTTGTTCTGTCACTAAATGGGAAGTATGCATAAAGCACTTCTGATGCATAAGAAAGATCAATGGCTGTCTCAAGGAAAAGCTGAATTGTAAGACAAACTAACCACTTTTCTTCACAAACCACTGTTTTTACTTGCAAGAATGACAGACTTGAAACCAACAGTAATTCAGACTTGATATCCGGTGGTTATTTTCTCAAAAATAAACTGAACCTGTCACTTCAAAAAAAAAAAAAAAAGAATGAGAGTACTGATTGCCAATGATAAAATTTAATCTTTTAAGTAAAACTTAGAATATTGTAAAACTTGTGTCTACCATGCTAAGCTTAATAGTTTTCCAGTTATTTAAGACTTTTCCGGTTCTCTGTTCCTGGACAGCCAAATCTCACAGGGACAGTCCTTTAGCTATTTTCCTGGTTCCAACAATTTCCAGTATCTCATTTACAACATGAAATTCTTAGAGCAACTCTTCTAATCCTCATTTGGTATTTTTGGGCCTCCGGTCTGATCCCCGCCATGCTCTGAACCACCACCAGCCCTGGGTGCGCCGCGCGCATCCATCTCTCAGTGCGACCACAGACGAAAAAAGGTTGAAGAAGAAGCCAATGAGATAGAAACTGAGAGGGTTGTAGAAGAACTTCGACCTCAAGAGAAGAGGGGGGTTCAAGATGGCGGCATGGTAGGAGGACGCAGATTGTCCTTCCTCCTGCACATGGGAGAAAAACCTAACTGATCTACAGAGGAACAGAGCAGATAGCCAACAATACCACAGTATATATGAAAATAGGAGATCAAAATCCATAGCAGACATTGGAAAACTAGACGTGGCAGCCGAGCGACCGGAGGTGGCCCTGAGACGGGACAGAGGCGACCCGGCAACCGGAGGCAGCTCCGCAACCGACCGGAGGCGGCCCGGCGACCGGAGGCGGCTCCGCAACCGACCGGAGGGGCCTCCGCAACCGACCGGAGGCGGCCGCGAGACCGGAGGGGCCTCCGCAACCGACCGGAGGCGGCCGCGGGACCGGAGGCGGCTCCGCAAACGACCGGAGGCGGCCGCGGGACCGGAGGGGGCTCCGCAACCGACCGGAGGCGGCCGCGGGACCGGAGGGGCCTCCGCAACCGACCGGAGGCGGCCGCGGGACCGGAGGCGGCTCCGCAAACGACCGGAGGAGGCCGCGGTACCGGAGGGGGTTCTGCAACCGACCGGAGGCGGCTCTGCGACCGGGTTGGAAGCAGCCCTGCGGCCGGAGGCGACCCTGCAACTAGAGAAGGGGACTCTGGAAGACCCGGAGCTCACATCTGTGATACTGGGGTGAGTGCGCGCAACTCGGGAAACTCTCGGAGCCCACGCCTGTAGTCTCAGGCGGGCGCCTGCGCCCTGTAGGAGACCCGGAGCTCACAGCAATAGGCTCCGGGAGGGATGGATCTGTAAGAGATTCCAGCTGAAACCCATAAACTCTGGAAAGCTCGCCCCCTGCAGGAGGCTCAGAAATCACACCCAAGGCCCTGCATGGACAGTACGCCATTAGCCCTGGGGACAGTGTTGGGCTGGCACTGAGGACAGTAGCCCAAAGCTGACTGAGTGAGGAACAGGGAGAAAAGTGGTACGAGTCGCCTCCCAGCCTGCTACAGCCAGCAAGTCCAGAAAATCCAGTTTGGCCTGTGTGAAAATAGCAAGAGATTTTTTTTTTCTTTTTTTTTTCCCTTCTTATTCTTTTTTTTTTTTTTTTTGGGGGGGGGTTTGTTTTGTGGGTTTTTTTTTTTTTTTTTTTGATAGTTGTTTTTTGTCTGCTTGGTTGGGTTTTTTTGTTTGTTTGTTTTGGTTCATTTTTCGTTTTTGTGGGGTTCTTTTTGTTTTGTTTTGATTATATATTTTTTTATTTCTTTATTACTTCTACCTTTTTTATCCCTCAATTCCTTTTGCTTCTCTTTACTTCTTTCTGGCTTTATTCCTTCTTCCTTTCTTTCCAATTTTATCTCTCCTTCCCTCCTCTTTTTTTTTTCTTTTTTTTTTCTTTTTTTTTCTCTTTTTTCTCTCTCTTCTTTTTTTCACTTTATTCTTTTCTCTTTTTGAATACCCACGAGTGAGGCAAAGAAATCCTAGAACTGTGAAAAAACCAGAGTTGGACCAAAAG
The DNA here is from genome assembly GCA_039655065.1 of Glossophaga mutica. Lineage (NCBI taxonomy): Eukaryota > Metazoa > Chordata > Mammalia > Chiroptera > Phyllostomidae > Glossophaga > Glossophaga mutica. Next base: position 150,143,154 of record CM077306.1, read on the forward strand.
AGGGGGTATTCCCACAGCTGAGACAGTGGAAGCTGTGAACACCAGGATACCTGAAGAAGACTATAACACTGAATCTCACAGGTATTCCACCACAGAAGTTCACACCATAAATGCAGGTAGCCAGAACAGATCAACTTAAGAAGCAGAGGTTTACAAGAAGAGTCTCACCAACAATGAGAAGACAAAGAAACAATCCCCAAATGAAAGAAAAGGTGGAAGCCCCAGAAAGAATGCTAAATGAAACAGAGGCAACTCAACTATCAGATAAGGAGTTCAAAGAAATGGTTGTCAGGAAGCTCCATGAGCTCTCAATGAGCTACCAGAAACTACAGGGAAGCTACGATGAACTCAGTGCAAACTATATCAACATGAAAAAGGAAATAGAAACTATCAAAAAGGGCCAAGAGGAAATGAAGAATACAATTTCTGAGCTGAAGAACACAGTAGAAGGAATGAAAAGCAGAATCGATGAAGCAGAAGATCGGATCAGTGAGTTGGAGGACAAAGTAGAAAAAAACAGCCAGATAGAGCAAGAAAAGGAAAAGAGGCTCAGAAAGAATGAAGAGGGTTTAAGAGAAATGCAAGACAACATGAAACGTAATAATATCCGTATAATAGGAATACCAGAAGGAGAAGAAGAAGAGCAAGGGATAGAAAACCTATTTGAAAAAGTAATGATGGAAAACTTCCCTAATTTGGTGAGAGAAAAAGTCACACAAATTCAGGAAACACAGAGAGTCCCTATCAAGAGGAACCCAAACAGGCCCACTTCAAGACACATCATCATTAAAATGGCAAACTTCCAAGACAAAGAGAGAATCTTAAAGGCAGCAAGGGAGAAAAAGGAAGTAACATACAAGGGAGCCCCGATAAGGTTAGCAACTGACTTCTCAATGGAAACGCTCCAAGCCAGAAGACAATGGCAAGAAATATTCCAAGTAATGAGAACCAAAGGCCTACAACCAAGACTACTTTATCCAGCAAGGCTTTCAATCAAGATAGAAGGCCAAATAAGGAGCTTCCCAAACAAAAGAAGTCTAAAAGAATACACCTCTACCAAACCAGTACTACAAGAGATACTAAAGGGACTGCTTTAAGGAAAAAAAGGAAAAGAGAGAGTGAGGAACACAGATACGAAAATGGCAATGAATCAGTACCTATCAATAGTAACCTTAAATGTAAATGGATTAAATGCTCCAATCAAAAGACATAGAGTAGCTGACTGGATAAGAAAGCATGACCCACACATATGCTGCCTACAAGAGACCCACCTCAGGACAAAAGACCTACACAGACTCAAAGTGAAAGGCTGGAAACAAATTTTCCAAGCAAATGGACAGGAAAAAAAGGCCGGGGTAGCAATACTCATATCAGACAAAATAGACTTCAAAAGAAGAGCTATAAAGAGAGACCCAGAAGGTCACTTCATAATACTCAAGGGAAGAATCCACCAAGAAGACATAAACATTGTAAATATATATGCACCCAATATAGGAGCACCTAAATACATCAAGAAAATCTTAGAGGACTTCAAGAAAGATATTGACAGCAACACAATTATAGTAGGAGATTTTAACACCCCACTGTCAAAAATGGACAGATCTTCCAAACAAATTATCAACAAAGATATTGTGGCATTGAACAGTACTCTAGACGAATTGGACTTAGCTGATATATGTAGGGCCCTCCATCCCAAAGAAACTAAATACACATTTTTTTCAAACGCACATGGAACATTTTCAAAGATAGACCACATGATAGGACACAAAACAAGCCTCAACAAATTCAGGAAAATTGATATCATACCAAGCATTTTCTCCGACCACAAGGGACTAAAACTAGAAACCGACTTGATGGGGAAAATCCCCAAACCATCAAAATCATGGAGATTGAATAGCATGCTATTAAACAATGAATGGGTAAAGAATGAAATTAAGGAGGATATCAAAAAGTTTCTGGAAACAAATGAAAATGAACTCACAACAACCCAAAACTTATGGGACACAATGAAGGCAGTCCTCAGAGGGAAGTTCATAGCAATACAGGCCTACCTAAAGAAGACAGAAACATTTCTAACAAACGACTTAACCCTACGCCTACAAGAACTCGAGGAACAACAACAAAGACAGCCCAGGGCAAGTAGAAGGAAGGAAATAACCAAGATCAGAGCAGAATTAAATGACATAGAGACTAAAAGCACAATCCTAAGGATCAATGAATCCAGGAGCTGGTTCTTTGAAAAGATAAACAAAATCGACAAGCCTTTAAGCAGGCTCATCAAGAAAAAAAGAGAGAGGACTCAAATAAACACAATCAGAAATGAAAGAGGAGAGATTACGACTGACACCACAGAAATACAAAGGATTGTAAGAAATTACTATGAAGAACTGTATGCCAAGAAATTTGAAAACCTAGGTGAAATGGACAAGTTTCTAGAAAAATATAACCTTCCAAAACTCAATGAAAAAGAAACAGAAAGCCTGAACAGACCAATAACAGCTGGTGAAATTGAATCAGTAATCAAAACACTCCCGGCACACAAAAGCCCTGGACCAGATGGTTTCACAGGAGAATTCTACAAAACATTTAAGGAAGAGGTAACCCCTATCCTTCACAGACTATTCGAAAAAATCCAAAATGATGGAAGACTCCCAAACTCTTTTTATGAAGCCAGCATCATCCTAATCCCAAAACCAGATAAAGACATAACAAAGAAAGAAAACTTCAGGCCAATATCACTGATGAATGTAGACGCTAAAATCCTCAACAAAATATTGGCAAACCGCATCCAACAATACATTAAAAAGATCATACACCATGACCAAGTGGGATTCATCCCAGGGATGCAAGGATGGTTCAACATTCGCAAATCCATAAATGTAATACATCACATAAACAAAAGCAAGGACAAAAATCACATGATCATATCAATAGATGCAGAAAAAGCTTTTGATAAAGTACAACACCCATTTATGATAAAAACACTCAGCAAAGTGGGAATAGAGGGAGCATTCCTCAACATAATAAAAGCCATATATGAGAGACCTACAGCCAACATCATACTCAATGGGCAAAAACTGAAATCTTTCCCACTAAGATCAGGAACAAGACAAGGCTGTCCACTTTCACCACTTCTATTCAATATAGTATTGGAAGTCTTAGCCACAGCAATTAGACAAGAAAAGGAAATAAAAGGCATCCAAATTGGAAAGGAGGAAACAAAACTATCATTGTTTGCAGATGACATGATAGTGTACATAGAAAATCCTATAGACTCGGCCAAAAAGCTGCTCGACGTAATAAATGAATTTGGCCAAATAGCTGGATACAAAGTCAATATCCAAAAATCAAAGGCATTTTTGTATACCAACAGTGAAACAGCAGAAGCAGAAATCAAGAAAAAAATCCCATTCGATATAGCAAAAAGAAAAATAAAATACCTAGGAATAAACCTAACCAAGGAGGTAAAAGACCTGTATGCAGAAAACTACACAACACTGAAGAATGAAATCAAGGAAGACACAAACAAATGGAAGCATATACCATGTTCATGGATCGGAAGAATTAATATTATCAAAATGTCCATACTACCCAAAGCAATTTACAGATTCAATGCAATACCTATTAAAGTTCCAATGGCATATTTCACAGACATAGAACAAACACTTCACAAATTTATATGGAATCATAAACGACCCCGGATAGCGGCAGCAATTTTGAGAAAGAAGAGCAAAGTAGGAGGGATCACGATACCTGATACCAAACTGTATTACAAAGCCACTGTAATCAAAACAGCCTGGTACTGGCACAAGAACAGACACGTGGACCAGTGGAATAGAACAGAGAGCCCAGAAATAAACCCAAGTCTCTACAGTCAATTAATATTCGACAAAGGGGGCAGCAACATAAAATGGAGCAAAAATAGCCTCTTCAATAAGTGGTGCTGGGAGAACTGGACAGCTACATGCAAAAAAATGAAACTCGAGCACCAACTTACACCATACACAAAAATAAATTCAAGGTGGATAAAAGATTTAAATATAAGCCATGACACCATTAAAATTCTAGAGGATAATATAGGCAGGAAAATCTCAGATATTTCACGCAGCAATATTTTCACTGATACGTCCCCTAGAGCAAGGGACATAAAGGAAAGAATAAACAAATGGGATCTCATCAAAATAAAAAGCTTCTGCACAGCTAAAGAAAACAGTATTAAAATAAAAAGAGAACCAACTGTATGGGAAAACATATTTGCCAATGATACCTCAGACAAGGGATTAATCTCCAAAATATATAAAGAACTTACAAGACTCTACTCTAAGAAGACAAGCAACCCAATTAAAAAATGGGCAAAGGATTTGAACAGACACTTCTCCAAGGAGGACATACAGAGGATCCAGAGACACATGAAAAGATGCTCGATATCTCTAGCTATCAGAGAGATGCAAATTAAAACTACAATGAGATACCACTTGACACCAGTCAGAATGGCCTTCATAAACAAAGCAACAAACAGCAAGTGTTGGAGAGGTTGTGGAGAAAAGGGGACCCTAGTGCACTGTTGGTGGGATTGCAGATTGGTACAACCACTATGGAAAACAGTATGGAATTTTCTAAGAAAACTAAAAATGGACATACCTTTTGACCCAGTAATTCCACTGCTTGGATTATATCCTAAGAATCCTGAAACACCAATCCAAAAGAATCTATGCACCCCTATGTTCATAGCAGCACAATTTACAATAGCCAAGTGCTGGAAGCAACCTAGGTGCCCATCAGTTAATGAATGGATCAAAAAACTGTGGTACATTTACACAATGGAATTCTATGCAGCAGAAAGAAAGAAGGAGCTCCTACCCTTTGCGACAGCATGGAAGGAATTGGAGAGTATCATGCTAAGCGAAATAAGCCAGGCAATGAAAGACAAATACCATATGATCTCACCTTTAACAGGAAGCTAATCAACAAAACAAACAAACAAGCATAATATAAACAAAGACACTGAATTTGAGAACAGTCTGACAGTGTCCAGAGTGGGAGGGGAGGGAATTTCAGGGGAACAGGGGAACGGTTTAGAGCAACAAGTATAAAGGACTCATGGACAAAAACTATGGGGGGGTGGAAATGGGAGGAAGGTGGGGAGGGCTGGGGTGGTGGGCTGGGGCGGGGTAAAAGACAGAAAACTGTACAATATCAACAATTAAAAAATACTGATTTAAAAAAAAAATAAAAATAAAATAAAAATAAAAAAAAAAAAAAAGACTTTTCCGATAAGCTCATTGGTGACATTAGTGAGTATCATTTGTTGATATTATATAATACAATGCATCAACATTTTGGAAGATGTGAATAATTCAGCGAATCAATATTTTCCCAATGACTAGTATGAAATGTTACAAAATAATGCCTTCAATTCATTCAAAGTACAGATAAACCCATGGGTTTTAATGTAACAGTATAAAAGTTCACTGACAGTTTCAGATTCAACACTGCAATTTAAATTTAAGAAACTATCAGAGGGGTATAGCATCAAAAAAGAATATCCAGAGTTTATTGAAAAGCCTATTAAAAATGGTCCTCCCTTTTCTGCCCTCGCCAGTGAGGCTACAGTAATTGGAGAGTGTTATCTGGTAACCAAAAGGTTGTGGGATCAATTCCAGTCAGGGCACATCCCTAGGCTGCAGGTTTGATCCCCGGTCCTGGCATGTATGGGAGGCAACCGATCAATGCTTCTCTCTTGCATCGGTATTTGTCCCTCTCTCTTCTTCTTTCCCTGACCCTCTCTCTAAAAGCAATGAAAAACGTCCTCGGTTGAGGATAAAAAATAAAAATAAAATTAAAATGGTTCTCCCTTTCTAATTGAATATCTGTGTGAGGCTAGATTTCCCTCATCTATTTCAACTAAAACAATATATCCCAACAGATTGGCCGCAGAAACAGTATGAGCAACCCCCATCTTCTACTGAGCAGGATATTAAAGAGATGTGAAAGACATAAAACCATACTGCTGTTCTCACTAAATTTTTTGTTTTGGAAAAGAATTACTTTCCTAAAAGTATTGTGTTAACATGTCGATTAGTTTATTATTGTTATTTTAAACTGAAAAATACTTTAAAACTCTCTCAGCTTTGGTTTCTAATACAGTAATTATCTAAAGACAATGCACACAAACAAAAGCTCTTTGAATTCCTCAATAATTTAAGAGTACAAAAAAGTCTTAAGACCAGTTTGGAAGCTGCTAGTCTTTGTATACGCCTGAAAGGAGAATTGCTAGGTTGTACAGTGTGCATGTATTTAACTTTACAAAATGGTTTTACATAGAGATGGCACCAACTTACATTCTCTTCAGCAGTTTATGTGAGTTTCTAGTGCTTTACTACCTCACCAAATAAAAGGTTTGCATTTAAAAAATTACAAATAATTAAACAAAAAAAGGCATAGACATACACATGCAGGAAAAATATTCTTGAAAATTGTGAGAATCTAAATGCTAAATGTTTCTGTCTTATTTGAAATCCTTAGAATTCAAAGTCTTAGTTGAACTTGGGGAGACAGATATGGTATTTTTTTGTAGTTTTAAAATAGCTTTACTGAACTATAATTGGCATACAAGAAAATGCACATATTTAAAGTATATCGTTTAGTAAGTCTTGGCAAACATACATACCTGTACCCATACAACTATCAGCAAAACCTAGATAATGAACATATTCATCACCTCCCAAGGTTTCCTCAAGCCTTTTTATAACTCCTTCTTCCTACCTCTCCCCATTTTCCTTCCCTGTTCTCCCTTAGTAATCACTAATTTACTGTCAGTCACTATACTTTAGTTTGTGTTTTCTAAATTTTCTATAAAGAGAATCATATTTGGGGAGAGGGGACAAGTCGGGCTTCTTTCACGCAGCATAATTATTTGGAGACTCATTGTTCCATGTATCAATAGTTTGTTTCTTTTTATGGATGACGTGTACTCGTTATAGGGGAATATCAAAACTTTATCCATTCACCTATGGATGGACATTTGGGGAGACCCCCCAAAAATAGTTTTTGCTTATTACATGTAATAGCACTATATACATTTGTGTACAAGTATTTGTATGAACACAGGCTTTCATTTTCCCTTGGGTAATTGCCTAGCAGTGGAATTTTTAAGTTATTTGAAAGTAAATATTTAAGAAACTGCCAAATGGCTTCCAAAATGGTTGTTATCGTGTTACATCCTACCAGCAGTATACGAGTGGTCCAGTTTTTGTGGTTTTCTTTTGGCCACGCTGACAGGTGTGATACGGTATTTCCTGGTGGTTCTCTTTGCGTATCCCTGGTGACTATCAATGTTAGACATTTTTGCTTGTTTTTCATTAATTTATTCATCGTGGTATACATTCTTTGCTCATTTTTATTGGATTGTTTGTTTCTTATTATTCAGTTGTTCTGGATCAAGTCCTCAATCACATATATGACTTGTAAATATTTTCTCCAAGACTGTGACTTTTCATTCTCAACAGTGTATTTCAAAGAACAGTAGTTTTTAATTATAAAGTCCCATTTATCAAGGTTTTCTTGTATGGATTATGCTTCTGGTGTTATCTAAGAAATATTTGCTTAAGTCAAGTCACAAAGATTTTTCCCCTATGCTTCTTCTAGAAGTCTCATAATTTTATGGTTGTAAAGTCAGTCTATAATATATTGTTAGTTTTTATAAATGGCATGAAATATAAGTATATGGCACTTTTATTTTTGCATTTGGATATCAAATTTTTCTGGCATCATTTGTTGAAAAATCTATTCTTTCCCCACTGAAGAACCTTTGAACCTTTGTCAAGAATTAATTTGCCACATATCTTTGGGTCTATCTCAGGACTCTGTCCTTTTGGTTTGATCTATTTCTCTATCTTCACCCCAAAACCATGGTATATTAATGGAAATTTAATAATTCTTGAAATCAGGTAGTGTTAGCCCTCCAACTTTGCTTCTTTCAAAGTTGGTTTGGCACTTTTAGATCCTTTGTATTTTCATATGAGTTTCCAACTGAATTGATCAACTTTAGCAAAAAATATCTGTTGGGATATTGATTTGGAGTATGTTGAACTATATAGATCAATTTGGGATAAACTGGCATCTTAACAACATTGAGTCTTCCAATCCATGTACATGGTCTGCCTCTCCATTTATTTATATCTGCTTTAATTTCTCTCAGTAATGTTTTACAGTTTTTAGCATATTTTAGTATTTTGCTGATAGTTTTATGTGTGCATGTGTTTGTCAAAACTTGCGAAATAATATACTTTATATACATGCAATCTTATGTCTGTCGATTATACTTCAATAAAGCCATTTTACTATGTCAGTCTTAAGCATATTTAGGAAGAGAGAGAGATCAGTTATCCGTTGCCTCCTGTACATGCTGCCACCAGGTGTTGAACCCACAACCTAGGTATGTGCCCTGATCGGGGGTGGAAACTACTACCTCTTGGTGCTGGGGACAAGGCTCCAACCATCGAAGCCACCCAGCCAGGGTGAGGTATTTCATATTTTTGATGGTATCATGAATGGTATTATTTTCATTTCAATTTCTAATTGTTCACTGCCAATATTGAGAAATACAACTTATTTGTATATATTGACTTTATACCCTGCAACTTTGTTAAACTCACTTATCAGTTCTTTTTGGTAGATTCCATCATATTTTCTTCACAGATGATCATGTTATTTGTGATAAAGCAGTTTTACTTGCCATCCCAATACTTTTTTGTTTGTTTATGGCACTGGCTAGAATCTCCACTCTAATTTGAATAGAAGTGGCACGAGAGGACATCCCTGTCTTTTTCTGATCTTAAGGGGAAAGCATTCAGTCTTTCACTAGTAAGTGTGATATTAGCTATTACTTTTTCAAAGATGTTCTACTGCTTTATGTAGTTTGAGGATGTGCCTTTCCATTCCTAGTTTGCTGAGAGTTTTTACCATGAATGTACACTGGATTCAGTCAAATGTATTTTCTGTATCTATTGAGATGATCATATAGTTTCACTTTTTAGTCTCTTATTAGGGTGAATTATGTTGATTAATTTTCAAATCTTAAGCCAACCTTGCCTTCTTGGGATAAGCCCCCTTAGTCATGATGTTTTATCTGTTGTTAGATTTAATTTGCTAAAATTTGGTAAGAATTTTTACATCTATGTTCATAAGGGGTATTGAGCAGTCTGTTATTTTTCTGTTTTATAATGTCTTTTTCTGGTTTAGGGATCAGAGTAATGCTGGCTTCATAACATAAGTTGAGAAGTATTCTCTCATCTTAGGTTTTCTGGAAGAGTTTGTAGAGAATTGGTAGAACTCACCAATGAAGTGATCTGGACCTGGAGTTTTTTATGTGAGACTGTTTTGTAAACAATAAATTCAATTCCTTTAACAGATATAAGCTTACTCAAGTTATTTAGCTTTGAATGAGCCTTGGTAGTTTGTGCCTTTCAACAAATTCGTCCTTCCCATTTGAGTCACTGAGTGTACTGGCATCAAGGTGTTAGCAGTTTTCCCTTACTGTCCTTCTGTAGAATCAGTAGTGATGCCACCTCTCTCCTAATTACCTGATACGGATCATTTATATCTTTCCTTTTTTTTCTGGTTGGTCTCGATGAAGGCCTTTCATTTTTTTCAGTCCTCTTAAAGACCCTGCTCCATCTCCACAATACAGGAGGTCACTAGGATCCAGCGGGGGTCCTCCACCCTTTGCTGGAGCCTGGAAACGCTCTTGGCCTTAAGCTGGAGCAATCCTAGAATTCGCCTTGTCTTCTGTCTCTCAGGGATCACTGTGCTTTACTGCGTGACATCCAATATATTTAAAAATTACTTGATAAACTCTGTCTAGTTTCTCAGTTGTTTCAGGAAGGAGGATAAATAGTGACCCAATTATTCCACACTTCCACAAAGTAGAAGTCTCTCTTTTTCTGTAGTTCTAAGCAATTGAAATATGTTAGAAAATCTATCTAAGGTACGATATCACCATCAAAATTGAGAATATAATAAATAGGTATAAGTTGGAAGACAACTTTGACTTTTAGGAGATGCAAATAATTGTTCACTAAAATAAAAAAATAGCAACAAATCTGAGTAGCTCTCAAATTTGTGATCACCCACTTCTTCTACCACAACTGTGTGGGGCTCTGGGGGGAAGTGTGGCGCCTCTGGGCAGGGCTGCGCATGGGCCATGAAATGACTTGCTGAGGGCTGAGGTGAGAGGGGCCTCCAGGGGAGGTGCTGGGAGCTACATAAATGAGAGCAAAAGTGGGACAGCAACAGTGAGAAGTGAAGAGTCCCAACTGTTACCTGTAGGTAATAAGGATAAACGGAGCAGGAAATAAAAGAATAAACACCTCCCTGCAAGTTTGTAGAGGTGAAGGTGAACAGTTCGTAAATGTGCCGAATATGGTTAATAGCATTTGCAATACTTAACAACAACATCCTTTTTCAAATAAAATCTTCTTTAAATAGAAGCGTATAAAATATGACCTTTTAAGTTGTTCATTTACCCTAGTCAATATACCAAATAAAAATTTTACTTGTATTTTCATATCACTACATACAAATTTTAATCTATCTTCTGAACTATTTAGGCAACTTCTTTCAGCTCAAAAATATGTATATTTTATAATTTCTTTGTATCCCTTTGTAGAAATATATGCCCTCCAAAATCCCTTTATGGTATTTCTTCCTCTATAGAATTGTGACAGATTCAAAACAAGAAGATGCAGTGTACATACAGCATTGTGTATAGTCAAGTCATTCAGTTAAGGTTTTGGAGCCAGACCAGACCCAGTTTAATTATAATCTATTACTTAATGATTGTCTGATTTGAGTCAAGCTGCCCCTCTTAACCTCCATTTCTGTATTGGTATGATGAGGGCACCTATGTGCCAGCTGTTTTATTAAAGTGGATAAGGCAAGCAAAGTATATCTACCCCTTACAGTGTATCAGGTTCTGTGCTACAAACTTTGTTTGCATTATACTTCTTTCTTTGTGCCTATGTATCTAAAATACATATGGCTATATCTGGATATACAGGGTCTCACACAAATAACACCTCTTTTTTATTACAAAATCATAAGCATGTAATTCTGCAACATAGCAATATCACACTCAAGCATACCATATGCCATTTTAGGTGAAATGTTCCAATAAAAACTATAAATTATTACATCCATATTATTACCCTACCAACCACACTCAAGCAGGTGTAACTTCTGCCAGACCCTGTATATTATACTATACATATATAATATAGTATATACTAATATTGATAGATATATACAATTATAATTAGATCCACACTTTGGCTACCTGTATCAAAAGACTTGGCATACTCTGTTAATTAATTTCATTAGTTCATTCATTAACAAATACTTTCTGAATGCTTATTATGTGCCAGGCCCTGTTATATCAGCTAGAGACACAGTACGAACAAAACAGGTACCATCTGCCTTCACAGACCTTACTTTCTAATGGACACAGAGAAACAACTAGAGATACAGTGTCAGGCAGGGTAAGTACTGTGATAATAAATAAAGGGAATTTTTTTTTTAAAGATTATTTATTTATTTATTTATCTTTAGAGGGGAAGGGTAGAAGAGAGGGAGAGGGAGAGAAATATCAATGTAGGGTTGCCTCTTGTGTGTCCCCTGCTGGGAGCTGGCCTGCAACCCAGGCATGTGCCCTGACTGGGAATCGAACCGCGATCCTCTGATTCGCAGGCCCGCGCTCAATCCACTGAGCTATACCAGCCAGGGGTAAATAAAGGGAATTTAAAGGAAGAGTGGGTACTGTTTCAGATAGAGTGATCAGAAAAGGCATCCCCAAGAAAATGAAATTTAAAGATACCTAAATGCACTAAGGAAGCCAGTCATTCAATCGTCTTTGGGAGGAATGTTTCATGCAGAGCAAACAGCAAATGCAAAGGTCCTGAGATGAGAATGTGCCTGAAAGGTTTAAGAAACACCAAGAAAGCCAATGTTTCTGGAGAACAGCAAGCAAGGGAGAAAGTGGCAGAAAGCAAATTGATCAAAACCAGATAACTCAGTGTATTACACCTTACAGGAAGGACTTGGTGCTTCATTAAAATGAAGTGGGAAGCTGTTAGAGCGTTTCAGTCAGGGAAATGACCACAACTTATATTTTGAGGGATTACTATGGTGGCTACATGGAGCACAAACTGGGTGGGGGGAGTGGAGTTAGGAAGAGAAAGGTACACCTGTTGTCTGAAACACATAAAAAGATATCCTCAGTTGCAAGTCAACATTTAAGCATCATGGCAAGCTGTACCTTCAAAGTGCTCTAACCATGGCTCAGTGTGAGATGCAGGCAATAGCAACTTTTCAAAATGAACATTTTCAAGTACCATGAGGAAAAACTGACCGTGATGCTTCCCGAATGAAGCATCACAACTCACAGAGCTTCCAGAAGCTGGCATAAGTGCACATGCCCCTGCCTGCCTGCCTAAACCCAGGGCCACGTCTCACCATTGTTCAGGACTGGGGTAGGGAGCAAGTAAGCATCCATGTGCCAAATACGGTGCCCCCAGTTAACTGCAGGATGGTAGAAAATTATTAGGACAAAAACTTGAAGTTTACTTTTAGGACCTGTACACCGCTGGTTCTGGCATTAACAGTGTAGCCTTTAGGCAAGTCACTGGATTTCCTTAGCATTGTGTCTTCAACCACACAGTAGAAATAATCACATCTGTCTACCAGCTGCAGCATTACATTGCTCTTCTATTTTATCCTCTTCCCATTAATGGTTTTCTTAAAAATTAAAATAGGGTTCTTAGAAGAACTTTTTGCTTTAAGAAGCAGATGACAATTTCTATGAGCAGAACTTTAAAAGGACACATTAAAAAGCAGAGAGCATTATAAATGTAGAAGATGGCATTTTTAACAGACCACTGAAACGGAAGATCGTGGTGTTCTAGGCAATCCACGAAGACTCTCCAGCCAGTTCTCTGAGCTGGCAGTCACTGCGGGAAGGGCGGCCTTTGCTGACTTGGTTGCCAGGGAGATTTTAGAAGATATGTGCAGCTCGGTTTCTGATTTCCTGCTCCTGCCACACGGTGTGTCAGGTAAATTAACTCATGTCCTGTCTCCATGATGGCCTTCAGTTTTTCATTTTTGTTTTTTTCACAGAGTCTTGGACTGAAAATAAGTTTAAGGGTTTCCATTCAAATGATCTCAACATAGTACTTTAGGAGTCTCTAGAAAAGAATTTTCCATGTTTGTAAGCTTAGCATATGCCAACACTGACCAACCCTGCATGTCTTTTGAAATATCTAACCTCAGTTCCTCCTGCTCAAACCATAACCTGTAACTCCACCCTGCCCTCAGGAAAGAATAGCCAACTCTTTATATTCAACGCCTCCTTGCTGAGTGCTCTAGAGCCATGGAGAAAAGCAGTGTTTCATAGTTAGGATTCAGACAGCAGTAGCAAAGCATCACTTTTATGTTCCAATCAAGCTCCCTACCCACATATGTGAAACTTATGTTTCCTAAAAATAAACAGCAGCCCTAAATGGCAACTCCTGCAACACAAATTCAGTACTTTTCTCCTTTGCTAGATCTAGAGCCTAATCTTGAGGTTTTCTCCCAAGGCTGTACAGGACTGGATCTTCTCCACTCCTGTCCCTCCCCTTGGCAAGAATTCTTGGTATCCCAGCATTGTTCCACCTCCTTATTCTATAGAACTTCCTAAAAGGAAATGTCCAAAAAGGAGCCAAGTCTATTTTATTTCGGAAATATAGCGAGAAGGGAGAGAGAGAGTGCGTGTGTGCGTGTGCGTGTGTGTGTAAAATCTTTATCACAGTAAAAAAGAAAAAGAATAAAATGAAATTAAAAGAATATATAAGCCTTTCATTTATACATACATGGCCTGGCAAAAGTAAGGCCTGCTTAATGGTGGTTGGTAGGGTAATAATATGGATATAATAATTTATAGTTTTAATTAGAACATTTCACCTAAAGTATCATATGATATGCTTGAGTGTGATATTGTTATGTTGCAGAATTACATGCTTATGATTTTGTAATAAAAGATTTTGTAATTAAAAGGGGCATTATTTGTGCCAGACCCTCTATAAATCCTTAATTCCTAGGAAAAAATAAAATAAAATGTTTTAGAGACACTGATGAGAAGTTTATGAGACTACACTTACTGATGAGTGAATGCAGGAGTAAAAATAAAGGTCATAAATTCAGGTACGACTGGTGGTAGCAGCAGAGAGGTAAATTGGTAAGTCAACCCTGAGACCCTGGGCCTCTCCCTCTCTCTTCTTCTGCAAGTCCTGCGCAGCTGAGAACCTCCACCAGGCTCCCCTCTCCCATCTATCCAACAGGTAGAAAAAACAATCAAGTTGCTAGTTCCACTACAGTGTGGAGGGCCAGGAGGAAAAGTTCCTTCTGATGTTTCAGAATGGAACTCCTTTAGACTTTGACATTATAACAATGATTAATTTATTTAGTAGTGCACTCATAGGCCTCAGGTATATTATGATTAAAATAGGCTCTGCTGAGATACCTGGAGAGCTTAAATACTTATCAGAACACTGTTGTAGAGGAAAGTGACTTTTAAGATTTAAAAAAGCTTTAGTGTTCATAATTGGCAATAAAAAGGTACATACTACCCATGTCCTCTTATATTTGTATTCCTAAAGATGAGCTACATGAAAATATAACTATCGTTTCCATAATACAGACAATGCTTAATTATTATTCATTCTTAACAGTTCCCTATGAGAACACCTCTTAACATCTCTTTATAACTCTCAGCTAAGAGCAGCTCAAATCAAATATAGTTACAAAACCTTCTGGGTCATGCAGCTGATTTATGTCAAAGAAAAGCTAAACCTCTCTCATGTGTATCAATAAAATCTAAAAATCGAGGACGAAAGAGTTGTATATCCTATCGCAACTCTTTTCCCATCCCATCTGCAGCAGTATCTGTGTCTAGAACCTCACACACATGAGTAACCAGAGTAGTAGATACCTCAACTATATATTCAAAAAAACTAAGTAAAACTTCAAAATTTCAAACTTTCTGTTATATAAGAGTTTCCCTCTTATCCTCTTCTATAACTTTTGATCTTCTCATTTTCATTTCCCTGCATTCAAATGGTACAAAACCTTGGCACTGTCACAGTCCACCAGCTGCTCTTTGGTGATGCAACTCTTCCTTGATACCACTGTGTCTAAGTGCCCCGAGTGCGTCTTCCTTGAAACCACCGTGTCTAAGTGCCCTGAGTGTGCCCTGCAGACAAGCAGCTTCACAAGCGCAGGATACTTTGGCTGTCAGTTTTGCTTCATTTCATTCTCTGCAAACTTTTCTTCCCAGTTCTGCCTTCCTCTTAGAAACTTCTCATGCTCACCAGCAAGAAGTATGATATACAACCTTGGTTGTGTTTGGTGCTTAGTCTAGAAGAATTTTCTCAGCTTTGGCAGTACTGGCATTGGAGTCAGACAACCCTTGGTTGTGGGAGGCTGTCCTGTGCATTGTTGAATGTTTAGCAGCATCCCTGGCCTCTACCCAAAAGATGCCAGTAGCACCCTCCCTCTCCCAGTCAAGACCATCTCTGAACATTGTCACACTTCCCCTTTAGGGCAAAACTGACCCCTATTGAGAACTGCCTGTCTAGAGTAAGGGTTTGGAGATCTCAGGAGCTGAAGTCAGGCTAGAGCAGGGCCTTGGGGAAGCTGTCCTTGCTTAGGACCAATATTTTCTCCGGTGTCTGTTGTGGGCAAATGACTGTGCTGCCTGAGTAAGAAATGAGTATACATTTTGTATACAGCAGCGTATGCTGTAACAAAATATGACTTACAGGAAAGGGACCCTCACACAAAATCAAGAATAATAGTTCCCAGCTTTCGAAGGGGTTATGATTCTTTAAAATCAGGAACACATCCTCTGAACTATCAAAATTACCATCTTTGTCAATCAAAAAATGATTGAACAACATCAGCAATTTCATATAATTCAACCTAATAATTTATGCAGCAATGGTAGGTTCCTAGCAAATCTTACTGAACTATTCTACTGCTGCTGCCCTCCCTCTCTGGAGGTCTTTAGGTCTTACTGACTCGCATTTTCATTTTAACCAAGAGTAGCCACTATTTCTGATGAGGTTTTCCACCTTCCCAGGCCCTGTGGAATAATCCACAGCCTCATAGCCTCCTAAGACCCTGCAGTCTAAAGAGAGAGAGATCTTTCCTATGTTTCCTTTCAGCCCTTTTCTCCCATTTATTTAGATCTCCAAGACAAAGAAAAACAATGGGTCTTGGTATATACAAAAGTCCACAGAAGATTCCTATAATAAACGAGGATTACTAGCCATCTCAGTGAGAAGAGAGCCTCTAGGAACTTTTACAAAATTATGATAATCCCCACTATTGAATCTGCTCTGAAGTCTGCAGTGACTGCTAAAATGCGCAAAAGCAGTGGACACTCTCTAGTTCCCATCTTATTCCATTTTCTGTGCAACTGGACAGTCCTGGGATGCACTCTGCCTTCATCTCAATTGCCTAATTCTAGCCTATATCCTGTAGTCAAACAACTGATATCTTTCTTATGCTTTTTTTTTTTTTTTTTTTTTTTTTTTGCTATACCAGGCCTGCAAAACAGACAAAATTGGATGAAGTCTCTCAGGTGTAAGCTGGCTACTTAATCAAACACCATTTTTATTGCATCAAGTGTTCTCTGGAATAAGCTGGTCACATTTATATAACTCATAATAAAATTCACCGTTTAGTTTTTTAAGAGTTACTGGCCACAGAAGTATTTAACAACAGGGTATACAATGTAATGCATTTATCAATATTTAAATATTAAAGAGTCTCATTCAAAGCACTGGGCAAAGCTTTGTGCTTTAAACTGTGACTAGTAGGTCTTTGGTGACTAATTCAGCAAATAAATTACTTAAATTTAGGGCCCAATTTGTGCCCAGACCATTACATGGGTATAAAACCACTTACCTATTTTACTGTTACATTATCTAATGCTTTAGTAGTCTAGTTGATTTTCAAGTGCAATATATTAGAGCAGGGGTGTCCGACCTGCAGCCCATGGGCCCACGCACCCCAGGATGGCTGTGAATGCAGCCCAACACAAAATCGTAAATTTACTCAAAACATTATGAGATTGTTTTGTGATTACAAGTTGCAACGTATTTAATGTGTGGCCCGAGATGACTCTTCTTCCAGTGTGGTGCAGAGATGCCAAAAGAGCCTAAACCTCTTTAGGACAATGGCTATATCCATTAGGGTTAACAGAATGATTCAATGGTTGAAACTAATTTACCAGTTCTGATTTCCATTAGTAGAGCTTTATCACTCTTTTATTTAGTGCTGTTTCACTAGGGGTAAGACTGAGGGAGGGTGAGATGAAAGCCAATTTCTATCGAACTCATTAGAAATAACTAGAGGCATTTTTACCAGTAGGTTGATAACTGCAAAATTTTGCTACTTAACAATAATGAGCTTTTTTGTTGATGGACATGAAAGTCCATTTAGGCATTTTTAGAACCTTGCTTTAAGAATATGTTACATTCACTAGGTTTTGGATTTCTTGTATAATTTTCATATGAATTCTTAAGTCAAGTTTATCAAGTTTTGGTACTGAACAATGG
Source organism: Glossophaga mutica (assembly GCA_039655065.1). Lineage (NCBI taxonomy): Eukaryota > Metazoa > Chordata > Mammalia > Chiroptera > Phyllostomidae > Glossophaga > Glossophaga mutica. The sequence continues at coordinate 150,160,808 of CM077306.1, forward strand.
CCATAATACAGGATTTAACATGATTGGTTCAACTGCAGTTAGCCTGGTATTCTAAAGCCTCATGGATGCTAGGTGTTCACTCTGTAGTTGGCTGAGCTCCTGCTGAGTTTTGATGAACTCTAGTAATGTAGGCAGAGTGAGGCATTCCTGGGTATTTGTGGTAAAATGAACATGTACTTCAATTGAACATGTTTATTGCATGAATTTAGTTGTTCTTACCTAATAGTGTGACATTGAAAAGTGTTGTTTTAAGAAAAAATCAGAAATTATCCCATGCCCTTGAGGAAATAATAAAACTATCCTAAATGAGTCATATGTTTGTGATGAAGTTTACCTGAAATTCAGCTAAAATGTAACTGTGGTTAGAACTTCCAAACAATACCTATATCATAATGCACCAAAGAAATTAAATATAATTAATAACACGATTAGCAATATTTTCTTTCTACATGTATTTCTATTTCTCCCACCACCTCAGGCAGAGGCAGTAGCACTTATCTGGGCAGACCTGGGGGGAAGGGCACGTGAGGCAGAGGGGACAGTTGCTGCCAAGGGGAGGGCCTGGCCTGCCTTACTCAGAAACAGTGGAGGCCCAGTGTACCTGGAGGCCAGTGTGAGGCGGAGGGGGTGGAGGCTACATCCTACAGGGCCTTGGAGAACATTATTAGGCCTTTAGATTTTTGAGTGAGTGACAGGGAGTCTTTAAGTACCCAGTGCCGTGGCTGGAATTATATTTAAAAGGCTCATTCTAGCTTCTGTGTTGAGAATACACTGTTGGGGGTGGGGGAAGGCCCGGAGCAGAATTAGGCAACAGTTGCAGTAACCCTGGTAAGAGATGATGATGGCTGGGAGTGAATGGTGGCAGTGGAGGTGGTGACAAGTGGTTGGATCTCTATGGGTTTTACAAATAGTGAGAGCCAACAGGTTTTCCTGACCGACTGAATTTGGGGTAGGAGAGAAAGAAAGGAGTCAAGAATGGCATTAATGATTTAAGCAACTGGATGGATGAAGTTGCTATCAACTGAGATTCAGATGACTGACATGAAATAAAAAATAGTTTGAGGGGAAGATAAAGAGTTTAGCCTTGGATGTGTTGAGTTTAAGAATTTAAACATGTTTTCAAACTCATGAAATTTGCCTCCATAGTTTGCCCAGTTTAAAATCTTAGGTTATGCTGGTCTTCAATCTCTCCTTTTGCCCTTCAAATACAGCCCCACAGCTTCTGTAGCAGAATTTCCCTTCAAATCTAGCCTCTGCATTATATCCCCTTGGTAATTTCCTTGCTCAGTCGCTCATCATCACGCGACCCTCCAGTATCTCTATCTAGTCTCCACCCTCCCTAATGTAGCCATTTCCCACATAACCAAATGTATATTCCTGAAAAGCAAATCTTATAATGGAACTCTCTTGTTAAAAACTCTGCACTGGCTTCTTACTGCTTTATAAAATAAAACTAGGGCTGGCCTCTAATGCTTTATGACACAGCCCCACCTTAACTCTCTTTTCTTTTCACTACACACTAAATATGTCATCTGCCATCACACTTCTTTGTCTGGAAAACTCCTATCTCTCTTAACATCCAACCAAACATCACCACTTCAGGAAAGCCTTTCCCGACTCCTTTCAAGCAAAACTGGCTGTTTCTTTCTCTGTGCTCTCAAAACACATCAGTCACACCTTCACTATGTCACTTATAATGGTGTGGTTTATTGGCTTGTTTATATGTCTATCCTGTGAGGATCTCCATCGAGGCAGCTGTGTTTTAATTCTGTCTTCTCACAGACTCTCTGCTTAACAGAGCCCACTGATGAAATCAAATGTTGCTCAGAGGTAGCAAAAGTCCTGTTCTTCAAGATCTTTCACCTTCAGGTGTGGCCCAGGGTGGGGCTCAGAACACCCTCTCCCATCCCATCTGCAACATTAGGGACAAAAACATTTAACCAAAGAAAGGGAAGCTGGTAGTAGGTCAAGTGGCTTGATGACAGATGAGCTATCCTAGGAACTAAACAGTCCGCCATCCCTTTGTATTTGTCTATATTGAGGTCTTCATAACATGTCTGTGAAACTACACAGCACAGCTTTCAAACAATCATCCAACTAAAACCTTGAAATTAAAAATTCTATTTTGGCACTCATACTGAACTATAAAACCGTAAGAGCAATAAAACCAGCACCTAGCAGCATATTCTGTGGTCCTCAATAAACACTGTTGAGTACAGCAACAATAAAGAACCTTAATACATTTTGAGCATGGTACAAAATAGTAGATTACTAGAAAAAAACAAACAGAAAACAAGTGCTAAAAATGGAAACTTCCAAATAACTTTGGGATAAACTTTTTTTTTTTTTTTTTTTTTTTAGTTTCTGGTTAAGATGTTATCTTTTATAAGTGAGCTTAGATTTTACAACAGGCAAGTATAATACCTTTTATAATACCTTTTTTGTTGTTTTTTTTTAATCAGTATTTTTTAATTGTTGATATTGTACAGTTTTCTGGGAGGGGAGGGAATTTTAGGGGAAAAGGGGAAGGGTTTAGAGCAACAAGTATAAAGGACACATGGACAAAAACTATGGGGGGTGGAAATGGGAGGAAGGTGGGATAAACTTTTTAAAAACCTGGTAAAAGTTAATTCATTTCAGTATAATGGTGCTCCCTTCACTGTGTAATCTAAGTACAAAGGCCAAGAGAGAAGATAGTAAGGAAAAGAATGAGGTCTAAAATTTAGAAACTAATTAAATAAGTAATTGTTGGCATTGTTCCTCAAAATATTACAGATACAAATATCACAAATTTAACTTTCTATTAATTCATGTCAAACACTTGTTTCCAAACCTCCCATTTCTTCATGTCAGCTGCCTCACCTTGCAACACCTTCTATTTTATATATTTTATCTTTACATTCAGCTCTCCACATTTTCTTTAGGTTATAAAATTTGGTCTTAAGTGGTTTATTAACATTTTCTTCATTTTTTCCTTTTACTTCCTTTGCATTTCTCATCATTTACCTTATTTTTATTTTATATATTAAAAGTTTTTATTAATCTTAGCAATTTCATCCTACTCTACCTCATTGCTAAACAATTAATTAAAATTTTCTTTGTTTTTATGATTACCATATATGATACTTTCAGGTAATTTTTCTTGAACATAAGGATAAAAGGAAGCATCATGTACCAAGGGCTTTCTGAATGATTGTGGGCACAGAACAATGACTTAACTTGAGTATTTTAATTTTCCAGGGAGTACTTCCTAATACTATGAAAAACAAATCTCTTCTTAAGGAATGAATAATATTGTGATTCAGGACAAATGTACCTTTCCATAAACACAGCTTTTTTAAAGCCCTATGATCTCATTATCCTCCTTTTGCTGCATAACTCAAAAAGAGATGAGAACGTATTTTGAGATCTCAAAATTAGTTAGGAAGCACTTGTCAAAAGAAGGTTTATAGGTCTAAGAAAATACAATTCAGCTCACTTACACATTAACAAAATACTTAATTTTCTGCTAAATCCACAGACACACTGACATGTTTTGTTTAGTTGGTTATATCTATACTGACATACCCCCAAAGAAAGTGAAGTCTGACAGTATAAAACCAAATGTATTTTTCATAGGAGTAAGTGTGGAAATAAGAATAGTAAATCTTCGCCTCAAAGAGACAGTGACTTTTATAATTTTGCAATTTCTGTTTTTCTATCTCATGTCTTAACACTTCAATTTTATCTCTTCTGCTATACATTATAAAAAAATAAAATATGTAGTATTAGCTCAATTCCCCTATTAACTACAGTCCAAAAATAAATATTAAATTAGCAGGCAAAAGGCATTAATATTTCCAAGAACCTGCATATCATATAAAAATTATTTAAACTACAATATAACAGTTTCATATAAGATAACCAAGATTTGATATATAATGAGTCATAATATGATTCAGAGATTGCTAATATTTCATTCCTTATGCACTTCAACTCTAATGATCTTACTATTGATAATTAATTTTTGAGTTTTTAAGATTAAAAGTTGAACTCAATAATGGTACTCTGAAGACAATTGTTTGTCCTTTCCACTTTTAATTGTCAAGGTTAGCAAATGTAAGAAACATAAAACAATAGGCACACAAATTGTTTAAAAATAAAATAGCTTATAATTATGACCTGCTTAAGATTTTGCAAGCTCTACAAATTATAACCTCCCTAAAGTTATATTTTACCTGGTCAATTAGTCTATTATTAAATGTTATGTATTCTTAACCACACAGCATATTGTTAGCTATAAGAACTAAATTTTTATATATAAAATTTAAAATGATTCAATTATCCAGCTAACAATTTTTCAAAATGTATTTGATTCAGACAATAAACATTAGTGTCTTTAATATTATTTATTTACTAAATTTTGTTATATGGTTCCACTAAATTTTGTTCACCTATTAGTATTAAAAATTGTCAAAATCTTTCATGTATATTTCACTGTTAGTATATACAATATATACTGAGATTCACTTTCAAACTAATCTCACTTTTAAATCAGTTTTACTATCAGTTCAAATTGTTTTCTATATATTTAAAAAAAATTTCCTCAAGGGTAATTCATTAATGCTTAATGCAAAACAGCATGCATGGTCTGGCAGAAGTCAGGCTTGCTTGAGTGTGGTTGGTAGGGTGACTGTCTCGCATGAGATGGACCACAATTTGAACATTTCACCTAAAATGTCATATGGTGTGCTTGAGTGTGATATTGTTATGTTACAGAATTGCATACTTACAATTTTGTAATAAAAAAGGGGTGTTACTTGTGCCCTGTATTTAGTTTCTGCCCATTTCTGTAACAAAACCATCATGGTAAAGAACCTAGGTCCACCAACAGTCACAGCTCACACTTTGGTTCTCTAACTTCCTGCATGTCCTGAACACTTCAATGGATAGCCACCATTATATTTTTGAAGATGCAATAATCCTCTTACTAAAAGACTCTATATTTGAAAAATTTTAAAAATGCTAAGTCTAAACTTTTTTTTTTGCCAAGTCTCACTACTCTACTTTTGGAGATAATGTTAATCAAACACAAGTTACACTTACATATTTTGATAATTAGTACTATAACATTTGTCAGCAGACCAAAAGTAAGATCGTGGATAATAAAGTGAAGGTTTAACTGCCCTGTATATTTTCATATCTTCTAGCGATATAGAAAGATATACAAAGATAAGCACAGAGCAGCTGAGGTAGGCTCATTTTGCATATTTATTGCTGCATAAAGTACTTGAAAGGTACCTGGGAAGACAACTGTTGGGGCTCAAAAGACTTTTTCCTCCAATAACAATAATTTATGAAGTAGTTTAGGGTTGAAGTAAGTTATTGATGTTTTTAACAAATCTATTCATTTAAATGTAACCATAACCTCAGATTCCTTAGAAAAGAGACTGAGCCACCACCTACCCAATTAAGTTCATTGGTCCGGGATCACAGCCAGAAAGCAATAGAGCCTGGAATCACATTAGGTCCTCTGATCACAAGTCAGTATCCTCCTGCTATACCTCACACCACTGCCTCCCAAGATCCGTAAGTAAAAAGTATGTTAAAATAAAGGCTTCGGGGGAAAATCATCAAAAGGCATAACTGATGAGGGATGAAACTGGCTCAAGAATACTCATTTGTACCCCTTTCCATTTCCCCTCCCATTAAACAGAGGAGGGCCTTTGCAGGGGTTTGGCCCACCTATCAGCTAATGACCTGCCTTTAGATCTCACCCTGTTTTTAATTCCCTGAAACAATTATACAGTGTTTTAACAGGTTGTGTTCTGGATTATTGCTGCTTGGGACAGAGATGGAAAAAAGCCATGTAGTTAAAACACTTGATGAAATCCTGACTCCTCCCCTCACTAGCTGTGGGGACTTGGATGGTCCCTAACCTCCTTGGGCCTCATTTTCCCCCTCCATAAGCAAGAATAGGAGTATTTATCTCACAGGAGTTTGTGAGGATAACAGCAATTGACCCTTTATTTTAATTCACTTAAACCTTACAGGAAAAGACATTATAAATCAGAGAAGTGAATCAAGAATCATCTTACATTAAAAAAGAACCATATCCATATACTTGTACCCAAGTAGCAACTTGAAGAAAATTTCTTGGTACTGAAATTCAAATGTACTTTGCATAACTTATATTTTAAGGCAATCAATTAATACCAAACTTGATGCCTAGAGAAAGTTTAGATCTTAAATGCAAAGATTCAAAACACCCTTTTCCTGTCTCACAGTAGCTATAAATGCCTTTGTTAAATGCAAAATACAAAATTACCCTTTTGCTAGCAATCACACCAAGGAAGAACTTCCCATGGCCTAACCACACAAATCACTGAATTACTAGCTTTTAAAGACAAGGTCACTGGCAGGTGAATCCTGGGCTTGGAACCACCCAACAGGAATGCTGGTTGTGGGAGTCTATGTAGTATCCAGTATGGATAAATTGCCTAACCAAGTGGTGGCAAATCTGCTTTGACCTAAGTGCAACCATGATGGACAGCAGAAATCCCAAACATTGCATACGGATGCACTTGGGGCCAAATCGAAGCTTTGAAAAAGAGAGTTCCAGGATTAGTCAGCAAAGTCTGCCAAGGATGGAGGAATGCACAGTGAGTCTACTGGCCAGCCATTAGTCATCCATTTCCAGAACTGCCTGGTGTCCCAGGGGAAAAAAATAACAGCAGACAGCTCATTGCTAGATAATAATGATCACATTCTTACAGCAGTGAAATCTCCGGCAATCCCAGTGGCACAGAATAAGTGTATTTAAGGTATAAGTGACAAGCCATAGTCCAATTTTTCCCCATGGACACGGTGAAGTCAGTGCTGTGTGTTCATGTCTCATTTCCTTCTCCTTCTGGACTCCCACCTAGACTTCGTCCCCACCTCCTCCTACATTTTCCAAGGCCACAGGGTTCTTGCCAATGGGAAATAGGTGAAATGATGTGTAGGCCTAGACCTTACTCCCCTTTCTGTCTTTGTTCGATAGATGCATAGAATCCAGTGGAGGACTCTGACACCCTAGGTGATGGAATCCCCAGCAGGAATGCACCATCCACAGAACCCCTGTGATGTGTGAAAGAAATAAAATTATATCAGGCCACTATCTCTTGGAATTCCCAAATAAGCAGTTCTGATTGAGACTGACAATCACAGAGTCATGCCACATAATCACACAGGTAAAGCATGACCTGAGCATAGGAAATCAGAATTTTTTCCTTTGATCTTGCAAAACTCTAGCTGCAGTGAGACAGTCCCTTTCCCTCAGCGAGGCTGTTGTGATGTGAGCCTGGGAGCTTTAGTCCACTCTGTTTCCAGGTGCATGGAGAAAGACGGCTTGAGAGAATGCAGCAGATGCTCCACCACGGCTGTGTGCAATGGAGGCAAGAGAAACAGGAGGTGGAGGGGAATCCTGAACAAGTACCAGAGGCCCACCTTCATCCCTGCCATTCCTAAGGGCCAAAATAATGCTCTCTTTGCCCAGTCTAGTTTGATCTATATAAAACTATAACCTGCAATCAAAAGGATAATGATTAACATGGGTATAAAGTAGAGAGTAAAAAATCCTTCAACCCTCAGTCAATATTATGACGTATATTCCATTTACTAAAATACGTATTATGAATATATACATACTTTAAAAAATGAAAACTAGATTATATCTTGTAAATTGTCTTCCCATGTCAAATGTACTTTAAGAATCTCATTTTTAAGGTTGCCTAATATGATACTGTTTGAATACACCATCACTTTTAAATTAAGTATTTAGGTGTATTCAGTTGTGTGTTTCTATATACATTGCTGCACCCAGCACCCTTGAACACATTTTTTTCTATTTTTCCTTTCATTTATCTAAGATAAATTTATAGCAGTCAAACTGCTGGGTCAAAGTATTTTCAGCAGTTTTGATTAATGTTGCCAATACACTCTCCCAAATGACTGCCCAATTTATACTCTTCCATCTGAAAAAGTAATGCTGAACTCAATTAAAGAAGCACTTCTTTCTGAGTTTACAACATATTAAATGAAATTATTAGTACAACCATTCAGAAGGGCCAAAGTCAAATCTCTATTCTCCTGAGATACATTTATAGAAAAGACCCTTGACAGAATAACATTACTTCAGCAACTAAAAATTAAGTGACCCCTTGGGAATCACGAGGAGAACTCAGATGGGGAAGAAAAAAAACAAGTAGAGAAAGATAAAGCGATGAGGAGATGCAGGAGTTGAATAGTTAGTGCAGCCTTAAATCAGCCCTCCACGGAAACTTCCACGGCTCAGGCCATGCTCATTCAAAGGTAGCCGAAGCCAGAATGTTAAATGTTAAAATACTTAATGAAGAGGCCAGAGAAACATGAATACACTGACCATACTCCAACCCTCTTGGGTTAGGAAGACAAAAATAACAAAATTTCATCAGGTCTTGGTCTAACTGAATCATTTGGATAGATGATGGAAGGTTTGTAAGCTGCACAATTTGATACTAATCAAGTATGTGGTGAGATTATAGGAAGTTTATAAACATTTTATTTTAGCTTGTAGGGAAGAATCAATAGCATCCTTTCGGACATGTTTTTAATATTCATCTTGAGGAAAGAATTACAGAGCGTGATGATGTGAAAACAACTGGTTTTGTGAAGAGTAGAAGAAAGGTGAAATTCTTCACTCAGATATTTACTTAACCTAAAGTTTAATAACTTTGATTTTTTCCCCATTGGTGTTAACAGACAAAAACAAACCCACTGAAGTATGGAAGGACATACTTAGATATACTTAATATATATGGTGATTGGGGGGTGTATTTTTGGGTTTTGGACTTTCAATAGTTAATCCCGATTTATACAATTCTGATTTCATTGATGGATAACTAACAAATGTCATATATTATATCACCACAATAATAAGACCAACCTAAATGGCCTCTAAATTGAAGTTTGTTTTAATATGCAGCTTTTTAGAAAACTTTTTAAAACTAAATTACACAGGTCTGTAATCTGTTTAGTCTTCATTGTCACCAATGGCATAAGTAGCATCCTTCTGTGTCAAAACCATTGCCCAAGAACCAAGCCACAGAAAAGATGAAAAGAGGTCAGGCTAACAGAACACCATCGGGGACTTATTCATGCTGTGCACTTTTCAGAAGTGCCCTGAGTTATGTTCACATTTATGGTGAATTTGAATTCAGACTGTTAAACATATGTATTTGTGTATGCACGTGTGTGTACATACTCACATACATATATACATACACACATATACACATTCGATCTCTCTATCGATCGATATGTTTTTACATTTGCCACATGACCTACAGAGAGAACTTTTTGGCATATATACAGCAATCAGACTCAGGTGAACAAAGCAACGACCCATGAGGGTCAAGGCAGATGACAATTACGCAGTATTGACACATATGGAATGTGTGATTTTGCCTGTTTGGGCATCAGCCTCCTTGTCTGTAAAAAATGAAAAGATTGGACAACTTCTAAGATTTCTTCCAGCCAGAAGACCCTCCAGATCTGGTCCTTGTTCACAACCCAGGTCTTATCCATTAACATTCTCAGTCCTCTTCAACTCAGTTTTGCAGCAACCTTAAATTCTCTTTAAATTCCTAAAATGTGCCTCGCTCTCTCTGAGCCTCTTCCTAGATAAAATAATGCAGCAGTCCTCATCCTCAACTTCAAGCTTGGGCTTAAGTGTTACTTCCTCTGCAACGGACCTCCCCTGTAGTCTTTGCCCCCACTGTTAAAACTTTGTCCTTCTTTAACCACCTGTAATTATTTCTTTCATTTGCTGTCTCCCCTACTAAGTTGCAAACTCTCTGATGCCAAAAACTGTGTGTATATTGTTCACCATGGTATCCCTGCCTCCTAGAACAATTCCTGGCATTTAGTCAATACCCAAATATTTGTTAAATGAATAAATAATGGGATTGTGCTAAATAAGCTACTGAAAGCCTCGATACTGAAAGTAATTTTTAATATCGCCAAACAGGTCATTAAAAACTAAATTAAATGTGCTAACACTTATTGCTTTTTTTGCAAAAGCAAACCATTCAAAGTTTTAGTTTAAACTCATCACCTCTGTTCACTGCTTTTTAAAAACCCTCAAGTTTTTAATGGTAATATTATCATGTTAGTGAATATCATTACAGACATTGTGAATAATATGATTCTAGTAAAATTAAGAATGTGTGCTTACTTCTGAAATAATGCTTTTTTACATAACTCTCTTATGAATGATAATGTATTTATGAATTATAAAATGGATACTGAAAAGCAATGCTACCCAACTGTGTCCAACTCAAAACAAATTAAACCAAAGAATTTTCTCTGATATTAATGCCCAATCATCTACTATTTAACCATGGATGATATGCACCAAGAGAAGTACATACGAGGTTTGTTCAGAAATGAGGTCTGTCTGGAAAAAGTCCAGCCATTGTTAATATAATGAGAACTGTTTGCACATCAGTGGAACCTGGCAGCCAAGGTTGGAATGCACATGTGTGAACAATGATGACTTCACTGTACCAGTCAGTGGGGAAGGTAGACACCTCTGAGTGAGCATGTGTACCGTGTGACCATCACATTCAAAATGACTGAGTAGAGCACAAATATGCATCAAATTTTGCATTAAGCCTGAACATTCTTGTGCAGAAACTATTTGAATGATTCAAAAAGCTTTTGGGGATGATGCAATGAGTGCAGCACAAATATAAGTGTTACACAAATGCTTCAAAGATGGTCGAGAATCTACTGAAAGTGATCCATGTTCTGGAAGGTCTGCAACAAGCAAAACACCTGAGAGTGTTGACTATGCACGGGCTGCAGTCAACAAGGACCAGTGACTGACAGTACGAGAACTAGAAGCTGATCTGGGGATTCCAAAAACTACTGGGGATTCCAAAAACTACTGGGGATTCCAAAAACTACTGTGTCTGAGATTTTGACACAGGATCTTGGCATGAAATGTATCATGGCAAAATTTGTTCTGCAGCTTCTGCTACCAGAGCAGAAGGAACATCTTGCTGCAGTTGCTAATGACTTGATTTAAGCTGCTACCAGTGAACCAGGTTTGGCACCCTGTGACTTTTAACTTTTCCAAAACTAAAATCACCTTTGAGAGGGAAGAGACTTCAGATCATTGATGAGATTCAGGAAAATATGACAGGGCGGCTGATAGCCACTGGGAGAAATGTATGAGGTCCCAAGGTGCCTACTCTGAAGAGGACTGAGGTGCCATTGTCCTGTGTACAATGGTTCTTGTATCTTGTATTTTCTTCAATAAATGTCTCCATTTATCATAGTATGTGGCTGGATACTTTATGGACACAGCCCATATATACTTTAAATTCATAACCAAAAGTCTTCATATCAAGCATATAATTTTACTCAAATTAAATCTTTATCACATCACAAAGATGCAAGTGTTGGGAGACTGTCAAGAAATAAACATTCAATATCCACAGTGGCAACTGAATGTTTCCTTTATTTGTTTTCCTTCAATATCGTACATCTATTCATAACCTGGAGAGAAGGTGTATCAAGCTGTAACTCCTTGTTCTTCTGAAAGGTTAGCAAGTAAAGTTAAAATTTTTTTAAAACAGAAATAAAAGAAAAGGGTCTAATATTTAGGAAATGTGAAATAAAAAAATCATTCAGCCAATGTTTACCAAAACCTGCTCTGATACTATGTTATAGATAAGGCAGCCTTAATAGCGGACCAGAGGGAAAAAAAAACCTGCTGAACCAAAACTCACCATGACTTTGCGAGTGATATGACAGGGATATATGCACAGAAGCTCATCTGAGCACTGAGAAGGATGATTAATCTAGGTTTTAGAAATGAGATTTTAATAATATATTAAAACACAGAAACAGCAGCATATGCAAAGTCTCCCAAATAATACAGAGTATAGTGAATCTAATGAAAGTCTAAGTTGCTCAGGAAAGAATTCTGGTGTGTGTAGTAGAAGCAGAGACTGGTGGGTGATAGGCAAGAACTGGGGGTAAGAAAAATAGTCTGGTTCCATTTCTAGCATACAGGTAGACTATGAAAAAAAACAACCTCCTGACAACCCAGATAAATGATACAAGCATCCTTCCAACCCTCAGGGTGAACTCAGAAGAAAAGCAATCCTCAGGGCCAAAAAAGAAAGAAGATGCAGGAAACCACATGGTAAACTGATACTGAAGAGAAGGCTCCCTGAGGTCATGTGTTAATCTGAGTGGACAGAGGCTTAGATTTTAAGAGCCCTGTGGGGAACAGGAGACAAGACCTTTGAGAATAAACAAGGTGGCTAACTGGAACCAAGATGTCCATATAAATCTAGGATCCTCATAGATGTACTCCCTTAGTAAAAACAGGAGGAAAAAAACAAAAACAGAACACTTTCCGTCAAAGGAAAACACCAAAATCTCTCCCACTCATCTTAGGTTCTGGGTAGATTACAGAAAAAGAAAATATCCCTGAGGCATTTGTAACTACAGTTTTCCCCAAACCACGTCTGTGATTCAAATTTAGACTACACGTTCATACTCCTCTAGTCAAGATCCTCAGAACCACATGTGTTTCAGAATTTAAGATTTTGCAGACTTTATAAAAGTATTATGATACATTCATTATATACAGTAACACCCAGTATAATCTGGACAGCACACATATGTGACAGTGTTTCTGTAGCTTAACATATGAACTTTCATGGTAGGTAGGATAATGATTATATCAGGTCAAATTTTGCCACCAAATGCTTTGCCAAACAAAAGAAAAACTGGTCTTCTGAGCTTTTTGAATTTTCAAATTAGGGATCTACATCTATACTAGATGAAAAACTCTAATAGCAGAAATCAAATTCAGATGATCCCAAGATGGTAGCACTGTGGCACCTAGCGGAAGCGGACACAAATCTTGTCTAGGTGATCCTAGCTTCTTGGAATTCCCACAGATGAAGCTGGAGCCAACATGATTTAAGAGTCCAAAATTACAAAACACATAGGAAAAACAAACCATGACTGAGAGTCAGGCAAAAATAATAGCAGAAATAGAACTTCATGTAATGAATGAATGTCTGAGATAGAGTGTAAAATGAATTTACTCAAAATGGTAAAAAAATAAAAGAGGAACACAAACATGTGAGCAAGAAATGTATATTATAAAAAACAAATTTGAAAAACTTCAAAAATAAAAATATAAGTAAATAATATTAAAATTAAGGATGAGTAAAAGCAGAAAAGACATAGCTAAAAAGAGAATTAATGAATTGGTTGATGTCTGAAAAACGAAGCATACTAAACAGTAAAGGAATATTAGAAACTATGAAAGGTATATCTAGAGAATTAAGGATATAGTGAGATGATCTAGCATATATGTAATCATATATTTGAAGAAGAGAACAAGTGTAGGTAACAATTAATGGTAACACTGAGATTTTTCCAGAACTGATGAGAGACATGAATTCTCAGATTCAGGGAATCCAAGTTCCAAATAGGATAAATGAAAAGAAAGCTATGTCTAAACACATATTCTACAGAAGGACAAGGCAAATGGATTTTAAAAGCAGCCACAAAAACAAAGAAATTATCTAACAGCAGGTAGGCTTATAGTTGACTTCTTAAGAGTAACAATGGAAGCCAAAAGAGTGAAATATTATCTCCAAAGACAAAATATGAATCTAAAACTATATAAACAAATAAACTAATTATATACAAAAATAAACATAAAATAAATTAAAGACTTAAATATAAGACCTGAAACCATAAAACTCCTGGAAGAAAACATAGGCAGTAAACTCTCTGACACCACTCTTAGCAATAATTTTTTGGATATGACTCCTCAGGTAATGGAAACCAAACAAATGGAACTACATCAAACTAAAAAGTGTTTTCACAGTGAAGGAAACAATAAAACAAAAAGACAAGCTATGAATTGGGAGAAGATATTTGCCAATGATACTTCTGATAAGGGGTTAATGTTCAAAATTTATAAAGAACTCATACAACTCAACACTAAAACAAACAATCCAATTAAAAAATGGGCAGAAGACCTGAATAGACACTTCTCCAAAGAGAACATACAATGGTCAATAGACATATGCAAAGATGCTCAACATCAATAACCATCAGGATATTGAACATTAAAACTACAATACATCACCCCATACCTGTAGGAATGGCTATCATCAATAAATGAGCAACAACAAGTGTTGGTGAGAATGTAGATAAAAGAGAACCCCTATGTTCTGTTGGTGGGATTGTTACAACCACTATGGAGAACAGTATGGAGGTTCCTCAAATAATTAAAAATAGAACTACCATATGAGCCAGCAATTCCTCTTCTGGGCATTTATTTGAAGACATCCAAAACACTAATTTGCAAAGATATACGCACCTCTATGTTTACTGCAACATTATTTACAATAGCCAAGATATGGAAGCAGCCTAAGTGTCCATTTATAGATGAGTGGATAAAAAAGCATGATACATATGTACGATGACATATTACTCAGCCATAAATAAAGAATGAAATCTTACCATTTGCAACAGCACGGATAGGCTCAGAGGGTATAGACAAATGCCATATGATTTCACTTATGTGTGGAATGTAAAAAACAAAAGAAACAAGGAAACAAAACAAACTCATACATATAGAGAATAAATTAATGGTCACCAGATGGGAGGGGCTGTAGGGAGGGTGGGTGAAAGGTATTTATATTTACATTTATAATTTACATTTATATTATAGTTTACATTTATATAATTGTCCCAGGGATGTAAAGTATGGCAGAGGGAATAGAGTCAATAATATTGTAATAATTATGTACAGTGCCAGATGGGTACTAGACTTAACCGGAGTGATCACATCCCAAGGTGTATAAATGCCTAATCACTATGGGCAGTATAGTGATTTGAAACTAATATAATATTGTGTGTCAACTTTAACTGAAAAATAAATTTTAGTAAAAGTAAAAAAAGAGAAAATCTTAGACATAATGAAAGAACAGTGACCAAAGAAGTCAAGGTGGATGGATCTATGTAAATAAACACTGTCTGTGTTGAATAATGATATCAAGCTTTGGGTTTCAAACTATGGTGGAATTAAAACACTAGACAATAATAGCATGTACGTAAGAAGTGGGTGACTAGAGGTAAAAGTCTAAATTTGCTTTTTGGGGGAGGAAAAAGAAATTTGATCGACTTTAGACTGTAAGTATGCATGTTAAAATTTTAAAGGTAATCATTAAAAGCAGAAATAATATATACAGCTTCCAAATTATGGAAGAGGAAAGTTAGAGTCAAAGCAAAAACTGAAGCAACTGATACGAGAGGGCAAAAAAACAAGCAAGATGTAGCAGTGAGGATGAATCACTAAGATTATATATGTCGATTACAGTGGTGGAGGTACCAGTGGTAATGGTGCCACTGGTAGTGACAGCAGCAGCAACAACAATTGTGCAAGTAATGGTTACTGGGAGTAGTGGGAGCAAGAACTGATGTTCTTCCCACATTTATGTGTCAAACTCTGGACCAGGTATTTTACATACATCATCTCACTTGTTCCTCACCAAAAATGAGGTTGATAATATTATTAATCTTCATTTTAAAAAATGTTTAGATCCTCATCTAAGGATATGTTTTATTGATTTTAAAGACAGAGGAAGGGAGAGAAAGAGAGAAATATCTATTGGTTGCCTCCTGCATGCACCCCGACCAGGGACAGACCCGCAACCTAGGTATGCGTCTTGACCAGCAATCAAACTTGCAACCTTTAAGTGTAAAGGATGACACTGCAACCAGCTGAGCCACCTGGCCAGGGCTAATATTCATTTTACAGGTGAGGTTTATTACTGATCGAAACCAAGGCAAAAGACAGCTAAAGAAGGAGACTTCAGAGAATTTGTAATAATTAATCACCCACTGGATTTGAGAGACAAGGGATAACTCTCAGGTGAATGGTTTGGGCAGGTGGGTGGGCAAAGCCTAGTTCCAAAGAGCAATTCTAGTCTTTCATGCATGAATTAAGCCAATCAAAGACACAGGAGATCCAAAGAGGGGTAAAGCTGGGTTTGTTTTCTTTGAAATGGCGAGTTATTGTTTCAAGAAGTTTGGTTGCAAAAGAAAAGCACGGGATGGCAGGTTGGGTGCTGCAAGAGGTCACAGAGTGAAAGGAGAGCTGTGTGCAGTGGTTTTGCTTATTTTAAATGGAGATACTTGAAAATGTTTATAAAGCGATAGATTATAAGCAATGACAGGGAGAACAAATGATGTAGGAAGAAGGAGAATTACAATTTAAAACAAAAGTGCCAACTCTAGGAAAATTAAGCCAAAAAGCAAAAACACACAAAGCAAGCAAAGATCCTGCTTCTTTCTCTTCTGAGCAGCCGGGGATGGCACAGGGATGTTCTAAAATCCCTTCGGACAGAGGTCCTGAGCCTCCAGACAGCAGACTGGTACCAGGAGGGGCCTGTTGAGAACAGCGCCGCAGAGCAGGAGGTGAGCCTGAATGTAATGAGCTTGAATCATCCAGAAACCATCCCTCCCCACCCTGGTCTGTGGAAAAACTGTCTTCCACAAAATCAGTCCCTGGTGCCAAAAAGGTTGGGGACCACTACTTTGGAAGATATTAGGTCCTCCGTAAAAATGCATAAGAGAGAAACCTTACATGGACACATGGAAGGGTGAAGGGATCCTCACACAGTAGGGAGAGCAGGAAAGAAAGCTCTAGAAAGGCTGTGGGCTTCAGGGTGCAGTCCTCTTTCTAGTTCATGGTCTAAGGAAGACGCCATTATTTCTTACATATAGGTCCTCACACACCTGTTATTGTTATGCCACTCAGCCATTCTCCCCTTTATGAGAAACAAGCGATAGATGGACACCTAAGAAAAGGCAACCAACATTTCCCTTCACAAGCAAACAATATATTTCCCTGTAAAGAGAAAGGAATTTACATTTTTTTAATGGCAAGAAACGAAGATTTTCAAATTCCTTAACTGCACTAAGATCATATTTGAAGGCTCTCTTAGTACCTAGTGGTACCTCCTGGCTCAGGAGTTGAGTCACCTAAAATACAACTCTGTAAGGAAAGCATTCTGGGGCCTGAGGGAATAGGGTTACATGTCACTTCTGACCTTCTTTACCAAGTTATTGAAACCAAGATAAGCTCCAAAGAACACCCTATCCTAGCATTGATCATTTTGAAGAAAGGAGGTAAGATATTTAAAGGATATTTATTTGTGAAAAGCTAAGAGATAGATCCATGGCAACTGCTATATTTTTCGTACTATAAGACGCACTTTTTTACCCCATTTTTTGCTTCAGAAATTTTTTTTCCTACTTTCCTCCTCTAAAACCTAGGTGTGTGTCTTATGGTCTGAAAAAATAGACACAAGGGAACATACCTAGGTTTTAGAGGAGGAAAGTAGAAAAAAATTTTTTGAAGCAAAAAATGTGGTAAAAAGTGCATCTTACAGTCCAAAAAATAGAGTAAGTGCCCAGATTAAATTATAAATAAGACTTCAGTGACCATTTATTAAACATTAAAACTAATATGGCAATGTACCAAATTCTAGATTTTAACCTAAAATGCTGCAAGCTAATACTGCAATTAAGATATGAATTTACCTACTACATACATAATTTTATGTACTTTTCCATGAATACATTTTTTTAAATCACTAGGGCAACTTTTAAAACACTAATTTGAGTTCCCAATTTTATACTGTTTTAAGAAAATACCTGCTAATCACATTGATTGCCAAAGAGGAAAAAATATCTAAAGTGACCCAAATATATTCAACATTAAACCATAAAAAAAGATTTCTCTGAAAATGGGAAGTTAAAAGATCCAGAAAGAAATCCCAATTGTTCCACTAGCTGATGTAAAATAAACCCGGCTTAGTAACTTGGAAGTTGTTTCTGAAGCAAGAGCCCTGCTATTGCCTGACTCCTGGCCACCCTTTCGCTTCCCTGGCTCCTGCCAACCCCTAAATCTCACGTGATCTCTTTTCTTCCCTCCTGGGATGCTGAGCATCATCTGACAATGTCACAGGACCACACAGATTGGACCCCTTAGCTTTATGATTTCTGAAAAGCTGTTCAAAAGTGTATTTTCCTCCTCTCTTCTTGGCTACCTAAAAAATAATTCAGATCATTCTAAACCATCTCTAAGCTTGATCTTCTGGTGAATTAAGAAAAAACATATTGTGCCTTGATATAAAAAATGAAGGCTATATTTAGGCAATACTAAATAGTTAAGTGAGAATAATTGGAATTAAAGTAAAATATATTTATAGCAAGATAGCATACTTTTCATATTGAAAGTTGCCCTAGTGTTTAGTAAACTTTTATATATTGTTCCAATTAGTTGTATTCAATAAATTTTGCTTACTTTTTGGATCTTAGCACTACAGAAAGCTCTGTAACTTATAACAAATATTGAATTAATGGTATCAAATTAATGTGCAAATAACATCTATAAATCAAAATATATTTTATATACACTAAGCAAACTTATTCAGAGAAAATAAACTTTTAGGTTTAAATTTTCATTTTATGTTTACTCAGAAAATTTCTTACTTATTAGCAGATATTTTATGAATAGAATTAAAACAGCAGGAATTCTGTGATAATTTGCTAATGTTTGCCTTGAATCAAAATACTGACCATATCTCACCCTACCTTTATGAGATATTCTTAACAATATATAATCTCATTTTTTCTTTGTAGGGGAGGAATCATTTAAAAAATGAAAATATCAAACATAAGATTCAGAACTTGAATGATTTGCTTATTATGTGAGATAAGTTCATTATCAAAAAACCTCATGAGATTTAGAATACAAAAAAATAGGATTAATGATAACCGATTTGGCTTTTCATAAGGTTTGATTTGATGTTAATAGTAACATCTAAGATTAAATTTTGATGATCTTAAGTAAAGTCTTTAACAATATGGCATATATAGATATTGTTCATAAAAGCTATGTTAACCAAAATGAGTCTTAATATGAAGACTGAAAAACTTTCCATATTTTTCCCCACTAGTGTTACTTTCAGCCTACTCCTTTCTTTCTTTCTTTCTTTTTTTTTTTTTTTTTGGTTTTCATTGTTCTTTAACCTTGACACAGCATTTGGGTAGGTACTGGGTGCCCTACCAGATCTGGTTACTTTGACTTGGGCTATCCTTTAGACCACAACTATAAAACAGAAAAGGAAAAGCAATTGTAAAACAACTGTAACCAAGAAGACCTGTTAGTCCAGGATATTTTCTGTATTACCAAATCCATACCCAAAGTTACAAGGAAGAGGAAGCGGGGATATATAGACGGACCCAGAAAAACTAATGCGAAACCAATGCTGGTTAGGTGTGTGAGTTTCATGGGCACTGAGCAACATTATTATAGCAGGACAGAGTTGGAGTAAAAGCTTTACATAATCAAAAATTACCTTAAAATATATAATCCTTACTTAGATTATAAAGGTTAACCACAACTTTAAATTTAATACATAACTGCTGATTATAAGCTTTTTCTGAATATAGTTTCCCTCTAAGAAACATATGGTTATTGAAAAAAGGGAAAAAATCTGAGAATGTACATCTAGAGTTTCTTTTTATCTCCACCTTCTCACCATATGTAATTCTGCCCCAGATGGTAAATAATTTCTTCAAATATATAAATCATGTGCCATTAAGCATCATTTTATAAGTCACTATAATTAACAATAATTTTCTTGGCCTATCAACCTAAAGAGAAAAAAATTATTTTTTAAACCAGTATTTTAATGTAAGTACACTGTACATAAAGATTTTGAGCCCATTTAATTATCCAGATATCTAAAAAAAATACACAGAACGATATACTCTATTTTTATTATCTTTCAATCTAAAATCTAAAATAAAAAGTTTATACACAATCTATCCAATTATATATTAAATTTTTTGGTTTCAAATCCCCAACTCTACATTTTAAGCACTTTTCCTCCCAACTAGCATTTAATATTTTCAACTCTAAAACACTAACTACTTAAGAGTATTTCAGGGCCTACAGGGAAACCTAGTTATGCGTTTGTGTGTTTTAGTGACAGGTGCGACTCACTTGTATAACTGGTATATTACTGAAAACCCAGGAATAAATTAGGTAGTCTGTTATCAAAAGGAAATTCACAAGGAATCCTGAGTACAGATGCCCTTTTACAATGCATATATATATATATTTATATTTATATTTATAACATTATGAATATTCAGGTTTATATATCATCTTTTCTTAAATAAGGAAATATCAGTAATGTGATATCTATCTTTCCAAATTCCACCCTAAGGTTGGTTTTAAGTGAAGATAATTTATGACTCAGTGGAAAAGCAAAATGTTAAAAAGAACCCAATATTTCTCAATACTTCGTTTTTGCTCATTTTTTAAGTGACAGAATTAAATTGTATTCATGCATTTCATAGAGACTGCAATGAGTACATGGGTTATGATGCTCAGTTTCACACAACGCCTTGCAAACAGGATGGGTATTTTGAAGATTAACCATTCAGGCTAATATAGTTCCTTCCCCCAACCCCCAACAGAGAATATTACTAAATAAATCACAGATGGCAGTTAATGACAGTGGTTAAAAGCTGTGAAGTTAATTAACCTCCCTGAACTGGTTAAGCAGTGATCAATTAACGTATAGCTCAGTGCATGGCATATAGTAACTACTCAATAAATGTCTTGCTCTTATGATTATTCATATTAATAATTCAATACCAGTTCCTACTTTCGCTGCTTTCTTTCAGAATGGAATCTTACCCCTAAGTTCCACATCTTCAAAATCACCCTACCTAGTAACATACACTGCAGATACTAGAAAATCTTCCTCCTTGAAAATTTTCAATTTAGATTTTTGAGATCTAAAAGAGTAAGATGACTCACTACATAGTTAGATATGGAAATCGTCTTTATCTGAAAATGTTTTAATGGAATGCTCAAACCTGCGAATGTTCTCTGAAATGTATCGATCTACTGATCTATCATTTTCAAAACATTTAGCAAATCCATAAATGATAGCTTTTTATTATGAGGATTTGCTAGCCTGACACATACTTTTAAGATATGAGTCATCCTTCCAGAGTTGGGGAAACTGATGGAAAGATGGCTAAATGATTCAGCATGCTGCAGCAAAGCAAGCTGGTCATGAATTTACAATTTCCACCTCTGTTAGGTGCCCTGGCCCTGGTGGCCTCCCTCATCCTGAACTGCATATATAACACATGATACCACTATCAACAAATGTTAAGAACTCCTGCAGGAAAGGAATAATGGTGTTTTCCTCTCAGACATGCCTCTAGAAGCAAGATTTTTCATTTTTATGAGACAACAGGTTCACAAGGCTGGATACAATGTCTGCTGTAAGCTTCATCAAGCTTAGCTTACACAGTTAGGACCAGAGTCCATTCTAACACCGGTGCCATTTTCTCAGCTACACATGGAAGGTGGCGGGGAAGGCCTGAAGCCAATAAATAAATAAATAAAACAGAAAACGGGCAAAGGAAGTCAAATGTGAAATAGGTATGGCCATGTCTGTGTCTTTCCTGCCAACACTTGACCTTTACCAACAAACATGGCATCCTAACGGGAAAGATCTTAAGCAGGTCAAAAAAGACTGAATAGCAACTACAGAATCTATTGTGACACAGCTTTACTTATTAGGAGCCTCATACCCAAGGCAGGTGAAAGGCTTTTTCCAAGTGTCCCTATTTGCCTTTCATTAACAAAAGATTACCTGTTAATCAAATGAAACATTTATTTCAGAAATACATAGATTTCAAACTACTTTCTCCCATCAAATAACCCATAAGAAAAAAATTATGAATCAAGTGTTTTCATCTAAAATCACACCACCTCAAACGCTGGCAAAGCACATCCATTTTGCAACCATAGCCTAGTCACTCTGCCCAGCAGTTTCTGAGAATGGGGCAAAGAAGTGTGCCAGGAAGTGTAAAACAAAATCGCCATGATCTATAAAGTGCAATTTCCTCATTCAATAGCTTGAATTTATTTCAGCCTGGTATGATATATACAACACACACACACACACTCACACACAAAATCTCAGCAGTGACACTGAAGAGACAGCACTACCTAAAAACTATCCAAAATGCATTTAGGAAACTAGGGTGACAAGTTTGACCTTCCATAAATCCATCTTATTTTTGTTGTTGTTGTTATGGCTGGGCAACCCCTGATTTCCTCTAACCTGGAGAAGGAAGGGAGCATGGAGAAGGAGGGAAAAAAAAGGTGAAGAGTGTCTAATCCTGAATGTGCAATTTCTCAGTATCTTATACTATTAATAAATATACAATCTTTTTCTCCACTAAGACCTTGGAGGTCAACAGGAGGAAAAAATATGGCTCAAAGACAAGGTTTCAGGGCTGACCCAAAGGTACACCTCCACAATTGGAGATTCCGCTGGGAGTTCTGAAGGCTGCAGCATTATGGACAGCGAGCCCAGGCCGCGCCGCCAGCAGCCTGGGCGCCTCTGCCATGCGCATGTCCCACTTATATAAAGAGATGCTTACAGTCCAGGTGCTTTTTCTTGGGGCCCATCACTTCATGAGTGGTGGCTTTGCAGACCGCTCTCGCTACAGCGGAGCCTGTCACGCTGTACTGCGCGGCGGCGATCCGATCCGTGAGCGTTTGGCCCGACATCTTCTCTGCCCGTGTCTACCGCCTCCTTTTCTGCGGGAAAGTAGGGGAGACGGACCTGCTTTAACCTACAGACCCTACCCTCGGAGCACCCAGGCCTTGCCTCCTCCTGCCGCGCGGCGGCTCTCTTCTCCGTCCCCGCCCAGGTACCACCTCTTGGAACCAGCAAAGCGCTGTGCCCGACTCAAGCAACGTGGTCTTAGGGGTCTTGAGAGGGTAGGTCCGCAAAGGAGCCCCAGCGCGGGTTCCGGACCCAGCCACCACCCGCTCCCAGCCCCGCCTCACCCCTTCGGCGCCCCTCTGTCAATCAGCACTTTGCCTGCAACCTGATCCCCGAGGGCCAGACTGGCGTGTTTCAGGGTTATTCCCGGGGCGCCGCATCCACCCGGCTCCCACCTCGCATATCCCCGCCGCAGCGCTGCTACCTTGCAGACCGCGGGCTTTGGAGAATGACTCGGGTACCCAAGCCCTGGCTGCTTCCCTTCTCCTGCTCGCGCTCCTGCGGCAAGGGCTCGTCCTCCTTCGGTCGCGGTGGAGATTATCCTAATGTTGCGCCATGTTATGCCCTCTCCTCCCCTTCCTTCCTCGCTGCAGGCTCCAAAGCCCCGGCGAGGCCCCTCACCTGGGAACCGTCCTTTGGTCCCCAAACCCCCGCTGCAGGACGGGTCCGCTCTGCGGAGGCGCTAGAGTCTCCGAGCGCCTCGCCCTTCCTGGCAGCGGGGCAGAGATGGGCTGACAGCCCAGCCCCCCCGCCGGCCCTAGAGCGCACCACGGCGCTGTCACCCAGCCGCTGCCCTTCTCCGCGCCCTAGGATTATCCTCCCCGATCTCTGCGCGGCCCTGCACCGGGGAGGGGCCGAGCCCGGGCCGCGGGTACTCACCCCGCCCCAGGAGCAGTGCTGCCCGCCGCAGGATGAGCAGAGCCTGAGCCGCGGAGGGAAGCCGCGCCGGGTGGGTGTGTGCGGCCGCGCGTGGACCGGGTGCCCAGGGGCGCGATACCTCCAGCCCTGGCCCGGCCCCTGCCCTCAGCTCCGCGGTCCCAGCGCCCGCCGCTAGTAGCCCCAGGAACCAGTGCCCACTCGCCGCCGCCTCCTCCGCCAGCGCCGCCGCGTCTCTCTAGCACTCCGCGCTGCGTCCCCATCCCCGCCCCCACCTCAGCTGTGGCTGCTCCAACGAGTCAGGTGACGGCGGCGGACAAACCCGGGCAAGCTCTCCACTGAGCTCCTGGCGGCCCCCTCCCAGCTACTCACACACGCCGCCCCCTCGGGGCTGCGAACGTACAAGGAAGGAGAGCATCCCTGGTAAGCGCGAGAAGATAGGGAGGCGGGGAGGTCGGGAGTCCGACATTTACCCAGCCTTCCACTCTCCACCAGGCGCCCGGCAGCCCCTCCACCCGCTCTACCCGCACGCGGCAAGCGTTTCTTGTGAGCGCGCCACACACACCTGCCAACCCGCTGCGGGATGCGCCGGAGACGGTGGGGGCGTTGGCACGGCCCAGCGAGTGGGCTCTTGGAGTTTAGCTCTACGAAGGCCAAGGCTAGGGCGTGGTCGCTGTCTGCCTGACAGATCCTAGCCCCTAGTCTCCTACATTTCGTCTCACACACGCCCTCCGGTCACAGGCTGCCCTGGCCCAGATTGTCAGAGCGATTCAAAATGTCAGGTTCTACCGGCCAACTGCACCTGTTACCTGTGCGTCCTCAACTCCTTGGAGCTTCTCTACTTGTCTGTTACAATTGGGAGTCTGGGTAGGCAGGTAATTCTAGTCACTTTGCTCTTAAACGGATATTAAGGTCTGCTGCAAGGACGAATAATTAACAAAGCCATCAATGGAGTCCCAGATTATATTCAGAGCAGTCATTTGAGTGTGTAAGGAAAACTCTTTGTATCCTTAAAAACTAACGTCTGCCAATTAAATACAGTGTTTGAATTGCATGCATGAATTTCTAAACAGGGATTTGGGCTTGTCTAATAGTTCCACATGTTGCCATATTCAAAAAATTATTTGCCTTAATCTAAAACTCTTTTAAGTTTTCTAAGTAGAATCAAAATCAGAACTTCAGTTGTAATTTTTCCTGACACTTTTCTTTGCTACAGATGGCCTTTATTTGGACTAGATACTGTAAAATGTTTACCTATACTATCAAGGTTTTGTTGTGTTCTCCTCTTTCACCTGGTACAAAATTCATTATTTCACAGCTCTCCAGTCTGACTCTTGCATTACTTAGAAGCATGCTGACTAGAGGAAGGGTTGCCCAAGACCACCATTGTTAGGTTTCAAGCACTGGTCTTACCATATGATCTAGCAATATTACACCTAGGTATTTATCCAAGAAAAGTAAAAACGCATCTGCATTAAAAATGTGTACTCAAATCTTGCAATAGCTTTATGTAATAACCCCAAACTGGAAGAAACCCCAGTGTTACTCTGATGGTGAAGGGATAAACAAAAAGGGGTGTATCCACACCCTGGGGCAGTACTAAGTAGAAACGGAGAGCAAAGTAACAGCATGGCTGAATCTCAAATGCACTATGCTAAATCAAAGAAGCACTGCCCCCAACACTGCTTATTGTTGTGATTCCATTTAAATGGCCTTCTGAAAAAGGCAAAACTTGAGGACAGAAAGCATGTCGAAGGCTAGGGGACGGGGAGGAGATTGACTGAAAAATAACTTTTTGGAGTGATAGAAACATTTTGTATCGTGAGTGTGATGGTGGTTACACAACTGCATATATTTCTCAAAATGTACCTACTGTGTTATGAGTGAACTGTACCACAGCATGTCTAGTACAAAGAGCTGGGGTGGCAATGTTAATCACAGACCATGTAGACTTCACACTGAGGAACAGTAGTGGGATAAAGACACATTTGATAAAATTTTTATCATAATGATAAAAATTCATCAAGCACTTGTAACAATGCTACATGTTTACATATCTGGGGACAGAGCGTCAAAATAGACTGAAGCAAAAACTAATGGCATTAAAAGGGGAAATAGGCAAATCCGCAATTACAATTGAGGATTTCAGCATCTTTCTTTTAGTAATTGATAGAATAAGTAGAAAAGAGATAACAGTATTGATAATGTGAAATAATTATGCCAACCAATTTGACCTAATCAACATTTATAAGGACTCCCCCCAACAACAGTGGAATACATTCTTTTTGAGTAAACATGGAACATTAACCAATCTAGACCACATTCTGGGCCATAAAGCTAGTCTGATAAATTTAAAAAGATTACAATCATACAAACTGTGATCCCTTACTACAATGGATTTTAACTAAAGATCAATAACAGATATCTGGAAATCTCTAAATATTTGGTAATTAAACAATACATTCTAAATATGGGCCTAACTTTCCCATGAAAACTTAGAAATCACTTTGAACTGAATGATAATGAAAATGCAACATATTAAAATTTACAGGATGGAGGTAAAGCAGGGACTAGAGGGAAATTTTTAGCATTAAAATACATTAGGAATAAAGAAAGACATAAAACAACTAAGTTTTAACCTTCAGAAACTATAAAAAGAACAAATTAAACTCAACATGAGTGGAAAGAAGAAAATAATAAAGTAAAATTGGCAAAAGAGAAAATAGATTACAGGTAAAATCAATAAAATCAAACTTGCTTTACAAAACAATCAATAAAATTGATAAGCTCCCTAGCCAGACTGATTAAGGAAAAAAAAATGACTCAAATTTTCAGTGTTAGGAATGAAAGGGTGGATAGATATAATGGACATTAAAAGGATAAGAGAATATTATGAATAACAATATGCCAATAAATTAGATAATTTACATGAAATAAAGAAATAGTGTAGAATAGTGGTTCTCCAATAGTGCAACGGTGATGTTATATCACATCTGTTGCTTTTAGTGAAGAGGTTTTGAGTAAGTAACACTTTTCCAAATAATATAATCTGTGAGGAATTTACTTTTCAAAAATAAATTGGAGTAGATCACAGTCAGTCCTATGAGAGCAGGAACTTACATATAGTAAATTATGCACAGATAGACTGAGAAGTATGGGGAACCATGGTCTGTCCTCGGTATACTACTCTCATCTCTGGTACAGTGCACGAGAGAGCATCCCACACATGGACATCCTCCCATCATGGGTGGTAGCAGAAAAATATTTGAAAATCTTCCAACTATAGAAATTTGTATATTGTGTCAATGGTAGAATCAACTTTTGAAATATTGTTGTCGCAGCTTCAACCTGAGTCTTGGCTTCTCCCCTTTTTCCCTTGAAAAACATGAGCTTCAGCACATGCTCCAGCTTCTCCACCAGCTACTAGACCCTGGGCTCTGTGCAGTCTCCCAGCTACGAGGTCCGGTTGGCCAGCAGCTCAGCCAGCATCTGTGCAGGTGTGAGGGGCTCGGGCTTCCAGATCTCAGTGTCCTGCTCCACCAGGGGGGCAACTGGGGATCCAGGGACCTAGCTGCAGGGATGGCTGGGGGTCTGGTGGGCATAGGGAACATCCAGAGCAAGAAGGAAACTATACAATGCCTGAATGACTGCCTGGAGAGGATGAGAAGCCTGGAGGCTGATAATTGTAGACTGGAGATCAAAATCTGGGAACACGTAGAGAAGAAGGGACCGCAGGTCAGAGACTGGGGGCATTATTTCAAGACCATTGAGGACCTGAGGGCTCAGATCTTTGCAAATTCTGTGGACAATGCCCACATTGTTCTGCAGATTGACAATGCCTATCTTGCTGCTGATGACTTCAGAGTCAAGTATGAGACGGAGCTGACCATGCACCAGTCTGTGGAGAATGACATCATTGGGCTCTGAAATGTCACTGATGACACCAATATCACTCAGCTGCAGCTGGAGACAGACATCAAGGCTCTCAAGGAGGAGCTGCTCTCAAGGAAGAAGAACACGAGGAGGAAGTAAATGGTCTACAAAACCAGATTGCCTATTCTGGTTTGACTATGGAGTTGAATGCCCCCAAATCTCAGGCCCTCAGCAAAACCATGGCAGACATCCGAGCCCAGTATGACAAGCTGGCTCAGAAGAACCAAGAGGAGCTAGACAAGTACTGGTCCCACCAGATTGAAGAGAGCAGTGCAGTGGTCACCTCGCAGACCACTGAGGTAAGAGCTGCTGAGAGGACACTCACGGAGCTGAGACATACAGTCCAGTCCTTGGAGGCTGACATGGACTCAATGAGGAATCTGAAGGTCAGTTTGGAGAAGAGCTTGAGGGGCAGAGATGCGCTATGCCAGGCAATGGAACAGCTCAAGAGGATCCTGCTGCACCTGGAGTCAGAGCTGGCTCAGACCCCAGGCAGCGGGGCATTGCCCAGCCCAGGAGCATGAGGTCCTCCTGAACATTAAGGTTAAGCTGGAGGCTGAGATTGCCACCTACCGCAGCCTACTGGAAGAAGGGGAGGACTTCAGTCTTGCTGACATCCTGGATAAGAGCCACTCCTTACAAACCATCCAAAAGACCACGACCCACAGGACTGTGGATGGCAGAGTGGGGTCTGAGGTCAACGACACCAAAGTTCTGAGGCATTAAAGGCAGCAGAAGTGGGGCACCCCCTGGTGGGGCAGGAGGCCAATAAAAAGTTCATTGAAAGATTTAAAAAAAAAAAAAAAAGCCCTGGCTGGTGTAGCTCAGTGGATTGAGCGCGGGCCTGCGAACCAAAGGATCGCGGTTCGATTCCCAGTCAGGGCACATGCCTGGGTTGCCAGGCCAGTTCCCGGCAGGGGACATACAAGAGGCAACCGCACATTGATGTTTCTCTCCCTCTCTCCTTCCCTTCCCCTCTAAAGATAAATAAATAAATAAATAATAAAAATAAATAAATAAAATATTTTAAAAAAAGATCTTAAAAAAAAAAAGAAAGATTAAAAAAAAAAAGGAAATGTTATTGGTTGTTTTGGAGGAAAGTCTTAACTGACCTTGAAATAGTAGCATAGTTCTCATTGACAAAGATTTTAAAAACACAAGGTTCTCATATCCAGGAAAACTAAGATATATAACTTTGAATGTTGTATGCTAAGTTAACAGAAAGAAAATTGATTAAAAGAAAGAAATACATTGAGAAAAAAAGTGATTTCTTGTCAATGTATTCCCTTTGAAGAATAAGGCGTACAATAAATAGTATTCAGTAAATCTTAAGCAGGAATAAGCATTGGCTTGCAATATTTAAGTACAAGTTTTTTTTAAAAAATAAATTTATTGGGGTGACACTGGCTCTCAGAACCATACCGGTTTCAAGTATACAGCTCAATAAAACTATCGGCACGCTGCATCCTGCATCCATCGCCCCAAGCAAAGCTTCTCTCCAGCCCTGTTGTCCCAGACCCCAGCTTTGCCCACCTTCACCTAGTTCCCACCCACCTTTCCCTTTGGCTATCACCATACTGTTGTCTGTATCTATGTGTTATGTACATACATTTTTTTTGGCTAATTCCTTCACCTTCAGTCATCCATTCCCCCGTGGAGATGTGTTTTTATTTTTTCTTGCATGAATACCTAGATGTGTTATTGTTTGATCATATGAGCCTTTGAAGGCCCAGATACACAATAAATAATATTCAATAAACCTTAAGTAAGAATAAGCGTTGACTTCTAATATTTTTACAAATTGAAGGATCTTTTCATCTTAATGGTCGGAAAAGAAGTTTAATACAAGAGACATTGAAAAATTGGCTCAGAAAAAAAAATACTATATTTTTTTCTGAGCCCAAAGGCATTTATGTCAGTGTACAGACTTTTTTCTACACCTCTGGTTTAATTCACATGTTTTCTTCTGAGTATCAGATTTAATAGAGAAGAAACAAACCAATAATAATTACATGCAGACTGACAATTTCTATCAACATTTGAGGGCAAATGTCTTTAAGCTCTTGGTTTTCGCTTATTCCTAAAATACATGAGCGAAAATAAAAGAAATAAAGCTAAGGGCAATTGATTGCCTTTGGTAACAATCTCAGATTGCAAAAAATTCATATTTTTCTCTAAAAACTACAATGTTATTAAGGTAAAATTGTAGGGTGACTTCATTCCAGGGATGCTTTTCTGTCGTAGTAGAAAAAACATGTGAGGTGTAGAGATAACTATGTTGGGATACATCCACTCATACATGCAAACTCAAAAGCAGTTGGCAACGAAAAGCAAATTTTGATATCCTGAATGTACTTGCTTAGAGATAAAAAGGTTGTTTCTCTTTTATAAGATGACAAATGAAAGAGACCATAAAACTGACATTTTAATGTAGCAAGAAAATAGTAGGTTGCACAAAGTATCAGTAAGATTGAGATTCAAACACAGAGGTCATTTTAGGGAAGTACAACATTTTATCTGGGAAACCATTCAAGTTATTTAAACATGAAAATAAATTCAGAAACAGTATATTCCAAGATGGGACAAAATTATTCCTTAAGTTTTATTCTGCCTAACATTCAGGTTAGAAATGAATTCCATGGCAACTGGCATAGTTTACATGCACGATAACTTAGAACAGTTTCAATGTGGTATTTTCATTTTGCTTTCCTCTTTTAAATCTAATGTGGCTATTCTGGTTGCCTATTGTACAACAAGCTTTCACTTAAAGAAACAATTTTTAAATTCTCTCTCACAGATCTGTGAATGAACAGGTCTCTGCTGGGTAGTTCTCCTTTGAAGTCTTCCATGTAGTTGCAGTCCGGTGAGAGCAGGGGCTGTGGTCATGTGTAGTCTACTGGGCTGTCCAAGGTGGCTTATTCACTCACCTCTCTGACAGTTGACGCTGGAATTTCACTGAGAGCTCAGTTGAGGTTTGACTGTAGCACCGATACAGAGCATCTTTATGTGGCTTGGGCTTCTAATGGCAGAGGGTCTAGCTAAGTCACATTTCTTTCATGGTGGCTGGCTTCCAAGTGGGACCACCCCAGGGTGGAGTGTTCTAAGAGACATAGGTGGAAGCTGGGAAGCTGGGAGGTTTCTTGTAACCTAACTGTACGGTCATACGGCATCAGTTCTGTTGCAGTCTATTGGTCAAAAGCATGTCACAGAGACAGCGCAGGTGCAAGGGGAGGAGGCTATTACTGGGAGACTCTTCGGGGGACCAACTGCCACAGTAACACTCAAAGGGAAACCTGGTGAAGATCCTGGAGAGAGAAACCTATGCTCTCAGAAATATGAGGTTAAGTGATGCAATTAAGATTCAATGGGAACTGTTCCCCAAGTAATTGACAACTGATCAAAGAAATTACTTGAATTAAAATAACACCGTGAAGTATTTCCTTTGGTTTGAATATTCTCTCTCATGCATCAGGTAAACTCCTACTCATTTTTCAACACCCTAGATCGAATTGTATATGATTTGTAAATATTTACAAAGTTCTTTATTTTAACCCCTTCTTTTTACAGATGAGGAAATTTAAGACTAGGGAGTTTAAGTGAATTTCTTCCATCACACAGTGAGATAAAGGCATAACCAAAATCCAATTGTGAAATTTCCAATCCAGTGTTCTTTTCTCTGTAACTCATTGCTTTTTTAATTGCTTCTGATAAAGGTATAATAGTATTACGATATAATTTCATTTCATAACATTAATTACCTCTTTATTTTAAAAAGTTCTTTTTAAAACTTCATGGGTTGGAAAGCATGACAGCTGATATCTTAGTTTGTGGAATTGGACACGCCCTAGTTTGAGTCATTGGCATTCACCCTCACTAGCAGTATGACTTTGGGCAAATTCTGGGCCTTAAGGCTCAATTTTCTCATCTGTAAAATGAGCATGATTATAATATACATCTTGAAGGATTGTTATTACCATCAAATAAGACAATGACATATAAAACCAATAGCATAGTGTATGGTACACAATAAAAACCCAACGAATGTGATTCATACTACTCAATAATTTTGATAGAGTAATTGATTTTATTTTTAACATGAGGTCACATTAAATTATATTTTACTATTATTTTATTATTTGGAACTACAAGGGAAGTTTATACAGTTCTCTGATAACTGTACTAGTCTACTAGTATCATTTCTGAAGTGAGACAATAAACTTAATAAATCACCTAGTTTCTGAGATGTAAAAACCAGATTACTTCAAACACCATCATGGTTGCATTGAGCTCCTGCTATTCCTAGGGAACCAAAGTAGAAAACATATGCATATACAAATAAGCATTGTATAGTAATGCTGTTACAAACAGCAGTTCTTTCTTTCTGTCTTTTCTGATCTAAAGAGATGATTTCAAGCGGGAAGTAAGAAGATTTTTCTTTGAGAAAGGAGAGGATTAACCAGGAAAGTCTGTCCGGAGAAGAATGTTTCCCACATAAACTAACTCAGACACATGTGAGAGCTGGGCCAGTGAGCAGCACTGTCCAGCACATAGCTCTTTAAGCTCTCCTCCTGTTATTTTACTTTCTCCTCGATTTTGGTTGTTATAGCCTAAAACGTCACAACTTGATTTACATTCTAAGCTGCTTAGGACAAAAGACTAGGGCTCCACTTGAAAATTCATTGCATGAGTGCTATAGAAGGATACGCACTGGTGTGCATATAGCTCCAGGAACGAAGCAGTGTCCTGGGAGGAGGTCTGATATTCTCACACTCCCTCAAATTCTGTAACCATCACATACACATGTTACTGGTCAGTACAAAAAAGTTCTTGTGCAAAAAAAAATAATTGTAGAGATCAACTCTAATTTTAAATATATGATTATTAGCTATAATTCTACCAGTCAAACACTTCTGTTTCTCCAATAAAGAGGACATTAGAGAGAAATGGAAAGTTTAGGGTATTTGACGATCATTCAGTATAACAGATAAGAATGAAATGCTGTGTTACAATTTAAACTAATTTTGTCAGGAACAAGTAAGACCTTAGTCTTTCCAGAGCATAATGCCTAAGAGTATTGAAAACTTTTCCACTTTCCTAAGTACTTTGCTTTGTCCAAAAACTACGGCTTCAGCTACATGGGAGCCATTACACAGGACAGAGCATCATTGTGGGAAGTTTAGAAAATTAGAACACTCTACATTTAAAGTTTATTCAAGTATTTATGTTAGCCTCAGTTACAAAGTTCTATAAATAGCACCCCCCAAAAAAGTATCTTGAAACAAAAAAACACCATAATTTCCTTTTAAAAATGTTAGTTTGGAGAACCAAGTTTTCAATGGAGGATCATACTTTCACTTTTAAGTAGAAAAATGGTAAAAAAAATAATAATGCTAGTATGCCAATTTTTCCCTTGGAGAAAATAGAGAATGAATTGATTGTTTTACTTCTCCAAATTTACTGGGCAATGGATGTCTTGACCTTAAAATTTTGTCTTAACCTAAAACTGGTTTAATTCTATTGTCATTGTGATTGATTTTAGATGTATTCATAAAAATGGAACTTAAGAAATTCTCTGGCTTCATCACTCATCACTCATGGACTTGTATACTTGTCATGTGTATCAGATGCTTCTAGATGTGTGTTATCAGAGATGTGCATTTGGCTTAATGACACCTCAGTCAGTGTCAATGGTGCATCTCTTCGATCTGGGTGTGGAGAGACAGCCAATTTGTTCCCATTGTTACTGACTTTATTCTGCAGCCCCTGTCAAGTTCACTCAGGATTTTGGTGATAAGGAAGTACAAACATGGGCATTACAAGAAAACCCTAAAGCTTCCATTTTGTAGGCAAAAGCAACAAACTGTGAATCAAATGAGTAGTCAATAAAGTTACCATTTATGTAGCATTGCTTTCTAAGGATATGAAAGTATTTCTCATTAATAGTGCACAGAGTTTTAAAGATGTTCATAATTCTGAGGTAACAAATACTGTTGTTTGCATCTATGAAGTTCTACTGGGGGCTTTAGCCCTTAGCCTGGTGCCATCCAGGGAGGGGCATCATTTGGCAGCTGCATGGTTTATTGCTGGTTCCTCTCCTTTGTGCTTGGAGATATTGATTGCCCTTACCACCTGGTCCCTGTTAGGGAGCTGTAACTGTGTACATATTGTTGATTGATTTCCAGCTGTAGTAGTGGTTTGTGTGGCTGCCTCTGTTTGAGACCTGCCTCAGATTCACAATCTCCTGCTTCTAAACCCTTAATGGTGATTATATCTGCTTAAGTGCATCGTCTGTCAGGGGCCATCATCCCCTAGCGGCCCACAGCTTTGCAACTTCCTAGACATTTGTAAGTCCTTAAAATATCTTTTCTGCTTTTTGTAGTTGCAGTTGTCTGAGCTTCAGCTGGCTATCGTAGCCCCATCCTCAACCGCTTCCTCTCATATGGCCATGTGGAGGAGCAATCATTTTAATGATAGGGTTCTGGCCACAGTCAAGAAGCTCATTGCTGGAGAGTCTGTGTTGCCACTTTGTTCGCCATAGTGACCATCTCAAAGGCTAGATGTGACTTTTATGATAGGTTTAAGTGTCACTGTCATCCAGAAGCTTAGACACATGCACCTGGAGCTTGATACTGATTCTAAACTTTGGGAGCTTCTTCTTGGCCTCCTCAGTTCAGGAAAGCAAAGTGCCTGTCATCAAACAATGCATGATGTCTTCCAGCCCCACAGCACAGAGGGAAGTTCCTGACTGGGGAAGGGCTACCTCGCAGAGGTTGGGCTGAAGTCAGGTCAGTAGAAATGTGCTCATTCCATGGTGAGTAAATTTCTTCCTACATGGAAACTTTAAGAAGAACAGCAATTTAGCAGAATTATTTGAGAAATAAAGTAACATGAGCTACCTTCATCACCCTGAAAGATTCTTTTTTTGCATGTGTGGAATAATATTCTAGCATAATCTATGCCTACTTTTATCAACTATGAGCAAGTTTATGTAGAATAGATTACTTCAACTGTTGTCGAAAACATGTATTCTGATTCTTTATTTAGGCTAGTTCAGCTATAGAAGCTTTGAAAAAGGGTAGTGGGATGTGAACCTCAGCCCCTCTGGAGGGATTGAGGCCTAAGCCCAAATGGCACCTACTGTGTGACTGGGAACCAGACAAGCAGTACTTGGTTGTCTGTGTAAAAGAGCCCTAAGGAAATAGAGCCCAGTCAGCAGGCCAGAGCCAGGGGCAGGATCCAACATTGGTAGAAGTGCTGGTAAGAGAGAAAGTGAAGAACAGGAATTAAAAGTCATTCTTAAATACTACCTGGCTTGGTTCAGACTTGCAGTAACATTGATTCTGCAAATATAAATAAAGTAGCCCCATTTCTAAGAATGGGTGTAGAAGTGAGAAATCAAGCTCAACAAGAACTCTGCCCAAATATTTTAGTCGTATTATCTTGCACTGTAGTTTCATGTGTAAATTGTCTTCAAGTGGTTTAGAAAGTAGACTATTAATAATATGCAAACATATTTCTTCATAGTGCTGAAGACATCATCAAAATATAATTACTTTTTGGTGGTTTTATTTGGTTTAATATACATATATGTTTAATATAAACAAAGATTTTCAATTCTAACCTCATCTTCTTGCTTCCAGCTTTATTTACAGGAAAAATAACATTTAAAACTGGAGCTAATTACATGTGTTTTCTTTTTATAAAAGCCAAATATGTCTTCCTCCACTTACCTAATTTTCACAGATAAATCAATTTCCTGCCTATGTAATTGTCCCATTTTATCTCTTAAAATAAAGATAAACAAATGTTTGGTGAGTGAGCTAATGAATGAATGGACCAATATCTAACACAGCACCTAAAACATAGGAGCTGCTCACTAAATGAGCTTAGTAAATGAATGGATGGGAAATCATAGGTAGTAATGACACTGGCAATGGGAGTGGATTTTTCTGAAAAATTTAATTTGTCGAATAAACCAGGAGACTCTTATGGGTCCTTTGGTTACATGAGGTCAAATACACAGAGAAATTAAGAAGAGTGCCTGGCACTTTTTAGAAATCAACTGGATTTTCTCCAAGGAATTCAAGACATACAAGCTACAACTTGCCAACTGCCTATTAGTCCTTAAAACACCTTCAAGTGAAGCTATAATCACTCAAAAGTAGGTTTGAAGGGTTAATGACTGCTGTGTTGTGAAAATACTGTAGTTTTGTTAGCACAGTGGAACATTTTGATAGGTACATGTAGCAACATTGCAAAGTAGCTAAGCTGTTGCTGTGACTCCTGATTTCTGACCAAGTTTCATAATCTTTTCTTCCTAGAATTTTCTCAGTGTTTTCTTAGCAACTAAATTGTATTTAAATGTTGCATTTTCTCAACTAAAAGCATTTTCCTTAAACCTGAATGAATAGATGATAAATTTCTGCTATAGCAGTGGTTTTCATATTTAAGAATTAAACCTCAATATTTGCTTTGCTTAGGGACCGCATAGTTAGGAAATAGTTATTTTAAGCTAAGAAGGTTGAATCATAAACACTGATGGATATATCATATCACAATATAGCTTTAAATAATAATGCAATATGCCAAGAATTCAGCAAATTTTGTTGAGAACCCATATGCCAAGCACTTTCTAGGGGAAAAAAATCCTTGTCTCAGTGGAGCTTATATTCTAGCAAGAGAAGACAGAAAAATAAACTAATAAATAAGTTATCTAAAATGTTAAAAAGTGACAAGTACTATAGAGAAAGAAAAAGAGTAGGAGGCTGATATGGGAGGAGTGACAGTATGATCTTAGGTAGGATGGTCAAAGGTGGATGAATTGTGGAGGAGAGACATTTGAGTGAAGACCCAAAGAAGGCGAATGAGATGCTGTCACATACAATACATTGATCATCAATCTTGCAAACTTCCTTTTGAACAGCCCTCCTATGTCTATATATCTCTGTATGGAGGATGGCATTCTCCTGCCTAAAACTTCAATGGCTTCCTATTGCTTTAACATAATGTGCAATCTCCTTAATTTGTTCTATGATAACCTCTGTGATCTCACCATTGTCTCAACCTCCAGCCCCCTGCCTCTTTCTCCTGCTTATTCTGCCTCACCCATGCTGGTTTTATTTCAGTTCCTTCTTGAGTACCAATGGATTTTCCACTTTTTGGCCTTCTACAAGCATTTCTTTCTGCCTGCAATCATTCCCTGGACTTTTGCCTGACCGACTATCTAACTATCTAACCATCCCCACCTTCTAAACCACAGGTGGCAAACACAAGGACCTCGGGCCAAATCTGACCCTCCACCTTGTCTCATCCAGCCCAGCACCTTGTTTCTACCTGGCAGCAGTGCTGAGCTCTCACGTAACTGTTAAGGAGTAGTTACATTTATATAGTTCTAAAATTATATTTGGCTGTTTGAAGGCAACCACGAGGCTGATGTGGCCCCCAGTGAAAATGAGTTTGACACCCCCGTTCTAAACTATCCCCTGTTCTTAGATTCTCAGTGCCTTCCCAGTCCTTATTGCAGTCATAAGTAAATAATTGTTTCTGGAATTATTTGTTTAATTTCTGTTTTTCTGATAGACTTAAGCAAATTGATGATAGGGATGCCCCATTCTTTACTGTATCACTAGAACCTGACACATGGAGAATGTTCAGTATGTGTTCAATGAATAAAGTGTGCTTGAAATGGAGTGGGATTTGTATTGTTGGGCTAGGGAGAGAGAATGTACCAGATTAGGGTAGGAAATGATAATGAAAAGTATTTCCTTGAATGAACTTAATACACTATTAAGTTAAATGGCCTAAACAGAAGGACGATTAAGGTCTTCAGGCAACTCTTTTAGAGTACATTCTTCTTATGGGTCCATATACAGCTGGCAGTGAGTCTCATTAGACAATGACAATAGACCAGAAAGTGTAGCAATTCTTCTTCTCCAACCATTGCAGTTCCCCACCCTCCCTCTTGGCCCTCTTGAAGTTGGGTGTGGCTAGGTGACCTTCTTTGGCTCATGAACTGAATGGGTATAAGATATGTTACTCTGGCAAGAAGCTTTAAGAGTCACCACACAATTGCCACCTTTCTCTTTCTGTTTGCCTGGCAGCGCTTCCAGCAGCAGCTTGTCTGTTGATCATTCCCTGGGTGGGCACAACGTGGAGCCCCCAGCTGACCCATAAGGACATGGGGCATGGATGACTAATTCACCTTTACTTAAGTCACTGAAATTTTGGGTGATTTCTTTTTCGCAGAATAATCTAGCCTAGCCCAACTGACACATGACTAGGTTTTGAGGCTCACTTGTGCAGAGAAATTTCCAAGTACCAGTACTGGGATGGAAAACTGAATTCATTATCCTTCCTCCAAAACTTGTGCCTCCACAAGACCACCGATGGGAAGGAAGCCAGTTGTCCAAAGCAGAGCAGCTGACTCTATTCTGGGTTCCTTCCCTTCCCGTGTTCCCCACAGGCGATCCACCCTCAGTAATGCCTCCTGAATACTCTCCCTTCCTCACACGTTCCACCGTCTCTGTCTTATCGCAGGCCCTTATCATTTCTCTCCTGGACAGCCTCTCAGCTCATATCCCTGCTTCCACTTTTACTCCTCTCTAATTTATCTTCCATATTATTACCCAAGTGATTTTTCTAAAAGAGAGCGCTGATCACACTCTTCTTCTGTTGAAAGTGCTGCAGGGCATTTTTGTTAATTTCGGGAATGAGCCCAGATCCTCAGCAGAATGCATTAAAGCAGGGCATTTGAGACCCTCAGCCCGTGGCCCTGTCCCTTCTCAGGTTGATCTGGATCCCTGTTGTCCGCATTCCCACAATGTCTTACACGGACCCCTACAGTCATGCTTTTTACAACACTTTGCCCTCTGATAGCAACCCCTTGTCAGCTCCGTGGCAGCAGCGCATGGGGCTACAAGAATTGTCGTGCCTCTGCAGGGTAGCCCCCTAAGCCCTGAAGTCATTTTCACTCACAGACAAGCTAGTAAGTTGAGGAGATCACACACCATGATTGTAGAAACAGCCAGGTATGTATTTTTGCTCTCTGATTTATTTTCTTTTCTTAATAAGAGAAAAGATTTGCATCTTTTATTAGTAGTGATCACATTCAGTCTTGAATCACAAATCCATTTTCCTAGCCTCTTTGTTATTGAATGTTGCCTTCTTTTCAGGATTTATTGCTATAGGAGCCTGAACAAAATAAAAAATTAAGACTATTTTATTTAGTGTATCTCCATTACATTTAAGTCCTATTGGGTTTATAAGTGTTTTAAAAAAGTTTCTGTATCTGTGTGCTTTGGGGGAGAGAAGGAATTAACAAGAGTCAATGAACCCCGTCACGGAGTTGGAAACCGAAGGTCCTCAACATGCTCAGAAGGACCAAACCTTTATGTGGTCCTGTTTCAAGTAAAATGAATTATTGATTTAAATTTACTCAAATATCACCAAAGCTTGGAAACTAAATTAAAAATGCAAATTTTTATATTATAGGAAAAAAATAAGTTAACAATCTAGTTTGAAATACTGGGACCATGTGAAGGGACAGATTGTGTGAGAATAAAGGAGTTTTGGGCCCAAGAGAAAGGGATGTTTAGTATATCCTCCTGCCTCTGGCAGCAATCTAGTCATTTTAACTAGGGAAAATCTCTTCTTTGTGGAGGTACTTGAGAAATAAATTCCATACGCTTTCTTGATTGTTTATTCCACTGGGATCCCTTGGTGATTCCGAACTTCTGTCCCAACATGTTAACTGATTTCCAATTTCTGTATTATTTTAGATCTCAGCCTGCCTTTTGAATCTTTGATGTTATTTATTTGGCTCACTTATTCTTATTTCATAGTTATATTTGTCAAGGGTAAATTTTAGTTGGCATTTATTTAGGTGGATATATATTTTTAAAACACATTTTTTTTGCTCTGCAGGGAAAGTGATGCAACACAGGCATATATAACAATATATATTTGCAGAGTTTAAAAAATATAAATCACATTAAAAATTTTGCCCTAGCCAGTGTGACTCAGTTGGTTGGAGTATCATCCCCATAAATTGAAAGGTTGAGGTTTCTATTCCCAGGCAGGGCAAGTGCCTATGTTGCAGGTTCAGTGCCAGTCTGGATGTGTACAAGAGGCAACGATCAATATTTCTCTCCCTCTCTCTCTTCCTCTTTTCCCCTCTCTCTAAAATCAATAAGCATGTCCTTGGGTAAGGATTAAAAAAAATTTTAGTGGCAAA
This sequence comes from Glossophaga mutica, assembly GCA_039655065.1. Classification (NCBI taxonomy): domain Eukaryota; kingdom Metazoa; phylum Chordata; class Mammalia; order Chiroptera; family Phyllostomidae; genus Glossophaga; species Glossophaga mutica. The sequence continues at coordinate 150,200,573 of CM077306.1, forward strand.
AATTAAAGATAAAAATTTTCATTTTGTAATTAATAAGATTTTAATATTTTTCAAAAGTAAAAGATTCTTCTTTATGGTTTAAAATTTAATTTGTAAACTATAACATGAAATGAATATTTAGTTTTAAATATATGAGAAATGTTGAGAATAACCATAGTAGCAGTTTTTTTTTATAAGACAACAACCCAAGAAGAAAAGGCCATTTTCTTATTTATAGCAAGTGCTATAAATACTTTATTTTATCCAACAAATTTTCCCAATGCATTTTTGCTTAGGTTATGTCCCAGGATGCCTGCAGTTTTCCTTGCCCTAGTTTCTCCTTGGGGTTAGGGCAAAGACATTAAAAACCATTGTCTTCTGAAGGTACTATTCTAATGAATCCACATGACCTAAAAGGAGAGAGAATGCTCTGAGGAAACTCATTTAACCTTATATAGTCACTAAATATACATATCTATCATAGTAGGGAACTCTCGTCATAAAAGGCTTAGAGACCCTGGCTCTGGATGAAGGAGATAATGAGCCACTAAGTTTTAGTAAAAATATTTTAAAAAGCATATTATTGAATCAAAATGTTCCCTTTGTGGAATAAGGACTCTGGAACCTCTTAGTAGGATCACCGAGATCAGGAGTATAATGGACAGTGTTGGAGCCACTGGGAGGCTGGCAAAATGCGGTAAAGTGATAGCCTAAAACACTGAATATATTTTTTCTTTTACTGTTCTGTCTGGGACTGGGACTCCATTATTTATTCAATTTTCTTATTGCGTTGTGAGTTTAATTCTTTTTTTTATGTATAACTGAAGATTTTTTTAATTTTATTTTAATTGTTGTTCTTGTACAGTTTTCTGTCTTTTACTCCCATCCCAGCTCATTTCCTTAGCCCTCCTCACCTCCCTCCCATTCCACACCCCCCAGTTTTTGTCCATGTGTCTTTTATACTTGTTGCTCTAAACCCTTCCCCTTTTCCCCTGAAATTCCCTCCCCTCTCCCCTCTGGTGACTATCAGCCTGTTCTCAATTAATTCTTCATCCAATATACAGTTACTGAACACCTGCTTTTTATCAAACACTTTTCTGGGCATTAGGTGATGATAAAAAGAACAGAGTCAGAGTTTGTGCAAAGGCTTCCAAATTCTAGTGCTCACTACACTCACCTAGTGGTTTTGCTTCCAAAAGATTCTTCGCTTCTAGTCCCAAAGATTGAGATTCAGGAAGGATGGAGTGACTGAGGTGAGTATGCAGATCCTCCAGGTGTGGGCTGGTCTGTCTCTGCGTGTGGGGTTATATGAGCTCTCAAATCAGACTGGTATTCTTCCACTTATTAGGAGGAATTAAATGCATCTTGACAAGGTGAAAGGAATAATTTAGGAAGAAAAGTATAAAGAAAGAGGAAAAATGTACAGGAAGCAGGGGTGAGGAACAGAGGGAAACAAAAATGAATGCCAAACAACAGAGTGGGACACCAGAGAGACAAAAGAAAGCACAGTGTTGGGATGACTCATAAACACGAGTTCAGTCCCCACAGGGAGGATCGTTACATCTGGAGAAGGGGAACTCTAAGCTCCACAGAGTGGGAAGCAGTTAGAGTTCCTAACTGTGAGGCGAGTGAGCTTGTCACTGGTGCTAGAAGCAGGTACAGTCCCTGTAGATGTGTTTCTGTGACAGTTGCCCTTGTGTTCCCTGGGCGGGCGGGGGGAGTTGCAGCTTCCTACACTACGTGCTTGAGGAGCCTTGGAAAGCCCTCAAAGGCTCAAAGATCCAGTCACCACTGCTGCCACCACCACTACCACCACCTCTGTGCCCCTCACACAGGGCACAGTGTCCCGGGACCCCTGTCAGTGAACTGCACTCTGAGCTCAGCCTTGGGCCTTACGGGGCTAGATGAAATATTGCCATGTGAAGGAAGCCATCGTCCCTTGGGCAAGAAGGCAAGAGCAGAACAGAAGGTTGTATAGACCTATAACTGCCCCAGGCCCATCCACAAAGCCCAGAGGGAGAAAGTAACTTCCCTATATGCAACACCCCACCCACCACCACTAAATAATAATAGCACAGAATAGTAGCACTCCAGGTTACATAGTTTGAGGATAAGGTAGAGAAATTGTCCCCTCCCGACAGGTGATACACACACACACACACACACACACACACACACACAAGTGGATGACAGTGAAGGAGTCCTGCCTCTGCTCTTCAAGAAATATGAGAAGCCAACCTAGTAAAACAACATGAAGAGGGAGTCTGAATACTTGCTCTGGCCAAGTGGTTCTTAGTCACCTGCCACTATGTACCTTGGCTCTACCTCAGGGATAGACTCTCCTGGATGTGGTGAGCAGGGTTGTGTTCACCAAAACCATGTGGTGGGAACCATAATGTGTATGCAGGGAGAAGTGATTCAGCCCACTTTCCTCAGAAGTGTGCTTCCTAAGACTATTAATAGGATTTTGATAATTTATGAACTCCTCCTATAGTCCATCAGGAACATAAGGTTTACTTACCCTATTTTATTATTTGAAGCAATTTGATGTGTTCTTTGAAGCAAAGGACACAATTCTCTCCTTAGAAATAGTAGCAAACATTAGCTTGGAGAAGAATGTGTAAGAAAGAATTTTTTAATGGTAAGAGACTTACAAGAATGGAATGACAATTTCTTAGTGAAGCCACAGAGAAGAATATCAGGAATTAGGTAGAACTGAAAGCACGATATTGAAAACTTTTTTTCTTAATGAAGCATTTGGTAGACACATTTTAACAAGTAAAAGTGAGAACTCAAAATGGGTCATCTGACTAAAAGTCTCAAACTCTATGTTTTGACACTTTACAAAAACTAGGTTATATATGCATAGACATTACACCTCTCTTCTCTAGCCTGGGGTCACATTTATTTTTACTATTCAAGCCATAATCACTGGTGACTCCTACTTGCCCTGCAATCTTTTCCCTAAGATTTCTCTTCTCAGATATTCCTGGGAATTGCTGGGGAGTGCTTCCACATCTCTCTAACCCATCCTGGTGGCCACTTTGAACTTCATAGCCCTTCAAGTCACCTGCGGCCACTTCTGATGAGACTTGTACCTGTGTGTGCTAGACTAGTTTGCTCCAAGTATAGATGCATGTTTTCTCTTAACCCTTTGACATCCCTTTGAGGTGAAGGACAATGTTACTTAGTAAGGCTTCCCTGAGTATTTGGGAAATAATAATGTCTGATGCCTAAGTGATCTATCCTGGACATTTGAACCCAGTGTCAGGGTTGTAGCCCAGCCTTCTCTACAGGTATCTGTGTGTCGGGAGGCTCTTTGACTACTCCAGTCCAGGCCAAATGTCCATGTTCCTTCACTTCAGGACCCCACTTCTTTAGCCCCATATTGCAGAGAAGATTCCCTCCATCGCCAAGGCCGAGGCCCACCCATTCTTGCCCCCACTAGACTCACAGTGGAGACTCCTGTTCCTTTAGCAGCAGATACAGAGGATGGGCTGACAGCCAAGACTCAGATAATATAATCACAGTTGTTGAAAATGTATTTCCCAACTTTTGGGTAATTCAATCTTGATATGTGGAAGGCACTAACATTCAGTGTAAATCCATACTTTGGGAACAGTTTCAGTTACAACTCAGCAAAGGCAGTCTGCCTGAAAAATGCAGTCATTTGAATTTCCCAACTGAACAAGAACTTGTTCTGCAGCAACTACACTCAGACTTATGCTGACTTCACAGTTCTCTCTAGGAATAACAGTAAGCACTTTTATGTGACTTAAAGTTCCACCCTAGTACATTTTCCAAAACAAAGGGAATTTGCCATGAAACTTAGTTGATATTTCCAACCCTAGAAACCGAAACTTTCAGCAACTTTCAATGGCAGTTCCTTTTCTACAAATAAATAAATAAATAAATAAGCAATTCTTCTGATTCTTCCCACACACTAAGTTGTAGTTGATGTTCACCATTAATTTGAGTGTGGGGAAACAGGATACAGATGAGATATTTACATGCCTTTCTTTCAAATAGAAAAAACTTAGGGAAATGGATTGACATTTCTAAGTGTATATCCATTTTTCTTTTTTGTGATGACAAATTCTAGTGCAGGCTTTCCTTTCAGAACAGTATTGACATGCATTCATGCAAACAAAATTACTTCCTTATCCCAACCATTTGTTAAAATATAGATCTTAAGCAGCAGAGGTGATTTAAGCAATTACCTAGACCTAAAGTAAGTGAAAAATGAATAGTGATTCGGTAGCATATTAAACATACAAGTTTTAAAATTACACATATAGTACCTACTAGATATGGAAAAGCAGAAATAAGAAAAATACTTACAAATAATCCTACTACCCAGAGATGATCACCAGTTATTTTGATATCTTTCTTTCTGGTATGTTTTTCTAGTAATTAAAAAATGGTTGTGATCATACGATATCCTAATTTTCCTACGTTTAAAATGAAAGTAGTTTCCTATGAACCATTAAAAATAATTTATAAATATTATTTTGTTGGTCACAAAATAGTATTGCTGACCTTTTTAATTTCTGAGGTAATTTTAAGCCATGTTTATATAGGTCAATATAGAACAAATAATTTTGTCAGCACTGAAGGTTCAGTTACAATCTGATTACCATGTTACTCTGATTTACTATATCACTGTAGCAGACTAAACCATTTAAAAACAAGGAGCAAATTATATAGTTTGCCTTCAATTTGAGGTGGAATCTGAGGTGGAACCCTTGTTTCATGTCTTTTACAGGCCAATAAAAGTTCTTATTAGCCTGGAAGAGCATTGAATGATGGGATTGCTAAGTGGTGCAACCGTAACTATGGTTGATCGATCCATTGATTTCCTCTAACAAACAACTTATTTTTGAGGCTTGTTTTGTGGCCTAATATGTGATCTATCCTGGGGAATGTTTCGTATGCATTTGAAAAGAAAATGTGTATTCTGCAATCTTTGGATAAAATCTTTTATTGATGTCTATTAATTCAATCTGGTATAATGTGACAGTTCAGGTCATTATTTTCTTATTAATTGTCTGTCTAGATGATCTACCCATGGATGTGAGTGGGATATTAACATTCCTTACTATTATTATGTTACTATAGATGTCTCCCTTTATGCCCTTTAATAATTGCTTCATGTATTTAGGTGCTCTTATGGTGGGTGCATAGATATTTATAATTGTTACATCTTCTTCTTGAATTTATCCCTTTATAATTTAATAATGTCCTTTTTTTGTCTTTTTTTACATTTTTTTGTTTTGAAGTGTATTTTGTCTGATATGAGTATTACACTCCTGGCTTTCTTTTCTTGCCTATTTGCATGGAATATCTTTTCCCATCCCTTCACTTTCAGTCTATGTGTGTCTTTCAGTTTGAAGTGAGAATCTTGTAAGCAGCCTATACATGGGTCTTTTTTAATCTATTCAGCCATCCTATGCCTTTTTAATGGAGCATTTAATCCATTTACATGTAAACTAATTACTGGTAAGTATGTACTTATTGCCATTTTGTTAATTGTTTTTTGTTGTTTCCGTAGTTCTCTGTTCCTTTCTTCTCTTGATCTCTTCCTTTGTGTTTTGCTCTTTTAATTTAGTGTTTGTTTGGGTTCTTTTCTCTTTGTTTTTGTGGAACTTTGGTAGGTTTTTGGTTTATGGTAACCTTGAGGTTTATGTATATCATTCTATATCTATAGCAGTCTATTTTAAGCTGATAGATGTTTAGCTTGAAAGATATTCTATAAGGACTACATTTTCACCCCCCCCCCTTTACACTATATGTTAGACCTTTTAGGCTGTGTTTCTCCTAACTACTTATTGTAGTGTGAGTTTGATACTTTTTACTTTTTTATTTTGACTTTGGTAGTAGTTTTTGAAATGTCTAATTCACTATTTGTTAAATATCTGGGTTTACCTGTGAGGTTTTTCCCTTCCTTATATTTTCTTATTTCTGATTATGGTTTTTCAGCCAAAGCATCTGGATAGAGCCCCACCCACTCTACAGCAGTAGAAGGAGACATAAATAATGGGGCCCCTCTGGCCCTGGAGAATTGCCACGTTCCCCAAGAGCTCCCACAGTTCTCCAATCTTGCCTATGTAGTCCCTCTCTCTATTTGTTGTACCAAAACTGGTCTTGTGAAGAAGCATCCTCTTTGTAGGCTTTATGGGCTGCATAGCTTTGGGAATCTTCTTGGAGCCTGGCAGGCCCCTATGGCTCTGAAGGCCTAGATGGGTGTGGTGACACCCTATCGTTCCTGCTTGCACACTTTGTTTGTAGGCAAAAAGCTCCAAGCATTGTAGTTGGAAGAGTCCTAAGGTGATCTTGCAGGTAGGCTAACACACTTAAACAGAGCTCCTGCCCATTCTGTGGAAGTGGAAAAGTGGGTAAACAATGGTGCTCACTGCCTGCCGAGGCCAGAGAGTTCTGCAGCTCCCAGAGGGCCTTTTCTGTTTGGCCTCTTTCTCTTGTTTATTGTTCAGATGGTATTTATTCATCCTTCAGTTCCAAAATACCTTCCTTGGCGTCCTATTGTGTGCCAGACTCTGCCCTACCTGTCATCTATATAGTAAACAAGTGGAATCTGATCCTGTTCTTAGGGCCTTAGCAGTCTAGCTGGAGCTTCTTAACTAAAATTTATTTGGAAGTTTCTCTACAATGTTAAAACATTGGAGGGAATCTTATCAATCACTAAGTGTGTAGGGTAGCAGTACAGATTATAAAGTAATATTCCATTCTTCGAAATAAAACAAATCAGGAAATGTTTATTTGATTATCTGGTATATGTCATTTCTCAAATCTTGCAAAATATCTCATTTAAGAGCAGATGATGACCCTCAGGATTCAATAAGTAATTTTATAAAAAAGTATACCACACAAGATATATTTTACATAGAGCTTTTAATCAGAAGAGTGTGTACTAGGCAATGTATTCCATATCCAAAATAATCAAATAGATAGAGCTCTTACAACTGAAAAGCCATCTATTTCAAAATAAACAATTCATCTGTTTTAAAAGGCATTCTAAACAGATTTTGTAATACCACAAAATAATATACATTTATTATTCTAATCTGGAAAACATAGTCATTTAAGGTAACTTGTTCTTGAATAAGCAGTAAGGTTGGTGGCTTCAAAATAGAGAACAAAAAACAGAGAGAGACCCAACGTACAGTTCTGGATATATATTTATATATCTGACACCTGCTACTGAGAAATTCTGATCTCATTCCATACATGCTATACTAAAAGGAACTGTTTTATCACATGTGCATTTGAATTGTTAGTGTATTAGATAATATTCTTTTGCCCACTTGCTTTCTACACCCCAAGATTCCTGAGAGTGCGCGAAGTGTTGCTAATTATGGTGTATGACCACATTGCAATTCTGTTAGCACACAACAAAGGGCACATTTGCTTTATTCGGTTATTTGCATTGCCACAGGCAAATTTACCCATCACCACAACATGGGAATTTAACATTTTCCATTGCACTCATCACTCTGTAATACATAGAAATGAAACCATTAATGTTTTCTAAAGTGTTAGTAAATATCTCCTTTGACATGTTCTTGTTTTATTGCTTTGCTTTTTAAAATTAATGATGATAAAAGATAGATGATTAACATCACAATTAAACTGGCTCTTTAGCTAAGTTTGCAAAGGTGTTAATTGCCCATTTATGAGCATAAACCGAACTCAAATGTGTGTGACTACAGTGGTATTCATATGTGTTGGTAGTTTATGTTCATGCTTGAATTTGAGGGAAAATGGCCAAATTTCACACTACACAAAAAACACACAAACTGAAGAGTAGGTTTTGAACATGTTTCTTTTGATGACTTGTTTAAAGTGAAAGGATACCTTTCACACCAGTTGCTCACTTGGTGTTGCCAGTGAATCATTGAAAAAAAAAGAGCCAACAAAAAGCACTGCATTTAAGTAATGAAAAACAGTGCTAGCCTTCTCTTTTTTGTGCTTTCTAGTATTCAATGGGGTACTTACTGAATTTACTAATTACAAGATGTTCATTCTTTTTAGTCTTGTTCTCTGGAATGAAAGATTACCAAAAGTCAAGATGAATATGAAACACATAAACCTGAAAATAGAAGTCTGTATTAGATTCTGCTTTCTCAATGGTGAGGGGTTAAACAGAATTCTAGCTCTGGAAACGCAAGAGACAAATATCATGAGAGCTTGCTAAGGGAAAGTACTAACTTAAAGTTGTGTGTATGCATTCAGCTAAGAAAATCCCCATAACAATGGGAAAATGTCAAGAATTTCATAGGGAAGGTAAAAGGTTTTCATTTCTATTGTGATTGCCCTGTTGCTGGGTTAACATTGGACAGGATGGAATTTATGACATGCAGTCACTTCAGGACTTGCATTGACAATTTTAAGATCATAGCTGTTAACTACTTCCTTATATCTGAGCTGCTGAAAAATTATTTTGTGATACAAAATAACATCTAAGGCAGAAGTTGAATTCTGTAAGTGATCAGACCCCTGAACTCTTAAATGTATCTGGAATGATGTGCATCCAGTCTCACCTGAAATCAATTTTAAATTGAAATGACTGGACTAGAAGTGTTGAGGGTCTTTCATGTAAGTCAGGAGTCACCTGGTTTACAGTAGAAAGACGCATACCTTTATAAACACCTGAAATAGCTTAATTATGAAAACAAAAAGGCATTTTTATTAAAAATTTTGCCTTTTTCTCAAAATAATACCTACTACATCTTGATGACTTTAAAGAAATAATCTACCTACTTATAATACTTAATGGGAAGCTATTTTTTTTACCAACCTAGTGATCAAGAAATATCTGATGAGCCAAATAAAGTAACAGTCAATTCTACCTTCTGAAATATTTATGGTTCTCCTGAAAAATTTACCAGACTTAGAGGAACGCCAGGAAGCTACAAAACTAGGAGAAGACAGCCTTACTTCTGAGAACCACAGGGACTCTCAGGATGGAATGAAGATCGACAGCCATTTAAGGATATCCCACATCAACTTTTATAGCTTCTATGTCTGGAAGGGAAATACCATTAAGATAAAAAAATGAAACAAATCACAAAATCCCGAGGGACATTTTTTTCTTTCTTAGCACAAACACATTGTTTTATTAGGCAAATGTGTGTAATCAATCTACCTGGGTTTCTCGACAGCATTTTCCAGTCTCTAGTGGCAGCATAATGGTTGTGAGAGCAATGTGGGCCAGGTGACAGACAGCACAGCTGTACCAGTCCTTAGGTGTGTAAAGGAGACAGGAGACCCCAAGTGTGTGTAAATGGCCAACTATTTGACAATGGTTCCGATGAAAATGCAAGAGACGTTTTTGTCAAGTTGTAGGTGATAAATGTTCTGATGTGAATATATTGAGAAGCAGAATTCACATGCAGACGACTGCTGAAAGGTGAATTAATGGGGCAGAATGAATGAGATTAAACTTTAAAGAGAGAGTATGACTCTTGCCTTTCAGTCCCAATGTCTTTCAAGGTTTGACAACTTTTTAAATTTTGAAAAAAGAGAACAAAATGTGAAGAAAAAGACCACAGGTTCTCTTAATGCAGCCGGGCAGGCTGGAATCCTACGAGGGGCTGTGGCCAATGGGAACTAAGCCAAGAAAGGGCATAGGACCCTGGCTGGGGGCACCGGCTTATATTTCTGTGATTTGGAGGGTGGGAATTCTCACGAACACTCTAAGGAGTGTCATGGTCTCAGTGGGTGTAAGCAGCAGTTTAAGATCATGATACCCTAAAAGTGAGGTGGGCTCCAGCCCAAAGGAAAGATTTTATTGTCCTTAACGGTTTTGTCTAGTAGTTGGGGTAAGGCAACGGGAGTTGCTCAGTGGAAGGTACAGTCTGCCTAGCAGCACCCAGGTGGTCTGACTGAGGTACTGAGGTGAGCAGGATGTCCAGCCAGAGGAGCAGTGCAATCCCCAGCAGTGGAGGCTGGCAAAAACTATCGAGAAAGTCAGTCCTGTAGATAAGGGAGTGTCACTTCCAGCAATGAAAATGAATTAGATTCTGAAAGCAAAGGTAAAATCTCCATAGTCAGGATTGCATGTCAAGAGGAGGACAGAAGGAATCAATGGGTATAAGGATGCTTGGGGCCACATTGGGGTGTCAGATGCCAGGCTAGGCAAATCAACATGAAAAACAGCCAACTAATTTGAAAGAGAAGGGCTTTGAGATTCCTAATTTAGTTTTGGTCTGGACTGTCCTGGACACTGAAACTGTTTTCAAAGTGTTAGTATAACTGAAAATAAAGTAGCTAAAATAAGAAGCACAACTTACAGACTAGTTGATTGATTATAACAAATATTACACAAAGTTAATTTTAAAATATAAATAGGGATAGCATAAAATTGGGATTAGGAGCAAGGACTCTGAAGTCCTAGGTTCATATCCTGGTTCTACCACTTACTAGCTGTGTGACTTCAGACAAGTTCCTTCATTTCTCTGTGCCTCTGATAGCACCTCTCTCAAATAGTTTTTGCAAGGAGTAAATGAGGTAATATTTGTAAAGCACTCAGAGCAATACCTGGCAAATAATAAATACAATATAAGCATTTGTTAAATGGAAAGGAACATTCAGATGGATAAGGGAAATATAAAGGCCTATCCCAACACATAAATGGACAAAAAGCACAAATAATCACACAATAGATGATTCAATGATCAAATATGCATGGAAAAATACTCAACATGAAGAATAATGAATGGAAAGCATCTTTTAAAAAAAGCAAGTTACTATTACATTGTAGACAGGATGGAATATGTATGTTTCTCTATTCTTTCATAAAACACTTAATCTTTATGTTAGGTACTAGTGACAGAAAAAATAAAGACCTCATCCTTCCCTCGAAAACCTCATAGTCTAGGTGAGAGACACATATGACAGTTATGAAACGGAGTGATGAACTGTGTATCCTGTCCATGCTTACTTCTGCTCTTACTCATGCACAGGGACACAGAGGCAGAAGGTATGAACGCTGCCTGGAGGAAGTGAGGCAGGCAGGAGGAAGTGATCTGGGAAAGGTAAGCAGAGGCCAGGTTACAACAGACACTCTCATAGCATTTGATAGGGAATTTTGCATAGAGTAGAAAGGGATAATAACTGCTCTTCATTTTCTACCATTAATAAGTAAAACTTGGTACATATCATATCTATCCTATAACCCCAGGGAAACACAGATATCCTTAAATGGTCATTCCTGGAGAGTTAGGAAAAACCTGGCACAAGCATCTCCTTGCGTTTTGGATCAGTTTGGCAGTAACACTGGGGATTCATAAAGGCATTCCTCTAACCATCCTAGATTTTATTCCAAGGAACTAAATGGGGTTATTTATAATAATAAAAACTGGAAATGCTTAATAAAACTGTAGCATATCAACTTGACAGAAGATTTTGCAGAATATTTTAAAAAGATAAAAATTTTGGAATCCATGTAGACATATGGAATCATACTGATGACATGCTGTAAAATGAAATAACTATGCAAAATGATATTTATGATATGATTACTGTTAAGGAAAGAATTAACGGGAAATTTTTTATAGTCGACTTGTCATGCTTAGCTTGGTAGAATTGTGGGTATTTAAAAATTATTTTATTTTGATAGTTAATTTTAGTGTAAAATAAAACCATGAAAATTTCTTTGTATGTGTTCAAAAAGATAAATACTGAGTTAAACAGACTGGCTTGACAACACATCAAATAAAAGGGCTCAAGGAGTTTAATTAACTGAATGTTCAAAATGAAACAACAATTTGATGTCACTCCCCAAAAAGCAAATTTCATTTTAAGGGGCAAAACCACAAGAACAGGACTGACAATAGGAAGGTGGCAGCCTCATCTCAATTGTCATTGATCAGACAATATCTGAAACTTGTTTTGTTCTGGAAGCTACATATGGAGGTTTAGCAACAAAGGAGTGGGAGGAGGAGAGGAGAAAAGGTACAGAGAATAAGTGGCATAGACGGTGGGTAGAAAATAAACAGGGGGAGGGCAAGAATAGTGTGGGAAATGTAGAAGCTAAAGAACTTATGACACATGGACATGAACTAAAGGGGGGGGATGTGGGTGGGAGGGAGTGTGCAGGGTGGAGGGGAATGATGGGGGAGAAATGGGACAATTGTAATAGCATAATCAAATATATTAAAACAAAAACAAAAACAAAAAAGAATATAGACAAATTGTACTTGAACAACAATAAAAATAAATAAATAAGTAAATAAAAATTAAAATAAAAAAGATAGGTAAAACTAAAGATTACTCATCTTATGAATGCCTTTCAGCACATGAGGCAGAGTTATGACAATTAAGTAGTTAACATTTTATTTTATTTTTTTAAAGATTTATTTATTTATTTATTTTTAGACAGAGGGGAAGGAAGGGAGAAGGAGAGAGAGAGAAACATCAATGTGGGGTTGCTTCTCGCATGACCCCCACTGAGGACCTGGCCCGCAACCCAGGCATGTGCCCTGACTGGGAATCAAACCTGCGACCCTTTGGTTCGCAGCCCGAGCTCAATCCATTGAGCTACGCCAGCCAGGGCAGTAGTTAACATTTTAAATCAGAAGCTACTCTTTGGCTTTGCTGATTTCTAAAAAATGGAGTAGTCAGGTATTAAAGTTGAAGGCATGTCTCAAAGTTAAAAGAGATACTTTGTCTTTTGTTATAAAATAAGTATCCTTTTAGTCTGTTGTTAAGGCTTATGATGAGAAAAGCCTATTTCTATAACTACATATGTAAAGCCATAAGCTTAGCAAATTATCTGATAAATTTTAATAGTAATAAAGTAACTAACTTAAATGTCAAACTTACTAGACAAATTCTGATTCATCTGCACCTTAAACAGAAATACAAAACCTAAGTGCCATTAAATAAATAATTTAATTTGGTAATGAAATATTTCATAAATGTTAATACTAGGAATCTAAATTTTAAATTGCTTTTAGCAAATCTACTCAATTGTTAACTGTAGTTACATAAACACATATACAGAAAAAACTTTTAGTAGATTTTACTTTATAGTTAAAAAATACATGTACTTTTAACATTCAATAAAATGTTTTTAAATACTAAACTATTAAATGTCTAAAGCAACTTACTATGACTTGCTAATTTGTGTTAAATATTTGTAATATTTAACACAAATATTTTGAAAATCAATGTTCAGACATTACAATTTTTTAAGGTCAATAGATAAAATTATAAAATCTTGGGCTTACTGAGCTGTGTCTCTAGCAGTACATGGAAAAAGACAAGAGATGGTGTTTATTTTATAATTAAAATATCATATTTGCCATTTTCTCTTACAAAAAAATAAAAAATAAAAATAAAATATCACCAAAAAAAGAAGACTATGGACCAGTTGGAGTACATTAAGATAAGAAAGGATGAGGGAATGACATTGAAAAATGTGCCTGTGCTTGACTTGGAAAGAGAAGGGCAGCATGGGGATAGGTAGATGTCACAGCTGTGTGCAAAAATGTTTAGTGGTGTCTCGGAAAAGACAGACTAGACCTTCTTTATGTAAGTCCAGGCATCCCTTTGAATAGTTACTTTATTGCTATTCAAAACAAAATGATCTGTCATGAAAGATGATGAATTCCTTGGAATTAAACTGGTTTAACTAGATGCTGCATACAATCTGTTGGGGATACTACAGAGGAAGTGAGAGTTTGCTCTGTCTGCTAACATCTATCCCAATGCTGAATGTCAATAACTCAAAAAATCCACAGCTTGGCATGCTTTCCTGGACCCACAGAACCTGCAAGACCTGCTTGTTACTTTTGTATCGTGCTTATGGTTAGCTGGAGTGCTATGATTAGGAGTAAGAAAGTGCTGGGTAAGATGTTAGAATGACAGCTGAAATGAAGATAGTTGATATCTAAGCATTCAAGGAGCAACTTGAAAAAGGTGCTACTATCAAATCCTTTAGTAATGAAAAATTGGATGAGAAGCTAAAAGCTAGAGTTATACTATTCCACTCATTGACATTCTGCAGTGAGGAACAGTTTTATTAAATTTCATTCCAGTAAAAATTAAATCCATTTAAATCCTCAGAAAGAATGTTGAAAGAACATTGCAGAACCTAGAAAGAGAGCTGTAGACACATAATTTCTGGCCTTGGAAATTGAAAGATATATTTAAGACGTATTTATGACATGGATTCTTTTTATTCTTGGAAAGCTGTTTCTGAACTAGGAATTTTGTATAATTGATTATTAAAAACCAAGTCTCAAAATTTTCCAATGTAATAGCATATATATTGCTTCCTGCTTCTATGATATTTATAGGACAGCATTCATTGTATGTGTTCAATATAAACAAAGTCAAAGACTCAGATTATTGTTGTAATCCTTCAAGGTTCTTCATTTTCATTGAATGATTCACAGTTTGACAAGGACAAAATTCAGCCAAAGGAATGTTCTGAATCTCTTTTGGTTTGTCTTCTCATGACCCTTGACGTGTTACACAGTGCAATCAGTGAGGAACTACTAACAATTCAGAAATTCCTTCCTATAATAACTCATTTTATTCTGTTGGATCTTAGGATTTTTCTTTTACTGTGGAACTTTAAGTGTAATTGTTGCTATCTATTTTTGAAGGTCTTAAGAAGTGTCTGTAATACTTTGTTTAGTTCTTTAATTAGAGTAATGAGGTGCTGTAGTAAACTAGTTTAATTAAAAATGCTTGATTGAAACTATTTTATCTTGTGGCAGATTGATTTTTGACTCCAAAAGAGATGACCCATGTCCTACACATTTCATTTCAAGGCAATTTGGCTTTGTTTTTCCTGTCCAATGAGATTTTGTTTGGGTTTGTTTGGCTTTTGTTGTTATTGTTGTCATCAGAATTTTGTAGATCATGAACTTTGATTCAGTTTAAACTTTAGGATCCTTATTTTCAAAAAAATATGTATACATATATAAATATAGCAATACATTATTTGTCATTTCAAGAAATAGTTGAGAATTTATTACATTTTATAAACTATTATTTTTAGAAAATGTCACAACTTATTTATATCTTAAATCTACTTTCCTTGATGAGTGGTAGGCCAAGTGACTTTTCTTTTGAAGATAGCAGACATGACATAAATAAATTAAAATGAAAAGAGTTAATTAGGTTCAAGCATGTAACATACTGGTACCAAAAACATTTGAAAGCTCTCATTACTGAATAAACAGTCAAATTTAAATGAATTAAATATGAATATAATGACATTTATTTATTAGATTGCTATGGTTCCCCACCTCTTCCAGAAAATTAGCATTCAGAACAAATACTTAATAATCATCAAAGTGCAAAGTAGGAGAAGTAAAGCTGGATAATTGTGATAAAGTATTCCTTTCTCCAAAGATGTATAAGCAGGTGTCCTTAGCGTGCACAAACACACCCAAACGCACGCTCACACGTGCCTCCCATCAATAACCGCTGCTGCTCTAACCCGTGGGCCAGTTCTGTTCCTGGCAGATGGCCCTGTGTTTCTGGCCTTGGGCCTTAACATTGTCCTTAAAAAAGGAAACAGATGACTGTCGGAAACTAGTCCAAGCAGATGTCCTTACAGAGCCTGAAACACTGCTCGAGGCATCCTTTGACAGCAAGAAACAAATCAAGAGCAGCATTAATTGGCATAAGAAACCCTGTAGGGACTGAGGAGAAGTATCACATCAAGTCTGAATGTCCTTGCATTCTGGCTACGTTCTAGGAATTTTAAGTTAGTAATATTGATCAAAAACCCTGTTTTCAGTTCTATGTATTTAACTATTCCAGCATTAGATTATGAAAGTTTATTGAGAGATAGAAAAAAAATGACCTGATTAAAAGGATATTTACATAGTCCATGGTCTAGTCAGGAAGTCTAAATAGCATGTCAATTCTTCCAAATTAATTAAGAATTATAACATATCTAAACACAATCTCCTTGTATTTTGGAGGAATTTACACCAAGATTAATGTAAAGATAAGATATATCACAGAATTAACTGATGAGGACCCATTTCTCCATTCCACCCATTTCAAACATACAGAAATCCTAGAGAAAATATAATACAAAAGCGAGTAAATACCTAAAAGGAGAGAGTGAGAAAAAAACAAAAACCCAAACTTTGCATTCAAACTGTGCTACAAATACAACTCTGCTGTACATGAAGAAATCTAATTTCAGATGTAGGACCAAACTTCTACAATGTGTGAAAGAATTTAATCTTAGAAGGCCATCTAATAAAAATCAACAATGGGACATGGATTGACCTCAGATTAAAACAGTATTATAAAACAGTTGGACAAAAATTTTAAAATAAATATATGTACAACACTAAAAGAGCTAGATGGGTAAATCAGAATAACAAGAAAATACAATATTAAATAACAAAAATAAAAATTTAAATAAACATGAAAAATAAACATTTAAAATTATGATAATAAAATATTTACTGAAATAAAAAAAACCCAAATAGAATACACTATATATGGGACCTAATTAGATAATTAATAAATTGAAAGATGGTAATGAAGAATTTGCTCAGAGATAAAAAGATAAGATATATGAAAGAACAGTTGAGATACGCAGAATAGGTATAGCAGCTCTAATACATGAGCAACAGAAATTACAAAAGAAGGGAATGGAGGAAAAATAACATTGAAGAAATAATAGCTGAACTGCAAAAAGATATATGAGTTCTCATAACAAAAGTATACTATGAAAATCAAGCAGAATAAATAAATTGAAAGCAAGATGTATCATGATGAAACTGCAGAACATCAAAGAAAAATAAAATTATTAAAGCTACCAAAGAGAGGCCCTGGCTGATGCAGCTCAGTGGATTGAGCACCGGCCTGCAAACCAAAGGGTTGCCAGTTCGATTCTCAGTCAGGGCACATGCCTGGGTTTCGGGCCAAGTCCCCAGTGTGTGGGGTGTGAGAGGCAACCACACACTGATGTTTCTCTTCCTCTCTTTCTCCCTCCCTTCCCCTCTGTCTAAAAATAAATAAATAAAAGCAACCGAGGAGAAAAGGCCAAATATATTGAAAGAATACTTTGAAACTGGCAACAAACTTTTCCTCAGCCATGGATACTAGAAAACAATATGATTAATATCTTTAAAGTGATGAAGGAGCATACCTGAAAAATTAAAATGATGCAGGTGGTGAAACTATTATGCAAAAGTCAGGTAAAAGTAAAAGAAGGAAGTCAAACTCAGAAGTGTGTCTACCACTGACAGACTGCTCTGAACTGTGAAAGTATTCCTAACACCAAGTGGAGAGTGGAGGCATGGAATCCAGGAAACAACTGTGAGCTCTGAAAATGATAAAAGGAACCATTGAAGGTAACTATCTAAACATAGTAATTTTTGCATTTAATAAGGAAAAATAAAAGTATAGATAAACAAGATTGTAGATGCAGTGGCTGAATATATAAATTACAATAAGGCCCTTGTATTTGAAAGGAAGATAGAAGTACTACAAAAGTAGACTTTGTAACATATATGTAGATAGTTAAGAGTAACCACTGAAAAGGTAGAAATACAGTCTACAGTTTCCAAATCAGCAGAAAGAAAATGGGGAAAATGTGAAAAGTATCATTTCAAAAAAGGGCCCTGGCTGGTATGGTTCAGTGGATTGAGTGCTGACCCATGAACCAAAGGGTCACAGGTTCAATTCCCGGTCAGGGCACATGCCTGGGTTTTGGGCCCGGTCCCCAGTAGGGGCATATGAGGGGCAACCACACACTGATTTTTCTCTCCCTCTCTTTCTCCTTCCTTTCCCCTCTCTCTAAAAATAAATAAATAAAATCTCAAAAAAATAAATATTGAAAAAAGGGACTAAAAGTAAGTAAATAAAAAGTGAGAAAAAGAGAACCCCAAATAAGGTATATTAATAAGTCCAAATACAGGATGGGACAAAAGTAAGTTTACAGTTGTTTGTATGGAAAACAATACAATAACTAATAAATAATAATCCAAGAATAAACTATTTTATGTACTAACAACTGTGCACCTACTTTTGCCACACACTGTTTATCAATAGTTAAGACAAATGATCAGTGGATTAAATTGATAAATTAAAAGTAAAAAATAATTATCTTATTAGAGCTTTCAGATTCTTGTTTCTTATTTTAATACTAACTTTAATAAGGTGTAATTTACATACCAAACAATTCACCATTTATAAATAAATAATTTATTTATTTTTAGTAAATTTATAGTTTTGCAATCATCACCACATTCTAACTTTTTTGCATTTTCTTATTACATTCTTAAATCCAGCAATATAGTAGTTTCAATAGACAATCTAAACAAAAGCACACAGTTAAATTGAAATTGAAGTATGGAAAAAGATATACTATTGCTACTTTAATATCAACATCAATGTTACAGATAGAATTTGAACCAAAGTGTTAATAGGTATCAAGAGTCATGGCATACTAATACAAAGAAAAATCCATCAACAAATATCAGAAACTTGTAAGTACTTAGCCACATAGCAATGAAATATGTAAAGTAAAAAGCAAGGCAATAATAAGCAAATATGACACATCTTTAATCATGGTGGGTGATTTAACACAGATTTCAAAAAAAAATTTAGATTGTATTTATTTACTTTTAGAGAGAGGAGAAGGGAGGGAGAAAGAAAAGGAGAGAAACATCGATGTGTAAGATACACACAGATTGGTTGCCTCTCACACACCCCCAACTGGGGACCTGGCCCACAACCCAGACATGTGCCCTGACTGGGAATTGAATCAGTGACCTTTTGGTGTGCAGGCTGGCGCTCAATCCACTGAGCCATACCAGCCAGGGAAGATTTCAATAATTCACACATTGAGTAGACATGAAATTAGTAAGGATATGGAAAATCTTAATGATGGAATAAAAAGCTTGAGTTAATGGATATAAGTAGAACCCTGTGCCCTCTAATCAAAGAATACATTCTTTTCAAGCCCACATTGAACATTTACAAAATTTGACCCTGTCCAAAGGAAGAAGGAATTCCAGTAATTTCCAAAAAGTCAGTGCAATATCCGTTAAATTCTCTCATCATAATGGAATACTAGAAATTAACAATTAAAAAGCCAAAACCTTGAAAATACATAGAAAAACAGAAAGAAAGTAGTTCCGATTATGGATTTGAACATAACGCAGAGTTACAATAGGATCAAACAATAGAATTATAGATGTGTATGTATGGTAGAATAATTGAGTAGAAGAGAAAAAGATTCAGTAAACATACAGAAATGATTGGCTCATAATTTGGAAAAACCCCTTATAATCTCATCTCATACTATATATCACAATCAATTCCAAATGGACTGAACAGTTGAAGCTAAAAGTCAAGACAGAAAATAACTAGACAAAAATAGAAAAAAATTGTGTATCTCTGAGAATGAGAATATTTTCTAAGTCTTGAAGCAAATAAAGGATTTATTTTCTAAGTCTTGAAGCAAATAAAGGATTTTGCAAATAAAGCAAAAGATAGACTTGGCCATATACATTTTTTCTTAAAAAAAAAAAAAAAAAACCCAAACCTCCGTACATTAAAATGTCTGTAGTAGCCCTGGCTGGGTTTCTTAGTTGGTTTGAGCATCATCCTGCAAACCAAAAGGCTTGGGGTTTGATCCCTGGTCTGGGCGTGTGTGGGAGGCAACTGATTAATGTCTCTCTCTCACATTGATGTTTCTCTCTCTCTCCTGCCCCTGTACCCTCTTCCCCTCCCACTCATCCTCTCTCTCTAAAATCAATTTAAAAATATATCCTAGGGTGAGGATTAAAATAAAATGTCTATATTAAAAAAATTTGAAACATTGATGTAAATAAAGACAATATCTATAAATATCACATACAAATTAATAAGAAAAATGCCAGGAACTTCAGTAGATAAATGTAGAACTTCAGTAGAGCATTGAAAAATAGATTAGTCATAGAAGAAATACAATATAAATTTTAATTTTCTATTTACACAATGAAATTTTATTTTCCATAATTAAATTGGTGAATACCTGAAGGGTCTGTGATTTCCTCATGAGATGGTCAGCCTTGTGAAGTGGGGGTATTCATCTGGTAATAAATGCAAAACCAAACTATAAACAAAATTTTACTCACACTGATGATTTTCATCTCTTAAAAAATAAAAATGGCCAATAGCTTGTGTCCAGAAATACAGGAATGACTGAATTAATTATGGTGCCCAATCAAATAGTATGCAATTGCTAATGTTATCATTATTAAAAGGGCTTATGATTATGCATATGACTATGCAAAGTTTTTATTATATTCCAGCTAATAACATGATAATGTGCTTTGTCATAATCCAAAATATATCAACATACCAAACTATAGATACAGTATCATTTTAACTACATAAAAATCGGAAGAAAATTACATGAGCATGTAACCTATATTTATCTTTGGTTGGAAATAATTTCTATTCTTTGAAACACTTTTATGTATTCTCCATACACAGCATGTATTTATTTACCTTTTCTTAACAAGCAATTAAACAAATATATAGGGATCTTCAAGTAACTGGAGATGGAAGAATTAAGAGAAGAAAAACCTTAGAAATCTCAGAAACTCATAGAAATCTTGCCTAGTGACCTAGTCCAGGCAAAAGCTAACCGAGCAGCAAACACAGACAGAAGTATTTTGTTTTCATTTAATGCAACTATTTACTGAGTAGTTCTTTTGATGGTGTTGAAATATTAATGAACTGAAGAATTATGCTCCCATGGATTGCTGTCTAATTGGATTTCTCCTTCAATTGTTGGTAAATCTTTTGTTAGTAACTAAAACCCTCCTCTTACTAATGTTTATCATACAGTTTGATGGTATTGTTTCTCCAGGGTCAGTGAATTGATTGATCAGCAAATCTTTACTGACACATTTTGTTTGGATACCTGGCTTCTCTTGGGTTCAGTTCTCTGGCACATGTAATGAAGGGTCTTCCAGTGCTTTACCACCTTTTCTGTGTATGGGACTAACCTGGGGATCTGGTTAAATCACAGGTTCTGGTTCAATAGGGAGGGAGTGGGGACCACAAGCCTGCATTTCTATCTATCACTTATTTATTTATTTAGACTTTTATTAATGTTCCTTATAAAAGGTTTTTTTTTTTCTAATAACATAATGGCATACACAATCATATTTATAAAGGGTTTCTCATTTCTGGGGTTGGCGACTTTAAGGGATGTTTCTGTGGACTTCTTGAGAGGAACAGGGAGTTCTGGACGGTGCTCAGAGGGACTTGTAGGGGGATGTGATGTTGGAGAACTGCAGCAACTTGGTTTCCCTGCATCAGGATATCATTCTTCTTAAACTCAAAAGAAGAGTTCCATATTCCCTTGTTTGCTGCATCTGACTCTGGAGGAAATTGTGACTGGCTTGCCAGTATGTCTGTCCCTATTCTCTGAAGCTTCAGGTGCTTTGTGGAACTAGAATCAGGCAGGTTCATGTTGCCTGTTTTATAATGTTCAGAATACTGGAATATTGTTCTTACCCATTCTTTGAATGATCTTCGTAGCCTTTTTTGGTCACTGGTTTTAAAATTTCTATTTATATTAAATCTCCTTTAGAGTGGTAAAAATCCTAATTTTGAAGATTCATCCATGGTGATTGATTCTGAGACTAACACCTATTCTCAGTAGCAGGGTTCTAGAGAACTCCAAAGCCCCCAGCAGCTTCCGAGGTCTCTGGTTACATCTGGTACTGTCAAGGTAATTCCTACAGGGGTGTGTGGTGCTTAGAGCTAGTGATGGTGCAGGGGGCCTTCTCTTTACCCTCTCCTTACCAACAGTTTATCAGCTTGAGTCTTTGGCCTGGAGGACAACTGCCAGATTTCGGAAAAGGTGGTTGAATGGTGACAACAGAAGGAGGAGGAAGGGGAATTACATGCTCAATGAATCACCTTTGCTGACCAGTTCTCGTTTGTTGACACGGCATTCTTCTCCGGCCTTCTCACTGGAACTAACTAGGCCTGTCAAGCTGATATGTGAAACAGCTTCAACCCCACCAAATTATGAAATTACATTTAATTGTCCCACTCCACCAGGCCCTTGGGGACTGTTTTACTCACTGGACTAGAGCCCACCCTGAAGGCAATAGAAAACAGTGAGACTTAATTTTTTTTTCTCTGAAGCAGCTTACACTATGTTTGAGGAGGCAAAAAGGAAGGAGAAAAAGCAATAAGAGAAAGTGAGAAGAATTTGGATATTGTCATTTATTTCTATTGGCTGAGGATGTAATGTTAACCTTGCTTTGTTTGAAGAAAGTTTTGGGTAGTATGAATTTAATAAGAGGAGACAGGGCATCTCAATTGTTCCTAATCAAGTTAATTGAACAAAGGGTGGAGTTCCAAGAACACTTTTAGTACTGAAATGCTTATTTTCAGTGCAAGACATAGACCCTAAGAAACCCTGCATCCGTTCCTGAATGAAATGTGAACTCCTGCAATAAGGTTGATATTCCATTATTACATCATTGATAGGATCAAATCATAGTGTTTGGATTATTAAGCAATGACACAAGTTCCAAATTTATGATACTAAACTATGTTTTTATTTTGTTTTGTTTTAAAGATTTTATTTATTTATTTTTAGAGAGGGGAAGAGAGGGAGACAGAGGGAGAGAAATATCAATATGTAATTGCCTCTCATGTGCTCCCCCCCTCAACCCCCCACCACTCCATACCAGGGAACTGGCCCTTAACCCAGGCATATGCCCTTACTGGGAATCGAACTGGTGACCATTTGGTTCACAGGCTGGCACTCAATCCACCGAGCCACACCAGCCAGGGCTAAACTATGTTTTTGTTTTAATTTCAAGAACTATCTAGTTGATTAATTGGTTAAATCTCTTCAGTACCCTGAATGGAATTTAAATTTCAGAGTTTGGGGATTCTGGTCTAGATTTAGGAATACAGGAAAAGGCTAAAAAATTTTCTTGAAAAATTGTCCCTAGACTCCTAGAATCTGGCTAAATGTCAGAAGCTCAGAAATTAATATCTAAAACAGGACCTAAGTTTGAACATACTTCTGTGAGATGCAATTAGTCCTTTTCTCCCCCAATCCTTTTTCTCCTGCTGGTGTTAAATCTCTTTTAGTTACAATTACACCATTTCCATCCAAAACTTTTTTTTCATGTACAATCTCTCTTGAAAACCAAACTAGAGATATTTTCCAAAAGTACTTTTTAAAAAGTACTTTTTGTGACCTTACAGGGCACTAAGTAGTTAGGTCAGTGAGATTTTGGGTATTTTCCAAAGTAAATAAGGAAGTTTTGGCCCACATTACAGGCTGCAATTAAGATCAGGCCTGAATGAAACCTATATTCTTTCAAGTGACATCTGGGGTCATTTGGGAGAATTGGGATCCTTTCAGACCTGACCTAATTTGCATTCTGTCCTCATGGATCTCTGTGATGGAAACCATGCCCCCCCTTCCAGGAAGGACTTGATGTACCAGCTGTCAGCACCTTCTGGGTTTGCTCAGCTGCAGGCAGCTCCTTCCCTCAAGACCATGCTGTTCTCAGAGGGGATGTCCAGGGACTGATCTGATTGTAGTGGTGTTCTGAGGGTCCAGTGCCCTCACAGTGATGAACAAACAGTATGTGCTCTAGCTAGCCAGAGGATTGGCAGAGGCTTTGTCCTCCTGCGCCACAGTTTGACATTTCCCTATGCCCCATCTGCCCCCACCCCTCCCTTATACCTGTGCTGATTTCTGCACCCAGGGAAGTCAACCTGAAATGGTAGCAGGAGTGGTATTAGAATACAGGCAAAAATGGGGCTTTTGTTATAAATTAATTGACCATATATACATGGGTTTACTTCTGGGTTCGCTATTCTCTTCCATTGAACTCAGTGTCTATTTTTTGCCAATACCATATTGTTTTGATTAGTATATCTTTATAGTATAGTTTAAATCAGGGGGTATTATGCCTCCAGCTTTGTTCTTCATAAGCATTTTGTAATAGACAAAAACTATGTATCTCAGTCTCCTGCTGGAGAAAGAAACTCTTGTTTCCCTGAGTCTTTTCAGCATCTTTCTAAATGATTTTAAAAATGAACAGAATGTTAAAGCCAAAAAAGTTGGAGGTTGACAGTAGGTGTATCAGAACCCTTATGTGACTAGTGTCAGGTAGAAATGTAAAATGACACTTAAGAGAAATATATATTACTTCCTTTGTGTTTGTTTATGGGTGTTCTTATGCATCTTCCATTTAAAAATCATAGAAATCATCTAAGAAATTTTTCATGTAAGAAGAAACAGAAATGTTTATGCTCTCAAATAAAAGTGATCTCTCAGGCAGCCCATGAGTCTACACTGAGTGGATTTGTTGGGGACAACATAAACAGCTTAAGATTTCGGAGTCCATGTATAGTACATGTAATCAAATGCTGTTGGAATCTTTTTTCTCAAATGGCAGAGACAGTATTGTTCACACAAGTAAAATAAAGCTAAGAATCAAGAGAAAAATGTGGCCAAATCATCTCACTTCCTGGGACTTCAGTTACCCCTCTGTATACAATGGGTTCTCAAACATAGGTAAATGTTAGAATCATTTGGAAGCTTTTTCAATAGGAAATTTCATCTCATGAACTACTTTTTTTCTTTCTTTTGAACTTTAAAATAAAGTGGAAGAATGTAGAATGTATTCTTTTGTTGAACTTCTTAAGTTCAGCATTTCTGTAAATATTCCATGTTTTATTCTCCCAGATTTATTATTCTCAATGCTTTTAAAATTACATCTACAGTGCATTTGGAATAAGTGTGATTTTAGAGACAAGGATATGCAACTGTTTATTTAAAAGAGTTCTTCCATCTATGCTCATGAAATAGATTGAACTGTGATTCCCTTTCCTCATAATGTCCTTGTCAGGTTTTGTTATCTGGGTTACTCGTGCATCATAAACAAGCTGAGAAATGTTTCCTATTTCTCTATACTCTCAAAAAGTTTCCGTAAGCATATTATTTCTTCTTTAATTGTTGGGAAGAAGTTACCAGTGAAGCCATCTGTGTAGTTTCCCAAATTAAAGTCCTGCTGGGTTACTGTTATAGCCTTCTAGTTATTCTCTAGCCTGCCCATGCTCCCTAATTTTTTGGTTATTTGCTCAGATATAAAGCTATTTTAAACTATGAAGGAGGAATTGAATAGCATTACAGAAGATTTTCAGAGGGTATTCACATTAATGCCCAAGAAGAAATTCTAGTTAAGGTTTTAAAAACTAGGAATCTGCCCTGGCTGAGTAGCTCAGTTGGTTAGAGCATGATCTTGGTACACCAAGGTTGCAGGTTCCATCCCCGGTCAGGGCACATAGAAGCATCAACCAGTGAATGCATAAGTAAGTGGAACGACAAATTACATGTCTCTCTTTCTCTCTGTGTGTGTCTAAATCAGTCAATAAAAATAAAATAAAATATAAAAACTAGGAATTATGTGTCACTTTTGCAGAAAATAATTTAAATAATTTAAAACAATCCACATTTAAATGGATAAAAACAGGAAGAAGTAGTATATAGGTACGGTAAGTGCTTTCGTTTTTATACAAAATAAGGCAGGAGAGCTGTGTCTGTGATCTAAGGATGTATTCGCTTATTTGTTAGATTTCTAAAAATGTGCCTTCACTAATGGGCCCCTGGGTGTTGGTAAAAATAAGCATCGTAATTAAACAAACAAAATGGCATGGCTCTGTTGATGGCATGGTGGAAGTTTTGTTCCAGGCAGTGGTGACTCCAGTCCTGTTTAGGGGAGGATTAGAGAATAAATAAGTAGGTTCTTGAGATTTGTGACAAACATCATCACTATCTTCTATAGGAAGAAGGAAAAACTGACTGCCTTGTTAATTTAACAATACACACATATTTAGTGACTGCAGCAGGAGAGAAATTTTTTACAAAGGAACAGAGGATCTCTCTCTGTCCATCTCTCTCTCTATATATATACACACACACATGTATATATAATATATATACCCACACACACACACACACACACACACATCTCTGACAGCTTTGACCTTCTATTCTTACATTTCAGCTCCCTGGACCTCCCTAACTCCCATCCATCCTGTCCATACTGCTTAACTATATGGTGCAAAATAAATGCCCTCCTCTCAAGAAAATCAAAGGAAGACTACACAGTAACATAGTTCAGCAGTCTGAGGAGGTGCTACAATGATGCTTTCATGTTGTTGAGTGGGAAGTATAGACCAGATGTTGGTCTTGGAAAGTGGCCTCCATGGGGTCTGAGAAGACCATAGGTGGTGGGAAAAAAAATCACTGAAAATTTTGGAAGAAAAGCTGGGAGCTTTTAGAGAAGGTTTTAGAGCAGGAAGAAGTGGAAGAGCATAGGTAACTTTGAATTTCTGCCCCAGGGGTATGTAATTGGGGTTATTTCATAAGCAAATTAAATTACAGTTCTAGCGGATTCAAGCTATTAAGTAGATATGACCTGGAAATGGGTGAACAGGTAGCTCAAAGAGAAGGGATCTTATTTTCTCATTAACCAAAGAAGCTAAGAGAAATAACTCGGGTTTGCAAGAAAGATGGAAGTCCAAGCAAAGTAGGATAAAACATTGGAAATTGCCCTAAAATGCCATCACAGGCATCAACAGGATGTCAAAGGAATGTATTGCTACAAATTCATGGAGCTTTAACTCACCTATCTTCTGTGTACTGAAAGGTTTGTGTATTCTTCACAGTGACAGCAAGTTGGGAAGAGGCTGATAGAAGAAGACCCAGAGGAATCACAGTTTGAAAGGAAATGTCTCTTATGGTGGTTGGAAGCAGAGAGAGAGAGAAACAGAGAGACAGAGAGAGAGAAACTTCTGTGGTTACTATTTCTTCCAGAGTTCCAACTCTGGGGTGGATCTCTCTAGTCTAACATTAAATCTTTATGGGAAGTAATCTGAATGAATTTCTGTTCCTGTAAGTAAGAGTCTAAACTGAAGCAGGGAGGGGGGAGACAAGAGGAGAGGACATGTGACATTGTGATTTATGCTTCATTATATTTGGTCTGCCCAGTTTCTGGCACAGAGCTCCTAAAACCCTTGGAGTTTCCTGAATTTTGAGAATGATGAAGACATCTTTTGTCATGCCAATTAGGTGATCTTTGGTTCATACCTGAAGATAGGAGCTTGTTGCTAGGAGAACCAACTATGTGAGTAGAGGCTTGAAACTTTCAGTCAAACCCCTGATCTCTGTGGAGGGCAGGACTGCAGATTGAATCCATCACCACTGTCCAATTGTGCCTATGTGATGAAAACTCCATAAAACTCAAAAGGGCAGAGTTCAGAGAGCTTCTGGGTCGGTGATGTCATGGAGAAATGGGGAGAGTGGCTGCGATCTCTGTGCCCCTTCTCCACTTTGTCCTATGCATCTCTTCCATCTGGCTGCTTCTGAGTTACATCCCTTTATAATAAATCTCTAGTCAAGTAAGTAAAATGTTTTCTGAGTTCTGTCATCCACTCTAGCAAATGAATCAAACCTAAGAAAGGGGACACTGAAAATCTGATTTAGAGCTAGTAGGTCAGAAGCACAGATGCCAACCTGGACTAGTGATGATTGGCACTTGAAGTTCGGGAGCAATCTTGTGGGACTGAGCCCTTGACCTGTGGGATTGGACAGTTTCTCCAGGTAAACAGTGTCAGAATTGTGTTGAATTGTGAGACAGCCAGCTGGTGTCAAAGAATTGCTTGGTGGTATGGGGAAAGTACCCACAGGCTAAAACTGGAGACCAGAATTATAGGAAAGAAAGAAAGAGCAAATAAGATTTGTTTTAGACCACTAACTCCCTCTTCCCTGATTTTCTGCTTGCCTCAGGATTTAGTCTATGTCAGGAGGAGAAAAGGAAACCACGCCCCCTCCCACCATCCCAGACCTGGCACCTCATCCGTCATCTCCTCTCTCCTGTGAGATCACCCAGGCCACTGGGCTGTTGCATTGTTCTTGTGAACTATGCACAAAGGAACAGAGTTCTGAGGGAACGCTGTAAATTTCTGGTGCTAAAATGATGACATTAATTAAAGATGTTAAAAATGTTAAATATTCTGTTGGACTTCTGATGTAATTCATAAAAACCAAACTTTAATAGCAAAAACGACATGCAGTCAAGACATATTTTTGGCTTTAGGAAACTGATTACTAAACATTAAGATATGCAAGAATCAAATATAAATGCTTTCAGAGGAAAGTTGTAAAACCATAAATGAAAGCCAAAGAATTTCTAATTCTGTGGCTCAACAATTATTTTATTGTTGTAAAATAGACATTATGGCTTATAATACCAAGAAGTAAAACTCTTATTTACTGCCACATGGATTTATAAGTAGGAATATCTTGAAAGAATGTCTTGCAAGGACTCTCTAAATACTTTCAGGTACTAGTTGATAAATGAGAACTAACATAATTATGTGAGAACCTCCCCAAAGTCTAATAGAAGGAAGTAATGGTTTGCTTATCATTGGAAATGGTTTGCTTATCATTGGAAATGGTTTGCTTATCATTGCTTATTACATAGTGGCTAATATTTTAATTTTTTAAGGAAATAATTAAAAGCTCATGATAAAATGTTGGTGTTAGCACAAATTCATGAGCTATTGTGACAGTTGTCATGGAAAAACTATCTTGGAGAAAAAGTCCCGAAGCATGTTTGTTTGGAGAAGACCAAAATTTCCCAGAATGGTGGGTTTTAACTGGTTAAATGAGAGGAAGACTTGAATTCTTGAATTCTTTGTTTATAAAAAGCAGAAGCTAAAAAACTGTAAGCTAGAATAATAAGTGTAGTGTGTAAATCTAATAAATTTGGGGGGAAATTCCTATATATTTTTTCAGCTTTAGTGAAGTATATTTGACAAATATTGTAAGATATTTGAAGTATACATGATAGTGATTTGATATACATGTATATTGTGAAAGAAGTCCCAGGATCCAGTTAACTAATGTATCCATCACCTCACATACTTGTTCTTTTGGTTTTGGGGGGTGAGAACATTTAAGTTCTACTCTCTCAGCACATTTCAGTTTATAATGCTGTGTTACCAATTATAGTCACCAAGTTTTACATCGGATCCTCAGACCTAATTCATCTTATAGAACTAGTAGCTGGACCCTTTTACCAGCCTCTTCTCATTCCCACTCCCCAGCCTATGGCGGCCACTTTTCTACTCTCTATTTCTATGAGTTTCACTCTTCTTTTTTCCTAGATTTCACATATGAGATCATGCAATATTTGCCTTTCTCAGGCTTATTTCACTTGGCATAATTCCCTGAAAGTCTGTCCATGCTGTCACAATGGCAGGGTGTCCTTTCTCGTGTCTGAATATTTCATTGTACGTAGATACCACATCTACTTTGTTCATTAATACATTCATGGACATTTAGGCTGTTTCCATATCTTGGCTATGGTGACTAATGCTGCCGTGAACATGGCAGTGCAGGTACTCTTTGGTATCTTGTTTTCGTTTCCTTTGGATAAATACCAGAAGTGGAATTGCTGAATCATCCAGTAGATCTATTTTAAATCTGGGGGGAAAACTCCATATTGCTTTTCATAGTGGCTACACCAATTTACATTCCTACCAACAGTGTGTGAGGATTCCCTTCTTTCCACATTCTCACCAACACTTGCTGTATCTTGTCTTTTTGATGAGAGTCATTCTGTTAGGTATGAGTTGATATCTCATTATAGTTTTGATTTGAATTCCCCTCATGATTAATAATGTTGAACACTTTTCAGTGTAACTGTTGGTCATTTGTATGTATTCTTAGGGGAATAAAGTCTATTCAGCTCTTCTGCCCATTTTTTAATAAAAAAATTTTCCTCGAGTTGTATTTCTCTAAGTATGTTTACTATTTACCCTTTATGGGATATATGATTTTCAAATATTTTCTCCCATTCTTCAGGCTGCTAGGAATTCAATAGATTTTTCAATAATTTCTTAATTAACAAAGAAAAACATTAATGGGGTATTTTTTCTATAGGAGCACTTTAGCTATATTACTCTTCAATTAGCAATAATTGTGCCTCTGATAAACCTCATTGGCTATGATACTGCCACTGTGCAAAGCTAGCTATATTACTCTTTAAATCATCTAAGATGATTTAAATTACTATATTAAATCATCTAAGACTAATGTACACAAGCCAAATTATATATACTATTCTGCTTATAGAAAGTATAAATGGAAAACCTATTTTTTTCTATCAAATGCTATTAATGCTAAATGTTAGTCAGCTGTGGGACTAGTATTTATTTTATATGTAAGAATAAAAAAACAATTCCTGATTTCCTTTTAGAGAAATAAGAAAGCTTCCAATCACTCATTTAAAAACTGACTAAAAAGCAGACATCACTACAGATCCCAATGACATTAAAAAGACTGTAAAACAATATTGTGAATAATTCTATCTCGCAGATTTGATAAACTGAATGAAATGGACCTATCTCTTAAAAGATATAATCTGTTAAAACTCACACAAGAAGAAATACATGATCTACGTAGGCCTATATACAGGGTCCAGCAGAAGTAAGGCCTACTTGAGTGTGGTTGGTAGGGTAATAATGAGAGAGTAATAATTTATAGTTTTAGTTTAAACTTTTCACCTAAAATGTCATATTGTATGCTTTAGTATGATATTGTTATGTTACAGAATTACATGCTTATGATTTTGTAAGAAAAGATTTTGTAATAGAAAAGTAGCATTATTTGTGCTAGATCCTGTATATTAAAGAAATTGAATCAATGATTAGTAATCTCTAAAACAGCACCAGGCCTAGATGAGTTCACTAGTGAATTGTACCAAACATTTAAGAAACTGTACCAATTCCCTACAATCTTTTTCAGAAGATAAAGTCAGAGAGAATTAGACAGAGCTGCTACCAGAAAAGAAAACCATGGACTAACATCTCTCCTGAACATAGATGCAAAAATCTTTAACAGAATATTAGTAAATCAAATCAAATCCAACTATATGTATAAAGAATTATACACCACAAACAAATGGAATTTACTCTTGGTGTATAAGGCTGGTTCAACATTCAAAAAAACAGTTAATATAATCTACCATGTTAATAGAAGAGTCACATGATTATATTATTAGATACAGAAAACACATTTGAAATATCCAACGCTGATTCACAATAAAAATTCTTAGTAAAGTAAGAATAGAGGGTAACTTTCTTAACTTCATAAAGAAAATCTGCAGAGAAAACCCTACACTAACATCATGCTGAAGCCTGAGACCTGCAAAGCTTGCCTGCTAAGAACAGGAGCAGGGAGACAATGTCCCTCTCACCTGGGCTTTTCGATATGACCTTGCTGACACAGTAAGACAAGAAAAGGAAATAAAAGGTATACTTATTGGGAAGGAAGAAATAAAACTGGCTCTATTTTCAGATGGCAGGGTCTTCTCTGTAGAAAATCTGAAACAATTGACAAAACAACAACAACAACAACAAAAACCAACTCCTCCTGGTCTTTTCAACAAATGGTGCCAGAACGATTGGATGTCACATGAAAAAAAAGAGTATTAACACAGATCTTACATGCTTCACGAAAATTAGCTAAAAAATACAGCATAGAACTAAATGTAAAATGCAAAATTATAAATATCCTAGAAGATAACTAGGAGAAAACCTACATGTCCTTTCATATGGCAATGACTTTTAGATACAATACCAAAGGCACCATCTATAAAATAGTCAATAAGCTGGAATTCATTAAAAATAAAAACTTCTGACCTGTGAAAAACAATGTTAATGTTGAGAGAAGGGGAAGATAATCTGTAGACAGGGAGAAAATATTTGCAAAAAGCATATCTGATAAAAAATTGTTATCCCAAATATAAAAAGAATTCTTCAATCTCAATAATAAGAAAATTAACAACCTCATTAAAAAATCATCGAAAGACTTAAACACCTCACCAAAGAAGGTACAGAAATTACAATTAGCATATGAAAAGATGTTCAATGTCATATGTCATTAGGGCATTGCAAATGAAAACAATGAGATACCACCACACATCTGTCAGAGTGGCCAAAATCTAAAACCCTGACAGCACTAAATGCTGGTGAGGATGTGGAGCAACAAGAATCCTCCTTCATGCTGGTGAGATTGTAAAATGGTGCAATCACTTTGAAAGACAGTTTTTTACAGTTCTTACAAAACTAAACATGCTCTTACCATAAGATCCAGGACTGTCACTCCTTTGTATTTACCCAAATGAACTTAAATCTTAATATCCATACAAAAAGCTGCACGTAGGTGTTTGTAGCAGCTTTATTCATAATTGTCAACACTTGAAAACACTCAGGATGCCTTTAGTAGGTGAATGGACACATTGTGGTACATCCAGGCAATAAGAAAACAAAAAGAGCTATCAAGCCATGAAAAGACATGGAGGAAACTTAAATGAATATTACTAAATGAAAGAAACCAATCTGAAAAGTCTATATACTGTATGATTCCAACTATAAGACATTCTGGAAAAGGCAAACCAATGGAGACAAAAAGATTAGTGGTTGCCAAAGTTTAGTGAGGAGGGAGAGATGAATAGGCAGAACACGGGATATTTAAAATGGTTAAACTATTCTGTACAATACTACAAGATGGGGCAAGAGTAGGTTTGCAGTTGTTCATATGGAAAATATTACAATAATATAAGTAATAATACAGGAAAAAACTGTGTGTTTCACTTACTCACAACTGTAAACCTACTTGTGCTCCAGTCTGTATAGTAGTGGATATGTGTCTTTCCACATTTGTCAAAATGCATAGACTGGACAATACCCAGAATGAATCCTGATGTGAACTATGGACTTTGGGTGTAATGAGGTATCAATGTAGGTTTATCAAATGTGACAAATGTACCACTCTAGTGGGGATGTTGGTGCTCCGAGAGGCTGTGTGCATGGGGGGAGGGGGGAGGGGGAACCCTGAGCATTTCGCTCAGTTTTGCTGTGAACCTCAAACTGCTCTAAAAATACTTCAGAAAAACTAACTAGAGAACTTTATTGAATTACATTCACTAAGTGCAAGGTGCAGAGTGTTGTTTCTGTTCCATGCTGTGACCAGTTCAGGAAGAAGTGGTGCTGGTGCCCTGGCTGGTTCCCTTCCCTTACTCCATTTTCAAGGCCCTGACTTCCCAAAGGGTCTCTTCCCTTCCCTTGGTCTAACAGAGGGAAATTGGAGAAAAGTTCTGAAAAATTTTAGAAAAGCAAATTTTTAATATGCACAATAGTTCTGCTGATTTTAAGGATAAGAAACTTATCTTTCAGAGACTCTTCACTAGAAAGTCTCCAACAGGACCAGATGGAATTCAACTATGCAACGAACTAAAGAATGACTTCATGTTCTAACATCATTGCAGTCTTTGAATCCTGTCAAAGTTTATTTTCTCCTGAAACTCATAGAGGCCTCTAAATAGTTTTGATCTAGACCCAACCCTAAATCGTGTTCTACTTGTTGATTTACACAAGACCTGCAAATATCTCTAACTTACCAATATTTGGTTATTGTTTGTGTGGTTAGTGAAATGTTGAGAGAATGTGTTCTAATATAATTTCATGAACTCAGTGAGAATTTTGTAAGTAGGAAAAATCTTAGGAAACATCTCATACAACATCTCACTTTATAGGTGAGAAACCTGAGTGACAGTAAACTTAGTGACCTAATCGGGGTATCATAGCCAATTAGCACCAAACCTGAGACTAGAACCCAGTTTTCCATAAATAAAGAATTCTGAGTTCACACAATACAAAGTGTTTGCCTCAAAGAAAGAAATGGGAGAGTATTTGCAGACTCAAATTTCTACCAATTAAAATTTTGAGGAATTTCAATTGCTAATTTGACCAAAAACAGTTGGTGCATCAATTCATACTCTCTTGGGCCTAATATCGTTAGCTTGCCATAGCTGTGCATTGTAACAGAACTCAAAAGAACAAGAGATTTATAGCAGGGTATGACTTCAGTTTGGTCTCTCCTTAAATAGAAGCAGCTCTATTTAGAGAACAGGTGTGTTATTAGGGAAAACATACCAGCTTTACACTTTGAGTACACTCCAATGGAGCACCCGGTTCCTGACAAAGAGAAGCGAGGAAACATGCTGAATATTTAATGACACGCTGTTTAGTGGTTTCTCCCAAACCACAATGTGAAGGTAGTAGTTGTTTGTGTTGAGCGATGATTATTTTTGGTGCATTATGTTCCATTTGGTATGAAATATACATCACTGTGAGAGAAGGGAAAAAACTATAGTTGTTTGTGGTTCTGCAGAAAAGAAAATGTTTTTTTATCAGTGCATAAATCAGTTTTCACAGAGTGCATCTTCATCAGAGACAACAAGTATTGAATAATAAATTATTCTTCTCATTTGAGCTTTACAATGTGTCCTTACCCTAAGATGACTCTTCCTTTAAGTAAAATAATGTGTTCATTTCTTTTATATCACTCAATTCATCGATTTACTCCCTACCTTGTAATAAAGAGGATTCAAGAATCTTTGTTAAGATGGTTTTAGATTTCTACCAGAAAACTAGATTGACAGCTCCCTACCTCAAACTTTATTCAAGTATTTTGAAGCCACCTGCATGACATTTCTTTCCCTTACTCTGTCCTCAAACAGCTATTCTAATTTTAACTTTTCCACTAACAACTCCTCTTTAGAAATAACTTTGATTTTAGAGCCTAATACTCATTAGGCCAAGAAGCAGTGTATTGAATTTCTCCCTTTAATTCTTTCTTACTTCTATTTAATATTGGCACTTTTGAAAGAATGTTATCACATCTCAAACCTTCAGTGCTAAATATAAAAAAATCCCTTTGTCACTTATGATGAAACATTGTAACAGTTCTTTCTTGCGTCGTGGTCCCTTCCCGGTGTTGCCGAACCACCGGGCTATTCCCTGAGCCTGTTCATTTCCATCATCTCTTCTTCACACGTAGGTAGGTATGCGGGATTTACACCAGGATGCAAATAACTTCGAAAAACTATTAGGTGGCAGAAACTGTGTATCTATGGATTATTCTTAAAATTTATAATTTCTCCTTCCAGACACTCTGATTATCTTAACACCTCTCCTTATCCCTGCCAGTGGGAGTGCTGTGCCTTACTAAGGCAGATACTCTGAGAACATGTGCAGATACCCGTGTCCCAGCCAGCTAAATCGAAAGGGTGGGCATGGTTGTTTTATGAAAAGTGAGACAATTTCTGTGAGAGTGATTTGTGCTTGCAGCATAAGACAGTGTAAATGTGAATGTAAGGTATTAGGTTATCATTAGACGCTGAGGGAAGGACGAAGGACTGGATGGAAGGCAGGAGCACTTACTTCTAAAACTCCACCCTGCCACTGACTGCTTACGTGATTCTGGGAAGTGCATTTAATTGTACTTTTCTATTTGTGCTTGTATCTATTTGAAAATTAGTCTGCCTCCAAACCTATCATGTTTTATCATAATTTATTGTAATTATTTGCCTATGTATCTTTGTCACCTATAAAATTTTTTTTCTCCTTAAAGATAAGAACCATATTGCATTAACCTCTCCATCGCTCATGCATTGCCCAGCCATTGATACAAAGGAAACGATCTTATGTGTCATGCCAAATTTTCATGATGCTGTCTTGACATGTTTAAGGCCTTGGGTACAATGTCTGGTGCCTTCTTTTTTCCACATCTGATTTAAAATACACTTTGTTGGGATAAAATGTACTGGAAAGGGTCTTGGTTGGAACACTGTCCAATAAGAATATAAAATGAGTCACAGATGTGAGGCATGTATAGAATTTTAAATTTTCCAAAAACTACATTAAAAAAGTGGAAGTAAATGTACAATTAATTTTAATAATAGATTTACTTAATATATACAAAATATTATATTAATATGTAATCAATATTAAAAATTACAAAAAAAATAAACTTTGTTTAAGGAAGTGAGTCGAAGGATGTAAATAAAGTGCAGCGGATCATTTCAACAGACCAAACCTCCATGCAGTACCACTTGCAGCCTTATCCGGGGGAGGCAGTTTGCACAGTCACTGTGGAAGCTGAGATGTATGCACATGCATCTCCCACTGTAAGGGAGTTCGGCATGTCGGGGCTGCCAGATGGAGCCTGCCTCCCCTATTTCTGGCAGACAACTCTTCTCCCACACCATGCAAACCACCACAATGCCTGTGCACACTGTTTTGTAAATGCGTTTTTAGGATGTGGTTTTGGGTGAGTACAATTTCCAGCTGTCCATTTCTTGTAATGTAGTTTCATCAGGGTTAAATGGGGGTGGCTGGTTGAGGCACTGTGTTCAGAGGGCTCTGTTAGAAGGATTGGAGCCTCTGTCTGAGGTCAGTAGAAGAATGTGCTCTTGGTACCGGATGCGGCAGTGCAGGTGATAAATGTTTGCCATCTCTGTTGAGTATGTTTGATAGTAATACTGTCTATTAAACACTATACCAGGCACTCCTATAAAGCACTCTGTGACTGATAGTTCATTTAATTTTTTCAATAATTTGAGATATGCACAATTATTATCACCATTTTACAAATTAGGAAACTGAAGTCTAGACATGTGTAAGTAACTTGTTCAGGATTGCATGTCTATTGAGCAG
Source organism: Glossophaga mutica (assembly GCA_039655065.1). Classification (NCBI taxonomy): domain Eukaryota; kingdom Metazoa; phylum Chordata; class Mammalia; order Chiroptera; family Phyllostomidae; genus Glossophaga; species Glossophaga mutica. The sequence goes on from CM077306.1 coordinate 150,237,173, forward strand.
CTGGCCAGTGATTTACATACAGGCAGTCACTTTCCAGAACTTTTGTGCTTACTTCCATGAATACTATCCAGATATATTCACTGAGAAGTATCTTCTCTAATCTGATAATAACACCCAACTTTTCCAAACGATGAAGTTTCTGAAATTCTCTGCCATCTGCCATGGCCTTTCCTTAAAGGGACAAACTCACTGTCATGGGTGGGGGGACTCTGACACCTTCCTTTAACTGGACATGAAACGGCATGTCACCAACCTGGTCTTTAAAATGTGTAAATTTGGAAGGTTGAGGAGGCTGTGGGCACAATGAGCTCATTGCTTTTTCTCCACTTCTTCCCTAGGAAAGACACTAGCCATGATATTATCTGACCAATGATTTGCTTTAAATGTACTTGCTTCTTTACTAAAAGGCTCATTAAGATGCCCTATGCCTCATTAACCTGACAGCAGAACATCAGCACGTCCCGAGAACTCAGGGGAGACTATGTAGATTGTCTTCACTTACTACAGTGTTTGAAACACAAGGGAATACTGTCCCAAGGAGAAAAATGGAAGATATTTCTGATGAATACATACCTCAGATATGATTAGATTCAATTGTGGGGGAAATTTTTTTTTGTTATAAATGGAATGTGTTTTCATTTTTTTTCTGAAGAAGGGTAGCCTCATGTAGCAAAGAAAACATAATGATTTCTCTCTAAATTAGCTTCATATTGCATTAAAATAGTTGATAGCTCTTGTGACAAAGTTCATCAGGACATTAATAAAATGTAACACCTTCATGTTTGATAAATGTGTATGTTATTGAGAGGAAGAAGATACTTGGTGGTTGGCAAAATGTTTTTCTTTGGAAAAATTTGGGGAAAATACTCATGGGTGGTTTCGCATTAATGTAGGCATACTCTAATCTCCACAAGAAGAGGATAGATGAACTATCTCTGCGTAACAACAGAATTTTCTCAGGCCACACTTCCAAATCCCATGTTTATTTAAAGGCACAAATGGGTACCCATTTTAAGCCCAAGATTCTACATCATAAAATGTAGGGGGAAAGGCTTTGACTTACAAGATTTTGAAGACTGGAATTTTGAAATACACTCATTCACATGTATCCTCATATAACTTACTGTGATTATTGTGTTTAAATCTTTATGTAGCTCCCCTCACATATTTGGTTTGTGCAGAATTGTAAACTTACAAACCTGTCACATTTGATAGACACATTTTGAGTCACTACTGAGTGCTAGCATGTATGACAGGTTACAAAGTAGACACTGATAAAGAAATGAGTTAGTCTGTTAAATACAATAGTATTCATTAGTATGCCAAAGCACATTTAACAAAAATTGTAGTTTGAATGTTGATATAATTAATATTTAGATTTTTTTAAAAAGGGCTTCTCATAAGCCCATTCCTGGTACTGAAGAGGGAGTCACAGAATCAGTGTATAAGATATTTATCATCATGTTTGTTATTGTTAGAGTCACCTGGTTTACCTAGAACAGTTCATGTTGACACTTGTGACCCTGGTATAGTTAATAGGACTCCATTTTACATTCAGAATTGCCCTGGTTTGGATGACAAGTTATATGATTATCTTAGTATTTGCATGTGTCATAATTCAGAGAAGCTCAGGCCTGAGACATACAGTGACTGAGCAATAGACTGAAGTTGAAAATCAGAAGAAAACCTCAACAGGATGGGAATGGAAGAGAGAGTAGAAGGGTCTCAAGAAAATGTAACACACTAAAAAGACCCAAAGTTGTGTATTTTGGTTCCAGGGGGTGTTATACAAGATCTACTCTTGTGGCTTGGACTAGCTATAAGCAATTTTAAAATAAGGCATATGGTCTAGTTCTGCTTAGGACAAGGCTTCATGTGAGTGCCTGTGAATGGAACAGCTGGTTGTGGTAGTGATGGTGGAGGCACACTGGCAGGAGCTGGATCAAGCAAGACAAGGCTTCCAAAGTGGACTGACTCAGGGCAGAGGCCATCTCCAGGCCTGGGAAGGAGACTAGTTTGCTGGTTGGGAAAACTGAGGCATGGACTTTATGGTATAGATTGGTCAGTAATATAGTGGGAGGTAAGAGGTAGTTGCAATATGTTGGGTTCATTCCAGGTAAACTGGATACTGGGTCCACACCAGAAAGACCAACTACAGATTCAATGCACCATTAGTGCTGCCTCTCCTACTTGTAAGTGTTGACAGGTGGAAGCCATCATTGTTGTTAGAGATGGAAGGGGCTGGGGAAAAGATTATCCAAGTCTCTCTTGGAGGGAACAAAGAACAAGCATGAAAATCGGGTTTTAAGGCAGGAAGTTGACACATATTAGCTGATTTGTAAAGATTTACTGAGTAAACAAATGCCCAAATGATATGGGTTTTATGACTATAAAAACTCCATCTGAAGAGAGCAATGAGTACAGATGCCAGCCAGAGTCTTAGAGGATGAATCCAGCTGTGGACTAGACACTCAACAACTCTCAAGTTCAGAAGTACAATCACACACAACTGGTGTAGGTGAAGGCTAGAAACCAAACTGGGTCAAAAATGGAGACTAGGGAACATGTGAGAAGGGCCCACGATGATGGACGTGCCCAGTACTGGTGACAGTGGCAACCCTTGTGGGCCTGCAGATGTGTGGAACAGAGAGAGGTGTGTGCTCATTATGGGTACAGAGTCCAGTTGGGCGGCAGGCAAAACTGATCACAGGAAAGAAGCAGCGTTGTTTTCTGAAAACTGGCCCAATTATGAAGCACACTTTGGAAAAAATGAGAAGAGCTACATCGGTTTTTTGGTTTTTTTTTTTAAGATTTTTTTAAGTACTTTTTTTTTTCCTTTTAGATTTTATTTATTTATATTTAGAGAGGAAGGGAAGGAGAGAGGGAGAGAAACATCAATGTGCGGTTGCCTCTTGTATGTCCCCTGCCGGGAACTGGCCTGGCAACCCAGGCATGTGCCCTGACTGGGAATCGAACCGCGATCCTTCGGTTCGCAGGCCCGCGCTCAATCCACTGAGCTACACCAGCCAAGGCGCTACATCAGTTTTATTCCAACTTAAAAAACATAGTAATGTCAGAAAGTCTTTTCTGCCACCTAATTGATGTGGTGGGATATTAATAAAGATTCTGAGAGAGTTTTAAAACTTTAAATCAATATTGCAATGGTACCTTTGTCTCCTATGTATGATGCTTGTCCATTAATTAAAAAGTACAACATATCATTAAATATTTCCAAAAATAAACTCAAGCAGTTTAACAAACTGCTTGAGTTTGTAAAATTTTGAGTAACAAAATCTTATTACTTAAAACAATAAGACAGTAGTACATGGTATAACTGTTAAACTTAAAACCTGATGATGATTTCCGTGGAATATTAGAATGAAAAATGATGCTCCAATTTATTGAAAAGTAGCATATAATTTTAAAGGGAACATCCAATTAAAAGACTGCATATAATTGGGAAAAACTAATGAATTTACCTTTTGTAAATGAGATATAGACTATATTTTGGTCCATTCTGTGCATACTGTATTCAAAGTCTTATTTCGGATTAGAGAATTACATAGACATGTATACAAACACACACCTTTGGATCTCATAACCATACTATGATGTAATAATCATGCTTTTATAGTGGGGTACTGTTGCAGGGTTTTAAATCCAGGCCTACCTGACCTCAAAGCCCATTTTCTTTTAGTAAACTAACCCTTCACTGTGCCTCTACTTTAATTATTTATTTCTTGGTGGTGCTCTATGTGTGCTAGGAACTCAACAACCAATATGTACTTATTAAGATATGTAAATAAACAAGTGCTTTAAATACTATAAAAAGTTACATCTTTGATGAAAATCAATGAGCTCTGCCTAGGCCAATTTAACTCAGTTGGTTGGAGCATCTTCCCAGTCAGGGCACATGCCTGGGCTGTGGGCCAGGTCCCCAGTTGGGGTGCATACTAGAGGCAACCTATCAATGTTTGTCTTCCTCCTTTCCATTTTTTCTAAAAATCATTGAGTATGTCCTCAGGTAAGGCTAAAACAATCTATAGCTACTTTAATTATAATTCCTGTTTATTAATGTAATCTGTATAGCAGGTTTGTAGTAATCACTCAATAAAATTTTGATAAAGAAAGGGTAAGAGAGAAAGAAGGGAGGAAAGATAGTAGGTGCTTCTGCATTTGAGCTCCCCTGTGGTCCTACTTCTAAGCAGTGAACACCTGCCTGGGTCCCCATTCTGAGACCTTTTTCTGTTAACTTGCCTAGTTCAGCAGTTCTATGATATGCGTACCAGGACTCTGCATTTTTATTGTTTGGCTCTTCCCTCAAGATTGGAGATTGTTCCATAAACCCAACCTAAAGCTAGAGCCTTGATCTTGTGGATAGGACTCCCCAGGAATCACTACCCAACCTGTCTAGCTTTCTGGTATTACACTCCTGCACTTTCCCCATCAATCACCATGCCAGCTCCATCAGCCTGCTGAGAAATCTCATTACAGCTGGGACACCCTCTACTTTGTGCTGACAGTTTGCTTGAATCCTGAATCAAGCTCTTCCAACCAGTCAGCCAGGCCCAGAACTATATCCCCTAATCCTTTGCCACAAAGGACCCCTTGAGAAATCTCCAGAAAGAGAGGGGTATCAGGTATAATGTATCATCAGAACTCAGCCAAGCCAGCCAGTAAGACAAATTGTTACCTGTGAGGCAAAGTTGGAGGTGTCAAGGCTAGTGATAAGAATGAAGAAAAGAAGTAATTGTGCAAAGTAGGGGTCCAGAAAAATGAAGCACAGGTGGAGCAAGGCCTGGGTGCACAGCAGGGTCCGTTAAAAATAAATCATGCTGATGGGATACTCAGGCCAGCAGATTCGGTGTGCTCTTGAGGACCGGGTAGGGTGAGGAGAGAGCCTTAGGTGATGAGCTCCACCAGAAAAATGCCTGCCCTTCGCCTTCTGCCCTGTTTCATGCTGAGCAACTGCCATGACTCACCAAAAAGAAGAAAAATTCCCAAAATACAGCAGTCAGATCCAACAGTACCCTTCTGAGTCACCAATCTGAGATCCTGAACTATGCCAGGGGCATTTATATGAAAATGAGTAGTTTTATTTTTAAATACACTTTTTATTATTGTCTTATTTCAAAGTAATACACAGTGATTGTAGAAAATAAGGTAAATGCAAATAAGTAAAAAGAAGAAAAAAGAGTCAGCCACAAATATATTACTAGTATTTAAGTACTGTTAATATAAAACAATTTTGGTGTATCCTTTTATACTTTAAGCTGTATACATGTATAATCTATTTATCTATAATTTATCTCTTTTTAAATGAGGTCAGACTATACATACTGTTGGCAGTTTGCTTTTTTTCCATGCAACAATATGTCATAGATACCTTTCACAGAATCACTTTCAGTAATTCTTTTCTCCTTTTTCCTTTCATAAAGTGATTTCACAGCTCTTTAATTTTGTACATTTAGTTATTTTAAATTATCTGAGGTAGTTTTTTAGAAGTATGTTTTGAACAGCCTCATACTAACTTCAACTGGTTTATAAAGAATTTTATACTGAGATATTGTTGAGATAGGCAAAGAAAGCAAAAGCAAAAAGACTAAGACTGGAGAATTGTTAACTAGAAACAAAACACCATTATTTTGAATTTTTCTCTCATTTTTAAATAAAAATAAGCCAGTCCAATTACCAACTTGTCTCAGAACTCTTGCTAGTTAGATTTTTATTGAACTTAAATTATTCACAAATTGGTATTGTAATTGTATGCTATCGGGGAAATACGCAGTAAATATTTAGAAGGCAGTCTGTGAAAATGCAGGCCCACATAAGGCCCCAAGGTCACTCAGTGATACTAAATTTAGTGGTTTTTCCAGGGCAGTGACACCCACTGAACAGGGTTGGTCCCGTTCTGGCTGGATGCACTGTTGTGAGATTTCTTCACAGATGTCTGTTCTGTTTGTTGTGTTTTGTTTTGTTTTCTTCCCCTTACCTGGAAATACTTATCCTGAGCTTGGGACCTCCTGCCTTCCAGTATGGAATTACTGCTTTTCCCGATAGACCTCAGAGCTCAGGTAGGTGTCTATAGTCTCTCAGTCAATTCTGTTCTCATCTTCCTAAACATTGCTGGAACATTTAAATTCCTATCTAAATTATCCTTTTCTTCTTCGTCTCCAGAGATGTATCCTTCAACTGTAAAGTAATAAATGTGTTTTTTTTTCATATTTTAGCCTTAGTTCCAATATTTGCAATCTCATCTTACCATTTTACTGTGTTGAGCAGCTATGGTATGTCCCTGGCTGCCTTGACAGGGGTTAAACTGGGGTATTTACCTGTCATATACATAGCTAATCTGAAGCCCCTTGCAGTGAAATACTGTATCATGTTTAAAAATAAGTGCGAACATTTGATGATTTGCCATTATTTCTGGGCACGTGAATTCTGTGGCTCAGCTACTCACTGATAATGTTTAACATGAGAACTAATCTAAACCTTGTGGACCAGTTCATGGCTGCTACGTTCACATAACTTCCCCTTGACTGGCCTATGCTTTTGGTGCTCATCCTTCCAACCTCTCTGGTTCTCTTTGTAAATTCTTATTTTCCCAAAGCATGGTATATTTAGCTGTCAAATCCACATGACGAGAAGATTTTTTTTATGAGTTCATTAGCAGTGTTTACTTCTCAGAATTACAGAGCCAGGGAGCCATTTCTCCTAACACACCTCCATTTCCACCCTGCTCTTGACCACACTCTGCCTGTTCCTGAGGATTCGCTTCCAGGCATAGGAGTTGCCACCTGAGCAGGATTTCAGTGGTTTGATAGAGGTAAAGGCCTCTTGGGTTGGGTTGTAGCCAGTCATTTGCTTGCAATAAAACTTCAGACGTTAAATGTCTCTCCTTTCTCCTCCCATGTTCCTTAACACCAACTTTTTGCTGTGTTGTTTGTTAACCTTTAGAACACCCCCAGGTTTTCAAGAGTCCAGAGAATGCTGTGTGTCCTAGTGTTGTTATTGCTCCTGTTCTTCCCGAGCCCTACCCGGTCCCTGCAGTGTTCGCTCAGCTGGGTTTTTTTATTTTCTTTACATTTTACCTTAAGGGCTCTGGGAGGATTTATCTTCTCATTTAAAACCACCTCTATCCATAAACCAAGTTTTAATGCTGTGTTTCTGTAGATGCTTTAGGCCTCCATGATTTCTCTGTTAATGATCAGGTTTTCTGGTGCTTGGTTTTGTTTTCTCTTGTCCTGAAACATGCAACTTCTCCTCACCATTCTATCAGAACATGAAATAGATGCCCATCGAACTTTTAGTGTAATATTCTATAGTATCCATATTCAAGAAAGTAGTCTGTGCTTGTTAATGACACAGAAATGTTAAAAATGATAATAATGATTTACATTTGAACAATGTAGCATTAGTATTCCCTGGACCCAACTCACTTGGTATAGAACATTTAGAAAAATCAGTAAATGTAAATCCTATGGCCTTGTTTTTAACAATTTTCCAAGCCACTATTTTTTTTCTTTTTTTAAATATATTTTATTGATTATGCTATTACAGTTGTCCCGTTTCTCCCCCATCATTCCCCCCACCCTGCACACCCTCTCCCACCCACATTCCCCCCTTTAGTTCATGTCCATGTGTCATAAGTTCTTTAGCTTCTACATTTCCCATACTATTCTTCCCCTGCCCCTGTCTATTTTCTACCCACTATCTATGCTACTCATTCTCTGTACCTTCCCCATCTCTCCTCCTCCCACGCCCCTGTTGCTAACCCTCCATATGATCTCCATTTCTGTGGTTCTGTTCCTGTTCTAGCTGTTTGCTTAGTTTGCTTTTGTTTTAGGTGTGGTCCCAAGCCACTATTTTTTAATGCACATATTGGCTTAAATGTTCAGAAATTGTTACTTGATGATTAGGGTTATGATTCTATTCTGAGGCTTTAAAAACATGTTAAATTAGCTTTTTGGATCATATGGTGCACTCTAGTGGGGTCTACTTAAATTACAAACAATCCTGCTTCCAGTTCTTTCCCACCATTTTTGGGAGGGTAGAACATGACAAGAAGAGGCAGAAATTAGTTTAAAATATACTGCGGTGGAAGGATTGAGCAAAAAAGAAAGAAAGAAAGAAAAAATCTTGTGGATGTAGGACAGCAGTGTGTTGGCTGCCCCGGGGGGGAGAGTACACAATACAGTGATGTGTTGCAGAATTATGCACCTGAAACCTGTGTGATTTTGTTAACCAGTATCACCCCATTACAATAAAGAGGAAAAATACATATACTATGGCATACTATAATAAAAAAAAACTTGAGTAAAAGAAACATAGATCTGGAAAGGACATGAAAATATACATTTCCTTCCATTGCCTTTAATTAGCACTTCACCAAAAGCCATTCCATATTTCTAAAGCAGAGAACATGTGATCATGCAACATAACCATGCTTGTATTCACTTTGAGAACAATTCTAATAGATGTTAAACATCATTATCATCAATATTTACAGAGCAAGTCTTGTGTACATGAAATTGTATTGGTTATTATTATCAGTTGTTCCTGGGCCACTTTATATAAGGGGGGACCCAAAAAACCCTGGAATTATCTTCTGGAGGGTGAGACCCTTGTAGTACAGGCTTACCCAACTCCCCAGCTAGGTGAGTATTCTAGGAACCCATCTGTATTGGTGTACCAGCTGGTGTTGTTGTGAGAGGCTGCATTTGGCTTCACTGAATTTTTTTTTGAAGACTCTTTAAGCAGATGAGCTTTCAAAAATACTCCTACTCAACCAATTCATTCCAAAAATGGATAATGTAGGGAGGTAGTGGTGGGGAAAAAATGGAAACAACTGTACTTGAACAACAATAAAAAATGGATAATATATAGATTAGCACAGGAAAAATAAAATACTACGAGATGAGTCCACGCTGCAGAAATTTACATGTAGTGCATGTCAGGAAAGAATTGGTCTTAATCCGATGACAATTACCTCCTATAAAGTTTTTGTCTGTCATGAGTCATTCCCCACATCACAACATAGGCGTGTTTACTCTGTAAATAAAACAATGCTTAGAAATGTCACTCTGTGGCATTCACATTGATGTTTGACCTGGCTAACCCAATAAAATTTAATCATAGATTTTTTAAATATGTAAATAATGCTAAAGATCCAAAAAGCATAATTACATCCACTTTCATGAAATAGTATAATCTGGAATTCATGAAGTAGTACAAGCACCTTTGAGAAGTGGAAGCATTTGATATAATGGAAGACCTTGGAGGGACTATAGTTATATACAACCGAAATTCTCATTTGAGAAGGACATGCATTTGCTTTAGCTGTTTTCTTATTGTTATATAAGGACCTGGGAGTCAGCCAATGGACATCTTGCCACAGAGATCTGACAGATGCCTACTGAATAAAAGCGGAGATAAGCCAAGAAGTCCGAATTGGCACACTGCGTATTGACTATGGACAAAGCATTTGCTTTAATAAAAAATATTCAGTTTTGACATAGGCCATATGAATTTGTTGACACACTTATTGCCTCCTTCTTTGGGGTGTTTTAAATAATTTTTTATTTTTCAATTACAGTTGACATACAATATTATATTATATATATTATAATATTGACATACAATATTGTATAGTTTCAGTTGTACACCCCTGTGATTAAGTATTATAAACTTACTAAGTGATCATCCCAATAAATCTTGTACCCATCTGACATTATACATAGTTATTAGAATATTGTTGACTATATTCCCTATGCTGTACTTTCTATCCCATGACTATTCTGTAACTACCAATTTGTACTTCTTAATTCCTTCACCTTTATCATTCATCCTCCTGACCCACTCCCATCTGGCCACCATCAAAATGTTCTCTGTATCTATGTCTGTTTCCATTCTGCTTGTTTGTTTAGTTCGTTTTTTAGATTCAATTATTCAGTGATATGTATTTATTGTCATTTTTTATCTTTGTTCTTCTTAAAGAAGACTCTTTAACATTCATGTAATGCTGGTTTGGTGATGATAATTTCCTTAGTTTTTTTCTTGTCTGGGAAGCTCTTTATCTGTCCTTTGATTGTAAATGATGGCTTTGTTGGGCAGACAAATCTTGGTTGTTGGTCTTTGCTTTTCATCATTTTAAATATTTCTTACCAATTCCTACTGGGCTGCAAAGTTTCTTTTGAGAAATCAGTTGACAGTCTATGAGAACTCCCTTACAGGTAGCTAACTGCTTTTCTCTTGCTGCTTTTAAAACTTTGTCTTTAACCTTTGGCATTTTAATTATGATGTGTCTTGGTGCGGGTCTCTGGGTTTATCTTCTTTGTGCTCTCCGCACTTCCTGGACTTGTATGTCTGTTTCCTTCACCAGGTTAGGGAAGTTTTGTATCATTATTTTTTCAAATAAGTTTTTAGTTTCTTGCTCTCTCTCTTCTCCCTCAGCACCCCCATGATGCAAATGTTGCTACACTTAAAGTTGTTTTATAAGCTCCTTACTTTATCTTCATTGTTTTGCATTTTTTTCCTCTCAGCTGTTCTGATTGGGTGTTTTTTGCTTCCTTATATTCCAAATCACTGATTCAATCCTTTGTTTCATTCAACCTACTGTTTACTCCTTCTAGAGTATTCTTCTTTTCAGATATTTTATTCTTCATTTATGACTGGTTCTCTTTTATGGTTTCTATGGCCTTTGTCATGCTGTGGTAGTTCTCACTAAGTTCCTTGAGCATCCTTATACCATTTTTTTGAACTCTATATCTGGTAAATTGCTTACCTCCATTACCTCCATTTCATTTAGCTGTGGTTTTTTTTTTTTTTTCCCCCTGGAGATTTCTCCTGTTCTTTCATTTGAGGCATGTTTCTCTGTCTCTCCATTTTGGTTTTCTCTTCATACTTATCTGTAGTAGTTGTCCTGTGGGATCCAGTGGCACAATCTCCTTGGTCACCTGAGCTGGGTGCTCTAGGAATATCCCTTGTATGAGTTATGTGGGCCTTCCTGTGGTAACTGAGTCTTGATTCCTGTTGGCCCATTCGTGCATGTGTTAGACCCTCAGACTGGCTGCTTGTGAGGATCAACCTTGACTACAGTAGATGAGCTGCTGTGCAGGTGCCTCAACAGGGTCTGGTTCTTGCAAGAGCTCCTTTAGGATGTGTTGCCGTTGAAGTTAATTGAATTCTGCTCTGATGTTGTCTGAGGCTGGTCAGTGGGCATATTGGTTTCTTGGGCCTCTTGGGAAAGACTCTGGTATAGACCAATGTGAGATGCTGCCACAACTGGCCCTGGGCAACCTGTTTGGAGCTACAAAGTGATCCAAAGTTTGTGGCTGCCTCTTTTGGGCCTGGGTGTATGTGGAAAGGACAATGCTGTGCACCAAGTCTGACTTCCTCTAGCACCAAGTCCAGAAGTAGGTCAGCAAACAGCTCAAGGTACCCTGAGATCCACCTCAGCCTGCAAGCTGTCTTTAGGCTCAGTCACTGAAAGAGCCTCTGGTGGTACTCAAGTTACATGAAGTAGGTTCTCAGTGAGTCACCAGGTAGAGGCAAGTGATGTTTACTAGATTGATAACAGGTTTAATTTCAGTGCCAGAGCTAGGTCTGAGGTCACTCAGCAAAAGTCCCAGTGTATACCAAGTCTAGCTGCCACCAGCTGGGTACCCACAGACTTTTGTGGTGAGTTGAGATCTGGGAAGATTGTCAGGGTGAGGCCAGCAGACTCTACCAGACCCAAACAGACCAAGATTTGGCCATGTGAAAGGAAAGCTCTGCACCAATTGGGTGTGTGAGGGAAAAATGACCCCCATCCTAGGGCCAAGCAATTCAGTCTGTCCCAGTTTCTGCTAGGAGCCTGAGCTCAGCAGGGTGGGGACCCCAGAAGTTAGGAAGGAGGGGCTAGTGGATTGCTCCGGAGGGGGAGTGCTGGTCAGCCTTGGAGGAAGGAGGGAGGAGTGGTTTCCTGCCTCAGAGTCACTCAGCTTAGTCACTGACACCCTCTGGAGTCTTCCTGGACCTCTACACTCCTGCCCATGCAGCTGATTACTCAGCAGGGTATGAACTGTGCAGGGTGGGGCAACAGGGAATCTGGAGGGCGCTATTGCATCCCCCAATCTGATGCTGTAGGAGGGGAATGCTCCACCCAAAAAGATGGCATCTGTGGTGTGGGAGTGGGACTCAGCACTGGATCCTGGTGGCTGTGCCTTCAGCTCTCTCCCCTTGCCTGATCCACAAGCCCTGGTTTCACCTCACGTGACTAGTCTGTTCTACCCACTCTCCACCAAGCCCAGGGTGAGTGGCTGAGAACAAGATTTTGTACAATGGCTTTTTAAGACCACCTGTGTCTCTAGAAGATTGCCATCTCACCGTGGCAGACAGAATCCTTGCTGATTTTCACAGGCAGGTGTTATGTGGGCACGTCTTCCTGGCTTGGGTGCCCTGGTCTGGGGAGCCCAGCTTGGGTTCAGCTAGTTTTTGGTTGTTCAGGTTGATTGTTCTCTATTTTAGTTGTAATTCTAGTTTGTCCTGGGGGGTGGTGAGTGTATCTCCCATCTACTCCACCTCCATCTTGGATCTCTATCTAAGAGACAACTTTTAAATACCCTTTATACTGGCAGGACTTGACCAACTTTTTGTTGACGTCCTCGTGTCATGATACTGGGTAGAGAAGGCAGAAAATATCTCTAGAAGCTATTTTTACAGTTGACCAACCAATAATAACTTTACTCTGATATGACTTTATACCCCATGATCCCAATATATTGAAACTAAATATATCTCCAATTCAACTTTTCCTTAACTGATTCTCAAACTGAAGGGAAGTTAAAGTGGAAAGGAAATGGTCTTATAGCCAATTGCAGTTAAAAGATGTTACTTTTGCAAAAATCTACAATGGACAGACTGCAAGGGCTCCTCCTATGTCCTTAGAAGGAGTCCATGTAAGTGAGGGGCCCTGAAGCTTAAGCTTCACTGGCTTCACCTAAAATTCACCTTTGCTTTTCATTTATTTTCATTTTTTTGCTTCATTTTCTGTTCAAGTTCTGGATGCTTCTTTCTTTGTATCCTCTCCTTGTTTCAACTCTATATTCTGACTTCTAGCTCTATCACAACATTGGAATTGCTTTCTTGAATGTGATAACATTTAATAGCTTTTCCTCAATTCTCATCGGACTTTACCTCGTAACATTTTAGGCTATTGATCATGTGCTTCTTAAAATTCAGCCTTTATTATTATTTTTTTCTGACTTCTTAGTTTCCTTTATGTCCTTTAGCCTTGCAGTCTTCTTTTTCTGCCCTGCTCTCACTTGTCTTCCTTCTTCACCTCCCACATTGTATGGATCCCTGTAGTCTTCATATCTGCCCTCTGCACCCATTGCTCTGCGAACTCCAGAGAGAACCCTCAGCTCTCATGGTTCTAGCTGGAACGTCTACATGGATGATCTCCAATTCTCTGACTCCCATCTTACCCCTTTAGTATGCTTCAGTTTCATCTTTCCATCCATCCAAAGGGCAGGCCTCTTCAAAGCCACATCAACACCTTAAAGTCAAATGTTTAAAACCTTTTACCTCAACCTTGCTCTTCCTAAACTGACTCCACATTGGTTTCAAGGATATAATAAAATATGGAATGATTTTTGTTGAGACCCTCTTTGTCACATTTTAAATCTCAGGCTATCTAGAAAATGGTTTATTGAAAATGTCTCCTTATCTTTTTGTCAGTATAAATTCTCATGTTTCTCTATAAGCTTTGAACCCAACTTCAAATGATATACTTTAAGTATCTGAATCTTACCAATTTATCAGAGTTTAGCTTATGACCCACAACTTTGTGGATCCTTTCTGAATGTGCTCATTAACGTTATTTAACCACTGGGCAAATTCAACAACAACTCCTTTTTATGAATTAGGTCAATTTTGGATCTACGTTAAGCAATGATACAGAAGTTTGAGAACTCTAAGAGAGTCAATTTCTTTACTTCCTTTACTTATCTCTACTCACAACAATATGATATGATGTTTTGATGATATACATACAAGCTTTTGGTCCTCTGTTGGTGAAATTATTTTGCCAAATTCCAAAGCAGATATGAGCCTCTATTTTGGGAGGTGACCACATAGTTACATGCATATCCACATTATTACCTCACAGGGGTAGGTGGTATTCTGACTAATTTACGTCTTATGTGAAAAAACTCATAGGCCATTGTGTGACAAACATAATCCTGTGTCCTCCTTTGAGAAGGTCAGTGGGTAGGTCCCTCTATTCTCTGAAAGTGATGATAGCCCTGGCTAATGTGGCTCAGTTGGAGCATCGTTCCATAGAGCAAAAGGTTGCAGGTTTGTTTCCCAGGACATATACCTGGGTTGTGGGCTCAATCCCTGATCAGGGCACATATGAGAAGTCAACCAAGCAATCTCTCTCTCTCTCTCTCTCTCTCCCCCCTCTCTCCCCCTCCCTACACACACACACACACACACACACACACACACACACACACCCTGCCTCTCTAAAGCAATGAAAAAAATGCCCTTGGTAAGGATAAAATAAATAAATAAATAAAAGTGATAATAAAAGAGCAGAGATAAACCACTTGCTCCATTTGCTGCAGTTTGTGGAATTTATCTTCCTGGAAAGACCCCCAGAGATCATTATTGCAATAAATAACAATAACAATAGGCTAATTCCATTCATTTCCCACCAGTAAGGAAACATCTTCAGTTGTGTGCTTGACAAGGACTTCAGGCCCATGCAGGAGAATTTGACAGCAGAGTGTCCAGAACTCAGTTGTATCACTCCCCACCCTGATTTGCACTCCACTTCCAATTTGGTGTGGTGGGGGTGTGTGGGAGAAGTAATGACTACTAACATTTTCCAAGGATTCAGTACCAGGATTGGAATTTTTAAAAAATGATTTTTTTATGGAGGTTTTACATATTAGCCCACAAACCGAAGGAAGGTATGAACCCTTTAAATATTTGAATCCAGGCATCAGTGGGGTCAGGAACTTAGTTAATGCACTATGCCATTTATACCCTCTATTTATTTACCTATATGTATTATTTCCCAGAAGAGTGTAAGCTTATGAAGGGTTAGAGATGTTTCCCCCTCCCTTTTCGTCTCCTCCTCCCTCTCCTTTCCTCCTCCTCCTTCTGCTTCTCCACCTCCTCTCTCTCCTTTTATTTCCCCTCCTCTTCCTCCTCCTTATGCTCCACACCCTTCTCCTTCTACTTTAAATTCCCCAATAGTACTGGATACATAATGGATATTTAGTAAATATGTGCAGGTTAAATAAGTAAAGGATTTCTTTTTAAAACAATGAGAAAAATTCCATATATCTGTTTCTTGTAAAGAAATAAATTATATTCAACCTTCTTTGACTGAATCGACTTCATAAGCTTAATACTTATTAAATTTCTAGGAAATATTGAAACATGGGAAAATAAGGGGAAAACCACTTAGCTTTAGGAACAGAAGGACATATGCACAATGCTCCAATTGTTTGGTGCTTCGTTAAGATGATAACATCTGTCAAAAACTACCAGGTGCCATCCAAAGAATCAGGGGATTATAAAACACACAGATTAAGTCAACTGATGACTCACAAAAGGGATGCAAGTTGAAAGTCAACACATTATATAATGAGTAATAAAGACTAAAACAATGGCAAAGCAGTGAGGTTAGAGGAAGGTAGGAGGAGGGAGCAGTTTGATGGTGATTAACCAGTTGCCATGTCACACGAAGACAAGAAGATGTAGGGGGGAAGATGACTAAATTAACTATTCTCTTCCCTCATCATTCGCAGCCTACTGTTGCCAAGACTCAGGAAAGTGTTTAATATCAGGAAGAGTTCTTGTTGTGCTTCAGTAATATAATTGTCTTTCATTTTTTGCTTAAATCTGTGATCAATGGTGGGGGTGAAGGGTGAAAGGGCTGAGAAGTTCTGATTTACTTACAGAAACATAGCTACACTCTTAACACAAGCATGTGGATCCATGGTTGTTTATATTTTCGCAGGGGATAACCCAGCCCTGAGGAACAGCAACAAAAATGCTTCCAAAAATAACTGGAGACTGACATCACACAACCCAAACTGAGAAGTAATTACAATGGAAGTTAACAGCCACCATATATTGAGTTCCCACTATATGCCAGGCACTGTTAAATTCTGTACAGTTATGATTTCACTGGTCCACACAGAAACCTTATGAATTAGGAACAATTATTATCCCAATATTACAAATAAGGAAACCAAGGCACAGATAGTGATTTGCCCAAAGTTACAGTTAGAAGATCATCAGAACCAGGATCTGAACCCAGGCAATCTGATTTTAAATTTCATGTCTTCATGAAGAAATTTTTCATTCTTATTATATGCCATACCACAGTGTATTTTAATATATTTTAGGTCATTTTGTTATGATAAATGTGAACACTGAAGGGAAAAAAAAGATGTCTACTAAGAAGGGTTCCTGGTGGCTAACTGGGCTCAAATTTTAAAAGCAGGGCCTAGCAGCCATCTCTGCACAGGCCATCTCATGCTAACTGCACTTCACAGGGAGCCTGCAAACTGTCTCTGCACTGAACTGCCTGCCTACACTGTGTTTCTGCCATGTGAGCAGGCCCTGTAAAGGAGTTTTTGGAATCCTGTTTCAACCAATAGGACTGAGGCTTTCCCCATTCAATCAGAGATGCACAGCTCTGGCCAATCAGACCAGTTCTATTCTGACCTATCAGGACAGTGCCATTTGGACTAATCAAACTGTGAGGATTTAGAGTGTTCATCTGTATAAAGATGGAACAATCAGGGACCAGGGTGGGGACTTTTGTCCATGTAAGTCATCTCCCCTCTGGCTTGGGGTGCTGGTCTCCCTTTCCCTCATAGACTGAAGACTGCATCTCCCTGGATGAGCTGAAACTCTGGAGATGTCTTACCAGGACAGAACAGAGAAGACAAGTGCAGTGCAAAACAGACCGTAGAAGAGCAGGGTAGAGCTGTGTAGCTGGAAAGGGGCCTGGCCCCAGCGCTGCCTCTCACCCATGCTGTTTTCACAGCCATGCCATATCACAATTGAGCTGTTCTGTACTGAATAAACTTTCCTTCTTCACCACACCCCAAATTGGGGATTTCTGTTGGTGTCGAATTGGTGCCAACTGTTAGGTAGAACAGGTAGTAAACTAAGGCAAGGAGGAGGAGGGAGACCTGTCTTGCCCATTGACTCAACAATCCTGAGCCAGTCTGATAAGATTTATGGGTGCTCTGAACATCGCCAGCAGGGATAGCACAGGTGGAGGGGAGTCCTTGAGACTCTTTGCTGGGAAAGG
The DNA here is from genome assembly GCA_039655065.1 of Glossophaga mutica. NCBI lineage: Eukaryota > Metazoa > Chordata > Mammalia > Chiroptera > Phyllostomidae > Glossophaga > Glossophaga mutica. The sequence continues at coordinate 150,254,496 of CM077306.1, forward strand.
TAGCCTCTGTAGCAATTTAACTAACTAAGACAAAGAGCCTTTACTAAAGAATAAAGAGAGCATTTGTAGTTGTAAATTGTTCTCAAGATTTAGAAGAGGAGGAGGAACCTAGAAACTGACTAAAGTATATAACCCCTGAACCCCAATAGTCAGTGCACTCAGGTTAGCTGAGTGCCCACTTATAGCCTTGGCTCAAGTGTATGGAACAAACAAACTTACTAACAACTTTCTTTCCTCTATACTTGGGGCATTCAGACCAGCTGGGTGTCTGCTTGCAGCTTTGCGCTTGTACGTGTTTCATAAATGAACATGCTATCTCATATCCACTATACATGTTTGTCTTTGGCTTGAATTCATCTCTTGCGAGCAAGTCAAGAACCAAGGAGCAAGCTGCGGTGGGAGGGGCACCTGTTTAGGGTCTCCCCGTGGTAACATCAACAACCATTGGTTGACATAAAAATAGAATAACGTGAATTAGTTGTATTATTAAAATATCAATAAAACTTAAATTCCATAAAAGTGGGTGGTGACTATTACAATTACTCAGTTTTAATAAGAGAAACTGAAGCAGAAAACACTGAAATCATTTACTTTCTACTGTTGCGAAGAAATCAAGTATACAAGTTTTCTTTTGTACCTCAACTCAGAAAGTTTCAAAAGATTTATGAAATCTTCATAAATCTTCAAAAGTGCTTAGGCACAAGTTACTTGTAAAAGGTTTCCTTTTAAGTTTTATACACATGCACATAATTTAAATGGACTATATATATGAGCAAAAGTAGCTTTACATGTGCTTATATTGAAAATAATACAATAATTAATAAATAATAATACAAGAATAAACTCTGTTTCATGTAAATCTACTTTTGCCCTATCCTGTAGTAAGTAAAATTTCCAATGACTTCCTATCTTAGTTTGGCCTCCCACAGAAGCAAACCCTGAAAGAGGGGTTCAAGTGCAAATCAAATAGTTTATTCAAGAGGAGAAGGTCATGATCGGAGGAAACAGGAAAAGTGAATCAAGGTAGGAAGCCAGCCACTGCAGGGTGGTAGGAGGCCAGCTGTTGCTATGTATAAGTAGAGCCTAATCCCATGGGGGGAACCCTGAAAGCCAGTGTAGAATATGCACCCCAGAAGGTGAAGGAGCTGGAACATTTGCATACCAACTCCCATCAGTCATTGAATGAGAGCTTTTCTCATCAGGGACAATTCCGCCGTTTGCCAAGCCTCCCATATGGGAGGCAGAGTGGGCTTCAATAGCAAGAGAAGTGCAGGCACTGGCAACTGGAAGTCCAGCCAACATGCAGGCCCCAGCATCTGCTCCACCTCTCTTCCATTCCACCTTTCACTCTAAAGGACATTATTTTGTCTATAAATCTTTATACCCAAACAGAATTTACTCTTGGAAATAATAAAAAAATTATCATATCCAATGAACAGGCTCCTTCATATTGTTTTGTGTGAAGGCTCCGTAGAAGCAAATGCTCAGTGAAAGAATCCAGGCTCCCTGTTTCAAGCTGCTCTAATGATAAAACACAGTGTGTGGCAGGGACTAGTAGACTTCCAGTGGGAAACGAGATGTGTGCAAGAAGCTAAATCTACTGAGGGTGTATCACTGACCTAGGATGTCAAGGTGTCCTCTGGGAAGCTCTCTCCCAGTTCTAGAAGTAAAATGCTTGTTATTGTTGGGCTTCATGGTCATCCTTCTTACTTCATCTATTCACAAAATCCTAGTTGTGTGGACTTCTGAATCCTTAATTTGAGAATTTGGAGATATGCAGGAGACGAGGCAAAGAGATTTGCAAGAGAGAGAGAGAGAGAGAGAGAGAGAGAGAGAGAGAGAGAGGTATCAAATGGATTTTATTTAATCATAAACTGAGTTAATGGTTCAAACAGGGCCAGAATTGATTTGATGTGGTTAAGGAAATGGCAGGATTTGGAGTAACAAATCTGCTCCAGCTCACCCACTCTTCACATATTTCCATTCTCACTAACCTCATCTGTCTCATTCTTTCCTTCCTTCACATACGTTCCCAAATTGGCCAAATGGCCGAAGGAGCTGCTAGATGTTTTTCTTCTTCAGTATTCTTGCTTCATGATGGCTGTAGGCTATGAATTGCATTCCCCCTTTTCAGGAGTGAAAGATGTGAGGCAATAAGAAAACCTGCATGGGATTACAAGGTGCAAAGAATATTTTAACCATCCCTTCCTGCCCTTGTACAGTTTTTAACTTCTCTGTATTTCAGCTGTATAACCACATAGATAGAAAAATAGATTTATTTGTGTATCTAATAGTTTGCCCCAGCTCTTTTCTTATTCAACATTTCTTTAGACTATACCCCATGCTTTGTCCTGAAACATCTTCCCTTATTATCCAAACACTAATAATTAAAATTTATTAACTTTGAAAAATCAATTATAAAAGTTCCCCAAGTTGTGAGAAAAAATTCAAGAAAGAAATGTCATGCTTTTAACAAAAATAGGTGAAGAAAAGTGGGAAATCACATGCTTAAGGAGGAAGTGTGATTTTCAGCCTTGTGTGGGAGGCCTGGCAGGATTTCTTAGAAGAGGCAAAAAAGGATCAACAATGTGATTTGTATTTGCACTTTGAAATTTTTCCCTAGCCTGAAATCAGATCTCTGTGTTTACTCAGCCATAAGATGGAATCACATTACTCCTCTGGGTGATGACTCACAGGAAACACTTGATTTTTAAACAGGAAAATAAGCATAGCACTCTTTTCCTGAACATCCAGAAAGGTGGGGAGATAAGAGAAGAAGGACGGAAAATGTCTTACCACTCAATCTTCATCAAGTTGTGAAGAGACAAGAAATACACTGACCTTCTATTCTGGACTATGTGATGTTAAGTATAAAAGATGCTGTGATTGGTTTTGTTGAAAGGTTTTCTTGCCAGCTATAACTCCAGGGGTGTGTGTGTGTGTGTGTGTGTGTGTGTGTGTGTGTGTGTGTGAAAAGAAAGGCAAGGACATAGGACTAGGAAAACAAAACTTGTAAATATTTATCACTAGGCTTTTTATGTATTTCTCTTTTATATCTTTGGAGAGAAACATCATAAAGGTCTGAAGTATATAAACATACATTATGTTTATAGTGGAAGAACAAAATACAGCAAAGCTATCAATGGTGCATACTACATCTTTGCATAATCTCATCATTACATTAAGTCATCCTTGGTAGAATAGCAAGCATTCTTGTTTAAAAAAGGTTTCTTAGAGTACAACATATGCACACTACTGTGTTTTAATTACATCAAGAACACTGGTAATCAGCAAACATTGATTGTATGTATGATTGCCAAGAATATCCTGCCAATTTAAGGTTTACTTATTTACTTTGCTTGGTTAGTTAGTTGGAGCTGTTTCAATTATTTATTTAATGCTCTTGTTAATTTGATCTGTGCCACATGTCTCTTCATTTAGGGTCTAGTAGATGCTGGTTCTTAGGTATGTACTTAAAACAGAAACTGTATTCCATTTATTCATGGGCATACTATCCCTATAAAATGCTTAGACATTCAAATCAGGCAAAAGAAAGAGTCAAGTCTTGATTTCCTAATGAATACTTGTGTTCTCCTTTTCTGTCTCAAGAAATTGAGACTCAAGGAATACATAGGTAATTCAGGCCCTTAAACAGATTTAAAAATTATGAAAAGAAGACAAAGAACATATTTGTATAACCCATGGACACAGAGAACATTGTGGTGATGGCTATAGAGAAGAGGGAGTGGGGGCTGGGTGGAGGTGAGCAAAGGCGGGTAAAATAGGGACATCTGCGATAGTGTCAACAATAAAAATAAAGAATAAATAAAAATTATGAAAAGATAATAGCAATTGTGTAGACATTTATACTTGCTAGAAACATCTGGGGGTAGTGGCAAATTACCTTAACGATTTTTAACATTGATCCATTTAGATGAAAATTTAAATAAATGAAAGAAGCAAAAATAAATAAAAATATTAGTCTGGCATTATGTAGATGCATTATCATCTCCATATGGGAAATGTAGTATGTTCTTGTAAAAATATGACCCCCTGAATCTAAAGAACAGAACTGTCCAATAGCTCTGTGTGCAAGATGGAAATATTCTCGTATCTGTTCTGCCCATCACAGTAGCCACTGGCCACATGCGGCACTTGCAATGTAGCTAGTACAATGGAGGAACTGAATTTTAATTTTATTTAATTTAAATTAATTTAAACAAAAATATCCCATATAGTTAGTGGCTACCACATGGCACAACATAATTCTAGGGAGAAAAAAACGGCTCATTTTTGATCCTCAGAGAAAAGCTGTACAGTGACAGGGATGAGATGCAAGTAGACATTTTAAAATTAATGGACATAGAGAAAATATTTGCAAAAGACACATCTGATAAAGATAACTATTATCCAAAACAAAGAATTTACAAAACTCAACAATAAGAATATAACCTAATTTTGTAAATGGGCCAACAACCTTAACAGACACCTCACCAAAGAAGATATAGAGAAAACAAATCACCATATGAAAAGATACACTACATCATATGTCAGCAAGAGATTGCAAATTAAAACAAAAAGGAGATACCACTGCACATCTGTTAGAATGGCCAACAATCCAGAACACTGATAACAGCAAGTGCTGGTGAGGATGTGGAGCGACGGGAACTTCCCTTCACTTCTGATGGATTACAAAATGGTGTAGGTACTTGGGAAGAGAGTTTGGTGGCTTCTCTCAAAATGAAACACAGTCTTAGTATACAATTCAGCAATCATGCTCCTTAGTATTTTACCCAAAGGAGTTGAAAACTATGTCGACACAAAAACCTACACACTGATATTTATAGCAGGTTTATTTGTAATTGCCCCAAACTGGAAGCAATCAAGATATCCTTCAGTAGGTGAATGGTTATAATCAGTGGGCATAATCTGGAAGTATATTAATGAAGGATCAACTCTAAAAGTTTGGAGATCCTTTTAGGAAAATTATTTTTCAGTTCCACTTTGATCTCTCTCTGAGACTTTTGGCTCAGCCAAAATTTCTTGAAGCTCACTCTGCTTCTGGAGTCTTTGGTATTGATGCCCAGATTGTATGTCAGCTCTTCTGTTCCTTCTTAGTCCCCTTTTCTGGTTCCTTATTTCCTCTGTACTTACATGCCTCCTGCTTGGGGCTTTGTCTCCTGGGCCCTTAAGATGTTTCCGTTGATACCTGCTTGCTGCACCCCGAGTCTCAGTTCACTTTTCACATCTATAACTATGTTTTTGACTCCCAAACAGCATCTCGAGCCCCAGACTTCATTTAGGCTATTTCAGCCTATGCTGCTTACATCCAGGACCCTTCTGACTGAAGGTTCCACACAAACCCAACATCAGAGGATGTGGCTCAATGCTCTCTAGTATTTTCTGACATGCTCAGGCTACAGGTATATCATTTTATATCAAAATTGATCTTATCATTGACCTTCTTCCACATTTCACCTTCTGTGGGTGGTAAAATTATTTTTCTACTCTTGAGACTAGAAAAATTGGTGTTTATAACATTATCCTTTCCTTTATCTTCTGAAGGCAATTTGTTAATAAATCAATTCTTAAAAACAAAAACAAAAACAATTCTTCTCCTATAATCTCTCTCATATTCATAGCCTGCCTGCTTTTCCTCCAGGGCAAGCTGGAGGCCTGGGGCTGTAAGAGGTAAGGCAGGCTGGGCATAGAAGTGGGAATGGGGCCATGACCATGTGATCAGAGCACAGAGCACTTGGGGTTAATGTTTCATGAACCAATGAGAAGTCAAAGCAACTCCGTGAGAGGGGCTTGAGAACAATAATGAGAAATATGGGGATAATTTTGCAGTGCAGAACCTGCAAGATTGAGTAAAAGCTTTGAAAGGCAAGGTCCAGAAAGAGTTCTAGAAGCAACTGGATATAGGTCAAAGGAACTTTGATGAGCTTCTGTTGATGAATTTAGTGACAGGATTACAGAGCTTACTAGACTGAATTTTTTTTTCTTTTCCCTGATACATCACCATAGTCTAAGCCCTCAGGCACATATTAGTACCTAATCGCTTTCTTACTGCTTTTTCTTAATTGTGTTACATTTGGCAAATTAGGAGAACTCTCAGTGCCTCAGATCCTCATCTATAAAAGTGATCATACCTATCTCATAAAGTCATCTGAGGGTTAAATGTGTTAGTATATGTAAAGTGCACTTAGAGTAGGGTCTGGCACATAATAAATGTTATATATGCATTAATTATTGCTATTATAGTGTTATTAATATTATCTCTATAACAGTTTTTAACCGGTTCATCTATCCCCAGACTCTTATCACCTCCATTCCATCCTGCATTTAACTGGTAATTATTTTCTTCATATACTTCCTTTGGCCTTCAGTGGTTCCCAAATTACTTAATGATCAGGCCCTAATTCTTCCATGTGACATTCTTGACTTTCAACTATCAACCCCCACCCACCACTTGCCTTCTCTTTGCTCCCCAGTGCTTCTTCTCTGCTTCTTTCAACATGACCTAGTCACTGTCTTCTGCGGAAGTCAAGACCGTTCCTATCATCTTACCTTTGTATATGTTGCTCTCCTTTCCCAGAAGGGCCCCTTTCTTGCCTTTTACCTGTCCCAATTCTAACCACTCCCCAGGGCCTAGCTCAAGTTCTACTTCTTCTGTTGCAGCAGAGGTAGAATCTGTTGGGCTTCCCCATGTGTGTACCTCATAACATCAAGCAGAATACCTTGCACACACTGTCTGATAAATAGTTCCCTCTTAGTTCTTTCTCTAGTACTCAACATCCCAGATTTTAGAACTTCTTAGTGCTTGTTTGATAACTGGTTATGAATATATGTTGTGTCAGTGTAGAAAGCCTTCAGTTACATGTCATAGAAGACCACATTCATGGAAGGTTAAACCCTAAGGGTATTTATTGTGTGCTTCCAAGACTTTATCAACAACTCAAAAATGTCTTTCTTCCTTTTGTTTTTACCCTTCTCAGCCAATTGGATTCTCATCTATGTGTTTTTTAACCTCACCATCACAAGATTGCTACTGCAACTCAGGCATTACACCCTCACATAAATATTCTAAGGTGGAAGGAAGTATTAGTGACAAGTGTGTCATCCCTAACTTGAGAGGCTAGGAAAAGGAGTATCTGGGAGAAGAGAAAAGACATGCCATGATTGACTTAGATAATTCATTACTCAGGGCAGGCGCATTACTACCAAACAAAATTAGAGGTCTGTTGGGAAAGAGAAAAATAACTCTTGCGTAGGCATCTTGGTTAGTTGTTTGCTCCTGTCTTGCATTTTTTCTCTCACCTATAGTCTCCTCAAAGGGAGAAAGAACATCTTTATTACCCAAGTGCACAGTACCATCTTGAAAACACAGAGCTACTCTGTAAGTAATTGCCTGCTGCATTCCTGACTGCCGGTTGGGGCGTTGCTCTGCCCTCACGTCAGGCCCAGGCCCGTTTCAGAGTCACAGATAGCTCCCTGCTCTGAAAGTAAGAAAGGTTCAACAAGCACCCTGTGAGCTAATAAACCCTTAAATTTAGCACAGTTTATAGGAATTCCTGCAGAAGCTCAGAAATCAAAATACAAATTTTGAAAAGTTTTTCTGTTACTATCTGCCTTATGTAAATATTCTGCGCTTAGCTGAGCTGGAAGTCCTTTAATTATCTTTTCAGGAAGCATTGCTGAGGGTGTAGATTCTAAAGCCACCAACCCGAGCAGCTTCCTGCCAGCTCATGCTCTAAATCAGGCATCAGCTCGAAGTAATAGTTCCTTTCCCCATATATTATAGTATTTATCCGACACAAAGTAATTAACATCTCCCGCAAGTAAAATCTCCGATTGCATCATATGGTCTCAGCTACTCGAAAGCCACTCACCCATCTGGTTACATTAATTTTGCCATTTGCCAGCATGTGGGTTTGTGTGTGGAGTGAGGGGGTGTGTGGGAGGATGGAGGACTGATGGGTGTTTGGAGTAACACGTTACCACATGTGCACAGCCGGGTTTGTAATGTGTACCCAACCACTCCATCCCTCTGCTCAAGTAAGAGAGGGACAGATGCTCCTGGTCACACCACTCTTAGATTTAAACTCTGAAGCATTAATTCCCTGCTCAGCACCTCTGGAGGCCATCATGTTGTGGAAGAGGTTAACGTTTTACAATTAGTTGGGTGAAAAAGATACAGCCTAGCAATTCTTCAGCTATGAAAATAAAATTCTCCCGATTAAGGAAATAATAGCAATTGTAGATAAAAGCCACACTGAGTTTTTGAGCCATTGGAGAGAAAGATATATAGAAAAAGAAAAAGATATTACTAAATACTTAGTCTGCTTACAAATTTCATTCCCAAATTATGCATATGCAGATTAACTTGCACATATTGTCCAAAGATTGGAGTGGATCATGAAAAATCCCAAATAGTACCAGACGAGTTAGTTATATAACACTCTATGCCCACATGTTTTGGGCCTAATGCCTTGTTTTCTTTCAGCTGCTTTGAAAAGAATATACATGCAATAAACAATCAGCAATAAGCATAAGGAAGACTGGCCCAGTTTATGTAATAGTTACTGTCAAAGCTAGGGAACATTCAACACAGGGTTTTAGATGATCTAAAGTTGCTTTTCATAATGCTATCCTAAGAAGTCATTGAGTAAATACTATTACTCATGAATGACTATTCCACAGAAAAGTTGAAGCAAAATTTAAAAAGTAGTCTCTAACTCGTAGATACTCCACAAGCTAAACATTGCAATGAATTTCACCTAACAACCAGTAAGAGTTGTAAGTTTTATCCATCATTTCAACATGCCTTTTTGCTTAGTTTTGTTTTCAAAGGAAACAGGCCAATCCAAACTGGTGTGAGCACTTGATGTGCTCTCCCCATAGGGGCTACAATGATCTTGTCTAGATATTAACAGTTACAGCTGCCAAGCTCAGGTGGGAAGTGTGGGGTGACTGGAAGGGCCAGAGAGAGAGATGATCAAAATGTGGCTGCATCCCACTGTGTTCATGACTTGTTCACTCTGACTCACTTTCTTACACCCCTGTAGCCATGCCGATGTCCCCACTGAGAGTGATGGAGGGCCCTGGGAGAGTCGGTGTCATGGTCAGAGCGGAGGCCTGGACGGGTGAAGTCCAGCTTCACTGAGCTTCGATGTGGGCAAGTTGCTTAACCTAACTTTCAGTTTCCTTTTTAAAAATATTTTATAAATTGGGGATAATAGCAGTACCTCAGGATTATGAGCAGAATGAGTGAAATAATTGCATAGATTTATTTACCCCACAATAAGCCTTATTAACTACTGACATTATTTTAGTTATAATGGTGATAGAGGAATATAGGAAGGAGGTCCTCTAAAACTTATTCCAGGCATCATCCATTCACTCATTTATTCACTCAAAAGGAGAAACTTGGCTGTCGCACTGAGTGTGCTCACTCCATTGGAGTAGGCATATTGGCTTTGGGCGTAACACAAGACCTTGGTAAAATGTCAAATAGGTAAAATTTGCCTCTGCGATCTCCTCACCCAGCTCTCAGCTGCCCTCCTCCAGAGTGCTGTTTTCTCCCTCTGCCTTGGTGGTTCAGAGCCACTCACTGAAGTTCAGCTTAGTAGGCAAAACTGTCACTTCAGTCGTCTCCCACCACATCTCCTGTGCAGGGTCCTATTTCCTCAGATACCTCTTTTGGTTACTGGATTAATTCATGCTGAAGTGTTAAATTTTCTGGCCTATCGGTACGTTATATTAACTTTGCCAGATAATAAACCTGCATTCCAGCAGCAGTCCAACAAAGACACGGTGCCTTACACAAAGGAGTCTTCAGAGCTCCTTTGGAATGTGGAATTTCATGTGGAATTTCAGAGCTCAAAGTGGGCCCATGGGATAAACACCTTGGGGCAGATAAGATGTTCAGCACCTGGCAAATTAATTCACGCAGGAAGTTCTGTCTATATATAGACATGGCTTGGCAGGAGGTTGTGAGGTCCTGTTCTGATCTGCTGAAGCATACAGCTTAGAGAGACAAGAAGAAGTATGTCAATGAGACAATAATAGAATAAAACCCACCACATAGTATCATTAGATAATAATTGTCAGGTAATATTATTCTGAGAGTACGTAAAAATGCAGAAGTTATTTAGCAATGATAACTGATGTTTGTTGACCGTTTACTAAGTAATAACATATTTTATTGTGGTTAAATACATGTAAGATACAATTCGCCAGTGGTAACATTCAGTCCATTCACCATGCTGCACAATGATCACCACTAACTCCAGAACATTCTCATCACTCCAGAAGGAAACCCCATATCCGTCACGCTCTCCATTGTCCCCTGGCAGTCACCGCAACTGCTAATCTGTCCCTGGCAACTGCTAATCTGCTTTCTGTCTCTGTGGATTTACCTAGTCTGGATATTGTATATAAATTGATTCATACAATATGTACAGTCTTCTGGATCTAGCTTCTTTTCCTTAGCATATAGTTTTAAGTTTTCATCCAGGTTGTAGCATATATTAATACCTCACTTTTTTTTATGGCTGAATAATATTCCATTTTATGGGTATCCCACTTTTTGGTTATCCATTCATCAGCTGATGAACGAATGGGCTGTTTCTATGTTTTGGCTGTTGAGAGTAGCGCTGCTCTGAATGTTTGTGTACAAACTTTTGTTAGGGCGCCCATTTTCAGTTCTTTTGGGTATTTACTCAGGAGTGAGATGATGGGGTCAGATGCTAATTGTATGTTTAATTGATTGAGGAACTGCCAAACTGTTTTTCACAGCTTCCATTTTCCATTAGCACCAGCAAAGCCTAAGGGTCCTAATTTCTCCACATCCTCACCAACATTTGTTATTTTCCATTTTTTTTTTTTATTCCAGTCTTCCCAGGTGCGTGAAGTGGTATCTCACTGTGGTTCTGATGTGCAGCGCCCAAATGACTAACGATGTTGAACATCTATCTTTTCGAGTGCTTCTTGGCCATTTGTATGTTTTTTCTGACAGCATATTACATACTTTATCTTGGTTAATTCTTGCCATATATCTGACAAGTATTTTATAGATAAATAAACTGATACTTTGTAAGTAGCATTAGGTAAATTGTCTAAAGACATCATTGAATTGGGTTCAAACCAATGTTCACACTCTGGATCTAGGGGAACGAGCCTGGAAGATAATACACTTGGGTTCCTAAAGAGTATCTGGACCCCCCAGTTTAAGAAAAACTTCCAAGGACAGCGCAGTTACGATCAAGGTGTGCTGGAAACAACCACCCTGGAAGGCAGGCCAGTCGCAGAGGCTGAGCTGCACACAGCTGCGTCAGTGAGTCAGTGGCTGAATGTGTTTTGGGGGGCATTCGGCTTTCACAAAGGAGGCTTGGGGAGCCTCTGTAGTCTTCGCAAACTTTTATCTCCATTTTGTCCTTCATTATTAAAAAAAGAAAAAGGAGAAGAAATAGCCTGTCAATTGTACTGCTATCTAATTTCTTTCACAAAATACCATTTTATTTGATTAATGAGAACACTGCAGTCAGAATGTATTGCAGAAGATGAAAAAGTTAGACTTCCATAACTGAATAGGAACAAAACCCAGACTGGGTTTCAAAGAGCTTTTTATCGCGCAGATATTCAAAGATCTCTGGAATAGCACAGGTGGATAAAGAACACACGCCCCAGAGCCAGTACACTCCTAACCCACAGACCGACCTACTCAACCTCCCAGAAGCAGAGTGTCTGCACTGACGGGTCACCTGTACCACATATACGGATGTGCCACAGGCATGCCCCATGGCATTGGCCCCCGGTGGGACTTTACACATATCTTAGTTAACTACCCTGCCCCCTCTTCAGATGATTCTGCCGTTGATTACATAATTTGGAAATTAAGATAAATAATGCACAAATAGTAATGAGAGTTCCTACAAAATACCTTTGATTTAGTAGTTTCTATGAAGAGCCTTCCATGGTTAAAAAAAGTGCCTAAAGTCACATGGAGATTGAGTCAAATGAGGGGGACATTTTACCAGTCTTTTTACCCCAGATACTGAATAACCTCTCATTCTCCATGAGATGATATTAAATCAGAAGCATAGTCAAATGTCTGCTGGGACTAGTTAGAGAAACCAAAGGTTTAATGTCAGTAACTGTGAAGTATCTTGACAAATCCCATTAGCAGGACACAGTGTGCTGTCCATGGCGTGTGGGAGCACCGTATTTTCCCAGGTACTGTGTGAGTGACACTGGCCTGTCACATACCTCCCGGACCATGTGGGGGTGTTTTCATTAGCACACACAAGCCAATCTCCCACCAACACCAGAGTTTTCTGTTTATTTTAAAAGAAGTTCAAAGTATAAATGTTTACGAAATCTGGACCAGACTGCCTAGTCTTCTAATGAATTTGGTTGTTGCTATTGTTTTCTTAAATGTGTTCCGATATAGATATATAGAGCAATTTTGGACAGAAAATAGTGGGAGTCACTCTAATACCTGTTCTCCTGTGATCCTGGCCTCCTAAGGAAAGATGGGGAAGTGGGCAGAAATTTTCTTATCAAAGATGGTGTCTGTGTAACATCATCCATATGGAATATACAGTTATATTTTTAAAAAATCCTTATTAAGGCAAGTGATGTTTAAAAATATTTCCCCCAGAATCTTCTCTCCTCATACTAAAAGAAAAAACAATCTCGTAGCAAAAGTAACATTTACCCAAACATCAGGCATTCTTGGAAACAACTGGAGAACATTTGCTGGTTCCAGGCCTGCTATCTGGAACATTTGTTTCCTGGAGAGTGTGGTGAGATACAGTGAGCTCTTTTAGCCTCTGAGTCCAAAATACAGATGCCTTACCAGCCTGCTCTGCTGCAGAGCTTAATCCGAGATAGAACTGAAGTGTGGAAGCACAGACCCTTCACAATTATATATATCAGATATCTATCTATCTATCTATCTATCTTCTATCTATCTATCTATCTATCTACCTATCTTCTATCTATCTATCTATCTATCTATCTATCTATCTATCTATCTTCTATCTATCTATCTGGCTGTATTTAGCACATACAACCCAGCTGAATCTATTTGAATTCCCTGGATGTTGTAAAAATACTTAATGCACCTTTCAAGGCAGTTACATGTATATTAGAACTATACAATTACAAATTCAAAAATATAATACATTATACATTTACAAGTTTATGGAGCATTACAAGTAGACATTATCCACTTTTTTATCTCTTCTGCCCCAAAACACACTTCACGAAGAGTAGTGCACCAAATGAACATGGCTAATGCTTTCTCTGTTAGATGCTAGTTAACAAAAACCATAGCAAGTTTTATTCCTTTTTACTTTTGATATTATTTTAACTTTACTGTTTTTCCCGATTATAAGTGGAGAACAAGGACATTTTTGAGAAATAGAAAATTGTAAAGAAATAAAGGTCACTTGTAATTGTAACCCAGTGATAACAAATTTTAATGTTTTGCTATATATTTTCCAGTCTCTCATGTTTGTGTGAATGCATGTGCATATCTAGGTAATTGTTTACTCATAAAGTTGAATTTCTATTTTAAATACTTTCTGTCTCTGATTTCACTGAACATTATAAAATGAGGTTTCAACATATTTTTAGATATTCTTTGTGCACAACTTTTAAATGGGTCCATATTGTCCTTTAACAATTTCAGTATTATCGAACATGTAAATTGTTTCTATCTTTTGTGTTATAAATGATGAAGTAATTAGTATTTTGATATGTAAATATCTGATCATATTTCTGATTATTTCCTTTGAAAAGGCTTAATAATTAGAATGTTTAAATGTAAGTCTTTTTAAAGGTTAATAATATATTTTTCCCATACTGTTCTGAATATGCCAAGGTAAATGATATAAACTCTACCGCCAGTGAAAAAGTACCTATCTGTCTCATCATACTCTCATCCTGACTTACTTAGTAGCACTGAAAAAACAGTTTCCGGTTGGATGTGCCAAAAGTGGCACATCACTCTTGCTTTAATTTGCTTTTCTTTATAACCAGTTAAAATACGCACTTCAAATTTTTGGGAAGTGACAATTTGTTTTCTTTAAAAATTGTTAATTTCCTTTTCCCACTTTTCTTTTAATTTTTTTATTTTTTTTAAATAAAAATGTAAACAAAATAAAACTAAAAATATTAAAGTTATCTTCTATCCACTTCTTTCCAACAGACACAACTGTTTACATATTTCTTATGGACAGTCACTTTTACAAAATACATAGGTATACATACACACCTATAGGGTGTTTATTTTTTTAAACAGACAGTAGATCATTTGCTTTTTCACTTAAAAGCATATCACAGCCCTGGCTGGTGTGGCTCAGTGGGCTGGGCATTGTCCCATGGACAGCAAGGTTGCCGGTTTGTTTCCTGAGGGCACGTGCCTGCCTGGGTTGTGGGCTAGCGCCCTGGTTGGGGGAGTGTGAGAGGCAACTGATCAACATTTCTCTTGCACATCAATGTTTCTCTCCCTCCCTTCCCTTCTCTCTGAAAATAAATAAATAAAATCTTTAAAATATGTGTGCATCATAGATTGCCCTATTTGGGTACCTCAGTTGGTTGGAGCATTGTCCCATATACCAAAAGGTTGTGGTTCGATTCCAGATCAGGTCAGGGCACATGCCGTGCTTTGAGGTTAGAGCCCTGGTCAGGCACATGCAGGAGGCAACCGATCGATGTTTCTCTCTCACATTAATGATTCTCTCTCTTTCTCTCTTTCTCTCTCTCTCTCCACACCTTACCTTCCTCTCTAAAATCAATAAACATATCCTTGGGTGAGGAATAAAAAAAGTATATCATAGAGTTATTTACTTGTCAGTACTCACAGATATTCCTTACTCATTAAAAAAACTATAGTATTCTGAAATTTGAGTGTTGGGTTGCATAGTTTATTTCACCATTTCTTTATTTATGTTCACTCTTACACATATATGAGGTCTGTCTGGAAAAAGTCTAGCCATTGTTAACACAGTGATATTGGTTTGCAAGACATCAATGTAACCTGGCAGCCAAGGAGAATGCATTGGAATGTGCATGTGTGAACAATGATGACTTCAGTGTACTAGTCAGTAGGGGTGGTAGACACCATTGAGTGAACATGTGTACTGTGTGGCCATCACATTTCAGAACAGCTGGGCAAGTAGAGCAATGAATCTGCATCAAATTTTGTGTTAAGCTTGAACATTCCTCCATGGAAACTATTTCAGTGACTCAGAAGGCTGTAGCTATGGGCAACTGATGATTGGCAGCTTCATCATGACAACACACCTGCTCATGCATCACGCCTTGTGCAGAACTTTTTGGCAAAACATCAAATCACCCAGGTGACTCAGTCCCCCTATAGCCCAGATTTGGTGCACTGTGCCTTCTGACTTTTCCCAAAACTAAAATTACCTTTGAAAGGCAAGAGATTTCAGACTGTCAATGATATTCTGGAAAACACAGCAGAGCAGCTGATGGTGACTGGGAGAACTGTGTGAGATTCCAAGGTGCCTACTTTGAAGGATACTGAAATGTCATTGTCCTATGTACAGTGTTTTTTGTATCTTGTATCTTCTTCAATAAATGTCTCTATTTTTCATATTATATGGCTAGATAGCATCTGGACAGGCCTCGTATATATTTATTTTTATTTTATTTTTTTTCTATTACCATTTATCCCCTTTATACTCTCTTCCATCTCCACCCACCCCCATCCCCTCACAATAACCACACTATTGTCCCTTTTTTTTTCAAAAACAGTTATCGGGAATAAAGTGCTGTAGCATTTTCTATGCATCTTTCTAATGTAAAGTATGAATTTATTTTCTATTAAATCTTTTCCTCAGAGAAGAAACTTCTGTTCTGCAGCTGAGAACACAGTTCTCACTAACTATTCAGTTGGCCAAAAAGTTTGTTTTGTTTTGTTTTGTTTGTAAGATGGCTCTAGTAGCACTTTTGTCTTTAACTACATTTGAAACAATTTTGTTAAATTGTATTGTAACAGCTGTCATATGAGCATGCATTTAAAAAAACTTATCAAAATTGGTAAATTTTTGTGTAACCATTTTAATACTGAAGATGGGAGAAAATACGCAACATATTTAGCATACTATGCTTTATTATTTCAAGAAAGATAAAAATACAACTTGAAATGCAAAAAAAAAAACAAGATTTGTGCAGAGTATGGAGAAAGTGCAGTGACAGACCGAAAGTGTCAAAAGTAGTTTGTGAAGTTTCTTGCTGGAAATTTCTCTCTGGATGATGCTCAATGGTCAGGTATACCAGTTGAAGTTGATGGCAATCAAATCGAGACATTAATTGAGAATATTCAATGTTCTGCCACATAGGAGATAGCTGACAAACCCAAAATATCCAAATCAATGAAGTTACTGGTGAAAATGAAAAATGTATCTTTCATTTTACAGAAAAATCTAAACAGGCGTTTTGGCTGACCCACTAGTTAGAAGATCCAAGGGCAAAATAAGGTGCTCTGATGGTCCCCTTTCTCCATGCTCAGAATGCCAGTGCAGGATGTCTGGACAAGCTGCAGGAGGTGTCTGACAGCCTTCTCCCACCCCCATTCCAAAATCCGAGAACATGAGCATAGCTATTCATGGCTCTAGTGGGGAGGAGAGTAGTGAGTCACCATCCTTCAGCCAGTCCTGTGCTGAAGTAGCAGCTTAATGCTTGTAGCTATTGAGCAGGTTGCCACTCCTATAGACTAGGCTGGCCCTATTCCTATTATTGGAAGCTCCAAGGACAGCCTCAGGAGCCTGTGCAACTAGCAAGCTCTTCATTTCTACCTCCAGGAAATAGCTTATGAGGCCAAATACCTCAAGAGGCCAGAGTGGGGAGAAGCTGCCCAGCTCAGCCCCATTTCGCCTCTTGTCTCTGAGTATTCTGAGGAGTGCCCAATCTGTCTCAGGTGAGCATGGTACATGGTTGCTGTCAGGCGGACCCGTCATTTACAATATCTTACTCCTGGAGATCCTGGGAGGGGAGCACACAAAATCCATCCTTCCGCCATTCATTCATCAATCATATGTACATTTATTAAATGTCTCCATAGTATTGGTTTCTGGCATCTTGTTGGGTAGCAGGGACACAATGATGAAGAAAATGTCATCTTTTTCCTCAGAGAGTTTGCTGTCTATCAGAAAGACAAGATGGATGTGAGCAAATGTTATAATAACATACAATTGGTAGCAGGCCAGATGTGTGTCCTTGGTGGGAAAGGCACAGTGGAGGAGGTGACTTATTTCTGCTTGGAGGATAAAGAGACAAGGGAAAGCTTTACAGAGCAGGTGCTATTGGAACTGAGTCTATGGGTCTTACAAAACACCTACTTCCTGTGCATCCCAAAGCTACATTTGCCTCCAGAGCCAGGTCCCAGCAGTCATCAGCTAGTGTCCAACAGCTGAGCAAAGTCACCCTCGGGCCCAGGAGTGTGGGTAAGCCTATAGCCTGTGCAGAAAGAAGGCTTCTTAAACTAGGCACTAGTCAAAGCCTAGGAACATAGTGTGGTCTCTCAGGATCAAAGACTCAGCCCTCAGAGAACATGGATTTGAATCCACAGTGGAGTTTCACTTGACTTTTGTCTTCCCATAAGTAGGCCCAGAGACCAAGTGAAATCTTCAGGAAAGGCAGAGTGAAAGCATGTTTATCGTATACAATTTTGTGGCAGCATTATCTCCAGCTGCTCCCAGGTCAGAGAAGAGGGGAGAACAGTATACATACCCACCTGTGGGTCCAAAAGGCCTTAATTCCACTCTCAAGGCTAACAGAAAAGAGAGAACCAGAAATGTGGTTTCGGACAAGAACCCAGTCAGGGTGAGGGGTTTCTCAAAGGCAACAATTTCCTGTTTCATTGTATGAGAAAACTATAGTTGTTTAAGAATTTCACTAAGCTGGATCCTTACTGATAAAATTCATTGTATGTTGCAAATGAAACTTTAATTTCTTCACAAATAAAATTCAAATAATTAAATCTAATACCGTGGAGCGCACAGGCCATGGAATCTGGAGTCTATTATTTCTCACAGAAAGAGTACTGCTACACACTGCTTATTTGTCTGTGGGCAGAAATCTCTGATTGTAAAGTCAGCCCTGGAAGCAGACAGACAACCCTGAGGGGCCCGGAGCCCTTTGACCTTTCAGTTAGACCTTGAGAGCCTGGAACAGTTTCAGCCAACAACAGAGACAGGTGTATTCTTACACCTGCTACGTTGAACTTAGTCCAGTTCAGCCCCTACCCACTCATTGTCATCACTGGGTGTTTAGCAGCCAACCGACGGTGGAAGCTACCTAGAAAACAGTGACCCTTTTTGGAGACGGCAGCCAGCCCTCCCTCAGAGACAGGACAGCTTTGCAGTGGGACCTTAGGCACTGGACTTCCTTGCCTGAGCTCAGTCTGACCACTGTGTTTTACTGGCTGTGGGACCTGCAGTTGAGTTGCTCAGCCTCCTGGTGTCAGTTCCCTCACCTATAGGGTGGAGAAAAAATGATCACGAAAATGCACTGCTGACTCTGTCTTCGGGCTTGTCAGACTGTGGATGGATTTGTGGATGGATTTGTGGTTGGGCAATGGTTCTTGCTCTTCCTGTAAATTCTGAAAGGGCTAGATTTCTACAGGGCATATCACTAAGTGTGCCTCTCTTGTTCAGTCCGGGAAAGCGATAACATTAGGGAAGCCCCAAACTTTTTTCTGAGTCATATTTTAAAAAATGTTTAGGGTTCTGATTTTTTGAGTCTAACTAAGGTTTGAAAATTTTGGCTCAAGATCCGTTCTTTAGCAACTGTGTTACATAATATATAACCTGGTGTTTGATGTTATGAGTTTGTCTGTTCATAATGTTTACATAAAAACTTCTTTTAATAGTAGATTTGACTTAAAATCTGAGGTTTTTAATTGCTTAAACTGTTCACTCAAAGGCATTCATTAACTTCATTCACTACATGAAACTTTGTTATGATCATTATATTATCCTGAAGGTTTTGTGCATATTCAAGTTCACAGGTGATGTAGGCATAGCAGATGCTTACATAACAATATATAAATATTACCAGTCACCTAAAAAGGAGATTTAGAGAGTTCAGCCCAGGTCTAAAAAACAATGTTAACCCAGGTATCATTATTACTTCTGATCCAATGACAATTTTAAAATGGGTGGGGATGGTGTAGGTGAGAAGATTGCCTCACACTGCATAAAGCTTGAAGTCCCTAGCATGTGGAAAATGACTCAACCAATTGGTGTGCATTTCTGTTTTCATACCTAAGCATTTCACATGGACAAATGTGTAAAATCTAATCTTTTTAGTAGATATTTATTAGCATAGTAGTGTAGGCATTGGTTTAAAAACTAGAAATACTTAAATGATCTTTTCTGGAGAGGGATTTATGCTCTGGAAAGGGAGAAAGGTCTAAATAAAAAAATTAGACATATTCGAAGTGGTGGAAATGGAACGAGAGAAGGAAGAACAGTGTTGTCCTAAATAAAGGGATTTGGGGCTGAACCTTGGAACCTGAGTAAGAGTTTAATCACTTATCAGATGGGTAAACAGCAGGAGTAGAAGGGTAGAATAAGCAGGGTTTCAAATATTTGAAAAACAGCGATTCTACCACCGTGGCTAGAGGAGATAGAAGAGAAAGGGGCGGCAGATGAAGGTAGAAAAGTATCCCGGGAGCAGGGTGGAAAGAATCTTACAGCACCAAAATCAAGGTATCTCAGGGCTAGTACCTTTTGCAGGCTCCGGGGGAGACTACATTGGTTCCCTCTTCCAACAGGAGTTGCCTGCATTCCTGCGCTCTTGACCCCTTCCCCACAGCACTCAAACCTCTTGCTTCCATTGGCACATCTCCTTCTGATACCCATCTCCTGCCATCTTATAAGAGGTCTTATGATTACCTTGGCCCCACCCAAATAATTCAGAATAATATCCCATCTTGTGATCCTTAATCACATCTGCAAAGTCCATTTATCATAACATAGCCATAGTTCTGAGGATTGAGATATGAAGATCTTTGTGACAATGAGGGTGTATATTATTTTGCCTACCATAGGTAACATGCTGTTGAGTGTAAGAATATCTATAGGACTATCAGGAACTATTATTAAAGGTTTCTATACTTGGTCAGATTTTCATGTTAAAGATAACAATGTTTGTCGTGTAGAGACAAAGACTTTGGACAAGTGCAGGTAGGAGATGACCAGGACCTGAACTGGGAGATGGACAATGTGGGTAGAGAAAAGGGACATAAAACCGTGATGGCAGAACACATATTCAGTCACCCTGAGTATAAAAATTTAATTGTTTTGTGCTTTTCCCATCTACTTCTTTGCTGAATTAAAGGCGGGGGTGGGGGGTGAGGAATGTGATTATTTCTTACTCCTGCTGAGGTTTCAAATCCTGAGGTTTCTAAGCCCTTAGTGAAAGAGACTTGACTATTCTGGCTGCTTTTGATTTAGGCTTCATATGTAATGATTCCTTAAAGTTGGTTATGAGAGAACATGGGGCATGGAGAGGGGCAAAGAAATTGTGGGGATGGAGGAGACTCGGAGAGGAGCAGGAGATGGGCGCTGCAGGATAGGATCCCAGCAGCCTTGGAATGAATCTGGGGGAAGTGGCCTGAGAAGGGGAAGTCCGGTGCCAAAAGAGTGGGCCTGAGAAGGGATATGAATGGCTCAGCTCTAACTGAGCACAATCCTCCTGCCTGATAAGGCAGAGAATCTCCTCAGCTCACCAAGTCTTTCCACTTTCCTCCCAGGAACTCAAGGAGACTACCTTGTCCAGCCCCCAGAGTGTAGGTGGACTGAGTGCTTGGTCTAGCTAATGTGATATAGATGGAAGTAATGAGTGCCACTTCCAGGCCTCGGATATAAAAAATCACCTATGCTTTATCCTGCTTTCCTTGGGGATTATAAGAATGTAAACAGTGAATTTATAGGATGGAAAGAACATGGAGGACATCTGTCCTGAAAAGTTGCCTGATGAGGACTTTGCGTAAGTGAGAAATAAACTTTTATTGTGTTAAGCCACTGAAATCTGGGGTATATGTGTTAATGCAGTATAGCCTCACCTGTCACGTCTAAAACAGCAACTAATTTTGCTCTTAGGTCCCAAGAAAACACTAAACCCAGTGAGTGAACAGTAGGAAGGACATAATGGAAAGAAAGACTTTTCTGGGGCTTCTCTGCTTGTCCCCTGGTGACACCCCACTGTGCCTCACAATGCCTGTCCACCCAAGAGGAGTCAGATCCTGGATACCCAGTAAGATAGTGGGGTGGTAGAAAGGCCTGTCCCATACTTAGGGGGACCGAACTATACATGCAAGGTCTGTCCACACCAGGGGCCTTTGAGATGGGACAGCAGTTTCTGACACCTTGGATACACTGTATTATGATTTTTTTCTAATATTTAAAATTAGAATGAGTAGAACCCACAAAAAAAAATTCTTCTCTCTGCTTTCATAGACATAGTTCCCCAACTGGCTTTGTTCTGGATCCTCTGCATTTGTTCTGTCTTAGCCTGGGTTCCCCCTGCCCCAAGCAGAGCCTGAAACAAAGGACTTGTATGCAGGTAGTTTAGTTGGCATATCATCTCAGAGAAAAGAGTAAGGGACCAGAGAGTGTAAAATGGGGAAGAAGAAGAAACTACTATAAGGATAATTTATCAAGTTATTTACCACTTGTGTGGGGCAGTTGGGGCTGGCTCCCACCATGGCCTGCTGAAGAATGTATAGATGGCTTCACAACTGTCTACCAAACAATTTGACAGGGAGAAATGCTTATCCCTCACCCACTCGTTGAGGTGGCCCCAGAGGGCAATAACTCTCCCAAACTTAGGTCTGTGCATGGAGGCATTGGGAGCAGTCTCCCGGGGCGCTGGAACTACTGCCCTGGGGTAGGCAGAAAAGATGCTCAGAGCATGCTGGAGGCAAGGCACTGTCAGCGGGAAGCCTTCTGAAGCCCACACAGCACCTTTTGCCAAAACCAAGGCTGTACACAGGGCTGAGGCTGAGAGGATGTGTGGGACCAGCCAGTGTCTGATGCACAGCCCCCTTCCTGACAGCACCCTGGTCTCTTTATGGGGAATTCTTGGAGACACGAGTTCCTTATTCTGATCTCTCAATCACCAGAAGCTGACAACCAGCAGTACAGATCTGTCTTCTGCCCGACCCACGTGCACCTCATTAGTGGATGACTCTGAGAGGCAGGCTGTACACACCATGAAAAGTCCTTGCAGGACCAAGTTCAGTTCCCTATAGTTGTGAAAAACTTGATAACATCCTCCTATAGTGCAAGGACATCCCCAGACCTTGAATCCTGAGAGAGCATAGCAATGATAGGAGCACTTGGAAGGTCAGTCTTACACAGCAGCATCCTCAGCGGCAACATGCTGCCCAGGCTGTTTCATGGGTGGCTGTCTATATTCCCTGATTCCTGCATCTGTCTCTCTGAGTTTCTTTGCTCTTGTCATGCCTTCACTCATATTCCAGCATCCTTTTGGGTTTATGAACCCCTGATGTTCTTCTGATAAATTTACTTCTCCTTAAGTTAGCCACAGTCAGACTGATAGAACAATCAGTGAGCAGGAGAGAAGACAAGGTGGGGAGTGGGCAAGGTGGAGAATACCATCACCCTCCCTAAACAGTCAGCTTTGAACTCACTGTGTGACTCTCCATTAATCTGTGTAATAAACGACTGTATTTAACATCCAGTATATATTATGTGTACTATATGTACATATATGTGTTATGTGTATTATGACACATTTTTAAGTAGAAAAACTGTCTACAGAAACCAATTCTAATGCAATCTTGTGAGAATTAACAATCATTAAGGAAAAAAATTCCTCTAATTTCTGCCTCAGCAGCTATCAAAATAAGAGTCTATGCTTTTGATTTTTATACTGACCTAGAGGTTATTCTTGGTTCTGCTTCAATCCAACTTACCTTTAATGATATCTGATAAAGAGATACCTGAAAGTGTGGATGTAATACACACTTTATCTCAGTTGTCCCCTAAAATCCTATTCAACTGATGGTGAAGGAATGGAAGAAAGCATACACACTCAAGGACAAAGAGGAGTGAGTGGAGGACTAGTAACTGACACATCAGTCAGACGAAAGCTGACACCTAAATCAGCAGTGGGAGAAGGCAACAGCCAGAAATAAGCTGATTCATGCTGCAGAGCCCTGGGAGGGTACCAGGTACCTTTGAAGATGAGAATGTGGGGAGATGCTAAAAACAGAAGAATTAGTTGAAAGTCTATCTTTGCAGCAGTTAGATGTACCCCCCTTCCCCAGTACATGCACCAGGCAATCACCCCTTCTTGACCACAGCTGCACCCTGACAAGTTCTGGATTTGAGGACAGCAGGCAGGACTGAGGTATGGGTGGGGCATTGTACAGAAACAATGGAGGGACTAAATGTACCTATTATAGGGACTTTAGATAGACTGTAAATAATCAGTTGCCATATAAGTTACAAAATTTTTAATATTTATGTGTCTCCCTTAATAGAACCTTTCTTAGCTATCATTTACAAATATAACTTCTGGCTCTCCCGAGGCTGAGTCCTGCCTAGCTCTTGATAACCCTCTGCTCTGGGAACAGGATGCATTCATGACCATGAACCCCAGCCCAGGAAAGGGAACCTGCTCTCCGAGATGAGCCACCCAGACACAGTGCATTCTAGGGAGTTCTGCCGGTGTTCAGTTCTGGTCATTAATTCTTTATGACACAGTGGTCACAGAGCAGTCTCTGGAGTCGAGTTGCTTGGGTTCAAACCTGAGCACTGGCAGTTACCTGCTAAGTGATCTTAGACAAGTTACTAACATCCCGGTGCTTCAGTTTCTTTATCTAAAATAATTTTCTAAATGCTTCCAAATCTTTGATAGTTATAACATGCCAGGACTTACCTCATTTTTTTTTCTATTAAAAAAATAAACTACTCAAAAATTACTTTGTGCTCAAAGCTCGAATTTCAAGAACTTCATGTTTGCGTCTCCGTAATGTTCTTATGTTGAAATCCTGGTCACCGTCAACATGATCCTAGACTGCATCCTGGGCCAGGAAGAAAGGAGAAGGTGGAATAGGCATTACTGAGTTAATTGGGGACATTTAAATATGGACTGGGGATTCGATGATAGTCATTATATCAATGTAGAACTTCCTGATTTTGTTAATGGTGCTGTGATTATAAAAGAAATTGTTCTTTACTTTTAGGATATACACACTAAGGTATTTGGGGACAAAGGGGCATGATCTCTGCAACTGATTTTCATATAGTTGAGAAAAAAAATATATATATATATGCAGAGAGAGAAACCAAGTGGGGCAAAATGAAACTGTTTAGCTGGTGATTCTAGATAAAGTGCATATGAGTCTTTGCAACCTTTTCATAATTTTGAAATGATACAACATTAAAATTTATAAAAAAAATAAATATGCTATGGACAAATCATTTCCTCCCAGGTATAATCTTCTCCAGATGGCACTCAGCCATTAAGGGTGATCCCTGTAGGTCAGTTTACCCTGTCATCTCCCCTTTCCGAACGTAGAGAAAACTTGATTTCATACCATACACAGTGCTGTAATCAAAGGCAAGATAGCTCCAGACTCCCAGAGCCTCACTGAATTGGTGAGTAAGAAGAATCACCTACTTCATGAGTTATTCTTCTGATAATACTTCCTGCAGGTAGTTTTAAGTAGTACCTGCTATAAAACGAAGTGTGGCAGAATAGAATCCACTAGTAGACACACCAATATTCATTCTTCCTGGGTAACAAACCCCCTGATTTTTAGGTAGGGCTAGGGTTGCTCACAATAAAAGCCAAATTTCCCAGCTTTCCTTCTAGCTAGGTGTTGTTATATGACTCAGTTCTGATCAAAGTGACTAAAAAGAAAAGTTAAAAGGTAACTTCTAAGATACCTCCTCAAAACACATCAGTTATAGGCCCTTTCCCTCTTCTTTGTCTCTTCTACTATAATATTACCTGGAATACAGATGTGATGCTGGGATCTCTAGCAGCTGTCTTGTGTGACAGGGGCAAGCTCCGTGCCCTAAGGATAGTGGCACAGAGAGAGAGAAAGAAACTGTCTGGGTCCCTGAATAAAAGATCTCCTTCTGGGAGACTATCCTAGATGAGAGAAAAATAAACTTCATTATGTTTAAGTCATTGCTAATTTGAGTTTCTATTATGTATCATAAAACAAATCTTATTTTTTTTAATAAAGAGCTAAGGTCTGATATGGACTCATAATTTTTATGAAGTTTTCAAGGGGCGGTTCACTCCATGAAGGTGGAGCCTGTCAATCCACCTTCACATACAGACATAGAGACATCAATGTCTCCGTCTGGACCCTAGCAGACTCTCACATACTTTCAGCTGATGAATGTTTTAGAATGAATGAAGATTCTTTTCATAAAAACAGCTCAGGCCTGCAACATTAGAAATTCATCCCAATTTGGTATTTTGATTCTAACAATTTGCTTCAAAGATCACATTGAATATATTACTTTCTTTATAAACATTTGATCAAAGGCAATGCAGCTCTTATCTGGTGTTCCAACTTGTTAAAATCATTGACAGCATTTTATTATTATACTGATTTTAATTTTATGATTATACTATTTTACGATTTGTACTTTTATGATTTGCTTCCATAGCATTCTGTATTAATGGACCATAAAGTAAATCAAGCAGTACAGGCTGAGTTATGCCAAAGAAACAAACCACTCCAGAATCTCACTAGTGTAAAACAGTAGATGTTTACTTCCAGTCAACAGAGGACCCTGCTCCATTTTCTTCTCTTTCAAGCTGATGGAATCTCCTCCATACAGACAAGGGGTTAGGGAACATGACAAACTGACCATTGCTTGTTAAAACTTCCATTCAGAAATGAGACATGCCACTTCCACTCACATAGCACTGACTAAAGAAGTCACACGACCACACCTGACTTCAAGGGGCAGGCAAGAAGTGCACCAGGCAATGTGCTGGGGATGAGCATCCCAGAATCATTAGAGAACACCAATCACTACCAGATGTAGCATTCACGGTTAATTCTGAGCTCCTGTCTTCTCATTTCAGTCTTCTCCTGAATTTGCTTTCAGTAATTTTTAAAGATAAGATTTGGTTGGTTAATAGAATAAGCCATCTACATTTATTATGGAGAGTAATATTTTCCTGAGGAAGCAGAGGACTGGATCTAATGCTTCTAATCTGCCAGTGTTTACTTCTGACTACCTGATGATGAAAACCAAAACAACGTGGCTTCTCAAAGTCTTGCCAGTGAAGTCTATGCTATTGTAGGCCAATGGTTCATTATAAGTGTGCTGGACTCCTGGGGAATCACTAGAATGCAGGTAAGTCCGCAAAATGCTTCCTTTTCCAGACTTACCTGTTTGTGACTGGCTTTTCTCCATGCACTTCAACCAAGACAACATATTGCAACAGACCGAATGCAGAGTAAACGTGAGAATCCAGTCCTCTTTCATTAAGCCAAACAGTAAAGAGATTTGCAAAAAATCAGTTCTGGAAAATATATCTTACATAAATATATATGTTATGTTAATATGCAGTGGATAATTGTTATTCCAAAAGAATAAATATATATAATTTTAAATTTTTTCACTTTTAATTTTGAAGAGTAAATGTTGATAAGTATAATCCATATAAGCCAAAGGTCTTTGGGGCCCTCAATAATTATTTTTAACCTCACCGGCGGACATGCACATTGATTTTAGAGAGAGGGAAAGAGAGGGAGAGAGGGAGAGAAACATTGAGGTAAGAGAAATATCAACTGGCTGCCCTTCACATGTGCCCCGAGTGGGAACCAAACCCCCAACCCAGGCATGTGCCCCAACTTCGAATTCAACCCATGACCTTTCGGTTTACAGGGCAACCCTCCAACCAACTCAGCCACACCAACAAGAGCAAAAGGCCCCTCAATATTTTTATTTTAAATATTTGTTTTGAAATAATTACCCTCAGTATTTTTTAAAAGTTTAAAGAGGTCCTGAGACTAAAATATTTGAGAGCCACTATCTTAATAATACCCTACTTGGTAAATTTCATTTTTTAAGGGGAAGAACTACTATATAGTATTTTCTCCATGATGAAGATTTTAAGAATCAATAATATAATTTGTATTTAAGGATCAATAATATAATTTGTAACAATTTGTATTTGCCTGTACAAGAAACATGACACTGAAAGCTCAGCCCATTGTTGAGGGGAGGAGTAGTGTGGCCTACCTACACTGAATACTAAATCCATTGCACATTTAGATTACAAAAGAGTATGTTCAGTGAATCTATTCCATCTACCTGAGAATTGAACCAGTCACCGAAGGAAGATACAAACAACTAGAAATAACTAAACCTCACCTAGAAGAGGTTAAATTAAAATAGAAAATTCATATTCTCATACAAGAAGTCCAGAATGTTGGGTGTGTCTACAGATGGTTAATTCACAGACTCATCAGCATCAGAATATTCCGGGATCTTTACATCCTTCCCACCTGCTAGTTTCAAGGTTTTGGCTCATGCAAGTTTTTATTAGCCCAAAATCCTGGTATCGAAAGTAAATGCAATGTCAAGAGGTAGAACATGAACGAATGTTGTGTTTCCTCACATGATTTCCTTATAGGCAGCAAGAAAGGCTTTCCCAGCAGCATGCAGGCACCCTGACACTGACTCCTTTTC
This sequence comes from Glossophaga mutica, assembly GCA_039655065.1. Taxonomy (NCBI): domain Eukaryota; kingdom Metazoa; phylum Chordata; class Mammalia; order Chiroptera; family Phyllostomidae; genus Glossophaga; species Glossophaga mutica. The sequence continues at coordinate 150,282,236 of CM077306.1, forward strand.
AAACATCATCAGTCAGAATTGGATCACATGACTGCTCAAACCAATCATTAGCAAGAGGAGTGAGGTTACCAAAATTGGCTTAGGCCAAGTAGGATTCTCTCTTTGTGGTTGAAGAAGGACCTAACTTTTCCAAATTGACTTCTTGATATCTGCACAGAATTGGGGTCCTTTTAGCAAGAATGGGGGAAGTGGGGGATAGCTGTGGCACTGGCAACTGGTAGGTTTTCACATAATCATGATGACCGAACTTTCTCATTGTAGTAACTGAGGATCTCACGGGGTAGTGGGTGAGTTTCAGGGAAGTTTTATAAAAATTATATTTGTCTGGTTTTCTCTTTCAATTAGTCAGTAGTCCGTGAGGGCCTAATAAATTTCTAGCAGCATTAAAGATATACAGTCTCATTTTCTTAAATCTTCATTGACAGTTCATTCTTAATATTTAGTCTTCTGTAAATCCCCACATATATTTCATTTAATAATAACAAAAAGTCAATTCTACTCAACTTCATGCTATTACATTTTTGTTTTCTTACTTAAATTATTGTGTACGTTACTGACATAATATCATATCTTTTAAACATAAAACTTTCAGTTAAAATTAACTACCAAATTGGGAGCCATTTAAACATTTAAAGAATATAAATTTCATTCTATAGTACAATACATTTTCTTAGTAATTAATAAAAATCAGAAACAAATACAGAAAAATACTATATAATATGTCCTTCCACTTATGAAACAACCCACGTACCAGCTGTCTGTCTCCCCCTGATAGAATGAGCCAACCTGGAAGGTTGCCTCATATTTTCTGCTATGATTCTGTGTTGTCTGGCTATCACAGAAATAATTTATAGATTATTTAGGAAATGGTCCTCTGTCATTTTTCCTTCAAGTCTCAGCTTAAATTTCATCTCTTCAGAAGCCTTCCCTGACCACCCTGTTTAAAACAGGCCTCATCCAATTACTTTGTATTAAATCACTCTTCTAATTCTGTCTATAACACCTTTGCAAATTTGTAATTTTCTTTTGCATTTATCTGCGCCACCCCCTCCCATTTGGGATACAAGTACTACGAGAGCTGGAAAACATGTTGGCCTTATTCCATACTGTATATGAAAGCTTAATACAGCTCCTGGCACACAGTGGCTGATCAATAGTTATTTAACTGAGTCTAGTTTCTTTTCTGAATTATCTATTTTATGCTACATTCTAAAAGCAATATTTAAAACCAAATCCTGATGTTTATCATATTTTTGGCATTGATATTTAATAATATACAAAATTAAAATTATATAGTTAATGGACACTTAACATAAGGTATCAGATGTACAACAGTAAAATATAGGTGAATTTCTTTTATGTCAAATGGATACATTCTCTTATGCTTTATTTTTATTTTATATAGTTTATTAAGTATGAGAAATTAACCAGTTTGTGGCCAATACAGAAGTTTAGCAATGTCTAAAAGTGAAGCCATCAAGAACTCACAATAGTTTACTTGCCCAAAACCAAACTTCTGCAAATATTTTGCGTCTTCAGTATATTTGGAATTGGAACAGCCTCTAAGGACTCTCATTGTGGTTTTAATAATATACATCCAACTGTAACTATAATACAAAGCATGGGATATTTTAGGTCTTTTAATATTATTATACATTATTATTGTTATTAACCAAATAAGAAAGTTATTTGAAGGATACAATGAAATCTGGCTGTTTTCAATGCGGATATTCCCAGGTATGAGTGTGATTAGCACAGACCTGCTAAATCTCTCCCTGAGCCATCTGTGAGCACCTTCTTGGTTTAAAACAACACTGGCTAGCTCTGCTCAGTTCTAAGTGGTTTTTACCACAGCTGTTATCTTTATTTAAACCTGGGAAGATTCTTAAATGCCTGGAGTTTGGAAATGCCACTTTTCTCTAAGAATCTGATCCTCAAATTGAAATAAAAAAAGACTTCTATTAAATAAACTATCTCAAATGATTTTTTTTTTTCCTGGCATAAAATGCTGACCACAGAAATTCCCATCCAATTGTAAGGGGTGGGAGCAGGAAGAGTAGTTTAGCTTACCAATTAGTTTAGAACACATTCATGTGTTTAACTTACTAATGATGGAAAATAAAATTCCTAACAATTTAAGCACTTGCTTGCTCTCAAATTCAATCTCAAGTAAGACGGATGCAAATGCTTTCACACTGGCCTCCCTGTGAGCTCCTGGGTTCTGCCACATCAGCAACAGTGGAGACCAAATTGACAAAGACGTGACAGACAGTTCATCACTGCACTCAATACTTTGGAAACCTAGCTCCTTATTGCAGACCCAATGTAACCTTTTCTAAAGAAGTTGATCTGATCAGAGCACCCCACACGGAGCCTCAGGGAGACTGCCCTGAAGTAAAACTGCCTAGGGCAGCCAAGAAATCAGTGTAAATGCATTGCAGGCCTCAAAACAAATTATAAAGTTCCAAGAGACACTATAACAATCACCTTTCCTACTAAAGATGTATGTTCTTAAAAACATACAAATCAGAAACATTTACAATAGGCTTGATTCTGATTGTGGTATTTAGTTTTTCAAGTCTAGACTAAGTGTTAGAAACCCTTTAATGTCATTTTTAAAGTTTTTATTTTGAGCTATACTTTGCACACCATAAAACTCACCCATTTGCATTACACAAGGTAATGACATTCAGTAAATTTCAGAGTTCTGCAACCGTCACTAAATCCAATTTTAGAACGTTTCCCTCACTCCAAAAAGATGCCTCATACATTTTATGTTTAGGATTTTTATTGGATTTTTTCCACAACTTTTCTACATAAAAATAATTATATACTGGAAATAAAATACTAAAAATGTTAATAAATTTGACTCTGTTGACATTCAGGCATAAGGAATAACTTTCCTAGAAAGGAGCACATTTTGTACGTTCAGCCTTTTTAAAAGGAAACTAATTGGGCATATATTATAGTTTTCCTTAAGTAATTTTCATAAAATCCTGGATAAAAGGGGATGTGTGTAAACTGAGACTCGCCCTGCTTTTGTACAAGCAAAACTGGCATTATTCAGATGGCACATGGCACAAATAGCAGCTGTGAGTCATTGTGTTCCTCTCATTCCTTAACACTTCTGTTTCTCACCACAGTCTCTAAGTGGAGAATATGTCATACTCTGGCTGAGGTCATCCTGCCCATCGAAAAGGGTAGGACAACATCAGGCCACATTTAAAATGGGAGCCTAGTTCAAGCCCTAATTTTTCTTTTCATTGGTTAATATTTTCTGGATAATAGAGAATATTATGCAGAAAACATTGATTTTTCTGGTGAAGAAGAAGCAATATACATTGCTTTTATGTGCTCTTGATTTCTTCCATTCTTCCTCCTCAGGGAACATCACCCAGCACCCTTTCTTCAAGGTGCACTTCTTTTTTGTCATCTCATAGACATACAGAAATCTGAAGATTTTTTCAAAAGCATGTTAGGCACACATACACTGTGTGTAAGGTGAATTTATAATACTTTCTTTTTTCTTTTTTTTTTAAATATATTTTATTGATTGTTATTACAGTTGTCCCGTTTCTCCCCCATCATTCCCCCCACCCTGCACACCCTCTCTCACCCACATTCCCCCTTTTAGTTCATGTCCTTGTGTCATAAGTTCTTTAGCTTCTACATTTCCCATACTATTCTTACCCTGCCCCTGTCTATTTTCTACCCACTATCTATGCTACTCATTCTCTGTACCTTCCCCCCCCCTCCCACGCCCCTGTTGCTAACCCTCCATATTATCTCCATTTCTGTGGTTCTGTTTCTGTTCTAGCTGTTTGCTTAGTTTGCTTTTGTTTTAGGTGTGGTTTTTAATAGCTGTGAGTTTGCTGTCTTTTCATTGTCATATTTTTTATCTTCTTTTTCTTAGATAAGTCCCTTTAACATTTCATATAATAAGAGCTTGGTGATGATGAACTCCTTGAACTTGACCTTATCTGAGAAGTGCTTTATCTGTCCTTCCATTCTAAATGACAGCTTTGCTGGAAAGAGCAATTTTGGATGTAGGTCCCTGCTTTTCAAGATTTCAAATACTCCTTTCCAGCCCCTTCTTGCCTGGAAGGTCTCTTTTGAGAAATCAGCTGACAGTCTGATGGGAACTCCTTTGTAGGTGACTGTCCCCTTATCCCTTGCTGCTTCTAGAATTCTCTGCTTCATTTGAATCTTGGCTAATGTAATTACGATGTGCTTTGATGTGTTCCTCCTTGGGCCCAACTTCTTTGGCACTCTCTGAGCTTCCTGGACGTCCTGGTAGTCTATTTCCTTTGCCATATTGGGGAAGTTCTTCTTTTTATAATACTTTCTTTATAGAAAATATTTTATTTATTTTTAGAGTGAGGGTAAGGGAGCTAGAGAAACATCAATGTGTGGTTTCCTCTCTCGCACCCCCTACCAAGGACCTGGCCCGCAGCCCAAGCACATGCCCTGACTGGGAATCAAAGCAGAACCCTGTGGTTCACAGGCCAGCACTCAATCCACTGAGCCACACCAGCCAGGGCTACAATACTTTCTTTTGGTAAAATATAAAAGTTGGTGACTTAGATGTCTTAGGATGTAAGCTCCATGAAGGTAGGGAGTTTTGTCTGTTTTGTTTACTAACATATACCAAGCTCCCAGAATAGCTCCTAGCACATAGGAGGTGTTCAAGAAATACTTGTTGAGGAAATCAAATGCAGTTCTTTCTTAAATAAAGTTTTTAATATTTTTAATCCTAAAAGGTTGTGCAGATTTGTCTTTCTCATTGCTATGTTATGAAAAGTGTTTTGATTTGTTATACAAAGCACATGTAGAAGTGGATAAATTCTTACAAAAATACAACCTACCAAGACTGAACTATGAAGAAACAAAAAATGTGAACCAATTAATTACTAGTAAGAAAATTAAATCAGTAATCAAAAACCTCTCAGAAAACAAAAGTCCAGGACCACAATGGCCTCACTAGTGAATTCTCTGGAATATTTGAAGAATTAATGCCAATTCTTCTCAAACTGTACTAAAAATAGAAGAGGAGGGAATACTCCCAAACTTATTTTATGAAGCTATCATTATCCTGATACCCAAACCAGACAAGGACTCTACAAGAAAAAGAAAATTACCCATCAATATCCCTGGTGAACATAGATGTAAACTCTTCAACAAAATATTAGTACACCAAATTCAACAATACATTAAAAGGATCACATGATAATCAAGTGGGATTTATTCCAGGAATGCAAGGAAGTTTCAACATCTGCAGTGTGATACACTACATTGACAAAATGAAGAATAAAAATCATCTGATCATTGCAATAAATGCAGAAAAAGCATTCAACAAAATTCAACATCCATTTATGATTAAAAAACTCTCAACCAACTGTGTATAGAGAGAACATACCTCAAAGTGCTAAAGGCCTATGTGACAAACTCACAACTAACATCATGCTCAACAGTGAAAAGCTTATTGCTTTTACTCCAAGATCAGGAACAATACAAGAATGCCCACTCTCACCACATTTATTTAACTAAGTATTGGAAGTCCTAGCCAGAGCAGTTAGGCAAGAAAAAGAAATAAAATGAACCCTGATTGGAAAGAAAGAAGTAAAACTGTTTCTATTTACAGATTACGTGAAATTATATATAGAAAACCCTAAAGACTCCATCACAAAAATGGTTAGTACTAATAAACAAATTCAGTAAATATTTTGTATCTTACAAAATTAATATAAAAATCAGTTGCTTTTCTATACACTAATTACAAATTATCAGAAATATAAGTTAAGACAATAATCCACTTACAGTTACACCAAAAAGAACAACATACCTAGCAATAAATTTAACCAAGGAAGTAAAAGACCTATACACTGAAAACTGTAAGACATTGATTAAATAAATAGAAGAAGACACAAATAAAAGCAAAGCTACCCTGTGTTCATAGACTGGAAGAATTGATATTGCTAAAATGTCCATACTACCCAAAGCAAACTACAGATTTAATGCAATCCTATCAAAATTCCAATGGCAATTTTCACATAAATAGAAAAACCATCCTAAAATTTGTATGGAATCACAAAAGACCCTGAATACTCTTGAGAAAGAAGACCAAAGCTGGACGTATCATGGCCCCTGATTTCAACCCATATTACAAATATAAAGTAACTAAAACAATAAGGTATTGGCATAAAAACAGACACATAGATCAATGGTACATGAGAGCCTGGGGGGGAAAGCCATGTACATATGGTAAATTAAATTATGACAACAGAGCCAAGAATATCCAGTGAGGAAGGGACAGCCTGTTCAATGAGTGGTATTGGGGAAACTGGACAGCCACACGCCAAAGAGTGAGACTGGACCCCTGTCTCACACCACACACAAAAAGCAACTCCACAAAAAAAATGGATTAAACATTTTAACGTACGACCTGAAACCATAAAAAAATCCTAGAAGAAAACATAGGTTGTAAGCTCTTTGACAGTGGTCTTGATGATGATTTTTTTTTTTTGTATTTGACCAAAGACAAAACAAAAGGCAGGAAAAACAAATGTAAACAAATTGGACTCTATGAAACTAAAAGCTTCTTCACAGCCAAGGAAGCCATCAACAAAATAAAAAGGCAACCTACCAAATGGGAGAATATCTTTGGCAAATCATATGTCTGATCAGGGATTAAAATGAAAATATAAAACAAAACAAATACAACTAAATAGCAAGAAAACAAACAATCCAATTAAAAATTGGCAGAGGATCTGAATGGACATTTTTCCAAAGAAGAGACACAAATGGCCAGCAGGTACCTGAAAAGTCACTCAACATCACTCATCACCAGGGAAATGCAAATCTAAACCACAGTGAAATATCACCTCAAGTTAATAAAATGGCTATTATCGAAAAGACAAGAAATAGCAAGTGTTGGTGAGGAGATGGAAAAAAGGGGACACTTGGCACTATTGTTGGAAATGGTCATTGGGGCAGCCACTACAGTAAATCATATTGAGGTTCCTCAGAAAATGCAACTGCCATGTGATCTAGCCATTCCACTTCTGGGTATTTCTTCAAAGGAAATGAAAACAGGATATTGAAAATATAGCTGCACTCCCACATTTGCTGCAATGTTATTTCCAATTACCAAGACATGGAAACAAGCTAAGTGTCCATCAATGGACACTTTACCCATTTTATCCATTGATAAAGGTGTCACACACACATGCATAATGGAATATTGTTCAGCTGTAAAAAGAAGGAAATCCTGCCATTTATGACAACATAAACAGCCCTTAGGGCATTAATGGTAAATGCTATTATAGTTCAGAGAAAGACAAATACTATATGACCTCACTTACATGTGGAATCTAAACAAAACAAAACACTAAACTCAAAGATATAGAGAGTGGATTAGTGGTTGCCAGAGAGAGAGAAAGGCAGGGATGGAAGTGAGTGAAATGGGTAAAGATGGTCAAAAGGTACAAACTTTCAGTTATAAAATAAGTTCTGGGGATGTAAAGTACAGCCTGGTGCTTATGGTAAATAGTACTGTAATGTGTGGGAGACCCTTCTGAGTGGCGTAAGCCCAGCTCCCACTCGGAGATGCACAAGACCCACGCCCACAGATAGGTTCTCTCGTGGGAAATCAGGTTTGCAATATACCTAAGCCGCTCTGAGTCTTGCTTTTGCTAAAACTCCCTCACCCTGGATTGGGAGAGCAAGTGCTTATTGTAACTTCATAAACTCCATGCTAAACCTTGCAAGGACCAGTGTAACTGGTTCAACCACTTTTCTTTTTTCATTTGCTAATATCCTTCTTCTGTGATGTGATTAGTGGCATCATCCCCTTTGTTGTCTGTAAAAGGTAACCACCTATAGCGAACCTGTGCATAGTAAATGAGGACCATCATGTAATGTGACCAGAATCCTAATAAAGGTGGTCATGATGGAGGCTGTGGGCTTTTGCTCCCCTTGAGAGAAAAGCTGTGCTGTCTCTTTTCCTCCACTGGACTCGGTAGTTCGTGTGAATGTCTCATTTCATCCATAATGATGTGGACACTGCTGGCTGGTATCTGCATCAGTAATGCCTATTTGAAAGTTGCCAAGAGAGTAAATTTTTAAAGTTCTCATCGCACGAAATAGGAAATTGTAACTATATATGCATGGTGATGGATGTTAACCAGCCTTACGATGATGATCATCTTGCAATATATGCAAAATATACAAATATCAAATCATTATGTTGTACATCTGAAACTAATATAATGCTATATGTCAACTATATCTCAATTTCTTAAAAGCACATATTTTAAATGCTCTAGTGGGACTCATATAGAAATCTAAAATAAATCTAAAATGTAACATGAATAAGTTATATTGGCCTGTCCACACTGGAAATCACTTTCAACATCTGTATAAATAGGTGGCATAAACAGAATTTATAAACAGAATATTTGGGATTTTCTAGCTCTAATAAATCCGTACTTATATTTCTCAGTTTACCTAACCTTGGTCAGTCTTGCCATATGTTTGTTAATTGATTCTCCCCTTTTTCTTTCTATTAAAATACATTCCTTTTTTCCCACAATTTTAAGACAATTGATGTTCTCTCAGACTTTTGTTTTACTATCACATTACATCCCTCCTTTTCCACCACGGATCCAGTCACCTTAATTAAACTTGTTTCTCCAGTGTTCCCAGACGTGAATTACATCATTTATGTATCATTTATATGTGCATCATTTATGTATCACTTATATGTGCATCATTTATGTATCACTGATGCATCCTCCCGACTGCATGAGAGTCTTCCTCGGGGCTGCTAATTTTACTTCTTCCTCCCTCTTAGGGGACCATAGCCATAATCCAGTCCCCTTTCTCCAGAAGCTCTGTTCTCCTGTCTCCTCTCATCATCCTATCCTCTCATGTACCCTAAAACCCAAACCCCTCTGCTGACCCAGCATTCCCCTTCTCTTTTTTCCTTCCAAAGGGTAGCCTCTCTCATTGTCTCTGTTCTTCACCACTATGGCTCAACTGACTGTGTGAAAGTTTCTGTCCCCATACACTCAAGATATTATTTGAAAGTCACTTAAACCCCTTAATTGCCAAAAGCAATTTTCATGAATCCTTATCTTGTTTGACTGCTTGGTGGAACTTAATGTATTGGACCTTTCCTGCCTTGTTGGAATTCTTGCATCCCATATTTACACCACATCTGCTCCACAAATGCACCCTCTACCACCCTCACCACTCCTTTTCTGTGAGATCCTAATTAATTAATTAATTAATTAATTAATTAATTGTTCTCATGCCCTCTCAGTTCACAATCTAATATTGCTCTCCAGAGCTCTATCACTGGTCTTGTTTTCAAGCTACAACATTTCTCTGGGAAAACCAATCAATTCCTATGGTTTTGGTCACCACCCCATCTATGATGGTGCCCGCGTGTAAATCCTTAGCCCTAAACTCTCTATTGAACTCCAGATCTTATATCTCTGCTTGTCCCCTGGGTATTTTCTCCACCTAAGTGTTTCTAAGCTGCGGGGGGGGGGGGTGGCTGTCCTGGGCGCCAGATGTTGGGGGGCTCCGCCCGCAGAGCCCTATCCCTCCATCAGGATGAAAGTAAAACGACCAAGACATGATCTGCTTGGGAAGGAAAGATGGTCCAACTCTCAGAGGAGAATGACCCAGAGCCCCTTCCTCACTAGGCTTTTATTGGGTTCAAATACACAGGAATACAGTTTAACATTTCAAAGAAATCTGAGGGCTTAATCTGAGTCAGTGTTGGTCAGGAAAGGGGGTTGTAAAACTTCGGGAGACATACTCATTTCCTCCTCGGACCCTTATCATTTAAATGAGTACACTCTTAGCAAAGCAGGTTTCACAGGACTTTAGGAATTCTTTCTTATGCCCGATCACCTGGGGAACCGTCCTAGCCAGCACAGGGCTGCACCGCTGGCCCTCATAGTGTCCGACTTTAAGCTGATTAGGCCCAGGAAGCAGAAGACATCTCCCAGACGGAAATGGGGACTCAGGCTATGTTAGAATAGCTGGGGGGCGAGGGTCTATCACCCCCTCTTTGCTGCAGCCCGCCCCCCAGTCCTTCCATGAGAACCTCCCAAGTGGTCGTGTCTGGCTTAGGTTGCCCCTCCCATGAGGAGTCTTACCTGTCATTGACTACCAACCAACCACTGGGGCCAGAGATGGATGAGGCAGAAGCAGTGCTCCTGCCAGGGAGATAAGCTTTGTCTCTTTAGTAGGTCACATCCTCTTGACAGAACAGACCGAGATGAAGTGGGTCCCTAGGCTCTTACACAGCCCACCGTGGGGTGAGGGTTACAACTCCTGAAACCAGGCTGAACAGTCCACAACACTTTTAAAATCTATTCGATCACTTCTGGGTTCCTTTCTTTGCAGTGACTGCATTTTACGTGCAAGATGGAAAGTTAACTGAATATTTGGTAGCCAGATGGGCAGATTATGGTACTCTTACAATGCTGCTTATTTCTGTTTCTCCTCTTTCTGGATCCGTGGTGGAATTGTATACTTGCTTCTTTGAAATTAGGTGTGCCATATGACTTTATTTGGCCAGTGAAACATATTGGGGGTGATGTGTGTCACTTTTAGGCAGAAGCCTTTAAAACTGGCACACACGTAATTTTACTCCCTTCCTCCTGTTATGACAAGTGGCAACACTGCAGAAGAAAGAGGCTCCAACAGCTTGTATCCTTATGTGAAGGTGGTGGGAAGCAGACCTCCCACCAACCAAAAATGGGCGTACGACATGAATGAGAAATAAACCTCTATTAAGTTAGTCAAGCCTATGAGATTTTGGAGTTGGTTATTATTACCACAGAGCCCAGCCTGACCTGATTCAAGATCCAAAACCAAATTCATCAATTTTTCCCTGCACTTTATTAACAGATAAAACAGCATTAAAGCATCTGGCCTGCCTTTCCTCCTGTATTCCAGTTTTGTTTGTCTTTGAGCCATCACCATCTCTACCCACTTAACCAAGCTAGAAAACCTCGGGGCATGTCTGGCCTCCACTTTCTTGTCCATCCACATTTTATGACTTGTCTAGTTCTGTAGATTGTATTCCCTAAGTATCCCTGAAATACATTCTTTTGTGTATGTCCTTAATATACATCTTTTCATTATCTGTTGCCTCAACTATTGCAGTGATTTTGTGAATGATCTTCTTGTCTCTATTATCAACCTTCCCTGAATCCATCTTCCATATGGCTTCCAGAGTAATATTCAAATGCAAACATTGACCATTCCACTCTCCTGCTTCAGATCTTTCACCAGCACTTACAGAATAAAGCTGAGATGCTTTGTCATAGAATACTAGGCTCTTGATAGCCTGTCCTTTCTATGTCTTTAGCCACAACTCTGCTCTAGCAATGCCTAACCCTAGAAGCACTGTTCTTTCTCCTCCCATTCCCCTCCCCCAACCCCTCACATACAGTATACTATTTCTTGACTGATTCTTCTAGAAATTCCAACTTAGGTCTCATTTACTCTAAGAAGGCTTTCACAGTTGTCCCAAACAGATATATCTATTTCTTCCCTCATGCCACGTCTCTGAGTAAAATGTGCTTTCCATTTTATCTGGAAAGCACAGTATTTAGTATATTACGGGTGCCTCAAAAGATGTTTACAGACTGAAATGATAGGCCATTTGGTCAGATAGCTCAACATCTATTAAAGGCATGTGCGAGTGTCTGTGTGTGTATGTGACACTATTGAAGGTATGTCCAACCCACCTCCTTCCCCCTCCTACTCTCAGGCGCTGCTCCCCCCAGTTGTTTACAACTTACTATAAGTTAGGCACTGTAGCAAGCATTCTGTGTTATTTTATTTTGCCTAACAATAATTCTAGAACAGTGTGCTGTGGCACACTGGTGGCTGCAAGAGGCACACTGATGTGCCAGAAGAATTTTTAAAACCTGCAGTACCTGACTATTTAGTCAGGGGCACTGACCTCTTTCCCCTTGGATTGTCAAATTAAAAAATGACAACAGCCAACACAGCAATAGCTGTCCTGTGTGAATGAATCAAAGTTATACCTATTTTTGTCAGATCAGCAAAAAATATATATTTTGGTGTGCTACAGAGTTTTAGTGACTAGTTGATATGCGCCATGAGATGGAAAGGGTTGACAATCACTGTTGTAGGGCACTGAGCCACACATTAAGTACCCGTCGTCACTGATTGCATTATATGAAGCAAACCTGTCTCACCTTCCTGATGGGCTGTCCTGATAGACCCTTAGGTATTCATTCAATGGAATATTTTCCTATGAAGTAACTGAATGAGTAGCAGAAACACTATAGCTTACATTCAAGTTTTTTTTAATCTACAACTTTTTAGAGGAAGTCAGCACTATTATTTAAAACATTTTGAAAAAATATGGCATTTATACATCATCTTTCTTTTGAAGCATAACACTTTTTTTACCATGTTTAATGGACCTCTGTAATATCATTTTAAAATGATAACAGGTATATTAAAAGAGGAGTTTTAATAATTCAAAATTTTCAGAACTCAATACAAATATAAAATACACTTTGAAACTTATAAAAACACAATTAATGTAACTATATGAGAAGTGGACACAAGCAATATTCGAATGGAAGACGTGAACACGTAGTGAGGGTTAATTTAAAAAAGAGAAACTGGGCAGAGAAGCTGACTTACTTGTCCCATGCCATAACTTTCCAAGGTTTCATTATCATTCTACACATACTATACCCCCCAAAAATAATTTTCTAATTATCATTGAGTGGCAAAAATGCCAGCTAGTGACAGAATTGTGTAGATGAAACTCAAGACTTATCTTCAGGGGACTAGTAAGATGTTGGAGGAAATCACATATTATGAGGAGATAATAAATCACATGACTCTAGTCTCTGGCCCTCTGGGCTGGAACATTCAAGGTTTTAAAGTTCATCTCTTCTAAATTCTTTTATTACCTTCAAATGATAATAGGCAAATATATGAACCTAGCCTGTTAATGCATTTAAAAGAATAACCTATGTTCCTTTCGTAAGGAATCCATTCATTCACCAATTTTGTACTGTGCCAGAAAGAGGAATTAAGGCCGTTCCTTTTAATTTATTCAGCATCCCATCTTTTAGAATACGGGGAGCAGAACCAGTTTCCTTTCCCATAAGCCAAAAAACCGTGGGACTTGGGGGAGTCAAGCAATGACCAGCCACTTTTTTTTTTCCTCAGAAATACACAAAACATGTAGAATCGCTTAATTTTACCCCCTCCTAACCTCTTCACTTGGAAATTGGCTGCTCGGGCGAATGTTGTTTTTTCCTCCGCAGCCAAGTGTGAAGATCGATTAACACTTGCTCGACAAACCCCTTCCAGGGCCATTTGGGAGCTGCACGCGTTCACACTCGGGTTCAGTCCTTTGTGCCTTCACGCGCAGCCTTTTTGTTTATGCGGCTAGCGGGGCAGAGAGGGGCGGAGAGGAAGCGAACCTCTGAATGTGCGGCAGGCTGCTGAGGCTATATAAACTCAGGGCTCGGGCCTGGTTTGTGAAACGGGTAGGTTTGCGGTCGAACTGTCAGCGGCCATCCGCCGAGTACCGCGGCGCCATGGAGACTGCAGAGCGCTCGGATAGCAGAGCCGGCGAGTGCCCGCGTTGCGGCCACCAGCTGCCCGGGGCCCCCGACTGCCCGATTCCGCCCGCGGGCGCAGACTCCGGGTACAGCGTCTCAGCACCGCCTCGTACCTCCCCTACCCCATCCCTCCCGCCTGCGCTTCCCCGGCTCCTCCTCTCCGCTTTCCACCCCCGCCCCAAACTCCCTGGGGCCCACACTCGGCTGCGATCGGTTCTGCAGAGTCTGGGCTCACGTCTCCTCTGCGCGCCTTTGCTTCCCACCCCGCAGATCCGCAGGCTTCTGGAGACCTTGGGTTGATGCCCGAGGTGAGCAGGAGGAGGCCCGTCACCAAGCAGAAAAGGGGGTGAGTGAGCCGCGCGTGGCTGGCCGCGCCTCCGAGGGACGCAGGTTGGTTCACCAGAACTGGAAACACCCGGCCCGAGGGAGACGCGCGCCCGGCCTGCCCCTTGCTAAGATCACGCTTGCCGGTCGCCCTGCCAGTGGCCCTGTCGGTGCTGAAGAGGCGAGTGTGCTCTGCGGAGCAATTGAGACGCAAGGATCGGACCCAGAGCGAGGCTGCGGAGAACACTAGGGTCACATTCCCTGCGGGCGCGAGGAACGCTGGGTCTCGCGCGTTTCCAGTTTCTAGGAAAAGGTGCGTGTTAATTGTAATTCGTCTCCTTACATCCCCAGATGCCCAATGGCCCCGGAATGACCGAAGCCTCTGGAAAGCTGTCCGGATACAGGCACCCAGTCAGGTGAGTGACAGGCCAAACCGAAGGTCTCTTGCTTCTCCGGCCCCTGGGAGGAGCCGGGGACTTAGCACAGCCCAGTTCAGCAGCAGGTCCTGCAGTTTTTGCATTGGAAAGATCTATCTTCAAGGTTACTTTATCTTCCTAGTCCCAGAGGTCCTTTATTCATTGAATTGAAAAATGTGGGAGCTCAAGCTCTTACCTAGAAAAATTGTTAATTAGGGCATACTCAGTAAAAGCGTAAGGAATATAGTAAAAAGAGGGAAAGTGGATGATACAGTAAAAGTTGAACGTTGACATCTTGTGCCTGCAAAACAATTTTGCTTTGTTTTGTTTTTTAATGCCAAGAAGTCCGGATAAAACTGACTTCACACATTATTCCTTTGCAAACCAGAAGGAAGAATGGTGTTCACAGTTGCAATTTTAGAGCACATTGCGCTTGCCATGTAAGAGAAAATGGAAAGGTGATGAAAATTCTGAGGTTACTAAGGATTATAAAAATGAACACAAGTTGGCATATCAATGAGGAGCTTCTTTCCTGTCCTAGTCAAGGAAGTCGGCCTTTCTGTAGGATTCTTGGTAGCTTTTATTTAGGCAAAAGGATAACATTACAATTTGCCTGCTTGAGAGAGCTGTTACGTGAAGAGCTGATGTTTGTAAAATGTGCGTGTGTTTCCAAATAGCATTTTGATTAATTTCCTACCATGAGCTAGCACTAGTGAAGGACACAAGGAAAAAAAAAAACCCAGCCCTGTGGGAAGTGTTGTAATAGAATTTAATTTGATCACTTTTGGACTTCAGGGCATGAAGTGCCTAACTGTCAGAGGGAGTGAGGACCAGGAAATGGTGTATTATAGACTGTGATCTTGAAGTTAGCCAAATGGATGGTAGGTGGGGAGGCAGGGGCAGAGGAAATAGCACAGGGAAAGAAAGAACAGGGTCATGGAACAGCATGGATCCTCGGGGAGCATCACGTTGGTGGAATTAGGGTGTGTGAAGCTGTGGACATCATTCCAGCAGGGAAGCCAGAGCCCAGATCTTGTACACCTTGGTGCAGAGTTTTGTCCTGATCCTGTAGATAGTATTGGGGATCACTCAATGGATTTTAACCAGAGAGTGCTGTGGTCAGATTTATGTTTCAGAAAAATCACTAAGGAAATGGTATATAGTTATAGTTAGAACACCAAAAGTGAAATTGGAAGTTATTGCAATTGTTCAGGCCAGAATGATAAAGAGCCATTCTAAGGCATCAGAAGTGGGAATGGGACTGGGTGAATTTGGGAAATATGTAGATGACAAAATAGATTAGGCTTATTAACATATTGGATGTGATAGGTGAAATAGAGGTAAAAAGAATGGTTTCCAAGTTTATGACTGATGCAGGTTGAGTGCTGTATTAACAGATTGGAAATTAGGGCTAAAACAGATGTGGGAGCAAGATAATGGGTCCAATTTTCCATTTATGGTATTTGATGTGCCTGTGGAGCATCTAAGTAGCAATGATGGTCAGAGAACTGCACATATAAACCAGGGGCTCGTCATCAGGTTATAAAGTGGAAATGCAGACTTGGGAGCTTTTGATAAATGAACACTTGGGGAAATGGGTCAGGTCATCTGGTGGAGTCAGAGAGGAGAGAAGACCGCTTGTGATAAAACCCTGGGGAAGGCCAATCTCTAACCTGTATTCAGAGAAAGAAGGTCCACAAAGGAGACAGAGCAGAATCACTCAGAACAGGGCAAATTCAGGAACAGACCGAGTTCCTGGAAGAAAATAGTCAGTGAGAAATTCTGGGGAGAATATAATAATTAAACAACATTCTTTGGATTTGGCAGTTCCAGTAACACATTAAAAAGTCAATTATTTTATATATCAGCAATTCCTTCCTTTTCTGAATTACTGTAGCATGGTGTTTTTACTTCTCTTAAGTTACTGTACTTTTCTTAATTTCTGTCTTGAGTAGTATTGTGTGTTTCTGATTCTTTTTACTCAACTGTCAATTTCTTGAGGGTAGGGACCATGGTTTATTCATCTTTGAATTATGAATTATGTCTAGCATAAGACAGCACTAAGATATTTATTGATTGACTGAATTATCGATGGTTAATAATTTTACACTGAAATTATAAACTATTTTTTACCACTTTGCGAAAAAAATATACATTACATTGCCTTTTAAAATGAAGCCTGCCGAAGATAATGTCCCATCTCTCTGTACATGGGGCTATTTACACAGAAATGACTACATTGTAGTTGAGGATTCAGCCTTATCCCTTTTCTTCTCCTCGGATGAAAAATAATAGAAGACCAGATGGCAAGTTCAATATTTTTCAGAAATTTGAAATTCTGAGGTAAACATGTTTACATGTGAATTATTTTTATGAAACCAGTGTCGTTCTCGATATCTCAATATGGTGTCCCCAAATTAAGCTGGGCGGGGAGACGGGAGGGAGATGGGGTCAAGGTTGGGCTCAGGGGTACCTTTCTGAACCTCAGGTTGTGAATGCCTAGACAAACTTTAAAATGTTGCTTTTTGTACTTTCCTAAACCTATATTGGCAACATCTGCAACTAAGAGTTAAACGTGTGAATTTTAGGTGGGATACTAGGTGATTTCTGCCTTCATGTAAGGGCATGATATTTTGATGTTTTAATGAAGTTGGCAATCATCAGAATTTTTAATGTAGTGGTAGAACTCATTTTCTCCCTGTGAAATTTGGAAATTGGAAGACAAGCCTTCTGTTTATTTTTTAAAGAATAAATATATCTATTGTATAACAACTCAAGTAAGCTAAGTATTTATCTTACGGTTACAGCTTGGATAAAGATTTAAAATAATTGACCAATTATCGATTCTTTGTCAAGTAGACTCCTTGAAAGCTGTAATAGTAGCATTTTAAAGCTATACCTTAAGACTATGTCTAAATGCATAAATCAATTGTTAAATACATAGAGATCTTGGAATTTGCACATTTAATGAGTATAAATATTCTAAATATGAAAAAGATAAAGTGTATTATTTTGTCTGCTTTTTTCAGACTATTTTGGCCAAAATCAAAGTGTTATGATTACTTATATCAAGAAGCAGAAGCTCTTCTGAAAAATTTTCCAATTCAAGCCACAATTTCATTTTATGAAGATTCTGATAGTGAAGATGAAATTGAGGAACTGATCTGTGAAAATTAATCTGATTAGTTATTTTTGATGACATTAAAAGCTTGTAGGATTTAAATTTAGTGTGCAAATGTATCATAATCCTTTAAAGTTATTTATTTGTATATAAATTATTAATAAAATGAATATTTTGTAATTATTATGGTAGCTGGGCCTTTTTTATCCCTACACTATTAGTCAATGCTGGAATTTAAAAATGGGTACCATTTACAAATGTCTTGATTGTATCATAAACATTTGGAGCTTACAAAAAAATAATTTTAATCCCTTAAATTACAAGTTTATCTTTCATTATAATTTTGCAAATATTTAGTTATAACTTTGCATAGAATGACAATATTTTCAAACAGGATCTTGCAACATCTGCTATTTCCTATTGATTTCCATTGGATAGTATAGTTACAAATGAATATTACAAGGAAGAAAATTACCTTATGTTACTATCACACCTTGTTATTATGTCTTTGCTAGCAGATGGTGAAAAGCACTTTAAATTATTGTCTATAATTGAGGATGGGAATCATTATTAGGGCTATTAAATTTTAGGCATTTATAATGAATGATGAGTCAAGTAATTCTTTCTTCAATACTCTTCTGCTGTCTGTAAGTCCTGTAGTAAAATAGTGTGGGTGTTCAGTATTTATGAAAGTGCATTAAGGAATCTCTAAAATTAAAACAAAATGTTTAAATGGGTATGATTTAAACTGAGTCTAAAAAGGGGCACCAAATGGCCAGAATTTGATAACATTTTTTCCACTTTCTGTCCAAGGGGGAGCTAAGAAATTGGTCAGATATGAAACATTCAACATCATCACCTTCCTTTGCTCTGGTTCCCTGCTCCTGATATTCTCATGTAAACATTTTCTTATGGGAAGTGGAATAAGAAATTCTCAGCAATTTGTTCTTTAAAGTAGATTTATAGAAAACTACATTTTTTTAATGGGAGAGGAAATAAGAGCACTTTGCAAGGTAAAGGTAACAGTAAATTATGGTAGTGAAGTTCAGCTGAAAATACAGCTGAAATACATTTTTTTACAATAAATCATCTTTCAGCTGAAATACACTTTTTTCACAATAAGTATTTCAACTGCAAATAAAGAATGTTCCTATAATATTCTGGAATGATAATGGGCATAGGTGAAAGTCATTGATGGTTACCTATTTAAAAAATGCCTCTTACTTGAATGTCTACTTGTATTCCCATACTTTTCCTTCTAATCGAAAAGATACAACAGACATTGATTTACAGACACTCTAAGGAAAAGGCAATTGAAATAAGGCAAATTCAAACCATGTATCAGACTCAGGAAAAGTTAGTAATGGAATGAGGCTGGGGAAGAGTTATTTAGAACTATATTTCTGCTGAAAACTTTCTCCCTTCACTGCCTTCTATTCTCAGGATGTGTGCATTCCCCAAGGAAAAACTCACCAGGTCCCTAGTCTGGGCCTCGAGCATTAGAGGCTGCTGTTTACCTGCACAGTATTTGTGCTTCTCACTGATATGTTGAAATAGTATGAAGAACCACTGCCATTTATTGCATGCCTTCCATTAACCAGACAGTGGACTATGTAGTTTATATATGACATACAATTCTTTCTAAAACCTGAATTAACTATGCAGATGGGAAAATGAGGCTTGGAGATACTAAAGTACTCTTAATGACTGCAGTTGATGGTGGGCTGCATCAGTATACAATTTCCTGAATCTTTCAGGGAAATCAGGAACTTAGATGAGGAGGAAGAACTTGTGAGCAGATGGAGCAGAAAAAGACTTTGACTCATAATGTCAGTCATTATTAATGAGGGTTCTTAATGATGAAGTTTTCTCTTCACCCCCCCACGAGTGGCTGTTTGCATTTGACACTATGGCTTTTAAAGTTTCTCTTTCCCATATAGCCTTGTGTCTTGAGAGAGTTTCAGAAAAATCAAACTTCTCTAAAATAGTATTATAGTATTATTATAGTATAGTATATACTATACATAGTATATATAGTATATAGTATATAATATAGTATATGTTATAGTATAGTATTATTAAAATAGTATTATTTTATTCCATACTTTTAGTTGTGTAATGGTAGTACAGACACTTGTGTGTTAACAGGATTGTACGAGAATTTATTCTTAGATTCGGTCAGCACCAAGGCTAAGGAACAGCTTCACTCTCTCTCTTTAATCTTTCCGCGGAATAGCTGTCACCTCCTTGTGGTGCTGAAGTTCAGGGCGCAGAATTTACGGAGCATGCGTACTTTCCCCTGGCTCGGCCTCTTCGCCCCCAGTCGTCATACCGTCCGTCCCATTGGCCCCGCCCTCCGCAGGCTCGACGTGCTGCGTCACGGCGCGCCTCACCCAGGGCGACCCCGGAAGTGAGCCGGGGGCTTGGCCTCTCCCCGGCCCTGGAGCCGGAGCGGGAGGTGTAACTGAAGAGTGGTCCTGCGGTACGACGCCCTCCGGCGGCGGACCCCGGCCAGGGCCCGAGCCAGGGGTCCAAGATGCTGAACGTCCCTTCCCAGTCTTTTCCGGCCCCCAGCTCCCAGCAGCGCGCGGCCTCCGGGGGGCGTAGCAAGGTAAGAGGATGACACTGATGGTCTGGCTCAGCTCTCGCCTCCCGCCAGCGTTTCGTGTTCCTGCACATTCTCTCCCACCTCCAGTTACCATCTCTAACCGTCGGTATCTCCTTCCTTTGCTGGCGACCTCTTTCTTATCCCATACACTCTCCAGTCCTCGAACTCTCCTAACCTCTCCCACACCTACTAGTCGATTTTCTTTCCCAGCTTTCTGTCAATTACCTCCCTCCAAGTCCTTCCCCGCGAACTGAAGTCAGATGTAAATGACAGGACCAGGCATTGTGCTTGCTGGATTATAGCTACCGAGTATTAGCTTCCTTCCCTCAAACTATCCTCCTCTACTGTCTTTTGTTCCTCACCTTCCGAAGGAGTTCTGAGTGATGTGGATTCCTTAGCAGGAGGGAAAGGTTGGGCAGTGGCGACAGTGACCAGTTGCATTTGACACTTTGGCAAGGGTGGGGACTCCTCGAGATAGGGGAGATCGGAGGAGGGAGAACAAATGTCTGCAGCCTCCCGTTCGGATTACGGAGACTTCTCCAAATTATACTGCCTTTGCTCCTCTGGTACTTCAGTGTTTTATCACTGCCTTTTCTGATATCACTCGATGACTTTGAAGCTCATGTACACTTTACCTTTTTTGTTGAACATAGTTACAGTTAGCAACGAGTGGAATACAAATTTATTTTACATTTGCAAAATTTAATAAAATTGTCTCCTTTGTTCATTGCAGCATGAATTGCTTGCTCCTGTTATTTGTTGGTTCCTCATTCTGTAATTGCATCGTGTTTACCACCTGCTTGGATCATTCTTTTTATTTCTTAGGACTCTTGGGTCTTAGCATCATTTGACACCTTCACTGACTTTCTTTTTTGTTTTCTTCCACTTAGACTTGGATTTTAACTCTCCATCAAAATTAGTTCAGAGATCTGTAGCTTTCGTTAACTTTTCAGAAGTCTGTACCTCACCTGTAAGAATAATACAGTTGAGAAATAAATCTCAGTGCTGTATTCAGTGCTTACTGATAGCCATGTTCTAAGAGTGCTTTTTTTATTGCTTTACATGTATTCACTGATTCAGTCTTTACAATGATCCCGTGGAGTGCCCACAGAAAAGGAAACTGGGAAGGAATATTGCCCTAGATCTTATCTTATAGGCTTGATGTGATGTGACTCTGGCTGTGACATTTTATTTATTGCTCTATATATTGTCCAGCCATCTAATAATTTGTCCCCTCCTCCTTGATACTTGATCTGTTTGTTCAGTTAAATATTTGGCTGAATAGTATTTCCTTTCCAGAGAAAGAAGCTATGAACTAGAATATGGTTCTACGCTTCTCCATTAAAATGACCAGTCATGTCCTCAGCACCCATTTAAAGGAAAAAATTTTGAGGCAAAGACAAAAGATTCAGGTGGTGATAGTAAAGGTGAGTCTTTGGGTCCAAAAAGTGAACAAAATAAAATTATTGTGCAATTGGAAGGGAAGCTAAGGCTGTTTTTTCCCCTTTGTGAAACAAACTTATCTTGATCATGTTAGAAGCTGAGTCAGGTTTGTATGAAATGGGTGGATTGAGAAATAGAGTAGTTGGGAAGTTCGTATGTCATAATTGTTAAAAAGCACAGACTTTTGAATGAGAAAGACCCAGATTCTTTTCCCAACTCTATTGCTTAATCTTTTTGACTGTCAGTTTCCTCAGGTGTAAATGGGAATAACAGTACCCATTTTATACGATTGTTTATAGGATTAAATGAGATCATGTTTCTCTCAGCACAGTCTTTGTATATGGGAAGCACTCACTAAATGTAACTAAATACCTCTCATCTTTTACTTAAATATCATGTTTGTTGTGTAAATCCCATGGCACAGTGCCTGGTTAAAGTATGCATGCAATATATAATAGCCATTGTTGTTTCTACTAGTCAATAAATATTTTTTGAGAACCTACCTTATTCTAGAGATGTGGTCTCTGAGTCCAATAGGCTGCACAGACTAGTAAACAGGCGGTTATAAATGCTGTAATGCTATAATAGTGTGTTATGCCCATGAAGGAGTTGGGGTCAGAGAAGGCTTCTGGAGGAAATGATGTCTGGAGGACTGGGGTGGGGAGTGGGCTAGATGCAGGCATGGAGCCAGTATTTCATAGCAATCAAGAACCTGTTCCCATTTAGCTGAGGCATATGAAATGGGAAGGAGCAAGTTAAAACATGATGAGGTAAACTATGACCAGTTCTGAAGGGCCTAGTAGACCACTGTAGAGAATATAGAGACATTATTACAAGGTATTGTGAGGAGCCACTGAAGGAGGGAGGGCCCATGATTAGATTTGCATTTTCAAAGGATTACTTTTAACTACTGTGTGGATTGTGGAATCCACATAGACAAGAGGAACAAGTGATTTTGGTTTGGGATGGGAAAGATCATATTCTCATATTTAGTGTATTGGAACTTTATTGGGACCAAGAGACCTAGAAAGTGTCAGTGATGGTGAGATGATGTAGATTGATAGGAAGGAATGTAAAATAGGAAAGGCACCATAGACCTGTTCACTTGGTTATTTGGGGGGAGAGGGGTAAACAAATGCCTAAAATAGGTATGATTCAGGAAAGTGAGGTATATAAAAGTCTTAGTTGGTTCAGGCTGCTATAACAGGACACCACAGGCCAGGTGGCTGATAAACAACAGACATTTATTTCTCACAGTTCTGCAGGCTGGAAGTTCAAGATCAGTGCATTAGCCAATGACCAATTCTGTGTCTTGTAAAGGCCTGATTCCTTGTTCATTGCCGACTTTTTCTGGGTCCTTACAGGGCAGGAAGGGGTGAGGGATCTCTCTCAGGCCACTTTTATTTAGATACTGAAACCAATCATGAAGACTCTGCCCTTCTGACTAACTCACCTACCAAAAGCCCCACTTCCTACTTAATGTCACGTTAGGGTTTAGGATTTCAATCTGTAGCAATAAACGTCCTTGAGTATGCCTGCATTTACATTAAACATTCCTCTGGCCCTGTGTTACAAACTAGTTATACAAGTTTAGACCGTAGTCCTATCTTATAGGGATGTCTTGGAAATTTCTACCAGATTGTTTTAACTGGTTAAAGCATTAATAAGGACCTAAAAGTCCTGAAAAGGTATTTTGGGAAAAAAGACACAAGAAACCAAACATTTTGTTATTAAATCCTCTAGACAAGGATAGGCAAACTTTTCTGCAAAGGGCCAGATAATAAATATGTTAGACTTCAAGGGTCACGTATTTAGTCTTTTTACCACCACCACCACTATTACATGTGAAAACCATTCTTAGCTGATGGGCTATAAAGAAACAGGTATAGGCCAATTTGCTCCCTTCCCTAGAATGTTACAGTTTTATTATTTTCTGTTATTCGATAACCTTTGTTTCTCAGTGAATTCTTAGAAAATTAATTGCTGCCTCATGATTTCCAGTGTCCTATGTATATTAACAATCCAGAAAGTCAGCTTTAGCCAGTTGTTTATAATTTTTTCTATGAAATCTCTCTTCGTACTTAAAGCAAAGAAATGTTGGCCCAAATTGGTAAGTGACTATCATGTATTAATGACAGCGCCAGGACCAAAAGTTGTTTTCTGATTCCAAGTTTAATACTATTCTTGTTACCATTAAGGCAAACATTTCTGTTCTGTTGTAAAAAATGATTTTGTACAACCTCCTAAAGCTATAAAGAATATTTGTGAAATTGTTAGGTTTTCCTTTTTATTATTCTTTTGAATGGGAATAAGAGTAATGAAGTACCCCTGACCAGTGTGGCTCAGTTGGTTGAGTGTCATCCTGCAAAGAGAAAGGTCACTGGTTCGATTTCCAGTCAGGGCACATGACTGGGTTCTTGGCTCATCCACAGTCGGGGCATGTGCGAAAGCCAACCCATCAATGTCTCTCTCAACATGTCAATATTTCTCTCCCCCTCTTTCTTCCTCCCTTCCCCCTCCAAAAATAAATAAATAAAATCTTTTAAAAAAATTGTAATGAAGTAGCCTGAAGACAAGCAGCAGGAGAGAAAGGAAAATCAGCTAAGTTGAACAAGCCACATTAATTCTTCCCTTTTCTTTTTTTAGGTACCTCTAAAACAGGGCAGAAGTCTTATGGATTGGATTCGACTGACCAAAAGTGGGAAGGACCTAACAGGATTAAAAGGCAGGTTAATTGAAGTAACTGAAGAAGAACTTAAAAAACACAATACAAAAGATGATTGTTGGATATGCATAAGAGGTAGGTGGTATTTATGAAGTACTGCAAAAAATTTTGGCTGTGTCTTCCTATTGTAATGCTTCCTGTTATTTGGTGATAAGTTGTAAAGCTTTCTGTCATAATGCTTCCTGTTATCTGGTGGTATGATTCACAATTAGATAACAGAAATGTGCCTTATGCTGGGCAATAAGTTATATAATTCCAATTTTGGACAGTATTTCTTCCCTTCATAACTTTTTACAGTATCTCTTCCATAACTGTTTTCTTCCCTTTGAAAGAAAACAAGTGTCTGCCAAGCAATTTATATCAAAGTAGTAAAATTATTCTGTAACACCTAGTTTGTATAGAATAATGTTCCACTTTAGTGCCTTATAACAGAATTTTGTCAGAAAAATGTCTCTCATAATCTAAAATAAATCAGAAAGCCCACATTAAAGCTAAATCTTCAGTTCTCACTTATAGCCATCTTTACTATTTAATGTATATTTCTTAGCTATATTGGTTACCTGATTTTTCTATCCCATGGAAAATTAAAAGCTCCAAAGTGGAAATGGGCTGATTGGAGAAAGTGAGCAGAGAAATAAGATGTTAGCTAATAAAAGCAGACCTAACAGTATCCAACAACCCAACATCTACATGACAGCAAACCATTCAAAGGTTGCAGAACTGTACAGTGGTCCTCCATTGAGATTTCCTTGAGTCCTTCAGACGTGGTTTAATATGTCCACTGTTCTCTGTTAGAAGTGTGCCATTTATTGCCGTTACCACAATTTTAACTTTTCATCGTATAACTTAGCCTTGTTGTCAGTTGTCCTAGTTGCAGTAACATATACGAAGGCAAAGACCATGTAGTTCACTGCTCTGTCCTTGGTGCCTGGCACATACAAGTCATCCATGTTTGTTTGTTGATTGAATGCAACACTGATCATATTTAAGAACTTTGGTTTCTTTTTTTAAAATATATTTTATTGATTATGCTATTACAGTTGTCCCATTTTTCCCCCATCATTCCCCTCCACCCTGCACATTCTCTCCCACCCACATTCCCCCCCTTTAGTTCATGTCCATGTGTCATAAGTTCTTTAGCTGCTACATTTCCCTCACTATTCTTGCCCTCTCCCTATTTTCTACCCACCATCTATGCTACTTGTTCTCTGTACCTTTTCCCCCTCTCTCCTCCTCTCACGCCCCTGTTGATAACCCTCCATGTGATCTCCATTTCTGTGTTTCTGTTCCTGTTCTAGTTGGTTGCTTAGTTTGCTTTTGTTTTAGGTGTGGTTGTTAATATCTATGAGTTTGTTGTCTTTTTACTGTCCTATTTTTTATCTTCTTTTTCTTAGATAAGTCCCTTTAACATTTCATATAATAAGGGCTTGGTGATGATGAACTCCTTTAACTTGACCTTATCTGAGAAACGCTTTATGTTCCCTTCCATTGTAAATGATAGCTTTGCTGGATAGAGCAATCTTGGATGTAGGTCCTTGACTTTCATGACTTGGAATACTTCCTTGGTTTCTTAAGGAGGTGTGTGATTGTCACAGTTTATTGGTGATATGATAATGGAAAACACCAATAGATCCCAATTTGTTTGCTAGGGACACCCAAACAAAGTACCATAGATGGGGTGGCTTAAACAACAGCAATTTATTGTCTCACCACTCTGGAGGCTAAAAGTCCGAGCTCAGGGTGCTGGCAGGGTTGGTTCCTTTCGAGGCCTGTGGAGGAGAATCTGTTCATGCCTGTTGCTTAGCTTCTGGTGGTCTGCTGCCAATCTTTGGAGTTTCTTGGCTTGTAGAAGCACCAGCCTGATTTCTGCCTTCATCTTCACATGGCATTCTCCTTGTGTAGTTGTGTCCAGATTTTCTGTTTTTATGAGAAGACCAGTCTTATTATATTACCCTATTCCAGTTTGACCTGATCTAGTTACATCTGCACTGACCCTATATCCAAAAAAAATCATGTTGAGTAGTACTGGTGGTTAGGACTTCACATACAAATTTTGGGGTGCACAATTCAACCCGTAACAGAAATAATCAGAGTGTGAAATTTTTTCAGTGGCAAAAAGGATGGAATCTTTCAGTGGGTGGTGATGTAACTTGTTCCCAGACAGAAAAACAGCTGCTTAACACCCCTAAGTTTTTCAGGGAGGTGCAACCATGGATAGAACCTTGGAATGAGGATTCTGCCATGCAAACATTCCTTTTGTCATTTGATAGGGTTTTAATACCCTCCCTGCCCTTCTTCCCTGCTACCTACCTGTTTACCAGGTACAAGTAACTGGTACAAGATGACCTTCCCACTCTGCCTGTGTGTTTTCTGCTTGACTGGGTGCAGTCGGGGGTCAGTTTCCCAGGAACATCTCCTAGCTGGCCCAGGCTTCAAGTGTGTCTGATCTGTTTCTTCAGTAGGAAGCCTCTTCAGAAAACTCACTTATGTGAGCCCCTCATATCCTAGTGATGTGAGATAAATGAAGCACTATTATAATATAGTCATACTTGATTATTCATTTAATGTATTGATGGAGATAAGGGGCTCATTTGCTGTGTTTGAAATACACAGTGATCCCAGTTATATATCTCCTGTACTGATGTGAGTGAATGCATTGCACCTCTTCTGGTAGTGTTGATTTGAGGATACATTCTTTACAAGTTTCTGTTGGAGAAACTTTTTTCTATTCTATTAATAATAAGGCCTTTTTCCCCTTTGTCAAAGTAAGATATGTCTTTTCCTCTTTGTCTTTTTTTACCTTTTTGATGAGTTTGGTTTTGTATTTTATCCAGAAACACGTTCAATACAGGCCCTACCCTTGGAGATTCAACTCTTGTAGGAGAGGATAAGTGACTATTAGACAAGTCTGAGTGAAGTGCCGTAGAGGGTTATACAGTAAGTGATAGCGGATTGAAAAGACGGAGATATGTGGGTTAGGAAAATTGGAGGTGCTTTGTGGTAGAGATAAGCTGTGAAGTGGACAGGATTTCAACAGGAAATGAGGAGTAGGTACATCCAGTAATGGGAAAGATCTAAACAAGAGTAGAGACCCAGAAAAGTTTGAGGTATGTGCTGGAGCTTAGGTTAACTGTTGGAGCAAGGTGTGTTAGATCAGATTGTAGAGGGCCTTGAAATCAAGGCTGAGAAATGTGTTCTTAATTTAGACGACAGTGTGAGTTATGGGAGGTATTTGAATGTGGGGGCAGTGATTAGAGTGTGCCTTGGAAAGATCAGTCGGTGGCGGGTGTAGTGAATTGAGACAGGTCTAGGAAGGCATTTAGCTCGTTACAGAAGCTCAAGTGGCAATAGGTCAACCAGGATGTTGACAAAGGCACTGGAAAGTTGGGATGAATGTGAGTCAAACAGATTGCTGTTAATTTCTAACGTGATCCTAAATGAAAGTGAAAGAAAGCACATGAGTAAATGTAATTGACTTTTTCTTCTTAGCTGTTCTAATTTAAAATATTAATGATACCTTCTTAAAGGGAGAATGCATGCCAGAACTAGCTTTGCATGTCAGAGATAATGTTTGGACCCACATTTGAGTCAAAGCTGTAGCACAGAGAAGCATAGTATCATGATATCATTCTTTTAAGTATTAAATTCTTCATTTACTTCAATAATTTAACATTTAACAATTGCCCCCTTTTTTTAGATCAGGTCAAAATTCAGCTGACTGGGTGGCTGTGGGAGACACAATTCGTCTCTTCAAGAAATCTCAGAAAACACACACTTTGGTTTGGGTTTTTACCTGTAATATTTTGGGGACTGTTTTCTTTGGCGGGGGTGGGGGTGGACATAGGAGTGTTTCTTCTTGATGTTCAAATGTGCTGAGTCAGGTCATGTTCCTAGAAATGATGGTGTAAAAGGAGTGCTGGGCTGGCAGCAGACTGAAATGTATGAACGGTGAAAGGTGGGCATTCTGTAAGGCAGGTAATAAGGAGTCCCTAATTTGTTCACTTAATTCTCACCATTTTCTCTGAAGTATACGATAATCCCTTTAGTGCAATGATGCTTCATTGGAACATTAAGGGAATGGATAGAGGAAATAATGCTTTTTCAAAAACTTTGTTGAAGCATGGATGGAACTTGAGAGCATCATGCTAAGCGAAGTAAGCCAGGCAGTGAAAGATAAATACCATATGATCTCACCTTTAACAGGAACCTAATCAACAAAACAAACAAACAAGCATAATATAACCAAAGACATGGAAATTGGGAACATGCTGAAAGTCACCAGAGGGGAGAGGGGAGGGTATTTCAGGGGAAAAGGGGAAGGATTTACAGGAACAAGTATAAAGGACACATGGACAAAAACTATGGGGGGCGTGGAAATGGGAGGGAGGTGGGGAGGGCTGGGGTGGCGGGTTCGGGTGAGAATAAAAGACAGAAAACTGTACAAGATCAACAATTAAAATAAAAATTAAAAAAAAAAAAGAAAAAGAAAAAGAATCCCAATTAATAAATTAATAAAAAGTTAAGGAAAAAAAAAAACTTTGTTGAATTTACCATTAATTCATGCTTCTGTGGTTTTCTTCCTTCTGCTGTCTGTCCCTCTCTTAAGAACTAATGGTGATTTACAAACATGTAAAGCTTTGAGCAAACGTCCAAATTGCTCATCTGTGAGAGTTCAGACTTTGTTTTTCTGTACTGTATTTTGCTGTAGTATGTAGTCAGTGTGGGTAATGATGTGTTGAGCTTTGAAGTCATCATTTGGCAGCGTGGTGCAGCCCTTGATCTTCATGAGGGTGAGGGCAAGTGTGGCCTGACCAGCAGTCCATTTGAATAAATGGCATTGAGAAATAGTTAACTACAGTCAATAGACTGGTGGCCCTATTTTAAAAAATTTAGTGGGTCAGGCTTTCCAAATGGGATCTAATTTATAACTTAGAAATGAAGTAGCTTTGATTTCTTCTAAAGTTGATTGGCATATACTAGTAAATTAAAGAGGTCACCCCTGAAAAAGTGACTTTTAATGGGCTGGTATTTTCTCGTTTCATATTTTAAATGATAGAAAATTTATTCTAAGAAGCAGTGCATAGCCTTATTATTTTTATCACAGCTTCCTAGATTTCTAGGTTCACTGATAGGAAACCTTTGTAAGATTGACTCAGTGTTAGTGTTAGTTGTGAATACAGTTGATCCTCATTACTTGTGGATTCCAGTCTTGCCTACTCACTAAACTTGTTTGTAACCCCAAATCCATAACTCAGTGCTTTCAGTCGTTCACAGTCATGCACAGTGCAACGAAAATACATGTCATCTCTGTCTGAGGACGAACAAGGTGATGCTCTGACTTCTTGTTTCCGTGTTCACACTGTGAGCATGGGTCTCTTTTGCAGTCTGTTTGCTGCCATGGTTTTCACATTCTGTGTTTTTTGTTGGTGACTTTGCTGTTTAAAACAGCCTGAGGATAATACTGAAGTGCTGTGGTAAGTAAGCTGTAATATGCCTTATGGAGAAAACACCTGTTAGGTAAGCCTTGTTCAGGCATGAAATGCGGTGCTGTTGGCTGTGAGTTCAGTGTTCATGAATCAACAATACATATCAAATAAGGTTTCTTTAAACAGAAACATACATTAGACAAGGTTATGTATTAATTTTTTTACAAAAAAAGGTTGTGACCGGATGCTCTCTGTAACCTAACCTTGTATTTTCCCTGAAGAGCAATGGTTCAGTATTCACAGAGAGTCTATAGAACTTAACTGCTGTGCATAAAAAGAATTGACTATTTCTTTAGGCTTTTTTATTTATACTGCAGTAATAATAAAGTAAAGTAAGTTTGTACCTTTTAGGTTAGATCCAAACCCACCAAGAATAGAGCTGCTTTTTCAAACAAGTTTCTTTCTATAGTTTTCCTTAGCTCCCTGCTTTAATTCTGTCTTGAGAATCTGCATTATTATTTGTTTCTAGCAGAGAAACTTTTTCTATCTGAAAATTTCCTTCTAGGAGCAGCTTTTCAAATTTGGAACTAATGTTTTAATTTCTAGTGGGATGCATTATCATAGTAATATAGTGTGTGTGGAACGATAATGCGTTGCTCTCACAGTTAGCTCAGTTATTCTGTGGTTCCTCTGCTTCGTGTGCTGTCCTCATTACTTCTTTTCTTGACAGCAGGAATCTGAACAGCTGTGTTCCACTCTCACTTGCTTGTTTAGCATACAAATCAACATTTCTACAGGTACAATTCCCTTTATTCATTTCATCCATTTCTAATCCAATCCATAGATTTTTCAGATTGCCCTTTTGACGCCATTAATGCAGATAATCTAGTCTTTGCGGATTTTGTTAGTTCTGTCCTACTGACATCCAAAACTCTTTGCTTTGTTTCACTTTCTCTTGATCTGCTTAACTGTCATTCGGTCTCTTCCTTTTTTTTTTCTTTACAACTCTTCCTCTCTCTCTACCTCCCTTCCAGTCACTAAAAATTGAATAGAGGAAAAATACTCTGGTCTCGGTGCCTCATCTAACCCTCGGGTGTTTGAACAGACTTCAGCCAACGTTTTGAAATTTTCTTTGTAGGACAATTTTGGGTTACAAATTCAATTTTAAACAAAGATACAGGATTATTCAAAATTTCTGTTGTTCTTATGTCAGTTTTTATGTTGTTTTTTAGTGAATTTGTTAATTTCATCCCAGTTATTGATCATATTGGCAAAAAGTTATTTGTAATATTCCCTTATATCTTTATTGTATGTAGATATTGTGATATGCCCTCTTATTCTGATAGTGCTAATTTTTGGTTTCTCTTTTTTTCCCTTAATTAATCTTACTAGAAGTTTACAAATTTGTTTAACTTTTGGTTTTGATTTTCTCTGCTGCTTGTCCATTTTCTGTTTCATTGATTTCTAGTCTTTTTTTTTAATTTATTGGGGTAACATTGGTTCACAAAACTACGCAGATTTCAAGTGTACAACTCACCAAAACATCATTGGCACACTGCACTGTGTGCCCATTGTCCAAAGCAAAGTCTCTTTCCATCCCCATTTATGCCCCCTTTGCCCACCCCCACCTACTCGCACCCCCTTTCCCTCTGGCTATCACCACACTGTTGTCTGTGCCTGTATGTGTATGTGTATATATGTTATGTATATATAGATATTATAAATATAATGTTATACATATTATGTGTAATATGTTTAATACATACATATAGATATAATAGATATAATGTTGCAGTTATATAATATGTTATATAATATTATATCTATATGTACATATATAAATTATATGTATTTTTTTACATAATACCTTTACCTTCTTTCATCTAGCCCCCCAACCCTCCTCCCTTCTGAAAGCTGTCAGTCTGTTCCATGTATCCATGCTTCTCTCGTTATTTTGTTTGTTAGTTTCTTTTTTTCATTAGATTTCACAGATCAGTGAGATCATATGGTATTTGTCTTTCTCTGACTGGCTTATTTCACTGAGAATAATAATCTCCAGGTCCATCCATGCTGTCCCAAATGTAAGAATTCCTTCCTTTTATGGCCATGTAGTATTCCATTGTGTAAATGTACCATAGCTTCTTTATCCACTCATCTACTAATGGGCACTTGGGCCGTTTCCAGATCTTGGCTATTGTAAATAATGTTTCAGTATAAGGGTACACATAGGGGTGCATATATTCTTTTGAATTAGTGTTTCAGGTTTCTTTGGATATATTCCCAGAAATGGAATTGCTGGGTCATAAGGTAGTTCTATTTTTAATTTTTTGAGGAAACTCCTCCATACTGCTTTGTACAGTGGCTGCACCAGTCTACATTCCCACCAACAGTTCCCTTTTCTATGCAGCCTCTCCAGCACTTGTTTGTTGATATATTGGTGATAGCCATTCTGACAGGCATGAGGTGATATCCCAATGTGGTTTTAATCGGCATTTGTCTGTTGACGAGTGATGTTGAACATTTTTTCATATGTCTATTGGCCAGTCTTACTGTTAACAGGAAGGTGGCTATTTTAAGAGTTTTTTCTTTCAGCTTTGGCATCAATATATTTATAGAGATAATTTAGAATAGCTCTCATTATATTCCTGGTGAATGTGTGAATTACTCGATAATGGCAAATTCAGTGTTGTGATTTTTATCCTGACTTAGGCTATAGCTGTTACCATTATCCCTTTGCTCACTTGAACTTAGTACCCAGTCATACTGTTTTCATTATTTTAAATTAAAATCACATACATAGCTAAGTAGTCTTTATAAGGAATGTTTTCTGTTTTTAAATATCTTAGCAGATTAATGATGTTTCACATCTGTGTTGTGTACTGTTTGATTTTCATAACAAATCTATGAGGTAGATAGGTATTCTACTTCATAGATAAGGGTCCTGAAGCTAAGAGAATCCTAATTCTCCAAGGGAGGAAATTGAAGCTAAAAAAGTGTATCAGTGGGAACTTATGGATAGAACTGGCAGAAACTTCAGTCTAAACTGGTTTGGTAGAAAACAAAAATTGACTACAGAGTTACAGGTGGAGCTGACTCGAGGTGAAGGTTGGTGCATAGTTCAGATAGTGTCCCCAGGACCTGCTCTCACGCCATCTTTGCTTCTGTTCTAGGGTTGCTTCATTTTAAAACTCTTTATAGCAAACAGAAAGATGACCACAGCAACTCTCCATCTAGTTATTGTCAGGTTCTGTTTTATTTACCTAATAGCTAAAATTCAAGTCTTGGAGTTGGCTCTGGTTGGCACAGTATTGATCATGTTCACGTTGCTGTAACAGTAATTCTGTTTAGGGGGAAAACGATGTACTTAGTCCCTTAAATCAAGGTCACAAGCTTCATCTTGTAGCGTCGTTGGGGCCACACTGGGGCACACATGACTGAGAGTTGGAGAGGGCATGGCTCCTTGAAAAACAAACTGACCTTATTGCTGGAAGGGGAGTGGATGCTGGTAGAGAAAACAATAAGAGTAAAGTAACTTGCTGAAGACATAACTAATGAGTATGGAGCCTCTGTTTTAACCTAGGCAGTCTGATTCTCAGCTGTTATGCTTAAACTGTATATCCTTCTGTTTTGCCATATTCAACTGTAGATTTAATCCTGGTTTAGCATTCGTCTATTACTTTGAGTGCCATGTGTAAACTCATTCATTAAGAGATTAGTATGGGATGTCTATTACTTGTAGTTCTTCCCTTGTGCTAATTAACATTGCTAATTAACAGTCATACAGGATGTCCATCTGAGACAGTTGTTAATTTTAGTAATTTAATGAAATGTAGCTTTACTTTTTGTGACTTTATGTGTAGTTGTCATTCATAAAAAATAGAAAAGAAAGATTTTAACTTTTTCTCTATCTTGGTTCATTTATTTAATCAATATTTCTAAAGGGTCTGCTATGTGTCATGTACTGTACCAGGTTCTGGGAGGTAACATGGAAATTTAAAACATAGGTGGCCCCTGATCTTATGTAATTTCCAATCTGGAGGGGAACATGCAGTATTATTCAAGTCTGCTGGATATTGTGAAGGAGAGAGATGCTGTGCTGAGTGAAGACTGCAGAAGATTGAGCCTAGATGTGAAGGATAAATGGTAGTTAACTGGGCAAAGAGGAATGGAAACAATATTCCAGGCTCCAGCAAAAGCCTGTGCAAAGGTTGGGTGGCATGACTGTATGAGAGCAGGGGGAGAGACCACACACACACACACACACACACACACACACACACACACACACACACACAGTGAATATAAGGAACATAAAGCTAGAGATGTCTGTATTCTTACCTTTCTCTTGCAGCAGAAGGACATACTCCCTTCAAAGACACCATTCTTTCTGAGACACTCCCTTTTCTAAGGGTAGTCCCTCTATGTGCTCTTTATTCTCTCCAGCCTCCTCTATGATCTTGGGCAGTTAGTTGCTCATCCCACATTGTTTGACAACCTTAGTTCTTTCCTCTGTTTCTGCCAAAAGCTTCTTCATTTCAGTCTCCTCATCTTTGAACTCTGGCCGTCTCTGACTTTGCTTTCATCCCCAGCACTTAGTATAGGACCCCTGTTAGAATAACTATAACATTTTTGGGCCTTTCTTCCTTCCTCCCCTCCTTTCTTCTACTCTCTCTTCCTCCCTCCCTTCCTTCCTTTCTTCCTTCTTTTCCTCTTTTTTAATCTTTATTGTATTTTTTTGCATTACCATTTAGTCCCCTTATACCCCCTCTCCCCAGCAATCACCACACTATTGCCCATGTCTGTGAGACCTTTTTCATTTTTGCTCAATCCCTCCACCCCTAACCCCACCCCCACTAGCTGTCATCCTGCTCTCCATCTGTGAGTCTGTCTCTGTTTTGCTTGTTAGTTCAGTTAGTTCATTAGATTCCACATATGAGTGAAATCGTATTGTATTGTCTTTCTCTGACTGGCTTCTTTCACTTAATGTAATGGGCTCCAGGTCCATCTGTACTGTTGCAAAGGGTAAAATTTTCTTCTTTTTACGGCTGAGTAGAGTTCCATTGTGTAAATGTTCCATAGTTGTTTTATCTACTCCTCTCCTGATGGATACTTGGGCTGCCTCCATATCTTGGTGATTATAAATAACACTGCCATGAACATAGGGGTGCTTATGTTCTTTTGAATGAGTCTTTTGGATTCTTTTGGATATATTCCCAATAGTGGGATTGCTCGGTCAAAAGGCAGATCCATTTTTAATTTTTTGAGGTATCTCCATACTGCTTTCTACAGTGGCTGTACCAATCTGAATTCCCACCAACAGTACAAAAGGGTTCCCCTTTCTCTGCATCCTCCAGTACTTGTTCGTTGATTTATTGATGATAGCCATTCTGACAGGTGTGAGATGGTATCTCATTGTGGTTTTAATTTGCATTTCTCTGATGATTGGTGACATTGAACATCTATTCATATGTCTGTTGACCATCTGTATGTTCTCTTAGGAAAAGTGCCTATTCAGGACCTTTGTGCATTTTTTAATTGGGTTGTTTGGTGTTGAGTTTTTTAAGTACTATGTAAATTTTGAATATTAACCCCTTATCAAATGTATTGGCAAATATGCTCTCCTGTTATGTGAGTTGTCTTTTTATTTTGTTGATGATTTCCTTTCCTGTGCAAAATATTTTTAGTTTGATATAGTCCCATTTGTTTATTTTTTCTTTTGTTTCCCTTGCCTGGGGAGATATATACAATAAAAAATTCCTACGAGCAATATCCAAGATTTTCTCCCTAGGTTTTTTTCTAGAATTTTTATGGTTTCAGGTCTAACATTTAAGTCTTTGATCCATTTTGAATGTATTCTTGTGTGTGGTGTAGGAAGATGGTCTAGTTTCATTTTTCTGCATGAATCTGTCCAATTTTCCCAACACTATTTATTGAATAATCTATCTTTAGCCTATTATGTGTGTTTGCTTTCTCTGTCAAATATTATTTGACTATAAAGGTTTGGGTTTATTTCTGGGCTCTCTATTCTGTTCCATTGATGTATGTGTCTGTTTTTATGCCAGTACCATGCTGTTTTGATTAAAACTATGGTCTTGTAGTATAGTTTGATATTAGGTAGCATGATTCCTCCAACTTTGTTCTTTCTCAGGATTGCTGTTGCCATGAGGGGCCTTTTATGGTTCTGTATAAATTTTTGAAATATTTGGCTTAGTTCTGTGAAATACGTCATTGGAATCTTAATAGGAATTGCGTTGAATCTATAGATTGCTTTGGGTAGTGTGGACATTTTAGTGGTGATAATTCTTCCTATCAATGAACAGGGTATGTGCTTCCACTTTTTTGTATCTTCTTCAGTTTCTTTCTTCAGTGTCTTTCTTCATTATCTTGTACTTTTTTGTGTACAGGTCTTCTACATCCTTCGTTAGGTTTATTCCTAGTTATTTTATTCTTTTTGAAGTAACCATGAATGGGATTGTTTTCCTAATTTCCCTTTCTGTTAGTTCATTATTGGCATATAAAAATGTAACTGATTTCTGGATATTAATTTTGTATCCTGCCACTTTGCTGAATCCATTTATCAGTTCTAGTAGTTTCTTAGTGGAATTTTTGGGGTTCTCTATGTAAAGTATCATGTCATCTAATCCTTTACAAATAAAGACAGTTTTACTTCTTCCTTTCCAATTTGGATGTCTTACTTCTTCTTCTTGTCTGATGGCTGTGGCTAGCACCTCCGGTACCATGTTGAATAAGTGAGGTGAAAGTGGACATCCCTGTCTTGTTCCTGATCTTAAGGGGAATGCTTGTATTTTTTGCTTGTTAAGTATGATACTGGCAGTGGGTTTGTCATATATGACTTTTATTATGATTAGGTATATTCTCTCCATTCCCACTTTGCTGAGAGCTTTGGTCACAAATGGGTGCTGGATTTTATCAAAAGCTTTTTCTGCATCTATAAATGTGATCATGCTTTTTATCCTTCATTTTGTGTATGTGGTGAATCACATTTATTGATTTGTGAATGTTGTACCAAGTTTGCATTCACCGAATAAATCCTACTTAGTCATGGTGTATGATCTTTTTGATGCATTGCTATGTTTGCTTTGCTAATATTTTGTTGAGGATTTTAGTATCTATGTTCATCAGGGATATTGGCCTATAATATTCTTTATTTCTTTCTTTTTTTTTTTTTTTTTTTTTTTGCAGTGTCTTTATCTGGTATTGGAATTAGGATAATGCTAGCCTCATAAAATAAGTTTGTAAGCCTTGCCTCCTCTTGAATTTTATGAAATAGTTTGAGAAGTAGAGGTGTTGGTTCTTTCTGGAATGTTTGGTAAACTTCGCCTGTGAAGCCATCTGGTCCAGGACTTTTGTTCGTTGGGACTTTTTTTTATTACTTCAGTTTCACTAGTTGTAACCTGTTTATTCAGATTCTCTGATTCTTCCTACTTTATTTTTGGAAGATTATATGTTTCTAGGAATATCCATTTTCTCCACGTTGTCTAGTTTGTTGGCATATAATTATCCATGATATTTTCTTATAATTCTTTGTATTTCTTTGGTGTCAGTTATTTCTCTCCTTTCATTTCTGATTTTATTTGATTCCTTTCTCTTTTTTTCATGATGAGTCTGGTTAAAGGTTTGTCAATCTTGTTTATCTTTTCAAAAAAATAGCTCTTGGATTCAGTGATCTTTTGTATTTTTTTTTTTTTTTTTTTTTTTAGACTCTATTTCATTATTTCCATTCTGATCTCTATTAGCTCCTTCTACTTACTTTGGGCTTTGTTTGTTGTTTTTTCAAGTTCCTTTAAGTGTGAAGTTAGATTGTTTATATGAGTTTTTTCTTGTTTTTTGAGATAGGCATGTAATGCTCTGAATTTCCCTCTTAGGATTACTTTCCCAGTAACCCACAGGTTTTGGATTGTTCCTCATTTACATTTGTTTCAAAGTGTCTGTTGATTTCTGCCTTGATCTCATTGTTGACCCATTCATTGTTTAATAACATGTTATTTAGCTCCCATGTCTTTGAGTGTTTTTCAG
The DNA here is from genome assembly GCA_039655065.1 of Glossophaga mutica. Classification (NCBI taxonomy): domain Eukaryota; kingdom Metazoa; phylum Chordata; class Mammalia; order Chiroptera; family Phyllostomidae; genus Glossophaga; species Glossophaga mutica. Next base: position 150,319,976 of record CM077306.1, read on the forward strand.
TATTTTTCTTATAATCGAGTTCTCGTTTCATAGCACTGTGGTCAGAGAAGATGCTAGATACGATTTCAGTCTTCTTAAATTTATTGAGAATTGTTTTGTGTCCCAATAGGTAGTTTATCCTAGAAAACGTTCCATGTGCACTTAAAAAGTATGCATAGTCTATTTTTTAAGTGAAATAAGCTGGTTTGAGAAAGACAAATACTATATTTCACTTGTATGTGGAATCTAGTGAACAAAAAAATAAACTAACAAGCAAAATAGAGACAAACTCATCTATATAGGCCAGGCTGACAGCTGTCAGGGGTGGAGGGATTGAATACACACACAAAAAAAGATAGAACTTATAAGCACAGACAGCAGCGTGGTTACTGCAGGGGAGTGGGGCACGGGTGTAGATGGAGGAAAGGTAAGGGGGATAATGCCGATGAATTAAGACTTGACTTGGTGTGTTGTACTTGTAGAATTGTACACCTGAAATCTGTACACTTTTTTTAACCAGTATCACCCCAATAAATTCAAGTTTAAAAAAAAAAGTATGCATAGTCTGCTGCTTTGAGGTGAAACTCTCTGAAGATAGCAAACTTAAATCCATTTGATCTAGTGTGTTGTTTAAGACTGCTTGCTGTATAAGGTTGTTGATTTTCTGCCTGGAAGATCATTCCATTGCAGTCAATCGTGTGTTAAAATCCCCACACCATGACTATATTTCTGTCAGTCTTTCCTTGTACATCCATCAAGATTTGCTTAACATATTTATGTGCTCCTATGTTGGATGTGTAAATTTGTACTACGGTTATATCCTCTTGTTGAATTGTTCCCTTTATCATTATGTAGTGTCTTTCTTTGTCTCTTACTGTAGCCTTGGTTTTAAAGTTTATTCTGTGAGATATAAGTACTACTATACCAGCATTTTTTTCTTTTTCATTTACATGGAATATCTTTTCCCAGCCCTTTACTTTTAGTTTGTGTGTATCTTTTGATCTGAGATGGGTCTCTTGAAGGCAGCATATATATGGGTCTTGTTTCCTTTTCTATTCAGCTACCCTCTGTCTTTTGGGCAGAGCATTTAAGCCATTTACATTTAATGTGATTATTGATGGATACTTATGTAGTGCCATTTTATTGTTAGACTGTTTTCCTTCTTTTTCTTTCTTTCTCTTTTTCTTCTTCTTCTTAAAGTAAGCCCTTTAACATTTGCTGCAGTACTGGTTTGGTGTTAACAAACTCCTTTAGCTTTTTCTTATGTGGGAAGCCCCTTATTCTTCAATTTTAAATGATAGCCTTGCTGAGTAAAATAACCTTGGTTGGATGTCCTTGCTTTGCGTCACCTTGAATATTTCATGCCACTCCCTTCTGTCCTGAAATGTTTTTGTTGAGTAATCAGATGCCAGTCTAATCAGTGTTCCCTTGTAGGAAACTGCCCACTTTTCTCTTGCAGCTTTCAGGATTCTCCCCCTGTCTTTAAACCATGTCATTTTGATTATGATGTGTCTTGGTGTAGGCCTCTCTGGGTCCAATTGTTTGGGACTCTCTGCGCTTCCTGGACTTGTGTGACTTTTTCCTTCACCAGATTAGGGAATTTTTTGCTCATTATTTCTTCAAATAGTTTCTCAATCCCTTGCTCACTGTCTTCTCCTTCTGGTATTCCCATGATGTGGGTGTTGTTATTCTTCATGTTGTCCAAAATGTTTCTTAAGCTCTCTTCATTTTTTTTAAATTCTTTTTTTGTTGTTGTTGTTTCTCTGCCTGGGCGTCCTTTTCTACATTGTCTTTCATAACACTGATTCTGCCCTCTGCTTCATCTAACATACTATTTATTCCTTCCAGTATATAGTTTATTTCAGATATGGTATTCTTTATTTCTGATTGGTCCTTTTTTATGGCTTCTATGTCTTTTTTCATGCTGTTGAGTATCCTTATAATCATTACTGTAAACTATCTGATAAATTGCTTACTGCCATTTCATCTAGTTCTTCTGGAGAATTCTTATTCTTTCTTTTGGGGTCTGTTTCTTTGTCTTTGCATTTTGGCTGCTTCTTTGTATTTACCATTTTGTAAATTAAACTAATCAGCCACTGAATCTAATCAAGCTGCAATCAGCAGTCTGGCTTAAGCACTTCAAGGTAGGGCGGAGTAATTCCTGTGGGTGGGGCTATTGTTCCCCCTTAGGCTGATGCCATTTGGAGAGGAGTGCTCTGCCCGAGAAAGATGCTCCTGCAGTATGAGGAATGACTCAGCACAGGAACTCTAGTAGCTCTTCCTTCAGTTCTCTGCCCAGATCCACCAGCTAGCTCCAGACTCTCCTCAAGTGTTTCTAGTTCATTTTTCCCTCCCCTCTGTTGGAGCCCAAGATAAGTGGCTGCAAACAAAATTTTGTATGTTGGCCCTTTAAGAGGCTCTCTGGGTCTCCAGCCATCTTTCCCTGGCAGACAGAAACCCTGCTACTTTTCACAGCTGGATGTTATATGTGTTCCTTTTCCACTCTGGTGCTGTAGGCTTGGGAGCCCAGCTTGGGGTTCAGACCCTACACCTCTCAGGGGGAACCTTCTAGCCACTGAAATATCCCTCCGGAACTTCAGCTGCTGCCTTGAGAGCCCATCTGGCCCTTTCAGGCCTCCTCTGCACTGCCTACCAGTGTTGTGTGGTGAAGTGTTTCTTCTGTCTGTACATGTTTGTGAGGCTTCTCTCCACCTAGTGTTATGTTGGTTATTCAGAATGATTTCTCTACAATTTAGTTGTAATTCCAGATTGGTCCTGGGAGGAGGTTAGTGTAGCGTCCACTTACTCCTCCACCATCTTCAAAGATGTCTTTGCATTTAAATTGAGTTTTAGGATATTACTATACTGCTTCTCGCCCTAGCCCTAGCATCTATCACAGGACATGAATCACAGTTAGTGTCAATAAATGTTCTTTGAATCACGTACAAGACTTCAAAACCACATTATAGTAGGGATATCTTAATGATTTCACAAAATAGTAAACAGTTGAGGGATTTTCATTTTTTGCTGTTTCCAGATTATTGGATGTTATAGTTAGGGTATATACAAGTTCCTTAATCAGAAACTGTTATTTCTGGAAGATTTTTGAATATATATTAATGATCTTTTTTTCACTTTTGAGCCTCATTTTAGAATGTGAGCTATAGCCTGAAGGGATAATACGTTCTCTTTCCTTTGTATAGTGTCATATTTCCTTTTTGGGGGATTGTGCACTGTGGGGTTGGTTAAATATTGAAGATTTTTTAAGGGCCATTTGTAAAATATTTTTAACTAAACTTTTTCTTTTGAAAAAAACTTCAGACTTAAAAAAACATTACAAGAGTGATGGAGTCAACTCCATAAACCCTTCACCTGCCTGGATTTATTCATTATTGATGTAATATTATATTTTAATGAATCCATTTTATCTACATTATTAACTTATTATTTATACCTCTTTGTCTTCATTTTAGTAGTTGTTCTACATTTATGATACACATTTCTATTTATCAGTCTATTTGCAAATAATATTATACCATTTCACATGTAGTGTAAGAACCTTATCATGTGCTTCTGTTTACCTCTCCTGTTTTTGTGCTATTATTGGTTTTCATTTTACTTCTACATGTGCTATAAACCCCACAATATGTTACTATTTTTTGCTTTAGACAGCCATTTTTCTTTTAAAGAGATTAAGATACTAAAAGCTTTATCTTTTATATTTACCCACAGTTTTACCATTTTCAGTGCTTGGTGTTCCTTTGTGTTGGCCCAGATTTCCTCTGAAGAACTTAGATTTAACATTTCTTGTAATGCAGGTCTGCTGCCAGTGAATTTCCTCAGCTTCTGTTCATCTGAAGGCATCTTTCTTGTGCCTTCATTTTAAATATATTGTTGGGTATAAAATTCTAGGTTGAGCCCTCGCTGGTGTGTGTCAGTGGGTTGAATGCTGACCTGCGAACCAAAAGGTCAGTGGTTCGATTCCCAGTCAGGGTGCATTCCTGGGTTATGAGCCAGGTCCCTGGTTGGGGGTGTGTGAGAGGCAGCCAATTGATGTTTCCCTCACACTTTGATGTTTCTTTCCCTCTCTTCTTCTCTCCTCCCACCCTAAAAATAAATAAATATTTTTTTTAAATAAAATAAAATTCTAGGTTGATAGGTTTTTTTCTCTCCTGAGCACTTTAAAATATCATTCAATTATCTAGTTGCATAGATTAAGAACTCTGCTATCATTCTTAACTTTTTTCTCATAGTAGGTGAAGTTTCTTTCTTCTCTGACCTCTGCTTGTAAGGTTTTATCTTTGGTTTTCAACCATTTGATTATAATTTGGTTTTCTTGTGTTTGTTTTGCTTTGGGTTTTACAAATTAATTTTGGAAAATTTCTACCCATTATCTCCTCAAGTATTTCTTTTACTTTTACTTTTGCTTCTTTTCTTCTGGGATTCCAGTCGCATATACATTAGACTACAGTAGTGATCCATAACTCTTAGATGCACCATTCTCCTTTTTTACTTATTTTTCTCTTTGTGTTTCAGTTGATAATTTCTGTTGAACTTTCTTCAAGTTTACTAATTCTTTCCTCTTTGTGTGTGGAGTCTGCTGATAAGCCCATCAAAGGAATTCTGCAATCTGATTATCATGTTTTTTATTTTTAGTATTTTCATTAGACTCTTTTTTATAGCTTTCATCTCAGCTGGAATTTCCCATCTGTTAAGTGCCATCCTGATAGATACTTTAAGATACTAATTGTAGTTACTTTACTGTCCCTGTTTGAGGGTTGCAGTGCATGCACCATCTCTAAGTCTGTTTGTATTGTTGTTTTTCTCTCTTGACATGGATTGTTTTATCTTTTTAAAAAAATGTCATACTTTTTGATTGAATGTCACACATTGCATATAGATAAAGAGTAGAATTTATAATCAGAAATAGGTGTACTTTTTCTGGCAGACAATTAGGTCAACTTAGTCTAGTTAGTTGTTGAGCTGAGTTTGGTGTTTATTGTTGCTATTGATACCATCAGTGCCTCACAGACTTGGAATTCCTTCGACAGTGGGTTACTGCTGCCTGTTCTTCTTGTGGGTCCAGCAGGACTGGAGGATTTTTCTCATTGTTCCTGTCCTACTCTTAGCAGACAGCTTGACCTACATACCTCTGTAGGGTGTCTCTTTGTGCTCTTGCTCCTCTCCCAGTAGCAGACTGCTGTTGCTTGTTAGTTGGTGCAGTACTTGTGGGGAGGGATGATGGGATTTTGCAATTTTTCTGTTCTAGCTTCTGTCTTAGGCAGCTCCTATGCACCTGAGCCCCAGGGACTGAGCTTTCTCAGTACTTATGTCACTTCCCCAGTGGTGATATTCTCTGCCTTCTGCTCAGGGCAGGACCAAGAATATAGGCAGCTTTTTTGCCTTGTCCCCCCTACATAACAGCTAAGCTTTGTCTTAGATCAGTAAGGGAGGGGGAGGATAGGGCAGAGGGTGTAGAATGTGAGCAGTTTTCCTACCTCTCTTCCAGTGCTAAAAGAGTTCTGTTTTATATCAGTGCAGAGCCTGGCATGAGTGGGCTTACTACCCCTCCTCCAGTGTTTAGATTGCATTTGCTTAGTTGTCAGTACAGAATGAAGGAGGTGCGTTTCCTACCCTTTGCAGCAGCTGCTAATCTTTGCCTGATGTCTGTGCAGGTACTCAAGGGTAAAAGTCTTTATTTTCTTTTTGCCATGTCAGGGTTCAATCTGGGGCATGGGAGAATTTCTTGTACCTACCCCAGCAATATAGCTGATAACCACCTTGTATTCATGCTAATAACCAAGGTGTAGATGGACCTTTCTTGGTACTGCTGCTTTACCTTTAAATGCTGGAGCAGGTACTACACATCTGTACCACCAGTGGGCCAGTCTCACATCTGCCCTGCTCACACTACTCATGAGCATCTCCAGAGGTAGGAGACTGTGAAAAAGGAATTGTTGAATAGGTACAGAATCTCCTTGTGCCTGAGGCTCTCAGGGCTCTACACTGTCACTGCTGTATCCTTGGTCCTTAAAGAGTTTGTTAAAATTTCAGATATTTTATAGTGACGTCACTTTTTTCTGTGCTTTGTCAAAGGTGAAATAAATCATGTGTCTCTTCTCAGAGTGACTTACCACCCTTTGGAATTTAGATAACTGGTAGCCTTATGACCTCTCCTCACTGATGGGTTCAAAAACATAATTTTTGTGGATTATCTGTCTTTTCTAAATTAAGTGTGGGAGCAGTTTTTCTTGTGTTTTTCTACTTCTTAAAGTTGATCATTACATCTTAATTAATCTTTGCAGCTGACTTGTTTTGGAAAATAGGAAATAACCCAAAGGACATATTCTTTTTTCCCAAGTAACAACAGAGCAGTTAAATGCTAGTGGCTGTCACTGGTAGGCCTCAGGCACAGAGAAAATGGTCCCATGAAACAGGAAAAAGGTGGAGAAAAGGCAGGAAATCTGATCGTTTAGAGAAAGTGCACTTTGTTTAGTGTTGATGTAAGCTACACACTCAGTTTAGGGATAGTAGATGTGACTGTTGCTAGTGGTGTTTGATCACTAGTCTCCTTGGGAGAAGTCTGTGAATTTTTTAAAAAATATTCAGAGTATAACTGATTACTCAGAATGTTGGGTAATTTTTAATGCTTTTACTGGTCAGTTTCCTTCTAGTTTATTGTCAGATCTGTTCCCCCCAATTATTAATAATGTCACATAGTTGATCTTTGATAATTATGCCTACTTAAGCTTTTGAAGTGCTTAAAGGCCTATCCCACATTCTTTAAAATTTCCTGTGCAAACTGAGGCATTTGGATCAGATTCTTTGAGCTCTTTTATTAGTTGAACTGGCCATCATTGAATTGTTTGGTGCAGTTAGAAGCTCTAAGTTATTCAGTGCAGTTACTACCTCTCTTTTTTCTCATTTCTGTGAGGTAGTGATGGTCTCATTTTCTTCTTCTTCATTTTTCTTCTTTCTTCTTCCATTTTAAAAATCATGTACTAAAGCTTGACAGTTTAGCGAATTGCTTTGATATTCATTTTAATGTTAGAGGCTTTCCTCTAATGTTTGTCCTTTTATTGTGAGAGTGATGGCCCAGAAAGCTGAATGGAAGTTCCATGTGTGAGAACTTTTTTTAATGAATTGCTTAGTTGCACTGGTAGGGCTCTCCAACCTACTATATGTAAGTCTTTCTCCTGGGCTGAAGTCCTCCAGTCATCTGGAATTGTTGAGTAGGTAAGTGTTCTGGGGGTCATTTGGGAAACAGGAGCTGATCAGATGAGTGGTAGGAGGTGGGTCTTAATGTTTTGACATGCAGACTTTTGCTTCTAGTTTTTAGTTTAAAATCCTCACCCAGTGAGTGTGTCTGTTTCCCTGCATGTAACGTCTCTGTGGTTCATACTCTCTAGAGAGTAAACCTACAATTCCTGCAGGGTTGGGAAGGGGCTTGTTACTTGCTTGTGTGGGATGAAGGAGGGACTTAAGGGTCACACTGCTGCTTATATTGAATTTGAGGCTGTCCTGCACCCTGGCTTTCAGAACTACCTGGAATCTCTGATTCCTGCATCCTTGGGGGGTTTTGTTGCACATACTGCCTTTCTTACAGGTACTCCTCTAACTCACACATAGGCCTTATTTCACCTTTTTCATTCTGCTAGGTAATTAATCGCACATCCATTTGGCTTTCAAAACTTTCTTGCTGCTATTTTCACTTTTGACTTCTATGACTTTATTGGTTCATTGCCTTATTTATTTTTTTACAATTATTTTGGAAAGTTTTGGGGAGTGTGAGAGACAAATGAATGCTTTTAATCCCAAAGCACTAAGATACTCTACTATTCAAACACCTCAGACACCTACATTCTACATTCTATTCCTACCAAGACCATATTTACCATATTTTGCCATGTATAATGCACACTTTTTCACCCACATTTTTAAGGGAAGAATAAGGGTGTGCATTTTACATGGGTATAATGATTACATGCCATGAGTATAATCCCTGGTATAATGCATGCTAAAATGCGGACACTCATTATAGATGGGAGCACATTATACGTGGCAAAATGCCGTACTTTAAATCATTATAAAATCCATTTATCTTTCATTACTTTCTTTTCCATTAGTCTCTTTGAAATTAGCAAGGAATTATTATCTAGTTTTCTAGAATAACATGCAGAGTTCTTCTTTTGGTTATAACACTCCAGCAAATACTGACTATATAAACTCAGGACAAGATATTAAAAAATGTATCTTAGAGGCACTGGTGAGCAATCAAAAACAAGCAGAAACTAGAGGGTAAGGGTCATCTATATTTAGAAGAGGGAACTGTCACTACCTGCTTTTCCCATTTGCTATGACATTTAACCTGAGGTCATGCCCAGGTTGGTACCATGAAGGGTGGCTGCAACTCAGATGACAGAATCTGGGGCATTTGGACCAACTGGAAAGTGAGGGACAAAATCTGGGAAAAAAAAAAAAGAGAGAGAGAGAGAGACCCAGCAGCGGGGATAAACTGTCTAGATCTTGCTTAAGGACGGACTACACAGCCCAACTCCGGCTAAAAGGGTTGACCACAGGTTTCAGTTTTCACTCTCCCAAAGGGGAAAGAGTTTGAGTCCAGTCCAGTTAATTTGCTACTAAAATAATCAATACTTCTTGGAGGAATGTAGTAGAATCCAGAGTTTCTACAAAATATTATTTGCGATGACCAGAATATAATGTAAAGTTTTTAGACATGCTCAAGGGAAAAGACATTTAATTATTAGAGACTGACACTGAGTTGATCCAAGTGTTGAATTTAGTTCACAGGGATTTTAAAGCCATATTATAAGTCAAGGAAGTAAAGGTATATATATGTACATAATGAATGCATAAATAGGAAATCTCAGCAAAGAAATAGAAACTATAAAAAAATGGGAATCTGGAACTGAAAAATAAAATATATGAAGTAAAAATTTTTACCAAATGGGCTTAATAGCAAGTTGGAGGTAACAGAAGGACTTACCAAGCATGAGGGCAGATTCATAGAAATAATTCAATCTGAATAATAGAGAGAAGATGACTGGAAGTAAAATGAACAGAGGCTTGGGGACATATAGGATGAAATAAAAATACCTAGTATGTGCATAGTTGGACTTCCAGAAAGAAAAGAATGGGAGAATGGAACAGAAAAATATTTGAAGAAATATTAACCAAATTTGGTCAGTATTTCCCAAATTCGCCAAATTTGGCTAAGGACATAAAATTGTCAATTAAGTATCTTAGTAAATCCAAGTATGATCAATAACAAAGAAAATTACATAGAGGCACATCATACTCAAACTGCAAAAGCCAAAGATAAAAATCTTGAAAGCAGCCAAAAAAAAAGCATACCTGAAAATAATAAAAATGACTGCTGGAGAGAGAGAGAGAGAGAGAAACAAAACACTATCAATCCTGAGTTCTATATCTTTAAAGATACAGAATATTTTTAGGGTGAAGATGAAATAAAGACTCTTTTGGATAACAAAAACTGAGAATTTAGTACCAACAGACCCACTTCTCAAAGAGCTCTAAAGTAAGTTCAGTAGGTTGAAAAGTAAGGCCACCAGATGGAAATTCAGATCTTCAGGAAATGGTAAATATGTGAGTAAAGAGATGAAGTTACTTTTTTTCCTTTTAAAAAAATACATGTCCTGACTGGTATGGCTCAGTGGATTGAGTGCTGTCCTGTGAACCAAAAGGTTGTTGGTTCAATTCCCAGTCAGGGCACATGCCTGGGTTGTGGGCCATATCCCCTGTAGGGGGTGTGCAAGGGGCATCCACACATTGATGATTCTCTCCCTCTATTTCTCCCTCCTTTCCCCCTCTCTAAAAATAAATAAATAAAATCTTTTTAAAAATATATGACTATTTAAAGCAAAAATTGTAACATTGTATTGATATTATGTAAAGCAAAGTGATGGAGAGTGGTAAATGTTCCTTATATTAAATGTGAAGGGATGTACAATATTAACTCAAGTAAACTTGTTGAAGTTAAGGATATATATTGTAATCTTTAGGACAGCCACTTAAAATATAATACAAAAAGGTATAATTAAAAACCAATAATATGAAATTCTAAGAAAAAAAAAAAGGCTAACCCAAAAGAAGTCAGGGAAATAGAGGAACAGAGACACAGAAGATTATACAGGGTTGGGATGGGGAAGAAAACTTGGGGCTAGGGACAGAAACTAATACAATGGTAGCTCTAAATTCCAAAAGAATGTGTGTACCTGATAAAGTTTCATAAAATATGAAGCATACATTACTAGAATTGAAAGATAATTAAAATCCACAATCATTGCTGTGTATTTTAACACCCTCTTGTAGCAGTTGTTAGAACTAGATAAAGGTCACTAGACTTAAAATACTAATGTGCAATTTCCCTACTGGACACAAGATGGCAAAGTAGTCACAGTGCTTGCAGAGATGGCTCTGTGTGCCATTCTCTTATTATGTGAACGTACTTTTTTCCTTCATTCATTTTAGAATGAACAGCCAACAAAATGAACAGTGGTGACTAATGAAATGAGTAGGAATACTGCAGTATAGTGCCATAATACTTGGCACATACATAATAAGCACATTAAATAAATTTTTGTTGAATGACTATAAATGGAGCTTTGAAGTTAAATCTGTGATTAAATTTTAAAACAAAAATTATTTTTAAATCAAATTACAAAAATACTACTTTTACCTAGAGCAGTAGTTCTCAAACATTTTGGCTTTAAGATCTCTTTACTCTTTTAAAATTATTGAGGACCCCTCCCTGGCTGATGTGGCTCAGTGGATTGACTGCTGGCCTGCAGATTGAAAGGTTGGAGCACATGCCTGGGTTGTGGGCTATGTCCCCAGTTGGGGGCATGAGAGAGGCAATCGATCGATGTTTCTTTCCCTCTCTTTCTTCCTCCTTTCCCCTCTCTCTAAAAATTAATGAATAAAATTTTTAAAAAGATCAAGAATCATAAAGGGCTTTGCTTATGTATGATGGCTCTATTGATGTTTACCCTTTAGGAATTAAAATTAAGAAATTTAAAGAATATTTTAAAATTAATTTAAAAGTTAAAAATAAACTCACTATGTTATAAATAATACATGAAAAATACATTTTACACAGCAAAAAATTAGTGAGAAAATTGGTATTTTACTTTTTGGCAAATATTTTTATTGTATGGCTTAATAGATGACAGCTGTATTCTCATGTCACCTTCTGTATTAACTCTTAGACACTCAATGAAAGAATGAGAGTTTTTTAAAAGGCAGATAACATTTTGGTATTATTAGAAAAAATGTTAGTCTTGGACTACCCAGAAATTCTTGAGCTCCTTCAGAAGTTCCTGGACCATGCTCTAGACTCTGACTTACAAATAGAAGAAAAAAAAAAAAAAGAAAAATTACTAGTTGGTGAGTGTGTGGCCTGAACCATAGAGATACAGGTCACTTCTTCCTGCAGGGTAATTAGGGTTCCCACATATGGTTGCCTAACCTGAAAAATTGTGCGAGTCTCATCCAGGAGATAAATAGGTAGGTAAAAAATGTCCCTTAAGTCTAACACTGTACTGTCTCATATAGAGCTGGGAGTTGAAAATAAGTTGGAGCATGCTGCAGTCCCGTTCCAAGTTCAGCTATCTGAGAAACTTGTGATTCAGGGTCTATTGGTGAGAAAAGGCGTTTCCTGTCTACAGGAAGGTGGAGTAGTGACTGAAAAAGAGCTCTCGGAAACTGGAACCTTCACACATTGCTGCTGAGAAGGGAAAACAGTCTGGCAGTTCCTCTAAGTCAGGGGTGTCAAACTCATTTCACCGGGGGGCGGCGGGGGGCGGTCACATCAGCCTCACCTTCAAAGGGTCAAATGTAATTTCAACTCCTTAACAGTTACGGAGTAGTTATATTTATATAGTCCTAAAATTATTTCGGCCCTTTGAAGGCCAACTGCGAGGCTGATGTGGCCCCCGGTGAAAATGAGTTTGACAGCCCTGCTCTAAAGGTTCAACTTCGATCGCTAGGTGACCTAACAAATTCATTGCTCAGTACATACTCAAAAGAAATAAAAATATATGTCCACACAAAAACTTGGACATTAATGTTCATAGCAGCATTATTTATAATAGCCAAAAAGTGGAAACAACATAGAGAGCTGTTCAGGAACTGATAAATGAATAAACAAAGTGTGGCATATCCATGCATGGAATGTTACTCTTCCATACATGCAACAATATAGATGGACTTTGAAAATACTGAGTGAAAGAAGGCAAACACAAGAGACCACGTATTGTATGATTCCATGTGTATGAAATGCCCAAAATATGCAGTCTGAAGAGGCAGAAAGTACCTTAGCAGTGACCTAGGGCTGGGAAGGGTGGGAGGAATACCACCTGAAGAATGTTTCTGCATATTGTTAGGTCGTAATGTCTGTTGTGGTCAATGGCCCCTACATGGGGACTTACGATTCTCCACAATATCTACAGCAAACACTCACAGGGAGTTTCTCCATTTTGACTAATTAATCTCTCTTTTGTTGTTTGTTTGCTTGTGTCCTCGTAATGCTTTTTAAGCTCAGATAATGAGAGCACTGTTAGTAGTGTCTCTTTTGGCTTTGCCTGCTAGGAAGTTCAGGACTAGGTTTAATGCTCAGTGGTAGTAATATTGTTAGCTAGGTGGGGCAGCTAGTGTATTTTCTTTTCTTTTACATGTTTCGGTGTGGGTTCTTTAAACTGTTACACACAAACTTAAATATTTTATTGTAAGATGCCCACGGTCTTTATCAGTAGCAGTTGGGAATTAAATTGCAACAATACAAAAAGTATATGTGGAAAAACTAGAGGAAGCATTTGCAAAGATGGGAAAGAGTTCTTTCTGTATAAAATGGCAATTTTAGTTTTCAGGCATAAAGGTAATGTTGATTCTTTAACTAAGCTTTTTTTGTTTTAAAGATTTTATTTATTCATTTTTAGAGAGAGGGGAAGGGAAGGAGAAAGAGAGGGAGAGAAACATAAATATGTGGTTGCCTCTCATGTGCCCCACACTGGGGACTTGGCCCACAACCCAGGCATGTGCGCTGACTGGGAAGCAAACTGGTGACCATTTGGTTTCCAGGCTCACGCTCAATCCACTGAACTACACCAGACACAGCTCTTTAAGCTTTTAAACAAGCAGTGAGCTCCTAGACTCAGGTACTGTTCAAGCAGATTCTGGATGGTGATCTGTCTGTAGATTCTGTAGAGGTTAATACTGTATGAATGAGAGATCAGTTTTAAAAATGCTGTTACAGTTCTCTCAGTCTTAAGATGATCATTCTTTGATTGAATTAGAAGTATAAGTTTCTGACAATGCAAAGCACTGACTAGTAATTTTAAAGTGGGTAATTCTTATTCTAAGAACTTATTTGAGAGCTCAATGTCCCAGACATATAACACAAAAGAGATAACTTAGTGTGCAAGTATGAGAACATGTATTACCAGTACATTGCCTAAAGAACTCAATGCATCCATATAAATTTTTGAAGAGTTTGTTCTATATCTGTGAAATATGCCATTGGTACTTTAATAGGTATTGCATTGAATCTGTAGATTGCTTTGGGAAGTATGGACATTTTGATGATGTTAATTCTTCCGATCCATGAACACGGTATGTGTTTCCATTTATTTGTGTCTTCCTTGATTTCTTTCTTCAGTGTTGTGTAGTTTTCTGCATACAGGTCTTTTACCTCCTTGGTTAGGTTAATTCCTAGGTACTTTATTTTTCTTTTTGCTATATCAAATGGTATTTTTTTCTTGATTTCTGCTTCTGTTGTTTCATTGTTGGTATACAAAAATGCCTTTGATTTCTGGATATTGAAAGAAAGAAGGAGCTCATACTCTATGCAACAGCATGGATGGAACTTGAGAGCATCATGCTAAGCGAAGTAAGCCAGGCAGTGAAAGATAAATACCATATGATCTCACCTTTAACAGGAACCTAATCAACAAAACAAACAAACAAGCATAATATAACCAAAGACATGGAAATTGGGAACATGCTGAAAGTCACCAGAGGGGAGAGGGGAGGGAAGTTCAGGGGAAAAGGGGAAGGATTTACAGGAACAAGTATAAAGGACACATGGACAAAATCTATGGGGGGGGGGGGAATGGGAGGGAAGTGGGGAGGGTTGGGGTGGCGGGTTCGGGTGAGAATAAAAGACAGAAAACTGTACAAGATCAACAATGAAAATAAAAATTAAAAAAAAAGAAAAAAAAAGAACTCAATGCAGTTGTTCTGAATGTGCAATTGCAGTGCAGCTCTGCTAGGATGAGTTAGCTATAAAATGTACCCCTGGGTATTGCTAGGGCATTTAAAAATGATTTATTTAAACATTAGCATATATGTTTAAAAGCAGATGTTTAAACGTATACATCTAGAATATACCTATAGTGTGTATATTTAAATACAGTTTTTAACAGAACTGCTGTATTTTAATTTTAATAAGTTGCTGCTGCCCTCTCCTTTCCTTCGCTCCTTTTCCTCCTTCTTCCTCCTTTTTAATACTTTTCCCACAGTTTCATTGAAATATAATAAAAAATAACATTGTATAAATTTAGGCTATACATTATTGTTTGGCATATGTATATATTGCAAAATTAAGTTGCTCTTCTTAGCAACAGTCACTCCTTTTATTGTATCTACTTCTGGTTAGAGTTTGAAAAACAAAATGCAAAACAAAATTAAGTATTAGCATGAAGGATAGATATAGATAGATAGGTAGATAAACAGACAGACTGCCTAACTCTTCCTGTGCCACAGAAGGTCACCTGTGTAAATAACCTAAAAGCAGCATTGATGATGTTTCATGAATCTGTTTCTGCCTGCGTTTATTTTTAATGACATTATTAGGCTTTGGTGAATTAATAACTTAGCATCAAATTGAGATTGTGTCTGTGGGTGCATAAATACTATTTATTTATATTTAATGGGCAATCAGTTGTGCAAATCTGCCACCCCTGAGCCATGAGAGCTATGGGAAGAAGTTAATTTGTATCATTGCAAAATTTAGAGTTGCAAAATTAGTTTCTATAAACCAGATAGTAAGAACTCATAGGAAGCAAAAAGCTTGCATAGGAGAGATTGCTGTTTACAAGCCATGTATAGTACAAATAGAATAAAATAAAACATGAAGGAAAAGCATAAAATTAAGTTCTTTGAATTTGTTTTCTGCTGTCACACTCAGGGGTCCAAGTTTTAGTTGTTAGGAAATGCTTTTGAAAGGAAAAAAAGAAGGAGGTGAGAGGGAGGAAGAAAGGGGAAGAAAGAGCCTCTGACCAGTGGAAGTGTACCAGTTGCGTTAGGGGTCAGGGTTTAAGTATCATAGTCAGCAAATCACGGAGACTGCCAAGTGTGGTTGGATCTAACAGTCTTAATTCCTTATAGTGAGGGATTTTATAAGCATTCCTAGCTTTGTCCCTTTGAAGAGGCTGGGGAGTTCTTTAGCTCTGGATCCCAGCCTATCAGAAAGGATAGGAAGATTATGAGAGGATAAGTCTCAATCTGAAGAGTTTGGAGGAAGCAGAGAACACACCTGGGACATTTCAGGCTTTATGTGCTGATCATTGATAGATGTTAAAGCTGCCTGTTTATCCTCCTGCTGGTTGCTGAACCACATGCAACTCCAGCACAGAAGATGCGATGATCGTGTGTCGTGGATTTCATGTTCTTGAGAAACTGGAACTCTCGTCAAAGTTTGATGGCAGAGAAATTTGGAATTCTTTTATTTGGAAGGGGGTTCTCTTTTAAAAAGTATATTGGGAATAATTTCAACCCTAATCGTTATCTCTGACATTTGCGGTCTATGGATTTTGGAAGACTAAACAATAAGTTCTTTCTAAATTTGGTAGGGAAAGGTGTATGGAAAGGAGAAAGAAGAGGACTCCAGAAGTCCTTTTTCTTTTTTTCTTACTTATTTTGAGGACTGCTGAAAGAGAGATTTTCATGAATTCTTTTTGTTGCCTAAATTGCCTTTGAGAAATTTTATGAGGAATCCTGACTGGTTGGTTATTTCTAAAATTAAATTGGAGGAAAACTACAGTAGATTTCTTGAGTCTGAAATCCAATTTTTTCTTTCCTTCCAAGATTATTACATGAGATGAACATTTTAAGTCATCTGAGATTACTTGAATTCATGTACGTCGTCATCTAAAGACGGCATAGTCCTAGATGTGAGAAAACCAGTTGTTCTCGTTGCACTTGTGAGAGTCCTTGAGGCTGGATTTGCCTATTTAGATTACAAGGAAAGGGTTAAAGAGCAGCCCACTTCCTTGGTAAGGCTGGGCATTGGGCTATTCTCTATTTGTTCCTTATTCTTTTTTCTGAAGAGACAAAACTACAGTTAGATGTATGAACAGATTAAAGAATATTTTTGGAAGATAAAATAATTATTAAGATCTAAACAATAATCTTTGTTCCCTGGGCAACTGCAGAAAAGAACTGTGCGTGCTTTCATAGAGCATGCCTACGAGGCCCGGTCACCATTGCTCTGCCTTTTCTGAGGTGATTGGACACGTGATGTGAGCTCAGTTCTGTTTCATCCAATTCTGTGACCAGGGCAGTAGAAGATGGAGTGGAAATGAGAGACAAACAGAGATCAAGAGTGAGGGAGGTGTAAATAAGGCGATATCTTGGAAGCAGAGATACTCACTGTCTTTGTTCTGGACAATCTTTTCAGGGATGTTTGCATAGTGAACAACTTTAGATGATAACAGAGCTAGTGTCTTCCTTGGACAGATTTGCTTTCTTCTCAGTGTATTAATGTCTCCCTTCTGAACAAAGGGCAGGCATACTTAACTGCCCATTATGAAAGATTTGAGTTTCCTAAGCTCATGTGCCATGCAGCACGTTGGTATACAGGTATTAACCAGCCCTCTTCACATAGCTCTGTGGGAATTTGGGTTCAGAGAACTGATGCACCTGCTGATATTCTAGCTGCTGCTGCTGGTGTGGGTACTAAACTGTCCTATGTCTCTGACTTAGGAGTCTTGTGTTTTCTTACAGGACCCATGAAAGTGGCAGGCTAACTTACTAGCTTGCAAGTATGGAGAAATCTGAGACCCTTTATATTGTTAAATCTTCGACGTAATAAATAGGGTGAATTTGGAAAGATTTATTGGAACAAACATTTTTGTAGTTTTCAGGAAGTTCATTTAGGATATTGTTTCTCCTTGCATTGACACAGGGCTTGTTTATAATGTCAGCCCATATATGGAGTATCATCCTGGTGGAGAAGATGAACTAATGAGAGCAGCAGGGTCAGATGGCACAGACCTTTTTGATCAGGTAAGGTGCTGAAAGTAATCGTAGTGTTACAATGGAAGAGGACTCTTACATTTAGCAGTGTGACAGCTGTGACATGTTTACTTAAATAAGGTCTGTGTAACCTCACAACACTGAGGAATATAAAGAGAACTAAATTATATTGGAAACTCTTGTGGGAGACTACAAGATATTATAGGACAGATATAAAAGTGTGGCAGACAAGTTTTCATGGAAATGAAAAAATGTTCCCAAACTTTTCTATTTGGCATGTGTTTTGAGGCAGTAAAAAATAACAAATTACAATGGAAATTTGCCTTAAATCAGTAATAAGAATCTCCCAACCAGAACATGAGTAATCCAACATATCCACCCAGCATACACTCCTGCCTGGGAATCACTTAGCAGTGGTCTGACTCATCAGATCAGCTGTCCTGGTATCACAGTGCTGTGTTAAAGTAACCCTTGTTTCACTTAATAACGACCCTGAAGCATGAGAGTAGCGATGCCGGCAATTCTTGTATGACAGAGAGAAGCCGTCAAGTGCTTCCTGGAAGTGAAAAGGTGAGTACAGTACAATAAGATATTTTGAGAGAGAAACTATAGTCACATAACTTTTATTATAGTATATTATTGTAATTTTTCTATTTTATTTTTAGTTATTGGTAATTATTACTGTGCCTCATTTATAAATTTAACTTTATCAGAGGTATGTAGGTATAACAATATATAGACTGTATAGAGTTTAGGACTCTTCACTGTTTCAGGCATCCACTTTGGGGGGCAGTCTTGGAATTTATCCTCTGTGGATAAGTGGGGGACTACTGTATTCTTTGTTTTTTCTTTTAAAATCCTCACCTGAGGATATGTTTATTGATTTTTCGGGAGAAAGAAAGGGGAAGGAGGGAGAGAAATATCTTTGTGAGACAGAAACATCAATCAGTTGCCTCCCGTACACATTCTAACTGGGGATTGAACCCACAGCCTAGATATGTGCCCTGACTGGCAATTGATCCCACAACCTTTTTTTGGTGTACAGGGCGATGCTCCAACTAACTGAGCCACCTGGCCAGGGCAGGACTACTACATTCTTAAAGACAGTCATATTAATACCTTGTTCTACAACTCGGAGAGCTCACCATTGACAGTGGAATAAATTTAAAATCATTATTTGAGGCCCTGAAAAGACTATATGAAGATAAATACTCTCAACATTCATCTTGCTTTGAGCAAGTCCCCAGTTCCATGATTGACAAACCACAACCCTGTGCCTCCTTAAATATCTTTCTCCTTCCTCTATCTGTTAAAATTCTACCCACCCCATACCCCCAGAGATGGTGCTTCACACATTAGTGGATGCGCCATGAATATTCTGTAAGTGAAATTTTAACTAATGTTAATAAATGAGTGACCATCTGTAAGTTAGTGTATATTTACATAAGAACATGCATAGAAATTCTGACATCAGAATAATTTGACCTGATTATTAGTGATTGTAGAGTATTTTATTGGTATATTGTGGTATATTGTGGTATATTATGATTTTTCTATACCGGTCTTTTACAATTGGGCATTTAGGTTGTTTCCAGTATTTTGGTGATAGAAATAGTGCTGTGATGAGTATCCTGGTACTTGTATCTTTGCACACCTGCTGATATTTTCTCAGGTGAATTTCTGAATTAATGAAAGAGCTGCATATTTTTAGGTTTATAATGTCTATTGAGAAGGTGTCCTTCAGAAAGTTTGTTTAAATTTAATTCCCACCCTAAGACTGGCAACAAATACCCTACATTATTTTTTTTTTGAAATGACAATCTCACTTTGTTCCTTTTCAAGAAAATGTCTTATCAGATCTTCAAGTCTGAATAACCACTTGTTTTATAGGTCATTCTTTTCCTAGTAAGCATGAACAGGCTTTTAAGAAAAAAACTCGGATCAGTTTGCAAATCCAACAATTGTTTTGGTGTTTTTCCTCAGGGCTGTCATCTTGCACTGCAGTAGACGTATTTTTGAGAACTTCCCATTTTGTCACACAGAATATAAAAAAGACCTGTAATCAAGGGTTGCCATTTAATAACAACAGCCAAGCTTTGGAAGCAGCCCATGTGCACATCAGTAGAAGAGTGGATAAAAAGCTGTGGTACATTTACATAATGGAATACTACTGGGCCATAAAAATTTTGACAGCATGAATTGACCTTAAGATTATTATGCTAAGTGAAATAAGCCAATCAGACTAAGACAAATACCATATGATCTCAGTTATATGTGGAATCTAATGAACAAAATAATTTGACACAGAAAATAGAAACAGAAACATAGATATAGAGAATAGACTGACAGCTGTCAGAGGGGAAGAGAGTTGGGGGTCTGAGTGCAAAGGCGAAGAGATCAAGCAAAACAATAAATACATAAAACTCATAGACACAGACAATAGTATGGTGATTCCCAGGGGGTAAAGGCAGTGGGGGAGGGGGGGTTGGCGAGGGTATGGGGGGAATAAATGGTGAGGAAGGAGACTTGGGGTGGTGAACACACAGTATAATATGTAGATGATGCATTATAGAATCAGATACCTGAAACCTATATAATTTTATTAACCAATATCATCCCAATAAATTCAATTTTAAAAAGAAATAAAAAAATTAATAGTATTTTCTACTTCACGAAGGATGTTCTTAAATGAAACTAAATCCCCACCCGACCTCCCTTGGCTCCGGTGAAGAATATGATGATGGAAATCACTGCCTTAATTTGTGCAAAGATGAAAGCAGTTTTCCCAGCCATTGCTTTTTTTTACATCAATGAAAATGCCAACACAATGAAAAAGGCAAATAAATTTTAGTGTACAGGGTCCAGTGCAAATAACACCCCATTTTTTATTAGAAAAGCTTTTATTACAAAATCATAAGCATGTAAATCTGTAACATAACAATATCACACTGAAGCAACCCTATGACATTTTAGGTGAAATGTTCAAATGAAAACTATAAATCATTACACCCATATTATTACCCTACCAGTCACACTCAAGCAGGCATTACTTCTGTCACACCCTGTATTTTGAAACTAACCGAGACGTCGTGGATATCTGAAAAGGCATCAGGAACCTCCACAGGTCTATAGGCAACTTTTTGAGAACATCGTTACCCTCTGTATCCTGCCTTTCTGTCACTCCCCTGTTGGCAAGTTGAATCTGCTTCTTCATCTTTTCAGAGCAGTGTAAAAATGTTTAGTTTTGCTCAGAATAAAATCAGAGCATCTCATGGAGTTAGTCATGGTGCTTTTCTGTCACTTATATCCCATACCAGGTTCATCGTTGGGTCAACTATGAATCCATGCTGAGAGAATGCCTGGTTGGCAGAATGGCAATTAAACCTGCTGTTCCTAAAGGTAAGCGGTGCCACTGCCAAGCCGGCATTAATGTTTGACACCCGTGGTTTTTTTGAACTTGGATTTCAACAAATAGATTTAAATAAATCACTGTGTTCTCATTTTCACTGGCTTCCTGGTCTAGCCACTATAAAGGTTTTACTTTAGTTCTTTAGAATGAAACACAGACTTTAACCTTAATTTTTGACATTTTGAAAGAACATTCATGGTATGAGTATTAAGTATTATCAAAGTGAAAGAACTTCCTTTACTCTTAATTTAGTTTTCACTAGTCTTTTATTCTATTGTTAGACAGATTTGCTAGAGCACTTGGTTAGAGTTGACTTTTAGACTAGTTTTTTAGAATTAATATTTGAATATGTAATATGTTCACATGACTCAAAAATGAGGAAATAGAAAAAGAGTTATACAGTGAAATTTTTTTCCTCCAGGTTTTGTCTCCCATTTGCCTTGGACCTTTCAAGTCCTTGATTCATTACCATGTTCTGATTTTAAGCTACTTATAAAATATAATCCATTTTCCCCTTACCTTCTAACCTATGGTTGTACAATATGCATGGTTTTGTAGTTTATCTTTTTACCTTCTATGCTTTGTTCAGAAGAGTACTGTTTGAAAATTTAGACAAGCAATAGGAATAGCAGGAATACTTTGCTTAATCCTTTAATTCCTGCAGAAGGAATACTTTGCTTAATGCTTAATTCCTGCAGAAGGAATCTGGTTTATTTTATTTTATTTTTTTCAGTAACTCCTGACTTTGACACACAAATAGGAATAAATTGGCTTGTTTGACCTGAGTCTTCTATTTACATTTAGTTTAGTGAGTTTTGTAATTCCAGGCCTTGTTGCTAGAGGCCTGCATCAGCAGTATGGAAATAGCACAGGCATACCTGGATTTGAACCCTAGCTCTAAGACCTATTAGCTATGCAATCTTTGAGCCAGTATTGATCCTTGAGCTTCAACTTTTAAATCTGTACAATGATTCGTAGGGCTAAGAATTAATATGAGCAAAGTTCCTGGCCCAGTGAGAGTAAACAGATGCTGAGAAAAAGGATTATTTCCTTTTGTTCCTATTTACTACAAAAACAAATAAGCCATATATGTGTATGTCAAAAGCAAACTAGTTTGAACTTGAGTGTTTGGAAAGTCTGTCAAACAATTTACTCTTGTAAGCCAATCCCTTTCTCCTTTTAATTGATTCCTAAGTTCACTGATTCACTGCCTATAGGAGATAAGATCATAACTAAAATTTCTGAATGAATAATTTTACCTCATTCTGAATCTTATATATCTTATTTGTATAATTTGGGTACCAAAGCCATGTGTTCTTAACCATTCAGGGTAATCAGAACATATGCCAGGCTTTTTAGGCTTCTGCCAATTAGTGAAAAGACTTTTCTGGTTTCTTTCCTTCCTCCCTGGAAATTAAAGACAATCCTCAAAATGCTTCACCAAATATAGAACACACCACTTAAAATGAGCAGATTCATTCACAAGGAAATCCCCAGACAGCCATTAAAAAAGGGTAGTTAGAAACAGCAATCCAGAGTGATAAGCTTGCTCCAGTGCCTGTTTCTTACGAACAGAGACTATTATATGGGACAACTGTGTAATTGTCCAAACTGGGGCAGTTCTGACAGTGGAAGAGGGTTCTGTTAGTAATTATGCTGGGATAAGAGGGAGTGTGCTGACTCTGGCAACCCAGGGCATGTGTTTACTCTATAATTACGACTCCTGGGTGAGATAAGAACAGAGGATGAAAACAGAAATAAGGGAGGAGCAGTAGGTGGAAAGAGACTGTTGCTGAGATGATTTGTGGAGGTGGGGCGGGGCGAGGGACAGTGGATGTTCTGAAGAGGAGTGTTATACATGGGCTTCTCTCAATATCAGACCCCTGACACCATCTTCTAGGTGGGGTGACCTGCCAGACACCAATGCAGGGGGATCCAGAATTGGCATTTTGAGAGTCTCCCCACAGTTGGGCAGTATAGTGTTCACTTTATCTGGTGGTTTCTCGTGTGGCAGTGGTGAAATGCCTGGGTATCTAGGAGGCAAACAGAAAAGCCAACAGAGTCAGAATATGAAGTAATACTAATGGATCCTTGTTAAGCAGTCGGGGTGATTTTTATAATCCTTTGAAAAATACGGTTCGTATTGATATCTTTAAAAAGATATCAATAATGAATAAAAAGAAACTTCAAAAAGTTAAGTTTTAGTTGCTAATAATTTATTTATATAGAATTCTCATTCTCTCGCAAAGATGAAAAATGTTCTTACTCTTTGCCCTTATCCTAGTCCTTTTCTGTCACGGTAACCACTGGCCGCCTGTGGCTATTGAACATTCAAAACGCGCCTAGTCCAAACTGCGATGTGCTGCAAGAATCAAATACATGCTGCATTTAGAGACTAAGTATGAAGCAAAGAATGTAAAATATCTCATAATTTTTATACTGTTTACATGTTAAAGTGATCATATTCTGGATATAATGTATTAAGTAAAGATGTATTATTAAAACTTAACCTGTTTATTTTTACCTTGCTAACGTAGTTATTAGAACATTAGAAATTATATTTGTGGCTTGCATTGTATTTCTTCTGGACAGTGCTGTTGTAGACTATAAATGTACTTTAAAAAATTTACCGTAAGTCACATTTTTAAAAATGTCGTATTTTCCAATGACATAGTGCAGTCTCAGGAATGTTTCTCCTCAATTTCTCATTGCTTTATCAATATTTCTGTTACTTTATGTTTTTAATTTTCATGCCCACTCTCTCAATCAGTTAATGAGTATAAGTAACTTAGAACATGGATCGATAGAATACTTAGAGGGAAGAGGGATTTAAAGCTGTTCTAACTCTCAGTTTAGAAGTGAGGATACTGAGGCATGTATGTATACATACCTTACTAAAAGCTATAGGTGTTTAATACTACCACTTAAAGAAATCATGGGTGCTTTCTTTTGTAAGGCAGAGAATCACCTCATCACAGTTATCCACTTTTGCATCATTAATTTTCCTTTGCCATATGCCAGTAGTTTTTAACTGGGGTTGATTTTGTTCCCAGTGGGCATTTGGTAATGTTTGGAGACATTTTGGTTGCCGCAACTAAGCTAAATGCTCCTGACGTTCTAGCAAGTGGAGGGGAGGTCCAGAATTCTGCTAAGTACCCTATAACACGCAAGATAGACTCCCACAATAAGGATTTATCCAGCTCCAAATTTTAGTAGTGCTGAAATAGAGAAACCTTCATATATGAATTAGTTTCTTTATTCTTAAAATTGATGGTACTAGTGGCACATGTTTGTGAAGCTGTTATGTAGACAAGACAGCATTGGATGGGCTGGAAGTTCACCTTCTGTAAGAGTCAAAGTTCTCTCTCCTAGAGTGTCAGTTTCCTCATTGGTAAGATGAGGACAATTCAGGGCCCAAGTGGATGGGCAAAACACCAGCTCTGAGGTTAATGGTAGGGGAGAAGCAAGACAGTTACTAGTGGAGGGAGAGGGGCAGACTGTCATAGTGAAATGGCCGTTATTGAATGAGCAAGTTGTTATCTCAGTCGGGTTGCCTTACTTTGCTTTTGCGGCTAGAGAGTCTCTTGTCTGAGTTTAAACCTGGGATTTATATGAGTACCTATTTGAACTCTTCAATCTTTATTTTAATTCTACTGGTAAACTGCTTCTAGGATAAAGAGTAATTTGGGGCCTTAATGTTTGAAAGATGCATAACATTTCAAGATGATTCAGATGATTACAAAGATGAATAGAGGAAAGCAAAAGGTAAAGATAGTTTAGAAATATAAAAATTTTATAAGATGGGAGAAATGAGTATATAACTTTTGAAACAAAATCAAGAATTAGGCCTAAGTTGTGTTGTGAGGACTTCCATTTAGAGATATGGAAGAATTTTCTAGAGAAAAATGGTTGTTAAACACATTGTAGAGAGCAGAGCCATCAAGTCTTCTGGCAAGGATTAGCAGTGAAGGAAACACAGAATGAAATGTTTTGGTAACAAAACTGAAGTCATGTTTGATGGTTTCACGATATCAATCTTTTAGAGTGAGGTGGGAAGATGAGATAACGTAGCTATATGACAAATGTAAAACATTCAGATGTAAATGCTCAGTATTTGTCTTCCTAAAATATTTTTTTCAGGGCCTTTCTGACAAATGCCTATATAGTTTTAAAAGCTATTATATTACTTCCTCAGTGGAGTCCTTTCAGATTCCTTGTAAGTACAGATGCCCCTCTTCTGTAGGCTTCCATACCACCTTCTACACACCTCTTCTACAGCATTTATCACTCGGTATTAAAAAGAACATACCAGCATGTTCCTTTTAATTAGGTTTACTTAATTTTCAAATAAGTAATGCATTCACACGATTCAAGAATGAGAAGTGCCCTTATCATACCTGTCTCCCATCTACCTTCTCCCCCTGCCATGCACACCCAGAGGTAACCACATCAGTACATTTATTGTGAATCCTTCCAAATCTCTTTATGCATGTATAAACAAACTGAATGTATGTTTATATTTTCCTATTTTTTTATCCAAATGGTTTCTTATTATGTCAGTATCCCTGTTAAAATAATGATCAACAGATTATTTGTTAAGAATGAGCATACTGGTAAAGCAGGAGTTTTTGTTGTTGTTGTTGTTTTTTATCCCGGCAGGGTCTGCCTGTGACTCCACTCAGCAGAGGGGAACTAGAACCAGGTCACAGTTAAAATTCCTTACCCAGCCCTCTTACCAAAGAAGAGCAGAGCGATAATAGATCGCAGAGCTAGCCATCCTAATGATGTCGACCTCTCCAGAAAGCAGAGGCTCTAATCAGAATAATGCAGCTTGCACAACATTATGAGAAAAGAATCAATCCTCTTGGCCTTGGAACCAACCAAATGATAAAATTAGTTGTCAAGACAGAATAACATTTCTCGTTAGAGAGGAAAGTGTCTCATGTGACTAAAATGATTCAGATATAAATATACTTAATAGCAAAAAAAAAAGTCATTTTATTTTTTTATGGCTCAATTTTTAAAAAGAGCTGCAAAAGTAGACTAGCAGAAATTTTAAAGGTAATTTAGATCATTTAAGTACAAGTTCTCTTTCTCATGTTAATTTTTGTATCAAAAAAAGACCCAGAACCCTGGCTGGTGTGGCTCAGTGGATTGAGTGTCTGCCTGCGAACAAAAGGGTTGCTGGTTCGATTCCCAGTCAGGACACATGCCTGGGTTGTGAGCCAGGTCCCCAGTAGGGGGGTATGCAAGAGGCAACCACACATTGGTGTTTCTCTCCTTTCTTTCTCCTTCTCTTTCCCTCTCTAAAAATAAATAAATAAAATCTTTAAAAAATAAAATTAAAAAAGACCCAGGGAAAAAATTACTAATTTATTAGGATCCAGAAAATTCTGACAGATACAAATCAATTCATTTTAGGCAGGAAGTAAATACATATTTTTCACTAGAAACTAATTACCTGGGGCAATTTTTCAAAATCTATGAGCCTCTTAGATAAACCCAAATTGTTTTACATGATAAATAAAATTCATCAAACTGCCAGCTATGTGGTACACTGAAAATAGATTTACCTGTGATACTGAAAGTTTGCTGTTTGTCCTAAGATAAAACAAACACAACTGCAGTCACAAAGACAGATGAAACTGACTGAATGAGAGGAAGCGACTAAGCAGGGACATCAGCAATCCCTCGAGTATTGTTATGACTAGATTTTTATCTGCCACTTGATAAACAAAGCTCATTTTGAAGTATAATTTAAACGGTTTTTAGGTCTTTTGTGTTTTCTGTAAGTATTAACTCTAGCAATGGCATGGTAAGAAGTATGGTGCTAATTTTGAAGAGATGAAGTGTAATCTTGGTTTTACTACTCAAGAGCTGTGGGTTTCATTCAGGTCCTTGACCTCTGATTTTCAGTCATAAATGAGGGCATAATTGATAATTTGCTGTATCTTAAGATCCCTTTCAGCTATGAAATTATTTTGGAAAATAAAAAAAGACTGGTCATCTGGCCCCTTAATCATGATTATTTTATCAAAGGTGAGTGAAATGGAGGTAATTATGGGATCTCTGGTTGATGGAAAATCAAAACATAAAAATTTGAAAGATTTAAGTTTCTTTTTCTATGAAACAAGGTATTATCACAGTAACAAGTGATCTCTTTCTGTTTACTAGCTTGCCACTCAATTTTTGTTATAAACCTGACAACGTGCTGAGGGTTTATTTTGACCATTTGGTATAACTCTTGTGATGAAGGTATAGATTTGTGAGCTGGCTGCAATCCTGAAAGAAAATACCTGCTAAAATTTTTTCTGAGTTGTGACACTAATGATTGCATTGTATATACACGTGAAAGTTAGCATATTTTTAGCATTTTGGCCATTTAAATTTCCAGTAACAGTAGTGATTTTAAGTACTTGTGACCTAGCAGACAGGGGCCTATCCACATGGCACCTTGGTGAATGACCCAACAATCGGTATTGGGAGAAACAGGTTTGGTTTTTTTAACAATGTTCTAACCTTGGGGTGGGTGCGGGGGAGGGCCTCGAAGCCCTTCTTTCCCATGAGACCCAGCACTTCCCTTGTTCCCCAAAAGGCTATAAGCCAAAACCAAGCCCAGTAGGTCCCCATTTCCTTATCTTAAGCCAGTTGCACAGTCTCACAGCAGCTCTCTCCTTTAGAATCTGGGATGCATTGTCATCAGCCTCAGTGTAATAGTCCAAGAAAGCATGTGCTGCGTTAAACTGGATCATGATGAAGTCCAGGAAAGTTCCAAAAGTATAGAGAGAGCCTGTGTTTACAAGGCAGCAGGTCAGTGTCTTGCAAGGAGAGATCCTTCAGGGATTCAGAGTCAGCTAGAGCAGGCATGATGGAAGCAGCATGCCTGCTTTCCTACCAGCCCATGGCAGACCAGCTCCTGTGGCCCACACGGCTCCTGTTCCACTTCCAACAGCCTGCCGCAATCTTCCTGCGGTACCAGCTGCATCATGGCTCTCTCATGGCTCTTCACCTCCCTTCCAAGCCGCATGGCCGAATCCCCTCATGGCTGCCCACCCCTAGTTTAAAGCCTGACCCAGAGCCTGCTGCATGACTTCATCTCCAGCTCCTCCCACAATGAGCTACATTTGCCAGTTTTCTGTATAGTTACATTCATGCAGCCGCCATCCCCCAACAGGGCAAACGTGACTCAGTGATCCAGGGGCCTCCACCTCCCCTGGCTACATATACAGTCTAAGAGTCATGCCCACTTTTCCCTGAGGCAGTAGCACAGCTATAAACTAAGCCTTATTATGAAAAGTATTCTAAGCCGTATCTTCCGCTCCCCACATCCCCCAACCAAGGGCTGTGGGAGCTTTCTACTATTTTCCTAGGTCCCCCTTGCCCTGTACCCTATTACATACTGACCTGTATAAAATAATAAGGTATCAGTTTGGGAGTTTTAATATGTATGAGTTATCAAATGTAATCTAATAAATTCTGGTTAATTTTGACTAATTTAGAATATGATAATCTGGAAAAACAGGTTTTATATGCTTTCTAAAATAATTTACCAGGATGTTAGAAAAAAAATGTCCAAGGAAAAAAGCCCAGAGAAATGGGAGACAAACACCTGAAGAGATGGCCAGGCAGGCTTCAGAGATGAAACTTATTTGAAAAACGGGCCATCTATTCATTAGTCTTATTTCTCTCTCCAGCCTTAGAAGAAAGCCCTTCAAGAAGAAAGGGCTGATATCTTTAAATTAATAATACTAACTTTGGCATTATAATATTCTTATCTAATTTTTTTTTCTGAATCACTGAACAGACTGTCGTGAGGAAAAGAAAGTCTTAAATGGTAAGTCATAAATTTATAGTAAAAAATCATACTAACATGATTGTGTATAATATTGGTTCACAGAATTATCTGGGGTATATAAATATTTTTTTATACTCAAGATGTCTGTGCTTGCCCAAACCTAGAGGATTTGACAGAACTTTATAGATCATGTATTCCAGCTATTACCCTTACAGTAGTCCCTTCTGTGACATCCCTGAGAATGTGTTCATCTGCCCTCAGCTTGAAGACTTGTAGTCATTAGGAAGCAGGACTGAATAAGTCCCCTCCCCATGCAGGTAAGCTCACCTCCAGCGTTTGCATGCTGATGCTCAGTAGCCTATTAACCTCCTCTTTGGGCTCAGCAGCAGTGGCTTCTTCAACCACTCAGTATGACTTGGAATTACAACTCAACTATATTCATATGTGTTTAGAAATAGGGTTTTTCTCTCTTTAAAAGAAAGTTTTAGAAATTCAGCTAATAAGCTACATTGTCAGATGAGTTACCATTTTATAACTAGAAAAAATAGTCTATATTGTAGACCAATTTATGCAGTTTCCAATGTAACAACTGAAGTTCCCATTGTATAATGCTGCATAAAGGAGGCACTAATCTTAAATTCCATTTGATGATTGGCTCTTCTGTGACACTGTGCAAACAACCTTCAGTTAAACACTAATTACTGATAGACTGGGCATTTTATTTCCCATCACATATGGCTTCCAGAACCTTTACTTCCATATTGCCTTGCTTTGGATGCAATGCATTTAACTAATATCTCCATTAAAGGTGGCCCTAAAAATGAACTATAGCATATCAATGGTCTGGCCAGCATTGTTACCTCTGATGACCTTGGATCTTCTGAGATTGTTACACACACACACACACACACACACACACACACACACACACACAGGGATGAGCAAAAGTAGGTTTGAGGTTGTATGGGAAGACATGTAGGTTATGATTACA
The DNA here is from genome assembly GCA_039655065.1 of Glossophaga mutica. Taxonomy (NCBI): domain Eukaryota; kingdom Metazoa; phylum Chordata; class Mammalia; order Chiroptera; family Phyllostomidae; genus Glossophaga; species Glossophaga mutica. Next base: position 150,349,445 of record CM077306.1, read on the forward strand.
ATAATAATAATAATACAAGAATAAACTTTTTTGCATACTTACAACTGTAAACTTTTGCTTCATTAGCTGATTCTCATATCTGGCTCATTTAAGTATATGTGGTAAGTTTATGTATTTGCAGATGTGATCTGCCTGCCCTGTAAGTTGTTATTCATATAGTTGTTTAAAATACTGAGTGGGGTAGACTGCTATAGTGTTCCATTAGATATCTGATCCCTCCAAAGTGGTATCAGTCCATCAGGTCAGCACTTTTGGGAGGGAGAATGTTCATTCAGTCTAGCTTACTTTACCTAATTATGTTATTCCACCTCACATTAACCTCAGATTCCTTCAACTTATCCCAAGGATAGTATGTGTAAGGTATGGTGTATTATTTGGCCTATGATATTATTCTCTTGTAATAATTTAAATTTGGATGGTACTGTGTAGTTTTTAGAATGTTTGGGCATTGCCTTATTTGCTCTCTCATGAGATTGCAGGACAGATTTCTGTACTAGTTTGAATTTGAGGAAGAGGCAACAGTGCTTTTCATAAAATCACGGTGTCCAGATTTCCTGGTCCTAATAAGATTATGTAAAATGAAAATTATTGAGTAACAATTTATGAATTCTGTTGATAGCTTTTCCTTATAAAAATTCTTAGATTGTGATAGGTTTGCTTTCTTTTATTTATGTGAGATGACTCCAACAGATGATATGTGATATATGAGGGGGCACCCAAAACCACTGGAATTTATTTATAAAAAAGTGTGTATTTATTCTTACATATTTAAACTTCAGTCACCTTCAAAGTACTCTCCTCCATTTGATGCAATACACCTATTAAGATGTTTTTTCCACTGCTCAAAACAGCTTTTGAACTCATTGATTTTGATGCTTTTTAAGTGCTTCCGCCATTTTTTGTTTCACCTCTTCCACACGGGCAAGACATTTCTCTTTGAGGACTTTTTTCATCCAAGGAAACAAAAAAAGAGTCACTGGGGTGAGATCGGGTGAATAGGGAGGGTGGGGCACGGGGATCTTGCCCTTTTTGATCAAAAACTACAGAACACTGAGCATGGTGTGGGCAGGTGCACTTGAAAATCACTCAACATGAAGTGGGCAAACACATTGAAGGCATCTTCCAAAAAAATTCACTGAAGCTGAACATGGCCTCTCATAACAATGCCAGCAGTTTCACTGATACAGATGGGTTCCTGGAACACTCACCTAGTGGGTGAAGCCTGTACTTCAAGGGGCCTGCCCTCCAGAAGATAATTCTGAGGTTTTGGGGGGTACCCCCTCATATATCTCTTCATAAAATATCTTTTAGGGTTTTTCAAATATTTTAATAAGATTTTTTTCTTGGGTTTTTTTTTTTTTTTTTGTCACTGTAGAAAGAATACACTTTAATTACGTATTACAGTCTTATTTGTTTTATTACACCTGTAGGTTTGTGGTGGGGCATTCTTGTTTAGGCTCACTGCTGATTGCTTCATATCTTTGGCCTTGTTTTATCACATCTCTGAGACTTCCTTTGTTGATCTGAAAATTAAGTGTGTCCTGCAGAATTACATGGGAAGAGATGGGTGCTGAGTAAGGCCTGAACTCAGGTTCACAGTCAGCCTCATCCAAAAAAAAGGTGGCTGTTTGACACCTGTGCTTTCACTTAAGCTTATGTTTCAACAGAAGCTTCTGTGACTAAAAAGAATCTTGAAAATCTCTAAACTGGCCAGTCTTAAAGGTACCCCCTACTCTAACGTTACATAATGGTTGTGACTTCTGACTTAGAATTTCAAGACTCAGCAGAGACTAAACATTAACTATTTTTTCCTATGTAGTTTGAGAAATAATAATATAATCAATGCAGTGCTTTTTAAAACTCTCGGCAGCAGTACTCTTTTTCCAAAACAAAATCTTATAGATACAATAATGCACTCCTGTTGTGGGGGGTGGAGGGAGTATTGGGTTGGCCAAAAAGTTTTTTTTTCTGTAAGATGGCTCTACGAGCACTTAGTTGTCTTTTACATCATTTGAAACAGTCTTGTTAGATTGTATTATGACAGCTATCATATTGGCTGTATTTTTTTTAATCAAAATTGGTGAAGATGGAAGAAAATGAGCAACGTTTTTGGTGTATTATGCTTTATTATTTCAAGAAAGGTAAAAATGCAACTGAAATGCAAATGAAAAGGTTTTTGCAGTGTATGGAGAAGGTGCTGTGGCTGATCAGACATGTCAAAAGTGGTTTGTGAAATTTCATGCTGGAGATTTCTTTCTGGGTGATGCTCCATTGTTGGGTAGACCAGTTTAAATTGATAGTGATCAAATTAAGACAGTAATCGATAACAATAAACATTATATCACATGGGAGATAGCAGACATACTCAAGATACCCAAATCAATAAAGTTATTGGTGAAAATGAAGTATATGTCTTTTATTTTATGGAAAAAAAAATATGAACTTTTTGACCAACCCAATATTTAATGTTTACAGAATCTCCAGAGTTCTTCCGTGTCTCAGAGTTTTCTAATACAATTCGAAAACCAAGCTTTATTGCACTTTTAGAATATTTGTTGACATATGCCCACAAGAATGACTCAAGTGGGGGAAAAACATGTTAGTGAGGTCATGGAGCAACTAGAACTCTCAAACAGAAGAATGAATCGATTCTGGCACAGACACACATCATAATACTACTCAGTGATAAAAAAGGGACAAACTACCGATACATTCAACAGCATGGGTGAAAGCTCCAGGTGTGATTCATTGCTTACTCAATCATGCATTATTTGACACCAGAACTGTGATGTCTATAATGCTGGACCGAAAAGAAAAAAAGAAGAAAAAAGCCAAACCAAAAGAGAACATATGATTCCATTTTTAGAAAGGTTACCTACAGGAATAAGCTAATCATGATATTAAAAGTCAGAACAGAGATGGTGATTGGGAGGGGTACAGACAAGGTGCTGGCTACAAGTGTTATGTTTACTTTATAAACATTTATTGAGTAGCACATCTGTAATTTGTGTCCTTTTATAATATTTCAATAAGTTTACTGAAAAGATTAAAAGAAAGAAAAATGCTACATTGATGAACCGTGGCTATTTTTTTTTTTTTATGAAGGCATGCTTCCTAAGAGCCAAGTGACAGGAACGCTTGCCAAAGAAAGCCCTATTTCTCCAAGGTATGCATTCTTCTTTTACTTTTTTTAAAGCTAAATTAGTTCTAGATCAAAACATACACATTAAAAAAACAACAACCATGGATTTATCAATTACTCACTATGGTAGTTGTACTTCTTTGACCTAAGAACTGTTGAGTGGCCCTGGCTGGTGTGGCTCAGTGGACTGAGTGCTGGCCTGCGAACTGAAAGGTTGATGGTGTGATTCCCAGTAGGGCACATGCCTGGCTTGCAGGCTGGGTCCTCAGTTGGGGGCATGTGAGAGGCAACTGACTGATGTTTCTTCACACATCAGCATGTCTTTCTCTGTCTCCCTCCTTTCCCTCTTTCTAAATATTAAAACAAAACAAAACAGAACAGTAGTGCTTTATCAGGCAGTATTGGAGAATGAACTGTTGTGTAAATATAAGTTTTTAATATACTGAAGTTTTATTTGTTTTAAGCACCAAAACTTAAAAAAAACTTTAAAAATTTTTGATTATAAAATATACATTCCTGGTAGAAAACTTTCAAAATTCAGAGAAATACAAAAGGAAGTGATAAAAAATCCAGTGTAATCCCATCAACCCTAGGTACATGCTCTAATTTGGTTTATTCCACCCAGTTTGATTCATATAATACCTATTTCCAGATTATTCCCTTTTGATATATATTACTGGCACTGTGATATATTCTATGACTAATTTCTTATGTTATTAAATATTCTATAAAAGCATTTTTGTATGCATTACATTATATAACCATACTATAATTTATTTAACTATTCTGTTTTTGTATACTAATTGATTATATCATTTTTAATGGAAATCTTTCAAATGTATTTATTATATGCCAACTGTCTTAGTAAACTAAGTAATTCATATATATTTTTGTTAATGCCATTTCAAGTGCCCTGAGGGTTATATGTGTTCTTTGTAGCTTTTTTCTCTTTCTACCTTTCTCCCTATCATCAATCTGTATTTTATTAGCAGCATCCTGCTATATTTGTTAAATTTGTTGAGTTATTTCATATATGATTTATTAAATTATTTTATATAGGATAAGGGCCTAGGCATACCTCATTTAGTATTTACCTATTTGTGACTAATGCATCAGATTGATTAATAGCTGTTACAAAACGGAAGACTTAGTTTTTCCTTAAGTTTTAATGTTTACTTAATAACAAACTTGAATTAATTTCTTGAGTAGTAATATATTTGTGACAGGGAGGAATAAAAGCATGTCGATTTTGTCATGTTCCTTAAGAAAACATAATTGTGTTTCATTATTCTCTGATAAAGGAAGATTCTGTAAGAAGATGTGTAATTTTTTAAAAAAGTATCTTGTCAAAGATAACTTTTCCTGAATCCAAGCTGGAACACATGGTAGTATAGGTATTTTAAATTTGGAAATAATTGCCAGATGATAAAACCACTGATTACTTAGGGGAAAAGTTTACCTAGAGAAATATATTTCTCATTGTAGATGTTAAACATTTAATGATTTAATATATGTTGATGTACATGACTGTCTATATAATTATTCTTTTCTTGATGTTTTGCAGCTATGACTGGTTCCAAACAGACTCTTTAGTCACCATTGTCATATATACTAAACAGAAGGTAAGCGCATCTTTAAGATCAGTGTTAGCTAAGTGCCAGGTACTTCTCTAAACACTTCTTGTATTGACTTACTCTTCACAATAACTCTATGAGGTAAATACTTTTGTTAATCCCTGCTTCACAGGTAAGGAAACAATGAGAGGTTAAGTAATTTACTCAAAGCCGCACAGTGACAGATCCAGCATTTTGAACCCAGCCAGGCTAGCTCCATTGTGTGTCTTCTTAACCACATTGTATCCTCTTAGAGAAAACTAGACTAGCAAGTGTATGAGCCTTTTTTTTTTTTTTTTTTTTTTTAAAGCACAGATGACAAAAGTGAGAATCCCATTTAACTTCATCATGAGAACTAATTTCTTGCCATAAAGTGGGGTTTGAGAGACAGGAGAGATGGCACTGTTGTGGCTTAGTGTGCTTAAACCACTGATGGGGTTCATATGCCCTCTTGAAACTAAAATTCAGGACATAATTCATTCACTGTTTCTTGAACACCTACTTTATTTGCAGCTCTCTCTTAGATGTCAGGGATCCAGTAATATACTAGACACATAGATATTTGGCTTTTATTGGGCTTGTAGTCCAGCTGGGAAATCAAATAAATAAGTAGGCACCTTACAACACCTCCAAACACATCCTCCAGCAACTGACAAGGTTCTCATGCTTGGGGGACTGTGTGGGTTTAAAGACAAGCTCTGGCAGCTAGGAGTCTGTGAGAACCCATGCTGCTTCTGTAGTAGCGGAGCCACGTCTGAGCCGGTGAGCTCCTCTGACTCTTGCAGCATGATTTGACCATTCCATAAGAGCAACCAGCCTCTGCTTGATACAGCCAGGAGGGCCAGAGGCACTGCTTGTCTCTACTCGCTCTTGTAACTGTCTCCTCATTGCGCAGTCCAAAACCAAGAGGGCAGGTCTTAGGAGAGTTGGGGTGTACTGCCATTGGTAGTATCGGTGAAGCACAGAGGGTGGATGCCTAAGGGAAAGGGGAAGTCTTCTATGCGTTATGATGTGTTCAGTGTATGATATGAGTCAGCAATTTTCAACCTTCTTCATCTCATGGCACACATAAACTACTAAAATTCTGTGACACACCAAAAAATGTATTTTTTGCCAATCTGACAAAAAAATAGTATAATTTTGATTCATTCACACCAGATGGTTATTGTTGTGGTAGCTGTTGTCATTCTTTTATTTGACAATCTCAGGGAACAGAGCAGTGCCTGACTAGTTAGGTGTTTCATATGTTAAAACTGCTCGTGGCACACTGGTTGCAAATGGTTGCTATAAATGATAGGTCCCAAATAACTGGCACCAAGGCTATGTGATAATTAGACACAACTAAAAATTGTTAGTGAATTTATTTTTGTGATAAGCTGAGGTTGAGAGGCTGTGTAATTTGCTAGCATCACACAATAATGGCAAGAATAAAATGAGCACAAATATCTTGGCTTCTGGTCCAATTATAATTGTTTTTGCCCAATTATTTATTCAACAAATACTTGTTAAACACCTACTACGTGCCACACTGTGTTATATATGCAGCTGTAGTCAAGTAGCTCAATTGGAGCATTGTTCCATGTACCAGAGAGTTGCTGGTTTAATTCCTGGTCAGGGAATGTGACACCTTGGTTGCAGGTCTCATTCCCATTTGGAGTGCATACAGGAAGCAACCAATTGATGTTTCTCTCTCACATGGATGTTCATTCTCTCTCTCTGTCTCTGTCTCTGTCTCTCTCTTTCTCTCTCTCTCTACCTGCCCCCTTCCTCTCTCTGAAAATCAATGCAAATGTGTCCTCAGGTGAGGATAAAAAAAATTCTCTATACAGTTCCTTATGTTTAGAGCTTAGAGGCAAGTGAGTAAGGTAGATAGTATGTGTAGATAGGTATATAATTCAGATTACAGTATGTGGTTTGAAGAGAACTGCGTTGTAGGACAGAAAAAACAGGAGTAACATTTATCTTGTGGGTTATGTAAAGAAGTGCCATGTGAAGTTCCAACTGATCATCTTAGAGGTATGAGGTCTGTCCAGAAGGTATCCATATATGTAATATGAAAAATAGAGACATTTATTGAAGAAGATACAAGAAACACTGTACATAGGACAATGATGCCTCAGTCCCCTTCAAAGTAGGCACCTTGGGACCTCACACAGTTCTCCCAATTGCTGTCAGCTGCCTCATCATATTTTCCTGAATCTCATCAATGGTATGCAATCTCTTCCCTTTCAAAGGTGATTTCATTTTGGGAAAAGCCAGAAGTCTCAGGGTACCAAATCTGAGCTGTAAAGGGGCTGAGTCACTGAGTGCTTTGATGTTTTGCCAAAAAACTCTGCACAAGACGTGAGGCATGACCAGGCACGTCCTGATGAAGCTACCAATCACTGGTTGCCCATAGCTGCGGCCTTCTGAATCATCCAAATAGTTTCCACAGAGGAATGTTCAAGCTTAACACAAAATTTGATGCAGATTCGTTGCTCTATTGGCTCAGTCATTTTCAATGTGACAGCCACACAGTACACATGCTCATTCAATGGCATCTACTGCCTCTACTGACTGTTACAGTGAAGTCAGCATGGTTCACACATGTGCATTCCAGTCCACTCTCCTTGGCTGCCAGGTTACATCAATGTTGTACAAACTGTTCTTGTTATATTAACAATTGACTTTTTCTGGACAGACCTCATTGTATAGTTATTGAAGTTTGGGGAAAATTGCTTTTTAATCTTTCTCTTTTGCTTTCTGTTTAAGGACATCAATTTAGACTCAGTAATAGTTGATCATCAGTTTGACACCTTTAGAGCAGAAACAATCATCAAGGATTATTCATATCTTATACATATTGGTAAGTATCTTATTCCTTATTAATGGGAAAACTCCAGTTTCCTTTAATTGTGGCAATAACTTGGTCTGAAGTTTAGGTACTAAATATTTTATCTGCTGTTATTTTGGCTTAGTATTTAATATGCTTTCATTTTGGTTTGTCATTTTTGATCAATCCCTTTGTTATTCCTTTATGCTAATGACACTGCTGGCAAATGGCAGTATAATCTCACCTTTCCAAAACTGAAACAGTTTGATGTAAAAAATCACTAATAATATAAAATATTTGTTGGCCTAGCTTTGTAAGACTCTCACTCGAGTCCTACACAGAGCTCTGGCAGCTTGTCTGTTACAGCATCTACTGAGCACTCATCACGAGGGGCTAGTTTCATCGGCCTGTTTCTTGCCAGTATGTCACAGGACAGTCAGAGGATGCACCAAAGCAGCATGGGCTACAAGGCTGTATTGTAACCTCCATGGTCAGAGAGCAACCATACAGTTTGTTTTGAGAGATTACAGACCTAGAGCGGGGAGGGAGGAACTTGATGAAAGATGGTAAAGGCATCAGCCAAAGAATGTGTGTGCATAACCCACAGATGCAGACAGCAGTGTTGTGATGGCCAAGGGGAAAGGGGGCGGGGCCTGATTGGAGGGGGCAAATGGGCTGGCAGGGAATGGGGACATCTAGAATAGTGTCAAAAATAAAAATGAAGGTAAAAAAAGAAAGAAAGAAAGAAAATCAGGACTGAAATATGGAATAAAAGATACCAGATTCTGAATCCAGTTGTGACCCATAATGAACTTGACTCTAGGATTTTACCCTTTTCTATTTCTATGAAGGTTATATTATAATTAGAAGATAGAAATGAAACAAACAAAAATAATTGGAAGAAGAAAATCATCTTGGTTATTGTTTTAAGCATGAGTTCTTATATAAAGAACATTTCATTTACTTTTATAAAACACAGACTGAAATTCTGTAGGTCTCAGCTGACTTAGGATTCTGCCTGGTGCTTTGCTATATTAATGAAGTACCTGTAGTTCTGAATTTGGTCAGAGTGATGAATGTCTTTTTCTTTCTTATTTTCCTCCATTGATTAAGCAACCTCAAACCTACAGCCTTTTTCCTAGAAATATGTCCTGTCCTATTTTTGTTAGCCTAATAAATTGCCTTTTGTTGGAGATATCTAGAAAATACATATTTCTAGGAAAGTATACATTATTTATTAGCACTGTCATAATTTTTCTTTATGTAAAACCTCTGCGCCCAGCATCTATTATGTTTTAAATACTATGGCCAATTTTGTTCACACTATATGTAACTAACATATCTAGCATACTTATAAAAAACGAACAAAAATAACATTCAAAAATATGAAACTATTGGTTTGTAATATGGATTAGAAGTCTAAAATAATGTAAAACTTTTAGTTTCAGATAACCATATTAACACAATGAAATTTAGAGCAAATGTCTCTAAAAATATTTCTTGTATCTTCTCCTTCTGGAATGTTAAGTTCCATAAGGGCAGGGATTTTTCTCTTTCACCAACTGCTGCAACCATAACACCTAGAAAGTGCATGACACACATAGATGCTCAGTAACCTTTTCTCAATATTTGAATGAGCATTCAACCTTAGAGAACAGTAAGAAAGGAAAAACTGAGCTAGATTCCAGTGTGGCCTGTATTCACAAGTGCACACGCACACACTGGAATGTGCGTGCCTCTCCCTGCCTGCTCTCCTCTCAGTCTGTAGGATAGTCAGTGTGGGACCATACTGGGAACAGTGCGGGTCACCCACCTGTGAGCAGTTGGGTATTACCTCTAATTAATAGGGAGAGAAATGGAAAAATGAAGAAATGTATGTAGTGTGTTTAAATAATTTGACTCTACGTGTCAGTTCTATACAATTTCTTTTGGTCTCTCAATATGTTTCATTTATCTGGAGAGATTTGAAGTAGTGCCTAAAAGAACCATGCAAATCTCTGATGTTCATGAACTGTATGAATTGAAGTTGGGTTTTAACTAAATGTATATTTTTCTTTTCTAGGACTAAGCCATGACATTCAAGAAGATTTTTCTGGTAAGCCTTACAAAAAATAATTATGTATATGCATACATACACACATACATATGTATACACATGTGAAGGGGGTGGAAATCATTTGTTTTATCTTCCATATGTATGCCTGTTGCAAAACAAAAATGCAATGTTTTCTAGATAAACAAATACATTAATCTTTAAATATACTCGTCTCCCTCTGATTCAGTTTTTTCTTTCCCCCTATTTCTTCCATCTCTTTACCATTTGTTTCCCTTTTATTCTTCCTTTATTCCTTATCTCTGCCCTACTCCCGACATTCAGCTTGTAGAAATATACTAGGGCAGACATATATTTCTTAGGTATATGTATTTGAATGTTTAATGTTGACAAAGCATATTAAATTGTGAATATAACTGCACACACATACACAATGTGGATTTTGCAGTTTTTTAAATAATAGAAGACTCATTAAAAGACAGAAAACTGTACAAGATCAACAATTAAAATAAAAATTAAAAAAAAATAAACAAAAAACAAAAAAATAATAGAAGACTCATTATAGAATGATTTCTTGGAATTTTTTAAGCTTTATTTTAAATATAATAGTAGTGTATTTAATGTGTATTATGTATAACATGATGATTTGATACAGGAATACATTGTGAAATGATTCTCACAATCATTATATAACATATCCATCGTCCCATATATTTACCTTTTTTTTGGTGAGAGCACATGTTCTACTGCTGTCTTATCCAAATTAAATTATACAGTGAAGTATTATCACCTATAGTCACAATGGTATACTTTAGATTCTCAGATTATTCCTGTATTCCTTCAGGTGTACAACTGAAAGTTTGTATACCTCCCGATTCCAGCCCCCAGCAGTCACTGTTCTACTCTCTCTTTCTTTATGTCACCATTTTTTCCCCCAAGATTCCACATGTAAGAGATACCATGTCGTATTTGTCTGTTCTGTCTGGCTTATTTTTGCTTAAACCCTCCAAGTTCACCCATGTTGTTACATGGTAGGATTTCCTTCTTTTTTTAAGGCTGAATAATATTTCTTTTTTTTCCTTGTTTTAAAATACTGTCAGAATACTTTGCACTGGCTCTCTCTCTCTCCTCTGTGTACCATAGTAACTCTAGAAATTGCTTAAATTTAGCTGCTTAAAGTCACAAACTATATTTTATGTTTGGTAAGCTTCAAATTAGTGCTCATAGCATTGAAGTCATTTGCCTGTCATAAGTTGTTAAAACACTATGAAATTTTGTGTTTATGGTAAGGAAGAACAGGAAGATTGTTTCTAAGGACAAAATGAAATATACTTTAGGTCTTTAAACACACACTCAAGTCATAAAATTTAATCAGTATGTAAAAGTCTATAGTTTATTAATTTATGCATGTAGTCTAAACTATGTTAATCATTCAAAAATAAATGTATGAGTCTTTTAATCATCAAAGATGCACATGCGTTTTATAGGGACTCATTCTACTCAGATGGTTTCTGTGTTTATTAGACTCATTTTTGATCTACTGAATGCATTCATAAGAACCCCTCAGATCCAAACTAAGAAATGTTAAAAGGTTGTAAATTAAATTTGCTTTTATGGGTCCATTCAATGGCTAATTTGTATACAGCCCCCTACCCCTTTTTCACCTATGTGTTAATTAGTTATGCCATGGCTATACTTGAGCTAGTACGAGAACTAGTAATATATATTAGTTTGGTCCTTGACAAATTAGCTTGAAAGAGGTTAATCTGAATCTAAAATAAATTAAGCTGGGTTTAACATCATACAAGCTATAAGCAATTTTGATGAATATATGTATAAAATCTTATTTATTTTACTAATTATTTGTGTCATTCATACAGATTGGAACATTGAGATCATTTGAGAAAGATTGTTTTTAAAGTAAAATTTTGTGTTGAGTATCAGTGAACATAAATGAAATTTATATTCTTTTCAGTGCGGGCTGTTGAGAATGTGGGAAAGATAGAGATTGTCCTAAAGAAAAAGGAGAATACTTCTTGGGAATGTCTTGGTCGTCCCCTGGAGAATCATAATTCACTTATTCTGAAGAAAGATACAGGTATGCTGTGCTGTTATTTTAAGTTCCGTGATTACAAAATTGTGTTGGTGAAACATTTGTTCCAGAGTGTGGAAGGCCACTTTGGGAGGAGTGAAAGACCCCTCGTACGTCCCACTAAGAAGTTGAAATGTATGTCAGCTTTTTATTTTTTTTTTAACAGAGATTAAACTTTCAGATCCATGATCTAATGTTTGGGCATAACAAAGTCATTAGATAATGGTACGTCAGTGGAGAAGCCCACTGTGCTTAGGCTGTTGTCTAACCATTCGCTTCTTCAGGTTCCCGTTTGTAAAAGATGCCAAGACAAGTTTCAGTTTATGCCTTGTGTGCACATGGAATATTTTTCTATTAAAAAAAGAAGAAAAACATGTTTATTTTTCTGCTTATGTAAACTAGTTTCTCAATTTAGTCGTAAAGCATGTAATTCATTTCCTTTCTTTATCTCGTTTCTTTATTACTTCCTTCTTCCTTTATTTTTTAAGTATTTTATCTAAGCATAGCATATTTATAGAAAAGGGTACATAATGTAAATGTTCTACTTGATGACTTTTCAGAGTGAACATACTATATTTGGAATATGTTCTGAAATTTCACAATTTGATATGTCTTAGTGTGGGTCTCTCCTCATCTTTGGGTTGGATGTTCATCCTTTGTGCTAATCTTATTATGTAAATTTATGACCTTCAGTTTTGTGAAATACTGATATTTTTCTTCCTTTCATGGTCTGTTTTTGCTTTCCAGAAGTATTTTTTTAAGATTTTATTTATTTATTTTTAGAGAGGGGAAAGGAAGGAGAAAGGGAGAGAACCATCAGTGTGTGGCTGCCTCTTGTGCATCCCCTACTGGGGACCTGGCCCACAGCACAGGCATGTGCCCTGACTGGGAATCGAACCGACAACCCTTTGGTTTGCAGGCTGGCACTCAATCCACTGAGCCACACCAGCCAGGGCTACTTTCCAGAAGTGTTCTTATTTTAAACTTCCTTAACCAGTCCTCTATCTTTCTCTCTCATTTTCAGTTTAGTTCTTTTGTTTTACTTTTTGGGAGATTTCTTCAGCTGCGTCTTCCAGCTCTTCTATTGAATTACTTATTTCTATTTTCATATTTTTAGTTTCTAAGAACTCCTTTGATTTTTGTTTCTTTTAGTATCCTATTCTTATTAACTTTTCTTATCTTTTTAAAAGTTGCCATATTATTTTTTAGTTTTTTTCTCCGTATGTAACCTCCATATCCTCAAAGCTTGTTTGTTTGAGTCTGTCTTTTATAGCAGATGCTTTCTTTGAGTCTGTGTATCCTTGACTATATCTACCCATGTTTCAGGGTGGAACTCTAAAAGCCTATTAGAAACTGTGCATGTGGGTGTGGCTTGTCGACAATATACTCACTGTAGTTGGATCATTTTGGGGGGAAGGTCTGATGCCAGTGTTTTGTCAGTCTCCAGAGTGAACATTCCCCTGTCTTGCACCCAACAATTCACAAGTGATTTTGCGGAGGAAATGCTAGGGTGCCTGTAAACTTAAGTATTTTTCTTTTTTTTCTCTCTAAATATAGTGACATTCTGAGGTACGGGGGTTATGATTTTAGCATATTAAAATTGAGAGGGATACAGTTTAGCCTATAATATATACCCAAATTCAAAGATCCTATATTTTACTCTCTCTGGAGAGCAAACTTCAAATATTTTGCTAGAATAAGAGAGGGTCAGTCATGTGGCTGTGCTAAGTAGGGACAGGACTTCAGAAAAGCTGAAGGTGGGAGGGCATCTAGACTTCTTAAATGAATTTTCTATCCATAAAGTGGTTGTAGCTCTTCTTTCACTTTGATCCAAAGGTTTTTGGTTCTGCCAATTTCTGAGCCTTAAAGGGATCTTGTATTACAAACAGGTCCTTGATTTTTGGCTTTCTGTCCTTCTAGCTTCGAACTCAGCTTTATTGAGTCTACCGTGTCAGTTGTCAGTCATCTCCGTGGTATCTCAGGTCCCAAAGTTTTGCTGCTATTTAACATTTCCATTCTTCTGTTCTTGCAGCTTTATGCCTTAAAAAACAACCAAATGCATATACAAAACATCTTTGCTTTTATTTGAGGGTTGGGGGTTGTTAGAGGAACTAACTGTGTATATTCAGTTTACCATCTTTAAATATTTAAAATTACAAGAATGTGCTTGTGGATAATATTTTACTTTACAGAAAAGCATCAGGTAGCCGTATTTTGCGTACACATCGTGCATAGAAGGCTGTTTTGTTTTAGGCACTGTGATCTGAAACAGAAGGCATCAGAAATTATTTTCCCAGGTGGAGGAAAAACCATACACAAATACTAAATGGAAGAATGTTAATAATGAAACAGGCTAACAAGGGCAAGTTATATTATACAAATTAAGCACATTCTGAGGTTATCCCACTTGAACAGATGCAGATGAATTTGACCTTGAATAACTCCCTGAAGGAGGTGGATTTCAAGCAATGTTTTGAAAGTAGCTTTTGAAAAAAAATTACAAAAAGCAATGAAGGCTTTTGCAGGTAAGAGCCTCAAATTGTTACTGGTGCTTACTGTGCCAGGCATTTTGCAGGTTGAAGAGAAAGAAAAATGTAAGCCATGTGTGGGAAAGGTTAAATGGATTAATTTTACCAGAGCAGTAGGTCCAAATTTTGTGGTATTAAATGGAGAGAGAGAACATAGAGGAATAACAGAATGATCTAACATATCTGAAGAGATTAGGTAAAAGACAATAAAAATGAAAACAGATATTATTAAAGTGAAATCTCTTGCCCCAATAAAAGCCAAATCCAAGAAACAAATTGTACTGAGAACCAAGGCTAACCTCAATTTGGAAATAGAATGAACATTGCTCACTTTTCCCCTGTAATTTCCCGAGGCTTTCCGTGAACTCTTTATTCTAGCCATACATTTCTCCTAGAGTCAGGAACCACCATAGTTAGCTGTAGCTTTCTTGTCTGAAACTGGAGCCACGGGTGTATTTTTCAGTGAGTTGGGTTTCCTGCCTTGGAAAATGACTCAGAGTTTAGAGGGTATTTTTATTTATTTGACTAAACTAGCAAAAATAATTTCTTTGTCATTTTCCTTCCTTTAAACCAGGACAAACCCCATAGATTATTTTATTCACCATAGCAAATCTGAATGCTTATATCATCAAAGTATTATGATTAGCTTGATGTCAGTATCTGTAAATGTTTAGTCCATCACCTGGTTCTTAGGTCTTCAGTATAGATTACTGAAATTACTGATTAGCATACTGGCTTCCTCTTACTGAAATTTGTTAGCTAAGGAATTTTAGTTTGAAGATAACATAAATTGAAGACTTTTAATGCAGTGCCTTCTCATGTCAGATCTAGAATTTACCTTCTCATTTTGTGGTATAATTATGTATGCTTACAAAGCCTAAAACCTGACATTTAAACTTAAATAATGGCATTGTCCCTACTGCAGTAGCCAGCACATCAGATCTACACTCCTTGTCCCTCATACGTCAGCTATAGCTCCCTTTCTCCTCATTCCAATTGAAATATGAAAATTTTCTTAAATTTTCCCAGCGGTGTTAAATAGCAAGAATTCTTACTGTGTTAAATCTCTAAGGAGGGAAGCCAGTAAATCGCTCTAACACCCACAGTTTCCTTGTTTTCTAAGTATGGTTGAAGAGATGCATACTTACTACAGCAGATCCTTTCCAGCAAATGCTAGAGTTGACACGAAATGGTTGAGTCAGGAGGTGAACCCTTTCCTCCGGCAGTAAAGCTATCAGAAGGGCATGCAGCAGGTTTGATTAGAGGAAAGCACTGCAGCCTTCAAACTTGGGCTAGAAGGGCACCTGCCCTGGACTCACACTTGGAGAACTCCACACTGGCTCGCCTCCAGCTGTACCCCTCCCAGAGGATGAGGAGTGTGCAAGGCCAAGAAAGGCCCATCCGGAGTTCACGCTCTTTCTTTAACACCACACTCCAGATACTGAAACCCCAGAATTCCCTGCTCAAGTGGCCCCAAATCCACTTCCATCTGAGGACTGCCCAAGGCTGTTTACAAGGAGAGCTATAGGAGGGCATGTCTGAAAGTCAGTCAGTGTCAGACAGAGATGGGGCTGAGAAGTAAAGGTGGCAGGCTGTAGACAGTCAGTGGGGGTGCAGCTCTCATTTCTCTGCCATCTTCCTGCACGGAACTCTGAGGAGTTCAAGAATCCAGAATTTGAACCTAGCCTCCTAAGAAATTTATGAAGTTATATTTCAGGATACAGCACAGAATGTATTCAATTTAACAGTTATTCATCTTATTTATAAGTGAAATGTTTAAGCATGTGGTATGTGAATCTCTGTATTCTCACTCTGGGTCTGGGTCCCAGAAGGGTCTGGAAGAAGTGATGAGAGCATTTGAACCTTCATATCTCTTTTGGCTGAGCCTATCTTTTGATCTTCTGTCAGCCCAGTACTGGATTAGACCTCCTAGATAACATTAGGAAGGTGCCCTTAGCTGTTATCTGGTCCCAGCTATGCCCTTGCACTAGAATGAAGTGACTTGAATGATGCCTCAGTTGTTTGCGTATAGTGATGCACTCTAAACATACATACATACCAAGCTACTGTGCTAGTAGGTAGAAAGATTTAGTGACTGGAGTTTGGGGGGCTCAACATGGACAACGGAAGAGAGAAATTGGATGAAACTGTGGTCTAAATAATGTCTTAGGTTTGTGAATTTTAGTCTCCTACTAACTATTGATTATTAGATATTAGGCCTTCCTGTCCTGTGATCTGAATAAATCTTTTGGTACATACTCAAAAAAATTTTTTAGGTTAATAAAGAGAGAGAAAAAGACTAAGATAAGAAATGCTTTTTCAAGGTTGATTTCTGATACATGTCTGTAAATTCTTTTTTATAAGAGAGGAAATAATGAAACAAACCACTATCATCAGTCTACTCTGGTGTGCTGTTTACAACCAAAAGAGAATTTACAAGTGAAAATGTTAATGCTTTTAGATGGTCTATAACAAGTTTTTCTAATCCAAGTGGTATGATTTTGCTCTGTATACTAATAATATTTTCTGAGCTTGGGATACTAATTTAAAATATTTCTAGTATTTATTTGATTCCTTTTATTTGTATTTTAGTACCACAAATCTGGCATCTTCAGTTTTTCACTTAAATCAAATGTTTTAGGTAATCAAGACTTATACCCTTAAATGTATTTTTTGTTTTAATCATTTTTGACAGTTAAACTGTTCTATAATTCATATATATATACATGAATACATATACAAGGTTTGTCTGGAAAATGTCCAGCCAAATGTCCAAACCATTCTTGAGAACAAGAGTGGTTTGAGCAGCATTGCTGTAAATGGCAGTCAAGGAGAGTGGACTGAAATGCACCTACATGAACAGTGATGACTTCACTGTACTATTCAGTGGGGGCATTAGATATTGTTGAGTGACCATGTGCACTGTGTGGCTGTCACATTCAAAATGCCTGAGCCAGTAGAGCAATGAACCTGCTCACATGATTCACATCAAATTTTGCATTAAGCTTGATTATTCTTCCATGGAAACTGGATGATTCAGAAGGCCGTGGCTATGGGCAACTAGTGATTGGAAGCTTCATCAGGACAATGTGCCTGCTCATGCATCACATCTCATGCAGATGTTTTTGGCAAAACATCAAAGCACTCAGTGACTCAGCCCCTTTATAGCCCAGATTTGGTGCCCTGAGACTTCTGGCTTTTCCCAAACTAAAATCACCTTTGAAAGGGAAGAGATATCATATCATTGATGAGATTCAGGAAAATACGATGGGGCAGGTGATGGCAGTTGGGAGAACTGTGTGAAGTCCCAAGGTGCCTACTTTGAAGGGGACTGAGACATCATTGTCCTGTGTCCAGTGTTTCTTGTATCTTCTTCAATAAGTGTCTCTATTTTTCATATTATATGACTGGACACCTCTGGACAGACCTGGTATACAAATGTATATACACAAGAATGTATATTTTCCCTGCCTTTATGAGAGAAATACTTCTAAAGTTATTTAATAGCGCTAGTATCATTAAACTTTTAATATTTGAGTTACAGAACTTTTCTCTCCTGTAAGTAAAGAATTTAGAATATAGATTTGTTGCTTGCTAAATATCTTTCACATCCATGATTTATTATATAACATGTTAATATAAGGATTTAAAAGATGGGATTATAAAAAAGTGAATTTAGGAAAAAATAAATTAGGTTTTAATTTCTTAGAAAGTAATGTTTTTAACATGCTATAATAACAGACATGAGCAACATAATACTCATTTTATACAGTTTATTTTTAAATTATAAAGGTTTTATACTTTCCAGGCCTTAGAAAATAGATATTCAGGAATAAAGGGGAAAAATTAACACAATAAGGTTTTCAAAATACTGATGAATTTTAAAAATATGGATGTCTTTTAATGAAATTTAGACTCAACCAAAGAGCAAAGCTGAGTCTGTGCTTTCACTTAGTGGGTCTAAGTATTATTCTTACTTAGTATATTCATGAATAACAGAGAATGAATCACTTTTTAGGTTTATACTACAGAAAGTGCCAGTTAATTTCCAAGGAAAACGTTACTCATGATACGAAGTTTTTCTGTCTGATGCTGCCACGAAGCACTCACCTTCAGGTGCCAATTGGGCAACATGTTTACCTCAAACTAACTATTACAGGTAAGGCAAATAGAAGCTTTGGGGGAAGTTTCTTCTTTTATAAACAGTTCAGAATCACTGCTAATCTCTTTAGAAAGCACCCTTTTAAGCTGCTATGAAATGTTTCTGGGCAGCTAGATTTAGGGACGGCCAGATTCTAGGTCTGTGGATGCAGTGTTCCCACGTGTTAGAACTGCAGCTGTGCCATACGGAACAAAGGACTTGCCACAGGTCAGAGATGGTCCCACCGGCACTGTAATTGCTTACCAGCAAAGCCTCAGAGCAAAGAAGTGAAGGTGTGCACAAATGCCCCTCTGTGAAGACAGCTCCTAGAAACACATACCAGCATCTCCTAGAAGCCACTTAACTATCGTCATTTATAAAGTTGAATTTATAAAATTTCAAGATGAGTGGATGATTATAAATGATTTCCTTATTCCCCAGTATAAGATCTGTAAATATATTCCTTACTGTGTGAATTCTTTTTCCCTCCTTTTCACCCTAAAATTACCTCATTTATTTGTTTCAAATACCCTTCTTACTGATGTCTAATGTTTTCTTGGCCTTCTGAAGCTGCAAAGTTAACATTCTCCTGTTCGTCTTGGTGTTCCCAGCAATCGGTCTAATAGACCACCAGCCAGGATCTGGTGGGTATGGCCTGTTATTGTGGAACTATGACATTTTTCTCTGCATCATCTAATGTCAGGCCATCATTCAAAAGTAGTTGGATTAATATTCTTTTTATTCAGTTACCAAAGTAACTGATGCTATAATAAACATTAAAACAATTTAAAATAGATAAAGTAAAATGTGAAATTCTTTCTCACACCCAAATAAATGGTTGGTAACCATTGTTAAAATGATGTATAATTAAAATTATTGTGTAAGTATCTTCTCATATCTCTAAAATTTTTATGCCATTTTTGTTGTGGCATATTACCAAGTTTGTATGCTGGTAGAATATAAGCTTGTCTGAGTTTATTAACATAAATTCCAGTCTTATACCACACTTAATAAAAACAGATTGTTTATATTACTGATAAAATATTGATCTGTTAAAATTATTTCAGTGCATATGGCCTTGGGGTATATATACATCTGTACTATATACATATGGAACATATAGTTAGAATTATGTAAACATTAGGTGTACAGGTTTGCATTATATACACTGATTGCATTATAAAATATGTATATTTTATCTTTGTTCAGAACTTTTTAGATTTTTATAATTGAATTTGTCGTGACTTTTTCTAGGGACTGAAATAGTGAAGCCATATACACCTGTATCTGATTCCTTACTCTCAGAGTTCAAGGAACCAGTTCTTCCCAACAATAAGTACATCTACTTTCTGATCAAAATTGATCCTGCTGGACTCTTCACACCACAGCTTGATCATCTTCAGACTGGTTAGTATTTTGTAGGTTTTTTTTGTTGTTTATTTTTTGTTTTGTTTTTTACCTCATTTGTGTTCTCGGTTGGAACACGTGTTACCCTGCCTTCTAGTTACCTCCATCTGGGACTCTGTCACATATCTGAAGCTCAACATGTCTGCAACCGGAGTCACGTCCCCTTCGTCCCACCCAACTCATCATTACTCTGTACTCATCTGCAGCCTCACTCACTGTTCATTCTTGACCCAGTCCAGAGACTTGAGCTGTCTTGGAGTCTTCCCATTTTCTCCTTCCCAGTTCAGTCAGGCACTGTGTTCTGTTGAGCCAACTTCCTATTGACTATCTAATTTTTCTTTCTGTTTGGCCACCCTCTTAAATCAAGCCTTCCTCATTTCTCTCTAGGCCTCTAATTGGCCTCTCTTATTTCCCTCTAACTGGGGTCTTTCTCTTTCTATTTATCAGTCCTTTTTTCAAGCTGCCCTGAGGATGGATTGAACCATGTCATTCTCTGAAACCTCTGCTGGGTTTCCATCACCCGATTACATCCCCTGCATGACCTACAAAGACTTTCATGATCCGTCTAGCTTTATCTCTTGAGTACAGATCCTTGTGCTACCTGGGATGCCACCAGCTCATCATCCTTATTTATAAAGAAATACAGTTGCCTTACCTAGGATGCCCATCGACCCTTTCTCTACCTATAAAGTGCCCTGTTTTTTGAAGAACCAAACAAAATATCACTTCTTTTATGAATCTTGCCTCTTCCCCTGAACCCCTGAAATACGTAACACATTGTTCATAGCTCTAGCATAAGAGTAAATAATATTTCTTCTTTCCAAGACGTTGAATTTAAAGGCAGTGTCTTACTTACCTTTGTACTTCCTGCACCTAGCATGGCAGTTGGCACATAAGAGGCTCTCAGTGAAAATACTTTGAAAAAATAAAGTACTCTAATGAAATTTATTAAGGTTTAGAGAATCTTCTTTCTGCTTCCACCCCTTCTTCTGTGTCTTCAGCTTTTCACTGCCTTCGCCTAACAATAAACATGTTTGTCCCCTTTGTAAGGCAGTACATTGGAGTAACAGTGAAATCGATGACTAAAATTTTGAAGTAAAGAAAATTATGTTGTTTTCTGAAAGTTAAGCTTAGAAATCTATATGTAATACTACAATTAGTCATCTTTGGTTACAGAGTCAAAATATTGACTATAAATGTGAACTAAAGAATTTTGGAATACCCACAAATCCAGTGAAGGTGACTATCATCTTGGGAAGGACTGACACCTGACCATAGTATAGTGAGTGGAGATGTACCCAGCGGTATTTATAGCCTATTTATAGAGATTGAGTGAACAGAGCACGGTGAAGAGTTAGCCTGAAACTTGGAAAAGTAAAGCATAAAGCTCCAAGCATATAGTTCTCAACTTTATACAGGGACCTAGACATGGCACAAGTGTCTGTTTCACTTCCAGGGAGCCCTACTGGCATGGCAGTGCTAGCTGTGCAGCCTCATCATCGCCTGACCGGGCAGTGCGGTGATACTGTCCACTTCCCATGTTCACCAAGCAACTTTTATATGATTATGTTGGCCTTTCACGTATCAAATGATAAGATGCCCTAGATGGAGTGTGTAATATTCAGGTGACTAGATGGAGAGAACTTGGCTGTAAATCAGTGGCCATCCTGGCATGTGTTCTTTAATCTCCTGGGAATTTGATTAGCATCAGATACTTTGTCTTCGTCTAATCAGTTTCATGATGTTGGAAGGCCTGGACTGTGGACAGAAGTTGCGAAGTTAGTATCATTCTGTAAAGCTTCTTTATTATCGAGTTGGCCAGAATGTCCATTATGTTTTTTCTGTAAAATAAAAGACACACTTTTCATTTTCATCAATAACTTTATTGATTTGGATATTTCAAGTACATTAGCTATCTCCTGCTTTTGGCTTCTACTGGGTAGAGGCCAGGAGTTCTGCTAAACATCTTTCAAAGCATAAGACAGCCCCACAGCAAAGAATTATTTGGCTAAAATGTCAATAGTACTAAGAAACTTCACAAACCACTTTTGACACATTTGATCAGTCACAGCACCTTCTCCACACACTGCACAAATCTTGTTTTGCACTTCAGTTGCATTTTTACCTTTATTGAAATAATAAAGCATAATATACAGAAAATGTTGAGTATTCCATGTTCAATATTAAAGCGGCTGTGTTGAAAATTCAATTTTGGTAAGTTTTTTTTTTTTTTTTAAATGCCTACTGATATGACATCTGTCATAATGCAGTCTAACAGAATTGTTTCGAATGAAATTAAGACAACTAAGCACTCATTGCTAGAGCCACGATATGGGAAAAACTGAACAGACTTCTTGGCCAACCCAGTAATATCCTGGGGATGTTCTGATCTTATGGTTACTTTCAAATGATAACAAGGAGCTTTGTGACTTTCTAATGCTTAAGTCATCATTTACTGCAAGATTATCCTGCTATGGGAAAGAAAGAAAAAATTATGAGCAGTCAAGCATTGAAAATTTTTAAATTGCTTTTAAAATATGGACAGCTTTATTTTTATTTGATTACATTGAAAATTTATGAAATATCCTAAAGGCAATTCCCTTATATGAATGGTATATATTGGTTATAACAACTGCATTTCAGAAAATGCTTTTTCAACTATTTTGATTCTATATTGGGAAGTAGCATGCTCCAAGTACAGTTTCTGATCTTGCTTTGTTTTTATAGGAATTGAATTCAAAACAGCTCTTGTTTCAATCCATTAGTCCGTTCAAAGATTTGATTGAAGGTGAAGTTAGCACATTTACTAACATAAGATTTTAAAATACATTTTTATTTCAGTTTTCTCTCCTACTAGTCTTATTACTGTGGGCAAGAATCAATATGTAAGTAGCAAATACCTGTTCTCTACCGTGTACTGTGCAAGACAGGTAGACATGGACTCTGCTTTTGAGGTGCTTATAATTTAATTTAGCCATCTACTTATTGATAATTTGTACTTAAATACTTGACAATAGTTTGTAAATTAGAGACTCCAGATGGTTTGGGAAAATAATGTTGGGAAATAAGTGAATAAAACCTCATTATTACTTAGATTATAGTGATATAATCCAGGCATACTTGGGGGTCTAATGAGTACTCCTTACATAATCTAAGTCTGAGATGTAGTCTGAAAGTTAAACTTTCATCCTGTTACTCACCAGTGTTCGGCATTCAGCTAGGTGTAGCGTTCTCAGTTTCTCTGATTTTTTTTCTGATTTAGTCTATATTTCATTGTTTAGGAGATTTTGTTTCCGTAAGCAGTCCTGAGGGCAATTTTAAAATATCCCAGTTCCAAGAATTAGAAGACCTCTTTTTATTGGCAGCTGGAACAGGCTTCACACCAATGGTTAAAGTATTGAATTATGCTTTGAATAATGTACCCAGTCTCAGGTATGTAATTTTATCTTTAACTACTGTGTTTGTGAAGCTGTTAGATTAGTATAAGGTATTCTAAATTATTTAATTATTCAGTGGACCTTAATAGATATGTTCTCATTTCTTCATTCATTTCTTAACTCTGCCTCCTCAAGTCCTGGCAGTTTAACTAATTTGATTCTTTTTATTTTGATTTTTTCAGTTACTTTATTGGCACTAAAAAAATATTTGTACTAGTTCACTTTTAGATTTCCATTCATGAATATTTTAAATGTAATTGAAATAGTTTTGGGTTTTTTTTTTTTTTTTTTTGAGTAGTTGTTTTTTCTTTTAAGGAAAGCGAAGCTGATGTTCTTCAATAAAACAGAAGATGATATAATTTGGAGAAGCCAGTTGGAGAAATTAGCATGTAAAGATAAAAGGTATTAAACTGGTACTAGCTCTGTATTTAAATATTTTACTTATGTAGTCAGTCTTGCCATTATTTCCTTTGGGTGGAGTTTTTAATTGACGAGGAAGCTTCTTCAAAGGAAAAATAAGCTAATTAACAACTTTCTAAATGTAAGTAATGTTAAACCTTCCTCCAAAGAAATAGTTTGATGAGATCAGTGTGACATCATGTACGTACAGCGTGTACTGGGTTTGATGTTTATGTGATATTGTTTATACTGAGTTGGGTTTCAGTGTAGCGAAGATTTTCTTGTTATAATGGGGATAAATTTAGTGAGATGGATTAAGCAAAAATAAGCATGTTTCTTTACTGCAGGATTTTTTGGAACCTTTAATATGCTAACGTCCGTAGTGACTTTCCAAAAAGTGGGGAGAGGGAGAGTTTCTTGCATTGTTTAGCAAGATTCTCTTCACCTTCGTTTTTGTACATTAAGATGTACTAATAGCTGTATCACTAGTGGTCCTCAGTACACACTTCGGGAAATGCTGGTGTAGGCAGTAGGAAAAGTTCGAGTTAGAATGAATGCAGTCAGTGGAGAAGGAGGCAGCGAAGATAGCACAGTGAAAATGCGTTTCCTAGAAAAAACAAGCCCTTGCAAACAGGCAGCTGAAACAAGATCATTTAAGTGGGTATAGTCCCCATTTCGCCTAAAGAAATTTGAAAGCAGTAAGAAATTCTAAATAAATTTTTTAGAAAAAGAATGAATTGGATAACCTAATGTACTTTCTGTAATTAGTAAAAGCTATTTCTAATAATTTCAGGACTTTATAAGTATCTGAAGTAAATATTTCATAGCACAGTATAGATAGTTCTAGGCTTTATAAAAGTTAAAGATGTCACAAACTCAGCTATTTCTCCGGTGGCTCCAGGTACTCCTGAATATTCTCCAAATATTCTTAATAAGGTAATGCCATGGTCTTTTCTAGTTTTTTTTTTTTTCTTTCTGTTGTCTCCCATCCTCCTCTTTCTCTTTTAATAAAGGACTTTCACAAATTAATGATGACCTGAACTTATTTATCTTTCAAGTGTTTACTCTTCTTACATAGTTAAGACATAAACCTAAGAATATTTACCATATGTAGGTAGTTGTATGGCAGTTTAGAGCATGATTTATAACAAAATGCAATGTCCTAGGTTTTCAAGTCTTTCACACTAATTTTTGAAGTGGAAGTAGCCTTTATTGAAAAGACTAAAGACCTAAAACTCTACAATCACTAGCTTAAAACTTTATTTAAAAATTAGTTAAATCTGAGGGCCTGTTTGTTTAGCTTCAAAATAAAATATTTTTCCTAACTTTCCTACTTAGAAAAGTGTAAATGCCTTGGAAACTGAAGCCCTACCTCAGCTATTTGAATTGTGGTTATAGAGGACCTAAATATACATGGGTTTCATTTCTGTATTCACTGTTTGAGCTCTTGTTTTCCTAAACATTTAAAATAATTTAAACACACATAGGTAAGCCTTTTTTAGCTAGGTTTGTTTTTTTTTAAGTATTTTTGGCGGTGTTTTTGTATTCTTTAAGATAGTTCTATTATGATGAACAGACATTGTATTTTCAGTCTCTTAATAGGAGTTTAACATGATTTAAGATGTAATTGGTAAAAGGGAATGTATTGAGAGCCTCTGAACATAAAGTGTCTTTTAACAAAATCAACTGTGTTGTTTTGTTTTGTTTTGGTCTACATAATTTGGGTTGGTGGAATTGCGTAGGCTGCAGTGTTGAGGATGAGGAAAGGCCCCTTTTCCCCACTTCTGGATGACTGGCTCTAACAGCACTCACCAGGTGAGTGAGACTCCCCAGCTTGCAGGGAGAAGTGATAGTGTTCTGACTTCCGGCCTGCCTTCATCCTCCTCCCTCTTCTGCTCCTCCTCTTTCTCTTCTTGCTCAACCTGCCTGCTCCCTAACCTTCGTCCTCTTTCTGGAGACAGGGCTCCTTGCTGACGCAGTCTGTGGGCACCAACTTCTAGCACTGGGTAGTTTACGCTCCCTGGAGACTCATGGGCAGGCCCTCACCGGACAGGAAGAAGCTTTGCTTGTCTACATAGCTTTGGAACATTTATCAGGAATTTTACAATATTCTGACATGTTGTGCACATGTAGGAGAGACTGAGCCTTATTGATGGGTTTTTGGTACTTTTTATTCACAAACATAATTGATGTTTCATACATAAAAGGAAAGTAAACATTCATATTTACTATAAGGTAATTTTAGTTAGTCTCATTTATTATTTTAGTTAGCATTTAAAGCTATATTTTTATATATTAAATCACCCTTTTCTACATCTTGACTCTCTTATGTCACTTCTAGTTTTAGTACTAAAGTTTCTGGTGACAAAATGGGACATCTGAACATATCTCATTGGTTAAATTTTTATTGGGTTATGAAAATAAAAATTGTTTTTTCTTACATTTGTAGCTCAAACAAGGGAAATACTCTCTGCTGTCTGTAGCATTAGGGCTCAGCTTCTGCCTGATGCTTTGTGGAGCAAGGAAGGGTAGTAAGGGTGGGTGATGAGAGTGGTATGGGGTCTAATATTTTCTTTTTCAGCAAGCATACTGTGCTTGTCCTCAGAGTTTATCTAGGTAATATCATTTATTAGCAAATGAAATTCTTAGAAATGTCAATGTGTAATGGAAACTTACTAACTTGTGTCCTTGGGCAAGTACTAAATTGGACAGAGCCTCGGTTTTTCCATCCGCAGAACAGGGACAGCAATACCCATGTTACAGAATTGTTTGGATGGGGGACAATGAGATAGCATAGTTGGTGCCTAACCCAGAGTTAGCATATTTGTAACATTCATTCATTCATGAAATACATGTGAGCATCTGCTGTGTGCCTATACACAGCAGTGCAGCAGTGAGCAAGATACGGTGCTGGCTTATTTTCTTATGCAATCCAGGAATGTGCGTCTTCATTTTCTCACATCGCTAAACAGAAAGCAAGGATGTATGGTAGCAGATGTAGCTAATTACTATGTAATCTGAAATCCAAATTAAGTACATGCATCTCCTAACTACTGAGCAGTGTTGTGAGGCCTAGTTGACTCAGTGTCACGCACTGTTCCACCCCTCACCTCAGTACAATACACTGACTCTGTGAGGTGTTGGCCTTTCCAAATTAGTTTGAAGGGACTGGACAGTTTGACAATGAGGCTGAATTCTGGGCACTATTTATAATATAGCAAGTATTTTCCTCCCTTTCAGAGCAGTAATTTTGGAGACAATAACCTAATTTTAGTAAAGCTGGTAGCATATAGCATATATTAGTAGAAGTTGTTGATTTGCTGATTTCCCCCCCACCTCGTTTACAAAATTAATATATATTTATATAGAAAAAAATGTAAGGAAGATCACCCATAATCCTGTCATTTAAAGAGCAATTACTACCATTTGTGGTCTGTCTCCTTCCATTCTCCCCATTTCCCTCCTGCTCTCTCTCTCCCTCTCTTGCTCTCTGATGCACACATACTCGCACACTGACACCTACACACATACTTTTCTGTTCTGTATTTTTTAAATAAAATGGTTATTCTGGCTATACTTTTTATAACTGCATTTCTACTTAGTGTATTTTATTTTTTTTTTAAAGATTTTTTTTTAAGTACTTTTTTTTTTTTTCCTTTTATCTTTAGAGGGGAAGGGAAGGAGAGAGGGAGAGAAACATCAATGTGCGGTTGCCTCTTGTATGTTCCCTGCCGGGAACTGGCCTGGCAACCCAGGCATGTGCCCTGACTGGGAATCGAACCGCGATCCTTCGGTTCGCAGGCCCGCGCTCAGTCCACTGAGCTACACCAGCCAGGGCTACTTAGTGTATTTTATATATTCTATGTATAGAATGCTTTGAATCAGTGGTTCTCAACCTGGAGTGATTTTTCCCCCACCCCCACTATGGCCCAGGGGACATTTATGTCTGGAGACATTTTTTATGGTAACAGCTGATGGTAGGGATCCCATGGGTGCCCAGCTGGGAGAGGCCAGGAGTGGCGCTAACGTCCTGCAGTGCACAGGACGGCCCCCGCAACAGAGAAATACCCGACTGGAAATGCCCATGGTGCCGGGTGGGAAAACCTGCACCACACCAGGATTTTTATTGGCTGCATTTTATTCAGTCATGTGAGCATACGATAATTTATTTAACTAATACCCTACTGTTTGACATAGTGAATAGAAGTTGTTCTGTACCTCTGTAACTATGCAGGATAAAAATTCATCATAAGCGTCACTAAATCAAAGTGTACTAAGGCTATTGAAGCATTTTCACAAATAACCTCTGGAAAGGTAAAAAATATTGTAGCCAACACAGTATATTGTTAGCATCCTTATTTTCCCTCTGGAAGGGATGAGGGCAACAGTTGGAGCATACTGGAAAGAGAAAAAGAAAGGATTCCAAACAGCAAGGGAGTGGGGCACGAAAGACAAAGGAGTGTGTGCCCAGTTACATGCACCAGCAGACCCCGTGCCTCACTTCAAGCATTTGCGTGCTTGCTGTTTGCAAAATGTGGTTAATGTTGGAAACAGTCACGAAATGGTGAGACTACCCTAGTGAGGGAGAAGTTCGGAAGTACAGCAGTAACTGTAAAGTCTGTGCTTTCAGAGTAATAAATCACATTAGAGAAGTCTAGGGAAAGTAATTCTATTTTCACGAGGGGAGATCAGTTTCGGGGAGATCAGGCTTCTGAGCTGGGCTTTGGGAAACAATTAGCATTTCGTGAACAGGAAAACAAATTTGGGTGGTAGGACTTCATGGGCAAAAAACATGAGGGCCAGGATGTTCAGAGTGTTTTAGCAGAAGAGCAAGAGTCCAGTTTTGTTGAAGTAAATACAGTGCATGAAAAAGAACAATGTGAAATAGCTTTGTAAGAATAAAATGGTTAAACTTTTATGCATATATTAGAAGGCATCTTAGAGGTGATCCCTTCTAATCCTCTTGTTTTACAGTTGAAGAAACCTATAGGCTAAAGTCAGGTGATAGGAGACCTTGAATGTAATTCATATATTAATAAATGTGCATTAGATGGCCACGGGAAGGCCCAGTAACACTCGGCAGCTTGTCTCCCTTTATTACTGATGGGCTCCGGAGATAACGACTCACTGCGTTTCCGTGCTCTGGTGTCAGTATTGGGATGAGCAGTGGGTTACTCCCTTTAAGACAGCAGGAGCCCGTGATTGGAGAAGCATAAGTAAATCGAACAGTGTGCCTTAACCCCTTTCTTCTTCCCCATCCAGTGACACCCACAGATATGTGGGCCCCTAATCTGGACCCTTCTACCCCTTTCTATTCCTCCCAGATGCTCCTCAGCTGGTGCATTTCATAGAATGTGTTTACTGAATGTTTGTGTGTGTGCCCTCAAAGGGCTCTGTGATTAAATAACTTTAAGAAATAGTGTGTACCATATTACCCTCTCGAAGGTTTACCCTGAACTTAACATATTCAGGGCTTTGAGAAATTCTAAAGAAATCTGTTAAACTTATTTTAAACCCAGTAGTCCGAAATTTATTTGATAGCCTTTTTTTCACGAAATACCACTACATCTGAAGGAACACTGGTGTTTCATAGCTTCATTTTGAGAAATGTTTTCATAATATGTAGATTTTGCATAATTTTAACTCATAGCTGTTTATTTTGTGAGCTGTTTTTCCTGTGAGCAAATACTAAGTTTTCCTCCTTTTTGTAGTAATTTTTGTTTAGCTATAGAAACCAGAAAAGGCTGGGCCCCGAATACTATGAAACAATCCTCTGTGGGCAGTGACAAATTACCAATGCTTTTTAAGCAAAGATATTTATTGTACGATTGGATCTTGGTATTTAGGAGAACTGCTGGCAATGGTATGTCAGATGGACTGGGGCTGAGGCTATCAAAGCAGTATTTTAGACAGAGATGTGAGGGTCTTATTTGGAGTTGTGGCAGTGAAAACGGAAGAAGGTAGGGGGTGTATGTGAGAAATAGGTTGGAGGTTGGTTTTGGTGCTGACTGGCTAGAGGAGAGACTGCAGGCTCTGCGCCTGTGCCGTCTCGTGCCTCAAGGCTGTAATTGCTTTGAGAGTGAGGGGGCTTTCATGCAGAACACTTCAGAAGAGGTTGATTCCATGGTGCCCATCGGTGCCTTGATGTGGTGTAAGAAATCCTTCTTTATAGTAGTCTTGAGTCTTAACTTGGGATTGCTCCTGCTCCGGTGAAGCTCTTTCCTGGTCCTGTGAAGGAGGAGATAAGCAGGAGAGCAAGCTCTGTACAATTATCTTAAAGGTCGCACTCATGCCCCTCTTAACTTTTTCTATTGAGTGTCCAAAAGTTATGGCCAAGGGACCATTATGTGAATAAATACAAAATGCATGAGACCGTCACGGCCTTTATGTAAGGGTCTCAGGCACTTAGCACTCTGTAGCAGACACCTGCAGACAGCGTGCTGCCACTGACTAGGCTTTTTTTTTTTTTTTTTTTTTTTTTTTTAGTAAAGGAAAATTATGAATATTTTCAAATTACAGATTTATATATCTTAGCAGCTTTATTCCAGTGGTAGATGTGTTGGAAATAGAGCCAGAGGATACTTTTAAATTTTAACAAGGCAATTGCTATCTTTTACCCAGTTGTCTGTGTAGAATTGGAGATGTCCTAAGGAAGTGGCTCTGCAGCAGCCCTGGGTCCCCGTGGCTGATCCGACAAAAGCTGCGGCCCTTCCGCCTAGAGAAAGGCATGTAGGAATCAGGGGCATTCTTCTATGTGGTGGTATAGATGCCAGCTCACGGCTTTGTTCTTCCGCTCACAGTTTTTATTTTTAGTCAGTATGGCTTCTTTGTAAATAAATTCCTCTACTTATTCAACAAGTGTTTTTCATGCACTTACCTTGAGCCAGGCCGGGGTACAGCATTGAACAAGACAAACAAGGATCTCACCCTCATGGTACATTAAACAAGTATTACATTCCAAATTTATCTAAAACTATCTTAATTTCACATGCCAGAAAGGAAAAATAAGTCAGTGACATAGTATTTGGGGAAGCTGTTTTATATAAGGTGGATTTGTATACCTGCCAAAACTAAATGGGAACCTTGAAGGTTGAAAGAAGACATAAATCTGTATAGTTTTTTAAAAAATATAAAACCAGAATATTACAATTATAAGAGATGTAGTTTTCCCACCTTGTTGCACAAATGCACAAATAAGACCTAGAGGCTGGGGTCTAGGTGGGAGCTGGCGCTGCTTCTCCATCCTGGAGTTGTTCTGTGGGCCTGAACCGGGCCCATCAGCCGGTGGGAACCCTGACCCCAGGGCAGCACAGCCACACCCTGTTTGTGGTCTCCTATTTGACTGCTCAGGCCCTTCACATGAGAAACTGTTCAACTTTTCCTTAGTAGATTAATATATAATTCATTCCTTCTACTCATGAGAAAATATCTCAGTTACTCACTGGAAATTGTAGAAATGCATTTGGTCTAATACTATTGAAAATGGTAAGAATTCATTGTGTTTTCCTGAAATGGAGTAAAGGGAGCAGGTACAGCATAGAATTTTGAATCATTTACTTGACTCTTCACCAGCCATTCACTTAACAGGCTGCAAAACTGTGGAGGGAAAATGGTCCGTAGTTACACTGTGAAACTTAGTTTGATGTTCTTTCTCATTTTTATTCTGTACCCTTTCTTTCTCTTTCACATGTTTCTTTCCATAGTTCTTGAGTGCCTCCGGTGTGGTGGCCACTAGGGACTTAGTGGCAGCCAAAGCAAAAGTGGTCTCTGCTATTAGGAAGTTTACTTCAGGTTTAAAAGACCACGTATTTAAAACCCGAAGTAAGATCTGAGAGGAAAAGAAAAAGGAAACTATTTCTACAACACATAGAACAAAGAACCCCATGGCTGCAGTGGAAGCGGTGCTTAGCTAAGAACTGAAGAATGGGGCATGACAGAAGCATTACGGGAAGAGGGAGAGTGGGAGTGTGGTGGCGGTGAAGGTCTTGCCGAGGATGTGGATGTGGGGGCGAGGCAGAGAGAGGTCGCAGGATAAATCCCAGGCTCTGGCTTATGCAACCAAGGGGACCGCGGCACCATTCCCAAAGGGAAAGTCAGGTGTCGGGTAGGGAGGTTATGAAATGAGGCTGAGACAGAAATAGTAAAAAGTCAAATATGCTGTTGGTTATAAATAAGGGTCTAGAACTCAAAAGGTTTGAGTCAGAGATTAAAAAGCGCATGTCACTGGTAATTGCTGTTTACTGTGACTTATACAAGAGGATTATTATTAGAAATGTGTAGTTCTCTGCTATCCCTTAGAGCTCTTTCTAATGAGTTCAAAAAATGCCAAATTACTCATATCTGTAGCAAAAGCTAATCCTTGGTCAGCATGGATTTACCTGTATGTTTTTGTTAAATCTTCGAGTATGCCCCATTCCAGTGCTTTTTTTAACAAGTGTATTCATTTTTATGTATTATATCACTTTCAAGGGCAAAAAAGATATTTTAGTAAACTTGAACATGTTACTCCTATGTTAAAATAATAGACCTTCTAAACATGTTTCTTCTCTCTAGATTTGATGTTGAATTTGTTCTCTCAGCACCTACTTCTGAATGGAATGGCAAAACAGGATACATTTCATCAGGTCTTCTTTCTGAATTTTTGAAAAGAAGTTCAGACAAATCCAAAGTTCTCATCTGCATTTGTGGACCAATGCCATTTACAGAGCAGGGAATAAGGTGAGCAGCAATGTGGTAGAAAAAGAGTCCTTGAGACTGAAATGAAGATCTTCTGTAAGAAGCAGTTGACTTGGCTCTTGGTTCCTTCAATTCATACGCACCTGCACTTTTAAAAAAATCACCTGAAGATATTTTTATTGATTGGAGGTGGCAGGAAGGGAACGAGAGAAGCATGGATCAGTTACCACCCATACGCATCCTGACCAGGGATTGAACCCACAATCTTTTTGGTGTACAGGACAATGCTCCAACCAACTGAGCCACCTAGCCAGGGCCAAATCTGCACTTTTAATTGTGTGTTACAGCCTAAGGAAATAACAGTTTTTACTCTTCATGCAGGTGAAGGGTTGGAAGCTAAGATTATGTGTACAGTTAGATGTGAACACAAAAGTCAGATGCAGCCAGCTCTCAGTGTCTCTGCTAATCACTGGCAGTGTGGATACATTCACAGGATTGGTGCCACAATCTCATTTGGGACACTGGATTCAACCTCTTCTTCACCAAAGCTTTGTAACATACAGTAGTTAATGAGCAGTGTCGATCTCATTGTAGCTTTCGATCTTTCTTCATGCTTCGCAACTGGGTGAAAATTAGTAAATAATATAGTGATGAAAAGCCAGACAGCAAGTCAAAAAGGCAGTACTAGAACATAATAAGCCAAAAAATGAGACTTTAAGATATTTGGTTAAATATAGTCACTGTTGGATTTCTAGATGATCTTAAAATATGACTGCCTTAAATGCCATGTTTTTCTTTATTTGGTTTATGACTAAACCTAATATTTTCTAGATAAAGTCATCTATTACTATTTTATTTTTAATTTTAATTATGAAAAAGATTGACCTCAAAAATAGACATTAAAAAGTATTTTTACCATGTTGAATTTAAAAGCTATTTTGATTAAATTTAAGTGTATTTCTGGATTTAATACTTTCAGGAAAATGTACTTCCACTTAAGCTCTTTTAACTTAAAAATAGTTTTAATTACTATTAAGCTTTTACCTTTTTAAAGTTCAAAGAAAACTATTAAAATTATAGTGAAGGCTAATAACATGGTTTGAAGTAAAATAATTTTTCAGAAAAAAGACTAAGAGCTACATTCTTCTACTTTACTGACACTTCTATTTTGGAAGTAGCTTAATGTTTCCTTTAGAGATTGCAGTATAATAATCTTTTAAATGATGGGAATCATAAACTCTTCCTCAAGAAAGAGGCTGATGTTAAGGCCACTCAGTCCACTTTCCGCTGATGGAGGAGGAATCCCTTGTAGGGTGT
The DNA here is from genome assembly GCA_039655065.1 of Glossophaga mutica. Classification (NCBI taxonomy): domain Eukaryota; kingdom Metazoa; phylum Chordata; class Mammalia; order Chiroptera; family Phyllostomidae; genus Glossophaga; species Glossophaga mutica. The sequence goes on from CM077306.1 coordinate 150,383,062, forward strand.
GGGAGTAGGTTTTTTCCCCCATGAATTACCGGCTTCTCGGGCTCTTCATTTTGGTTCCATGCAGAGCTTAGCCCACTCTCTTGCATACGGGAGCCTCAGTACATGTGTGATTGAATAGAGGGTAGCCATGGTTCCAGTATTTCTGCATTTTTAAAATTGACTGTAATCTCTACAGCTTTATTCTCTCAGCTTTAGCTCAGAGTTAAGCTTTCTATCCTGTACTTGCCCAGAATTGCTCAGGAGTGTTGTTAATCAGCATACGTGGATCCCTGCTGCTGCTCACCCTTAAACATGCTGCATAGAGTTACCTGGTGAGATGTAGCTTAATTCAAGTCAGTACCTGCAGTTCAGAGCCCTTGTGAATTTCAACCCAGGACTCTTATTTCTTTGATTTCCTGTCCTCACCCTCTTAATGGATATGACATACCTCTCTTACTTGGCAGGTACATGAGTCTCTTATTATATCATAGTATTTTCTGCCCTGAAAGATGACTCTTTCTCTGGGATGCCCACTCCTAAGTGCCCCCCAAAGTTAATTTTAGTCTGCTGCACAGGTTGTAGTATAAGCATAACCACTCCAAACATGCTCTCCATATTTGGTGAAAATTTGTCGAATTTGTATGATATGACAACTCAGAAACTTATTTCTTTCATATAAATAAAAGCTCAAAACTATTTGGCCAGTAAAGTTTCTTTCATCCATTAAATGCCCACCTTGTTTATCACAGCGATGAATGAAACAGGCTCTGCTCTCAAGGCCCAGCTGCCTCATGATGGAAACAGACGCACACACCCATAACTGAAATGTGACCAGAGTATCGCAAATACTCATACTAGAGATAAACACAAGGTGTTACGGAAATGAAGGGAGAGACCAGTTCCTTTCACCTTGTAGGGTGTGTGGTGGAGATAACTCCACTTACTGTCAGAAAGGCCTGTGCTCTGAAACGTTGCTAGTCAGAGGAGGCGGAGAAGAATGGTATAGGCAGGGCGAGAACGAGCAGATGCGATGAAGATGCAGGTGTTCAAAAGACCAGACTGGTGTAGCCGGTGTGCAGCCACTTGCCAGGGGAGACAGGAGGCACAGCTGGGAAGGCAGGCCGGGGCCAGACAGGGAGAGGCGTGACTGCTGCCCCAGGTTTCCGTGCCGTACATCCTGGTCTTTGGTGGGGACACGTGTGTGTGCTCAGGAAGCTGCCAATTTGGGTTTGAATTCCGTCTCTGCCACCTAGAATCATCTTATTGTCATTAGCTGGGTATCCTATGGAAGCTACTTAACCTTTCTAAGCTTTATTGCACTCACCTGTGAAAGGAAATGACACTTATGTGTGTGAAGTGCTTAGCACAGGAACTACGTAGAGTAAGTACTAGATAAATGTTTCTTATGTTCAGGAGCATTTTAAACAGAGCTGTTTGTAGGATGTGTCTTCATTTAGAGTGTTGTCCAAGTGCTTCTGGTTTTTGGTTCAGTGGAGAGAGTAAGGATGGAGTGCTGTGGGTGTCCCCTCCTTACTTTGAAAACTGGTGAATAGAGGTTGGGGAACTCTAGCATTTATTTTGCCTTTTCTATGTGAGCTATACTACAGGGCAACCGCATAATAAATGAGAAGTTTTTCTCTATAGAGTTTCTCAGCTTATAAATGAAGAAAGAATGTGATAGAAGTGGAATATCACCAATTTCAGTCCCTAATAAACTGATAATGGATCTATATGTAGATCATCAGTAGTTTTTAGCATTCAAAAAGAGAGGCAACCACAACTAGGTATTACATGCCTCCTGATGAACGAATACTACCTGTGAAGCAGTCTTGTCAAAAAGAATGTAACCTGTGTCTGTCCCATCCCCTAGATCCAAGCGTTAAATTATGGGCAGCAAGAGGATAGAGCACATGTCAATAACGATACCGCAGGGACGAGGCAAAATGAGGGCTGGGGGTGACTCGGCACGGGGAAGCCTTACTCGGTCAGATGAATTGCAGGACAAAGAGAGAGATGGAGGGGAATCTTATCAAAGAATACCTGAAAGATTTATCAGCTAATCATAAGATGTAGACTTTAATCGGATCTTGATTGAAACAAACTTTTAAAAATTATGGCCTTTATTTTCAATTGAAAATTTGAACACTGACTAGATATTTGATGATATTAAAGAATTATTGTTAATTTTTTAGAAGCAGTAATTGTGTCTTTTTAAAGTACTGTATTTATGATTGTAAACTTTGATTTTACTTCTGTATTTATAAACAGTTTCCCTAAGAGACGTTTACTTTGTATTTGTTTTTCAGGTTGCTGCATGATCTTAACTTTTCCAAAGATGAGATCCATAGTTTTACAGGATGATGAAGAGCCGTCATTGTCTTTTACTCAGCTGTTTTATCTAAATTTGTGATTGCTTAGGGTTTTTTAAGACAACTTTTTTTATATACTGAAAGGTTAACTAGGCTCCAGGCTTCAGTTTCTCAAATGAAATCAAATGTTCCTTCAGTATAGGTAACTGTTGGCTTTATTTTATACCGTAACTTACTTTACTACTGACTTTTGGCCAGGAAAGTCAGTCATGGCAACAAACCCATACAGGTGGTTTGTTATGAATTGTAAAGCTCCTTGCCATTTAAATTGTATCACTGTTCCACAATGAGCTCCTGTGTTTTATGACTTGATAAAGTAAATGGTCATTTTGATCATGTTTCTATGCTGTAAAATGTCTTAGCAATACAGATTAAATTTTACATTGCACTGTCAACTCAGGAAATGATCATGTATGTTCTTGTTAATATTAAAACATGGAATGTTATAACTTATTAAGTGATCTAAACATCTTTGTGTGTGTGTGTGTGCGTGTGTGTGTTTGGCATTGATACAGAGTAGGATACAAATATACTTACGTACTTTAATCCTTGTCCTAGAAATGTGTTTGAATGCAGCAGCACTAGGTCTGTGTCTAAGGGAAACTCTTAAAGGCAACAGTGAAAGACACTGGAGATACCTCACACGTGCAGCTTGAATCAGGTGTGTTAGAGAGTTTAAGAGAACCTTGGAAGCTGTGTTTATTCTTAGCCAAAACCAGAGGCTTTGGGAAAGATAATGAAAGCTTAGCATCTTGTTCCATGGCCCAAAGTAATCATTTGATGCTTTGGAGAGGGTTAAACTTTAATTCTTTTTGAGCCTGTCCAGACCAGCTGGGAAGATGAGGAACACTGTGTCCAGAGTGGTCCTTCCCCTCACTGGCTGCTTCCTCACAGCTGGCAGTGCAGCAGGGAGCCCTCCTATGCTCTGTGGGGGGCAGGGGGCACTTAGTCTCCCTCCCTGCCTGTGTACAGGCTGCGCGTGCTTTTTCAGGCTGGGACTCAGAAAGGGTATCAAGAAATGTCTGTGTGAGCTTTTGTGAGGAAACTGTTGATGCAGAGGTGGCTACTGCATAAGCTCATGGATTTTTCAGCCTTGTTTAAAATACCAGTGCTTTCACAGAAATAAGGGGGTGGGGAGAGTTTCCAGTGTCCCTGTAAATGATTTTATAATAGCTAAGTCTTCACTGAATGAATGCACGCAAGAGGAACATAGTGTTAACATTGCTCAAATTGCTAACACCAGCTTACCAAGCTCCCTGTGGACAAGTGGCTGGTTGAACACTGTAATCTTTTCCTGTGCCTCCCTCTTTTATATATATATTTTTTTCATTGAACTTATTGGGGTGACACTGGTTAATAAAATTATTAGGTTTCAGATGTGCAGTTCTATAATACGTTATCTGTATATTGTATTGTGTGTTCATCACCCAAAGTCGAACCTCCATCCATCACCATTTATACCCCCTTTACCCTTTTCTGCCTGCCCCACCCCCTTTCCCTCTGGTAGTGTCTGTGTCTGTGAGCGGCCAATTCCGCCACATCATCATTCACCTGGGCAGCATCTAGCTGTCCTGGGCTGGCACTGCTCCCTGGCGGCCATTCTGTAGCTTCATGCCTCCCAACTACCTCCTTTTTCTCCCCTGAGAGGATCTCATACTTTCTGGACACCGTCTCATCTTTCCTAACCTCTTTCTTTTTTCCTTCTCCACTAATCCTTTTCTAATTACCTCAAGCAAACAAAATCTTCTGTTACTTTCTATACATACCTCTTCTTCATTCCTTTTCTTACATTCTAAAGCAAAAGAAAATGCATAAGTCTCTTCTGGGTTATCTCATTCACTGTCATGATTTTATCAACTTATATGTTAATAATCTTCACATTCAGAATCAGCTGAGTTTGTTTCCAGTATTCACTTACCTGATGGATACCACCTCAATGTTCCTTCCTCGAGCCCCTCAAACTCAACATGTCCCAAACTAAACTTTTATGATCATCTTTCCCCAAGTCTAGTCCTCCTCTTGAGTTCTGTCTTTAATTCACTGGGACTGCTTCCCACCGACCAGCCTTTCTAGAGCCATTAGGTATCAGCGTCTCCCTCTTCAATCCAGTCTCTGTACCAGATAAACCATGCCCCCTCACCCCTCCACTGCTCCACTGGGTGAGTGGTAGCCTCCTCCCTGGTCTTCCTGCGGCAGTCCTGATCTCACTGACACTCATTCTCCATCCCAGTGTGTCCTCGAACGCCTTGGAGAGAACATCCCCTGAACAGAGCCGCAGTCTCCATGGAACACAGCCACATACAGTGGGGCACAGGGGGGAATATAGATTGTAACTATTGGCTTGAGCAAAGAACTCAAAGACTCCTACATCACCTAATTGCAGTGAGGAAAAAATGATACTGAAAGTCACTTTTGCTTAGTATTCTGCTTATTGGTTGTTTAAAAATGTGTTAAGTATTAGTTTTCTATTGCTGCCAGGACAAATCACCACAAACTTGGGGGCTTTAAAACAACACACATTTATTACAGCGTATTTATGTAGCTTAGAAATGTGAGCACAGCCAAGCTCAGCTGGATCCTCTGCTGAGGGCCTCACCAGTCTGAAATCAGGCTGCCAGCTGGCCTGGGCATTTCTCAGGAGGCCAGGGGGAAGCTCGTACTTCCAGGCTCATTCTGGTTGTTGTTGGAACTCGGTTCCTTGTGGCTGTAGGCTGAGTCCCCCACTCCCTTGCTAGCTGTCATCCGGGGACCAGTCTTTGCTTGTAAGAGCATCCTGCATCCCTCTCAGGGTTCAACTCTCTCTGAACCTCCCTTCTTTCTTGCTCCAGCTGGAGAAAGTTCACTGCTTTTAAGGCCTCACGTGATGAGATTGGGCCCACCCAGGTCATCGGGGATAATCTCCTGATCTTAGTCTCTGCAACCTTAAGGCTGCAGAGTCCCTTGTGCCATTTAACATTTTCAAAGGTTCAGGCATCAGGGTGTTGACATCTTGGGGGAGCCATTCTGTTTACCACAGTCTGTAAAGAACGGAGAGAAACTTGTCCAAGGTAAGAATTGCGCTTTGTCTACATACCACTGCAGACCCTCAGGGTTTACCTTGGTGTAACAGAGCCGTGAGACGGGCTTTCAGGCTCCAGAAGACAGGCATACCTTAGAGACAGAGCGGGGTCGTTTCCAGACCATTGATAGAGTGAGTGTCGTGGTAAAACAAGTTGTAACCTTTTTGCTGGTGGAGGGTCTTGCCTTCAGTTTGCAAAAAATTCCAACATCCGTGAAGCACCATAAGCTAAGTGCAATAAAATGAGGCATGCCCGTATTCAACACCATTGTGCTGGTGAAGACTTGGCTGCCCCTCCCACTCTGGTCACATGAATTTGACCTAAATTAGTTTGAGGCTGCATCTGTTGATAGCCATAGACCCCTACTTTTAGGCAGATGAAGCAGACTCTGTTTGGTCTATAATAGTTAGAATTGGGGCTAAGTGGTTCAAAAGGAAAAGTGAAACCTCAACCTGTCCCAGTCTGTTGGCAACTTTCTGCTTTGGCTTTATTGTGAATTATCTTCATCCAGGGTTGGCGGTGTGGCAGACCGCAAAAGCAAAGCCAGTGGTCTATATAAATGCAAAAACGTGTTTTTGTTCTTGGTTAACGTTCTCTTCTGCTGCCTGATCCCCACTGTGGAACTGAAGCCCCGCGTTGGGTGCAGCACACCAGTACCAGGCTGTAGAATGAGCCGTGGATCCATACCAGATGAAGCAAGAGAGCGGACCTGAAGCTGCTGCCCGCCCCCACCCCCGCCCGCTGCAGCAGGTGCTCGGCTCTTGGAATGCCGTGTCGCTTAGAGAGAAGCTTGCTATTGTCTGAATCCCTAAGAACGTTTATGTCCAAGCCTTTGGGGGTGGGGCATATTTTTTAATTTCTCTTGAATGAATAATTAGAAATGAAATTGCTGGGTTCTGTGGTAACTGTATTTTTAACTTTATTTTTAGCCCTGTTTATTCTGTGTATATTTCTAGGTCAAATGCATATATGTATACTAGATAGATAATCAGGCTCTTTGAATTTATTACAAGGTCTGTCCAGAAGGTGTCCAACCATATAATGTGAAAAATAGAGACATTTATTGAAAAAGATACAAGAAACATTGTACACAAGACAGTGATGCCTCAGTCCCCTTCAAAGTAGGCACCTTGGACCTCACACAGTTCTTCCAATTGCCATCAGCTGCCCCATCGTATTTTCCTGAATCTCATCAAAAATCTGTCTGAAATCTCTCCCTTTCAAAGGTGATTTTTAGTTTTTGGAAAAGGCAGAAGTCTCAGGGCACCAAATCTGTGCTGCAGTGGGGCTGAGTCACCTGGGTGATTTGATGTTTTGCCAAAAATCTCTGCACAAGACATGATTCATGAGTGGGCATATTGTCATGATGAAGCTGCCAATCACCAGTTGCCCATAGCTGCAGCCTTCTGAATCATCCAAATAGTTTCCATGGGGGAATGTTCAAGCTTAACACAAAATTTGATGCAGATTTGTTGCTCTACTTGCTCAGTCATTTTGAATGTGATGGCCACACACTGCATGTGCTCACTCAATGGCATCTACCACCCCCACTGACCAGTACAGTGAAGTCGTCATTGTTCACGCATGCGCATTCCAGTCCATGCTCTTAGGCTGCCAGGTTACGTCCATGTCATGCAAACCGTTCTTGTTGTATTAACAATGGCTGGACTTTTTCCGGCCAGACCTCATACTTCAAACTTCTAAGGAAATGCTAGGATTTTTGTTTCCTTTTTATAAACTGGTTGTACAATTTTTACGTTTCTGCCAACATTGTGTGATGCTTTGAATTATTCCACATCCTCACCAACTTTGAACTATTAATCTTTTAAATTTTAGTGTGTAGTGGTATCTGATTGGGGTTTTAATTTGCATTTGTCTGATGTCTAATGATGAACATATCATCACCATCATCATCATCATGTGCTTATGGCCATTGGTGTGTTGTCTTTTGCAGGGTGCCTGTCTAAACCTTTTGCTATTTTTAAACTGGATTGTTTTTTTTCTTCTTATTGAATTATCAGTGTCCTTTACATATTTCCTATGCAAGTCCTTTATCAGGTATGTTCTGTGAATATTTTCTATAGTGTGACAGTGAACTGTATGTGTGCTTTCACAGCTATTAATGTGTAGGGCATGAACAAGGTTAGAGACACAAATCAATTTAAATTTGAGCACAATAAAAATGTAAAATAAATAATAGAACACGAGGCATTGAAATGTGAATGACAAACCCTAGGAAAAGCATGCTCATGGCAGAGTGGAGAGGCCATCCTGGAGGGGACCAGCCCGAGAGGCAGGCAGCTAATGACAAGCAGGACCGTGACAGGAAACATGCTAGGCAACGAAAGTCCTGACTCTGTCTCCATGAAGGCAAATGGGGGAACAGATCATTTCCATGTTGGAGTGTGGTCTGTCCATTGCTTTGTTGCGACTGGAGACTTAGAGGTAAACCTGAAAATGAACTGACAACTTTCTCTCTCGAATTCAAAGGCCTTATGTTCTGATTTAAGATTTTCTAATTAGCCATCTCCGCCAGTGGTGATTAGAACAGCGAGGGGAGTGTTTTTATTGTAGTGTTTGCAGAGGCAGCCTGCAGCCTGCTTGGACTTCATTACAATTCTATTTCCCCTCAGTTGGAGCATGTTGAGCAAAGCAGTTATTTGTGCTCTGCAATTGCTCTTTAAACATGTCTGAAGGAAAAGACTGATGACATTTTCAGTGAAATACATTCAAGCATTTGTTATGCGAAGGATATCTCACTTTCTGAGCAAGTTAATGTCTTATTTATATAAGAATTGTCGCAAGGCAATTCTCAGACTAGCCACATTCTTGTGCTGTTTAGGAAAAAATTCACGAAAATCATCATGCATCATTCATCGTTACCATTCATATATTAAGTGTGGTGTTTTTTAATATAGATACTTACATCTTTAAATCTTGAATTTATTATTGTAAACCTGTGATGAGGTTGGAATTCTGCACAATAAACTATTAGAAGAAGGGATACTCTCTCACCTAGTTAGGATGAGGCAAAGTAACCAAACACCCAAAGGTGGTATTCCCTGTACTCAGCTGGGATTCAGGAGGAGGAAAACAGTCAAAAGTAACCAGGGAAGCCCTGGCTGGTGTAGCTCAGTGAATCGAGTGCTGGCCTGTGAACTGAAAGGTTGCCAGTTCAATTCCCAGTCAGGGCACATGTCTAGGTTGTAGGCCAGGTCCCCATTTGGGGGCATGTGAGAGGCAACCAATTCATGTTTCTGTCGCACATCAATGTTTCTCTCACTCTATTTTTCCCTCTTTCCCCCTCTAAAAATAAATAAATGAACTTAAAAAAAGTGACCATGGAAGATCTTGTCTGCTTGTGTGGTAACAAGGCCCCGGGGCTCTGCCCTGTTGTGCTGGGTGAGTCTGGAAAAACCACTAGTTGCTTGGAGCCCCACCAGACGCCCTGGGCTGTGGAGGAAGGCCTTAGACTTTAGTCCTGCATGAGGTGTTCTGTGGGGTGGAGGGCAACATTCTTGTGGGGTGGTGTTTTCAGCCCTAAAGTTTTCTCCTTTCTGTTCTCTTGGCCATGAAATCTTAAGTAATAATAGCTAATATTTACATAGTGCTTTTCAGTTGGCAGAGCAACTTCCCACAACCCTGCAGTGGGTGGCCATAAATGTTTGACCACCAGTTTCCACTATTGAGCTCAGCTGGGCAGAGCCAATTGCATCATGAGGTGGCTGAATGTGGAGTTGGGAAGAGACAGAACTATTGCCTCTGCCCGGTGGGTAACAGCCTCAGGGAGGTTGTGGACCAGCCACTGACAAACTCAGTGAGATAGTGTGAAGTTTGTATTTTGCAACAAAGGCATAAAGAAGCTAAGCAAAGTGTCAGAAAGTGATAGAGCCAGGACTAGAACTGATTTGGTCTGATGAACTTGTCCAAGGCCGCACACTTGGAAGGTGTGTCGCAGGGCTGCAGAGCCCACTGTTCATGTAGTGGGGCCTCACCGCCCCAGGGAGCCCTTTGCATTTTGTTTTCCAGTCTGAAATCAGAGAGCTCCACATTATGGTCAGGTCCAGAAACACTCTTACTTTATCCATACTTGTTTAAAAAATTACTGATGAGTGAGACATAAAGATAACAGCTGCTCTGGGCAGGGCAGAAGAGAGTGTCCCTCATTAACTGGGTGGCTTTGGGACACTGACTTACTCCCTGGGTGCTGTGGTTTCCTCCTCTGTACAGTGGGGATGATGGGTGCCTGGCCCAGAATAGGTGCCTAAGAAATGTTAGCCACTAATGCTATTTCAAAATGTTCTAGCTTTTTATATGTTTGATGAAACCAAGAAGCTACACTTTTCAGGGAAAGCTTACACATTCTTTGTAAGTCCAGAAACATCAGGAACGATTAATTAATGGACAGTTTATGAACCATGGCCCTCTCCTACACCCACTGTGTGTTACAGGTTCTTCTTATACACACCTTTCAAAGTTTTGACAAACATCAGGATTGGTATTTTTAGTTGAGTAATAAAGTAATTTGATGTCAGGGCTCCCTTATTCTTTTAATAAAAATCAAGTATATCAGCCCTGGCCGGTGTGGCTCAGTTGGTTGGAGCATCGTTTCATAACGAAAAGGCTGCAGGTTTGATACCCAGTCAGGGCACCTAACTAGGTTGTGGGGTCCCAGGTGCATACAGGAGGTAACCAGTTGATGTTTCATCCTTCCTCTCTCTATTCCTTTCTCTGTAAAAGCAATGAAAACAAAACACCCGTGCATAAGGATAAAAAAATAAAATAAGTATTGTATACCAAACCTATAAAAATGTACAGGGAAAATATAATGAACAGGCAAGTATTGCCTACCTAGGTTGAGAAACAAAACATTTAAATGTCGCTGAAGGCTCCTGGGCCCTTCCCATGATCCCGTTCTCCTCCATCCAACCCCACAGTGGCCCTCACCCTGGACCTTGTGTTCATCATTCCTGTGCTTTAGACTTTAGTGAGGGGCATGGTCCTAAAGTTCCAATATCCCTGTGCAAACAGGGCATTGACTTTCATGTTTTTAAACTTTACCTGAATGATGTTGTTTATGGCTGGCTGCTCTTTGCATTGTTATAACAGCATGATTTGGGGGATAAATCCATGCTGATAAATGTAGCACTTTTTCATTCCTTCTAACTGTGATATAGCATTGTATTATTATGTGAATATATAAATTTTTCAAAAAATCTGTTCTATTGATGGACATTTAAATTGTTTCCAATTTTTACCATCACTAAATGGTTAATATTCTTGCACATGTCACCTTGTGCATACACAAGAGAATTTTCTCTGGAGTTTATACCTAGGAGTAGAATTTCTAAGTCATAGATATGCACACCTTCAATTTTACTAGAGATTAAAAAGACACACACGCACACAAATAAACCTGTTTTCAAAATTGGTTGTGTTAATTTACCTGCTAGACTACCAGTGTGTCAGAGTTCTCATTTATTCATACCTTGAAACTGCATTTTATTATTTGACTTTAGAAATATTCCACATCTAAAGGGTATGAAAGATCTCAATGTAACTTCAGTTTGCATTCCCTTGATGTGTGGGGCATGTACCTGTTTGCTCTCAGATCTTTGCCCTCTTCTATCCTGAAGGGAACCCATGTCAGAAAGGACAGTGCCCAGGTCTCTTGTCCACTGGCACCCTACGGTCAGCTAATGTGGTTGAAGGAGAGAAGCCAGAGTCTTTCTCCTCCACCACTCTGTTTCTGGAGGAGCCTCCAGCAGTGCTTTCTCTCCTCCATGTCTCAGCTCCATTGTCCAGCCCCTGTCATGGCTACAACTCTCCATCCGGTGCCTGCTGGGTGGCCCCAGCCCTGGATTCAAGGAAGCACCATCTCCTCTCTTTCCTTTCCAGCTCAGAGGATCTCATAGTTAGGTCTCTTGGTTGTCTTACCTTTGGGGATTCCAAAGCCTCTGTATTGAAAGCCTGCATTGAAGACTGGATGTGAATGTTCCTTTCTAGTCTGAACCCTAGCTGATACTTTCAACGCAAATGAGATTCAGCTTCTTTTCTTGTTCTCTCCCTCCTTCCTCCCTCCCTCCCTCCCTCCCTCCCTCCCTCCCTCCCTCCCTCCCTCCCTTCCTCCCTCCCTCCCTTCCTCCCTTCCTTTCTTCCTTCCTCCCTTCCTCCCTTCCTTCCATCCATCGGTCCTTCCCTCCTCTTTCTTTTGTTGTGTTTAGATTTTCTCTGCTGTAAATTAAATGTGCATGTTTTTGTCCATTTTTTCTACTGGGTTATCTTTTTTCATTGATTTGTAGAAATTGTTTAAAATTTTTGAATATATATGAGTTGCAAATGTTTTATCTTGGTCAGTGGCTTGTCTTTTCACTTTTTAAGTGATGCATTTTAATGCTCAGACATGCTTACTTAAATGTAATTAGGTGATGTATCAAGCTTTCCTTTGTGGCTTGTGTTTTTCATGTCACTCAAGAATCTTTTCCTACCAGGGATAAAAAAGATACACTGCTGTTTTGTTTTTTAACTCTTTAAACTTTTGCTTTTCACATTTGACATTCACATCTAACTTTCCTTTGTTATGTCAGGTATTTAGTTGACCTGAAATAAATGTTAACATACGGTGTGATGCACAGATACGGTCGTTTCTTTCTTTCATGTGGGGAACCGGTTATCCAGAATCAGTGGTGCTCTGGAGCTGCCTCTTACCAGCTCAAGGGAGCCCACTGTTAAATTCTCAGGAATTTTGTTAGCTGGTTGTTAAACATGTTACTAGCTTATGTCAGTATGGTGAGAGTATTTACACCATAGAAATGGGCGAATTCTACAAACAAACTCCCTCTCTGACTCTGGGAACTGGTTGTTTAACACCTTAGCGGGGCACTGCACAGAGCTCTTTATCCAGAACCTTCCTGTACACTGCAGTTTTTCAAACTGAAGGTCATAACTGTGTGGTGGTGATAGAATCGATTTTGTAGGTTGCAGCAGTTTTGTAGGTTTTACTTTTTAATAAAATGAGGCTGAGTAGAAAATACCAGAATGCATTACACATGACAATTGTAACTATAGGAAAATCTGTATAGCTGCTAGGCTGAGGATTTTTACTCCTGAGGTTCTTCAAAATTGTCATGTCCGTAGGTCGTTCTTTTCTATATAAGTTTTAAGACAAAGCTGTGACTGAATTACATTGGCTTTATAGATTATTGGGGAAAATTAACAGCTTTACAACATTCATTCTTCTTATCCTCCAACATGGTATATACAGCAGGTCCTCAAATTACGTTGCTTTGTTTGTTGTCATTTTGTTATAACATTAATGAAATTCCATAGGAATTTAACTGTTTTTTAATTCAATTATCCTAGCCCTGGCTGGTGTAGCTCAGTGGATTAAGTGAGGGCTTGTGAACCAAAAGGTCACTGGTTTGATTCCCAGTCAGGGCACATGCCTGGGTTGCGGGCCAGAACCCCAGTGGGGGAACATGAGAGGCAACCACACACTAATGTTTTTCTCCCTCCCTTTCTCCCTCCCTTCCCCTCTCTCTAAAAAATAAGTAAATAAAATATTTTAAAAAATCAATTATCCTATAGTAAAATTGGTTTATTTTTACTGTACATTGTTTTGCTTAAAGTTGCAGAACCTGTCAAAGAAGTTAAGTAAGGACTTATTATGTCTCCACTTATATAGAATTTCTTTAATATCTTTTAATAAAGTCTTATAATTTCCTTGATAAAAATGTGTGCTTTTTTGCGGGGGCCCCTGTCCCAGGTGCCAGATGTGGGGGCCTCCGCCCGCAGAGCCCCATCCCTCCGTCATGGATGAAAGTAAAAACTACCAAGACATGACTGCTTGGGGAGCAAAGGGGTAAAACTCTCAGAGGAGAATGACCCAGAGCCCCATCCTCACTAGGCTTTTATTGGGTTCAAATACACCAGAATACAAGTTTAACATGTCAAAGAAATCTGAGGGCTTAATCTGAGCCAGTGTTTGTCAGGAAAGGGGGTTGCCAAACTTTGGGAGACATACTCATTTCCTCCTGGGACACTTATCACCTCAGGAAGAGCACTCTTAGCAAAGCAGGTTTCACAGGACTTTAGGAATTTTTTCTTATGTCCGGATCACCCAGGGAGCCATCCTGGCCAGGACAGGGCTGCACCGCTCACCCCCACAGTTTCAGGCTTTAAGGCAATTAGGAAGCAGGAGACATCTCCCAGATGGAAATGAGGACTCGGTCTATGTCAGAACAGCCGGGGGGCGAGGGTCCATCACATCCTCTTTGCTGCAGCCTCCCCGAGTCCTTCCATGAGGCCTCCCAAGTGGTTGTGTCTGGCTTAGGTTGCCCCTCCCATGAGGAGTCTTACCCATCATTGACTGCCAACCAAGCAATTGGGCCAGAGATGGATGAGGCAAAAGGAGTGCTCCTGCCAGGGAGATAAGCTTTGTCTCCTTAGTGGCTCATGTCCTCTTGACAGAACAGACCCAGATGAAGTGGGTCCCTTGGGCTCTTACACAGCCCACCATTGGGTGAGGGTTACAACTCCTGAAACCAGGCTGAACGGTCCGCAACACTTTTTATTAGATATATTTTAGTACCTTGTATTTTGTTGCTATTGTATATGATATGCTTTAAAAATTATACATATATGTATATTTTGGTTTGGAGGAATACACCTGATTTTTATATATTTATCTTATGGCTAGTATACATTCTGACCTCAGTTACCAATGCTAATAATTGGTCTATTTTTCCATTGAATTTTCTATTTAGATCATGAATGCTGTCTATGAATAATGTTGATTTTGTTTCTTCCTTTAAAATTTTTATACCTATAACTTCTCTTTTCTTTTTTCCTATATTGGAAGTTAACCCCTTTCAACTCCTCACAAAGAGTAACAGTGGAAAGTCATTATCGTAGTCTTAATTTTAAAGAAATGCTCCTAATGTTTCTCCATAAAATGGATATTTGCTTTAGTTTTACAAATTTTAATTGGTTAGGGAAGTTTTTTTTTTTTTTTTTTACTTTTAGTTTGAAAAGCATTTTAAACAATTTTTAATGGTGTTGATTTTATCAAATGTTTTTAAATCTACTTTCTACATTAAGTATGATTTTACTGTTGTGTTAAAACTTATTGGATTGAGGAAATGTCTGTGTATTCAAGTTTGCAAAGAAATATGCATGTTGTTTAAACCATTAATTTTTAAATGTTTTTCTGCATATATTGAGATGACTTTATTGTTTTTTTCTTTTAATCAGCTAATGTGATAACAGGTAAAATAAAGACAGATAAAAACAATATATTTTTCTAAACTTAATTCATACTTATATTCTTGGACTAAACCCAGTGAGTCAAAATTATTATTGTTTTTCAATAATTAAATTTTCTTTGGTTATATTTAGGATGCTTTTATCAGTATTCATTAAGTGAGATTAGCATGTTATTATTATTTTTAAATCAAAGTAGTACCTGGTTTTGCTATCAGAGTAATACCAGTCCTATAACCTGTATTTTGGAGTGGGTAATTCTTCACCTTTTTCTATTTTAAAGTAAAATTCCTATATGGCAGGAATTTTTGCCTTGAACAGTTGGTAGATGTTGTTTGTAAAACTGTTTATCACCTTCTTCTGATCCCATGGGCAGATTTTTATATTCCTGATTGATTGTCTTTAATATTTTTAAGTCTTTCTGGGGTTGTCTTAGCCTGTTTGGTCTGCTGTACCAGAATACCGCAACCTGGGTAGTTTATAAACAAAAGGAATGTATTTCCCCCAGTTCTGGAGGCTGGAAGTCCCAGATCAAGGCACCAGCATGGTCACATTCTGGTCAAGGGCCTCTTCCTGGTTCCCAGGTGACACCTGGCTGTGCCCTCACGGTGTGGAAGGGGTCAGAGGTGTCTCTGGACCTATTCTGTAATAGCACTAATCCCACTCAAGAGGACTCCACTCTCACCGCTTTGGCATCTTCCGAAGGCCTCACCTAATACCATTCCCTTTGAGTGTTAGGATTTCAATATACTGCATGGATTTGGGGCTTATGAGGGTCCCATAATTTAGACTACAGCTGGGATTCTGTGATTTTTTTTCCCTTTGAGTCAGTTTTACCAATATATTTAACTAGAATAGGATTTGTTTTTATCTAACTTTTCAAATTTACTGGAAAAATTTGCTCACAGTATTTTGTTTTTTGTATTGCTTCTATATCTGTAGGTAAGGCCATTTTTTTTCATTTCTATTACTTGCTAGTTCTCTCATCAGTCTTTTCAAAGCTTTAGCTATGTTAATAGTTTTTTTAAAGAATGAATTTCTAGTTTGCTCATCCTCTCCAGTGTATTTTTGTTTCCAATCTCATTATTTTTCCTCTTACATTTATTATCTACTAACTGTGGTGGCTTGCTGTGCCTCCTTTTCTTCCTGGGACTAGGGAGCAAAGGTTGAGAGGAGGAAGAAGAAAATGTACTATGTTTGAAATGAAATTAAGCCCAAGAAAATTGGGACTGGCACTTCCTTTGACAAGTGCTGGACCTGAGTTGTTCTTTAGAGGAAAACTTTTGAAACTCTTTGTCTGAGCTCTTTGCAAGGCCCTAGAAGGTATATTCTAATGAGGGGAACATCTTCAGAGAATATTAATGTTTTTGTTGCATAATGAATTTCTATGAAACTTAGAAGCAAAGGAAAAGGATTTTCTTTTTTTAATTTTATGGTATGATTCACTGTAGAGCTCATAATGCTGCATTACAGTGTGGCAGTCAAGGAAGAAGAAAATAAGAAAGCAAGGACTATATAATTTATTTCTAAATCACAATCCATGGGCTGAGCTCTTTTAGTATCTGGCATTTTGCCTAGCTGATGAACTCCTACCTGCACATAGCCCATCACCCACACACAAATGGCAGGATTTCCCTGCCTCAATTATCTGCAAGCACTCACGTGGTCTGGAAGTATTGGGAAGAGTTGGTTCATATATGTCTACATTGTCACTCACCAACATGGTCCCTTAGGGAATTCAATTTCTGGTGTCCTCTGAGCTGACTTTGGGCTGATTCTTGCATCCCTCAATGTAATGGAATTTATTTTTAAATCAAGAAGCTCCTAGTTTAATGTGTGCCAATAAGTCAACCAACAATTATGGTGCATTCCAATAAATGCCACATTAGAACTAGGCAAAGGTCGCCATGTGATTAGAAGTAGAAAAAGAATCCCCTGTTTAGCCTTAAGGAGTTGTAACAGCATTCCTGGAGGAAGAACTGAAGTTTAGGTGATCAAGCTGATGGAATCTCTTTCAACATGGATGTGGATGGGTAAGGAGTTAATTCCAGACGGGTGATGGGATTGGTGGGCTGTACAGAGGCAGTGAGGCCAGGCCCACAAAAGAGCCTCTGTTTCCACCAAAGCACTCTAGAAATGAGGAAGGCAGGAGAAGAGGGGAGGGCAGCAGTGAAGCATACCTTTCTTAATTGGAATGGCTAGTAGAGCCTTCTAGCTCAGAAGAGGCTTACTAACTCCCAGATGTCACTCAAAGGGATAAAAATGCCATTGACACCACCAGAGCCACTCCAAGAAGAGCCATCTGCTCCCATGTCACCTGACTGGCTTGCCACTTGCTTGAGCTTTCAAATGACATATTTAGAGATGATATCTCTCTCTCTCTCTCTCTCTCTCTCTCTCTCTCTCTCTCTCTCTCTGGACTATGCCATTTGCTGACCTACATAGTCATTTCCAGAAAAATGTGTAAGCTAAGTGAGACTGGGGTGGTTAGGGCCATGAAAAGAGGATGAAATCCACACTGGTTTACCAGCAGGCTGACCCTACCATGTGCTTTAGGTACAGCAGAGGGCCTAAACTTCAAAGCTGTTGCCATAAGAAATATGAGGACATTGTATTAGAATTTCTTACATTAACATCAGCTTATGTAAAGATCACAATCTGGCCTTAGATGCAAGGTTGGTAAATGGGGACCAAGTCCCTAATCCAAAGTGTTTCTGGGGCAGAGGAGCTGCCCCCAGCAGTCTGAGGTAACCCCATCACAGGAACAACGGAGGTTGCAATGCCCTTTCACAGACAGCATCTCATTCACTGATTGCTCAATAAACCCTGTGAGCTGCATTGTATCAACACTTTGCAATTGAGGAGTAGATGCTGGGGGAAGTTACATACCTAACCAAGTTCCTCTGTGTGTAACATTCAGAACTCCTACTCAGGTCTTTTGATGCCTGAGCCCATGCTGCTTTCCCAGCCCCAAACTGTGTGTGGCCTTGGGTGACCCACAAACCTCTCTTCACCTCAGCTGAGAGGATGGAATTGGGGCAGGAAGTCTGGTCCTTTTAAGTCTGTCATTCCAAGTGGGGCATCAGTAGGGGGGAGCCTGGTGCGAGTCCAGAGCGAGGGCACTGTCAGCAGTTAGAAGAGTTCAGGCTGAGCCAATCAGCTGAGTTTGTAGCCCTTGCATTCCTTCATCTGAGGCCAGAGTCGGGGCAGGTGGGATGCACAGAGGGGGAATGAAGTGGCCTCAGATGGCAGAGTACAGAACTAGGGAGAGGGCAGATAGTTACAGCAGAACTTTGCTTTTTGTTCCTCAACAGAACATTCATTCTCATGATGCTCGGTGACCTTGAGAAAACTGTTTTACTTCATTATATCTCTAGCTCTGAAATTACCTGGATATGTGAGTGTCTGTTCTATGAGGAGGTAGAGAGGGTCCTTATCCTCAAGGCACTAGCTTTAGAAGGGAATTAATGGATTTAAAAGGACTCTGTGTAAGGCAGAATGTTGACAAAAGTTTTAAGGTACTTGTTTTTTGTTTTTGAAAACACAGAAGAGGGAGATATTTTAGATGATGAGCACTGAAGAAGATTTTTGAATGGATCTGGTTTTTCAGCCGACCTTTGCTAGGCAGTAGGATTGTGATGGGCAGGGCTGGGAACAGGCTGAGAGCAAACTCAGAGCCTGGAAGGGCTAGGTGTACAGTGTGAAGGTGAGTGATGGTGGGTGAGGTCTGCGGCCAGGTCATGGAGGGTCTTAATGTGTCAGGATAAGGAGTTTGGATGTAACCATAAGGGCAGCGGAGGCACTTTGGATGTTTTCCAGAAGGGAAATGGTTTGAGGAGAAAATAATTCATGATCAGTGATAACTCATTCAGAGAAGATCCAGTGATTTAGAACATAAGGCAGGTAACCAATGCATTCAAATCATTTGTAACAGGCGATGCCTAATTTTATGCATCAACTTTGCTAGGCTATAGTGCCCAGCTGTTTGGTCAAACATGAGATGTTGCAGTGAAAGTATTTTTAAAATGTGATTAACATTTTCAATTGTAGCAATGCAGATTGCCCTCCATAGTGTGGGTGGGCCTCATTTAATCAGTGGAAGACCTTAAGAGTAAAGACTGAGGTTACCTGAAGGAGAAGGAATTCTGCCTCAAGACTGAGACATAGAAAACTTGCCTGAATTTCTGGTCTGCTGGCCTACCCCACAAATTGTGTAAGCTAGTTCCTTAAAGTAAGTGTTGGCAAAGGCAGTCTAGTGTACACAGCCTTTCAACCCCAATTTGGCCATATAAGATAAAGAGCCCACATAGCCTATGCCTGGTCTACCATCTTGTGTGGAAACCTTTCCCTGTCTCAGGCTCAGTGAGTGGTCCTTTGTTCTGCATAAGCATGTACGTCAGTGGCCCTGAGGCACACACCCTGCCTTCAGTATTTCAGACTGCACAGGGGAGGGACCAGGACCCTCTACTGAGGCAGGAGAAAGGTTCTTATGGGCCGATTGTTCTGCATCAGTTGTGGTTTGGGAGGATCTGCTCGCCATGAGGTACTGATGCAAGCTGTTGGAGCTAATCTTGCTCTGTCTCTTTTCTATGTGAGTAAAGACTTGTTCCATCCAGTGACTGGCTGAGTTGTGTTTTCCTTGGCCACTCCATTACCAAGATGCTGTGGACAGAAGCGTCTGGAGTCCTCCCCTGGGATTGGTAACTGGTACACAGTCCTCAGCTAGATGATCTCTCTCTCCATATACAAATATAGATAGATAGGTAGAGGTGTGCAGAAATAAGTGTGTATTTATACAGTGGTACCTTGGTACTCATTGTTAATTCATTCCAGAACTCAGGATGAGTGCCGGAACTGACAAGTACCAAGCAAGGGACAAGTGATGAAGTGTTTTCTCTTGCAGGGAGGTGTCATGACTCATACAAATTTTAGCAAGTGCGATGAGTTGCAAGCAAGCACAGAGCGCTGAAACATTTTTTTTTCATCAAATGCAGTGAGTACAGGGTTTGACAAGCTCTGAAGCCAATGCATACTGAGGTATGACTGTGTGTGTTTACAAATATATACTTACCCATTTCTATCTACCTATGTGTATAGCTCCTATTGGTTCTATTTCTCTGAAAAACCCTAATATGTACCCCAAATATTTCCAAAGGTATTTTCAGATGACTAAGCACCCACATTCAATACAATCTAGCTTTACATTTTATAAGCTTAAGTGATTTTTTAGGGGAGTGAATATACCTTCCATGGATTTTTAACATTTCCCTTATTTCTTCCCTATCGCTTACCGCCCCAGGTCACTTCACCCCTGTCTGATGATTCCTAAAGCAAATATATTAAAAGAATAGAAATGGTGGGTTCAGCAGAGACTGGCCTCTGGAATCTGGGAATAAGTTTGGTCTGCAGTTGGTACTAATGAGCATCAATGTGGCCCACACTGCTGCTCGTTCTGCCTTGAGACTCAGATATCACGCATGTGTACGAACGAGGCGGCATCGCGGAAGGAAACAGAAGGTTTGGGAGTACAATGTGATTAAACCAGGAAAAGCAGAGATCTTGAAACTGAGAGAAAGCTTTGATGATGGCAATAGGGAGGGAGAGGAAGGGAAGGGACGCTTCCTCCGAGGCTGACAAATCAGGGCCCTAACGAGGCCTGACTGCCAGCCTCTGACACGGCACTGCACTCGCACACAGGCGCTCTGTGTGAGGCTTCTCCGTGGCCTGGGAGACATGCTTCCGCCTCTTGGAGCCCAATTTTCTTGACTGTTATAGGACAGGGTTGGGCCACATGATGTCTAAATTCTTTTCCAGTTCTGGTCCTCTGAGTCTATAATTTGTTTTGTCAATTCAGCTCTGTGATTTGAAAGATAATGAGATGATATTCCAATGGATTTGGATGCTTATTTAGTAAATTAAAATAGTTACGTTTGGGTATTCAAGTCCATCTTTGTGGGCTCTGTTTATCGTGGACAATTTCCCTCCCAAATCCCTTCCAAGCATACTCATCAAATCACCTGACTAGGCCCACTCACCCTTTCTTGAGCACATCACAAAGCGAGTCTGAGGTTTGCACAGTGACTGGTGGGAACGGGGATCCCTCCCTTTAACAAGTAAGGAAAATAGCTTTTGAAGGCTATAAATAATACATAATAAAAGTTTAGATAATATGGAACAGTATAAACAAAAAAGAAAAATGGCTAAAATCCCACCACTCAAAAAATTAAACATATAAATATAAAATATAAAATATATTTATCTTATATTTAAAAAAGTTATTGGCATAAAAAGACTAGAATATTTGCTGTCTTAACCCAGAGTTGTACCATTCATGTCTAAAAAGGCTAAAAACACAAAAATGGACATAATGGAGAATTCCAACTCTCCAAAGAGACTGTAAATGAAACAAATGACCAAAGTTATGTTGCCCTCACTTCACAGGTGCTAATAATTTGTCAGATGGGTTCTATTTAACAGAAACTTTAGATAATACAGAGTGTATCAACTCAGTTGTCACTCTCTATTGCCACTTTCAAGCCAATTTTGAGACCATTAACTCAGAGTTTAAAGAACAATTTAATTGTTGGGTTGTTCTTAATTTTGGTGTCTCTGGTTATATTATGTTCGCTTTTTTCTTTTGTTGATTATGTTCCAGTTAAAGGTGAAATCATATGGTATTTGTACCTCACCGCCTGCCTTTTTTCACATAGCATAATGCTCTCCAGGAGAAGAGTTATCAGGAACACATGGACAAAACGAAGGGGGAGGGTGGAAGCAAGGGAGGGAGGTGGGTTTGGCTGGGGTGGGGAGAAAATGCAGACAACTGTAATTGAACAACAATAAAGTAATTTAAAAAAATATTTTTTTAAAAAAGAAGAATTTAATTGAATATTTTAAGGTTGACTTCAAGAGTTCTTTATATGCCCAAAACTATGTTACAACTTTTGGAACTGGAAATGAAGACTTCGTAAAGCATCTTTGAGACTCAGTCCTGTGACCAGAGGAGCACAGACAATAACTGAGTGACAAACACCACCTTTAACAATTTGACAGTCAGACACTGCACTTCTGAATGCCGTTGGGAGGAAACCTAAGCAGAGGAAGCCACGGCAGCACCAGCTTCCAAAGTGTGTCAAGTTGGTGTGGCCTGAGCAAGCAGCAGATATGCAAATGGAGGTAACATCTCATTGTACTTCTGCCTTGCAAATGGATTCATCTGCAGACATGGCTAGACTCACTTTTTTTGCCTGCATTCATCTGGTCTTAGCACTAATAAACACAAAGAAGAGGTTCTTCTACGTGACTGTTCAGCAACAACCATAGTGGCACTGAAATATTCAGTGTTGAAAAACTTTTTTGAATCTTATGGTTTATCCTTATGACAAGTGTGTTGACATTTTACTGAAGATCCAAAAGCAATAGGGGGTGGAATCACGGGTGCAGCTTTAGGTAACTAGCCTGCACCAGCGATGGTATTCTTCAACATCACATGTGCCCAGAAAAAAAAAAGCCAATTTCACTTAAGAATGCAGATACATTTTGTGAGAAAATGGTAAGTATACATGAAACATTTCTATTGTGTACTGAAGGAAAACAATTGTTTGAAGAAAAAAATACTTTAAATTATAAGCTGAGCTAGCTGCTTAATTTCTAGAAGACCACGTATAAGCAATATACAAATACAAGTGACATACAAACTATGGTTATTCAGACATGTTTATTTTGCAGACGTTTTCTGGAAAATTAATAAAGTAACCTGTCACTGCCAGGTCTGACATTTTTTTCTAATTTTGCTAATCTTATATTTATTTAATTCACCATTTTTTGCTAAGTTTCAACCTTGAAGAAACTAGAATTTTGAAAACCTTGTATCTTCTACTGTGAGTTTGACAGCTTCTCAATACCTAATGATATCTTTGATGAGATCAATGCAGATATTAATAATTGTGTTTTTTTGTACTGCATAACTTTTGACATCAATCTTTGGAAAATCTGCACAACTTAGTGAACTAATATTTGCCAATACGTGATCTGGTGAAAACATGCATGAATCAAAGATCCATTTAAAATGCAAGATATACCAGTGGATTTTACTGTTACAGAGTATTAAAAGTTCATTTAAATTACTTTAAATTCAAGAAACTAACACTGTTGAATTTGCATATTGTATTAAAGAAGGCAGTCCGAAGTTACTGAAAGGCTCTATAAATGCTGCTCTCATGTGAACAAAAGGGAACACTTGTGCCCTGTTTGTGGGCATGTGAATTGGTGCAGCTGCTATTGAAAACGGCATGTTTCTCAAAAAATTAAAAATAGAACTACCCTATGATCTAGCAGCCCACTTCTGAGTGTATGTCCAAAGGAGATGAAAACCGGAGCTCAAAGAGGTATCTGCACTCCCATGTTCACTGCAGCTTTACACACAGCAGCCAAGATATGGAAACCATCCAGGGTCCACTGACGTGTATATAAATAAAGGGGATGTGCATATATGTATGTATATATATGTATATGTATCCGATCATTATTCAGTTGTGAGAAAGACAGGAATCCTGCCATTTGCAAAAACATGGATGGACCTTGAGGATATTATGTTAAGTAAGAAAGAAAAGGCCACACAGAGAAGGATAAATACTGCAATGTATCACTTATCTGTGGGATCTAAATAAAAAGTCAACTCAGAGAAGCAGAGAGTAGAAGAGTACTTGCCAGTGGCTGGGGGTGGAGGGAAATAGGGAGAGGTTGGTGGTGCCAGATGTGGGGGGGCTCTGCCCGCAGAGCCCCATCCCTCTGTCACGGATGAAAGTAAAAACTACCAAGACATCTTCTGCTTGGGGAGGAAAGGGGTCAAACTCTCAGAGGAGAATGACCCAGAGCCCCATCCTCACTAGGCTTTTATTGGGCTCAAATACACGGGAATACAGGTATGTCAGGCGACAAGGATCAAATAATGGTTAATATTTCAAAGCAATCTGAGGGCTTAATCTGAGCCAGTGTTTGTCAGGAAAGGGGGTTGCCAGACTTTGGGAGACATACTCATTTCCTCCTGGGACACTTATCACCTCAGGAAGAGCACTCTTAGCAAAGCAGGTTTCACAGGACTTTAGGAATTCTTTCTTATGCCAATCACCCAAGGAGCCGTCCTGGCCAGGACAGGGCTGCACCGCTCACCCCCACAGTTTCAGGCTTTAAGGCAATTAGGAAGCAGGAGACATCTCCCAGATGGAAATGAGGACTCGGGCTATGTCAGAACAGCCGGGGGGCGAGGGTCCATCACATCCTCTGTGCTGCAACTCCCCAAGTCCTTCCATGAGGCCTCCCAAGTGGTTGCATCTGGCTTAGGTTGCCCCTCCCATGAGGAGTCTTACCCATCATTGACTGCCAACCAAGCTATGGGGCCAGAGATGGGTAAGGCAGAAGCAGTGCCCCTGCCAGGAAAATAAGCTTTGTCTCCTTCGTAGGTCATATCCTTGTGACAGAACAGACCCAGATGAAGTGGGTCGCTTGGGCTCTTACACAGCCCACCATGGGGTGAGGGTTACAACTCCTGAAACCAGGCTGAACGGTCCACAACATGCATGTATATATATGTATATGTATCTGATCATTATTCAGTCGTGAGAAAGACAGGAATCCTGCCATTTGCAAAAACATGGATGGACCTTGAGGATATTATGCTAAGTAAGAAAGAAAGGCCACACAGAGAAGGATAAATACTGCAATGTATCACTTATCTGCAGGATCTAAATAAAAAGTCAGCTCAGAGAAGCAGAGAGTATAAGAGTACTTGCCAGCGGCTGGGGGTGGAGGGAAATAGGGAGAGATTGGTAAGTGGGTACAAACGTTCAGCTATAAGATGTTTAAGGTCTAAGGATCTAATGTAAAACATGGTGATTATAGTTTATTGCATTGTATTGTATAATTGAAATTTGCTAAGAGATTACAATGTGTATGTTCTCACCAAAACAAAAGAAAAGAAAGAAAGGAAGGAAGGAAGGAAGGAAGGAAGGAAGGAAGGAAGGAAGGAAGGAAGGAAAGAAGGAAGGAAGGGAGGGAGGAAGGAAAGAGGAAGGAAGGAAGGAAGGAAGGAAGGAAGGAAGGAAGGAAGGAAACATGTGAGGTGATGGTATGTTAACTAACTAGATGGGAAGAATCCTTTCACAATGTCTATCAGATCACCACCATGTATACTTAAAAATCTTAATATTTTGTCAATTAATACCTCAATAAAGCTTAAAATGTTCTTCTGTTTTCCAACTGTATACCTCTGTGAAGTTTGTTTTTTTTCTACCAAACAGCGTGTTGAAGCAGATCACATGTAGAATATGAGAATCTGTAAGCAAGACAGTAGTGCGAAAACGTAGAACAGTGCCGCTCTTGCCACTACATCTCTTTGTTTTAGAGAACACGTTGTTGATAAGTGTACCTATGTTATTTATATGAATATGAAATGGGCTTATTGTTATTTCTAAATCAATTAATGAATACATATTTTAAAATTCTTGGCTCTAGTTTCTAATATGATAAATATTGATAAATACAATCCATACAAACAAAGTTCTTTAGGGGTTTCAATAATTTTTAAAGGACTAAAGGATTTCTAAGACCAAAATATTGAGAACCACTGATCTAAAGTAAATCCTAGTTTATGCAATTTACTTAATTGATGCCTTGACTGAAATTATTTATATATTTACCTTGTTTATTAAAAAGTTCTTCTCTGCTAATGAAACAAAATCTAGTGTATTCCTTATCATAAAAGAATACCTGTGTAAATGATGATGTTGATATTTCATTTAAACGTATGGTTCAATAGTATCTCTAGTTTTTTGTTTTCTTTTTAAAGAACTTGAAGTCAAAACTGATTTTTCACCTCCTATTACCCTTTCTTTACTTTTAATACCAGCTTAGCAAAAAAGGGGAACAATGGTCCCATTTGACGAAAATGGTTCAATGACTAAATTCCACATTAAATGTGCATTACTGTTGGATCGTAGACAAATGTTTCTTTTTATCTCATATTTTAAATTAGCCTTTATTTATTTCTTTAGAAAGTCTAAATTATTCACTGGTCTTCTCCAGGTGAGAGTACTGTCATTTAGGGATATTTTTATATCTTAAATTTATTAGCACACAGTGGTTTATAGATAGATAGGTTCTGTTCCCTGGCATTTAGCAAAGTTGCTAGCACATCCATCACACTCAGTAAATGTTTGTTGTATAACTGAATGATTGACCAAATGAATGATGGATGAATGAGCAAATGGATGAATGAATGAATGAATTTCTCGATCAAAAGGTCAGGTTCAGCCACGTGCATATTATAAGACAAATGAGAATCAAGAAGGAGGCTTTGCATGCATGTGCCCCATCAGGCAGTCCTGATTCAGAGCTTTCTTTCCCTTCCCACACGTGGGCTGGCCTCACAGCCTGAGCCCTCTCCCTGTCTTTCAACAGACTTTCTTTATATCCTCCCTTAGCCTGGACTTCCCAGTGAGGCCTGCTTTTGTCTGACTCTGCCAGGACTGCTGCCATGGCCCAATGCCCCCGATGCTGGGCTTTTCTTGGAAGCAGTGCACTTAGGGATAAAGGGGTTGGGAGTGTCCATGTACCAAAGCCTCTTCTCTCAGCACCTGCCTGCCACAAGGGAGCATCTCTCTGGACCTAAGTCCAGGCTCTTCACAGACTGCCTCAGCTTCCCCCATAGGCCGCATCTGGCTGCATCTTCAGAGGAGCTGTCTTACCTAGAGAACAAAATTTCTACATCCAGGGCAAGTGAGATGAGTGCCTTTCAAACATGACTGTTCCACGAGGTACACTTGCACCTGTAAGTAAATATCAAAGGTGATCAGTAGAAGTAAGAAGAGCATCCTTTCAGAAAAGAAATGACCGTACTCAGAACAAAAGAGAAGACGGGGAGAGCAAAAAGTTCACAGTAGGAATAAACATTTCTGGATTATGTTGTAATTGTGTGTAATTGGGAAAAGGCACCTTGTTTAAAAGGATCAATAAATCTTTTCTGTCTTATGTACACTCTTTAGGCACCATGAAGGCAACTGGGAAGTTTGCCTCCTGGAAGCACATAATCTTTGGCTGTAGTTTGTTCAATAGAAGCAGGTAATTATTATACATTTAAATTAGTCACACCATATTGTCTGTACCTTCAAATTGCTTCAAACGGGATCAGTTGCAAATCTTTCTTTTGCCTATTTAAACCATAATACCTGGTGTTT
Source organism: Glossophaga mutica (assembly GCA_039655065.1). Classification (NCBI taxonomy): domain Eukaryota; kingdom Metazoa; phylum Chordata; class Mammalia; order Chiroptera; family Phyllostomidae; genus Glossophaga; species Glossophaga mutica. The sequence goes on from CM077306.1 coordinate 150,409,963, forward strand.
AGATGTATTTAATTTCCTATGACTTTTAATGAGCATAATGTTCTTCAGAGTTCGAATAAAGAAAAAATAGTCTTAAATAAGCCCTGTAGGCTTAAGAAATCACAAGAAACTGTTATGCCCTAGAGATAGAACCCAGTCATTGTAGAAGAAATATACTACGATAGGTATCTTTCGCATGCTTTATCCGCCATATTTTTTTTGCATAGAAAAACGTCAGTAAACTAAATTAGGCTTGAAAAAATAGGTGGTTCTCATCATTTGGGAACCCTTGGAATTTCTGCACTTGCCCCTGGAGAACAAGTGCCCGTCCGTGCTGGTGCTGCAGCACGGCCACGGGCCACCCAGGCCACTGGCAGGTTTGAGTCCTCTGGTCAATAAGCTTCACAAAGGCCACGAGGATAAAAAGAAAAGCCATGGACTCAGGGAAACTATTTGCAAATCACATGACTGATGAAGAACTTGTATCCAGAATGTAAAAAAAACTCTCAAAACTAAAAAATGAGAAAACACTCTATTTAAAAAGTGGGTGAAAATTTTCAACAAGCCTATCACCAAAGAAAATGCATGGTGAACAAATAAGCACATGAAAAGATACTCAACATAAGTCATTAGAAAAGTACAAATTAAAACACAATGAGATACCACTGTGCCTCTATTAGAAGGGCTAAAATTAAGAAGACTGACTGTACCAGGTGTTGGCAAGTGTGTGGAAGAATCAGAACTCTCAGACACTGCTGATGGGCATATAAATGTTACAACTACTTTGGAAAAGAGTTGACACTTTCTTGAAAAATAAAAGCATGCATTTACTATATGACCCCACTGTTACTGTCTTAAGTATTTACCCAAGACAAATGAAAGCATATATCTACACAAATATTTCTAAACAAATATTCATAGCAGCTTTATTCATAATGGCTCCAAACTGGAAACAACCCAAAAGTCCATCAACAGGTGAATGGATAAACAACTCAGCAACAGGAAACAGATGTGTTAAGTGAAAGAAGCCAGACAAAAAACCCTCACTAGTGTAGGATTCTATTTTTTAGAAAATTCTAGAAGAAAGGTCATAAGCCTAAACTGAAGCCAGTTCAGAGAATACTGGAAGCACCTCAATTGGAAGAAACATTTGCAGGTTTGTGGTGCTTTCAAGTCAAGGGGAGGTGAGATCCCAAAGGCAGGGAGCCGGGAATGCGATGCTGTTCATCAGATGCTGAAGAAGAAAGCAGGCTCAAGAGAAAAAAGAAATACCATAGACAGTCGTCTTCAAGTAGTTCTTCAGATAGTAGAACATGATGGTGGAAGGACATCAAGGTCAAGGTCAAGTCTTTGTTCAGAGAACTTCAACCTCACTCACATTCTATGATCAAAGATGCAGGCATCAATCAAGCAGTAACTCTTTTTATGGCTCTAGAAGAAAACAAAATTGAAGTCATTCAAGGGGTTGAGGGAAATCCTACAGAGTTCAGAGATCTAGATCAGAAAGCAGAACAAGAAGGCCCAGGTCAAGACCTCATCCATGTTTTCATAGTCGAAGCAGTGAAAGGTCCAGTCACAGAAGAACACAAAGTTCATCTTGGGACAGAGAACAATGTAAAGGCAGAGATAAGGAGAAAAGAGAAAGGGAGAAGCAGAAAAGCAAGGACAAGGAATTACACAACATCAAACACAGGGAATCTGGAAACAACAAAGCTGGATTAGAACATCTGCCCCCAGCTGAACAAGCCAAAGCTAGACTACAGCTAGCTCTTGAAGCTGCTGCGAAAGCTGCTGAAGCATTGAAAGCTGAAGAAATAAATAAAGAAGAAGCAAAGAGAAGAAAGGAGGAAGATCAAACCACCCTGGTAGAACAAGTGGAAAAAAATAAAAAGAAATTGAAGCTGTTGAAAGCAATTCTTTTGTTCAGCAGACATTGAGATCAAGTAAAGAAGTCAAAGACTCAGTGGAACCTAGCAAGGAGAAGCATGCAACTGCACCCTCAGGACCAGCATCAGCAGCTTTAGTAATGAAAAAGGAATGGACCCTGGCAGCATCCCTACTGCCATCAAGTACCCAGATGACAATTCTCTGGCTCATTCAAATTTATTTATTGAGAAAGCTGATGCTGAGGAAAAGTGGTTCAAAAGATGAACTGCTCTTTGACAAGAAAGGCTAGTGGGAAGTCCTGTGACCTAAATAATGTTGTGGTTGAATTAACAGTAACATTGAAAATTTAGGTTTTTAAATCCCAACTTAACTTTTTTACTCTTAAAAAGAACTGACCCAATTATATAAAAAAATAATCTCATTTCATTTGTTTCCATGAGGGCTTGAATATTTCTTGATTGAACTTAAACACTGTGAATAGTAAAACTAGTGTAAAATTGAGGGATGCATGAAAATGTCCTACTGTTAATAAATCTATTCCTAAAAATATCAATCTGAAAATAAATGACACACAGTAGTGTTTCTGAGTATAATTTTTAAAATATCAAGTTGGTGTTTAAAGACACAATTTTGATTAATCATGCATACACATAAGAATCAAACTCTATGTCATAAAAGTGAGATTTCATCTTCCATGTATTATTAAATCATTTTGAATCTTTTGTTTCACCTTACTGGAAAATGTTAAGTAGAATAAAAGCATTCTTAGCAATCTAAGCAAAATGAGCATGTTAATGTTGAAAGAATAACTTTATTGAAAAAACTCTTGAAAATTAAATAAATTCATGATTCACTGGTTAGGGGAAAAAAAGAAAATTCTAGAAAATGCAAACTATTCAATAGTATCAGGGAGAGAGCAGTGGTTGCCGAGAGATGGAGAGGGAGAGCTGTGATTGCGAAAAGCTATTTTTGTAGAGGTATGAAAGGAGACTTTTGCTGGTGGTGCATAGTTCTCCATCTTGATTGTGGTGATGGTTTCACAGCTGTGTACCTGTGCCCAAACTTACCACATTGGACACTTTAAATATGTTCAGTGTCCTCTATGCTGATTATACCTCAACAAAGTGAAGCTTTTTTATTTTTTAAATTTCATTTATTTCCTTTTAGAGAGAGGGGAAGGGAGGGAGAAAGAAAGGGAGAGAAACATTAGTGTGGGGTTGCCTCTCACGTGCCCCCTACCAAGGACCTGGCCCACAATCCAAGCACGTACCCTGACTAGGAATCGAACTGGTGACCCTTTGCTTCTCAGTCTGATGCTCAATCCACTGAACCACACCAGCCAGGGCAAGTTAAAGCTTTTTAAAGGGAAAAAGCAAAGACAAAAAGAGGGCTCAAGCAGTCAGTTCTGAGTGTTGCCTAAAGCATTCCTAATAATTAAACAGGCCACTGTTTCATCTGGTCGCAGAAATGCAATTTTTTTTAACAATTCCTAATTTATTTTTTCCTTCCATTTGGACTATTCACAGTCCATTGCTCAGTTGCTCAGAGGCTGCTCAGAACCACATAGCCCTGCAAAAAGGCAACTGCAGTCCAAATCAGGCTCAGCATACCCATCATTGAGTTCCTCTTTCCACTTTTGAATTTGAATTTTTAAAAATGACATATAATGTCTGTTAATTTAGACAAGATGAATTTCATCTCCTCCCTCCTCACTTTAGGCAGGAGGACCTTTCCATGTCCTTCTCTAACCCTGACACAACCATTTTTTTACATATCACAGCTCCGGGCGATATGTATGTACAGGACATAGGTTTCTGAAAATTGTTTTTTATGAAATTTCTTCAGAAAATTTAAAAGTGAATCCATGATTAACTCAAGAGATTATTAACCTGACTCAAAATGTATGTGTGATTAATGGACACTGTTAAAAAAAAATCAAAAATCAGTACAACCAAAAATGTGTCACCAACCTAGGAGAGTATCTTGCTAAATAACTGACATGTCCCGATGTGTGTGAGCTTGTGTGGTCTGTAGGCCTGGGGCTGCATCATTTCATCCATCTCCTCTGCAAATGGGCTCACTCTTGGTCTTAAAAGCCAACCCAGGCACTCAGGGTTATTTTGCATAATGTTCCGATTTAAAATCCTACAGTTCTTGAAGCCCATTTAAAATAATAATCAGGAAACTTTTATTTCTGTAGCTGTCTCCTTTTATGCAATATATGACAATGTAAAAGCTTCAAATGTACCTCTGATAAGCAGCATTATTTATTTATTTATTTATTTAAATTTAATTTTTATTCTATTTTTTCCCATTACCAAGCACCATAATTTAGAGAGTTCGGATGAAGAATAAAATTTTGGGGAGCACTAAAGAGTATTCCTATAGACTTCCTATAGGACATTGCCTCCTCTAATGACACTTAATTTCCCATTTGCTGCAAGAATTCTGGCAAGTGGTTTTCACTCCTAATTTCTGAATTTCTTCCCTCATGGCCTGCAGCCAGTCACTGGGCAAGTTATGTTCACACAGCCCTCCTGAGAATGAAGATTAAAGTGTCTTTCCACAGTGCCACAGGGATCATACCTGCTGAATGGTGAAAACATAACTAGCTTACATTTAGAATTATAGGTAATATTGGAAGTTGCCAGGATGCAAGTCTCCTTACAAAAAGTCTAGGAATCTCAGTGTGCTATATAAAGGATTTTGTTTGTTTTATAATGGCCACACTAGACACCAGTAAACAGAAAATGTCATGGGTATCCTTTGGTCCATACATACCTACTCCATACAGCTTAGAGGCAAAGGAGAGATTATTGTTTTGTATCATGAGCATGGGGGTCTTCAGAAAATTAAACTGTGAATCAATATGAAACAGTGAGAAGTGATGTCATCATTAAGTTATATTTATTATAAAGTTCCCGTATTCACACAACTCTCCCAACTTAAAGAATTCAAGTCAGCTTGTAAACTTTATGCCTTTCTTTCCTCCCAATCTTTTATTGATCCTTAATTTCCTAAATATTAGTTAGAAATGTTTCTGGCTTCCAATAACAAAGCCCAACTAAGGATATTTATTGTTTACTTAGGGAGAAGACCAGAAGGCAGTGGTCTCAGGATTGTTTAGCATCTCAGCAATGCCCTTAAAGGCCCAGACTATTTATTCTGTGGCTTCACCATCCACAGAGTGTTACCCTGTTGTCCTCTTGTTTGTCATCGACTGCTCTTACGATGGCTGCTGTGACCCCAGCACTACAACCGCCCCATCGTTTTCAATGCCAGACAGCAGAAAGATAAGTGCAGGTGCAAATAAAGGTGGTTTGGCGTTGACTAGTTACATAAGCAATGAAAAGAAGATGACTCACTCCTTGGCATGGTGTAAGCTAGGAAGAGTTTAAAACAAAGAACAATAATATTGAGTGCTTTGTGTCAGGCACTGTGCTTTACAGTTCTTATTTAATTTTTAAAAGGTTGTGACATGGGTACTGTTAAAATCCCATTTTATAGAAATATATTCTTGATGCAGCAAAATTAAAAGTGGCCTTTACAAAAAATGTTTTTCAATGACATTTTACTCTACCATTTTATACAAAATGTTTGTTTTTGTCCCAGATATGGACATACAGGGGCTCAGATGCCTCTCCAAGGAAGGAATTGTTGGCCCCACTACCTGGAGTATTGACAGCAGGCAGCCCTCAGATGAAGCCTGTGCGGACGCAGAACTGCCTCTGCCACCATCACTGCCCCGCCAGCAGGGCCCATGTCCAATGGCTGAGTGTGCGTGTGTGTATGTGTGTGGCTAGGGGGGTGCGGAGGCGGGGTGTAGGGCAGGTGTTCTGGCCCACTGGAGGACAGAGCTAATGGACTGATTCGGCTGGACTTCTGTTGCTCATCCTGCTTCTGCCTGCTCTTTTCCACAGGTGTTGATCCTAAAGGCTACCTGAGAAAGAGCCTGAACCCAACTCAGTTTCAGAGGCTCCTTCCCAGAAACATAAAATTGTACCAGTTTTTAATATCCCTCCTACCTCCTGTCTACACATATTAATTTTTTATTTTATGTTTTGGCAGACATTCTGAAGTACTACTTTTAGTCTAATTTTTCAACTTAACATTCTATCACGAACAGTTTCTCACGTTGTTACAGAGCCTTCATAAATACTTGTTCAAAATGCAAAACTAAAGTAATATAACCATATTATAGAGTCTTTGAAGAAGAGAAACTCATAACTCCACCACTACATAGTTGATTTCATATTTTGGTATATTTCCTGAATTCTTCCCCCTAAAAATAGTCGTTGTAAGGTTATAATCAAAATGTATAGAATGTCCCTTTTTTCACATTCTTTAAGATTTATTTGTTTATTTACTTATTTATTTATTGCTCTGCCTTGGGCCAGAAAGGTGGGCTATAAAAATTACGTAAATTTAGTAAAATATAAGTTAGACATTAGCTTGGGCTCCTATTCTTCAGATATTTATGTACATATACAACCAACACTGGAACCCATGGCGAATGAGGATCCACAGCCCTTCTGAGGTTCTGAGAAGGTCTGACTACTCACGAATTCATTTTCCCCCAGCTCCCTGCCTGTAAAGGAGATGACTGGCTGTGTAAGTCCTGCCACATCAATCTGGACAATAAGCACAGCACATTTCATTAGTTGTTACATACACACAAAAACCCCATAGAATAAACAAAACGAAAATCTGCTTCCACCAGATATTGGCTTTGCCTACTTCACTGAAGCTTTGGGGACTCCAGGGTGCAAAGCCCTCACCATCTTGCTGGCTCCTATGTCCTTCCTCCCCTGCTGAAGCAAATCCCCTCACCTCACACAGGAAGTTCCACCCCTTTCAGGCCCTTCAAGTGAAGCTTCTACCCCAAAGCAGCTGATTCTAATTCAGATGATTTTCTCATCAAGGACAGGTCTTGCCCTAAAAGGAATTCTCTGCTTGTTAAGGCTGAGACAAGAGGAACATCTTTGGACTTCTGCATCAAAGTAAGACTGTGAGGAAATAGGTTAGAGGGGAAATGAGAATAGAAAGAAGATGCTAGGAGGGAGGTTAGCTTGTGAAATGCACATCAGTGAAGTTTCTGAATTTGGGGGGGTTGCAAGGGAGGGCAGAGGAAAGGGACAAGTCAAGTGACATGACAGAGAAGTGTCTGAGACCTTAGCAGCTGGTAAAACCTGAAGAACAGAAGAGATGGAGAAATTAAAAGTGACACCATAATTATGAATCCAGGACGAAGGGAAGTGGTCCCACATGGAGATTAAATGAGAAACTTGGAAAAGAAGGCCAGTTTGGGGGGGAAGGTGAGGCATTTATCTCCATTGGGAAGGATCCAGCTGGACTTGTTTATAAACTGAGGTGGAGTGTGCATGAATGGGCCTCTCGGGTGGTACTGGGGCTGTCCTGGCTCCCGGCTGACTGGGAACATCCGTGGAGATCTATGGAATGACTCTGTCACTAATAATTCTGGCCAAAGAGCCGGGGGATTTGTAGTAAGAGGTGGGATGGATCAAAAAATATTTTTGGTAGGGGTCAGGTGATGAAGTGCTGTTGGGAGATGGATTAGAAGAGCAAGTAAGAGATTGTATTTGTGAATTCTAGAGTGCCCATAATTAGGGCTTTTCTTTTTTGTTATTTTGCTTGTCTTGGTGTTGGTGTTATTTTGTAAAAGGGGAAGGCATCGTACTGGAGATGAAAAATGATTTTCTGCCACTTGCTGGTTTAACTCTGTTACCATGGCAACTGATTGTATCAGCCAGGAGGGAGGGATTTACTGCAGAGGCACCCTATATTGGACTGTTGTGATTTTAAAGGGAAATATTTACAACTGTCAATAGCATTCCCATTGAAATTGTGAAGCATGGCCCATTCAACTTGATTTCAATGATTTTTAAAGAGTTTATTCATTACTGACTGTAAGAAACATCACTGTTTTGACTAGTTACCAGGAACAAACCCCTACAGGATGTATATACACAGCCTCTGCTGGTTGGGGTTAGTTTATCTTTTTCTCTCAGTTCTGTCAATATGGACTTAATTGATCCCCTTTGAGGTTTAAATCAAACCAAAAGATTAAAATAATTGTGTGAGGCAGATGTGACTGTATCCTGTGGAGAGCTTTGGTCCTCACCTCTTTCCTGTCCTGTCCGGCACCAGCACTCAGAGGGTCTCCTCCTTCTCTGAACAAAAAGCCTCTCCCTCAGGCATCGGTGAGAAATGGACACATCAGGGAAGGCTCAGTGGGGAAGCTGGTTTACATCACAGAGCTCGGAGCCTTTCACCTGCTCCCCACTGAGGACACGTTTTCCTCTGGTCTTTTCATTTTAGCTGTCTGAATTAAAGAATTTCAAGAGCCCTTATTTTTATTTCCTTTCCAAATGCAGTAGTGCTAGAGTTAAAGATTCTAGAATAGTGCTAGAAGTAAAGATAGTAAGATGACACAGATCAAGACAGGATCTCTTCTCAAGGAACTTACACTGAAGTAGGGGAGATAGATGGGTGAATAAATATTTTATTACAATATATAATAAGGGTAAAGACAGAGGTAAACAAAACATTCAAGGGTGACCCACCTGGCCTGGAGAAGTGGCAGAGAGTGAGGAAGTTTTCTCCAGAGTTGACACTGTTGTTCAGGGACCAAGATGAGTTTGCCTGATGAGAGGAGGTAGGAGTGAGCAAAGGGTGCTCTGCTCCAGAATGAGCAAACGGCAATAAGGCAGAGAAAATACTTATTGGCAGATGAAATCATAATATGTATATATTGAAAAAAACTTATCATGAACCTGTTATATGGCAGGCACTATAGGCTACCAATTTTTTTTGTTATTCATAATTCAAAGCTCTCGATGACATGTTGTTATTACCACTTCTCTTCGATAAGGGAGAAAACAAAGATTCAGCAAGGATGACTACTTGCCCAAGGTCCAACAGTAGTGACTGACGTTCAGCCCAGCTTGGCCTGACTCCAGAGGGGTTTGATTCCACTTCTCTTGTGTAGATTCAATATGCAATTGGACTGAAAAAAGGCATATGTATTTCTCGTTGATTCAATTTGCTGATAAATGATATGATTGTTCCCAATAATTATAGATAATTTATTCAATTGAAGATAAATGAAATTATTGCATAGAGACTCAGATGTCTGAACAGCCTTTGGCTATAAAATAGGAACCTGAGATTGAATTTGTGATTAGGAACTTTTTTATGAAGCATATATTAAAATCTATTTTTCTGACATGCAAGAAACTCACTTCCAAAGCCAAGGCTTCATAAAGAAGCCCTATTTTTGTTTGTTTTGTGATTGGAGATGTAGAGGATGATGGCAGCAGGGTCAAGGCAGAAGCTTTTGCTTCTTTTACAAAAAGAAGCAAAAGGGCTTCTTGCTGTTTTTTTTCCTACTCAAGGAAAGAAAAACAAAATGCTAAAATAAATTAGCAGCACATTAAGTTTGGAGTTTTAAATACAAGCGTTAACGAAGAGTACACACCCAAATTATTTATTCAAGTACAGCCGACAACACAGGGAGCCTCACTTTCAGAGCACACTTTTGCACGTTTGCGTTCCCTGTAGTCTGACTGCGTCAATGGCAGGCAAGCCCACTGTGCACCTTGGAAATGTAATCTATTGCAGTGTATTGAAGATCTATTTAGTGCACCCCAAGTATTGCTTTGGATTCTGTCACTGGTGTTGAAGTGCAGTAGAGCAAACTAGTAATTATTCCATTTTCTCAAACTGTTTGAAATGTATAAACACAGAATGAGTGCCTGGATTTTGTCATTCCCAGTTACGGTTTTATACTTCATTCTCCATGCAGTCAGCAAAATTCAAGGCCACAGTATTCATTTCTAAGGATAAAAAGACAAAATCTGACATCTGTTGACTTTACTGGGGCACCAAACATCTATTGCACTAATCATCATATACCCTAGTGAACAAGAAAGCAGAGATATGGGCATTTGGTGTGGGAAGACATAGGAGGGCACAACACATTATGCCATAGTTAGGGAGGGCTCCAAATATTGTCACAAAGGGGTTGCTTGCTTGGTCTCCAGAGTGAGTGGGAGCGCTTTAGGAAGACCCATAGAAGGATATTCCTGAATGTGAGACCAGCACCCACCTAGGCATGAAGGCACAAAAGTGTATAAATTTTAAAAATAGGATGTTAACACCAAGCCAGAAGTGAGAGTAGACTGTGTAGGAGGAAGGAAGCAGAAAGTGCCTCACAGTAACCTAGGTTAGAAGGTGGTGCAGATTTTAAAGACTCCGTACTCTGTTCTACAGCAATTGGACCAAAAGCCAATGCAGGGAAGTTACACCAGTGAACTTAGAGTTGTGTATTTCAAAAAGTGGCTAGCTTTTGAGAAGGCAAGTTTATATATTCTTTTGACTATATATTGAATATTCATAAGATATCCTAACGTGGATATTCAAGCTAAACCATTTGTGTTTGAACCTCGCTGCCTCCTGTTTTCAGGCAAGCTGGCAGACGGCTGGCAGAGTTCTGTTTTATCCCTTCTCACCTCCTTTTTTCTGACCTGATTAACAGACTCACTCCTCACAGGTCTTGTTCTCAAGTCTTTGTAGCATTCCACTGAATTTCTGCCAAGCTCTTTTCCTCCACAAATATTCCTCATTAAAAAAACTATTTGTTTATTTTTGCAATACATGTATATAATTCAACCAGTAGCATCTTTTCCAAGCTGTCCTCCATTTGCCCATTTCTTACTATCCACTCTCCCTAATAGCCATTATTTTTAGCTTTGTATTTGCCTTTCCAGAAGTTTTGGGACATAAAAGCCAATGCAATATACGTGCTTTTTCCTCTTTTAAAATAAATAAGTTCAATAAAAAAATAAAACATAAAAATAAATTCAAGAAATCTTTAACCGCAATAAATAAATAAAGTTAAACTTCTCTTTATAAAGTTTTTCACCTTTTTTCACTTACAGTGCTGAAAATATTTCCAAAGAAGTTCACAAAGTTTCTCTTAATTTTTTACCATGTATAATAATCTATTATATGATTATACCAAGTTTGTTCAACCAACTCCCTACTGATAGGCACTTAGGTTGTGTTTAGATGATGCTATTATAATTTCCCATGTATAAATACAATCTGGTGGGCAAATTCCTGAAAGTGGAAATTCTGTCAAATATTATATATATATAATTATGAATTATATATATAATTGTATATATATATAATTATATGTATATAATTATATATGAATTATATATGAATATATATAATTCATATATAATATGAATTATAATTCATATAATATGAATTATATATAATTGTATATATAATTATATATAATTGTATATATAATTGATATTATATATCATATATAATCATAATCATGATATATAATATCATTGATTATACATCATCATTATATGATTATTGTATTGAGAGATGATGCCCAATTGCACTTTCCTACTATCACACCCCAAGAGTTCCTGTTTCCTCACACACTCACCAACATAGTGTGCTGCCAGCTTTATGATGTTTTCAGTCAATGAAAACTGAAATCTAAGGGTACTTTCAATTTGCATTTCTCTTATTATAAATAAGCAGAGACATCCTTTCATCTATTTAAGAGGCATTAAAGAGGCATCCTTTTCTATGAAGTGTTTATTCATAACTTTATGTATTTTTATGCAAATAATACATCCTTTGCCATTTTTCTATATCTAATAAACATCATAAACTTTTTGTATGTTATATATATATATGTGCATATATATGCATATATATGCAACCAGCATTCATTTTTACCCCTGGTTATGCTCACTCCTAAATTATGGGGGTTGGAAGCTAGAAAGTACATTATATGAATACAAGGCACACCTGTAGGATTTTAGAAGGTGGCAAGAAGGCAGAAACCATGTTCTCTTCCAGGAGTGAAGGCAGATAAATGGCTTCAGTGCCATGAGTCTTCACAAGGACCTCCAGGGTCGCCCTGCCTGCCGCCTTCCTCAGGACTGCAGGGGTGCTGTGAGGTTGACTGCAGTTTCGGGTTATACAACAACAAACATCCCCTGAAAATCTTCTGCAGTTCAGTAATGGAGCATAGTATAAAATTAATATTTAGAAATCATATATATGCATATATATAAAAATTATAATCACTATATATAATCAATATTCTCTCTATATATAGTCAGTATAAAAACATAGTAGAATGAAAGAGCCTATTACCAATGGTGACCATAAGATAAAATATCAAGAAATAAATGTATCAATAATTAGGCAAAAACCTGTGTGAAGGGAAGATAAGACTTGGACAAATGGAAAGGCATTCATGGTTTTGGGTGGCAAAACTCATTATCAAGAAAAATTTATTGAGATTTTCTATGTGGCCTCATCTGGTCCATTTTGGTGACCCTACTATGGATGCTTGAAAAGAAGTATTCTTTATTTTCTGGTTATTGAGTATACATTAATTTACGCCCCTTATTAATGTTATTTAGGTTTTCTATATACTTACTTGTTTTGCCAATTTATCTTTCATGGACTAAAAGATGACTTAAATTTTTCTACTAAAAATATGATTTTGTTAACCTTTCTGGTATTTCCTATAATTTCTGAATTATGAAAAGGTATAATACTGTTACTGTTAAAGGTATGTATACTGTTACTTTGTGTTTAAGTAAATATTTATAGCTGCCATATGTTCATCAATAATTGAAAGTTTCCAGATTATAGCCCTGGCTGGTGAAGCTCAGTGGATTGAGCAGGGGCTATGAACCAAAGGTTTGCCAGTTCAATTCCCAGTCAGGGCACATGCCTGGGTTGCAGGCCCTGTCCCAAGAGGGGTCCACGTGAGAGGCGACCACACATTGATGTTTCTCTCCCTCTCTCTCTCTTTCTCCCCCTCTCTGTAAAAATAAATAAATAAATAAAATCTTTAAAAAGAAAAAAAGAAAGTTTCCAGATTATAAAATGCCTTTTTATTGTCTCATTTAATGTTCCTTTTCTGGTGCTCCATCCACCTATTCTGATATTATAATCAGGCCTCTTGCTTTCTTTTAGCTTGTAGTTACCTAGTATAACTCCCTATATTTTTATTTTTAATGTTTCCGAATCACTTTGTTTTAGTGAATTTTATACATGAGTTGGAATTTTCTTACTTTTTGATCTAGTTTACAATTATTTTTCTTTTAATAGATAAGTTTGTTTGTATTTATTAATCTGAAAGACACATATAGTCTTAATTCTATTATTTATATGTGTTGTTTTTATAGTTTTAAAAAGCATCTTACTCTGATCTATTTTCTTTGTTTTGTGCTATAGATGATTCATTTGATATTTAGGAAGCTTCGTGTTTTGTTTTGTGCTTACTTGTGTAATAATAGATATTTAATACCCTTAGCTCTTTGTGTTTTTAGAGACAGTATTTCTTTTTCACTACCATGTGCAAATGGTAAAAATAAAAGTTATTTTCACATCCTTCCTGCAACATTCTCCCCTTCTCTTCCCAATATGGGTCAACAATATATTTTTTAAATTTATCTTTATACCATTCATATATGCTCAGATTCATATTAGTTTATTTTATAGCTTTAAATGATATCCTTCATTCAGATATATTATATATCATTGTACTCACTCTTCCTCCCATTTTTTTCCATCTTCCCATTTCAATCTGTGGTAGTTAAATCACTTTTATACCGCTGGACTATCCCTCTATTACTATTACTATCCCTCTATTACTATCCCTCTATTGCAGGGGACATATGATGTTTACCATTGTGTTTCTGTCCTAGTCTTCATACTATTTGTTTTCTTTTTTTTTTTTACCCTTTCTTTTCTTATTTGGTAATTCCAACTATAGGTTGGATTTCTTTTGCCTGTTTTTCATCCTTTTTTTTTTCCACTATTTTTTCAACTTTTAAAGAAACAAATTTCTTTTTTGTTTTGATTACAGTGTCTATTTTGAGTTGTGCTCACCCCAGTTTTGCCTTATTTCTATGAAGTTTCTTACCCTTTCAGTCCTCTGCTGCTTTTCCCAGCTCACATTTCATCTCCTCCCATTGCTTGCCTTCCCTTCCCTGAGTTCTTAGTTTCTGTTTTCAGAGAGGTAACATATTTCATTCAGTTGTTGAGTTTATGAATGGCTTCCTGTGCTTATCTTTGCTGTCCATTTAATCAATGAAATTCTATGTTTTACTTGAACATTTTCTGTCACAATTGAGCTATATTTTCATGCAATGCACAGCAGCCCATGAAAATAGATGGGGCAAAGTGCTTTTTTTTTAATGCAAAGGTATGGTTTGACAAATATTAATAAAATACAAGGTTATGCTTCATGGAGTTTTTATGGATGAGACCCAGAGTGCCTGTCTTGTAGTTTAGGCATTCACTGAAATTCTCTGGAAAAGGAACATGCTACCTGGACACTTACCATGAACTTACATACCCTCATGGAGGTGTTATGCATTCCTCTATCAATAGCTCATCGGTTATGTGGGTTTTTCCACAGATTAAAACGAAAGCTCTGGTTAACAATGTTCATGCTGAAGTATTTAGGAAGATATGTACTAATGTCTGCAATTCACTTTGAAATGCATAAAAATAAGATAAATTGATAGGTGACTAGATGGTTGGACTAATGGATAGATGTGTGAGAAAGCAAGTTCAGTGAAATGTTAAAGAAAGACTCTAGGTGATATTCACTGTAAAATTGTTTCAAGTTTGCTATATGCTTGAAATTACTCATTGTAAAATGTTGGGGGAAATTGTGGAAGTGAAAACAATTACTATGTAGTTGTTAATTTCATGACAGTTATAATGCTCCCAAATCAAGGGCTTTGCATATTTAATTCCAACAGACAAAAATGGAGGAGTCAATCACAACAGCTTGATGATTTCTTTCTCCTCTGGCTTTTTCTCAGAGCTTCCTGATTGATGTGTTAAGTTAAGAGGTTGAATATCTTAACATGAATGTCCAAGGTAAGGTGCTACTGGCCAAGGCCCTTCCAAGGATGACAGGAACAAAAACAGATGAAATCAATTTCAGTGGAACTTCCACTAAGACAATTCTCCTATTACTTTTTTGAAACTGGAAAAACTACTTTGCAAGCAGTGTTGTTTTGGAATTCCACTGGAAGCAGTCCAAGTTTGGTGGGTCACTTAAAATACTTCCAAAATGTATCCAGCTTTGTGTCCCCTATCTGCTTATCCAATGTGGAAGTTGCAGAGGCTCCAACACCTTACATGTTGGTCTCTCATCGTTGAGATAAGTCTGGATGCTAGAAGTCAACTGCAAACAGGCTATTTCTAAAGACTGCCGAGTGTAGAAATTTAAATGAATTATTTTAATGAGACTAAAGGGCACTGACCAGATGGGTCTCTTAAAAGTCACTTGTCAGTTTTGACCTTGCTGATAACCCAAATCTCATAGGTTAATCTAAAGGTTTACATTTTCAGGGGTGAGATAATTTATACAAAATGGTTTCTTGCCATTTAGGCATTTTTTTTTTTTGTTAAAATCAGAAACAAAGATTCTGGCTGTTGGAAGTTGCCATGCGTCCCACAGAAGATACGTTGGAGTCCTAACCCCTAGGGAATGTGAGTGTGACCTCATTTGGAAATAGGGTCTCTGCAGGTGTAACTAAGATACAAGTTAAGACGATGTCATCCTGGAGTAGGGTGGGTCCCTTCTGACTAGCACAGTTTTAGGAAAACATACACATATACCCAGCAGGGAACTCCAAGTGATGATAAAGGTAGGTGAAGGGTGGGTCTACACGCCAAGAAATGCCAAGATTTCTGGCAACCACCAGAGGCTAAGAGAGAGGCACAGGACGGACTCTCTCTCAGAGCTCTCCAGAGGGAACCAAATTTTCCAATACCTTGATTTTGAACTTCTAGCTATCAGAACAGTGACAAATACATTTCTGTTGCTTTAAGTCATCAAGTTCATGGAATTTTTGTTATGGCAGGCCTAGGAAAAAATATACTGACCAAAATTATGGATTCCTGTAGACATAACTTTAAAGGTCAATGCAATCATAAATAATGTCCTGTTTTCTACAATCCCCATTCATTTCTTTATTTCATAGAGCCACACCATGCCATAAAAGATGCTTTCAACTACAGTAAAAGATTAAAACAAAAAATGCAGGTGAAGAATCACCAGTAGAAGCTACAATTAATTGTTGGTCATATTTAGGTTGTGACTCTAGCAAGACATTCTGGGTCAGATTTTGGTTTTGCTCAGAGAAGGAAGCTTATAAACTCCCTTGGTAAAATTCATATTCTCCCTGCAAGCAGGATTTCTTTCTCCAAATGAAAGAGGAAATGGGGAAAATAATTCTCTAAAAAGCAAACAAAATTCACATCAGCTTCTGACTTGTTTAAATTTTTTTTCTACTTTTGTCCTGAATTTCCTCACTAAATTATATTTTCCTGGTCTTGGACTTAGAACACAAATACACATAAAGCTTTGATAGAATTTTTCTCTTTAGAAACAAAAAGTGAAAATGTTTTAATCATTTAGAACAGTGGGCTTAATTTCCTTCATTTGTTGTGATTTTCATGATAAAGTTCTTAAAATTTGGCAAAAGGATAAAAGGAAAAGAGTGAAACATCTGTTGCCATTTCCCTTTCCCATTATTAATTTAGAGAGCCATGTGCTGTGGACCTGTATTTCTGGGCATCAGGAAATGAGGCAGTGGACCCTGAACTTTCCCAGAACGTAGGGTCACTTGCTGTTAGTCAGATTATACACAATAACAGTTTGACTAGAAGGAAAGAATCCGTACTATGTGGTCATTGCAAGGTGTGTGGCTTAGGACAAAGAACACCATCCTGAGCAATGGTAATAGCCAGAAATTGCCTGATGAAGAGCTTTAATTATGTTTTCTCAAGCTCTTATAATTGCTACAAAATGGCTTTCTTCTATTGCCATACCACATGACCTTGTGAAACTCTACTTCCTGCTGTCTTTGTATCTCTGTTAAAGGAGGGACTAGCATTTTGAACTGCAGCATCAAAAATCATGATTGGATTTTTCCCTTTTTGTTCTGTGCACTTTGGATTCAGTTCTAAAGAGACATGTGGGGCTCTAGGGTAACGCGCTGACTGCTTAGAAATAGTTAGGCTAGTAAAACAAGTGTGAACTCATAAATGTTCTTCTTTGCCAGGAAAAAAAAAAGTGCCAGAGTTACAGCTGAAGGGGAACTTGATGGAACCATTATACTGCTTGAAATTGGAAGAGTTGTGAACACCTTTAATGGGAGGGGAGGGGTGTCTGTAAATCAAGTGGTCTTCCACATCCCAAACCACAAACTAGTCCAAGGTTATGTAACTTATTGCATGGTTTTAGGTTTTTGCCTCCCAAATCCTTATCTGTATGGTTCCCTTGGGGTTGGAAAGGAGGAATTGATTGAACATCTTTTTCTTACCTATATTTCTTTCTCATATACTATGAATTAAAGCCTTCATGTGTCTGTTAGAATGGAGTTTTTTTAAAAAATAATTTCTTCTTCAGATCTTGCTTTTCAAATGCAAATGACATAAAAGCAGTTTCTGAGCCCATAAATGCTTTCTCCTGTGGTCTCTTAACACATTCCACTTAACAATACATTGCCTATGTGTGACTCCGTATCCCCAGACTGGTCACACAATACTAATAATTTAACCAGGTATCGTTATGAACAACTGATCTTTCCTGGGGATGGGGAACAGTTGGCCTGTTTATAAAGTAAACCTGCCAGTTCCATCAGGATAAAGCCTGGGGTTTGGATTTTGTATGCTTCATTGTTCTTTACTGCTGGGTTTCACCAGCCTTCCTTCACTTGCCTGAGGTGACATCTCAGAACCTTGTTCTGGGCCCACAGCCCTGACAATTGCTCTGTGGTCACTGCAGGACACTGCTCAGACCTCTCTCCCTCCCTTCCTCCCCAAACTCCTGCTATTGTCCAGGGAAGCAAATCTAGTGCCCCACACTACCCTGGACCATGTTTAACCAAATTCTGAAAGCCCGCCAGGGTCACTGAGCACAGAGACCCCTAAGGATTTTCTAGTCATTAGTCTGCAGCTGTGCCCAGGGCATCTGTCCACACTGTTGAGGGTGCTGAGATTCTCCAGATGAGAGATCCTTCAGTTAGATGTGCCCTGTCACACTGGTTAGCACACTTTCCATGTATTGCACATACTTAGACATGTTTCGGTAAATATCTATGAAATGAATGGAAAGTAGTGGGGCTTTGCCTAGGCAGCATGAAAATGAAATGCTAACCATACACAATACTTAAGGCTATAACATTGGCCATTTTGCTTGGAGCCAAAGTGCTCTTCTGAGAGGAAATAATGGAGCTGAGGGTAAACTGAAAGACGGTTGCTAGATGAGATAGTCCCTCTCCAAAACATTTGCTACTTGCAGCTGAATGAAGCTTAGAAAAGAGAATGCAGGTCTGGTAAAGAAGGTGTAAATACCCCTTGGGGGCCTCTGCTTACCTAGTTTGGCTAATTCTGGTTAGGAAAGACCCACTTTCTCCAGGAACATACACAGAAACTTATGAAGATTATAGAAAGAAATGATAGCCATTCTGTCCAAAAAGAATGCAGGCTCACTGTACGTAAGCAACAGTCTGCAGGGACTGAAGACTGGGTCCGCTTCTCATTCTTCAGAGAATGGTAATAGCAGAGGAAGGGGGCCTGAGGGCAGAACAGGCTGGATTCACAAGTGTGTCCTTGTGGCTCTTGTTCTCACCATCTGGATGGGATTAATTTTTGCCTTTCACGCAGGGTCCTTTATGACTAAGTCTTTGTCTAAAAAAGATTTAACATGCCCCCATGACAGAGTTTATGTAGTGAATCTTTGTCAGTTGACTTGAAGGGAGAGTTTGCTCCCCTCCAGGATGTTCTTGCGGTGGCTGACTTTCTGTCTCTCTAGGACCTTTGGCAGGAAGAATCCCTCCCCGCAGAGAATCCGCCCGTGCACCCCACCACAACAGTGACTGTGTAACCAGTGAACCTCTCTTCCATCCAGTAATACCAGCTTCAGAAATTGCGATTCAATTGCTTAGTGTCCAGTATCATGTATATTCTAAAAGTTCTAAAATGATACTCCTAAGAATATAACTGCCAGGTCAGGGAATCTCAGCATTTGATTAAGGCAAACCTAGAAACATAATTTAGAATTTTAGAATAACTTATACTTGTAATTGTTTTTTAAATGGCAGCCTTCTCCAAAGCTTGTATGTTTTGTGCAGCAGGGGCAGAGTTTGTCTTGTTCACTCATATATCCCCAGAACCTAGTAGAGAGCCAGGAACCTACAGACAGTTAAAAATGTTTGTTTTGCGTCACACTAAGGTAGTGTCTAGCACTGGTGTGCCATAAAAGTAGAATAAATAGATGGCCCTTGGTCTGTCTGATATATGATGGATTAACTTGCATTAACTTCAGTTCCCCTTTTATCTATTTCTAGCAGTATTCTCATATATTCACTCACCTAGAAGAGGCTCTCAGTTATTTTTCTTGCCAAGTACAGGCTTAGCACATAGAAGGAGTTTATGGAATGATTGAATCCACAATCTTAGGAGAGTCATTTGGCGTCTGCAATGGGGAGCCTGAGCATAGAACAGGAAACAGGAAGCAGGTGGGACCCTCCACTCAGAACCAGCGGTAGAGGCAGAAGAGGGAGAGAGGAAACTTTGGCAAGAAAATGGACTTCAAGCAGCAGCAGCCCATGCTGCCCATCATCTTGTGAGTGACTTCTGGCCACTGTCTGCTGGAGACATCTCAACCCACATGCTGAGGTTTCCATGCATGTATCTTTGTAGATAGAGAAGGAAGATTTTAAGATAGGGAATAAATAAAATGCTTTTAATATTTTTCTTTCTTTAAGATAATGAGATTTAAAAAAGGATATTATTTATCTATTTTTAGAGAGAGGGGAAAGGAAGGAGAAATAGGGGGAGAGAAGCATCAATGTGTGGTTGCCTCTGTCATGCCCCCTAATGGGGACCTAGCCTGCAATCCAGGCATGTGCCCTGACTGGGAATGGAACTGGCGACCCTTTAGTTCGCAGCCCCGTGCTCAACTGACTGAACTACACCAGCCAGGGCTTAAATATTTGTCTTAAAATATTTTAAAAGATAGCATAGCAAACTGTATGAGTATGGATTCTGGAGCAGACCCCAGATTTGAATCAGGGAGGCTGTGTGACCATGGACAACTTATTTAAACTCTTTCTGCCTTAGTTTCCTCAACTATAAAGTGGGAATGAAGAGCATAATAATACCTACCTCATTCATATGGCTGTTATGGGGATGAAATGAGTTAATTTTCATAAAGAACCCATAACAGTTCATGACCTGTAGTAAGTGACATATAAATGTAGGTTAAATATAAACAAACAATTGTCTTTGGGGAAAGAAAGATAAGGATGTTGCCATGTTAGCCTCTGGTCTTTGATTGTGTTGCAAATATTCTATATTTTGTGTCTTTTTTAGAGGATGCAGAAGCCCATGATGTCTGCATGAGATTTAAGGAGCCTGAGTTATTGATTTTAACCTTGCTTTTGCGGTAGAGTTAAACCTCTCCTGCCCAGTGAAGCATCTGAAATGGAGCCACAGTTGATTGCTCTTTGATGACTTGATTTTCATTCTGCTTCCAAAATCTGCGGGAACATCCATTAGAATTTGGCAGAAAACTCCTCTCTAATGGGCACTGCAAGCCCTGAGTTTTCATCAGCAGCTGGAGGGAAGAACTGTTTTTCAAGCAATTTACTTGCCCTCTAAAGACATACCTTGCTTAATCTACCTGATTTTTCAGTTAAATGATTTTACCTGGTCCTGGAGGGGCCTGGCAGTTCAGTTTCTCATCCTACTTCACCAGAGACTGTTTCTGGTGACTAGAGCAACCACAAGTGCATTCATATTCTGAGTGTAATCAGGTGGCATACTGCTTGCTGACTCATTTGAGTTGTACAGCAGAATGATTTCAGGAGGACGACAGGAAACTAATGTTCCTTAGTCCTCCATCATTAGAAAGAAGTTCTCGCAAACTTTGGTTTTTATCTTCTAAGGCAGGTATCTTACCGAGGCTGAGCCTGGAGGGATAAAAATAAAAGTTAAGAGGAAATGGGTAGAAAATTATAATGACTGGGAAGTCTGGGGACAAAGATGCACTTTACAGACTCAGGTGGTGGGGTTGGGAAGAGGCAGAATGAAGGGATGTGTGCCTACGAATGTCCCAGTCCGCACACTGCTTGGACAGTGCCTGATTTCCTGCTTGCATGGTTGTCTCTGTGGACTGAGTACATTTGTTCAAACGTTTCATCTATCTGGCAAGACCTGACATTGTTTGGTATCATCATTCCTGCTCCGATGTTATGGGCTTTGCTGAATTCTGAGTCAAAAAACAGTTTATAAGGAAAGCCCTTTATTGCGAATCAGAGAGAAACCTGTAGGATGGAATGACATCTATTCATGGGTTTCTAAATCCCATTTATTTATCCTCAGTAGTCATCTGGAGTAGCTCTTCTTGAGGACCAGGTCCTGGGTCCTTATATATGGCAGATCTCAAAGGCGATTCAAAATGGACATAGCCTTCGGTTTATGGGCCCTCCCGAGAGGGCATGCCATTCAGCCCACAGCCTGATACCTGCTGCTGAAAACTTGAACACACCCTTCCCTCTTCCTTTACCAGACTCCTGACAGATCTCAAGGATGAGACTGTCAAATCAGACTCAAATCAGACATCTTACCCAGGCTCAGGCTTTACTAAGAATTTCAAAGAGACAAGTAATAAAGAGACAAAGCAGAAACCCCTCTAGGACTATCAACCTGTGTCCCCAGGCCCTTTCCCAAGGCACTGGGTTATTTCTGGCCCAGGCAAACATGCGAGGTCTCCAAGGAACGTATGCTAGTTGAATTGCTTACACAGGAGAGGGCCACTTTAGTCTTGAGACCTCTCCATTTTCTATTCAGCTGGCACCATAGCTTATGTAACTTTCCAGAGAGCCCTGTCCCAGAGATTCACAAACCCAGTTTTATTTAGCAGAAGCAATCGTAGGCAAACTGGTACATGAGAAGGACGCTCCCACTCTCCGTTCAATTACTTTGCTTGGCAGGAGACCTGTCATTTTTTTCTCTACAAGGATACTAGATCACGTCACACTTGTTATTTCCTGCCATCCGTTTTCTCTGCCCACTTAACAGCAGGGTTGCAGACCCACCAATCTCATCCTCCGGTGATAAATGGGTGCTTACTTGGACAGCCTGGGGGAGCGTGGCTCTAGGAAACCCAAGCTGAAAGCAAAACATCACAGAGTCCACCCTTATCCTAGGAAAGAGCATGTTATGAGACCTCCCCAATCAGCAGAGAGTAAAAAACTTAGTTTCAATTTGAATTGAGAATACTTCTGGCAATTTTTCTCCTCATCATGGTTTGATTGAGTTCCCCAAGCTGTCACCATTTCTGTGAGAAGGAAGCAACCCAGCTCACGAAAATGCTCTTGGGCAGAGAACAAAGCCATAACAGGAACGCAGAGAGCAGCCTCCTTGTCTCCCTGGGAGATGCTCTAGTTTTATGGAAAGTCTATTTGTGGCCAAACCCATTCATACCTGGCAGTGATACTCGTCTGAAGCAGCCCATCCTTGATTATACTTTTTATGTGATGCTGGAATTGAAACAGAATCAGCTGTTACTTATGAGGATTACATGACTGATGCTTTGCTACCAAAAAGAGCATAAACAGATTCATTGATATACCCAGAGTACATTTTTTTCTCAATCCTCACCTAAGGGGAGAGAAAGAAACATCTATTGGTTGCCTCCTGAATGTTCCCCGACTGGGGATAGAACCCATAACCTACGTATGTGACAGGGGATGAAGCCCTAACCAACTGAACAACCAGGCCTGGGCTGCCTAGAGTACAGTTTTCTCTTTTGGACTCAAGTGCAAAAGTCCAGACTCAAAATCTTGCCTTTTCTCCACAAGATGAAGACTGTGCCCATGTGATTACTGTTAACATCAGGCATAAATAACCAAGATTGACAGCTGCTGCCCTGTGATGAGCATTTATTGTGTGACCGACCTCATCCAAGGCTCTTCATGTAAGTGATCTCATTCTAGCTGCAAACATCCTGGAGGCTGTGTTTGTCCCTACTTTGCAGATGAGAAAACTGAGGCACAGAACAGATTTGACCCTCAGTCTCTTTAACTCTGACCCTGCGTTCTCACTGCCTGTTACTTTGCTTCTCCTTAATTGCTTAGATCCCACCAAACAACTCTGTTTCATTAACTGATTTTCAAAAAATTTTCACAAATGAACAAGGGTGGCTACTTGTTTTGCCAGGGCGCAGACACCCATGACTTTGGAGCTCTGCTCAGGATTAAGCTTTTGTAAGTTTTCCCATCTACCTAGATAGCTATGAGTTTTACATTATTTTCACCTGATGTCCTTTCCCTTCCACTTCTAATATGCTCTCATATATTACATATAATGTATAAACATGTAGCACATTTGTAAGTTTATGACACTTGTGTTACATGTATACATGTGTATACATATTCTCTCTCCTGCCATAGAAAAGATGTGTTTTCTTAATTTCCAAGTGCAGAGTATGCCTATGATGTCACAAGATGACTCTACTTCTGGGTAAATACAGTTCAGTGATAATATTGAAGAACTTAATTAAAGTACTGGAAAACTAAAGGCCATAATTTAATTAAAAAGAATATCTGAGATGCACTGAGAACTAATAATGCAACTGTCAAAACCATCAATGCTTTGCAATGAAGAGTCAGTGAGATCCCTGTTTTGCCAAGGCATTGGTCCTATACAGTCTCACCAAGCATTTGTTATCGATACACACACCATTATCTTACCCTTCTAGTTTCTTCACCATTATATGAAATGTTACAACATTTAATTTTCTAGATACTGCAATTTCACAAGAACAGCATACTTTAAGAACACTGTACTTTAAGAACTCAATATAAGAATAGCATTTGATTTTTATGAGTAGTGATTCTCTATTAACAAACATTGGTAAAGTGTGTGCTACGTACCAGGCATGAAGTTTTCACAAATGAAAAAATACAACATTAGTCTTTGAGGATGTCATAGCTTAGAAATTAAAATATAGCCCTGGCTGGTGTGGTTCAGTGGACTGAGCTCCGGCCTATGGACCAAAGGGTCTCCAGCTCGATTCCCAGTCAGGGCACATGCCTGGGTTGTGGGCTGGGTCCCCGGTGAGGGGTGTGTGAGACTCAACCACACATTGATGTTGCTCTCCCTCTCTTTCTCCCTTCCTTCCCCTCTTTCTAAAATAAATAAATGAAATCTTTTTTTAAAAAGAAAAGAAATTAAAATATATTGAGCTCGTAAGGAGCACTGCTTCTGAGGTTTAATCTCTTTGCTACATTGAAAATGCAGTAATTTTTAGGGAACTCAGGACTTGTCACCCACTCCTGAAGTGTGAGGTGGGACTGTAGGCCTGCGGGCTCCTCCACACACGCAGGTGTCCCAGGTCAGGTGACGTGGCAGTGCCCGGAGCCCTGGGGCAGCGGATGGTGGGGCTGGGTTTTCATTCTTGCCCCACGACTTGATGTGTGCCCCTGGGTGAGCCATCGAACCTCTCTAACGCTTCGCTTCCTCATGCGCAGTGGGGAGAATGCCTCCCCTGCTCACCCCACACCATCATCATGAGATCAAATGAGAAAATACACACAAAAACATTTTGAAAACTGTCAGGTATTTGTAAGCTCCCGGAAGGCACACATTTTTAATCTCTTCTTACCTTTGCTGCCCTAGCATCCAAACAATAACTGAATTGTGGTAAATGCACAATACATATTTATTAAATAAATGCAGTCCACGGTAAAAAAAAAAAAAAAATCTTGCTTTTTGCTTTGAACAATTCAAAAAAGTGGTAATTGATTTTTTTTTTTTTTTTTTACAAAGGGGAAAATTCATTTGGTATAACTTGTAGAGCCACCACACCTCAGGGTTGGAAGAGATCTCACGGAGCACCCCGTCCAGCCTTGCAGAACGGCTTAGAGTCCCCGACGCAGTCCTCGCTAGGGCCTAGTCCAGCCATCCGGATCACAGCTGCGGCAGTGGGGATGGGCTCTCTCCAGCCACCTCCCTGCGCCGAGATCACTTCTGTCCGGGCTAAACTGAATTTATAAACGTAGGACACTTAATCACTGTATTTTTTTAGTAAGATAAGTAGAAATTTAGACTTTGTAAACAAAAAGCAAAAACGCTTTATCTGGTGTATGACTGCTGTTCCCCCCACAAGCTCTTAGGAGGGTGGGCATTGCGGGCACCACCTCTTGGTTGCCACCTGGGAAACGGCTGCAAACGCCAAGTGAGCAGGAAAGTACGGAGAGAGTACCTGCTGTGCGGCCGGTCACACCCGCCCCCTCACAGAAGGAGAATGCAGTATCATTGCAGCAAAGCTCACGGTACGAAAAGCCCGGACTCTACCCGTCTGTCAATAATGGGATAGTTACCTTCTGGCATCCATTCCACGAGATATTCCAGCTGTTAACAGTTAATGCTTATAAGGATCATATAATAAAATAGAAAATGGTTAAGTATAATGAGATTAAGTAAACAAATACAAATTTATAGGGATCATAAGATTTCTATGTAAATACAGTTGTAAACAGCTGTGTCTTAAAATAGCCTAAAAATACATGTAAAACACTACCGGCATTTTGAAGGTAGTGAAGTTACAGATCATTCCCTTTTCTTTTTTTCAGCTTTCTATAAAGTGCTGATGCTACTTTTAAAATAATACAAACTTAAATGTTAAAATTAGAAAAATTTTTTCACCATTTCTTTCTTTTATATACAAATACACATCCCTAGACATGTACATGCACACACAGAGACATCTGTTTTTCCTCGTCCTCCCCCCCCCCTTCCTCCTCATTCTTTATCTTCTTCACATTGAGAGACGCATTTTGGTGGGGTCAAAAATATTAAGAGTAGTACTAGCTAGTATTCAGCACACAGGAGCATATTCCTATTCTTGCTAAACACTAGTGTCCTCATCTGTAAAATGGGGATGACAACAACAACAGTGGCTGTTTCACAGAATTGGTGTGGGGGGTTCGATGCACTGTCTACAAAGCACTTGACATGGAGCACGTGCTCTGAAGGTTAGCGGCCTCTACTCTGAGATCATCCTAAAATTGCAGTGGATTTAAATTGTGTGAGTGTGTGCACACAGAAGTGTGTGTGTGTGTGTGTGTGTGTGTGTCTACAGATGTGAGTTGTCCAGGAAGACTGGAGGGGAGTGGGACCAAGGGCAACAGGGCTGTGGCTGAGAGGTAGAGTCAGTGCCCCCACTCCTCACCCCTACCCCACCCCAGGTACGTTCACCAGGGACTTCACTGTCTGATGCTCCTGAGAGGTGAGGGGGAAACACGGAGGGTGTGGAATGTCCTGACTGGTTCTGGACCAGCAGTGCTGAGGAGCCTGCAGGAATTCAGTGGAGTTGGTGGGTTCTCACTTAAGTGGTGTCATTTTAGGGGACGGCATCTGGGTCCATTTGTGATCTGTGATGGCAGGAACACACTGGCTTGGTCACAAACTGAAACCAGAGAATGAAATACTCCATGTAAAGATGATGAGTGAGGAACTCCTCCTAGGCAAAGGGGCCAGGAAGAGAAAGGTGGAAAGAAGGTAGATTCCATGGGAAGATGAAGCCAAGAAGGGCTGCAAGACATTAACTGGTCCTTCCTCACTGGCAGGTAGCCATGCAGACTGAGAGACGCATGGATCTGTACAGAGCGCTCCCGTGGCTGTAACCTCCAATGTCAGCTCTGGAGTCAATGTGTTTTTCCATCTTGGAATAATTTCTGGATGCTTTGATACGATTTAAGGGATAAAAGGAAGCAAGGAGCCAGGACAAGCCAGTCTCTCTTTTCCAATGCTGTCAGAGTCGCTGAGCCCCGGGGCAATATACAGAAATGTCCTCTTTATTGTGTGAGAGTAAACAAATAAGAGCCACCAGAAATTCACTCCCAAATGCACAATTTGATTTTGAGGAAAAGAAATATTCATGCATTAGAGCTTCGGGCTAAAAGTTAAGGCCATGAGGCTGTCGTTCCTCCCTGGTACATTGTGTACCTCTGCGGTAGTGTGAAATGTGTTCTAGTTGACATTTCAGATGGCCTGGCAGCTCTACCTTCCTGATTGAATTCCAAACATGAACTAAAATACGTTTGATGTTTTGTCTGCCTGGTGCCATGCTCTGTGGGTGGAAGTCTGTGCAGTTCTACTAGAGGAAAACTATAATTAACAGCAAGAAAAAAGGAAGCTCTAAGCAAATACTCAAAGTACTGGAAGGGAGGGAGTGGGGTGCTGTCACGAGGAGGGCCCTGTGCATGCTGGGAATGCCTATGGCATTCCCTGGTACGTGCCTCCTCCATGGAACCAAAGGCAGCAGTTGGCAAAGGAAGCAGGTTACATATATTCAGGGGTAATTGTGTTAATTTGAAAAGAGCAACAGTATAAAGCCAAGACAAGGCAATTAAATCCAATATATGCAAAGAGTAAGAAAGAAAAGGAGACAACTCTCACATTATCTAAGAAAGTAAGTGGAGAGCTTCTACCATTAATGACATGATTAGAGCATGGCCAGATGCAACCTACCTGTCTCACATCTTAGAAGTTCAGGTTTCTGAACATTTACCTCCTATTTATTTTCTAAAACTTAACTGAGCAGCTGTATCGTTGAATCGAGTCATGCTTCTCCCTTGGGTAACTTTGCAATGTAGAATATGTGTGTGTGCAATTGCACCTGAGATTAGGATGAACGGGTTTTTTGGTGTTGTTGAAGAAAATCGAATTAGAGACATAACTGTCTTGTATTATATATTTTAACATCTGAAAACAATGTCAGTTTTTTTCTCATTTTCTTCAGTTGGCCCTTGCCTTGTTTTTGGACTCACTGAAAGGCTGCCAAGTTTTCCTCACGCAGACACATTAGCTGTTAGGGATGTGTCCTTGTCTGAGACAGATCTAGGTTTTACTGCTTCCTGCTGGGCGTGCTGGCACGCGTCCTAGTCAACTGGAAAATGAATGGAGCTGTCCCAGGTCTTGGGCCAACACTGCACCCAGCCTTCCACATCCTGAAAGTGGCCAGCTGGCCATTGCCAGCAGGAGGTGCCCATCTCCCCAACTCTAGGGTAGATTTACCTAATGCCTCCAGGTTTCCCCCCACAGTTCACTGTGATTATAAAACTTCCTTTACTGTTCAGACACTTGGTAACACCTTGCTGAGTTTCATTGATGTTTACCCTTTTCTGTGAGAAATTTCTTGGCTAGGTCGCATCACCTTGTAGAGCTACAAGGGCCTGTCTCTTATGTTCCCCATCCCAGGTAGGCTCCAGGATAAAGCAAGGTCTCACCATCGAAGGAACAAATACCTGAAGTACTCAAATGATGATTCTGATATATTTTTTGCTTTCTGCAGTTATTTTGATTTCTTTTCCTGCTGTATCCTCTGGTAATTTATTTAACCAGTTATTTCCTCTCCACTCAGTCTTCAACTTCTCTTTTCCTTATGGGTCCTTGTTCTCAATCTGTAAATGTGTTTACATGTCTCTCATATGAAACAAATAAATGAATAAAGATTTTTAAGAAACCCATAACCTTTCCCTTAACTTCTCAACCTATTCATTTATTCAGCATATGTTACTGTGCCCACTATGTGCCGGGTGCTCCTGCTAGTGCAGGCTGGAGACAGGACAGTCACTGCTCTCGTGGACCTAGTGAGGGACTCAGACCACAAGCACGCAGACAGCAGAAACCCCACTGCTGCTCTGCTATTCAAGGCTAGGACGTTTGGTGCCTTTGTTAGAAGACCTTCCATCAGCCTTCCTGTGGGCCGGTGTGGCCTTGTTGATGGAGTGTGGGCTGGATTTCAGTCCCCTGGGCTTTCATAGGCTTGCCCCAAAGTCCTCAGCACCCCCATCACACTCCCCCTCCCCAGCCTCCTCAGAGGAGTGGCCTGTAATGACAACCTTACTCCCAGCCAGCAGCGTTCTGGCCTCAGTGCCCACCATGTGACCTCCATGCAAAAGCCAGTGAGCTTCAGTCCTTAATCATGACCTTGGCCTTTGGACACTACTGTCAATTACTCATCACATTTCTCATCAGGTTCCACCTTTTCTTGTTCACCTTCTATTTCTCTAGTTGCCTTTTAGGTTCATGTTCCAAGCTTCCGATATCAGCCCTCTTATCTTTTCACCTTGTGTTCCCATGGAGCGATTTTACCCACTCCCCTGGCTGTTCCCACGTCTCCACTAATGAATTCCAGGCCGTTTTCAGGTTGCCATGCCCATAGTCCCAGGACCTGACTTCAGGGCACATGCCCAGCACAGTGGCATAGGATGCCACGCTTAGGAGGACCCTCCTTGGAGATTGAATGCTCTGTGGCCACCATATTGAAATTCAAAATTTTATTTTTGAATTTTGAATTTGTAAATCTATTGGTTTGCTATCGCTGACCAAACAAAACACTGTAGACTGGTGTCTTAACCTACAAAAATTTATTTTCTTATGGTTCTGGAGACTGAAAATCCGAGGTTAATGTCCCAGCAGAGCTGGTTTCCTCTGAGGGCCATAAGAGAAGAATCAGGTTTCTCTGCTTGGCTTGCAGATAGCCATCCTCTTGCTGCCTCTTCCCGTGGTTGTCCCTCTGTCCATGAGTGCTCCCCGGGTCTGTGTCCTAATATCCTCTTCTAAGGATATCAGTCGGGTTGGATTAGGCCCATGCGACCTTATCCAATCTTAATTACCTCTTTAAAGGCCCTGTCTCCAAATACAGTCACACTTTGAGGTACTAAGTGTTAGAGTTCAATGTGGGAATCTGGGGGACACAATTCAGCCCATAAAAGTAAGTGAAGTCTGGGGGGCAATGGGTTGTGCCCTGAGGGCTGAAAGTCTTGGTTCACTGTGGTCCTCTTTCTGTTGCTTCCTTGGAACATGGTCTCATTTGCCAGCACCCTGCCTATAGGCTGCCCACCTATCCTCTCGCTCTGCCTTTAGGAGGAATTCTGGTACAAATGCTGTGAAGGTTAGGGTCCGGCCATCCTTGCCTGAGGCTGGCAGCACCAATGCACGTTCAAAGGTGATTTGGCAGAGTCATGCCTTGCACCCATTTGCAGGGATCCAGTGGTCCATGGGTCGGGCAGTGGCTGTGGAAAACGAAAATCACTTCCCTACCTCCTGGCGCTGGGTCAGTTGGCACCTTTCAGAATTTGACAAAAATTATCAGAACTCTCCTGTGAAAAGTTCCCATTCATAACATCCATGATCATATGCATTTTCAGGGGGGTAATAGACTCCACCAAGGTCATTTGTGGACCCCTTTGATTTGGCTCTCCTTACCTTTCCAGCCTTATCTCAATACTGCCCTCACCATGCCACATCCCTCCGAGTGACTGCAGCCTTCTCTGAGTGCATTGTCTTTCATGCCTCCTTGTCTTTGCAGATGATCTTTACGCAGCCTACTGCTTGCTTTTCTTCATTATCATTACAACAAATTACTGTATCGCCTTCAAGATTAAAACTACATTCCATCTTCTCAGAGAATCCCTGGTGTTATTTCCTACTTCCCTATCACCTGAGTTAAAACAAAGTGCGCTTTTGGGCCTCTCTTTGTCTAGAGATTGCAAGTGACTTTGACTGCAAGAACTGTGGGTTTTTCCAAGTTTTATTGATATATAATTGACATATCACTACGAAAGTTTAAAGTATACAGTATAATGGTTTGACTTACATGTATTATGAGATGAAATCCAGCCCACATCCTATCACCAAGGCCACATCGGCCCACGGGAAGGCTAATGGAAGGTTTTCTAACAAAGGTACCAAGTGTCCTAGCCTTGACTAAGTTTGGTTAGCATCCATCATCTCACATAGATACAATAAAAGGAAAAAACAAAACAAGAAAAAAAGTCTTTTCTTGCGAAGAGAACTCAGGATTTACTGTCTGAACAGCCTTCCTATGTGTCACACAGCAGTGTCAGCTGTAGTCGTCACATTGTAAATTCCCTCTCGAGAACTTCTTCATCTGGTAACTGCAAGTCTGTACCTTTTGACCACAGTCCTCCAGTTGCCCAAGAGCTGTGTTTTCATTGTGGGTATTTTCACAATGGCTGGTGCAGGGCTGCACTAGGGAAATACAAATACAAGTTCACAGCTCATATGAATGCACGCATGCATGAATGAGGGAATGAGGAGCAGGAGGAGGCCGTGGTGAAGAGCACCCAGTTTGGAGTCAGTCCAAAACAGTCCTGGGCTTAACTCTTGGCTCTGTCATCATCTAGCACTGTGATCTTGGGGCAATTACTCTTAAACCCCAATTTTCCATTTTAGCATGGGGCAAATAACATTTATCTCAAAGTAAACTCTTGTCAATTTATATTGATAAATAACAACTATGGCTACATATAACTCAGTCCTACCACTAAATATCTGTGAGCTTGAAAGGAATTTTGGAATGAAAAGACAAAATTAAGGGATAACGAAGCTATGCTCTTATAGATTCACTTATTAACAAAAAAAAAAAATACTTATTAAACATCCTCTGGGTCCAAGGCACTATGCTAAGACCCATGGAGAAGTTAAATACAAAGCTGGCCCCTAGAAGAAAAGGAGGAGCCTATTTTAGATTTAAACTCTAAAATGACAGGTGCCATAGAAGGGTATCAGATTTTAGAGTAAGAGTTCATTCGTAGCTGGGACAGTGAGGATGGCTTCCTGGAGAAAGAGGCCTTTGACATGGCCCTTGAAGAGAAGGCAGGAAGATGTTGCTGGCACCAGGGGAGGGAAGAAGGAAATGGGTGCAGCCATGGCAAGGCAGAGATGACTAGGGGAGCAGAGGAGCTCTGCCATCCTATTGACGAGGTTGCTCTCACTGGGGGCTGAAGTTTCAGCTTCTGAAGCTGACAGTTAGTGGCCTTTTCCACATAGTACAAGATGCCCTGTTCTCTGTCTCGAGACCCATTGGTACTCTGCCCAAAAGAGGCCATCTGATTCTGACAGCCAAGGCAGAGACTGGCGTTTTAGCAGTAGCATTTTTATAGCACTGTTCTCTCTGTCCTTTTTAAATAAAATTCCCATCTCCCATTCCCCTCCCCTTCAGCAACCATCAACTTATTCTATCTGTGGGTCTGCTTCTGTTTTGTTCATTTATTTTTTATTTTATTTCTTTTAGATTCCACGTATAGGTGAAATCATTTGCTAGTTGTCTTACTCTCATTTATTTAACTTAGTGTAATACCCTCTAGGTCCAACATGAATAGTCCATCCATGTTGGGTCTAGAGGGTATTTGGACCTGTTGGACCACCTGTTGGGTATTTAGAGGCAGTTGGACCACAAATGGCAAGATTTCCTTCTTTTTATTCCCTCATTCTGTCACTTTGCTCTCTGACGGGCTCCACGGTGCCCTGCCTACATGCAGTACAGGCTCTGCTCTGTGGGTGGTGGATCACATTCAGCAGGACAGGAACGTGCAACTGGAGGCAATGTGGAGAAGTAGGACAGGGACTAACGAGTCTCGTCACAGATGGTCAAATTATGTCATCTAGAATTAAACTGCCTGTGAATGAGGCTGAGGTGGATGCACATGACTGTACAGATGGTTTGCAAAAGATTTCATTTCACACATAATAATGACACAAGATTTTTTTTTTTTAAATCAGTGCATCCGATATCATTTCCAGGAATCTTTTTCTGACCCCAGGAAGTTGAATTAATCACACCATTGGCAGCCAGTGTGGGTACTGCTTATGCTGCATTTCTGCCGCTGCAGATACGGACTGATTAAGCTAGGATTCTGGGGCACCAGGCTCTCTGAGCTTGAAGGCAAGCTCTTCCACTTACTAATACGTGACCTTGGGCAATTCATTTACAGTTTCCTCGTTTGTTTCATGGAAATGGTAGCCATACTGCCTGATATAGCACCTGTGAGTAGTAAAAGAAATGGCCCCTACAATCGTGAACAACTCGGGGAATGGAATACTTTCTCCTCAGATACCAGGGTGACCTGCATAGCCACGCAGCAATCCGATTTAGTAATGCACCCACAACACCAACATTCTCTACCCCCTGCCTTAGCTATTTTTCTGAACAGCTTTTACAGCTGTTTCACACACTACATACTTTTACTTCTTTGTTATTTTTACTTCTTGTGTCTTAACTGGTGTATGAGCTCCAGGAGGCTGTCACCCTAGCGTCTAGATCAGTGTTTGGCATGGAATATGGACTCAATAAATATTTACTGGAAGTGCGGAGATAGCCATGTCTGCTCATTTGAATCTGCTCCTGGCCCACTCCTATTCTTCTGGGGCCCGGTCTGGGAGACATTGGACTGCGGTTGGCACCTGTATGTACAGGATTGTAGGAGGAGAAGTAAAATTGAGGTAGTAATTTTAGTACCTTATGCTGGAGGGCCCAGCCCTTACTAAACTTGAGCCCAGTGCTAGGGATTTATCATGAATCTTATTCATGCTGCCCCACTCCCTCTCGCTCAGCGTGGTTACTCAAAGTTGGCCTGAAGGACCCACTGCAGAGCCTGGGCGGGGGGCGGCGGGGGGGGGGCGGTGAGAGTGGGGGATGGTGGGTGGGTAAAAATATTCTCAGATTTCTGTTCCTTTCTTCCCTGCAGAGTCTTGCCCTGATTGTGAGTGAGGGCAGCTTTAGCAGGACAGGGTTCTCCAAAGCTCACCTCTCCTTGGTCTCAGCATCCTCCGGCTGGGGCGGCAGCCGCTGCACCCCGCACCGCTGCCAGTCGGAAGCAGAGTCCCCGCCCCGTGCAGTGCACCGCAGCGCAGGGAGCGATTGCCCAGTCCTGGGAAGCCGGAGGAGGAGGCGGCGCCAGCAACGCTCACACACCTCGGAGCAGCGGCGCCCACAGGTCAGGGCACCCCAATGGGTAACTGCGGGAGGGAGGGGGCACCGTGGATGCGCAACTTGGGGCACGGGAGTGGGGTCCTTGAGGCTCTGGGGAAGGCAGTCAGCTCAGTTGGGTTTGGGGGTGATTTTCGGTTTGGGTGGGTTTTTGTTTGTTTTTTGGCGGGAGCAGGGGAGGAGAATGGGAGTGGGAAGTGGAAAACTGGGGTGTGAGGCTGGCCAGGGGAATAGTGGGGCCTAAGTTTGAAACCTTTCTCACTGTCCACGGATGTAAGTTTCTCGGTAGAGAGCTTTGGAAAAGGCTGGAAGTGGCGGTGCTCGGGGGGGTTGGGTGGGTTTCTTCCTCCTTGCTTGGGAGAGCCAGGTCACACCTTCTCCCAAAGGCGAGAAAACTTTCTACGCTCTGTTCTCTTTCCTGCCACCGTTGTGTTATGTCCTGCAACTGAGACACCTTCTGGGCTCGGGATCCTCCGGGTTCAAACGAAATGTACTGTCCGCTGTCCGCTGTCCGCTGTCCGCTGGCTGGGGCGTGCGCCTCTCTGGTGGACAAGATTCTCAGAATGAACCGTGTTGGGCAGTGAATTCATTTTGTTTGCACTGGGGAGTTTGCCCGCTGATCATTTTACTGATTAGAGGGAAATATCTGGTTCGTTTTTCTCCCTCTTCCATCCCTTCTGCATAATTAATCACGGAAGCCAGTG
Source organism: Glossophaga mutica (assembly GCA_039655065.1). NCBI lineage: Eukaryota > Metazoa > Chordata > Mammalia > Chiroptera > Phyllostomidae > Glossophaga > Glossophaga mutica. The sequence goes on from CM077306.1 coordinate 150,444,448, forward strand.
TCTCCTCATTGGAAACTTGTTTTGAGGCTTTGTGGTTTCCACAGCAAAGATAACAGGCGGACTCCGACATTTACCCTGGATTTAATTTGACAGCAACGTAGCACTGCATAGTGATCTGAAAGCAAAGGGAGCTGGGGGGAGGGGGGGGAGTGTCTGTGCTACTAGGGGAAGAGAAGGGAACTAGCATAAATAAATTAATTCTTACAAAACCTCCTAAGGTAAGTGGTAGTATTTCCAGTTTACACGTGAAGAAAATTAGGTTGAGGTGTTAAATAAGTTTCCCAGCTGAATCCCCCGGTTACTAGTGGGATCTGCAAACTGGGACTGTGAGGCTAGTGTCTGTTTGGTGCACCACCAAGAATCTGGCAAGGAAGGTGGCCTGGCCTGCATGGGTAAGTTCCAGAAAGCAAGAGGCCGCCCTGAGCTGGGGTGCCCACAACAAAAGAATTTTGTTCTGATCAGCAAGACCATTCAGTGTTTAAGGAATATGAGGTGATATAAATGGGTGACAGGAGAAAGAGTAGCTAGCTCCCAGTCTATTTCTTTTCGAAATGGGAAGGTGCCCCTCCCCCACCAAACCCTGACGTGGGCTGGATTGTTCAAGCACAAATAACAGGCATCCTCCAGCGTGAAGGCTTTCACAGTAACCTCTGAGCAGTCTCGAGAGATGAGAACAGAGCCTGGAGACTTTTCAAAAGAAGGAACCATTAGATCTTGGCAGCATTCCAAAATAAATTCTTCAAAAAGATAGCTCAGGATCACGTGGGAAAGAATTTAGGGAGACGATTTATTGCAAACTAACTTATGTTTCTTTTCCAGCAACCTACCGGTCTGTAGGTCTGGGCACGCCATATCCATTGTTTTTCCAGTGTGGGTTGTGACTCATTAGGGTAATGACATCAGTGTAGTGAATCGCACCAACATTTTCTAAAACATGAAATCGTTAGAAGGGAAGAGGAAACATCAGAGTGCACAGAGCTATCTATTGTTTTGTGAACCATTTTTGTGTTAATTCTTTTATTATTATTATTATTATTACTATTATTATTATTAACAAATGGCCCCAGTGATAGGGGACCTGGATGGGGGTGGAGGGAGTGATGTCTCAAACCCACAACTCCTCCCTGCGTGTGTTTTGCCCTGTTTATCCTGCTGCCTCTGCTTGGGTACCACAGCTACCCCTGGCTGCCCCCACTGGCCTCTCCAGGTTAACCCCACCCTGCTCACAGTGGGGTGGCCTTCCTTTCAAATGATATCATCAGCACATTCTGGAAAATGGAACCTTCCTCCTCCCCATGTCTGTAGGCCCCCAGATGTGGAGGTATTTTGCTAGTCAGAATTCATCTCTGATTCCTTTATTTTTGAACTTTTAATGTGCCCGCGTGGCAGCAGCTTGGTTAGTTTCTTTCAGATACACACTTTGGTCCTCACAGAGAGGTAGCTATTGTTTTTTTGGCATGATATATTTTTGTATACTGTCACAGAGGTTCCCAAAGTAAGGGACCTACAAATAATGCAGTCACTGACATCCTCCCTGACACGGATAATCTAAAGTGTGTCTTGCCTTTGCAGAGGCATTTGAGAAAGTCTTATACTGTCCCTAAGAACAACAGGGGAAAGAATGGATACATGGAAAGGCTCTATCCTTCTCCCTGTACCTCCTAGGTATTACTCCTCAGGAGAAAGACATAGCGGGAACATTTCTCAGAGTTGTAGCAACTACAAATCTAGGAGCATACTCTACAAGATTTATTTTATTTAATAATACTAGAATGTTGAGATTACAGTAGGGTTGAAGGTCAAAGGTCAGTTAGGGGTTGGAGAGGCTGGGTGAAAAAGGCAAAGGGACTCAGAAGAAAAAAAGCACATAGACACAGACAACAATGTGGAGACTACCAGCAGGAAAGCAAGGCGGGGGGAGGTGGGAGAGGCAAAGGAGGGATAAACGGTGATGGAAGGAGACTTGACTTTGGGTGGTGAGTGAGCAATGCAGTTGTGTTATAGAAGATGTGTTATAGAATTGTACACTCGAAACCTATATGGTTTTCTTGACCAGTGTCACACCAATAGATTCCATTTTTAAAAATTAAAAAAAAAAAAAAAGGAAGGAATGGCCCGGGTGAGCAGTACTTCATGTGAGAGGACAAATCCTGGGGGCTTCAATGGCCCACCAAGTTCAGAGTGACCCACACATAGTGTGAAGCAGCTGCCTCATGGCAAACGGGGGCTGCACTGATAAGGACAGGCCTCTTAATGGGCATTTTACATGGAGCTTATTGTGTGTCAGGCACAGTTATGAGTGTTGCGCAATTTTATCTCAATCCCTATAACAATCCCTTGAGTAGGGAATATAATTATCACCATTCCCATCTATCAGATAAGCAGGCTGAGGCACAGAGGAATTGAGTAATCGGCACAAGATCACATCACCAGTAAGCAGCGGAGCTAGGACCGGAATGTTAGAACCTGAGCCCTTAGCCAGTGTCATCTCCCCGCAACCTGTGGCATTTGGATCGAAGGAGCCCAGGCCCACTTTCCTCCATGTCCCATTCTCGGTGGCCTCTTTATAAAGGACAGGGACCAACTTCAGGCTATCCAGAGGAAGGTGATGACGAGGGTCTGAACACCAGGCCCTCTGAGGAACAGGGAGCATTTAACCTGGCAAAAAAGAGGTTCTTCCAGTTACATGGCCAGTCCTCAGACACTTGAGGAAGAGGGGGTGGCTTTGTTTCCAGAAGCAGACCAAGCCGATGCTGGGTGACCTTCTGTGAGGACTGGGGAGAGGATTCCAAACTGGGTGAAGATTCTGTTGCATTTTATGTCGCTGAATGCCCCTTTCAATACTCAGATTCCTCAATTTTATTAGCTATATGAGAAAAATAAACTTTAAAAAATAATTGGAAATTAGCAGGCTGTATGAAACATTTATATGCATTTGGTACTAAAAAATAAGTTACCAAATCAAAGTTTTGACTGAGGCAATTATTCAAGTTATGCAAAATTTGGAAAGAAGGTGCCAGACCACTAAGTAGAAATTTCAGTGTAGATATTTGAGAACTTTTCCATAACTCATGAACCATTGGTCATTTCAAGAATGTGAGGATTGAGAGAGGAGGCTTTATTAAACAGATTTGTTCAAAGGAATCTTTGGTCACTTCCTTCATCCCAAACCTGGTGTAGGGAACTATTGTGGGGCCACTAGTTCAGCTGCACATGTGTTCCCTGCATGGCAGGCTCATGTGGTGGCCTGGGCAGCAGGGTCACCCGTTTTCCCAGAGTTTGTCAAGACAAAGGATACCTGAGGGTGTGCTGAGGAGCAGGTGGGGCACGTGTGAGTGCTGGTCTGGGGCCACTCTAGATTCAGCCCAACAGTGAGGGTACCCCAGCAGCGAGAGTTTCTAGAATCTAAGAGGCTAAAGGAAGAGTGAGCAGTCAGTTGAAGGAAGATGAATTATCACTAAAGCACCTGTAAACAGTGTGAAAACAGTTACTATAGCCTTGTCCTGTTGCTTTGATCTTGGAGGGGTGAGAAGCTGTGCTGCAGTTGGTCATAAGGTGGAAAAGGAGAAAAGAGGTCAGCTGTCCCCCCAGTCCCTGCAGGAGACAGGTGTACAGCGGGACCTAGCTGGCATTGGGCGGGAGATTTAGTGTTATAACGGGGTTGGAGTTTCTTTAATTTCCGGACTGTAAGTGCTCATCCTTTTGGGACTTCGAAGTGGCTGCTTAAGCAGAAAAGTCATAGGACCTACTCACATGTTCATCTGTGGGCATGGAGGTCGAATCCAAGAATGAGTTTTAAGGGGCGTTGGAAGAGAAACGTAAAATTATTGATCAGGTCCCACATGGGTCATACATGCTTCAGCAGAAATAGTCAAGAGTAGCAGTGTGCTTGCTGATGTTACGTGTGTTTCTGACTGTGGAAGGTTTAGTGGCAGGAGCATTGAGAGTGCAAGGAAGTCAAGCTACAGAAGACTGGCTCATCAGGTAAAAACACAATAGATACTTGAAAGAAAAGACCCCCTAAAATGACCAGGGTTCCTACTCGGACGTTAATCCAGTCTTGATGGTTGAAAACAACTTTCTCACGCGATTATCATATTCCCCAAAGTCATGGCTTATCTTCTGACTTCCCATAGCAAGCAACTGGGGGAAAATTTTTTTTTCTCCTTAGGGAGTCCAGGCTTATTGGACATGTTCAAGGTTTTATTATTTTGGAGACCAACTTTTAGACAGGATGGTCATGTTATTTTTGGCTTATTTTAGGGTGCAAAGTGATTTTTTCCCTTGACTGGAGTATGAGAAGTGCCAAGTCTTGTTGGAAAGAGGAAAGTAGGCATATTTGCTTTTTCTTCCTTGCAAATATGATTCTTCAATCCATTGTGATGTTGCTGATATGTGGAATTAAAAAAAAAAAAAGCAGAAATTGAGAATCTGTGTGATGCTAAAAATTCGGGAGGTTAAAGTCTGGTCTCAATTGTTGCTTGTGTCTGTATTCCCAAGACCTATGGAATTTTTGCCCCACTAGAGAACATAAGTAAATTTCATAACCCTTCAAGTGAAAATAATTTATAAGCTTCAAATAATTTTTCCCCTGGAAGGTGCATTTGTTTTCCTCGTGCATGTCCTCAGTAACAGCAAAAACAGCAGTGAAAGTGAAGGCAGGCAAGCCAAAGGGGCAGCTCCCTGTGGGCTGGCTCTGAAGCTGCCTGGTTGATAAAGAAGGGAAAACTAGGAGATGAATGAGGGTATGCGGTTGTCAACATAGTCTGTCTTTCTACAAACCTCTGTGTAGATTTCCCCAGAAAATGTAATTCTATCTTGTGGCGGGTGGAGTTGCGGGGGTGGGGGGTGGGAAGGAAAGAAACAAATTTAAGATAAAGTTCTGAAGACCTGGAAACTGAATCATGTAAACCAGAGCTTCTTTAAAATTTTCACTGCATTGCCTCAATAGGAAAGGAAAGTACACCCACGTTTACAGGAGTCCACAACAGGGGCCAAGGCTTTCAGAAGCGTGTGTATCCTGAACATTCGTTTGATATTTGCAGTTTATTTTGTAACATATCTGTACTTCCTTAATATGAAAATTATTCTCCATGTCTTCTCTTAAAATTGATGCTCCAGGAGAACATGCCCAATATGCTCTAGGCTTTGGGGTTTATTTGGCAGATGCAGGAACTGTGTTTTGCCCCTCACTTCACAAGGCCATCTCTGGCTTTCTCCTGGCCAGACCTCTCCATGCAAGCTGAGGAGGCCCAGGTGCCTGGTGCGTGGCTGCTGTTGTTCTACCGACCTCTGGTTTTCTTGTAATCAGGGCTTGTATGAGGGTAGCAGTGGGTGGGGTAGGTGGAAAAACTAGAAAATACACCTACCCCTAGTTGAAGAATCTCAGACCTAGGAGGGTAAGATGACTGTCAGAAAGCGTGGCCTTCCTGCTGCTCTGTCTCCAGCTCTTACATAAACCACTGCTCTGGTTTAAATTTCCTTTTCCGTGGAATAGGGATGGAAATGCCTCATTTCTCTCCTTCTGCTTGGTTGTCAAAAGACTGATTCCACTCCAGGCTGTAAAGAACAGTGTGTGCTGCTTGGAAACAGATACCATGAGCAATACCTGCAAAGGAGGCTTGTTTGCCAAATCATCCCCTAAGCATTCAAGAAACTGCTGGTCTTGTTCCCCTGAGTCTTCTTGTGCCAAGTGTTTCAAAAAGCTACACTAATTAAAATGGAAAGGGTGGCTGTTTCCCCAGTACCATTAACATGCTGTTTCACCTGGCCATGATGTTTTATAATATAGCAGCTATGTGTATCTATATGAAGGTTCAGTGAGAGGCAAAATCAGATCCTTAGGTAGTCTGATTTATATTCTTTCCTTATTAAAATGATTCTAATAATCTATGTGGTGGATTTTCAGAGAAGGGAGAGAGTGCTCGTGGGCTGAGATAGCTGGACAGGACTCCATGGGGCTGCAGTGACTGAGCCCTAACCTCACAGGTAGCCGGGATCTGGAAAGGAGGGAATGGCAGTCCAGGCTGGTCATGGCCAGGGTGGGCGAGGGGTCAGAGGACCATCTTTGAGGGCCCTTCCGAGGTTCCTATGCCGTAATGAACCCTCCCTTTCTTAATGAGCCTTTTGCACCTGTTGTCTGTTTATGTCACCAGGCTTTTATGTTGCTCCTTAACCTCTGTGTGTGTGTGTGTGTGTGTGTGTGTGTGTGTGTTTGAGAGTTTAAGTGGGGAGAGGATGATCTCAACTACAAGCCTGAATTCTTTGGGATTACCTTTCATCCTCCACTAAATCTTTTATAATTGAGCTCATTGTGTTTAGAATATTCTTGTTGGGCACTGAATTGACTTCTACTAATTTTAGCATGCTCAAAACTAGTGCTCTTTCTCCTTGAAGGACATGTTGATGAAAATGTAATAAATGTATTTGTTCAAGATGGAATACACTAGGATAGATTAGTGGCATTTTGAAGATGGTTTTCTTTCCAAAAATATGTATATTTGTTGTTTAGTTAGGGTAAGAGTGATTGGTATAAAATAAGTCATTTTAATGGACTTTTTAGGGCAGCTTTTATAATTACCTTATCAAAGAGAACGTTGTTATTTAAAAAATTATTCCAGCAGCTATATTAATTTCCCAGGGCTGCCATAACAAAATACTGGAGACTGAAATTTATTTTCTCATTGTTCTGCAGACTGGAAGTGCAAAATAAAGTTTTGGGAGAGTTGGTTTCCTCTGAGGGCCAAGGTAAGGATCCGTTCCTGGTGTCTCTCCTCGGCTTGCAGATGGCTGTCCCCCAGCTGTCTCTTCACATGGCTGCCCTGCTCTGCACACCTGCCCTGGTTTCTCTCTCTGTGCTCATATTGCCTCTTCCCATAAGGACAGCAGTTGGATTGGAGTAGGGCTTGCCCTAATGGCCTCATTTTAACTTAAGCACCTCTTTGAAGACCCTGCCTTGAAAGACACTCCTATTCTAAAGAACTGGGGATTAGAACACCAACGCATGACCTTGAGGGACACGATATTTACATGCATCACATATACACACAAATACATGCACACACATATACACACAAATATAGTTTTTACAAATAGACACACACCATTGACTTTGTGATGCAAGTGGAAAGCAACTTGGTATTTTATTAAGTTACAGAATCAAAGATCTGGAAGGGAAGTTCACTACATCCCTTTGGGTCCTTTCCTTTGCTTTCAAAGAGTGATGTGGAAGCTGTTTCAGGGACTGTTTGTGTGGAAGCAGTTGGTACAGGCAATGTAATGCACACGCACATGGAAGAATCTGCTTGTTGTGAAAACACTGATATCAGACTGCCAGCTCTCCTTTCTTGCAGAGAGAAGAAGGCCTTTACTGTGAGATTATAGCTTCCCTACGTGGAGGGTACTTGAAATGACTTTTTTGCCTACAAAATGATAATTGTTAATGATAGATGTTCTAAAAAAGATTTTCTTATCTGGCAAAAGAAAAATGCCAGCAACCCTGTTTTCTAGGTCCATAAATTCTAGCTGGTCTCCAGAAGACCTTCCCCAGAGACTGGAACCAGTTTGATGAGATTAAGGTGCCTCCTCTTTGTCAGCAGGAAGCAACAGACTAAATATGAGCCATGAGAAGGTCCTGGAAGCCTTGGGATGATGGACTGTAATGGACTGCTGACATGAGGGGGCTAGTGACAGGGACAACAGAAGGTGAAGCTGATGAAAAGGAGAGTTTGGGAAGCAGCCGGTGTACTTCCAGCACTAGCCAGGTGAGAGGGCCGTGGCCGGCACAGCACAAATACTCTCCCTGGGGTGAAGAAGGGCGACTCCTTGGAGCTTAGATGGAGCATTCCTTTCACAGGGAAAGGAATCGCCACAGGGCCTCTTGAAAAGAGCAAAGCGGGATCCTCAAAGGTTGGCCACGGAGGGAGGACCACCTGGGAGGGGTGTCTGGGTGTCCCAGCACCATCTTTGCTCACCTGGGTGCCCTTTTGCTTCAGGGAGCTCTCAGTTACACTCCCTTCAAGTACGTTCATCAAAAAAGTACTGATTTTTTAAATTATTTTCTTATTTAAAAATATTTTTAGAACTTTTAAAATATGCATAACATAAAACTTACCATTTTTTCTTGTTTATTGATTTATTTATCGAATTGAGAGAAAGAGAGAGAGAGAAATGTCAACTTGTTGTTCCACTTATTTATACGTTTATTGGTGGATTCTTGAAGGTGCCCTGACCAGGAGCCCAACAGGCGGCATCGGTGTGTGGGGATGATGCTCCAACTAACTGAGCTGCCCTGCCAGGGCCAGATTCACCATTCTTAAGTGTGCAGGTCAATGGCATTAAGTGCATTGTGTGCGACCATCACCACTATCCAGCTCCAGAACTTTTGCATCATCCCAAACTGTAACTCTGTGCCATTAAAACAATAATTCCCTATACCACACCCCCAGCCCTTGACAACCACCATTTTCCTTTCTGTCTCTATGAATTTCAGTAGCCTGGGTGCAACATTTCAGTGGAACCATGTAGCGTTTGTCCTTGTGGGTCTGGCCTACTTCACTTAGCATGATGTTCTGAAGATTCATACATGTTGTAGCATGTGCCAGAATTTCCTTTCTTTTTAAGACTGAATAATGTTCTGTTGCATGTGCCCGCTACATTTTGTTTCTTCATCTGCCAGCGTGCCTTTGGATAGCTTCTACCTTTTGGCTATTATGAATAATGCAGCTGCGGAGATTGTTGTACAAATGTCTGTTGGAGCCCCACCTTTCAATTTTTGAGGGGTATTTACCCAGAGGTGGAATTGATGGATCATAAGGTATTCCATGTTTAAATTTTTGAGTAACTGCTAGACCATCTTTCAGAGCAGCTGTACCAATTTATATTCCCACCAGCAACTCATAAAGGTTCCGTTTTCTCACATCCTTGCCAACACCATTTTTAGTTTGTTTGTTTTTTTTATTTTAAGTAATAGCCTTCCTAATCGATGTGAACTAGTATCTCACTATGAAGTACTGCTTTTTGGTAGTTGGTCATTGACCTGAATCTAGTGCTTTTAAACACAATTTTACTGCAGGTTCAGAGATAGGGCAAAAATAAATAGACCATATTGGAGTCCAGGAGTCCTAACTATACTAGTGTGGTCAACTTGAGAGGCTACTAGTGTCCTCAACATGCCTAGAATTTGTTGAAGTCCAAATCAAGAAAAGCAAGGTCCAGAAAAAGTCGGGCATTAAGCCGGTGGCGTTTCTATGGTGGGGACCCCAACCGCCCATGGGAATGGTCTCACTTTGTGGCTGCAACAGGGCATCTGTGTTGGATGCAAGACGAACAGCGTAGCATCCTGGCACACGTGTAGGGGGTCGAAGGGTAGAGCCCTGTTCTATTATATACTTCCTTTGTCCTAATTCCACATTCACCAGCTACTCTTCTGATCTTAAATTTTGTTTCCAAGACCATGTAAACAAACTCTGGTCTGCTTGGCCATTTTATTTTTTATTATAATTCAATAAACTGATGGTCTGGTTGTAAATCGTTGCCCTATGCTTGGTCAGTGTGACTCAGTGCATAAGGGCTTTCTCGTCCCTAGAGGGCTGAGGAAACCCAGCTTCCTAAGTCTGCAGAGCTGGGGCTGAGGTGTGGTCCCTGGGCCAGTGTTCCTGCCACCCCCACGCGTGTCTCAGAGCCATGCCTCATTAATTCTTGGGAAATCCTTTCCAGACAGAGGTTTTACAGCTTTTTTCCTGGGATGTGTTTTACCCGTGTGGGCAACCGAAGGCTCTGTTAGAGTGAGAGGAGTGAGAGAATTCTGTTCTCAGGTTCAGGGATGAGAAAGAGAGTGAAAGAAGATAATTACTTGGCTTCTTTCTCTATATTGTAAGAAAGTGATTCAACAAGTATATATTGCATGTCTGCACTGAGCCAGACCCCATGTGGGATGCTGGAAATACTGCCGTGCGCAAGCAGGGAGGCCCTACCCTGATGGTGCTGATGGAAAAGGGTCTAGAGGAAAGAAGAAGCCACGAGAGGACTGGTCCATGCAGTCCTATCATGGCCTGAACTTATGATGTATTGCAAAGACCGTTACTGTCTCCAAACATCTCTAGAGGGCTCAAGGACAGTTACTGTGTCCCAGCACCTCGTAGTCATGCAGTAAGCATTTGCTGGACTGAATTATGGAGTGGGACAGAGCAGGAAACTTTAACTTCAAAAATTACTTTCTAGCCTATTTACTACTACGTAGGTGCCAAGGACATTACTGGAGGAGGTGGATGTGGGAGTCTAAAACCCTTATTCCCTTTGTTGCACCAGATGGTGGAGGAAGGACACCCACTCCTAAAGTGTCTCTCCATTTCAGGTGTTGGGTGAATATCTAGTTCCACAAGATATTAAGTCTTTTATCTGGTCTTGGAAGCTGTTCTGTTTGATTCTGCATTGATTCTGATTTTAAGACAAAGAAAATTATCATGCTTGGGAACATTTCTCATTCCACGGTTTGCTCCTAGAAACAAGTGGCTGCTGTGCAGTGCAGTGGGAATAGACAGGAACATGCACCCAGAATGTCTTGGCCAACTCTGGGTGGGGCAACCCTGTTCACTGCTCTGCGGCTCTGTGTGGGGGAGGGCTCGGAGAGGGCACAATGCCACTTCCTGTCCTCTGGAGTTTTGTCTGGGAGGAAGCTCTCTCCCAGCATTCTCCCTGATATCAGACACCTGTATTTCTCCCCATATGCCGCTGATGCCCTTCCAGCTGTTGCCCTGGTGCTGAAGCCCCAGAGGGAATGAGTCTGTGTAAGTCCTAAGTCCGTTGCAGGCCCTTTAAGGGAGACTCCCGAGAATCCCAGCTTCTCCCACCTCCCCAGTCCCTGCTTGTTTTTTACAGATAGAAGTTATGGGCGCTTACCTTCTTGGCGCTGGAACTCTGGGCTGGGTGGTCTGGTGTGAGGCTCCCTTGCTCCTTGCTCCTGAGATATCTCTCCTGATTTTTATGGGACCACCTGTTCCACATCTCTGTGTCACCATGCCTCTCTGCGTGTCTCTGCCCCGTTTATCCATCTGGATGAATGTGGCTTCTTTAATTCCTTGGTTGTCGGATTTCTATACAGCTCAATTTTCTGATGATTCTGGGTGATACTTGTTTTGTAGTCTAGCTGTAATTTTTACTGTGCTTGTGAGCCGTGCTTGTCTACACCCTCATCTTGTCTGGAAGAGGTAATACGTGTCAGCATTTTTTAAGCACTGCCCTGGGAGGAGCCTGCAAAGGCTCCGGCTTTACAGAGTCAAGCATGGTTCTTTGCTGGGACATGTTGCCTTATAGAAATGCTTTGGAAATATCCAGCTGGCTCTGGTCTAACCATGAGCCCAACGTATAACCTTGCAATCTCTGCATGCACCATCAGCTCTGATTGGGATGCCTGGTTCCATCTCCGTGCAATGAGGGAATTACACTTCTACAGCTGTGATTCTGAATCTTGGGATTCTCAGCCACTAGAGTGTGGGCAGGTGGGACTTTACCTTTGGTTTCTCAGATGCCTTTGTGGGAGAGGGATTGGGTGATGGGTCATGAGGGTGATTTCTCTGTATTGTTCTAGGAACCCATGTTCCTAGGAATAGGAGGAAGAAAGACATAAGAACAGGTAGCTAATGAGGCCTTTAGGGCCAGGCCAGAACAGAGGTTAGTGTTGCGGGGGGCATACCCTCTTTTGGAGTTTGTGCGTTGAAGAGATAGAAGATAGAATCACACTGCAGTTGGGAATTTTGATCTGAAATCTGAATAGGCCGTTCAGCCTTCCTCTGTACAAACTGGTTGCTGTGGGTCTTTGGGTCTGTGGCACTGGCTGGCAGCTGCTGGAGTGCTCCTCTGGCTGCTCTTTCTGGCTGTGCTGTTGTTTGTGAGTGTGTGTGTGTGTGTGTGTGTGTGTCTGTGTCTGCACACACTCATTTTTCAGGGTTTATAACCATCTTTTGAATTTTTCCTTAATGCGTGAGTCCTGTGCCTGAGTTGGCAGTCACTTGGAAAACTCATCAGCTGATGTTTACCTTTCAATATGGAAATAAAGGTTGTCCAGTTCCAAGGTAACAGCTCCCTTGGTTGTGTACCCATTGTAACCCCCCATGGATATTGATGAAGGCCTTTATTGACTCCATAGAAGGGTCCATGTCCCAGGACATCTCCCTAACCTTGTCTTTAGGAAGCAAACAAAGAGCCCAGGAGTGGTGTGGGAGCCTGTGCTCCCAGAGGAAAGACTAGATAGTCGAAGAAGGGATGAAAGCGTTGGGAACATGGATGGGAGCAGGGGTTGATGTTTAGACAGCCACAAAAAGCATCTGGGGCCTCCTCATCATGCTCTTTCTTTTTGGGTTTGAGATATCTTTGCATCCCTCTCCCTCCAGCAGTTGGCCTAAACTACCCTATGTACAGTAAACTTCCTTTTCAAGTGTGGCTTTGAGGTGAGATCTTCTCTTTTCATTATTGTTGGCAAGGGTGCTTTCAGCTGCTTAAAAGAGCAATTAGTCTCTATTGCTGCTCCAGGAAGCTTGGTTAGGATGTTTTCTCTTGAGGAAGTTATTTTTAAAGATGCCATTATCATGAAGAATCCAACACTAAGAAAATAGGGGTGGGGGGCTGTGCAGGAGCCCCAGAGGTGCAGAGGGAGGCTGCTCCTCCCAGTGCTGGCCGAGTTCATCAGACAGCGGCTGCCTGCTTCCAGCACCCCCACGTGCAAGTGGCGCCAGACACCCCTGCCCTCGCTGCCTGTTATGACCCAGATATTCCTCACTGTGGTGAGAATATCAGACTGTGGGGGCAGCTACCCAGACATGCTGGCAGCTTCCAAATGGTGAAACAGTGACAGCTTGTTTCTGAAAATCTCAGAAAGGCAACCTTGGGTTTTGATAATGGAGCCTAAACATGATAGTGCCTCAGGACAGCCTTCCGCTTGCTGTGGGTAATTGTGCATTCGATGGTGCAATCTGATTGCTTTGAGACTTAGATGAAAAAATACTGCCTTCTGAGGTTTTGCAAGGGTGCTAGGTGACTGACTGCCTTAAAAGAGAGGCCGGAAGTTCTGTCCTTCAAACCTACCTTTGGGATTCAAGAACTGAGAGGGAAAAGCAGTGGAAACAAAAGCTCCCACCTTTTATATGAAGGCTACCTAAATGGTGGCGCTGAGGAGAGGTTGTCTAGCATTTCATTCTGCCTCCCCGGAGAGCCTCTGATGGTGTTACTCACTGAGAACCTCTGGCTCTGTTATTCACTTGCTCTTGTCTCCAGGTATTTGTCAGGGCAAAGGACAGCCATTCCACTTCCAGGGTCTCCACACACAGGACTCGCATCACCCTGTGGTCTTTCTCCATCCCTAAATGGTTCATGCAAATGAACAGGGGTGGTGTAATGGGGAGAAAGAGAAGGAATGAAAAAGACTTTTTCTGTGGTAGGTGAGTGGTTGATATTTCTTGTATAGGACTCTTTCACAGATATATTTTATTGGCAGTCCCTGGCCTCTGTGAGGGTGGTGTTCATGTCTCTTTTTGACCTGAGAGAGTGACAGGAAGGCCACGAATGGGGGCCAGCACTGTGCACAGATGTGGAGAACAGCATAGCCTGGGGCTTAGACAGAACATGGAAAACCTCTCCTAGCTTTATTTTTATTGTTTTATGTACTCTTTGCTACTTCTCAATTAACTCTTTTGACACCAGATGAAGCCTGGTGCTTCCTCTGCTCTGTTTATACGTTGTCTGTAATACTGATTTCCAGTAAAATGATGTGACCAAAGCAAACTTCATTATATTGCCCGTAAACAAAGAGAGATTATTGTCATATTTTTGATGGAACAGCATGAATTCCATGATGTGCATGTTTCTCATTATAACTTTTAAGTCATCTAAACAAATGCCTTCTGAGTTATTTTTATTATAATTTTATTCATTTGTCTAGAATACATAGATCAATTACCTACATGGTGAATTTGGTACAACTGGCTGACACGGGAGTTGGTGATGTCAGAAGAACAAACCTAGGCTTTTCTATCCCAGATTAGCATTTTTCAGCTAATAATAATAGTCCTGGCTACTATTTATTGATCTTAACCTGGGCCCTGGCTACTCGCATGTTAAGTAATATCACATTTGGTCTTCAACGGCAATTTCACAAAGTTGGTACTGATATCATCCTCATTTTCTTGATGGAAAAGATGAAGCTCAGATCACTTTTGTCCATGGCTCTAGAGGAGGGATTTGAAAACTCTTTCTATAGAAGACCAGAAAGTAAATATTTTAGCATTTGGGAAATACTGTGTCACAATACTCAGCTCTGTTATTGTAATACTAGAGAAGCCATAAAAAAAAAAAAAGCCCAGCAAGGGTGGCTGTGTTCAATAAAACTTTATTTCTGATACCCATATTTGAATTCATATAATTTTCTCATGTCACAAAATACTACTATTCTTTTTATTTTTTCAACCATTAAACAACATAAGAATCATTCTTCACTTGCAGTCTGTATGGAAACAGGTGGTGGGCGGGATTTGCCAGCCCCTGCTGTAGATGATGAGCATGTGCAGGGAGGAGGGACGGGTTGGGACAGGGCGGTGGGAAGGGCACTCCTACCGGAGGGAACCACAGGGTGCAGGTAGCAGAGCTCACGGCAAGTCTGAGGAAATGCAGTCAATGCAAGTTCAGTTTGATAGGGCATGTGGCACGATCAGAGAAGACATTAGGTCCAAGTTGTGATCTTTTAGGACATTTTAAGGATTTTGGACTTTGTCCTTAGATCAATAAGAAAGCATTTGAAGTATTAAGCAAAAGAATGACAGGGACAATTTTTTTTTAAAGGTCACGGGCTGATGTGTGGGGAAAGCATTTCAATGGGTTAGGAAGAGTAGAAGCAAAAACACCAGTTTTGAGAAGTAGGCCAGGTGGGTTTTGATGGTGGCTGTTAGGGACCGCAGCTGGAACCATTTCCTGACAGCAGCAGCTCAGGCAGCCAGGTGACAGGTTTTGCAGATGAGGTCAGTGTGGCTGGGAGAGGTGAGTCTCACCTGGCCGCACAGCAAATGCAGGTAGAGCAACGATGAAGCCCTGGTCTTCCAGCTTCAAATCCGCTGACTTTTTCCCTGTTTGGTGTGAAATTTGTAACATTCTCAAATAGAAATTATGTTTATCCTAATCTGCCATTTATCTCTGAACCCTATAACTGAAGAGCTACTCCTCTCTCTTTCATAAAACTCTCATAAGTGAGGATAGTACCTCTTAGGTTTGTATTGTTAAATCTCATTTCCTGAGGAAATTAATTTTGAAGTTGAGGGAAATAGCCTGTTGTTCAAATAAGAGAAAAACCAAAGATGATAGACTGTGGTGATGGTTTTATGTTATTTTTGTGCTGGCATTAGAAAGGTAGCTGAATACTTATTTAAAGGTCAGCTATTCTTAAAATTTGCGTAGCTTTCTTTCCCAAATAAGAATCGGTACATTCTCTTCTACTTTGGGGGAGTAATTCGCCTGGCAGGGCACTCGGAGTCACGCACGCTCTGACTCTGACACTGGCATGCAGCTCTGGATCAGAGCACTCCGGCTCTTGAACGGCTTGGTGCCCAGGGGTGGAGTCTGTTTCTATAGCGGGTGGGGAAGAGGGAAAGGTGAGACCCGTGCCTTGGTGCAGAAGCATGGTGGAGATTTTGCTTCAGTTTCCCTGGGCGTTGTGCTCTAGAGGTGGCTGATGCTGACCTATAGTAGGGGTGGGAGAAGGGGAACCTCAGAAAGATTTTGGTGGTTGGGCCCCAGTGGTGGTGACTGCTCAGTGAATCTTGGTTTCGGCTGGTATTTCATTCAAATTACAGTTTTTTGTCACGTTTTATTCCTTCCCTGTTGTAAGGGAAGGCCTGTAGTGTCCTGGTGTCTCAAGCATCCCCTCCTATCCCATGTCGATCAGGTGTTTCATCAACAAAAAGGGTTTATTCAGGAAAAAGAAAGGGTTGCAGCCCAGGGCATGCACACCGGCCAAGGCCTATGCACACTCCGGCCTGCGTGCCAGGTGGAGGGGTCTTTACAGAGGGGAGGGGATGTTAGAACCACAGAGCTTTATTATAAACTTAGAATTCTCCCTGTAGCGTTCTCGAGTGTAGGGTTCTTGTGATTATGCAGAGTGTGAGAACTTCTATAAACCCTAGCTCAGCATAGACCCTCCCGACCTATGTGTGCTCAAAGTCCCAGTTCATCTTTACCACCCATGGCGTGCAGTGTCTTGTCTACAGTAGGCGCTCACTATTGAATACTGGTGCTGCTGACTTGTCGCCTTTGGTATCCATGCTGCATAGCACAACCTGTTCCCTCAAAGAAGTCAGAATTTTCTAATCTGAAATCATCAGAAAGAAGACACTTGGAACGTCCTAAAAACAGGACAAACTTTAGGAGTGGGCAAGAGTGAAACTTCCACTGAGGATCTTCTCCCACTTGGCTGCTTTTCTTGTCCATTTCTCTTTTCTTCACCCCATTCCATTAGACTTAGGCTGCAGGTCTTTATTGTTGCACAGCAGGGGCTCAATAGAGAAAACCTGAGTTAGTTCACTTCTGATACTGATTTTATTCATTCCGTGTAGGCTCTTCACCTGCTCACCTGGGTACAGGCAGTGAGGCTAAAGATATACACTCCGAGATGTTGATGTGCTCTCTCCTTCCTTCCCTTCCCTCTTTCATCAGTTCTTGGAAGTTGACTATGTGCCAGGCATGGGGCTAAATTCTGGGGGACAACAACAGAACAAGGCATGGTGTCCGGCACCAAATACATTCCATTCTCATGGTGAGAGAAAAGGAAAGACTGGTCACTTGGTGCGAGGTATGGGTCCCCCATGAGGGCCTCTTCCTGACCAGATGGATAAGACCTTCCTGAGGGCTTTTCCTGCTCAACTCCCAAGAGTGGTCAAGAGCAATCAGAGGACCTGAGCAGTTGCAAATGAAGTAACAGGTTCTGCATTTGCCTTTCTCCATTTGTGCAGAGTGGCGATGTCTGCCCAGAGGTTAATTTCTAACAGAACGTCTCAGCAGTCTGCGTCTAATTCTGACTACACCTGGGAATATGAGTACTACGAGATCGGACCCGTTTCCTTTGAAGGACTGAAGGCTCATAAATGTAAGTCTTACACAATTCTCCATTGTGAGCATAATATGAATCTGTCTTAAACTATGAAATCCCCAGTGACTACTCTTCCTGAACATTCTCTCTTTTTATAGAATCTGTCCTCTACTCACCAAAACCTCAAACAACACCTCCTCCAAACACAGACTGATTGCTCAGGGATGGTAATACACGAGGACCTTGGTGATTCTGAGTGACAAGGAACTTGAAAGATTTGCTTAGTGGGGGCACATGAACCAATATCATTTTTAAACTGAGATGTTTTATTAAAGCATTAGCAATTCCAACTCTCCCAAACTGTGTGGACATTTGGACTATCAAAAAGTGACAAAAGTAGAATCTGGAACTCGTAATTGAAGAACCTTGTTTTGTAATACATGGTCACCGGCATCTCTCCACTCCCTTGGTTTTCTGGAGCTGGGTCAGCAGTCTATCTGTGTGTGTTCATGATGAGGGGCAAGAATAGCCTGTGACTCTTCCTAATTCTGTGTTTTGTGAATCATGTGACATGCTATTAGAGTGACTGATGACCCAGCACACAGTAAGAAAAAATAATCTTGCGAAAGGTTACTGTCCACCTCCAGTTGTAGCTGAATGCTGGCTGACCAGTAGGAAGCTTCTTTGTGTCCATAAGTAGAGTTGACATAATAAGTGGGAACAGCTGCCCACTCCCAGGTCGTACTGTGCCTGCACCATCAATATTCCTGAGATGGTTGGTTGTTTCAGAATGAATATCCACAGCACTACCAACATTTTAGGTTCGTGACTGGTTCGGATGAATGGGACATGTTAGGAAGTATATGACAGATTAGAGTTGGAGATGCAAATGTGGCAAAGGAGATGCTTTTGTTCTTTTGGTATTTCCTGGCTGCTACCATGCTGACCTGTCTGGGCATTTGTGATCCCACCCACCCATCTGCTGCTCCTTTGCAAGGACTTTATTTCTTTTTTCAGCTTTTTTAAGGCATAATTGACACATATATATGTAATATGCTTAAAATGTCCAGTGAGGATTTGGATATTTCTGTACATTACCAAAGGATTTTCCTCATTGAATTTATTAACATATTAACAACCTCAGATATTTATTTATTTATGAGAACATTTAAGTTTTACTCTCTTATAAATTTCAATTATACAATACAGTGTAATTAACTATACTTACTCATTTCAGAACTGAAAGTTCGGACCATTTTACCAGCATCTCCCTATTCCCCCCACTCCTTACTCAGCCCCTGGCAACCACTTTTCTACTCTCTGTCCCTATGAGTTGAACATTCTTTTAGATTTAGATTATTTCCGTTAGATATATATCTGTAAGTGAGATTGCTGGATCTGTGGTAGTTAATTTTTAATGTCTTGAGGAACATCCAGACTGTTTTCCATAGTGGCTGAACCAGTTTGCATTTCCACCAACAGTGTACAGGGGCTCCTTTTTCTCCCCATCCTTGCCAGCATGTATTTCTTGTGTTTTTGATAATAGACATCTTAACAGGTGTGAGGTGATAGCTCATTGTGGTTTTGATTGGCATTTCCCTGACAATTAGTGATGCTGAGTACCTTTTCATGTACCTGTTGGCCATTCGAATGTCTTCTTTGGAAAAACATCTCTTTAGCTCCTTTGCCCATTTTTAAATTGGGTTTTGTATTTTTTGCTATTGAGTTGTATTAACCCCTTATCAGGTATGTGTTTGCTAGTATTCACCATTCTGTATGTTGCCTTTTCATTTTTTTTTTTGCTGTGCAGAAGCTTTTTAATTTTATAAGTATCATTTGTTTATTTTTGCTTTTGTTGCTTTTGCTTTTGGTGTCAAAGTCAAAGAATCATTTCCAAGATCTATGTCAAGAAGCTGGCCTCCTATGTCTATGACCACTACTTGAAACTCTATCGGGTAAATAACTCACCTCTCTTTCATTTAGATCTGTTTCTGGAGATTTATCTCATTCTGTTGTTTGAAGCATATTCCTCTTGGATGAAGAAGTATTTCTTCATTTCCCTTGACTCTCTGTGAGGTTTCTAGGCATTATATACAAAAGCCACCTCTGTTGGTCTTGATGGGTGGTCTTGCATGGGAGACGAACCCTGTCATTCAGCCAGCCCTGTTTGTCTCTCAAACTTTGATGATTGTCCAAGCAGCCATCTTTGTTTTCAGTGGTTCCCAGTAGCTGGGGGTGTGTCAAGACCTGTCTGTGTCTCCAAGTGGGGGAACATGGTCAGCACTTAGATGTAGTCCGATTAGAAGCCAGACCCTCAGGCAGTAGCTAGGAAAATACATAGTTAAATCTTTCCAGGGAGAAACTGGGAGATGGGCCTTTTTGTCCACTCCCTCTGCACTGGCCCTTATGTATAGACATGAGAGGAACTGCACTTGTTAAGAACTGCTTCTTTGTTTACTGCAGTCCTGTGGGACTCAGAAATGCAAGCCCCATTGCCTGTCAGAGCCAGGAGCTCCCTTGGGTAGTTGCTGCAAAAGCTGGGCCACCAGACTTGGGTACAACCTCCTTCCAGGGAGATATGGCAACGTTTTATGATTGGAGGGGGATGGAGGGAGAGGGATGGGGAGGTGTCCAAAGGCTTCTCTGGTCTCTGGGAAGGACCACAGCGGCCCCTAACTGACTGCTAAATTAGAAGCCTGACCCTCAGGCAGCATCTTTTAAAGTAAGCAGGTAAACCCCTTCCAAAGAAAGACAGGGAGGTGGGTGTTTTTGCCAGCTCCCTCTGCACTGAGCCCTGGAGGACAGCCATGGTAGGGCCTGTGGGCCCATGAAGGACTGCTTTTTTGTTTGCTGTAATCTTGGGGTTCTCATGGATGCAAGCCAGAGCTGGTTGTTTTGGGGGCCCATCTCCCCAGTAAGAGTCTTTAAATTTGAGGCTCCAGATGTACAATCCAAACCCTTCCCTCCCCAGGGAGAAAGTGGGAGTTGGGGTTCCACCCCATTGTATGTCGTCATGCTGGTGGTGGGGTTTGGTGTGTCTCAGCATTTTCCTACCCATTTAGATGTGGATATGTTCTTATTTGCCAGGTGAGCAGGAGTTCATCAGCTGTTTCTGGGTCTCTTTCAGAGGGAATCACTCCATATGTAGCTGTGTATTTGGTGCACCCATGTATTTAGAAGGGGAGCTCTGGAGCCTGCTAAGTTTCCTTCCTGGTCAACTCCCCATTTCAGCGAATTAACTGGCTTAAACTTTGTTTCCACCCCCCTGCACGAAGGACCATAACAACCCAGAGTTCATATACAGCTTAGATGCCACTGTTTGCTGGTGGCTGCGGCAGAGCCTTCAGCCAGGCAGTTGAGGGGCAAACAGTAACGCTCCCTCCGGTCCCCTCGGTGGCTCCACAAAGGGCTTCAGAATTACTCACTTCCTGGACAGAGGGCTTTCTATTTTTGTTCCTTAAGAAATCATTAACTAAACTACATATCCTTTTCCCCCGAAGTGAATAGTAATAATGAAATGTTTTCACTCATTCCTTTCTTGATGTCTGCTCAGTACTTCTTTGTGGAAATTAAAAAAAAAAAAAAAAAAAAAGCAACCCCTGGAACCCATTCGGATATGTTGCCGTTGGGCACCCGATGGAGGGCTGTCTGTGCGGGGTGTGAGACTTCCCCCCTTCGGTTACTTCAGTTCTTTAATCTGCTGTTTTCCTGGGACAATCTTTAAGTAAGGGCACTTGCTTATTAAGAATTTTAGTGGATATCAAAATGACTGGACAAATAGCCATATTTTTTTTGTAATATGGGCTTTTATACCTTGGTGGCATACATTTTATTTTTGTGTCAGTTTACTCTGGCCTCTTGTCCTTAATTTAAGGGGCAAAAAAGGCAGACCTGCTGCTGTAATTTTGGTCGGTGCATTTCCAGGGACAATTGAAAATGTTTTTAAAGCATATTACATTCTAGAATTGCTTATAGCTGGAAAAATTTTCTGCAAAACATGGGCAGATGTGCGACACGTTCTGTCTTTACATACTGTACCATTGCGGTGGTTTCAACACCGCCATTGGGAGAAGCCAGGACTGCCTGGTTGAGTCCTTACTGTTCTGATTCGGTTAAGAGAGTTGGTTAATGTGGATGCCCTTAGCTTCAGGAACCTGACAATAAATGAAAGACGTAGGGAAGAATAAAGCAATTTAAAAAATCCTCCATACATACAGGAAAATAAAAAAGAAGTCAACTATTTTACTGTGTACATGGTGTAGTTTCTTCTGTTTTTAAAATGATATGATTCTGACCTTCAAGTATGTCTCCTTGTTTTGCTGAGCAAAATTCCAAGCCAGTTAGGTTCAGGTTCAAAAGAAGAGAAGGAAGACATTTCAAGGTCAAGATAACAAGGTTCATAGCCATTATCTTCATTCATTTGCTTTATCTGTAACACCTCACGCTTGGCAATAATAGCTACATCCTTACTTGGATTAAGTTCTTCTGCCTGCTAAAATTGAGATTCCTACCTTCAAAGGGTCTTTCATCTGAGAAACAGACTTTGATGGTCATTTGAATTTTCTTTTGCCATTAGTTTTTAATCTGGTATTAAACCATACAACCTGTCAGAGGTAGACATACATCTGACATACATGTGGCACTAATGGAGTGGACATTCATTCATTTGGCACGTATGTCCTGAGTGCTTGTTTTGTGCAGTACTACTTTAAGCATTGGAGATACAAGAGTGAACAGAAAAGACAAAAATACTTCCTCTTATAGACCTTGCCTTATAATGGGAGAGACACAATAAATAAGTTAAACAATCAAACTATACCAGATGATGATTTAAAAAAAGGAAAAATAAAGTAGGGACAGGACGTGGAGTGTGGAGACAAAACTATAGTGTGGCCATGGAAGGCCTTACTGAGAAGGAAAAATTTGACAGAAGACCTTAAAGAAATAAGAACTTGAGCTGTAAGATATCTGGGGAAGAACATTCCAGAAACTGCTCTATGCAATTGTGAAATGCAACCTGCAAGTAACAAGGAGGCCAGCATGGGACAGGGGAGTCGATAAGAGGCAGAGCATCAGGAGATGAAGTCAGGTAATGAGAAGAGGGTGTCAGGGCCTTAAAGGTCGGGCTAAGGACTTCGGCTTTTTTTTGGTGTGGGTGGTGGAGTCATTTGAGGGTTTGGAGAAGAGGAGTGGCCTCTGGCTGAGGCTGCAGTAAATCTACTCTGCAGCCAAGGAAGGCAGGGGATGAGACTGGAAGCAGCGAGGATTGGCCCATGGAGGGTGGGCAGTGGGGTAGTGAGATGTTTATAATTCTCGATATTTTTTGAAGACGGATCAGACAGGATTTGTCAACGGTTGGCAGTGGGGTGAGAGAGAAAGAGAAGAGCCCAGGATGACTGGGGGTTTGTGAGCTGAGTAATCGGCAGGATGGCTTGCCATTAGCTGAGATGGGGTGACTGCAGGAGAAGCAGGCATGCAGTGAGGTCAGTTTGGGATCTGTTACATTGAGATCTGTCAGACATCCCAGAAGACATGCGGCGGGGGTGGGGGAGTTCAGTGGAGTTTGAGAGTCATCAGCAGATACGTGATATTCACACCCAAGAGATGGATGAATGAGTGTAGGTAGAAAACTACAGAGGTCCAGAGTTGAGCCCTGGGGCACACTAGCATTTAAAAACTGGGGGGCTTTGAGGAGACAGCAGCAAAAGAGCCGGAGTGGACTTCACAGGAAGGCTGGAAGGAAACTGGGCAACTGTGGTTTCCTGGAAGCCAAGTGAAGAAGGGTCCCAAGGGCGAGACCCTGGTCCCAGTCAAATGCTATTAGGTCAAGTTAGTTGAGGGATAAGCATTAACTGTTGGATTTAAAATGTAGATGTTACTGGCAATGATTTTAAAAGCAGTTTTAGTGGAGTGGTGAGAGTGAAAGGCTGATAAAATGGCTTCAAGAAAAAAAATAAGACAAGAAATATCTCTCAAGAATTTTGCTATGAAGGGAAGAAAAGAAATGGGACATTGATGAAGGGCTTGGCTGGGTGAGACCAGATACTCTTAGAGAAGCAGAAGCAAAAGCCTGTAAGTCGATGAGTGGACATGGCTACATCTTAGCAGGACCGTTCCAGCTGCTGCATTGAGTAAAGGTTGAAGGAGCATTCTGTTATTCTGAGCCATCACTGGTGGCCACATTCCATGCTTTTATCCCATGCCAACTTGCAGATAACACCTGATACGATACCTGCATGGATGCATCAACCAGAAGAGGGGTCACTGAGCTGAGAAGCAGAGCCAGAGCTCTGAAGACTTGGAGTAAGAAGTGGCATTGGGAGCGCAGCACAGACAAGTACTGGAATATGGCTGTCAGCAGCTTGCCTTGAATTCCTGCCACAGAACTGACCCTAGTATCTTAGGAGCAAGAAGTGCTGCAGGAACAGTGCTAGCTCTGGTGTCCTGAATCCTCTGTTTCAAATTAAACATTAACTTTGGTTTTTCATACAACCACAGGATGCAAAGGTCACAATTTACTCCTAGGAGATGGAGAGGCCCAGTGATGGGGTGGTTGCTACATGCACAATAGCACCATCCTGCTGAAAAGCATGCACCTGTCAGCTTTCAGCACTCTTGTTTCCTTTCATTCACTGCAGGTCAGGTTAAGGGGAAATTATTTTATTATGGCACATCCCATTTAGAATTCCTGTGGAATTTCTCTACCCCCTTACTGTAATGCTTTCTCAGCAACCCAATCCTGAACAAACAAGGCTTCTCTTGGCTTGCTTAACCGAGGGACTCATTCGAACCTCACTGTGTACAAACCTCTATGCTGACTTCCTCCCAGGAAAGGGTATTTTGAGGAAGACCAGAGGCTGTGTTTTTCCATTTTACCACAGTGCCCATGCCCTTGAAATGTGGCATAGAAATAAAATTTCAAGAGAGTTTGTCTGTCCCTGGGGTGAGATGGGGACCTCACAGCCTCCCGGAGAGGGGCTTAGGGATGAGAGGTACCCTGGGACCCACCCATGCAGCAGAGGGTTGGATAGAGGAGAAGTAAAGGGAATAATTGGAGGAAGCAGAATTTTGTTTGAAGGGGAATGTGAAAAGCAAAACTACATAAATAAGTGAGGATAAATGAAACATATTGTGACGAGAAACATAGATGCCACACGGTCAAGGAAACATTTGGATCACAGAGATTCTCAAATTTTAACCACAGAACCTCTGCACTCTGCTCCCCCGCGATCCTTCAAGGGCTGTGACTCTCTCCTGCCCCTCATTATTATTGCTTTTTGATCAGCTCCCTGGGGCACTGGCAGGGCGCAGGGAAGGGTCTGGGCTGGATGAGAGGCACCCCACTTCCACCTCTGCCCACCCTCGGTTTGGGAAGTGGGGGGCTGATGGAGGTGCAGGTACCCTCTATAGTATGAAAGCTGTCCACATGAGAACCCCTTCCCAGTGGACAGATTTGAAAAATGAATCAGATTCAATTTACAGTTGAGGACTTAAATGTAATGCTGGTGTGTCATTTTTAGAATTTGCTTTTGTTCTGCCTGTGGGCAGTTGACGAAGCACAGCACGCTGTCTTTTGTTTGTATGATGGTGTTTCATAGTCTCTGCCCCGGCAGTTGAGATGTTACTGTTACATGTCAGTTGCACTTGTTTACATGTGTTTTTTGGAACTTGTCCTTATTTCTTTTTTAGGTTTCATTTCCATTGTATTATTAGGCAAAACCTACAATTTCTATTTCTTTGGCATATTTAACCCCAGGAAAGATACATTAGTTTTGCATCCAGAGTGCTCACTATTTAGCACATTGTTGAATGAAAGTTGTTAACCTTTCGGCAATGGTAATGTAGGATGAAAGTATGAATTACACAGAGTAAACCACTAATCTGCTTTCTTCACTTTAGAAAAATATGAATTAGAATTTAATTATAATAATGCTTTGCATTTAAACACACTTAGTGTATAAGCCATTTATTTTTTTAAAAATTGCTAAGCATTCTCACTGTATTCCCACATAGGTTAACTTCTTAGAGTTAAGTCAGAAAATGTAAAATAATTCAGCTGCGTTGTCTCCCCCAGCCCTGAGACCCTATTGTGTACGTGCAGGTTCTGTGGACAGTCCAGTCTCATCCCTGTCCCAGGGACATGCCCCTGTGATTTACCCACGGGAGGGCCCATGGGGAGAAGCACAGGCACCAGCCGTGGGGCTTAAAGGAGGGAGAGAGCACGCCAGCTGGCGGAGTTAGTCCAGGCTTGGTGAGGGAGACGGTGCATGGGCTTTCATCAGCTCTCGGCCGGGGGAGGGGGGGGGGGCGGGGCGTTATTCTAGTTAGGTAAAGGTAAGAGCCCCTAAAAAGGCCTGGGGATTAGGAAAGTGTTGCTGGGAGTTAAGGTAAATACAGGGACATGATGCCCCCTAGTCTGATTGGAAACATGGGTTTTAAAGTAGGAGTAAGCTGGGAGAAAATAATTTTAACAATGGTGGCTGGCAAATGTGGGGTACCATCTTCTCAGATGCCAGACATTGTATAAAGTGCTTCACCTGTGGAATCTCTTTCAACCTGGGAGGGGTCAGGTCTAGCTTTTTGTAGAAGAGCAATGTTGTGAGAGCTGCGGTGGAGCGGGTCCCTACCGAGATGAAGCACGGGGGAAGCGGAAGACGGCTCAGGAGGCGGTTTGTGCGTTCTCAGGGAGAGGGGATGAGGACCCGAACTATTTCAGCACAAAGCGAAGTGAAAACACAAAATTGGGTCGGTTTGAGTCAGAATTCACTTTAAACTTTATATTGTGGTTTCTGCTAAAAACTGCATTCTGTCACTGAAGACATTTCAGTAAACTCTTGGGGACCCAGATGGCCTTTGCTGTGTCCTGGGTTCTTTTGTGGGGGGTATGGAAACCAGTGGGCAGTGAGGCTGACGTCTCTCAGTGTTACCTGAGACCGGAACCTGGAGGCGACACAGATTCTTCTCCATCCCTCATTCCTTACATCTTGTCTGTCCCCAGCTGACAGAGGGGTCAAGATTGTCTCCTAAGATGGTCAATGTCCTATCTCATTTCATATACCCCCAAAAGCCCAGATTTCTTCAATGTTCAAGTTCTCAGCTGCTGCAAAATACTAATCCCATGTTAACTGTCTTGCAGATTCCATTGTGATTGGATTTTGGGTTGGTCTCGCAGTCTTCGTGGTTTTCATGTTTTTTGTGCTGACTTTGCTGACCAAGACAGGAGCCCCACACCAAGAGTAAGTCGGGGCTGTTCCTAAACATCTGTTGAGACCCCAGGGAACTGAAGAAACAGGAAGAGTCAGGATAGTAGCCTGCCCCAAGCACCTGGGGGCAGGATCTGCCTTCCTCCCAGCCTCTTGCCTCTGGGGTGTGTTTGCAATGGATCCTTGTGAACCTGGGTTTTCGGTCCTTTCAAATGGCTCTAATGCTGATTCAGGCCTGATTTTTATGATGAAAGACTGATTAAACAGAATGCATTTTCTCCTTAGCCCCAAAAGAATTTAGATGACTCACCAGACTAAAAACAGTGAATAAAGACAACAGCAAAGCAGGATGAAAACTAGTTTTAAAAAACATTTCAAGTAGAGAAATAGTTGTTACTATTTGATTGAATTAATCAGACAATAAATAATTAGTTCAATGCTGAGTTTCCTTGAAACTAGGATAAAAAAGGAAACATCAAAGATTATGTGATTCTCATAGCAAAATAAAGAATATTTTTCTTGGGCTTTGGATTTGAGGAGGAAATTATTACAGGAGCGCTTAAAGAACACTGAGTAACATCAGAAGGTAATTGATTATGGCATTCAAAAATCTCAGAAATGTTTTAGAGATTTTTTTTTTATCCCAACTCTTTTAAAAAAGGGAGAAAGGACATCCATTGGAACCTTTGTAGTGGGCCCCAGCCGGCACAGGCAAACACTCACATTAGGGAGTTAGAAGAGCGTTTGATGAAGGGACTGTCCATATGTTGTGACCAGGGAGGGAGAAAGAAGCCCCACAGGACAGGGCAGCAGTCCAGGGCTAGTGATCCTGAGGAGTAGCTACCACCCTGATCTGAGGGAGGCCTGACTGGGAGTCCTGCTGAGAAGGCGAAGGCGGGAGAGAGGAGCCATGACTTTGGAGAGAGGGACATAGACACCCAATGCGATCTCTCAGAGAGGGAGCCTCCGATCAATACCTTCCTCCCTCCCGCCCATCTCTCACCATTGCTCCCACCTGCTGAACACAGCAACACAACCAGCAGCCAAAGCCTCCATCGGAGTCTGGTTCCCACGAGAGCAGGATGGGGGAGGGTGGAAGGGACCTGGGGAGTAATGGAAGAAACGTGGCACAATTCCTAATCCTTTAAATTCAGTATCTCACTAAATGTGCACAGCCTGACAGCGGTGTTCTTTTTATTGCATTTCACCATATAGTCTCCAGTGCCTATTGTTCGGTCTGTAGCCTGCACTTGAACTATAACAAATGTCTGGGTACAGGGACAGTTCTGTCCATAACTTAGCTATTTCCAGACATGAGGGTCTGGAAAAAAAAAATTGAACTCCTTTTACACAGAAGGAAAATACCATTTCATTGCAGCATCTGGAAACATAATGCTGAGAATCTCTGTAACAGCCCCTGAAAAGGTGTTAACTTTCCCTCTCCAAGTCCTCACAGACATTTGCACATGCCTTTGCTTTTGTTATATTGGTCCATGGGATTTGAAACAAGGGTGTGGATTGCAACAGTAGTAAGAAAAGCTGAGTACAAAACTCAGATTAGGGCACATCCCATTGAGTGGTCAGGGAAGAATAGCACTGCATCATCTTCCTTTCTTCAGAGGGATGGATGCAGTTTTGCAATATAATTATTGAGATGGATTTGTTTGATGTAGGATGCAGGTGATTGTATAAGTGGGAACCCCCGCCCAAAACCGAACATGACTTCTTGTGATGGTTAATCTTATGGGTCAAATTGGCCAGGCCTTGGTACCCAGATTAGGTCAAACATTACCCCAGATGTTTCTGTGAAGGTGTGTGTGCACATGTATGTATTTAGATGAGACTAATGTTTAAATCAGTATTCTTTGAGTAAAGCAAATCATCCTGTATAATATGGGTGGTCCTCATCAAATCAGTTGAAAGCCTTCTTAGAAACAGACTAACCTGCCTCAAGCTAAAAGGAATTCTGGCAGAAGACTGCCGCAGACTTGAACTGCAACTCTGCCCTGGGTCTGCAGCCTGCTGGCCTACCTGCAGCTTTTAGACTTGCCTGTCTCCTCAATCCCATGGGCCAATTATTTAAAATAAATCTGTATATCTCTCTATAGACAGATGAAGAAAGAAAGAGAGAGAGAGAGAAGAAAAGAAAGAAAGAAAGAAAGAAAAAGAAAGAAAGAAAGAAAGAAAGAAAGAAAGAAAGAAAGAAAGAAAAGGAAGAAAGAAAGGAAAGGAAGGAAGGAAGGAAGGAAGGAAGGGAGAGAAAGAAAGAGGAAAGGAAAGGAAAGGAAACGAAGGAAGGAAGGAAGGAAGGAAGGAAGGAAGGAAGGAAGGAAGGAAGGAAGGAAGGAAACATCTCTCTCTCACACACACAATCCTTTTGGTTCTTTGTTCTGTTTTTCTGGAGACACCTGACATGTCATGATGACCCTGAAAAGCTGAGATTTGCGTTTCCAGTCTTCCAATAGTTAGTTCAGTTCTACTGCAAATTGTTTCTCATTTGATGGCAGTTCTGCATAATCTCAATCAAAGAACAGGGGTCATTGTAATTCTACATCTTCCAGTGAGGTTAAGGAGAAAGTCTTACCTTTTTTTTTTTTTTTTTTTACTTTAATACAATAATGGATCGGCCCTCTGAGATACACCTTTAATGCTTTTTGGAGTCTAGGGCAGTGTGAGATAAGGCATTTCATTGCAGTATATCAATAGAAAATGGAAAGAAGCAGAAAAATCCCTAAATGGATCAGTTAAAAAGGCTTTTTGATCTTGATAAATTTGACTTTTATTTAGCAGTAATTTTCTCTATAATAGACATTATTTTTTCCATCCAGCCAACTTTAATATAAAATAACTCATTTTAAGTTTGCCCATGATGCTTAGGCACAGAGGAAAGAATGATAAATCATTGAGAATACTAATGAGACTTTTTAAAAAATGTTTACCATATACTAGGGTCTACTAATCACTTCATATGTGCATTCTCACAAAATGTTCACAGGAAGTTAAGATAAACCCTGTAAGTGTTCCCTCTTTACAGATAAGAAAAATGAGGCTGAATCACTTGTCTGAGGTCTCATGGCTAAAAAAAAAAAAAAAAAAAAAAAAAAAAAAAAAAAAATGCTGTGAAGCCAGGCCAAAGCCTCTTTCACTCCGAAGCTCCTATTAGTAAACCACTTCAGTAAATCTGTAAATGATTGCTTATAACAGTAATTTTTAATCTTCTTCTGTTGAACTAAAGATATTAGCAAGCAATCAGGTTTGTTTTCTTTTACCACATATTGGACCAAGCATGAGCTCTGGAGTCAAAGATTTCCAGATTTACTTACTGAGATTTTGGCTGAATTCTTAACCTCTCTATGCTTGAGTTTCCCCATTTGTAAAAATAAAGTCGTCCCTGCCTCCTAGGATTATGGTAAAAATTAAGTGAGCTAATGCTTAGGGAGCTGTGGGCATACACTGGGATCACAGTGGCACCCCGTGAAGATGAGTCCACCCCTTCGGTGCTGGTGGAAGTCTGGGTAAGGAGTAGGAGGGAGAAGAAGAAACCCATCCTCCTATGTGACGGCCAGGCCCCAAGCACTCCTGTAGCATCTCCGCTTGTCAAAATGTTGCCTCATCTACCCCCGCTTGAGCGTGGGTGTGCCTCCCAGTGAAACAGTAAGATGAATATACAGAATCTACATAGAGAATCTCAGTGATAGACTGAAAGGACTGACGTCTGAATTCTGATTGCTTTATATAAAGGCTGTCTGGGTAGTTTGTCATAAGAACAGGCACTTCCTTAATTAGGATATCATGAATATGACTCCAATGTTCTGGTTAAGATATCTGACCAAGTCTGCAAGCTCAAAATGGATTAGCGGTGAATCTCCTATTGAATTCCATCTTTTCTCCCATGGAGGCATCTGGGGGCTTGAATGGCTCACCAGGGTCTCACCGTTGCTGACACATGGGAAGGGTCTGCGTATCCCTTTTGTAATAGTGAGCCACCAGGATGGCAGAGACCACCACTCCTGCCCCCACTTCCTGTGTCCATAACCACACAGGCAACACTCATCGACTGTATTATTCTCCATGCGTAGCCAAGACTCTGCTTCACAGTCATGTTCAGAACACCACTCCAGGCAGCCATCAGGAATCAGTCACAGTTTACCTGAGAGAGATCACATATTTGCCATTTCTTTGGATGGCAAAGAGCTGAAATCTATTCAACTGCACAGAACTAATGACATCATAATAAAACAAGCAAGTGTTTTTCCCTCAGGTTTTTGACTTGGGACCATATTAGGATAAGAACTTCTTCAATGGGAATCATTGACTTCTGAGTGGCTTCTGTTCAGGGAGAGAGCGTGCAATAGTTAAGACTAGGTTATAAGATAGTAAGAAACAATTCTCTGTATCTAAGTCTAGGACAATATGGGCTTACTTCTTACTCAAGCTACGTGTCTGCCGAGGGCTAGGAAGGGGTGGACAGAAGCTTCTGCACGTGCAGCCGCAGTAGCTCCAACACTCAGCGCCTGGGGCTGCTGGGACAGAGAGGAGCAAGCCTGGCGATCTCACCTCTGCCCTTCTGTCCTTTATCCAGGAGGAGCACATCCCCTCTCACAGCTCATGGGTCAGAGCTTGCCACAGCCACCTGGCTGCCCCGGCTGGGCAGGCTCATCTTCTGCCCAGGCAAGGAGAACCAGATACTGGTACATACTAGTAAAGGGCACTGTAGAGGGGGAAGGCTGTTATAAAGCTGACATCACCTTTTTAAAAAGCTTTTAGGCCCAAGAAGCAGCGTTAATGGGGGTTATTTTCCCCATGGAATATGTGCTGTTGTGTGTGTGTGGGGGGGGGGGGGGTAAAACCCTCTTACCTGGATCCCTCATGGGCAATGAAGATAGAAGAACCATTTCCCCCTGCTTTCTCAGCAAAGGAGCCATTTACTCCGTATGCTGTCCTGTTAAAGCGTTATGGCTCCATTATCATAAATCTGCTGGAGAGAAAGAGTAGCAGGGAAAGCCTAGATCACATTTTTATGTTGAGCATTTTGGACTTCTTTAACAAATTATCAAACCCAAGACATCATATGCCTTAAATACCCTCTGCTGGTAGCCTTTGCTAAGTGTACTTTGTCCAGGTGGGGAGGAGTGCAGGGTTGTGCACGACCCTATAAAAGTGGAAATCACATTCTACCTTGTGTTGCAGTTTACCTGAATGTGGCACTGACTACAGGGTGTATACAGTGCAGCTAAAACCTACTAGTAGGAGAGTGTTAGCACTCAAAGTCTTCGATAATGACCAAAGCTGCAGGAATGAGCTGGCAAGTGCAGATGGAGTGAGTGGTTTCCAAGGAAGCCTTGCCACTCCGAGGGGTCTACCCCTATGAACAGGTAGAAGATCTGACTATGTTACGAATCTGATTCAATGTATACACCTTTGTTCAGGACTCACTTTTTAATTCATCAATTAAGAGGTGTTCCCTCAGTGGGGTGGGCTTGCTCAGGACTGTGCTGAGGGCTGCACTAAAATAGTGGAGTTTTCCAGAGAGACTGACATCTTCCTGGAAGTCAGTATTACCAACTAAAGCAACCGAAAGTTACTTTTCACACACAACCCTCACTACATCTGCTCATTAAAGACATTTTTAAGAAGATGGCAACTCACAGATCAAGAGAAACTGTTTGCAACACATATACCTAACAAAAAAACTTGAATTCAGAATATATTACAAAGTTAAAAGAGAATATTTGCAATACATATATATGACAAAGGCCTTTTATTCAGAATATATTACCGAATTTCTGCAAATCAAAAACAAAAAACAACCCAATTTTTAAAATGGGCAAAGGACTCACATAGACACTTTGCAAAAGAAGTTAAACCAATAGCCAATAAGGACATGCAGAGATGCTCAATGTTATTAGGTATCAGAGAAATGCACATTAAAATCACAATGAGAGGCCATTTCACTCTGAGAATGGCTAACATTAAAAAGACAGACAATGCCAAATGTTGACAAGGATGTGGAACAACTTGAATTCTCATACACTGGGTGAGAGTGTAAAGTGGCACAACCACTTTGGAAAACTTCACGGTTTCTTATGAAGTTAAACACACATCTACTATAAGACCAGTAATTAGAATCTTAGGCATGTGCTCAAGACCAACAAAAACATGTCTATGAAGAGACTTTTCCAAAATATTCATTGCAGTTGTACTCTCAAGAGACCCAAACCAGAAACAACCCAAATGCCCTTTAACAAGAATGAATAAACAAGGGATGGTGTGTTTGTACAACAGAATTATACCGAGCAGGGAAGAAGATGCGTGATGGTTACGTGCAACAATGGGACAGACCTCAAACACATGCTGAGCAAAGCAGTGCAGGCACAGAGGGCTCTGTACCATATGAGTGCATTTGTTTGAATTTCAAGAATAAGCTAACCTAATCTGTGCTGAGAAAAATCAAAAAAGATTGCCAGTAGGAAGTGGAAATGGTCTGGAAGTTCAAGAACAGGCAAAGCAGCCCTGGCTGGTGTGGCTCAGTTGAAAGGAGCGCTGGCCTGAGAACCAAAAGGTCTCCAGTTCAATTCTCAGTCAGGGCACATGCCTGCGTTGCAGGCCAAGTCCCCCATTGGGGGCGTTTGAGAGGCAACCGGTCATGTATCTCTTGCACATTGATGTTTCTCTCTCTCTTTCTCCCTCCCTTCCCTTCTCTCTAAAAATAAATAAAATCTAAAAAAAAAAAAAGAACAGGCAAAGCTATTCAATGGAAATGGAGATTAGAGCAGTGTTACCTAAAGAGGGTGGAAAATGAATGAAAGGAACGTAATAGGATAAAGGAAACATTCTATATCTTAACTGAGGATGGTGGTTACATGGATGTATAAATTAATAAAAACACATTGACTTAGATACTTAAGATCCATGGATTTCTGTACGTAAATTTCACCCAGTGGCAGGATGACTAGAAACTATTGACACATTGAAGCAAGCTGTGTCCATGATCACAGTTTTCACATACGAACCCTTTAATTTGTCAAGGAAAGAAAAGGAATGAAAGCACAACCTGTTGAATATTTATTGTTTACCAGAGTCTAAGAGTACAAAAGTGAACTTTCCCCTTGTTCTCAGACAAGGAGAATCAGAAAAATTGCACTGTTCTCACCCTGAGAAATCATCAGGAAATAGTTTGGGGGGAGCAGGGAAGGCATCTCAGGCTTCGGCTCTGCCCTGAGGAGGAGCAGAATGTTCAGACTGCTGTGCCTTAGTTCTTCAACCAGGGTGCTTAATGGACCCACCCTGGCTGGGATTAACAGAGCCCTGTGTTCTGGAGGAGCTGCTGCACACAGCTGGGTTTCTGGGTCTGCTTTCCCCTCAGCTGATGCCCCAGGCAGGCTGCAAAGCTATTTACTCAGAGCCTCTTAGCCCCGCAGCTGGAGAATGGTGCAGGCCCCGGCAATCTTAATCAGGCCTTTTCAAACATGTGAAGCCCTTCTTTTTTTTGCCAGGTATTATTTTATTTGTTTGTTTGTTCATTTGTTTGTTTAGTATCTTTATGGGCACTTTATTCTGATGGCTGGCAATCTGAGAAGATGGTGAGTTTATACCCCAACAAACCGTCTTCGTCAGGTATTATTTTAGCTTGCTAGGTCACAGGTTGCTGTGCACTGATCTTTGTTCTCCAGCATCTTCTAAACCCGAGTGAAGTGATCAGTAGGGGAAGAAAATCATCTGCTGATAGATGAGACCACTTAAATTCTCATTAGAGCAGAAGTCATTCAGAGTCTCTCTAAAGTGATTTTTCTTTAAATTCTGCACACACGACTTTTACTAAATGTTTGATGATTTGCAAATCAGTGATCTTCACATCACATCTGCTCAGTGGGCAAGGAGATTTGCTAACCAGGCTTTCTACTAAACGGAAAAACTTGAACTTCTGTGAGGAATTCTGTGACAGATGTTTTAGAACTGAATGAGATAAAGGATACAACAGTTGCTTTGACAAATGTGAAATGCACCTCTGTGAGATATTGTCCTCGCTCAGGCCGGCCTGATGTAGGTCAGTGTGTCTACGTTTGAGCATGAATAGCGATCCTGGAGGATTCTATGAAAATACAGATTACTGGGCCCTACCTCCAGAGATTCCAAGGGCCTGCCACTCACGATTCTGCATTTTAGGAAGTAGTTGAAGTAATTCTGATGCAGATGATCCAAGAGCCCCACTAAGAATCAGAAGATTCCTCAGCAAGGTTTGTCTTTCCAGGAAGGTCCATGAGCCCTCATCTGGGGGCATCTGCCGTGGGTTTATCTGTGCATGTTCAGAAGTGATGTCTCTCAGTCCTGGTGTTTGCACGCTCTGTACAGGGACTTGCACTCAGTACGTGCTCAGGGGAAATATGCGCGCCAGCCCTACATGTCAAAAGCTGTGGTTCTGCAGTGGGATGAGCTGGAGTGTAAGCAATCTTTATTTCCCTTTTCTTTACAGCAACACAGAGTCTTCGGAGAAGAGATTCAGAATGAACAGCTTTGTGTCAGACTTTGGAAGACCTCTGGAACCAGATAAAGCATTTTCTCGACAGGGCAACGAGGAATCCAGGTCTCTCTTTCACTGCTACATCAATGAAGTGGAACACTTAGAGAAGGCCAGAGCTTGTCCCCAGACCACAGCCCTTGACAGTGACGTTCAGCTCCAGGAAGGCGTCAGAAGCAGTGGGCCGCCCGAGGAGGAGCTGAACAGGCTCATGAAATTTGACATCCCCAACTTTGTGAACACGGACCAGAACTCCTCCTTTGGGGAGGATGATCTTTTGATTTCAGAACCGCCTATTGTTCTAGAAAATAAGCCAGTTTCTCAGACCTCACACAAGAACCTGGATTGAGAAATATGCTCCATAGTGTCTTCCTGAAGATGTTGGGGTATGTTTGTGTAGCAAGAAATCTTCATTCACCAAAATTGTGAGTGTGCATGTGAGAGAGACGGAGAAACAGACTGAGAGGGGAAGACAAAGAGAGAAGAAAGCTCCCTCTAAAGAGAGCTGATTAAGCTGAGTTTTTATGCCTTTAAACACATTTGAGGCTTTTGGGGGAATAAAGTATTTATGCCGTCTCATCTTCCTTGGTGAGAAATTTGGCCACATGCTCAGTGTCATCATTCTGGAATGGGGGTTGTCATTCTGTGTCTCATCCTGGCCCTGCCTCTACCATGCTTTACCTTCAGCAACTCACTTTACTTCTCTGGGCTCCCACATTTTTAATTGTAAGACGAGGAGTCTGGAGCAGACGACCCACCCTGGCTCTAATATTTTGTGAGTTAATGACATTGCATCCAGACAAGGTTGGGCTAAACACAGAGCTGTATAAACTAGGGCACTGGCTCCTACTTCTTACTGTAGGACCCCCAAATGTCTATACTTTCCACTCAACCCTGCCCTGACTCAGCATTCACCAGGGGCCCGAGTGTCTACCAGGATGTCAGGACCTGCATCTCACACATCACTGTGGGAAGCATTTCTGTTGGTTGTGCTCAAACAGCTCTTCTGAGAACCTCTGGCCACCCATGTGCAAACCTGGGGACACTCCTGCCCACCTCGTCCTGGAGTGAGCATCAGTCTGTGCTATATTTCACGGTACTCCTGCCCCCAAGAAATGGAAGGGCAGTTATCAGCTAAGTCAGGGAGGTGACTTGTGTGTCTATCTGTATCTGGTTGGCCACCGACCAAGTAAAGCGCTACTTGCAATGCTGTCTACTTACTTGGCAGATGTGTAGGTGATAGTCACTTAGCTGGTATGTGGCTTTGAGCTGAGATGGTGAATGGGTTGTAAATAGGCCACCAACAGTTGTTCAGGTTGGCCTGGCACAACAGACTAAAGCCTGCACACTGGTATCAGAAATAATTTGATTTTTTATACCCAGGTTGCATGCATGGCCCGCTGCTGATCTCTGGGTGGCACTTTTATTGTGATTTTGTTCACCACCTGTCTTGCTTATGCTAAAAATAAATGTATTTGATTGCACAAGAATTTTCTCTGGATCTTCATTTTCACACATCCAGTTTAATTTTCTTCTTAAAACTATTCCTTGTTTATAATGCTTCCTAAGTTCTATCAGCTCTAGGGTCTTAGTGGTCCAGCCATGGAACAGATTTCCTTTAGGAATTATTCCACCACAAGAAATGCCTTTCCCATAATGTCTTTGGAGGAAAATGTTATTCTTTAAATAACACTAAACAAAACAAGGAGTGGAATTTTTTTTTTGTAATTAAAGCTGTTATAACACATTCTTGCATATAGTTACTTGCTCTTTTTAATGGCTGTTTTCAGGAAAGAGAGCAAGAGTAGTGAAGAAGTGATTTTATTAATATCTAATGTGAATATTATTCATAATTTACTTAACCAAATGTAAACCATGAGCTATTTCTTGTTAAGATTAAAAGCTTTTTAAATGGTATTTGATTTAGAAGTGGATTTATTAAAAGGCTGAAAGATATTTAAAAGTTGAAAAAATACCCATGACTATACCATCACTTGTATGTACTAAGGGTCTAAGGTTTTACTTCTCTTGCAAGCTAACAAGCTAGCCTGGCACAGTTTCATGGATCTG
The DNA here is from genome assembly GCA_039655065.1 of Glossophaga mutica. Classification (NCBI taxonomy): domain Eukaryota; kingdom Metazoa; phylum Chordata; class Mammalia; order Chiroptera; family Phyllostomidae; genus Glossophaga; species Glossophaga mutica. The sequence goes on from CM077306.1 coordinate 150,481,304, forward strand.
ACAGGAGACACGAGACTGACTCTTGGGTCAGGGACAAGAGCTTGGGTACAGCACACCAGGCGGCATGTCAGTTCCTGAGTTCATTCCCTATTGCTGTTTGAACAAAAGACAATAAACTCTGCAGCTTAAAGCAACACAAATTTATTCTCTTCGAGTGCTGGAGTGCAGAAGTCCTAAATCAGTCTGAGCAGGCTGAAATCAAGGTGTCTCCGGGCTGCGTTTCCTCTGGAGGGCGGAGCGAGGAATCCACTTTGTTGCCTTGGCTCATGGCTCCAGATCACTGCGACCTCTGCTTGTACTTTACATCTCGGTCTCTCCCTCTCACAATGACCCTGTGACTGATTACATCAGATTACCCAGGATAATAACCCATCTCAAGATTTTTAACCACATCTGCAAAATGCCTTTTGCAGTGTAATGTAACTTAGTCACAGGTTCTGGGGAGCAGGACATGGACATGTTTGGGGACAGACATTAGCCTACCACAGTCTTTCATTTGGTCCCAAAGATTCATGTCCATCCCGAATGCAAATGCATTTCTCTCATCCCAACATCTTCCAGTTTCAATATAGCATTGCTTCTAAGTCCAATATATAGTATAAATCTCATCAGCTCAGAAGTCTAATCATCTAAGTCAGGTATGGGTGAGAGACCCTGGGTGTGATCCACCTTTGGGAAAACTCCATCTGTGGGCCTGTAAAACTAAAAAACAAAGTCTTGTTTCCGAATATCTGGAGTGCCTGGAGAAAAACCCCCGCAGACATACGAAGTACATTCAGATCCCATACAGGCAGTGGCCCTGGCCAGGAATACTTTTTTTTTTTCCCTCAACAATGTTAGAACAAAACACTGTTGAACGAAAGAACATTATTTGGAGAACTGAGTATCTACATTACAGGTGAGAGAACTAGGACTCTGGGACGTTTAGTATTTTGCAAAGCACAGAGCTAGTAAGTTGAAGACCAAGCTGGATTTCAAGAAAACGATGAGCCTGTGGAAGGTTTGAACGATGCCTTCTGTTGAGAAGCATTTCTCTGGTATATGTTTTATCTCTCTCTAACTTTGGACCTCTGTGTCATTCTTTTTAACTTTCAGTCTATGTTTTAAATTTAAATTTTGCTTTGTTTCAGGTAAACAAATCTGTAAATCTAGCCTTTAACTTGCAAGTTTCTTCCATCTAAACAGATTGTAATTCCTGATGATGTTTCTTTTCTAGCATCGTATTTCGTGATGTCTATTTATGTTGCTCTATTATTCCTGCTTTATGACATGCAGTCATGGCCAAGAGCATGGCGTCTAGAGAGTCTCTCTGGGCTCGGACCTGTTACTCGCTAACGGTGAAGGCTTACCCAGGACACCTGATCTCTTTGAGACTCGAGTCCTCTACAAAAAAAATGATGATACCCACCTCCAAGTCTGTGAGCATTAAGTGATAAAATACACAAAGTACTTGGAATAGTGACTGGCCTATCATACATACTCCATTATACTGCCTTTGTATGTATTCTCTTTTTAAGTAAGTATTTTAGAGATAACTCCTGAATTTTAATGAAGGTACTAGATATTGAAAGTTACAATCTATTGTTATATCTACCCATTAAATTTTATATATCAATTGTTATGTTTTATTTTCATGAATTCTGTTCGGTTTTTTTAAATGTTATCTGTTCTTTTTCATGGCATCCTTATTTTTTCATTACATTTCTATAATGTATTTTTTACAATGATTCATCCATACTTATTTCATGTTCTCATTTAGATTATTTTATAATTTTAAATTCTGGAATACTAATCATTCTGGGGTTTAAGGGTTTGCTTCTTCTACTCACAATTAATTATTTCTGACTGTTCTTAGTTGTGTGAGTGTGTGTGTGAGTGTGTGTGTATGTGGAGTTAGTTGTGTGAGTTTCTCTTCAGTCTGTATTATTTTTTTCCTATGATGGTCCCATGAACCCTGGTTTATAAAAGTTTCACTAGAGAATAAATGTGTGCTGCTTATCCTCGGCTCCAGGTGATTTGATCAGTCTGGAATCGTGTTATTTTTTGCTTGGAGATCCTGCATCATAAGTTGAGAATAAATCTGGAGCCCCATGAAGCACGAGCTTAGGGTTTAGACTTTTTAAGGGAGACTTTTTTCCTAGAGACCCTGGTAGAACCGGTCTCCCCACCCCTTTCCTGTGTCAGTGTGTGGAGTTCTTTGAGTCTCCCTTTCATTGAAGGCAGCCTTTTCCATGACTTTCATGCAGGGGGTCTCAGTAAAGTAAGAGCATGTTTCAGGTACGAGTCCTTTTTTCTGAAGGGACATTACAACACTATTCACTATGGAGATTAAAAGCCCTTCCCTCCAGGGTGCTGCGGCATCACCTCCTGAGCTTCTGACTCTGCCTTTAGGTTTCCTGTTTATTTTGGTCACCTGCAAACTTCTCTTTCCTTCGTGGTTAACGCATGGTTATTTTTGTTGTTGTGTTTTATCCAGTATTACTAAAAACTTTATGTTTCAAAGGGATGCAAATTAGCTCAGTTCACCATGTTTCCAGAACCGAAAGCTTCAATTCTAGAGTATCTGTTAGATTCTTCTTAAAAATAACCGCTCGGTATATTTCCCTGGTGAAAATCTTTATCCTTTAGTCTGTCTTGCCCATCATTTCCTCTATTTCATTGAACATATTGTCTTATACTCTTTATTTGCCAATCCCAACACCTGGGCTTTCATTTGTTGCCTAATGCATCTCATTCTCATATTATCCATCTTGTAGTGTTGACACTGCAGACCTAGGAAGTTTTTGTTCTTGGGCAGACATCGTTAGCTAAATCTCCGTGGACGCTGCACATGGTGCTGTCTTCCATGAGGGAGTCTCTCCTTCCCTCCCGGCAGATGGGGTGAGGGCTGACCATCTCACTGCAGCCAGGCATGGATGGAGGTGGGTCAGGGCTGAACTGCAGTTTTTAAAGCAACTTTGAGGCTGTTTTAAACAACTTTGAGCCTGACAAAATACCTTTCACAGGCTTAAAGGGTACAATTTATTTTGACATATGTAAACACCCAAGAAATCATCACTGCAATCAAGACAATGAACATATACATCACCCACAAAGGTTTTCTCACGCCCGTGTGTAATCCCTCCCCATCCCTACCCCTGACACTGCTGATCTGCTTCCCGTCACTACACGTTGGCTCGCTTGTACGAGGGATTAGGATGCATGCGATCTGGCAGGTGTCTGCTGTTACGTCCGGTTGCTTTCATGCAGCATAACTATTTTGAAATTCATCCAGGTTATTGTATCAGTTTTTCATTCCATTTTGTTCCTCAGAAGTATTTCATTTTATGGATATGATTTGTTTACCCATTTCCTTGTTGATAAACATTTGGGTTATTTACAATTTCTGGCTATTAAAAATAAAACTGCTGTGAATATTTGTTCACAAGTCTGTGTGAGTATAGACTTTTATTTTCTTACATGCCTAGAAGAGGAATGTCTAAACTGTATGGTAGACAAGTGTCTATCTTTTAAAAAAACTGCTAAATAGTTTTCCAAAATGACTGTTGTATCATTTTACATTCCTCGCAGTGTATATGAGTTCTGGTTGCTCTAGTTCCTTGCCAACGTCTTGTAGAGTAAGTCTTTTAAATGTTATCCATTCTAATGTGTGTGGAGTAGCATCTCATTGTGGTTTTAAGTTGCATTTCATTAATGACTGATGGGATTCAGTGTCTTCTTACACACTTATTTTTCATCTGTGTATCTTTAGTGAAGTGTCTTTCTAAGACTTTGGCTCATTGTTTTATGGGGTGTTGTCACTGAGTTCTGAGAGTTCTTTATTCTGGATATGAACACTTCATCAGAAAGATGACCTGCAAATAGTTTCTTTTTGTCTATGGCTGTCCTTTCATTTGCTTAACAGCATCTTTGAAAAGTGGAGTAGTCCAATTTACCAATTTAAAAAATGGATTATACTTTTGGTGTTATATTAAAGAAATCTGTGCCAAACTAAAGGCCATAAAGGTTTAACGTTGTGTTTTTCTGCTAGAAGTTTTACAGCTTAGTTTTTCTATGAAGTGCTGTGGTCCATTTGGAGTTAATACTTGAGTATGTTGTCAGGTATGGATCAAAGTTCCTTTCTTCGCATATGGCCGTCTAATCATTTTGGCACTAGTTGTTGAAAAAGACCTTTGTTCACTGAATTGCCTTTGTGCCTTTACTGAAAATCAGTTGTTCTTACATGTGTTGGTTTATTTCTGAATATTCTATTGTGTTCCACTTGTCTGTTTCTCTTTTTTATGCCAAAACCAGACTACTTGATCACTATAACTTTACAGTAATGCTTGAAATAATATAAGTTCTCTAATTTTGTTCTTCTTGTTTGAAGCTGATTTGGGGTATTTTGGGGTCCTTTGCCTTTCTATAGGAATTTTAGAATGAGCTTTTAAATTTTCTACCTTAGATCCTGTTCTGCCAAAATTCCACCCATTTCTTAAGATTCATCTCCAAAGCCACATTTTCCAAAAAACATGAAAGGAATTTCTCTTTCTTTTGTGCTTCATTCATACTTCATAACACTCATTGCATTTATTCATAGTTGCTTCTATGATCTTGTCTGATCTTTCCTGGCTTACTGTAAAACCCTCAAGATCAGAAAACTTGACTGAAGTTTCCTCTGTGTGCTGCAAAAACTGGCTTTATGTTTTGTAGGATTGAGCCTTTCCTTAAGAGAGGTCTGCAGAAGATATATGGCTCATTTCCTGCATATTGTTAAGGAGTCCAAGAGATTTAGAATGGTTTATTTTTTAGCTCCAAGATCTCTCAGTCTCTATTATTTCTGTTTCTATTACTGTACCTTCAAAGAATAGTGGGATAATTATTTTTCAAATATCAAAACACTCTAATTTACTTGAGATGATAATTATATGCAGCTCTCTTAATCTAGTTATTGTTCATGTACTCCCTCAACAGTGAACTCCCGGGAGAATGTCATATCTTTGCAGATATCAATGATATCTTTGGCTCCCAGGGCAAGAGCACCTCACGTCAGACCTGCTGTATTTCCACCGGTCCCCTGCAGCCCACACTAACCCTCAACTAGCCCTGCGACTGCAGTCATGCACTTGCTCCCTAAAGGTCTGTTATTCTCAGGAAGAACTTTTTCGTGGAGTAGAATCGTGTCCTTCTTATGGGAGAAATTCAGCCCAGCGGTCTGGCACTATGGGAATAAGTTTAGCCTGCTTTTTGTAGAGTCTAAACTGTTCTATACCTATCAAGAACAAATACAATGGGAAAATTGTATTTTCCCATGCAACAAATGGGCAGCATAATGTACGAGTAGGAAAATCAGCTTTCTTGTCACACCTAGGCATTGTGTCAATGTGACACTCAGTGTGGGAAATGATTTCTCCTGTGAGCAATTTGAGGGTCGAGGCACTTAGGAATGGATTTTTGTTTTTCTTTCTTAGTCATTACATCTGGTGAGATTGTATGAATCTTGTGTATTTGTGGAGCACAGCACAAATCTTTATTAAAGCATCATGTATTTAAAGGGCTAGTAGACAATTTGTTAGAAGATAGAAATACTCTTTGATTTTTGTCCTAAAGTAGAATCTTGATTAATGGTTAAAGAAAATTTACATTAAAATCTTAAGTAGCTATGTATAATGACAGATGGGTACTAGACTTACCGGATGATCACTTCATAAGTTATGTAAGTGTCTAATCCCTGTGTGTACACCTGAAACTAATGTAATATTATATGTCAACTACAGTTGAAAAAGTAAAGAAATTGTTACAAAAACTGCGTGGCCTAAAAAGATCTTAAATACAGTGATATAAAATAAAAAATGATTAACACGATACCAGCTATGAGCCAGTTTCTGTGTCGGCTTTGCGACGACTCCTTCCTCATCAGGGCACCTGAGGGGCCGGGCCGTCATCACCAACGTCATCAGCATCGTCATGGAATTGATTCCTCTCAGGGGCATCCATCCAACCTTTGGGTGCTCTGCCCCACCCTGGAAGAAGATTCGTCTTGGGCTACACATTAAATACATCGTGACACATAATTACAAAAAAAAATCTCATAAGGTTTTCAATAAATTTGATTTTGTGTTGGGCTGCATTCATAGCCATCCTGGGCTGCATGCAGCCCATGGTCCACAGAGAATGTGCCTGCAGGTGTAAATGAAGAACAACCATCAGACCTGAGATGCAGAATGAATGTTCCATTTGGAGAAGATTGTGATCATGAAAACCTGGTGTGGTGGACAAAGGAAGTGGTGGGAGTGAGCTGCTCATGGAAGGATGAGGACCAAGCACAGGTGGCCGCATGGATGGCACAATTAGGTTCATGGTTTGGTTTGAATCAAGGGAGTGTGACAGGCAGCCACGCCCCATCCACCCACCCAAGGTAGCCACCTGTGAAGACATTACTGTTCATGGAAAAGGGACTTTGCAGATTCGATTAAATTAAGGCTTTTGAGATGGGAAGAGTATCGTGGATTATCCAGGTGGGCCCAATCTAATCACATGGGCCCTTAAAAGTGGAAAAATTTTCCTAGCTGAGTTCAGAGTCAAGAGGGAGATGCGAGCGTGGAAGGATGCCCAGAGAGGTGCACGGGGCTGGCTATGATGATGGAGGAAGGGGGCACAGGCCAAGGATGCCCTCCAGAAGCTGCAAAAGGCAAGAAAGCCATTGTCTCCTAGAGCCCCTGGGGATACCCTGATTTTAGCCCCATGAGAACTGTGTTGGACCGCTGACCTACAGAACTGTAAGATGATATATCTGTGCTGTTTTTAAGCTATTAAATTTGTCGAAATTTGCTACAGCAATAATAGAAAGATAATGGAGGATTTGTGTAAGAGTAGAGGTCTTGAATGGAATGTGGAGACAAAGGCTGGGATCAGACTGAATGGTGCCTTGAAGGCTAGGGTAAACGTTCCGATATTAACACCTAAAAACAGGGTGAAATGGGAAAGTAGTGTGCAGAGTTTTATGAAGAAATGCCTGGCAATGGTGTTTTAAAGACGATTTAGGATGAGAAGAGCATTGGGGTAGAGGAAGCAATTAAAACTCTACCTAAAAAGTGAGTAGTGAAATGGTGCTAGTGCAGGTGGTGGTGGATGTGGGAACAGGAAAGGACAGAGGTTATTTTGAAGGAATTGGCTATAGGTTTGGTGATTCCATGCCGGGGAGAGTTAGCCAAGTGTGGACTGAATGTGTCTCCTCGAAATTCACACTGAAACCCCAATGTGATGGTGTTTGGAGGTAATCAGGGTTTCTGAGGTCCTGAGGGTAGAGCTCTTATGAATGGGATTAGTGCCTTTATGAATCTCAAAAGGGCTTGCTTCTGTTTCCCACCGTGTGAGGACAGAAGAGAGTCATCTTCAAACCCGGAAGTGAACTCTCACCCAGACGTCTTGAGCTTGGGCTTCCCGGTTTCCAAAACTGAGAAATAAATGTTTGTTGTTTCATCTATGGTAATTAGTTACAGCACCCTGAACTAAGAAGGTCAAGAATGCCTCAAAGTTTACAACTGACTAAAAATGGAGTGATGAGTGGCTGGTTTCAGGGAGAGAAATTAGCTGGTTACAAACACGTTGACTTTCATGAGAAGAGCAATTCTGGCAGGAATTGGGATGAGGGGCACTCAGGAGGGACAGGTGGAGGGGCTGATCCGATGTTATCCTGCTGGCAGTGGTAGCTGTGCCCTGAAATGTGAGAGTGGATGCAGTCTCTGGGAATTGGAGGGAAGAGGGGGTTGTATGTATGTGTGAAGGTTGAGGGACAAAAGAGATTTGTTTATCAAGTCCCTACTATGTGTGAGTGACTGGGTTGCTGTGAAGGCTCTTACCCAAGTCAGGGGAGTGAGGACCTGGCTGTTCTTGTTAGGGCCTTTTGCACGTGGCCATGATAATGAGCAAAACAGGAAGACAAGGGCATGCACATGTGTGACTACTTGCACTGACTGCCTAGAGCTGGTGGGAGGCGAAAGCTGCTTCATTCTGTTCAGTCTTCTCCAATGAGCTGGCTCACTGAATCCTTTTATACCTATTCTTTCCCTCGCAACTTCCCTTCTGCCTTCCTCACAAATCCTTCCCCCAAATCCCTTCCACACTTTTTCCCAAAGAGTTACATAGGTCATGTGCAGTTCTACTTATCCATCTTCTGCATCAGAACTTTTTCACTGTTAATATAAATACCCTAAGAAAGGAGGACCCATAGGCAGGCAGCTGGGAGGGGTTCAAGTCCAGGGCAGTCCCTGGCACTAGCTCTACTGGGCCAGACTCCTACTGTGTTCTTGCCTCTTCACCTGTGTGCTCCAAGGATGCATACCTGGTACAATTGCCCTATTTTTTTGTCCTCTCCACAAAGTCTAGTCCATTTCTTGTTCTTGAATTATACTAACAACTCATTTTATTCTAAAGGAACTTGATGCATCTCTTCCTCCTAGGGAACAGATTTCCCCTGATACTTCCCTATTGCTTACAACAATCCTATAAAGTAGGTGTAGGTGGGAAAGAATATCTTTGCCCCTGTTTGAGCTATTGAGGTGATTGTGATTGAAGCTTTGAACAAAACTGGAAAGAGAAAAATGGACTTATTATGGCTTAAACTAGAGGGGAGAGAATAGCTTCATTAGCAGTAGGACCTAACCTTATCAAGCTGGGCAGGTTTCTAGAATACATGTGTTTTTTATTAACAGCTCTTCTACAGAAACTGAAGAAAGGCTATAAATGGATCATATTCTAAAACAATTAGTAACTTGGAAGGATTTGAAAACATTCAAACTTCACTCTTCTCACCATTCACTGCTAAGCCATTTGAAGCAAGATGGCTGTTATAACTACAAATTATCTTACCTCATTCTTTGTAAGATTACCTCTTAATACACCTGCAGATAGATCTTGGACTTACCTATAGTCCATGGTAGGCATGGGTGGGAAAGAGGAAGGTTTTCACCTCCTTCTAGACATTTAGCCATGAATTTAGGAGTTTTGTAACGAGAGATGGAACCCTAATTCTAAAGCTGGATTTCCCAGGGTTGATAGGTAAATACTAGCTATAGAATGCTGTGGGCTCACAAGTAATAGATCTGATCAGAAACCTCTCTGCGCAAAAGCAGTGGTGTCAGCAGCAAGCCATATATTCTGATCAAGTTCCTGAAGGGAAGGCCAGTGGATGCAGGTGCCTTATGGGAGTGTGAAGAGGTAGGTCTGGTAGGAGAGGACTGATATTTCCTGGAGCTTAACTTCATAAAAGCCTTCCTATTCAAGACAGTCTAAATGTGTCTATCTTCTGTGTTCTCAACCTGGACTCTTACAAAGGCTAAGGAATGGCGCATGATTCTTGCTGTTTTTAGTTGTAACTAAAAGTTCTGATAGTGTTTATGGATCTTCAATCTGAAAATAGAATTAAAGACCAGCCATGTGCACAGCTTATTCCAAATTAGAATATAAAATCCTCATCAAAATTGGATGCACATTTACTGTTAAGTAATCATCTATCCAATGCCGGCACTTACTTGTGTTTCAGAATCAGCCATGTTTGTGCCTGGAATGAACAGTCCATGGAGTCATCAAAGGGAGGGAAGGGCATAGCTATGAATTGATGTTTTCAGATAAAAAACACACAAAACATATAATAATCAAAATAGTTTATATTATAACTTAAAATAAGGTTCTTTCACATAAAAAATAGCAAATTAACGCTTTTTCTACCCTCAGGAAAGGGACATTAAAAAATGCTAGACATTAAGACATTAATTGCATTCTTATATTTAATTTCTACATTTCACATTTGCTACCCATAATGTCACCAGGATCTATTTCACCTGTCCTGTACACAGTATTCACATGGTATTTATCATTTTAGAATTGCATTTATTAGCCTGTGGTTATTGAGCATTTGGAATATGACTAGTCCAAGTTGAGATGTGTTTACAAATGTAAAACATACCAGAATTGGAGACTTGGTATGAAAAAAGGAATGTAAGAACTCAACTTGTAAAATCACATTTTGAATATATTAGACTATATAAATTTCCAAAATTGCATTACAAAATCTTTTAAAATGAGGCTACATTAAAATTAAAAATTACATGTGGCTCGCATTAATTATACTTCTGTTGGACAGTTTGAAAACAAGGTGGCTATAGCTTTAACTTACTAGTATCTTATATACTCACTATCTGCTTTTGAAAATGGGAATTGAAAAGTAAAAATAACAATCTGGCTATTTTTGTGCATGCTTTAGGGTTTAGTTTTTTTCCAATGAACATATATTACTTTTTAAATAGTACAAAGTAAAAATGTTATATTCTATCATCTTAGAGTTACAAAAAAAGAATTAGCTTTTAAGACATGTAGCATAGAACAATTAATCAAATCCCCCTATTACTTATGAAATGTATTTTTCACCTGTATCAGGTGAAAGAAAATGAGGTAGGAGTGGAAATCTGGGAGAGCGCAAGACAGTTCACTGTCTGCTTGTACGAAGACACAATTCTTGGCCAAATGACAGCAGAAGCTCTCCTGCTCAGGTGACAGTCAATGTGGCTGCGCTCACTTGCCTGTGTTTCCATGGGAAAGAGGGGCTATTTTTCTGGCACCAGGAATGAGTCAACAATGGCATGTGCAATTTTCTTTTCATATTGAGCATGTAAGTGAGAACTTTTACTATAAAATTCACTAACTCTAATCACCTGACATAAAGAGACTTGTCCATAAATTATTTAAAATGTGACTGGTTAATGCTTTTCAGTAAAATACACCATAATGCTTTTTTTCCATATTGGTTAAGGGCAATTTATTCTGAAATATTGCTTTTGTGTTGCTTGTTTTCTGGCAACATATTGGAGCAGTTGTTTGCAAAAGCGGCCCCTGACAGAGGCACAATCCCAGCCATCGTGCACCTCCAGGCCTTGCCAGAAGCTCATGTGGAATCTGCATTTCTAGTAATACTCTGGTGCATTCACTTCATTTGCAAAAGCTACTGGCACAACCACCCCCTGTCGGTGCAGCTCTCGGAGAACATCTAATATTGAGTCTAATTCTGTGCGGAACTTGTCCAGCTCACGATTCTTCAACTGTGCAAGTCTTTTCCATTTCTCAATTTCTTTATTTTGCTCAGTTTCTACTACTTGGTGTGTCTGCTGTATTATCTGTAAATAGAAAAATTCCATATTACTGTTACAGTTCATAGTGGGGGTGAAGAACATTTAATGACCTCAAAGAGCTGAAGTGGGACAATGCTGACAATGGTGACCTGGAAGGAGAAGGCGGGGGAACCCGACCAAACAGGTTTCATTGTCTCAATAAACAGGTGTGAAAGTGAAGCTGCTAAGAAGGAAATTCTGATAGGGAATTTTACAGTCCTTTTCTTGTAATCTGGGAATGATGAGTACCATTTAAAGCATCAGAAAACCTTGGTATGAATCCAAACATCCCCAAAATGCTGTTCCTCTTCAGAACAGCATTTGAGATGCAATCAAGACAGTTTTAATATACAATGCATGTCATTGCATTCATTAACAGAACTGAAAATAATGATAAAGCACACAGATGTAGCATCTATCATGTGCAAGGCTTGGTTTTAAGCATTTTATCCATGTTAACTCATTTAATTCTGCCAATCTGGGGGATATGTTCTGAGAAAGGCATTATTAAGCAAATTTTTTGTTGTGCAAACATCATAGAGTGCATGTACACAAACCTAGACGGTGTAGCTTACTATATACTTAGGCTGTATATAATCTTATGGAACCACCACAGTATATGTGGTCTGTCACTGACTGAAATGTTATTATACAGAGCATGACTGTCCTATAAAAAAATGCCAATAGAATCTTGATATGGATTGCAATGAATCTACAGATTGCTTTGGACACTGTAACAAGTATGCCCTGCTTTCCGAAAGTTTGCATTATGCCATTTCGTATTTAAGATAGACCTATATTAGTACCTGCTTTTGCTAACCAAAAGAAATGTGAACATTTTCACCTTTATAAAAAAAGGCAAAAAGAGAAAATAGCATTGTGTTTGTTTAGCAGCAAGCTGTTGATAGAGACAGCCTGCACCCCAAACAGCAAGCGTGGAACTCCTTTTACTGTATGTTAGTATTATTGTAGGTTTTATGTGACACTTGGTATGACTGGGTGGGTTATTTTGGGGGTTTGAGAATGCTAAAAAAAGTTTACATATAAATTAATGGTAACTGCTTTTTTTCCATGCCATTTCTGCTTATGAAAGGTTTAATGGGACGTACTACCTTCGTAGAGTGGGGGGAACCTGCATTAATTCTTCCAATAAATGGAAAGGAATACAGGATACCTTTCCATTTATTTGTGTGCTCCTCACTGTCTTAGAGTTTTCAGTGTACACCTATGTTGCTCCCTTGGATAGATGACCAAGTATTTCATTGGCTTTTGATGCTACTGTACACAGGATTGTTTTCTTTCTCAGATATTTTGTTGTTAGTATGTAGAAATACTACTGATTTTTATATACAGATATTTGTATTCTGTACCTTCACTGAATTCACTAACCAAGAGTTTAGAGGTGGAGTTTTCAGCATTTCCTTTATATAAGATCATGTCATCTGCAAATAGAGGCAATTTTACTTCTTCCTTTCCGATTCTGATGCTTTTTCTTTCTTTTTCTTGACTGACTGCTTGGGCTAGGAATTCTAGTACTGTGTTGCATAGCAGTGGTGAGAGAGCAGTTAGTTGTCTTGTTCCAGATCTTGGAGGAAAAACTTTCAGTCTTTCGCCACTGTGTACTATGTTAGCTATGAACTTGTCATATATGGCCTTTATTATGCCGAGGTATTTTTCTTTCGTACTTAATTTAAGAGTTTTTGTCATGAATGGAAGTTGAATTTTGACAAATGCTTTTTTTGTACCTATTAGATTATTATGATTTTTACCTTGCATTCTATTAATGTGATGTACCACATTTATTGATTCATATGTTCTGAACCATTCTTACATCCAGGGATGAATCCCACTGGATCCTGGTGTACGACAATTTTAATGTGCTGTTTAATCTGGCTTGCTATTTTTTTTGAGAATTTTTGCATCTATATTCATTAGAGATGCATATAGTTTTCTTGTCTTGCAATATTCTTATCTGGCTTTGTTATCTACCAGTATTTTTGAAAAATTTGAGTAGTGGCATTAATTTATCTTTGATAGTTTGGTGGGCTCTCTCTCTCTTACTCTTCTCTATATCTTAAAAAAATTGTTTGGTGGAATTCACTAGTGAATCCATATGGTCCTGGGCTTTTCTTTGTCAAGAGATTTTTGATTACTAACTAACTCTCCTTGCTAGTAACTAGTGTGTTCAAATTTTCTATTTGTTAATGATTCACTCTTGGAAGTGTGTTTGTTTCTAGGAATTTATCCATTTCTTCTAGGTTGTCCAATTTGTTGAGGTATAAAGTCATCCATCTTTTAAATATGTGATTCACAAATATTAGCAATTTTTATAAATTGAAGCCAACACACCTTGCCAACAAAAAGATTACAACTAGCTTTATTGCCATACTCACTTTCTTGCAGTAGTCTGGAACCAAACTCAGTATCTCTGAGCTATGCATATAATTGTTCATAGTAGTCTTCTATGATCATTTGTATTGTTGTGCTATCAATGGTAGTATCTCCTCTTTTCTGAGTTCCCAATTTTGAATGTTCTTTTTTTCTTGCTTATAGTTTTGTCAATCTTGTTTATGATTTCAAAGAATCAATGCTTAGTTTTGTTAAACTTTCCTATTGTTTTCCTATCCTATATTTCATTTATTTCTGCTCTGATCTTTATTTGCTTCCCTCTGCTAAATTTGGGCTTAGTTTTTTTCTAGTTGCTTGAGATGCAAAGTTAGGTTGCTTGAGATCTCTTTTTCTTGATCTATGCATTTATCCCTATAACCTTCCCTCTTAGAATAGCTTTTGATGCATTCTATAAGTTGTGTTTTAATTTTCTTTTGTCTTAAGATATATTTTTATTTTCCTTTTAATGTCATCTTTGATCCATTGGTTATTTAGAAGTGTTAATTTCCATGTATCTGTATTTTTTTTCAGCTTTCTTCCTATTTCTAGTTTCATATATCATTGAGGTCTGAAAAGATACTGGCTATAACGTCAATCTTCTTAAATTTGCTATGACTTGTTTCATGGTCTAACATGATCTATCCTAGAAAAAGTACCTTGTGTGATGGAAAAGAATGTGTATTCTGCTGTTTTGAAGGAAATGCACTAAATATGTCTGCTAGGTCCATTTTGTCTATACTTCATTCTAAGCCTGCTATTTCTTTATTGATTTTTCCTCCTTCTGGATGATCTGTCCATTGTTTAAAGGTAAGTATCAAAGTCCCTTACCACTACTCGATTGCTGTTATTTTTCCATTTAGTCCTGTTTTAGTATCTATTTTATATATTTAGGTGTGCTGATGTTGGGTGGCTAAATATTTACAATTGTTATATCTTGATGGATTGACCTCTTTATCATTTTTCGTGTCTTTTGTTGTTTTTAGCTTAAAATCTATTTTGTCTATTATAACTATAGCTAGCCAGTCCTGCTTTCTTTTGGTTAACATTTGCATGAAATGTTTTTTTCCATCCCTTCACTCTTACTTTATCTGTTTCTTTAAAGCTAAAGTGAATCTCTTGCATGCACTGGATTGGCCAAAGTCTGTTCAGATTTTTCCACAAAATAAAAGACACTTTTCATTTTCACCAATAACTTTATTGATTTGGATACTTTGAGTATGTCAGCTATGTCCTGCTATTGGCTTCTTTCTAGCAAGTAGAAGCCAGAAGTGCTGCTAAACGTCTTTCAATGTGTAAGCCCCGCAGCAAAGAATTATTTGGCTAAAATGTCAATAGTACCAAGTAACTTCGCAAACCACTTCTGACATGTTTGATCAGTCACAGCACCTTCTCCATACCCTGCACAAATCTTTTTCTGCATTTCAGTTATAATTTTGCCTTTCTTAAAATAATAAAGCATAACATGCCAAAAATGTTGCATATTTTCTTCCATCTTCAAATGACTGCACAAAAATTCACCAATTTTGATGTTTTTTTAAAAACTGCACCCAGCTGTGACAGCTTACACAATACAATCTAACAAAATTGTTTAGAATGAAGTTAAACACAACTAAGCACTACTACGGCCATCTTACGGAAAAAACTAAACTTTTTGGCCAGCCCAGTAGTATATTGTTTGGATCTTGTTTTTTACCCATTCAAGAATTCTATGGTTTTGAATGGAGATTTTAATCCATTTAAATTTAAAGTAATTATTGATTGGTAAGGACTTATGATTGAGATTTTGTCGTTTTCTGATTTATAGATCCTATGTTCCTTGCTTCTTCTTGCACTCATCTTTTATTACTTGATGAGTTTTTATAGCCCTATGCTTTGACTTTTATCATAATCTTTTGTGTAAGCACTACAGGTTTTTCCTCTGTGATTACCATGAGGCTCACATAAACTGAGATGTACTTAAAATGTCCTGTTTTAAATTGATAACAACTTAAATTCAATGCATATCTAAACCTTATACTTTTACTTCTTCTACCCCCAACTTTAGGTTATTGATATTACAGTTCACATATTTTTATTCTGTGTATCCAATAACAAGTTAATGCAGTTATGGTTATTTTTAATAAGTTTTTAACTTTAAACTAGAGTTATAAGTGAATAATGTACCGCTACAATATTAAAGAATCTGACTTTGACTATGTATTTACCATTACTAGTGAGTTTACACCTGCAGTAATATGTTCTTATGATGTTAATTATCATCCTCTTATTTCTACTTGATGAATTCCCTTTAGAACTTGTATGGCAGGTCTAGTGGTGATGAAATCCATTAGTTTTGATTTGGGGGGAAAGTCTTTATTCTTTGTTTCTAAAGGACAGTTTGCCAGGTACAGTATTATGGATTGACAGTCTTTCTTTGAATATTCTGAATATATCACTTCATTGTCTCCGGACCTGCAAAGTTTCTATTGAGAAATATGATCACAGTCTTATGGAAATTCCCACATATGTAACAGATTGCTTTTCTCTTGCAGTTCACAAAATTCTATTTGTCTTTGATTTCTTAAAACTTTTTAACGAGATGTAATTGACATATAACGTATTAATTTGAGGTATTCAACATAATTTGATGTTTGTATATACTATGAAATTATCACCAAATAAATCATAGTTACAAAATGTATTTTTCTTGTTGCTTGAAACTGAAATGTTTAAAAAATTTTCAATTACAGTTGACATTTTAGTATTACAGTATTATTTTAGTTTCAGGTGTACAACAGAGAGATTAGACATTTATATCACTTAAAAAGTGATCGGCCTAATAATACCCATCTGACACCATACATAGTTTTTGCCAACAGGCCTTACACTGTACTTTACAACCCCATGACTGTTTTTATAACTAGCACTTTGTATTTTTTAATTCTTTCAACCATTTTCACTCATCCCCCTTATTCTGTTCATATCAACTTATTCTCTGTATCTATGAGTTTGTTTCTGTTTTGTTTGTTTGTTTATTTTTCAGATACCATGAACAATTGAAATCCTATGGTATTTGCTTCTCTCTGACTTATTTAATGTTGCAAATGGCAAGATTCAATGTTTTTATGGCTGACCAATATAATATCCATCATATATCATATGATGCATATCATTCATATACATGTATACACACACATATATAAAAATAAATATAAATATATAAATCACTTCTTTATCCATTCCTCCACTGATGGAACCTTAGTTTGCTTCTGTATCTTGGACTATTGTAAATAATCTGCAATGAACACAGGGGTGCACATATCTTTTTAAAATAGCATTTTGACTTTTTTGCATAAATACCCAGAAATGATGTTACGCTTCCTAATGATCTTCCCAATTTAGTCTTTTAACCTTTGTACTATATAGTTGGTTGATCCAATGCTTTTAAGTGTCTGCCTTTGTCAATGAGAATTTTTTTGTCTTCTACAATCTTTTCTTTTCTGCTTAAAGAAGTCCCTTTAGCATTTTTTGTAATACTGGTTTGATAAACTTGTTTAGCTTTTTCTTGTCTGGGAAACACTGTTTCTCCCTCCACTCTAAACGATAGCCTTGCTGGGTAAAGTAATCTTGGTTGTAGGATTTTATTTTTCATCATTTTAAATATTTCGTGCTAATGCCTTTGGCCTGCAGTTTGTTGAAAAACCAGATGACAGTCTTATGGGAGTCCCCTTGTATAAAAATTGACTGCTTTTCTCTTGCTACTTTTAAAATTCTTTGTTTTTTACCTTTGGGATTTAAATTACGATGCACCGTGGTGTGGGCCTCTTTGGGTTCATCTATTTGTAATTCTCTGAGCTTCCTGGAATTGTATTTCTATTTCTGTGGCCCAGTTAGGTGTTTTCGGTTATTATTTCTTCAAATAAATTTTCAATCACTTGCTCTCTCTATTCTCCTTCTGGTGTCCCTCTGATGCTAATATTGTTGTATCTGATGTTGTCCCAGAGGTCCCTTAAACTATCCATACTTCTTTAAAAAAAAAGATTTTATTTATTTATTTTTAGAGAGAGAAGAAAGGAGAGAGAGGGAGAGAAACATCAGTGTGTGGTGGCCTTTCACACATCCCCTACTGGGGACCTGGCCCGCAACCCAGGCATGTGCCCTGACTTGGAATTGAACTGGCAACTTGTGGGTTCGCAGGCCAGTGCTCAATCCACTGAGCCACACCAGCCAGGGCTGGTTTTTTATATAATAACATTATGTCATCTGCACATAGTGACAGTTTTACTTCTTTCTTTCTAATTTGGATGCTTCTTTCTCTTGCCTAACTGCTCTGGCTAAGACTTCCAATGCTATATTGAATAAACGTGGGAAGAGTGGGCATCCTTCTTTTATTCATGATCTGGAAAAAAAAGCTTTCAGCTTTCACTGTTGAGTATGATGGTATTGTAGGCTTCTCATATGTGGGCTGTATTGTATTGGGGTACCTTCCGTTCATAATCCATTTCTTGAGAATTTTATCATGAAATGTTGAATTTTGTCAAATTTTCTGCATTTACTGAAATAATCATGTGACTTTATCCTTTGTTTTATTAATGTGGTACATTACATGAATGATTTGCATTCCTTGAATAATCATGTTTGTGATCCTTTTAATGTAGTGTTGAATTTGGTTTCCTAATAGTTCAGTGGGAGAAACTGTTCTGTATTTCTTTTCTCATAGCATCTTTGCCTGGTTTTAGCATTGGGTAATGCTGCTCTTATAAAGGAGTTTGGAAGAGAGCAAGAGTTTGGTATTTATTCTTCTTTAAATGACTTGCAGAACTTTAAGAGGTTTCTGATTACTGATTTAATCTCCTTACTAGTAACTGGTATGTTCAAATTTTGAATTTCTTCATGATTGTCTTGGTAGGTTGTATGTTTCTAGGAATTTATCCATTTCTCCCAGGTTGTCTATTTACTGGCATACAACTAATTATTCTTAAGTGTCTTATGATTCTTTGTACTTGGTATCCGTAGTAACAATCCCCCTTTCATTTCTGATTTCATGTATTTTATTTAGTCCTCTTTTCTTGGTAAGTCTAGCTAAAGGACTGTTAATTTTATCTTTTCAAATAACGAACATTGTTTCACTGACCTTTGCTATTGCCTTTTTAGTCTCTACCTCATTTATTTCCACTCTGATATTTGTTATTTCCTTCCTTCTACCAACTTTGTGCTTCATTTGTTCTTCTTTTTCTACTTCCTTGGGGTGTAAAGTTAGGTTGTTTATTCAAGACCTTGTTTCTTAAAGATGCCTTGTAGGCATTTATTGCTATAATTATCTCTTACAAATGATTTTGCTGCATCTTGTAAGGTTTGGTATGTTATTTTCATTTTCACTTGTCTCGATATATATTTTTTTAAATTTCTCTCTTTTTATTTGTTCTTTAATGCACTAGAGTTTAGGAACATGTGGTTTAATTTCACATATTTGTGAAATTTCCTGTTTTCTTCTTGCAAATGATTTCTGGTTTCATATAATTGTGGCTAGGAAAGACATTTAATATGATTTCAGCCTTCTTAACCTGTGGAGGTCACGGTCAAAAAAATTACAGCTTAGAATGCGTGTACCCGAGAGATCCATATACATGTTATGACCAAACTGATGGCTTAAACATCATGGCTTAACACTAGTCATGTACAAACATGCAGCAGTTATGATCCTAAACTTATACACCTGATATATATGTAACAATATTTAAGAGTTTGTATATCTCAGGTCAGCTATGACCTCCTGCAGGGTTAAGTTTATTAAAGACTTGTTTTGTAGGTATTTGATCCATCCTGGACAATGTTCCATGTGTGCTTACGAAGAATGTGTATTCAGTTGTTTTTGCATGGAATGTCCTATGTATGTTAAGTCCATGTGGTCTAATGTGCTTTTTAAGGTCAATGTTTCCTTACAGATTTTCTGTCAGGATGATCTATCCACTGCTGAAAGTGAAGTATTAAAGTCCTCTATCATTATTGCATTTCTTCCTTTAGGCTTGTTCATACTTGCTTTAAACAGGGTCCAGCAGAAGTAAGGCCTACTTGAGTGTGGTTGGTAGAGTAATAATATGGGTGTAATAATCTATAGTTTTTAATTTGAACATTTCACTTAAAATGTCATATGGTGTGCTCAAGTGTGATATTGTTATGTTACAGAATTACAAGCTTATGATTTTGTAATAAAAGAGGGGCTGGACCCTGTATATTTAGGTGCTTCTGTCTTGGGTTTTATATCTTCTTACTGTTAATGTTATATCTTCTTAGTGGACTGACCCCTTTTTAATTATGTATTGGCCTGCTTTGTCTCTTATTACAGTCTTTACTGTAGAGTCTTATTTTGTCTGATATAATTGTAGCTATCAAAGCTTTCTTTTGGTTTCCATTTGCAAGGAATATCTTTTTCCTTCCCTTTACTTTTAGTCTGTCTGTGTCCTTACTACTGAAATGAGTCTCCAGTAGTCAGCATATAGATGGGCCTTTAAAAAAAAATAAAATCCATTCAGCCACTCTGTCATTTGGTGGGAGATTTTAGTCATTTTACATTTAAAGTAATTTTAAGTATGTACTCATTGCCATTAAAAATATTTACTAGGTGTTTTGTAGCTCTTCTGCTCCTTTCTTTTCTTTTCTCTTCCTGTGTGATTTTATTATTTTCTTAGTGGTATGCTTAGATTCCTTTCTATCTTTTGTGTATCTACTGCAAGTTTTTGCCTTGTGGTTGATAACAACTTAAATTTTAATGCATTCTAATGCTCTACATTTTCCCTCCCATGTCACAATTTATATCTTTCTATCCTGTGTATCCCTGAAGAAATTTTTATAATTATATTTTGACTCCCTTTGCCTTTTAACCTTCATACTATCTTTATGTGATTAATACACCAGCTTTACAATGTTAAATTATTCTGTATATTACTATGTATTACCTTTACCAGTGAGATTTAATCTTTTATGCATGTGTGTTGTCCTGTTACCTATTAGCACCCTTTTGTTTCAGTTTACAATGTCCCTTTAACAGTTCCTGTAAGGCTAGTGTAGTGGTGGTTAACTCCTTTAGCTTCTGTTTGTTTGGAAAACTCATTTATCTTTCCATTGGAATGAAAGTTTTGTTGGGTATTCTCGTTAGAAGTTTTTTTGTTTCAGTACTTTAAAAAAATTAGCATTTTAAATTATGGTTGACATACAATATCCGAATTTCAGGTGTACAACACAGTGATTCAGCATTTAAATACCTTATGAAGTGATCATCACAGTATAGTAATCATCTGTCACCACGTATTGTTATCACAATATTATTGACTATATCAATAATAGTGCTGTACATTATATTCCTGTGACTTACTTTATAACTGAAAGTTTGTACTTCTTAATTCCTTTCACCGCTTCTGCCTGTTTTTTTGTGCCACTTCCTTCTGGACTGAAAAGTTTCTGCTGATGGTATTATAAGGTTTCTTCAATGTCTTTAGTTTTTGAAGATTTAATTACAATGTGTTTTGGTGTGAGTTTCTTTGCGTGTTTTTTATTTGGAGCTCTCAGCATCCTGAATCTGGATGCTATATCCTTCTCCAGGCTATGAAAGTTTTCAGCCATTACTCTAAGTTTTCTGCCCCCTTTTCTTTCTCTTCTCTGAGACCCCTATAATGCAAACATTGGTCTGTTTGATGGTGCTCCATAAGTCCCTTAAACTACCTTCACTATTTGTTTTTTTCCCTTCTCTGATTGGATTATTTTCACTGCCCTGTCTTTGAATTCACTAATCATTTCTTCTGCTTCATGAACAACTTGAAATATTTTTCAGTGCAGTTACTGTATTCTTTAGTTCTGTGACTTTTACTTGATATTATCTTATTTCTACTACTTTATTGAAGTTATCACTCCATTCATTCTTCTCCCAAGCTTGGCGAATATCTTTATGATCATTATTTTGAACTTTTTAACAGGTTAATCACTTTGTTTCATGAAGATCTTTTTCTGAGGCTTTATCTTGTTCTTTCTTTTGGAGTATATTTCACCATGTCTTCATTTTTCTTGATGCTCCGTGTTAGTTTCTATACATTAGATGAAAGAGCCACCTCTCCCAGTCTTGAAGAAGGGAGTCACGCAGGGGGTGAACCTGTCTGCCCAGCTCTGCCTTGTCAGAGAGCTCTCCTTGTCTCTCTACTTCCCCTCTTCCACCCTGCAGTACACACACTGAGGAAAGGCCACCTATAAGCCAGCATGAGAACTCCCACCAGAAAACAAATCAGCTGGATCTTTGATCTTAGAAAGCTAGCCTCCAGAACGATGAGAAAACTCATTTGTTTTTTAAGCCTCCGAGTTTATGATATTTCGCTCTGCCAGACGAAGCTGAGTAATACACTGTTCAAGCAAAGTTAAATATCAGGACCAAGGCTAATGCCTCAAACATATCGTGCCTTTACTTCTGTCATTTTTCTTTTCTATTAATTCATCTGTTTGTGAACAGTAATAATATTACTTGTGCTAGGCACATAAAAATCGAAATGACCACAGTTTAACATAGATCTATTTCTTACAAACATTTATTGAAACAACTTGAACTTTTTAGAGACCTACTGATAATTAAGAACACGACACAAGTTGTTTCTCTATTTCTCCATGTATAAGGCAAACCAATCTTCAGGTATTTAAGATTTAAAGTCACTTTTAAATTGTTAGTTAATAAGATCAATATACAATGAAAATACTTTAAAAAGTAAGTTTTGCTAGGGATGGTAAAACTATAGCAAAGTGGAGGTACTTAAAAGTGAAAAACAATCCAAATACGTAAATGTGATTTACTACCTTACCTGCTGAAGTTCTTGTTCTCTTTGTTTATGTCTCACTTCCATCTGTTTAATTTTCTTTTCTAAGTCCATGAAATGTTTCATCTCTGGTGTATGGTTTTCTTTGGCCTCTCTCAATTCTTCCAAGAGTTTTGTAATCTAAAATTGAGGTATGAAGTAAATGAAAAACTATGATATGGAAATAATTCATTTTTAACAGGTAGTCTTAAGAGGTAAGAATGTTAACCACATCTTCTGAACTGACCTCACATTCCAAAAGGTTTCAGACTGGGTCACCTTTCCCTCCCACCTATGCCAAACTGGTTTATGGCACTCAAAATTAAGCTGGGTACTTTTCTTTGGTGTATTAAGCTTTACTAAAAAATATTTGTTAGCAGAGTGATTACTTTAAAATTAAATAATACAAAAAGAGTTCAATAAATATGGATCCTTCTGTCAATTCCCTATAATCCTATTTGTAATTCTCTTCTGGTTCTTATCATTTTACACTTTATAATTAATTCCACAAATAAATGTATGCATATAAAATAGAGATAATGAAGTAATGAACTTTCTGTGCTTGCTGCTGTATTAAATCCCGAGGTTGCAGAGATGAAAGACATGGGAAGTTACAGTCTAGTGCACTACCTCCTTTTTCACATGAAAGACCACAGAGAAAGTGGAAATATCTTATGTCACCAGGGAGTTAAATGGAGAGGATGTGAAGCTTCTTTATACTGGGCTTGATGAAACAATTACCTGTATTTCTTTTATGCCATATAATTATAATTTGCTAACTGTTAACGTCAAAAGGAAAAATAACTGACAAGCAAATGAAAATAGATAAAATTAACAAATTCAATTATGATTTATATGGAAATATCTACTACCTAATAATACTGATAATACTAAACACACACCTTCCTAAATTATTTTTTAAAAGGAAAAAATACAAGCAAAGAAAGAAGCAAATCAAAGTATTTTAAATGTGAAACATTCTTGAACAAAAAAAATATGCATACTTCAATTGGATGATGTGCAGAAAGGTCATACAGGCTTTACAGGACATGTTGTGGTGAGGGGTGCTAGGCACAAAACTATTATATCAAAATAATGATCACTAAAAATTGTAAAACACAAAAAACAAATAAAATGAACAATGACTCTAAACTAAAAAAGTTATGAGGCATTGTTATATACATAGTAGTCAAATATCACTTTAACTTCTGTAAGCTTTTTAATGATTGAAAAGCAACTGTGAATATACCATTAGACAGCATTTCCAGCCATCATTATCTTGTGATCCACAGGTAATCAATCCATTTCCTGAAACACTAGCTGGGGAGTCCTTCGTCAAGTGAATAAAAAGCAGTTGAGTGAATGAGAATTCCAATATAATGTGCTCTGATGGTGAGATGCCCACAGAGCAGTGAAGGACACCTAACTTGAAAGAGAGGGGCCACAGGATTCTTAATCTGAGACAACTGTGTTTGAATCAATCTTAAACAGCAGTAGTGAGTCATGATATTATGTGCTAGGCACTATTTTAAGTATTTTACAGATGTCTTAATTTATCAAACATTTTTTGTTTTCTAATTCCCCAAATAAAAAGTAAGCTCTAAGAAAGCAGGGATTTTGCCTACTTTGCTTTCCTAACACTATGCACAGCAGAAAGTAGGCCTTTAACAATTATTCATCAGTTAATAAGTGAATTCCCCTTTCAACAATTAAACATTCATTTGTAAATTGCATAAATTCAGACAATTGGTTCTAGACAAAGAATAGAGAAAAATTTCTCTCCATTTGTACCTACTTAAATGTATCTTTAATAGTATAATTAAAGTTGAATGCTTATTTTTATAAAATTCTTGTACTTTAGTGAATTTATCCTATGTAAGTACTGTATTTTGCTGTGTATAATGTGCACATGCGTTTTTGTGCATGTTATACATGAGATTATTATCCCCATGGTATGTAATCATTATACCCATGCATAATGTGTATCCTTATTTTTCCCCTCAAAAATTTGGGTAAAAAAGTGTGCATTACACACAGTGAAATACGGATGGATACATAAGCAAAGACACATGATCAAAAATGTTTCCTGTTACTTAAATACTATAGAAAAAAACTATAGTAACAACCTCTGTGTCCAGTGATAAGGAGGGGCTTGGGAGCCTCAGGCAAGTTACTTAATTTTTCTAGCATCGATTTCTTCATCATGAAATGTGAATAACAGTACCTACCCTTTGGGGTTATAGTGAAGAATCATGTACAGCACATATCACAGTGCCTACTACATACTAAGCACTTAAAACTCGTAACTATTATTGCTATGGTGAGTTTCCAAAAACATCTATTTCCTATAATTATATTATTATTGGTGATCCAGTATCACTGTCATGATTACTTGACCTATTTCCCCATCAAATTAAATAGTGTTAGTACTTAAAGAACAAATGGTTTTAATCATACAATTATATACCATAAAAAAATCAAACAAAAGAACCAATAATCCCATTTCCCCACTGCTCAGAAAATAACATCTGGGAAAGCAAACTTTTTTTTTTTCTTACTATGAAAAGTAGACATTTATTGAAGATACAAGATACAAGAAACATTGTACATAGGACAATGACGTCTCAGTCCCCTTCAAAGTAGGTACCTTGGGACCTCACACAGTTCTCCCAATCACCATTAGCTGCCCTTTTGTATTTTCCTGAATCTCATCAACAGTCTGAAATCTCTTCCCTTTCAAAGGTGATTTTAGTTTGGGGAAAAGCCAGAAGTCCCAGGGTGCCAAATTTTATTCATTGGTAGTGGTATGAATTAAGTCATTAGCTAACAAGACTTTCCATAAACAAGTTATTAATATTATCTTGACATGATATTTCTAGATATGTCTATTTGTATATTTAAGTTAAAAATTTATGCAGAAATATGAATATGACTGAAATGGCTAAGAGAACCTTATGTTAGTCCAATATTTTTGTTATCTCTTACCTCTTTCTGTAAAATTTCTTCTCGAACTTGAGAAACTACTAGAGACTCTTGTTTATCCTGCAGCTCATTAACTTGATTTTGGAAATGTTTTATAAGTACCTAGGAAATTATGTTAGAAATACTAAGTTAAGAAAGCTCTTCCTTGAACATCATTTGAAAAAATATAAGAAAGTCAATAATGACTTTTGTTTGTACTAAAAAATGTTTAAAAAAATCCTAATATTTTAAAATTACCAAGTTCTAACATAGAAATAAACTGCCATAGGAATTAAGTTTAATGAATTAATCAAACTCACTGAATAAATTGTTTTGCCTCTTTCAACATTTAATATAAACTTTATATTAAATTATAAAGCATCACATATTATAAATTAATCACTATGTAACTAACCACTTGGTTCCTTATCTCTAGTACTTTTCTTCTGAAGGCCTGAAAAATACCTTTTAAGACTGCTGGGAGTAGGGGCATATAAGGGGACTAAATAGTAATGGAAAAATATAATAAGGATTAAATAAAATAAAATAAACCTATAAAGTCTAAGCATTTTAAAGAAAGTGGTAATTATTATTTTTATACTTTGTGATTAAAGTAGAATAATAGCTTTTATTTAAAACCTATTGACTAAATAAAGATAACACAAGCCTAATGTCTGTGAAATAAATGTTAGTCTCATATTTTTAGACAAACTGAAATAACACTGACTTCCTTTAAGAAATTGAAAAAACAGGGAAAAAATCATCTCATCTCTAATGTTTTACTGTTTACATGATCAAACTATGTCAATTTCTATTTAACGCACAATTTGCAATATTACATTTAGAATGCTGGGAAGGTAAAATATTCATGCCACTATAGCATCATGATACTACTTTGCCGACCTCTCCTAGACCACGCCTTACTATACAGTCACATGACATGTTTACACCCCACACTGACACCCACTCTTATGAGGAAAAAGGCTACAGAGGTTATCTTCAAAGCTTTATAATGGTTACTTTCGAAAAGCACTTTAAATCTTTACTGAATTATTAAAAACAGTCACAGTTCTTTGTTTCTGAGCTGAGATTAAATACAGATCTCATTACATTTCATCCTTATGTACCCCAAATATTGCAACATGAATCTCCCAATAAGGATATTTTCTCACAAAAATCACAGTAATACTTCTATACCTAAGAAAATTAACAATTTCACATCTAATATGTAGTCCATATTCAAAGTTCCCCAATTTGGGGATTTGTTTTTAATTAAGACGATACTGAATAATTATAGGTTGGAGAGGTGGTAGTAAGATAATTATTTCTTGAAAAATTACCTTAGCTTGTTTTTTTAAAATTAAAACCCACAGAAAAGATGTAGAGCAAAATGAACATTCATATATTCTTCAACTTGAATTACCAACTGCTAACATTTTGCCCTATTTGCTTTTTTCTTGGATATACCATTTGAAAGTAAATTGCACATTCTATTTTAATGTTGTTTGTTCAACTTACTAACTCCATAGATGGGCCACACTGTAGATATGCATAGATATCTGAGAAGGAAGACACTTTCGAGGAAACGCAGATGAGCTGTCAGCATGCCCTGCTTTAATTTTTAAAAGACCGTGCTTCATAATGGAGCTGTCTATGTATATTTCTGCTCAATATTTTATCCTCAGTGCCCATCCACAGACGCAAGATCATTATTTGTTTAATGGATAACAATTAATGGGGCAAAAGAATGACTGGGACAATTACTTGTCAGTTGAGATTTGGGGTAGAGGGAGATGGTTTAACATTCAAGTTCAAGGACTAAGTTCCCAACCACATTAGACATAGTTCTCAACCACCCATTAGCACTAACTTAGAAGAAGACCTACTTGAGAAATACAGGGACAAAACTGTAAAACACATACTTAAAGGTGTAACTTTAGAAGAGTTAAACATGTGGTAATGGCATTTTCACACAAAAATAAAATGAAGCTAATACCATTTTTATCACCAACATAAAGTGAAATTAAAATAATTCCAAATTAATGTTCCATTAACAATACTAAAAAGAAAAATCATCACATTAAAATCAAAGAAAGTTTGTTAAAGTCATTTACCTCCTGAGTTGCTACTTTACGATTTAGTTCAGCTACTTTGGAAGAAGAATTTTCCACTGCGTTTTGGCAAAGGAGTTTCTCTACTTCCCTCTGATGAGATGCTTTGAGAGATGAGATGTGTGCTGCAGTCTCTTCCTTGAGCCTTTAAAAGAGCAAAGGAAAGAAAACCACATAGAAGCGGCTCTTCAACCTTTAATTCAGAGTTCACACAAAAATAGTGTGAGAAGCCTGGAAGGTAAAGAAGCAAAGGGAGAGCAGGCGCCACTATCTCCTGCACTGCACTAGGTGACTTACACATTATTTATTTATGAGTTCTCACAACCACTCCATGAACTCACAACTATTTACTGAATTTTTTAAGGGCAACCCTGACTTTAGGAAAGAGTGCTGTATCTAGGGTCCCAGATCAGTAAGTTGCAGAGCTGCGGTTTGAGCCCAGCAGAGCTGAAGCAGGCCAGGCCTTCCTCTCTACCCTCAGCCTGGTGCTGCACAAAGGTTCTAAATGTTCTGTCTGGATTTAAAGCAAAGGGCCTATCATTTTACCTTTTAAGGAAAACTCCTATTTCTTGCCCAGATTCTTATTTGGATAATCACAACTGTTCCCTTTAAAATCGCCAATGCTTTGTCTAGGCATCGTTCTCCAGTTTTTGGTCCATGCATATGACTCTGGGCTAGTTGCATGTTGTGAGAATAAAACTGTTTTTACAGTAATTCTCAGGACACAGTAACTGAACCAAATTAATCTGGACAGTAAGAAACTATTAATTTGTCTCTGTGACAAAATGTATGCATTCAGAGACAGTTTAGCAAATGGTAGAGTTAATAACTCTGATATATTTCTTACAGATAAGCATTTCCTCTTATTGGAAATATTATTTAAAAATGACAGGACTGTAATCAAAGCAGATTTTTAGTCACTACTGATACCTGTTAATATGACAATTCCAAAACTACAACCAAATATATCAATTGCTTATTTGATTATATGAATATTTTGAGTAGGGCCCTAAGAAAAGCACAGAAATCTAAAGTACCCACGACATAACTGTATATTAAAAACAAAAACAAAAACAAAAACCTAAATCTGCTACTAGGAAAGGTTATTTCTTCTCAGACCCAGAGCTGTTGGAGAAACAGATTAACAATACTAAAAATTATAAATATATATAGAGAGATTTACAGGAAAAACCTGAATTATTTCTAGTAAAGAATGTAATTCTTTCTAAATAGCTTCATTGCTACTATCACATTTGGGACTATAGAAAAAGTTTCAACTTGGAAGCAATATGGTTACCATGATGACTCAATGAGACATCCCCACCAGTCAATCAATAAGTGTTTGTTAGGGGCTTCCTATGTTCGTCTGGTTTCCTATGCTCGCACTTCCTGTGTTCTACCAAGACCCACCTATTCCTTCATGCAGGCACTCAACACTCAGTATGACGCCTCCAACTCTGCATTCCTTGAGTCAGGTAAATGTTTTGAAGTCCTGACCTTTGAAGATCATAACATTATAGATTCTCAATATATGTATCATAATTAATATGTTGCTTCATAAACATTGAATTACATGTTTTTGTGCACCCTGAAACATTTTAAATCTCACAAACCTACTATTGTGTTTACTGATTGCAAAGGACTTATAGTCTTACATCAGTTCCAAAGGATCTACAAGGTAGAGTTATGATTAGTGCTTTCTGGGTTTATACGCATAAATCATGTAAGAGTTGGGAGGCAGAAGCAGGAAATTTCCTGGAAGCTCTAGGAAATATTTTGTGGAAGAGGTAGGACTTAAAACATGAATGAGCTTTTGCTCATGAATGAATGTGCTCAAGGCAGTAAAGAAATTCAGCAAGTTAGGCTAAGAAAGTCCAATTTCTGAGGAGGCAGAATGAAGAGTCGTCATGAGTCAGTTAAAAGGAACAGAAAAAAAAACTTTACTCAGAGCTGCCAAGTCATGGCGGTTAAAGGAGGCAATCACTTCAGGAAAGGCGATGTGGTCAGCAATGTCAAGGAAAACGAGGATGGAGAAAACTCCACTGGACCAGGTTTAAAAGAACAGTGAGGATGAGAAAGACAGAAAGAGGACTGGTTTGATCAGGTGAAAACAATCTGAGCATGTGACAAACCTCAGGAAGGAGACATTAGAGAGTACTTGGAGAATCTGCGAAGAAAAGGGGTGACAACAAGTTCTTCAAGGCATGAATGGATGTGATCACAAGATTAATTTGAAGGGCTATTTTGGAAAAAAGGACCATTTCCTCTTAGAATGTCAACTCGTTTTCGTAACAGATACTTTTTGATAGCAATCTGTCTATGGCAATCATAAATAATGATACTCATTTGCAAGACGGCCCAATGGGTCAGCATACTGACACCATTTAGATACATGCAGAAAGAAGACAAGGCTGGTCAGCCCAAAGACATGACCTGGGCTGACATGGAGCTTCAGGTTCATCAGAATCTGGTTTCCAGAAGGTGGAGGATCCTATTCAGAAACAGATCTATGCTTAGCAGTCCACTATAATTTCCTAATTTGACTATGAATTCAGTTCAGTGTATAACTAATTACTCAGAGAAAATACATCTTGTAATTTAAAAACCTGTATTGTTTTGTCCCCGTATATTTAAAGATTCACATTTTACCTTTTTATGGAATTCTCAAACTGGTTCATAGCTTCTTCAGATTTCACCTTTAGCTCATTCCGCTCCACAATTAATCCCTCCAGTTCATTTTTCAATCTGCAGTTTTCTTGTAAAACCTCTGAAATATGGGAATCAGTAAAAGTATGTGGTTGGTAAAGCTTGCCACCCAGGGTTCCAGGGAAGGAGTTAGCACTTCCTTTACCTGGGTGCAAAACATCCTTCTTCACCCTTTTTGCAGTCCTTTCCTCCCTACCCTTAGAGTTCTGATTAGACAACATCATTCTTCTCTCCTTCTGAAGCCTTTCCACAGTTTTCGAAAGGTCTTGTATTTCTCTTCCCTTTGCAGCCAGCTCCTCATTGAGTCTTACCAGTTTAGCTTTAGCATTAGCCTGTTCCACCTGGAATTCTATAGACTGGAGATCTTTATCATCTTTATCATTTTTCTTGAGTTCTAATTCAGCATTCTGATGTTTAAGCCTGTCTATTTCGGCTTCAAGGTTTCTTACAGTGATTTGATGGGCTTCCTTAATGTCGTCGAGTTCCTTCTCTAGTGCTTTAAGCCCAGAGGAGTTGTCAGGTCGGTTCTGAGGTGCTTCCTTTAATTTGTGGGCAAGTAGCTGCTCCTGCTCCTCTAGCCTCTGTTCATACTGAATCTAAAGAAAAGAATGCATGCAATGCCAAACCAGTGCTAAAACATTTCATTAGTTACTGAAGCCCCCAAATTATCAGGACCCACCTAATCCTTCATTCAGGTACCCATTACACATTCTGATGCCTCCAACTCTGTTTTCCTTCAGTCAGTCAAATGTACTGAATTCCTAATCTTTGAAGGGTGGAACATTATACGGTCTCAATATATGTTATATAATTTCAGAATTAATGTTGCTTCATAAACATTACCTTACACATTTTTGTACACCCCAAAGCTTATTTTAAACCTCACAATCAAACCTACCATTTTATACCCTTCTCTATGCAAATTGACAAACTATATACATTTTGAGGAATAACAGGAAAAGCAATTGGGGGTACTGAAGTCTTTAGGATAAAGCACATTTTCAGCTTTTTAATATCAATTTAGAAAATCTCATGGGGAGTAAATCAGTCAACTTGCATTTCTATCCTTGAGATTTTTATTATAAATGAAATAATGTCAACAGTGTACTCTGTGGAAAGAGGCACTAATAGTGTTTGTTCATTTATTCAATGAATAGTTACCTATGACTGTGTGCCAGGCACTGGGCCAGATTCTAGAGAGAAAGAAATTCAGGTCTTGCTTCAAGAAGTTCATGGCCTAGTGAGGACAGCAACATGGCAACAGTTTCAATGTCTTGTGGTAAGTGTCAGAATGGGCCTTTGAGCAGGTAAATTTCAATGAAAAATATTTTCATACATGGTAATTTAAAAATTTTTATACTGTGTATCAGAAATGCTTTATTCTGCTTTGTCATGACTTAATTTACACTAGTTCTAATACCATTGAGAGGAGCTCACATAAAGATTATCCTGTGCTTGACTATTTCACATTTGAACTAAGTTACTGAAGGAGGATAAAAAGATAGGAAGAATCTAAGTTTCTTTCTGCATCTGACAATTAAGGTAAAGGTTTTGTGGGAAAGAGCTATTTGTTACAGTCAGATCTAAGAAGTCCCAGCTCCCCTGGTCCATCTCTGAGCCCCATCTCTATGGCTACCTGACACTTACTTTGATTTTCTGGAACTGTTGTTCCATGGTACGAAGGCTTCTCTTTGCTTCTTCATCTTTGCCCTCCAGATCAGTTTCTAGTTTTTTTATCCTTTTTTCCATAAATTCCACTGTATTTCTATCCACTGTATCACCAGCTGCTGATGCAGCCAATATTAAAGCAGGTAGAGAATTAGGATATCTTCTCTTTATAATTCCTTCCATTTCCTTAACCTATTAAAATATTTTTGTATATATGTAAGTTCACAAATATAATTAAGCAGTTTAATATAGATCATGCTATATCAGTTATACCTAGATTTCAAAGAGATGCTTTTATCACATCTCAGGACTAAACTGAATGCACAGAAGCACAGAATAATTTCAAATTTCATATCCTTAGATTATCTGATTTAAAAAACCCTATAGTGTACTCTCTAATTAAGTACTGGTGAATTTATGGAAATCCTTACATTCATTTCAAATAGATCTTGGAACTTCCACATGAAATAACAAGTCTTTTCAGGAAACTGCTCTCCCACAGCCCCGCCTTTTTCCCTACAGACGGTCTCAAATGATAGTGCTTATGCCATCCAATGACTGAAATATTGCATATGTGTATGAATTTGCAAACTTTTTGCAATAAACATACACCTTACAAAGTGCCTGCCCCATCCTACAACAACCTCCACCCTACCCTATCCCCACCTCCAAAAGTACCCCTTCAAATGAAGTTTAAAATAACCTCAATTAGGAAGGAGGATTAGACAACAAAGACTAACATTCATTTAGTCTATAAAACGACTACATATTAGATGGTCTTTCTGTATGTAGAATGGCACCAGGGTCTACAGAAATCAGTTTGATTTTACATATGCATATGCATATGTTTGTATACCTTTTTTTTTTTGTCAATAATTAAAGATAATTTTTATTTTTAAAGAATTATTTTTCTTTTTTTTAAATTTTTATTTTCATTGTTGATCTTGTACAGTTTTCTGTCTTTTATTCTCGCCCGAACCCGCCACCCCAGCCCTCCCCACCTCCCTCCCATTTCCACCCCCCCCATAGTTTTTGTCCATGTGTCCTTTATACTTGTTCCTGTAAATCCTTCCCCTTTTCCCCTGAAATTCCCTCCCCTCTCCCCTCTGGTGACTTTCAGCATGTATACCTTCTTTTGTTAAAGGTACTGTGGTTAAGATATCTTTGAAACACATAAAACACTCAATTCTTTTGTTTAACAGTTTTCTAGCCTCCAAGTATGCGATCAAATGAAATAGCAGCTAAGAGGCGGTCAGTGCACTGGTGAGAGCACATCTGTTGTTAGACACTGCCACTAGCTCTGTGACCTGTGTAAACTCCTCAGTCAAAACCTCTTTAGCCTCATCGGTAAAATGGGGACGATAACAATACCAATTTCATGGCAAGATACGATTAAGTGAGGAACAAATGGCATTTATTTTGATAAAGTGCTTAGCAGAGTAAAGACTTGATAATGTGAGCTTTTATTATAATTTGGTATCAAAAACTACCTTTCTTAAGACAAGATGAATGGCTGGTGCTCAAAACCTGTTTATAAATTGAACACTGTTCATATTGAATATTTAAGTGTCACATCATTTGCAAAGTTAAAGGCAAATATTTCCATTCATAACAACTGCTTGCATATTCAGATATACCATAAACTGGGATATAGCTATAAGTATTAATAACATTTCATCTACCAAATTTTCAAAGCTTTGCTTCCTCTGGTATTTAAAACCTAGTTATCTGAAATAGATGTAAGCATATAAAGGTATGTACATATATACCACATATATTATGAGGAAAAGATCTAGATTTTAGTTGTAGCATTTGGGACAAATGCAATAGAATAAACAAAAATAAAAATTTTTAAATAAAAAAATAAAATTTAAAAGTGAATTTCTTTTAACATATTCACAATGCACTAATTTAAAACTTTAAGAAATATTATGCTTGTTTGTTTGTTTTGTTGATTAGCTTCCTGTTAAAGGTGAGATCATATGGTATTTGTCTTCCACTGCCTGGCTTATTTCGCTCAGCATGATACTCTCCAATTCCTTCCATGCTGTCGCAAAGGGTAGGAGCTCCTTCTTTCTTTCTGCTGCATAGAATTCCATTGTGTAAATGTACCACAGTTTTTTGATCCATTCATTAACTGATGGGCACCTAGGTTGCTTCCAGCACTTGGCTATTGTAAATTGTGCTGCTATGAACATAGGGGTGCATAGTTTCTTTTGGATTGGTGTTTCAGGATTCTTAGGATATAATCCAAGCAGTGGAATTGCTGGGTCAAAAGGTATGTCCATTTTTAGTTTTCTTAGAAAATTCCATACTGTTTTCCATAACAAAGACACTGAATTTGAGAACAGTCTGACAGTGTCCAGAGGGGGAGGGGAGGGAATTTCAGGGGAAAAGGGGAACGGTTTAGAGCAACAAGTATAAGGGACTCATGGACAAAAACTATGGGGGGTGGAAGTGGGAGGAAGGTGGGGAGGGCTGGGATGGTGGGCTGGGGCGGGGTAAAAGACAGAAAACTGTACAATATCAACAATTAAAAAATACTGATTAAAAAAAAAAACTTTAAGAAATATTTTCAGTCCAATTTAGATACCTGGAAATGTATATTACATTTTTGGGGAAACAGATTTTATTTGTATCTTCTTTTTCTTTTTTAATATTATTCTTTAATCACTGATATTGGTGTGGCTGTCATACAAAGTAGATTTTTTTTTAATTCTTACTGGAAATTAAATTACAGAATATTCTATTAATTAAAGCATGTACAAATGCATACAATCTGAAATTTTCATTAAAATATGCATCTAATTAGCCCCAATTTTACTTACATGCTCTTTAGAAAAGAAGATATTTTATTTTGTAATCTATTTCAGAATAAACGACTCCAAAATGATTCTCAATATGACATGCCTTATAAAATATATATTAAGGTTTAAAATCATTAGGATAGAAATATTCATGGGAATAGAATTGAGATCTAAAATGTACATGCAGCAAACTATACAAAATACTACTGATAATAAGTTAGAAGTATATAATCTCATAAACAAGTACATTTTTAAAATACAGTGTTAACAAGAAAGGGAGGTTACTTTTATAAAGTGTTGTATTTCTGGTTAATATTATTTCACATCTCTATTTTGCTATTAAACATGTTTAATATTTTTCTCACACATTCAGTTCTATATTATTTCTCTTAAAATAATTTTATCTATTAGAGAAGTGTTTCCTTTGGCCTTTTTCTCTCATAATTCTGGATGGCTAATCCATATTCACTAATCTAAATCTTAAGCATAGAAAAAGAAGACAAGCAATATTAGACTACAGTTATTTTAGAATATTTCTAGCTCTCAAATCACTTTTGTGGTTGCTTTCCTGTGGACCACTGAATCACATTATCAAGTCATACCTTTTAATGTGACAATAGGTCAGGTCATGTAAAAGTAACGAGGTTAATTTTTTGCTTAGTTTTCCTTCTTCTCATAAAACTGGGATAATATCCAGTACACTGATGATCTCACAGGTCTGGGTTTGTGACAGAATAATAGCCATACATTTGAGTCATGATATGACTGCAGAATCATGCTCTCCTATGAACAAGGCTGAAAAGTCTTATTTTAATACTTAGTTATGAATAGAAATACTACATTATTGAAAAGTTTTTTTTAAAAGAAGGAAAACGTATTCCACCCCACAAAACAACTACTCCAATGAAAAAAATTTTTATCCTAATAAATGTTACTATATGATTTTTGAAAAAGATCTCCCTGCT
Source organism: Glossophaga mutica (assembly GCA_039655065.1). Lineage (NCBI taxonomy): Eukaryota > Metazoa > Chordata > Mammalia > Chiroptera > Phyllostomidae > Glossophaga > Glossophaga mutica. Next base: position 150,516,864 of record CM077306.1, read on the forward strand.
ACACTGACCATGTGATGATTATTTTTAAACCTAAATAGTAAAAACTCAAAACTATGGCCAACTCTTTGGACAGCTAAATGTTGTTTCCACAGTGTTCTGTAATACTTCCCAGAATCACTAACACGTTCTAAACTCAAGGATTTCATTTCCTGTACTACTGTCACCAATATTATGTCAGGAAAAGGAATCCAAATTCTATACCCACAGTTCCTAAATTTTGCTTCCTCTTCCCGGATAGAGCTGTGATAGAAAATAATCTATCATTAATAGGTCTACCATCTAATGAGGCACATTAGGTCTAAAAGAATTTCCAGGTGGACTACATCTTATAGGATCTCCTGAAACAAGAAAAATCAAAATAGATTATATATAAAATATCATAATGAAAATTTACCCTTAACACATACTTGTCGTTCTAGGTCCTGAATTTTTTTGGCATCAGCTGCTTTATCTTTTAAATGTATCTTCTGCTGAATAGATGGATTTCCAGATTCAGCTTTCAGTTTCTCAACCTATCGATAAGTAAAAACATGTTAAGAAGTATATTTAAAACATACCAGGAAAACACCAGGAGGGTGGCACAATTATAGTTGATTCATTCATTTATTATATTCGAGATAGGGGGCTCCGCTAGGGATACAGACGGCAAACAAGCTGAGCCAGGTCCCTGTTTTTGTGGTGCCTATGCTCTCTCTGGTGGAAGGAGACAGTTGGGAAGCTAATAAACTGAATTAACGAAATAACCTCAGAAAGTGACAGTACTGTAAAGAAAATAAAAAAGAGTGAAGGAATGAGGAGAAAGGGGCAGAGAGGGCGAGACTGGCACCTACACTAGATAAGGCTGATCAGAAAAAGTCTTTCTTGGGAGTAGAAATTTGAACTGAGACCTCAATGAGGAGTAAGACCAAGGCCAGAGTAATCTAGGCTAAGGAACAAGTGGTTTAAGCTTGCCATGTCCAAGAATCAGAGGGAGATTTGGTGTGGCTGAAGGTGCGTGATTTGTGGGAGTGTGGTTTGTTTGGGCTGGAGAGTCAGGCAGGGTTCAGGACACCTGGGGACCTGACAGGCTGTAATAATGAGCTTGGATTTATTTGCAGTCTAATCTGAAATAAACTACACATCTAAATGCAAAGCAAAACCCAAGCCAACTATTTTAATTCACAGAATTTAGAGTATTGGTTCAATGACACAAGACTAAGAACTGATTGTTGAATTTAATAGGGCTGACCTACAGAAATATATTCTGAAATGACCTATTACCTCAAGTTTGAGCTTCTCAATTTCTTCATTTGCTTCTTTAAGTCGAACTGCATCTTTATCCAGAAGTTCCTGATTTTCTGCATACCACTGTAATCTTTTTTGCAAACGACTTATTTCTTGTTTATGTGTTTCTTCTAAAATTTTTATTTCATATAATTTTTCACCTACAAGATAAGTAACTTAAAGACTTGATTGTAATTTTTCAAAATGTAGAAATAAATTGAAAGATTTAAAATGAAAAACAATGCTTGTCTAATAAAAGTATTATGAAAAAATAAGAGGAAAAAACAACTGATATATCAAAAATTTCTGCATAACCAACTTTGCTACGAGTTTGAGGATTCAGCTTATGAACATAATCTTCATGTCCCTTTATTAATAATAAGCTAAACCAGACACTACCTTGCATACATCAGTTGTTTCCCCAGCTGACTTTCTTTACAAAAGTAAACTTGTTTTCATGGAAAAATAAATACTGGATTCAAGATATTAAAAATAATAAAAATAAAGCATTCCTATGATTATATTAAAAAGTAACAATAGCAAACATCATTAGGTGCTTACCACCCATGATTTTATTTAACACAACTTATGTGATGGGTACTGTTACTTTTCTGTTTTTACAGATGAGGCAAGTAAATGTAAGTAATTTTCTCAAAAGCAGGTGAGTGGATTTCATTGTACATACCTTACACTGAAGATTCTAATTCTAACATCACAGAGGAAAAATCTTTACTTTGGCAGACAAGAGCTGTTCTGATCTATCTTTCTGGCCTTATATTCCGCCATCCAACCTACACGCTCACTCAATAACATGCTCATGAAACACTCAGAACAGTGTCCCTCCATTCTTTTATTTCTGAATCTTACCAGTCTAGAGGACCCAGCTCAAATGCCACTGCTCCTTAAAACCCTTATTTAGCACCCTTCTCATGTTTATTTGTAATAGTTTTTATATTAATCTTTTCTGCATTCTTCTCTCACTCTCTTTGGTTTTCCCTAGTAGGGGATCCCATAGTTATACTTGTGTTTTTCTACCAGTAGAGTGCAGTGCTATTTGCTCACTTGGCAAATACTTGAGAGCCTACATTTTTGACCCAGGGATAAAAAGAGAGACCACGCCCTCAAGACAGGGACAGTCCAGCTGGAATGATAGACATGTAAACAACTAAACATTAAATGATACAAATTCAAAATAATCCTTCACTTTCTTTGATCTTACAATTAGTCCTGATAAAACCAATCAAATGCAAATACCTATGAATTTAAAAAAATGTTTCTAACCATGACAATATACTTTAAGGAACAGCATTTTGTTTATGCTGTTCAACTGCTAATACTTAATTCAAGATTAAACAGTTATGAGTATAAAGCTAAACTGTTTTAGCTCAGTGTTTTACCTGTGACATAAGCAACCTGATTTTTGGCTTGGTCTCTCTCTTTCTTCATTTTTTCCAAGTCTACTTCAAGAGCTTGTTTGTCTTGCTTCAGTCTTTTGATGTCTTCCAATAAACTGGTTTTTTCTTTCTTGATATTCATAGAAACATAAGGCAAGTTATTTTTAACTACAATAAATTATAGTATAATCTCACACAATCCATCATAAACACTGCTAATTATTTTTCCTAAAATTTAGCTCTGATTTTTACCACCCCCCTGCCAAATGATTAACAGCTCCTCACAGCCTACTAAAATCAGTGCTAATCATCTAACTCACCACAGTCTGAAAGACCTTCTTATCTACTGTTCTAACTTCTGGATATTATAATAATCTCCTACCTAGTCTGCCACGTTCAGTAGCTATAGTTTATTCTCCTCACAGTAACCAGAGGAATTGTTTTAAAGAGTCAGGTAATATCACTCCTCTGTATGAAACTTTCTGGTGGCTCCCATCCTCTAAGGACCCAAAGTCCTTACCATGCCCTTCCATGCCACATAACCCAGGCTCGCCTGTGCCTCTGACTGCATCTACTACAAATCTTCCTCCTCCAACTCCACTCCAGCCAGAGACCTCCTAGTTCTTTGAACATGCCCAGCACACTCCTACCCCAATGTGTTTGCACTTACTGTTTCCTTTACCCCCAGCACTTAGCGCCCAGAGAGCAGGTGGCTTGCTCCTTCACTTTGTCGAGAGTTCTGCTCAAATGGAGCCCCAGGAAAATCTTCCCTGACCTTCCCTGCTCTTTCTCAAACAGCATCCCCACCCTAGACCCCAGGTGCATTGCTTTATTTTCTTCTCGCAACACTCATCACCACTTGACACATTATATATTTACTCAAAAGCAAGACTTTATTTCGCTAACCCTTATATCTGTCATAAATGCATAAAAAATACTTGGCACATCAAGAAAATGTTGAATGAATTCTCAGTATGTCCTACATTCTACACTACTCTCAGTGGCCTCATTCTGCTGCTTGACAAAGTCATACTTATCTTTCAGAGCTTAGTTCATATGAAGCTACTCTTTATCCCCTCTTTTGCACTCCCACAAACTTTCACTGTACCTATAATACAGCATTTGTTACTTTGTTTCATGTGACATTGATTTGTGTACATGCTCTTATCAGGCTGAAAGCTCTATAGGGACCAAGACTGATTTATGACTACCTGATGGGACTAAGTACACAGCAGATACTCACTAAATTTGCACTGAACTCATAACTGCTGAAGAAACTCCTGGACTCATGGTAGTACACTTGATAGTTACGTTTCAAAATAAAAATTCTTACTATACTACCTTACAATCTAAAATGCAGTCTCACTAACAGCTTTCAAATGATGCTAATGCTATGTCTGAAACTTTATTGTGTTTTTCCAAGCTGTCATAAAACATGGCTATAATCTTTTTTAACTTACTAATTTTGAGGCCCACTGATAAAGGGGATGAGGAGCCTGTCCAATTATTTATTCTTTCCTTCTACCTATCTGTCTACATATTTACCTATCTAATGATTATTCTGTATAAACATACATATGAAAAAATATCTCTAATGGATTAATATTTGAAGCTGTATTTTATATACTACAAAAACCTGTTAAACATCAATTATTAAACTATAGTATGTTCAAATTCCTATGTAACTAATTGTAACCTCACTTTATATAATTTCTAATTAAAAAGTGGCACATAAATGGAATTTTTCTAGTTTACACAGCATTCTAATAGATTGGAAGGGTTTTTGTATTTAGTGCTATGATTCTTAAGGGGAGGGCGAGGTGAGAATTAACTGCCCTCCTACAGAGGATGTTTGGAAACAATGGTTTTGTTACAATGACTGGTGGGTCCACTGGGGACTGGGATTATAAAAATTATCCAATATAGCCCTGAATGGTGTGGCTCAGTGGATTGGGCACCAGCCTCCAAACCAAAAGGTCTCTGGTTCAATTCCCAGTCTGGAGACATGCCTGGGTTTCGGGTGGGGCCAGGTCCCCAGTTGAGGGCATGAAAGAGGTTACCAATCAGTGTTCCTCTTGCATATTGATGTTTCTCTCCCTTTTTCCCTCCCTTCCCCTCTCTCTAAAAATAAAATCTTAAAAAAAAATATGCAATACATAACACTGTTTTGATTAAAATACAATTAACCTGCCCGAAACTCCAAAAGATCTCCCATTGATAAATACTCCTCTAGAAAATTCTAGGCCATATTCTTTGTAATACAATTAATAAAAATAAAGAAAAATTAAGGAGCAACTATTGTATTTTTACCTTTGTATTAGGTACATCAGATATAAATATTTGTGGGTATAGTCTCTGCCCCCTAGAAGGGTGTATTCCATTCAGGAAGACATGTAAAAAGCCAACTAAAGTTTTAAGGCAAACCATCATCTTCAAATTATTTGTCTATTTTTGCTGCGCATTTTTCAGGAGTAACTTGTTTGCAATAATGTATGCGTGCCCTAAGAGGTTATGATTCCAACACAGCTCCATATAATAAATGCCTGAAGAAACGCTGTATTATAAATAGGATGCCATCTAAATCTAGTATTTTCTTGTTTCCTCTGCGTTAGCATCACATGTATGCTAAATGCTATCTTTGATTTCTTAATTTTTAAATGGTATAACATTTATAAAAGGGTCTCATTTATTCATAAATTACAAAAACCAGATTTTTTACACATATGGTGATTTTTATAATAATCGTTACTATTGCTATAATTAAAATCCTTATGCAACTCACCTGTGCCACCCGTAGTTCTGCCAACAGATCTGTAAAATTCTGGTTTCTGGTGGGCTCTGAATCTTCAACTACTTGAGACAGGAAACGATTTTTCTGCATCTGTTCTCTGATTTATTTGCAAAATAAATTTTTTTTATGAGGCACTCTTTTCAATACAAAATATTCAATTTTGAAACTAAAAACTCTTAATAGATGTTAGAACTAAGTGAGTCACTGAAGATAAAAAGTTTATTTAATCTAAACAGTAAAATACCACTTAAAGGGAAAATACTTTAAAAAAGGGAAATGTTTATATTAATCTAAATGAACTAAAACCCTAATACAATTGGTTTATTTAATATGTAATTAAATAATATAACTATAAAAACATGTCCTGCCAATTCTCAGGAGAAAAAACTCAATGTCCCAGAAAGACATGCTATGTATTTCCTGTGGTGCTGTGTACTCCTTGTCACATCATCCTAGACTCCTTTCTGAGAAACACAAACTGCCAATCATAGATATGGAAACTAACAAAACTAAACACAGTTTACTATTTTTACCTTAGATTCCATTTTTCTGTTTTTTCCAGAAACATTATATAAGGAGTTAAGAATCCATATGTGATGGAGAGCAGATGACAGCTAGTGGGGGTGGGGGTTAGGGAGTGGAGGGATTGTGCAAAAAACAAAATGGACTCATGGACATGGGCAACAGTGTGGTGATGGCTGAGGGGAGGGGGGTATATAGGGGACTAAATGGTAATGGAAAAAATACAATAAAGACTAAATTAAAAAATCCATATGTGCTCATTTAACCCTAATGTGCTAAAGATACCATTTATTTCATTAAGAAAGTTCATTTAGAATTTCAGTTTTGGATCCTGGAATAGTTCTATTTTAAAGGCCAGGCAGTATAAAATGTAATATTTTAAAATACTTTATTGAAGCATCTGGAAAGAAAGCAGATGCAAATGTGTGTGGATTGTTGCCCTTCGGAAAGGAGCATTTGTTTTTTTTAATATACAAAATAGTGCCCTTGCTTCCCAACCTGTGTACCTTTTTCTGTTTTGCATGAAAGATCAGTAGGAGCTACCAGCAGCCCTGCCTCTTACACCCTAGGTTATTCAACAACAACAAAAGAGAGGAAGAAGTGTACATAAATATAGCATTTGTATATTGTGAAATGATGCACAACTGGTAATCATTTCCTAAAAGCAGATAGGACTCTACAATGCCCATGTTTACAGGTTGAGTTTTTTCACTTAATATGTTAAAGCTGAATGTAGTAGTATCGCAAAGACCTGAAATATGATTCCTAAGTAGGTGCTGGTGCTCCATCGCCCACCACAGTGAGTGCTGATTGATAACTCCATTTCTCCTCTGTAGAAATGCCTCAGGCAAAGCAACTCCTCTCCCTGGCCCAGAGGATATCCCTCATTTGCTTCCTGGGACACATCTCAGTCAGTGACAGAATGGCTTGGGGTACAAAAGCCTGCTCCCCAGACGATATCCTCTAACCTCTTCCTGGGGTGCCTCTTGCCCAGTGACTGCCTCATTTATGGGTAAAAAAGGCTGCCCTCTCTTGCCTCAAGTGGGGACCAACTACATGAGGCATCTGTTCTCCCAAACTTTTTGGTGAGAGCAGAATAAAGCCAGTCTCAGCTGAGAACACATTCCTGCTTACCTTCCCTACCTCCATCCAGCCCTCATCTTGCTTCTCTTGCTACTTCTCTCCTGAGAGTTATCATCTAGGAAATCACCTCCGCAGATTCCCACCTGAGACCCTACTTGTATGGAACCTGACCTAGGACAGTAAAGTGATACTGTATGATTTTTCTTTAGCATTATTACTGCAGGCATTATTACTAATATGCATTGCATAAGCATCTCAGGTTTAATGATCAATCAAGAAAAGTATTGTGTGTTCAGTTTTCTAAAACTGATCTCAAACTCAAATATAAATGTGCTGAAAATATTCATCCATATGTATTAGACATCTAATACTAAAGGAAAAACTATTGACTATTAAAAATATAAAAGTTACAAAAGTGTAAATCAGTGTACATACTTTTTCATTTCTAAGTATAAAAATGTATTATTAATATAACAAAATGCTTGGAAAACAATCTAAGTACATTTGATTTTAAGAATTTAAGAAGGACTTACTTTAAGGACGCTAACTCACTGAATAAACTCTGGTTTTCCTTAAACATTCGCTCCTCATTTTTCTTGTTTTCTTCTTGGAGATCTTTCACTTGATTATACAATCTTTCATTTTCCTTTTTATAAATAGAAAATAACATTTAGTTAAAAGTCAGTAGTACTTATAAATACATACGCTCATAACAGATAGATCCTTTAAACATTTTTTAAGGTTTTAAAATTTGTCTTCAGGTTTTGAGCAAGCAAAATCTTTTAAGAATCTTTATATTACAGCAGAAAAAATTTATTTTCTGAAAATAATTTTTTACAAACTGCTTATTCAAAAAGAAGTTGCAAACATCCCCAAAGCCGAAGAGCCTAATGTCAGTAGGAGGTCCTGCATTTCACAGCAGTGAAAGGGTGAGTGAGTGCAGGAGCAGCCGAGTTCCAGCTCTGTGCTCCAGGGGTGGAAAGGCCAGTGGGACTGTTTGCACACTCTTTTTTCTGATTTTGGCCTGCCTTCCCACAGTGAGGTAATTTGGTGTAGGCACAATGAGTGTCCATGCTTGTTTCTGGAACTTTCTGTGATCAGGGAGTTACAGACTGGGTGTTTCTGAAAGATAGGAATAAGGCAGAGCAGAGACTAGACCTAGTTCACCACTAGGCTTTAAGCTAAAGGGTGACTCAGTGAGATCAGAGGGAGAAAGTACCAGTCCATGCGTAGGTGCTGTGGGCTTATTAACCTTTTTAAAATTAGGAATCTGATAAACACCAAGGAGCCTCGAGGATCTAATAAAAGCTAGGAACCACCTCACCATGTCTGGCCTCGTGCCTGGCAGACTGTGCTTAAATATCTACAGAATTAATGACACCCCCAAAACTACATAAATGTATATATATTGATATTAAATTTTGTATTTCTTTTTGGGAGGAGGTGGTTGGCAAACTTAGAGATTTGTGGAATCCTCCTTAAAACTCATGCTCTATATAGCAAATGAGAATGGCAGGCCAAGGGTTTGGAAGGGTCTAACTCAAGGGCGGTGTGTTCTGCAAAATTAGTACCATTTCATTTACAGTAAACATTGTCATCTCTGATGTGGTAATGCTTAGGCTACAGGTGTCAAAAGAGGAAAAGGGGATAAGGGAGAAGGGGAGGGATGTAAAAACAAAATGGAGAGGGGAAGAACTAAGACGAAATCTCATGCTGGTTACTGTCAAGTCAGCATGACCAAGGTTCCATCACGTATCACAAATATCTGCCTTCTGTAGGACACACAAATTTTCTCCCATTTAATTCAAAAATTTTCACTCTCAAGTGATTTCAGATTTATATTTTTCAATATAATAATAAAACTATTCAATATCATCTACTGAAAAGCATTATAAAAAATAGTAAAGTTTTTAAAGAATATAGCTCTTAAAAATAGTAACAGGCAACATTCATTGATTGGTTACTCTGTGCCAGGCACTAAGAGGTTAATTTGCATTGTCTTATTTTAATTTCATAACCACCTATTGAGACAGGTACTATTATCATCATCCCCATTTCGTGGACGAGGAAATTGGCTTAGAGAAGTGGTTTGCCCAAGGCTCCACAGCAGGTGGCACAGCTAAGTCTAAAACCAGATTCTCTGAATTCAGAATTCATGCTGTTAACCACTTCAATTCTGCCCATGAGAAATGCTCAGACCAGTCAAATGATCACTTCCTCATATTTGCCAGAATTCCCATTACCTGTTAAATGAGCACATAAATATTTTAATATGCCTTATTTTTATAATCAAAGGATGTCAAAAACAACCTCACTATGTGCTGAAAAATCACACCTGTTGATATCCTTGAAGAAGTATCTCTTGTTCTTGTATTTCTTTTTGGATTTGCTTTAATTTTTCTTCAGTGACAGCACCAGCTGGTTCTCCAAAATGTAACCACCTTTGTTTTTTGTTTGTTTCTCCAAAGCTATTTAACTTGAGAAAATGCAGAAATTGTTTATATGGGGAAAGAGATGATAAAGTGAGAAGTGAGGAAGAACAACAGTCTTATAACCATAATGGAATTAACCTAACACCAATTACAATGAAATCATTACAGTGTTGTTTGTGCTGATGGTGGTTCGGAAATGAAAATTACTCAGAAATGCTCTACAGTGTTATTCTCTTAATCTAGACCTTCTATAGAAGTTCTTTCTAAACCGTCTTCTTTGAAGGTAAGTGACCTAAGAGATTTATTTTAAAAAGGACTGCTAACTGAATAAAAATATCAAAATGAGCCAATACAAATTTTGATTGTTTCCCTCCTGGGGTTGGTTTTGGGCTCTCGTGTAAGGAGGCTCCCTCAGGAACCATGCTCACGTTTTTACACAGCAGCTACATCAAGCCACACAGCTCCAAGAACAAAAAGATGACAATGTTATCAGGGGATACAAGCTCTTTTTTAATCAACAAGAAGAAACATAGGACAACATGTCTAGTACCTTGGCTTGAAGAATATAGTTGTCTTGACTCAATTTGAAGAGTTCCTTTTCCTGTTGCTTCTTTAGTTCTTCCATCTTATTTTCCAGCTCTCTCTCTTTTTCTGAGAATGTGACTTTAATTTGCTCAATTAGGGCTTGTGCGCCCCTCCACTTTTCCTCTGCTTCCTGAACTCTTTTAAACATAATTAATTCTGTGTCCATGTTCCCACCATGGTATCCTGAAGAATCCTTTTAAGGAAAAGCATTATGTCATTACAGATTTACACGTAAGATTCAAACACAGGTGGTTAAAAAAAAAAAAAACCCACAAAGAATAAAATGAGAATGTTAATAATGTTCTGCTAAATAAGAAAATATGTATTCAGTAAGAGTGAACACTTAAAGAAACTTCATGTATTTATTAATAATTTGGTTTTAATATGACTTTAGAATATAAACACATTATGAATAGTATTTTAAAATTTAATACCTACATTCTGAAACTGAACACAGGAAGCACTTTCTGTCGGGTCTTCAGACTTCTCAGGAGTAATCAGACAACTTTCAGTTTTGGGAGCTGGCTTACTTAATGCTGCAGGTTTGATGAGTTTTGTTTCAGATAAGATTTCTAAATAGTGTAGACAGTAGATAAAAACACAAATGCAGACAAAGTTGAATGTGTATCCAGCAATTATGTAACAATAAGATGAATGGGGATCTCAAAAAGGCTAATGTGTAACACTGAGCCCAGAGCTGTTGCCCATAATCAACATTCTACTCAATTTGACACAGAAGGCTGATGGACTTAAGGTTCATGACAAATGACAGATGGAGCTAAATAAATGTGAGAATGTGGACTGGGATAATTTTAGGCTTTGCTACTTTTAAATAAATTATTCTTTTAAAGATTCGTAGCACTAACAAGAATAAACAGTGAATCAAAGAGCAGATGATAACTTTATGAAGTGCTTTAGTTGAAATTAAATGTGCTTTCAAAGCATACTTTCTATTTATTTATTTTATTATTTATTTATTTTTTGAGAGATGGGAAAGGAGGGAGAAAGAGAAGGAAAGAAATGTCCATGTGTGGTTGCCTCTCATGTGTCCCCTACTGGGGACCTGGCCCACAACCCAGGAATGTGCCCTGACTGGGAATTGAACCAGCAACCCTTCGCTTGCAGGCCAGCACTCAATCCACTGAGCCACACCAGCCAGGGCCAAAGCATACTTTTTAGAAATAGTGTGTATTAAGATACTACAATATGAACAGAATGATATAAATTGCATGAGAACTTTGTAACAGCTAAACTGATTTAAAAAGATAAAATTATAATACTGCTCTACTACTCTGTTAATATATATTCAATTAGAAAAAATGTGATTACTGTATATTCTGGTCAAATTTTCAGCTTTTAAGCTAGGTACCTTGTAAACCCCAAACAGCAGAAAAAATTCTAAGGCCAATAAATTCAATTAATAATTTAAAAAATTTAAGGGAAATACCTACAAGAGATCTTGAGGTCCATATTCAAATACTACAGGTTTTGAGCTGAACATTCAGTAAACATTACCTGATTGCTTTAGAGGAAGATAAATAAAGAATTTGAAATTTGTATTTTTAATATAATTTCTTCAAGATGCTAAATTTTTAAGTCTCAAGTTTACCTTTTGATTAAAAGTGAAATACATAGTTGTTAAAGATTTTGAAATAGCCCTGGCTGGCGTGGCTCAGTGGGTTGTGTGTTGTCCCGCAAACTGAAAGGTCACCTGCTGGATTCCTGGTCAGGGCACATGCCTGGGTTGTGGGGCAGGTCCCCAGCTGGAGTGTACAAGAAGCAAATGATCAATGTTTCTCTCCCTCTCTTTCTCTCTCCCTTCCCCTCCCTATGAAAATTAAAAAAAAAAAAAAAAAAAGATTTGGAAAATAAAAGTCTAAAGAAGAAACAAGTCATCGATAGTACCCCTCTGATAGATTTCAATCATCTCCCCAGGCATATGGACATTTTCCTCATAGAATAGTAATCATGTTTAACTGGATTGTTTGATGTAGAATGTTTTGTAGAGAAATTTCTTAAAGCATTCACTAAAAAACTGTTTGAGTCGCTGGAAAAAGAGGCATTAATCCTTCCACCTCACTGGAGGTCCGCTAATGTGCCTACTGTGTGGGGTGTGATCTGCCGGCACTGTGATTCTCCCTAGGACAGGGCAGCCAAGAGTGGCAGGTCGATCTTGTTCAAGCTGTAGTCAGCCATTGCTTTTATAGCAGAATTCTCCCTTCCTAAGTTCTTAATTTTTATTTCACTAGGTAGTTATTTTCAATAATGTATTTTCTCACTTTATACATAAAAATTACTTGGATATAAAATTCAAACATGAAAACACTTCAAAATTTGGAATCCATGACCCTTCTTTGAGAAACAATAGGTTAAGAAAATTCAGGCAAATAAGAAACCAATCAAAATAATTCCAGAATGGAGAAGCTACGGCTGAAGGACTGGTGAAAAGCATTCAATTTCTTTAATAATCAAAACCAAGATCTACATTCAAAAACTGAGGGAAATTACAATTGTAGGAGAGAATATAATAAATACATCTTAAACAAGTAAAAGTTAAACCAACAAAAATGGGTAGGAGGCACGTGATTTGGGGATGTAAGCTCTACCTTATATTTCAAAGAAGGGAAAACTAATAATGTATAGAAATGTACGGAATTTAACAAAAGAATATGGTGTTCACAACCTTTGAAGGGTTTTCACAATCTACTTTCTCAAAGGGATTTTTTGGGATATAATATTTCTTAGAATGAAATATTTCTAATCTTTTTACAGAATTAACTAAAACCAAATCTATCATTTAATCTAGAAAGAACTTGTAAGTAAAGTGTGATCCTATTCTTACAAAACTTTTTGTTCTGCCTCTTTCCTGCCTTCCATCTACTCACGCTTCCCTCTATCTCTGTAAGTACTGTACATACACAGTGAGAAGCAGGGACCAGTTTTTTCTGGCTGAATTATTTCTTTCTTCTTTTTACTTTCCTCTATTTTTTATTTAAATAATGAACAACTATTCCTTTCATGACAATAAAGTTATTAGTCTCAAAATAAAAACACAAGAGTTAACAGAAACCTAATTTTGCCCTAGACAGTCATCTCCCTGGATTCCATGCAACTGCGGGTGGCCATGCCATCAGCGTTCTGGCCTATAAGATGAAAGCACAATTCTCCTACACGGGACTTCCAGGAAAGTGACTACTGTCCTGATTAAGATGTTGACGATTTAACTGGCATGCACCTTTTCTTATGAGAGGGGTTGGAGGTTGAATAACCAACCATCTTACAACAATGAAGATAAAAGCTGCAGACTAAGAATTCCACAACAGTAACAAAAGGATCTGGTTCCTTGAACAGTTGCACCAGATTTGAACTGCGTATCCCTGGCCTTTTTGTTACATGAAAAAGGGAAGCCTGTTGTTTGGGTAAGCCTCAGCAGATGGGCTTCTTTTTCATCTTAATGAATGTTGATCCCAAGTGCATTCTCTAGACTTTCTGTACACAAATCTCCAACCCAGAGCCTGCTTCTCGAGGAACCCAGCCTGTAACAAACAGCAGTCACCCCAAAGGAATTACAGTTCCGAATAAAACTAACATAGCTTTGGGCAATTTTTTCAATAAAAGGACAGAAATAAAAAAATCATACCTAACTATGGCTGTCTATTTTTATACTGAGCTCCTTTTTAGCTCAGTATAAAAATAGACAGCCATAGTTTACCATTGTGCTTTAATATAAATTTTAGTGATTTGTTTTATTTTTATCTTGGTATTCATAAAGATTATAAAATTTTGAATTAGGAAACAGTACTAATAAAAATATTGTTGACTTCATCTATTAACCTCTACATCATCCCTTGTTTCTTTTCCATCTACTATGACATTATTTGTGTCTTCACTCTTAGTAACGTTAACATACTGACAGGTAACCCTTGCAAACCCTGGACTTTTGGTTCCTTATACTTCTCTCCACCTCAGCTACTCACTCCCACTAGACATACTCTACGTCATTTTTTTATTACCAGTAATGCAATCCCTCCTAAATCTCAGTCTTAGGCATTTACTCTCTATCAGTCAATCCTGTCTCCCAACTGCCACCCCACTGGGACTCACGATTTGTGGATCTACCTATTTCAAATTGTATCGCACCCCCTGATGTCTTTTCTTCCTTCATTATTCAACTTCCACATATGTCATTAGTTACCCTCTTATTCCTCTCTCAGTTCACTGTACTCATTTGGCTAGAAACACTCACCTTGGTAAATTCACCTATTCAGCTACTGAACCCCTGCAGTCAGTCAGCGAAATGGGGCCATGCACACAGACAGACACACACCCTGCCTTGTCTCAATTTAAATTCATGATCACTAACTTCAAGTAGACTCTGCTGCTGGCAGTTTAATCCCCTAGGATAAAACTCTTCCACATCCCCTCTTCTGTCCTCCAACACTCCTGGCCCATCCTCACTGCCAGCCAATGACACTATGTGACATTTATCAGAGAAAGTGGAGGCAAGCAAAGAAATCACTCACTTTCTCACCACTTCTGCCCACCTAACAGTATCTGTACCTTCCTATCTGCTTCCACAGATGAATGGTCCACGTTCCTACCCTTCCAATGTACATGAGGTCCCACTACAGCCAATCCTTCCAATGTGCATGGGGTCCCACTATAGCCCCTCTACTCAAGGACATTACTCTAGCAAATCTTCCCCCTCTCTCCACCATGACTTTTTTCCTGTCTACTGAATCTTTCCAAAAAGCATAAACATACTACAATTTATACTATTATTTCTCCAATTAAAAACAAAGCAAAGCAAAACTAAAGGCTTCTCTTGACTCCACTTCCATGCCAGCTACTGGCTGTTTTGTTTTCCTGCCTTTTACATCCTTTTCTCCGGGGTGGTCTATAACTTGAAGTATACAATTCTACTCCCATTCCCATTCAATTTGCATTTTACAGCCATATACTCATGGAAAATGCTTGCCCAATTTACTGATGACCTCCTTCTTGCCAAACCCAAAGCTTAGTTGTCAGTCCTCATCTTTATCTCCCAGCAGCAACTGATAGAGCACTTCAATTCTCCTTCATACACTTTCTTCACTTGGATCCCACATACTCAGGTTTCTTCCAGCTTTACTTCATTCTTTGTAGTTACTACTCTGCACCCTGACCTCCTAAGGTGAGCATGCCCAGGGCTCAGGCCTTGGTTGGCTTTTTTCTCTAGCTACGCTCACTTTCTTGATAATCTTCATTAGTCTCACGGCTTAAAAAACCATGACTCAAAAAATATTAGTTTTTAACATCTCCCCAATGATATGTACAGTCCACACCTCCCTCTAGAACCCCAGACTTTTATTATCTAACTGCCCCATCATCTCCACTTGCATGTAGAACAGATCGACAACTAGATTCCTGATCTCTCCACCCTGAAATCTATTTCGCCTTTGCCTTCCTCACTCCAGTTGGATAGTAACTCTATTTTTCCAGTTTCTTAAGCCAAAACTTTGGCATTATCCATTACTCCTCTTTAATAACCCACAACCAATCTTTTAGATTTTTGGTTCTATCTTCTAAATGTATCCTTATCCAACCACTTCTCATTACCTCCACTGCCACCATCCTGGTTCAAACCCCATTACGTCTAGCCTGGATTCCTAAAACCTTATCGGTCTCTGTTCTTCCTATCCCCTCCATGGCATACATTCATATGTATATGGTATGACAGCAGCCAGAGAAATCTGCCTAAAATAAGTCAGACAGGTTACTCCTATGCCTAAAACTTTTCAGGGGCTCACCTTTTCACTCAGAGTAAAAGCCTAAGTCTTTCAAATGACCCAGGAAAACCTATATATGCCTGCCCCTTCGGCTCTCTGGTCTCATCTCCTGCTACCCTCCTCTTTGCTCACTCTGCCCTGGCCATATGCGGCTTCTGGGCTCTCCCTTACGTGCAGGTAGTCATCCCTACTTTAGTACTTTTTCACTGGCTGTTTCAACTTTCTGGGATATGCTATACCCAAATATCCACAGGATCAATTCCCTTACTTCCTATAAGTCTTTGTGCAAATAGCTCTTTCTCAAGGAGACCTACTCTATCCTGTTTAAAATTGTGACCTGCCTCACTCCACCACTGACACACTTGCTCTACTTTTTCTTTTCCTTAGCATATGACATCATTTACTTAATTGTTGTGCTTATTGTTAAATGTCTCTCTCTTCCTCATCAGATGAAAAGTTCCACAGAATGGGGGAGGGGAGGTTTCTCTGCTTATTTAGTTTACTGATGTCATCTACCAGTGCCTAGACCAAGGTAGGTGCTGAAAAAGTATTTATAAATAAATAAATATGGAAACAGTAAACTTCAAAAATGTTGGGGGTCATTTTATCTTAAATAAATATAACAGAGTAAATAATATTAAAAGCAAAATTTTATTTTCTTGCTTCCAGAGTACAAAATGAATACTAAAATATTAATGAAAATTTTTCATACTCTTCTTGATGATTCTAAAATTTGATAAAACTTTCCAAGTGTCTTTTCTCAAGTAATAGATCTAATGAATGGTTAATTATTAATAGATGACAACATCACAAGCAAATATTCCACACAAAAGTAAGCCAAGAGAGAACACAAAAGATTGCTAAGGGGAAGAGATTACAGGTCCCGAGGTTAAGAACAGGAAGAAAGGATGCTTGTATTAATCCAACAGAATCACAGTCCTGTCTCTGCAGAATAACCAACCCCTACTGCTGTTCTCCTTCACTCTGACATAAATCAGTCCTAGACTTTCCATCTTACAGGCACAGGTTGCTGCAACAAAAACATACTCACATAGAAGAAGAAAGTCTTTAATGCCTAAAGAATTTTAAATGTGGGCATTCCTTGGAGATGTTGTGGATTCGGCTCCAGACCACCATAATAAAGCAAGTATTACAATAAAGCTGAGTCATAATCTTTTTGCTGGTGGAGGGTCTTGCCCTAGGTTTTTAAAAAACATAATTTCTGTGAAGTGTAATAAAGCGAAGAGCAATAAAATGAGGTATGCCTATATAGCTGAAGTGGTCCTGCAATGAATAGTTGTAGGGAAGGGCAAGGGAAAATATTTAGAAATGAATTTCCCAATGAGGACAGTTCTTCTCTGACAACTATCACCACATAACAATGATGAAATTGGTCACTTACTCAATTTAGTCATAAAGAAAAGGACAAAATGTTTCTGGCTCTATCACTGCTCTCCTTCTTCACTCGAGTCTAAAGGCAGCAGAAATGTTGGTATGACTTGAACATTTATTTCCATTTCTTTTAATAGCTGCATCGGGTCTAAGTTGAAATACCCTTTTCAACTGTCAATATAAATGACTGCATTAGGAAATAACAGAGGCACTGTGATATATAAAACTACCCAGTATTTGATAAGTAACACATCCTGACTCTCCAAGTCTATGTTGAACCAAAGTCTAGATAATCTCTCTATAAACCTTTATTTGTAGGCTGCCATTTGCATTCTGAATTTATTACAGAGCCAACCAGATGAGGAGTGGTTTGACTCTTATATTCACTTTCCATGTTTTCTAAGTCTCATTCAGGAAAACCCAAATGTAATAATGAAAAACCTACTACAAATTAAATCTTTCGGAAAGAGTATATCTCCTAATGGTAATTATTTTCTGTAAATAAGGAAAGTTCATAGAAAGATAGAAGTAAACAGGGAAAGTAGAGAACAAGGCAAGTAAAATAATACACTACAGGTAACCCTTGAACAATACAGGAGTTAAGGGCACCAATCCCCCCCATGCAGTCAAAAATCCACATATAATTTGACACCCCCAAAACTTAAGTACCAAGAGCCTACTGTTGACTGGAAGTCTTACTGATAACATAAACAGTCAATTAACATATTTTGTATGTTACATGTATTATGTACCACAGGGGTCCCCAATCCTCAGGCCATGGACCGCTACTGGTCAGATCAGGGGCAGCATTAGATTCTCATGGGAGCACAAACTCTACTGTGAACTGCGCATGTCAGGGATCTAGGTTGGGCATGTTCCTTATGAGAATGCAATGCCTGATGATCCATGGTGGAACTGAGGTGGTGATGCTAGCGCTGGGGAGTGGTTACAAATATAGATTATCATTAGCAGAGAAGTTTGACCGCACAGACACCCTAATGAATCAACTGCTTGCAGACTCGTATCAAAACCCTATCAGTGAGTGGCAAGTGACAATTAAGCTGCAACCGATGGCAGGTTATAAAGCTATCCAATCCCCTCCCTAAACCATAAAAAATTTTTTCCCATGAAACTGATACCTGGTGCCAAAAAGGTTGGGGGACCATTGATTTACAATATTCTTAGAATAAAGTAAGCTATAGAGAAGAAAATGTTAAGAAAATCGTAAGAAAAAAATAAATTTGCAGTATTTACTGAAAAAAATATGCATATAAATGGGTCTCTGAAATTCAAACCCATGTTCAAAGGTCAAATGTATATACACAGAATTCTACTGTTAAAAGAGTATATGATGATTACCTTTTTTCCTGGCTTGATTTGAGGTGGGAATGGACCTCAAGTTTCTGCTTTTCATGTCTTTTGAAGTTTTCTTTTCATTAGTAGAAAACGTCTTGAATGGTGAACTGGGTTTTCCATAGCCCGAGCTCCTAACTGATGCATATAATCCACTTTGGGGATGTCTTTTAGGTAAAGGAGGTGCACTTCTAGCTTTGTATGGTACCTGTTTACCAATTATAGCCCCTTCTCCAGAACTGAGTTGAGATCTAAAAGTCTGCACACAACAAGTATAAACTCTTTAGTACTTAAGTGAATTTCAACTACAGTTGTAATGAAAATTTAACAGATGGCAAAATCATGGTGATTACCAAATAACATAGTTTGCTAAAGGGAAAACACTACATTAAAGTTCTCTAAGTCTAATTCATCAGAACTTTGGTATTTTGAAGCACATCTTCAAAGTCAGGAACAAAAGAGCAAAATATAACAAAATAAGCCTGCTAGAAAGCAATATGTGTAATTATGTGAATGAACATGGAGAAGGATGGGGAGAACATATTTTGAAATGACATGAAGTCTTATTTTCTTTTTCCTCTAAATTTCTCAAGATAAAATAAAATTTTAATACCCTGCCTTATTGCACAAAGAACAGGAGATGGTTTAGTATAAACACGTAACTCAATATTGTAAAATAAAAATAAAATACTGGGATCATAAAATATAAATCAGAATAGATCAAGAACAGAGGAAAAAGAAACAGTATAATTCAAGTTATCAACAGTTTCTAATAGCATTTATGGGAAATGCCAACTTAATTTACTTTTACAGAACACGAATTACTAGAAAGACTGAATGAAAAGCACTAGAATGATGAATTAACTTTATTTCCTTATGCTACTCAAATTCTGGACTATGGTTACTAAAAAAAAGGAAACGTAAAGGATGTCTTCTAAAAGAAAGCTTACACCACCCTGGCCAGTGTGGCTCAGTTGGTTGAGTGTCATCCCAAGGACCCGACCAGTCACAGGATGGAGCACACACCCAGGTTGTAGGTTTGATCCTTGGTCGGATGGCATAGGAGAAAGCAACCAGTTGATGTTTCTCTACTCCCTCCATCTGTTCCTCCCTCCCTCCCCCTCTCTCTAAAATCAATGAAAAAATGTCCTCAGCAAAGGATTAAACAATTTTTTTTTAAAGGAGAAAGCTAATGCCATAGAGGTATTTTTGCATTTGGGAACTGCAGGGTGTTGTAATAAATACTGCTCACAAATACCCAGGATCTATGCAGAGGATAGTAAAGTAATCAAGCCTACAAGTTTAAGAAGTACCTACATAATAATATTATAGGTTACTTACATGACTTTATATAATATCATTTATCAATATGTCAAATTAATTTAAATTATAAACACTTACTTTCTTTATTTTATCATCCTGAGATAATACTGAGGGACCAACAGATAGTTTTTTCCTCAGAATATCAAGGTACATTTTATCTATATATTCTTCTGTAGTATTTACTCCTGGACAGCTACAGTCTACACTTTCACTTGCTGTCTTGTGTAAAACCACATTCTCCTCATTTTCGTCAAAAAACTGGTTCACATTTTGTGGCTCTTGAGATACATTTGGCTTCACCTTAAGTGGTAAAGGTTTTACAATTTCAGTTTCTTTACTACCAGCCAGTTTCTTACAGCTATAAAACAAAATAGGACACACAGAATAAACCTTACATGACTCTTCAACTACCAATTTAATTAACACACATACATCACATATATATATATACACACATATGAAACTATTCAAATTAGGTCATTAATGGTAAATACATTATTGACAATCCTGGTTAATAGAGTATACTAACATGTATCCTATAATTATTTTGAATTTCAAATAATAATTTTAATGCAGTGTAAGGGATTACATGAATGACTCTGAGACCTACCTTCAACGAAAAGCCAAACCAAACGTGACTAAGATTGCTTTTGTGGGCATTTTTGTATACCAACAGTGAAACAACAGAAACAGAAATCAAGAAAAAAATCCCATTCAATATAGCAAAAAGAAAAATAAAGTACCTAGGAATAAACCTAACCAAGGAGGTAAAAGACCTGCATGCAGAAAACTACATAACACTGAAGAAAGAAATCAAGGAAGACACAAACAAATGGAAACACATACCGTGTTCATGGATCAGAAGAATTAACATCATCAAAATGTCCATACTTCCCAAAGCAATCTACAGATTCAATGCAATACCTATTAAAGTACCAATAGCATATTTCACAGACATAGAACAAACACTTCAAAAATTTATATGGAACAATAAACAACCTAGAATAGCAGCAGCAATCTTGAGAAAGAAGAGCAAAGTAGGAGGGATCACAATACCTGATACCAAACTGTATTACAAGGCCACTGTAATCAAAACAGCCTGGTACTGGCATAAAAACAGGCACGTGGACCAGTGGAATAGAACAGAGAGCCCAGAAATAAACCCTAGTCTCTACAGTCAATTAATATTTGAGAAAGGGGGCAGCAACATAAAATGGAGTAAAAATAGCCTCTTCAACAAGTGGTATTGGGAGAACTGGACAGCTACATGCAAGAAAATGAAACTTGAGCACCAATTTACACCATACACGAAAATAAATTCAAGGTGGATAAAAGATTTAAACATAAGCCGTAACACCATTAAAGTCCTAGAGGAGAACATAGGCAGGAAAATCTCAGATATTCCACGCAGCAACATTTTTACTGATATGTCCCCTAAAGCAAGGGACATAAAGGAAAGAATAAACAAATGGGATCTCATCAAAATAAAAAGCTTCTGCATGGCCAAGGAAAACAGTATTAAAATAAAAAGAGAACCGACTGTGTGGGAAAACATATTTGCCAATGATACCTCAGATAAGGGTTTAATCTCCAAAATATATAAAGAACTTACATGACTCCACTCTAAGAAGACAAGCAACCCAATTAAAAAATGGGCAAAGGACTTGGGCAGACACTTCTCCAAGGAGGACATACAGAGGATCCAGAGACACATGAAAAGATGCTCGATATTGCTAGCTATCAGAGAGATGTAAATTAAAACCACAATGAGATACCACTTGACACCAGTCAGAATGGCCCTCATAAACAAAGCAACAAACAGCAAGTGTTGGGGAGGTTGTGGAGAAAAGGGGACCGTAGTGCACTGTTGGTGGGAGTGCAGACTGGTACAACCACTATGGAAAACAGTATGGAATTTTTCTAAAAAAACTGAAAATGGATCTACCTTTTGACCCAGCAATTTCACTGCTAGGACTATATCCTAAGAACCCTGAAACACCAATCCAAAAGAACCTATGCACCCCTATGTTTATAGCAGCACAATTTACAATAGCCAAGTGTTGGAAGCAACCTAGATGCCCATCAGTTAATGAATGGATCAAAAAACTGTGGTACATTTACACAATGGAATTCTATGCAGCAGAAAGAAAGAAGGAGCTCCTACCCTTTGCAACAGCATGGATGGAACTTGAGAGCATCATGCTAAGCGAAATAAGCCAGGCAGTGAAAGACAAATACCATATGATCTCACCTTTAACAGGAACCTAATCAACAAAACAAACAAACAAGCATAATATAACCAAAGACACTGAAATTGAGAACAGGCTGACAGTCACCAGAGGGGAGAAGGGAGGGAATTTCAGGGGAAAAGGGGAAGGGTTTACAGGAACAAGTATAAAGGACACATGGACAAAAACTAAGGGGGGTGGAAATGGGAGGGAGATGGGGAGGGCTGGGGTTGTGGGCTAGGGTGGGAGTAAAAGACAGAAAACTGTACGAGATCAACAATTAAAATAAAAATTGAAAAAAAGTCAATTTTAAAAAAGATTGCTTTTGTATAAGAAAAAATGAAATATGAATTTCTAGGTGAACTTTTTATAATGTATCTTTTATCCATACTACCTTATAAGATCAACATGCATTTGTGGCAGAAAAACCATTTTATACATTTCTAGAAGAGATTAAAGAGATAATTATAATTTATGCCAAAGAGACATAAAATATAAATTTTTTTTTTTTAACTATTTTGGAACAGTTTAGCAGTTTCTTTTTTTTTTTTTTAATATTTTATTTATTTATTTATTTATTTTTAGAGGAGAAGAGTAGGAAAGAGAGAGGGAGAGAAATATCAATGTATGGTTGCCTCTCATGTGTCCCCTGCTGGGAACTGGCCTGCAACCCAGGCATGTACCCTGGCTGGGAATTGAACCTGGATCATTTGGTTCGCAGGCCCGCGCTCAATCCACTGAGCTACACCAGCCAGGGCTCAAAATATAAATATTAAAAAGCATAAATTTCATCACAGTCTAGGAAAAATTTTAAAGTAAAACAAAAAATCACAAGGATTTTTAAATAAAATCACTTTTGTAGCTTAAAACACTTAAATGCAATCTAACATTTAAGACCATTAGATTTTAAAAATATGGAAAATTGTCCCTTGAAATGTTCTAAATATGCTTAAATATCAGCATATTATGGGGGCTCCTACAACATGGATATTGTTATTTTTAAACAACTTAATCATAGTCAATTAAGTCACTTAATTTTGTTATGTATAAAATAAGATTAAAGGAGATGTAAGAGGCTACCATTTTCATATAAGGTAAATAAACTTCTTAGTAACTGTTACAAGCTTCTTCTAAAGTAGAAAGAATCATCTGAAAATATAATAGTTCTTTTATTCTTTAGGGTAGCAGAAGCTGGCTAGATGTTCATCGAAACTATTTCCTGCTTTTGTTCTGTATGAATTAAACTACATTTCCTTTCCACCTCACATCTAGATGGGGTACTTACTAGCCTTAGAATGTGAGTGCCATCGTGATGAGAACCTAAAATGTGTCATTAGCACAGTGGTTGGGTTTTGGATGGCAAGGAATCTGATAATAGAGGCTGGAGAAGTGGCAACCCATGTTTTACAGTGGTAAACATTTGCTAAATTGCCACCTACAATATTTTATAAGGCCGACCATGTGCCTATTGAGTCAGGGTACTAAGAGAAGTGGCCAGAGAAAACGGAGTTTTTAAGTGCCAGCTACTGCTGGCTACTTTGGCAAGATATTACAAGAAAGAGATGAGCTTAAGAATGTGCAGGTTTGAAAGAAGAAATCAAGGGAAAGAGTCTAGAAACTCAGGGTCTCTTGGGTTCACTCTCTGTGTCTAGACTCAAACAGTAAGATTTGGCATTGAAAAATGCTATAAGAAAGCAGTATTTCATGAGACCTCTTAGCTGAGAATACTAACTCAGTCCCTTGGCAAAAATTATATTAAAGGTGCCATCTTTACACATAAAGTTATTATGCCCAATAATATCCAGGCAGCTGCAATTAAATCAATAGGAAAAAAAAAAAAACAAACAAAAAAAAAAACAGAGGGACAAGGAAGCAAAGATTTGAAACTTTTGTCAAATAGCAAAGAACTTCATGCAGTTACTGGCACATGGGATTGACTGGAACCAAAAATATCAGAAGCCTACTAAACTTTCTAAAAGAACTCTAGTGCCAAAGAAACTACAACCTTATTTAAAAACAAAACAAAACAAAAAGGGCCAGTGACTATCTGGGAGACTTAAAACCATCTGCAGACAAGAAGTGAAATGAGAAAGGACTGCATCCTCCAAGATGAGTGCTCCTGCCTTGCAAACCCACCTTAGTGTGCCCAAGGGTGATCAAATACTAGGAAAATCCTCCAAGGAGTGGAACCAGGAGCTATGTGGAACAACTTATTAATCCAGTAGTTGCTGGTTAAGAGCAAAACAATGGCCTAATTAAGGAAAATCCCTATTTGCAATGGGGTGTGTGTGCATGTGTATGTTGTGGGGGGAGAGGGGAAGGTCCTTGAAAGGCCTCTCCAGTGGATTTCAAGTTGCATTAATGATTACTGTATTTTCCTTCCTGAATGGAAGTACTTGTTGCAGTTCCACCATCATACATTGCAATAGGAGGAATGAGGCAGTATTTGCCTTTTTAAATCATTGATTATTAGACAATCAAGAGCCCCATTCAAACCTGATGGAAAGCACTGCACCTCACCTGGAAATCTTGGCCTTTTGGATGGATACAGACCTGAATGGGACTCTGAGCTGCCTGCTTTGGGAAGGAGGTGAGAGGGTCTGTGCATGAAGGTTAAAATGGAAATTTGGCTATCAGAAGGGTATATTCTGGTTGAGACTGGCTAGATGCCTACCAAAGTCATTTATTTTTCTTTCTGGGTTTACAAGCAAACCACATTTCCCAGCCCTCTTGGGTCTTGTTAGCTAGATGTGCTATGGTTTTTATCAATAGGATGTGAGCTAAAGAGGTGTATCCTTTTATGTTGAGGCAGTTAAAAGAAAATATCCTAAACTATCCTTTTACTTACCTTATCAACTAATTGGATGAGGCCATGACATCCTTAAAACCACGTTTATGACAGAAAAAGCCTGAATTCCTAAATGACTGTGTGTAGCAGAGTCCCACCCTAACCCCACGAACACATATGAAATTATGTTGTAAGAAAGAAGTGAATTCTGATGATGTTAAACTACGAAAATTTCCAGGGTTTTCTGTTATAGCAGCTAGGATTATTTACACTACAGTTTCCTAAAGAATTTTTGGATATGTGTACTAAAGTTTGCACTACTTACATTTCTATAGTTATTGTTATGCTTTTAACGTAAGTATACTTGTTTCCAGCTTTTAAACACAAATGTAATAATCTATGTTTTAGAATTCACATTACTAAAATGGTTCCACGTATGCCAGCAAAGACACAAGACGTAGAAAATCTCTTCAGTAACACTAACATATCCTCAAACAGCAATGGCGAGTAAGCACAATTTACCCTTTAAAAATAATAACTAGTACTGCACATCTGTGGAAGAATACCAGACTGAGCATGCAAGTAAATTGGTTTCAGTGTAAGCTTCACTGTATCTTTTTTACTTTAGTACAAATATAGAAAGGAGGCCAAGAAATCAATGCAAGTGGATTTCCATGATGCAGATGTAATACAAGAAGCAGCTCAATATGTGTCTATTGAAAACATAAATGAATGAATGACTAGTACATGAATGGATGATAGCCTTTTCAGACATATTTCTTGGACACCAAAGATTGGACATTGTTAAGTGGTTAAGCACACGGATGTCCTGTGTAGCCTGGTCATAGTCAGATGACTTTGGGCCATTTATTTAACCTCTTTAAGACTTGGTTTTCTTATCTATGGAAATAATAATAGAATATACTTCATGGAGTTGCTACAAGATTAAATAAAATAGTGTACGTCAATGATTTTGCATAGTGCCCTGGCTAGTGTAGCTCAGTTGGTTAGTGTTGTCCTGTAGACCAAAAGATTGTGGGTTTGATTTCCAGTCAGGGCACATACCCAGGTTGTGGGTTCGAACCCCTGTTGAGACACATATAAGGCAGCAGCCGATCAATGTTTCTCCCTGACATTGATGCCTCTCTCTCTCTTCCCCTCCCTTTCACTTTGCATAGGACTGGACTCACATGTGATAAAAATGTTAGCTGTTGCTCTGACCAGTGTGGCTCAGTTGGTTGGGTGTTGACCTTCAAAGCTAAGGGTCACTGGTTCGATTCCCAGTCAGGGCACATGCTTGGGTTGCAAGGTGTGTGCGAGAGGCAACTGATCAGAGTTTCTCTCACACATCGAGGATTCTCTCCCTCTCTTTCTCCCTCCCTTCCCCCTCTCTAAGAGTAAATAAATAAAATCTTAACAGAAAGTGTTAGCTGTATTTATCCACATCATCACCCAGTTCTTCTGAGAGCTTTACCACTAAAGTGAGTTTACTGTAGTTTCATCACTTGAATAATGGAAATTAAGGATGCCTCTCCTACTTGTTAGAAAAACCACATAAAATGAATGTGATACTCTTAAGTGATACACAAATGCAAAGTTGTTTTATGGCGAGGTTATTATGATATGCTGTTGTGTGGGGCAGAGAACGACAGTGAGGGTCCACGAGCTTCAACTAAAATGTACTGGAGCTGAAGCACTTTCATGAAGCCCATTTCTCCTGTGCCCAAAGAACTTACCTTGTGAGATGATGCCAGTCTATGACAAAGTACAAAACTAACTGGCTTATAAACAAGCAAGTCTATGACTCATATACAGAATAAAATTCATGTTTCATCTCTTCATTCGAATCAACTGTCCCTGAGCTACTGAAAGCTGAAAAAACTATATTTTTCAGTAAAAAGCTTTAAGACAACTTAATGGCATTAACTTTTTTAGTAGCATCTACTTTTTTTTTATTTTAGCACTAGAAGAAGTTTGAGGAACTAAGTAAAAACTAAGTTTAAAAAACTCTTTTAAAAAGAGGACAACAGTGACTCATAGGTAAACACATACAACTACATTAGTCATTCACTAGGAATGATTATGTAGAACAAATGATTCTAGATGTTTCCAGTGATAAAGCAATAAACAAAAAAAAGAACTTGCACAATCCATTTCAAAAAACTTACCTGATGGGTTGTAAATCCAAACCACTGATCCCACAAGAATCTATTCTAATAGGTTTCATCAGCTCTTCTACTGTGGGAAGATCTAAGAGGGGGGAAAAGTTAAAATAGCAACAAAAAGTGTATTTTACTTGCTTAATTTTATGTGTCATACCAACAAAATTACTTTTTCTCTGATTAACACAGTTAAAATGGCATATACAATTAATCCAACTTCCCACTGTAAAGTTGCTTACACCAAGACAAGCTCTTTGATATTTATATTTGAAATACATATATATATATTTGATTCATAGTTAAACATACATCAAATACATGTGTATGGATATATCTACACACATATTTATTTGCTAAATATGTATTTAGTTGATCCCAAAATACTGTTTTCTATTTAAAAAATAACTTTGGTATATATACATGGAAAATATTTAAAAATGTAAAAACACAAGTAATTTCATTTTGGTCAAGGCATATTAGAAAAGAAATTGAAATTTTATCCCATGTTCAGCTCTAACTTTACAGTTAAACCACTGATTTCCAGATTTTATTTGAACAAACCCTTTAAATAAATTCAGAGACTGAGAAATAATCACTACAGCAAATTGTATCTAAATTACACTAAACTGGGAACTGTTCCAAGAGGGTCTAAAATGAGCTTTTACCAGATTCCGTAGTAGAGATGTTTTTGGAGGAGTCTTCATTTTCTTGAGGATGACCTTTCACTGAGCTTTTGGTATTTTCCATGGCAGTGTTCTCAATTCTTTGTTCATCAGCATCTCCCAAGGAATGAGCTATATGACAATAAGCCTGATGAAGAGCTTCAATGTCACTATTGCTTTGTCCATAAGAAACACCTGTTAAAATAAATGTAATCTCCAGTATAATCAGACAAATACATGAGAAATGTAAACAACTAATATCATCCCTTAATCTGTTAGGAATGGTGAACAATGCTGTAGGACAACGAAGACATTATAAATATGGAGTTAAATAAAAAACTAGGTAATATGTAGGTATGACCTACCAGTGTGAAATCATAACAGGTTCAGTAACTCTTTCCAGCAAGTTGAGATGTTAACTCTAAAATCTGACTCCATTGGTTATTTCCCTCTCTTCCTAATACCTTTAATCAGACCCTCTGCATTGGATAAAACTACTCCTAAATTTCCCAAACTGACACAATCATCTCAAAGATTCTGCTTCTCCCTTACCACTCACTACCTCTTAGCTTCCCTGTGCCACCAAGCGGTAGCCTGCATTTCTTCAACTAAAATTCGACTCCTCTAACTTTGCCATTCAATGTATTCCAGTATCTCGCTCAAGCTGTTATAATGAAAAACAATTTCCTAGTGGCCAAACACAGCCATCTCTAGTTCTCTTCAACACTGTGAGACACCTGGCACCGCCCTTTTCCTGGGAACTGTTCTGTGCCCCTCCTCCTGGTTCTCCCACCACTCTGATGGCACCCTTTCCACCTCTTATGGTAACAGGGCTCACCTCAGGGCTCCCTTGTCAGCCTTCTTTTTTAAACTCCTTTCTTACTTACTTACTTACTTATTTATGCTAAACATCATCAAAAACCTTAGCTTTATCTATTACACATATGCCTGTGATGCTCATACCTGTCTTTTGTCCTTATTTTTTGTCTGAATAAATACATTTAGATTGGTAAGCAGGTCACATCTGACATATCCCCATCTGAATTTATTATATTCCCCAACGAAACTCATTTTACTACTAGCATTTCCTATTTCAGCTGCATCACCACTCTTTCACCTAATCATCCAAAAGGGGAGCACTTGTGGTCAGTGTTCACCCTTCCTTCCCTATTAACTTTCTCCTCCTCCCAACTGATATATAAATCTGAAAAAAATATTAGAGGAATGGAATGATAATAACGATCCAATATTTTTATGAGTATTATCCTACTCATTTTGTAATTTTCATTACTAACAGCGAAATGTTCAAAATTAGAAAAAAGTGCAAGTCATAGAAAAGGAGAAAAATGGGTCAACCAGTCTCCTTTTCTTTTGATTAATGCTTAAAAATACAATAGTACATACAGCCTCGTCTTCTTCTATATAAGGTCCATAGTGGCTATTATTCATCTAAGGAGCTATTTTTAACTCTAAATGAAAGAGGCAGCCAAATGCCACACAAAAAGAGTGTGTTAAGAATGCCTTACAGTGGGATATCTTTCTACTTAATGCTTCAGGTCACCAATGCTATTTGGAGCATGCTCAATAAACAATAGATTTGCTTAAATAAATTATAAACAAAAAAGGGGCATAGTTAGAGCAGAATTGTTAACAATTAAGTGGCAAGTGGCAGGGATTTTTCAATAGGACTTCAGGAAAAAGATCTTGCCTGTGAAGGTAAGCCTAACTCTTTCCCTAACCATCTGACAAACTGAGTAGCATGACTGAAGGACAGAATTAGTCTTTATAAAAAAAAAAGGAAAAAGGCACAGGTGTTTTTTTCTCTCCTGTACAGAAATATCAGAATACTTCGGTATCAGCTGAGTATATATAACTGAAATGACCCCTGTGTTAAGTAACACAGCAGTACCAAATGCTTATACCTAATTTATCAGTCGTGAGGTGTCAGAAAGAAGAGGTTCCAGGCTCTCTAAAGTAACAGTAAGGCAAATGTGCAGAAAAACAAACGACCTGAAAGTTAGAAATTAGAAATAGAGGATAAAGAGGTTTAAGGGAGGCTCAGAAAACAGACCAGGGGAAAGATACTTTTCCTCTAACTTGAGTCACTGACCTAAATGACATTAAAATATTTCAAAGGCATACAAGCTAACTTTTTCCCTGCATTTTATGAAAAGGCCTGACCTGCCTGCATCTTATATTTTAAAAGACAGTATTCTATATAGTTATTTTATATATTACTACAAAAGTCCAAAGCTCCCTGTATTTTTCCACTAAGAAAGTTGAGACAGGTCAAATCCTACTTTGCAGAGGCAAGGGCAGCTCGTGGAGCACTACTGTCACCCTGTGACTGCTCCAGTCCGTGCAGCCAGCGCACAAAATGGTACCTGCCCATGAGACAAGTGAAAGTAAGTGGAAGTCTAGCTCTCAGCTGGTGTTAGGAAAACCTCACTTTTATATATACTAGCCTTTTTAATATAACAAAGCACAAAGGCTTACATAAATATTATTTTAAAAAGATGATCTTTGACAATGTAGCACCTACTCTAAGTCTGCTTAATCCTGGAAAAAACATGGTTTAAAAAAAAAAAGCAAAACAAAAAACCAATTTGTTTTAAGAATCTATTCAGATCTTAAAGTTCAGATGCTGATTTGAAGATTTTCAAGTGTACTTCGTAAGTACCAGGTAAATTTAATATCCCACAGCCAATCAGATTTATACTATAATGCCTCCAGGTTAACTTCTATTAACAGACAGGTGATATAAATTATAATGATAACAATAGAGTTGCTATTGCTTGTAGAATCTTAACATTCTATATATATTACCTCAGTTGACTATCACAAAGTCTCATTTTAAAGAGCAAACAGGCTTAGAAGTATTAATTGTCCAGTGTCACCCAGGTGATAACTGGCAAGGATGAGAATATGAATCAAAGTCTACATGACAATAAGTTCATATTATACTATCTTCCAGTAACCAACTCATCAAAATATTTCATAGTCAAAAACATTTAAGAAACAACACCAAAACAAACAAATTTTAAGAAATCATAGTGCTTCACAGAAAATCATGGATTCCACAGATGGTTGGTTGAAATTTCATTTTTAAATGTGCTTTAAAACTTAAAGCTTATAATAGAAGTTACCGTACACACTCAATGCACCATTTATGTAACTGTAATATTTTAAAGACCATCACAGTGATAACTTTGCCTCCTCCTTTGTTTTCATGCATATCTTAGAATAAAGTTTCTCTGGCCATACTGTACATGTATGAACTTCCTATAATGTGTCTCTAACTAGAAAAACTACAGCTCAACACTGGTCTTTCAAAAGAATCCGTGTCTACTTACTGAAAACTGTGCAAGTGGATCTGCTATCACAGCACTGAAGTGACATGGCCTTAAATAAACAGCAGCAGGACGAGGAACATGTGTTCAGCACATGAGTTTGTCACAGCAGAATACCCCGTTGAGTAATAACAAATAAATGAGTAACATGTCTTGATGGAAAAATTCTGTTGTAGTTTTTTTACTTTTATATATAACTTAAAATAGAAATGGGTAGAACAAGTCAAGGTAGTGGTGACTTAGAATGGCAGTGACTAGAAAAAAGAGATCTGAAGAGACTTGGTGGGTTGGATCATGTGCTTTTGATCTGGTTGCTGGCTACATGGGTGTGTGTTCAGCATTTGAAAATTCATCAAGTTGCACTATTATAATACATGATATAGAAGTATTATATTACTTTTCTATAGGCATATTATACTTCAATAAGAAAGTAAAAATTAAAAAACAATGAAATTCTAACAGATGTTTAGAGTTGGTTAGTGATTTATCAATTCTACTGCTCTTTTTTTACAAGTGTTTCGTTTAGTTGACTATACTGGTCAACTGGGGCTTGCAAAGCAAGCTGATTAAAAGTTCCCATTTGCAACTATTTATGTGGTAAATCATGAACACTTTCATATTATACAACAAAAACAAAATACACAAACATATTAGAAGTCTGATGGTGATATAACAAATATCTGTAACTTCTGATTTCAAGAATTTCAAAAACCATTACTGTTCTAACTTTATTTGTAAATGTTACAATTGTAAACATTTATGTTTATACCAACAAAATACCATTTTTATCTCTTTAGAGTATACATAAAATTTCATTTGGAGATAAGGAGTCCACATTGTCTTAAAGACCTTGACAACCTTGCCCTGGCTCAGTGGGCTGAGCACTGACTGGCCTGCCAACCAAAAGCTCCCTGGTTCCATTCTCAGTCAGGGAACATGCCTGGGTTGTGGGCCAGTTCCCCCACTGGGAAATATGCAATAGGCAACCAACTGATATTTCTCTTGAATATCGATGTTTCTCTCCTCTTTCTCCCTTCCTTCCCCTCTCTCTAAAAAATAAATAAAATCTTTAAAAAAGAAACAACTTTTACAACCTTTAGTAAAGTGTAGATGGTCTTAGCCATTTCAAAATTTGGGGGTATAATCCAGCTTTTTCCTGAACAAGAGAACTATAGAAAAGTACAATAAGACTGAAGTTTCATTTCTCCTATACAGGGCAAATTTAACTGAACACTCTGGAGAAGGACAAAAAATTTAGTTAATATTCACCAATAGTGCTACACTTTGTATTAATACCATACATTCATTTATTAATAAGCATTTACTTAAGCCCTGGCCAGGTAGCTCACCTGGTTACAGCAGCGTCCTGATATACCAAGTTTGTGGGTTCTATCTCTGGTTAGGGCACATACGAGAAGCAACCAATGAATGCATAAATAAGTAGAACAACAAATCAGTTTCTTGCTCTCCTCCTTCCTTTCTCTTAAATCAGTAAACTAAAACAAAAATCATTAACTTAAAAATACACTTTACTTCGCTGACTAGCACTAGGTGTGACCATCAGCAAGTTCAGATTATTTAAGTTGTTAAATACTGTAAAAAAATGTAAGATACAAAATTTTATTGTCAATATAGTTACTATATGTTATTATGTAGTACATATAAATGAAGTTAATCAGTCATAAAATATTACATATTTAGAAAATATTGAGTTTTTCAAACATTTTTACCTGTTCCTGCCATTTCATTATCAGTTATTT
The DNA here is from genome assembly GCA_039655065.1 of Glossophaga mutica. Taxonomy (NCBI): domain Eukaryota; kingdom Metazoa; phylum Chordata; class Mammalia; order Chiroptera; family Phyllostomidae; genus Glossophaga; species Glossophaga mutica. The sequence continues at coordinate 150,549,720 of CM077306.1, forward strand.
CAGGCAGAACTTTTGGCATAGTTGTTGCTTTATCCTGTTCATCAACGTTGACCTCTGCAACAGAATCTAATGAATCAAGCAGCACCACTAGAACAAAAAATAGGAAAAGATATTATGAATGTAGAGAAATTTGTATGGCTCCTTAAAGAAAGCATTGTAATCATATGAAATCCATATAAAAACAGAGATAAATATTTACATGTAAAGACTATATAAACATAATCATATATCTATAATAAGCATGATTTTCTTATGTACAAGAGTAGGATTATATCAACATACATATCTATGCTTATATACATGTCTAATGTACATTTATATGTGGAAGGCAAAGGGTCTGAGAAAAATAACAAAAACAAAAATTCTCTTTCCCCAACTTTATTGAGGTATAGCTGACAATGAAAATTATATATATTTAACATGTACAACTTGGTAATTTGATATATTTATACATTGTGAGATATTTACCACAATAAGCAAATTGACACCCATGACCTTGCATAGTTATTTACTTTTGTGTGGTGAGAACACTTGAGATCTTCCTTCTTAGGAAATTTCAAGTACCTAATACACTACTGTTAACAACAGTCAGACATTAGACCCAACGAAGCACACACCAAAGCACATCATAATTATATTACCCAAGATTAAAGATAAGGAGAGAATCTTAAAAGCAGCAAAAGAAAAGGGGACAGTTACCTACAAAGGAATTCCCATTAGACTATTAGTTGATGTCTCAAAAGAAACCTTATAGGCAAGAAGGGTCTGGAAAGAAGTATTTGAAGTAATGAAAGGCAAGGACCTATATCCAAGAACACTATCCAGCAAAGCTATCATTCAGAATGGAAGGGCAGATAAAGTGCTTCCCAGATAAGGTCAAGTTAAAGGAGTTCATCATCACCAAGCCCCTGTTATATGAAATGTTAAAGGGGCTTATCTAAGAAAAAGGAAAAGATCAAGAATACGGAAAGTAAAATAACAACTATCAACAACCGAACTTAAAAAAACAAAAATGAACTAAGCAAACAACTAGAACAGGAACAGATTCACAGAAATAGAGATCACATTGAAGGGTTATCAGCGGGAAGCGGGGAGAATGGGGGAAAACAGGCAATAAGAAGCATAAATGGTAGGTACAAAATAGATGGTGGGGGGGCGTTAAGAATAGTATGTGAAATAAAGAAGCCAAAGAACTTATAGGTATAACCCATGGACATGAACCAAAGTGGGGGAATGATGGTGGGAGGCGGGTAGAGGGCAGACAGGAATGAAGGGGAGAAAAAAATGGGACAACTGCAATAGCATACTCAATAAAATATACTAAAAAAACAACAGTCACACTGTTACACATTAGATCTCCAGAACATTTTTATCTTGCATTAACTAAAACTTTGTACCCCTTAGCCAACACCTTCCCATATCCTGATCTCTCAGCCCCTGGTAACAATCATTCTATTCTGTTTCCATGATTTTGGCATTTTTAGATTTCACATATGAGATCATGTAGTATTTGTCTTTCTGTGTCTGCCTTCCTTATTTTACTTAAATGTCTATCATGCTCAACCATGTTGTTGCAAATGGCAGGATTTCCTTTTCTGTTTTAAAGGCTGAAATTACTGTGTGTGTGTGTGTGTGTGTGTGTGTGTGTGTGTATCTCTTTAACCCATTTTGAGTGATTTTTGTATATGTTTAAGGAAGGGGTGTCAAAATCATTTTCACTGGGGGCCACATCAGCCTTGCAGTTGCGTTCAACTTTGGGACTGAATGCAATTTTGGGACTGTATAAATGTAACTCCTCCTTAACAGTTAAGTGAGACCTTGGCGCTGCCACCAGGTAGAAACAAGGTACTGGGCCAGATAAAACAAGGTGAAGGGGACTGGCCAAGATGGAGGCGTAGGTGGACACACTGTGCCTCCTTGCACAACTAAGATTAAGGACAACAAAGATTTAGAAACAAAAAAAACCAATCAGATCTAATAGACAATTGAACTGTAAGGAAGTTCGACAACCATTCATCCAGACTGGTAGGAGGGGCGGAGTTGGTGGCCTGCAGAGGGATCACAGCAGGAGAAAGAGGTGGTTGGTGGTCCCGGGTGCGCAGGCGGCAGCTAGCAGACCCCGGGTGCACAAGGTGATGGCTGACCGCGGACACACATTCATGCACAGATAAACCAGGTGAAAACGGGGAGACAAACTGCGCAACCCGGGGCCCCAGTGCCAGGAAATAAAGCCTAAAAGCACCAATTAAAAATACTTGTGGGGGCTGAGGTGCCAGGAGAGACTCCCAGCCTCACAGGAGAGTTCGTTGGAGAGACCCACAGGATCTAGAGCATACACAGGCCCACCCATCCGGGAGGCAGCACCAGAAGGGTCCAATTTGCTTGGGGAAAGTGGTGGAAGGGACTGAAATACAAGAGAGAGCAGAGCAAGCACCACTGTTCCCTCTCCGACCCTGCCCCCACATACAGCATCACAACCCAGCAACTGGGTTGCCCCGCCTTGGTGAACACCTAAGGCTCCGCCCCTCATGCATAACAGGCACGACCAGACGAAAAAAAAAATGGCTCAAGCGGAAGAACAGATCAAAGCCCCAAAGCCAATAGTTCTAAGTGACCAAGAGATAGCCAACCTATCAGATGCACAGTTCAAAGCACTGGTGATCAGGATGCTCACAGAATTGGTTGATTTTGGTTGCAAATTAGATGAACAAATGAAGGCTACACTAAGTGAAATGAAGGAAAATGCACAGGGAACCAATAGTGATGGGAAGAAAACTGGAATTCAAATCAATGAAGTGGACCAGAAGGAAGAAACAAACAACCAAACAGAAAACAAGGAAGAAACAAGAATTCAAAAAAAAAAAAAAATTGAGGAGAGGCTTAGGAACCTCCAGGACATCTTTAAATGTTCCAACATCCAAATTATAGGGGTACCAGAAGGGGAAGAGGAAGAGCAACAAGTGGAAAACTTATTTGAACAAATAATGAAGGAAGACTTCCCCAATCTGGCAAAGGAAATAGACTACCAAGAAGTCCAGGAAGCCCAGAGACTCCCAAAGAAGTTGGACCCAAGGAGGAACACACCAAGGCACATCGTAATTACATTAGCCAAGATTCAAATGAAGGAGAGAATTCTAGGAGCAGCAAGGGATAAGGGGACAGTCACCTACAAAGGAGTTCCCATCAGACTGTCAGCTGATTTCTCAAAAGAGACCTTGTAGGCAAGAAGGGGCTGGAAAGAAGTATTTGAAATCATGAAAGGCAAGGACCTACATCCAAGATTGTTCTATCCAGTAAAGCTTTCATTTAGAATGGAAGGGAAGATAAAGTGCTTCTCAGATAAGGTCAAGTTCAAGGAGTTATTCATCACCAAGCCCTTATTATATGAAATGTTAAAGGGAGTTACCTAAGAAAAAGAAGATAAAAAATATGAACAGTAAAAAGACAGCAAACTCACACCTATTAAGAACCACACCTAAAACAAAAGCAAACTAAACGAACAACTAGAACAGGAACAGAGCCACAGAAATGGAGATCACATGGAGGGACAGCAACAGGGGAGTGGGAGGAGGAGAGGGGGAAAAGGTACAGAGAACAAGTAGCATAGATGGTAGGTAGAAAATAGACAGGAGGAGGGCAAGGACAGTATGGGAAATGTAGAAGCTAAAGAACTTATGATACATGGACATGAAGTAAAGGGGGGGGAATGTGGGTGGGAGGGGGTGTGCAGGATGGAGGGGAGTGAAGAGGGGAAAATGGGACAACTGTAATAGCACAATCAATAAAATAAAATTAAATTAAAAAAAGAAAAAACAAAACAAAACAAAACAAGGTGAAGGGCCAGATTCAGCCCTCGGGTCTTATGTTTGCCACCTGTGGTTTAAGGCATGGGGTCCAGTTTCATCTTCTGCATGTGACTATCTGTTTTCCAAACTCCATTTGCTGGGGATACTATCCTTTCCTGGGTATTCTTAGTGCCTTTGTCAAAAATTAACTGACCATATATGCATAGGTCTATTTCTGGACTCTCTATCCTGTTCCATTGATTTATGTGTGTTTGTAATGGCAATAGCATACTCTTCTGATTACTATAGCTTTTAAACATATTGATAGTTTGAAATCGGGATGTGTGGTGCCTCCAGTTTGATTTCCTTTTGCAAGATTGTGTTGCCTATTTGGATTCTTTGTGGGTCCATGTGAATCTTAAGATTGTTTTTTTCTATCTGTGAAAAATGCTATTGGAATTTTGACAGGACTGTACTGGGACTGCAGTTCGCAGATCCAGTGATTGATGTCCTATAGTATGGACTTTGAAACAATATTAATTCTTCTTATCCATAAACATGTATATCTTTCCATTTACTTGCATCTGCTTCAATTTTTTTCATTGGTTATTTTGTAGTTTTCAATGTACATATCTATTACTTCCTTGGTTAATTTATTCTTAAGTAATTTATTCTTTTGGATGTTATTTTAAATGGGATTGTTTTCTTTTCATGATGTTCCTCTGATTTTGGTATCAGGGTGACTCTGATCTCATAGAATAAGTTTTAAAGTATTCCTTCTTGTTCTTTGAAAGAGTTTTAAAAAATTGGTATAAATTCTTCTTTGAATGTTTGGTAAATTACACCATAAAGCTATCCAGTCTTGGGCTTTTAAAAAAGAAACGCTTCAAGATAGCAGAAGGTATATATTATTGAGACAAACCGTGAGCTTTAATTCTCTAGAGATATTAAATAAAACAAGTATAGATGGTGATTTATTCAGATTTAGATGCAATTCCAAGTAAAATATATGAATATACATTATATTTACCATTGGCCAGCATGCCAGTTTTCTCTTCTTCCTACATGCAAGGTAGAAAAGAACCATATCATTTCAAATGAAAGTTATGTAAAATGACCACAATGGAAATATTAACAAAATTTGAAAGTCAATGCTTTATTCCATTAGGAAAAGATCAGGAAATTTTCTTTCCAGGTTTATCACACTCATTTGCTGACATTGTGCCTGTGAGAGAACTTCTAGAAGTCTCTTCAGAACCTTGGAAATTATTAGAAATTAATTTAGACCTTTATAAAAGCTTTGTTTAAAATATACAGATACTATCTGCTTGTCTACTTTGCTCAGAAACTCTTTTTTTTTGAACTCCAGGATAACATGTATACCTCACATAAGATTCCTTCTATTATCACCATTCCTCCTTTATTTTTAAAAACTTATGATGAAATATAATTTGTTCTCATGGCTTCATCTACATTTTGAGAAAATTTTTCAAAAAGGTGGGCCACCAAATGGTAACATTTAAAATTCATCAATATTATAGGTTCCCTTACAATAAGTTTTCTAATCAGTGTCATCTATACTCTCCATGTGGGCAGGCAATGTAGAATTATCTCGTAACAAAGCCTTATTTCCTTCCTATTTTAATCCTTACCCAGACAACTCTCTCCTAGGTTCCCACATTGAGGCTGACACATTTTTGATGCAGGCTACCCTTTCTTAGTATACCACACTACCGTGCCTTCTACTGACTTGTTTATTTGTCATAAAATACTATAAATGCCGTATTCCAAATCCCATAAAATTTCTAAGGATACTTATCAGATCTCATCAATCTTTGTGTATTTCTAAGGCTATCTTCTTTTTCCACCCAAACTACAGGATGCAGACTCTCACACACAAAGTACTAGGTAAGAAGAAGATATTTCTTAGGAGTATTTATTAATACCGGAAAGTGTTCCTTATGCAGAGGGTTTATGGTTTTACGCGTTCAAAACATCTAAACCTAACATGTAGTCTCAACACGTGTCCAGATCAAAAACAATACAGCAATAATTGTCCTTCTAGTTACTATTAGATAGCTCAAGGATAAGGTCTATCAGACAGGCAATATGTTGTAGTATCCTTAACTGGTCTTGGCAGGAACTGAGAAAAGAGATAAGAGTATAGCAGTGTTGAATGTGAAGAAAGTAATTTAATTCATGATCTCAGCTAAGTAAATCTCAGGCACTTATATTACTACTAGCATAAATACCAAGGGGTATTTACTGTATTCTCAAGGACAAGATTTACCGAAGAAAAGCATAATTTATTAAACCTGCTTAAAATTAGATTTGAGATTTTAATTAAATTTTTACCTTCTAAAGCTTAACTTGCCTGGAAATTACTTGCCAAAAGATATCCTTAAGAATATCATCACTGGCCATGATATTTCATTAAGCTTTATGCCAAACTGACATCCCAAGAAAAATGTCTGCTTGTTGAGACCTATAACTTTACAATAATGAGTAAGACTATAAAGAACTCTGTATTTCTTGTTCTTCAAATAGTGACAGCTAAAGTGATAAAAGTAGTTTCAAAACTACCAAGTATATAACTGATGCACACCTGTTTGGATTCATTTATTTTTTGTGACTCAGGATCTTCTTTGGAATTCGTCTCCTCGTCTTTAGCAGTCAAAGATGCATCAACGTCCTCCTCATCTTCAAAATCATCAGTGTAATTTTCTGAAAAAAATAATTTAAAAAAATATAAGGATCGCATTGTTAAAAAGTCAAATTCCAGGAAAAGACTGATTCCCAAATGAAGAATTCTACATAAGAATAATTTATTGAAATAGTAACATAAATATAACTTTAGAGAACAGATTTTAGGGGGCAAAGATTTATTAATTCCATTCATGGGACTTAGTTTTCATTTTTTTTTGTACTACCAGGTACTTGTAAAATTATGTTTTATATTTTTAATCCTTTACATTATTAACTGACTAAAAATTTCTAGAGCTGCCCTAGAAATACCTAGAACTGATACAAAAATTTTGTATCATCTTTAAAACAAACTTTAATATTTGTTTCTTAAAGACAAAAATCTCATATGGCCTTATAAAGGCAGCACTTTTATAAAATCTTGACTCTCATAAAAGAATAGGTTTTACTCATTTTTTTAAGTTAATTTTCTTGGTCTCTATAGGTATCTATACCATACAAGTTAAATGGTACTCATAAGAAGTCTATCTCTGATACTTCCTTTAGGAAGTACTGACCCTATGTGACCTTCAGTTTCCCAATCCTGGGCACTAAAGGCCCAGATTATATCTCAATGGCTTTGCAGTAGAAGGGAAAGGTGTGTTCATGTTAACATGATGCTATCAGATTATTTATAGGGAAGACAGGGCAGGGATGATTTAGTCAGGATCTATTCATCAATTTTCAATTTGTTGTTTATAGGCTTTATGAAGGATTGGCTGAGATCTGTAGGCTGCAAAAGGGGAATGACCTTGTCAGGGTAGAATCAATCATTCTAGAAAGAAACACAGACTTACTTGTATTTCAAATATTAGATCACTTTCAGAAACAGGATGGCCTGATGAGAGAAAGACTGCATGAGGCAGAGAGTCTGCTTTTGGAAAGGCTGTCCTTTAGTCTTCTCTTTGAATAGAGGGGACAACTTGAGTGTAATTATTAATGGAAGGTTAGGAATAAACTTGAGAGGGCTTGGAAGTTAAATAGAGATGCTTCCAGTGAGACCTACCTACACAGAACACCTTCATTGTAGTTCATAAGGAATATGAGGCTAGAACAGCATGGGTATTGTAACCTAGGTAGATAAGCTAGGTTTCTTGGTTAACATCTATATTCAGAGGCTGAGAAGTTCACCTTTGTTTCTTCACTATGAGAAAGAACACTAGGATTTTCTAAATAACAGTAGACACAAATTTACAAAGTTATTGAAAAATTACATTGTATCATTGTTCTAGGACCATTATAAAAACAATTATGATTCCAATATTCTAGGTGGGAATCATTTAATTTTAAGGAACCTAAGAGATTAGATTTGCTTAAGAAGAGATGATGAAGAAGGAGAGATGATGAGATATGAAAGACTATGACAATAAACTTAGACAACTACTTGGGGTTTGGGAACTACTTGAAATCAGTGGAAGGGGATGTAGTGTTTGTGTGACTGCAAACAGGTGGTATAAGAAACAGTGCAGGCAGTATGACATGAAGTTTAAGAGCATGACCAAGAGCCAGGAGGCTTGGAACTAACTTTTACTTAGTTCTACTAATTTCAACTATAGAATGTCAGCAATGGCATAATGTTATTTGAAAGTCAAGTCTAATAAGATAAAGATGCATATTGTGAATTATAGGGCAACTAAAAAAATATAGCAAAGAGGTACAATAAGCCAAAAGAAAGAATAATGGAATGCTGTAAATACTCAGCCCAACAGAATGCAGGACAAAAGGAACCACAATAACAAAAAGGATGGAAAGATACAAAACAAATGGCAAAACAGTACTGTATTTTTCAGACTACAAGACACACTTTCCCTGGTCCCCCCAAATTTGGGAGGAATAATGGTTGTTAATGCTGCTGTTGAGTTTTGTTTACATTTACATTGGTGAAATATTATGTTATTTATATTATTAAATATTTTACCACACTTTTTGCTTCAAAAAGTTTTTCCTATTTTCCTCCTCTGAAACCTAGGTGTGTCTTATGGTTCGAAAAATATGGTAAATGACTATTCTGAAAAATTCATTTTTGTAAAGTGTAGAAACATGTGAATTAAAAGTCAGGGATTATCAGACTGGATAAAAAAGCAAAACCTAGCTATATACTATCTGTAAGAAAATAATTTTACATATAAAAACAGACACATTCCAAGTCAAAGATGGGAAAAGATAAACCACTCCAATCATAATTTAAAGGCATTTGTCTTGGCTCCACTGATTTCCCTGGTCCTGTCTTCCCAACTGGCCCACTGCCCACTCCCAGAAAATAAGGCAGCAGTGCGCTTTCTGCAATGTCCTGGTAGCTCAGATCGCAACACAGGCAATTTGCTCTACCCGTTTAAAGCTCCTTCCAAGACAATATGATTTTCTTTTATTATTTTTCTCTTATAAATGTGTTTATTAAAAACTACTCTTTTCGAATATTGAAATTTTACTTTTATTCTTTTAATAGTTCATTTTTGTTGTATCTTTTCATTACTATGTATTCCCCTACACCCTTTTCCGCCTCCATCCACCCCTCTCCCCGCTTCACCCAATCACCATACTATTTAAAAACCAAAGAAATTACCTGCTAGTTCTTCATGTTTCAATTCATTCTCATATTTATCTTCGGTTAGTTCTATGTTAGCTTGATTACTGGAAAAATATTTACTTAATTTAGCATTACATGTTATTAATACATTTCCATGCAATCCTTTGTATATATTTTTTTAAAAAATCTCTAACACTATGTATTCCTTCTCAAGTTTTCTTGTTTTTTTTCAAAAGCAAAAAATTTGGGTGCTATAATAGGGAAAATATTTTGAAAATAAAGGTTTCTTAAAGCTTAAACGTAGCTGACAAAATAATAACAGAGAAAAATGCCATGTTTTAAACTTTATACACATACACAATGTTACACCTACAGTGTGTGTGCATTTATGTTTCATGATCCAGATATCCTTTCTAAAGATGAGAAACTGACCACAAGTTATGAGAATCAGTGACATCTACATGGAGGCCGGAAAAAAGTGCCAGGGTCATCATTTACATGCTAATAAATAATTTACTCCTGAAATGGGAGCTGCATAGGAGCCTTAAACCAAGAAAACCTCAGCAAGGCAACAAAGAAGCTTGAGCCAGTTTGAATTGTACTAGATATATTAGTTCAGGCACTGCTTTCTTTCAAACCCAGGAATCAGTTCTACCTTTTTCAGTCCATCAATCCTGTCTTTAGTGGGATTAGAAGGTCCAAAAATTATAAAACAGTAATAATAGCAGAAAACGATATTGCATACTCAATACTATGCTATCCTCTGACTAGCGTGTTTTGGAATAAAAATATGGGTAGTAGAGTATCATTAAGAAATCAGAAAAAAGTTAAGAAATACTGCAAAGGGGCAAAGACTTGTGACTAACTTGTGAATGCCTAGTCTGTTATCACTGTTGGAAGAGGCAATCTCCATGGACCTGCATGTTCTTGCTGGGTATGCCAGCTGGGTATGGACTCCCCCTTCCTAGGTTATTTCTCAGGGTTGTGTTTGCAGTGAGCCACCTTGAGAGGAGGATTGTTTCCATTTTACAAGCAGTGGAATCCCTAGCCTCAGTGGTCCTCTTAAAAAGCAACCCACCACACGTGCAGAGAGCCATTGTGCACCCTTTGTGTTGCTCCCGTAGGCCTTGTGTGGCATAGGTAACTGAGGCAAACAAACTTGACAGTTAGATACTCAAACTCTTTTGTCGTGAGAAATAAAGTCCCTTGTTTCTGACCCAGGAATCTTGTGTCTATTGTCAGCATCCGTAAAACTGGCAGGCTGACCCATTAACTTCCAGGTAGGGTACAAATCCCAGACTCTACGTAGTTCAAGACAATCACTGCTTTGTCCACCTCCTATAAGAAACTAAGCATCCTGAGAACAGGCACTTTAATAATCAGAGGTTATGATTCTCTTGACCCTTAATATAATTATAGTTTGGTGTTCTTAAAAATCTTAAAATTATAATGACTTTCACTTAAAATTTAAATAATTAAATGATATATGAAATTGAGGAAATTAAAGGTATTGGGTTTCACAAAGGTCTTGAAAATGTCAATGGTCCACCATGCTTACAGAGAACCAGCTCAGTCAACGAGTAGGATTTTCGCAATAAATGAGGTTTTCAGATAATCTTTAGGGTCAAATATACACAAAGGTAGGGCACAGACCAAACCTCTCTTTGCTCCCTGGTTCCCTATCCCCTTTCTGTTCCTTTCTTCCCTGAGTTTACAGCAGCTACCTAGACTCCCTTATTTACCTCGTCTGTAGAAAATCACTTGATAAACCACTTTCCCAGTAACATCTTTCTGGCAATATATTATTTCTCAACAGTTATGTCAGGCATGAAATTTCAGATAGCTAGAGGTCAAGTGGCTCTCAAATACAAACCAATGTATTCTGTTGATATAAAAGAAATCCTGACCAATATAATGAACTTAAAAATAAGATTCCACTTTTGCCTGTTATATTTATCCATTTTAGTCCATGTATATACAGGCCTTTCAAAAATATAGAAAAACACAAAAATCATTTAATGTTTAGTTTATACTTTATTTTCATTACCTATGTAAAGCTTTAAAATGTGAGGTATCATTAGAATCCAATTCCTTATTTAATCTTGAATAATCAATGGAAGATGTTAAGCCTTTCTCAAGTCTGGCAAAAAACTGCTCTTTTTCCTCTTGTTCTTCTAATGTGTCCAATCCAAATCCGAGAACACTATGATTGAGCTCAGAAACTATGTCTACATGAAAAGCACAAACACATTTTATTAACATACAGAATTTTGACAAAGTTAACTTTAATGATGCATTTACTGACATTTATATTAAAATTTAAAAAAATTGGAACACACTTTACTTAATCTTTCACCACCAATACAGATTTATATTCATAATCAGTAAGGTTCCTCTAGAAGTACAATTATAAATCTTCTAGGAAGATATTAAATCTATCTAAGTGCTTCATAAAGGATGTTCCAATATAGTTAATTTTTGTAAAAATTTTGATTATAAGTATAGCAATTAACCCATCAACTCATGTCTCATATTTCTTACCATTTGTTTCTAAGCTGTCGATACTTAAGATGGAGGTTCCACTGCTCTTGAGAAACTGAATCCTTTCAGCAGACTCCTCTTCTATTTCCATAATAGGCTGAGAAGTCGTCTTTGTTTTCAAGTAACTTACATTGGTTCCAAGCAGTCCTAGGGATGGGATTTAATATAGCTGGATATTTGTTTTCAGAGCATTGTTTTGACAATTATGCCAACACTGTAACACTAATTTGGTGGACCATCACTATAAAATAAATCTAGTCTACTGAATAAAAATCCCTCAGATCTAAAATTCACAAAAGAAAAATTATAATTCTATTTGCAGTGTATCTTATGAAGAATACTTCAAAATTCTGCATAATGGGGTGATAAGAGACATGATTTTTAAAGATTATTTTGAAGGATAGTACTTTATACAGTATACCAAACCACTTTAATGAATATCTTCTGTCCTATATAAAGCAAGAGTAGTAAATAACTAGCTAAACTGGAAAAGGGAGGCAATTCCAAACAAAGGGAATAAGAGCTACAAAGGGTCAGCAGTGGGTAGGACAGGCCACATCTGAGGTATAAAAGGGCCAGTGCAGGTGGGTCTGGAGAGTGAGGGTAAAGTCCAGGGAAAAACAAGCCTGGAGCAGTTGTTGACAGTTATACTGTGCTCATCCTCGCAGGCCAGGGGTAGGATTTGCTCTTTATTCCAAAAGCACTAGAAAACAGTGAAAAAGTTATTCAATCAAAATTTCTCTAGCCTAAGAGTACATATTTGTTGTAAAAACTGATATATAGAAAAAGTAAAAAAATTATGTTATATGATAAGAATATAAAGATTAGAATATCGGTTTTGCTGAGAAGGAAGCTTTATTAAGAAGTCACAAATTCTGACTCTAATTTCCTAATTAGTGTCTTCTTGGAAAGGGTTCAGAATCTATTTATTTTATGGCTTTGTGTGAATAATGGTTTTATAGCTCAAATAACTTTTACAGCTGCAGAAAATCAAGAGGTGTAACTATAGACATTTCAGAAGAAAAGTGCCTGCTGAGGTTGGGGTGCGGTGTTAGTGTCTGTCTAGGGTCTCACGCTGGCTCCAAAGCTGGATGCAGGGATGTGACCCACACTAACTGTGCTCAGGAGAGACTATTATAGCTGAAAACATGATCCAATTCAGTTATCTGTACTGAAGAGTACAGGAGGATTAGACAGTTTTACCCTCTAAGCAGAAGATGTTATCCTTATGGTAACTGAAAGAGAAAGCAAAATTAGAAGGGTGGAGTTGCTCAATGTAGATGTTCAATGGCATCTGTCTCACATGGGTAATGTGTTCCTTTTCTTGAGAGGGTGTTCACATCTGCCTCAGCAGCTTTGACATTCGGGATGGCAGGAGTCATCTAGTACTAGGAACTTACCTAGCATGCGGAACATGACATAAACTCAGTTTTGTGATTGAACCAGGGACCAGGTTATTCCCTTGGGTGGAGAAATGCTCTTGCCTTTCTTTAACGGACCATTGTCAAAGTTTGTTTCTTAAGTATCCTTCCTTGTAGTCTTTACTAATCAAATCTACTTCTGATTGGTAAATTCCTTTAAAGATTATTAATACCTTTAGTCAGATTACATTCAAGTTTTGGTCTAGGACCTATTCTTTCCCTTTGTGGTGGGTGTACACAGAATTCCATCTGATTCTTTTCTAGAAAAGAGACTTTAATACTATTTAAGTCTTAAATCTTTGTCAACAATTCTTATAGTACTTCATCATATAATATCCTTTCAACCACCAAACAGAGAAAGATTCTAAAAAGAATTCTTCACATGCTAACTTTAGCAATGTTGCATGATTTGGGGATTTATGAAAACTGCACTGAATTTTTCAATAAGGCAATTTCTTACTGCACACTAATTGAGAACAGAGGAGTGACTATCAAATTCACTCTTACATTTGTTTGTTAAACAAATTTATTCTTTACTATTGAGGGTCAGGGGATACGAGGAAAATAAGTGTTTTCTGCCTTCACAAAGCTCCCAACCTCCAGAGTAGCCCTATAGTTTACAACCATCACCGCAATGTACGAAGGCTTTTGTGGTGTTCTGACTTGGAAACAAAGGAGAAAATAACTGTGGTGGTAAAGGAACTAGAAGAGTTAGGGGAGGGTTGCAAAAATACCAGACTTTTCTGGACAAGAAGGATGAGAGGAAAGGCATTCTGGTGGCAAGAAGCATAAGCTAACATACACAGGTATGGAGTCAATGGGTGTTTCCAAGAGACAAGGAATAACTGAGTGAGGCTGGAGTGAGGCTAGAAAGGAGGTTTCCCATCAGATTATGCAGAGCCTTAACTGTCATATTAAGGAATTCAGGCTCAATTTTATAAGAAAAAAACAAAAGCCATAGGTAAATTTTTCCTCTAGAGAAGAGTTATCAAATCTTAGCAGTATGTAAAATGGTGCTTACTGATCCACAAACAGTGTGAACATAGGTATTTCATAGAAGTAGTCTTGAGGTTCCTTACACATAGAGTGCTAATCACATACAATACACTGGACAAAATATTCCACAAAGTAATTTTCCATTTGTAATGATGCAATAAGGAATAGTTCAGAGATAGGTATTCAAACAGAAAAGATCAAGAATGAATTCTCTACCATTAAGGTAATAAATTAGCCCTGGCTGGTGTGTCTCAGTGAATTGAGTGCCAGCCTGTGAATCGAAAGGTTGCTGGTTCGATTCCCAGTTAGGACACATGCCTGGGTTGTAAACAGGTCCCCAGTAGGGGGCACATGAGAGGTAACCACACATTGATGTTTCTTTCCCTCTCTTTCTCCCTCCCTTCCCTTCTCCCTAAAAATAAATAAATAAAATCTTTTTTTTTTAAAAAAGGCAATAAATTAGTTCTTCTACTAGTGTTATTAAGAGACTATAATGCCAAATGCTATAGATTTTGTTAAAATCTGTCCTGTAAGATGACATTAATGTGTTGTCAGAATATTTTATTAAACCACATTAAATCAATTTACCATTAAACATGATAATGTATAAGTATACCTATACCATTATTTATCACCTTAATTTGAGTAAATATAAATTACCTAAATGTAAAATAACCTAATAATGCAGAAACTTATATTCTCAATTATATAATATATAATACAGTGAAGATGAAAATCAATTTAAACCTCAAAAATTCACACCATTAGTATTATTTTCTTTACATATTTTACCACAGTAACAAATCCAAAATTAAAGTCTTGACTGACCCCTTGTGGTCAAATAATTTGAAATTAAAAATCAGCAATATTTACCACCATCTTCAAAATCATCTGCTGTTATCCACCATGGAAGTGTATCTTTTTTTTTCACTTCTCTTTTAAGTTGTCCAGGTGTTTTGTTTGAATTTTCAAAAGAATCATCTGAAAGCTAAAGAAGATATAAGCTGCTGAGTTTTAAATTTGAGAATTTCAGATTTATCACTAAAAATGTTTCTTTGTTCTCTCACAGTTAAGCTATCACATACATAAGCAATATTCTCAGCAATAATGAATTCACATTTCTAAACATGTGACCAAAATAGCTTAAAAATCAAGCATGTATCTTCGAACACCAATTTTACACACAGAATTAAACTAGTAAACTAATCAGGGAAAACATTAACAACAAAGAAATAAAAAAAAATTTGATCAAGAAACTTAATCAGGAAAGGAAAAAAAGAAAAATACAATCCTCTTCTAGACATTCTCAAGGGTCTACGAATAAATAATGATTAAGCAAAACTACCTAGCATCACTCTAGAAGAACAAAGAATTCTAAGACTGAGGAAAATTGAGTTTAGGGTGTTTACCAGAGAAATTAACACTTTGTCACAATAATTTATAAACTTTAATAAATATTTATTTGTCCTTTTCAACTCTTCAGGTCCAAATTTTACTACAATCCTAAATTCCCTACTGTAACCCCAACCTAGCCCCTCACTCTTAGCCAATAACTTGGCCTCTCTCTTCATTGAGGAAATAAAAGACCTTCAGTCAAAAACCATCCTCCTTCCCCTCACTCCATCATCACCTTTTAAGACACTGCTTTCCTTTCTCAGTAGATAAATTATTTTCTCCTACTTCAAGGAGAACCTGCAGAGGGGTTACTTCCCATCTCTCCAGGTTCTTACTTCCTTGGTTATGCCATTTTATCTCTGCCTCTTCAATCCCTCCTCTCCACCCTTCCTTCGGATTATACACCTGCTCGTCACTGCACCTCTAGGACCTGAAATAGCACCTCACACAACTGTAGACTAGAAGAAAGAACACTTAAGTCTACCCTACTTAAAAAATAACAATGACAACAACAACAACAACGGAAAATAAACAGAAAAAGGTCCATATTCCTATCTCCCTTTTACTCAACATATCCTTTTTCCTTTATATACCAATTAAAAAAAAAATCCTTACTCAAGGATATGTTTACTGATTTTCAGAAAGAGAGAGAGAGAGAGAGAGAGAGAAACTTTGATGTGAAAGAGAAACATCGATCCGTTGCCTCCTGCATATACCTTGACCCAGGATCAAACCTGCAACCCAAGGCATGTGCCCCGACCAGAACCAAACCCATAACCCTTTGGTGCACCAGATGACACTTCAACCAACCAAGCCACCCACCAGGGCTATATATCAACTTCTTGAGTTCACTGCTCAAGCCCTTAAAATCTGGTTCTCATTCAAAACACCTCCCCTCCAAGGCACCAAAGGCCTCCTAAATGCCACTGATAAAGGACCACTGTCAGTCATCTTCCCTGATTACATCACAGAACTTGATACTGGTGACCAACTCTTAAACTTCTTGAAACTCTCTACCTTTGACGCCACAGCACCACTTACTACAAGTTCAGTGAAAAACTTGGTGGTTAGGTGGCAAAAGCTCAGTGACCTTGCCCACTCAGCTATTTTAATAGCTGTTGGCAATTTTGTCTATTTCTTTAACCATCCAGTTCCCCACACCTCAGCTCTTTGTCCTTTTAATCCTCATGCTACACAACATGCTTTCTGGAGAAGCAACCAACATTTCCCCATACCTGCTCTATTTCAGGAACTATTCTCAGGTTACGGCATTCTTTAAGTAATTAAGGAGATTTTACAGATAGGGAAACAGCTCAAAGAGGTTAAACAACTTGCCCAAGTTGCTACTGTTAGTGCTACAGAGCTGGGATCCAAACTGAGATCTCAGTGACTAAAACCTGTGTGCATTCTATGACATCATGTAGTTCCCCCAAGCCAGGACACTGCTACCAGAGTGACCTTTTAAACTTCCAAGATGACAACATATTTCCATCTGCCAGCCAAGCAACTTTACCTCAATGATTTGTGAGAATGTCAATTTTAAGATGTTTGAAAGAAACCCACTGTCCTCCCTGACAACCAGGCAGGAAGAGAGAGAAGGGAAGAAAATATTCATCACCCCACCTGAATTTTAGCACATCACTTTCCACTCAGTCCTCTAAACTTACTATCACCTTGCAATGTTCCAATTCTCTCTCCTCCCCACATCTCACCATTTACCAAGTTCTGAGAATCTGCCCCAGACTCATCCTGCTCTTCCTAAACCCCAGGGCCACATAAAAGTGTGGAGAAAGTATAGGTTTGGGGGCCTCGCAAATCTGAGTTCAAATTTCAACTTCGAAATATGCCAGCTCTGTTATTTAGGGAAATTATTCCTCTTTTTGTTTTACTCACCTGTTAAAAATAGCCATAGTAGCACTCATCTTGCAGGGTTGTGGCAAAAAATCAGGAAAAAAAATGGAGAATGCCCACCCTTCTGTTTAATACATAGTAGGTATATTACCACTTTTGACACTACTGCAGTTTTTCAGATTACTATCATTGAAAACAAAAAGAAAAAGAAAAAAGCTGGTCCACAAATAATAACAGTGCTGCCAAGGATATGAAGAAATTGTAACCCTAATAGACTCATACATTGCCAATGGGAATATAAAATGCCCAGCCCTTAGAAAACAGTCTGGAGGTTCCTCAAAAGGTTAAACGGAGTTACTACATGACCCAGCATTTCCATACTAGATATATACACAAGAGAAATGAAAACATACATCCACACAAAGACATGTGCATGACTGTTCATACCAGAATTAATCCTGATTGCCAAAAAGTGGAACTCAACTCATATGTCTATCAACTGATTAAATGGGTAAACAAATGTAGTGAATTTGGACAATGGAATATTATTGAGTTATGAAAAGGAATGAAGTACTGAAATATGATACAACATGAACGTACCTCAAAACATTATGTTAAGTGGAAGAAGCCAGACACAAAAGACCACCTATGTATGATTCCATTTCTATGAAATGTTTATAATAGGCATATCGTCAGAGACAGAAAGTAGATTAAAGGTGCCTAAGGCCGGGAAAAGGGGTAACTGCTAATGGGTTTCTTTTGGGGGTAATGAAATAGTCTAAAAGTGATAGTGGTTGCATAACTCTGTGAATATACTAAAAACCACTGAATTATGTGGTTTTTACCTGAATTATGCACTTTACGTAGGTGAATTGTAAAGTATGTGATATCTCAATAGAATTGTATATAAAAATTCTGGTATCACCAATCTCCTTAAGAACATACATATATAAACCATGTATCTCTGAATAAACTATTTGAATAATTTATCAAAATGATTTTAGCATGACTCTAAAATTGTGTTTTTCATTGTCAATAATGAGACACTATCTTACCCAACTCTCTAATGTGACATACGAGCTTTTCAGTTGAGGCTGAATAAGAGAGAGAGAGGGAGGAAGGGAGGGAGAAAGGACAGAAGAAAGACAGTGCTGCAGGGGTGACGAGGGGTCGAAGAAAAAAATTACTTGTACTGCTTTTTATTTTTTACAATGAAAATACTTCCCATAAATTTAATTTCCAAAATGTGCCCATATTTGATATAATTTTTTTAAATGGGAAGTGAGACTCATACCCTGAGTATCTACTGCATCCTGGAAGCTGGCAGATGCTTTTTTAAATCCTCACAACAATCTTACAGAGTAGGCATCATTTTACCTATTAGATAATGAAAGTGAGGCTCTTTCTACTACATCATATATCAAACTCCCTTTACAAACAAGAATGTTAGCATAATAGTTTTAATGTAACTCTTCTGATTGCTCTACAAGGCCTCTCCATGTACATAAGTACATAGGATGTGTTCTAACCCTTTAATTTGCACATTCAGCAAACACTCATTAAGCACCTGTTAGGTTCTGCAGATATAGCAATGAACATATAACCATCACATCACAGACCTATACAAGTAAAATAATGAATGCTAAGTGTTACATAGAAAACTAAATACATGGTATTTTTAATTTTCAAGTGACTTGGTGGTACTTTTTTACTGGATAAACAGAAAAATCCCTCTCTGAGGTAGTGATATTTAAGGTGAGATTTTCACTAGCCAGGTGAAGAATAGGGGACCAGCTAGTACAAAGCTCCCAATGTGAACTGAGCTTGGCATGCCTGGGGGGTAAAAAGCCACAGTAACACGAGTGGGTAATGAGGAAGTGAGGTAGGCATGAACAAAATCATCCAGGGCTTTGTAAACCACGGGAAGGAGGAGATTGGACTTTTATTCTGTATGACAGGAAGCCAATAGAGTATGCTGTACATAAAGGAGGAACAGAGTCTGAGTTATGTGACAGAACACGCAGGACACAGAGTGGGCAAGCAATGCTGGGGCAGTACCTGGGAACTGATGCAGCAGTGGAGCTGAGCTGCTGGTGTCCTGGACTAGGATGGTGGCAGTGAGAGGGAAGGGAACTAGAAGGATGGACTATATCTTAGAGGTAAAAGAGAAAATTGAAGGATGAGTTTCTTATCAGACAAATTAATAATATAGCCTTTAAAAATACAAACTTACCTCTTTCATGAACTGTTCAAACTCTTTATCCAGTTCTTCTTTGGAATAGTGAGCCATAGTCAATAACTTTCACTTCCCAAAGTAAATGTTCCACAATATTTACAACACTGGAAACACTAAATAACAAGAAGTAATAAACATCTTTTGAGGAAAGTCATCTCACATCATGAAAACAACCAGACTTACACCTCAGACATTTCTCTTATGATTTAGTATATATGCACACTTAAGACCAGTAAGCTGGACAAGAGATTCCCAGTTCATTCATAAAAATTAAACCGATTTGGAAAAGCAGCCTTCAAAAGCAGTTTGCCTTCTATTTAGGGCCCAGAAATACATTTTTATTGTTAACATCCAATTGTTAAAGGGTGGCCTCCACACTACACATATTTGTGTGTTAAAATTTAACATCCCTTAAAACAAACCATGTCCTCTCAAGGAATCTTCTAAAAATTATAAATTAGCACATCCAAAAGACCGTTTCTGTTTTGCAAAGCACAGGACAGTTTGAGCTGCCTTATCATTCAACTAGTTATTTATCAAGTCATAGTAATAGCTTTGCAAAACAGACTTTTCAGAAATGGTGATGTTTCCAAACACAGACAAATGGAATCAAATGGAATTAAGACGCAAAATCTACCTAAAACAAAATCAGTGGAGTACACAAATCAATCAGAATCCGTTATGTTTC
The DNA here is from genome assembly GCA_039655065.1 of Glossophaga mutica. NCBI lineage: Eukaryota > Metazoa > Chordata > Mammalia > Chiroptera > Phyllostomidae > Glossophaga > Glossophaga mutica. The sequence goes on from CM077306.1 coordinate 150,569,902, forward strand.
TTTTGGAGCGAGGGAAAGTCAACAAAAACGATGCAATGTGACTTGCAACGCAAAGCTCTCCCTTGCACCACTTCGGAACTCAACCTCAGGTCTGCCCCACACCGCAGCTTCCTTTCTCAGAAGCCGGGGAGAAGGGAGGGCGGGGACGTGGAGACCTGAGCAACACATCGCCCTACCGGCACACCTCCTCACCCTCATCAGCATTTCTGATCAGTTTAAGATGTGTGCGATTAAGGTCCTGGACCGAGATTCTTGGTCAAAGGCGGATGCCACCCGAAGGCAGGGTCCCGGCTCTAGGAAGTGAGGGTTCGAGCTGGCGGGAAGACAAAGACAGCGCTCACATTTGGAGTCCGGGCGGAGGTGGGGAATAACCTGAAACTAAAGCTCAGAGGACAGTCTCCGGGACAGGAAACCAAGTGGGAAGCAAGTGTCCACACCTCACCTACCTGCACCTCGCATCCCGCGCTTTACCGGAAGATCGGCTGGGGCCCGGCAGTTGTCAGGGTAACAGACTTAAGCCGCCAGGCTCCGGGGTCACCTGACCGGGTCCAGTCACGTGGTTCGCGGGCCCTGTTGGATGGCCGTTAAGAGTCTTTTTGCCTCAAAGAGTGAAAGTTAAAATAACCTCCGCTCGGGATATTTTAGTTAGTGGTAAGAACCGTGGCTGCTACACCAGTAGAAACCACGCAGCTTCCTCTGCGCTTCTTGGAAACCTGGAAACAGCAACCGGCCAAAAGAGCGGAAATATGCATGATGGGTGTTGTAGACGTAGCCCGTGGCTTTCTGGGAAATGTAGTTTAGCTCCCCCAGTTCTTGTATTTCCGCACTTCTCACCTCCTCTTTCTAACCTTCCCTACCCTCGTTGTTTCAGCTCTCTGCATTTCAAACACAAGCTTTGAAAACATTTAATTTTTTTGGATTTCTTCCACATGTGAAGTCCTGTGTAGGCGTTGTAAGAGAGACTGACACCAGTGAGAAGGAACTCTTGTCAGAATAGGGATTCTGTTCTACCATCTAGTGGGCAGAAAATTGAAAACACAATATACACTACAACCTACTACACTTCCTCCTTGCCCCTCATTCTGTAGCAGCATCTTATAATTACTTTCTTGGAATTTTATTTTCTTTTTCTCTTTCTGTAAAAAGAAAACCAACGGTTTGGAATTTCAGAGGGCAGCATTTAGAGTAGTGAAAGTAAAATCCACAACAGTTGAAAGAGTTGCTGCTGGCAGACATAGCTTGAGGACCTCATCGTCTTAACCTCAATTTTTAATTCAGCATGTGTTTATTGTGATACAAATTTATACATATGGCAGGAGCTGTGCCATATGACAAAGTTTTGAGTAATACAGATTTTTTGAAGCTACTATTTATTGCATGCTTAAGTTGATAGGAACTTCACCTGCATTATTTCATTCAATCGTTGCAATCTCCAAATCATTTCTATTCCATTTGTATTTCATTTGGAGCAGGTACAAGATAATGATAGGTGCTAATTCTACGGCCACATTACGTTGCTCTACCATCCGTTCCCACTAGTAGGCTTCTTGCAAATTACGCCTCTTTCACATTAATTTATATTATGCAGTAGCCTCAGATCTCCTTGGTCTCATCTTTTACTCCAGCTATAGCTCCTTGGAACCATTTCCACTCAGGCTTTGACTGGCTTCACACAGGTGTAAGTTGGCTGTGAGCCTGCAAATACACCTCTTACTTTCTGATCCCTGAGGCTTCTCTGATCCTTTAGGGCAGGGGTGTCAAATTCATTTTCACCAGGGGCTGCATCAGCCTTATGGTTGCCTTCCAAGGGCTGGATGTAATTTTAGGACTGTATAAATGTAACTACTCCTTGATAGGTAAGCAATAGCTTGGCGCTGTCGCTGGGTAGAAATAAGATGCTGGGCCAGATAAAACATGGTGGAGGGCCGGATTCTGCCCTCGGGCCTTGTGTTTCCCACCTGTGCTGTAGGGAATCCACTCAGCACTCAACACTTACAAAGTGGAAGTGTGGGGTCTTAATCTTCAGGGGCCCATCATTAAACAAAGGGGGTTGAAGCTGATAAATAAATGATTCCCCTCTTCAACCTCAAGATGGACAGTATTTATACAAATTTCATAAGGCTTCTCAGAATGCCCTCTGTGGTTCAGAACCAGTTCACAGCCAATTTGATTATACATTCTTGTATTGACTCTCTGTACTTCTCTATGTCATTTTCCTGCTCATCACTTCTGCTACTTGGCAATACATTCTCAAATAAATTGCTCTTGTGTAGATGTATGTCTCATGTTCTGTTTTCAGATAGCGAGTGTCAGGATTAGCTCTAGAAAGCAGACCATTAGGGTGGGATTTGGGAACTGGATCCTCCACCAGTCAGATGGCAATGAAGACCCACTGATAATGGGATGTATGGTGGTGATAACCAGTGACATCAGCTACTAAGATTCTTATGTGAAGTTGGTTGGGCAGAGGTACAGGCGGAAGGTGAAGGGTTGACTTGTACACTTACTGTTATGTGAGATCATCATTTTCTGCACCTGCAGAAGAGTCTGTGGTGAAAATCAGGCCCAGGATCGAATTATCAGGACAACATAGTTGCAGAGGGATGGAAGACACAACCTCTTTGGGCGTGCTATGTTAGGGCGCTGGTAGAAAGCAATGTCATCCTGAAACCTGAAATATGGACATTTGGTAGGCGAGTGGGGATCACTCTCAGATTTCCCTGCACTCGCCACACCAACAGAAGCCATCTCATTCTCCTTGCTAAAAGGGAGCATCCTTATTGCCTGGAGACCCTGCAAAGATTTAGAGGCCCCATATAAAGAAGGCAACTCACAAGATGTTGCTTGTCCCCTTCAGGATCCAGCCCTGCCACTACTCATCGTTTTCATGGCAGTAACCAGGATCAGGTCTCAGACACAACCAGGATCAGGTCTCAGACACCTGAGCAGGGAAATATAATCCTTTCTCCAGGAAGTAATGATTTACAGTAATTGCTGGTCCCACATTGTATACTAAAAGGAAGCAGAGGGAAACATGTAGGTGTAGGTGTTGAACTACAGGGGAGAATAAAACAAGGCTGCATAGGGAAGAATTTATTAACATGGAAACATTCTCTCATGACTTGGTGTTCAATTTCCTAGTAAGAACACCTGGAACTATTCTTAACATGATGCTGGGGTGTTTGCTTGAAGGCTGGATGTGATAATGGCCAGCGGGAAAATGAGGTAGAGAAAATGAGGTAGAAATTGCTTTGGCATAATATAAAGGAAGATGTCGGGAGGCTCACAGAGATGGGAATATTAGATGGGATTTGTTACTTGATACCTAAACTTAGCACCTGACTTTGTTCCCTGGGAGGATTCTTAGGGCATTCCCTTTAGTAAGGTAATAAAGAATTCACTGGTGAGAAGGACATCAACTTTTCTGAACAAATTTGGTGACATCTGTCCTCCTCAGGTCAGAGTTACTAAGAGGAGATGTTGCTATGGAACAAATCTCCTTAGTATCAGTGGAACTAGGGGATTTCTGAATGGCAGGACCCTATAAAAATACTTTATCAAAGGCAAGATGGTTGTAATTACTGACATGAGCAGAAGTCTGTTGTAGCAATCAGATTGCTTTGACTTGCAAGAATCTGTGGCAAGGGCTAATAAATCACAGTGTTTTGAGAGATGAGACAAATGTACAACTGACCGGGTGATAATACTTGTTTGTGTGTGTAACAAATAAAAAGAGAGATCTGGAGAGCGGAATGCTAGCATCAGCTATCACAATGGAAAATCCAGGTCCTTTACCCAATTTTTATATTTATACAACTTCACAGATCCAGATCTCATTGGTTAAAAGGGAGGCTGAGTGCCCTTGAAAAATGACCCTCGATATCACAAAAATAATTATAAAAATTCTCCCTACATTTCCACAAAGAGCCCTATGGCCATTTACCAGAGTAACACGACATATAAGAAAGAAGAATAGTTAGACTTTTGGGGAATTTTGGATAAGGGGTATGTGGACCAGAAAAGCCACCATGGTCCTCTAGTTAGAAGGAGGCCAGTCAAAAATTGGAAAGAAGGATACTTAGACTTTTCAAGGACTGTTGGATTAAGGATATGAGCTGACACTAATGCCAGGGGACCAGAAATGCCATTATGGTTTCCCAGTTAGAGTAGGGTCATATGGAGGCCAGGTAGAATTTGAAGTTTTAGCCCAAGAATGTCTCATAGAGGGTGCAATGAGTCTGTGGCCCTGCCACCCTGGAGATGGCAGCAATTCATCCTCACTGAAATTAAAACCCACCATGGCAATGAATTTGCATTCTCTGCCAGCAGTCTCCACCAGCACCACTAACTGAGGGCTTATAGAATGCCGTATCCATTGGCATGGCTTTCCCCACACATTGCCTTTGCTCAAGGGGTTAATTTATGGCAAATGTGGTGCAACAATGGGTGCATGATCAGAGGAGCCACTGGCATTACAGTATATCTCATCACCCAGAAGCTGATGACCTAATACGGTGGTGGAATGGCCTGTTGACATCTCAGCTAAAGTTCCAGGTTGGAGAAAAGATGAGATATGTGCTCTATCAATGGCTGACATATGGTGCTATGTCCCTTCAGGAACCAAGCAGTAGAAGTACAATCATTTCCTTTCATCATTACTCCTAGTAGGCCATTTTTAAAGTTTACGCTTCCTGTTCCTGAAAGCTTAAACTCTGCTTGATTAGAGGTTATGAATCCAAGGAGGGAGAGCACCTCCACCAGAGTACAAAGTAAAATAGTTCCACAGAACACGACTATCACCTGATCATTTGGGGCTCCTCATTCCAGTGATTAGGCTTCTCATTACTGGAACATCAAGAAAATGGGAATAATATATGAATATGTTTTCAAGATTAATCTACCCTTATTACCATAAAGAGCCTGGGTAGCTGTTATACAGGTCTGTCCAGAAAAAGTCTGGCCATTGTTCATATAATGGGAATGGTTTGCACAACATCGATGTAACCTGGCAGTCAAGGAGAGTGGACTGGAATGCAAATGTGGAAACAATGACAACTTCACTGTAATACTCAGTGGGGGTGGTAGACTCCACTGAGTGAGCATGCGTACTGTGTGGCCACCACATTCAAAATGCCTGAGCAAGTAGAGCAATGAATCTGCATCAAATTTTGTGTTAAGCTTGAATGTACTTCTGTGGAAACTATTTGGATGATTCAGAAGGCTGCGGCTATGGGCAACTGGTGATTGGCAACTTCATCATGACAATGCACCCATTCATGCATCATGTCTCGTGCAGAGTTTTTTTGTGAAACATCAAATAATCTAGGTGACTCAACACCCCCTACAATCCAAATTTGGTGCCCTGCAACTTTTTATTTTCCCAAAACTGAAATCACCTTTGAAAAGGAAGAGATCTCAGACCATCAATGAGATTCAGGAAAATACAATGGGGCAGCTGATGGTGACTGGGAGAACCGTGTGAGGTCCCAAGGTGCCTACTTTGAAGGGGACTGAGGCATCGTTGTTTTATATACAATGTTTCTTGTATCTTCTGTCTTCTTCACTAAATGTCTCTATTTTTCATATTACATGGCTGGTTGTATTCTGGACAGACCTCATATAATGAAGGCTGGGGGAATATCCATGAACTTGTTTTGTGTATCTCCTGGTGTTTTGTGCCAGGCGATAATGGTGAAACCAAAGGGAAGCAGGTCTGAATCACTCTCCAGCAAGCAATCATAGACCAGCTGAGATGCTGGCTAAGGGTGAGAGAAATTTAGAAGGGATAGTGCAGGAGAAAAATGATCACCATCAATAAGGCTTTGGGGCCAGCTATAGCAGCCAAGGCTGCAGTTAGTTCCATAAACCTTCTTGCAGAGGTTGTGGCCAACCAGCACTTTGAAGGAGACTTAGAGACAGACTGGAGTTAATGACAAGAAAGGGTGAATCTAAGTAGTCCAAAGGTTCCGCTGTATCAGATACTATTTGTGCATCACTTCAAATCTTCTCATCCACATCTTACTGAAGTCACTGTTTCTACAACCAGTTCTCATAGACTTTGACCAGCTTCCTGTAGGTGCAACTGGTCAAGTTGCACCTTGGTCAAGATGTGAGCCTCTTGTTTCATTCCCTGGAACTTTTCTGACAAAGAAATGTGAAATGCTCATTGAATTGCTACAGATGTGCAACCTACTATTGGTTATGCAGTAGTCTAAGTCCAAGGGGCCACCTTCATCCACAGCGGATGGAAAAACCATTTTCCTTTTTATTTCAGGGATTTCATTAAGGTTTCTCAGAAGACCTATGGCATCCAGCACAAGTTGGCCATCAGGCCAAGACAGTATATTATTAACTATCTATTAAGTTGAAATAATAAATAAATATAAGTAATCAGGTATTAATATACAATTATGTTTCAATATTCATATATACAGACAGTGATGACTTTGTAAATTGTCTCAACTTTTTCAAACTGTTTTACATTTGAGAGCTAATTAGTGGTCACAGTAAGTTGCTATGTCATTAAAATATTCATTCTGCTATAGAAAGTACACACATATACTTAGAGATTTATGCATTGATAATTAGAAGTCTTTTTCGTGCTTTAAAGTGGAATGAAATTTTCCAACATTTTTTCTGTATTGTTGAATAACCAATACCATTACATTCTCATGGTAAATAAATATGAAGAGAAAGGAAAGTTTCTTCAATAACAAGGTCAGTGGGATTTGAGGCGTTATTTCCATTGGTGTTTGTAATGTCAGTTTACACTTTCACCATCAGAGGTCATGAAAGGACAATGTAGAACAGAAAATTTGAGCTTTGTTGAAAATTAAGTTTGAAATTTGAACCATCACTTTCTAAAAGTTGTTTTAAAAAAGAAAAATCATAATCTACTTACTGTCATTTGTAATGAGAGAAAAAGAATTTTTAAGAATAAAATTATCTGCTGGGTTACAAGAACATCAGGCTATTATTTGACTTTGGTGCTCTCAATTTTTAAAGAATAAAATTTAGAATGCAAAGTATTGATGACTGCTTGTCTTGGAAATATATAGTATTTAATTTCATCTGGGTTTGTGGGGTCTATAATTGACAAAAATAAAGAAAGAAAATAATTAAAATTAAACTTAGATGTGTCTAGAAATACATTTCTTAGTGAACACAGCATATACTTCATAAAGCATAGTAAAGTGTGTCTCACAAACTCTGCATCTAAAAATTTGACAATGAAAATGTATCAAATATGTATTGATGATAATATATTTTAATAGAAATATTTACTATCGACATGCATCTTGGTTGTCATAGGTAGCACGTACTGATTTAAAACTTTTCTTGCTCCAGGTAAATTATTAGAAATGCAAAAAAATCTAATAAGTTAAAAATAATTTGCATTTGGGTTTTAAAACCTGCAAGTCATTAGATGACATTGCCCTTTTTAGTAATAATAGCAAACCTCTTTACAAAACGGATTGTTAATGTTTTAGCATTAGTATAGTTTTTTGTTTTCAAAAATTCTGTGCTGCATGAAATAAGTGAGCCACAAGAGGACAAATTCTATGTGATTCCCATTGTATAGGTATCTAGACTAGTCAAATTCATAGGGATATAGTTGGTCTGTAGGTTACTAAACGGATATAGAGTTCCAGTTTTTCAAGACTTCAAAAGAATTCTGTAGAGTGATTGCACAACAATGTGAATGAACTTAAAACTATTAAACTGTACACTTAAAATGGTTAAGATGGTACATTTTATGTCATGTGTATTTGACCACCATAAAAATACTGTGGTGCATAAATTGACACTGGACAATCAAAATCCTCTCCACTGAAGTTGCAGTCTGATACTATTAGCACCTGTGGTCACCTGTGGGGCCTCTCAGCAGCTCCGGGTCTGTTCCAAAGTGGCCACCTGTGGGCAAAGGAGCCCCTGCAGGAGGAGTGCCTATCTGAGAGAAACCACATTTGACTTCTACAATAAGTTTAGATTAGAAAGTGACATCGCTTGTCTCAAATCCCTCATTGGTTTGATAGGTACAACAATAGCATCTATGCCATAGTGTTTGTAAGAAATAAATGAGTTAGAATATGTGAGAAATTTGAACAGTGACTTGTACATCATAAATGGTCCATATGTGTTAACTATTGTGTTATTTGTGAAGCATGTCACAAATAACAATTTGTGGTAAACAATTTGATACCAATTATTATCACCATGATTATTTGTTCCTTTTTTCCAATCCAGTATATAAAAAGACATTCTTGTCTCTTTGAGACCCTCTGGCATCACAGGTATCAAAAAGCTTTAAAAATAATAAAAACACACTCTGTGATTGAGTAGAGGTATCCATTTTGTGGGCTATTTAAATAGCCGAACCTTAGTCTTCACTAATGTCCATACAGTTGTCCCTCCCCTCACTTCTATTCCTTTTTTCGGAGTCAGTTCTGTCTCACTGTCTCACTGGACTTACTCTCTAATCTTCCAGCAGCTCTCAAGTTCTGGAAGCCTCATATCTCAAATCCCTGTCTTTACATGCAATGACCATGTGTGGCTGTTGGCAGGAGGCCGATGAGCACAGATCAACTTCTGAAGTTTCACTACAGGTTTTATTATTGTGGTTTATGCTGCTTTCTTGGGAATAATAACTATTCTAAAGTCATTCTTTGGGCTTCTCAGAAATTAACTTTTAGTTGCTCACACCTGCTTAGTAAATTAGTGAATTTAGGGTTCATCTATTTTAATATGAAAATATGGCATTTACACATGAAAATAGAGCTGCCGCCTGTGTAAATACAGATGTATTTTGTTAGTTAAGAAATACTCTATTCATTTTTGTTTGTTTTTGGTTATGTAATCAATTTTAAAAGGAAAAATATAAATTAATATTTGATATGAAATGGGAGAAATTTTTAAATTTTCTTTCTTGAAGTCCTTTGAAGAGCTCTTTTTTTTTTATTTAGAAAGTCAAAGCACACGTACCACTTTCTAGTCACCATATAAATCTCATTGATGGAAAGCAAACCTTCTTTGAAAGAAATAGCAAATATAAAGAGACTCTTTCTACAATTCTACCAAACCTTTCACCAGTGCTTCTAACAAGTTCCAAAATGAATTTCATCTCCATTCCCTCACTTGTTTGCCCTCGGCAGGAGGTTTTAATGAGCAATGAACTGGTTTTTATGGTGAAAGCCAAAGGAAGAAAAATCTGAATAATCCACCTTCTGCATTGTTTTATGTTTAATAATTAAGGATATTGAGAGTAGTGTTAGTTCTATAGCACTAGTACTTTATTAAAGGAATCCATTTATCTTTGAGAAAACTGTATATGGAGCAAGAGAACATTGAATTCTAATTTATTTCATGCTCATACTCAAGGCTTCAGTATCATCCTGACACTTCAATTGGAAAAGATAGATCTTCTTTGTTTATATCTCTAGAAGAAGAGTTATCTTATTTATTTATGTTTTAAAATATTGACTGATTGAATGATTGCTCTTTCTCTTTTCTCCAACCAGATTATAAACTCTTTGAGGATTGTTGTTGTTGTTAATTTTGATATTACACCAATATTATGCACAAAGTAGGTGCTCAACAGGTAGTTGTTTCAACTATTGGCTTAATTGTCTCTTGGACGCACTTTTATGATCTAATGGTTTAGGTTATAATTTAACACTTTTCTAAGTGTTAATACTTCCTGAATGGTTGTCATATATGTGGAAATAATGCTCCACGCAGCCGCCAACTTTCTCGCCCACCCCTGTGCATTCACAGATTATCTTTTCTGAGCACGGGCAAGCACTTTATTTTCAGGCAGAGCTAATTACAATTACAATAGAAATATGGTGAGCCATAATTTCTTTCTCTAATTTTAATGATAGTAATGATAACCTAATGACTGTAAGTAGCACAGTGAGAGGTGTGGGAGTTGTAGAATCTCCTCTGTCGGCTCAGTCATTGCTCAGAGTCAACTCTCTGCCCTCCTACAGTATAGTAAATGGATGAATAAGTTACTTTCTTTAATCTAGATAAATATTGCATCATGAAAAAATTCTTTAATTTTGTGTCAATTCTGAAGGGCTCACAGCAAATAAAAAATCTTGACTAAATGCTGACTACTCCAGAATAGGGTTCCTCGGAGTCATTAGAATGAGGATGACCACTGCAGATAACCTTCAGGATGAGGTACCTGCCCTAATGTCTTTGAAGAGCACGAGAAGCCTTGCTATTTTTTTACCATATTTTTCTCATAAATTCATGCAACCTAAAGTAACTTTCTTCAGCAGTTTCATTTCCTTCCTAACAATGAACACATTTAGGCTGTTCATCTACTTTATTTCATAATACATAGGTGAAGATACAAGATTTATGCTCCCTCTTCTTCCCCCACACCCTGCCCCCAGGAAGAGAGGTGTTAATGTTTTATTTTACTTAAAACAAAGAATAAAACCCATGAGATTATGACCTCCATATTTCAAGGTTGTTTCTGAGTCCTTGATACCCTCCTAAAGAAGATAAATTTGATTTAATTTTGTCAAAATTGAGTTTTTTTATTTTAAAATGTGTAATACAGAAACTGCAGAAAATAAAGCACATATTAACATTATTAACATTAATCCTGGGTTTTTAAAACATTTCTGCATGTAAATCTAAGAGTTTATAGGCTGATTCAGAGGGAAAATCTCTCATGAGAGTCCCAGTTATGGTTTAACTGTGGAGACTGGGCCTTTTATAGAGCTTAGAAATGTCACCATCATTAATACATTATACTTTGAACCAAAACATCTAGTGTGTTTGTTTGACACTGGGAATGTGGCAGACAAATGACCAGAGGTGACTACCATTATGAAGGATTAAGTTGGACCCACCAGCCCTCTGAGTCTGAAAAGCAAAGGTGGAAGGGGGCTGGAGGGCTAGCAGGAAGCAGAATGAAAAATAATTATATGCAGGCTACCTAGAAGGTATCACCTGGACATTAGAAGAGAATTGTATACTTTTGTCTCAGAGCAACAGCCTTTAAGATCTGATTACCCAATTAGAATTTATTGCTAATCTGAGTTTGTTTTACATTTTTAATCCTAGCCATTCTTCAAGAACAAGATTATTTTCTTTTCTTTTTTTTTAAATTTTGAAAAGTTTCCTAGTCTTTAAAGAATGAACTTCTAGAATATGATAGAATTTCAAATATCAAATTTAGAATTGTAATTCAAGTTTTGTTAAATGCATAACCTATAATCTCACAGGAAAAATGCATAGGACATACGTGAAAATTATTACAGTTGAGGGAACATATTTGATTTCTTTTGTTTATACTTTATTATATTTTTCTAATATCTATTAGAAGTGTAGTCTTTTTTGAAGTTTGAAAAAAACAGAAAGCATGAAGTAATTATGAAACATGCAAATATGTACTATCTTTGTTTACATTTAAAAGTATTTTTATTGAGACATTTTGAGGAGAAATAAATTACAGATAAAATTAAAGTTCTCTGTTTCATTTCAATTTACAAATACATTTATAATCAGAAAAAAGCAAAAGCCCTTATTTTTCTGAAAAGTTATTGTTAATATGGTTGCATTTCATGTTTATGCCTAGTTCATGGGCAGTTCCTAATGTAAGAGCTTTATATTTTAAGAAATTCACAGAATACAGAACAGTCAGTTAAATTTTAAGGATATTTATAGCTTAAATGAGAATAAAGTAAGTTGTTATACATTTGTAATAAAGACTTCATATTGTGGAAGGGGTCCAAAGTAATAATGCTCTAATAATAAAATAAATAAATATTAAAATAGGAATAGTAGATGCAAGTTGAAACTTGGAGCAAAACTCCCTTTTTTCCATTGTTGTTTCTTTATCTAGGTCATGATGAATCAAAATATTTTGTCGTAAGACTGGAAACTCCCATTACTTGATTCTTGGCACACTGGACCAAATGCAGGGGCCCAGGGTAAAGATGACAATACATTTTAGAAACAGTAGTAGGGAAAGAACAAATAACGTACTGTAATAACTTTATGAAAATACTGTACTCCCTACACTGGCAGAACACGTAATGACAAAACAAGCAAGACTGTATGGAATTGAAAGGTTCCCCAAAACCCAGATTAAAAAATTTTATCAAAATAAATTTCTGAGGACTGCTGGAGTGCCAAAGCCTCCTAGGCACTTTGATAAAAGCTGTAATTTGTGCAATGAAATAGTGTGTTTACATATGTGTGAAAACAGTATATCACTGACTCTTACAACAATAATTACACTCCCTCTGAATTTATGCATATTTATTCCACACACAATTTTCCCATTGCAACTATTATATCATTTCTTTTTCTGAAGTTAGCTATTTCAGTTTGATTTGGTGCATGTTGGTGGAATGATTATGACTTTTACCGCTATCTCTCGAATGCCTGAAGAACAATAGTTGTCTGTGCCTCCAGTAGGCATCCAGCTGACAACTGACAATGGCGTTTGTGAAGAATCACAGTGCTTTTTTGTCAGCATCTAAGTGAATACCAAGTAAAAGAAATCTCAACCCTAAAATAAATAAACATTATTCACCAACGCCTTCTGTTACATTTCAGTTAATATTAATAGTATAAAGAATGTTATCTCATTACATTATTGATCAAAATTTTAATATTTAGCATGAACTTTTTTGCCTTTATAAATTTAATAACTACAACACATGCTGAAAATGATCAAATTGTATATTGCTGTACTGACATATTGTGCAATGTTAAAGAGTTTAAAGAATTGTATCTCATTTGGAATATGAAATCTAGTTAGCGACAATGGACTCTCTACTGTCCTCACAGCGCAGGGGTGCCCATGTGAATTTTAGTTTGTGTGAGTATTACCCATCAGGATTTGAATACTTTTGGAATTTCTTTAGCTTTCATCTTTAAAATGATAAAAAACTTTTCAAAAGATTGCTGTACTACCCAGCTTATCACTAGTTTAGGCAATAAAACAACCACATGTAAGCTTCACTACAGATGTAACTTCAGCAGTATGTGAAATACCACAACATAATAAATGATAGAACTGAGAATGGCATTAAGAGGTGCCAGTTATGAGGCTGATGGCCAGTGTTCATGCCAGGAGAGCCTATCAGCTTCCAATTGTCCTGTGATGTTCTGGGAACAGTCAGCTCCTGCCATTGGGCAAGAGGAAGATGGTGCCTCTACTATTGACAGAAGCAGCCGCTGTCTTCTATGGGTCACCCATAGAATCCAAAACACTGTCCCTAGGGGAACCACAAATTTATTCAATAAACTTTATTGAGCACATATCTTTTTCCCTAGGAATGATTCCTGGTCCTGAAGGCAAAGATACAAGACAGTCTCTGCCAGGAGGAACTTACTGTTGAAATGGGAAATGAACTGTGAAATGACATTATAATCCCAACTCCTTATAAGAGGTGCCACAGTAAAGTGTGGTGACCGCAAACAAAAGAAGTACCAGTCAATGTTTCACAAAGGAGGTGACTTTAAACCAGGGGTAGGCAGATGCTCCTTTATTAGAAAATAAGAAGTGTTGAGAGCAGCATTGTTTATAGGTAAATGGAGCACAAGTCTCCTTTGGAGAATGTTGTATAGTCTGAGCACCTGAAGCGTAGATTGCACCTCTGTTAATTTTTTTTGTTGTCCAGCATCTGATTCCATTTTTACAGCCAGCCTCTCCCTATGAAGCTAAAAGGTCTACCTACTATTTCTGCAACCCATACCACCTCCCTCTTTCTTTTTATCTGGAAGGAATGGATATCTAACAGGCTCTGCCAGTTGGCTAGAGCAAGGGAAGGAGAAAAACACATTGAGTAGATAATCCTTCTGGTGTTAACAGCATCAATGGGGTAGCAGTTTCCAGAGGCAGTGGCTGTGAGGCCAGGGCCACACTCAGTGTCCAGAGAGAGTGGCATTGGTGGTACAAAGCACAAGACCACTGCTCTATGATGGCAGAAGTGGTGGTCTCAACTGTGTTGATTCTATAGCCTGTGTTCAGCTGTGGTTTTTCTGCTTAGCCTCCGTTTCTTCCTGCCTTTTCTGCATCTGGTTCTTCAACTTTCCCAAGGTTTCTGTGAGCTACTCAATATGTGCGGTCATAAATTCCTTTTCTGTTTTATCAGCCATAATTCTTGCAACTAATGATCCTTTTAGGTCAATAGTGTTCACATCTGATTTGGGAAGGTGAGGGTGGAGTGTTAAGAGTCTCATATGCCATGCTGAGTTTTTTCACAGTGAAGTCTTTAAAATAAGAAAGTGGTATGATCATATTTGTGTTTTAAAAAGATAATTTTGTTTCAGTTTTGAGATAGGAAGGGAAGATAATGAAGACAAAGAGTCCAGATAAGAGACAATTGTGATGGTCAGGCAAGAGATAATGACAGCTTTAAAATAATGGGGTAGTGAGGGACAGAGGGAGAAAGAGGACTTGAAATATTTTTCCAGCAGCTAAATATATTGGTTTGGGTGATGTATGGAGTGGGTTAGAGGAAGAAGTGTTGATAGTTTTGAGGTTTCTAGCTTGGATGAATAGATGGACACATGGGTATTGGGGCCATTGACTAACGGAACTAAAGAAGTTTTGAATATGTCAAATTATTGAATTTAAGGTGCAGTTGGAAATATCCAGTAGGCGGGTATATATGCAGAACTGAATTTGAGTCGAGAAGTGAGGGCTAAAAAACATGGATGACCTTGTAGGTGGTCAGATTAGATGAAGCAGCTTTGGCAGTTATAGATGGGTAAGCATCTGGCTAAGGAAAATAGCCTCAGGAATATCAAGAGCAACCACTCTCAATGCTACTTTAAAGATTTTTCATCCATTACCAGTTATTTTGTCATATAATTTTGTAAAGGGTATTCATATTCAATTTTAATTGGAAAAAGAGAAGTATTATGGTTTAGTTTTGTACTTCATTTTTAAAGCAGCAGAACTTATTTAAAATTACTTATGGCATGGAACTCCAATTTATGAGATGTTTGAAAATTGACAGGCTCTGGTTGAAACAGACACAGAGTCCAGGAAGGAGTCCCACCCGGTGGGCCTCCTCCTCAATTTCCAAGACAACACTTGCGGCCCCTCTTCAGAATCCTAAGGCTCCAGGGGTAATATACATTGGTACGTATAAATGTGTGGAACTACAACAGTAGATCCACTGTCTCCCTCTGCAGTGTCCCTTAATTCCTTACCTGTACTGCCTAGGCTTCTGTTTGTCTCTGGCAGGTGCTTGCAATGCCATATGGAGGAGTTGCACACTGCCACCTGCTACTAAGGAAACACGGGAGCTCACAATGAGGGAACTGTCTCAGGCTACTCTCAAAGCTCCCTACCTGGGATGCCAGGGCAATGCCAGGCATCTGACACAAGTGGGCATAAGGGCCTTTTTCTCCCACGCTCTAACGTACCTTTCGTGGTAGCCCAAAGCATGTGTGAACATTTTCATCTGCCTATAGCCATTGCCTTTTAAATCAATCCAGTCTACTGGTCCAGATGGAAACAGATACCATACCATCCCTTCTATCTATACCTTATTTTATTGTCCATTACCTTGATAAAAACCAAAGGCCAATAAATGAAGTCAAACAGATATGTTTGTAAAGGAGTGATGTGGGTGTACACATATGTGTGAGTCTATGTGTGTAAGGAGCGTATAGGGGGGCATGTCTGAACCATCAGCCTCCAGTCAAAAATGCCCTGCTACACATGGAACACAGCTTAAAAATCACTGGACTGCTTTGAAAAGAACAATGGCTTTGCCGCCAGAGTGAGGCCGAAATCTTATGCTATGTAGTTCTGTGTGGTTTGGGTTTTAAGTTACTTCATCTCCTTGAGCATTAATTTCTTTATAAGTAAGATTGGAAATACAGTAATACTTATCTTTCAGGACTGTTAAGGTACAAAATAGTGCTGGCAATGTATTTGGCACTGGTGCTTGGCAAGTAATTAAGGAAATGGGTCTGATCTATTTTCCTAGATATTTAAAATGTATATACTTAGCATATGTCCTTTGAAGTGGGCATCCACTTTGTTCTCTTTGTGTTTTTCATTCAAAATTGACTGCTGTATGTGTGCACATATGCATTACAGAAGAGATATGTATTATACATTGTTGATGAGAGATGTTGAATACGTGAAATCATTTAATATGCATGGGGAACTATATCTTCTATTTATTATGGAGTTAAAGTATTTTTAAAAACTGTGTGTGCAAGATCCCACTTCAAAATGACTTGAACTGTATAAATATTTTTAAGATATTGCTAACTAACAATCTGTGAGCAAGCGTGACCTATGGAAATATTGTGCAAACACATTTGTGCCTTTTGCTTCCAAACACCTAGTTTGATTGGAACAAATGTGTGCTCTAAAAGCATTTTTCAGCAAAACAAGCTTTTGGAAGGAAAATAAACACAAGGGCTGTTGGACAGGCAAAATAACGCAGATGCTGACCATTTTCATTTTGGTAAAATAGTATTTTGTTGATTTCTGTGGTCTTTTTTATACCGTATACTCTTCCTTTGCCCCGCTTTATATCAGACTCAGAAAGTTCCTCAAAGAAATTTCCTACTCCTTGCTAATCTTTTTCCCCCTCTTAAGCAAGACTTTACATGGAATAACTATTTAGTAATAGATGCTTCAGTTTTGCGGATTATAGCTTAACTTTTCTAGCGTGTTGTGGGCAAAGTTTTAGATTGAAAAAATATCTAAGTGAGAGAGAAAGTAAAATGTATTGTCAATACCAACAAAAAGTTTTGTGTGTTTCTCATATTTCTTATTTAAAATACAATCACTAGAAATGAGACCATCTCTATTCAAGCTGTTCATACATTCGTTCTTTCATTCATTTACTCAACAAATATTTTGTGAGCACCAGTGATTGATAGCTCTGGAGAAGAGCTGTGACTAGAATATAGAGCTGGTCCTTGCCTTGAACAGAGCTTAAAAAGAGAATTGGAAAAATTTTGGCAAAAATCACCAAGAACCCAGAATCTCCACTAATTGTTTCCATGATTCAGTATGGCAAAGTCCAGGCGCTGGGAACAACACACTTTATTGTTCTCATACACCAACTGTCTTACTAATCACTCTCCTATCTGCCTGTTAAGTCAGTTTTATTAATCTGACTTACCAATTGGGATTTAGCTCTGATAATATGAAACAATTTGCCTGGCAAACCTGATGATTGAACTCAGCTATTTATGATTATGTTATATAATTGTCTGTTATATTTAAGATGGATTAGTTATTAAAATTTCCATGGTGCATGTAAATGCTTTCTGATAACAATGTTATTTCTTGGTGTTATCTTGAAGAGTCTCTGCCTTTTTTTATTGCTTAGTTTGTAAGGAGGGATTATCACTGCGAACATGACAAAGACAGCAGTTTGAACAAAATTCTTAATTCACCACTGTTTGTTTGCTTTTAATTCAGTATGAAACTGTTAACCTTTACAAATAGACAACTAGGAATATGGCTAAATATTTATTTTCATAATCTCTGGTTTCAAATATTTGTAAGTTCAGACCTGAAATACTATCTCTCCTCTGACTCTCTAGCAGAGTTAATGGTACAGATTCCTTTTTTGAACTTTTTCCCCTGATTTAGTCCTCTTAATTTTTTATGGCTCTAAAAAATAAAACATGAAAAGGCAAAGCCAGATATATTTTATCTTTCATGTATGACAGATGTTCCCTCACCCATGTTTCATGGACATAATCCATCTTTAGAAAACATAGAGATGGATGTTTCTGCCTGCAAAGCTTCATGAAAAGAAGCCTGCTTGTCTTGATTAACAAATCCTTCATAATGCATCTTAGGGCCACACACTATTCAGTTTTCTGTCTGAGATTCTACGTTGAGTGGCAAAAGGATTAGCATGAGACTAAAACCTAGAAAGTGGGTCTAAGTACATTAATGGTGATAGTAGCCATTCAGATAGAATATATTCTATTGGTACCATTTTAAAGTTATTTTTACTGGATTTTTAAATGTTAGATGCACAAAGGGAAGGGCCAAGCATGACCTAAGGGCGGTTTCATTTTTAAGATGGTCATGGAAGCTTAGGTGTTCGTATGGATATTTTGAATGAACAAATGAGAAAAATAAGCTTATTAAATTCAGACATAAAACAAACCAGAGGCTCTAGCCACAAAACTGCTATCAGATACAAACTTGCTTTAATCGTCACAGAAGGACAAAGATACGCTCTCTCTTGGTTAAGCCTGATCCTATCTCCTCATAAAACGCTGGCAGATAGAGCAGCTTTGCCTTTCAGATTTTCACCCAGTTATTTTTAGTTCTTCTGAAGCCTGGGAAATAAGAAATATAACCTCCTTGCAAAATCCAAGCGAGCCAACCATAGCAGGGCCTCTGAATCTGATTAGATAAAACAACAAAGAGGTTCTGTCGGGGCAGAGGCAGGAAGAGCCAAGGTGGGTGGCAATCTCTGCTTAACTCAGGGGAAATGTAGCCTCAAAGAATTCAAAAGTGGGTGAAAAAAATAACATAAGCAACAGACAACTTTCCCACATCTCAGGTCACTCTCTAAATACAGCTAGAAAAATTTTCCCCACACTAAACTTTAAAAAAAAATTTTAAGTATAATAAACAGTATGTGAATGTATGTTTATCCTAAGCACCACACTGAGGGAGATATTTGCTCTCTAGTAATGTTTGTGCTCTATATTAACAAATTTTCTTCCCTCTTATTAGCTTAGAAGCTAAATTGGGACCCAATTTCAGTTATAAAAGTGGAAATTTATTTTAAAGTTCCCAATATAATATTGAAACAATTAAATGAAGCCTCTCCCCTCAGTTATAAAAATGGGAGAGAATCATGAAAATAAGGGTAGATGGAAATTCTCCACCCCCACCCTCACCGTGTTCTGCCACAGAATTCCAGGCTTTAGCCTGGCGAAAGGAGGCAGAGTCCAACCAGGGAGGCACGGGTGGTTGATGTGCTGACAGTTGTCATCAGTAGCTTTGACAGACCTACTGAATAAGCAACGTTGTTCGTGCTGTCCCCAGCATCCCCACTTTGTAAAAGAAAACAAACAAGAAAGGGCCGGGTAGTGAAATACAAGATAGTGGACATCTGGCCTCTTCTGGGCTCCGGAAGTCGCTGAAGTTCCCTGTGTTTCAGTCTTGATGTTTAAAATGGGGTGATTGTCTTACATGTCACATTCATTTGATAATCTGAAAACTATTGCAAATTTGCACCCATTTTCTCCTATATTGCTGATGTCCACGGTTAAAATTGTGGAGGAACTAAAAAATGTCAAATTATAGTAAGGCATTTACGTTATTTCTTAGCGATGAATAAAGTCGACCCTGCTATACTTCCTTCCTTTTTCTCTCTGAGTTTCTCAACTTCTGTCTTCATGCATCAATACCCTGGTTCTTTAACTCATATGAGCAGCTGAGAGGCACCACAGCAGATGTGGGAGAGGGTTTTAATAGAAGAACTGGATCACGCTTGGGCCAGGGAATCCCCCGTCTGTACAGAGGCGTTCGGGGCATATACGAAAATGAGCTAACAGGATGGTGGGTCAGCAGGATTCCAGAAGGGACCATGACTCTACCAGATTCCGCTGTCAGCCAGGCCTCTGAGCTATTCCCTGTAGACACTTAGGTTTTTCGATATAGTCCCAGTTCCATGACAATTGTAGATGCTACAGAGAATCTCCAAGCAATTATTCACCTCCACTCCTGCAAATCTGAGAACACCAATGACAGTGTAGAGCTAGAGGTGCTCCTGGCTTCCCTACCACAGAAACATCGAGCACTTGGTTAGAGATCACCCACTGGTCTGTTTGGTCTGAGTCCGTTCGGCAGGTCTGCCTCTTTCCTGCGCCTCCTTGTACAATGCCATGGGGAAAGGGACCTGGAACATGCTTCTCAGTATCCCTGTGGCTCTGGTCATTTAGGGTTCCTCAGAGTCAGACTTGGAAATCTGATAACCAAGGTGGGCAGCCTCCTACACCTTTCTGCTCTTTGGATTGCAAGTATTCCTAGACAAAGGCATGGGGAGACTTGTGGTATTAAAGTGTCACACAACTTTTTATATCATACGCTCATTTCTATCCAAAGAAAACAACTTAACGAAGTGTTATCTGTCTTCTGAAATATATAATATTGGCTCCTCACTTGCACTTCCATTAGGCCAGACTGTGATCACCTATACAGAAGTGTTTTGGCTACAGTTGACAACTTCTTTGTTTGACGTTTTATGTGTTGCTCACCAGATAGACTACTTATACTAAAAAGTCCTGAATTCCTCATTCAAAATATGCATTCAAAATAGAAGTCATGGAACTCAGGATCTAATTTCAAACTTTGTCATGAAAACTTTGTATGAAAATGTTAAAATGGGTTGTACAGTTATCCACCAGCCTCAGGTATAATAGCTAAATCATAACTTTCCGGTCATTGGTTTCCCAATCTTCGAAATAAAATATCTTACTCTTAGGGAGAATTTTTCAGTTTACAAGGTGTTTTCACATATGTTACCTTTTTGATCCTCCAAGAAGCTTGGGCTAGATGGTTTATAAGTCTCCCCTGGCTTTAAACTTCTATTAGTCTGTGGCTATACTTCTGTGAAAGAATAGAGGCTGGAAGGTGGTTTCTAACAACAAAAACAGTAGAATGAACTGACCCCATGTAGCAGAGTGACTTGAGAATACTCTTCATAAAGTCCTTGTATCTTCAGATAGCACTTTTTGAAATCACCATATGGTGCTCAGGCTTTTTGTTTAAAGGGTCAGAGACTCATCATCTGCGAGTTCTGAAGTGGAGGAGACAGTCTGTCAGTACCCTGGGAGCCCCAGCAGCTGAGCATTTGAAGTGGGCAGCCACCCACATAGTACCAAATTTGCCACCGTGGAATTGGCTGTGCAGGCTCTGAATGAGAGCACAAAGAATATGACACCTGTCCTCTCTCTGATTCCCTTTCTTTCACCATCTTTTTCACTAATCACCTCTGAACTGCATCAGTACGAGAAATAAACACTGGCAGGGACAAGCCTCCAGCAGAGCACTCAAAGTTTCTCTCCAAAGTGTGTCTTGAAAATAATACCCAGATTAAGCCTCTTTGTTGTTGCAAGCTTTTTGAGAGCAGTCATTTCCTTAATGTGATAAGAAAGTGAAACTTTTTCAAAAAAATAAGAATTTGGTTATGTGCTTGTCAGGATCAACGGAATCTTAACCAGCACTTTAGGGAATATTTCCATGGCAAGAAATTCTCTCAAGCCTCTTATTCTAATTAGGAAAACAATTTAATCAGTACTGTGGCATGTTCCCATTTTTGAGGTGGCATAAAGCAAAGTACACGGGGTTTATTCACTAAGGAAAGCCTTGCGCAATCTAAAAACACTGACTGTTGTTTTGGGTAGGATGCACACAGAATTTAAAAACAATCCTCTTTTCCCTTGACAATTCATAGAGGGAGATAGAGTTCTTTTAAAGTTTAGGATCATTCCTTAACGGTCGTGCGTGTTACTAATTCTGTATTCTGTCGAGCTGTGTGAGGAGTTCTCTTAAGTAAGGGAGCAAAAGCCCAATGGCTGACTCATCTTCGGGTTTGGGTTACATGTGTGGAGTTGTGTTTTGGATGGAGCCTTCTGGAATAGCAACACTCCATCAAAAACACAGTGGCACACCTGTACTCCAAATGCTTGAATAAGGCAAAACATATGACATCAAAATGCTGGGAATCATATTAAAAAGAAAAAAGAAAAGAATGCAGGCTGCAGCAAAGATAGAGACAGCACCAAGGCACTAATACATGAAGAGTGGAAAGTTTTACGTATGTTGTTCATGAAATGATTTATCTGTCATTTAACCTCTGCTCATAAGCCATGTTTGTTCTGCCTGATGTTGACATGGACACTGCATACACGGCGTGTGAAAAGTTGCTCAGATCGATGTTTCATCCTCAAAAATAAATTATCATCACAAGTTGTACAGTGAGAAATGACTGCGGCTTATATTTCTGAAGGCTCCAAGATATACAAAGGCAACAAAATGCCTTCTTCTGGAATTTTTAAAGGTAACTGATGGTGCAGAATAGATTCCACTATTTGAAGAGATGTTATAAATTAACACTTAATTTTAAAAGTGGGGGATTTATGTCATTGTTTTTCATCTAAAATTTACACAAATTTCCTTTTCAATATAATGCATTCTTACTCAGACCTCTTAGAGGAAAACATTAATACTGTCCATCTGATTGACCTTTTAATTTTACAGTTTATATTTATAGATATAATTTAAAAATTTGTAATAACAATTTTTCTGTTTGCATAATCATCTCAATTGGCTGCAAGAAATTGTTCTTGCATGCAAAGTACAAGCAGGCAAGTGTAAAAATAGAACTTCTGATAGATAAAAGCTTATTTCTATCTGTCAGAAGATTGATTTTTAGTAATTGAGTGTGAACTTTTGTTCACTAGAACTTGTTATATTATAGTTCTTCTTGTCCTTGCGGTTATCTGCACAGATTTATACTATTTTTTCTCATTTGTGGATGATAAGAATATTTCTTATTAGGTAATATTTTTATAATTTTTTTCAGAGAATGCTTGTATATCGAGATTGCAATTGATTTTGATTTTGAGTAGCTGCCTTCTTTCCGTGCTCCCTGCAAGATGACATTCACAAGACAACTGCTTACCAACCCCGGTGCTGCTCCTTGGTGGGATCTAAAATACAGGGAGTGAGATTAACATCGGAGTTTGAGAATCCAACTTTGTAGTAACTGTGCATACATTGGTTCTATGCATTAGACCAAGGTTTGGCCTTAAACACAAACTTTTTCCTCTGAAAATATCACAAGAAATGATTAGTAAAAAACATTAACTACTTTTTATATTGGGCACAAAGGAAAACAGACAGCATCTAACTTGGAAGTTTGGTGCCACCTTGGTCTTTATTGAGAAACATGTGGCTGACAATTGAGAAGCTGAGAAATATCGTGTGGATTAAAGGAAATAAATTAAGAGCTGAGTTATATAAATCTTGAGGGCTTGTTGCACCTGGAATCATTTTCGTGGCAGTGCATACAATTGGGCTTTCTCCTCTTTAAAGTATCCTGGCTACAGAATGAAAATTGCTGTTTTGAGTACAATGTTATACAAATCTTTCATTTGGCCACTAGAAAAAGATTTTTTTTTAAACATTTTTTTCCTTCTTGAGATTTTCACGAAGTACCAGGGTATTTTTGGAAGAGATTAACAAATTCTTCTGTCACACATCTTTGATCCTGGACCAACATTATTTCCTTGTGCATTTTTCTTTAGTTTTTGTTGAATCTATCTAATTCAGCCTATGCTTTATAGTCTCAGAAAATTTGAGGTGTTGACACAGACTGAGTTCAGTAGAGACATTCTCGATACGGTATAAAAAGTTTTAGGGTGTTTTAAAAGAGTTGGTTTTGGGGACAGAAAACATACTGGATTTGTCTGTAGGACAACAGAAATAAACATTACAGTTTCCCTTCATACCATGTTTATAGAGAAAGTAAGAGGATAATAATTATGGCATTTTGAGCTTCTACTTTACCATAGTATTCTGCTAAAGTATGTGTATTATCCAATAATATGAACATTTATTGAGTATTTAATATGTGTCACACTATAGCTGAAGCCCTCTATGTATATTAACTCATGAATACTTACCAGGAACCTTAGATATTTTGTTATTTGCACTTTACTAATGAGAAAACTGAAGCTGACAGATCTCTTAACTATTTTGGTAGCTTGCTTCTCTATACTACTCTTTCTCTTAGTCAATATTTGTAATAACCTGAAAATAGGCATAATTATCCCTTTTACATATACAGGAGGATATGGGAAGCTCAGACATTAAGTTACTTGTCCCAAATCATGTAGTTAGAAAGTGGTAGAGTCAGAATTCAGGACAGTTCTGGCCAGGATGGAGGTGTAGGTAGAAATGCTTTGCTTCCTCACACAACTGAAAGAAGGATAACAACCAACCTAAAATCAAAAATCAACCAGAACTTCCAGAAAATCAAACTGCATGGAAATCCAACAACCAAGAAGTTGAAGGAACATTCAGCCAGACTGGTAGGAGGGGAGGAGATGGGCAGCAGGGTGGAGAGGACTTGTGGCTAGCTGACCTGGCAGTCCCACATTCACACAGATAAGCCCAAAGGAACAACTGGGGAGGAGACAGACCATAAAACCAGGGTTCCAGCATGGGAAAAGAAAGCCTCCAAACCTCTGCCTGTAAAAATCTGTGGGGGTTGTGGCAGTGGGAAGAACTCCCAGCCTCACAGGAGAGTCCATTGAGAGACCCACAGGGTCCCAGAACACACACAAACCCACCCACCTGGGAATCAGCACCTGAAAGGGCACAATCTGCTTGTGGGAAGCAGGGGAAGTGACTGAAAGCGGAGTGAGAGCTGAGCAAGTAACATTGTACCTTCTCTGACCCCCGCCCCAAATACAGAGCCCCAACGCAGCAAAGAGGGCTGTCCCACCCTGGGGAATACCTAAGGCTCCACCCTTCTCAACATAACAGGTGCACTGAGACAAAGAAATATAGCCCAAATGAAAGAACAGATCAAAACTCCAGAAAAAGAACTAAGTGACGAGAAGATAGCCAATCTACGAGATGTGGTGTTCAAAACACTGGTAATCAGGATGATCACAGAAATGATTGAATTCAGTTGCAAAATCAAGGAAGAAATGAAGGCTATACAAAGTGAAATAAAGGAAAATATACAGGGAACGAACAGTGACGGGAAGGAAACTGGGGCCCAAACCAACGAACTGGAGCAGAAGGAAGAAATAAACTTCATCCATAATGGAATGAAGAAACAGGAATTCAAATAAATTGAGGAGAAGCTGAGGAACCCCTAGGACAACTTTAACATTCCTATAGCTGAATCATAGGGGTGCCAGAAGGAGAAGAGGAAGAGCAAGAAATTGAAAACTTTTTTGAAAATATAATGAAGGAAAACTTCCCCAATCTGGTGAAGGAAACAGACTTTGAGAAAGTCCAGGAAGCTCAGAGAGTCCCAGAAAAAGTGGATCCAAGAAGAAACACACCAAGACACATTATAATTAAGTTGCCAAAGATTAGGGATAAGGAGAGAATCTTAAAAGCAGCAAGAGGAAAGGAGAGAGTTACCTGCAAAGGAGTGCCCATAACACTATCAGCTGGGTTCTCAAAAGAAACCTTGCAGGCGAGAAGGAGCTGGAAAGAAGTATTCAAAGTCATGAAAGGCAAGGACCTACATCCAAGATTACTCTATCCAGCAAAGCTATCATTTAGAATGGAAGGGCAGATAAAGTGCTTCTCAGATAAGGTCAAGTTAAAGGAGTTCATCATCACCAAGTCCTTATTATATGAATGTTAAAGGGACTCATCTAAGAAAAAATCAAAACTATGATCAGCGAAATGACAACACACTCATAACTATCAACAACTGAACCTAAAAAATAAAAACAAAAACAAAGTAAGCAAACAACTAGAACAGGAACAGAATCACAGAAATGGAGATCACATGGAGGATTATCAGTGGGGAGGGGGAGAATGGGAGAAAAGGTGCAGGGAATAAGAAGCATAAATGGTAGGTACAAAATAGACAGGGGGCATTAAGAATAGTACAGGAAATGGAGAAGCTAAAGAACTTGTATGTAGGACCCATGGACATGAATGCTAGGGGGTGAGGGGGTGCAGGGCAGGGGGGGACAAAGGGGACAAAAAATTGGGACAATTGCAATAGCATAATCAATAAAATATACTTTAAAAAATAAAGAATTCAACCCAGGACTGAGTGATGCCCAAGCTTCTATTTCACTGTCACAAGAGGAACACTTTTTCTAGAAGACTAAGTCAATGCTTTTAGGGAGCTTGTTCTACCACATTGTATCTGGGATGGCTCTGGACTACTATTATAGGCAGTGTGGCAAGGGCACTGCAGTCTTCCCAGAGCTGTAGCCCATACACATGGTTCCAATTGGCCTTCTTACCCATGCTGCAGGGTCAGTGCTCAGAGTGAATTGGGAATTTCAGAGTGGTTTGCTTCCCAGAGTGGACATGCGCCTTCAGACAGGCTCTTAGAGGAAATCCCGCTGGGACTGCCACATAGCACACATATTTGTAATGCCTTCCCCTGCCTCAGGCTACAAGGGTGCTTTGTAGTTAGAACCTATCATTTTAGTATCCCATCTGGCCTTTGGTGGAGCACATTGCAGAAAGTGAACTATAGATTAACCTCCAAGCCAGAAAATATTTTCATGGTTCCCATTTTCATAGGGTCACAAGGGTGTATGAGAATAGAGTGCTTGGCAGGAAGTAAAAATCCATACTCTCAGGAATATTCTTTTCATTAGTTCTAACTATATCTGTTCAGACCTAGCTACTTAGAAGATGAGAGGCTGCCAGTAGGGACCAGTGCAGGAAGGAAGCATCGCACTGATGCTGTGGTGGTGGGTTAAGGAGAAAAGGCAGCATATTCCAGGCCCTGCCTGTTCAAATCATATAGAAATACACTTTCAATAATTGCCTATATAGATGTGCTATTTTTATATTGTGGTGTTTCCTATCCATTTCGAGGATTACAATGTGTATGATGAAAGATAAACCAGAACTACTCTTCATATTGTTTGTGCTACAAACATACACATTGTCAACACAGCTCCTTCTCATTTACATTGTCGTCTGAATTCATGAGCACTGGGAGTTTTATGTTCCCAACTGTCTTTTCAGCTCATGTAGTGAGTGCCTACCCTAAACTCTTTCACAGGGTAGAGATTAATGTAATTTCATCTACAAATTGAATCCAGCAAATACAAATAACTGAAGTCGTATGACTCTGATTCCACTATGGTAAGAGACCATGGGTCCACCCACCATGGTCAGATTCTGAAATCTGTTAGAGCAGAGGTTCTGAACCTTGGGTCTGTAGGGCATAGACTCCAGGAGATTCATAATCCTCTGGAACTGAATGTAGAATTTTGTGTCTGTCAACTGTGGGAGAAGAGGGCCACTGCATTATCAGAGTCTATAAAGGGCTTATGACCTATAAAAGGGTCATAGACACATGAGAATTCCATTAGCAATATGTCTCTCATCCAGAATTGGAGATGATGAAAACAATAATACAAATATACATATAACCAACCTCCTTTTGAGAAAAGATTCCTCATGGATAATGTTATTCTTTTTGCATGTAAGGAGGTGATATGTATTAATATGAAGATGTCCACTTCATTTTGATTACTAAAGGTTAACAAAAAATTCTGTGAGTAATGAATAAAAAGTAATGAATAAAAAGTCACATGCATACAATCCTTCAGCCATTCCTTAACTAAAATAAAACATATTCAGTAACATTTCTAGAAAAATATTTTGAGTGATTCATACATTATTCATCGCTACTGAAAGTCACAAAATGAAATAAAATTCTGTGAGTGATTTTTCATATTGGAATACAAAGATGCTGTTTGTTTTCTTCAGAATACAGATAACAAATATACCAAGAAGAATTGAAGATTCATTTGTAAGACATTCCCCTCTCCACTCAGGAGCAGCAACCCTGTAGCTTGTGGGCCAAGAATTCTCTTTTCTCTGTGACAGTCAGTCGGCATCTCCTTCCTTTTGTGCTCGCCCTTTCTTCCTCCCCTTCTGCATGTGACCATTGCCACCACTCTCCTGGCTTTTCAAGTTTTACCTCTTCGGACCAGCACCCACTGGCCTCTGGAACAGGGGTGGCATTGATGTGGAAAGGGGAAGAGACATTCAAGTCAAACCTTGTCATTTGCCCCAGGTGCACCTATTTTCCAACTATGGCTGCATCCCCAGAATCAGTGCATGTGCCATCAGTCACATCCTTAGCCCCTGAGCCTCCTTACCAACCTCTCAGTCCCTTTCCTGCTCTCAAGATGATATAATTTGTTCCACTGAACATAGGTGAAGTTTGCTTTGGTCTGGTTCTAGAAAGACCCTTAGTTAACAAGCGTGCAGACACCCTCACCCATGCTGCCCCAGGGCATTTGCGCTTGTCTTTCCCTCCCCTTTCATCTATCCACTTATCTGCTTGGCACCCTCTCTCACGCCTTCCAGGTCTCTGACCAGATGCTCTCACTACTCCGCCTTCCCAATTCATCACTTTACATTCCCTTCCACTTGCTCCATTTTTCTTCACAGCACTTTTATGATCGCACTACAACGAGCTATTTATTTGTTTGTATTTGCCTCGTTCCATCAGAGTGAGGGCATGGCTCCATTTCATTTACCGGGTGATGCCGAGAGCTGTGCCTGACTTGTAGTAACACCCAATAAATATTTTAAATTCATTGAACAAGCAACGCCTAACACAGTTTTGCAGGTTACAGAGTGCATTCATATTTATTACTTTGTTTAATCTGCTCCAAACCCTCATTTGTTATCCTTATTTTATTATTGAGAAACCCAAGACCTATCTACACTCTGCAATTTCAGATTCCTATTTTGGAGTTGAACTCCTAAAAGACATTTGTCCCTTATTCTTAGGTTCTTAAGTTACATTGCCTCTTGTGCTTTTTGATTCTGACTATATTTCAGAAATTCTCCACACTGGCTCTCCAGTAGAAGCATTTTGGAAAATTACTTTCATGAGGCTTAATGACCAATCAAATAAGAATGCAAGAGTAAAATTATATATTCTATTATAACAAACACCTATCTGGGTGATTTTTCTTAAAAAATCAGTTTTCTTACTTTCTCTGGACATTTGAGTTAATTTGGTGGTAATGGTATGTTCAGAATATACACTTAAATTATCTTCACTTGTGAGGTCAAATTTTCTCCTTAATACTTTTAATAGAGGTTATTCCTGTGCCTCTGTGCAGCCACGATTGAGAACGATTGGGTCTCTGAATGCACAGACCCATTTTTCTGGAGCACCATTTTTACTCAACCATTTAGGAGAAAAATATTATTTTTAGCAAAATGAATTCAGTTACATTATGAATTTCCATTCAAAATATCCATGAATTTAAAAAGAGTAATTCCAAAGTCTTCAAAAAAGTGTCTTGCTTGTAGTGGCCTCAGTTATGGTACTGATTTGTCCTGGCCAAAGGTTTAGAAAACAGAACAAAAGTTAACATTATTCAATTTGAATAATAAAAAAAGTGCAAAAAAAATTAACATTATTCAGTGTAATGAGGCATGGACAAGAGTTTCAGTTCTTAATGCAAAAAAGGAAAATGAGAAATGAGTTCATGAGAAATGGGGGCCCTATGTAAGTCTTCATACAGCAAGTATCCAGCAGACATGTACCAAGACTGCCCCAGACGCTGGAGCTGGGGAGGTGAAGTGAAGGAGGCCACAGGCTCCTGAGGGGAACAATCACATGCGATTCCAGCTCAGGGTGGTCAGGGCTGGGAGAGAAGGCCTCACAACTGCAACCGGAGCACAGAGTGTCAGCCTAATAATTCCGTAAAGTAAGAGTGGGGACTAAAAATGGGCAGAGGTGATGCTATGTATTTGTAGAATGCTTTGGGATGAATTATTTGTTTGATCTCCCTCAAACACTCTGAGATCGAACAATCATTTCCAATACATGAGAACAAGTGAGAGACTCGCTCAGTATTGCACGGCCGGGTCCTGCCCTGGTCTTGGGTTTCCCATTTGTGCCCTTCACATGTGACGCTGCTGGTGCTAATTGAAAAATGGGGGCAACTTAGTGCTGCTTATTTTCCTTTTTTAAAAAGAAAGACGAAATATTAACTTCCACTGGGCATGAACACAATCTTCCATAACACCAGTCTGGTATTTACGGCAAAATTGCTGCTTGACTAATAAATGGGCTGATTTTGTTAGTACTGAATGCTTTTGCATAAAAACTCTGCCAATCAATGCCTAATCTATCTAAAGAATAAAACCTGTCTTTCCTTTGCAATTTTTAAGGAATCCTTTTTATGGTTAAAAGCTAAAGCTCATCCTATTGGTTTCCCTTAAAAATATGTTTTCTAACTTGCACTATGCATGTTATCATAACAAATAAAAACACAAGAAAAGCACTGGGTATACTTTTTCCTTTAGATAAGTGCTATGCTACTGGAACATATGACATCATATTTGGCTCCAATATTTGGAAATGAAACAGTATAAAAGATGACAAGTCCTAGTAGCCATGTCATAACAGGGGATGAAATTTAAAACAAGACTGACAAAATAAAATTTGAGGAAACTGACTATTTTTTAAATTGTACATTTATCATGACAGTTTTGGGGTTAATCTCTGGAACCGGCACTAGGATGGATGAGGTAATGGTTGCACATGTTGTGGATAAGATAACCGAAGCGGGGGAAAGCCCATTTCCAGGCTAACGTGCAGCTAAGATTATGTGCCTGATGGCTGGAAACTGTTGTGTGGTTAGGATAATACAGGGTTCAAAAAATGATGCTGATGGAGCAGTGAGCAGTCACATTCAATCTGAAGCTTTCTGAGCGGGGGCATGAGAAGGAGTAGGTTGGGGCCTGCCAGGGGAAAGATTTGGGAAGCAAGAAGATGGGAGGTGAACTACAGAAGTCCCTCACAGAAATGACATTCTGAGGGTGGGTAATTAAAACTTCACTGCAAAGTGAAATCTGATGATGAGACTAGCGTACTGCTGCTCATGTGTACGTTAGAGGGTCTGAGAGGAGATGTGACTCGGACCCCCATTCCCGGTGACCCAGGTGTTACTGCCATCAGAGAGACGCTCAGAGTTGCTGCTCGGATCACTTTGTTTTCTTCTGTGGCTTTGAGGAAGGGGAAAGAAAGCACTGTAAGAAATGTGTTGACTGAAATGCACCATTAATTTCATGTCTCTTTTCTAAAAAGCACTTTTAAAGTGTGCCAAGATGTTTTTAGTGTTTCAACAACATGCTTTTGTGACAATAGAAAAATGAAGGTACGTTTTCATGGTATCAATAAAAATACTGTGGTAATTTACAAGGTTGGATTGAACTCTAAATTGTGTTACAATGAAGCTCTTTCAGTGTGAACAGAGATAGAAGCAATCTCTATTTTGTTCCTGAGCCACTGAGATCAGAACAAACATGATCTCTGACCGCCTCTACGATCTGAAATCTTGGCTGCCAGGGGGCTTGAATTTTATGAAGGGCCCCCATTTCTGGAACTTTCTTTCCTACCCAACATATCCCAGATTTACAAGCTTTGAGGTCTTAGAAGGACAGAAAAAAAAAAGGCATATTTGTTTCTTTCTTAACTGGTGTAGGTTTCCAGATGGTATTAGAAGCTATTATTGGCTGAGAAGAAACACTTGTTTGCGTCCCAGTCTTGTACTTGAGTCTGCAAATTTGGCAAATGGCTTCCTTTAAATATGTGAGGAAATAAACAAAGCATTTTCAGTATTTGCTGACACTCATTATCCTTTCCTTCTCAAACTTTGCCAGATGCAAAACACCAAGGGCCAATTTCTCTAGTTTTCTGTTCAGAATCCCTTCAGGGAAGTACACCCATGAGATTCCCATATCTGATTCTTTGTACTAATGCATCTGTGCTCATATGATTCCATGGTCACTTACTGATGAGTTAAGTATGGCAACAAGACAGGGGCTTGTTGATCTGATCCCCTCTATGTCCTGTCAATGGGGCACTTTTAAATGGATGTCGCATTAAGTTGCTCCTCTTCCACGCACAGACGTAGGCATACCGGTATGCAAAGATGTTTGAGATCTGAAAGTATCCACAGTATTATAGAGACATTGATGAGTACACATACTACTTTTTAGGTCTGTTGCTCTAAGAAATAATGAAGGAGGCAATGAGGCTTGATGGAAAGCCCAAACATGAGCTGGGAAATCCAGATGTACATGGGTTCAAATTCTGGGTCAGCTACTTCCTTACTCAGAGCATACCACTTTAACCTCCCAGAGCCTCCGTTTTCTTGCCTGACAAGTAGAAAAACTGGCATAACTTCCTAGGGATGTTGTGAATGAGAAATGGGATAGTCCCTGAGAATGACCCAGCACTATGCTTGATATATAAAAGATGCTCAGCAAACACTGGTTCCTTCCTTCAAACAAGCAATAAAGGATCAACATCTGAGAAAATTAGGAAATGCTCTGCCTGTGAGCATAGATACGTAGAATTTCATGCTAGTGATTTGGAGAGCACTGCACCAGAAGACGGAGCAGCAAAGAAAGACAACATATTTAGGGAACAACATGCATTTCAGTTTGACTAATAAGAAAGCTCTGTGTAGAGATGGGCTACAGACACAGCCATGGAGGGCTTCCACATGCAGCGTGAGGAATTATAAAGTTCTGAGAGCAAAAAGTGTCAGTGACATCAGCAGGGTGGCACTATATCACTGGAGTTGTCCCAAAGGAACGTTAATCTGGCAGCAATATGTTCATCGGTTTCCAGTGAGGAGAGGCAGAGGCCAGGAGACTGGTTCAGACCATTGCAGAGCAGTTCAGAAGAGAATGAAGGTTTCAACCATGGGGGCAGGGCAAAGGGCATGTGGTGAGCGATGAGCCAGCAGGCCTGGAATGGCTCCTTCAACTTCTGCCTAGATAACACTCTATCTGCTACTTGTCTCTTTGTATCCATCACACTAGACAGAATGTTACTTCTCTACTGGCTCAGCTCCCCTGCTCTTGGGGAGTTTGCTGAGAACTGTATTTTGTATTTTACTCATTTGGATATTTCTAGACTCTATCACAGAGTCTGAGAATACAGTCAACCCTTGAAAAGAGTGTTTAGTGCAGGAGTAAATGTTGAATACATGTGAAAGACAGACAAAAAGTGGAATAGCAAGAGGAAAATGAAAAGAAACGAAAGAATATACGTACAAAATGAGGGGAAGGAAATAAAGAGAAAGACAAAAGGTTGTTTTGGAACAGCGTGAGTTCATTCACAACCAGGGATGTGAAACTGTAGCCATTAAAATTAGATTAACACTTCCTTTCTTTTTTTCCTTTACCCTGAAGCCTTCACCCCTTGCACTGTTCTGAATAAATAATACTTGATGAAGATGGTGATGATGTGTCCTCTTCATGTTAATCCAGGCAGTTCTCAGTTTGTGAATGGGTTAGGTTCCAAATGTCTGTTGTAAATCGGTTGTTTGGCTATTGGAATGCATTTTTCCTTAGAGACAATGTAACAGTCAGTGGTTAAAATCTCCAACTACTTCACAAAAGGCTATTTAATCCACAAAGTGTTGGAATTACAGTGCTAATGTACTGTGGAGTAGTAATTCCTTATAGGCATATTATATACTTCTTCATGGTTTGCAAAGTGCTTTTACATTGCATACATTTACAAAATGGAACGCCTCTGCATAATTTTTTTCCATGGAAAATTGTGTTCCAAGTTTTAAATGAGGAGGCCAGTAACACATCCTCCACCCACTCTCCTCTCCGTGAAACGACTTGGCTTCCACACAGAGGCTCCCACGCTGCCCTTCCCAGCGGCACTGGCCCCAAGGGAGCCCCTGAGACAGGGAAGAAGGATGGGTGTGTGTCAGTGCAGGAGGACTCTGTGGAGAGGGCACTGTCGTGTGTTTGTAGTCTGAAGAGTCAGTCTGCAGGTAGATTCTGCCACCACCAGCAGGTAACCTTGTGTGTGTTCGGAGTCCACTTATGCAGAGTGGAGATAACGGCGCCTACTTAGTGGGTGTTTGTGATGTTTAAGATGAGATAATATATGAAGGAACACACAGCACAGTACCTGATACATGGTGTCTGCTCAGAAATGTTCTTATGCTCTTCCCCACCCACCCACCACCACTAAACTCTGAAATGAGATGGGTAATGAAAAAGTCCTGCAGCCATCAGCTCAGCTCATGGGGCAGGCCATGGGCCTAGGAACTGGGGAGAAGCACCGCTGGGGGTGCTTCCCTGGTGGGTAAGCTCCTGGCTGGGGAACAGTGAGGGCTCCCAAGTGCTGATTCTCCCAGACACCAGTGGCAGCTGTGGTGAAAGTTTCTGCATCGATATTATGGAGCTCTATCAGCAGGGGAGCCAGGACCAGGCTGTGTATTATCACCGTAACTGATGCACCCCAAATCTCAGGCACGTAACACGGAGGTCAGTGCTCACTCACGCTTGTGTGCAGCTCTGCCTGCAGCTTTCCCCTGGGCGGTATTTCTCTGTTGCAGGTTCTTTCCATCCTATGGTTCTGTCCATCTTCCCATATCGAGCTGGTGGCAGAGGGGAGAAAAGTGCCATTATAGGCTAGGCCTATAAAAAATTCCAGTGCACAGCCTACAACACAGCATTCATGTATAACATTGGCTGCAAAAGATTCGGAAGTGTAGACTTGTCCCTAGCCCAGGAAGAAAAGAAAACAACTTTGGCGGTCAGCTGGCAGTCTCTGCCACAGATCCGAGTAAGAGTGCTAAGCAGCTACTGGTTGGTACAAACTATTTTCCAGTGGGTAATAAGTAAAGGAATACCTGACTGCAATTCAAGATAAATAAGTCAAGCTGAATGAATACCAGAGAATTCACAATAAGAGGATAGCCTGCATACCTCATGGGTAAACTTCGACATGTATGTTAGTTTTCCTTCTCTGGAAGAAATGAAAGACATGAAATAGATGAATATTAAATAGCTTTCCACATAGATTAAAGCATAAAGATAATGACTATTTAAAGTTCCTACACCAAGAACATGTTTAAAACAATGCCAAATTTAATAATATAAATTGACTGCAGCTATTTTAATATAAGGGAGCTGTCTGAAGTCACTTTTCATGTTGTTCTTTTCTTTCTTTGAATTATGTAATGTGCTGACTCAATGTCTGGATATTCAAGTCACACCCAGAGCTGTGATTGATTAGGACAGTTATCTACATTCAAACCTCTGACTGCCCTTATAAAGGGTCTTATAAAGAGCATGGATTTTGGAGCCTAAACACTTCAACAGGTCAGAGGGTTTCCAGGTGTTAGACTTTACAAAACTCCCTCAGACGTGCGATCACCCCACAAGAAGCTTACAGTCTAGTGACAAAGACAGCAGTATGAACGAGCTGTAGCAGCACAGAGGGAGGGACCAGGGCAGCCCAGAGCGTGTCCCTGGGATGCTGGCATCACAGCAGAAGGAGTGCTGAGGGCAAGGGCGAGGGGAGGAGGGGAGAGCGAGGGATTGGCTGGGAACAGAGATGAGAGTAGACAGGGGCAGCCAGGACGCAAAGGCCGCTTGCTCGCTGTAAATCATGCCAAAGAGCTTGGCTGTTATCCTATCCCTGAGTAGGGGCTAATTTCACCCTGGTGCACAAGCGAGGTGAGCTCAGAGAAATGTATCTATTGATTTAAGAATCGTGCCAATTTATTTGTAAAAATAGCTTTTTAGAACACCTCGGTGTGGTCTTACTCTATTAAACTATATTAGCACAGGTGTGTGTGCGTGTTAGGGCACACACACACATTCTTCAGATTATAGGCATAGAAGGCCTCCATATATCAGAGGCAGTAAGTGAAGGTTGCAGATTATGTTCCCTGTGTCCCCTGGGCCTGAGCTTAGAAAAAAAATTTTTTAGAATAAAAATTGCTCAAAACCAACTTAAAATGTAATATAAATGCATCCTGTTGAAAGTTTGGGTACATTGCACTTTGCATTGATTTAACTACTGGTTTAGAAGCCAATAACTAAAGAGGAGTTATTTTGCTTTTATTCCAAAAGAGGAGGGAATAGTACCGGACAGAGGGAAAATGAAGACCTGTACATTATAACCTAAGACACTGCAGTCACCCTACAACGTGGGATTGCTTGCCTTAGAGCATTTCTCAGTTTGTGAAGTTTCTCAGTATTAGAGAGATTCTTACCCTTGTCTTCTCATGAGAATCATCTGGGAGCTTTAAAACACTCAATGGTCACATCCCAGACCAATTAAATCAGAATCTCAGCAAGTGGTACTCACGCACCAGCATATTTTAAGGCTCCAAAAGTGATTCCAATTCCCAGCCCAGTGTGAGAAGCAATAGTCTATTAGGTAGGATTACCGGTTCTTATGGAAACAGCAAATTTCAATTAATCAACTCATTTAAATCATGTGCCAGACACTCTTTTTGGTACTGGAGGCTACGACATAGGCTGCCTTCAACTGCATCCCACCCTAGGACAGAGACTGAGCCCGGAGGGGCTGCAGGAAGAGGAGAGGGTGAGCAGCGATAGACTGAGTGTGGAGCAGGGGTTTGAAGGTGAATCACTGACCGTCGTGGTAAATATTTGCTGATAGTCGTGTTTTGTAGCTGGCTAAAAACTGGAATGTAAATCTAGAGGAACTCATTAGAGGAAAATTTTATATTAGACAGGGATTAGAAGCCAAAGAAATTGGCTTCCATTCTCGAGTGTGGTTGAATATTGTGTTTGTCTGTCTACTCCAGATTTGGCTAAGGATTTAAAAACAAAACAGCTAAGGACTCTTTTTAATAAAATTGCTTAAAAACAACAATGCATTTCTAAATAAAACTTACACAATATAATTTGTTTAAAATACACTGTAAAAAACAGACACTAACTTGAAAAGATAATCATCTTCTCTTAAATGTTTAGAACTAAAGAGATCTTGCCAGCAGCAGGACGTGATTTCATTTTATGAGCCGATGACCACATTCTGTAAGATGATGATGATGTTAAGGTACTGTTGACCAATAGCTGATGGATGACTGACTAATAAACCACACCAATTCTTATTTCTTTACATTTCCCTCACAGGTGGGGGAACTCGAGTTCTTTCTGGAACTCGGGTCTGGACTTGCGCTTTCTTTTCTCTGTGTTAGATGAGTAGATGTCATGGAAAAAGCGTGGGGGTTGAGCTCCAGTTCCACTCAGGATCTCTGGGACGCTGTTTCCTTGAGTGTAAAATGACGATGGTAGATGTTTGGTTGAACAGCTAGAGTGTCAACTCTAACAAGTGTCCAAGAACCATATGCAGATTTTTATACTCACAAAGTTGATACTAATAAATGTACGAGTGGGGACGTGTGTCACTCTTTGTTCTGGAAAGCATGCTTAGAATATCTATTCGATACTGCGTGTTGGTTCTCCCTAACAAACTTTGCTCAAGCACCTTTCTCCATTGTGTGGAAGAAGCCGTGGTAATGTCCAATGTAAGTGAAATGACAGATTCATACGGAGTTCCTATAGTGTTAATGGTGGAGGGGTGGGGAGAGAAATTTCTAGGTATTAGTGACCAAAAGCTAAATCAGAAAATAATGTAACAGTAATTTAACAAAAATTTAACATGTTCCACAACTTAAAGCATGATTTATGTCATAGCTGATAGAACATAGCTGGATTCTCAATTATTGCCATGACTGACTTAAGAGTAAAAGATCACTTTTATGATTCATTGTTTTAACTAATGAAATCCACTTATCTTAGTGATGTACACCTTAGTCAATAGTTTTAAGGCAATTATTTCTAGGTGCTGTGAATAATAGGTAAGCATAATTTGTGTGTGAATTCTCTGTGACTTGGCTCATATAAGACCTTTCAACTTGATGCTGGTGTTTCGAATTAAAATATCAAGTCACTTTATACATCTGGCCTTACTTGGTGGTTTTCTAAGTTGCCCATGCTTTATCTTAAGTGTACTTATATTAATCATAGTTCAAAGTAGCCACACCATTAAATAATAATTTTTTGAAAATATGTGTTCTTAGAAATGATACCTACACCCGCTTCAGTTTTTGTTGTCAAACCATGGGCAGAGGAGAGGCGGCAGGGGTGGGGGCGGGAGAAAAGAATGCCAAATCCGCCCCTCGGGCCATCAGCTAACCCCCAGAGTTGTTTCATTCAGTCTCCATTC
Source organism: Glossophaga mutica (assembly GCA_039655065.1). Taxonomy (NCBI): domain Eukaryota; kingdom Metazoa; phylum Chordata; class Mammalia; order Chiroptera; family Phyllostomidae; genus Glossophaga; species Glossophaga mutica. Next base: position 150,607,683 of record CM077306.1, read on the forward strand.
TGTTGCCAAGTGAAGATGGAGACGCATGTGGCCACACTGTCGTACTCTCCTGCCAGCTGCAAACCTCATCACAGTTCCTGTGAAGTACATTTCCACAGATCAGGTTTCTGCCAGGGAAGATTTTAACAATCTCCCACTCCTCTTTCAACCAACAACAATTAGTATTAGCAAATGGTTCAGGCCACTGCCTGGCATTACATATGAGTTCTCTTCAAAAAAGACAAACTTTTACTCAAACCAGATCCACATGCTGAACATTTGAGCTCTCCTCTTAGATATAATGAGGTTGAGACAGTTTCTATCTTTCATTTAAATAAAAAATCACTCTCACATTTGAAATCAAGTTGGCTGTCTTCCCTTGCTGGGTTCACCATCTGGTAAGAGGAACTTTAGGAGACTTACGCTCAGGCCAGGAGTTTAGGGAAAAAATCATTATCCTTTTGTCCTCTTGTGCCTTACTCTTTTAATGTGGTCAGACTTTGTTTTAATGTTTTCAGAGCAGGGTTTTTTTTTCTCTCTTTCAGATAACACATATGGCAAATAAGTTAAATTCTTAATAAGTTTTACAGCCAAAATTTGCTTTTTTTGAGTTATGAATAAAAACTCATACACCTGATTGAAGTCACCACGGCTCATTGCAAAACAATAAAAATTCAGGGGGTTCGTTCTGTTGATCTACTACATACCTGTGGTTCTCTTCATACTGCTATGTTATTTTTTAGGGTAAATTATTTCTCAGGGTAAGATAAAGTCAGTTCCCTATCAACATGTTTCAAAGGTTTACGATCTTGCCAAATAGAGAGACTACACGTTAGCATGTCCAGGGATTTTACTATTTTTCACCAGTTAAGTTCTTTAAAAGGATAGGTTTTGATGCATACTATCTATTCATTCTCTCTTGTGGTTGTTTTTGTCATGGATAAAGACTGATTTTATATCTAGCAGTTAAGAACCCTGTTCATAAGAACCACCTCATAGTAACAATCCTTTCCACTACATTCCCTTCAACTTCAGAAAAGCATAGATAATTGAAAGTTATAAGTTTCATGAAACTGAAGGTAGCTATAGAGAGCATTCCTGTTTTACAGATGAGGAAATTAAATTTCAGAGAATTAAAGTGAGTTTTTTAAAGCTCATCAAACTCATATAGAACAAAGAAATAGCTAGAACCTAAACACACTTTCTGACTTTTGTAACTTGACTCACTTTCCCATTAATACAGATGCACTGCATCTTAAAGTAAACTATGTTTATAGTGGTAACGATTTTTGGGAAGCAATGAATTTTCATGAAATTCTCATTATATAACTGCATGGATCTCAACTAGGGATATAAGTTTTGGGGAGAAAACACAACATTCAAAAAAATAAGCCCCATACATCCAAATACTCTTCTAGCTAGCATCTGTGAATTTTGAACTAACTTGAGAAAATCCAAGTATTTGAAGAACAATGAATGCCTTTGAATTCTTGAAACTGTGTTAATGGCTCCATACTTATCAGCCAAGCAAATTCATTTCCATGGGCTTCATTTTTTCTAACCTGATGTTAGTTTAGGCAAAGCTAGCCTTTTGTAAGTCATCAAACAAGTAAATCTGTATGTAAAACATATTCATATTTATGCATAGTACCCTAGAGTTACAGGAAATATTTGTTCTTTGCTGTTTTACTATTTCTAAAGAAAATACACTAATGCATTTAAACATTTAAAGATTAGATTTAAAATCAACCAGTTTGATATTAATTTTCTCAAAGGAAAGGAAAGAAAATCAGAGGTCAGAGGTGACATCGCTGGTAAGAAAAGCCTATGTAATACCTTTGTACGTGTCAATCTTCTGGGCTGCCCTAAGTTTCTCAGAATCCTCTTTCTTGCATAGCATGGACCTCAAAGGAGGTTCTTGGAATATTTGGAAGAGGAAGGGCAGCCGCAGCGATTTTGTAGCACACACACATGATACTGACCTCCTGACTCACCTTGACACAAAGCAGCAGCTTGGCCTGCAACTGTTCTACCTCCCTCTGGGTCCTTCTTCAGCTTCTCTGACTCCTAGGGGGGTATGGTTAGCCTTGTGACTAAAGGGTCTCTGTCTGGATGATATTTGCATTTGTTTTCATTGCTGCTGTAACAAATTATCACAAAAATAGTAGTTTAAATAGTTTCTTATTTTATAGTTCTATAGGTTAGATGTCTGACATGCATCTCACTGGAATAAAAGTCTTATTTAATCCTGTATTTGTTCTAATGTGGGGAAAAGAAATTTGTATTTAACAGGGAAAAGAAATTTGCATTAGCAAATCCCGTGACAGAAGGACTATTTTGGTGAAAGCTGGAAAAAGGTAAATTGTGGGAAAATTATGTAAACATTTTTTCATGATTTTCTTCTTTAAAATCCAGGCTGTGATATGAAAACATAAAAGGGATATTGTGAGATTAAACACCTTGACTGTAAAATCATTTATATTAATCAGAGGCAAATTATATGCTCCTTTAAGGCTTAAATAAATAGATAATCCTGGAAAATGAATTTGAACAAATTGAGGTCTTGGAGGAATTACTAACTCTTTTTTATTAAGCAATAAAATTCTTCTTGAGCCCTGGCTGGTGTAGCTCAGTGGATTGAGCGCGGGCCTGCGAACCGAAAGATCGAGGTTCGATTCCCAGTCAGGGCACATGCCTGGGTTGCCAGGCCAGTTCCTGTCAGGGGACATACAAGAGGCAACCGCACATTGATGTTTCTCTCCCTCTCTCCTTCCCTTCCCCTCTGAAGATAAATAAATAAATAAAATCTAAAAAAAAAAAAATCTTCTTGAGAGAGGTAGAATTTAAGGTTCTTTCATAATGAGTTAAGGAAAAAATTGTTTTGGGCAGGAGGGTCTTTTTCTCTAATATATTGCAAATCCACTAGAAACATCTAGATTTATTTTTGCCTCATTTTCTATCCTCCCATCTGAATGTAAGTGGAATGTCATCATAATACTGCATGTGCAATCAAATCACATAGGTGGTTCTGAAAATATAGTAATATAGGGACAGTCACAGAATTCTCATATGTAATTGGCATAGACAGCACTTCCTCATGTGAATCTCACAGAGAAACACTGATACTGACTCAGACTGCCTGGAAATTTGATGGTCCATAAAAATTTTGAAGTTAGGTGGATACCCACCCCTTTATACATTAGAAAGAATATATCCAATTTACTTTCCCATCTAACTTCATTCAAAACCGCTACATTTGTTAATCAGCTGGTGTGCTGATGAAGTTTCCAAAGAACATTGCTCTCTCCAAGAGCACTCACTTAACCACCCACATCTTGACCCGTGGCCATTTGCACACTTGTTCCCCTGTGTGAATCAAGACTAGAGTGTAAGCTCATTCTGCTACACACCCACACAATGGCACATTCTTGGAGTGTGGCTGTCTAGACTATTTCCTTCACACAGTGGCTCAGGGTCCTTTTTGGAGTGGTTACTGAAATGTTAAATTGTGGCCAGTGGCTTCTTTAACAGGTTCCTTACCCAGTTTCAACAGTGAAGTTTTAAGTGGTCTTCTTCCACAGATTAGTATGATTAATGTGTCCATTCACATTAGCTTTAAAGTGAGTTTTCTGGTGGCCAAAGCTCTTTACCTCTCACCTGTTCTCTCTCTAGAAATGAAGAGGATTTATGTAGTCTCTACTCTTTTTTTCTTTTTGCCTTTTTTAGGTTAGTTTTCTGTACTGGGATAGAAGTTTTTGGGATAAAATATAGTATTCAAAAAAAAAAAAGCCTCTTCTAGCTAGCATCTGTGAATTTTTAACTAGTTTGAAAACGTCCAAATATTTGAAAGAATAATTAATGCCTTTGAATTCTTGAAACTGTGTTAATGGCTCCATACTTATTAGCCAAGCAAATTCATTTCCATGGGCTTCATTTTTTTCTATCTCAAAAAAAAAGGTGCCCAATTAGTAACAATAGCAAATGTGTTAAAAGTAAGGATAGGTATAGGGAAATTAGAACTGAGCAGGGGGAAAATAAACTACGCATATGTTCAATATTGTGTAAGTTGTAAAGTAATACATATTTCTTGGAGCTCGAAACTATCACTCACTTTATGTTTTGTTTAGGAAAGCCTACTGCTTGTAGTATCAACATTTGCTTCTATTTCTTTTATGATTTCTTTTGCTGTGTTTGTTAAGTGGCTGCAGTATATTCTTGTGTATGTTTTAAGATAGGCATTATGTCCCATTGTCTTAACATCAGTCATTGAATCCTCTTTCAATTAATTTACAAGATATCTTTAGCAATTTCTAAATCCCCAAACACCTGGATCTGTTTCTGGTGCATTAACTTTGCTAGTGCCATAATGTTTTGGTTACTGTAGCTTTCTATTGTATTCTGAGTTGACATATCAAATAAATATATTTTGTCTATTATTTTTAGAGATAAGACTTAGAATCAATTTGTCACATTTATTAAGGAATCCCATTTAGGTTCTGGTTAAGATTATGCTGACTTTGTACATGTATCTGGGACAACTGGTGATTTCATACTACTGAATCTCCCCATGCAAAAACATGGTCTACTTAGGTGTTCCTTTGTGTCCTTCTGTTCGTGCTCAGTTGCTACACAGCCTGATTTAATTACATTTAGAGAAGAAACAAAACAAAACACCTCCATGATGCTTGATTTTAGCTTCTATTTCTTTTATGATTTCTTTTGAAACCACAAGTTCCTTTTGTGACTTGATCTAGAAGAGGTCAAATTATTAAATGTATTAGCTGTAAAAACAAAAAGATAATTGCTTTGGCCACTTGCATGTATAATGTCAGTCTTGTTATATCACAGGATATCCCTTAATAAGTATTTGTTATTAGATAGAAAGTATTGAACATTATTATTTCCAGGCCTGTCAGCTTCCACCTCCAGTTCCACAACACCTCTCCTTGTAGCCAGTAGGGGGTGCTCCTGCAGCAACCTGCCTTCTTTCAAAGCCATTGAATCCTAACACATTTCAAACCTTAGGAAGTATTGGTTATAAATTATCAGCTGTGGTTCTCACACATTCTAACAGACTCACATCTGTGGGCATTTTATGTAGAAGACAAGTAATGGGAGAAGGTGAGATCTTCAAAGTGTCTTGTAATCGAAGAAGGCCTGTATTATATAAGCACAGAAGGCAGAAAGGGATTATAACAACTTGTGTTTGGGTGAAAGAGGGGAGCCTCTGCTTTTTAGGGGCTGTTTTTTTGAGCTTTGGTGCCAGCAGACTGCTTTGTGAGCTGTGAGTTTCCTGATCTTAGTCTTTTAAAGGCAACATTTTTAAAGTGTTGCTTTAAATAGCAGAGACTAGCTCCGGAGAGCAATGAGTTGGAGGCTGTGGAAGGAAGCGGGTCTGGCTACAAACAATCCTGTGGGGGAAAAATTTGATTCTATCTACTGGCTTTGGAACAGTTCCCTTCATTCCTGACGGTGGTGATGTTCGGAGAGGTGTGTCACTCTCCACCTTCCCTACCAGTCTGAGCTCAGTCCTTCTTCCTTACGCTTCCAAACCATACAGTTTTTATTTCTACTGCAAATGTCACATGTTGTGATATTCACCTGTGTATTTGTTTATATCCCCCTTTAGGATAAGCAACATGAGGGCAGGGTCACACTGTATTTGTCCAGCATAGAGTTTGGTGTACTGTAAGCAGCCGATAACTATTTGCTCAAGGGATGACAGAAGGAAAGGAAGGCAGGTCAGAAAGAAGGAGGAACAAAGCAAAAAGTGTGTCAGAGAGTGGTAGATTGTTATTATAGGGCAAGTGAATTTTTAAACTGATCCAGAATCTGGAAATAACAGTAACAAAATTCACACTAAGTAGTACTGGGTATAACCTAACTCCAATGATAACAGAAAGCAATTTGTTTCTAATGAGGTTAGTAACATTTATAATAGCAAATATATAATGTAACCATAATCACCTGATTGTGAAACAGAAGCCATTTGATATTTACGTAGAGTTCAGAGCTTAATTGCATAATGTAAAAGTGTCCTTTAAAAGTAGTGAGGTTCTTCTCCTCATTCACTGCTGGGGGGAATGTGTACTGGTACAGCCACTATGGAAAACAGCACAGCAATTCCTCAAAAAGTGAAGAATAGAATTACCATATGACCAAGCAACTCCTCCTCTGGGTATCTACACTCAAGAGAAATTTGAAAACATTTATTTGTAAAGATTTGTGCATCCTTATGTTCACTGCAGCATTATTCACAGTGGCCGAGACATGGAAAGAACCAAAATGTCCTTTGCTAGATGATTGGGTAAAGAAGAGGTATAGTACATATATACAATGGAATACTACTCAGCCATAAGAAATGATGAAATGTTGCCATTTGCTCAACATGGATGGACCTTGAGAATATCATGGCAAGCAGAACAAATCAGACAAGAAAAAGTCAAGAACCATATGATTTCATTCATATGTGACATATAAAACAGAAAGCAATGAATGAATAACAAGACAAATAAACAAACAAAAACTCATAGACAAAGACAACAGTATGCTGGTTACTAGAGGGAATGGGAGGAGGGGGATAAGAAGGAGTCAAGAGGTTAAATATATATTGACAGAAGAAGATTTGACTTGGGGTGGTGGACACACAATGCGATATACAGATGATGTATCATAGAATTGTGCACTTGAAACCTATATAATTTTGTTAACCAATGTCACCCCAATAAATTTAACTTAAAAAAGTAGAGGTTCTGGAAGTGTTCCATGTAGAATTTTATTAAAATCATGTATAATATTGAAATTCAGATATTGCAGCATCAACTCATAATTCCAACTGTGGCTCCTATTTGAATGGAATTTTTCTTACCACTATCTTCTCTTTCTCCCTCCACTCTTAATAAGGCATCAGATACTTATAAATTGAGGAGATTAGTTCAGGTGTTTGCATTCATAATTCTTTGGGTTACCTTTCCTGGTAATACTACTAACTTTCCTTATCTTCAAAAAACTGCAAAATGAGGGTATTTTGAGAGTTATCATTCTTCTGAAGAGTTCATTGTCCAACAATCTAGTCTATATGAATTTCTTTTAGAACACCTAAGGGTAAACTGGATGATATAAATGCTGATTTGAGTAAAAAAGCCCTTTTACGATGTTCACACTCAAAAGTTTCATGTTTATTAATTTGACAAAATAATTACATTATTTTTCTATGTACTATTGACTTCCTGTATTTACCTAAATAGACAGTTAAATTTATGAAAATCACCTGTGTCAAAGATTCATATTGACACTAAAACAATCTATACAAAGCGACCAAAACAGAACACTTTCATTTTCAATGATTTAAGTACTTAAGAAGACTGAAAAAATTTTGAATATGATCATTGATTCTTCTAAACACCCTTTGGATCCATTTCACTTTATTCAGTGTGTTTATTTAGTGCCATTTAAGAGAATCACTGGGAAATGACCAAAAGCTGAGGAGCAGAGGAAGCAGGCTCTGAGAGAAGGATTTTCCTAATGTTTATGTATATGAGGAAGGGTTTCTTTCCTTCCTTTTATATTAAAAAAAAAAAGTACCAGGCTCAAAGGCTCACTGTACATGAGATTATATGCTTTGTGAAAATTACCAAATGTTGTTTGATGCATTGTTTTATTAATTGATATAATGTGTTATTCACATCAGATTAGTATAATGAATTCAATTCAAAGTAAATATAACTAACTGATTTTTAAATGTCTAAAATGATGCAATAAACAGAAAGTATGAAGGTAAGACATATATAATGAAAAGTTTGGTGAGACAAGTATTTGTTGAACATTTGTGTTGGAGGTAGAACTTGCTTAGAGTCAGACTGCTGGGGTTCAGATTCCAGCTGTGTCACCTAGAGGTGGGGTCCACAGGCGTGGTACTTAACCTCTCTGAGCCTCAGCCTCCTCATCTGGAGTATTGTTTAAAATAATTACAATGGCTATTTTTTAACTTATTTATTTATTTATTTGATCCTCACCCAAGGGCATGCTCATTGATTTTATAGAAAGGGGAAGGGATACTGACAATTCACAAATGTGCCTTAGCAAAGGCTATCACCCCTGTCTGATGCACTGTCTCTGCATCACTTTCATCAACACCATCCTCTCCCATCCTTTCTCAGGGTTGCTTCCCCAGTCAGGACAAGTCTTAAGTGAATATCAACACTCAGTCACAATGTTACCTCTTCCACAATGCTTTCCTGAGTTGTCCTCCACTTTCCTAGTAGTTCCCAAATACCCTTGGCCTAACTTGATCCCAGAAAACATAATATTTCTCATAATTCTGCATCTTTGACCCTTTCTTTTCCACCCCAGACTGTTTTTTTATGAGTGATTCCAGTGGCCAGTACAGTGTTGTTATGGACTGTTCAGCCTGGTTTCAGGAGTTGTAACCCTCACCCCATGGTGGGCTGTGTAAGAGCCCAAGGGACCCACTTCATCTGGGTCTGCTCAGTCACAAGGATGTGACCTACTAAGGAGACAAAGCTTATCTCCCTGGCAGGAGTACTGCTTCTGCCTCATCCATCTCTGGTCCCAATGCTTGGTTGGCAGTCAATGACAGGTAAGACTCCTCATGGGAGGGGCAACCTAAGCCAGACACAACCACTTGGGAGGCCTCATGGAAGAACTAGGGGGGGCTGCAGCAAAGAGGATGTGATGGACCCTCGCCCCCCGGCTATACTGGCATAGCCCAAGTTCTCATTTCCGTCTGGGAGATGTCTCCTGCTTCCTAATTGGCTTAAAGCCTGAAACTGTGGGGGTGAGCGGTGCAGCCCTGTACTGGCCAGGACGGCTCCCTGGGTGATCGGGCATAAGAAAGAATTCCTAAAGCCCTGTGAAACCTGCTTTGCTAAGAGTTCTCTCACTTAAGTGATAAGTGTCCCAGGAGGAAATGAGTATGTCTCCCAAAGTTTGGCAACCCCCTTTCCTGACAGACACTGACTCAGATTAAGCCCTCAGATTTCTTTGAAATGTTAACCATTGTTTGGTCCTTGCTGCCTGACATACCTGTATTCCCATGGATTTGAGCCCAATAAAAGCCTAGTGAGGAAGGGGCTCTGGGTCATTCTCCTCTGAGAGTCTGACCACCTTTCCTCCCCAAGCAGTCATGTTTTAGTAGTTTTTATTTCTATCCGTGATGGAGGGATGGGGCTCTGTGGGCAAAGCCCCCGCACATCTGGCGCCCAGGACAGGGGCCCCCGCACAGTGTTTTGTAGGGTCTCAGAGTACCTTTTGCCATCAAGCACATTACACTTCAAACTCAGGACTCTAGAGAGAAGCCCTAGACATGTGTTCAAATGTTCAAATGCTTTGGTAGAATTTGAAAAGTAAGCTATTTTCATATTTTATGAAAGAATCCCTCATCCCCAATTTTATTAGGCCCCACAAAACTTCAACAGCCCAGAAGGACACTTAGTAAATGTCCATGAAATAAACGAAAGAATAAATATACTTTCAACAATATATTATCTCCACATTTCTCAAATGTATAGCTTAATGCTAATATACTTTTCAGTTAAAATACCTTATCTGTTAAAATAAGAGAATGATATTTAGTCTCTGTCGTGTTGCAGACCAATTTTGATAATAAAACTTTTAAGTACAAAAAAAAAAAAAAAGAAAGAAAGAAAGGGGAAGGGAGGGAGAGAGAGAGAAACAGAAACATCAGTGTGAGAGAGAAACATCGACCGGTTGCCTCTTGTATGTGCCACAACTGGGGATTAAACTTATATCCTAGGCATGTGCCCTGATTGGGAATTGAACCCAGGGCTCTGTTTTATGGGATGATGCTCCAACCAACTGAGCTTTGCTGGCCATGGCTACAATCACCATTTTTAAAGTTGTAGGAGGATGAAATGAGATAATTCATGTAAAGCAATTAGCATAGTGCCCACCACATAGTGAACTCTCTGTAAATGGTAGCTCTTACAGTCTCACCATTGTGCTAGGCCCATGCGACAATATAAAAGATGTTTAAGACACTGCCTATGTTTTTTAAAAGGTTATCATATTAATAATATTTTATCTATTGTATTGAGAACCCTGGGATCTGTGTAGCAGGTTGGAACATTACTCATGATTCATTTAAAAAAGTACTCCTGCCTACAAAATATACTTTTCACGTAGACATATAATTTATATTTCATATGGGATATGCTTATATTTCATTAACCTATTACCTTTTATTGTAAAATAAAACAGTTACAGAAAAACATGTGTACAAAATGTATAGCTGAAAAAGTTATTGTAAGGCAAATAGCCTGAAACCATCACTCATGTCAAGAAACAGAACATTGACAGCTGTGATGGTTAATTTTGTGTCAACTTGACTGGCCACCAGGTACCCTCCTTAAACATTGCTTCTGGGCATGTCTGTGAGGGTGTTTCCCAAGGAGATTAGATCTGAATCTATGGACTCAGCAGATTGCCTTCTCCAAGGAGGGTAAGGGTCATCTAGTTTATTTAGCGTCTGAATAAAACAAAAAGTGGAGGAAGGAGATATTTACCCCTTTTCTCCTTCTTCACTGATTAGCTGGGACATCTCATCTAATTTTCTCCTGCCCTCCTACTGAGATTTACACCATGGGCTCCCCTGGTTTTCAGGCCTTCGGTCTCAGACTGAATTACACCACTGGCTTTCCTGGGCCTCCAGCCTGCAGAGGGCTGATAGTAGGACTTCTCAGCTCCATAATCACAGGAGCCTATATATCGATATTATCTGTATCCGTCTATGTACTTATCCTGTTGTTTCTCTCGAGAACTCTGACTAACAGGGCAGCCTCTCCAGAACGACTTTCATGGACCTGCCCCAATCACAGCACCTCCCTTCTCCAAAAGGAGCCGCAATCCTGATGTGTATAGAAAGGACTTGCATTTTTACAGTTTTATCACCCAAATGAGAATCTTTAGACACTGTAATGCAGTCTTGCCCATTAAAAAAAAAACAACTTGATACATCTTTTATGCCTCTTTCAATCTACAGGTTTGTTAGCCATTCCTTTCTCTTTTTTTTTACAATGTATCTGTGAAGAACCCAGAAGAGCACTGGACCTGTCCAGAATTGACAGTCCAGATGTGGCTGACCGTGTGCTCATGGCCCAGGCCAGCATGTTCCTCGGCCCTTAGTGTCTCCCGCAGACTGGCAGCTGGACTCTCAGTTAAACTTAGATTTCATCTTTTTGCAATACTATGGTTCTTATCAAAAAGCACACAATGTCTGATTTTTGGAAATGTTTGTAGCATTTGATCTTCAAAGCTTATATATGTACTAATTTATTAGGGTTGCAAAAAAGGTAATATTTAATTATAGCACTTTTTGTATTACTAATTAGCATAATTCTGTGAGGAGATGATTCCTCTTATCTACTATTTGGTTACCCAAGATTATAGGCCATATAGGAATGACAGTGTAAGTGTTTGATTCTTTCACTTACCCAATTTTTAAATTATTTTTATAACATTTATTGGAGTCACATTGGTCCCTGGGAGCCGAAGATGGCTAGCTCTGGTCCATAAGGCACTCTTCTTCCCCATTGGCTTCTTTCAGGGAGAGCAGACACAGTCTTCAGTGTTCCAAATTTCCTACTCCAAGGCAGCATTACTACAGGCCTAGTTTGTCTTTAGTATTGTTCTTAAGTTTTCTACAGTAAAGAGTTGGTTAGGCTGGTGAAGCCAATGTAGCTAAGAAGCCATTTGCAAGGCTGTGTTTACTGGAGCTGTGCATCTTGCAGTGGTTCTTTGGGGTTCATGCAAAGAACATGCTCCTTTTGCCAGCTTAACCTTATGTATAGCTGTACTATGCCAAATGGGCTCTGGCTCCCAATGTTGCAGCTTCCAGTTAATAATATACATGCAGCCCTGGTCCCCAGAACACATAGCTTCCTTGTGCTTAGGACACAGTCCTCCCCAGAGCTCTTCGTTCTCTGTTTTGGTGCAGATCATCAGTACTGGCTCCTCCTGCCCATATTGTGGCAATTGAGAACTGGTGCCCACTGGCATCCTAGATAACAGAATAGGATGCCTGTAGGAAATTTAAAGGCCATTGGTCCTAGTCCTGTCATTTGATAAAAAAGCCAAAGCCCAGAATAAAAAGAGCCCAGAGTAAAACATCTGTAGTGCTTGACTATATAGCTTTAAGGGGGGCTACCCTTATTCTCTTCAATGCCACACCTTTTCCCGGGCTCTTGAATAAGAAGTGGGGTTTTAAAAAGTATCTTTACACAATAAAATTTCTTGCTTATGCAAGTCCAATGTAGATATTTCTGGACACCTCTCCTCAAACTGTAAAGTTATATGATAATGCCACCTTCATACATGATATCCAAGGTTGCATTTGAATGGGGAAGAGAGGGTTGGGGAGGGCCATGTTGCATATTTGACTGTCTTGGCCTTCTGATGGCATTCTGTCAGCTAGAACTAATCTTATGATCCTATGTATGAAAATGGGAATTGGGACCTATAGTACCTGGCTGGGAAGCTGAATCCCAGAAACATGCCATGGAAGGGAAAAATTAAACTTGCGGGGTCACTTAACTCCCAGATTTATGCCTACAGACTTCCTCTTACACAGGCATTGCCATACTCATCATTGACAAGGGGCATGGGGAAACCGTGACTGGCTTAAACTAATGCAGATTTATCATTCAGCTGCTTATAGAATGATATTCCCTGAGTAATGAATATATGAATAAAAGTGGGGTTCTGTGGAAGAGGGGGGAGACCAACTAATAGGTCTTCTAGTTACCATGACTAATGTCCTTTACAAAATAGTTACACTCAGTTGCAGATGAGCAGAGAATGGATGTCACTTTAGCTGCTCCTACAAGGCAAACTGATAGGGACATAATTAGAGAAAAAAATGGAATAATCCTTGAATGATCATTAAATAATTTTACCTAGCTATTAATAAGGTCCATGCTCTGCCTACAGATTCATTTTCTTTTTTTGGTTTAATCTTTATTGTATTTGTTTCCACTGTCATTAGTCCCCTTTTACACTCCTCCCCCCAGAAATTACCACACTGATGTCCATGTACATGAGTCCTTTTTATTTTTGGTCAATCCCTCTACCTCCTAACCTCCCTCCACCACTAGCTGTCATCTGTTCTCCCTCGGTGGGGGACTCTGCCCACAGGGCACCCTGCTGCCGCCCCCGCCCCCCACCACCGCTCCATGGATGAGAATAAGTCTACCAAGACATGATCTGCTAGTGGGGGAAGGGTGGCCGATCTCTCAAATGAGAAGGGCCAAGAGCGTTTTCCTCAATGGGCCTTTATTGGGTTTGTTTTGCACAGGAATACAGGCTCATTAATCATTATCAGGCAGTAAGGATCAAACAATAGATAACGCACAAAGAACTCTGAGAGTTTATTCTGAGTCAGGTCAGATAGCTAAAGAACCGTAAATCTTTGAGTAACAAACCCACTTCTTGCTTGGACCCTTATTTAATTGAGAGCATTCTAAACAAAGCAGGTTTCACAGGATTTTACATATTCTTTCTTAGGCCTGATCGCCCTAGGGAACCCGCCCTTTCTGACACAGGGCGGTACCCACCACCAGCATTGTTTCAGGCTTAAGGCATTGTCTCAGGCTTAAGTCAGGCAAGACAGCCAAGAAATTAAGAGACAGAATGAGGACTCAGGCTATGTCATAGCTGAGGGTCCATCACTCCCTTTTGCTGTAAGCCCACCAAGTCCTTCCTTGGGGCCTCCACATGATCGTGCCTGGCTTAGGTCATTCCCCCTTGGGGAATCTTACCTGTCATTAGCTAACCGATCAAGCATTGGGGACCAGTTATGGATGAAGTAAAAGGAGCAGAAGCTGTGCTCCTGCCAGGGGGTAAACCTTATCTCCTTAATGGCTTACAGTCTGAAGGTCACTTACCCAGCCCTAGCCATGGGGGAGCTACAGCCTCTGAAACCAGGCAGGGCAGTTCCCAACATCCCTCTATGAGTCTGTCTCTGTTTTGCTTGTTAGTTCAGTTTGTTCATTAGATTCCACATATGAGTGAAATCATATGGTATTTGTGTTTCTCTGACTGGCTTATTTCACTTGGCATAATAGGTTCATCCTATTATGGTCACTCTAGGTCCATCCATACTGTTGCAAAAGGTAAAATTTTCTTCTTTTTTATGACCAAGTAGAATTCAATTAAATAAATGTCCCATAGTTGTTTTATCCACTCATCTATGGATGGACACTTAGGCTGCTTCCATATATTGCCAATTGTAAATAATGCTGCAATGAACATAGCAGGTTGCTTATATCCTTTTAAATTAGTGTTTTGGTTTCCTTTGGATACATTCCCAGAATTGGGATCACTGGGTCAAAAGGCAGATCCATTTTTAATTTTTTGAGGTATCGCCATACTGTTTCCACAGTGGCTGCACCAGTCTGCATTCCCACCAACAGTGCAAAAATGTTCCACTTTCTCTGCATCCTCACCAGCCCTTGTTTGTTGATTTATGGATGATAGCCATTCTGACAGTTGTGAGAAGGTATCTCATTGTGGTTTTAATTTGCATTTCTATGATGATTAGTGAAGTTCAGAATCTATTCATATGTCTATTGGCCATCTCTATGTCCTCTTTGGAGAAGTGTCTATTCAGGTCCTTAACCCACTTTTTATTTATTTATTTATTTATTTTTTTGATGTTGAGCTTTGCATGTACTTTATAAACTTTTGATATTAACACCTTATCAGATGTATCAGTGAATATATTCTCCCATTCTGTGGGTTGTCTTCTTTTGTTTATGAGTTACTTTGCTGTGCAAAACCTTTTTAGTTTCATGTAGTCCCATTTCTTTATTTTTTCATTTGTTTCCCTCGCTTGGGGAGATATACCCAATAAAAAAATTGCTATGACCAATGTACGAGATTTTGCTGCCTATGTTTTCTTCTAGGGTTTTTATGGTTTCAAGTTTAACATTTAAGTCTTTGATCTATTTGAAATGTATTCTTGTGTGTGGTGTAAGAAGGTGGTCTAGTTTCATTTTTCTGTGCATATCTGAGAGGTGAAAGCAGACACCCCTGTCTGGTTTCCAATCTTAAAGGGAATGTTTGTAGTTTTTGCCCATTGAGTATGATGCTGACAGTGGATTTGTCATATATGGCCTTTATTATGTTTAGGTACTGTATTTTGTCATGTATAATGTGCATCCACATTTTTGCTTCAAACTTTCAGGGAAAAAATCTCTTGTTTTAAATTTTTAATTCAATTATTTATTTATTTATATTTAGGAACAAATAATGATCATGTTACAGGGTATTGTTTTGCATGTAGATATCATTATTGCTTTATAGAGTTATACTTTTAAGGCATAAGCATAAACAAAATAATTAAAAACATTTATATAGATTTGGAATTAGTACTACCCATGTATAATACACATCCTTATTTTTCCCTCAAAAATTTGGGCAAAAAAGTGTACATTATACATGGCAAAATACGATGTTTTCTTTATTTCCACTTTGCTGAGAGTTTTGGTCATAAATGGTGTGGATTTTATCAAAAGCTTTTTCTGCATCTGTGGATATGATTATGTGGTTTTTATTCTTCATTTTGTTTATGTGGTGAATCACATTTATTGATTTGCAAATGTTGTGCCATCCTTGCATTCCCAGAATAAATCCCACTTGATCATGGTATATTATCTTTTTGATGCATTGCTGTATCCATTTTGCTAATATTTTATTGAAAATTTTAGCATCTGTGTTCACCAGGGATATTGGCCTGTAATCTTCTTTCTTTGTAGTGTCTTTATCTGGTTTTGGGATTAGGATAGTGCTGTCCTTGTAAAACATGTTTGGGAGCTTTCTCTCCTCTTGAATTTTATGAAATACTTTGAGAAGAAGAAGTGTTAATTTTTCTCAGAATGTTTCGTAAAATTCACCTGTGAAGCCATCTGGTCCAGGGCTTTTGTTTGTTGGGAGGTTTTTTCTTTTATTACTGCTTCAATTTCATAGGTGTATTCTGTCTATTTGGACTCTCTGATTCTTCCAGATTTAGTTTTGGAAGATTGTATGTTTCTAGGAATTTATCCATTTCACCCAGGTTGTTCAATTTGTTGGCATATAATTGTTCATAATATTTTCTTACAATCCTTTGTATTTCTATGGTGTCAGTTGTTATTTCTCCTCCTTTATTTCTGATTTTACTTATTTGGGCCCTTTATTTTTTTTTCTTGATGAGTCTAGTTAAAGGTTTGTCAATCTTGTTTATATTTTCAAAGAACCAGCTCTTAGATTCATTGATCTTTTGTATCTTTTTTTTTCAGAATCTATTTCATTTATTTCTGCTCTGATCTTTATTATTTCATTCATTTTACTCACTTTGGTCTTTGTTTATTGTTTTCTTCAAGTTCCTTTAAGTGTGAACTTAGATTGTTTATATGAGCTTTATCTTGTGTTTTTGAGACAGTCCTGTAATGCTATGAATTTCCCTTTTAGGATTGTATTCTCTGTGTCCCACAGATTTTGGATTGTTGTCTTCATTTGGATCTTCATTTTCATTTGCTTCAAGGTATCTTTTGATTTGTACCTTGATCTCATTGTTGACCCATTCATTGTTTATTAACATGTCATTTAGCTTCCATGTCTTTGCATGTTTTTCAGTGTTCTTCTTGTGATTGATTTCTAGTTTCATAGCACTGGGGACAGAGAAGATGCTTGATGTGATTTCAATCTTCTTAAATTTAGGAAGAGACTTTTTTTCTGTCCTAACACATGGTCTATCCTAGAAAACACCCCATGTGCACTTGAAAACTACCGTATTTTGCAATGCATAATGCACACCTATATTTTAGTGCACATTTTACATGAGATTAGTATACCCATTATTATACCCATGGTATGTAATCATTATATTCATGTATAATGTGCATACTTATTTTTACCTCAAAAATGTGGGCAAAAAAGTGCATATTATACATGGCAAAATATGGTATATTTATTCTGCTTTGGGGTGAAATGCTATGAAGATATCAATTATGTCCATTTTGATCTAGTGTGTTGTTGAAGGCTGCTGTCTCCTTATTGATTTTCTGCCTGGAAGATCTATCCATTGAAGTCAATGGGGTGTTAAAATCCCCAAATACTACTGTATTTCTGTCCATTTCTCCTTTATGTTCACCAAGATTTGCTTTACAAATTTAGGTGCTCCTCTGTTGGGTACGTAAATGTTTAATAGGGTTATATCCTCTTGCTGGATTTTTCCCTTTATCGTTATGTAGTATTCTTCTTTGTCTTTTACTATGGCCTTGGTTTTAAAGTCTATTTTGTTGGATATAAGTATTGCTACTCCAGCTTTTTTTTCTTTTCCATTTGCATGAAATAACATTTTTCAAATCTTTACTTTTAGTTTGTGTGTGTCTTTTGATCTGAGATGGGTCTCTAGGAGGCAGCATAATATGGGTCTTTTTTCTTATCCATTCAGCTATGTCTTTTGGTTGGGGCATTTAAGCCATTTACCTTTAAAGTGATTATTGATAGCTATGTATTTAGTGCCATTTTATTGTTAGACTATTTCCTCTGTTTTTTTTTTCTTTCCTTTCTCTCTTTCTTATTGTTCTTAAAGCAAGCCCATTAACATTTGTTGCAGTACTGGTTTGATGTTAACAAGCTCCTTTAGCTTTTTCTTGTGTAGAAAGCTTCTTATTTCTCCTTTCATTTTAAATGATAGCCTTGCTGGGTAAAGTAGCCTTGGTTGTAGGTCCTTGCTTTTCATTCCCTGAAACATTTCATGCCACTTTCTTCTGGCCTGAAATGCTCCTGTTGAGTAATCAGATGCCAGTTTAATGGTGCTCTCTTGTGGGTAATTACCTGCTTTTCTCTTGAGGCTTTTAGAGTTCTCTCCTTGTCTTTTTTTCCCCCTCGCCCACAGCCCCCAGGTGCTTGTCTCCAAGCTCTGAAACTGAGAGCCACAGGCCAGGCACTTAGTCATGTGTCACTGAACTGCTATGGCATTAGAATGGAACCCGTCAGCCACAACAGGTTGACAGGTCACGAACAGTGCTCTCTTATTGTCTTAAACCCTGTCATTTTAATTATGATGTATCTTGGTGTAGACCTCTTTGGGCCCAACTTGTTTGGGACTTTCTGAGCTTCCTGGACTTGTGTAATGTTTTCCTTACCCGGATTAGGGAAGTTTTCAGTCGTTATGTCTTCGAATAGGTTCTTGCTCCCTTGATTACTCTCTTCTTCTTCTGTTATTCCCATGATGTGAATATTGTTATACTTCATGTTATCCAAAATATTTCTGAAGCTCTCCTCCCTTTTTAATATTTTTTGCTCTCTTTGCTGTCCTGATTGGATGCTTTTTTCTACCTTGTCTTATGAAACACTGATTCTATCTTCTGCTTCATCTAACCTGCTGTTTATTTCTTCCAGTATATTATTTATTCCAGATATTGCATTCTTTATTTTTGACTGGCTCTTTTTTGTGGTTTCTATGTTCTTTTTTTCATGTGTTGAGCATCCTTTTAATCATTACTATAAACTATCTGATAAATTGTTTGCCTCCATTTCATCTAGTTCCTCTAGAGATTTCTCTTGTTTTTTCATTTGGGATCTGTTTCTTTGTCTTCCCATTTTGGCTGC
The DNA here is from genome assembly GCA_039655065.1 of Glossophaga mutica. Classification (NCBI taxonomy): domain Eukaryota; kingdom Metazoa; phylum Chordata; class Mammalia; order Chiroptera; family Phyllostomidae; genus Glossophaga; species Glossophaga mutica. The sequence continues at coordinate 150,626,295 of CM077306.1, forward strand.
TTCTTTGTATTTTCTGCTTTAGATGTTAAACTAAGCAGTCATTATCGGATCAATATAATCAAACTATAATCAGCAGTCTGGCTTAAGCATCACAAGGTGTGGCAGAGTAATTCCTGTGGGTGGGACTATTGCTTCCCCTTGGGCTGATGCCACTTAGAGAGGAATGCTCTGCCTGAGAAAGATGGCTCCAGCAGTATAGGGGATGACTCAGAGGGATCCTGGTAGCTGTTTCTTCAGTTCTCTCCCCAGAGGCACCAGCCCCTTACTCTCCTTAAGCATCTCTAGTCCACTCTGCCCTTCCTCTGCTGGAGCCCAGGGTAAGTGGCTGCAAATGAATTCTGTGTGCTGGCCCTTTAAGAGGCTCTCGGCATCTCCAGCCATCTCTCCCCGGCAGACAGAAACCCTGCTGCTTTTCACAACTGGATGTTATCTAGGTTCCTTTCTAGTTTTGATACTGTAGGCTGGGGAGACTGGCTTGTGGTTTAGATACCGTATTTCTCAGGAGGGACCCCCTGGCCACTGAAATATACCTCCAGAGCTACAACTGCCACCCATAGGAGCCCAGCCAACCCTCTCGTGCCTCCTCTGCACTGCCTACCAGTCTTGTTGCGGTGAAGTGGTTTCTTCTGTCTGTCCTTGGTTATAAAGCTTCTCTCCAACCAGTGTTCAGTTGGTTATTTAGGATGCTTTCTCTACAATTCAGTTGTAATTACAGATTGGTCCTGGGAAGAGGTTAGTGTAGCTTCCACTTACTCCCAGATTCATTTTCAATACAGTATGTAGGCTGAGTAGTTTTTCTAGCAAAGTTAATAGATTTTCTTTGATTTAGCTGTGATGTGTTACCTAGATTACCTCAAATGTATTTATGAGATACCTGGTCAAATTTGAGACATGGCACATAACCAAATTAACTGGTCCAAAGAAGAATCTAAAAATCCTTGATTTAATTAGCACTATGCCAACCTTTAAAAAAATTCAGCATTTATTATTTGTTGTTTATATCCAACTTCAAAAAAGATGAGGTGATTTCGAGTAACACGTGAAACAGGCTGTGGAAATCATGTATTAAGAACAGAAAAGATCAAATACTCTCAAAGGAGTGGGAGGATGGTATACTAGGACATTTGATCACTGAAACTATGTATAATAGGGGTTAGAAATCAAGTATGTGAAACATGGGGTAAATGTGACATTTACTATGCACCCTCAGTCCTGAGTGTTTCATTCCTCTATATTTTCCCACTTCACATTTATCTTGTAGATTTACAAATATTTCTTGTCAGATATCAAAAGGAAAAGAAAAGCAATTCATAGTTTCTTGCTAGTAGGGCAATACAGAAGGGTTGGTATTTCTTCTTAGGTGTCCTCCTTTCCTATTATTCATTTCTTGGTTCAATAATTAAAATCCACCCAGTATTTGAATCACACAATAGAATAAGTATATGTAATGGAAACTCTAATCTAATTTGTGATAATAACAAATAGCTCAGCTAATGTGTTTATGGTCATTGGCATTCAGGAAAGAGGTTATTCCAAAAGTCTGTGTCTCACAAGGAAAGCTAATGTTCATCAGTCAGCTGTTCTATGAGATAGATCCTTCAGAGTCTTTGTAGATGGGATTTGTGCTGAATATTTTTGTTTATTTTTAAAATGCAGGAAAAGAAAATCTTGTAGGTTTTTTTTACCATAACCTATCTAATATAATCTATTAATTCATTCTGCTTGTCACTGGCTCTCAATTATTATTTTACTGACTTTACCTTGTCTTGCCTTGTTCCTATCCCTTTCTTAAAATTTGGCTTTAAAAAAGTGGAAGACTTAAGAATAATAACCACAAAGCCAGTAATAACCACAAAGAACCACACCCCTCCTTTTAGACAACACATAAATAGTCCCAGAGAGATCTCTACCCTAAGGATTTCCTCAGAGGTAGATTCTACAATCCCCTCCATATTTTTAAGTTAAGTGTTGTAACATTCAAAGATTGTCTTTTCTTAGTCATGCATAAAGAAACTGTCATCCAAAGTGTAAAATTAATGACCAGCTTTTGTTGTTGTTACTTAACTCTGGGAATAGTATTATGAGCTCAGGAAACAGTAGATACCTCTCTATTTTACTCATCTGAGCTATGTGCAAACCAAAAAATTCTGGTCTTTAAAAAAGCTTCATATATTAACTAACTTACTATAGTTTGCTTATAGAAACAATTCATGTCATATTAATGAGCTTACATTGAAAACGGGGTAGGTGTGGAAAAGATAGAGTATTCATTCTTTAAAAAAATTAATCGTGAAGCTGAGAGAGTCCCAAAGAAGTTGGATTCAAGGAGGAACACACAAAGACACATCATAATTAAATTACATAAGGTTAAAGATAAAGAGAGCATCTTAAAAGCAGCAAGAGGAGAGAGTTACCTACAAAGGAGTTCCCATCAGACTGTCAGCTGATTTCTCAAAAGAAACCTTACAGGCAAGAAGGGACTGGAAAGAAGTATTCAAAGTCATGAAAGGCAAGGACCTACATCCAAGATTACTCTATCCAGCAAAGCTATCATTTAGAGTGGAAGGGCAGATAAAGTGCTTCCCAGATAAGGTCAAGTTAAAGGAGTTCATCATCACCAATCCCTTATTATATGAAATGTTAAAAGGATTAATATAAGGGAAAGAACATCAAAACTATGAACAGTAAAATGACAACAAACTCACAACTATCAAGAACTGAAACTAAAACACATACACACAGAGAGACACACAAAACCAAACTGAGCAAACAACTGGAACAGGAACAGAATCACAGAAATGGAGATCACATGGAGGGTTATCAGTGGGGAGGGAGGGGGGAAGAATGTGGAGCAAAGGTGCAGGGAATAAGAAGCATAATTGGCAGGCACAAAATAAACTTGGGGTGTTAAGAATAGTATAGGAAATGGAGAAGCCAAAGAACTTTATACATACAACCCATGGGCATGAACTAAGGGAGAGGGAATGCTGGAGGGAGGCGGGGTATAAGGTGGAGGGGGATAAAGGGGGGGAAGTGAGACAACTGTAATAGCGTAATCAGTAAAATGTACTTAAAAATAATGGTTAAAATACATTAATCTATATATAGCACCTGTTAAACATATACTTTTTGGTACCTATATATGGACATAAATCACAAAAATAGATCATAAATCATAAAACTAGATATTCTGTCACGTAGGGTCCTGTATTAGTGCGGTCTCCAGACATAGTGTATAGTGTGCAGTCCCCAAACATAGTGTGTGGTCCCCAAACCTATAGAGAAGTTGAACCTAAAACATTAAATAGGTAAATACAACAGATAGGTGAGTTATTTCTAAACTGTAGCACTATTCCACACTTAATGAAAACAGCAAGCAAACCTATTTTGAGTTGAAGAACACCATAGACAATTATGAAGCAATAAAGTTATAAATTGTGGCTGAACAAGCTAATGCACTAGATTTTACATACATGTCAAAGAGCATAAGCTATACATAGGTCTTTTCCAACTTTTATCACACCAAATGTACTTAGACATTGCACTCTGGACAACAATTTTGACTGCTCTGGGGCTTAAACAAGAGGCTTGGATTAGATGATCTCTGAGGTCTCCTTTGATTCTAATTTTTCAGGCTTTAAGTCTTAATTTTAAATAAATTATAATCTGTGGTTAAACTGTAACATGTTACTTCTCTTGATTCCTGGGTGGTCACTGGATCTTCAGTGCACGTGTGATGAGCGAGTGAACCCAGAATCCACTTCCACAAGAGAAATGATGTTCACTAGAGTCTTTGACAGTAGACAAGCTCAATTTACAAATTTTACTTTGCTGTGTGCTACTATGTTTTTAAACTATCTCTGCATGATCAAACAGCCATTATACTTGCATATCTGAGTGACAATAACTAATCAGAGACACAAATGTTCTTATAACTGTTGGTTTTAAAAGTTGATCCAGCCCTGGCTGGTGTAGCTCAGTGGATTGAGCGCGGGCCTGCGAACCAGAGGGTCGCGGTTCGATTCCCAGTCAGGGCACATGCCTGGGTTGCAGGCCAGTTCCCAGCTAAGGGACACACAAGAGGCAACCATACATTGATATTTCTCTCCCTCTTCCTCTCTCCTACCCTTCCCCTCTAAAGATAAATTAAAAAAAAAAAAAAAAAGTTGATCCAGTTCATTAGATATGACATATTTTCCTACAGCAAAAATTGTAGATGCCAGAGATAGGTTATCTTTTTGGGTATAAGAAATCAAAATATAAATAAAGTGCAATGAGTCATCATAAAATTTTACTTTTAGAGTGGTTACTTTTATTTTATAGCTGAAGTACTTTCTGCCACTGATCAAGGGCCTCCCAGTCTCTTGTAACCCAAGATAACCTGTCACAGAAATTCTGATTCTCAATTCATCAGAAAGAAGATTCATAGGCAAATCTGAGCAGTGGGTAGGTTAAGGGATTGATGGGGACTATAATAGGTCCTGTACTGAATTCTTTGGTGACATTTCCACAAAACTAATGAGATGCAAACTAGCGTCTGTTTCATCAAATGTTTAATAAGTTCTAAAAATCGGACAACATATATGCATGCAATATTTTATTCTTAAGATTGCTCTTTTAGTGGCAAACTTCTTACTCAAAATACGACAGTCCCTAAAGAAAGAGGCCACCCACATTGCTCTTAAACAAGAAAAAATACTGTTAAGGCTCGTAATTTTTACTTAAGTCATTAAAAAAGAGAAAAATTTAAAAGTAATACATTTCAAAATAGAGAAATATGTTTTAAGTTAGTCTTGCCACCTTACAATCTCAATTTAAGATATATTCAAAAACATTAAATTCTTTTCTATTTTATCCTAATTTTTATTTACAGACTTATTAACCAATGCATTAAGTCCTATGATACTGGATCCTGGTTACCGCAGGAAATATTCAAATGTAGCAGGGCTTACCCAGAAGAAAAATAATAGTTCATTATGTCTGCCTGTATTATTAAAACATTGCTTGTTGAGATGTGACCAGGTCATTAATATTAACATTGGTTTTTGACTCTTTATGTTTTTCTGGGGTATCAGTTTTTCAAGCTGCTATTCTTTGCTCTTCTATGGAAGCCTGTAAAGGAGTTGAGTGTAGAAAATTATTTTAGAAGAAATCTAAAACGTGAAATCTTTGTTTTCTTAAATTAGAGCTACAGAACATCTCATAGACTTAATATTCAGCACACGAGGGAAAGAGCATCCAGGGCAGGCAATGGCATGCTTTCCTGTCCTGACAACACGCAGACGGTGTGGCATCAGAACTCCCACAGTGAAAATTCAGCTGAGAAAAACATTTTTCTGCAGAAGGCAAATTTTAGAATATTACTTAATTCTGAATAATACTTTCAAATGTCCAGGTTGCCTCTTACTCATGGTTATGTTGCAAACAGAAAAATAGAATGCCAACTTATTATGAGACATTTGTCTAAATCTTTATTTTAGTATATGCAACACATTATTCATTCATAAGACTAAAGATCTTTGATAAAATATTAAAGTAAAAATCCTATGCAGATGATAACCTATTCATGCTGTCTAATTTACAAGCTGCTTATGTACTGCTTCTGAGGTGTGGCATGCTGCCAGATAAATCGGGGAGAAGGTTCCCCTTTGAGAAGACGGATCAAAAATACAAGCTGGGGACTAGTTCTGAGCTCAGTGGTCCAGATGAGTGGGGATTTTAACTGTCGATTCGGGGCAGGGGCGGCTGGTTCTGTTGCAGGGCTGCAAAATGTCTTGGACTGTTTTTCAATGTTTTGGGTTTGGCAACCCAAAGTGTGTTTTGCTAAGCACTTTTCTTTTCATTTTAAGCCCATGTGTATTATAAAGGAAATTTAATCCGTATGTTTTTGATTCCTTTACACTTAACTCATCAAAATGTTGTTTTGTAAGAGTTATTTGATGTCCAAGAAGTCTTTGAGTATTTTTACAACTTTTAAAAGTTTTGTCTGTCCTTAGAAACAGGAAGTTGTGTTTTCTGAGGGAAAGTGGACTAAAAAAACCCAGAGGCTAGAGTTAGTTAGAAGACTTCAAACAGGCTAAATGGTAAGATTAATATTAATATAGAAGACATTATATCACACTTACTGTGTGCTTGGGTGTTCTAAGCATTTTTAGTGTTTAACTTATTTAATTCTTGCAACTATTATGTAAGGTAGGTGCTATTACTATTTCTATTTTAAAAGGGTAGTTAAGCCACCTGCCCAAGGTCACACAGCACCCACGGGTAGAGCTGGGATCTAAAGCAAGGCAGTCTGGTTCTTTGTGTCTAAACTTTTAACCATTGTACTATACTGCCTATTTCCATAGTGTTATCCTGTAACCTAAGAATTTTGGACATTCCTTAAAATTAATTATATACCAATACTGTACTAGATACTGAGAAGAGTATGTTTGCCCCTAAGAGAGTTTAGTTTGTGATGGGAACAAACAGATACACAACAAAACAAAAATGAATGAGCCCCGAATGAAATGCTGTGTGTTTGTTCAGTGTCATTTTGGCATCCAACACCTTATGTATAGTATTACTGATGTCAGGCTCTCTTCTGGTCATTAGAGAGTCAGCGGTCATGGATGTTGTATCCTCACAGATAGTGGATATTGTATTCCTCCCTTTAGACCAGACCACTGGGGGAAACAATAAAAACACCTGGGCTGCTTCTGATACTTTTTTTCAACAATAATAGATTAGGAGGCAGCTAGCGTGACTTCCAGCAACCCCCCACCAGCCTGTGTTCTTGGGGGAACACGCTTCCTGTGGAAGCCGGTGCGTTTCCAGTGTCCAGCCCTGCTCTTCAGGTGCCCCTGGGTATTTTGTTCCTAGCACAGCTCTTCCTCTCCTCGATGATATCAAGAAGCTGGTTTTCCTGTTTATGTAAAATAGTTTTTATTTTTGAAAGTCTTAACTAAGTCTCAACTTAGTTAAGAATAAGGAATAAAATACCTGAAAGACCTTTAGAGAATATGTGTGTTAATTTATGTTAGTATGTTTTACTGCATTTCAATGATGAACAAAAAATCATTGCAAAAACCTAAGGAAGTTTAACAGTTAACTCATTATGTTAATTTATTTGAAAACATTAAGGGTGCTTTTTATTATAAAAGTAATTAAGCATAGTAAAAACAATTTGAAAATCAGAATCTACCCACAAACACAGATATAGCAGACATTTCTATTGGCTATAAATGTACAGTTTATTATTTTTAAGTGGCTATAATTGTCTTGCTTACTTACGTGCTTACTTTTTAAATAACTTTTCACATTAAAAGAAGAGAAATACCATTTCATTTTATAACATGAAATATCACAGTAAAATTTGGAAGCTTAAATTTGGTTTTCCTTTAAATTTGAGAAATTTTACATGTTCTTAAAGGGGAAGCCACTTAAGGCACTGTCTGAGTAATCAGAGTTTCCGAGACAAAGCTCCCCACAGACAGAGCTCACCCAGGGCAGCGAGGGATGGAAGCCATGGGAAGAGCTGTGTGCAATGGTGAGCAAAGTCACTCAGCATGGTACCCTTTCCTTGTGAAATTTGTCTTGGATTCCAAATACAATTTTCTTTAAAATGGATTTGAAAAGTGTAGAAAGAATGGATCCTACCAGCTGTGTAAGACCCGCAAAGTGGTTAGAAACAACACATTTTGTCAGGCCCATTACAAACATATGCCGTCCTTCCCAGCCCTCAAAAGAAGTTGAGATTAACTGTATTTTATGAAAATTACTTTTCTCATCAATTTTGCTTGTGCATAAAAAAACACTTTTAAGACACTTAAACTTTTAAAACCTCTAAAATGCTCTATAAATCGGACCTTAAAATAAAATATGCTTAAATATAAGCTGAAAGTGTTAAAAGCTAAATTACCTCAAAGAAAAGCATAAATAGTACTTTCATTTGTGTTGAAAAGTAATATTGACACGTACTAAGTAAGAAAATCAATACATTGAAAAAAGACATGTTTTTAATCTTTCCATCAAATACCTCCAAGCAGCCAGAATGTTCTTGTTTCACATGATTTTCCAGAATCTGCCAATAACCCTCCTTAACTTTGAGAATTGTATTCCAATGTTCAGGGAATTAAGAAAGATGAACTGTCTTCGAGGAAAAAAAGGAAATCCCTGAGCTATGCTTGTCTGCATGTTTCAGCTTTGAATTATCTTATTCAAATAATTATTTTTTGCAGGTTTATTGCTGTCTTTCACTTGTCTTACAACAGTTCTCTCTTGAAAATACTTCATTGCCCTCTGTCATGTTGGCCAGAGCTGCACTCATCTCCCTCCACTTGTCTTCCAGTCATTGGAAGCTGAGAAAGCTGCTGCGGGTGAATTAAATGGGAAAACAGAGGCTATGCAGAGATTAGAGAAGAATCTCACTCTTATTTCAGCTTTACACTTATAAGGTGTTCTCTCACTCTTGGTATTTTTCCTTCTATTAACACAAACTAGGACAATGAATTCTTGTGATTTTAAAGTATACCTTCATGGATTTGTATTCTTTTCCTGTACTTTACCTGGGAAAAACAAACAAAAAGCAACCAAATCAATTGGCTTCTGGCATGGCTGTCAATCATAAATGATGCACTTACAGATGAACTTCTCACTTCTAATCCTATCTTCCCAAGAACAATGTTGTGTCCTCACCTTAAAAAAGTCATGAGTACTGGTTTTTAACAGTTTGAAAACTTTAGTCTCTGCCTACTAAAAGATACATATAATGGGCTAAAATTAATAACAATGTTGCTATTGCTATCTGGAGATGGCTCTCTGAAATCTGTAGTGGGAGTTCAAACCATTTACTTTGTCAAAACAATGATCTGATTCCATAGCTAATTTATGCATCATGGTCCTGCCTCTTCTCTGCTTAGGAAAAGGAAGGACAGAGAGAGCTGAGTAGGTATATAACAGTTGTGGGGAAGGTATTATTCCTATAACTTTCTTTTCTACTGAGGCCCAGGAACATCATCATATATCGTAAGTTGCCTTGCTTCACAAAGGATTAATATCTTGTAAAACACAAATAAGTGTGCAAGCACATCAACAGATGTGAAGGACTTCAGCATAAAAATCAATTCAAGTGAGCTCTCTCCCTCACCATGGTAAGAGACTGATTTTAAAAAATGGGAAGCAGGTATGAGGAGGAGCAAGAATGAGACTAGATGTTATACATGAGAAATAAAAAATGACATACCAGAGGTGACAAGTTCATTTAGGGAAATGGGGAAGCCTTCTGGTATTTGAGTTTTGGTTCACTACATCACAAGCTGGCTCTTAACGTTCTCTAAGTCATTTTTCCTCTCTGGGTAGGGTTACAAGCACACCTCCTACAGGTCTTTCACTTCAGTAAACACAGGGCAGCAAGTGTCCTGGCATGGAAATTGGATGGGGGTGGCCAAGGCACCTGAAGTTTTAGAGTCTGTGAGAAAATCTTCTTACAGTGGTAATGAAATAAACAATAAACTGACTTCAGGGTCCTTCACTATTACTTCTTTACCTGCAGTTGTTCCTTGGGCTTGGGCCTGCAAAAGACCCTTGATTCCTGCCTTAGGCAAATTATAAGTGGTTCAGTAGTAGAGGAAGGAGAGGATGAGAATGAAGCCAGGAAGATCAGAGAGTGTAAGCCTTGCCATTTTCTGTGTTCTTCATAAACAAGTGTGTGGGCCACAGAAATGGCTTCCTGCCTGGGCAGAGGCTGCTGAGGTGTAACATACCAATGGAGGAGGGAGCTAAGTGGAGACAGAAGGTGACGCAGACAGTGGGCAGGCCTGGGTTCCTGCGCCCCACTTCAGGAGCTGAAGTGAAATGAGGGAGTACCTCCTCAGCAGACATGCTGCAAAGGTGGAGGAAGGGAAAGAAGGAAAGCAAAGTGGACATAGTTGGATATATTATGTATTAAGTTCCATTTTAGGCACTACAAAAATGTTAATCATTTAATCATTACAACAATTGGACAAGAAGGAGAATTTTAATTCCCATTCCATAGATTTCCATATCTGAGAAAACTGGATATCCAGTAGATTTTCAAATAATGAGTTTTGTAGAACTTTAGCATTTGGAGCAAGAGAACAGGTGAGATTTGAATCCAGAATTCACTGTTTTTAAGGCCAATGATCTAAGTATAACCCATGAAAAAGCAGTTAATTACAGAAAATTTCTTCTCAGTGAGTTCATCTCACAAAGCACATAGAATATCTTTGCAAAAAATTTGAGTACCTTGTCAAAAAAAAAAAAAAGAATTTAAGACTCAGTGCATCAGTGGCAAAATGAATTGATACAGGGAGAAAAACCCTGCTCTTTCAATGTCTTCCTCAAATGAGCCTCTGATCACGTTGTAGTGGGATACACCTTGAAGTTACTGTAGCCTCATTGAGCAGACACAGAAAGACCCACCAACCAAATTAAGATTCATGAACCACATAGTACATTGAATCAATTTAGAACATATAGCAGGAAACAAGGGGCAAGTGATGGGGTGGATTATCATACTTAGGATGGGATTCGGGGTAGAAGGTCCTTATCACCTGAATTTTGGAGTTCTCTCTTTTTGCTGTATCAATCTTTCTTGCTGACTGTGTTGATGAGGACAAAATTGAGGGTGAGAGAGGGGGCACCATAGGCACAAGGTGTTTGGAGCCCATATACATTTGCTTTATTGCAAAGATGCAGGAGAAAGTATGCAGTTCTCTATAAAGTTCACTGATAAAGGCTGGACAACCACAGCTTTATCTGTGTGGCCCTGGCAGAATGAGTTCACCAACAGCTGATTAAAGGATTCTAAACTGCCAAAACATTTGATATTCTATAAATTTTATCCCCCCCCCCCCCCCACTGACATCCCACCAATTACCACCATGTTTACCACTACCAACCAGAGTTCTTCATTCCTCTGGGTAGACCTACATTTGCATTTGGTCTCAATTTTTCTCTCCCTGAATTTCTCTTCTCTTTTCTCTCCTCTCCTCTCCTCTCCTCTCCTCTCCTCTCCTCTCCTCTTCTCTCCTCTTCTTTCTCTTCTCTTCTCTTCTCTTCTCTTCTCTTCTCTTCTCTTCTCTTCTCTTCTCTTCTCTTCTCTTCTCTTCTCTTCTTTCTCTTCTCTTCTCTTCTCTTCTCTTCTCTTCTCTTCTCTTCTCTTCTCTTCTCTTCTCTTCTCTTCTCTCTCTCTCGGTGTTTAAGGTCCTCTGATGAATTCTATAAGCTTTTGTATGTCTATAGAGAATGTTTATTTTACCTTTATTTCTGAAAGACATTTCTCTCTGTAAAGAATTCTATGTTGACAGTTTTTTCTCTTAGCACTTTAATGATACTGGTCCACTGTTTTCTGGCTTGCGTTGCTTGTGATGAGAAGTTGGGCATCATCCTTATTCTTCTGTACAAAGTGTGTGGGGTTTTTTTGGATGCTTTTAAGATGTTCTCCTTGTTGCTAGTTAAGTAATTAGATTATTATTTACTGTTCTTATGTGTGGGGTTCATTGAGCTTTTGAATACTGTAGATTTGTAGATTTCATCATATATTGAAATATTTCAGTCATTATTATTGCAAATATTTCTCTGTCTCCTTCTTCTGGGCTTCTAATTACATGTATATTAGGTTGCTTGAAGTTGCTGTTCCATGGTTCCTGGATAATCTGTTCATTTTTATTCTATTTTTTTTGTTTCTTTTCTCTGTGTGTTTCACTTTGGATAGTTTCTAACTGCTGTATCTTCAAACTCACTGACTTTTCCTACTATATTATTTACTTTGCTGTTAATCCCATCCAGTCATTTTCAACTCTGGAATTTCAATTTTGGTCTTTAAAAAAAATCTTCTGTCTCTCCTTATCATATTTATGTTTTCCTTTATTATTTTAAACAAAGAATGTATTTATAATAATGATTTTAATGTTTTTGCCTACTAATTCTGTCACCTATGTAATTTTTGAGTCTATTTCTATGGACTGATTTTTTCTTTGAGTTATGAGTTACATTCTTTTGTTTCTCTGGTACTTTTTTTTTTATTTTACACCAGATATTATGAATGCTATCTTGTGGGATGCTGGACATTTTTCTACTCTTTTACATATTCTTGAGCTTTGTTCTAGAATTCAGTTAAATCACTTGGAAACAGTTTGATTCTTTCAAGGCATGCTTTTATGCTTTATTATGTGAGAAAAGAATAGCATTTAGTCTAGAGCTACCTGCTACTGAAGCAATACCCTTCTGAGTACTTCACCCGGTTCCTTGTGAGTAATGAAGTTTTTGTCTATGATTGATGGGAACACAAACTCTTCCTGCCTTTTTTTATTTCTGCAGTTTTTCTCCTAAGTATCAGGCAGTTTTCTCATACATATGCTAACCAGAATTCAGCTAAAAACCCAGGGAAATTGTACGTTTCTCTGGTTCTCTTTTTTTCTCTACCCAGCTCTCTGATTCCCAATAACTCATGGCTCTCCATGAAGTTCTCTCCTGTTTGGTACTCTACCCTCTAAATTCTAGCTGCCTTGGACTCCTTAAATTTGCAGGTCTGTACCTTCCACCCATGGAAACTAATGGGCTCTGTCTGAGTTTCTCCTCCCTGCTCTGTGTCCTGGAAACACTCTCCATAAACTCTCTTCCAGCTTCCTGTTATTCCCATCCAGTGTAGGGCTCACCACATTTGTTCTCATTTCCCCAAGTATTACAGTCCTGTGTTGCCTGCTGTCCAGGCAACATGATTAATGAAAATCATTAATTTATATGTTTTGTTTAGTTTCTTAATTGCTCGAAGAGGGAAGTCTCTGTTACCCCATCGTGACCAGAAGTGATAGTTGCCTCATTAATCCTGGATGATTATTTACTCCTTCCATTCTTTCCTGTCCATGTTCAGCACACATATGCTCTATTCACCTTATCTGTGACTAAGATGTCTGTCCTGAGAGCTATGTGCTTACTTATTAGATATACACATTCATATTACAGAAGAGAGCAATTTTGAAAATGTTTTCTTTATTACACAAGTACTACTTGTTTATTTTGGAAAAGGTAGAAAATAAGATAAGCAAAAAGAAGAAAACAGAAATCACCATTAAGTCCTCTACATTTTTACTATTTTGAGTTTACTATTTTGACATTGGCATCCCCTGATATACTGATATACGTAGCAGAAGAAAGTTCTGTTTAGAACAAAGAACTCACTAATCACTTCACATTTTAGGGATGGACAGTCTCATCTGAGATCCAGGGGATTCTTTTATTGGGAAACACCATTGTGTTTCTTGATGGGCTCTTCTGGCTGATGAAGACAAGGTGTCCTAGGCATATTACAGTCTAGTAGGTAAGAAAAGAGAGGACTTAATTATTCTTCATATTAAAGAGAAAAACCTGTAATGTTCCAGCAGTTGTCCTAAAGTTGAGAAGAGGAAGATGAGAAAAAAAAGAAAGCTTAAAAAAAGTCAATTATAAGGGCAATAAACTGGGATCTAAGGGGAGAAATTGGTCAAGTTTGCTTAATGAATTTTTAGAACATATATCTAATATTTAATGAGACATTGTTATTTGTATTGTGTTAAAATCTCCAAAATTTTGGTAACAGTATGCTTTGCTATTGGTGCTTTGGAGGAATTTATTAATTTACCAGATATTTACTGAGCATTTACTTTGTGCCAGGTATTATTCTGGGTGCTTGCAATAGAGATCCCTACCCACTGGAGCTTGCATTTGAGTGAGGATAAAACAATTTAAAAGAAAAATAATAAATAAGTAATTTTATAATGTGTTATAAAATAGTAGGCACTACAGAAAAAAGTAGAGCAGTGTCGGGGTAGGTGGGAGGTGAAGGGGCTGGTTTACAATATCTAATAGGATGCAGGGTGAACAAAGACATCAGGATGGGAGAGTTAGCCATGTGGATATCTGGGGGAAGAATAATCTCAGCAGAGGGAATAGCCAACGCAAAGGCCTCGAAGCAAAAGCTGGTTTTCATTTCCATCCATGCTGAAATAAGCCAAGTGGTGAAAGACAAATACTATATGATCTCACCTATAAGTGGAACCTAATCAACAAAACAAACAAGCAAGCAAAATATAACCAGAGATGTTGAAATAAAGAACAAACTGGCAGTAACCACAGGGGAGGAGGGAGAGGGATAATGGGGGAAAGTAGGGGAAAGGCCATCAAGGAGCATGTATAAAGGACACATGGACAAAGCCAAAGTGGGTAGGTTTGAGGGTGGGAGGCAGGGATGGGTGGGGTGGGGGATGGAGACAAGTGTAATTGAACAACAACAAAAAAAAGCTGCTTTTCGTGTGAAGAGCCAGCAAGGGGGCCAGCTTACTGTTTTATTACTCATAATCAGAAAAAGAAAATAGATGTGTATATTCAGTCCAAGTGTGCTTTGGTAAATTTACCAATTTTAGGGGAAAATGGTATTTGGATCTAGGGACAGCAGCAAGAAATTTAAGCAGATGTTGCTTGGAGAACTGAAGTAGGATGACTATTAGCAATGAAATATTAAAAATGGATCAAAATGGCAATAAAATATATCTCAAATGTATCAGATTTGTTATTGATGTTATCTTAGTAGTTAATCTTATAATCGTTTAGCTTCATGCCCCAGTCAGCTTATATACTATAAAGGTCATTTATAACTTTTTGGTTTTCTTTTTTTTTTGCCACTCTTTTTTGAGAATGGGTCCTTCCCATCTCAGGCAGTGTCAGCCAACAGGCATTAATGACCTCTAACTCTGGAGTATGTGCCATGAATGAGGCCAGAAAATAAGAGTTCTTCAAACCCTTGGCCATAGTAACTATTGATTCTAGGATGGAAACCACTGGTTCTAGGATAGGAAAATTACACAATCCAGACATAGGAGTCCTTCTGAAAATTGATGTGGACCCTACAGGTTGCATTCTTTTTTAGGAACACCAGCTACAAAGATGACCTGAACTCTGGATATTTGGCTGACGTGGAAAACTTTTTGCTGAAAAGCAGAATTAAGAGGTAGAAAGAAAAAGACAGAGAGAGACAGAGACAAAGGGACAACAGAGACAGAGAGACACAGAGAAACTAATGACATCATTTGGAATCCTGAATCCAGAAATGCTAGAAGTCAGCATCACCCCTTTGATTACTCATTATGTGAACTAATAAATCCTTCTCTTAAACTAGGTTGAGTTGGGTTTTTATCACTTGCAATCCCCCAAAAATTGTGTTACGTAAGAACCTTTGCCCTCTCCAAACTTTCCCCAGGATATTTCTAGCAGTCTCAAGAGGGGTCTTAACTGCCTCTAGGATTGTTCTGAGCTGTGCCTCTCAGTTGTCATTACTGGCAGGGCTCAGAGGGAGCTCTGCTGCTCTCAGTATGAGCTAAGCCTGAAATCTGCTGGCAGGGGAGCCACTGCCTCTGCAGAGAGGAGTCCCTATCACAGGGAGAGGATCCTGCTGGCTACTCTGGGAAGTTGCTGAAATGTGAACAGTGAAAAGGTTTCCATTTATGTTTTTATTTAGAAGTCTCAAAACAAAGCTTCTTGAGTCTCAAGGCGTGACTAACTATTGAGTGTAGACCACCCTTTCCGTGGCCACATGCACATATCTTCGGAGAGCCGAAGCTAGCTCTACACCCGGGACCCCTCTGCCCTTGTCCTTCAGGCTCTGCTGCAGGGCAGCTCATGTGCAAGCTTCTGCCCACTGTAAGGGGACAATCCTCAGGGACCCTGACACCCCACTTCCACTGCTATTTCGCTCTCACTTGGTTTTCCCAGATTCAGCTAATATGTCTTCATATAGACAGTGTTCTAATTGTATGTATATTGTGTTTTATTTCAAGAGATGTCTCATTCTTGAGCAATTCTGATACAATTGGTTAGGGGGAAAAGGCCACCAGTGGGTGGGGTTGGTGTGGTCATTTATCACTACCTTGCCATTTTTAAATCCTCACTCTCATTCAGTGGGCTCGGCCATTACATACAATGTGGCATGGATTTAGATCGCTGAGGCTGAGCAGCATTGAATAGGTGAGCCTGCCGTGTAGGCTATTTGTTTTTGAGCCAAGTCTATGAGAATGACGGACTCTGTTTTAAAAAAAACAACAACAAACCTTCCAGTCTCAAATGAAGAAACTGATGTGATTTTTCAAGCTATACCAACATTTTCACAAAATAATCAGCATTATGGCAATTAATACTGTAACAGGCATACATAGCATTCTTATGGGCATACATTATGATAGGTACATTCTTACTCTTTCTGATTTGATTTAGAATGAATTGTGCAAGTGAAATCTGGAAGTAACAGTTGAATAAAATCTTTAGTAAATTTGAAGCTGCCTGAAAGTTTTGTGTTCTGTGAAGTCAAGTTCAGGATTATTTATCCGGTTAGAGGTCTGGGGAGTAGCTGTTGAATCAGTCACCACAGCACACACACAAGGATATGGCTGTAAAGAGGGTGGTAGATGTTAGGACAGGTCCCCCATGCCTTTTGCTGGGGAAGCAGCATTTGACACTCTCAGACATTTAATTTAAAAGCCTAGAGAAACCAAGAGTGCAATAAGATATAAAGCATTTAAGTCTTTTTTCCCCCCTCCAAACTTGGAAGACTGTGCTCTCAAATTGCCAGATAAAGGCAAAATCTTAGAAGTAATTAGCAAAAACCCAAACACCTGGAATCACTCAATACACATAGAACATCCCAGTAAAACATTTCCAGTAAATGTAGAAAACATCCCAGTAAAATATTTCAGGATTTGTGACTGTATCTCTTACTTATCCCTTCTTTTACCTTGTAACGTTCCCACCCGTTTCTCTCAGGCCTGCTCTGTGGGTCTCAGCAGAGCCTGCCCTCTTGCACGGCGGTGAGTCCTGTCGCCACCCTCCAGGTCTCCAAGCTCAGTTCTGGCTCCAGCATACCATCTCGGAGCTGACTCAGCAATCATGTATTCCAGCAGCTGGGGACGTCTCTGCCTCTTCCTCTTCCTTCCCTCTCCTGCTGCACACTCCAAAGCATGCTGAATTGCTAAAAGAACGGAAAAGAAAAAATGAGAACTTAAAATGAAAGAAGACACGGCACACTTTGTTGTTCTTCCACTGCCCAGTGTATTGAAGCAGACGTGTTCTGAGTAACTGAGTGCGCTGTCTGGCACAACGTGCGGAAAAAAGGTTTGATTATTTGTCAGTCGTCCCGACTGGCTGAGAGAACTGCCTCTTGCCACTGGTGCCATGGAGGAACATTTGGGCCAAGTGTCTGGTACCCCAGTGTTGTTGTTGGAGCGCAGTCCACCCATTGGACCTGCGCAGCAGCTGTGCTTTGAAGCAGCGGTACAGTACTTAAACAGAATCATTCATGAATTGGAGGCCCAGTCCCTAATTTAAAAGCTTGCTGCCCTCCTAGGTGAAGTACCAGTCTTTGTTAAAGTTGGCCAGTGTTCGTAAAATTTCAATATTTTTATTCATTCTTTTATTAAGTAATGAGTTATATTAAAAAGGAACAGCACCAAGAGGAAATGGAAACACCTCGGAGGTGAAAAACCAATGAGTAAATATTTGTACAGTTCCTCAAATGGTGGCAAGTGGGAGAGGGAAGCATCATTGGAAACTAGGGAATTCCTTTCTTTCTTCTTTGTGGATTTTTCCACACGATTATCATGAACTGTGAAAGGATTGGAACATCTTGGCTTGCTGCAAGCTTTCTTAATTTTAGCAACTAAAAACACAACCCTCCCATTTTCTCTTCTTCTTCTTTTCACCAAGAATCTATAAATGAGCACTTTCCCCTCTCCCTTTTAATCAAACATTCCTCTCTCGGTATGTGCTGGTGTTTCTCCCCTCAAAGTCAGGGCTGTCTGTCAAGGTGAGCAGATGCCTTCTCAATAATATGTAGCTTCTTACTGTTTTCTGTTTCTGTGTGCATACTGGATTCTCATTTTTTTCCCACAACTAGCAGAGTCATAGATGCTCAGTGAGAATTTTTCAGAGAGTAATTTGTAGAGCAATTGTGACTTGAAACAGCACCTCACCAGCCCACGGTCTGCCACTTCCCCTCCACGTCCATGGCAGACATTATGTATCCACTCTGGCGCACCTTCCCACAGGTTCTGTGTGTGCTTCAGACTCTCCGTCAGTGGCGCACTCCAGACAGCTCCTACCAATCAGAACCGGCACACAAAGGGACTCTTCTTCACCAGCCTTGGGCTCCAGTGTTTCTGGTTGGTCTTAGCAGAGTGGCCTACACCAGCTCTCCCGGACATAAAGAGGTGAACAGGGATTCCCCTGCCGGAAGGTACTTCAAAAAGACCTATTTCCTGAGCCCCCTGAATCATAGCAGCACCTGGCGTTAGGGATTCTGGAAGAATAACATCTGGGGAAGTCATTTCCAATCACAGGGAATTTCAATTTCAAGTAGCCAGGAGGAGAAAACCAGAGTGAAAGTCTAATAATTACTGATACCACAACGGACTGCTACGATTTCTTATTTAAGTGAGCATTGATCCTCTCCACTCGTTAAAAGACTCTAGGTATAGTTCTGTCCGGGGATGCCCCTACCACAACAGCCCTGAGTTTATAGAAGAGGATGAGAAACTTAAATGTATCACAAAACAGACACAGCTACCTTTAGAATGAAAGAGAATCAGGCAGCAGGGAAAACCTCATTAATGGCACTTCATTAATAAAATACTTGTGATTGTTTGGATAAGACAAGGACTACAGTTAATTTATGTCCTGTCTATGAAAAATTGTAGGTAAATTAGTAAGGTAAATAAGATTATGCTGTGTAAGATAACAGATTGTTTCACACATTTAGAGAAACCCATGATATTGAGCGTACCTAAGAACATAAAGATTGCATGTTATTTAAAATGTTCTCTAATTTAGACTTTTCCAAAATCGAGACCAGCCTTTACCCAGGTCATCTAAATTTGTTTTTCTTAGCAAAGCTCTAAAGGACACTCTGGACTTTGCAGAAAATAGTACTCACTTGTCCTAGATACCCTCATCGTCCTGATCCCCTTTTAAACCAGCTGGTACCTAGTTTCCTTCTGTTTGCCTCGGAATCTTCTACCCTCATCAGTGTCTCTGTCTTACTTCTTCTGTCATCTCTCTTACAAATGCAACATTGACTTCCTTCAAACCTCTGATCGTCGCCTCCATTTTCCAGGATACCTATAGTGGTGCTTCCATTTAAGCCTCAAGGAGTAACTGTGCCCTTAATAGAAATAAACTGAAACATTTCACCCTTAAGCCTGTCCTTAGTGTTGGTTCTCAACAAGTGTGTCTCAGTCTTGCTAATAAGCCTGGACATAACTAGTGAGGTTTTGATATAGAAGAATCTATTTTAAGCCGATTTATCAACTTGGTGTGTTTTTATTTGTTTCTTTTGAAATTTATTTTCAATTTTCTGATGGTATATTTTGCCCTAATCTTGGTAATATCACACACACACACACACACACACACCCCAAACAAACAAAACACTCTTAAAACAAAATCTTAGGGATCTCCTTTTAAAGTCATTATTGAAAAATTTTTATAACTGTCTCTAACAGCACAGGAGAATGTTGACAGGCACTACTTATTTTTGTGTACATATGTATTTAATCTGGCAAATCTAGAAGGGGTTGAGGTGCTTTGCCTTGAGACTTTCATTTCTGGAACTTGGAAAATTGAAAAATATTGATAATACAACCAGGATTTTTCTCCTTTGAATATTTCATTATTTCAAGGACTCAGACTCAAATACGCAAAGACATACAGTACATTTTATTTATGCTAAGTACAAATGGACCTCAAGAAGTTATTCAATATTTACTAATGACACAGGCTGGATTGCCTCCCTTTTTCCTTAAAGTAACATGTCTTCAATGAAACCTTCTCTGACCTTCTAGTCTAAATTATGTTTCTATTTGTACTCTATCATCATACTTTCCCCTATGGGCTTTCTCACTATAGTTATTGTTGTGATCATTCATTTACTGTATGGTATACCACTGTTATTGTAGGCTTTGTGAGGGGTGGGAGCTTGTTCATTCTCTTTTATGTGGTCCTCCAGTGCTTATCATCATACCTGACATGGAACAGGTGATCAATAAATTTAGAAGATACGATTAAAAAAAACCCATTTTTATAGTAATGAATAGAAAAAAAACATAAAAATAAGCATAAATATAGAAAACACATATGAAGAAAACTTTAAAATACTTCCAAAAAGTACAAAAGAAGACATAAATAAATGCAAAAACAAACATCATCTTACATAGGAAAACTTAAAAACGTAGCCACAAAAAGGTCAACACATACTGAATTAATTTGTATATTTAATATGTTCCCATAATTATGCCAATAGATTGTTTTAGACTTGAAAATGTAATTCTATCATTCAAATGGAAACAAAACAAACAGAAGAACAGCCAGAAAAAATTTGAAAACGGTAATAATAGTAATTATACCTCCCAGATAATATATTACTAAAACTTTAATAATTAAGCCATGGTATTTGCACATGTACAGATAAATAGACCAATAGAATAGATGAAAAAGTCTAGTTGCATCTAAAATTAATGACACAAGACAAATTTTTTATTAAATAATGTTAGGACATTTTTTTCCTGAGTAACCATTTAGGAAAAAAAAAGTTGAACCTGTACTTCATGTCATACATCTATCAGTTTAAACTTCAAAATGAATAGGAATTTGAAATCTAAAACTGAAACCATAAATGTAACTGAAGAAAATGTAACATAATTTAGTAGAAATCTTGGAGTAGGAAATGTCTTTGGAACTATGTTAATATCTAGAAGCCATAAGTAAAAGATCAATAAATAATTTAGATAAAACAACAAACAAAACAACCTCTTAACCAAAGTAAAAAATTAAACAATTAATCAGAAACTATATCCACTTTTTATTACAGAAAAAAAGCTGATCTCCCTAATGTATCAAGAATTCCTAGAAATCATCAAGGGGAAATACCTATTGAAATGATCACACCTATTGGTGGGAGTGTAAATTGATAACCATTTACAGAAAGCAAATCATCAATGGCCAGCTATCAAAATTACACATACATAAATCATATAAAATACATGAAAACACAAAGTTATTAAATGGACTGGGTAACCTAATGTTCATTTAAAAAAGACTACATCAATAAACAAATGGGACAACATCAAATTAAAAAGCTTTTGCACAGTGAAAGAAACCATCAACAAAATGAAAATGGAACCCTTTGAATGGGAGAACATTATTTGCCAGTGATACATCTGATAAGGGGTTAGTTTCTAAAATATATAAGGAACTTATACAACTCAATACCAAGAAGACAAACAACCTAATTAAGAAATGGGCAAAGGACCCTTCTCCAAAGAGGACATACAGATGGCCAATAGACATTTAAAAAATTGCCCAATGTCACTAATCATCAGAGAAATGCATATGAAAACCACAATGAGATATACCTTCACACCTGTCAGAATGGCTATCATCAGTAAATCAACAAACAATAAGTGTTGGCAAGGATGTGGCTTGTGTACTGTTGATTGGAATGCAAACTGGTGCAGTCACCATGGAAAACAGTATGGAGTTTCCTCAAAAAATTAAAAATAGAACTGCTTTTTAACCCAGTGATCCCACCTCTGGGATCCCACCTCTGGATATATTTATCAGAAGAAACACTAATTTGAAAGAATATATGAACTCCTATGTTTATTGCAGCATGGAAACAGCCCAATGCCTATTAGTAGATGAATGGATACAAAAGCTGTGGTACATTCACACAACAGAATACTATTCGGCAGTAAAAAAGAAGGAAATCTTACCTTCTGTGTCAGCATGGATGGAACTGGAGTTTATTATACTGAGTAAAATAAGCCAGTCACAGAAAGACAAACACCATATGATCTCATTTATATGTGAAATCTAATGAACAAAACAAACTGACAAACAAAATAGAAACAGACGTAGATTCACACAGACAGCTGTCAGACGGGAGGGGCGTTTAGGGGTATGAATGACAGAAGGTCATTAAGGGATTAAGCAAAAAAACATGTATACATAAGACGTAGACACAGACAACAGTGTGGTAATAGCCAGAGGACAAGGGGGTGGGGGTAGGTGAAGGTGGGCAAAGGGGGCAAAAATGGGGGCAGAAAGAGACTTTGCTTTGGGCAATGGGCATATAGTGCAGTGTGCCGATGATGTTTTGTTGCGTTGTACATTTGGAACCTGTGTAGTTTTGTGAACCAATGCCACTCCGATAAATTAAAAATAAATAATTAAATAAAAGAGACTAAGTGAATAAATTAGAGGATACCCATATAATGGGATACTCGACTCAACTTCAAAAAAATGATGTTAGTCTCTTCTGTATTAAGATAAGACCTCTAAGATACTTAAGTGAAAAAAGTAAGGTGTGAAATTGGTGCACAATGTAAAAAAAGATTTTATGTATGTATGAATATATGTCTGTCTAATGCACATATGCATGTATATTGAAAATACATAAGGAACTCACAAAGGAAACCTAACAAAATTTCTAAGAGTAGTTTCCATTAGGTTGAGTTGAGAGTAGGTAGAGGAAACTGGGTGAATATGGAACAAGGATAGAAAACAGACTTAATTGTCTGACCTCTCATTTATTTCTGAAAGATGTTAAAGTACTACACAGTTAATAATCAAATTTAAGAAGAAAAAATGACATCACTCAGAAAAAAATGAAATTGTTCTATGAAATCCAGAACCATGGATTGAATAAAAATGCCTTGGAAGGATTCCAAGGCCATTGTGCTTTTCTTTTCTTTTTTCTTTTCTTTTCTTTTCTTTTCTTTTCTTTTCTTTTCTTTTCTTTTCTTTTCTTTTCTTTTCTTTTCTTTTCTTTTCTTTTTTCTTTTCTTTTCTTCTTTTCTTTTCTCTTTTCTTTCCTTCTTTATTTTTTCCTTTCTTTCTTTTTATCTCTCTCCTTTTTTTCTCTTTCTTTCTTCCTTTTTTTCTTCCTTCCTTTCTTTCTTCCTTCCTTCCTTTCTTTCTTCCTTCCTTTCTTTCTTCTTTCTCTTTACTTTCTTCTTCTTTTTCTTCTTTTTTATTTTAGGTTGCCTAAATCAGTTTTGGAAATAGGGAAGGAACAAATAAATAAACATGGTTGTGCTAACATTTGTTTGTCAGTCTTTATTTGTCTAGACAGACTAAGAATTCCTTAAATTAGGAAGTGAGTGTCACCTCAGAATTATACAAAGGGTCACAGGAGGCCTAATTGGTGTCCTGCCTAGGAGCTGTTCACTGGGGTTTTTTGTTGCTGAAGGAGTGATGGAAAGCATTCTGGCATCTCGTATATCAAGAGAAGAGTCTCTAAACCAAATATGGCAAAATTCAATCACTTTCTCTAGAAGCTAAGCTACTTCAAGGGGACACCAAATATACTCTTCTTGCAAGAGTGCCAACAGTGTCCCCTGTCTTCATGGTGTGGAAGAAGTACTCTAATTAGAAATCATTTTCACATGAAGTATAAAGTTTATGTCTGTATTTGTACCATTTCTCTTTTAACAACGGAAGAAATAGAGATCAAAAAACAAATTTCCCTTCTGACATATGCCTCTATCGCAGGGTTACTTTTTACAAGAGCATACAGTGTACATATGTTCTAAACCCAAACAGAGCAGTTTCCTTGATATTCTGTTTAAAATAGAGGTCCTGATGAAATCCACATGGCTTACATTCAACCAAAGTGATGTTGATTGACAGGGGAAAGCACTTCAATAACTGGCAAGAAATAGGACTTCATTGTGGATTGAGGAAGTTTACCTCCAAATTATGAGGCTGAGATGGAAATCTTAAATTCCTTAGGTTCTCACTAGTCATTCTGAACTCCTGACTTCCTTTGACATCAATGGCCAAATTATTTTTCCAACCTCACCTTGCCAGGAAAGTCTGCCAGAATCATCTTTGTGCTCATCATCCCTTGGATGAACTATTGTGAAGTGATGAATGGGGTGTAGGGACAGGGAGAAAGGGGGAGGGGAAAAGTAGCCCTAAATGAGTTGAACAGACTACAGAGGTTTTGCTAAGCTACTTAAGGCCTTGGGCCTATAGAATTTCAGGATTCCATCCCAGGATCTTTTTCTTTTTTCTTTCAGACTGATGTTAACTGTTTCTTAGGAGATAATTTAAAATAATATTGCTACCTTAAAATATTTTCAGTCTCTATTTAAAGCAATAAAATCCCTGTGCTCAGTAACTCTGTTGCTTTGAACTCTTCAAAAGGGTTAGTTTAATCAAGGATTTGCATTTCTGTTTATTCTCTACATCTGAAATTAATGTCTCAATATTCATAGCTCTCTCATTTTCTAAAATAATTATATGTGTCTGTGTGAAAATATGTGTGTATGTGTGTGTAAATAAATATATATATTTATATATTTACACACACACCTAATATCTGTTTCCCTCTTCCAGAATAAAAAATATATAAAATTAAGAGCCTGTCTGTCTTGTTCTCCTCTGGATCCCCCATACCTGTAGCACAAGTCTTGGCATATAGTAGGTACTCACTATTATTGAAAGATCAGTTTGGATTCAAATATAAATTCTATCACTTAGAACTTTCTGCCCTTAGATAAGTTAACCAAAGCCCTGATCTATAATAATAGTACCCTTCTCATAGAAATTTTGTTGCAGTTAAATAGTGTTTAGCGAAATGGTTGGCACATTGTAAGCACTTACAAAATGTTAGCTGTCTGTGGTTGCTAGGTTTGTGCTACTCATGGTCTTTTTCAGAGAAATTTGTGACAGCACAGTAATTTTAAACCTGGCATGTTGTGTACTTGGTTTACCTGGACAAGTATTTTAATTGTTTTTAAATGATACTGAAATCCCCACTGCCTGTTTTAATATTGGTGTTTCCAGCTCTTGCTTTCCTTTCCAATAATCTGAAATGTTGCTCTGTGAGATCTGACAGCTTGGTTGGTTTCTAGGTTGTCATGAAGTTAATGAATATGTGGTTTATAAACAGTAGTGGATTAACTGTCCTAGAGAGTACAGCTAGTCTAGATTGGTTTGTTTATAACTATTTCTAAACTTAGGTTAATAACAAGTTATACGAATCGAGCAATTAAAACATCACATCGAATTTACCATCCTGAGCTGTTAACTATCCAGACACTAACAAATATTTCAGGATAGAAAAACTTCGGGGAACTGATTTCCATATGGACTAACTGTTGAAAGAGTTCAGGAAATGACTTTTTGAAAATAGAAACAAACAAGCCTGAAATAACACAGTAAAATATATAACAAATATAATCAAGAAATGGAAGACAAGTAAATATTTACAAAGCATATACTATATCTTCTTTGATATACTTAGGAATTTGAAAATCTTGATAAAACAACTGTTTTTGTTCTAAAACACTAAATGATTATATAAGTAAAATATTTGAAGACGCAAATATGAAATAAAATTCTAATTAGTAGAAAACTACCTCAAAATAAGTAGCAGGAACAGAGTTTTATTTTTCAACTCATATGTGCTATTATTTTAAACTATTAAAGAAAATAATTTAATATTATTTATTCTACTATAATGAATACAAAAAGATAGATCTATGTTTTTAATTTTGTGATGCTAGCAAAATTCTGATAACAAAATTTGACAAATACAGCTCCAAAGGAAAATTATAGGCTAATTTATCTTATAAAGATACTTACCTAAAAACAGAGACAAATGTTAAAATTTATAAATTAAGCAGTGGAGGGAAAATGCAGACAACTGTAATTTAACAATAATAAAGTAAAAAAATAAAAAAATTGATAAATTAAATTATTAGTCATGCCAACCCATCAAGTTTTTCCCTAGGAATACACAAATGGTTTAACATTAGAAAAAATTTTAATATGTATATCAATATGTCTAATAAGAATATACATGAGGTAATTTCAATAGATTTTGAAGAAGGCTTTTGATATAATTCAATATCCATTTCTAATTTAAATATTTAGAAATGTTCAAAAAGTAGACTATTTCTTCGATGCAGAATATTTACCTTAACTCAGTAGGTAGTACCACCATATCTAATGGTGGAATAGCAGAGGCGTTTCTGTTTGCATGAGAACTTTGTTGTTCATCATCATTAACATTTCATTTTTTCTTAATATCTATCCAATGAAATTAGACATGAAAAATTAAATGAAATATTATAAGTGGAAGGTGATTACATCTTTGTTTCAGACCATATGATTTTATACTCGTCAAAACAAAAAATGAATGAAAAACTCTGAGAAATAATAACATTAAATAAAATTATCAGACATAAAATAAATGCAAACAAACAATATTTCTTATACTATAAAATGAGATAGAAGATATTAAAAAGATGATATTCGAATTAGCTAAGAGACAAAAACAAAACAAACAAAAATAGCAGAAAAAACATTGAAATAACTTCCAAATGAGTTATGGGGACTATGAAAAGAAAGCAAACTTTACAGAATAATATAACAGGAAATCTTAATATATGAATAGTTACTTCTCAATTCTTATTGAAAACATTATGTTATTTACAATTTATAAGTTATTTATTACAATCTTAATAAAATAATAGTAATTATATTTTTATGATTTTGAAGATTATCTGAAAGTGTTAACAGGCAAGAAAACCTAAGACTGATGAGAATGCCCTTACTCTACTAATCTAGACTTTGATAATGAACTCTGGTGGTGCTGCACCTGAAGAGTTGGATTTATGTAATACCAGTGACCTACCTACCCTTAGCAAGATTGGAGCATGCATGTGTGTGTGTGTGTGTTTAGGAGACTGTTTTATTGTTCAGTAAGACAACTGAGAAGCAGCAAGAATTTTAATAAAATATGTCTGGGGTGTTAAAGGGAATGATATGTTCAAAATTTGTATGCTCTCACCCAGATCAAGGTGTAGAATGTTACCACCTTGGAGTTCTCCCATGTACCTTTTCCACCTATTTTCATACATCTCCTTTAAGGAGGTTGTAACCAGCCTTAAATTTGTTTTTTTCCTCTCACTTTTCTTTATATTTAAATGTATTTTTGTATTCCTCATCAATCTTATAAATCTGTAAATTGTGTATTTCATTCAACCTGTGCCCTGAGCTTCATCTATGGTGTTGTATGAAATTAAAAATTGTTGCTTTTAGCTGCCATATAGTATTCCACATTTATTTTCCCAATAATTTATATATGTATCTTATATATACTTATATATAGATATGCATACATACATATATATTAAATCTGTGTATGTATATGTACACACTAAATTTAATTCTGTGAACAAAGCATATCTCTCCATTAAATAAAATGTATTTCAATAAAATTTTATGAATCTCTCCATAAAGCTCTTATACAGTGTAATCTCAGTTCTTGAACTTCATTCATTCATTCCAGAAAATTGAGAAGTGATTTGTTCAGAAACCAAATGTCCTTTGTTTGTTGCCTGAGAGATGTGTGACTGTTCACACAGGTGTCAGCAGGAAAGGGTTGCTGCGAAGAGAATCGAGACCTGGAGTTTTGTTACACAACTGAGATGTTTTATCTGTGAATAACTTGGTCAAGAACCTAACTGTTTGAGAACCAAGATATTTGAGAACAGAGGTTTGTCTGTATATATTTTGATAGATTTATTCCTAGGAAATTTATATTTTTGATGCTATTATATTTTGAATATTTTTTAAAAAGTGAATTAGCTGGATCAATTAGTCTTTTTGTACTTAATGTCATTACTGACAAATTCGGACTAGTAATATCATACAAAATAAGATAATAGTAGTCTACATTTAATCAATTATTATATCTACATCTGAATACTACCAGGTCCCTTAGAACTACAGATCTCCAATCACCAGCCTACAGACCCTCCAGCTCCCAAATTATCTGTCTTTTTCCCTAAAAAGCAAAAGTTCTTGAAAAAGAGGTCTAAATTCATTGTCCAATTTTGTTATTTCCCACCTTTCAACCAACTCCCATCTGGCTTGCTTCTCATTCTTCCATTGATTAAAACTTCATCTAGTCATTGTTGACCTCCAGGTCACTGAATCCAATAAATACTGTTTGTGGCATGTGTCATAGGTCTATTTTTCTCCTCACTGCAAGAGATCATTACTCAGCACCTCAGATGACTTATCCACCTAGTTACCGTTTTCTTTGCACATCATTTCTTTTTCTTGCATCTCAGACCTATTTATAATTACTTTCTCTCTGCCTGAGGTATGCCATTTAGAAATTCTTTGAGTGTGGGTTGGTGGCAGACTCTCTCAATTTTTATTTGTCTGAAAATGTGTTTATATATCATTCTTGAAATATATTTTGTTGAGTGTAGAACTTGAGATGTATACTTATTTTTTTCCAATGTATTGAAGCTACAATTCTACAACTTTTTCCTTCTGTTGTTTTTGGGCAGTCATTTCACAGACTGTCATTTCATTTTATGGGAACTGACTTTTCTCTTAGGTGACTTCTACACTTCTTTTGGCTTTTGGTATTGTATACTTTCATCATGATGTCTCTAAGTTTGGGCTTCTGTATATTCATTCTGTTTTGGACTTTTAGTCCCGTTGGATAAGCGGATGGAGTAAGATCAGTTATGGAAAATTCTCAGCCATTATCTATTCAATTGTAGCTTGTTCTCTGTATTTACTCATTTTCCTTTGGGGACTGTCTGAACTTCTGTCTCCTCTCATTTTCTCCTCTTTGACTCTGTCATTTTGTGCTGCATTATAGACTTTTTTTTAGATCTTCCTGTTAATTTGCTCTTCAACATTATTTAAGCTCTTTTGAAATTTTTTATCAGGTTTTAATTTTAGTAATTATATTTTCTTTCTTGAAGTTCTTCTGCTATTTTCATCTATTTTACATAATTTTAAAGGCTCTTTCTCCTCATTCATATTTTTAAAACCTTTCACTTTATTTTGTTGAACATATACAGAATGCTAAATTTATAATTTCTTCAAGGTCACAAATAGCTGGTTGTTTTGGGGGTTGTTCATGGTAACTTATTTCCTTGTTCTTATTAGGAATTTTATTAAATCATGAATACCAATTCCTTGGAATTTCTTTTTTTTAACTTGACATTTTTATTTAATTTTTTGAACACATAATACATTTACATAGTTTGGTGATAAAATACTCTAAAGAATTCAGTGGTAACTCTCACACCCATTTCTCTCTATTTAGTTAGCCTTCCAAATTATTTTAAAGGTATATTTCTATAGAGTTTCTTTTTTCTATTTTTCTTTAATTATTGTTCAAGTACAGCTTTCTGTCTTTTACTCCCATCCCAGCCAACCCCCCCCAGCCCTTCCCACCTCCCTCCCATTTCCACCCCCCCTAGTTTTTGCCCATGTGTCCTTTATACTTGTTCCTGTAAACACTTCCTCTTTTCCCCTGAAATTCCTTTTAAGTAAATTCTTTGAGGACTAGTTTGAAAGTGGATTTCTCTGGGGATGATTTTTCCTTGTAAACTGGGAATATCACCAAGAACCATTACATGGGGAGAATCCCTGAACTTCATTTTGGAATCACTTCAATTTGGAATCACTCTGAACTGAACTCTGGATTTAAGTTTCTTCATATTTTCAAGGTAGAATAATTTTGGTTATAACCCATGTAAGGTATGCTATGGCTACAGATTTTGAAAGGAGTTTATTGTTTTCTTCTCTCCAAGCACCAATATCCAAGACAATTTCCCTTACTGTTCCTTGGGCAACAGGGAAGAATGTATTTATTTACAGCTCACCATAGCACAGATGACACCTTTAGGGCAATAGAGAGAGAGGCAGAGAGACACACACAGAGAGAGACAATCTGGCCTTTGCATCTTCTCTTCTATAACTTGATGAGCCTTGAAAACTGAAGCTCAAGTTAACCTGGGATCAGCCTTTAGAAGGCAAGCTATTCTTAGTTATTTGTGTTTGAAAATTTGTTATTTCCTAACAAATTATAGATACATTCAAAAAGATACTTTAAAAAATGCCTAACATTCTAAATTATTGTTAGAAGAAAGGTCTATCAGGTTCACTAGTCATCTATATGGAGGCAGAATTTCCAGAATCCATTTTTCAGAAAGGATGCTCCCTATATGTAACATCTTCTGGATACTTGCACGATTCTTGGCATATCTTTGCAGTACATTTATAATTATTTGTTGTTGTTTTGTTGTTTTTGATTTGTCTTCTTAGTTACCAGATGCGAAGTTAAAATTTCCTTGGAAATTTAAATAAATGCTTTATTTAGGCATCTTGTTTGAAGTCTTTTGGGATATAGTATTGTATCAAAAGACAATATTAGTGTTGTGGAAAGGTTGGAGGGAGGAAAAATTAGCTTGAGGATATACAAGATGAGTACCTGGAGTGCCAAAAAGTAAGGAAGTGCTCAGAAAAAAAAATCTGCAATGATAGGGATGTCAAAGGCACACAGAAACCAAATGAAGAAGGCCCTGATGGGCAATACTGCAATTTGAGAAGAAAGAAGAAAGAAAGAAGAAAGAAAGAATGCATTGGATTATAACCCAAAGTATAAAATAAATATCCATGTGTCCACACTAATATTAAAAAACTGCCAAATAGGCAAATAAATGGGGGAGTAGACAACACAGTTCTAAATAATCTGTGTAGATACTGCCTCTTCCAGGAGGTTGAGCACAACTTTCCACTCCTTAAGTGTGGGCTACACATAGTGACTTTTTTCAGAAGAGTATAGTATGAGAGGAGAGGAGGTGAGCAAAACTTAATAGTGAAGAAACCTGACAAACACCGTCCCAGCTGGGTGATCGAAGGTAACATCGATAGTGATAAAGCATGTGTATACTATGTGCCCTGGATATGATGTGATGAGAATGGCATTTTAATTCTGTGGTCTTCCTCCCGAACTACTCAGCAAAGCTCTCTGGATACTTTACAACAAGCTCAAATAACACAATGGCATAATCCCCTGAAATAAAATCACCTTTGCTGTAAATCATCACCCAAAATTCCTGCCTTCCCAATTTTGTATTTTGCAGATTCTTACCTCTCTAACTTTATATTTTGCTCAAGTATCAGACTACAGCTTCCTCTCTCTTCACTGAAAAAATTGAAGCCATTACATGGGGAGATTCCTTCAACTTCATTCACCAAAACTCTCCCTCTGACCTCATCTGTATCATTACTTTTACTTCTTGCATGTTGTACTCCATCCATCCATCCATCCATCCATCCATCCATCCATCGATCCAATTCCTTCAACAATGCTTTAGAGTTGAACACTTTCCACCTTAAGCTACTAAGTACCCTGTCTCTTTTCTGTATGGTCAAAAATTTTCTTTCATGAGGACACATAAATTGTTGAGGTGCCACACATTAACACACGCATACACACACGCACACACACACACCTCCGGCTCCCAAATTATCTGTCTCTTTCCCTAAAAAAAAAAAAAGTCTTGAAAAAGTAGTCTAAATTCATTATCTACTTTTATTACTTCCCACCTCTCAACCAACTCCCATCTGGCTTGCTTCTCATTCTTCCATTGATTAAAACTTCTCCATCTAGTCACCATAGATCTCCATATAACTGAATCCAAAGGCATTTTTCAATGCTCATCTAACATAATCTATCAGAAACATTTAAAACTATTGTGAACCTTGAATGCACAATACAGTGTACAGATGATGTGTTTGTGCACCTGAAACTTGTATAATTTTGTTAACCAGTGTCACCCCCAATAAATTCAATACAAAGGGGAAAACTAAGACTATAGTCAATGTTCTCCAGGAAAATAAATCTGCTGTCTATGGCATCTTACATCAAAAAGAGGCATTTAAGACAACTTTGTCTTCCTACAAAATGGTGGCATCCTCATATAAAGTTAAGGATCTCTTTTTTTCCTTAGTATTCATTTAAATATGTTAAACCATTTAATTTTTCTTCTCCTTTTGTATTCCTGGAAAACTCAAGTAGAGTTTCTGTTTAGTGACCTCAAGCTCCAATTTTTGGGGCCGTTGTCTACCAAGCACTTCTCTGAGCATCATTTAAAGTGCTACCTTCTCCACATACACTGTCTGATCTTTCCTCTATTCTTCATGCCTTGCAGGGTCCCCAGGCTTCTTTCTGTGTCTCAGTAGGTCTTTTCCACTGCACTGTGCTCTGGAATACCTTTGTCCCAAGAATACTACCCTCTAAGGAATGTTGCATAGAGTACCCAAATTTTTGCCAGTTGGATTCTTGTACTAAAGTCCCTAGTTACCCTTCCTGATCTAGACACAATATGGTCTGATCTTTCTCTCTAGCTTTAATATCAGTTATGTAGAGAGTATACTTTCTTTTTATTTTCTATATCTGTTTAGCTTGGCCTCTATGTATTCTTTTTTCTCAAGTAAAATTCTCTTCTTCATGTAAGTCATTATGACTTTCTTTCCCTACTTTCTTTCTTGCTTCCTTCTTCCCTTTTTTATCCTCTCTCCCTGCCTTCTTTGCTTCTTCTTCTTATATATCCTTCCCATGCCTTTTCTGAGAGAAAGACTAAAAATCCTGCGTTAAATAATGATCTTCTTCTTCCCTGAATCTCTGGTTTCTAGGGACAGAGTTTTCTGGCATACACATTTTAAATTTCCTTCTTAGTTATTGAGTCTATAATAATTACACAGATTTTTATCCTCTACATTACCCCAAAATATAATGCATATGTTTTATTAAAAAGATGCCTGTTTCTTTTAAACAGTTCACTGATGAAGTCCATTTTCTTACTTGGTCAGACCCACAATCTAGACTAGCCTTTCTGCAATGAATAACCTTACACTAGCTTGAGAACACGTGTTGAGGGATGGGAACCTATGGACAATATAATGAATTCAAGAGCCACCAAATGCCACTAACTATATGAATGCTTGATAGCAGCCATTTAAAGGTCCCAAATATCAAACACTGGTATCCTGAAATTATTATGGAATTTAGGTGTCCTCTTGCCCCTCCAGGTATCAAGATCTGCTAATCAAATGCCAGCTTGCAACCTAAGATATGGCCCCAATATGAACCACCTTGGCCTCCAGGAGCCAAAGCAAGCTGCTGCAGTCATAGTCAAAGTCACCCAGGCTGCGGTGCTACAACTGTCTACATAAAGCGAAACAGCTTTGATATCCCCATTGGATATTTTGGCCCCAAAATGTTAGTGCCTGACTCTATACCCAGTGGACTCCAGGTAGTAAGACAATGAGTTTAGATAGGAGGTGCTGATAACCATCTTTTCCCCTCTAGGGTTTCAGCAGATGAAGGATATCCACAGGAAGAAAAGGAGAAATGAGTAGAGATATTATTTCTTGTATGAAATCAGTTACTGCCAACAAGACTGGAAAAATGTGCTTTAGCCAAGACACCAACTGGATACTCAGATTAACCGAGTATGGAAGTGTGGAAATAAACAAAGACAAAACAAACTAGAACAAGGGAAGACTATTTATTCAGACCCTGCTATAACAAGGGAGTCAGCACTATCATTTGCATTTGGCAGAGACTCAAAGGCAGTCAGGAGAGTGGGAAAGCACCATAGTGGGGAAAAAGGGAAGGCTACCCTGATTGGAGGCTGTTGGCATAAGAAAGATATGAACAGGCTAATGAGAAGCAGGGCATCCTATGTAAATGGTTACGGGTACATATTTGGCTTTCTCTGGTTGGTCCTAAGTTGGCAGAAAGGACAAAAAATAGGGAAGCCATCAGTTATGAATCAAGCTCTGGACATTTAGGGCCAATTATTACAGGGGTTTTTGTTTGGCTTCCTGGATTGTTATTAGAGATAATGGTCTGACTTCCTACAAGTCTGACTAATAGCACACTGGGTTCCTGGCTGGTTTTTGTAGATAAAGGAGTTGGTTTTCAGGGAAGGTTGATACAAGTTGTGGGTCAGAGTTCTATTTTTATATATGGTATGAACATTGCCTATATGTATATTCAGTCTCTCAGAAGCAGTGGAAGAACAGAAAGAAGAAAATGCCCTGTGTTGCTATCTCACATTCCCAGAGAAGGTGCAGTTTTTAAGAGCAGGAGCTTGAATTTGAGGAAAGAGGTACATAGATAGGTGGGTTCCCCTTGCCCTCCACTCTTGAATATTCTTGAAAATTCCCATTGAGGATTTGTCCCCAAAGTGATCAAGAAAAATAATGTATGAAAGCAAATAACTGCAAACTGAGTTTGAATTAAAACATATGAGGTATATCTAGCACAGAGAGGATTTCTACATGAAATAATTTTCCCTGTGAAAACACTAGTGACACATTATTTTGTAATGCCTGGTGACGAGGTGGAGAAGGTGTGGTATGTGTATGAGTGTGCCTGACAGGCAGAGGGAGGGACAGAGCAAAAGCAGAGAGATCCCAAGAGATGTGGTTTGAATCATCAGGGCTGCGTGTGATTCAGAGAAAGGTGGAGAACATGGTTGTTAATTTACCTTTGAAATATTGGTTCTGATGCAAATACAACAGCCACTCCAGTGATGCACAAGTGAAACCTCTTAGCCTTGCTACTTGATTTGTGTTTCTGATCATTCTGTTGATGGGCTGGCTTTAGCAGAGTGTGCCCTGGTTAATATTCATCATGATTGATTTTACAATCTGACCTCGGTCTCAGCAGACTAATGGCAGTGAAAATGAAAAGTATTTAGGAGACCAGCCAAAATATCTAAACTCTACCTATGAAAAATGGAAGCCCAAATCCCTGATATCCATTCTAATTTGCCTGGTTTACCTGGTGTTAATTGTTTCCTGGCCTTATCCCTTCGAATGGACCTTGAAATTTTATATCCTGTTCACTTGGAGGTTCAGTGTTTTAACCCTTTCCATAGTACGGAAGTGGATGCATTTTCATTATCTTCTTTGGGCTTTACTAAAGACAGTTCAATTAACCTTTAGCATCTAACCATTTTCTTGAATTTCCTCCTCTAAAGGACTTTTGGTAGTTAGATCAGGAAATTATCATGAATGATTTATTTCCTAAGCCAGATGAAGCAATGGAAGTTTGTACGATAGTTTTTTTTAAGCTGATTTTAAAGGATAAATTAATTTTTTCCTTTGTTAATGTACTTCTCACCCTCTATTGCTATGTATCACCTAACATACATTACCCATTTATCTTGTTTCTCTATAGAAAACTACTCTGTAGATTGAAAAAATAGAAGAGTAAGCAAGCAAATTAGTCTTAGGGCCTTTGGACCACCCTTTTAAGAAGACGGTCTGTTTCCCCAGAGTGTTTTGAAGCAGCACTACTGCCCTTCCTTGTATTTAATGAGACCTGTGGGCAAACACATGATTCAGTGGAAACTAAGAGGCAGAGTTTAAATATGCTCTGATGACAGCTGGCTTACTTGTGCAAGCTGTTGCAAAAGAACTTTACTAATGGTTCAAGCAGATGGACAGAAGGAAGAAAGCTAAATGTTAGAATGTGTGAGAGGCCAAAGGTCAAGGTGAATGAGCCTGGCGATTTCCTGAGGTCTGTGGGTGTTTTGTGTTGCAGCCTAAATTGAGGGTTGTTTTTAATTTGATGCATTTTTCTAAACGTTAAGTAGGTTCATTAAACAAAAAAAAAAAAAAAAAATCTCAGCTCTTCATTTAGTTCCCAATTAAATTTGGGGTTTTAACTTCCAAGATAATATAGCATTTACTTGTAAAATATAGGCATTATGATACATTTTTAAGGGTAAGCTCAAAATGGTTTATTGAACAATATTTTTTTAACAAACATGATCCCTTGAGTTTTTTAATATCAACAATGCCCATATACTATATTCTTTCACCCCTTTTTTAAATTTAAAAATAATTTTACTCCTGAGGCAGGGGAATTACAAAATAGTTTAAATATATTGCATAAAGAATAACTACCATTTGCTTTCTTTTTATTCTAGAAAATCCTCCTTTCCAGATATTTGCTGAGATTTAGGTTAAAAATCTGATGTCATTTTCCCATTTCTTATGATTTTGTAACTATTGTATCTTTCAGGTTTAATCAAGTTTTATTGAAGCCAAGACATTAACTAACCTTTAGTTTGACAATCAAGCCCTTTAAAGGAGGTCATAAATTTAAAAGGAAGATTGTTTTCGTTCCAAAAAAGAGATTATTTTGAAAGCTAAAATATATATGCTGCTTAAGGAAAGAAACAAAGTACAGCTTTGTTGCCCAAGGTCGGAGACCGCCCTCCATTCTCAGGTTCAAGGGGCGAAGCAGGCCTCTGCAGCAGACAGAGGTCTGCAGGGGCCATTCCAGCTGCCCAGGCACCATGCCTGTCTTCCAACAGGGATGTCGCTGGCACTGGCAGTTGCCTTGAGGTCAGTTATACATTTAATGAAAAATAAATTTTAATTATATAAAAGAAAAATCTCAGGGTGTATAAAACATTAATATAGCCGTTAGACATAGTGTTTATCATCCTGATTTCCAAACCCTTTCAGACCAAAATTCATTTGGGAGTCATAAAAAATTGACAGGCCTGGCCATTTAAAAATTACCTCAAATCATAATTAGCAACTCTTTATTTTTAGTTTAAATATATACACATAGGTGCCATTTTAGGAACAATTCGCAGTAACATCTTAAAAAGGAGGGTACAGGTAGAGGTAGAGGTGATTTAAAACCAAACAGGCTCAAAATTCAAAGTAACATTCTTCTCTTAGGTGGTTGATTTTTCTTATACATTGGTTTCTGGTAATCTACTGGGTTGAAGTCCTTGAAGATTATAATTCATTATTAAGTGGGTCCTTTACATGATGGGAAAGCCTGGACCCCCTACAAATACCTAGAAAAAGAAAATACAACACTGAGAGTAGGAAGGAATAAATAAAGGAGTTACTTCCTCATATATAACTGTTTCATGTTTCCAGCAAGACTTTGCCTAGAAAATTTTTTTCAGAGTTGTTCCAATAATTATTATTTTTTGTTATATTTTATTGATTATGCTATTATAGTTGTCCCATTTCTCCCCCATCATTCCCCTCCACCCTGCACACCCCCTATCCACATTCCCCCCTTTAGTTCATGTCCATGTGTCATAAGTTCTTTAGCTTCTACATTTCCCAAACTATTCTTGCCCTCCCCCTGTCTATTTTCTACCCACCATCTATGCTACTTATTCTCTGTACCTTTTTCCCCTCTCTCCTCCTCCCAGTCCCCTGCTGCTAACCCTCCATGTGATCTCCATTTCTGTGGTTATGTTCCTGTTCTAGCTGTTTGCTTTTGTTTTAGGTGTGGTTGTTAATAGCTGTGAGTTTGCTGTCTTTTTACTGTCCTATTTTTTATCTTCTTTTTCTTAGGTAAGTCCCTTTAACATTTCATATAATAAGGGCTTGGTGATGATGAACTCCTTGAACTTGACCTTATCTGAGAAGCACTTTATCTTCCCTTCCATTCTAAATGACAGCTTTGCTGTACAGAGCAATCTTGGGTGTAGACCCTTGCCTTTCATGACTTGGAATACTTCTTTCCAGCCCCTTCTTGCCTGGAAGGTCTCTTTTGAGAAATCAGCTGACAGTCTGATGGGAACTCTTTTGTAGGTGACTGTCCCCTTATCCCTTGCTGCTTCTAGAATTCTCTCCTTCATTTGAATCTTGAGTAATGTAATTATGATGTGCCTTGGTGTGTTCCTCCTTGGGTCCAACTTCTTTGGGACTCTCTGAGCTTCCTGGACTTCCTGGTAGTCTATTTCCTTTGCCAGATTGGGGGAAGTTCTCCTTTATTATCTGTTCAAATAAGTTTTCCACTTGTTGCTCCTCCTCTTCCCCTTCTGGTACCCCTATAGTTCGGATGTTGGAACATTTAAAGATGTCCTGGAGGTTCTTAAGCCTGTCCTCATTTTTTTGAATTCTTGTTCCTTCATTCTTTTCTGATTGGATGTTTGTTTCTTCCTTCTAGTCCACTGCATTGATTTGAGTACCAGTTTTCTTCCCATCACTATTGGTTCCCTGTGCATTTTCCTTCATTTCATGTATTGTAGCCTTCATTTGTTCATCTAATTTGTGAGCAAAATCAACCAATTCTGTGAGCATCCTAATCACCAGGGCTTTGAACTGTGCATCTGATAGGTTGGCTATCTCTTCATCACTTAGATGAATAGGCTCTGGAGCTTGATCTGTTCTTGTGTTTGAGCTATTTTTTTTTTTGTGGTGCGGGGGGGGGGGGCGGATCTGGTCATGGCTGTTACGTAGTGAGGGGCAGACCCTTAGGTGTTCACCAGGGCAAGGCAGCCCAGTTGCTGGGTTGTGACACTGTATGTGGGGGTGGGGTCTTGGTGTTTTTAGGTTTTATTTCCCGGCTCTGGGGCCCTGGGTTGTGAGTTCTGTCTTGTTCCCTGTGTTATCTGTGCACGAATGCGGGACCACCTGGTCAGCCAGCTGCCTTGCACCTGGGGTCTGCTAGCTGCCACCTGTGCACCTGGGGTTTGCTAGCCACCACCTGCAGGCCCAGTCCGCCAAACTCCGCTTCCTCCTGCCCCGACTCCACCCCTCTTACTGGTCTGGATGAATGGTTGTTGGACCTCCGTACAGTCCAATTTTCTCTCAGTTCAGGTTGTTTTCTTCTTTCTAAATCCTTGTTGTCCTTAATTTTAGTTGTACAAGGAGGCACAGTGTGTCCACCTACGCCTCCATCTTGGCCAGAAGTCTATTACAATCTGCCTAGAAAATTTTTAATATATTATATTTAGTAAGTGATACAGATACAGAGAAAAATGTCCTCAAATGGTCTTCACCTAACCAACCACTTTTAGAAACAAAAAGTTCCAATTTTTGCTGATAAGAAACTTGATTGGGGAGTTCAGAAATAAAAGAAAAAAGATATGTCTGGAAACTCGACTTAATTATGTAAACTTGGTGTATTTTTAATATAATTAAAATATATTTTTTAACATATAATATAAATGTATGATTTAAATTGTCCTGTTATTCCGAGTGGATTTTTATAATTTTCAGTTGTTTCCTTTTAATGATTTTTTAAAAGATGTGTCCAGAAAATTCTCCTTTTCAACTAATAATATAACTGTGAGGGAGGGCAGCCTGGTGTAGTAAAGAGAAGAGTGGGCTTGGCTCCCAGCATATGTGGCTCCACTTATCTCCATCGATTAACTGGCTTTGAGATATTAATAAAATTCCTTAACCTCTCAGAATCTTTGTTTCCTTATTTATAAAGTGGGGAAGTTGTGAGTTATAAGTGAAGATAATTCATATAAATTATCAAGATCTGTTCAGCACATATTAATTTCTCTCCTCTTTAATCACTTGAAGAAACATTCATGCAAGCACTATGCTGAGTGCTTTACATGTTTTTGTTTTGTTTATGTTAACACAAAAACAAAGACTCATGAGGAAGTTTTTCCAATCATTGTGGTTCCACACTGAGGACATTGAAGCATGGAAACAGCTAGCAAGTGGCTTTCACTTGGATCTGCTGGAGTCTAAAGCCTGTACTTGTAGCCACTGAATATGCTGTGGACAGAGATGGCTCTATGAACATAGAAAAGAAACTGATTAGTAATAGGAGATCAAGGAGTAAGGGACCAGAAGTATTTAACATTTTAAATACATGTATACTGAACTCGGAGAATGACAATAGAAAAAAAATATTATAAATGTTGGACACAAAACAGAAAAAAATTACACACACACACAAAAAGGAGTGAATAGGGCCCAAATAGACAGAATTTATGTTGGTGAGTTCTCTATAATGAAGTTATTGTGATATTAGCATGTTGGCATTATTAAGCATATTCCTCCAGTCCACACTGTATTAGTCAGAGGAGGGTAGGTTATGGTGCAATAACAAATAGCACCTAAATCTGAGTTGCTTAACACAACAAAAGTTTTATTTTATGTTTGTACAAAGTCTGTTGTAAGTCTAATTGCCTCACCTGGGTATTTATTGGGTCACTGAGTAGTGTAATGGGCAGTGGGAGTGATGTGCAGGTTGTGAGAGCACCAGGGCACGCGTGTCCTCTTCCACAACATGAACTTTCAGAGTTCTGGCCCTCGATATTTGGATAATAATGGCTCACATGGCAGCATAAACAAATAATTCCCCTTGAAGCAAACAGCACTGCAATAATCCAGAAAGCAAAAATTATCTTATGATCAC
This sequence comes from Glossophaga mutica, assembly GCA_039655065.1. Lineage (NCBI taxonomy): Eukaryota > Metazoa > Chordata > Mammalia > Chiroptera > Phyllostomidae > Glossophaga > Glossophaga mutica. Next base: position 150,666,367 of record CM077306.1, read on the forward strand.
TATAAATAATAAAACATTTTTGGTAAAACAACAACAACAACATAGAAACATTTGTTGGTTTGGATTTTTAAGACAATTGCTAATTGTGGTGATCCTTAGGATATTATTCTAGTAATTCTTCAGAGAGCAGAATTTACTTCTAAGTTATAAATATGGTGAAATTATATGCATAGAGGAAGATAGTGAATACTTCCTAGTTGTTAAAACCAATTGTTTTCCTTGGCTTCAAATTTTTGTTTTTGACAGGTATAGTGTTGCCTTTATTAAAAGGAGTAAGTGGACCACAAAAATAATGATTTCAAAAACTGTCAGCCAAGCAAATTTATTGAGCACTCAATAGCTATGACCAAAATTGTATAAAGAAATAGACAAGACATAAATCAACTAAGTGAACAACCAACAAACACTTATGGCTTTTAGTTTTGTCCTTTAATTTGTTGGTATCTAGATCTGCACAACACAAGGAGATTTGTCCTGTTCTTGTGGTTTCATATCCAAAATGCTTTCATCCTAATACTTACATCTATGAGGTGTTCCAGGAAAAAAACTGTTCTGTCTTCAGAAAGATTTGGGAACTCTAATTTCCTGATTCAGTTGTTCATTTTGGAGCTCTGAATCAGTATCACAAAAAGTTTTTCAAGTGCTTTAGATGTGTACTAGTGTTGGAAATCATAAATTTAGAATGCTCCAGAGCAGCTGGCACTGGAAGCATCAGAGAGATGTAAATACTTTACTGCAACACTTCATGACAGCTCTTTCACAACCGGACGGCTTTTAGGCAGCCCCAGTCATCAGGTTACACCCTCTCCAAGGCTTCCAATACTTATTTGCCCTGCAGGATGCGTGAGATCAACCTCTGCCTGCATGGACTCCAATTTGCATCCTTGGCGCATCCATTTTCTCACAGTACAGTCTTTGGCAAATATTTAATTCTCAGCTCCAATTGCCTAATCTGACAAAGGAGCTAATTTTGTCTGCTTTGTAGCACTAGAGAGACTATTCATAAGAAAGCAATCCATTCATGAACAAAGCAACCTATATTCAACAGCTAACGTAGTAGGTGCTCCATTTCCACCTGGCTCAGAGTAAAAGCCAAAAAGGCTTTTGTAGCTGGTGTCCCTGCTTCCATTCCCCTGGCCTCCTCTATTCTTCTCCTTTTTGCTGGCTTTACATTGGCCTCTCTGTGGTCCCTCAAACCCTCCAGGAACGCTCACCGTGGCTTCCTGTGCCTCCAGCAGAGTGCTGCAGTTACCTGCAGGCTTCCTCTCTCATTTTTACTTTAAGTTGGAACTGTAGTGGAAAGAAGGAGAAAGAACTACTCAAAGAACATGTGTGAATGACCCACGAACATGGACAATGGTGTGGGGAATGACTGTGGGAGTGGGGATGGGCTGGGTGGAGGAGGGCAAAGGGGCAAAAATTGGGACAACTATAATAGAATGACAATGAAGAAAGGAAAAAGAAGAAACTTTTCCTTTCACTCTGTTCCCCTTTTTTGCATTTACCACCATCCCCATGCTATACATTTTATTGCTGTAGGTTACTTATTGTTTCTTTCTCTTGCCACAAGAATATAAGCCCAGGAGGGCAGAGGTTTTTGTTTGTTTGTTTTGTGATTACTTCCTAATTTCTAACCATGCTACTAGTGCCTGGCTGTAGACTGTAGATGTTCAGTAAACGTTTATTGAATGAATTATTGTGAACAATGGTAGGCCCACCCTTGGGCTATACCTGAGGGCAGGAGCATCATTAGGACAGAGAAATACTGGGCCAGGCCTAAGTCTAGTCTGGCTTTCAGATTGTCCTGGGTTTCTGACTTGAGTATTCTTTGGGGTGGACAAAATCACCACATTGTCCCTGCGAACACTCTGGCCTAAGCAATGTTTAGAGGTGGATGACTCAGGGTTGTTCAAGATACCACTTTCTTCCACATCTCTCTCCACCTGGAATCACCCCTCAGGGCTAAGGTGGTACTTGGTCTACAAGGGAGGAGACCTGGGCAACATTTGACATTGTTACGTACAGAGACATCCCAGGACATCTGTTTGATGATGTTTGGTGATCAGTGATATCAGATAGATAATCTTGCTGTATACCTCGTACTGGTAAAATTTTAGATATTTTTCCCGAAATTCACCCTAGTGGACTTTCTCAACCTCCCAGGGCCCAAGTCCCCCTCACTATCTCTCTGTGCTGCCAGAACAAACGTGTGCATCGTGTGCGTGCGTGTGTGCGCACACACACACACACCCATCTTCTCAGGCCCCCAAACCCGGCTTTAAAAAATGTTTTCCAAATGTAGTTAAAAAGAAAGCTGGGAATTATCATTTATGACAGAAACGTCAATTTTGTGAAAAAAGTGTCAGTTTTACCAGATGCTTCTGGTCTTGGCTGCCTAATCCATTTGCTCTCTCAACAGCTGCAAGCCCTTTGTCAGACCCCACACCTCCTCCCACGTGCTGTCTCTATCAGTTGGAATCCAATTGGTGCCTGCTGCAGGCACTAAATTTTAGGCAAATAAAATAGCAGGGGTGAATCATGAACAAGACCAGTAAAAATACCCTTCCTTTATGCCTCTAAATTATAGTATCACAATTACACTCCCAAACACTCAGAAAGCTGAGTCAATGATTGGAAGGCAATTTGTTTTCAGTTAGAGAGTTCCAGGACATTTTTGAAAAAAGTAGCAAACTGGTTTATGGAAGGTATATTGCTACAGATTGTGCCATGCAAAATTAGATTAACCGTATTATTTACATTTAATCCTCACACACTCTGTGTCTAGGAGCATCGGAGCTCCTGTTTTACAGATTAGAAAACAGGCTCAGAGAAGTCAACCAAGTTACCCAAAGTCACATATCTAATACGTGGAAGACTCTGGATCTGTACTTAGGCTGACTGATTATGAAGTCTGCACTCGCTCTGTTCTGCTCCTTGCCTGGCGTAAGACCTGAAGCACGTATAAAGCGCACTGGTCCTGGTCCAGATCCCTCATTCCGTTGAATTTCAAACCCTGAACTGAAACTATCCAAATAAATTATGTCATTGAAAGTAGCCATCACAGAAGTTTTGTCACTTATAAGAGAGTCTCATATTTGCAAATACTGTGTCTTGAGAATTTTTAAATTCCCAAATGAGAATGCACTGTGTTATAAGCTTTTCTCCACAATGGCAGCAAAGCTCTACTGACATGGGCTTGAGAGAGGTCAGGAAGGTGGGTCACAGGGGTGTGGTTGGCTCCTGCAAGCTAGCCAAAATAGTCAAATCCAAGCCTTAGAATAATTACTCATTATTCCATTATGAGTAATTAGAATTGATCATGAGCAGCGGTTAAATCCAACAGCCTGTAACACTGGATCAGAACTGGATCAGGTCTTCTCTTTAGAACCAGTCTTGAAGTTAATACGAGACAATGGTTAAAAGCAAGGGGCTTTGGAGACCGATTTCCCAGGCTTGCATCCTTGGCTCTGACACATACTAGCTGTATGGTCTTGGGCTTTATTTTCCCTATCTATGCCTCACTTTCCTTCATTTTAAAATGATGATAGGATTTGTGTGGGCAATACATGAAATCTTGGGTGTCAAATGCTTAGTAAGATCTCAAGTGTTAGCAATTTTTATTACATATCACTATACAAGTTTTCTTAGCAAGGTTCATTTATTTATGGTCCCATTGAATCCTATCCCTTAGTCTCTGTTTTACTACTCACTCTATTTAACAGAACTGAGACTGTACAACTTCATCCATTTTCAAATTTCAGATTTACTTGCCAAAGAGGAGGCATTTCCACTGACGAAGAAAAATCATGGCTTAATTCTGGCAGCAAGAATTGGATGAATATAAAGCCTCCAACATGATTGTTTTTTAAGGGACAAGCCTCAACTTGCATGTGCAAGTTCTGTAACATTGGTTTCAAAAGCAGTTCTGTTACTTTATAGTCATACCTCATAAAGGGTGATATCTTTGACTTATTTCATGAGATTTCCAACTGCATTTGTAATTTCATGAGCATATCGGGATCTGTCCAAGATGTCATGTGCTGTTCTGAATTAAACACAAGCTCCAAAGCGTTTGAAGTTCACTGCATCTGCAATTGCTATCAGAGACTCCAGGAGTTGAATCTAGCCCTCACATTTGATACCAGCTGAAAGAGACCAATATTCTTTGACCAATCATCCTTCTCTAAGCGGCTTACATTCAACAGGATTTAAAGTTCTGAGACAGTTTTAAACTTCCTCCACCCTTAGTTTCCTTTAGCACACAAGTGGAAGAATCAGGTAAAGACAGGCAGTTAAATTTATTTTTTTTCATACAGAGGTATGTCTTAGTTTCATGTTTTCATGGTAATTAATAACTAAAATTTCATAAACCCTATGCAAAAGCTTACAATTCTCTAGAATACTTAATAGTATTCCTTACTTACACTCATAGTATTCCTTTACTCATACAATACTACTAAGAAATACTGAATAGTATTCCCTTATTCATAATTGCAGGTATTTTTGCAATTAAAAAACATTCACTGCTATGGCTCATCTTCCTTTTCCCACAAGGTTCTCTGGTCTCCAAAAGGGGAGCTCAAGGGACCAGATGTGACAACTGCTGCTGCATTTTGGTTCTTTGGTTACATTATGTAAAACTGTAAAAGAAGAAATTTGCTTTTGACATTTTCTGGTTTCCTGTTTTAATTTCCTTCTCTCCCTTTTGGCATCTCCTCCTCTGGCCTTTTTCCTGTAAGGTTTCTTTCTTTCTCCTTGTCCTCGACATGATCTATCTGTTTCTTTTGCCTCCCATAAGGTAGGAGATTTAGTCATCCTGGTATTTGCCCCAGTGCCTACCTAGAATAGTGTCCTCAAAACTCCTGGGTGTGCAATAATTATTTCTCCAATTAAATTTAAACTATTTCTCAGTATGCTGCTATTCACCAATGTTAACTAAGTGCACTAGCTCTTTATGGTCGTGGTGGGGTAGTTCATGGACTCCACAAACTCTTTAGGAATATTTTATTCTGAACTGAGAATTATTAAAGACAAAATGTGTAAGAAGAAGGAATGGATGTGTCAGTAGAACCTCAGGCCCAGTAGTGAGCCAGTGAGGAGGAAACCCTAAAGTCTGGATGGAGGAGTCCTGTCTTGAAATCTCTCAGTTATTTCATGAGTATGTAGTAATATGTGAGGGTGTGCATGAGAGAGAAAGGGGGGGTGTAAATGCATCTTTTACTGACAAAAAAGCATTTCCATTTTTGAGGTCTTAAAAAACTTATATACTTCCAGGAACTTCATTTTATTTGCTGGAATGAAACCATTGAATCTAAATTCTAGCTTTCTACATAGTTTAAGGATGAAAAAAATGTTAAAATAACCTAATTTTTGTATGGAAGCTATGGAAGTTGAGACTCTATGAAGAGTGCTGTTATGGCCTTTTAAAAATATCTTATTTTGTGACTTTCCGCCTGTGGAAAGTCACCAGAGGGGAGAGGGGAGGGAATTTCAGGGGAAAAGGGGAAGGGTTTACAGGAACAAGTATAAAGGACACATGGACAAAAACTATGGGGGGCGGAAATGGGAGGGAGGTGGGGAGGGCTGGGGCGGTGGGTTGGGGTGGGAGTAAAAGACAGAAAACTGTATAAGATCAACAATTAAAATAAAGATTGAAAAAAATCTTATTTTGTTTGAAGACAGAATTATAACCATTAAAATATGAACTCTATTGACTTTTCCTTAATATTATTTTACATGAGGACTATGACTGCACCTTTCATGTATAATAGAAAAGAAATGCAAATGTTTTCTAACATATTGATAAAATATGATTTTTAAATTTCAGTGTGCACCCGTTAACATGAATAAGAAAGATCCAGAAAGAATAAGACCTTATTTCAAAATGGTATTTTAGCACATTATTTATACAGAAGGTTTTCCAAAGTAACTCTATTAAGAGAATGATTTCATTCTGTCTCACTTTCAATAACAAAACTACAAAAAAGTGTCCACACTGTGGTATATAATGTGCTTCCATTAGAGCCTTATTTTCTTGTCAATATTTTTACTTAAAGCCTAATCTTTTGATGCAACGGAGGCTTCAAATTAAATAAGAGACAGTGGCTTTCATTTTCTTACTTTAACATGACACATATTTCTAGCTTAAAGTGATTGCCAAGAAAATGCGTAACTCCTGTAAATTGGCTGTTTAAAGTGCCACAGCAGATTTGACTCTTAAATCTCATCCATGGTTAAAGTTCACCTCACAGTGCATTTGAAGTAGGTGCTTTGCGTTTAAAAATGAAAACTGTAAAATTTTAGTGCCTCATGCTTTTTGACTACAAGTTAGTTGCTTTCCTTTAATAGTGGAAGAATTAAGTACATTAAAAATCTGCTGTTAGAGCATGTAATTATGGCCTCCCATCTCTCCTTTTTCTGGAAATGAAAGGAACGTTGAAAGTGTTTCTAGTTTATAATGTAAGAGGTGGCCAAGCATTTACAACTCTATATACTCCTCCAGTCAAATTCTTCCAAACCTCAGACCTGGCCAGCAGGTTTCTCCCAGATGATTTTCATTTTCATAACATTCACATCCAATAAACTGCACAAAACATACTGTGAGAGAAAAAAGGGGGACAGGAAATGGCTCTGTTGCATGGTTATTGCATCCTATTGCCTGTGGGTTGCTTGTTATGAGTTTTAACTATGTAAATATGACGTATATGACATCAGAATTTAATCTTAAAGCTTCTATGTGGGAGATAGAGTGTGACTTTATTGTTAGGGCTAAAATCAACTGGGTGTTGACAGGTCTCAAAAGTCACTGAGTAAAAGCTTAAAAAGAAAAGGCTCAGACTGATAAGCTGTTCTTTGATTGACAACTTCAGGCTTGACTGCCACTATTGAAAACACTTGGGTAAAACTTTTGTGGGAAAAAACATGTTATTTCATAAGAAGCTATACTGGGAAATATAGGAAGATTTATAAGCTGATATAGCACAAAACCCAAAGAAAAACAGGTGTGAGGTTTAGAAAATCTGGAACCTGGGAGAAAGGACACTGTCTATGAATGATTTAATTAATATCATAAAAGAACTTTATGCAAAAGAGTGCCGACAAAAGGAGAAAAATAAAACATTGCTGTCCACCGACTTTGGCTTTCAACAAATCATTTGTCAACAGCTTGTGGTGAAACAATTTGGGGGCGGGGCATAAAATGCACAAGCAAAAGAATACAATGGGAAGTAAGTGCAGGAGGAAAATAATATAGTCCTCTTTTCATCTTTCTAATAGAGTAGAACCAGTTCTGGCACTGTAAAATTCATTATGGAAACAATAAAATAAATGCATTCTAAAGTAGCCATCAATGGTCGATTGAATTGTTACGATTGTTATACATGCCATATCTTATCAGATATTATCCATAAGGAAGTATTCAATTCCTGTTGTGCCAATTATCCTACTATGTGCATCATAAACTTTAATGGCTTGTTATGGAATGTCACTTGGCTAATGATTTTTCCCTTCAAAAATTGCATCATCACAGTCAGATGGAAAACATATTCTAATGTGGCAAAGTGTTAAGGAAATTTAATACTCTAGGGCTAAATGAAACTGCTATGGTTCATCTCCTGGATAAGAACAACAATTTATGAATGCAATATTCATTTCCTGAGGTGAGCACAAGCAAAAATTTCATCTGAAACCCAAAACCTAGATGTTTGGCCTCTGGTAGTTTCCTCATTTAACTCATTGATGTCAAATATGAAGGCCACTGTTAAGATCACATCTGGGTAGTGCTCACTTCTTCAACTTTCCTAATTACTTTTACAGGGAACTCCTGGCATAATTGTGCTTGCCAAGACCAGACCACAGAGTCTACAAGATCATCTTTCACTTTTAATATATTGTTAAAAATCAATTTGTTTTTCCTTGATCATTAAAATTGATTAACAGTTTGGCATTTTAATTCACAGAGGCATTCGTTCAGAGATAAGGTTCTCTAGAATCATGCATAAGTTATACGGAAAAACATGAAGTTATAAACTTAGCATGCATATGTCTCTAAGACTAGAAAATCTAGAGACTGTCATATTTGCAGAAAAAGAAAGAAAACAATTGCCAAGAGCCTTTTTTTCTTCCAAAAGCTAAAGTTCTGCACTATATATTTTAGCACATTAAATATAATAAATATAACTTACAGGGAAGCCTATTTGAGTCTAATCTGTGAATAATAGAGGATACAACTACAGGACAATATTTTGAGCTTTTAATCCAATCCCTTCTCGTTAAAAAAAAATCCACTCCTATTTAAGTACAGCATTCTAAGCCACATGGTAAAATGTTCAGATAAATGTATGAAAAGGTGATTGTCCATCTAAAACTTCTACAGAATCAGGAGCAAGGTTTGCTCAAAGAATCAGCTCAAAGAATCTGAAGACCTGTCAGTCACCATGGATGTCATACTGGGGGAAATGAGAAGGCAGCAGAGAGAAAGCACATTGCAAGCTTTCAGGCAAAAAGCCTCCTTACCTTTCATAAACTCATCCTCTGATAAGCCAAACCAAATACAGAGGTGAAAGATGCTTTGACTCTGTTAATATCCATCATTTTGAGAGTTCAGCTTTGATGTGAAAAGTGCTATTTACTAAAAATAAAATGAGTCTTTGGGGGCATGAAAAGAAACGATGATGATGAGGAGGAGGAGGAGGAGAAGAAGAAGAAGGAGGAGGAGGAGGAGGAACCATTTTTACATAAGACTGAAAAAAAAACAAGGTGTGAGGCAGGCTCTATTAAATAAAATTAGAACCCAAACCAGCCATATGCACTTATGAATGAGGGTCATATGGAGGCAGCACAGAAGAAGAAAGGTAAAAGCAAAAGAGAAAGAAGAAAGAAACCCAGCCTGCAATGGAGTGAATGTTTGTGTCTCCCCAAAATCCATACATTGAAGCCCTAATCCCAGTGCAGTGGTATCTGGAGGTGGGGCCTTTGGAAGGAAATTAAATCATTAGAGTGGGTACCTCATGAATGAGATTAGTGCCCTTACAAGAAGAGTTTGGAGAGCTAGCTCACTCTCTATCCATTATGTGAAGATACAAGGAGCAGATACAAGAAGTCATCACCGTGGCACCCTGATCTTGGACTTCCAGACTCCAGAAATAAGCCAATCCAGCCTATGACACTTTATTATAGCAGCCCGTACTGAGACACAGCGCCTTTCAGAAGAAGCCTTGTCTGTGATTCTTGGATTGGAGTGTATCCCTCACTTATTTTCCCATTTTTGATACTGATGTTATGCTTGAAATTCTTACAATTCATTGTAAGTCAACACACCTTAAAAAAATGCTCAGAGTTTACTCACTTATGAGACCTACAAAGAAGAGAACATCTTTCTCTGTAAGATCATCATAGCATAATATTTCAGCTTAGCTGCAGTTTATTTTCAGAAGGAATCCCTTTTTATCTTTATTCTCAATGCTGACAGCCTCTTCATCTCTGTGTAGTACAAGTAAACCTGATTTCTGGGCCAAGAATGTATGTTCCAGGAAGATGTTCAGCATATATAACTGCCTTCTTACTTGCCAGACTCTAACTCAGTAGAGAGATGCAGGGCACGCAGAGAGGAGGCATGGAAAATGACTTGGGTCCTCACTAATGACTCCCATACTGCACGAGGGACTTTATAAATACTTGAATTATCTCACTTCATGCACACCACAGCCTTGCATAGTAGGTATGCAATGAGGCAATGGGTACAGACTCCAAGTGTGTGCTTCCTCCACTACTCCATTCTGCTACAAGCTCCCATGAAAATTTTCTTCTCAAATATTTCAAAGAATCTGTCTTCGAAATATTGAATATTCAACTAATGGAGGTTATAAAAGTCAAAAGAAAGCCCCTTCTCTAGCAGGTGTTAAGTCGGCAACTCTTCTGTTGAAATGCTACATGAAGAATGGTCAGCAATTTCTGATCAAAATGGTGGAACGGATGGAAACCGCACTCACCTCCTCTCACGGGCACATCAAAATTACAACTAAATTTTGTAACAATCAACCTAGATAACCATCTGAAGGCTAGCTGAACAGAAATCCTTTAACTAAGGATATAAAGAAGCCACGTTGATACTAGTAAGAGGGACAGAGACATGAAACAGGCTGGCCCTGCACCCATGTACAGCAGTTGAGATTTCAGAGAGAGATCTCAGCCACAGAGGTGCCCCCCTGCAAGGCAAGGGTGTCTCAGCCCCTCACTAGGTTCCCCAGCCTAGAACACCAGTGCTGAGAAGTGGAGCCCACATAATGTCTGGCTGTGAAAATCACTAGGGATTCCTTCTGTCCTAGTGAGACAGAAGGATGCTGGAAATCCAGGCTTTCCCTTAAAGGGCCAGTACACAAACTCTTGCTTGCAGGTACCCACCTTGGGGTCCAGCAGAGAGATAGTGGCTTCAGGGGACGCCAAAGACAGACAAGAACAGACTGCATTATATGGCTTTGTGGTGAGAACTGGAGGAACAGCTGCCGTTGTCCTTATGTTGAACCATCCTCCTGTGTGGCCCATGGTGCCACCTTTCCTGTGTTGAGCCCTTCCCACATACAGCTCACTCTTTTTTTTTAACCCTCACCTAAGGACATATATTTTTTTAATTTTTTAAGAGAAAGAGGAAGTGAGAGAGGAAGGAAGAGAGAGAAACATCAATGAAAAAGAAGAGCATCGATTGGTTGGGTCCCATACACACCTGGATGGAGGACTGCACATGCCCAAATGGGGATCAGACCTGAAACCCAGGCATGTCCCCCAACCAGAAATCAAACCCATAACTGTTCAGTTATGGGATAATGCTCCAACCAACTGAGCCACACTGGCCAGGATGACACACAGTCAAATCTTAATTTGCAGGAGCCAGATGAACTCCATTAACTCCACTCCGATGATACCCTGAGACCCTACCCCACAGCAAAGGTCTGCAGGCCTCAGGAAGATGACAGCTGATCTCAGTGTACCCTGACACTTTTGCTGAGTGGCCTCAGGCCTGGCACTGGTGCCAAGTCTTAATCTGTAGTAACCTGGTCAATACCACTCATCCTACCATGGTGACTCCTTGAGACCCTGACTTATGCAATTCATGTATTGCTAGAGCTTTCTTCAGCAGCTGAGCTTTCTGGGCACCCAGTAGGCAGTGACAGGTTTCAAGGTACTCTGGGCTTTTGCTAACCTGCCCCAGGCCTGGTACTGGTGACAGCCAGCCTCAGTTTGCAGCATGGGCCTTCCCATTCGTATCCAGGCCAAACACAGTCAGCTACCAACAGTGGATCACTCTGTAGCTCCTAAAAGGTAATCCCAGGCTGGTCACAGGCAGCATCTGACACTAACCTGACCAGCGTCCCTACCAAGAGGCACCAGAACCAGCACACTCAGAGGATAGTTTCACCACAACAGAGCACCACCTGATTAGCTACATAAGCAGCACACCCAAAGGCAATTCTTGGCAGGCACCAGATCTCACTGGGGCAAACTCACTGCCTGGGGTCAGCTTCTGCACAGCAACTCGTACACTGTAGTCAAGGCCACTTCTCACCATAAACCATCCTGAGGGTCATTCTCACCCACTGATGTGCAAACAGCAATCAAGTTTCAACTATAAAAAATTTCACACACAACCCACATAAGGGGCACTCCTGGAGCGATCACTTCAGGTGATCAGGGATATTACATTATGGGGCCCCACAAGACACCTACCATATAAAGCCACCCTGCCAAGACTGGGAGACATAGCAGCTCTACCTAATACATAAAAACAAACACAAAGAGGCAGCCAAAATAAGGAGGCAAAGAAATATATCCCAAGTAAAGAGCAGGAGAAATCTCCAGAAAAAGGACTAAATGCAAGAGAGGCAAGTAATCTATGAGAGACAGAATTTAAAACACTGGTTATAAGGATGCTCAAGGAACTTGAGAGAAGAATATATGAATCTGTGGCAACCTCAACAAAGAGACAGTAACAGAAAAAAAAGATATAGAAAAAAAGAACCAGCAAGGAATGAAGAATACAATAACTGAAATGAAAAATACACTGGAAGGAATAAATAGTAGGTTGGATGAAGCAGAGGACTGAATCATTGATTGAAAACAAGGTAGTAGAAAGCAATCAGGACAGCAAAAAAAGAAAAGAATCTTAAAAATGAGGATAGTTTAAGGGATCTCTGGGGCAATATCAAGTATACCAATATTCATATCATCGGGGTACCAAAAGGAGAACAGAGAGAGCAAAGGATTGAGAACCTATTTTAAGATATAATGACTGAAAATTTCTTTAACCTGGGGTAGAAAAAAGATGTTGAAGTCCAGAAAGCAGAGAGAGTTTCAAACAAAATGAACCCAAAGGGGTCCACATGAAGACACATCATAATTAAATCAGCAAAAGTTAAAGACAAAGAAAGACTCTGAACAGCAAGAGAAAAGCTGTTAGTTACCTACAAGAGAGTTCCCATAAGACCGTCAACTGCTTTCTCACCAAAACTTTGCAGGCCAGAAAAGATTGGCACCAGATATTCAAAGTGCTGAAAAGCAGGGCCCTGAAACCAAGACTACTTTACCCAGTAAGGCTATCATTTTAAACTGAAGGAGAGATAAAGAGCTTCCCAGACAAGAAAAAGCTAAAGGAGTTCATCAACACCAAACCAGTATTACAAGAAATGTTTAAGGGTCTTATTTAAGAAGTGGGGGAAGGGAATGTAAACATGAATAATATTAATAAAGTGGCGATAACTACATACCTATCAGTGATCACTTTTATTATTTTATTATTTTTTAAATTTTTTTAAATATATTTTATTGATTATGCTATTACAGTTGTCCTGTTTCTCCCCATCATTCCCCTCCACCCTGCACACCCCCTCCCACCCCCATTCCCCTCTTTAGTTCATGTCCATGTGTCATAAGTTCTTTAGCTTCTACATTTCCCACACTATTCTTGCCCTCCCCCTATCTATTTTCTACCTACTGTCTATGCTACTTATTCTCTGTACCTTTCCCCCCTCTCTCCTCCTCCCACTCCCCTGTGGCTAACCCTCCATATGATCTCCATTTCTGTGGTTATGTTCTTGTTCTAGCTGTTTGCTTAGTTTGCTTTTGTTTTAGGTGTGGTTGTTAATAGCTCTGAGTTTGCTGTCTTTTTAGTGTCCTATTTTTTATCTTCTTTTTCTTAGGTAAGTCCCTTTAACATTTCATATAAGGGCTTGGTGATGATGAACTCCTTGAACTTGACCTTATCTGAGAAGCACTTTATCTGCCCTTCCATTCTAAATGACAGCTTTGCTGGACAGAGCAATTTTGGATGTAGGTCCCTGCCTTTCAAGACTTCAAATATTTCTTTCCAGCCCCTTCTTGCCTGTAAGGTCTCTTTGGAGAAATCAGCTGACAGTCTGATGGGAACTCTTTTGTAGGTGACTGTCCCCTTATCCCTTGCTGCTTCTAGAATTCTCTCCTTCATTTTCATCTTTAGTAATGTAATTATGATGTGCCTTGGTGTGTTCCTCCTTGGGTCCAACTTCTTTGGGACTCTGAGCTTCCTGGACTTCCTGGTAGTCTATTTCCTTTGCCAGATTGGAGAAGTTCTCCTTTATTGTTTGTTCAAATAAGTTTTCCACTTGTTGCTCTTCCTCTTCCCCTTTTGGTACCCCCTATAATTCGGATGTTGGGACGTTTAACGATATCCCGGAGGTTCCTAAGCCTCTCCTTATTTTTTTGAATTCTTGTTTCTTCCTTGTTTTCTGTTTGGTTGTTTGTTTCTTCCTTCTGGTTCACTGCATTGATTTGAGTCCCAGTTTTCCTCCCATCTCTATTGGTGTCCCATGCATCTTCCTTCATTTCATTTAGTGTAGCCTTCATTTTTTCATCTAATTTGTGAGCAAAATCAACCAATTCTGTGAGTATCCTGATCACCAGGGCTTTGAACTGTGCATCTGATAGGTTGGCTATCTCTTCACAACTTAGAGAAATTGGCTGTGGGGATTTCATTTCTTCTCCGGTTTGAGCCATTTTTGGTGGTCTTTTTTTGTTGTTTTCGTTTTGGTCTGGTCGCGGCTGTTACGTAGTGAGGGGTGGAGCCTTAGGTGTTCTCCAGTGCGGGGCAGTCCAGTCGCTGGGTTGTGATGCTATTTGTGGGGGTGGGGTCTGAGAGGGAACAATGGCACCTGCTCCGCTCTCTTCTGAATTTCAGTTCCTTCCACTGCTTCCCCTTCACCTGGATTGTCTGCGCTCGGGAATGCGGGACCGCCTGGTCAGCCAGCCACCTTGTGCGGCCTCACTGGGTCTGCACAGTTGCCACCCCGTGCCCGGGGTCCACCAGCTGCTGCTTGTGGGCCCAGAGTCCGCCAGCTGCCCCCTGTGCACCTGGGAACTGCCAGCCGCTGCTGCCTGCGTTCCCCGTCTGTACCTCCACTTTTTCCTGCCGCAACTCTGCCCCTCTTACCGGTCTGGATGTATGGTTGTTGGACTTCCATATAGTTCAATTTTTTAATAAGTACTGGTTGCTTTTTTGTTTCTAAATATTTGTCGTCCTTAATTTTAGTTGTGAGAGGGGGCACCGTGTGTCCACCTACGCCTCCATCTTGGCTGGAAGTCCAGTGATCACTTTTAATGTAAAGGCTTAAATGCTTCAATCAAAAACATAAAGTAGCTGGATGTATAAGAAAACAAGTTCGTATGTATGCTCTCTACAAGAGACCCACCTCAGAAAAAAAGATACACATAGACTAAAAATAAAGGGAGGGAAAAAGATATTCATGCAAGTAGAAATTTAAGAAAAGCTGGGGTAGCAATATTTATATCTGACAAAATAGACTTTAAAACAAAGGCTATTGTAGGCTTTGTTCCATAAAAGTTTGTCTCTTATTATAGAATAAGAGACAAAGAAGAGCACTACATAATGATAAAGGGATCAATCCAACAAGAGGATATAACCTTTGTATATATTTATATACCCAACATTGGAGCACCTAAATAAATAAAGCAAATTGATGTACATAAAAGGAGAGATTGATAGTAATTCAGTCAAAGTAGGGGATTTTAACATCCCATTGATGTCAATGGGTAGGTCTTTCAGACAAAAAATTCAACAAGGAAACAGTGTCCTTAAATGACACACTAGATCAGATATATTTAATTGATATCTTCAGAGGATTTCATCCCAGTGCAGCAGAATATACATTCTTTTCAAGTTCACACAGAACATTTTCTAGAACAGACCACAAATGTCAATAGATTTAAGAAGTTTGAAATCATAGCAAGCATCTTCTCTGACTATAACGGTATAAAACTAGAAATCAATTACAAAAAAAAAAACAACCCAGAAAAATGCACAAAGACATGGAGGCTATGTTCATTGCAGCACTATTTACAATAGCAAATATAGACAAAACTTAAGTGCCCGTCAATAGACATGTGGATAAAGATGATGAAGTACATATACACAATGGAACATTACTTGGCCATAAAAAGAATGAAATCTTACAATATAGATGGACCCAGAGTGTATTATGCTAAGTAAAATAAGTCAGACTGAAAAAGGCAAATACCATATGATTTCACTTATATGTGGAATCTGAAGAACAAAATACATAAACAGACAAAACAGAAGACCCATAGATACAGAGAACATACTGAGGGTAGCCAGATGGGAGGGTGGTTGGTGGACTGGGTGAAAAAGGTGAAAGGATTTAGAAGTACAAATTGGTAGTTACAAAGTAGTCCTGGAGATAAGTGCAGCATAGGAAATATAGTCAATAATGTTGCAATAACTATGTAAAGTGCCAGGTGGGTATTTGAATTATTGAGGAATCACTTCATTAAGTA
The DNA here is from genome assembly GCA_039655065.1 of Glossophaga mutica. Classification (NCBI taxonomy): domain Eukaryota; kingdom Metazoa; phylum Chordata; class Mammalia; order Chiroptera; family Phyllostomidae; genus Glossophaga; species Glossophaga mutica. The sequence goes on from CM077306.1 coordinate 150,682,204, forward strand.
TATAGTTGTCTAACCACTATACATACTTTCCACCTGAAACTAATAAAAAAAAAGTGGCCAGCATATCATAAAGTAAGAATAAATGAAAGATTTGGATGAACAAAAAATGTGTGGGGGATGAAAGTCAGGGAGTGATATAAATTCCACAAGCAGTTAGAACAGTGGGTTCTCAGTGGACTGGAGCAGAATTCTGAGTTTGTCTGGGCTTGCGGATCTAATCAGGTTCCAAGAACACCGCTGGCAATGCAGCTCCAGGTAGGCACCTGCCTGCGAAAAATTCAGGGTGATTTTCCTACTTGTGGTCAATGGCCATATGTCTATGCTCTGTCTGACACCCTTGAGTGAAGAATGTTTCTAATGTCCCAGGAAGCCCTGGTCTCTTTGGCTGAAGGAGGCCATCAGGTGATAAAGTAAGGAGACATAGATGCAGACAACCAAAAAGCAATTACACCAGTCCTGGTGATGGAGAAGGTAACAGATGTCAAAGGCAGGTGACCTTTGCCCACATGGGTGCTAACTAGAAAAACATTATGTGACTTGCTAGTTCCCAGAACTTTTGATAAAGAGAATGCTGTTAAAGGGAGAGAATGGGGTGAAATAAGGGGGGTGTAAAAGAACATTACTTTCTCTATATGATCTGTGTGGAAACCCAGGCTTGGAGCAGCAAGTAATTGCCCTGGGTAAAAGCTAATATTTAAGAGCTTGAATTGGAACCCTGGTCAACTGGATTCCAGAGACTGCGGTCCATACTAGCAGGTGGCACTACTACTCAGTTGGTTATTCAGTGGGTAGATGTATCTGAACCTCACCTCAAATGCTATACTGAGGCTAATAGAAGCTACTGAATTTTTTTAAGTGAAAACTTTAATAGATAATTTAAAACCTCTGTTCACTGTGAATGGTGAAATCAATATTCAGAGAAAATTGAGCAGAAACTTAGCACTGGGTTAGGTTGTTTGGCTTAATTAAAGATGTAGGCATTAATGAAATGTTTCCACATGTGCGTGTTGGCTATTTGGTGTCCTAGTGAAAACTGCAACGACCATGATATTTAAACATAATTATAGAATAAAGAACATGTGTGCATTATGATTGTCCTATTTTTAAAGCAGAGCTGTTGGTTTTCAGGATTGAAGTTTACACAGAATATTATTTTGCTAAATTGGTAATTAAATTTCCTTGCTATAGTGAGAATCCTGAACATCAGTCATGGGGCAGCTATTCAAATCAGTTGCTTTTAGGTGTGTGTGTTTGTGTGTGTGTCGGTGGTGGGGGTTGTCACATAATTGAGGAGAACACTGGAGAGACTGGATCAGGTGGGCAAGCAGAATGAAACACCAAATCAAAGGCAAGACATCAATTGTGTGCTGTATTGCGTAAAACAAAGAGGTGCTGGATGATATGCCTGTGATTTTATTTGTGGAAATGAAGAGAAAAGGAAACATTTCAGAATGATGAAGAAAATTGACTGTTTTGTCAAGAAAAGGAAAAAAATACTTATAGAAGTGTGTGTTTTAAATAGAGAGATAATTATATAATGAAATATTCAATGAAACTATTAAAATAGCATTATTTTCATAATACATATTGAATTGTATAGGATTTACCAGAGGTTGAATACTAATCTTTTCTTGAGTATGCCATATGTATAAACTATCAAAAGTATTCTGTAATTATTTAAATACTTGTATTTCTGATGCTTGCAACAAATTAAACCCTAAGCTTTAGTAAAGGCAAATACATTTACATGTAGAATCCTTATACAGTCTTAATGTTTATTCTTTTAACTTTGGGTCCCTGTCTGGAGAATATTCATTTTCTTTTTTGTTTGATTGAAAGATTGTAACAACCCCCCTCTGCAATTTACAATAAGATCAAAAATGGCATTTTATTTGCCCATCTGGAGATCACCAAATGTGTAAAGCTTGTCCGTGTGGAGGCCATCTGTTGTGAATGGAGACACACATGGAAACTTAATCCTTGAACTTCTTTTTCAACTTTCTCTTTTGCTTGCTTGAATAGAAGGCAATTCAGAGCAGTCACAAACTGTAGGCTGGGACAGGTTGCTGCCTTTTAACGTCACAAACACTTTCATTTTCCCAACTGCAAACATCTCCCTGTAAAGATCTAAGAGTGAAAATTTCTTGGCACTGCTTTTCTCCAACATCATGACACAAATTGAAAGTCAGAGCTCTCCTTAGTGGGCTGTTGCTTGGGCTGTACTTGGAAGAAAAGAAGAGCCTTGGGGAATCTATTCAGGTCCTTTTCTTTGAAGGTATCCATGGCCTTACTAAGAAATTCTGAATGACCTGAACATGGAGTAACACTACTTGGCTCAGTAATACTTCCTTCCCTTCCCTTCCCCTCCCCTCCCCTTTCCTTCCTTTTCCTTCCTTTTCCTTCTTTTTTTGGACAAATGAGTCACAGGATCTGGAATTCCCACAGACACTTTGGATGTGGATAAAATTTTACAGGCTTCCACTCTCTTTGTCCTAAGTTAGCTCTTCTGTAGATATAATTTCGTGTCCGTAAATACCAAGTCAGTGTGTGAATGGACCTGGCTTGATGCTAAGACCCTACATACAGCTGTGAGCCTGGGGGCCAGAGTCCTTGTCTGGCAGCTGTCTGCATCACACTCTCTCAAGGCCCTTCCATTGACTTTAGCACCTGACTTGTTTGCTGTTAAAGTTAACAAAATTGCTTCTTAAGAAATCATTTTAAAATCTCTGCTCTGCTTCCACATGGTCGTGTTCCTCCAACCCCTTACAACCTTTGTTTGTGATGCTCCCTTCTCTTAGCCCAAATACTAGTTTTCCTTCCCACTGGTGATTAGAACTTTCTACCCAATGATATCTTGCTCTCAGTTTAAGCAGGCTTTAAAAATTCTCAACACTGCTACCAAAGTAGCCTTGCCTTTCTGGTTGTTTTAGTCCTGTGAACTGTAAATGTGATTTCAATTTGCATATTGTTCTGACAAAAAATGCAGTGGTAATGGCAATAACAATGGCTTCTCCACTATTTTTAAAGCAAGTTGTACTCTTGATAATAGCAAAAAATAGAAAACAACATAAAACGTTGAACCATAGGGCACTGGATTAATGGATTATGGTGTATACACATAATTGAATCTGGAACAACCACTAAGAATTATTTTAGAAGAATAGTTAATGATTTGGAAAATGCTCACAATAAATTAAAAGGCATTACATTTTTGTAATAAGGAAGTCACATCATTATGTAGAGAAAAAGACCATCACTATATACATCAAAATGTTAGTGGTAGTTATAGCTGCCTGAGGGAATTATAGGTGATTTCATTTTTTTCTTTAAGATTTTTTCTGTATTTTTCAAGTATTTACAATAAAGTTATTTTATTGAAATAACCAGAAAATATACTATTTTGGAAAATTGGCAAAATATTTTATTTAAGTAGTAGAGCTCACTTTTTTCTTCTTATTTTTAAGAACTTACCTTATATTACTCAAAAACATTTATCTAAATACAGTGGGTAGCCAGAATGGTGTTACACTTCTAAACCAAGGAGCTGATGAGAAGTCCATAGTATTTGTAGCAAATGAGGCAAATATCCAGAGTCCTAGGACACTTTCTTGTGTTTGAGACCAGCAGGTGATTTAGTGATGCTCAAGTCCATTTATGTTTTGATATTTCTAGAAATAAGAGCATGGACTATATTTCCTCCACTCAACATAAGTCCCCTGGCAGCATTTTTCATCATAGATCATGTTCAAGGTCATTAGCCTCTTGTGAAAATCCCTCAGCAGAGGCCATCTCCTTCCTTTTTTTTTTTTTTTCCAGTATCCCACTTTATTCCCTTCCCTTGTTCTGTATCCTTTATATTGGTTCACCTCATCAATCTCAGATGTTTCTACCTAGCCATGTCACATGCAGAAATGCTTGTCCTGTTCTTTAAGAATGTGTTAAGACATTTCCATGGCTACTCCCATCATTTTTCAGCCTTTAGACCAAGGCATGTGAGTGTATTAGTCCACACTACTTCTAGCCCAGCTGGCATGGAGAAAAAAAAGTAGAAAAGGCCATGTGCGGCATCTGCATGCTGAGGAGCCTGAGACAAGCACAGAGAACTCCTTCATACCCCCCTGTGGTGGAGGACTGGGAAAGAAGGAAGAGGAACAGAGGGTTACAAAAGGGTACAGACATGGCAGAGGAGGTTGATGGGCCCGTCAAGGACTCCCATGCAGCTGGAGGAAAACACAGCAGTGATATGCAGGACGATGGAAGATGCTCATCAGCATTGAGAGGACTGTAGGTGCCCACTTGAAGGGATGACAATCAGGCATGAGGGTTCCCCCTACCACTCTCCTGATACCGTGACTCTCTGTAGGCAGCTGAACCTTCTATGTAGACAGAGGGATTCTGATCAACTGAAAAACCCAGAATTGAAGTAAAATGAAATTCACTGAGATAAAGTTTCTTTCATCTGTGAGAATGGAATTGGGAATAGAAAATAAGTTGAATTATGATAAAACAAAGAGAATTTTTACCCATGCTTGAGCCTGTGACCCGAGAATTATACCTGCTGTACTTAGGGGAAGGGATGATGTCCCTAAATATGTATGTATTTTATATATGTATAATAAAAACATGTATAAGAGAAAGAGTTTCCTGTCTGAATTATTTACATATCATTTTTCTAGCCATTTCCAATCCATTCTCTTTGAGCAGTGCCGAACACTATGCTACTTACAGAGATTTAATAAAAGCCTTTAAGAGAAAACTGGCAAAGCAGAAAATGCTAAGTACATATCTGTATCATTTAGAACCCCCCAAAACAGAAAAAAAACAGCATTTTCTTTTGTTTAAGTGGAGCTGATCATTATTTCTATGGAGCCAAAAAACTGGTGCCTGGCTTTCTTTGCCTCAGGCAAGAAGTCAAATCAGATAAGCACCCTACGTCAGCTTCCATCAAATCATCCCTAAACTACAAATTAAAGAACTTTAGGACATCATCTAGGTTAGCCCTGAGGTTAGTCTCAGGGTCCACATTCAAATGCCTTTAGGATTCTGGTGGCTGATAAAAATGAGCTGAGGTGGGGAGGGTCTGAAAGGAGTGGTGGGAGATCTGAAAAAGTGGTGTAAGATAAACTCTGATGCATATGTGAAGACACTAGGAAAGAGTTTTCAGGAAGCAGGAAGAAGTGTATATGTAGACCAAAGTCAAGTGGGAGTGTGGTGCATTCCAAGGAGTCAAAGAAAAAAAGCAGGAGGATGTGATCAGCAAAATCAGATAGGTAAACCAGGGACCATATATATAATATAAGATCCTGCTCCACTGCTTAAAATAAAAAGACTGATAACTTAAGAATTACCTCATTCCCAAATCCTTTCCTTCTGTCTCCATCCCTAGATCTTGAAACTATGATTCTCTTTTGACAAGACTCATCTTAACTTTTATCCCTCTTTCTGTGAAAAATACACTTTTTATCAATTACTTATGATGTGGGCTCTTACATACAGTAATAACTTTTTAACAACGCACCTGTATCAGTTAAATATTTAAAAGATTCATTTGTCTTAAAGCTGCTCAGCAGACAAGTTCAAACCATGTTTCAGTTGTTCCACAGACTTCGGTCTCATTGACTGCAGAGGCCCTGCCCGCACAAACCAACATCATCTTCGCCTCCGTGGTATGTGCTTGCTCCTTGCCACTTATAGCAGCTAATGTGAGGGTGAGCTCAACATCAAGTCAATTCTTTAAGAGTCTGTGGTAAAACCACTTTAAATCTATATTGGTTTTCTGTTTAAATGTTAACCTAGACACATGAAGTGATGACAGTAATGTGATGGAATCTATTTGGTTGCTATTGGAAAAGCAATTGGATTGATTTTTCAAAAATTGATTTGCTGCTCAGCAACTATTTCTGTAAATCATCCAATGTAAGTAGAACCAACCTGAAAGATGATGCTGGATTTTCAAACCTTATAACCAAGACCAAAGCCACCCAACAAAACACTAATCTTCTAATTCTTTCCTTCTCTCTCCATCCATTAGTGTCCTACTTAATCTTTAAGACTTGACTCTAAACCCAGTGGAATTAAGTCTTCCCGTACTATCTCAAATGCTAGTGCTCTGATTTCCCAGTGCCATCATTCTTTCAAAAATATTTATTGAGCAAATATTTATTAATATGTGTGTTTGCTATAAAGCAGTGAATAAAACAGATCAACGTTGTTGCTTTCTTGGAGCATGTAGTCAATTGAGGTAAATTATGAGAGAGAAAGGCAGAAGGTGCAATGAGAAAGGGTAGTGGGGGGCCATTTGAGCATGAAGAGTCATAGAAAGCCTCCTTGAGGTTGTTGTACTGAATTTATGTCCTGACTGATAGGTGGGAGAGGAAGAAGAGCAGCAGGTTCTACTCATAGAGAACAGTGCCATCAGTCCCTTGAGTCCTGAAACTGCTAAGAACATAGAACATTCCAGAAATAGAGCAAAGCCTGATGTAGCTGGGGTAGGTTGAGTGAGGGAGAGAGATCTGGACAATGAAGTTGAGAGGAAGAGTGGGGTCAGATTATAGAGGGACAAATAGGCCATCTTTAAGGATGTTGACCTTTATCTTGAAAGCAATGAGAGGCCTTTATAGGGCTTCAAGCAGCTTCAAGTGTCTGACGGAGTCCTATTTGGATTTTCTAAAAGATCCCTTTGACTCCTTTAAGGAGAATAGATTGCAGGAAGCAAGGGAAGAAGAAGAAAGTCTAATGAGAACGCTTCTACACTAGTCAAGGCAAGAGATGATGGTGGCTGCTAATAGGGAGGTGACAATGGAGAAAAAGTTGTGGCAAATTTAAAATATAACTGGTTATCTCTATCACCCGTGTGGCACTTACAGCATATTGCTCTGAAACGTAACATTATTGTACGACTCTTTTCCACTTCCACCTTCCCCCTTGAAGGTAACAGTTATGATTTCATCTTTTATTCCCCAGATGACTTGAACACACCTGACACTTTGTGAGTTGATTAAAAAATATAATAGAAGAGCAGATTTTATATTCTGTTATTACAGCTGCCTAATTTCTTTTCAACCCAGGCTGACTTTCTTGTGGCCCCATCCCCATCCTCACTTGTATTTCTTTCCCTTGGCAACACTTAAAAAATGTGGCTTGGACAAAAGGGAAATCAATTTGAACATGGTAGCAGCTAAAGATGTCAATAAATTTCCATTACTCTGTACTTCAATACAGTGCAATATATTTATTTAAACTCTGGAATAAAAGAATATCTTCTTTTCAAGAGTTCTCCCAGAAAACCCAAAAGAGAATAGCACATCAAAAGTAGAACACAGATCATCATCCATTTGTCATATTTTTTCCTGTACCAAATGAGTTATACCACTATGATTGTTAATTTTTTATCAGCTTGATTGTATTGCAGGATATCCAGATATGTTGTTGCAGTGTGGATGGGCACCCGTCCAATCTACTGAAGGCTTGAATGTAACAAAAAGGTGGAGGAAGGGACTGAGTGCATGAGGTGGGGCACTGATCTCCTTCTGCGCTTGGTGCTTTCTGTTCTTGGGCCTTCAGACCCAAGGAATGTACACCATCAGCTCTTCAGCATCCAGGCCTTCACACTACGCCAGCTGGGTCTCCAGCTTGCAGGTCATGGGACATCTTAGCCTCTGTATTGTCTGTGTATATCAATCAATCAACCAATCAATATTATTGGTTCTATTTCTCTGAAGAATCCTGACTAATGCAGTCACAGAAGTTGTTCCAGCAAGGGAACGTTTTGGGGAGGGTTTCCTGGAATGGGTACCATCTATTTGGTACGATCCCAGAAGCCTCCAAATAGTAGACCTTTCTCTACTAAAGTTCTCCTCGGCCATGCTGCCAGGCTTTTGGAGTCCTCTAGTCATCTTGCCTTTGGGCTAGAGCCCTGAGCATATAACTAGAACACAAGCACTGCCCAATACCCCAGAGTTTTGCTGCAGTCTTTGGTGTTTTTCGTTTCTATAAACAGAGGTATGTGCTGGATCAAGCCTGAGGGCCCTTTAGGTTTTCTTTTCTTTAAAAACAATTTTCAATTACAGCTTGTATTCGACATTATTTTGTATTAGTTTCAAGGATACACCAGAGTGCTTGGACAATCATATACTTTACAAAGGTGTAAAGGTCCCTTTAAATGTAAGCTTTTACGATTACATTTTACTATTATCTTCCATGTATTAATTTAGGGAAGTGATTTCAAATATCCAAGTAGTTTTCTGAGAGAAAGCCATAGGGCACAGGGCATTGCAGGGGACGCGGCTGCTCTACTCTGTCATTCCTGTGCTTTCACACCGGCCTAACCACCCTGCAGGGGACAAACTCCTGCTTTGTCTGCTAACTTGAATGATGTTCGGCATCCGTGAAGTTTTCAGTCATGAAGATAGGGATATTCAGATCTAATAAAGACTCGGGAAAGGGACAAGAGAAATCTAAACATAGGCATACACGGGCAAAATGATGAAAAAGTTCTTATTCCAAGGCTCCAAACTGAAAACATGAACAAATAAAACCCAGAATGGCAAAGGAACTGTTACATGCATAGCAGGCTGAGTTCGGGGCAGGTATGGGCTTTCTAATCCTTCTCTTAATCCCTGGCATCTCCTGCAGCCTGGTATATCATAAGCACACTGTAAATGTTTATGGGATGAAGGAAAGGTGCATTCCAGTGCCAGCAGGCTGGGAGTTCCTTACTTTGCACGCTCGGCCCAGCCTGGGTAAGAAATAGTCCCAGCTAGGCTTTAAATGTAACACCTTCCTAAGGTGTCTTGGCAAGGAGTGGAGAGGGAGGGTAAAGAGAGGGAGGGATGTCACTGGGGCCTTTCCAAAGGCTCTTCCTGTCCTTTATTTGACCCTAGGATCACTGCTTATACAGGGTGGGGAGGAGGAGTCAAGCTGATTTAAGCTTTAGGGAAATGCACCCTTTTCAGTGGGAGTTGTCCAAACGAAGGATCCAAAGCAGAAGAAAATGGTATCTGCCCTTTTTCTTCTTCTGAGTGTCTGGCCTTCTAGAAAATCTCAAAGCCTGTATTTTGAGCCTTAGCTGTGCCCAGGTGCAGCCTCGTCTTTCATCCCCATTAAAACCACAAAGGGGACTTGTAATGTGCCGCAGAAAGAATATCCGTGTAAGGTGGAATTTACACATCTGGAGGGCTTTTAATGAATGGGAAAAGGGGGATGGTTACCTGGCAACCCTGAGTAAGTGCAAATTAATCCATTTTTATTAGATGTCAGCAGGGTGGCCCAAGTCTTCCACTTGGTTGGGACAGAATTAAAGCTGATGATGCTCTAGCGGAGTTGTGGGATTTTGTTTAATTTTAACTTCACCCTCATTTCTATACTTAGCATTCAGTCCCCTTCAACCCCCTCTCCAGCACAAAATTGCACTGCGTTGACTCCATGGTAGGCCTTTATTTGAAGCAATTATTCTAACTCGTGAATCCTTACAAAATGTGAGTGAGGTGGGCCAGCCGAGTTCTATTTCTTAATTTGAAGCTTGTGAAGATTAAGGAGTGTGGTGTCAGGTTACCCTTTGGCGTTGGCCCAAAGGAAAGCAGAATTGTCAGGCTGATAACTTTGTTTATGGCTCCCTTTAATGGTGCCCTGTCTACACAGGCTGCAGCCGGCTCATGGTGTCCCGGCTTTGATCTAAAGATAATTTATATGAAACTGTTAACAATACGGTGATACTTGTTTTAATTCAAACAGAAAAACCAGCGTTTGTGAAATGCCATTGCATTCTTTGGCATATTGAGTTTCTGTTACCATGGAGAAAAATGAGAATTTTCAAGAGTTTTCCTTGATTGGTAGGGAAGAAATGATAGTTACAGGCAGAGCTGCTGAATACATTAATTTTTATTGAGAAATTATTTTGTAAGCACAGTTATGTTAATGTAACTTAATCAAGTTTTTAAAGTTCCCATTGGTGACCACCCTTAATTCTGGGGAGTCATATTTGGGGAGTCATCCTATTCTGCAGCACAGGGCAGAGCACTGACTTGGGTGGTGGAGCCCTGTTCTCATCCCAGCTGCTAGTGCTCCACCATCTGAGTCTCCATGCAAAATGAGTTATCCTTGATACGCACAAAAGTCAGACCCAAGTTTAAATTCTGTGACATTATGATTATTCTTAAACTGGGAATAGGGACTAACTATATCTCTGAATTAACTATATCTCAGAACTACACCCATGCGTATGTGCTCCAATAGTATTTTTATTTGTTTAAATGTTCTCTTTTTGGTGTTTTTATTCCTTTGGTGTTTTCTATTTATTGGAGGAAGCCTGGAGGTCCTAAACCCCTGACTTAATTCTTTTTTCTAACTCAGAACACTGCCTGGTTGTTTTGATTCCAACAGCTACCTGACCAGCCCCGCCCCTTTGCACCACGCCCCCACTTCCTTCACTTGCTCGCAATCAAACCTGGAAACTGGGACAAGACACATAGGAGAACCACACTTTGCAACACACATCTTAATGTAGTTTTTCCTGGCTAGAGATTTTCCCATCAGAATAATGAAGTATTTGATATGATTTTTCTAATTCTTCTATTGTTATCATGGTTTAAAAACAAGGACGCTTGTTTCCAGATGTCTTGTTCAACAGTACCCAAGAACACATGGGAATATTTTGTAGTGGCTGACAGAGTGGGTTGAAGAAAAATAAAAAACAGATGGACATAGATTAACTCTATCTGTTCCTGGTCTAGGCTTCCTTAAGGATCCTGGTCATGAGATTTTTCTCTCCTAATTTCATATCACTAGGGCAACCACAAGCTTGGCAATGAAACAGAAGAACCCATTCTGAGCTGGTCCAAACATGCTGTGTGTACAGTCATGTTATACTGTATATTGCTTGGTGTTGGGCAGTATTTCATATTAGTTGATTTCTAGATGGCAAGAGGGAGATCTAGAAATCTGAATAACAGACTCACTGACCAATCACTCCTTCTATTCAATAATTACAAGGAAAATTAGTACTCAAAGATCCTCTGGGTAAATTCCATTACTTCCTACTAGCCAGAATTTGACCTCCAGATATGGACTGGTCTCCTTCTCCCAAATTAAACTAAAGGGGACCATATAAAAGCCTTTTTGGTGATACGATCTAAAGATAGATCAAGAGTTATAGCCACACTCATGTTTACTTCATCATTATTCACAATAGTCAAGATATGGAAACAACCCGCATTCCCACCAATGGATAAAAAAGATGTGGTATAGATACACAGTGAATAATATTCAACAATGAGAAAGAAGGACATCCTGCCATTTGCAACAACATGGATGGAGCCTGAGCACATTATGCCAAGCAACAGAAGTCAGACAGGGAAAGGCAAGAACTGGATGGTATCACTACTGTGTGGAATCTAAGAAAGTCAAACATAAAATTAAACAGAGTAAAAATGGTGGTTACCAGGATACGTGTGGGGGAGAGTGATGGTGTTTAAGGATATAAACTTATAATGAGTAGTAAATAAGACATAGAGCTCTAATGCACAGTATAAGGAATATACGCCAAAGTATTATAATTATGTAATGTGATAAATATTCCTTCAATGGCAATCATATTACAATATATAATGTATTAAAGTAACATACTGTATACCTTAAATTTACAAAATGTCACATATCAAATTTATAAAATAAAAAATATTAAATGAGTTGTGTTAAAATAGAAATGAATAAATAACTATTTGTAGGTCAAGTGGCCCTATTTCTTTGGGTTCCTATCCTGATTTTAGTCTTCTGGATCTTTACTCTGATTATGAGAAGGGGCCTGAGAAGTAAATAGAAACATATCCATTTTCACAAAGGGACTTCTAGAACCTCAGGCATCCTTTCTTTGGACATCAGTGGTCCAGTGACATTTGAGGCAAATAGGCCTCCACTCTCTACTTGGAGATGTTTCCAAGCCTGCCTTATAATACCAGGCTCACAGTCATGTCAGATTTGGGTGCACTACACAGAGTCTGAACTGAGGATTCTTTTCTAGTGATTTACTGAGTTAAAACTCTCAGAAGAAGAAGGGTAGGTATTTCAAGGAAGAAAGCTAAGTGAGGAAGTTGTTACAAGATGAGGCAGAGGGCAGGTCTGCTTTTTTGTATCCCAGGCCAGTCAGTCATTGGTCACTGGTTGGGTGTGGTGATCTTCCACTGCTATTTGGCCAAGGGTGAGTCTCTCCAAAAGGAGGCTGCTGTGAACCCTTTTCAGTCAACAGTTACAGCAGCAAGAGCACCAAAAACACCCACAATGGGTAGGAAGAAAGAAAGGCAAGTACTCCTAATACCAAAGTTACTACAAGGAAGAAAAAGGGTTTAATTTCTTTACCTCCCTTTACCCAAAGCTCTGCTCTTTACGATGGGATTTTTCTTTTTTTTTTTCTTTTTTATTTAATTGTTGTTCAAGTACAGTTTTCCGTCTTTTACTCCCATCCCAGCCAACCCCCTGCCCAGCCCTCTCCAACTCCCTGCCATTTCCACCCCGCCCCCCTAGATTTGTCCATGTGTCCTTTACACTTGTTCCTGTAATCCCTTCCCCTTTTCCCCTGAAATTCCCTCCTGTCTCCCCTCTGGTCAGCCTGTTCTCTATTTCATGTCTTTGGTTATATTTTACTTGTTTGTTTGTTTTGTTGTTTAGGTTCCTGTTAAAGGTGAGATCATATGGTATTTGTCTTTCACCACCTGGCTTATTTCGATGTTCTTGATTGATGTGTCTCAGCTCTTCTTCTTCTTTGGGGTAGAGCTGGAGAGAAGGGAAACTTTGAACTATGCCCTGGGATTAGACGGTATGTTCAGCATTTAGATCCAAAGAATCTCTGGCAATGCAGAAGAACAATATGCTTTGCTAGTTGTCAAGTTAATTTTTCACATGAAAAATTGTGATGAATCTGGGACTTTGTCTACTTAAATTTAATTACATCACTTTTGTTTGTTTGTCAGTTTTGGAAGATTGTTTCCATTCTTCCTAGCTTGGATCCAATAACGACCTCCTTTTAAAAAAGAAGGCGCTAGGCTTCTGCTTATTGCATTAGTTTCTTCAGGGTCTCTAGATTTCATGGAGTGTCAAGGTATTATCTTAGTTACAGTTGGAAAATCATAATCCCTTAGAGCTGAATTATTAGTTTTCAAAAGTCTTTCATTTCAAAAATGAGATTTGAAAGCACAAAAGTTGAATAACTTGCTCAGGTCACATAATTAATTTGTCTTCAGAGGTACAGGAAACTGGATTCTGTGCTATTGATTTTAATTTGCCATACTGCTACCCATTGGATTTTTTGTTACTCAAGTATTCTTTTCTTATCAGTAATGACTGTAAAAGCATCATTTTTGTTAATATTATTCAATGCTTTTTAGGGAAGAGGGGTTTAATATCCTCCTTTTAACGAAGAGGACAGGGACCTGATTAACCTGTGTTTGCATGAATGGAAGTCATTATGTTTTAAGTGGTCATCTAGGCCATGTCTCAATATCTTTTGATTTCTTTTCTCCTCATGAATGATCATTAAGAAGATTTTTGCTTGTGGCAGACCATATATCTTTTTCCCTTCCCATGCATGTTAGATCCTTGCTTTACATTTTATGGCACATGGCTGGCCAGAGAGTCCTGAGAACCCAAGACTGAGGTGCTGGCATGAAAGAGGCAGAGGCTTTGCTTAGAATTAAAGTTTAAACTGATTATTCAAACCCAACTTTATCAGAACTCAGCACTGTAGGATTTGGGGCAGGGGCACATCAAATAAAGTGCTACTATGCTTCTTTCTTTCTCTTGTATATAACTTCTCTGGGAATCTAGTAGAAGAGGATGGTTTTCTTGGCAAGATTCAGAAATCTTTGTGTCCTCTGGTCAAATGTTATCCAAAAATATAAAAATCACATCTAATATTCTTATAATAGTGCTCCAGTTGATGCATGTTATGTATTAAAATTTAGAATTTCATAATAAACAACATGTATCTCTGTGGTTCAGCACATCATTACAATGACTATTACAATAAATATTTGTTAATTAATTGAATTGATATGTGTACGAAAGGCACAAAGGCATAATACTTTAAGTCTCATCCTCTTTTTATACAATGGATTCAAATCCAGTTCTATATCTTATTAGTTGTAAGACCTTGGACAATTAACTTATCTTTTTTTTTCTTGACTGAATACACTTATTTATGAAATTGTAGTATTTACAGTAGAGGACTATTGTGAGAATTAAATGATATGCACACATGTTAGCAGTTAGCGTAAATGGCTTTATCATTATTATGATTCTAAGGGTTGTGCACTTCTCTCAAGCTGGCCATATATATGGCTACTTTGGGGGGGGCATTCTGGATTAAAGGATAAACAAGGCACCATAAACTGAACCATCATCAGCCATTGTGGTTTTGCAGGCTTCACAGTGGAGCAAGTGTTATTCTTTTTAAATTTTTTTTAATCTGTCAAAATAATTACTCCTCAGGCTGACCTGGAGGTTAGGCAACTGTTTGGTGTGTCTGATCTTGGAAGCTCATAGAGTTCCCAGGTCTATCCCTTCTTGGTCAGGGCTTGTCCCCTCCCTCCATCATTTGCAAGATGAGAAGATGTTCAAGTTGCGTAAGTCCATTATGATAGAATCTGTTTGTGTGACAATGTCTGATCTGTTAATGAGCAACCCAGATGCCGGGAGCAGTCTGTGCTTTAAAGATGCCAAAATACTATATTCAGTTTGACTGGGGAAAAATTCATTATTTAAAGTTCTATTTAAAGTTTGGGAGAAAAGGGAATGCTAAGCAATTTTTAATATAGATGAATGGTTGTTAAATTAATACACATCCCATAAGGACTATTAAATTAATAAACAATGTTTGCTGAACGGGAGTCTGTCACTATTTTCAAAAGTCTGAGTCACTTAATCACATATTAATATATTCAAGTCATTGAAAATGTCTTGAGCAAAGGATTTCCCCCAGAGCAATATAAACATAACCCAAATAATGATGAAATTGTTGTTAAATGTCATCTTTTCCAGTCTAATAAATGATCGAAATGGCATTTAAAAAAATCCCCAAAGTCTCAATCTACAAAAGCAATAATACTACAGTTTAAAAGTAGGATTTAATGCAATGGTCACTGCCTAAAAAGTACATGTAAAATCATATTTTTTATTGTTTAGAATGTTATTGTTCTAAAATTACCTAAACTTTTAAAGAGGTCACCAAGAACATTAAATGCTGTATTTTGAAGTCAGACAAATCTGGGTTCAGATTCAGTGAAGAAAAAGACTTGCTTTCTTCTCAGTTCTTCAGATTAAATAAAACAGCCCTCAGGTCCTCAATAATTATAAGCAATATTGTGTTATTTTTATAGAAGTAATTTTAGATGCAATTAATCAGTGAAAGTTTATGATCCATTGTACCTATAACATTAGTGGACTCCATCCCAGTTCTTGGCCTTTTCACCCTCAGATCCAGCCCTCGCTGCCCATCCTTTGCTCTGGATGGGGACTGATTATACTGTATTTTACAGGAGGACGGATCCTCATCCTCACAGGCCACATTTCCTGGGCTCCCATGTCTTCTGTGTTTACAAGTGAGAGGCAGAAATTGGCTAGAAGTTGGAGTGTATTCATTTACATTTTTTTACAATATTGATGGGAAAATTTTTTGAGAGGGAGAGAAAAGAATGAAATAAATGAAAATAAAAACTAACTGTATTCCCAGGCAACATTGTGTTCATAGGCAATGTCAGTTTACTCAGTGAATCTGTACCTCCCTGCTAGTTTGTAATCATCATGAGGACAAGGATGGTGTCTGTGCTGATGGTACCTCTATGCCTAGCACATGTCTGGCACATGGGAGATGCTCAATACATAATTTCTTTTTTAATTTTTAATTTTTTATTGTTGACACCATGACAGATGTCCCCCATTTTCCCTCCTTCTCGCCCACCTTCACCCAGCTGCCACACCCTTCCTCTGGCCTTCCTTACACTATTGTCTGTGTCCATGGGCCATGCATATATGTTTTCAATACATATTATTGAATGAGTAATTCAGTAATGAATTACTATCCACTCAAAGTCATTAATGTAGTTACTATAGTGCTGGGATTCAAAACCCAATTTGGTCAAACTTAAAAATTGTAAACTTTTGATTAAATTATACTGTATCTGATAATCTCATGGTAAATTTTGAAGGGCTATATTACAAAGAAAGAAATTAATTTCATATTCAACAAGAAAGTAATGCATCTTTTCTACTCAACTTAGATAGTAAGTTCATTGTCAGAGGAATGACTACCATGTTTGATTGTTCATGTTGTTTGTATTGATTGTCCCACATGCCAACCTAGAGAGAACATGGCACCTGCATCAGTACACATTTAAAAACCTATTTATTAGCCATATTTTACATGTTATATCTTGGGCTAAACCCTTCAGAGATTATAAAAAATCTAAAACATTAGTTATTCCATCTT
Source organism: Glossophaga mutica (assembly GCA_039655065.1). Taxonomy (NCBI): domain Eukaryota; kingdom Metazoa; phylum Chordata; class Mammalia; order Chiroptera; family Phyllostomidae; genus Glossophaga; species Glossophaga mutica. The sequence continues at coordinate 150,698,678 of CM077306.1, forward strand.
TCAACAGATTTATAATGGAGAATATAGTTGTGGAAAACAGAGAGTTAAAATAGCCTGAAGAAAGACTCTCTCTGAAGTACAATGCAAAGGAATGACTTAAACCTGAGGGTGGAGCAAAAGTTGAAAAAACAAGCAAGCAAGCAAGCAAGGTTTGCTACCCTCCCAAATAACGTATTACTACTTGAGGAATTCGAAGCTTGTGCATTATGGGAAACAATAGGAACAAAAAAAACCCCTCAAACTTATCTAATGCCTGACTAAATTATAACAAGTCCTCCACATTAAAGATCTAGAAAAAAAAGTGTGCTCATTTTCAGGTACAAACACTATTTACTTCAGTTTCTACTGATGTGCATGAGACGTCTGGCTTTAAACAAAAAACTTACAATGCTTTTGAAAAAGCAAGGACAAGCAACACAGTGACAAAGCAATCAAAAGAAGCATAACAAATATGACACAGATGTTGACTCTGTCAGATGGGGAATTTAAAAGAACTCAAATAGAAGTTAATAAAATATGCTAATGGCTCTAGTGGAAAAGGTGGACAACATGAAAGACCTGGTGGGAAATTTTAGCAAAAAAACATCAACCTAGGAGAAAGAATCAAATGGAAATACTAGAGGTGAAAAAACGAGTGCAAAAGGCAAGGAACGCCTTTCGATAGACGCATTAGTAGACTGAACCCAGCTGAAGAAGGAATCAGCACACTTGAACGTAGGTCAGCAGAGATTTCCTGAACTGAAACACAAAGAGAAGAAAGACCGGAAGAAATCAAACAAATAGAACAGAATATTCCAGACCTGTGAGACAATATCAAATGGTCTATCATATGTGTAATTAGAATCCTGGAAGGAGGAAGAGGAGGAGGAGAAAAAAGAACAAAGTAGTAGAAATATTTGAAAAACTTATGGCTAAGAATTTTCCAAAATTAATGACACATGATATATTCACTCCTTACTTCTGCCATAACAAATTACCACAATTTTAGTGGCTTAAAAGAATACAAGTTTATTACTTTCTAGGTCTGGATTTTTTTTTTCTTTTTTTTTTTTTTTTTTGGTGAGGGGTGTAATTCATCCGACCATGCACTTAAAAAGAACAGGTCCAAGAAACTCAAAGAATATCAGCAGGATAAAGAACAAAACAAAACACCCCCAAAACTGACATTCATATCATACAGACATCTGAAACTCAAAAACAATAAACACATTTTGAAAGCATCCAGGGAAAAAGTATGATGCATTGTATAGGGTGGGGCAAAAGTAGGTTTATAGTTGTGAGTACACAAAACACAGAGTTTAGTTTTGTGTTATTATTTATTAATTCCTGTATTATTGTATTCACAAAATAGGGGAAAAGGAATGATGAACTGTACAATTGTAAGTTTCTAACACTACATGTGAAATAATATAATGATATTTGAAGGTAAAATCTGACTAAAAATGTGTATATAAAGTTGGTTGTTTTACAGGTATAGCTATGTCACCTCAACCTCAAATGTATCGTTCTCATCCCTCTCCCAAGCCGTCCTCAGTGAGCATCCATCTAATTTCTTTCCAAGATTTGACTATTTCCTTTTGATTTATGGAATGATATAGTTCTGTTTGTTCAAATGTCAACTGATCATAGACTTTAAACCCATGCAACCCCTTAAAAAGACCCCCAAAATGTGAAAGTGTTAGGAAGCAGTTCCAACTTAGTAAAATAAATGTGATACCCTCCCAGGGAGAATTACAGCCATTGAAGAGCCAATCTGGGGCTTTCTGGGACTCCTGTGGTGAGGTTTTAAGAGCCAACATTCAGTGGGTTGGGGGATTGATTGTTGAGGGTTTGGGAGAAGAGAGGCTCTAGGGGCAGTTGGGGTGCAGTAGGGGGTGAGAAAGGTTGGAAGTGGACTTCAACCACTTCTGACAAAGATGTGGGCTCTTGTGCTACTTTCTTTGTGGCCACATACTTGGCAGCCATTATAAAAATAACTAAAAATAAATACACTGTAATACATAAGCAAGGTTGGGAAGTGACTATGTGTTATAATAACAAAATTAGAGCAGAATGTTAGGTTGAATTAAAATGAGAGAAAGAAAATAAAATTAGAAAAAATAAGCATAAAGTGGAAAATTTTAAATATCCTAAAGAAAATCTTAATAAACACAATAATAATGGTATAAAAATACATATTTGAAATAAAAGATGGAAAGATTGAAACTTGTTCTTTGAATTAAACAGTATAAAGTTAATTTTAAAAAGCATAAAAGTGAAGTTAATGGAAGATTTAGATGGAAGTATAGCCCTGGCTAGTGTGGCTCAGTAGATTGAGTGCCTGCCTATGAAGCAAGGAGTTGCTGGTTCGATTCCCAGTCAGGGCATAGGCCTGGGTTGTGGGCCAGGTCAAGTTCTCAGAAGAGGGTGTGCAAGAGGCAGCCACACACTGATGTTTCTCTCCCTCTCTTTCTTCCTCCCTTCCCCTCTAGAAATACATAAATAAAATCTTTTTAAAGAGATAAAAATCTAAAACCAGTAAACAGTCAAAAGTATAAAGGATATTAAGAAATTAAAAAAGGAAAACAAAAATAATATATGACTGAATTTGGTGAAACTATTTTTATTTTTTTAATTTTTTAATATATTTTATTGATTATTCTATTACAGTTGTCCCATTTCTCCCCCATCATTCCCTTCCACCCTGCATATCCTCTCCCACCCACATTCTCCCCTTTAGTTCATGTCTATGTGTCATAAGTTCTTTAGCTTCTACATTTCTCACACTATTCTTGCCCTCCCCCAATAATATATGACTGAATTTGATGAAACTATTTTTAAAAGAAGAGCAAGACTAACTAAAAAAATGAGATGGCAAAAATGTGTAACATTATGAAATCCAAATTGTAGATTGTAGGGAAGACAAATTGTAGATTACTATGTAAAACTCTCTGCAATTATTGGCCATATTATAATCCGTATTACTATGTTGTACTTCCACATACCTCCTGGCTATAGTATTTATTTCTTCTCTTCTGCAATCTCTTTACTTTTGCATCCCCTTCACCAAGTTCAATTCACATTTCACATTTGAGCTTAAACACTGTTTCCACCCCAGTTTATATGCAGAGTCCCCACCAGCATTGATTTTGCAAACCCTAGATGTGGCGTTTCAGATGTGATTCAATAATATTAGAAATCCAGGAGACTTCCAGTCAAGATGGCGGCATAGGTAAACATGGCTCACCTCCTTGCATGACTACATCATAATTACAACTAAAATATAGAATAACTATCATTCAGAACCATGAGAAATTGAGTTGAATGGAAGTCTGACAACTACAAAATTAAAGAAACCATATCCAATCAGATTGGTACAAGGGGCACAGACATGGAATGGGTTGGTCCCACATCCATGTGTTATGGATGAAAATTCTGAGGGGATATCTCCAGAGTGAAGAGTGCCAGCCCCACACCAGGCTCCCCAGCCAGGGTTCCAGTGCAAGGAAGGTAAGTCCACACAACTTCTGGCAGCAAAACCCAGCAGGTATTGAGTCAGTGGAAGAAAATTCTGGAATCCCAAGCAGTTTCCCTTAAAGAATGTACACGTGGACTTACTCAGACTCACTCCATCTGAGCTCCAGCACTGGGTTAGCAGCTTGAAAGGCACAAGTGGTGCTGTGGACCGTTCAGCCTGGTTTCAGGAGTTGTAACCCTCACCCCATGGTGGGCTGTGTAAGAGCCTAGGGACCCACTTCATCTGGGTCTGTTCTGTCAAGAGGATGTGACCTACTAAGGAGACAAAGCTTATTTCCCTGGCAGGAGTGCTGCTTCTGCCTCATCCATCTCTGGCCCCAAAGCTTGGTCGGTTAGTCAATGACGGGTCAGACTCCTCATGGGAGGGGCAACCTAAGCCAGACACGACCACTTGGGAGGCCCTCATGGAAGGACTTGGGAGGCTGCAGCAAAGACGGGGTGATGGACCCTCACCCCCCAGCTATTCTAACATAGCCCGAGTCCCCATTTCTGTCTGGGAGATGTCTTCTGCTTCCTGAGCCTAATCAGCTTAAAGCCTGGAACTGTGACGATGAGTAGTGCAGCCCTGTGCCAGCCAGAACTGTTCCCCAGGTGATTGGGCATAAGAAAGAATTCATAAAGTCCTGTGAAACCTGCTTTGCTAAGAGCACACTCATTTAAATGATAAGAGTCTGAGGGGGAAATGAGTATGTCTCCCAAAGTTTTGCAACCCCATTTCCTGACAGACATTGATTCAGATTAAGCCCTCAGATTTCTTTGAAATGTTAAACCTGTATTCCTGTGTATGTGAACCCAGTAAAAGCCTAGTGAGGAAGGGGCTCTGCGTCATTCTTCTCTGAGACTTTGACCATCTTTCCTCCCCAAGAAGATCATGTCTTGGTAGTTTTATTTTCATCCGTGACGGAGGGATGGGGCTCTGCAGGCAGAGCCCCCCCACATATGGCACCCAGGACAGGAGCCCCCTGCACAGTGGCATACAGGGAAAAACTGAAGTGTCTGGCTTCAAGGCAGGAGCTGGGGGACAACTTTCTCCTAGACAGAAAGGTGGGAAGAGGCCATTGTCCCTTTACTGAGCTCTTCCCCCCACAGAGCCACAGAGCTGGCAGGCGGGTACCATATCTGAGACTGCATCAACCTGACTAACACTGTTTACCCAACCTGACTAACACTGTTTGCCCTATCCCCTGATATTCCGTCCCACCCAATTTACAGGCCTACCTAAACAGTTAACCATGACATTTCCATATGAATGGCTGGTCTTGGTTCTCACTTTACAACTTCCTAAATCTTATCAAATAACCAACAGCCAACCTCAGTAAGCCCAAGCACTGATACCTCCTGCTAAATGCTCCTAGGCCCAGCACAAGGGGAAGCCATCCTAGATTCACAGCTTGGCTTTGCTTGAGAATCTCCAAGCCCAGCACAAGTAGCAGCCATCTCAGATTGCTTTACAGCACATGCAGGGTGGCTCTACGCAGAACACAGGTGGAGGCTGACTTTGGTCTGTATCACCTGGGAAACCCCAGGGCCAGTACACCCACTAGACAGCTACAGACCACATTGGAGTACCACCACACTGCCCCCAAACAGCTGATCCCCCATGGATGGCAGAGGTTGGTAGTCAGTGGTCACAGCCAGACCTTGCAGCTGACTGGCCTGGGTAAATTCCTCCCATAGACCTGCCAACAACAATCAAGGCTCATCTACAAGAGGAGGGTGTACCTCAAGTACCCAGCTTGGGTGATAGAGGAGGCTGTGCCACTGGACCCTACAGGACACCTATTACATTAGGCTATGCTATGAAGACAGGGAGTCATAGCAGCTCTACCTAATACATAGAAAAAACATAGGGAGCCTGCCAAAATGAGGAGGAAAAAGAAACATGGCCCAAATGAAAGAACAGATCAAAACTCCAGAAAAAGAGCTAAATGAAATGGAGATAAGCAATCTATCAGATGCATAGTTCAAAACTCTGACTATAAAGATGAGCAAGAAACTTAATGAGGACCTCAACAGCATAAAAAAGATCCAGTCATAAACAAAGGATTCACTAATTAAAATAAAGAACAATTTACAGGGAAATAACAGTAGAATGGATAAAGCTGGAAATCAAATTAATTATTTGAAACATAAGAAAGCAAAAAACAACCAATCAGAACAATAAGAAGAAAAAAGAATCTAAAGAAATTAGGATAATGTAAGCAGCCTGTGAGACAACTTTAAGAGGTACAACAGTCACATCATAGGGGTGCCAGAAAGAGAAGAGAAAGAGCAAGAAATGGGAAATCTATTTGAAAAAATAATGAAAGAAAACTTCCTTAACTTGGTGAAGGAAATAGACATGCAAATCCAGGAAGCACAGAGTACCAAACAAAATGGATGAAAAGAGACCCATGCCAAGACACATCATAATTAAAATGCTAAAGGTTAAAGATAAAGAGAGAATCTTAAGCATCAAGAGCAAAGCAGATAGTTACCTACAAAGGAGTTCCAATAAGCCTGTCAGCTGATTTCTCAAAAGAAACTTTGCAGGTTAGAAGGGACTGGCAATAAATTTTCACAGTCATGAAAAGCAGGATGTATGGCCAGGATTGCTCTAGTTAAGTAAAGATATCATTTAGAACTGAAGGGCAGATAAAGAGCTTCCCAGACAAGAAAAAACTAAAGGAATTCATCATCACCAAATCATTATTATATGAAATCTTAAAGGGACTTACTTAAGAAAAATAAGATAAAAAATATCCATATAACAGGGATACCAGAAGGATAAGAAGAGCAAGGGATGGAAAACCTGTTTGAAAAAGTAATGATGGAAAACTTCCCCAATTTGATAAGAGAAAAAGTCACACAAATCCAGGAAACACAGAGAGTCCCAATCAAGAGGAACCCAAAGAGGCCTACTTCAAGGCACATCATAGTTAAAATGCAAAATTCTAAGACAAGGAGAGAATCTTAAAGGCAGCAAGGGGAAAAATAGGAAGTAGTATACAAGGGAGCCCTGATAAGACTGGCAGCTGACTTCTCAATGGAAATGCACCAAGACAGAAGGTCATGGCAAGAAATATTCCAAGTAATGAAAACCAGAGGCCAGCAACCAAGACTACTTTATCCAGCAAGACTCTCAATTAAAATGGAAGGCCAAATAAGGAGCTTCCTAGACAAAAGAAGCCTTAAAGAATATACCTCCTCCAAACCAGCTCTGCAAGAGATGTTAAAGGGTCTGCTTTAAGAACAGAAAGAAAAACAGTGAGAGAGAGAGGAACACAGGTATGAAAAAATGGCAGTGAATAAGTACCTATCAATCATAACTTTAAATGTAAATGGATTAAATGCCCCAATCAAAAGACACAGAATATCTGAATGGATAAGAAAACATGACTCACACATATACTGCCTACAGGAGACCTACTTCAGAACAAAAGACCTACACAGACTGAAAGTGAAGGGTTGGAAACAAATATTCCAAGCAAATGGACAGGAAATAAAAGCCAGGGTAGCAATACTCATATTGGACAAAATAGACTTCAAAAAAAGAGCCACAAAAAGAGACCCAGAAGGTCACTTCATAATACTCAAGGGAAAAGTTCATCAAGAAGACATAAACATTGTAAATATATATGCACCCAACATAGGAGCACCCAAATACATAAAGAAAATCTTGGAGGACTTCAAGAAAGATATTGATAGCAACACAATTATAGTACAGGATTTTAACACCCCACTGTCCGATCTTCCAAACAAAATATCAACAAAGATATTGTGGCATTGAACAATACCCTAGATCAAATGGACTTAACTGATAATATGTAGAGCCTTTCATACCAAAGAGCTAAATACACATTGTTTCAAATGCACATGTAACATTTTCAAAGATGGACCACATGATAGGACACAAAACAAGCCTCGATAAATTCAAGAAAATTGAAATTATATCAAGCATTTTCTCTGACCACAAGGGACTGAAACTAGAAACCAACCTCAAGGAAAAAAACCTCAAACACACAAACTCATGGAGGTTGAATGGCATGATATTAAACAATGAATGGATCAAAAATGAGATGAGGGAAGAAATCAAACAGTTTCTGGAAACAAATGAAATGAACTCACAACAATCCAAAACTTATGGGACACAGAGAAGGCAGTCCTGAGAGGGAAGTTCATAGTGATACAGGCCTACCTAAAAAAGATAGAAACATTGCAAATAAACAAGCTACCCCTACACCTACAAGAACTCAAGGAACAACAACAAAGACAGCCCAGAGCAAGTAGAAGGAAGGAAATAACCAAGATCAGAGCAGAATTAAATGACATAGAGACTAAAAGCACAATTCTAAGGATCAATGAATCCAGGAGATGGTTCTTTGAAAAGATAAACAAAATTGACAAGCTTTTAAGAAGGCTCATCAAGAAAAAAGAGAGAGAGGACCCAAATAAACACTATCAGAAATGAAAGAGGAGAAATTACAACTGACACCACAGAAATACAAAGGATTGTAAGAAATTACTATGAAGAACTGTATGCCAAGAAATTTGAAAACCTAGGTGAAATGGACAAATTTCTAGAAAAATGTAATCTTCCAAAACTGAATGAAGAAGAAGCAGAAAGCCTAAACAGACCAATAACAGCTGACAAAATTGAAGCAGTAATCAAAAAGTTTCCGACACACAAAAGCCCTGAACCAGACAGTTTCACAGGAGAATTTTACAAAGCATTTAAAGACGAGCTAACCCCCATCTTTCACAAATTATTCCAAAAAATTCAAGAAGATGGAAGACTCCCAAACTCTTTTTATGAAACCAGAATCATCCTAATCCCAAAACCAGATAAAGACATAATGAAGAAAAAAAACTTCAGGCCAATATCGCTGATGAACATAGACACTAAAATCCTTGAGAAAATATTGGCAAACCACATCCAGCAATATGTTAAAAAAAATCATACACCATGATCAACTGGGATTCATCCCAGGGATGCAAGAATGGTACAATTTTTGCAAATCAATAAACGTAATACATCACATAAAAATTACGAAAGGCAAAAATCACATGATCTTGTCAACAGATGTGGAAAAAGCATTTGTTAAGGTACAGCACCCATTTATGATAAAACTTTACTTAGCAAAGTGGGAATAGAGGGAGCATTCCTCAACATAACAAAGGCCATACATGAGCCAACATCATACTCAATGGGCAAAAAGTTAGAATTTTCCCACTAAGATCAGGAATAAGACAAGGATGCCTGCTCTCACCACTCCTATTCAGCGTAGAATTGAAAGTCTTAGCCACAGCAATCAGACAAGAAAAAGCAACAAAAGGCATTCAAATTAGAAAGGAGAAAGTAAAACTGTCATTGTTTGCAGATGACATGATAGTGTACATAGAAAATCCTATAGACTCCACCAAAAAACTGCTTGCCTAATAAATGAATTTGGCAAAACAGCAGGATACCAAATCAATATTCAGTAGTCAAAGGCATTTTTGTACACCAACAATGAAATATCAGAAACAGAGATCAGGAAAAAAATTCCATTTGATATAGCACAAGAAATATAAAGTACCTAGGAATAAACCTAACCAAGGAAGTAAATGGCCTATACTCAGAAAATGATACAACACTGAAGAAAGAAATTAAGGAAGACACAAACAAATGGAAGCATGTATCATGCTCATGAATTGGAGGAATTAATATCATCAAAATTTCCATACTACCCAAAACAATTTATAGATTCAATGCAATCCCTATTAAAGTACCAATGACATATTTCACAGACATAGAACAAATACTTCAAAAATACTTTATATGGAACCATAAACAAACCCGAATAGCTGCAGCAATTTCGGGAAAGAAGAACAAAGTAGGAGGGATCACAATACCTGATATCAAACTACAGTACAAGACCACAGTAATCAAAACAGCCTGGTACTGGAATAAAAACAGATACATAGACCAATGGAACAGAACAGAGAGCTGAGAAATAAACCCAAGTCTCTACAGTCAATTAATATTTGATAAAGGGAAAAGAAGCATAAAATGGAATAAAAATATCCTCTTCAACAAATGGTGTTGGGAGAGCTGGACAGATACATTCAAAAAAAAAAAAAAAAAAGGAAACTTGATCACCAACTTACACCATACACAGAAATAAATTCAAGATGGATAAAAGACTTAAATATAAGTTGTGACACCATGGAAGTCCTAGAGGAAAACATCGGCAGAAAATTTCAGACATTTCACACAGCAACATCTTCACTGATATGTCCCCTAAAGCAAGGGATATAAAGAAAAGAATAAACAAATGAGACTTCATAAAATTAAAAAGCTTCTGCATGGCTAAAGAAAACAACATTAAAATGAAAAGAGAGCCAACTATATGGGAAAAGATATTTGCTAATGATATCTCAGACAAGGGTTTGATCTCCAAAATATATAAAGAACTAACACGACTCCACTCCAGGAAGACAAAAAACCCAGTTAAAAAATGGGTCAAAGACCTGAACAGACACTTCTCCAAGGAGGACATACAGAGGGTCCAGAGACAGATGAAAAGATTTCAGCACACTGGCCATCAGAGAGATGCAAATTAAAACCACAATGAGATACCACTTCACACTGATCAGAATGGCCATCATGAACAGATCAACAAACAAGTGTTAGAGAGGATGTGGAGAAAAGGGAACCCTAGTGCACTGTTGGTGGGAATGCAAACTGGTACAGCCACTGTGGAAAACAGAATGGAATTTGCTCAGAAAAGTAAAAATATAATTGCCTTTTGACCTAGCAATTCCATGGCTGAGATTATAACCTCAGAACCCTGAAACATCAATCTAAAAGAACCTACGCACCACAATGTTCATAGAGCACTATTTACAATAGCCAAGGGCTGGAAGCAACCTAAGTGCCCAGCAGTAAATGAGTGAATCAAAAAACCATGGTACATTTACACAATGTAATACTATGTAGCAGATAGAAAGAAGGAGCTCCTACCCTTTGCAACACCATGGATGAAACTGGAGAGCATTATGCTAAGTAAAATAAGCCAGGTGGTGAGGGACAAATGTCATATGATCTCACCTTTAATTGGAACCTAATCAACAAAAGAAAAAAGCAAGCAAAATATAACCAGAGACATTGAAATTAAGAGCCATCTAACAAGAGCCAGAGGGGAGGAGGGAGGAGACAATGCGGGGAAGGCTTTTCAGGAACTATTATAAAGAACACATGGACAAAACCAACAGGGAGGTGGGTTTGGCTGGGGCTGGGGGGAAAATACAACCAACTGTAATTGAACAACAATAAAATAATTTTAAAAAGAAAAGGAAAATCAAAACTATGAATAATAAAGTGTCAATAAATACATATCTATCAATGATTGAATCTAAAAACAAACTAAACAAAGAAGAAGAACAGAGACAGAATCATGGATGTGGAGAGGGTTTTGCTGGTTGCCAGATGGGAGAGGGTGTAGGGGAATGTGGGAAGAGGTGAGGGGATTAAGAAATACAAAAAGGTAATTACAGAATAGCCATGGGGAGGTAAAGTGCAATATAGGAAACGGAGTAGCCAAAGAACTTACACACATGACCCATGGGCATGAACAGTGTTGGGGGGTTGCTTGAGGGTGTGGGATGCTAGGTGAAGTGGGGCAAATGGGGAAAATCTGGGACACCTCTAATAGCATAATCTAGAAAATATAATTTAAAAAAAAAAGAAATCCAACTCTCACTAAACATGTTTAATCATTAGCTTATAATGTGACATGCAATTCACATGTATTCCTTATATTAGTGTTTCTGTTGGCGAGTGAAGTAGCTATTTGCACTGGCTCAGGAGTCCAATTACCTCGTTAGAATTCTAGCTCCACCACTTACTGTCTTAACACCAAGAGTAAATTATTGAAGTTCTCTGACCTATGTTTCACATTTTATACATGAGAAAAAAATGATACCTACTGCACTAGGGTGTTGGAGAGATTAAGTAAAATGATACATGTAAGATACATATACCAGTCCCTGAAACAAAGTGAAGTCTCAATAGACAGAGATAGTAAAATTACTCAGTGAGTCCGGAATTATTTTAGGGCTTTGATAGTGGCTGTAGTTTTAAGCTTCTAAGAGGATATTGTATGTTCAGTGTTTCCTTATGATTTGATTTATAAATGATATAAAATAGGGGCTTTCTTTAATAATGTTTGCATATTAGCACCACTAACTGAGCCATCATGATGTAATTCTGGCAAACCTCTTGGGCTTGCCAAAATGAATAATCAAGCAAGTTAGATCATATGGTTCTATTGAGCTATATAACATTAGTGGAAAGCCAGCAGAGATTTCCAAGTTTTACTCCTGGTGTCTGATACGCTTCAACTCAATGTCAGCTGTTCCGAGTGTATTTGAATTAATTCTGTGCAGGAACCACTCTGATTTGAGAGAATGCTGGGTAGCAGTCTCAGCTAGTGGAATGCTTTATGCTTGCCCTGCCTGGCTTTTGCCCTTTGTCTTCCCCACCAGGAGTAGGCTAATAAGCACAGGGAATAGGCAGGCCTCATCAGGCTAATCGGCTAATAAGGGCGGAGGCCTGTGCTTGTCTCAGGGTGCCAGTCATGCTGACCCCTCTGTACAGGGTCAGGAGAGGTCCCTAAATCTGGAGCTGCGGTGGGCTTATGAGTTGGAAGCACATGGCTGAGGGGAACTGAACTCAGCACCCTCACCCTCCTGTGAATACGAGGGTTTCTATTCTCAGTCAGACCCATGTCCCAGCTTCTTTGATTTGTCCTTTCATTTACAGGTATTGATTTGATTTTTAGAAAGTTGTACTTGAATTGGGTTTGGGGTCTGAAGGTAGACACAAAAAAATCTTATGTTTTCAGTCAAATATTAGCAAATAATAGTATTTAATATTTTGAAATTTTTCTTAATGATAGGAGCTTATGTTTATTTAATCAAAATATTCGTGTGACATAGAGGAAAAATTTGACTATTTTGTTTTATAGAGGAGTTTACCCATAAAGAGGTTCAGTAACTTATATATACCCAGGACCCTGCGCTATAAAGTATAACCTTAAATTCAAGAGAATTCAAACATTGCATCTTTGTTTTCCTCACCTTCTTCTTAAGGTTACTGCAAAAGTTTAAAAGGATGTTGACTTTCTATCTTCATTATCTGAAGGTAAAAACTTTCTCCCTTTCTTTCGGGCTGTCTTTTATTAGTAAAATTACCTCTAGAAGACTCCATGGTGACCTGTTTTGGCAACTGACCTGTTTTGACATCTGATTTTGGGGGAGGTGGTGAGGGAGAGGGCATCTGCTCCTGGACTACAATGTTCTGAACTATACTTATTCAACTATTTCAATATCCACTTACAGATATAAAACACGCTCAAGTCATTCAAGTAACAAGGCGGGAAAATCCAATCAGTATAAGCTCTCCTATTTTCAAGTGTTAAATGGCTACTTATAACCTTTGTTACAATCACTACCCTTATATTACCAGCACTTTTTTATAACACCTTAAAAAGCTTGCCTGTTTCCAAGAATGGTACTATAAGTGTAATTCTTTATTCTCCTCTCATTATAACAAGAGGAGGCCAATGGTCTAAAGGGTGGTTTCCTATTATGAGAGGATAAAAACTGAAATCAATAAATCTCCAGATCATAAATGTTGCTATAGTCTGGCAAGGTTGAGAAAATTATGAGCCGAGCCTCATGATGTCTGGATATTGTAGCTTGTAAATTTCTACATACATATGTATGTGGTTATGTATATACTTGCTGTGGGCCCTTCCTAGAGTTTGCTGAGAAATGGGGTGAAATTTTGTTCAGCACGGGTTCTGGGATTATTGAGAAAATATTGGTAGCATATACCAGTATACAAAAATGAAGATATGCCATTAATTTTATCTGGGAAAAATGTTCCTTAGATTATAAAGTCACATTTTTCCCATTTGAATTTGTTAGTTTGATCAGGAAACTGAAATAGGATGTCATTTGTTTCCATTGTTCAATAAATTATGAATACTGAGATTAAGTGGCAAAGCTTTTGTCTCTGTTAACAAATGTTCACATATAGTGGTGATAATTCTAACAGTTCAATGAAAATTAGAGAGACCACCAGAAACACAATAAACTGGCCCAATTGAAGATAGCCTATTTAAATTATTACCCAGTTCAGTATGATCTTTTAGGCTGTGTTGCTTAGTGATTTAAGTGCAAGGGTACTGAAGTCTAGCCTGTCTGTGTCTCGTTTTCTTCATCTATAAACTGGGGGTAATAAAAGTTCCCACATAGAGAGCTGTAAATGGGTAAATAATTATAAAGAGCTTTATACACAGTGAGTACTATAAATAGGCATTGGCTATCTTATTTATGTAGAAATCCTACAAGTAACCCAAACAGAATGGATATTAAATGCACGATCTGAATTTCTCTAGAGCAGAGCATGAGAGCTCATCTTAGAAGGGGCTTCAGGAATTTGAGGGGTCATTATAAAAAAGATGGAGAGCTATATGCTAGATGTTTTTTTAGGTGTTGAGCCTATAGCAGAAAACAAAAACCAAATACATATATCAGGTAGTAGGCGCCAGGGAGAAAAATCAAGCAGACCAGAGGACAAAGCATGATGAGGAGGTATAAATTGAGATCAGGAGAAAACAAAGAAGCAGATTCACTACCTAAAAACATATTAACCTCCAATGAGTCCCATATATCCCCGCTAAGTCTCTTGATACTCCAAAAAATACAGGGGGAAAGGCTAGGGCAAAGTATACAAGGGGAGAAAGGAAACTCAGATTGACAAGGGTGCAGGGGTGTAACTAAACTCTAGAAAATGTAAAGTCTCACTGAGCATTATAGTATCATAGGACTATCAAAGAGAGAAATAGTAGAATCACGAAGTTTTATAGAACACATTAGGGCTGTGATAGATGAATCCTTTACATATTCAGAACTCAGCTATATCACAAATTCACCAATCCAGAATTTAGTGACTATCTAGCAACTCCACTGCTCCCCGTGAAAAGCTGCTGAAAAGCAGTGAAAATTCATGCTTATTCATAACAGAGTCCAGTGACTTAACCTTTCAGAAAACTGACAAAACAGAGAGGTTTCTCAACCCACAATATATTAGGTATAACAATTAAGGATGGATTTGGGGAGAAGGGCATTACAATCTAGACTGACAGCATGAAAACAGCTGCATTAACTGGTAGTCAAATAGCTAAGACTAAGTCCTAAAAAAAGGGAAAAAATGAAATTAAAAGTGAATGTGGTCAAAATTCTTAGTTGAAATAGGCAAGCAATGAGTGCATTAGCAGTAAAGGGACAGATTCTTCTATCCAGATAGAAATCATGCCACGTGAGTTCTGAATACACGAGGCTTTCATGCACCATATCAATAGGGACATAGGAAACATCTTCCATCATTCCTTTGGGACCTTTGTACACACTGTTATGCACATGTCTACCAATAATGCAAAATGAGCAAAAGTGGAGAGATCTTTTATAACAGCCTCAAGAAAACCTACTGTTTAAACGGAAGGACATTTTGCATATTGTGAGAAGTCCAGCATGGTTTCTCTGATTTGGAAGCTACTGAAGTCAATTATCAGCAAGTTTCTGCTCCAAACCCCTCTTTTACCTGAACCTTGCTCACCCACCCTGATTCCACCAGACCATTTTTAGAACATAGGATAAGGTCATGGGACTAAAATAGGAACATAGCACCCAGAAATAGCCACCCTGTTCCCAGAGATGCGCCACCATTATCTACTAAATGGTCAGCCCCATATTTCACAGGCAGCGCTATTTGCAAAGTGCCCTTCCTCCTGGATACAAAAAGGAATCAATTTTGGAAAGGTGGCTAAAGACATGGGTGGGCTCATCTCTCTTACAACCAGAATACACCTTCTATGATCATGTGAAAGCCCCCCAAAATTGAAGATTTGCAGGAACCTTCCACATACTCATTACAAAGGACTTTTATTGTTGCAGTGTCATCACAACTCTCTTCTTCTATCCCACAAGTACTAAATACCCCCGATATCCTAAGCGGAATAAGCCAGGCAGTGAAAGACAAATACCATATGATCTCACCTTTAACAGGAACCTAATCAACAAAACAAACAAACAAGCATACTATAACCAAAGACACTGAAATTGGGAACAGGCTAACAGTCACCAGAGGGGAGAGGGCAGGGAATTTCAGGGGAGAAGGGGAAGAGTTTACAGGAACAAGTATAAAGGACTCATGGACAAAAACTATGGGGGGTGGAAATGGGAGGGAGGTGGGGATGGCTGGGGTGGTGGGTTGGGGTGAGAGTAAAAGACAGAAAACTGTACAAGATCAACAATTAAAATAAAAAATTAAAAAATAATAATAAAATAAATAAATACATACTCCCGATATCCTAATCCATGTGTCCAACCACTCCCCGGCCAAATGCACAGAGGGGGGCTCAGAATTTATTTTCCTAAGTCTGGACTGTGGTCGGCAGTAGTTTGCTAAGACACAGTGGGAAGCCAGAACCAAAAAGGCCAAGGCAAAGCCGGGTGCCCTCAGTCAGGGCCTGCCCTGCCAGAGCAGCCCTGACACAGTAAATGTCCGGTAGCAGGGAATTAGAGTGCAATCCAGGACCAGAAGGTAGGCAAGTAGTCCAAAAACTGAACATGCCAGTTTCAGGGGTCTGGAAACAGACCGGGGAGCCTAGCTTAGGGCTATTCAGGTAGTAGTTGGAAAAGCCAAGGAGTGGATCAAAATTAGGTAACAGCCATGGGACAAACAGAAGTTAGAGGTCAAAGCAATATAGCAAGTCTTTCTCTTTCAACCTGCCAAATACATCATTGTAATGGCTGGCATACATTTCTGTACTTCAGTTCTTTCCTCCATTGACTCCCCCTTCCTTGGCATGAAAAAACAAGTCTTCTGTGAGACAATGTAGTTGGCAAGTAGAAGTAGACAGACATCTCATGGGGACTTTTCTGAAGATTATCCATTTTCATAAATTATTCTCAAATTGCTCTATCCATTTTAAGGAGTGAAGAGTCATTTGGGAACGTATTGGATCATCAAAAAAATTTTTTTTGGTGCTTTGCGTTTAGAATGAATAAAAGTTAATGGAAATTTTATTAAGGTTGACAGTCCTCTATGAATATCAGTGTACAGCAAGCTGAGCTGGTAAAATACTCTTTAACAGGAATGAGAAATGGGACAATTGAACTAACCCATCACATCACTTCTCAATGGTGGCTCTCCTGGGAGAGGCTTTGTTAAAACCTGTTTGTCATGTGCTCTGGGCTCTTTGATGATTTTCTTTCTTAGCTTTGGACTGCAGGAGCATATTCAAGATATAACTTAACTCTACGACGTAACATCTGCTCTGGGGTTTCAAAACCACAAAGCGAGCACATTTAATGATTCAAAGTTCACAGCTTTATCAACAGCAACAACTGTTCACAATCAGAGTCAACATGCCATCACCACATGTTATTGACGTGATTGTAAATGGTGCTGATGATTACCACATTCACATGGTACCTTCCCCAATGATCTGTTATTCAAACACTAATTAATGAATCCTCTCTGGACCGGTGTGAAGAAATACTATAGCACTTTAGTTGGTTGGTTTTACAGGCCAGCGTGTTAAATGACTCTGCTAACTTTCTCCACTCACCACTCTTGTTATCTTTCAACTCTCCACTGCCCCAGCGCCTGTGCTTCCTGAGGCTAAGAGTATTTCGTGTCAAAAGGAAAAAGCACATGCAGCATGACATTTGGATGCAGCATTTCTGAAATGTGTATTCAACAGTTTAATGAGATGCTCCGCTCCCGTGCAAGGATTTGTCAAACAAGCTTGGGGTTAAGGCATCCTACATCCTCCTCAGAGGTTCACAACGTTATCCTGTGAAAGGCTCTAAGTGTTTCCACAGCAAGGGTCTCTTTTCATTTGAAGTTGAGATTTCAGGAGAAGGATAAAAGGATTTAAAAAATAATTGAGAAGTGAGAAGGAATATGGAAGAGTGGGTAAATGATCATTGTGTTTGAAATGACAGGTTCATGCAAGGGAAATGTAGTCAAATGAAATCCCCAACTCGTTCAAAAATGCTTAAGGCAACAAGGTTTCTTTGGACAACATGAATGCCTTGCATAGGGGGGTGATTTAAAGTCTGCTTCCGATTCTGATACTAATTAACCGAATGGCACAAGTCATTTAATCTCTTTGGGATTCCTTTTCCTCTTTAAATAAGATGAGATTAATCTCATTTTTGTAAGTTTATATATCCTTCAAAGCCCCTTAAATTTTTGGTAATGTCCTAGTATCACCTTTAGTCTTATATGGAAGAAGGTAATGCTTTCATGGACAAAAGAACATTTTCTTCATATTGCAATTTTTTAAAAAACAAAAAGGCATGTTGGGAGAGCACAGCGTTGTCATTTCCCTTAGTAACTTTATCACGGTCCAGACTGTAGTCCTCAGGTCTGCAGCCCTAGAATGTTGCTAGCGGGTTTGCTTGCAGGAGCATACTCAAATCCACAGACCTCTCTAAGTGCTTACAGCAGCTTTGTGAGTGTGTTCTCTCCTGCAGAATCTAGAGGAGAAGCCACAGCATCAGAAGAAATCTTGGGGCCCATGGACTCATAAGACATGGGGTTTCCTTTGTAACTCAGGTGTTTGGTAGCAAGGAACCATGACTACCCCGAAAAGAGTGAACTCAGTCATGGGACTGCCAAAGTCCCAGCCTGAAGCCAGCAGTCCCTTTTCCCTGAGTGTGAACCGCTGCAAGTCTCCTCTTCTGAGGATCCATGGCTAACCAATCTCTCTGTTGATTTCCATTTTGTAGAATTCATGCACGTAAATCCCTGCGATGAGGTCTTCTTCTGGCCCTGGTATGGGAGACAATCTATCTTCCTAAAGTCTTTAAAAAAATATCTCCCAACTCTCCCATTATTTTCTGGTTTTATAGTTTAACTCTCAGAAGGCAATTCTACCTCCTTCCTTTAAAGCCAAGATCTTTGTAGGGGTGAGGGCATTTTGTAACCCTCTTGTATCATCCATACAGAAGTCCACATTTTTCTATTCTGGAGGAAAATAACTGAAGGACTTCTATAAACCTCACCAAATTCTTCACTTGTCTCACCTTTAACTGTGATGATATTTGTGAAGGACTTTGCTCCAAGTCTGGCACACAGTGTTTAGTAAATGTAAAACTGAAAAAAAAAAAAAAAAACAAAAAACAAAACCCCCAAACCAAAACAGGTAAATAAGAACTACCCACAGGGGTTGGAAGGTTAAAGGAATAAATGCTTTGCCCAGCTATGCTTTACAATTATTAAAGAGAACAGAAGCAGGTAAGGGCTCTTTTGATGACCAGTTACCTTATCATTAACCTAAGAGTAATCTCTCTTCAAATGAATTATTCTAAGGAACAAAAGAAATAAAGCACAATATAGCAGTGTGCTTATGAGTTGTAAAATGCTTTTTAAATGTAAGGTACATTATAGTTATTAATTTTGTTGTATTATGCAAGAACACCCTAAACTGTAAGTGGTATTAGAAAGTTGCAAATGATCAGAAAAATTAATTTGTGTTAGATCAATCCAATGTGTTGAACATTCAGGCTCATTTTGGCCCAATGCGGACTTAATTGGAATATCAAATCAATATTAAGATCTGAGTTGGTTTTTCTCATAAACTCCTAACAGGAGGGTGAAAACAAGTAAACTACATTGTCTGTGGGCGGCCTTGTTATTAGATTGTGATGAATGTGGCTGTTAAACATTTAAGTAAAAAGATTTGCAGCTTTCAGTGCCATAGGGAACAGCTTTCTCTGTGTCCTTACCCAGTCAAGTGATACAAAGCAAACTTGGCTGCTGAATAATTTCATGTAATTGTACCCTGGAGAGCTGAAACATACAGGAAGGAGGTCTTTCGTGTACAAGTACCCATTTAAGAAACTACAATGGAAAATGAATACATCTGTTGGTGAACACTTACCTGCAATTATCTTTAGCTGAAATTTCCAAATGTTAAACATAATGAAAATTCCCTGGGTGGAAAAACGTCCCTGGTTAGCTTCAGTAGCTACTCGTTACTCTGTAAATGTTCTTAGCAGGCAAACTGAACAAAAAAGAAAGCTCTTTTATGAAAATATTACCTGCAAAGCACAGGGGCAGGTTGGCTAGCCTGTTGCAAGCAGTAATTCCTCCAAAGAGCCTCGTGGTTTTGTGAGGGGTGGGGGCAGTTTCCCTCCCTCCCTCACCTGTCTGAGGCCTTAACAACCATGTACTTGATTTGGGGGAACCCTCCTGTCAATATCCTAAACTGGAATTAATTGGTGTGGGAGACAGTTTCAGGTGAACAATTAGGATTTTCTTTCTCAGTAGAGGTGTTAAATATTTTACACCACACATTATACATATATCATGCTGTACAACTGCTCATTAGCCCACACACTAGACCCACGGAGTGCTCCACAGTATTACCCTGCTGTGATAGCTGAGAGAAAACTAAGCAGAAAGGGGGTGCCCAGGCTACACTCTATGTCAAACGTAGAAGTGGAACTAACTAGCTATTACCCATGAATGAAACCAAAGGCTGTAGACAGCTAAATACTTAAATGTGCACAGAGAGAGCTAGCCTTCTGTTCCTTCTCTCATCCAACTTCTTCCCTTAATGCTCTTTTGGAGCCTCTCCCGGTCACTGCACAGAGCTGGTCCCTTTGTGAAAAAACTCATCTCTTACTGCTGTATCTGGCTCTCTTTCCCAAGTTGAATGCCAAGATTCTTTGATTACCCCACCCTTGCTGCTGGTTTCTCTTCTTTCCTCTCCCTGCCCCCCATTCTACCTTTGGGTGACTGTGGGAATCCCCTCACGTTTTATCCTCTATGTTCCATTTTTGCTATATTGCCTCATCACTTATTAGTATACTGCTTCCTAATTATTATAGCCAACAATCTTCTGCCACTCTGACCTTTCTCCTCAGAACGTTTCAGTGATCTGGAAGAGCAGCTCCCAGACCCCTCACTTGTAGACATGTTGTTTTGCATCCACATATCTCCACCTCTTCTTATGGACCATCCAAAAAGCTGACCTTAGAGGAGGTACTCACATAAATGATCACAACAATGGACAAATATCCTAAATGTACAGCCACTAGAGAATGGCTGTACATTTAGAATGCTGCAATTCACTGAGATATTTTAAGTGATTTTAATAAAGATAATAGATATAAAAATAATTTTGATAAAATATTAAGTAAAAATACACTGCAAATTATGTTTAGTATGATTCAGTTAATCCGTATGCCTATGGACAAAGAGAGAGATGGAATACAGGAAACAATAACACAGATGCTTGTGGTGATGAGAGGGTCGGAACTTGCACGTGTGGAGCACTTCCGGAGCCCTGTCATGCTCCTCTGACAGGAGTCATCATCGGGACCCAGTCTCTGACTTACCCCTTTCCTCCCTGCCCGAAGTATTAGTGCCTTTCCTTACATGGCTTGCTCAGCTTTAGAGTGAGGTCTCTTTCTTTCAGTTCACAATTTGGAGAATCTATAAATGCCATCTCTGAATAAAAATAAGGATCAGGATACAAGATAAATTACTATAAGGAAAGGTTATTAGGTTAAATTTACCAATGGAATTGGTAATGTTGTCATTCCTTTAATAATTCAGACTTAAAAATTTTAGTTTATTTGTCTGATTTAATTTAAAAGTTTGAACTAGAAAGAAAATCTGTTCCTCTTTTTGCCTTTTTCTCTATCTAGAAAACCACATACTCTAAATGGAAAAGAGCCTGGAAGCACCAGAAAGGCAGGGAGTACTGCTCTCTAGTAATAAGATGCTTCACTCTTACGGTTTACCTTTCCTACATCTGTGGGATTAGGTGTCTTTCAAAGTAGCTGTTAAAAAAAACAAATGCTGCCTGTTCGGGGCGGGGCCGTGTGAAAAAACTTCCTTAGACAAAAGACCTAGTGTCTTGTTTTCCTTCTGGAGAAACGTGGCATAAAATGCTTCGACACTAATTTCACTTGATTGTTCTTTTGCTGTTGTCATCTGTGTCTCAATATTAGCCTTTTCTGACCCAGCAGTGTGGTCTTGGGAAGTGTGTGCTTGAAGGGTGCCCCTAGGGCTTAGCCCACTCGCTCCAGAAGACCCCTGCTGGCCCTAGTTAACAGGTCTCTCTTTAGTTCTGTGCCGCCTCTTAGCTGGAGGCTTAGGGATCCGGGCATTAGAAGTACTGGGTCTGATGTTGAGCATCAAACTGCTTGACTGTATGTTCAACATAGGGGCAAGGTAAAACTCTCTGGGTTTTAAGCTTTCTCAGAGGTCTGGGATTTTAGTTCTGGATCCAGTCTTGATGGACGGTTAATTCTGAGAACGCAAGAGTGGCTTGTACAGCGAATGTGGTGCCTCAGTGCCAGAGCCAAGCCTGCCCTGAGCTGAAAATGGAATGGTTCAATGTTGCATGCAGGTTATTAAAGATTCTGCTTACTTTACAATGGTCTGTTAACAGCTCTAATGTCTTTAACATGTGCAGCCTATTGACTTTTAAGTAACATTTTATTGAAGTAACTGCCGCGCTTATTAGCCTGTAAGATTTACGCTTCATTTTCAGTCCTGAATCTGGGAGAAGGGGCAGCCTTCCCTTACATGGTGAGGCGGGCGTGTTGTGAGATAAGAGATGTTCAGTGTGAATGGGAACATCTGTGGCGCAGTAGGGTTAGGAAGAGAAGCAGCTCGTCTCCTAGGATTTGGAGTGTGCCAAAAGGTCACAGAGAAACAATCACATCTTCATTAATGGAACTAAGATTTGGAGGAAAAAATATTCGCAGATGTGGCCAGTGTGAATGGCTTATGTCGTGGTTGTACAGTTTTATGGTTTCAGGTGGATAGTTAATTTCAATGAGTGTGTGAAATTTCCCATAAGCGAACACACGGAGAACTATGAGGACTGACACCTAAGTGTTCCATGCTGCTTTTACTAAGGCATTTTGGAAAAAGAAAAGATTTGCCCATGTGAAATCTTTTCACTGCTGCTGTTATCTCTTGAAACACAAGGAATCATGCCACTACATGTATAGATCATTGGGTACAAGACAATTCAACATACAACTCTACAAAAATCTAGAAGAAAATAGCATGAGGACTGGTTGGCATTCATTTGACCCCAGAATTTGGGGGAGGGTTAGCAAAAAATTAACTGTAGGATAGAAAGGAAAACTTTAG
This sequence comes from Glossophaga mutica, assembly GCA_039655065.1. Lineage (NCBI taxonomy): Eukaryota > Metazoa > Chordata > Mammalia > Chiroptera > Phyllostomidae > Glossophaga > Glossophaga mutica. The sequence continues at coordinate 150,721,416 of CM077306.1, forward strand.
TGCATTTAAAATAAAATTTTATTTTATATTAAAGTGTGTTAGAAATATATTTGTAAACAGTCAAATATCCGTATAGCTCTTTTCTTTTTCCTTGTTGCTGAGGAAAACAGTTGTACGAATATGAGTTTATCTAATAAAAGAGAATCTTCCCACATACCCACGGGTTCAGTATAAGAGGGTGGAAATGAAATATTCCAAAGACTCTACCAAAGAGCACAGAATGCAGAGAGCCAAAACCAGGTCATGAGGGCAGGTGTGAACACGACTCTCGCAATGATCTGATGTGTAATGGTTTATGAACAACACTGTGTTTCTCATTTTTCAAGTTGTGGCTCGGAAATCAACTGAGCACAAGGCAGAATTTTCTCATAACTTTTCCAGACTAGAGATAAGGCTTTCTTGAACATTTATGGGAAAAACTAAAAGACAGATAAGAAGCTAACTCTGAGTCAGAACCATTTCTTCTGCTTCGAGTCACAACTCTTCCTTTCTGAGAAATCCTATCACCCATGCCTGAACTGACAGAAAACTGTCTATCATAGCCACGGGGCTTAAATTACCAGCTTTTCAGGTCTGCAGAGACTTTCTGAAATGTACTAATATATTCACAACAGGAGGAAAGTGCCAACAGAAACAGATCCTGAATTGGTTCCCAAATAGAATGACAAAGAATGTCCAACAGACCACACGCAACTCAGTCCCCTGCAATATACACTTGTTTTGTTTCACTCACCTATCGGCAACCCGGGAACGCTTCATGAGGGGACTAGGTGGCTCCTGCCACTTAATTAAATTTTGCACTTAGCTCAGGGACTCAGAATCTATGTTGTTAAAAAGTATTTCTTCCAAGTAGTTCAGTTTCCAAGAGATGTTTACTTTAAGAAAAAATAAGTGGGCGGGGAGTAGGGACAGTGTGCACGTAAGAGTTAAGCATATGTTTGAAATTGCATGCTGGTGTATATAACATCTGTGCATAAATTGCATGTAGATTTCTCATTTTAAAAAAATTTTAGAGCAGTTTTTTAAATTGCATTAAATTGTTTAAGACAGCATTTTCAACTGCTGTGCTGCAGAATTTTAGTAATTAGTTTTTGTGTGCCATGAGATGAAAAAAGTTGAAAATCGCTGGCTTAAGATAACAAAGCATTACAGTAAGACTAAGATAACTTCTCTATGCAAAAGCTGGGAAGTCAATACAAATTTAGGTCAGTTTCTAGTCTGCTGTTTTCTGGAAATAGAATCTTTTACAGAGATTGTGAAATATCAGAGGCTGGCATCAACTGGGAGGACTTTTTATATTCAGATTATATATCCTGAAAACTCTTGATTCTGACCAGAGCAAGCGAGGCAAAGCTCCACATAAAATAGCTACAAATGTTGTGAAGTTAGCTGCCTAGCCGAAAATTTAAACAATACAAAGCACAAAAATGAAATGCTACATCCTGGAAAACATCTGTGGTGTCTTATTTAACTTCTGATTAATTGTAGATACGCCCTATGTAAAAACAATTGATATAAGGCTGAAAAAGATTGGTGATTATAAATTCCAAACTTTTCAGAAACTGAGTTTTTTCGACCTTGTTTAATGCTTTAGTCCTAACACCTTTAATAAAATCAAGGTGACAGACCATGAAAACATTTACTTCAGAACTACAAGCAAATCTGATACTATTGTTGAAAGATGCCTGGGGGCACGTGGACTAGTGATCAGCAGAGGTGGAGGCCCGAGAGGTGGTGGAGGTGTGCAGTAGCTCTGCCTACGACCGGCTTCCTCAGAGGGACCGCAGGGCTTTGAAATGTTAAACCTGCTTACAGGGAAGACGCTGGAGAGCAAATCCTACCCTGATCACAGTAAAAGATTGTTATCCCAAGGCAAATTTATTTTCTCATACAAATTAGATTATTTTCATGATATTAAGTAAAATATGGTTTCAAAATTAATATCTACGCAGTGTGAAGGAAGCTGAAACTTGACCATGCACTTTTTCCACACCCCAGTTCACAATTCATGCTTCATCCACTGGTCAAGCCTAGACCCTGAGAAGGTAAACAGGCAATTTCGCAGCTAAATGCTGAGTGTTAATCACATAACCTTTTCATACCTCCAGATTGTGCATTTTATAAAACAACGAGAAGTAGTTTTGTAACTCCTTGGATGGGAATCAGGGAGTAATAAAACTTACATCATTTCAGGGACCTGAGAGAATTCTATTTAGCAATTTTGGTGTTGTCTAAGAAAAGAATAGGTTCTGATCCATACCCATTATCAGAATTCCATTGTTTTTACTGGCTAAAACTAGATATAAAAATCACAGTGTATTTATTTCATAATGTTGGGATCAGTGTTTATCTCTGAGCTTATTCTTTTTTATTTTCTACGGGATTGTGATAGCTTTATGAAAAAGTTTCTATATGTGATGAACGTTGACAATATAGCACTTCAGGGACTTCAGAATGCCAAATATTTGGATATTTCCCAAAGAATGATTACTTTGGAAAGAGAATTGAGGTCTGATGTTGCACAAGGAAAAGTGAAATGATTGCACTGGGAAAAAACATACTATGTTCCTTGAGAAAGTGACCAGTTTACTATGTTGCTGCATCCAATGAAGTCTAAAAAGCTGTAGCTGTCTGTGTTCTCAAATGAGAAGAAAAATATTTTTCTTATTATTATAGTGAAATTTAGTCTCATTGTATAATATGAGTTGTATCTGAAAAATAAGTGACTTTATAGCCAAATGAAAATGTCATTTGAAACAAAGAAAAACAGTTGTTTTACAGTGGTGTTTACTCTTAAAGTTTTAAATAGTCAAAATGTGGAAGATTATTTCTAAATGCGATGCTGCAAAACTGTCTTAAAGAAAGTGGAACTACTGCACATGTTCACAGAGTATTCCCATCCCTTCCTCTTTCACACTATTTAATATCATGTAATTCTATGGAGAGGTTGGATATCCATTATTTAGAATTATAGTAATCTCCAACTAAAACTATTTAATTTAAAGCAACTTTAATGAAATTATACACTACTATCACTTGTCAAATTCTGAGAAAATTTTGTCAAAATTTTAATCAAATATTTAGTTTCTATAAAATCATGTTTTCTATTTATGTTGCTATCTATAAACACAATAGGTATTATTACTTAAAGAAAATCTGTTCTTTCATCATTATCCTCTAATTTGAAGATTATTTTTAAAATCTCTCTGTGGGAGTGTGTATATACATATAATCATGCTGTTTTCTGTATAGAAGAAAAAAGCATTCCATTTCATTTATTTATGAACTTAACATAATTCAACATATAATTCAACATATCTGTTGACTAAAAGTTCAAAATACATGAAAACAACTAATTATTTGGGATATTGGAAGAAAAACCTAATAAAAATAAATTTCTTATACAAACTACCAGAATCATGGCCATTCCTTTTTAAATAAATTTATTTACATTGTTAATCATATTAAAGCAATTGTATGACTCTTTCTAGAGATTGGAGCCTTATAAAGACTTAATGACTCTATAAATTTTGGATATTAACCCCTTATCAGATGTATTGGCAAATATGTTCTCCCACTCTGCGGGTTGTCTTTTTATTTTGTTGATCTTTTCCTTTGCTGTGCAAAACCTTTTTAGTTTGATGTAGTCCCATTTATTTATTTTTTTCTTTTATTTCCCTTGCCTGGGGAGATATTTCTGATAAAATATTGCTACAAGCAATGACCAAGATTTTGTTGCCTATGTTTTCTTCTATGGTATTTATGGTTCCAGCTCTAATATTTAAGTCTTTAATCCACTTCGAATTTATTCTTGTGTGTGGTGTAAGAATGTGGTCTAGTTTCATTTTTCTGCACACATTTGTTCAATCTAACACAAAACAAGCAGCAAAAAAAAAAAAAAAATTAAAAAGTGGGCAAGGTACTTGAGTAAACTGTTTTCCAAAGAGGACATAGAGATGACCAATAGACATATAAAAAGATGCTCAATGTCACTAATCATCAGAGAGATGCAAATTAAAACCACAATAAGGTATCATCTCAAACCTGTCAGAATGGCCATCATAAGCAAACAACAAGTGCTGGAGAGGATGTGGAGAAAGGGGAACACTTTTGCCGTGCTCGTGCTGGTGGGAATGCAGACTAGTGCAGCCACTGTGGAAAGCGGTATGAATGTACCTCAAAAATTAAAAATGTAACTGCTTTTTGACCCAGCAATCCTGTGTCTGGGAATATATCTGAAGAAACCCCAAACACTAGTTTGAAAGAACGCAAGCACCCCTATGTTCATCACAGTGTTATTTACAATCACCAAGATATGGAAGCAGCCCAAGTGTCCTTCAGTAGTCAAGTGGATAAAACAACTGTGGGACATTTACACAATGGAATACTACTTGGCTATAAAAAAAGAAGAAAATTTTACCTTTTTCAACTGTATGGGTGGACCTGGAGAACATGATGCTAAGTGAAATAAGCCAGTCAGAGAAAGACAATTACCATACGGTTTCCCTCATATATGGAATCAATGAATGAACTAAACTAACAAGCAAAATAGAGACAGGCTCATAGATAGAGAGCAGGTTGACATCTAGGCAGGAGGAGGGTGGGGGGAGGGATTGAGCAAAAAGGAAAAAGGACTCATGGACATGGACAATAGTGTGGTGATTGCAGAGGGGAGCGGGGTATAAGGGGACTAAATGGTAATTTTTTTTCAAAAGACAGTGACTCAGATTGTAATGTGTGTGTATGTGTGTGTTTTTTAACCATTTTAATACTCAGTTCTCAATTTAATAAGACATTTGATTACTCCACCCTCCATAGTTACTTCAGTCACAGAGTCTGTGCGGCTTTCCGCAGTCTCCATGGCAAACGCAGTCACAATAGAAATCTGTAGAGAGTTTATCATTTCCACACACATACCCTCCAGTGGTGGGCAGCGTTTCTGTGCTGTTCCACAGATGAGAACACTGAGATATGGAAAAGTCAAGTGGTCTCCACTAGATTCCAGATCCTAGTAACTGAATTGGAAATACAATTCAAGCATTAAGACACCTAGCCTAGATTTAGTGATTTTAAAGACTGGTAAACATGCAGAGATGTGTCAGCTCCCCAAGGCCTCAAAAATCTTCATAGACAGCAATAGTATAAATGAATTTTAACATCTTCTTCCCAGACAGCTAATTCCAACTGTGTGAAAAATCATTCACACAGACTGTGTCTAAAAGCTTTTAAAGATAGAGCATATTGACGCCGGGGGTAAGACAAGGAACTGGAACAAAGAAGTGTTTGGAACTATTGAATTCAAGTCAAAGCGGCCATCAGTAGGCTGGAAGCCGCAGGTTCTAAGTATTATCCCACCCGGTATAGTTCTGATCAAGTTTAAATGCTAGTTGTACCATTGCTAAATCTGCATCTTCAGCAAACTATTCAGCGTGAGCCTTAGTCTCCTCATCTCTAAAATAGGGCTAATAGTACCTCATTTGTAAGGATTTTTGCAAGCATTAAATGAGCTAATGTGAGAGCAGTAGAACAATTTATTAATCCCAAGGTTGCCGTAACATATTATCTTGAACTGGGTAATTTAATATAAATTTAATGTGAATTAAAGCAATATAAATTTCTTCTCTCACAGCTCTGGAGGTCAGAAGGCTGAAATTAAAGTATCATCAAGACTGCATGCCTTCCGAAGAATCTAGGGGATAATCCTTCTTCACTTTTTCAGGCTTCTGGTGGCCCCAAGAATTCCTTAGCTTGTGTCTACGTGACTCCAGTCGCTGCATCTTTTTTTTTTTTTTTTTTTTTTGATGGCTTTCTCCTCTGTCTCCATTTCAAATATCCCTCTGCTTTTCTCTTAGAAACATACTAGTCATTGAGTTTAGGGCCCACACAGATAATTTAGGGTGATCTCAATTTTGAGATTCTTAGCTTAATTACATCTGTATAGACTCTTTTCATAGGTAGTGTGGATTAAGACATGGATATGTCTTTTTGAGCAGCTACCATTTAATCTGTTACAGTGCCTGGGAACGAACGCTTGTGCTCCTAGCCTCTTACTATATTTGACTTAGATTAGACTATAAAATGTGGTCAATTGTAGAGTGATTAGCCCAGTGGTTCTCAATCTTGATTGAACATTAGACTCACCTGGGGCATATTTTAAAACCCTGATATCTGGGCTGCATTATACACCAATTAAGTCAGAATCTCTGGGGGTGGAACACAAGCTTCTGTATTTTCTAAAGCTCTCTGGGTAATTCCAACGTGCAAAGTTAGGAACTGCTGGACGAAGGTGCAACTGGAGGTTGAGTTTTCTGGATTAAACCAGAATCTTAAGGCTTTATCTGTTCAACAAATCTAGTATTCTGGGTATAGGAACATGGAGGAATTCATTGTTTCATCAGCTCCCCCATGCAAATCATGTTGCTGGACTCCTATACACCATTACCACCTGCATTTTGTGCCAACCCTCATTTGTAGGAATAGAGTTTAATAGAGGGTTTAAAGCAGAACTCGATGGAAACTAGATAAATCAAGCTTCAATTTGATGAATTTATTTAAGAACACTCTTTGTAACAGGGCAGGATCTAGACTTACCCTCTTGTTTCCAAATTGAAATTAAATGAACATTTTGAGCAGTATTGGGGACACTGTATTGCTGGAAGAATACTTTTTGAAAGTTCCTAAGTGTATCTTCCTAATTAAAACACCATAGTGTGTTTTTTTCCCCCCAGAGCTCTTGGGGTGTTAATTTGTGTAAGAGATAGTTGCTGTGTTAGGATATCCAGACTGTTTAGTAAACTTTTGTTTTAGTTTTGTTTCAATTTCGTTCAGTTTCACATGCTGACCTTCTCCTTGGATTACAGGTTTCATTTCACAGCAAAACACCAGAAGAAACTTAGGAAGGAAACCTGGCATGGTGCCACTTGCCTCAGGAAGCCAGCATATATCACGATCAAATACCGCCATGATCCAAAGCTTATACATGAGCCCCTGGTGATATGCATGTTAAATTTAAAGCACCTCTGTTTTCTACCTGGCTTGGCTATTCAGTCACCAAATGCAAGTCTTCAAGAAGTTCCATCAGTGACCCCTTCTGTCCTTATAACCTTACCATGTCCTCTATGAAAATATGATTCCAGAAGCCAGTCTAAGACCTTCTAATCCTATAAAGAATGTACGAGGTCTGTCCAGAAATTATCCACCAATGTAATATGAAAAGTAGAGACATTTACTGAAGAAGATACAAGAGACAAGAAACATTGTACACAGGACAATGACACCTCAGTCCCCTTCAAAGTAGGTACCTTGGGAACTTACACAGTTCTCCCAGTCTCCATCAGTTGCCCCGTTGTATTTTTCTGAATCTCATCGACAGTCTGACATCTTCCCTTTCAAAGGTGATTTTAGTTTTGAGAAAAGCCAGAAGTTGCAGGGCACCAAATCCAGGCTATATGGGGGCTGAGTCATCTGGGTGATTTGATGTTTCACCAAGAAACTCTGCATGAGATGTGATGCTTGAGCAGGTGCATTGTTGTGATGAAGCTGCCAATCACCAGTTGCCCATAGCTGCAGCCTTCTGAACCATCTGAATAGTTTCCTCAGAGGAATGTTCAAATTAGACACATAATTTGATGCAGATTTGTTCTACTTGCTCAGTCTTTTTGAATGCAACAGCCATACAGCACGCATGCTCACTCAGTGTCCTCTACTGCCCCCACTGATTAGTACAGTGAAGTCATCATTGTTTGCACATGCGCATTCCAGTATACTCTCCTCGACTGCCAGGTTACATTGATACGGCGCAAACCATTCTCATTATGTTAACAATGGTTGGACTTTTACTGGGCAGACCTCATATACCTTATAAAGCAGACTAGGGTACTTATCTCAGGGTTATTTTCTTTCAAAACATACCTTTAAATCAGTCATAACACCCCAAACTGTAAAATTGAGGCATATATTGAGATACATTTTAAAATATCAGAATGATGGATCTCAAGCCTTGAAATCAGACAACATAGCTGTCCCCCTACTCTTCCTGCATATTAGCCTACACCCTGGCCTGGCCGTTTTGGAGCATGCATAGAGTACACTGGTTAAAAGCTACCCACATACACCCTGTCATCAGAATCTCATAGCCTAAACTGGAATTAAGGAAACTGAAGTTCACTTCGGAAGGGAATGTGGATCCTGGGAAACTTGAGTCTTTTGGCCAGGACAAAGAGGTGGGAGTTTATGAACTCTAAAATTACCATCCTCAGGGAGATAGATAAAAACATGCAAAATCATTCAGTTTATACTTACATACATAGTAAAATTATATTTAAAAGAAAACAAGGGAATGGATATCACAGAAGTCAGGGTAAAGCTTACCTCTGTGAGAAGGGAGTTGATGTAACGAAGAGGAGGTGGTATAGGGCTTCTAAAGTAGAGAGCAGCGTTCTACTGCTTAGTTGGTAGATGGTTACACGCGTGTTTCTTTTATTATCATTCTTTACATATATAAATGTTTTATATATTCTTCTCTACATAAGCTATATTCCACAATTTTAAAAGATAGCAGGATTAACCTGAACTATGACATAGAAAAACACCCTATTTTCTTCTATTTATTTCATACCACATTTTACTTTGAGAGTATGCTTGATTTATACATTTATGTCAATCATTAAACAACATTAATATCTTTAAGTTGAAAAGTTTTCCTACTCCATCTTTAAAACACAAGGAAAGTTTTCTTCAGCAGGGAGGGCAGAGCAGGGCAAACAATGGCTTTGCTCATTGAAAAAAGCTTTATTATCATAACCAGCTTCTGAAGAAGAGAAATCCTAAGAGATAAGTAGAGGGGCAGTTCTATTGACACAAAAGAAGCCACTGTAAGAGAGAAGGTTGGGGCACAGGCAGAAAAATGCCATTTAACTAGTCTTGCTGTCCAATTTTCCAAGTGCTTTTTTCTGGGAAGTTTTCCATTCTTTAACTTTTTCTCTTCTTTACAGAGTTTATATCTTTCTCCTTAACTACTGCTGGTTTTCACCCCAATTATGCCTGCAAAAGCTATTTGTGAAGTCGGCTGGAAGATTTTTTTGGAAAAAAGGGGTGTGTGGATCCAGAAATGCTGGACTAGACTCCCGAATCTGGCCCTTTGTCCCAGTTCCCTGCCTTGGGAACGGCCTGAAGAAATGCCTCTGCCAGGGCTTGTTACATTGGTAAATGGAGTTTTTCCATTGTGTGTGGGAGTCTTGAGGACTTTTTAATCTTGAAAAATGTAACAACGGTAAAAATAAATAGTTAACACAAACAAATAGCCTTCAAGTCAGGGTTACTAAAACTTTTTTGTTCTACCAGTGTGGACACAAAAGTGGCATGTAGAATTTCAATTACAGTCTTCCCTTGTACTCTACAAAAGTAATTTTGGAATGAACATAGGAAAGACAATGTTCTTTTTACTTTATACGAAAGAGATCACTGAGGTGAAAATGGAGAGGATGTGTAGCTATAAAAATTTAGTTTTTAAGCCATGCAAAAAATTAATTGTCATTTCACAATAACTTGCTTTTGTTCCTAATTTTCTTATCCATCAATGGCACACACATACAAACTGTTTTAATACCCCTAGAAGGATTAATTGCATGTATTCTGATTAATTGGTTCTGACAATTTTAGCAAACCTTTATCGAAACATTTTGTGTACCGATTTTACGTATTGAAATTGGTAATTAAACTAGAATTTTTGTGGGGGTGAATTTGGTAACAGAGCCTCACATGGCTTTCTTTGTTGTGCCAGTATTTACTCCGATCCTCACATATTTTCTACTCTAACTTAAAAAAAAGACTCTTCTTTAAGTTACAGCGCAGAGTATTCAAAGAAGTTCCTAAATTTAGCAATTACTCAAGCACCAGTACTGAAAAAGTAAGTTTGGAATTGCTGGCGTTCTGAATAAACCAAGGGAACAAACACTCATTTACCTTACTGTAACTAAGAAGAGAATATTGAGCAGAGCACAGCCTGGAGGCGCCCTTCGCTCATTTGACCATGGGGTGGCGCTCTAAGGCCCAGATTTACTCATCCTCGTCTTCATTGCGCTATTGTAGGTAGCAAGGAATCCAACTTCTCAAGCTCTGTCTTGTAGGTCTTTGTCACTGTACGTGTAAAATATTTACAGTAAAAACCCACGGACCGTCCAGCACTGATGAAAATAACAAAGTAATTAGAAATCGGTTGGACATTTATATACTTAGCTATCTCAAGTATGTTTATACAGGTGATAGAAATGAAGGTTTTGAATAAAAGAAATACTAGCACTATAATTTCGAAGTTTGCATTAAATTTCTGTTTCTGAAAATATGTTAGTAGATTAAAGAAAAACCTTCATATTTAACTGGTAATTTTTAACTTTTTAATAAATTATGCCATAGAACACAGTTTGAAAATCCAATGTCTCAAAGGGATTTAAAGTTATCATTGAAGTCAGAGTTAGTACGTGTATTTTTTAATGAAAAAAGAAGATTTCAAGCTAACATCTTTGTTTCAGTTTAGCACCTTGCACTATGCCCTATGAGAAGTATTAAAGAAATACACAAAGTCCTGGAATAAACTACAAATTAAATTCTGTTCCCCTAATAATCTCAATCATTTTTATTGTTTAACTAGGCAGATATATTGCTCTGTGCAAAGGGATAAAAGAGTGCACTCCATTTTCAAAGGAAAAGAAGCATAGAGATACAGTTCACAGCTACAGAATATATATGATTCATTTTTAAATGAAGTCACCTTTTTTTAAATTTGAATTTATCTTGGTGACATTAGTTACAACTATATAGGTTTCAGGAGTACAATTCTATAATACATTATCTGTATATTGTATTGTGTGTTAAGTCAAGTAGCCTTCTTAAAGACAGCAGTCTGGTCAGCCATCAACATCTTCCATTGCCAAAGAGAAAATATTTGCCCATAAACACAGTTTGGATCATGTCATATCTTCAATTTTTTATAGTATTCATATTACTTAATATCATTGGCACTTTCCCAAGTTATTGAATGCCCTAAAAAATATGATTGTTGATGGCTGTAGCATAATTGTTTTTACCAACATGCTAATTAATCGTTGTGCAAGCTAATAATTATTGTAAATAAAATTATCACGGATATATGTTTAAATATATCATTTTGTGATATGTATATGTAAATTCTGTCAAGCAACTATCTTTATGTTTTTAAAGTAAGTTTTATTTGTATAAAAATAATATATCTGATCTTAACTTTAAAAATGTTTTTTAAAAAGAAGTCTTTCATTATGCAAAAATAGATCAATATAAGCTTATGTGGTAAAAATTGATTGGACATAAACATGAGTTTCTTTTTCTCTGGAGGTTTAACTCTCTAATAAGTAGATCTGAGACCAGGTCTACTTGGATCTATTTTGAGATGCTACATTTCTATAAATATAAAAGCCACCTCCAGAACTATTTGTTATCCAATTAATGTTAGGTTTACATACTCAACAGATTTGAAACATTAAACCTAATGTTTAAATGTTGATATTTTGTGTTATTTTCTACACAAGTATTTGGATTTGAAACAGAAACCAAGAGCTATGCTGGATAAAACTTTTATGTCCCAACTAACAACGTGCCCTGCTTTTTAAGAGGCTTGTGTATTTAATTTTGTGCATTAAAATGAGTTCCCCACATGAAGGATGATAAAAAAATACATTTTCTACGATGTCAAAATCAGGGGTGAAAACATGAGGCTGTCAGAGTTTATGCTTGCACACAGAGTTCAGCGTATGACGTCTCCTCAGAAATCCTCTGTTTGGGCGTGGACTTTCCCACAGGGCTTCAAGCAGTCTCTTTTTTTTGACTTTTTGTTTACACACATCATAATGTCTTACTGAAGAAAAACTTTTCCTTTTTTAAAAAAATTGCCAGTAAGAAAATAAATAAGAATTTTCATAACATAAAACTAAATTTTCACACTTAGTCTATCAAAACTAACAAATGCAGTTTAAAGCACGTTTCAAAATCCAACAACCGTTTTCACTGAACCAAATTTCATCTTTACTTTTTTCCATGTTACTTAAACAACTTTTAAATCCAGTCAGATAACAATTTGGAAAATTGAAGCGTTGTATTCCCACATCAAAAAAGGCATTTCTTCAACAGGGCAATTTTTAAGGGTTCTATTCAGAGAGAACAAGACCCTTTTAACTGAGAACTTTACTGAAGGTAAGAAAGTTCCATACTCTTAGGGCTCTCCTTTCACTACCATAGCCAAAGGAAGACAGGCAAAGAGAAACGATCTAGGCCTCCAAAGGGCAGTGACCGAGATGAAGAACTTGTGTTTTTGTAGTACCCAGGCCACAGCCTGATGCAGGTGGGTGTTGCCTAACAGAATTTGTCTGGTGGAATGAGCAGCACGGTGGAAGTCAAATCCTCCTGCTCTCCATCTGTGGATGTCTGTCATTTGGGGACAATGACCAGCACTATATTTTCTTAACCCTATATGGACAGAGAACGTGTTTGGATTGTATTGTGTGACATCCCCTTCTCTATGGAAAAGGCCCAAGAGGGGAGCGGGGAGGGGTTGGGCTTTTTAAAGATGGGTCTAATGGGTTCAGCTGTTATCACACTTTGCTGATTGTAATCACTTGTTTTATGGTTTCTTTTCCAGCTGCTCCAAAAATTCATTGCGATGTCTTCTAGGTTTATTTTTAATATCCTGTAATTCAAAGATCTAAGAAAGAAGAGTTGAAATAGAAATCCATGTTCCAATTCTCTCTCTGTTTTTTTTTTTTTTTTCCTCATGGGGAAGAAGGGATTTAGGATTTGGATACATTCCTCAAAATCCTTTCTGGAGAAATGTGTTCTTTTCTGTAGGGAAGGAGCCAGCTTGCAGCACATTTACAGGCTTATTCAATTGATGGAGGAGTGGAGAAAAATATGCGTAAATATAATGTAAAAAAATTTATATTATATCCTATGTAAACATGCAAAAAATATTTTTTAAGAAACCATTTCTTTCTTCAGAGCATTTATAATTAAAACATTTCGTTTTTGATAGTGGTTGCAAAATAGTATTCTGTCGGCATTTTAGGATTTCTAGATTTCCTAAATAAAATATTTTCTCTAAACTCTGTTGTTCTAAAATGTATGTAGTAAAGGTTACAAGAGAATAAATAGCTGTGTAAACTGAAGAGCCCATTCACACCTAGGAAAACTGAAAGTTGGGGGTGGGGAGTGGGTGTTCCACATGCGCTCCCTCTGAAAATACCTTGGTTTACATTTTTAAGTAGACTTACTTCAGGGAAAGTATAAGGTGTCAGTTTTCTCTGTTTTCTCCTGTCAGAGCAATCCTCTGAAGAGCTGGATCTGAGAAATGATTTAGCTAGAATTACAAATTGTTGTTTCTACATTTTCTACTACACACCAGTCATTTTCACTATGTAACAATACTTTTGGTTATTTTTAAGTTCTTTAAAAGCCCACACTAAATAAGTAAATAAATAAAGGAAGGAAGGAAGGAAGGAAGGAAGGAAGGAAGGAAGGAAGGAAAGAAACAAAGAAAGAAAGAAAGAAAGAAAGAAAGAAAGAAAGAAAGAAAGAAAGAAAGAAAGAAAGAAAGAAAACCTGCCTGTAAATCAGAAAGACCCAGTTGTGTGATTTCAGTGGGGGGTAGTTTTCCTGTCAGTCCACTGTCACCACAGCTGTCAGCAAGAGATCTTAAACATCCTAATAGTCACCAGGGATCAGATTGTTCCTTAACTAATTGTTTAGATCAGCTCATCTACATCCATCATCTGTAAAGGGTGGGCAGTCCCAACATCCTGTAATTTAGATAAAACTCCTATCCTGGTTGTAAACACAATTGTTCGGGTGACCAAGGGTCAGCGTACCAAAAAGCCTACCTATAGGTGGAATAAGAGTGTGAATTGTAAACTGAGGACTGGGAGAGCCTCCTACCTTACAAACCCAGACCACCTGCGTGTGTCCCACCCAGGAGAAGTTTCTGTTTCATTGACTTCAATATGCCAAGAACCCAAATACAGTAGACAGCCAACATCACTGCTTAAGTTAGCTCTTGAGTCTGTACTTGCACAGGCTTTAGAAAGGGTACTTGTAACACAAATGTATTCCTGAGTTATTTGCAAGCCTTTCTTGAGTTAAATTTCCAAAAACATGCAACAGTGTAGTGTAAACATTTCATATTGGCATACAACCTCCCTCCTCAGAATCACTGCTGTAGTCAGCACTCCAAAAACAATTAGTTTGTTCATTGTTTTACACTGTGAAACAGTTTTTCTGGAATTCCTCTGCTCATTGTTTCATTCAATAAAAATGTATTTCAAATCCATAGGAGCTAGGCAAGAAAGTTTTCATGCCTCAGAAATGCAATCCACTTAAAAGGAACCATCAATTTACATTTATACAGTTCTTATTTCAAAGTACTTTAAAAAAACACTAATGACTCTATTTACAATTAAAAAAATGAAAAGAATAAGGTTTTTGTCCTAAATAGAGGCAGAACAACAAAACTATGATAAATGATTAACAAACAAACACATTAGCCTTTCTAGAAGAACCGCTTTGTTAAGATGATTTAAGAAAAGGGACTTAAGATTTTTTTTTAAATTAGTTTTGGAAACCCACTTCACTCTATTTTCCTCATTCAGACTTAGTACAGATCTTGTTAATTTTGCAGTAAAGGACCCTACTCATTTCTTTAGACTTTTCTTTCCTTACTTACTTAGATTTATTTTAATAATCTTATATCTATTAATACCTTACAGAACCAAGGTGTTATGAAATAGACCCTGGAAAAATCATAAATAAAAACAATTGCTAAATAACAGAAGCAATCATAATGGATTGTGGCTCAGCCACTTACCAGGGATTATCTTAAGATATTTTACAAGTATTAACTCATTTAATCACCACAACCCTATTATATAGGTATTATTATTATTATTATTCCCATTTTGTAGGTCAACTGATTCACAGAGAAGTTAATTTACCTAAGATTACAGATTGGTCTGGTGGATTTGCACAAAATAGTTAGGCAAACTCAGAAAAACCTTTTAGAAGAAAAGGCTTTAAAATGGGAATTACAAGCAAGCAGGAGAGTAGAAGAGCTTGTTCTGTAGAGGCAGATGGGTAAGGAACAGAGATGGTGGAGATTCTATAAATCATATTGGAAAGAACCAGAGGCCCAGCCTGGGGCAGAGGAGAAGTGAGAGAAATAGGCTGATGGGAACTCCCAGGCAGCTGTAGGCAGAGATGAGGGGTCATGGGGGAGCTTCTAGCATTTATCAACCTGATTTTGTCACTTTCACCTACTGCACTGGTTCAATGAACTTAGCAAATATGTAGACTGGTTTTCTTCTCTGTCCCTAGCTCTGGCCATTTTTCAAGAACCGTCCTTTCTGAATACAGAAGTAGTATATGTTTATTGTAGAAAGTATGAAACACACAGACACACACACACAAAGAAAAAAGAAAATGATAACATTTATAAATTTACCTCCCACAGGTGACCACTTGCAGCATTTGGCACGTGTAATTGCCAACTTTCAAATAAATAAGAAAATACACCCATTGTGTACACAGAGCTTGATCATTTTCTTTCCCTCACCGTAGCCATGGTCTGTATAAGGAGGAGTTTTTATTCTTCATGCATCACCGTTTTAGTGAATGCATCCCATTGGATTTACTTATTTAACAGATCTGCTATTGATAACAAATAGATTATTTCCATTTCTTTTCTACTCTATACAATGCTTTCATGGACCTACTCTAAGATTAATATTTCCTCTACTTGAGATAATTTCTTTACTATAATTTTACACAAGCTGACTCATTAAATCAAGGTGTGTGTATACTTCAAATATATGCACATACATATATAGTTTTAAATGGTTATTATATGTATTCCCTCCGTAGATACATACATTTTACCACCCCTCACAGCCGAGAATGAGAAGCCATTTCCTCACACACCAAACCACACTGGTACAGGGCTCTTAAACCTCCAGACTTTTGATTTACAAGTGTACACGGACAGGAACAAAAAAAACGCGCTTCAAGCAAAGACGGGTCACCTCTGCCTGCTACCAACAGAGGGCGACGGCAGCTGCTTGGATGGTGTCGCATTTAGGAATGAATCGATTTAGAGCAGTCTTTTAGAAGTATTTATATTTATGTTTCTTCAATTACTACGAAAACAGTTTTTTATATGTTTATCTGTATTTCTTTTATAAACTGTCTTGTCACTTCTGTTGCTCATTCGTTTTTTACTGGTATTCATCTTTTTCATTGTATTTTTAGATTATTATTCTAAGTTTTTATTTACCTTTTAATGTTTAATATTTTAACTGGATAAAGAGAGGGGCTGTGTACCAAAGTTTTAAATATTTAAATAGTTATTTTTATTTTATTTCTTCTGATCAGTTTATTTCGTCTTGATGCTTAAAAAGATTCTCTTTACATCAAGATAAGAACACTTTTCCTTTACATTTTGTTTTTTAGAGTAACTAATCATTTCATGCCTCTGGCATTTATTTCAGAATAAGGTGTTGGAAGAAAGTCAACATTATTTTTTCCAAAGAGCCAACCAATTGTTTCTGCATCATTTTTAAAAATAATCCCACCTTCCTGTAATAATTAGAAATACTGACCTGAGCCTACACTGAAACATTGTATCTGTTGGGATCACCTTTAGACCTTCCCATGCCATTCCACTGGAATATGTATTAGTTACAGAGTCCTCTGTCTCATTAGTATGCCCCAGTATATCGTCACGTTAGTCAACCTCAACATTTTTTCTTTTTTTGTTTTTACTTAAAAATATTTTATGAGATGTGATTTTTAAATTACTTTAACACAGTCTTCTCATAACAAATTAAACAGCAGAGCATGGCATATACATTAAGTTAATAATTTTCCTCTCCCCTCTTCTAGTCCCACTCTCCTGTGAAAACAGGCTTATAGTTTGATGAATAAATATTCATACTTTTGTCTATGTTCATAGACCACATAATAATAAAATAATAACAAAATATTTATCAAGTGCAAGGCATTTTTCTATGCACTTTACCTTATTCTTATAACAAACAAACAAGGTCCATATTGTCATCATCGATATATGAATGAATATACTGAATCATGGGAAATCCAAACAATTCCCACAGTAAGCGGTGGCACCTGGATTCGAACCCGAGCAGGCTGCTTCCAGACCCTGAATTTTGCCCCATTCTTTGGCTTCTCCCTCACCCCTCCCCACTTCTCCTCCTTCTCCTCATTTGTTCCCCATTCTTCAAAACATAGACTTATCCCATGCTCATTGCTTGGAAACCAGTCTTCTTTCAATTAAATGATATTATGTTCTTTCTAGGTTAATACACATAGATACATCAATGTATATATATTACATTTATTTATATATATATTTATATATATCTCAGCATATCAGATAGCTGCATATTATTTGACAGTATAGTATAACATAATTTAATAAGTCACCCTCCTTCCTATAAACATTTAGATTGTCCTTATTTCCTGGCCACTATCCCACAATGCTGCTGTTAGCATTTCTGTTCACAAATTCTTTCACACTGACGATTTTATTTCTGGCAAATAGTTTCTCAAAAGTGATACCGCTGTATCTAAGGGCATATGTGATTATTTTAATAGACACTACCAGATTATTTTTCACAACGGGTGTATAAAATGGGTTTCACAAAAGTGATCAGTACTACCAGACGTGCAGCTTTCCCTCCAGCCCTCCTTTCACACCTTCGTCCTCACTGAAGCCCCAGGACATGCCCAGCACTGTGCTGGCGGACCCAGCAGACACGGTTGACACTCTCCAGCTCGCACTGCTCACCACCCCTCTTTCTCCACTCCCCAGAAGCACCGCAGTATAACGCAATGGAGAGCACACCACCGAAAACAATCTGCAGTTGAAATCAACAATCTCAGTTCTTTCCCTGCCCTGGCCTTCCATGCCACTGCCCGCACGGTGCTCCCTCCGCAGGACCCCTCCCGAGGGTCCCCCGCATCTGCAGCACCTCCCACTCAGGAGTCTCCCAGGCTGACTCTCCAAATGAAGGACAATCTACCTTTCTCTCTGTTGATGGCTTTCCTTTCAGACCCTACCCAGGGAGCCGCC
Source organism: Glossophaga mutica (assembly GCA_039655065.1). Taxonomy (NCBI): domain Eukaryota; kingdom Metazoa; phylum Chordata; class Mammalia; order Chiroptera; family Phyllostomidae; genus Glossophaga; species Glossophaga mutica. The sequence continues at coordinate 150,739,576 of CM077306.1, forward strand.
TTTCAACGGTAAGGGTAAGAACAACAACAAATATGGTCCTTGGTTCCCTCCCTCCCTACTACCCTTCTTTCTCCCCCTTCTTTCCTTTCCAATGAAGGAGCATGTTCCAAAGGGTCATTCTTAATACATTCTAGGAATTCAGCTCTAACTGCAATTAAAAAAAAAATTTCTTCTCATTATATCAGTTTGTGCTGCCTGTTACGGCGCTATAAGCTGGTACAGACTGGGTTTTGAAATGGGGTCTCTCATGTCTGGGCTGTCTTCATTATCTCAGAGTGTCATATTTACCCTGACTCGGGCTAATGGCCTTATTAACTAATGATAACTAATCTGAGCCGTTCATTTAGCATCTTAGAAAATAAACAGGTTTCACCTGTCCTTTAAAGGCAGCGGTAGATAAGGCCGTTTTGCTTTACTTAATTCAGTGGGATGGTGATGGGATGGAGGGAGCTTTCTCCCCATAAAGAATGGCCTATCTAAATAGACCATACACATCCCTTCAGATCCAGGTCAGAGGTCCCTGTTTCCATGAAGCCTTTCATGCTTCCACTAGATCAGTTTTTTGGCCCTCTGTGTTCCCATCTCATGTGACTCCTTCTTTCAGTTTGGCGCTTTCCACAGTGTTAATTACCTTTTGATTTTTTCCCCTCTCCTCAGATTATAGCTACCTGAGGGCAGGGATACTTCTCAATCATCTTTGAACTCTAGAATCTAGAATGTGCTTGGAGCACAGTAAATATAACAAATATTTTGTTGTTGTTCAGGTCTTGTTTTATTTTTTAATAAGGTTACAATTTTCTTTATACTGATTCTTTTTTCTCATTGCTACTTTGAATGGAGATTTCCCCCATATCCAATAAGTAAACTATGTGCTTCTTTGCTTGAATAAAGAAGAAATAATTGATATATAACTATTTCTTATATCTAGACCCCCATCATAATTTTACTAATAATAGTGAATTTTTAAAAACGATGTACCTTATTTAAACGTTACTGGAATTCCATGGTTTCAATGAGTTTCGCCAGATAATGCTTATGTATTTGGTCAGAGAAGCACATCAACAAATGTTTTTTGATTGAATAGTAGATAAATGGAAAGATGGATGAATACCATTATCTACCTTAAGCACCCCATGAAGTTGACTTTGAGATTATTACAATGAAGCAAATGTGAATGGACTCTCTTTATGTGTTTATTTATCACATCACATCAAAGAGTAAAGGGATATGTTAACAAATGGGTGCACTTACAGTTCAGTGACTAACCCAGTCAAAGGCAGTTCATCCTTTCACTGTCCTGCGAACAGGGAGACCCATTAAGTCCATCCCACCTGCGATGTAACATCCTAGCATCACTGGTCCCCTCAGGACGCTCACTTGAGATCTGTCAACACTTTTGTTAGTGAGGCGATTTCTCCTAGCACTGCTGATACAGGGAACTAAGCCTTAAAATAAATGGACTAGGTCTTGAAAAAAATATTGGAAGTCTTGAAGTTTTTACACAGAATGGCTTTTTTCCGCCATGCAACACTAATAAGTAAGCAGGTTTTAATCTCAACACTTTTAACATTTTCAGCACTTTCAACATTTTAATTAGCATCATCTCCTCTCTAGCCTCTGAGAGGCAGTGTTTCTTAGTGGTTAATACTGCGAATCCTCAAGTCGGACTGCTGGGTTGGAATCCCAGTCTGCTACCTTGGAAAATGCATTTCACCCAGTGTGCTAACTCGCACTTCAGAGGATGCCACTCACACTGAACACAACATCAGGTCGTGTGTATACAGCGTTTTAGATCACTTAAACCTCGCAAGTGGAATTCATTAAATAAGCAAATATTATCATTTTGTTTTCCTGGCACCCCTATTAGATGTTACTAATCCCATCTCAAAGATGAAGAAATTATGGCCCAAGAAAGTTAAATGATTAGTTTAAAGTTAAACAGGAAGTCAAAGGCAGACTGCTGACTTCCCTTTCTCCAGACTCCCAAGCTGGGGCATTTACTTCCACCTATACTATTTATGAGTACCTCCTCTGCAAGGATATGTGGCCTGTTTTGTTTATTTATTTAATTTTTTTCTCTCCTGGAAATGGCTTTTTATACCAAGCATGGGATAGGAATTTACGATGACTCATGCCAAAATAAAACCAACCATTGCCACAGTGAAATGCCAAATTGGAATTTGGGGGGCTGGTTACTACCATATTCAGCACTAAACTCTTCTAGCTTCTGGTGTCCACCATCACCCCCTTCTACATATCTTGTTCAATCAATGTGTTATAACTAATATTAAGTCCCTTGAGGACAGGGATTGTGCCTTATTCATCTTTGAATTCTACCAGGGGCTTACAATAGTGTTTTACTTATAGTAGATAATAAATGTTATATAAAGAAATAGGAGCTTACTGTCTATGAAAGAATTCACAATTCCATTATTTTCTGCTCCAACTTGTCAGGACAGAATCTTGTTGACTATACAGTGAGCATTTTTATAAGTTAGTATTTAAAGGGCTTGTATAACAATTTATTTATTCAGATAGCTCATGTCCTATACTTTTGCGTAAAAAATTTTCAGCTGAGGTTCCTAAAAACACAAGACCATTTTTGAGGCTAATCCAAAACCCAACTATCATCTCGAATGATGAGAACATTTACATTGCTTCAGTGTTAGTACTGGAGTAAGGGAGAGAAGCCTGGGAATTTGGGCAAAGGAGGTGTGTACCCTTGCTGAAAAAGAAAACTATCTCATAATTGTTGATGAATGAATCTTTGAATTCATGCTCCTAACAAAACCTACTGTATTAAATTATCAAGGTCGGTGAAAATCAATTTCATGTCTCAGAATAATAGCTAGGGTTAGAATGAGTTCTCATATCATGCATTCCAGTCAACATTTTAATAACTAAAATGAATCTAAATTAAGCTCTGTAAATCTACTGAAGTTACAACTTTCATATATATGAAGCTATATTATAAGAGCTGTATTTCTTTCAATAAGGCACTACTGTTTGCTAACGAATTTGTCTCATAAATAAAATCATATGGTCATAAAAGAAATCTTACCTATGGAATTAAAAAAATTTGTCATCCTTGACTAAGAATATCATGCCTGCATTTAATGCTCAAGTGCATCAGGATATTCTCAGTAGTGTTCTGAGTGCATTTATGACTGCAAAGATTTGCACATTTCTCCCTTTTTACAGCATTGTGCTTTCCATGCAAGCCAGCAGACAGCCTCTCCTGGCAGTCCTCGATTCTTGCCATTTCTCTTTAATGTTAAGTCCTACAAGCTGTTGGGAATAAATAATCATGCCTATTTCTTGGCATGAAAATGCCCATTCACTCACCAAATATTCAATTTCACTTCTACCATTAGCAGATTTTCTTTATGAGTAAAAAGGTAGCTTCCATGTCTCAACTTCAGCTGCATCCCAGCTGTGTTTATTAAACAGAGATTTCACATTGTCTGCTCCTTTGTTTTCTATTCCATAGTTTTCCCCATCTGGCTCCCCCAACCCCCATCCTGTGAATATATCCATATTTTTACTGACAGTAGGATTTTTTTTTGATATCTTTCCCTGATGATAGCAGTTAACATTCCTTTAAAAGCTTACATTTCACCTCTGTTCCCCTGTTCACATTTCAACTATGTGAAATTGGGTGATTTGAAACAATTTTAGCAGCTTCTCACTCAAATATAATCCCTTACGACTTGTGATGGTTTTGAATTCTTGGCAACCATTTTCTATGCCACTTAGAGTCTCCGTAAAGGAAGGATTGTTAAGAATTACAAGCACAGAGGCAGTGCCTGAAAGAACAAAGAAGACACACTTTATTTCAAGAAAAATAAAATGAAATTTCACAGTCCCTTGCCCAGGTTTCCCTGCTTCCCCAGGTGGAAATAGAATGGGGGCAGAGAAAACACATTGAGGAGAAATGGAGTCCAGGAACTTTCCTAGGCTGAGAACTTCTTTTCTTAAGAATGCAAAAATACTAATCTCCAAATTCTTTCTGCCACTAGTCACAACATTTTCAGTTTTATTTTCTTTTAAGCTTGCCCAATTAGGAAAATAAATAAAATTCATGCTCTCTCTCTCTGTGTATTTCCTCAAAATTTAAGTTTAGTCACAAGAAAAGAACTTTGACTTATTTATGCAAGCATCATAGGTTTGCAGAAATGTATTCCAAAGTATTTAAAAATTATAAGTTAACCTCTTTTTTCAGCATCAAATAATACTTCTTTAAAAGTTCTTAAATAAAAATGGTCATTTAGTTATGAAAAGTTACATGAATGACTATTAAAAGTTACATGAAAAATTAAAATTAATTCCAAATTTAATCATATAACTTTTTTTTTTTTAACATTTTCTAACCACAAAAAATTATAATGGCCCTCAGCATAGTGCACTGATTTGAAGTCAGCTGACCTGGGCTCAAATCCTAGCTCTGTCACGCAGATGCTTGATTTTGGACAAACTATTCCATTTTCCTAGGCCTCAATTTTCCTTTCTAAAAATGCAGCTGAAAATAACAGTGTTGTAACTGATGTTATAGGATTGGTTTAAAGATTGAATTTGTTAGTCCAGGCTAAGATTGTACGACGACTCCTGGCACACAGTAATCTGTCATTTTAAGCTGTCATTTAGTAGTAGTTACAGTTATAGTATCTATCAAGCTGCTGCTGGGTTGTGTAGATAAAGGGTTAATGCACGTATGTGTTGGTTCAGCAAAAGAAAATTTTTATTTTCACCCAAGAAGCATTTGCTGAACACCAACTATGTGTTAAGCACTATAAGACAGAGAGATAGATAACTAATTTATCTAGAAATTCAACCAAATTTTAGGTACCCATAGATTTGTTGAATAATAGCAAATACAGAAATAAGAACTATGAGAAGTAAAGGAAATGAAAAAAAAAAAAAAAACCTGTGAGAAAAACAACTACCTAAAGAGAGAAATAAATGAAATAAAGATTATGTTCATAATGTTGTCATTGATTAGTTCAACGATATGAACAAAGGCAGCATTCTGATTGGTACTATGAGTGGTGAACTCTTAGGTTCATTTGTTTGATTTTTAGATTCCATGTATAAATGAAATCAGATGTTATTTGCCGTCCTCTGTCTGACTTATTCCACTTAACATAATCCTTTCTAGGTCCATTCATATTGTTTCAAATGGCAAATTTTATTTCTTATGGTTGAATAGTATTCCATTGTATATATGTAATATATCTTCCCCCATTCATCTATCACAGAATATGGAATTATCTCAATGCAAAAAGACCTTTTTCAAGACACATAAAAACTGTCAAAAGTTAAAGATAAAGAATTCTCAAGGCAGCCTGGGAAAAATAAAGACAGTAATCTACAAAGGCAAACCCATCAGATTATCCTCAGATTTCTCAGTAGTAACCCTACAGGCCAGGAGAGAGTAGAATGATGAGTTCAAAATATTGAAAGAAAAAACCACCAGCCTGTGTTGAGCTCTTTTGAAGAAAGGCAAAAAAGTCAGAGATAGAAGAATGACATACACAGATAAATTATTAGGGAAAATGCACCGTAGACGGAAAGCCTGGTTTGAACATAGTTCTTTGGTTCGAGTTTAGAATTCTCTTGGACATATTTCCAAGGTTACTCTCAGCTTTCAGCACTGCGCTGTTTGGTAAAAGACTCTCCACCTCCCCCATGTCCACCTTTCAGGGGAGGGGGCCATGTCCAATCCAGGAAAAGCAGCGGCAGCTGGTGGACTTGTTCATAGGAATTATGTAGAGAAGCCAAGAGCCAGAGATGAAGAGGAGAGAAAACAGATTATGGAGGAGAGAAGCCCTGTGAGACCGCTTCTTAGGCTTCTATTTATTCATTTTTTGTACCATATCATTTGTATTTGTTGAGTCTCAGTGTCCTCATTCATAAAATGTATGCATTTGTTCAGGAAATCTCTACTCAGCATTCATGTTTCTGAACATTCATTTTTAGAAATCTAGTGTTATCACAGGAATCACGGTGTGTAGTCCTAAAGAAAAGGTCTAATTATCTTCTGTTCAGTTTTTAAAAGAAATAACTGTTGAATGCTGGCTTCTCAAAATGTTGTCAGAACAATCTCTGCATAATGGAAACCTAAACTTATTTCTGGCCGTGTTAGGGTAGCATAACAGCAACAGCACCTTACCAGTGTCCCAGAAGGGTAAGGGCAAAGCTTGAATTTTTATAGACATTTTGGAGTCTGGCTTAGTGTGGGAGGTGAAGCTTGGTCACAATTGGGTAAGAATCATAACACAGATATGGTGGAAAGAACAAGGCAAGGATTTTGAGCCAAAGGGCTGAAAGGACAATTTTCCACAGTCTTCCAAAGTTTTCTCACTGCAGTTGTCACCAGAGGCTCTTCATCCAATCTCTCTCTCTCCTGTGTGCATGACCTGAATTTCCACTTTACTGAGACGAAGCCATGTGGCATGTGTTCCTTGAATTTTTCTTTGCCCAACACAAGTTCTTGGTTTTATATATTCTTTCCTCCTTATTTCTCTCTTAGAGAACAATGCATTATTTCTCTTAAAATTGTATTTATAACTCGGTCTTATTTCTGTTTACTTCCTCATAGCCACTCGTCCATTAATTATCTGCACTTTCTTACACGTTAACCTTCTCATTCCTCATGATTCCTTTCCTTTGGCCTGTATAAAATAGTGTCTCCTGGCTTGTTGGGCTTCAAGCCATCGTCTTCTGTTTTTTCTCCTCTTCCTGAGCTTCTATCCCTTGTTTTCTTGACAACCCCTGACAGCCTTGATCAGGGACTTGAAAGAAGAAAAGCGCTGCTCCATTCCAAATCCCTCTGTAGGTATCATCTTCTCACTCTCCAATCCTTTTCTTCGCTGCCAAGATTTTATAAAGTGTAGCGAATGCTGCTTTTCTACACTTTCTCACTCCCCTTTTACTTTCCACTTCACTGTAATCTAGCTGTCTTGGTGAGGTTACAAGTGATTTCCAAAGTGTCAATTTCAAGGGAAAATTCAAATTCCTTATTTTTGTGGCATTTGACACTGCTAACTACTCCCTCTTCATTAAAAACCGCATTTCTTTGGCTTCCGACATGATGCCTTCTTGGTTCTTTTCTGACTTCTGCAACTTCTCTTTGGTGCTCTCTCTAATTGGTTCCTCCTTCTACATCTGCTCTTTAAAATGTCACCATTATTTGAGGTTTTGTTCTTGGTTCCTCACTTTCATAAAAATAGCTGGCCCAATGGGGTGATTATACCTATTACCACTTAACCATGGATAATTTCTTACATTAAATATTTAAAAACTCCAGCATGGCCCTTTCAGCTTCAGATACCCAGTTACCATTTCCACGTGGATCAAGTTTATTATTCACAAAATGAATTTGTCTTTTTTTAAGTAAGAGCTCTTTCTTCTATGCTTGACTCTATTAATGGAACTATTATCCAGTGTTTCCCCAACTTCCCAGATGATAAGTACCACTGGCAACAATTTTTAATCAGATGGCAAGGCCTATCACCTAGCCTTTTGGATTCATTTGTCTGCGGTGGGTAGTTTGGGAGGCACAGATAAGACTGAGCATCGTTCTTGCCCTCCCCATCTGTTTCATTCTGACCCCACTCATTTGGTCACTGGAATATGTTTATTGCATTTACCAAATCTCTCTCAAACCACACCTCTCCTCTCATCCTTCACTGTTACAACATTGGCCCCATGAACTGCCAGTGCCTTCAGTTTCATGACTGTCCTCTGCTTACAGTAGTCCCCCCTTATCTGTGGCTTTGCTTTCCAAGATTTTAGTTATTTGGGGTAAACCACAGTCCAAAAATATTAAATGGAAAGTTCCAGAAATAACAGAATCATAAATTTTAAATTGTGTGCCCATTCTGAGTAAGGTGATGAAATATTGCATTGTTCTGTTCCTTCCCACCTTGGATGTGAGTCATCTCTTCATCCAGGGTCTCCATGCGGTGTGTACAGCTGCCTGGTAGTCACTTAGCAGTGGTCTCAGATACCACTGAGTGGTATCAGACAGAGACCATATTCATACGACTTTTATTACAGTATATTATAATTGTTTTATTTTATTATTAGTTATTGTTGTTTATCTCTACTGTACTTCATTTGTAAATTGAAGTTTATCTTAGGTATGTGTGTATAGGAAAAAATGTGGTATATACAGGGTCCAGTACTGTCTGGTTTCAGACATCCACTGGGGATCTTGAAACATATCCCTGTGGATGAGGGGGTCTCTTGTACTCTGTAAACCTGAATCTTCTATTCTCATTTTAATGAACATCCGTAAGTTCTTTATTAGGTCACGTGCTTCCTCTTTCTTGAAATACAATTCCCCATGCTAGCCTTCTTTTACTGTCAAACTCATCATCCTTTGAGACCCAGCTAAAGTAAGTTAGAACATGGTTACTTGGAACATGGCAAATACACAGTGATTTTTGAATGACCAAATCCTCATGTATTTCTTTATTTATTTTCATCCTGGATGTAGCTTCTTATGTTCTTGCCAAGGAAGCAGTGTTTTATTGTAAAAACATAAGTAAACTGTAGCCCACATTTTTAGCTTCAGATAGGTTTGAGTTCAATTTCCTTTGTTTCTATTTAGTGATTGCAGGATTTAGAGAAAGCTTCTTAAACTCTCTAAGCTTCAGTCCTCTTCTGTAAAGAGAGACACGATAATAGTAAGGATTAAGTAACATAGTGGAAGCAATGTGTTGAGCCAAGTTCCTGGCACAACTGGGGATCCAGAATCTTTGTATAGAGCAATACTTTATAATCCAAATAAGAACTCTTTGAGAACTAAAGAGGGTGCTACTAATATTTTTCTGGGAACAAGAGTGAAGCAAGACTATCCACGGCAAAGGATATATGGATACTCTACATATAGGAGGGACTTTCAGGCCACTCTCTCATTGGAAGGGGACAACAGCTAAAGGGTTTGCCCTGAATTTGTGTTGGTAGAACAATCCCACTATTTCATACCTATTCTATATGTTTGAGGTGAGGTTGGGATGGACTAGAGATCCCTTTTGCACCATCATTTCCTGCACATTACAGATGCATAATATGGGTAGTCTTTATAGTTACTGACCCAGGAACCTGCTGTGGCCATGTCTGTTTCTGTTTTCACTTCAAATATACACTTGGAGGCCTTTTCCACACTCTCTCTGATTCAGACATTAGCCTTTCCACCCTCTTAGACTTTCTGGATTGGCATCCAATGCCAGCTCTCTTGGAGGGCACATCTATTATTCTTTGGAGATTAGAATGGGGGCCTCACCTTCTCTGCCCTCTGGAATGAAAGATCTGATGAGGCTGCTTCTTCCTCATCTTATTCACCTAAACTAAGCAGAAGGAATTCAAGTCCGTATATCTGGCTTCTGGGGTCACCTAGCAGCTAGCAGGTAGCCCTTTGGGACTACTGACAAAGCAAGTTAAATCTCAGCAATTTTCCATGCTGTTCAGATGGTATAAATCCATAGTGCTATTCTGGCACTTTCTAAACACCAAGATCATTCATGCCCTATCCTTCACACCCCAGCTTCACACATGTGCTGGTTCTGTGACTTAACCAATTCATAGGAGGAGAAATTACCAGTCCTCAATCTAGTCACTCCCAATCCTTTCCTAGGGGGAACTAATCTCGCAGGGAGGGGGCCATGGAGGGAGGGTGTGTACTTCTCCCTACATGCCCCTCCTCCACATAGAGCTCTCTGCTAGTATGCTCTTACAAAACCCTGTGCTTCCTGTAAGCTACCTGCTTTATCATAATTTATTGGAGCTATGTCTTTTTTTGCCTGTCTCCTCAATAAACTTGAAGCTTCTTGAAGGTAAAACCTACTTCTTATTTATCTTTATACATCCAGTGTGGCACAGTACCTGGCATATGTGGATTCTCAAAAAGTATTTAAATAGATGACAACTATTACATATAAATAACTTCAAGAAGTATGAAGAGTTATGCTCTTGATCTTATCTCAAAGGATCACTCTGGTGAACTAAGCTTCTATCCTGTAATTACTTCTTAAGACTGTTGTGAGGCCATACCATGAGTATGATGAAAAATATAATTTGGCTTTAGTCTCCTTTGCTTATTTTTGTCCCAAAGCCCCCTTTACACTTGAGTTTTCCCTGCTTTATCTTGAGGAAAGTCCAGTTCAGAGCAGACCTACCAAGGAGAGACTATAGGGAAAAAGCCCCAGGATGGGCAAGGCCCTGGGCTTCTCACCCACTTGAAGGGTAAGACAAGGACAGAGTGGCTCTTCTTTTCTAATATTATCTGTGACTCTAGAGACTCAAGGGAAGTCATGCACTTCCCAATGTCATGGCTGACAATAGGGAAATGCCTTAAGCTCGGGAAATGCATTATGATTGATATATTGGTTTTAAGTTGGAATGATATTATTTTCAATTCAAACATTTAATTCCGCTGAGCTCAGTCTTATGGAATTGATGGGAATTAAGAGATGGAAGGTTAGAAATTGGGAGGGCATTTCAGGCAAAGGGAAAGCATGAGAAAATATGTAGGATAAGCACAATGTTGCATCCTAATGGAATGAGAAATAGCTGAGTGTTGCTAAAGCATCCTGTTCCAGGAGGGGAAGGGGTAGGGGTGAAGCTGGAAGAGCAAGGCTGGGTCAGATCATATAAAGACATCCGGACTTTGTCCTCTCTGTGTTGGGGAGTTATTGAAGACTTTTGAGTACATTTTCAGAAATGTAATATTGCATCTGAAAAGAGGGGGTGGATTTGATAAAGAATGTTTAGATACAGAGGTAAGGGGAAGAACTAGTTCCTGTGTGTGTAACCTTGGTTGGATAACTGGGATGAGAATGAGAAGCACAGTGGTTAAAAGCATTGCCTCTGAAGCCACAAGTCCTGGGTTCAAATCTTAGCTTTGCCACTACTCTGAGACCTTGAGCAAGTAACCTGATTTCTCTGTGCCTCACTTTTGTCATCTGTAAAGTGAGGGTGGTATTATTAATAATTACCTCTTAAGACTGTTGTGAGGATCACATGAGTAAATAGGTACAAGTACTTAGAATCATCCCTGGCACATAGAAAGTACTATAGAAGTGTTAACTACTTTCATCATAGGCAAGGAACAGATTTTAAAAGGGAAGAGGCTGAATTCAGTTTTAGATATTTTGGTATTGGAAATCCATGTGATGACAACCAGTAGTTGGTTGATGTGTTCATCCAGAGTCCCAGAGGAAGAGGAGCTTGGCTAGAGGTATATGCATAGCTATTTTTACACTTCAGCATATAAATAAGTCTAATTAAAAACATGAGGGTGAAGTCAGCAGAAGGAAGAAAATAATAAAGATTAGCGCACAGAGATAAATGAAATAGAAAATAGAAAAACAATAAAAAAATCAACAAAATTGAGTTGATTTTTCTGAAAGATCAACAAAACTAATAAATGATTAGTTAGATTTAAAAAGAGAAGACTCGACTAGGTAAAATTAGAAATAAAAGAGGAGACATGACAACCGATGTCACAGAATAAAAGGATTATAAGAGACTATTACGAATAATTATATGCCACCAAATTGTCTAAGAGTAAATAGATAAATCCCTCAAATATGCAATGGACCAAGACTGAATCATTTTTGGAGGTGGGGAAAGATTGAATCATGAAGAAATAAAAACCTAGCCCTGGCTGGTGTAGCTCAGTGGATTGAGCGCGGGCCTGCGAACCAAAGGATCGCGGTTCGATTCCCAGTCAGGGCACATGCCTGGGTTGCCAGGCCAGTTCCCGGCAGGGGACATACAAGAGGCAACCACACATTGATGTTTCTCTCCCTCTCTCCTTCCCTTCCCCTCTAAAGATAGATAAATAAATAAATAAATAAATAAAATATTTAAAAAAAAGAAATAAAAACCTGAACAGACCTATAACTAGTGAGAAGACTCCAAGTAGAAAAAACAAAAACAAAAAAGCCTCCCAACAAATAAAAGCCCAGGACCAGATGGCTTTATGGGGGAATTCTACCAAACATTTAAAGAGGAATTAACACCAACCTTTCTCTTCCAAAGAATAAAACAGGAGGGAACACTCCCAAACTCATTCTATGAAGTCAGCATTACCCAGACGCTAAAACCTGATAAAAATAAAACAATAACAACAACAAACTAATATCCTTGCTGAATACTGATGTAAAAATCCTAAACAATATACTAGCAACCCCAATTCAGCAGCATATTAAAAAGATTATTATATACCATGACCAAATGGGATGGAAGGATGATTCAACATGAAAATCAATCAATGTGATAGCCACATAAAGAAAATAAAGGACAAAAATCACATGATCATCTCAATCAATGCCAAAAAAGCATTTGACAAAATTCAACACCCTTTCCTGATAAAAATGATCAACAAACTAGGAATAGAAGGAAACTATGCCAATATAATAAAGGCCACATGTGAAAAGCCTACAGCCATCATATTTAATAAGGAAATATTAAAAGCCTTTCCTCTAAGATCAGGAGCAAGGCAAGGATGCCCATTTTTACCACTACTAGTCAACACATTATTTGAAGTTCTAGCCAAAGAAATTAGACAAGAAAGGAAAATATAGAGTATATAAATTTTAGAAAAATAAGTAAAATTATCTCTGTCCACAGACATTAACTTATATGCAGAAAACCATAAGGATTCCACTAAAAAGCTATTAAAACTAATTAATGAATTCAGCAAAGTTTGAAGGATACAAAACCAACATTCAGAATTTAATTGTGTTTTTATACACTAATAATGACAATCTGAAAAGGAAGTTAAGAAAACAATCCTATTTACTAAAGCGTTAAAAAGGATAGAGTACTTAGGAATAAACTTAAGTAGCTAAAAGACTTATACTTTGAAAGCTATAAAACATTGTTAGGTAAAAGAAATAAAAGAAGATTTAAATGGAAAGACATCCTGTGTTTGTAGATTGAAAAATTAATATTGTTTAAAAATCCATGGTACCCAAAATGATCTACATATTCAATGCAATCTTTATCAATATCCTAAAGGCATTTTTTACATAAATAGGAAAAACAATTTCTAAATTTACAGGGCTCAAAGAACTCTGAATAACCAAAACAGCTTTATTACATTGGATTTGGCAGTATTTTCTTGCATATGACACCAAAAGAATAGGCAACAAAAAAAGAATATGGACAAATGGGACTACATCAAACATAACTTTTGCTTGTCAAAGGAAATAATCAGTAAAGTGAAAAGGCAACCTGTAGAATGAGAGAACATGTTGGGAAGTCATTCATATATCCAATAAAAATTAATGTGCACAATATTGTAAAGAACTTCAACTCAGCAGCAAAAAAAGGAAAACCCAAATAACCCAGTTAAAAAATAGACAAAGTAGCCCTGGCTGGTGTAGCTCAGTGGATTGAGCATGAGCCTGTGAAGCAAAGGGTCACTGGTTCAATTCCCAGTCAGGGTATATGCCTGGGTTGCAGGCCAGGTCCCCAGTGGAGGACACATAAAGGCAACCACACATTGATGTATCTCTCTCTCTCTTTCTCTCTCCCTTCCCTTCTCTCTAAAAATAAATAAATAAAATCTTTAAAAATAGACAAAGTACTTGAATAGACATTTCTCTAAAGAAAATATATAAATGGCCAATAATCACACTCAAAGATGTTTAACATCATTGATCATTAAGGAAATGTCAATCAAGACCACAAGATATCACCTCATCATTAGGATGGCTGCTATCAAAAGAAAAGAAAATAACAAGTGTTGGAGAAGATGCAGAGAAGCTGGGATGCTTGTGCACTCTTACTGGGAATGTAAACTGGTACAGCCACTATGAAAAAAACAGTGTGGAAGTTTCTAAAAAATTGAAAATAGAATTACTATATGATCCAGTATGTATCCAAAAGAACTCAAAGTAAAATCTCAGAGAAATATTTGCATGCCTATGTTCATTGCAATATTACACAGAATTGCCAAGAGGTTGAAGCAACCTAAATGTCTATCTTTGGATGAATGGGTAAAGAAAACATGGTATAGCTCTGGGTGGTATAGCTCAGTGGATTGAGCATGGGCCTGTGAATCAAAGCATTGCTGGTTTGATTCCCAGTCAGGACACATGCCTGGGTTGCAGGCCAAGTCCCCAGTGAGGGGCGTGCAGGAGGCAACCACACATTGATGTTTTCCTTCCTTTCTTTCTCCTTTCTTTCCTCTCTCTAAAAAATAAATAAACAAAATCTTAAAAAAAAAAGAAAAGAAAGAAATCATGGTATATAAATACTGTAGAATAGTGTAAAATATTTTTTAAAATTCTGCCACATGTTATAACATGAATGTACCTCAAGGACATTGTGCTAAGCAAAATAAGCCTGTCACAAAAGAACAAACACTGCATGATTCCATCCACATAACAATCTAAAGTAGCCAAAATCATAGAAACGGGAAGTAGAAAGGTGGTTATCAAGGGCTAGGGGGAGAAGAAATTAGTGATTAGTGAGTATGGAGATTTATTGCTGCCAGATGAAAAAGTTCTAGAGCTCTGTTGCACAACAAGGTAAATATACTTACACTAAAGTGTAGACTTGCAAATGGTTAAGAAGGCAAATTTAATGTTATATATTTTTAACCACAATAAAGTTAAAAAAAACAACACAGAATATAAGGGTGAGTAGAATTTCTTAGGAAACATATGGGGAGTGAGGAGAGTAGGCCAAGGATAGAACAGAGATTCCTAGAAGATTCTGTAATATCCTTTGGGACTGTGTTGGGAATGGGTGGACACCATACGTAATTGTTAAGAAAGCCTGTTTCTTACCTCCTGCTATAAATGTTCTGTTTCTTTCTAAAATAGTTAGGGATCTCAACAGTGGATTATTTCTAAACCTGAATCTTATTACGGGAAGGATTTCAGTGAGAGTAATTAGCAGATAACATAAATGCAATATTAAAATAAGTGATGTGTAGAGCTCAAGAAGCATTACTGATAGGCCAGTCAAGTAATGAGAAATCTAGCTCTGGAAACTGAAGATGCAAAAACTCAGTGAGGATGAGATAGTGGGACTGCAGCCACTCTGGGAGATGTCTGCTGGCTGTGGGGTGAGGTCATATAACAATAAGCAAAGTTAGGAGAATCTGAACTACCAGTGAAGTCAGTAAGAAAACTAAGGTTAGCAACATAATACTACAGTAATAGGTTTTCTAAACCAAGCTGGCACAAGGCAAAATGCTGAAAACCTCAACTGTG
Organism: Glossophaga mutica; assembly: GCA_039655065.1. Taxonomy (NCBI): domain Eukaryota; kingdom Metazoa; phylum Chordata; class Mammalia; order Chiroptera; family Phyllostomidae; genus Glossophaga; species Glossophaga mutica. Next base: position 150,754,812 of record CM077306.1, read on the forward strand.
GTGGAAAATTTCAGATGTTTGGCAGGATTCTTATGACTTCCCCTTCCTGGAATATGCAGTGCCTTGAACTACCTGCAGTTATTCTGAAAAAAGGAAGTCACCATTGATAAGATGTCATAGGCAAATTATGAATAGGGTGATCAGAGAGAGAGATGACAGACAGGAGAAAGTAGCATTTAAGCTGGGTTTAGCAATACCCTGGTGAGCCAACTGGGGCTGTATGTACTCCCTCTCCCTGCAGCCTGAACCTCCAGGGCCCAGTGGGATGATGTGGTGTCCTTGCAGCTTCATGAAAGATTTTGAACAACAGGATTGGAGGAGAAAACACAAACTTCTTTTCATAAACCAGGCCTTGCTCTGTGGGCCATCAGTTCGCTTCCTTTATAGGCACTAACTTCTTCAGCAAACTGTAAGTTAAACCTTCAGTTCACATACTATAGGTAAGAGGGAATGGGGCTGGAGACCCAGGCCCTAAATAATAGAGAACAGATTCTAAGTAACACCAATGACTCTGTATATATTTCACATACTTCTGCAGCTGAGGACTTAGTATTTTAGCATTTGGTATATAAATAGTATCTCTGTGGGACAGCTTTAAAATAAAAGGAACTCTTCTCCCTTTCCCAAAATTTCTTTTTGGCCAAAGAACCCCATCTCTCCCTTCCCCTTCTCTCTCTCCCCTGCACACGGCACACACACACACACACACTCACTCACAAGTGCAGTCGCTTAAAAGTTAAACTACAGTCCCTTTCAATGGGAGAGTCAGTCACTTGAAGCTGGCAGAAGTGAAAGGAAACATTGCTTCAGATCACCAAGGGCTCTACCAGGCTGTATCTTCCTGAAGACATTTTTATCTTGAGTCTACTTTCCCAATAGAAATGTCTTTTTCTTTTTCACCAACATCTCTGAAAAACCTGCATTAATCATCAGTGTATTTCTTTAGACTCTTGAATGAGCATTTACTTGTCGCCATTTTTGATATGTTTTCAAATGAGAGCATGTCACCTGGGCCATTCAGGCCTTCATGCATTAGTAGCACAACTCTGCAAATAAACAAAGCTTTGAGATCCTGGGGGAAAAAAATGCAGCTTACACAGCACTTAGGAGTGCTCAAAGGGCCTCTGTTCCCTCTCCATACTAATGTGGTTTCACAAGAAGACCAAGATTATTTTATTGCCCCAGGATGCCAGGAAATTTTCATTTGGCTCCCTCAGATCTTTGGGATAAAAGTGGGACAGTAAGGAAAAGAATTCCCTTTGCTGTCTTAGATTTCTGTTCTCCAGGAAAATATGTTATGTTTTCTAAGATCAGATACTCTGTCATTTATTTTTAGCTTCAGGAACTGTATTATTTTACATTCCCCTATCCCCATTTTTTTTTCAAAGGAACATCTCCCCCTCTGCTCTTTCCTGTTTTGGATCCTTTCATGGGATTCCACTTTTGGCTAAAATGCAGGTAGAGTCTTTCATACATCATAGTCTTACTGACTGACGTAGAAACGAAGAACACAAGTATTTCCTAAGTAGAAATTATCATCATAATTAAGAACTAAATTGTAAGTACACTTTAGAGTATACCTTGGAACAATTCCTACTGTCAAAATATGGTCAAATATATCCATTTGATAGTTTATGAGAAAGTGCCTCTCTGACCACCCATTATAACGTTGTACTCCTCCTGATCTCTCACCTTCACTCTGCTTAACTTTTCTTCAAAACACTCAACATGTAACATTGTATTTGTTCACTTATTGTCTGTCTGTCTCCACCAGAATGGACCTTCCATACATGAAAGGGTTGGGTTTTATCTCTGCTGTACTTCTGGTGCTCAAGAACTGTATAATGAATAAATGAATGACTGCAGGTGAGGGAGGAGTAGCTTATTTGTGTATTTTAAAAAATGGAATGTTGACTTTGAACCTTAAATCAGTTTCAAAAACTTTATTATTCCATTTCTTAAGTACTCACCTTGCATAATTCTGGCTCAACTTTGCAATATATTTTCAAAAATTCCACAGCAATAAGAAGGAATAAAAAAACCTGTAACCTCACCTTTATTACCGAAGTGAGAAAAAGGAACCTCTTCCCCCCTCCTCCCTCTCTTTCTGTCCACTTCTGTCCTCTTCTTATGAGTAGGGAGCTCTAGTGTTGGGTGCCTCACACACAGGCACTTGGTTCTCTGTACTTTTTATGTCCTGGCATCAGGCGCTTAGCTTTGTTTCCCTGGGTTTTCCTGCAATTCTGCAACAGCATCTGGTCTTGCAAAGTATATCAGCATTCGACAAAACCAGAGTCCAAAGCTTTCTGCCATTTGTGAAATTAAAGATATTATAAACATTTTCAAAATGGGAAATAAAGATGCAATAATATTGTCTTGTTAAATTCATTTGGGAAGCAAATGAGTGTACAAATAATAAATCAAGAAAATTAACATAGATATATTTTTCACACACATTTTCCTCCTGAGTTATCAGGTATTCCCTCTCCTCTTTAACTCTGTTCTCCAAATGCCCAAGTGAAAAATTGCACACTGAATAAACATGTTCTATAGGGGATATGTATAATAAATCTTATTGGAAAGGAAATTTCTGCTAACCTGATTTCCTCCCAGATTGCTTTCAAAGATATTCTCCAAATGCTTTTGACCATAAATTTAATAAATTGCTTTTTTGATTTTGAAAATTTGTTCTTCAAATATTTGAACTTTATTGGTTCTCTCACAATGAACTTGCAGAGTAGATGCCATGTACCGAATGAGAGATGTTAAAGTTCGGGAAGGTTAAGATGCACATGCAGAGTCTCAGAGCCACACAGGGAGCAGGACAGGGAACCAGAACTCCAACTTGCTTGACTTTAAATCCCATGTCTCTCCCCTTCTCTATTAAGCCTTCCATCTGACTTTCTGTGTAGTCGCATATTTATTTCCCATCCTGTTGGAGGGAGGAGAGCCTCCACAGGACTACAGAACATGGGTTAGTTGAAAGAGCACTGGGCGAGGAGGCAGTATTCTTCAGGGCTTGGCTTTCCTACCTGTAGAATAGCCAAGGAGGGCTTTAAGATTTCCTCCAGTCCTGAAATCTATGCTAATCAAATGGTTCTAATTGGAATCAATAAGAATAAAATAATTTACAAATAAAAGTGGCTCAGGTCCAGGAGCTATATTCCAAGCTCTTCCATGACTCAAAAGGAAAGAATATATAAAAGCATTAAATTTTAAAAAGGGTTCATAACTAGTACAGTTATAAATTTAACCCTGGATTAATTTTTTAAATTTAATTCATCTACAGTCAGGACAGTTAACCACTGCAAATTGCTATATAAAAGTCTGACCAGAGGCTCCTGATTTTTACTGTTTCCTAAAAGGCACAAAGTCGTTCCAAGGCCAGACTTTAGAAAAGGCAGCAACCACTGCTGACTGTGTGAAGGGATACATAGCGGGGTGCAGGATGGGGACCTCCCCAACACCAGCTCCTCCCTGGGCTCGCAGGGCTGAGTTCACACGGCTACCCCTGGCTGCCATTTTGTTCTCCAAGGGTTAACGGCCACCCTGCCCCCCAACTCCTGACACTTTAAAACTGGCCAAGGGTATCGTGTCTCATTCAAAGTAAAAAGGCCTGTTCCAAAGCCTTCCTGATAATTAATCTATGGTAAAATTTAGGTTTAATACCAGAGTCCTTTTTTTCATTTTGAGGCTAATGTTCCCTGCTCTGAAGTTCTGCTTTTCTCTTTGAATGGTCAATTGTTTTTTAATGCTTGATTGCCCTGTTCTGTAAATCTCATTGGTGCTTCCTTTTAGTCATGTTTATATACATTAGCATGTTTTCCACTAAATATATACATATTTGTTACAGCTTTCTTAAAGTACTAACAATTTCTTAACACACTAGCACTCCAACGTACAAACATCTAATGGCATTATATCAAGCCAAGTTTTTTTTTTAAGTTGAAACACATTTTGAGTACATTTTCTTTGAGAATGTTACTATTTTTATCTAGTGAAACTTTCATTTTTGAGGGAATGGTGGAAGAAAAATCTCAGCAGACTTTTACTGTGAACATAGCTTTAAAAAGACAATGTGCAGTACAGGAATGAGAAAAACAGGAGAACCATTGGCAAGATACATAAATTAGTATCTGGATTTGCCAAGATAGCACGAACATTGTGAAATCTGACATTCAGAATTACTAAGATCTCAATGCAGTCCTCAAATGTTGTTTAAAGATGGTCCTCACTTTCAAAGAATGTCTACCCAAGTTGTATCTTTCATCCAGAAATTCTACTATCTAAACATTTCAGAGACTTTGAAATGGAAATTGTCTCCATAAAGCAATATTTTTTTAGTGGTGAGGCCAAAGACTTAGGGAAAAACGTCCCTTCAAATCTTTATCAAAGTGAATAAAACTTCAAATCAAAATTCCCCATGCATTTGATGTTAAAGCCCATTCATACTTTGCCTATATGTTTTAATGAAATGATCTTAAGTCAGGATGCAGCTTTTATCTCATAATTCGTTTGAAGAATTAAATCCAAAAAGAAAGTCTGAGAGTTTCATTGAACAGGTGACCAAATTATAACTGATACAAATAACCCCATCTACTGAATGTAGCCTGCACTTTCTAATGTGACCGATAAGGGAAAACTACACATGAAAAAATACAATAGTGAGCAGGTTAAATATTTTAATAATAGCTTCATTTTAAAGTGACAATGAAAGAAGAAGTCATTTACACAAACGTCCCCACGTGTGCATATGCATACTCACAGACACACACAGACACACACACCCCTTCCAACCCTGCCAGATTTACCTATGGTCTGGAGAGTATGATTTTCATCGGGTTATGGAATTAAGCCTAACCTTACCTTCTTATGTTAAGCATTTGTTCTGACATATTTTTTTTCCAACCTTTTTTTTTTTATTCCATTTTTATAGGACAGCTTTGACTCTGTACTAAACCATACCACTAACACGTTACTTAATCTAACTGGCACATTGTAAAATTTTACACATGCGCTCATCCAGATAATTACACAATTAATTTTCACTTAGTTCAGCTGAAACGGGGATAATGAAATTTCCACTGGTGTACTGTTACGTCCAGGGGCCAAGGGTCAGTTTCCTGTTTGGATAAGGGTGAGTTTAAAGAGGATTTCTGACAGTCTCCTTACTTCAACTGGTTCTAAAAACATTGCAATGGAATTTCAATTTACAGCTCAGTTCAATGAAAGGAGCAGATGTTGGGAGTGTGCCACCGCCATGCGAGAGCCTCCGTCCACACAGGTGTGCGAAGGAAACCGTCGGCTCTGGCTTTAAGGACGTGTCTTTTTTACCTTCCATTCTGAAGTGAGAAAGTGGCTGACAGACACTTGGAATTTGTTTTCCCCTCAAGATTTAGACATCTGCTGAGCTGTGATATGAAAGGGAAGGTCTCAGTTTCCACTGCCCTTAATGCTAAAGGAACACAGTAGAACCCCAACGACTGACTTGTCCTTGAATTTAGAGCATAGTTGAAGTCATATTCTTGCAAAATTTCCCCACAGAACAAAAGTAGGCTAGAATCTAGGTTTTCCTGGTGGTAAAGGTGAAGAAATTTTACTCTGAAAGAAAGTATAAATCTTAATCTTTTCTTGAAAGTTTGCTTGTTTTGTTGCAATTTCAGGGTTTAAATGTCTAACCCTTAGCACTAGTTGGGTATTTTACAAACCGCAGCCCCATAGAATATTATGGATATCTTAACTAACCCATTTTCTTTCTTTAAAATATTATTTTCACTGAAGAATTACACATGTTGCTGAAACTCCACATGTGGTTGAAAGAGGAACTTGGTTCTACCATAAGTTGCCTTCATATTAAATCACTGTGCACATAAAATGTTCATTGTATGATGGGTGATATAAATGTCTGACTACAGCTGTATCTTTTAATTACTAAAGTTTCTGAGGGTGCTCAGTTTTGATATCAATTCCTGTTTAGGTTAACATCAGGAGTAAAATATTGCTGTTACAGATGAATCCAAATGCCTTGAACATTGCCCTATGAAGGAAGAAGCTGAGATGTTTACCTTGATGATGATAAAGAGAATTACTAAAGGGAACTAGAGAAAGTACAGTATGTTACTATTAGTAGCCAAGTACAACTGCATTGGAAAACTTTCATGTTAAAACTCAAGTAAAAGAGGTTTTAGATTATAGTAGCATATTAATTCCTTATTTTCCAAAAAAATAGTTTTATTTCTAATATAAGTCAGTCTTTCATAGGTCTAAAATAATTTAGGATAAAAGACTTAAAGGTATGAATTTACAAAGATACGTCCAGGTAGAGTACATATTTCTTTTTCAAGGTAACAAGCACATACACAAGGTTCAAAGTACATATACAAGGTACCAAGCTCACCTCTGCTCTACCTCCAACATGTGAGACATGCCTCTGCCTTTGGGTCTTTGCATTGGCTGTTTCTTCTGCCTGGAGTCCTCATGTTCCAGACAGCTGGGAGATGAACTCTCTCACTTCTCACAAGTATTTGCCCAAATCTACCTTTTCAATGAAGTCTACCCTAACCATCCTAACTTGAAATGGCAACTCACACTGTTCCACCTGCTCCCTTGGCCTTTGCTCTTCCAGATTTCCTTTATCCTGATCTACTTTTCTATCTTCATAACACTTGTCATGTTTGAACATACTATAACATTTACCTATTTATTACACCTCTATGCTCTATTGATGCCACAATGAAATGTAAGCTCCAGGATGGTGGGGATCTTTGCTTTGTTCACTGCCGTATCCCAGGCACCTAGAATGGTGCTTGGTGGAATGTATTAAATGACTGGATAAATGAATACACTCTGTGAGGCCAGGTTCTATTTCTCTTTTAGTCTTTGCTACAATCACAGAAACTAACATGACCCTTAACAGATATGAGAGGCTCACTGTTATGGAGTAAATAAGTGAATAATGAAGCGTATTCATTCTGCTTTTATATGGTGATGATGAGTATCATCCTGGGAAGGCTAGCCACTAAGAGCAATGAGTGATAAGCTCAAGAGCATAACATGTCATTGGAAACAACTTTACAATCTGCAGGTGACTCAGTCTCTGTGATAAAAGAACACACAAGTCTGTCCTGTTCCTGTCTTATTTCCTACACTGAGCTGGTCATTCAATTTGCTTTGATTTTGTAATTGTTTACCCTCATTCTTGCAAACATTCAGAAGGATCTGTATTTATGCTATGGCACATACTATGGATCAGGAAAGTACTTATCTTACTTGCAGGTCAGACTTGGGAGTAATATAACTTAAATTATTAAACACACATGACATCTATACTTTCAAGAAAAGCATCATAAAACCTTACTTGTGTTTAGTAAGTGCAAGAACAGATTGAATACATTTCTGTGAATGATAAGATTGCAAACTTGTTTTCCTTTGGTGGGGGGGAAGCTTTTGCCTCGAGTGATCCCGAAACATCCATTAGAGTTGTGGGGTACTTGGGCTGCTGATAAACAAGTTGCCACTTGGGCTTTAGCAAGGTCATTGAAAAAGCAGCTATTAAAAAATAGGGGCAGTCTGGTACCTTTATTTGAGGATTTAGAAGGACGTCTTCTGACACTTTTTTTTTTGTAGGAATATAGAATACAAACATGCAACATGTTGTATTTTAAAATAAATAACATGTGCTTTCTTGTAGGGTTTCTCCCTAATTTGTCATGTTGTTTTTACTGAACTCTGGTTGTGTAACATCTATTTGAAGTAAAATTAAAGAGGAAATAGATCATTGTAATGCCTGTGTTCTACCCCGCATCATCCTCCCAGGTTGAATGCTTTGCATTCCATAACATTGCCACTTCTCTTGCGAAGTTCAGGCCAAACTTGAGGTTAGCCAGCTCCACAGTGAGGAAGTACAAAGGCCAATAAAAGTAATTCCTCCATTAGACTGTGATTCTCAGTGCTTCTGTTATAACTACTGCACTTCCCTTTCCCTCTACCACCTGCCTCTTAGGAGATACAGGTGACTACTGAGTTTATCTCTTCTTCTATCAGCAAATGAACCCAACCATATTCACATTCACGTGTTTTTAGATCCCAAACGTATAAGCAATCTTCCTGGGCAAGATCTGTCCAGAAAATTTTCAGCTGTTTGACACCCACACTTCTCTCAATTCTCGTCCTGAACACCAACTTTCCTTTTTCTGCATTTCTTTAATTCATTGAATTTTCTGAGATCACACATTCAATTTCCAGTGACATTCTGTATTGTTAGCCAAGGTCCTCAGGGAATTAAAACAAAGGGAAAAACATCACTTATAAATGAATAGTGTTTTAGGGTCTCTGTTCTTTATATATCATTGAAAACTAGGTGATGGATTTGCAATTCCCATGGCCTTTATCTGTCACTTCTTAATAGAATCACTACATTGCTTCCATATGTTTGGTTATTACACTTCCTCTGTTTCATTTTGGCTTTTCTCCATGTGCTGTGACTGAGTATCTAGTGACTGTCCAATGGAATGTCAGGCACCTCACTGAAAATTGCCATGTTGTGCACTAAGTTCATTTTTGTTTGAAATTGTGCCATCTCTGCTAATAAAAAATCACTTTGCAGAATTGAAACTTGATGCCTCCAGTAGCTATCTATCTATCTATCTATCTATCTATCGAATCTCTCCCGTCTCTCTCTTTCTATCTCTTCAAGACATCAAAACATTAATTCAGTCAATTTGCTCATTTCAACCAAAGGTGATAATCAGTAGTTTTCTTAGATCACCTAATGCCTGAGAATCGTCACAGGCATCAGGTACACATGGAGCTCTCAAAACCTTTTCCTCCTTGCAGTAGAGTCAGTAGTATCCTTTCCAAATTCATGTCTACCTGGAACTTTATAATGGGACATTATTTGGAAATAGGGTCAATGCAGATATAATTAGTTAAGAATCAAGATGAGGTCATACTGGATCAGGGGGGGCCCTTCAATCCAAAGTGTTCTTATAAAAGACAAAAATGAACCCACAGGGACACTGAGAAAAAGATAATGTAAAGATGGAGGCAGAGATGGGAGGGATACGTCTACCAGGCAAGGATCAACAAGGATTGCCTTAAACCACCAAAAGCTGGGAGACAGGCATGAGGCTGTTTCTCCCTCAGAGCCTCTAGAAGGAACTAAACTTTAGAAGAAGGGCACAACTTGTTTTCAGATGTCTGCCCTCCAGAACTATGTGAGAATGCATTTCTGTGTTGAAAGGCACCAGTTTGTGGTAATTTGTTATGCGCAATCACAGGAAAGTATCATACTCCTCTGTATCCTTTCTTCACTCCCTGTATGTGATCAACCAACTCTGTCCCTCTTCTTACTTTCTTTTGACTCTGTTCAAAGTGCTTCTGGAATTTTATTCCTTGTAGCCGAAACACTTTAAAATACAGGAAAACTGGAGTCTATCTAGAGAGGAGTGAAGAGCCTGGATATGTGAGAAAGTGAAGGGAGATGTGAGAAATGCCTGTACATTTTTGAAAAACAGTTGCTGTGTGAAAGCAGAACTCGTAATCTCATGTTATAACTTAGGTAATATGTATTAAAACAACTTGTAAACAGTTAAAAGACACGTAAATGGTGGTTATGGTTATTATTGATCCAGAATGCCATATTAGAAAACTGCAAAGGCTAGATAGTAAAAAATATCACAAGAACATTTTTGTACAAAACTATTTCATCAGTGAAGTGAGTTTTCCCAAGAAATCATGAAATGCTCTTGCTGGAAGCACTTAGAGATGAGATGGCCATTGGCTAGATAACCTATGAATGTCTCAGGCATTAACTAGCTGAGTGATCTTGGGCAGATAAGTTACCCTTTCTCAATCGGTACTTAATATGGAAAATAATATAGAATATCATACATTTGGGGTGGTGGCTGTGAGAATTTAAAAGCACTTCCTGAGCTAGAAAGCAAAATCTAAACAAAAGGGACAAAAGTTACTTTTTTTTTACCCTAAATGTAGATGATTCTCCATGACCTTACTTTCCCAAGGTCTCTTAGAATCTGATATCACTGCTTGCTGCCTTTCTTGGTAAGAACTCAGAGGAGTGCCTAGGAATCCTTGTAGTATGTGTACTGATGCCTCAGTGACCTGTTCACCTGACCAGAACCACTTTGCCTAATGGACCTTCAGGTGACCTTTCTGGGTGCTTGATCCTGTAGACCACAATTGGTACTTTTTTCTTTCTCTGGGCTGGCTACTATAAACTAGCTTTTGTTTCCCCATTAGTTAGCTTTTGCATTTCTGTTTTTCTCACATTTTAAAAATGATAAGCTAATTAAACATTATTTCCATTCAATATATTATCTAGGTTTGTAGAGGCTGGGTTTTTTTGAAGTTTTTATGAAGTATCCTCATGTGTTTTTAGATATGCTTCATTTGGCCAGGCTTTTAATAAATTGGACTCTTGAAATTCAGGATGCTCTATGCTTTGTTTCTCTAGTCCTTCAAATTAGCAGGGTTTTTCCTTCTGTCTTTCTCAGAGTTTGTGACTAATGCCTAAACACAATCTCTAAAGCCAGATGAAAACATTCTTCATAATAAGTTACAGAAATTAGAAGAGATGAAATAATCAAATTTACATTTATGTTTAAGTCTACGCACCTTCAAACTATCTAAATGCACAGACTTCTTTTCATCTTTAACATTTAATGAATTCTATCGATTCAACTTCTTGACTAGAAATGCCTACTGAGAGTCTCTATAACACTTAATAGTCAACCTCTCAGGGACCAGTATGCCTACTTTTCAGAAATGGAAACTTTGTAGTGCTCTTTTCTATTATTCTCCTGCAAGAAGAAGGTCTTTCACATTTCAAATATTGGTTTTTGCTCTTTCTACACATGGCAAATTAATTTGGCTTTTATAATGAGGAGGAATGTTTCAAATCTAAATTAACACCTTTGGCTTTACTTTGTGAGAAGACCTACTCATTACTCTCTGGTAACTTAATGGCTGCGCTATTCTATGAACCAAAATAGTTTAACGTAATCTGACATTTATGACTTCCACATAATATCAACTGCTAAAGCTTGAAAAAAGGTTTCTATTCAGAAAAAAAACTCAAACTAATAAGCATGCACCCAATATTAAAATCGGGTCAGAGATCCTTTTCACTTTCATTACATATAATTTATGCCACTTGAATGTAGTTTAATAAGGTCATAAAAATGCCAGTTGTGGTATCTCATAATACTTTTTATAAACTGGTTTTACAGTCTCTCCTTTGTTCCAAAGTTCAAAGTGACAATTGAAATGCACAGGTTGCTTAGGAGTTATTGAAGTTTCTCCTGGAAAAACTGAATGGAGAATATATAAATTTTATATGTGTGTGTGTGTATATATACGTATATATAAATATATGTGATATATAGCACTTATAAATATTTATATAGTATATACTTAAGATAGGTTAAAATGCTATTTACTTAGGATATGTTTTTTAAAATGTGAAACTGTTACCAATATCTTCATAATTTACTGAAAGACATTCCCTTTTTCCAGATACATTTAAATTGATGTTTTTCAATTAAAAGGAAAAAAGCAGAATTCAAGAAAATGCTAGTTGGATATTATTGCTTGGCCCTACCCTTTTGTTAAGATGAAATAAAACCTTCCCAACACTTACTCCTCACTTGGTTATTGTCAAACAATACTCTAAGGTGCTCTCACAATAGTGCCATTGTTAGCTTTTCATGACTTCATTCACTCACTGACCATTGCCTTTCTTCCTGGCTGAGGTAAATAGGGCTTTGCAAGCACTTCCCTTAAGTCATTTCAGAAGAGATAAATAATGATTGCAATGTAATATTGTGATAGTGCTAAAATATTTCCTTCAAGTTTCAACTTGGAGCACAAGTTTCCAATAATATATAATTCTTCATTTGCTAGCTCAAACTTTCGGTTTTATTAAATTCTACAGCTGCACTCAATATTTATGCATTTGGTGACCAACCTTGATATATTATAATAACATGAAGCTAAGACTTTTATATAAGAATACAAAAACATTTCAAAAGTCACTATTGAATCAAATGTGAATATTCAACACAATTCGTTTGAACACCAATTGAACAAAAGCATTTTGGTTTTTGAGCCAATATTAAAATTGGTATTCACACAGCTTGCTCCATATTTCATAGATTTATTTCTATTATCAGTAAAGAGAATTATTCAGCACTAAACCATTCTACAGTTTTCAGTTGAATTGACACTTGGTTAATATGGAGATATTCCTTAGAAATGTTTATTTCAGTCTGCCAAAAACGACAACAAAACAGTACAGTATTTATATTGCTTTTGTCATGGAGAAAAACACAAGAGTGTAGTTAGAGCTGGGTTCAGTTCATTATTGTATTGAGCAGTTGTATGCATTGGGCATGCCACTTGATCTCTTTGAGCTTCCCGGTCTGTGAAACGGAACTAATTACAGTGTTTTTTAAGATTAAAATTAAAGCAGGATATATAGTAAATTAAGCTAGAATGCACATCATAAAAATCATCATCATCATTATCAGTATTGAGGGAATTGCACATGACATATTAAAAAGTGAATGTGATTTCTTCATTTTTTTCCTGCAGGATTCAACAAAGATCCTGGCTTCTGAAGTCAGACACTCTTGCTTATTGAATATATCAATGCTAGCATCCACTCTGGCATAACTGGGGCCCAGGAGCAAAGGCAGATAGGGGAAGTCATCAAGAAATCATCAGAAATTGTGGCCAATAGAGTAGAAGATGTGGCTCTGGGAAGAGGAGCAGCAATCAGGGAACTGGTTCTAGGATAGGATCAGGGCTGCAAACAGCACATCGCAAATGGGTAGATTTAGGGTAAAAAAACCAATGTTTCTTTGGTCCAGTTATGTGTAATATAGTCTCTTCACCCTCAATTGTGTGTCTTTGGATTTAAGACACAGTTCTGATCTGACAGCAGCACTGGTCTTGAACTTGAAGGGGGTGGAATACACTCTGGCTAACTTCGTATAAATTTTTGGTTTTGAATGCCTTCTTGGTTTACAGTAGTCAGCTAGTCTCCCAGCAGGGAATATAGAAAGAAACCTAGTAAATTTTCATGAGAAAATATACTTCGAGTTACTAGATGAAACCAAGATGAATAGTTATGTAAAATATATGATGTGTATTAAATACAAACCATTTGTGCTTGCAAATCCTATGATTGAAAGGGAAGTTTCACTTGATTTTTAAGAAACAGTTTTGTATCATTTCAGATACGGCTTTCTTCTTTCTTTGTAAAATAATCTTCATACTTGAAGTCATGGTAATACTCCAAGTTTTACTTTTCATTCTCATTCTCTCTCTCCTTCAGATGAATATGGACACTAGAGGGAAGGAAAGCCGGCCATGGGCCCCACTTGAGCCACTCTACCTTGAGTCTTGATGCATCCTGATGCATCACAGCATCAGGATTGGCAGTCCCCTATTACCCGCACCCCACTGAGTTGCCAGACAACATTCTTGACATGGGATTCCAAAGTTACACATGGGGCAGAAGGGCCATTATCAAGACCCAACCACAATGTGTTATTAGAGATCTTCTGCCATATTATTATGCAACTTCAATCATATGCAACACTTGGAGAGAAAAAGTTATCAGGTTTTTATGGTGAAGGCTAAATGGAGGAAATTATTGTGAATGTTGAGTAGGTAGGATTGTAGTACAGTCAAATCTGTAGCCCAGAAAGGGTCCTTAGAAGTTTACTTGCATTGCAGCAACCCAACAAAAACAAAACAACCCTGCATGATTAGTGAAATAACCTCTTCTTGCTTTTAATTAGGACTTTTTCCCCTTCATAGTCAGGTTTCTTTTTCTTTTCTTTTTTTTTTTTTTAAGTTTTAATTGTTTATGCTGTCACTGTTATGTCTGATTTTTCTCCCTTTCCTAACTTTCATCCAGGCCCACCCTCTTTCACCCCTAGTCAATTCCTATGTAGTTGTCTGTGCCCATGGGTTGTACATAAATGTTCTTTGGTTAATACTTTACCATCTTTCATCCTGTCCACCCCCACCTCTCTTCTGGCAGCTGTCAGTCTGTTCTATGCCTCTAAGCTCCTGTTACTACTTTGTTCATTTAGGACTTGAACCCTGTTGCAACCTCCTCATATATAGGATACTGTGAAGACGAAGTATTTTGATATGTGAAGTATCTGAAAATCCTAATCAGTAATTTGTCAGCCACATGTTCAAGGAACTTACTTGCTTGGTCTTCAAGATTACATGTTTGAGTTGTTCCTTCAGGTTCTTGTGTGAAGATGTTAAGAGCTTATACAGCACACACACACACAAAAATACTGAAATCCTGGGCATCCTCGAGCTCCAAATGTCACAATGCTCAAAACAAAAATTTTGAAGAATAATTACAAGATCTATACCAGAGGTCAAAAATTTAATAGAAGCAGATTCTTCCCTGTGCACTACCTGGCTCTCTTTGGAAGTCTAATTACATACCTACCTTACAACTCAGGCATAAGAATGGAAATAAGAGACACTCAGGAGGAGCCTTATTACCATGAATTTAATTATTTATGGTTTTGAGGTCAATATACCACAGTTTAAGCAGCTTTGGATTTAGAATTGGGGACATGTGGGTCAATTTTGAACTTGGACACTTGCTACATGGTACTTGGGCATGACAAGTAACCTCTCTGAACCTTGATGTCTTTATCTGTAAAGTGGAGAATAGCCCATTAATTACAATGAGATGAATATTTAAAGCATCCAGTAGAGCAGTTAGAGTAGAATTTTAACAATTTGTAACTACTAACAACTGCTATCTATAGAAGCTAAATCATTACATGTCTCCTAAACAGTATAGAGAAGACACTGTGCCCTACCACCTGCCCTAGCTTTCTTCCCACACAAAATTTTCTCTTTCCAGTCACCAAATATCTCTAAAGTAGTTGCGAAAGTTTTTACTCCTACATCTTTCAAAACCCATCCTGAGAATTCGCAGATGATCTTGAAATCTCAAGTGCTGATAGAGTTTCTCATGCTCAAACATTTCCCTTTAGTTATTAGAAACTTGGCTAAGTCTTGAGATATACTGAGGGAGAAAAATGGAAAAAGATATATCTAAATTTCAATCATGGGAAAATGACATAGACAACTAATCTAATCTGTTTTCCCCCATGGGAAATATGGACATAATTTCCATTCTTCCTTACATAAGAGAACTGTCTTTGAAAGATGACTAATTGTTAGAAGTCAAACAAAGTAGGCAGAAAAAAGACATTCTTTAAAATATCTGAGCTTAAATTTGAAGAGCAATCTGAGTACATTTTTTACACAGTGCTTTAGAATAATAGACTCACAGAATCTTCCAGTTGATTGTCCCTTAAAGATAACGGAATGTTTTTTTTTTTTTTTTTTTTTTTTTTATGTTTCTTGGTGCTATGACTTACTGTCAAAAAAAAAAATCCACTTGATTCAAAATTCTTACAAAATACAATGGTCCACTATTGCAAAAGTGAAAGAATTCAATGACAATCTTACGATAGCAGAGCATCTCTTGTCAAATCATAGAGTAATGATCAGCAACTCTTTTTTTTATTCAATGACTAAACTATTCATGCCTAGTAGAAAAGAAATTAATGGGAATTTTATAGACTTAAGGCCTAATAGTAATGTGATACACTATCTGCACAAAATGCCACCAACTTCCTCCTACCCTTGGCCACATATGCCATTTTCCCTTCATTTCTTTGTATCAGGGCTGGTCTTCATCAAAAAATGCAGCAAGTGACTGTGCTACTGCTGAGCCTAGATGTGGGGGTGTCCAACCTTTTGGTGTCTCTGGGCTACACTGGAAGGAGAAAAGTTGTCTTGGGGAACACATTAAATACACAAACACTAATGAAAACTGATCAGAGGAAAAAAAAGGTTTTAAGTAAATTTAAAATTTTGTGTTGGGCCATGTTCATAGCCATCCTGGGCTGCATGGGGCATGTGGGCTGCAGGTTGGACACTCCTGGCCTAGAGCTTAAGAGGCCTGGTGGCCTTTACTTTTCCTCACTTGGAAGCCTACCACCTTATGTGAAGTTTGGGCTTATTAATGAATAATCGGTGTGGATCCGGCTCCTGGGGTCTGTGGCGTTACGGATGAGATGAGACAAATTCACACGGACTACCAAGTCCTGTGGAGGAGAAGGGATGGTGCGGCTTCTCTCTCAAGGGGAGAGCGCCTTGACCCTTGCCTTGACAAGCTTTTATTGGGTTCAATTTGCACAGGAATACAGGGTATATACATATGTAAAGCTTGTCAATCATTGTCAGGAAGAAATGATTAAACAATAGATAACATTCAAAGAACTCTGAGGGCTTATTCTGAGTCAGGGCCAGATAGTTAAAGGGCCATAAAACTTTGAGGAACAAACTAATTTCATGCTTCAACACTTATCATTTAAATTGAGGGTATTAGCAAAGTAGATTTCATAGGATTTTATGCATTCTTTCTTAGGCCTGATCACCCCAGGGAACCCACCTTTTCCAGCACAGGGCTACACCCACCTCCAGCACTGTTTCAGGCTTAAATCAGGCAGGGGAAGTAAGGCAGCCAGGAGATTAGGAGACTTCTTGCAGACACAATGAGGACTCAGGCTTATGTCAAAGCTGAGGGGTGAAGGCCCATCACCCCCTTTTTCTATATCCCTCCAAGTCCTTTGCTGAGGGCCCCTTCGTGACCATGCCTGTCTTAGGTCATCACTCCTTTGAGGAATCGTACCCGTCATTGGCTAACCAGTCATCCCCCTGGGGCCAAGCAGGGTGAAGAGAAAGGGGGCAGAGGTGGTGCCCCTGCCAGGAAGATAAGCTTTGTCTCCTAAGTGGCTTTTGGTCCCAAGGTCCTTTACTCAGCCTTAGCAATGGGGAGTTACAGCTTCTGAAACCAGGCAGGGCGGTTCCCAACAAATAATGAGAAACTATATGAAAAGAGATGCCATATGGAGGAGATGTGAAGTACCCCACTGATAACTGGCACCAAAGTCCCAAACATGTGAGGGAGACAATTTTGCTGTTCTAGCCCAGACGAACTCCCAAATGTATGCAGCTGCATGGGTGTCCTCAGTCAACACCACATGGAAGAGAAGAGCCACCCAGCTCAGCCCAGTCAACCCACAGACAGAAATATTTTAGGGTTTTTTTTGTTTGTTTGTTTTTAGCTACTCCATTTTGGTGTGGTTTATTACACAGCAAATGAGCAGTGGATATACCTCACTATTAGAATCAGAAAATGAAAAATAGTAATTCTTGAAATTAGAACTTTGTAAATTACATAGTCTTAAATGTGGTAATCCTAATATTAAGCATCAATAATTTAGGCTTATTTTCCAGAGGAAGTGTGGTTTTATGAAGTTATGCTAGCCTTCTTCTCAGCATGACCTCAAGTGTTAGTCACCTCCCTGCCTTCTACAGCAGGAATTCCTTGTGACTCTGAGATGGCAGCCAGGAGCAACTCCAACAACAGGTCTGGGCTTTCCTCGGTTACATTTAAAAAATGTATATAGACAGCAAGCATATACCACTAGTGTATATCCCAACTTTGGCCTGCAAATAATTAGGCTGAAGAGAAAATGAGAAAAATCTGCTCCTCAAGCAGATTTTTGGGGGGAGCTTAGCAAAGACTGAAAGTCATTCAGAAAAGTATGGTTCTCACAGTGAACAATACTAGGCACTCCAGCATGAGCACACCACTCAGAATGTTTACAGGTTAGACAACATTTCAGGACATGGTGTCCAGTCAAGTTAGAGGCAGTGGGAGTCTGAACTGGGGTCAGAATAATGGGGGACCTACAGGGAAGGATAATAACCCAGGATCTGACAAGAAATAATATATGGAGGGTGAGAAATTTAAAGAGACAAGCAAGAAGAAATTCCAATATCCAAATAGTTAATGTATGTAGTATAACATATTGCTTCCTTTTTTCAGTTTTACTGAGAAATAATTGACATAAAATTTTATTGAAATAATTGAGTAATTGTAAGGCACACAGCATGATTGTTTGATGTATGTATATTGTGAAGTCATTACCACAATAGGTATAGCTAAGATACAATAAAAAGGAAAAGAATAAAAGAAAAACATTTTCTTCTTGTGATAAGAGCTCTGAGAATTTACTTTTTTAACAACTTTCCTATATACATCATACATCAGTGTTAGCCACAGTCATCATGTTGTACATTATATCTCTAGGACTCATTTACGTTTGATGATCCAGTTCTCTCTTCTTTCGCCCTCCAGCTCTGATAATCACAAGACTGGTTTCCTTTTCTAGTAGTATTTGTTTGTTTGTAGATTCCACACGTAAGTGAGATCATACAGTATTTGTCTTACTCTGTCTGACATTTCACTTAGCATAATGCCTTAAAAGTCTATCCATGTTGTCACAAATGGTGGGCTCTCCTAATATTTTACAGTTAAATAATATTCCACTGTGTATGTATTATAAAATGTACTGACCTTTCATCCATTGATGGGCACTTAGGTTGTTTATGTGCCTTGACTGTTATAAATAATGCTGCTATGAACATGGGGGTGCAGATATCTTTCTGAGTTAGTGTTTTTTGTTTCTTCTGGATAAATACCTAAAAGTGGAATTGCTGGATCATGCAGTAGTTCTACTTTTAATTTTTTCAGGAACCTCCATACTGTTTTTTTTTAAATTGTGGCTGTATCAATTTATCAACATTTGTTACTCTTTGTCTTCTTCACCGTGGACATTCTAACAGTGCATTTGATTTTGATTTTCACTTCCCTAACAACTAATGATGTTGAGCATCTTCTTATGAACCTGTTAGCCTTTTGCATATCTTCCTTAGAAAAAATGTCTATTCAGGTCCTCTGATTGTTTTTTCATTGGGTTATTTGAGGGTTTTAGTTACTGAGTTGTATAAGTTTTTTATATACATTTTGGGTGTTAACCTTTTACCAAAAGTGTATACGGTTTACAAAATTTTTTCTCATTCTATAAGTTGTCTTTTCACTTTATTGATAGTTTCTTTTGCTGAACAGAGACCTTTTAGTCTGATGTAATCTCACTTGTTTGTTTTTATTGTGTTGCTTTTGCTGTGTGTGTTGCATCAAAAAAATCATTACCAAGACCCATGTCAAAAAGCTTTATTTCCATGTTTTCTTCAAGGAGTTTCATGGTTTCAGGTCTTTTGAGTAGTACAAAATAGGGGTCAAGTTTTATTCTTTCACATGTGAATATCCAATTTTCCCAGCACCACTTACTACTCATAAAGAGACTATCTTTTCTCTATTGAGTAGTCTTGCCTCCCTTGTCAAATATTATTTGACTATACATGCTTGGGTTTATTTTTGGGCCTTTGATTCTGTTCCACTGGTCTATTTGTCTGTTTTTATGTCACTACCATACTATTTTTTGATTGCTGAATTTTGCTTCAATATCTGCAAAATGTTGCTTTCTTTTTTGAGGGGGGTGGTGGAGACTAGCAAGTTTTCAGAAAAACATCTTTTATTAGTATAAAAATTCCTTCGAATTCATCTCACTCTAATGAGTTTCTCTCTTTTTTTTTTTTTCAGCTTTGGGCTTTGTCAAAAGGTTAGGCATTCTGCTCAGCTCAGGCAAAGAAAATGCTTATATTCATTGTTTTTAGGCATATTTTCTGGCAATATCCATATTGTCCATTTCCCTCTCACTACTGGAATATTTAAACATATTCAGACATTCTATATCATGTAGTCTTGGCCAGTGTGGCTCAGTTGGTTGGGTGTCATCCTGCAAATGATGAGGTTTGATTCCTGGACAGGACACATACCTAGGTTTCAGGTTTGGTCCCTTTTGGGGGCATGTATGGGAGTCAACCAATTAGTGTTTCTCTCCCGCTCCTTCTCTATACCTTCCCCTCTAAAATCAAGGAGTATGTTCTTGAGTGAGAATAAAAAAATAAAAATAAACATTCTATACCACGTGAAATCCTCCATGGCCTCCATAACCACTTCATCTCTCTCTCTATTTGTTTTCTCACAAACTCTCCACATTCTTATATCACATTTGTTTTCTAGTCAACTCCAAGTTAATTTCAATTCCCATTACTTCACTAAAATTGCTTCTGCTAAGTTTTCTAGTAACCCTTGTATTGTTAAATCCAATGGGCATTTTCAATCCACATCTTTCTTGACCATTTTTTTCATGTGGCTGTTGTTATGGCTGTTTTTGTCCCCCAAAATTCATGTTTCAGTCCTAATCACTAATGTGATATATTTGGAGATGGGACATCTGGGAGGTAATTAGAGTTAGATGAGGCCATTAGGGTGGAGCTCTTATACTGGGATTAATGTATAAGAAGAGACACAGAGAGGTCTTCCTCTCTTCATAAGCATATTTAAAGAAAGACACATGAGCACACAGTGAGGTAGCAGCCCCCTTTATGCCAAGAGAAGATGCCTCAGAATGAAGTCTATCTTGCCAGCATGGTTATTTTGAACATCTCAGCCTGAAAGGACCGTGAGAAAATTAACCTCTATTGCTTAAGTCCCCTGGTCTGTGTTATTTTGTTATGGCAGCCCAAGCTGACTAATACAGCTATTCTGATATCACACTCTTCTACTTTTCTGGCCCTACCTACTCAGTCAATTTTTGGACATCTCATGATACACCTTAATTTTAAATGCTGGAGAGCTTTAAAGTTCAATACTTGAACTCTTTCTTATTCTATTCTCTCTTTTTAGAAGACTTCTTCCTCTATCATGGTTTTATATATCATCTATATAAAGTCATCCAGGCTACACACACACAGCTCCAGGGAGCATCATCCACATGGCCTGGTGGCCCTGATTATGTGGTGATAATTCTCAAATTTATACAGTCAACTGGGTTTTCTCCTTTGAGATTCTTATTTCCATCTGTTGCCTTAATATCTCTGCATTTTGTTTTACCATCGGTATCTCAAATTCAACATATCGACAACAAAATTTGTGATCTTCCTTCTTCTTCAACATGCCACATATCATTAAATGGCTTCTCCATTTGCACAGCTGCTCATGTTGGATATCCATGGTTATCTTTGGCATTCCTCATTCCCATACTCTCCATGTCCATTCAATCCCCCAAGTCAACATTTCACCCTCGCCCCCAAGCAAACCTCTATGGTTTAGCACAATAAAAATTGATTTGTTATTTGTATGGCCATCCTTTATGAACTGTATATTCTTAGAACAGTGGCTTAGGGTCCGAGGCGCCCTCCTTTCTATGAACTTGCCATATGCAGCATATGCTTTCCAAGGTCACTGTGGAAGGAGTAAAAGAATGGGGAATTGCTTGTGGGAGAGTTTTATAGGAGTGGCCTAGAAGTGTTGTGCAAACCATAACTCACATATTCCACTGGCTAGAACTCAGTCACACAGCCTCACCTAACTTCAAAGAAGGCCACAAAATGTAATTTAGTTTCATCTCCAAGAAAAGAAGAAACATGGGTATTGCCAATCATGAGCTTTCTCTTCCTTGACAGGTCTTGTCAATTCTGTCCTCAAAATAGATCTTCCATCCATTTCTCTTGTACCATTGCCAACAACTTAACCCAAACTAGTATCCTCTCCCATCTAAAATATTTCAATAGCTTCCTAATAAAGGTCTCTTTCTACTATTGCTCCCTGAAATCCATTCTTTCCCCAGTAGACCAAATATCTTCTTAAACACAAATAAAAACTTTGTAAACTGTCTATCTGCATTTAAACCTTTCAGAATTCACCCATTCTTTTAGGAAATAGCAAAACCCTTAAGTGAGTCTGAGAGATCCTGGATCAGTCTGTGACCCATCTTAGCCCCCTTGCCACTCTACCGGGAGTCAGAGCTGACTCAACAGCCTGTGACACATACATGAAAATTATATATAATGATGTGCTACTGAGTGTCTCATCCCAACTCTGTGTTCAATAACTTCGTGTTGGTAGCTTGAAACTGACCATCACAGCAGTATTTATACCATAGAAATGAGTAAATGTTATGAATCAGGAATCCTTTTGACTTCCACCTGGCTGGTGGTTAAATCTTTACTAGCACACTACTGCATAACATGTACTCTACAACTAAATGTCGAAAGAATAAAAGAATAAAATTGTGCTTTCCTCCGTTGTTGTTATAGACATGTGGCTTATCCCCTGGCTTAATACAACCTTACCAATCATCCAAATAATTCAAATCACATGTCTGTAATCTATTCAGAGGGTTTAGACAAAATTACCATTTTGGCTTGAATCATACAGGTACTGGTTCTGCATTGTTACATATACCAGCCTCTGTTCTAGTACTTAAAGGTCATTACTGGCAGCATTCTTCAAGTATTTGCCTGCAACAGCTGTACCCAGGGATGTTTGTCAGTCTATTAGAGGTCAGTGAAATTGATCAGGAAACATGTATAATCCGTTTAGTGCCACATGGATCTACAAGAACCTGTTAGATGAGCAATTTGGAGCACACTAATGCACTCTCTGAAACTCTCATTAATTCCAAGTATTTCCTAATGTCTTAGGAGTCTCTGGAGATAGTGAAGTCAGAGCTATCAGCATGACAAAACCTTTTAGCTCTCTGGTCTCCTTTGAATCCAATAACATTTTGTGCATGCAATAGCAAAGTGTCTCTCTTGTGGCTTTTCTCATAATCAGCTTTAAATTTGCATTATTTACCTGTTACTTTGTTTTCACCACTAAGATAGTAATCTCCTCAAGTGAAGGAACCAAGTATTTTATACCCCCATCTCCCCAGAAAGTCCAGGTGATGCTTTGCATATACTAAGTGCCCAACTGATGTTTGCTCTCTGGCTCCTTTATCTCCGAGCTACTTTTATTGAAGTACTTTTTATTGAAGTGGCAAATCTGTAAAAGTTTGTACTTCTTTTGGCTCTTGGATTGATATTTAATAAACAATGTTTAAGAAATATAAATATGAGTAAACATCCAATAACAAACTTTTGAGATCTTATATTAAAAAGCAGGTAAAATGCATGGAATTAAAAATTTCTTGGATAAATACTTTTATATTGGAATTAACCACATGATGGGATCGGATTGTACCTCTATGGCCATTTACTCTTCACCGTGAAAGTAAAATAATGTTCAGTATTTACCATCAAGCTTTACTGACTGTGGTTGCTGCTTTGGTGTGGTTCACATCTGGAATACAGAAAATAAATCATTAACAGTGTAGGGATTCCAAACACGTGTACCTGTCATTTTTTTCAAAACAAAAGGTGTTTCTCTTTCAGGATTTTTTCACATTTTCAGGATTGCCTCACATTTTATGATTAAAAACAACAACAACAACAACAAAAATAACTATAAGCAAGCTGACATTTCCACTGTTAAAGCTGGTAAAAGTTTACCTTCGTAGGCTTTTCATCAAACCCTCTATAATATGCGGTTTGCTATTCAGAGTGAGGGCACCGCCCTGTCTGGTCCACATTTCTGACAGACGCACTGAAGCCGGTGAGCTAGGCAGGGAACGAGCCTCCACGGTACCGTGCGGTCACGTTCACCTTGTGTCAGCATCTGCTTGGCAGCGCTGTAGGCCAGGGCCTGAACCTGCCCAATGTAGTCATCAGCTCTGATTGTTTTCCTGACTCAGTGTCCTTTGGCCCATGGCAGGTCTCAGGATAGTATTTGCCGGGGAGACTCTGGACATCTTTTGGGTCAGGCCCAGGTAAGGGTGACCCACGCTCACTGCACAGCCACGCAGCCACACTCTGCCGGGCTCCTGCCGCTGGCAGCTCGCGGTTAAGATGATGACCGCAGCATTCTGGGGAACGCAATGCTGTCTTTTTGAGTTTCATTGGCTGACAGCGAGGTAAGCAGGTTTCATGAGGTAAAAAATTAACTTACGTTCTGACCAGAAATGACTGAAGGTAAAAAATAACAACAGAGAAGCTCTGAACTGGGCAGTTATTGCAGTGAAAAAAATCTCACTTTTACCTTGTTGAGGAATAGCTTGAGATAAATACTCTTAGAACCAAAGTTACAAATAAGAATGATTTTTATATGACAGTTATGACCAAATAGCAGTTAGAGACATGTAAAGTCTGGATTATATGTATAAGAATACAATATAGAGAATAGATGCTGAAAATAGTTATATAATGAAATAATTTTTGGTTACTATTTTATTATTTTTGCTTTTTTAAAATTAAAAATAACAATAAGTAATTAAGAGAAAATCTCAAATAATATATAAGTACTTTTATAATAAAATAGTTCAAGATTTTGCAGGAGTAGGAGGGAAAGTTGATTTTCTAGCTACATGGGAAAACATTTTGCTCTTTTGAAACTTGGAGATAGGTCGGCAAATAAACACCTGTCTTATGATGTATACATGGTACAAATATGAAATGAGTCATTTTAGTGGACTTATGTACTACTCACTTACCCTAGTGTTTGTGTAAGTCTACTACCATTACCACTATTATACTACAGTTTCCTGTAATGATAATGTATAGCATTGCTTTTATTTCCCAAAGGTCATTTTCTTGGTGCGTATTGGGATTGAGCAGCTTTAATATTCAGTCTACACTCAGGCTGCCAGTGCAAAAGGGAATCACAATGTCCTTAAGTCATAGGAACAAGTTGTCCTGAGAAGGAGTAACCTCTCGTTCTCTTCCTTTCCCCTTGGTCCTCAGTTTCCCCCATGACAGGAAGGAACTCTGTGGTTTGTCTGACCGATGGCAAGGGAAGAGAATACGTACATATTCACATCCTGTTATGCCAGGCTATACTAATGTTTCACATAATGGATAGCGTAGTTAACATTCCACATAACATTTTATGTAACCATATAACATTTCATTTACTCCACACAGTCTTTCTTTATGATACATTATTATTTCTAGGTGAGGGAATAGAGGCTAAGAGAGTCTAAATGATTTGATGGAGATCACACAGCTGAATGTGAACAAGTCTGTCTCCTCGAAAGGTCCGTAGTCTTTCGACCAACATATATAATGTGGCAGGAAAGAAGCTCTTTCCCACTAGAGATCACAAAAAAGTTATCCATCTACCCCTAGAAGAATAATTTTGCTGGCTTGCTAAGTGCTACATTGAGTAATTATTTTTTATTAAAAGAAACCCATCAGCAGCCTTGAGGAAAATAAAAATTGGGGTTGTCTCAGTGGCAGAACTTCTTGTTGGCACAGGCAAAAGTAACATGCTATTTTCCCTTCAAGGGACATGAAGTGACAAATCCCAGTGTGGGGTGGGGGAGGGAGTTATGGGGGGATGAAGGCCTTTACTGCTGAGGATGATAGCTCTGTAATGACTTTCTTATACATCACTATCTCTCACTATAGCCAGGACATCTTTACTTGTTCACTCTCAGTTTATCCTAAGATCATCAGTAGTCTCATCCCTTACCAGCAGGGGAACTCCATTCTTGTTTGTAGTCTAGCATGACAGCTGAGACCCAGGTCTCAGAGCCAGAAGGCCTGTGCGTGTTGTTATCCTTTTTATCATGGGGGAAAGGAGAATTGAGAGAGAAAGGAAGACACATGGCCACTGATTGCTGCAACTGCCATCTTTAAGAAACAGGGACTGTGTTTTGTATTCTTTTATGAGATGGTAAGTCTGGTGTGACCATGAGAGAAGACAGAGGAGGATTCTCAAGAAAAAACAAAGCTCATTTTATTCATAGGTCCTAGAGACAGGAGACTTACCACTTAGGGCCACTTGGAAAAACCCCAGGGCAATCAGAGGCAGAAGACAAGAGTGAGGGGAGAGCGGCCATGTCCTTCACTGGCCATGAAGACCATGGCCTTCACTGTCGTTCATGTGGGAAAGGCAAGGCAAGGCAGGGTGAACAGTTTGAATTCAGCTAGTTTGAGTAATTTTAGTAACCTTTGGGCTGTAGGGCTGGTTTCTAGTTGCCTGGTATCTGGCTCTTAGGTGATTAAGGCAAAGGAATATTGCTTCCAAGTTGCCTAAAGGTGTCCTAGGAAGCCAGTGTGGGGCAGCCATGTATGAAGTATGATTGAGTTGTGCAGACTCAGGCAAATTAATCACCTGCCTGGACCTCAGTTTTCTGATTTGTCAGTAGAGCTTAAGTTAGAAAATAAAGGCTTTTTTAGATATAATTTATTATAATTTTTAGATATAAATGAAGTTTACATTGGTAAAATTTCTGGGTTTCCTCAAAGGGAGGGTCTCTGGAAGTACAAACTTTGACTTAACCTATAAGTGCAAATATTTTTCCACGTTTGCCTTTCTATCCAAAAGATCCTTACAGTTTACAGTGAGTTAACACCAAGCCAGAGAGGTAAGCTGTAAATTACTTAGTTGGCCAAAATCAACTGTAGGTAAGTTATTTCAAGACTTGCTCAACTTTAATGTTTGAAAAACATCAACACCTCCATTATGTTGTTAGTATTGATGGGAAAAAAAGGTACAGTGGACCCTCTTCTAAAGAGAAAAGGCTTGGGAGGTAGGCAAGCACTAAGTAAGCCATCACACAGAGGGTGTTTTAATAAAGAGGGGAGAACAAGGCCTTTGAAAAGGAAGTGTTGATTGCAAAGCATGTATAGAGGTATTTGAAAAATAAAGCAGGCCTTATGTGACTAAATGATTAGCAATGTTATTTGAGAACTAGAAACTTAAAGACTGGCATGAAGAACTTTATTTATGTTAATCGGCTCATCAGTTAGCTGTATTTAGATGTTGTCTCAAATACATTTTGGATAGACTATGAGAAATTTACACAGAAAAAGTGCTACTGTGACTTTGCCAATAAATTGTGTATTTCACCATGTGCTAATGATTTTTTTCCAAAAGAGAATACGTTGTGACCTCAATAAACTTTTATATGTCAAAATAATGAAACAGAACCTTATTTTCTGGTGCCAACTTTCTATAAAATCACTCTTTAAAAAATATTAATCTCACTGCAGCATGTAGAATTTTACACACAGCTTCAGAACGGCTCTGGCAGTATACATCTTTATAAAGTGGAAAGACTTGGATTAGATTCAAGATTCAAATGCCAAAGCTTGTATCTGTACCTTTGACTTCTTATTGTTTTTCTAAAAATGTATATAGCATATGCTTACACTATATCATATAACACAATCACATCTTAGATAACATCGCTGGGCTGATGTTGCTCCTTCATTACAGTTTCCATAGTGGACATTTTTATAGGTCTGTAATGTGGAAGACAGCAAATAAGTATATGTTTCTTTTTGTTTGGTCAAAGTTGTTGTAGCCCTAAAAATAACAAAAGTTAATAGCATTGTATTTTTAAAAATGTAAATGTCAACCTTTAGCCTAGATAATTTGTCTTCAGTATAGTGTCATGGTTAAAAGTGAAGATCTAGGGTTGCTTTAGTTCAAGTCCCAGCTCTGCTATTGCTAGTTGTGTGACCTTGGATGCATTACGTAATCTTCCTGTGCCTGGGCTTTTTCACGTCTGCAATAGGGGCAACAATAATACCTATATCATAGGATTGAGCTAGTATTTGTGAAGTGTGTTGGATAGTACTTGGCACAAAGCAAATGTTATGAATTCTTGTTGTTATTATTGTTCTTATCATCTGTAGATGCACATGGAGGGCTGGAGAGAAAAAAGAAAATGTTCTGTAGGGGAAAAAATTAAAGAAAAACTTGGCAAAAAGAAGAATAATATAGTTACATTGGATGATTATGCAAATAATTTTATTATTTGCAAATATTTTGAAAGTATCATTGTCAGGGTTTTCTGAACAATGATTTTAGGTCAAGAATACTCTATTACAAGGCAAAGGAAGGTGGCATCAATAGAAATGGCAGAGTAAGAACCTCCAAAGACCTGCTCCATCACAAAATTGAGGAAAACACTAACAAACATTGCTGAAAACAACTTTTTTAGAACTCTAAAATTTACCAAATACTAGCAATAATCCAAAGAGAATTGACTTTTAAAAATCTAAATCTGAGTAAAAATAACAGAATTTATGATGTTTGACTAGCCCTATTCCCACCAAAACTCTGAGATAACCTTGAAAACCAACAGTCACACAACTATGGTAGCTGTGAAAATCAGCAGCCTAGCAGCCACCAGAGGAAACAGAATAGGTTTGAAGCTCCCTCATAGCATCAGTGTCAGAGAATTGTCACTATTTGATGTGTCTGGTAGTTACTGGAAACTCCCACTAAAAGGGCTTGCTCTCAATAAGTATGAACAAACTTTTCCCTGGGAATATTTATCAAAAACAATCAGCACCAACTGTTTTAACACTACAGCTGCCTGAGGTAGTGATAATATAACAAACAATAATCTGACAAAAAAAAAAAAAAAAAAAAACCCTTATAAGGAAAGTTGGAGAATGAGAGATGTTATAGGGAGGCTTTGAACAGGTCTGAATATTCCTGGAAACATAGAAGGCTATATGCACATTTAGGGCTGTGCACATGCCCAGAAAAGATCTAGAAAGCTCTAAGCTCTCATTTCTGGTTAACTTGAAGAGCCACAAATGGGAAGTGAGAGTCAAGGCAGAATTGCAAACTGAGTGTTGAGTGTTGAATGTGTGCCACAAAGTACACATAGAGGCCCTAGGCAAAGGCTGGGAGACTTACTGATTCTAGGTATTTAAGGAAATCTCTTTTCAATCATTAGCTGACCACATTAGCTGAGTAGAGATGTTGATGGCCACATTCGAAAAAGGATACAGACTTACAAAATTATTTCATAAAATAAATAGCATAAGCTATGGCAACAAATAGAAACAACAACAAACCCTGGGGGAGAGGGGATCTGATTTCCAGAGTCTCTATATTATATTATTGTAAATGTACAGTTTTCAACACACAAAAAAGGCAAATGCAAGAAAACAAAAAAGTTGCAAATAATGAAATGAAGTAATCAATAGAAACTGTCCCTGAGAAAGCCTAGATGTTGGACTTGAGAGATAAACATTTTAAATCAAGTATCTTAAATGTTTACCAACTAAAGAAAATGTCCACACAACAAAAGGAAAGTATGAAAATTATGTCTCACTAAGTAGAGAAAACCAATAAATAGTAAGAATAAAAACAAATAAAGTAGAAATTATTGCATTGAAAAGAATAAGTCAAATAAAAAATTCAGCTGAAGGGCTTAAAAGCAGATTTGAACTGGCAGAAGAAAAAAAAATCAATGAACTTAAAAATAGGTCAATTGAGGTGATCAAATTTGAGGGACAAAAAAATGAAGAAAAATAAACAGAGCCTATGGTGAACCATAGAATCCCATCCTTTGAAACACTGGCAAGATACAAAACACATAATGGTAATTCCAGGAAGGAGGGAGAGTGGTAAAGTACAGGAAGAATATTTGAAGAAACAGTGGCTGAAAACATACCAAATATGATTACAGATATTAATCTACACATCCAAGAAGCTTAACAAACTCTAAGTAGGATAAACTCAAACAGACATACTGCTAGACACATCATGATGGCATTTTCAAAAGACAAAGGAGAGAGAATCTTGAAAAAAGCAAGATAAAAGTAACTCACCATGTATATGGGATGCTCAATAAGACTAACAGGTGATTTTTTATCAGAAACAATGGCAAGCAGAATGCACTGGGAAGGCATATTTAAACTATTTAAACTGCTTAAAAGACTGAAAACAGTATGAAATTTTCTAAGAAAACTAAAAATGGACATACCTTTTGACCCAGCAATTCCACTGCTTGGATTATATCCTAAGAATCCTGAAACACCAATCCAAAAGAATCTATGCACCCCTATGTTCATAGCAGCACAATTTACAATAGCCAAGTGCTGGAAGCAACCTAGGTGCCCATCAGTTAATGAATGGATCAAAAAACTGTGGTACATTTACACAATGGAATTCTATGCAGCAGAAAGAAAGAAGGAGCTCCTACCCTTTGCGACAGCATGGAAGGAATTGGAGAGTATCATGCTAAGCGAAATAAGCCAGGCAGTGAAAGACAAATACCATATGATCTCACCTTTAACAGGAAGCTAATCAACAAAATAAACAAACAAGCATAATATAAACAAAGACACTGAATTTGAGAACAGTCTGACAGTGTCCAGAGGGGGAGGGGAGGGAATTTCAGGGGAAAAGGGGAACGGTTTAGAGCAACAAGTATAAAGGACTCATGGACAAAAACTATGGGGGGTGGAAATGGGAGGAAGGTGGGGAGGGCTGGGGTGGTGGGCTGGGGTGGGGTAAAAGACAGAAAACTGTACAATATCAACAATTAAAAAATACCGATTAAAAATAAAATAAAAATGGAAAAAAAAAAAAGACTGAAACCTAGAGCTCTATATGCCACAGAGATATCTTTCAAAAATTAAGAAGAAATTAAAACCCCCAAATAAAAAAAGCTAAGAAAAATAATCACTCCTAGCAGAGCTGCCTGACAAGAAATACTACATGGAGGCCTCCTTCAAGCTGATATGAAAAAATAATAGAGAGGAACTTGAACTCACAAAAAATAAAGACATGAGTAGAGGTAACTATGTAAGTAAATATAAATAACAGCATAAATGTATTTTTGTTTGTAACTGTTATTTTTCTCCTACATGATTTAAAAGACAACCACAAAAAGCAATAATTATAAATGTGTGTTGATGGGAATATAATGTTTAAAGAACTAACGTGTGTAACTATAATAGCACTAAGGTTGGGTGGGGGGCAATGTAGCTATTTAGAAGCAAAGTTTTTGAATATTACTGAAATTAGTTTTTATTAATCTAAACTAGATTGTTATAAAGTAAGATATTAATCACTGATAGCAACTACTAAAAATTACTCAAAAGTATAGGAAAATAATGACAAGGACATTAAAATGGTAAACTAGAAAATATCTATGTCAGGGAGGCACTAACTAAATAGAGAAACAGCAAAAATACATAAGATATGTGCAAAGCAAGTTGCAAATAACAGATGTAAATCTTTTATTATCATTAATTGCATCTAGTTCACATTCAAGTAAAAGACAGAGACTGTCAGGGTGAATTAAAAAATCGGCCTCGCCCTATGTTGTCTACAGGGATTTGCCTTTGATTCAAAGGTCTAGTGGGTTAAAAGTAAAAGGATAAAAACTATATACCATATAAACAGTAACCAAAAGACAGCTGCAGTGGTTATACAATAAGAGACAAAATAAAGGTTGACAAAAATCGTTGCCAAAGAGAAGGACATTTTATAAAGATAAAAAAGGCAATCTATCAAGAAGATAAAATCATCATTAACATATATATAACAAACAACAGAGCTCCAAAATTCATAAAGTGAAAACTGATAGAGTTTAAGGGAAAAACAGACAATTTAGCAATGAAAATTAGAGACTTTAACGTCCCAACTTCAATAGTAAATGAAACTAGACAAAAGACCAACAAGGAAACGGAAAATCTTAACAACACTATAAATCAACTAGGTGTAACAGGCATCTATAAAATACTCTACCCAACAACAGCAGAATACATGTATTTTTCTGAGTGTGCATAAAACATTGTCCAGGATAGATTGCTTGTTAAGCCATAAAACAAGTCTTAATAAATCTAAAAGGACTGAAATCATACAAAGTTTGTCCTTTGACTACATGGAATAAAATTAAAAATCAATAACAAAACAAAATTTGAAAATTAAAAAATATGAGGAAATTAAACAAAACACACCTAAATAACAAATGAGTCAAAATTGAAAGAAAAGAGAACTTAGAAAATACTTTGATGCAAATAAAAATGAAAATGTAACCTACCAAAATTTATGGGATTAAGCTAAAATTGGCTTAAAGAGAAATATATAGCTGTGAATGCATGCATAAAAAAGAAGAAATTTCAGTTTATAACCTAAACTTCCACCTTAAGAAATTAAAAAATAAGAGAAAACCAAGCTAAAGGAAGAAAATAATAAATATTAAGCAGAAATAAACAAAGAATAGACAACAGAAATTAATTTAAAATTATGTATTTTTTAAATATCGGGAAAATTATTTATGCTTTTGCTTGACTGAACATGAAAAAAAAGAGAAGGTTCAAGTTTCTAAAATCAAAAGTAAAAGAAAGGACAATGATATCTACTTTACAAATTTAAAAATTGTAAGGAAATACCATGAGCAATTATAAAATACCAAATTTGATAACACAGAAAAAGTAAACAAATTTCTAGAAAAACATACATTACTGAAATTGACTTAGAAGAAATAAAAAGTTTAAAGACATATAGCAAGATAAACGATTCAGTAGTCATAAAACTTTCCACAAAGAGAATAGCTTCACTGATGAATTCTACCAAACACATCTTTAGTCTTTAAGGTATGCAAATCAAATAATTTGTCTGAAGTGATGCCACAGTGTGATATCACATTGTGGTATCACTTCACACAAATCACAATGACTGTAGTCAAATAGGCATAACAAGTATCGGAGAAAGTCTGGGAAAAATGGATCCCTCATATAGATAGCTGGTGGATTGTAAAATGATGCAGCATTTTTGGAAAGAAGATTTGCAACTTCTCAAAAGTTAAATAGTGTTATATGATTCAATAGTTCCACTCCTCAATATACGCTCAAGAGAAAATAAAACATATCTATACCAAAACTTGTACATAAATGTTGATAGCAGCACTATTCTAAGTAGCCAAGATGTGAAAACAAACCAAATATAATTCAATTGATTTATGGGCGTGGTATACCCATACAACAGAATCTTAGCCATAAGAAAGTACTAATACATGCTATAACATGGATGAACATTAGATTCATTATACTAGGTGAAAGAAGCCAGATACTAAAGGCTCCATATTATATGATTCCGTTTGTACAATGTGTCCAGAATGACAAATCCACTGGGGCAAGAAGACAATTAGTAGTTGCCTAGCATTGGTGATATAAGTGAGGGTATGCTAACTGCTAACAGGTATAGAGTTTCCTTTTGGAGTGTTGAAAATGTTCTAAAATGACCTAGGAATGATGGTTGCACAACTCTTTGAATATGCTGGAAAGCACTGAATCATATAACTTAAATATGTTTAATGAAACATTTTATAAATTATAAAATATAAGTGTTTGACACAGTCTGAGAAATATTAAGCACTCAGAAAACATTACTTGTTGTTATGATTCATTATAATAGACAATTCTATCATTATAGCATTAAGAATGGAAACATGAAAGAAGAAATAACTAAATTTGCTATGGAGGAAATAATTCATAGAGTATTTTACCAACACCTAATATGAGTGTCTAGAAAAGTGAATAGTCCTGTGCCAAGTGGGAAGAGAAGGAAAACAGCATGTGCCACATGGGCTATACTTGTAAAATGCTGGCCCCTCCCTGTATAACTCAGGTGAATTCAAAAGCCATCACTAAATAAATAAATCTCTAATGCTACACCCCTTGTGAATGCCATGTGGAGTTGCACTTGTGAGCAGCAGGTTAACTACAAAGTAATGCCTTCTTTTCTAAGAATCTGCCATTGTGACTTTTAGTCAGGAGTTCATGGTGAAGACCTGACCGTGATTTATTTCTTTCAAGGGCATCCATAATAGCCTGGCCCCTCAGTGAACTCTGTTTTCAGCTGTCCTGGAGGGTGACGGCATGTCTCTTTGAGGTATATCCACAAGGCAATGCTTCATAAGGTTGCTCAAATATACCTTCTAAATTTGGTATAAATCTCTCAATTTCTTTTCAGAAGACACAGAAATTTCACACCATTTCTTTACATTTAAAAAATTGTATTCTGCGTGATAGACACAGGGAAACCGCTGTGGGAGAAACTTCCATGTGTGTCTGTGGCTCTGAGAGCGCCCATGTGCGTGCATATGCAGAGTCAGCTTTCCTGAGTTAGGGCAAACCCTGAACGAGCTGGCTGAAGACAAGGGCTTTATTGGTCAACAAGGGAGGCAGAGGAAGAAAACCGTAGCAGAAGGAGGATAGGGGGCAGGCCAAACAGAAATAGTTTCTTGACTGGCCATGGAGTAAAGAATCTGGATGGGAAAACAGAAGAATTTAGGCTGTGGGCGGTCCCTCATCTCCCTAAGACTTCCCCTCTTACTTTCATATAATTGCTCTCCACATGTGGGCAAAGTCACAGACATGGAGACATCTCTTTTCAGCATTCAGCGCAATTCCCTTGAATGTCTGTGACCATTAATACTGTTCCTGAGGTCAGGAAGTTATTGCTGAAATCACTTTCTTCCACCATCAACCTCCTCAAAAAGAAATTCCCAAAGCCTTTACTAAGGCAGAGAAATTGGTATTTCATAACATAGCCTATTTTTGGGTGTTTCTCTACTACTGTGATTATTAATATGCCTGTTTCCTCTAAGCCTTAAAATTAGAACACCAGGCCCAAGTTTGTTTATGGTGCAGCTTGTGCAGGGCCAGAAACACACAGCACGGCCAACAGGAAGCGTGTCGTCGGGCACTGCTGCTCTCCACACTGAGAGCATCACCCCGTGGTGTGTTTAGACAGGAAAGCCCAGAAAAATGAGCACACCGTAAATGTTGCCAGTAACTCAGAAACCGAGATATCTGGAAGCGATAAAAACTACGATTGATAAAAGCTTCCCTTGTTAAATTTAGGCCACACATACTCTAAATAAAATATACCACTTAGGAAATGATTTGTGTTGATAAAAGTTGATGGAGCTGTTTTTCCAAATGTCTTCTCCCTGCTGGGAATTTCACACTTTGGCAAGCTCTCCTCAGGCCTCCCCAGTTGCCAGTCTCCTTCCATGACCTGACCTGGTGTTGTTTATACGGCTGTTTACACATTTCTTAACAACCTTTGCAAAGGGCCTTTAATGACTTTCACTCCTGGCAGTGCTTAGCTTGAGGCAGAGCTCCAAAGGCTGCCAGTGTTGTTCTGTTTATTTGTGCAGTGCCCTCCCCCAGATCTCCCCCTTGGAAAGGGACCTGGAAAGCATGTTGCAGGTTAGATAGCTGCAGATGAGTTTTAAGACATCAGCTGTAGTTGTTAGTAATGAAATATGGCAAGACCATTTAAATAATTAGGAATATAATTATGTTTCAAGGGGGCTTGCATAGAGAGACAAACTTTGATATTTGAGTCTGCTTGAAGAAGTAGGATGACAAGGTCCCAACTCCATTACTTACCAGTTGTATAATGGAGGACAAGTACATTATCTTTCTTGGCCCTTGGTTCCTTCATCTGCTAAATGGAGGGAGGGAATTAGGTGACCACCCAGGTCCAGTTCACTTTTGCAGCCTGAGCGCAGTGATTCCTATGTAATACCAGACAAGTGGCTCATACTTGGTTGTAGATTAGGAAAGATGGAAAAGTTTCTCCTGCAGATGCCTTAAAGAATATCATGATAACATTTGACTTTTAGACTAGGTTAGTACTTTAGAGTGGGAAAAGGGTCAATGACATTCAAATTATATAAATCAGATCACAAAAATACAAGTAAGATCTAGATTATCTAGCATTTTTTTTTTTAAAGCAACTGGGCATTGCCAACTCTTCCTTTTTACTATATAGACACCACTGTAAAGTCATGGAGAAGCCAGGAATACATCATGAAATGAATGGGTTAGAGTCAGGAAAAACCAGAAGCATCTTGGTGGGCAGAGCAAGAATGTTCTAGAAGAAGAGGAGCACAGCCTTGGCCAGGTGGCTCAATTGGTTGAAGCATTGTCCCACACTCCAAAAGGTGGTGGGTTCAATTCCCAGTGAGGGCAGATATCTAAGTTGCAGGTTCAGTCCCCAGTTGAGGTGTGTATGGGAGGCACCTGATTGATGTTTCTCTCTCACATTGATGTTTCTCTCTCTCTCTCTCTCTCTTTTTATCTTCCTCCCTTCTAAAATCAATAAAAATATTCTCAGGTGAGGATTCAAAAAAAAAAAGAGGAATCCAGGGTGTGATGGCCCAGGTTCCAGGTGCCCGGAACGGAAGTTGCCTCAACTTCTGCAGCAGTCACACAGGATGAATGGGGCACTACTGAAGTCAGCAGAATCCACACTAGCAAAGTTCTCATTGCTGGAGAAAATGGGCTCCTGCCATGTCTTGAGAAAAGAATTTCAAGGGCGCATGCATGGGAAAGGTTCAACGTAGTGGCAGGATTTATTGGGCTGAAAAGACATAATGGGCCTGCAGGGATGTAGAGAGCAGGCCGTCTCTAGCAGCAGCAGCCCCTGGGTCCCTGCTCATCCTCCATACATTCTCTTGCTTTCAGAAAAAAGCAGGCTGTCTTTCCAACTCTCCAACCTGTTTCCTTGGGTTTCCTGGGGCTGTGCTGGGCCCCGCCCCTATCCAATTCCTCTTCCAGATTTTCTGGGGTTTCATGCCCTTATCCTATCAGATGCTCTTCCCAGATTTTCCCAGGCTAGACTTCTCCCCTTTGTGGTCACCCTTTTGGCACCTACAGCACGTGCCTCAAAGCCCTGCTTCGTCACCTGGCCTCCACTGTGCACGTACTTAATAGAAGGACCTGCCCCTGCTCCATCTTAGCTTCTACTGTTCATACACCCAGAAAGGACTCCCCACTTACTGTTTCATCCTTGTCCTCAGTAATGTGGCCTAACAGGAGCTGGTCATTCTTGGGGCAGATTGGAAAGCTGATTTTCCCTGTCTGCTCAGGGATTAAGTTCCTTTTTGGTGGAGGATGAGGCTGCCCTCTGGGGTGTCTGTGAAGCAGTAGCTTCAAGGCTTAATCAGACTTCGTCAGTTTAGCTTCTTACTTTTTTGTTAGTACTTAACAAGCTACATACACTAACATTCTTATGCCAAATGACATACCCCTCATAAAAACAGCAAATAAAAATATCAAAACTGTGTCTGTTTGTCACTGAAGCAGTTTCAAATGCTCCTGATTTGGAAGAGAGAGTAACATATGTTGGGATAAGATGATGTTTCAAAACATGTTTAGTGGTTATTGTGACATACGGATTTACATATTTGAAAGATTCAGAGCTGTTCTAAATACGAAGGAAACATTTTAACAATTAATGTAAATATGAGAGCTCTCCATTTCATATATTCATTACTAGAGGAATCTAGTATCTTAGAGATTCCTAAGTATTGGGAATTCATTCCTAAGATCTCTCTAAGTATCTTAGAGAGATTCTAAAATACTCATGATCTTGTGGTAGATTATCTGGTGTAAGTTTCTTTAAAAGGTGGTGTGAGGATTGCTAAAGATATCTTTTTCTCATCCGTTTTTATTTTAGTTACCAGCACATTCTTATTAGACACCTACTGTTGTCCCAGGCCTGAGAATACCAAAATGAAGAAGGCACGAATATGGTATATCTCTGCCTCAAAGAACTTACAGTCCCAAAGACAAGGACTTCTATGTAACTTGGTAATGCAACAGACACTGTGACAGAGAAGAGTAAAGGCATCCATGACCATTTTTCCTTCAGGAATCTCTCTCTCCCTTTAATCAGTTAGGGACACATGCTTACATGTACTCTGAGTATTGTGGTTCACTACATATATTATACATGGGCTCCTGGTTAAACTAGATAATAAAGCAACTTCTTCTGAAGGATTTGCTGGGTGGTGCTTTTCACAGCATTACCCAGGAGGATGATCCTTCCAGGACAGGAGTTTCTCAGTTCCTCGAGCTCCTCTCTTCCAGTGATCTTGTCTCCACCCTACCTTACTCTCTGGGTCATTACTGACCTTGTCATGATCAAAGCCCCCTTCTCCACAGAGGATTTATCACTGCTTTGGACCGGAGACTACTGATTTCTCTTCCCTTTTCCAAATGGCAGTTGTGTATATTGTATATTAGAGGTGTGTTTATGGCCAAGTGGGGTGGGGATTGCAGACACTGTATCTTTTTCCAAAGGTTGATACCTCACAAGGAGCCTGCACAGGGTGCTCTAGGAGTGGGAGAAAAAATACAATGGAGATACATTTTTTAAATTTTGATGATAGAATAAGCTGAAAAATATAAGAGGTTAGGAGAAAAATAAACCAAGAAAGGCATATTGGTTATGTGGAGTGTGGATTTGGGGATGGATAGAGAAGACTTCACTACAATCAGGTGAAAACGTAAGAGAAAAATACTGATACAGAGGGATAATTCCTGAAGTCCAACACTTGAAGAATAGTATTTTCAGTAGGAAGTTGACAGAATGGAGAAATAATTAAAGAAAATTCTCATAGCTTAAGGGAAAAAGTTAACCAGGTTAGCTTATGAGGAATAAGAATCGAGCCAGTATTAGATTTCCCATAACCAACAGTGAATGCTGTCTTTAAAGTTTTTAAGGAAGTTCTATTTTCAATCTACACAGTCCAGCCAAAATATCAGTAGTTAATTGTGAAGCCAGGATAGGTTTACAGCACTCAGAAAGTTTACCTCTTGAGACCCCTTTATGAGTCTGTTAGCAAACCGGGAGAGAGGAAAACATGAGTCCCAGTAAATAACTGACTCTCCCCAGAAGCCAGTGAGGAGATGACTGACCACAGCACAGAAGGACTAGAAG
The DNA here is from genome assembly GCA_039655065.1 of Glossophaga mutica. NCBI lineage: Eukaryota > Metazoa > Chordata > Mammalia > Chiroptera > Phyllostomidae > Glossophaga > Glossophaga mutica. The sequence continues at coordinate 150,793,246 of CM077306.1, forward strand.
GTGGTTCATGTGTAAGAGGACAGAACAACAGAAGTTTCTGGAGGGAAAACAAGGTAAAGCCCAAACTTAGAGAACGTGCTGGAGACATGAGAAAAATGTAAGAATATGATAAAGGTTATAATGCAAGGGATGGGGAGAAAACTAAACTAGAAATTCTAGGGAAAACAAAAATAAGTTATTAGAAAGAAAATATACTCATAACACATTACTTGATATGGTGATTAAAGTACTCGCGCAATTCCAAAACTGGAATGTCATTGATTTATTTTGACTATTGTATGCGAACAGAGAGGACTTACCTATAAGTATAGAGCCCAGTATAGAGGTTATTTACCTTGAGAATGCAATAATAAAAATGTGTGTGTCAGAGCCGAGGACAACTTAGGAAAAGAAGTCTGAAGGAGGAGTAGAGGCAAACATAGAGGTGCTAACATCTTCATACAAATAGGATGCTTAGAGATTCTGTGGATGCAACATAACCAACAGTGAATGCTAAAATTAGATGTTGAAGAATAGCATTTAAAGAATGGACAGAGAACATGCAAGATCCATTTTGAGCATACAATCAATAAGAATTAATAATTAAATGAATAGATGTACAGGTCTCCAGCTGGTGTGGCTCACCTGGTTGGGTGTAGTCCCATAAAACAAAGGGTCACCTGTTTGATTCCTGGTCAGGGCATTGGCCTGGGCTGCAGGCTGGATTCCAGGCCAGACTGCATATGGAAGGCAACCAGTTGTTGTTTCTCTCTCACGTCGATGTTTCTCTGCCTCTCTTTCTCCTTCCTTTCCTCTCTCTCTAAAATCAAAAATTAAAATTAAAAATAAATGAATAGATTTAAAGGGTGTGGGAGATGATGAGAATAGAATATGGTTCCAAAGTTTTGCCCCTGAAAGGGGAAGACTGAAATCACCATTAAGTTCAATGATCAGGCTCCTTGAGGACAGAAACCATCTATTATTGAACTTGTATGTCAAGAAGAGAGGGTCATAGGAATTGAGTGTGTGCCTGCATGACAGAGAGAGCGAGGAGGAAAATGCTTGATTAACCAAGGATTATTGATCCTTCTCCTGAAGGGAAGGTATAGGCTTAAGGTCAAAGTGAAGACATAGTCTTAAAAAGAAGGAAAAAGAATAGAGGATTCATAATTTGTTAAGACTACAGTAAATTTAGAGGAGAGGACTATCGGTCAGGTCAATGTTTCTCAATTTTGTCTAGTTATAATCACCTGGGCAGTATTTTGAATCCGAGATTTAAAAAAAAATCTGTTTGATGTCATTTTATCTCTTTTTTCAGGATTTCTACCTTTTCAAAGAAAAGAAATTCTAATTCCTATATAACAACTATCTCTGAGTTTCTCTTTTTTCAAGTCCATTCACTGTCACTCAAACATGAGAGCTTTCATATTCTTTTTAAATATCTTGACTTCCCTAGAAAACTACGAGTGCCTTATCAGTCAGCAAGTCAGGATGGTAAAATATAAGGAACACCCCACTGATCTAGGGAGGCAGATCCAGTGAGCTTTTATCTTTAGTTGAAGCCTACTCCTTCTCTATGACAATGATTTGTGGACCTGCGTTTCATACCCGTCATCAGCAAAAGGAGTGAACCTTTAAGTGGCACCAAATTAAAGAACGGATGTCTCAGTGATTGCCTTGCTGCACTTAAAGAGTCAGTAGCAATTTGTAAAATCAACATCACCTCAACTAATTTCTTAATTTCAAAGATATGAAATCATATGAAAGCTATTTACAATACACTGAGGTCAGAAACATAAGATTTTAATTATGTAGTTAAAGAGGGGCTCAGTGCAGAACAATTTTTATAGATTCATTTCATTGAAAGCAATGACGCCCCTGGTGCAATGGGAAAAAATTTGGTTAAGGTAAAGAGATCTAAGCCTGACTTACTCTACCCCTTTCTTCTGGGGATAGGTAATTAAAAGCTTGTTTTCTTTTCTCCATCTTTAAAATAACAATAGTGGATTTTTAATTAAATGAGATAGTGAACATGAAAGTACTATGAAAAGTAGAAAGCTCTAGTTTAAGTTTACCAATCTTGTTCACTAGTGATAATTATTATTAATAAGCTAATTTGCGTAAGCCATGTCTGAACATGCATGTCTCATGTAATCCTGATGACAGTTCTAAGAGGCAGGCTTTGTGGTTTTGTCCATTTTACAGGTCACTGAGGCTTTTGCCCATTTTACAGCTGACTGAGGGTGAGGGAGTGTTAGGAACCCAAGGTCTCAAGTGGGCTAAGTGGGTTAGGCTGCAGTGTTCATAGTCCCTGCTCTTACCCATTTGCTGTGAGGCTTTATAGGAGATTCAAAACTGGTGTTTCTTTTTTCCTCCTCTCCAATCTTCTTTGTTATCAGTTAGTGTATTTTTAGTGTTAGTTATCAATTAGTAAAATTTTCCAGTATTTATTGCCTATATATATACTCTATACATACATGTATTACACATATACATGTACTTGATACATATATACATATATGTGTATATATACACACACATTCTCTATATACATATGTACACATATAGGGGTGGGCAAAAGTAGGTTTACAGCTGCAAGTACATGAAATAGTTTATTCTTGTATTAGTATTTATTAAATTGTGAACCTACTTTATCAATTACTGTAAAGCTACTTTTGCATACATGTGAGGTCTGTCCAGAAGGTACCCAGCCATGTAATAATGAAAAATAGAGACCTTTATTGAAGAAGAGACAAGAAACATTGTACATAGGACAATGATGCTTTTGTCCCCTTCAAAGTAGGCACCTTGGGACCTGACATAGTTCTCCCAATTGCCGTCAGCTACCCCATCATATTTTCCTGAGTCTCATCAATGGTCTGAAATTTCTTCTTTTTTTAAAGGCGATTTTAGTTTTGGGAAAATCCAGAAGTCACAGGGTGCCAAATTGGGGCTGTAAGGGGGCTTAGTCACCTGGGTGATTTGATGTTTTGCCAAAAAGTCTGCACAAGACGTGATGCATGAGCGTGCACATTATTGTGATGAAGCTGCCAGTCACTGGTTGTCCACAGCTGTGGCCTTCTGAATCATCCAAATAGTTTCCATGAAAGAATGTTCAAGCTTAACGCAAAATCTGATGCAGATTCATCACTCTACTCATTCAGCCATTTGAATGCAACAACAACACAGTACACATGCTCACTCAGTGGTGTCTACTGCCCCCACTGACTAGCACAGTGAAGTCGTCATTATTCACACATGCGAATTCCAGTCCACTCTCTTTGGCTGGACTGTTTCCAGATGGACTGTGTGTATGTGTGCGTGTATACAGTATAATATATATATTGTGTGTGTGTATATATATACAATGATTTTGACAGAAATGCAGAAATGCAAGTGGATGCTATGCAGGTGGGTGGCAGACAGTTAAAAAATCTTAGAAGTTCTGCTAGAGCTTAATCTTGAAGCATGAGAAAGAGTTAGCCAGGCAGAACAGTGATTTGGAACAGGGATACCTGCCTTATTGCACACCCAAGACAAAGAACCCTGACTGGGGAAGGTGGTTAGAGGAAAGGCAATGCTTTATAGGAGAATGAGCTGGGGAAGGTGTGGAGACCCTGGAGAAGGTGGGGGCCAAGATGGGGAACCTCATCTGCACAGCCCACCTGGTGATGCTGAATGTCAAATTGGCCAGCAAGACTTTCCCTGCAGAGCCACACCAGGTTCTAAGGCAGAAGACTGATGCTCCAATCCTTAGACACCAGTATTAAAAATCTAGTCAGGAGGAAAAAAAGGTCCAGTTGCCTAGAGCCCCTGAAAAAAAATGTGTAGAAAACACACTGACTTTACTCTGAAAGGTAGGATTCCACTTTAAGACAAAGAGATAGAGCGCTAACTATGATGCAGGTACTGAGTTACATTATATTAGTTAACAATATTTTTTTAATTTAAATTATTTTATTGTTGTTCAATTACGGTTCTCTCTATTTTCTCCCCAATCCTCCCCCCTCCTGCTCCAAACCCACCTCCCTCCCTTGCTTCCACCCTCCCCCGTGGCTTTGTCCATGTGTCCTTTATAGTAGTTCCTGAAAGCCCTTCTCCCCATTGTTTCCTTCTCCTCCCCTCTGGCTATTGTTAGACTGTTTTTATTTTTATTTTTTTAATTTTTATTTTAATTGTTCTTGTACAGTTTTCTGTCTTTTACCCCTATCCCAGCCCACCACCCCAGCCCTCCCCACCTCCCTCCCATTTCCACCCCCCCCCTAGTTTTTGTCCATGTGCCCTTTATACTTGTTGCTCTAAATCCTTCCCCTTTTATAGTGTTTACTAAGGGTCAGACACCATTCTAAATGCACCATTCGAAATGGTACAAAACCATTTCATCTCTCAGTCACTAAATAAGGTATATGTGGAAAATAACAATTCTTCTCCTTTTAAAGATTAGGAAATCAAGGTTCAGAGAGGTTAAATAACTTTCCCAAGATCACACAGCAAGCAAATAATAGAGTGGCAACATGAACTGAAGAGTTTATCTCCAGTTTGTGCTTCTAGCTACTCCAGTATGTTGAAACTATTATTCTTCCTAAAATCTATTAAGCTCCTATGGCTTATGATAAAGATACAAATTCTTTTTTCTTTTAAATATATTTTATTGATTATGCTATTCCAGTTGTCCCATTCCCCCCTTCCTTCCCCTCCACCCTGCACCCCCTCCCACCCACATCCCCCCTTTAGTTCATGTCCATGTGTCGTAAGTTCTTTAGCTTCTATATTTCCCACACTATTCTTGCCCTCCCCGTCTATTTTCTACCCACCATCTATGCTACTTATTCTCTGTACCTTTTCCCCCTCTCTCCTCCTCCCACTCCCCTGTTCCTAACCCTCCATGTGCTCTCCATTTCTGTGGTTCTGTTCCTGTTCTAGCTGTTTGCTTAGTTTGCTTTTGTTTTAGGTATGGGTGTTAATAATTACAAGTTTCCTGTCTTTTTACTGTTCATATTTTTTATCTTTTTTTAGATAAGTCCCTTTAACATTTCATATAGTAAAGGCTTGGTAATGATGAACTCCTGTAACTTGACCTTATCTGAGAAGCACTTTATCTTCCCTTCCATTCTAAATGAAAGCTTTGCTGGATAGAGCAGTCTTGGATGTAGGCCCTTGCCTTTCATGACTTGGAATACTTCTTTCTAGCCCCTTCTTGCCTGTAAGGTCTCTTTTGAGAAATCAGCTGACAGTCTGATGGGAACTCCTTTGTAGGTGACTGTCCCCTTATCTCTTGCAACTTCTAGAATTCTCTCCTTCATTTTAATCTTGTGTAATGTAATTATGATGTGCCTTGGGGTGTTCCTCCTTGGGTCCAACTTCTTTGGGACTCTCTGAGCTTCCTGGACCTCCTAGAAGTCTATTTCCTTTGCCAGATTGGGGAAGTTCTCCTTTAGTATTTGTTCAAATAAGTTTTCCACTTGTTGCTCTTCCTCTTCCCCTTCTGGTACCCCTATAATTTGAATGTTGGAATGTTTAAAGATGTCCTGGAGGTTCCTAAGCCTCTCCTCATGTTTTTGAATTCTTGTTTCTTCATTTTTTTCTGTTTGGTTGTTTCTTCCTTCCTTCTGGTCCACTCCATTGGTTTGAGTCCCAGTTTTCTTCCTATCACTATTGGTTCCCTGTGCATTTTCCTTCATTTCACTTAGTGTAGCCTTCATTTGTTCACCTAATTTGTGATCAAAATCAACCAATTCTGTGAGCATCCTGATCACCTGAACGGTGCATCTGATAGGTTGGCTATCTCTTGATTGCTTAGATGTATTGGCTCTGGGGATTTGATATATTCTTTTATTTGAGCCATTTTTTGGCGGGGGGGATCTGGTTGTGCCTGTTACGTAGTGAGGGGTGGAGCCTTAGGTGTTCACCAGGGTTGGGCAACCCAGTCACTGGGTTGCGACGCTATGTGTCGGGGTGGGGTCCGAGAGGGAACAATGGCACTTGCTCCACTCTCTGCTGGATTTCAGTCCCTTCCACTGCTTCCCACAAGCAAATCAGGCCCTTCTGGTGCTGGTTCCTGGGTGGGAAGGCTTGTGTACATTCTAGGACCCTGTGGGTCTCTCCAACGAACTCTCCTGTGAGGCTGGGAGTCTTTCCTGGCACCTCAACCCCCACCAGTGTTTTCAATCCATGCTTTTAGGCTTTGTTTCTCAATGCTGGGGTGCTGAGTTGTGCGGTTCGTCTCGCTCCCTGTTCTCGCCTGGTCTATCTGCCCACAAATGTGTGTCCACGGTCAGCCAGCTGTACACACCTCACTGGGTCTGCTAGCCGCGCCTGCATGCCTGAGACCACCAACCACTGCTTTTTCTTACCACCACCCCTCTCCACTGGCCACCGACTCCGCCCCTCTTACTGGTCTGGATGAATGGTTGTCGGACCTCCTTACAGTTCAATTTTCTGTCAGATCTGGGTTTTTTTTGTTTCTAAATTTTTGTTGCCCTTAATTTTGGTTGTGTGAGGAGGCACAGTGTGTCTACCTATGCCTCCATCTTGGCCAGAAGTCCTGATCAAGATACAAATTCTTAACATGGACTAGAAGTCCTGGTCTGGACTCACTGTCTCTCCAGCCTTATTTCTGCACTTCCTGGGGTTTTGTTTGTTTGTTTGTTTGTTTTTGTTTTTTTGTGGGGTTTTTTTTTTTGACTTGCTGAAGCTGTATCCACGCTCATCTCTGTTTGTAGCAGATTGTGTTTTCCAAAGATGTCCACCAAGATATACTCCAGCCCACATGTACTTCTTAGAATGTGGCATTGAAGATACATACTCTCCTAAAGAGAAGAGGTCTGTGTCCCCTTCTCCCATGAATCTGGCTGGGTCTATGGTTGTAATGGAAGTGATGCTATGTGACATCACTTCTAAGGAAGGTCATAAAGAACAATCTAGCTTCCACCTGGTTGTCTTGGAATGCTAAAACCAGTCCTGGTGTGGTAAGGAAAAAGAGAGCTCTCATAGAGAGTCTTTTGTAGGTAGGTGTTTCATTCTATAGCCAAGCTGAGGACACTGCTGACAGCTAAAGTCACCCTCTAGACAATGAGTAAATAGCCTTCAAGATTACTCCAACCACAGCCACTCTTAACTGCCACCACATGAGAGACCCTGAGGAAGAACTGCCTCACTGAGCCAGTCAGTGCCAGAAACTTTGAAAAGTAACCATAAAAGAATTGTTGTTTTGAGCCAAAAAATTTGGGGGTGATCATTAGATGGCAGTGGATATTGGAACAGGGCTTTTGCTCCTGCCATTTTCCTGTACACATTGCTCTTGCCTTCCTCTTTTCCTATGCAACTTTCCTACATAAACTTAGATGTCAAAGAAACCTCTTCAATTGCATCCTCAAATGCCCTCCATGATGCTAGGTCATATTGCTTTGTTGTATGCTCTCTGAAACTTTTTTTTTTTTTTTTTTTTTTGAACAGGAACAGCAAACCTTTTCTGTAAAGCATTAGAGGGCAAAGATTTTCACTTGTGTGGGGCAGGGTATGTGGTCTCAGTTGGCAACTACTCAGTTCTGCTGTTGTAGCATGAGTGTGAATGACAATACATAAGTGAATGGGTAGGGCTGTGTCCCAATAAAACTTTATTTACAAAAGCAGGCAATGGGTTGGATTTGGCTTTAGGGTCATAGTTTGATACCCTCTGCTTTAGAGTAGTGGTTCCCAAAATTGTCTTTGTGTTAGAGTTACCTGGAAAATTTCTGAAACTTCTGAAGCTTGGGCTACTCCAGATCATTTCAATCTCAAACTTGGAGTGGGAAATAGGTATCATAGATATGAGGTGAAGCTGATGTACAAGAAGGTTTGGAAATCACTGCTGTCCATCCTTTCTCAGTTTGTCATTTGTCACTTTTAAGTGGGTCACGGTTTTAATGTACTTTCCCCTCACCAGACCATAAACTCAATTACTGTGGATTAGATCCCTAGTGCCCAACTAGTGCCTGGCACATGACTGTTCATATGTACTTGTTAAACAAGCAAATGAATAATACTGGTTAAATGAACTTGTCGAACTCCCAATTCCCAAATCTTTAAAAATTTCCCATTTCTTCCATGATTCTATTCACGCATTCTTCTTCTCCCATTTTCCCAGGATCACTCCCATAGGTTCATCTCTGACACTTTATTTTTATTTCCCCCAAAATTCAGTTAGTCACTAAATCTTGTCACTCTATCTCCATTACATCACTCACAACCACCCTTTTCCATTTCACCTGAGGTCAACTTAGTTCAAGTTTTCAATTTTCTCCTAGATTCTTACAGAAACCTAACTGACTGCTCTTTTAGTGTGCTCATGCTCTTTTAGTGTGCTCATTCTCTCTCTCTCTCTCTCTCTCTCTCTCTCTCTCTCTGTCTCCCCCTCCCTCCCTCCCTCCCCTCACCCCTCTCTCTCCCCCCATGCCGGAGAAGAATGACATGGACTTTGGTACCAGAGAGGCATGGATATGGACTCTGGTCCAGGCACCAGGATACTCCTGGGCAAATCACCTTCATCCCTAAGCCTCTGTTTTCTTGTTTGAAACCTTATTTAAAACAACCTTGCAAGGACTTGGCATACCATACAGAAAATACTGAACATTGTGCTTACCACACAGTAGGCACCAACCACGGTCACCTCTGTTGTTATCTATGCATTTCATCTCAGTTGGCTTCCCTGTGACACCCCCTTACCCAATAGAATGTAAGCACCATGAGGGCCAGTAATTGTGCCTCTTTTGCTCATTCTTGTGTCTCCAATGGTTACTGTTACCACCTCCATTGCTTGTCATTTCAGGACCTGTCTGATTTGACCCTAGGCTACTTTTCTGTACATGTGTCTCTCACATTTTATTCATACCCCATATCTTAGTCAAACTTGATGACTTGTTTTTTCCCTCATACTTCATCTACTCCCCTTTCGATGCCTTTATCATTTGTTCTATCAACCTTTCCTGGACTCTTATTCTGCTCAGTTGAAATTGTGTTCATCTTTTCAAGCCCAGCTCACAAGCTACTGTGTTCACTAAGACTTTGAATCTTCCGTATGTTTTTTTTGACATTATTGCCGATAACTCCCCTTTTATGACATTATGTGTCTTGTGCCAACATTATTGGTGTCTAGGGATTATCAGATGACTTTTGAGGGTAGGTATGTCTAATTAAATTTGACGTGTCCTTGGTATATTTTTCTGAACCATAAAGCTCATCCAATAAATCTCAAAATCATTTCTGAATGAATAAGTGTACCCCAGCTCCCCCATTCTGGGACAAAGGGATTACCTTAAAAGGAAAAACCTTGGCAAGAAACTACACATGATTTTGGGGGTGATCCAAAGTTGTAGTTCTTATGTTGAAACTGGATTCCTCAAGTGCCAGTGGCAAAGACAAACTGTATGGAGAACAAATGCACCTTGTTTGTAAACAGAGTTTTGCAAAGATAAACCTGTTCGTTTCCCATATGTGTTTTCCAGCTGGAGCTCATAAGCAATTTCCCCAGGGTTCAGCCTTCAGTGTGAGGGCATCCCCCCCACAGATTAAGCCTTGCTGCGTTAATGTTTAACACACCTCTAGGTTAGACTACACTGTGGAGGCTCCACATGCTATGAGAAGGGGGTGTGCCTGGAAAAGTTCTAAGTACAAGGATCGTTCTAAGGTCCCATCCCATTTCTTGCCTCCTACTGAAGATTATTGCTGACACTGCTGAATGTAACTATAAAATGGTCTATAGATTTCTTACTGGGCCTTAGTCTCAGATGTGATAACACCCCTGGCCAAGTGCCAGGTTATAGTGCCCCCTGCGTGTCCATGTTACACACTCTTAATTGAAGTAAACTGAACTTTAGTAGATTCTGTGGTGCAGAGCAACACCAGTAGCCAAATAGTTAGAGTAAAAGAGTAACATTTGACCGAAACCAAACTTTAGCAGGTTGTCCTGTCACCCTCTGGGAATTAAGACAAGTCTGGGTACGAAAAAGCTGTTCAGCTGGAAAATGGACTTTGCTGTGATTTTTTAAATGATCTATCTCTAAGACTAAGATTTTAGGCAGCAGTCAAAGCAGAGGACATGCCTGCTCAGATGCTGGTTCTGGAAGTAGCTTTTGTATAACCTGAGGTGACCAGTCATCCTGGTTTGCCTGGGACTGAAGGGATTCCCAGGCTGTGGGATACTCAAGTGCTAGAATTAGGAAAGTCCTGGCAAAACCGGGAAGAGCTGGTGACCTTAATGAGAGCTGGTGGCTTGACTAAGTTACTAAGAGAAGCTGTTGCTCAGGCACCAAAAATGTGCCAGAATGTTTGGTTGACACTGTGTATCAACCCCATATAGATTTTCTTGGGCATATTTATATGTCTATGCTCATCTTTGTGTATTTTCTATCTATATCTACTCATTGCTATTAGGTTGAGCCATACGAGATTGCCAATGTTCAACTATTTTTGCCTTTTCATATAATCCAACCTATTTTTATTTACATGGGTTTTCCTAGGCTTTATTTTGAGCACTTTACATGTATTAATTTACTTAATTATCCTAACAACCTTTGAAGATTAGGCGTGGTTACAACATCTGGTAACAACAAAGAGACTAAAAGGTTCATTTAAGCATGACATTTAACAAGTACTAATAAATTAGTGGCTACATTTTCATACCCACTGAAGACCAAATATCTCCAGTCCTTATCACAAACTTGTGAGGTAGGGATTTATTGAGCTCATTTTATAGGTTAGAAAGAGAGGTTGCACAATGTGCTCAAGACCACACAGCTTCCATTGAACAGTTTTGCCTTATTTCATGCTTCCCTTCACCCAGCCGGTTTTCTTCTAAAAATGTGCTGGCTTCAGGAGTGACCTTGATTTCCATGCTTTAGCTGAATATAATTGTTCCTCAACATTTTGTTATGAAAGTTATAAACATACAGAAAATTTGAAGGCATTTATATTGAACATCCTTATTTCATGTCCTAGATTCTATAATTGTTTATGTTTTGCCATATTTGATTTATTACATATTTATCTAACCATAGATAAATATGAATCTATGCATATTTTCTGATGCATTTGAAACTGAATTGTAGGCACTAGTATCCTTCACCCCTAAACATTTCAGCATGTATGTCACTGTATTAAGAGTCCAACATTGATTTACATGCTTTTTACAAGGTAAAGTTTAGATACAGTGAACACCTAAATAATAAATGTACTATTTGATGACTTCTGACTGATGCACACATCTGCCCGAATTCTTATCAAGATATGGAATATTTTCATAATCCCAGAAGGTTCCTTCAAACTCCTCTCTAGCCAATGCTTTTCTCCCACTTCTACCTCCAGAGGGAACTGATGTTTTGATTAGCTAGATTACTTTTATCTGTTCTAGAAATTCATATAAGTGGGATCATATAGTTAGAACTAGTCAGTGCAAGACACTTTCACCCAGCATTTTTTTAGATTTATCAAATGGTTTTGCATGAATTGATACTTTATCACTTTCACTGTTTTCATATTTGTATTATTCCTTTGAATGAATATAACTTAGTTTATTTACCCATTTTCTTGTTGATGGACAGGGGAATATGTTAGGGATGGGTTCCCCCCTCCCGGTTTTTTACTATTGTGAATAAAGCCTGCAATGAATATTCTTTTGTAAGTATTGCGTAGACAAAGATTTTCATTTCTCTTGGGTAAAAACTTAGAATTGAAACAGTTCAATCACAGGTAGGTATAGATTTAACTTTATAAGAAATTGCCAGACCATTTGCCAAAGAGATTGGATCCTACCAGTAATGTATAAGAGTTCTGGTTGCTCATGTCTTCATAACTTTTGGTGTCATTTTTTTTAGTCATTCTGGTTGCTGTGTATCTCATTGTGGTTTTGATTTGCATTTTCCTGACTATTAATGATTTGAGCATGTTTCCATGTGGTTATTAGCCATACAGATATTTTCTTTGCTAAGAGCATTCAAATTGTTTGCCCATTTAAAATAATTTAATTGAGCATAGTTTCTCAATAGTGGCAACATAACCCCCAAGTGGGTAAAAATTAGCTTTTTGGGGTGTGTGTGTAAGAGATTTTAAGTATTACAATGGTTTGTAGCCATACAAAGGGCCACAGTACATAAAACTCTATACAGTATATTTGTAGTATTATAATTTAATTGTGGGGGTGATTAGAGAAAAAGATGTCCAAAAAGCCTCCTTAGGGAGAGCTAAAAGGAAAATAAAGTTAAGAAATTCTGTGACCTAGCCCTGGCTGGTGTAGCTCAGTGGATTGAGCGCAGGCCTGCGAACCGAAAGATTGCGGTTCGATTCCCAGTCAGGGCACATGCCTGGGTTGCCAGGCCAGTTCCCGTCAGGGGACATACAAGAGGCAACCGCACATTGATGTTTCTCTCCCTCTCTCCTTCCCTTCCCCTCTAAAGATAAATAAATAAAATCTAAAAGGAAAAAAATAAAAAATAATAAAAAAATAAAATAAAAAAATAAATTAAAAAAAAAAAGAAATTCTGTGACCTAGATGTACAAATTTTTAATATATTCTGGACACAAGTTCTTTATCAAATATATCTTTACCAAGTGTTTTTTCTCCCAGTCTCTGTCTTGTCAGTTCACTTTCTTCACTGTGTTGTTGATAAGTGAAACTTTATAATTTAATGAAGTCTATACTATCAATTTTTTTAAAAGGTTGGTATTTTCTGTGTCTTGCCTAAGAACTCTTTGTCTACTCCCAGGTTGTGAAGAAATTCATATTTATAAATTTTGCAAATGTTCTTCTATTAATTTCTAATTTAATTCGATGTATTAGTAGAAAATATTTTGTGTGATATTAATCTTGCAAATTTATTGAGGCTTGTTTTACAGCCTAGCATAGCATGGTCTAGCCTGGAAAATGTGCCATGTGTAGTTGAGAAAAATGTGTAATCTTCTTTTGTTGTGGTTGGATGCCTGTTCGGTCTAGTTGGTTTACAGTGTTGTTTAATTCTGCTACATCCTCGTTGATGTTCCATCCATTATTTAAATGAAGGTATTGATGTCTCCACTATTATCCAGCTCTTCCTTCAATTTTGTCACTTATTGCTTCATGTATTTTAGGGTTCCGTTTAGGGTTTATAATTGTATGTCTCATGATAAATTCACTATTTTAGCATTATCAAACATCCTTCTATGTTTCTAATAACAATTTTGTTTTAAAGTCTTTTTTCCTGATATTAATGTGCATTAGTAGACAGCTGTCTCTTGGTTACTGTTTACATGGTATATTTTCCCATCATTTCACTTTCCACCTGTTTGTGTCACTGAAAATTTGTCCTTTCTAGACAGCGTATAGTTGGATCACAGAATTTCAAAATTCCAGTCCACCAAACTCTGCCTTTTGATGAGTGAGTTTAATAGATAATTTAATTACTTATAAGGTAGGCTTTAAATTTGCCATTTTCTTATTTGCTTTCTATTCATCCATGTCTTTTTTGTTCCTCTATTTTCCAGTACTGCTTTTCTTTATGTTAAACATATTTTCTAGTGTACCATATTAATTTTTCATTGTTTCTTTTACTATATTTTTTAGTTATTATCTTATTGATGTTCCTGGGATTATAGTTTATATTTAAATTTGAACACCCCTATTCAGGAGCTATCTCTACATAGCTCCATATCTGCCTTAGTCTTTTGCACTATTGTTGTGTATAAATTACATCCTTATATCTTATATGCTCATTAATGCAGATTTATAATTATTGCTTTTTAAAATTGTCTTTTAGATCACAGAGGAATACCAAAAAAGAGTTAAAAAAATAAATTTATAGCCCTGGCTGGGTGGTTCAATTTATTGGAGCATTGTCCTGTATATCTAAAGGTTATGATTTCAATTCATGGTCAAGGCACACACCTAGGTTGCTGGTTCAGTTCCTGCTCAGAGTTCGTATGGGAGGCAATCAATTGATTTTTCTCTCACATCAATGTTTCTGTCTCTCCCTCTCTCTCTTTCTCCAAAAAAATCAATAAACATATCCTTGGGTGAGGATTAAAAATAAGAAAGTAAATAAATAAATAGATGAATAAATAAATAAATAAATAAATTTATACTGTCTTTTATATTTATCTATGTAGTTACCTTTCCCACTTCTTACTTTTTCACCTGATTCAAATTAATGTCTAGGGTTCTTTCATTTCAGACTGAAGGACACTCTTGAATATTACTCGTAGAGAAGCCTGGTAGCAGCAAACTCTGAATTTCTGTTTATCTAGGTGTGTGTTAGTTTCTTCTTTATTTTTGAAGAATAGTTATGCTGGATATATAAAATTCTTATTTGACATTTCAAAGCATTTCATTCCACTGCTTTATGGCTTTCACAGTTTCTGATGAAAATTCATCTATTCATTTTATTGAGGATCATTAATACACGGGAGTTCTTGTTCTCTTACTTTCAAGATTCTCTTTATCTTTCTTCTCACAGGTTGATTACGATGTGTCTAAATTTGTATGTCTTTGAGATTATCCCACATAGAGCTGGCTAAGCTTCTTGGAGGTATAGATTAATGGTGTTCACCATATTTTGGATCAGTTTTATTTATTATTTCCCCAAATATTCTTTTTTTCCTTTATCACCTTTCCCCCCAGAGACTTCCGTTGTGTGTATGTTGATGTACTTGATGATGCACCAGAAGTCACCAAGGTTTGGTGTATTTTTTCATTTTCTTTTTCCTTCTTTCTAAGATTATGTAATCTAAATTGACGTATCTTCACTGATAGCGAATTGACCTGAATTCACTGATTTTTTTTCCTTCTACCAACTCAAATATGCTGTTCAGTTCCTCTATCAAATTTTTCATTTAGCTTTTGTACTTTTAAGCTCTACAATTTTTTATTTATAATTTCTATTTCTTTAATGACATTTTGTATTTGTTTGCAATTTTTTATTTTATTCTTTGGACTTCTTTTTGTTCTTTGAACATATTTAAAATAGCTGATTTAAAGTCTTTATCTAGTAAATCCAATATCTGGGCTTCCTCAGGTAGAGTTTCTATGGCTTTTTCCTGGGTGTGAGCCTATGGGCTGATATGTATTAGTCAGGGTTCTCCAGAATTACTACCTCCTTCAACTTACCCAAATTCAGTTTCCCCATGTTATTTCATGTGCTAAGCTATATTCCCTTTTGTTTCTACTCTTCTGTTTTCACTTTGGTCCTGCTCTTAAGGATAGGAATTGGACCTCTAGGCCTTCTCAAAGCCTCCATATGGAAATTGGAGATAATCAGATCTTTGATGTTACCGGTCATTTTTTCTTTCAATTTTGCTCACTCCAACTATCTTGAATTACGACAAAACTCACAGTTCTGGCTTATGTTTATTATAGTCCACACCATTTCCATTTGTTCATTCATCTATAACTTTTAGATGCTTTTAGTTCCTTCTAATTTACCAGAAGGAGCTGTTAATCATGCTCAATAATTTTCAAGGACATTCTGTTACTCTCTCAATCACAGGCTTCCCTCTGTATGGTGTTTTATTTCCCTTTTCTAAATGTCCCCCCCCCCCACACACACAATTGTGGAATAAAAGGAAAATGCTCATATTTTCCATGTTGGAACTACAACTTATATTCATATTTTTGCTGCTAAAAGATCTCCTTTTAAGCCTTTCTGATTTCTCACTGCCCTGTATGTGCATAATACTGGCATGCTTTAGGTCTGTATATACAAGCTGAAACCCAGCAGCACGTAGAGTAAAGCTATATTTCAAGAACTGGTTATCTTAAATTGTTAGCAAAAAATTCAAACTACTAAGATCTTTTCTTTTTCTTACACTCTTCTCTGAGTTTGAAGAAGTGTCATATAACACATATCTGAGATAGTGTGGGAGCAGCCTGGGAATGGTAACTGCTTTCCTAAAACAACAAAGACGTCATGTAGCACTTTGGTTTAGATAAGTGAACATTTGGGCTGAGGACAAGATGTAGGCAGAGGCTACTAAAGCGCCAGCTAATTAGGGAGTTATCACTTGAAAAGTTACATAGCTCTGGGTCACTGAAGTAAAAGCTATCAAAGAAAACTTCTGGGAGCCATCTTGCTTTCATTTCACAATCTTCTGATGACAGAATAAGCACTATGGTGTGGTAGCATGTTCCTTACACTATCACTGCCCTTTCCGTGTGAGTGACGGAATAAAAAAATCATGAGTAAATGAAAAAAATGTCCAATAGTTTGAAATGCCTATAACTTTAAAAAGGATTTTTGTAGAATTAACCAGATACAGCTCAAATTACATAAAATTAAACTTCTTATATATGATAAAAGCCAACAGTGCTTATTCATCAATAAAGATCCAACACATATTAAAAGGGGTTTTGACATTTGTTTGTCTCTGTCAGTATAAGAACTTTTCTAATGGTTGTGGGAAATCAAACATTAGAGCAACAAAAGGTTGAGTAAACATTCCATTTTTTTCATTTTTTAAATTTATGAATAGGATATATAGAAACAAAGAATCCATCAATGTCCACTATCTTTTTTATTTAAGATATATTATGATCATCTCTCATTTGTAAAGTACTGATGCTTGTTTTGGGGACACACACAGATATAACACATTCTTTAAGAAGCTCACAATTTAAAATATGGTTGTAAAATATGAGCATTTTGATAACTAAATTTAGTGTAGAAATTAAGATAAAGAAGAGATACTTTGGGGATTCAGTAGTCAGGAAGATTTCATAATGAAGGATGTATTTTTTGAAAGATTAATATACTTAGAAGTAAGAACATGACAATAGCACAAACCAAAGCTGGATGCTGAGATCCCATGATAAGTGGTGTCAACTGTATAGGGGCCCAGCCTTGCTGTGATAAGGGGTTTCTGTTGGGCATTGGCGGGAGGAAGCATCAGCTGGTGCCATGTTGTAGTAGTAAATCAGACAAGTTCTAATACTACTTCAGGAGCCATGAGCAACAGCAGTGCCACTGTTGCAGCATCCTTGTTGCTTATCATTGTCCCATATGCTGCTGCTCCTTCATAGCAGATCTTTCTTGGCTTCTCAGCCTCTCCTCTACCTCCTGATTGCTTATCCACCCCAACTCCATTGTCTCTCCTTGCTGGCCTCATCCAGCATCCTAGTTCACCTCTCACAGGCCATTTGATCACTCACATGCACATGGTTGAACCCTTTTATAATACTGAGTGAACACATTTAAATTTTAACCATTTCTCGTCAAAAAAAAAAAAAACAATTGAGGCAGTTTCCTACATCATACAACATAGCAAATTTAAAAGGGTAAAGACATTAAGGCAAACAAATTTTATAAATAAATAAAGGCAAATGGAAAATAAAGGTTGAACTGTAACTACTAATGGTGGATTTTGAGTTTGGTTCACTGTGAGCTTATTAGCAATCAAAGGTAGGAAGGTATTTATAGGATTCACATGCCTTGAATGTTTTAATCTATAAGTGATTATTTTCATGTAGTCAAAAAACTTTAAGACTAGAAATAAAAACAATATAAGCCTGAATTCTACTCTTGACTTTGCCAGTAATTGTTGCTGACACTAGTCATTTAATCTCCATGTGTTAGTGTAGTTAGCTAGATATTAATAAAGAAAGAGAGCACAGGGAATCAGACATCAAGTGCAATGAACTAGGGAACTGAATTAGATATAAGATTGCTTCACTAGGAAGTTGCAGCATTTATAGGCTACCCAGGGCAACTTTACATCCTCTGCCCTTAAAACCAATCCCCAAAACAATAGGAAGGATTGCTACCTGTAGTTATAGAGGAGGGAATAAAAACAGCAGAAGAAATTCCTCTGCTGGTGCTTGGCCAGTAGAAGCCAAGATGGCACAAGGAGAGGTGCTCCTTCTGTGAGGCATGTGTGGTAGGAACCAAGGTGGTGACCATAAAGACCTGTCTATCTAGCAATGGGAAAAGGATCAGATTGGATCAGGGGCACAAAACCCTGGATGATCTACAAAATGGATTGGTTAGGGGGAAGAACCAGCACCAGCTGCAAAGGATAGGGAAGTTGATTGGTTGTTTTGGAAAAACACCCGGTCCTTCCCAAGCTGGAGATAATAAATCAGCCTAACGAAGGTGAACACTCTCTCTCTAATTTCTGTCTGTCTGTCTGACTGTCTGACTGTCTGTTTCTTTCTCTTTCTCTCTCTCTCTCTCTGTTTCTCTGTCTGGGTAACACATACTAGCCTCATTTGTTTGCACATTCTCTCTCTATAGCAGCCTTGCAGGCCTAGCAGCCACCTGGGGCTCAGGCTCCAAGTGCAAGCCTGTGTGCAGCAATGCAACACCAGCTGGAGCACAGCCAGGGAATAGAAGCTAAAATAACCAAATGGGGACAAAGGCTGTACTGAACTAAGCTTTAATATAGACTGAACCAATGACAGAGAATTTCCAGATCTTGGCCTTTGTTCTGAGCTTGATGAAGACAAAGCTGGTCTTTTTCCACAGTGGGATGGACAGAGGTGAGACACTGGAGCTGAATCTAGGGTAGTCCTCTGATTTTACTTCTACAATAAACCTTACCACTAAACTTTAACCTTCTATAAGTGGGTCCCTGCAATGCTTTCCTTGTGACTCTGTGAAAGGGAACAATTAGATCTCAGTTTCCTCATATATAAAAAAGGAGTCAGTTTGAATAGTCAATAAAGCCCTTTTTATTTATTTTTTTAAAGATTTTTTTATTTATTTATCTTTAGAGGGGAAGGGTAGAAGAGAGGGAGAGGGAGAGAAATATCAATGTAGGGTTGCCTCTTGTGTGTCCCCTGCTGGGAGCTGGCCTGCAACCCAGGCATGTGCCCTGACTGGGAATCGAACCGCGATCCTCTGATTCGCAGGCCCGTGCTCAATCCACTGAGCTATACCAGCCAGGGCAATAAAGCCCTTTTTAGCTCTAACATTCTGCGCTTCTTTTATATAAGGTTTTCTAGCAAATATGTTTCTGTGAAAATCCAACTAGAAAAGAATACAAAGTGAAATAGAAAAATTCCTAAGTGTCCATTTTCCCCAATCCCTAGATAATAAATGTTTAAGTTTGGAGACAATACATTATTCATCCTTTACTACCCCTTCACACATAGGAAGGGCTATTAGATTGAGCCATATGAAACTGCTGGTTTTATGGTTCAAATGTAGGCAAATATTGGTAATTTCATATGGTCCAACCAAATAATGTTGTGTTAAATTGCAATAATCAGGGATATTGCAGCAGGAGGTGCTGGTTTTGATGGCCTTGATTTAGGTCAGGGAAGGATAGTGTTGGCAATAAAGTAGGAGAGGGGCTGGGCCCTTGAACCTTAGACTTCTAATAGTTGTCAAGTGTGAACCTTTTGGAGCCAAGCTGCCTGGGTTCAAATCCTAGCTCTCGCCTTTTCTAGCTGTGCAAATTTGAGCAAATTATTTAATCCCTCTGGATTTTAGTTTCCTCATCTACACAAGTGGAATAATTATAAAATAGTCTGTGATTGGTGGGTCTGTTTTAAGGATTAAAATACATAGGGAACACTTAGCACACTAGCTGACAGCTGATATAATTGGTCAGTAAATGTTAGCTGTTAGCTGTATTAGCTACTGGGTGAGCAGTAAAGTGCACAGAAAAGGTACAGACAATGGCCAGCAGCCTGAGAGGCACAGTGGCACCATCTGTTCCTGCTGCTGGGTGACCTATAATATAAATGGACACAGGAACATGGCTTCTTAGCCAGTGATTTTCAGAATTTTTAAACTGAAACACAAAGTCAGAAATACAATTTACATCTTGACCTGCTATACACACATACACACAAACACACTAAAATAAAATTTTACAAAATAAATTTAATCCTTATTGTGCGATTTGCATTGTATTGTATTGTATTGTATTGTATTGTATTGTACTGTACTGTACTGTACTGTACTGTATTGTATCCTATTCTGTTTTATGTGCTTCCATCTTATTGTTCAATACTAGTTCCTACCACTAACCACTAAGCTGACTTTATGGTTTAGCAATGGGTTTCAACACAATATGTCAGATTTAGGAAAGTACCAGACTAGGTCGTATTTAGCTTTGAGTCAAAAGATATGTATGCTGGTCCAACAGGATTGACAGGCTCACGTGACAGTGTCCTGGGATGGAGGAGATGCCACTGTGGTGCTTCATGCCAGCTCTGAGATTTTAGTTTCAGTCCCTCTTCTCACTACCAATCCTTATTCCTGCTGCACCAGCCACAAGGAAGAATACTTACACTTTAGCCAAATCCTAATGTGTGGATGCAAACAACTCAATTCACTTTTCTCCAGACTCTAAGATAAAACTTTCTATCATCAGATGTAGGAGTGAAGTGATAGCTTAAATATTTGTAGTTCTCATTCTACCAGGTTTTCAGTGCCTGACTTATCATTGGGTTCAAAGTGCAATCAGCGAGTATAGCTTTTCCTGGCACACTGTCTAGCAACATCTCCACCACACAGCAGCATGTAAGCGATATTCATCAGCACACACCCCATTTTTCACTGTAGCAATTTTGCTTTCAGCTGATGAAGTACTTCATCGTCTTGCTATTTGGGTAGCACCAAAAAGATACTTTCTTAAAGACCGAAGTGAAGATAACAGCATGGTAACTCCACAAGTAAGTCATTTTTATTTGATAGTGTGTTTCACCTGTAAGTTTTCTATGAACATCAGCTTCATCTTTATATAAAGGATGATTTTGGACACCATCTTCAAAGGCAAACACAGACAAGGCATGATGGTAAGGGAGGGGCAATGGGCCTGGGAATCCCACCTTGATTCCTGGGTCCAGAATGGAGAAGCAGGGATGGGTTAAAATCATGTCACCACGTATGCTTACTCTTCTAAGACTTGTCTCACAGTATTCTTAATGTCCGAAGAAAATACCCAGATTTTTTTTACAAGATCCTTAATTCATTTCAACATGTTCCTTCTTTCAACTTCCAAAGGTCATTCATTCATTCCCCTACACATGTGAAGCCATTTTCTAGTCTCAGTGATGGACAGAGAACAGCTGTAAAACACACCTCCTGCCCTGAAGGGACTGGGAAATAACAACTAGCATCTCCGAGCACTTAGTGTGTGCCAGCCACTGTGCATTTCCTCATCTGATTCACAGAATTCCGAGAGGTAGGTGCTACTATTATCCTAGGTGACAGGTGAAACTCTGAAGGTAAAAGAGTTTAAGAATGTAAATAAGGGGAAGAACTAAGATTTAAACTCAACCAGAATCCATGCTGTCGTCAATGAATTATAAATAGGATGAGGAAAGGTTGCAATTGGATAGACCAAAGAGCCAGTGACAGACACTTCCCAGAGCAGCTAAGGACTTCTTTTTTCTCCTTTGTGTACTTAGAGATAAAAAACAATCTCATAGTTCTTTGGGAAATACATAAAAAGGGCCCAGCACAAAAGACTTTTTAATATTACAGAGATTGATAAGCGCCAGAATCTCCTTGCATTCTCAGTAACATGTAGCATTTCGGGTTTTTAATATGGCTCACAGGATCAGTAGATCTTACAGAGAAAATAGTCTGACTCACTTTCCAGATTAATTTCAAAATGTCTTCTTATACAGGGCCAGCTATATTTATAATGTCATGGCAGCCCCTGGGACATTTTTAGACAGTATTACTTCACTCTATTATGTTAAAGGTATGAGAGAGGTGTCCTGTTTTTCTCTCCTTCTATTTTTAATAGCTCTGCTAGCAAAGCAGATGTTACATTTCTCCTTTCCCAGACATATAAATTTGGATTTCCAAAGAATATTCATGTTGGGAAATACCGATGCTCTTACTCATCGAAGTATGTCATTTTTAAGAAAGGCAGATATTTTATCAAGAGTCTTATGTGAAAAAAAAAAAAAGAGTGCTATGTGCATAACACAGTGGTTGTTACAGCTAGGGGTTGGCCAATCAGAAGACGTGTGCGCTGGTGGGTACTGAAGGGACTGGTCTACCTAGAGATTCTCAAAGAGGAACTTGCCTCCTTGAGGCTCACAAAGCACAGGTCTGTCATAGACAAGACACCTCATGGTAATGAGCCATTAAAAACCACAAGACCACCATGGCCCACTCCTGGAGCAGCAGTGTTTTTTCAGACTGGTCTGGGAATCACCCAAGAAGCTTATAAAAATGCAGATTCCTGTGGGTCTCTGCCTGTAGTTAGAGGTGAAGCTCTGGAATTGGCATTTCAAACAAGCTTCTCAAGTGACTACATTTTGAGAAATGTTGGTCTCAATAGTAGCACTGTGAGCCTCAAAAGAATTAGAAGCCAGTGTGTCTTGAGTATGTGCATTTTGAGAAATTACAAACAGTTTCATCAGTGTTTTCCAAAGCAATTTTGGCAGAATAAGAATCCTGCAAGATGATTTGCAGTGAGCAATTTCCATAGTCCAATAACCTTGGGAAGATTCCTTTTGGTATCCCTCCTCTGGAGTTTCCTAATATGCATAATGAAGGATGCTGAGAAATCCTGTAGGAAACAAACCTGTTTAACTTAATGTGTGTTTCCCAAACAGGTTTTACCACAAGACTCTTTTTAAAAATAATACTATTTTTTTTCATGGAACTAGTATTTTTTAGGCCTTGTTTGGGGAAATGCTGGTTGCAGGCTTAATGGTAGAATTTTTGGGGGAGATGAACTAGGTCTGGAGACCCAGGGTTCCAGCTTTAATCCTCAATTCTTAGGAATCCTTATAGAAAGGTGAGAAACCCCATGGCTTATTAATTACACTTCACATCTGTGTGGTTTTTATAGTTCCACAGGCCCCCTTTCACACCTTTTCTCATTAAACAAAAATCCTCACTTGATTCCTGTGAGCCAAGCAGATTAGGTATTATTATCCCCCTATTACAAGTGAATAAATAAATTTATGGAGGGTGAAGTTTGCCTACCTAGGTCATGCATCTCTGCCTCTTGTGCTTTATTCATAACACCCAAGCTTTAGATGACCTGGCAGCTAAGTTTCCAAAACCATATCAGCCTATAAAACTTGGCTAAATTCTCTAAAATGCATTATCTTTTTTTAATGGGCATAGTGATAATTCTGATTGGCCATTCGTAGAAAGAGCTATGTTTTCCCAATAGTGGTGATGAATTGACTTGATCTCGGGTCCCTGTGCTTCATCTCTCCTGTGCCCAGTGGAGTCCAGTGCCCCAGGTTATTACTTAGAGCTGGGAATGAATTTGTAACTGGGGAGTTATTTCCACCTATATAACTTTATTTGACCTGTATAACACATGAACTAAATTGCTCCTATGCTCGGCCCTGATTGCATGAGTTAACATATTCCACTAATATAATTGTATTTCTTTTAGCAAATAAAACCTACGGATTTTAAGGGTCATTATCTTAGTACCTCAGTCTTCTTTTATTTTTATGACTTTTTTTTCCTATGGCTTTCACTGTTTGACTTCTCTAGGGCCTATTCTAACTTCTTTAGCCCCGACATTTATGAACTTTCATGTACTAGCGTGACCACCACACAAAGATTAACAGCTAAATTGTAAGATGTAAACTTAAATACATCTGTAACATACTATTCCAAACAATGAGCACACGTCTGGGTGTACCCGGTTTTCTGCCTCTTCAACATCTTTGATAATGTGGCTAAATAGTACATTCTTAGATTTAGAATATCCTCCTCTGCCCTCTCTTACCCATCAGCCACCATTCAATCTTGATGCTTCTGACATATTTAGGACATGACTATAGTTAGGTGAAAATTTCAAGGATTATTGAACATTATATGATTGAACAAATTTTCTCTAAATTTTTGTTTCTCTATATATTTTTCAATGTCAAAACAGTTACCAAGTTGTACATAGATACTCCTTTACTTCTAGATTATATGGGGCCTCATTTTCTTAGGCTTTTTAACTACAAAAATAAAGACATTTCTAGAAACACTCCATTTTCTACCCTAATTCTGTAATCAGTTTTGTTATAACTGATCCAGAGAAAATAAAAATGCACCATATTTGAAATCTACACCATTTAAGGGTAAACTGTGTCTTGCTTTTAGTCACATTATATGTTCATTATATCTAGAAAAACAATTTGGATAATAAAAATGCCAAATGTTAACTCAAGCTATAAACATACAATGGCATATTTACATCATGCATCAAAGTTTTCTAGATTTTTTTCCTTAATGCTTCTCATCTTGCACTAAAATTCTTAACCCATTTGTGCCATGATTTATGGGGTAGATTAATTATTTTTGATTAATAAAAATTGGAAACTTTAATTGGACCTTATTTGAGGCTTGGTTGCATTAAATGAATCTACTGGTGATCAAAAATGTATTTTTAAAGGGAGTTTAGGCTAATATATCAACAAATGAGGAGCTATAAACATGATTAATATACACATTAGACTTTCCTTATCACATTTTGCTGGCAGTTTTTATCCGGTCACAGCTGAAATTCCATTGAGTTCTTTCTCCTTTTGTATAAAATACAGATTATGTGGAGACAGCAGTCTGAGCAACTGCAGTTTCATCTTGTCTGCCCATTAATTATTAATGCTGTTTCAGGGCTTCTTATCTATCACTGCTGAGAGACGGAGGGCTGTATTTTTATAGTCCTTTACCAGTAAGAAAACAGGCTGGATGGTGCCTGTGTACTTGGCAACAGAGAAAGGATCAAAAGTACTTCTATTTTATGAAACTATTAAAAAGGAATGCTCTAACTCACTGATTTACCATTGTTCTGAAGGGTGGTATGATTTTTGAAGAGTAAGCAAGAACAGAGAAAAGCTCATGTCTACTTTGGCATCTTTTTCAAAATACTATGATTTCGCAGGTATTGAATCCAGGCCACTTTGAATATTGGAGATTATGCGTGATCCAGATTGCACCGAGACATCTATATAAATAGAATTTAGCTTTCTGTCTCAGTTACCTGAAAAATGAATAGATGTAAAACATTAGAGCTCAGGCTGTCATGTAAGGCCCACTAGTCAAGTGACTTTGGATAAGTGGCATATTGTGTTAAGTCTCAACTCCATATCTATATGAAGATATCCTTTTCACAGAGTGGTAAAATGATTGAATCAAACACAGCATTTAAATAAAGCAAGTTCAAATGAATGGTAGTAAACCTTGAAACTTCATTGCTTTTGTCACTGTTTACTAATATCAGTGACATGTATAACCCTAATTTTCAACAGGAAATAAAACAAAAAACAGAAAAAGATTAAAACTATTTTTCAACAACTTACTTAATTGAAGCTGGGGGCTGGAAGGGATTGAGGTGTAAAAGACATAAGTACAAGTCCAAGAGTGGGGCTTTCATTATTTCAATGAATCATGGAAAAGTAGGAGCTATGCCCTACTAAAAAGATCCTCTTAAATAGATCACTTGAAATTCCCTCCCATGTTGAATTTTTTATTTATTAAACATATTGAGGAAATATTAGCTATTAGTGAAAGTGTGGGAAATCTCTGATTGTACAAAATCACACACATCACACACATTTGCATTTCTCTGAAGATTAAACATACAATGATAACATTCTCCCAATAACAAGTGTAGCAGAGATCACCAGTTGTCCCCCAGGATCCATTTCTTCTTCATCCCTTCTTTAACATCCACCTTCCAGATCTGGTGGGTTTGTAGCCATCCAGCCAGAGAATTCCTGTGACTACCTTGTAGCCAGAGGCAACCAGGTGACTAAGTTCTTGCCATTTTAAGGGCAGCACAAGTAGTGTGTATAACTTCTGCTTGCCCTGCATATCTCTCCTTCCCCTTTCTACAGGCCACGGTTGAGTAGTGACCTTACTTTGACCACATGGACAAGAGTAAAATCTCAGGAATTTGCAAAGTAACAACACAGAAGGGACCTGAGTCACTGGGCCCTAAGAAAAAGAGATCTATCTATTCCATGTGGAAAAGAAATGTACTTCTCTAGTTTAGAGCCACTCCATTTGGAGTTTATTTTTTTGCAGCAACTTACCTTAACCCTAACTATGCAGTTGGTTAAATCCTACCTGGGTATTAGGGCTCTTGCTATGGATGATTAATGGATATCTGTAACTTGAAAGAGTTGACCTTATGAATAGTACAAATGGCTCTGGTTAATCATTGCAACTTGCAGCAGAATGTAGTTAATAGCTCAGAAAATAAAAAAGTAAATAAATTTTGGTACACCCTTAAAAATTTGTAACATTTATTCATTATTTATTTTTTCATTGTTAGGAGGAAAAATAGATAAAGAAAGAAAAACTGGGGTGCACACAATAGAGGCTTGTTTGCTGATGTTGTCCTGGCTTTTGTGATAAAAAATGCCTTTAAGAGATGCTGGGACAGAAAGCAATACTGTCAAGACCAACATACATGACAGCTGTTTGATACCAAAAAGCATTGAAGGGCCTTTATATAAAATCCCTAACTCCTTTTTATGCACATATTACTACTCCCCAGATAACTCTATATATTTTTTGTATCATAATGGTGTTTTACAAGCCAACTGAAACACAATAATACTAGTCTACATGCTAGTATTAACAAAACTGTAAGCCAAAATGAGAACTAAGTGTCTTTGGATGGTCTACACTAAACCTAATATGTGAAATGTCATGATAAAATAATGCTAAAGATAATACAGTATTATACAAAAATAAAGGTTCATGTTCACCTCAGAAGCATAGCCCTAATTCACCATCTCTATCTCAATAGTTCAACATAATTTTTCTAGTCAAGTCATGGACTGGTTTAAGACCAAGGTAGTGGTTCATCTTTAAACATTTTTAAAATTCTTACCCAAGGATATTTTTATTGATTTTTTTTTTTTTTTTTTTTTTAGTGAAAGAGGAAGGGAGTGAGAGAGAAACATCAGACTGGTTGCCTCCCGCATGAGCCCTGACCAGGGATTGGAGCCACAACCTAGGTATGTGCCCCAACTGGAGATCTAACCCACAACTTTTTGGTGCACAGGATGACGCTCCAACCAACTGAGCCACCTGGACAGGGCAGTAGTGGCTCATCTTAATTCCCGGTATAACTATATGCAGTTGGGAGATACTTGTAAGTCTTCTACTGGCCAGGGAGATCATGATCAACTGGCCCACACTTGGCTTTCACAGACTGGGGCGGGGAAAGGTCTCAGTAACTGAGTAGTCAAACTAGCTATGTTAAAAGTACATATGTAGAACCCCAATATTGTGCTTGATTTCCTGCTGCCCATCATTACAATGCTTTATAAGAAGTTAAGAAAAATAATATCATATGTACCTAGGTCACTGGGTGGGCCTTAGTGGTTAATTGCCAGTTCATGTCTTAGTGAAAAATATTCCCAAAGTACAGCATACTCTTCCTATGAAACACTGCTGAACAAATAATGGCCATATAAGTGTTCTATGGTGTATCTGTGGCCTCAGAGTTACTCAGGGGCAAAATTTATATCCTACACTTTAACTACCAAGTGATCTTCTTGCTCTGATGAAACATATACTTTTAGCAACAACTCACAATTGATGTTTCTAAAAAAAAAAAAAAAAAAAAAACCACTTAAAGTCTCATGCAAGATCCAATTGAACTGTTACTGCATTCCCAGTTAAACTTTTTTTCTTTATAACATCTGAATTAGTTTCACGGGTGAAGCTCCAGTTGACCTCTAAAATGTGGTAGTGAGAGATCTGGCTCAGTGACAGAAAGACTCAAATCAGGAAATGAGGGAAAATAACAACCTGGAGAATAATGGCTGAAAGAAGAACATTAATACTAAATAATGAAGAAGAATGTAAACAGATAAGAGATTCAGAGAGCCCTAGATCTTTAAAAGGCTGAAAGAAGGATGGCAAAGATAAAAAATGATAAGACCTGTCAAGAAGAACAAAGTCAATGTGTGTACATTATTCAGTTTAAGGAATTAGAGTCACAAGGTCAAGTGTGGGTAACATTAAATATGAATAATGAGGAATAAAATAAGTAAAAAGCAAGCTAGTTTCATAAATCAATTCCAGAGCAACTTCGCTTTGGAGGGGAGGGGAAAAGGAGAATGGAGAATAACCCATTGTAGCCTGTTGAAATCTCAAGATCTATTACCAATTACTAAATATCAATGCATTCAGACAAAATCGCAGTGTTTGGGGTCATAAAATAGTACATTCCATTGATCAGTGGGAACTAGAGAATTTGCACTTGAAGTGTATTTAAACAAAACAAAATAAAAAAACACCAGCATTTGTAGCAGGAAGAAAACGTGTGTTAGAGGGCAGGTGGAGAGAGAACACATGAGCTCTCATCAGTCATCCCACCACGACCTCTGAGCCGGCCTTGGAGGGGACCCCATGTTTGCCTCTTTGGCTGTGCAGACAATGCTGAGGAAGGACAAGCAAAAAGGGAAGGTCTGGAATGAAGATGTGGGCAAGAGTCCATACGCCAAGGTTAAGGGCCAGAACTCCTGCTCTTTATGCTCTCCCACTGGGAGCTGTACAGGCAGGAGGAACAGGGATGGGCCTCTTGGGGAAGAAGGGGGACACTGGAGCCGGCCACTAACAACAGATTAAAGCCCAATGTAAACAGTGTGCCGGACACATGTGGGTTGCAGAGAGAGTGGTGATGAATAAGCATATATCCAGACAAGCACTTCAAACAGGAGGAGGCTGAGCGATGATGAAAATGATTCAGTGCCTTCAGAAATGACTCACGAGAGGCACAGAATGTGAAGAAAATAAAGAAGAAGTGTCCACATTTATCAAAGCACTCGACAAAGGATGGGGGATGCACAATTAGGGAGAACAAATCATTAGGACAGGGGAAGGGGAAGGAGGGAGTCTGTGGGCGTTAGGAAAAGAAATTCGGTGACGTAAGGGCAGTGCTACAATACAGATTAATCTACTCTCACTGAATTGTAGAGAACACAAACTGATCTTCCAGTTCCAGTATTTATATAATCCAAAGGAATGTTGATTCTGTTTGGCTAGCACTGGTATCTACCTGTTTTGCAATTATCTCCATTAGCGGGCTCTTTCTTCCTTTAGGGAGAGCTGATGCCCAGTAGGTAAGCTTGCACAGAACCTGATCAGGTCTTTATTATGCTTCAGGCACACCGAATTGGGTAGGGTTTATACAATACCCATTGCTACGTGTTTCTGTTATCATTCTTACCTTTAATTATTTTTTGATAATACTTTGAGCTCATTTAAACTAAACTTTTGAAAATGAAAAAATTGACACCTGCATTTTGGAATGCCTGTTCTAATATTGATCTCTCTCTCTTTCTTTACTTTTTGGTCCTGCTCAATCTTTCTAAATCACCCCTTATATCATGTCTTTCATGTCTTGGAGTGATTAGAGAGAACAGAGCATATTGAATATATTGAATACGGAGAAAAAAGAAAACAAACGTGTGTTGTGTTAGTCACTGAAATTTCAGAGTGGATTTGTTACTACAGCACATAGCCTGGCCTTTGTTGACTGATGCATCCACCCTCAGCTAATATTACATAATATTTACTGTAAGTCTGGACCTCCAGTCTTCATAGTTTTATTCACAAAAAAATAACCACAGGATGGCAATATATATGATGAGAGACCCCCATCCCCCACCCCCACTGTTGCAAAACGGAATTAACTTCTGGAGGGTGGGAACTTGTAGTACAGGCTTCCGCCACTAGGTTAGTATTCTAGGAACCAATATGTATTACAGTATCAGCTGGCATTGTTGTGAGAGCCTATGTTCGGCTTCAGTGAATTTTTTTAAAGACTCAACACATTTATCCATTTCATGGTGGGTGATTTATGAGTGCATCTACCCGCACCGTACTGTGTTCAGCAGTTTTTGACCAAAAACGCATGATCTCCATGCCCCACCCTCCCTGTTCACTGGATCTCACCCCTGGTGACTTTTCATTTGTTTCCCCAGAGGAAAAAATTACTCAGAGGGTAACGTTTTTCTGATGTGGAAGAGGTGAAATTAAAAAATATCAGAAGCACTGAAAGGCATCAAAATTGACAAGTTCAAAACCTGCTTTGAGCAGTGGGAGAACTGTCTCAATAGGTGCATTGCATTCAATGGAGAGCACTTTGAAGGTGACTGAAATTTAAACATGTAAAAATAAGTAAATTTTGTAATAAGTAAATTCTGGGGTTTTTAGGTCCTCCTTCTTTATACATATTATATAAATAGATAAACTCAAGGTCAGAGTCAGAGATGGTCAGTTGTCCTAACCTGTATTTTATAAAAGAGAAATTCAGATTGATTACCACTCCTTCAGCTATTGCATATTGAAATAAACTATACTCCAAAAGCAGTTAGTTTTATATGTAAAATAAAAACTGTTGGTTTCAATTCTATACTGTAGTCACACATATGTAAGCATGTATAAGTTTTACCAAAACCTCCAGAAACCATTTGTGCAATAGAATCCTCACAGAATTTGATGTTTGGAAGGGACTTTAAAAATAGTCTAGCCTAGTCTCCCACCATTTCTCCTCCACAGGTGTCTCCAGCCTTCCTAAACCTCTCCAGTGTCCGAGAGCTCGCTGCCTTATTGTCTTCTCTGCTTACGATAAACTCTACCCTAACACACATCTGCTTTCTGTAACTTCCACAATCTTTGTCTCTGCCAAGACGGAAGCCCCAGTCAAAATTAAATAACAATTTTGTGTTGAGTTTTATTATCCTCAAGTTTGGCACTAGCTTCCTTTCTCTGCGGGCCCAGGGCTGCAGAGTGTGGCATGACTGGCCTCTCAGCACTGTGGTTTCCCATTAGAACTTTCATCTCTCAGCTTCTCCAACCTCCAATCAAGTACACAGCTTTGGCGTCCTACTTGAAATAACTCTGATAAACAATGTGTACACCTCCACATAGGCTTCCTGGGAAGAATGTCTTATCCTGAGGAGTTTTTACTGATACGAAATTTATATATCTAACCAGGCAATAGTAAAAAGGATTTTCAGCAGATGAAACCCTTTTTACCGCTCAAATCTTACTAAGTAAGCAGCTCTGTATTGTACAATTGTGTGGTGTTAGTTCTCTTCATCTTGTTGTGTCCCGCCTAGGTGGAAGACTAGAGAATTTTGCTCCCTTGCCTAGTTCCAAATTCTCAGGCATTTACTTTTGAACATAGTTAAATAGCTAGAGACACATTTTAAAAGTTCCCTTTTTTTTCTATTAAATATTAATGTTATAAAAGAGAAAATGATTTCTCTTAGTTTTGAGAAGTGTACAATTGCTACATCTTAAAACCGCCTGTACGTGTATCCTGAGTGCATTCAGTGGAAAGAGTCAGGTTTTGGAGTTGGGCCGTCCAAACTTCAAATCCTAGCATGTGTCTTCTAGAAAGTCACTTCTGAGTCTCAGTGTCCTTAATTATAAAGTAGGTATATAATGATACTAAATTCCAAGATGCTTTTGGAGCGCAAATATTCTTGGCACACAGAGGACACTCATTCAATATTTATTTCCTTTTCCCATGCAAGAGGAATTTTTGTGGAAAAACTTCTCGTTAAAAATTACTAATTCCCTTAAAAAATATAGGGGTCTGGCCAATCTATTAAATGACAGCAAGAACAGTAAGTGCATACTTTGCCAGATCTTTGCAGATCTTTGCAGATCTTTGCAGATCCGGAAAGGACTTTCCATCACAGCCATCCCAAACTGGGTGGCAACGCACTTGTGCTGTTAACAAGTATGAAGGTGGCCATGCCCCCCTCCCCTCCACCCACTTGCACTTCACCACCTCATTGCTCTGACTTAACTCACAAGCATGACTTAATTTTGACTTGGGAATCTGATTGACTTCTAGAAGCAAATGAGATTCATTCCAGCATTGCCCTTGGGATACTTCACAGCCAGCTGAGTTCATTTCAGGGCTGAAGCAAGTGACCCTGAATGTCACTGAAGTTACTGTAGCAGCCCCAGGAATCATCCTTTACCAAGAGATCAGTATTCCAAAGGGGACTGCAGAATATCAGGCCAGCTCCAGTGCAGACATATCCCCCTGCCCAGCCAGCCCTTAACTTAGGCTATTCATGTTATTTCTAAAATACTCTCCCATCTTGACACAACAGAAATAACTTTTCAAAATTCTGCATAAGATTCACTTGCTTCATGAAAAAGAGCTGACCATCTTTAAAATCACTCTTCCAGCCTTCAGGTCTGTCTATAGGGACAGGATTGGATTTGTGAGTTAATGTTTCATTTATTTGTGTCACTTACTGATTTTTATTAGTCTCATCTTCTTAAATACAGGAGATTGAATATTTCATGAGGTCAGGGGTAATTTCTTTGCTGCCTTTGTAAGTTTCCTTGATGTTCAATACAATATATATTTACGGTAGATTAATTCACTGACTGACCCTCACAGAATTATTTGCAATTTATTGTCTCCATTGAAAATATACTCCCGCCAGTTTCCTCTTTTTCCATTCACTTATTCATCATTTTATTTATTAATATATTTATTCATTTAATATATAATTATTGAATGCCTATTAAGCTTTAAATATTGGTATAGGCTTTTGGGAAACACAAGTGACTACTATATACTCTTTCCTCAAGAGGTCCCAGTCTTGCTGAGAGAGGTGAATACTTGTGATATAAAATGATAAGTAATCAAAGGATCACTATGGCATTTTTACTCATTAAATGAGTAAAAAGTCAGGGAAAGGGTTAGAAAGAAGTTGGTAGTGAGAAAGAGTCCTCATTTATGCATGTGAATTCTTCATATACAGTATTTGAGGTTGTATTCCAGTTAGAGAGAGTATGTTCAGTCACATCATGTGTTCATCTGTGAGGAAGAGGAGGCAAGTAATCAGTGGGAAATGAGATCAGTGAGGTGGGCAGAGGCAGAAGTGAGAAGAATCCTGGAAGCCACACAGAGGAGTTGGGACTGATTCCTTTAGATAGAAGGGTGTGGTCACTGACTTTTGAGTCAAAGAGAGACAGGACTTGCTCAGTCACCTTTGATCACTTGCATCATCAGCTGAATTAGACTTTTCCTAATATGCAGTTAGCACTTATGTGTTGGCTTGGGCAAGCCACATGTTTTTCTTTTCCAGAGGAAAACTGTCTAATAGCCAGCCCTGAACAGCATTTCAGGGAATGATGAGCTTCGGAATGGGAAACTGTGTTACATGTTCCCTGTTTAACCCCCTCCACTAGACCCGCCAGCCACAAGACAGTAGGGATGTTGCCTATTTTGTTTGTCCCTGTATCTCAGCACATAGGTCATTGCAGGCTCACAAAAAATAATCAACAAGTAAGTGTTGAGTAAATGCACTAATTTAGAAACAAACCTAAGTCAAGGTCAGATCATTTTGAAGCAGAGTATCTCTTTTTTATTAGGCAGGAATTTGGGTCAGTTCACTAGAAATATCTTTGGATTTCACCTTGTTTCAAACAGGTAGCAAATTTGTTGGAAAATGCTATAACCAAAACGAATAGTTTATCTACTAGTGGGAGCCAATAATATAATTGAGCTGGCAGAAGAATCAATCAGCAAGCTTGAAGATGAGTCAATAGAGACATGTGAAGTGAAACAGAGAGAAAAAAAGAATGAGTAAAAAATGAACAAAACTTTAGAAAAATCGAACACCATGAAGTGCACCAAGATACATAGAAATATCCCCGAGAGAGAGAGCGGGAGAGAGAGAACTGAACAGAAAATTTATTTTAAAAATAATGTCTGGAAACTTCCCTAATTTGAGGGAAAACATTAAGCTATACAACTAAGAAGATCAATGAACTCCAAACAGAATAAAATCTAAAAGAGCCACACCCCCAAAAATCATAGCAAAAATGGCTAAAGTCAAAGATAGAGAGAACATCGTAAAAGGAGGAAGCAAAAAATGATGCATTACACTTGGAAGAACCCGATAACAAAACAGCTAACTTAATAAAACTAATGCAAACCAGAAGGAAAAGGGATGACATATTCAAAGTCATCCCTTTGGAAGAAAAAGAATGTCAACTAAGAATCCTACATCAGAAAGGGAAAGGTGAAATAAAAGATTTCCAAGGTAAACAAAACAGAGTATTTATAGCTAGCAGACCACCCTTACAAGAAATACTAAATGTTGTTCTTAAAGTTGAAAGCAAGTGGCAACAGATAGTATTTTGAATCCATCTGAAAAAAATAAAAACAAAAGTACCAGTAAAAATAATTATATAAGTAATCATGAAAGACAGAGTACTTGCATATTTCTTCTCCTTCTTGTTTTAACTTATTTAAAACATTATTACATAAAACAATATGCACATAACTGTATTTCTGTCCCTCTAATACATAGACAAGTAATGAATTTGACAATAACAACACAAAGTAAGGAGATGGGAACAAAGCTGTACTGGAGTGATGGAACGTACCAGATGGTAATCAGAATCTACAGGAAGAAATAAGACAACCAGGAAGAGTAAACAAAAGGTAAATATAGCAAATGTAGTGAATATATACTTTTTTCTTTAAGATCCTTTAAAGACATAAGGTTATATAAAATAATAATTACATCACTGTATTGTTGGGTCTATACCATGTAAACATAATAGGTATAGTAGTAATAGCACCAAACTGGGGAAGGGGGTTATGTAGCTCTATGATGGTAAAGTTCTTGTATTTCACTGAAACCAAGGCAGTATAAAACTGAAACACATTTTGATAAGTTAACTTATATACTGTAACCTCTAGAGCAAGAACTGAGAAAATAATTTAAGAAATAAAACTGAAAAATCACTAAAGGAAATAAAATGTTATTTTTAAAATTATTCACATACTACAAAAGGAAGCCATAAGAGACAATTGAGGGGAAATAAAATGTTAAGACAGAGAAAATCAAAGCCAACAAGGCAGATGTAAATCCAGCTCTATGAATGATAACACCAGGGTTCCGGATCAAGATGGTGACATAAGAAGATCCTGAGATCACCTCCTCCACAGACACAACAAATCTGTAACTATAATGCAGAACAACTTCCTCTGAAAAATACAACTAGCTTAGCAAATCCTACACACTCTGACAAACAAGAAAAAAACCCACATTTAAACACGCAGGAGAGGCTGAGACACAATCTTGCCATAAATCCCATTCCTGGTGTGGGAGCCCACTATCAGGAGGGAACTCACAACCCAGAACTTCTCCCTGAGGAATGAAGGGTTTGAACCCTATGTCTGGCACCACAACTTTTAAGACCTGAACCTGAGAGACTAACCCCAAAACATCTAGCTTTGAAAGTCTACAGAGCTTCCTTCTACAAGATCCATAAGGTTATAGGAAACCGAGAGACAGTTCTCAAAGGGCTTGTGTGCATAGACTCATTTACCTCAGAGCTTAACACAGAAGCAGCTGACTGAAAAGCCCCAGGCTTTCTGTGAAAGAGGTTTATTCGCTTATCTTAAAACACTGGCCCCAGTGGCAGGCATCTAATTTAACACACATCTAGAGACCTGCTGAAATGCTCTCCAAAGATGGTCTGGTAGGTGCTATCTTGGCATTCTCTCTCTACCTCCAACCAGATTGCTGGTGTCTCCTGGAAAAGAGCTTGTACATTAGGCTAGTGTCCGATTTTTGTGACTGCCATCCAGGGGACATCTCTTGATAAACTATCTCTGGTGGCCAATGGGCCTTAAATTTGTAAGTCTGACAGGATTATAAAAAAAGAGAGAGAGAGAAATAGTTCTTAATTGGCTACCAACCCCAGGGAATGACAGAGAAGCAACAGACTGGCATACCCATTCTTTCTGTGAAAGAGGCCTAGTTACTTATCTTCATAGCTGTGGCCTGTGAGAAAGGTTTCTACTTAAATACACATCTAAGGGTATAATGCAAACTTTTCCTGAGACCTTGGAGGGTAGGCACCCAAAGTTAGCTGAGAAAAGGAAACAATATTGAAGCAGAAATAAATGAAATAAAGACTAAAAAGACAATAGAAAAGATTGATAAAACTAAGAACTTTTTAAAAGATAAACAAAATTGACACACCTTTAGTTAGAGTCACCAAGAAAAAGAGAAAGAACTCAAATAAAATCAGGAATGAAAGAGGAAATGATACAACTGATACCACAGAAATACAAAGGATCGTAAGAGACTCCCGTGCACAATTTTATGTCAACAAATTGGACAAACTAGAAGAAATAGATAAGTTCCTAGAAACATACAACCTACCAAGACTGATTCATGAAAAAATAAAGAGAAGATTAAATCAGTGATCAAAAACCTCCCATCAAACAAAAACCCAGGACCAGATGACTTAACTGGTGAAATCTAACAAGAATTTAAAGAAGAATTAATAACCAACTCTTAAACTCTTCCAAATATAGAGGAGGAGGAAACACTTCCAAACTCATTTTACAAGGCCAGACTAACCCTAATATCAAGACCAGACAAGGACACCACAAGAAAATAAAATTATAAGACAATATCCCTTATGAACATAGATGCAAAAATCCTCAACAAATATTGGCAAACCAAATTCCATAGTGCATTAAAAGTGGGATTTACTGCAGGGATACAAGGTAGGTTCATCAGCCACAAATCCATCAATATGATATACCACATTAACAAAATGAAAAATAAAAATCATATGGTTATCTTAACAGAAGCAGAAAAAGCATTTGACAAAATTCAACAACCACTTATGATAAGAACTCTCAACAAAGCACCTATAGAGGGAATGTGTTTCCACATAATAAAGCTCATATATGACAAGTCCACAACTAATATTATACTCAACGGTGAAAAGCTGAAAGTTTTTCTCTAAGATTGGGAATAAGAGGAGGATTCTCGGTATTGCCACTTTTATTTAACATAGTGCTGAAAGTTATACCCAGAGCAATTAGGCAAGAAAAAGATATTAAAATAATTCAAATTGGACAGGAAGTAAAATTGTCTCTATTTGCAGGTAGCATGATGTAATATATAGAAAACCCTAACCCTGACTTGTGGTTCAGTTGGTTAGATGTCATCCCACAAAATGAAAGGTTACTGGTTTAATTCCTGGTCAGGGCACATGACCAGGTCTTGGGTTTGGTCCTTGGTCAGAACATGTACACAAGGCAACCAACTGATATTACTCTCTCACGTTGATGTTTCTCTCCCTATCTTTCTCCATCTCTTTCCCTCCCTCTAAAAACAAATAAATAAAATCTTAAAAACTCCTAGATACTCTACCTAAAAACCATTAGCACTAGTAAGTAAACTAGTAAGTAAAATACAAAATCAACAAAGATCAGTTGCATTTCTATACACTAACAAAAAACTATCAGAAAGAAAAATTAAGAAAACAATTTCATTTATAATATATTTTTATTCAAAAGTAAATAAAATACCTTGGAATAAGTTTAACTAAGAAGACAAAAGATAAATACAATGAAAACTGTAAGATATTGATGAAAAAATTAAAGATACAAATAAATGGAAACACATTCTATGCTCACAGATTGATGAAAATAATATTGTTAAAATGTCCATACTATTCAAAGCAAACTACAGATTCAATGCAGTCTCTCTCAAAATCTAATGACATTTTTTCACAGACATAGAGAAACATTCTAAAGTTTGTATAAAATCACAAAAGGCCCCAGATAGTAAAAGCAACCTCAAGGGAAACAACAACAACAACAACAACAAAGCTTGAGTATCAGTTTTTTTATTTCAAACTATATTATAAAGCTATAATAATCAAAACAGTATGGTATTAGCATGGAACCACATGCACAGAACAATGACTAGAACTGAGAGCCCAGAAATAAATATATGCACATATGGTCAATTAACTTATGATAAAGATGTGAAAAAATAAACAATAGGGAGAGGATAGTTTCTTCAATAAATGGTGTTGGGAACTCTGGATATTCACATGCAAAAGAATGAAACTGGACTCATACATTATACCATAAACAAAAATCAACTCAAGATGGATTAAAAACTTAATGTAAGGCCTGTAACTGTAAAACTCCTAGAAGAAAACATAGGCGATAAGCTCCTTGACATTGGTCTTGGTAATGATTTTTGGATTTGACACCAAAAACACGAGCAATAACAGCAAAATTCAACAAGTGGGATTAAATCAAACTAAAAAGTTTCTGCACAGCACAGGAAACTTGTAACAAAAAGAAAAGGCAACGAATGGAATGGAGGAAATATTTGCAAATCACACGTGCAATAAG
Source organism: Glossophaga mutica (assembly GCA_039655065.1). Lineage (NCBI taxonomy): Eukaryota > Metazoa > Chordata > Mammalia > Chiroptera > Phyllostomidae > Glossophaga > Glossophaga mutica. The sequence goes on from CM077306.1 coordinate 150,831,340, forward strand.
GGGTTAAGATAAAAAGTATATGAGGAACTCATACAGTTTAATAGCCAAAACCCGAACAACCCCACTAAAAAATGGACAAAGTATCTGAAAAAACATTTTTTCGAAGAAGACATATAAATGGTCGACAGGTACATGAAAAGGTGCCTCCCATCACTAATCATCAGGGAAACACAAATCCAAACCACAATATCACTTCATAATTTTAGGATGGCTATTTTCAAAAGACAATACATAACACATGCTGGTTAGGATGTGGAGGAAAGGAAACCCTAGTACATTCCCTGTTGATGGGAATGTAAACTCCATACTATGAAAAACAGTATAGAGGTTCTTCAAGAAATTAAAAATAGACCTGTCATACGATCCAGCAATCCCACTTCTGGGTATATATATCCAAAGAAGATGAAACCACTACCTCGAAGAGGTATCTGTGGTTCCATGTTCATTGCAGCATTATTCACTCCTGCCAATATATGAAAACAACCTACATGTCCATCAGTGAATGAATGGATTTAAAAATGTGAGATCTATACAGGGTGGGGCAAAAGTAAGTTTATAGTTGTTCATATGGAAAATAATATAATAATTAATAAATAATACAAGAATAAACTCTGTGCTTTACATATTCACAACTATAAACCTACTTTTGCCCCAGTGTCTACACACACACACAATGGACTGTTATGTTTTATTCACATTCAGTGGGTGAATCTGAAGTGCATTATGTTATGTGAAATAAGCCAGAGAAAGAAAGACAAATAGTACATGGTATAACATTTATGTGGAATGTAAAAAAAAGTCAATCTCATGACAACTGCGAGTAGAAAAGTGGTTTCCAGGGGATGCGCAGTGGAAGAATAGCTAGAGTCTGATACACAGGTACAAACTTAGTTTTAAGATGAAAAATTTTGAAAAATCCAATATATAACAGAGTAACTGTAGTTGATAACACTGGATTATATAATTAATATTTGCTAAAATAGTAGAACTTAAATGTTCTCACCAAAAAAAAAAAAAAAGGTAAATATGTGAGGCATCAAACATGTTAACTCCATGGGAGAAACCCTTTCCCATCATGTGCACACACGAGGCCGTTGTGTGGTGCACTTTAAATACCTTACAGTTTTGTCGAGTATAGCTAAGTAAAGCTGAGAAGAAAAACACCCAACTATATGCTATCTATACTTTAGAGTCAAAGATATCAATAGGTTAAAAGTTAAAAAAATAAAAAAATATTATGTGTAAACAATAATGATAAAAGAACTGAAGTAGCTATGCTGATATCTGAAAAAAGAAATTTTCCTTAAAACAAACAGTAAAAAACGTTACCATACATATAGGGGGACATTTCATAACAGCAAAAGGGTCAGTCTGTCAAGAAGATATGAGAATGGTAAACTATACATAATAACAAAGAGCCCCAAAACACATGAGGCAAAAACTGACAGAGCTTAAAAGAGATATAGACAACTCTTGAATAATAGTTGGAAGTTTCAATACCTCACTTTCAATAATGAAAAACAAATAGGCTGAATATCAACAAGGAAATACAGGGGTTGAACATTATAAACCACTGAGACCTAACAGACGTTTATAGAACACTCCATCCAATAGTAGCAGAATTCATATATTTCTCAAGTATGTGTAAAACATTCTCCAGGGTAGTACATATGTTAGATCCTTAAAAAGACTCAGTAAATTTGAGTATTGAATTATATTACATATGTTCTCCACTTAAATGAAATGAAATTAAAAATCGGTAACAGAAATAAATTCACAAAAATGTGTAAATTAAACAACACATTCCCTAACAACCCATGGGTCAAAGGAGAAATCATAAGATCAATTTGAAAATACTTGGAGGTAACTTTAAACAAAGATACAATATACCAAAACTTATGAGATGCAGTGAAAGCAATGCTCAGAGGGAAAATAATAGGTAAATGTCTATATTAAAAAAGAAGGTCTCAAATAAGTAACTTAACCTCCCACATTATAAAACCAGAAAAGAAGGGTAAAATAAACCCAAAGCAAGCATAAGAAAGAAAATAACAAAGTTAATGCCAGAAGTAAATGAAATATTGAATAGAAAAAATATATAGAAAATCAAGCCTATCAAAGTTTAATGTTTTTTAAAAGATCGACAAAACTAAAATATCATTAGCTAGACTGACCAAAAGAAACAGAGAGAAAACACTATTACTAAATTTGGGAGTGAAAGAGATGACATCACTAACAACCTCACAGAAGTAAAAGGGATTACCATGGGAATGCTATGAAAAAAAATGTATGCCAACCTATTAGATAGCCTAGATGAAATGGACAATTTCTCAGGAAAGCACAAATCGCTGAAACTAATTCAAGATGAAACAGAAATCTGAACAGACCTATTCAAGTAGATAGATGGAATAAGTAATAATTTAAATAATAAATAATTTCAACTTACTAATAAGTGAAATCCCAGGTACAGATGATTTCAATAGTAAATTCTTAAAAAGCACTCAAGAAAGTATGAATACAACTCTTTACAACCTCTCCCAAAGGAAATAGATGAGGGGGAATGCTTCTCTATACAATCTTTGAGGCCAGTATTAACCTGATCCCCAAACCAGACAAAGATATCACACAAAAAAAAGGACACAACAGATCAACATCCCTTAGCGTATAGAGTCAAATATTTTCAACAGAATACTAGCCAACTGATTCCAGCAACACGTTCCATGAGTGCAAGATTGATTTAACATATTAAAAGCAATTAATGTAATATGCCATGATAATAGAATGGGTAAAAACCATAAATCATCTCAATAGATACAGAAAAAGCATTTGAAAAAATCCAAACTCTTACATGATTTAAAAATCAAAACAAAAACAAAACACTCAACAGACAAGGCATGGAAAGGAATGCCCTCAAATAGATCAAGGGCACCTAGGAAATGCAAACATTTACATCATACTTAACGGGTGGAAGACTGAGTGATTTCCCCTTACTTACATGAGGAACAAGACAAGGATGATGTCTGCTCTCACTTCTAATCAGCTTTATACTGAAGGCTCTAGCCAGGAAAATTAGGTAAGAAAAAGAAACAAAAGGCATCTAGATTGGAATGAAAGATATAAAACTATTTCTATTCTCACATAACATGATGATATGATCTTGTATCTAGAAAACCTAAAAAATCTGCTGAAAAAACCCTGATAAACAAGTTGAGCAAGGTTGAAGGATACAAGATCAATATAAAAAGTCAATTGTACCTCTATATGCTACCAATGAACAATACAAAAATGAAATTAAGAAAACAATTACATTTACAATAGCATTGAAAAGAATAAAATACTTAAGAATAAATTTAACAAAAGAAGCACAAGATTTTTACAATGAAAACTATAAAATATTATTGAAAGAAATTAAGACAAATAAATAAAATGCATTTCATATTCATGGGTCAGAAGATTTAATATTAAGATAACAGAACTCTCCAAATTAACCTATAAATTCACACAATCCCTATCAAAGTTCCAGCTGCCTTTTTGTATATTGTATTTTGCTGTGTATATGCATACTTTTTTGCCCAAATTTTTGAGGGAAAATTAAGGACATGTGGTATATATATATATATATATATCAATCAATCACATATGTTATATATGTGTGTTATATATGTTATATATGTATAGTACCTGAAATGCCTTGTATCTGTTCTTTTGTAATTATTTGTTACATAAAATTTCTTGTACCATAGTATGTTCAAAAATAAATGCCAAAATTCCTTTATAATACAAAAAACAAGTATCTAAATATAAATACATAAAAATTGAATTTAAAAATTAAAACAAAAGATATTTTTCCTGAAAGTTTGGGCCAAAAAATGTGGGTTCTCATTATACATCGAAAAATATAGTAAGCTGATTCTAAAATTCAGTTGAAAATGCAAGGAACCCAGAATATCAAAACAATCTTGAAAAGAAGAACCAGATGAAGGACTCACGTTTCAAACTCAAGAGCCTCACTAGTAATGACAGGGTGGTGCTGATGTACAAGCGGACATATAGATCAGTGAAGTAGATTTGAGAGTACAAAAACAACTCTTACATTTATGGTCAATTAATCTTCTAAAATGATGTCAAAAGAATTCAATGGAGAGTATTGTTCTCAAAAAATGGTGCTGTCCATTATATATCCACATGTAAAAGAGTGAAGTTGGGTTTTTTCTTTTTCTACAAAGAAGATACACAAATGGCTAATAAGCCCGTGAATAGATGCTCAACATCATTAGCCATTAGGGAACTACAATTCAAAACCACAGCAAGACTATAGTGAGAGACAAAGAAGGACCACGCAATTCCATTTCTAGGGCCTTATCTGAAGAAACCCAAAATGCTAATTTACAAAGACACATGTATCCATCTGTTCATTGCAGCATTATTTACAATAGCCAAGATATGAAAGCAAACTAAGTACCAATCAATAGATGAATGGATAAAAAAAGTGGTACAGATATACAATGAAATAAAAAATAATGAAATCTTGTCATCTGCAGTAACATGGATGGACCTAGAGGGTATTATGCTGAGTGAAATAAATCAGACAGAGAAAGACAAATGCCATATGATTTCACTTATACGTGAATTCTAAAACAAACAAACAAACAAAATAAACAAATAAACTCATAGATAGAACATTTTGATGGTTGCCAGATGGGAGTGTTGTTGGTGGGATGAGTGAAAAGGGGGAAGGAATTAAGAAGCACAAATCATGGAGACGTAAAGTGTAGCATAGGGAATATGTTCAATAATAATGTAATAACTATGTATGGTGTCAGGTGGGGGCTAGATTTATTGGGGTGATCGCTCTTCATAGTTTATATAAATGTCTTATTCACCATATTGGGCACCTAAAACTAATATAGCTGTTCCCACTATTGCTAATTTCAAGTTACCTATGTCATGTTACCATCCAAAAAATGAGGAAGAAATGCACAGTAACACCCCTAGTATTTCCAACATTCAGATACAATATAAACTTAAGCATAGGAAACAGTAAAACCATAGTAAATGATGATTTTCAAGTATTTATTACTTTTGATTTTAGCATAATTCATTAAATAATAATTTTATACAGTTTAAATTTTAATTCTTTTTTGTTTATCAACTGGCTTGCAAAATTCTGAACATCTGAAAATGAGTTTGTGTAAGCTGGTATGAACTGGTTTTACCACATCACTGCTCCCAGGTATTCTGGCTTGAGTGACAGCTATAAATTGAGAATGAAAGGATGTGCACTGGATTAGTCTTAAATACAGCATCCATTTAAATATCGTTGGCCAAAATGTAGTCACTTGGTGCTTCTAGATTCTTGGAACGCTGAGAAATATAGTCTTTTAGCTAGATGGCAATGGCTGACTATGTACCAAGGTTTGTATTACTAAGGCTAAACAGATGAATGAATATTATAAAGCAGCTTCTGTCTCTACCCCAAAGTCTTAGGCCAAAATCTTCATTTTTTTTTTTCATTTTGACTTCCTAATAGTAATAGGAAGAAAACACAGTATACCTTACAATAGTCCAACCCATTCAGAGAACAACATATTAGTGACTAAAGTGTATTTTGCTCTAGACCAACCTGGTCTGCCATCATCCAACCTGGCATGGGCTGTGCCCCAAATGGGCTGGAGACATTTTCTCCTCATTATCACCTTGTTAAGCAACCCCCTGCCTCTGAGGCATGTTCTGGGATCTTAACGAGGTGATAATGAGGAGAAAAATGATGTGGCAGTCCTTCGTCTGGTCTAGTCTTCATAGTTCAGAGGAGACCCAAGCTTTAATTAAAAATACTTTACTTTGATATAAAACTTTCAGAAAACATATATTTTTTGATGTGTCTATTCAAAGGAAACAAGGGAAAATGCGTTTTCTACTAATGTATACCTATGATATGTCTTTTCCTCATTATTCCAACAAAAACAGGTACATTCCTTAAAAGACATAAGGACTTACAAGAAAAGCTACGCTTGAATAGACAAAGGTAAGGGAGATGAGGGGAGAAAACAGACTTGAATAAGAAGAAGTTCAGGTGCTCTGTATCTTACAGATAGGACATCTAGTTTTTTCTTCCATTTTCTTCTGATTATTTGGTGTTCTGTGGGCCTATTCTTTGTAGAAGGTGTTTTATTATATCTGCACATCTGTTGTATTAGTGTCACTTCAATTCATCTTATACACCAGATAATTTATTCAAAATATCAAGCGTTTACATAATATTATTTGATGAGTATACTTCAGAGTAATTAATTTAGAGGGTTTATTTTATTTCTTTAAAATGTAATTTTGCATCGTTTGCTAAATATAAAAGATAGCTTTTTGCCTACAAGTGATTTTAAAATAAAGTAACTTTATCAACATTAAAAATAGTCTCTGATTACTTCTGCTTGATGGGGAAATGTATGAGTAAATGCCTGCATTTAAGTAGTCTTTCTTTTTAGGAAGTTAAAATCCTTTCCTAACTTTTAGGTGTTCTTGGTTATCTCAATGAGATAATTTTTTAAGAAAAGAAAGAAAGAAATTTTATAGCCACCACGTTACATATGGTGACATGGAATACCCTTCTACATGAAGCAAAGCATTGGATCACAGCCCAGAGGACCCATCAGTGCTGTTTCCCAGTGGCCGTCTATCTTCATGACAAATTCTGACCACCCAACAGTCCGTTTGGCTGTGGCAAACACAGGGGGAAGAAGAGGAATGGCCAGACCCCCCCATGCTGACACACAATCATGCCACAGTCCATTTGTTCACTTGTGCTTCAACTCTGAGGCAAATGGATCTGAAGGAACTTTCCCAAGGCTAATTCCTTGTAAACGGTACATTCTCTTCTCAACTTATTTGTCCATCTCATGCAGTTGATTAAACTATTCCATGGACAATCCCATTTTACTATCAGAGAGTCAATACACTTTTACATGATTTTATTATCTGGTCAGTCCCTGTAGCCCATCAATGTCACAATCGCTTTTCTGTACATACTCTCATCAAGAAAAAAACCTAAAGTTCCAGGACAGTATTCCTCTCTCTGAACTAAACTGTTTGTCAATAAGGGATTTTCAAGATTGTTAATGCATGAAATGTTTTGCTAACATCTCACCTTGACTTTTCTTATTAACTTCATTTCCAGCTTTCTGAAACTTTAATTAAAACTTAAGATAGAGGAGGAGTTCATGGTTCTGTTTTTATGAACATGTGAAAGTTAGAGATCACTTCTAAACAATTATTTTCAATTCTAGTTTGTCTTTATTCATAGAGAGAAACAGGAGCAAGGATTATTCTAAATAGTAGATGACTGAGAAATATTTGTTTTCTTTAATAACCATAATTCTCTTGTGAAGATGGTACAGTAATCTTTATCTTCTGAACTTTCGTCAAACAATTTTAAAGAAAGTAGTATAACAATCAATCTGGTGGCAAGGAGAAAGGTTAAACATTTCCCCAACATTCTGATAATGAATCCCACTACCTATTGATAATGAGTAAACCTCAATGGTACACTGAGTTTTCTAAATGTGTTTTATAATTTAAAGCCAGGTTATGCCCTTTTTAAAAAAATGAGCATAAGATACAGATTTGAAAGACACAAAATCAGTATGAATAGTATTTGCATTTAACTTGAGTCTGGAGAAACAGCCTCTTCTTTCAGAAAAGCATTCCTGTTAAAGAAGAATGAATTCAGTATCATTTCTCAGCATACAGAAAAAGAAAATGACAAAATTTAATTAAAACAAATACTCAGATTTTTAGATTGCCATTTACCCAGAACCCAGGTCTATGCTAAGAGATTAGAATATTGTATAATTTTCTCTAGCAAGTGTATAACTCAATAGGTTTTGTTATTTAAATGATTGGGGTTGAGGAAATACTCCAGTCAGCAGGTAACTAGTATGGTGCTAGTTACTCTTTCACTAGTGCTACTAGAGCCATGAACTAGTGCTATTCTTTCAGCGTCAGCTGGAGGATGAAACAGAAGTATAAATGGCACTAGAGGTGGATGCCAGAATATTTTATTTCTTGTCCTAAATTTGCCACTGAATAGATGTGTGGCCCTAGGCTAATTCCCTCTCTTGGCCTCAAAATCCTCATCTAAAAATGTAAACGTTTCACTAAAGTCACTTCTAGTTTTGTGGGTTGTAAGCCTAGGAAGAGAAAGTTGGAAAGAGAAATTCCCTAAACAAAAATCCCAGGGTTTTACCATTTAACCAAGCCCAGAATCATCCTTTCCTTTCCTCTAATTATATCCTTTCTTTCCCACACATTCTCCTGCACACCATTAGGAAATAAAATGAGGAAAAAAGAAAACCTCCTGTTGCATGCAAAAACCAGATCTGTCAGTGGCAAAGGGTTGGGGTAAATGGAGCCTTCGCTGATGATATCAGATTATATTTTAATTAGATGTCAAGTTCTAAGACCTTGAGCCAAAATGATAAAGAGCAGACTATTAACTGTCCCTATTATGGAGCCCCACGTATCTCTTAATTTATGTACTGATAATCTCCTGGTAATTCTCCGGGTGCTGCCATCGCGTAAACATTCCAGTTTCTCTCCTGCTTCACGGGGATTTGTTCTCCAGCCATCACGGAATTTCCCCATTATGCTCAGCCCAGCTCATTTAGAGCAACCGCCTTACCTCACAGCCAAACCACCGGCCTCAGCTGGGGCCAAGGGAGTGGGCGACAGCTCATCTGCAGCAGAGCCTTTGGTGGAAGTGTGGCCAATTAGTCACACGTTTGGTGTTCTAATTAGGCGAGGCCGGGACTTTGGAAAATGTGCTGTTGATTTAGGTACTTCCTCAAACAATGCTAAATTGTGTTATGTGAAATTCAATTAGTCTTTTTCTAAACGTTTCCACATCTGTTCTTCCTTAAGCATAAAGTGATGAGGAGAGAAGGAGAAGTGAAAAGCCAGAGTCTCCACTGGTGAAATATGTTAGACCTTAGGGACCAGCCCTTTTCCCAGCTTTTGACCCTGAACAGTGATATACAGGAAGGAACAAAGTTGGAGAGCTATCATGGTGAAGCCCTTTTAAATAAATCATTATAGAAGAAATACTGCAACTGCACGGGAATGTAATCTTGTATGATGGCCATAAACTCAGCTTTGTTTGAAAATGGATGGCATGGGGGTGGAACCATTAAGAAGTAAATGATTATAAATTCTGTCTTAAAGGTAGTATATGTGGTCATTCTGGTTATATATATATATATATTTAAAGAGTCTTTAAAAAATCCTTTGGGTTAATATTTCATGTCTAGGTCCAGTGTAACGAGTTTTTGTCACCTCCTATCTATTGAAATTTTCCATATAAAATTGAGAACAGGCTGAAAGCCCCAAACACTTGAGGTATAAAAGGGAAATAAAGGAGGAGGAGGAGGAAGGAGAGGAGGAGGAAAGAAGAAGAAGGAAAGATTCCACTTGTTCTGAAACATTTCATATTTTCCATTTGAGCTGCTATTCTCATCCACAAGACAGCACTTTGCTTTGATCTTTTGAACTCTGTGGCAGGCTGCTCCAACTCTTAGCTCTCCTTCTTCAATTTGTTAGAGATGCTATGTTGTTGCTTCACAGCATCTCTTAATTCCTCCCAGCATCACTTCGAACACCATGCCCATAGCGTGTTTTCATGCTGTGTCACACTCTCCACTAACTTTGCCAAGAGGCCAATGGCAATATCTTTTACCAAAGTGGCATGGTCAAAACCACAGGCGTCCAAAGGTGAAGGTGTACATGCATTTGATCCTTGTTTCTGTTATCACCTTTTCAGTGACTAACATTTCAAAACCTTATCTGTGGCTGGCAGGCCATGTTTCAGTTTTGTCAAAGCCCGGATATAGACTGTGTGGTTTTCCGATGATATATCTCCATAAGATTTGTGGAATGCTAAAGATGGAGTTGTCAACACTGCTTTATGGCACCTCTGTGCATGTCAGAAAATGAAAATATTTTCAGAAGTGATAGCATTATTTTGACTGATGACATGCTCTTGTAAGAAAAAGACATTTAAATTAAAAAAAAAATTCAAGAAAAGAAACCAAAATAAGGCATTACCAGAGAGCAAGGTGATTTATCTGGTGTCTACCTCTTACAAGCAAGAGAAAGGAAGATTAAAAAAATTTAGAGAGGTAACACTTTTAAGCCAGTCTGGGCTTGCAGTTTTCACTAACTAAATTTGATGGCTCTATTTAAATTTAAATTTCCATTCACTAAAGAGACTATGTTCCCTTGGAAATAAATAACAAATATTTCTAGATTGTAATTAACCTAATGAACAAAATATAGATGTAAACAATTTAATACATCTAAATAAAATAAAATGTAACTATGGTTTCAGAATCAGTTTACAATTCTTTGTAATAGACGCTACAGCAACAGATCTAAATAGTTTTTTACTGTAGAAGATAACTATAAATTTTAAGGTTTCAATAATATCTTCTAAAATCTGACCTCCTGGAAATATTTATTGGTAATTATAATATATTATTTCTCTTATTTTTCTCACATACAGGAATATCTACCAATATTGCAACTTGCCTTTAAACAACTATAAATTTTCCTTTAAACAAGCATAGTTTAAAGGAAATTTTGCTTTTATTTATCAACTAAAGTTGAATTAACTATGTGACATTAACTCCACAGAGCAACATTATTTGATTTTTAAAACTTTTATTAAAACATATTCTAAATAACTTTAATCTGAATTTTGATAAAAGAGAGCATTTAATTCACTGGCTTTAAGCTGAACAAACAAGCCTTGTCTTTCACTACCTAAAGGCTGAATTAATCATTACTGAATTTATGCTCATTTTATAGCATTAAGATGCGATCACTGTGAATCTGTCTGTCCCCGCTAGGCTGAATGAAGCAAGCCCAAGTCATCTTGCTTCCTATTCACCCTTCATTATATAGCAACACCAGGGACATCACTGAAAAATCATCAGACTCATCCCCAAGTTCTGTAAGCCTGTGTACTCTGATTATAAATGTCACATGACTTCATTATCACATATACAGATTCAGAATCATTCTTCCCTCTAAAGTGACAATCTTGGGGGAAAAGCATCATTTTAATGCTGTATCCTAACCTCTTGTATGAGAGACCAAATGTCTAAAAGAATTTTCTCTAGGTTCAAACCCAGATTAAACTCCACAGAATGATGGCAGGTCTCTGGGGAGAGAAGGGAAGCAGGTGGGCAGATGTTGCCATGTCCAGACTGCCCCTTGCTTTCGGAGAGAGCGCTTGGTCTGCTGAGGGGCACCCTCCTTCTCCCTTTTTTCACACAGTGGCGATCGGAGTTTTCAATGCATCCCACATGTGTTTGCCTCCTGCTGACACTGAGTTGGCCCTGTGCTAGACCAGGCCTGGCTCAGGGGGCATCTTTCATTTTGATAGACAAGATGTCATGTTTCATTACCCTTGCTGCAAGACACTTTAGTATCATTAGTGATACTAATGAACAATATATTAGCTTTATACCATTTGTATGTAACATCTTGAAACTAACTCTAATGTTAAATCTTAGTCTTTTCTACTGCGCTACTAAACTCTTATTTTTTTTTTATTGTTGCTTTTTTTCCTGTCTTATTTGCTGGTTTGGAGAGTGAACTCCTTGAAGGCAAGAATCACTTTCATACATTTCTATTTCCTTGGGCTGTAATTTACTGAACACATATATCTATGATTCATTTTGATTGATGATCCTATGTGTTACCAAATTTATGCCACAGAATGATGGCCACAAATCCCACATATCCAGGTGCTAGGGTAACCTCAGAATTGGATTACAGACCCCAGATAGCTCTAATATCTTTTGTTGTCTGTTGTTAGGCTGATGCTACCAATGATTTTCCTATGTATCTACATTTGGGGTCTGGGAAGGTTGGGAAGTGATAGAAGGATTGAACTGCCTAGACAAACTCAGAGAGGAACCAACTACCTACTACAATTAAAGCCAAGGACAGCATTGGGGATGGAAGGTATATTGATTGATTAAGAAAAAATCATTTATCTAGATAGAGTTAAAACAATAATCAAATTGTCAAATAAAACACCAGACAAGGGAAGTCACATACAACACAGAATTAAGTGGCTGACTCTGATGAGTGGGTAGGAAGTGAATAAATGGAGAGAATTAAGGAGGGTATTTTGGATGGGAGGCTCAAATGTTGGAAAAACTTTAGGTAATAGTTAATAAGCTTAGTAATCAATGTATATAAAAAGCCATTGTCTCAGGAACTGAAGGTATGACCTACGGCGACTCCAGGAGATATAAACAGTTCCACCTTTGTGCCTCAGGAGGACTGCAAGCAATTCCAGATGGCATCTGAGCCATTGTTCTCCAGAGTGAGACACTCAGGACATAGATAAAGACCACAACCCAAGACGCACATAAAAGAATGCTGCAGCTTTTTATCTGATTAACTTTTTCCCTGAATTCCAACTTTACCTACACTTTTCTTCTCCTTATAAAAAGGGTCAGTTTAAAATGGAATTTAAGAAGGTCTGTTAAGGTACAAACCCCCTGTCTTCTCAGGTTGCTGGCCATCTGAATAAAGTGCCTGTAGAGATTCAATCCCTGTCTCTGCTTATTAGTTCTGGTAGGTGACAGACTGCATGAACTCGGGCTTTTCCGGTTTCATTTTTAGGCATTTCTGGTGGAGACTGACATGAGCTAAGGCAAGTGGGAAGGTGGCTGTCCTTTCATTTTACTGGTTTCTCCTTTTCTGTCACCTTTGCTGCTTCCTCTTTCTCTTCTGACCTCCAAAGTCTCAACCTCTCCTTTTCTCTGTTTTATATAGCCTCATACCCTAAGTTCATTGATTTAAATACCATTTGTCTGTGATGAGTCGCTATTTTTTTAATCTCCAACTCAAAGCACTACCCTGGCTTAGATATCTAATTACTTATTCAACATCTTTATTTGTGTGTGTAGTAGCATGTCAGAGCTAGACAAAATATATACTAAATCAAACTTTTGATTTCCCAGTCCCTGCCTCCAAAAACTGCTCCGCAAATAATTTAATGAAAATTCTATCCTTTCAGTTGCTCATATCAAAAATCTTAGGGTCATGCCTTACTTCCCCATTTCTATCATATTCTGCATCTAATTTATCACAATCCTCCCCACTCCTCCTTGAAATATATCCAGAATCTAACCACTTCTTAGCCCTAATGCCACTTACTGGGCCAAACTGTCATTCCTTCTCACTGAGATGATGGCAATAACCTCATAATTAATCGCTTTCCCTTTACCCTTGACCCTCTCATAGGCTACTCTCACACCAAACTAGAGTGTTCTTCTTAGAACATCAGGTCCCTTTTTTTTTTTTTTTTTTTTTTTGCACAAACCCTCCCTTGGCTTTCTATCTCTCATCAGAAAAGCCAAGGTCATTGTCATGGCGTAAGGGGCTGTACCTGAGCTGCCCCTGCCATTATTTCTTTGCTTATCTCCTATCACTTCTTTCTTGGTCACTCCACCCCAACCACACTGGTCTCCTTGTTCTCCTTGCGTAACACCAAGCACATTCTCACCGTAAGGCTTTAGCATGTTCTGTTTCCTTGCCTTGGAAAGTTCTTCACTTGTCTACCACATGGCCTGTGACCTCTCTTCCCTCTGGTCTTTGCTCAAGTGTCTTCTCATTAGAGATTTCAGTGATTACCTTCCCCCATTCTCCCCACCCCCACCCCATGTAAAATGCTTCCTAGGCTCCAGGTCCTTCAGTACTTTATCATGATGGCCCTTATCACCACCTGTTTTTGTTACATTTCTATTTGCTTATTTACTATCTCTCTCACCACTAGAGTGCAAATTCCTTAAGGTCACGAACTTCATCTATGTTGTTGAGAGAAATAATCCTCAGTCTCTGAAATAATGCCTGGACCATAGTAGACACTTAATAACTATCTGTTGAATGAATAAATAAATGAATGGTAACTAAATAGACTGGTTTTCAGGTAGACAAAAGAATTTCCTTTCGGAAGTGCTGGGTCATCGTGTTGGAAATTCAGAATTTATTTAGATGGTGGGGAGCACTTAATGTTAGAGAACAGAATATAGATTTTATTTTATAAGTTAAGTTTAGTACTAAAATTTTTTGAGCAGGGATCTAAATAATCAATACAAAATTTTTGGATGAGCCATCTGGTGATACCATAGAGGGTGGATTTTAAAGTTGATTGGAGAATTTCTTAGTAATCTAGGCTTCTGTCCCCATGACCAAGGGTATAAGTGCAGCCCTTAAATGAAACTAAATATACATTTAAATGTACTTATCATTAACAAAAACATACTTCTTAAAACAGGAATAAGAATGTCAAAGTCATTGAAACCATGCTAATGCCTGGACTATAGGTTTGAGCAGCATCTACTTGATCACAGATATCCAAAGTGGGAGGTAAAAAGTTCTCATTTATTCATTTAGAGGGATTGCCTCCCCAGTGCTCAAAACAGCATTACTGGGCACCAGAGAGTTTGTTTTCTACTTTCCTTCTGGGCAATTACCTTTGGTCCAGTAGGATGGCATTCCTCACTGTGCCCAGGTGGGACAAAAATGCAACCCTCAGAAGAAGAGGAGTAGAATGGGTGAACAGTCATGAGAACTTTCCTGGAGAAGGTTTCACCAGGCTGTCACCTCTACTAAAAAATAGTCCACAGAGCTGTGGTTCATGACACCTCACAATTCTTGAGCAAAAAGTTAATTACAGAAAAGTGTGTTCTGTGTTCTCCCCAACCTTCCTCCAGTGCTTCCAAGTTTTACTGAAGCAACTGACTTATCTTCATAAGGTGCTCACTTCTTAAACCTTATCCTAAGAATCTGAGATTTATCCATCTTTCTCTCTAAAGACCACATCCGCTTTCTTAAAACGCATCCTGAAGATCTAGAATTTCTCCAGTGTGAAAATAACTCTCTTTCCTGACACAGGCTTTTAATGTGGGTGATCAGTTAGAGGAAGTTTTGTTTTGTTTCTTGTATGTTAGAAAGAGGGTCTCATTTGAATGAAAAGATATAAATATAGTGAGGATTTTAATGATCATATTATTCAAATTTTTATAAGACCAGAAAACCTTCTTATGTCATTGGTAGCATAAATTCAAAAGCTTTTGCTTTATCTGAAGACTGAAGGTCCACATTGCTGCTCTGATATGGGGTGGTAAATACTGTTCTCTCACTCCTCTTTGTGGTCTCTAAGTCCCTCATTGATGACCCTGAACTAACTCACAGAATTAGCATGTCCACCCATTAGTGACTGCAAAATATTTGGCAAAGTAGTCATCATTTCTTCCCTATGAAACAGTCATTTTCAATGTGAATGATACAAAATATTATGAAAAAAGGAAAAGGATTACATGAGCTATACAAAACATGTGTGAATTGGTACAGGCATTATCAAGTTTAGGAAATCTTGGTTCATAACAGGATGGAATGTGGAGAAATCAAGGATGATCTAAAAATAAAATGATTATGTGCTGTATCAACCATCAACCACGCAGTCCCAAACAGATGTTTAATTCTTGTGACCTAATCACAGCCCATTACCAGTGTCAGTGCTGTGTTGCTTTACCTCCTGCCTCAGAAAGCAGGGCTCTGGAAAAGGTGCATTTCACTCTGACTTCAGGGGCAGTGCTCATGGAAAGAACAGAGGTTTGGCAGTAGAAGTGAAACCAGAAAAGCCGGCGTTTGTACTGCCTGTCACTATCAGAACTAATAAGCAGAGACAGGGATTGAATCTTTACGGGTACTTTATTTCCATGGCCTGTGATCTGAGAAGATGGTGGGTTACGTAGCCTAACAGACCCTCTTACATTCCATTTTAAACTGACCTTTTTTATAAGAAGAAGAAAAGTGTAGGTAAGGTTTTGGAATTCAGGGAAAAAGTTAATCAGATAAAAAGCTGCAGCATTCTTTCTTCTGTTGACTGGTGATTTTTCATCTGTGTCCTGGGCAGAGTCCATGTAGAACACAAGGCTCAGATACCATCTTGATCATTAAAAGTTCTCCTGGGGCAGAAAGGTGGAACAGCTTGTGGTCTCCTGGAGTCAGGTGGGTCATACATTCAGTTCCTGAAACAATAGCTTTTTACATGTATTAGTTACTAAGCTTATTGACTCTTACTTAAAACTAAAATTTTCCAACTCTTGAGTCCCTCCATCAGAGGGTCCAAGTTAAAATACTTGCTGGGCAGTTGTATGAATTTCTTAACTCAATTTAAAACTAGAACTCTCAGTAACCTGTCTGCAAAAGACAGATGATAATAATGCTTGCCCTACTACTAGCAACAGGGCTGTTAGGCTGTGTACATAAAATAATGTGTGTGAAAGTGCTCTATCAATTATAAAGTGCTATGCAAAAATGGCGATGATTAGCTTTCTGAAGGCAATCTTTATATTTAGTTTGGATTAATTTTATAACAGAGTGAAATGCTTGGTTGGCCTCTCTGACTCCATCTTGTTCAAACCTGGTTTGTTCCCATGGCCTTCAAACCTAGTTAATAGCTCCTTGTGTATAGACATGCTAATCATTAGAGGAATTCTACTTGCAGCTTGAGTTTTACAAAAACAGCTCCTTACCAGAAAGTGCCTTTCCCAAGGATATTAGAGAGGTACATATTATATTTGCAGGAATCTCCTGACCAGACTCACATCAACTAGGTTCCACAGACAAAACAATTTTCCTTCAACCCCTGTTGGCGCCTAGACATCTGTGGTCATCAATCACTTCTTGCACCTCCCATGTTCCCTTCCATTGACATGAAGGAAGCCTGAATTCTGTACTTTTTTAAGTACACTACTAGATCTTCCATCTGCTTGATCAATAAAACTTTTCTTACTCCAAACTCTGATGTATTAAGTTTTGACCTTTCAAAGCATCAGGCACATGGACTTCAGACAGGTAACAATTTAATATAGTTGGTATGAACTAACTTGTACATGAAAAGCCAGTACAAAAGGATTTTAGTTACAGAAGAAAGCAAACTCCTTGGATATCCTAACCAACTTGCCGTGAAACGTTAGTTCCTCCCCAAGCCCCCCCTAGGGTTCAAGTAAGGTGGACTATATTTATGTTGCTTCTGCCTTAGTTAATAGACTAACCAAATATTTAAGTGTCTGCTATATGCTCACACTGAATCTCAGACTAGGGATATGACAATGAACAAAACAAAAATGGCTCTTGACCTCTTGGAACTTGTATTTGAATAAAGAAAAGAGAAAATGATCAAATAATCATACAAAATTTCAGCTGTCTGTGATTGGTGCAAAGAAGAAGAACATGGTGTAATACGTACTGGTTGGGTAGTTCTGGAAAGCTTCCCTGAGGACGAAATCATTCGGCTGAGATCTAATCATTCAGCTAAGGATGAATGGAAGATGATAGGGTGAGAAGGAAGAACAGAGAATGTCTCCTTTTTAAAAAGGCCTAAGTAGGGTAGGAGCTCAGCTCATTCAAGAACTATTAGGATGAGTAGTAAGAAATTGCTGACATTCAATGGTTTTTAACTTACAAAGGTAGAATTTCATCTAGTTAAACTTAATAAAAGTTTCTGGCCAGAGGGCAGAAAGCAAGAGTAGACTTGGCCTAGAATGATGCTGGAGAAGAAGGGACAGGCTGCTGATGGAAGACTTTCTAAGCCAAGGCTCTTGGTCTTGGTCCCAGTAGCAACGGGAAGCCTCTGAAGAATGACACTTGGTAAAGATGACTCTGACTTTAGTGTGGGTGATGGAACAGCAGGTTCATTTGTACCTATTAGGATGATATGCAATTGCCCCCAGAAGGAACTGCTGGTGACTTAGAGCTTCACTACTTAAAAAAGATGCCTGCGGACCAGCAGCATACCTGTCACTTGGGAGCATGTTAGAAAAGCAGACGTGGTGAATCAGAACCTACATTTTACCAAACTCCCCAGGTGGTTCATTCATATGCCTACTAAATTTTGGACTTAGATCTTACTGGAGGTGGATGGATGGATAGAACAAAAGGGGAACCCTTTTGCACTGTTGGTAAGAATGTAGACTGGTGCATCCACTGTAGAAAGTAGTATGAAGATACCTCAAAACATTAAAAATGGAACTGCCTTTTGACCCAGCAATCCACTTCTGAAAATATATCCAAAGGAACCCAAAACACTAATTTGAAAGAACATAAGCAGCCCACGTGTCCACCAATAGATGAGTGGATAAAACAACTATGGGACATTTACACAATGGAATACTACTCAGCCATAAAAAAGATTTTACCCTTTGCAGCAGTAGGGATGGACCTGGAGAACATTATGCTAAGTGACATAAGCCAGTCAGAAAAGGACAAATACCATGTAATTTCACTCATATGTGAAATCTAATGAACAGTTGGCAAGCAGGATGACAGCTAGTGGGGGAGCTGGTGAGGGGGCTTGCTCTTCTTGGTGCACTATAGCTCCAGAGCAGGGAACCTCTCGATGCACAAGTGGTGTGCAAATGGTAAAAACTGTGTGTGTAATAAAATAGTTAAGAGCTCAGACTGTGGAGCCAGAATGCCTGCATGTGAATTCTGACTCCAACATTTATGAGCTATGAAACTTTGGGCAAAATACTTAACTTCTCTATACCTTGGTACACCCATATGTAAAATGGGGAAATACAGAGTTGTTATGACTAGTAAATGACTTAATATTCATGAAGTACTTACAAGAATGGCTGGCAAAATGTAAGTGCTTATTAGATAAAAGCATTAATTTTTATCTATTTCAAATAAGCACAGATTTTCAAAAGGTATCATTCATCGTTCTTGAAATAGAACTTCTTTACATTACCTCAAGGTCTTCCCCATCTGTTACTGGCATGTGGCTATAGCTGTAGGTTAGAGAATCTGGGAGACCCTTCTGCATGGCGTGGGCCTACCTCCCACTCGGAGATGCACAGGACCACCCCCACAGATAGGTTCTCTCGTGGGAAATCAGGTTTGCAATGTGCCTAAAATGCTTTGAGTCTTGCTTTTTGCTAAAATTCCCTCACCCTGGATTGGGATAGCAAGTACTTATTGTAACTTCCTAAAATCCATGCTAAACCTTGCAAGGACCAGTGTAACCAGATCAACTACTTTTCCCCTTTTCATTTGCTATTATCCTTCTTCTGTGATGTGATTAGTGGCATTGGCTCCTTTGTTGTCTGTAAAAGGTAACCACCTATAGTGAACCTGTGCATAGTAAATGAGGACCATCATGTAATGGGACAAAAAATAAAATAAAGGCCTGTCATGGTGGAGGCCACGGCTTTTGCTCCCCTTGAGAGAAAAGCCATGCTTTCGTTTTTCCTCCACCAGACTCAGTAGTCTGTGTGAAAATTTTATTTCATCCATAATGATGCGGATACTGCTGGCCGTTGTCTGCATCAAGAGGATATATGGGAAGGTTCTACATTTTGAACAAGATTAGAAAGCACTATCCCTGAACCCCAAAGAAGGTTCCAGAGGAAATTTGGCTAATTGGGGTTCATATTGGCACTTAGATCCATGAACTTCAGTGTTTTCTCAGATATGGGATAATGAGAATATCTGTGTGTTCCCATTTTCTAGATCTGCAGCAGTTCACTCTATGGCTTTAGTGTTTCCTTTAAAATGCAGTTCAAAACATTCTGATCATATACAGTGTTATATCCACATAACTCCTTTTATGTAGATGCCACCATTACATAAATACACACACAACTTTCTTTGCCAATGGTATTTATACAGTGTGCAGAAATTTTTTAAATAGTTTTTCTGCCAGGGATACCACAATGTCCCATTTATTTTCAACTTGGGCCTGGGAAAGGAACATGCTATGTATCTGTGCCAAAAGTAGCTCAACTTAACTTGAGTCAGGCTTCCCTTCATGATCTGTTTTCGAAGACTAAATATCAGTGTTTCTCCTGAACCTGCAAACTGCCTTATCTTGCACGACTGCAGCTTTTTGGTGAAAAATAGTATATGGTAAATTGTTCATGTTTGAGGTCATTTTTGAAGTAAAATAACCCCCAAAATGAACATGTTTACTGCAGAATACCCATATGGTTGTCATATGAAGGAAGATTTCAATATATAAGAAAACAATAATTTCTTCCTCCATGAGAGTGACATACTCTGCCAAGTTCAAATACTGAATTATTTTGAGAGTTTGGAAATATTTTCTAACTATCCATTGTCAAGCACTGCAGCAAAATTCTCAGGAATAACAATTTGTTCTATTCATGAAGTCTTAAGTAATTTTGAAAATATTTGAGGAACTCCTTCAAACCCAAATTTAAACATTTAAGAAGTAACATGTCAGTTTTAAATGTAATATCAAACGTGTTCCAAACTCATTCACTTGATCGGTTTAGTCTAGGAGCGCTCACAGTATTCACTTGGGTTTTCCAGTTTGCTTTGCTGTCGTGGTTTGTGTCTTATCTGTGTTCTAGTCTCTACCTTTCAAACACTTTTTAAAAAATACCCATAAGGCCCATTCTATATTAGCAAATTGAAGTTGAAAGTAAGGCACTTTTGAGGATAAGTTCAAAAGAAAACTATTTTGCTAGTTACTAGCTCTTTTGAACTGTTGACAAGAATTCTGGTTGTCCAAGTTCTCAACTTTGTTCATATTTTGACCCAGGCTAGATAAACCTGTCCTAAATCCTAGAATACTACAGCAGACTTTACCCCATTTAAAATTCCTTATGTTACATAAGTTTCTTCTCTTTTCAGTAGATGTCTATATTTCATGTCTATTCTAAATGCAAGATTTACACAGAAGTATTTATGAAAATCCCAAGTTTTTTCAATAGCTTTACTTTAAAAATAACAAAACATGTTAACTTACCAATATCTTATCATAGGTTAAAATATAATAATAATATGAAAGAATGTGAATATGCAGAATCATTTTCAGCAGGTCCAAAAAAAGACTATAATAATTACATTTTTTTGCCTTTTTAAAAATTAGGTATATTTCAATACAACCAGCTTTTCTAGTTTATTCCACATCTATTTAACTTTAAATGTTTTTGGAAAATGAAAATGAATGTGCCTCTTTATTTCGACTTCTAAATTTAAGCCCAAATTCTATCATTTTGCTTTCACTGCGGCCAGTCCTAGCCTCGGCGTGAGGAGGAGAAGAGCAGGCCCTGACATCTGGGAACTGGCCTGCCCCTGGCACCCCCAGCTCCGCCTTGGCTTTCTCCTGTCGTGAATAAACAATTTCAGAAAACATCAACATCAGCCGAGGAACTGTGCTCATGGCAGATCAAGGCAAGAACGAGAGCACTCCTTAATCTGGTCTGAACACAGACAAAAAGATGAGCATTTCCAAACCACAAAAATGAGCAAATATTCCCATGACTGGGCTATAAGAGTGACTGATGCTTCTTTACCAGTTACAGGCTTTTCCTCTCTAGTGTTCCTGCCTGTAAAATAGGATTTCTTCAGAAACTCAGAGAATTATCCCACTTCCTGACAGGACCCAATCCAGAGCAAGGCCCTCCATGAACTCTCCCTCGAGTCACCTAACACAAGCCCAAATTTCTAACCCCTCTCAGCGAGATGCCACCATCCATCTGCATGTGCACGTTCTCCCTCACTGCAAAAAGTCAATAATCTCATTCAGTTTGACTCCAGGTGTGTCCCTGATGGTCTGGGGCTGAAGGGCATTAACACAAGCGAGACTTTAGCTCTAAACAATGTTTTAAAACTGTTTTATTCTAGAAAATACTTTTCAGCAGTTACATTGTGTGGAGACATCCAAAATCCCATTTTACAATGCTTGTAATCAATTTGTGATAGCTTAATGTAAACTTGTGTTTCTGATAACTCTTTATGAAAACACGTGTCTTTACATTAGTCACATTACCTTTGTTGCGATCTCTGTGGGATATGCCCCACAGAATGTGGGTGAATGTGAGGATGGGGGTGAGGGTGAGCCCTCTCAGTAAGTTTGGAAGTCAGAGAGGTTGTATCCAATATTCTTTAGGAGAGAAGGGGCTGGCCTGGCTGCTCATGGCCCTATGCAGAAGTTTCTGTTGGGAGTTGGGGGCAGGCAGATGCCATTTTTCCTAACTTTAGTACATGGTAGGTATACAGTAAAAATTACCTTCCTCCTTCCATCTTTCTCTTTCCCTTCCTTTCTTATTTCCTTTCTCTATTTTCCTTCTTTCTTCTCTCCTTCCCTTTCTCTTTTTCCTACTTCTTCCCTTTTCATTTCCTTTGTATGCCCTTACAGTGCAGGGAATGAATGCTAATGAGACACTCTCATTTTGTTTCTTCAGGAAAAAACATTGCCCACTTTGTAAAATTTGTATACAAAGTAGATATGAAAGGATGATAAAAATGTGCAAATGTAGTGATTTGGTACCAGAGAAGCTAGATGACCTTTTACCATTTAAAAGAAAATTTTATACACTAAAATATTGTAAATTGGCTTGATTTTATAACTTCTGACAATTTCTTTTCACTATGAATAACCTTCCTCCCCTTGGGCCCTCACTTTCTTCAACACACACAATGCTCCCTTCCCCTTAGAGGACTGTGAATTGTTTTAAAGTGCAAAACCAGGTGATAGGATTCAAAAAGTCAAAGAAAGGGAAGCTTTTCCTGTTCTCTTTCTTTGCAACCTTGGATTCGTGCTCTCTGAGAACACCTCTCCGCTGTGCTTCAGGGTGTTGAGCCCATAAATTCATTAGCAGGCACAGAGCAGCATCCCCCGTCTGTGTCCTTTCGCAGGGCTCGGATTTCATTCTGTGCCAGGAGTCATACATCACACTCATGTGTGTCTCCAGAGCCCACTGAGGAAAGTGCAGAAAAACTACTGTTAACAAGGGAGTAATTACATTAGGCCTAAATTAATTATTGGTCGCTTAGGACTGGTGAGCAAGGGCCACACAGATGGCCTCTGACTCAGTTCCCACCTTTGAGAAAAGAAATATTCCAATTTGGTGCACATGACCGCATAAGATAACAAGAGGCAGGTTATTTCTGGTCTACTGGTCTTGAATTTATCATATTTGCTAATATGACATGGGGCTTATTTGCGTTAACACTGTAGGTACATTGTATTTTTTTGGAAAACATGAATGATAGTCACTTGGGATGGAGGTCATTTCACAGCAGTCAGCATTAGAACCAGCAAAGTCAAACCAGGGACTTTTAAAATGCAATTCAGTCAAAAGAACAGGTCATGGATCAGTGAGCAGGTGATGGAAGGTGTTCGTGAGGAATTTAGATTAGCACAAAATTCAAACAGACTACAAGAAACAGGGAAGAGAGAAAGCAGGACAACCTGGAGAGCAAAGAAGCCATGGTCTCAGCAGAGTGTAGAGGAAGACGCTGATCACTCCTAGATTCTATGCTCCTTGTGGGCAAGGACTATGCTTTCTCGACTATTCTGTGTTCCTAGAAGCCAGCACAGTTGGCACACACCACATGATGATGATGTGTTATTAAATTAATCAATTAGATCTGTTTTTCATTTGTGAAATATATACAATGAATTCAATTCAGTAAATATTTTAAGCACCTGCTACGTGCCAGGCACTGTGCTCAAGGAATTTACAATGTGGTATCTGAGGCAGAATACATACAAGCAATCACTAGCCACTGTGCTCGCTGTAGCAATAGAAGCATGGAAGTGGCAAACAGAACAAAGGAAGTACTGATTGTGTCAGGGAAGGGCTTCCCAGAAACAGTTTTAAAGTATAGATAGGAACCTATCAGATGAACAAATTGAGGAAAGCCCAGTAGAAAATTACAGCAGAAGAAGAAACAATAAGTGCAAAGGCAGAAAGGAGTAAGCACACATACAGCAAGCTCAGGGATGAGATATTTCATTTGCTAGAGAAAGCTGGAGAGACATTCATGGACCAGATGAGCAAGGGCCTTGAATGCCAACAGAAGGAGCTTGAGCTTGGAAAAAGGTAGTGAGGAATCCCAGCAGGGTGGAAGGCAAAAAAGTGTCAGATTTACATTCTAACTAAAAAATTCACCTAGAAAACAAAACAACTATAGAGTGAGAAGATTGGGAACAGGATGATTAGGAAATAAACGTGGAAGTCCATGTAAAAGGTGAAAAGACACAGAACTAAGACAGAGGTAATGAAAGTGATCAGGAAAGACTACATTCAAGAGATATCTAAGAGATGGAATAGGTAGGAACTGATGTTTAATCGGATGTAGCTGGGAGGGAGAACATCATCATTAAAAATATCTTCGAGTTTCTGGAATGGGACACTGGTTTAAGAAAAATGGATAAAATAGGGGAGCAGGAAGATGATGAGTTATTTAGAACACACTGAATTTGACAGCTCATGGGACATTTAGGTAAAATTTTTAGTAGGCAATTAGATTTTCAGGCAAGGTTCATGTTAGAAACACATTTTGGGGAGTTATAGGATAATTGAGATAATCTAGGAAAAGATGTAATTGAGAGAAGTATTTAAGATCAGTCTTGGTGAATTCTTATTTAAGTGATGAATGAAAAAATAAAAATTAGTGGAAAATATTAAGATAAAATAAAGAGGTGAGAGAAAAATTAGTATGGAGCAGAAGATACCTAAGGGAGAAAGAATTTCAAGGAGGAAGGAGTGGTAACATGAATGCTAAAGAGAATAGAAAAATCAAATAAGAACTAAACATAGTCTATCATAGAAAATAATTGGACAGGTGTCAGTAGGGGGAATGATAGGGTTAGATGAGATTCCAAGGATAAGGATGCATTAACTTACGTGATACACTATTCTTTGAAGAAGCTTGATTAAAGAGGAAAACAGACATGGCGCTGTAGCAAGAGGAGGCTAATTCTTCACAGAAAACTTGTGCTTGTTTTTAGATGGAATGAAAATTAACCTGTTTGTAGAGTGAAAGTAAGGTTATGATGAAGAATAAAAGAGGAGGGAATGAAGCAATATGCCAGAAATGGGGCAGGAAGAGATCATTGCTTTTTAAATTGCTTTGAAAGAGAAAGTCTTTTTCTGCATCTCAGAGAGATGGGAAGCATTTGAATGTATTTCTGTTGGAAGATATCACAGTTAATATAAATAAGAATTGAACCAAAGAAAATCATTTTAGTGTTTTAATAATTATCATAATGTTCAAAGTCACCCAGAACCATTTTGTTCTTCATCAAGGATGTCTTTTTTAAAAAGTCCCCTAAAATACAATACAGTGAAAATCCAAAGGTTTGCATCTGTCTGTCTTTGCCATAAACTCACAATATAATTATTATCTTGTATATTCTAAAAATAACTCACTAGTCAATAAAAGCCAACCTAGTAGTAGCATCTATATTTCAGACTTTTTGAAATTAATTAATTCAGACAATGCTAGAATTTAATTTGCCCAATATAGTAATTCATATGTGTTCTGAACAATTAATTTGTTTGAAATTATTAGCCATTGGTCATAAATTATGCTAAACCGCTAAGTCAGCTGACCAGTCAATCGCATGAGTGGCATTATGTAGACCTAGGCTCATAAGCCATGATGTCCTGTGCAACAGGAAAACTCATTTCTACAATAACCACTTAAACTCTGCACAAACCACCTTTTCAAATGCCAGTGGATACCATAATCATATGGCTGACTTTAAAGTGAAAAATCGAATTCATCACTGACCTGCTGAGATTTTGATTAGTATAACTCTAAAGATCACCTTTAGGAAAGTTAATATATTTACAGTATTAAGTGTTCTAATGCATAAACATGTATTACTCCATATATCAAGGTCTTTTAAATTTTTTATTAATAATATTTAGTTTTATTTGGAGTGGTCTTACACATTTTTATTAGATTTATTTCTTTGTAGTTGATGTTTTGATATTACTATAAAAATGTTGTTTTAATATTTGTATATAATTGTTTCTGATATGTAGAAATTCTAAATTTGTTTATTAATACTAATGAATTATCTGATATTATTTTGCATTTCCTACGTATGTAATCATGTTGTTTGCAAATAATGACAGCTCTAATTCTTCCTTTCTAATACTAATAACTACTATTTATTTCTTTTTCTGTGTTAGCTAAGCCTTCTAGTAAAATTTGAATAGAAGCAGTGATAGTAAGCCTCCTTATTTCAAGATATCTGATGTCACTAAAAGTATACAAGAGGGACCCCCAAAACCCAGGATTATCTTCTAAAGGTAGGACCCTTGTAGTACAGGCTTCCCCTGCTAGTGTTGTAGAAACCCGTCTGTATCAGTGTACCAGCTCCTGTTGTAAGAGGCTGCGTTCAACTTCAGTGAATTTCTTTTGAAGACTCTTTCAATGCGTTCGCCCACTTTACAATGAGTGATTTATGAGCGCACTGGCTCACAGTGTGCTGAGTGTTCAGCAGTTTTTGACCAAAAATGGCATTAGCCTCATGCCCCAACCTCCCAATTAACACAATCTCACCCCAAGTGACTTTTTTTTTTTTTGTTTCCCTGGATAAAAAAAGTCCTCAAAGGGAAATGTTTTGCCAATGTGGAAGAGGTGAAACAAAAAACGGCATGAACACTAAAAGGCAACAAAATCAATGAGTTCAAAAACTATTTTGAGCAGTGGAAAAACCATCTCTACAGGTGTGTTGCATCAAATGGAGAGTACTTTGAAGGTGACTGCCGTTTCAACATGTAAGAATAAATACAGAATTTTTATACATAAATTCCATTTTGGGGTCCCCCTCATATCTGCTATAGGCTTTATTTACATATAGTTATTTTACTTTTATGAAAATATAGTATACATACTAAAAACTACACCTCAGAAGTGTACAGTGTCCTAGATTTTCAAGCACTAAACAATCATACCCAGCACCTATCAAAAAAACAGAACACTATTAACCCTTCATAAACTCCCTTCATACTCCTTTCCAAGACTTGAGTGCCCTCATGGCAATATTCTTACAAGTACAGGCCCCACTTGAGGGGAAAGGAATTAGAACCCACCTCTTGAAGAGAGAAGTATCAAAAAATTTGTAGACATATTTTAATGCCACATAAGTCTGTCTCTCCATTTATTTAGGTCTCTAATTTCTCTCCACAATGTTCTTTAACTTTTGGTGTATAGACTTACATAGTTTGTTAAATTCATGCTTCAGTATTTTAGGTTTTTGAGGCAACCATGAATGCTTTTTGTTTTATATTTCCTTCCTATTTTTCATTGCTAATAAATAAAAGTAAAATGATTTTTGTATTTTGAGCTGAAATTCTGTGACTTTGTTAAATTCATTTAATGATTTTAGTTGTTTCTCTGTAGATTCATTTAGATTCTCTAAGTATACAACCATGTTATCTACAAATAAATAAATGCTCCATATTATTCATAGTAGAGTCAGAAAACAGAAAGCATACCAGTTGTTTTAACAGAAAGTATATATATTGACACTATAGATTAAAGATCTAAAAAGACAAAAAGAGAGCTCTAACGTGTGATAGAGACAATAGTAGAAAGCAGCTACCGCGCTCAAGGCTCGGGGTGAATGAACAGAAGAGGTTAAAACTAGTAAAATGTAAAAGCTTAGCAGACGGACCACAGAACAATGAAATCAGGAAGGAATGCTGCTCAGCTGATGCTAATGTCTCTGAGTTTAAGGAGGGAAGGTTTCCATGGGGCTATAGCCTCAGTCTTTGAGTAGAGGCTCTGAGCTGGCTCCTTCTGATGTGTCTGAAGAATCACAATGAGGATAGTTCTTTCAAGTGTGGGGAAAACTGAAAACTGGATTTAACTACTGTGACTAAAATGAACTGACACATTTGGTGTCAACAAATGAACCTGGGAAGCCACTGACAGGAATAAGAAGCAAACAGGAACCACACGTGAAGCAAACAGAAATAAGCAAGTCTCTTCTCCAATATTATACTTTAGATTTTTATCTCTAGATTCACATAGCAGTTGCTCTTCCTAGATTCATAGCACCCTCTATTGGCTCTATTGAAAGCATTTAACAGCTTCCAGGTGGCAAAAAAGGATATGTAGAGAGTCCTCAGTGTTACATGCAGAATATTAAGAATGGATTTAAAGCTGAGAAGTGATATCTTAATATATGGCACATGAACAGGGAAACCAGAAGAAAATCTGGGGACCACAAACTCAACACCAATTCCTCCACTAAAGATATGTGTCAAAGTGGAAGCCATCTCTAAAGCAAAGCAGAGATTTTGACAATGTTAAAAGCTAATGATTTGAGTTTAGGACCTCAGGCTCTGAACTGACAGTTCGAAATGACCAGGTATACACCGACTGTAGGCTGTCTATACCGTATCTGCCATGTGGCTTTGACTTACACAATCTCTAATGTATAGAGGGGGTCAGCCATCAGCAGATATACTAGCCAAAGAGATGTCTGACCCTATTATCTGATATAGCTACAATTTTACATATTCACTGTTTATATTCAAATAAAATTCAGCTACTTGTCAAAAAACAGACTTTATTACCAAAAAATAAGATAAACCATCAATAATAACTAAACCAAAGGTGTCCCAAATATTGGAGTTATCTGATAAAGTCTTCAAAACAACTATTATTAATATGTTCAAAAAATAGAAAAAAACATGAATAAAATATATAGAAAGATAAAATTAACTAAAGAATGAAAATATGATACTCAAAAGAATTAAATGGGCATTCTAGAACTAAAAAATACAATGTTGAAATTTAAAAAAATCATTAGATGAGTTTAGTGGCAGCTTAGACATAAGAAGAAAGGATTACTGAACTTGAAGAAAGCTTAATAAAAAATATCTAAATAGAAGTACACAGAGGAAAAAATGATGAAAAACACAGGAAAGAGTAATAGAGATGTGTGTGGAATAAGATGAAAAGGCCAAATATGTATATGTATAATCGGAGTTCCAAAACAGAAAGACAGAGGCTAGAAAAGAAGTAATATTAGAATAAACAATGAATAGTAATTTTCCAAAACCTCATCTCACAGGTTCAGAAAACTCAATGAACCCCAAACAAAATAAATAAAGTAGGATAAATATAAATAAAATAGCATTATATATGCCATTATAAGATTTCTAAAAACCAAAGATAAAGAGAAGATTCTGAAAAGCAATCAGAAAAAAAGCTCCATATTACCTTCAAAGAAGCAACAATAATCTGAGAAGGGACTTCTAAAATGAATAATATAGAAGGCCGTGAAACAACACCCTTAAAATACTAAAAGAAAATAACCTCCAATCTAAAATTCTATATCTAGAAAATATATCCTTCAATAATAAAAGTAAAATAAAAATATTCTCAGACAAACAAAAACAGAATTTGTCACCAGTAAATATGCATGAGAAGAAAGGGGTATTTTTAGACAGAAGAAAAATTATCTGAGGGGGTTAATGGGAGAAAGAATGGGAAGATTCAAGTCAAGGAACATGTATAAAGGACCCATGGACAAAGACAACCAGGGTGGGAGGATTGAAAGTAGAAGGGGTAGGGCAGGGGAAAGTAATGAGGGGAAAGTGGGGACAACTGTAATTGAACAACAATAGAAAATTTAATAATTAAAAAAGGAAAAATTATGGGGGGAGTGGGGTAACAGGGTAAGAAAGGGAAGGGTTATCAAGGAACATGTATAAAGGACCCATGGACAAAGCCAAAGGAGAGAAGGATTGAGGATGGGAGGTGAGGGTGGGTGGGGTGGGGGAAGTGGTGGTGGGAATATGGATACAACTGTACTTGAACAACAATAAAAACAGAATTTAAAAAATAATGAAATAAAAATAATTATAAACTGATGAAAAAGAGTATGTTCTCTGAATATAATAGAAAGAGGTTATAAATAAATAATAAAGAGATAACTAGGAAATTTCCAACATCTCAAATATTAAATAATGTACATCTAAATAACACATGCTCCCAGAAGAAAGCATAATACAAATTTAAAATGGTTTATCAGCCCTGGATGGTGTGGCTCAGTGGAATGAGTGCTGGCCTGTGAGCCAAAGGGTCACCAGTTTGATTCCCAGTCAGGGAACATGCATAGGTTGTGGGCCAGTCGCCCAGTTGGGGGTGTGCAATAGGCAACCACATAATGATGTTTCTCTCCCTTAAAAATAAATAAAATCTTAAAAAAATAAAATGGTCTATCAAAGGTAATATATATCATATTGAAATTGAGGGAGGATTGTAAAATGAGTTCTTTAAGGGAAATGCATAACCTTAAGTGTGCATATTAAATTTTTTAATGTTAAAATCAATGATTTATGATTTATCTTATAAAGTTAGAAGAAAACTGAAATATCAAGAGAATAAAATAATACAAAAGAAATCAATGAAATAGAAAGCAAAGTTCAGAAGAGAAAGTCCATGAAAACAGTAGTTGATTCTTTAAAGAGATTAATAAAATTGAGAAATCCCTAGCAAGATTCATGAGGAAAAAAAGAGAGGAAACATAAAGTATCAACTACAGAAATAAGAAGGTAACATCAGTACAGACTTTACAAACATTAAAAAAATGAATATCTTTATGCCAACATATTATGAACTCTTGGAAAAAATTAATGTTTTTGGACTTCTGGCCAAGATGGAGGCATAGGTAGACACACTGTGCCTCCTTCCACAACCAAAATAAGGACAACAAAAATTTAGAAATAATAAAACAACCAGTACCAACAGAAAATTGAACTGTATGGAAGACCGACAACCAAGGAGTTAAAATAGACACATACATCCAGACCCGTAGGAGGGTCAGAGTCAGGTGGCCAGGCAGAGAGGGGTCACGGCAAAAAAAAGTGGTGGCTGGTGGACCCCAGGCACTGGGTGGCAGTGGGCGAACCCAGCAAGGCAGTGGATTGTGGAGGGGTGTGGCGTGCAAGGTGGCTGGTGGACTGGGCAGTCCCACATTCATGTGCAGATAAATCAGGCGAAACTGGGGAGCGAGACAGACCACACAACCCAGGGCTCCAGCTCTGGGAAATAAAGCCTCAAAACACCAATTAAAAACACCTGTGGGGGTTCAGGTGCCAGGAGAGACTCCCAGCCTCACAGGAGAGTTGGCTGGAGAGACCCACAGGGGCCTAGAATGTACACAAACCCACCCACACAGGAATCACCACAAGAAGGGCCCAGTTTGCTTGGGGGAAGCAGGGGAAGTGACTGAAATCCAGCAGAGAGTGAAGCAAGTGCCATTGTTTCATCTTGGGCCCCTGCCCCACATACAGTGTCACAATGCAGCAACATGGGTTGCCCCACCCTAGTGAACACCTAAGGCTCCACCCCTTACTAGTAACAGGTGAGTAAAGACAAAAAAAAAAAAAAAATGCCCCAAATGATAGAACTGATCAAAGCTCCAGAAAAAAAAATACAACTAAGTGATGAAGAGATAGCCAACCTATCAGATGCACAGTTCAAAGCACTGGTGATCAGGATGCTCACAGAGTTGGTTGATTTTGGTCACAAATTAGATGAAAAAATGAAGGCTACACTTAAATGAAATGAAGGAAAATGCACTGGGAACCAATAGTGATAGGAAGAAAACTGGGACTCAAATCAATGGAGTGGATCAGAAGGAAGAAAGAAACAATCAAACAAAAAAGAAGGAAGAAACAAGAATTCAAAAAAATGAGGAGAGGCTTAGGAACCTCCAGGACATCTTTAAACATTCTAACATCTGAATTATAGGGGTACCAGAAGGGAAAGAAGAGCAACAAGTGGAAAACTTATTTCAACAAATAATAAAGGAGAACTTCCCCAATCTGGCAAAGGAAATAGACTACCAAGAAGTCCAGGAAGCTCAGAGAGTCCCAAAGAAGTCGGACCCAAGGAGGAACACCCCAAGGCACATCATAATTACAATACACAAGATTAAAATGAAGGAGAGAATCCTAGAAGCAGCAAGAGAAAAAAAGACAGTTACCTACAAAGGAGTTCCCATCAGACTGTCAGTGGATTTCTCAAAAGAGATCTTCCAGGCAAGAAGGGGCTAGAAAGAAGTATTCCAAGTCATGAAAGGCAAGGACCTTGCCAAGATTGTTCTATCTAGCAAAGCTTTCATTTAGAATGGAAGAGCAGATAAAGTGCTTCTCAGATAAGGTCAAGTTCAAGGAGTTCATCATCACCAAGGCCTTATTATATGAAATGTTAAAGGGACTTATCTAAGAAAAAGAAGATAAAAAATATGAACAGTAAGAAGACAGCAAACTCATAATTATTAACAACCATACCTAAAACAAAAGCAAACTAAGCAAACAGCTAGAACAGGAACAGAACTACAGAAATGGAGATCACATGGAGGGTTAGCAACAGGGTGGTGGGAGGAGGAGAGAGGGGGAAAAGGTACAGAGAATAAGTAGCATAGATGGTGGGTAGAAAATAGACAGGGGGAGGGCAAGAATAGTAAGGGAAATGTAGAAGCTAAAGAACTTATAAATATGACACATTGACATGAACTAAAGGGGGGGAATGTGGGTGGGAGAGGGTGTGCAGGGTGGAGGGGAATAAAGGGGGGAAATGGGACAACTGTAATAGCATAATCAATAAAATATATTAAAAATTTAATTTTTCTTGGAAAACATAACTTACTAAAGCTGTAGGAACAAAGAGACAAGTCTGTAAAATTATAAGAACGAATAGGAAATCTGAACAGAGCTGCATTGTGGGTGAAATGATGCCCCTCTCCCAAAAGATATGTCTACAAAGAACATATATGACCTTATTTGGGAATAAAAGGTCTTTAGAGTTGTAAGTCAAATTTTAGGATCTTGAGATGAGGTCATCCTGGATTATCTGAGTCCTAAATTAATGAGGAAGGCAAGAAGGACTGGACTTTAGAGTCTGGAGAAAGTGTGGCCATGATGACACATGGATTTGGGACTTTCTGAATTGCGAGACAATGAATTTTTATTGTTTAAAGCCATCAAGTTCATGGTAATTTGTTATATAGTCACAGAAAACTAATACATTCTATGTCTTTTAAGTTATTTGAATTGATGAACAAAAATCACTCAAAGAAACCTCCAGAATTAAATTGTTTCACTAATGAATTCTTCCAGACATTTCAGGAAAGAATTAACACTAGTTTGAGTAAAATTCTTGCAGATACTAGAAAGAAAAGGTGAATATTTCCCAATTCATTTTATAAACCCAACATAACCTTGAAGGGTTATTTCATTGTTACATAACAATACAATACAGGGAAAAAACATAGAAATAACTCTTTCTCATGAACATAGATACGAAAATCATAAATGAAAATTAGCAAATCAAACAAGGAATATAAAGGAGTCTAAGAATATAAGGTGATTTTGAAATGTACATACTTAATTTATATACAAAGTTTTAAAATAGGTAAAACTAATCTATAGTCTTAAAAATCAAGATAGTTTCTATCTTTGGACTACAACAGGGCCTGTGGGCTTCTGGTATTTTGTTTCTTGACATGGGTGTTGACAACAAAGGTGTGTTATTTTGTAAAAATTCATCAAGATGGCCCTTTATGATTCATGTACTTTTGTGTGTATAAAACTCTTACATTGAAAACAGTTCATCAGTATTTGTCAGAGTCAAATTATTAAAGAATCTGAGAAAACACGTAGAATATTATGGATAAAATAAAATGTAGGACCATGAAGTGGATTGGCTATTTATGATTGTACTATAGAGCATAAAATGTAAAAAAATAAGTGTAGTTATTTAAATGTACAAGTTAAAGCACAGCCAGAAAAAAATAGACAGCTTCTGTCATTGCTGTGAAAGAATATTTATTTCTTACAGTTACTTCACTGAGATTTCTAATGATTAAGTCCTTATACACTAGGGGGACTGTATAAAACACTGATGAATTTATATTCTTGCTATGTCTCTTATGTTCAAGTTGGGGGCACTGATCCAGATATAGTGGTACTCTAAGAATTGTTGGGTAGATGTCCTATGTAACTTGAATCACCAAATCCCACCAACATTTTTTGGAGAGCTTTTCCTCTCTTATTTTAGGACATTAGCCTCCTCATGTCTGAAGAATATTGATGACAGCCACTGGAGTAATTTTCTTGCCAGGGAAAGCTGATTGTCCTCCAGCCCTCCTGCCACCTTTCACTGATTTCAACCTAGCCTCTAACAGATGTTTGGCTGATTGATTGAAACCCAGAATCATTAATGGCCTTGTCAAATAAATAAAGGGTGAGATGCTACAACTTCCTTGATAAACTATACAGGAAGAAAACTGTAGGTATAGGGAGACAAAAATGCCAGAAATGTATTAAGTGCAACCTGGTCACTCATTCCTTAACTCTTTCTGCAGTGGATCCAACAGACATTCCTTTCACCAAGACTTTTAAAAACACACTAATAAAAGGAGAACTGACATCTTTGATAGGCTCTGACGTGACCCTTCTCTGTAGGTCATGAATGACTGTGGCAGATGCCAAGATTGAAAAGTCTCCCCAGATTCTTTGAGGATAATTGGATCCTGTATTCAGTGATTGCAGCAGAAATTAACCACCAGAATCAAGGTAGCATGATTACTCTAGTATGGCCAGAGGAGCAATCAGATTAATTAGATTCACATAAAGCTTTGATAGTGGTCAATTGGTTATGGCATCCCTACAGTTGACATAGGTAGACAGCCTATGAAAGTATTACTTAATATTAACAAATAATAGAGACTCTAAGTCTGGTGAATAGAAACCTATTCTGTATCGCCACCTCAGAAAACCATGATCTTACTCAATTCTCAGACATGAGCCAGTTCACAGACTGAGAACTCCTTGAATGAAAGGAAGATAGAGTCTGCTTGAAGGACTTGGCTACATTCCTAGAAGTTGTAGCTATTTACCAGGGTGACTTGACATAAGAATAAAGGTGTAGCTCAGTGGATTGAGTGCGGGCCTGCGAACCGAAGGATCGCGGTTCGATTCCCAGTCAGGGCACGTGCCTGGGTTGCCAGGCCAGTTCCCGGCAGGGGACATACAAGAGGCAACCGCACATTGATGTTTCTCTCCCTCTCTCCTTCCCTTCCCCTCTGAAGATAAATAAATAAAATCTAAAAGAAAAAAAAAAAGATGTTAAACTTTAAAAAAAAAAAAAGAATAAAGGACATTTTCAGACTTTCGGTATATACTGGGTACTGGCTCTGAACTGCTGTTAATTCTTAGGGGTCCAGCCATCATAGAAGTGAATTGACACATGGATTGTTGACCTGGATTTGCCAGAGGGTCCTGAACTTACCCGGAGATTATTTCCTAGTGTCCAAATGCATAACTGGAGTAGATATACCCAGACATCCTGCAGGATGTCCATATTAGTTCCTCGACCTGCAGAAAAATGGTTGTTCAGGAAAGAGGGCCAAGTAGAAGCCACTAAAACTTCTTTTCCCTATCAAAAGAGTAAAATCAATACCACATTCCTGGGGAATGTAAGCAATTAGCGTATCATCAAAGATTTCAAAGATGCATAGTGAATCTGCCTCTGTCCTCCTATTACTCGGAGCAGGTTTGGTCCCTTTCAGTCAACACTAAAAGGTTGACTGAAATGGTTGAACTCCTGGTTGTTTCTTCTTGTTTCCAGGCTTGAAACCTGACAGATATATGGTTTATCTGTTCTATCCTTGGCCATTATTTTATTTCTGGTCCATGGTGATGCTGATCTTATTTTTGAGCTTGCCTGTACATTTTTTTTTTCTTTTTCAAAGTTTATCAATCATTGTTCCATGTGTAGAGCACAAGAAGACAAAGCAACTTCTGAATATACTATTCTATCTTAACCTGATACCACCAGCCATTGGATTTGTAACACAATCTTTAGCCTGGGCAAAAATCTACTAATTTGTCAATTGTGGTGAATAATAACCAGTGGCTAATTTTCTTAATAGTTTTTTCAGAGGACATTGCCATATTATTCTATAGTATTTTTGTATCTACCAGGATACTATAAGTACAGAATTATTTTCATTTTAAAAAAGATACTGGAAAGAATACATTTTGAAGCATAAACCATAAATAGCTTTCACATGATGAAAGAGCCCAAGTAAATAGATTCTTGATAGTTGCAGGAGCTTTTTATTGCAAATGGATTCTGGCAATGTGGAAATTCTTATGACAAAGTAGAAGCTTTTTTTTTCCCATTGGGGATTTTTAAGTTTTGTTCTGATGCTTATTTTTTACATTCTTAGACATACATAACCTGGTGAATTAAATTATTTAAAACCAAGTTTCCAAAGTTAATACACCTAAATTACCTGAAATTTAGACTAGGAATCAAGTATTTTTACTCTATTGTGTCAACCAACATTCTAGAATAATGAGTAATTTGGGACTGAAGCTGAGGCCTGAAATGAAGCTTCTCACAAATAGGGCTACTTTTCTCTCATTGTATTTCACCGGAGTTGATCCTTACGAAGCACACTTAATAAGAAAATGCTTCTTCAGTGAGTGAATAAATCAAGATCTAACTATGTATTTAAAATATTTGGATGTAAGTCAAACAAAAAGTAGAATTGGGCTTAATCTATCCAGGCCATTAATTTGGTTCAGAAATAGTAAAAAATGCATGACCCAATATGTGCTTAATCAAATGGCACACAGTAAGTGTTTAATACATGTTTGTTATTAAAAATATGGAAAAGTCAAGCAAATTTTTAGACCTGCATGACCCAGATGACTTAGCCTCAAGGCAGTACAACTTGCGTGCCTGACTTACTGCTTGGAAACTCCCACCCTTTCAGTGCCAGAGAATTGCTCATTATACTATCAGTGAGATAGAATTTTTGTTGTTGTTTTAAACCACAGAGATTTGGAGAGATGTTTTTACTAGCAGCTACCTGACTAATACGTGGACCACAGTGATGCAGTCTAATCTACGTTTTGGGAAGAAGGAAGGGTTGTAAAGTAGAGAGGCAATCTGCATACATGAGGTATGCAGCCATCCTCCCTTATTTACGGGGGATACATTCCAAGACCCCCCAGTGGATGCATGCCTGAAACTGCATATAGGACCAAATCCTATATATACTATGTTTTTTCTATAATTATACATAAACTGTGATAAGGTTTATTTTATAAAGTAAGAAGAGTAATAATAAAATATGACAATTATAACAACATACTGTAAAAAAAGTTATATGAATATGGTCTCTTTTCTCAAAATATCTTTTTGTACTTACTCTTCTTGCAATCATGTGATATGAGGCCAGCGTGAGGAGATGAAGTGAGGTGAGTGACATCAGCATTGTGACGTAGCAATAGGCTACTGCAAGGGTTACTTGAACACAAGCACTGCAGGATAGTCGATCTCATAACCCAGATGGCTACCAAGAGACCAACTATGGGTGCAGGGAGCAAGTAAAGTGTGGTGACACTGGTTGATTCAGGTCCTGAAGGGGGCCTCACGGGCCTCACAAGATTTCAGCATGCCACTCAGAACAGCATGCAATTTAAAACTTAGGAATTGTTTTTCTCTGGAATTTTTCATTTAATTTTCAGACCATAGTTGACCTCAGGTAACTGAACCACACAAAGTGAGACCACGAAAAATCGGGGACTACTGAATGCATTTTCCTTTGAGGCAAGGCTAAACTCTCAATATTTGACTAACTAAACTGTATGAACAATTAAATGTGAACTTTTCTTAGAATGTGTTTTGTGCAGTAAAAAAAAAAACTTTTGTGAGACTTTCTTTAGCTTTAAAATTATTATCTGAGTTATTGAAGTTACAAATCCAAAACCTAGTTTTTTCTTAAGTTTAGTTTGCAGTCTTATTATTTTATTTATAAGTCTAGTAAATGTTCAGCAGTCACTTTTAAGAGACTTTGAATAATTTACAAACTTGTTTTAAAAATTCCTTTAAATACATTAAATAGCATATGTACATTTAATATAGTTAATTTCTTTTTTGTGGGGTAGCTCAATTATTTGACTTAACAAACAAAACTTTTCCAAGGACTGACATAACTCATATATCTAATGATTTAAACTTATAAAATGATAATAATTAATTTCTCTTAAATCTTATAATACTCTATATAAACTTAGTAAGATTTCAACTTAAAATCACAGGTCTAAAGCATTTACTCAATCATTCTACATTGAAAATTGTTCAAACTGACCTGTTTAATAGGTAAAATTCTCTTACATATGGCAAGTATATAAATGATTAAATATGCATATATTCTTAAATAGTAAAAATGTTAATGTGTATTTGATACTTTTAGGTATTTTTAAACTTTATTACAAACAATATGAAACTTAAAAATTCCACCTGACTAAGAAAACAATGATGCTTTACCAAGCAAATATTGAGAGATCTTTTCTTATCCAGTGGGGGTTGTATGATGACTGGAAATGCTACTGTAACAGATTCTTGATGGTGACACTGATGGATTTATGGTGGGAACTGCTTCATGACTTGACTCCTTAAGTTGGTCATGAAGCCTTTTTAGTAGTCTTCATTCCCAGTGAACTCAGAGAAGGCTGTTTACTTGATTCTAAATTTAAATGCACTTTCAAGCTCTTATTCTTTCATTTTATTCTAATCTATAAGACTATACATGTGAGATGCAACTGAATTGTGGAACTCTCTCGGGGCTTAGATGACTCAAAATTTCCAAGGCCTTTCTATGACAGCAGCATAAACCAGTGTTGCCCCATACGCAGGCCCTCCCTAATGGAAGAGTTAAATGTTGACTAAGCCTATTCACTACATACTTGCACTGACAGCTCTCCCCAACTGAGATACCTGCATCTGGAATCACATGAGGCATTGCTTCTTCAGCAGTATAATGGCCTGTTGACAGGGCCCAGGCCACTGCCTCTCCCGACTCCCAAAAAACACTTGCCTTTAACTGGAACCTGAAAATTTGTTCAAACCTGTTTTCTAATCATCTAGTCTAACCCAATTGTTTTACAAAAGAAAAAAAAAAAAAAAAAAAAACTAACAGGAGTGCCCAGTATCTATCACTAAGTTACAGGCAAAGCCAATGCTTTCTCAATAAACTCCTGAGTCTAGGTCATTGTTCTCCCCCAGCAAAGCTTGGACAAACTAAAATGTGCAGAGGGCCATACAGAAAGAGGCAGGCATAGGATATCTCTGCCCCAGAAAGAAGACACTGTTCTCCACTGCCAGATCAGCCAGCTCCCAGGCTCAGAAGCTGGAGGAGTACCCCTACCCCATTCACAATATCTCTGCTAAGTAACCCTCCTGGTGAACCTTTTTCTCTGAAATGTGACCCTCAGAGCTGTTCAATAACATTAGTAACTTCAACTGCAAAAATTTTCAATGTTTAAGTTTATTACTGCTGAACAGATACTGTTGCATTGAATTTACAAAAGTTCAATTTCAAGGCAGTTTTTTTCCCAGGATGTTAGGTAAGAGTTAAAAGAAAGATAGGGAAAGAAACAACGCTGTTTCACTTCCCAGATGACTGACACCACCAGAGACTACTTCAGAGAAAAAGATATTCTTAAACTATATGACTTCAGTTCTCAAACCCAAAGCTGAGAGAGATCCCACAGTTATTAAAGTTAATAAATCAGAGAGAAAGAAAGAGAGAGATCCTACATGCAAATCTGGGCAGCTTTTGCATATTTCTGCACACAGAACTCAAAGGGTTTCTCTCCCCTTTCCCTCCCCCTTCCTTTACCTCATTCACCATGGGTATCTTAAAAACAGCAAAGAGACTCGTGGGACATACAGTTCTATAAGATGTAATTACGGTACCTTATTTTTAAGAGTTTAAAAGTGCATCTTTATGGCCTTATGCAGCCACAGTAACTTTTATATGTTTGATTGACATAAAACATGCATCGGCATAAAACATTTCCTCGAACTGTAGAAATGTAGAGATTTCAGTCTCTCTGCTCTCTCCTCCTCCACGTGACGCCCCCACCATTCTTCCTGTCCTTCCTCATTTGTTTAGTAATATTGATCAGCTGTAGTTAGCAGAATGTAGTTGGTGACCCCAGAATAGCTCTTCTGGTGGTTGTAAAAGCTAAAATGAACTGAAATAAAGTCCATGTGATTCATGAGCTACACATGCATGTGGAAATCAGAAGGCCCAGCATTTACAGGTCATTTTAAAGGTGATCTTTCATACATGGAGGTTTACATCGTCTCAGTTTGGCTTTTGATTTTTTTTTTTTAATGTAAGTGAAAAAGGTTGCCTTGCCCTCTCAGATAGAAGAGGTGTTTTTGTATAGCCGATATAAATACTTCTAAAGTTTTATAGGGTGACTAATACCCTACAGGGATAAACCAGGTTGTCAACTTTCCTGAGACTTTTGGCTAGAACCCCAAATGTTGGCTAAAGGCATCAAGGCAAGATCCTCATTTTCGAAGAAGACTTTCGGTCCAGAGACCATAATAAATATGTGAGCATGTAGTAGAACAGATGTTCACCTCTTCATCCCAAATAATGGAAAGTCTAGACTCTAAGAGAAATTCGAAATAAGTTTGTAGTTAGTTACATTTTAATTTTTACTACAGTATCACTTCATTGATGTTGTGAAACAAGCAAACTCGTATTGACTGTTGACCCTTGACCTCTGCTTCGGGTTCCCTAAAACAAGCTTGGCTGCTTCGTGGAGCCGCCTCCCGTTTGTCAGAGGGAAAGTGTTCCGAGTTAGAGAAGGGTAAGTTCTCTGACATCATATTTTAAACTAGTAATTCAAACTTCAATGACCGTTCTGTTGGTAATAGGACTTTTTCTCATGATTTCCAAAAAAAACTCGCCTCAAACACTGCCTTTGCGTATTACTGAAATATCTTGTGTAAGTGTTTACTGAAAGTGGCCCCAGTAGTCCCTCTTTCTTCAGGTTTTCCTGACCAGATGTCTATTTTCAGTTACTGTGTGTAGCCACTAATAACTCTTCCCTCGGGTGACTGAGGAAGCATGGTGGCCTGGCTAATTTATTTTACCTCCCCATTTTCCCACAAGTAGATCAGGAATTGTTGCCAATTAGTCAACAAGGATTTGCTAAGTGCCCACAGAATAAAAGTGGTGTACTACATTCAACCTTTTGGTCAATTCATCCTGAGAAAACACGTAAAGGTTTAACACAGAAAACCCCAGCTTCCCAGTGTCTAGATTCCTGGGAACTTCATGCTCTGAGAACAATTCCAGGCCCAGAAATAGCCAGAAAAATGAATAAATATCTTTGGAGAAGGGGCCCTGGATTTTCAGTAATTAAGGAGTGACAGCAGAGAGGAGCCGAAATCCAGGCACACTGACTGATCAGTTAGTTATTCATAAGGAAAAAATATTAGTTATTGTGAAGATTATGAAAGACCATTCATCACACCCTACCTACCACCAACTTTTTGCTAGTAAACAGAAGAAGAAAAATATGTAGCAAATAGAGATAAAAAAGGAGAAGAGGAGGAGCATCATGAAATCTCCCTTCAGCTAGCTGATATTTTGGGACTATCAATAACTGAATTTTTTTCTCCCTGCCTCTTTCACTCATTCATCAGTTAGCAAGCTCTGTGTGTCATTTCTTCAGGAAAGAGCAAAAACTAGAGGTAGCCAGCAGGACTCTCTAGATTTTTTTAAAAAAATCTAAACCCATTTTTTAAAATATTGTTTTAGCTATGGTTTCTCAAAGATTCCAGAATGAAAATCTTGCCCAGACAAAACAGCAATTGAACATTACATGCAAGCACACGCATACACATCTGATTGGGCTGGGGCGTGAGGTCTGTGGCTGCTAAGCAAGGGTGACTGAGGACTCTTCTTGAGG
The DNA here is from genome assembly GCA_039655065.1 of Glossophaga mutica. Taxonomy (NCBI): domain Eukaryota; kingdom Metazoa; phylum Chordata; class Mammalia; order Chiroptera; family Phyllostomidae; genus Glossophaga; species Glossophaga mutica. The sequence continues at coordinate 150,873,009 of CM077306.1, forward strand.
GCAAAAAGCCCATGAGGAAGAGAAATAGCCCTGGGTGCATCTGGGATGACCACAGGACCTGGGACCCTCCTCCTGTCAAAAATGAGCACATCTTAAGCTTAACGCAAAAGTAGAGTACTAGTGTGCTCCAGGAGCCACTGTCATCTTAGAATAGAGGATGTCAGTGACACTCATGAGATCCTGGAGACTCCTGGTCCATACTGCCTTCCCCATCTTCCAGGCAACATGCAAGGCTTTCCAGTTCTGATAGTGGATCCAATGACAACTGGGTTGAAATTCATTACAGGCCAAGCAGTGAGGCTTGGAGTCAGAAATACATATGTGCTGTGGCACATAGAGGTAGATCTCTTGCATACATGAGTTTAGAGAATGGGATTCATACTTTCTGTATCCACAACAACCCTATGTGATAAGTAATATTATTTCTATTTTATAGATTGGGAAACCTAACTGAGAAGTTAAGTAACTTGCATAAGGTTATGCCTTTAGTAAGTGACAGAACTGGGATTCAGAGAAAGAGGAGAGGGTGGCATAGGCCAGCAGCCTACCGATAAACAAACAAACAACCCCCCACCCCCAAACACAAGCATTTCTTTAGGAAAAGACACAGAGTAAAAGTAAAGAAATCCAACATCCCAAACTTTGAAGATTAGGAGGAAACTCTCATTTAGTGATAAGAAACCCCTAAGGGTATGTATTAACCCTACTAGACAAGAAACCTGCAGCAATAGCTCCATTATGACACAATGCCAGCATCTTACTGAGAAATGCAGTTAGAATCTGTCTCTGCAAGGTAAGATGAATCGTTAGAGTGCTGGGTGCCACGTGTTCTGGAGTTGCCTGCAGGCCAGTATGGTCTGCAGTAAACATAGAGTATGTTTTTAATGGTGCTGCAACTCAAAGCACATTGATAGTAACAATGAAGGAAATAAATTTTATTTTCTAGATGGTGAAAAGTAAAACCTAAGAGAAGGTGGCTTCAGTTTTGATTTATTAATTTTGTAGCAAGACAATTCTTTGACATGCTGACCAGAAGGTCATGCATCTGCCAAACTACATTCAACCTTAACAAGAAAAAGGGGAATTACCACCTCTTGTCCCCATGAAAAATAAAAAATTAAAGAAAAGGAGAAAAAAAGGGAAGGAAGGAAGGAGGGAAGGAAGGAAGGAGGGAGGGAAGGAAGGAAGGAAGGAAAAAAACACTTTCCATCATCAAGTGCTTTACCAAATTCCAGAATTTCTTGAGGTTCATGACTAAATCTTCGTGCTGACATTCTATCATTGATTATCATAATCATGATAAAAAATATTAAACTATATTTAGTGAACTCTGTTGGGCAGTAGTAATTCCCATTCATTACTGTGCCTGTGTAAATTGGTTAAAATAAACTTTTATAAAGTAGATAGTCAATATGTATCAAGAGTTTTTTAAAATGCTCTCATTCTCTGACTGAGAATTTTATTTTTTTGAATCTTAGATTTGTAAAAAGAGCTATATGCATGAAGATATTAACCACAACACCATTTATAAATTGAAAATTTGCATTTAAAAACTATATGTTCAACCATAGTAAAATAAGAAATTCATTGTAAAATTTTGTTATTAATTAAATTAGAAATACAAAACCTGTATAAAACAAACAAAAAAATTGTTCCTCTTAGGTCAGTAAAAATCAGTATGAAATTTTTATTTGTACTTTGATTATAACTATGTTAAAAATACAAATGCAGCCCTGGCTGGTATGGCTTAGTGGATTGAGCATGGGCTGTGAACCAAAGGGTCATGGTTCGATTCCCAGTCAGGGCACATGCCTGGGTTGCGGGCCAGGTCCCCAGTGGTCGCCATGTGAGAGGCAACCACACATGATGTTTCTCTCCCTCTCTTTCTCCCTCCCTTCCCCTCTCTCTAAAAATAAAGAAATAAAATATTTAAAAAAAATACAAATGCATGTGAAAAAAGACTGAGAGGACATAAACTAATACTGCAAAATGTTAACTATTTTGAATGAGCACATTATACATGATTAGGGTTTTTTTGTCTTTATTAATTTCTGTTTTCAAAACTTACTTATAGGGTTTAAGGTATTCTATCTCCTAAAAATATTTCAATTTTGACAGGGAATAAAACTTAAGTCAAACTGGAATTGTGATAAAAACTAAATTCAATATTAAAATAAATTCAAGTAAATATTTATTATATTTTACAATGATTTTTATTTTTAAACATGTTACATTTTCAGAATTTAAGGCATAAGTATTGACCTAGTTGGGAAAATAAGTCTATCTAGAAAGACTCACAGCAAAAATTAAATTTTTGCTGAAAGGCAAGAAAAAAAAATCACATTTCTCTACTAACTAATTGCTATGAGCTTCAATTGTTATAAACACATAAATACATGTTCTGTGTGTGTGCAAATCTGGGGTAACCACACTGATGTGCATTTTTATTTCTTTTTTAGTATTTCCAGTATTTGCCTCACAAAAATACATAGAGGAATATGGATTCAAAGCAAGATTCGAACAGGTAAATATTACCTGGGATCTAGATAAATACATAAAATAAGAACCTAACAAGAATTCTCCAGCAAGATTGCTTTTAAATAATAAAATTCTTGAATGCATCTGATACCTGAGTTTTAAAGACCTTAAAACTGATCACTTGTAAAAGTGAACATAGAGCTTGTCCTGCATTTTCAGTCCCATTAAGATTTAAATGACTTGCCCTGGCTGGGTAGCTCAGTTGGTTAGAGCATCATTCTGATACACCAAGGTTGTGGGTTTAATCCCTGGTCAGGGTTTACACAAAAATCAGCCAATGATGCCTAAATAAGTGGAACAAAAAATTAATGTTTCTCTCTCACTTAGCATTAAAAAATAAACCTTTTTAAAAAGATTTAAATGACTGATGAAGCTTAACGCATTTACTTCCTGGAGAATTTTTACATTTTAGCAATAAAAGAATTCTTACACCATAGAAATGAATTTTGAATAGTACAATCTCAGCAATTCAGCTAGTTTGGTGATGAGAACATTTGGACCTGACTGGAAGTTCTTTGGAGTCCTAAACTTACTTGCTAAAGAAGATAACCATTGATTTAACCTCTGCATAATGCTGCTGATTGCATTATGCAGATTGCAATAGCTGATTGCTATTTGCAGGTACACACCTATAGTCCACAGATTCGCTACACTTTAGTACAAATATGTCAAATGTATGATTTTGGAGCTTTTGGGAAACCTTTCTGGTCCAATGTTACCAAGACTATAAACCCATCAGCATAACATTTGGAAAAGACTACTTGTTTTGCAGGTTACTAACTAGCAGACATGACCTCATAATCATCTTTCTGCACCTCCACATTCCATTTGGTAATACTGTTAATAAAGAGCTCAATTACTCAGGTAGAAGATCTGTAAGGGGAAGGAACCTGATAGATACTATGTAGCAAATGGGAGAGTTAGAATAATTTTTTTTTGACTGGAGAATTGAGAATCTCACCCTAGAGGCTAAGTAATTGGGCAAGAAAACTGATGAGTTTAAATTCTTCAGGTATTTGTTTGTTTTTCCAGTCTTACACCTCAGACTGGCCAGGGTTATGTCCTCAATAGGGTTTCCAATAAATAAAAGGTTCACAAAAATCTGACAAGCAAGAAGGTTGAAAGTATTGGCTAAAATCAGGTCTGGCTTTCATAAAAATCACCCTCTCCAGGATGGTATCGGGTCTGTATTCCATTACCATTGATAATTAGGAGTTCACTACATAAACAGTTTATGAGTTTGTCAAATGTTTTTATAGGTTGTGTGTTTGTGTATGCGCATGTGTGTTTGCTAATTTTCATGCCCTCCTAAATAAAGGCCGTACTTTTCTCACTTTTACTGTACTCAGTGCTGGCAGAACTGCTGCAAATAAAGCCCAGATTTGTGGTGGCAATCATGATGATGAAGATGGTAACCTTCTATGTTAATATTCCTTAGGAGTCCATAAGAAAAGTCAGAAGTAAAGGTGAACAGTTTAAATGGCTTGGATGTGTCTCCTTGTGCACACAGGCAGTTATGTAAGATATAAAACTGGGAGCAAAATTAACTGGGTTGTAGGGTGTGTTTATCTATTTTTATAGACAGCAACAAATGATTCTCCATAATTATTGTGCCAATGTTCGTATCATCCAGAGAGTTCCTACTTCTTTACCTCTTCGTCATTTGTTTTCACACTTCAAATTTTTGGCCAATTGGTAGGTAAGAAGTGGTATCTTATTTTATTTTGCATTTTCATCATTATTTATAAATTTGGCCATCTATTCTTACACAATTGGCTTTTTCACATTCCTTCTTTTGTGAATTGTGTATAAATATACATTTGCCCATTTTTTATTGGGTTGTTGGGCTATTTTTTAAATTACATTTCAGGAAAAATTGTTATCTATTCTTGACATTATTAGTATACTTTTATGTTATTATAAATATATCTTCCCAACCTATTGTCTTTTGATTTACTATTTTTTGTGATAAATTTTATTTTAATATAGTAATTTTAATAAATCTATTCTTCCTTCTAATTTTTTGTGTCATTTAAGTAACTTTTTCCTATTTAATGTCTTAAAAGTGTTCTTATTTTTTCTCTAAAGATGTTCAAGTTTTGTTTTTCACATTTAGGTATTTTTCCTATCTAAATTATGCATTGTGTATGCTGTGAAATATCCATTCTCTTATACCAATGGCCTTTTTTTCTAGTATAACTTATTAAATAGTCCATCCTTCAAAAATATTGTTATAACCATGTATGGTACAAGGTGGGTATTGGAAATATTGAGGGGAACACATTGTAAAGTACATGATTGTCTGACCATTATGCTGAATACTTGAAACTAATACAAAATAATATTGAATGGAAACTGTAAATAAAAAATAAAATTTAGCCCTGGCTGTTGTGGCTCAGTTGGTTGAGCATCACACTTCGAAGCCAAAGGTCGCTGGTGTGGCCCCCAGTCAGCACACAGGCCAGGCTGCGGCCCAGTGCCGGTGAGCCCATGCGTGAGTCAGCTGGCCGATGCGCTCCTGCACACTCACGTTTACCTGCCTCTCTTTCTCCCGCCCTACCCCTTTCTCTAAACATAAATAAATAAAATATTTAAAATAATAAAATTAATATTTAATTTTTTAAAGAATAAAAAAATAAGTAATCCATCTTTTCCCTACAACTTTGTCATACCTGATTTGTCACAAAATGAGTTTCCATAAATGCATGGGGCTATTTCTCAGTTCTGTCTCAGTTCCACTGGCCTATTTGTCTCTTTATGCACCAATACCACACTGTTTCAATTATTATCATGTACTGTAATTCTTGACTGCTTTTTCTTTTTTCTCAGTTTTTATTGGTTATTCTGTGCCATTTATTCTTCCATATAAATTTTAAAATGAACTTTTCAAGTCTCACAAAAATCTCTTTTGGAATTTTGATAGGAATCACATTAATTTATAGATAAAATGTGGAAAGGTTGATGTACTTGTAATATAGATTCTTCCCGGTATACTGCTTTATTTATTTAAGTCTTTTATGTCTTACAATAACGTTTTATTATTTTCTCGATAAAGGTCTTGCACATTCTTTGTTAGGTATGTTATGAGATACTTTATAGTTTTTGTTGCTTAAACTATCCAATTACTCTGATGTAATCAATACTGGTGACCAGTGCAAGCTTCTATGGAATGTCACGAAGATCAAGGTCCCTGCGGACTCTCCTCGGACTCACAGCAGTTAACAAAGCTCTGGGGCAAGCCAGCAAATGTGCCCTGCTCTCTACGTAGGCCTTTGCTACGCAGCCCGCCCAGTGACAGGGCTCTGCAGGGCCCTTCGGGTCTCGCTGTGCTGCAATCTATCAAAGCTGCTAGGTTATTTTTGGTAGTTTCCTGTTCTTCCATTTCAATATAATTTTGTACTGTGTGGCTGAAAATAAAAATACTTAATTTTTTTCAGCTCTGTTTCTACTGTCTGTCTTTCCTGCTTGTGTGTGCTCATGTTGCCTTGTCTAATTGTCTTCTTAGTTATCTTTGATCATGAGCTACTTATTTGCTTTGGAAAACTATTTGTAGCAATGTTGCAAAACTAGAATTAAAGTTCGGCCTTCCAGGCAAGATTTAGTTTTGCTTCTACATGGCTTTAACAGTCACTAAGACTTGAAAGTGTGGGACCACTTTAAATTTACAGCTTAAAGTTTTTTCGGATCTCCAAAGTGATATGAATTTGAGCTGAAAATCCATGTGAGGATAAATTATTAATACAATTTCTTAATGAATTTTATTTCCACACCTTTCTTTGTACAGGGATAAAGCAACTTTTCCCAAGTGGGATGAGGTGGAGAGATTTTTTTCTTGTTCACCATTATATCGTGATGGTAGCTTTTTATTTTTATTTTTTTAACTTTTAAAAAATTTATTTTTAGAAAAAAGGGAAGGGAGGGAGAAAGAAACATTAATGTGTGGTTGCCTCTCATGCACCCTCTACCAGGGACCTGGCCTGCAACCCAGGCACGTGCCCTGACTGGGAGTTGAACTAGTGACCCTTTGGTTCACAGGCCAACACTCAATCCACTGAACCACACTAGTCAGGGATGAAGTGAAGGTAGCTTTTTAAAGTTTAAGCTTTAAAAGCAGAGGATCTGCTACTAACCTCCTACCATGAGAAGGCCTAGGCTATGTCTTCTGAACCCTATCCTGAGAATTAATAAAAATAAAAGTGCAAGTTTGAGAAACAGCCAAACCCAGGTTTGAGAAACAGCCTCAAATCAAAACTGCTTCAATGCTCCACTTGTATCTGGAGTTTTTTTTTTTTTTTTCCTCATAAGCCTTGTTTATATTTTCAGCTTAAAAAAGTCCAGAATTTAAATACTTAATATAGAAGTTTTAGGTTTTCCCCCAATGGGAGAACTAATCTGAGTATCTAATCAAATATGCTATAAAATACAAAAGTGTACACTTAAATTTTTTACACTTAAATTTTTAACTTGCTTTCTTCACTCAACAAAATCTAACATCACATAATATCTTGATAATCCTCACAAACATTATGAGGGATTTGGAATGTTTGGATTATTGGATTCCTCTTCCTATGTTTCTTCTTATTGTTGCTTTTAGTTCTACCTCTTTTCCCCTGTGTTAGTTAATACAGACTTGGTAGCTTCAAACAATACAAATTCATTATCTATAGTTCTAAAACTCCACACAGCTCTTATGAGACTAAAGAAATGCATGACTATATTCTTTTTTTTTTTTTTTTGGAGGCTCTAGGAGAGATTCTGTTTCCTTAACTATTCCAGCTTCTACAGGCCACCCTTATTCCTGGCTCATGTCTCCCTTCCTCTATCTCCAAAGCTATATATGGCAAGTCCCATCCTTTTCACACTGCATTTCTCTCTGACATTTGTACCATGGTTGCATCTCTTTCTCTCATGGTACCTAGGAAAGCATCTCAGCTTTTAATGACTCCTAGGATTAGATCAGGTCCACCTGAATAACCTAGGATACTCTCCCCATCTCAATGACCTTAACCTTAATCATATCTAGAAAAATTCCCTTTTATCATGTAAAGTAATATATCCACATGTTCCCAGATTTGGAAAATTTGGGGGGAAAGGGAGGAGTGTCATGATTTTGCCCACTAATCCCCAGTCAATATTTTATTATTATTCTCATTGATTACTTAGATTTACCAATAAACTTTATATTTTCTAGGTTCTTTGCTCATTATTGCTTTTCCCTTTCTACATTTTTAGGGGGGTAACTTAAAATTATCTTCTTAAAGAAGTATTTAATATATCATTTATCATTCTCTTAGCAAAGATCTATAAATATCTTTTTAATCTGTCTAAAGCTATTTTTGTAATATAAACGATGGTTTACCAACATAATTTACCAGAATTCTAGACTGACTTATTTTTCCTCTATATTATTAAGATATTATTCCATTGGGTTTTATCATTTATTGTTGCTCATGAGAAGTCAGCTGTCAGTCCAGTCATATGTAATTAATTTTTATTTCTGGCAGCCTTTAAGATTTTTCTCTTTGTGCTGATATCCCACACATTTATTCTCATAACTTGAAGTATGAATTAATTTGTATTTACCTTCATCAATACTCAGTCTATTCTATCAAGTTGAAGACACATACCTTTTCTCGGTTTTGCAAATCTCCATGCTTTCTTTACTTCATACTGTCTCTCCCTATTTTTATAATTTTCTCTTTTCAGAAACCTTAACAGATGTGTGTTGGACCTTACTATTCTATCCCCAAGTCTTTTATCTTCTCTTTCATATTTCCATCTCTTTATGCTCTGCCTCATTCTGAGTAACTTTTTTTTTATTTTTCAATTCACTAATTCTCTCTTTTGTTGTGTCTGACATCTAATACCTGTGACACATTAATTCCTAATAACTATAATTTGAGTGACTTAAAAAAATTTTTAAATATAGCTTATATTTTAGAAATATTTTTCTTAGATTTGTTTTTGCCTTATGGTTTCTATGTTTTTTCTTTTACTTCTATATACAAGCTTTATTTACCTCTTTTTTCAACTTTAAAAAAAAACTATTTTATTGTTGTTCAATTACAGTTGTCTGCATTTTTACCTCTTAATGTTCATTAGTCCTCTCTATTTAAAGGACTCATTTGTTTAACGGTCACCCTTTATTTTTCTTCACACTATACTTACTCAAGCCATGGAGCTGACTGAACATTTATGGCCAATGCTGCCTAATCTCTAGTTTGTATACACATTTTCCTTCCCACTAGTTAAGCTGTGCACTTACTGAAAGTCCAATATGTTCATCCCTAAAACTGATTATGCCTATAATATTTTATCATCTATATAGGTAAATTAAATATCAATAACTTAATGAAATATGGGTGTAAAAACAAGTGCTTTTTACAAAAACTAAGGTTTAATCTGTAAAAGAGTCAATAAAAGCAAATTTCAAAAATAACTTTGTTGAATTAGATATGTGCACATAATGAAGGTGTGGAAAATGTATAACTCCTGATTTTACCTTTTAAAATTAACCTAACAATTATGTTAAATAAGAAGAATATTCTTTACTTTTCAAAAAAATTTTTTTTATATTATCTACCATTTTTGGAGGTGCTGGATAATGGACCTAATGGGACTAAAAAATATGCTTCCAGCAGTTTAGGTCCAATGAAAAAGGATTTTAAGGATGTCAGTAAACTACTTTTTTAATAAATAGAAAGATAATAAATAATCTGTAAATGCAAAAGTAAATGTTACAAAAAAGGACAGTGAGTTTCCTAGATTTCAAAAAGGGTCATGATCAACATGCAAACATGTTTAATAAAAGAAAATCATTATACTTATTGTTTTTTATCAAAATAGTTGAGCTCTCAAAACACAGAAAATTAGAGTATATGCAGAACATACTCCTTTTCTAACTATTAGCGTGACATAACATTACCACAATATATAGACCTACATCAAGCACCCTGCACATGACATAACTTTCATAATATTTTCTTCAAGACAATGCAGTCTGCAAAGTATTTCCCTGTTATTTCTAGAAATATTTGCATAGGTATCCCCATTGGTTGTGCTTCTCCAGCTCTGTTCTGGAGTGCAGGATCGGGAGCTAAGAGGAGATGAAGCAGGGGAGGTGGAGTGCTGGTCCTTACAGGCTGTGTTCCAGTCTTCCACATAAGCTGACTTCCTAAGGAGTTTGGCCAATGGAAATTATAGCCAGAGATTGGGGGGCTGGAGGAGGGGAAAATTCAGAATATTTGTCCTTCTCTTTCCTGCCTCTGGTGGCAACTCTGCAGTGGCTCTTAGTCCAGCTCCTGACCCTTGCCTTGGGCAACATTAATACCCTTCTTTCTTTTCTGTCATTTGCCTATGAGTGATAGTGTCTTCTTGCTATTTCTAAACTTCATCTTACCATCCCGTTTAAATTCTTGGATTCTCCCTTACCTGTATGATCATCAATCCCTACATTAAATCCCCTCTGTTGTAAATACTCTAAATTCTTTGTTTCCTGGCTAGTCTGCAATTGACACAGGATTAAGGTACATCGTTCAAATTCTTAAATTGTAAAATATTTTTTGTTGGGTCCTCTCTTCAATATTTATCTAAAACTTTATCATATTTATGGGTTGAAAATAATATTTAATTTAGCTCTTAATGTTTAGCATTTAAAATATGCCATTGAGGTTTATTAAATAAATTAAAGAACCTCGGTTAGATTATAATTGAGATTCAAAGAAATTAATTAGGTTGCATAGCTATTCAGATAACTCTAAAGTTATTGAAGTTAAGTAAAATGATACATCTTTAACCACAGAGCTGTGGTGTTGTGTGTGTAGTAGATGCTAAATATTATATCAATCAATGCAAGTCAATCTGAGAATTAACTGATATATGTGTTCTTATTCCTTCTTTTCCACCATATGTCCCTTTATAAATGACACCATTTCAGAGATCCAGCTCTAGCGGACGTATCTAATAGAGGGGGTAAAACGGCTCACCTGGGCTCTGCAGTCAGCCAATGTCATTCTTTGCTTTGAGTTTTCTTTTTAATTTTTTTACCAGAGTTGCCAAAAACAGTGATATTAATGGTTTTGAATTCTTTCGTCTTCTTTTTTCCCACGAAGTTGTGATGGAGATAATAATGAAAATGTAACATCCCAAAACCTTATTTCCAGAGGAGTAAAAAAAGGGCAGAGAGGGAATAACCCCTGGGCTTTTGAATTATGAGGTGCTGACTGTGAACGTACACCCAGATCCACTAAGCTGCTCTGGACTCAGCCCTTTACAGAAGCTTCAAGACCAGTTGTTGAGGGTCAGAGAATTTAAATTTTGTACTTAAGATTTAAACATTGTCCTTTCAAGAGTTCTGGGACAAAATTTAAATGTCTACATTTTCATATACCCAAGAAAAACAATACTGACAAATGAATATCCAATAATATTTTGGCCATTCAAAACATATCTTACTTTAAAAATGGAAATATTTGATAAAAGAAGCAAGCATGATGATGTGTTGGTCACAAGGAAAAGTATGGTTATTCTTGGATGTGTCCCTAAATAATAGTATAATAAAGATACCTAACCTTTGACTCACTGAAGCAGAGACTATTCCCTACAGGAAAGCACATTTTAGAGCAATGAGATACCAAACCAGAGAAAGCAGTTAGCTCTTTGTTCTTCTGCCATCAAGAAATAGCTGGTTGAGCAGTCACATAAATTAGAATCTTGGGCGGAAAAAGAAGAAAACGAATAGGAGAGCAATGCTATTTTGCAGCTTGGTGTCTAAACCACAAAGTGATGCAAATATTGGTCATATAATCATATAATTCCCCTAGTAGATGGGTGATCTGAATTAATCAGAGCACAAATAGACATTTGCATATCTGTGGACCTGGGTTGTCTGATTTGGCTCCCTTTGCCTGTTGTACCAACATACCTGGAGAGTGGCCAGATGTCCATTTCACTCTGAAGCATATTGATGCAGCCATGGATGATGATATCCTCCTTCCCACAAGTAAGAATTAGCAATGCCTAGAGGAACGGTATCATCAGATCTTAAAACTCCTGTACCTAGCAGTCAGTCTTCTTAATTGAATATCATTAGGTTTTCTTAAAAAATTCTCTTAGAATAAAGATATCATGGAGAAGAGAAGTGACGTAAGGCCTGTTTTAAAGCCTAATATTATGTGCTACCTTGGCATCTGGCGCACAGGAGGGCCTCCACTGGCCTAATCCCAAGTTTTCCTCTGCACTCTGTTCCTATGGATGAAGTCTCCTAGCCAAACCCTCCTTATGGAGGGGAGCAGGCACAGAGCCTGCTTATTCTCGAGTAGTAGGCTTCAGTTCTCTGCCAGTCTGAGGAATTACTCAAATAGGACAATCACATCCCCCTGTGGAAACCGGAGGGCACCCCACCCTTTTGATGCTCCCATGGCTCTTGGTTTACTACTCTGTTCCTTGAGTGCAGCTCTCATGTGGCCCTGCATGTCATGTGGGGTCCTCCTCTCCTGGGCTGCGTGAATGTACGTGACTAACAAACTGCTGTTGATCTCACCTGCACAATGTCGGGTGTTGTGTACTCAGCCATCCCCCTAACTAGGGGGGATGGGAATCCCTGTCACCAACAGAGTGAATAGAGGTGATTAAAACAAGAGATTCAAAGTTAAAAGTTCTCTCAAGATGATGGAAACGTTCCAGTGTTGAGATTATACTCTAGATATAAGACTAAGTTTTATCTAATACAATAAGAAAAGTTTCAATGTTCTCTAAAGAGCTATATTAACAGCTTGTAACAATTGCTACTACCACTACCATTCATTTATTTATTTATATGTCAGACACATGCGCCATTCTAGTTAATCCTTTTTACAGCTAAGGAAACTGAGGCAAAGACAGGTTAAAATAATTAGCAATGATCAGTGTTAGTAAGTGGCAGTATTAGGAGTCAACCTAACTTACTGTGTTGTTTGTTTGTTTCAGAGCCTCCGTCCTTAACCATAAGATCATACCATCATCATCATTTGCTGTAATCATTAAAATTGTCCACAAAGTCCTTAGAGCCTCTATATCGTGATTAGAACTCACAAAGGGTTGCATACAAAACACTGGTAAATGACAAACCACTTTAAACCACTTGAATTAGCTTAGAATATAGCAAAACACTAGTTGTTAATATATGATTGTTAAATGTAATTATTGATCTCCTAGTTAATGCACTTATGTCTAAAGTCGGAAGGACATCTTACCAAGTCTAATAAAACTCCGAAGCATAAGCAATACATATATGTTAAATGGAAATGAATGAAAAACCGAAACAATTATTGTTTAATGATGCACAAACTGCTATTTAAATGGCCAAAAGTGATCTAAAATTTATATTGAAAGTACGAACAAATGAGAAAATAAAAATACAAAATTTAAAGATAAAAGGAAAGCAATTAATGTCATATTTGGTCTCTAATATATTTCTAAGATGATTCTAATTTTAAAACATTTTCTCTAGAGAGTCTTTTGAATTCCCCATCCCAGGGCTTTATTTGGAATTTGAACTTTGTAACAAAGAGAATTTTTTTTCATGGAGTCAGCAATTTAGAAAACAAAGTAAATGTTATTGCTTAGATGGCCTGGCTTATTTCACATGGAACCAGGCAAATGAAGAAAGAAAACTTTTGTTTCCTCACTTTTATAGATGGAAGATGCACCATGGGAAAGTTTGCCAGCTATATTTTTGGTCCCACATACACTTTATGGCTATGGCTACCTTTTCTGAACTGGAACCTATCTGCCTCTCTTTAGTACAGTCTAGAATATCTTGTTTATTTTTAATGAGGAAAATATCCCAGCATTTTGTTATACATTCATTAATAACTTAAATAATATGGGTGTATGTTTGGCCACTTGTTATTATTGGTTGGCTGGTTCTTGACCATGTGGCTTCCACACCACTGGGATTTGGTTGCTGTTCAGGTTGGAGGGTGTCTTCACTTTGTGTGTGAACAGGTCATGCACACTAATGTGCAGAAGTGATTTCCAAGACATAATAACTAGTACAACATAGGCATTCAGTGAACTGAAAGGACAACAGAGCAGAGGCCTGAGTCATTAACTCCCTATTTGCTGGATTATAGGGGGTCCAATAAGTCTCCCAGGAAAAGACAGAGTTAGATATGGGAGGCTTGGTACAGTGGACATTTTCCATCAGTTAAGAATTATTTCAGTATTTTAACAAGAAATGTAGCCATACTTGTGTATTCTCAATGCATATCATCACTTTTAATATGTACTAAGTATACATATATAAATGCATATATACATATTAAAAATGAGTTTAAGTGGCTTTTTAAGTCTCTGGAATTTTTTTTACAGCATTTATAAAGAAAAAGTCTGCTATGACTATAGAATCTTATCTTAATGAGTTGTACACCAGAACTCTTCAGAGAACAAAACAAACAAATGGGTACTGATGATAGAGTTTATCCAAGATGGTTTTAAAAGTTGATAGAAAGAAATTTTTCAGTGTTTTGATGTGGCTCCTTTTAGAGAAATATTTTGGGGATAAGAAAAGTGAATTAGAAAAAAATATTATTGATATTCTTTTCATCTTCATTATAATTGATTCTACCTGTACATCATTTTGGGTGCAGTTTCCTATACATATTTGTAATGTGGGTTTCATTTCCATAAAATGGGAACATAATAAATATAGGGTTTACTAACGATTGTTTTATGTGGCTGCCAATCTGCCAAGTAGCATTCTTAATTATTGCCAGGAAACTAGACATTTTCCAAACAGATGTTTTAGATTTAACACTAATATGTCATGTCAGCCCTCTCTACTGGACTGATGGAGCCCAGTGGGACTTTGGAGTGTCTGCTTTGGTGGGTGACTTTTTGGGGTTAGATAAAAGCACTAATAGAAGCAGATAGAGGAAAGCATCAGAAGTTTCTGAAAGCAAATCCTACAAAGAAATACATCAAAGAGTTATGTTTTCATTATAAACTGATATTTTTACTAGATGAGGATAGAGATCGATCTTCCTCTAGAAGCCATGGAGTAAAGGAAACCAGACCCTAACCTACACTAATGAACCTAATTGCAAGGCTCTTGTCTTCTTTGAACAACATAACCAGGAGTTTTGCCTCAAAAAAAATTTTTTAAGTATATGTGGCTTTTTCATTAGCCTGTGCAAACCTGGTATGTTCCATCAAAGAATTTATTCCATGACTTGGAAAAAAGGAAACTGAAAATCAAAAAGATCTGGTCCAAATGAGCTATATTTTTGAATGTTCCCCTCACGAATGTTTTTCAAGTCCGTGGAAATACCTTTCGGTGGTTTTAGTTTGCTCATCCAACACATACTTTGCTTATGACCCACAGTTCTCTGATCTTGGCCACAGAGCTGAGATACCTGTAAAGAGCATATGTAAGCATGCAACAATTTATCACTGACATGAAAATGTATCTTACTCTGAATTTTTTTTAGAAAAATATATTTAGGATAGAATATCTCATTTCTGCCTTTGGATGTTCATGGACTATTTATATAGGGATTAGAAGTGATGATATTTTTTCTCTAATTCTCTCAGCTAGTTGGGTATTTTTTATTAGATTTAGCATGATCTGTGATTTATCAGTTTTTTATTTATTTTTATTTAAAAAATGTATTTATCTATTTTTAGAGAGAGGAGAAGGGAGGGAGAAAGAAATGGACAGAAACTGTAATGCGTGGTTGCCTCTCGTGTGCCCCCCTAATGGAGACCTGGCTAACAATCTAGGCATGTGCTCTGACTGGGAATTGAACTGGTAACCCTTTGCTTCACAGTTCAGCACTCAATTCCCTGAGCCATACCAGCCAGGGTGATTTATAAGTTTTTTAAAACATGACTATTGTTCTTAGAAAAATTCAAATGCAGATATGTTTTATTTAAATATTTTGTTAAAATAGAAAATATTTTAGCAATATCTTACCAGTGTCTACATGTGGCCAAGTGACTTCCATAATGATAAAGTCAAAAGCAAAAATGAGTGCAAGACATTTTCTGGGCATGAGTTCCTGTTCCACGCTTCATGCTGTCTTCTTTAGAACTGGAGAAACGTACATGCAAGTGCTTACTTTTCCTTTTTCATGCATCAAGTGTATTATATCTGCAGCCAATAGTTTAGAAATGGTATTTGCATACATCGATTGTGTAAAGTCAACTTTAATACTTAAAATCAAAGGGAACATTAACAGCTGTTGATGTCTATACCTATTTTTGAAAAAAGCCTGCGTAATTGTTGAATAGCTTTAAGGCTCAAAGCCAATAAAAAGCCTTGGAATTCATCCTTGCCTTGGTATCCTTTAAGTATTGTCAGTGTACTGAGCTGCAAACTAGGATTCATCGGTCTGCTTGTTACATTTATATCTGATGCTTAAATTCACTAAACTACCTATGATCATTTAATACGCATGATTGATGATTGATGATGATAGAAGGAAGGCATTGTGCTCCACTCCCATGGAGACAAAAATTGAGTTGAGAAACATCTGGGGACAAATTACATTTTATTTCAAATTTATTTCTTAACAATTGAGACCTTATAAGAGAAAAATGTATGAAAAATATTTATTGACAAACCAAAGAATTTCAAACATCCTCAGATAACATTCACCAACCAATATGATTTTGTTCTCCTCCTCCTCAACTTCCTCTCCCTTTCTCTTTCTTCTCCTTCATTTAAAATTTCTAGGACAGCTAAGTGTTTAGAAAATAAATCTCCTCAAAGTAAGATATTTATGAATAAAACCTAGCCTATCTTCCAACCTGCCTTAGGATTTTGGCAAAGCTGTGGGGCCAGTGTGAGTAGCGTTCTCCTGTGTTACTGCAAACACCAGCAGAGAAGGAAAACGAACTCCTCTCCTAAGGTATTGTTGCAGGTCTCGCCTTGTGTGTTTTTGTTCATAGGCTCAATTTATTTATTGGGTGATTGGTTTGTTTGCTGAACAATAAGACTGTCCTTTAGCAAGTGTGAATAACTCTTTTAAATAATGTGCTATTTAGAATTGCCGCAAATGAAAAGAACATAGGCTTGTGGGTTTAAATTTGAGTTTGAATCTGTTAAGACACATGACAGGTTTTCTAAACCCTTGTTCTCACCCTTTTTTAATAAAAAATTATTGGGATGACGTTGGTTAATAAAATCCTACATACTTCAAGTGTACAACTTTATTACATCATCTGTACATTCACTGGGTTATTCAGGTTGCTTGCTCTATAATTTAGTGGTAAGTCTGGTTTGGCAGTTGGGAGGAGATGAGTGGCTTCTACCTACTCCACAGCCATCTTGGAATCTCCCCACCCTTTGCTTTAATGCATAATAGGAGAACGGCAGTAGCTTCCTACCACTGCCATGCGGAGAAAAATGTGATAGTGCATGTGAAGTGCTGGCACGTGGTGCCTGGCACTTGGGCAGCTTTCAATGAATGGCACTTATGACTCTGATATATGCTAATCCTTGCTATGCCCATTGATCCTTGGGCACAAGGTGTTGCTCCACAGAACTGGTGCCTAGAGACCTTGATAAGGGAAAATTGTCGGGAAAGAAACAAATCTCAACCAGAGAAATCTCCCTCAGAGTTTGTGAACTTTTCTCCATTATGAGCCATAGAAATGAGCTGAACTATCTGTGATGAAATGTCAAGAATCAAAAATTCCTTCACCCCCAAAACAACCTAGAGATAGTAAGCATTTTAAGGGGAATTTGGCTGAATTTCAGAGGGTTTATTTGCACTAATTTTTTAATTCTTCTCCATGTCCAAAGACCACGAGTGGTGGAGGTCTGGATTGCATCATCTGACAGTTGTTTGTGTTTGTGCCTTTTGGAGTATGCACTCCTTTCATCATGGCTGAGTATGAGTTACATTGAAATTAAAAAATTCAAATTATAGCAGCAACATTAATTTTCTCCCAGCATTACATTAAATTCATTTTTAGCTATTCAAAAATTATTTATTTTGTTATTTATTAAGTCATTCATTTCTACCCAGGTAATTCTATTATCTCACCTGGGACATCTACTTATCTCAGCCCACCAAACTCTTACCCATCCTCAGGTTCCTTTCCTCCTAGAAGTTTATAAAAACCTCTCCTGCTAGGGGCAGTAAATCTGCTCCCAGAGTAACCTTCAGAGAATTCAGATATTATGCCTTACCCACTGCTTTGCAGGGGAGTTTAAATATTCTGTTTCACATCTGCCTAAGAAAATCACAAGTTGTTTGAAGAGAGGGTCCCATTATCTTTGTATTCTCCATAGTGCAATGCCTTGCACCTAATTCATTCTCAATTAATGTTCATGAGTTTTTGTGATTACCAAAATGTTAGATAGTTGTTATCAGCAAAATGTTTTTTAACAGTATCATTTCTGCCATGTTCTGAAAGTAAAGATAGTAAAGATGAAAAAAACCTCTGACTAACGCAGAAATTATAGGTAGGTTCCTTTACAGATGAAGGAGAATGGAGGTAAGAACATGTAGTTAAGCCTCCTTTCTCTTTCGTCATGAATGGTGTTTGAACTCATCTGTGGTATGCCCTTAACATGTCACCATATATATCAGAGAATTCCTAGATGAAAATGTGCCACGGAACAAAGGCAGAGAGTTTATTTCTTATTTTTCTCTACTTTTGAAAAACATCCCAACTTTTTTCTTTTTTATTGAATTTATCTGGTTAGTAAAATTATACCTGTTTCAGGTGCACAATTCCCCAACACATCATCTATACACTGCATTTTGCGTTCACCACCCCAAGTCAGGTCTCCTTCCGTCACCGTTCATCTCCCCTGCACCCTCCTCCACCTGTCCCCACCCCCAGGTATAAAATAGTCACTGTTGCGTATTCACTTTTAATATCTTTTTGCACAGCCAAAAGTTAAATAGAATTGGGGTCCCTGGGTAAATGGCTCCAAGACTTTTTAAAATAACAAAAATAATAGTAGAAGATGCTGATTGAGAAGAGATTTAAAAAATTAAAAAACAAAGAAAAAAACATGAACAACTCCAAAGGTCAAAGTTGATACCTTGAAATCTGATTTCTGAGCTCATCACCAGCAAAATACCTCTAGAAGAGTGATGACAAGAAGCAGTGAAGTGTACTCTGTACTGTCACCGCTTGAGATGGTTGATAAAGGGCACTCACCCTTATTTCCCCACTCAGATGGGGCATGGGGACAGAGAAGAAAGCAGGGCCACTTGCGATCAGAGAATGAAATGCAAGGTAGTAAATAATTTGATTGAGACAGGAAATATCTGTAGGCAGATGAGTCCAGGGATCCTGTGTATTTAAAATTCAATCAGATGTGATTAAAACAACACAAGTTAAATTAAAAACTCAGGATAGGCTGAGGACAACCATCTAAGATACAAAGGAAACAATTTGCATCTATCAGGAAAATAAAACATTAGAATACACTCTTCTTTTTTAAAATATTGTATTTATTTATTTTTAGAGAGAGAGGGAGAAAAAGGAGAGAAAAATAGATGTAAAAGAGAAAACATCGATTACTTTCCTCTTGTACACACCCTGATTGCGGACAGACCGGGGATTAACCAGGGACCGAACCTGCAGCCTGGGCATGTGTCCTGAATACACTCTTGAATAAGAAGAGAATGGCACCAGCATTCCTGAAAATATTTCAAAGAGAACAACCCAGGCTCTGTGAGTATGGCTTGGACCACTTCCCACCCTCCCAGGTCCAGGAATGATGGCACAACTCGTTGCCAGGACCGTCCTAGTCTGAGGAGTGGAGAGATCCTACAAAAGGTGCACCGATGCAGTGACTTTCCTGAAAATGAAATAAAATACATCCTTAAAGAGAGTATATCTCCAGGAAATATAAAACTAATTTTATATTTATAGGTAATTTTAAGATTAAAAAATGAAATAAACACTTAGAGCAAATGGAAGGCAAGAGTATGGAGCATCACAAAATGGAGGATGATTCTTAGGGGAGGATAATTCTCAAGGAAGGACCCTCCTTACAATAATGATGGAAATCTATTCCAATGGAAAGGAATTGAAGTACAGCAAATAATCTTTTTCTTTTCAAAACTTATGTTGCTCATTAAGATCAAATAGTGGCAGCTGTCACTTAGAAATAGTTTGAATGAATTGATGAACGTGCATTCATTGAACACATGCTTTTTTCCAAGCCCTGAAGTAAGCATTTGCACAATTATTGCCTCATTTAATTCTCACAACAATCCAGTCAGGAAGTATTATTCCAAGTACATGGGTAAAAGACCAAACAAAACACAAAACAAAAAAATAGTTTCCTAAAGATTAGATAAGGAGCCCAATGACACACAGCTAACAAGGATTTCATTTCCAGATTTCCAACTTAGATCTTTAAAAAATCACTGCTTCCCTTTTTAAAAATAAGTCATTGTTGCTGGCAAAATTGTGCTTTGGGTGGCCAGATGACTTGTCCAAAGAGGTTATGGTTCCACCTTGAGATCTTTAGAATCAACCATCAGAATAGAAACAGTCTGATGACCATCTAAGCAATTACCCCATTACGCCCAAGGAGCAGGGAGAATGAGCCTCCAGCTAGACCCATGTGTGTATTGAACCACTGTTTCGGGGGAGGCCTGAAAGGAAAACAGGTTGTGTCAACTATGTTCTAACAGAATGACTAAGTTGTGGGCATTTCCACAAAACCATTTTTTTTCTTCTGAGTACAGTTTTGATTCAAGCATCTCTTTGTTGCTCTGCTCTCTAATTATTACCAAGTTCTACAGACATCATCTTCTGAAAGAGAGGAAAAATAGCCATGATTTTGTTTAAAACTTCACTCATATGGTTTGTCTAAATGAACTTCTAGAAATGCTATCAAGCCATTAAAGTAAGTTGCTGAAAGGAGAAAGTACATGGCCTGTTCCAACAAGCTTCCCTAGAAGCACAAGTCCAGCCCTCTGACACTATCTTTCAAAGGCTTCCAGTGTTTCCAGACACACATTTAATCAAACACCTATTTACTCTGTGACCCTCTGGAGGACCAGTCAAGTGCAGGGGGGTTGTAAGATACCCAGTTTTATCACCACTTTCCTAACGTGAAGAGGACCATAACCAGAACACGTGCGGGGGAGAGAAGGACAGAAGGGGAAAAGGTGAAAGCAATTTTTCCAAGTTGGCCCAAGGCAAGAAATTTCTTTTTTAGTCTGAAAACTATGCGTTTTAAAAACCCATCATTTGTTTTATGGGCTTTTGAAAGAAATTGTCTCCACGCTCCGCGTCCTGAGAGCAGGAAAGCAGCCCCTGCTCCTGGTGACTCCTGGGAGGGCACCCCTGAGATGGCCGCTGAGTGCAGTGAGACTGGGGTGGTTGGGGGGCCTCATTTGACAGTCAGTCCCCAGAGCGATGGACTGTGAGACCATATAGGTTTCATCATCACCGAGGTGTTTTCAACAGAGTAAAATTCCTGATTACAGAGGAATGTGACAAGGTTTTACATGGTTATCAAAAACTTCGAACATTTTAAGAGACTGAGCGCTGAATGTTACCCACTGGCAGAGTGTGGGGTGATTGTACCGATGAGTAAGCCCTCTTTAGAGCCGTAAATGAGACCCGGCATGGAAATACTACAGGAGGGTGAGCAAGCTGACAGCCCGAAAGCCAAACCGCTCCAGCAGACATGCTTCTTTGTTGTTTTTTTTGTTTGTTTGTTTTTCTTTTTTGGCTGTGAGGGTTTAAATAAATATTTGTTGCAAATTTTTTTAAAATATGTTAATGTGAAAACAGAGATATCAAACTCTTAAAATTGAGAGATCTGGCGACATGGGGGAGGCCCACATTTCAACATGTCAGCGAACGGCTGATGCTGAGAATCCGTTGACCCTTTAGATGGGCCACGCAAGTGCTAGCAAGCATCACAGTTCCCATGGCTCCCCTACGGAGACTTACTTAGACCGTGGAAGTAATATGGCTTGCCCTTAATTTGAGTTTGAAACCCCAGTAAATAAATGGAAGCCATAAGACACAGCAAAGCCCCAATTAAATAGCAATGGGAATAAAACATTATAGTTGAACTCATTTGAGGACCACACTTTCAAAGTTTAGAATTACCTGCAAACTAAATTGGTTGGAATGAAAATGTGTTATACACACAGACTCACAGACACAGACAAATAGCATGGAGGTATCAGAGGGGTCGGGGGTGGGGGGGGAGGAGAATGAAGAGGGTAGAGGGGGTCACTGATATGGTGACAGAAGGAAACTAGTCCCTGAGGAGTGAACACATAATGCAGTGCATAACACAGATGATGTGTCGTGGAACTGTGCATTGAAACTTATCTAATCTTATTAACCAATGTTGCCCCAATAAATTTAATTTTTAAAATGTGTTATAAAAAGGGATAAGAAATGTGAGCATTTGACCAGACTTTGACAAATGGGCAATAGATATAGAAAGGAAAATTTAGTTTTCCTTTCTTATTTTAAAAATTGTGTCTCATCCTGAATCTTTTCACAAATAATAAAGCCATAATTAACTTCAATTATCGTACATTGTCAATTTTGTCAAACCACCATTTCCAGTAAAACTTCTCTCATCGGGGCCTTTCGTACTTTCTAAGTGACTAATTCCAGTGGACATCTCAGACCTTATTTCATCTGGCTATTTATGAATGCAGAGATCTACACCCATTTCAGCCATCCACTCTGCGCATCCACTTGGGCACGTCGCCGTCATGTCTACATGAAACCCTCTACCATCCCTCCAAACCTTCTTCTGCACAGAGAGTCCCCCTCTCAGTGGATGACAGAACCACCCCTCAGCCTCTCGTGAAGAAAGCTGAGTCAACCTGATGTCTCCCTTTCTCTTTATCTCCACATCCAGTCAATCCCCCAAGTCCTGACCTTAGTCTGCAAAACAAGCCTTTTCACTTCTCTCTTTACTTTATTTGCTAACCATGGCCTCTAAACTGTCTTTCAGCAACCAGTATTGACCTCTATAAGCCATTAGCCTGATGATAACAAGTTTCACTTAGATAGCGTCATAGCTTCCATTGCTTCTAGAACCATTTAAAATTCCTCACGTGGCCCTCAAGGCCTCACCTTGAACCAGTTTTCCACATCTCACTGCATGGCAGCCATAGCTTCTCACTTCAGTGCATTCACACATGTTCCTTTTCCTGAAATGCTTTTTTCTTCTCCTCCTCCTCCCTGCTCTGCACCCTTCACCTCCTTAACTCCTCGTTCTTCCTTAAAGTTCAATTTAAAGTCACTTCTTCGGTGAAGCCTTTCCCAATCTAAATGAAAATAAACTTCATGACACCTAGACTTTTTCCATCATAGCATTTTTCTGCATTATAATTATCCAATTACTTACAACAATTTTATATGCTTATCTTCCTCTTTAACTGTAAGATCCACAATGGTAAAGGATGTCTGTCCTAGCTACATGCATATTATATTCCCACGTGTCTGGCATATAGTGGGTGTTCATATATTGGATGGATGGATGGGTAGATGGATGAATGAATGCATATTACTGTCTGTTAGATATAAACCTTAAGTGGTGAAAATCACCATGATTAAAGATACACTGTATTTAGGAGTCCAAAAGTGCAATAAAAACATTGTAATTCCAGAAACAGCAAGACAAATTGTAATTCCAAGCACTAAGCCATAGTGACCAGTAATTCCATCTGCATGAATAACTAGTAACATGATTATTATTATGTATAGTATCCCTTTAATTAAAACAGGCATATTTCAGCCTATAGAATCATTGTAGGGAATTATACCTGCACATGAAAATATTGATATATATATATTTTCTTAGCCCATTTTTGGCTCAGTAACATCAGGATTTAGCTTTACTCTGAATATTGTCTTTTCATACATGTCTGTCATGTTGATATTTCACATGTTGCTTGTTGCTGGAAAGAGCTAAGCTTTTTTGTTTGATTCCAAACAAATTCAGTTCAACGTTAAAATCTCTATACACAAGGTCTGTCTGGAAAAATTCCAGCCATTATTAATATAATGAGAATTGTTCACACCACATCAATGTAACCTGGCAGCCAAGGAGAATGGACTGTTAACACACATGCGTTAACAGTGATGACTTCCCTGCACTAGTCAGTGGGGTGGTAGATGCCACTGAGTGAGCGTGTGTACTGTGTGGCTGTCATATTCAAAATGACTAAATGATTAGAGCAACAAATCTGCATCAGATTTTGTTTAAACTTGAACATTCTTCCACAGAAACTATTCGGATGATTCAGACGGCTTTCAGGAACAAGGGAAGAGATGCGACACAACAAAAATGGTCACAGCTATGGGCAAATGGTGGTTGGCAGCTTCATCAGGACAATGTGCCCACTCATGCATCATGTCTCATGCAGAGTTTTTTGGTGAAACATCAAATCACCCAGATGACTCAGACCCTGTAGAGCCCAGATTGGTGTCCTGAGACTTCTGGTTTTTTCTAAAACTAAAATCACCTTTGAAAGGGAAGAGATTTCAGACCATCGGTGAGATTTAGGAAAATACAATGGGGTAGCTGATGGCAATTCCAACAAAGGATTTTGCAGAGCATTTTGAACAGCAAAAGAGATGCTGGGAGAACTGTGTGAGATTCCAAAGTGTCTACTTTAGAGGGGACTGAGACATCATTGTCCTCTGTATAATGTTTCTTATATCCTGTATCTTCTTCAATAAATGTCTCTATTTTTCATAGTACATAGCTGGATACTTTTTGGACAGATCTTGTGTAGACAAATGTGTTAGTTAATATAATAAAATATTGGTTGTTCAACATTTCCAAAAAAAATTTAAAATATGATTACTTGAGGGAAGCTGGTGTAGCTAACAGAAACAGGTAGTTTTTCTTTAATTATTCCTAAAACCTTTTTATTTCACCAGTAAATCTTCTATAGTTCTGATTGTTCAAAGATGTACATAGTCTTAACACAGCTCTACTTATAGAGTGCATACTCTGTGCCTGGTACTAAGTGCTTTACATGTATTTATTATTTAATCTAATAAATCGTATAAGTGGGCACTATAGCTAATATATTCCCCATTTTACCATGTGAGAAAACTGAAGTACTGGATAATAGGTAACTTGTCCAAAGTCATTCAACTAGTAAGTCATGATGCTGAGATTCTTATCCAGGCACTGTCTTTACAGGGCCTTCCTTACTCTTAACCTTTGTGTTATGGTAATAGGTATTTAAATGAAAGATTATTTTTTAACTTTAACTTTTGCTGCTATTCATTATAACATTTCCTTATACTTCCTTTAATTTTCAGAGGTATGTCTGGAAATTATGTCAACAGTCTATCATTTTCATGTTGACACAATGACTTCCTATATTATATAATCACTTAGAATCTTGGCTTTATATGGCAAATATGTATAGGCTATAAGTAAGTAACCATTTATTTCTCTGATCATTTATTCCAGTTTTATAAAAATTAAAAATGGGAAATATTGTCATCTTTGTTCTGTCCTCTTTTTTGACTCCAAGATGAGAAGATTCTTACAGGCCCATGGTAAGACCTATGACATACTGTTCTCCAGATGAGTCAAAGGTTTTTCCCAACAATTTTGAGATTTCCTGAGAAATCACATGACATTAAATTCCAGGCTGTCGTTCATGTCAGACTTGTGGTCTCCTTGTAACTTATCAAAGTCTTGTCACCCCAATCAACAGAACTGCAGAGAGAAAACTTTCTCCCTGGGTTGTTTTCCTGGTAGCTTAAAGAAAAGACAAGGTTGATATGTGCTTGAAGCAGCATTTGCTTCACATTTAACTCCAGAGTATTTAACAAATTCCCAAATATTGTACTAGCCTGCGTGAGGTCAAGCCTGTTATGAAAGGAAAGGATGACAATTGACCCTTTTTTTAGAGAAAAACCTCCTGCCTTCCATCCCACCACTCACCTACAGGGTCCAGATTCTGAGAGCTGATGGCTTCCTCTGTAGATAAATTCCAGCCTGCCCCAAATGAGCCATGGACTCACAAAACCAAAGAACCAGCAGGGACCTCTGGGACCATCTCGCCCAGCAGTTCCCAAATGCTCCTGCAGTCAATGTTCCATTTATCTCTTGCCCTCATCTCAGCTATGGATCATGAGTTTGGAAAAAAATTTGCAACTGAACTGAATATGTGAAATATAATTACTTATATTTGCCAATGTTTTTCATCTAAGATACTTATAAATAGATATAGTCTAAACTTCTTATTAAAAGTCCCCACCCCACAATGACTTGAAATTTCTAACCTAAAGCAAGGAAATTTGAGATTATCTGCGAAGTCTTATAAATAAAACTCAGAATTGCTCTCAGGTCCCATCTGTTGTTTGGAGGTCTAGATCTGGAAAATAATGATATATCCATTTTGTATTTTACTGAAGGTCATAGAGATATGGTGACCTGCTCAAGACCAGACTGCCAGGTAGACCAGAAAAGCAAATACACAATGGATTTCAACTCTAGCTCAATAAGGTACACACCAAGTCACTGGGGAGAATATTTGCTCAAAGCTGGGATAAACTGCTCAGCTAAAACCTGATACCAAGACCAACCCCATATCAGAAAATGAGAAACAGCATCTAAAACATGTTAGCAAGAGTATAGTATGACACTCAGCAAAGAGAAATGAAAATCCAGAACTATGAGAAAAGCCTGAACTTGGCTATGAATGTTCATGAAAAGTGTGTTAGACTGGTATTGAGCTGACAGAGACTAATGTGAGAGGTAAGAAATATTCAGTGAGTGTTCTTGTCTTTACAGAGGAGGAAGAAACCCAAGGAAAACAAATTACATCAGTTAAACCTAATTGCATAGAGATAAAAGGAGCAAAGGAGCAAGGAAGATAAGGTAAGCCCAAAGGGTTAAGGAGTATTAAGAGGTCAACTTATCAGGAGGGAAAGGAGGATGAGAAAGAAATCAGGGCTTCTAGTCAACAAGCAAAGTCACAGAATTAATCACAACTCCAAAACTTACTGAGATGACAAACCCATTTTTTAAGTCGGACGTCTTGGGGGAAAAAAATAAGAAAAAAAGAAATATGATGAATTTGAAAGAAATACAGGTCTTAGGGAAAATGCCACTGACAAAAAATACAGAAGAGAATCACCCATGTATATGAGCATGCATGGAATTGGATATAAACTGATTAAGAAAAAGTACTAAATTTAGTGAAGCAACTGATTATTATTAGTTTCTAAATGTAACTATTTAATTGAATTCCACCTTTTTGGGGTGTGTGCTAATTTTAGATCTAGAATAAACCTCTAAAGATATCTTGGTCCAGTCCATTAAATTTTAGACAAGTAAATTGTCACTCCCCTTTTAGAGATGAAGTAACAGAGGTCACAGAGATAGTTGGAGCTGGAATGGAGACCAACACTGAAGAGCTCTGTACTCTCTGGCAGAGCTTTCTGGATTCCAAGCTGATTGCTACAAAGAACTAGCACTTATTGGGCTACCACATGGACCAGTACTGACCACACTGTAACTTATCGAATCCTCTTAACAATCTTGTGATTTCTGTAGCTTACATCTTTAAAGATGAGAAAACTAAGGATGAAGGAGAATGAGTACACATCCAGCTTTATAGCTGGCATGTCAATGTGTTTTTCAATATACTGTCTGGAAGTCTAATACAGATACATTCTGTTTTGAGATATCTTGCTAAGTGAAAATGAACTTTAAAAAATTGGAAGTTATTCACCTTACATAAGGTTCACATAAAAGCAATCACCATAGCATCCCTTGACTCTGTCTTGAATTAACTTAAGTATCTTTGTATCCATAGATATTAATCTCCTTGCAATTTTATTATTTAAAATGCTAAGAAGACAAATGAAAACAGTAAATCATCACACTAGATTTCAAACATGAATCCATAAGCCCAAATGCAATTATACTCAACTTTTCAGAAATATACTTCAAACCAAGGCCCTCCTTTGGAAATTGGAAAGAAAGAGAATGTAATACTCTGGTTCTGTACTCTCTGGGGAGAGTCTCGCTTGTGGTCCAGACAAAGCAGTGGACCCAGTTGGAAAAGGAGGCAGGGAGACCACCCCTGCTGAATGTGCAGCAGGAAGTTAACCAGGGATTCTCAGCACTATCACTGCCTTGCAGGAGTCACCTGAAGTGTAGCCGCCACTACATCCCACTGATTATTCAAGTTTCCACCTAGCTGTCAGTCTGCCAACCACCATTCCCCTCTCTAACTCAGAGAAATAAGGAATTATACATCTTGGAACTGTAAAGAAAGAATCCAAACGTGGGATGAAAAGAGATACCTTCCTAGTTGCAAAAGAAAGAAATAGTCTGACAATTTCTTTGGCAATAACATACCAATAAGTTTCTAAACTCATTTTGGCCAAAAAGGATATATACTTAATTATTCATACATATAATTTGACATATCTTCTAAGTCATTTGTTTCCAAAGCAGGTTGTAAAAGGCTCTGGATCTGGATGGGTCCTCAGTCAAAGACCAGCTCTGCCATTTACTTGGTCAGGTCTTCTCCCAACCTCCAGTACCCTCGTATGTAGAATGAAAATAATGCTACGTAGTTTATGACCACTGCAGGAATTAAATGGTATAAAATACATTCAATCCTTAGATGATACACACACAAAACCCTTAAGCATGACACTTGGCAGAAGGTAAATGGTTACTATGTGATAGAAATTGATATTATAATTATTTTAAGAATAATTCATCAGTTCACACCATTCCACAATCAAAAACTTGCTTTCCTGTCTTAAGAATAATTTAAATTTTTTTATTTTTTTATTTTCACTTAAATAAAATTCTCACTTTCTTTGGCAAAGCAGGCAAATACATATAATATCTGTTCTGCATATTTTTGAAGAGAAAATATTACAAATATTTTTGATACAGGGCTATCACAAGTATAGACCAAGCCATCTCTAACCCCCTTTCTTTTATCTGGAAAGTCAACTAAACTAAAGCTCCATCCTCAGTGTTTCCACTAGGATAAGCATTTTAAGTCTAATGTAGTCCTAGAAACAGAGTAATTGCCTAGGAAATATCTCTCTGGGCATGTTATACTGACACGGGGAGATATAAAGAGCTAACAAGGTGCTAAGCCTGGTTGGTGGATAAACCACGTCTGGCCTTGGGTTTGAGCTTCACAGGAACCAAGGGGCACATACCAGGCTTCTCTGAGAAATGGGTGCAGATTGCAGGAAATGCAGCCTAACCATTATCCACATGAGAAGATTGATGAGTATAATAAAAATGTAAATGCTATTCCATGAATAAGGAATTTGACTACACTTCTTTGTCTTTAGTATAAATCTTTCAGGGAAACAACATTACCTATAAACTTAAGTGGCTGGCATATTAAAAGCAAATGCCTTCTGCCTCTCTGAGAAATTTTGGGGAATGAAGCACCGTGAACCCATTCAATGCTTATGTAATCCGTGGGTGTTTGACATGTGCCAAACCCCATGAGAGTGAAATTGAGACACTTTCAGCCCAAAAGTTACTAGTAAAAGAAGGAAAGAAACTGTGGAAAGTGCTTTTCACAGAGATGGTGCTTAAGTAAAAAAGGAAGGAAGCCCTGCCCCTCCTAAACCCAAGGCCAAGGCAAAGCCTTCGAAGGCAAAGAAAGCGGTGCTGAATGGTGTCCACAGTGTTTCTCTCTCTCACGTGCTCAAACACACACACAAGATCCGTAAGTCACCCACCTTCCAATGACCAAAGAAGACACTGGGGCTCTAAAGTCAGCCAAATATCCTTGAAAGAGTGCCCCCAGGAGAAACAAGCTTGACCTCCACACCATCATCAAGTTCCCCCTGACTACGGAGTCAGCCATGAAGAAAGAAGTCAACAATATATTTGTATTCATTGGGGATGTCAAGGCCAACATGCACCAGCTCAAACAGGCTGTGAAGAAACTCTATGACGTTGACATGGCCAAGGTCAACACCCTGATCAGGCCTGATGGAAATAAGACATATGTTTGGCTGGCTCCTGACTATGATGCTTTGGATGTTGCCAACAAGATTGGAACCATCTACAAGGAGTCCAGCTGGATAATTCTAAATTAAAAAAAAAAAATTAATGTAAAAAGAAAAGAAAGAAAACCCTGGAAAGTAATTAGGGAAAGAAATTATGACTAAGCTCCAAGTCACTGGAATGGAGTAGGCTCACCCGGGGATGTTTGAAAAGAGGGAGGAGGGGAATGTGCAGCCCTTGGGGAATCCCCGAGCAGTTGGACAATTTGTCAGAGAACACTATGGTGTCATCAGAGGATAAGGTTTAGTATTACTTAGAAAGAAAACAAATGTGCAACCCTGGAATGGTACCATTGTTAAAGCTGATTTTCTATCATTAAGGCATTTGTGACAACACAAGATTAAAATTTGTTCAGGCTCTGAGGCATTTCTCAAAGTCGGTGTCTGGCCCCACTGAGCCAGTGTGAAACCCTCTGAGCCACGTGCCACATTTCACTCAACCACCCTCTTGCCACTGCTTTTGTGCAGAGCACTATTGCATCCCTTGCTGATGGCCTAATGGGCTTACAACTTCTTTAAAGTTCTTCTAAAGATGACAAATGAAACTAGAATTTAGAAACACATTCACCAAATATTGGATTTGCTGGGGTTTTGTTTTGTGTTTTAAGTACAACAACCCGCACTGTCTTCTATCTTGGTGTTCTCTCCTGTAGAGATTTGGGTTCAACCTAACCTAGGGGGAAAATGTAAGCAGCTGTTTCACTCATTTTTTTTTTGTTCTAATTAAGGTTTAATCATCGTGGATTGTTGTACGGTTTTTAGTTCCTAGGGACAGAAAGAAACACAACTGCATGTGAAAAGTCAACACAGCATACCGAGTGTCCTGAGTAATACGATAATCTTTCCTCTCGGTTATCCTATTGATATTCACTGTAGATCTCATTTTCAAGAGACAACAGTTTTCAGGCAGCATTTCTGTAGCCCAGGGTTTCCGCTCCAGCTGCCCATCAGTGACATGAAAAATTCCTCTGTAAAATTTAGTGTGAGTGTAGGCCAGAGACCAAACACATTTCCTTCTCCTCACCACTCCTATTTAAAATGTAAGCTTATAAGAGCTCAGTCTTCCTCCACAAGATGTGCCTACCATCCCCGCTTGGTGCCTTGCTCCCCTGACTGCATAATGGCAGCTGGAAGAGGTCCTGCACCTCTATCCTCCTGCAGGCCCGTTTGCCTTTCAGAAACATCCTCCCTGACTCGGCCCCACCACCAAGATTGCTGTTATCAGTGCTCAAATACCAGCCACTCCCCTATGAAGTAAGAAGAGCTACCCTGCCGTCCCAGCTAGGGAGGGAAATGCTGGAATCCCATCAGTTTTGGGGGGTTAGAAACTTCACTGTCAAGCTCACTATCTGCCGGGCCTTCCCAGACAAAAGTAGAAGGGGGCTCACAGCACATTCCTTTCACACTCACTAATTTTAGAAGAGCACTCTGCAGCCGAGAGCAGAGAATCTCATGAAGCCTTGTCTCTCAGGTGGTGCAATGCCTCTGGTCTCCTGGTAATAATTAGGAAAATATTCTCTCAGCTGTGATGTTGTGGGAAAAATCTATAGCTTTGTCAGTTAATATTCAGGGCTGGGCATTTTATACTTATGAAAAAACCTTATGAACAATTCAAGTTATTTAAAAATAGAATAGACATTAGAGATTCACATACACAGGAGTCCTACCATTAAAATTTCTAGTCTAAAACAAAACATGTACTTATCCTTTGTGGAAGTATAAAATAATGTTTCAAAGGGTAAATAAAAGTAAGGAGTTAAAATCTCCCAACTCACGCAGATTGACTTTCAACGACTTGCCATAACATTGTCAGTAATCCGTTGGTCTTTCCCCCTTTCGTTAAGTTAAATTCTACCCTTAGACTGCTTTCCTCACAGCAATAACAATAACAAAATTATTCTTTATGTTGACTCTTTGACTCTTTCCTCCCCAGACTCCTGCCAACCACAAGGGGAGTTACAAACATAGAATGGCAGTAGCATTAACACACAAGATCTGCTTCTTTCTTCAGTGCCTTCCTAGCACGTGCCAGCCAAGATTCTGTTCTGGTATCCTCCCATGCCATTGTGCCCCCCGTGAACTCCTCCTTCCGTCTTCTTTGATCACCAGTGTGTTCTCATCCCATAATTGTGGACATTCTTCTCCTAGGCCTTTGCCTCATCTCAGCTGAGACTTTCTTTTACGCTGAAAAGCTCTACTTGAGTTATCTACCAGCTTCTCAGATTTACTGAGTCAAACCAATCTCATCGTTTCCTCCTCTTGGCTTCTGTCTTGCTGTTCACGGCAACTTTATTCCCCTAGGGCCTCCTGTCCAGGCTCTAAATCTTAGAACTATCTTGGATTGACTATTTCCCTCACTCTGTCTCACCTCTTGTCCCTGTCATGCTCCTTTTTATTCTATGGTTTCAGTGTCCCTCTCATCTTCTCTTTACTGAAGTTCATACCATCTTTATTCTAGCTAGAAAATCATTCATTATCTTTCTCCCATCCTATAATAAGTGCTTTCCGGAAGGTCTCCCCATTTTTAGGCTCTTATTCCTCTCCGTCTGACTTGTTATGGTCCCTGTTAACTCCCTGACGCCTGGCATTGATCGTGTCCTTTCTCTGTTCAAATGCATTTGGTGTCTCCCAATTGTCTATGAGAAAAAAGTTTAATGTCTTATTCCTGACAAATGTGACCCTCTCAAGTACTTGTTCCCAATCAGTGTAACACCTCATTCTTTATCCCAGTAACCCTTTTTACCTACTTTATTTTCATTCTGAAGGAATTCCAAGTACTTAAAGATACGAAACAATAATCCAGCTCTGAACATTATCTGGCCAATCTTACTCCAACAAAATACCTCTTTCCATCTTTGTTTGTTGAAATCTTATCTATTCTTCAATACCCAAATGCCATCTGATTTCTCAGATGAAAGAAAAATCTCTCCATCTTCTATTCTCCACAGTACTTTGTATTTCCACTATGTTAGCACATAGGAAGGGTTTCTTTGTACTGTAGTAGTTTATTTGCTCAATTAATCACATGCAGCAATTTGTCACCTTGAGAGTAAGGGCTCTTCCTTGTATATATCCACGGTGGCCAGTACAAAGCCATGACTTTAGCAGAAAATATTTGAGATGAACAAAGGGATCACCTGAATACGCAAACCCCCTCACACACAAAGGACATTCTGCCTGGTCCACAAAACCTCTCAATATTTAAATAAAGCATCATTCCTGCAGTATGTGTTTTTGTGCTTTTGTCTTTTCCTCTGTCAAATATGACACAGCCTATGGATAGGAAAGGAACATGAAGTTAAAAAACATGACTTCGGCAATCCTGAATGAAAGCATTTTACTCTGAGTCTTAAACTATTAAATTTTGTGCTCATTCTACTCTGTAGAAGGCAGAATAATGGCTCCCCAAAGGGGCTTCTGCTCTAATCCCCAGAACTGTAAATATGTTAGGTGACAGCCAAAAAGGATTTAGCAGATGTGATTAAGTTTACTAATCAAATGACTTTAAAATACGGAGATTATCCTGGATTATCTGTGTGGGCCTGATGTAATCATGTGAACCCTAAAATACGGAAAAACCATTCAGAGAGATGTGTTGGAAGAAGAGGTAAGAGAAATTCAAAGTGTGAGAAGAACTCAGCCCGCCAATGCAGGCTTTGAGGAGAATGAAAGGCGCCACGAGCCAAGGAATGCATAGCCTCTAGAAGCTGGGAACAGTCCTCAGCTGACAGCCAGACTGTAAATCTTCAGTTGTACAATCACAAGAAACTGAATTCTGCCAGCAACTCGAAGGAGTAAGGAAACAGATTCTTCCCTGGAGTCTCCAGAAAGGAATGCAGTCCTGGGGACACCTAGTTTTCAGCTCCGTGAGTTCCATATCAGACTTCTGACCTAAAAGGCTGTGAGGTAATACTACGTGTTTGTTGTTTTAAGTCACAAAGTTTGTAGTGATTTGTTACAACAGCAACAGAAAACTAATATACTCTCCAAGTAGCTATTCAGATACACTTGACCTATGGTGGTTTGAATTGGCTAGAACTAAGAACAGAATGTGCATACTTGATGAATTAGAAACCTAAAGACGTGCTTTGTTATTTTTGATACGGAATTGCTCCAAAGCATTATAAGTTATGTGGTCTACTCATTCATTCTCTTATTCAATCACTCTTTCCAAAACATTTTCCAAATACCCATTGTCTACACTCACATCATAATTTTTCTTGGAGTTTGTAAATATTCTTGATTTTCTTTCATCACTGGCTATAACATATAACCAGAAACATGGCAGACACTCAATAAATATCTAATGAATAAGCTTAAGTATGACTTTATTATTAAACTCTTTACCTAAAGTTCCTCATCTGTAAGATGCGAATGATAATTTATCTCACTTACAGGGTGGTCTCAAAGACATATGCTTAAGAAATTTTTTAAAATAGCTCATTATTAGTTCCCAAATTTCATTTTTAAAGTCTACACCCTGATTCCTTTATGCCTTCACTTATGTATCCATCT
Organism: Glossophaga mutica; assembly: GCA_039655065.1. Lineage (NCBI taxonomy): Eukaryota > Metazoa > Chordata > Mammalia > Chiroptera > Phyllostomidae > Glossophaga > Glossophaga mutica. The sequence goes on from CM077306.1 coordinate 150,907,098, forward strand.
GGGGTCTCTCTTTTCACACAATAACTTTCTTAAATGACTACTATTATCTGCTTACTTTCTTGCTCAAAATTCTCTGAATAGCTCTCCACTGCCTTTAGGCTCAAGTCCAAATTCCTCGGTTTGGCGCTCGAAGTCTCACGCTTGCCTAGCCAAGGAGTCTTCTCCCTCATTACTGTCTAGTCTAACCTGTACTCCCACCCCCAATGCTCTCCCCACTCAACTGAGGCTTCTTACTCTCTGACCCTAAAAATGCCACATTTGACCTTGATAAATAGCCTTCGATTCTGTGCTACCAGGTCTGCAGTGTCCTTGTCCTTTCCTTTTCGACTCAGCCCATCTCTTAGAAAAACAATTTATATCTTTCTTCCCTGAAGAGGCCTTTCCTAAACGTATAGCTCAGAGTAATTCCCCACTCCCACGTGTCGCCCCTCCTCCCCTGTTCTTGTAATAATCAGTTTGTTCCAGGTCATGATCCTTACTTATTCCACATTTATTGATATCCCACCGAGGTAGATCATGGAGAAAACTATTCATGATTTATGATTTTTAATATCTGCAGCCCAGCCCCCCATCCTGGCAATAGCACTGGGTAAAGAATGAGTAATAAAAACTACTAACATATACAGTACGTACTCTGTTGTAGAGAATATTCTAAGTGCTCTACAAACTTAAGCTCATTTGAAACTCAAAACAATTCTATAAGGTAGATATCATTTCTATCTCCATTTTTTCAAATTAAGGAACTGAGGCACAGATACTTAATGTTTATTTGTTGTGGGAATTGCAAACCTCTGGAAGAAGTTTATAATGTGTAAAATGATTGAAATCTGTAAAATGATTGATAATTGGAATATCATATAGTTTATTTTAAGGGAAAATTAATACTTGGGAGGTTCAAGTTTTATTTTTACATAATGGAGGGTAAAATACGACTAACAAATAACAGCACATCAGGAAAACTATGTAACATACATCTTTTTAACAATAAATTGAGGTTGAATGGATAATCAATGGCACAAATCCCAAATACTCTTGAGTGGATTTCAAATTATATCCGTTACAACAAGCTACCCTTCTAAGGCTAATAAAAAGACTGAATTTCAGTTATGTTTGGCAGAAATCTAAAACTGAAATCTCTATTTCACTGTAATCTGCATTTTACCACATTCCTCAATTCTTTTTTGCCATGTGGAGTTACGTGGAGTTATGTGGAGGTTTTTTGTTTTTTTCATTGTTGGTGGTGGGGTGTCAACTTCATTTTAAAAACCACTGCAAGGCTCTAAGGAAAGCCCTGTGGACACTGATGTTCACGACTAAAATTCAGCCCCCTCCAAAGCTAAGCCATTTCATGCAAAGACTCAGAAGAGCTTCCCATAAATTGGATTAATACTAGTGAGTCTTCCAAATGCCTGTTTGAAACAACCAGAGCCCGCAGCAGTTGAGGAACCAGCACAAAATATACAAAATCCAAATTCTAACTCTGAACCATGTTTACATTGTTGCCATCAACCAGGTGATAAGGCTCAGCTCAGAGCTCTACATCAGTTATCTTGCACTTTATAATGATTTATTCACACTGCGATTAATTTATAACCTCCTTCTAGCTCATCAAGCAATAACAAAAATAGTCTGTCTCAAAGGCAGTTTAAGTAAAGGTCAAGGGAATCTTAGAAATTTAGCTTTACTGAATCAAAGCAGCTGTACAAGCTTTTCCAATCAAGATGACAAAAGTGTTATCTGCAGGCCTGGGCCCCTCCCAGACACTTTGTATTCTTATCTGCAGTCACCACCAGGAAGTACGAGACTGGCTTACGTTCTGTGGTGGAGCATTGTTTTCAATTAAAGATAAACAAAAAGCTATTTCTTCCAGCTGGGGATTGGGGATTTTTGAATCTCCCTATTTTTCCATGTGAGAAATGAGGCAGAAAGATCCTGTAGTTCTTCTGAAACGTCACGAGTTTTTACTGGGGTTGGCAGGTCTCCTCTCTGAAATGTGGATGGCCAGGGCTGGTGACGGTTCACTCCCCTCGGTCTTTCCTGGCATCCGGCTAACTCACCAGCAGCCGTGCAAGAACACATTGATCTCTCTACAGCCTGCTGGGCCATGAACCTCAGTCGTCTTACAGTTAAAAGGGGTTACCAACATGCCAAAATAGTCTTCTGCTAAGAGAGCCGAGAAAAAAAATATGAATAGTGAATTAAGGAAAACCAGCTCAATATTTTAAAAATAGTGAACCCTCTTCTTTTGTGCTGGTATTTGCTTTGAGGGCAGATGTAGTCTTCTGTGGTCCATAAGAACCTGATGAGCTAGATATCCGGGCTTCTTGGTCAGCCTACAGCTGGAAAGTGCTTGAAGCTGAGTGTCACCAACTGGCCAGCCAGAATTCATCTCTAATTTGGCTTTAGCTAGTTTTTCAATAATTTGCCTGCCCTAGGTATTTCCTTTGTGGTAGAGACCGTTAGTGAAAACAGACAAAATGCACTTTAGATCAAATGGGGCCCTTCGAGCTCGCATCAGCCATCCAGTCTACTTCCAAAACAGACCCCAGAACTTGGAATATTATCAGAACAATTCCTTCAGCCTCATGAAAAGTGTAATGAAGGCAAGCCAACAATCAAAAGGCCAGCCTAGGTAATGGCACGCAACAAAGAAGAGGATGGAAAAGCCTAGAAGAAGTTAGAAGTTTGTGCTGTAAAAGACCACATTGTCAGCAGAACATATTGAGACATATTTTCTGCCTGAAACAATAACAATCATAAATGAACTATTGTTAACACAAAAATACCAAATACTGGTAAGAGCTGTCATTTTGGTTTTCTTTAGACATGATAAATTACATTTGCAAATTAGTGTCTGATCTGAAATGACATGGAGCAAATGGTAATATTTACATTCTGCACATTATCCTTGTCAGATTAAGCTGCAGTTGGCCAGTGTGGATACAAAGAGGCCTCAGGAGGCTTGTCTGCTAAACCAGCATGTAAATTGTCTCTAAACCATCCACACGTCTGCATTTATTATCTCCCCGGACCAGGAACAGCCGTCCCATTTAGACGTCAGTTTTGCCAAGTTAAGGTAACTTTACCAGGGGAAAGAACTAGTGAAGAGAAACGCCTCCAACAAAATACTCCAAAGTAGGTTAAGACCACAAAACACATTTGGTAAGAAGTTGTCAAATTCTTATTTCTTTAGCGGTTTAACAGGGAAGGGGAAGAAAGTAGCATTTAAGTGCCCGCAATGCAGTATGCATCAGGGTGGGCCGTACGTTATCCCATTTTTATCCTCACACATTAACCTCTCATACACTTGTAGACACCAAAGTTCAAAGACACTGATTAGGTTGCTAGTACAGTGAGTGTGAGGTCAGGGTTAGTATTTGAATCAAGGATAACTGAGTCTTGTACTGTGTTACTCTGACCCTGGCTTAAACTGGAAATGCCTAAGGATGGCAAGTTCGGGGTCTTTTTTGAAGAGTGTAGCCTAACGACGAGAACATCAGGCTTCTATTGCCTCATCACGATATTTTGCAAAATGTGGTTGAGGGGGAGGGATGTGGAGAATGGCTGCTGAAGTTCTTTACAAAATACAGAGCCAGCAAAAAACTTCCCACTCAACTCCCTCCATTTGCATCATAAAAACAGCAAATGTGGTTCTGGGTACTCTGTGGAAGTGGTTTAATTTGACTTCATATCAATTCTGCCTTCAAAATTAAGCCTCACAGACATGACATGCAAGATGGCATGAGAAAAAGTGGTTGCCTTTTTTTATCCCCACCCGAGGACATGCCCATTGGTATTAGAGAGAGGGGAAGGGAGGGAGAGAGGGAAAGAAACAAAGATGTGAGAGAAGCATTGATTGGTTGCTTCTCACACACACCCTGACAGGGCACCAAACCCATAACCTAAGTGTGTTCCCTGACTGGGAATCAAACCCGTGACCTCTCAGTCTACAGGATGATGCTCCAACCAACTGAGCAGTTGCATTTCTTGATCCCAAGGATTCTGGAGGAAAGACACTAGAAGGTAGCAGAAAGAACCACTGCAATACTCTGTGCTTCCTTCAGAACAATAAAACCTTGTAATTAGATTGTCCACTCTCATGAAGCCAACTCTTAAATCACTCACTAAAATGAAGTTATTAATATGTGGATCACATTATAATCCTGATTTAAACCAATTTCAAAAAGACAATTTGAGACATTTCAGGAATTTTAATAGTGGGCCAGATACTAGATGATATCAATGAATTAGATAATAACACAGTAGTTTCATAAGAAAATTTCCATTTTTAAAAAGATATGCTCAACATATGTAAGGATGAAACAACGTTGGTGGTGAGACTTGCTTTGAAATACTTTAATAAAAGAAAACAGGATAAAAATAATTTAAAAAAGTAAAATATAAAAGTCTTGATAATTCTTGAATTTGAATAATAGGTTTAATAGGGCTTATTAAATTATTCTCACTACACATGTGTGTGATTACAATGGCTGATACATTTTTAAAAGTAAAGCCTTGTGAACATTAATTTAAAAAATCCTCAACTAAGATTAGGGTCAGGGAGATTTACTGGGGGGCCTCTTGCCCTATCGCTCATCATCAAACAGAACAAAACAGCACCTTATCTCTCCAAGAGGAAGATGGTTTCTATCTACCACCCCAACAAGAGGAAGGACGATTTTTCTCTTCCCCCTTAAATGGTCCGGCCCATGAGAGAATGTGACAACCCAGGCAATGAAAAGTCACTACACCTTGAATTCCCAGTTTCCTCCGATGGACTGTTTATAACACTCCTCCTAACTTCCCCTTTCCTCTATAAAAGAACACTCCTCTCCTCTGTTCTCTGGACTTGACTATGGTTTCGCCACAGCTCTTGTGTCCTGAATTGCAATTCTCTGATATTCCTGAATAAACCCATTTTTGCTTATTTTTAAGATCAACGGTCTCTTGAAATACAGATCTGATCCATTCAAGACACACTTAAAATCAGTGTGTTTTAAAACGTATTTGAATCGTAGGCCTCACAAGTTCTCTCAGATGAATTAATGGGCTGCCCAGAGAAAGGCCGCCCCAGGACTGGGCAGCCCGTCCCTCTCCTCTGCTAGTCCGTAACAAGAAATCTTAGAGAAGTTGCCATTACGACACGAGGAAGGAAGTGCTGAAATTGTCGGTGTTAATAAGACATGTCTCACTTGCTGCTCAGGGAAAGAGGTCTGTAAATACAGAAGAGAGTGGTGTTACTATAAATCATACTTGAGCGTCTGGCCTTGCTATGGGAAGCTGCTGCTTCATGGAATGCCTTCCATTGGTCCGATTTCCAATCAAAGCCAGGACCTTAGCCTACTTTGCTTACAGATAGATTTTCACATGCTCTTGAGGGGTCACAGAAGGTACTTGGGGAAAAGGGAATATGAGCTGAGAAATGGACTCTCTGGGACAAAGGTCACACTTGCTATCCTGCCGATAGCATCTGCATTACCCAGGGAGCAGCCCACATCTGGGCCTCAGGGAGCCTGGGGTCTGGAGCCTGCTCTCTAAGGACAGGGCCAAGCAGCAAAGAGCAGAGGGATGCTAGCTAGCAGCAGCCTCAGACACCCATCAAGTCTTCAGGATGTTTGAAGATTTTTTAAAAGAAAGCATCTTTCTAGAAGAAATTTATGAAGTATCTTCATATCAGTGCTGGGAAAAGATGTGTAAATATGATTTTGGGAAAATCTGGACAAAGTGGGCAAGCAGAGGAGACCACGCTGTGACAGGGACTTTTGACAATACAAAGTGTTTTTCAAAGGGAGGTCAGATCTTGATTAGAGACTTGGGGTGCTTCTTCAAACTGCAGCTTCTCCCACATTGCCCCAGAGTATCGGAACTTTTGGGAGCAAAATCCAGGAAGCTGCATTTTAAACGAGCTTCCCAGATTTCCCTGCATGGTGAAGCTTGAGAACTGCTGCTTGACCTCTTTGCCTTCACCTGTTTCATCACTTGCCATGTCCAGCCATTGCCCCCTTCCTGGACATTCCCCAGGAGACAGCGTCCTTGAGCTTCACCTTTTCAATTTGTAATGCCTGCTCTCTACATTTCCCCATTAACTGGACCCAGAAGGCCACTACTTAATTGAATCTTTTCTATCTGAGCTATGAACACCCAGTTCCTGCACTTTCTCTGAGCTCTCGTAGCAACTATTTTCCTATAAGGCAATGCACCGTGTGTTGTACAGCGATTGTCCACTTACTTCCCACTCACCAAGTTTCTCCCTGGAGGGACTGCTTGGTGCAGGGTAGGTGTTCAATTGTTGTGTGTCAAATGAGGGAATGAATGATTATATCAAACCCATAATTTTTACAACTTAATGCTAATTATATAAATTTCCTTTACCGATTGTGAGAAAAGAATGATTTCTAACCATTGTACCTACCACCTTCCTCCCTTATCATCTCTGTGACTTGGTTAATGATTAAGCATCTAGGGAGAAAAACACAACTGATTGTTCTAATTCAGACCATGTGTCTACAGCTTGGTTACTTCCCCACTAAGGGACCCAAGAGGGGAGAGAGGCTATTCCCCCAAATGAAATCACCGTGCTATTGGAAGGGCAATAAATGGTAGTGGGCAAAAATACAAATTAATGTCATTAAAAGATCTTAACATTTATTTCATCACTAAATTCATTTGGAAACTTTTGTACACATATGGCTACAGTTTTCTTCAGATTCTAAAGAAGGTCCCATCACAAAATGTGTAAAACTAGTACAAAGCATTTGTATGGGAAATAGAAAGGAGAACCCTCGCTGAGAAATGCTGCAAAGGGGAGGGGAGTCTGATGATGAATGAGAATGCCAGAGGCTGGCTTGGACATCTCCCAACCTATTGCTCCATCCCAACAGGAGCCCCGGGTACAGCTAATGGTGGGGAACAAACCAACTGATTTCCTTGTAGGTACAGGAGCTACATGTTCGGTGTTGAATATGAAATTAACTAGGAAGAGTTCAAATGCAGTCACGGTTCCTGGAGTGTCTGCACAACTACAGAAACAGGCGTTCCTTCCACCTTAGAACGCCAGCGTGGGAATCAGAGGACTGTACTTAGTTCTCTCTACATGCCCAACTGTCCCATTCCATTGCTGGGCCTAGGTTTACTTTACAAATTACATGCACAAATAACATTTTCTCCTGAAAAGCAGCAACTATGTATAGAGGTCCTGCTGGAACATGCTCTCTAGCTCCAGGTGCTTCTGACTTGGCTGGTAGGTCCCTCAGGTGAACTCTTCCCACCTGAGATCTATGAACAGGTTGATAGAACCGTTTGGACTGGTAGAACCCCAGATAAAGTGGTTAATGTCCAACCCATAAAAGTTAACCTAAAAGAAGGGGTGCAGACCCCACAGAAGAAGCACTATCCTCTTTAAAAGGCTTTAGAGGGGATTCAGTCAATATTGCAAAGATTTTTAAAATCAGGACTAAATCAGCCATGCCCATTTCTTTATAAAACTCCCATTTCGCCAGTCAAAAAACCTCACTCTGAAGAATATTGGTTTGTACAGGATCTTAAAGCCATAAATGACATTGTTCAGGATATTCTTATAACACCCAACCCCTATACTCTTTTGACCATGGTGTGTGGAGATAGCACATGGTTTTCAGTCTTAGACTTCAAAGATGCATTTTTTCTGCATCCCAATGGATGAACAGGCTCAACTACTGTTTGCCTTCGAATGGCAGGACCCAGAAATGAAAGCCACGCTCCAATACTGCTGGACTGTGCTGCCACAAGGATTTAAGAACTCCTTGACTATATCTGGGGAATTGTTGGCAAAAGACTTAAGGAATATTCTTTTGAAATCAGGAGTTTTTTTTACAATACATAGATGACATATTGCTGGCTAGAAGCACCTGTGAGGACCGTTTGCTCAACACCATCACAGTTCTAAATTATTTGGCAAATAGGGAATATAAGGTGTCACCTTACAAGGCTCAGATTTGCAAACAGGAGGTGGTATGCCTGAGATTTCAACCAAAACAAGGTACTAGGATTTTGATGGAAGATAGAAAGCAAGAAATTTCTACACTAAAAATCCCAGAGAACCAAAGGTGGCTTCATGGGTTCTTAGGAATTACAGGATTTTGCTGAATTTGAATTCCAACCTTTGGACTCACAGCAAAGCCACTGTAAAATTCCTTGAAAGGACTGGACTCTGAAACTTTCAAATGCACAAGGGAAATGTCAGGTAGCATTGGATATCTTAAAGGAAAAGCTAGTTTCCTTTAGATTTGGAGCACAAGGTGAGAATTAAAAAATATGTACAACATTTTGGGTGAACACTAACCATTTTTCCCAAGTTTGTTCACTGCAGATTTGCCTACACATCTGACAAGACCCTGCACCCATTCCAGGCAGGGGACCTTGTCTTACTGAAGGTCCGGAAGACACAAGACCCTGAATAGCAGCTAGCCGAACAATGGACCAGTCCCTACGATGTCCTGTTGACAACCCATTCTTCCCTAAAGCTGATGGAAATCAAGTCCTTGATCTACCACACACGGATAAAATGGGCACCGCTTAAAGAGGACACTGACCTTGCTGCTGTGGTTGATGCTGAAAGGGAAAGCTGGACCTGCACTCCAGAAGGAGATTTGAAATTCTTCTTCTGAAAAAGGACCGTGACCCCCAGTATAGGGTGATGATATTTCTTTTACTTTATTCACATGCTTTTAAAGCTAGGGACTCTTAGATGCCAGATACTGAGTTTGAGTATGGTCCCTCCCAGTGTGAAAAAGACAAGGATTAAAAGTGAATTATAGTTAAATCTTATTCAGATTTATTTATTCAGTGAAGGTATATAGAAATGTTATAAAAGTTTTAAACCTGGAGGAAAAGAAACCTCAGCTCTTGGGTATGGCTATTCTCTGTTTGCTTGTTTTCTGATCTTATGGGGACGTGGTTTGAACTGTGCTGCTTTGAGTACAGCAGAAATCCTCTGTCTCTGCTGCTTGACTGTTGAGACCTAAGAGAGGCCACCTGTGAAACTGGTTGGAGAGAATGCCTTTGCCATTTGGGACCTAGGAAGGGTCATATGGTGCCCGTGGAATCCGGCCTGGGGAGAGAGATCATCTGTCTGCCATGGGACCAGGTGGTGGGAGGACATGTCTCTGCCAAGAGACCAGTGGATGCACTGGTAGGCGAGAGAGTGCCTCTACCAGTTTGGGCCATTTGGGATCTAGGAAAGGTCGCCTCTGTGACCAGTTAATGGGACCAGTGGGAAATGAGACAAGATTCTAAGGCTAGTTACAATCACCCTTCTTCTTTGGGAACTCTGCCTTTGCTTTGAATGTTGCTTTGTTTCCATTCTAGAAAACACAACAACAGCTGAGGTTTCCCAGGGAGAGTTAGAACTTCACATCAGTGGGAAAGTGAACTAGGGAAAGTATAAGGCATGGAAATGCAATTTTAGTGGATAATAGAAAGACAACAACTTTGTATTTTTCTCCCTACCTGATTCCTCCAGAATTTGGCATTCTGAAGGAGTGAGTCATGACATGTTTCTTTGCATAAAACCAACAAGACCAGTTATCACTGGTGGTTTTATTAGCCAAAACTTTCACTGGAATGCCATGCCTGAAGGGGGCATGACTGGGCACTGGTTACCAGAAAGCCCTGAGAAATTTTGCCTAGAGGGTGGTGGCAGGCAGCAGGACCCCACTTGCTATTTGGTAACAACAATGTATACCTTTACTCATTCAGATTTAAATATAACAGGTAGGCTAAAGCAGAGGTGAACCAGAAGACAGTTTGAGAAGACTACTTTACGGTTTATCGTGGGGTATTTGCTAACTAGAAGTTAGTAGAGCCATTTCAATTTTATAAATTGCTGATAGGGCTGCAGCATTGCATACCCTGTGTGATGACTGTAGAATTGTCCAGTGTACAACTTGCTCAGCTATAGATAGAAGCCCTGGCAGAGAAGAATACTGTACAGGTTCTTTACATAAAATAGCCATTTTCATTTTGTAACCAATAACTGATCCATTCATATGGAACCATCCTTGACTCAATCCAGATGGGATTTAGAGTAATCCACTGTAGAAAAGCATGACACTGGAAATACAAATATAAAGCAATGCACTTTAAATCATTAAAGGCAGAAGAAATTAATTGTATAAGCCAATAAAACTGGAATATTCTAATAACTGATCTACTGGAAATTAAGTCAAGTGATTTGGGCTTTGTTCTATTTTCCTGTTCTAAAGGCACTCAAATGTGAATGGGCAAACCCAAAGAGTTACCCAGTAAACGGAACAATAATCACCCATTCTGTTATAGACTACAAAAGGAATTTTTCATAAAATTAAAAGCAAAACTAAAACAAAGAGCCAAACCATAAGGCAAAATGCAAATTAAAACCACAATGAGAAACCTTTGAAACTCAAGCTCAAAGCTCCCTCTCTCTACTTGAGAGAAACCTGTTCTTATATATGAAGAAAGCACTGATTCTCCCGTCTTGTCCAATTCCATCTTTCCTTCAGATTCACTACTAGTAGCCACCACCCCCAGCCCCTCTCCTTGAGACCTGGGACTGGTTCTTGTAACTTTCTGTTAGCAGCATGCCTGGTACATAGTAGGTTCCTAATAAACACTTTCTATGAAGATGAGGATCTTATGTTTACCTGTGCCATAGTTCAACTCTTCACCCATGATGACGATACTGTGGATATTACACAAAGAGCCCTGGAATTGGAGCTCCTTTTAGAGTTAGTATTTCCATTTGTATGAACTTGCACTTTCTCGGGACCTCTTTTTTCCTTCTTCCTTAGATAATGCCTAATATTCTTTAGCACATAGAACACCGTGATCCCACAAAGAAGGCTACTGAAGTAAACTTTTCAGCATGCAATGCAAAAGAGAGCTGGCACTAGGTTTTGTTTTGCCTGAGTGGATTAACATCTGCCAGGATTGATCAGCTGAGACCTTCAGAGGAGTGCTGAATCACTATGAAGGCACTTCCTGGACACCAAGCCTAAAGTCAGATGCTCATTTGCATCTCAGCCAGTCAGTAGGTCTGCCTTCTTAGAGACACATAACCATAGCACTTAACTTTTGAGAAGTACCTGGCTGGGTCTACCAGGCACTTGCTAGCACTGATTTACTCACCCCTCTGGTATGTTGATGAGATTTGTAAAAATTTCATCACAATGCACTCTACTATTGGGCTGAAATTTTTAAGAGTTGAGTTAGTTTCAGAAAGAAGAAGATTTGTTTGTAAATCAGAACAACCATTAGATGGATCCCTGCTGGCTCAAGAGCCCTGAGTAATCTCAGCCTAAGAAGCTGCCAAAGAGAAGCAAAGAGAAAAATCATTTCCAGGAAGAGAAGACGAGTATCTAGGGTGTTTTTGGAATAGTCCCAGGTAATTTCACACTAATATTAAGCCCTGAAATATTATTGTTAATCAAGCAAAACCCTTGGAATTTATTTTCATACATAGTAATAAGGAGTATTGAAGCAAGAGAAGATTCTGTGTATGAATGATAGCTATCATCTCAGCTCTAAGGATGTAAAACTATTAAACCTAATGTACTTGCTTGGTCACCTCATCTTGGGTGGTGAAAATCATTAGTAATTGTGTCCAAAAGAGCTTTGAATACCACAGTTTTATGAAAGAGATTAGTTCAGTATTCCCCAGATACTTTTATTTCCATATACAAAAAATACCTTAGTACATAAGTTACAAGGACCTCTGGCTGATAAGTGATTTGTACTAAAAACACTGAACATAGTCAGGAGAAAGCAATCCCTGCTATTTCCCCAGCTTGGAATTTGGACCCATTCCAGGCATTTCCTCTGAATCAGGCCCAAGGATCCCCATCTGGGGTACGAGCAAACTGATGAGATCTTCTGCTTCATAAAGCTCTTATAACCTTACCAAAGCAGAAGGAGGCTGACCTTATCTTAAAGTCTCTGAATAAGTTATTTATATTTTTTCTAATTTAGTTGAAAATTTAAGGTTTCTTTTCCACTTCCACACTTTTTGAAAGTGGTAGAGAATGTGTTTTCATATAACCACTAGCATTAAACCTCACACACCACGTCTACTGCTGCCAGGTTTGCAAGGTGTCTCTAATTGGCCTTTCGGAAATAGGTTCGTGCTGTCTGATTATATTCATGGTTTGTTTGAGCCTGGCTGTCTGATACAATCAGCTATCTATCCAGTAATGCTCACACATAAATGCTGCCTTGTTAAATGCTCTGCAGGTACCTGCCCATGAGTGGGAATGCACCTCAGTCCCAGATGCTCACACACTTCCTTGAACAATTAGGAGTCACTACATTTAAGTTGAAACAAAGGGAGAAGTTTACTTGTGCAAGCTCATACCCCTGGTTTATTTTCACAAAATTGCAAGGTTGCAAGATTCAACTGGTCATTTTGTCCATTCTCTGCCTTTCGCCGGCTCTTCATCTAACAATACCAGGTGGGTGGTTGTCTAGCCTAGGTTTAAAAGGTTGCAGAAATTTTCTCACACCTATCTTGGTGATGTTTTGAACCTGCCCTTGCTTCCCCAGCCATGTACTTTGCTATGACCCTCTGATACCCATCAAAGCACATTTCTTCCTTTTCCATTTCCATTGGAGCTGGATAACACTATGAACCACGGAGTATATTTTCTTTTCACTTTTTCCCTAGGGTGGGGTCTTGTTCACTTCCATGTATAATTGCCAAACCAAAAGACACTCCTTTCTAGTGTTTACCCTAGTGAAATCAAATGATAAGTGCAATTATCCATTTTATGTCAAATTAGGTCTCCCACTACCACAACACCCCAACCTCAGTAAATAACAAAGTAGTAAAAATAAAACCTGGAGGTATTAGTCATTTAATATTGTGTATAGAATATTTTGGAATATAGAACACAACTTAGTCTAAGTAAAAATATAAAATAAATGTATATTTGTTTAGAGGGCCAAGGAGTGATCCTTATTTTAAAATAATGTCTTGATTATTTCTTAAATGGAAAAAATTAAAAAAACCCAAGCATGCAACAAATAAAAGCATTCATAATCTCACTGCACAGACATTGCCACTAACATCTTATATTTCTTCAGATTTTATATGTTTAACAGCTTCGTTCATTTCTGCAAACCCTGCTGCTAAGTGAAAAGACATTCAATTACAAAAATATTTTCATTAATTTTAATGGGAAAATGATATGTTCCATCCCAACTCAAGGTACCAAAGGACCTTTTGCAGATAACAAAATAGATCAAATGAATGATGAAATGTTTCTATAAATTACAATAATTTAAAATTAAATAAATACAGTTTGAACATAAAACATAATGAAATGAAGGTTTATTGTACTCACCAAAGGAAAAAGAGAAGCCTTGATTGTAGGCTGGGAAGTTGAGGCTAAGTTCAAAGGAGTCACTTCCTGGAAGGCAGTGATGGTCTGCAGGCCATGAGCTTTCACAGAAGGTAATGTGTTGTTTGTTTGCTTGTTTTGCATTCATTATTATCTTGCATGTTTTGATGAAGACCAAAACACTCCAAATTTTAATGGCTTAATATAACAAACATTTGTTATTTCTCATGATTCTGTAGGCTGTTTGTTTGTTTGTTTGTTTTCGGTGCACATCAGCTAGGCTGATTCCTGTTGTTAGCTAGTGACTCAGCTAGAACTGGTTGGGTAAACTTCTTCTTTAAAGGATCACATAGTAAATCCTTTAGGCTTTGCAGTCATGTTGTAACTACTTAACTCTACTGCTGTCATATGAAAGCAGCCAGCACAACATGTAGGCACTTGGATGTGTGGCTGTGTTCCTTGCCTGTCCCTGGTCTATGTCGGCTTACTCCTGTGTTTGGTGATTGGCAAGATGGTTGGTCTAGAGTGGTGATTTTCTCATGTCTTGGATAACCAAGAGTACTACTTAAAATGCAGATTGCTGGGCCTCACTTCCAGAATTAGTTCAGTATTACTAGGGTCAAGCTGGAGAATTTGCATTTGCAACTAGTTCACATGTGATACTGCTGTTGCTGATCTGGGGACCACATTTGGAAACCATTGATCTAGAGCGTATCAGCTAGGATGGTTCATCTCTGCTCCACACATCATGTCTGTCATTCTCCAGGAGGCTAGCCTCCCCTTCTTCACATGGTGGCTTCAGGGTAAGCTTCAATACAGAGGTATTTTCCAAGTCTCTTATTACATTATAGTTGCTACAGTACCATTGCTCAAAGCAAGTCACATAACCAGACTCTGTCGGTGTGGAAGGAGACTCCCTACATGTGTGGACAAAGGAAAGTTTGAACAAATTGGAATGATTACTGCAGCAAACTACCACACTGTATAAAAAAAAAAAGTGTTATAGAACAGAAACACATCTTTAGAACAAAATAAATGCTAAGCCCAAGAGGGCTTTAAAACACATGGAAATAACTCATATGCACAATGGAAGGCAGAATCATAGAAGATACTCCTTTTTTGTCCCTTTCATTTGATCTATGTTTGCAAAGCAAAACATTTTGGGTTCATCAACTTAGGGCATACAATTCAAATTTGTTCCATATGACATCTCCGATTAGAAACTGCTGCTGTCAAGTAAATTGGTAAATGGGACTTTGCTTGAAATCATGTCAATACATGGTTTCTTCTAACATGTTTATTTAGTGGGACTTGGTGTAAAAGAGATGTTATATTAAGAAAAAATATTGACTGAAAAGTGGGCAAGTAGTATAAGTCAAAATATTTTTAGCTAAAAATATATTTTAGTCTAAATATTTTTAGCCATCACTACTAATTTAATTAGTAGTGGTTATGTGAGATAAGTCTGGGTATATTTAATATTTTAATAATTTCTAATAAATGAAAAATGAAGAAACAAGTTTTATTTTAGTTGAAACTACAAAATGCCTGTTCTAAAGATAATGGGTGAAATGAATGGGTTTCAGCCTCGTCCTGAAGGGCTTTTCTTGTGGGGTCCGGGATGTGGGCATGGCATGGAGCCCTGCGGTGCCCTCATTACGTTATGAAAGCCAACATGTGGCTCACCCCTGCCCATTGACCTCTTACTGGATTTCACAACCCCATAGTTTTATGACAACATTGCTTTGATTTATAAAAGGTGTCTTGTCATGGTTCTATTTTTCAGGAATCCGTCTCTAAATGAAACACTAACACTAAAATGAATGATGCCAAATCCAAATGGCTTACAATATGCCTACTGATGTTTTTTATGAGATGCAGAAGTATGTATATATTTCAATGTAAGCTGAAGCACATTGAACTTTCTTTATACTTAAGTTTACTTTATTGGGGATTAGGAAAATTGTTTTGTTTATGACAGTGTGGCTCCAAAATTGATGACTGACCAAATGATCCCAAGAAGAGTATTCTCTTCTAACCTAGGCATAAAATTAAAATATGTTAGAGAATAAAACATGCTACCTACATGGAAACCCTGAAAGAGCTTCCAAAAAAAACTGATAGTAAGTCACTATTTATAGCTCTGAGCATTTGGTTAAATACAGAATAGAAAAGGTGTCAATGCTAACTTCAAGGGGCTTACATGATAGGTGAGGGTCAGACAGGCTAACATCACATGGGCCAATAAACAAAATATTTAAGAGACCAGAAAAGCACAGGCTGAAGCCTGTGCTGCTGGTTGGAAGATGAGGTAGATGAACAAGAAAGCTGCCCAGTTTTCCTCCAGGTACAGATGTGGACATGATCCTACCAAGTGTGTGTGTTTACCACATTGGGTCTTATGAAAGCTACTACCTGAAGATGCTAGTCAGGCAAGTGGAAAAGAAAGAAGCAATCTGAACTTGACCCTAGACTGTAAGTTCTCTTCCTTTATAATTTCCATATGTAAAAGAAGTAATACCTCTAGACACCTGGAGGTTTCCAGAAAGATCGTCAGAAAGGAAGGCCCAGCTAAAGTGCATTAGATTCAGATTCTGAGTCAGTGGCCAGAAAAGAGCATTGGTGTACCCAGTTTCCTCTTCACCCTAACCAAGTGGCATAAATGAATGGTTAAAAGATAAACTGGCACATCAAAATTTTGAACAGTTTATTTGATCAAACATCAATTCCAATTAGGCAATGCCAAATCAGAAGTGGTTATCAGTACTCCAATGACAGTAGCTTAGGGCAATGTTTTCATAGAGAAGATACTAAAGCGATGCAAAGAAATTATTTGATTGGCTATAGATTAAGCGGTTGCTTTATTTGGGAAAGCCTCATTGGCTATTTGCATTGGGTCTTCTTAAGTTTTACTTTCTTGGATTCAAGTGCAGTGACTCTGACTTAGATTCTGGTTTGCTTACATAGGATACCAAAGAATTAGAGTCAGCCCAGTCTAATGACCTCCTTGTTTAATTACTTTAACAAACTTCATCCCAGCATAACTATTGTCACTCTACTTCTTCTCTAGGCCACTCTCTCTCTATAACACCTGAGGCCACTAACAGAGTCATGGCACATTGTGCTCCAGCTTTTCAGCAAATCACATTTAAAAACTCCAGGAAGACAAACAACCCAATTAAACAATGGGCGAAAGACTTGAATGGACACTTCTCCAAGGAGGATATGCAGAGGGCCTAGAGACATATGAAAGGATGCTCAGCATCACTAGCCATCAGAGAGGTGCAAATTAAAACCACAAAGAGATACCACTTCACACATGTCAGAATGGCCATCATAAACAAATCAACAAACAACAAGTGCTGGAGAGGATGTGGAGAAAAGGGGATCCTAGTGCACTGTTGGTGGGAATGCAGACTGGTGCAGCCACTGTGGAAAACAGTATGGAATTTCCTCAGAAAACTAAAAATGGAACTGCCTTTTGACCTGGCAATTCCACTACTAGGATTATATCCTAAGAACCCTGAAACACCAATCCAAAAGAACCTACACACCCCAATGTCCATAGCAGCACAATTTGCAATAGCCAAGTGCTGGAAGCAACCTAAGTGCCCATCAGTAAATGAATGGATCAAAAAACTATGGTACATTTACACAATGGAATACTATGCAGCAGAAAGAAATAAGTAGCTCCTACTCTTTGCATGGATGGAACTGGAGAGCATTATGCCAAATGAAATAAGCCAGGAGGTGAGGGACAAATACCATATGCTCTCACCTTTAACAGGAACCTAATCAACAAAACAAACAAATAAGCAAAATATAACCAGAGAGATTGAAATTAAGAACAATCTGACAGTAACCAGAGGGGAGGTGGAAGAAGATAATGTGGGGAAAGGGGGAAGGGTTTTCAGGAACAACTATAAAAGACACATGGACAAAACCAAGGCGGGGGGGCGGTGGAAGCAAGGGAAAGAAGTGGGGATGGCTAGGGTGGGCCTGGGGGTAAATGCAGACAACCGTAATTCAACAACAATAAAATTTAATAAAATAAAATAAAATAAAATAAAATAAAAACATGAACTCTAACTTGCTAATACACTAAAATGCATGCTGGCAAGAAGAGTGCTACTTTATGAAATTTCCCAGACATGATATACTTTCTCTTAAAAGTGGATTATGTTGTAGGATTTAAAACCAAATGGCATTCATCAGTGGACATAGATAAAAGGTATTAAGTTCCATGGCTTCATTTTGATATGCTGTGAACTTTCAGTACTTGGCTTCTATGTTTTCATTTTTTAAAAATCATTTTATTATTATTATTTTTATTCTTGTTTATTCTACTATAGTTGTCCTAATTTTTCCCCCTTTGCCCTCCTCTGTCCAGGCTTCCCTCACTCCCACAGTCAGTGCCCACAACATTGTCCATGACTGTGGGTCTTCTTGCAAAGTATTTCTTAACAGAGCAGTATTTAGTGTAGAAGGATACATTTGGATATGGACCTTGTAATGGGAATTTATGGGAGATTGGATCTTGCAGCTTGTTTTTGCACTGAGTTCTAGAGACTTGTTAACTGCTTTGGGTGTCTCCAGGGTGTCATCAATTAATTGAACTCTGGCCTTGAAGAAGTTGATTGATATGCAGGTGATTGAAGCAGTGGCTGTGTCTCAATATTAATTACCCTTCCTAAAAACACCAACTTTCCCTCAGCTCCTCTAGAGAAATATAGTGGTGAGAGAAATGGAGAATCTGCTCTTTCATAGATCACGCTCTACCTACTCATCACTTGGGAGGTGGTGCTTGTCAAGGACAAAATGGAAAAAGATGTCGGACGAAAGGAAATTTTAACACTGCAGCACTGTCAGAAGACTTGTCATTAACCCATCTCCCCCAAGTCCACACTTGTTTAGGAAAACAAGCCTCGTGGAGTTTAGCTGGAGCCTGCATATGTGGAGGTGTTGAGATCCAAATGTAGTTTGGCCCCTAACTTCCTTAGTAATGGACAGTCAATCATTGAGTATCTTCTTTGTGCAGGGCACATACATGTTCAGGCTTTTTGTACATTTTCTTAAATATTCCTCACAATAGCCCCATTTAGCAGATAAGCAAACTAATATTTCCTATGATCCCAGAGCTAGGAAAGGCAGAGCTAAAATTCAAGCTTAGTGTGTCTTACTTCAAAGCCATTGACAATTCTCGGGATTTATTGCATTGTATAGGTTTGCTTTGCTTCCTTATCTTACAATGTACATGGAAAGGGAAAGAGGAAGCAGTAGAAGATGAAACGGGGGAGGGGGAAGTAATATGTAATTTTCTTGACAATATTGTCCTGAACAAGTATTTTATAAACTATAGAACCAGAAGCTCAAATGTGGGTCTGTGACTGTGAGTATATATTTTCCATGCTTACAAACAGCAAAAATCCTTCTGAGTAAGTGAGAAATGCATCTAGAGGAAATAGTCTTTTACAGTTTTTGACCTGCTCTGTGGTAAGTACATAGCTATATTATGGTCCAATCAAGAGGATGGGGGAGGGGCTGCTACAAAGGGAGATTGCATATATGCTTTGTTATTTATATGGAAAATTTAAAATCTATGACTTCATGATTGATTAAGTACTGTTTTTTTAAATTGCATCGCAAAAGAACTTTTTAAAAAAGAATTTTGTTTTTATTATCTTTTTTAAAGATTTTATTTATTTATTTTACAGAGGGGAAGGGAGGAGAAAGAGAGGGAGAGAAACATCGATGTGTGGCTCCCTCTCTCATGTCTCTTACTGGAGACCTGGCCTGCAACCCAGGCATGTGCCCTAAACTGGGAATCAAACCGGTGACCCCTGGTTAACAGACTGGCACTCAATCCACTGAGCCACACCTTGTATCTTTTCTCCATGCAAAGTGGCCTCTGCCCATTAGAGGTGACACATATTTCTTTGGAGAGCTCCAGAAACTGCAAGCAATACCTGCAAACACCCTTGTTAACCACTTTCAGGATCAGAGAGGCTGGCTGGCCATGTAGAAGTCATTCTTTGTCTGTCCTGACCTGAGACGTTAGGTTCAGCCCCAGAAGAGCAATATTTGGTTTTTCCCATGTGTGGGGCAAATCATCCTACTTGAATGGTCTAGGACAACAGTAAACCATTTCTTTACGGAAGCTGATTTTCTTCTAAGGAGCATTAAGAAGGTGGTGTTAGGTAGTGATGATTAGTGGAGCCACCAGCATTCAGCCACAGCCATGTGAGTTTGTCCCCCATCTCCATCACTTGCTAACTGCAAATCGAGATGAGTTATTTGATCTCCCTGTGTCTGGGTCCTCTTATTTATAAAAGAGAGATAACACTTAGAGAATTGTTGTGAGGATTAAATAAAATGTTGCCTGCAAAGCATTTAAAACAGTACCTGACCCTCAATAAATGTTACCTATCATTAATATTGATAAAGAATTCAAGGCATATCTATTTTTCTTTTCTAATATTTTCCTCTTTATTTCCCCAAGGTTCTTTTCTCTTTTTATTCTTCAGTCATCACCCCCTAAATCTCCACTCACTTCACATCCTGGATGTACATGTATTTGACTGCCATGACTGTCCTCTATTTAATCTTGGTCCCAAATTAAGAACAGATAAATATTAATCCACACCAAAATGAATCATATAATATCACAATTTTTTTAATCCAAGGCAGAACCAACATTTTTTTTCTCTTCTTTTGTTAATGATCATATCACATTCTCCTCTAAATTTGGACAGGTTTAAAGAGTTTGACATATTAAACGAAAAACATTATTTAAGGTACATTATCAACTGGCACTTTATAGAAAACCTTTGTTATCTGTATTTTCCCTCAGTTGCATACCATATCCCAGAGTCTGGCTGTACTCTGAAGGAGATGATACTGTGAAACACAACTGCCTTGCCCCAGTGATGGATGGGTAGGTGCTCACCGCAGTGTACTTTTCCAAGTTTGAAATGTTCAAAGTAGACATATGTTAAGTTATCCATCAGAAACGTGGAATGCAAGGACAGAAATAACCAGATTCCCTTTAACAAGATGCCACAGGGCAAACTTGGAAAAATGAAATGACTATACTTTTCTCTCCTTGTGCAACAAACATGGCTTATAACTGGCATTTTTACTTACATTTGCATATGATGTATTACTTTCTAAAAGATACTTGAATGATCCTAGGAAATATTTCATAATATCCTCAATGTTCACAAAATACCTTAGCACTATTCTAGTTTTTTTAAGCATTTATTAAAGAAAGAAATAAGGATGGTTTTGTAAGTTCAATAAAATATGTTTGAAGAAAGAATAGTTCTTACTTACTGTAGTAACAAATAGTGTTTTCTTGCTTATGGTATTGGCTGGTAGATTTGTGGTGATGGCTATTTTTTCAGTGAATAACTTTATATTCATAACCACTTTTGGGCACTGAGGAAAGAGACCAGAGGAGCTCATTGTGGTGGAATCATAGCACACAAGGGAGAATGTAAAACTGAATGATAATCAAAAGTAAAAAACAACCTTTCTCTTGAAAAATTACAAACTTGCTACAAATATAATGTACTTTTTGAAACAATAGTGATTATTGCTACAACTAATATTTGTTAAATTAAATAATGCTTATAAAGTTCTCTGTAACAGTGAAGTGACGGTGGTGGTCAGCAGTTTAGTAGTAGAAGTTGTATTATCTGCCATCCACACAGCACTCCACTAGGGTCCTTTTAGAACTTGTGAGGCACTGAATTTGGGAATTTAACTGTAATGAAAAGAACACCTGAAATCCCTGAATCCCCTGGAAGATCTAATTGAGCCTTAGCTAAAAGCAATCCTAGTAAGGATTTAAGACAAGCACATGTCCCCAGTGGTTGGGGTTGATTAAGAATCCCCATGTAATTCCTTCTTGTGTTGGGAATAAAGCTTTGCTCCCTAATCTTCCCACTGTAAACCCTCTGTGACTTGAAAGCCAGTCGTCTCACAGCCACTGCTGTTGTTGACTGCAATGCCCCCTCACCTTGGCCTCTCCTTCCTTTCAGCTATTATCTGATTGCTTATTCATTCATCAAGCTGTTCTTGTCCTCCCATTTATCAGCACTTACTCCTGAAAGCAACATGAAATAGCGGTTCAAATTCCATCTCTGCCCTGACCTTGGGACAGTGAATGACTGCTAAAGTAATCATTCACTATCAGTTTCCCCCAAAATTAAAAGGGAATAAAAATAAAGAAATATTATGAGAATTAAATAAAACCAGGCATGTTAATGGCTTGATACAATGAATGGCACAACACATTATGTTTTCAACAAATGTTAGCAGCTGATATTATTGCTATGTGCCACGTTCTATCCTTCGAGGTCAGCTTCATGTCTCAGTCCCTTCATGAAGCCATTCCCATCCTGGCAGCCCTCGGAGAGCTCCTTCTCAAATCCCAACTGTGGGCATTACCCCCAGGTTTAATCACACAAGGTGACAGTAATGACGGTGAAACAAAGTTTTGATCCTGTACTGCCTTGTGTTTCAGCGTTTTCTCCTCAACTAGAAGACAAAGTTCTGAAGGTGAAACTCAACTTTCACTATGTACTCATCTTTAATTTTAAAACATGTTCTCTACACATAAATATATTCCTAAAACTATAGAGGGTATTTAGGGGTGCCTAAAGTACACCATTGGGAGCAAGAATGCCTAGTAAGGATTTAAGACAAGCACATGAGGATCAACAGGGTATGACAACATAAGAGAGACAGAAAGTGGCTCTGGAATATGAAGAGAAAGAAGTCAATTCTGGACTGATCAAGGAAAGCTTGGAGGAAAAGGCAGCTCTTCTCTTTCTACTCAAACTGAATATGGGAGGATGGGTAGGGGGAAGTTGGAAGATTTGACATAGAGAAGTAGGGGGTAAAAGAGAACCCCAGGCAGTGAAGGGCATAATCTGAGTTTGATGAGGAAGGAACTGTCTACTTTGCCTGGAGCCAGCAACCCTGAGGGAAGCAATCGGAGAAGTGAACAGAAAGAAAGGCCAGGGTTTGAGCTGGCCGAAGATAAAACATACCTAGGGGCCTAATTTAAACTATGGTCCAAAAGAGACCTCTAAGAAAATATGTGTAGAGGTCTTTTTCATGTCTGACATTTTATTCTAAGTAGTACAGCAAAATTAGCAGTGAGCAAAAATGACAAAATATTATATATGTCCTACCATTTCCCTATCTCCTCTCTGAATCTTTTACCAAGACTTTGTGATGCAACCCCACTTCTTCCCATTAAAAGCCACTCCCTCAAACTTGCCTTTCACATTATAGCATAAATTAACTCCACAAAGTCTAAATCTTTGATGTCACCATGAAGCTATACTTGTCAAGGCAGGAGGATAAAGTATATTATGTATTGGCTTAGTAGCCTTGTATATTTTAAATATTTGGACATATGGTGTATGGACCTCCATTTGTAGTCTTGCCAGGGTCTCTGTGAGTGCTGATCCCAGGGTAAAGGCTACTTGTCCTCTGCCTCAGGTTGACGTGTCTGCCTGCTTCCCATTGGACTGGCCACTGGCAAAGGAAAACACAGCTTCACCATGGCTGGTCATTTTGGGTTGGAGCAGAAAGTGTTATTCATTCTCAGCTCTATGAGCATAATATCTAATGAAACTTCAATAACCAAAATTGAGTTTTAATTACCACAGTCTAGCTGTGGACCCATTGAACATCACACCAATGATGGTTTTCTAGCAAAGGATGCCTGTAATGGGGTGAAAAGGGAATGAGAAGTTTCTATGAGCTTTTTATCCACATATTTGGTCTGCCCAGTATGTCTTGCCTTACTACATACCTTTACTTTTATAGGAAAAGAATTATGTTGAAGCCATGAGTTTTATTGTACCCAATAAATGAAGTTTCTGGGATATCTCTTAGACAGCTACAAGGTGAAGTACAAGAATGTTGGTTCTTGGAAAATACTCAAATGGATTTGGCAGCTTGCTGTCTGAAAAATGGCCTCAAAATAAAGAAATTACTGACTCCTCCTCCTCACTACAGGACAGCCAGTTTCATGGGTAGAAAATATATACATTTTTTAAAAAAATGAAAGCACAGTTCTACTACAGGGCAGGAAATGAAGAATAGCTTTATAACAGAAATGATGTGAGAAGTTCTTTACATTGGAAACATGCAATTTCCCAAAATAGAAGCTGGCCAGAACCAGCTTAACTATTTGGGAATAAATAGTGTGGCATTTTGACTTACCCAAGGTGGTCAGTGAAGACTCTTCAATGCTGCAGAAAACAAATGCCGAAGAGGTTTTTGTCCAGACTGTGAAATCTATTTTTGTTATGCCAGAAGACAATGGAATTGACACAGGTTATTTGAAAAATTACTTCTTTCAGACTATTGGAAAAATGTATTTTTTTACAGGTGTTAAGTGTTGTACTTAAACAATTTTATTATCTCACTGATGTTGAAGTCTTTGATTTGACATTCCAGACAGCTGTAGAAACTTGATATATTTCATCTACTCCCCTTTCATTCTTTAAGACAATCCTTTTCTTAATGCTTATGCTATCAACATTAATCCAGATGCTATATATGAAGCAAATAAATGATTATAGTGACCAATACTTTTCTTTACATTTCCAATCTTTAAGTGAACTAAAATTAATTTTAAAAGTAATGTGCTATCACTTTTTTCAAATAAGGCACATATTGAGTACACAAAGTTTTAATAATTAAATTTATAAATTTTACACACACACACTCCTTTTTGGATTCTTTTGTGTCTAGGACAGTACATTTGTGAGACCAGAAGTCCTATCCAGTAGTTTATGAACAAACTAATGGCTGGGAAGTGCATGTAATATGTGGCCTGGCTTCACAGACACCTTGCTGGAACCAGAGGCCTCACTTGCCATTAGTTGCTGAAATCAAGATGTTTATTAATTGATTACAAAGTGGGTACTGGTGAAGGTTAAGAAATTAAGATTCAGTGGATGCTGATAATGTAATTATCAACACTCCTTACCTTGGAAGAAAATGGATGAGCTCAGTGATTGAAGGGACAAAAGAATACTAAGAGTTAGAAGTGAGAACACGTGTTGAACATTCACCCTGAAGAAGGTTTTTTTAAATAAGGGCTTTAAAAATAAAAATAATACTTAAAAATGTACAAAGCCAGAATGGTAGTATAAGCTGCCCACCATTTTGACTTTTGCCAAAAATATTATTCTTGTTATTTTTTTAAAGAGGTTTAAATTTAATAATCTTTCTGAATCACTAAATAACATTGCAAACAAATGAAAACAATGTAAGGCCTCCATGTACATATTTTAATTATAAGGGAATAAAAGCATTGACCTTGAACTTGAGTTTTAAGGATAATCCCACTCCTAATATACCAGCATTTACCAGTTAATTTGGAAGCCTGGGAACAAATCACCCTTTGATTTTTGGTGAAACGTTCACTCCCCAGCCTGTCAACAAACTCCTCATGAGATAGGGTCCTTTTAACTCTCACCTCCAGCCCCCACTTCGCCTCAGCGTGGAACATCTTGCACGGCCGAGGGTTTTGCAAGGAACAGGGAGCTGCGAATGTCAGACATGTTTAAGTATGATGCTGAGCATGGGAGCTTTCCGCTTAGTCTCTGGTGCAGAGATAATGGTTTACATGAGATTGATTATATGCAGACTGGGAAGTGTATCTTGTGCAACAACTCTGAGGCGTGCTGAAAGATAAAAACCCCATTTGCTGCATTTTATATTGGTGGTCTCTGACGTGGGCAACATAGGCTTGCACAGTCGTTGTAAATCACAGATCTAATGAGGGCCAGATAGCAGCTTGCTTAACTGTTGAATGAAGTAAGTGTTTCTTTACCTCAGGCTGAAGGATGGCATATTTGCTATCTAAAATGTTATGATATCAGGTTGAAAGAAGTCTTTTATTTATATCTCGGAAGGCAGACTAGATAGCTGGTTAGTTACGTGAACATTCCTGATGTTGCATACCAAGGTTTTAAAGGAAGTTTCGCTTATTCGCTTTTATTTAATTTTTATAATGATCTCCCCGGAGGGTCCTTAAAAACTAAAAGATGAGTTGCTTTCCAGCTTCTTTCTTTTTTGCCACCAACACTCTGATTGAAGAACAAAGGTGACCCTGTGATAGCTCATCAGCATAATTCTTTAACTGGTGACCAGTCCTCAGGTGGAAAGCAGTATAATTGCAGGAACCAAGAACAAATCCATACCCAATAATCCTGCCTGAGTGGAACAGAAGCCTCACGAGTGAAAACACCTTTGCTTCTAATGTTTCATTAATTTCAGTTTTATAGGCCGCAGTTTATTTTATGTCTAATGGCGCTATTTCCAAGGTTTTATATTAGGATGCATTTTGACATCTACAAGATGAATGGTAATTCTGGTTTTATGAGTGGAGAAACAGGAGCATGAAGGTGTTCCAAGGTCCTTGGTGCTAGAGTCACCAGTGGAGTTGTTTTCTACCTGTGCCATAAAATTTCAACAGAAGCCTTCAAAGAGTTGGAAAGTAAAGTTGAGGAAATCCCCTAAAATTAAAACAAAAGAGAAAAAGAGATGGAAAACAGGAAGCAAAAGATAATAAGAGGTTTTATTTATGGAGGTGTCAATAGTTAACTAATATGTGTCAGAAAGAACAGACAAAAACTAAAGGAAAGTAAATAATAATAATAATAAAAGTAAACTTCTTCAAACTAAAAGATTTGATCTCCACCGAGTGTCCTATAGAACTGTGAGAAAAAAAATCCATATTTAGGCATAATATCATGGAATTGTAAATCAACCAGGTATTGGGAGAAGACACTAAAACTCCAGAGGGTCAAAACAAAGCCAAACTACACAGGAAAAGAATAAATGGAAATGAAACTGGTTGTATAAAAGGGAAGACGTGGGATGACTTTGGAGTTCATAAAAAGAAACTCTACTCTCTGAAAGATGATAGAGAAATGCTTTCAAGTTGTAAGAGGAAAAATGATTTTCAACCTAGATTTCTATATACAAGCAAACTTAATCAAGTGAGGGTATAGAGCAGGGGTGTCAAACTCATTTTCACTGGGGGCCACATCAGCCTCGCAACCGGTTGCCTTCAAAGGGCCGAAATAATTTTAGGACTGTGTAAATGTATCTACTCCTTAACTATTAAGGAGCTGAAATTACATTTGGCCTTTTGAAGGCAACTGTGAGACTGATGTGGCCCCTGGTGAAAATGAGTTTGATACCCCTGGTATAGAATAAAGGTAAGATTTTTTAAAAATTACCTCTCATGCTGTTTCTTGGGAACTATAATGGTGAGAATAACAAACCCTTGCATAATATTAACTGTTTGCACTGTTCTAAGCATTTTAGATATAGTGACTCACTTGACTCTCACAGAATTCCTGTAAAGTAGGAACGATTATAAAGAAACTGAGGCATGAGAGGTTAAGATTCTCACCCATGGCCACGCCTGTTAGTACACGGGGGAGGCGGGCTAGGAATCCAGCAGGCAAGTTCCAGAGTTGACCCTCTTATTGCCCTGCTCCACATCCCCTCCAGGATTCAAGGAGAGAAATTAGAGGCCAATCAGAGCATGCCATGTGGCATGATCGTGATAATGGAAAACTTGAATACTGCTTTAACAAAAGTTGTATAACTATTTTGAGATGTGTGGAGAAGTGTGAGTAGCTGTATATGTCTGAGAGTGTGTGTTGGGACTAGAATTTAGAAACTCAAACTCTCATCTTTCATAGTACAAAGTGAATAGATGGTATCTCCAACTGAAAAATTAAGCTGATTTATCACTGCTCAGCACACAGAAGAGGCTCAATAAATGCTTGTGAATTAATAAGTGGAAGTTCCAGATCTCTATCTCACATTCATTTGTACATTTAATTAACAATATAATCGAAAGACTGAACAAATAGCTTTTATCTATCTCTGACATGCTATGTGTGTCATGGAGAAAGTTTAGACAAACTTAAGTAAAAAATTGCAAGTTTGCAGAACAGCATGCTACTACAATTCTGTCTTTTAAAGACTAGAATATGAATATGTCCACATAAATTTCAAATATAGGGGATTACATATAGAGAATAAAATCTCTGCAAGGATAAACTCTAAGGTGCTATCAGTACAGTACGGGATTGAGAAAAAGGCAATTATCTGTTTGATATGTTACTGCACTTTCTAAAATTTCTCAATCAGTATTTGTTATTTTTGTAATTAAAAATTAAAGATTTGAAATGTACTTAAATTTTCACCAATCACATTTTCATTTTTAAAAAAGTTTTAAGGGTCAAAATACTTACATTTTGTGTTCTTAATATCTGAGTTCACTTAACTATTTCTTCAGTCAAGTATAAAAGTCAGTCAATCTCCAGCTGAGAACAGAATGAGTAAAGGCCATCATTGCCCTGAGGGACACACTTAGATACCCTGAAATTTGTGGGTTGAGACTGAACTACTAAGACTCTGGGCACAAAAACTGGAAAATGTGGAAGCTGCTTAATATTGGCAACTACAGACCCAATAAAATCTTGACATGTCGACATTCCCCAGCTTCCAAACCAATAGCAGTCAGGTGGGAGCATGCCAAGCAAAAAGGGCAGTAAAACCTGAATAGATCTCTTTGTATGTCATCCCGTGCTGCCAGTGCCCAACACATAATGCAACTGAGAGGTAGCAAACAGGCTATTTCATTCTCATCCAGAGCATTTTGCAAAGATTCCTAGACAAACACTCACAGTGTATTGTCTAAAGTCCTGGGTGGGCTTCTTCAGGAAAGAAGCATTTCATAGAGGAGGGAAAAGACTTGCCAAAGCTCTAAAACTTTCACTTCCTATATTTGTTTTTTAATGTATGTATTCCAATTTCAAGGTAGGGCTTCACTCATTCCTTCCCTATTCCCCTAAAAAATTAATGAAGGAAGGAAGGTAAAGCCAACTGCTCTTCATACAGACCTCACGTTGGGGCGGGAGTGGAGCGTAGCTTGAGGGTTTTGTTTGGGTAGTGTCTGAGACTAGGCATTAGGTTGGTTATGCACACAGAGAGTGGGGAAGGAAAAGCACCACTGATCCTTTAATGGGAAAAGCTTAAAGTAAACAGAGTTTTTCACCCTCGTTATGCCAAGAGCTGGAATAACAAATATAGATAGGAAGTATTCTCGTACTTCAAATAATTTGTTGAAACTACATTCACAAACTTGGCTTGTTTCTATTGTGCAGTTGTTAACTAGAAGGACAATTGTAACCCTTGCTGGGCCTGGGACAAGTGCCTTGCCAGTCACTGCTCCCAGCCTTAGAGACTAAAGTTAGTTGACACTGCCCAAGTGTGCAAACTATGATCAGTTGTCTCAAAGTTGAGGGCAGTCCTTTGAGTTTGATTGGCAGATCAAAACAGCAACTATCTCCTTGGAAGGGCAAAGGGCATGCTGTGTCTATGTCTTATGACGTAAACATGGAGCTGCCAAGGGAACGGAGAAAGCAGAATAAAGATAAACTGGAAAAAATACCATAATGATATCAAAGATCATTGCTTAAGTTTAATAAACCATTTAATAAAACTGCCTTTCTAAAGTTTACATACCAATAACTTCTCATGTACTGTTCAGAGCAAAATTTAAGAATGCTTCAAAATTACGTTTGTGTCATAAGCTTTTGTTGTCAGTTCTTTCAGAAATGATTAAGATGTGTGATCTACAAGGCTGGGTCTACCAACATCCACATTTTGTAAAAGTGAAATATGAATAATTCATGTTTTGAATAAAAAATGAAAAACTACGTAGAGATTTATGTGAATAGTGAGATGTTTTGACAGTAAGTGGGGCAGCATTTATGAATGTGTTTTCGACTTAAATTTTTTTTTAAATCAAATAATTTTTCCCTTTCTTAGCAGAGCACACCTTCCTCATCTCCTGTTCTTTCCTTAACATGCTCCATTTGGGCTTTTATTCCTGTTTCTCATGAAGTCACATTTATCAAGGTCACAAATAAATGCATCCTGCCGGAGCCAACATCAGTTTGGCTTGCCTTGCCTCTGGACTGGATTGGACGTAGTTCGTCACTCCATCCTCCTCGAGACATTTCGTGCTATCACTTCCATGACACTGCAATTGCTGGCTTTTCCTCCTACTTCAACAGCCTTCCTTCTTAGTCTTTTTGCTGGCTTTCCTCTGTTCTCCTTACTCTTAGTCTGGGGGTTTCTGAAGGATCTACCCTCTCCCTTCTCTCTGTAATTCTTTTTTTGGATACTCTCAACCTTCTTTTTAATAGCATTGCAAAACTGGTGACTCCCAACACCATATATTTTGTTTGACCAATCTCTTAAGCTTTAAATTCATATATCCAACCACTACTTGACAACTCCAGTTGCCTGATTTTCACTGCATACTTAACATAGACCTATCAATTCTCATTCTTCTCCCCTAATTTACTATCCCCAAATCCTCTCCCTCTTCGTAAATGCCACCACCATCCACTCAGGCTGAAAACCCAGGAGTCATCTGTAATTCCCCTTTTCCACTCACATCCCATCTTCCAACCATCAAGCAGTTCTGTTAGCTCCGCATCTGACATACAGATTGTTTCTGACTACTACTTGCCCTCTTCACTGCTACCTCCTTGCCAAAGTTATTCTCATCTCTCACCACGACATCCTTGTGCCCAGCTGGGATGCCTTCACCCCTGCCTCCTACAGTCCATCCTTCTCACAGAGGCCAAATGAAATCTTGGAGCATAAACCAGACTTTGACACTACCCAATATTTCTTTAGTATTGTCATACGTTAAGCATTGTGCTATGATCTGTGCATAGAGAAAGGTCACAATTCAATATAGGAAATAAAGTCACACTGTACTTCTAACCATAATCCGAGTGACCAGTGCTAAACTAACAGTATGAACAAACAGGAACAGACTAATTTTGAGTGGAGCAATAATGGTTGACATGGAACAGGCTTGAAGAATTTATCAGCTGGTCATTCATTCAACAATTATTTGTTTAGCATACACTATACCCTAAACCGAGTTTCACAGGAAAACTGTATTTGAATCGAGCAGAACACACAGGACATGAGAGGGACATTATCTGCTGAGGGACCAACATATGCAACACAGAAAAGCAACTTATATGTTCTTCTTCTGAGAATCTTGAGTGGTCCAGGGTGTGGAAACCAAGAACATGGCTGGGAAACCACAGGGACAGAGCACAGGAGTGTTGGGAGGGACTACATTATGTTAAGCCTGGAAAGCCTAGTCAGGCCAGAGAGTCTGGAATTAACCTGAGGGCAATGGCAATCAGTAGAGGTATTTTGTTTTGTTTTATCTTTTTAACAGTGATGTAACAATCTTGTTTAGTGGGAATCAGACAGAAGTCAAGGGGAACAGACCTAAATTACAACAGGAACAGTGGGAAAGGAGAGCAAGGATTCCATCAGAAAAAGGTACCGCAAACTGACAGCTTGCCAATCCAACCTTGTCATAAATGCTTTGTTTGAACTATGTAATGTAAGTTTGTTTTGCCTGAATTCGTTGTCAGCAATTTAAAACCTGGAGATTTCACATAAAATCTAAATTTCCATTTTCTCCTTGGAAATACCAGGTGTGCGGAATTGAGACGCGTTCTCGTATCACACTGTGCCTGGCAGTGAGAAACACACACTTCCTTTAGACAGACATGCCCTCTCCCCCTGGCCACGTCCCCTCTGACCTGTTTTATTTGACCCACTGGAACCCTATCGGCTTTTGAGAAATATTTGAGATAATATGAGAAAAACAGAAGGCCCTGGTGGTTGATGGGTGTGGAGAGTGTGGGAAAAGGACAGGTTCAGCTTCAGGAGCTGACAACTGGAGAAGCAGCTACCTGAGATGGAGGACACAGGAGAAGGAACAAGTTCGAGGAGGACAATCATTCATTCAGTTTTGAACATGCTGAGCGAATCTATTATTAAATTAATCTATCTTCCAGTTAGGTGTTATTAAAAAGAAAAACCATCTTTTATTGTAAGCTTTTAAAAACAGATGACTCTCTATTAAACCAACCTGCTAATTCTCTTTTATTCTGCCAAAAAAAAAGTCTTTGATCCAAAACATATAAATGTACGGTGTGCATAAAGAGATGTCATTTTAATCGAATTTATATTTGAAGTGTCACAAGGAATTTTTATTCTTCCTGTCATTATTTATGTAAAGGAAAATATTGCCAAAATTAAAGGCAAAGGAAATTAGCCTTCCTAGTTAATGTCATAGGACATAAAATATTTTTACTCTGATGGAATGAAGAATTGGAAGATTTTCGAAAAACTCTACAGAGTTCATTTACTCTTACTAGAAAGGGTTATAGAGCAAGATATTGAAAGGCTGATTTTTTTCCCTCTAATGAGGAAAAATGCCAAGATAAATGAGTTTTAACCCTGAAATTGGAAACAGATTGTTTATGGAAAGTTCATAGGTTATTCCACATTCCAGAATGTTCTCTCTCCTCCTTCCTCCTCATCGCTCATAGTACTTAAAGGTCCAGCCCCAGCCACACCTAGTTCATTGAGATGTCACAGAATCAACCAGTCCATACCCATCTCTTCTTTTCTAAACTCTTCTAGTTTCTCTAAGAGTTCAGCACTCTCCCTTTACTCTAACGCTTTCACTTATCTTCATTTTACTTCTCTAAGTCAGTAAGTTCGTTGAATAAAAAAACTAAAAATAAAGCTGTTTCTTCTCTGGTTTCCAGAATACTGTGTACACAGAAGTGCTTGGTGAATACTCTTGGCTAGTTGAGAGATAAAATTAAGTGGCAACATAGCACAGGTTGTGGAGCCAGCCTGTTCTCAGCTCCTTCTCTCACAAGCTGTGCAATGTGGGTGAGTTACTTAACCTCTCTGCAGCAATCCCATCATTTGTTAAATGACAGTACCTGTGCCATAGTGCTGTTGAGATGATAAAAAATAAGTCAACATAAGGAATGCACTTAATGCCTGGCATGCAGTAAACTCTCAATGAATGTTAGTTATTATTATAAATCTAGGCTCTGATACAAATTGTCTGACCTTGGATAAATCAGGGCATCTTCCTGTGCCTCAGTTGTTTCTTCTGGGAAATAAGGACACTAGTAGTACCCACTGCATAGTGTTTTCCAGAAATTAAAGGAAACGATGTATATAAAATACACTTTGAATAATGCCTGGCACATATAAGAAACTTAACAAATGTCAGCCATTGCTCTCACCATGACTATTTTATTTATGCCAAAGCAACCAGTCAGTTGACAGGAGTAGGGGTCAGAGCTCAGGGAAGGGAGCCAGTATACTTAGATGGGGAAAACCAATCAAGATTTCTGGCATCAGGGAGAGATGATCTCCAACAATGTTCTCATATATTTTTAATAAGTCCTTTGCCAAGGGAGAACCATCAGTTTCTGTAATAAGTGAAAAACTGGCCCCAGGTGGATAGTTCAATTCAGCAAAGTGGAAAAAGCTCCGTGATTTACTAGGCCCTCATCACTAATCAATTGGACAAAGACACAGCTGAGAATTAGTACTGCAAAAATATGGGGATGCTAGCAAATCTAATTAATTTTTAGAATAAGTTGAGTTTCAGTATTTTAGAAATACACATTTATAGGAAATTAATATGTTAACTCTCAACTACCAATTTCTCAAGTTCTATTATTTGGAAATGTGTTTAACCAGAGGGGAGGTGGGAGGGGATCATGGGAGGGAGGAGGGAAGGATTTACAGGAACAGTTATAAAGGACACATGGACAAAACCAAGGGCAGGCAGAAGCAAGGGAGTGAGGTGAGTTTGGCTGTGGTGGAGGGGTGGGGTGGGGGGTAAACACAAACAAATGTAATTGAACAATAAAATAATTTAAAAAATCTAGTTTTAGTGACCATGCATATTGAAAATAATAAGTTGTAATTTTTTTAAATTTAACAAACATATTGATATTAGCTATCATTTTAAAGTAATTATATTAATTATATTAATTTAACATAATACCATTTTAGCACCAACTATGTGTCAAGTTCTTTCCAAATATTATTTCGTTTAACCTAACAATATGCTTGCTGGTATGTATTATAATTCCAGGATTGACAGAGGTTAAACGACTTGCTTTGGGTCACCCAGGTTATGCAGCTGAGCTGAGATCAGAACCCATCTGTCTGTTTTAAAATTCATTTTCTCTTTCTACTCATACATAATGTTCCATTTAGAAAATACTTGATTCAAAAATGTACTGTCCTCCAAATATGTATTTGACCACCTTATCGCCACTTCATTTAGTGTATTTGACTGTGATTGAATCCTGGTTGCTTCAAAAAATTTATGTATCCTCATAGGACAACAATTTCCCTCTATATGATGTATTCAAAGAATAGACACTACATGCCTGTTTTGTAGATCTCAAAAATGTTATACTGAGCACAGAGAAGCTAGCACAAGAGAACAAAATAGGTGATTTCACTTATATAAAGTTCTAGCATAAGCAAAACCAATGTACAGTGATATGAATCAGATCAGAGTTTGCTGAGGCCAGTGGGAGTGGAGGATATGGTGGGAAATAGATGATTGCAAAGGGGTTTTGAGAGAACTTTCTGGGGTAAAAAGAATGTTCTACATCTTAATTGGAGTTGTCGTTACATAGGCATGTCCATTTTTCAAAACTTATCAAATAGTACACTAGAATATAGAAAATTTTGTAAGTAAAACAAAAAATGCATGATATGTAAAAAACAAGATAAAGAAATTCCTAATATCATAGCAAATGTAATAAATATTAATGACCAATATTAGCCAAAAAAAAAGACTGTGCTATTTTACCATTAAAAAGTGGAGTTCAAGATAAACATTATAACCTATAAAGGAAGATATTATATATTAGGAAAAAAATAAATTACTACTATAAAATATAACAAGTAGCATATATTTACATATATATGTATGTATTTAAGAGACAAAACTATGAAAATAAATATACTAGTTAATAATTTAGAGATTTGGAGCATTAATGCATCCCACTTAGAATGTCATAGATCAAGCAAATAGAAGCATTATCAATAAGTTAAAACAACTAAATAACAGAGAAACATATTCTTTCTGAGAAAAAAAACATTCACAGAATTGTACTAGGAAATATGTAAAGCCTGAATAAATTATGTAGAATTGAGTTAACACAATTCTTACAGACTGTATTCTTTGATATCAATGCAATAAAATTAGAAATCAATAACAAAGTATCATTAAAATAATCGACATTTAGAAAACACTACAATGTAAATTTTGTTATAAAAGGCATTTCAAAAAATACAAAATATGAAGTTAAGAAAGTGCTACATATCAAAACTTGTGAGAAACAGATAGAAAATTTAAACATTCAAATGCATTTATCACAAAATAAGGCTGAAAACAATTAAGTTCAAGCTTTTTTTAAAGTAAACCACCCCCAAAAATGCCATCACCTCCCCCCAAAAAAACAGTAAGAAAGAACATAAAAAGAGTAGTAGTTAATGAAATAAACAGCACCAAAAAAATCAATTAAACTAAAACTGGTTCTTACAAAGTTCAATATGATAAACTTTTGATAAGACCAACCAATTACAATAGAAAAAAACTATAAATAAACAAATGCATACTAAAAAAGATGGTAATTACAGAGACTATTAAAATCACAAAAGAATGTTATAAATGACCATATGCTAATAAATATGAAAACTCAGACAAAATTGGAAACATTTCTAAAAAATATAAAATGTCATAATTGGCACAAGAAGAAATTTTAAAAATTGAATAGACCAATAATCTCTACAGACATAAAATAATTTTTAAAAATTCTTTTTCTACCCTCAACAGAGCCAAGCCAAATTAATTTAAAAAGTGAGTTCTATTAAACTTTTAAGATACAAAAATTTTCTATTTTATTTAAGTTATTATGAAAACAGGAAAAATGTCTGATTTACCTTAATAAACCTCATATAAAATGTATTCCAAAACTAACTCTTCATTCCAAATTAAGAAGAGAAAATGTAAGCCAATTTTACTTGTGAACTGAGGTATAAGAATTCTAAAATAAATATTAGGTGACTAAGTCCAGCAGTACATTAAAAATAATTCTAAGAATTCAAGGTTTAATTTGAGAAAATCTACCAAAATATTTGGCACATGAGGAAATCACATGAATATTTTAATAGATACAGAGGAATATTTAATAAATCAGCAAATATTTATAGGTTCCTTCTTTAAAAAAATTCTCAAAAAAAATAGGAATAGTACAAAATGCTCTTAACATGACAAGGGTATTATACCCCCCAAAAGTAGACCAAACAACATAAGTAATAGGGAAATTTTAGAAATAGTCATTAAAGTCAAGAATGAGATAAGGATGCCTGTTATTATTTACTATGAAACATAGAAACAAAAGAAGCTCCTCCAAAGATGAGACAAGGAAAAGTTATAGTAGGTATTTGCAGATGTATAGATATTAACTCTACATAGGACTTCAAATAAAATCAACAGGCATTATAATTAATATTAGAGTTCAATAATATTGCCAGATATTAGATCAATTTGCAAAAATATACCTTTATATAAGCAATAAGCAACTGGAAAAGTATAATATGCAACAAAACTTATAAAATATCTGGGAAATTTTAATTGTTTTATTTACAGTAAAAATAATTTTAAACTCTATTGAAGGATATAAAAGAAATCTATAAGTAAAGAAAAAGACATACCATTTGCATGGATGAGGTGATTTAGCAGTCAGATCAGTTAATTCTCTTTGAATTAATTTACTTTTTGTTCAAACTGTGGTTCATCTGCACAATGAAATACTATGCAGCAGAAAGAAAGAAGAGGGAATTCCTACCCTTTTCGACAGCGCAGATATAACTAGAGACTATGATGCTAAGTGAAATAAGTCAGTCGGTAAAAGCCAAATACCATATGATCTTACTTATAAGAGGAAGCTAATGAACAAAACGAACTAATGAGCAAAACAGAAACAGAGAGGTGGAAATGGGGAACAGACTGACAGCTGCCAGAAGAAAGGAGGTGGGGGAATGGAGGAAAGAAGGGGAGAGAGTAGTCAAAGAATATATATGAATGACCCATGGGCATGGACAATGGGTTGGGGATGGACTGTGGGAGTGGGGATAGGGTGGGACAAAGGAGAGCAAAGGGGGAGAATTGGGACAACTATAATAGAATAAACAAGAATAAAAGTAAAAATTTTAGAAGTGGGGGAAATATCACTGTCCTACACTGCAGGTGGGAATGTGAAATGGTACATCTTTTTTTCACCCGTTTGGCAGTTTTAAGAAAATTATCCATAAGACTCAGCCATTCCAGTTATTTGCCCATGGAAATGAAAGTGTCTGTCCATACAAAGATTGTATTTGTAAAAGATGACAACTTAAAACAACCCATATCTTTCAAAAGATGGTTGTTATTCAATTTGGTGGTATATCTATACAAATGAAAACTATCTAGCAATAAAAAGAAATGAACTACTGATACAAATAACGACATAGTGAAATCCCAAAATAGTTATGCTAAGTGATAGAACTCATCAAAAAAGAGTAGATACTGAACTTCTTTTCTATTTTTAAAAATTCTAAAACTCACCAACTAACCAACAGAAAGCAGATTAATGGTTGCCTGGAAGCTGGAAGGGCAGCGGAAGCAGTGGGAGAGAGGAAGTATAATGGGGCACGTGGAAACTCAGGGAGTGATGGGTACACTTCTTATTTTTATTGGGGTGTTGGTTGTATACAACCCTTTATAAAAATGTTGTAATTTATCAAATGTACTTTAAACATGTGCAGTTATTGTAAGTCAATTATATCTCAGTGAAGCTGTAGAAAATCATAGGTAGGTTTTGTGGGAGAACTTGACAAAGTGATTCTAAAATTCATGAAAATTTTTTGAGGAAAAAAGAGATTTATCCTACAAGATATTCTACACTTTCTAAAGTCAAAATAATAAATATACAATATAGTATTGGCACAGGAAGATATTAAAAGAAAAATGAAACAAAAATGACTTGTAAATATACAATGCAACTTGCTGGATGATGGATGTGGCTTCACAAACAGTGAACTATTTGGTAGATGCTATTTTGGAAACTGCTTACTTTGTGAAGGAAAGTTAAAACTGAATCTCTAGTTATTAGTAGTGAACTCCAAACAAATTTAAAACATAAATGCGAAAGAAAAAAACTATAAAGATAATAAAAGAAAATATAGAATAGATGTTTACCTTGGTAGAGGGACTATTAAAAAAAACCTCCAAAAAATCATTAGGGGGGAAAAATCAATGTTTTTAATTACATCAAAAACAGAGAAAGACCTCGTGGACGTGGACAACAGGGTGGTGATTGCTGCAGGGGGAGGGGAGTATAAGGGGAATAAATGGTAATGGAAAAATACAATAAAAATAATTTTAAAAATACAAAGGTAACAAATCACTGACTGAGAGAAGATACTTGTTCCTTCTAAAACCAACTAGGATTGATGTGGAATACACAAGAAACTTCTATTAATTAACTTTAAAAGGCAAGAAGTTGTTTAAAATGGCAGAGAAAATATTTAATTAATGTTACAGAGTTTACAAAGCAGTTTCATATCAACTATCTCATTGTAATCCTCCAAACTTCACTGTGAGCTTACTATTATTATACCCATTTTTTTCTATTACTCATTTTCCACCAGATTGTAATTTCCAAGGGTGCCAGAACTTTGCCCAGTGTCCCCAGAACCTAATGAACTAACTGATGCATCATGGGCACTTACTCAACCTGGGACCACAAGAAGGCCATTTTTATTAGACACATTGTACAGGATAATATTATGGTCTAACACCCTATATGTGGAACTAGAAAGTAAAGCCATCTCATTTATTCCATCCAAAGCTCATTTGGATAATCTACAGCCAACAACATGTAGATAATGCCAGAGGAGCTATTAATGTTTTTTAATGAAATCACTTTGGGAATTTTACATGGAAAAGAATAATGTGTTTTCAGAGATTCTCTTCCTCTTTAAAATATATTTAGAAGACATAGTTCCGAGGCCTAACAAACAAAGGCTAACAGTGTTTTGAAAATTTAAAGTATTATTGAAAATAAAATCTGTGGTTTCCTCTAGGAGAGAATAAATAGAGAGAAAGTAGTAAAATATGAAAGTACAGGCTGAGCAAAGAAAGAAATGTCCTTAAATAAGTAATTGGGAAGCAATGGGTCTCATAACAACCAGGGATAATGCTGGAGGAGTTTTCATTTTAAAGCTAATAGCACCTTGTGAATAATGTAAGGGTAACTTGCTTGTAGATAAGCCAGAGCTAGTACTCATTTTATAAATTACCTTGAAAGAAAAAGAGAGAAACCAGAAAAGTTAGTGGTTAACTTTTGTACAAGTAAAAGTTAACGTATGATTCCTAAATATTATGTTTTTTAAAAACCTTGCTATAGACCTTCTCTGTGTTTATTTTATCTCTTACCAACATATATAATTTATAGAAACATATTAGTGAGTAGTCTAATTTTTCCGAAAAATAATAACTGGGCTCATTCATGTTTTTGTTTTGCCCCCTCTCAGATAGTTCAGCTCAAGTTAACCAAACTGCAGAGGCTTTTTTGCCCACCTGGTGGAAGTGCCTGGAATTGCAGGAAGAGTTTTCAGTGGAGCAAACCTCCCTAGCACAATGGAAAAGGAAAGTCAGGTGTTCATTCATGTGCTCAACAAACACTTGTTAGGTCCTAATAATTGATGAGATGTTAGAACATAATGATGAATTTCAATGACAAAAAAGTTTTAAAAGGTTTAAAAGTATATCATACGTTGGTGTACACAGGGTTTAAATGCAGCCGTGAGGTACTTAACATACAGCACTCAATGACTCAGTTCAAAGTGTTGCAATCTAATTGTTTGCTCCAGTTGCACACCTCTCAGCACTTTAAAACTGTGTGTCTGACAACAGGATTCCAGTTCCTGTGAGATGAATTTTCCCCACTATATATACATTTCACAAAGATCACTGTATACTGCTGGCGGTGTTGGATCAGTTTGAGTACCTGTTGTAACTGGTGGCTATAAATAAAAAGGAAAAGAAAAAAATTATGTGTTCTGGTGAGCAGTTCAATACAGGAGGAGCATTATTCATTTTTCTTGAATATTGCTCAATTTCACTACTCCTCAGAGGAAGAAAAACCTAAATTCATTTTATTTTGCAACAACATAATCTAAAATACTCTAATCTGTGAACTGAAATGCCTCTTTTAAAACTTGCTGAAAACTATGACTTTGCTGACTAGTTCAAAACAGTTGCAAATGCATAGTCTATAATTTAGAGCTTGAGCAAATTAAAACTATTTCCTGGCCCGCCCAAGGCCACAGAAGTTGCTGTAATAGGTTTGGGAGCCAGTTTGCAAGGGAACTAGTGGATGCATGAACACTTTTTAAAGTACACATTTTCTTTTGTTTGTTTCTGTATCACTCAGGGATACAGAATGAGCCAAGAGCCCATACACAGAACTGCATCTCTTGATTAGGATGCAGAGATTTGATTCAAAGACGCTTTTCTCTCTTTGGACCCAACTCTGGTCTTGAAATAGAAGGCACTGATGTGTCTTTCCATGTGC
Organism: Glossophaga mutica; assembly: GCA_039655065.1. Classification (NCBI taxonomy): domain Eukaryota; kingdom Metazoa; phylum Chordata; class Mammalia; order Chiroptera; family Phyllostomidae; genus Glossophaga; species Glossophaga mutica. Next base: position 150,947,071 of record CM077306.1, read on the forward strand.
AACTTGCCTCCTGACTAAGGTGAAATAATCCACTTTCCAAGCTGTCTATTTGAACAGCCCCAGGCAAAGCCATCCATTAAGAACGTAGCTACAAAATAATCAAGATTTAGACCTACAATGGGAAAATAAAACTTCAGGAATTTTTATTTCTTATTCAAACATTTACTGAGCATATACCAGATATCAAGCATTTGATCAGTTCTTGGGACACAATAAAGATGAAAACTGTACTCAAAGACCTTACTGTCTAGCAATCAAAGGCCTAAATTTTATTCTTACTGAGCTTTTGAACAGTGTCCTCAGATCCCCTCCAGAAGTGCCATTTGAGATACACTTTCTGGGCGGTACTTTGCTTAACTTCCAAAAGATATATAAAAATTAAGCCCTTCCATCAGTGGGAGAAGCTTGCTCAGGGGAAGGATTTCATTCATTGTCCTGTCTGGTGGGGCTCAGTGGGTTGAGTGCCGGCCTGCAAACCAAAAGGTCACCAGTTCCAACTCAGGGCTCATGCCTATGTTGCAGGCCAGGTTCCCATTTGGGGGTGTGAGAGAGGCTACCGACTGATGTATCTCTCACACATTGATGTTTCCCTCCCTCTCTCCCTCCCTTCCCCTCTCTCTAAAAGTAAATAAATGAAAAAAATTTTTTTAAAGAATGGGGGCAGGTGATAATGGGAAATGTATTGACACCAGAATAGGGATCAGCAGAAAGGAAAACTCCTCTCCAGGATGCATAAAGGGAAAGAACGCTTTGCTAAATTGTTCTCTCAGGGGAAAGTGGTCCCACTTTGATAAACACATCTCTGGGACACACATGCTCTATTAGCTCAGTAACTCAGCAATCACTTTAACACTGCAAACCACCTCCTTGGAGCGAGCTGGTCTCTACGTAAAAATGGGGTCTCACCCAGTGAATGAGAAAGAAGGAAAAAAATCAAAAGGAAGGAAGTAGACTATAATGAAATTAAGAAGAAAATGAGGTAGAGAGGAAAGAGAAAAGGAGAGGGAAAATTTCTCAAGACAAAGACAATTGAGGGAACAGCAGTTTGGACAGCAGGAGAGAAAGAGCACCTGTGAAAGGACAATGAAGTAGCAGCACCGACTGCCTTGGATGCACGGCAGGGACATCCACACTCAGATCGTGACTCTGCGATTTATTCTTTTCGTAATGTTGGTTTGCTGTTGCTGAGATATAGTCTAAACATAAATGAGCTATCCTCCGGCTTTGAAAAGTCACCAGACCTCTGTGAGGTCTCCTCCAGCTTCCAAGGAAAAGATCATGAATCCTCTTGTGTTCCTATAGCACTGAGCTCAGATCTGTTATGTGATGGACTTTTTCTTATTGTTCCATTGTTTCTATTGTCCCTGTTGTAACTAGAGTCCATACCCGGGGGGTGGGGGGGAATAAAGATCTAAGTATCAAAAATCCTAGGGAATCACTAAAGATTGGAGGCAGACCCCACACACCTCTCATGGTGAGAGACACCAAAACTGACCAAATACAGATACCGCCACCAGCACCCCTACCACGCAGTGAATCTAAGGGAGTTCTGGGGAAGGAGAGGGGAGGGGTCTTATAAGGTGTTTGGCATTCATGAACAGAGAAGATGCCACCTTCCCAAGGGAGAGGAGGATGGAGGCCTCAAAGAATCACTCTTAAAATGTGGTGATGCTTGTAGGAAAAGCAGCCTCCCATTTTGTTTCCTGGATGAATGTAATACCCTGACTGTGACTCTTACAGTGAGAGAAAGGAAAGATGGCTTAGCAAGGGACTGCTAGGTGGACCACCACAAAGGCCATTTTTTTTTTGCATTCTCAGAGTTATAGATAATGGGTCCTGTGTGGACATGAAGACAGAGTACAGTTGAGTGATACATTATTAAAAGAAATAATTTTATGCTCTTATTTCAACCAGTTGAGAGTTCTCAATAAGCTGGTTTCTTATTTCAATGACAGGACTAATCAAATCTGACTTGGATTTGTCTAAGTACCCCACTACAATGTAAATTCTTTGAGGGCATGAGCCATTTCTTAGTCGTGTTTATATGCCTACCATTAGCTTTCGCTTAGTAGGTATTTAATACCAATCAAGTAGAAACTAAATTTCAGACTCATTTTATGACAAGGTGAGACTAGGTTGTCTGTGAATTTTTTCACATTCTATAATTCAACAATTTCTCCTATTACCCACATTTGAGAAAGTCTGTTAAAGCAGTTGGAACTAAAAGCACACAGTAATCTGACGATACCACTGTATTATCTTTCCCCAGGTGCGGCAGACCTTTTCAGTAATGGCCCCCAGTTGTTCACACCTCTTTGTATCCAATGTCAGGTATCCCCTCCCACACTGGCTCTGCTGTTGGCCTTATGACTTGTTTTGGCTTATGTGACAATAGCAATAATGATGTACATAGGGACTTCGAAAAATCCCTTGGGAATTGGAGCTTGCCTTCTCTTCCTGCTCTCAGAATGGGCAGCCTCCACAAGAAGAAGCCTGAGCTAGAGGGGTGGATGATTAGAAAAACACGATCCAGTCGCCACTGTCACCTCATGCAACCGCTGTCACACATGTGCACGATGCCATCCTCGGTTGTCTAATCCCCAGTCAACCTGCCAGCTGACTGCTGCGGGGGAGTGAGTTCAGCAGAGGCCAGAAAAACAGCCCTGGTTGTCCCACAAAAAATTTTAAAATCCATTTGGAAACATTTACTCATCTTCCCTAAAACATTCATTAGTAAGGCAATATGAGCAGAGAAGTGCTGTAGGGACACAGAAGACCAATTATTATTCTGTTATGTCCAAAGAGGACAATCTCTCTTTCAATGGAATACTCAGGAATTTGTAACCTTGGATGAATTCAGGATCCACCCCACCCCATGTTCTGATTCCACTAAATAAACATATTTTGGAGGGGTAACAAAAACTTAAATAGCTATATTTAGGAAACTCCTTTTCTTTGTACATTTGTCTTCCGGAAGTGACTTCTACATAATATACTTCTTATTTGTTACTTAAATCTTCTTGTTTGCTCAAACAAAACACAATAAAGAAGTTTGTTCAGCAGGGAAAATTTGCTCTCCACAAAAGGGCCAAACAACACACAATCTTGAAATAGGAAACTTCCAAATCTTTTCCTGCACCGGCCCTGAAGTTAACCATTTATTGGGCCCAACTGCTTGGAGAGTGAGTGAGGACTGAAGGAATCAGAGTTGGCAAGAAAGAAAGTCTCTCCCTCTGAAGCTTCCAGCTGCACATTCAGTAAAGACAGGACATTTGAAGTAAGAGCCTAATCTACCTGTCAGAAACATTTTGATTTTGCTTAAATACCAGGCAAACTGACAACCACTTTCCCACAACTGAGAAGAATCTCCTAACATGAGAGGCACTTGAAGACGTGTTAAAATTTTTGCAGCTATTAACACATTCCTAAGAAAAATACTGCTGGAGACACAGGAAAGCCAAGGATAACAATCTCCTCTTTCCAATGAAAACGTTCCATCTGTTTGATTAAAGGAAGATAAATGAAGGGGCTAGGGCAAACTCACCTCACATTCTGTGCTACAATTTAGTTTGCCTTGAGACCAAATTCTCTAGCTCAGGAAAAATGCCTCCAGCCTGCCTTCAAGCCCCTGCATTCCTGGAGCAGGGGCTCTGAGAGGAACCACTTGGCCTTGAGCAGAGGAGCCCAACTGACTCTGAAGGGCTTCTTTCTCTGGCACCCTTTGCCAGGGGTAGGCTGAATGGAGAAGGCAGAGCTGTAGTGAATGTGACCTTCTTACATTTATCCCTATCCCAGGGGATTCTAGGAGAAATACAAACTCCTAGAGAAAAACATAACCCCGGGCCAGGAGACCTGAGCTCTGGTCCTATCTGCGCAATCACCTGTGACTCTGGGCAGATCTTTGGGGGTTTCTGAGCTTCAGTTTTCTCTTCTAGTAAATAAGGTTAAAACTATTTGTCAAACTATGAGTAGTAGCCATTAGTGGGACATGATATTAATTTAGTGGGTTGCAAATGGTGATTTTTAGAAAGGTAGGATAGGATAGAATAAAAGATATGCTATTATGAGACTTCTATTTCAGTTATGTGGTTGTGTGTGTTAAATATAGTTTTCACTGTATACTTTTTAAAATTATAGTTTAAATATTATGTATATTTATTTTTTAAAGTTTTTATTAATAGTGGGTTAAAAATGTCAGGTTTCTCTTACTCTGGTTTTCTGGACTTTGGTGAAACATGCAGGTGCCCTTTTGATCAGCCAACATTCTGGGTCAATCCAGACTGTGGCACACTTCACCACTCAATATGAACCTATTTTTATGTGTGTTGAAACCACTAGAATGTGTGCGTTTGTGTATTGATGTGTTTGTGCATTTGTGTCTTTATCTCTCCTAACACAAGACCTATCCACGCAGCCAACATTAAAGTACAATGTTACTGTGGTAAAACAAAACAATACACAATAGCCTTCAACTCAGTAGAATCAGTTTCCAGAGAAGCACCCAGGATACCACGGGGCTGTGTTTGCCTGACGCTCAGGAGGAAGTGAGAGGGCCATACTCATATTGTTTGGTCTGGTAACCACCCAGAATGCTTCTTGGGAAATACACCCCCACACTATAGAAGTAGTTGTTTGTAGAAGTAAGTTATATGGTCTGTTACTTAAACACATTTGAACAGGAATATAAGGCTACAAAAGCATTTAACGTATCAATTTATTCAATATTTCTTTCCTTATACCTGTCACTGTGCCCACAACACAGTAGCCACTCAGTAGATGTTTGTTGATGTCCTATGTGGCTTTGCTAGCCTGGGAGAAGGTTCTGTCTTAGTAGCTTGGCCCTTTATCCCTCCTAATGAATGAAGGACAGACATAACTATGATATCTATCTCATTGGCCAGAATCTAGTCACATAGTGCCAACCTAATATAGGCTTGAAATAAACATGGATACTTAATGAGTACTATTGTCCTCTGTTAACATGATGACTCTCTCCTTAAAACACTTTATTAACATGGTTTCCAGAATACAATATTCTTTTGGTTTTCCTTTTATTTTGCTAGCCTGTCTTTCTAGGTATCTGTTCTGATTCCTCTTGCCCTGCATGTGTTTTTTTATAAACAGCATATAGCTAATTTTTTAGTCCATTTCCATTTATCACCATCATGGATAAAATTAAAGGTGTTTTTCATCATCTTACTTTTCAGTTTCTATTTGTCCCACCTTTTCTGCTTTAACTTGAAGGGTTTTTTTTTTCCACCCACATCTTACTTTCCTCTCACTTTCTGACTTTGAGATTTGTGCTAGAGCTGGCTGTAGTACCTCCCGAGAGTTTACTATGCAACTATCTTCTAACTGCAAGTTCAATGACTTCATGTTGGTAGCTTGATATCAGCCATGGTTAGAATATTTACATCACAAAAATGGCAAATGCCACAAATCAGGGCTTCGTTTTCCAAGGGAACATTTTTAAGCACTTACCAGCTCACCACTGACTATCTCTTTCTTCTGTTGGTTGTGTTAAAATTTTACTAAGCATAATTAGCTTAAAAATTAAAATTAAATATCTTGATCTCTTTCTGAACAATATAAGCTTGAGAATAACTAGTCTTCCTCTACTGTCCAGAGCAAAAGAGCAACGCTCTTTGCCTCAAATGGTTTCCTGCCCCCACTCCATTCCTGACTCTTGTCCACCTAGGAATCAGCCAGCTGTCTTTCGAAAATCAGCTTGTATATCACTTCTAGGGAGGCTTTGAAAACCATATTCTGTTTGTGCCCCTACCTACCCAATAGGATTTAGAACTGAATCTCTTTTTCTCCTAGCTAATTTCCTTTTTAAAAAATCTTCATCTGAGATTATATTCTTACTAATTTGAGCAGAGAGAGGAAAGGAGAAGGGAGGGAAGGGAAGAGAGAGAAAGAGAGAGAGACATCAGCCAGTTGCTGTCCTGTACCACAACCCAGGGATCAAACCCACAACCTACATATGCACCTGAGTGGGAACCAACCTGCAACCTTTTGGTGTACAAGACTACGCTCAACTGAGCAACCTGGCCAGGGCCTAATTTCCTTTCTATTTAAATTTTTTATTTGTTTTTAAAAGAGGAAATGCTCAAAAATTATGGACATCTATGCCTAAGGCTAATAACAAATTTGAAAAATTGCTTCCATGTACAACAAAATTACTAATATATTAAAAAAAGTAATTGGGAATATTAATTTCTGACCAATTCATTATTTTACTAAATGACCTTAACCCATTTTCAAATGAATTGTTTTTGAGCAAATTATCACCTCTCCTTTGAGACCCCACTAGATCTCACACGTATTTTTATCATGGTATCTCCTAGATTTTATTTCTGTACTTGTTTATCTTATACTATTACATTATGAAGTTCTTGGAGGCAGTGACCATTTACCTCTACTTCCCAACATATAGTAGAATGCCTAGTATTTATTATTCACTTAATATGATTAAAGTAATGAATTAATAACATCCAGTATAACCCCCTTCTGTCTAAATGAAGTATGCTAACTCTTTATAAGTCTATGGTATATGTTTTATTCACAACTATTTATGAACTATAAATTCGGGTGCACGTGTTAATATTAGATAATTGCTTGTGTATAAAAGACCTTTGAAATTTTTTGAAAATAGTGATTGCAAGATTTAAAAGCATGATCATCTGCATAGTTCAGTTTTTATGTAGGAGAGCACCCAGGAGAGAACATTGCTTTCCACTCCACCCAGATTTGCCCTCCTAAGGGTCACAGTCCACCTAGTTATTTATTACAAAAATAGCTAGACCCTGCCAACTATTAGACCTTGGTAAGATGAACCAAGGTCAAGCTCCAGAAAAGATTACAACTTAATTTTTTAAAATTTTATTTATTTTTAGAGAGAGGGGAAGAGAGGGAGAAAGAGAGAAAGAAACCTCAGTGTATGGTTGCCTCTCATGCACCTCCTACTGGGGACCTAGCCTGTAGCCCAGGCATGTGCCCTGATTGGGAATTGAACCGGGAACACTTTGGTTTGCAGGCCAGCATTCAATCCACTGAGCCACACTAGCCAAGGCTATAACTCGTTTTAAGGCTCAGAATTTATCATATTCCAGCTGTTTTTCTAAGTCCTCCTTAATTCATTTATTGCCAGTCATTATTCTTACATGAATGTTTTTGGAGGTAGAGGGAATAGAGGAGGCTGTTGTTTTTCCCACATGTACCTCAATAAATGTTTACTGAGTTGAATATTAATCTTCATTTATGTTGATTCTATTGATCCATTGCATAGAACAATTTAATTTATATACTCAGTTAAAAACTATTAAGAGGTGAATTTAATAAATAAGATCTCAAATATTCTCTGCCACATCAATAGTGATGAACTTGGATTTCTGTTTCCACAGAGATTCTATATTTGATGTCAACATCTTGATAAGCATTGCTGATGACCATACCTGGGTGTGTTTCTTTAAAAGCTATGTAATCATTTCCTCACTGAAATGTCCAAATGATTGAGCAGAATGAACTTAATTTCAATATTATTGATCTTATTTTCAAAAATAAGTAAAGTAGTCCAATAAATTTTGAAGTCAAAACTGAAACAATCCTAAATCATGAACTAATGTTATCAAAGATGACAGTACATTCAGATACAATTCTATTTGGAAAGCAGTAGACAAACACTTTTTGAATTCATCAGTTTTCTACTTTTAAAGTCCATATTCCATTTCGATGTTATAGAGCAGAGAGCAGACTGATAATAAGTGAATGAGTGAGACAAATTGGTGGGATCTAATGGGCATGTCACCTTTCCTGGAGTTTCTCACCTGGACTCCGGGGAAAGGGTGGGAGATGATGAGAGAGCAATTTATCTGATTGCTCTGTGGAAGACTTTTCCATAATGTGCCTGATGGACCCCAAAAAATATTACCATGAGACATGTAAGAAAAATGGCTAATGGTGAGTGTATTTCCACCTCCATGTTTGAGAGCTACTTACGTTTAGAATCTAAGTTATCCTAGGTAATATTTTAGGTGCCCTCAATATTTTAAAAGCTCACATAAATATCGACATGTAAATGAATACCCATTTATAACAAAGAGATAATGGTCTCAAATATAATAGTTTTGTACTATATATTGTATACAATGGTACAATGGCAGTTTTTCTTCCAACTAACTACCAAATAGCCTATAAAACTTGGCAGTCTTTTGTGTGTGTGTGTGTGTCTAATGGCCTCCTGACTTCTCTTTTATAAAAATCTCATTGGCTGGTGTGTATACTTAAGTTACTGATGCTCTGCTCACATAGTGCTAATTATGTACCAGGCACTATCTTGACTGCTTTACATTTATGAGATTATTTAACCTCACAACATCTCCATAAAGTAAATACTGTTGTCATCCTCTTTTTTTTTTTTTTTTTTTTTTTTTTACAGATAAAGAGATTGAGGCTCAGAGGACTAATGGAGCCTGACCAAGGTCTCAAAGATAGTTAATGTAAGGACCTAAACATACACTTGCAAAATAGCACAAAGTTTCTTTCATAAGAACATGGTACATAAACCAAAATTATTTATTCTGTGCCTATATAACAAAAAGAACTGAGAATGCCAGGCAAAAAAACATGGTAATTCAGGATGTTTTAAAGACAAGTAAGGAAGTCAAAGCTCAGGAGAATTTGTTATATGGACTATCACTTTCTTTGATTCTTCTTCTCTTATAGGGACTTCTAGTCTCTATTTATAAGACTAGGAAAGCTGGAAGAATACACATAAAGTTGAAAAAAAAATTTATATCCCCTGTTGAAAGCTGGGGTAAAATTGGGTATCCTCTAACATTCTTATTTTTTCCGTAGAGTTGTTTCAGAAAGGGTCCTGAGTGACCTTATGGTGAATAGCTTTTGATTTCCCAATAAGTTGAGCATCAATCCTCACTTTCATTCTAAGCTCTTTCTCTCCTTAAAAAGTCCTAAGATATGTGCTATAGATAGACAGTTTGGGTTTGCCCAGAAACTGTCTGTATGACAGGCATGTGATTTTCTTTACTAACCTCTTCAAGTTAGCATTTTTATTGTTTTTTTGTAGTTCAAGACCCATTAACATAATTGCAGATATACTTTAGGACTTTCAGAGATGAACCACTTTGTTTCCATTCAATTGGATAATAGCTTCCACACACCAGATAAAGCTCTATCCCAATAGTTTTATGTGAAAGGAAAGAAGGAAGAGGCAGGGTGAAGTTGATTAAGAATAATTCCAGTATATTCAAACATCATTAGATATATATATCTATATAGTCCATCATTTATATAGATACATGTCTACATAAACATAAATATAAGCATGTAGATGTATAGATATATTTCAATTAATATAATCATTATTATTACTGTTATATTGTTTTGCTCCCTTCTTTTCTTACCCACTGTGAACATGAAATGCTTGACAGCCATCAGGTTGACTGGAAAGGGAAAGATAGGACTGAGACACAAAATCACTCACCGTTGTAAGTGTGGACCTATTCTATTGAAGAATCAATTCTGGAAGTTCATGTAGGCAACAAGTGTGAACAATGCCCAGTAGATAGCCTACAGTGCTGAATTTCTCAGCCATTGATGGATCAGGAGGAAGGGAGGAAAAGAGAGAACTCTTTAGATAAGACAAAAAGTAATGGAAAAGTATTTCTAACTCAACAATGTTTTGGGAGAGTTCAGCTTAGAAAATGGATTTCTGATGGACTAGCATTTGGGTCAGCCAAACGATCAGTAAGAGGTAATCTGGGGAGGCCATTTCGTCCTTCATTCCGTTGGAGGCAAAATCGTGTTGATGTATAAATGTGCCTCCTGGTTTCCAATTGTTGTTCTCACACAGCAATGAGGCGTGAAGCCTGGGAAACCACAGATATTTGGATCTAAGAAAGTACGTATTTTATTTCCCCTTCCCAGAGCTGTAGAGTGGAAAATGCACAAGGGAACTTTATCTTAGTCTTGTGAGTTCTCATAGATGTATAACCCTCTTCCTCTGAGTTTCAAACTCATTAACTTAATCTTTACATAATTCTATTATCAAAAATGGCTCCCTGGTATACACATCTCAGGCCAACAGGGAGATGGGCGGATTTCTTTCCTCCTCACAGATCACACACCTTACCTTCTAGCTTTCAGTTATCAGAAACTGGCCATTTTAAAGCAAACTATCAACAATGTCTTTGCCTAGTTATTTACCCTCCATATGCTTTGTTTGAGTAAATTTCTCACTAAAAAAGAGGAAACTGGTCCTCACTTTGATACACACACATGCACACACACACACACACAACCTCTTCCTCCCCCCAAAAAATCTCTGTATCACCTTAATTCCTTTAGGACTGAGTCAATCCCTGTATCTTCTATATAGGGGGAATAAAAAGACAGAGCAATGAATTCAGGGCTATCCAGCACAGTTTTTACTTTCCAGATTCCTTAGAGACCTCCCTCCACAACTTTTTTCCCAGCTGTACTTGGAAGCTGTAACAGATCCAGAGACCATTTTAGAACCTCATTTGTATTGTCCTGACACTTAAGAATCCAGTTTCTGTTACAGGGATGTCATCAAAGTTGGTGGGCTCAAAACATGACCTACTTTTTAAAACCCATCTGTTAGGAGCCTATAGATTTTCTTGGTTTGTTTGTTTCTGACTGTCTACAGAAAGTGCAACAGTAACGTTCTCACTCTGCAAGCCCACCCCCAAATAGCAATCAGCTGAATGCTCACCACGAAGGAGCTGAATGCCTTCCAAATATGCAGCAGGCAAAAAAAAAAGTGATTTTCCTTAATCTGGAGGGAGAGTAGGAAGTAGTATTCAGTTTAGTTTATGTACATCCAGGCTATTTCCCATCAAAAACTTACTCCAGACCAAACTGAAGCATTAGAAAGTAGCACAAAAGATCTACCACTTAGCTTGCCAAATTTTCACCACTGTGGGATTATGGTTCCCTCTAACAATGAGGTTCCCAATATGCAGCTGAAGAAGGGGATTTAGGAACTTAATCCCCTTTAAATTGAAGTTAATGGACACCTTAACATAAGCCACTATTGGTCTGGATAGTAGTTCTTCAACATGCTCTCTCCATTGATTTTACCCTAGTTCAATGGCTGAATTTGTGCATGTATGCACATACACACAAACGCACATAACATAATGAAACTTCTGAGTTCCCCAGAGTTCATCATTCCTGGACTATCAAAGCTACAGATAAGGAGGGCTGAAAGAAAGGAGGGAGTGAAGGAAGGAGGAATGGAAGAAGAGAGGGAGGGTGGGTGGGGAAGAAAGGAGAGGAAGGGAGAAAGCAGGAAGGAAAAACAGGGCATTCCTAACTACTCACTATTCAGCTAAATCATTTATCTTTACCTAAAAGTCAGATTCCAGGTTCTATTAACACTCAGTTTCACATCAAGTGGACCCCAACCCAGTTCTAGTTACTGATTCAGTAGTTCCCTATAATATGGTTCAGGATCCCATTTTAGCGTCTTTTGATTGAAGCCCTGACTCTTCACATTCCTGCCTCTAATCTCCAACACTGCAGAACAACTTCCTTCCCTACAATGACTCCATGATACACTTTACTCTTAACACATTCATGCTCAAACCTGTCATATAGTTTTGTAACAGAAATTAGACTGATACATTAATGGTGCAGGGCTAAGCTCTGCCTAGTAGCCTATGAAGTTATGTAGGATTTCATTACAAGCTGACCCTAGACAAGTGAAATACAAAAAATCCCAAATTATTAGATTCAGATATAAATATCTCTCATGATATTTTTGCTCTCCTTTCTGAATTCTGAGGCAAAATTATGAATTGCTGAGGAACAGAAGTTGATACACTAAATGTGTTAATTTATCAGAACATTGACAACTCAACTATTTTAATTAAAAGGCCCTTAGTTCAGGGATAGAAATGAATATCACAGTTATCCAGCATTTCAGTAAGTGGCTTCAGTTCAGTCACATTAAGGGACTGATGTTTTTGTGTTGAGTCAAGCAAAAATTATGTAACAGCATCAGCCTGAAGGGACTAAAATAAATCAGTTTCTACATGAGAATTTGCATTGAAATGGGAAAAATGCAAGTGTGGTATTTTTAAAAATTTATCCACTATCACTTTCAGATAGGTCAGTTCTAGGGGTGAGCAAGAATAGGCAGGAGCAATTGTTTTAGTGACCCGGCCTGCCACCTCTAGCGAGGCACATTCTCTAAGAACTCTGGCTGACGATGCTGATCTGTTGCTGGGAGAGAGAAATGGAAGTTTTTTCATAACCACAATGAACTATGTAAAAGTGTTTCTTAAAAGAACTAAGGAGAAGTCTCTCCTGGGCTTGGCACTGGCAGAGAAACTTCTAGTCTTTTTCCACTTTGTCACCAGTCTCTACCGATTTGGGCAGGTCTCACTTTTTGGTACTCTTATTTTTGGCTTCTGCCCTATCTCTTCTTTAAAAATGTAAACTCCCAGAGATCTGTGTGTGTTTTTTTATTTTTAATTTTAGCATGCTTCTAAGCCAGCACTGAAGATAAGTGATCCATGCTGAAAACCAAAGAAACCCAGGCACAATCCAGAGATTCAGCCTTCCAAGCTGCATTTTGTGACTGACTCACCGTGTGGGCTTCAAGCAATTCATCTCTATCCCTCCATTCATCTCTGAAGTGGAAATAATAGCAGCCATCGTCACTTACAGCACTGTTTCCTTTGTCATTAAATATTTATTAAGCATCCACATACATGACACAAAGTTGGAACTATACAGGCTAAACCAGACAGACTATTCCTGGCTTTAGAGAGTTTTCATAATGCAAAAGACAGGCGGAATCTGGGCACATAAGTATAGAGTAAGAGTGTGCAGATGTGTGCGTGTGTGTGTGTGATTGTGCTGAGGAACAAAAGCTGGACCCATATCCTAGTTGACATATTCCTCACTACATGTGTTTGCCTTGATTTTAACTTATCTTTCGTCATTAATAAATAGAGATGTATTTTTATTTCACACTAGAGTGTAACTTGATTCTGCTGTCTTTTCTGTTTGCACAAACAGCATTCACTGGCATACATCCAGAAGGTATTTATGTAGCAGGTACACAAGATGACTGACCCCACAGAAGAATAAGGAGAGATCAAACATTCACAGCACCAATGAGATTCTCACATGTTGGTGTTAGCTAAGTGCATAATACCACTAGGGCATTATTCTCCACAGCACAGGTCATAATGAGGCTGAATTATAATGGTTTTTCTTTTCTGCTAAGAAAACACTTTCTCTGGTCAGAAGAGAGCAATTAGAGATGCGGTAACCAAGAGGGTGTAGAATGGAAGTTGCTGTTAATATGTCTCTTGCTATGAAGCTCCAGCCCTTCCCATTAACCTTGTGTCAATCTGTATTATTAAGAGACAGTCAATTATGTGAGATACATTACAATTTTTTAAGCAAGCCATAGTTGCAAGTTTTCATCTGGGCCCTAGCTGAGTTTCCCTTGTTTGCTTAATCTAGGCTTTCGGTCTTCCTGAAAGATGAAAGCCTGCCATTTTAGCCTCAGTGCCTCGTAATATGCGCGTTAAACTCACCACTGCCTCATTATTTATTAATGTCAAGTTATTATACTTCAGTGGAGGATGGGGGCCGAAGCCGCGATGGTGACAGATGTTCCAACAGATCAGCTTATATAATGAGAAGTCAGGCCAAATCTGTCGAAAGGGGTGTTTTTTTAAAAAACACACCGACTTCAAAGAAATGAGTTGTGGCATCTGTAACATCTACGGAGCAGTGCCAGTGCAGGCGAGCGGGTCTGCATCCGAGCGGCGCGAGGCATGCGATTTCTGGAGCTTGCCGCGCAGTGACTGGAACAACATCTGGGCTGCAGCAAGCTGGCCAGGACATTTTAAAAGAGCTCCTGCGGTGCCTCAAACTTTGATTTTACAGAGCTGTGGGGAGAGAACAGGCTGCATTCAAGAGCTCATGTGTTTTGGCTCACACATTTTGTCCTCAGTCGCTGTGGAGGGCCCCACTCAGCTGGGGAATCTGGGGGACACTCCTGGAGAGTCACTCTCCATCGATGCTGCTGGCTCAGTGGGTTTGTGCTGAGGTCTGGGCAGGTGATCCCTGAAAAGTGTATGAAATAAGAAATATCTCTCACCAGTCCATGCAAAGTACTTATTCTTTCTCAGCAAGAAACTCTCAAGGGACACATTTGTGCAGGAACTTGACACCTATCAGTTGGTTTTGGATAGCATTTGAGTTGGAAAATAAATAGTATAGTGTGTGAGTGTGAATGTGAATGTGTGTATAGTGAGTGAGTGAGTGAGGAGATTGTGTCCTACAGCTGAGAATTAATAATGTCCATTCCCAGTATCACAGTATCCCAACCAATTCCCAGTATGAAAATGTTCAAAAAACCCTTTTCCCTGTCCCCTTTCTAGAGTGTACATTTATTCCACAAATATTATTATGAAACTACCGTATGTGCCATATGCAGTAGAAAGTGTCCTGGACAGAGAGAAGACCTGGGACTGAATTTCAGCCTTGCAGCACCCCAGTTGCATGTGCCTCACTTGCAGCTGAGATGCTTCGGAAGGTATTTACAAGGTGTTTTGGAAACCCTGAAGTTCACTAACATAGAACAGGCGGCAGGATAGCAGGGGTGATGAAGAGCCTGCTTTCTGGAGCCAGAACCCTTGGGCGCAAATCCTGAAATCCTGACTTTGCCAGTCATAGATTGTGTGATCTTGGGCAAATTATTTAATCTCTCTTTGATACTCAGTGTCCACATCTGTAAGATGGGGATGATGCTAATAGTAATAATAATAGCCAATTACAGAGCTTGTTGTTAGATGCAAATGTGTTCATACATATAATGTATTCATAATTTTACTTGACACGTAGAACTCATTACATAAATATTTGCTCCTTTAAAACACACAGTGCATGCACACACCCCACCCCATCACATATAAATGAAAGGTGTTATTTCAGAACTGAAACCATCAGATGTGAAAACCAAAACTTCCCTCTCTTTTCTGCCTTCTTCTCTTCACAGCCTTCATTTGGACCAACTCTGTCCTGCACTTCCTGATTTCCTTGTTTTTCCAACATTTTGTGTGTATCTTTTAATTGATATAAGCTTCCTTTCCCCACTTTTGACATATTATAAAGTTCGGAAGCTTTCCAGTCTCAAAACACAAGCAGGAGCAGAACCCAAACGGCATGTCGTATACGCAAATTAAAAAAGGGAGAGGGAGCACGAGCCTGGAAAGAAGCACTGGGTGGAGAAGGTGCTGGGGCTGAGGAACCTAAAGTTTAAGACTCTCATTTACCAATGCCGACTAACACTTAACACTTGATAAAGTGGACTGTGGATGAATCAGACCTGGCATGAATCCTGGCTTGGCTTGAGCATTCACTACCTGTGATCCTTGGTATTAGTTTCCTCATCTGTAAATGGGTAATATTACCTCTTCTTCTAGCACAGTTACATGAATTGTATTATAGAAAGTAGATAACAGACTTAACAGAGCCTCTGAAACATAGTAAATGTATAATAAAGAGCAGCTGTGATTATTACCACTGGCTGTCATTTCCAAAACAGAACCCTCATCCCTAGAGATCTCTCTCTCTCCAAATCTCTCTCTCTCAGTCTCTCTGTCTCTCCAAAGCCTGTGATGGCACAGGTGTGAGAGACTTTAGTGGACTCAACTCACAACCTCACATCAGCATTAGAGAAAAGTTTGGAGAATGGAAGAAGAAAAAGGGAAACCTCCCACCTTTCTGCCTTTCTTCATCTCAAGCTGCAGATGCTTAACAGTGCCTGAGAAAAGTTGACTCTTCATTGCTTGATAGAAAGGAAGTGGGCTGAGAAGAAACCCCAGGCTGTCTACTCAGAAAAACAGAGACTTACCTATAAAGGAATTAACATGAAGACCAAATTTCAAAGGATTTAGAAAAAAAGTATTGTTTTTAAAAAGTCAATGAACACCCTTCTTTGTGACTGAAAAAAACAAAACAAACAAAACCCAAGCCTCCCCAGCCAAATATGCAGATTGAGCAGGAGAGATTAAAGACCTTTAATACAATCAAAATCTTCATGAGCTATCACATTTGTTTCAGTCTCTGAAGGTGACAGTCACCCTGGTACAGCAGTTCAGGTTCACGTGCTTCACGAACCTACGGAGTAATCCCAATGTGGAAGCCCATAAGTGAGTCACTTGGGGAACAGCATATTCTTCTTCTTCTTTTGAGTCCGGTAACAGCAGAAAGAAAGCACAGTTTTAGAAGCCACATTGATAATCCTCATTATCCAACCTATTTGCACATCAGAAGGAAAGATGGTGTCAGGGCCCAGAAGAGTTTTTTTGATGTTTATGATGGGTCAGCTAAACAAACAAGAGGTCCAGATTCCCCTTTGATAGCTCCCCTTTTCCCCTTATCTAATGATCCCCTTTATCTAATGCTCCCCTTTATCTAATGCTCTCCCTTATCCGATGCTCCCCTTTCCCCCTTTCTAATAGAAATCCACTTTTTATTGGATTTCTATTCTCTCAATGTTGTTTGTGGAGGCGGTTCCTGTGACTTACAGCTGATGGTGATTTAGCACTTTAAATATCACGAATTAATTCACTGTAAAAATTACATCATATAAGCCAGTCATATTTCCATCAAATGTTGCTATCTTGTCCCCCAGCCTAGAAACCTTGGCCTGATACCCTGTTAGAAAACCTGGATCATATCTAAAACCATGTGGCAGAGAGAGAAGCCAAAGACAGGCCATCCTGGGAGGCCTCAGGTTGGGAAAAAAGCTCTACCATCCAAGCAATAGAGGACCAGCCACATACCACGGCTCCACGGGCCAGCCCACAAGTTTCCATGTTTCTCTGAGTAATTTCACTTGTTTCCACATCACTTGCCTCACCCTGATCCCTCCACTTCTGTTATAGTGACCAATGAATACAAAGTCCAATTTCAAATATGTTTTCTTTCCAAAATACATTCAAATCTAGCACACCAGGTATACTTAATGCTTACTTATCATAAACCAATAGTCATTTTCATGGAGCATGAAAACAATTCCTCTTTGTGGAGCCAGGCAAGGGGAGGAGAAGGAAACATCTGTAAGAGTGTAAACAATGAAAACAAAGTTTAAAAAAGAACTTGAAAAAAGAAATTTCTGTTTGGAATGGCAGTCACTAGACACCAGTGGCTGTTGAGCATTTTAGAAGTGGCTAATGTGACTGCAGAACCTGATTTTTAATTTTACTCAATCTTAATTAATTGAAGCTTAAATTTAAGAATAAGTTATGTAAAATATTTTTCCATTAAAAACAACTTCATTGTTTTGGGAGGGCAACACTAAAAATTTGAAAATTTGGAATCCAAGTTAAGATGTACTATTAGTGTAAAATAGGCCCTGGAGTTCAAAGACTTAGTCCCCCCCAAACATAAAACCTCCCATTAATAACATTTTTATTAATTACATGTTGAAATGATAATATTTAGGATATATTGGGTTAAATAAAATACTTTATTAAACTTCATTTTGCTTGTTTCTTTTTAATGTGGTCACCAGGACAGACATTAAAACTACATTATGTGGCTCATTTATATTGCTATTAGGTAGCAATGCTCTAGAAAAGAATATAAAGAGATTGGAAAGAGTAGTTTCACACTGAAATGGAGAGGCAGGAGGGTGGAGGGAGGAGAATGAGAAAATACTAATTTAGCCCATCTAACTTTATGAAAGAAAACAATTTTATCTGAGACTAAATCACTGACTCAGAATTGCCTATAGAGTTAATTTTCCATTCCATGTTTCTAATCAAACCTTGTATTGGCCACTTCTGGGTGATGAAATTGCCCTGTGTGACAGCTGACTGTTCCATGCCCAGACATGACATGCTCCCCTGCCCTTATCAAAGTGCTTAAAATGGTGTAATAAACATACGGCTTACAGTAATGGCATTAAATGTTCCCCTACATGGTATCTGTGCAGAGCTTAAATTAGATGGAAGGATTACAGGCAAAGTTTGTGTCATAATGATTCCTTAAAGTGAAACCGTAGATCAAAGTTCATCACTACCAAATATACAACTTGAGAACAAACTCAAGTGCTGCTATTAATCACGGTTTCTGGGGATTTGATGACACAGATTAAACTGCTGTAAAGAATACTGCTGTGCATCACATTCTTACAACTGTCATCAACGCTTCCTCCAAGGGTTCACAGAGCAGGAAGAAAAGCTGTTCAGCATTTACTGGAAGTGCCTCTCGCACTGAGCAAAAGTCTGGCAACAGGTTTATGTTCACAACAGCCCTCAAAGGTACCTGCAAATCCTCTGCTTTCTTAAAAGGAGAGAGAAGTCTTGGAGCGATTGAGAGGCAAAGTGGAGGTAGAACGTAGCGGGGCCAGTAAATTGAGATCAGATATCACATTTAATTTAATTTCCATTTAACTTTCAATCAGATGTGACTTTCCACACACATTCTACAGAATATTTTAAGTAATTTATAAGATACCACATTTCAAAGGTCTGAGGCTATGTAACTTTTCTGTTACTGGTTCTTAAATCTTCCAAACAGAAACGCACCTTAGAGTCAGCGACATCTCACAGTCGCTGCAGGCCAGCATCCTCTCCGATGACGTCATTGTTGCGTGCCTGCTGTGCGCCCTTTCAGTCAAACTGACCCTGTTTTAATCACTTTCCTTGAGTTCTTTGCACTGTCAGTACAGTAGGGGCTGAGCTTAACCACAAACTAAAGTGTCTTTAAGAAGATTACATCAGTATACAGCATTGAGACAGAAGGCTATTGTGCACATGAGAAGGCACAGAGAGAAAAAGGTTTAGTAAAGTCATTATTAGAGGAATGACATCAGTTGCACCTTTTGTTACAAGCAACAACCAAGTGCTTCATGGGATGAAACAAGTAAAAGAAGCCGCCTCATAGTTTGTTGGGGAAATGTGCGAAAGGATGGTTTATTGCACACCAGACAACGCAAGGGTAGGCGGAAGAAACTGCAAAGCAACAAGACTGGTGTGATTGATGTGTTGCACAGAATGATGCCTGAGGCTTTGGATCAAGTATAATTAGCATTGTGTTTTCTTCCTTAGTGGTTCAAAAAAATGCACACCTTCAGTTCCAAAAAATTCAGTATGAAAGTAGGTGTATAAATGGAGAGTATGAAAGAACTTGTGGCCTCAGTTTATTTTGGGTCCCAGTGATACACTCTTAAGGGACTTCCTTGTCTTTGGTAAATAGTAAGTTGACCCCTGCTCTCCCTTCTAAATATGGGTGCTAAGATAAAACTTATGTACTTTCTTTTTTAAATGACTGTTTTGAAATATGAATCACTTTGGTTTTTTATAGGTGAGCAACATTCAATCACAGAAATTATGAAATGTCCTCTTACCTGTAAATAGAATAATCTTCCCTTTTTTCCTGAGTTGAAATCCGATAGATATGACCACAGAGATTTACTAAATAACATTGATAGGAAAATGCTGAGACAATTGATTTCCTGCTGGTTAGATGACAGATGAGACTCAAACACATACCAGCTGCATTTGTGTATCAGGCTTATGTATTTTCTTTATCCTCACCCAAGGACATGCTTGTTGATTTTAGAAAGAGGGGAAGGGAGGATAGAGAGAAGGAAGAAACATAAAAGTGAGAGAGAAACATCAATTGGTTGCCTCTTTCACATGCCCCAACTATAGCTGAACCCACAACCCAGGCTGGTGCCCTCACTGGGAATCAAACCCTTGACCTTTCGGTTTACAGGATGATGCTCCAGTCAACTGAGCCACACTGAGCAGAGCCAGATGTGTTTTTAATGTCAGCCTTGTTGCATAAGAAGCATTCCCCAGACTTTTTTAGTAAAGCAGTACCACAAATATACTTGGCTTGCAGACATGCGAAACTTGAAAGAACTGCAACTCACGTTAGATGAGGGGCAGCAGTATCGTGTGTCCAGGACACAAGTGTATGTGTTTAGGTTTTAAACGTAGAATGAAATCAAGACCAAGAGTGTTCTTCCTTCAATCACATTCTTCCTAGTACACGGTTTCATAGCACTATTGATGCTCTTTTCATGAACACTTACACTATGGTGATTTTATATTTATTCAAGTTACGTGATTAATGTCTGTTTCCTATGTTAGATCATACACTCTGTGTGCTGGGCAGTTCTGTGTCTTATTCACCACACTGTTTCCAACGCCTTGAATGATGCCCGATTCGTAAATGATGTTCAATAAATATTTGTTAAAGACTGGAAGAACGTATGCACAAATGATGGTAATATATTTTTTTGAATGCCCTGAGGATTATTTTTAGTCTTCCTTACTAGAATTAGTACAGTACCATAAGCATACTAGCATTATGCTTTTTAAAATTTTTTAGTAAAATATACATAACAAAATTTACTATTTTAACCCTTTTTAAGAGTACAGTTCTAGCCTTGGCTGGTGTTGCTCAGTTGGTTGTAGCATTGTCCCATAGATCAAAAGTTCACAAGTTCAATTCCGGTCAGGGCACATACCCAGGTTTTAGGTTTGATTCCCAGTTAAGGCATGTACAAAAATGCAACAAATTGATGTTTCTCTCTGTCTCTCTTTCTGTCTCTCTCTCTCTCTAAAAGCAATGAAAAGATGTCCTCGGGCGAGGATAAAAAGAAGTTCTGTGGGATTTAATATTCACATGGTTGTGCAATTAGTGCCACCATTCATCTGCAGAACTATGTCATCTTCCCAAGCTGAGCTCTGGGCCCATTAAACACTGACTCCCCATTCCTCCCTCCTCAGCCTCTAGCAACTACCACTCTACTTTCTGTCTCTGAATTTGACTGCTCTAGGTACATGCAAGATTTGTCCTTGTGCTTCACTTATGTTTTCAAGGTTCATCCAAGTTGTAGCAAATACCATAATTTCATTCCTTTTTAAGGTTCAATAATATTCCACTGTATGTACAGACCACATTTTGTTCATCTGCTCATTTGTCGACGGACACTGGCCTCCTTTTCACCTTTTGGCTACTGTGAATAATGCTGCTGTGGACACGAGTATAGAGACATGTTCAGATCTCCACTCTCAATTCTTTTGAACACATACTCAAAAGTGAAATTTCTGAGTCATATGGTAGTTCTATTTTTAATTTTTTAATGAGCCACCATACTGTTTTCCACAGTGGCTGCACCACTGTCACCTGCAATGCACGAGGGTTCCAATTTCTCCACATTCTCACCAACACATGATCTTCTGGGATTTTTTTTTCTTTTGTGTGATATCCATGTTAATTGACATGAAGTGGCGTGTCATTGTGATCTTGTTTTGCATTTCTAATGACTAGTGATTTTGAATATCTTTTAATGTAGTTATTGGACATTTATATAACTTCTTTGGAGAAATGCCTATTCATGACATTTATCCATTTTTATTTGTTGTAGCTGCTGAGTTGTGGAAGTTCTTTATGTATGCTGGATATTAATCCTCATCAGCTATATGGTCTGCAAATATTTTCTCCCAGTCCATGGATCGCATTTTCACTCTGTTGATAGTGATCTTTGATGCACAAAAGTTGTTCATTTTGATGAAGTCCAATTTATCTATTTTTTTGTTGCCCAGAATTAAGTTTTGTAACACAACAATTATTGTAAAAGCAATTCTGGTATCAGATGGACTTGAGTTCAAATACTAATTTTGCTCCTTTTCAGCTGAGTGGCCCTGGGTAGGTAAGTCTTTTATTTTGCTTCAGTTTGCTTATTTATAAAATTGTACTAAATAATATTTGTTTGTATTTTGGAGATTAAAATATGTAAAGGAACTTTGGGATCACAATTCATGTTAAAAGAATATTAGGCAATGACATCAATAATCATAAAGTTTAAATTTCAATCTGGTAGAATTTTTCTTGAGGCAGTAGAGCTACAAGATCAGTAAACTTTGGCATGAGGTAAACTTTTCCTTCAAGAAACTAGTTGATATCATTCTTCTCCTCTCAATCTGTGTCAACAAGTTTGCTCCCTTTGTGAGAGGCGTAGGAAAAATAATTCTCTCAAATGAAGACCTGACTATTGGAAACAATTTCCCATAGTATTTTAACATTTCGTACACACTTTCCAGGGGGATCGTAAAAAGGAAAGCTGACAGTTTAATTTCTCCTCTTACTAATCCGTCATAGTAAACTCTGTTAAACCAACTAAACAAGAAGACCATGGTCTAATGCCGTGGTAGCCTCTATAAGCAAACCAAAATCTAACCCTATGAATGTTTCAAGGTTATGAAATCAAAAAGCCAAAGACAGCCAGCCACAAACAGCCAGCTAAGCTTTAAGCTATAACCAATAAATTATTTCCTTACTTTGTTTTTGCCTTTTCTCTAGAAAAGTCTGCTCCCAAGCTCCTGTCTGTGGAGTGCTCTAACCAATTCCAGTTTGGTATTGCCTAATTAGAATCAATTTTTGCTCGAATAAACTCTTATAATATTTAATATTCCTGAAAATTTTACCAACTTTTAATCCTCCCTCAGCCACCCATTGATAGTAGAGAGCTGTTCACAGGAAGCAGGTGGCAAGAAGGGAAGTTGTGTTGAAGGATCGTCTAGGTGATTGGTCCTGCCAACCAATTGCTTTCCCTGACAAGAGCTCCGTGTTTTAGTTACACAACATCAGCAAGGAGCACCTTCTTTCTCCTTTTCTCTCCCTTTCCTTCTCTTCTCTCTCCCTCCCCTCCCAGTCAGGACTTTTTCCCCAGTCATTACTATTGTTCCAGTCTTCTTCCTTTCATGCTGTTGGACACCATTAAGGCACTAGAGGATCAGGCTGAGCCACAGCTAGTCATCTAATGGCCAGTTGATCGTGAGAAAGTTCTTAACTTTTGTAAGCCCCAGTTTCCTCACTTACAAAGTGAGGACCAAAACATTTCTTAGGATTGTTTGTGGTAAAGACTAAATGAAATAATGTATGTGAATATGCAGTCTATACTATAAAATGGTACACAAACTCTAGTTTTTTAATACCTCATATAAGCAAAATTCTGCATTAATTTTTCCCCATCTTTAGCTGGGAGAAATTATCTTCTTAATTCATTTAATGGGGATAGGGCAAGAGGAAGAACCACATTCACCAATAAATGATCACCTGAGCTTTCGTCTAATTTGACAAGGGAAGAGGATGAGGAGACGACAGCCTTGTATCCTGTAGTTCAGCAGCAGGTACTGCATGGGGTGAGTGTGGAGCAGGGTAAGGAGAAAGCAGTCAAGGTGTCAGAGTCGCCTCAGCCGGGAAGGTAGCCACTGACACTGCAAACAGTCTTCCCTGCTTCAGAATTAATAACTGTTCTTTCCAAAACAACCCTCGTCAAGGGAATTGCAAGGTGTTAACTCCCCAGAAAGGACTCTCTTGGCCTCTGACTGATGGAAGGGAAATGACCTGAGGCCTGGATCATCACTGGACAATTGTGTGTGACAAGACCAAGTATTTGGATGGCAAAAGGAGAATTGCACAAGTCGTCAATAAGCTTATATGTCATAAATGAGTGGCATGGCAGAGTCACACAGCATTAATCAGTTTTCAGTGACAATGTGAGTCACTCCCTACTCATAATAACCCTCCAGAAGCATCACCCACACCATGGGTGAACCGTGGATATTTTTCCCAGTGATTCAAATGTAATTCACTTTGGCAGTGGCTGAAAGTCTTTATTTATTTATTTTTTTAATGCTTGTTTATGCTCTTACAGTTGTCCCAATTTTTCCCCCTTTGCTTCCCTCACCCAGCCTGCCTTCTACTTCCAGGGTTAATCCCCACACCATTGTCCGTGTCCATAGGTCCTTCGTATATGTTCTTTGACTAATCCCTTCACTTTCTTTCAATCAGTCCCAACTTCAGCCCTCCCCTCTTACAGCTGTCAGTCTGTTCCGTGTTTCTGCACCCTTGGATGTATTTTGCTCATTAGCTTATTTTGTTCATTAGATTCCACTTATAAGCGAGATCATATTGAAAAAACTATTCATTCTCCTATTGCCCATTATTCACAATTCTCTAAGGACACACATTACTTTCTGCTTTGCAGAGCTTTCAGAGCTTCACTGTTCAACACAGTAGCTACTAGCCACATGTGGCTATTTAAATTGAAATTTGAAATAATTAATATTAAACAAAACTTAAAATGCAGTCCATCAATATTGGACAGTGCCGATAGAGAATACTGACATGGTTGCAGAAAGTTCTATTGAACTATTGGAGAATTCTGTGCTAGATGCTCATCCCCTGCTTTCACCAGCCCTCCCTGGTTTTTATCAAACAGTCTCATCTTCACAGCTTTCCTTGATCTTGATCATCTTCCCAGATAATCTTAGTCACATCCTCCAGTTCCCCACAGCTCTTGGTACTACCTCTGTTTTAACATTTACTACATTGTGTCACGACTGCATCTTTGCATCTGAGACTCTGATGAAGCTTTGAGCACCCCCAAAAGAACAACTTTTTCTTGCTCATCACCACGTTCCTGGCAACATGTGGCAAGTGCTCAACAAATGTTAAATACAGGGGTGTACGAATGATTGCACTTTGTGTAAATAAGCAAACACATGTTAGGAGCTCAGGGTGTCATTCACACCCTTCTCCCTGGGGTTCTGACAGATGGATCTCACACACATGGGGAAAAAACAGAAACAAAAAACTGTTTTATCAATATGGGCAGATATCTGGTATCCACAAAGGAGAGCTACGGTAAAAGATGTTCTATGAACTCAGTGGGGCCCCCTGTTTATGCATATTCCCTTTCCCCAGTCTAGGCCTCTCTCACCCCCAACCTTTTAGGTGAAGCTTACCACTAGTACCTGAAGGAAAACCAAGCCAAAACCCTTTCTTGTATTCCAGGGAATAGGAAATGAACAGATAGCAAGAAGAAGCATGGGTGCCCCAATACGCAGTCCTCACTTATCCAAGCTGCTTGCCCCTAAGATGGCGACCCAGCTGCTGGGTCGACAGCCATCCTTGTGGTTTATATCATAGCAAAGAAGGTTTTCTTCAAACTGTCTTGAGTCTTTACCAAGAGAGAGAATATTTTTTTCTTCCTGACAGAGTACCCCTAATCCATGAAAACTGGGGAGATCTCTAGGTCCTCTTCTGCAATTTAATATAAAATAAGTATTTTTCCTTGATAAAGTATTGATTGTAATATCAATTTTCTTGGACAAATGTACAACTAATAACCTAGAAAAAACCATATTAGTAGCTTAATACAACAATCCCTTTAGAGCCACTGAACCCCTAACTCCCAGGGATAAAATACGCCCATCTCTTGTGAAGCTTCGGCTTCTTTATCGCCTGAACTATCTCACTGCAATCAACAACTTATCTGTGGATGTCCAAAACATAGCTGGATGTCTTAGGATTCAGAAAGCCTCACTTTTCTGCTGTCATTTCTAGACTAGACTCTAGGGGGTGCCTGCAACAGAAACAGTCAATTCCTGAAACGAGAGCTTAGCCTGCTGAAGCTCCCTAAATTAGTCTCTAAATTGCATGTAATACTTTCTTCACTTAGGAATATTTCCCCTTTAAATTTACATAACAGCCTAACTGCTTTCAAAGATATTTATAATAAAATATCTACAGTTTGGGAAGAAGCGTCTTCTTTGGACACCAACCACAATCCTCCATTCGTAAGACTTAGCTGGGACAGAGAGAGGAGTCTGTCTTGTCTATTGGTGAGGAGGCTGCATTCCTGGGTCTCCAACGATAAAGTAAATTGGCCGCTAACCAAGCAGACCCTTCAAACTGAGCTTCCATCCTAGGCCTACAAACTTTACTCATTTTTAAAATTCATTTTTCACACATTTATTCATGTAGCTACTCCTTCATTAATCATTTTTTGTCTTTACTATATGCTGTGGCAAAAATACACAAGATACGGCTCCCTCCCTCATGGATCTCCCATTGTAGCTGGGCTGGTTGATCTACACAAAAAAAATATGCTGAGCCATAATCTTTTGAGAGAAATATGAACAGAGTGTTGGGACCACATTTTCGAGGGAGAATGTATTCCCCTTAGGAAAAGGAAGATGGAAGAGACAGAAATTGGGAAAGGTTTCACCAAGGAAAGATTCAAGTAAGTCCTTGAAAAAAATGAGAATATAGGTTTGAAGGACATTGAGCCCTGAAGAGAAAACATGAAGAAAGACAAGGAAGCTTGAAAATGTTTCATGCGATTAGGGGAAACTATCACCGAATTTGCTGAATATCTTGTGTGAAGCTTGTAGATGGGTCAAAATTGTTACATCTGAAGGCCATTCACTTCTCTACACACAACTCTCCTAGCTGATCTCTCAGGATCTTCTACCTCTAAATTTTTTTTTTATTTCTATCTCCCCACCCTCCCAGCATGCTCAAGGTAAAACTGAGTAGACAGCAGACATGGAAATACATACAATTTCTAGTTCCCCTCTTCCTCACATGCCAAAGTCATCAACTTCAAAAAATACAATGAGCAGAAGCTACAAGTGGCCCACCATAATGTTCATTCATTCTGAGCCAAGCTTCCCTGAGGCAAGGGACTCCTAGAACTTTGTAACATTCATTGACAGAAGTGCCTCTCTTTATTGTTGCTGAGTGAGAGCTGCTATTTTGTTTGAAAAAAAAAAACATACGGTTCAACTAATTTTCCCTTGAAATGCATTTAGGCAAATTAAGGAAAAGGAATCTGCAAAGCTCTGCAATCCATTTCACCAAATACCTTTAAGAAAAATGTGCATGAGTTTTCCAAAACCCTAAACAAGCAAGGTTTTCCTTCCTGCTATTAATAGAGAAATATCTTATTACAGTTCTGTAAACAGAGCCAAATTGAGAAAATTGCATTTAAATGATGTTAGGGTTTCCAAAAAAACCCACAAAGCAAACTCAGAGTTAAGGCGATAATGCACCCCTGTTGTATCTTGGCACAGGAGCAGGCTTTTTGCCGTGACCATCTGGGACGTGTAACATCATAATCAGGGTGAGGGCACCAACTCACAGAGAAGCCAAGGAGCAGCACTTTTTTTCCTGCCGACTGTGATACATTACAGTAGGAAGGCTTTTTCTAGGAAACCAGCATTTCAATTTTTACGAGGCATTTGAAGACACCAAAACTTTTTCTCACTGCTGTACCCCAAATGTCTAAAATAATGCCAAGCAAGTACACGCTCAATAAATATTTATTGAGTAAATATTGAAAATGCCCATTTTTCTATAATAACAAAAATTTGATGATGCTTTCAGATACTTTTACCTCCTTTTAAGACAATAAAAATGTATAATTATTTAACCAAGAACATTTTAGATGTGTTGGTAGGAGGGATAATTTATCAAGTTCAACTAACTTTGTATACCTGAAAAATCACTTGGAAAATGCAGGTCTGTTACTACTATTTCTACTAAAAATGTGAAAAGGCAAATTCAAAACATCCATCAAAATGTCTTGGCCCTCACACAAAAAGCACAAGCAACAAAAGAAGAAATAGATAAATTGAATCTCTTTGAAATTACAAACTTTTGTGATGCAAAGGACATCATCAATAAATTAAAAGACAGCCCACCTGAGAGAGGATATTTGCAAATCATACATCTGATGAGACTTGTATCTAGAATATATAAAGAACTCATATATCTTAATATTAAAGATAACCCAATTAAACTTGGGTGAAGGATCTAAGTAGGTATTTCTCTGAAGATATACAAATGACCAATAAAGCAGAAGAAAAGATGCTCTACATCACCAGGGAAGTAATATCATCAGGGAAATGCACATCAAAACCACAATGAGGTATCACTTCACATCCACGAGGCTGGCTACAGTCAAAAAGATTGAGAATAACAGCTGTGAGTAAGGATCTGGAGAAATCAGAGCCCTCACACATTGCAGTTAAGGATGTAGAATGGTGCAACCACTTTGAAAACCAGTCTGGAATTTCCACAAAACACTACAGTAGGACTCAGCAAAGTCACTCCTAGGCAAATACCCAAGAGAAATAAAAACATATGTTCACAGAAAAATGTGTACACCAATGTTTTCAGCAGCATTATTCATAAGAGCTAAAAATGAAAATAACTCAAATGTCCATCAATTACTAAATGGATAAAAAATGTGTTAAATACCTACAATAGAATTTTATTGAGCAATAAAAAGAAATTAGATACTGAAATATGCTATGATGTGAATGAACATTAAAAACATTATGCTAAGTGAAAGGAGCCAGTCACAAAGGACTGCTTATTGTGTGACACCATTTCCATGAGATGCCCAGAACAGGCAGTTCCATAGACAGGACGTAAGTCGGTGACTGTCTAGGACTTTAGGGCAAAGCGGGGGTTGAAGGAAAAGTGGGTGTGACTGTTAATGGGCAAGGAGTTTTTTGCAAGGTGGTAAAAATGTCCTAGAATTGATTATGGCAATGGTTTTACAACTCTGAATATACTAGAAACTACGGAAGCGCTCACTATAAATAAGTGAATTGTATGGTTTATAAATTATATATCATGATAAAGCTATTATTTAGAAAAATGTCGTGGACTTAGTCTATTGATCATATTAATATGATGTAAAACATGAATATAGAATGTGTATATTGATCCAGTTTCATATAACTCAGTGAATTGCACAGTAATCAACTATTTCATTTTATTCTGAGTTTCAGCATGAATAAAAACCCTTTAAAATGGCAAACACAAATGTTTTCTCAATGAGGATTTAAACATATTGTGAATGAACTTGGAACATTCTCAAGATATTTTACTAGATGCCATACTTATTCTAAAGTAAAATAATTTTATGTCATGGAATTAAGAGCATCATGAAAAAATTTTATTAACATCTTTTTGTTGTTGTTGTTCACTATAAGGTAGAAAATATAGTTCAGCTTCCTTTAAATACTAAAATACTACAATATGTCTTATGTATTATAACTGAATAATCCAGAGTTCCATTTAAACCACAGGTGGCAAACACAAGGCCTGTGGGCTGAATCCGGCCCTCCACCTTGTTTTATCTGGCCCAGCACCTTGTTTCTATCCAGCGGCAGTGCCGCGCTCTTGCTTAACTGCTAAGGAGTAGTTACATTTACACGGTCCTAAAATTACATTCAGCCCTTTGAAGCCAACTGCGAGGCTGATGTGGCCCCCGGTGAAAATGAGTTTGACACCCCTGTAAATGGTAAACTCTAAGTAGCCCAATAAATTTAAAATAACCCTAGTTACATTCTGTTTCTTGTAAATACGTATATTCCATATCCAAAAAGGTACATTTTTATAAAACTATTTTCCTACTATTAAGCAGGATGATATTTTTATACTAAGGTCATATGAACTTGAAACTGAAACAATAAAGATTCTCACCCCAGCTACCCCTTTCACACACAAGAAAACTGTGACCTAAAGTGGCTGCTTTTGTCCAAAATCATGATTGGGAAATCCATGGTTTGAAACCAAGCTTCCTAATCCTCAAGGGATGATGTTTTTACCATATCAAAATTCCAGAAAAAGAAAATGTATTATTTAAAAATCTATCAGCATATAGATGGAAACTAAGTTTATATATCTGTTGTGATGTTTCTGTACCTGAATGTATAGTATTTGTTCATTTATACCACTGATAATGTTTTTAAACTTTGAGCTTCTAGAAGGCTGAAATCATGTATCTCTCTACTTAACAGTTCATATAGTCATCCTTACTCTCAAGTTATCTGAGAACCTCTTAGAAAGAACGATGACCAACAAGATGAAAACACAGTGTAATAATTTGTTAAAACTGTTCAATTTCCAGTGGAGGGCTTAAGCAAACCTCCATGTAGATGAGTCAATATATTCCCCATGAGGAAGCACAGCACAGTTTTATTTGAAATAAAAGATTCTTTATTTGAAATAAAACTTTCTTTACAAACTTGGCTAATTAGAGAGTGCATTAATGTAGCATCCACCAACTCTACCATGATCCTGAAAGAAGCTCATGAAATGATTACTTTTAATGGCTTTATACTCAGTTTAGTTAGAG
Source organism: Glossophaga mutica (assembly GCA_039655065.1). NCBI lineage: Eukaryota > Metazoa > Chordata > Mammalia > Chiroptera > Phyllostomidae > Glossophaga > Glossophaga mutica. Next base: position 150,977,111 of record CM077306.1, read on the forward strand.
ATCTCTCTTCTTGCAACTCCTCCCCACCATCCAAATCTTCCCAGAATTGCCCCGCTCCAATAATTACTTTTTAATCCTAATAAAACCTCCAGCTACCTCCAAAGCTTCTCTTTATCTATTTCATACTAAGGTGTGAGTTGCTGAAAGTTTCAAATCTGAGGAATAATTTCTCCAGAAGAATTCACATTTTTAAAGTGAGGTTCCTTTTGTTCAAAACTTCACTAATTAATGTAAAAAGTGAATGTAAATTAATGTAAATAGTGATCCTTTGCTATATCAGCAGCACTGTGCCCCAACCTCCTCTGGAGGCCACTGAAGTCTCCTGACCCCCTACATTCCAGAAATAGGGGTCAGCAACTGGGTGCCCTGCTTGTGAAAAGCTGTTGACCTCTGGGAGGGAGTGTGTATGGAAGCAAGTGTTAATTTTCAAAATGTGACTGGTTGTGATAGCAGCAACCTCACCTCATCACAATGTCCCCTGGAATGTTTTCTCGTCCAAGGGTCTAGAAGTGATCTGTCATCACTGGTCAGTGGTACAAGTGGCTCATTCTTGTATCTTTGCCCTTCTCCCCTGGACCTGAAACAAAACATACCACACTGCCCTCCCCACATTTGAATTTTCATGTGTTCAACATTTGTCAGGGCTTTGCCCTCATGACATAGTCAGAGCACCAAGCAATTATATTTAACATATGAAAAATGAATAAGAGGCTCACTTCTCCATGCCTTGTAATAGAAAGCTACACAATTTGTGTTTGGGGTAAGCATGGGTGAGCTTCTTCTTGGAACAACATTTAGAGACACTTTAAATGATTACCCTCCAACATCATAAAAGGGTTTAGTAACACACTTTAATATATAATTTCTTAAGCATTTTTTAATAAAATACAGATATATAATTATAATTATCAATGCATATATGTCATTTAATATAATGATAAAAACCTAATCATTGAAGTGACATGGTGGTTAATATTTACAGTATAACCTAAAGGAGACAGCATTTGTAGAATGTTGCTAAATCAAAAAAAGATTAATAATACTTGTGGTTTCATCTCAAATCAACAATAGCAAAAAGGAAAATGCTTATCTTATTAGTACATGTGGGTATAGATTATTACTTGCATGTTTTTTGAAGATGAAAAACTCTTTCATTCTCCTTAAATTATACTAAGCACTAAGGCTGGGTTGTACTCATGAGGACTTTCCCCAAATCTCTGTCAAGCTATTAATATCATACACAAATACCTCATATAGACCTACCTACTGGAAATATTTCATGTCCCTCCATGCTAATCTTAAATTTAAAAATCAAAATTAATTTTATGAACTGTTACAGAATGCATGAAGAAACTTATCAATATCTATAAACACAGTCACATCCTGTGCAAATCCTGTTGAAACAGTAATCCTACAAAACATTCAACAGCCATGCTGCTTTAAAGTGAAGGAAATCAGGAGCTACACTCTTTCCCCATCTAAACTAGGGATGAGTTAAAGTAACTGCTCAGCACTGAAAGGAAATCATATTGCTTTGGCTTGGAAAATACATGAGCTATGAGGCAGTGGACATTGTTTTAGTTTCTCAACAGACATATGCCATTGCTCCCACCACGCATTCTCAGCCTTTCCTATTCATCTCATAAGAACTATCTAGGTTACTTGTCTTGGCATTTTTAAATCAGGTATACATTACTTTAGGTTTTTTTTTAAATCAATGTTTTCATTCTTCTGGTTTTGAGGTTAGAAATGCTGTTGGGGATTGAAAGTTTTATAGCTCCTTTATCATAATTGGTATCTTCCTCCTCAGTCCTCCAAGAGGGCTTTATAGTAACGGGCTTTGGCCTTTGCACTACAGCCCCCAAAAGACAGATTATTGGAGATAACCCCCTGAAATTCCTCATGGCGTTATTTAACACCATGGATATATTTAACACCATATATCCATTTTAGGAATGACTCAGACTGAGGGACAGGGTTAAGGAGGGTGGAGGTTTCAATTTGTAGGAGTTACAAGACATAAATAAGTAGCATAAATGCCTTTTTCATTACTTATAGACTATGGGTCAGGAGTCTCAAAGCAAGATGGAAAAAATATCCTGAATAAAAAACCACACTATAAAAATCTAAGGGGTAGCTGACAATATTATTCTTCTTGATTTAAAAAGATAAGCATTTCTCATTGGGATCAAAGAATTTGACGTGGATTTATTTTCTTTTTGCCATTCCACTCATATATTCTTTCCCTGGTGAAAATTGGAACTTAAAAATATTTATAGAACATTCTTTAACGGTCTACTTGATAAACTAAATAGAATGAGGAAAAAATCCAAAATACTGGAAATTTATTCTCTGCAGATGAATAAATACCTCTTATATGCTCAATGGAAAATGAAAAATATCACAAGCCTCTCCTCTGCCTTCCTTAAGAAAATAATTATTGTGGATTTTGGGTTTTTGCAGAACCACAGTCATCTTATATCTGTGATAAGAGTGAGCAGGAACACAAAAGCTAATCCATCATGATTACAAATACTTCTGAACGAATACTAAGACTTCAGCTGGCTGTTGCATTTTAGTTTCTCACACTGTACCCAACAATAACAGAACTTACAAGATTCTGTGTGCTGGTTACTGCTGGTTATCAACACTCAAGAATAAAATTGTATAGAGCATTTTTCTGATACCTTGTTATAAGTCTTAGTCTGGTTAGTATCATTGCCAAGTTTTAAGTTTGCTGTTTGGTTTTTGAAAGAGTCTGAGAACTTCAGTTAAACATACTACACTTACGCCAACACTCTGTGCAATTGGTGAAGTAGAGGGAAAAACAGGGAGGGTGTGGTTTTTGTAGGCTTCAAAACTCCACATGCTATGTACAGCATACATATACACCATAGATAATTACAATCTCACCATGAGAAAGTAAAAAAACTCAGTGAGGCTCCATTCTCCATTATATGTACATTTTACAAGCTACTGAGAGTTTCTTTTCATATTGCTTTCAAAACAAGACAACGAAGAAAGAAAATACATAAGATCAATTCAAAAGTAGTTAAACTTAAAGGCTTCATCAGACCATATGTGCAGACACTTGAGATGATGACAGAGTTAAGCTTCCTAGGGTCCTAGAGTCAAAGAAACTCTGCTGACCCCCACTGCTAAGCAGGTGCACTCCTTCCACAGGGGGCAACATCTGCCGATCGGTCATGGTCCCACTCGGTGAGGACCCCAAGAAACTTCCTTGGGAAGAAACAATTTTCTCAGGACTGGCAGCCAGCTTGGGGGATGTGGAGAAGTTATATCCGTACAAGGCACAGGGGCTGTGTAACCTGAAAGTGTTATAGGAACCCTGATGGGTCTGGTTAGCAGCAAAGGCGTTGCCGGAGGGTGAAGGCATGATGTACTGCAGCTGGGGGGACATCCCCGATATCTGCATGGACAGGCTGGTCTGTGGGCAGCTAAAGGTGTCCCCATCGGCGCCACCCATGGACATGTTCACGGAGGCGCTGCTGCTCACACCCACGTAGGAGGGAGTCCGGGGCGGGGCGAAGGTCTCGCTGGTCTGGTTGGTGAGCCTGTTGTAGGTCTCGGCCAAGGATGTGCTGTATCGGTTGAGGGTGAGGCCAGACCGGGCACAGGCGGAGTAGTCTGCTGGGGCCAGACTACACAGCTGGCTGGTATTGGGCCCCAGATGGAAGGCAGGAGAGGAGCAAGGGGAGCCGGACAAAAGATGAGGGTGGGTGGCAGCGACGCCATTCCCAGAACCTTGGAGTAAGGTGGAAGAACTTGCATTTCCTGAAAAAGAAGGCAAAATGTAAAAAGCAACGACTCCACAGCCGTCTTCTTCTTTCAATTTTGTAAACAGGAGCTAGACACGGCTTGTTACATGGGGTGCCGCAAAGATGAAAAGGAGACGGTTTTAGCACCCAAAGAATTACAATTTAATTGATTTCAGATGGAATGTTTTAAGAGCAGATCCTCTCACTATTTTTGAGGCAAAATATCTCCCCAGGGAATGACGTATTTTTTTTTTTTTTTGCAGAAATATTAGGACACTACCACACAGAATTTTCACATTAGCTTTCTCAAAGTTTTCTCATTTACTATAATATTATAAACACTGACTTTCCCAGCAACTTCATAAAATGTAAATTCCATCTTACTCTGTATCTTGTTCCAAAAATATAACCATCTGCTCTCACCTCTTCCTTCAGCAGAATTTACTCTGGATCAGTATATTTTCTTGCAAGAAAAAGAAAAAATTCAAAGGAAAGAGCTGAACTGGTCAGAAGCACATGGAGCCTCAAACTTGTCTTCAGCTGGCACGGAAAGCTTGTGTGCATCAGTGACTGTACTACACAGGGCTTGTCTTTGTAATAGGCAATAGTCAAGAATTTCAAACTTTTCACTTCCAGCCAGAAACAGGTGGGTGAATCACGTGCTAACCCAAGAGCAGATGTCTAGTGAGTGAACAGTCCTGTGAAACAGAGAGGGTGGTTAACCCTGCCTCCAATCAGTAATGGTGATGGTGGCTGGCTCCTCTCTCTGGATATGCTGGCAGATTGGTGTTTGCAAAGGTGACAGAACTTAGTGCGGGAGAGAATTCCAATGGGCTGGACAGGTTGTAAAACCTTCACTGCACTAGTGACAGTGTTTTATATAGCTTCTCAAAATAATCTAAAAGCCCAATCCAACCAATGATAATTATCTAAAACGCAGCATGCTAAATTCTTACTGGGGAGCTGGGCAGGATCAGACGGAAACAGCCTGAGCGTGGGACTGGGTCAGGAGCCCCATCTACATGGGGCAGAGAGGGAGGTGTCACGGAGGTGGCATTCCCTTCCGTGCAGCTCTCTGTAGAGCAACCCTAGCCCTGGGCTTAGGAGAAATACTCAGAGGTGAGCCCAGGGAAGTCTGCCCAAGTGTGCCTGACTTGCTCATCATAAGCGCAACAGGAGAACTCTATCTAGGGGCAATTCTGGTGAAAGAAGAGAAGAAAGAAGCTGGTGATAGAAGGTGAACTAGAACCAGTGATGCACTTTCTCGGGAGGTGCAGCTGGCACCAGAGCACTCTGGCCCACCTCTAATTTTAATAGGAGATTTAAAGTGAGGTAAAGGTCATGGAATGCATAAACAGCCTAAAACATCGGACTTAACCTGACCACAACAGCCCTCTTTCCTGGTCCATCACCATACCGCACAGAAAGAGATGGATCCTGTAAAAGGAGGATGCTGGTGATGAGGTGTAACCACCTCATCACAAAATAATGACACACATTTTTCAGTGCCTGAGCTTCTAGGCAGGAATGGGCTATTTGAACGACTGGAAGACTGTGAATTTACCTTGCTTGGGAATTCCAGGAATATCTTCAAAGGTGAGAGTTCGTAGCGAAGGTCTCCAGAATGCATACGACTCCACAAGGGCTTCCAAACCCATTCTAAACAGAAGGATCAGGATGGGATGGAGAAAAGAAGCTGCGTTAGGAGCACCGAAGCTTCCCTCAGTCATAAGCAGCTCAGAAAATACCGATGGTATTGGCAGTGCCCCCCCCATTGGCGGGCTAGAAGCTTGGCACAGACAGAAAAAAATGCTTCAGAGATGGGCTACCATTCGTCACTAGGGGCACAAGAGTATGGAAACCACCCAAGAAGTCCTGTCAACATTAGAAAATGAAGCAGACCTCAGAGGATATAAAGCTGTCTATCCCCTTGGGCTGAGAAGTTGAGGTGAAGAGCAGCCATCCTAGCTGAGGTGACTCCAGGGCTCTGCTGTGATCTACCCTCTCTCCCTGTTACATTACTTCTCCCTCTGGTGAGGAAGCCTCTGCCACAAAGCCATGCCCTTCAAAGCCACCTCTTTCCTAAGAGGCACTTCTGCCCATTATCCGTTGCCTTCACAGCCAGCTTAGAAGAACACTCATCCAAAGAAAACTGCTTTCTCTCTCAGAGGCTCCATCTCCACCACATCCAGGGCAGCTGGGGTGCGCTCTCACTCCAGCAACAGGGGGTCTGAGGGGCAGCACTGGTGTCCCAGCCCACTGCACAGGAGGATCGCAGGAAGGTAGTCTCACAGGGAGATAAGGTACATGGAGCTAGCATTAGCATCAAACGTTTTAAAATCCCTACATACGCTTAATGGATAGATACTTAAAGAGACAGGAAAAATTGGTTATGGACTATTTACATAATATTTGCATACTTTTACACAAGGGAAACTATTCTAAATATACACATACATGTATTTATCTCCTACCACAAGTGATTTAGAGTCTTTCCCTCCTCATATCAGATAACTAAGTCCTCTAGGTTCTGGAAATGATGTCCTTCATTCAACTAGATCATTCTCAAGACCTCACCACTATTCCCTCAACCACTTCAGCCCTAAATAATTTGTTAATCTAAATAACCTTGTGCTTTCTGTGAAACGTTCAGCTCCACTGTAGAAAACGACTGCTTCCTTAGTGTGGAACAGTACACAGACATCTCTTGTGATTGTTAGATACAGTTTTACTTAATATAGGTAATTTGTATTTAATGCAGATATTAAAGATAGATTTATCTTTAATAGCTTAGACTCAATCTGCTACCTCCTCTGCATTCCCTGCATCTCCAAGTCATGAACTGTGGAGTAAGACTAAAGGAAACCCTCCCAACCACCACCAGAGTCACACCACCTAGACAGCACCTATGGCAGAGATGTGGGCAGATAAAATCATCTCACATGACCTGCCTTCTCTTCCTAGGTTTTACACATTGAATTTGCTTCCTTAGACTGCTCAGGGCACAGACCCATTAATTTGTTGATTTCTGTCATGACTCCATAAGAAGCATGACTACCCCATCTTAGTGACCAGACACCGATGTGTATGTGTGGATGGGTTAAGTGGTACATGCACAGCCTTGCATATATAAACCATGCCCACACGAGACCACACATGGACCTGATGCATCCCTGAAATCTTGGGTTGAGGGGAATGCTGTTCTGGGAGCACTTGGGAGAGCCGTCACCAGCACCATACAGGTGCTAGTACAGGGCTGCCAAAGGGGAGAGCAGGGCATGGAATTACCTGTGCATGCTTTACCTGGGCTGCACTAACAGCGAAGGGCAGGCCCTGCTTCATTTGTAATCACTGTGCCACAGACAGAGAGAACTATTTAGTGGTGAGGACACAGGACTGACAGTCAGGAGAACTGAGTTGTGACTGCAAGCACTGAAACTCACTACGTGACCTTAAGTAATTGTTCTAACCTCACGGGACTTCAGTTTCCCACGAAGTGAGCATTAGAACACAAAAGCTATGAATCCTGTTCTAGCTCTAAAGTTGTTTGATACTAAGTGATTTTTCCCAAACCAGACATCATATCTGTGGCTGACCACAAGCCAAATCCAAGATCACTCTACCGAGTAATGTTTTATGTATATTAAAGTATTAATTTGGGGAGAGCTTGGCAGCCTGCATGTAGCCTGCATGTAGCCTGCATGTCATTTAATATTCAGCTAACTAAAGCTTGGTGCTGTTGTGCCACTTATTCTACAGGTAGTTTGTACTGGTACTAAACTTGTATGACTTTCTAGAAACAACTTTTTAAAATATTAAAGAATGTCAGGACACAGTTTTGCATAAAACTGCTTTTTTATTACCACATAGATGAATTTTAGTGATCGTAGTTTTAAATATTAAAGACACCTAAGTGGTCATGAAGTGGTCTCCAAGGAAGTTTACTAAGAGGTAATTAATGAGCAGCCACTGGCCTTAGAACTCATTAATTATGGTGATGAGCATTACTGCATCACTTGCGTTAGCAGTCTAAATACAAATCCACAGACTAAAGTCTGGGGGAGGAGTTACTGAGCATCCCAGACACAGACCCCTAAGCTTCAAAGACAGGTTCTGAAGGTGGCATATCTGCCAGTGATCTAATTTGGAGCTACTGATTTTTTTTTTTTTTTTTTTTGAGGCTGCTGTTTCACACTGCAAGTTCCAGAAAGGATTTCAGATATTTTGCAGGAAACAGTTATAAAATATTTATTAGCTGAATCTGGACTTTTCTTAAAAAGCCTTCATTTTCCCCAGTAATGGAGACTTTTCCCCATCTAGTTAAAGAAAAGATAAAAGGCACCTCCTGCAGGAGTGTAGCCAAGGCGATAATTTATACAAGATGCCTTTGAAAAATTTCCACATTTTATCACCACCCTAATTTATGCTATCAAATGGCCAAGTTTATTTAGTAAAATGGTTATGCTTTTCCTGAAGTATTTAAAGAGAAGAAATTTTTGTACCTTCCTGAGTAAAAAATTTTATAGGGTCAAACCTAAGACCTAACTGAAGAATGAAACTATTCTCAGCACATAAATTCTCTTTCACGTAGCAAATGTCTTGCAGGAGAGCTTTTAAGGGCTGAAGCTACTGATTCCTATAAAATAGGCTATACAACCATAAATAGCCAGGAAGGGATAATTTTTAATTAAAGCAAATTGTTTTATAAAGTTTAAAAAATCACAAGTCCATGTTTATTTTTTTGTCCTGCTTAATTTGTTTATATCATCTATGGGGAAAAGTAATAGAATTTGCATTAAAGAGCAATAACAACAGCACAACAGAACCACAGGTATTAGAGAAATATATTGAACTTTTCCTCATGGACTTTCTTCTCTACTAATATATAAAAAATATCACTCGTTCCCCAAGCCCTCAGCACCACTGTCCCCTCAAAATTTTAAAGGTAAGTCAAGTTCTTTTTTTAAGGAACATAATCCATAAATTAGAAAGCTTTGAAGTTGATCAAATTTTCTCTTCTCCATCTTTTGCATTTATCAATGGCAAATGTTAAAATCAGATATTTTTAAATGTGGACTACTGGTTTATAGATATTTAACACTCTAAAATGAGAACTAAAGAGCTTATGTATAAGAAGCAGAAGAAATAATTTTACTGAGAAGAAAAGTGAAACTATTCATTTCACTAACAAGAAAGCTATGTATAGGCTCAACATGTTTTTCCTGTGCTAAGCTATTGTTTAAACATTTGAAGCAAAATAAACACTTTGTTTTAGCAAAATTTAAAAAGTGTCAAAACATAATTCATTATTTGCTATATATCCATTAAAAACTCTGAAAGTTTTGGAATCAGGAAGAAATAGAGGTAATGCCTATATAGCCCTGAAACAGCCCAAGGGCAGGGAAACATTCATCGTAAACCCAGCATTTTGACCTCACCAAACAATTGAGTTAGTAGTTGACTTTCACCAAAACCAGTGATTATCTTCACTGACCAATTTTATTTTTCAGGAACAACTATAAAGGACACATGGAAAAAACCAAGGAGTGGTGGAATCAGGGGAGGGAGGTGGGGATGGCTGGGGTGGTAGGGGAATGGTGGGGGAGAAATGCAAACAACTGTATTTGAACAACAATAAAATAATTTAAAAAAAAAAACAAATTATTAACCTCAAAAAAAAAAAAACACCCAGATGCCTTTGCATTATGCTGACCTTTTTTAGAAATTTTCCTGAAAACTTGTCATACGCATCCTATCATTTCACTTTTACTTGCAGGTTTATTCACTATTATTATCTACCCAAATCTGCCTTTTAAAATGTTTTTAAATTTATTGCTTCAGAAATGAAACAGCATAGAAGCAGTGTGATGCCCCAGCATCAACAGCAGTGAGGTCTCACTGGAACCGTCCTCCTGGGGAGCCTGGACAGAGCCCCTAGCTGTGTGCCCTCCAAGCCTCAGTGCTACCCTCCTGAAGTGCCAGTGAGTTTTAATAAATGTAGTCTCTGCTTAAAAAAAAGTAACAAACTGAAATATATGCAAGACTCTACTGGATAAATACTATTCTGCTATAACCAAAGCCACATGAAGATTCCACAAAGTGTTTGTCAAATGAGAAAAGGAATCTTCCTGAAGACTCCCTTCAGTCACCTCACCAGTAACCATCTCAATGACTAAATTATTCCACTTTCAGAAAAAAGCAAAGTTAACCAGGAGCTAATATAACATAACAAAAGCCAGGCAAAGTTTTCTCCACGTTGAAACAGACATTGAAAAACAGAATGCGTAATTTCAATGCAGCGAACATCTTAGCATAGGAACATACGCAAATCTTCCTACAGAGAGAAGGATTTCAGAGGGAAGCCCTGTTATTAGTCTTGTTGATCTACCTGGACCAAGTTGAAGGCCACCCTTGAAGTGATACTTCCATTGCCTTTTAGTCTTCACATTGCACAGTGTTTAAACAACACCACTGCATAGAAAGAGGAAATCGAGTCTTGACTGTATTCTGAGCAAAGGTCTATACATGCCTTGACCATTAATCAGCTGAAAAAAAACTAAAAATCTGGGCTACTATCTGATTCTTTTCTTTCTACAATTTTAAATGAAATTGTCTCTAAAATAAGATAATTGGGAATTTTAGCTTCGCACATAGACAGAAACTATCCATACCAAGTTTTCAAGGAGTATTAGAATAATTTCTGGAGTAGAGTGATAAAAATTTCTCAAATATTTTTTTAAAAACAAAATGCTTTTAAAAACATTTAAGTCAAAGCCTTACCCTGAGAAGTCATCTGGAGAACGTTAGTCTGTTATTACTCTCTACTACTATCAACAGTTATTTTTGAAAATGTTGCAGTGAACTGTATTGGAATAAAATTCTATCAATAAATTCAAAAACTCTTGGCACACAGACTAGGGTGATCTGCTTTTTGATAAAATAATAGAGTGGATTTCATTATTGTAGCTCTCCCACTTAGTACAAACACCATAAAACACGACACAGAAAAAATAAACAAGTGTGTGACTGTCAGCTGAGCCAAGACAAATCTGGAAACTAAAGAACATCAGCTTTTTTGGCAATAGGCAGTAGTCTCATATTCTAGTTGGAAATATGAGGGAACAAGAGACCCCGCCATATTCCAAAAACAGAATCAGGAGATAGATATGACATCACGAAGCAATTTCTAAACCAAGAGCAGATGCAGAGAGGGTACTGACTTAAGATAGTGAGGCCCCTGGGCCTGTAAGGGCAGGCTTCATTGAGGGCCCTCAGAGGGTGCTGTGCACCCTGAGAACTTGTGTTTTCAGCCCAGCCTCACACATCAAAGTTCACCTTAAGAATGGGCAGGCCACAACACTATACCCAAAACTAAGTTACAACCAAGGCCCAACAGCGTTAACAAGTTTAAACCTCATCAGAAATGATTTCAAAACCACATCGGCAAATTTAACTGCTTACTTTGTAGTGAAAAATATACAGTAAAAACAAATATTTTTACCACAGCCGGCTGTTCACAAAGACCAAGACTTACCTGTTACGCCCAGAGTCTCGGAAGCCTTTGGCAAATGGATTCCTATCTATCTTCAAGCGAGTAATCTGCAGAGTAAAAAAAAAAAAGAAAAATCACACTGGATCTTATAAATGCCAAGGAAGGTTATTAAAAATGGAAATGATGAAAGAACTACAAGTAATTCCAAAGTTAAGGGTCAAAGGAGTCTGTTGTGTTCCTCTCTCATTTCCCAAGTATTTTATTATCTTAGCAGTAAAGCTGGAAAAAAATTTCAGAAATCATTCAGACATTTAGCTGCTATGAAAAAGATATTTCCCCACCCCTCATTCAAGCTCTGTAAATAAAGTTTGTTTTCCTTTAAACTTGCCTAGAGAAGGAGGTTCTGAATACTCTGTTGGTAACTTGCCCTTTGTTTTCCAGTCACTCTAAATAACAGGTCCTCCCTTTAACTCTGTGACTCGCCTTAATCCTGTTTCTCTCCTGGTGGCAGTGGTGGTGGTGGGAAACAGCTAATATCCAACTTCAACTGAACAGCCATTTACATGCCTGAATGTTGTTAATTTCCCACATATTCTTCTCTTCCTCAGAGTTAGATCATTCACACTCCTTTAACTTTTCTGCCTCTGTATTTTTCTCTTTCTCTTTGAATCATCTTTATGACTCTCATCTAAAAGTTTTACTTGTTCCTCTTTCATCTGTGGAGTCCTGACCTCACCAGAGTACTACAGTGATGTCTAACCACTGCCAACCACTATTTGAAAGTTTTAATGGCATTAAATCTTATATTTGTAGTAGAAATAAATGGTGTTTTAACTTCACAGTTCTAACTTGTTGACTCATAACCAGCTTCTTGCCCACTAAGACCCAAAATTTGGGGGAAGTTTTTTTACAATTAGTCTAATCGTCTCCACTGAAACCATTTTTTGGTTACATCATCTTGAAATTAATGCTAATAAACAGCATCCCATTTATTTCCTTCCAGATCTCCACTTTACCCTGAGGAATTTGCAGCCTATTTTCTAAGAAGCACACCATGCTTTGTGTCCTCTGTTCCTTGGTTTAGTGGAATCCATAAAGTTACTAAACATACTTCTGACTGTACTATTTTGAGGACAAACACTGTTGAGTAGCACTAAGGCAAAGAAAGGCATCTTTAGAAAGTCATCTTCAGTGCCCATCTATTGTCTTAGCCACCCCCCCAATCAGCCATGTCACACCTGAGATACCTGAGTTCCATACAGTAGGGTTTTCATATGTGGATAAAACTACATTATAAATGATATAAGGGTTTCTTATTAATTTACCATGTATGCTACTCTTTCATTGAAGGAATTATTCATAACTCATTATAGCTCAATTCTGTTCATTAAATAATGTTTTAAAAACATTAAATAATTTAAATATTCATTTAAAATAGTCTTTTCTAAAAAAAAAAGTACAGACTTATATAAAGGGATAAATAGAGATTGGCACAATTACTATTATCACCATGTTTCTTACCGACATCCCATCTATTGCATATATACCATTTATGCTGTACTAAGAGTTTCATGCATATTACTGTTTCATTCTCATAGCAACTTATATGTAGTTATTATCTCAATTTTATGTTTTGTTTTAAACCGAGGCTTAAGTTTCCTATGATGAAAAGGTTTCTTGGTGGTAGAACTGGGCTGGGACCCCAGGCTTTAGAGCCTCTGCTGTTAACCACTATGCTAGGCTGCTTACCAATTTTCCATAAGTTCAAAATAGTCGCTGGGAAGTTCAAAAATGAACATAATCACATTTTATCGTTATCAAGTTCCCTTTTAATTTTTCTACCCTCTTCAATCAATCAGTCGGCATTTGTTAATTGGTGTTAGTAACCAACATGTACCCAAAGCTCACTGTCTCTCTTTTACTGTATCACAGAGGCTGGGAGAAAAAAAAACATATTTAACACAGTTAATTTGTGTGTGTTCAAGAAAGAGAAAGAGACAGACAGAGAAAGATGACTTGGGGTTGTTTAAAAGGTACTAAATGACTCTGCTCTTTTCTCCTCATGCATTACATTTTTCCTTTATGAAAAATTTATTTTCTGTACCTAACATTTTAAGAATATCTTCCTATTTATATCCATTCCACCTAAAGGCTAATTTCCTGTTGCTTCTTAAAAACCTGTAGAAAAGCGTGACAATGTGAGTGTGAGAGTACAGGACAGCTTTGCTCGTGGGACCGGCATCTCCAAACGGAGGAGTGTGGATACATCTCTCCATCTTGAAAGGGAGGTCAGGACCCACATATTGTAAGAAGCTTTAAAACAACAGAAACCACAACAGAGAGATTCGAAAGCCTTACAAATTTTTTTTTAAATTTATTATTTATTTATCTTTTTAGAGGGGAAGGGTAGGAGAGAAGGAGAGGGAGAGAAATATCAATGTACGGTTGCCTCTCGTGTGTCCCCTAGCCGGGAACTGGCCCGCAACCCAGGCATGTGCCCTGACTGGGAATCGAACCGCGATCCTCTGGTTTGCAGGCCCGCGCTCAATCCACTGAGCTACACCAGCCAGGGCGAAAGCCTTACAAATTTTAACTGAGTTGTATGTAAATTTAAAGAGAAATGGAGACCTAAAATAATTCTGCTGACAACTGAAATTTTTTTAAATGTACCAAAGACCACATCAGCCTCAACTACATCTCTGTTTTTTATGAAAACTGGCCAGAATTGCATGGATTAAAAAATTGGCTTGATTCAATTCTCCGCCTACTTGACCCAGCCCTGAAAAATATAGATATATGCTTGCCTACATACACAAGAAATATTTATTTTTCAAAATACTTCCAGTTTTAGGAAATGATTACCCCGCAATTGCTGATCTCTCAGACTATAAGCATATACATATTACCCTCTATCACAATTAAAAGAAGTAGCCCTCCTTGTCTCTATCCCCAAATGACTATAAAGGATAAATTCTTCCAAAATACTTCTTGAAATACATGGATTGTAGTTTTAAAATAAAGTGAGCTACTGAATCCCATGCTCTCCGATATTGTACAATTCATTTTTTTCATATTCCCCATGTCTATTTCCTCGGCAATACACACACTTTCTAATTGTCCTACGACATCATGACTTAATATTTCAAAATGGAAAGTAAAACTGACATTGTCAGTCATGAGACGCATTCTCGTCTAAAAAATATCCTCACTAGAGTAGCCTTACTTGGGGAATCCTGGATAAAGAATGCTATGATATCATATATGGCAAATGCTTTGTGACTGTTAATAATGTTTAGATACAGTAAAAAGAATAGATAGCTTTCTATTTAATCTGAAAAGTCTGGAAAGATACCAATTCTGAGAACAATACCTGCTGATTCTGATAGGCTGTAACAGTTGTGAAGACAGTTTCTGGAAAGGAGAATGCTTTCACTCCCTCACCAGATGGCACAGGCTTGATAGGAGAAAGATCATCTCCACAGTCTTTACGGATGACATGGACACGTGGTTGGTACTTGTGCATAGAATGAAGAATAATCTATGGTGAGGAAAGAAAAGCCAAATGTATCAGCAATCTTTGCCCAATCTCAGCACCATGATGAAATATTTAATATGTAAAATGTATCCCAGTTGGAAATAAAAATTTCCAAGGATGCAGAAATGCCAATTTAATAAAGTATATCAAAATTGGAGAAGCAGGGCTGGGAAGTTATTTGTAAAATGTGCATAAAAATACACAAGAAAAAAATCATTATTTTGATGCAACCCTGTGTACAACCATGTGAACCTAACCTCAAATTCATAAGTATTTTACCTCTAATGAGCTGAACGGAACATGGAGTCCAAACCAATAAAACTAAAAGTGAGTTTGAAATGATTATTTAAATTCCACCACACCCATCCCCTAAAACAATAAGTATTTGCACACCAAGGTTTACTTAAGAGAACAGACTTTCTCTATTAATGACTGCAGCATGTCTATTTAGAGGCAAAGGGAATTTTAGAGATAGCCCAGGGTCTGCCATATGTGCAGCTTGAAAAGTCTCCAATTTGTCTGGAGAGTCCTGTGTCCATGCCTCCATCACAGCAAAGCCTCCAAAACCCAGGCACACCTGGGGATCGGAAAGCTGGCATTCTCAGACTGCTGGAGGAATCTTATTATATGCTTCAACTACATTCTACCTTCTACCCACTCATGAGAATTCATCCTAAGGAAATATTTAAAATCCAGGAAAGCATTCCATTACAAAGATGTTCAGTGAACGATTTATAACAGTGGAAAAACTATGAAGCACTTACACGAATAGTTTGGTTAGGTTAATGAAAGGCAACACAGCTGGATATGGTATTATTCAGTCATTTCTAATACTGTTTAATACAATTTTAACCACATAATAAATTCTTCTTTTTAAATCTTACATGATAAAAAAGGATCCAAGTTGTTTATAAACTTACCACAACCATATAAAAATAGACAGTAAAAGGGACCCATCCAAAGATATGAACAGTGATCATCTCTGGATGATGGGATTATGGTAAATTTATTGTTCTTTATATGGTTTATGTTTTCAAGGTTGAGGAGGGGTAAAGAAACAGCCTCATCCAATAAGGTTTTCTATTTGCTGCTGAGACTCTATTTTCAGACACCCATTAATGAGTTTAGGTAATAAGCCTCTACCTTTCCTTAGCTAGACGATTTGAATTCAGGTTTGGGAGTGTTAGGAGTGCTTACACAGAAGTCTTGGAAAAACACAGTGGTTGACCTGCCTTATGCTTTTTAGAATTCAGGCAGTTCAATGAGCCAAATGTAGAATCTTCGGTCAGCCCACACACAGAAGTTCTCTACCCAGAGAATGTACTGCTGCCGTAAGAGAACGTCTTTACACTCTGGCAGTACCCAGCACAGTGTTTAGTTTCGTTTTGTTTTGTATTTTTACTCTAAAATAGCCTTTCTATCCATAGAGTGAATACCTGGACAGCAGACATGCTTGAGGGAGGGGCAGCATAAGTACGAGGACAGGGGGAGAGGGCACAGCAGGCCATGATCACCCGGGGACACACACACAAGAATCTGCAACCTCTGGAGAGGCGTCTAAAAAAGGACGGGATTTCAGCAACCCTTTACTGCTCACAAAGAGCAACATGTGAAAAGGACCCAAGGACAGAGACAAGGGGGGCTGCGGCTGGGAGGGGGCGGGAACTGAATGTGTGATGTGGGGGGTGGGTAGGGCAGGGGAGAGTAATGGGCTAAAAATGGGGACAACTGTAATTGAACAACAATAAAAAATAAAATGAAATAAAGTAGAAAATAGAGTGTGCTACTTGTAGTAAGGATAAATATTATTTTGCAAAATATTCTTTTCTGTGTATGTACGTGTACTAGGTCATAACACAAAACGTGTCTCTGGCTGTGAGTCGGCTAAAAAGTCTGAAAAACACAGAAGCGAGATTTAATTCTAGTGATCATCAACTTCCAGAGTAGAAGAAAAACTGTAGAAAATCACTTCACATTAAACAAATACATGCACAGCTAATTTCAGAGGACTAGAAAGAACTGACTTGAAATGAAGGAAACAAAAACTGATCTGAGTTTCTGTTTATGAGTCAATGAAAAGGAGGTTTTCGTTTTATAAAGTCTTTGTTTTCTCAAGCAGATTAAAGGACAGCTGCCAATAAAAATCTTAACATCAATGAAGCAAAATGTAATTTTTAATATTACTTATAGGACTTTAATATATCCTTGGAAATTTTTAGGGAATGCTAAACAAGCCTCAGTTCTTCTTATAACACTGCATTATTAACACAAACTTGTAACACAAACTTATAATGATGAGTGGTCTATAATATTTTGCTTATTTAATAGAAGAAGTAGGCCAAAGAGACCCACTGGCCTGGTAAACAAGGAGACCACAATTATATTGCCCATCACTAAAAGTCAAATAATTACATCTGATCTACATGTTTCATACTCTCTGTTCTGTTTAGAGGGAGGATCTCTTTTCTTTTTGGTATTGCCTAGTAGTGCAAATATCACATGGGCCTATGTCCATAATACAGAATACAGCTTTGCAGACTAATACAGACTTTTTAAAAACTTTTAAGACACTAGGCTTGAGTCAAATGAAGCATATCATTTATTTCTGATTGGATGGGTCTCCAGTTCCTGTAGTTTGACAGATATGCCAGCTGAACCTTCTAAAACAGCTCAACAGGGAAATACTGCCTGCTGATTCTGGAAATTGTTCTAGATGACCTAAGCGTCAGTATTGCAACAAGTCAAGAAAGCACCAAGAAAGAGCAGATAACAAAAACCTGACTCCCTGTATTTTCGGTGATACCAAGTACCAAATCAATTTAGATGGTAGGGGTCAATGCAGGACACCAAGTTGCAAGCTCCATAACAAGGTGACTTTGGTTTTGTTTCAGGCATGATGGTGTATATAAAGCACTCCTTACAAATATATACTTTCAAGTTCATCAACTCATTTGATTCACACAAAATTCTCTGGGAACAAAAAAAAAAAAAAAGAAAGAAAGAAAGAAAACTAAGCCTCACAGAGCCAGAGTGGCTTGTGCATGAACATGTGTTGGACCTCTAAGTTGTTTAAGTTCTTTCCATTGAGGAGATCCTAGCACTCTCCCCTGTAGTATCTTGCTTCCCCACCGCATTCTCAAACAGAAATGAGAATAGGGTGAGGACAAACTTAGAGCTAGGCTGCCTCTATATCACTGATCCTCAGCAGCTAGGAAAACAGACCCTTTCACAGGTAGCCTGGCTATGGCTGCCTGGACGTGCTTCCTTTTAAAGCACTGTGGGTACAAGCCCTGCTGACGTTTCAGGAGCACCTGTTAAATGTCTTCTAATTCTTCAGGAAAATGATCATCTAAATGCTTCCCTCCAGACAACAAAGTCCAGGTGAATAGGGAAACATGCACATGGTGAGAAAGAAATACCCCACTCAAGCACATTAACCATCTGCACATGGGTAGCCCAAGGACAGTCTCAGTTTGCATACAGTCCAACGTAAATCTGGCACTAGATTCCTCAAAGACCAAGTGGGGATTATAAAGTCTTCACAACATTCAAAGATTAGCTGTGGAGCAGTGGGACATTGCCACTCTAGATTCTCACCAATATTTCTCTCCAAACAATCCCTGGTGTTTGGAAAGATGAAAAGTCACTTTGGGGGAAACTTAATGGCACGTAATCTCAGATCTCATGCAGTCCTAGGTCCAGTCACAGCCCTGTGAGAATTCGATTTCTGTAATCACTCGAGGTTTAATAAAATTTTGGGTCTGCATAGAGGTCTCAAGCCACTATATTGAACACTTGTATATTTTTAGCAAAGTAAAACTGGGAACTGGCAGCACACACACACACACACACACAAAAGCAATTTAGGAAGCAAATTAGAAAATCACTTCTCATTTAAATCTACAGCTTGATTAGTTAGAGATTAGTATCACTTCCTTTACAACTGGGGGAGAGGGCCCTCAACCAGACAAGGGGGGAGGGGCGAGTCCCTGAGAGGTCCCTGCATGAGGAAAGGGACTACTGAATTTAAAAGTCCCACCATAATGGTACCACTGTCTTCCTAGACCTGAATCACATCAACAATAGAATAAGAAACAAATTCCTAACCTCTAACCTAAACTCACTGGGGTCATCAAACTGAATAAATAAACACAACAGACACAGGCTTCATGAAGCCTCTCCAATCTCTCTTGCCTGGAATACTGCGGCGTCTGTACTTCTCTGAGCTGACAGACAGTATGTCTTCTCTCCCCAGCGAGGCTTGAAGATCACCGAAGGCAGAGACTATGGCTTTTTACCTCGTACTACATTTTACAAACTCTTCAAAAATATCTTTTTAAAGTAGTAACAAAAAGAGCATTTTCCTTCCTACAATCTCCTCTAGTATTAACTGACACACACATTTTTACCATTTGCAAAGGCAATTTCCTTGCTTCCAAAATGCACAGA
The DNA here is from genome assembly GCA_039655065.1 of Glossophaga mutica. Taxonomy (NCBI): domain Eukaryota; kingdom Metazoa; phylum Chordata; class Mammalia; order Chiroptera; family Phyllostomidae; genus Glossophaga; species Glossophaga mutica. Next base: position 150,996,366 of record CM077306.1, read on the forward strand.
TATATATCTTCCTCTCCCTATTCCCCCTACACATTAATTACCTCCCTTAAAGTATTACATCCTACCACAACCTCACAAGAAAAATTTCACTGGTAGATGACACACTTATCTGGATTTTGCCTATTTTCTGCAAGGTTTTTGTTTTTTCTTAATAGTAAAATATAATTATGTAGTTATTAACAACTACATTTCAATTTGTAATCTGTGTTTTAACCAAATGCTGTGTGTTCATTATATGTGTCAACCTGTCTAGGCCATAGTTCCTATGTATTTGGCCAAACACCAGTCTGAATGTTGCCATGAAGGTGTTTTGTTTTGTTTTGTTTTTAAGATAAACTCAACATTTAAATCTGTAGACTTTGAGTGAAGCAGATTACCCTCCATATTGTGGGTGGGCCTCATCCAATCAGTTGAAGGCCTTAAGAGAAAAAGACTGAGGTTCCCTGAGGAAGAAGGAATTTTGTCTCCAGACGGCCTTCAGACTTGAGTTACAACATCAACTCTTTCTTGGGTCACAAGCCTGCCAATCTACCCTGCAGATTTCTAACCTACCAGCCCCCAAAATTGCATGAGCCAATTCCTTAAAGTGAGTCTCTCTCTATATATTTATACACATCCTATTGGTTCTGTTTCTCTAGAGAATACTGTTTTAAATAAAGTCTAGTGAAATTACAAAGTTAAAATCACACAAGTAAATTACTAGATCTATATTAATATTGTAGATTTTAGATATTAGATATAAATCCAGTAATCTGATCTGAAAGAATTAGAATTATAAAATGACTATATTAATTTAAATTATTAAAGGGAGTTTACACCTTATCTATGACAGTATATCATTTTTAGACCAAACTATCTCTTTAAAATATATACACTCAAACTGTTGAACTCCGTAGAGTATTTAAACTTTTTAAAACAAGTAACACTTAATGACATTTATTTTTAAACTTTTTATTCCAAAAAAATAAAAGATCTCAATGGATACTGGCAACATATTGCAGTCAGTTCCCTCAATGAGACAGAAGTAACTAGTGCTGTTTCACTGAAGTCAGGTTAAAAATAATTGGTACAACTTGATTGTGTAAATAAAGAAGAAAAATGAAGTAATGCACTAAAATGTAGGGCATGAAGTTGGATTTGGAAGTAAAATCTACTATGCCACCATTCCAATTCTGTTTTAAATCATAAAAGGTAGCAAATAAACAAAAACACTGGCAAAGTGAGATAGATGTATCTGAAAATCTAGACACTGCCTTTGTACCATGATGAAATTTGTGCTTGAACATTTTCATTAAGGTCAATTGTTTAAGTTATTGTCTAGCAACTTACAAATCATATCCTGTCATCATAGTATTACTAATTTATAACAGTTTGCATTTTTGTTTTAAAAGATTGCTCATAAATATGCTATCTTTGTCACCCCTTTGAGAAATGAATTATTTGATATTCATTTTATGTATAATGTACTAGTCAAAAGGCATTTTAATCTGGCATCAATCAAAACCCTCTCAAACAATAGAAACCTAATAGAGATGCTAGCTTTGAATGGAAATCAGCATGTATCCAGGGTTACTTATTTATTAAAATAATAATGTAGAAAGATTGCCTATGAACAATAGTGCATAAAAATTAAATAAGGTGTTAAAATGATTGTATTATTGGAATGGCTGACTTTGACTTACATACCATATTTCAGCAGTTTTAAGACTAAAAGGAATTATTATCTTTACATATTTTGACACATTAGATGTCATTACAAAACAATTGGGAGTTTGCAGTTGGAACATTATTGAGAAGCAATAAACCTCAACTGGGAAAAAAGCTGATACAGGCAGGACACAATAAATCATTCCAGTCAAATAAACTGTATTCATATTCAGAGCATGATAATTAGCACCTCACAAGGAGTTCAAACAAATGTTTTGGTTGAACAGTCTGCCTGGGGTTTTTTCATTCTAGCACAAGTGCAACATCTAGTTTTAATCTTTAAATGCTTCATAGGAGCCCTGGCTGGTGTAGCTCAGTGGACTGAACTCGGGCTGTGAACCAAAGGGTCGCCAGTTCGATTCCCAGTTAGGGCACATTCCTGGGTTGCAGGCCAGGTCCCCAGTGGGGGGCCGTGTGAGAGGCAACCACACATTGATGTTTCTCTCCTTCTCTTTCTCCCTCCCTTCCACTCTCTCTAAATGAATAAATAAAATCTTTAAAAAAATAAAAAATAAATAAATGCTTCATAGGAGCTCTGGCTAGTGTAACTCATTAAATTTAGCTCACGCTGCGAACCAAAGAGTCACCAGTTCCATTCCCAGTCAGAGCACATGCCTAGGTTGCAGGCCAGGTCCCCATAGGGGGCATGTAAGAGGCAACCACACACTGATATTTCTCTCCCTCTCTTTCTCCTTCCCTTCCCCTCTCTCTAAAAATAAATAAATAAAATCTTGAAATAAATAAATAAATAAATGCTTCATAGGATACTCCGGCCATAAGCATAGTCTCTGATGCAGTTATCACGTTGGTTTTGTGCAGCTTATTATACACATGCTGATCAACCAGGAGAGAAATATTATTGATTTAGAACAATTCATTTCCTGCAGTCTGGCACAGTATGGATGTGGGTGCACCATCCAACGGCAGTGAATTTTGGATGCCAGCTACTCACATGGCCTTGGTCATCCAGTTCATTGTTGGTGAGCTTGAGCTTGTCGAAGCTGATCACTTGTCTCATCCAAGTCTCTCCTGAGGCAGGAGAGTCTGGATGAATGTACACCCGGGGTGGCACAGGGGAGTCGGCGTTTCCAGCCACCATCCACTTAGAGCTGTGGTAAACATACCTAAAAGACAATGACAAGGCTCCGTATGTGGGCCGTTTCTTTCTTGGAATTTCCAACGCGGTAGAATCAGACAAAGTTTTAAACCTAAAATACAATGATATGCTCTTTACATCCAATACATATAAAATAAGATTTTGACAACTTTTCAAAACCTATTTGAGGCGGCGTTTGGCCAACTGACCACAAAGTGGTGTGTTAAGGGCTTAGTGAAAATATGCATACCATCACCACCATAAATACAAGTATCCTGATTCTCAAGAATCACACTCAGTCATGTTAGACATTCTGTCTATGTTCTGATATTTTCCATTTTTCATCTGGAGAGTCAATTGACATGAACAACTATTAGGTTGTCAAGCTCACCTTTAAGTGAATCTCAAAAATACATGGAAGTGATATCTAGAAGTGTCCCACTTCCTTTATCACTTCCCATTTTAGCCTTATGTACAGGTTAATGAGATAGATAGCAGAAAGGCATGGGGAAATTGTTACAAGTTTCAGTAACTTTTATTTTCAGAGCAAAAAAGTTTTATCTATTATCATTTAGAATTACTTTTTCTAATTCTATTACACTGTAAATTAAAAGTAAAGTATTCAGTTTAATTTTAAAAGTTTGTATAATCATAAAATATATAATTTTATCTCCTATATTTCTCTTTCTTAACTGTTATAAGAAAATTCTGTAAATATTTTTTAAATACCACTCATTAAAGTATACATAAAACTTTGAAAATTATGGTATATATAATGTTACTCTCCTAATTATGTGACAAAACATTCTATTCTGTTTGTGTCAAAAATATTGACTCTAAAAATAATACATTTAAATCACAATGCTTCAATTAATAAAATCATAATATTTAATTCTACATTCAGATGATTATTTATTAGTGTTAACTTAAAATACACTAATTCAAAAACTAGAAATGTCAATGAAAAACAATGACAAAACTAGTATATCAATGATTGACTTAGAAAGGATAGAAAATAAAATTACTTTGTATACTTAGGTGTTTTTATTCCATCTGTGTTTTAAAATATGACATAAAGTGCAAAGCAACAATTTACAAATAGTCTCAGAGAATTCTACCTGTGTAGCATGTAGATTTTTTTAAAATAGCATGAAACATTTTCATCATATCTCTGGTAAGACCCTCAGTTTCAACTATGGTCACATATTTCATTCTATTTTGAGCTCAATGTGCCTTCTATTCTTTGATTCCTCTTCTTTGTTAAAAAATACATAATCACAAAATTAAGAACAAGTTTTTTTTAATTCCCTTTTTTGGTGTAGTGTAATTTCAATAAATAAGTTCCTAAGTGCATAAGCTTTTTTGAATATTAATTTTACATTCTAATAAGTCACAATCATTTTTACCTTGACAAAATAGCATTCTCTGATAGCAGAGAATAAGCCAATTTTTTTTCTGTTAGTGCTAAAAGAGTCAAAAAATCAAATGCAAATCTTGGAAATGCAAAAACAACAACAACAACTGCACTATGGACAAAGAGTTATTACCAAAATAAATAGAGTAATATGCTCTATCAATGGAAAAAGTATGCATATTGAACAGTTTAAAAACCTACACCCACTAAGAGAATAAATGTTACATGCTACATATTCTTTGTGAAACATTGTAATTACAAATGCTAAAAACAAATTTCTTGGGAAGTAATGTAACTGAAAGCTAAATTATGTTTTATAACTTGATCATTTAAAAATCTGGCATCTTAATACTAACACTTGAAATTATTCTTGCTTTATGTGAAAATAATAAGAATCAGTTAGGTAAAACAAACCATCCAACCTATATGGAAGAGATCTTGCAGAAGAAATATGAGATAAACTTAGAAGAGAAAGGAATAATTTCTAAGCTCATTAAGAACTACATTATTTTCCTTGGCACGAAACCCACATTAGAATATGGATTTTAAACCAAGCATATTTAAAAAATAAACTTCAATGCCTTCTAACTTCTCTCATGCAGTAGATAATTTTAGCAAAACTCCCTGGATTATTTAATTAAGTAATATAACTTATATACAAAACACAAATAATAAACCTGCCCTTTTTATTAACCATTTTTTAGTATTCCACATGTGCCTGTACTAATTAAATTGATATACTTGGACACCACAAACCTTTTTCCAAAAATCAACTCCCTAAATTTTAAAAACTGATAAAAACCAAATCTGATTTCATTTAAAAACTTACCAAATACAACAACAAAGCAAAAGCAAAGAAAACCAAAATTCAGAGCAGCATTTTCTGGCTTTCCACTCAAAATCTCCTTTTTTAAATGTTAGCATTTTTAACTCCTCAGAAAAATAAAAGCATCATCATTAAAAATTATTGATTTGCTTACTTGCAGAAGAAAAAGAGCAAAGATTATTGAAGAATGTATATCTTTTCCAACTTTATTTGATGTTTATATAAATATATTCTCTTTCAAAATCCAAATGCTACAGATTATTAACTACTAAGCAAAAACAACACTAAGATAATTAATTCATTACCAGTTTAAAGATGTCTCAATATCAAATGAATTATGAAATTTTACTTTTCTAACTTGTAAAATATCTTTAATCATTTTCTCAAGTAAAGAGCAAAAGCTTGCAGACAGGTACCATTTTGAATGTAACCAGATAAAAGGAATTTATTTAAAGATAAAAATCACAAAGAAAATAAACATTTCACTAAACATTATGTATATGTACAAACTTTACTTAACATTTCCTCTCAAAATTCTAATCAAAATGTGAATCGATATTCACTTGGTTTAGCAACACTAAACTGGCCCCTATTAAAAGCCTTCAGTACTTACAGAGATTTCTGTATCTATGGAAAGCAAAACAAAAATTAAGTTTCTACATTTACTGTAAGAAAAGGCATCCTCTGGGCTACTGAATCTGAAGGGTACTGGATTATGAATCTGAGAATTCTACAGGCTTTTGGAAACAAACATCATAGTTACAGACCAAACAGACATAACCTAGTGTCTTCTTTCCTCTTGTACCCATCCAGTCACTGTACCTGTATCTTTTGTTGTCCACTGGCACAATATCCATGGCAATGTAATATTGCTGATGAGGATCTAATCCTGAGATCTTCACTCTCATTGCTGGAAACATGCGCCTATGCACAAGGGAGGAAAGAAGAAAGGATCTGGCTTTTGTTTTTGTTTGTGATTACACATGGAGAATGAATAAGCAAAAAAACCTTGAGAATCTGTATTTTTCCTATAAACTAATTTGTAGCATTCACTTCGGTAATTTAATTCAAAGAATCAGAACATGGGACATAGCAGAACTGAGGCTTTCAAATGTAATAGGTTGTAGCCTATACTTGTGCTCTGTGTTTACTGAAATGCCAGTTTAGCTAAAAGCAAAAGAATCTTATACACTGAAGGAGTAAAGGCACTAAAGGAAGCACTTTTTAAAAAAATCAATAAGCATATTTACTTCAATAATACAATTAATAAAATGTTCCAAATGGTAGAAATAGAAATTTTGAATTTCTAAAAGTGATAAAATATATTATAATGTGAAACTTTAAAAGGGTTATAAAAACCCACAAGGAGCCAATGTGCCATGCTATAACCAAACAATATGTTCTTTATTGAGACAGGACTTCCTGTCTGCAGCATGGTAAAGGTGAAGTGCAAAAGTTGCTCTAAATTTGAAAGGTATAGTAAAACTTCTTTATTGAAAGCAGAAACTAAACACAATGTATATTCACCAAATCATTCCTTCCCCCACCATAACCTGATAATACTTTCTTATTTAACCACACTTACTGAGAACACTGCTAATTAAAACAAATGAAAATCAGAACTTCTCTTGGTGTCCCATAGATAAGTATCATAGGAGATGCTAAACTAAATGTACTATCTTTTTAAAAGGGCACGGGAGCAAGGAATACAACAGCAAATTTTGTACATAAAAAAACAAACAGAGCAGTTGTTTCTTTAAAAAGAAATCTTTCTTCTAATGACTTATGTCTAGGACCCTTCCAACTAATCTAATTTTTGCTCATTTACCTTATCACATGAATTTTAGTTCTGTTATTTACCAACTTTTTTCTGTAACAATAATGCCATTAAAGACCACTTGCACAAAAAAAGAAAGTCCATTATCCCTAACTAGGCATGAGAACAGTTTAATACGCTGGCTGTTTTAGTGTTATTTCTGTGCACCTGTAAGATAAAGAGTAAAGGTCTTTAACTACATCCTTTATAAGACAACTGTTGCTTTGTGTTGTTGAAGGCTGAATTTGGATCATTAATAATAGCTCTGTGAAAATGTAGAAGGTAGCATATGGATTCAATAAAATATGTTTTTGTAATTTCTAATAAGTTTGGATACTTTTATGCTACCCAGGTTTTTGCCATGTGTACTCCCTAAAAGAGATGTATGTGCTTTTTACGTTCTTTTTAAGGAAGATATTATTCATAGATTTCAATGCACTAAATGAACTGAAAACTTTAAAATGCAAATATTTCTCCAATTAATGTGATCTGGCCAACAAAATCCATTTATTTTACTAACTGAGGGATACGTAAATTTCACTTTCAAAAATGGATATAACTACTTGCAATTTTTTAAAAGAATTTTTCAGCAAATTTAGACTAATGTGTTGGATTCCATTTAGGAAAAAAATGTTAATTACGTAACTGTGGATCTACAAAATACTTTTTAAAAACCGGGGTAACCATTATTGAAGGAATTAAGCATGTATTACGGGGGATTCCAGTAATTTTTCATCTTAGTCGAATATCAAAATAGTACAACACACCATGTTCTCACATTTCAAGGAAATCTTTTGATAAAGAACCGATGTGTGAGTTTCAATCAGAAAAAACAAAATTATAGTTTGCTAAAGAGTAAACTGCCTTTTTAAAAGGCCGGGGCCTGGGGCGAAGTAATGTGTTCCATAGTACCAGAAGCGAGAACTGGAGTCTAAATAAAAGCCTGGACAGATGTAAATATGAACACGAATCTTTAACCACCCTGCAGGCAGAGTATCAGTCGAAACAGCTACCATATTGGCGGTGACAGTGACTTTCTCCTGAGCATCCATCCAACAAGAGGGCGGTGGGACTATGCTCCTCACCGACAGCACTCCGAGGTAGGCAGGCAAAGCCAGTCTCAAAAGTGAACCACTACCCAGGGCCTTGTCCTGTCTGTACGGAAATGCTAACCACAGACACCCCCCGCCCCCCACCCCGCAGCCGCTTCCTAACCCACCCAAAGGGTTCGGTGTGGCCAGGGCTGAGGGCCATTCGCGCCAGCTCGCCCTTTACCTGCCCGCCTTGGTGATGATCATCTCCGTGCCGATCTCGTGAAAGCGCTTCCAGAGCTCAGCTCCCTGAAGATCCACCCGCGGGGCCTGCGGTGAGGGCAGCGGGGTCCCGGGCCTGGCCAGGGCGGGCACCGGGGAGCCCTTCCGGGAGCCCCCCGGGGACGCCAGTGGGGAAGCGCCCTGCACGAAGCCATCCTCACAACCTCCTGGGCAGCAAAGAGTAGAGAGGGGTAAGCCCCAGAGGGGAATCTTGATGGGGAGACAGACCTCGGTAGGGAGGCTGGGGGTAGGTAAAGGACCAGGAGAAAAGCGGGAACTTTCCTGTCGTGATGTCCTTCTAACAAACAGGTCTACACTTAAACACCCGCACTGCCCGCCAAAGAAATGCTCGACGCTCAAGTGGGGCCCCCTTGGCCCCCAAGTTCCCGGTGCACCCCACCTCCGCGCAGTCAAGGCCCAAAAATAAGTTCCGCGCGGCCACCAGGATCCGGGATGCGCGCCCAATGGAGCTTGAGTCGCATTCCCGAGTTCGGATTCCCAGGGCAGACCCCGACTCACCCCGCGCCCCGAGCGCACGCGGCAAAAATGCCTGGTGCTGGGCGCCTGGTGCTAAGAGTCAGGGCCTCCCTTCTCAACAGGCGTCTGAAGCGCCTGGCTTTTGGCTTTAGGCTGGGCCGAAGGCATCCTTTAGAGAACACTTCAGACTCCGCTCGCGCCAAACTCCCTGATCGCCCTGAGCGTCTTAGCCAAACAGCTAAGGACCGAGAAGAGCGCGAAAAGCAAGCCCACGGTCGCGGTCGGCCTGGGCCGCGGGAAAGGGAATGGTTCAGCTACCCCTCGGGAAACCACGTTTGCAAATACGCCGCCCTCTTCCTGGTTTGCCCAAATGGCTCAGGGCATTCGTTCCGGTTTGGGAGGCAGTTATGCCGTCGCTCTCTCCACCTCCACGCTTTTAAAAGCTAGGAAAGAAAATAGAGCACCTACAGGCTGAAACCCCCCAGTGAGGCAGATGCGAAACGCACAGATCTGCCCCCCGGAGCGCCGCAAACAGCAGCGGCAGAGAGCGCGGATCGCCGAGCGGGAGGCGGCAGCAGCCTGAGGTGCGAGGCTGGAAGCGGCGTTCTAACCAGCAGGAGAACGACAGGAGTTGCACGGCGACAGCCACCGGGGCGACGGCGAGCCTGGCGCCCTGACACCCACGGCTAACGCGCTAACAGCTGAGTTGCCTCGGGAGCGCACGAACACCGCACTCGCGCACGCCCAGGACTCGCAGAAGTTCAGGTCCCCCGCGGCCTCGCGGGCCCGCGGAACTGGGGAGGATACGCGCCGCGAAGAAGTTGGGTGGCAAGTGGCCGACTCACCCGCGGCTCCACGGGAGCCGCAGCTCAGCTCCAGGTCTGCGCAGCTCCGGGCAGGCCCGGATGCCGCCCCAGCCGGCGGCGACAGCGCTGCGCCTTCGTCTCCTTCCGAAGAGCCCTTTTCGCCGCCGCGGCTGCAGCCTCCGTCCTCTACTGCCCCGGCCGCCTCTTCCGCGCCCAGCTTCCGCCGCTTCTTCTGAAGCTGTTGCTGCTTCTCGGCGCCGATCAGCGCCTCCACGGAGAAAGCGTGCGCTTTAAGGCTTAACATGCTGCACGGCGAGCCCCTCCGCTTCTCGGCCATCCCCGCCGCCAGGCGCCCGCCCGCCCCTCGCTCATATACACTCACGCAGGCACACGCGCACACTCGCTCTCCTTCCCCCTCCAAAATTTGAACAACTCCTGGGGCCTCCCGCAGGCCGAGATCTGCCCCCTTCCCCGCCGCGGGCAAAAAAACAAATTTGGCGTTTCCTCTTTCTCGCTTGTGTTGGGATCCGAGGAACTAACAGTGCGCCCGCCAAGTTTCCCTTCCTCGGTCTCTCGCGCGCTCTCTCTCACTGATGCACTCCTTCGCTCCCACCCCTTCCACCTCTTCCTGCTCTTCCAAGATCTGCCTCGACTGATGCGCCAAAGAGCACTAACATGGGTAAAAAACACTCTGCGGACACAAATTAGGGATTGTAATTGAAATTTGTTGCCTTGATCTGTCAGCACTTCCAGTCAGGAGAGCGGTGGGAAGAACTTGCTCATTAGTGTCAATAAAGCCACGGGGGTGGAGTGCCGGGCCCTGCCAATCACCGCGAAGGCCGGCCAGTCGGGAGGCGCCGACTCCGCGCAGCCCGCGCCCACTTCCTTACAAGGTTGCAAAAAACCTAGAGTGAGAAGCGCCGCCGTCTGGCTTGGACATGCCAACCCCGGGAGATGAACAGGGTCAGCCTCCCTGCGTCCAACCCAGTCCAGCCCCAGTCCCCGGCTTTCCTCACTAGGACCTGGAACCGCTGGGGCGTCTGGCTTTAAACCTAGATGATCACCAAGTTTAACTATCAACAATATTTTTTTAAACTGTAAACTCCCTTATCAGTTAATATTGTTACAACTCAGAACATTTCGAGGAGTAGGGAGAATTCCCATCTACCAGGCCCATTTTTTTCTCACTTAAATATTCCTACGCCTACGCTTTGCCTGGCAAAGCACTAGACGTGCTTATTTTTTGTTTGTTTATGTTTTATTTGGTGGATTTTTTTCTTGGGGAGGAGGAGAGGGAATCAAGATATATTTGAATTCATTATATTTATGAGAACAAAATAAGCTCAACTCCTCATAGGAGCCCTTTTCTTACAAGCATAATAGTTAAAAATGTAGGTCGTTGGATTTAAATTGTGTTACTTTAATGATGAGGACTTAGTTTTTAAAACCCCTAAAATATTTGCAAAGTGAAGTAAGTTTTAAGATGCAATTAAATTTCTCATTGCAGTGTTTTTAAATGTTTCTGTGATTTAACCTAACTTCAGATTTGTTCTGCTTTGGACACTTTGCCATTTTCCACCTCAGGTTTTCAAAGAGCCAACTTGTTTCTTTTTAAAACAAAATTTTTAGAAAGAACAACAAATTTTAAATAAATAGTAGTGAACATATATCTGTACAGTTTTGTAACTTCAACTCGACTTTTTGTCAGGATTAACAAAAAATGGATTTGGTGTAACTACAGCAAATTGCTGTGGAATAAAATTCATGCTGCATATTACTCTTAAATCTTTGATATAAAACAGGCGGCAAAGGATTGCTTTTCCTCTTCCTTGCTCAATTCAACCTCCACAACTCTTGGCGACCTTGTAATCTCTGGCTTCTCCTTAAGCTTTCAGTAGAGTGATTCGGGGAGTAGTTTAGCCACTTCGATCGTTTTACTGAAGCTCGGGGAACGCGAGGTTCCTCCAACACAACCTTCTGAGCTCGAACCGGAGCTGGCGCTTCCAGACGCCCTCCTGTTCTCGCCGCGGGGCAGCGTCCGACAGCCTCAGGGTCAAAAACGATTCTTTGACACTCTTGGGGGAGAGGCCCTTTTAAAGGCTTGAGAGATGGATCCAACTGGGAGGAGTGCTTTGCATTAAAAAAAAAAAAAAAAAAGGCTTTGCAAAACACACCGTAGGGCCTCCAAACTCTGCGGCGCCCCAGGCGGGTATTATAGCTTTTAAAGCACAAACTGGGTTTCTGAAGCCTGATCGAGAGCTGGCTAGGGCCTGACAGAGCAGAAGACGCCTGGAGGGCTTGGGCCGGGAGTGGGAGTGGGTTAGGAAGAGTGGGGGGGCGGCGGGGGAGTAGCGCAGACCGAGCAGGAAACTGCGTTGCGAGCAGTGCGTGGCCAGGGCGTCTGTGGCCAGTATCAGCGGTCAGGCAGAAGAAGGGTCTCGCTCTAGGCCTAGGCTCTAGGTAATCCGAAGCTGGAGCAACCCTTGGCTCTAGTGAGCCAACCTTCAGGCTCGGAGTTTCGGAGGCGCTGAGGCCGAGGGCTGGAGTCGCCAGGATCTCAGGCCTACTCGAGCCCAGCGGCAGGGCTAGGAGGAGCTGCTGGTACGCAGAAACCGGAGTCCGCTTGGGACTATCGCAGTTTCCAGAGGCGAAGCCAGCTTGGTAGACAGGTTCTTGTCCATTTGTACTCCTCGAAGCTCAATCGACATAGAAGGGACTACATGGGTCTGCAGGACTCTCCCAGGATCACGCAGACCCAAGGCCTACTCAATGCTTCCGACACTTCTTTCACCTTTACTCCGGGCAGCTACGGGCGCAGACCGCAGAAGGCGCGAACGCCCGGGAAATTGTGTCCACATAGATGACAAGCTGGAAAGCCGGGCCTCAAAGATCCCCACCAAAAAGGTAGACTGTGTACCTTAGAAATAATCCAGGTGTGCACTGGGCTCTGGGGAAAAGACGAGGGAGTGGTTCCCCTTAGTCCAGGTCTGGCTGGACTTTGCGAAACAGTGACGGAGCTGCACCGCCGCTGGCCGCCTCAAGCAGCCCTGGAATCAGGCTCAAGCTCCGGAGCCGAACAGCAGCAGGAACAGCAGCCACTCCCCCCCCGACCCCCCCCCCCCAGCCAATCTCCCACCCCCGGTCAAACGGCGGGTCTCAGATCTCACCGTGACCCGACCTTCGCTCCCGAAGTGGGGGCGCCAAACCTCTCCGGGGCGCGGGAGGGGAGGAAGTTCGGAGACTGCAGGAGGGCTGAGTCTTGGCCTTTGGAGTGATAGCAAAGCTATCGACCTAAAGAGGCGTTTTCTCAAAAGCGTGGCACATGTGTGCAGGGGCCGAGCCAGGGCCTTGCACATTGCCGGTCAAGAGAGCAAAAGAAACAGGGACAGGGCGCACATTGGCCGGAGAAAAGCACAGACGCGTGTGCACGAATCTACCTGTGTATGTGTGTGGGTGCGCATGTGTGCACCTGCGCGCAAGTAAACATGGGTGGGGACGTAAGTACTGGGGAGCGTGTGCCTCCCATCAGTTTAAGAGAGAAAATGTCTTTTCTCGGTATGAGCTACGTTAAAGAAACGATTAAAACTAAATAAAACTGTCAGGCCTCTGGCAAAACTAGCCTGGCTCTATTTCAAATGAAAGTCACCCAGGGAGGACATTATCGAAGTGCGTCTGTCTCCACTACGTGGGTGAATGGGAAGGGCAGAAAAGCCTTGCGCGTCCGGCTCTGGGAGGTTGGTACCTAGTGGAACCCATTTTCAGCCAGACGGCACAACCACCTGGGGCGGAGGCGGGGTGAGGTTTAAAGAGCATATCCGGTTCCTCCTCCTTACTTTTCTTGGTGCAGTTTAAAATTGGGCATTTTCATAGACACGGACAACAGTGTGGTGATGGGGGGGGGGCAAAAGAGGACTAAAAAGTAATGGGAAAATACAGTAAATAATAAATTAATCAAATCGGGCAGTTTGGAAAGATTCTTTTTTAACGTGGCCTCTCGGCCACCTCCCGAGGTGCTTTCTCAGCGGGGCGGGGCGGGGGCCTGGGGGTGGGAAGAAAGAGTGGGAGAGAACTTGCTATTTCCTACTACCTGACATCTACTTGTATTTTCTTTCTAAGCAATTATTTATTTCTAAATTAAAAAATCACGTGTGTCAGGATTTCATTCTCTAGAGCTCCTTTTTAAAATTTTATTTATTTTTTTACAGTTGACAATCGTCGTTAGAGTTTCTAACCTTTAAGTTTTGTTTCCCAGACTCAAGCCCCGACACAAGGGGGTAATCCCTGGCACACACAAACGCCTGTTCTTGGCCCCTGGAGTTGAGGCTCCTCAGGTTGTCCCAGAATTTCCAAAGGGGCAAGATCGGGGCTTCCTTCCCACCCTAAGAAGATGTTCATTATTAGCTGAAAGATGAACCCAGATGAGGAATACAGAAATATATGAGAGTGAAAGTGAGCCAGGGCCCAATCCAAGCACCAAAGGGGGCACTTCTTTAGCGGCATTACTTTGGAATTTAATCTGGGAAGGAGTTATATCCTAACCAGGAGCACTGGGCAAGCGAAGGCGCGCTGAGCCACGGGACAGCGCTACACTAGCGGGCTCGGGGCTCCTTCTCCCCTACCTTCCTTCCCTACCTTCTCCCACTCTTCGTTCTGTTGGCGTATACGCTTCTTCTCGCCTCTCCCTCGGATCTGGGATAATAAAAATAATAAATTATAACCTGTATAATTTACAAAGACTACGGGAACAAACTCGGTGGCCAAGGGCCGGACAACTGCGCTCTCGCGGGCCTCCTCCCTGACGAGGTGCCGGCTGCGCCTGCAAACCCAGGCCCCGCGCAGAAAGAGGTCCAGAGCCGCAGTTCCTCGCTGCTCGCTTCTGCCACGGATTGGTACACACAGACTGCACCTCCCCACGTGTGGGCGACTCTTGACTGTCCTTGATTCCACATATCCTTGACATTCCAGATTACTATCAGCTGCGACCGAGTCCAGAGTCCCGCTACAAAATAACTCGCGTGGCCCACCGAAGAGCTGTTCCAGGCTGCGCAGCGCCCAAACTCGGTTTCGGCCAGGAGAGACTGTCTTCCAGTGCTGGTTTTTCCATCGATGCTCACTTCTCACTGCGGCTTAGCAGAGGCGCGAGGTCTGGGCAGAGCCAAAGGAGAGTGTACTTCGAAGGTGAACTTGCCCTCATTCCGCTCTCCCGCCCACCTTCAAGTTCATTCACCAGCTTGAGGAAGGGAAAGAAAGGGTGGGAGGGAAGGGACCTGCGACTGATCTAGTGGCGGGGCGGTGAGGAAGTACGGAATCTGTGATGTGTCCAGAAGAAAGCTCATTCGGCTGAGCTAGTGAGCTTGCCCACTCATGTCCAGTTTCCAGTAGTGTCTGCTCTGCCTCTAGACCATATTGCAGTTATTTTCCACCTTGTGCGTGAAAACCCGCAGCCTTCAATTCCTCTTTCACTGACCTACTTCCTCCCAGAACCCTACAGTTAGGGGTTAGTAACAGAAAGGTCCAGGAAGGAGGCCACACTTGTGCCTATCACGAATACTTGACCCAACCTGGCAATGAAATCAACGCCAGGTGTAAATGAATACCCAAAGATGGGTAGATGGACATTGCTGATACCAATACCGCATAAATCGATTTGGACATAAATCACACTGAGATAACTAATGGGGAAAATAAGTAATATTCTCTAAGTAGTCAATGAACACTTTAATAGTTTGTGCTATATGATGTTTAAATTGATATTAAAATATGCAGCTTCATAGTCTTTGATTTAAATATTTAATGTTCTTCCCCCCATACACAAATGTTATCTACTGGTTTAATATGAACTTAAAATGCAACCAAGTGTTCCCATTTAGGCTCTGTTTAAGAATCACTAGGTATGGTGTTTAGCTTTTTATAAAAATCATTACACCCTCTAATTGGCTGTAAATTGGGCCCTGTTCTCATATTTCACATCTGTAGATACTAACAGTTTTTAAACAGTGGAAATTCTGTGCACATTTATATAATCTGCTGAAAGTATAAACAATGAAGAATGTGGCTGGAATTTATTCATATTTTTGTACTGACAGATGAGGCATTACAGTTTCAGCTGAATGAAAGAACTTTTAACAGATTAATTTAAAGCTAGCACTGGAACTGCATAAAAAGAAGAGAGCTATTGAAAAATAGTATTAGCATTAGGAATGAACCCTGAATTTAAAAACATGGGCAGAAATATTGACAACAAGCTATGACTTTTCTACCTGACTTTTGGTTTGTTTTCATTTTTGCTTTTAATTGTGAAAACTCTCCCATCCTTTAACACGTGTATCATAAACAATCAAGATAAATGAAAAGTGAAAAACATAGGGGTTTTTCCCCTCTTTGCTGTATAAAATACTAAACTCTGTCTAAAAATAATCTTACTGGAATATTCTTCCAACCTGAGTTTTCAAGAAGAGCCAAATGAGAATCTTTAAGCAAAAGAGTAAAGAACAGTAATATGGACATTTAGACATTTGGGAAATGTTGCTTGTAATGAATCTTCCACATACACAATACTGCATTTCTCAATTACTGCATTTCCAAACTCAGTCTCAGGAAGAAAGGGGGAGGGGAGAAAAGCTATCTCAGTTTATGCATAATTGGTGATGTAAATTTAGAATAACTAGCATTTCTAGTAAGACCAGTGCTTTTTTATGTTAACCTTTAGACTTTGGTGCAGGTTCCTTCTCAAATTACATAAAATGTACTTTAAAAAGCACTCACTACCTGCTACAGATGTCCAAGAAAAACTGAATTATGGAAGTCGGAAACATATGGCAGTTGCCTATTGCACAAGGAAGGTACATATGAAAGTTATAAATTTCTTTCTTTAAGTCAGCATTGTAAACGCATTTTATAGGGTTCACAGTATGTATTACATCTGTAGATTTAATTTTTTGAATATACATTTTTGGAGATATTTGTGGTTTGGAATTCTAAGAGAAAGAACTCATCTCTATATGTCAGAAATAAAGAAAAAAACAATAAATACAAATAAATATGTGGATAGGCAAACATTTTTCTTTTAATTTCCCAGCTGGTTATACTGAAAAGGACATCAGACCATCTATTGGCAAAGAGTTACTCATAACACAGGAGTTGCCCTTCAGCAGAGATTGCTGTATTTATTGAGTTCCCTCTTGCTCAGGAAGAAGCAGAGATGTGCACTTGAGCAAAGTCAGCTTGAGCAGATATAAAAACCACCAACCTAGGATTTGGAACAGGCAAATGTCAAAACCTCATCAATTCAGTTTGCTCATGAGGAATTTTTCCCACTACTTTCTGACCTTTTCGCTGTCAAAATGTTAATTTCACTTAACTCCTGGAACCACATTTTGATTGCAATCATAATTTAATATTATATATTCAGTATTATCAATGGATACCAAGTACTATCAAATACCAGGTATCTTCCTTTAAACCTTCAAAGTTATTTCAAAATAATCCCTCCAATTTTCTACCTGAAGCCCCCTGTAGGATCTTTAAATTTAATTTTAATTTGTGGATTTTAAGAGTCACAGCTCTCTTGTTCCATTTTATTTGGAGAAATGTTAGAAGCAAGTTATGTGAATGGTCCTTGGTCAAAAAGGAGTTTAAACAAATATATGCTTGTTTCAATACCCTGAGAGTGAGGCAGGTGCCTAAAAGTAAGGTCGCTGTGGGTTCACGTCCACAAAACCATCCTTAGACTTCCGTTGGGGTAGAGCAGAAAAAAAAAAAAAAAAGCCCAGGATGGTCTCAGCTTTGCTGTACTAGAATAACATATATTGCGGGGGGGGGGGGGGGAGGCGGTGGATGCGCTCTTCCCAGATGTTAAGTCTTACTTGGTTGTGTTTTGAGTTGCGCTTGTGTTTATTTGTCCAGTGGTCGCCTGTGTGCATCTTCTCTTCTCCAGCTCCTGCCTCACCAAAGGCTATTCCTGCCCAAGCTTTTAACCACTGGGTCTATGTGAGACTGTAAGAAATTGAGCTTTCATTATTGAGGGCCTGCACCTAGGGGTGGAGAGGAATCCCTGAGGTGAAAAACAGGCTCAGATTCTATCTATTCACAGAAATTTGGAAACAGGGGAAGTCCCAGAGAAATTTCCGATTTCCTTTTTTCCCCATGTTTTAGGTCTGTTCCAGAGCTCCCACCGTGACCTGCCCAAGTCATTCTGCTCCCCCCTCGTTAATATTTATAATTGGAGCTTTTCAAGGAGGACCCCTAAAATAGCACTTATTATTCATTATTATTTAATAACAAAAACAGCGATAACAGTAAAAATAAATAAATAAATCAGTGCACTTTCCAAGGGCACCCTAGAATCCCTGGGGGCGGGTCCGGCTGGTAAAACATTTAGGATTTCTCATTCTCCATGCGGTTCCGCGCCTAAAATCAAAAAATCCCGTCTGAGTTTCTGAAGCTCGTTTTGCTTTGGTCAATACCTGCGTTTTCTTTCATTTTGTTTCCTTTTCCTTTTGGGTTTGGTGCCTTTTCTTTCTTTCTTTTTTTTTTTTTTTCATTGCCGAAGACAATCTGATTTACAGTTTGACTGCGAGTTGCATTTCTGTTTAGAAGGTGAAACGTCCAAGTCAGTTAGCCAAATTATTCCCCGACGGCCCCAATATTGCGCCAGAGTCCCAGAGTCAGTTATTTTTATGTCTGACTGTATTTCAAATGCGCAGGGTGATAAATAAAACGCGCCTCAAGCTGCAAACTATCTTAGTGTGTTGAGGAACAATTGACAAAAATTAACCTATCCAAAGCGTCGGGGTTCCTGAGAGCGCCTGGCGCATAAATCAGCGTTGCCGCGGCTCCGGGAGGCTGCGCGCTCGAAGCCTCGCGCGGGCGGCAGCTGAGACTTTCAGCGAGGTCTGGGCTCGCCTGGCCGGAGGGGTTGGGGTCCACCGCGGGTAGGGGAGAGGGGATCGGACTAGGTCCCGGGTTCGGAATTATCCAAGGAAGGGTCGTGTTCGGGGAGAAAGGCATGATCACGCCTAAGCAACCCACTAACTCTCCATTTAGGATTCTCCAGTGGGGTGTTTGAGTGAAATAAAAAATGACTTAGACAAACTTGGGGAGAGGGGCTGAACAGAGAGTAACAACCCCCGACCTACTCTGGATACCAGGGAAGTTTCTCTGATTGCTCTAGTCACTTGAAAGAGAGATTCTTCTCAGCTAATAACAACTAAACCCTTTTCACGGGAAATCAAGAAAGGCGCGCTGGGAAGCTCTCTGTGGCAGCGGCGCTGTTGCTGCGGGGAGTCCGGAGTCCTGGTGGGAGTCACTTCCCGGTGCCCTCGCCGCACCTCGGGACCTGCTCTCGCAGAGCCCACATTCCCTTCCCCGGGGTGATAAGCCCCCTGAGCGCCCTCGGGACTGGTGGGCGAGATAGGGCGGGGTGGG
The DNA here is from genome assembly GCA_039655065.1 of Glossophaga mutica. NCBI lineage: Eukaryota > Metazoa > Chordata > Mammalia > Chiroptera > Phyllostomidae > Glossophaga > Glossophaga mutica. The sequence goes on from CM077306.1 coordinate 151,015,247, forward strand.
AGTGGGTGGGAGTCTCGACCCGACGCGGGCCGATTGACTCGCGCTCAGCCGCCACCGGGAATAGAGGCCTCGGGGCCAGGTGGGGGGAGGGGGGTTGTTGATAAGTGCAAAAAACAGCCCTCATGGTGCTAAGTGCACAGTAAGTGCGAAGAATAAATACATCACCTCCCCGGGCGTCGGTCTTGAAAAGGCCTCTCAGCCCCCTGCCGTTCAGACCCCGCAGAGGGTTATTGATTAGTGGGGACGCCCGCGCCGCGCCTGCACCTCCTCCAGCCGGCAAAACGGGCGCGCAGCCCCCGCCAGCGCGCGCTCCTCGGACAGCGCGGCGCCGGGCTCCCGCGGTCACAAAAACCCTCCGAAACAACCCAGACTCACTAGACCTCATCACCGCGCCAACCGTGTCCTGAGCCCCGCCCCGCCCTGCCAGCGCAGCTAGGGAGGCGGCCAGGACCTTACACTCGGCGTTCGCGACGAGTGTGAACCTGTACGTGCGCCTGCGTGTGCGCCGATGTGTGGATGCCCCTCGGGCTGTCAATCTCTGTGGCCGCCCGGAGAGAATGGAGATGGGTGGAAGAGAACGCTATTATTGGCTTATGTACATCTGAATTAAAAGTTTCCTTTTAAAATAGGTTAAAGCGAGTGAAAACCTAAAGCCCCGGGCGGGGAGCTATAGTTCCCGGGGGTGTGGGGGTTTCCTGCAGGCGGCGCGGGGAGCTGGGCGTCCGCTGCTGAGGTCTGGCGGCGGTGTCCCTGGAGCTTCGGCCTCTTCGTGGTCCCGAAGCTCTGCCGCGTACGCGCCCTTCTCGCCCTGGCTCGGCCGTCCAAGGCCACTGCTGACCTCGGCTGCCTTGCCGCCCACTGTTTCCTCCCCCGAGGGGGGAAACCCGAATTCACCCCGGCGTCGGCCTTGGCCTAGGCACTGACCCTCGGCTCGCCCTGCTCTCGGGCGATTCCGGGACGCGCGGAGGCAGATGGAGCTCGCTCAAGACTGTGTTCTGCAAGGATTTGTTTTGTGACCCTGATCACGTTACGGCCTTAACCTCCTCAGCGTTACGTAGGGGATAATAATCCTTGTCGGGCTCTCACTCCGGGGTGGCATATTATATTCAGGTGGGGGCGAGTGGGGGTTGGTAGAGGCAACTATCCCGCTGGGCTCCCGGACGGTCCAGACTTGGGGGTGGAAGTTGGGAAGATTCAGGCCTCGGTCTGGACTTCCCCGATGAAGGGGAGTCTTGGCGTTTAGGTTCCTCGGAGCCCGCCAAACTTTGGACGGATGGGAACGGCCGGGATGAATACACGAGACGCCCATGGGGACCGTGGGTGACCCTGTCCCAGCCCCGTCTGGGGCGGAGCAGCTTCGCCGGGTACTTTCCGCAGGCTCCGGCAGCCCCCGCGCCCTTTGCTTGGCTGGGTACCCATCCCTCCATCTCGCCGCCGGCAGCCACGGTGGAGACTCCAGAACCCGGGGCCGGCGCAAGAGCTGGGTGCCTGCGGAACCGATGCTGGAAGGAAAGCCTATGTAGGTTGTCCAGATCCGCGGACGCGATGGAGGCAACTCTGAGTCGTGCAAAATCAGCTCCAGAAAAGACATTGGCCTCTGAGTCTCTAAAGGAAGAAATCTCCCAACACTTTATAAAGCTTATTATAAAACCATCTGGAAAAGGTGGCATCCACATGGATGGAGGAAGACAATTAGAAATAACAGGTAATTAGAAGGAGAAACCCGAAAGGAATAATAATATGTTTTGTTTGCAATTAAGTTCAGGTTAACCCCAAAGTAAACTAACCCTTAAAAAAAGACAAAATTCCCCAATTACCGTTATCATCGCCCCAGACAGCGGTCTGTGAATGAGTTTCTCCCGCATTGCTCCATTTAAAATCCCAGGACGCTTCACCTAACAACTTTCTTGACTTCTCTCATTAGTGAGGTTCTCTTTGTTTTTGTTTGTTTGTTGTGTTGTTGATTAGAAAGGCACATTCACAAGTTAATAAGTAGGTCAACTGTTTCAATCTGTTCCCAGTTTAAGTCATAGCAGACCAAAAAATGAATGCAAAATGACCTGCATATCAGGCGGTGATCTAAGATGGTTATGGGCTCTCAGTTGCATAGTTATTTCTAAGAAGACTTTACTTTAAAAAATGAAAAACATTTTGGGGCAGTTACAGTTACATTAGTACATGTTGTGGAAATAAGCTCGAGTTAGGAAAAAATTATTAGAAACAGCTGTGATGTTAATATTTCAAAACCCAAAGTATTCAGTATGCTCAGTATCTACTTTTCATCATATTTTTTTCTTGTGCATCCACATAATGCACTACCCCCTGTGTGTAATACAAGACACTTGTTTAATAAAGCAAATGATTGTCTGTGTCAGGGAGATTTGGTCCTCTCTCCCTCTCCCAGTCCATGTGCAGCAGATCAAAGACCTGAATTACCTCTGTCTTTCTAAAGACAGCCATATGGTGTCTTGATTTTTCTTCAGATTTTTTAGCAACAGAATTCAAAGGGCTAAAGAATTTGTGTGATGCTACAGATGAAAGCTTTACCCAGGTAAGTTATTTTTAAATTAATATCATGCATACCTTACTTTATTCCACTAAACTTTTAAGGAGTCTCATGAGAATACATATAATAAATAAATATGAAAATGGTGAGTAAAAAAATAAGAATGAGATAAAAAAGAAATCACAATCCAGAGTCAAGATAGAAAGGAAAAATGAACTCTTATATGTATGTGGAATATTAGACAGTTTTTGGAAGAGAAACTTTAAGTTTGTCTCTGAGCTTCCTAGGAGCAAGAGTAAAAGGTGAAATATGATCCTCACTGAGAACAAGGATAAATCATATTAGTTCCTCATAAGAAGTATACATTCCCAAAGGTGATGATAATGATGGTGATGATGTTGGTAGTAATAATGAAGATATTAGCAGCAGCAGCAATGGTGTGTTTTATTTACATGCTGCTTTATTTGGGAGACTAACTGCTCCTTTCTCCACCAAGCCCCAATATACTCAAATATTTTTCTTGGGATATTTTTACTTTGTTACAGTTGGACTATAGCTGCTTCTCTCATAAAGGCAATTTGATGTTCAGAAGGAGCTTTGGAATCAGAGAGACCTGAATTTATTGCTGGCTTCTGTACCTAACATTATGCTGTAACCCTTGGCAAGGCACTTAATCACGCTCTCTCTCTCTCTCTCTCTCTCTCTCTCTCACCTAGTTTTCTCTATAAAATGGAGACAATCTATCCCATAGGTTTATAGAGAGGATATTCCAGAGCCTGAAGTTAAGAAACTTCTTTTGTATGTTAGGCTATTGTGGTTTTATGGTTATTAACATAACACGAAGGTTGATTTTCTTTCTTCTTTTCCACAGCTACACAGTATTCAGGGCACTTGTACTTTGGGCCTCAGAGCAAATGAGAATGCCAAAGTTTGGACTCCAAGACCTGTCAGTACAGTTATATGAGCAAGGTCTCTGAGCTGACTTACCCTCCCTACTTGCCCAAAGTGGTTAAATTTCTGGAGACAGAAGAGGAAATTGGTAAGATGGCCCTTGCCATGAACTGAGTCAGTGCCTGAGACTGCAGGTCTCCCTCTGGGTTCTGTACAGCAGCCTCAACCCTAGTTCCCAGTGAGGCTGATACCTTGATATTGAGATGATCAAGATGTGAATGAGTTGCAAAAGAAAGTAGATATGTCTCTGAGTATCATTTTGGGGTGGGTCATTTTGGAGCAAAACCATGGTTTTGCAGGTCACTACAGAAAGTCAGTACTTGTATTCTCATATATATTGAAGGTTTGGAGCAGGAGCTAAATACTAGGTGACACTTCCTTTGCCCTGCCTCTTTTTGGCTAGAACTTTTAGACTAGTACTTTCAAAGGATCCAGTAGTGGTTTTAGGTTTTGTAGAGACAATTTTGCTGTCCTGATTCCACTGCCTGAGGCAATTGGCATCCTAGAAGTCTTTTCCTTTTGGCCCTCTTCCTTCTTCTATGTCTCACTTGTTCAGCTCCCACTTAACTCTCATTTTCTATTTCTGCTAAATCCTGTGGGTTGGTAATGGGTTAAATATCAATCTAGTATATCTAAGTCTCTGTATTTCCCAGGGTTAATTGTATATTATGAAGGTGAATATGTGCATGTTTGACCTGTTCTACTAGATTGTAAGCTTCTCAAGGTCATGGGCTTCATCATGTTTATGCATTGATTGATAGCATTTAGAACAGTGGATAATGTGTCTCGGGTTGAGACAGTCCCATGACTAAGCTGCCAAGAAGAAGCAGCAGCATGGCATGGCAGGATAGACAAAGACTTGGAGTCACAGAAGCCCAGGGCTTTATCTGTTCCATCACTGGCCCCATGGTCTTGTGTAATAACCTAACATTTTTAGATTCTACCTCAAGTATTTAGCTGAGGTGATCCCAGTGGTGCCGCATGGCACCAACATTTCGAGATCCTCCATCCACTTTCCAACGGAGCGTAATCTCATCCTCCTCTGATTTAGCCCTCACAGCATTTTATTTCTCCCTCTTTTAGGCATATGACACATCCTACCTTACATTAAAACTGTTATAAGCTATTGCTTCTCCATTAGATCACAAGACCTATGAATGCAAGAATGGTGTCTACATCAGTATTACCAGGAAGACCAGTCTGTGTTTTGCACCACTGGGCTCAGTACACTTTTGAGGGAATCAAATTTGGCCCTTCCTTTATAGCAGCCATTAATTTGGTGTGAAAAGAGGGCAGCCAACACTCTGCTGTTGTGTGAGACTGGGCCATACAGTCCTCCTTCTCTGTCAAGTCTGCTGTCTTAGCTCCGTGTCAGCCAGATCATACACAGCCTCCCTGTGTTTGTTGCTTGTGGGGTATAGGCCAAATGATCCAGAACAAATATCTACTACTTTCCTTAACAAATGCACTGAATATGGCAGAAGGAAAGTAGGCTTTATGATGGCTTATGTAATTTTCCCCACTTTATGAGGGTAAATGGTGGGTATCGGTCAGTGCCATATGCCACCAGCAATGGGATCCACCCGGTCCTGGAGGAGGTTCAGAGAGGCCTACCAGTTCTTGCAGCATGGTTTTCTTGGCCACTATTGGCAACCCCCTGAATCTCTCCCAGGAAAAGGGAGATGGAAAGGAATGAGAAGACAGTTATACTCTGCTAAAGCATACGCATATCTGAATTCCTCCCTTAGCTTTAATGGATTTCAACATACTGCTGCAAGCAAGTAGGCTATCTTCTAGAACAGTTCTGGTGGGAGGATACAGTAAATTCTCACCAAAAGGCATTTCCTTTCTTTCTCTGCCAGAGAGAGGGCTCACTGGGCCTGCAGCTCTGCCCTTGTTCGGTCTTCTGCGTTCACCTTAAACTGCAGCTCCTCCAAGCAGTCCTTTAGGCTGTGGCCCACCTATAGCCTCAGGCTGTACTGCCTGGCAAAGCATTCCTGAACTTCCTCCCTGGCAGACTCGGGCTTCAAGGAGCGTCTGCTGCTATTGGTGAATGCCACCAAGTTGCTTGGCTTGCCTGTTGCCTTGGTTACTGATACTATCTCCATGTCACTTTAACTTCCCATTTAACTGCACACATGCATGGGTCTTGCATGTTGGAGACTCTGCTTCCAGGTTTGCTGTGGGAAGGGAAGAGGGAACGTGTGGGGAGGGTACACTCACTGTTCACATCCCATTATTGACCAGAGCACACCTGCATACCTGCAGAGGAATCTGGAAAATGTAGTATTTCTCCCCCCTCCCCACCCCACCCCACCTAACCTGGGAAATGAAAATAAAACTATTTGGTGATTACCTAGCTTTTCCTCTTTCAGAATTTTTGGAGGGAACTTCCAAAGCTAGTATGCCCCACACTCAACGTACAGAGAAAGAATCCACTGTTTACTCAGGTATACAAACTAAGGTGAGTATTGTAGGCTAATATTTGTTTTTGGCTCTTATGAGCGACAAAATTGAGGTCAGGGAGAATTGCTTTCTGTGGAATTGAAACAAGGGGTTTGAAAGAAGATGAGCTTTTGAAGCCAAAGGATATCCACTTATAATGGAAACAGCCATCTCAGTGTTAAAAGCCCTAAATCCATTTATTACAGATTTCCAGAGTGTTTTTATGGCCAGAGTCATCTCCAGTGACTCGGAACTTCGGAAAGTTTAGCCAACAAGCTCTACTGATATTCCAAAACTCCAGGAATTAATCAGATTTTATCTGGCTTTTTACTTTTAGTCTTAATACATGCTATCAGCACTCTCCTTTCCTTCTCCATCTTTGTTAACATTTTATTTGCATCTTTAATGATTTAACAGATGTCAAACTTGGTTATGGGTTTGACAGAGACTGATGTTGCTTGAATCTCTTTGCACAGGTCTGGTTTATGAGGGGATAACAGACCACTGATGTCATATTCATGTGCTTTGTGGAAGTTTTAGTGTCCCAACATCCCTGTGGAAGGAGTTTTATGCTTCTAAAGTGGTTGCAGCCTTCTTGTTAAGATTTTTTTCCCAACATGCTTTTGCATTTTACCTTCTCACTGAACGGTATATTGTAATACCATTTAGGATAGTTGTTTCAACACCAGTACACTCAAATTTTCCAGATGAGAAGTATAGTTAAGAGAAAAAAACTCCTCAAAATCTTATGTTTCTGGGAGAAATGATGGACATTGCTCATTGATCTGTATTTCTAGTCAGAGACTAGAAAAAGCTTTGTGTTGTCTGTACTTAGAACAGTCATATTTATTGTTTAAAATAGCCTGACATATTATTCTCATTCCTGAAGTTGTGTGTGAGTAGGTCTTAGAAGTCCTGCCAGAGTCTTAGAAACCTCATGATTGGTTAATGTTCACTGGCCATATTCAAAACACCCAAGGAAGGCTCTAACCAAACAGAGGAACTAAATGGGGGTAAAGTGAATGCCACAATACATAGGCTGTAAACTACAGTGACCACAGAGAAGGCCTGGCCTTTGCCTTCAAGAATTTATAGCTGAAGGAAGTGTGAAAACTAAAAAAAATAAATGAATTGTATTAATAGGGCAGGGAAAGCATGGTCAGAGGTAAATCAATGATAATATCTAAAGAAACCTTAGGCAGTCCAGTTTAGTGTGGTTTAGTGGATTGAATGCCAGCCAGCAAATCAAAAGGTCACTGGTTTGATTCCCAGTCAAGGCACATGTCTTGGTTGCAGGCCAGGGGGGTGCGAGAGGCAACAGGTTGATGTTTTTCTCACACATTGATGTTTCTCTCCCTCTCTTTCTCCTTCCCTTTCCTTCTCTCTGAAAACAAATAAAAATTTTAAAATGCTTAAAAAAAGAAAACTTAGGTAAAAATATTTGCCTGATATTGTTTTAGGCAGAAATAATAATAATAAAAAATCCAAGGATAAGCCAGGGTCAAGTGAAGGAGTCAGAGTTGAGGGTTTGTTTCTGGCACACTTACTGTCTCTGTGACTCTGGGGGTAGTTCTTTAGCTTTATAAGCCTCCATTTCCTCAACAGAAAAATACAGTAATCTGGACCCTGGAAAACACATTAATTATTACGTGGATTAGATGAGACAGTATATTTGAAAGTGCTTTTAATGGGCATGTGATACATGAAGGCAGAGGCAAAGAGAGGCCTTAATCTCATACCTGATCCTCCCCACTTTCTGCACTATCTGCCTCCTACCCGGACGTAGGTGCGGGCACTGCTGTGACTCGTCAATGAAGCGCAAGGAGAGAATCCCACAGGAAACAACACTTGTGGTGGTGGTGGTGTGGAGGTGATTGTTTGTTTGTATGTTATTTGGTACCTTAAGTATATATTAAAATGGTAACTTTGGTGGACACTGTTTTTCTTGTCCCCCAAAAGTTTGCTTCCAGCTGCTAAGATCATTTATTGTGTGAATGGAAACATAATTTAACTACAGTAGGATATGGCACTTGGTGGTTTCAGATTAGTTCTTTGAAAATCAATTTACCAAATTACCAATTGCAGCAAATCCTGAAGCATATGCCTTTTACTGGTAAAAGTGAATTTGGAAAGAGCCTTTTCACCAGCAGAAGAGGGACACGGGCTGCAGAAGTAGAAAAGGCAGTAAAATATGTTTAAAGGAAAGCTCAGCCATTCACATCTTAAATGTTGGATAATTGCTTCAGCATCTGAAATGTGAATCACACTGGAAATTGATAACTGAGCTTCCATTTCAAATCATCTGAAAACTACTGATGTGAACAATCACCAAAATTCAACAATAATTTTAAATTGATCACTCAACAACTCAGTCAGACCAGTGAAGGGTGATTTGATTCAAATGGGAGTGGGTTGCGTCTAAACAGCTTTTGCCATCTGTGTGTGTGTGTGTGTGTGTGTGTGTGTTGAGGAAGGGGAACCTAGCAGTGGTGTTATTTAGGTGATGGAGATTTTCAAAGCCAGTTGAGAGAGTTAGGGTCACAGTTCCCTAAAGTTTACGCTGCATGGAGCAGGATGCAGAATGATGTTGAGGATAAGATAGAAGTGGAGGCAAATGCTGGCGGAGAAATGGCTCATGGAACCCAGGTGTACAGGACTCATACCCTGAGCACTGGAGTGCAGGCATGGAGAAGTCAATTAGACTTCAGAAGTACCCACGGTGGGCTTAGAGCTTTGGTTAGGAATTGTCTGGAACCCCCTCAGGCATCAGGGATGTGGGTTGATGGCATCAGCACCAGCATCTGAGAACAGTGAAGGACAAAGTCACTTGATGCAGGACCACGAGTTGGGAAATCCAAGTTCTGGTCCCAGAACTTCCCTTACACTTATAGAGACCTATGCTCCTTTAACTCTCTGTAAAGGGCTATTTTAAAAATTTTCCAATCCAGCCCTGGCTGCTGTGGTTTAGTAGAATGAGTGCTGGCCTCTGAACCAAAGGGTCACCAGTTTGATTTTCCAGTTATAGCACATGCCTGGTTGCAGGCCAGGTCCCTAGTAAGTGGCATGAAAGAGGCAATCACACATTGATGTTTCTCTCCCTCTATTTCTCCCTCCCTTCCTCTCTGTCTAAAAATAAATAAATAAAATTCTTTAAAAAATTCCAATCCATTTTGCACTGACACTGGTCCTGGTACATATGACACACACTCAGCTTTGCCACATGGGATCTACCAAGTGAACTAGGTGACAGGTGAGCTGGTCTCCTCTCAGTTCAATGAGTTGAGTAAACTGATATCATGGGCTTAAGGTTACAGAAATGTCAGGTTAATTACTGTAAGGTTTTAAGTGTTTATTCTCCATTTTTTATCTTGCATCTGCATGGACTAATAACAAGCAGTTTATGGACTGTCATTGGAATAAATTTTTCAAAGTTGTTTTCTACTTTGATACTTTATAAATGCTGATGTGGGAGGGGAATGGGTCTTTCAGATATGGCAATGCTTCCTTTATGGGTCATTATTAGAGAATGAGATTTGGAAACTGTATATTGTTTCAGAACAGAAGCTTAAAATACTGGTTAAGAAGTTGCTGGTTATGTTGCAACTTTCATTTCTTTTTTTCTTGGTATTAGAATCCACAATCTTTAGCTGGACTCATGACCCCTAGAATACAAACTACATTTCCCATCCTCCTTGCAACTAGGTGTGATCATTTCTTAAGTTCTGGACAATAGAATGTAGCAGAGGCAAGATGACAATTTCTGGGAAGTCTGAAAGGGAAAGGACTAGAACGTGCACATGACTGCTAGAGCTCTGACATTGATCTGCTTTGCTCTCTTGGGACTGGAAGCCCTGAAATCACAGCAAGAGGACAGGTGGTGCCTCGGTCCCTTTCGCTGTGGACTCAGTGAAATACCAGGATGGGTGTGTGGGGGAAAAAAGTAAGATTCCATATTTTTAAAGCCAGCGTTACTTTGGTATTTCATTTATTTCTGAACCCAGTCCTAAGCAATATAAGTACAATTTTAAAATCCTGATATTTTTATTAAAATGCATATTTAACAAAACATAGCTTATTTTTTCTAATCCTTAGACAGGGAATTTAAAATGTGATTTAATCTTTTTATGAATAACAAGCATCGCCATGAAGAGCTATGATTACATGTGCTGTCATCCAGGAGACCACAGTTACCTGCTTCTGAGGACTGTGCCTGTAAGATTGTTTTCCTTGTCAACCCCACGCCTTCCTACTCCAGCATGCCCGTGTCTAGAAGGCAGAACAATCTTGCTTTAAAATTTTTCTGCTTCCAGATGGCTGCTACAGAGAAGCCAAACGTACTGAAATGGGTTAGATCAATTTCACCTGTATTTATTAAACACCTACTAATGTGCCAAACACGGAGCTAGATGCCAGGTGTACACAGATGAACAAATATAATCCTTGCTCTCAAGTTGTTTAAAATGCATTGTTAGTGACACCAACAAAATAGCCCAGGAGTGTGAAAGAGGGAGCTATTATTTTGTCTGGTTTTGGAGCAGGGTTGTGAGGAGAGGCGGGGAAGACTTCACAGAAAGAATGCTATTGGAGCTGGGTCCTGATGTGGGATACTGCCAGCATAAGAAATGTTGATTAAGTCACGCAACATAAGGACAGAGCTCAGGAGGGCCATACTGGAGGGAGAGTTTATGGCATATTGGGGAAGTAGCTCAGGGAGGCTGGGACACATGGCTGAAAAAGGAAGTTGAATCCACATTTAGAAGGACCTTAAGTGTTTTCTTTAAGAATTTAGTCTTTGTGGACAATTGAGAGCCATTGAAGTATGTTGGTTGTTTATTTGTGTGTTTCTGAGCAGAACAAAGATATGACAAGATCTCTAATCTTAGCGAAATAAATCAGACAACACTGTAAAAATACATTGAATGGGAAAAATAGAATAAAAAGTGGGAATCTACTGCAGAATAGTCTACACTGCACTTAACTCCAGTACAGATTAGAACAGGATTCACCCCGTTGGTCAGGTGGGAGGGAGATACTTGCGAGTTATATTTTTAAAGAAACAGGAAGACTTGGAGAAATAGGATTGGTTGTATATGTGGGAAAATGACAGGATGGAGTCCGTTTCAATGTGAGAAATGCTACTTTTAACCAATATGAGACTCAAAAGTAAAGTCAATGTTAGGGAGAAAGATGATTTTTGCAAATCAGGGCATTGTGAGATAATACCTACAGGCATTTACAATTGTCAGTTATCTGCCCCTGAAGGAAAGGGCCATGTTTATCTTTTTTTCCTGTGGTATCCCCAACAAATGGTGCTTAATGGTGCCTGCTGCACAGCACCAAATATATAGTAAGTTAAGGACTGAATAACTCAACTGATAGAAAGGTTTAGAGAGGAGATAAGGATTTGGAAGTCAGCTGTTTTTGTGTGATCCTTGAGGTTGTGGGAGTTGATGAAGTGAACAATCAAAATCAGGAACAGAGGTTTAAAGAGAATTTAGGAACCCTAGAAACTCTTATTTAGAAATAAAGAGTAGAGCTAGTATGGATGTCTCAGAAGGGGTGATCAGATAGAAATGTATTCTAGATAACAATATAAGACAGTTTTAAGATGGAGATAATGGTGAATTCTATTAAACATAACCAAGGAGGGAAGTTTCACAAGGACTGAGGCCAATGGATTTGCAATTAAGAATGACAGTGATCATTTAGAGAGTAATTTCTATAGAGGGGTGATTTTTTCAAATTTCATTGTGTATCAGAATTATCTTGGGGATTTGTTTAACACGGAATTCTTGCCTCATACCACCCCACCCCCAAATCTTACTAGTCTGAGATAATTACATTTTAAACAAGTTACCAGGTAATTCTGTTGTTGGCCCAGGACCATATTTGGAGAACAAGTGCTATAGAATATTAGAGAGAGAAAACAATTAGATCATTTGGGGATGAGAGTTTCCTAAACGAAGAGTTGCTGGAAACACACACACACACACACACACACACACACACACACACACACTCTACTCACTAATTAAGATTTTATCACTTGGTGGAGAAGCAACAAAATAGATTTTACTTAAATATTTGAAGTTGAAGAAATATTGTGAAGACATGAAACTTTGAACTTCTGTTTCCTGTTTTGTATAAATAGGAATAATAATAAAACCAACCTCTGTACATTGTTCTTAGGAGGAAAGGAAATAATATACCAGTGATGTGATAGCATTTGCCTCAGTGTTTTGTGCTCAAATAAATACTTGTTGAATCAGGGCATATACATTACTTATTCAAAGGCAGAATAGTGTGTATGTAGATTAATGTACTACTAATAATAAAAGCTGCTTATATAAACTTCCAGCAGCCCTCCAAAATATGTTTTTATAATTGGCACTCCAGTACCACCTATAAATTATAAATTGAGCAAATATAAAAGTTTGATGATTGTTTTCAGAGACAGTGGAATTCAAGACTACATATCACAAAGCTTTTCCTTCTTTTTCTTTGAATATGAGCTGTTCCAAATTTTCATTTCCTGAAATATTTTCCTCTGGACACTTTTTTAAATAAACATTTTAGTTAATCATTTAACATTTATTTCATTAATGTGATGACTGAATATAAATCATGAAAATGTGTTTGAGGAAAGACTATGAAAATCTATTCAAATAAAAAATGGGAATGTTTGCTAAAGAATTTAATGGGAAGCCAAAGTAAACACTGTCAATACTCTTTATTAAACAAATGAAGTATTCCTTTAAGTCATACTATGTTTAAATAATGAACCCATAAGACTAAGTAAACAAGCCAGGAGTTTGAAAAATAAAATTTAAATATGTCTTACAAATGTTCTAATTCGATAATTATATTAAGATAGGGAATATTTATTGAATGTGTTTTTTTATGGTTATAAAACAGTAATTTAAAAATTTTGTCTGCATATCAAGGGAAAGAAAATATTATCTGTGATAATAATGATTTTATATAATTGTTCTAGAAGATTAAACTCAATAATATACATAAATATTTCAATTACTTGGAACAGAGTAAGCATAATAATAACAACAATAGTAAATATGATCACCATTACTATTTTTTGTCTGAAATTATGGTCATGTCATTACTACATTAGGCTGGTGTAATCACTGTGACCTCACCATGTAGTAGATATTATCATTAGCCTAATTTTGGAGATAAGGGAAATTAGGCCTCGGTGATGTGAGGTAACATCCTAAGTAACACAACTAGTAAGTAGTGTGAGAACCCAGACTCTCTAGCTCCAGAGCTTCCTCAGTCCCCCTCACCAAACCACTAAGGCTTTCAAGTGTTGGTGTGTTCGGAGTGACTGAATCTCATTGAAAAGTTAATGAGGGAAAACATAATACTGAATTGGTATTCAATACTTTCAATTTGAAAGGTTTAATTACAAGGTATGCTTGAAGTTAACTTGAATACAGAAAATGTGTCTGATAGGAGATTGTGATCATGTAGATGGTTACCAAAACATGCCAAATAAAAAGCTACACACATTTTGCAAATCCTGTATCTGATAAGGAGTTTGTATCTAGAGCAGATGAAGAACCCTCCCAACTCAGGAATAAAAAGACAGCCCTATTAAAAACTGGGCAGAGATTATGAAGAGACATTTCTCCAAAAAAGATATATAAATGGCCAATAAGCACAAGAAAAGTTGTCTGATATTGTTAACCATCAGGGAAATGCAAATTGAAAGCACAATGAGATACCATTTTACATCCACTAGAATGGCTAAAATCAAAAAGTCAGATAATAATAAGGGGTGGTGAGGATTTGAAAAAATTGGAACTCTCATATATTGATGGTGAGAATGTAAAATAGTGTGCAGCCACTTTGGAAAGCAGTTTGACAGTTCCTTAAATGAATACACATAGAGTTACCATATGACCGAACAATTCCACTCCTAGATATATACTCAGGAGAATAAGACATATTCCACACAGAAACTTGTATATGAATATTTATAGCAGCATTATTCATAATAGCTAAAATGTGGGAACAACCCAAATATCTATCAACTGAGGAATGAGTAAAAGAGTATATTAATCCAATGGAATGTTATTTGGCCTTGAAAGGAATAAAGTACTGATAAATACTACAACAGAGATGAACCTTGAAAACATTATGCTAAGTGAAAGAAGCCACACAAAAGTCAATTGCGTTTATGTACGCTAACAATGAACTATCAGAAGAAATAAAGGAAACAATACCATTTACAATAGCATCAAAAACAATAAAGTACTTAGGAATAAATTTAACCAAAAAGGTGACAGATCTTTATGCTGAAAACTATAATACATTGATAAAAGAAATTGAAAGAGATACAAATAAATGCAAAGATATCCATATTCATGAATCAAAAAATTAATATTGCTAAAAGTCCATATTACCCAAAGTGATCTGCAAATTCAATACAACCCCTATCAAAATTCCAATGGCATTTTTCACAGAAATAGGAAAACCAATCCTAAAACTTGCATGGAACAATAAAAAGACCCCAATAAAAGAGCTCAAGTAATCTTGAGAAATAAGAACAAACCTTGAGGAATCAAACTTCCTGATTACAAACTATATTACAAAGCTGTAATAATAAAAGCAGTATAATAGTGGCATAAAAACAGACATATACACCAGTGGAACAGAATCAAGTACTCAGAAAGAAATAAATCCATACATATATGATCAATAAATATTTGACAAAGAAGCCAAGAATTTTCAGTAGGGAAAGGGTAGTCTTTCCAACAAATAGCATTGGGAAAACTATACTTGCATGCAAAAGAATGAAATTGGACCTCTATCTTACATTACTCACAAAAATTAGCTAAAAATGGAATTGAAATTGGTCTTGGCAGTCATTTCTTGGCTACAACCCCACAAAACACAAACAACAAAAGCAAAAATTAATAGCTGGTACTATGTCAAATTAAAATGCTTCTGTGCAGAAAAAGAAACAATCCTCAAAATGAAAGCAACCTATGGAATGTTAGAAATATTTGTAAATCTTATATCTGATAAGGGTTTAATATAAAATTATATAAGGAACTCGTACAACTCAATAGCAAAAACAAATGATCTGATTAAAAAATGAACAAAGAACCTAAATAGATATTTTCCCAAATAAGACATACAAATGGCCAACAGGTACATGAGAAGATGCTCAACATCACTAAACATCAGGGAAATGCAAATCAAAACCACAATGAGATGATCACCTCACACCTGTTAGAATGGCTATTATTGAAAAGACAAGAGATAAGTGCTGGTGAAGATGTGGAGAAAAGGGCACCCTTGTACACTGTGAGTGGATATATAAATTGATATAGCCATTATGAAAAACAGTATGGAATTTGCTTAAAAATTAAAAATATGTAGCATTTGATACAGCAATCCTGCTCCTGAGTGTATACCCAAAGAAAATGAATTAAATATCTTAAAGAGACACTTGCACCCCCACATGTCCACTGCAGCATTATTCACAATAGCCAAGGTAGGAAACAATCTCCAAGGTTTTCAATAGCTGAATAGATAAAGAAATGTGCATGTGTGTTGCCTTGGGTTGGAGGAGGTTGTTGGGTAAGGAGACGATATCTAAAGAATGTGGAGTTTCTTTGGGGGCAATTAAAATGTTCTAAAATTGTAATGATGTTGGCACATATCTGAATATGCTAAAAGTCATTGAATTGTACACCTTCTATGGTTGAAATGTTTGGTGTGTAAACTATACCTCAGGAAAGCTGTTAAAAAATAAATGAGACCTTTGTTGTGCGGGTGTATGTGTGAATGTATATACTTAAAAAGATAATTAGTGAAAGTGGACAGGTCCAGAGAGTGTCAAAGGTTTAATCACAACATAATCGAAACACTAAATACTGACAACAATATATATTTTTTAGAATAATAAGCTAGAGCAATAATCCAGAAACTGATTCTTTTACATATAAAACTTAATATATAGTGGCAAATAGCTGATGATGTAAGATATCTTTTTTCCTTTTTAGTGATCTTCCCCATTATTCATACAGAAGTTTTGTTCACTCTACATAGATTCCATGGTGTGGAGTTTTAAACATATAACACTTGCCTGCTGTTTCTTCTGTGCCACTTGCTTTGCCCCCAGATTGACCATCTGGCTTGCTCCCTCTCTTCATATTTTTTGTCTTAGAGAGAAGACTTTATCAGAAAGATCTTCTATCTGGAATTAGAAATAAAATATTTTGCTTCTGTCAGAAACATTTTTAAAAGATAATGAGGAAAGAAGAGGTGTTTCATGTAGCTAATATTACATTAAGATTTAAAAGAAGAATTCAAAATAAATTTTGTATGTAGTGAAGATAATACTTTGTACAAAAAATAAGCAGCAAATAGCATTGCATATCAAATTTCTAGAAAAATAACTCACTAAGCTGAAACCAATAGAATACATTTAAAAGATAAATGTCAATAAATTTGATCCTATGAAATGAAAAACTTCCTTAAAATGAAATTTCCTAAAATAGAAAAGTAAAGAACAATAATTTTTAACAAGTGTGACAAAAAGTTACTAAAATTATATAGAGTACACAAAAAATTTTAAAAGATTTTATTTATTTATTTTTAGACAGAGGGGGAGGGAGAGAAACATCAATGTGTGTTTGACTCTCACATGCCCCCTACTGGGGACGTGGCCCACTGTGCCCTGACTAGGAATCAAACCTGTGACCCTTTGGTTCTCAGGCCAGCACTCAATCTACCGAGCCACACCAGCCAGGGCAACATTTTAAGACAAACATTAGTACATACCTCAATTAATGGATGTTCAAAAGACAATTTATACAAAAGGAGATGCCAATAGCAAATAAAACAAAAAGAATTTGGCTCAATAGTAATAAAACACAAATTTAATAATTATTTAACTGTTCACATCTGTTAAATATATGCATTAAAATGGATGATAATCAATGTTGATGAAGTTTCAGTAAAGCCAGTTTACTAATATTTTGTTTGTGACACTGTTCATTAGTATATTTTTGGTAAGAAATTTGGCAATCCATGTGAAAACCATGTTTATACTTTTTGATTTGATATTACTTCTCTAATTTAACAACGCAAACTGAAAAAGAAGGAGAAAGAAGGGGGGGAATAGAACAGAACTTACAAGACTTATGAGACAATATCAAAAGTCTAACATATGTGTAATTGGAATCTCAGAAGAGAAGAGAGTGTATGGGGCAGAAGAAATATTTAAGAAATAAAGGCCAAAATTTTTCTAAAATTAATCAAAGATTTCAGTTGACAGATCTAAGAAGCTCAGAGAATATAAAGCAGGAAAAAAAACAAATACACAAAATATTTAAATGTAAATTTGTTACACTCAAACTACTGGACAAAGAGGAATCTTTCAGGCAACCAGAGAAATAAAAGACAAATTATCTACAGAGGAACAAATTTAAGAATAACAGTTGATTTTTCATCAAACACAATATAAACTAGAAGGCAAAAAGAGACACATATTTAATATGCTGGGGGAAAAAAACCTATCAGAATTCTATACACACAAAAATATTTTTCAGATAAGAAAGGAAAATAATGACTTTTTCAGAAAAGAAAAAAATAAGAAAATTTATTGTCAGAATATCTGTGCTGTGATAAATCCTAAAGAATGCTGTTCAGGCAGAAGGAAGGTGACACTAGACAAAAATTTGGATGTAAATAAAGAAGGGTGTTAGAAATTAAATAAATGAAGAAAAACATAATTCATGTCCTGTAAAAGATAAATGATGATCTAAAACAAGAGCAGTGGCAATATACTGTGTAAAATGTATTATATAAAAGAAACTATGTAAAAGTAAAAGGTATGACAAGAAAAACACAAAGTGTGGGAACACATGTAAAGCTTAATACTAGTTCACAGTAGATTTTATTCAGCTAATTATCTGAATGTTAAGCCCTGTGGAAACCATTAAAGCATTTTAAACAGAGATACAAGTAATAAGTCAATAGCTGACAGAAAAGGGAATAATAAAAATGCTCAATATAAAGGAGTAGAGGGAAAAGAAAATAAAAACAAATGGAGCAAATAAAAACTAGCTAGTAAGATGGCAGATTTTAATCCAACCACATCAAAGATTACACTAACTATAAGTCATGTAATCATCGCAATTAAAAGATGGGAATTCTCAGATTAAATAAAAAACAAAACTAATTCAATGCAGTTTATAAAAAACCTACTGTAAATGGAAAACATAAGTAGGTGCAAAGTGAAAGAATAAAAAATGATACATCACATAGACTCTACTCAAAAGAAAGCTGGAATAGCTATATTAACATCAAAGTAGATTTAAGAACACTTAATATTAGTGATAAAAAGAAAGAATTCTTAAAGGGGTCAATTCATTAAGAGGACATAATAATAATAAATGTTTATGCACATAATAACAGTTTTAAAATTCATAAAGCAGAAACTGTTTAAACAGAAAGAAAAAATCAACAAATTTACAGTTATAGTGGAAGAGTTAACATTTCTCTTTGAGTAATTAATATAACAAGTAGATAGAAAATTAGTAAGAATATAGAAGATTTGAACAACACCAAAGACTAGCTTGACCAATTTGACTTTTTTTTTTTTGATAAAACACTCCATCAACATCAGCAAAATACATTTAGTCAAGAATATTCACCAAGATTTACTATATTCTGGACCATAAATCAAACCTTCAACAAATTTAACAAAATTGACATTAGACAGAGTATGCTCTCAGACCATACAGAATTAAACTAGAAATCAATAACAGAAAGTTGTTTTAATGATAGTAAATTTTATTCTTTGCTTTGCTTGTTAGATTTTTGCCATCTGTCCTCATTACTTCTTTTATATTTTAAAAGCTACTGTTTGATGAAAGTAGAGTCAACCCCTTTGTAATGAGAGAGTCAGTGATGGTTGGAGGGATTCCTGACAAGGGTGGAACAATCAGAGTCAGTCATTCATCAAGGACCCGCAGTTGTATTTGGCCAGGTAGGGCAGCGGGTCAGATATCTAGGCAGAGGAGGAAAGGATTAACAAGCATTCCACACAAGAGTTCAGAACAAGGGGGTCAGGACTCAGAATGTTAAAACCCAAACCCTAGGCTTTTCAAGGTTGAAAAGCCAGGTAAGTCAGCAGATCAAACTAGGGCCTAGAAACTGGATTTGAAGCAAAGATTTAATATGTCTTCTGACTTTGTTTTGGGGGCAGAAACTGGTCTCAGAGCTGGGTTTGGTCACCATGTAACAGCTAATACCACTGGAAGGCTTACAACTGTGCCTTTTTTTTTTTTTTTAAGATTTTATTTATTTATTTTTAGAGAGGGGAAGGGAGGGAGAAAGAGAGGGAGAGAAACATCAATGTGTGGTTGCTTCTCACGTGGCCCCCACTAGGGGCCTGGCCTGCAACCCAGGCATGTGCCCTGACTGGGAATAGAACCTGACACCCTTTGGTTCGCAGCCCAAACTCAATCCACTGAGCTACACCAGCCAGGGCTTTTTTCTAATTGTAAAGAAGAGATTAGCACCTATGGGGTTTCTGAAGTTGTGACGAATTGGCAATGCACCTTCTTATATTTGTTCTCGTGAGTGGTCTGCCTGTTTCCTTCGCTGCTTTGTGTTGTTTCATTGAGATCGTATGCTCCAAAAAGGAGCAGTGTATTAGCTTTGCTTCAGGATCTGTTTTCATCTAGAGCAGCAAAGCTCCTTACATGTTAATATTCATGAGAATTACCCGAGGAATTCAATTAAATGCAGGTTCTGATTCAATATTCTTGTGTTGGGGGTCCTCAGATGCAGCATTTCTAACAAGGTCCTGAGTGATGCCAATGCTTCTTGTCCATGGACCAGATTTTGAGTCACAAAACTGTAGAAAACACAGGATAAAACAAGTGGTATGAGAAGTGTTGTGGTAACAACCTCTGGTATGCTGTGGTGTTACAGTTATTAAAGCTTTCACCTCCTGTTAATTGGGCTGAGGTGCAGGTGGATGGATGACATAGCATTAGAACATCGTGTCTCCTGTGCTTGGACATTATGGGAACGATGGTAATTATAAGGATTGTGGTGTTGGGTGGCTGCTTTTGACATCATGAGAAGCCTTGCAAAAAAAAATTACAGGCTAAAGACAACTTTTAACCTCTGTCATGCTGCGAGAGCCAGAGGACCTTATGGCAACTTTAGAGAAACTTTCATCTCCTGCAGCTGCAGGACTGACTAGGCTAAAATTCAGGCCTTTGATCTAAGTACAAAAGTGGCAAGTCTGCAAAGTAAACTAAATGTGCAGCCTCAATAATTCTTATGTGTCTAAATCAGATATCTGATAAGGAAAGAGTTGGGATCCACAGAACTGGGATAAGAACATTTGTGTGAATGAGCTTAAAAACAATTAACCCCCAATTTCCCTGAATTCCCTGACTATCAGAAGCAAGTTTTTACTCCTTTCCAGAAGCCAAGAACCCCCTTTGCGTGGAGAGTATGCAATGACTTCACCTTAAGGAGGTACCTCAAAAGACGATGCTTATCATCAAGGTCTGCTCCCCACCGAGTTTTATTGCCTTCAGACAATAACTTGAGTCGGGTGTCAGAACAGCTGCAGCAGGGAAGTACGAGACTGCTTCTGGAAGAGCAGTTAACTACCAAGAGAACTGTAGAGCCAACATGCACACATACCGACAAGAACCTGGGAATGCATCAAGATACTGAGGGGACTAACTAGGGAAAGGTGCGGTATATAGGTGGGTAAGAGAGAATTCATCATCATGGTGGGGCTCTCACACATGACTCAGGATGCAGTGCTCTGGTAAGTATGTCTATAGCTGGTCTTAATAGCTCACTGAAATGGGTCCGTAAAGCTTGGGCATGGCAATGGACTATAGTAAATGAGGTGAAAACGCTGGAACTTTCTTGGCAGAGGATTGGAGAAATGTTCAGAAAACTCAGTGTGATGAAAATCTTAGAATGGATTTGTTATTTGGGACTCCTGACTATGTTCCCTGAGAAGCAACAGAGAAAAATACCTTCACTAAAATCAGTAAGAAAAGCACTAGTGTAAGGGACCCAAATATCTTTGAGAGACTTGGCTGTGGCTGTCCTCAGAAGGCCATAGTGGATAATGAGAGATTGTACCATGGAACTTGGATCCCCAGTGTCAGTGGGGATAGCGGAATTGCATAGAAGAAGTTGATGATGGTATCATTCAATTACGGGAGACATACTTATTGTAATGGACAGCAAGACAAGAGTATCCAACCAGTGACTCTTGACACACAGACCTATGGTGATGGCTAATAGATTAGATACTTTTTAGGGCCAAGAGAGAGAAAAAGTAGCCTTGGGTGTTGCTTGATTTGTATAATGAAAACAATGGGTACTCAGCAAGTGGAAAGCAGCTATCAATTTCAACGACAGACTAAACCTGGTAATTAAGCCTGTTTCCAGAGAGAGGAGAGTTCACAAGACTAGAATCTATTGAAAATGAGGCCAGTCCTCTTCAAAAGAACCTGAAATGCCACTTGAGGTATGTGTGATAAATATATACAGTTCCTTCCCTTAATGGTCGTGTGTTTAAGGTAATTATGCTCCATAGAATACCTAGACTTTTTGAGTGTTGTAATATATCTGTGTTGAGCTGATACTGATATTAAGAGATCTGAAATACCATGCTGGTCCTCTGGTTAGAGTGGGGGATTTATGAAAATCAGATAATATAAGACTTTTTGACTAAGTTTTTTTTTTTTTTTATCATGGGTTCTGTGGTTCACAGATGCAACCTGTAGTTATACTCCAAATATGTACTTAACAACTGATATAATTCTCATAAGAAGGGCCATTTGAAAGCCCCGTAACTAACCCCTGCCCTGTTCTCCTGGGCCAGGATAAGCATATCAGAAAAAATACAACATCCTAAGAAGTATTGAAGATATTAACAGCACTATCAAACATTTAAAAGATGCAATGTGGTTTCCATCATATCTCTATTCAGTTTACCTAGGAGACTTGTGCAAAAAACAGATGGATCACGGCTGATAAATGTGGCTTACTATAAATTTAAGGTGCATGTGTGGCGGCGATGGTAATGGGGGCATGAATAGCTTCACTCTCAGCTACCATGTCATACATATGACTCTGACACTTGGTATGTAGCTATTAATTTGGGCAATTCTTTCCTTTGATCCTGCAGTAGAATGAATCAGAGCAATGTTCATTATGTAGCAAGGATAGTGTTATGCCTTCCCTATTTCCTTTCATAGATATCAGACCTGCATTGCACCATCTCAATGCCTGTTCCTGTTTCTTTTCCCTCTATTCATCACAGACATTTTCCAAATAAATAATGTACAAATAATCCCATTTGGAGGGGGATATTTCTTGGATGATCCAAACTAACATAAGTTGGAAATAAGATTGATTCTATTTGCCACCACTCCCAGTCATCTGTTTATGGAATTTCTAGTTCCCCTTGTTGCAAACTTAGGCTTTGTTGAGTTAGAGTTCCTTGGTCATAGGTGGTGGGGCACTTCCTCCAGGAGACAGAGAAGTTGTGATTACCACTTGACCATTTTGTGTTAAGCGTAATAGTGACCAAACATAGCCTGGGTTAATTAACCCCAATTACCATGAGGAGCCTGGGTTGAGACTACAAAATTGAGCGTATGGAATAATAATGTCTGATACCTAAGGAAATCACTTCATTGTCTATTGGTGTTTCTTTGGCTAGTAATAAGTATAAGCGGGCAATTTCTTGAACCTAGGCAATACAGTTTAGGGCACAGAGCCCTTAGGGATGATATCTGCTTAATTCTGTGTCAGTACAGTACTGGCCAAGGGTCAGGGAAGTCTAGAGTGAGGTAGAGGAGGGAGATGATAACTATTAACTATGGCTCCAAGAGCTACTGCTGCAGCATCAGTGATTATATCTTAGATTGATAATCCTATTGAAATTCTTTTAAGAGATTTCAACTGGCCATTATTTTCAAGGATGAAACATACTTATTCTCTTAGGAAGGAAGTGAGGATAACTTATTCTTATATGAGACCTGGTTATCGTAAAAAGTAAGAGCAGATCTAAGGGGTTCAAGGGGTACTAAATCAGTGTATGCACCAGTCCCTATTTACTCTATTTTCTATCCCCTGGATCTCAGGTATTGCCTTGCTTCCCAGTCTGAGCAGCCATGGTGATGGCTCACACCATTTCTGCAGTTGTAAAGCCCTGGCTGCTGCTGCTTCACGTCATCATTTAATAATTCTGATTGTCTGAGCTTCCCCTGAGGGATGAGGACTGTTCCGAGAGGCAGTTGTTCCAAACAGCCTCTCTGCAGACATCCCACACAACTGATAGCTAGCTGTGTTTCTTGAGAAATTGTGGCCAACTTTGGTAATGCACTAGTACTTCGCATTTGCTTCCTTTTTCCCCCTGCCTTATTTTGCTTTTCCTCTCACTCTTGCTTGCCTAGGATTGGACTTCCTAATAAAACATTAGCACATAAACTTCCCAGGTTTTGTTTTCCTGGGAGCCAGGCTGAGATAGCCATGTATAAAAGGAAGACTTTTAAATTGTATTTTTAATTATTTGTTTTTCTGTCTCTTTTTCATTTTAGATGGTTATTTCCAAGAGCAAAGATCATGTCTTAAATCAGTGTTCAGTGAGCTTATTCTATGAAAGGGCCTGATGATAAATATCTTCTGGTTTTGTAGACCTATTCTTATGGTTTCTGTTGCCACTGCTCAGCTCTGCTGCTGTAGTAAGAAAACAGTCATGGACAATACATAAATGAGTAAACATGATTGTGTTCCAATAAAACTTTATTTAAAAAGAAGGATATAGTATGGAATTTGAATATCTTAGTTTTGCTGACACCTGCATTGAATTAAAATTAGTGTGATATGATGGAAAGAACTAGAGTTTTGGAGAAAAATAGATCAGTATTTGATGCCTAGTTCTACTATTTACTACTGTGTAAATATGCAAGTTATTTCATTTCTCTGAGCCTCAATTTTCTCATTTGTTTAAGTGAGCCTTATAATCTTTGATATTTTTGTAATAATTAAGTGAGATTATTTTTGCAAAGTATTTGACATAATATAAATGCTCCATAAATTGAAGTGATTATATATTTTCTTTTATTTTTTCTGAACAGCACCTGATGTATATAATCCAGAACATTTTCAGTATTTAAATAAATGCTGGTTAAAGAAGCAAAAGATGTAAAATCAGCAAACTGATTTCTGCTAACAATGGGATTCCCTAAGGAGACATTCCTAACATTTTCCCTGTTCTTTATGTAAATGCACTGATCACCTGGCCATAAGCTGTATACTGTACTTCTAGTAATAAATCATTCAGTCGGGATTTTTGTCATAAATCAGTCTCAGGACTCAGTCACGTGAGTTTTCCAAAAGTCTGATCACTAGGGAAATTGTTTGATCACTGATGTTTGCCCAGTCAAATGTACTAGGACATGTAGGCTGCCTGAAGATGTTTCTTCTCCTCCAGATTTTCTTTAAATTTGAAAGAGCCTAGGCCATTTTTGAGGCTTGCAGCATATCAAACAATGAAGAAATACCAAATGAAGTTAAAACAATGTGGTACACTTTAAATGTTTACATGGATAAAATGAAACATTTAACCCTCAAAATAAAATATATTATAGCCCCCCCCACCTTTTTTTTACCGTAGGCTGTCAAAGCTCTGAATACGAGGCCCAGTATGACCGTGGGACTAGGACAATGGACCTCAGGTTCTACTCCCCTGAGCTTGACCCTGCTCCACTCATAAGACTTCTAACTTGTTGGCACTTAAAAGCATTTTTCAACAACAGTTTTATGCTTCTGAGAAGCAGTTCTACACTTCCATAAAATGCACCTGGAAATATTGGTGCATTTTGGATAATAGATTCCATATTTCAAAATTAGACCTGATAACTTACTCTATGGTGAAATGAGAAAAACAGAAACTCAGCCAGAAGAAATACTATAAAGTGCAGCTTAGTCTGATATACTTAAAACTGTGCATATGCAATGAGTAGTATCATCTCACTTGGGGAAATAAGTTTTGGAAATAAAAACTATTCATTCCTTTTATTAAGTTTAAAGAAGTGATATAAACATAGGCAGCATTAAAAGTATGAATCAGTGGGAGTTTTTCAATGTGGGTTGGTATAAATTATCCTTGAGTCCTCTAGAACTAAATACTTTGTAATCATCTTTGGAGTGTATCCATGCCAACAACACTGAATAATAAAGACTGGGGACTATAGACACAGAATCTTGTTTTAGAAAAGAGGTTCACAAGATAGCAAGGGATTGTATCTCCCCTGTGATTACATACAGATAAATATCCTTCTGGTTATCAGAATTCTAATTGTATCAACTACTCTTTATAAAACAGAATATTGTGGCTGCCAGTCTGCTATGAATGTTCACTTAAGACTTCTTAGGAATGATTACTATTTCTCATTTGTCACTGCAACCATAGTGCTGAAGAGACAAGTAAGAGCTTGATAATTATTTGTGGGATATGTTTGAATGAATATGTTATCACATTTGATCCTCACACTGACCTGGTGAGATATGTATTATTAACCCAATTTTATAGATGAGAAGCTGAGGTCAAGTAGCTAGTAAGTAGAAGAGTTAAAATTCCATTTAGTATCAGTTATGCTGAGGTGTCTGGAGGGTAAACTGTTGTGACACAGTCATATGGAATTGGCTTGATGGGCTTTATTTGCATATAAAACAACATATTACAAGGAGGAGCCTGTCTCATATGAACACTCACCTGGGGCCAGAAGGTTACTAAATGGGTAGCTTTGATCCAAGGGACCTGAAGTAGTCATGATATTGTTAGTCCATATGACTATTCTATACCAGACACTGGATTGGCTCTTACTGTTTCTAATTCTTACACCTGTGATGTTTTCCTAGAAACCTGGGCCAAGACTTTTATGAGCAACTGGAAGGAGTTTAGATTATATTTTAATTATTTGTCTTTCTGTACTTTTTCCCTTTTAGAGCCATACATCCAAAGGCAAAGATCACATCTTAAAATGAGATGCAGCATTATATGAAGGAAGAAGCTGGAATCTTGCAGTTAAACAGATTATCCCATTTTACTGTCAATGAAACTGAAGATTAATAAAATAACAGTAATTTGTCTGAAGTCATGCTGCTATTAAGAGGTGGAGCCTGGATGAAAATCCGGGTTAGTATTCAAAAGCTCATAATATTTCCACTTTCCTCACCCCCCTGAAAAATGATAAAGGATCAAACCATGTGATAGTGATATTGTTCAGTCCTGATGTGTAATTGGATCCTTTCTGCACTGGTTAAACATACATCTGTATTTTTTAATGTCTCATATTTTTGTATTCTAAACATGGGAAAAGTAAATCACAGTGGAAGCAGGCACAAAAGAATAACCGACTTACTAGTTGCTGCGCACAGATGTTTAAAGATTCAACCACTTATATTAATTGTGCTGTAGTGTTTGGCTTTGTATAAGTGGTGAGTGCAGATCCTGGTTGTAGTTTTGATTGCCGCAGTTCCTTCTTCCAGGTGGTGATATTAGACTGTGTGGCTTAAGAAGTAATATAAGATCTGACCTAAGATAGTTTTTGGCCAAGTTGGGCTACAACTAACCATACTGCTATTTTAGAGCCTTCTATGTTATATCTGGCATTTAGCAGATATAGTTCTGTGGATAAAGTGATGCGTTAAACTGGGAGTGAAGAGCTACACCACCTAAACTGACCTTTGACAGACTAGGTACCTCTGGAACAAGTGAGCCAAGTGTTGGTCTCATAGTACCCCATGCCCTCAAGGAGCACCCTAGGTCCCACAAGTTGGACAATAATTCTGCTATTGATAACTCTTCTGACCTTCTATGGAGACGATGTGTCCCAAGAATTCTACTGAGAAATAGACTGAAGACCCTTGTTTCATTCTGGTTACACAGTAGTGACCATATGGACTGGTCCTTGATGGCTGGTCTGGAGCAGGATATTATTCCAGTTCAAAAGAATAAACTGGATATTTGCCTACACGCACAGTTGTGAAACAGCCCAATATGTTTTGGAAGAAATCACTCATGACATATTGCATTCTGATGATGTGGTACACAATCCAAACATCAACAAATAATATTTAAATTTATCTAATCATTTATGTTTTCATTCAGTAAGTATTCATAGGCTGCCAATCATGTGCCAGGCACTATTCTCAACTACTGAGGCTCAAAGGTGAATGAACCCTCAAGGGACTCATGGTCTAATCGGAAGACATATGTATTTTTGGGCAACTATAAAACAAGGTGGGATTATTAGCAAGTATAAAACTGCAGAAGGTATTATTGGAGGACATAGAAAAGAACTCTAAACCAGCCTGATATGTAAATGGGGTTCAGGGAGACTTCATGGCAAAAGTAGCTCTTGTCTTGAGACTTAAAATGGATAACCAGCAAAATGTAGGGAGAATAATAAACAGTCCTTGTAGAGCAGTGGAGCTGTAAAGCACCAACTGGTAATGTGTCTTTTTTTTTTTTTTTAGAGCATCATGGTATTTATTGTTGATGGAACACAGTAAAGATGATTATAATATGTACAGAGGTAATCTTCTTTGTCTAAAATAACAGTCATATTGTTCTCTCTTAAGTTCTAATTTAGTGTGACCCACAGTTATCCACAACTTGAGTAATAAATCAGAGTTCAAATGATGAAGTTTGAGTGCCCAGTAATCATTACAATAAAATAATTTGTGCTCTATTTCTGGATAAAGATGCCTAAGGCTTGGTGGGATCCATGTGGTTTCGGCAGGGACCTGATTACCTAATTAAACAGATATGTAACTGGGACCACCATCCCTGCATCTTTTAAGTTGTAATGGTGGCACTAATATCCTCTGTCTCTCTTCTGGTATGTGAATTGTTTTTGATTTACTATTATCTTAGTCAATGAGACAAGCAGTTTAAAATATTTCCATTTGGTTTTCCCTGCTCCATAAGCTGAGGACCCAATGTGGGGGTTACTTGAACTGCCTAACATGTTAATTCCAATTATAAGGTAGGGGAATTGAGGAAGTGACCACTGGGTGGGTCCATGGAACTTGTAAGTCAGATTTTAGCCACAACTAAATAAACTGAATTTATTACCTGGCATCTGTAGGTCTCCATTCTAACAGGGGGACCATGATGATCCTTTGGGCCTCTGGGATTCAATGTCACTTCAGACTCTGAATCCAGTATCCTTGATTTTTCTAGGTATTCCTCCTTTTCCAGTGTACCCAGTCACCCAAGTATATGGCCATAGGTCCCACTGGGGAAGAACTGGGGGAATCATTACAATATGTATTAATCATGTTGTTACATATTGTTACAATCGTAAAGGGTCCTTCTAGAGACCCTTTCAAGTCAAGGGACTCTGGATCTGAAAACTGAGCAAGGGATGGTAACTTTTTTTTTTAAAGATTTTATTTATTTATTTTTAGAGAGAGGAGAAGGGAAGGAGAGAGGGAGAGAAACATCAATGCGTGTTTGCCTCTCACATGCTCCCCACAGTGGGGGACCTGGCACACAACTCAGGCTTGTGCCCTAGACTGGGAATTGAACTGGTGACCCTCTGGTTCACAGGCCCACACTCAATCTCCTGAGCTATGCCAGCCAGGACAGATGGTAACTTTTTTATGATTGTGGAAGTTAATTAGCAGCACACATGTTGGTCTATTTTGTCCCTACAGGTGACATGTTATACTAATCTCCACAACTCTCTCTGGGTCAAGACCCCTTGGCTACCTCTCCAGTTTTGCTTGTTATCAATGGTAATTGCAGCATCTTGGCTTCTGGTGGTTAAATATCCCACCCCCAGCCTTTAGTACTGCAGGGTCCCATCATCTCCCATAAATATTAACGAGCTCATTTCTCTGATTGCCACCCTACAGTCAGCCCCAGACTACAGAGAACCACCATGAATTCTTAGTGATGCTCCTGCCTCTCCCACTATTGCTTTTTTAATGGCCTTAGTGAATGATATGTTCTCTAGGCTTTACTGTAGAAGATAATCTTCTGGCCTACATGACAGTGTAATTGAAGAGAGGACTTCTAATATAAAGAATTATTAAAATATATAGGGGAGTAACTATAAGGATGTAAAAAGGATCCTAATGTGAACCCTAGAGCTGAGGAAGCAAACCCACAGAATGAACAGCTTGGAAAGGAGGCTCCCTCCTCAAGGCTAGGCTTCAGACCTCACTGAGTTAGGTGTGATTGCAACTAAGGGCCAAGATATTTGCTGGGATTCTTGGGTCAGAGTTAGTCTGCCATTGTCAGGCAGCCAAAATAACTCTGGGGTTTAGGTGAGCGGAGGTAGGTGAACAGGCATGGAGAAGGAGTTGGGGTGCCATTTCCAGTGCAGGTCCTGGAGTGCACTGGTGTTGACAACATGAAAGCTGCAGTGAGGTGTTCCCCAGGCCCAGGCCAGGGGGTCACCACTGGAAACTGTTCAGCATGTATACTCATCTGTACACACATGAGAACTCCATGCAGCCATACCACTCCTCCCTATTTCTTTCTAATAAGATAAGACTGTCCTATCAAGTGAAGAAATTCTTACCTGTCCCCCAAATGAGAATACACACAGTTCCAAAAGTCTCAAGGGGCTCTCCAGAGCCAACATCTGCAGGGGAATCCATTCTGATGGACCCCACCTTATTTCAGGGTCTCAGTGTTTTCCAAGCAGGTTCCTTAGCAGAATAGACTCACCTTGGGTGAGTAACCAAGCATCTCCACGACTCTGCCACTCACCTACCAGATCTCCAGTACTCTCGCCATGTCTGCTCTTCTACTTTAGAAGGTAAGAGCCTCTTTGTAAGCTACCAAAGATATGCTCTGGTTCTCACACTTAGCTTAACTGCTGATTAATGTCTCACAGTTTCTCATCATCCTTCTGTAGGGGTCAAAACAACTTAGAAGTTATAGTCATTCTTGTAGATATTGTTACCCCACATCCTAATTTCAAATGCCTAAATTGTTTTATCTGCAAGGGTGTTTGTTCATTTCTACTCATACATTTTCCCAGGTAGCCTCTAGTGAAATGTCTGGCAATTGAATTGCTCACGTGTGCCAGAGACCATTTATGCTCCACTTACCATTTTGGATGGCATTCTCTTTGCCTTAGGGTGATGAGTCAGTCAGTTTCATGTTCTTATCTCCCGCCTGTTTTCTCAGATGACCCTCAGTACCACTTGTATTAGTTCATGCCTACTAAGAAGCAGAAGCCATGATGGAATTCGACATATAAAAGATTTACTGGGAAAAGGAGCTGGAGAAGGTGTTGAGAGGTTTCAAATCACATGCAGGCCTGATATGGTATAGATATGGAATGTGAGAGAGAAAGAAAGTGGCTTGGGAAGAAGGAGTCTTAGACTGCAGTGTGATTGCAAGAAAGTTTCACTCATGCTAATGGGGAGTCCTCACACAGCATCACATATTCCCTGCATCCTGTCAGATTGAACCTGCCTGAGCACCCTGCCATGCTCAGTCATTGTCTGGGAGCAGCCTGTGGGAGTGTTGCTCTGAGGCAAAACAGTCTAGTAGAGCAGCAGTGGGAGGAAGGGCATTTAATCTCCTAGAAATAGCAAACTTGAACTGTGCATTTTCATTGATGCTTGGGCAAGCCTGCACCACAAAACAAAATTTCCAACACTCATCAAGAGGATGGTTGGTGGATAGGGCACTGAGAGCTTGAAGAAACATTAGCTGTATGGGTTTGAAGTGGCTGAAGTGGGAGGCATAAGAAAGAAGGGACTGAGTGTTGGCAGTGTCACAGGACTGCTGGAGTCCTGACTTACCCAGCAGAGCTGGGACCAGCTCATGAGCTGCAGCAGATACCAGTGGTGGTCAATGAGGTGTCAAAGGTGGGCATGAGAGCCTGTTACCGCCCAGCTGTGGGCCTCAACAACTGAGTTGTTCCTTTTTTTAAAAAAAGATTTTATTTATTTATTTTTAGAGAGAGGGGAAGGAAGGGAGAGAGAGAGGGAGAGAAGCATTAATCAGCTGCCTCTTGTACACACACTCACAACCTTGGCATGGGCCCCGACTGGGAATTGGACTAGTGACTCTTTGCTTCGCAAGATGAGGCTCAACCAATTGAGTCGCACCAGTCAGGGCCCGAGTTGTTACTTTTAAACAGTGATGTAATCAGAATTAGGGAGGCAATCTGGGGTAAGTGGTTTAAATTTGGCATTTGGAATCAGATATACCTGAGTCTGCATCTCAGTTTACTTACTAGTAAGATTAAAATAATAGTATTGATCTCAGAGGAATGTGATGACAAGAATCAAGTAAAATAATCCACATAAAGCTCTTAGCATAGAATATGACACATTACACTCATTAGATCACCATTGTAACAAATGTTCAACAGTTAACTACAAGAGTGAAAGAAACAAGGGAGGGGAAACAAGAAAGATAAGCAGGGTGGTTAGAATATTTCATTGATTACATTCTGTTGCTAGGAGGCTTCTTTCTGAAGATGAGAAGTTCAGGATCTCTTGGTCCAAAAGACAGTAACTGAATGTATAGAAATATAGCAGTGAATAAGCTGATCAAAATCTCCATGCTAATAGAACTTACAGTCTAGTGGGAGAAGCTGTGTGCACCCTTCGTTCTGCAGAAACCCACTTTGTCTGCATCAGAGGAGCACTCTGGAAAGACTAGGAATTCAGCTGGAGCAGGAAAGCTGTACATAAATTTCGAGAAGGTTGAGGGAGAGAAAAATCCTCCCTTACAATTCCCATAGGTTTCTTTATCAGAATTTTCTTCCTTCTCAGTAGATAGCATAATGGTAAAATGTTTGAACTCTGCCCAAATTTGCATTTTTGCCTTTACCCAACAACGAGTACTTGTATGTCCGAGACAGGTTACTTTGCTGCATGGAATTCCTTCGCCCCTCCAAAGCTGTCTCCCACTCTTTTCTACCCTGTTCTGTATCCTGGTGGCTGGGTTCTAGGGTCTGCACCACCAACTTCCCTTGCCCTCTAATTTTCAGTCGGGCCAGCAACAGGAGATGCTTCAGAAGATCAGAGAGAAGGGAGAGGTCAGGGTATTTATTCTCCTAGCCACGTACCTGCCAGGTCACAGTTTGGCAGTGACTTTGTCCTTCTATCAAGAGCTGTTGGCTAGTCTTGCAGTGTCCCAGCCTGGGAAAGTATGAACTTCCTGATGGGATTAGCCCCTCACCATTGGGTTTCCCTTAATCTTGCCCACAGCTTTGTAAACAGTCCCTTCATTAAATTTTCTTTTCTTTCTTTCTTTCTTTCTTTTTTTTTTTTTTACCCATTTTGAGGGTTTCATCTGTTTCCTGCTGGGATGCATCTTGACTGTTACAATCGTGTGCCACCTCAAAATAGGTTTCCTCATTTGTAAAACAGGGATAATAATAGCACTTTTATCATAGAATTTTTGTGATTGTTAAATGAGGTAATGTAGGTAAAATTCTTAGCTAAGTGCCTAAAACATAGTAAGTGTTCAATGAATGTTAGCTGTCATTATCATTACTGTTATCATTATTATTGTGTTACTGTTATCATTTTTATTCAGGACCCAGACTTTGGGACTGAGATAAGAAGGCTGAGAGCTGGGCTTTTGACCAAAATCTCCACGCAAGTCAGGATACTTGGCAGCATGTAAGTGAAATCAAAAGTTGGGTCCCCTTAGGCCCATTACACGATAAATCCACCTTTGCTGATATTTCTATGACTGATACGACTCACAGCAGAATAGTACTGATCATCATGATTTCTGAGTGCATTTATAAGGCAAAAGGTTAGTACCGTTCCTGTTTATGTATCCCCTGATGCAAATTAAAGTAATTTAGAGAAGAAATTCTTAATCAGTAGCATGAGGTAGAAGGAAAAACTTTTTAAGCACATAAAAAAGGCATACTGCAACTTAGAGAAGCAAGGCTTATTTCATAACAAATGTTATATAATTCCTGAATGTGTAATTTATTACAGTGAAAAGAAAGCAGTATCTAAAATAAATGCTGCAATGTGTCCACATTATCTATGTGATCATTCTCGTGGCCTCACTATGGATTGGTTAGTCAGTTTATTTGGTCATTTAGGAGATAATAGTCCTAATAAGACTAGGTTGTAGATTTTATCTCCATGTAAGCCTCAGCATTGAGAAATGTTCTACTTCATGACTGAAAAATTTGCAAATGCATGATGACTAATTACAAGAGCAGTGGAGAGAAAGTGAGGGTTTTGTGTGTATTAATTCCAACAAGCAAAGGAAGACTTCAAGTCCATATTTTCTGAAAGTGGGTATATAATATTATTTTCCTGTGTAAAAGGTTACTTTTTTGTATGTGAATAAAATAAATATAATGTGAAGAAAGAACAACATAATAAACATATGAGTTTTAATGATGTACCATTGGTGTCTGTATTAGATTCCTGGGGGAGCCATAACAAATTACCACAATCTGAGCAGCTTAAAACAACAGACATTTATTCTCACAGTTTTAGAGTCTAGAAGTTCAAAATCAAGATATCAAATCAAGATCAAGATATCAGCAGAGTCCCTGATGGCTCTAGGAGAGGATCATTCCTTGCCTCTTCCTAGGTCCTCATGGTTGCTGGCAGTCTTTGGTTTCCTTGGCTTGTGTCAGCATCAGCTCTGATCTCTGCCTTCATCTTCACATGGCTGTCTTCCCTCTGTGTCTGTCTCCTTTTTATAAGAATATCAATCATATTGGACACAGGGCCCACCCTAGGATATAATGTGACCTCATCTTAACTTGATTACATTTGCAAAGACTCTCCTTCCAACTACGGTCACATTCACAGGTTCCAGGTAGACACAAATTTTGCCAGGGGGTAGAGAGGGGGACACTATTCAACCCATTACTGTGTCTGTTGCCCTAACTACTGAAGGGTTGGTTCCTCTCTTTGTGGCTTTTTTAGGCTTTCTATTTTTTTCGTTGGTACTTGATTCCTATCTTTTTGCCAGTTTTTCTTTCTTCTTTTTTTAAAATTTGATTCGCTCCTCCATAGGAGAAAGATTTAAGTTACATCATTTTGGTGATTACACAGAAGACAGGCTGTTTGTGGGGGCAAGTGCTTTGTCTCATCCCCTCGCCCTTATTCATGGAGTGTAGACTCATATTTTCACTATCCCTTTGCTGTATGGAGGATATGGGTTGGTGGAAGGAGGTTGCAGTGAATTCTGAGCCATTGTCAGGCTTCTTTCCAGAGTGTTTAATGGTTTTATAGACCTCAGTGAGATGTCCTGCCAGGTAATTCCTAGTTCTCATTGCCCACCCACCACTTCCTCCTTCCTCTTGTTTTCTTCCCTGGAGCCCCTCCCCAGAAGACACCCTTTGCAAACAGATATCTGTTTGACCCACTTCATGTATCACTTAAAAAAATCACAATTCTTTCCTATTTCCCCAGCATATGTATGTTTACAATAATTAAACATGTAGAACTGATGGATTATTGAACAGAGAGGAAACATGGAAGGAGAGACAGCATCTTCTACCTTTCCAACCCTCTCTACTCAGCCTTTTCCTAAGCCTTCCCCATAAAGAAAAGAATTGCCAAGCTGATTGTTCAGAGATGGGGATGATTGTTTGGTGCTCTGATGATCAAGGTTACTGTGTCCATGCTTGTACGCTAACGGGTTCTCTTCCATGATCAGGCATCATGCCTTTGGTGCAGTGAGAAGGCCAGTTTCTGTCTGGCTGCCCCCCTCAAAGCATGCCAGTGCTCATCAGTCATCACTTTGATTTCTGTACCATAAGACTGGACAGAAGATGGCAAGAGCTTACTATGCGTTAGAGGTTGGGGATAACTGAATACTCAGGCTAAGCTAGGCTTACCTTCATTTTGCACTGGAGGTGATTGGGTAGGGCTAAGTCAATAAGAAACAAATGAACAAAAACCTCAGCCCTTTGCACTTTGCTTCCCTTGTGTGTGTTCCCTCTGAGGAACTTCTGAAGAGGGGTGATTTTTGGAGTAGAATATTCATATTTTGAATCCTTTAGTCAAATATCTTCAACATCCCAGCAACACTTCTAAGAGTATGTTACAAGCAATGTCTAAAATAGTGATTTTCAACTGGTGTGCCACAGGAGTTTTTAAAACATGTAGTACCTGACTATTTAGTCAGAGACACTGACATCTTTTCCCTTAGATTGTCGAATAAAAAATGACAACAGCCAACACAACAATAGCTATTTGATGTAAATGCCCTGCCTTGAACCATAAATATGTAAGTCATATAATAGAGTTGTATCTTTTTTAATTATATTTTTATTGATTGTGCTATTACAGTTCTCCTGATTTTGCCCCCTTTGCCTCTCTCCACCCAGCACCCTCCATTCCCTCAGATAATCCCCACACCATTGTTCATGTCCATGGGTCATGCATGTAAGTTCTTTGGCTACTCTGTTTCCTATACTGTATTTTACATCCCCATGGCTATTCTGTGACTACCTATTTGTACTTCTTAAACCCCTCCCATCCTGTCCCATTCCTCCACACCTGCCTCCTATCTGACAACTATCAAAATGCTATCAGTATCCATGATTCTGTCTCTGTTCTTCTTTGCTTAGTATGTTTTTTAGATTCAATTGTTGAAATATATGTATTTTTTTTGCCATTTTATTGTTCATAGTTTTGATCTTCTTCTTTTTCTTAAATAAGTCCCTGTAACATTTCTTATAATAGTGGTTTGGTGGTGGTGAATTCCTTTAGTTTTTTGTTTTTTTTTTTTTCTTGTCTGGGAAGCTCTTTATCTGCCTTTTGATTCTAAATGAGAGCTTTGCTGGGTACAGCCATCTTGGCTGTAGGTCCTTGCTTTTCATGACTTTGAATAGTTTTTTCCAATCCCTCTTACACTGCACAGTTTCTTTTGAGAAATCAGCTGACAGTCTTATGGGAACTCTCCTGTAGATAACTAATTTCTTTTCTCTTGCCACTTTTAAGATTATCTCTTTACCTTTAACCTTTGTCATTTTAACTATGATGTGTCCTCGAATTGGCCTCTTTGCATCCATCTTTTTGGGACTCTGTGTTTCCTGGACTTGCATGTCCATTTCCTTCACCAAATTGGGGACGTTTTCTTTCATTATTTTCTCAAATATATTTCCAATTTCTTGCTCTTTCTCTCCTGCTTCTGGCATCCCTATGATGTGAATGTTGGAAATATTGGAGTCGTCCCAGAGGCTGCTTATACTATCCTCATTTTTTTTTTGGATTCTTTTTTCTTCTTATTGTTCTGATTGGTTATTTTTTTGCTTCCTTATATTCCAAATTATTGATTTGGTTCTCAGCTCCATCCACTCTACTGTTGATTCCCTATAAATTGTTCTTTATTTCAATTAGTGTATCCTTCATTTCTGACTGGATCTTTTTTTTACTGTTGAGGTCCTCACTAAGTTTCTTGAGCATCATTATAACCAGTGTTTTGAACTCTGCATCTGATAGATTGCTTATATCCATTTTGTTTAGTTCTTTTTCTGGAGTTTTGATCTTTTCTTTCATTTGGGCAATGTTTCTTTGTCTCCTTGTTTTAGCAGCCTCCCTGTGTTTAGTTCTATATATTAGATAGAACTGCTTTGACTCTTTGCTTGGTAGTATAGCTTAATGTAGTAGGTGTCTTGTAGGGTCCAGCAGCACAGCTTCCCCTATCTCCCAAGCTGGGTACTCGAGGTGTGCCCTTTGTGTGAGCTAAGTACACCCTCCTCTTGTAGTTGAGCCTACGTTGCTGTTGGCAGATCAGTGGGAGTGATTTACCCAGGTCAGTCAGCTGTAAGGAGTGGCTATGACAACTTACCACCATCTCTGCCTTCCATGGAGGATCAGCTGTGCAGGGGCAGGGTGGTGGTGCTCTTACATGGTCTGTAGCTGTGCACTGGTGCATTGGCCTTGGGGTTTTTTGGGTGGTGCAGGCCAATCCCTACCTGTCAGTCCTCACCTGTGTTTTGCCTGGGGCCACCCTGCCTGAGCTATAAAGCAGTCTGGGATGGCTGCTACTTGTGCTGGGCTTGGATATTCCCAGGCAAAGTGAAGCTATGAATCTAGGCTGGTTGCTGCTAGGGCTGGCCCTGGCGCTCCCTGAGGCCAGCTGTTGCATGTTTGAGAGGATTTAGGAAATTGTAAAGCATGAGCTAAGAGCAGTCATTCATTTGGAAAAGCAGCTTGCAGTGGGCCAGTTAGTTGGGTGGGGCCAAGTCTCTGGGGATCTTCAAGGTGGTTCAAACAGTGTTAGCCAGGTTGATGGAGTCTCAGATACGGCATCACTTTGCCAGCGCTTTTGAGGGGAGGGTTTAGAAAAGGGACAATGACCTCTGCTTGCCTTGATGCCAGACACTTCAGTTTCTCCCAGTATGACACTGGTGCCTTTCAAGCTGCTACCCCAGTGCTGGAGTTCAGATGTAGTGAATCTGTGTAGGTGAGTCCACGTGTGGGTTCTTTAGGAGGAACTGCTTGGGGCTCCAGAAGTTTCTTCCACCAACCCAATCCTGGCTGATATTTGCAGCCAGAAGTTGTGGGGACTTATCTGTCTGTGGCACAGGATCCCTGGGTTGAGGGGCCTTGTGTGGGGCTGGGGATCCTTGCTCTGGAGATATCCCTCCCAAATTTTATCCACCACATTTGGGTGAGGGACCAGGCCATTCCACATCTGTGTCCCTCCTGCTAGTATGGATGGATGTGGTTTTTGAAATTCTGTAGTTGTCAGACTTCCATTTAACTGGATTTCTGATGGTTTGAATAATGGCTGTTCTATATTTTAGTTGTAATTTCATTGTGGTTGTGTAACGAGGTGAGCCATGTCTCAATAGAGTTGCATCTTATTGGTCACGTTGCATAATAAGGTTGCACCTGATTGGTTAATTCTTGGTACCAGAAACCCTTATATACAAGTGTAGGCACCTGATTTTTTTAAAAAGTTACTTTGGAGCAAAAAGGGTAGTAATTGCTACTACTATTTCTTTTGTAAATCAATCAAAATTATACTGATATTTTTGTCAGATTGGCAAAAATACACTTTTTGTTGTGCTGCATTATTTTAGTAATTAGTTTATGTGTGCCATGAGATGAAAAAGTTTGAAAATCTCTGGTCTAAAATAAGAGAACTAGGTTTAAGACTTAACTTATTCAGGCCATTCATTAATTCAAACAATGGGGAATTCGTCACATTGTGGAAGTCCATGGTATGTTCTAGGCAGGTCATTTCAAAGGTGAAACTATATTACACTGTTATGGGAAGTATGAAACATGTATTTTCAAAGCAGCTTTGTATTATTCATTGCAATGATATATAACAAAAAAGAATGTCATTTCATAGTGGCTCTGATTAATGTGCTACTAGCTAGTTATTAGAGTCTGATGCTTGTATCTCTGTAGAATATTACACACTCTCTTAACAGTGGTTGTTAATGGGAAATTCATTAAACTATTCAGTGACTAGCTTTGGGGCTATGGCAATAGGTTAGATCCTAAGTCATTAATTAAATATATATTGGACTCTAGTTCTTTCTCTTATCAAAGACAAAGGTTATTATAATTATGAAGTATCTAATTTAACAAAGGTCTATTACAGGATCATTAGTTAAAACAGAATTTGGAAATGTGGCTTATTTCAATTTAAATCAAATTATATATTCAACTTCAGATACCATTAAAACCAGCAGACCTTTTAACCATCTTTAATGGATTGGCCAAAAAAAGCTAAATTTTAAAATCTTGATATACATACAACTTTGACATAATAAAACAATTGCTTTCTCTATTTCATAAAAGTATAATACTTTTAAGGAATCATAATTTCACTTATACCTAATTTTAGTCATTTGGTTTTTAGTTTAAAATTTTTATTGTTCCATAGGAACCCATGCTGATACATACATGTTATTAGAAATGTATGTGTATGAAACTATTATAAATCTTTTGTTATAGGTAGGGTACGCTTAATATCTGTAAATTGATTTAATCACAGCTGACAGATCTATGTACACATTTTCAATAAACTGAGAAATAAGAGAGAAATATATTTTTGTGGGGCCTTTGTTCCAGAACTTGAATTTCCATGGGACAAACACCTATTTGTTTTGTCCCACGAGCACATGAAGATTTTGTTGCTCCAGTAAGTACCATTACAAAGAGTGCATTAGTAATTGCTTATCTCTAAGTCTACCTTTGCTGAAACTGATGGTAAAGTTCTTATGTACTTTTATTTCCAAATATACCTGTATGTCCAATGACATGTCAAAGTCAGCATTTCTTAATTAGATTGTACCTCTTTATGACTTTGTTGGTGAACTTGCAGGAAATGGGAAAGTAGCTACATTTGACTCTAAGGAAACAATGCCAATAACCAGAGACCAGAAGAGATTGTGGGGGGATGTGGGGCGAGGGAACTAAAGCCCACAAAAATTAAAGACTTATCCATGGTGACCCAGAAAATCTTTAGGCCTAAATCCTCTGCCTCCTGAGACAAGCCCTCTTTTCGCCCTCATTAACGATGTTATATGCCTTCCTGTGGCACCTTCTGAACATACTTATCAGTGCGTGCTTTGGCACACTAAATTTATTGAGGCTGTTAACTGGACCTTGAAATGCACATTCCATTTTGTGGGTTCTTATTACCACATACTGACTTCAGTTCTTTTGGACCCTTCAATTTAACATCGCTGGAAATTCCTTGCATGGATCACGAGCAACATATGATCCCCAAACTCATCTCAGTTCATTATACTCTTTCATCTCTCTTAGGGCATCTGAACTGGGTAATGTTTTCCCCATTTATGCTGTCTCATCTCTTTAAATGGCCATTTAAAGAAATATAACTGCATGAAAATAAGGTAACAACTTAAGGAAAAATAATATTCAAGGAGTGTTTGTACTTCTTTTTCTTGGCTTACTGGCTCAAAGGTGAGTTAACTGCAAAGTTACCCAATCACTGCTAATGAGATTGTCCAAAATCTGCAGCCCACCACATTCTAGCTTCAAAAAGGTTCTGTGCTACTGAAGTTCTTCTCATGGCACAAGCATTGCTCTTCCTTGTATCTATGGCTGTGTCTGTTAAGACCTTTTATACAATAGCCTCAAAACTCTGGTTGCAATTAGAGTTTTGATTAGCTGTCAGTGATGTCATAGCCACGGCTATTTTAAATCCACTGTGCTAAATGTTTTCCTTTTCTTAATGTACTGTAGAAATTCCATTTCTTGACAGCAATAAGACACTTCAGGCAGTGTGTTTCAGGGCCAATATTGCACTTCTCATGGAGTTAAGACACTTGGCCTTCAGCCTCCTGACTTATAACACAATCTGAGTTATGCTATAATCACCCAGATATATACATGGCCTGTTGTGTTTTATTGCTTAAATGGAACCTGTCCCAGTGCCTCATCAACTGACAAGGTGGGAATATAGCCCCGAATGACTGTTAGGCAGATTCCCACCGGGAGTTGCATTTGGTCAGACCTCCTTCAGCCTTTCAGGGGTTGCACCAAAACTCTGGAGGCCTTTGGTACACTTACCACACAGCAGAAATCAAACCCTCCAGCATCTCAGCTCTCCTCGCCAGACTGCCCAGCATACGTTGCCAAATATCTCCCCCTCAACATATTTATTGAACTTTAAAACAGCAGAACAGCATTGAATGAGGTCCAGTAATTTTTATAGGATATATTTTAGTCACTAGACTTTGAAGACTCTTCCAACATTAATTATAAAGTTTCTGTGTCTGGATAACATATTGTTAACAGTTATTTTGCAAGTGCTAATGGCAAGATGGAAGATTTCCAATAATTTTATTGAGGAAGTGGCAATTAAAACATTGAGCAGTATAGGGTACATGCAAAATAAAAATAATCTTGCAAACACGACACTGAACTTTATGACAAAAATGGTGATATATTTCTTATTTTCAAATAAATATGATGATTTTGCATTGTGACCTCTTTTTGTTTAAGGAGGATCAAGAGGTCTCTTTTTTGTTTGTAAAATGCAAGTGCTCTGGGCTGGTTCGATATTATTTACCACAACATCATGAAATGATTTTAAGACAAGTTGTTATCCATATTTCTTTCAATAACAAATATCACTAAAATGAGATCATTGGCTTTGTGTGACAATTTATGACTCTGGAAATGCACGAGCTGTCTTTTCTGAAGACTTTCAAAACCCTCATCTAGCATGGTTTTCCCTGCAGAGTGCTGTTGTGTGACCACCCATCTTCCAAACTCACCCTACCACAGTCACCTAGCAGTGCTGGCTTGTTAGTCTGTCAGAACCTTGAGAGCAGAATGATCCACAGTGGGATGCAGCAGGAGGGATGGAGAGTCCTCTAGTACATATGGGGTCAGGGGAAAGACACAGAGAGTTAAAGGGTCTGTCCAAGGTCACAGATGGGGAGCAGTAGATGGTTCAAGTGGACTCAGGGTCCAGGAGTGTAACATCTTCATCAAATTACTTTCAATCATTTTAAATTTAGAGTGAAAATTATTTTATTTTACTTTTAATCCTTACCCAAAAACATGGTTATTGATTTTATAGAGAGGAAGGGAGAGAGAGAAAAAAACATCAGTCAGTTGCCTTTTGCACACACCCGCACTGGGGACTGAACCTGCAGCCTAGGTAATCATGACCACTGAGATCCAAACAAACTGATTTTCTGTCAGTTTGGTGCTATTATATTTTTAAAGGGATTTTAGACCAAGAGTCTAGCTGCTTTCCAACTCTACATGACCACCACTTCCTTTTTCAGGTATATCCTGACTGCCATATGACTTAGGCCCAGGTTTCCCTCATTAATTTGATGAAATAATTTTTTTTTACCTGAAGTGCAATCTATATTTTCCATATTGGTATAAATATATAATTGCAATGCTTATCAACATTAGCTAATGATATTAACACTGTGCTGTAGTATCACTGCTTGAAGTTTCCTGCTAAAATATTTTCATTCAGGTTTTGCTTCTCTTTGATTGATGCACACTTCCCTCAGTCTTCCTTTGTGGATCATTTCTTTAAAACACTCTCTTCTCTGAAGGATTATACAAGAGCAGTGGGATCAGGGGCTAGCCCTACTCTTCTCACTCAGGAGCCATAAACATACAGAAATTGAAGTCTTCCAAGAGTTTTTCTTTCACTTTTGCTAAACCAAAAGTTTTTAAAAATGTTTTTAAGGGTCAATACTAAGAAAAAGAATGGTTCTCATTAATGTACTTTTTTCTTTTTTAACCTAGGTATTTATAGAATTAATTCTTATATTGTTTTATTATTTATTCATTCTTATGAACCCTAAATATTAAAGCCAACTTTAGATTACTCTTCAGCTTTTAAAACTATTTTATTTAGTAACACATCAAGGGCATATAAATTTCAGGTAAATGATTTGTTTCTAGAGACTCACTATCTAACCAAAAAGCAAATGCTGCTTTAGGCTGCTGTCCTATGAGAGAATTTGGCATTTGCTGATTTATTACATTTTATGGGAGGATTTATTTTTGTTATTACTTAGTAGATATTCTTGGTTCATATTGTATAAATATATTACCTCTTCACCTTTGTCTCACAGGGAACAAAGCATGTCCTTTTTATTTCTATGCTCAGTATCTTACAACATATTCACCTAATGGATACTCCAAAAACTTTCCTTACAAACTGGTGGAAAGCTAAAGGTATGTATTTAATTCATCACACATATTTTTTCTTAAAGAAAATTACCCCCAGTTCTTAAGACTCAGAATCCCTGTACTTAGAAAAAAATACTAATTATATGTAAATGGCATTGAAAAAAATTTCTGATTTTTCAAATGATTTTAAGGACTGGTAAACTAACATAGCACAGCATGAAAGAGGGACAGGCTTCTGCATAAGAACCAATGTCAGGAGATAGATGGTAGACTTTCAGTGAATTTCAGCATAAAAATGTCACTTTTCTATTTTGCACATATACCTCAAAGAATATGTACAAAATCTATTTTGAAATTCAAGATTTGAAATCTAGAAATAAAACTTACATAAAAGAATTTGGTTGCAAAGCTGACCTTGAAAAATAAAGTAGTTTTCCTGTTAGTGGTTGAGTTCCCTGATATCCAATTAGTGAATTCTTAATCGAAATTATGTGTCAGGTCCTGAAATATTTAACCTCTAAACATGTATAATTTATCCCTGGAATGAATGTAAGTACTCTGCAATTGGATGAGTATCATTAAAAAGAATGTGGAATAATCGTTACTTATACAGGAGTCACTGGAAAGAACAGTAGTTATCTTACAAACACAAAGTTTTTATGACTAATATTAAAAAAATCTCCCTTCTTTCTTTTTAATTTCATTTCATGTCTTTTTGTATCTTTGTGACTGTATAGCTGTTCTGTTAGATATTAAGGTTTGGACGAGATCTAGTGTAATCAGT
Source organism: Glossophaga mutica (assembly GCA_039655065.1). Lineage (NCBI taxonomy): Eukaryota > Metazoa > Chordata > Mammalia > Chiroptera > Phyllostomidae > Glossophaga > Glossophaga mutica. The sequence continues at coordinate 151,058,608 of CM077306.1, forward strand.
GAGAGGCAAAATCCTATAGAGTTTGACGCTTTAAGCTTTGAAGGCTATCATATCTGGGTTTGATTGCTGGTTTTACCTTTCTATTTATTTGAAGTTAGAAAATTCAGGTGTATATAACTTCCCTTTACTATATTGCTTTTAGACAGGATTGTAAGATAGGAGCCAAAAGGGCAGACCACATTTTCAGGATATATTAAAAATATGAGACTTTTTTCTTTTTTATGGAAAAGGTTCTTTATACCAATAACCTACTTGTTTCATGATCTTGTCAAATTATCTATGAAGAAAAAATTTAAAGATATTTTTATTGAGAGTATGCTAGCTATGGGAAAAAACCCTTCTAGATGATCAGCAAACGCTTTTCTTCTATTACGGCATATAGCCAGATGACATTTCCCAGACTGTCTTATACTTAGGTATAGCCAGGTGACTGAGCTCTAGTTAATGGAGTGATGTGTAATATTCCTGAATCTGGTGCATGCAAAACTCCCATGGTAGATTCTCTGTGTTCTTTTCCTTCACACGAATTGATGATGTATGGGAATATGGTAACTGTGGAAACTGTGCCTTATAGCTAGTGAAGCTACAAGATGGAAGGAGCTCAGGACTCTAAGGGGAGTCCGTTAATCAGGAACATTAAAAAAAAAATCAGGAACATTCTTTTCAACTGTATGTGAGTGAAAAATAAGTGTGTGAGCCATTATAAGCTTTGGATTTATTTTTTTAACAGCAGCAAGAATTACCTTAATCCACATTCTATATAATTAGAATCTTGCAAAGAATCTGCTTTCTTTCATAATTTATTTATGAATATTAGAAGTGTTATCTGTCAGCTTTCAATGATGTAATTGCAAACAAAACAGTTCACATTAAATAAGTGCCTGACAATATAGTCATTATGCTCATTTTTATTGTTTTCCGCCATCTCTGAATTCGCTAAAATGTACAAATAAACTAGTTCAATTTCAATTTGTTTTTCACTGAGGCCACATATCCCCCTATACCCACCCTGCCACTGGAATTCTGCCTAAAATGAAACAGCAACAGAACAGAGGTCAAGAACTTGGAAAGATTCATATGGGGGAAATCAGGTATAACTTGATTTAATATCAATATTTCATGTGTTCAGAGAGTGGAGTTTCAAACTACAAGATAACAGCCCATCATTTTTATGCCCTTCCATCTGTGAAAAGCTGTTCCTCAAAGCACCGTGTATGAACAACATAGCAGCTTTTCATTTTAGGCACCATATTTTGGAAAAAAAAAAAGAGAGAGGGAGAGAGAGAGAGAGATCTTTTGATGCATAACCAGACTCTGAGGATAATTGAAATCTATGAAGCTTTAGGGTCAGACTCATAAAGAATGCAGGTTTTCCCCTGAAATGTATTGCTGGGGAAAGGTACAGAACACAAATCTTAAACATAATGAAAACTTTGCCTTCTGCATATATAAAACAAAGGTTACACCATCTATTCTCTGCCAGTGAAAAATCAAGTATGCACACTCCAGAGACAGTAGAATAGAAGGAGCTGCCAGGATAGAATAAAAATGTTAAAGGAGGGGATTGGTGGGGGAAGGGATGAATAAGTGGGACACAGAGGATTTTTATGTCAGTGAAAATACTCTGTATGATACCACAATGATGGACACACGTCATCATATTTGTACATTTGTCCAAACCCATAGAATGCACAATGCCAAGAGCAATTCCTATTGTAAGCTCTAGACTTTGAGTTATTATGATGTGTCAATATAGATTCATCATTTCTAACACATGTACCATTCTGGTGGAGGATGTTGATTATGGGGGGAACTATGTATGTGAGGGGGCAAAGGTTAAAAGGAAAATCTCTGTACCTTCTCCTTAATTTTGCTGTGAATTTAAAACTTCTCTAAAAACGTGAAACAATTTAAAACAAAGTCAATGATACAATACATTTAAATTTACAGGGGGAAGTTTTATTTAAAAAAATAATAGAATAATAATGAAAACATGAAATAACAGAATTTAATAGTATGCTGCAAAACTAGTTCTAAGAAGGAGGTTCATAGCAATAAATGCCCACTTTAAGAAGCAAGAAAGAGGCCTGGCCAGTCTGGCTCAGTGGATTGAGCACGAACCTGCAAACCAAAGGGTCACCAGTTTGATTCCGTCAGGGCACATGACTGGGTTGTGGGCCAGGTCTCCAGTAGAGGGCGTGTGAGAGACCACCACACATTGATGTTTCTCTCCCTCTCTTTTCCCCTCCCTTTCCCTCTGTCTAAAAATAAATAAGTAAAATCTTAAAAAAAAAATAAGAAGGATCCTAAATGAATAACCTAACTCTATGCCTTAAGGAACTAGGGGAAAAAAGAACAAATTGAGCCCAAAGTTAGCCAAAGAACATTAATAGAATAAAAGAAAAAAATTATATGTCATCTCAATAGATGCAGAAAAAATCATTTGGAAAAATTTAGCATCCATTCCTGATAAAAACTCTTAATGAATTGGGCATAGAAAGAACATATTTCAACATAATAAAAATCATATATGACAAGCCCACAGCTAACATCTTTCTCAGTGACAAATGGTTGAAAGCTTTTCCACCAATATTGGAAATAAGACAAGAGTGCTCACTTTCATCATAGTACTGAAAATCATAGGGAAAGCTATTAGGCAAGAAAAATAAATAAAGTGTATCAGAATTAGAAAAGAAAAAGTCGAGTCATTTCTGTTTGCAGATGCCTTGATTTTATATAGAGAAAATCATAAATACTTTACCAAAACCTGTTAGATCTAATCAGTGAATTCAGTGAAGTAGCAGGATACAAAATTACCATACAAAAATCAGGAGCATTTTCATACCCTAACAATGAATTTTCTGAAAAAGAAAAAAGAAATTGATACCAATTTTGATAGCATCAAAAACAATAAATGCTTATCTATTCAGAAAAGCTATCATTTAGAATGGAAGGAAAGATAAGGTGCTTCCCAGACAATGTAAAACTAAAGAAGTTCATCATCAGCAAGCCATTATTACATGAAATGTTAAAGGGACTTATTTAAGAAAAAGAAGGTCAAAACTATGAACATTAAAAAGGCAACAAATTCACAACTATCAACAACTGAATCTAAAAAAAAATAAAATCAAACCTAAGCAAACAACCAGAACAGGAACAGATCATTTAGAGGGTTATCAGCTGGAAGCGGGAGGAAGGAGAATGGGGGGAAAGGTGCAGGGATTAAGATGCATCATTGGTATGTACAAAATAGATGGGGGGGGGGATAAGAATAGGAAATTGAGAAACCAAAGAATTTATATGTATGACCCATGGACATGAACTAAGGGGGAGGGATTCCTAGACAGAAGGGGGTACTGAGTCGAGGGGTGTCAGGGAAGAAAAATGGGACAACCATAATAACATAATCAATAGAACATACTAAAAAATAAATACTTAGAAACAAATTTAACTAAGAAAGTGAAAGATCTCTACTCTGAAAACTACAAGACATTGATGAAAGAAAACAAAGATAAATGGAAAGGTATCTTGTGCTCAAGAATTAGAAGAATCAATATTGTCAAAATTTTAATAATACTAAAAGCCATCTATAGATTTAATAAAATGCTTATCAAGATTCCAATGTCATTGTTTATTGTAGAAAACACTCCTAAAATTTACATGGAACTACAAAAGACCTCCCAAAGCCAAAAAAATCCTAAGAAAGAATAAGAGGCATCACATGTTTTATTTCAAACTATATTATGAATCTATAGTATTCAAAACATTATGGTACTGGCATAAAAACAGACAAACAGACCAATGGAACAGAATCAAGATCCCAGAAATAAACTCAAGCACTACAGCAAACTAATAGTTGGTTACAGAACCAGGAATATTTGGTGGATAAAAGATTCTTTAATCAATGGCACTGGGTTAATTGGGACCCACATGTAAAGGAATGGAACTGGACTCCAATTTCACACCCTTCACAAGTATTAGCTCAACATGTATTAAAGACTTCAATGTGGTATCTGAAACCATGAAACTCCCAGAGAAAAATAAAAAATAAAGTTCATTGACATAAGTCTTGGTAATAATTTTTTGGATATGACACCTAAAGCACAAGCAACAAAGTAAAAAATAAAGTGGGACCACATCAAACTAAAAAGCTTCTGCACAGCAAAGGACACCATCGACAAAGTGAAAATACAACCTACAAAATGGGAAAAATATTTTCAAATCATGTATCTGATAAGGGGTTAATATCCAAAATATATATATGAAGGACTCATGCAACTGAATAGCAAAAAACAAACAAACAAAAAACCCCCAAAAATCTATTTAAGAAATGGGCAAAGGACCTGAACAGACATGTGCCCAAAGGCCAAAAGATACACAAAAAGATGTTTACCATCACTAGTCATTAGGGAAATCTAAATTAAAGCCTCAGTGAGATATCACCTCACACCTGTTAGAATGGCCACCATAAAAAAGACAAGGGTAACAAACAAACAAAAAAATGTTGGCATTGGATGTGGAGAAAAGGGAACAATGGTGCACTGTTGGTGGCATTTTAAATTGGTACAGGTACTATGAAAATCAGTATGGAGGTTTCTCAAAAAATTAGAACCAGAACTATCATATAATCAAGAAATTCAACTTCAGAGGAAATAAAACATCAGTTCTGAAAGATATATGCAATCCCATGTTCTTAGCAGCATTATTTATAGTAACCAAGACATGGATGAATGGATAAAGAAGTTTAAATAGTATATGTACATATATGATCTGAAGAGAAACTTAAGTATATATGTATAGATATATATGTACATACACATATATGTATTATATACTTATATAAATATATATACATGCACACATATACATATGCGTATACACACATATGTTTATGTATATACACTGTATATACATATATGTATAGATATAAATATAAATAATTCAAGCTCAATAAAATCCTACCATTGGCAACATGGATGGACCTTGAAGTCATTATATTAAGTAAAATAGAGAAAGAAAATACTATATGGTCTCACTTATATGAGAAATATAAAAAATGAAAAAGAAAAAATTGAACTCATAGAAAAAGTGATCAGATTTGTGGTTGCCAGAGGCAGAGGACAGGAGGAAGGGGATTGGGGAAAGCTGGGGAAAGGTGCTCAAAAGGTACAAACTTACAGTCATAAGTAAGTACTAGAGATGTAATGTATTAAATACAACATGATTAATATAACTAACACTGATGTATGCTATGTGGGATAGTTGTCATGAGAATAAATTCTAAAAGTTCTCATTGCGAAGAGATTTTTCCCCTCTCTTCTTTCTCTTTTTACTGTATCTATATGGGAGAATGGATGTTAGCAGAACCTACTGTGGTAATCATTGACCAATATATGTAAGTCAAACTATCATGCTATACACTTACAGAGTGACATATGTCAATATTTATGAATGAAACTGGAAAATAATTTAAAATGAAGTTAAACTTATAATGTATTACATTTACAGGGTGAGTCCAACATTGCTATCTCAATTTTTATTAAGTCAAGCAGCAGAAAAAAATTAATAAATATATTTGGATAATTTGATTAACAAACCTTATCTAATGAACATATGTAAAACCCTGAATGAAACTATTAGAGAATTATCATTTCTCTTAAGCACATATGGAAAAGTTATGAAAATTAATCAGATGCTAGGTCAAAAAGCACATCTCAACAAATTTCAAAAAACAAATATCACACACATCACATGCTTCAAACACAATGTAATTAAGAAGTCAATATCAAAATGATAAGAAGTTTACATATGTTGGAATTTTAAAAGCAGAATTCTAAATAATTTGTGGTTCAAAAGAGAAATTATAATAAAAATGTACAAAATAGTTGGAACAATAATAAAAATGTATAGAATTAAAAATAAATTTACAGGGGGGATGTTTTACATTTTAAAAAATAATAATAATACAAACAAACACCATTAAACCCTGGCTGATGTGGCTCAGCTAGTTGAGGCATCATCCTGTACCAGAAGGCTGCAGGTTGGATTCCCAGTCAGGGCACATAGCTAGGTGGTGGGTTCAATCTCTGGCTGGGGCATGTGTGAGAGGCAACCAATCGATGTTTCTCTCACTCTCCCCCTTCCTGTCTCTAAAAATTCAATAAACATATTTTAAAAAACAAAATAAACACCATTAAATGAAGTCTCATTGTAAAAACAGCAAAGCATAAAATGGGAATTGATCCATATTCTCTAATTTCCAGTGGAGTTCCAGGAAGAAGGGTCTCTATCCTTATCTATCCTCCTATCACTCTTGGGCACTGTGGAAGGATCAAGGCAAACTCTGGACCAAGGTTCTTAGGTATATCCCAGGTTAGGGACTCATTAGTAGGATTCTATTCTCATTAAGGCACCCAACAGCACCCATAACCTTTCAAATACTGGGGACCCTGTGACAACAAAAAGATCAATTAGTCTGGAGATAGCTCTTAGAGTTCCAAGCCCATAGGTGGGATGGTTGCTTCCTTTAATGTATTTTTGCAATCACATTTTTCCATGGGAAGGCACTTCTCTGTGGAATCAGTGTTAATAATTCTTTTAATTTATAATTCACATAGGAACGACTTTGCAGTAGCACATTTGTTGACTCATCCCTAAATCATAACAATATAACAATTCCAACAAGAATATATTTTAAATAAAATCATCTTTTTTCCCAAAGAGTATTGTATCTCTTCCATCACATCACTCATTACATGAATTGTAAGCCACATCAATACGTTATTCAAGTGAATTGTAGAATATCCTTTTGTAAAAAATTTCTTAAGCATAAAAAGATAGATCTCTGAAATATTTTTGAGTCACCATTCACTCATTTATTCAACTTTTATTAAACACCTTGTATGTCCTAAGCCCTGAATACTGTATAACCTCAAAGAATAAATAAAAACAAACAAACAAATAAACCGAAGCACCTAACTGATAATGGATGTGATGAAATGGTGTGAGGGAGCTGAATGTCCATCATTTTCTTTAACCCTCACACTAACCCTGTATAGTAAGTAATAGTGGGGTCCTTGTTTTCCAGATGAGCAAGCTGAGATTTAGAGTGGTTAAGGACAGAGTCCAGGTTTGTCCTACTCTAGAGTGTGCTATGAACATGTACACAATAATATCTCCCATGGTCTCATGCTGGGAGACTACTATATACTCTATTGGAGGGGGAAGATGTGCAAGCAAGGAATTTGAATGCATCAAGAATGCACATGTGGAGCATAGCAGAGAGAGAGAATAACTGTGCATTGCAGAAGTGGAATAGAGATATGCTATCAAATAGGGATTGCGGGCTGGAGAATCGAAGACCAACTTTGAAAGCAGAGGGGAATTGTTTTCAAACCCCAAAACACATGAGATGGTGCACCAGTGATGAGATTCTCAGCATGGAGGTTAGGCTAAGAAGTAGGCAGAGGCTAGATGGTCAGGAATTCCAAATGTGGAATTCATTGAAGATGTGTTTAAGCAGAGACATTAGGTGAACTTTTCTCCCCAAACAAAGCTGTTTGTAGTGTAGAGAGTGAACAAAAGGGAGCAGTGATGATGGGTGGTCAGAGTGATGAGCTCTGCACTTTCATTTTTTTTGTTTTGCTTCAGCGAATATTATTTCAGAAGAATGAGATTTGAGTCCTATAGAAGAAGCCATATATAAATAAAGAATAATGGCATTTTCCATGTATTAAAGGCCTACTATGCTCTAGTTGCTATGTATGAAACTTGGAATACGTTATTTTAGTAATCCTCAAACACAGTTTTTTAACTGTGCTGCTTTTGTATTCCACTAGTTGATGAGGGGAAATCTCCATCTCATCGGTGAGGACACTGTGGCTCTGAGAGTTTAAAATACTTGCTCAATATAATACAACTCTAAGTAGCCAAAGAACAAATTCCAATTATATTCTTATCAAGGAGAGTTGTTAGATGATTTTTGCAACCTTCCAAATGAGATGTTTGTTTCATTGGGCTTCATTGAGATGTGTAAGTCCTGGCATGTCTGGTTTTCAGAAAGTCTCAATACTTTTGTAATCACACTTAATATTTGGTAAACATTGGTCAGGGTGGATTTTCAAAAATAGTTTTGCAATTGGAGTGTGTTCCTATTACACTGAACTCTAAGGGAAGTACCTGTGATGAACACAGCATTCTTTTAGATAAGCAGAAACCCACACAGCAAACCTAAACACATTGTGTAGCACTATCACACAAACGCATTTTTCATATTGAGTTCTGGAACTCTACACTGACAACTTGCCATTCTCTGCAGTGGGAGTTCAGGCAGCATCCAGCCAAACAAAAATAGATTTTGTGAAATCAAATTGATTTGGGGGGGGTGGTGTTTGCCCGCAACATAGCACTATTTCTCATATACTTGAGGCTGACCTAAGTTTGGGAAATTTGCCAATCAATTGTTCAGACTTCTTTATTTTATAACCCATAGGATACTACTGACCAACACAGGAAAACATCTGTTATAAAGAAAGCCAAAAGCTACTAAGAATTTAATAATAGATGTTCACCTTGTTCTTTTCATAGGAACTCCAGAATTGGATATTAAATTCAATCAACACAATTATCTTTAATTAATTACATTCTTCTACAGGTTGATGCCTCATTTTGTCCAAATTTTTGCAAGGTAAATAGAATAATTTGCCTAATGATTTCAGCATTTGTAGTAGAGCTAGAAAGGGGGGTTAGCAGATACAGCACCACTCTTTTTCACTCCTTAGCAGAGGGTTGAAGTTCAGCCAGAGGTCTTGTATAATAGGAGTTTTTAGAGGATATTTAGTGAGGTCCCTATTGGAACGTTATCTGTATTGCAAACAACCGTACATCATTTGGTAATCGTGGGCAAGTTTCAGATTGGGAAAGACCTTATGTTGATTAGCTTTATGTAAAATGGAGAGGTCCCAATTTTGAGGGTGCCAACACACTTCTATCCTATCAAATCTCACTTGTCAGGCAGGATTATCTAGTGGAGGAGTGGAGGAAGGGGAAAGGGAGAGAAGCTCTCCAGCCATCCCTGGACACCAGTAGGTTTTCACACTCACTTCTTGGCTAGGATAGACAAGGCAGGGGTGACTCCATGGTCTCTCAAGTCTCTCAAAGTTTTAACATGCTCTGTTCCTAAACTATGTCACTTGCTCTCTCAGTGTGAAGTGGGGGCTTGAGCTGTTCTACCTGATGGTCAGGGAGGGTTTCTCAAGAGAGCCACCTGCTGCTGCTGTCATGAGGATGGGGCTGAATTCTCATGCTTCCTTACATTTGGATACAGCTAGTACAACTAATGTACAGCTGCTTGGAGCTCATGATGTGTGTCTAAATGACTTGCCCACCTAAGCTAGGCTGCAGTTCTCCATTGTCAGTACTTTAGTTTTTATAACAAATATTCTCTGGTCTGCTAATTCAGTGGTTTTCAACCTTTTGGGGACACAACCCATAATAAAAAGACAAAAATACATTTAATACACAGCTACACATAAACACAATTTATACAAAATTTTCACGAAAGAACCCTTAACATTATTCCATTTGATGCCATTTGATATTTTCAGTTTTTATTTCATTTTTTACTTGAAAAAAGCACTGGTTGTGACCAATACATTGATATAACTCATACAGAACGTGACAAGCATTGTTCAGACTATTTTAACTGGATCAGGCACTTGTTTTTTCATTATCTCCTCTCAAAGAGAATGAAAATCATCTAATGGCAAGGACACTGCATGAGAGTGTCCTTGTATTAAATATGGCAAATAAATCCATGTTCACAGTGAAAACTAGAGGCATTTTCTTGCTGTCAGTGTTACTGCAGTACCACAAAAAGCTAGCCTGCACCGCCAGGAGGGTGACAGGTCCTGAAATCACACCTGAAGCTCAGAGAGTGAGAGAGCTTTCACCCAGGTTTCATTTCTGAAAAATAATCAGTGATGAAGTTCCTCACCAGTCTTAGTATTCTCACTCATTTCTGCTCAGCTGCATTTATTGAACTTTAGTTTGTAGCAGCAAAACTGTTCCAGGGCTAGGCATGTATCAGCATATAAATCTTCTATTTTAAAAATTTAATTTCTATAAGCACTTTCTTAATTGAATTGTATCATGTCTTATTTTCATTCTTTTCACAACTAAATATATGTTTTTAGAGAAAACCTAAAAACTCACTTATTTTTAATAATGATCATGGTTGTTGCTGTGCAACCTTTGATATAAAAACTCAGTAGTTTCGAAGCAATATCAGAAAAATTTCCCAATATTTGAACACTCTTAACTCCCAGTGAGTTAAGAGTGTTTTGTGGATGGATGGTTTGGGAATGAGAATGCTTAAATTCTTTGCATGTTGTTAAACCAGGTATAGGAGAAAAAAATTCAGGAATTCAGGTTTCAAACAAAATCTTTTATGTAAATGAGCCTATTCTATTAAGGCTCTTGATATGAATTTGAGCAGAATGCATTTTAATTTAAGCTCTGTAAGTTTTCTGGAATAAGAAATATTTTTATAAATCAACATTTGAACACTTTCATGGTTATATTATGGATTGAATAAATTCTTGGAAGCAGAACTGTCAGAAGAAAGGAAATAACATTTTTATCTGATACAAGTTATTAGCTTATCCAGAAATGAGCAAGATAAACTTGAATACCCATGTCCCTGAATCTCCACTAAAACTTTCCATTCGCCACCACCACCACCATCATCGTCATTATCATCATCATCTAAAGAAAAGCCTCTTGCTGTTGTTTGACCAGGCAATATAAGCCTAAGTTTTCTCTATTCCTTCTTTCCTTCTTTCTCTTATAACACAGGTCACAATTTACAATTATTTTATTTATTTTCCTGTTTACTGGTTCTGTCTTCTTTTCTAGAATATAAGCTCTCTGAAAGCAGATACAATGCTTTTTGTTCATTGTTTTATCCCCAGCACCCAGTGAAGTGTCTGGTATATGAAAGAAGTTCAATAAATTTTAGGTAATGCTAACTTGGTTCAAATAAACAATTATTATTCAAGTTTAAACTATTATTTCAATAGCCATCAAAATATCCTCGAGGGAAGTATATAATGTCATAGAACATTTGTGTTCGAAGTCAGTTAATTTGGTAGGTTACCTAGCAGCATATATGCTATAAATTCATTTTTGTGAAAAGTAAAAATATTATGTGTCTGTGAATAACTAAAATATGGTTGTGTAAATCTTATCATCTTCACACTTATATTTCCCAAACTCTGTTCAGTCTGTATTAAGTATTTTAGTACTATTGACATTAGTGATGTATTTTTAATCGGCAGCTTCCATCTGTAGTTCTGTCAGGCTGACGCCCATGTCTTCCTTACACTGGCAGGCAGGGGCTGCGTCTGAATTGGAGGGAGTTCATTCTGGGTGTTTTATGGGGTATCAGGGGTGGCCTTTTAGGAAGCAGAGAAGTCAGGAAGTGGCTCCAAGTAAAATCTTTTCTTCTAGCCAGGGAAAGGATCACCAAACGTTTTCTGTAAAAGGCCAGCTAGTAAATATTTTAGGCTTTGTGGGATATGTGGTCTCAGTCGCAATTGTTCAATTCTGCCTTAGTGTGAAAACAGTCAGAAACAAAATGCAATGGGTTGGGTGTGGCTATGTTCTAATAATATTGTATTTACAAAAATAAGTGGATTTGTCCCAAAGGCTGTGGTTTGCTGACACCCTGATCTAGTGTAACATCTCTTTGTTTTATCTCTTCTGTCTGGTGGGAACAAACCATCTGGCTGCACTATTTGCACGCAATGTGCTCCCCTGAGCATGTTACTCAACCTCTGTAAGCTTCAGTTTCCATGCCTATAAAATAAGGATAAAACTAGTACCTACCTCAGAGAAGCTTTGTCACGATTACATAAACTAATTCAAGTAAAGCACCCAGTCCAGGGCCTGCCATGTTATCCTTTCTCTGTTTGGTCTGCAGGTTCATTTTCCCTTCTGCTCTTCCCTGGGCTTATAAGACTGGTCTCTACAGATGGCCTCACCCAGCCTCTCTTGCTGCTGGCCCCCAAAGGTCCCCTGGTGGGAGGCATTGGCCCGAGACTGCAGAGCCAGAGGAAGGAGCAGCCTTGAGATGCAGCTTCCCCTCTCCCTTGTTGTTTAAGCACTGCTTTTCTGTCAGCAGCTGGATCTCTCCCTAGCCAAGGCTCTCAACAGGGAGCCTCTGCCTCAGACTTCCCACTCTCGCTAGTCTCTGGATGCCTTCAGAGGCTTTGCTTGTGCCCCACACCTCGATAAAAAGTGTCTTCATTTAAACCTTCCAAGTGAATTCAGTTCTCAGCTGACACCCTGACTAAAACACTGCCTTTGAGGTTAAGGGTGACCATGGTGATTACTGTGTCACTTTTATAATTAGCAACTACTTCAAAACTTTGTTCAGGCCTAGGCCTCTGAATTTCTGTTTTCCAATGTACTATTTATTGTCCTACTCCTGTATCTTTCCAATATAAACTCTGTCAATATAATACTGCAATAATTGGTATTTGGTAACTGAGGCTAAGAAAAAACTTGAGAAGTGGACTGATTTATTTTATTGTCTCAAGGTGTGAATGTGTTTCAAGGATGAACAGGAATCTACAGTGCTGTGCCCTTCATCCTCTTCATGTAGGAAGAATTACAATACGGTATTATAAGCCCAAAGACAAAGTTTCCAACAGTATAAAAATTACTCTGCACACAGAGCAATGCTTGGGTCACCTTCTTCCAAGTGCTGGACAGAAATAGAGTAACAGACAAGGATAAGGTAATTCATAAGGTCAAATAGACAAGGATAAGGTAATTCATAAGGTCCTTTCTAAAGCCAGGAGTCCCTACCAGGTCTTCTGGGAGCAGTCACAGGCCTATGGCAGACAGACATGGCAGCCTCTCTACGTACTGGGTCCTGGCATTGCACCTTTGAGCTGGGATTGCCCAGTTGCCCCCTCCCTAATGCTTTCTTGACACTCAAATCCAGCCAATCACCATCTTGATTCCTTCAGGGCTATTCATGTTTGATTTCTCTTGATTTTGAATTGGGTGTATTAGAATGGTGTTACTTCTATTTTTTCAAAATAAGTCTAAGAGAAACTGTACTTTCAATACTGTCCATTTAAATAGCAAAGTACATGACTGAGCTGAATTTGATTTTCACTTCGAATAATACTGTTGAATATATCTGCAACTTGAGCAATAGGTCTCAAGAAAACCATTGTATTTTATCACTTATGCAATAAATCTTGAATTATTTTTTGCATATATATGTAAATTTGTATGGATTTTGCCAGCTGTGCTTTCTTGAAAAGGATTGTCATTTATTCTGAGATACTTTCTACTTTGGGGGGGGATGATAAAGTAGTATTTTTAATGAAATTACAATATAATGATAATAACAAAATGTTCCAGGCACTGTGCTAAGTGCTTTGTCTACATGTAGTGGGTAATTTATCTGTTATTCTTATGAGCAACCTGTGAAGTAAGTACAGCTATCACCCCTATTGTAAAGAGACTGAAACTGAGGCACAGAATGGTGAAACCTCTTCCTCAAGTTCCCACAACTGTCAAATGGCAGAGTTGGGATATAAGCTGGATAGCTTGACTCTCAAAGCCAAAGCTTTATTGTTTTCTGATAGTGGATGGCAGTTGCTTTTTGTCTAGGAGCTGCTGGGTTCTCTTCTTTGTTCATCATATCTGATTCGGTGTTGAACTTATGTCTGATGGAAGCAGATTGTGCAGGTGGGCTTGAGAAACCCCTCCTGGACCACTGCATTTCCTGAGGGGTTGCTCAGCACAGTGAAGGACTAAAAAAGTTAGGTGGAATTCCAATATGACCACAGAGACTTCCACTAAGTCATTAACCACAGGAACAAAAAGGCGGAGGAGAGGTTTCGTGGCTTTAACGACACTATGGTGGGGTGTTATTATAACAGTGCTATCGACACCCTCATCACAGAGAACACCATAAGCAAGCACCCTTCCTGAAGTACCACATGCTGAGAAAATATGGCCACAGTCCAGGAAGCTGTTTCCAGAAACCATACCCAGCTAAGAGCCCTTGCCCCAGCTGGAAAGTCTGGTTATTATTTGGATCAGCACATAAGGTTCCTGTGAGACGACTCTGCTCTCTCTGATGGTAGCAATAGAACACAGACTCCGGGAAGCTGGGTGTCTCATGCTGCTAAGACTCTGGCCTAATATGGAGGCAATATATTCCTGCCAGGCATGATGATATGAGTATGAAAGGGAAAGTGTTCCAGAAGTTTACAGAGTAAAGCTCCTCTAGGAAAAGCTTTTCATAAATATTGGCCTAGAGGGAAATTTGGAAGCCACCTATTCCATCCTGCCTGTACAGAGGAGCACATCTATACTAAATACAAATACGTGAACTAAAACCCAGCTGCATGGATTGATTCATTAGAAACATTAAAAATATGGTGTTGGAGGAGAGCTCTACAGATACCCCGGACTGCCAGAAAGATGAACAAGTGGGTCCTAGAGCAAATTAAGCATGAAACATTGCTGAAGGCAATGCAGCAAAACTGAAGCTGTCCTACTTCAGGCACATCATGGGAAATCAGAATACTTTGGAAAAGTCAGTAATGCTGGGAAAATAGAAGGAAGCAGGAAAAGAGGAAGGCCAAATAAGAGATGAACTGACTCCATAAAAGAAGCCATAGGCTTGAGTCTACAGGAGCTGAGCAAGCCTGTTGAGGACAGGACATGGTGGACAGCACTCATTCACAGAGCTGCCAGGACTCAGAGCCGATTCACCAACACGTAACAACAAGTTGCACAGGAACATGAATCATCACGCTAAACTGTTTATATCTACTTAGAAAATCTTGCTATTCAGTCATCATCCACTTGGGTCACAAAAGGGCAAATAAATATATGAGTGCACGCCTCTGTTCACACATGTTCTTTGGTTTTCACCTCTGTGCTCTCACCTGGGGATGGGAGCCTTTTTATTCAAACCTAGTCATTCTGCTTCTATTGCCACACCAATAATGCACTGCTCAAAACTGTTCTTGAGTGTTTTCTTTTATTCCATACCATAAGGCATTGCTTGAAGTTGTTTTTTAATGTGCCTTTATTATTAATAATAGCTACTATTTAACCAAGCTCCTACCATATGCCAGCCACCATTCCAAGGATTTACGCACATCACATTTATTTATTACAACAACTCTATGAGGCAGGAACCATATTCCCAACTTTATAGATAAAGAAATAAAATTGAGAAGCGGTAATTTCCCCAATGTCAAGGAGTCAGGAGCAGAGTCAGGATTTAAACTAAACAGTTCTTTCTGCCTCCAAAGTCTATTCCCTTTCCACAACACCAAAGCTCTCTCTTTTCAAGAAATTATACTTTATTCTCGTATATTTGTACTTCTGTTAGCAACACAGAAGCTAGGGCGGTATCCTGCCACTTCTCTGCCCCACACGTCCTGTTCAGCACGGGGGCTGGGCCACAGGACCAAGCCTGGACTCTTGCTATTCAGCAGGTATCAGCAAAGACTCAGATCCAAGGTTTTAGAGATATGGTCCTGCCAGTTAGTGATAAGTAGGTGTTGGCAAAATATATTATTAAATTAAAGAAACAAGTTTTCTCACTTCATAGCTATAGAAAAAGTTAGTTGCTAGCACTTTAGTCTGAGAATAACTATGTCACATGGAAAGCATCATGATTTTGTTGCTTTAGTTTTCTATCAGTTACCTATTGGGCAGTCTGCCCTTATGGTAGCCAAGTTGGGTTTCTGGGTCTGTAAAGCCAAAGGGAATTTAAATACGAGGAGGGTTCACTGAGTCTGGTTGATCTTGATCTTCCACAGCACAAATTGCTTTTCCTGAAATAGCCCATGCCTGTTATCATAAAGCAGATAATCAAGATAATAGGCTTGAAAATTTTTCATCATGCTTACATAATGCTTAAATGGAAGATTTTACTTTGAGTTTGGAAATACAACCTAAAAGCAGATCTCATGATGTATTTTTGGAAAATTTATTTCAAAAATATTTATTGAGCATGTACTAAGTATCAGCCGTTGTGGGTGCTGGAGATAAAGCAATGAACAAAGCTGATAAAAGTTCTTGTGCTGTCCTGGCTGGTGTGGCTCAGTGGATTGAGCATTGGCCTGCGAATCAAGGAGTCACCTGTTTGATTCCAAGTCAGGGCACATGCCTGGGTTGCAGTCTATGTCCCCAGTAGGGGGCATGTGAGAGGCAACAATGTATTGATGTTTCTATCCCTCTCTTTCTTCCTCCCTTCCCCTCTCTAAAAAAATAAATAAATAAAAATCTTTTTTAAAAAGTTCTCGTACTCATGGAGCTTATGTCTTGTTTAAGAAGGTAGAAAATAAATAACTAAAACATATAGTATCTCAGATGATGTAAATACTACAGAGAAAAGAAAAACAGAAAAAAACTGGGGAGTTGCGAAAGAGTGCAAAGAGTACTGCATTTTTTTAATAGTGCGATGAAAGAAGTCCTTACTCAGAGTGGTATGTGAGCAGAGAAGTGCAAAAGCTGAAGGAGTGAGCCGTGTGGCCACTGAGGGGAAGGAAGCTCCAGACCGAGGGGACCTGAGAGAGCAAACCTGGCATGTCGGAGAGCCAGCAGGATGGCCAGGTTGGATAAAGCGGTCAATGGGAACACAGTAGATCAGGTGAGAAAGGCGTTGGGTGTCTACGGCCTTGTGAGCCATGGTAACAAATTCTTCTGGCTTTTGCTCTGTGTTGAAGAAGCCACTGGAAGGTTTTAAATAAACAAAAGTGCAGTTGACCCTTGAACAACATGGAGGCTGGGGTGCTGAATGCTTGAAATCCATGTATAACTTTTGACTCCCCTAAAACTTAACTAGTATATACATGTTAACATGATTCTCTGGTTGCCTTGTTGAGAATATATATTATTTAGAGTAGTTAGTAATATCAATGTATTAGTTTTCTATGCTGTGTAACAAATTACCATAAAGTTAGTAGCTTAAAATAATACAGATTTATTATTTCACAGTTTCTGTGAATCAGGAGCGTGGGAAGAGGTCATGCAGGGCTGAGTTCTCATCTGAAGACTTGAGTGGGGAAGCGTCCACTTTCAATCTCCCTCAGGTTGTTGACAGAATTCATTTTTTGGTAGATACAGGATTCATATAGCCATCTTATTCAAAGCCAGCCATAGAGAGAGGAAAGGTGTATGACGAGAGAGAGAGAGAGAAGACTAGAGCAAGTCTGTTAACATACAGAGTCTAATATAATGTAACATGACCATGGACGTGACTTCCCATTACCTTGCCAAATGCCTTAGATGGGAGCAAGACACAGGCCCCACCTGCACTCAACGGGAGGAGACTGTACAAAGACGTGAAAACCAAGAGATGCAGAGCATAAAAGCCACCTTAAAATCTGTGAGCCACAATTAAGAAAATTTAATTAGGAAGCTCTTACAATAATCAAGGCAAGAAATGTAAGAATTAGAGTGGAATAATTAAAGAATCCATTATGTAATCATTATTGATTCCTTTGGTGCTGATCACAGCTTGGACTGGGTATGGCTAATTGGGATATGCTAAACCAAGGAACTTCAGGACCAGCTCTGGGCATCCTTTGGCCTCAGTCACTCTTACCGGTCTCCAGTCCATCCTGTCTGAGCCAGAACCTCCATTGCTCTAATCACCCTTCCCTCACAGCCCCACTTCCAGTAGCCATGTGGGGCCTGGTGTTGTGCGTTCCTCTGAAGCAGAGGTCACAGCCTAGTGTGGGGCTTTGAGTCTGAGAGTGGGCCTTCTTTCCTCATGATATCCTTCTCTGTTTGGCCTTGAGCTCACCCATCTTCAGAATCTCCTTTTTCCGATGACTCCTTGTGCCTGAATGCTGGGTCAGAATCATGATCTTAATGCCTTACTTTTATAACTGGCATCTTCTGTCACTTCCTCTGGCAAGTTCATTTCTGATCATCTGTGCTGTATTCCAAGGCTCCCCAAAGGAAAAAAAGAAAAGAGTCACAGCATCCCTGCTTAGGATCTGATATCCTGCCCTAATCCTGTTTGGTGTTGCTGCCTGGACCTCAGAGGACTTAAAGCTTCATATTTTCTCCAATGTTAGCAGTGTGGCCTCTTGCTACCTCTTAGTCCAGCTCCTCCAGCCAATTTAGACTCCTCACAAGTGTTTGTCCAATAAGAGTAAAACTGATTCATCGTTGATAAACAGTGAGATAACACACACCAAAGTTGCCTCATAATACCAGGGTCCACACTCAGGGTTTACTGAGGTACTTTTTCAAAGCTCATAGATGAAATGAAGAGTTGTTTCTTGTTTTTCCCCATGTGTGTGCTCTGAATCCACCTTGATATAAAAACACGTCGTTCTTCCACATTTTGGCCTCAGTTGTAAATCAGAGGGTGCTTAGTTGATTACGTCACTCAACAGCTCAATACAAAAGCTTTGGGTCCAATGTTGCTGGTGGAGGTGAGAAGTAACTGGAATATCTCTGTCCCTCCCTCAGTCAAGGTCAGAACTGTTATGAAGCCATCTGGCTCTTTTTCCCTATAGCCTCGTGCCTTTCCACATAAAACAAGTGCTGATTTCAGTGTCTCTGGAGTTTTGCGGCATTTCTGCAGAGCTCTCTTTATTGATCTGCATGACTCCATTCATTTAGCACTTCTCCTGATCAAGAACATTCAGGTAGTCTGCCAGCAAATTGTCAGGTCAGCTTGACCTCTCCCCTCTCCCATCTTTCTCTTCAAATTCTTCACACCTTTAAAATTTCTTGGAAATATTATTTTTATTTACCTTGTCTGCAGACCTAATTGCTTCATGCCTACACACTCGACCTAGAATCTCTACATAGAGACTGCTCTATATCATTGAAGCTTTCCATAGGCTGTAGCCCCTTATCTTTTGTAGTCAAGAAAATCTCCCTGACCTAACCCCTTTTTATTCCCCAGCTCTCCATCTGTTATCCCCAATCACCAATCATATGATTATTAACATTTCCTATAAACACATAAGATTCGATAGAAAGACTGTGCCAAAACCACTATGAAGTCTGTGTGCTGAAGACTGCCCATTCTGATGTCATGGTTGTGGTTATCAGCACATTAGGATCATAACCCCATGTTGGTGTCACAGAACAGTGGAGTCCAAGAGGGCAGCATTCCTTCCAGGTTTTTTTTAGAAGGGGCCATTTCAGTCACTTAGCTCATGTGAGTCAGAATACAGATCCTTCAACAAACGGTGCGTACTAAGCAGACCTGCCTCTTCATTCCTGGTGGCTCTCCCTTAAGTCGACCAGAGCCTCCAATTTCTGTGAGTCATCCTCTTTAGGTTATGAAGGCTTACACAGAGTTTTGATAGAAGACAGTTAAGTTGTTATAGCTAGTATGCTTAGCTTTGCGTTTGGCAGTCTATCACCCCAGAGTTTTCTAGTTCCTGCCACGAAGACTTCCTAGTGAAGCATATAGAAAGATGTCCTGTTAGATGTATAACCAGACATTCAAATAGTACTGAGTAATCAAAGGAATTTTTTTTATTAGTTCTTCAAGTAGCTTGAAGGAAAGAGAAAAATGAAGGATATGAGCTTTCTAGTCAGACTGACATTTGAATCACAGCTTACTGTGGGAAAGTTTCTCATTTTGTTTGAATCTCAGTTTCCATTGCTGTAAAAGGGAGATAATAATTCACCACATATGGTTCTTTATAAAATTAAATATAGAAACAGACTCTGCAGAGTCCAGGCACCTTGCAAGCATGTCCTGCTTGTGAAGTGGGTGATACGTCAACAGTCAGAGCCCATCTGTTACACTGCTATCTGAGCACCTCACATTTGAGAACAGCTAGCGTATTTGTCTCAGAGGCCTTGCCCCTGCTGGCAATATAGATTCAAAATTTGTACTGCTTCACCCAGTCTTCGCTAAAGGAATTGCAATAAAGCAACAATACTTTAGATCAGTTGCAAGCATGTTCGTAAAACATAGAAACATTCAGGAATCAGAAGATTCTTAAATCTGGAACTAACATGGAGGCGCCAAAGAGATTTTAAAAATAATATGTACCTAGTATCTTAGAAGGCATCAGTGTGGTCAAACCTGACTCATTATTCATCTTCTTTAAGTGGGAAGAACCTTACACGTGAGGTCCGGGAGGGCAAGAAAGATTTCAGAGCCAGACACCTCAGGTTTTTGGGACATGCTAGCCTTCTCAGTTTCTTCCTCAGTATCTTCAATGGTTGGGAGGCTGAGTCTGTGGGTGCCAGGAAGTAGTGTGTATGTGTGTGTGTGTTGGGTATATTTCATTTAATAAAGAGTAAAATGTGAGAGCAAGTTAATCTTTCATTGCTTCATATCCTATTCAGTGCTTTAGCTCTCCATATTCTATGCATGATTATGCATTGCCTTGTTACCTTCAAATTACAATCTAGAGAACATGATCTGTGCTCTATGTACAGTGTCTTTAGGTCACCAAATATTGTACAACTTTGTGAGTAATTTGGGAAGTCACTGTTACCTGTTAATTTTTTTTAGAACCAAGAAGTCACGAACAATCTAAAAAAAAAAAATCAGAACTCTACCTGGGTCTCACTTTGGAATACAAGTATTTTTTAACAGGTTATTTAAGTGCTGCTATCTACTGGGTGGTCTTTTTATTGTATTTTCTTTTCCACGGTTAATTGGCTATAAATTTACTTTTAAAAATCTTGCTATATATCTAGCCTTAGCATATGGAAAAGGAAAAGAAAAACTACCAACCTACTATCTGACATCATGTCATCATTAAGATTCATTAGTTGTCAAACTTTACCCATATCTAAATTTATATGTTCTATTGTCACTTCGAAACAGTTGAATATGAATGTACAAGATAAGAATTTGCCATTTAATAGAAGAGCTTTAAATTTATCTTCTTTCTTACTGTTAAGCATCTAAATAATATGTGAAATTTTTGATGACTATTAAGTATAAGACAAATTACATGAAATTTGTCAAAGCTTCAGAAATTAAACGATTCAATGTTTTGGGCATGTCTACTTGCTGATGTATATTGTTTTAGTCAGTAAGAAAAGTATTACTATTTCTATGTTAAAGAATGTGTGTCATTAGTATTGACATTTTTATTTCCTTATTGAGTTATAGACGATACCTATTTTTGGCTGCAGTGAACGTGAATCCAAATGACAACCAAGAATAGGCAGGTTTTCGGTGTGTGCCCCCTGAGTAGTTTTTCTTCTTATGAGAATCCTGCTAAATCTAATGCAAGCTTGGTTTTCTGGTGTCAAAGGGTCATAACTGAGGGAAGAACAAGTCCATGGGGTGAAGGAGCATTACTAGGAACCACAAACACCAAGCCATGGGGAGGGGAAGATCAGATTTTAAAATAACTAACTGAATATTTGTAAAAGGATTTTAGGAATAAAAACTCAGAAAAGATGTGTGGCCATTCTAAGTGTAGCCTAAAAATTTCATAGTTAAAGGAATAAGAGTAAGAGAATAACCGAAAGAAGCCTAAGAACTTGATACCAAATTCACCTCTAGGATCACACCAGGACTAATGCCACAGACTTCTTTCTTATTTAAATCCTCCTGAAGAACAAGTCACAAGAACTCCTTCAGTTGTCCCCTGTAATATTGAGCAAGCTGTTACTGTCAGAAAGTTCTTCTTTATATCTTACTAATTTTTATAGTGCATGTGAAAACCACTTTCTCTTGCATAGTTTTCATTGGAAATAAAATCAGCTAGATTCCAACTTTCACAGGACTAGGAGAAAGTAATGAAGAGAAAATGAAGTTTAAATGATGTTGAGAGCACATTTCCATAAGCAGTTAACTTATGCAAAACATTCTTAGTAGTGTCCTTGATAGTGAATTTACACCGAAGATGATAAATTTAGATCACAGGATTTAATTCTGTATCTTAGGACATGGCTGGGTGTCTGACAGTCACTTTGTGTACTTGTGTATAACCCAGCAACTTCAAAGGCTGTGCAGTAAGTGATACCTTCATGGAATCCATTTATTTGATCAATGTGAACTTTAATGTCAGTAACACAATGAGAATGCCTAATTGGAAATATGCAATTACTCTCATGCTCAACCCCTAGTATAAAAGAAATACAAAGTAAACATGTTAATAGGGTGGGCTTGGGGTTCATAAAAGTACTGAACTTTCATTAACTGTGAAAGATATCATAAATCAAGGAAAGAAACAGAAAATACTTATGTGTGGCATTGAGGTCCTGTATTCTGGAATGGCCTTGTCTACATGCCAACATTATACACAGATAAATGCTTCATGTCTGCTACTACCTCACTGGCATATTCGGAAAAGGAACAGTACTGTCTGTAA
Source organism: Glossophaga mutica (assembly GCA_039655065.1). Taxonomy (NCBI): domain Eukaryota; kingdom Metazoa; phylum Chordata; class Mammalia; order Chiroptera; family Phyllostomidae; genus Glossophaga; species Glossophaga mutica. The sequence continues at coordinate 151,080,975 of CM077306.1, forward strand.
AGTGTTTTAGTTCCCTTGGAAAACACCACATAAATATATGGTAATGTATTATTATCATTACATAGAGCAGAGGCCAAAAACCTCTTGCCAAAGTGATCCTCTGAAATTTTAAACCTATTTTATGCATTAAAAAAGAAATGTGTAGCATATGCTTTCACTTACATTACGATTAGCTCATCAAATTTGGTTCTGTGGGACAGAAAGCCAAAAAGCCTGTGTCTTTCAAGACCCTTCCTTAGCCCCTGTGCCTGTCTCCTTTTCCAACATTGTTTTTAGAAGATCTGGTCTCACAGGTCCTCAGAAATAAAAGTAAATTCAAACTCAATAATAATGACTTGTGTTTGTATTGATCTTTACAATTTACAAAGTGTTGTCACATCATCTCTTTTGATTCTCACAACTATTCTACAGGATTAGAGCAGGGCAAGGAATAATATTCCCATTTCATAATTGTGGAAACTGAGACTGAGAAAAAAAGGGGCTTTACGGCAGAGCTGTGCCTTGAACCCAAGTGATGCGGCTCAGTTCAGGAACGCTTTTCCCACTCTGCCCAGGCTGCTTTCGGTAGACCCTAATAACCCTCACCTAAGTATAATCTCTCCCGGAGTGTTGATATGTAAATATGTTGAAATACCACTCCTGTGCTATATGCAAAAGGAATTTTGTAGTTGTATTTAAGGTCCCAAATCAGTTGACCTGAAGATAAGGGTGAGCCTAATCTAATCATGTAAGCACTTAAAACATGGGTCTAGAGGTCAACGACAGAGGAAGTCAGAGAGAGTTGAAGCATAAAGAGGATTCTACAGGAGAGAACTTTTCTGCTGCTGGCTTTGCAGATGACGCCTCCATGGCAAGGAATCCTAGCAGCCTCTAGGAACTGAGAGCAGACCCTGCTGACAGCCAACAAGCAAATGGGAACCTGTCTTACAACGGTGAGGAATTGAATTCAGCCAATAGCCTAAATGAGCTTGGAAGCAAATTCTTCCCCAGAGTCTCTAGAAGAGAACTTAGGCTGGCCAACATTATTTTAGCCTTGCTATATTATAACAGAGAATCCAGTCACACCATGCTGAACTTCTGAATTACAGAACTGTGGCATAATAAATGGGTATTATTTTAAGCTGCCAAATCTGTGGCGGTTTGTTACCAGTAATAGAAAACTATTAATAAACTGCTATTCATAAATATTTGTTGAATGTTTATTACATACAAGACAGTAATATTTTATTTCAGATCACTTTAATTTGTGCCCATGTCTAAGAGGGTTAACTTAAAAAACAAAACCAAAAAAGCCCATGAAAAAAATTACTGTTAATAAGTAAAGGGTTCACTTATTATTTTAGGTCTTGTCTGCAGCCTCTTTGTCTCATCTTCTGGATGATGACCTTCAGTGGCTTCAGTGGCTTCATGGTGGCCAGATGCCTCATGTTGGGCCTAATGTTGCCATTAACAACTGCTTTCTATTTTTTTTCCTATGGCATTGTTGTAGATAAGAAATCGTCACTATAACTTTTCTAAGCTTCAGGAGTTAATCATCGTTTTATCAGTGTTAGGTTTATTATTCAGTTAATATAAGAAGTGAAAATGCTCATTAATAATTTACTTTTAGTGGCCACTTCACCAAAAATTGTTGCTTTACTAAAATGTCCACCAGTGAATCAAAATATTTGAAAGGATAACCGCCTTTTAACCATGCACATTACGTTTTCTTGCAAAGACACAGGAAGGTTTTTCCTGCCAGCACTTGCCTTGTCCTGGGGCTGGAAGGTGAAGATCAGGGTGCCAGCATGGTCTGGTTCTGGTGAGAGCCCTATTCCAGGTTCCAGACCACTCACTTCTTGCTGTGTCCTCACATGACAGAAGGGCATCATCCCTGTTGTCTTGAAGATAAGTGTGACTATGTCCAGTTTTTGACCAATGGAATGGAGGAGAAGTGACATGTCTCTTGTAGGACAATGGCTTCAGTTTTCAGTTCTCTTTTCCTGTTGCAACAAACTCTAAAGCTCTAGATGAGAAGGGAGGGAGAGCTCCATGATGGGGAGTACCTGCCAGCCTGGGGTTGGGGAACAGAACCTCTCACCAGTCTGCTTTGGGCACATAGTATGAGCAAGATGTAAACCTTTGTTATTTTCAGCTTCAGGGTTGTTTGTTTCCACAGCATAATCTAGCCTATGCTGATGGACACGATAGCCTTGAATGTACGAAAGCAACATGTAATACTGAACTTAATAAACACCAATTGCCATCCTGCTACCATGGCAATGAAGGCCAGGTTATCTGTTCCCAGAACAATTTGCTGAATAATTTTGGGGTAAGACAATAATAGGACTTTATTTATGAGCATTTTTTCTTTCAAGTAGGTGAGGAGTGGGGAAAAGGATGGAAGAAGTGGTATAAGACTGAGACAATAAAGAAAATAAGAAAGAGCATGTGGTTTTCTGAATGATTAACAATTAAACAGTAGCTACAACTGGACTCTGTGAGGTCCCCAAATATTAATAAAGACAGGCCCACTTCCACAAGAGGGTGATATCCAAAATCAGTCATTTGTGTACCATCAGGTTGAAATGAAGAAACAGTGTACCATAAATATTTTAAGGTGGTTCTCTTCTCTAGGTTTGCTAGAGCACACTATCCTAATTTGGGAGAAGGAAACCAAGGCTGTAAGCAAACTTTGTGTGGGTTTTCACATGCTTCTCTGTTTTATTTCTGTAGATGACCTGGAGATAGGTCTATATAGTAGCTCAGTTAAAAACTATTTTTTGTAGTTATACTAGAACATAGTCATCAGCAAATGTAACAGCAAGTCTTATCATTTTGTTTTCAACTACCCTTATAATCATTCATCAGCTATTTTTTAAAAACAGCAACATTAGATAAAATATTTACTTTCTGTTAAGACAATCATTAAGGGTTAGAATTTTAAGTGAGCCAAATTTTAAAAGTTGGTCTCTTTAACCATACACAAAAAAATCTTATTTTGAAAAGAGACTTTTGGGGGGTAAATTCCACTTAACTGCTAACAAGTACAGGTCAAAGTGAGCATCTGTCAAAAAACATTATTTTAAGAGGTTTTGATAGAAAGCAGGAAAATGCTACATAATGTTTAAGCTCTTGGTTTCTAAGTTCATTTCGTCATCACTATTCTTCCATTTTTTACTAATCAGATAAATCAGCTCTGTAAGGATTTTTTCCCCACCCATTTGTTAAGTTTTTCAAGTAGATTTCCTTAAGGTAAGTTAAAGTTAGAGGATTTCTTTGGAAACTTCAGGAAAGTTCTGAAAATCAAAGACAAAATAGACCTTTTTTGAAAGCTCACTTTTGTTAAAGTAGAAAAATAGAAGATAATTTCAAATGTATGGTTTGATTTTCCTCTTTCCTTTGAAAATCATTTTTTGTATTTCAACATAATTCTGAAAGAATTGAAAGCCGACTATTTTTCAAGATCTTTCTCTCCCTCTTTCTCTCTGTATATATTTATAATGAAGTCAGCATCCTGAATAAAAGGTATGACCTCCATGCTACATTAAGTAGGTATACATTAGGAATTCTGAAGCCCTCCCTGCCCCACCAATCTTTAACTGCGTGAACATTTGGAGTTAGGAACAAGCCTTACCCAAACCAGTGTCTTGGCCTGGGTCAGGAAAACGGTGCATTGGGAGGATGAAAGGAAAACTAGACTGCATAAAACTGGTACCTGGCACTTCACGGAATTTTCCATTCTTTCTCCACTGTCATATTCAAGTTCTTCATCAGCATGTTAATTTCAAACTAATAGATGGTTTTCTTTAAATGAGCAAATTTTCTCTTCAGAAAATACGTGCAACAACTAATTCCAAACTGGCCGTGAAACAAGAGTGCCAATGAAGGCATAAAAGGACCAAGTTTTTACGTGTGAGTTTTTTCCTTTCCTCCATAAAAGAAACATACATTTAGTATTTCTTTATTTAAAGACATGCCCGCCCACAAACATCTGAGAAACATCTGTAGACAAAATGCCAAAATGCATAGTCGAATTTTGACTCACACCTCACCACCCACCAAGACCCCTGTCAACTCACAATAAACACCTTTCTAGCATCTGCCCCAGAGAAAGAAACGCCACATTACCCAAAGGTCAGAGCAAACAGATGTCACTTATTGCAGACCCTAATCATATCCATATCCAACCTTAGGAGGCCTGCAGTGAAAGCTGACTTCTGGAATAGGGGTTCCTTCAGTTAGGGACGCTCATCTCTGTGTCCTCCCTTCCTCTCACTGGAACAAGGGAACCTTAAGATCAGTTGTCTCAAGGGGCTGCCCTTGCGTCCTGCTGGCAGAGCCCATTGATTGAGCATGGGGATTAGGGAAGTCTCAGGAAACTCGTCACGGCTGGCCAGCATCTTAACAGTCTTCCTACCTCTCATTCTGACAGACCAGGAATACTCACTCATTCAAGAGCAGTTCCTACATCAGCCTTCCTGTCTTTATGAAGACTTAGAACTGTTCTTTTCTGTTCTCACAGGCATTTGTACACATCCCTGCATCTCCTCTTATAGCCCTCATCATATAGAGTACCATCACTTTACATCTGTGGCCCTAATGAAACTGAGTTTCAGTGGAATGAAGTTAAACACACCAATAAAGATCTTTCAAAGAGAAATACAATGAGGATCACAAATAATTTAAAAATTAGAAGATACAAGTTCTACTTGTTCTTGTTCACACCACCTTGGGGAATGCTTCATCCACGTAGAGCCCTGACCTGTGCAATAAGGATTGTTTCTTGCAAAGTGTTACTGGATGTAAATATAGGGAAACAAAGTCAGGTGGTAGAAGCTAGAGGAGTCCCAAGCTCCCCTTAGGAAGAATTGGCACCCACTCTAGAAGAGAGTGAGGTTCCAATCTTATGATATAAGGCTATACATTTGAAGAATTCTTTTCAACAATTGCAAATAAGAGTTTGGAAAGGGTTTATAGTTGAATGTGATATAAAAGCAAAAGAAATTATGCAACACTTTCCATAATAATTTTCATTCCCTAGCTGCCTCAAACTCCCACAGATGCAGATACTAAGGTGAAGGCTCAGCTTCACCCAGCTTTTGAGACAATTTTGATCATGCCTATTCATATATTAGGAGCTCCATTCTGTCAGTGACTGAGGTCTGGAGACAGTTATACTGTCATATGCCTCGTACCTAGTGATCCTGGAGTGGCTCCACATACACCTTGAAATCTTCTTTCTTTCCTTATGACTGAGCATCTGTTTTCTATGTGTCTGTATACCAACATGCTCACCACTTGAACCAGAATTCTACTCTGACCCTTAGACCATAGATTGGAGCCTTCCAACCAAATGTTGTCAACTTCCTTCCCCTGGAAGAACTCTGCTCTATGATTGGACTATGCTACAATAATGACAGCAACTGCCTCAACTTATTATCTATTTCTGCCAGGAGTTTCTTTTATATTACTGGTAATTCTCACCAAAATTGTTCAGAGTAGATGGCATTGTCCCCTTCTGCAGATAAACCACAACTCAGAATGTCTTAACAAAACCTAAACAGCTAAAAAAGTAGGAGAGGTAGGTGTCTCTAACTCCAGAACTGCTGACCTCTTCTCTAGAACTTTGACACATTCACCCACCATTCTTAAAGATCTTCTCTTCCAGAAATACCACCACATGGGACTGTCAGAGAGCAGTGCCAGATCAGACTGAACCTGGATTTGAACAACTGGTGAGAAGCAGACTTTTCTTTACTGTCCCATCTCCACCCAAGCGGCCTATTTTTTTTGTAGCGGAGACTTAGTTTTAGTTATATAATATTTTTATGACAGTTCTACAAAGTTTTCACATCATCCCAAAGCCTTCTTTCGATATTTTGTTTCTCATATGAGAAAAGACAGATGCACAGAAAAAAACATGTAGGTTTTTAGGGATATGTTTTCATACAAACAACTACCCTGAAACCTCATCACATTAATGTTTATGTTTAAAGGAGTCCAATTTCATTCCTAATCACTAGAATTTACAGAAGTGAAGTTTAACATCCCTAAGAGTTTGAAAATTTTACATAATTGCAAGTGACTCTTGTTGCTCTGAATTGAATTATCCTTTGAGGTATACTGATTGTTGTTGCTTTTCTTTCCCCCGACTTCTGAATTTTTCAAATAAAATCTGCCAAATAAAATAATTATTGAATGTCTCTGTGTACACAGTACCAGCCTATACACAATATATTCATTTTCAGATGATGTCCATTTGTGAATTTTATATTTTTATGACTCTAAACCAAGTTCTTGAGATGTTTGTTGACAACTTAGGAAAATAAAAGATGTCCTTTTTGAATGAGTTTCTTTTAAAAAAAAAGTTGATAAAGTGCCTCCTTGTTTGTTCAAATATCTTATCTCTAGATTCCTATTTAAAAGGCATTTACCAGTTAGTCAGTATATAGAGCTATCTCGCCCTTTTATATAAACTTCTCTAGGTCTTTGCAGTGTGATATACAGGCAAAGCAATGGTAGCTGCTATATAATGGTTAAACTATGACAGAAGCTTATATCTTAATCACATAAATTCTATAATAGATATATCTGATTTGCAAATGGTACTTTTCTCAAGGGGCAATGTAAGGACCCAGGAGCTTTCTTCTTGTGCCTCTGTCATATTCAACATATTCAAGGTGTCCATGCTTATTTGCCTCAATCCAGTGGAAGGGGAAAATGAAATATCCGAGTGGAGGATTTTGTGGACCAGTCGTGACATGGTAAACATCACTTCTTTTTACATCCCAAAGCATGTAACTTGGTCAGACAGCCATGCTGAACTGCATAGGAGGCTGGAAATACAGTCTAGCTGTAAGGAAGGAAAGAAAATGGGTTCAGTGAGGCCCCATGTGGGTTCAAATTTGCAGAGGAGTCGCCGTGCCTCAATTTTCTTACCTTTTAAGGGATAATAAAACCTATTTTAGCAATGGTCATTAAGTTTAAATAGAATTATAACTATATAATGATTAACACAGAGTATTGTTGGTTGAATCTAAAAGATAATGTTTCGTTTTATGGTTATACAGATTTGTATGACTGTGGATTCTGCTTAGTCCCCAGCAAGATTTGTGATGTCAGAATGCCCTCATTGATACTTTGAATTATCATCAATATTTTACAAGTCATCTACATTACCTAGCAACTTAATTAACCATCTATGTTTTAAGTTGCTCCTACCAAAATTTTACAGATTACATTGAAAAATTGTTTTTTCTTTCCAATTTCACTATATTTGGTTTGGTGAATTGAAGTTTGGGGGAAGTAAAAATAATGTCTACAATTTAGTTTAATCATAATGATGGTTTTTAAATCCTGTGACCATAAAAATGGAATAAGCTCTTAAAATTCTCTTCAAAGGTCAAGGGTCGCCATTCTTAAGTGTTAAACCTTCATACCTAATCCAGGTTCAGAAAAGCATCTGCCATTTCAAAATCAGAAGTCCCTCAATAAGCAAAATATTAGCATAAATGAAAAGAATATCAGGACTATTTTTTGATAAGCTGTGCAAATCATAGGTATTAACCTGTTTTTGGTTCCCCCAGATAAATGTTATTCTTTTTTTTTTTGTTTTGTTTTGTACCAGCAGCCATGGGATTTCTGCCAGAACTGAACTCAGCCACTTCCCTGGGAATGTTGTCCAGTTGCTAATTTCACTACCGGAACTGTGTTTCGGCGCGTTCTGGCCTATTTCCATGCATGCCTCCACTGGAATAAAGAGTCTGACAGTTCTGTGGATAATGGTAAACATATGTAGCCAATGCTGTGCAATTCTTTTAGAGCCAGAGAGCACTAGTAGGTATTTTAGTTGCTGGTAACAAAAAATGAGTGTAAGGCACTTCATGAAACACCAGAATCCAGAGAAAACTACATGTTATTGATTTTAATGCACAGCAAGGTTCTTCTTTCATTCTTCTTTTTTTAAGTCATTGACTAATTAAAAATGAAAGTCAGACTATTATGACAACCTAATCCCAAACTTTAAAACTACAGGGGGAAAAACGGGGTTGAGGAGGAAAAAGAACGTAATAATTTGTTTATTTTGGAAACTACTCCCATTTCAAGTTAGGCCTTTTGATTCTTTAAGTGTACAAGAGAACTTTGACTTTCCTGGGTACACAAGGGAAAAATTACATATCGTGATGTCATTGCCTTGAAGATTTCTCATACCACCAAGTACATTAGTCACACTGTCGGTTTTGAAGACATATAAAAGAAAAAGAGAAAAAACATACACTATCTTCAGATGAGACTCAGTCATGATTTATCTTTGCATGCATTTCTTCAAAATTGTTTCCTAAATTCTAGTGGAATTTAAGAGAACTATTTTATAATATATAAAGATATCTCCATTAGGTCAATTTGTGGTGTCATATTACCAACCTAATAAAAATATTACTATGTAATGGTAAATAAGAATACAATGAAGAGTACTTTGGATTGTATCTTATTGATTGTATAATTTTGACCCATTTAATCATTTTATTATTCTGTATTGTATATCGATGATTGTAAGGAGACATTTTCATCTGAATATGCTGGAAAGTGATAATTCTCCAGGGTTCTTGTCTAGGGTGTTAAATCGATGTTGGTGTCTCAGACTCCTGACTGTTTGCTCTCGCCAATTCAGCTTGGCAGCTGCTTCCTCATTTTCTTGGAAAACCATCTGAAATCCTTCACTTTCTGCTTCCCCGCCCCGTTTTCTGGCTGATTAGAATTCCTTCCAGTATAAGGGAGGACCTCTCTTGTTGAATGTCTTTAAGATGGAACAGAGTGATTCAACTCAAAATAGGAGCTTTTCTACCTAAACTCAGAACAAATCACCTAAAATCAGACCCACAGATGGGGGACCAATTGTAGAGACCTAGTGTAGAGAAAATCAGAAACATTTATCAGACCAACAAGAATTCTAACTGATTACAAAGGACACATGGGCAAAACCAGGCGGGTGTGGAATCAGAGCAGGGAGGTGAGGAAGGCTGGGTTGGGGGGCAGTGGTGGGGGGAAAGGCAGACAACTGTACTTGAGCAACAATAAAATTAAAAAAAATCTTTAAAACAAGAATTCTAATTGACTTCAGTTAAATCCAATATCAAAATATTCAATTTGCTCATTTCCCTGGAGTCCGTCTAATAGACTGTAAATAGAGAGACTAGCATACCTTTCTTCAAACCTCTTGATACAATTGTATAAATGAGCCAAAGCAAGTAGGACCATTTGAATTTCTTTTGAGTTGACCAGTCACTCTGGATGCATAAGTGGGATAGAGAATAAGCTTCAGGGCAATTGGACCATTTCACAATTGCACAATATGGACTTAGACTGGGGTTTGGGTATCTTAGGATGTTTAGCAGCATCCCTGGCCTTTACCACTAGATGACAGTAGTACGCCCATCCTAGTTGTGACAAACAAACTATCTCCAGACATTGTCATATGTCCCTGGGAAAAGGGGAATGAAATTGGCCCTGGTTGAGACCACTGAATTGGCCAAATTGGTGGAGTCTTTGAGATGAGTGGCCAGGCATTGGCCTTTCACTTTAGCAAAAGTATTCCAAGGTGTAGGAGTGGTGACCAGAATGCTTGACTGTGGGAGAAAGAGAGAGGAGCTGTGAGCTTTATGGGATAGGGCCACTCACAAAATGAACAAGCACACAAATAATCCATAAACTGCTTCACTTATTCTTTGTGACCTCCATGAACTTGCATGATTTGCCCCAGAGGAGAAACATTCTGGTGATCATAAGCCTATCAATTTAATTATTACACAGTACATTTCTATAGAGCTATAGGTATACTGATACAGATATAAATAGCTTCCAAAACACTTTCTAAGATGTAACCTTAAGCAATTTTCTTAACTACTTGTAAGGATGTGAAGGTGTTCCAGTTACTCTCATTTCTTGGCTAAGGAAACTAAGTTTCAGAGTGTTGTAGGAGATTTCTTCCAGATTACACAAGAAGAATTTGTACCAAATTCAGGGTTTCTATTGCTCTGCCTTGTTTAGATTTTTTTAGGATTTTATTTACTATTAGAGAGAGGGGGGAGAGAGGAAGAAAGAGAGAAACAGTGATGTGAGAGAGAAACATTTATCGGTCACCTCTTACACGATCCCCACTGGAGACCTGACTCACGACCCAGGCATGTGCCCCTACTGGCAATTGAACTGGCAGCCTTTTGGTTCACAGGCTGGTGCTCAATCCACTGAGCCACCCAGCCAGGGCTGCTCTGCCTTCCTTTAAAAATGAAGGTTAAATAGTGACAGGTAGCATAGGCTATAAAAATATCTGGTTATGTATCTCCCGAACAGAGAAAGACAAATATCTCCTTCCCTTTGACAGAGGAGGAAATTCCAACACATGTTGACGAAGATGACTGTTGGATTGTGTGCTCCGTGGAGTTCATATCTAATACTTATCAGTTGGGCTATGGCAGCACGTTCTCACTGGGAACAAATAAAATAATATTTAATTCTCTCCTTTTAACTTCCAGAATTTGGATCTAGTTCGAAGGAAAGGAATCATTTTCTCAACTGCAACAATGCTTTAAACAAGATCTTGAATTCATTTAGCTGCCACTGCCACTGATCCTATTGTTTTGTTTTTTACATCATCAGATTTTTGATCAAAGGGTTCACAAAAATTAGAAATACAAAGAACAGAGCATGCTGTGCGTCAGCTGTTGGTAGAGAACAGATTAAACAAACGCCAGGGTTTATCACAGGTCTGGGACTACCCAAGCCAGCAATTCCAAATATAGCAAACCCTGAAGTAATTTCAAATCCTTTTTTATTGTCCTTGGATAATACACACTAGATATCTGCACTAGTGAATAAGTACTGGATTAATAAGGACTGTCCAAGAAATAGAGCAACCAAGAAAAGAACACATTGTATGCCAGGTCAAACAGTATTTCGTAAAATTAAATGTATGATAAATATAAGTAACAAAATAAGGAACAAACTTTTTCATGAACTCTGAAATAATTCTACTTGTGTCATACATTCCCCTGGTAACCAAGCCATGTCATTGTCATTTCATTTGTGAGGGCTTTAAAACATATTTTAATGCAACTAATGCATATCCTTTTTACCTTTTGAAAACCAATAATATAGAGAAAAAACTACAAAAAATAATCTTTGCCTCTAAGAATGTCTACTGCTAATTTGGGGGTACTTTATTCTAGTGTTTTTAATCTGTATTATTGTATATAGTAAATGTTAAAATCATGTGCTATCTGATATATAGAAAAGACATATTAGTCATAAAGCATGATAATAAATGACACCCCTGAGCCTACAACCCACACCAGGAACCAGGGAGCTACCAGTAACTTGCACCGCTGCCTGGGTCTCTCTCCGACCATCTGTCTGTTCTTCTCCCCGGTCCCAATTCTAGGGGTAATCTCTAACCCAGGGCTTTTCCTCTGGGAGTCATTTTATCCCCTTTGGGACATTCCACCATTTCTGGACACAGTTTGGGTGGTCACTACTGGGTGGGGGTTGCAACTGGCCTCTAGGTGGGGGTCAGGGTGCTGCTAAAGGTCCAATTATGCCTAGGACCACCTCCTACAACCAACAGTTGTTAGTCCCGTCATCAATAAATAGTGCTAAGGGTGAGAAACCCTGTTGTCACCTGTGTGCTGGATTTGTCATAACTGTGCTTAAAATAATAGTTTTGTTACACCTGTGATGTCCTAAACAGCATGTCATTTTGGGGTTTTAGAAAAATATTAGCATGTTGTATGTAGTGTTCTGTGACTCACTTTTTCCCTCAACAGTTTGTTTCCAGTATTCATTCATAATTTGCCCGTTTATTTTCACCAGTGTATACTATTTCATTCTGTGAATATGCCCCACTATATTTTATTCTACTGTCAATGAATATTTTGTTTGTTTAATTTTATTGCTAATATGAAGAGTACTTCTATGAACTTTTTTATACAAATTTATTGGTGTGCATATGCAAAAATTCCTGTGGAGTGTGTATCTAGGATTGAAATTCCTAGGTTGTAGGGATGTGAAACTTAAGTTTCAAGAGTTTCAGTGTGACTGAGTTTCCTCACCAGCAAGATATAAGATTTTGCCTTGATCTACATTTCCTCTAATATTCAGTATTATTTGCTAATCCAGGGACTACTAAAAAGTAAATCAACATGACCCTATTTATATCTCCTGAATTACTAACTACATTGAGCATCATTTTATGTTTATCCACCATCTATGTTTCTTCTTCTCTGAGGAGCTTGCTTTTCTCTAAAGTGCCTTTGTGTGCTCAATCTTATTGTTTAGATGAAAAAGCCTTGGCCATTGGTGTCACATTTCCTTTATTATATACTGTGTTCTTCTATAGACTAGAGTCTGTTTTAAAGTTATTCATTTTGTTTTATTGATCTGTCGATTCTTTGCCAATATCATGTGGTTTGAATCACAAGTTCTATGTTGCATTTTATGACATGGTAGTGTGAGTCTGACATTAATATTTCCTTTGTTCAAGATTTCATAAGCCATTTTCATATCTCTATTTTATGACCTAGTTCAATGTTACGATGTTTTGATAAGACAGAAGATTTTATAAATTTTTATTGGTAAACAAGTAATTTATCTTCCATATTTAGTCTCATTCAGAAATGTGACATGTACTATTCTTTCATATATTTTGAATTACTTTTCTGGTTGACTTCATAAAAGTCACTTTTTTTCTAGTTGTTTCATGTTTTACATTACTATTGTAAATGGAATTTTCTAACTGGTTGTTGCTCACATAAAGAAACATTATTTTGGATATTTATCTTGTACTTGCTACTAGGCTAAATTGTCTTCCTTATTTTAAGAATTTTTAGTGGTGTGTCTTTAGTTCTAAGACTAAAAACACATCACATGGCCAAAATTCTTCTCTTCTCTTTAGGCATGCTTTGTATTTCTCAGCCTTGCCTTACCGTGTTAGCCATCTCCTCAAGACCTATGTCTCCAACAGTGACGGCGAGCAGGATGCTGTTTGTTCCGAAGGTTCTTGGGTACACTGCTAGTGCTTCACTGGTGAGCATGGTATCAGCTGCAGTCTCAATACAGATACTTTTCATCATATTGGTATTTCTAGTCCCTTTCCAGTTTTCTAATTAAAAATGAGTGCAGAACATGATCATTTACTTTTTCAACATAAATGATACTGGCAAATTTCAGAGAATTTAAATGTCTCAACAATTGGGTCGAGTAAGACAGAAGAATATTTAAGATACTGCGTGGCAAAAGCAGATATACACACATTTTCAACCTGTGTAAAGACACTTGGATTGCTCGGGAAACTGCTTGCAGTGCTTGCGTGCTCCACTTTTTTAGTTTAGCTCTTTATATGTCCTCACAACTCTCCAATATTGACCTTGGCTAATGAACACCCACCCCCTCTTTCTTCCAATCCTAATTCTTTGTTCCTTGATTGTATTTGCTATTGTCCAGGACTAATCCTGCATACTCACAATTTCAAAAATCTTCAGCCAGAAATAACATGATGCAATAGTTTTAAACAACTCAAAGAGAGATCAAAAGCTGAGATTTAAAAATTATTTCTATAGCATTGTTTTAATTTGAAGTGCTCAGTCTGTCTGGTCCAGTTACTCCACAATTTAAAAAAATAAGATAAAATATAAAGTCAGGGTTTTCCATGGTCCCTTATAACATAGACCTTTATATTATTATTTACTAAAATAAATACATAATAATGTTTATTATATATATTATATGCTATTCCATTTGTAGTTAGTTAAGTCTCATTTTGTGAAACAATCTTATATTTATCATAAACTGAATTACAGGAAAAAATCTCGTATTAGATACATCAGGAAGTTGCTAATAACTATTTTGTGATGACTCCTCCTCATTTAAGGATTTATTGCTTTTAGACAAGAAATATTTTCTTTTTAAAATACTGTCCGTATAAAGTCTTGTTTTTAATATCTGTGGGTCTCTAACCTTCTTCCCTAAACCAGGGAAGAAATTTCCAGCCTAGAAATTTATTGTCAGATGAGAACTTTGTTCAACTTTTCAGTTTTGAAAACTCTTCAATTTCAAATTTCTAACAGCCTCAGACCATGAACTAGATGTTCAAATATGACATTTCCATTTTGCATTTTAGTAAGTGACCTTTAAAAGAAATGTCCCCCTTCTTTACAATCTTCTATCTCTCCTCAAATTCTTATCATCCATCCTTAATTCTTATTCTTTCTTGCTCTCTCTTTATATACGAGATCAGTCCATAAGATATCCAGCCATGTAATATGAAAAATAGAGACATTTATTGAAGAAGATAAAAGGTACAAGAACATTGTACATAGGACAATGATGCCTCAGTCCCCTTCAAAGTAGGCAGCTCGGGACCTCACACAGTTCTCCCAATCACCATCAGCTGCCCATCGTATCTTCCTGAATCTCACTGATTGTCTGAAATCTCTTGCCTTTAAAGGTGATTTTAGTTTTGGGAAAAGCCAGAAATCACAGGGCACCAAATCTGGGCAGTAGGGGGGCTGAGTCACCTGGGTGATTTAATGTTTTGCCAAAAACCTCTGCATGAGATGTGATGCATGAGCAAGCACATTGTTGTAATGAAGTTGCTAATTACCAGTTGCCCATGGTTGTGGCCTTCTGAATCATCTGAATAGTTTCCACAGAGGAATGTTCAAGCTTAATGCAAAATTTGATGCAGATTTGTTGCTCTACTCACTCAGTCATTTTGAATGTGATGGCCACACAGCACACATGCTCACTCAATGGCAACTATCAGCCCCACCGACTAGTACAGTGAAGTCTTCATTGTTCTCACATGTGCATTTCAGTCCACTCTCTCTGGCTGCCAGGTTACATTGATGTGTTGCAAACCATTCTTGTTATATTAATAATGCCTGGACTTTTTTCAGATGGATCTGGTATATGTATACCTGTACATATTAAGTGCCTGAAATGTAAAGTTTTGTTGCTACTTTAAATCAACTTTATAAATGGTCATTTTTGTTTTGTATTGCCATTTATTAATATTTTAAAGTTATTGGTGTATAACTGACATTAAGCAAAATGTGTAGATCATATATTCACTTTGATGAGTTTGAATACTTGAATCCACCTATGTAGCCACCACCTCAAACCAGATACAGAACATTTCCACCATCCATTGACCAGAAAGGAACTGGATGTTCCCTCATCCTCCTTTCTAGCCAATCCCCTTCTCCTCTCCCAGAGGCAATCACTCTCTGGCCCTTATATAATCATACATAGCTTTGCTTGTCCTTAGACCCCACATAAAGAGAATCATATACAGAATATGCTCTTTTGTGCCTAGCATATGTAGCTCCACATAATGTTTTGAGGTTCACCCATGTTGTTGAGTGTGCTGGTTGTTCACTCCTTCTTGTTGCTGAGTGGTGTTCCACTACATGGCCCTATGGCAGGGTTCTTTCATTCTCCTGTTAATACAAGTGCAGGACACTTCCAACGTTTGGCAAATCTAAATAAGGTTGTTATACACATTCCTGTATAAATCATTTTGCAGACATGAACTTCCATCTTTCTTGGATACACACCTAGGACTGGAATTGGTAGGTGATAGGGCAGATGTACATTGAATTTCTCTGTGGCTCCCCAGAGTGGTGATTCTGTTATGTATTGTAGTTCTACATATGAGAGTTGTGGTTGTTCGATGTCCTCACCAATATCTGGTTTTGTCAGTCATGGGCATGACATTGTATCTATATTACAGAAATAGAAATTGTAATTAAAATCCTCTGGGTTCAGATGGTTTCACTAGTAAATGTATGAGGAACTCTTAAACGTTTAGGAAAATAAAGGATGAAAGAACACCCTCCAGGGTGGGTGGGGATCTGAGAATCAGTTTCTCTTCAGACTTCACCCATTCCTCCCTCCTCACTTCCCAGTCCAGAGATGGCTGGTGTCACCAGTTCCCACATCTTTGGTGAATTCTGGGTTGGTAACTAGTGCAACTGCATTCTCCACTGCTAGCTTAGGATTCAGCTTACTTCAGATGAGCTACTTAGTCCCTTCTTATCCTTGGGCTTTCCAGCTTCCCAAATTTTGTTGCTGCCATCTGGTCTTCAATTTCTCTGCTTTCTGAATTTTTCTTTAAAAGATATCTCCTTCCTGTTGTTTTTACTAAGGGTTGAGGGAGGGAATGAACTTAGGGTTGCTCAGTTATGTCTTTGCCCAGACATCTCTTGCTTTGTTTTCTGTTACCTCTAAAGCCAGGCTCATGGGGAGAGTCTGAACTCTAGTTTGGGGTGCAGTGGGGAAGGGTTGGCTCAGAGGCTGGGGAGGAAGTCTGGGTTTGACTGTTCACTGACTGCTAACTTATAAGGGGTGTAATTTGGGTGTTATGTCTGTATTGTCATATGTAAAAATGGAGATAACAATAGGATCCACTGTGTGTAGTTGGAGGATTAACTAACATATATACCACACCTAGAACAGTGTCTGGAGCACAGTAAGGTCTTCAAGATATGAGAGATCGCTACTATTATTACTCAAGTAGTGGTAGGAGGAAACCAGCCCTTTGGAGGGTGAATAGTGGTGGTGGTGAATGTAACCCAAGTAGACTTTTCAAATGCTATTTGCAGGTCTGTGTATAAAAATGTATATTGCAATAACTACTTATTAATACTATTTGTGCTTATTTAATCCAAGTTTATCTTTGCACCATGTATAAGTAAAAATTCAGCAGACAACTTAACAGTGTGAAGAAAGATTTCAGGGGCTTGTTTAGCTTTAAAAGAATACAGTGTGACTGATTTGATTTGTTTTAGCACTGCAATTATATTAAAACAAATCAAGAAAGTTTTAAAAATTAAAATAGGGATTGTAGTAAACATCTCTTAGCAATCCATAGGGAGAAATTGTTTAAAACTTTTTTCCAGTAATATAAAACAGCTGTCTCTTATTTGTTAATTAGTGAGATAGCAATTATATTTCCATAGCACATAAGGACAGTATACTGATGTACATGTATAATTTGATATTGAATATATTGTAGATAACTCCTAAATATCTTAAAATAGGAAAAAGTGCCGACACAGTTGGTATTAAATGTCTGTTATTTAATGTTGGAACTAAGCCTGGCTGCCTATCATAGGTGGCTGTGGTGAACATCACATCCTCGTGCCTGAGTGAGTGTTGGGGGAGAGGGTGTTTGGCGAGGTGAGATGTAATGTGCCGGGATCTGAGGCCATCTGTAAGATGAGGGGCATGTGAGCGTCTGAAGAGGAACTGGGCAGTATTACCCCCGAGATTAAGTAAAGGAGCTTCAAGGTCAAGAACCATGTCATCAGATGAGCAGCCAGATCTGAGCAGGGAATGTACCAGAATTGTCAATCTGAAATGAAGGCCTAAGGGTTTAGAAAAGAGAAGGAAACTCAGATGGGTGTAACCTGGGCAAAGCTGTGTTCAGCTCTGTTCAGATATATTCTGAATTTCAGTGGTCTGTCTCCACCGTTGTGTTTCTGCCAGACTCTAAAAAGGGTAGTGTGGCACCTGGTAGCACACATCTGAGGTAAGCGATATTGTCACGTGTAATTCTCTGTTCTTCTAGAGAATGGCCATTCTGCTATGGCCCCAGGAGGAGACATGCGAGAGGCTCAGGAAATCAAGATTTGCTCTACTCACAGGTTTTAGACACAGGCATGCCACAGAGGACTGCGCGGGGAGGACTAGCCTTGGCCAGGAGGCGGAAGTGGCGGGACAGAAGGAGGGTCTGGGCCACTGCTGTACTGGAATTTCTGCTAGAAAGGCGGGTTAAAAAGTTTAGGGTTGGCTAATTGGAATAATTTTGGCAGGCTGTTTATGGGGGTTGTCCCTAAATGCCAGGCACCAGCCTTGGGATAATTAAGGCAGAAAAACAATGCCTCTAGGGGTGCGTGGGCCAGATAAAGCTGGTATGGCTTTGGGTTGGCTGTTTTGTGTGAGAAAGGCACGCTCTCAGCTGGGACCTGTCCTGTTTCTAAGAATCGGTTAGCCCAGAGAGGAGCAGTCTCTTCCCAGACAGAAGGTTTTTCAGGTGTCAAAACATCATAATATACAAAATAAAAAATAAACAGTATACATGTTAACTCTTTAGTTAATACAGAATTGTTTCCTTAAAAAGTTACATGAATAAATATGACAATTGTTGCCCTCAACTCTAAAAATGAACTGTTCTATTGAGAACAAGAGCATCTATATAATTATAAAGGGCACAGCTGGGTATAAATTTGTCTATACCACCTCACTTTACCACTGTTTACTCGTGTGTAGAATGAACTGATGACCATAAAATGTTGTAAGATTACTTCCTTGGGAAATTTGGTCATTATCATTTTTGTAAGCTTCAGGCTGGTACTTCCTATCTCATCTCTGTAGAAATTATAGGGTTCCATCTTTTTCTTAAAAAAAAAAAGTCCAGAACTTAAAATATTCCAAGTTTATTATATTCATTTCTTTCAAAGAAAATTGGCTGAGAAACAAATTAGCTCACCATTCAACAGGTTCTGTTTCTATTAAGATTTGTAAACCCAAAGCAAATTCCTGCATTTGACCCACGAGCCTTGAATTTGATTTTTAGTAGTAACTTACCCAAACTAAAAAGCACAGGAACACTCTCTCTGGGCAGGGAGTCTGCACCTGCAGCCCAAGGTGCAGGTGGTGTATTGCTGAAGCTTCCTTGGACAGCCTGTGCTGGGCTCTGTGCTGAAAAGCCCAGAGCTAACCAGGTGCATTAAAAAATGCCTGTTGTGATTAAAGCAGAGCTGAGGTGATAACTTCAGTTTGGACCTCATTGATTTTATTTTTTGTTGTACACCTTTTGGCAAAATATGCAAGAACCCTTGCCCTCTGGAAAAGCTGCTGTTTACCATATCTTATGACCAAGTATTTTCTAGAATTCAGTGTTTCAGAGGACATTGAGGAGGTAACATTCAAGTGATCAAACTCACAACACATCTCAGTTCTCACTGAACTGCTTTTAATGCAATTGAATGTGGAACCTGATGCCCCACAATCCTCCCTCCCAGCTCATAACCTACTGGACTTACCCAAGAAGATGGTGTCACAGCCAGTACTCCTGAGTGTAATGGTATTTACTAACAAAAAAATAAGAGTAACTACCATTTCCTCGGTGCCCATGATGTATCTGGAATTTTATCTTTATTACCTCTTCTTCTTTTGACAGCCCCATTAGGTAGGTAAAGACAGTAACAAAAATGTTGATAAAAATTTATTATGTTTTTAGCAGACATTGTACTAAAAACTTTTAAATACATAATTGCAATATACCCTCACAATGAGTCCCTGCATTATTGTCTTCATTGCAACTAATTTTGAAATTGAAGTTGAAGGAGGTTAATTCAATTCACTTGCCCGTGGTCACAGCTTGTGCTTCTGTGGAGTCAGGACCCAAATCTAGAGCTGTTGACTCAAGGCCTCAGTTGTTTCCAAATCATCATTCTGGGTCATCTGGATCTTCCCTTCCATAAATGCGGAGAGTGACAAACTGAAGTTCCCATCTAGTACCTAACTTCTTAAGGGTCAAAGCTCTATTATTCAGCTTTGTATCCTTCACCGAGCTCGGTGCCATACCTTATGAACAATAAGTTCTGAGAAAGCAGCAAGATATAGATGAAAGCACAGGGATAAATCTGGGCACTCTTTGAATCTTGGCTCCATCTCTTACCAGCTGTGTGTCCTTGGAGGTACTGTCTACAGAATTTTAATCACAAAGGGCTCG
The DNA here is from genome assembly GCA_039655065.1 of Glossophaga mutica. Taxonomy (NCBI): domain Eukaryota; kingdom Metazoa; phylum Chordata; class Mammalia; order Chiroptera; family Phyllostomidae; genus Glossophaga; species Glossophaga mutica. Next base: position 151,100,749 of record CM077306.1, read on the forward strand.
TGTGCAGGGAGCAAAGGTGTTTGGGAGTTTGTCTCACCTTGCATAGCAAGCACAGAGGAGGGCCCAATGGAAACAGGGGTGGTTGATGTTCCTCCAAGCCATTCCATCTCAGCAGTGTGTAGGCTACACAGCCTCCCTGAGCCTCAGTGCATTATAGAAACTGGATAACACCACCTACCTCAGAGACTCACTGTGAATGCTCAGCATCCTAATGTGCACAAAATACTTAGCACAACTAATGTTGTTGGTTCACTTTCCTCTGGCCATTGCCCACTTTGAATAAGCATTTGAAGAGTATAATATCTATCTCCCAGAATAGATATAAGGGACATAAAATAGTGGTTCTCAAACTTTGGTGAGTGTCAGAAGTTCCTGCGGGGAAGGGTGTTGTTCAAATACAGATTAATGAGCTCCATTTAATATACTGTCAGTCTGGGGTGAGATCTGAGATTCTGCATTTCTAACGAGTTCACAGGCAATGCTGGTACTGCTGGTCCAGGGACCATACTTTGAGAATTACTGGTGCAGAAAAGAGAAGAAAGGTGTGAGAAAGTACATGGCCAAATATAATGGATTATACTAATCAAATATCTCTAAAGTGGGCATAGAAAAGTACTAAAAAAGCATAAAAAGTTCAAGGAAGGCAGTTAGGACTGAGAGTCATGTGTAAGAAGGTCAAAGAATATTCGATAAAGGACAAATTATTGTGTGTAAGTAAATACACACACACATCATAAGAGCACCTACATGCTCTTAAACCTACTTCTAACATAAAGATAGTCACTGCAGAAGGAAGTGCAATGCTCTTTGGAATATGAACATCCCTGCCAGCCACAACTGAAGTCAGCACCATCCTCTTCTCCAAGAAGGCTTCTCCTGTTTCCCTTGGAAGGAAAGTCAGCTGGTTGGTCACCAAAACCTGGGTCGTGCCTGCAGCCTTGTGAAAGGTTTTGCACGTTAAAAGCAAAACTGGCGAACCTAGGCTTTTTGAGAGCTTTGTGAAGTGTGAAAAAAAATCATATTTCTCTGGTTCATTTTATGAGTTTTTGTCTTAAGCAAGACGGTAGCTTTGCCTGTGAAAATGGAAAAAGGGTCGTACAAATGACCTCAGCAATGACAACCCGATATGAGAGCTGATGAATTCTGAAGCTGAAAATTTCACCCAAATTCTCCACTTCCTGTGGAACTGCAAAGAAGTTATTTGGCACCAAGTGTGCCAGCCCGACTCTGCTGTATCACCTGCAGCTCTGACAGGGCTGCGAGAGTCCAGTGCCAGGGATCTGCATAAACACTGCTGAAAAGGGGAACTGGCCATGGCTAACTACTACTCGGGGCAGGATATTTGCCAGGATTCTTCCAGAAGGTACCTATTTGTGCAAAAAGGTTATTTAGCGAATAATCGGAAAACATGAATTAAGGGCCTGATGGAGGCTCGTGAGAAAGAAACCTTGTCCATAAACGTGCTGCGGTGGAGTTAACAAGAGAATGGGAAGACAGGACACCGAACCAGGGTGGTATCCGGTCTCTTCCCATCATTACATACAGGTGGTTTCCCACACAGTTAACCCAGTGTGCATCTCAGGGCCCTGACCTGACAGCCCTCAGGAAGTGCCCTCAGCCTCACGATCACATGTTTTTGAATTTGTCAGGTATTTAAAATTTCTTAAATTTGCTTTGAGTTTTTTCTTATTCCATAAATATTCACTTTCTTATCTAATTTGTGTTTCTTGAGGAGGGGATCTCCAAAACTGTAAAAGCCTCAGGCCTCTCAAAACCTGAAGTTTCTTTTCCATACTGCATATTACTTACAAAGTCCACTGACTTAGAAAATAAGGAGACTTAGAAAATAATATTTCCCGGACTAGATGACTATATTTGTTTGCTAGGGCTATCAAAACAAAATACCACAGACGGAGTGGCTGAAATAGCAGAAATTTATTTCTCACAGTACTGGTGACAGGAAGTGCAAGATCAAGGCGCAGGCAGGATTGGTTTCTCCCAAGGGTTAAGGCCTCTCTCCTTGACTTGCAGGTGGACACATTCTCACAGTGTCCTCATGTGTCCTTTCCTCTGTATGTACACAGATCTGTGTCCTAACATCCCTTCCTATAATGACACCAGTCCTATTGGGTTAGGACCCATCCTAATAACATTTTACCTTGATTACCTTTGTAAAGGCTCAATATTCAAGTACAGTCACATTTTGCGGTGCTAGGGTTTAGGATTTCAACGTATGAAATTTGGAGGAATACAATTCAGCACAGAACACTCCACCCTCTGGTTCATCAAAAATCATACAGTTTTCTTGTGTAAATACATTCACCCCATTCCAGCAGCCCAAAAGTCTTAACCCACTTCAACATCAACTCTAACTCCAAAGTCTCACTTGCATTATCTTTATCACTTTGGTTTTGTCTATTGTGCTACTAAAACTCTGGGCAAAAGACTTAGTTACTCCCAGCATCCAGATACCCAAGCTTAGAGCTGCCATTAGCTCTGGCATGACAGAAAGAGGTGGGTTCAAGCGCTTTTGGCAGTTAAAAGAACAGCTCAATGTTGAATAGTTCAACTCAACATTTGAAGTTTACACAATTATATTTTCCTCTACGAATTTAATTGGCTTAGTTTATGACTCTATGCCAGCCCCAGAGGGCTGATTTCACAAGCTGGGTCATTACTTAGCCCCTACCCGACATCAGCAGGAATCTTAGACATGCCAGATCATTTTCCACCAGAGGGTCTCCACATGCACAAGGACCCTGAGGGTCCTTCATGTTTATGCAGCTTAGTCTCTACCTCCAACATCGCTACTTTTATGTCCAATACCCCAAACCCACAAACGACCCCCAAAAGATCAAGGAAACCAAGAGAGTCTTATTGGTGAGGCAATTAAAATGGCAAATCTCACTTTGAGTTTGCAAGATGAGTTACTGAAAAGTGAGGAGTGACCCTGATGTTTTCATATTTCTGTATTTTATCTCCCATTTCATATTTATGTGTTTTATCATCCCACTTGACCTTAGAGATAGGATATGTGTGCAAGTATATTATGTTAAGAGAATAAAAACTGTGAGAGGGTAAAATAAAGGTAGAAAGAGTAAGATCTAACTCTAGAACCTCTAGGTGATGTGAAGGCTACCCTGCCATATGGACCACACAACACGCATAGGTACTGCACACACATATTAATGCACACACACGTTTGCTGCAAAGCAAAGCAAGCAAGCAAGCAAGCAAACAAACAGGCAAAAACAAACTTCCCAAAACCCTCTTCACTTTAAAATTACAGGCCCACTATGATTCATAAATCCTAAAGAATATATCTGCACAAAAATGTAAGCCGTATTTGCTGTTAGGCTATTTTTCCTTCTTTATTTACATAGTGTGTACCTGGGCCTTATTAGTTTGTTCATTCATTCAACAAACATGTGTTGAGCAATGTTTATGTGGTAAGAACCTAGCTAAGTGCTTAGGACCCAAAGATGAATAATAAGGTAAGGCAACCATATCAATGTAATGTGGAAAAATGAACACGTTCTTTGATTGTTTAGTACGCACAGGTCAGTGAGGGCTCAGCAAAGCAGGAAGTGAAGCCTGGTCTGAGGGCATCAGGAAAATGAGGTGGCACTAGAGCCTGTTTCTGGAGGTGGGTTCAGAGGCAGCAGCTAAGGGAATCATCTACAATGTGAAGAGGCAGTGTGCAAAGGTGCCAGGTCAAAAAGGGGAAGTCAAAGAAAGAGAGACTCGGGCTTACAGGGGTGGAAAGAGAACAAGTAGATTAAAATCTTTCTAGAAGTTGGGGGGACTTCTTGGTATAAGCTTCCTATCCCATTTTTGTTATCTTTCTAAAGAGACTGAAAGGCTTTGGGGCTGACTCAAGTATTGTTCACCCTGAAAATAAGATCAGTAACCACAGACCACTTGGGGACTATTTCTGATAGAAATGAATTTGAAAAGAAAGTCTTCCAGAAAGCCAAACTTTTGGATATGAGTTATTTCACCAACTGGAGGTGAATAAACTTGGAAACAGACATCCTTGTCTGTTGTGTTAGTACATATATGTGTTTATGCTTAATTTTTTTTACACCACTGACATTGACTACACTTACCAGTCAGATGAGGAAGACAATCTCTTATTCCATCTAGATAATTTAGGCAACATGTAGAAAATGTACACAGGGAGTGTAGACCAGGCCCCACAAACAGAACACAGTACCAAGCGGATTTTGTGGGTGCCTTTTATACCAGGACATATTTTTAGTATTCTATATATAGCATCACTTCAGTGGGAGAGTTCTGGGTAATCCAGTATGGTGAGTAGTCTAGAGTTTGGAGTATAGGCTAAAAAGATGTCCATAAGGCCACCCAAGGCCTAGCCCCTGACAGAGCTGGAGCTAATAAATGTGTTGCATGGATGAATTGATTCTAGGAACCCATGTCATTCTTTACACAGAAGGTAAAGTGACTTTTCTAAAGCTCTTTCCTGGACAATAAATTAAATTCAAGTGCTGATTTTATCTAAAAAATATCTTTCCAACCATATAATCAGAACCAAAATGGTCCATTGTCATTTTGAATCAATTAGAACAGAATAATTCTTAAGGGCCCTCCTCACCGTATTCGGTCCAATCTCCTTGCATTTACAATTAGATTTTTATTTGACTCCACCTAGCATGCATGTCTCAGGCAGTCTCTTTCTCTCCTGAATAGAATAAGTCATGTCAATTCTGTCTCTATGCCTTTGCTCAAGTGAGTCCCTCATCTGGCATGTTCTCCCTGCCTCTTTCTGAGTGTCTACCTACCGATCCTTGCAGGCCTGGGTTAGTTCTGATGGCTTTGGTGCACCTGCCTTTGTTCCTCCTAGTGCCAAGCAAATATGCTCTCTTTTGTTTCTGACTTCTTGGTGGCTGTACCAATCTTCAAACTGGGTACAGACACCACTTAAGATGGACAAAAACTTTTCAATGGATACACAGTTGAGGATAGCTTTAAGAAAACCAGTGTTCAGATCCTCAGCTTTCATGTTGACTCCTTTGTAGCACTAAACTGCATGAGGACTCTCATTGGATAAAGGTATTTTCTTTCTTTCTTTTTTACTGTTAACACTATTACTGATGTACTCCATTTCCCCCCTCCACCCAGTCGGCCCATCCTCACCACATTGTTGTCTGTGTCCATGGGCTATGCATATATGCATATTTGTTCTTCGGCTAATCTCTTCCAGTCCCCTCAACCCCTCCCCTCTGAGATCTGTCAGTCTGTTCCACATATCTATGCCTCCGGTTTTATTTTTTTCATCAGGATAAAGGTGTTTTCACTAGCAATCAGCCTTCTCCTAGCTTACAAAAGAAAGGCACACCGGACCAAAATCTTAAAAAATTGTGAAAGCCTTAACAGTGCCAAGTAAATAAAAATCAAAATATTGATGTAAATGTTTAAAAAATGACTTATTTTTACAAGTTAGATAGTTTTCAACTTTTTGCTTTCAATAAAATTGAGAGAGGACCTAGTTGAGTTTAGATTATTGAAACATTTTTAATAATAGATCTCTATAGAAGTATAGCTGAAGGAATTTAAAAACCTGGACCACATTGTTTACATAAATTTCTTATATCTCTATCATATGATTTATACAAAAAGATTTTTTGGTGCTTAAATCTATAAAATCAATTGGAATAAAATTGGTGCTAGGTTTTGTCTTAATTTGGCAATGAGTAATTGGAAAGGAAACAGCTAAATGATAAAACAGTTCCCTTCATTTCATTAAATGATGCATATCTAATAAGTGTTATTTTTTGTGTTTAAATATTTATAAAACATTAGCGTATACAAATATTGCTTTTAATCATTTGTATGATAATTGTAACAATAATCCAACAAAAAGTGTTTTAATATTTAGAGCCTTATGTCATGGAATATAAAATATTTAAATTTACATACTCATTTTTGTTTCAAAGAAGTATGGGATCATCAATGAAAGACTTTTAATCCTGAAGATATACTTCAGTATGATGGGATCCTAGGAGGAAAATAAGGTAAAAATACAGGTCAGAATAGGAAAAAGAACAATATAAAATTGCCAACCCATTTGTGTATTTTAACAGCTTTTTGAGATGTAATTTACATACCATAAAATGCACCCATTGTATCAGTGCAATTGCACACTTTTAGTAAATTTATACAGGTATGCAACATCCCAGTATCCCACTTCAGCCCATTTCTATCATCACAGAAGTACCCGTGAGCCCACTTGCAGTCAATTTGTTTGCCTATTTTTAAAATAGATAATGATGGGTGTTGGATAAACTTGTTTTACTGCATAAAAATACAAGGTGGGTTTGTTTTATATCTCATTGACTTGTCTACTCCATATTCTTCATAAAAAATCTTAAATAAGGCCTTCAATTAGATTTCATTGGATACATTTAAAACATTAAAACTGATATTTACAATGCATTGGAAATTACATTCTATGAGTCCATGTGAAACTATAATAAATCTTTCTAGATATTAACCTAAGAATATCAGAGGGAGCTCACAGTTATTAAAATAATTGAGGGATTACCCAAGCAAAACAATTGAAAACCAATAACCTTATACCATATCACAGACCATTAATTGAATAATAATCTACTCTGTAATGTTTTATTATTATTATATTTGATAACAGATAAATTCTAATCAACTTTGTACTTATTTGATTCATTGAAGTAGTTATTATATTCTAGTGTTTAAAACTCATCTTTTTTTTCTACCACAGGGAAGAAGAACAGCGAAGTGCTTCTTCCTCATTCTGAATGACACAACATAGATCTCCCCAATGGAAAGACAATGTCATTAAATTTGTGAATTACAACTAATGTCATGTTTATGCTCTGGCTCTTTGGTGATATTTCTGTTGACTTGGGTCTCCAAGGATTCTCTTGCACTTTCCTTTTTTTGTTCCTTCATTCTTCTTTTGATCTGGTTATTTCCAGTGGTAAAAATTCTTCAGTGGATAAAACTCTTGGACTTTATTGACACCAGGTAAACAATATACATCTACATTTTTTCCTTGATTTAAAGAATAAGACTCCAAAATTCACTCTTAAATCAAGTTCCATATAAATGTATACAACATACACACTCACACTCATATGTGTGTGTGAGAATAGATTTCAAAAGATAATTTTGGACTCCATCCTCACATATAACCTTCTCTGAGAGCATAAAAGAATATTATATTTTTTAAAAATCAGGAATAAAACACTTTTACTGCATAAAAATAAAAGGTGGTTGGTTTTGTATCTCATCGACTTGCCTACTCCTTTTGCTTAATAAAAAAATAGAAAAGTCCTTCGATTAGTAAAGAGATTAAAGTATAAGGGTCTACGTCAGCATGATAAAGGTTTCTAACTGTGATTAAGGTTCCAAACTCATGACATGTGGAATAACCTATGTAATTATATTTCCCTTAGTGCTACAGAAAAGTCCAAGTGACTGTAATACATGCTAACTTAATCTTAGCCACAGAAAATGTGTTTCTAATTTTCAAATTCGGCAATTTTTCAATAAAAGTTGTTGCACTTTGTCTGATCTATTCTCAAAATACGGAAGTGCTTGAAGCCCGACCACCTGCAATAACAGATTACTGCTCTCTAAAATATTACCATACACCTACAATGTGGAGGCGCAAAGCTTTGCTAAAAAAGATCTTTGTTGTTTTTTCTAAAAGAAAGAAGTGATCCCAAACTAAAGCTGGTTTTCAGCAGCCTCTCTGCTCTCAAATGCGACTGGCATCAAAGTCTAATGAAAACCTGTTTGCGGACACTGGATCCAATCCAAGGTACACCATTGGCATATTCTAGACCCCTTGGGACATGACTCATATAAAAAACACAGGGCTGTCATCGGACGGCTGGTGGCTCAAATAAATCAAATTTACTTTGAAAACTGAGGCATACCAAAATTTTATTAGGTGAAACTTTGGCATTTCTTATAGCCAACTTGCACATATATATTTTTATTACTTACAGCAGTTAAAAGGTATGCTACCAATCATATGCAAAACAAGAAAAGATTGCAGAGTACGTTTTTTACTGGGTGGTAGTAGGAACTACCTTTTTCTTTTTTTTAAAAAAAAAAAGGAACTCCAAATAGTAAGTTAGTAATAGGTGGTGTCAAAGAATGTAGCTTAGTGTTTGTGTAATTCACAGGCCCTATGGTGCAAACTTCTCCATTGCACCTCCTTTTAGCAGACCCTGTTACTAGTCTTAAAGAATGACTTTTACCCCAAAGTGATTTCTTGCTCACTAAAACTATCAACTGTACCACACTTCACAGGATGATGACAGATAGTGTTTATAATGTGCATTTATGAGAAACAGACATGAACATACTCAAGTTCTTGATGATCTAAAAAGGATTAAACTTTAAGCTTCAAAGGCCTACTACTGCTTATGCTCTAACTCGTACCTTAAGTCAGTTTCAAATTCCAGATTAAGAAAGTTTAGTCTCCTGTTAAAACTTAGAAAACTTTTTATTTTCAAGTCTAATATACATTTACCTTTAAACATGTTCATTGATCATTGAAGGCACACCAGAAAATAAGCCCTTGCCCTCAAAGTAGTATATTTGCACATTGATATTCACTTTTCAGGCCACACTTATCTGTCACATTTTGAAAGTGGTGACAGCTTATTTTCCTTGAGGGGCAACTGGTACACGAGTTTTGTGCAGTGAAACAAGTACATTTTGAGCACATGTCTTGACACACACACATTTTCCCGTAGATTTCAATTGGTGGGTTGGATCAGAATCTCTGAAAAAATTTAAGTGCACAGTGTTCACTTTTAACATACTGAGTTTTGTGTAGAATTCATAGGCTGTTGTTTTCATTAAAATTATAAAAATGTGATAGGTCAAATAATTGTAAATAAATTCAAAAGAGGCATATAATCTATCAAAATTGTATGATGTTATTTTTACAAGATCTAGAAGTATTTTTAGATATATTCTTGCACAGCTGCTTTGATCTTTTTAGTACCGTTCTAGAGGAGGGCACCAGCCCTCTCCCCCACAATCCACTGGGCGAGCAGTGGCTGGCATCACAGGGAAGCTATGCTTTCTGTGTGTTACCGTGTGTTTTTACTGGCTGAAAGCAAGTGAGGTCAACTCAAAGGCTCAAATCAACTCTTTTGACTGAGTTTACCCATCACTCATGCAATCACTTCCTCTGAATACAGGTTTGACTGGTAATTTGTCAGAACAGAAATCGCTTCATTTAAAATGGGTTAGTGATTTTCACACGTAGATGTAGCCTCAATAAAATCTGTGAGAAAGGAAAAACAGTGATGTGGCCATGGAATGCCAGAGAGGGAACACATCTGTAATCAATGAACGAGTAATTGTTCAAGGCTTATTACCTGCTGAGCTTGGTGCTAGAACTGTGAAGAACAGAAAACAAAATGTTAAAAAGTGTTCCTGTTCTTAAATTGCTTACGATCTGGTTGAAAATTCATGAACAATTACAGGAATCATCCCTGGCGAAATACAAGACAGTATGTCGATTCAGGCCAAATGGTGTAGTAATATGCATACTCCATTGCAGTGGGCTCAGCTCGGGGTTTTTGGAAGGGCAGGACTGTGATGGGGAGAGAGGACAGGAGCGACTGAAAGTAACCATGCAGGAACTGGTCTCATTCCCGGCTAATATTTTTATTCCTCTTTCCCCCCTCAACTTAAAGTCTTTTTCCTCTGAAATGATTACTGATTTTGACTTTATAATTTATTTTTACATTTTATTTAGAAAAAAACCATAAACAAAATTAAAGGCAAATGTGAACTGGGAAAAAAATGTGCCACATCTTTGATTAAGACTTCATAGCTTAAGAGCAATTACCAATTGGTAAGGTTAGACAAACAGACCAATTAGGAAAAAAATGAGCAAAAGACCACAAGCATGTAACTGACAGAAGATGTGTCAGTTACCATATGACAAAACGTCAGTGAACTGGCCAGTTACCATATGACAAAACGTTAAATATTATGGATAGTTAAAGCAATGAAAATTAAAACCATAAAGGAATGCAATTTTCACTAACCTAATTGTCAAGAGAATTAAAAATTATAACACTTAAGGATGCAAAAGATTGGCAAAAATGAGAACATTTGTCCATAGGTAATGGAAGGGGAAATTGATGTAACAATTTTGGAAGGCACTTTGGTAATATGCATTGAAAGTCTTAAAACATGCAATAATCTTTGACCCAGAAATTCCATTTCTAGGACATTTTCTTAAGGGAATAATTATGGATTAGGTTTAAAGATAAGAAAGATTACAGCACTGTTTAAAATAACAAAAACTTGGAAATGACATAAAGATCCAACAACAGGGATTTGGTTATAATAATCAAAGTTTAAAGTTAACTTGTAAAATAATATTTAGTGATACAGAAATATATCCTATACGCTAATGTACAAAATGCATTACAAAAGATAATATGGAATGCATTTCACTTTTTAGAAAGAAGACACAGAAAAATGGAAACATACATTAATATGAAACCAGTGTAACAATAATTCTCTAGGTAGTGGGAATACAGTTTACTTTTTAAATTTTAGTTCTTTTTAAATTGAAAAAATAACATACTGTTTTGCTATTCAAAGAGATTTTACTCACAAAATAATGACACAAGGGAGAATTTCAAGGGAGACTGAAGTTATTTGAACATATTTAAGAGGGTTTTCTTAGACTACAGTATCAATGTATTTGCTATGTATTGCTTAGCAATTCTTCTGGAATTTCAAAAAATATTCCTTTCCAGCATGGGTTTATGATAATGTTATTTTCTTTTCACTGAAACTTCAGCAGGAAAGAGTATTTAATAATTTTTAAGGTAATGTTAATTTAATTTTTAAACCATCTTTTGTAGTTTCTTTCTAAAATGTATTTGTATTTGTTTCATCAAAGTGACAAATAGTTTAAAATTTTAAATTACAGTTATTAGGCATAAAATATTTTTAAAATATATATTTGCACAAAGTTTTATCAGTGTTTACTGATAAAGTTAAGAGACTGTTTCCTAAAATGTTCTTATGTCTGGAGAAATGGAATCAGGAAAAGTTTTGTTTCACATTCTTCTTGTGTGCCTTATCTGATGAGAATTTAAGAGCTAAGGCAATCGAAAACTCCAAGCTCTAAACAAGCTTTGATTAAGGATTTCAACCACACATCATTCTTGACTACCTTAATTAGCAGAAGAAATAGTAGAGATGATTACACACAATAAATAACCAAAAGCTTTCTATTATTGTCTTTGCTACACATAATATAATTTTTCAGCCAATATGCTATATCACGCCAAATACAATGTTCTTTGATTATTGAAAGTAGGATGAGTTTAGGGAGGGCATAGGAACATGTTGAATATCTGAGGGAAGTTGTTTTGAATAATTCTAAGAACAAATAGAGTAGATTATGGATTTCAAAAATGTTTCACGTACCAGTTTGGATCCTAACTCTAACTTAAAACATAAGGATATGATTAACTTACAGAAATTATTTCTTCTAGAAGAAGAAAGTTTGTTCTCACCCATACTTATTCTGGAAATAGCAACATTTTCCCAGACTATTCCAGTGTGACAGTTTTTCTTTAGGTTGAATCAGACCTTTGAGGCCAAAGTCCTTTATCAAACCGTCAACAGTAAAGCTTTTCTCAGTCATGAAAAATGATTTTTTCTTTATAAGCATTCCTAGGAAAGGGGAAAGTTTTCTTCAGGTTTAATTTATAGGTTAGAGGGACATTTCTTCCATGAACAAAATGGTTTTGTTTGTTTCCCATACATGGATAGTTTCTGAGGTTCTTGATGAAGGAACTGTGGAAAAATAACCTGAGTTGTGCTTATGTAAGTAAACAGAGCCCAGTGGTGATAGAAACATGAGCCTTTGCTGAAGGAATTCTCTTTTGTAAACTAGACTGTATGTCAAATGATTCTAAGCCTCTACTCTGACCTTGTCACCAACTCGACCCCTCTTCCAACTCATTAGGCAAACAACTCCTCCTGGTGAAAATTTGGAGCAGATCACCTAGCTGGTCAAATACAGGGAGCTGTATCTTTTACTCTGTACCCTGACTTGCAATGAGGATTCTCTGAAATCCTCACGTAGCCTCCTTCCAAATGGTTCACTTGCAATTATCACGGCCCCGTCTTCCCCAGCTGCTTTCCCCTTCTTATTAAATATTTAAGAGCAGCTAACTATGAAGAGGTGACCACATGGCTGGAGTTTCATTAGTTTTATGTAAAACAGTGTGGCATACTCATGTTCCCAAGCATTACAAATAAAACTAGAATGTTACTAGCAAGATTAAAATAAGGATGGTTGCAAGAATATTATCCCAGGAGTGAGTACACCTATATTCTTACATCCCTCTTATTCACAAGCCTTGTCATTAAACTAGTCACTTAATGAAACTTCGGGGTGCTTCCATTTCCTCGTCTGCAAAAAATAAAGTTGTGCTAGCTGTGTCCTTCCCAGATGCAGTGGTCTGCGAATCCAAATCTGTTCCCAAAACTATCTTTCAAATTTAGTTTTATTAGCCTTCTTTAGTAACACAAAGCATTCTTTTTCTGAAAAAGAAAGTCAAATCAAATGACAATCTGATTTGCCACAAAACTTGTCAGTAAATCTGAGCACAAAAATATTCTTGAAGATTACTTCAGGAAGCTTATGTGCTAGTACTTTTGATTGCCTCCTGCTCAGTAAGAAACACAAAGTTTCTCCAAAGGTAAGTACATGTTTATTTTACTTTACTTTATTTAATTTAACTTAATTTAATTTATTATTTTATTTTATTTTTTGAAACAGCTCATCATATTATGAAGTAGTAAGCAGTAAACCCATTTATAAATATCCTTAGAAGGTCAAATAGAAATTAAAATTGTAAATACAGTGTCATCAATGAAATAATGCAGACTTACCCACGTATTTGGCTTTCCTGATTCTTACAATAAGCAACTGATCAGATATGTTTCTGAGAGTCAAATACATTATTTGCAATCATCATTTTTATACATGTTTAAAGTCAGTATTAACTATCAGAAATAAAACAATCATCAATTTCTGATAAAATCCAGAGTGCGTTTTTTACCTCCTTTATAGAAGATTGCTGAGCATCTTGATTGATTCACGTGCCTATGATGAGTGACAACTCCACAAATGCTTGCCTGTACTCAATACAGTTTATATGCAAACTCTGATCTCTTTCTGAATTTTGCAGTAAAGGGTATATATTCCTGAAATATATTCACATTTTTATTTTGAGAATAAAGAAGTTGCTGCTTTTCTCAAAATATTATCAGGCCCTGGCTAGGTAGCTCAGTTGGCTAAAGCATCATCCTGATATACCAAGGTTGCAGGTTCAATCCCTGGTCAGAGCCTAGACAAGAATCAACCAATGAGCACATAAACAAACGGAAAAAATTGATGTTTCTCCCTCTCTTTCCCTTCCTCTAAAATGATCAATAAACTAAAAAATATATAATATTGTTATTATTGTTATTAAATTTATGGATTTTCAGACATTTTCTCTATAAAAAGAGGTGACTTTACCCTCTTATGATTGCTAAGAAACCCCAGTTGCTTTAAATACCATTTTATTGACACATAAACTGCACAGAATGTGTTGGGTTGTTTTAATAAAATATGTCACAATTTAAATAGGCTTTACAAACAAATGTGATTTGATTAAATAAGTGTGTAGTAATGTTCCTATTATGAAAAAGACATTTCAGGGCTCTGTGACATACACAAATTAATACATTAGGGGCTCTACTTTGGGTCAGAAAAAAATGTATATAGTTGAAGATAAACCAAGGAAACCAAAACAGCTATAGCACAAGCAGATTTCAATAAATGCCAAAATACAATGTTCTCAGAATCAAAGAAAGTATGATACCTGAATGGTTGACCATGGGACATTCTGGAAGGACTTATTTGAAATTAACTGTTAGTAGTTTCCTTCAGCAACTGCTATGGGGACAAAACATTCCAAGTGTCTCAAGGCTGTCTAGATAAGACATGTTAGAAACACTGAAGTCTGCCCAGGTTCTCCTGATACTACTACCTCCACTCAGAATTTGCTTCTTATATTGCTTGCTATTGGTTGCACTCATCTTTAAAGGATTGTTTCAAGAACCACTGAGCTTGTCTAGGTGGAGCAGAGAAGTAGAAGAACAAGAACCCAGACTAAAATGATAAAGTAGGTCTTGAATGGTAGGGTAAGTGTGGACCTGACTCTGTGGACAATGAGAAGCTATTGAACCTTGGGGCAGAGTTGCCCTGTGATCAGTTTTAGCACCAAACTGGCAGCCATGCATAGGATGATTGGGCCCATGGAGTGTCCGTGGGGTTCAGAAACAACGGAGAGTCTGAACACTTGACCCTGGGTAATGGTGACTGGAAGAATTAAGGGGGATGAGTGCTTCAAAGAGACACATAAGGAGAAAAAATCTCTAATTTCAATTATATAAGTAACAATTTTAAATTATTTAATACCATAATCATTCCCAAAAGGGTTTTTGGAATTTTCTACCTATGAAAAATAGAATCAACAAAATTCTCTATAACCTAGGGGTAACTTGAGCAGATGATTAAGGAAAGATAAATAATTTTGTTAATTTTCTCAATTATTTTTTTAAAATTCTATTAGCTTTTGGTTCTAATAATTGGCCAACAGCTACTTTTTAAAATGAACTTCACAATCAATAATTTTTTGCTTTTAGAAATTGAAAAATGTTAATTGCTTTTAAAAAATAAATAATTGTTAAAATAATTCTATAAAATCAATCTTTTTTTAATTTGATTTGAAATAACTCAAATTTTATTCTAGTGTTATATTCTACAACAAAGCTGTGACAAAGGAGTAGCATCTTAGAGGTTTTTACAAATCAAAAATTTTTACATTGCAAAAAATAAATTATAATATCAAGCTAGGTGCTTATAGGGATACTTTTGATGACAATTGTTGACTTGCTAGTATGGTATGACATTTGGCATATGTTATATTATATAAGGAAAGATGTCACAATATAAAATCATCAACCATAATGACTATAAATTGTCATATGTGAAATTCTAATGGGAAAAATCCGTACATGAAAATCTGCAAACAGAGACAATTATTTCTTTTTTCTTCTTCTTTTTTTTTTTATTCTCCAAATCTCATGTGCACTATCTTTTAAGGGGACTTTAGAGTTTATAGCTTCAGAAAATCAATCTTTTCTCAGTAGTATTTTGTCATATATTAGAGTGATATTTGTATTTTTAATTTTTTTTAGAATTTTAATTATTACATAGAAATTAATATGTTACTACTTGAAATTTTACTTGATTTTTTAGGTGATGTTTTTTAAAATTTCTTAAAAATATGTAGACAACCTGAAGATATATTTGGGGAAAAAAATCAAACATAAATTACAAAGATCTATACTCAAGAACTTTATATTTAAATAAGTTTATTTTTATAGCTATTCATTTTCATACCAGATGCACAACTAATTAAATATATCATCATATACACAAGACAAACCTAGTAGTCCAAATGAAAAGTTTAAGTTGCTAACTCAACAGTAGAATAATTGTTCCAGGTATAGATTCACATAGTTTGAAAATTCTTTTCTTGCTAAACATCTTATTGACATTAAAAAATCATCAAATAAAGCAGTGGTGCCAATAAAACAAAACACGAACACCTCACTATAGAAGACTCATCCTGACACAGAAAAGGATTTTAAAATTTTAGGGTGTAGACTAAGAAAGATGATTTTAAAATTTATAAAAATAGCAACAAGTTGAACTCAAAACCTATTTATGAAGGGGCATAATTAACAACTATAGTCAAATTTTCTCACAAAATGACAGAAGTGTTCAAAGTACCACACTGCATAAAACATATCCATGCTGCGTACAAATAATGAGACAAAGAAATCTCAAAAGGTCTATTTTTGAATAATGGTATTTGTAGATTCATTGATAATACATCAGGTGATCTGGAGACAACACTGACCTAGAAGAATATGTCAAAAAAAGTTATTATTACTGAGTAATACCAATAGTAATAAGGCTTGTTGGAACCATGAGGAAAAATACTTGGGAGAACCATGTTTACTCTGTAGAAAGTACTCTAACAAAGCACTGGAGTTGAAATGATCATTAGAAATAGGTAATATGGTGTCACTACAAAAAGACTACATCAAGAATTCCCTCTGAAAATAGAGATTAATTAATATATTGTTTTATTCACAAAGATTCCCTTAGATAGAAATGTCAATCTGTAGATTTGAATTGCACATTACCAAAATGGTAATCTAATAAAATCTTAGCTTCCACAATCCCATCTATTTTCAGATTTTTGCAAATAATGCCATCAGAATACCACTTTTTATTGTCTCATGTTTAATTGCACTATATGTCCAAAGGAAGAGTTTTGTCAACAATTTATAAACTAAAAAGAATATTGAAAACACTTGAATGTTTTTCACTTTGCAGATTTGTTGAAATATAGTTTTTGGCTTCAAAATGGCTTACTTAATGGAAATTTGCAAAGATTATGGGAAATAATATATTAACATGTAATGACAAAACAAAAATTTCAACTTTAGAAAATTGGGGGCTAAAGTAACTTGCTAGTAATATGTCATTGCTACCATCATTTAGATCTTAATAAGGACTTACTAAGACCAAGTAACATCTGTGTATTGTTAAAGAAAATCATCATCAGTATTTTGAAATATTTGATTAAAAATATATCAATTTGGGTGATGGAAGGAGATTTAAATTTGGGTGGTAATCACACAATGCTATTTACTAATAATGTACTATAGATTTGTAGACTTGAAACCTATGTAACTTTATTAACCAATGTCACCCCAATAAATTTAATTTAAAAAGATAATTTAAAAATGTCAGTTGGATTTGAAATTTGTTGAATGAAAAAGAAATTCAAATATATTTATCATTGAATACAAGGAAAAAATTGTTAGATTTAAAACATGACCCAGCGATTTCACTTCTAAGAATATATTAGAAGAAACCTTAAACACTAATTTGAAAGAATATATATACTCCTATGTTCATTGTGGCACTATCTACAATAGCCATTTGGAAGGAGCGCAAGTGCCCATCAGTGAGTGGATAAAAAAGCTGTGGTACATTCATACAATGGAATACTACTCAGCCATGAAGAAGAAACAAATCTTGCCTTCTGAGACATCATGGATGATCCTAGAGGATATTATGTTAAGTGAAGTAAGCCAGTAATAGTAATGCAAATACCATATAATTTCATGTATATGTGGAGTCTAATGAAGAAGATAAAGTAGAAACAGACTCATAGATACATAGAACAAACTAACAGCTGTCAGAAGGGATGGTTGTTGGGGCTGGGTGAAATAGGTGGAGGGATTAAGCAAAAAAAAAAAAAAAAAAAATCCCTCATAGACACAGAGAACAGTATGGTGACTGTCTGAGAGGAAAGGGGGTGGGGCAAGTAAAAGGAGGATAAATGGTGGTGGAAGGAGACTTGACTTTGGGGTGGTGAACACACAATACAGTGCACAGATGATGTGTTATAGAATTGTCCACGTGAAACCTATATGATTTTATTAACCAATGTCACCCCAATAAATTCAACAAGAATATTTTCTTAAAAGATAAAACATTAATATACAATTTATGTTTACTATTTGAATTCAGCTCAGTGGATGTAAAAGAGTTTATCAAATGGAGAAAAAAATGATACATTTTTCTATTTGCTACCTCCTACTCATGTGAACAAAGTTATAGATAATTTTATCAAGAATATGAAGAGGTCATTTCCACTCAGTAGTAAGTTACTGAAAGACTGATGATTTCCTCGCCTTTTCAGTATGCAGAGAGCTAATTTAGAATCTCAAGCTGTCAGGATTTCTCTGATCTTGACACTAATTTTGTACAGAAATTATTTTGCCTCGGCCACATGAAATGAAAATGATTGTAAATAAATAGAATTAATATGCTATGTATTATGAGAGTTTTTTAAGACTACCTCAATTTCCCTACTTTTCATCATTTTCCCCTCTCCTTGCCAGATAATCAAACACAAAATTCATATTAATCTCCCAACCATTTCAATTAAAATGGTCATCCAAAATTTGGGGGAAAAATGTAAACCCATTATTTAAGGAAAAAAAAAGGATATGAAGAGATCAACATCAAAGTAATCTTGATTTGTATATCTACCTCAGCCAGTTAAGTCACAAAACTATATAATAACACATTTGGTACACTAAAGGAAGCTCCAGTTTTTCATTTAAAATTTGAAATTATTTATTTGAAAATCATATATAAATTCAACATGCAATATGTTTTCTAACATTTGTGTTTTGCTTTTATTAACATGTGAATATAAGGTAAAGAAAATATAATATTTTTTTCACCAATCTCCATACAGAAACCTTCAAAATCCTCTCAGTTGAATCTGATGTATTGTACAAATGCAATCATCTTTTTAAATATGACTCGATATAAATAAGTTTGGGAAGCAGTGTCCTGGGGAAATGAATGAAGTGAAGCAATTGAAAAATGAACCCAACACAACCCAAAAGTCGAAAATATTATCAAGGAGAAAACACTATTGATCTTAGCTCAAGCGGTTTCTTATTAATGAGATTTACAGAAGCCATGAGAGGAAACACGTTGTCTCCTGAGATATTAGAGTATAAAGATATTCCAAAAGGCAGACATTCCAACACTGATCTTCCCCAGGTTTCTCTAGAGGGGCTCCGAATGTACTAATGGTGGAAAACTATACGGGCATTAGTTGTGGTTTCTTTCATAGAACACATATAGATTGTCTGAAGTGAGAGTTAGTGACTAAATCTTACACAACTTGAGAGAGTTTTGGTATTTGGGAAAAGAGTTTCAATGCTTCATTCTTCTGGGGACTATCTGGGAACAGGAAGGGAAGAAGCATGTAAATACTCTTAAAATAATGTACATCAATAAATCAACATCCATATGAAATTCCTCAACTGAGTGGTGATACATATCAGAATCTCTGTTAGCTGTGGAGACTCAAAGAACCTTTTAAAAATACATGCTATTTTAAAAGCCCATGAAGGAATAGGTCTGAAGTTTTAAATATGTATTCCGATAACTCACATTTCTTAGAACTACTGTAGTTTTTATCTCATCTACTATTTGAAAATTTTCCAGGTTCAATATTGTGTGCATCAAATTACTCCATATTCTCATATGTTTCAGAAAGTCTTAAGAGGGAAAATAAAGTACTTTCCTTTTGATCTAAAATGGCATTTCCTATATAAGAACAAAAAACCACAAGATGTTTTAAAGCTCCTACAATTAATGTATTCAAAGTCTGTGCAGCTTAAAACTAAACAACTTCCAGTGAGAGATTTCAAAATCTACTGAGAAAGGCAGAATCAAGAAGAATGCCTATGTGTTTACAAATAATAACAAAAGCCTATGCTGGACTATGAAGGCAGGAGAATAACTTGTAAAAGGCAATTGCAAAGCATTTTGAAAAATATTGTTGCCATTCAAATGTTACATGATGACAACAGAAGTCCTTCAGCACTGGTACAAAGCAAACACTGTTGGAAGAGGAACTATAAGGAAAAAAGAAAAGAAAACAGCAGATATAAAGACCTCATAAGTTTAAAACAGAAAAAAAGACAATTTAAGTGATAAAAGGAAAAGGCGTACCAATTTTACATGCTATTTCATCTGAATCAAAAAATAGCTCATCTTTTGTTTCAAGGGACTTAAACCCAAATGAGAGAGTCAAACTTAATCCCTAAAATGATTATTGAGACATTTTTCATACCTATAAGCAAATATAGGAGAAATATGTACTGATATTTTACAAGCCTTATAGTACAACTGAGTTATTATTAGAGAAACAAAGTAAGTAGAGCACTCATTTCTGCAAAGTCCTAATTGAGCAGCCAATCTGAAAAACAGAAAGACAAGATGGTTGGCAATCTTCATTCATCAAAGTCAAGGTCTTTGGAAAAGCACCTTCAATAGTCAAATCTTGTTTCTAAAGAACCAAACCTTTAAATAATAATAATAATAATAATAATAATAATTAATAATAAAGTATCCAACAGAGTACATTTAATTCTGCTATTAAATTCTACATTTAATACTGTAGAGCTGCAAAACAAATATCAAGGGTAATATTTTCTAAAACAGGTATATTTAATCAAACTGAAGAATAAAGAGAGAATCCTTACGGAAGTGAAGTACATATAGTTTGCTGAATGGATTCCTTACTCTTTCACAGCCCTATTTGGTTGGCACTTTTTGCTCTTAATTATTTTTGTTTGGCCTCACAGAAAGAGAAAAGGAATAAAATGTAAATGATGATAGAATGTTTTCTGACTCAGTAATAAATGGCTGTTTTTTAAGATTAAAATAATAGAATTAGGGTCAAAAGATAATTTGATTATCTGTTTCACTGGAGTGTTTATGTCCACTTTACAGTGCTCATCTTCCAGGAAGCAAGACTTACCACCCACAGCTCAGGGGGGCCAGTCCTGAGAGAAACAAAGTCTCACCTGGTGTTTATGGTGTATATTCAATTTCTTCATGTTTTGTCCAGCTCATTCTTCTCCCCTCTGTAGGGCCTGGCTTATCTTGTTCAGGTTCTATAATGACTACATTAAAGGGTGACTGCTGAATCCTCATTTCCCAAGTGCTATGAAGATAACTGATAAAAAGAAATAGGAGAGAGCATGAAGGAAACCGAAAAGGATAAGAAAAAAAGAGAAAATAATCAAAGAGATTTTCTCCTACACAGTCGGCCCCTGAAGAAAACATCTGCCTGATCTTTTACTCTGAGAATGACCTGTTAACAGAATCCAAACTTAGACGGAGTGGGGAGCGAAGAAGTGCATGCTTTCTGAAAACTGAGGGACAAAAGTGAATAAAGTATTTTGCTTTTTCTAAAAAATTATTATGTAAATGTTAAAGCTATAAAAAGTTTAAAAAACCCAACTTGCATGTATTTAGGCAGAACTTATAATTATCAAGGTTTGATTTTAGAGAAATGTGTACTAATGGAAAAGCCACCAATCCACATTAGGAAGCTTGGGGGAGAGGCTCGGACAAAGTAAGGATAGCTGGATGTTTTGGCACCTTTATCCAATGGAGTAAATTTGTTTGACTCAGTTTTGAGATAACCTCACCCAATATTCTTGGGCTTACTAGTACAAAGCTTTGTAAAATTATAAATGAAGTTCACTCTATGACTGAGGAATGTTTGTGATCCCAGGGTTCCTCATCTCTAGAGTGATCTCTGAGGCCCTGAGGCTTGGAAACTAAGGCTCAGGAAGGCTCTGCCTGCCCTGCCCTGCCCTGCATCATGACTGGGCTCTATGCAAGTGGCTCCAAGCCTGGATCTTTAGTTTCTCTGGAGCGAAGGCCATAAAACCTTTGCCTCGCAGCTCCCTTAGTGTCTAACATCAATGCCCTTTCCATCTGGATGATTATTTCTCATAAAATAAAAATATTACTCTGGTGTTGGGGGGGGAATGGCTCCCTTTAATAAATGCTAAGTAAAGCATGGATTCAGGGGGAATCTGTGATGAGCAGAAAGTGGACAAATCCCAGATTAGCAAAGAATATTTATACATCAGAAGGGACTTCAGGCTGCCTTTACGGCAGGTAACAGGGCGATGACCACAAAAGAATTTAATTCATAAGATGCCTCCTGAATTCCAACTATTTAAAAAGGATGGCTTTATTTGATAATAGACATGAGGGGAAAAATGGATGGGAAACAAATTATTACCCAAAACAACCAAACATCTTTGTTGAATCAAAAAAAAATCCTTTCAAAAGCCATTTACTGACGCTCTCCAGAGGAGAAGCTACCTGGGCCACCTTAGCAATCTGCTTTAAACTTGGCAGTTTAAATTTTATTTATTATATCCAAACCCATCTCCTCTACTACGTTTTATCTCACCATTCTCAATGAAATCAGAATTACTGCTTCAGCAAGCTTTTAATGACATCTCTCACCCAGTACCATCAAATCAGATGTTTGTCTAGAAATTATTGTCTTAGTGTCCATTTTTATAGGAACAATTGAATTTCACAAAAAAAAAAAATGGCCTTCTCAAACTAGGAAAATAGTTCGTTTCTTCCGTAGTTATTTATTGAGCCAAGCACATTCACTCAAGGAGGCTACTCACTGGTTTCAGACATCATGGAGTCTAGGACAACATCCTGGGGACACCTAAGTTTAACCTTGCAGGGGTCATGGTTGATCATGGCTGATCTGACAGATTCAAACAAACTCTTTTCTTAAATATTGTTACCTATATTGGGTGAATACGTTCAAGGTCATGACTAGCTGCACATTTGTGTTTCATCAATGTTAAGCCATAACATTTAAGCTCTTAGTTTGGTTATAACATGTGTTTTTTGTTTTTTTTTTTTGACCATGGCCTTCACTGGGTTAAACATCCATATGTTAGTATTACTGTTCAGCCACATGGTGTTCTGCTGCCTGCTGCCCATAAATTCCAGAAGCATAGGTCTAGTGAAAAAAGAAAGGAGTCTTTTATTTAAAAGCTACACAATTTTGGAAGAATGATGGGCTTCTATCTCAAAGCCCATTCCCTTGAAAATACCCAAAGGAAAGTAACCCCTCCACCTGTTGCCAGATCACTTCAGGGATGCACATTGAACTATTCTGCCATTTAAAATAACCATCCTCTGGGATATTCTGCAGCATGATTATCCAGGTGGCTTACCTGGTTCATGGTCATAGTCCAGCTTCAGGCATCTCTCTTGAGTCTGTGAGCACCTGGCTGGGCAGGGCCATGCAGTGCAGCACGAGTCACCAGCACTGCCGCTGCTTCTCATACAGGGTGGGGGCTCCAGGGCTTGTTGGTCCAGAAATTCTTGGACACTGATCCCTGACTGGGCTACTGAGGGGGAGGAAGGAGTTTCTATATGCCATTTGTTGAAGTATTCTGCCCCCCAAATCTGGTGGACTGTGGGAGCATCCAGCTTGCCAGCCAATCTAGGCCTTTGTCCATCCCGTGTGTCAGCCCACATAGCATCTCTGCCCCTCCTCCTGCCACCATGATCCAGAAGTGGGTAGGAGGGTCTTTTCCTTTGTCCAAACATTTCAGTGTCCTGGTTCATACTCTGTGCAAACTTCCCCAGCTGTGCCATGAGCCATATTAATTGTTAACACTAACCCAGTGTCACACCCTGGTGGCGATTTCAATCTGCCACTTTAGGGCTTCCTGCAATGCCTCACTCACTGTAGGGAGTGCGGCCTTTCACACTTGCTTGGGGATCTCATCACTCTGCTCAGTGATTGGGCCAGAATTCTCTGTTACAGTTCCCATCTTTAACACCTCTGGACTTTGCAATCTTACAAAGATGAATGGGCAAAAGCCTCATTCTTCAGTAGCTACTTCCTGCTGGCCAGGATCATAGTCCTACAAATATCCTGGTCCAGAAGTTCCTAACAAAAAAGGGTCTGGAGTGGAGGGAAATCCTCATGTGAGGGAGAGGATCTGGAAAAGTACAGGTCAGTTGACTGTCTCTGGGAAGCAGCATGTGCCTTGTCCAAAGGATGGCACTGCTAGACAAGTTGGCATCCCTGTCGTATTCTGGAGGTGACAAATTGGCAAGAGGGTTAAAAGTCGTAGCCAGAACCATAACCACTAAGTGACAAAGGTAAGGACTAATCCCCAATGTCCCAGATTAAGAAAGGAGTAGCTTTCTTGGAGGAAGGTGTGCAAGGTGTGTCACACCTGTCCAAGCCCTTTTGTCCACTATGCCTAAGTTGTGCTGAGTGGAATATTCTAGGATTCCACCTTTAACACTTCTGGACCTTTTCTGTCTAAAGCATTAGGGCAGAAAAGGAAAGCAGTTTTAAGCAAAGCCAACATACTGCCCCCCATACTTCACCTACTCAACCATTTAGTTCAGCCAAACCACTGAATCTCAGGAGGTGGCAATGCAGATGGGCTTCTTAAGTGAGGCCTACCTATACTGTGTAAACACACAGGTAATGAGGTCATAGGCATACAGGCCATGAAAACAGAAGGAAGAACATGCTGGCTAGTTTATGCAACAAATCATAAACCTGTCTCTGAGTCCACAAGACTATCCTTTGAGAAGATGTCCAGTTGCAGAGCTTTTGCTGGAATGATATTAAACAGTAAAAAGCTGACAAATTCTTCTTGTCTGTAAATTGAAGATCTCTGGTGATATCATCAGATGCTGAGGTAAAAATCTGTATACAGAAACCAGTTCAGCTTCCAAGTGAAAACAAAACTTTGAGAACAGCTGCACTAGAGTCCAATATCCACAACTTGGCATTGTGACTTTCCTTGAAACATGATTTTTCTCTTTAAGCTAACACTCATTGTCATCAAACAGACTGTCAGTTTTCAATTTTTGCCCAATTATGCATAAACACAAGAACAGCAATGAATTGCATAGGCTCTTTAAATCTGCTTTGCTTAAACTTACACAAGGAACCTTCAGACTGAGCTTTAGTCATCCCTTCAGGGCACAGAAGCCAAGCCCCACACCTGCCATCAGCCCTTGCCTGAAGTACCTATATGCCTCAAGTCCTTGATGTTTCCAATGTGTCTTAAGGTTTCTCCTCGCCATCTTTCAGGAAAGCAACCTTCATCCCTTACCTGGAAAGCCTGCCATGAACCACATGACCAAACAAGGTACCAGGCCATTTCTCCAGTGGGCTTTCATTAGCTTTGAAAACTAATCTCAGTTCCTCGAGACTTTCTGGTAACAACCAGAGTGCAGGCATGTCTCCTTCAGGCGTGATATTCCAGTCAAAGTCTTGGTTAACAAAACCACATGTGGCAACTGGTCTCATTGGTATTAGGCAAAGAAACATTATGCCGTCACTTACTCCTTAAGAATGTCAAATTCTAGAGGGACTAGGTAGGAAGAGAAATACAAAGCTAAAATGAAAATCCTTGTCCTTCCAATATCCACCAGAATTGCATATTTGTGCCTTATACCTTCCATTATTTACTTTCCAACTTAATGTGAAGTTTTAACTCTCAGAAACCTCAATTTCCTTTTGAGACAGGAACCAAAGAAAATCTAAAGCAAATACAGAGTTTTAAAAATGGGGTATGGGGACTAGATCTAGCCTTAGAATCTTGTCTCATGCCAACTGGTCACGCTGATGACCTTTCCTAGGTCCAAATGGCCTGAAACCCCAATGGTGGAGACATTTTCTCACCTACCAGTGTACCACTTGGTCTCACAGCAGAGACATGATCTTTCACCCCAGTCAACTGACACCAAGGCATGAAGCCCCAAACAGTGGAAACAGAGGATTGCCAGTGTACCCAAAACAACAAAGATCAAATCAAGTCCCCACAAATTCAGAAAACAAGCAAAGAATAACTGTGACCAACAACTAAGTTTCTTTCTTTTCAAGTTAAATTTTTTACAACCTTCTGTATACCTCTTATACTCGTTCAGAAATAACCAATTTAACCTACCTCACTTTCAATCCTTGTCCTTTTTAACAATGAGAAGGACCATACTCTAGCTCTGTGTCAGACAGCTTAAAAGTCCTTATATTTGCAGGCCTGGTTGCTGTGGCTAAGTGGATTGAACACCACCTGTGAGCAAAAGTCCTTGTA
Organism: Glossophaga mutica; assembly: GCA_039655065.1. Lineage (NCBI taxonomy): Eukaryota > Metazoa > Chordata > Mammalia > Chiroptera > Phyllostomidae > Glossophaga > Glossophaga mutica. Next base: position 151,126,447 of record CM077306.1, read on the forward strand.
TTTGTAAACACATTCTGTAACTTTTTGGGACACAGGCTCTTCAGTTCTATTCCTTGCTAATCTTTGTTGTGGAATAGGGTTTGGGGTGGCCCCTCCCTTTCACCACAGCAGAATAAATTTCCTGAGGAAGGCACCATCTGGGAAATGCAAAAAGGAAAGAAAGGACTTTGTTTGGGGAGCTGCTACCCCTTTCCAGAATAGGAACTCTAAATCTCCTTCAAGAGTGCAGGTTCAGCTTTCCCTCCCAGCATTAACCTCAGTAGCAGGGTTTGAGTCCTCAGTTGGTGCCCATTTTATCCGTGTCTTCCAGGTCTTTAGTAAGAATTGATCTCCTGACCAAAATGGGTGTGAGGACTCATCAGATGGATAGATGGATCTGCAATGAGCAAACTTGTGCAAAATGGTTAGTGTTTGCCCTAAATGTTGTACATATTGTTTAATTTTTGACTCATGCTACAAATCTAAGGGAGGTGCTCCTAAAACAGACTTGGAAGGCTGTCACACACTATTTCAAAAGGGCTCAGTTTAAGCCCATTTGTAGGTGTTACCCTAATTTGGATCAAGGCAATACAGAGTGCCTAGTCCTATTTCAAATGCATTTCTTGGCATATTTTTGCCAGGGTCTCCTTCATTCTCTCAGTCTTTCCCATGGGTTGAGGTCTCCAAGATGCCTGTAGTTTCCCTCAAATCTGTGAGTGCCTGTCCAGTATTCTGAGCTATCTCTAAAGTGAATGATGGTCCATTGTCACTGTGAATGCTGTGACGAAGTTCAAACCTAGCACCTTGTTGGACATTTATCAGAAAGCTGCTCCTGTCTTTATGTGACTCCCAGTCCGGTGCTGTCAGTGGCTGGTCTAAGCAATCGTGCTGGAGGGCTGAGTCCCCCTGTGTACCCAGGATCAGGGTGCCCTGGTTCGGGGTTGTGGTAGTCTGCATGGCTGCATTTGGGTTGTCTAACAAGATGGCAATGTTGGGCACCATGGGATGAGTACCCCAGATGGGTTGGAGGTTAACTGTTCCTCTACCTGGGATTCTGCTCACCCCAATGACTCGATTGATCTGCTCATTGATTTCAGGTGGGGAAAATTTATCTTTGGGTCCTTCTAGGCAAGTTGAAAGTGCTTGGACCTGCGTGGCTTGTTCCAGCCAGACTTCTACACATAGTCACTACTTCTCAGGAGAAAAAGTTGCTTGTGCATGCAGTTTACAAAGAAAATCTCATCCCAGCAATGGAATGGGGCAGTCTGGCATGCAAAGAAAACTGTGCATAAGCTTTCAATCCTCAAGCTGGCATCCCAGAGGTTGAAGAAACACCTGTTTTTATAACTATCATCACTCCAGTACCTATTACTGCATCTAAACTTTTCTTGGTTAATTTTGTATTTGCCACTGAGTACATAGCTCCTATATCTACAAGAAAATCAATTAGCTTGTTTCCCACCAAAAATTACACCTGGGGCTCCTTTGGGGAAATAGTAATCAGTTGGAAGATGTCTAGGGGAGCCCATGGGCCTCTTCATCCATCATCAGGTTCTCTTGTCCTTTCTAACATTTCTTGGTGAAGGTTTTCATCCTCTTTATTTTCCCTGTTGCGTTTTGGGCACTCCCTTCTCCAGTGGCCTTCCTCCTTGCACTAGGCCCTTTGATTGGTGCCTAGTGGGTCTTCCCTTCATCCCTCAGGTTCCATCTCTCTTTCTGGTTTCCCCACATTTGCTGAGAACACCATGGTCTGTTCTAACTTCCTTGTTTCCCAGACATCGTAAACTTTAAAGGCTATGTCTAACAAGTTGAAGTGGTTCATTCTCAGTGTCCCACTTAAATGCTGGAGTTTCTTTCTGATATCTGGGGTACTTTGACCAATGAAAGTCATATCCACCATCCACACATTTTCTGGTGCCTCTGGGTCAGCGTCCATGTGCTTTCTATAGGCCTGATAGATCTCTAAAAATTCATAAGGAGCCTCACCTGTTTTTTGTTGAACAGCCAATATCATATTCAGGCTCTTTTTCTTGGGTACCCCTTTCTTAAGTCCCTCCAAAATACACCTTCTATAATGTTCCAGGAAGGCTAAGTCCCCACTCTTTGGGTCACAGTCAGGCTCTGTCAAGGGAATTTCCCCAGCTCGGTTGAGGGACCCATTGGGATTCTCTTGGTGAAAATGTTGAGCATTTTCATTATCTTTATTTATAACCAGTCTCCCTTCACCTGCTGTTTGCAGGATGTAAAGAAGAGCTTGTACATCTGCACAGTTTGGATGATGAGTGGCAAAAATGGAGGTGATGAGGTCTGCCGCTTTATGAGGATCCTCCCTGTATGAAGAGCTGGTAGCAGAAAATGGAATATGGGCCCAATAGTAGCCAGCAAGCTGGCCTTACTGATTCATTCCACCTACAGGATAATGCCTCAAAGGGAACTGTCTTGCTCTAGATTGGGATGCTCCCTGGCCAAATTGGGTGCCCAGATGGGTCTTCGAGAGGGAGACCCATCCCTCTTCATACAGGAGTGGGTCTGTTGACTCTCTAAGCCCTAATTCAAGGGTAGTTAGCACAAGAGGTGGTGATGGGGAAGGTCTTTCTGCTGCTAACCCTGTGTCCCCTGGGTTCAGGGCATTAACAAGACTTAATTCCTCATTATCCTTTTCTTCCTGCTCCTTACTGTCAGGGCAGGGTTTTTTTTTTTTTTTTTTTTTTTAAAGATTTTTATTTATTTATCTTTAGAGGGGAAGGGTAGGAGAGAGAGAGAGGAAGAGAAATATCAATGTATGGTTGCCTCTGGTGTGTGCCCTGCTGGGAACTGGCCTGCAACCCAGGCATGTGCCCTGACTGGGAATCGAACCGCGATCCTTTGGTTCGCAGGCCCGCGCTCAATCCACTGAGCTACACCAGCCAGGGCTGGGCAGGGTTTTGATGCCACTTCCCTTCTCTGCACCATCAAGTGGTTCTTTGTCTGTGGTAAAACCTTAATATGTAACAACATAAATGCCTTGACATAATGGATTTCATACCATTTGGGTAACCATTGGCAATGCTGTTCCAATTGCATGATGGTACAGTGATTCAGGGAACCATTTAGGGGTCATTTTCTCCTGCAGTCTGAAATAGCCAAGTTCTGTCCAGAAGTATCCAGCCATGTAATATGAACAATAGATACACTTATTGAAGGAGATACAAGATACAAAAAATATTGTACATAGAATAATGATGCTTCAGTCCTTTCCAAAGTTATGACCTTCTTGAGGAAATCTGGTTCATCGGTGTCAGTTTGAATCAAGTCATTAGCAACTGTAGCACGATGTTCCTCCTGTTCTGATGGCAGAAACTGCAGAACAAATTTTTCCATGACACGTTTCATGCCAAGATCCTTTGTCAAAATCTTGGACACAATGGTTTTTGGAATCCCCAGATCAGCTTCTAGTGCTCACACTGTCAGTTGCTGATATTTGTCAATTGCAGCCTGTACACGTTCAACATTTTCAGATATTCTGCTTGTTGCAGGCCTTCCAGAATGTAGATCACTGTCAACAGATTCTTGACCATCTTCGAAGCATTTGTACCACATTTTTATTTGAGCTGCACTCATTGCATCATCCCCAAAAGCCTTTTGAATCATCTGAATAGTTTCTGTTGAGGAATGCTCAAGCTTAACACAAAATTTGATATAGACTCATTGCTCTAACTATTCAGTCATTTTGAATGCGACAGCCACACAGTACACATGCTCACTCAACAGTACCTCTCACCCCCACTGACTAGCACAGTGAAGTCATCATTGTTCACACATGCACATTCCAGTTCACTCTCTTTGGTTGCCAGGTTACATCAATGTCAAGTAAACTGTTCTTGTTATATCAACAATGGCTGGACTTTTTCAGGACAGACCTTATACATAGACCACTCCATATTACAATACATCCTTAGACATTGGATAATGGCTGTACAGAGTTCAGTGCACTAAAATTCTACCCAGTGGACTCTCTCCAGGAGCTAACACAGAACAGCCCCTCTCAGCCCAGACATATAGCAGGCCCAATGCTATGACCAGAAAAATCCAGGAAAACTGGAAATATATAGGAAACACTTGAACCCACAACTCAGTTGTTCCACGCAAGTGCTCGCAGCAAGTTTTCTGCCAACCAATCTCACAAACAGTGGCCCCCAAGCAATGGAACCTCTAGAATTTTGTCAGTCCTCAATGTACCCTGGTTCACAGTCCCAAAACTTGGGTGATCTTCACCCTTTCTTAGAGTCTATCCCCTTCTCCAACCTATTTCCCTTCCACCTGCCAGGTGTATTTAAGAAGCCAATGCCTCAAGTGGACATTCAGAGAAATTCCCGGAGCCTGGGACACCTCATAGTCCCAGTCTTGGGGGTCCAACCTGCCACAGGCAGCTACAGCCATGTGTTGGGAGCCACTACTGTTACCACACAGCCATGTCGGGGAGCGGGGGGATCCTGCTGCCCACTGTGCATAAATTCTGGAGGCAGAGGTTTGGTGAAAAAGAAAAGGATAAAAATAAATCTTTTATTTATTTTTATTCTTTTGGAAGAATAACAGGCTTCTGCCTCAAAGCTCATGCCTTTAAAATACCCAAAGGAAAGTAAACTGTCTACCCTTTACTACATTGTGGGGGACCCTGTCCTGGGCACCAGATGTGGGGGGGGGCTCCGCCCGCAGAGCCCCATCCCTCCGTCACGGATGAAAATAAAAACTACCAAGACATGACTGCTTGGGGAGCAAAGGGGTCAAACTCTCAGAGGAGAATGACCCAGAACCCCATCCTCACTAGGCTTTTATTGGGCTCAAATACACCAGAATACAGGTTTAACATGTCAAAGAAATCTGAGGGCTTAATCCGAGCCAGTGTTTGTTAGGAAAGGGGGTTGCCAAACTTTGGGAGACATACTCATTTCCTCCTGGGACACTTATCACCTAAGGAAGAGCACTCTTAGCAAAGCAGGTTTCACAGGACTTTAGGAATTCTTTCTTATGCCCAATCACCCAGGGAGTCATTCTGGCCAGCACAGGGCTGCACCACTCGCCCCCACAGTTTCAGGCTTTAAGCCTGATTAGGAAGCAGAAGACATCTCCCAGATGGAAATGAGGACTCGGGCTATGTCAGAATAGCCGGGGGGCGAGGGTCCATCACATCCTCTTTGCTGCAACCCCCCGAGTCCTTCCATGAGGCCTCCCAAGTGGTTGCGTCTGGCTTAGGTTGCCCCTCCCACGAGGAATCTTACCCGTCATTGACTGCCAACCAAGCAATGGGGCCAGAGAGGCAGAAGCAGCACTCCTGCCAGAGAGAAAAGCTTTTGTCTCCTTAGTAGGTCATATCCTTGTGATAGAACAGACCCAGATGAAGTGGGTCCCTTGGGCTCTTATGCAGCCCACCATGGGGTGAGGGTTACAACTCCTGAAACCAGGCTGAACGGTCCACAACACTAGATCAGTTCAAGGATGCACCTGGAACTCTCCCATTTAAAATTACCATCCTTTGGGATATGCAGGTGGCTGTGGCATGATTATCCAGGTGGCTTAGTTGGTTCCCTGTCACAGTCTGGCTTCAGACATCTCTCTTGAATCTGTGAGTGCCTGGCCAGGCAGGGCCTCCCAATACAGTGACAGTTGCCAGCACTGCCACCACTTCTCCTGTGGGGAGGGGCTCAGGACTTGTCACCTGGCCACTCATCTCCAGGGCCTGCTGGTCCAGAAATGCTCAGGTCCTTGACCTCCCCTGTGCCCATCTGGCTAGTGAGGAGGAGGAGGAAAGAAAGAGTTTCTGCATGCCCTCTGTATAAATATTCTGCCTCAAAATCTGGTGTGCTGTGGACACATCTAGCTTGCCAGCCAACGTTCATCATGCATGGCAGCCCACCGCATGTCAGATCTCTGCCCCTCCTCCTGCCACCATGATCCAGAAGTAGGTAGGAAGGTGTTTTTCTCCATCCAACCACTTCATTAGCCTGGTGCCTACTCTGTGTAAACTTCCTCCAGGTGTGTCACAAGCCCAATAGTTGTTTAACCTCACCTAGGGATAAGGAAATCTGTCATACACTGGTGGCAGCTTCTATCTGCCACGTTGGGGTTTCCTGCAACCCCTCCCTCATTTCGGGGAATGCAGCCTTCCAGGCCACCTCAGAGATCCCCCCATATTGTCCAGCTCTCTGTTACATTAGTAAAGTAGGTCATCTATCTGCTCTGTTCTCAAGGAACTAGAGTTCTGTCCTGCTTATAAAGGTTTTTAAAATATAACAGTAACAGTTAGTTTCTTTATCTTCCAAGAAAAGAAAGTGGGAACTAAAACCAAAGAGGAAGAATAGTCTTTTTTTTTTTATTTTAATTGTTGTTCTTGTACAGTTTTCTGTCTTTTACTCCCATCCCGGCCCACTGCCCCAGCCCTCCCCACCTCCCTCCCATTTCCACCCTCCCTAGTTTTTGTTCATGTGTCTTTTATACTTGTTGCTCTAAACCCTTCCCCTTTTCCCCTGAAATTCCCTCCCCTCTCCCCTTTGATGACTGTCAATCTGTTCTCAATTTCAATGTCTTTGGTTGTATTTTGCTTGTTTGTTTGCTTTGTTGACTAGGTTCCTGTTAAAGGTGAGATCATATGGTATTTGTCTTTCATTGCCTGGCTTATTTTGCTTAGCATAATGCTCTCCAGTTCCATCTATACTATTGTGAAGGGTAGGAGCTCCTTCTTTCTTTCGGCTGCATAGAATTCCATTGTGTAAATGTACCATAGTTTTTTCATCCTTTCGTTTACTGATGGGCACCTAGGTTGCTTCCAGCACTTGGCTATTGTAAATTGTGCTGCTATGAACATTGGGGTGCATAGGTTCTTTTGGATTGGTGTTTCAGGGTTCTTAGGATATAATCCTAGCAGTGGAATTGCTGGGTCAAAAGGTAGATAAATTTTTAGTTTTCTTAGAAAATTCCATACTGCTTTCTGAAGAATAGTCTTTACATATGGAATCCTGATACATTTCTGGCAGTTAAGGATGACCAGTGAATTAATTCAAGGTTGAAAGAAACCATTAGGGCTATCTTGATAATCAAGTTTTTATTTTTCAAATGGACATGGGACTGATGTGCAGAAATAATCTAACATAATTATAGGAGTAATCAAAATCTATTTATTCTTTCTTTATTAACCGAACCACTCCGTGTGTCAACCAGTTTATGACTCAGATTTAACACCTAAGGCGTCTTTATACTGACTCTTGTTGGGAAGATACAATGAAAGCAGAATCCAGAGGTAGAATTTAATCAAACAAGTGCGAGTGGCATTGAGTTTTAATGTGTGTGGTCTCCCTGTTCTTTCTTATCCAGAAAGGAACTCTTCCAACGTTTGCTCTCAGATCAAAATTAATACTCCCCTAAAATACTCTTGAGATGCTTGCATTCTTTTTTCCATTCCCATCACATTGAGACTGTATTTTCTTACATTAATATAGTCCAGTGTAAATGAGTGCTACATTGTAGACCTTTCATACTAATAATTGTCATTACTCACTTAGCATGTTCTGCATGCAAAAATGTTTGATTAAATTGCAATCCTCTCATTTAGGTATCATTCCCATTTTCTGAAATGAAATTTATTGGGGTAACAATGGTTAGTAAGATTTTATAGGTTTCAAGTGTACAGTTCTGCGATACATCATCTACATACATCATTGTGTGCCCACCACTGAAAGTCAAATCTTTTCCCATCCAGTACACCCTTCACTACTCCCCCACCCCCTTCCCTCTGGTAACCACCATACTGTTTGTCTGCATCTATGAGTTTTTGTTTGTTTGTTTTTCTTGTGTGTTCATTTATTGCTTTCAGTTTTATAACCCACATATGAGTGAAATCATATATGGTTCTTAACTTTTCCTGTCTGACTTATTTCACTTAGCATGACATCCTCAAGATCCATCCATGTCACGAAAGGCGTTATTTTATCCTTTCTTATGGCTGAGTAATATTCCATTTTATATATGCATTACATCTTCTTTATCCAATAATCTAGCAAGACACTGTGGTTGTTTCTATGTCTTGCCCACCGTGAATAATGCTGCAATGAGCATAGGGGTGAGTATATCTTTTCGAATAAATGTTTTCAAATTTTCAGGGGTAGATACACAGAAGAGGGATTACTGTGCCATATGGTAACTCATTTTTAATTTTTTGAGAAGCTTCCATACTGTTTTTCACAGTAGCTGTACCAATTTACATTCCCACCAGCAGTGAATGAGGGTTTCTTTTTCTCCACAACCTTTCCAATGCTTGTTATTACTTGTCTTGTTGATAACAGCCATTGTAGCAGGTGTGAGGTAGAATCTCATTGTAGTTTTGATTTGCATTTTTCTAGTAACTGGTGAAGTTAAGCATCTTTTCACATATCTGTTGGCCATTTGTACATCTTCTTGGGAGAAGTGTCTGTTTAGATCTTCTGTCCATTTTTTAATTGGTTTGTTTGTTGGCTATTGAGTTGTATGAGTTATATATATATATATACACACGAAAATTAACAATTTGTCAAAGCTGTGGTTTGCAAATATCTTTCCAATTAAGTTGGTTGACTTTTTGTTTACCTGGCAGTTTCTTTTGCTGTGCAGAAGCTTTTTATTTTGATATAGTCCCAATCATTTATTTTTGCTTTTACTTCATTTGCTTTTGGGGTCAAATTTATGAAATCTTGTCTAAGACCAAGGTCCATAAATTTAGTACCTATGCTTACTTTTATGTAATTTATTGTTTCAGGCCTTATAGCTAGGTTTTTTATGTATTTTGAGTTTCTTTTTGTATATGGGACAAACTGTAGTCTAGTTTTATTCTTTTGCATATGGCTTTCCAATTTTTCAGCACCACTTTTTGAATAGGCTTTCTTTTCTCCATTGTATGTTTTTGGCCCTTTTATTGGAAATTATTTGCCCATATACATGTGGGATCTAGGCTGTCAATTCTGTTCCACTGGTCCGTGTGCCTGTTTTTCTGCCAATACCATGCTGTTTTGATTATTGTCACTTTGTAGTATAATTTGAAATCAGTGAGTGTGATACTTCTGGCTCTTTGTTCTTTTTTCTTAGGATTTCTTGGACTGTTTAGGGTCTTTTGTGGTTTCGTATAAATCTGATGACTTTTTAGCTTTATTTTTTAATAAAATGGCATTGGGATTTTTTGATGGATTGCATAAAATCCGTCTGTGCTTTGGGTAATGTAGACATTTTAACAATGTTGATTCTCCCATTTTGTAGATGAAAAATTTGTGGGTCTTGAGTCACCTACCTAATTTCACAAAACTATTAACTAGTGGAACTAAAAAACTAATTTAGGCAGACTACCTCCCAAGTTCACTAGGTTACTCACTATGCTGTTCTGCTTTGTAGTCATGTCTGTTAGTCAATTGAAATGATTTGCAAGGAATGAAGGAGATGAGTACAAAATGAGTTTACCATACTTTATTGTTCATTTCAATTCAAGTGTCATTTAGGTGCCAGGCATTGGGTCAGATGCTGGGGATACAGAAAAAAAAAAAAAAAGCCGGTTGCTGTGCTAGTGAATCTGAAAGCCTGGTAGGACACTCCCAGCTGGAATGGGAACATCAAGAAGTGAAGGTACAACACTGTATGATAGGAAGGGTCGAAGCAGGGAAGCGCTCAAGGATGTGGCAATGCGTGTCCCAACAGGCATCTGCTTGGGGAACTAAATTCAAGGAAAAGTAGAATGGCCTTCTTCCCCTGCAAGTAGACATACTAAATCTGCAATAATGTACACACTCCCAGCAGATTAGAACTACCCATCTCTCTTTGAACTTGCTAATCATTCCAGAGCTAAAATATAGCCACTCAAGAATGTTTCAGGTTTATACATAGGCCAATTTGGTGAGTCATAAAAGAGAGGCAGCATCTGTATTCAGTCAACCTAGTTAGAATTTACGGAGAGTATAAAACATTAGAAAAACTTTCTATCAATGATGAAAAATCATGCTCAGCATAACAAAAGCTCATTAACAAAAACATTGGGGGGATGGGAGTAAAGAAGCAAGGTTAAGATTAAAGCCAAACCAAAATATGGATGGGTTGTTGCTGCAAGATTAAAATGGTCTTTGGTATTAGAAGTAAAGAAAATTAGTGCAAGTTATTCATGGACAGACGGTGAAAACAAAACTGTCCCTTATGTCATCTAATTTTGGATTTTCTATTATTTATTACCATTTGGAGATTTATAACTAGAGAAAGGCATTGAAGAGATTGAGAATCATTAGGGTGTAATGATGAGTTTCAAAGACAGTCCCTAATTAAAAGCAGAAATTTTTGAAAATAAAAACCCCAAATCATATTTGTTTAAAATCCATAATGATGTCTTGATTCTTTTGAAGTCCCCTGAGCTACAGTATGTGCTTACATTGGCTATTGAGTTATGATTTAAATTTATGCTGCATTTAGGAGGTCAAGTATTTGTTGACTATATGAAAAAATTTAATTGTGGAAAGTTGAGGAAAGGTAAAAAATGAAAACACAAAATAGTGCTCATTAAGATTTACTGTATTGTTTAATAAGGAAAGGGATATATGCATAAGTTCATATATTCAGCTTGGATAAAATACATGTGATCAAAACACACCAAAATGTCAAGATCTTTATCTCTGCAATATGACTATGGGCATTATTTTTCTTTCTTTTTTATACTTCTCTTGATTTTTCAAGAGAACACCAACTTATTAGCAGTATCAAACCAAAGATTACAAAAATCAATTCAAACTACACAAATTTAATAGCTTCTTTTTGGCTTTTGCTGTACAATTCAGCAGATGTTATATTGGAATTTTAGTAATGGATGCGATATGGTCTCCTGAGAGTTTTACTAACAAAATGAATTTAAATCTAGTAAGATCAGGGAAACTGCACTAGGTGGAAAACAGGGCTGAAAGTCCATAAACAAAAGTAAATCATGGCATGATCAAGGGAAGATGCCAGAGAAAGAGCTACAGCATCAATCAACAATAAGCCTTAGAGAATTTAGGCACAACCTAGGTACCACGCAGAATGTTTAAGACAGGAGAAGGCACTAGTGGGAAATAAAAATGAGAAACATGGTAGGGGGCAGGGGAAAAGCTGATAATTAATTTATGCAAAGTATTCTGCTGGGTTCTTTCATGGTTGTTCACTATGCACACAAAATCATACAACATAAGAATTATTTCCAAGTAACAGATGAGTAAATTAAAAGTATCAAAAGTCATTAAATAGGAATGTTGACAAATACATCAACTCATTATTTGGTTTAATAGAATCTGAAAAATAAAACTTATTGATAGCTGGTATCTAATAAACAGGAAAAAGCTTAGAAATTATTGCGCTAAACATTGACAGAAGTGTTCTATGTAATGTGAAAGGAAAACTCAAGGTTTCCGTGGGTTGGGTTTTGCTTTTTGTTTGTTGTTTTTTTAGTGTAGGCTCCACATCTGACACTTACTAACAAAAACATAAGAGCCGTTAGCCCCTTTCTCTGCAAGTATGGTAATATTATTATGCCTGGAGCACTGTATCTCATTACAAGCGATTTATCCTAAAAAAGAGAATAAGGTCCATAAAAATACTAAAGCGTGCACGTGGAAAGCCTGACTAGATGATAATTTAGATGAGTCATAACACATATGAAAAGCATAAGGGCTTGGGGGAAATGATATGACCTGATCTAAACAGGATAAGTAGGATAAATGGGATAAAAGTAAGGAAAGAAAAAATAGGTCAAATATAACTAAAAACTTTTCAATAGTGGGAACTATCAAAACCAGAAGATTTGTTCCCAAAGGAAATTCATGATTGTGGAAGATTTAATACTTGCGTGAGTAAACATGAAAGAATAACTAATTGAGAACAATTTTAAATTGGATGCTTCTATAGATTCATTTGTAAATAAACTATTGAGCAATGATGCCTCATTTATTCATCAGCATCAGGGAATAAATTGTTCCAGAGAAGTCAGTTCCCCAGGTAATGCAAGCCTCTCACCAGGAACAGATTTTTCTTTAATTTTGATCTCTTTACTGGAGAATTATTTAAATTGAGTCACTCAGATCCTTGGCTTCTTAAGCATTCCAATCCAGAATTATTATGATATGCGAAGGCAGAACAGTGTGTGTGGAAGTGGGCTCGGGACTACCAGAGGTCCGGTCTCGGTTCGCAGAAAGTAGCGGTGATCTGGAAGGTTGTTTATCATTCTGGTCCTTAATTTTTTAAAAATTCTGTAAATAAAAGTATAAGAGAAGATGATTTTTTTAATTTCCTCATTTAAATCTCTAATTCTCAATATCTGTTACTTTATTGCACTACAGTATTATTTGTACGTTAAATATTTTGACACCCCTTTCAGCCAATGGGCCTTATGAGGCTTCATGTAAGGTGCTATACTCGCTCAGTGAATAAAAGGCAGGTGCTCCATAACACTTTTCCTTGATAACTCAAAAGCTCCCTCACACTGTTTCTTACATTGCCTTCAGATTCACAGGTTGGTTCCAGCAACTGAGGCTGCTGGAAGTCTGATTACCAGGTAAATGGGACTAGACTGTATACTTATTTGGGGGAAGTCAGGTCAGAGATAGTATTTGTGGAGTATTTTCTATGTATTAAGTTTTGCTGAGTGCTGTCCATACACATCTCCTTCACTCTTTACAATATTCTTACGAGACAGACATTGTTATTACTAACAGTTTATGGAGATCTGCATTATTGAGGCAGTAACTTTCTGAGTTACTTTTTGAGCATCAGAAAGACTGAGTGATTTGTTTCTTGATTAAATGTTTATAGAATTCAGAAGTCAAGTCATCTGGGCTTAGAATTTTCTTTGTGAAAATGTATTTAGCCACACTGTCAATTTCATTAATCTGTATAAAGCTATTCAGGCTAATTTTTTGAGTTAGCTTTAATAATTTTTCTTTTTCAAAGGATTTGGCCACTTGAAATAAGTTGTCAATATATTGATATAAAGTTGTTCATAATATTTTATTCTAATCCTTTTACTGTCCATACAGTCTGTAGTACTGACAACTCTTTTATGCCTATATCGGTAATTTTTGTTCTCTTTCTCTTTGAGATAGGTCTGCCTATTAATTTTACTGATCTTTTTATAAAACCAGTTTTCTTTGGCAGCCATTATGTTTTCTACCAAATAAAACCAACTTTTGGTTTCAATGATTTTCTCTTTCTGTTTTCTATTTCATTGACTTATCCTCTGATCTTTATTATTTTATTTTTTCTGCTTACTTTGAGTTTAATTTCTTCTTCTTTTTCTAGTTTTTTGAATTGGAAACCAGGTCACTGTTTTGAGATCTTTCTTATTATCCAATATCATTATATTGTTCTGTTTCTTTTCATGCCTGCACATTTTTTATTGAATGTAAGATATGAATTTCATCTTGTTGAGCGCTGAATATTTTTGAATTTCTATAAGTATTCTTAAGCCTTATTCTGGGAGGTAATTAAGTGACTTGGAATGTTTAGTTCCGTCAGGTCTTTTAAGCTTTGTGAGGGCACAGCAACATTTATCCTAGAGTTAATTATTCTGCACTGTTGAGGCAGTAACTTTCTGAGTACTCTGCCCAATGTCCCATCAACTGCTAGCTTTTCCAGTCTGACACGTGGGAGCAGGCACTACTCCTGGTTATGACTGAGCTGTAGGCACTGTTCCTTCTAATTCTTTCGGGCAATTCTTTCTTTGGTCTTTGGGTAGTTTTCTCTTATACATGTACTTTGCTTAATCATCAAGAACAACCCTCAGGAGAGCTCTGAAATTCTCTTTCTTCTCCAGTACTCTGCCCTGTGAACTGTAGCCCTCTAGTCTTTTTAGATTCATTTCCAGTGTCATTTCCTCAACATGAAAACTCCCTCAATCCAGTAAGCTGGAACAATCATGGGGCTCATCTACTTTGTTTCCTGTATCAAAGGGATCATTCTCTTTCCTGCCTCATGTTCAATATCTTGAAAACTGTTTAATATATTTTTTCTGGCTCTTTAATTATTTTAAAAAGGAAGGGGAATCTTGTCCCTGTTACTCTACATTGATCAGAAGATATAAATATATTTTTAAAAATAATAAACCTGACCTAAAAATTCGTTCATACTAAGAATGAGCAATCATTGTAGAGTACATCTTACTGTTATTTACCTATATTTGGTGCTGCTCTTTCTGAGGACTCTGAATTCCTCCTCATTGAGCTCAGGTATGTCCTTGTGGCATGCAGCAATGAAAGCTGAATGGAAATGTCACATGTCACTTCTCAGCAGAAGCTTCAAGACTCAGACTATAGTTTGCCATGTTGTCTTTTGCCTCTGCCATAGTGACTGTCTGTCTCTGTCTTTTTCAGCTTAGACCCCAGTGTGAAATGAGGACTCAGGGGACTCAGGGTGGACTTCAACCTTCTTGTTGCAAGACGTGTAGCCTACCCTGTCTGATACACACTGTAAGGAAAGGACTTATTTTAGTTTCCAGAGTATCAAATACTTAATTCTATCTAATTCAGAGTCTTATTCCATGCTCATTTAACCTAAGAGAGTTGAGATTTCGTAAGAGCCATTCACTGAGTGCCATTGCATGCCAGGACTGTGACAGGCTCTGGGAACACAAAGACAAAAACAAAAAACATATATTCTGTTTCCTCAGTCACTCACAGTGTAGAGCTGGGTGTAAGTGAACACACATTTACAATTAATAGAGTATGCTTTAATTGTGCTGAATAAGGCCTTCTGTGGAAGCCCACAATGAGCCTTCTTTATCCAATCTGTGATGGTCAATTTAGGCTTTCCAGGGAGGGACTTCTGGGATGAGTCTAAAGGAAAATGGGGAGTTGGACTTGGAGAGAAGGGAGACAAAAGCATTCCTGGTAGAGGAAGCAGCAGCTGGAGATGCGCCATGGCATGTGGGGGCTTGGCTCATCTGAAAAACCTCACACTCTTCTAGAGACCAAACAAGAAATGAGTGAGGCCAGATGAATATTTCTCCCCTTGAGTTATCTCACAAATTTATTTCACCTCCACAAGTATTTATTTCACTTCTACAAGTATTTATTTCACCTCTACAAGCACAGCACCTACTAGAGTAGACAGCTAAGATGGGACCACTATTTTCCAGAGTCTTACAGTCTAGACCCTCCAAAATTGGTAAACAGGTAGAAGCATTAAACAGCTATGTCTGCCAGTCCATAAACCTGTAAGGATTTATAAAATGGGTGGGAACAAAAGAGGCGCCAACTCCAGCTGGTAGAAAGGAGTAGTACAGGTATCCCCTGCTTTTCTAAAGTTGCCTTTATGCCACTTTGTTTTTATAAATGACATACATTAGTATAGTAGTCCCCCCTTATGCATGGGAGTGTGTTTTAAGATCCCCAGTGGATGCCTGAAACTGCAGATAGTGCCAAACTGTATGTGTATGTGTATGTGTGTGTGTGTGTGTGTTTGTATACACACACACACACACATATACACACACTCTAAATTTTTTTCCTGTATATACATACCTATGGGTAGTTAATTTGACTGACACCATCCTGTGAAGCAAGCTGACCACCGCTTCACCCAGGAGGGATGAGGCTGTACCCCTTAATAGGAATATTCTTGCACAGGTAAGTGGTCCCAGCTTTTAACAAGCATTTGCCACATGGCTACAAGCCACCTCTGTGAGCACGGGCCACTTCGCTATGTATAACAAGTCCCATTCCTTTTTGGGTGCAGTGGTCTACATATTGCTGCTGCCAAGATGCTGCTTCTATCCATAAGTTCCTTTAATAAGTTCTTGATGTAACTCTGGAATTGCAGGTCTCTTTCTTCAGTCTCTTGGCCCTGAGAAATTTTCTCAACAGGCCCTACTCAAGGAAACAAAGAATAAAGCAGCTCATTGATCATGTGAGAGATTAGGCACATCCCAAAGGTTGGCTTGGGCACCAATCAGGCTGGAAAGTAATTTCTGCAATTTTGTAAAGTAGGAAAAAAGACAGAAAACATGTAAAACTGATGAATTTTTATATACAATTTCTTAAAAATACAGAAATCTATTTTTGAAGAAGTATGCTTAGGACTTGAAAATAATTTACAGGAGGTAGCAATCTGAAAGAGTCCCTCCTATAGGACTGCAGAGGCTTCAACTCAGAAATGAAAGTAACCCTTGAGTAAAACACATGGTTGAGGAAATTCCCGCTCTTCTTCACTAGAGCCTTTTCCACACAATAAAACTATGAAGGATCATTTCTTATATTAGGAAACCTTAAATAGTGTCCCTACAACTTTTCATAATGGACTCATGGGACTTCAGATGCCTGATGAAATGACGGGTTCCTGTACTGGAGGTGTCCCCACGAAGGGCAGAGTCCAGGTAGCAGGAACATCACACAGGAGACTTACATGCTGGGTTGTGAGCAGGAGGAATGTTCAAGGCAATTTTTAACTCTAGAAAAGTTATTATTTTATGCTTTCCAATTTCTCAGTGTTTTGTGTTCCAGCACATTCCTCATAATATTTTTGAATACAAAAAGCAATCAGACTTACCAACTAAAACATGGCTGAAGCTCACAAACACTGTTTAGTGAAAGAAGCCAAAGAGAATGCATACTATGTAACTCCACTTAACCCAGGCAAAACTCCTCTGAGGTGATAGCAACCAGAAAGTGGTTGCCTGAGGTATAAACCGATTGGAAGGGGCCACGCGGACATTTTATAGAGTACTGGAAATGTTCTGTAACTTGTTTTGTGTGGTGGTTACTCAGGTGGATACAATTGTCCAATTGTCTTTGAACTGGAAATAAATTCCATACATTTTATTGTAGGTAAATTATGTCCAAGTCTCAAAAATTCATGCCCATAAAAAGTAGTCAATTTTTAAACATTCTGAAAATTTTTATCTCAAGTTAAGGTACACATAGGATTAAAGGAAGTTATGATTTTAAAGATATAGTATATAAATGCCTAGTTTCTAAAATTCTAAAATGTTATTTGCTGAAATTCTTTTTTAAAGATTTTATTTATTTATTTTTAGGAAGAGGGGAAGGAAGGATAAAAGACAGGGAGAGAAAGATTGATGTTTGCAAGAGATACATCAATCTGTTGCCTCTCGCATGCCCCCAACTGGGGACCTGGTCTACAACCCAGGCATGTGACCTGACTGGGAAATGAACCAGAGACCTTTCAGTTCAAAGGCTGGCACTCAATCCACATCAGCCAGGGCAGAAATTTTTTTACCTACAATCTTATACCTAAAATCTAGTAGCAAGAAGAATACCATATACTTTATATAGCATTCTATAAATCTCACTACCCATTGATATTATAAATACAAAAAATAGAAATGATTGTTTTTAAAATTACTTTATTATTATTCAATTACAATTGTCTGCATTTTCTCCCTACCACTGCCCCCAACCTCAGCCAAACAGAAATGATAATTTTTCAGTGTCTAATCTTTGTATCAGCTTGCTTACTCAGGAGATATTTTTATGTTGCAAGAATCACATATTTTTACTTTGAAAGTATTGCTCTTGTAAAATTGTAAAGCCTGAGTACGTGCTAAAGCAAAATGCTGGTCCCTGCATGACACGTACAATGTTAATCTGGGGCAGAGAGTTTCTTTGTAGTGGGCATTTTGTTGCAAGAAAACAGGAGAAACAGCCAAAGAGAAACAGGCACTGAAGTAATGGGACAGTTTTTCAGACACTGCTTAATCCAAAATGTGTTTTAATTCAATTCAAAATCAAAGAGGTGACAGAAAACGCCTCTGCACAGTGCGGATGTACGATCGCATAACAGAGCACAGGGGAGAAAGGAGAGGGGCTCTCACAATGCTTGCACTGTCTGCGTTTCCTGCACTCTGAGATAGAAACTGGGTACAAAACAAAAAAGGAAGGGAGGAAGGAAGGGAGGAAGGAAGGAAGGAAGGAAGGAAGGAAGGAAGGAAGGAAGGAAAAAAGGAAGGAAAAAAGGAAGGAAAGAAGGAAGGAGAAAAAACTATGCAGATCAGAAAACCCTGGTACTTGTTGTTGAAGGTCAATTTTGTAAACCCTGAACATGAAGCAAATGCAGCCCAAGAAACTCGTATAATCAGAAACAA
This sequence comes from Glossophaga mutica, assembly GCA_039655065.1. NCBI lineage: Eukaryota > Metazoa > Chordata > Mammalia > Chiroptera > Phyllostomidae > Glossophaga > Glossophaga mutica. The sequence continues at coordinate 151,144,523 of CM077306.1, forward strand.
TTCTGCTACCAGATGGATCATAGAATGCACCATTGTGGGGAACACACGAGGGAAATGCATCTAGAAGACCCAAAGTGAGATAATTGAAGAATGCAGACATATAATTAAGGCAAGCAGGAAATTTGCTTCTAGTTAAGAACTTACCCTAGGTTTTTTTTTTTTAATTTATTAGGGTGCATTAATTAATAACATTATATGAGTTTCAAGTGTAAAATTCTGTAATACATCATTTATATATTGCATCGTGCATTCACCACCCAACATCTAGTCTCCCTCCATCACTATATCTTTGACCCCTCTACCCTCTTCATCCTCCCCGTGCCCCTTCCCTCTGGCAATCACCCTTCTGTGGAGTCTATGAGTATTTTTTGTTTGTTTATTTGTTCATTTGTTGCTTTCTGGTTTATATCCCACATGTGAGTGAAATCATGTTTACCCCAGGTTTTGATGAAGAAATTGATTATTAACACCAGGTTAACACCATAGTTTACACCTGAAAATTATTTTTTACTATATGATTTATTCTGTAGCAGGAATTTTTTTTTCTTGCCTAATCAGTTTCTTATCTTTATAATATGTCTTAAGCCATTAAAACCGCTATAGCTACTGTCAGGAAAATGACCTACTTTGATAGATATTTGCATTTGTTCTTTTGGAGCCAGGGGAAGAACTCCTTAAAAGATACAGGACAAAACCGAACCATGTGAGGCTTCATTACTAGTGATATGTTTGTTCAGTATGTTCTTGGCTTTGTGAACAGAAGCATGCGGATACTGAAAGGTAATTTCATAGGTATTTCGGCCAGCAGGTTTTTGACCATTTTTGTATTCTTACTTTGGTCTGCAGGTAAATAAACATAGTTCAAAAACACATGATGGCCATTTTCTTCACTAACACCTAACGTTTTGCTAAATATGCATCTGTAAAGTACTGTTTATATTAGTCATTAAGTGTGCGCAAAGACATAAAGGACCACCTGTCTTTCCAAGCAGAGGCTAATGCCTTGAGTTGAATCAGGATGAGCAATATAAACAGGATGGCATATAAAGTGTGATACAATACACAGAGGACAAAATATCTATAAAGGCTAACTGATTAATACAACATGTCTGGCCTTGATTTAGTTTATAAGAAACTTAAGACATTTATCAACATCTGTCTGAACCCAGTTCCAGTCTCTTGGCCTCTGCTGTGGATAAGCTGATTAATAAAAGATGATGCCTTAGGAAGGAAGCTTAGATCTTTGTAAGCAATGACAAAGGAAAAGGCAGGACTAAATCTACATATGAAAGGAAACTGTGAAAGTAAACTAGTTTACCACTATATGCCTGGCTGCCACTTCCCTATAACATTTCGTCTCCTTCCCATTGGCTCAAGTGTGGAAAAATAAGAAGGAATTTCAAAAATTAAGTGTGGAATTAATTTACAAGACAGATTGTAAATTATTGTTATTATTTTCTTAACTCTGAAATATAATCCAGTTCCCTTGTGGCTTCCTCCTCTCAGTGTTCTTAACTTTGCAGTTTTCTGTGTTTGTTTTTCATTTGTATCCTTGATCTTTTAGTCTTTTCTTTCCTCTTCAATAGGATAAAACACCGGTATTGACCAAGGGCCTCCCTTTGCCAGCTGATAAACAGTTGCCCACTAAACATTGCACTTGAGAAATATTCAGTGCCCCATGTTCTGTCTTTTCTCAGTCTTTCCTTGAACCACCTTTCACCCAACACTTTTAAATCATATCTAATCACTTTGAGACTTCTTCATTCAATACCCATAACCAAACACTTGAGGGTAAAACAGACTAGTGAATGCACTACCAGTATTGTAAAGGCATTACTACTTAGTAATGTCTTGTGATATGCACACGCACCAAAACATCTCTTATCTCCTAAAAGCCCAGAAAAAAATCACTACATAGCACACGAAAGGAAGGGGTCTAAAACTTCAGAGGGAAGTTCCAAGGGGTAGGGAAGAATTAGAATTGTCACTGTTTTTAATGCTCTATACACAATAAATGCCTTCCTGAATACTAATTAAGGAAGCCCTAAAAGCTAAAGTTAAATGATTAGTATGTTTCATTCATAATGGACAAATAGTAAAACTGGGACAATTTTAAACTCATTAGATCTCACATTGTTATAGTACGTGAAAGCTCTGGTGGTAGATTTCAGTGTCTACAAGTCAGTTTTACAGCTGTGCCTACTTTAGATTGGATATTTGATAAGAACCCAGTTAATCTGAGGAGGAAAATCAGTAGGGGTGGGGTTAATGCTGAATGTCTTCCACTTGAAGACTTGGCGTCCTCATCCACCACCTTGCCCATCATATTCATTTAAACAACTGAGTAGTCCCACAAGTACAAACCATCTCTGTGCTCTATGAAATTATTTGGGCCAAATTCACCATCTATCAGTAAAAACAGAAGCAAAGTGCAGGAAGAGAACAAAAATATTCTGATCTACTGACAGAAACTGAGCTCCAAGCATGTTGTGATGCTCTGATTATCATGTTGTAGGACTTGTCCTCTGAAAGCGGAGTGTTTAATTTATATATAAAACTCTTATTTATGTATAAATAAGTTTAAAAGACATGAAAAAGCAGCAGCCAAACCCTCACCAAGGGAATTGTAGGAATCACTGTTGCAAAACTGATTTATAAATCAATCCAACCGCCCAGAGCAAAAGGAGGGTGGGAAGCCAGGCGGCCAATGTCCATTACAGGGAGTTTTTGCTATTTTTCACAACCTTATTCCCTAGTTAAAATACGAGTGGTCCAAGAATTCTTCTTTTTTAAGAGTGGCTTCTCTTTTGTAATCTGAAACAGTCCTTCACACAGATCAGTAACTTGCCATGTCAATCATGAGAACATGATAAATATTAAATCATTAAAACTAAGTAAATGAGATGTGCTGGGGCACTCATTTGCACATACACATGCATTTATATGTCTGCGCATGCATACGTACGCATATATAGGAGAAACTACCATTAGAGCTCATAGGGATGTTACCTGAAATTAACAGTGTCATGTGGGGTTGTGGCAGAGCCTATGTATTGTTGCTTTTTCTTGTGGAGGTGTGTGTGTGTGTGTTCCTGTTTGAGCAGCTGCTGACAGGAGCTGGGGAACTGAGACTGATAAAGCTGCAGGAGGGCTGTGCAGGCATAACCTTTACTTCAGGCAGGAAAAACTACTATAAAAAGAGAATCGGGCCCGGCTGGGCAAAGCTGAAACCCGGCTGTCTGGTAATGTCCAACATGTGGTGTTATTTAAGGCCGAATCCCCCAGGGCCTGGGAATAGTACTGCCGTTGGAATATTGCGATCAGAACGCGATTGCCCTGGTGGGGTCAGAGAGGGAGACCACACTCCTGTGGGTGAGAGGTCAGGTTTCCCCTGAAGGGAGGGCCATTGCGCTCCCAGCATCCTGGGCCAGGAAATAAGGGACTCTAAAAAAGGCCCTCAAACGGGGTTTTCCTTGAAGGCAGAGATGTGTCACTGTGTCTGTTCCTGTCGTTTCTGCGGGATTAGAAGCAATTACGAACATTCTGTGGCTCTGATGGGCGCGCGATTCCAGACCCTTGCCCCACGCGCGTGAGCGCGTTAAGTCATGCGCCGTCCTTATTTCTGAGGATTGATAGAGAATGGACGGCTTCACCAATGTGGGGGCAGGGGGTGGACACGCATTAACCTAGGTACAGCTCGGGTGTTGGTGCTCGCGGCACCACTGATTAGCATTTCTTGACCAAACCACTGTTGTTCCCTCCACTTCATCGGTAAAAGGAAGAAAATAATACTTGTCTTTCCTGTGTTCCAAGGATCTGGTGAGGATGACATAAGAGAAAGATGTGAAAGTGATCAGTAAACTGTGGAGCATTATTCATTCACAGACTCTCCTGCCTCAGCCCTCTGCCCTAGCTTTCCTTTGCCTGGAATACTCTTCACCCAGATATCCTAATGGTTGTTCCCTTACTTTCTTCAAGTGTCTGCCAAATGTCACTTAATCAGAGAGGCCTTCTTTGACTGCTTTGTATAAAATAGCAATCTTCCCAACTCCACTGCTTTTGGCACTTGCCCCAGCCCTGCTTTATTTTTCTCCAGAGCTCTCACCACCATCTGACATATATATTTTGAACATTCTTTGATTGACTCCGTAAGGACAGGGGATTTTTGACTATTTTTTTTCATTGCCATCTTCTTTGTGTTTAGAACAGTGCCTGGCACGTAGTAGGCATCTAACAGATAGTGTTGAATAAATGAATAAATCACTTATTGTAAGGTATTACTAGAGTTGTCCAAGTCTCTACAATATAAATAGATCTCAAAGTTAAAGAGGAATTCCTCATTTTTTGCTCATTACTCTTATCCGAATGCTGGCATTGTATGAACCGCTGACAGGCCTGTGATGGAAATCAGAAATATCTCTAGGCTCGTAGACATTTTCCCTGGTCTGGATAATTCTGAAGTATGACTGTGAGAGTTTCCAATTTATGTTTGACTTTTCCCCTTGTTTTTCAAGCCATTAGGCCTCAAGGACAAAAATTACAGTGGCAGGCAACTACACAAGGTTCCCTATGAACAAAAGTTTCCTGCAGGCCTAAAAAAAGGTAACATAAGCAAGGCATATTAAATTTCTCTTTTCCCTGCTTATTTTCCTTAGACTTGGAGCCTGAGTTTCTCTATCTTCAGACTTCTCTGGGAATCCTAGCTGTTCTAGGTGACTTTTTTATTTATTTTATTTATTTTTTATTTTTAAAGATTTTTATTTATTTATCTTTAGAGGGGAAGGGTAGGAGAGAGGGAGAGGGAGAGAAACATCAATGTATGGTTGCCTCTCGTGTGTCCCCTGCCGGGAACTGGCCTGCAACCCAGGCATGTGCCCTGACTGGGAATTGAACCACGATCCTCTGGTTCGCAGGCCCGCACTCAATCCACTGAGCTACACCAGCCAGGGCTCTAGGTGACTTTTTTAATGCAATGCAATGTTTGCAGAAGGTGTTTTATTCTTCAAAACAACAGTTGAGCCTTTTTAAACTCGGCTTCCTGGAAAGTTAAAAGGCGCTGACCTTCCTCTGTGATGACTGTCACCCCCCTGATCTCGTCTCCAACTCGCTCCACCTCTTGCTCCACTCCAACCACACAGGCCTCCTTGAACATACCAAGCACGCGGCCACCTCAGGGCCTTTGCTCTGGCTGTTTCCACTGCCTGCAACTCTCTCCCCACAGACATGGACTTGCTAACTCTCTCACTTCTTTCTAATGTTTGCTCAAATTTTACCTTTCCCAAGGAGGTCATCATTGATCCCCTCACTTAACCTTGCAAACTGCTCCTCCTCTTGTTTCACAGCCATTCCCCAGACCAGCACCCCTGCTCCTCCTGACTGTTTTCTCCACCTTCTCCTCTTTTCCGTAACATTTATCATCTTCTGATTCATTATGTAATTTGCTTTTTATTTGCACTTACTGTTTACTGTCTGATTCCCTCCTTCTAGAGCATAAGCTCCATGCAGTTAGGGGTTGCTTTTTATTTTTCTGTCCTGTTTCTGCACTCCAAAGATTTAGAGCAAGACAAGCCCAGAGAAGGGGATCAATGCTGTGGAATGAATGAGTTGATTTTAAAGATGAGTAAAATGTTTTGCATGTCTCCGGCTTTCCTTGTCCTGATTAGTAATTTTAGGCATTCTGAAATCCTATTTTTTTTTTTTTTGTAAAATATCTGGCATCTAATTTGCTTCTCTTTCCCTCATATAACCACCATACTACTTGAGCAATACTTCTATTCCACAGGCATGAATTGAAAACCTACTAGAAATCAGGCAGTCCTGGTTCTGAGCAAAAGGGATGCAGAAATGAGTAAGACATAGTCCCTAACTCTAAGAAAGTAGACAAAAATAAACTGTAGACTCAAAGTAAAGAAAAAAACCAGTGGGAAGAGATCCAGAATCTCTACATGAGATGGGAAAAATGTACCAAGGACGCCTTCCCAAAGGAGGTGATATTTAAGCTGAACAGGGTTTCTCAAGATGAGTCAGACTTGGATAGACACAAAGCAAAAGAGGTCATTTCAGGTGGAGGAAAGAGTACTAATGAAGCCATCAAGCAGTGTGGTACCTACAGGGATTTATAAGCTCAGTATTGCTGGGCAACAAAATACAAGGCAAATGTTTCCTTTGGAAAAATAACAGTAACAGCCCATACACAGAGTGCTTATCATGTGCTAGGCAGGGCTCTAAGTCTTTACACATTAGCACATTCGGTCCCCTGCATCCCTGTAGCATAGGCACTATTATTGTTCTTATTTTCTAGATGAAGAAACAGAGGCACAGAGCAATTGCTATTTAAGATGATCAATACCATAGAAGCTCTATGAAAATAGGGTTCATTTTTTCATCCTTATTAAAGCACTTTTTGGGTTTTACTGAAGCAACTGAATCATAAAGTCTGATCTGGCTGCATCCATGCCTGATACACTCCCGGGAGAGCAAGAAAGAGTAATGGATGATTAAAGAAAGAGATTTTTTTTTTCTTAAAGATCTTTGAAAATAGTGTTATTTAAAGCAAAACTGATGGGTTCTTATTGTTGTTTTAGCACCATAAGGATTTTTTAAGTAGAAAAGACAAAAATTTCTTATAAGATTGGCAAGCTAAAGAGTATGAAAAGTGGAGATAAGTATGCTTTTTAATATTTTACAGAAAGTTATATTAAAACTTTATAAAGGCCCACTGGATATTTATTTTTCCCTTCTCTAGTAACAGTCTTAAATAAATATAATTACTTTTGGACAATAAAGTGCTTCAGCGTCGTATACTGAAAACCAATAAAAAATACCAGTCACTTGGAAGAGTTCCTGTTTGGAGGCTGACCTGGCCCTTACACAGCAGAGTCAGAAGGTGAAAGGTTAAAAGTGCGTTCTTGATTTTAGACTGAACATAAAGTGTAGATTCAGGTTTTTTTAAGCCAAAGGTAGTTTTCTTTTCTTCTTTTTCTTTTTTAAAGTTAATTAACCATTAATGTGGACAGTCTCAAGGACCCAAGTCAATTAGGACACTGTGCATAACTTTTCCAAGCTGAAGGCTGCACGCCCTCTGCATTTATAGGTAGTATACTCTGGATAAAATCTCTTTGCAAGGAACAATAAAAGGCTGAATAATGGAGACCATGAGCTGAGGGTTGATGTAATAAAAGAAGTTCTCAATATTTTGGCACTTCCCTTCTGATGTAAAATGTATGTTATTCTCATTTAGTGGGTGACAGCCAAGTGGAATAAGAGAAACGTGTGTTAATCCAGGGCTGTTCTAAAGTGACAGTAAAATGCATTTGCTGTATTTCCCATTTGGATTCTGTAGCCCTTTTGATTCACACTTATTTTTTCCAGATTAGATCTCTGCCATTTTATTTATATGGCACTACCACATCCAATTCACACATTATAGCCTGCTGCACAATGGAGGTTTTTGTGTCCCTAGAGATATGAATGACAGTATTTGCTCATTGTATTTTTAAAACTTATTTAACGCGTACCTACTAACCCATCAGGATCTTTTCTTTTCAGATTTTACACCAACTTATTGACATATGATTGACAGACAAAAGGTTGTATATATTTAATGCATGTGCCCTGATGTTTTTGGAGATAAGTATACTCCCGTGAGACATTACCACAACCTGTGCTATAAACATATGCATCACCTCCCACAGTTGAATCCCACCCTCTCTATCGTTTATTATTGTTTGTAATAAGAATACTTAACATAAAGTCCACACATTTAAAAGCAAAATTTTACAATATGGTACAATATTGTTAACTATAGGTCCCATGCTGTACAGTAGACCTCTAGGACCTCGTTCAGCTTCTGTAACTGAAACTTGCCACTCTTCGGCCAATGCCTTCCCTGTTCCCTCCCCAGCACCCCTGGTAACCAGAATCTTTTATAGTGAGTGCTCACTTCTCTACTTTTAATGCTACCAACATTTCCATTTTAAGGAAAAACAAGTTTCTGTTAATAGCATAAATGCCTTATATTTCTAAGTTTTATTTATATCTATAAACATATATTTAGATTTAAATGTGGACTTTGAGAGCAATTTCAGAAAAAGAACTGACAAGTCTTAATAACTAATTAGACATGGGAAGTGAAGGAAAGGGAGAATTCAAGAACAGTTCTGAGGTATCTGCCCTGGGCAAGTCTGTGATGGTGATGTCTTCCTCAAAGCCCAAATGGAATGGGACTTTGGAGGAAGATGGTAACGCACACCGAACACACTGGGGGTGTGTGGGATGTCCAGGTAGAGACAGCCAGTGGGTGGTGGAATATTTGTCTTCGAAGCTCAGGAGTCTTATGGGCTAACAAGAAGGTGCAGGGGTCTTTAAGCATCAGGGAGGAAATGGAAGTGAGTGCAAGGGTCATTAAGAATCAGGGAGGAAGTGGAAGCCAAAGATTCGGGTGAGCTCACCTAAGCAGAGCAAGGAGAATCAGAAGAGAAGGCAACATCCTGAGGAACGGCAATGTTTTGCAGAGTTCCAGTGGAAGTGAAGTCCCAGACACGCTGAGAAGGATCACCTTGAAGGGGCAAGAGGAACATAAGCAGAGTCCAGAACCCTAGAAGCAAAAGGAAGCACGTGTTTCAAGGAGCTAAGAGGGCTCCACAGCAGAAGGGTCACATTAGATCGTGACTGCAAAGTAACCTTGGATTTAGCAATAATAATATTGGGGAACTTATGAGAATCACTTCCAGTTGATAAGTTGGTAGTCATTACATTATAATAATAGAAATAATAATCTTAATTGACGATGTAGTTGTCTACAAATTTAAAAGAATATTTACACATAATGCCTCAATTCATGTTTACAACACTCTTGTTAACAGATGTGACTGCTTCCATTATACAGATGAGGAGAGAAAGCCTTTAGAGGCTTATATTATATTATAACAATAACTGTCAAGCAATAATATAACAATAAAACAGTAATAAAAGATGGTCTTTTAAAAACATCTTTTATGTGCAAGACATTGTACAAAGCATTTGCTTTGCACAAAAAGATTGCAATGTAGCTTCTATTAATTCAATGTAAGGAAGGTCCAAAGAAGGGAGGTAATTTTCCAGGCTCACAAAATTTGGAAGTGGCCGAAGTGGCCTTTGAACTCAGATCAGCTGGACACTGAAGTTTGTCCTTTCTCTGTTATTAAAGACTGTTTCACCAAGCTGTTCAGGTTTTCTGGCAAATAAAACTTTTAAAAATCCTTAAAATTCAAGACGTATTCTTGAAAACAGTGACAGGAATCCAATTTTGCAAACTGAACTGTTATCCTCCTAGTTTATAGTGTAATTTAAGAGACACGTCCTCTGTGGGAAGAAAATACATTTTACTTTACCATTTTTTATATTTACCTTTCAAAATTGCCATTGTCCCCTTCCCCATCCTTGTGCAAGTTACATGGATTTTTTCCTTCTGAACATTTTATTTTTTATTTTATTTTAGTTACAGTTTACATTCAATATAACTTTGCATTAGTTTCAGGTAGTGGTTAGACAGTTACATACTTTACAATGTACCTCCCCACTAGTTCCAGTGCCCACCTGGCACCATACATAGTTATTACAATATTACTGACTATGTTCCCTTTGCTGTCCTTTACATTCCCATGAGTATTTTGTAACTACAAATTTGTACTTCTTTTTTTAAAAAAATTTATTTATTTTTTAGTGATATGGGAAGAGCAGGAGAAAGAGATGGAAAGAAACATCTATGTGAGAGAGAAACATCGATCAGTTGTCTCCTGCACACCCCAGCTGGGGGCCTGGCCCACAACCCAGGCATGTGCCCTGACCAGGAACTGAACTGGGGACCTTTGGTTTGTGGCACAACACCCCACCCACTGAGCCATACCAGTTAGGGCCAATTTGTACTCCTTAATCCCTTCACCTTTTTTACCCAGTCTCCCAACTCCTTTCACCTCTGGCAACCATCAGTTATTCTCTGTATCTATAAGTCTGTTTCTATTTTGTTAGTTTATTTTGTTCTGTAGATCCACATATAAGTGAAATCACATGGTATTTGTCTTTCTCTGACTCACTAACTCACACATTTCACTTAGCATAATACCCACTAGGTCCATTCATTCTGTTACAAGTGATAGATTTCATTCATTTTTATGGCTGAGTAATATTTCACTGTACATATGTACTGCCACTTTTTATCCACTCATTTATTGATGGGCACTTGGGTTGCTTCCATATCTTGGCTATTGTAGACAGTGCTGCAATGAACATAGGGGAGCACATATTCTTTCAAGTTAACGTTTTGAGTTTCTTCTGATATATATCCAGAAGTGGAATTGCTGGATTATGAAACAGTTCTATTTTTGAGGACCCTCCTTACTGTCTTCCATAGTAGCTTCAACAATTTGCATTCCCAACAACAGTGTATATGGGTCCCCTTTTCTACACATACTCATCAACACTTGTTTTTTTTGATTTATTGATAATAGCCATTCCAACAGGTGTGAAGCAATATCTCATTGTAGTTTCAGTTTGTATTTCTCTGATGTTGGTTGAGCATCTTTTCATATGTCTATTGGCCATTTGTATGTCCTCTTTGGAGAAGTGTCTAGGAAATACATTTTAAACATAATATTTAGTTGCAAAGAAATCATGTATTGAAGGAAATAAAATATTAACCAAGAATTTCATAATGCAAATACCATACTAAGACAGCACTAGATTCCATAAATAGAGGTGAGCACCTTGAGGGAAGGAAGGGCAAATGCATCTTTGTTGGAGAAACTCCCAAAGGAAAATTTGCTTCCAAGATGGTAGCTCAGACAAATCTCTATTTTCTTTCACTTGATAAATATTTGAACATCTTTAGTGCTAGTATTGAGGCTGCTACAGCACTCAATTTCCAACATATTCATGGTGAAAAAAAGGATATTGTTACAGATGAAAAAAGAAATACATATAGTTTATATATATTTTTCTAATAAAATTGATTAGTTGAAGTAATGATGAGAAGTAAAAACTAAGTTTGGACCTATGTCGTGGGTGTATGGGATTCATTGGAAAATTCTTCAATATTTCTATGTGTATTTAAGTTTTTTTAATAAAATGTTAGTAAAAAATTATGAAGAAAGCAAAGTAAAACACCGAAGCACCAGGGATGTAATAAGCTCCAGATCCAGGAAAGAAAGGTTACATATGTAGCTGAATTGCACACCCCTACCCCAAGTACTTAATTAATGTCTTCATTTCAACTATTGTTATTGAATTATTTCTTGAGACAGTTTAGATCTAGACAGAACTAAAATAGAGTTGATTTATGGCCGTGAATTTGTCTACATAACAAAGTAACTAAAGTTTTCACATTTTGCTAATTTTATTTCCATTTCTTGGAAACCATGAAAAGTATGGCACTGGCCTGTAGAAGTTTTAGAATGCAAATTAAATTTACGGATAGTAAATGAGTTATAAGTTAATTACAAAACAAACTAATTTTATAACTTTGCTTTTAATCAAGAAAGCAAGGTAATCCTATAACCTAAACTTTAAAGAAAGAGAAAGTAAAGAAGATCAAACTCTCCTCCCCAAATGCAATAATTTTTATATTTTTCCTGGCCTTTTTGTTTCATAAAGATGCTTGTAAATGGTTGTAAATATACAGCTTTAGACCCTGCTTCTTTTTACTCAGTGTTTTATATGTAAAGTGTTTTTCTATGTCAACATATTTAACATATTAAAAATTGCATAACATTTTTACTATTATAAACAGTGCTGTGATGACTCTTCAAGTATATGGCTTGTTTTACATTTTGGATTAGATTGCTGCAAGTGGCATTCCTGGGTTGAAGAACGTGAGATTTTAATGTTCTATGTATTAATAAATTGCTTTCCAAAAGTGTTGTACTGATTTATAGTGTAACTGTAATGTAGAGAGTTATTTTTGCCAGCCTTGAGTACTATAACTTTTCAAACTTTGGAAATTTAACATGTAAATGATTGTACCTCATTGTTTGCATTTGTATTTTTACAAAATATTTGAAAACAGCCTCCTTCAGCCTACCATGTGAGTTAACAAGCAGAAAGTATGACAGTGAATGGATTTCATGATCCTTCTGGTTTTAATTAAGCATTTTCCCATTGCCCATCACAGCAAATTAAAATTCCCAACTCTTGTCTTCAAAGTCCTGGACCAATTCTCTGTTTCCTCCTCTGTCTTGACAGTTCTCTTCCAATGTGTCCCTAAGTCCCCTGAGAAAGATCACCTGGGACACTTGGTAAACACACACATGAAGGCTTGGAACCCCACTGGAGACCCTGAGTGTGGTTCTCCAGGGTGGGTCCCCACAGTGCCCTGATATTACCTTTTGCATTTGTTTCTTCATGAATCCTCTTGGCTTTCTTTCTTTTAAGGGCTTTTATTCCAGATACAGTCACATTAAATTCAAAGCTCATTTAGTAGAGTATTTTCACCAGGAAATCTGCATAGATTAGGCAAGAAACTAATTTAATATTTAGTATAGACATGATGAAATATAGCCACAAGTGAATGCTGATGGTCTTTTCCATCTGCAAACATACTTTGCATTTAACTTTGAAGTAATCAGAACCTTCCGGGGTAAGGGATGGGACACCAAGTGGCTAGGAGCTGTGGCTCTAAGCAGACTGACTCACCTTCTAGAAGGAAAAACTGAAAAGTTTATGTGGCAACAGTGGTTAGATCAATGTAAGGCTAGATGCTTGAATGGGAAAGGGGGGACTTCCTGGGTCTAGGAGGGCTCCAAAATTCTTCATATCAGGCTAGAGAAATATTTTCCTCATTTCTGTTTTAGTCTCAGGCTGATGTTGCCAAGACAAGACCCATCATATAGTATAATAATTATAATACTAATATTGCCACATGTGATATTTTAAAATACAATACTTATAATATGCCTGACATGGTGCTATGCTCTTTATGTCATGCATGATTTCATTTTAACTATCATGCCTCCACCACATGAAGTAGACAGTAATGTCAGTTTCCTACTTTACAGATTAACAAATTATCCTGAAGTCACACCACAAACATCTTGGTCCTTTGTTGGCTTTTTTCTTATATAGGTTTGTAAGCTCCCCACAGTCAGAAACCATGTGCTCTATGGGGTCAAGTACTAACAGGAGGTAGGGCATGAGATAGGGCCAAATCAGGTAGCTATTCAATATACGAATTAAAATACATTGAAAAAATGATTAAAAGATCTCTTGGGATTCCTTATAAAAAGGTTTTACTTAAACTAAAAGTGAGTTTCTTCAGAAACCACCGTAATTCTCTGCTGTCTCCTTCTGCCCCTTCTCCCATCCCAACGTACACTGGGAAGTTCTTTTCCTTTCAGGTCCAGGTGTGTTTTATTATAGTTATTGGGGTGACATTGGTTCATGTGATCATACAGGTTCAGAAGTACATTTCTCTGATACATGACCCGTATATCTCATTGTGCGCCCACCACCCAAAGTCAAATCATCTTTCATCACCATATATTTGGCTTATGAACCACTGGGCTTTGATTTTTCCAGACAATTGGCAAATGCCTCAGAGTCAGTAAACAATATTGTCTTTATTCTATTGAGATAAGCACATATTATTTTGAAATGCTAACTTGGCTACATTTTATATAGGTCAAATTTTGGTCAAAATGATTGAATGGCTCAATTCACACTCCAGTGTTGATGAGTGCAGACACATCATTGATCTAAAATATCACACATGCTCAAGTCTTAGAAGGACCCAGGAGGCCCAATATGTGTCTACACAACACACATTTTTTCAGCTTGAATTATGTGTTTGGGCTTAGATTCTAATTTCCTATAAAAGCCTCTGTCCATACTAAACAAAAGCAAGTGAGTTAGAACTCTGACAAACTTACTTTGATCTAGCTGGGTGCTGGCAGCCTTACTCCAGCTTCCACAGGCTCAGAATTGTGATCTCTGCACATTCCACCCTCCAACACAGAACAGCGCTCTGTGCCTGTTGTTCGAAGCCTCCATTTCCCAGGTCCAAACTCGGACTATGCTATAAAACCAGCAAGGTTTTTGTGGCTCCACTGGTATGTCAGAAACTTGGGGGAAAGATGAAGGAAGCCCACACTATATATACTCTTAAAGGCTTGAAGGCATTGCCAACTTGAAAGATAGCCAAGGAGACCCTGTCCAGCGTTTGAGGCTGATCCTGTTCTCTGTCACAGGACCAGGATGCTGAATGAAGACTTAAAACACAAAGGAGTCTGAGTTTCCTTTCAGGGACCACAATAAAATATGTGTCTTAAAAGAAAATGTAATGAAACAAGAGGAAATTTTAGCCGAGTGAGACGATGTAAAGGATCCTTTTCCAGCTCCCAGGGAACCCTGTAAATGTTATTAGAAAGGCTCCCTCATATGTGTTTCTTAAAAATTTGTGTTCTTCCAGATTATCCTTCTTAGAGGTTGAAACTGAAATGCCTTCCCCTGATGATGAATAGACACTGAGTTTGCACTGCTAAAGAAATCCAAAGTGAACTTCATCTCTTCCTGCTTTACTAATCGGGAATACAATGGTTTGGGTAATCCTATGGATTCCCCTGCCAAGTCAAGATTAAATCATATTTCGAGAGCAAATGATTATAAAGGCATCAATAATGATAAAGAAAAAAGGTAAAGCTAACTTTTGTAAACTGGAAAAAGAGGTCTATTATTTTGGGAGCTAGTCAAGTTCTTGGGGGGTGTACAAATAGGTACCCAGGAGCAGTCACAACTCCTTCACCTTGGCTCTCTCTCTTGTTCTTCCTGGCTCTTTATCAATCCTTCATCTACCTCCAGTTTGCCATTGTTTTCTTTCCAATTAAGACACCATGCACTTCCATAGGTTAGCCTCCTCTCCCTCAGCTCTAAACTTAGAAATGGCCCAAAGTTTATTGTCACCTGCAACCAGTGGGAGAAAGTGACCCTAGAGATTAGAGGACACACAGTAGAATGAGAGAACAGTGCCAGGGAAATCAAATCATATGTGCAAGTGTATCCACGTGTCTGCCTATATCACCACATGAGCTTTGTAGTGTGCAAATGGCATTCCTGAAATGCTTTCCAAATATCCTCTAAATTTTTTTTAATTTTAGTAAGATGTTTTATTTAAGCCAACATATCCAAAACATTATCATTTCAACATGTAACTAATATAAAAGTTACTAATGAGGTATGTTAAATTCTTTTTTAATCCTAAGTCTTTAAACTCCAGAGTAAATTTTACAATTATATCACAGTTCAGCACAGACTAGCCACATTTCAAGTTTTCAATAACCACCTGTGGCTAGTGGCTACTGTACTGGGTAATGTGACAACATGGTCCGCTGTATTTATACGATGTGCCTGCACAAGGGGAAGACGTGTTTGGTGAGACTGGAGGATTCTGCAGGGGCCAAGGTCCCTTTAGGCTCAAAAGGAGACTTCCTTTCTTTGGACCTTACACTGTTCCCTTGAAATTCAATCAGCTGAAGTACAAATGCATATTTATTTTTGTAAGACTAATATTCTGCAATAATCGATGATTTGGAAAACTATTCATTTTATATAAAAGCAATTATTAAGAACTTTCAAATAGGGAAATAGAGACAGTTATTTTAATGAGACAATAATTTAGCTAGCTTATTTTAGAAAGAATATAACTTTACTTTTGAGCCAAAATATTGCAAAAAAAAATCCTCTAAATTTCAATAAAAAATAAATACACTGAACCTGAAACATTAACTTTATCTTACAGGAACCTAAACAACAAAACAAACAAACAAGCAAAATATAACCAAAGACACTGAAATGGAGAACAGGCTGACAGTGACCAGACGGGAGAGGGGAGGGAATTTCAGGGCAGAAATGGAAGGGTTTACAGGAACAAGTATAAAGGACACATGGGCAAAAACTAGGTGGGATGGGAGTAAAAGACAGAAAACTGTACTTGAGCAACAATTAAAATAAAATTTAAAAAAGGCTATGTTTTTAAATTGTTGTTGTTCAGTTATAGTCGTCTCACCTTTTTCCCTATCGCTCTCTCTGCCCTGTTCCCACCCCCACAGTCAATCCCCCATTGTCCATGCCCATGAGTCCTCTATTCGTGTTCCTTGACTTGCCCCTTCTCATTATATTTTTTTAAATTTCTTTCCATAACCTCTGCTTCTCTGCCCACATCATTTTGCATCTTGTCTCTATTTGTATCTTTTCCTTCTTCAATGATGTTTCTATCAAACCATTTTTAGCCCTGTTTTTATTTTTTTATCTCCTCCTTTTTTGGCCTATTTCAGCATGATCCCTTTGTTTCATTGCCCTTTCAACACAGCGGTGCAGGATGTGTGTGTGTGTGTGTGTGTGTTTGTGTGTGCGTGCACTTAGAATTACTTGGTGCGGGGGTAGAGAAAAGGCAGAAGAGATTGTGGGAGACATCGAAGAATGTGTTCATGGAAGGAGAAATGCTTTGTTTACTTCCATCCCTGGAGATGGGAATCAGAAAGTTTCTTTTCTAATGCCCATTTAATAAATACAAGTCACATAGATGGTGTACATGTGTTTCCCATATAAAAGTATCCTGAATCAGTCCTGTATGTGTGAAATGTTTCCATTTTCCTGAAACATTCTAAAACTTATTCCAGAGCCATTGTACAAATAGTCAAGGAAGAATGGGATTGCTTTGTGAGTTTCATTTGGACATATTTCAAGTATAATAAACACATGTTAAGGTTATGTTTTGAACATCACTAAAATGTGTATCAATTATATATGAAACAGCTATAAAATTACCACAGTAGCATCAGGATAAAGTTACTTACTAAATTATATACAAGAAAAATGTAGATGTCTAAAAAATAATTTTCTGGCCTATAGACTTGAATGAGTCCAGTTAATGTGTACTATTAGCACTTTGCTTTATTAATCAGAGTACAATAATAAAAGTTGCTTTGGATGTTCATAGCCTTAAAGATTTATAAAAAATTACCTTATCTACACTATTAGGCAAAAAGTTTTCCTTTATTTCACAATCACAGTTACTTACCCGGCTCTATGGCTGAGAAATTCAGACAAGATCAACGTGTTCAGGGCAGTATGGCGGCAGCCTCGGCTGAGTAATCCAGAGTTGGAAATGAGCCCATGTATAACTGCATACATCTAAGAATCAAGCCTTGATGATTTCTGAGGACAATCATAACACAAAAAGAACTTACATTAGAAATAATTTAGATGATTCTCATTCATTTCTTCAATCTGAAAATTATATATCAACTTTAAATACTAATGAATAAATAATTAAATATACAAATAATAGTATTGTTACCTTTTAATTACTATTAGATCTCTGCTTAAAATCCTGTGAAAGGATCTTTTCTCACAACCTGTTTTTCAGTCATCCTATATTGGTGAGTTTGCCTGGTGTTTTCCCAAATGACCTGTGTTCAACATCTGCTCTGAGGAAGGGTTCTTCTGGCTCAATAATTAAAATACAATGATCTTATTACAGTTGGAAAAATGATTTATTTGTCTTTATTATACATTGATTTTTGGCATGGTGAAAAACAGGGGAGAGATATTAAATGCAATTCCATGGGGCCAGAGATGGGTCTAATATTACCTAATATCTTCAGAACTGACCATATCAAATTAGACAGTAATCCAGAGTTATAGAGGCTGACTCACACTGAAGAGAGGGGACACTGTGGAGGATATTGAGCACTAGATAAATTGGTGGGATCGGATGGCATGAAGGAAGAGCGTTGCTGCATGAAGGAAGGGTGCTGTTACATACAGCTGGGGAACAGGAATAAAATATATGAATGATGGAGGGACGAT
This sequence comes from Glossophaga mutica, assembly GCA_039655065.1. Classification (NCBI taxonomy): domain Eukaryota; kingdom Metazoa; phylum Chordata; class Mammalia; order Chiroptera; family Phyllostomidae; genus Glossophaga; species Glossophaga mutica. Next base: position 151,162,358 of record CM077306.1, read on the forward strand.
TGGGAGAAATTAACGGAAATAGACAAATGGGAAAGATCATAAATGAAATGACACAACTCAAAAAGAACAGAACGGACCTGAAATGCAAAAATAAATGACTGTGTGAGGGAACTATTTCTTCTCTTCTTAGACATGACTGTGGCCACTATTTTTAAATTGTAGATTGGAAGCTAAATGGGCTGATTTTCTCCTAACAGAAAGCCACAAGAATACTGTGCCACATTTAATTCATATTATTCTTTCTTAACAAATTTGCTTCTCAATTCCACACCTTCTTCTAATGCCAAATTCTAAATCAGTGCATTTAATTGCTTCTCCATTTTAACCTTCCATCTACATGTAATTAATTGTATGAGATTTATAAAATAACTCAGATTTCCTGACCATGGTCTGAGTGTCTATCTAACTGAACAACACAGAATTTAGCAGAGCGTCATGTCAGGATCAGCAGTGATTTTAACACAAGAGACAATAATACATATAAGGAAAGGTGGCATAGATCACTTAAAAATTAATTAGAGGATGACATGTTTGACAAACAGAATGTTCACATGCTTAAAAAAATAACTCTAAGTCTATTTATGGTAGAAACATTTTTATTGAATTTATTGGGGTGACATTGGTTAACACAATTATACAGGTTGCAGGTGCACAGTTCCACAACACATCATCTGTACACGGTATTATGTGTTTACCACCCCAAGTCAAGTGTCCAGCCATCATCATTTATCCCCCCATACCTTCCTTCCATTCTGTCCATCACCCCCTCCCCAGTAGGAACATTTTGTAAAATAGTGGCCGGAGAGAGAACTATTCATATTTACTTAACAATGAAGTTTAAATCTTTTTCTTGAGGAGTGGTTTTGTGTCTTAGAACAGCAGTCCCCAACCCTCCAAACTTTTTTGGCACCAGGGACTGGTTTTAGGAAGACTGGGAGGTAGGGTCCAGTGGGGGCGGAGCTCAGGGGAGCTTCACTGGCTCACCTGGGTGTCCCTGGAGGTTAGGCACCCCTGTCTTAGAAAACCACAATGACTTCTGCTCCTAACAAGTTAAATATGGAAAGAAGTGTGTTAAGAAAACAATATAAATAGGTTCACTTGTTTCCATAGCTTTATAAATTATAAAATCAAGGTCATGAAAATTTAAGGTAAAAATAAGACAAAAAGTCAAGGCACAAAAAAATATTGAAAGGCTATTTAAGGAATTGACTTTTGAAATCAATACATCAATTACTTATTAGCTCAAAGGATTTTTTGGTTCTTTCCAAAAATGTAGATTCCATGGAACCAAACTGAATTAATCAACTTTCCTTCTAAAACCAGTTTTGCTTTGTTTTTTACTTCTCTATTCTTTTTCAGCGTATCACCTTTCCCCGTATCCCAGGCTGGGAACAAGTCAGTCACCTTGGGCCCCTTCTTCACTTCTGACATCCAGTGGAGCAAGCTCTGTGCTTTGGCCGAAAGGCTCTCCTGGCACCCACTGGCTACCATTTCCCCTGTCATGCCAGGAATGGCCTCCTGCTTCCCATTGCTTCCATGGTCATCTGAATGTCAATGTCTTATTCTAACTGCAGGTGGGGAGAAGGAGCCCCTCATGCTGTTACTAGTAAATAGCACACACCTTTTTCTCTTTTTACTTCTCAACTTCTCCAGTTCATCGTGAACTAAGAACCAGATGTGTATTCTTAAAACACCTCAGCCACACCATGCCCCTGCTATACATCCTGCACCAGGTCCAAGCAGCCTGGTGCTCCTGGGCCAGGGCTGCCTGACTCCAGTGCTCCTCCTGCCCACCCCCAACCTCCAGATTCTGCCTCGCCCCAGTCCAGAGGCGTTCCCTAGAACTCCCCTTCCACTGGGCTTCAATGAGTAGTGTGTCTTTACTTTTCCTGTTGGCATTTAAATTTGCACTGCTATGTATAACTTCAGAAGTCTCATGGGTATAAGTCAGAGACTGCAAGATTACCATAATCCTTTTTCATCTCCCCAAACCTCTAGCAGGACTTTCTAAATGTTTATCCAGTGAATCAATCAGCAAGTCAGTAAACAGTCTCTTTAATGCATATCCAGTCTTCTTCCTTTTTCTGGCCTTTTGGTATTCACCAAAACAAGACTGTACTAAAATTCAAGTATTTAATTTTATTTGCCAAAGCAGGATTCTATTAAAATTAAAAATAATTAATTTATGGTTTCATATTTTTTTGGAGGGGAAAAAGACTTTTTGTAGCATTTTCAGATACTGAATGGCATAACTATTGACCATTGATCGCTTACTATGTGTCAGTCACTGTGAGTGAATCAGTTTACTTAATCATTCCATGCAACATTTTTATGAAGTATCACTATTACTCTCACTTTGCAGAAGAAAAAGCAGAGTCAGAAAGGGGAAGCAAGTTTCCTACTGTCACATGGCTAGACTGTTTCAGGGCTAAAACTTGGAGCAAGGTAGGCCTGGCTCTGTCTCAGTCTGACCAGATTCCCATAACAAAATACCACAGGCTGGATAGTTTAAGCAGTAGAAATTTATTATCTCGCAGTTTGGAGGCTGGAAGTCCAAGCTTAGAGTATCGGGTTCTGACAAAGGTTCTCTTCCTGGCTATAGAAGGCACCTTTCCCTCACATCCTCAGATGGCAGAGAGATCTCTCACTTCCTCTTTTAAGGTTATCAGTTTTATTAGATTGGAAACCCACCCTTAAGATCTCATTTAACCTTAATTATCTCCTAACAGCTCTACATCCAAATAGAGTCACTATAGGGATTAGGGCTTCCACCTATGCATTTGAGAGGGCCAGAAACGTTCAGTCCATAACAGGGTCCAAAAAGATGTGGAGAAATGCACTGGGCATTGCAAAATGAGATCCAAGAAATCTGCTCCCAGAGATAGATGGTTCGACACCATTTCATCATAACTCTCAACTCCCAGTCTTAGCTTCCAGTAATTCAGCGTGCTAGGTCAGGTCACACTAACTCCCAGTTCCAAATCCTACCTTCTCAGCTCTGAAAAATCTCCCACACATGCTATCCTGGATTTCCTGGAGATTTCAGAATGTGAATTTAGGAGGCTTCTTATTTAACAAGGAGGGGTGCAGCTGGGTGGGGCTGCACAGAATCTGGGATGCCCATGTTCTATGGGTGGTGACAAAAGCCTGCCTCACTAGGCTGGCTGGTCCCTGCTTTGTTGGGAGATAAACCATAAGGACTTACCTTATCCTAGGTGGCCCCAATAATAAAATCCCAGTGTGTCTATGGAGGGCACAAGCAGGGTAATTTGCCACAAGGCAGTTGAAAGTTCAACTTAGTGGCTGATGCAATAGGCAGCTGGCTTCCCAGGAGAACAAACCCATGGTGTTCAGGTTGCTTTTGAAAATAGGACCGGCAATCTATTTCCGCATTAGAGAATTGAGTCCAGCACCAAGTAAATGCCAGACATTCCCTCATTGCTTCCCTTCCCTGTAATCATCTCTCAGTGATTATTGGTATTTCCGAAAAGGGAAGTATTTCTGGAATTTTCATTTTTATTACAAAACACATCTTATAAATATTTTTTATTTTAAAATTTTTTCTTATTTATTTTATCATCCTTTTTTGTTTGTTTTAAAACACTTCCTATTATAATTCGTTTGACTATTGTTAGACTTCTGTTTAGTTATTTATCTTTATCTTTATTCCAGTGGAGATCACTTACAGCGGTGGTGTTTTTCATTTGTGTTCTGGTCTCAATTCTCTCTCTGCTTCTAAGACTTCTTCCCTCCTTGCTGCTCTGCATAACATTGAACACTATAAATGCAGCATAAAGGTTTTATCCTAGCAACTTTCTGCTGTTGCTTTAAAAAAATAAGTGTATTATACAGAGGCAGGAAGTAAACCACTCTGTTATTCAGTGAAGAGTGGTAGGGAGATTGTTTCTCCTAAATTGGAGGCAGCTGTAATCCTCAGTAATGACTAGTTCAGGTTCACCTCAGCTCATACGGTGTCAGTCCATCCAGAGAGAAAATGGAGGCGATGTTTCCCAAGAACAATATTACTTAAATGTTCACAGTAAAAAAAATTTTTTAAAGTATAAAAGTGACATTAAAATACTACCCGATAGCCAAAAAACAAAACCGCATCTAAAGTTAAAAATATAAAAACTTGTACTCTGCTCCAAATTTTGTAATTGATACGATTGTTTGAGACCCATAAATGAACTGATGACATTAAACGGAAGTGACCTGCGTTTTCTGTCGTTCCGCTGCTGCCTGAGCAGGACTCTGGGCGGCAGCCTCCTCATGCTCAAGACCTTCCCCTGGTTGTCACACGTTGTTACACGTGGCATTCTATCTGCCAGGAAACTCTTCTTCACCAGCTTCAAATCCTCATGAAATAAGCTGAGTCTACTTTCTTTTATTTCCAACTTCCATTTCAATGGAGAATCGCCAGTCATGAAGAAAAATTTCTATTTCCTACATTCCAAACTAAACCAGAAACCTGTCTACATTGTCACCCTGGAGGACCTGTGGCTCAACCCTTATCCATCAATGCCTTTTTGTTTCTGCCGAGAAACTTTCCAAGCTCTTTTAAAGTAGTGTTTTCCAATTTGTGTACCGTTTCAGTTTTTCCTCTGTGAAGCCATGAACTCTTTGAGGACAAGGGCCATGTTCTACACATTTTGGCATCATTATGGTACCCAAAGATGTGATTTAAATCTAATAGAAACAAACTTTGAGTAAATGTATTTAATTTAACATGTAACTTACATAGTGCTCATGCAACAGGAAGCTGTTCTGTGGGTTTTACAATTATTAGCTCCATGGAAATTTATAACGACCCAGTAGCATAAGTGTTATATTTATTCCTGTTTCATGAATGAAAAAAGAGAGGTTAAGAAACCAGCCAATGGTCACATAGGTAATAAATAACAGTCAGGATTCAAATCCTTGCAGTGTGACTCCAAGAGCGGTCTGTATTCTTGACCACCCTCTTTCTAGTCTGTCTCTGAGTGAGTAAATAAATGAAGGTGTGAATAGGACTACCTCGGAAAAACTGTTTGGAGTACTATACCTGCTTCAATAGCAGCAGTTACTCATTGGGAAGTCACTGTAGCGACAGATTGTTTTCTACCCTAACTATACTGGAATCAAGTGTTGCCCATTCCCTATTTACACAACCTATACTGTGAAAGATTCTTGCTTTCCATCACTCTCTCCCTTTCTCTTCTACGCTGATTCTCTTTCACACCCAGTTAATTTTGAAGTCTTCCCACCCCTTTTCCAGTTTATACTGTATTTTGGTGTTACATTTTTTGCCAGATGCTACTTTCTAAAATTACATCATCTGCAAATTTAATGATGCACATGCAATTTCACCATCCAAATAATGAGAAAAAGTCTTCTTTGGGGAATATTGATCAAGCTAATTGTTGGCTATGTCATGCAATCATTTACTTGGACAAGAGATTAAGAAATTAGTTCTGAGTCCTTCAAAAATAAAGACCTTCTAATAGGTGTACTACACAGGTAATATTTCCATGATTTAAATCCTAGCATTAGGAATTTGACTGAATACAAAAATTCATAGATACCAGGAAGTATATTATTATACAACTCAAATATTACTAAGAAACATTGTATTTCTTTAGTTTTTCTTTGATTAAGTAAAATGAAGTTTCTATTTGGCCAAGCTGGTGGGAAGTTAAGACTTGGTCATTCCTGGCTCTCCTTCCCCTTTCTTAATAATCTCATGAGAATCTGGAGGCCTAACTGATACTCAGAAGATGGTGAAGGGTGTCTAGTCTCAGTCCATTGCCATCATGGATATCCTCAGCTGTCCAGGACTGTGACTTGTGTTCCTCTCAAGTCTAGGGACAACTTGTTGATAGCCCATGTACAGGGCACAGGAATGTTTTCCAAGACTGTCCCTCCGTGCCTGGGATCCACATTTCTCCCCGAGGTTCTGCCATTTCCCCCGAGATATATCTGGGCCAAAATTCCTGAGTTGTTGAAGTAACTGCATGCCTCTCTGTCTTTCCCAAGCAACTTTCTACCTTGGGCATCCTTTCCTTTCCCTTCCCTTTCCTTCACTGTAGAAACATTCAGTATAATTCCTTCTGCGAGTTCAGGTGTTTACAGAAGACAGGAAGAGCCAATGACTGGTAAACAAATTTGCTCTCATCAACAAAATGTTCATTGGGCAAGTGGCAGTGAGAGGAGAAATATAGGGAGAAAAATGCTAAATTAGCATATAAATAAATTATTCTGGCATACTTCATAACAGGATTCTTGCTATTTTAGTTTCCTCCTAATTTTAGCCAAGGAGAAAAGACATATTTGCCATTCAAAGATATCAACATGTGATCTTGCCAACTGAGTTCTATCAATAAAAGCCTAAGAAATTCAGTGGATAGGGTTTATCTGTCATACACAGAACTCCTTTCAGAGCTGGGACCAGTGAGGAAGAGAGCCAGCTTATGGGGAAACTTGTTCCAGGAGAAAAATGAGACAAGTTTGAACAGAGAAAGTAAATGTGTTCCACCATTTCATTAAAGACTCATGGAAGGCAAAAGCTATAGAAATGCAGGGGATGAAAAATTAGACACAATCTCAAAATTGGTGCTCTTTTCTGCTTTCAGGGATAGGAAAGAACGTTGAAGTGAGATGAGAGCATGTAGGTATAGTCTCCGTATAGTGTGCGTAAGAGTCAGTGTGTTCGCCATGCTACTTCACTATAGAAACTTCAAATAGGAAACACTTAATAGATGCAAAGCCATGAAGCTGTCCAGCCTTGGCCTCCATCTGGAATTTCTTACTTGGGGGATGCTAGAAGAGCAGCAACATTTTAATTCCTCAACCTAACTGGTACCCAACTCTTTATTACACCATTAATCATTCCACTACACCTGATGTTCTTACTTACGCTCAGCCACTTAGAAATCAAACAGTCTTAATCCAGGAGGAAGGGGTGGTGGTCTGGAGGGGGATGGGTTATGACGTATCACTAGCACAGAGCCTTTTCTTGCTTTTTGATGAACTTAACTTGGGATGGATCAATGTTTACAATTCTCAAGGGCATCATAATCATTTGTTTGAAGTCTGCTTGTGATTTATAGGTCATGTTTATTAAAGTTGATATAAAAATTTATGCAGGGATTTAATCCCCAGGGCTTTAGCAAATAACCATCATCCTTCAGTGGGAAGTGGGTGGCATGCCAGCTGTCGGCTCTCGTTTTCCAAATGCGCACTTTCTTATCACACCTCTTACCTCCCGAAGACTGTCTGACACACCACACGAAGGGGGTTCTGGAGGAGGGAAAAGTTAAACTGCTATATGGAAAGAGAGAGTATTTTTATAAGATATGATAGAATATAATACTTTAATCTGAAAGAAACAATAATAGAATGTCTTTTTCCACCAAAGTTTCCAAGGACTTCTAACCAATTTCTCTAAAAAATTGGTATAAATTTTTGTCACTTCCCTTCTTTTACCTAAAAGGTGAGTGAAAAAACATATGAAGGATTACTACATTTCATTAAATGCAAGCTAAATCATTATTTTCTGTTCCCTTGAGGAAGAAAAACTACCACCAATTAAACTGACACAGTGTTTTCTTATCACCTAATATTTATATATTTCTAAGAAATACTCTGAGATTCATTTTTGATATAGATTTTATTACATCTTTCTTTTCTGTTTCTGTGTCTTTCTATGTTCATAAAAAATTTCAATGCCAACCCATGGGTAATCTTTATTAAGACATCTGAAAAAGCAATGAAGGTCAACCTTTTTTAACATCAGCTGTATGCACAAGTCCAGGAAATAATGACATAAACAGCTATGATCAAGTTTGATCATGCATAGTCTGAGCAATTATTTCACAACCACTAGTTGATTAAGTGGGGTAATAAGATGTATCCCAATTCAAAAGGTAAAAACTTTACATCTCAAAATCAGAGAAATACAACATTTGGGTATGAGTAAATTTTTCCTATTGCAGATACTTTGAGTGTGTTTGCATAACTCTGCATTTTTTCTCTAAAGATATGCTACCCTTTGAATAAGGCCTTGTGCCTAATGATGTTTAAAATTATGCTACCATTCATTATCCACTTTGAGTTGCTTTTCTAGTTAGAAGAATGCAACAGTGATTCATTGGCACTCCCACACCCAGCAGCCTTGTGCAGAAATAGGCTTGGCTTACTAAGTGTATATTATTTCACACAAATCCAAATACAGAGTGTTGGTGTATCATTAAAACTTGAGAAATCTTAACCCATCTTCACACCTAAGTGACAGATAATCAGAAATGAAGTTGACTTTTTAAGATTTCCAACCAGATCCTTATATGCAGTTTTTTAAATTTTTCATAAAGTTTGGATATCTAAAAGGAACTGAATTTGGATGTGGGATTTAAATGCTAATGAGAGCCAAATTAATATCCATCAATATTAGGAGAAATTTGGTTATTTCCAAGTAGAAGCCAAGAGAGAGAAGCTAGAAAGGACATTGAGGTGCTCTGTGAGGTGGCACAGTCAGTGGGAAAGTCCCCGTGGTGGGAAGGCTAAAGGGTTTGGGGAACAAGAAACTTATTACTCAATATTAAGTGGGCTTGTGTCACTATAATATAAATCCTTCCATCTGCCCAGACTGCCTGTACAACCTGTTATGCACACAAAGATGTATAAAGGGGGTGTGCGTGATATGAAAAAGAAAATAAAAAGAGGCTTCGTTTCTATATTTGAGGAAACGTAGTGCATAATAGAATAGTGAAAATGCTTACCCTGAATAAATTCAGCAGGGCCAGGAGCTCAGTCAGGAGTGAACACAGAAACAAGTCCCTTAAATATTCTCAGAAGTCCTGGGGGAAAGCCTTACTGACTTTCTGTAAGCGATAGAATGAAAGTCTTAGGTATTCTTTTCTATAGTTTAAGTGCCAGCTTGTTGCCAAGTGGCCTGTAGGGTTAACACAGTACAGCACAGATGCCTGGCTGGGCAGGTGGAACAATGGATAGATGACAAATGCAAAGGGAACGCAAGGGTCAGGGTCCAGCCAAGAAGTCAGCGACCAAGGACTTACACAGGTGTCAGATTCTTGCTCCTCAGTGGCCAATGAAGACCAAGGCACAGCTCTAGAGGGTATGATGGGTAAGACTCTTCCTGGGAGGAGCAACCTAAGCCAGACACAACCACTTGGGAGGCCCTCATGGAAGGACTTGGGGGGCTGCAGCAAAGAGGATGTGATGGACCCTCGCCACGCCCCCCCCCTCCCCGCCTTCTGACATAGCCCGAGTCCGCATTTCCGTCTGGGAGATGTCTTCTGCTTCCTGAGCCTAATCGGCTTAAAGCCTGAAACTATGAGGGCCAGTGGTGCAGCCCTGTGCCTGCCAGAAGGGTTCCCCAGGTGATCAGGCACAAAAAAGAATTCGTAAAGTCCTGTGAAACCTGCTTTGTTTGCTAAGAGTGCTCTCATTTAAATGGGTCTCATTTAAAAGGGTCTAAGGAGGAAATGAGTATGTCTCCCAAAGTTTTGCAACCCCCTTTCCTGACAGATACTGACTCAGATTAAGCCCTCAGATTTCTTTGAAATGTTAAGCCTGTGTTCCTATGTATTTGAACCCAATAAAAGCCTAGTGAGAAAGAGGCTCCGGGTCATTCTCCTCTGAGAATTTGTCCACCTCTCCTCCCCAAGCAGATCATGTCTTGGTAGTTTTTATTTTCATCCGTGACAGAGGGATGGGGCTCTGCAGGCGGAACCCCCACAACACCTCCCTCCCTCCTCTTTCCCCAAAATCAATAAGCATGTCCTCCAGTGAGTGGGGAGAAAAGATCAAGCCTAACTGAAAAAAAAAAAAAAAAGAGGCCTCTGATGATAACAATAAAAAGAATTTGTGCTATTAGAAAACTGATATGAGCCTAGATAGCCACCTTCTTATTGTTTTCTTCTTAGGCTCCAGCCTCTTGGCTCCTGGCCTCTGGTTTACACTACTCTCACTTCCTTCTTCCAGTTTTACTCAATCTACCACAGTTACCCTGTGGACACCACATCCTGAGGTGGCCTAGGAAATGTCTGATAGAACACCTGAGGTTCATCCCAATGCCTGTATCCCACTCTGTATTTTAATCAAGGATTTTAATCAAGGATTTAATATTGTTTTTGCTGGAGCAAGGCCAATCTTGGCCACTGTTCTTGTTTGTGACATCTGGCTCTGGCCTCCCTTCTTCGTGATCAGCAAAGCTAACTTGTGACTAGGGTCATGTGGCCAAAGCCTTCCACAGCTCTCAGTCACCTCTACTCACCAGTACAGGGGCAATTTGCCTTCTTCTGCCTGGCCAGATAGTGCTGGATCTTAAACATTTAGGCTCCAAAGCATAGTACTATTTTCTAAAGGATAAAGTCAGCATAGAGTAAAACAAATAAACAAAAACAATGTTAAGTCCTTTTAAAAGGAAGCTGCACCTGCTTTAGTCAGAAACACTCTGTGGGAATGTTGTAGAGGAGTTAAATATTAATCTCTGGGTAAGACTAGCTCAGCATCAATAGATAGGAGTCATGAAAACAAAAGGTTTGGGGGGGAGGTTAACCTGCATGCAGTGAGAAGCATAACCAAAGCTTGTTCCCACTCACACTATCCTCCAGCCAAGTGACCTCCTAACATTTTTAATCAGGCATCCCTAAGCAATTTCTGAGCACCAGCTTCAAATATAAATATTTACTTGTATGTTTATAATATATATATGCATGTGTTTATGAGAGAGTGATATAATGAGGGTTAATATATAATAAAGAAAATGGCAATTAAGATATTAAAATATCATGTTAATCATGATGGCTTCACAAGATAAGCTAATATTTCAAGGTGCACTATATGTTCATGGTGGAGATCATCATTAATGTGAATGCCTACCAATTCACCTTTCAAATAGTCTTTTCGGTAATTTTAAATATTGCCACCTTTCTGTCCGATCTGATCAATCGGGTCTCTGTGAGAGGACTGATGAAGGAGTGGAGGTAGGCGCTAGGCATGGGATCAGGGTCGTTGCTGCTAATACTTACATTGTTAGTGTTTTCTCCATCTTATCACATATCTTAAAAAGAGTCATTTAAAGCCACCTGTCCGTTTTGTAAGTATTGGTTTGGTTTGAACTTTATAATAAAAGTAGACACCCTCTTCCTTCAGGAGCCCTACCCAGGTGGCAGAATGAGCAAGGATCCATGTCCATATCATCTAAGTACTAGTTTATTTCTTCATTTTTATACTAAAAATGGATTAGTAAGAGTTCTAACATTTTTTCTGCACCCCAGTGGATTGTTTGTTTAACCCACTGGCACGTTAAACCCAACTTTGGAGACTACCATGTAAATAACTGAATTCATCTCACTGTGTAAACATATGAGAAATTGAAAAAAAAAACCCTCAAGTTTAAGAATTTTAAGAAAAGTTGACTCATTTTTTTTAACTCTCATCTTAATATGGGTATGAGGGTAGGGTGGAATTTCTCTTGGAAAGAACTAAAATTATACTCATATATTTTTAAATATTTTTTAAAATGTACTAGTAATTCATTCCAGTACTTCTGTTGATGCTCAGCTTGGGACTGAAGACTATACAAATGCTACAGGAACAAAACAGTAATTAGCAGCTGTACACTACAGGGGATCGAGGACGAGGTGCTGCACCCTAAATAGTGAGAGCAAAGTGCCTGGTGGTGGGTAATGATTATGAAGTGTACCCAACAAAATATATAAAATGGACTGTGTTATTTTAAAGGAAAGACTGTTGTTCCCTCCTCTCAGAAGCAGATACAACTATAATTCTTAATATAGTGAAACCTATTTAGATACCTGTCAGTCTGCATACCCACTAGGGTGATATGGGGGACAGTTTCTTGTGACCACACACATCCTTACTCCTAATATCTTGATTTGCAGTAGTACAAAGATACTGTCTCTGAAGAGTACAAGATAGAGCATTGTAAATAATATTTTTTATTAATGCCCACCCCAGATCCTACCTGTGGCTTCTTAGGAAGGCTGAAAACCACTAATCTGATTACATGACAGTGACAACTGAGATTCATACATAGCATAGCCTTCCTGAAAGCAGACATTCACTATTTTTGTTTCTGTCTGAATCTTAGTACAATTCCATGAAGACATCCAGAGCTGGAAGAAACCTTCACCAATATGACATTTTCTTATAAACTGCCCATGTCAAGTTTTGGCTGGGACTTGATAAGGCAGGGCACCATGTTGTTATATTCTCAGGTTCAGCACCCTTTGGGTTAGGATGATGGTGATGTTTGCTAATAGTACAATCCTCAAGTTAAGAATGAGAATGGATTCTGTTGCCCCAAAGATACCCCTCTCATTTGTGCAGGGAGTGGGGCGGGGAAGAAGGTCAAAGTGAGCACAACTGCGGTAACCAGTTTGATAATCCCCCAGAAAATAATAAAATGTTGATATTAATCACACTCCCACCCACATTCAGTTGGCCAGGATTCACTCCTGTGAACACAACATAATTGCAATGAAAGCTGTAAAGTGTGGCATTTTCATGATTCTAGAAAAAGAGAATTGTGTGGTGAGACACAGTATTGTATCTGCCAAGTAGGTAATAAACACTCAACCTCAAGAGTAATGAGAGGGATGCAAATTCAAGCATCAATAAAATACCATTTACCCCCATAACATTGTAGAGAATTAGAAAGTCAAGTAATACAATGATGTGTGGAAACAGGAACCATCATAGACTGCAGGTGGATGTCCGAACTCATTTTGGTGAACAGTTTCTTAGCAGTAAGAGCACTTGAACATGCACAGATCCTAAGACCCAGCAATCCTATTCCTGACTACATGTCCTGTGGTAACTTTCATGCAGAAACCCACATCTGTACACAGATGTTCTTTGCAGGGTTATGGATGAAAAGTAAGGCAACCAAAAGCTCCAACAATAAGTAAATGAATAAATAAAATGCAGCATATGTGCAACCAATAGAACACAACTCAGTGATCAGAAGCAATAATATATATTTTTCTTTTAATTTTTTTGTTTTGCACAATAAAAACAACAATCAAGACAATATGCTTTTTTCATATTCATACAGATTTTAGGAAATTATTGCTTTTTCTCCTGGAGAAATAACCTACAGACAAAAATGGAGTAGTACTACATTGTGAAATCTGCAATTCCCAGAAGCCAACAGCTTAAAGAGGACGAGCAAATACACCCCCCACGTATATATGTATGCACATATATGTATATATACATGTATGTATATGTGTGTATATACATATGTATGCACATATGTATATATGTGTATTATGTGAAAGAAGTAAAACAGAATGAGATTTGTAGCAGCTATTCCTTATGTAAAATTTTGAGAACACACTATATATTTTTAAGGATACATATTTTATAGAAATAAATGGAAGTTAGATTGCAAGGACATACACAAGAATAGGTGCTTATCAGGTGGGAGGTGTATGGCAGAAAGCAGAAAATAATGTAAGAGGGTGGCGTACACAATCCAACACTGGTTAGTGTGTCAGCAACTAAAAAGCCTGAACCAGACCCTGGCCTCCGTGGTCTGCTCTGCCACCCCGGTGTGCACTCCACGGAACTGCGGGCGAGCTCTGCGTTAAGGGTTATATTGTATGATCATTTCCCCTACTTCTGAATCGCATTTAATCACATGTGTTCGGACTTCGTGTCCACGCCTCCTCTGAATACTCTTCCAATAATAGCTCACAAAGCAGGAGAGCTGGGGGACCACAGGCTCCTCCGTTCCAACCTTCATTCCACAGATAAGAACACAGACTGTAAGCAGTCAGGGAATCTTCAAGGCCTCCTTTTCATATCTGGGTTGCTTTTCATATGTGAATTTTAAGTTCAGATGAGGAATTCGTTTCCTTTTCTAAGTACTTCTTTCCTCCCTACAGGGTTGCTTCACATTCAGCAAAAATAGGAGCTGAGGAGAATTCAAACCAAAACTATTTTAAGTGTAAAAATTTAGGCTGATACTAAAAACATGTTTTTTAACTTATTTAAATTGTGCGCATCTGCATTTATTTGTTGTCAGACTTTGTAGGTTCTGTGGGTGGTAGCCCAGGAAAAAACACACAGAGACATTTGCTCTGGGACCGCACAGTGTAAACAGCATTACCATGGCAGATAGGAATGCGCAAGCTAAAAACCACCAAGGATTCCGAATCCAGACCCACAGGCAGCCTGTGCGCTTGAAGGGTCCATGGTTTCCCTGTCTCATTTCCCCCCGCTGAAGAACACGTGCTTCTTCAAAAGAGGCAAAGATCTTTACTAGTACTTTCAATTAACTACTGCTTCATGTCCTGGTTACAGCCATTTACTGCCAAGTTGCTGTTTGGGCAACAGTTAATTATCAGCTGTCTGGACTAGCTCACCGTAAACATATTACAGTGTTTCATCACTCATGTTTTATTTAATTTCACTTGTCATCAAGGTCCTTGATTGGAGCTTTGTGATTTAGTCTGAAAGAGGTGATTTTTACTCCTGATGAAAACTGCTTGTCATTCATTTCACGCTCTGTTCCAAAGGCAAGGATGATCCTCTCCCACCCAGCGGGGCAAGGTCTGGCGCTCTCCGTGGACACTTCAAGGAACTGGGCCATTTATTCTAATCTTGATGCTATGGCAAGAGGCTAAATGAGAGACACATGGTGGTGTTCGGGTGGTATAATCTGTCTTCAGTTAATAATGACATTTCCAGGGTGGGATTAGTAATGAGAAGACCCCAGGACACTGCCCAAACTTCAGATGTGAAGAATTAGTGAGCTCCCACAAAGGATTTGTGAACAATGAATTAAACTTCAAAGATGAGATACAGTTTTCCATGGAGATGTTTGTGTTTTGCTGGATGCTCTGGCAATGATACAGAGCACTCATATTCAACACACAGAAACATATGTAAACACTGAGACGCACCAAATGATTTCCTCAGTACACTGGTCTTTGGCCCCCCGGTCAGCCCCCTCGTGACGCCAGTGGAATAACCTGGAATAAGCCCCAGCTCTGACACTCAGCTAAGTAAAGACAGGTGTAAGAAAGGTCCTCACTGTGAGGTGTGTCAGGCGGCAAACACACTCCTGCATGCCTCTGTTCTTCTCTAACATGGACAAGGCATGTGCAAAATATGCTTTCTCCGAAGGGAGACCCCACCCCTGATGTCCTTCCTGTTCAATGCCTGTGGAAAGGGCCTTTCCTAGATGGAAAGGGCAGATTTTAGCCCTGATTCTAAGAAGGAGCTCAGAAAGGAGCTTCCCACGTGAAGACCTTGTCTGCCCGTGAGGCTCTTCGGTACAACTTGAGTACATCCCTCTTCAGTATGAATAAATAAATAAATAAATAGACAAAAAACACCATAAAGTCAGTAAATATGCCATGTCTTTAAAACTTAAATTTGCCCAAAGTTTTATGTCTATTTCCCACTACTCAAATATTAGGCATGAGCAGCTAGCATTATCTGGAGCTGATTCTAACTTTCTAGAGTATTGGAAACAACCCTTAGCTACTTGGCCCCGGATTATCTGCTTTTGTACATAAGAGAGGAAGAAAGAAAGGACTCCAGTTGCAAAACAGTTAATCAGAGGACTTCCAATTATCAAAAAAACAAAAAGCATGACATTGATAATAGCCATGTTTTTCATTTGTAAATGTATAATTTTGTCATTAATAATCTATAAAATGAATTATTATACTGATCAGCAAGGGATATCAGTCATCCTAAATGAACTGAGCAACTATCGGCACTAAGTAAAGGTGGGAAAGGGGGAGGAGGTGAGCTACACACGATTCGTTCCCTGAAGTGCACTGCAGGAGGAGATGTGTACTTGAAATATTGGCATACCAAGGAAAACACCAAAAGTAGCAGAATGACCAAAGGGCCACAGAAGCCTGGACCAGGGAGTGTACGGTCTCTATGTAAGTACGCACATGTTCCAAATATGTGTATTGGAATAATTACAAAAACTGAGCGGGAAAGATTAATAGCTTTTATAATCAAATGCTTTCTTTATCTCCTGTCAAATAGCTTTGGGCAAGTTGTTTGGGTGAGAAATCGATTTGAATGTTGGCCCCAAAGTTGATTATAAGCTGCACAAGGGCAAGAATGCTGCAGTTTTATTCACTGCCATGTTTCTGCTTCTCACAGCACTCAAAGAGTATGAAGTAAATGCTGATATAAAGTAATTTTCAGTGAAATTGCCTAGGAAGAAGGAAAGAGTTAGGGTGCAGAAGAAACTGTGAGAGAGACCCCACAAAAATATGGGGGTGGTCTGACAGTCATGAGATGCGGTGCCAAGGACAGGAGGGGATGGCTTGGCCACATGTGCAGCCTGGGTGGAAGACGAAGGGAGGCTGGCTAGGGCAAGGGTCGAGCAGAAAAAGCTGGATTATTTTGAGCCCCTACATTCAGCTCAAAGTTCTGGGTGTCCAAGAAGGTACGCCCTGTGCTTGAGATGGAGGCAAATTATGTCAAGAAGGAAAATTAGCTCATGGTTAAGGCAAAAAGTGTGTAGAATATGTACATGGAAGAGGTTCTTAACAATTAAGGACCCGGAGCCAGAGCTATTCACAGAGGCAGGGCCGGCTAAGGAAACTGAGGGGCTGAGTGGGAGCTGAGTGTGAGTGTGGCAAAAGGTGGGTGCCTGTAGCGGTTTGACTGGAGATCGTGCAACATTGTGCAACACACCGATGAAGGAGGAAAGGTGCTGGTATGAGGACTACAGCAAGGGAGCTGACCAGCTCCAGGATTCCACTGGGGGAAAGCTGCTCTGATTACCTGTTCCTGCCATTCCCAGGTAGGAAAAAGTCAGCTGCAGCCTCAATCAAGTCTCTGCTCCTAGAAGCTGGGGAAGCTGGATCCTGCTCTGGGAGGTCTGTGTTACTCTGCAAAGCTTCCTCTGCCTCAGCCTTGGAAGTCATGCATCACTTCCACAACCTTCTGATTATCAGGAGTCTCTAAGGCCCATCCAGATTCATAGAAAGGGAATTACGCTGCACTTCTTGAAGGGCAAACAGCAAGATCATGTTATCAAAGAGCATGGTGGCTACTTTGGAACATGCCAAATGCCACAAACCCTTACTGTAGCCAAAGCAAAAAATTTCCCCCTGTTCCCTGAGTAAATAAAACCACCTCTGCCCAATTGCTTAACACTCTAAATCTAAAGATCTTCCTTTCTTCCTCTCTTTCCTGCACTCCCACATTTAATGCAGCATCACCAGGTTCTTTCTAGTCCGCCACCAAAACAAGTCTCAAAAATACTCACTTCTCTGCATCTTGGTTGCATCCACCCTGATACAAGCCATCACCATCCCTCACTTAAACCACTGCAACAGCCCGAAATTGATCTCCTTGCTTCAGTTCTTGACCCCTGTAATGTATGTGTTATCCATAGACAGATTAGTATATTTAATACCCGTACATAAGACCATACCACTCCCATGCTTAAAAACTTATGATGACTTCCATTTTACCAGGATAAAATCCAGATGCCTTCCCCTGACTTACAAAGCCTTCTATGGCCTGGCCCCTGGTCTTCACGCCAGCCTCTTCTGGTCACCTTTTGACTCCTTGCCCACTCCATCTCACATTCGCTTTCTTTCAGTTTGTCAAACACCCATGGGGCCTGTATCTTAGCTGTTTCATTTTCCTGAACTACTCTCTGTACTTTGTATGCTGTCGTTTAAGAGTAAGTCTCAATGTCACTTTCTAGTGGCCCTTCCAACCTCCTCATATAAAAGTAACCCTCAGATCATTGTCATATTCCCTAATTTAGTCCACTAATTTAAACTCAGTAAGACGTAGGGATGTGACAGGGAACTTTCTGGATCATGATAGCAAATACAAAGGTTGTGGTTGTATTCATATGGTTTTACATTTTCTTAGTGATTTCCTTACGATCAGACACTTCCCCACGCCCCTTACAATGACAGCTCCCTAGGAGCAGAGGACCCTCTGCAGACCAGTCCCATGAAAAGCTGCTGGCCCGTGGTTGCAGTACAGTGTGTGCCGAATGGTTTAGTGCCTGAAAGTATTGGGTAACTTAACTCAGTACACAGTAAGTGGTGGGTACATTACTTTTATAATAATAATTATTTCATTGATCTGTCTTTTTAATTTCATCTTTATTGTATTTTTCCCTCCATTACCATTTAGTCCCCTTACACCTCCCTCCTCCCAGCAATCACCACACTGTTGTCCATGTCCATGAGTCCTTTTCTGCTTTTGCTCAATCTCTCCACCCTCTAACCTCCACTCCCTCCTAGCTGTCATCCTGCTCTTCATCTGTGAGTCTGTCCCCATTTTCCTTGTTGGTTCACTTTGTTCATTAGATTCCACATATGAGTGGAATCATATGGTGTTTGTCTTTCTCTGACTTGCTTATTTCATGTAGCATAATGTTCTCCAGGTCCATCCATACAGTTGCAAAGGCTAAAATTTTCTTCTTTTTTTACAGCTAAGTAGTATTCCATTGAGTAAATGTCCCATAGTTGTTTTACACTTGCCTTGGGAGATATATCTGATAAAATATTGCTACAAGCAATATCCGACATTTTGCTGCCTATTTTTTCTTCTAAGATTTTTATGGTTTTGGGTCTAACATTTAAGTCTTTGACCCATTTTGAATTTATTCTTGTGTGTGGTATAAGAAGGTGGCCTAGTTTCATTTTTCTGCACATAGCTGTCCAATTTTCCCAACACCATTTATTGAATAAACTATCTTTAGCCCATTGTATATATTCTCTTCCTCTGTTGAATATTACATGATTATAAAGATATGGGTTTATTTCTGGGCTCTCTATTCTGTTCCACTGATCTGTGTCTGTTTTTATACCAGTACCATGCTGTTTTGATTACTATGGTCTTGTAATATATTTTGATATTAGGTAGTGTGATTCTTCTAACTTTGTTTCTCTTTTTCAGGATCTCTGTTGCTATTCAGGGCCTTTTGTGGTTCCATATAAATTTTTGAAATATTTGTTCTAGTTCTCTGAAATACATCATTGGAATCTTAAAAGAAACTACATTAAATCTATAGATTGCTTTGGGTAGTATGGACATTTTAATGTTAATTCTTTTTATCCATGAACACAGTATGTGCTTCCACCTATTTGTATTTTCTTCAATTCTTTCTTCAGTGTCTTATACTTTCATTTATCTAAGTGTCTTAATTTTCCAGTAAGGGAACTGCAGCCAGAATGGACAAGTCTTTTGCCCAGCACCATAAAGACAGTTGGGAACTGCATCACAACTAAGTTAACTTAATTTCTGAAATCAATAGTCCTGTTTGTATCCCTAAAGTTTATATCCTAACAATAAGCATAATGCTATGCACATAGAATACTCCATTAAGATTTTTGAGAAATAAAGGCTTGGTAAATTGTCAGTGTGCCTGACAGCCAACTCTATGCAAGCATCAATGAATTATGTGCCATAGTTTGGGAAAGAGCATAAAAAAGAAGCAGCCCTAAAAACAAAGAAAAATGATACTGATGGCAGACAGTGGCAATTAGTAGTTTTCCTGATCTGAACTCATGTTTCTCATGCTCTTGGGATTATACAGAAGTGGCCCTTTCAACATTTGCACCCCAGGATTAACATCTGTGTGAATGTGGCAGTAGAAAAAGGCAAAGTGGATGAATTTCTCAATTGTTCTTATGGACATTGAAGGATATGTTTCCTTGGACGATTTCAGTTCACAGGTGCACTGGCCACACACTAATTGAAAGAATTATTTTCTTAACATTTAGTGTCATCTGCAAAGACTTTTGTGAAGAGTATAATTGTTTTGACCAGCTGCTAGGAACTGTTTTTATTAATTTTTTTAAAGAAATCAAACAATGCTGAAACAGGAAAGTGTTTGTAATATTTCCTCCTCCACATTCTTTTGGGGGAATAAATGAAAAACAACAACCTACAGCTCTATGAGGCTAAGACCTTTGAAGACTAAAATGTTGGGTTCTGTAAACAGCCACAACAGAAACATGTTCTTTTCCTTTCTATTTTTATCCTCACCCCAAGATAAGCTGTCCTGTGTACAGCATGTCTGGGGGACACCTGCTGGGCCACAGCAGGCCCATCGAGAGTCCAGTGCTCACAGTGCCTGGTGGACTTAATCCCAAATTTCCACTGTGGGAGCTCCCTTAAACAAGAGAAGGTGCCCCAAGTTCCATAATTTTTGCTCTTTGGGTGGCTGCCAGATCCGTCTCTAAGGGATTGGTCCTAATCTCCTTATGGAGTCAAATCCATAATATATAAGACTTTCCAAAATTTCCCAAGGCAGTCTGTAAATCACTCTGAACCTAAGTCACTGCAACATTATGTTACTTTCTTCTAATATTTTGCTTTCTCTCCCTCTTTGATTTTAAAACTTGCCCTCAAAGTGGCAAGTTCTTTTTTTAAATGAAGGAAAGCACCATACAAAAGAGACAAAGAAGACACTCATGGAAAAATTCTATATGCTGTCACTCTTATCACAAGGGGAAGCCAGCAGTGATTTAGAAAAAGATCATGAGAATTAATGTTGAAAGTGGTAAGTGTATTTCTCAATAATGAAATAAGACGTAGACCAAGACAAAATATTATTTTGTAAGTCAGAATTGGGCTCTTTGACAATTTTCAATCTTTTCTCCACATTTTCTCCAGCACGTGTTGTTTGTTGATTTACTGATGATAGCCATTCTGACAGGCATGAGGTGTTGTCTCATTGTGATCTTCATTTGCATTTCTCTGATGAATTGTGTATTGTAGCTTGGGAAAGAGCATTTTTTCCTATGTCTATTGGGCATCTTTATGTGCTCTTTGGAGAAGTGTCTCTTCAGGTCCTTTGACATTTTAATTATGATGTGTCTTGATGTTGGCCCTTTTGGGTTTATTTTGTTTGGGACTCTCTAGCTTCCTGAACTTGTGTGTCTTTTTCCTTCACCAAGTTAAGGAAGTTTTTTATCATTATTTCTTCAAATAAGTTCTTTATCCCTTGTTCTCTCTCTTCTCCTTTCAGCACCCTTATGATGTGGATGTTGTTGTGCTTCATGTTGTCCCAAAGGTCCAACATTTTAAAAAACTGTCCTCATTTTTAAAAATTGTTTTTCCTTCTTGCTGCTCTGATTGGGTGTTTTCTGCTACCTTGTCTTCCAAATCACTGATTTCATTCTCTGCTTCATCCAACTTACTGCTTATTCCTTTTAGTGTATTCTTCATTTTAATATCATAGTCTTTATTCCTGACTGGTTTTATAGTTTCTATGCTTCTTTTCATGCTATTGTAGTTCTCACTAAGTTCCTCAAGCATCCTTGTAAACATTTTTGAACTCTATGTCTGATAAATTACTTGCCTTATTTCATTTAGTTCTTTTTCTGGAGATTTTCCTGTTCTTTTATTTGGAGCATGTTTCTTAGTCTCCCCATTTTGGCTGCCTCTGTGTGTTTGTTTGTATGGATTAAGCACATCTGCTATGACCTCCACTCTTGGTAAGGCAGCCTTATATAACAGATGTCCTGTGAGACCCAGTGGTGCAGTCTCCTTGATCAGCTAAGCTGGGTGCTCCAAGAATGTCCCATGTTTGGGCTATGTGGGCCCTCCTGTTGTAATTGAGTCTTGATTGTTATTACCTTGTTCATTCATGGGATTGACCCTCAGCCTGGCTGACTGTGAGAATCATCCTTGACCACAGAGCATGAGCTGCTGCGCAGGTGCTGACCACAGAAAGCAGAGTTCACCTCTGCTGAGTCTGGTGCTTGCCAAGATCTTGCTTTGGATATGCTGCTTGTGAAGCTAATTGAATCCTGTTCTGATGTTGTCTGAAGCTGGCCATTGGGTATGTTGGTTCTGGGGCCTCTTGGGAGGCACTCTGGTGCAGACCAATGTCTAGCACTACCTATAATTGGCCCTGGCAACCTATTTGGAGCTACAAAGCTATCCACAGTTTGTGGCTGCCTCTGCTGGGTCTGCTCAGCAGGAACAACCAAGCTGTGCATTAAGGCCAGCTTTTACCAGAGCTGGGCCCAGGGACAGATCAGCAAAAGTCCCGAGACACTTCATAACCACCTCCACCTGCTTCTGCCTGTCAGCTGCTTGGTAGGTCAGTCACTGAAAGAGCCTCTGGTGATACCCAAGTTACATGCAGTAGGTTCTCAGTGAGTCACCAGGTAGAGGTGAGTGGTGATCACCAGACTGATACAGGTTCAAACTTGGTACGAGTGCTGAGTATGAGGCCACTCAGCGAATGTCTCAGGGTGTACTAAGTGTAGCTGCCACCTGCTGGGTGTTCACAAACCTTTGTGGTGGGGCAGGGTCTCGGGGAGTCATCAGGATGAGGTCAGCAGTTTATCAGGCCCAAACAGACCACAGTTTGGCCATGTGAAGTGAGCTCGGCACTGCTCAAGCATGAGAGGGAAAATAATCTTCATCCTAAAGCTACACAACTCAGTTTGTCCCAGATTCTGCCTGCAGCCTGCTTTCAGCAGGGTGGCACTGGTGGGAGTGTGGAGGATGGGGCTAGTTGATCTCTCATGAATGGGAGGGGCTGGTCATATTTGGGATAAGTCAGGGCAAGTGTCCCATCCCACCGCCAGAGCCACAGACTTAGTCTGTCCTGGATTCCATCCAGATCCAGAAGGGCAGAACCACCAGAGTTGAGTGGGTGGGATACCTGGAACCCGGAGAGTAAGGCTATTGGATCTCCTGTGAGCAGAAGGTACCAGTCAGGTTCACGGGAAAGTGGACGGAGTGGCCCCTACCCCAAGGCCACACAACTCAGTTACTGACAGCCCTGGAGTCTGCCCAGACCTCTACATCCAGGCCCAGGCAGCTGACTCCTGAACAGGGCACAAGCTCTACAGGGTGGGGTGACAGGAAGTCCAGAGGATAAAGATATTGCATTCCCCCAGGCTGATGCCATAAGGAAGGAAGTGCTCGACCCAAGAAAGGCTGTGTCTGTGGTGTGGCAGAGGGACTCTGCACAGAGATGCTGGCAGCTGGCCCCTCAGAACTCTTCCCAGAGCCACAAACCCTAAGCTCCCCTCATACAACTCTAGTCGGCTCTGCCTCCCTCCACTGGAGACCAAGATGAGTGGCTGCAAAGAAGATTCTGTGTGTTGACTCTTTAAGAGGGTGCCTGTGTCTCTAGCAAAACCTTGTCTCTCCCTGGCAGACAGAATCCCTACTGATTTTCACAGTCAGATGTTGTGTGGGTGCTTCTTCCTCTTTCTGGTGCTCTGGGTTGGCAGCCTGGCTCGGGGTTGAGACCTCAAGCTCCTCGGGAGGCAACTTTGCCCCTGAGATACCCCTTTGGAACCTCAGTTACTGCCCACTTGATTGAGTCAGCCCTTTTCACGTCTCTGCCCTTTCTACTAGTGTCAATGTGGCTTCTTCTGTAAATCCTTGGTTATAAGACTTCAGCTGATATTCACTTGGTTATTCAGGTTTGTTGGTCATATTTTAGTTGTAACTCCAGTTCGGTCCTGCAAGGAGGACTGTGTAATATGCACCTACTCTGCTGCCATCTTGGATCTCCTGAGCAAGATTTTGCACACACTTCCCTGAGATTATAGCATTGTTACAACATGCAACTGTGAATGTTAGTGTAGTCCTCAAGATATAATGCCTTCATTCTGGAACACGATTTCCTTACCTTTTAAATTTTTTTCTTTTTTCACATTAAAATCAGCAGCAAATTAAATGCAAATGTCTAGAGAAATGAAACACTTGCACTACAAATTTACACATGCCAAATCAGAAAAGGAGAAGGTTATAGTCCTCTTGCCAATTGTAAATCCCCAGACTTCTAAATATGTACACTCAATGTATTAAAGAGTAATTTAACCTTGCTTGGAGGACTTTGACTTTTGCAATTCCCAACATATGTTTATTCTTCAAACTAAAAATTGCATTTCCACTGGGTTTAATATTAATATGCCAGTTCTGCTGGTACTTAGGCTACTTGTTGGAACTCAGTCTGGTGCTTTTAAAAATTACCTAGAGCCTTGTAGATTACTGGAATCTCATATAGGAGAAGAGCATCAAAATGGAATATCAAATTGTAATTAAAATGCCAGATTGCTTTAAAAGACAAAATGTAAAGAAACAATCACATATTCAAAGTTACATAGGGGCATACAGCCATCAAATGCCGCTTGGTTTTGCCATCACTTATAGATGCTTCTCCCAGCAGGCAATTTGTACAGCTAGGTTATAGTAAAGTATGCCATTTGCTCAAAATTAATGCATCACCAAAGTCTCCACCCCCACTCTGCCACATCAACTGAACACAGCTGATGTGGTTCACACAGTCCTTCCCCAGATGTTGGATATATTAGATAAAATGGGGAAATCGTACACTTCCACTTTTTAACATTTCTTTGTAATTGCTTCACCTAATGGAGCTCTCAATCATCCCATCCTTACTGATCTTCCCAGGGCAGAAACAGATGTGCAGGGCCATTGTATACTCAGCATTTAAAGATTACAAACAAGGGAGCTGAGTAGGGCAGGACAGGGTTGAAAGTCACCATGTAGATATTGGATTTCCCACTGTGTCCAGAGGAACTGTGTGGAAAACCCACAGAGGGAAGGTAGAATTAGAGTGAGAATCGTAGCTGCTTTTTGACAAAACTGCTTATATAACAGGAGAATTCAAAAGACACTCTAAGTTCTCCCAACATCCGCCTCCACTATGTATTCTCCACTTCACTATGTTATAAGGACTACAATCCAAGAGTCATTTATTCACATACAAGGAAATGAGGAAGATTCCATCCCCCAAAGAGGGGTAAGTATAGTTTATGCTCAGCCTGAACAATGAACATTACAGAATGTTTTAATCAATAGTTAAAACCCTAATTCTAAAAGATTCCGTTACCTTGCAGAGGAGGCCACCCTCAGAAATGTCCTGTGGAAGCCAAAGCCACAGGGAAGCTGGGGCCTGACGGGTTAGCAGCAGGTGACCCAGATGTGCACATCTGCTGCAACCCACCCCCTCCGGCAAGCCATGGCTGGGCTGCAGCCTGTCACTGGGGACGGCCAGCACAATGGGGAGGCAGAAGAACAAGGTAAAATGACATTTGGGGGGGTTGAATTATGGTGATATTCTTTGAAATTCCCAAGTGTTGTGAAGTGTCTTCAAAGGGATTCTCAAGTCCAGGATTTAGTGCTCTGGGCAGCTTCCCAGGTACCACAAAATCCCCATGTGTGCACGTCTCCTTTGTTACTCGTGTACACACTCCCTCCCTGACGTCAAAGCCATGTTTGCTCAGCTTGTTGAAAATGTGTTCTTTACTGGCTACGTTCTTCCCTTCTCTGAGCCAGTGAGGTTTCTGCAGAGCTGATGGCACTGAAGCTGCTCCCTCTAGAAGGACAGGAAGGACAGTTGTTTCTGTGTCGAGCCATATGCTAGCCAGACAGGAACTTGTTTGTCTTAGAAACCTTGTGTTTATTTTTTTGTTTCTGTTTGTCTGGCATCTAACCAGAATTGTGTTAAGATATCTGTTCTTGGCTTTGTGAATGGGAGACGTTCCCTATTTCCTGATCCCTTGGTGGAAAACTGTTCTAAGTCCAGCATATGGCACACTTCTCTCCCTACCTTGAGGAATGAATGTGGGGCGGAGGGAGTAGTGTGGCTTACTGCTATTGTGCAAGTGACGGGGATCGTCATTGGCTCTTCTGAGATCTAAGCAAGTCTCCTCAATGCTTGCCAAAGTTTGATTGAATTGCATTACAAGGAACTTTTAAAAAAGCAAAAATTGTCTTGAGTATTCAATGACCTTGTTTTAGCTATTTGTAGACTTAGTCATTTACAGCCATTCTAAGTAGGATGCCAAAGCCCTCATCATCTCTTTTGCAGATTATAGTGTTATTTCAGAAACTAGAAAGTGGGATCTGTGGCCGATAGCCTGGTCCGTTCCTCTAATTTATAGGTAACATTGGGGAAAAGGGCATGGTGTTTGCCACATGCCTATGATGTAACAGATTATGAGCATTTGTTATCTGATGTCAATTCTATGAAGTATTTATTTTCATTTCATACCTGGGAAACTGGAGTCAAGAGAGCTTGTATAACTCATTCAAATTCACAGGACTGATGACTGATGGAGTCAAAATTTAATCACATACCAGAACGACTCTAAAAGACATTTTGTACAATAGTAGAGTTCTGATTTTAAAAAAATTCTCTAACACTACCTACTTAATAGAAAGATCTCATAACGTCACGGCTAACCCCTGACAGATCTGGTGCTGTTTTCAGATCACAGATGTCAAGTGGAAAGCAAGTAGCACTAGAAGCTTCTGGTGATCCACTCAGCGACTGACTAGTCCACTTTCGTGTCCTGACCACTTTGTGCCCACACCTCACCCTTTGTTCCGCAACATTTCTTTCCTGTTGCAGAAAGGCCTGCACTGTACCAGACCCTCTGCAGTGCCCTGGGTGACAAAGGTAAGTGAAGAGCCTTCCCCAGAGAGACACTTACATTCCAGTTACATTTCCTTTACCTCTAAGACTGAGGGAATTAAAAATTCACTTATTTTCAGAATTGAGAATTTAAAGAAACGACCTGTACTCATTGACAAAGGCTCATTCCTTTCTACTGAGCTCAGCTAATCCCAACCAAGAGTCCCTAAAATTATTGGGGTAAGTTAGTTATTTGAATGTTGGTCTTTGAGAGTTTTGAATACATTTAATCAGATTAACCAGAAATCGTATGTTTACTTGAGAACTAGCTTACAGGCTAGTTAAAACATCAAGGTCCTTTGAGTTTTTACTAGAATTATAGTGAAATATGCCTTTAATTCTCTGAAATGGGAAAACTAGCTACTAGTTTAAAATATAGCATATAAGCTAGGGGGAAATATCTTTCCTTGATAGCATCGATGGGACTGAGGGAGGAGCTAATAAGCCAATGCCATGGTGGGAAAAACCGGATAGCCTCGGCACGTTCCCACACAGCACTGGCAGGAAGGCAGCTGAGGAATTAGACATCAGACTTTAAAGAAAGGGGAGATGGAAAAGAGTAATGCAAGGTTGCCAGCATAAGAAATAGACCCCAGAAATTCTGAGTTCAAGCCCATGACACCTCCTAGAACACACTAGTTCCACCAATTCTTCTGTGATCACTGTTTCCTAGAAAATTACTCAAGGCTCTGAAAATATGATTAAATTACTAGCACTTCTGCAATTACTGGAGCATGTGTTATGCTCTAGGTTTAAAAGATGAATGCCAAAGAGCCGAGAGAAGGAATGCAGGGAAATGCTTGTTATCTAGACCACCCACGGGACTGTGCAGCATCCGCCCGGCTGGCCCAGCATGTTAGATGCAGTGACAGCTAGAGGCACAGCCCCCCAAAGAGATTTATCAATGAGTAGTCAAGAAGTAACAACAACATCTCATTTTCAATGAAAATTACAACCCACAAATAGCTCATAACTTAAACACAGTTTTTTTTGTGGCCCATTCTCCCCCATGCCATTTTTTTGTCTACTGAAGAAGAGACCTTTACATAGGGTCTGCTACTTAGAATTGTCACCAGATTTTTGTGATGAATAAATGCTGCCAAGATACCATGAAAAGAACTGCATCCATGGGCCAAGATGGTCATTATAGCTAAATGAAACAAAATATTGAAGGATGAATACTTTTTATTTAGTTCAGCTGTTAAGTCTTAATGCAAAGAAATAGCTTTCCACAAATCTGTAATGGACACCAATTTTATCTCTTCTGTTATTAGCTTTTGAAACTCTTATCATGGTGTATTTTGGCGGCCAACCAAACCCAAGATGCAGCTTAATAGATTTAACCTGAATTTCTAGGACTTGCCCTCTTCTGCCATTCAAAGCACACAATTAAAACCTCTTGGTGAACTGCTGATAACATTTCTCTAAGCTAAATTTGCCTTTGGATACAAAAGGAACATTCCTGGATAATGACATAACATTGTCAGTGGGCCAAAAGGCAAACATGTTGCAGAACACTTTTTTAAATGACAAAGTATATTGTTTCAGGATTATACGCTGCAACATGCTATATCACTAACCAGGTATTAGGCTGCTGGGACTGCCATAGCATCCTTTGTGGCCAGAGAGGATGTGTAGTAAATAACGATGTCTCTGTGAGACCAGCTGTCTTGATGTCATCATATACAAACTTTATCATTATAGATGCCACGGTGAGATATAGAACTGAAATTAAAAGATTATATGTGTTATTTACACCCCCTTTCTGTAATAGTTACAGAGATATAGAAACACTGCCTTAGTCAATACTAGCCTGAAATATTGGATCAAACAAAAAATACATTTATTTAACAAATATTTATTGATTCTCTAAACTGCACCTGACACTGAGTAAGGAGTTGGAGCTATAGCGACCTTATTGAACTTATCACCTTCCACGTTACAAAGACATTAATCAGCAGCTCATGCAGATGAACATCAAATTGCACCTGCAATAAGAGCTATGAAGAGGATGCATGGCTAATAGTTCAGTATGCTTTAGCTGTGTTAGTTTGGATGAGCTGCCTAAATCCTCTGGGCTTCCCTTTTTACTTTTTTAATGGGATTGATGATGGTCCATGTCTCAAAGGGTTGTTGCAGGGATTATACACGATGATCGGTATAAGTGCTCGTAACAATGCCTGCCATGTACTATGCTGTCAGCAAGTGCTAGCTATTATTATTGCCACTCTTTCATTACTTGCATTAAAGATGGTCAGAAAAGCTTTCCCTGAGAAAATGAACACTGGGTGGGAGATCTGAGGATAAGCTAAAGTTAACAGAGTAAGGAAGAAAAGGATGATATTTCTTCTTGGGGGATGAGCAGATATAATTGCCCCAAGGAGGGTGACGGCATAGCCAAGAGAAAGGGCCCTGCGAAGGCTGACATGGGAAGAAGATGTAAAATGAAGCTGGAGAGGTGGACAGTGCTCAATATCTTTGTGGGTGTGTTTAGCTCATCTAAAATATTTATCTTAAATTTGTAGACACTCAAACATGACGTCTCCATTGTGAAAATCCTAATTTTACAATGCTGTATAGAGCAAATATAGCATATTTCTGTCTTTGTAACTTCAGAGTGGACCATTTACTCATTCATTTATCCATCATCCTACCGTTCAACATGTAAGCCTACTTTGGGTCAAGCACAGAATTAGGTGCTGAAATGACAAAGGTGAGTCAAGCACCATGACGCCGTAATGAGGAAGATAGAAATATGAACAAATAACTGCTAGAGTTTCTTCTAAAAAAATAGAAAAACCAGTCTCTATGAAGGAAAGAGGAAAGATCCACTAATTCTGTGGAGAACTGGGGAAAGCTTTAAGGAGGAGATTTCTGAGACTGGAAGAATAAATGGAAGAGGGAAAGAGAGGAAGGTGGGTAACACACATGGTGAAGAGAAACAGCACGCAGGAGTGTGGGGTGGGCACTGAAAACAGTGCAGGGAGAACTGGCCAGAGACCAGATGGGTGCAGCTGGACAGGTCCAGAGGATGAGGGCTTTATGTGATTTTTATTCTTTGGCAACCTGAAACAAAAGAACTGAGTGGGAGAGGGCTCATCGCTGGAGAAACCAGGATCCTTCCATTTTCTGACTGCTCGAATGACAGGGCAAAGGAATGTGAATGCGACAATATAGACCACACTTTAGGGCTTCTACGTCTTGTTTTCTTTTGTTTTGTTTTGTTTTTTTTTCATCTAAGCTGCTTCCTTCCAAGGTGAAGCTGAGAACAGAATTTTATTCCAGCATTTTTACCGAAAGTGAGAGACTTGGTATCATGGTAGATTGGTAAACCAAATCAGAGTACAAATCTTAAAAAAGAAAACTTATAAAATTTGTAAAAATTTAAAAATCATGTTTTTGAAGCAAGCATTTGAAGTCATCATTAATTCTCATTGTATAATGCTAACTAAACAACAAAAGACAAGGCTACATATAAGTGAGAGACCGCACCGTGGTTACAAACACCAGACGTCCAAAAGAAACACTAAAAGGAAAACAACCAAAGTGTTCAAGTGTACTATATCTGAAAGTGGAGATGATGGGTGATTTTATTTGCTTCTGTTTGCTTTGGGAGATTTTCCAAATTTTCTGCAAAAATATCCATTGATTTTTAAAGTCAGAATAAAACATCATAATTCAAAGTCATATTTAATAAACATCATCTGAAGTCAAGATAATGTGGAGGGAATATAGTGAAGAAACCCTGAGCTTGCCAGAATATGAGCCTTTGGCACCAATTACTTCATAGCTTATAAATTAATTCATGCCACCAAGTCACCCCTCAATAATTATGTCAGAAATAAGGTAGATGATAAAGGGAGATAGAGACTGTAAATCCTAATCCCCAAATAATTTTCATAAAGCACTTACTAGAGGGTCAACACATCATTAATGATAGACTTAGCCTTTTTTCATGAAACTTGGTGACTTTCCCTTTCATAGAGGAGAAGACATTTTTGGCAAAGTAGTAAAAACATATAATCATAAGGGGCCTTAAGGAATATGGAGGCTTCCTGCTGAGTAGAGAGCAACTAAAAGTAGTCACTTATGAAGGAACAAGCCTCAAGGCGAAATGCAGGCATGTCAATTATGGCAAGTTTCAGATTATAGAGTACTACAGTACATTTGAAGGAGAAGTGATTTGCTTGGCCAAGGATGGGAACATGGGCATGTCTAAATCCCTAACCTATGGCTCAACTGTTAACCCTGAAATATAACATGTAGCATCATGCTCCCTTGAATACCTTGTAAACCAAGTTGTGCAGGAATTATCATTATTATTTTTTAAGAGATGAGTTGTTTTGGATAAAATAAAAAGGAAGTTCAAACTAAAAAGGAAAAAAGAAATAAGGAGAGGAAGTGGGAGAGGGAGGGAAGGAAGGGAGGAAGGAAGGAAGGAAGGAAGGAAGGAAGGAAGGAAGGAAGGAAGGAAGGAAGGGAAAGAAGAGTATATGCAATTGCAGCCATTTGCTTGAGTCTGGGAACATAAATTGGGGAAATTGTACAAAATCTGAATGAGAATCTCCTGATTTCAGCTAAGGTCAGATGGTCAACACCATTTTGAGAAGTGAAAACCATCAACTTAAAAAAGTACAGAAAATAAGACACTGAGCCGTGAGAGGGGGAAGGCCACCATCCCAGGTCCTGTTAACCCTTTCCCGCTACCTCACAGTCCTTGAGTATAACCAGAGCAGCTCTTCACTTCATTCTCTGGCATTGCTTCTGTCTCATTCTCTTTCAATCACATCAAAAGTACACCCTCACTGGCTAAAACATGGCCTCTCTCTTTACTTAATATTCAACAGCACTATCCATGAACCCCAGATATATTTAGAGACATTTCCCAAGGGAAAAGTAGAAAGTTTATGTCTGGCAAGTAATGGTTTCATTGTTACAAGGCAGAATCAAAATGTTTACTGGAGTGAAAGAATGCATAGCTTAATCAGCTAACTCTTCCTTGTTAGAAGGACGTGGGGCTATAATTTGGAGTGAAATCATTCCACTGATCCCAATGCCGGTTCCAGCTTGTTGACTTTAATGAGAAGTAGAGCACTTGGAAATGTGAACACAGTAGGTAATAGTTACACGAAATCTTCAAGAACTAGGGTATTTTGCTCATGTGGAATACTGTGGCATCTTGCCTAGATCAGGGAACCAACAGATTAGCACATTAACACTTTTAGGAAACATGCATATAATTTGCTTTACATGTGGTCTTTGACTTGTAGGAGGAATACCTAATGATTTTCACACTGTCAGACTACAAAGCATTTCTAAAAAGTGCTGGTTGCTCAGAAGCTTCTATAGGATAAGTATAAACTCCACTTTTGGACAGAAAAAGTCCACTAGAGGAAGTTTCCAAAAATGCCCTAAAACTGTAAATAAGATCATTTTAAAATAGTTCTTAGGCTGGACTTTAACTACACATTTTAAAAAATTTATTTTTAAATTACAGTTGAAAGTGTGTAACAGTGATTAAGACATTTACATACCTTAGAGTGGTCAGTCCCACAACTCTAGTACCCGCCTAGCACCATACGTAGTCGTTACAGTATTATTGACTGTATTCCCTACATCACATCCTCAAGACTGTTTTTATAATTGGTAATTGATACTTCTTAATCCCTTTACACCTTTTTTTACCTACTACCCCTAGTCCCTTCCCAATTGTTCTCTGTATCTATAAGTTTGTTTCTATTTTGTTTGTTCTTCTGGTCTTCGATTATATATTTTTAACGTATGTTACGTATATAAGTTTTATATGCCAGGGGTGGATCTAAATACTATATTCACATCAACTTTCATAATTCTCACAGCATATCCACAAATTATGAACTACCAAAATTCTCAATTTAGAGATAAAGCAAAGGCAGCACAGAGATGTTTAAAAAAAAGACATCAATTTCATTCATCTGGTAACTAGAAAAGCCTAGATTTGCACCTGAGAAGCCTGGCTCCAGAGATTATGGTCTTTACCACTACGCTTCATTGACTTTATTCAGGGACAGGCTGAGTTCTAATGTTCAAGACAGGGCCTATGAACTGGTAAATGTAAATATCACTGTTAACAGAATTAAAGGCACAACTTTCCTCTTCCTGTTTCATTTGAAAGGGGGAGAGACTATACTTGCCACTTATTTAGGCTCAAGCCAAACATGTTAATAAGTTGCCATACACTGCCCTGGCTGGCGTAGCTCAGTGGATTGAGCGCGGGCTGTGAACCAAAGGGTCGCAGGTTCGATTCCCAGTCAGGGCACATGCCTGGGTTGCAGGCCAGGTCCCCAGTGGGGGCCACATGTGAGGCAACCACACATTGATGTTTCTCTCCCTCTCTTTCTCCCTCCCTTCCCCTCTCTAAAAATAAATAAATAAAATCTTTAAAAAATAAAAATAAAAAAATAAGTTGCCATACACTGTGAGATTATCACTTTGATTATATACAATGTTTCCACTACTAAGATAAAATATTAGTCAATCAATAGGTGATTTAATGCCTCAATTTGTATAAAATTAATTAATTAGCAGTTCTGCTCAAAATACGAAAGCAAACATTTTATTATTTCCTTACTCATTCTCTATCAGTCTCCTCAGTGACCCAAATGCCAATAGGGGTTAGGCCTTAAAGGATCCACAGTAGATCATCCACTGCATGGCGGGGTCAAAGGAGGAGGAGGAGAAAAGGAAGAAATAAGAGTGAATTTTATTATGATAGAAAGCAAAGGGGGTGGAATGTGTAAAAACTACAGAAATAGAGTAAAGGAAGCAGCCCTCGCTACACACTAACCTTTCAAAGCTAAAGAAAGTCTCCTTTCTAGGATATAAGGCAAGATCAATAGCTACGAAGATCACTGCCCAGTTTCGTCATCTGGATATTACACGTATGTGGAAGTGCATTTACTTCCAGGAGAGAATATTATTTTACCAGCATGTTCCCCTCTGCATCCATCCCTCCCAAGTGGCATTTAGAAATTATTACTGGCACATTTTCTTCTCACAGACCCAAACTGACCCAGATGGAGGGAACATCCAGAACAGCGCTAGCAATAAGGGTAGTGATTGAGGTTAATTAGATCCACAGAGGTAGCAGAAGGAAGGTGGTTAGTATTCTTTCCTAGGGGATTTTTTTTCTTGTTTCTGTTTTATCTAGCAGAGTTGTATTTCCCCTTATTCTCTCTATCTTTTTCTGATCATCTTCTTCCCACACATCATATTCCATGTGGTATCTAAAGAGTCCACACATTGAGGTCCTCACACTGAAAATAAGAAATAAACTAAGAATGTATAAAAAATTGACACAAGACCTGCCAACTTAGCCAGACTGTCTAATAAATTCCACATTACAAGCTAAAACCTAAAAGATTGGATTCTTCCATCAGATTTCCCCGCTCTGAAGCCTCAACTGATACAGTAGAAGAGCATTCATTCTGGGTAATCAGGATAGAGCATTTGTAATACATTTTTTCTCTCCCCATTCCAATTCTCATCTTCATTTGGTCTTTATGAATACATGCAGCCCATCTGTCTGCTTTATTTGATGAATTATTGAGAATTGTCTGATGAATTATTGCTCCTTTTTTTCCAGCCTTATAAATAGCCAGTCAAGGGTTTTAAGCAAATGAGAATCACTGAAGATTTGTGTTCTGGATCAACCCCATCAGAGGCTTCAAAGTAGGTGAGACTGGAAGCAGGAGGTCTGGGCAGGAGGCTGCAATGACCCAGGTAATAGGTGAGTCACTGAGCCCAGCCAGTGGAGTAGGGATAGGAAAGATAGAACAGATTTATGACTGTTTGAATACGTGGTTAAAAGAAACAGAGATCTGGAAGAAGAGCAGGTTTGGAAGCAAAAAATAAAGATTTCATTCTCAAACAAACTGAGTTTATGGCCTTTAAAGGTAAATTAGAGAAAAAGGTTCAACAGAGTTGAACTCACATGAAATTCATGGAGAATTCTGTGAAGGAGGCATCAGCAGCCTGCAGGTGACCAGAATGATGAGCATACATAAAATAACTAAAGGGGAATTCACAGTGTGAGCAAGTACTAGCTCAAAGGCAGAACTCTCAGTAAAAAGATTTAAAGGAGCGGGGGTGTAACAATGTGCCAAATGCAGTCTATTAATCTTCAGGACTAGTCTCACCCTTCTAAGCTCTCCGTTGTGCTGCAGAGGCTGAAAGTACTGTTTTCATTTAGATTCCGTGAAAAGAGGCACTTACATAAAAATTAGAAGGCAGAGAAGAAGGACATGTGGCTCCCTGAGGGCATGTACTTGAGTATCAGTAGGTGGTGGATTTGCAGATTTACCAGAGGCTTCTGCGCATTGTCCTGAAATCATCCACTTTAGCTCTGCAGGCAGCAGAGTTTATTAGCTGGATTTTACTATGGTTTTGTGAAACAACAGCAGCTTCCTTAAGCTCTGCTCCCTAAGCAAAAGCCTCTAATTCCCTATATTAAATCTCCTTCTGCTCAAAATACTCACAGTAAGGTCTATCTTCATGAACAAAGCTTTATTTACTAATACGGTAAGTACAGTGCCAGAGGTATAGAGACAGCAGGTTGAGAGTGAGTGACATGTGAAAAAGGTGGAGAAAAGGGACACAGACACATTTGCTGGGAGGGAACCTATGAGAAGGAGAGAAGGCATATTAGACGGCTGCTAAAAGCAAGAGATGGGTCACAAAAATTTGAGCATGTGTAAGTTGTGTGTTTTGATAGAATAGAACTGAGTGTGTTTATAAACTAAGGCAAGAGCCAGTAAAAAAGGGAGAAGATAAAAATATATAATGGTAACCAGAACTGATGAAGTTGGATCCTGGACTAGATGGAAGGACTCAGGGCCAATGATGGGTAGGTTGCCCGTAAACAGAGGGAGGGGCATTCCTCCCTCTTCTGAGACCATGACAGGAAAGAGGGTATGAACTGAGAATTTGAATGAGATTCCTCTTCTCTCAGTGAAGTAGGTTCAAAGTGCAGATGTCTGGGTTTGGCCATCCAACATCCATGTTACCTTTTGATAAGTAAATCCTGATTTCTCTTGGAGAACAATCTCTTCTATTCTCAGCTTTATGACTCTAGAGTGGAGCACAAGACCCAGTCCTAACCCAGTCAGAACATTGCATTCCAGTCTATGGTGATTGGGCCAGGGATGTGCAGACACTGGAGCTGGTAGGATGTGATGGGGCACTTGCTGAGACTTCTGATAAAGAGGAAGGTAAACTTGCCCATAGAACTTCAAGAGAGGATATGAGTTATCATGTTTCCATTGTCGGAAGAATCTTCCTGAGAATAAAGTTAAACCAGAAGGAATGGAGCTGAGGGGAAAGGGATTGAGAAAAACCAGGTCCTGGTGATGTAGATCGAGGGTCTGCTCTGAGCTTCATTTAAAGCCAAATATTTTCCTGGACTTTTCAGTTAGTTTAACCAATAAATTCCACTTTAGTTTAAGCTAGTTTGGGCTGGATTTTCTCTCATTTGCTGAAAAGGTCCTAAACCATATAGTGAGGTTGCCTGCTAAAAGTGAAGGGGGTTGGATATATTCAAAAAATAAAATAAAAAGCAGGCTGATAGTATAAACAGCACAGGGAAGGATCTTAAACAATAATCACCCAGTTAGGCCATAAAACACAGTTCAGTTTGGCTGAACTCAGCCATGCTAATGTCAAATCCGAGTCAATAATTTGGTTTTTCAAAGTTCTCTATGGCAACTAAAGGAACTGGGTTTTTTTCATCACTTGCAATTGCCTTTGTGAAGTGCGGACTGCCTTTGGCTGGGCTCATATGACACCTAACATCTGGATGAAAATTGAAAAATGTGATGTCAACCATGTGTTTTGTCAAACACAATTACAAACCCCTGGGTAGTTAGAAAATATCTAATAATTGTTTCAGATTTCATCTGAATCATGTATGTACAGCATTTGTGACTCCAAACTTTCAGAGAGAAGGAACATAATCTCTGCACCCACCATTCCTGTGTTTTACAAGTCAGCCCCCAGCCCAAATGTGATGTCATCTTCTCCCCACTTAATATTTCCCCTGTGTAGTATTTCCTTGATGCAAATACATCAAAATTTCAGCTCCATGAGCAACTGTTCATGTTGGAGTCATATGTCTTACATTTCAACTGTGTCACATACATGGCAGTAGAATGTAAGATATTCAAGTTAGAAGGTGAATGTAGATTTGGAAGAGCAAAGCTAAATGTTTTATTTCCCCAAGAATGAAACTGATGTTCAGAAAGGTTAAGTAACTTGTGCAAGTTCTGACTGCTAGTCAGTGGCTAAGCCGAGGCTTGAACTCATGACTTTTGACTGCTCTTACTGCATTATGCTGTATCTGTCATAACCGGCAAAGTGGAACTATATTATTTTGCAGTAAGGAGCATGTTGTGACTATGAATATATTTAAAACCACCCCAAAAAGTATTGATCATCCCTAAAATGCTTTCTCCTAAACATCCCCCAAAATGTTATCTTCAGAAATCTAAAAATTTTCACTACATTATTAAATATCTAAGCACCATAACTATCATCTCTGTCCACCCACCACTCCTAGGATTTGCTCTTAGAATATTTAATGCCAACTCATGGGGCCACTCCACCTAAAGGGACTTTTACATGGATTTTCTCATATGTGTCATTCTCTTTTTATGTTTCTGTAACAATTTTATGTACTTGCTATTACCTAGTAGAATGGAATGTAATATAAGAATCAAACACATTTATGCAATATGATCTCATTTGTAATAGGCAGGGAAGGCTTATCTTTATTTTGTATAAGTAAATAAAGAGGAGAGCTTAAATCCCTGTCTTTTGAAGTAAGTCTCTTACTTCACAGGCTGTAATCTGAGAGTGCAAGGCTATTTGTTCTAGCCTTAGGGGGATCATGACCCCATGACTTCTTGCTCATTAATTCATTCAATTAGAATTGTGATACAACCAAATATTCCATAACAAAATTTCCATTACTTCACTACGTTTAATCATTATCATCAAATGAAACGTTATAGATTCACATAAACACAGTTCTGAGCTAAGAATTGTACACACAAGCTAACGTCTTCTGAATTAATTTCATTAAAAAAGGTTTTATAATTTTCCCCATGATTTATAGTTAGAATCAAGATTATGAATTAAAATAGGACTTACAAAGAGACAAGTTTGGTTCAAAAACCTAAAGAAATGAACTAAAAAAATTGGTAATTTAAGCAATCAATATATGCTGCACCCTTTTTAAGTCAGAATAGATAAAAGGGGAGGCCAAGAATTTAAAAGAACTTGAGCTTTTAAAAATGGTAGTGTTCTTGGGTCTCACAGTTTTTTTAACTTCCAGGAATAATATTCATAACAGTTCTTAAGCAACCAACCAGTTAACCAACAACTATTCAACAAGTACAGTATATGTAGGACACACAGAAGGATGAGACATGGCTCTGGCACTAATTAGTGGAAAATATCAAATATCGTCTCTTAAGTGATAAATTATCCTTCCCCCTCATCCTCTAGTCTACCACTTAATAATCTGGTTAGGACTTTCCTGAAGCTTCTTGGGGTCAGTTCCACATTGTATAAAAGAACAAACACTTTTTGTTCCTGTTGTTCAAACCTCAAGTGAGTATACTGAAAATGATAAAATGTTTTTTATTCTGGAATCTTGAAGTTTACAAAGCAATTTTATGTATATTACTATCTCATGGCAATAATTCAGAAACCCTGTAAAATTGGTGGCAAAAAAAAAGTTTCTTTCTATCTTATGGATAAAGCTTAGGCTGAAAAAGAAGACCCCTCTTGAAGTATTCAGTAGTGCCTAGATGGTTGTGACACAATGAAATTGAATGTAAACTTCATGTTTAATTCCAAGGATATTTAATCTGAAATTCAGGAGAACGGATTAAAATTCCAACTTCACCATTTGTTATCTGTGTCATAAGGGGTTGGTCTCTCTGGGTCCAATTCCACTTTTGAGTGATAGAAAATCAAAATTAGCCCTGGCTGGTGTAGCTCAGTGGATTGAGCGCGGGCCTGCGAACCAGAGGATCGCGGTTCGATTCCCAGTCAGGGCACATGCCTGGGTTGCAGGCCAGTTCCCAGCAGGGGACACACAAGAGACAACCATACATTGATATTTCTCTCCCTCTCTCTCTTTCCTACCCTTCTCCTCTAAAGATAAATAAATAAATAAATAGAAAAATAAATAAAATATTTAAAAAAAATCAAAATTAAGAGTAATTTTAAAAACAGAAGTTTATTTCATTTACTCATAAAATTAGTCTGGAGGTGGGCCATCTGGGGCTGGTGTGATACCACAAGGAATCACAGTTCCAGGTTCCTTCTACCTTGTTGCTCTGTAATTTTCAGCATGAAATTTACACCTCAGGGTGCAATATGGTTTCTCAAATTCCAACAGTCACATCTGTATTCCAGCCAACAGGAAGAAGGGTGTACCACTTCCCTTTCATACACTTCCTGTGAATTGCACACAGTATTTCCACTTCTGTCGGTCAGAAGCTAATCTCATTCATACCTGCTGCCAGACAGACTGGAAAATCAACTTTTATTCTCAACAATTATGGACTTAGCTATAAGTCAGGGACTTCATTACAAGGGAATATAGAGAGAATGGGATTGGATACCAATGCCAATCTGCTATATTGACCTATCAATAACTTTGTGTGGCTAAAATGTTTACTTGAGATAGTATATGTAAAGGTATATACCTTAGACTATAATGTAGGACAGTTTTCTAGAAATATCAATAAATCTGACTTCAATTGTAAAGAGAAAGATGCTTCCTTATATAATACTATTCCTGGGTGTTTCAGATGAATCAAAGATATGAGAATACCGTGAGAATGCCCTTGCAGACCTCCCATCACAAGGAGCCTCTGTAATTGACTACATGCCATGCCTCCCACCAGCTACTCCCAGCCAGTGACTGACAGGGCAAGTTTGCTAAAACAGTCTCATTCCTGAAAGACTCCAGATTCTTCTGACAGATGATTTTGGCTTCCATATTCTGGGTGGTTTTTGCTGGAACTTCCTTAGACTGCACAGCAGTCCAGGATGCTCTGTACAACCTTCTCTTCCTCTCTCTTTCAATTGGGGTCTGCCTTGTTTTTGTTCTCCCAGCCTTCTCCAGCCTTCTCCCTATTTTTCTATCACATAGACACTTCCCTTAATAAAATCCTTGCATGTTTAATTCTCTCTTGACATCTGCCTCTTGGAGGACCTGGATTAACAAACCACAATATTTTGTGAAGAAATATAACTCATGAATTTCTTGACTAAAAATACTTTATTTCAAAATCAAAGTTTTGCTAAGTAAACACATCTTCAGGATCATGTTTTTATGTCCATATTATTCTCCAAAAAGTTCAAGTTATCCCCGTGGATTATTTTTCGTTATGGTGATAACAAAATACTTCTCACATTATTTCTTTATACACACAGTGGCAACTTTTTACTAGGCTTATACCTATAGAGTTGGTATAAATGCCCCAGAACAATATTTTTAAAATTCAAAATAATATATATGTGCATCTAAAGACTCTTTTTATTTAGAATCTGTTCATTCATCGGAACAACATCAAATATTGGGTAACTACTGTGTGCTGGGTACAAAGTTAAATGCTGGAGAGACAGAGATGAATACAGTAGGCCTACCCTCAAGGACTTTTCCACCTAGTTACAGAGGAACACTTCTAACAACCAACTATCAAGACCCATTAACCACAAGTCTTCCTTAGTCAGTGTGAATCTTAACTGAGGAAGGACCACAGCCTGACCCCAAAGATGCCTACTTGCTAACAGAGTACAGTTATGCTTCCCAAGTTACTACTCATTGATGTCTGTCTACAAATGGAGCTGCCCAGGCAACCATGGAAAATAGCTGCAAACCGCCCCTCGCACCCCAAAAAATGTATGCCTGCACTGATTTCTTCAAACACTTCAGAATAACCCATGTGAAAAGAGGACTTGAGGGAGCAGAGGGTCATAGAAGAAATAGGAAGCCAGCAGTTAGCTCTAGGGTGGCAGAGTGAACCAGCCCTTCAGCATCGGACAGAGAAAGACGTTTGAGGAATCTTTACATGGACTTCCACATATTCCAGAGCAACGAACTGGGGAAAAGAAAGTCCCAGGAGAAAGACTTGGAAGAAAACATAGCCTTGTTTTTATTGTTGTTATTGTTGCTGTTGTTATTTTTACATTTCCCAAGAATCTTTCTTAGAATCTTAGCATGTTTGGGGCATTATCTTCTAGTTGTTTGCCAGCTCATATAATAGCAAAATGTAGAGCTGCTAGGTTCCTCAGAACTCATGAACTCAACACGTCTTCTGCAAAAACATTAAAAACATTTAAAAGCAAATTTAATTTAGCTAGTTTCAATTATTTTTAATAAATTACATTTTATGTTGAAGATATCAAGTATCATCATTTTATAAGCAAAACAAATTGTTGAATGCATTACCTGTTCAGTGCTCTCACACTACTAAAGTGACTTTAGCTCTGTCTCCCCCCCAAAATCAATGTTGCCTATGCTTCAAATTTTGCCAAAAAAAAAAAATTGCCTTTTCTTACCCAGCTTAATTTTTTTTTTTACAGATATTCTATTATTTTATACAGGATCACTTAAGGAAAAAGCAAGTGGCTGTGAATGGCAGGGGTCCAAGGAGTCAGTAAAACTCAGTGAGACTAGGCAGAACCCTGAGGAGCCCTGAAGTTTCTTGAGGAGGGACTCTCATTGACTTGTTCCACAGCTCCCCCACACCGCCTAGGACATATCTAGATGCCCAAATCCTTTTGAATTAGATGGAAGAAGGATGGACGGTTGAGTGAGGAAGAAGTAGAAAAGGAAGAGAGACAGCTGGGATGAGGAATGAGGCCACCTCAGAGCACTTAGTATTGGAGAAAAATTGAAAGGAAGGGCTCTGGACCCCAGGAATCCCGTGACCTTAGAGCAGCCAAGAAAATACACAGCAGATTGTCTTTGTCTTCAAAAATAAACAGTTGGAAGAGGCAAACACCTGAACTAATGAAAACTGGTTCCTCATGACTTTTGCTTAGGAAATGAAAACAGCTTGCATACATTCACAGTAGATACAGATGTCTAGGAAATTAATTAATTTCAAGTTAGCCCTAAGGGTTGCTATGACATCATTGAAGGCGGGGTGCAAGGAGGGTGGGCACACATAGGCTGGGACATCCACTCTGACAAGTCGGGTCTCCTCTCTGAGAAGCAGCGTTCTCACAGACTAGAGCTCATGTGGAGCTGGCCCATGGGTTCAGTTCAGCTTTGTTAGCATCTGCCTTGGGGTTGGAAGAGAAACTGTGTGAATTCTGTGGCAAGCAGATTCTGGCAGCCCCTGCGCAGCTGGGCTGGGAGCTGAGGCATGTTAGAGGCCGGGAGGCTGAGAGCTCTGTGGGGCTTATAATGAACTTGGGCATGGAATGGAACTCAGATGTCACCTCCTCCATCAGGTTAGCCAGATGGAATCCTCTCTTCTCTCAAACTTCAGCAATTTGTGCATCCCTTCTAGCATTTATATTAATCAGCTTGAGTCTATTATTTGTGAGCTTGTCCTTCCTCTTTTAAAACATAAGTTTCTCGATGACAGTATCTACTTGCTTGTATTTTTCTCTGGCTCACAGTGGGTGTTCATCAAATGTTTGCTGAAGTGAAGCATTTAATGGAGGACAGACCAGTGGAAGAGGTCACAGCAATACCTACATCCACCACTTCTTTTTGTTTTTTCATCTCCCTCTCTCTCTCTTCCGAAATCCCCCTCGAAGAGGTTAAAAAATACTTCTAGGCAGCTAAATCAAATAGTTTTCCAATCTACCATTTTTCTGTGCCTCTGTAACTTCAAAATCAAGTTCAGGTCCTTGTTGTAGACTCCAAAGCATGGCCCTGATCCTCCCCAGCAGACCAGGAAAGCACTAGAAGACTTCCTGTGCCCTTAACTTTCGGCCATTCTGAAGCTTTACCAGTTGCAGGACACATTGATGGTGGGTAAAGAAGAGAAAACAACAAAGAAAGAGCCCAGTGATATTCTAAGGGTTCATAAAGAGTGTTTCCAACCCTTCCTCAAATGGCTTGAATTTGGTAAATTTCAAAATATTCTTTGCCAAGAACTTTTTTGCCTTAATTTCTTAAACCCATGTGAATTTCATTTACACTTAACTCATCACAACGTTGTTGTGAAATAGCCATTTGGAGTCCAAGAAGCCTTTAGAAGTCCTTTCTATGCCTTTTCTCCCTTGCCAATGCTAAATACAATTCCAATTCAGAATCACTCTAAGTTGGATCTCAACTCAGACCTGAAAGAGAACTCTTGTCTTGATAAAACATTCTTGTCAGCAACCCTATGGGAAACAAAGTTTCCTGAAGCTCCTGAAACTTCCTCCAATTTAGGGCTACTTTTTCCCTTTCCGAATTCATGTTAGATCAAAAGTAGAAATGTTGAGATATACACTGAAATTGCACCAGGTCCCACCTCAACTGCAACAGAAACCTCATAAAGAACAGTTGCCCCAATGTTTGCTAACAACTATGTCAGTTTCCAGTGCCCAGGTCCGTTGGAGTAACTTCCCTTCAGTAGGGAACTTTTTAAGCCACAAGAGCCTTTGATGTCTCCAAATTCACCCACCAGTCTCCAACGCGCAAAATAGCCCAGCCATCTGCTGCAGAAGGCCTGGGCTAAAATCAGTCTCCACTTTCCTCATGCATAATATAATCCAAATACAAACCAAATTCAAACTGATAAGAGTTTATAAGGAAGGGATGTAACAGACCTGTGGTTTCCAGCCAGCCTTTTGGTGTGGGCATTGTGGTGTCGGTTTTAGTATTGAGTGCTCGAAAGGAGACACATGGGGGTCAGGGCAGGTCTTTCCTACTTGCTCAGGGGGCTGTACACACAAGTGAACTCCAAAACCTCAGGCATCCTGGGGAAAGTAGGCATCGCCTGCCAGCTTGGAGAGGAAAGTGAGAAGGGTGCACCCTAGACACTTCTCAGCCAGACATTCACTCGGGCCATGTGCTGCCTCAGCGTCCTCATCTTCCTTCCTGCCAGTGTGCTCCCCAGAACAAAGGCTCTTCAGATCCCTGGAGAGCCGGGCTGGGTCATGGCGGGAGGAGAAATCCCTCCCAAACAATCCCCTCCTTCACTTCGGTGTTTCCCACCCCATCTTTTTTTTATTTCCTGCTTATTCTGAAATCATTTTCTTAAGCATTTTTAAACAATATTTGCATTTAATCATCTGAAAAAATATCCTTCCTAGCCGCCTTAGAACTCTTTCAGATACCCCTCCATGAATCTAAACATAACTTGAACCATTTCAAACAACTCCCTCTTGGCTCAGTAAAGTTGCCATGTTTTTTCCCCTTATTTTAAATTGTGCAAACAATTAGACATTTTGAAAACGGCATACATCAAGTAAAGCAAGTCAGGTTTTAATTACTTTAAAACATTTATAATCCCTGCTGTCAGAAACAGCCTTCTCCCTTTGGGCACACAACATTCTAGCAATGTTGTGATATCTTTCTGGTTTGACCTAAATATCTATTTACTTTATTGAGTAAGTACAAGGCTTGGAAGGTCAAAAATTAGGCATGGGTGGTTGAAGCGTAAATACCTGCCACGAGATGCCAAAGTTGAGGAATTTTAAAATTAAACGCATCTTTAGAGGTTTGTAACTAAGTTCACATTTGTATTTAAGCACTAAATAATCTTCCAATTTTTATGCATAGTTTTCAGTCCTGTAACAAAAACATGATGTCAAGTGTTCATGCTGTGAGCACTGTGCTTGGTTTCCTTGTTTACATTCACAGCTGTAAACACAGTCTTATTCAGGCTTTCTTGGAAGCAAATTTCTCACTGTTTTCTACACTCGCTATGTTGACAAACGTCTAGAATTTTCCTCATATTCTCATTCTTCATGCATTGACCCATAGGAGCCTAAACTTTTCAGGGTCTCACTACACTTTCGCCTACCAAAGTCCCAACGCAGATTCACGGTCTTCGTTTTAACCCCAAGATTTCAAAAGTAAGTTGTAAATAGAAAGTTGTGCCAAGGACAGTTATTAAAAGTCACTTGTATGCAAATGCTTTCTTCACTTCAGTCCTACTCTATAGCGTATGCATCTCCCCAGCTACTCGAAACTCATCCGTCTTTACAGGCAAGCTCAGCCCTGGCCAACTTCACCAGAACCACCTGACAACTC
This sequence comes from Glossophaga mutica, assembly GCA_039655065.1. Classification (NCBI taxonomy): domain Eukaryota; kingdom Metazoa; phylum Chordata; class Mammalia; order Chiroptera; family Phyllostomidae; genus Glossophaga; species Glossophaga mutica. Next base: position 151,207,069 of record CM077306.1, read on the forward strand.
CAGAGAAAGGATTTTTCTATTTTTACAATATAATTTATTGATTATGTTATTATAGTTTTCACAATTTTCCCCTATGCCCCCCTCCACCCGGTATCCCCCATTTCCTCTGAAAATCTCTCCTTTTAGTTCATGTCCATGGGTCATATACATAAGTTCTTTGGCTTCTCCATTTCCTATACTGTTCTTAATATCCCCCTATCTATTCTGTACCTACCAATTTGTACTTCTTAATCCCTACACCTTTTCCCCCAACTCACCTACCCTCTCCCAACTGATACCCCTTCAAATGATCTCCATATCAATTATTCTGTTTCTGTTCTCCTTGTTTACTTTGATTTTTAGATTCAGTTGTTGATAGTTGTGAATTTATTGCCATTTTAATGTTCATAGTTTTGATCCTCTTTTTCTTAAATATGTCCCCTTTAACATTTCATATAATAATGACTTGGTGATGATGAACTCCTTTAGCTTGACCTTGTCTGGGAAGCACTTTATCTGCCCTTCCATTCTAAATGACAGCTTTGCTGGGTAGAGTAATCTATGTTGCAGGTCCTTGCTTTTCATCACTTGGAATACTTCTTGCCTGAAAAGTTTCTTTTGAGAAATCAGCTGATAGACTTATGGGAACTCCTTTGTAAGTAACTCTCTGCTTTTCTCTTGATGCTTTTAAGACTCTCTCTTTATCTTTAACTTTTGGCATTTTAATTATGATGGATCATTGTGTGTTCCTCTTTGGGTCCATCTTGTTTGGGACTCTCTGTGCTTCCTAGACTTGTATGTCTATTTCTTTCAACATATTAAGAAAGTGCTCTTTCATTATTTTTTCAAATAAATGTTCAATTTCCTGCTCTTTCTCTTCTCCTACCAGTACCCCTGTGATTTAAGTGTTGGTACTTTTGAAGTCCCAGAGGTTCCTTAGCCTATCCTCATTTGTTAAAATTCTTTTTTCTTCTTGATGTTCTAACTGAATGCTTTTTTTCTTCTTTATATTCCAAATCATTGATTTAATTCTTGGCTTCATCCACTCCACTGTTGATTTCCTATAATTTTTCCTTATTTCACTTAGTGTAATATTCATTTCTGCCTGTTTTTTTTTTTTTTTTATGTTGTTGAAGTACCCAGTGAGTTCCTTGAGCATGCTAATAACCAGTGTTTTGAACTCTGCATCTGGTAGATTGCTTATCTCCATTTTGTTTAGTTCTTTTTCTGGAATTTTGTTCTGTTCTTTCAATTGGTCCATATTTTTTGTCTCTTCATTTTGGTAGCCTCCTTGTGTTTGTTTCTATGTATTGGGTAGAGATTCTTTGACTCCCTGTATTAGTAGCATGGCCTATTATAGAAAAGTACATTAGTAAGTTAGATGTAGTGGAGCCTTAGGTAATCACCAGGGCAGGGCAACCCATGTGAACCAAGTTGATGGAGTCTCTGATACAGTGTCACCACTCTATGGTTCATGTGGAGGAGGGCTCAGAAAGGGGACAATGTCACTGCCTGGCCTCTGGAGTTTTACCTGGGAGGAAGCTGTCCCCCAGCATTTGCCCTGCTGCCAGACACTTCAGTCTCTCTCTATATGCCACTGGCACCCTTCCAGCTGTTGCCCTAGTGCTGAAGCCCAGAGGGAATGAGTCTGCATAAGTCCTAACTCCATTGCATACCCTTTAAGAGAAGATGCCTGACAATCCTGTGGGTTTCTTCTCTCACCCCAACCCTTACTGGTTTTTACAGCCAGAAGTTATTGGGACTTATCTCCCTGGCACTAGAACTCTGGGCAGTGTGGTCTGGTGTGGGGTAGGATCCCTCACTCCTGAGGTATCCCTCCTGATTTTCATCTACCACACATGGGTGTGGGTCACCCAGACCATGTCTCCATGCATCTCCATGTCTCTGTCCCTCCTACATGGATGAATGTGAACTCTTTAATTCCTTGGTTGTTGGATTTCTGTACAGCTCAATTTTCTAATGATTCTGGGTGGTATTTGTTTTATATTCTAGTTGTATTTTTGCACTGGTTGTGCAAGGAGGCAAGCCACATTTACCTACACCTTCATCTTGACCACAAGTCTGCAAATGCCAGATTTCTGTCAGTGCATGATGCTCACAGCATCAGTGATCTTTCCAATTCGCTTATCCATTATCCTAAAGGCCTCAGCATACAGTAATCTTCCAAGCAAAAACAGGGAGCCATGCTGCCCTTGAGGATGCTCAAGTTGTGAAGGTGTAAGTGCAAAGCAGATGAGAATGGGGGAAGGAAGCAGAGGGAGGTAGGTGGTCTGTGTGGATGAAGGAAAAGACTTAGATCTGGACTCTCAGGCAGAGTCAGTGCTAGAGAACAATGTAGGAGGAAGTGGCAAAAGTGGCCCTTTTCATCCTAGGTTCCTCCACCTCTTTCTTCTGCTGAAAAGTCAGAATCAGAGACTGAATGATGTCTGCAGTCTCCAAAAGCTGTAAGACCTTCCTCTCACTCAACCACCACTCCCACCCCCAGCAGTCAAGTCATCCAGAGAAAGGACTTTTGAATAGAATATTCAGTTCTCTTAATTGCCAGAAAGAGAGGGTGGCTGTAAACAGTATTAAAAGGGCTTCACTGAATTTGTCAAAGGAAGGTTGAAAGAAGGTGTTGAAATAGAGATACAAAGGAAAAAATAGAGAAAGAGGTCTTGAGCAGAAGGAATTCAAACAAAAGGAGAGAAGAATATTGAATATCAAATAAACCACTGAAAGACCATTAAATGTATTAAATAGAAACAAGGCAAACAACGTGAATGAAGAGAGAAAATAATTAAATTTAGAATGACTTTGCCTGTGTAGAAATGTGGAATCAAGAAGTAAAATTCCCCATACGCACCTTTTTGTTACCAACTAAGACCTTTCTTGCATTATGGGTGTATGTGTGTGTGCACACGCTCTCCTGATATGCTGCTATCCTAAACCAGATTCAGTCACTGAGTGTGCCCTGTGGACAAGGAAACTAGCCCCAGGCACCCCCTGTTCCTCAAACTCCAGGTCAGGTGTGGTCTCCCCGTCCAGGGTACCAGCAGGGATCAGACCAAGGCATTGTCACCAATTGCTAAACTGCTAAAACATCAACCATGACTTCAAAAACACCACTAAGAGAGAGGTCCCTGCCCTGGTTTCTGATCAGTGCCCATCAGCCATTCCAGAATCTATAGCCCATCTCTACATGGCTCTTCCCCAGAAGTTCTACAGCACTTGGTCTTGGATTTACATAAAAAGCAAAAAACCTTGCCCTTTTGTTGCCTTTCATAAAAAGTAAAAAACCCTGCCCTTTTGTTGCCTTTCTGTCCACATTCCAGCCAGATGAGGTCCTCTGTTAGGGATCCTTGTTGCCTATTTGGCAGCTGCATTGAGCCTTTCTCTCTGTTGCTTAAAGGAAGGAGGTAGGTGTCCCCTTCACTGAACTTTGCTGCTGGCTTGGAGTCCAGTCCACCATTCAGATTTTATTACTTACAGTCCTTGTGTTTCTGCATCTGTCTTTTGACAGAGGGTTATTTTTTAGATTAGCTTTTCACTTATATCTACTTGTTTCTAAAACAGAAGACTCACTTTTATACTTTTTTTTTTTTACAGTTTTCTAGTAGAATAGAGAAAAACATACTCCTGAGGTTCTGGTATTGGGACAAATATCCAAAATTCTATAGGCTCTGGACACAATAAGAACTGCTTTGCATATGGGGAGTATTTTTAGGGCTAAGAAAAAAGCATGTATGTAATTATGTGACCTTTAAGCCAGAATGATGCAGCCCAACAGGAAAGGGACAGACAAGGCAGGTCTTCCTCCTTCGAGGCATTGATGCCCTCTGCAATTTTGCTGCATTTTGCAAATACAGTAAGCCCAAAGAAAACTCCAGAAAGCACAAGGAAAGTTTTGTACACTGCTACACAGATTGAAAATTAATGTTTACAACATTCATGAGCAACTAAAGATTTGAAAGTGACTTCTAAAGACTTAAAAATAATGTGTAATGTACTTGAATATGTTTTAGCACATTAGACATTTTAGACATTTCATATAACATATTAACCACAAAATCTTATTCCCTGGTCACCCTACTCCTCCCTCCCCAACACCAGGGAAATTGAATGAAAAAGAAAGAGAAAGAAAGCAAACTAGAGGGTAGGAAGAAGGTGGAAAGGAGCCACAGTAAAAAATTAAAGTGAATGGAAACTACAGGGACGAAGACAGTGGGCCCTTCTGAAGGTCCCCTTGGAGCCAGAAACCATCTCTCGGGAAAACTGCACATGTGCACCATGCTTTGCAAACCATGTCAAGGAGTTCATAGACCACCTCAGAGCCCCTCAGAGCAGCCTATAGTAACTGCTAACACACACATCTTGAAGCCTACAGTAGTGCTTAATCAAGATTTTTGGGAAAAGGAAACTGGTGAGGATGATAACTGTGACATTCAAAACAAAATAACTATCAAAGATTATTTTGCTTCAGTGAAGGCAGATGAGACAGCTATTAATTCAAAATTTGTGCTAAAACCAGCTATAGATAGTCCTTGATCCCACTTTATTTTCCTCAGAGATAATCTATTGAGGATAGGGCCATTCTTTAAAGTTTACAAATGTGGATATCATTTAATTTTTTTGAGTTTCTAACTCAATAATTTCACTTGGTCATAAAAGTAATTTGCATTTAAGTGCTCTCCAAGGATCCTGTTCCAAGAGCTGCAATTCCTTTCATTTGGCCTGAAGCCTCAGTGACATTTTCCTGCTAAGGGGCTCCTGTGCGTTCCATCTGGATCATTCACATCCCTGGATAATGTGCGTTTACTTTATGTTGAGTCAGTTCCTAGTTCCAATGTGGCTTTGTCGGGGATGGAGCAAGATGCCAAGTGTACTTGGGGAATTGAGACGTCAACATTTCCTACCCTTGTGCCAGAGAGGGCTACCTTTTTCAGAAACACATTCCAGCAAGAGTAAACCAAACTGTGGAAAATGTTCAGCCCCACTTGTTATTAAGGAATTGTAAGTCAAACAAATAATGAGGTACTACTCTACAGCATGTTTTAAGGATTATTTACAGGGGTTGGTGGCATTGTTCCCTACTAAAATCCTCATCAAATTTTAGTAATACATAAGAACAATGCTAAAAATATTCATCCCCTGTGCCCCAGCAATTCCATCTTTGGGGAAACTCAGAGAATGGGAGAGTAGAAATGACATATGCCAAATCATTTCCAGCAGCATCATGGATGCAAATGAAAACAAGAAACAGCCTCGATAGTCAACAGTAAAAGTTTGGTCATCTAATTATGGTTAGTCCATAGGGAACACTGCGGCATACACTGACCATAGTTCTACCCCTAGGCATGCCCCACACTGTATCAGGAGTGTGTGTGTGTGTGTGTGTGTGTGTGTGTGAGAGAGAGAGAGAGAGAGAGAGAGAGAGAGAGAGAGAGAGAGACAGAGAGACAGAGACAGAGACAGAGAGAGAGACAGAGAGACAGAGAGAAAGAGAGAGATTGGCTTGTGAATGGTAATGTGACTCAATTCTGGCTTCTAAAATGAGAGAAAAAGTTTTTGCAGGAGTTTTGGGGAAAGGCATTTTATAGAAAGAGGAATAAACCATTTATTTTCTAACTCTGGGCACCCGGCTGGATGTGGTCCCTGGAACTGTCCCAGCCACCTTTGAACACACTTGAGGGGGACATCAACACCGAGGAGAGCCCGTCAGAGAAACGGAAAACCTCTGGTCCTTGATGACAACACTGAGCTGCTAAAGCAATCTGCCCAGAGCCTCAACTTCCATTATATGTGAAATATTAAACTTTCTTATAACTTTAGCCAGTTTGAGTTGAGTCTTCTGTTACTTGAATCTAATAGAATCAAAATTAATTTAATTTTGCATATCCGTTATAACAGTGATGATTTAATAGAATCATGGTTAATTTAATTTTGTATATCCATTGTAGCAGTAATGACTAAGGTAAACCTATGGCAAATATTTGTCAATAATCTTTAAAAAGAAAGTAAAATCTCCCCCAAATATATCCCATATAATTGCAACTATATTAAAATCATGAATATGTCTATACACACATGTCATGAACAGTATTAACAAAATAGTTCTGAGTTAAAGAAATTAGGAATAAATTACAAAATATTTTAGAGTTTTTAAATAATATTTTAAAGTTACCTTTTATAATTTTTCTTCACATTATTTCTCAAAACAGCAACTAGAGGTTAAAAGACACATCTGATTTATCCCAATTTCAAATACATTTGCTAGAATATTTTTGGTTTTATATAAACCAAGATGGATTAGATTGTGTTGCACTAACAAACAACCCAGAAGTCTCAATGTCTTAAAACAACAAAGGTGTATGTCTTGCGTTGGCTACAGGTTTATTGTGGTTGGATGAGGCAGTAGGATCTTTCTGCTCATCGGAGTCACTCGGGGATTCAGGCTGATGGCGCACCCACCATTCCAGCCACTGGTCATCACCGTGCCAGAGCTTAAAAAAAAAAAAGAGCACACCAACTGCGTGTTAGATTTTAATGCTTCTGCCACATGATTTCCACTCACATTTCATTAGCCAAAATAGGTCATGTGACCATGCTTCAGTTCAGAGGGAAAGTGCAATTCTCTCATGTGCCCAGAAGCCCCAAATATTTGGCAAACAGCCCTAATGACTACCACAGGGTTACAACAAATGGCTGTTGGATGCATAGCACCATTACATGGACAGGAGGTAGACTTTTTTTAAAGCCCTAGAGGTAAGGGAGAGAAGAAGCCTATATGTAGTAAAATTAGTATAGTGAGACACAAAACAGCTCCTCGCATGTTCTAAATACGTGCTTGACTTCACCCAGCCGTTGATTCTACAGGGTTCATATGGTTGCATAAAACATGTGTTTCAAGTCACAGTGTATTATAAATGTAGTGGAGACTTTTATATCATTTTAAAGTGCTACTACAAAAGACCACCAGACAGAAAATAGATTAATTACTACATAATATCTCCCCAGCAAAATTTGCGTGCAGCATCACCGAAGCAACAAGTGATGGGCCTGCCTGATAGGACCCACCTAACACTTCCCTCTACTCCCTGCTGCCTTTCTGCGTGTCTGGTCTCAGACGGATCATCAGTTCTGAATTGTGAGATACAGAATCCACTTAGCAAAATTCACTCCTCATCTCATTTCTTTTTCCTTTACGTGACTTCATTCCCTGAAACTGCACCCTTGATTCCCCAGGACAAAGCAGAACAACCTTTTCCATTGCCAAACTCTGACCCTTCCACCATTTAACTGCCACTTTTCCTTAACTGCTTCCTCCAGCCGTCCATAAACACCTTTGGGCATCCTAGGCTGCCAGGAGTCAAATCTGAACACTAAGTTCTTTCCTCTCAGGCATTAAAGGAGAAGGTGGGGCTCCTCCTCAGGACATCCTGTCTCTGATGTCTACGAGCAGCATGGCTGGGCCTTAGGCTAGAGAGCTGGACTTAGCAGCTGAGTTCGGTGGGAAAAATTAGTTTCACTGATCCCTTTTTGGTCAATTCTATATATATCATACATACAATTATATATATTACCCATCCCAGAGCATATCAACAAGGAATTTTAAGATGTAAGTACCAGAAACCTTCACTTACACTGGGTTTTTTAAAAAGGATTTACTTATTAGCTCATAAAATATTCAAGGGCAAGGCTGGTTTGAGGCAAAGTTTACTACTTAATCCAGGAGCTCCGATGATGTCATCAGGATGTAAGATCTCCTTGTCTGTTTCACTGCCTCTTTCTTTATGCTAGTGTGGACTCTGGCAGATTTCCCCTTGGAGCGTGGGAGCTCCAAGGGTCGTATCTAGTTCTCTGCAGACCCAGCAAAAGCCTGAGCTCCACACACTGTCCAGGTCACATGCCTCCCCCAAATCAACCCACCAACAACTGGCCTGGAGGAGTGGATACACAGACTGAATGAAGCCAATGAGGCTTTCCCTTGGGGGTGAGGGTGGGGTCCTGTCTCCTCAACTCATGGTGGTAGGGGGAACTGGTAATGCCCTGATGAAGAAAATTCATGGTGTCTGTTATAGAAAGAAGATTGAAAGGATAACAATAATGCTGACCTGGGCTCCATAGTGGCGTCTCTAAGACTTTGTGCCTATCCTTCAAAATTGGCCCGGCTTTTATTTCAGTCTGGAGGGTAAAGGGGAGATGGTCTTAGTGTTTAGTAATGGTGATGGCTTCATGTGTTGTTGCTAGTAAAGTCACATTTCTGTTTTAATGGGGGCCTTCCTGAAGACCCAATGGATCAGAAAAAAGAGCCTTGGCCTGGTGGTCTAAACATTTAGCATTGGGTCTCAGCTCAGGGACCTAATAACTCACCTCATGGACTAGGTTTTCTTGTTCATAAATGAGGATGGGCTATACGGCCTCCACAGGCTCGCCATCTCTGGCTGCCATAATCTTATTATTCTGTGACACTGGGACAGGGTTGCAAAAGTTACTTCCTCAGTATCTCACACTTGAGTGCCAACCCCCTCCAAGTGAAAGGCACTTTCTATCTAGTACACTACAGTTGTCACATTGTAGAAATAAAAGGAGAGGATGTTGATGAAATTGCTAATCAATAGGATACCAGGGAGGAAGGCACAGACATCACCAAATTTTTTAGATTGTTGAAGGCAATGGCATTAAAATTGGCATGAGAAAGGAAATACTGACTAATATCTGACCTATGGTATTTAGAAGATGGGTTTGATTTTAAATAAACCTGGTTTATGGCGATCAAGGGACAATGACATGTAATGCTCAGATGACCTTTAAGGTGGAATTAGAGTCTGGCAGCTAGGACAGGGCTAGAAATGTGAGCACTTACATGGGTTAAGTAGAAAGCATGATAGAACTTAGGAGGGTAGCTGAAAGTCCTGGGGAAGATGACAGATGGTGAGGTTTGGAGACTGGGAAGGGGTCTCCTTGCGGAATTAAGGGTGGGTCAGGAGTGGGAAGTGCCACAGGAGACCTGGAGGAGAAGAATTAGGAAAGCTCATAAAAGAGTCACTGAAACCAGATGGGAAGAGTGCATCTGGATGGTAGGGGTGATTGAAGGAGAAAGGGAGGTAGGGTAGAGTGAGAACTGAATGCTCTGGTGCCTTTCCTCAGAATGGACAAATGGGTCTCTTCAGGGCGAGGGGGCGGGGGGTCCTGGCAGTGATTGTAGGGAGCTGAACAGAAAGTCGATGCTGCAATGGAAGCAGTGAACACAAATGATACCAGAAAGCTCTGTCTGCTCAGCAGCACAGGGAGGGGTGTAAGGAGTTGGGAATAGGGATGACTTTGAGAAATGGGAAGGGAGCTTAGAAACACAGCTGTGAGGAATAAATTAGTGAATCAACAACATTTGAGTTTTTGAAACTGGCCCAGCAGAGCTGACCAACTGACATAAATTGCACAGATTGCCCCTCTGGAAACTTGCTGGAATTGGATGTCAAGGCAAGGAGACAGAAAACTAGAGCAAACTTCACAAAATATAAACGAAGCTGACTTTTGTATTCATTTTGGTCCCTCGGGGCTCTCTGTGGAGACATTCAATCCCTTAAGAGCCAGGACCTTGTCATCTATTCCCCTTTAACTCCCTTCTTGCTTGGCAAAATGTTGCAGGTCCCAGTGGATCTACACTCAACCAATAGTATGTATGGGACAAACCCTCCAAAAGAAAGGAATTAAAGGGTGATCAGAATCTCTTCCACAAGAGAAAATCATTTATTTCCTGACTCCCACACAGTAGAAAAGGAAATGTGGCATGATTACAAATAGGATTATAAATTTCTGCCTTATCCCAAATAAAGCTGGGACAGAAAATATTATCTCCCTTCTTATCATGCAAAGTGAACCATTTGGGAGGAAGCTGGGCCCAATACTGAAACAGTCTGCAAAAGCATACACCTCTGAATCATCTTTTCTCAAAGAAACGTGAGAGGCAGAATGGACACTTGCTAAGGGGGTGGAGAGGCCATTCTGGGCGGCCCTGTCATTTAACACAGCCCCTTGCTGGAGAGCGCTGTGACCGTGCTCTGTGTGCTGCCACCTAGTGGAAGGAGTTGGTAATTCCAAATGTTTGAGAACTGCCAGGAAAAACAAACTTCCTGCTTCCCAACTTAAAAAAAGAAAGAAAGAAAGAAAACGAAAACAGCCAGAAAAGACTGTCCGGTCCGGAGTATCTGCAGCGCAGCAGCAATCCACCTCCTGACAGCTGCAAACACATCCCTTGTTAGTCCACTCTGTGGGCTTGTGAGGCCCAGAAACACTCCTCATGCTGAGCGCTGAAGAAGCTCGGCAGGCGTGCTGCAAAGGACAGCAGGTGAATCCCGGACCCCTCAGGGACATGTCCTTTGCTGTGGTTTCAGTCCTGGCAGCAGAACTCTTTCTTTTCCGGATCTGGGCTTTGTTATGCTGCAGCCCTGTTCAGTTCAAGACTGGGCGATGAAACAATCAGTGACCACTCAGTAGGCAAAACACATCCTTGTCCAGTTTGGGGGAAGAGATGTGACAAGTTAATGAGATACAGCCCAAATCTCTTCCCCAGTGCATCTCCTGCACAGGCATTCAAATGCTAACAGGTCAGCAGCAGCATGCAGGGTGAAGGCTGACTCTAATTAAGGCAGGCATCAGCTCTTGGGTGGGAGACCTGTTTCTGGTTCGGTGTCAAGGTGGGAGTCTCTCTCTTGTGTTTTACTTCCCCAGGAAAGTTTCTCAAAGGCAAATTGGCCCATTGGCTTGGTTCTTGGTTAGTCATTGGCCAAATATCAGTTTAGAGATGGCTTGATCTCCTTGTTGCTGAGGCCACCTCACTGTGGTAGCCTGTTCGTCACTACTTGTGCATGGCAGAGGAAATTTCAGCAGACCGGACCTCTGCAGCGGGTCATTTGGCATCTCGTGCAAAAGGATTAACAGCTGGTTGGAGGACTGCAACCAATGGTTACTAGGATTTGGGGCAGGATCTTTAGATATGTTTCCCCTGCTGAACAGAAATGTGCTATCACTTACTTAAATAATTTCATGAAGACAGTTTTGAGATGAAAAACGAAGAAGAAGGCCATGTGAATTCCACATAATATTGCCAAAGGCAGTGCACTATCTATTGTTTTAAGAAATAACTGACTTTTTAAAAAAAACTTCATACGATTTATAAATCAAAATCATTTTCCCCTTGAGAACAATCCAGAAAGAGTAAAACATTCAAAGAACCAAACTTTCAAAAGACCTGTTGGATTTAAAGATTCTATCCAAGAAAATAACTCCCTGGATTACTTAAATGGCCTTGCAGTTCTTCAAGGCTCAGATGAAAGACACCATCAAAGTAGAGTGTTATTAATAACCCTTGGTGTCCAGCCATCTCCTTCCCCTGCTCTTTCGGGCAAGCATCTGCCTAGTTCTATTTTGTTATTTGGTTTCATTATGTAGTTTTCCGACATCTGCTCCCAGGTTCTCTGAGACAACAGTGAATTCTCCTTAGAGAAGAAATCACACAAGAAAGGGAAGGTAGAGCAGAATTCCTGAAACCTGATGATCCTGTTAAAGGAGTTTGGAGAACTGAATGTACTGTTTCTCCTTTAAATATCACTTGACCGAAGGCCAATGAGCCTCATTACCGAATTACTCCTTGAACAAACATATGAATAGAATAACCACCCATAAATAAGATCCTGTTTGCTATGCCGAATCAGATATTGTGCTCTCTGGTTGTGGAGATGACCTTGTCAGTGCATTGCTTTTCTTCCCCTCAGATGTCTCTGCCATGTTTGCTGGCCACACTCGCCGTAGCCAGCTACAGTTGGGATTCACTTGCTATAGCCATCGCCTGTGTCACTTATCAAAGGATGTTCCCAGAATCCCACTTTGCCTGCAAGTCAGGGAGCCTGGGAATAATGCCTCTCCCACCTCAGGCAATCCTTAGTCAAAGATTGGCAGGTGTGAGGGTGTACGCACTCTAGCTCTAGTGCCTGTGATGGAGCCACTCAGAGGGGTTAAACTGTTATCTTCAGAGCCTCCCTGTAGGACTGAGCTGAAGTTACTGTAGAGATTTTAAAATATGTCCATGAATTCTTTGACACTCCTCCCTTCAAAAGGTGGAGCCTAATCCCCTCCCCTTAAATGTAGGCCAGACTGAGTGACTGGCTTCTAAAGAGTAGATGGGGGAAGTGATGCTAGGTGAAGTCCGAGGCTGGGTCATAAAGTGGATGGCTTCTGCCTGGCTCTCTCCCTTGGACTACATAATTGGGACACTCACATCCTGAGGACACTCAAGCAGTCTGGGAGAGGCCCATGTGAAAAGGAACTGAGGCTTCTCGCCAGTAGCCAGTGTCACCTCGCCTGCCATTTGTGTGACCTGCTTTGCAAGTGATCCTCCCCGCATCCCCCCCCCCCCACATTGATGAATTTTCTAAGATGCAGCCCTGGTTGACATTTTGACTGCAGCCCCGAGAGAGACCCTGAGTCAGTGTTACCCAGCCAAGTCACTCCTGCAATCCTGACCCACTTCATCTCAGAGAGATGATAAATGTTTGTTGTTGTTTGGGGCAATTTGTTACACAGAATTGTAGAACCAATAGAGTTTCTCTCTACGGGACTTTGCTCAGTACTTCACCCTGGCTCACCTGCTTCCCTTCCACCTCAGGCTTTCCCATTCCCCTGTGGGTTTTCCCTGGGAAGGCTTCCTAATGAATCCCTTTCACAAAAATCCCATTCTCAGACTCAGAATCTTCCACCTGAAAAGAATATTATTTTCTAATCCGGTTTTAACCTCTTTCCAAAATAACTATCCTCATTCCATTTCTTTACCCCTTGAAACATTGCAACACCCCTTCTTCAGCTCATGGACCACAGGAAGGCAAGCAGGTGATGGGATAAGCCACAAAAAAAGGGAGAAAGTCCTTATTACGTACCAGCTGGCAGTGCGAGCTTTTACCCACCTTGGCAGAGAATGCCTACTCTGTGCCTGCATCCTCAGCGTGACCATGGGGGACGTGGTCTGCCCGTGCAGTGGAGGGATCCCTGCTGCCTGGCTGTGACTCGGGAGTGGGAGAAGTCTCCTGAGCTCGGGCTGCGGGTGAGGCAGGCAGAAGTCCGTGTTCAGATGGACTGCTTCCCTGGGCATTTTAGAAAGCAAATGTCAACTCCTTTTTATAAGTAAACTTAAAGGGGGATATATGTTTTACAAAATGCAGGCTCTGTCGGCCTCTCCCAGTGAAGAAAAAAACAAAAAACACAAGTATTCTTGGGATGTTTCCGACCCAGAAACCGGTGGACTGGGGAGGCAATCCCACTGTAACAGATTGTGCTGAATGCCGATGCTGCAGAGAATACACTCTGCCAGAGACAGACGGGAAGGAAGCCCACGCTGACAGTCCGCACAAAGATTGCCCGAGACGGAGAGAGTCCGGCAGGGCTCGCGTAGGAGATTGTATTTCAAGGTAAGTCTGCTTTCAAACCCAGAAATTCCTGAAAAAAATAATTAATTTGAATTCTTCCCTTTGTAATGTAGGATCATTTGCCTGCACTAGGTCTAAGCTTATTTTTTTATTATCAGTGAAGAAATAAATAATCTGCTAAGTGAATTAACAGGAGAGAAAGTTTGTGGGGAACATAGCTGACCTATGTATCAGGAAAAATTTCCAAGAAATTTTAGCACATTTAGGGTTGATCTATAAAATGTAGTTTCATGAGGAAAAATGCCTTCAGGAAAAACATCATTCACAGTTGCTCAAGTGAATATACTAGTTTTAAGTAAATGTTCGCCCCTTTAGAGGGTATTTTTCTTTTTCTCAAGGATTAGTTTGCTCAGGCTGTCATAACAAAGTACCGCAGACTTGGGGTGGCTTATATAGATATCTGTTAACAGAAATTTATTTCTTCACAGTTCTGGAGGCTAGATGTCCAAGATAAAGGTATTGCCACGTTTGATTTATTCTGAGATTGCTCTCCTGGCTTGAAGATGGCTGTCTTTTCCCTGTGTCGTCACCTGGTCTTCCCTCTGTGCGTAGCTGGGTCCTAACCTCCTCTCCCTATAAGGACACCAGTGGTATTGGATTGGGGTCCACCCCATTGACCTCATTTAACCTTAATTACCCCATCAAAGGCCTGTCTGCAACCATAGTCACATTCTGAGGTACTAAGGGTTAGGACTTCAACATATGATCTTGGAGAGACACAATTCAGAGGTTTTTGTTTCAGTCCAGCTTTACCGCTAAAATAGTTCCTTGAAAATGAAATTTCACTGTGTATTAAACTTTAAAAAAAAAAAAAGAACAGTATAATACAAGCCCAGTGGGGGGTCATACTTGTAACAGAGGCAAACGAAGAAATAATCAGGTGTAGAAAATCAGATATCTTTGTAATCTCTGGGAGGGGGATGGGGTAAGGGCAGCAAAATGGAAGTATGGAAATAACCTATGGAAGTAACACATCCAGTTTTTTCTTCAGGTTTCTTCTGACTTCCAGCATCCACTAAGCTCTCGGCAAGTGTCTAGCCCTCTTCCTCATTGCTTTCTTCCACATGTTGTGCTCGAATTCACCAAACACTGCATGGACCAGCCAGATTGACCCTGGTCATGACAGGCATGGTGCATGTTTCCACTGCATTACACTTTTCACTTTCCTGAGAAAGAGGAGAAGCCAACTATTCCATGGCAAAGTCTGCACTTAGAATGGTACCAGTTTGTGGTGACAGGCTGGACAGACCTTGAGAGAAAGATGGCCCAGGGTGACGTGTAGAAGCCCATTGCAGCCTCTTACAACAGCTTGTTTGCCAGCTTCAAGGACTGATCCAATTACATAGACCCAGAATAAAGAGAAAATACTTCCAACTGTATTGAGAGATTTTACATGGTCTCACCCACATCCCATCCTTCGACCCTCTCAGAGCCAGTGGGGGTTGGGGGCGTAGGTGGGGGGAGGAAAGCTGGACACTCCTGGAATAGCAGCAGTCTACTTTGGGGAAGACATGATGAAAAGGCTGGGAGCTTTATCAGTTTCATTCATCTGAGAAGTGTACTCACATGCATCATTATGTTCCCAGATCCACAACTGATAGGCGGACCAAGGAATGCGTAAAGTTGTAGGGTGGGATCTGAAAATATCCAGACTCGTGAAAAGCACAGAACAGGAAGACTGACCTCCCTGTGGAGATGATGAGAGAGATAGTAAAAACTTGAATTTTCACATGGATGCACACGCACACAGACATAATAGTGCACAGAGGGGAAACCACCAACGTGACGAGAACTGTGGGGTTTGAGAGTCCCTGGAGATGTGAGGGAGCTGGATACCAGCTGATGCATGTTGCCAAGCACAGAAAACATGTAGGAGGATTTGACTGGATGCATCAACAAGAGGCCTAGCTGGAGAAGGTCCCTCTTGGGATGTGCGGGACATATCGGTGCTTTGAACTCAAGGGATCAGAACTTTTTTTTAACAGGCTTTTAAAAAACAAGACCTAGAGATCATATGGAAAGGTGCTAGGCTCCCATTGTTTCTGGGCTTGAGTCCTAAAAGTCAGGGCCAAAGGGGAGAATTAAGTGTGGCTTAACACGCACACACAAATGCATACGCACTGATTTTTTTATATATAAATTGTGTCTCCAAAGGATTTTCCAACCCAGATTTCCTATGGTGAGAAAGCAGTGACTATTTAAATATCTCTCCAGGGAAGGAATTGAAGGAGACAGATGTTTAGAAAGTTGGAAGCATAACCCATGAGGCCAGTCCACCCCTTTGCTCAAAGGAAAGGGCCATCGTAGGAGCTCCTCCTTCACTTGGATTTGAACCTGCTTCTAGCCTTTTTGTTTGTTTGTTTCACCTTTATAATCTGTAATGTCCTGTCTTTAAAGGGGATGTGAGGTTTAACGGTCATCTGTGTGTGCCAGTGATAATTTACTGCTCAGTTTCTGTATGTGAGTTGTGACTTTGAAAAGACCAGCTTCACTTAATTTCAGTTTCAACATATATTGACTTTAGAGGACATGAGGTCTTGTTCCAACAGTCTTCATCATGCTTTGGTGGCAAAAGAAAACATCCTTCCTTGACCGATTGTGACTATAGCTGGCTCAAAGAGTCTTGAAGAATCCATCAACATGTGGCTACATGTTAGCAGAAGAAAAGATAATTTAATCTTGAATATCTTGAATCTTTAACAAGTATTTTCTAGAGAAGAGCAAGGGGGAAAGGAAACTGGTCTTCTCACCTGTTTGTTTAAATCCTTACTGCCTTTATACGTTTCCCATTTCTTATCTCATTTAATCCTCACAAAAACTGAGGAAAGAATATTTTTACATGAGTTCCCTATGAGGCTCAGAAAGGTTAAGAAACCTGTTTATCATCACACAGACAGTTTGTTTGACTCCAAAGCCTACTAAGCACTTTCCTTTTCACTTATTGGAGATTAGCTATAGACAACGAACATCACATTCTGGCCATTAACAGTCATGCTGTGACTTTTCTTCATTAAGAACTGGAATGTCTAGAGGGAAGAAAGTGCATCTAGGGTGGGGCTTGGCAAAGTGTGAGTCCTGAATCAGCAGTTGCTGACTGAGTGAAAACACGTGGAATTTGTGTAGCTGTCTCCTGCTCTGAATAGAAAACAGGACATTCTATGACGCAGGCCCATCAGTGTCCTTGATTTAAAGTCCTAGCTCCTTTCTGCTTCTCCTCTACATCCCATACTCCACTGCTGAAGAAGGAGCCAAGTGGCATTCACCTGTGATACTGCCATGGGCAGGACTGGCTTAGTGAGGATAGCACCATCTTCTGGGCACCAGCAGAGGCAAACGGACTTCCACAGGGGCGACACACCCACATGTTGCCCTTACTACTCCCTGACCACACCCAGCTTTGCAATGGTGTTCCACATCCCTCAAGTGCAGATCAAAGTGGTTTCTGCTCCCATTTCTAAAACTGCAGTGTCCTTATTTCATGAGCGGCACAGGGTATTTAGAGGGTATTCCTTTTTACATCATCATAACATTTACCTAAAAGAGTCTAGTTCATGCACACACACACATAGGCATTTTCTTACTAGGACACACTTCAGTTATTCTACTTCAGTAAAATTTTCATTGCTTACAGGTTCTGGGGCTTTGACGTGAGCAATGACAATGTGATTGGCAGCCCTGCTCATGAATACCATATCCTCTGGTACCAGCTACTACGTGGATTCAATTTGTGTCAGAATGACCAGTGCATTGGAGCAGATATTCTTTGCATAGATTGGGAATGAGCACCCAGGGGTTGGGGAAACTGAATCGGATGGGTAATGGCAAGACTAGTCAGATCTTCAGGTGATAACTCAAATTAGTTAAGTGTCCCAATTTTGTAAAATTTGCTACAAATTTTACAGGCAAGAACCCCCTGACCCAAAGACGGAGCTCTGGCAACTCAGCGGAAACCACCAGAGCAATCACAATTCTTTAGGAATTTAAGACCCATACAAAACTCAGAGGGATTCAAAATTACACGCAAAAGGAACTAAAAGAAAAAACGCTGTGTTTCTTGGTTTGTTTTTGCAAAATAAAATTTCCATTTCCAATTGTATCTCAAGTCACAAAAGGGTTTTTCTAATTTTAGATATTGATGGAAATATTGATGGGAAAGAACATGAACTGATGAACTAAACATCCCAAACTCATCCCTAGGCCTGTACTCACACCTCCAATGAAAATAACTTTGGACCTGCCATCCATGTGTCCATGAAGGAGCAACCCCCGAATACCTCCAAAATCAAGAAGGCCTCCACAGCCATGTATTAGCATCCCACTGGCTGTTTATTGACAACTTGGCATGTTCTCTGGTGGTGGGGCCACTTTAACATTCTTAATTGGTATTATTTTCCACACCACTAGAACTTCAAACAGCAGCTTCTACGCCCTTTCCACATAAAACCCTAACCACTAACATGCCTCACAAAGGCCCACTAAAATATGAATCTACTTGAATACATAGTGAATTTAATTGCTAATATTCCTTGGCAAATCAGATACACTATTAACAGTATAATAATGAGTATTCATAGAGGCTCCCCAGTGCGACCAGATGCGCATGTAAAATAAATAAATAAATTAAAACTGCCATGCTAAATAAAGTTGTCCTGCCACCTCAGGTTACCATCTGTTTCTACTTTTCCTCAACAGTTTTCCCTGAGCCTATTTTCTCAGTGCCGAACAACCCCAGCTGGCAGGTCTTACGATGCAATGTGGACAGGCCCAGGAGCGCCTGGGTTACCTCCCGCTCCCCTCGAGCTCCCAGTCGGATGTTCCCTCCACAAACAAGATCCCTGCCATCCTGCAACTCTTTGGTCTGATGTTCCTTCAGCTTAAAAAAAAAGGGAGAAGGGTAAAAAAGTAAGGGCGGGGCGGGGGGGCCAAACATTAAAACATTTTCCTGTTGGGAGGATGTTAATAATAGACAAGTGTTAGATTTGGCAATAAATTATTGTCCAGATGAAGGGAAAACAATTACAAATTAGAAACAGATTTATTCACACTCAGTGCATTAATGAAAACTTTAAAAAAAGAAAGAAAGAAAACTAAACTCTGTGTACTGCGTGGAAAAAAATAATGGCCCGGCAGGCCTACTTTTTATTAACAACTCATCAGTAAGCAGGTTGTAATTCATAACAAAGAATTCACCCCAAGGAATGCCACATGACTGTGAGCTTTTTGAGTTTCCTAAGAAAATACATATGTTGTTCCACTTGGTTTCCTTTCAATAAAAGCCACCAGTTAGCACTTCATTTTCAAGCTGTTCTGACAAATCAGGTGAGTTAGCTTTGTAGAAAAAACAGAAGCCAATTTTTCAGCTGAGAATTTTAGGGAATTTTTTAATAACTTAAATAAATTTCCCAAATGGCAAGCAAGCCATGATAACGTCTATGAAATGAATTCATTTGGAACAGGTTGAAAGAAGGTCTGTTTTAATTCACTTCATTAATTTTTCCTGAGGAAACATTTAAGGATACATCCCTTGCTGCTAAGGTATGTGTCTAAAGGGGGAAGAAAAAAGGACTGTATGATTTCTGTGTTTTTATAATCCCTCAAAACATGATTAAAGATTTTTGGAATGCCCTCTCAGTGGCTCCAGTAAGTAGAAGACTTTAAAATGATAGCAGCAGGGACTTTCTGCCCCCAAGTACTTACTGAACTAAACACAAACCCCCAGAGACTCTCTCCAATACAGCCACCGCCCACCATTCCCACCTCATTTCCCACAACTCCCCTCAAGGCGCAGGTAAACTTGACCGTTTGATGTTCCCAGGACAGAACAGTACCTTCTGCCACTCCCTTTGCAGGTAATGACTCCTTCATCTTCCAAAGTTTTCTTCATTCTTTAAAACCCACTTTGCATACAGTTAGCAGTGAAATCTTCCCTGATCACCCTAAATAAATGAAAAAGGAACTCTCTCTTGGAATCCGCATAACAAAATGTTTATTCCTCTGTTATTCTGTCTCGTATAAAATCCCATGCAAAAGAGTTATTTGAAAATTCAGCTTTAGGGAAAGGTTGGCATAGCCTGTGTGCATGGCAGGGGTGGTAACAGGACAAAATAGTGTGTTTCTTTGTCCCTTATAGTTGTGCACAGTCAGTCACATGACGAGTCCTGGCCAACGAGCTGTGAGCTGAAGTGGTGTGTTTTCTACTCCCCCTCCCTCTCCCTCCCGCAGCCATCACAAAGGCCTTGTTGAGTTGAAATGGTAATCCACAAATAGAGATGGCCTGGACCCTTGAGTCGCTCTGGTGCATTTTCCTGGAGAGCTGCTCTACCTGCAGCCTGTTGATGGGATGAGCAGTAAGTATGTGTGGTGATGGAAGCCTCTGAGATTTGGAGCCGGCACCGCCTGCCCTGTCCTAATCAATTCAGTGTGGGCCTTATTTTGGATACTGAGAATTAAGTACTTCACCATAACTTTTTGCTTTGGATACCAGGAAACTCAGAATTTGCCTCAGAATATATCTATATCTATATCTATATCGATATAGATATAGAGATATTCTGATATATATGTATGTATATGTATATAATCTAGGTATGTAGATATCCATATATCTAGATGAAGAGACAGGGAGGGAGAGACAGACAGACAAAATGAATACCTTTGTTTATGTATGTGCTTATCTTACCCTCAGTACTAGACTGTAACATTCTTCAGAGCAGGGGCTGAAATCCACCTATCTATACATCCCTCAAAGTTTCCAATATCGTGCCTTGTTTAATGACTCTTTCTTGAGGCAGATGAACTATGAGGACCCTGAAGATGAAGGCAATGAAACAGCACAAGGCCACTATGCCTGGCTGTGCAGTGTGGGCACTTCACAAAAACACCCGCTGAGGGGACAAGTGGGACAGGGAGGGGCTGAAATCCAGCCCATGTTCTGTTAAGTCTTTTTCCTTGGCCCTGAAGGCAAGAGTCTTTTTGTAACTTTGTCACCTGGAAGGGGCATCATTTTTTACTTTATTCACCTAGAGGGAGCATCCTTTTATAATTTGTAGAGCTAGCAGTGCTAGCTTCTACCCACTGAGAACATAAAAACACTTACCTATGGAATTAAAATATATTGCAGTAAGCATTGATTATGAAAAGAAAAAGACAAAATGGAAAAACACACCAAAATGAAGACATCACTACCTCAAAGAATTGTATATCACTGAACAGACATACCAAGTTCCTTTCAAGATATTTCAAATTCAATTTAATCTTAACTCTTAAAAAAAGAGTATGTAATACTTTTGGATAACCTCAATGTCAAAAATATGAAACAATGGCCTGTTGTTCTGAGCGATAGTATTACCAAAAGACCTGTATTTGTCTCCACAGGTTTAGTTAGTGTATCGAGGTTTCTATTATTTGGTTTTATTAAATATTACCACTATTTAAAGCCATCCCCCAGGCCCTACCTTTCCCCTTTGAGGTGTGAATAACAAGCTGTGCTGCTGAACTGCAAGCACATGGCTGCTGAGGGAGGCCGAGGGAGGAAAGACGGCCAGATCTGTGGCATTGTCACAGTCCGGAAACTTACCCTATGCACGGGTGACACAGTGCACCTGGACATGATAGCACCAGACCTCAGCCCACTTTCATAAAAGCAGTCCAATGTAATTCTTGTTCATACTTTTTGGGAAGGATGCTCCCAATTCTATCAATGTGGTCTTGACAAACTTCGAGCTGTGGTTCTTGGTTAGATTTACACTAAGATGCACGGGAATTACAGAAAATGTACAGAAAATGATTCTGTACATAACCAAAAAAACCCAAAACTATACCTGAACAACAATAAAAAGATGAGAGAAGAGCCTTTAACCTTTCCACCTGAAATTTCTCTCCTAATATTTGTGATGACCCTGCCTCTAAGAAAGAAGCATTGCTCCTAGGACCCACTGTGAGATGTCACATACCTAAGAGGACACAACCCACAATCACAGCCCACATGGAAAAACACATCAGCTCATATTACTTCTTTTTTTTTTATCAATATTTTTTAATTGTTGATATTGTACAGTTTTCTGTCTTTTACCCCGCCCCAGCCCACCACCCCAGCCCTCCCCACCTTCCTCCCATTTCCACCCCCCATAGTTTTTGTCCATGAGTCCTTTATACTTTTTGCTCTAAACCGTTCCCCTTTTCCCCTGAAATTCCCTCCCCTCCCACTCTGGACACTGTCAGACTGTTCTCAAATTCAGTGTCTTTGTTTATATTATGCTTGTTTGTTTGTTTTGTTGATTAGCTTCCTGTTAAAGGTGAGATCATATGGTATTTGTCTTTCACTGCCTGGCTTATTTCGCTTAGCATGATACCCTCCAATTCCTTCCATGCTGTCGCAAAGGGTAGGAGCTCCTTCTTTCTTTCTGCTGCATAGAATTCCATTGTGTAAATCAGCAAGTGTTGGAGAGGTTGTGGAGAAAAGGGGACCCTAGTGCACTGTTGGTGGGATTGCAGATTGGTACAACCACTATGGAAAACAGTATGGAATTTTCTAAGAAAACTAAAAATGGACATACCTTTTGACCCAGCAATTCCACTGCTTGGATTATATCCTAAGAATCCTGAAACACCAATCCAAAAGAATCTATGCACCCCTATGTTCATAGCAGCACAATTTACAATAGCCAAGTGCTGGAAGCAACCTAGGTGCCCATCAGTTAATGAGTGGATCATATTACTTCTTTTCAGACCACTGGTCACTACATGTGACCCACTGGATAAACATAAAATCATCATACAATGTACAAGGGCCCCCATGGTCCATGCCTCCCTCTGCAGCCTTGCTTGCACCGCTCTCCTCCTCTGTCTCTTCTCCAGGCATAAGGAACTGCATCTGGTTCTTCTAATGTCCCCTCTCCTTTCCTCGCTTCAGGTCCTTGTGCACTAAAGCAACAACCCCCTTCACTGTCTCTCCTGCCCCACCTCTTCTTGCCTTGCTAGTGTGTCCTGGTCGTACAGGCCTTGGTTTATAAACACCTCCTTTAGGAAGGCATCCTGGAGCCCTCAGGTATGTCGAACCCTTGTGTCCTCTATACTTCTTTTTCATGGCACTCAGCCATCACCCATCTTCTCAGCAAGCTCCTTGAGAGAAGGACTACCTCAGTTTTTCTCCTCACTGTATCCCTAGTCCTAAACTCACGTCTGGCCCTTAAATACTTACTGAGTAAATCCAGGTGTGGGTCGGTGAGAGTCAGTGGGAAGAAGGGAAAGCCAATGGCTCTGCCACTCCTATCACCCAGATCATGAAATGTCAAAAAAAATTCGCCAGGTGAAGAAACTCATTCCCTGCATTTGACATTCCCGGCAGTGTCCTTTTCTGCAGCTCTCCATGTTCTGAAAGGAGATCCAAGTTCATCTTTGGCAGGAAATTGTCCAGACTTCAGTATGACTTGCACAAGGACACGGTGGTAAGCAAACTTTGTAAAAGAAATAAGCAGATGCAGGTTTGATCTTCTAGTGAAAGAAGATATGGCTCTGCTGAAAGCTGCTTAAATGTCCAACCTACTGGGAGTGACTCTGTAGGTCCAGCCATCCCGCCTTGAGGAGAAGCCACAGCTCAGCACTGGATAGTGTCTGTCCTGCTAGGCCCACGCACACGTCCTCACTCTGCCTCCCTTGCATTTTCCATGCCTGGCTTTAATCTCTTCCTCCTGCTCCCAGCCCAGAGCCACCATCATTTAGACGATCCACTTGGGGCCACTGTTCTCATATGACCTCATCTTGATCCATGACCCTTGACTACCAATGTCACTCACCCTTGGTCTCATACTCATTTTTATGGATAAAAGGCTCTTTTACCACCAGCTCCAGACTGCTGAAGCCACAAATGCCAGCCTAACCTCCTCAATGACCTGCTGGGGAAGAGGAATCAAACTCAAAATACTCACCAGTGCACTCTGGTCCCAAGTGCAGGGATCCCAAACATAGTGCGTCCAACTCATTGGCTCCCCTTCTCTTCTGAATCTGCTCATCCTCTTGGTTAAAAATATCACCATCAATGCAGCCTCTTAAACGAGAAACTTAGACTCACTTTGGCCTTCTCTTTCCCCCTAATAAGACTAAATCAGCCTTAAGTCTGTTCAGTTCCACCAGTGAACTATTTCCCATTTCCAAGCCCTCCTTTGCATTATAGTACCTATTCAAGCACCTGTCTTCTCCAAGCTGGACTGCTGTGATCACCACCCACCTGCACGCTGCATCCTACACCCTCAGTCCCACGTCCCTGTAACCATCTTTTGCAATATTATTGAAATTGACTTTAAAATACTAGTAGTAGCATATTATTCCCCTTCTCTGAAAAAGTCCGTTACACATGGCCCCAGGAAAAAACTTACATCCCTAGCATTGGCATTCAAGTCAATCTAGACCTGAAATCTTCAGCCACTTGTTTCTCCACTTTCCTCTGTCTTGTACTCAGTTATATCAAACTTTTTTCTTGTGCTCGTATCCTTTTACCTGTCTGGAATCTCATCTCTGCCCATCTCCCTGCCCGATCCCAGCCCCACCTCATCATAAGCTTTTCTACTTTGGGAGACACTTACTTTCTCTCTAACTCCTGAAGAGTAAGTTACTCATTCAGTCACACACCATTCACTGAACATTTATTAGGGTCCTTTCTGCCCCCATGCCTCTTTGTTGATGCCTCTACAATATTTGGTGGGGTGTGTTTATTGTTCTTGTCATTTACATACCTGTCTTTAGGTTGAGTTCTGCTAGGCACAGAGCATATTTCATTTACCTCTGTCAATGTAAGAAATGTTCAAATCTGTAGAGAATTTTTATGAGTTTATTTGAGCCAAACTGATGACAATTGCCAGGAAGCAAAATCTCAGCGGATTCAGAAAATACTCCAGAAAATAGCAGTTTCTCCATTTATTTTACACATCAGAATCAAAGGAGAATTGGTAAGGAGGTTACATGATATTCATTGGTGATAGATTAGGGAGAAAGCAAAGCAGGAAAATTGCTGGAATTTGGATAAAAAATAAAGTGAATAGACACAAACTTCTTTTATATTTATGGGCACAGGATAGTTAACAGTCAGTAATTAACATGATAACAATAACAATGAGGGGATTTGTAGTCTGCCAAATGGTACCCTGAGGGGTCCAAGAAAAAAAAAGAGACAGAGGAAACTAACTTGACATTGCAAAGATACATTATCTGAGATGCAAAAAGACAATAGACAGACTCATGTAAGGTAAAGATTGACCTTTGTCAGGGAAGGTACCAACCTAGGACATGACTACCTGCTATGAATGGCTTTTAGTTAGAAAGTTTGAATGTCAGACCATTCTGTGTGGTTACTTTCAGTCTCTGAGTCGGTAAGGCCACCACGCAGGCCTCCCCTGAGCTTGTCAAGTTAGTGTGAGGCCCCTTTTCACTTACACCTCCGAAACCAAAGCACCTGAAGTAGTGAATGATTACGACTCTGATGAAAGTATGAAAGAAAAAACACTCGGTTTAATCACCTAATTCATTAAAACTTTCGGGTGAGAAGCTTAATTCCTAGTACACTCTGACACACTGCTCACGGGAGCATCACCATGCAGCGCTGACGAAGGCGGCCACTTCCTCACTCACACAGCGCCCTTGGATGAGCACATCTGATCACCTCACCTCCTGCCATTGCCACTCTGCTCCTGCGGCCCCCGCATTTCCCATCCTGATTAGAGGCCCTGGGAGTGACCTTGGACTCTTCTGTTCCCTCATCCTGTGTATTAACTTTCTCATAATTCCAATTGTATTTCCGGCATATCTTTTAAAGCCATCACTTGTTTTTCTATTTCATGGTCACTACTATGCTTCAGGCTCTCTTTCTTTATTTAAATCCAAGGTAGTTGCAATCACCTATTTTCCCCACCCCTGGCTTGCCCCGCCCTCCCCACTTCAATCAAGAGGAGCCACACAGCCTTCGGAATGGTCTATAAACACGCAATCCCTCTTGCTCCTCTCTTGCTTAAAGCTCTCTGATGGCTTTCCAATGTTTTCAGGACAACATCCAATAATCTCTTTGATTTGGCATCTAAGATGTGTGTTTATTCATGCAATGAATACATACTAAGTGTTTACTGTCTGTCAGACACTTGTAGAAGCTGGGGCTACCACAGTGAACGAAGCATTCAAAAGCTTGTTCTAATGAAGTATTTATTTCAGTTGGAGAGGTAAACAGTAAACAAAATAAAAGTCATTGAGTAATTATGATAAGTACTAGAAGGAGAACTGGAAGTGCTACGAGGGAGCCACAATGTTAAATGAGAGGAAAGAAGAGAGGAGAGAATAGGTCAGAGCAGAAATGGGGCAGATTACAAAGGGCTTCATACGGCCTTATAGATGTGACCTTGTACCCTAAGTGAGGGGGTCTTGGCAGAGGAAGACAATCTGATTTCCATTTTATCAGTTTTACCAGGACAACTCCTGCTTTCTTGTTGAGAGTAAATGATAAGAGGATGAAGGTGTCTTTGGCCCACTCCCAGACCCATCCCCAGGTCACTCAATGCCCCCTCCTGACCTTACACTCACACTTTATGATTTAACAACACAGCTAATTTTTTCTCACACTGTCCTGTGCTTGGTGCTCTTCCATATAATATCCCTGGGCCTGGAATAACTGTGTCCAACCTCTGGGCCTGACATGCAAAATCTCTGTGTATTTTGCAAAACCCAGCTCAGAATTGCCTCCTCTGGGATACTGCTACATTCTGGAAAAGTCCCAAATGGGATAAATTTGCCCTTCTCTGGGCCTCCTCTGAACTTTGTGTTCTTTTTGCTGCTCTTACTTGTCCACACATTAGTCTTTCTACTGGACTGTGAAAAACTTGACTTTTATTTATCTTGATCTTCACTAAACTAAGTGCCTACACTTCATAGGGGTTTAGTAGATTTTTGTTGGATTAAGATAAGAAAAAAGAAGGTACAGGAAAGGCCTAGAGTTGGTCTGAGGGCCTTTGGGTAGGATGTCAATAATGGTTTTAGGTTTGCAGCACTGACTTCAGGGAAGGTTGTGAACAAGGCTGTGATGATCCAGGAGGTGGGGTGGTAAATGAGTATGGTGATCAGGTCTGTGTGCTGTACAGCACCACCCTCTGTGGTCACGCTACAACTGCAGGATTGGCAGGATGTACCTGATTCAAGTGAGGTGGTCCCTGATACACATCTGGACAGACCTTCATGCAGAACCTCTCTTTGTGCAGAAGGCTGGGGTTGGGACTAAACTGAGCTTCTTCTACAAGTCTAATGTGACCCTCAATTGCATAGACTTTGTCATCCACAACTGTGAACCACCCCTGAGATAAGGTTTTGGGGTCTGTAGGCTTATACCGAGGCCCACACTGAATTTCTTCTATATCTTTTGGAAGATATTTAAAAGTTAGAAGTCAAGTTGATTTGATTTCTTTGGATGGCACCTGTGTCAGATCCTCCATCATTCTGACTTTACTACTGACATTTGTCAATACAGTGGTCATATGGTTGGCAAGAGGTAGGGAGAGAAATGAGGTGTATACTTGTGACTGGATGGAGTGCAGCTTCTCCACCAGGGTGAACAGGACATTCAGAGAACATTTGAAACTGTACCTGTCTCAGTATGTAGTCCACCAAAACACTGACTATGGGGAGGCTGTGAGCCAAGAACTTCCTGGTTCCTATTTTGTGCCAGTCAGCATGGCCTTTGTCTAGAATCCTTATGCATTCCAGTAAATACTACCATTGCAACTACTCCAATCAGAGTCTACTCAATGACTCCTGACATATGACCTGATCATTAGGTGCAGTAATTTTGTTCACTGGTTTTCCCTGGTCTACACCAGCTTTCTTTCCTGATCATCACCTATCCAAACATCCCAAACCTCTGTCAAAACAAGTTGGAGCATCATCTTCCCCATCTACTAAAACACCCAGTAGGCCCCACGTAGAGAAGTTCGAGCAACACTCAGGCAAAGAAACCAGAAGAATCACACACTTACCTCAGCTTTCACTACTGGAGATTGTGCTGGTTCTTCCCTTCTCTAACCTCCTGTGGTACATAGAGACAAGTGGATCTGGGTTCTTGTTTAGACCTATTAAATCATCAATCTGACTTAATAAGCCCTCTGGTGATTCTCATGCCACTGCAGTTTGAGTACTCCTGGTACAGATAAAAATAGACTATGTAATACCCAGTTGTTCTCTGAATCACTTTGTGAATTTTTATCTTCCTTCCCTCATTATCTTTAAGGGAGAGTGCCTTATCCACAAGTACAGGGCCATGCACATAGTACACACTCAAATGTTTTCATTGAGTTGATAAACTCACTTCACAATACTTTACTGGATACCTGAGCATAAACTAAGTTTGGCTTGCTTTGTGCTCTAAAATTAGATATCAATGCAAAACAACAAAAAACTGGCCCCCTAAAGAAAATTGGAATAATTGACCACCCTCTAACAGCCACCTGCAGTTCACTGTCTCAGTCAATTTTAAGGAGGCAGGAAGAAAAGGCCAAATGACCTGTCTGCCACCGGGCTGCAAATAGCACTGCCCTGTGAAGCCACACAGCCTGCCTCCCAGAAGAGACAGCAACGGAAAGGTCATGGGTCTTGGGTGGGCAGGATAAGAGAGGGGACTGGTGAGGGCCAGCTAGTATGTTTTTATGTTGTTAGGTAAAGAAAAGTTCATGTCCTACCCCTGAGATTCCTGTAAATAAAGATAAAAGCAGAGGCAGTACATTATCAAGTTTTAATACAACTGCTGGAGCTTGTTACCCAGGGCTCAATCAACAGAGCTCAGAAACAGCTGGCTTTGAAGCCCAACCAGGGAACCCAAAGGTGCTGATGTTAATGTGACTAAACCCACATGTTCCATTAAACCTCTTCCAGCCTCTCTCTCCAAGGCCTACAGCAAGACTTTGTCATGAAAATCCTCCTAGGTGTGAAGAACTTGAACCAAAAGAAATTGACCCAGAGCTGGTAGATTATATAAGATTTAGAGGTTTGATTTAAAAGGGTGCCCAAATGAGGAAAATTTGGTTTACCTTTTCTTTTTTAAGAAGTAGGACAGCACAAGTGTATAAAGACAAACTCATAGCTATCCACTTTTAAGCACACATACACATATGCACACTCACTAGAACTCTTTCTTCCATTAAAATCCCCAAATAATTAGGATATGATCTAGTTGTTGAACTATTGATTCTCTTTGCAACTCAATTTGTTCTATAGGATAAAATTTCTTCACACTTTCTCAAACCTTTTGATTTTATAGAATGGGACTTTGCATAAAAAGAGAAACTAAAAATTATTATGATCATTTTTCAAGTGGAGACTATGGGATTTATGCTCATCCATCCATGTCTGTCCTGGGAGCTCATATCTGCTCAGCAAAGTGGCAGATGGCATTCACGGGTGGGGCAAAGGTAGCCACAGTGTTTACAGCAAGGATGAGGATTAAGAGGTGAAGGAATCTATTCTTGCCTCTAGGAGCTCTAACTTCGGTGGAGAAGACCAGCAAGTGAGCACTAATCATAGAGAATGATATGAGATAAACACAAGGTGGCATGCACACAGAAGCTAACTCTGAATGACCCTGCAAGAGGAGGTTTGAAAAGAGAATGAGAACACAGATCATTTGGGGAGCACTTGGGGAGCTACAAGCAGGCTCACAACTGGATCAGAAGAGAAAGACTTGCTGAAGATAAAACTTAAAGGATAGGACTTAGAAGTTAGTTATGGTGAGAAACAGTAAGATAGTAAGTAGAAATCGGAGGGAAAAAATTTCATGGAAATCTCATCAACAGGGCTGATGGGCCTGTTGCATGTGAGGATAAGGAAGAGAGACTTCTGGGACCACACTTAGATTTCTAGAATTATTACTCTCTGCCACCTTCTCATGTTATGGGGGGAAAACTTGTGACTGAGGAGGTAAGAACAGAGGGAGTTCTACCAAAAGGTGTTAAAAAGGTGTGCCCCAAGCACAAGACCTGCCCCTCAATCTTCCTTTGCCCAAAGTTGCAACCTGTTAATGAGAAACTGGCCATCTCCACTGATGTCCTACAGATGCGGTGTTCTTCCTTTTCTTCTAGGAAAGTTCATTCATATCATAGCCCATCATGAGGGAGTAATAGAGAACATGTGTTTTCATCCATTTCCAGTCTGGCCAATGGTTTTTCCATATCCAGTGTGGGCAACAAATACAGTTATGTCAACCACAGTACTTCAGTGTGGCTAGTTAGATGAGAAAGGCTTAGAGTTTGCACGACTCCACACACTGTGCTTAGGTTGGGTAACTGGTAGGAAGCTGTACTTTTAAATCAAGCTTTCTAAAGAAGGTTTCTCAAAGTTTACCTGCTCAGGACAAGTCCATATTCTTGACATTTTATAGATGTGGTTCCGGGCACAAGAAACCAGATAATTTGCCAATGGTCATTTAGGCAGCTAGTGTCTGAATAGATCAGCTTTCAAATCTGTAGTCTGCATCACTGAACTTCATTTCTGTATCTTCCTAGAACCCAACACTCAAGTGTTTCATTGTAGAACCTAAGAAAAAAATAAGATGTTTGCAGGGGGGAAGAATCATGTGGACAGTATTTATGAGTTTCAGTTATACATTGTTAAAAGGACATAAACCTCTTTATCATATCTTCGATGCACATATTCTACATGCAAAACACATTGTTAATTATGGAAAAATTATGGAATACAAAATAAAAAAAGAGAAAGAAAATTACTATAATCCCCATTGATAACATTTGAGATATTGTGTATGTGAATGTGTTTGGACACATATTTTTTACAGATCTGTAAAATACTACATGTATTTTTGTTATATTTAGATAAAATATCTATCAACTTTCTACAGGAATAAAAATACTTTTGCAACATTGTTAATGGTTACATAGTATCACATTTTATAGAAGTACATTAATTTATTTAACCTATCGAACAACTAAATTGCTTCCAGTTTTCTTCATAATACATAATTCTGCTCACCTACTTATACTTGGCATTAAATATCCATTCGCTTTCTTTGTTCCTCTTCATTGAACTATTTCCTTCACTCAAATGCATAAAAAGAAAGTCACATTTAATTGATTGCTTCACTTAGGTAATCTCAATTTTAAAAAAAACTAGGTAACAAGTTATAATTTGCTTTCCAGTGAAAAATTTAATGTTTTCCCTTTATTTATTTTTAAATTGCAATTTACTTTCAATAAGAACTTAAAATTTTTATATTATGGACATTTCCCATATTGCGTTGTATAATTTACAATGTAATGCATCCTATGAATAATTTGCTCATAAAATTGAATTCAACAAATATTAAGACTGTGCTGGAGACACCTTCAGGAGATTTCCCAATGACCCAGTCCTTGATACCTAAGAATCTGTAATGGAAGTAAGACAAGGGTGGGAACAGCTGTGAGGCAGACCATTTGTCCCATTAGAAAGGCACAGATGGAACCCACGGAGGGAGGTGGAACCCCAGGAAAAAGGTTGCTGCTGGTCAGGAGGATGAAAGGATGCTTCACAGAGCAGTAATCATTTGAAAAGTGTTAGATTTCATATGTAGCACATAAGAAAGTCAACACATTAAAAAGATAAATTACATGAAGAATTCTTAGTCATTGCACATCTTTAAAAATATTTTAAATCAAAAATGATTCATTTTAGTTTTACTAATATGATAGGAACTGGACCAAATAGAATATTTATTATCAGAAGGAAACTTGTCTTTGAATTCCAGTGAGGCCCATTTCCTCTGCAAAGAATAGAAAAGAAATAGACAATCTATGAAATATTAATTGATACTGTTCTCTCATTTTTCCTTGGAGAAAACTGACGTTTCCAAAGGCTATGTACCTCACCTAACCTCTAAGTCACACATCTTGAGATGGCTGAGCTAGCACTAGAATCCAGGGATCCAGACTCCCAGCCCTGTGCTCCTTCTATCACTTGAAGTGGCTTTCCCAAGAGCTGCTAAGCAAATTTATTAATGGCATGATTTCTAGCCCAACAGGTGCAGAAACGTAAGAGGAGTCTTCACCCGTCATGTAGAATTGATGAACTTTTTCCTGCAAGTCTGTGAGACTGAGGAGTGCATTCAACATTCATTCATTCACCAAGTGTGTACTGAGTGATCACGATGTACCTCGAATTGCACTAAACACTGGGGACCCAGCAGGGAACAAGACAGACCTTTGGAAATATGCCTGTCCAGACATTGGTGTCTGCTGCTTGACTTGGGGAGGTGTGGGTGGGAGTGACCAGGTGTTGATCTGGCTCCAGGGAAAATGAAGGGAGTTCAAATGTTCCAGTTTAATCCATCCTGTTCAGCATAGATCTCCACATTGTGATCTATGATCTGGAAACTACATTTAAACATGCGAATGATATTCCTATACAAAGATAGAAAACTGTGCCCTTCAGTTACCTGGCTCTCAGCAGCCCACCAGATCATCTCTCCCACAGTTCACACTCACTCAGACTTTTTGTTCATGATCAGTTTTTTCAATGACAGAATGTTTGCTTGGCTCTAGCTTTTAGGCTGTCAATTTATGGCCAGTGATTTTACCATGTTCTCTCAGCTTTTCAATGTACCTTCAATGAGGTGAAAACTTCTCATATAACTGAGGAAGCTTCACGTAATACAAATAGAAAGGAATCTTTCTTGGGGCTCTAATGGAGATAATAGCCCAAATCATCTAAAGTGTAAAAACCAGATCATTATAAACAGCCACAAGTAGACAGAGTGGAGCAGGAACGCTATGTACTAAAAGATTCTCACCTCAACACTCTGCTCCTCCTATTGTGCTGGCTCCTCCATCTCAGTCTCCTTATCCCATCCTTTTTACCTCTATTACCTCCTGTGGTACAACTGGAAACAGATTTGGTCTTGGCACACAGGTCCTAAAATACCTGAATCTCCATAAGAGTGCTTTGTATGATCCTAGAGATGACTGGTATCTGGGAGCCACTGGGTAGATTCATGATAAGGCTGATCTCCAGAAATACCAAGGCATGATTAGAGACTTGGAACTGTCAGCCCCACACCCTGACCTCCAAGGAGGGAAAAAGGGCTGGAAACTGACTTAACCCGCAATGGCCAATGATTTCATCAATCACGTCTGTATGAGCAAACCTCCATAAAAACCCCTAAAGGATGGGGTTTGGAGAGCTTCCTTGGTAAACATATCCACGAGGGTGACTTGCTTAGAAGGGGTATGGAAGCTTTATCCCCCTTACCCAACACCTTGCCCTATGCATCTCTTTCACTTGACTGTTCCTGAGATGTGTCCTTTGTAATAAGCTGGAAAACACAAGGAGAGTATTTCCAGAGTTCTGTGAGCATTTCTAGCAAATGACTGAACCTGAGGGGGAAGAGCAGTGAGAACTTCTGGTGTTTAGTCAAGTCAGACAGAAATGTGGGTAACCTGCAGACCCAATGCTTATGACTGGCCTCTGAAGTGAGGGGCAGTCTTGTGGGACTGAGCCTTTAAACCCACGGAATCTAATGCTAACTCTGAGTGGGTAGTCTAGGAATTGAGTTGAGTTGTAGGACACCACGCTGGTGTTTGGAAAGTGTGAGAACTGGTTTCTGGTGTAGGAAAGCCCTGCATATTTGTTGTTGGAAGTGTTGTGAGCAAAACTAGTTCATCTACTAGTGATGGAAACCCCAGAACTTGTCCCCTCAGCCCCTTCTTTGCTCTGACCACACCCATACCCTGTAATTTCATCCAGTTTCATGGTTTCTTCATAGACATCTGCACAGACAACTCCCAAATTTATGTCACCAGCTCCAGCCTCTCTTCTCAACTCCAAACTGCCTAGCCAACTTCTCATGGGGATAACTAATAGGTATCTGAAAACTTCCAGATATGTCCCAAACTGAAGTCCTGATCTTTTCTCCCAAACTGTAGGGTCACCCTTAACTCTCTTTTCTCAAACCCCACATCTAACCTATTAGTAAATTCTGCTGACTTTGCTTTCGAAACATATCCAGAATCTGCCCACCAGACAGATTCTGCTACCTCCCTGATAATCTTTTATCTAGATTATTACAAAGCCTTCTTTATTGCTTACCCCACTTCATCTCTTACCCTCTCAAGGCTGCTCACAACATTCAGTGATGTTGTCTGACAGATGTCAGATTGTGTCACTTTTTGGATCAAAATACTTTTAATGCCTTCCATCCCACTATTAGCAAAAGCCCAAGTTAGCATGCCAACCTAAAAGGTCCCCATTATGTCTCTGAACTCACCTCCCACTATTCTCGACTTTGCTTTCTTCGCTCCAAGTCACTTGGTTTGTTTTCTCTTCTTTAATGTGCCAGGGCTTCTCCTCCTACCTCAGGGCCTTTGCACTTACTGTTCTCATGCTTGAAACACTTGGCCTCATATCTATGTGGTTCTCTTAAGGTCTTTGTTTAAGTTTTTTTTTTTTAACATTTCCCTTAACCTTATTTTTAAAATTGTAACACTCCTTCTTCCCCCAATATTCTCCATACATTTTTACTACATTATTTTTATAGTTCTCACCACCAACGGATAGAGTATGTAT
This sequence comes from Glossophaga mutica, assembly GCA_039655065.1. Classification (NCBI taxonomy): domain Eukaryota; kingdom Metazoa; phylum Chordata; class Mammalia; order Chiroptera; family Phyllostomidae; genus Glossophaga; species Glossophaga mutica. The sequence continues at coordinate 151,241,097 of CM077306.1, forward strand.
TTTACTTATATATTTTGTTAATTTAATATCTTCTCCCATTATAATGAAGAGTATGCAAGAACAAGAATTTTTAGGGGGTCCATGTATCCCCACAGTGAGTAACAGTTGCTTCATAAACATTCTCTGAGTCATTCATACTCCATAGTTTTTAAAAAATATTTTACTTATTTATTTTTACAGACAGGGGCAGGGAGGGTGGAAGAAAGGGAGTGAAACATCAATGTGTGGTTGCCTCTAGTTCACCCCCTACTGGGGACATGGCCTGCCACCTAGGTGTATGCCCTGACTGGGAATCGAACCAGTGATGCTTTGGTTCGCAGGCCCACGCTCAGTCCACTGAGCTATGCCAGCCAGGGCCAATACTCCATAATTTTTATATCAGTGTCTTCTATTAAATAAATTCTAAAATCAAAATATTTGGATGAAGGTGAAGAACAACTGAAACAATTTACAGCCCTGAGACTTCCTCATGCCTTAGATCTGGTTTCAAGGTGGACACTGGTGATGGTGACCCTGCATAACGACAAGAGAACATACTGAGCCAAAGACTACTGGTGTCAAAACTTATATTGAGAAGGCTCAGACCCAGAAAAATTACAAGTTAAAGTACAGTTTTACCCTGGACTGAAAATAAGGGAAATTGGCAAAAGAGATTTGCATAGTACCAGAAAAATATTTTTTGAAGAAAATAACTGAAAGTGTAAGTATGACTTTTTAACCAAAATTTAACCCTCTATGGTTAAGCCCATTATTTTACAATTTGTTCAGTGAATTTAGGTTACTGAAGGGGACTCTGCAGACCAGAAGGAATCTTCCATCAGACTTCAGCTACTGCATCACCCAGGGCAGTGGGGCACAACCACCATGCCTTTCCCTGCACTAACGCACCACTCACTGGCTTGAGGCTTTTGTTTATATAGCGAAAACTAGGAGAAAACCGAATGTTCAGGCACAGGGAAGTATAGGAGAGAAATGCTGAGTTGGAGTTTCAACAGCGAGCAGTTGAGAGAGCAGAAATGCACTGTGCATTTATCATCTCTTCTTGGCGGCTCCAGCCCCAGAGGATCCGCTCTAATTCACCAGAACTGATTTGGGTTCTCCTGATTGTGCAAATGCAGCTCCACAAGACCCTGCACAGGAGGAGAAGACCCAGTCATTGGGACTTTCGAAGAGGAAGTAAAGTTAGAAGGTTATGCTGAAGGAAAATGTAACTAGCAGGTTAGATGAAGTTTTGGCTTTGAGCTATCTATGATGCAAACCATGGTTTGCTTGTGCAGTTTATTCCCAAACTGGGATATTTTCAGTGGATCACCAAATGACCCAAGAGGTGACATGGATTCATCATAGTCCCCACTGTACAAGAACATTTAGAAACATCTCAAACTTATATTCAACACTAACTCTTGATCTTTTCACTGAAACCAAGTCATCCCAGTTTTTCCATCTCAGTTGGTGGCAACATCCTTTCCGTTGTTCAGGTCGGAAGCCTCAGAGGCATGTGTCTTAGTCAGTTTGGGCTGCTGTAACAAAATGCCATAGACAGGTATATTATAAACAATAGTAATTTATTGCTTGTGGTGCTGGAGGCTGGAAGTCTGGGTGCATGGCACCAGCATGGTTGGGTGAAGGTTCTCTTTCTGGGTCATAGCTGGTGCCTTCTTGCTGTGTCCTCACATAGCAAAAGGGACTGGGGACCTGCCTGGGGCCTCTTTCATGGGACATTTATCTCATTCATGAGGACCCTACCCTCAGGACCAGCAACAATGAACTTAGAGCAAACGCCAGAAAAAGGAAACTCCAGCCACTACTGCTTCCCAAGAATTCCTGTTGAGGAACAAACTATTTAAAGCAAATATTAAATGTTTCAAAGGCTCTAGTAGTGTTCCAAAAGTATAAGCAGCACACTCCTTTCCATCATAGTAGAATGGGCTCACAATATGTTCTGTAATTTCTATAATTAGAAATTGCTATTATTTAAGGGTACAGATTAGAAGTTCTGGGCAATTGGCATCTGTGAAATCATCATAAGCTAAAACACTTAATCCTTTAAGCCTAAATCCAAATTGTAAACTTCCCAGGAAAAAAAAATGAGATCATATATCTGCTACTCAGGCCATTCTTCTATCTGCCAACAACTGTCTCTCTGAGAAGAATTATGTGCTTGTGCCTGAGCACACACTCATGCCAGCAGTGAAATTGTGCTGAAAGCATTAATACATATTAATGAAAATGTAAAGACAACAGCTGTTTGAGTTTTAGATAAACTGTGGACAGTTTTTTCCCATTTAAGTCATCGAGAGCACTGAACACATGACTGAGCAAAAACGTGGTCAAAAATAAAAACAAGTGAGCTAAGAAAGAAAATTCAAGAAGTTGAGTTTAAAAGAATTTATCATAAATTATTAGTTATCTTGCCTGGTTGCAGAGGGAGATGCTCTGGTGAATAGAGGGTTATACATTCCACATGTAAATTAGCAATTTAGACTATAATAAAGTACACCTAATACTGAATATTTGAAAAAGAACACAGCCTTTGATCACTTGATGAGTCAGCTAAAGGTTCTTCAAGATATTTCTGGGCCTTATAGTCACCATAGTTAGCAAGAAATACTGTGTTATAACTGCATGCCAGTGCCAGCTAATAGAATTCTGATAAATAACAGAAACTTTACTATAAGAAGAATATTCAGACATACTTAGAGAGATATTTACCTCAGAATGTATCCCTCCCAAGTTTTATTAATGGCAAGACTTGGAATCCTTGAAGTGCCTGTCTAAATACAACTCCAGAATGCACCGATCTAATTAATTCACTGTGGCACTCAGCTCCCAGGACTCTTTGCTGCACCTGCTGACGTTATCAGAAATGGCAGTGATTGGAAACACATTCCCTCATGGCCGAAATGCCTCCCATCCAGTAGTTGTTGGAGATTAATTTCAGTGGCAAAATGCATGACAGTTTATGGATGTTAAAAATAAAATAAGTGGAATGGAAACAAATGCACAATGAGCATGAGCATACTCTTCAAATGTCAAAATTTTAATAAGCACAAAACCCCACAAAACTTTGGGTCCCGACTATTGAACATGACACTCTCTCTCTCTGGGAGGCCACCTACTGCCTCTTCTGTGCTCATTCTCTTGGAACAACCTTTTTGTTAATGATAAGTGATTGCCCAAGTTAATGGTGTGGTAAGTGCAGACAAGTCTGTGGTCTGAGATGCCACAAAATGCATTTATATTTTCCTTAGGAGAAGACAATACTAGGATCAAAGTAGTCCATTCTACTGTAAACACCTCTACAGTGGCAAGAAGTTTGAACCTATGCAGGAATAAAACTTCTCTAGTATTGTTAGATCGGATATACCTAATCTTAATGTTGGTGCACACAAAGCGGCAGTTCAAAAACTCCATGCCATTGTACTCTGCTTTGGGTTTTCTGTTTTAGAGAAATAGTTCTGATAAGTCATGGACCCCAGGGTCTGCTCTGGGGACTAAAGTCTTAGTACAATGTATTGTTGTAATGTCAGAGTTCCAGAATGGTAATATGTAGAAGATGATATTGGTAAGTTAATTTACCAATGGCCCCTAGATTACATAATGTATAACACTGGCCCTATCTGCCTAGTTTCCCTACACAAATGATTTTTGCCTTTTCTCTATATCTTGCCCCATAAAAGTTTTTCTCCATTTTTTCTATGGCACAAATCTTCATTAGAGCTCATTTGAGCTGTTGTGATATCACAACTGTTCTCCCTACACCTAATATCCAGTCCTTTGAGTTTATCTTTTATGATTCCACCTTTTAAAAACTATTTTCCTAGTACAGTGAGGTCCAAACACCTCAGCAGGACCCAGAAAGTCCTTCACAAACAATGTTCAGTATAGGCTGATCACCTGGCATTCCTTCTACCCAACTCTACCACATTTCCACCCCCAGATGTGTATGTACATATATTATACACACACACACACAGCCCCAAATATATATATTTATATATATACACATGATGCTGTAACTACACTGCACCTATCTCTATTTCCCATGCATTTTACAGCCTCTTTGTCCTTGCTCAGGCAATTTTCTTTGCCTACCTCTTGTCTACCTAATATACTCTGATTTCAAACATCACATCTTCCCTAGAAAACCCATTACCAACCGTATCCCAAACTAAACTCACTCTTCCCCACAGCCTGACACAGAAAACTTCAAAGACGACCTAGCAAAATTGTCTGATTCTTTATCTCAAATTTTAGAGCACTTTTCTGGTACCTCTAATGTGGTAAATTATCTCCAAAAATGGTCACCAATAACACCCCACATCCTTGTATGCACACGCAACTCCTCCAGCGTATCTCTCACTCCTTGAATTCTGGCTGGCCTTGTAACTTGAACAGAGGCCAAGGGAAGTAACCAACCCCATGTCAGTTCTAAGCCTTAGAAGAAAGACTAACAAGAAGGGTAACAAAGGGGCCCCCAACAATTCCTTGCCATCCCATCTGAGGCACCAGACATGAGTGAAGCCATCTTGGACATTCTAGGTTTCTAGTAAAATGCAGTCACACGAGTGACCCCATTCAACACATGTGACACAAAACCACTCAGTGCATAATTGATAATTGTTGTTCTAAGGCCATCAGTTATGCCATGGATTATTTCCAGTGATAGGAAACTGAAACATTTAATATTATGTATTATAGTTACATGTGTACATATATAATTCCCTGGGGCAGATTGGATTTTTCAAAGATGATTGCAACGCATCTACCAATGTTTTCTTACATGTTCTATTATTCCACCTTCAAGAGATGGAGTCCAATTCCTGTCCTCTTGAATTTGTAGGGGACACAGATACTTACTTACAGCTACAGAATGCAGAAGAGGTAACACTGCATGACTTCGAGGTTAGTTTGAAAGAGCTCTTTCAGCACCACCTTGCTCTCTTGGAAAGTTCTCTCTTTGGATGAAAGCTCTCTCTTTGGATATTTCCCCTTGGGTGCTCATTTCCAACCCAGCTGCTGTACTAGAAGAAATGGAAGGTACATGGAACGTCTGCCATATGTAGATGTTCCTATTAACAACCCCAGCCAAACTCGGACTTCAAGTCATTCCAACCCAGGCACCAGACAAGGAAACCTTCAGACGATTCCAGCTCCAGCCATTCATGTCCCTCCCAGCCATTGGAGCCTTCCCAGCTGAGTTCCTAGATGTTGTAAAGCAGAGATAAACCAACTCCACTGTGTCCTGTTTGAGCCACAGACTCTGCAAGCAAAGTGATATTTTTTCATGTCACCAAGTCTGTCTGGGGTAGTTTGTTACTCAATGATTGATAACGGAAAAACTTTCTACCCAGACCATGGGCTCCCGGAAAAGTTCAGTCATCCTTGTGTTCCCTAGTTTACTGCATGTTACTCAGGGCATAAAAGAGACACCCATCAAATCTCTGTTGAGTGCAAGTGAAAGGCTGAATGTCTGCTACTTTTTGTTTATGTTTAGCTTCATAGAATTTTGGAAGTCTGTTCATTTCAACTAAAACACTATAGGAAATCTATATATGGGCTAGGTTTATCATATGATGTTTTTGGAATTTGCAAAACTGGCTCCCTACTTTTCCTTTCTTTGTCATATGAAATCTTATAGTAGAAGTTAGACTTGCTAGTGCAAGCAAACTGAAATGGAACAAAATAGAGGAAAGTATTCAGTAACAAGGAAAATAATCCAATTCAGTTAAGTACAGGTCATTTTTGTTCCTCTTTCCAATCAAAGTTTTCATCCTGTGTTCTTCTGTTCCATTTTACATAAGGAAAAAAATTTTCCTAAAGGTACTGTGTACCCTTAGTTTTTCTCTCTCCCACCAAATCAAAATTCAATACCAAAGTGCCACACTCAAGATAATTCTTCATGTCTTTGCCTTGGCTCAATAAGATGTATGTAACATTGATAAGTTCTTTTAGAGAATGTATTTTGAAGACCCAACATGTGGTGACTGGCTTTCCTGAGGAAGCACGCCGATTTGCCCATTATCTGGCTTTGCAGGGAACAGGGTGCACAAAGTAAGTGAATTTTCCAGAGACCTTACTTAGAAAGTAGACCTTACTTAGAAAGCCTATAAATTCTCCCACCACATGAAATTGCTCATCCACTGTGCAGATTTTATGTGTTTCTGCTTTCACTGTGATTCACTTAGTCAGGACTCTTTTTGACGCCATTATACACTCAGTTCCCAACTTGATATTAATTCATTTATTCATTCACACATTTGTCTGTATTTATAAGCAGCTACTATGTGTCAGGCCCAGATTAGATGGTGAAAACAAAAAGATGAACAAGACCAACTCTCTCATTTAGGGAACACACAGGATAGTGAGGAAAGGGACAAGTATTGATTTGAATACATCAGGGGTCAGCAAACTACAGCTCATGGTCTAAATCCAGTCACTACCTACACTATATGAAACATTGTGTAGGAACATATTCACACCCATTGCTTCAAATGGTATCTATGGCTGCTGTTCAATTATAATCACAGATCTGTTTTTTGAGATCACTAAAAATATTTACTCTCTGGCTCTTACAGAAAAAGTTTGCTGACTACTGCAATGCAGTGTGATGGGTACAAATAATAGAGATATATTCAATATTCAACAGTCCACAGAGAAAGGGATGAGCAACCAAGGAGTGTCCTCACAGGGCAGGAAGTGCCTGAGCCACTTGTTGATGAATAGAGGGCCAGTCCGGCTAACAGCAAAGGCAAGAGGGTCAATAGGTAAACTGCTGGAGGTGAGAAATCAATGGATCCCTTTGGAGAATGGCTAGGTAATGGGGGTCGGGCAGTTGAAGACCAAATCTATGGTGGAGATGAAGCTGAAGAGGAAGGAAGAGCAGGTGTCAGCGGGCCATGCTGGTTTCCATTCTGTCCGCAATGAGGATTCACTGAAAGATTTTAAGCAGAAAAAAGTAACATATAGAAAATAGATAGAAAAGAGATGGGCAGAAAAGCCACCTAAGATTCTGTTGCAATGGTCTGAGGAAGAGATAATGAATCAGAGAAAAAGAAAAGAAAAGGCAGTGGCTGTGGGAATGGAGAGGAGGATTCAAGGTCTTAAGGAAACCAAATTAATCAAGGAACACGCTTTGTCGTAAATATTCAATGAACATTCTCTGTGGCACCGTAACTGCAGGTGGCTGGGACAGGCAAGATTTCTCCACTCAAATCCATCCCTGAAAGGCCCAGACAAGGACCATCATTTACCTGTGGGGTTCAAAAAGGAAAATCTTCAGTCAGTCTTTTATATATATGTTTCCACTGTGAAACTAACCAAACACGGAGACAGGTAGAGTACCAGGTCATCCTATGCACAGGCTCTGGGTTCGGATTGACCTCAGGGCAAGACCTGGTCGTTCCCTTAATCGGTCTGTATCCTTGGACAAGTGACTTAGCCTCGTTGAACCTCAGGATCCTCATCTGTAAAATGAGGATAAGAATAGTAGGCGTCATGTGGGTGAGACAGGACAGCACAGCGGAGTGCTTAGTGCCAGCCCTGACACAGAGAAGTGCTCTGGGAACGTCGGTGCAGTTACGTGAAGTGAGCGCCAGAATCCCTCACACCTCACCCAGCTGGGAAAGCTCAACCCACCTCCACCATGTAGGTGAAATCCCACTGCTGTTGTCACCTAACAACTGCAATGGAATCACTGAGTTACTGAGCACGTTGTGTAATGTCTGTTTTCCGAGCTATAAAAACCATGCCTCCTTTGGGAGCTGCTCCATGCCCAGGGCCAGCACTGTGCCAGGCATGTGGTAAGGCTGCCAAATGGACTGTAGAACAGTGAGAGAGAGGGTGGAAGGGAAGAAAGGTCAGGCAGGAGGTGGGAGGGAAAAAGAGGGTGGGGGGAGACACAACACCTCTCCTGTGTTCTCCCTCAGCCTCTCAGTATCGCTGCCCCTAAACCTGACTGTGTAGAAATATAGTACCGTGAGAGACTAAGTGGCCAAGTTGCACAATGCACTGATCCTTGAAGAAACCTTTTGTAGTGCAAGGTATTCAGACTTGCTGCCTAACTGGAAGGAGTTTCCCCAGGCTTCATTTAGCAACAGTCTTCCCCTTGGAACAGGGGAGTTCTGGCTGCCATGGGCCAAGGGCCAAGGCAAAGCATGTCAGGGTAACACAGCAGCTTAAGGGGACTTCAGAGGACTGTGTCCAGGAATTCATTAAATTCGAATCCCCTTATAGGCAGCTCAATTTTTTTTTTAAAACAAAATTGGGGTTTCTAGAAGTCTCAGTGGGAGGCCTTGGATTTAGCAATCTGGGCCTAGCAAATGTACATTCTAGAGCAGAAAACTTAAACCTAATAGTGCTTTAAGCACCAAAACAATTTTTAACTATTTTAGTGGAAATCCTTTTAAAATGTATTACACATCCCCAGTCATGGTAAACAAAGTGAACATGTCACACCTTTTCTTGGTGACCAAGGCCACTGTCATAAACAGCAGTGATTCTGCCAAGTTTTAGGCATCGCTGATCATTTCTCTAAGGGCCCCAGATTTCTAAACCATTTTAATCTGTGGTAGTTCTTACTCTTTTTTTTTTTTTTTTGGCATTTCCATCTATGTAACTATAGTGAGGATAATAAAACTGTTGCCCCTACACCAGAGGCACCCAGGAAGTGATGTTCTAGTTGATATGCCTTCTATTTCTATTGCCCATGGTTACCTCTGCTTTCCTCTGTTGTTTCTCATGTTGTGGTTAAGCACCCACATTTCTTCTGACTCTTTCCTGGCTGTCTGCTCCCCTTCCAGTCTCTGGGTTAAAACTAGGAGAAGGCGAAAACTTTCAGACAACCCACTATTATGTGAACAAATTCAGTCTCCAGTCTTTAGAGTAAGAGACACAGTGTAAACTCTTGTTTAGTTTATTACAGATATAAATGGTTACCTATGTAAATATCTATGTCTATATACATGAGTTGGTTTACACAGACATATATTCCTGCTCCGCCAGCTGACAAAGCCTAGAAGCAATGACATGCCTGAATCAACCATCATACCTAGCACCCAAATCCTGGTTTCTAACACCCTTCTCCAATGAAAGGAATCAGGACCCTTGGATAAACAGCTGATTCTAAGACGGGGGCAGAACATATACAATATGAGCCTGGAGCATATTGTAGTGCCAGAAAGTAAGGAAAGACTCAAAAAAATGTAAACCCATAACAATGAAGATATGTTGAGAGGGTATAGGAACCAAATGAAAGTGCATCCAATGGCCAAAGCTAGAAAAATTTGAGCGACAAAATAAAGTAGTATTACATTATAACTCAAAAAAAAGTAAATATTCATGAGTCCTTATTGATATAAATGACTGAATATATAAATAATTGGGAAATAAGAGACCAATGAAATATCCCATGCAGAAGAATTCCAAATAATTTACGTAAATACTCTACCTTCAAGGAGATGGAGCATAATTTCCCACTCAAGTGTACACTGCACAAAGTGACTCCCTCCCAAAGGGTACAGCACAGAAAGGTGGGACAAAAGCAAATTCACAGTGGAGCAACCTGGCAAAGGTGGCCTCAGCCAGGTGATCAAGATTAACATCAACATTAATACTGATAATCTGTACCCTTGCTAAGACATGATAAGGATGGTTCTTTACCTCTGCAACCTTCCTCCCCATACCTGTAACCCCAGTCAAATAGTAAGAAACACATCCCAACTGAGGAACATTATACAAAATATCTCACTAGTATTCCTCAAAACTGTCAAGATCATAAAAAAAAAAAAAAAAGGAACGGCTGAGAAACTGTCACAGCCAAAAGGAGCCTAAGGAGGCAGACATGATGAGTAAATGTAATGTAGGATCCTGGGTGGGATCTTGGAACAGAAAAGGGACATTAGGGAAAAACAGGAAATTTAAATAACTGTGGACTTTAGTTAATAGTAATAATACTGTGTTGACCTTGGTCCATTAATTGTAACACATGTACCATATTCATGTAAGATGTGAAGAAAAGGGATAACTGGGTGGAGAATATATTAGAACTTTTTGCACTATCTTGGCAGTTATTCTACAAATCTAAAACTCTTCTAAAATAAGTAGTTTATTTAAGAGAAATTATATCATGGGCCACCAGGCCTGGGAAAGGAAGGTGCAGCATCCCATTCCTGCAGACCCTACTCTCGTGGGGACAGGGCTCTTGCACATCCTGGTGTATTTCCACCCTCGAGGTACTATACCTCTGAGAGTGGATCGGGGCAACCCTCATGCACTTAGACAGTACATGACTCAGGGCTGGAAGACTTTAAAAAGCTGTGCAAACAATTATTTCCCATATGCTCTCTTTTCCAATTTATCCTTCTTCTATGAGATAACATGGCTTGGATTTATCAGGAAAGAAAAGTCTCCCAGGAAAATGACAAAAACTCATGTAACAGCAGGAAGCCAATTGGTCAGAATTAGTTAGGGAAAGACCACTTCTTGCAATTCTGATTTACAAGCTTCTCAAACTGGCTCCTAAACTAACTTCCAGCTAAGAAAATGTGTTAAAGCATCAATAAAACTATTCTAATAAGTCCTCCATAACCAAAACCTAATTGCAGCTTATAAAGAGAGAGAACACCAAGTACTCTTTAAAAGGCAAAGGGAAAGAGGTTGGTCTTTGATAGCAGCAGGGCCACGTGATGCTGCTACTTTCTCGCCAGCTCTCAAGGAAACAGGGGAGAGTACTAGAATCCCCTAGAGTCTCTGTGGTCTCCAGAGACAAAGTAAAATTGTGTCATGACATAATTTGGCTGCAGCAAGGATGTTGGGCTCTAGAGAGTAGAAGTGTAGGTAAGTATGTGGGATTCAATTCTATTTTTCTCTCCTTGATTAAACCACTTAATTGTTTTAGTCAACAATTTTCTCACCCACAAATGAATAACAATTAAATATTCATCATTACTTACCCACCTAAGTAGCATGATAAATAATGAAAATATATGTGTGTAAGCATAAGAGGGCATCTCTTACTTTAAGGCATTTGGAGTATATAATTTTAGTTGAATTATTGCAGAAGTATATCTGGACTTTAGATTCAGTAGGTGGGTTTTAGCCAATTACCTGACAAACATCCCTTAATCTATGTATTTGTTACATACATTTTCTCTTTTTAATTAAGTGAGATCTTATTTGTAGGTCTAAGTAAACCACTGTCCAAAGCCCTCTTCCTCCTAGTCTGACTGCTCTTCCAGTACTCCTGGGAACATCTGAAATACTGAATTGACATTCAAACCACAAAGACACATTCAGAAGTCCTGTGGATCAAAAACACCATATTCTATAACATATCCTAAATTGCCCATGGATGAAATGCCTGGGAACACTGAGAATGTCTGCTGACTTCAGTCTACATTACCTATATGCCTCATTCACAACCAGAGGTGCTTCATTCTTTTCTTGGGCTGGCATACAGGGTCTTGGTTTTGCTCACCATCCCCCATTTCCAGAGCTTCATTCTGAGTCTTATTTTGGCAACACCTTTCTTAGGTCATTAACTCACTGCATCCCCAGGGCTACCCTGCACCATCTAAGCAAATTCTGGTCCTTGGAAATGGCCATGAAATTCTTCTCAGATCTACCCAACCATAGCCCCATCTTTTCTCTCTGTTGTTACCATTTTGGATGCCTAGGCAGAGGTCTCACCATTTTCCCTCTGGTAACTTCCATAATGCATAAAATAGGGCTTTCCTGTTTTCAGTTTTCTTAGAATAACTTTAGGTAGAGTTGAAAGTGCATTCAGGGGTACAGACAGCTACTAGAAAAGGAAAGATGAGGTTAAAGACAACGGAAAAGGGAAGATCTTTCAAAAATGTCTTAGAAGAACCAGAATGGACTTAGGGTTTGGAGCATGGGTGTTTGAATTTGAGAAGGAGCAAAGGAGGGAGAGGGGTGAGAGCTGAGTAGAGAGGATGTTAAGGTATTTCTTTTCCATAGCATCTTCTTATTTTTAATGAAAAGAGAAAGAGTCCTAGCTGAGACTGCACATAAGCAAGAATTATGAAAAATAAGAATACATTAAGGAATAGCTGTTGAAGAGAATAGGAGAGAGAAATGCTTGGGGACAAGGATGAGAATTCCTCCCATCACATTGCAAGTCCCACTGAGACTGGTTATAACTGCCAAGAACCTGTAATGGCACCTTCTAGATATCTTTGGGAGGCTTCATATTTTTATGTAGATCTTGTGTTTCCACAAAATTTGTTTAAAGGGACCTGTGACCCAGAAAGTTAAGCCTCGCTGCTCTAGACAATCTGGTAATTTTTTCTGACAGAGAGCTTCTATCCTGAAATGCCTTTCAACCGTAGAAAAGTTACAAAACCACTTCTATCTGGATTTGAAGTCAAAGAGACATAAGGCACTGGAAAAAATGTTTACATTCTCATAACTTTCCTTCATCATAGGGATTATTTTGGTGTGTTGCCAAGCACCAGTCAACTCTGGGTAGTGCCTGCATTCCAAAGCAATTCTGCAAGAATATATTATTTTATGAACAATAAACTATTGTAATGTTTCTTAGTTCCAATATCAGACCTAAAGGAATACCACATCACTTGGTCTCTTGATTATTCTCTCATGAACCTGTACTATTTGATTTATGCTCAACTATTTCTACATCTAAAAACATTTGGGTATTTTATAATCAAGTTTTAATCTTCTAAACTAGATGATTCAGAGAAAATACTTAATCCATCAAAATGACTCCAAACCATGTGCTTTTCAAATCACCCCAAAATGGCATGTAGTTTCCATCATGTTTCGATTGTAAAAGGCTTTGTAATTTATGACCATTGGCTTATTTCCAACTCTCTGAGTTGCCAATGCCATCCTCCAAAGGACCCCTGGCAGGATTTTGCAGGGATATTGGTGGGTTCAGATTAGTAGGAATAACCAATGAATTTATTAAGTAATAGCAAGCAGTCTTGAATCTTGTTCCTAAGTAAGTGTCTTTGTAGTTCACAAGAATTCTGTCTTTGGATAGGAAATAAGCTTGATGAAAAGAAAAGAAAAAACCTAGAGGTATTATGTGCCCACCAAGGACCAGGTACTCTACATATATAATCTCATTTAAATTTAGGGAAATATTTATCATACAGAGAGAAAATTAAGGCCCAGAGTCCCACAGTTTACTTAAGGACACAGCTGGAAATTAGATCCCAGGTAAGTCTGAGTCTTAAGATCTTGGTCTTTCTACCACTCCATTCTGTTGAGTCCTACTAATAATTGTAAAACTAGAGTAAACAGTCCCAAAGCCTATTTAAACAATTTCTGCAGGGGATGTGATGATATTTTTTTCATCAAATTCACACATAGTCTGTGTATTAGTGGGTATACTAACATATAGGGCATATGTGAATTTCATCCACCAAGATAGTAATAGCCAGGAAATGTGTCTTTTCCTAAACCACAGGTAAAAAGAATATACAGAAATAAATAATTTTTTATAACTTTCCAGATTCAGTCTGAAAATAAAAATTTGGAAAAAGAAAAATCGTAGCTAATAGTACACTAAATGACTAAAAATAAGGAAAACTATCTTTAAATAAATTTCCTGATGAAAATGGCTTTTCCACTGTAAAAAGGAATTTATTATTCATATTGCTGGACATAACTGCCCTTGTCTTAGTTCTATCTTTAGAATGTGCACACAGACATTGTTGAATATAAAACATGTACAACATGTAATCTTTTGACATAATTCACGTCTGAAGAAGCAAAACAAAACCACTCCTTCAGAAATTCCTTTCTGGATTATTATTTTGTTTTTAAGAAATCTATTTTTAAAGAAATAAAGGACTTCACTGTTCTAAAGAACAGTCTCTTACATCAATTTATTCAAGTTATTTTTACTCTTCTACCATACAAATAAATATATCTTTATCAATAAAAGGCTTTTAAGAGAATTTACTTCTTATTAAATTCTTCCAAATATTTTTCCAGGGATATGTTATGTTTCTCCTTTTTCTTATTCTTTTAAATGCATTTCCACATCCTACCTTTGCAAAAATAATGAAAACAACCACCCTAACTTAAGGAGCAGTGCTTGTAGTTGGAGAAGGGTTTCAGGCCTCTGAATGAAACAAGTAAAAGCTCAACAGTGATCTCCACAAGTTGCTTAAGCTCTCAAAGCTCAACTTTCTCATCCCTGAGATAGGCTTCTAGTACCTTCCATATAGAATCATCATAATAATTACATGAGACATGTCAAACATGTCTGATACTGACTATCAGTCAATTAATGTTGGGCATCATTAGCTTTTCATTTCAGATAGGTAAGACCATTGATCAGAAGACCAAACAATCCAGGAGGCACCGTTGTATAAGCATTTTCATGTCACTGTCTACTTTGAAGTACCATGATTGATTAGACCTCTCCTGCAGAAGCAGCTTTTGGGCAATCCTCGAGGTTCCTCTGAATGCCCTGAGATATTACAAATAGGTCCACATCCATATATTGTGAAACCATGAGAGGACACTGACACTTTCAAATGTTATAAAACTTCCTAAGTTTTTTCTCTGTCTCTTAGCTTGTCTGTCAAATCATTTGTTCCTTCGCTTTTACCAATCAATTAAATCATATTTACTGAGTGCTAAGTCTGATGCTTTAGGAGAAAAGAATTATATGTCTTGATCCTGACATTAGAGTTTGGAATCTGTGGGAGAGGCAAGAGCCATGCCAGAGAAACGATGAGAGTGCAGTTCAAGACAGGATTATTTAGTGTGAAACTGAAGATACTAAGGAGTTCATAGGAGAGAAATAACTGTTGGTGGGAAAAATACAAATTATTGACATTACCTGCCCTCCCGACAGGCTGTCTCTGCCTTTCTGAGAATCAACAAATCCACTAGAGAGTCATTTGTTTCACTTGGGTCCTGGAATATTAAAATTTAGGGAGTATGAGCATACATACTCCAGACAATTTTAAGAGAATAGGGAGGGTAGGGGAGGTTACTCCTTAGCTCTCAAAAAAACTCATGTGTATGCCTCTCGACATTCCCGCCCAACTCCCTATGTACAATAGTCAACATTCCCTCTCACTAACAACTTCAGACTCACCCAGACTGGAAAGAGAAGGAAGGGGATCTGCTGTGTCACAGCATAGTGAATAAATTGTGTTAGCTCAGCTTGAAAGTAGCCCATGAGGATTTGAGTGACTTGAGTCATAGCACCATTTTTTTTCAATGAAAAGATACAAATCTTACAATTTTGCTTTTCTCTTACGTCATTTTCCAAAATGTCATTGTATGTGCCATTCAGTTCATCTCGTTGGGACACCATCTGGAAGTCTAGGCATGCTTGTTACTGCTTTCTTCCTGTCTCCAGGGCTTACACTTTTTACAACAAAGGTGCCTCGGAAGGGGAAGAGTGGGGGAGAAAAGGACAAGAGTGAAGGAGGGGAAGGGGGAAGGAGGTGACATTATTTTGTCCAGTATGGGCAGGAGAAAGATCACAGTTTGGGCTTGTTAATAATGTGTTGATGTGTTTCTTAGTAGAAGCTTCTCACCTTCAATTGTCTAATGACACCTCTTTTAATAGCTTGAAGTACCATTTCATTTATAAAATCTGAGAGTCACTAAGAGTTATTCTATGGCAGGGAAAGGATAGGAAAGATTGTCCTAAATAAATGGGAAAAGAGGTATATCAGAATATATGTAGAGACTTAACTTTTAATGGAGAATGTTGTAATGATGATCAAAACTACCACTTTGGTTTCTGTGATTCACACTCTCTTATTTCAGACTCCCTCCCAGGAAATCTCCAATTTTTAATCAATTCTGAACACTAGCAAAGAGACATAGTTATCATTTCTAGTGATCAAAATCTGAATAAGAGACATGGGGGGGGTTGGCAATTGACCAAATATCAGAGAAGACAGAAGAGTCAAAAAAGAAAAGAGACTGATGCCCAACCTATGTCCTCCACAAGGGCTCACATAATTTTCCAAATAGGTTTGTGATGTGCCTAATTATAATGTGCTAAAACTCTCCCAGAAAATTATGCAGTCTTACTCAGAGAAGATTATATCAATATTTTTTTTTTAAATAGACCCACACATATACAGGCTAACCAATAAATGCTTAAATTGCTGTATGAGATAACTAGTGAGTAGGCCATAGGAAAAGCTTTCTGATGATGAGTAGGAAAAGGTGAGGCACAAAGTGGTTAGAAAAATAATTCATGAGGTCCTTTTCCCAGTTCAGCAGTAAGCAGCATATGTATCTTGTCTTCTGAGTAGTTTCTGTGTCTCTGATATAAGCCAGAGGCTTCTGTGAGGAGTAGTTTTAATCTTTATTTTTAGATGGATACGATAATTCAGTGCTTGATGACTTTTCTTTCACTCATTGATTCCTTTCATTCTATGTCTGTGTCAAGTGTCAAGATCTTAGCATCTGCTTTCATTGCACTCTGACTCCTACTAGAGAGGCACACCTGAAAAATCTGCCTCTGTCACTGGGAAAGCCGTGGGAGCCTAGTGGTGGAAGGGGGCATTCATCTGCAAGAGCACCTTTACCTGCTCACCTACTAGGGGGAATGTTGACTCTGTCTCCTGCTTTCCCTACGACTCCTTGTTTTGCACTCCCCCTTTCCCTGCCCCCAGCAATTCACTTCTCTGCCTCCATCAGTGTATGTTTGGAGGCAAGTAAAATGAAGACAAAAGGAACTCCTTAGAATGTAGTACAGCTGTAGAGTTGAGACATGAAGTACAATTCCTTTATGTAGTTCTAGGCCAATCCTTTCTATCTCTTTGTCCTATGTTTGTTTCTCTCTATATTTATCATCTCAATACATATTTTGAAAGCCACCCCAATTGTAACAAGTCACTATTTCTAATTAAAGAGAGGCTGTGAATCTTTCAAGCGATATTTATTAAATGTTTTTTTTGCCAAATGCTGGGACTTCACAGTCTTCTCTATTAACTTTTACTTTTTTTGTTTAAACATTGGCCAAGTAGACATTAATAATTACAACATCTGAGCTCCAACCCTGCTACCAGGTATGCCAATAATTAGCCATGTGACCTTGGGTAATTTACTTTATCTTTCGAGGTCTCAGATTTTTCCTTGTCAAAATAAAGACCATGATACCATTAATGGGCTGAATTGTGTTCCCTTGCAAATTTCATGTATTGAAGTCCTAACCCCTGGTACCTCAGAAAGTGACTGTATTTGGAGATAGGGCCTTTAAAGAGATAATTAAGTTAAAACGAGGCCCTTAGGATGGCCCCTAACCTGAGCTGACAGGTATTCTTATAAGAGGAGATAGGACATGGACAGACACAGAAAAAAAGACCATGTGAGGACATACAAGAAGGTATCCATCTACAAGCCAAGGGAAGAGGCCCCTAGATAAACCAAACCTGCCAATGCCTTGATCTTGGACTTTTAGCCTCCAAAACTAAAAGGAGGAAATAATCTGCAGTACTTTGTTATGGCAGCCCTAGAAAACTAATAAAGATGCTGAACTTAGGTCTCCTTCAGTTGCACAATCCTGGGATAATCTCTTCCCTCAAGGGAAGTAAAAATATAATACACTCTAAGTAACAATATAAGTGTTTTAAAAATGTGTTTATCATGTCACTTCTCAAACAATTAACACTAGCAAACTAAGTCCTATAATGATTTTTTCTTTTAAAAAAATGTATTTTATTGATTATGCTATTACTGTTGTCTTAATTCTCCCCTCTTTGCCCCTCTCCACCTGGTAACCCCCTTCCCTCCAGCAACCCCCTTCTTAGTTCATGTGCATGGGTCATTCATATCAGTTCTTTGGCTTCTCCATTTCCTATGCTATTCTTAACATTGCCCTATTTAAAAAAAATTAATTTAAGGCTCCAATTGCTCAGTAGTAAGACCTACCTTTAAGGGAACAAATTTTGAAGCATTTGTTTCTCTATAAGCAACTGTATTAAATGGTTCCTGAAATTTTACTTCAGTACATTCTGGAGTGAAATTTAGCAGAACATCAGGTGTTCCTCTCAAACCCCATGCAAGTGACTGAAGGAACAGGAAGCATTCAGAGTGGTGAAGCCACAGCGGATGCAGAAGCAGGTGAAGACCAATTGGTTCTGCTGGAGCCCCAGTGAGACTCATATGCCCTGAAAAAAAATTGATAAACTATATCTAGCTGGGTGTTTTCATTGTTTTTGTTTTGTTTCATTTTGTTTTCATCAAATTTCTCCTCCTTTCTCTATTTCCCACTGATAATGGCTCAGGAATTTGAATTTAAACAAATGACACCCCAACTGTTGTACTGTCAGCTTGCGGATTTCTGAACATTTGGGCTTGCTGGGTTTGACAGGCTGACACACTCTAAACAAAGGTGAAAAGACTAACTGTAAGACAAAGACCTATAAATTTGAAGGAAAGAGAGGGTGGCCTGGGTAAGGGTTATAAGGGTGACATTTTTCTTTTATTAACTGCTACACAGGAAATGAGGCTTAAAGTATTGAAGGGATGATGAAGGAGAGGGGAAAGAAGGATCAGGTAAATGGATTGCAAAAACACCACAGCAAAGGTTAAAGGGCGTGTGCTGAGAAATTGGTTTTAGCGACCGATTCTGTTACACAGAAACAGGAGCCAATAACCTGGAATCCTCTGATATTAACTCGTAAATATCTTAATTGGCACACTACCTCAAGCAAAACCATCAGAAAAGCATGTTTTTCTTCTCATTCCTCAAACCCGTATTCATATCTTTGAATGGTAAATTTATTACCTGGTGATCATTCTTGAAAACCATCACTTTATTACTCTGTTGTTTCAGGCCTTCCCAAATGTCATGACTACCCATCCCAAGAGAGTAATAACTGCAAGAAAGCATCAGTAGCAGTGCTGTAACTATTAATAGTGTTTGCACTCCATTGTGATTGTATGTCACAGCAAGACTTGGCGTTTTAAGAGAAAAAGTATTAGAGGAAGTTCTGTGGGTTTGGGTTAGGTCACTATGGTAATAAGACCAGGTCTATTAGCTGGTCATTTAAAAACTTCCATGGAACTTGATTGCCTTCCAATGAAATACTTCATTTAATTTCCTCATAATCCATCCCCTCTCCTGCCCATCACACCTTTAATAACCCTGCATCATATGCTCATTAATCTTTCTACCTCTACATCATAGAGTTTTACATTTTAATATTAGAGCTGGTCATCTTGTTAGTTTGATTTATTGTTTTCCTCTTTCAAAAAGTCCACACTCTTTTTCTATGTACTATAAATAACAAAGCATGGCTCCAGATTGAATAACGGGGCTGTAATTCAGGCTGGGGACTTAGCTGCTTTTCCTAAAGCCTCGAGCCGCACCCCCAGGGATGCTGGTCAGTAGAGGCTGGTGATTGATTTATGGCCCTGCAGTCAATCAGGAACCCTATACTTTTCAAAGTATTTCTACAAATGACAAGTTATTAATGCTTTGAAATGAGAGTCAGAACTACAGTAGATCAGATGTTAATTTAATGAGGATAGCTATTTCCCCCCTACTTAATGAGGTAGGAGCTTTTTAAAAACTTATTGAAATCATAAGCAATAAATAGTCAAGATTTATTGTTATTATTGTTGTTACTATTATTTATAATATTGCACAGGGTTCTTTGCAAAACACATTCATTTTTAAAGTTCTAAAAGTAAATAAAATGAATAAAACAAAAAAAGGAAGGGAAGAAAGCAAAAAAAGAAACGAGGGAAAATGGGTGGGAATAAGATTACTTGAACACTATCCTAAAGTCCCGATCACCCCATGACTGAAGTGCACTGTTGAAGAGTTATGAATGTGAACACTTGGCAAGTGACAAAGTAAAATCAAACAACTAAATTATAAGCCCTAAGATGTCAAGTCAAATAGAGCCATATATCTTGCTTATTAATGCCTCAGGAAAACAGAACACAGTTGCAGAATATTGTAAAATCCTGGGGAGTTCCAAAGAGCTTTTTTTAATTGCATTTATTGGGGTGACACTGGTTAACAAAATTATGCAGGGTTCAGGTGCACAGTTCTACAACACATCATCTGTACACAGTATTTTGGGTTCATCACTATTTATCCCCCCATATCCTTCCTCTCCTCCTACTCTCCTCCCCCTCCCACAATCACCACACTGCTTTCCATGACCATGACTTCCTTAGTGTTTGTGTTCATAATTGCACATTTTAATTCCTCAGATATTAAGATTTTTCATGATAAAGTTTATCAGAAAAGACGATGTTGGAAATATAACACAATCTGCTACCATCCGCAAAATGAAGGCACTTATAGCTCACCTGAAAAAGTATCCTTACTTTTGGTCAGGAGTACTTACTTAATCATGGACTTTTTTTCAGAATCTGATGAAAGCTGCAGACCTTTGTCCCAGAAAAAAAATGACATCAACAACACCAGCCCCCTCCTCTCTCTCTCTCTCTCTCTCTCTGTCTCTCTCTCTCACTATTTCTGACACATAAAATTTTGTACATTTCAGGGGATTCATGGCCTTGCCTAATGGGGTAAACTATATGTAAAAAGGAAAAAATTTCTCTAGTTTTAACATAGATTACATCTAATTTTGGTCAATTAATAAAATATTTAATGCTTAATATGAAGATAGAATCAAATTTAATTCTATGGTGAGCTAAACTTTATTAAGTGTTTATTTTGTTCTCAGGGGGAAAAAAATCTCACTTAAGAGGACAAAAATGCTTGATACTGTGCCTGCTTTGTGTTCTTGATGGGGAAGGGTAATGTGGACCCTTAATAATTTAAGAATTAATTTTTTTATTGCCAGTATTATTCTAGCCAAATATATCATAGGAATAATTATTATTGTATTTATAATGAAACAATAAATGTAAATGAAAGTATTCTCAGGGTCTCATTTTGTCATCAGAAAATAAAGCATACTTATAACTCAATCTAATGTAAGCTATTTAGATGACAAAACTTAGTAAGAGCCTAATATTGTATAGTGTACATTATAAGCTTATTAATTCACCCTTAAATGCCCAGATGCAAAAAGTGGTGGAGGTGAAATCCTAATACATTCTTTAATGAATTTTGTCTCTCCCCCAGCAATTTATTTGAGCTACACTATTCTTTCTTTATTTGCTGCAAACTTTTCTAACCATTGGTAAAAATAGTTCATTTCTCTTTATTCTTTTGTTTTCATTGCCCTTTTCAATATACTTGTGTGTACATATTATAAAGGATATGAGAGTGATATACGTGAAAGACAGTTTTTTCTGTGGCCTGAGTTAAGTCACAGGAGAAGCAGCCCAATAGCCAGAGAGCAAGCCATGGTCCTGACCAGGTGACCAGTTGGAGTCCATTCCCCACGTCATTCACTCGAGGTCTTTGAGACAGGCAGTGACAGAAGCCCTTGATGTCTTTCCTCTGCTATGACTCATAGGGCAGCAGTGCCCAGGGCTATTTTGTCAGCTTTTCCTTCCTCACTGGGCTCAGAGTCATTTTAAGTTTCGTTCAAGATGGGGAAGATTTTAATGGCAACTAACTCTGCCAAACCAACTATCACAGTGAATTGGAGTTCTCAGTTTAACATAAACTGGAAAACACTTCATTCCTGTGGCAAGAATGTCCTCATTCAGTAAATGTCAAAGATAATCTGTGCTCACCCTGAGTGAAGTCGAAGCCTCTATGTTTCGCCTGATACTAAAGTGTCCTGGGATTCCCAGTCTGTGTACCCAAATGACCCAAGGTCATTTTCTGAATTTCAACAATTCAAACTCCCTCTGTAAAAAAAAAAATTACACATGAAAAAAAGCCATGTAAGAATAGAGGAAGTAAGTTGGGACATTTTACCCTTGATTCTGTGATCCAACGAAGTGTCCCACATTTGCCACAGTCACAAATGAGCAGCCCTGTTGAGAATCAAAGTAACAGGCTGATGCCTGAAATCTATCAGGCTTGAAGAGTTCACATTCCTTGGAACTTTGTAGGAATTCTTTGAGACCTCAGTATAAAGAACACCTATTGAAATGTTTTCTTCAGAGCGATTTTGCCCCTACAATTGCCTTTTGTCATTCTGTTTGATTTAGTCTCAGTTCTCCTTTTGAGACTGTCACACACCTGGGTGTGGACTATGTCTCTGGGAGAACTCTGCGAGGCATCTATCAAAGTCCCATTAGAAGGCTTAATGGAAGGACAGATAAAGCGCTTCTCAGATAAGGTCAAGTTCAAGGAGTTCATCATCACCAAGCTCTTATTATATGAAATGTTAAAGGGATTTATCTAAGAAAAAGAAGATCAAAAATATGACAGTGAAAAGACAGCAAACTCACAGCTATTAAGAACCACACCTAAAACAAAAGCAAACTAAGCAAACAGCTAGAACAGGAACAGAACCACAGAAATGGAGATCATATGGAGGGTTAGCAACAGGGGCGTGGGAGGAGGAGGGGGGGGAAGGTACAGAGAATGAGTAGCATAGATAGTGGGTAGAAAATAGACAGGGGGAGGGCAAGAATAGTATGGGAAATGTAGAAGCTAAAGAACTTATGACACAAGGACATGAACTAAAGGGGTGTATGTGGGTGGGAGAGGGTGTGCAGGGTGGGGGGAATGATGGGGGAGAAATGGGACAACTGTAATAGCATAATCAATAAAATATATTTAAAAAAAAAAAAAAAAAAAAAAAAAAAAAGAAGGCTTAGAGTCAACTTCACCCCACGTTTACCTAGTGCTTGCTGTATGCAAAATCCCATGTAAAGTATTTGTGTATATTCCCTTACGAAAACTTTACAAATCTGGAAAGAAGCAATATTCATATTATTACAGTTATAGAAACTCAAAGAGAGAAAGAGAAACTTTTGCACTGGCTTGGCAGATAGAAAAGAGCTTATAACGAGAACACTTCCATGCTCTGAATTTCTTTTTTCCATTCAACCTTTTCACTGCACTATTTCCTGCTGTGCTCCAGAGCGGTCCAGCTGAAAAATCCAGAGCCATTTTCACCTGAAATTGTAGTTTGAATGCTGGATTGCTCTAACTTTGTTTAGTTCCCAAATTACATTATAGACACATCTTTCTAGCAATGTGGAACCTCCTCCAAGTATTACACAAATAAAAATGACAGTTAAAATGTAAAATTACTATTTTAATGCCTAGATAAGCTGGCCAGAGAGTAAGGGAATTCCTCAGATGTCAGAAATGATAAGAAAGCACAAATCCTCAAGCATGAGTAAATGCTGGAGCCAGCATTTCTCTGGGAGATAAATGTCAACTGTTAGTGCTCTGAGCAAGGGAGGAGTCAGGTCACAGACACCAACTTAAAAGCCAGAATCTTGGGGGAACAGTTTTCTCAGTGGGTGAAGTAGTATAAAATTCATGCCAAGGAATGAACCAATACCAATATATGCCTTTCTCCACTTCTCCACTGGGAAATCCTAACCTCAGGCTACACTCACTGAGGACCAGAAGTAGGGACCTGAAATTATTCCATCTATGTGGTCAAAAGCAAGCAAACAAATTCTAAATCAAAGATGTAGTTTAAAATGGCCTCATGTGTCAGTGGCCTCTGTGCTCACCAGAGGCTAAGGAAGGACTGACCAGGAGGAATGCACTTACAAACAGGCATAGAGGTCACACCAAAACTCACAATCAGGAGATTAGAAACCTGTTGAACTGCCCCAGTTGGTGTGGCTCAGTGGATTGGGCATCATCCTGCAAAGCCAAAGATCACTGGTTTGATTCCCGATCAGGGTACATACCTGGGTTACAGGCCAGGTCCCTGGTTGGAGGCGTGCAAGAGGCAACCACACATTGATGTTTCTCTCCCTCTCTTCCCCTCTCTCAAAAAGTAAATAAATAAAATATCTTAAAAACAAAAAAGAAACATATTGAATATATGGTAACATTATACAATACATGAACCACACAAATACTAACCTTGAGCCAATAGATATATATAGAAAATGACACCCGTGACAAAAAAATACACATTCTTTGAAAACATTTACAAAAATTAAGCAAATAGTAGGCCCAACAGTAGTCAACAAATTTCAAAGAATCTAGAGCCTGATAAACACATTTTATGACAACACAGTTAAGTTAGAAATTAAGAAGCAAATGATCTTTAAAAAGCACATGCATTGGGAAACTGAAAAACATACTTTGAAATACAACGTAGATCAAAGAAATTTTAAAATACTTTAAAGTGAATGGTCATGAGAAACACTTCTTATCCAACCTTTTGGAGGCATATACAAATATTCGGAAAGAAATTTAAGCCTTATATATTTATATTAAAAAAGAAAGAAGGTGGAAGATAAATGACCTATACATCTAACTTAAAAAGCTAGAAAAGAAGAAAAAGTAGTAAATTCAAAGAAAATAGAAGAAATGAAATAAATATAAGAACAGAAATTAATGAAATATTTAAAAGACATATTAGAGATAAGCAACAGAACTAAAAGTTGGGGTTTTTTTTGTTAAATCTAGTACAATGGATACAACTTATGCAAGACTTATCAAGAACATAGCAAAGAAAGGCACAAATAAATAGTATTAAGAATTAAGAAGATTGCAACTCCATGTTTGTAGCATATATTAAATAAATAGCAAAAATAATATAATGAAAGAAAATTTTTCCATTTATAAAAATTAAGCAACTGTTAGGTCATAAAGCAAAAATTAAAAACACACATTACAAGATCTATAGTAAACAGACTGCTTAAAATGTAGTGAAAAGGAAATATTCTTTCATTTTTTTTAAAGTATATGCTATTGATTATGCTATTATAACTATAATAGCATATAGTTATATGCTAACCATTTTTTCTCCCCTTTATTCCTCTCTGCCCTGAAATCCCCCTCCCATAAGCATCTCCCACTTCTGAGTTCATGCCCATGAGTCATTCATATAAGTTCTTTGGCTTCTCCATTTCCCATACTATTCTTAACCTTCCCCTGTCTATTTGTACCTACCATTTATGCTTCTTATTCCCCATACCTTTTCCCCCATTCTCCCCACTTCTCCTCCTTGCTAATAACCCTCCATATGATCTCCATTTCTGTGATTCTGTTCCTGTTCTATTGTCTGCTTAGTTTGGTTTTTTTTTTTTAAGTTCTGTTGTTAATAATTGTGAGTTTGTTGTCATTTTCTTGTTCATATTTTTGATCATCTTCTTTTTCTTAGATAAGACCCTTTAACGTTTCCTATAATAAAGGGCTTGGTGATGATGAACCCCTTTAAGTTGACCTTATCTGAGAAGCACTTTATCTGTCCTTCCATTCTAAATGATAGCTTCACTGGATAGAGTAATCTTGGGTGTAGGTTCTTGCCTTCCGTGACTTTGACTACTTCTTTCCAGCCCCTTCTTGCCTGCAAGGTTTCTTTTGAGAAATCAGCTGATAGACTAATGGGAACTCCTTTGTAGGTAACTGTTTTCTTTTCTTTTGCTGCTTTTAAGATTCTCTCCTTATCTTTCATTTTGGGTAATATAATTATTATGTGCCTTGGTGTATGTTTCCTTGCATCCAGCTTCTTTGGGATTCTCTGAACTCCCTGGACTTCCTGGAAGTCCATTTCCTGTGTCAGATTGGGGAAGTTCTACTTCATTACTTTTTCAAATAAGTTTTCCATTTCTTGCTCTTCCTCTTCTCCTTCTGGTACCCCTTTGATTCGGATGTTATAATATTTAAAGTTGTCCCAGAGATTCCAAAGCCCTTCCTCATTTTTTGAATTCTTGTTTCTTCATTCTGTTCTGGTTGAATGTTTATTTCTTCTGCTCCAAATCATTGATTTGAGTCCCAGTTTTTTTCCCTTTACCATTGGTTTCTGTATATTTTTCTTTATTTCATTTCACATAGCTCTCATTTTTTCCTCTATTTTGCAACCATACTCAACCATTTCTGTGAGCATCCTGATTACCAGTGTTTTGAACTCTGCATCTTATAGGTTGGCTATCTCTTCATTGCTTAGTTCTATTTTTGGAGCCTTGATCTGTTCTTTCATTAGGGCCTTTTATTTGTCTTGGTGCACCTGTTACATTGTAAGGGGTGGAGACTTAGGTATTTGCCAGGGTGGGGCAACCCACTTCTTTTGGTTGTGGTGCTGTATGTGGGAGAGAGGTCAGAGAGGGAACAATGCCACTTGCTCAGCTCTCCACTGGCTTTCAGTCATTTCCCCCTGCTACCCACATGCAAATTGTGCCCTTCTGTTGCTGATTCCCAGGTGAGTGGGTTTGCATACATTCTAGGCCCCTGTGATTCTCTCCAATGAATTCTCCTATGAGGCTGGGTGTTTCTCCTGCCGCCCCATCCCCCACAGGTTTTTTCAGTCAGAGGTTTTGAGGCTTTCTTTTTCCACCACTGAAAGCCTGGATTGTGTGGTCTGTCTCACTCCCCAGTTGTTCTTCCCAGTTTGTCTGTAAATGTGGGACCGCCCAGTCCTCCAGCTACTGCCTTATTGCATGTCCTCTCCACACTGGCTGCCCATCCTACTGGTCTGGATGAATGTTTCTTCTTTAACTCCTTGGTTGTTGTACTTCCATACAGTTCAATTTTCTGGAGGTTCTGTTTGTTTTTTGTTTTTAAATTTGTTATCGTCCCACTTTGGGTTGTGCTAGGAGGCAAACTGTATCTACCTATGCCTCTATCTTGGCCAGAAGTCAAGGAAATGTTCTTTTAAAATATATGAATTTACACACTAATTTAAGAAAATCTAGAAATCCTGATTCATCCTTTAATGATTAAAGAAATTGAGTCTATAGTTTTAAACTTTACACACAAAAGACGTTAAACATGATTTTTAACAATGCTGAAAGAATAAGACATTTCCATTTTTTATAAATTCAGGGAACAGAAAAAGAGGAAACTTTTTCTATTTATTTTATAAAGCTAGTATAGTATAGATACCAAAAGTGAAAACAGAACAAGAAAGTAAAGAAACCTAAGCAAAATATCTAAAAACCAAATCTAGAAATGTATAGAAAACATACATTTATTTCAGTACATGCAGAATTTGAATTAATTTTTTAAATATTTGATGGAAATCTTATTAAACTAGAAATAAAAAAGAGCTTCTTTAGCCTACAATGAACCCCAAACAAACCCACAGCAAAGCTGTGATGAAACATTGGCCTTTTAACTATGAGAAGGCTGTTGGCTACCACTGCTTCTAACTGCCATTGTACTGGTGATCCCAGCCAGAACAATATTGCAAAAAATATGTATTTTTTATATTTTATGTGTACTAAAAGGAAAGAAGCAAAATTGGTAAAATTTACAGGTGGTAATAGTGTATGTAAGAAATTCAAATAATGAGCAAAAAGATTTTTTTTAAAAATACATCATATGAAATTTTTTTTAATATTTTATTTATTTATTTTTAGAGAGTGGAGAAGAGAGGGAGAAAGGAAGAGAAACATTACTGTGTGGTTGACTCTCACAAGTCCCCCAGTGGGGACCTGGCCCACAACCAAGGCATGTGCCCTGACTGGGAATTGAACCTGTGACCCTTTGGTTTGCAGCCTGCGCTCAATCCACTGAGCTACACCAGCCAAGGCAGATTTTTTTTTAATTAAGAGACTTTAATAAGGTTGCAGGGTACAAAATCAAACTTTGAAAATCAATTTAATAACAAGCTCTTAGAAAATAAAATATAACATATTTCATAATCAATAAATATATAAATAATGTTATTTATAATAGCATCTAATACTGTCAAACACTTAGGAATCAATCTAGCAAACATTTACAAGACTTTGACTGAAAAATTACACAATTTTATTGAGAAAAATTAAAGAAGAATTCTGTTACTGTTTATTATTGTCATAGAACAAAACACTAAACTTAAGGCTCTGTAACAGCAGTCATGTTGTTTGGCCCACTTCCCATGGTTCAGGAGGTCTTTCTCTGCTTGGTGAGGGGCAGAGCCTTGGCTGGGACGGCTGGGGGGCGGGGAGTGGCCCTGCCTTTGGGGACTGAAGTCTTCTGAAGATTTTTTCGCTCATATGCCTGGCCCCTGGGCTGACTATAACACTTTTAGATCATATACAAGGATTTAAGAGCTAATTTTAGACAAAAAAAAAAAAAAAAAAAGATTTTAGGGGGAGATGTTTTTATGACTTCATGGTATGATAGCATTTTTAAGATGAAAAAGCACTAATCATAAACAATTGATACTTTTGATTACATTAAATCAAGAAAGTAGTTCATTATAAGACACTCTACAGGAACTTAATAAGTAAGCAACAGACTAGAAAAAGAAATTTCCAGCTTTTATGAACAACAAAGAACTTTTATCCAGCATACTTAAAGAACTTCTACAAATCATCATTAAAAAGCCAGTCCAATCAGTAGAAAAACAAGCAAAGGACTTTAAAAGGCTCTTCAAAAAGAGGAAATTGAAATGTCCAACAAATGTCTGAAATGACTTTTACCTCACTGAGTAATCAAGAAATATAAAATAAAGCACAATGATATATTATTTCACACTCACCAGATTATACAAAATTAAGAAAGCTGACTATGCTAAGTATTGGCAAGAACATGAAGCAATGAAGACCCTAACACACTGCTGGTGGAGGGTAAATTGTTACAAACACTTTGAAAAAAATTGGGGTTACATAGGAAAGCTAAACATGCACATGCACCTTATGAGCCAGCAATTCTCTTCATAATTTTACTGTAAGATGCATGTGAAGATTTTCAGAGAACATTGACTGTCAGAGTAAAAACAAATGCAAATGTCTATGAATAGTAGAGTGAGTAAATTATTGTATACCCCTAAAATGGAATATTATACAGTGATGAAAATGAACAAACTGTAGCTATATGCATTAATATGAATGATACCAATTCAAAACTGAATGGATAAAAAGACTCACTGTAGAGTAAATACATTAGAATTCCATTTATTTAAAGTTCAAAAACAAAGCAAAGACAATACATTGTTTGGAAATATATATGTGTTAAAAATATAAAGAAAATCACAGGAATGATTCACTCAAAATTAAAGCTAGTATTACCTTTGATGAGAGAGAGGAAAATGGGATCAGAGAGGAACACAGAAGGTTTCAAAAAGACTATTAATATCATGCTCCTTGAGCTAAGCGGTGAGTAAATGACTGTTCATGTTATTAGTCTTCTTCAGGTTGTACATATATTTTATGCACACTTATTTATGATATATTTCATAATAACATTTTTAAATTATGTTATATACTGTAGCATATAAAGCTATTACCTGATCCTGTGGTCACAGCAGAATAGACCCCAAACAGTTAAACAGCAGGACAGTTAAAAAGATATTTTAAAGTATAGCTCAAGAGATACACTTCAGTCAATGACTTCGCCAAAGTGGGAGAGAAATTTCCAGATGGTAGAAATTTCAGCAAAGTGCGTGTGTGTGTGTGCGTGTGTGTGTGTGTTTTGAAAAAGCTGTGGCTCTCTATGAAACTCCTACCATTCCCGAGCATGTGCAGAGCACAGTGACAAAACCAAGGGATGGTCAAGGGTCTGAGGAGGGTTGAGGGCATCATGGTGAAGGTGTGAGGTCACCCTTTATATCTCAGCCCTGTGGTTTCTGTCTTGTGTGAGCAAAATAGGAACAGCAGCTGCAGTCATTATAGAAATACAGCTTGTGATAATACTTTAAAAGCACGAGTTCTGAGCAACTGCAGCAGTGACAGTAAGAATTGCCACAATGAGGATCTTCATCACATTACAAGGATGTCACTGTTCAAACAAGATACAGAGCATCATAGGATGCTAAAGATCAGAAGTCATCAGTAGAAGATAATGAAAGAAGAGGGTGATTGGAACAAAACCCAGACATGGACCGTTCTTTTAACCACACCTGGCTAAAGGTTATGCTGATGGCTTAGGGATGGGAAATTGAAAACAGTATCAGATACACCACTGCATATCAGTATTGGTTTGTTAAGTGTATTTTCTCCTAAGTGAATGTTTGTTTTGTAAGATTAGAGCTTTCTCAGCAGTAAAAGTTCAATCATATTCAAATCCCTTTGTTACATTAACAAATTTTCACGTAAAAGAACCCCTCCATGATTTCTATAAAGATACTTACACAGGGTGGAGCTAATCAACAGCCATAATTAGAATTCTAGATGATGACAACGGATAAGCTGTAGCCTTCCTATACAACAGAGCCTGACCCAAATTCCTTCCTTCTTGGGCAGAGTTGTACTCTTACCTTAACAACTTTTTAAAATAGCTTCTCTACCCAGGTAATTAATTACCCTCTCTTTGCTGCTCTTTCTGCATCTCTCCTAATGACTACTAAAATCAGACAAATTCAAAATTTTGAAAGTCATTAAACTATTTAACTCAGCCCTCAAGTTGTTCAGAGAAACAGAAAATTCCAGATGTAGATAATTTATTTAAATTACATATCATTCCTTTAAAATAATATGCAGCCAACTCACAATTATCCCTATTATCAAAGACTAGGTAGAGCAGGTATAAATAACTTCATTCCAAAAATGATCAAGAAAGTTCATTTGCCTTCTCCTTTATCAAACTTTCACCAGAGTTACTAGCCAGTATCTGAGAGGACTGGTTCAAGTTTCATCTTTTACTTATCTTGTTGTTCCTCTGGTGAGAGGACTGATCCAGGCAATAACAGAAGGATTTCCAAGGAGAAGAAAATCATACAAGTCCTTAAGTGGATAATCACCCCTGAGTCAATAAGGGTGTGAGCGTTCTCCTAGATAGCAAGGTTAATTCAGAAACTTCATGCTTTTACTTCAGCTATTTTATCTGGATGAACAGATGTCCCACCATTGCCACTCTTGTCAATAATATATTTATCAACATGTCTTTCATTTTATCTTTCTTCTCATCATCTTCTTTCCCTCCTCTTTCTCTGTTTACCACCAACCAGTCCTCTTTTATCCAAGGCGTCCTTTTCCTGAATTCTTTACTATAGCAGAAAACATGTAAGTTCCACAAGAGCATGGGTCCCAACAATTAGTTGAGGGCCTTAGGAATGGGGTGGGAGGGCATTTCCTAGTCCCATCCTGTTTCACCTTCCTCTTCTTACCACTTTCCTCTGATGCCAGGGAAGAGAGTTAATTTCTGCTGTGACTAGACATGTGCCACATACTGGTGGCTACCCTACAACCCTACAACCATCCCCTACTAAGTCTTGACCTCAGTTAAATGCAGTATTAATTTCTTGTGCTTATTTTACAGTGACCTCAAAGGGATTATTTTATTCTGCTACTAAGTAGCAGAGACAAGATAGAGATCCAAGCCTGTACTGTTTCTACTACACACACGCACACACACAAATGCTCGCAGGCACAAGATACACAGCTTCTCTTGCTGTGTTCTCACTAATGTCAATCTATAATTTGATCAACGTATTGTGTTTCCCACAGTAATCCCCACATTTACAGAGGAAACTTACAAACTGTAGACCATTGAAATTTTAATTATGAAATTAAATAGAAGAAACTTATCATTTAAAGAATTACTATATTCTTTGAATACTGGAATCAATCTGTTTTTAATCAAAATACTTCAAGGGAACTTCAGAGAAATGTGAAGATCAAGGATTTTGTGTATTTACTCCTGATTAGGGATAGAAGCTTGTTGTATTATCCTGGTTTCCTCCAAAAACTCTACTAGAATGATAGCAAAAAGATTTATTTAATCATAAACCCCAAAGACCAGGGGAATAGAGAAGACAGAAGCAACAAAATTCTGGATCCAAGAAAGCAAATGATTGAGTGCAACAGACTTAGCAGACCCTATAAAGCTAACTACTAACCATCAGTAGAGAAAGGCAAGAAGAAACAAGATTTATGCCATAGAACACCCAACAGACTCAGGGTTGGCAGCACCCAGGACTTTTGGAAATAGGGGTAAAAGTAGAGCTATACCAAGAGTATCTGCCTGAGATTTCCAAATATCTATTCTAATACCAAGAGCCAATCAGGTGACTGCTACTCCTTACCATAGGAAAAAAAAAACCCAAAAGTTTATCCTCCAGAGATGATAAAACAGAGGTAAGCCAAAGGACACCAAGACAGTTAGTATGGAGATACACTAAAGTTAGGTGGTTACGGAAAAGTACAGGTTGGAGCAAAAGTAGGTTTACAGTTGTGAGCATGGGAAGAAACACAGGGAAGAAATATGGTAAGAAAGAATATAATAGAGTCCTTGGGCCATTCATTCTTCTCAGAATGCCATTGCCTTTTTCTGCTTGCAAAGCAAGTTCTAGTTCAAACAGAAAGCATGGCAGTTAAGGCTATCTGTGTCCTGGCTTACTTGGTCAAAGACATAACACACTTACCTTGTATGTGTCTTGAGTATTACTCAGCTCCCATGCATTATAGGTCCATCAGAAGTCTGTGCTTATGGGGCATAGCAAACACTATAAAAGAATGGGGGCAGCAAGGAATGGCATGGCAGACATGCATAGTGTGCTTATCTCCTCTGTTGGCATGCTTCATTGACTTTCAGACTTCACCTAAGAAAACACTAGTTCAAGGACAAAATCATTGAGAATTTAAAGACTGCAACGACAGAGTATTAAACCAAGCACGGGCCCATCTGAGCACAGTACCTTGTACACTACAAGGATTGCACATGCAAGAAGCAGCCCTGGATAAGGGTTATATAATTCTAGTACCAGTAGCTAGACAGAGGATCAGGTTTTGTGTGAGAAAGTTTCTAGCTCTCCATGTGCAAATAGAAAAAGAAACTACATTCTGTTTTCCTTCACTTTTTGCATAATTGTCTTTGATATATATATATATATATATATACACATATATATATGAAGACATATATATGTGTATATATACATATTTGTGTGTGTATATGTATATATACACATATGTGTGTGTGTGTATATATACGTATATATACACACCGTGTGTAAAAAAAAAATGGGTGCCAGTACCAGCTAAAGGAAGAAATGTTTCTGAGGTTTCATCAGTGGTACTCAACTCAAAAAAAAAAAAAAAAAAAAACAAAAAACAACTTCAGGCACTCTAACATTCATACCGTAAGGGTGCCAGAAGGAGAAGAGAAAGAGCAAGAAATTGGAAATCCATTTGAAAAAATAATGAAAGAAAACATCCCTAATTTGATGAAGGAAATAGACATACAAGTCCAAGAAGCACAGAATCCCAAACAAGATGGATGTCAAGAGGCCCACTCCAAGACACATCATAATTAAAATGCCAAAGGTTCAATGTAAAGAGAGAATCTTAAAAGCAGCTAGAGAAAAGCAGCTATTTACCTGTAGGGGAGCCCCCATAAGACTGTCAGCTGATTTCTCAAAAAAAAAAAAAAAATTTGCAGGCTAAAAGGGATTGGCAAGAAATATTCAAAGTCATAAAAAACAGGGACCTATAGCCAAGATCGCTCTACTTAGCAAAGATATCATTTAGAATCGAAGGGCAGATAAAGAGCTTCCCAGACAAGTAAGGCTAAATGAGTTCATCACCACCAAACCGCTATTATATAAAATGTTAAAGGGACTTATTGAAGAAAAAGAAGATCAAAACTATGAACAGTAAAATGTCAATAAATACATATCTATCAACAATTGAATCTAAAAAGCAAACTAAGCAAACAAGAAGAACAGAGATGGAATCATGGATAAAGAAAGCATTTTGATGGTTTCCAAATTGTAGGGAGGTATGGGGGAATGGGTGAAGAGGTGAGGGGATTAAGATGAAAAGAACAGTATAGGAAATGGAGCAGCCAAAAAACGTATATGCATGACCCATGGACATGAACAATGGTGTGGGGGGGGGTGCTGTGTGGAGGGGGACATAGGGGAAAAAATGGGACAACTGTATAGCATAATCAACAAAATATAATAAAAAATGCAGTATTCCAATAAAATAACCCAGGCCATCATATTATGGACTTGTCTAAAATTGCAAGTGCTCCGTTATTCTCCTTTTTTTTTTTTTTTTACAAATAATACATGTTGATTTACCACTAGAAAAGTTAATTAACTCTTTTATTCAGTTCTATTTTTGTTGGGTTTTTGTTTGTCTGTTTGGGCTCTTATATTTAGCTCCGATAATCCAGGATAAAGGCACTAACCAACAATAAAATCCACCTGTATAGGAGGATTAACACTATCACCTGGTACAGGAGTCCTCTAGCTAATCTGGCATAGAAGGTATCTGTTCAGTAATTCAAAATGAAACAACACAGAGTACTTTAATATTATGGAGAACCTACTAGGAGCCAGGTACTAGAGATAGAAGGAAAAAGAGCATTTTAATTCTTGTGAAATCTTGCAGTCTATGAAAACAGAGAAAACAAAGTTTGTGTTGTAAATGTTGTGAAGAAATTAATGTGCTTAGATGTAGATATTGGAAGGCATGGGGGTAAAATGCTCATCAATGAAATGGTCAGAGGAGGCTTCTCTGAAGAGGTGGTGACATTGAAGATGAGGTTGAGCAGGTAAGAGGAAACCTCTAAGCTAAGGTTTGGGGATGGGAGTACTTTGAAAGAAAATGTGTCTCTGAGGCAGAAAGAGGTTAAAAGGTCAAGAAACTAAAGACCATCCCCAAAGTTAAAAGTGAGCAAGAGGGGCAAAGAGAGCATTGAGGGGTTGCTTAAGCATGTACCCAGTCAGGCTGTGCCTTGTCAGCAGCCAAGATAGGGGTTTGGAATTTAATCTCATTTTCCTAATATTTTAAAATATAGTCAAATGCCAGGTTTTAAATTATGTATTTGTGTGTGTATATACACACACACTCATATATATATATATATGTGTGTGTGTGTGTGTGTTTTAATACTCAAGGATATTTATTGATTCTAGAGAGATTGGAAGGGAGAGAAAGAGAGAGAGAGAGAGAAACATTAATCGGTTGCCTCCCTACATGTGTGACCTGGGATCGAACTTGCAACATAGGTACGAGCCTGACCAGGGATGGAACTTATGACCGTTTGGTATATGGGATGATGCTCCAACACCAAACTGAGCCATCTGGCCAGGGCAGCTTTAAATTACATTTTAACTCCAAACCATCTAAATGAGATAATTAATCTTCAAAGTGTTAACTTTAAGGGGACACTACTTACACAATGTGGTCAGTGAGGGCGACAGAAATTGAGCATCATGAGGAAAATTCTTATTTTTTCTTTTAAATGCACTTTATTGATTATGCTATTACAGGTGTCCCATTCCCCCCCCCCACTTATTCCCTTCCACCCTACACCCCCGCTTCTATCCACCTCTCTCCTCCCTTAGTTGATGTCCATGGGTTACACACATAAGTTCTTTGGCTTCTCTATAATGGGGGAAATTCTTCTGTAACAGTCAGAACTTCAAATTCAGAAACAGAGGCCATGATTTTATTTATCTTGTGACAACTTGAAAATGTAAGTTATTCATCAATACTGAAAATAACAGTTTTTCCCTACCACACCCAAATATCCTGGGTCCCCAGACTCAAACACTTTAGTCTCCCAAGGGAAATCATTCACTCCCCAATTGGCCACCCATCTTTATCACCAACGGTTAATAAATTAACTGAGTGGAACTCGACCGCAGCAGGTCTTCATAACATCTTCAAACAACCACAGGGCTTGAGCCCTAATCCCTTGGATTAGACTCTAAATCCAGCCCTTTGATTTGGACCCTGCCTCCGTGGACTTGGGAATGCAGGATGACAGGAACAGTTAAGAGATGTCAATCTCCTGCTGAAACATAAAACTGATAGCCTCCCAGTCCATCTGCTCTCTTCAGTTACCATTTCTGCTTTAGAAAGGCCACTTGGAAAACTCAAGGACTATCTTTTTGTACAGTACAGCTCCCCCTCCTTCAGTAAACCTACCCCAGATTAATTGGCACTAATACAGCCGTTCACAGCTGTATACAAGATGTTGGGGAGTGCGGCCGAGAGGGGGGTGATTATGGTTGCCTGCACACTGTCATTGCTTAGTAAGAACAGACTCTCCTCCTTCAGAAATGGCATGATAATGAAATGTAATAGCACAGCCTCTTGGCAATCAATGCCATAGTGGAAATAAGTACACATCTCAGTGACAATAATAAAGATGGAATGTGAAACAACAAAGCTCTCTCTCTCTTGGCCAGAACTCTTGAGAGCAGCTCATTACCTTAACCTTTCCACCTTCACTGAATGCACAATTAGAAACATGCATTTCAATGGGCATTAAATCCACTTGCTTGCTCACTCTGCCCTCATTAGAACACTGAATGGAGCCAAATTAGCTGAATGGCCATAAACAGATGTTTGTGACTTGAGGAAACAGAAAGAGAACATTCTTGGAACCAAAAGAGAATGGAGCAAATCCAGCAAACCCCATTTTATTAATTACCTGAAATCTGGAGTTTTAGTTTTGACATAAGCTTATTTTTGATAGGAAAACTTTATGGTAAAAAAAAAAAAAAACAAAACAAAAAAAAAAACATGGAGTTCTCCTACAGCAGAAATCAGTATTTTATGCAGGTCATAGAATATTTTTTTAAAATTCAGTCAATCTTTTAAAATTGAGAGATGTTGCAGATTGCCTGCATCCCTTGAAAAGAAGTCCGATACTTTGGCCACAGAGGTGTCTGCCCCTGAGCAGAAAATACATGTTTCACACCCCACCATCCGGATCGCCCCACTCACCTCCTGGCCCCGACTGCGTCTGCTTCTCTCATTCATGTTGCCTGCCTTGTACCCATTTACCTCCACAACTTCCCAGTGTGGGCACTGCCATTGCATTCCCTGTGCCTTGGTTTTCTTTTCTTTTCTTTTTTTATACAAAAAGGGTTTAATATTCACCTATTGGGTTGCTATGAAAATTAAATCACTTAAAACATATATACTGTTAAGAATGGTGTCAGATACATAATTAATACTCAATAAATTTAACCATTATTTGGTCTCAGTCATTGTCATCATCATCTTCACCTGTCCTGGGGAACATAGCCCAATCTGCTTGCTTCACTTCTCCAAAGGAGAAATCAATGCAGTGTAGTTACCACCAATAGTACAATCTATAATAAAGATGGCTTGGAAATGGTTTTTATTGAGAACACCATGCTAATAATTTGTCTTATAATTCTACTGTGAGGTAAGCATGAGACTAGACACAAGGCAGGTAAGAAAAAATGCCAAAAGTAGATAATAGGCATTGCCTTAACCCTGATAACCTCACAGTGTATGAGGGCAGACATCAGGGCTGTGTGAGCATGCATGGTATAAATGGAGGAAATAGAGAAACACAATACTGAAAGAGGGACTACGGAAGAGAAATGGCCCCATGAGTTCTGGGAGATAAAGGCACTTGGGAGATAAATAAGGCCCAATAAGGCTCGCTTGGAAGAAAATAAATAAGATACTTGATTTCTTCCCAGTATGGGAATCAGACTTTCCCCAACAGAGGCCAATTTCCCGGGCTTGCCTGCCTCACACTGTGCTTTTCCTAGTGGTCCTCACTATGGCCCTGCAGGAAGACGGGAGGGTGAAGAAGCACCTTACTAAGATGCACCTAATAGGAGGAGTGTTTTCTGATGCCTTAATTCATTCAGATTGTTTAATATCACACTATGAATACCTTCTAGTTAAGGTTTTCAACCAGTTTTAGTACCACCACTCCTCTCAGGGACATTTGCAGATACGAGAGTAATTCACTGGTTATCAAAGTTAGTGGGTAAGGGCCAAAGATGATAAATGTCCTACTTATACTCAGGAAAGTAACTAATGTCCATCCCAAAATGCCAGGGCAACTCCATTGAAAAACACCAAATGATCCATTATTATTCCTGTTCAAATAGAGCATGAGCAAAATCCGCTCTGAAGCATGACAAATGCATTCTGATCAACTGTGATTAGTTAATATTTGATCTCAGCTCCAAACACCATCGTCAGAAAGTAGTTCAGTTGAATTCTCAGTTGTAAAAGAGTATTAGTGGTGGCAAAAACACCATCTGTTCAAGATGCCCCTCTATACCTTCATTTATTCTTTCTTGAATAAGCCCACATAATTCCAAAGTTTCTTCCCGAGACTCCAGTTCCCCCTTCACATGGATCTACAACCAAAAGCCTATTTGTACTACCTCCTATCAAGGACAGTGGAGATATATTTTAGTGAACCAGCTAGATGATACTGGTGTTCTCTTCAGGCTCCCATTCTAGAAAGGGGAAAGAAACAATAAACTAGTAAATAAATTATGGAAAACAATTTCAGCCAATGAGAAGGGCTATGACTGTGATAAATCTTTCTATGCTATGTTAAGATACGGTGGAATAGGGCTCCTTAGATGGAGCAGTCAGAAAAAGGCTCCCTGAGAGGGCATCACTCGAACTGATTTCTGAGTGACAGAAGGAACAGAACTCTTGAGAGTAGTTCATTGCTTCAGCTTTTCCCGTCTTCATTGGATGCACATTTGGGAACACACATTTCCATTGGCATTAAGTCCACTTCTCTGCTCACGCTATAATTTCACTCTTGTGAATTAATTTCACCATGTGAAGGTATATGGTGGGTAAAGCATCCCAGGGAGAGAGAAGAGCGAACACAGAGGACTTTGGGTGGAATGAAGCAGGCATGTTTCAAGAAGAAAAAGAATCCAGTGTGGCTGAGTGAGGAGGAAATGAACACAAGGTAAAGCTGGAGGGTAAGATGGGTCAATTCAGAAGTTCTTATAGACCATAGAGAGATGTCTGGATTTTATTCAAGGTGCAGTAGAAAGCAACGTGAGAAAGGTTTGCAATGTGAGGAAATGGATTGTAGGGAATCAGAGTAGAAGCAGAGGACCAGTCAAAAGGCTACTGAAAAAAAAAAAGGATTAAATGGCTTCTAAAATCTACTTCATCTCTAAAATTCTATCTTTGGTCCAAGGGTATTATAAAAAGGCATCAATACCAAACAGCTTAGAAAACAGGTCTTGGTACAACACGACCCACTTAGGCACATTTGCTGGCAAGATCTTTTTTCCCATCAAAGACATCAATTCTCCAGAGAGACCACCAGGATGCTGTAGTTTTCTGTCCCCATACTCTGCCATCTTGTCAGAGTTCTGTGGCAAGGAACCCACAGTGGTACTAATGTATCAGTTGGATTTAAAACCAGAAGGCCTTTACATTTGATGTTTTAAGCACAAATATCTTTCACTGTTTACCTTGGATACAAAATGTAAAAGATCCTGATTCTTTTTCCATTGTAATTGTTAAACAATTTGGTTTTTTTCCCCCCAAAGATTCCCCATAACAGTGACTTTGAACAAAAACCACATTTTGAAAAGTGCGCTGGCCCCTCCCTCTAGAGCAGATGAGCCACATTCACCCAGAAACAGCATCTAACCATGACGACTTAGAAGGACTGTGAGGGAGGCTGTAGAAATCAATTTTTAAACTCATTTTAATTATTGGTTGATTTTGGTTTAATATTTGGTTACTTTTCATAAACATCTTGCATTATTGGGTAGGCAGCAGATCTTTCCCTGATCAAAGGGCACAACATTTTATTTATGCTCCCATCCAAATGACTGGCTTTCATGCCACACAGAACTTGGCTTCCCTGGGGGTACCTGCCCAAGCTTGGACTTTTCTTCCATGTGGATATTTGGTTATCCTGGAGGAAGGCATTCAAACCCCTCCACCCAGGTTCCATGAAGCAGATTTCCCTGGGACAAACTGCCTCTTACCATTTTAGAGGGCAGGCAAAAAGATAGCTGTTGTTTCTTCAATAGCTGTGCTATTAGTAAAACACTCTAAAGAAATTCTTTACTGTTGACATTTGCCTAAGAAAAGAGACAAGACTAAGTTCTGACTTGTTCACTCATTCAAAAATACCATTGGAGTTTACATATTAGAGACCCACAATGAGAGAGCTGAATCCTGGAACAGAATAAAAACAGTAGAGGAAGCATCTACACCACTTCCCGTAGCAGTCATCTGTCCTCACATCCACCCAGACACTCCTGATCTGCACTTTCCTAACATCGCTTGTAGCTAAGGGTGACTTTGTCATAACAGTTTTGGCCAAAGGGACATAAGAAAGAATCTGCTATGGTGCTTTTACTTTCCTGATAAAAAGTAAAAGATGCAGCGAGCATCCCCACCCTCCCTGTCCTGCCTTCCTGTTCCCTGCTTCCTGCCTTGAACCACAAGACAGATGTGGCCTCAGCAGCTTTGTGAGCATGAGGGAAAGAACTGGTTTTCCTTGGAGGACCAGAGAGATGCCAACCCCAAACCCTGATGTTGTGAAGCTGCTGGACAAAGAGCAGCAATTGCCAAACTCCACATTGTTTATGTAAGAAAGTCCTATTTGATTTGAGCCACTTTATTTAGGTTTCTGTACCTGACATTCCTTACTTCCATAGTAGATAAATTCCTTTATCAGCCATGGATTCCAGGAAGATCCAAGGACCCTTCCTTCTCAAAATCCAGCCTCACATCTACACAGAAAGCTCCCCCACGGGGATAAGAAAAAAAAGGTGATGGAATTAAGAAACATCAATTGGTAATTACAAAATAGCCAGGGGTATATAAAGTACGGCGTAAAGAATATAGTTACCAATACTGTAATAACTATGTATGGTGCCAGGTGGGTACTCAAATTATAGAAGGAAACACTTTGGAATCTATATGGGCGTCTAGTTGCTGGGCTGTACACCTGGCACTAATACAAAAGTGTTGAATGCAAACTGTACAAACACTAAAAAAAGAAATATTTTTAAACTCACTTTCACAAACTATAAATTTTAAAAGAAACAAAATATTTTTATCCTTGCTAACAATTTAAATTTGTAAAAAGAATGCTACATGCTGAAGGTAGGGTTTATAGTATCAGACAAAGGCTTATGTATATCGGCCTCCAATTGAAATGGAAACACTTATTTTAATTAAAAAGGCTTTTAATTGACACATATTTATAAATTTAGAGGGGGGAAAAAAGAGTGCTCCTCCATGAAAATAATCTTATAACTTGTAAGCCAAAGTTCTCTGTTTCACTGAACACCGAAAATGTCTGTGACCAACCTTGGTTAGACATTGCACTGGTCAGGACCCCATCAGGACATCAGAGCCCATGGGAAGCAGTGTGTAGGAAGGATTTAATATCAGGACATGGTTACAAAGGCATTGGACGAACTGAAAAGCTTGACAGCCTATGGTGAGAGAACCTTGTCAGTACCAAAGCGAGAAGCTGCAACAGCTTGAGGAAAGGGAGGTAGAGCTGCCCAGCAAA
The DNA here is from genome assembly GCA_039655065.1 of Glossophaga mutica. NCBI lineage: Eukaryota > Metazoa > Chordata > Mammalia > Chiroptera > Phyllostomidae > Glossophaga > Glossophaga mutica. Next base: position 151,282,279 of record CM077306.1, read on the forward strand.
AAGCAGCACCACAGTGAAGGTGGCTTGGTAGGAGCTGACCCTGTGAAGGGAAGGTATGTCAAGCAGGAGCTGGAACCATAGCAAGAACAGAAGCACTGCCGCAGAGGTCACCCGAAACAAAGCGAGGAGAAATAAATGCCTTGACTTGTCCTTCCTCCTACCACCGGCTCACCCTCCAGTGCCTCTCATCAGCTGAACCTCCCGATGTCAGTTGTCCAGAGAGCCTGAGAAAGATAGTTTTCAGTAGTCTGCCCCTCACAGTACAGAGCAGAGCCAGAAAGGCAGAAAGTAGATTTGAAAGCGAACAGCTAGTGACTAGCACCAACTTTTGTTGCTGTTAACAGTGAGGTATGCATAACAGTACCTCAATGACTTTTTTGGCTTCCACACATTTTCCAATGAATTTATGATGATCATAATACGCTCATTACATGGGATGCCAAGGGTGGGTGTTTCCCTAAGAGAAAAACATGCATATTTCTTAATATTTTCAGGCAAAAGCATGAGGAAGCCCCTTTCTAAGCAGTTACAGGATTGAATTGTGGAACAAAGACAAAGAAGAGTAAATGATCTAGAAGCATAATTGCCATCGTAATAGCCCCTTTGATTATACTGAGATCATCAGGAAAGAATTCCCCCTCAGCCTGACTCCATGATTATGCTTTGCTTTGAACACAAGAAAGACCTGGTCCCCACACTTTTACCTCAGTGGAGAAGAAAGAAGGGCAGGAGGAGGGGCAGGGAATTTCAACATCATCATCCACAGGGAGCTTAACATTAAAACTTTGTAGAGCCTTTTTAAAACACCTATATAAAATAAGATTATATTGATGAGTGTTTTAAAATTCATGAAGCACTATAGATGTAAGATAGCTAGATAGATGATAGATAGATAGATAGATAGATAGATAGATAGATAGATAGATAGAATCTTCCCACTTAATTTTATGATCTTATATATAACATAAATTTTTGTTTAATGGTTATTCAACCTTAGTTTGAATCTTTGTCATTCCAGAATGCTCAGAGTTTTCATGTGGTGTCATGTGCTGTAACCACACAGCTCTGTTTATTAGAAAGCCAAGAGTCTTCCTCACATTTTCTTCTATATTGTGATGCTACTCCTACCCTCCTTCTTCCACTTTCCCTCTCACTCAAGTAGGGGGAGCCAGCTGCTGAGCCACCTTGGCTTCAAGCCAAAGTTGTCTTTTCTCTTTAACCAAAGGTACTCTTCAAATAAGTCTCCTTAGACCTTCTTCTTAACAATGCCCTTCTTAAAATCTGGCACCCAAATTAGACTGGATTAGATAGTTGTTGGGTTGTCAGTGCAGAGTGCAATGGGACTCAGTTCTTGTCTGGACACCTCTATCTATAAAATCTCAAATTGTATTTACTTTTTGATCATGCATGGATCTTTTCCACAAGTACTGGGGGAATACTAGCAAGGATTTAAGAGTATTTTCAAATTGACAGCATTTAGCAAGCATTATGTTGTTATTGGTGTTATTTTTACATTATTTTATGTGTTATTGTGGCCTGTTATTATTTTCATTATTACCTGTTCTCAAGCAAAGTGCTGTTATTCAGTAATTGTGTTATTGACTTTAGAAAACAAATAAAAAACTGTTCATTGTTCCCTTTTTTCCACAATCTCACCAAACTGGTACACCAAATGTAGAAAACATTATGGAATTTCCTCAAAAAAACTAAAAATGGAACTGCCTTTTGACCCAGCAATTTCACTGCTGGGGTTATACCCTAAGAATCTTGAAATACCAGTTCAAAAAAACCTATGCACCCCTATGTTCATAGCAGCATTATTTACAATAGTCAAGTGCTGGAAACACCCAAAGTGCCCATCCAATGAATGGATCAAAAAACTGTGGTACACTGTAATAGCATAATCAATAAAATATATTAAAAAAACAAACTGTACTACATTTACACAATGGACTACTATGCAGCAGAAAGAAAGAAGGAACTCCTACCCTTCACAACAGCATGGATGGAACTGGAGAGCATTATGCTAAATGAAGTAAGTCAGGCGGTGAAAGACAAATACCATATGATCTCACCTTTAAGCGGAACCTAATCAACAAAACAAAGAAGTGAGCAAAATACAACCAGACATGTGGAAATAAAGAACAAACTGACAGTGATCAGAGGGGAGTGGGGAGGGAATAACAGGGAAAGAAGGGGAAGGGGCAAGTCAAGGAACATGTATAAAGGACCCATGGACAAAGACAACTGGGGGGGATTGAATGTGGGAGGTGGGTGTGGGTAGAGCAGAGGAGAGTAATGAGGGGACAATGGAGACAACTGTAACTGAACAACAATAAAAAAAAAAAAGAAGAAGAAAAATCATTGGTTGTTAAATTTTAGTGCATGGTTTTGGCCCCTTTTCCTAGACTGGTACTTGAACATTTATTCCCCCTTGGCACTGGGGCAACATTCCAGTTCTTTGCTTGCCATGGATTAGAGCAACGACTTCAGTGACTTCCCAGCCAGGGCTGGGACAGAGCTCCTGGTACTGCACGGGCCATTCCTCTCTTGGTTGCTGATGATCATTAATCAGCCCTCTTTGGAAGTAGTTTAAACAAATACCATGAACCAAGATAAACAATCATTTACCTACATTTCTCCGTATTGTACATGAGGAAATCTCCAAGGATTTGCTGAAATTCTTGGTCTCCTAGCTTAGGGATCAAGCCAGTTTTTGACAGCTGCAGGAATACTATTATGGGCGGATTACAACCCCTGAGTAGTTAAGATCCTAACAATTTGAAAAAATGGTTCCATCAAATGAAGTTAAGAAAAATGTATTAACTACACTATACAAAAAAAATTAGTTTAGTTTTGCAAAACTTCTTTTTATTTAAATCTTTCTCTTAATTAGTCATTGTTTCCCATTCCATTTACAAGTGATCTGCGTAATTAGCTAATCTAGAATTTTTCCAGGAGTGTATTATTTTATTTGAGTCAACCCATTTCTCCATTTTACAAATTAGGGTATTTTATTCCTATCTCAAGTACTCTGATACCTCTTTCATTTTGCATTTACCAAAATTTTGCAGAGGAAACCAGAGAATTCAGTATGTCTGGAAAGTTATATATATATTTCTGTATATGGAACAAAAATTTGATGGTTTAAGGAACAAGTATTATTTAAAACATGACTAATATATTTGATTTATTACTATGATAATCCTAGCAAGGTAAGGATATTTCAGTTACCATGCATTGGAGAGCAATGTATGTATGTATGTATGTATTTATTTATTTATTTATTTTAATTGTTCTCGTACAGTTTTCTATCTTTTACTCCCATCCCAGCCCACCGCCCCAACCCTACCCACCTCCCTCCCATTTTTAAAGTCACCACCACTGTTGGTGGAAACTTCCGGTTTGTTTGTCTTTTCCCCAGCTGCTAACAATTTTTTTCCTAAGAAAATGCTTGCTGTCTTTGCAAAATACAGGGTTATTGTTTGAAAGTCCAGGATGGATTTCACTAATTAGTTATTATTTGGCCACACTGATAACAAGATTTATAGGTGAAAAAATGTAGGTGTAAAATATGCTATGAGTTGGTGTTGAGCATAGGTGTACTGTTTGTTCCAAGTTCTTCAAGGCACAGATCTGGTAATTTAGCCTGACCACAAATCGGAGATATTATAAAATCCCAATTCCCTGGCTATCTCATGATTTCAAAGTGAAGCAGCAATTAACAAGGATTCTTTTTGTAATTACAGGAAGTTTTACTTCCTCATACTGGATTTGTTTTTCTTAGATAAAGGAAGAATTAAATTGCACTAAAAGTAATCCTTTACTTCCTATTTCTCAGAGGAAATCCCAAGGTCATGAGGCTCTGTGGGGCTCAGTCTGAGTTGTCATTTTTCTATCTCTTAAACTTGAGGAGAAGAACTCAACAGTATAGGATATTTCTACCTTCAGTCCCTTTGAGTGGGTTCACATTATACTCAGATCACTATAGAAATAAGTTATAAAAATAATTTTATGGATAATTTTATTCTTCCATGATCCTAACTTAGCATAAGAGGAAAATACTAACAATGGCTACCTTACACCAAGCATTTCCTATAACGTTTCACTTAATCTTTATAAAAACCCAATGAAGAAGGTACTATTACTATCTTTACTATAGAGGCAAAGAAGCTGAAGCTTAGAAAAGATTAGTAATTCATCATGACTATATGGTTAATAAGTGATGTAACCCACGCAGACTAATGTCAAAGCCCAATTGCCTAACCTTTGTATTACATTCCTTCCTAAAAACCTGATTGAGTCATCGGAGATGACCAGGAGCATGGTAATGAATCTACTTAGTAGAGAAAGGGGAGATGATGTGTGTGAGGGAGGATCTAGGAGAAGCCATTACGTGTCTTCATTAAAGCAGAATGACAGAGGTTCTCTTGATGCTTTACAAGTTCAGGTGGGACTGGGGCCCACTCTCCACATCCCAGCAGATGTTGTTATTGGAAAGTCTTGCCCACCGCTAGATGCTAAAGGCATAGGAGGTGTCACTGACAGAACGTACCCTAAAATTCAGTTGGATGTTGAAAGTCTGTCATTAAGGACTCGGCTAGCTGGCCATTGCCGTCATTGGGTTTAGATTTACTCTACACTCAGGAGTTACATTTTTGTTTCAAGGAAAGTCCTGTCTGCATTCTGAAGAGAACTCATTCTGAGTTCACAGACCGCACCTGCAAATACAAAATGCAGTTACTATTGGTCCTACTATTTTTTTAGTCTAGTTCCTGCAAGAATCTATCAGCAACACACCTAACATTAGCCAAATGTATATGTACATAGCTCCTCCAGCTGCAGCTGATTCCCACTGTACCTCAGTTTACCTCACATTTGGCTCACATCATCAACAGAAAAACCACTCCCAACTTTAATGTGGAACGCTGTCAGGCACAACCTGATTTGTAGATGAGCTCATATGTTGCTCTCTAGCCCAAATCAGCACTTTCTCCATACGTCTCCTATAAGCCAGACTTTGATTTGGCTTGGCTGTGAAGAATAATTAAGGTTTGGAAAGGCAAGATGGTCTTGCCAATTCAGCCACTCTTGAGAGCAAGGATTCCCCAAGCTGTTAGCACAGTCCAGAGGAGCCAGAGGTGTCGATCCAGCAACACCCAGGGAGGCTGCGGCTGCCTGGCCAGTGGCCTTCACTCTCTTTTGACTACAAGCCACAGTAAGAAATATTGTGCAACACCATGGCAATCCAGTGCACATGAAGCTATACACACATGTGTTTGGGAATGTATACACACACACACAAACTGAAATTATACTTGCTTTTGCTATTCTGTTTCATTTGTTAAAACATGTTGGCCATTGTACTAGTTTCTTGTGGCTGCTGTAACAAATGGCCAAAAACTTAGTGGCTCAAAAACCATATAACTTTAGTATCTTACAGGTCTGAAGATCAGAATCCCAAAATCAAGTGTCACTGAGCTAAGTAAGGTCAAGGCATCAGCAGAGCTGGTTTTCTCTGGAGGCTCTGAAGGAAAAACCCATTTCCTCACCTTTTCCAGCTTGTAGAGGTCACCTGCATTCCTTGGTTCATGGCTCTTTCCTCACATAACTCTAACAACTTCTTGCTTCTACTGTCATATTTCTTACTTCTCCTTTGATCCTCTTGCCTCCTTCTTCCAAGAACGCTTGTGGTTATACCGGACCCACCCAGATGATCCAGAGTAATTGCTCTAGCTAAAGATCCTTAATCACATTTGCAAAGTCCCTTTTGCCGTGTAAAGTAACATATTCATAAGATCTGGAGGTTGGGATGTGGAAATCTGTTCGGGGGGAGGATCATTATTTAGCTTACCACAGCCATGAACAATAAATTGATTTTTCAGCTCACTAACGAGATGCCCACTACAGTGTGAAAACCACTGGTTAAGCTCATGTTATTAGGCATCTTAGATGGAGGGGATCAGTGAGCATGCCACCTGCCTGCAAGAGCAAAGGGGCCAGGGTCTGTAGCATGCATGCATCCCAGGCACAGTATTTTTTGTATTGTGCATAGTCCATCCCTTCCTTCTCCAGTCATTACTTACTGTGAGTTCAGCACTATTGCCCCATTTTAAAGATGTAAAATCAGTCTCAGAAAGACTAGAAAACTGCCCCCAAACCACAGAGCTAGTGTTCAGAGTCAATATCCAAATCTGAGTCTCTCTGCCCATGGTACCCATGTCCTTTCCACCAGGCATTGTGGTGGCATCTCTCATGTCTTCCTTACCCTACCTCCCAAAGTCACACCTCAGGTCTTTGCTCCAATCTGTCAGATCATCGTATAGCAAAATGGTCTTCCCATCTAGAACTGATTTCCTAGAAATTCTTGAGGTCTGAAATTGCAACCATCTTGTTCCACCTACTCTCTAGCAGAGAAATGTTAACTCTCTCTCTCCTTGACTCCAACACAAGCATAGTAGCTGCAATTTTTGTGTAAGAAAGTCAGCTAGTTTTTAAGTCTTAACATCAAGAAACCTGGCAAAGCCGAAATGTAAGGCAAGAATAAAGCTAAGTTGAGCAAGAATTTAATACAGTAGGCTATGGAATTTTATCTCAAGGTTTATTTCTGTTCCCAAATAAACTTAGAGAAGAATGCTCTTAGAATTCTTTTGAAAACTTTCTGAAGAATATTGACCATTGAACAAAGTCAAGACTAGGAAATGGTGACTGACTCAATAAACAGTGCCTTCGGCTACATGTCCAATTACCCCATGGGCTGCGTGGCTTGAGTGGTAAAGTGGAATTCAGGAACCCTGTGTTCTAGCCCCAATCTGCCACTGACCATGTGTGTGATCTTGGACTTCAGGTTTTAAACACTCTAGCCTTCAGAGAGAAGATACAGTGCAGAGGCTAAACTTGTACTTTCTGCAACCAGACTAAATTCTGAGCTCCCAAACTCAAAGCAGATCCTTTCAAATTTATTAATTAGAAAATAAAGATATTCCCATTGGCAAAAATTTCTCCTGTCATTTTCATGTGGGTCCCTGACATAGAGAGAAAGTTAAAGCAGAATGTATGTCAAAGATAGTCATGGTTTAAAGAGTCACAGAGCCTCTCTAGGGACTCCTGCCACCACACTGCCCCCTGCCCCCAGCCCCTCAGATCACCGTGCATCAGATTCCTTAATAAATCCATAGGCCTCTAGGGAAGTCAATCTCTATCTCACTTTGGCAAGTGAAGGGTTAAAATGCTGCTTTATGGGATTAAAACTGCTTATTTCAAATACATTTGAATTCAAATGGAAAAAAATAATGTCTAAAAGCAAAGATGTGCTCTAGAAGAATACTAAAAAGCCTGAGAAGTCAGCAGCATGGCACTCACTGTTTATGTGAATAAGGCCCCACACATAGTAGATGCTCAACAAATTTTCATTAAATGAATGAGCAATATGATAAGCCAGCCAAAATATCAGTAGTTTTCAACTGGAAAAAAGTTACTGGTACATGATGAGTAGGAGGAGAAGGGTTAGGGGACCCTGATATGACTCCATTGGGTAAGTACATGATCTTTCAGTTATTCAAAATACTTATTTTTCCTTGGCAGGCAGGGAAAAGAATGGGAAGGAATGAAAAAATGACTATACCATCAAATAATCAGCCTAGAGGGTTTGGCTGCCCTGCTACATGGAGAGAAGATTTTAGGTTCTTAAAATAAATGGAGTGGGCCCTGGCTGGTGTAGCTCAGTGGATTGAGCGCGGGCCTGCGAACCGAAGGATCGCGGTTCGATTCCCAGTCAGGGCACATGCCTGGGTTGCCAGGCCAGTTCCCGGCAGGGGACATACAAGAGGCAACCGCACATTGATGTTTCTCTCCCTCTCTCCTTCCCTTCCCCTCTGAAGATAAATAAATAAAATCTAAAAGAAAAAAAAAATTTTTTTTAAATAAATAAATAAATGGAGTGGAAAAGCATTCAACCTCCTCTCCTTTTTTGCTTCCCAGCTTCTCTTGCCTGTACCTCCAGCACAGTGTGTAAATAAGCTGTGAAAAAGAGAGGAACTAAGGTAAGCTAACAAAGAACCCAGAAGGGTTAGCCAATAAGGAAAGGGGGTCTTGAGTAAGTAAGTCTTGTTTAAGAATCAAAGAAAGTTGAGAGCTGAAAGGGAAAAAAAGTAAAACAGAGGAGATATGTTATTTCATCTTAAAAACAAAACTCATAGAAATGGGATAAAGAGGGAAAAAAACCTGAGTGATAGCTTGGAAATTTGCTAGTAATGAAAAGTCCATTTCCCTAGAGGCAACCCTTTGTTTCAGAGCAGACTGGACCATGCTTGAGATGCTGTTTCTTAGAAAACTGGTTCTTCCCTCAGCTCGTTTCAATGACAATGAGCATTTGTAGTTGAGTGCGAGAAGACATGAAGGGTATCTTTTATTTTCCTAAGAGGAAATTGAACCTATGCATTGTAAGACATCAGCATGTGCCTGTGTATGAAAATTATGAGCCAAATGCTTTTGAAAAGAAACAGAAGTATGCTGCCCTTGTGACAGAGAAGTGTCCAAGAACAAAGACAGAGGTATTTCGGCATGCCATTCCTATGCTAAGGATTTTTTGTTGTGATACATTTTATGACCAACTTTAAAGACATTGACCTGTTGATCTCGTTCTGGTTTTCATTCACTGCATCCTTCTCACCATAAGAAAAAGTCCCTTAGGATAAGCAGGATTTTGATTTCTTAAGAAAGAAAAGAAAAACTACACAGAGCCCCAGCATCCTAACAGTCTCTCTAATGCTATATAGGGCTTTAAATGGCTGGGGAAGGCAAAATGTCATCATGCAATGAAGTTGAGAGCATGGCAAGAGTCCCACCCACATGCTGTCCCGTGGGTGGAATTAGAGACCTAATCCACAGACACCTCCAGTCACCTTATCGGGTGCCCTCCCCTTGGCTGAAGGCTGAATTATGCTAAGAAGTCACCCTTCCAGCAAGCAAAATTTCTAATTAACACTGAAAATGTGTGGTAGCAAAGTTTGTGGTGAAGACAGGCCATCTCCTCATTCTTCTTAGCTGGAGCTAGATTAAACCGTGAGAGGGGGACAGGATAATTGCTCACGGTGGGGCATGGTGTTTTCTGCTGCACAAACATATAATTAGGCTGTCTTAACCTCCCGGTACAGCAATAAACACCACTTCACAGACTAATTTACAGGCAAGAGTCACAGAAGGCTGTGGAATAAACTCTCAGGGCCACAGGCCCTGCCATTCAGTTAAAAGGGAGCTGCTTCGCTATTTCAAGTCAGCAAAAATCCGTTTGCACTTACCACAAACTAAAATGAGATTGAAATAAGGGCTATGCATTCAAAACATTGAACACACCAGCTAATAAAAAATACATTTGTGACTGGTCGTAAAAATAGAGAATGTAATTGGCTATACCCTAGAAATATCTTTTACTTACAATATTTGGGAAAGACAGAGGTCTCCATAATATTGACTTTGCTAACACGTCTACATTTTTCTGTCCGCCATAATTACGTGTCAGTCAGCGACACCTCACTTCTGTAGCTGCCAACAGGCCTTGACTCAGGCAGTGGGAGGTGTGCTGGCTGCAGCCAGCACCAGATGATATTTGCCTGGCCAATTCTGTTGGCTTTGGGTAGTGAGGGGGAGGTGCTCTTATAAAGAGACAGCTCCTTCATGGCCTCATCATTTTCCCATTTGGACCCCCAGGACTGGGAAGAATTCTGAGGTGAAGTGCGAGTTATTCTTCAGTTGCCTGCTTTGCTTAAAAGCCTTCTTTAAGCCTGGAACAGAACACATATCCAGTAGGGAAGGTCACAGAAATATGCACACCACTCTGTGAGAACTGTGCTTTCTTCTGCCCAAAGCAAACCATCCAGAGACAGAGAGGCCATCATTTGACACTGGTTGGATATTAGGAACAATCAGAGAAGGGCTGTGGGCTCTGCATGTATTGGTGCTTGTAGTGTAAGAGTTGGAAACAGGACCGTAGACAAAGACAGAAAACAGAGACCTACAGACCCATCAGTGGGATGAAAGAGGAGACAATGAAATGATTTTATCTGATGGTTTTATCCACAATCAAATCCAAAGTAATTGTAGATTATTTTTCTCTGATTCCCCACTCAAAGTATGAAGAATTAAAATGGGTAGTGGGGGATGATCACTCCGAAAGGTATATAAATGTGTAATCACTACGTTCTACACCTGAAAGTAATATAATATTGTATGTCAACTGTAATCAAAAAGTTAATTTAAAAATAACAAAATGAAATAAAATGGCAATTGGATCACATTTTTTCCCATCCTCTTCTTTATCCAGTCCTCGATTCAGCTGAGATTTTCAAAGATAAGGACTAAAAGTGCCTGTTATAGGCACTCAATCCTTGTCAAATGAGTGAATGAATGAATGAATGAATGAATAAAATACCCTATTGATAGAATTTGAAATAAACAGGTTACTTTTACACATTCAAGATGCATGATAACTATAAAATCCCATTTTTATGTTTTTGTTAATGAAGAAAAATGGTTGGTAAATTACTTCCAATGAGAATAATCTGTATAAAAGAATTCTCATTTTTCCTAAATACATGTTGCATAAAGAATACCATTTAAAATATTATTATGAGAAACTATTACTAGTTTTTCATAAACTAGTTTTCTTACGGAAACTGTTTATACTTCAAAAATAGCAATTCATCTCACAAGTAAATGCATTTACGAAATAAACAAACAGCCTTAACTGGTAAACAACAACACTTATTTTGAGACTCCTGAGACTCATCGAGACTACTGTGCAGGATAAGAACATTATTTTCATTGAGCATTTATGTTTAACAATTTCTGAAACTTAAAATAAATGCTCACTAAAGTAACTTGATATTTTTTAAAAGTCAAACAACACTAAGTTTAAATTGTTTCAAATTGGTCCCTACTTATTTTTTTAAAAGAATGAGATCTTTTTTCAAAATTTTAGTAATGGTTCTATAAATTCCTGATGATACACATGAGTACAAAAAGTATAGTTAATCCTTGAGAGAAGCATATTTGTAGTTGATATTTTATAATTTTAAGTTATAATCATTAGCTGGGCAATTCTACCTAAGTGTATTTAATTTCCTTACTGTGCTTAAAGGGACTCTTTAAGAATTAGGCTTCTTCATCTTTTAAACCAATTTCAAGTGGTTGAGCAGTAGCAGGGGATGTGGTACTGAAATCAAAGATTTTAATAAAATATATGATTTAACAATAACTAGATATTTTTGTGTTTTCAAAGTTATTACAATTCCCTGCTTTGATTACTGAGGTTTATCCAAGGATTAATTATTCCTGTTGAAAAGCTTTTAAAAAAACAGTTTAAATAAGAAAGTTCCACTGTCAAAAGATATCCTTTTATATTTTTTATAAATTTATACTTTATATAGTCAAAAAATCATAATTTATGATCAGGACCCCCAATAGTGTTTTTAAAATTTTCCTTTGACTTCCAGAAGAAAACGTGTATGCATTGTCGAGGCTTTTAGAGAAAGCAACTGGTCAATGAAATACATCAAAATACTTGAAAACTTTAAAAAACAAGGAAAAGTCACTTCAATAAACTGACCACTTTTACATGAATATCCCCAGTCAAAGCACAAATAAAAGATCTGTGAGTACCCGGGTGGAACATCACATACTCCGTCCCCTTTTGTATGCGCACATTCACACATGTGCACAAGAACGTTTGAGCAGCAGCCTCCTCTCAAGCAAGAAGTCAGTAAGGCACTTTAGGAACTCATCAGGAGTCATTCACACACACCCCTCGGGGGAAACATGGCGATGGCTCTAAAGTGCAAATAAGCACTGCACACAACTGAAGCTGTGAGGAAATGCTTGTAACCAGAACCCAGAGATACCTTTCATTGAAGGCTCTGGCTGGAGCAGAGGTGAGAGCTGAAACAAATAATGCTCGGGTAGTGAACAGTTATATGAAAACCCAAGGACAGTTTCTAGTTTGTGAGAAAGGGGGAGAATTAATCAAGGTAAGGAGCAACTTAGTAGCTTAATTATGAGTCCTTTAATGTCTTTTCATAATCAGTTAATAAATACCTTAACAATAAAATTGAATTTAAGCTTTTAATAGGCCATGTTGGCTTGAACCTAAACAAAGGAATTAGCAGCTCCAGGCATTGTGCAATAACTGCTCCCTGTTTGGTGCCAGGAGAAACAAAGCATTTCAAGTGCATTTTTTTTTGTGCCTCACCATAATAAACGCTTGTAATATCCCCCAATTTCTGGAGTGTAAGACGCAGATCTTATTTATCACAGTATGAGACACACCTGGCACGCGGATCAGGAAACAACTGTTTTACTTCATTTCTGTCATCACCTTCCAACAGATTTCTTTCACATTCCAATTTGGATGGGAGGACTTGGCTTTCTCTCCATAAGTTCTCCATTAACAGTTTCACAGCAGAAGGCGCCATTGGTCCGTTTCCTCTTGCAGCAATTAATTACACAGAGTGGCGTGTTTTGACTCCGACTGCAGCGAACGCGGAAAGTCACGGGCATTTACTCCTATCTGCAAAGCAACGTCTTTATCGTCAGCCCTGAGTCCCCCGGCTAAGTAGTGAATTGTCAGAATTCCTCAGACAGGGAATGACGAACACAGTGTCAAGTCAGCAGCACAAATTACTAACTTCAACTCCCTTCAGTCACTTTTATTAATATGCGTTTTATTGAGGGAGGCCTTTTTTGAAGGTTATGTCACTGTATGCGTCGGGTAGATGAAAGGCACTTTTGCTTTCTCTGAGCAGTGGCAGGCCTATCGGACTGGGAGGCTTGAGCTCTGTGAGCTCCGCCAACAACTATGCACTAATAAACCTTGAAAAGCTTGAATTACACTATAACCCACAAAAATTTTCAAATTAAAAAGGCATATTTAGAGGCCCCCGTGGATAGTGATTTTATTTAGTTTAATTCCCTCTTGTGGCCAATTAGATAGACACCCCTGCACACAGACACACACTCCGGCAGAAAAAGGGGGGAAAAAGTTTAACTTTGGTTTAGGGAAAAAAAAAAAAAAAAGAAGCAGCAGTATATCATTCCTCCATAGACAGAAATTATTTTCCCGGCTGTTGTTCTGTAAAGAACAGAACTGTGAGAAATCAATGGAAGTGTATGCAAGATGGATTTTTACTTGGATTCGTTTTTTAAGGCCGTGCGGTAGTTCAACTTCTTCCTAATTTAGCCATCGTAATTGCCAAGTCGAAGAATCAGATAAAAACTCCACCGCCACAGGAGAGCCTATCATTTAGTTCTCTTTGTTATCTTCTAGTCGAAAATGACTCCTTCCCCTTCAAAGAAGGGTTTGAATAGATGGCTAATGCTGGGTGTATTTGTATTTGTTTCTCCATTAAGTGACTCCCACAACTTAAATATATTTTCATCACCTATGCGTGGAGCTCATGTACCCTGATAGAGCTCAGATCCACGCAAGAGATACATTTGCTAGAAAAAAATCGTTCCCAGTGCCTCTCATTGCTCACTGCTGCTCTTTCCATCAGAATTGCAAACTGTGCCTCCTTCTCATCTGGTGGCAGGCTCCATATGTACCATATGAAAAAGGAGTTAATAAAATGCACATTGGAAATATAAAACAAGGTCAGGGGCGACAGTTTGGCTGAAGGCCTTTCTTTAAGTGTGGAAAACAAAAGAACAAGATTGTTTTAGCAGTTGCAGCTGTTGGGAGAGGCAGCGTCGGGTGGAGAGTGGCAGCTGAAGCCCCTGCTACCTGTTTCATGCATCCCGTAAGAACCACTGTTCTCTCCCTGGCACAAACACTCTGTACAGTAGGTGCCCCCAGCTTTGGAAAGCCTTAATGGGGGAAGAGGAGAGAAAAATCCCGCTCCTGCTCCCAAAGGGAAGCTCTAGAAATCGGAGGGATGAAGCAAGGGGAAGTGCAGGGTCAGGCTGAGAGTGGGAGGGCCCACAGGAAACTGCAGGCTCTAGAACCCCCACTGCTCTGTGTCCTCCTTAGAGCCGGCAGCGATGAATGGTGTTACTGTGTGCCCTGCGAAAGCCACCCGGATTGGATGCAAGTCAGCGGTAGGTTTTTAAAAATAAGTACTTAAGATTCTGTGGTTGGGTCCATCCGATGCCAACCAAACCGGAGGAAAGAAAACAACATTGTCAGTCAAGCAGTTACTTGTTCCACAAGACCTCAAACACACCACTTGCCAGATTTATTTTCTTAATGAATAGACTGGTTACTTTGGCATCACTTAAGAGCCATGAGGAGAACAGGGAAACTCAATCAGAAGAACTTTATCATTTTAAAATGAAGATAAAAGGAAAAACACTTAATAATTATGTCACAGGACAATGAGAGTAGCCAACAAAACCCATTAATATGTGAACATAACTTTGTTTATCAGAGTAGCTGTGACCCAGCAAAAGAGAAGAGTTTATAGTCTTGATAAAGAATGAGAAGACTAGTTCAGCGTTGGTGGTATAGTGGTGAGCATAGCTGCCTTCCAAGAATGAGAAGACTAGGTCATCCAAACAAGACAAGCTGAGCTCTCAAAGAGGGGTGGGCACTCTGGTGGGGGCAGGGGTGCAATAGGGACTCAGAAAACAGGGATGGGCAGCACAGAGGTGTCATTCTCCCCAAAGTGTAATTCTACTCCTGGTCAAGTAACTTCTTCCCTTTAGCCTTGGTTTCTGCAGAAAGGGAACAATAATCTCACTTTGACAAATTTTATAATATAATGTGTGTAAAACACTTGGCATAGCACCTGGCACATAGTAAGTGCTCAATCAAGTTTAAATTATGTGCTTTCTCATCTCTTTCTTGCCTCTAGCCATCCCTAGAAACAAACACCTTAGCCTTATTAAGAGATAAGATTTACCTACACTAAGAGTCATGAAAAGATTCAGACCAATGGGCCCAGAAATTCTCCATGGGTAAGACTTATGAGAACGGTGGAAAGAGCCTTCCACCCCACCTTCTGTCTCCCTTCCATATCAACCTTCATAATTCAAAGATTACTTGTTTCAGCAAAACAAGTTCATACCGAAAACACTTCCTCTAGCCACTCACTGCTTGGTGTGCTCACACAGCAGTAGCAGCATCACCCAGGAGCTTGTTAAAAATGCAGACACCTGCCCCCTCTACCCACCTACTGAGTCAGATCCTACAAGGAGTTTCGGGTCATCACTATGCACATTAAAGCTGGGGGATTTATTAAAAGTACTAACACTGGGACCAAATCCTAGGCCAATTATATCAAAACCTCTAGTGTTGGAACCCAGGCATCAGTACTTCTTAAACTTATCCAGATGATTCTAATGTGCAGCCAAGTTTCAGACCCACCGCTCAAGTCCCATTAACAAAAATAAACCTTAAAAAATAAGAAAATACTTAAATAAGAAATATATGGTAGAAAGGACAACCCTTGAAGTAGATACATTGAAAAAAGAAATTTTCAAATGTATGCATAAAGACACCCACATTTCTAAAACCCAAGGGGTAGAAGAAGAGCAGCAAACATCTTCATACGTAGACCTTGGCCCTTATGCACCTCTTGCGTAACAAGGTACCCGGGTGGGCAGAACATTTATTGACATAAGTCCCCGTGTTTATTGATGCTGCCCATTTTCTACTGATTTTAGAACTCTGTAGGGGAGGTGCTGTGACTTTGAAAAAGCTATGTTTTTTAATAATCAAATTGTTTTACTTAAAGGTTTATGTAACATTCTATACTATTAAACAGTAAATAAAACCCACTGATAAATCCGGGTCCCCCACAGGTAGTTTGGCACATCCTTAATTATCTGGTTTATGAGCAAATTGCCACCTCCGCTTCGGTTTTCAGCTTGTTAGGTGCATGTGTGCATGCACACTTCTTGGCAACCTGTCAGCAGATTCAGTCTTTAAATGATGTTGCCAAAGTATGTTGTGTGGGGGGTGAGGGGGAAGGGGAGTTGTAAGTTAAAAGGCTGAACTTTGGGGTTAGAGTTTTGCTTTTTTTGTTTTTGCTTGCAGAGAAGACTTGATTTGATGATTTTTTTAAATTAGTGCACCTTTGGACACACTCATAGATTCAGGAGCCTGAAAAAGATGATCATTGACTGCAGCAAAATAAATCCACTTATTATACTGAACCTTTAAATGAAAACTGCAATGCCTCTTTCACTTCACCCCTAGCTGAGCTTCACTCTACTTTCCCTGCTAGCAAGAATAGGTGGGAAGCTCACCACTGCCTTCCAGCAGTTAAACCTTCCAAAGAGGAAACTCCTCTTTGCCCATGCCCATTCAAACTTCAGCTAAGTGACATTCATCAATGGCATTAGATGACTTTTGTTCATACTTTTATGGTCATTACAAATGTGTGCACTCAATGAGTCTCTCAAGTGTTTACAGTCATCTTGAATCCCAGAACTCTTTGGAATCGATGTCTTTCTTCTGGGTCTCCAAGGCTCACAGCATCCTGTGGGCCATGCCCCAGGGGCTCCCCCTGGTGGTGCACCAGGCCTCTCTGCTGGTCTCCTGGGAGTATCCCCCCTTCATGTTCATTCATTGCAGCAACAAGGAGTGTGAGACAGACAAGAGGAGGAAAAACAGTGGCTGTGCTGTCTCTTTCAGAATCCATCTCTATGAGGAAACAAAAAATTAGCTTGCTGAGTGTGAGAGATCTAATCTTTTTCTAATCAAATGTCAGGTCTTAGGACCCTTTCCTGCCCAGACACAAGAGTTCACACAGTATGAGTATTTATGGACACCCCCACCCCAGGCCATAGATTCAGGCTCTTTCGACAAGGCACCCCAAGTATGTATTACAAACCATTGCAAAGCCCTGCATTCGGTATTGATTAGGCAATGTCTGGAGCTGGCAAACATTATTAATATATAGAATGCTATCGAGATTGATTGCTGTACTTTCATTTTTCTTCTTCCTGCCAGCCCCCTATAGGAGAAAGCCTTGCAGCTGTTCTGAATCCCATTGCCAGAGGCAGATTATAGCTTGTTTTGATGTTTCACCAGCAAATTCTGTGCCTCATACAGGCACAAGCCAATAAGAACATCCCAAGTTCCAACTAGAGGCCGAGACACAATCACCCTGTCAGTATTGTTAGTAAGTCAGGATCATAAAAGATAATAAACTCTCTCCCATCTTTTATGAAGGCACACCGAGATCAAACACTTTCCATACCAGAGCACAAAGCCCCCAGGACCAGTTCTCCCTGACAGATGTTCATCTGCTATCTTGGTATTGACGTGTTAGTTAATTTATTGATCCACAGAGGAAAAGAAATACAAAGACTCTAGAAATCTGGTATTGTACAAGCTGCTTTCCAGGGCTGTGACTCCTAGAAATAAAGTGGAGATTTGATGTTGTGTTTTAGGAGCTGTTTGAATGTTGCCCTTTTATTGTTTTTTTTTCAATGTTTAAAGAAAAAATATAGGTCAAAGACGAAAGAGTTATACAAAAAAACTCTTTTATTGTTTTTTATTCAAGGAACAATACACTGAGCAGCAACCAACATGGTTTGTTATTTCTTATTAACTTGCCGATGCTCACCTGGTATCCTCAGTCCCTTGTACACAAAAGTCTGGCTCACCCTAGGCTTCATACGATGGGGAGGAATAGGAGGAATGAGGCACAGTAAAAGTTCATAGTGCAACGCTATGTAATCCAGTCTTTCTCAGTCTAATCCATTCTGCTCATGACCTCCGGACTGCTCGAGTGAAAGAGGGACTCTGATTGCACATTTCCAGGTTGACAGAGTCTTGGCAGGTAACCCTGCCTGCCACCAGGAGAACACATGACAAATGGTCTCCCATCATCCTCACCAGTCTTATCCTCAGCCATTCTCTTTCACATGCATAGGCCCCAGCCCAACCGACTAATGACTTCTTCCACTTTCCTACTTCTAACTGCTCCTGAAGTCCTTGCCCATCTCTACCATTAATTCTTGAAGAATCAGGCAAAAACCAATCTTTCCTTCCACTCCTTCCTCCAAAAAGTACAGTAGCCTTTATCTATACTGCCCCCAGACGGCACTTACGTGTATTCTTCTCTCTCTAGACTTCAGGAAATGTGAGTAAAGAATTACAAATTATACAAATTTTTGCCTCCCTCATCCCTTCTTTTTGTATAAATGATTGATAACTACTGTTCAGTAAATGAATAAATTAAATGCCCTGCTCACTTTGGAATCCCCTGGCCTGAAATCTTCCATGATTTTGCATGGACTAAGAATAAAATTCAAACCCCGTAGAATTTCCTCCAGATTGAGCCCCTACACATCTTTAGATTTTTATCTTATACTACCTAGAAAAAAATGCACTGGCCAATTAGTCTACACACAACGTCCCACCACATTCTACCACCAGCCTGAGCTGCCCTCCCTGCTCCCCTTTCCTCACAAACTCACATATCTCCTTCTGGTTATGGGCTCAGGCACAGCCAAGACCTTTCTTCCACATGCAGCTTTCACCAGCGATCCCAGCCTTCATACGTCTCTGAAGTTATACAACAGCTCATATATATTCCACACATTTGTCAACTAATGCTTGCAAAGCTTCATCGCCATCATGAGCCAATATGTGAAATTTGCATTTGTTAAATTTCGAAGGCATGAATTATAGTCTCTTCTTTAAACTCCTTACAGCCACTGCCATCATATCATGCCTTGTTCATAATCATCAAATATTTTATCACTTTACTTTGAAATACATTAAAGCAAAGTGGTTGAATTATAGATTAAATTAAGCCAAAGGTTATTTCATCCAGTGATTCCAAACCAAACGACTTGCCAGTAATGATTCATCAGCACTTCTCTTTCATCATCCTTATAGGAGTGTTGTGCACAATTTCACCATGACTCATTGCAAGAAATCACAGCCTTTAATTCACTATTTATCCATACTTTGTGTATGCAATCTAATATTTCCAATTTTAGTTCATTTCATTTTTTTTTAATGTTGATCATGGCCCGCTAATGATTTTATGACCTACAAATACAACATAACCAACTAAGGAGCCAGTGTTGACAAACATTAATTTAGAAGTTCCTACACATTTCTACCTACTGGAGGATCTCCAAAATCTTATAAGGATAAAGAAGTCTGGATTCATTTTCCTGTCCTAAATGAATAATCACACTCCAAGACTACACAATAGAATATTAGCAGGTAATTCAGTAGTCTCCATGGTGATGTGAATAAGGAAGTCCCAAACTTAAGTGAAATAGGCATAGATGTCCCAGCTGATAATCAACTCTAACACTACACCACATAGCTAGAAAACGTATTGCTTGCCTTTGTCTTTAGCTGATTGATTAGGCAATGAGAGCATAGTGCTAGAGTGGCTGAGGTCAGTCAATTTTCCTCTATTTTATTTGTATCACACCAAAGTTCTTACCTCTATCAGTCACCTACAAATGGGCACCAGTCACTGGTCACTTGCAAAGAATTATTTTAACTTACCAAAGAGAATAATTTTATTCTTGTTTTTTCTTAGCAGTGGTTCTCAATGAAATATGATTTTTGCCCTCAGGGAATATTTATCAATGTCCAGAGATGTTTTTAGTTGTCACAATTGGGAGGGAGGGGTAGAGGGCTACTGGCTTCTAGTAGGTAGAATCCAAGGATGCCACTACCCTCCTATAGTACAGAGGACACCTCCCACCACCACCACTACAAAGAAGCATCTGGTCCAAAATATCAATAATGCCACTATTGAGAAATCCTGCTCTTAGCATCTTTATACATCTTGTTTTTATAGTTAAAATGACATAATATTAAAGTCCATTTATGTACACAAAAATGGAGGAAGAACCACAATTATTGGAGATTTTGCTCTGTCTCATCTCTGCCTTTGGGATTTCAAAACAGACTCTATCAGGAAAACCAAGACCCACCTCTGAAACATCCTCAAACTCTCCACTCAGCTTTGCTCACAGAGGGCCAACAACCTCACAGCTTCATCACTTGCATCATCCAAATTTTGGGACTCCCAGATGTCAAGTTAACAGGGGGGTACAGCTGCAGTCACCAGAAACCAATCAGGAAAATGCAGATGCTCTTCCAACATCTATAAGAAATGTAATATTTGGATCACTAATTCAAAACATATCACTAAGCTGAAAACACATCCCCTTTAAAATGTCCCTTGCACAAAGTCCCTGGGTCATTTGTTTAGTTGTTTTTACTGTGCAAAGGTGTATTACCAGCTGCTAAGGAGCTCCCTAACACCCATAGTCACCCCCCAAATCCAGTGTTTATTTCCTATGTGTACGTATATTGGGAGTCTCACCTGTTGCCCGAGCTGTGACCTCTTCAGACTCAAGGTTGTCTGTAGGGTCAAAACCTCAAGTTCTCAAGTGTGTTTTTTATGATACATGACAAACCAAGACACTCCCTCAGCAAGAATTCCAGCATTTCTGTCATAGCTTCCCAAACCATTCCCTCACCACCAGTCTCTCCTTTTTCTGTTCTAATCCATCCAACCACCAGACTAATTTTTTTCTACACTATTTTATCATATGACTTCTTTATCCAACAACCTCCTGTGACTTCTCTTTTTCAGAGAAGGACTCCAAACATCTCACTCAGTACTTGATGTTTTTTCCTACCCAGCTTCTACCATCTTCTTCAAACATGGCTTGTGTGATGCCCTCCACTCACTTACTTCTTCCTTCTTGCCTGACTGGGTTTGTCCAAGCTAATTCCTGCTCTTACCTCCATGATTACTGATGTTCTGTTGCTGTTATTGCTGTTTTTGTATCTAGAAGCCTCCAATGTCAATCAGATTCCTAGAAGGAGGCAGGATGATGATACTCAGAAGCCTTAGCAATGCCTTGACCAGTGTGGCTCAGTAGGTTGGGCACTGTCTGGCAAAGCAAAAGGTTGCTGGTTCAACTCTTGGTCAGGGCACATGCCTGGGTTGTGGGTTCAGTCCTTAATCAGTGCTTATGAGAGGCAACCGGTCAGTTTTTCTCTCTTGCGTTGATGTTCTTTCCTTCTCTTTCTCCTTCCCTTACCCTTTCTATGAAAATTAATGAGATATTTGTTTTTAAGTTAGTAAATGAAGGGACCCTGCTGATGTGTGGTCAGTGTTTAGGAAATCACAACAAGATCTGTCATCCCTCTGCCTGCACAGCCAGAGGAGAGAACAATGTTACCTAAGCCCAGGCAGAGAACATGAAGGAACAGAGTGTTTATCGGTACCTGGGTCAGGGAGTGTAAAGGATTGGCTGTGGGGGAACAGCTGGCCAGCCGAGAGTGAGAACCACGTAGGTGTAAGCAAAGAGGAGGTTTCTCCAACAGAGCAACCTCAGGCGGTCATGAGTAAATTCTGCCAGGTCAGTCCTTTGATTTCCAAAGAATTATAAATCTTTTTTTAATCTAGCAACTTTTTAAAAATTTGCTTAAGCTTTTTAACCACAAGGTTATAAGAAGCAGAAATGTTAAGAATTCGTATTAACCTAAGATAGCTGTTCGGGTGCCACCCAGAAAGCAGAGAACTTACTTACTCTCTACAACACAACACAGAGATCAGTGAAGAAAGTCAATTCATTTTTATTTGGATAGCAATGCTTCTCACCGGAGTCCAAGTATTCAACAAGTCCTGTAATGGTGGGAAGGAAAGTCCAAGATTTCCTTCTATTTCTGATGCAGCCACCTTCAACTCAACTCAGCCCCATGTGGGTACAAAGGCAAATAAGTGTTATAATGAGAAAGATATTTTCACCCCTCTGGTCAGCTAAGATTTTTCCAATAATATAATTTTTGAAGAAAATTTTTATAAAATATATCTCTTAGAATTCTCTGAACTGGGTGAGGGGGGAGTATTTTATTTGCTTAGGAACTTTTCTGATACTTTGGGGATCTCACTGAATTTTTTTAAACTTTATTTATAGTTCCAAACCTGTATGTACAATAATCCTGAATAAGGAATACAGTCTTGAGCTTACTTAAATCTAATTGTTTTAGAAATAAATGAAGCACACATTTATAAATGCAGAGCATCTTCCAAATGTGCTTCCCAGTTTCTCCACAAAATCCTTCTTAGATATGTAGGCTTCTCTATAGAAAGTCACGCTGTTAGATCTAAATGCTCTGTCCTCCCCTTTCAAAGAAAAGTCACAGAAGACAAATGGATCTAGGTCCCTGACAACAGCCTGATTCTACCCTCAGAACTGTGGTGAAGGTAAAAAACAAATGCTTATTGAGTTCTCTGGATGTCACAGTGGGACGGACTCACCCATATTTTCTCACCTAAACTCATGAGAGTCTTGCAAGGTGGATTTTATTTCCATTTTTTCAGAATAACAAAGTGAATCCTAGAGAGATTAGGAACTGGGCTGAGTCAGGATTTGACAGATTTTCAACTTCAGTCCTCCCTGCACGCTGTCATGATGTGGAGGGCGGACTGAATATACTTTATATACAAGTCCCCTGCTTCTAAAGTCCAGACAATTTAGGTAAAAGAAAGATAAGATTTAACCTTCTTCTCTTACCTACATGGTCCCATGCTCATCTTCCTGGGAAAACTAACCCCACTTAACTGTGGGGGTAAACAAAAAAACATCCAAAGGGCCCATTTTTCGGTATTCTAAGTCCCCAGGGTTTCCTTCTGTGACAGGGAAGTTTACAGGAGTACAAGAAATTCTGTTACCTTTCGTGGGTAACTGGAGTCCTTATATTTCTTCCCGGAGTCTTAGAAAGCCACCCCAAGTTTCAAAAGCATAGAACAGAAAGGAAAGACTGAGGTGGTGCAAAGGATGGAAAAGAAAAGCCAGAGGCTATGTTACTATCTACTCTACAAGCATTCACAATAGAAAATTGTGATTCTCTCTTCCTTCCCTCCAAGCCTTCGATCCTGCCCACGGCCCCCAGACACACACATTACAAGATATGTTCCATCATGAGTTCTCTCAGCCTAGAGCAAAGCAAATCAGGCAGAACCATATGATTTAAAGCACCAAACTGAAATTAGCCCCACCCACTTAAAAAATCTGGCTTCATTTCAGGGTAACAGCAGCCCAGCTCTGGCAGGGCTCAGACAACGTGGGTGATCTGTGACATGTGGCAGAAATATAGAACTCATCAGATTTAATAAACCAAAGATCCACACATGACTGGAAGGCCTCTCTCAACAAAGGCCTGGAAGAGTTACTGCCAGCCTTCCCCAGGCTTTCCGGGTGAACCACCCCCTCCGAGTCCAAAGCTCCCTCTTCACTCAGAAGTTGTGAAAGACCAACGGGCTGTCCCCAGCAGACACGGGAGTTGGTGGAGTCAGGAACAACCACTGATGAAACAAATGCAGTGTTTTAAAATAAGAAGAGAGTAGAGGGAGCAGCGATCAGTGTGGCCACCAAGCGGATGTGTTATTTCACATCTATGAGCTCTAGGGGTCTGCTTGCATTCCCAGCCCATGCGAGAGGTGCCCTCTGCTGTCTGCCAGCCACAGTACACCAGGAGCAGGTGGAAGCTTGTTCCCCAGAGTGAGTCCCAAGAGCTGGTGGGGTGACTGGACATCCTGTTTCTACTGCAACAACACTGGTCTGTGATGTCCACAAGCCACTGTTCAAATCCTCCCAGGATAGCGTGCACAGGTGACATGCACATTTTGGGTAACACAGTTTTAGAGCCCTGCAGCAGCACAGGAACTCTGGAAAACCTCTTCAGAGCCTCCTAGCTATTTCATCTCCCCAGTAACCCAATTAGCAAAATGGAAAGGGGGGCAAAGAGAGCCAGAGGCTGTATAGGTGAAGAGTGACAGAAGAAACACTAAGATCCTTACCATTGTGGACCCCCAAATTTGGTCATTGAGACCCTTAGGCCCCCACCCTCCACATCTTGGACCACTTGTCCAAGTGGACCTCTGGTAACAGTAATAATAGCATCCATTAGTCATCTGCCACTATACAAAGCACCTTACCATACCTCTGAGAGGTACTGCCATCCTCACTTCACAGATAGAAAATCAAGTTCACAAAGTAAAGTAATTTGCAAAAGACTTATGTGTGTCACGTAAGTGCTAGAGCCAGGATTCAACCCCAGGTCAGTTTAGCTGTGAACTCCCCACTCTTTTCACCACACCTGTTGTGTTGTTAAACTCCCCACTCGAGAGGGCCAGCCAGTGAAGTCTAACCCAAGTCCTATGGAAATGAAGTCGAGCACGGTGAAATCAGATGCCATGGGTGCAGAGCACACTCTTTCCATGTGTTATTATGACATTCTCCCTTTCTTACTTTGGTGACTGTACGATGGCTAACTATCCCAGGAAAGTCCTGACTCATGCATGCCTGGGACAGTTAGTGGGCTTCACATTGAGTCAAAACTGTGGGGGAGTCAAAAGCCCCCGGACTCAGTCAGAAGCCCTGTGTTCTCATCCAGACTGTGCATCTCATTAGCTCCAACATTTTAGGCTTGCCAGTCAACTTTTTCAAGTCCCAGTTTCCTCTTCAATAAAAGAGATGTGCTATTTTATGAAGTTATTAACCATGTAAATATGTATTACATGTATTATTGTTTTATAAAGTTGTGGGGATTAAATGCAATCACATGTTTATATTCACTTGTGTCTATATATACATACACACACATGCCATGTGATATGTAAAAGTTAAGTATAAGCAGAGCAAACAATAAAAAGGTTGCTTTAAGATTTTTTTACATCTACACTAAACTGATGACATGTTCTATGAATTGCCATGGAGGAAGGGCAAAGGGCACATAAGGTTCTTAAAGGATCCATAATATTTGTGGCTTGCGTCTTACTTAGGGGCTTAGTTGGGGGAGAAGATGTGGCAGGAAGGAGGCTTCAGTAAGACAGCACATACAGTTACTGCTCTATAGCCTGCCCGCAGACCCCAGCCATCCGCCAGAGTTCTCTGAAGACTCAAGGGTTGAACTTCTTCTAGAGCATTTTACCTCTTCAGCCCTGGGCTCAGATCGAAGCCTGAGAACAGGTCCCTTGTTGCTGTCGTCTGTAGTTCCAGCGGATCTGGTCAGAAAAGCCAGGCTGTGTCCAGAGGCAGAGAACAGCAGCCACCCTGAGCTCCAGTCTTGTACCCCCTTGCTGCAGGTCCTGACTCCTGTCTTCCTCCCAGGTCTTGGACAGCTGTCAGAATCCAGAAGTGGTATGTGCTCTTCCTTGCCTACCATTCCTCAGAACTGACTCCCTGGCCACTGCTTTGGAGACTTACTGAAGAGACATTCTGCGCAGTCAGTACATTTAAGAAGTATCTGGGGCGCTCATTTGCTCTTATCCTTCCGTTTTCTGACTTTTAAAGAAAACTTCGCTCTACTAAGACTTTATAAAGAGATTATTAATAGATGATGCAAACCCCCTTTTTAAATTTCTTCTGGCTTCCCTATAATATATACTGCTTCCTCTAACACTTTGTACAATGACAAACCGCCCAAGGGTTAGCACAATCTCCCTTCTCACAAGCAAACTACTCTTCATTTTGCAGGCATAGCTGCTGCCAGGACATCTAACCTTACACCAGTAAGTACACCTGGGACTGGTATTCCCATCAGTCAAGTCACCCATCAGAAAGAGTTTAGCTTCTTCCCTGCCACAAAGAGTCTCTATGACTTGTGTTGCTCAAATGGATCTTAGCAACAGAGAAACTCCTTTGGGGGGTTATTGCTGCTGTACCAACAATACTACCCTGTATGTGAAAGCCTAGTTAAAATGAGCCCTTTTACCATATGTCCCAGTGAAAAAGTACACTTTAGAAAGTGTGGCATTTATTCTACATAATAGATATGATCTTTAAAAGATTTTTTATCTTATTTCAGTTGCCAACTCCTAATCTGTTGCTTGTGTGTATGTGTTTGGTGCATCATCTTGTAAGGTGCCAAAGCTCAGTGGTTGAGTTCGTTCTCTGGTCCAGTGCAAACCCAGTTCCAGTTCGAGCTTTGTCACTGACCAGATGGTGACTTTGAGCAAGCTACTCAAACCCTCTGAGCCTGTAAAATGGAGATCATAATACCAAAATCAGTCACTTACTTATTAAAACAGAGGGTATATTAACTAGTATTTTTTATATTTCCACCTAATGTACTTGTTTGGTAAATTGGTATTTTTACAGCTTAAGTTTAAGTGAAAATGTCCCTGCTTAATGCTTCCTCCCATCACTTATTTGGAATTTTTCAGGTTCTAGATGGCTTTTTGTGACCACCTATTGTTATTTGTTAGGTTTTTTTACCCAGCCCCAAGTTGCTGTCACCTGGAGGGAGACGGTGCCACGTTCTGAGAATACTGACTGCCGTGTAGCCGCCTCTGCCACGCTTGCTCTTCCCATCAACTGACTCCATCACGTGCACGTAAAACAAATATAAAACTGTTCTTGTGGTTTCTGCTCCCCGCTGCATCATTTCTTCTGTCACATCAGCTTTCCCTGATTCAGGACGCACAGGCACACACACACACACACACACACACACACACAAGTTTGGTTATGCAGGACAAGGTTAAACTGAAACTAAAATATTCAGCAAGAACTCATTTTCTACTCACTTGGGATTTTTCAAAAGGAAATGCCACTCTAACCTTTGCTGTCAACACATCAACAAAACTGTTCCCAAACCCTCAGATAGTTTTCTCTGGTCCTCTGGAGAACACTTAGGGGCCATACTTTTCTCCACGGCGATTTCCTCCATCCCTTAGCCCCACGCTGAGGTCAGTCTTCTCTGGACCTCTGCTGTCCTCAACTCTGTTCTCCTCCTTCAATGCGGATCTTTATCTCTGATCCTTTGTCTTCCCACCCTGAACACCAAGTCCAGAAATCCACCCCCAGCATCACCAAAGTCCTCACCCTTTGTCTCTTTAACCCAAGTTGGGCCCCTCTTCTGCTTTAGGATCTGAAACCAACTTCTATCTGGAAGCAGACAAATAAAAGACAAATGTTGAAGCAGTGTTCAATGTTTTTGACCTGACAATGACCACACAAATTAATCAATAATCATAAAATTTTATTTGCTCATCATTTCATGTGCCACAGGTACTTCAGAGACATTCCCCATTTAAACTGCCATAGCAGCTCACTAAGTCAGGAGCTAAGAGTGGCTTTTAACCTTTCGAAGGTCACACAACAAGTAAGCAACAGGTTGGGATTCAAAGCCAGGACTATCTGGTTCCAAAGCCTGTGTTTTTTTACTTGTCATCGCAGTTGGTTCCTGAGACCTGTCTGGGATGCTAGAGCTTCACACAGGACAAGAGCAAGTCAAGTGACAACTCGCTTATTTGTTACCACCCAGTCTTTGGGCTTTGAAACGAGAGATGTGAGGCAGCGTCAGCAGGGGCCTTGAGACTTGGTGTCATCAGGCCAATTCAGACCTGATCCTACAACCTCACTCAGCTCATACACACGATAGCTTCACCACCATGCCTGGTAATTGTGATCTTTGTTTTGCCTTCCCAACCAGACTGTGAGTTCCCCAGAGGGAAGAACTATTCTTACTTCTGCACCCAGTGCTTCAGTTAGCAGGTGCCCCTAAACGTGTGTACTGATCCATCCAAACTGAGTCTAGGATTTGGGGTTGTGACATCTCTTCCCGATTGTCTTCTCTCAGCTCCTTATCTGCCTCTATTCTTTTTTAGGTTTATATTCTTTTTTTGTTTACCTATTTTATGTGGTTGATTTGTTTCTGTTGTTCTCATCTGTTGGCCTAAAATAGAAAACAATCTCAAAAACATAATTCCTTTCCACTAAACAAGAAACTGAATCATGGGACCAGATACTTCCTGTTCCAGGGCTGCACAAATAACCTCTCCTTCTATTAAAATCCAAAGTATGGAGAGAATTATAAGAAAAATTTTAAATACTTCAAAATATGTAAATCGCTTCAATAAAACCTCAGAATGCAGAAACCTAAGCATGGGTGGGGGGGAGTTTTCAGCTCAGACACTAACATTGCATCAGTGGCACCTGCTGGCTGTACTGGGGTGGGCAGGACCCTGAAGTCCTGCTCAGGCTCCAGTGAAACACGGCTGCCATTGATGGGAGGTTGGGAGATGGCCCAACCCTTTATTTGCCATTTTTAGGGTAACTTATAATAAAATAATATTACTGAACTATTGCACAATTTTAGATTTTTTAGTACTTCCCAGCAAAATAAAACTTGAGGATTGTGGGCATACCTGTTTGCCCAGAGCAGAGTTGCAATCCCTCCCTTTCTGTTATTTCACCCCTGAGTTCTGCCCTAAGTAACTCTATTTAATGTTCTTCCTTGTTTGTAATAAAAATCAGAAGCTCAGAGATAATAGGTGAAGAGAAATACAGAATTCCAGGAGTGGCCACTTTGTGGGCAGTTTCAATCAACATGAAAGGCAACTAAAATTCCATGTAACCAGGAGAGACCAAGGACAGAGGAAGGAGGTGGGCCAGAGGCAGCTCCTTGAATAGGATGAGTGAGAACAGGAACATGTGGAGGGATACTCAGGTTTCTAGCAAGTGGCCAGAGGCAGAGCAGTGATAATAAGTAGCAGCTACTCTTCTTTTTGACGCCTACTTTATTCCACATCCCAATCTTGGCACTTTACATACACGGTTCCATAACAATATCCCTAAAATATAGAGGTGAAGAAACTTGCCCAAGGTCAAAGAACTAACCACATTTGGAAATAAAGTCCATTTAACACACCAAACTGTATTTTGTACCAGATGATTTAATAGCTGACATAGGAAATGACCTGAAATAGCCTGTGGGTAAGAGTAATTAAATGATACAAATATGTGAAAGCTTACCTCTTGCTGTGGTCCTAAGTGATCTTTGTACCTAGAAGTCTTTATTTTGTATTTTTTTTCTATTTTCTCACAGAACTTCTATAAAATTTACTAATTCTATTTTGTCATTTTAAGGAAAAGTTTAATCTGCCAATGAGCATCTCTTGAATAGGTAAATCCCTCACCCTTTTTTTTTCTATTTCTGAAAAATAGAAATAAAAAGACACACACACACACCATTTCCTGACCACTGTACTGAGTTTATCAGACAGCAGGGCTCTGGCTGCAAGTGGCCAAACATCCCATTCAAACCACTTTACAAAAAGATCACTTATTCTCTGGTGTAACAGAGAACACCATCTTCACATAGCTTGATTCAAGGCTCCTGTGATGTCGTCAGGGACCAATTTCTCATTCCCTTGGTGCTCTTTCCATGGCACTGGTCCAAATTCAGCTCTGGATGGATGCAGGAGGCCCACAGCAGGTCTGCCTCCTCTCCTCAGGACTCCAAGAGGACAGCACCTGTGTGTTTCCCAGGATCCCCAGGGGAGGTCTCATTGCATCTCGTTGACTGTCTTTGTATCACAGCCTGTCCCTGAAGCAGTCCTTGTGGCTGAGGGGCTATGGAGCTCTCAGAAGCAAAGTCAGAGTGGGCACCTGGGGAGATTTTCAGCATCTCTCCAGGACACCCACAGAAACCTCATGGCAGAAACATCATGATTAAAACCAGCAAGTGTTGACTAATGGAGATATAGTCCAGAGCCTCCCATTGGGGGAGGAGAATTTCTCTTTTAGTAAACATGAATTACACGGCTCAGAAATGTGCCACAAACCCAGAGAAAAGTTCTAACCCTAAAATGAAGATCTATGTTGTTTTAGGCCAATGGGAAGAAACTAGACACTGGGAGTTGTCACTGAAATATGCACTGTGGCCTGAGCAGGTCAGTCCCATGAACACCCAGGCTGTCCTCTCACGAGGCAACAACAACAAAAAACCCAGAACACTTGAAATATTATCCAGGAGGGGGAAAATGCATCAGAAAACTCAGGAGGCAAGGTCTAAGGAAGGGCTTATTAGTCCCAAGCCTAAAAGCAGAAAGTCACATTTCTCCTCAAAAAGAGTCTGCTGCTGCCATAAACGACAAACAGAAGTGAGTAGAAGATTTTTCTCATCGGTGGAGAAACAGTCCAAGATAGCAATGAAGAGAGCTGGTAATCTCAATGATCATCAACGTAACTAAATTTGAAAGATTTTATAAAATGTCTTTGAGTCCCCTTGATATAAAAGGGAACTAAAGAACCCTGAAACACCAATCCAAAAGAACCTATGCACCCCTATGTTCATAGCAGCACAATTTACAATAGCCAAGTGCTGGAAGCAACCTAGATGCCCATCAGTTGATGAATGAATCAAAAAACTGTGGTACATTTACACAATGGAATTCTATGCAGCAGAAAGAAAGAAGGAGCTCCTACCCTTTGCAACAGCATGGATGGAATTGGAGAGCATCATGCTAAGCGAAATAAGCCAGGCAATGAAAGACAAATACCGTATGATCTCACCTTTAACAGGAACCTAATCAACAAAACAAACAAACAAGCATAATATAAACAAAGACACTGAATTTGAGAACAGTCTGACAATGACCAGAGGGAAGAGGGGAGGGAATTTCAGGGGAAAAGGGGAACAGTTTAGAGCAACAAGTATAAAGGACACATGGACAAAAACTATGGGGGGTGGAAATAAGAGGAAGGTGGGGAGGGCTGGGGCAGTGGGCTGGGGGTGGGGTAAGAGACAGAAAACTGTACAATATCAACAATTTAAAAAATACTGATTAAAAAATAATTAAAAAATTAAAAAAAAAACAAAAAAAATAAAAGGGAACTAAAGAAAGCAGCAGAATAGCATATCTGGATGCAATGACCTCTACATGGGATGAGAGGAATTCCTAAGGGCTCAGATTGAAAGGTAAGGACAGGGAAATCCCCTGGGGCATGTGGGAGGAAGGAAGCGAAACAGAAATAATTGTGAATCACAAGAGAGGAGAATATTCATAGGTGAAAAATGAGAAGCAGAAAAGAACACAAAAGAAAATTCAACAGCTATATCTCTAGTCACCTTGAGCAAACCAGTTCATCGCCCCAAATCTCAATTGCCTCATCCATATAAAATTAGAGTTGAGACCTTTCTTCTGGGAATGATATACTGCATCCTTTACAGTTATGAAATGCAAGTTAAGAGTCCATTTGTCATCCACATTACTTAACTGATTCTGGTCAGTTTTGGGAGACATTTTCAAGATATGTGTTTTTCTGGAAATCTTTTTATATTTAATAACAAATACTTGATTATGAGATTGAGTTCCATTTGGGTCTAGGAAAGAGAGTAGAAATAACACCAAGAAAATAAACTGATAAACATTCTGACTCTTGTTTTATAACCACAGAAATGTTGGTTACTTTTTAAATTATTAGATGGCTCTCAGGAGAATCCAATAAAACCATTTGCAAATAAATCCATATCTTAGAATAGCATTTACAGAAATGCAAGATCTGAAAACTGCCTTGTGCCCCAAAGCAATTCGTATGAGCAGATTCTTACAGCTTGCATCCCAGAGACAGGATTCCAGTCTGTTCACAGGGCTCCTCACCAGATGTGGGGCTTCCCCCTCCCTTACAGGGGTCTCTACCTCTGATTCTAGGGTAATTTTGGAAAGACGAGTTCAAAGGTCTCTACAGACAATGCCAGAAGAACAGAAGGAAGAATTCAGCTAAAGTATGAGTACTTCTTTTCTTTGGTGAAGGAAATAAATAATTCATCTGATTTATTAAATTTTAACAAGGGCTATTTGTTTGGGAACAGTTGGGGAGGTCAACCTGACTTCAAAATCATTGTAAGCTTTTAAAGAAATAAAATCTTATTCCATAGAACAAGGATGAAAGGAAAGCAAATTCTGTATCACAGTGCAAATTAGCAATCTGGCTCAGATCAGGCCAAATCTTACTCACCAGCTCCCTTATGATGAGAGGGTGTCCCTGGGAGGGAGGAGACAGGTCTCAGCTCCCTTCATCCTCGAAGAGATCTTTCCATTGTGACCACCTGTGACTACAGGGCTGCTTTGGAAGCAATGCCCCCAAGCGTCCAGCTCCAGCCTGTGCCGTCCCTCCAGGGGCCTGACCTGGGAGACCTGGGAAGGTCAAGGCTGAGGACCATGAAGCAGGCCTCCCAACCATTCTGTCCCCACCGTCCTCACAGCTGAAGGGCACACTGTTCCCCAGTGTGCAAAGCCTCTTACTCAGTGGGCCTAGAGCTGCTCTAACAAAGGAAGAACTTTTGTTACTGCTCTTAGTGTCAGTATTTAAAGTGCCCAAGCATCTCAAAATCAGTTTTCTTGTCATCCTATTTAAGCAGAATATGTCTGGCCATATTTAGGATAGCAATATGCTTAATACATATATTTTTTAAACACTCTTATTTTACACCATTTGGCTTATGGTGAATAGACTCTGAATGAATGAGGTTTAACATAATTAATGAAAGTGCTCATTATCTATCTAAACGCCTGAGTTTCAAGAAATTTAAAATAATTAAAGTACTATTACTAAAATTCATGCTTGATAACATGTAAGAGAAGTTATAGCTACTCATGATAAAACACTGAAAATTTTAAAATTCCTCATGTTTACTAATGGAAACTTTATTTTTTAAGGTAAAGTCAGCTTGGAAAGATGTTCAGCAAATGATAACCATTTTTTAAAATGTAATTAAAGCTTTTAGGTGGACTGCAGTAGGTTTATCATTACCTGGTATGATTTTCAGGATAACTAAAAAGAACGCTGAACCCAGAATGCTGTCTGCCTCATTCCCATGGATGCACAATTATCACAAAGCACCCTGGTCAAATTTTTCAGCATTTTCACTTCTCAGAAACGAATCCTGTATCTGTCTAACAGAAACCCTCTTTAACTTCATTACAGTATAAGGGGACTCCAAAAGTAAAACATAAAAACGTATTGAACTTTATTAACATACATTCATTCAACAAATACTTATTGAAGCTCTTTTATATGTTAGACTCTGTGGAAGACATAGAACTGAATGAGATAATCACGATATTAAAGGACAGTGATACATCCATGTTAGCCCACAACCTTCACCCTCCATCCTCCATCCTGACCCAGATGGGTGCCCCAGTCTGCTTTCCTCAGGGCTCACAGGACAGGCAGGGAGGGGAAAAGGTACTTTGGAGGGAGGGTTGAAGGGACTACTATGCAAGTTCCCTCTTTTCTTCTTTGCCTCAGCTGGAGTAGGAGGACTCATCTTTCTGGGACATGCCTTTACCTCTCTGTACCTTCTGAGGTATGATTTGTCTCTATGGGACACGCTTGTAACTGATGTAGCACCAAGAGGAGCAGAGGGCTGCTGCGTGCCCAAGCCATGGGAGAACATGTGTTCATGGAAAGCAGGTGACTATTTTCATGACCAATAACCTTTAACCTAACTCTCCAGCCTAAGTCCCACAAAGTTTTCCATCTATCTGCTTTTTTCTGAATATACTGCAGTTTGCCTTTATGCAACATATTCTGTCCTGATGTATTTCTACTTGTCTAAGTCTTATTCATCTCTCAGGAACATTTTAAACACTTCCTCCTCCGTCATGTATTTGTTGATTTTTCCCCTAAGTTCACCAATCAAATATACACTTGTCTTCTCTGAATCCCCCTAAGTGAGTTTATATCAACCCCAAGGATTTCATTATGTTCCAATCTGTATTATAACAGTCTAGGGACTCCT
Source organism: Glossophaga mutica (assembly GCA_039655065.1). Lineage (NCBI taxonomy): Eukaryota > Metazoa > Chordata > Mammalia > Chiroptera > Phyllostomidae > Glossophaga > Glossophaga mutica. The sequence goes on from CM077306.1 coordinate 151,315,808, forward strand.
TATTCCCTCATCCTCATTAAGCTGTAAATGCTTGAAAGCAAGGTCTGTATTGGATTTGACTTTCCCTCTCTAGACAAAGAGGCCACCAGGCCAGTTTGTGTGTGTGTGTGTGTGTGTGTGTGTGTGTGTGTGTGTGTGTGTTCATTTATTGGAGCACAAACTCTATGACAGACACGGGCCCAGGGACTCAGTGAGGAGCATAAATTGCTTCTCTGCCACCAAGGAATGTATTCTCTGGTGACCAAATAGTCAACGTTTAATAAGTAGCTGTTATATTAATCAAAAGAGTACCTCCTATACTAAAAAAAAAAAAAAAAAAAAAAAAAATCATTGTCCTTCTTAATACCATTCTTTCTTCTCCTCCATTTACTCTTTCAAATTCATTTCTATAGACAGTAACTAAAGACTTCCTAACCTGTGTATAAAGAAAGACTGAAAATGAAGACAAAGATTTGAGAAAAAGATATTTTATATCTGAATGGCTTCCACTTCCTCAATTGGTGGTTAAGAAACATATGTATATCTTACGCTTGACGTTTATGAGCCCCTAAAGGCAAGGAAGGTATACACCCCCCGAGTCTTGTAAAATGGTTAAACTTTGTCTGAACAAATGGTGTTCTTTTCATAATGGAAATGATAGTAATAATAAGTCAGTGACTTTTGCTGGTGATTTCCCCATTAACAAGGATATTGAGAACTTGAAATTTATGTAACTGCTAATGTCTGGCAATGACCAGACTTACTCACAGGAACAAGGCTGCAGAATGGAAACTGTCTTCAAAGGTGAAGGCCCCTCCTCCCTGCTCCTTCTCCTTAGCACAGCTCTTCTAGTGAGGCTGCCCCAACTCAGCGCCCCTGCTCACTGGGGATGCACACGCTCCCCACAATGCTCCTGAGTTATCTCACACACTCCCATGGCCTCGGCAACACCCAAGAGTCCTAAATCCATATCGTCAGACCTCACTTCTTCTAAAGTCCATATTCATGTATCCAACTGAGGCTGACACTTCTACCTGGATGTCTCATGGGCCCATATTCCTCCAAAACTAGAATGCGTTGTTTCCCTCATTTTCCCTCACCCTGCCCCTCCTTGACTCATCTCTGCATTAGCACACTCCTTTGCAGGAGCTGCTCCTTGGAGTAGAATGCCCATCCCAATGTCACTCCTGGGCACACACTCCCATTTCCCCAGCCTCAGCTGAAGCAGTGCCTCCTCTAGGTTGGCCATCCTGACTGGAGAGCAAAGCTAACCGGTCCTTCTCTCTGCTGCCAAGGACCACATTCCGGTTTCTGGTAGAGTTCTCATCACACCGTTTTTGCAATGTTATGCTGAGGAACCAGCTTGTGATTTCTTGGAGCCCTGGCTACACTTTGGAATCACCTGGGGAACTTTTAAAACTACAAATGCTGGATCCATTCCCCCTACACACAGGCCCCTCCCTTGAGAATCTAACGTAATTGGTCTGAGGTGCAGCCTGGGCATTGGGATTTTTTACATCTCCCAGATGACTCTTAAGAACTTCTGGCCTTGAGGAGAGTAATTTTATCTGGATTATCTTTATGTGTTATGCATGTCAAGTGCTTAAGAAGTATTTGTTGAATGAAAGAATAAGTACAACATCTACCCAGACATATGAATTAGAAGCCATGGAACCCCTACTCCATCCATTACTGACACTCATCAATTCCACCTCTGAGAAATCTTTTATTTACCCTCTCATGAACACATAGAACTATTACCTTATTCCAGGCCCTCACTTTTGCCTGCCAGACTACTGGATCTTCCTCCTCATTGTCTCTGTGTTTTAGAGTCCCACAAGAAGCCCTCTGCTGCTAGAGTTATCTTCCTAAGAGTCTAATTATCTCTCTTCCCTGCTTAAAATAGATTTGTGTTGCCTACACATAAAATCTAAACTTTATCAAATGAGCACCTTAGTATTCCTTCTTCTCCACTGGGCATATTTCTACTCTACTTCGTGACCCATCTCAAACATTAACTCTTTCCCCAAGCTAACCCCACCCTCCCCAGGCCCCCGCCCACAACTCTGCCAGGAAAACTTATCATGTCCCAGTCGTGGCTCTGCAGTCAGCAGTGTTATGTCTCTATAGCCTTTTTTATTGTGCGTTGACATTATTGGTTTACATATCCCCTCCCTGCATGAACTCCTTGAGGGCAGAGGCTGTGCCCTGCCATCTTTGTGTCCCTACTGCCTAGCACAGGCCTAGTGGGTAGCTAATCAAATATACCTTGAATGGAAGGGTGGATTAATGAGAGGAAGAGAGAGAAGGTAAAGAATTTCATTTATATTTAGAGGACAGAGCAGCCCAGCAGGGTAAGGACAGATATGGAAGGCCCCTAGGGAAAACCTAGGACCCTGTTCTGCCAGAATGTGTTCCCAGTCACAAGAAGCCTTGAGCAACAGTGTCAGAGATTCCAACCCCTGGGTCTGGCATAACTAGCCACTCATCTCCACAGCCTTTGTCCACAGCTTCCTTGCCAGCCCAGTGCTCCCCATGCTGACAGGCACCAGGCAAAATGACTCCAACCTGACTATAGCTGCCATCAGAGGTGACAGGAGTTTCTGGGGAAAGCTCTGGGCCTCCTTTATCCAAGATGATGTCTACACATTTAAAATTAACTTGTCACTTTTAAGGTACTAAGAATGTACAACTTTGATGCTCTTATCCTCACTTCCAAATTGGTCATACATCCTGTGATTTGCTGCATTCACGTTACACTGCGGGAATGCTCTCTCCTCAAAGAATCAACAGAGATGACTATTCTTCAGGCACTGAAATAGTCATGACCTATATGAACACTTGCAGATGCATGTTTTATTAGTGGGGGATTCGAGGACCCAGAATCTTCCTCTCTGGGCCAAGGAAGGGTGGATCAACTTGCCTGTAGCATTGGCAACTGGTCTACATGACACAAGCCTCTCCATTGTTGTACTTCTCACCCAGGGTAGTCAGGGGGCTAATTATGAAACCAGTGTCTGTGATGATTACACGTTAGGTGTGAACTATACTGTCAGTGATAATTACGGGTTATTGAGGTGGTTATTTGGGTTTGATTGACAGAATGCACACACTGTGGAAAGCACAGTATTTTTTATTTTCTGGCACTACAGATGCTGCATGAGAAAGTTCAGATTTCTGAGGGTACATGACAAAATATGCATAATGAGAGTTCTGTATTTCTGGAGTAGGAGGGGATCCTTTCCTAAGGACTGACCTCAAAGCAGGTGATTTAGAGATGCGAGTGGTGGAGAAGAGGGCAGTTTAGAAAACCAAGGGAGACCATGGATTTAAAGGCAAACAGTCTCCAAATTCACTTGTGCCAGCCCTAACTCTGCTTCAGCCTTAGAAGGAGAGGCGAACATGTTTTTCACCTCTATAACCCCAAGGGTGCTTTGAAAATCCAAGTTTTATCCTTTGGACACGAGCAAGGAGTATTAGAGGCCTGTTTCCTTAGCATGCTCACAGGTTAGCTGTGTGCCACAGCAGAAGGACTGCTGCCTTTAGATCAAATACTTACCAGGGGCTGTTGAAACCTGCAGCCACACACGAACGCATGGGCACACACCAGCTGCTTTGTCCCACTTCGGAAATTGTTGCTTTCCCTGTAACCTTCAAAGTAATAAGAAAAATGAGCTTTGTCACTGACTGGCAGGGTTGCTGTTTATCAAGCCAGCTCCACAATGGATGCTAAAGGAGAAGGGAAAACATCTCACTGGAGTGTGGAGTTCTCTGTGCAGGTGTTTTCTGGTGGCACAACCTGAAGGCCCTGGGAAGACTGTCAACTATTTGATAGTTTTCAATGTTAACCTTTTCTACCAGTTTTGAAGAGCAACCTTAAACCTCACTAAATGGTTATAACAGGACTTTGTGGCTTTCTAATTTTAACCTAAAACTTAAAAATGAGCATTAGCACAGATCTTACATAGATTATGACTCTGAAGTAGTGCTACATAAGCCAGAGTCATCCAAAAACTGCCTAGAATTTTGCACACTGCTCTGCACTGCAAGTCAGCCTCATTTGGCTAACTTTTCTGACATTCCAATGGCTGAGAAAATTCTTGTTAGTTTGTGGTTCGTGTTACCATTACTGTTTGCCATTGATTCATAGAGAAGGGGCTTAGTAGATCAAAAAGACCAAAAATTTACACCTTTTTCGTGGATTATACCCCCACTCCCCAAAAAAGAAAGCCTATAAAACTACTAAGCTTGCACTTACAAACCAGTAACTCTTAAAATAAACTATGTTCTTGCCAAGAGGTGTATAAAAAGTAAGAAATTATACACGATAGGACATGATTGAAGCCATAAAGTGGAACACCTTGGTACAATTAAGAGGAAAGCCTAAGAGCAAAGTCCAAGCCTTCCCACAATCCAAGCAGGACCCAGATCACCATAAGCAGCATTATTAACTTTATATGTTTTTCATAAGTTTTCAAAAGTTTTCCCCTCAAATAGAAACCCCTTCCTCATGTTTCATTCTGTGGTCCACCTTGGGAATACCGAAACAGGGAATAGCTACCGCACACCCAAACATATGTACATTTATAGCCACATCTTCCAGATTCACAGTTGAGAATTCAAAGTTCTAGAACTTTTCATAATCCTTGGGACCCATTTGAAGATACCCCACATAATCTCGGAATTTCCCAGCACTTGATATTTCCAATGGATGACCCAAGAATACAATAGAAGTCTGACCCCTAAAATACAGGACTCTGTCCATTGAAGACACAAATCCACTTAACAACAGACCAGGGGGATAAGCGAAGAAGAAGAAGAAGGAGGAGGAGGAGGAGAGGGGGGCGGGGGGGAGGGGAGGAGAGGGGGAGGAGGGGTGGAGAAGGAAGAGGAAGCTTCAAAATCTAGTTAATTTCACATTAAATTATATAAAAATACGATTTTGAAAATCGAATGCAAATTCCCAATTCCCTAGTATTCCAAATTTATCAGTTAAAAAAATATCTCCATATATCTTATGAAGCTTTCTAAACATCACTAGTAGATGCAAATTCCAAATCCTGACAGTTGTTATAAGTAAATTTTTACATTTACTAAAAAGAGAGAATTAACTTTTTTCCCCCATTTTGTAAATGGTGGGGACTAATACTTATCACCAACTATTCCAGTTGTTTCAATATTGTCAATTTTCAGGCTAGCTTTTTCTAAATGGATTACAAAGGGGGGTGTTACTTTTTATGAAGTGCAAGTCTTCATTTACTCCTTTTATATCCAGATCCAAACCTGATTTTATTTCTGAAATGGCACACACTGTTCCAGCTCATTTCATTCTTTACAGAAATGTCCACTCAATATAAGGAAAATTAAGAGGGCAGCAGAATTCCAGAAGCATGACTTGGTCATGGTGGTTTTCTGAACAGAAACCAGTATGGTGACCACTGAGACTTTCTGAATTCTCCCACTCTCCTGAAATCTATTTATTCTCCACTGGCTGGAAACCATTCATGAATGTTGCATCTGTGACTTTCTCCTACACCTTTTCAGTGTAGCAGAACATTAAAACACAAGCTGAAAATCCAGCCAGGAGAAAAACTGCCTCCCAGGGCCTGCAGCTGCTTTCATATTCGAGAACTGACTTTCAAATCAAAAAAAGCTGCTCTGAGCAAATTTTCTTTTCTGAAAAGAGTATGAGGTGCCAAGAGAATTTCTTTAAGAAATGTTTTTGGAAGTTTCTTGACCCCAGAATGTTTTCAAGGTGTCAATTTGGGCTGATCCCCAATAATAGCAATCCATAGGTTAGTCAGATGTCAGGTTTTAAAGTGTGTGGCATTTTTAAGAGTGTTTTTGTTCTTTCCCTTCCTTCGAGCATATGCCAAAAGTAAACACTAGTTCAAATTCATTGTTGTGCTTTTCAATTACAAATGTTACATCTCTGTCTCTCTCCTCTCTCTACCACCATCTCAAAATCCAATAAACAGAAGGCAGGGGTGAATGGGAACCACCCAGCACCATGGGACACCACTCAGGGGACATCTTGCCTTGACTTTTAAAATCTTTCAGTTCCCTCTGATTGTCCTTAAAATGGACAATTTGATCTGGATATATCCAATAGAATGCCATTCTTCTAAGATAATGAAAAAACAATCTCACCAAACATAGAAAGGGCCAATCTTGAAAATCCACAGCAAATTCTATTTTCTTTTTCAGAGGAGGATCTGAATAGAGGCAGCACTAAAAACAATGAGAATTGGAGGTTCTAATCTATGGGATGAGTCAGTTCTGACACATAAACTCTCTGGTAAAACACCAGGGCAAATTAACTTTGTTAGAAATAGAGGTTAGGCTTACGGAGAGGGGGATAAAGGCCTAGGTAAGAGAAATGCAATTATCTTCATCTCTGCCTATGACATTTGGTGCCATCTTTAATTAGCTAATTTTTTCTCACTTCTGATCAATAAATTCAATCCAAAAATATTCTTGGAAATTCACAATGAAATGAGAAATATGGTTCCTAAAACTCCATTCTTTTCTTATTTTATTTTAAAAATCAACATGAAAGAACGTTGCATGGAAAACACTAGCTAGGTTTCATGAAGAACACAAAAAGAAATGAGAGCTAGTGTATTTTGAACACTAATGGTATGACAAACACAGCACTAAGCACTTTATGAGCATCTCATTTAATTCTCAGAATAGCCCATTGAGCTTACCAACTGTGGTCCCAGCTCTGCTGTGACTTGACTGCAACTGCAGGAGGTTCTGATCCAGGACTGGCCATCTGAGACCTTCCCAAATTCCTGATCTATAGAAACTGTGTGAGCTAATAGAGGAATTGTTCTTTTAAGCCAATAACTTTTGTGGTACTTTGTTATGCAGAAATATATAAATGAAACCGATATTAGTGCCTGGAATAAAGTGATGCTGTTAGAAAAAGCTAGACCGTGTGACATTGGCTTTGGGTCTGGGAAGTGAGTGGAAGAGCTGGAAGGAGCCTGTGAGTGAAAGCACACAGGGCCTCAGGGAGAGCATTAGCAGAAGCCTAAAGGCCCTTGAAGAGACTGACAGTGAGACCTTCAAGGAAAGTGAGGAAATGTTACTGGAAGCTGGGGGAAAGGGGAACCTTGTTACATAGAAGTGGAAAGTTTAGTAACATTGTCACTGGAAGCAGAACAAAAAATTATATTTATATACATAGATTTACAGATTTATAGATCTATGGGGTCTGGCGGAAGTAACACCTGCTTGAGTGTGGTTGGTAGGCTAATAACATGGGTGTAATAGTTTATAGTTTTAATTTGAACATTTTGCCTAAAATGCCACATGGTTTGCTTAATTGTGATATTGTTATGTTATAGAAATACATGGTTATGATTTTGTAATAAAAGATTTTGTAAAAAAGAAGGGGGGGGCATTATTTGTGCCAGCCCCTGGTATGTACATATATATATATAATAACTTAGCTAAGAGGACTTCAAGGCAGAAAGATATCTTTTTTTTTTTTTTAATTGCTTCTCTTTTTTTTTTTTTTTAATTTTTATTTTCATTGTTGATCTTGTACAGTTTTCTGTCTTTTATTCTCACCCGAACCCGCCACCCTAACCCTCCCCACCTCCCTCCCATTTCCACCCCCCCCATAGTTTTTGTCCATGTGTCCTTTATACTTGTTCCTGTAAATCCTTCCCCTTTTCCCCTGAAATTCCCTCCCCTCTCCCCTCTGGTGACTTTCAGCATGTTCCCATTTTCCATGTCTTTGGTTATATTATGCTTGTTTGTTTGTTTTGTTGATTAGGTTCCTGTTAAAGGTGAGATCATATGGTATTTATCTTTCACTGCCTGGCTTACTTCGCTTAGCATGATGCTCTCAAGTTCCATCCATGCTGTTGCATAGGGTATGAGCTCCTTCTTTCTTTCTGCTGCATAGAATTCCATTGTATAAATGTACCACAGTTTTTTGATCCATTCATTTACTGATGGGCATCTAGGTTGCTTCCAACACTTGGCTATTGTAAATTGTGCTGCTATAAACATAGGGATGCATAGTTTCTTTTGGATTGGTGTTTCAGGGTTCTTAGGATATAGTCCTAGCAATGGAATTGCTGGGTCAAAAGGTATATCCATTTTTAGTTTTTTTAGAAAATTCCATACTGTTTTCCATAGTGGTTGTACTAGTCTGCACTCCCACCAGCAGTGCAGTAGTGTCCCCTTTTCTCCACAACCTCTCCAACACTTGCTGTTTGTTGCTTTGTTTATGAGGGCCATTCTGACTGGTGTCAAGTGGTATCTCATTGTGGTTTTAATTTGCATCTCTCTGATAGCTAGCGATATCGAGCATCTTTTCATGTGTCTCTGGATCCTCTGTATGTCCTCCTTGGAGAGGTGTCTGCCCAAGTCCTTTGCCCATTTTTTAATTGGGTTGCTTGTCTTCTTAGAGTGGAGTCGTGTAAGTTCTTTGTATATTTTGGAGATTAAACCCTTATCTGAGATATCATTGGCAAATATGTTTTCCCACACAGTCGGTTCTCTTTTTATTTTAATACTGTTTTCCTTGGCCATGCAGAAGCTTTTTATTTTGATGAGATCCCATTTGTTTATTCTTTCCTTTATGTCCCTTGCTTTAGGGGACATATCAGTAAAAATGTTTCTGCGTGTAATATCTGAGATTTTCCTGCCTATGTTCTCTTCTAGGACTTTAATAGTGTTACGGCTTATGTTTAAGTCTTTTATCCACCTTGAATTTATTTTTGTGTATGGTGTAAGTTGGTGCTCGAGTTTCATTTTCTTACACGAAGCTGTCCAGTTCTCCCAACACCACTTGTTGAAGAGGCTGTTTTTACTCCATTTTATGTTGCTGCCCCCTTTGTCGAATATTAATTGACTATAGAGACTAGGGTTTATTTCTGGGCTTTCTATTCTATTCCACTGGTCGACGTGCCTGTTTTTATGCCAGTACCAGGCTGTTTTGATTACAGTGGCCTTGTAATACATTTTGGTATCAGGTATTGTGATCCCTCCTGCTTTGCTCTTCTTTCTCAAGATTGCTGCCGCTATTCTGGGTCGTTTATGGTTCCATATAAATTTTTGAAGAGTTTGTTCTATATCTGTGAAATATGCCATTGGTACTTTAATAGGTATTGCATTGAATCTGTAGATTGCTTTGGGAAGTATGGACATTTTGATGATGTTAATTCTTCCAATCCATGAACACGGTATGTGTTTCCATTTATTTGTGTCTTCCTTGATTTCTTTCTTCAGTGTTGTGTAGTTTTCTGCATACAGGTCTTTTACCTCCTTGGTTAGGTTAATTCCTAGGTACTTTATTTTTCTTTTTGCTATATCAAATGGTATTTTTTTCTTGATTTCTGCTTCTGTTGTTTCATTGTTGGTATACAAAAATGCCTTTGATTTCTGGATATTGACTTTGTATCCGGCTGTTTGGCTAAATTCATTTATTAGGTCGAGCAGTTTTTTGGCCGAGACTATAGGATTTTCTATGTATACTAACATGTCATCTGCAAACAATGATAGTTTTGTTTCCTCCTTTCCAAGTTGGATGCCTTTTATTTCCTTTTCTTGTCTAATCGCTGTGGCTAATACTTCCAATACTATGTTGAATAGAAGTGGAGAGAGTGGACAGCCTTGTCTTGTTCCTGATTTTAGTGGAAAAGAATTTAGTCTTTGCCCATTGAGTATGATGCTGGCTGTAGGTTTCTCATATATAGCCTTTATTATGTTGAGGAATGCTCCCTCTATTCCCACTTTGCTGAGTGTTTTTATCATAAATGGGTGCTGTACCTTATCAAATGCTTTTTCCGCATCTATTGATATGATCATGTGATTTTTGTCTTTGCTTTTGTTTATGTGATGAATTACGTTTACTGATTTGCGAATGTTGAACCATCCTTGCATCCCTGGGATGAATCCCACTTGGTCGTGGTGTATGATCTTTTTAATGTGTTGTTGGATGCGGTTTGCCAATATTTTGTTGAGGATTTTAGCATCTATGTTCATCAGCGATATTGGCCTGAAGTTCTCCTTCTTTGTTGTGTCTTTATCTGGTTTTGGGATTAGGATGATGCTGGCTTCATAAAAAGAGTTTGGGAGTCTTCCTTCTTTTTGAATTTTTTGGAATAGTCTGTGGAGAATAGGGGTTAGCTCTTCCTTAAATGTTTTGTAGAATTCTCCTGTGAAGCCATCTGGTCCAGGGCTTTTGTGCATCGGGAGTGTTTTGATTACTGATTCAATTTCACCAGCTGTTATTGGTCTGTTCAGGCTTTCTGTTTCTTTTTCATTGAGTTTTGGAAGGTTATATTTTTCTAGAAACCTGTCCATTTCACCTAGGTTTTCAAATTTCTTGGCATACAGTTCTTCATAGTAATTTCTTACAATCCTTTGTATTTCTGCGGTGTCGGTTGTAATATCTCCTCTTTCATTTCTGATTGTGTTTATTTGAGCCCTCTCTCTTTTTTTCTTGATGAGCCTGCTTAAAGGCTTGTCGATTTTGTTGATCTTTTCAAAGAACCAACTCCTGGATTCATTGATCTTTAGGATTGTGCTTTTAGTCTCTATGTCATTTAATTCTGCTCTTATCTTGGTTATTTCTTTCCTTCTACTTGCTCTGGGCTGTCTTTGTTGTTGTTCCTCGAGTTCTTGTAGGTGAAGGGTTAGGTTGTTTGTTTGAGATGTTTCTGTCTTTTTTAGATAGGCCTGTATCGCTATAAGCTTCCCTCTGAGGACTGCCTTTGCTGTGTCCCATAAGTTTTGGGTCGATGTGAGTTCATTATCGTTTGTTTCCAGAAACTTTTTGATTTCCTCCCTAATTTCATTCTTGACCCATTCATTGTTTAATAGCATGCTATTCAATCTCCATGATTTTGAGGGTTTTGGGTTTTTCTCCTTGGGGTTCGTTTCTAGTTTCAGTCCCTTGTGGTCAGAGAAAATGCTTGGTATGATTTCAATTTTCTTGAATTTGTTGAGGCTTGATTTGTGTCCTATCATGTGGTCTATCTTTGAAAATGTTCCATGTGCATTTGAAAAGAAAGTGTATTTAGCTTCTTTGGGATGAAGGGCTCTATATATATCAGTTAAGTCCATTTCCTCTAGAGTGTTGTTCAATGCCACAATATCTTTGTTGATATTTTGTTTGGAAGATCTGTCCATTTTTGACAGTGGGGTGTTAAAATCACCTACTATAATTGTGTTGCTGTCTATATCTTTCTTGAAGTCCTCTAAGATTTTCTTGATGTATTTAGGTGCTCCTCCGTTGGGTGCATATATATTTACAATGTTTATGTCTTCTTGGTGGATTCTTCCCTTGAGTATTATGAAGTGACCTTCTGGGTCTCTCTTTATGGCCCTTCTTTTGAAGTCTATTTTGTCTGATATGAGTATTGCTACCCCAGCTTTTTTTTCCTGACCATTTGCTTGGAAAATTTGTTTCCAGCCCTTCACTTTGAGCCTGTGTATGTCTTTTGTCCTGAGGTGGGTTTCTTGTAGGCAGCATATGTGTGGGTCATGCTTTCTTATCCATTCAGCTATTCTATGTCTTTTGATTGGAACATTTAATCCATTTACATTTAAGGTTATTATTGATAGGTAATTATTCATTGCCATTTTCGTACCTGTGTTACTCTCTCTCTTTCTCTCTCTGTCTTTTCCTTTCTTCCCTTAAAGCAGTCCCTTTAGTATCTCTTGCAGCATTGGTTTGGTAGAGGTGTATTCTTTTAGACTTCTTTTGTTTGGGAAGCTCCTTATTTGGCCTTCTATCTTGATTGAAAGCCTTGCTGGGTAAAGTAGTCTGGGTTGCAGGCCTTTGGTTCTCATTGCTTGGAATATTTCTTGCCATTCTCTTCTGGCCTGGAGCGTTTCCATTGAGAAGTCAGATGCTAACCTGATTGGGGCCCCCTTGTATGTTACTTCCTTTTTCTCCCTTGCTGCTTTTAAGATTCTCTCTTTGTCTTGGAATTTTGCCATTTTAATTATGATGTGTCTTGAAGTGGGCCTGTTTGGGTTCCTTTTGATTGGGACTCTCTGTGTTTCCTGGATTTGTGTGGTTTTTTCTCTCACCAAATGAGGGAAGTTTTCCATCATTACTTTTTCAAACAGGTTTTCTATCCCTTGTTCTTGTTCTTCTCCTTCTGGTATCCCTATTATACGAATATTATTCCGTTTCATGTTGTCTTGCATTTCTCTTAAACCCTCTTCATTCTTTCTAAGCCTCTTTTCCTTATCTTGCTCATTCTGAGTGTTTTTTTCTATTTTGTCCTCCAACTCGCTGATCCGATCTTCTGCTTCATCGATTCTGCTTTTCATTCCTTCTACTGTGTTCTTTAGTTCAGAGATTGTGTTCTTCATTTCCTCTTGGCCCTTGTTGATAGTTTCTATTTCCTTTTTCATGTTGATATAGTTTGCCGTGAGTTCATCATAACTTCCCTGTAGTTTATGGTAGCTCATTGAGAGCTCATTGAGCTTCCTGACAACCATTGCTTTGAACTCGATATCTGATAGTTGAGTTGCCTCTGTTTCATTTAGCATTCTTTCTTGAGCTTCCTCCTTTCCTTTCGTTTGGGGATTGTTCTTTTGTCTTCCCATTGTTTGTAAGACTCTTGTTGTTAGCTTCAACTTCTTAAATTGATCTGTTCTGGCTCCCTGGGTTTGTGGTATGACCTTCTGTGGTAGAATATCTGTGAGATTCAGTGGTGGATTCTCCTTCGGGTATCCTGTTGTTCACCGCTTTCACTGTCTCATCAGCTGGTATACCCTCTTTTGGGGGCCAACTCTGGTTTTTGTTTTTGTTTTTGTTTTTCCCCACAGTTTCAGGCTTGCTTGTTTGTTTGTTTTGTCTCACTCGTGGGTATTTACAAAAAGAAGAGGGGGGAAAATGAAAAAAAGAAGCAAGAGGAAACAAGAGGAAGGTAGAAGAGATAAAATTGAAAAGAAAGGAAGAGGGGATAAGAGGAGAAGGAATTCAAGGGAGGCAAAAGGAGTTGGGGAGTAAAGAAGAAGATATAAACAATGAAGAAGGAGTAGTTAAAAACTCATATAGATAGACAGGCTTACAAACAAAAAGACACTAACAAACTGGCAAAACAAAAAAGAGACACGCACACAGACACCCCCACACAAATATAAGCAGCCGGGGGGGGGGGGGGAGGAACAAGCAAAGCGCAACAAAATATTTTTTAAAAAAATAAAATAAAAAAATAAAAATATATTAAAAAAATAAAATTAAAAAATGAAAAAACAAAACAAAACAAACAAACCAAAAAAAAAAAACACCCTCTTGTTGTTTTCAAACTTGCCAGCCGGTTTTTTTGGACTTGCTGGCTGCAATGGCCGAGGGGTGATCTTATTGCTTTTCTCTGTGTTCAGAACTCAGTCCTCACTGTGCTATGTATCCCAGCGTTAGTGGGCGCCTCTCCCCACAGGGTTTCCAGCGTGTAATCTGAGCCTCCTTGTGTGTGCGCACTGCACAGCCGCCTGCCTTTGTCCCTGGGAGGCTTTCAGTGTTCGGGCACAGCTGCCTGCCTTTGTTTCTGAGAGGGGCCTGCGTTCCAGCTGCTATCCGGCGCCTGCACCTTGGGCCTGAGCTGTCCGCGTTTGCACCTCTGGCTCCACAGCTGTCTCCAGCGGCCCGCGCCTATGTTTTCACGAGTGTCCACTAGCCCACAACCGTGTGTGGTCCCCTGAGGGTGTCTATTTTCATGCAGTTGTCTCACTTCGCCCGCGCTTCTGTCTCTGTTGGGGGGCCTGTGCTTTCGTAGTCGCCCGGCGACCACGAAAACTCGGTTCAAAGTCGCGCAGTGACCTGGTGCGGGGCACCCACTTTCGCTCCCTCGCGGGGCACCCACTTTTGCTCGGGCGCAGTCGCGCGGTGGCCCCTGAGATCTCCCAGCCGGTTCAGCGGCTGACCCAGCTCCCTCCCCAGGGCCCTGGGGCAGGCTTGGCGGAGCGCCAGGCCGGGGCCTCAGCCGCCGGGCTCTCCGCGAGCTGGAACCCTGGGCTCGTATTGTTCCGAAGAGCTCTCCTTACCGCTTGTTTTTCAGTGTCCGCTACAATTTCCGACCTCTTATTCTCCAATATGCTGTGTTACTGTTCCTTGTCTGTTCTGGTCTTTCAAAGTTTGGTTTGGTTTTTCTCCCGTGTGCAGAGGGGGAATAGGGACTGCTCCCTCCTACCACGCCGCCATCTTCCCAATCCTAGAAAGATATCTTTTGAAGACTTCAGCATCTATGGAAGCAGCCTGGGTGCCTTAAGACCACCATTTTGACAGGAAGCCCAAACTGGACCATGCAGAGAAGCCATGTGGAAAGATAACTAAGCTTAAAAGAATAGCATCTCTCCATGTGGACTTTCTCCCAAAACACTGTGTGAAGAAAGCACTCCCAGCTTCCTCAGCATCCTAATATTACAGATCTAGCACCATCTGATGGCCATCATATGACAGACCATCTAGAACCAGAACCACTCAGCTGAGCCACTACCCATTTCTGAATTGTGAGAGAACAATGACATAATTGTCACTCTTTAAAGTCACTAAGTTTGGGGGCTATTTGCTGCAAAGCAATACTAAGTTGAAATGATGTTAATATAAAACAAATAATAAAATATTGTTTATATCTTTATTCCTGGAGGATGAAATAAATTTTTTCTACTGTTCATGAACACTGTCAAATGAAACCAATGTCATTCTTTCTGCTCATTCATTTAGTAATGGCTATTTAATCAGGAGAAAGATTTAGGTTTGGGTTTTTGACTTTTAGAAACACAAGAATAAGTTCATGAAGTCAGTTCTTCCTAAAAGTATAAAAAGAAGCTAAATGATCAACGTAATCATAAATTTCAATTGATTTTGAAGTTTCTCATAGTTTCTTATATTTTTCTTCAAACAGTGTTTTGGGTTTTGTTTTGTTCTGTGATGTAGTCCTAAGTAGCAGAGGCTACTTTTGAGTCATTAAATCCCAGTTTATTTTCCTCCTGGGCATATGGTGTGACTGCCTTTCCCAACCTCTCTCACTGATGAGGTGGGGCTACATGACTGGCCAGGGGAGCGTGGGCCGGAAACGATGTTTACCATGTCCAAGCCTGACCCATAAAAAAACCCCACCTTGTCCTCTCTCATTGAAAACTAAATGCAGAGATTCCAAAGGCCTAGGGATAAGGGACTCTTTAACCGAATAAGCCGTGGCCTTAATGACTACAGGAAGTAGAGTCCACCTCACCCTCCTTCTAGCCCACAGGACACCATGACATAAGCAAGAAGTAAATTGTTACTGTGTTAAGCCATTAAGACAAGAATTGTTTACTACAGCAGCTAGCTTGTCCTGACTAATACTTCATGCTTGGAAAATTACTAAATTATATTTCTTTCTATAATAAAAATAATTAATATCTAATAGGACTGTCTGCTTAGAATTCAACAGAGTATAGCCCTCAACTCTGTGATTTAAAGACTTTTATAAACATCGAGTTGTAGTCATTAAAATTGATTTCTTCATTTCATAAAGTCCCTAATTTCAAGGTATATACTAAGTACCCTTTCTAACCCTTCCAGGAAAATACTTTTTTGCCTTTATGATATTCTTTCCTCAAATTTATTTCCTCCTGAGATGTGACTCACTTTTCGAAGATGTCATGTTTTTCCACCATCACTCAAAGCAAACATCAAATTTGATTTGAGTAATTATTCACCAAATTTTATCGAAGTTATTACCTCCTGAGCAGGTTTATGGTAGGATAACTAAAAAAAAAAAAAAAAAAAAAAGGCAAATGCTGACTGTTCTAGATGAAAATTTTAAAAATTAACTAATCTGGTTTTCTTCACTCAAAAAAGTTACAAGCTTCTGTAACTAAAAGAAAAAAACTCAAGCATCATTCACTTTCTCAACAAGAGCATTCTACATATATAACGTTTTCCTCAAGTAAGAGAAGGAAGAATCCTCACAAATGCATCAGAGGTAGCAGAACTGAGCACAGGTCGTGGAAGCTCTATCACCTGGATGCTGCAGTATATGATCCAACCTGAGATCTGAGCCACCGTGGAGCCCCCATCTCCCTACACAAGGTAAGAAGCCATTTCAAGCATGGCACGCCACTGGCTGTGAGACAGGCAGCACATTAAAGTGATAACAAGGATTTGCACCATACAATTCTTTATTTAGAATATCATTAGGAGAAAGAGTCTTTGGCCTTTAAACAGTGAATATCACGTTTCCATTTGGAATTTAAGTGTATAGTCAGCTTTATCCCTTTAACATTAAGGACCTTTAAAATATAAAATCTAACCAACTCTTAGCCGGAGCTCAAGTTGGCTTAACCATAAAGTGAGTATTTCCAGAAAAGACTCTAAAAAATAATTGCTTTACTACAATAAAAAGCAGTAAGGTAGATTATATGTTTTTAAGCATTAATGTACCCTCTGCACTTCTAAAGCTCTTAGCACAAATTGGTATAGTAGTTAATCGCACTTCATTGACCTATGTGTATAGCTTGATGTCTTTTTAGGAAGAAAGCACTCTTTCCAGTGCTGCAAAAGCTGTTCTGCAAGAAAATATTTGCAAAACACATATTTGATAAAGGACTTGTAATGAAAATATGAAAAGTGCTCATAAAACTCAGCAGAAGATGATAAACAACCCAGTTAACAATGGACAAAAGACCTGGAAACTTCCCTCCAAAAGATACAGACATGGTGCACATAAACAAGAAAGTACTCTCGACACCATGCATCACTAGGGAACTGCAAATTAAAGTAGCAAGAGGATACCACTCACACACTTACTAGAATGATTAAAGTCCAAAAACTGACAATCCCAAATGCTGGTGAGACTATAGAGCAATAGGAATTTTCATTCATTTCTGGTGGGAACATGAAATGGTGCAGCCACTTTGAAAGCTCTTTCTTACAAAGGTAATAAGCATAGTCTTTCTCACCATAAGATCCAACATTCATGCTCCTAGGTATTTACCCAACTGAGCTGAAAACTTATGTTCACATTAAAAAAACCTGCACATGGCTATTTATAGAAGCTTTATTCATAATTGCCAAAACTTGGAAGCAACCAAGATGTCCTTCAGTTGGTGAATGAATGAATAAACTATGGTACATCCCGACAACAGAATATTATTCAGCACTGAAAAGAAATTAACTCTCAAGTCACACAAGATCTAGTGGAAACTTAAATGCACACTATTAAGTGGAAAAAGTTAGCTGGAAAAAAATCTACATCCTGTTTGTTCTAACTATGTAACATTAAAGAAAAGACATCTCCCTACAGACAGTGTAAAGATCAGCAGCTGCCAGAAGTTTGGAGAGTGGAGGCAAACAGGTGAACACAGGTCTTTAGGGCAGTCAAACTGCTCTGCATGATGTTGTGATGGTGGACTCATGACATCATGTATTTGTGAAAAAGCTATAAAACTGTACCATATAAAGAATGAAACTCAATGCAAACTACTCACTTTAATAATAATGTATCAATGTGTATTGTTCATTGATTATAACAAATGTACCACATTAGTGCAAGATGTAATGGGAGAAACCATGTATAGGACAGGTGGACATATGGGAACTCGGTACTATCCAATTTTTTAGCTCTAAAACATAAACACTGTTAAAAAAACACAACACATGGTCTAAATTTTAATTTAGCTGATTTTTCCCTTTAGCAGTGATTAACACTTGGTGTAACCCTCTGCCCCGTGAAGAAAAATGTTTATCTTGTACAAGGCCTGGGATGGGGTGTCAAGGGAACTCCGAGCCATTCAGCACCATATCTGGTTAGGTGAACGATCAGGTTAATGCCTGAGCACACAGATCAGGAACAGAAGGTGGAAGAAAAGAGAGCAGGAGTTGGTACTCGCATTACCCAGGAATTTCAGAAACATCTGCAAGAATCAATAGCAACAACTGTTAGTAGTCATGAGTCACCTCTGCAGGACCACAGGACTGGTCTGCTCTACAGAGTAGGGTGACAGGGGTGATGCCTAAAGCAGTGAACACAGCAGTGCATACTTGGGTCACCAGCACCAGTCACCTGGGCAGGGCACTGCCAGCCCTGGAGAGGAAGCAAAAGAATTTGCAGATACCTGCATGTTTCAGGAAGCTCTCCCATGACCTGGAGAAGACCTTCCCCCACGCCAACCAAGTTGGGACATCATCAATGGGCAAAATGATCAACAGTGACTTTTTTGCCAAAGTGATAGAATAACTGCATCTTCCAGGGATGAAAAAGGAAGTGCATGTTGACAGATTTATCCAATACTGTTACCTGCCCCTTAAGTGCTATGGAGCAGGAAATGGACAAGTTCCCATTTGCACAGCTGAGATTCCCTGAGAAGGCTCAAATGTTTGAAGTCAAGGATAATATTGAAGCTTGGACAATCTGTTAATCCAGAAATGTGTGTGTGGTCCAATTGAGCATGTTAATGTATCTTAAAATTAATTTATTTTCACAAGAGATAAATCCAAAGAAACAAGATAAAAAGTATCACATTAAAACTTTTATTTGGTTTTCTTATTCAAATAAAATGCCTCTTTATCTGCTCCTACTAAACACAAAGGGAGAAATTTTACTGTCTAACCATAAAAATAAGAATTAAGGGGAATTTTAATGAGTTTCCCTAGAATACATTGTAGCTAATTTTATTGGCATATAGGATTTCTTTTCATATTTAATTATTTTTATTTCTGAATCAATTACATCTTTGGGGTTTGAATGATATGTATTCTAAGAGGTAACCTATTTCTTACTTTTTAAATTAATGAATTTTTTTTTTACAATTAAAAGGAAACTGTATTAGCTTTGCTGACAGCTATGTCAGAAAAGTCTGCAAAACACAGTTAATAAATTATTAAATATAATTCATTTTAGTGTACAATCAATTCTGACTTACTAAAAATTTAGCTTTAGATATATGTAAGAATATTCTGTTTTATTCATGTCTTAATTTAACAAGATTACATAACAAAATTTTTGTTATGATGTATTCTCCTGGCCTTGTGCATTTTTCTTTAACTGAGCCTGCTTTGGCTGTTTTTATTAGTTAACCTTCACTGTGTGTCACTTACATCCCCAATGATTTAGGTAGCCACCGAAATCATGAACAAGAAGAAAGTCAAGCAAGACTCCTATGCTCAAAGAATATAAAACATAAATCTTGGATCCAGCAAATGTTTAAACACACTAACGTCACCCGGCTGTATGAAACCCTGGAGACAGACAACTCTTATTATATAGTGACAAAGCTATGCATTGGTAGTGACCTTCTGGACTGAACTGAGACCAAAACAAACTAAGTGAACCGGAAGTGAAGGCATTCTCCAGGGAGACCCTGTCTACTGTGGGGCATCTGCACTGGCACAAAATAATACACAGATAAGATGCTATTTCTTCCTCCAAGGGAGAAAAAGTCACCAAAAGCCCCCATGGTCACGAAACCCTTGACAAGTCAATCACTGACAGGGAGCCCAGCACCGGAGGCATAGCTAAGTGCAGCTACAGGGAAGATCAGTCTGCCTGAGGCGCTTGCCACTGGGTGTGCCATGGTGAGAAAATGAGCACCAGCCCATATATCCGTGTAAGAACAGGGTTGATGCAACAGTTAACCATCTCTTCTTTTTCCCAGTGTTCAGTCTGAGCTCGTAAGTAACTGTGTTCACGTGAACATTGTGACTGTAGTTTAAATGGAGACTTTTATATCTTCTTATGAACAAAATATATCAAAGTAACAGAATGTGGCACTGATGAATATGGGAGGGATCCCTGCGAATGTCTGTGGGTTTAATTATTTGAAGGAAACTCTTCTTGAGGCCAGCCTATGGTGTTAGCTGGTTTACAATGTGCCTATGCTCCCGCCCACCCAGGTTTTTTAAATGTCTCATAAAAATGTCTCATGATTTGGAAAAAATTATAGTTAATTATTGCCAAGATCCCTAGTACACTAGACTGTGCATAGCTCATCTCATATCACTGTCCTCAAACTCCCCTTTTCAGTGGAATTCCAGAGGCTAGAAGGAGATTTCAAGTCATCCTATAACTTAGTGCTATCAATTTTCATTCCCGGTTGTCCTGGCATTCCTAGAGATGTGATCCTTTTCCACAGCACACACAGTGCATTAATAGACGGGCTTTTTAATGGGATAAATTCCAGGAATGAGACTTAAAATAAGAAAGAAGCTGAAGATACTTATTCAAACAAATCATTCAGGGGGAAGGTTTCTGACAAACTCCTGCATAACTGGTTATTCTTTAAGCAAACAATTTGTTGACTTGTTTAATTGCTCAATGGCTATTAAACTTGTCATCACTCAGAACCATTTGGCTGTGTAAACACAGCCTGACTGAAGGAAGCAGGAGTCTCTGCTGCTCTTCCCAGCAAGGTCGCAGTGTGTATCATGTTCTCAGTGTTTGTTTTAAGCCCTGCCTTGACCTTCTCTTTCTGCTTGTTTGTTAAAATACTATGCATATGCCATCTTTGTATACAGCAGTGAATATACGATCTATTATGTCATTTAACGGCCTCAACATTCTTGTGGAGCACTGCAAAGGACATCTGGACTTGGCCGTGCCCTCATAGGTGTCTCTCAAGGGCACTGCAAATTCAGTGTCTTCCTTTGGGACTTCAGAGGGGACTCTGCCCTGTTATAAGAATCAAACAATTGGGTGACTGAGAAAAAATTAGAAGTTTTATTTTTTTAATTAGTTTGTCCTTTAAAAGACCAAAAACTGTGACTTCAACAATATTCGGTAACTGTTCTCCTAACTCCTTCCACACAGACTGCTGAGGAGAGCCTCCGCAGATAATCAGGATGTTCACTCAATTTTAGCCACATTTCACCTGCCTACAATATGGGGCAGGAAGAGAGTGCTCTCCTTGATTCCTCTGGAGTTCCACACCTGTAAGAGACAACCCAGAAAATAATGCTACATTTATACAAAATCCTGGCTGGTCGCCTCAGAGGCATTTAATGATTTTTTAATCTACTTTATTAATTATGCTATTACAGTTGTCCCCTTTTCTCCCCTTCCCTCCCCTCTGCCCTGCACACCCCCTCCCACCCACACTCCCCGCCTTTAGTTCATGTCCATGTGTCATAAGTTCTTTAGCTTCTACATTTCCCACACTATTCTTGCCCTCCCCCTGTCTATTTTCTACCCACCATCTATGCTACTTATTCTCTGTACCTTCCCCCCTCTCTCTTCCTCCCACTCCCATTGCTAACCTTCCATGTGATCTCCATTTCTGTGGTTCTGTTCCTGTTCTAACTTTGTTTAGTTTGCTTTTTTTGTTTGTTTTAGGTCTGGTTGTTAATATCTGTGAGTTTGCTGTCTTTTTACTGTCCTATTTTTTATCTTCTTTTTCATAGATAAGTCTCTTTAACATTTCATATAATAAGGGCTTGGTGATAATGAACTCCTTTAACTTGACCTTATCAAAGAAGCACTTTATCTCCCCTTCCATTCTAAATGACAGCTTTGCTGGATAGAGTAATCTTGGATGTAGGCCCTTGCCTTTCATCACCTGGAATACTTCTTTCCAGCCCCTTCTTGCCTGGAAGGTCTCTTTTGAGAAATCAGCTGACAGTCTGATGGGAACTCCTTTGTAGGTGACTGCCTCCTTATCTCTTGCTGCTTCTACGATTCTCTCCTTCATTTTAATCTTGGGTAATTTAATTGTGATGTGCTTTGGTGTGTTCCTCCTTGGGTCCAACTTCTTTGGGACTCTCTGAGCTTCCTGGACTTCCTGGACGTCTATTTTCTTAGCCAGATTGGGAAAGTTCTCCTTTATTATTTGTTCAAATAACTTTTCCACTTATTGCTCTTCCTCTTCCCCTTCTGGTATCCCTATAATTTGGATGTTGGGACATTTAAAGATGTCCTGGATGTTCCTAAGCCTCTCCTTATTTTTTTGAATTCTTGTTTTTTCATTCTTTTCAGTTTGGTTGTTTCTTTCTTCCTTCTGGTCCACTTTATTGATCTGAGTCCCAGTTTTCCTCCCATCACTATTGGTTCCCTGTACATTTTCCTCTATTTCACTTAGCATAGCCTTCATTTTTTCATCTAATTTGCGACCAATATCAACCAATTCCGTGAGCATTCTGATCACCAGTGCTTTGAACTATGCATCTGATAGGTTGGCTATCTCTTCGTTGCCTAGTTATATTTTTTCTGGCACTTTGATCTGTTCTTTTATTTGGGCCATTTTTTTGTCTTGATGCACCTGTTACGTATGAGGGGCGGAGGCTTAGGTGTTCCCAGGGTGGGGTAACCTACGTCGCTGTGTTTTGACACTGTATGTGGGGCAGGGGTCCGAGAGGGAACAATAGCACTTGTTCCACTCTCTGCTGGATTTCAGTCCCTTCCACCACTTCCCCCAAGCAAACTGGGCCCTTTTGATGCTGATTCCCAGGTGGGTGGGTTTGTGTACATTCTAGGACCTGTGGGGCTCTCCACTGAACTCTCCTGTGAGGTTGGGAGTCTCTCCTAATACCTCAGCCCCCACAGGTGTTTTCAATCATTGTTTGAGGCTTTATTTCCCAGTGCTGGGGCCCTGGGTTGTGTGGTCTGTCTTGTTCCCCAGTTTGGCCCAGTTTATCTGCGCACAAGTGTGGGGCCGCCTGGTCTGCCAGCCACCTTGCACACTGCACCCCTCCACAATCCGTCACCTCGGTGGGTCTGCCCACTGCCACCCTGTGCTTGGGGTCACACAGCTGCTGCTTTGCAGGCCTGGAGTCCTCCAGCCACCGCTTTTTTTGCCACGACCCCTCTCCATCTGGCTGCCTGACTCTGCCCCTCCTACTGGTCTGGATGAATGTGTCTATTTTAACTCCTTGGTTGACAGACATCCATACAGTTCAATTTTCTGTCAGTATTAGTTGTTGTTTTTTTGTTTTGTTTTGTTTCTAAGTTTTTGTTGTCCTTACTTTGGTTGTGTGAGGAGGCGCTGTATATCTACCTATGCCTCCATCTTGGCCAGAAGTCCTGATATTTAGTGATTTTTTAACTGCTTTTTTTTTTTTTTTTTGACAACTATAGCTTGGTTGGAAAAGGGAAAACTCCATTTGTTTGGTGAATTTCTTAATGATTCATATAAAGACTACTTATTCATTTCTCCATAAGTTCCCTATGTTAAAATGAGACAATTTCCAAATAAGCAACTTGTCAATGTCAAGTCAGGGCTAGGAATAATAAGCTGAAAGAATTTTGCCCTGATTGCTAGTGGGGTTCTTTTTCTGGAAATTTAAAATTTTTAATTAATTATCACTTTTAAGCCTCAAATCAATAAAAAAATCTTTTTTAATGTATAGCTGTAATGTTTTAAAACATAAAACACTAATACTAATATATAATCTTCACTGTTATTGGTTTATTTAAGAACTTAAAGATTAGAATTTTTTTCTGGACGATACAACAAATAAAAACTGTTGGTACACATAAATGTCTAAATCTGTTTCATTGACCCAGGTGGTGATGACTTTAATCTTTGAAACACAGGCCGAAAGGACCTCAGGAAGCAGCACTCAGAGGTAATGGCATTTCCTCCAGGTAGAGAAAGTATTATTTCAAAATGTAGTGGAAACTTAATAGTTGAAGCATAGATAAAAATGTATGATATACACAAGCAGAATTTCTTATCATATGAAGCTATCATTTGGTGTATTAATTTAAATGATGTCTCATTTAAAATGTTGTAGAGATGCAAGTAAAAATCTAAATTCAGCATTTTATAAGTATAGTGAACATGTGACATAAAAACAAATTCTATTGTTGGTGAAACTATACTGTGATTTCTCTCAAAATATTATTTTATTCCAAATAAGCCCAACCAAATAATCTGGAGAGAAAACATCCTATGCTTAAAGTTTTTTGTTACTTTTCAAGAATTACTAACTAAACTCAGAGCAATTCTCACTGAGGTAATAACATCCTGAAAATCCCCTGCATTGTTACAGCTGAAAGGTCTCCAAGAGGAGCAGGAGACTGGCTGTCAGTCCGTCTCCTCAGTCTTGTGTGATTCGCTGATGGTTTATAGCTCTCACAGCAGGGACCCCAGCCCTGAGTCCTTCCGGGCCAGTCATGCTCACTGAGGATGATTCTCACCGAGACCAACATCCCAGGTAGCAAAGGTCCGTTTCTCCCCACCCTTCCCTTGTCTCTAGGGGAAACCCTGTGGGCCTGTCTCTCCATGTGCCCTCCTGGAGCCTTGGCTGTCCAGGTGGAGCCAGGAGACAGCTTCTCAGCTCCCTGCTGAGCCTCAGTTGCCCCAAAGCAGGCACTATCCTCTCCCATCACATGCTATGATCTGCAAAAGCTGTTCTACTTCCTTGATTTGTAGAAACAAATTGTACAAATAATAATAATAACACAAATGATCATAACAACAGCAATAACCAATAGCAATGGAGCACTTATAATGCGCTCTAACACCCTAATCTATATTAACATTTTAAATCCAGATAAAACCTCATGAGGTAGAGACACTAATATTATCCCATTTTACAAATGAGGAAATTGAGGTGAAGAAAAGTAGAACTTAGATTCCAACACTAGACAAGTTAGGCAAAAAAAAAAAAAAAAAAAATGAGTAAAGTGGGCCAGGTTCCCAAGGCAATAGGGAATGGTGAGTAGCTGACCGAAGGGTAATGTTTGGATTAAAAGGCCAGTTACTACTTGGCCTCTGTGTGGTCGTTGTCAAAAAAGAAACTTTACAATACTATAGTGGAAGGCAAGTTAACAAGTTACGAAATGCCAGGCATCAGCTAAAGAAAACATTCCTAGAAAGCTGGCAAAAAAAAAAAAAAATTTTAAACCAAGAATTAAATTTAAAAAACCAGTGATTTTACATAACAACTATGCCTTATCCTGTTATTCTAAAGCATTCTTATCCCCATGTGACTTGCTATTATAAAATATGTTTTTACTGAGTATTTTATCAAGTTATTCATAGCCCCTCTTTATCCAATACTGCTAGAAGAATTAAAGTGTTCTCAGCTAGAGGTGAACTTTTTGGTCTGTCTGTTTGTAAATCTTTCAGGCTTCAGATTGAGTAACAACATGAAGTTGGAGGGTCTTTCTCAGGAGTAGTTAAGCACTCAGTGAGGAGGCCCTGCCTACGCCGCCCCTGAACCGCTTGAAAAAAAAAAAAAAAAAAAAAGAAATACTACCCAAAAGTGGATGTCTGGTCCATGTCAGTAAATTACCAAATTCCCATGTCAGGTGAGGAACCCTGAGTGATAATCCCTGCAGATTTAGAGCTACGTGAAATCTGGCCAGTTAGAGTACAGGGTGTTACAGAAGGCATTTTTTCTCCCCTTAAGTTTAAGAAATCACACACATACATCACCTACCTCCTAGTAAAACTGCTGCACAGTTGTAATGTTGAAGCTGTGGGGGATTTGTGAAGATGTGAGGACTCTGTGATTTTGTGGCCAGCTCACCTCACTCTCAAACCCAAAGCAACTTGAAAGGAACACAGTGGTCAGTTCCTGAGGACCCAGTCCAACATCATCACATCCTCCACGAAGCCATCTCAGACACTTGATCCCCACCCCAAGCTGGTGTGGTGCCCTGATCATGAACTCCCATGCATTTTGCCTTCCCCTGAGTGGGAGCACTTACCACCCCGTGGAGTCATTATGCTTTGGTTGTGAGTCTCCCCCATTAGACACTGTCCTGTCATCATCCCTACAGAGCCAGCACCTACATAATTGTCTTCTTGGATGCACTTTAGAGTTATCTAGGAATGTTAATGAGTCATTTGTCTCCCATCAGTGATTAAGAGTTTAAGCAGAACATTGTAATCACAGAGCTCAAGTTTAAAATGTGTGAACTGCACTAAAATGCTGTACCAATGATAACAAATGTTGTCCAAGAAGTCAAATGAGATTGCTTTAAAGAAAACATGTGATTAATTTATGTGCCAAATTCTGCAAACAGTTCATTATTTCATTGCCTAGTGCAACCTAAGATTCGGTTGTCCATAGTAGCATACATTTAACGTAGGAAATCTTAAAAAGGAATTTTAAAATGCTTCTAGGAAATCATGTGTGTACTCTTTATTCTTTTTTTAAAATTTTATTTATTTTTAGAGAGAGAGGAAAGGAGGGAGAAAAAGTGGGAAAGAAACATGTAAGAGAAATATCAATTGGTTGCCTCTCACACACCCCCAACTGGGACCTGGCCGGTAACCCAGGCATGTGCCCTGACCAGGAACTGAACCTGCGGACCTTGCAGTTCATAGGCCAGCATTCAATCCACTGGGCCACATTAGCCAGGGAGCACTCTTTATTCTTTTAACAAGTCTTTTTCTTCATAAATACTGCAAACAAGGTGTCAGAATCACTGTGTCCAGAATGCTACAATACCTAATCTGTTATTAATTTATAAAAGTCTAAATTAATAACACTTTATTATATGAAGAAACGCAGTAGACTGAAATATAGTTTTAATGGTTAAAAATAGATAAGAAAAAATTAAAAGATAAGGCCCCAAAACCTTTCTTCTCACATGTTCTTTAGCCACTTTTAGATTCTAACTTCAAAGACTTGGAGAATTTGTTAAAGGATAAATTTTCACCTTTAAATTCACAAATTAGGTTAAAAGATACACATTAAGTTAACAGGTCTTCTCATTTTGCTGGTCTTTGATTAAATGCTTTTTGTGACTTACTTCTGGGAATGAACATAATCAGAATGCAGTGCTGTTTGGGTTTTTCTGTTTCTTTGTTTTGTTTTTTTGGAAACCAGTTAGTTCTGACATTCAACAAAAAAATCCACTATAAAAACTCCAGCAGTCACTGTGCTTATTCATTACTTTTGTGCATTTAGTTTTAAGGTCCTTTGGAGGGCTGAGGTGTGATTAAACTTCACGTACGTTGACTGAATTAATAAACCAGCTGTTGTCTTTAAAGCATGTCAGAGATTTCAGTGGAGTGGAAGAGTTGCTCTCTGTTACAGCTAATAAATTCTCTAGTTAATGTATCATCAGGTTTCAGTTAAAATTAAATCTCAGACTCACAATTGTGGGACTAAACACACTGCGTATCACCTTTTCAACCATCACCTGTATAAGTCTAACCCCGCTGCTTCTTTCATTCCAGTCCTTCTTCTTCACAGCATTGATATTCTGGTAGGTGTGTGGGAAACATAAGAGGTCTGTGCTCCACTCACCTCAACAAGATTTGTAGACTCAGCAGATAATGCCAACGGCCAAGACAGCACCTAGACCATCGAAATGAGCACTTTGTGCAGGAGAGGATCTCCCTGCCTGATTGCTCAAATATGAGCCCTAACTAAAACCAAGAGCTCAGGTTTATGCAGACAGTATGCTCAGAAGTGCCACTCACTCAAATATTAACAGCCACTACCTCCACCTCAAAGCTGCTTTGGGCATACCCTGGCTAGAAAAACAGCTGAAAAATATTTAAATCCAGTGCTCATGTGCCTTACAGGATTACTAGTGGGATAAAAACTTTTTTCAGGTCTAGGTGTCTGATTCAGTGACAAAGTGGGTTGATAGTGAATGAAAATCCTGGTTGATGGTGAGTGTGAAAGTCATTTTACCTTCTTATACATCTTCTCTGGCCTGCTCATTCCCCGTGGTTTCTGGCTCCCTCCCTAGGTCCCTTCACAAGAAGTCTCACAACTGCAAGATGATAAAAATGCCTCTGAAGAACATTTGAACATTGGTCACAAATTCCAAGTGGATTTTGTTCTTCTTTCTTGTAAGTCTCTGTAGTTTTCATATGTTTCTAAACTCTCCAGCCCAGCCAGATTGAAATGCTTGAAACCCCCAGGTTCTTACCAAAGGAATGGTGTCTCCATTTATTTTGTGGCCTAGACACGTAAAGGCCATGAAAGGTCACTCACTGTTAAAGACTTACATTTAGTGGTTAAGAGCCTGGTCTCTGAAGTTGGACTCCTTGGGTGGAAGCCCCAACTTGGCTACTTCCTAACTGTGTGCACTTGGACAGGCTGCTCAGTCTGCCTGCTGAAGGGGCATGGCACACACACTGTGGGGTACATCCAGGGGCAGCCACATGCACTGAGGAAAGCTTTCGTGTAGGGCAACAACAGCCACTCTCCATCCCCCTCACCGTGCCACAGATGATGGTCAGCGATGAGGCAGGGTAAGCATTGCAGTTCACACTTTGCTTTTCTACCTTCCTGTATGCTCCCTGCCCCCCGCTTCAAAAACCCTCCTTTTCTTTTTCTCCCTTCAAAGCTCCAAGTTCGAAGTTTCAAATTCTTTAAAACCTAATTTTCTATTTATAATCTAGTGTGAATACAGGCTTCACTTTACCAGGATATACTGTATATGCTTTGTAAATGAAAAGCTTATTAACCACATAAGTCATTTAACTGGTAAGTTCAAAGAGGGGTTATATTAACCAGGGCCCTAAGAGATCAGATAATGTGTTCAAATTAAGATAATTCAAGGAAAAACCACTTACAGAGAGACTGATCACAAAGTTCTAAGTATGCGTGAATGGCAACCACCGGACATAATTCAAGAACCCAGAGCGAACAGCAACAGAGCCGCCACCACCCTGGGCCCAAGGAGACAAAGGGAGGAAGATGACACCAGAACCCAGGAATAGAGTCACAGAGCAACAGCTTTCTTGAGAGAAGAAGTTACCTTATATCAAGGAAAAAGCCAGTCCAAGACATCCTAACTGAGACAGGGCCAGGGACTAACCTCCATGATGACCTCGCTTTCTCCCTTCCCTCCAATTTCCTGCTGGGGTTTCCCACCAGCTGAGCCCAAAGGAAGCCAGAAGTTTCCAGAGTGCAGCAGAGTAGTCCATGCGGGTGGGCCCTCGGGCGGAAAGCGGGCTGGAGAAGGGCGGAGAGGAGAGGTAGAAGAGCGAGCGGAGTATACCTCCAGATGGGCTGGGAGGCATTTGGTGGGCAGGGCTGTTCACGTCAGCCCCTGCCGTTCCGCTCCTCTCTGTTCTTTTCATCTCTCCCAATAGGGTCAGGACTCAGCAACTTGGCGCGGAGTTTCTGAAGTTTCTGTGTTCACGAAAGAGTAAAAATCTATATATCCTCTTCCCACCACTGTCCACCTTCTTCAAAGTTTAAAAAAGAAGCTGATTTGGAGCATCAGGCAGGAAAGGCAATACTCCTCTGCGCACACACAGCTGAAAGCCAGCATCTTTCCTGGAAAGGTATTTTTTTGAACAGTCATATATCTCCAGGTTTTGGGTGGAAGCAAGGAAACAGGCAGAACATAAATTTAATAGAGAAAATGAACCCACGAGTCCAATTCAAATCCCAGGAAAAGGGCGCTTTGTGTGGAATTGGAGACCATGACTCACACTTAAGACAGGATATGGAAGTGGAGAAAGAGACCCAACTTGAACACACACACCATGTAAATCCTCCTTTACTGTCAGCTCAAATAGGAAAGTCAATTCTAAATGCATTTTGCAAACAACGCAATGCAAAGGAACTGCATGGACAGCAAAAAAAGAATTGGTAGTGTGCGTCCGGCAGTGGTCAGCGTTATCTACATGGCCACTGGGTTGGCAGAACCACAAATGCACTAAGGCAGGTGGAAGCAGCCTACCCTTGCACTGGGTGTGGGAAACCTTCTGAGGCATAGTTAGGATGCAGGGCTTTTAGTTGAACATCGAGAGAGGTGAGTCTGGGACCTGGGAAAATGTTCTAAATGTGTTCTTCCATGGCTTTAGACTGGCCGCCTATAAGACACAATGAAAACTCATTTGCAACCCAGGAGAAATATTCTTTTAGGATGTATTCTTGGATTTCAACTTATCTAGCCTTGGGTGGAAAATACAAAATTACATTAATATGACATAAGTTCACAAGTCATTGAACCAGATCCATTAGGAATTTGTGACCAACATTCAGGTTCTCCTCTGAGACATTTTCACATCTTTTTGTTGCAAACATAGGGCTTCAAAGGACATGCATAAGGAGCCAGTGATCCAAGTCCCATGGAGTCTTTCACAGAGCTGGGGAGACTCAAACTCCATGGCTCTTTTCAAGAAATATGATCCTGGTTTCACTATTCTTGTTTTCTCTATGAGATAGAGTGGACACTAATTAGGAAATCATGTAACTAGGGTCTTGTTGAGAGATTATAACATCCCCCAGGGCCTAAAGCAGAGTTTCTTTTCTGTTGGTTCCTCTCCTTTTCCTTGACAGAGGAGTGAGCATGTTTGTGATCTGCCTGGCACTTGCCATGCACAGTGGAGCCATTCCCAATATCAAGCCATTTGGTGAATGGTGAAATTGGCAGCGTCCCATGTGGAATCTCATCTGGTAATTTGCTATATGGTCTCTACTTTTGGTAGCAATCCTCAGGAGAGAAAAATGAACATATTCAAAGGGCACAGACTTTCTTAAGTTACTTTGGGGACTTCCCCATTTCATTTTCAAGGGTTCAATATGAATGTTTTCTAGGAACATCTTATCCCAATATGATAACAAGAGCAACCCACATATTCATTTGGGATATTTAGAGATGACAACACCCAGAATTTTACAAGAACACCAAAGCTTTGAGATAGCCAGTGGCTTTTATACCCATCTTAGTGGTGTACAAACTGAAGGTGACTGAGTTAAAATTATAGAACAGTGTTGATGCTGATGTTGTTTGTTGGAGCTTATGGATAGACTGTGCAAACTGAGAATGAACCAATTGCAATCACAGGCATACCTCGTTTTATTGTGCTCCGCTTTATTATACTACATGATTATTGCCTTTTTAATAAATTGATGGCACAACCCTCCACCAGTAGAAAGATTACAACTCATTTTATTGCAGTGGTCTGGAACTGAACCTGCCATATTTCTAAGGGGCTTGTACTGCTACCATCCATACTTTCTCTAAAAGGCTGCCATCCTAACTTGTATGCCTGCATGTTCTATTTTCTGACCAAAAAATGGCAAGGCAAGATGGCAAAAATTACCTCTCAAAGAACACAAGTTCCCTCTCAAAGAACACAAATTCCCACTCAAATAACACAATGAGAAAATGAAATTTGAAAGTTTGAGAGGCATTTTAACAATGGAACAAATAATCTTTTGAGCTCTTTTATGATTGTTCTTGTGCAAGAGTTTTATAATGTATCAGTGAAAACTATCCTCCTTCTATCTCCCCCTTCCCCCCTCCCTCTCCTCACTTATTTATGTACTGTCTTCCTAGAAGAGAGAGGAAGACCTTTGATATTTAACTATCTAAAGTAGGCACTCAAATCTTCACAAGACAGTCCCAGGTTTTAGTTTGGGCACAAATGGTCAACTAAGTGCTGTAGTTAGAAATTGGATAATGGGTAAAGTTTTGTTTCAAGAGAAAAATATCTGCCCTTAGGGAACTCTAAGATCAATGGATTAATTGACAAAACCTTGACTTTTTTTCCTCAGTTTTAAAATCTGGACTTCCCTATGGGAGCTGTGGATTTCATGCATTCCTTACTTGAGCCTGGCTCCACCAACACCCTGATATAGAGTCAGCAATGAGACACACATGGCTGAAAAAAGTAAGTAATGGGAAATGACTGAGTTTGCTAATGTACAAAACAGTTCAATTAACTCTCACCTTTTCTATGTCTTTTTAACCATGGTCTGTGCGTTCACTTCTTTGAGTTTCTCAGTATTGCAGGGATAGAGAGGCTTTAGCCAAACTGGAAATATCTGCCCTAATAAAGGTCCACTATAGCTCATTGAGAGCAGGTCTGTTTTTAATACTGAAAATAGAAGACTCATAGAAGTGTCCACACGGATGAATTTCCTGTTCTTGATTACACTGTGTGGTTTGGTTCTACACTAAGCCTAGATTAAGAGATTTAATCATTTTTGTTTTTAGATGAAGGGAAGAAAAGAACAAGTCCCATTTCTCTTTCAAACTAGATTTAAGATCATAGTATATTTAAGGCATTTACAAACCAGCTCTCTGTTCCATATGCTTTAGTCAAAGGTAAAATATGTAATCTAACCATCTACTCTAGTGTCCAGAAAAGTTTTGTCCTTAAAATTTTCTTACATTATGAATAATTGGTATTCTATCTAATGTTTCGGAGTAAAAACAAATGAGGGAAAAGACAAAAATCTCTCTCTCTTTGCATTTTTAATCCATAGAAAACTACACAATGTATTATCAACAATAATATGATATGCCCCCACTTTTTACTTATTTAATGACATTCCCTTTAAGAATAGCTCTGAGATGACTTGATTGAAATGGGGAAAATACTGGAGAGCCAAGAAGGCTTTGTTACTCTTGTTTCAGAAATTTTCAACCATAATAGGCTGAAATGTGGACAATTTTAAAGTACAATTAGTCCCCAACTTGCAAGCACTAGGGGAAAAGTTATCTACCCCCTGGCTTCTCCTCCTTACCCTCACTTTTGGGAAAACTTGGAACCTATAGAGAAACTTTGGGATCATACAAGAGAGAAACTATGAAACACAGAAAAAGTTCTGCATAGTGTTTCTCAAATGTTTCCCGTGAGGATCCAGAAGAGCAGAGGCTGGAAACTGGTTCCCTGAGGAGGGTCTGCTGGCATCACCTAAAGTGCCCATTCTAACTAGGAAATGCAATTGAAGTCTAGTGTTTCTGCATTCTATAACCAATACTGCTGCATTTGTCTTAATATTTGTATATTTTAAATTAATTACCACGAATAAAATTGACACTCCACAAAGATACACCACTTTCCATGCCCAGGCTGATATATGGTAATATATGGGTGTCCAGTTTCAGAAGCAAGATTCTGAAGGATAGACTAGTGTTTCTCACTAAGTGTTCCTCCTATCCAAAATATTCTTACTCCCTCCCCAGGCCTTTCTTAAAAGTATCATTTCACTTTTATAAACTCTTTGGAATTCTGCTAATCAAGTATTTGTTTGACCCTCCTTTAAAACCATTACACAACCAGGAAAGTTAAGTGACTACCAATATTTGATGTTAGTGTGAAGAAATTCAATCAGATTGTTTTCCTGTTAGCATCTAATTGGCATCAGCTACCCTAGAATATTCAATGGTAAACTTGTGATATCAGGAAAAGGAACAGAATGTTACACTGTACAAATGTTTTGTGCAGTCCCAGACATCCAAAGAGAAGACAGTTGGGGAATAAGCCACAGTGCAAAAAGGGTGATGGGAAAGTGGCACTCCCCTTGCAATCATCTCCATTTGAAAATCTCATCAGGGTCAGTCTTGCACCGTGTAAAAGGATAAAGAAATCTTCGGTCTCCTTGCCCTCCTCCCATACTGCATGCCCCAGATTTCCACAATATAATACAGAGTAGTATAAGCATTTTGAATTTATTAATGAGGAGCATTAAGTATATTTGACTGAGCTTGTCGAAACATTGAAATTCCATTTATATAGCACTATAGGAAGAAGTAAAAGTTCTAGACAACTAATTTACACATGAACTTTTGTAATATAATTTATTCATAAGATAGATTCTATCATGAACCCTGTAAACAGCTAACAAATGTCTAGACTGGCTGGATTATGGGAGGCAGAGAAAGAGTTAAACTGAGGAGCTATCTATGCCCTTCAAGTTTCAGCACTCTTTCTCCATGAGAAGCAACCAGGGAATGAAGGGGTTCATGAGAGAGGGACAGGTGTATCAAGAGAGAAGTAGAATTCGTTGACTTAGTGAACTGCACGAATCACAATGCACCCCCTCTCTGGCCAATATCAGGTCCAGGAGGACCTTAAATCATCTTGGAATGACAGATAGTCTATCTCATTTCTAAAGCTCATCACTAAAAATTCAACCATCTTCTTCAACAACCCTTGCAATGATCAAGATAGGCTCTTCCAGCCCATCAATTTTAGCTGGAAAGAAATCATAGCTAACATTTATTGAGTGCTCACCATGCTCCAGGCACATAGTGAAGTATTATCTATACACATAAAGTGCAATCATATTTAGATTATCCCATAAGCCTCTGAACTTCTGAGAGAGCAAGCAATTGAGAATAAGAGATGAAGTAAGATGGTCACACAGTTAGTAAACGGAATTAGAATTTCAGTCAGAGGCAGTTTGAATCCAAACTTTATGTTCTTAACCACTAATCTATGTTGCTTTTAATCATAGGGAGAGATCCGATTTCTGGCTCCCTGAGTGTGCCTGCCGCTCCACATGCCCCAAGGACCATCATCTCCTTCACTCCACAGCCAGTCTTCAGTCTCTGGGCTCCCTATGAATTATGGCAATACCTGCTGCCTCGTGCAGCTGGTGCAGAGGAGCTGGGTGTGGGGGCTCCTCTGGGTGGGGAGCTGACTAGATTCTGCACAGGGCAGTATGTCAGGACATAGCCAAAGAGGACTCCTGGGTACATCGCTCCCTCTTACCTCTCCATCTATACAGGCACATCTCCAAAATAAAGCTTTTGCAAGTACACTTTACATTCCTAGTGAACTAAACCAAAGTAAAAAAATATTACATGACATGTGGGCATGCTACAACTAATTTGATGGATACTATATTTAACTTGAGCCTTATTTCTTCATTACGGGTCCTAACTAAAGACCTCTACTCAGTGAAGATGAAGCAGTGATGTGTACTTTTTTATTACCTCTCAATACCAGGGTTTTTTTTTTTATATTCAAGGATATTGTTAAACTTGTAACAAAATACAAGTAAAAGTTGCAATACATAGAAAAATCTTAAAAAGCAGAGCTACCCCCAGCCCACTGAGGGCACACTGTGGAGACCATTGCTTATAAATGAGGGACTCCTCAGTGCAAGCACAGTGACCCCCCTGAGTCACCACGGGGCTCAGGCCATCCCGGTGCTCCAGCGAGCATTCACCTCTGGCAGAAACACATCTTAGAAGGGCCTGGCTGTCACTTCATGTCAGCCTCAATCACCGCATTTCTCAAGGAAACATCTCTTATTCTAGGAATTCCATTGTATCATTCTCAATGTGTAAGTAAAACCAGGCAAAACTTTTTTTCTAGGAGAACTTTACATCATACTGACCAACATTGGTGCATGGTCATTTAGAAGGAAGCATTATGGAAACAGCTCATCTGAGTTCATGAATCTACTTTCATAGGCCCAGGCAAACTTATTTTCCCTGGCATTTCAGGCACCAGCCTGAGGATCTCTATACTGCTGTTTTGAACTCCATGCCAAGCACCACATTATCTGGCCTTCTACAGATCATTAGTGTTCTGGTGCACAACAGGCCTTATTCTATCATGGCTACCTACAACTTGTTGAAGAAATTAGGTGACAAAGGAAAACAAAAGCTTGAAGATAAAATATCATATTAGAATCACACTGTGACCTTCAGAAGCAGAGCTACCTATCTCATTAAAAAATCTTCAGCAGTTATTTATTTCCTTTTTTATGTTGCATTGACTCAAATGGAAACTTAGCTATAGATACAGATCTATAATATAAGATATATAAACTTAGCTATATACAAATATATAGTATTTAAACTTAGCTATATATGAATGCTATTCAAAAATATTAAATCTGGGGTTAGTTTCAATTGGTTTATATTCATATTTCTCTATATAAATGTGAAATTGAGGTCAGGCCTTTTTTAGGCCAAGAGGTTTTTACCTGCTCTATTTCGCCAGTAATGGAAGACTTACTGTGGGCAATGCATTTGGTAAGCATAAAAATACTGAGCAACAGGCTGTGGTGGAAATTGTGATACCAGTATTTAGAATCAGATGATATGGTTAGGGCCTCAGTTTCATCATAAAAGTGACACTCTTTAAAAATCTGTTTTTTCTGACACATGGACAAAAGCCAAAGGAGGTGGGTTTGAGGGTGGGAGGCAGGGATGGGTGGGGCGGGGGGTGTGGTGGGGGGGAAATGGAGACAATTGTACTTGAACAACAATGACAAAAAAGCTAGTTCTTCTTTTGAGCTTCAATTGCCCCATCTGTAAAATGAGAATAAGTGTAAGATATACAACCAATTCTTGTTATTCATGGTAATTATGTCCCATAAAATCCCCTCGATCACTGAATTAGCAAATGCTAAATTGTTGTTCCTAAGGGAAACACAGAGTTAGATTTCAGCAAATCTCTGGTCACAACATTTTTCTCAACCCCTCAGTATATACCTTCGTTTATGTGTATTTCTGCTTAAAGAAACCTTATTTAATATATATTGTTGATTCATGAACATTGAACTCACAGCTGACAGTTCTGTAACTCATGCCTAAATAAATCTTGTCTAACATACGTGCTTTCTTCATCAGGTGCATCACAGCCTTCTTGCATTTGGGAACATAAGACAGCACTTCAGTACTATACTTGGGAGCCATTTGAAAAAGCAAAGTCACCAATAAAAATCACAAAAATACAAAAAAAAAATGGCACTACTTAGACCTCGAAACAGACACTCATTGACAGCATGAGAGCTACATCAGAAGGCTGAGTCGCCTTGTTTGACCTCAGCTGGAAATAAGCATGATGGGCACTCAGATCTCTTTCTGCTTTTAGCTCACACATGTCTACGAAAGCACCGAGATTGTTGATTTGGAGAGGGGGGTTCCCAAAATAACTTAGCAAGTAGGCAAATTAGCAAATATGGAATCCCAAAATAATGAGGACCAACTATATTACCATGACTGTTATTGAAGTTTTCATAACTTAATAGTTAACGTATAAGAAAATGTTTAAATGATAAAACACTAAAAATTATTGTCCAAGCTTCTTGACGGTACTAGTCTAGTCATCTTCAAATTCTTCCGTGCTAACAAAGTGACTACAGTATCATTGATTTTCAACAAACGATAGTCACATGAATGAAGGCTGATTTGTGACTCAAGCTTCTAGCCATGTCAACACGGAAGCATGACTAAAACCCATAGAGAGATAGAGAGTTAGGTGATAGTACAAGGCACCAATTCTAGATGTTCTAAATCCCATTTCCTGTTTGAGGTACTAAATTCTGAATTGCTGGGATCTTTCCATTCTTATATCATGTTTGGACAGCCTGAGATACCTAAGAGGCAGTATTGCCACTTCGTTTGCTAAAGTGGCACAGACCACTGAGTGAACTAGATGTGAAGGACACATCTCCACACCTGGCAGGAACTTGAGAAAAGCATATTCATGGGAAAGACCCCAAGTTCCTTGAGTACCTCACTCACTTCATAGGCTTCCCACTACATCACCTCCCATTGTTGCAACAATATTCCAGACCCTTTCACCAGCTGTAAAACTAGCCAAAAACCGAGGTGCACGGTTTATTTTCTATCGACTTTAGGTTAAAATAACTTTTCCTTCCTGACTCCTTCGTTGCTTAGCAAATCTTTTTACTCATTTTCCATCTTTTCTTTTAAAGCCATCATAACTGAAGCTTCTCTACAGCTTGATCATTAAAATCAGGCAGGCAGCAATTTGGCAGGCAAAGAAAGGGTTTCAATTCTAACATCTAAGGCACATGTGCAACAGGGAACTTCTCAACTTGGAAAAGAATAGAGATTAAAATTTGGCCCAGAGCTGATTTGATCCCTAGAGAATTTTCTTATTCTTTTATCCAGAACTGCTTTTCAACTGCAGAGGTTACTCTCCTTCCACCCCACCTCACTCCTCAAATGAAATTCTGCAGGATTTGTTCCTTTGACTCTCAGGACACTTTTCTCCTTTAAAATTCCTTCTTTAGAATTTGAAAACTAAAAAATGGATACCATTCTTTATGCTGAATGTCTAAGATAGAATCTTTGTTTCATTTGTTTTTCTGTTCAAGTTAAAAAAGACATTGCTCAGAGCAATAAATTTTGGTTTTTGCTTATTTATGGCATTTAAACTGTAGGTTTATTTATTCCTCTCCTTCCCTCTTGCCTTTTTTAATCAGCATCATCAAAAGTAAAAGAAACAAAATTACCTACGTTGACTATGATCACTTAACTTCTAAATCCAAACTCCAATGCAATACGAGATGATATATTCTTAGGTCTGGTGTAAATAAATATCCATACCCTTCTCTATGAAACTTTCTTTCTAATGATTCTTTTGTTTTTAAATATATTTTATTGATTATGCTATTACACTTGTCCCATTTTTTTCTCCCTTTTATTCCCCTCTGCCCTGCACCTGCCCTCCCACCAGCATTTGCCCCCCATTTAGTTCATGTCCATGGGTCATACATATAAGTTCTTTGGCTTCTACATTTCCTATACTATTCTTAACCTCTCCCTGTCTATTTCTACCCACCATTTATGCTTCTTATTCCCTGTACCTTTTCCCCCATTCTCCTCCCTACCCCTCCCTGCTGATAACCCTCCATGTGATCTCCATTTCTATGAATCTGTTCTTTTTCTACTTGTTTGCTTAGTTTTCGGGGAGTTTTTTAGGTTCAGTTGATAATTGTGAGTTTGTTGTCATTCTACTGTTCATAGTTTTGATCTTCTTCAATTTCTTGGATAAGTCCCTTTAACATTTCATATAATAAGGGCTTGGTAATGATGAACTCCTTTAACTTGACCTTATCTGGGAAGCACTTTATCTGCCCTTCCATTCTAAATGAGAGCTTTGCTGGATAGATTAATCTTGGATGTAGGTCCTTGCCTTTCATGACTTTATACTTGTTTCCAGCCCCTTCTTGCCTGCAAGGTTTATTTTGAGAAATCAGCTGACAGTATTATGGGAACTCCTTTGTAGGTAACTGTCTCCTTTCCTCTTGCTGCTTTTGAGACTCTCTCCTTATTTTTCACCTTGGGTAATGTAATTATGATGTGCCTTGGTGTGTGCTTCCTTGGACCCAATTTGTTTGAGACTCTCTGAGCTTCCTGGACTTCCTGGAAGTCTATTTCCTTCGCCAGATTGGGGAAGTTCTCCTTCATTATTTTTTCAAATAACCTTTCCAATTTCTTGCTCTTCCTCTTCTCCTTCTGGCACCCCTATGATTCAGATGTTGGAATGTTTCAAGTTGTCCCAGAGGTTCCTAAGCCTCTCCTCATTTTTTTTTGAATTCTTGTTTCTTCATTCTGTTCTGGTTGAGTGTTTATTTCTTCCTTCTTCTCCATATTATTGAGTTGAGTCCTGGTCTCTTTCCCTTCACTGTTGGTTCCCTGTATATTATTCTTTATTTTATTTTGCATAGCCTTCACTTATTCTTCTATTTTGTGACCATACTCAACCATTTCTGTGAGCATTCTGATTACCAGTGTTTTGAACTTTGCATCTATCTCTTCATTAATATTTTTGGAGCCTTGATCTGTTCTTTCATTTGGGTCATATTTTTTTTTAATCTCACCATGCCTATTACATTGTAAGAGGCAGAGACTTAGGTACTTGCCAAGGCAGGGCAACCCATGTGGCTGCCTTGTGGTGCTATATATGTGGGAGGGGTCTGAGAAGGAACAATGCCACTTGCTCAGCTCTCTGCAGGCCTTCAGTCATTTCCCCCACTACCCACAAGCAAATTGGGCCCTTCCTGTGCTGATTCCCAGGTATGTGGGTTTGTGTACATTCTAGGACCCTGTGGGTCTCTCCAACAAACTCTCCTGTGAGGCTGGGAGTTTCTCTCACTATAGCAACCCCCACAGATTTTTATAGCCAGAGGTTTTGAGGCTTTTTATATCCCTGCATTGAAATCCTGGGTTGCGCAGTCTGTCTCACTCCCCAGTTGTTCCCCCTGGTTTATCTGCACGTGAATATGGGACCACCTGGTCCACCAGCCACCTCCATGCCTGCCCACTGCAGCCACACCTGCCTGGTCCTCCAGCCACCATCTTGCTGTGAGTCCTCTCCACCCTGGCTAACCATCTCCATCCCTCCTACCAGTCTGAGTGAATGTTTCTTCTTTAACTCCTTGGTTGTTAGACTTTCATACTTTGATTTTCTGGGAGTTCTGGTTATTTTTTGTTTTTAAATTTGTGTGTCCTTTATTTGGTTGTGTCAGGAGGCAAAGTGTATTTACCTACACCTCTGTCTTGGCTGGAAGACCCCTCTAATAATTCTTTTGCCATTAAATCTAGAAAGAGGAGGAAGAAGAGAAAGAAAGAAGGAGAGGCAGGAGGAGGAAGAAGAGGAAGAGGAGAAAAAAATTGGGGGAAAAGTAAGGTGGCAAATAACACTGACAAAAATTTGTAAGTTAGAAAACAGAGGCATAATAGGTTATTGACCTGGGAAAGGTCTAAGCCTGATGGGAAATCCCTAACTCAAACCAGTTTACACTGGAACACCTAAAAGACTTAAGAATTGGAGACACCAGGTACTTCTGGATGGTGACATGAGGGTTGGGGGACAAAAACTGAAGTATTGGCTGAATGTCCATTTTAAAAGTGATTTATTCCCATCTCTTCCCTCCTGTGAACAGTTGGCTAGAATTGTATTAAATAAAGAAAGTAAAACAGAATTTTCTGGACTGAGAAACACCAGGCACAATTAATTTCAGATAATACTGAATAAATACAGGGAGATTAAACAAAATCTTACACACTGAATAATGAAAATCCCTACTCTCTTTCTTTACTTGCCTTACAAGACACTGGCAACCCAGTATATAGGCTCTAGACTAAAGACTGGAATAGTCTTTCCTGGGGAACCTAAATATCTCAAGAGAAAAGATCTAAAGATACAAATATCAGGGTCCGACAGGAAACACCACAGATAGTCATCCTACAATACAGTTAATCAATCAGGCCCACTCATAAGCAGTTTCCAATTGGCCTGTCAGGATCCCATTCTTACATATGAGTAGGTAGACACAGATCAACCAACATCTGAGGAAGGACACTTGCTTTAAATTAAGGGCCCAAAATTAACAGGACAAAAGCAAGTAGGAGGAAATAAAGACTACAGAGAAAAAAGGAAAAATATTGTTATAATTATCATTACAATGGTAAGAAAAGATATTATACTACTGTGAAACAAGAACAGGACACTGCACTTAAAAAGAACATTCAGAGAATAAGAAAAGAACTCTTGGAAGTTAACAACAAAGTAGTATAAATGACAGACCTCAATAGAAGACTTGTAGGAAAATTTGAGAAAAATCTCACAGATAGTATATAAAAATATTAAAAGATGAAAAATAGCAAAAATTAAAAAGAAAGAGAGAAACAGTTTCAAGACTGTCCTAGAAAATCCTTTACCCAAATGATAGGAGTTTCAAGGAGAAAAAAAAGGAAAGAAAACCAAGTGACCATCACAATGGATGAAAATAAATCACCAAAACACATCATCATGAACCTTGTAATCAAAGGAAATCTCAAAGCTTTCCAGCAGTTAATATAGGTTTTCTTCAAAGGATGAAGAACCTAAATGGTATCAGAATTCTTTAAAATTCTCTAGAATTCACTAGAATTCATATCACTAGAATTTCACACAACTATGGCAATACCATTACAATTCTGAGAAAAAAATTATTTCCAACCTAAAATTCTATACCCAGTCAAATGTCAGTCAGGGATAAGGGTAAATACATTTTTAGTCAAACTTAGTGTCAGAATATTTACCTCCCATATACCCTTTCTCAGGCCAACTCATGAACAGTAGAAATGTTATTAAATATATTATGGTACAAGAACAATTAAAATAAAATTAAAAAAATAAATAAATATATTATGGTATATTCATACAGATAAATGGCATACATTAGTGAAGGTGAATGAATTTCAGCTACAAGCAATAGCATACATATCACAGAAACATAATGTTGAGTAGAAAAAATATGCCACAAAAGATATACAGCATGATATATTTATATAAAGTTCTAAAATATGCAAAATTAAGTATATTGTTTAGAAATACAAAAATGTGATAAAACTATAAAGAAAAAGACAAAACACAATTTAGAATTATGCTCACTCATGAAAGAGAAGGAAAGGCAATGAGGTTAGAAAGCAGCATACAGGGGACTTCAAAGGTAAGAGAAATATTCTTTTATATAAACTGGGAAAACAAGTGCTCCTGGTGGAGGTAAGATAAACACACAGAGTTCTGCAGAATTCCTACAGTGCAACCTGCCACCGCTCTGTTCTTCTTATAGAACAACAGTAGAAGGGCTTGTGTGGACAAAGAACTATGGGAAAGCTAAGTACATGTAGGAAGTTGTCTTTTGTTAAAACAAACATGTAACTCTAATGAAACCTGGCCCCACATGGTTCAGTCTTGGAGCTGTAACGCATTCAAGAAATACAGTTGAATAGCCAAAAGTAATTTAAAAGGAATTCCTTTTTTTTTTCTTTGCTGTATTTCTAGAAAACCATAATGAGGATCCCAATTCATAGTCCTCAATAACACTTACTAAATCTCCGTGCCTCTCCTGTCCCCTTCCTGCACCCCTGCAGCTCCTCCCACACCAATTATTGGGCTAACAATTAGACTTCTCTTTGTATTACTGGGGGTAGAGGGAAGTGTGCTGTGAACACTACCATCTTACAAGTTTTTGCTATCATAAATTAATGCAAAGATTGTATAAAACAAGACTTGAGGTGCTGAGAAGACAAGTGTGAAACTTCTCAGGGGTGGCTTTATTTAAAATATACTGGTCAATTTTCTCACACTGCCATCGCCAATTTAACAACTTAGGAAAATTGGAGAGAGAGAAAGTTTAAAGCATCAAGCACCTCCCTTACCTAATAGTATGAAATAATACATTCAGGAAGGATTTGTGGGGACAAGAACATATAGATATGTTTAACTGATGTGTTTTAATTAAGTATTAAAAAAGAAAAAAAAACTAGACCCAAGACCCAGTAAGAAATGTGCTCCTTTAATGCCAAGTTACAACCAAGAAACTATTTCCATATTCCAAATGAGTGCTCTGCAGTTCCTTCAGCTAACACATTAGTATTCTTATGTGCTCTGTAGTGAAAAAGGAGTGCCTGATTACAATCCACTATCCAAAATTTTATGGCTAGAACTTGGAAGAAAACAGAGTTTCTGCCAAAATAGCTTCCTGCCCAGGTGCTGAACCAATTAACTCTTAAGCAATCAGGCAGTAAAACCAGTAATGGTGAGTTTTCTGAAGTGCTATATGTAAGGAGACAGCTTGGAAAAATAAAGATGAAAATTTGTTTTTATAACCAAGAGTGTTTAAAATCCTGAGAGACCGTTTGCACGCCTTGCTGAAATGAATGTGACAGTGCAAATTCCCAAACGATCTTATGGTTAAAGAGCTGTGCAGTCAACACCAACACTTTTTTTCCCTAAATGTAAAGAAAACTATTTTATTATAATTCATAATTTGACTGCCTATAGAGAGCCCAGTAAATAAATTGACTTTTGAAAAGATAAAAGCTATTTAAACATGAAGCTGGCTATTAAAATATTTTATCCAACTAGCACATCAAAACAAGAATTATAGCTAAGATTTCTTTTAATAATGAAAAAATTGGAAACTAATAGTCAACTAGTAGCATTTTTTGGTCATCTAAAAATATAAAATATAGCATTGTACTATTTTAATAATTTCACAAATAATTACTTAATGTTTACAGAAAAAGGATATGGTTGTAAAACACGATGGCATAAAACATATGATACCAGAAGCAAATGTTCCTGGTCTCCCAAAAATGAAACGTCCAGATTTGTCAGTCTCAAAAAGCACTGAAATAAGATCTTTTCCTCCTTACAAACCTCAGTTTTGGTAGATGGCTTACCAGAAGATAAAAATTGATATTACTTTTAAAGCCAAGATGTTAAATACAGTTCTGGATTTCTCTCCTTTCTTTCTTTCTTTGTTTCTTTCTTTCATTCATTCATTCTTTCTTTCATTCTTTCTTTCTTTCATTTTTTAGTTCTTTCTTATTGCTTTCTAAGGATAATTAGAGGGTTAATAAGGCCCCAGACACTAACCTGGGACTTGGCAAGTCTACTGGCTTTAAGGGCTTTGCTATGAATTGGCTTTATAGCCTAGACTAGCTACTTACTATCTGTGCACTGTGGCATTTATAACAAGGCATTAAAATCCACAAACTCCATCCCAGAGAATTCTGAAGATAGGGTTTTGTTATATGCTATGCTTGGTTCTGATTGGACATAAAGAACAATGTGAGTATGTTTTAAATAAGCATTAAAGTCCAAAGTAGAAAATTCTAATCCGTGATTTAAGCAGAAGGAGAAATATCTAGACACTCGTAAGCCATTTCCAGCTCTAATTTTGACATTTCAGTGGGAATGTAAACAACAGGCAAAGATCAGCAAGAAAAGTGATGACTGCCAACAGTCACTCAGATGGAATAATTAAAACAATAGGCATTGTAGGGCAGGCAGGCAGACAGGCTGAAGAATAGAAAACAAAGGGAGAAGGGAAGAAGATTTATTTATGTGTGGGCAGCCACTATTCAACTCCACTCACTAAACATTTATCGAGCACTTCTTGAGGCCTGGTTCTCTGTTACGGCCTGGCTAAGACCCAGGCCCTGCTTTGGGAAGGTTAAATATGCAGTGGGGAGAGGAGCATGCAGGTGGATAAGTTACCCTAACGTGTGGTAAATGATATTATACAGATGGCAAAAAAATGCTCAGGAGTGAAGGGAAAAGACTAATCTATTGGTGAAGGCTAGCAGAGGTCATGAGACTAAATTATAAATAGTCAAGTCAGGACAGGAGATTAACATGAAGTTGTCAGCTCATTTGCATGTTCATATTTCTCACACTTTCTACATAATACAGAAAGCTGTTCTAGACCCTAAGTATGAGCTTCAGCTTCCATGGGCTTCAAGTGACACAAACTAAATTTCCCACTCTATCTGAGGTCTCTCGAGTTGTCAATAAAGTAAAACCATGTCTTTCTTCAATGTATAGCTCCTACATTCTACATTCATTAATTGAAATTCAAAAGATATTGAATTGGAAGACACTGAACCCTCTGGTGTTCAAATAAAGAACAAACCAACAGTAACCAGAGGGGAGGTGGGAGGGGATAATGGGGAGAAAGAGGGGAAGTGTTGTCAAGGAACATGTATAAAGGACACATGGGCAAAGCCAAATGGGGTAGGATTGAGGGTGGGAGGTGGGGATGGCTGGGGTTGGGGGGAGTGGTAGGGGGGAAATGGAGACAACTGTAC
Source organism: Glossophaga mutica (assembly GCA_039655065.1). Taxonomy (NCBI): domain Eukaryota; kingdom Metazoa; phylum Chordata; class Mammalia; order Chiroptera; family Phyllostomidae; genus Glossophaga; species Glossophaga mutica. Next base: position 151,360,768 of record CM077306.1, read on the forward strand.
TTGAACAATTAAAAGAACAGAAAAAAAATTTTTTAAAGAAAAATTAATGGCAATGCTAGTCTATTTGATATCTCCCTCCATTAGATTTATAAGCTTTATTCCACAAAACTCCAACTCTCATGTTAAAGTTTCCTGCACATAGTTCAAATACAAAGCTTAGTAAATAAAGAATGAACAATGAAGGATATATACTACTTTGCTGTGCCTAGCAAGATGATCGGGAAAATATGATGGGAAACATCAGGCAATTAGTGAAAAATATAGGGTCTAGTTTCCCAAAACCATTTATTGAATAAACTATATTTAGCCCATTGTATGTGCTGGCTTCCTCTGTTGAATATTAATTGACTATGACATGTGGGTTTATTTCTGGGATCTCTATTCTGTTCTATCAATCTACGTGTCTGTTTTTATGCCAGTACCATGCTGTTTTGATTCCTATGGCCTTATAGTATGTATAATAAATATGATTCACCACATAAATGAAGTGAAAGATAAAAACCACATGATCATATCAACGGATGCAGAAAAAGCATTTGATAATATCCAGGACCCATTTATGAGAAAACTCTCAGCAAAGTGGGAATAAAGGAAACATACCTAAACATAATAAAGGCCATATATGACAAACCCACTGCCAGCATCAATGGGCAAAAACTAAAAGTGTTCCCCTTAAGATTGGGAACAAGTCAGGGATGCCTGCTTTCACCTCTCTTATTCAACATAGTACTGGAAGTCCTAGCCACAGCAATCAGGTAAAAGAAATAAAAGGCATCCAAATTAGAAAGGAAGAGTAAAACTGTCTTTACTTGAAGATGACTTGATGCTGTACATAGAGAACCCCAAAGATTCTACCAAGAAACTACTAGAACTCATAAATAAATTGAGCAAAGTAGCAGGATACAAAATTAATATTCAGAAATCAGTTGCATTTTTATATGCCAATAATGAACTAATAAAAAGGGAGATTAAGAAAACAATCCCATTCACAATTGCTTCAAAAAGAATAAAATACCAAGAAATAAACCTAACCAAGGATGTAAAAGACCTGTACTTGTAAAATTACAAGACACCAAAGAAAGAAAGTGAAGAATATACAAATAAGTGGAAGCACATACCACATTCATGGATAGAAAGAATTATCATTATTAAAATGCCCATACTACCCAAAGCAATCTATAGATTCAACGCAATTCCTTCAAGATTCCAATGACGTGTTTCACAGAACTAGAACAAACATTTCAAAAATTTATATGAAACCACAAAAGGCCCCACATATCAACAATGATCCTGAGAAAGAAGGAAGGTGGAGGAATCACACTACCTAATATGAAATTAGTTAAAACTTCCCATGCAAATGTTCACATGGGATTTCAATTTGACTTTGTGAGTTATAAACTTTCTACTACCTAAGCTGACAATTCCCAAAGATGACTAGAATTAAAGTAATAGGTTGTGCAGCAGGTTTCAGCACAGAACAGAGCTGATCTGCATGAGTTCCAGACTTGAGTCTGCCCTTCAACCTCCAGCCCAGACAAAGTGGATATGACCAGAGTCATCCAAAGAGGCTCCAAAACCTTCCAGAACAGAGGCTTTTAAATGTGGATACAGCTCCCAGGACTTTGAATCTGATACTCACCTTAAGCTAACTCAGCAGCAATTACCAGCCAAATATTCATATTCAGAGTGATAAACCTCAATGCCATCCCTAAAATCACCAAGATGTGACAGTAAGGACAGAAAGAGGATACCAAAGAACTTGATCTAGAAGTTATCTCTCTCTGCACTTTCTTCAAAGTTCCCTTGCATTGCTAAGATAGATAGTAAAGACTGTTGCATACTTTAGGAATATTTGAGAGGGTAATAACCTGAGAATTCTCTGCTCTCTCCACTTCATTTGGGCACCAGTCTGCCTCAATATTCTCTGTCCCTAATCCTTTGTAGTGTCCTACCCACCCCCATCCCCATGCCTGTATTGTATAGTCTCAGTTTGACATATAACTTCAATAATAAAGGGTGAAGTGGAATGAAAGTAATGTCAAGGGAAGAAGAAAGAGAAAGAACTTCAATCTACACTAGAAGTTTTTTCTCCCTCTGGGTAACCATATATCCTTAACTTTTTACATACAATTTTAGTTACTATGAATAGCAAAGAACAAAAATTTTTCCTTCATCTTTCCTTCATCTTTGACAAATTTCAGGCATTGATGCCTCAGCTTGTAATGCAAAGCAAAGTTTTATAGATAAGAATTATAGAAAGTTCACTTTTTGTGTGAATTGGGATGGATTTTTTTTTCCAAGGGAATAGCCATGGCATGCCCCACCCTCAGATTGGGTTTTGAAGTGGATGATCCAAATATCAGCAAATTTCTGCACATGTATTGTACACAGAAATGGACCTGTACCAGCAATATTTATGAAATAAAAAGAAATAGGCAAATAGCTTAGTTTCTAATAGAAAAGGGGGATCAAAAACAAATTTACCAGCATCTATAAAAGCAAAAGTAAGCAAAACTTAAATGTATATATTGTAACATATTTATGCAATATTTATTACTTGTCATGTGTATACATAAAACATTCCCAGTCACACATAGAAATAAATAAGAATTATACTGAGGAGGAGGTAATATATGTTAAAGTGGCCTCCAAGCACTTTCATGCTTAAATACTATGTGTTGGGTACATAACACTTTTCTAATGAAATGGCTTATACTAAATGCTCAATAAATGTCAGATTCCCTCCCACCAGTATTTGCTTTAAATTCTTTCTGTTCAATTTGATATTGCTGAATAGTATCCAGAATGTTTGGAATGTTTACCACTCCTAGATTCTTAGACATAGAAAACAAAAGACCTCTGAGCCCAAGCATATATACCATGAATAACATTATTTTTCTTCCATGGAATTATAACCATTTGCACGCAAACAGAGTATTTGGCAAGACTTATATATGAATTATTATCTAAATTTACTAGACTGAGAAATGAAACTTCCTGGTCATTTTGCCATGAAGAGTGAAACAACCAAAACATAAAATAAAATGAAACTACTTGGGGGAGGCAAAACTTCTGCTGTAGCAAAGTCAGCACCACCATAAACCCAGTCCTCCATAAATACTGGCAAAATTATCCAATCAACTTTTTTAGAACACTAGAAATTAACCGAAGACTTGCAACAACCTGAAGAGCGTTTATTCAAGAAAAACTACTAAACCTCAGTAAGAAGACAAGGGACTGTGACATTTTAACTTGGGTTTCTCCTGTTTAGCTCTCCCCTCCCACAACTCTATAGCAGTAGCCGTGAAAGCCACTAGCCTCAGAGCCACCAGAGCAGCAGACAGGCTTTGGAGTGCCTCAAAAAGTCCTAGACCACGGTCACTGTGTGACCTGACTCACAGCTCCCCAGAAAAGCTGCATTCACAGCATTCTGTGTATTTGACTGACTCAGAGTGCAAAGAAAAGCCTTGTCCCTTGGGCATTGGTGAAAACAATCAGATTCAGTTTACATTCCATCTGACTGCACTACCTTTGGGTCAAATAAAAGCCTGGCAAAAATTGTAAGAGGAAGATTGAATGAGCTCCTACAGGGGCTGACCCTCGTAAAGACCCACCAGGAACTAAGTGCTTTCCATTCATCCAGAACAGCAGGCACAGAGGCCCTAGAATGGTACAACCGGAATGGCATCGCTGTTGTCAGTGTCATTATTTGGAACTCAGTATCTTTCAGGGAAGCCAGTCAGCTTGGTGTCTGGAGGAGGAAGCGAGATTAGATGGTTTTAATTCCCTCTGAGTATAAGAAAGGCTGTTTCTAGACCCTCAAGAACTAGACAGAGTGTGCCTTTGCTACTTCTTGTGCTCTTTCCTGAGATCCTTTCTCAGCTCCATGCCCAGCTTTTGACTTGGGGTTGGACACAGACAAATGGCTAACAGTCCCTTTCCCAGCCCCCAGCTCCTCAGCTGAACCCTCATTGCCTCAGGTCTAGCGTCAAAAGTGATCGCTTGCTATCTAAATCAACCCAGCCATTATCAACAGTTTTCTGGGAGAAGGTCACTCCATCCCCAGGCTTCTTCCTTCAGTCCCTCCCTGTATTGTCTCAACAAAGGAAGTCCTTTGTTCTGACCCTCAGTCCAAAGATAAAAGTCTAGATCATTTCAATAAGCCTATAAAGGTCACTTTAAAAAAAAGGTTAAGTCTGAAATCGAAACAGCAAATGTCATTGTCTCCTGCAGCCCACCTCTAAACCAATTCAATTCAACGAGAGACGATTGTGCAGACCCTCTCTGTGCCTGTGATTAAGATCAGCACCAAAAGGGGTTATCTTCTCACATAACTCAGATCTCTGAGGAGTAGGATGACTGTGAGTCCTGTTTGCTTGAGAAGTCCCAGCTGTGCAAGGTAAGTATTGGTAGCTCTCAAGTTGTCCCTGTTCACACAATTTTCTATATGGCAACACAACTAAGGAGCTGGCAATTCTGGGGATCCTTGAGGTTCGTCTGTTTCCCTTACTCGTTCGCTCCTATTCCAAACCATTTTGCCAGGGCCTCATCCTGCCACTGCAATGCGTCCCCGTTAATATCTCTACTGTCTCCCAGTATCCTTAAGACTGCCAGCCCTCAAGATGCCAAGCAGTGCCATGGCCTTCACATGCCAAAGCCACACTGCATTCCTTGAAAAAGTGAAGAAAATCTCTCTTCTGCTCTCTCCCTCTCTGCACACTGCACCACTTGGGCATCAGAACAGCCCCTGTGTGTGGCTTGAGCCCCTCGCAGTTCCTTGACAACACAGCCTGAAACCCTTCTCTGTGGGCCTTAAATTTGTCTGCTTGGAGTAAACCCAGGAGACAACAGGCCTCAGTCAACTCTGTCCTTCCCCTCCCTTTCCTTCATACCCAGGATTCTGCCATCCACCTCCATGCCAATCAGTTAGTATAATCAGTTTCTATTGTAGCAACTGCCCCACCATCATATCAGACCTGAATACCTGCTGGTATAGATTAAAGTGTGTCACCCAAAAATATGTGCTGAAGTCCTAACTTGTGGTACCAATAAGGTCACTTGTATGACCTTATTTGGAAGTAGAATTTTGCAGATGTAATCAAAATGAGGTCAATGGGTAGGCCATGGTCCAATATAACTGGTGCTCTTATAAGAAGGGGAAAAAAACCAAGTGAGGACAGAGACAGAGAGAATACCACGTGATGATATAGGCAGAGACTGGACCTATAACTCCTGTAAGCCAAGAAATGCTAAGGATTGAGGACCACCACTGGGAGCTAGAAAGAAACAAAGAAGGATTCTACCCAGAGTTTCAGAGGGAATGTAGCAAGTGACACTTTGATTGTGAATTTCTTGCCTCCAGAACTATAAGACAATAAATTTTTGTTGTTTTAAGCCACCCAATTTATAGTTATTTTTAGAACAGCTCTGGAATCTAATACACCTAATTTGGCTGAAGGTGCATCCCTCTACTGACCTATTCTGAAATTCTATGTATTCCTTCCATCTCATTATGCTTCATTTCTCTGACCTTGTATTTGCTAACCACAAGTTAAGAGGAAAAGCAAAAAATCATCCAGGATAGGGGCTTGGGCCAGGTGACAAACTTACTTTCTGTCATTTCTTCAAAATTTACCAACATTGATGCTCAGTAGCCTCATTATTCTAGGACATAAAACGGTTTCCATCCTTCGTTGCTGGATAAATCACACTCAGGACATTGGAGCGAGTTTGGGTAGAGGCATGAGGACAAAACGCAAAGAGGGAATTACCCATTCTGACACTTTTGGAGTGATGTGCTCAAATATCATCTTGATATCAAATCCAGATCAGCTGGGAGGTCTCATCCTCTTCCCAATGTGTGCAGAGAGAAACACACATTTTCCATTAAATGCCGAGGTCACCCACGGGGTGCTTTGGCAGAGCTGTGTGGAGAAGTTGTACAGCACCTGCCTACATATGTTTGGCCCCGTGCCCTCTCCTTGCTTCCCCTCTGATCAGAAGCACATTTATCTGCAACTTTTTTAAAGTCAAAAAAATAAAAAAATCTCTCCAAGACTGTTTTGATTTTTTAAAACCAATTCCAGACCATGCACAATATTTTTATTGAATTTCAATTATGACATCCTATTGAACTGATTTTGTTCAGATAGAGCACAAAGAGAACTTCACCATGGATGGATATGAATGTCTACTGCCACAAGGCTGAGCTTTTCTCACACTTCTCCTCATTTCCCTTTCTTTGCTCCATTTTTCTCTCTTATCTCTCAGGTGTAGCCCTCCCCCCTCCCGCCAACCCCACCTGAGTCTGATCAGTCTTCCTCCCTAATTCACTTAATCCTTCCCTTCTCCTCTCCCTGCCCCAATAGCCATCATAGTCAGCCCAAAGCAGGTCATGAGACTGGAAAATTTGTTCTTCAGCACATTGTTTCCCCTTTTACACACCTTCTCTCTCCGCAGCTCAGCTCCCCTCTCTCGGTATCCACAAAGTGTGGTGGGTCTCATAAATATCTGAATCCTGGTTTACCACTACCTATGTAACCTCTCTCCACCTTGGTTTCCCTATTTGCACAAAAAGACTTGTGCTTTCCATCCGTTAACCAAAGGAAATAATGTTATCTTTAAGGGAGTTGTTGCAAGGATTAAAATGTACAAGTGTCTAAAACGGTGGACACTCCATAGCTGTTACCTTCCTCTTACATTCCAGCCCTCATCATCCTCAACTTCTTACCTGGTCTCCATCCCAGCTCCTGACACTGGCCTTGATCTACAGCATGATTTCAAATCAAGGAGAAACCTCCTTCAAGAGTGCTTGTTTTAAACCTTACTTCTCCTTGATGAATGAGAGCCTTGAATAATTGATCAAGGCATTTTAGCCTTGGCGGGGGATGAGAATAGAAAAGGAGGGGCACCTTCTCTGCCCAGGGAACATGCCAGCCCAAGGGCACCGTGACTTTATAACCCACCCCCCTTTCTCCATATTGAGTTGCCTTCTTGTGAGAGAGAGAAAGGGAGAGAAATAAAAACAGGCACACAGAAGATTACAGTCAAGTTATCCAAATGTCCACTTAGCTGCTCTGACCTTGTTCCCTATATCCATTTGTAGGACACGATGGTCAGATGTCCCTCTCTACTGACTGCACTCAAACATGTCATAACTTGATCTCCAAGAAAGACATAGTTGAGAACATTTAGTCCCTCTTCTTCTCAAGTTCAAGCCTCTGTATTGGAGGAATAAAGGGTTCTATTTATGTATCGGTTCAATAGTTATCAAAGCATCCTTGCTTTGGCCAGGTTGATCTGTGTGCCCTAGACATCATCTGAGGCTTTCCCAACCCTCAAGAACTGATAGATGCTTGACCTGAGCCCTGAATTCCATGGCCAGCAACAGTCCAGACCCTCCTGTGGTTTTAGACCATTTCTTAGGGCATGTTTCCATGAGGTCTCTTCCAATTCTGTCTTCAGCATTGAGCAAACTGTCTGTTTCACTCCATCCTAATCCATTCACAAACTCAGCCTCTCCTTCCTTACACAAAGAAATCCATTCTTGCAAAAGGATGTGTGAGTTTAACAACTTCACTGGCCAAGGGGAGTGTCTCATCATGTGCTGCACAGCGTTCCACTATCCCATGGCCTTCCACTCCCCTTCCTCCACATATTTCTCTTTCTGCCTTGCACAGAGTAGCTTTGTTCTCTTCTCTCAAGCCTTGATGCCAGCCAACACCAGAGCACCAAAATAGTGAGCATCCACCTATGACAAATGACTCTTGACCATTGCTATGAGAACAACTGCTCTGATACACATACATGAACAATCCAGCAGAGGAAACTTTGTGTAAGGAGCTTTAATAGCTAGAGTTGAAGACCATGGGTCTGTTATGGATGTTGGCCCAGAGTGTGGTAGGTATTAAAAGAAGAAAATGCCATCAAGGAAGGAGGGAGGGAAAGAGTAGGGAAGAGAAAGAAAGGGATGTTGTGACTCAGAGGCTGTTAAAGGCCTGCTCAGATATTTCAAGCAAGACATTTGCCATTGATCTCTCTGCCCTGTTTCCTTTTCTGCAAAATGTTCTGCTCAGGACTGACTGAGTTTGCATTCATACCTCCTTGATAAAGGTGCCAAGGATGAAACCAATTCCTCCAAAACAGAAATATTTTATGTAATATATTCAACACTTTGAAAGGAACAGTTTATTTTTACTTCAGTGGGGCACTAATTAGTCAATCTCAACTGGTCTAATGTACAAAGAACATCCTAGACAGAGGGTGAGTGTCAGGGTAATTTAGATATATGATTGGTCCAAACTGATTTAGCCGGTCAAGCTGGCTTCGTATGCAGGGAACGATGGAAACATCTGTAGGTAAAGGAGGGCACTTCCCTGACTGTGTACATATCTAGTAGCTGTGTTTGCTTATAAGAACCTTTCAGCATGTTCTCAGAGTCTGTTAAGAGAACATACACATTTATTTTGGAGGAGAGAATGTGTTTTCCAAAACCCTTGTCCCCAAATTGTTCAGTCCTACACCCCTCTCCCCTGCTACTTCCCTTTTCTAATGAAACCCCTCTACTGTTTCCAATATGGTTAACAGAAGCCAATGTATGTTGGGGTAAGAACATAGTTACGGCATGTGCTAATAATGTTGACTTGGCTTGACTTGATGGGTGGGGTGAGGGGGCCTACCTAGCACACACTGTCATTTCATTATCACCTCTTCAACTCTGGCTTCTGTGAGATCTTTACAAAATGTTAAAGAATCAAATCAGTGAATGGTTGGGCTGTTTTGGATTAACAGCCTGTTTCAGATTAAAACAAATCAAAGGAATAAAATTCAAAAGGTAGAATTTGCAAAGTAATAATAACTAATAATAAAGAAGAACACATAATTTCCTGTTGATGTGGAATCTAAAGAAGGCAGAAAGCATGGGTCCTGGATGCCTTTAAGTCTCTGACTTCCTTGGGAAATGAAATCTTTAGGTTTCTGTTTATTCCTTGGTATTGAATGATGAGATGATAAAGTGGAGGCTAAGTAAAGATCCTCCTCAACATGCCTTTAGACAAAAGGTCAACCAAGAGGCCTGAGTTGTAATGGAACACAGCACATGTAATCTGAAGCATCCTTCTCAGGTTTTCAAGCCATTGGTGGGACCACAAGCCATCCCTGTCGTCACAAAAAAAGAAAGAGGGAGGGAGAAACAAAAAGAGGAAGAGGTCTAAAGAGAGGGTGAGGCAGGGAAAGGAAGTTTGAAAAAATGACTCTTGGGCTTCCTACAGTAAGACTTTTAATATGTGAATTTGCAATGTGGATTTTCTGTGAATGCTTACTTGTGAATGCTGCTTCATAGAGGAAGAAAATGAGGGAGAAAACAAGACAATTCCAATTGGCAATTTTGAATGAATGATTAGATTATCCTCCATCTTTAATACATCCCTACAGCATGTACACACACGTGCCACTAATACAGATAATCTAGAACTGACTTTTTAAAAAAAAGAAAGAAAATGAGATCAGACTGGTACTTGGAACTTTGCTTTAGAAAAAGTGTCTAGTGAGAGGTCTTTCTCCATCAATAATAATGCAAACAATGTCTGAGAAGACCCACAGAAAAGTCTGAACCAACTCAGCTCCAGAAGCCTCCCAAAGCAGCCCCAAGCAAAGTATTTGGGCTGGAAAAACACCCCCCAGGTCCTGCCAGCTGCAACCATGATTGCAGCAATGGAGTTGGAAGAAACAGAGGAAGAAGGTGAAAGGGAACATACAGCTTGCTGCCAGGTTCTGGGTAGGGGTTGCCAAGAACAAACACACTCAAATTACCAGAAAATTTCATTCTGCCAGAGATTTGGTTGATTTGATGGCAGAAGACACAACATGCACACTTTTAAAAGGCTCTGTTATCAAAGCCAGAGCAACTATAACAGTCAGCAATGTGCTTGTCCCCGCTGTCAATCACAAAGGTGAATACTGTTTTTTCAAGCTGACTGTACTTAACGCTAATGATGGGGACTTTCTGGGTCACTTTAGAGCAGACATCAACAAGCTTCTTCTGTGAAGGTCAGAGAGTATTTTAGGTTTTACAAGCCATACAGCCTCTATCACAATTTTTTTTGTGCTAATTTATTTATTTATTTTTATGTTAACATATGAGTTTATTATTGTTATTTTTTACTTTTTTATTGTTGTTCTCTTATAGTTGTTCCAAATTTCCCCCATACTCTCCCTTGCCCTGCCCACCCTTTACTCCCATAGTCAATCCCCACCCTATCGCCCACATCCATGGGTTATTTATACCTGTTCTTTGCCGGCCCTTCCCCTTCTTTCCTCCTTTCTTCCCCTTCCCCCACCCTTCCAGTCACTGTCAGTCTGTTCCTGGTTTCCATGCCTCTGGTTCTATTTTGCTGTCATAGCCACAAAATATGTATAAATAATTGAGTATGGCTGTGTTTCAATAAACCTTTATTTACACTGGCCAGATACAACTCACAAGCTGTAATGTAGCTTGCAGAGCCTTTCTTTATATTATCAACCTGTAGCTCCAATAAGCCCAGAATGGCTGATCCATAATTCACAGTGGATATGAACAGAGGTTGACTTCTGTGTTAGTGATATGTTCATGCACTCATTCATATCAACTCTCAGCATGACGCTTAGGTAGATTTAAGGTAGCTACAAATTCTATGAAACTCTTCTGATGGAAAAGATAAGATCTCCATCTTCTCCTATATTTAATCAGGACCATCTCTGTGACTGCTTGACCAATACAACAGGAGAAATGCTGGGCTGGTTTCCAGGCCCAGGGCCTAAAAGACTGTCAGTGGGCCTATTTTTTTGGAGCACTTGCTGTGGAGTCCAGCTGCCATAATGTGAGGGAGTCCAAGCAGCTCCACAGATAGGCCCACATAGATAGCACCCGCAGCTGGGCTTCCAGCCTAGCCCCTAAAGCATCCTTCACAAGATTTTCCACGTACTCTGTTGTCTGCTGTTGAGGTGCAGAGAGTCCGGTAGGATACTCCAAAGTCTTGGGGAATGACAAAGCCACCAGACAAAGAAGGCTGGGTCCCTGAGCAACTGAATGGATTAGAGACATCTTCCCCAACCTGACCCCAACAACTCACTGCCACTAATCTGTACCTACACCACTGAGCTTAATAAGCTAGAGGGTTTCATGACTGACTCACTCTGTCTTCTGTAACCTAGCTAAGAAAAGGGGGCATTTACTGAGTGAAACCTATTCAACAGTGGAACTCATTTATATGGATTAATTAGAGGCTCTTGAATGATGGGGCTCCTTCCAGAGCCGGTCTTAAGGAATTGACAGGCAGCTCTCCCTGAGCTGTAATTGAGAACTATTGAAAGCTTTCCTCCTACCGCTCATACACACAATGCCTGAAATTGCTAGTTACAGCTTTTGTTTAAAAAAAAAATGTAACGTCCCAGTACGTATGGCAAGATCATCTGGAAGAACCTACCTATTGGCCGGGGGTCGGCCAACTGTGCCCCGCCCAGGCCAATTCAGTCTGCTGTCTATTTTCGTGTGGTCCATGAGCTGAGAATGGTTTTCATATTTGTAAAAGGTTGAAAAATTCAAAAGAAGAAAAATATTCTTTGGCAAGTAATATTATATGAAATTCATGGTTCAGTGTTCCTTGAATAATGTTTTATTGGAGCACAGTTATGCACATTTATTCAAGTATTGTCTACGGCTACTTTCTCACAACAATGGCAGAGTCGAGTGGTGGTGACAGAGAAGGCATGGCCTGCAAAGCCTAAAATATTCACTATCAAGCCCTTAAAAAAAAAGTTTGCAGTCCTTTGCTTTAGACCATTGTGGTCCATTAGTCCTTTATACTGAATTAACATACAAGATTGGCCTGCTCTCCTAACAAGCTCTGAGGAAACAGTATGTTGTACTGATAGTTTCATAAGAAACTGGAAGGTGGAGTAAAGGAGAGAAGAAAGGAGCTGAGGAGTATGACCCACTGCTCCAGGAATGAGAGACAGTGAAGGGTCTCAGAGCATCAGAAGTCATCAGGTACCTGGGAGAAGGATGTCTCACCCAGTTGAAGCAGTCAGTGAACAAAATGGAAGGAATAAAGTGAAAAACAAAAATTAAGATGTTCCTTGTTAGTCCCAACCGCCCCCCCAACCTGTAAGCATATCCAATGGTTTTTATGTTTTGTTAACATAAAACAAACTGATCAAGAGCAACATTTGAAGCCGTTGTTCTAACGGGGTTTAAAAAAGAAACCCAAATGGCAGACTACCTTATTGTAACACAGCATTTTCCAGTTTTCTGAGAATGATTAATCCAACCCTAATACAACTTCAGATGACACTGTCGCAGACCTGCTCTCTCAGTGACGGGCTTGCCTCCTTTCTTACCTGGACCTCCAGAGAATAGAAACAATAGAAAAATCCCATAGAAACTTCAAAGGAGTCCTCATTCAGGCCAGCTCTGGAGCCATATCCTTGAAGACCTCCTTGAATTTGGCTTTGGTGGGGCTTAGGAGGGCCAGGAAGGGATTGGGAAAAGCAGAAATCTTTGTTCATGCTCCGAGCTCCAATCTGACATCACCCTAGAGTTACAGCCTGGACAGTTGGCACAAGTTGGCACCTGGACTCAGGTAGATTAACTTCTAGGAAATTTGTTCTCAGTAATCTTTATTTTCAAGTGGTTGGGAAAATGTTTCAAAGAAACAAGCACAATTCATAAACTTTTTCTAAAAAATAATAATAATACAGATTTGGCATCTGTGTGGATTTCAACTGCAGACAGAGACAAGTAAAAGAAAAAAACCTTTAAATGAAAACTCTGCCACTCCCACCGCCTTCCACACACATTTTCACATCTTCTCACAGACACCCCACCACCACTTCTTCCTGACGTCCTCATGTCTTTGACATAGCCTGCCACATCACTCTTGTCTAAGTCACTCAGCAACCAGCCTACCCTAAGGTGTTCTGAGAAGAATGCAAGATGCATGCTGCTATTAAAAACAAAAGTTCCAACAATCCTTTAAAATCCATCAGTGAACTTACAAAGGAAAATGGGAAGTGCTGCCCTCAATGTCATCTGTACCTGATACCGTGTACACGCTGGTCCTAAGCATGATGGGCAGTCACCTGAAACACAAAAAACAAAGATGTGTCAATAAAATGAACAAACACATAGCCTGTTAGGGCTGGAAAGAATCCGAAGCATAATTTAGCCCAGCCAGACCATTTCATCAAGCCCACATTGTCTCCCCAATTCCCAGTCTAGTGCCATCTCTGATACTCCCTACTCCATCTAAGTTCACTTTCTGCCATACCCAGCCTCTCCAGGTGTGTTGTTTTTAGAAGGGTGCAAACTAGCCAAGCATTTCACCTACTCATCATGATAAATATCTTTACAAGCCTTTGTTGTGTTATGTACAATTGCATTGAAGTTTCTCATGGAAATAAGCTATCATTTTCTTCTAAGTCTGACCCAGCTTAAATACTGACCTAAATCAGAGCTCTATGGAAAGCTTATGATAATCCCTTTAACAAAATAATAATAAGTTCCCAATCTATCGAAGTTATTGTTAATTATTAATATTTATAACTGGGTTTTCTTAAGGATATTTCCCTTAACTCAGCAAAGAAGTGGCTCTCTGTATAGCTAACTAAGACTACAAGTTAGTCTATAGGGAGCTAAGACTGTAAGTTAGTCTATAGGGAACTAAGAATACAAGCTAAAACTATAACCTACCATGAAAAATATAAGCCAACTTATCACTGCACAGAAATCCATTCCAACTTCACTCACAAACCATGGTTTGCATAAATTATATGATATAAACAGGCATGTACATTCAGCCTAAAAGAAATGGAGGTGTAAACTGGGAAAATGTTAGGTAGAGATGTGATTTGGATGTTTTCACTGTAAAATTGCTGAAGTATACATGTCAAATTCTACTAGTAAACACTATGTATTATAATACATACCAATTTTATTTGCAAATCATGTAGTGACAGTAAACCAAATAAACCATAAAGTAATTCAAAGCCTCAAAGAGAAATTAACCTAATCCTAATCAGTGGCCAGTGTGGTTTATTCCAGCTAATTGTAGTAGTGGAAGTGGCACTTTATAAACAATAGAGACCAACTGAAAAATGTAAACTACCCCTGGTTAAAATCTAGTAGTAAAAAAATAATGTTATGTTTATTCAAAAAAATGCTCATTAGTAATAGGAGAGTCAGTGATAAGGGCAGAAAATTGAGTTTGGAAAAAGACAAACTACAAGTGACTATTGGAGAAAACAACTTGTCTAGGGTGTGACTGACCCCTGTAGGCTTGGTAATATAGAGCTGCCTCTGTCTCCATGGTTTTCAATGCTGACTGCACAATCATCACCTTAGTACCATTCTAAAATCCACATGGGTAGGCCCCAACCCAAGTCAACTGGATCACGTTATTTGAGACCAAATCTTGGCATTTTTATCAGAACAGGCAGCTAAGTTTGAGAACCACTGCATCTCGTCCAGGGACCCTCCAATGTCTAAAACCCCCAACTGGACTATAACAACCACACAATGGTTTACAGGGTTGCTGGAGGCAGCAGCCCAACAGTCATGAAAATTGCTTCTAGAGTCTTCTTTACTCTAACAACTAACATTTCCTGAGTCACCACCCATTCCCACTTTCAATCCATACACAAGTTTTTTCCCAGCTCCAGTCTCCTGTAAGATCTGCTAAAGAGATGATTGCCCAAACGAGAAGAGAAAGTGCAAGATACAGAATTGAGAGCGGTCAAAGCTCAACAACTCTGACTGCAGTTACTCTACACACAGTCTTCTGCTTACAGAGTGCCTAGGCTGAGGTGATATTCAAAGTGTCCTTAGGTTGTTGGATTTCCTCCAGGTGCTATGGAGATGAATGAAACCTTTTTTTTAGAATAGTTCTAAAAGTCTCATAAGTAAGTCTAGAAGCCCTGTTTCTAATAAGTTTTCCTTTCTACCACTGAATTCATAAAAAAGTAGAGAATTCAAAGTTACATTCCTTAACTCTACAATATTTTCAGTCTTTTAGACATGTTGAAGATCTGTTAACCACCAACAGATGTGTTATATAATGGTTTTCTTTGGACAAAATTAAAGCTATTCATTCCCCCCCACCAAACCCTCTAGCTGCTTCAAGGTGTCTTGAGCCCAAAACTTAGTTAATTTAGTGTTTGCTCCACTGTGGCTAATTACAATATGCTTTAGGTAGTTCAGAATATTTTCCCATGAAACTTGGCCCTAAGCTGGTCTAGTTCTTTTTCTTCCTTTTATTTCTGTGATTCACCCAAGGATTATATTATTTGGGAAACCATGGTGCAAAGAATAATCATTGTCCAACTCTAGTTAAAATGCAATATTAATCCTTAATTTATTCTTCCAAGGAAAGTCATGCTCAAGCATCTTTTCATTCATTTTCCATGGAAAGCTAACATTTTGGTCCAAATTATGTTGATGGTAGCTTCTCAAATGGCAATTCCAGCCTGCTTGCAGACTCAGGCACCACAGGGATGCAGGTGAATAAGAAGCAGCTAAATCTGAATTGAGTCGGAAGCTTCTGGACATTACTTTCACTAAATAATCTTGTAGCTAACCTATCTAATGAAAATCAGATCTCATTCAGAGTAGGGAAATTTGCTTTTCTGGATAAAACATAATTGGTCCCATAAGATCTATTACCCCAAGAACTAAAGGTCCTGTCTACACAGCACTAAATGAAGTGGTCAATGAATTTAACCAAAATCCCTAATAAAAAACAAAATATTCTCTTAGGATCCAAATCCTTTTAGGCAAGATATTGGAGAGAGTGACTCACATTTATTAATGGGTTTCAGGCACACTTGTTCCTTGATCAAATAAATACGCAGTTAATCAACAGATATATTTGAATGCTTACTATGTGCTCAGAACTGTGCCAAATCAGAAAGGAGATCTGGAAGATGTATAAGACTGATGCACAAGAAACAAGGATTTCACGGAACTTCTGCTTTTAATTATAGGTTATGGTGCAACGTAACACATACATGTTTTGAAACTTGGGAGTTTTTTCTTTTGTTCAAAAAAAAATCAAAGTCATCTCCATTTTAACTACCAAAACCAAGTATAATGAATGGCACACAGTAGGTCTTAACCAATATGTGTGGCATGAATAAACAGGTGAATAAATGAATAACTCTTCTCTGAGCATACAGAGTACATGTAGCTGGGAGGCCACAGTAACAAAAACACTCTCCTTAGTGCTATTATACCTGGTACTAGAGACTGTCCGATTTTTATCGAAATCCTTGTTGCTTTCTTCTTCTCCCTGAGCACAAAGCTAACCCCTAACTTGCAGCCTTCTTTGCAGTCAGTTTCCATGTGGCCCTGTGATGAGTTCTAGCCAACAGAGTATGCGTGTAAGTGGTATGAGCCCTTCCAAGTCTCATTCATTGAAACCTCCCAAGCTCCCCCGCTTCCCACTAACTGGGATGAGACAAGCACTGCGAGCGTGAGAGGCACATGTTAGCGATGGCTGAGCCTGTCAGGCTACACCCCTCAATGACAGCAAAGACTTCCCACCAACCCCAGATGATATTTGCATTAGTATTGCATTTTACAGGTGAAAAAAAAAGTGAGTCACGGACAAATTAATTATTGATAATAAGAGGCAGCAAGGGATTTGAACTGGAACATGCTTTACTTCAACCATCATTCTTTCTTTAAAAAAGACTCAAAGTACTTAAAGGAATTTCTGAATCATGGGTCTCGAACATCTTCCAGGTGACCATTCTCACAACCTGCAATAAAAGTGATGGTCTCTCCCAACATTCATGGGGTACCCCTCCTTTTACACCATCCCTCACCTCTCATAGATGCAATACCCCCTGTGCATGCATTTCATGATAGCACACCTCGTTACTAAGTCTATACCAGATCTGCCATAATTTTCTATCTTAAATAGGCTATTTTGCCCACTCTACAAATAGTGCCATACTACCTGTTCAGTAATAGGCTTTTAACAGCAAAATAGAACACAGTTCAAGCATTCAGTAATGTTTTCTTACTTTGAAACAAAGTATGATTTTAAAAATCTTGCAGAAGGTTGGCAAGAAAACCACAAGTTTTTTCTGTTTGCTATAAAAATGTTCATATTAAATGTTCAGAAACAAGGAAGTAATAACTGTAGGATTTTTAAGTTTTGTGCAATAATGCTCAAATATTTGTGACTTACAGTAACAGCTAAGGTGACAGACATCATCTAGAAATCAGAATGTTCTCTTTAATTGAGATGTCCTATTAGCTGAGGGTTAATTCATGTCTTCAATATAACTCCCCAGACCAGCAAGGTCTCTGAGCTGGGAGCATGGAACCGGGCCTCAGGGGTGCCGAAAAAAGTGCACAGAACTTTAAAACAGCCTCATGCAAAAAAATTATCTCCGATGGCTTGATTACACATAATCCACCTAGAGGAGAAATAAATATCTTGCCCCTGAAACTTCCCACATGCAGTGTACACAAACATCACACACACAGAGCAGCTCATGAGGAGTATTGCACATTTCACAAATCAGGTGGATTTAAAATCTCAGAGACCACAGCTGGCTCCAAAAAGCTAAGTAAGCTGACCACAGGTTCCAACTCTCACTTTATGTGCCTGTTGACCTAAATTAACATGTGAATCTTTATGGGAACTTTGTAAGCAACATCTTTCCTTTGAGGACAGCAGAGCTGACATTTCATATTTGGGCAAGAGCTTACCCCATATTCTGCCTTTGGCTTCCATATCTTCAGGACACCTGCTACTCTAAGGACCCGGTACTAATGACAGAGAAACACAGACAAGTAGCTGCTTCCATCTAATACTCAGAATGGAATTAGGCGTACTCAGTTTTCAATAATTAAATTTTTGAACAAAATGTCAAATGCTATAAATATCAATATTAATTTTATCATTGTTTAACAAAAGTCTAGCTAAAAGAAGAAAAATCCACACTAAGGTATGAATGGAGTTGTAGCACAGGAGACCCAACAGTTCATTTGATGCTAGCCCTAGATAATATTCTCTACTTGATTCTCAACTATGTGTAATAATATGGACAGGAAAATAGTCATAATACTGGCTTTTAATTTTAAAATCATCTTATTTGCCTTTGTAATCAATTTTAAGATATTGTTTGGGGCCATTTGGCCACTTCCAGAATAAGTAAGGAAGAGATATTAGAAAGAAAAGGATGGATCTGATCGGCTCACTCTTGGAAAATTGCTAGTGCATGCCAATTTCCACTCATGGGAGCAAAAAATAGAAACAATAAACTACAGTGAGTTTTTCATGAAGTTAAATGTATTCACTGTAAAGGATTATATAACTTTAAGATTGTCATTTCTGTTCTTTGGGTGTGTAAATGTCTTTTCTCTTATGAAATGATAAAACTGTATGAGATAGTTGCCAGTATTTTGCCCATAGTTGGCAAAATAAAAAGGTTAGCAATTCCATTTTGTGTACCCAAAAATGTATTTTCGAGATTCTGTTGGTCCATGGAATCCAAAGTGTAGAAGACACTAAGCTAGTCCAATCTCCCTCCTGCAACTTGCAGCTTAAATGCAGCAACAGAAGAGGAATGCAGAGTTTCCTTCACATGACTTTCAACATGAATGATTTACTCATGGGCACCAGAGTTTTTAAGAGTAGAAGTATTTCCTAAGCATCTCCTGGGTACTCAGGAAAATCTTAGAAATCCCACTGAATCAAAAAAAGACTGGCCCTTCCAACAAAGAATTTACAGTGTGGTTTGCAAAGCAACAGGCACCTGTGTGAAATAGGAAGAAAGCACACACATGCACACACATGCACACATGTTGCCCAGGGTGAGATGGTATAGTAGAGACTAAGGGCAAGAGACCTGTTAAGAACTAAAAGGTGAATGTGGGCTGAAGAATCATGTCTTGAAGACATGATTCTTGAGTTGGTTGTTAATGGAAGATAGGCAGTTGTGTTAGCTAAAAAGATACAGAGGACTTTCTGAATAGATAGGAAAGCACTTTAAAAAAGAATCATGAAGAGGGTTATGGTACATGTAGCTAGGGAGGGAAGTAAAGTGACAGGCGTGGCTATTACACACAGGGTTGTGTGAGGCCAGAGGACATAGACACCAAGCGGCCCTTTGACAGAGGCCTAAAATGAGACACAAGTGTAAGGTCCAACCAGAAACACAGTGGCAAGGAAATATCAAGGAGAATCCCAAAACTCACCCTCTTTTACCAAACTCCAATAAAAAATATATCTCTGTCAAAGTCCATTTGGTCTATGGATCAATTTAAGTTCTGAAGACCTCAAGTCCAGCTATGAGCCTATCATGGTAATTCATACGAGAGGTGAAACAAGTAGAGTCTAGATTATGCCTTTTCATCTCAAGGCTTTATGACTCCCGAGGGGACAATAACTGGTTTCGGGGCATGTGGGGAATGTGAAAAAAATCTTAGATATTACAGTTTTTGTGATAATATTTATGATAATAATATTTGGCACAAAATATTATTTCTTAGTATTTAATTTTATATTTATGTCATTAGAGAGAAATTAAATTCACTTCAATTTTAGTTTAATTAATTGATTAAATTTTAATTTAGTTTTCTCCTTAAAGAGGTGATGATAAAAAGACAGGTTGAGAGACATTGGTCCTAAATCTAGAAATAGCACCAGATTTAGCTTTGTTAATGATGTTTCCCTTATGTATTTAGTAATAAAGATTGTCTTTAGTATCTCTGGTTCTCAACTGTAGCATTCGTTTCCTTTTCTGTTCTGTCCCCGGTCCCAAGTTCCGGTATACAATCTTCTGTACCCAGGAAAATATTTGCCATCTGAGTCATCTCTATATTAGAGAAATTTTAAGATAAGATTTGTCTTTTGCAAACATTCTTTCATTTTAAGGCTTTCAAATGAAAGGTTTTCAAATAAAAAATATTGTTTAAACACACGGATGCACCTCTACTGATTCAAAGCTCTCTTTGTACCAATGAGCAGATATTCTTCCAGGCATGCCAGATGTAATGTCATGGAAACTGGCTCCAAGCAAGCACTCTGGACCTGGCAAATCTTCATTTAAATCCCCTCTTGCATTTCCCACCCGGTGACCTTGAACTAATTACCTAGTTTCTGTGAGCCTCAGTTTCTGCAGTTTGCTCATTTCATAGGGCCACTGTAAGGTATAAATGAAAGTGTGCCTGGCTGAACAAATCTGAAGTTAAAATATAATCAGGATTAATATTGTTAAGGTGTCAGTTCTTCCTAACTTGACCTATAGATTTAATGGATCTATAGATCCAGTCAAAATCCCAGCAAATTATTTTTAGATGCTGACAAAATGATTGAAGTTTATGTGGAGAGTCATAAAACCCCAGAATATCCATCACAATACTAAAAGAAACAAAAGTTGGAGGACTGATACTACCCAACTTCAAGACTTACTATAACACCAGAGTAATCAAGGCAGTGTGGTATTAGCAAAAGAACAGACACACAGATCAATGGAAAAGGATAGAGAACCTAGAAATAGACCCACTTAATATAGTCAACCAATCCTTACCAAAAGAACAAAAGCAATACAATAGAGGAAAAAATGGTCTTTTCAATAAATGGTACCAAAACAAGTGGATGTTCACATGCAATACATATATACATATATGCATGCATGCATACATGCTGACTCTACACCCTTCACAAAAATTAACTCAAAATGGATCACAGTCTAAATGTAAAACACGAAACTTTAAAATCCTTAGAAGATAACAGGAGAAAATCTAGATAATCTTGGCTATGGTGATGATTTTTTAGATACAACAAGAATTGATCCATTAAAGAAGTAACTGATAAGCTGGACTTAATTAAAATTTAAAACTTCTGCTTTGCAAAAGACTCTGTCAAGAGAATAAGAAGACAAGACACAGACTGGGGGGAAATATTTTCAAAACCAAAAATATGATAAAGAACTGTTACCCAAAATGTAAAAAGAACTCTTAAAACTCAACAAGAAAATAAACTATCTGATTTTAAAAATGGGCAAAAGACCTGAACAAAAACTTTAACAGAAAAAGCTATACAGATGGTAAATAAGAATGTGAAAAGATGTTCTCCATCATACATCATTAGGGCATTGCAAATTAAAACAACAATGAAGATTTTGGGAGTTCTGGCCAAAACGGAGGCATAGATAGGCTTCACTTCCTCACGCAACCAAAAGGACAACAACAAATTTAAAAACAAAAAAACTACTAGAACTTCCAGAAAATCAAATTGTATGGGAGTCTGACTACCAAGGAGTAATAGAAGAAACATTCATCCAGACTGGCAGGAGGGGTAGAGACAGGCAGCCAGAGCAGAGAGGACACAAAATAAGGCAGCAGCTGGTAGACCAGGCAGTCCCACATTCAGGTGTAGATAAGACCAAGGAACAAGTGGGGACCAAGACAAACCATGCAACCCAGGGTTCCAGCACAGGAAACTAAAGCCTCAGAACCTATGGCTGTAAAAACCTATGGTGGTTGCAGTGGCAGGAAGAACTCTTAGTCTCACAGGAGAGTCCACTGGAGAGGCCCAAGGGATCCTAGAACATACGCAAGCTCACCCACTGGGGAATCAGCACCTGAAAGGGCACAATCCACTTGTGGGAAGCAAGAGAAGTGATGGAAGTAGGGTGAGAGCCGAGCAATTGGCATTGTTTCCTCTCAGACCCCTCCCCCACATACAGCACAACAGTGCAGCAAAGTGGGTTGCCCCACCCTGGCGAATACCTAAGGCTCTGTCCTAAGGCAACATAACAGGTGTACCAAGACAAAAAAAAACATGGCCCAAATGAAAAAACAGATCAAAACTCCAGGAAAAGAACTAAGTGACAAGGAGTTAGACAACATATCAGATGCAGAGTTCAAAACAGTGGTAATCAGAATGCTCACAGAAATGACTTAGTACAGTTGCAAAATAATAAAAGAAATGAAGGCTATACAAAATGAAATAAAGAAAAATATACAGGGAACTGAGAGAGAAAGGAAGGAAACTGAGGCTCGAATCAATGGTTTGGAACAGAAAAAAGGAATGAACATCCAGCTGGAACAGAATAAAGAAATGAGAATTCAAAAAAATGAGGAGAGGCTAAGGAACCTCTGAGACAATTTTAAAATGTTCCAATATCTGAGTCATATGGGTGCCAGAAGGAGAAGAGGAAAAGCAAGAAATTGAAACCTTATTTGATCAAATAATGAAGGAAAATTTCCCCAATCTGGCAAAGGAACTAGATGTGCAACTCTAGGACACTCAGTGGATCCCAAAGAAGTTGGACACAAGGAAGTACACACCAAGACTCATCATAATTACATTACCCAAGATGAGAGATAAGGAGAGAATCTTAAAAGCAGCAAGAGAAAAGGAGACAGTTACCTACAAAGGAGGTCCCATAAGACTATCAGCTGAGTTCTCAAAAGAAACCTTGCAGGCAAGAAGCAGCAGGAAAGAAGTACTCAAAGTCATGAAAGGCAAGGACCTACATCCAAGATTACTTTATTCAGCAAAGCTCTCATTTAGAATGGAAGGGCAGATAAAGTGCTTCCCAGATAAGGTAAAGTTAAAGGAATTCATCATTACTAAGCCCTTATTACATGAAATGTTAAAGGGACGTTTCTAAGAAACAGATCAAAAACTATGAATAGTAAAATGACAACAAACTCACAACTATCAACAACTGAACCAAAAAAATAACAAATCACAAACTAAGCCAACAGCTAGAATAAGAACAGAACTGGAGAAACGGAGATCACATAGAGGGTTATCAGTGTGGAGAGGGTGGGGGAGAATGGAGGGAAAAGGTACAGGGAATAAGTAGCATAATTGGTAGGTACAAAATAGGCAAGGGAAAGTTAAGAATAATGTAGGAAATGGAGAAGCCAAAGAACTTATATGTATGGCCCATGGACATGAACTAAGGACAGGGAGTAGGGGAATGCTGGGGCGGGGCAGAGTGCAGGGGAGAGGGGGAGAAAGGGGAGAAAAAAATGGGACAACTATAATAGCATAATCAATAAAATATACTTAAAAATAAGATACCACTACATACCTATTAGAATGGCCAAAATTCAGAAGATTGACATTGCCAAATGCTGATGAATATATGACGCAAAAAGAATACTCATTCATTCCTGGTAGAAGGCAAAATAGTACAGCCACCTTAGAAGACAGTTTGGCTAAACACATTCTCACTATACAATCCAGCAATTACACTCCTCAGTATTTAGCCAAAGAAGTTTAAAATTTATGTTCACACACACACCAAAAAAACCTGTACAAGGATATCTATAGCAGCTTTATTCATAATTGTGAAAACTTGAAAGCAACCAAGATATCCTTCAGGAGGTGAATGGATATATAAAATGTGGTATATCCAAACAATAAAATATTTATTCAGTGCTAAAAAGAAATGAGCTATCAAGCCATTAAAAGACATGGGGGAAGCATAATTGCATATAACTAAGTGAAAGAAGCCAGTCTGAAAAGGCTACATATTGTATGATACCAACTATATGACCTTCTGGAAAAAGCAAAACTGTGGAGACAGTAAAAGGATCAGTGGCTGTGAGGGGTTAGGCAAGAGGGAGCGATGAATAAGCAAAGCACAGAGGATTTCAGGGCACTGAAACTATTTAGAATGACTCTATAATGGTGGACACACATCATTATACATTTGTTCAAACCCACAGAATGTACAACACTGTGAGTGAACCCCAGTGTAAACTCTGGCATCTGGGTGATAATGAGGTATCACTGCAGGCTCTCAGTTGTAACAAATGTACTACTGTGGTGCAAGATATTGATAGTGTGGGAGGCTGCAAGCAGGAGGGGCAAGGAATGTATGCAAAAGTTCTGTAGCTTCTGCTCAATTTTGCTGTGAAAACTCTTCTAAAAAAAAAAGTCTTTTTAAAGGGGGAAAAATCAGGATAGGCTTAGAGCTTGAAACTGGAAAGATAGAGGAAGAAGAGTCTTCTGTTTACACTCTTCTGAGCCAGAAGCAGACACCTAAAAGATAAGAGCTGAATCTAGGCTGCCAGGGGCCACACAGACAAGGGTCGAGAAGAAAAATGACTCTGTCTAGGCTGACCAGATGTGCTGGTGACCGAGAGACTGCTGAGACCTCTCCTTCCTGGCCTGAGTCCCATCACAGAACAAGCCCTTCCCCAGGGCAAGGTCTCTTCCTCTCCCCCTCATCTACAGCTTCCTGAGTATATGAGAAAAAGATGTAAAGGGTGTACTAAGCTCTTGTTGAATTCCTATAACAATGTTGGAAACAATAAGTCTCTCTTCAACACAGACAAATGGTTACAAACCACTGAGGGGGCTACAGGAATGAACATTCTCAAAGAGCCAGGAACCAGGAAGCTCTGCTTCCTGGAATCAGATACAGGCCAAAAGGCATTCTCACCTGGTAGGCTCAAGTATATCACATAACTTGAAGGTGCTGCCAAAAACCCAGATTTAAAAAAATGAATTAAACAAGAGGAGAAGGGAAAAGAGAGATGAGAATTTCTCCCCAGGACCATAGGAACGGCATTTACGAGCAGGATCCTTAGAAACAAAAGGTTGCCATTCAAATGCAGACAAACTCCTTTCCCTCTGTGACTGCATCTCATAACTCTTGCACTTCCTAATGTGGAGCCACTCCACCTATGAGGTCATTTGTTTTCCTGAGAATTATGGAGTTTGCCAATCATTCTGATCACAGGCACTGGCCAGGAAAGCTGTGGGGAAGGAAAAGCATTGAGCCCCTGACTGCTTTCTCTCAGGTCATCAGAGCATTAGAATTCCATATGATTGTCTTCTAAAAAAAACAAAACAAAACTGTGCTTTCGAAGATAAAAAGTTCCAAATGTTTCCTAAAGGTATGTTTGTTTCAAATCATATGTTTTTAATCGATGACAAAACAGCCTGAATTATAATTATTCCAATAACACACATTATCCAAAAGCCAACAGATAGCAGGCAGAAGTGATGACTGGGCTATCGGTGACACAGAGTCAATCAGTTGATTCAAGACAGAAGCAGAGTCACACAGAAAGAGAAGAGGTGGTGAGCAATGGATCCAAGCTGATTCATGCTTGCTCCTATAACAGGCCCTCCAGGTGAGGAGCAAAAAATCCCTGCTTTGTGGAAAGACTCTGGGGTTATAGTTTAGTGTGAATTTGAGTTATTCAACCCCACACTCCATTTGCATTTGAAATCTTACCTATAATTGGGACATAAAGGTTTTATGTGGTTATTAAGGGAATTTGAAACCTCAATGAACAGATGAAATCAATGTGGAAGGAGCAACTGAGAAATCCACGATATGCTTAAGAAAAAAATTACTTAGCAAGAGTATTTTTAATTGCATACTGTTTACAATACTGGCCCCTTAGCCTTATAGCCAGAGGATCTATTGCAGGATTTCTTTCTTTTGTCAAGTCTCATCAAACATCAGGGATTTGTTGTTGTTGTTGTTGTTGTTTTACTCTTGGGAAACACTGCTCATTTTTCAATGCAGATTTTTAAACGGATAAACCAAAACAGTGACTGGGAAGACGTATGCTCATCTGATTTTATCACTGAGGTTTATGTCATTTCACTAACGGTAGATATGAAACTACAGACACACATAAGCTGTTAGATTTAGTGGGGTGCTGTAAGCAATATAGGCAATCTCATAAATACAGTACAACCCAGTGAAATTTGTATTTTAGAGAAGATCTGAAGAATAAAGAACCAAAGCATTATCTAGACAGACTTTGAAATCTTGGAGATCTTCCCAAGTCCTGCCCCTCCCCTAAAGCATGAACCTCCACCTCCCACCAAATTAGACCCACTGACCATGCTAAATCACTTCAGATTTGTTTCCGAAAGGTATTCTTTTTCTTCAAAGAAAGGAAACAAATAGAAAAAAAAGTGGCCTTGGTCGGGATCAATGAGCAATATCACCTAGAATAGAAGTGAAAAAGTATATGATAATTTTCTCCTTCGATTTAATTCAAGAAGGCCTGAAATTTTCCCTGGACAGTGAAGGGTCTGGCATTTCTTATTTACAAGTGAGCTCCTGACAGGCACCCGGGCACAGGAAGGCCCCACATGTCTCTTTTTCATTCCATAACGAATGCCAACACTATAGCTGTGAAAATGGAAATCAGTAAGTAATACAAAAACCTTTTTAAGAATTAATTTTATTTCAAGATTGCTACAAATCTTAGTGTATTTCTGACTGAGCTTAAAACATACCATCTCTCACAGAGTTTTGCGGTGGAAATGAGATTGGTTAACTAATATTCCTTGATATGAAACCCAAATCCTCCATGAGCACAGAAACCTGACTTGTGTTGCTCATAGATGTAGTAACCACAGCCTGATGCTAAGCATCAAATTTCCAGGAACTCTATCCATAATGAAAGTCTATTCTCTGGGAAAGAAAGGGAAATAATCTTTAGATACTTGTTCAAGAAAAAAGTCAAGCTATTAATTGAATGAGATATCTTCCCATCCTGACAATGGATGACTAAAATAAACACTAAAATGTCCCAATGAACATTGCATGAAATAATGAACCAATTTCAGAAATTATTACAAGAACTTTATTTTATCCCTGCATGCATACTTGTAATGTTTACTGAATAACTACCATATGCAGAAGACAATCTCAAAGAATGCAACATTTCAGAAAGAACATAAGATAAGGCCCCATCTAGTCTCAGCAGTGTAATTACAAATGCAAGTGGAGTAAACCAAAAATTATTAAATCTCCTCAGTAATCCTGACCTGTTAGAGGGAAGTATTTTCTGAATCCAGTACAGAATTTCTCCTATATAATACAATTTTAAGGCTAAGTACCCCATGGCCTCATTGGGCTAAATGTTGTTTAGTAGACATTCTGCACTCAACAACAGATTTGAATAATTTATAATGTATGCAAATTATCTGCCTATTAGTTTTAGTCGTGTGTATCCTAAAATAGCAAAAAGCAGATTTCTTAAGCAGGTAGACATTTCCTCTCAATGATTTCTATAAATTTTAGTTTACTAATAGTACCTTATTAATAGCTCAGAAGTAAATATAAGCTTACTTGTAATTATCATAAATTTAAATTATGGAAGCCCTGCTCAATGAATTCCATTTGCATAAAAATCACATGGAAGAGTAACTGCCAAAACAGGAGTGAACATAACAGCTACCCTTTTCTTCTGCACTTATTATATGCCAGCCTCTACACTTTTGTGTATGCTGATCTCATTTTAATCATTAAAACCACCTCTTCAGGAAGGTATTCTGTGTGCCCCCATTTTTTAAAAAAGATTTTATTTATTTTTAGAGAGAAGAGAAGGGAAGGAGAAAGAGAAGGAGAAAAACATCAATGTGCGGTCGCCTCTCACACACCCCCAACTGGGGACCTGGCCCAAAACCCAGGTACATGCCCTGGCTGGGAATCAAACCAGGGACCCTTCGGTGTGCACATCCACCCTCAGTCCACTGAGCTACACCAGCGAGGGCCTCATTTTTAAATAAGTGGGAACTTGTAGAATCTGGGAACTTAAATGTTACTGCCTGCCCTCCAATCAGGAGACACAAACTGCTATTATTATGAAGTTGTCACTTCAAGGCACAACTTCCACACATTTAAATAAAAAGTGAGTGCCCAACTCAGGGGACAGCTTCATGGTTTAAAACAAAAGTTCAGAGGCCACTGCCTTGAGGTGTGACAATGGGTTTCATTCTGATCAAGATTAGAGGGAGAGGAAAGGCCTTCCTCCAGATGCACCAGCCAATCCCCCTCTTTGAAGACCAGTACTGCTCCGCTGATAGCAAGTGCCTCCGAAGTGGCTGCTGAATTCTTCGCTTCCTCGTCATCGGTACTGCCAGCAAAAGCCCCCACAGAAGGCTTACAGATTAAAATGTTACATCAAACCCAGAAAAGAAATTTGAAAATCATTTTTAAAAAGTGAGTGCCTGTGAAAAATATCATTCTAACACTTCTAGCTAGTATGCACAAATAGAGACTGACTTTAAATAGCACACTATCACATCCTATTCTGTAATTTCCATAGTCAACCTAGAAACACATGTTCCTGGAAACAGCCCCACTGAAGACGGCCTTCTGCCTGACAACAGCATCATCTTTTGCCTTGGAGAGCCCTCCTTCCTAATGTCCCTGGTGTCCCTCTCTGCCCTCCTATTTCCTGTCATCACTCAGGTTCATGCAGTCACAGTCCCGTGCCCAGACCATCCCAGCAGGACCCTCCTGGCTTCCCTGTTCAGGCTTCCCTTGGCTCACCCACCTTTCTGCCTATTCCCTTCTAACTATTGTTTCCTTCCCCATGCCTCACCAGCCAGGCATTTTCAAAGTAATCCACACTGGTTTTCTCCCATTTACTTTCTACCCCCTGCACCCCAGTTCCTATCCCTATCTTTGTTTCTTCTCAGACTCCTCTGTGTCTTCTCTTTCTTCTCTTTAGTTTATCATTAAATATGAGTGTTTCCCAGGCTCTGCCCTGGTCCCCTGCACCCTCGCTCTACATGCTTCCTGGCCTACTTCATCCACACAGGCCAGCAACTCCAAAGTCAGTATCACAATCCTGACCCCTCTCTTGAATTCCCAACTCACATCCAACCTCAGCAAGTCACCTCTACCTGGGTGTCTCACAGGTTCCTCACGCTCATAATTCCCACTCAAGCCAATTGTGCTCCTTCTTCTATGTTCCTTATTTCAGGTCATGACACCTTCCAATGAGTCCAAATCACTCATATCACCCCTGACTTCCAGTTACTGATTTCAGCAGATTTTCCTCCTGAAATAATAGCTTGTGGCTCTCTCAACTCCTCTCTAGACCTATGGCTATTAAGCTAGTAGGAGCCAGCAACAATGCTCACATAGACCGTTGTGATAGCCCCCAATGGTTCCCCCAATGGTTTCCCAGTGGAATTTTACTCCAGTCCTGCCCCTGGGAATGCCATCCTCCACATGCCATTAGGGTGTTTCCTGCCCTGTAAAGCCTGATCACATCAACCACTTGTGGAAGGATAGTGATTTGAAAACTTTGCAATGCATGGCTTCCATCTCCTGCACATCCTTGTTCCCCTGAGTCCTTGGAACCAGTCCAGGCAGCTGCGATGCTCCAGCTTCATGCCTGCAGACTTGGATGTCACTTGCAGAGATGCAGAGTTACTGCTCAGGTTGGATTTTTTAAATATTCCACTTATGCAAAATTATACTGGCTTACATATACAGTATATTACACAATACAGAGGTGGGCAAAAGTAGTTTTACAGTTGTTTGTATGGACAATAATACAATAATTAATAAATAATAACACAAGAATAAACTGTGTTTCATGTACTCATAACTGTAAACTACTTTTCCCCACCCCTGTATATATATGTAAACCATAAAGGTTTATAATAAAATGAACTCCCACGTGCCCAATATCCAGTGACCCAGGCTCAGTTTTTGACATTTAATACATGTTGAATCTTTGGGGAAAAAATGGCTTTATGAGGAAGCCCTGTGAGCTCAAAACCCTGAATCTGGCATTGCGTGAGGTCTGGCTTAAAGAATAAGCATAGAAACAAGTAATATTGGTCTTGATGAGTTTGTCAGTCCAGACTCCATGATTACCATTCCATGGGACAAGGAAACTAGAGAAATACTAGAGGGGCAACAAGAGTTAGATGCTGATGACAACTTTTTAGACAGAACCCCTGGGCCTATGTCCCTCACCCACTTAGTGCTAATGGGCAGAGCTAGAGAACATTTGAGTAAGTTTGGGATTCCCAGAGTTCCTGCATAGGACCCTGGAAAGTGATGCTGAGGCCTGGGAAAAGAGGCAAAGGGAAAAGAGGCAAAAGGAAAACCTTGAATGGATTGAGTGTTAACCTAAATTGACTATACTTGCCTGGCATTTTCTAAGATTTTATTTTCCGCAGTGACATGGATGGAGAGTTAGAGGTAAATTCAAGTTATAGAAAACTAAAGAGAGTTTCTTTTTTTTTTTTTTTGTACACCCGTGAATGTAACTAAGAATTTATACTTACAACATATACTGCTAAAATGTTTTTTGAATTTTACTCTAGAGACATACAAACCACTTGGGAATATTGTATCAAATGATATGCATAATGGATCAGGCTAATGGAGCAAACCAATCTAAATATCTCCACCTTTTGTTCAAGTGAAGCATTTGTCTGGGAAAGGAGCTACAGGTTGATTTGTTAACCAACTCTTGAGTACTATAGATATGGAAAGTTAGAATTATCTACTCAATCTATCATTCCCCAATAAATGAAGATAACTCTTCAAGTGATTTCCACCCCTGGGATTCCATAATTTGGCTCTCCTGTGTTCAGGAGAAGAGCTAAGCATTTGAGAGAAACTCTCTGAGATCACTCAGTGGCATCAATCCGCACAGTTAATGCAGGAAGGAGGCGAAGCTTTCCTCCCCGCCAAACATCATGGGCTCATTGCCACCCGCTCTGAGCCAATATTATTCTTTCTACTTTTCGAACCACTTAAGATTTAAAAAGTCATGCAAGACAAAGGGAAGTAAAGCACAGAACCTAACTATTTCCAGCCAATTCACCTTTCCTCAAACATGCTCACAATGTAAAATTTCAGACAATGAATGATTAACACATATTATTTTGGCCTCCAGTATCAATATATGGTTTGTTAGAGCCCTCAGTTCCTGGCCTGTTTTAGAAAAGAATCCAATTGTGTGCAATCATGTACAAACTGTGTGCATGTTTAAATGTTTTTGTTCTTTCAGATTTCTAGAACCCAGGCATCTAGCACTTCACTTTGTAACCCATGTGTGACAAAGTGTGAAGAGTTTGTGCAAAAGTGAAATCAGAAAAATTGGAGTTGAAATCCCAGTCAGCCACTGACCTAGAAAAGCTTACACTCTAGAGAGGATGACAGATCCATGCCACACAGTTTCCATAGTGTTGTGAGTGCTTTGACAGACATAAACACATGATATTATGAGAGCAGAAGCAGAGGTGTTGGGGGCGGGGTGTGTCAAGAAGTGACCCTTACAAAGAGAGGATGCCTGAGCCAAGTCTTAAAAGAGAACTAGGAGCCTGCCAGGCAAAGAAAAGTGCTTATTAACTGCTGAACAAGGAAGATCAGTTACACCATCCACATGGCTATGCAAGGAAAGCACACATCATCAATCGCCGTGAAACGGGCATAAGAATCAATCCTGAAGAAGCGTGTCTCTGGTGCTTTTGATGAAAAGTGTAGTAGAGATCTCAGGGGAAAAGATAAAAGATCAGAGAGACCTACAGGTATAAGAACCTTGTCTCTCCGCTATCCATCCACTCAAACTATTTTTATTGGACAGAACTGAAAGAAACATTGTTGGCAAATAAAATACCTACCAGAATATTCTGGACTGCTTCAAGCTGCATACACGCTTAAACTTTGACCTGTACAGCACAAATCCATATTCAAGTGGTTAAGGGGCCATATAAGATGAGCGCTTGTTGTGAATGAAACTTCGGTGATTACATCAGCTACGCTAACCCAGAACAGCTGACGACCATTGCCAATATCATGCTTTCAGCAATCAGCAACATCTTTGGTACAGATGTCGAGGAAACCATTGTGCCAATTATGCCGTAATGATGAGAGTAGAGAGCCTGGCTAGGGAATTTTCATTTCATGTCTTCTTTGAAAAAGCATATCTTAAAAGAGGACAATATACAACACATACTGTGTATCCCGTCACTCTTTTTGGCTTGAGTTGTGCTCCTTTTGACTCTGTGGATCAGCGAACTTTCTGATCTCTGAGTTGGGATGGCATAAGCTAGAAGGGTTTGGCACACGCAAAACCCACTACATTCTTGAATGCTCAGGACAGCTTTACAACATCTTAAGTTACATCTGAACAAACCTGTTTCTTACTAATATTGTCAGTCTTTTTGAACATTTTTTCTACAAAGGACAACAGGAGAAAAATGTCATTTGTTAGTCAATCAGAGCCCATCTGATTGGATGATCCTTTCTGCATTCCACTCTTGGGGGGAAAAAGCAAAGAGTAGAAGACAATCTTTTTTTAGGAAAATAGGCATTGCACAGTACCCTGGTGTTGGTGTGGACTAAAGTCTTTTGCTCACATCTTCTGTAATGGCAGAACTGCGGGATTAATTCACCTATTTTTCAGCAAATATTCACCAAACACCTACAGTATACTAAGAACGGTTCTATAATGAGCATCTCTGTCCAGAACAGTGAACCTCAGGCACAGCATTTTCAATCATTAAAGAAGGTTATCTTATGCTTATCATATCGAACTCACTAAGGTTAGGAAAATGTTCAAGTAAGAGTTTCATCAACCAGGAAGGAAACACAAGTGGGCTTATTGACAAGCCTTAGTTAACCAGATAATTTTCTAACAAGACAACTTCCCTCTGCAACTCTACCATTTGCTAACCCTTTTGATAATTTCAGGACTATTCTTACCTGAATAACTGTGTAGATCGAGGGGCATTAGATTAAGCAAAGGGTGTTAGTTTCTAGCCAAAATAAATAAATGCAAAAAGAATGGGGAAGAGCAATTGCTCCAGGTAGAGCTTCAGATCATGAAGGTGGTGTACCTTCACAGACTACGTAAATTTAGACCCTAAGCACGCTATTGCTTCCAGAAACTGCTTCCAATAGAAAATTTTATAGGCATTTTAAACTCTCATAGGTGACTCCCTGAAAAATATCACAGTTGGTCAAAAAACATATGTGTTTCAACTCCTTCTAACTTGCTTTGGTGTTAGCTTATAAAAACTCATAGGTGTATATTGGACTCATTAAACCGAGGGACTCATAAGCACGAGCTCGATCAGGGCAGGGTGCTGACAGGCATTATACCTTATGCAAGCTTCCCCACATCATTCTGCCAACGTGCTTCCATTTTAATCCAAAACATTCCCAGCTTGTCAAATACTAGGCCTCCCTGGAACACATAAAACCACTCATGCCACCTCATGCAGAGGTTCTCTGATGTGGACGGATTTCCACTGGACACCATAAGGAACCCACAATCCCATTTCACATGTTACTTCAAATCAGTCCAAAATTCTGTCTCCAGGGCTACTAGGAGAGTAAAACCCCGGGAAAGTGGGTAGAAGAAGATGGAGTCCAAAGCATGCTGGCTTGACAGTTGTCAAGCACTAGATTCTTTCATTACTGAATAAAGCCAGTGAGTATTCATGAGTCAGCTACAGAGATTCATTTAAGAACCCACTGGAGGTGATAATGTACATTTTTACTTATTCATTTTATTTGTTTGTTTGTTTGTTTTAGAATCTGGCAAGACTGTCAAGATCATATTGAAGCTGAATGCCAAAAGATACTCTCAAATCTCCAAATTTTCTGGTGGTCACAGAGAGAGCTTGCATAAAATACTTAACAATTTTATGTTGACAAATTGGCATGTCGAGACAATTAGCCTCTTTGTAGCAAGATGGTGGACAGATGTATAGAAGAATCGTGAGGTCTGATTGTTCTACAGAAGTCAGTAAGACTGAGTCTCTAACAGAGTTAATATGTCAAAGAAGGGAGAGATAAGAATTGGAAATCTGATGGAAAACAGCCAGGCTAGAAATACAAAGGGAAGCAATTGAATTGTGGTTGAAAATAGTATGAGTAAACTGTTCTGAGACATGTGTGGAGCTGGAAGCAAGACCCCCAGGAAGAGTGATTATGACCCATAAATAAGAGGTTTATGACAACCTGAACAGTAAAAGGCTGGTGGGGAGGTGAACTCATGAGGGTAGAATACGAGCTCTCTGAAAAATCTCACAAGAAGTCAAGAGAAGAGGCAAAAGAGAACTGAGTTGAACAGAGGACCCTGAAAAGTGGTAAAGTGAAAAAAAAAAATAGTGATGTACTTCCTTCAATTAAAATAAAAGAAATGCTACCAAAAATTGAAATCAATTTGATTAATATCTAAAGAGATTCAAAAGACATTCCCTAATCAAATTTATATCTGAAAATGTGCTCACTCATGCCACTGGTTATGCGCTTAGTGCAGATCAATCCCTAGGTCAGGTGAGCCTAAAAATAGGTGTGATGACAGAAGAGTGTGTGAAATGTTTGGGAGCTCAGAGGGAGGATTTTATACTATGTCAGGTCAATCTGGGTTTTTTCTTCAGTAAATGGATCAAGTTAAAAGGAAAAAAGCAATAGCTCCAGAGAATTTGATTTCTCCAAATCTAACGGTCTTATCAATAACTGAAGAATATATGGTCTAGATCAGTGATCTTCCACCAGTATGCCACGGCATAACTGACGTGCTGCAAGAATTTTTAAAACATGCAATACCTGACTATTTAGTCAAGGGCACTGACCTCTTTCCCTTAGGTTGTCTGATAAAAAAATGACCACAGCCAACACAACAATAGCCTTCAGTGTGAATTAATCAAAATTATACCTGTTTTTTGTCAGATCAGCAAAAAATATATCTTTTGATGTGTTTCAGAATTTTAGTAATTAGTTTAGGTGTGCAAGAGTTGGCAAATAATCTTCCACTATAACAGTGCTGGCCATAACCTTATTCAAGCACAGAGGTTAATTTGGTGTGTGTGTTTTATAAATGAGAGAATGAAATCTAATCGAAAATGTATTTATTGCATGTATAATTGGCTGGACTAAGAAAAATAAGCACTGAATCATTTAAATTTTCTATAAACAACAGCTGCTAGTTTCACCCTTTCAAAGGAAGGGTGAATCCCTTTCAAAATCCCTTTTCTGCTGAGTAGCCACCTACCTTAACAAAAT
This sequence comes from Glossophaga mutica, assembly GCA_039655065.1. NCBI lineage: Eukaryota > Metazoa > Chordata > Mammalia > Chiroptera > Phyllostomidae > Glossophaga > Glossophaga mutica. The sequence continues at coordinate 151,395,586 of CM077306.1, forward strand.
CTCAATTCCGATTCCATTATTTTTTTCATCATGTTTGGCAATTACAATCATCCCATATCCTAGTTCTAGCTGAACCGACTGTTTCACGCTGATTGGGTTGGGGGGTGGGGTGTGGTCTGCTCTCCCACTCTTCTCTCCCACTCCGCTCCCTCCTTCCTCCTCCTTCGTCTCTCCAGCATGCGCTCGCCACAAAAGCTTCAGTGGTGGGTACTGGGTAAGGTTTGCCAGTACAGGTGGCAAGTCAACTGTCTTTTCCTATTCTTTGTCATTGCTTCTCTCCTCATGGCAGGAACCCAAATGCTGACTGTCCCAGGGGGGTGCATTTGTTCTTCAGAGGCACTCAGGGACCTCTCCCTGTATAGCTCCCCCCAGGTAAGGAATGAGGATCTTCACCCAAATGGGCATCACTCCTCATGTCTCCTACCCAGATTAAGCCTGGTCCCCACCTGAGGTCTTCTGATAACAGGAAACTCTCACATTTCTTTATTGAGTCAAACAGACTGCCCCCCACTCCATCCCAGAGCTCCCTCTCACTTCTGTCATCCCTCTCCTGATCCTTTTCCTCACAAGCAGTGTTGTTACACATTCTGTTGGCTTTGGGTTTAGGAACATGGCAACTCTCAGAGAAGAGACTACTGTGCATTTCTAACTATGAAGAGAATAGTCTGAGCCCCCCAATCTTGTAGACAGTGGAAGGAACAAATCAACTGTTCCTTCTTCCAAAGGATAAAGAGAGGAGGAAGAGCCCATTGCCATTCAAGAAATTCTGCATTTCCCCCAAAATCAACTCCTTCCCCCAGTCACTGCCTACACTTTTTCTGAAAACTATTGAGCTTCTCTCAGTAGGGTAGACTAGGGGAAACTCACATTAAAAAGCAAGCCTTCTTTGGACTTGGCCTTAGAGAATTTAGTAGATATTCCCAACAAAAAGGCTCCAGTGTAACCCCTGTGCTACTTCTGCTGATGGCTTCCAGGAGAGATATGTATTAGCCCCTACCCAACTTGCCACATGAGTCTACTTTCTACAGGGCCTTTGGCTCAGTACTCCAAAGATTTCCAGAATGAATGGTTATACAGTGTGACAGGGAATATTCAGCAGGTAGCTCTATAACCCTCATGGTAAAGTAGAATGATTTCCATAAAGGTGCCACAGATAGAGGTCAAAGATAGATATTCTGCACCAAGCACACAGCTCAGAAATCGTCTTCCTATACTGGAAATGGAGAAAGAGATTTTCTCCGGCTGTGAAATCACGAAGACATTGGCATTTGTTCTGAGCCTTGAAGAGAATGAAGAGTTTAAACTTGTAGACATAGGTGGGGAGGCAATTAGAGGTGAGGATACTTTTTTTTAAAGACAGTAAATCACAAGGGATAACTTATTAACTATCTTTAAGTATAATGTTTCTCAACTTCCCTGATTATAGGAATCACTAGAGATGCTTGTTAAAAATACAGATTCCTAGCTCCACCCCAGACCTCCTGGATTAGACCCAAAGAAAGAAACAGGGAATCTGAATTTTTAACATGTACCTCCTGGGGGATTCTTAGGAAGAAGCAAGCTTGTTAATTTCTAATAAAAGTTCGAAAGTTTTCTTTGAGTAAGAAATGAAAATGTTACCCACCTCATTGGACAAAAATGAACAAAAAAAATGGGCTCTCATTTCTGTAAAAGTTTGGTGTGGAATAAGAAAGAGTCTAATTAAAGGTTTCTAAATATTACAATAGGCTTTTATGAGAGTTGGAATCCCCATCCCTGAAAAGCTTTTAAAATGGAGGAAAGCACCATTTGCCCTAGAGGTGGTGACTCTGGGGAACAGGCAGAGGGCTCAATTATTCGGGGATCATGTAGGGGTTGTGAGAAACAAACCCTCTCAAGTTAGTGTGAAGGAAAAGAGTTTATTGTGAGAACAGAAGGGAATCTCGAGGAAGCCAAGTAGAGGAACCAAAGCCAGGCCTTAGGGAAACTGGAAAGTCACCAGGCATCTGTGCCCTCCCTCTCTTGTGGACCAAGTACTCTCCTACTGCTAGATATCTCTGCACCTATATTTAAGCCTCTTCTCTGCTCAAGCCAGCTTCTCAGTATTATCATCCACTTAACCAGTGGCAACCTCATCCTCAAATTCAACACGATTCACCAGATATTCAAAGTTAACTGAGACAGTTGCCATGCACCAATTCCATATTCCTCTAGGTAATAAAATCTGATGGGTCTACCTTGAGTCTCATGCCCACACCTGCTAGGGGTATTCCTTTTGGAACTCTGAGAGTGTAGTTGGAAGAAATGATGAAACTCGTATACAAGAATAGGTCAAACAAATCTTCTGTTGCCTTAATTTAATATTTTACTCTAAAAACAATACTGTTCTCACTTAAAAACCTTATTCTTTTAAGAATTGTCTCTCTTGGCTTCATTTTGAAACACTTATAAAAGAACTCCCTATTGGAATGCCAAGAATAAGTAGTACTTTAAAACAATGAATTGCCTGGTCTGGATTCAGAATCTTCTGGATAATCTGAATTTTTACCTAAGAATTTCTATGTCTACAAACTCAACACAAGAAGCATTTTGCTGAAATTCCTCAAACCTGGTAATTAATCTAGTCATTCTAAAATACATGTGCTTCAAGTTAAACTTCAGTGTGTGTTACTAATTAATTTTCACTTAATTCATCTGAACATTGACCAGTTATCTGAAGTCCAGAGAGCTTTTTAAAAGCAGCCACAGTCCTATCTCTGTGAATAAGAAGACTGACTTTCACCCTCAGTACATAGAATTTGAACCCTGTAGTGCCTCTGCTTGAGGCTGGTTGGTCAACCCAGCCCTGAAGCGATTCAACCCTAAGCTTTTCAACATTAGGTTGCCCTTGGTTTTAGAAGGAAACAGGTCTTTGTCTCCTGTAACTAAGAGGTGTGAAAGAACAAGACCATCAAACTGAGGTATAATTCTATCTAGTTCTTGTAATCATAAATGGAAGGGGGTGGGGCAGTGGTCTTTTTATAAGTTCTGCCTCATAGAGCCCACTCTCCTTCCTATTCCTCTGATTCTAATGGGCTCCAGTTGACTTCTCTACCTGCCTTGTATTCATTCTCTCCATCCTCCTCTGCAGCCTTCTCCCAGTCGTATTCTCCTCCTAGTGAGACACTCTCATGCCATGCCAGAATATGAATTACCATTGTCCAGTGACAGTGTGATTTGTAGGGTTTTACTTTTGCAAATAAACTCACTTTAGCATCTCCCATTACTCTGAGGCTCCAAAAGAGAAATAATCAGGAGGAAAACTCCTTCCTTTCTTAAAACATTCCACCAAGGAAAGCAGCCAAAGAAACTGAATTAAAAAACAGAAGCAAAGGAGGTGTTCAGTTTTAAAAAATTAAAACTGCACTTGTCACACTCTAACCCACAAGGCTTTAAAAAGCTAACAGATTATTTATATCAAGTTGCCAGTTCCAGAGAGTTCACCAATTTTCCAGAGTTCTCCTCACTTGTAATCAAGGATAACCCTGAAAACAGATGTACAGACTTAAAAAGAATGCTTTTGTCACTAAAAAAAAAAAAAAAATGAAGCAAATTGGGAGATAACCATGAATGTATAAATTTCTGGGAGAAAATGCAAGAAATGAGTGAAATAGCAACTACTCCAAGGGCCTAAACAGATCATTTAGGCAGAATGTGAAGAATAAGCCTCTCTGAGATGGCATAAAAGGAGAAGCAAGCATACGAACAAAAATACGATACCTCTAGAAATGAAACAAATGATATGCTTTTCTTTTTTAAATTTCTTTATCAAGGTGAAAATCACATAATATATAACCAATCATTTTAAAGTGGACAGTAGAGTGGCATTTAGTGTATTCACAACATGATGCAATCACCACCTCTTTCTAGTTTCAAAAATTTTTATCTCCAGAGCACCCACACCCTTCTCCCTCCCCCATCTGCTTTCTGGAACTCTAGATTTGCCTATTCTAGATTTCTCATATAAAAAGTGTTGTACAACATGTGTCTCTTTGTGTCTGGCTTCTTTTGTTTAGCATATTGTTTTTGAGGTTCATCTTACCACACTCTGTATCATGTCTCAGTACTTCAGGGCCTTTTTATGCCTGAATAATATTTCATTTTAGGTATATACTGCGTTTTGTTTATCCATTTCATCCATTGATAGACACTTGGGTTGTTTTTAGCTTTTGGTTAACATGAACAATGCTGCTAGGCACATTCATTTATAAGTTTCTGAGAAATAGGACTCTCGGCCAAGATGGAGGCATAGGTAGACACACTGTGCCTCCTTGCACAACCAAAATTAAGGACAACAAAGATTTAGAAACAAACAAAAAAAACAATAGATCTGACAGAAAATTGAACTGTAAGGAAATTCAACAACCATTCATCCAGACCGGTAACAGGATGGAGTTGGTGGCCCACAGAGAGGGGTCACAGCAGGAAAAAGCGGTGGTTGGCAGTCCCAGGCATGCAGGCAGTGGCTAGCAGACCCCAGGCGTGCAAGGCAGCTTGCTGACCTCGGACACACATTCACACGCAGATAAACCAGGCAAAAACAGGGAGACAAACTGAGCAACCCAGGGCCCCAGCACCAGAAAATAAAGCCGAAAAGCACCGATTAAAAACACTTGTGGGGGTTGAAGTGCCAGGAGAGACTCCCAGCCTCACAGGAGAGTACGTTGGAGAGACCCACAGGGTCCCAGAACATACACAAGCCCTCCTACCCAGGAACCAGCACCAGAAGAGCCCAATTTGCTTGTGGAAAGCGGTGGAAGGGTCTGGGATACCAGAGAGAGCCGAGCAAGCACCATTGTCCCTGCTCTGACCCCGTCCCCACATACAGCATCACGACCCAGTAACTGGGTTGCCCTGATTTGGTGAACACTTAAGGCTCCGTCCCTCACTACATAACAGGCATGACCAGACCACACACACGTAAAAAAAATATATGGTTCAAGCAGAAGAACAGATCAAAGACCCAGAGCCAATTCATCTAAGCGACCAAGAGATAGCCAACCTATCAGATGCACAGTTCAAAGCCCTGGTGATCAGGATGCTCACAGAATTGGTTGATTTTGCTCACAAATTAGACGAAAAAATGCAGGATACAATACGTGAAATGAAGGAAAACGCACAGAGAACCAATAGTGATGGGAGAAAAATGGGGACTCAAATCAATGGAGTGGACCAAAAGGAAAAAAGAAACAAATAGAAAACGAGGAAGAAACAAGAATTCAAAAAAATGAGGAGAGGCTTAGGAACCTCCAGGACATCTTTAAATGTCCCAACATCTGAATTATAGGGGTACCAGATGGGGAAGAGGAAGAGCAACAAGTGGAAAAGTTATTTGAACAAATAATAAAGGAGAACTTCCCCAATCTGGCAAAGGAAATAGACTATCAGGAAGTCCAGGAAGCTCAGAGAGTCCCAAAGAAGTTGGACCCAAGGAGGAACACATCAAGGCACATCATAATTACATTACACAAGATTAAAATGAAGGAGAGAATCCTAGAAGCACCAAGAGATAAGGAGACAATTACCCACAAAGGAGTTCCCATCAGACTGTCAGCTGATTTCTCAAAAGAGACCTTCCAGGCAAGAAGGGGCTGGAAAGAAGTATTCCAGGTGATGAAAGGCAAGGACCTACATCCAAGATTGCTCTATCCAGCAAAGCTTTCATTTAGAATGGAAGGGCAGATAAAGTGCTTCTCAGATAAGGTCAAGTTAAAGGAGTTCTTCATCACCAAGCCCTTATTATATGAGATGTTAAAGAGACTTACCTAAGAAAAGAAGACAAAAAATATGAACAGTAAAAAGACAGCAAACTCACAGTTATTAACAACTATACCTAAAACAAAAGCAAACTAAGCAAACAGCTAGAACAGGAACAGAACCACAGAAATGGAGATAATATGGAGGGTTAGCAACAGGGAAATCGGAGGAGAGAGGGGGAAAAGGTACAGAGAATGAGTAGCATAGACAGTAGGTAGAGAATAGACAGGGGGAGGGCAAGAATAGTGTGGGAAATGTAGAAGCTAAAGAACTTATGACACATGGACATGAACTAAAGGGGAAAATGTGGGTGGGAGGGGGTGTGCAGGGTGGAGGGGAATGAAGGAAATGGGACAACTATAATAGCATAATTAATAAAATAAAATAAAATTTAAAAAAGGAAAATAAAAACAAGTTTCTGAGAAATGAGGACACATTCATCGTGACCCTCAAAAGAAGGGGAAAAACATTTTTAATGTAGCAATTCAGCACCTATTTCTCTACAAGTTGCAAGGTGTACCATAGTACTAACTTGAAAGGTGACTCAGACCCAGTATGTTTTCTTAGCCACATATCAAATTTGAATACTCCAGGGCCTGATAGTAGCACCTGAACACACTCACCAGGAGCCTGTTCTTCACTCAAATAAAACCAATAGAGATGAAACTGAACACACTTCTACCAAGAATAAAGAAATGTTGTGGTCAACTTCAGCGATATGTGAACAGGGGCATTTGCAATGATTAGTGAATTAACAACACTAAGAAGTGAGTTCTTCTGATCATGTGCCTAAAGACAGACATACAGTGAGGACGGGGAGAGGAATTCTGAACCATTGTCTATTTTTCCCCCATGGAACTTGTTTTAAAGAACTGCACAGCTGCAGGAATTGTGTGAGCATTTTGGGACTGTCAAACCATCATCTAACTTTGTGAAGAATTCTTCTGAGGTGGATTTTATTGGTTTCAGCTGGAGAATCCATCCCACCACACCCTACGCACCCCCGCCCTCACACCCCCATCCTCACACTCCCACCCACCCCCACCACAACCACAAAGCCACATGCCCACCAAGCACTGCCTGTCTTCTGCCCTGAAGTGATCAGAAAGCAAGAGTTCACCATGAGGGAACCACATGGCATCAATTTGTGCCTCGAGATGGTCCACAGCTTTTTACAATCTACAGGAGATAAAGCAGGGACAGCAACATCCCAACAGGAGGAATAGCCCAACAAAGTTCACCTTTGCTAAGGGCATTTGTCCCTTTGTGGAATCTCCTGTTTTCTTTTTCTTTCTGGCAGGCATTGGTCTTGATTTTCTAAATGTTCAGTTAGTGATTTACTGAACTAAATGTTCGGATTTTCTTTTCTAAAACTTTCTGGAGCTTCAGCAGCCCTGGTGTATTCTATATCAACATGCACAATGGAGAAATGTTACTGGCACCAAATAAATCAAGGCAGTTTAGGAAAAGGGGTGGGTGGAAGTTGCTGGGAAGGAAGCGACATCTGCTTTGGCTCACAGCATTCAATTCGACCCACCTCGAAGTCCCCCTCACCCCCACTAGGATTTGATGGTCTGATGTTCACAGAGCAGCTCAGCTCTCCTCCAAGTCACCATGTCAACACAGGGGATCCAACAAGTGATGAAAAAGGAACGTGGAAGACCTCCTTCAGAAGCAGGAATCAGTTGTCTTTGTTCAGAAACCAAATGTAAGCCTTTGCAAACTCTGGCTTTGAGGACAAGCTTTGAGGAAGACTATTGCAGGATAATATTTCCCATGTTGGAGATAAATTCTAAATTTTTCCAGGCTCATCATGAAGGAAAAGTTCTTGAAGATAAATGAATACAGTCAAGCAATCTTTACTTAGGAACACTATGACAACTTCCTCACCATTAAAGTACACTCAAAAGGGACTCCCCCAGAAAGAGAGAGAGAATGTGTGTGTGTTTGTGTGTGTTCTGGAAGAGGGAGTCAGTCAGATGTGTCTGAGAGTTCAAGTTCACATATATCTTAAGTAAATGACTTAAAGTTTTAGTGTACTCATTTTTTTAAAAAATATTCTTACTGAGATACAAAACATGAAAAGTCTACTACAGTCTCTGACTTTTAATTGTGGAAAAAAACACACAATGGAATACTACTGAGCCGTAAAAAGAAGGAAATCTTATCTTTGTGATAGCATGGATGGACCTGGAGCTTTATGGTAAGGGAAATAAGCCAGTCAGAGAAAGACAAGTACCATATGATTTCACTCATATGTGGAATCTAATGAACAAACTGAACAAGCAAAACAGAGACAGATTCATAGAGAGCAGGCTGACAGCTACTGGGGAGGTGTTGGGGGGTTGGAGAGATTGAGTGTTAAAAAGAAAAAAAGAAAAAAAACTCATGAACATGGACAACAGTGTGGTGATTGCCATGGGTGAGGAGAGAGGGTATGGGGGGATAAATGGTGATGGACTTGAGGTGGTGAACACACCATACAGTGTACCGATGATGTGTTGTAGAACTGTGCACCTGAAACCTATATAATTTTGTTAACTGGTGTCACTCCAATACACTCAATAAAAAGGAAAAAAAAACATAAAAATTTTACCATTTCAACCATTTTTAAGTCTATAGTTCACATTGCTGTGCAACAAATCTCTAGAACTTGTTTATCATGCAAAACTGAAATTCTACACTCATTAACAACTCCCCCTTTTTCCCCTCACTCCCTGGGAACTGCCATCCTATTTCTTGTTTCTAAGAGTTTAGAATTCCTAACTTTTGAACCAGGAAATAACCTAAAAGGCATCTATTCCAAATCTCTCATTCTCAGATGAGAAAACTGGGGTTGGGAATATGTAGGTTCCTGGTCAAAGGGTGGCTAATGAGCCATGGAGCCAGGGCTTGGGCCTTTGCTGCCCAAACCCAACCTTGTCACCAGTGTAGCATATAGTAGTCATGTAATTATGGTTTTCGTTATCTCCCACCATTCAAAACAATGCTCACTTCCATACAAAGAAGCAATGTGTAGTAATTAATATACACACATCAAATTGCAGTTCAAGAAAACTTTTGTAAATTGATCAAGACAAAGAAAATCTATGTCCATCACATATATAATCATCCCCAAAACCCTGCTCAGGCTTGAGGCAGTAAAAAATTCCCATAGAGAGTCTGGAAAAAGCTCTGGGTTAGAAAAAGGTGATTATTTAGTGTAAATAATTGAAAATTTCTGAAGAGATTTCAAGTACATCAAGTGTGGTAACAGGTAATTTTTATGTGCACTGAAGTCACAGTAAATATAAGAGAGGAAAAGAATATGCTGATCACAGGATATTTAGACATGAGAATGAATGATTTCACATGAATGCCATAAAATCACCTTTTCTAAAGGTTATTAGAATTTGTCTCCAGATTCTCATCATCTTAACATCACTGAGTAAAATCCTCATGTTTTCTTTCCAGGCTTTAATTCCATGACTCTAAAGCACCAGAGTTTTCACAGGCCATCCCAGCGGTGCAGGTATTGGCTAAGATATGAACCAGAGACCATGTGCATCCCAGTGGGAGCTTTTTGTCTGGGGCAGCACAACAGAGATTCTAATAACACCTTTCTCCCTGGATCCCCATAGGCTAGGCTACCTGGGTAATATCTCTAAGAGGCAAAAGAGAGTTGAGCTCAAAGTTAAGACATTAGAAAGGATAAAATTGTTTCCGTGAAATCGCAAGTTTGAACTGGCTCCAGAACTCCAAAGATGAGTGCACAATAAATGAATGCAGGGTAATGGAGCCACTGTGCCATCCAAGGTCATTGGCGGCAGGAGTAAAACTCACTGTTGGGAGTTTGGACTGTGGAGACAACATGTCTGGACTTGAGTCTCAAAGTTGGCTACAAGTACTTGGGCAGATCACTAAACCTTTTTATGTCTCAGTTTCCTTACATATAAAATGAGGGTGATACTGGTAACTACCTCAAAGGATTTTGGTAAAAATAAAATGTGTTAATACACCTGAATCACTTAGCACTGTGTCTGACCAATAATAAGCACTCAAAAATGCTGGCAATTATTATTAATAATCCACACCACAATGTGCACCTTGGTCTTCTTACTCACTCTATCACTCTCTCCCTCTTTTTTTTCTTAACACCTTTATTTTCTTCCTTACTTTCCCTTATCACAGGCCTATGCCCGTAATCATTCCCATGAGCAAGACCAATCTCATGTTTGGTGATTTAAGAGACCAACAAAAGGAATCTTCTGCCATGATATCAAACTTCCTCTAAAATATTGTAATTAGAAGACTTCCGGTCAAAATGGTGGCATAGGCGAACATGACTCACCTCTTCACACAACTACATCAAAATTACAATGAAAATATAGACAACCATCACACATAACGATCAGAAATCTAGTTGAATGGCAGTCTGACAACCACAGAATTAAAGAAACCACATCCAACCAGACTGGTACAAGGGACACAGACACAGAACAGGTTGGTCCCACACCCACAAGTGGTGGGTAAAAATTCCAGACGGATATCTCCAGAGCGAGGGGTGCCAGCCACAGCAGGCCCCTCAGCTCATGGTCCACTGCAGGGAAGATAAATCCCCACAACTTCTGGCTGCAAAAAACAGCAGGGATTGAGTTAGTGGAAAAAACGACTGGAGTCCAAAGCAGTTCCTCTTAAAGAACCCACACATGAACTTAAACAGACTCACTCCCTCTAAGCTCTAGCACTGGGGTAGCAGTTTGAAAAGCACCAGTGTCATACTGGGAGAAACTGAAGTGTCTGGCATCAAGGCAGGAGCTGGGGGACAGCTTTCTCCCAGACAGAAAGGTGAGCAGAGGTCACTGTCACTGTTCTAAACCCTCCTGCCTCAAGCCACAGAGCCATAGAACCAGCAAACTAGTGCCATATCTGAGGTTCCTTCAGCCTGCCTAACACTGTTTGGCCCACCTTGGAGATCCCCAGACACTCTGCCCCACCCAAATTATGGGCCCACCTAAGCTGCTGTTCCATATGAATGGCTGGTTTTGGATCGTGCTGCACAACATTCAAATCTTCTCAAACAGCCAGTCTCAGTGGGCTCCAGGCCCAGCACTAGCAGTGGCCAGTCTAGATTCACAGCTTGGCCTTGCCTGGGAATCTCTAATCTCAGCACAAGTAGGAGCCATCTCAGATTGCTTTATAGCTCAGGCAGGGTGGCCCCAGGTAGAACACAGGTTGGGACTGACTATGGCCTGCACCACCTGGGAAACCCCAGAGCCAGCTCACCTAGTGGATAGCTACAGACAATGTTAGCGCACCACCACCCTGCCCCTGCACGGCTGATCCTCCATGAGGGCAGAGGTTGGTGGTAAGTGGTCACAGCCAATCCTTACAGCTGACTGGCCTGGGTAAATCTCTGCCATTGACCTGCCAACAGGATCCAAAGCTCAACTACGAGAGGATGTACTTAGCCCACACAAAGGATGCACCTCAAGTACCCAATTTAAATGATAGAGGAGTCTGTGCCACTGGGCCCTACAGGACACCTAATACATTAGGCCACAAGACACAGAGTCAAAGCAGCTCTACCTAATACATAGAAACAAACACAGGGAGGCTGTCAAAATGAGGAGACAAAGAAATATGGCCTAAATGAAAGGACAGATCAAAACCCCAGCAAAAGAGCTAAATGAAATGGAGATAAGCAATATATCAGATGCAGAGTTCAAAACACCAGTTATAAGGATGTGTAAGGAACTTAGTGAGGACCTCAGCACCATAAAATAAATCCAGTCAGAAACAAAGGATACACTAATTGAAATAAAAAACAATTTATAGGGAAACAATAGTAGAGTGGATGGAGCTGAGAACCAAATCAATGATTTGGAACATAAGAAAGAAAAAAAGCAATCAGAATAAGCAATAAGAAGAGAAGAGAATTCAAAAAATGAGGCTAGTATAAGCAGCCTCTGGGACAACTTCAAGATGACCAACATTCAGATAATATGGGTGCCAGAAGGAGACTAGAAAAAGCAAGAAACTGGACATCTATTTGAAAAAAATAATGAAAGAAAACTTCCCTAATTTGATGAAAGAAATAGATGAGCAAGTCCGGTACACACAGAGTCCAAACAAGATGGATGCAAAGAAGCTTACTATAAGATACATCGTAATTAAAATGCCAAAGGTTAAAGATAAAGAGAGAATCTTAAAAGCAGCAAGAGAAAAGAACTTAGTTACCTACAGGGGAGTTTCTATAGGCCATCAGCTGATTTCTCAAAAGAAACTTTGCAAGCTAGAAGGGATTGGCAAGAAATACTCCAAGTCATAAATAGCAGGGACCTACAGCCAAGATTGCTCTACTCAGCAAAGCTCTCATTTAGAATCAAAGGGAAGATAGAGCTTCCCAGACAAGAAAAATCTAAAGGAGTTCATGATCATCAAACCATTATTATATGAAATGTTAAAGGAACTTATTTCAGAAAAAGATCAAAACACTGAACAATGAAATGGCAAAAATACATATCTATCAACAATTGAATCTAAAAAACAAACTAAGCAAACAGGAAGAACAGAGACAGAATCATGGATGTGGAGAGTGTTTTAATGGTTGCCAGATGGGAGGGGATATGGGAAAATGGGTGAGGAAGTGGGGGATCAAGAAGTACAAGTAGGTAGTTAAAGAATAGCCATGGGGATGTAAAGTACAGTAAAGGAAATGTAGAAACCAAAGAACTTATACGCATGACCCATGGACATGAACAGTGGGGGTGTTGCCTGAGGGAGTGGGAGGTGCTGAGTGGCAGGGGGCAAAGGTAGAAAAACTAGGACAATTGTAATAGCATAATCAATAAAATATAATTAAAAAGTAAGATAAAATCATCATAATTAGACATTTGATCCTATGAGTAAATAATCACCCTTTTAAATGTAAAAGCCCTGGGAGAACTAATAATACACTAAGTTATTAGTCCGACTCCTCATCACTCTGGTACATCCTCTTGCAGTTATTATCTGTCTTCAATTACCTTAATTATTGACTGATTGTTTAATTTTAATCTTCCCCAAGTTCTGTAAAAATTGGAGCTTATCAGTTTTGTTCACAAACTTATTCCCAACCCCTACAACAGAGCCTCACATGGTAGAGGCTCAATAAATACATATTTGTCAAATATTGAAGGGCTGATCTACTGACTTTGCCCCCCCCACCCCCCGCCAAAAAATATGCCATGCTGTCCACCCTCCTGCTCTCTGAATGTGTTCTTCCCTTGCACAAGATGCAAGGTTTATTCCAGATGTTCAGTGACTGCCTGCTATGTAGTTCCCTGGCCCATGCCTACCAGTTCACCAGGGCTCATTGCAGGCACTTTAGCTTCCATGGAGCCTTCGCTGACCTACCTAGGTGGACTTAGTGCTCTCCGCCAGCTTTGACGGTGCCCTTGCCATTCCTGAAATCTTCATGTATCAGCAAATCCCTCAATATCACGAAACCTAGAGTTTCCAGAATAAATTTGCTGCTGGAGTGGATAACGACAAACCTGAGTTCTGATGGAAGTCTCATGGAAGGAGGGAAAGGGTGGGCGAAGACTGCCAGACTCAATTACTGGTTCAATGACTCCTTCCCCAACCAAAATTCTAAATGGCTCTGTGTTAGGCCTTGAGGGTAGTTTGAGAAGAGTTGAAATGTCTAATATCACATCCATGAACATCAAAGGTCCAGTCTGACAACTGTCAGGTTTCTTATGCTGAGAACTCTTTGAAGAGAGAAACTGTCTTCCTCAGATTCCCCACCGTATTGAACTATATAAATTTCTATCAGTTTAATTTCTTTTGGCCATGACACTCTACTTCTTTAAAAAATCAGATATTAAGTATACCAATGATATGGTATCCTCATCATAAGAACACAATATTTAAAAATAAATGAAGATATCTTTTTATTTATTCCTTCTCCAAGTTGAAATGATGCATCTAAGACAGAAAGTCCAGAAATAACACAGACTCAGAATGGAATTGCAGACAACTCAGTAGCCTGAGCTCTGACCCCAGATGAAGACACGGGTCTTGATTAGTGACCGCCCACATGCTTGGGCCACTGTCCTCCATTCTGCACTCATGTTTTCTGGACATACTTGCTGGACATAATTTTTAAAAAGAAAAAGAAAAAGCTCTAAATGTGTGACAGTACTAGTGTTAGGCACAGGCAATATCAACAAATTCAACCAGGGCAAGTGTGGAAAGGGTCTGGCTTTGGCTTCTGAAGTAGCCCCCCACACCCCAACCCAGAGATAATCCAGTAGCTTTTAAGATTTATTTCTCAAGTTAAGTCAGGCCCAGAAGATGTTCTGAGAACCTGCATCTGTGGGAATATGCCCTCAGCTACCCATGGGAGCAGGTAATAAAACAGGATGAGATCAACGTACCCAGTTTTATTTCTAGACTATATAGTCAAAACAGAAATAGTCTAAAGTTGACAAATTTTCTCAACTGCAGTGCAGCAATGATTTATTTCTCTTATAATGTAATAGTGACTCCAAATGTGTGAAAGATGGGATTTTACCATTTCAAGGAATTTAAGTTTTTAAATCAAAATAAATTAGAGTTGCATCAGTTCCAGACAGTTGGGAACCTCACCCTGATATGTGTCTGTGCATCACATCCTCCATTAAAATACTCTGTTCAATTGCTGAAAGAGAAAATGCACTGGAATCATTTTGAGACAAATTTAGACATGTTGGGCAACCAAATATGCAGACAGCTTCTTGGTATGCAATTAAAATAGCACTGGTGGGAACGACTGGCTCTGGCAATGGTAACGGGAAATATACTTTTCCTTTCAGGAAACTGATTCTAGTTGACAGCCTCACTCAGCAAAATGAGATGGAGTTCTTAGCATAACTCCTGGTAAGGGGTCTACCTGACCCCCAATCAGCACCTGATCAGCCACTGACAGACCACACAGAGGGGAGTCAGAAATACTTCTGGAACGGATGCAGAGAGAGCCACACACACTTCACACACTGAGCTCACAGACAAGGCAGTTTCTCAAAGCATTCCATTGGTGCAGTCTTCTGGGAGCAAGCTGCTAGAGCTGACCTTGGATCTGGGAGCAAGCTGCTTGGATCTCAGTGTTTTAGAGGGGACGCATTTGATCTAGAAGTCACTAAGTGCGCAGAACACCTCCAGGAAGGCCCATGGCAGTTTCTAAGAGATACATCTACCCTCTTCACAGCACTCTAAAAATCCCAGAATGGCAGTTATACTTCCCATTTAATAAAGAAAAGGCCAGATTGTTTTTTATGGAGGTAACATTGATTATTAACACTTTACAAATATCAGGGGTACAACATAATTTGATATCTGTGCATTCTCTACCATGCTCACCATCAGAAGTCTAGTTTCCATCAGTCACCGTGTATTTGAACCCTTTACACATTAGCCCTTACCCCACCCGCTCCCCCTCTGGTAACCACCAATCTGTTGTTTGTATCTAAGTTTGCTTTTGTCTTGTTTTATTTGTTCATCTATTTCTCATATATTTTATATTCCACGTGTGCATGAAATCATACTTTTTTTTTACTTTCCATCTGACTTATTTCACTTAGCATGATACTTCAAGATCCATCTATGTTGCCACAAATGGCAAGATTTCATCTTTTTTGTGTCTAAGTAGTACATGTCTTCTTTATTCATTCATCTATCAATGAACACTTACATTGTTTCTATATTTTGACTATTGTAAATGATGCTGCAATAAACATAGGGGTACATATACCTTTTTGAATTTGTGTTTTCACATTTTGGGTTAAATATCCAGAGGAAAAAATAGGTATCATGTGGTAGTTCTATTTTTAACTTTTTGAAGAATTCCCATGCAGTCTTCTATAGCAGCTGCACCAATTTATAATCCTGACAGTATATGAGAATTCCCTAGAAAAGGCTAGTTTATTCCATGGTTTCACCATACCTGTGGGTGAGGAAAAAGTCTTATCTCTAAATATACCTCTTCTCTTTTTTTATGGAAAATGTCAAACATATACAAACACAGAAAGTTAATATAATGAACTTTTCACCCATCACCTAGTCGAAACAATCATCAACCTATGGCTAATCATGTTTCATCTGTAACTCACTCCACCAATATTGGTTTCCTTAAGGCAAATCCCAGACATTATTTCATCTCATTAGTAAATATTGCAGTCTGTGTCTTTAACAGATAAGGCTCCTTTTAACATAGCCATTAGTATATATAAAAATTCCTAAATATAATCAAATATCTAGTCTATAACCAAACTTTCCTGATTGTCTCATTATGTTTTTTATTATTTGTTCAAATTATCATATATTGCAATTGATACATCTCATATGTCCATTTATAGCTTGCTCTCTCTCTCACACACACATACACACACAATTTGTTTTTGAAGAAACCAGGGGCTTTTTTCTGAATCATTTCTCACACTCTGAATTTTGCTGGTTTTATCTGCATGGTGTCATTTAACATGTCCCTCTTCCCCTCCTTCTTCCTGAAAACTGTTAGTTAGGTCTAGAGGCTTGATTACATTCAGGTTTGATTGTTTTAAAAAAATGTTTCATGAGAGCTTAAATACAGACATCAGGAAGCACATCATATTTGGTTGTCTCCTTTTTGTGATGTTAGCAGCCATTACAGATCATTGCCTGAATTGTTTCACTGGTGCTTGGAAAACAGAGATATCCTCATTCTTCATCTAGTTTGAATACTTCTTTAAAGAGGATGGTTGTTCATCAACTATTTGATTGCCATGAGGCACCCTTGCACAGAAAAGGTAAAATGCTTGATTGTTTCCCTTTATCAATTTTCCAGAGAATGAGTTCCCTAGCATCCTCAAAAGGTTTCTTCTGTATTTACTTTTATACACCATCATGAACCCATAAATTTAAAAGCATTTTGTATATTTCAATCTATTGTAGTCACCAGTCCCCTTTCTTTGATCATTTTTCTCCACCTTGTTTTTTTCACTTAATATTAATAATATAACTTGTGTGAAAGTCACTGTGTGAAAATATATACACATACTTATTTACTTTAACTTGTTATTATGGTTACATAGGACTCCTAATTTTTAACTTGTTTTTTAAAAGATTTTATTTATTTTTAAAGAGAGGAGAAGGGAGGGAGAAAGAGAAGGAGAGAAACATCAATGTGAGAAACACCTATCAGCTACCTCTTGCACGCCCCCAGCCAGGGACCTGGCCTGCAACCCAGAACCCAGGCATGTGCCTGACCACCCCCTCCCCATCACGCCAGGTCTGCAGGACAACCTCCAACCCACTGAACCACACCAGTCAGGGCTTTAATCTATTTTTATAGTTATATAGTACTCTTTATTTTTTTTACAGCCACATAGTATTGTACTCCATTGGGTAGCTGTGTCATAATTTATTCAACCAGTCCTCTATTGATGCACACACAGGATGCCTCCAGTCTTTTGCCATTGCAAATACTGCTTCAGTAAATAACCTTGTGCATAACTTGAGAGCATAACTTTGCAGATAGATTGTGTCTTTGGGATAGATTCTTAGAAGTGGGATTGCTTGACCAAATAATGAGTGCCTGTGTAACTTTTCTAGATATTGTCAAAATTCTGTGAGTTTGCATTCCCACTAGTAATGCCCAAGAGTACTTATTGCTCCACAAAGAAATTCTCCACAAACTGGGAGTTTCTAATGTAAAACTTTTGAAGTTTTGCCAGTGTGAAAGCTGAGAAGTTATATCTCAGTGTACTTTTAATTTACATTTCTCTTATTAGAAATAAGACTAACTAACTTTTCACATTCCTAAAGGCTGTTTGAATTTCTTTTGCTCTAAGTTGTCAATATCTGTATTTTTCTATAGAATTGTTGTTTTTTTTAATTTTTAGAAGCCCTTTAAATAATATGATATTAATTCTTTATTTATGATAGAGTTTACAAATATTTTGTCAGCTTACCATGAATGTTATTTGGAAGAAGGGCATAGAAATGATTTTATCTTACATGTTTATCAACTCATACTGCTTATGGATTTTGAATCATATGAACTATTTTCTCATCCATTTCTTCACCTAGTAATTATGAAGTTTAGTCTTATAGTAAATTTCTATTGCACTTAGAATTTATCCTGGTGCATTGTATCTTTTCCACATGGTTATCCTGTTATCCTAACAACACTCAAAAACTAAAGGAATTCATCATCACCAAACCATTACAATATGAAATGTTAAAGGGACTTATTTAAGAAAAAAAAAGATC
This sequence comes from Glossophaga mutica, assembly GCA_039655065.1. Lineage (NCBI taxonomy): Eukaryota > Metazoa > Chordata > Mammalia > Chiroptera > Phyllostomidae > Glossophaga > Glossophaga mutica. The sequence goes on from CM077306.1 coordinate 151,413,613, forward strand.
AAATCTATGAACAATAAAATGGCAACAAATAATATATTTATCAACAATTGAATCTAAACACCAAACTAAGAAAACAAGAACAGACAGAGTCATGGATACAGAGAGCGTTTTGGTGATTGCCAGATGGGCGGCAGGTGTCAGGGAATGCTCTCAGAGGTGAGGGGATTAAGAAGTACAGATAGGTAGTTACAGAATAGCCATGGGGATGTAAAGTGCAGTATAGGAAATGGAGTAGCCGAAGAACTTATACGCATGACCCATGGACATGAACAATGGTGGGGGGAGGGAGTGGGCAGTGCTAGGTGAAGGTGGGCAAAGAGGTTTAAACTGGGACAACTGTAATAGCATAATCAATAAATTATAATTTAAAAAAATCTATCATATCAACCGAAAAAAGAATATAATCTGAATCTAATCAGGAGGAAACATCATAGAAATCCAAAATTCAGAGACATTCTTAAAATTACTCACCCATTGCCTTCAAAATATTTTCAATATTTCAAAAGTAGAAACAGACAACAAAAGAACTATCACAGCTAAAGACAAGTGCTTCTGGGCAGCATACTGTACTGGGGGAGGGGTGACACTGTGGGGAAGGACACCGTTGGGATAATTGACAAAACTGGAATGTGTATTGTGCATTAAAGCACTGTATCAACAATAAATGTCCTTTAAAAAATGTCCCAAATTTGATACTGATATTGTGGACACACATGAGAATATTCTTGTTCTTACGAAGTATTATCAGGTAAAGAGGCTTGATGTGCACCACTCTTCTCAAACGGTTCAGAAAAATATACACGTAAGTTGGTGTCTGCACACATGCGTTTCCATTTAATCACATCCACTGTCATGCTTTCCAGAATGTCTGATGGTTTCCCTCAAATATGTTTTGACATTTGACATTTTCTGTTTGCTTATTTCACTATTATGAATGTGGTACTATCTCCCATTCTGTCTTTTAAAAGTTTCAATATCCCGGACTTCCAGCCAAGATGGAGGCGTAGGCAGACACACTTTGCCTCCTCTAACAACCAAAATTAAGGACAACAAATATTTAGAAACAAGAAAACAACCAGAACTTATAGAAAATTGAACTGTATGGAAGCCCAACAACCATTCATCCAGACCGGTAGGAGGGGCGGAGTCGCGGCAGAAGAAAGTGGAGGTTCGGACCTGGGAACGCAAGCAGCAGCGGCTGGCAGTCCCCGGGCACAGGGGGGCAACTGTGCAGACCCAGTAAGGCTGCACAAGGTGTTGGCTGACCAGATGGTCCCACATTCGTGCGCGAAAACGGTCAAAGCAGAGGGGAAGTGGCGGAAGGGACTGAATCCAGGAGAAAGCGGAGCAGGTGCCATTGTTCCCTCTCGGACCCTTCCCCCACCTATAGCGTCACAACCCAGTGACTGGGCTGCCCCACCCTGAGGAACACCTAAGGCTCCACCTCTCATACGTAATAGCCGCGACCAGACTAAAAGCAAAACAAAACAAAAACCCACCAGAAATGGCTCAAAGTGGAGAACAAATAAAAGCCCCAGAGCCAATTCCTCTAAGCAGTGAAGAGATAGCCAACCTATCAGATGCACAGTTCAAAGCACTGGTCATCAAAATGCTCACAGAATTGGTTGATTTTGCTCACAAACTAGATGAAAAAAATGCAGGCTACAATACGTGAAATGAAGGAAGATGCATGGGGAACTGATAGAGATGGGAGGAAAACTGGGACTCAGATCAATGGAGTGGACCAGAAGGAAGAAACTAACAACCAAACAGAAAACGAGGAAGAAACAAGAATTCAAAAAAATGAGGAGAGGCTTAGGAACCTCCGGGACATCGTTAAACGTCCCAACATCCAAATTATAGGGGTACCAGAAGGGGAAGAAGAAGAGCAACAAGTGGAAAACTTAATTGAACAAATAATAAAGGAGAACTTCCCCAATCTGGCAAAGGAAATAGACTACCAGGAAGTCCAGGAAGCTCAGAGAGTCCCAAAGAAGTTGGACCCAAGGAGGAACACACCAAGGCACATCGTAATTACGTTAGCCAAGATTAAAATGAAGGAGAGAATTCTAGAAGCAGCAAGGGATAAGGGGACAGTCACCTACAAAGGAGTTCCCATCAGACTGTCAGCTGATTTCTCAAAAGAGACCTTACAGGCAAGAAGGGGCTGGAAAGAAATATTTGAAATCTTGAAAAGCAGGGACCTACATCCAAAATTGCTCTATCCAGCAAAACTGTCATTTAGAATGAATGGACAGATAAAGCTCTTCTCAGATAAGGTCAAGTTAAAGGAGTTCATCATCACCAAGCCCTTATTATATGAAATGTTAAAGGGACTTATCTAAGAAAAAGAAGATCAAAAATATGACAGTGAAAAGACAGCAAACTCACAGCTATTAAGAACCACACCTAAAACAAAAGTAAACTAAGCAAATAGCTAGAACAGGAACAGAACCACAGAAATGGAGATCATATGGAGGGTTAGCAACAGGGGAGTGGTAGGAGAGGGGGGAAAAGGTACAGAGAATGAGTAGCATAGACGGTGGGTAGAAAATAGACAGGGGGAAGGCAAGAATAGTATGGGAAATGTAAAAGCTAAAGAACTTATGATACATGGACATGAACTAAAGGGGGGAATGTGGGTGGGAGAGGGTGTGCAGGGTGATGGGGGAGAAATGGGACAACTGTAATAGCATAATCAATAAAATATATTTTAAAAAAAGTTTCAATATCCCTTTTGAGTTTTCCAAATGAAAAGTTTTTCAATTATTTTGTAATTATTCTAAGACAGGCATTTTCTAACTTGTTTTTAGCATCTTATTATTGCCAGTTGGGTTATAAAATCCTCAAAATAAAATATACTGTGCTTCGCTTTCATTAAAAACTGTGCATGTATGCTGTGGTTGGTGCACAGGGAGTGACTCCCAAGGACTGAACTAGTTTCAAGGAAACACAGGGCAAACAAACGACATCTGACATCTGCAGCAGGCTGCCTCTTCCGCCTGAAAAACAGGAGAGAAGCTGGAAAAAAACAATTTGCTCTTGGCAAAATGTAAACAAATCTTCAGTCTGATCAGTGGCATCACCTTGCCTGAAGAAAATATGTGTGAACTAACTCTTAACTAAAGAGGAAGAATTTGTCAAGGTTTACTCAACCCTGTCAAGGAAGGAGAGAACTGAATTATAAAAGGGAACAAATCTATGTACTAAATAAAGAAGCACCCTCCATTGAGAGGCAGGCACCCCATGGCCTGGGAGGGGAAAGTTCTGTGTGCTCCTGATTCTCACGGCTCTTGCTCTTGCCCTACCTTTCAAAGTGAAAGTACTTGCTGACTTGCAATGGTCCAGCCTCCAGCAGGGACATTTCTCACTACAAACAAACCAGTCAGCCTATGGTGTACACACCAGTGTCTATTGAATGTTCCATGCGGAACACAGTCAACCGGCCTGGATGGCCGAACACAAAGCCGGCTCTGCCAGCCTTCAAGGCCTCCTCGTGGGGAGGCCTTCTCAGGTGCTAATTTATGCCCCTCGAACTGAACATGAACCATCCTGGACTTCTGAGGGAAATTGAAACCCAGAAAATCAAACTAATGTGGTTTAACCTCTGCAAAGGTTTTGGAAAACCCTAGGTTGTTTGGCTCTGGGTAAAGAAATTGTTGGCTTTTCTGGACCTGTAAATGGATTCCTGAGAGGAAGCCAGGTGGACCAACAACTGACCCTCAGCTGAGATTCCTTAGACATGCAAGATTCCCCATGGGATGGATTCAAAAGAACTCCTGCAACAGGGCAGGTGAGAGTGTAGGAGGCAAGTGATCCAGGTACATGCTGCCAAGAAGGAGCCCTGATGGTGAGAGCAGACTTTCTGAAGCCATTCCAGCGAATGGCATTTGGGCTGCAAAACACTTTTAAACCTCAGCAATTAGGTGGTGGCTACTCTCCTCTAGTAGAGATTTGGTAGGATCAACAGGAGCTCCACTTCAAAGTCACAGTAATTTAAAAGTATTCTCCAGAGCAGCCCTACCAAGTCCCCTGATTTTTTTTTTTCCCTTTTCGAGGGAGGAAACCTGAAAGGATTAGGGAGTTTGTTTGACCGCCTGCCTAGAGTTTAACATTTGACACAGCCAAACAAATAGGTTTGTTACTCTAGAAACTCTCTCAGGCTAAAATTAATTTGAGAATAAAGTTGAAATCTGCTTCCAACTTACTCTTTCCTGTTGAATTTCCACTGAAAACTTTTACTTCACTTTTTATATGTCCAATATATTTCCTATTTTATTTCTTCTTAAGGTCAAAAACTTTAAGAGCTAGATTACAATAAATGATGCTGAAATTACATTAAACCTATAAAACCAAAATCTGGCTAAACCTAAGGCTTTGCTAAAATAAATAAGTGGTTTTATTAGCAAATTGCACAGCACACTTAGAGAGAGTCAAGCCTTCTACCCCATTTATTAAAGCTGGCTTTCATCTCCACCCCAACTGCCTCTTGCTCTGCCAGCTAGAAAGAAGCACCAGCTAGATTTCGAGGGCCTCACTGAGGTTCAGCAGACAATCTCAAAATCACTACACAGACTTATTCCCAGGAACTGGTGTGACCTCAGACTTGGAGATGAGTCTGTTTTCTTCTCATGCCACCTTTTCTTTCATCTTCACTAAGAGAAATAAAGACATAGTTAGGAGATAACTTTAAGATAATAAACTTTCCCTTCAACTTGTGGGTTCACTTTTGCAAAATCAGAGAGGGCACAGAGTGGTCAGGAAGACCCAGTTCTACCCACAACCGGGCATTTGCCACCTGATGGCCGGAGTTCACTTGACTCTACCGATATTCCAAGACATTGAATGAGGAAACCAACAACAACCCAAAGCCTCCTATTTTTCCTTTACTCTTTTTGGAGAGCCGGTTTCACAGATTTGTGCCTTGCTCCCAATCCACTACCTCTGAACCATGGAGTTGAAAAAGCTTGCTGGCCTGCTACATTTGATGTCAGATAGTTGGTCAACTATCGGTTTTTACTGAGGGCCTACTATGTGGAAGAATTCTTAGCCAGTGTGTTAGTAGCCTCATGTTGCAGTTCCTGATAATTTAACAAAGACGATGTACACCTAACCAAAGGATCCCAAAAGTCTTAGAAAATATACATATCTCTCCCTGACTCTGAAATTAGTTGGGTTTGCACTCTGGGTGCATATGTGAATTATATCAATTCACGTACATACAGACATGCATATAGTCTTAAGCCTGAAAAATGCTTGGTTGGTCTTTGCACTAAATTTTAAGAGGAGCTCAAATTTTTACATGTCAGTCACAAGAGAAAACAGCTTTCCAAACACAGGAAAACACAAGTGCAGAGCATGGAATCCTGAGATAGTACAAGGAATTATAGCATATGGTGAGACATAGATAAAGGTAAGACCAGAGTAGGAACAAAGTCCAGATATGAACGATCTTGAAAACTACCTAAAGAGTTTGGAGTTTATCCTTAGGAATGAAGAATCATTGAAGGGGTTAAAGTGAGAGAGACGTGGTCAGATTTGTACCTTGGAAAACTCACTGTAATGGCAGCACAGAGGATGGATTGGAGACTTCCAAGACTGAAGGGAGGGGTCCCAGTTAGAAAGCCATTGCAATGATCCAGGTAAGAAATGAGGAAAGCCTGAAATAAATCAGTAGCAGAAGACATAGGAGAAACATAAAAGAGAGACTTTGAGACTATGCACAATTCGTTCACCAATTAGGAATTGGGGTAAAAAGGAAAGGGCAGAGTCAAAGATGACTGTCAGTTTTCAGTTGGAATGACAGTGTAATTTACTAGGCAGAGGATACAATAGGAAGACTGGTTTGGCTTGTGGGGAAAAAGAATGAGTTCAATTTAGGAGAGGTCGAATTTGAAACGATTGCACGATTATGAGTGGGGACATCTAGAAGGTGGTTGGATAAATGATTTTGGAGACCAGGAATAAACTCTGCGCTAGAACTATGGATGAGGGCACCACATGCATATAGGTTACAGTTTAAGCCAGAGGGAGTGTGTTGAGAGGGAGTGTGAGATCTCTGTGTAGAGAGAATATGCAAAGGATGGAACCGAGTGTTTTCCCCACCATATTAGAGGCAAGTGAAGGAGGAGGGGCCAACACAAGAGACTGAGAACAGAATATTCACCAGCTGGAGGAAGACCAAGAGGCTCTGCCATCAAGAAAAAAGTCTCTGATGTTGGATTGCACTTCAAGAAAACTATGGTCAACAGGCTAGAAAGGATTGACATGAATATTCAAAGTCATGTAAAGCAGGGACCTACAGCCAAGATTGCTCTACCCAGCAAAGCTATCATTTAGAATCAAAGGGCAGATAAAGAGCTTCCCAGACAAGAAAAAACTAAAGGAGTTCATCATTAGCAAACTATTATTATATGAAATGTTAAAGGGATTTATTTAAGAAAAAGATGATCAAAATTATGAACAATAAAGTGGCAAAAAATACGTATCTACCAACAATTGAATATAAAAAGCAAATAAGAAAACAAGAAGAATAGAGAGAGAATCTTAGAAAAAGAGTGTTTTGATGGTATGGGGGAATGGGTGAAGAGGTGAGGTGAGGCTGTAACTACCTATTAAGGAGTACAAATAGGTAGTTACAAAATAGCCATGAGGATGTAAAATACAGTATAGGAAATGGAGTAGCCAAAGAATGTATATATATATAACTCATGGACATGAACAATGGTGTGGAAATTGCCTGAGGGAGTGGGCAGTGCTGGGTGGAGGGGGGCAAAAGGGGAGAAATCAGGAAAACTATAGTAGCATAATCAATCAATAAAATATAATTTGAAAAAAAAGAAAAATACAGTGGACAAGGTCAAATTCCACCAAGGACATAAAGAAGAGGAATAATGAGCATTCCTTTGGATTTAACAGATTGAGCATGGTTCTAAAAGAGGTCTGAATAGATCTGACCAGAAACAAGGTGGAGAAATCAGCCTGGAGAGAGGGAAGAGATGCCCCTGAGATTAGTGGTAAGGTTGGGGTGGGGGAAAGTGCAGAGAGGGGACATTTGTAAGTGTGGAGGTAGGAAGTTGAGGACGTTCATCCGATGGACTTGATTTGCCTGAAAGGAGCAGCTAAGGATACATGCTGAGAGAAAAGGGGGCAACAGTGAGGGAGGGCACTGGGGAGAGCCTATGGTGTTTGGATAAAATGTTGCAGGAAATTCCTCCCTGCCCCACACCACATCCTTGCCACCCACCCACCCCCTTCCTAATACACACAGCAAGGTGCCTGGTTCCTAATAAGTGTTTAATATTCATTTTTCAAGATTTACTTATTCTCATTGTTTAGTACCTACTTGGCACAAGCAAAGCACTGTGCATGACTGAAGAGATGCAAAGATGCCACAATATTTGGAGAGGTGTAAATGCTCCCCCCCAAAACTTTGTGAGTGTAATGCTATCCATCCTTTAGGTCTCATTTTAAATGCCACTTCCTCACAGAGACCTGCTGTCATTCCCAGACATTCATTCCCAGTGTAGCTCCCTCCATTAAACATTCTCAGCACACCAGATACTTTTCCTTAGTAGCTCCTATGTAGTGGTGGTTAAATTATTAGTTATAAAATTATAAAATATATCATACAAAATGTTAATTATGTAATAGTAATTTTTAATACCTATCTTCTTTCCCCACCAAATCATAAGGCTTGCAAGGTCAAGAAGCGCATTTCTTTCATTCATTGCTGGGTGATCAGCACCAATAGACTGACAGGTATTTATTCACCCAACAATTTTTTAGCCCTTACTAAACAAGAGACATAGGGCACATAACAGACACTCATGAAATATTTGTTGAATGAATGGAGTGCTACAGGAAAGTTCATTTCTGAAGGACAAGTCTAATGAGCAAATAATCTATAGTCACAATTTTGCTGTGGTATAGACTACTTGTTGAAGGGATTCCAAGTATGAGGCACCCAGGAGGGTGGATTTAAATGGAGAACACTAACTTTTGACAAAAGTGATGAAAAATAATGAATATGGATTAGAACTGATGTTAGAGGGGTGGGTGGCCCACAAAAGGAAATGTTATTACTAGAACCAATTTTTCCAGGATTCACAGGTGGGATCCAGCTATATACTACAGCACTTTCAGTAAGAAAAGAAATAAAACTTCTTACCTTAATTGAACCATGAATACTACTTCTGTTCTACTTCAAACCATAAACCAATATATGAGTCCAGCAATTGTAAGATAAAAGACTATAACTTGCAGTACAATTCTAAGAAATGTAAGCACACCATTCAATCTCTCAGATTTACAGTTTAAAAATGAAAACTAGCTCTATGTTACTCCTCTGGAAAAATGATGAGACCATCCCAACAGGAAGAGCAAAACGATAAACGTTACAGCCCAGCAAGCTCAGAGTTGTCTACCATGAACTTGAGAACATTTTCTTGGCACTTTTAGACTGCTTAAACTAAATGGAGCGTAAAAAGGGCTTACCCACTTTTTTAAATTCCATTCACCCTCTTAAGAAGACCAATGAGTCTTTGAATAACTAAACACTCAGTCTGGCATCATACTTGATCCTAGAAAATTTTACACTGTTGAACTGGGTGGCCTTGAACAGCGGAGACAGAAAAACCCTTTCCAACAGTACCTTTTTGCAAATTACTCTTGCAAACGGATTGTATAAATCAGGAGGTATCCAGTAACAAAACCACTGGGCTTACAGTGGCTTCCTTCACCTTAGCTACATGCACCCAGCCCAGGTCTCCCTAAGTTTCTGTCCTTGCCCATTTGTCTACTATAAAAGAAAAAAAAAAAAAAACACCATCATCATTTTCATCTCCTGTCCCCAGCCCCTTATAAATATCATAACAAACAAACAAAAACTAATTAAAGGAAAAGTGTTAAGGAAGTATTCACCAAGATGGCCATACCAGTTTTTAGAACGTTGAAATATTTCCAGACCACCTAAGTGCCCCCTCTCTCCCCAGTTATCCACAATCTAGCAAATAAAGGGTTAATGCTGGCCCCTACAGAGGCATCCACCCTGACTGGTCTGTCCCTGCCTGCGCTGATACAAAGATGAAGGTAAAGGTAGAAAAGGAGGCAGGGAGGGAGATATGTACAGCCATGTTATCATTGGAAGTAGACAAACTGCATTCATTCTTTTTCCAGCACCTATTCCCTGATTGCCTTCAGGGTCATCAAAGTTTTCTCTAGCCCCCCAGGAAGATGGGTTAATTTCACAGCTAAAGAAATTAAGAAACTGCTTCCGAACAAGATGGAGGTGTAGGTGGACACACTGTGCCTCCTCTCACAACCAACATTAAGGACAAAAAATATTTAGAAACAAGAAAACAACCTGAACTGATAGAAAATTGAATTGTACAGAATTCCAACAACCATTCATCCAGACCGGTAAGAGGGAAGGAGTTGCGGCAGGAAAAGTGGAGGTGCGGACCTGGACATGCAGGCAGCAGCGGCTGGCAGTTCCCAGGCGTACAGGCAGTGGCTAGCAGACCCTGGGTGCACAGGCGGCGGCTAGCAGACCCCAGGCATGGGGTGGCAACTGTGCAGACACAGTGAGGCCGCGAAAGGTGGCTGGCTGACCAGGTGGTCCCACATTCGCGCGCAGATAATCCAGGCAAAGGGGAAGCGGTGGAAGGGACTGGAATCTGAGAGCGAGCAGAGCAAAAGCCATTGTTCCCTCTCGGACCCCACCCCCACATACAACGTCACTACCCAGCGACTGGGCTGCCCCGCCCTGGGGAACACCTAAGGCTCCACCTCTCACTACATAACACCTGAGGCGAGACAAAAAAAAAAAAAAAAAAGGCTAAAACCAGAAAACAAATCAAAGCCCCAGAGCCAATTCCTAAGGGACGAAGAGATAGCCAACCTATCGGATGCACAGTTCAAAGCTCTGGTCATCAGGATGCTCACAGAATTGGTTGATTTTGCTCACAAATTAGATGAAAAAATGCAGGCTACAATACGTGAAATGAAGAAAAACGCACAAAGAACCAATAGTGATGGGAGGAAAATGGGGACTCAAATCAATGGAGTGGACCAAAAGGAAGAAAGAAAGAAACAAATAGAAAACGAGGAAGAAACAAGAATTCAAAAAAATGAGGAGAGGCTTAGGAACCTCCAGGACATCTTTAAACATCTTTAAACGTCCCAACATCCAAATTATAGGGGTACCAGAGGGGAAGAAGAAGAGCAACAAGTGGAAAACTTAATTGAACAAATAATAAAGGAGAACTTCCCCAATCTGGCAAAGGAAATAGACTACCAGGAAGTCCAGGAAGCTCAGAGAGTCCCAAAGAAGTTGGACCCAAGGAGGAACACACCAAGGCACATTATCATTACATTAGCCAAGATTAAAATGAAGGAGAGAATTCTAGAAGCAGCAAGGTATAAGGGTACAGTCCCCTACAAAGGAGTTCCCATCAGACTGTCAGCTGATTTCTCAAAGAGACCTTCCAGGTAAGAAGGGCCTGGAAAGAAGTATTTGAAGTCTTGAAAGGCAAGGACCTACATCCAAGATTGCTCTATCCAGCAAAGCTGTCATTTAGAATGGAAGGGCAGATAAAGTGCTGCTTAGATAAGGTCAAGTTAAAGGAGTTCATCATCACCACGCCCTTACTGTATGAAATGTTAAAGGGACTTATCTAAGAAAAAGAAGATCAAAAATATGACAGTAAAAAGACAGCAAACTCACAGCTATTAAGAACCACAGCTAAAACAAAAGGAAACTAAGCCAACAGCTAAAACAGAAACAGAAACACAGAAATGGAGATCATAGGGAGGGTTAGCAACAGGGGAGTGGGAGGAGGAGAGAGGGGGGAAAGGTACAGAGAATAAGTAGCATGGACGGTGGGTAGAAAATAGACAGGGGGAGGGCAAGAATAGTGTGGGAAATGTAGAAGCTAAAGAACTTATGACACATGGACATGAACTAAAGGGGGAATGTGGGTGGGAGGGAGTGTGCAGGGTGGAGGGGAATGATGGGGGAGAAATGGGGTAACTGTAATAGCATAATCAATAAAATATATTTAAAAATATAAAAAATAATGGGACAATGGTAATAGCATAATCAATAAAATATACTTTAAAAATACTGTACTATCTACGTACAGTGCCAGGTGGGTACTAGAAGTATCAGGGGGATTACATCTTAAATTATATAATTGTCTAACCACTATGCTGTACACCTAAAGCAAATATAAAATAATACTGAACGTTAACTGTAATTGAAAAATTAAAAAAAGTATAAAAAAGAGCAGTTGTGCTCCCCCCACAAAAAAAAAGAAATTAAGAAACCAACATTTAAATCACCCTATATTTCTATAGAGATTGAGTGCAGCAAAGCTGGCACAAAAGAAGTGTATTGTAATAGTAACCCAACTTGTACCTTGCTTTCATGATGAATTTAAAGATTTTTATCCCCAAAGAAAATCTTCTCATGGACTTCATCAAAGGGTTGTAATACAATGATACCAAAGAAAGTTTGGCTTCTGCTTGAGGACTGAGGCATGCTGAAAGAAGGTTTTTTTTTCAAAGTGGAAAATGTATTCCTGACCAATGTCTAAACGAGTCAATGCATTTGTATTGTCAGGATCATTCTTTCCAAGTTCATGTCCAGAAAGGCACAGGCCCATGGGAGGGAGCACCACCAGACTCTCATGAACAGCACACACAAATGCTGTTTTCCATCTGCTGTGTTAGTCCTCCTGGTCCCGTGAAGTCCCCTAAGAGCTCATGTCCCTAGCTAGCCTCTTCCCAACTCTAAGACGTCTCCATTACCACCAAGACTATGCCCTGCTGTTCTTTAAAAATGTCTCTCATGCTCTGCTAAAAGTTCCCAGAAATTCCCTTTCCCATTCCTTTTCTCTGGGTGTTTACAGTTTCTAAATGAGCCAGCGAACTTATCAACACTTCCCCCAGTAAAAAGCAATCCATGAAAATTTTGGGAACTTGAGGCTGAATGTTAACAAACAAATGACTTCCCTTGGAGCAAAGGACATCCCACTGCTCATGAACTCCTGCCAAGTTTGACACTATCCACCAGCTGATCAGTGGTATGCAGTTGGAGCTGGGTGGTCTTTATAGAGCTTAAACTGACAGAAGGCTGGGTCGAGAGCCAGGGGTAGCCCCTCACCTAGCGTTTAATGAATGAGCTCATTTACATGGTGCTATAGTCTGAATGTTTGTGTCTCCCCAAAATTCACATGTTGAAATCCTAACCCACTGTCATGGTGTTAGGAAGTATGTTATGCTATGTTAAGTTATGAGGGCAGAGCACTCATGAATGGGATTAATGCCCTTATAAAAGTGATCTCACAGGACCTTTGGCCATTTGAGGATCCAATGAGAGATCTGCAACCCAGAAGAGGACCCTCATCCAACCATGCTGGCACCCTGGTCTTAGACTTCCAGTCTCCAGAATTGTGAGAAATAAATATCTATTGTTTATAAGCCACCTGGCCTGTAGCATTTTGTTACAGCAGCCTAAATGGACTAAAACACATGGGGACATAGGGATCCTGTGAGAAGAAAGTCAAGTATTAAGAATTTAGAAGATGGCCCTGGCTGGCATAGCTCACTGGATTGCGCACAGGCCTGCGAACCAAAGGGTCACCAGTTCAATTCCCAGTCAGGGCACATGCCTGGGTTGTAGGCCAGGTCCCCAGTAGGGGGTGCATGAGAGGCAACCACACACTGATGTTTCTCTCCCTTTCTTTCCCCTTCCCTTTCTCTCTCTCTAAGGATAAATAAATAAAAATCTTTAAAAAAATTTTTTTAAAGAATTTTGAAATGGATGAAGATGATGAGGACGATGGAGGGAAGGTCCCCTTAAAGGCCCCATAAGAGTCCTGAGGAGGGGAGGACTATCTCCCTTTTCTAAGGGAGCTCTGAACCTACAGTGAAGAGTAGGGAGCTCAGTGACACTTTGGAGTGGACGGCCCAGCAACAGGGCAGGGACAAGTTCCCTCCCTCAACTACCCTGTGAGCAGACTCAAAGAAGAAAAATGTGAGGAGCCTGAGTCCCACAAGCAGAGAGAAACTTGCCTAGGGCTCCCAGAAATAACTGAGAAGGGTTTATGGAGGAGCTGTGGTCCCTCTGAGCAGATAAAAGCAGGAACTGGAAGACGTACATTCTGGCTGTTTCTCGACCAACACACGCCAGAGCACGTGAGGCCTGGGACATCACTCTGAGTTTCACTCACCATTCATTCCAAGGTTAAGAAGCACTGTCATTATTTCTAGCCATCTTCTGTGAAGCGGAGATGTGGAAAGGCCTAGCACAGACTAATATTCTAAGACTGAGCCCAAAATGAAGTCCTCATTCCAGGTAAGTCATTGGTCCAAATATACATGGATCATCTGTGGGGAAGACAGGAGAGAAATAGCAGGACCAGTCATGAGAGTCTGATGGTGTCCCCTTCCATGGGCCTGTGCCTTTCTGGACATGAACTTGGAATGAATGTTCCAGACTATGGAAATGCTTTGACTTCTTTGGGCTTTGGTGTCAGGGATACCTTTTCCCCTTCCTTTAGACCAGTGTTCCTAAACTTGATTTCATCATTGCCTCCTCAAGGAGCCTTTTAAAACTTTTTTATTTCCAATAGCCCTCCCCAATGAAATTGTAGTGCCACAGATATACTGCCCTGTACGGATATCTATACTTCCTATTTTTTAAAGGGTAAGATTTTTTTCGCCCCCCAAGGAACAATTTGTGCCCCTGGACAGTAATATTGCTTTCATTGAGAATGTTTTAACAGCATGTGCATCTCGAGACCTAAACCCAAAGCCCCCGGCCTGTCAGAGCCGGCAGCACGTGCACGCACCCGCAAGGGTCTGAAATGCTCCTTCGTGCCCACAGCTGAGATGCCATCCACGTATATTCCCCAGCACCGGGGCTTAGGATTCATATTCCCCAAACTATGGGAAGCTTGCTGCTTAGCATATACCCAAATGACCTCAGCTTTTGCTTTGCTGCTAAATCCCATGTGCCTTCTCAAATATAATCCATTACTACTTAATAATGTAGTTAGATACATCCTGAGCTTCTCCAGAACACTGCCGTCTAATCACCTTTTCCCCTAAGAATTGGAAAGTCAAACTTCCCTTTTTATACCAGATGTGTTTTTATACAAAATAGTCTCTCCATATAAAGTTCTTAAAATTTTCCAAATTCCAAGCTATTTTTCATAAGCTATACCAACCATCCAGTCACTGATGAAGGCGGCAGAAATGGAAGTTCACACTCATTTTTTTCTACCTCCTGCTCACCACTCAAAAAAATAAATAAATAAAGTCAACGTGTACTTTTTCTTGCTATGGGCTCTTTTAAAAAAATCCTCAAAACATGAATTTTTAAATGGAGGAGTTGTTTCCCAATTATATTAAGCAGAAGGAATCATTAAGCAGGCACCTACCACTCTGGGGGAAAGTCCACACATTCAACTCTAGTCACCATAAAAAAGAAGTATCCTAAACAGAGCCTTTATGCTCCACCATGGCACCTTCAGCCTTCATTTAGTGGTCTCGCCTTCTCAGTGAGTCTACTCCAAGGCTGCTGATAGCATCCAATTAATCAACCGGGTATTAGACTTTGTGATGCAGAGCAATGAAGTGCTAACGAGGACCACGTGTGGCTGTGAATGGCCTCCATGTGACCAGCTGAGCCTGCCAAATGGAAGAAAATGCTCAAGATGGAGCCATTAGAAACCTTAGAGAGCAACCCCAAGCAAAAATACCGTGTGTGTTTGAGCTCACAAACAGCCTCAGAAAGAGTCAAAATAGAACTTTGATGTTGTGTGTCAATTCAATTCCAAAACGTGCTGTTTTCAAATGTTTTTGGAGGGTCCCTAATCCATTCATAATGGCAATTGTGGCTCCATTACCCTTCAACACAAAACCATCTAAATTAACTTATTTCATTAAGAAGAATGAGGGCATTGGAAAAATAAACGTGTCTGAATTATGCCATGCTTTGCCCTTCCTACCTCACCTCCTCATGCAGAATTGGTAATTTGCTAATGTATCTGAAGTAGGCTTTGAAAAACTTTCATGCAAAGCCAACTTCAACCTTTAACCAACCCTTAAGACTCACATATTTTCACATTTTGCATTTTCATCGGTAATGTATCATCCTCACACCAACTGTTGATATTAATGGCACGTTAGAATTTAGAAGTCAATGTTTCTTAGCCAGGGCTATACCTGGAGAGATTTGGAGCATGGACATGCTGATTGCCACACCTGGTGAGGCTGCTTGAACACGGTCCAGAGATGGGCTCTGGAATTCTTATTTTTAAATAGCTAACCCACCATCTGGTTTGCACACGGGTTTAGGAATAGGTGCACTATTCTTACAGGAGTGCCCAACCCACAGCCCGCAGGCTGCACGCAGCCCAGGATGGCTATGAATGCAGCCCAACACAAAATCATGAATTTACTTAAAACCTTTTTTGGGGAAGGGCTCATCAGTTTTCATTAGTGTTTGTGTATTTAATGTGTGGCCCCGAGATGCCAAAAGGTTGAACACCCTGCTTAAAACAAGATTCAATTAGAATTTTTTATTTGCAAACAATTTTAAGATGTTGTATTTCATTGTATTTATATACCGTTTTAAGTCTGTTACGTAGAGTGAGGTAAATGCGCTCAGAGAATGGATGGTCCTTTTCTGATGTGGACATTTGTGGTTGTCTACATTCTGGTTAGTATTGCTGCATAACAAACCACCCCAACATTAAGGGTGTAAAGCAACCATTCATTTATATCAGGAAACCAAACAGGGCGCAGCAGGAATGCTTTATCCTTTGGCCTCAGTTGGGAAACTCAAAGGCTGAAGGTGACTTGACCACTAGGGACAGAGTCACCTCTCACACGCCCAGCACATGCGCAGACTGGGATGACCTGAATGTGAGCTCAGCTAGGTCTGTCACCAGAGCACCTCACATGGCCTTGCTGTGAGACTGGGCTTCCTCATGACATGGTGGCCTTGGGACAGCCACATTCTTACTCACAACAGTGTGAGTGCTCCAGACAACAACGTGGAAACTACACTGCTTGTATGATCACCTTAGCACTGCTTCTGCTTAATTGCCCAAATTTAAAAAAAAAAAGTATATGATGGAAGACTGTCAGGCACTGCCTATAACCTCACACAGAAGGGATTTTGGATTGAGCTGCAGTTTGTAGAGTTTCCTCATCTCTGCCCTGGCTTGGCTTGAAATAGGCTATACACCTCACATTACTGACACACAAGCAAAAACAAACATGTGCACACATAGAAGTTCTGCGATATCTATCAAATTATGGAGGGCGTACAGTCAGGCATCCCACTGAGATGGGAATGAGGAAGCAAAAAGGACAAGTCTGTGGGAAGAAGAAAAATGCCCTTTTTACACCTGCACTCAATGTTCACCTTCCTGCATGGTGGTCTCTTAGATCAACGCCTGTATTGTGACTGCACATTTCCACAGCAATTCAGAGTTTTCAGAGAGCCTTTCCATGCAGTTTCTCATTTAGAATTCACAGGTAGGAATTCCCAAAGTGGGTACAGAGGAAAGGCAGGCTTTCATAGCTCCATTTTTCAGAAGTGAGACTTGAGAGTGGAAGATGCAAAGTGGTTTGTTTGCAGTCACACTGGCTGTACGTGCAAAGCCAAGGCTCGGAGCCAGGGTGAGCAGGGTCCACACATCACTCCACGGGGCTGCGTCTGACTGTCTTCACTAATTATGCAGCAAAGAGTCTCATGACGCACACCTTTGCTATGCTACTGAAATTGTCTCAGCTATCTGCTCAAAAGTGTTGTTTATTTACATATCATTAGCTGACATTTATTGTTTATTATACATCTGGTATGTTTGTACGCATTTTTCATGTACACTCTCTTTCAGTTACAAAACTTGTCTGTTATGTGCCAATCCATTCATACAAAGTGGATAAATAGGGAATACAATCCCTAAGACAGAAATTGTGGTAGGTTATACATAATTTTTCACAAAGTAACTTAGGTTTACACCATCTAGAAGCTCCGGGTAAATCGAAAAAGGTCGAACAGTTGAATGAAGTGGTTATAAGGAAAACACAAACACACCCCCTTCACTTTCTCCCTCTTTTCCCACTTGACCCACATGCTTTGACCCTATATGTTTCCTCCCAAATTCATGTAATTTTCTTGCTAAAAGTACCTACTGCAACTTCCTAAGCATGAATAAGCATTCTGAGTAGATGAATTTGAACAGCAAATGAAAAGGAAAAGCCTTAAATCTGGACGAGAAGATTAAGACAACAAAGCAGGAAGGAAGAAACATGACAGCTGGTGATACCATGAGAGCGAGAGGCCTAAGGAAACGGACACGAGTACCATCAGTGTCCATGCACCAAATCTCAAAGCTATTTAGCAGGAGGAACAGTGAGGGCTGCAGAGTCTCTGGAACAAGTCTGAGGACACTACCAGTCACGGTGCCGATGCTGATGTGGACACCCCTGTCAACATCAAAGCTGCCAAAGCTGCCCAACTGGGTGTCGGGCACTGACAGCCAGGCCTCCGGTGCTGAGCAGAGCAGCCAGCTCTCTGTGCGCCCCCCGCCCTCACTGGGAACCATATGCACAGGAAAGGAGGAATTTTGAAGGAAAGGAGGAATTTCCATTTTATGTTAATGCAGAAGGGAAACAGGAAAAACAAACCACAACATCTTTGGTGCCATGACACTTGACCCTACTCTCCCCTCCCTTCCCTCTCTTCTCTGTAACTCAGAAGCTGCACGTTTCAGTCCGTGACTCCACCAAGCAAAACCCATGCTTTCTGCAAGGGGAAGGGGTCTGTGTACCATAGTATTTTTTTTAATTTATTAGGGATTTAAGATGTTTAAAATTTTTATTAGGTTTTTCAGGAAAGTATTCTTTACTAGAATATACAAGTGTTGAATGTTCCACCCAATTCTATTTTTCCCATAAGACCCATCATTTTTATTGCATGAAATTCTATAATGCCTCAAGTTTAGAAGACATATATTACGTTGAGGAGAAACAACTGTGTTATCTCATTTGACCCACTCATTTTCCCTACCTTACAAGAGAAAACTCTGAACACTGTGTGTGGTTTTCATTTGACATTAAAATCCTACATCTTGGGTATCTTCTCTCAACTTGTGCCTCCTTCTCCTTCTAACACAATGTTTGCCAAGTTGTTCCACTGCTCAAAAGCCTTTTCCTAGGATGCCTTGCTGGGAAAAGTCACGAATAAAAGAGAAGCTCCCAGAGTGATGGAAGGAGGTACTTTGCTCAGCATCCAAATGGAAACTGGTTTTTAATATTTAGGTCAAAAGTTCACCCCTGAAAAAGTTCTCAAAAGAAGTTCTTAAGGCCAAAAGAAAGAAACAGAGGGACTTCTAAGAAATAGACCCTAGAGGGGAAAAAAAATCCAACTGGAAATCTGAATTAATGTCGGCAGTTTTCCCAAAGTGACTGGTAACTATTGCGTTACTTTCCCCAAGGTCAGCAGCAGAATAGGAATTAAAAAGACCAACATGGAACCTTCTCTACTCCTTTTAAATATTGTGTTTCTGTTGCTTGGAATGTTCATATTTTTGCATCTGACTGTTCTCCTTGCTATATTTCACACCCCCTCTGGCTTCACATCAGAAGGACAAGGTCAGTATTTGTTTATAGTGGAATAGGGGTGTGATGGTGAATAATACAGATGTATATTTTACTTGGAACAAATGTAGTTCACCTTTCTTCTCTGAGCAAATTCAAATCTTAGGAGAAACTGTGGTGTATAAGCCTTCAAAAGAAGGCCTTCCTTGTGTGTTCAAAACATATTTTATCAAACCACAAGATCCTCTCGTTTCAAACAAGAAGCACCTACAAAGAAAAAAGACAGTTTCTGTAAGACATTTGTAGGATTTTCAGTTTGTTTTGGAGAGTTGTTATTTCTTTTGGGGTAAGTTTTCAATGTTAACAGAAGAAAAACAAGTTATGTTGATGAAATTGGGGGTGAGGGGTTTAAATGAATGACTTCCAATAAGTACCTCTGTAATATCCTGGAACAGTACATTTTCTCAGGCCCTTTGCTTGGGGTTTTTAAGAAGGACTTGGAATAAATGTTTCTACATTAAAGTAGAATGCTAAGGCCAAGATGAAGAGAATCAATTCTATTAAGCTTTGGAACAGAGACAGGACAGAACCAACCTTACTGCACACAACAGATTGTCTTCCATTTGGAAATAGGCAGGAACTAAAGATACAGAACATAAAGCTTTCTATTAGGTCCCTATTTTCTTTCCTTTGTGGCCACATGTGTCTGTCTAATCTCGACCACAGAATCAGAACATTGAAAAGACTTTGAGAGTTCATCGAATCCACATCCAACCTTATGGGAAGACCTCCCACTAAACCCTCCAGACACATGGGGACTTATCCTGTTTTTAAAGACCTCCATGAAGTCTTTACAAAAAGTGTTCACACACTAGCTCTCCTGCCAGCAGTCTACTTGGCTTGTTGAATTTGCATTGTCCCCACCCCCATTAATCAATCCCACCCCAGCAAATAGGAACAGCCCCATTGTCTCCACTCTCAACATTCCCACATCTGCCCGCATTTACGTGTGTGGTGTTGCCCAGCTCTGGCTGCCACACCAACAGAGTCTTGTTCTAATCCCTGTCAGGACCCAGGCACAGGTGTGGGTCTCAAGCAGCCAGGCCCCCCCTCCTGTGTTCCTCCCCGTGGCCACAGGCAGCCTTCAGCTTCTGAGAGGCCAGCATGAGGGAAGGCAAATTCCTACACACTTGTGAGCTTTAAAGTGTTTTATTCTTCACGAGAAAAAAAAAAGATTCATAGTTCGTCTATTAGGGAGGCTTCCTAGGACACCTGATATGAAATTCTTTCCTTTTTAATAGTGGATTGATTATTTAGCTATCCCAAATCAAACTCCCAATAAAGTCTCAAGGTTTACAGAGTCAACTTGTAATGAAATTCCTAGAGCAGGGAGCAAATTTTTTTCCTCATTAATATGAAAGAATTGGAGGTGTCAGAAATAGCCTCAGGACTAAAGAAACAGGCACTAACCATGATGTTTCCCAGGAAATGTTTGTGGCCAGAAACTTGAATAAGGAGTGGGGCACACTCAATAAGCTGGAGGGGAATATCTGCTTTTCCTCTCCACATTTTTATCACTCTAATCCAGGGTGGCTCCTGAAAACGTCTTTTCCTCCATTCCCCTGGCAATGGACTAAGTATTCCCTTGTGGTGGTCATCAAATGGCCTAAGAGAAAAGCACAGGGGGTTAGCAGTAGCATCGTCAAAGCAGCCTGGATCTCGGGAGAAGAAGAGGGTGATCACGGTACCTTTCCAGCCCTTAGCAGACCACCCTGGAGCTGGGTGAAAGGGCCATCACCCCACTGTGAGAGGCTAAGTCCTGTTTCATCATCAGCCTCTGCTGCAGCAACAGAAGCAGACAGGCTTTGGGAGGTGTAACAAGGAGGAGTCCCAGGTCACTGGTGTGATCATCCACTCCAGTCTACAATGAAAACCGCAAGAGAAAGCCAGGACCCAGCTGGAAACGAAGAGACCTTCAGGATCAAATTCTTCTCAGGCACCCAGATTTTCAAAACCCAGGCCCCTCACACCAGGACTATATTCCAGAGACCTGGATAAACCAGCCACACCCCTGCAGACGAGGCCGCTCGCTTCCCTTTAACTCCCTGCTTGTTGCTCTCTGAGGCCTCACTTGAGCCAAAATCAGATTTTGATATTTATGAACTATGAAATAACTATGAAATGCTCCCCTTCATTTATCATAATCATCTTTCAACCTCCCTTACTTGTGTTTCCACATTCACTAAGAAATCACATCCAAGTTCCTACAGACCCTAATAGCTCAGATGACCTTAAATTGACATGTGAATTTGGATCACTTTAAATCAATGTTCCCAAAGCTTGGGTCATCCTTTCTCTTGCAAGGTGGTTTTCCCCAACTAACTAAGGACATTTTTTACATGGCATACAGATTGCTTACACAACCTAGCTTCATGTGACTTTTAAAGAAAGCACATGAATTACACCATCATAAACCTTTCTCATTTCAGGTTTGTAGTTGTAGTGTCATAAATATCAGACTTGATCACATTTGGTTCATAATCCAGATGTCACTGTCTTCCAGTTAAAACCAAATGATTTTTAGGAAGGGTCGCAGCGCCCCCTGCTGCCTTGCTTTGCAGATTGACTTTTTAGAAGGTGGAAGTCTAAGTATGAAGTACTTTGATGCCGAAATACCTTGTAGTTAAGAGGGGAAATGAGGTTTTGAATATGATGTTCTTCATTTCCTCAACAACACGCACTGAAGCAAAGAGAGGCTCACATTTCTTCCATTATTATTTCTAGTGTTTAATATAGCCAGCCACATTAGAACTGATGACATTTCGATGGCATTACTCCCTATTACTAACAGTGTGAGATCACACCATGAGAGGGTCCCACTCTTTCCACTCTGTGTAACACCCCCACCCCCAGACAACAGACCAGCACCACTGGCAATCTGGGAGGTGTCCATCAGGAACCACAGAGGGACAAGGAGCGCCCACTTGAGATGACAGACTGTAATTCCATGCCATTCTGCTTGCTGTTCTAGAGACCCCCGAAGAGCCTAAGTCTGCAGTAAGAAATCCCTGCTTGCCACACTTATTATAGACAATCAATCCCGATTTGAAAGCATCTGCCAAGTTCTATCATCCCCAACTATGTATTAACAATGGTATTCCTATGGATTCAGAAAGCCAAGAACCCCTTCAGGTGACCGGAGGGTCTAGCAGAGTATCAGTGCCGTCATTCATTACTCAACAAAAATATCATTGTGTTCACGAATTGTTTAGCACTTACATTGTCCCGGAACCATGTAGGCATCGGGGATACAACGGCAAAAAAGAAAAAAACTATCTTTAATAGAGCTTGTTATCTAGGATAAAAAAAATAGGCAACATACAAATCATCCCAAAAATGTATTACAAACCATGACGAATGACATGAAGCGAAGGTACACAGTGCCATCGGGGCATATAAAGTCTAAGGGAGTGGAGACAGTATTTCTGAGGAAGTGACATTAGCCCTGAGAGCAAGAGGAGGAATGGGCGTGACTGTGGTTGTGGGCGGGTGAGCATTCCCGGCAGAACAAGGAGCATGTGAAAAGCAATGAGCTGCCAGGCAGAGAGGGTCCAGTCAGTGAATGCCAGCCTGCCATAGATTGCCCTGCCTTCATGACATTATTTGTATAAAACTGACTCCAAAAAAATTATAAAAGCAAATAAACCTTTCCCAGAGATTGACCAAACTCCTGCAACCAATCAAGTCAGCAGCTTCTATCTCAAGAAATGAGAGAACAGTGGCCAAGCTTTGTACCCAGCGGGCATTCTGCTCATTGTAAAGTCTACCTGCTGGGAGTTCTGGATCCCACAGAGCTCTTCGCTTTCCCTTTGCACACTCGTAGCATCTCGAACTGTGTACTGGGTATCAGAATTTTCTCTCATGTGGAGAATATCCACCTACCTGGCTCTCTTAATTTCCCAGACACCAAGCAGTCTCTTCCCATGCTTAATAGTGACTTCATTCTGAGAAGTCCTAGAATCTATCCTGGTGTTCTTTGTCAATGCCTCAGACAGGTGATCTACAACAGTATTTTTATTTCTGCTATTTAAACAAACACTCATTTAGAACTTACTATGAGCCCAGTGAATTCTAAGTGCTTCACAAATAGTAACTCATTTAATCCTCATGATAATCCTACAAGGTACTTAGTAACACTATCTGCATGTTACAAATGGAGAAACTGAGGCCCCAAGATGATAAGCAACTTTTCTGGAGTCATTCAGCCAGTAAATGGTAGAGCCACAATTTGGCTTCCAGAAACCAAGCTCAAAAACATTACTCCAGTCAGCTTCCTCTTAGCAAAATGAAAGTCATTCAACCAATAGCCCTCTTTTTCTCTAGTTGTAAAGACTATGGCTCAGCCCTGGCTGGTGTGGTTCAGTGGCTTGAGTGCCAGACTGTGAACTAAAGGGTCACTGGTTTGATTCCCAGGCAGGGCACATGCCTGGCTTGCAGACTAGGTTCCCCCTGGTGCAGGGCATGTGAAAGGCAACCACACATTGATGTTTTTCTCCCTCTCTTTCTCCCTCCCTTTCCCTCTCTCTAAAAATAAATAAAATCTTAAAAAACAAAACAAAACAAAACAAAAACCATGGCTCGAAAGGGTAGAATCCCATCCATTCTACCTCCTCAACATATCTCAAATCCTCCCTCTGCTCTCCCCGCCACTGGTTTTTGTGCCAGCCCAGTTTTGTTGACTCTGGTGGGACCCACCATCCCATCCGGTCTCCTCCCCTTCTCAGCTGCGCTCCACACCACAGCATTCCAGAAACAAAGGTTTGCTCTGTTTGTTACCTGCCCTATCCCACCACTGCCTACAGATTGATGTTAACCCTCATGCGGGATCCTCCAGGAGTTGGTCCTGGTCTACTTTTGTGACTGCATTTCCCAAACCTCCACCCCACTCCCAGCCCCAGCTCAGACTTGCTCCTCCAGCCCCACTGGCCCACTGCCTTTCCTCAGGGGTCCGCACGCTCTCGCCCTTCCACTTGTCTGTAAGCTGGTCCTCCTACTGGAAACACCTCCTCATCCCCCTATTCCTTCAAGGCTCAGGTAACAACTCCCCTGCCAGGCCTCCCCAACATCTGCGTTCCTGCTCCCTGCCCCCACAGGACCTTTCTTTGTGCCTAAGCACTGGTGCCAGGGTGGGGCCGCGGAGTAAGAACAATGAGGCGCTTGATCTGGGAAAAATGTAAGAGGGTGACGAAACATTCAGTAATAGAGATAAATATTTTTATTGTGAGAAAATAGACACGACGTAAGATTTGCTACTTTAACTGTTTTGAAGCGTACAGTTCAGTGGTCTAGTCACAGTGTTGTACAACCACGATCCACTTCCAGAAGTTTCCGTCTTCCCCCCAGAGCCTCTGCCCCACCAAACAGTGACGCCCCGCGCCTCCCGCCCACAGCCCCTGGTCAGCTCTGTCCTACTTTCCCTCTCCGGAGGGCGTCTCCTCCGGGTGCCTCGCCTGAGCGGGAAGGATCCTACAGCACCGGTCTTCCTGTGACTGGCTTGTTTCACCCAGCAGCACGAAGATAAAGAATATTTAAATGCAATGATTTTAACCATCACAATTAATGCAAAAAAAAAAATCCAGGATGAACAAAACATGAAAATTTTAGATAATGATAGAAGCTGTGTAGTTGATATTTCCTTTTGCTTCGGGCTACAGTATGGCTTAGCACCGATCCTGCCTTTATAGAAAATTTTGATGTTTTGTTTGTTGGGGATATTTTTGCATTAGTTCTGATTTTTTAATGTGGCACTAAGTTTTTATTTACCCTGATTACCGGCGCTCCCTTATGTTTTGTGCTCAAGGCAAGTACCTCATACGTCAGACCCTAGGCCCAGCTCTGGGGGTGCCAAACTCCATCCCTACACCACCCCAAAGAAGCAGACAACCAGAGCAAGAAATAAGATGTTTGCCTGTAAATATAGCTTGCAAGTCCCCCTGTCGCCATGGCCACCCCCCCCCCCAAGGAGGCCACTGTCTGTGAGCCCCCCTCACATCCCTGAGCCACAGCCCCGCACACAGCCCAGCGTCCACACTCTGCTGCACGGGACCGCTCGCCTTCCACCGCCCTGCCTTTCTAGTCTGTGAGCTCTCTCCGGGCCGAGACGGAGTCTCTTTCACCTTCGTACCCACACTGCCTTGCGCGGTACTGGGTTCATAGAAGACGCTTAATAATTGTTGAATGAAGAGCCCCTTACCTCCTTTTTCCACCATTAATAAGTACTTCAAAGTAGCTAAATGACACTTTGCCTTGATCTAGTTTAGTTCCAATAACCCATAGAGGAGTGTTATGTATTATATAATATGTATAAAATATATAGTATAATATACAATTATGAGATTAGTTCCATAACCTATATAGGCCCACGCTAAAGGACTGGTGACCTAGAAAGCCCTAAGTTTGGCATGTCCCAGAAGAGACTATTTCAGGGTTCCCTGGTCTCCTACTTGCTCTTGGTCCTCTCGAGCAGGGTCAGCCCCCTCTGCTGCCTCGGGTTGCCTTCCCCACCACCGCCCCCATGGGCTGCTGTGCCACAGCGAGGACTGTGGGAGCAGGGCCTGCTTCTGGCTTTCCAAGGCACTGATTCCACCTCTGTCTCTGCCTAACCAGAGGCCTGTCTGCAGGCTGCCCTGGCACGGTGGGCTGTCTCGCTCCTGGCTTACATTCCTTCTGCTCCTCCAGTAGGAGTGCTTGCCCCCTGTTTGGTTTTCTGGCCTTATTTCCTGTGTTGTGGCCACAGTTCTGGCATTGCCTTGAAGTCCCCGGCCACAGCCTATGGCCAGCGTCCCTGGATTCCAGGTCCTGGCATTGTAAGTTACAGACTTCTCACATTTGAATTTAGCTTGGACCCCATCCTCTCAACTGAGATTTGATTTCTTATTTGATGCCAATAGAAAATAGGGTTTTCACATTCTTAAGTGCCTAGGATTGTTCATCTGGCTGTGCATCTAGAGGTCTTCAAAACAAAAACAAACAACGTAACATCCAAAATGTCAGCTCCTGAATTTATCACCCACCCTAGGGTCAAACATCCCCACCCTAATGAAGTTTGTTTCACCAACTGGAGTTTTGCTTGGATCAATTTTGCTATAGCTGTTGAATCACTTAACTTTATAACTAGAAAATTTCTTCCTCTCTTTCAAGATGCCCACTGTTTCTGAAGTTCCTCCTTCTCTCCTGTCTCCAGAAATAGTGTTCAGTCATTTTGCACAATTCAGATCAACTGAACGAAGAGATGTGATAAGCAAGGTACCAGGTATGACGAGACGGCAGCATCATCTCATAACTGCTGTCACTTTTTCACGATACTTTAAAACCAAGTGTGTGCTGAAACCGATCCAACAGCCCTTTCCAATTTGATGAATGCCAACATTAACAAATACAGACGAAAAGCTGAAAGAAGAAATGGAAGAATTCAAGGAAGATGGAATACCCAAAGTCATCTTGAGACTACAGAACAGCTAGGTCATGAATTTTAGTCGTGAAATAAATGCTCTTAAGCATTCATAAAAGTACAAAGGCAAAAATACTATGGTTTCCTCAGGGCATGATTCAGGCACTTGTAGGTATGTATACTTCATAGTGTCAAGCCAATCTCTTCCTTTATGTACAATATTATTATAAACAATGAAACTAATTTTCATTTGTGCCTTGTGAAATTAGGCTTCTTTAGTATACGCAACTTGGATAACTTGAATAAACACCTAATGATAAAGTTATTACTATGTTATTATGTTTACGTATTCACACTGCATATGTTTGCTAGGGCTGCCATTACAAAGTGTCATAAACTGGGCAGCTTGAACAACAGAAGTCTATTGTCTTACAATGTTTGAAGCTACAAGACCAAGTTCAAGGTGTCAGCAAAGTCGGATCCTTCTGACTGCTATGAGGGAAGGATCTGCTCCAGACCCTCTCCTTGCTTGTAGATGACCACCTTCTCTCTCTGTCCCTTGATGCCATTGTCCCTGTATGCTTGTCTATCTCTGGGTCCAAATGTCTTCTTTTCACAAGAACACCAGTCATATTGGATTAGGCTCACCCTAAAGACCTCATTTTAACTTACTTTCCTCTATGAAGACCCTATCTCAAAATAAGCTCACATTCTGAGGTGCTGTGGCCAGGAACTCAACACAGCCTTTTCTGGTGGGGGGCAGGAGAAGGACCACAATTCAACGTATCACACACACCATGTTCACATTTTTATACCTTAACTCCTTTTGGGTTTTAAAATATTCATGTGTCTGTGTTAACCTGAAAAATAAATTTAGAAAATACACAGAACTACAAAACACATGCCAGCTTTTCCCGCACTCACAGACCTTCCAGAACAGTAGCGCCTGTGGTGGTGAGCACCAGCCCCTGGAGGAGAACAAAGGAGAGGGACACTTTTGTTTCTCCTGGGTGTGATTTTCTGAGGTTAAGGTGAATTTTACATCATGCAGGGCCATGGAAAGATTTAACATAAATATGTATTCTCAAGCTCATTGAGCTCTAGGATTGAAATGTTGCATCTTGTCGTTTGTTAACAAAGCAATCTACTTCACTTCTCATCTGAGCTGATACTATTCTCCAATCCCATTCTCATTCTACACAGTCAGAACTGGCTACTTGATTTGCAAGACCCAGGACAAAATGAAAATACAGAGTTTTTTGTCCAAAAATTATTAAGAATTTTAAGACAGCAACACCACAGCATTAGATCAAGTGTGGGGCCCTCTACGCACAGGGTTCTGGGCGGTTGCACAGCTTGTGTACCTGTGAAGCCAGCCCTAAATGCAGTGTATTTGAAGTAGCCATCCACATACATATTTTGCAATGGTGAAAATATTACATCGTTTTATTTGGTGGAAGTTTTAGAGTAGGGTTCAGGGAGCAATCGACAGACATTAATAATGACCTATGAAAGGAAGAGACTGTATTATTGGTCAAGGTTACGCTAACAGTTTGCGGGGGGGGGGTGGCACGGGGAGATTAGATCTCAGGGGCTTACCCAAGGTTTTCCAGGACTGCTCATCTCACTGTTGGAGTTCAGTCAACAGTCCTGTGAGGCTTTCTCTGAGCAGTCCAGAGAGCTTCCACCTTAAACCCCACCACCTCGGCGTTCTTCACTGCCAGTCACAGGAAGGGAGAGAGAGAGTAGAGAAAGCCCACCCATTCTTAATTCCCCCAGACCAGAATTGTAATATCATTTTCACTAATGCTCTCATTGACCAGAACTCAATCCAATGTTCCCAACCTGACCTCATGGAGGCCAGGACATACTATTTTCTTGTAGGCCAGGAAATGGCAGTGAATTGGTGTATATCTAGCTTGACTCTGCCACAGAAACTATGTTTCTGTGGAAATAAAATAAATCCATCAACTACATGTTACTAAGTGTGAACTAAGAGCATAGGACTGTGCGGTCTTTTCAGAAGTTAGAGAAAATATTTGAGTACCTTTCCTGAAAAATCTCAGTTTTTTTTTATTGTGGAGATAAAACACACAAGCATCCAAAAGATCAATATCAAAGGAAGTAATTATATGATTTTTAAACTAGGGGATTGGGAAAACTTCTTGTGGAAAGTTGAGAAGAATGTGTTAATAAATGAATGAAGACCACTCAAATGAAAATAAGGAAAGGCCTGTTATTCAGAGCTTACTATAGCAAGTGAGTCAGCCACCACCACTTGCATTTGGCAGAGACTCAAAAGCCAGCAGAGGAGCAGGAAGACATTATCATGGAATACAGGGGAGGCTTCAGGTGGGCCCTGATTGGAGGCTGTTGGCCCAGGGGAGCTATATGTGAGCTAATTAAAAGTAGGGCATCCTATTTGATTGGTTGGAGGTCCATATTTGACTTTCTCTGGTTGGTCCTAAGTTTGAAGAGAGAGAAAAATTAGGGAAGCTGTCAGTTGCAAGTCAAGACCTGCCTGTTGGTCACAGGATTTATTGTTTGCCTTCCTGGATGGATTGCTAGAGACAGTGGTCTGACTTCCTACAAGTCGGAGCTATGGTTAGAAGGTTGGCTTCCTGGGCTGGTTACTACAGATTGCGGGTTCTATTCTTATATATGGCCTGGCTATTGTCTGTATATTCAGTCTCTCATGAGATTTGGAAGGAAAGATGAAGGACAGACAGTCCACAAATGGGAATGGCATGAGCAGAGGTTGTTTTTTTTTTTTCTTTAAAAAAAGGAGTAAAGGGAACAGATGCATGTAGTTAAAGTCAATGTTTCATGCTCACCCATCCAATTAATAAACACTTATTGAGACTCCATCCCCACCAAACATTATTCTTGGAGCTGGAATAGAAAGAGGGAGACACAACCCTGTCCTCAAACAGCTTCCAGCCTTCCTCAACTAGAGTCAATAGATGCCCTAGAGCACAGGTGGCAAACACAAGGACTGCGGGCCGAATCCGGCCCTCCACCTTGTTCTATCCGGCCCAGCACCTTGTTTCTACCCAGCGGCAGTGCCACGCTCTCGCTTAACTGTTGTGGAGTAGTTACATTTACACAGTCCTAAAATTACATTCGGCCCTTTGAAGGCAACTGCAAGGGTGATGTGGCCCCTGGTGAATATGAGTTTGGCACCCTTGCACTATCGAAAATAAAGTGGGTGTTTTCTCAATTTTCCCAAAGATGAGGCATAATTTGTACCATAGATGCATGGAAGTCAATTTAATACATACAATGGGCATTTAGGGTAAAATCTCACCTGGACTCCCAGTGAAGAGGTGCTGGAAATAGAAGATGGACATGTAAACACATAAGTATGATAAAATGTCATTTTTAGGAGGCTATCCTTGCCGTAGCTAGCGTGGCTCATTGGATTGAGTGCCAGCCTGAGAACCAAAGAGCTGACAGATCAGTTCCCAGTCAGGGCACATGCTTGGGTTGTGGGCCAAATCCCCAGTAGAGGGCGGGCGAGAAGCAACCGCACATTGATGTTTCTCTCCCTCTATTTCTGTCTCCCTTCTCCTCTCTCTAAAAATAAATAATTTTTTTTAAAAAAGAAGCTATCCTTGCTTGCCCTGCTCCCACTACTCAACAATTCCATGCTGCCTACCCACCAGCACCACCCAGATGCAGACTCTGAAGTCAAGCCAACGGCAAAAGAAGTATGTCAGAGTCAGTTGGTCTTAGGTTTGGGTTGACTTGTTAATATCCTACAGTGTCATTTAATTTATCTACAGTATTGACACAGCAGTTTTCAAACTCTGATTCCCATATCTGGGTTAACTATCCCTCCTTAAAATTTCCAAGAGGATGATGGTATGTGATCCATTCCCTCTTCATTCCTCCAAGCCAACAACCCTGAGGAGGCCATTGGGCACCAAATGATGGCTCCCAAATGGATATTATAAAATTTATCTTTTACCCCTATAACCATGTGGAAAATAGTGTATGTTTGTAGAAAAGTCAAAAAAGTTTGGGATTTTGTAAAATTAATCACGTGGTATTAAACATTTATGTCCACTAGGCATTGCCCATCCTGCCTCCCTACCTGAGAAGCTGTGGGGCTCACGGGTGCTCAGTGAAGGACATGAAGGAACAAAGGACAGGTTCTGCCGGAGCATCATGAATGATTCCCCGAAAGTGGTAACAAAGCTAAGAAGAAATGTGAGAGGTACATTCCCTGGGACGGGTCTCATTGGAAAGGGCACCCCGGCAGGGGGAGCCTGGTAAACAAAACCAGAAGGATGAGACAGCATGGAGCTTTCTGGAATGATGAATATTTCAGGTTGACCAGAGGAGAGGAGGCTGGAGAAGTAAGCAAGGGCCAGACCCTCAGGGACTTCATAAGCCTGTTAAGCCATGAGGTGTTCGTCCTGAAGGCAACAGAGGGCCATGAAAAGGTTTTGAGAAGGGAAATACCATTATGAGACTTGTGTTTTAAGAATAGGTTTCTGTCTCTTGCACATTGTAGGTGGAAGTTGTAAGCTGAGAAAACTTTTATAGAGGAGCAGTGTCAGACAAAACTGTGAAAGATTTGAAGAGATGAGAAAAAGATTACTGTTCAGTCTAATACTCCATCTCATTTAGCTTCACCACCTTCATTGTCTAAACTATTTTACAATTCTGTAAGTTACAGAAAATTTACAATAAGAAAAACTATTTTTGTTCATTGAAATAAAAATTAGGGCCTGGCTGGTGTGGGTCAGTGGATTGAGCACCAGCCTGCAAACCAAAAGGTCTCTGGTTCGGTTCCCAGTCAGGGCACAGGCCTGCATTGCAGTCCAGGTCCCCTGTTGAGGGCGCGTGAGAGGCAACTGATTGATGTTTCTCTCACAGGTTGATGTTTCTCTGCCTCTCTTTCTCTCTCCCTTCCCCTCTCTCTACAAATAAATAAATAAAAATCTTTTTAAAAATTAGTTGTATCTGTGGGATATAGTTTACTGTTGACCTGTTTTTCACCTATTTGTAATTTCAGTTCAGCATTCAACATTTGCCTATATATGTATGGTGCTTTGAAGTCTCCTTTGAACTGATTGTAACATTTTGCTGGTTCTTTATTTATTAAATAATCTAATAAAATCTCTGGCACATGTTAATTTTACATCTATATAAGTGCCATTATTATAATCTTCTTTTTAAAAATAAAGATAATAATTTAACAATATCTATCAAAATTACAAAAGTGCACCTCCTTTGATCCAACAACTTCACTTGCAGGAATTTATCCTACAGACATGTTTTAAACGTGCAAGTGGTGTATTAACAACAGCCTTTACAACAAGTCAAAACAGCTTAAATATCCATCAGTAGGATATTTAAGGAAAATAGACAAAAATCTCAACCTACTCACATTCTAGTGGAGGGAGACAGACACTAGTAAACATAATTAATAAGTGAAGTATGTGTACATGGTATGTTACTTAGTAGGAAGTTGTGGAGAAAGTAGAGCTGGGAAAGGGGATAGACTGATCTGGGGAGACAGCAGCTGCAAGCAAGTGGTCAGGCAGTAAGGGGCGGGCCACACAGATAAATGGGGAAGGGCATTCCAGGCAGAAGGAACAGGAAGGAGGAAAGGCACTAAGGCAGCAGCACACCAGGCTTGTTTGGGAGGCTGATGTGGCGGCAGCAGAGTGAGCAAGGGTTAAGAGAAACAGAAGATGCAGTCCAACGATGAGACTATGAATGGCCACTTAGCCCTTTAAACCCTTAGTTTCCCCCTCTGTGAAAAAGGGGCCAAGAACACCATCTCATGGGGAGGTGACAAAGTCCTGGCCTGTACATGAGAGGACTGTGTAAACAGCAGAAATAGTAAAGCATTGCATAACCGAGACATGCGTCCTTTCCCCAGCCCTTCCCACTGCCGTCTTCATTCCTCTTTCTCTGTGTCCCTCCCTATTCAGCCATGGGTACCACACGAAATGGAAGTGTACCCTCCCAAATTCTCCCAAAATGAGGTCTGGTCAAAACTCCCATCATATCCTGATTGAGCTGTACAAGAGGTCTTTCACGCCCAGTGGCTAGCCAATTTTAGAGAAGGAAGGAAGGAAATGCCCACTAGACATACTTTGTCACCTACCAGCAACTACAAGGAGTCACCCATCTTTGCACAGCATCTGGCACAAAGAAGATGCTCAATAAGTGCCAAGTTACTAAATTTAATTGAAACAGAGTTTGGGGCAGAGGTGAGCAGACAGAATAACAACACAAGTGACCACAAAACAGAGGCCAAGAACCCAGGAAGATCAATACAGACACTAATAATCCAGGTGAATTTTGCAGCTAAAACTGTAAAGTGTTGGTCTGTAAAAAAATCTGGATTGCTCTTGTCTTGCATTTCAAGCAACACCTTGAGGAAAGATGGCTCCCATAGGCAGTTCCTCTCCATTATGAGGTTAAGCGGACTCCTAAGGGAATTGGGAATAGCTGAAATGGAGAAAAATCTCAGTAAATCAAGGCTTATGGTCACATTACCCATGGGACTAATCTACATTTATTGGCTTATCCCACAGGAAGGCTGGCTCCAGCATTTGACCCTCAGGGGGCCCAGTTCCCACTCGAAGTGGGGCAATGGCTGAACCAGACTAGCTGTCCCTCAAAAGGTTTAGGCCAGCATCCAAGGTAACCAAGCTGAATTCAACAGGGGAGAGTGAGGAGTCAAACCTCAGGGCAACTGAATACAAACACCAAGTTCAGAGGCAGAATCAGAGCCTGAGTGAGGAGTCCAGAGCTCAAATTTGCCAAGAGAAGACCAAAGCAAGAGAAGCTGAGTCCAAGCTCAGAGAGGCCCAAACAGTTGCCTCAGAGCTCTAGGGCAAACTTGGATTCACAGAGTACAGGTAAGTCCCCTGGCAAGAGGGAAGTTCCATGCCAGTTTGGGAAATAAGCATTCTTCAGACTTCCCTCACTGCTTGTTCAGTGAGACCCAGGGAGTCTGTCTGAGCTCTCTCCACTCCTCCTAGCCACATCTACCCCAAGCCCATATTTTCATTTTTATCAAATAATGATATTAATTTTTAACAGGTCCTTTCTATCTACATGGGACTTCTTATTTGACACATTTTTGACATACACAACCACATCGTAAGTGGTTCCCAGCAGGCATCACTAGTCCAGTTACACAGACGTGAAAACAGATCCTGGTTGCACAAGTCAGCAGTGGAATTGAGTGGAGCCTGGACCTGCAGAGCCCCATCTAACTCAGTGTGGGGCTGAGGCTTAGACGTCCTAGAGAACCCCACATTTAACATATTAACAGCCAGCAACAGAAAATAAAACAATGACCTCATCTCTTCTGTATCAACATTTTCATCATCCTTCTGGTAGGTGCTGGGTGATGTTAACATGACATTGACTTCTGATCAGCAAATGAAGTGTCATTACCTCTATACTGACTACTGAAGGTCACATATTTCCCTGCTCTTCCCACCCCCTCCCATTCCAATGGACAACAAAGCTGGCATTCCATTTTAAAGACAGAAGAACCTCATCTTTGCAGTAAGGCCTAAGTCTAAGGATTTCTGACATCCGATGAAGGCAGGCCACAAGGGTTCCAACCAATGGACCAAATTTTTCTCCCCAAACAATGTCACATTCACACAGAAAAAGAAAGTTGTTCTTTATCTTCAAAAAGCACAGGCACATAGGCTGCACAAAATCCAGCCACTGCCACCAAGACCCATTCTAATTCAGGTCAAGCTTTCAGTCCTTTCTCCCCATCAACATTGCCTTGTTGCTCATCAGATTTGATTTCACCTGCACTGAGGTGTTGGGAATTTGGGAAAGAAACATGGTTTTCCCCAAAGCCCAGCTCCCCTCGATGATGATTCCAGTGCATTCATTTGGTTCAGTTGTTTGGTGTAGAACACTTAAACACATATACACAGTGTTATCTGAAATACAGGTTCTTCCACCCGCCTTTCTCTCTAAAAAGAAGTTAGAAAGGCTGTTGTGAAGTTAATCCAAACATTGTCTTTAAACACTGCAAGATCCTAAGAAGGTCAGCTTTGGTAGATCCAGCAAATTCTTGACTTGAAGAAGGCCAATAGAGAACGCTGTGGCATTTCAAAGAACACAGTTTCTGGAAGACTACCAGATCTCTCTCTCCAAGTGGCTTTTACAAGCACCTTGAATGTATGCGTTTAACACAAATTATTTGGTACTTAATAAAGTATTGGCACATCTTAGATTTTCGCAGCACATTTTTGCTTTTATGAGGGTTTTAATAACTTTTTCTCTGAGATGAGCCCCAAGAACCTCTGGGTGAGTGGAGCTGGCATGGGGCTGTTAAATGCTACATGTCCAAAGTTAACAGCTTTTGGAAATTTTTATTTACTTTCTTCTTCTGTTTGAATGTACTTAATGCTATTAAAGCTCTGTCTGGCAGGGTATAAAAGGGGCCACTTAAGAAAAGCAATTTGGCCCTTTGTGACAACAGCTGCCTGATATTGCACTTTATTTAATTGGAAAAGGATGCGGGAAGTCTGTGGCGCATTAAAGAAATTTGGAGATTGGAGATCATAGGAATTTTCTCCTCTATTTTCTTCTAATAAAATTAGCATTATTAAGTAATTTATTGAGTGTCAACAACATACTAGGCACTTTTTAAATTATTTGAAAATGGACTGATTAAGAGAAAATCATCCAACCCTTTTGGAAGGGCTCTCTGTGACCCCTCAAAACATATGTGCAGCTGAGGGGGTGACGCTGTCGTTAAGACCATCCCTCAAAAGCTATGGAGTCCAAGTCAAGACCCTGCCTCCACCCTTTCGCCCTAGCTGGTTCCATTCCTGCACCATGTGGTTTACTGACCTCAACAGTTTCTGCTGCTCTTCAGGGCTCAGTGTCCTCTCATTTCCCTAACTTTGGCACCAACTCTTTTCCTTGCTTGGCACCCCCTTCCCACATGGTCTGCCTAGTGAACCTCTTACTCCTTGAATGCAAGCATAAGATCCAGCAATTCCACTTCTGAGCACATGTCCAAAGAATAGGGACTTGAAGCAGAGACAACCATGTTCATAGCAGCACCATTCACAATAACCAAAATGTGGAAGCTACCCAAGTTGCTTCCTACACAAAATGTGATGTGCACATACAATGAGATATTATGCATCTTAAAAAGGAGGGAAATTATGACACATGAACATGCTACATCATGGCTAAACCTTGAGGACATCAAGCTAAGTGAAACAAACAGACAAATACTGTACAGTTCCATGTATGTGAAGTACCTACAGTAATCAAATTCATTGAGACAGAAAGTAGAGTTGTAGTTGTGAGGGGCTGAGGGAGGAGGGCATGGGGAGTTGGTGTTTAGTGAGTGCCAGGATTCAGTTTTGCAAAGTTATAAGAGTTCTGTGGATGGATGGTGGTGATGGTAGCACAGCAACGGGAATGTACTTAGTGCCACTCTACACTTGAAAATGGTTACAATGGCACCAGTCCAAAAGAACCTGTGTACCCCAATGTTCATAGCAGCACAATTTACAGTAGCCAAGTGTTGGAAGCAACTTAGGTGACCATCAGTAAATGAATGGATCAAAAAACTATGGTACATTTACACAATGGAATTCTATGCAGCAGAAAGAAAGAAGGA
Source organism: Glossophaga mutica (assembly GCA_039655065.1). NCBI lineage: Eukaryota > Metazoa > Chordata > Mammalia > Chiroptera > Phyllostomidae > Glossophaga > Glossophaga mutica. The sequence continues at coordinate 151,449,324 of CM077306.1, forward strand.
GCTCCTACCCTTTGCAACAGCATGGATGGAACTGGAGAGCATCATGCTAAGTGAAATAAGGTAGATGGTGAAAGACAAATACCATATGATCTCAGCTATAACAGGAACCTAATCAACAAAACAAACAAACAAGCAAAATATAACCAAAGACACTGAAATTGAGAAAAGGCTGACAGTCACCAGAGGGGAGAGGGGAGGGAATTTCAGGGGAAAGGGGGAAGGATTTACAGGAACAAGTATAAAGGATGCATGGACAAAAACTAGCGGGGTGGAAATGGGAGGGATGTGGGGAGGGCTGGGGTGGTGGGCTGCGATGGGAGTAAAAGACAGAAAACTGTACAAGAACAACAATTAAAATAGAAATTTTTAAAAAATGGTTATGATGGTAAATTTTGTTATGTGTATTTTACCACAACTTTTAAAATATTTTGAAATTATAAAATTAAAGAACAATAAAAAAGTTTAAAATCTCAAGCATCAACATCTCTGTGAAAACTTTCCCCACCTCCCAACACTCACCTCTGAGCTCCTATCACACTTCATACCTAATTAAAAGTACTTCTCCCCTCCAGATATGGAGCTCTTTTGAAGTCAAGATCATGTCCCTTTCATCTGTGGTTGTGTGGTTGTCATTGTGTGGTTGTCACAAGGTTAGTTCACAACTGATCTTGACTCTCTCCTTCATGGTGTGTGGTAGGATGGTACTTCCTATTGTCAATGTCTTTGGCCAATGACTCAATGTGTGTTTGCCCTGTACCCTTTCCCCTCAGCTGGACAGTGGCCAATCCGCCATCACAGATCCCTGATGGGGACTAGAGGACACAGAGGGGCTCCCAATGCACATGTACTGAAAGCAAGAAATAAACCTTTGTTATTTTAGGCCACCAAGATTTTAGAAGTATCTGTTACTATAGATTAACCTTACTTACCCTGACCAGTAAATTCCTGACACTTAAAACAGTGCTTATGACAGGAACAGAACCACAGAAATGGAAATCACATGGAGGGTTAGCAACAGGGGAGTGGGGGGAGGAGAAAGGGGGAAAAGGAACAGAGAATAAGTAGCATAGATGGCAGGTAGAAAATAGACAGGGGGAGGGCAAGAATAGTGTTGGAAATGTAGAAGCTAAAGAACTTATGACACATGGACATGAACTAAAGGGGGGAATGTGGGTGGGAGGGGGTGTGCAGGGTAGAGGGGAATGATGGGGGAGAAATGGGACAACTGTAATAGCATAATCAATAAAATATATTAAAAAAAAGACAGTGCTTATGATATGGCAATTACTTGGGGAAAAAGTCTTTAAAAGGAATGGCTAATTAATGAGTAATAGTAAACTATCCCTACAAGATAAAATCAAATAGCTAGACTTTGAATCAAATGAAACCACTTTGTTTTTTTTTAATTATTCATTTTAATAGGTGTGCCAAGACAAAGAAATATGGCCCAAATGAAAGAACAGAGCAAAACTCCAGGAAAAGAACTAAGCGATGAGAAACTATCTGATGGAGAGTTCAAAGCCCTGGTAATCAACATGCTTGCAGAACTGATTAAGCTTGATTGAAAAATGAAAGAACAAATGAAGTCTACCCAAAGCGAAATAAAGCAAAATATTCAGGGAACCAACAGTGACAGGAAGGAAATCAGGATTCAAAGCAAGGATTTGGAACAGAAGGAAGAAATAAACATCCAACTGGAACAGAATGAAGAAACAAGAATTCAAAAAAAATGAAGAGAAGCTTAGGAACCTCTGGGACAACTTTAAATGTTCCAATACCTAAATTATGTGTCAGAAGAAGAACAAGAGCAAGAAATCGAAAACTTATTTCAACAAATAATAAAGGAAAACTTCCCCAATCTGGCAAACGAAATAGACTTCTAGGAAGGTGAGGAAGCCCAGAGAGTCCCAAAGAAGTTGGACCCAAAGAGGAACACACCAAGGCACATCATCATTAAGTTACTCAAGATTAAAGATAAAGAGAGAATCTTAAAAGCAGCAAAAGGAAAGGAATGAATTACCTACAAAGTACCCATAAGGCTATCAGCTGATTTCCCAAAAGAGACTTTACAGGCAATAAGGGGCTGGAAAGAAGTATTTGAAGTCATGAAAAGCAGGGACCTAAATCCAATATTACTCTATCCAGCAAAGCTTTCATTTAGAATGGAAGGGCAGATAAAGTGTTTCCCAGATAAGGTCAAGTTAAAGGAGTTCATCATCACTAAGCCCTTATATGAAATGTTAAAGGAACTTATCTAAGAAATAGAAGAAGATCAAAAACTATGAACAGTAAAACGACAATAAACTCACAACTATCAACAAATGAACTTTAAAAAAGAAAAACAATGAAAATAAAAATTAAGCAAACAATAGAACAGGAACAAAATCAGAAAAATTGAGATCACATGGAGGGTTTTCAGTGGATGGGGAGGGGAGGAATAGGAGGAAAAGATACTGGGAAGAAGAAGTATAAATGGTAGGCATAAAATAGATAGGGAGAGATCAGAAATGGCATACAAAACAGAGAATTTAAATAACTTATATGTACAACCCATGGACATAAAGTAAGGGAGAAGAATGCTAGAGGGTTGGGGGAACAGGGTGGAGGGGGAATAAAGAGGGAAAAATTAGGAAAACTGGGGGGGGGGGGCGGTAATTATTCATTTAAACTTAGTTTGTAACTTGTGACCACACTGGCAACCAAGACAATATGAAGATGAATTTGCAGTTTTCTCTCCAGCCTTTCATGTCATTATTTAATAACAATATAATAACAGCTACCATGTATTGAGTTCTTATAACCGTTAGAGATTATACTATGAGATTTACATGTACCATTTTATTTACTAATTCAACAGTTTCACAGATTGCAAAACTGAGAACTGGAAAAGTGAACTAACCTCGCTGAGACCACAGAGCTGAGAGCTGGCAGAGCCAGGATTTGACCAGGTCTGCTGCTTTCGGAAGCCAGGCCTGTATGTAGAGCTCGGGAGAGCCTGGTTTTCCAAAGCCCAGGAAATTTCTTTTTAGGCCTATAAATGAGAAAGAAAAAAGTGAAATCAGCAAGGAAAAAACATTGCTCATTCAGCCATGGCAAAAATTAAAAAGGGTGATATCATCCAGCACTGGTGAGATTGTCAAACACAGACATTGTTCCGATGTGGATAGGCGTGTGACATGCAATCATGCTCTTGGAAAGTAAACTGGAAATATCTATTAATATTCAATGCCCTTTTGCCAGGAATCCCACTTTGGGGAATCTTATGCTATAAAAAATAATGACAACAATATGTACAGATATCTGTACAAGGATATTTTTAGTGTCGAAGCATGGAGGAAAACGGAGTGTCCATTCACAAGGAAATGATCGCACAAGGTTCGGGAGGTTCACACAATGGGGTGTCACCTAACAACTGAGCACAGTGAGTGAGTAACGTGTCCACGTTGCCCAGAGAGGTCCACGATGTGTGATTAAGCAGAACAATATTCATGAAATGTTTGCACCATAATTCAATTTTATATAATAAAGGAAAGATATCAACAGTAAAAAAAAAAAAAGGGGGGTCTGTATGTTTACCTGAGATGTGGAAGGCCATGTACCACCTGTTGATTGACTGACTGAGGAGATGAAAGAGGAGATGCTTTTCACCTTTTCTTTATGCAGATTTAGAGTGTTTCACTTGTTTTGGGGATCTAAAAAATTAATCTAGACTTTTTAAAAGGCATGAGTGGAATTCATATTTTTTTAGATCTCAAAGGTATATAAAACACTGTATATAAATCAGCATAAAGAAAATGTGAAAAACACAATGGTCACCCCTTTTTATGCCTCTCTTCCTATGACCAACCCTCTGTGACTGCCCCAACTGTTCTCCCCACTGTCACCCTAGGTCTCTGGGTCACCAGCTCTCCCACCAGGTGATTCGCCTCCCACTCGGCACAGCTGGACCCAGAGCCCCCTCTCCTGCACTTGCCTCAGTTCCTTGAAACCAGACCTTGCTCCCCTTGACCTTGAGTCTTTCAGATGAGGCCCTCGGGCCATTGATGGCGCCCCTATCCCATGGATGATGTGCTCTGACTTCCTGAGCACAAGGAAAGGTACTCAGTGTTCTGAGGAAACGACTGTCTTTAAAGCTGAAGCATTAAGGATCATTCCAACCTTTCAGTGGCTAGAAGTAAGGCAGGTAAGAAATATGTAAGTATTCCCTTCAAGCTCCAATATTCCTGGGTTATAAGAAAGTCAAGCATGCATCCATTAACATAAATTAGAAGTGATCTGATTGACCAAATTCCAGAAACAATAAACAACACAGGGAGTGAATTTTGTTGGGAGGGGACAGGCAGGGGAAAGGGGTGATCATAATTTTAGAGCCTACGGTCCTTTCTAGAGTGTGGCTTAGGTTAGGGACCGTAGGGCGAAGGCACATGAGGAAACTGCGTGCCAAGTAGACAGACTAAGGAGAGGATGAGAGGGACCAGGATGTTAAATAAACTTCATTAAAAACAAAAACAAAAACTGGGCCTGGTTGGTCTGTGTCCCAGAAAGGAAAGTAACTTCTCTTTTCCTCTGCTCTGCACCAAAGAACTCCACTCCAGAACTCCGGCTACTACCGTGAGTTATGCTGTGTTATGAGTTTAGCAAGCCCTTGTGAAAATATTTCTTGACTTACAAACTTTAGGAATACTATGCATGGTGTGTGTGTGTGTGTGTGTGTGTGTGTGTGTTTTGAATAAATAAGTGAATAGTGTCTATCTTAAGAATATAGTCACTATATTTCACTAGTAACCTATTGGAAAGCACAGGACAATTTGTTCAATAGAAGACTGCAGGTCAATGAGTTATAAGCTAAAGATTAACTTGGGGAAAAAATACCAAGAAATGTCATTCTCTGTATTGCTTTCCTAAGGCTGCTCCAAATAAATTACTATAAACTTGGTGGCTTAAAATGACAAAAATTTATTCCCTCTCCGTTTTGGAGACCAAAAGTCTGAGATCAAGCCGTTGCCAGGCCCGCACGCCCTCTGAAGGCCCCGGTCCGTCCCCAGGGCGCTCAGGCGTGCGGCTGCCCCACGCCGGGCCCTGCCTCTGTCTTCACAGGGCTGTGTCTTCGGAGTCTCTTCTCTGTCCACGTCTCCCTCTTCTTTCTTCCACAAAGACAATGATTGGATTTAGGGCCCACCCTAAGTCCAGGATGATCTCATCTCGAGATCTTTAACTGAGGATCTACCAAGACCCTATTTCGAAATAAGGTGACATTCTGAGACTCCAGGTGGACATGAAGTTTGGCGGCGATGCTATTTAAGCCACTGTACTCTCCAAACGTGAAGCCAGTAAATGTGAACATAAAACCGAGGTGTGTCACCCATCGGAGTGCCCCACTAACACCACTGAGAATGAAATGCCGTCCATGTCTCACAGAGGGAAAGGAGTATCTTCTAAATCTCAGCAAAAACCACAGTCCGTGCTGCAGCATGATATCAGTTATTTCTGTCATTTACAATTGCAGATACAGACTTGCCCGCACCAGCACCCACGCACACAGGATGTTTAAGGAGACCAGAGAAGGCATATGCTGGAGACCTCATGATATGCTTGGTAACATTCCAAAAAGAGAACGTTCTCATTACAACAACCATTACAATTAACCTATTAATTACCTAGACAGAATGTCTCAAACTGACTTCCCAGAAAACTGACTCTGTGGGATGATAGTAGATTGATGCTGTACACACACACAGTGTTCTGTGCTCAGCACTCACAAACTTGCGTTTGTGAGGAGCTCAGTCAAGGCCTGTCCTTGCCCCAGGGCGACTCCACCACGGGACAGGGGCGTCAGAGGGCGGCCCACAGCAGCCAGCTGTGCTCTCTCCCCCAACCCCACCCTCCTCCTGCTGCCCTCCACACCTCCAAGATGTGCACGCGTTCCACAAGTTTATGGACTCTTAACAGAGACTGAAATTTTCCTAGAGTTTAGTCTCTCTCCATCAGCGAGTTGAAGGAAGCAGCTGTTCTAAGTTAGAGAACATTATTTATCCTAATATATCATGAAATTGCAGAGTATACTTCAAATCACATGATGAGCTTCCTCAATGACTTAAAAATCCTAAAAATAGCATTTGACAATGCGGGTGTGCTCTGAAGCATTCTGAATTTCCACCTCTTTGAAGATTCCTACAGGTACCTCATTTAAAAGGTGGAACGCTGGGCTTGCTGCACGTATGCGCACGCTCCCGGGCCGTGTTCTCTGGGCCTGGGGCTCCACTCACGGTCTCACTGCCAGGCGCACCTGTCTGCAGGCAGGAACGCACACCCGGGACCTCAGAACAGAAACCAGGTCGCAAGAGCAGAGCAATAGCAGCGGAGCAGGAGCCAAACATGCTCGCAACGCCCTCTACTTAACAAAAACCCCTTACACTGGGGTGCGCCTCTGCACTTCCAATCAATCTGCTCACCTATCATCACAGTTCAGACCCTTTCTCGTCACTGACTTTAAACAGTCCCCAGCAACTTGAAGCCACCCCCTCAGGCAGAGAAATGGCAGGGACAAACAACATCAGTGGTTAGTTTGATCAGGTGAACTGGGGTCTGGGTGGAAAGTGTTTGTTTCAGAGGAAAAGGCTGTGAGGGCCAGGGATGGGGGAGCGGGTTGGAGATGGACATACTAGGCCCTAAATAAATGTTGGTTGCATGAATGATTAGACAAAGTAGTGGGGAGACGAGAAAATCTTCAGGAAACAGAAGGTCGTTTAGACTTTCAATGACATAATGAAGTAGTTAATGAGCTCTGCATTGGACCGTGACTTATCCATGTTTGCTTTTTATAAAATTAGAATATGTTTAAACTGTTAATTCCTAAAATCATCAGCTAATTGGAACAATATGCCTTCAATTTCAGCAAGTCTTTTTGTGTGTGTGGACTCAAGACCTGGATCTATTTGGAAGTGTATTTTATTCCTTAGGAGTTGATTAGGATTCCAGATACCCCCAAATTTCAAGAAGTTACCTCAATATCAATGTGTCTAAAAATACTTTGATAGCTGTTTGCCTGCTATGAACTAAGCTAAGGATATTTTTGACCTCACACTGAAACTCAAAAGACACGGAGCCCCTCCCTGTCTGTGCTTTGGGCAAATGGTGTAACAGACTCCGAGGCCATAAAGTCACGTCCAGGCATCTGGGCTCCAATTCCGGGAGTGTGATTCTCAGCAGATGACTCCAGCAGATCTGGATGCTAGTCTCCTTGCCAGCAGAATACCATGCGAGAGATTAAAATAACTTCTTCAATGATATTAAAAGTATTTCTACACAGTGAGAATAAAATAGTATAATTATCATGAGAGAGAGAGAGCGAGTCAGAGCCCAGATTTATAAAAGGACGCCTAGGTTGAAGGCCACTCTGAGGAGTGAGGACACACAGGTCTATGACTGGAAATTACAGACAGAGGATTCTAGACAGAGATCTGGCTTTCACAGTCAGGATTTTGCAAGGGCACGAACACCTAGCCAAGAGGTCACTAAAAAGACATTCAAACAAAACTTTGGACTGCATCTAAAAACAAATAATATTATGTACCTACCAATTCAAAAGTGAAGTACAGGACATACTGAGAGTCCCAAAACATGTTCTGCCACCCAAAGCCCCTCAACCTCCAGGATGTAAGAGAAAGAGCTGAAGATTCCTAAGTCCGGTAGAGAGGGTCCCTGTGGAAAGATGTCAGAGGGCTGAGCCTTCTCCTTCACATGGGTGCCAGGCTCTCCACTCCCTCACTCCAAGGGTGGAGGGGCCCCACTTCCACAGAGAGCTCGACAGGAGCCCCTGAAGCCTAGAGGGTATACAGGCTGGTGAAGGTGAGAGGGTGGCTGTGCTGCTCCTGAGGGTCAAGGGAGGAGAGGAAACCTCTTCTCAATAGGTCGGTAAGCGTCCTAGAGCCAGAAGGGACCTTATAGACAAAGGTAGCAAGACTTGCAGCAGCTGGAAGGGGCCTGTCTGCCTGGGCTAGTGACCCCATAGAAAGCGTCTGTGCTGGGTGCACCACCAGAAGCAGGAGCAGAGGATGGTGCCAGATAGAGGTTCAGTGGGAGATTCCCTTGCAGAGGAGCGGTGTTCAAACAGTCCATACAAGCCCTGCACCACATGGGCATCTGCAAACTGAGCCAGGCAAGTCAGATTTTTCTGCCCCGAATGCCTGCCTGCCCCTGCTTCATTTGTATGTATGTGTGTGTGTGGGAGGGGGGAAAATGTGGGGTGGGGGGAGATGTGGAGTGTGTGTGTGTGATGTGGAGTGTGCGTGGGTGTTTGTGGTAGGGGGAATGTGGGGTGAGTGTGGTGTGTGTGTACCGTCTCTGCACCATCCTTATCATCGAGGGACAGCACTGAGTAAGGACAGAAGAGACTGGTATCGCAGGTGTCTGAGCCCGTTAGGCCCAGGCACCAGTACAGTGGGGATGCTCGAAGGAAAGATTAAAGCTTTTGTTTAGATCAGACTGAGCTTCTCAAAAACTTTAAAGGAAACTGCAAAGTAGTATCTAGAAGTGACAGGGAAAGCTCTGGAATTTGCCCAAAACATCATCCAGGGGTAGGCAAGGGAGATTTCCATAGGCACACAAGAAAAAAAAAAGTGGTGTAAGGATATAAAATTACTTTGTGACATTTACCCCAGCAAGCCCAGCTGTTACATAAATATTTTGCCATATTGTCCTCAGGTCCTTCTTTTTAACAAATAAAACTCCACAGATACAGAGCCCTCCCGTCCCCGTAACAATCCCCTCCCTCCCTCCCTCCTTGGGAGCAACCTCAGTCCTCAAGTTGGCACCTGCCATTCCTGCCCGTGTTTCATATTCTCACAAAGTAATTATGTTTTTGGAAACAGATGTAGTATTTGTTTGACATTGTTGGCATGCTGTCTAAGGTCCTTTGGACCTATAATTTTATGGTATAGTTTGGCTTTTATATTTTAATAAAATAACAGAAGTAAAAAGACTTAAATTCCCTCTCTATGTTTATGTCTCATTGGTCATAAGTGAAATCCTGCAGTTCATGACATGATAACACAGAAGAACTCAGCCTGAGCAAGCGGCTGTACTAAATTAAACGAACCAAAGTAAGGTGGTGGGTGGGTCTGGGAGAGGGAGGCGGAAATCACAGTGCGAATACAGAAAGCATCCAGAAGAGGGCGACATCGTCTAAGAAAAAGAGTGCTCGTGCCAGTGTGGCTGCTTTGGATAATTCGTGTAATTAAGCATAGGCCTCTAACAGAGCTTTTAAGCACTAGAAGGTAAAATTAAAAAAACACAAGCCTAATCATGTGAATTATTTGTCCAAGATCACAAAGCTAGTTAACGTTCACTACTTCTGCCCACCGGTTCAGCGCTCTGGGTGGGAAGTCCGTTCGCAGCCCCGCAAATGAGCCAGCAGACACAAGGAATCAGATTGGTTTAAATCAGATCACTGATGATACTTGTACTTCTTGTTGACTTTCTTATGATTTCTCGTGCTAGTTCTAAGCCCTCAGCATGTTCAACTGGGCGCTTTGTTCATCATCGAGATGATACTAGAGCTTGAGGATAGAACCAGAGACGAAGAATTTACAAACCTATGAAACTGACGCTGAAGTGAGCGGAGAGTACTTTTAACCCCCTCCCCCAAAAAAGGAGATTTCAAATTCTAATTCTTTACATTTGTTCTAAGTATATGTTAATAACGTTTCATGTGAAATTCTTGGAATATCAAAGGTACCTTCTATTGACCACCCAGCTGAGATGGAATTATTAATCAGATAAGGGTGGTTTATGTTGAAGTCACAAAGAAAGCCCAGCCTCGCAGCAGGGAACGCGATGTAAAGCAGAGGTCAGCCCCTAGGCCCAGAGCCTATTTTCATAAACAGTTTTACTAGAACCCAGCCAGGCCCGTTTGTTTACGTACATCTGAGGCTGCTTTTGAGCAGCTGAGTAGTTGCACAGAGACACATGATATCTTTAATTTGGCCCCTTAGTCTGCAAAGGCTAAAATATACACCACATATTCTTTTCTAGGAGATGTTTGCTGACCTTTCCTATAAAGCAATGTTGTCCAATAAAATTTCCTACAACAATGAAAGCGTTCTATAACTGCACTGTCCAATACAGTAGCCTCTACCTGCACAAGACTGCTGAGCCTTGGAAGACCTGTGACTTAGTGGTTACCCACCAGACTGCAAGTGAGGAACATAATTGTTATGTTAATTTCAATTAATTTAAATTGAAATAGCCATACCCAGTGACTTCTTGGCTTCCCACCGTGCTGGCACTGTTATTTACAAGAAGAGACTTGTTTGAGAGAAACAGTTTATTAAGCCCAGCTTTATTGTTAAGGAACTGAGTTGCTCATGTTTCTTTGTGACTTCAGGACCCACTATCCTACCCTAATACTTTCCTGAAACCCCCCACTTCCTTCAGCAAAAGTTCTTCTGAGAACTCTTCTGAGTTCTTCTGAGAGCAAGAAGAACTCAAGAGTTCTTCTGAGGAATAAACAAGAGAGCACTCCCTACTATGCAAAGTTGTACTTCATTTCTTTGTCTTATGTTCAGCTCCTTCAATCTGCATCAGTGCATCACTTAGGAATACTTTGGCTGCAGGGGAGAGACTACCTGACCTAAACAAGCAGGTTATTTTTTCACGTAACAAGCAACCTGGAAGCAGACAGCTTCTGGCATTGGTTCAACACTTGGGTAGTATCAGAGCCAGTGTCTCTACATTCTCTTGAACTTTCTTTTTTGGTTGTAAAATGGTTGCTCACCCATTTAAGGCAAAAAGAAGTGGGAATAGATGTTTCACCAACATATCAGGAAGGTGAAAGATTGCCCAGGAGACATCCTGGATACAAACCCTTGTCTTATTGGTGTCTGAGGATAACCAGCACCAAGTCACAGGCCACCAGAACTATAAGACAGGCTGAGGTGGCAGGAAAACAGCGTCGTCGGTAATGGCTATCCCCTAGGGCTGGGCACCCTGGCCCGTGAAGGAGGGAATGGATTTAGGATGGACAACTACAGGTTTCTCCCAGCTATAGTATGGCCTAGGTTCCAAGGGTATCTCCCAGCATTAGTTTTCCAAGATCTCACGAATAGGTATGCATCTTTGCATCCAGTCCTTAATTGAAGAGCTCATTGTTGACTACCTGTTGAATGTCAGACAGCAGACACCAGACAGCAGAAACGGGCAGAAGATATAGTTGGACATGCTGGCCCAGAATATGCAGGGTTCGTGTAAATATTTAGTAAAGTAATATAAAGATGTATGTCAAATAAGCCAAGGATTTACATGTTTACTTAAGAGTCTCAATACATTTAATCTGCAAGTAATTCTGGCTTACTATGACATTTTACTGCATACCCATAAACACAGTTCTGCTGGGTGATTATTTTTATTATTTTTAAATCTTCTAGTAAATACAAATGTCAGTGACTTCATGAGTAAGAAATGTGCTAGGGCTTTTGTTTGTTTTGTTTTGTTTTTTCTATCTAAATTCTCCGTTCTGCTGGGATGGCAGAAACTGTGTCTCAGTGAACTTGTGCTTCTCTGGGGTTGTGCCTAAGCTGGCCTGGGAGGGGTAGGCATATTTTGAAAGAGAGGAATAGCCCTAATATGTTTTTAAGATTTTATTTATTTACTTTTAGAGATAGGGGAAGAGAGGGAGAAAGGGAAAGGAAGAAACATCAACATGTGGTTGCCTCTCGCACACCCCCTACAGGGGACCCGGACTGCAACCTAAGCATGTGCCCTGACTGGGAATCTAACTGGTGACCTTTTGGTTCACAGGCTGGCGCTCAATCCACTGAGCCACTCCAGCCAGGGCGGAATAGTCTTAATATTAATGGCATCTGGACATAGCAGTGACAATTAAGACCAAATGCCATTAGCCACCTACTGATTGAAGACACATCCTTCATTCCCAGCCTGTGGTCCCTTGGGGAGGATGCAGGGATTGCTCTGCCCTCCTATCTCATGAAGTCATTCTGCAGCTCCTCCCCTCAACAGTACCATGCAGGTGACTCTGTGAGACCCTAAGAACCCAAGACTCCAAGACCCCTCCAGGCTCAACAGTCAATGTGGTCATTTCTACTCTGAAGTCCTGCTGTCTCCATGGGCTCTACCAGGATAACAAGGTACAGGGCCCCTCCCAATGTTCTTAAATCCCACTGTTCAAACTATGCAAATGAAAGTTATGGCCGGAAACTCAGGCAGGAGGAGGACGGGGTCACCCCCTAAGAATGCACTTGTGTCTGTGTTCTCAAAGCTTCCCTGTCTTTTCTTCTCCCCTGGAAACTTTTGACCGGTTATCTGTTGCTGTGAGTTTTTCTATATATATATATTTTACATTTGTCCTCAAGTATTTTCCATCCTAAAGCATTCAAATTGACACAAACCAGAGCCATCCCCATTAAGCCAAAATAAACTATGGGAGTGAGTGGGAATGTACCCAGAAAGGAGGAAGAGGAGAAGAAGGCTGCCCAGTCAACCTGTCCCTCTCCTCCCTGTGAGACCGCCTCATGGCCCGAGCACAAGTGCCCCTCCCTCCCTGCTCCACCTGCATTTGTGAGATTTCGCATGCCTTGAAATTATCCTTCAACTTCATATGAAAACAACTGACATGGATACATACGATGAGCTGTGGGTAAAGCACACCCTAAGCTGAGGGATAGATGAATCAACGGATTACATCTTGAAGGATAAAGGGGGCTGGAGAGAAGCTGCCAGGCACAGCTGTGCGCTCACATTTGGCATATTTAAAGAATTACAAGTATTTCACGCACATATGGTCATTCTCATGACTCATCAATTGTGTTCTGTAAATACTGAATTAAGAAATACTGAATCATTGCTTATAGGGGAAAATACAGGGTTAATTTCCCGCAAGCCTCTGGTCACATTTTCATCAGTCACTCAATATTTGCCCTCCTTTTACGTGTTTCTGTTTAAAGGCACCGTTACTTAAAATACGTTGTTGATCTGTGAACACTGAACTCACAGGCAGGAGCACTGCAGCTCGTGCCTGAACAAAGCCTCCCCAACCTGTGCGCTCTCCGCCAGGCACGGAACAGTGGTCTTGCACTTGAGATCACTAGACAGCACTTCGGCCCCACACGGAGGCGCCATTTTAAACAGTGATATCATCAACAGAAAGTACGAACTGCAGAAAACCCGTCACCAAACAACTGTGAAAAGGACACCTGTTTAGAGTAGGAGAGCTGCAACAAGCAGGCAGAATGTCACCTCGCTAGGAACACGTGCGCAACGCCGATTACCACGCCACGCACGCACGCGCCCACAGTGACACCCAAGCACCCCGGTTGGGTGTCGGTTTGGGGTTCCCGGTAAATATTACAGAGCAGGCAAGTTTGCAAGTGTGGAAACCACAAATAAGGAAGACTGACTGGCAGGTACAAGTTGTGTAACTGCTCTGCGATATGAAGCCAGAAAACAGCTCACCCAGGGCCTGGCGTGGGAAGCTCCTGGCCTGCCCACTCCCAGGATGGGGCCCCTGGTGGACGCAGGTTGGGAGCAGGGAGGTGTGCCCCTGACCTCAGAGAAGGAGTTCCCTGGGGCAGCAGCGGGTGGGAGACACTGTTTTGAGCTTGCCCGGATCAATGCCATTCACTCGTGCTCTGATTTCATCAAGATCGTAGGAGGGAAAGCTAAAAGAAATAGCAAATATACTTTATATGGGGCCATTAACAACTGGCAAGTTCTGCGTTTCTGAAGGAAACGCTGAGCCCAGCAGCACAAGCAGAAATAGCAGCAGCCCACTTGGGCGACAGCGTGAAACAGGTCACATCGGGGCAGTAAAACATGCGCAGCTGCCTGGAGCAGGGCCACCGGGGAGGCTGCCAGAGGCCCGGACGTGGCCTGCGGCCCCACTGATTCCTGCGGATTGGCGCTTGAGGGATTTATGATGCCCTGTGACTGTGACCCCTTCCCAAATTCAAGCGTAGGGAAGCAAGGGGAACCCGCTGCAAACCATCACGGGAGTCATTGAGCAGCTTCTGTGAGATTCGGGGAAGTTTCCATTTGACACCTGATGTCAACAGTAATTACATGCTAAATAGCTTTAATTCACAGACAGAAGTTTCTTTCCTGGAAAACAACTGTTGAATGTGGCTATTTTCCCACGAGACTCATTATGTTTTAATTTGGAGCTGAAAAACTAAAATGCCAATGAAAACCACATCATTTTTGGAAACAGCTCTCTATTTTTAATTTAGCTATGTTGTTTTAACAACTCTAGGTTTCAAATCCTTTATTAGTAATGTCAAAAGCTGAGGGCCTGTGCTGTCCTAGGTCCCTCCATTTCTGAGGTTCTGGGATTTCTGCTCTTTCAGCTTAGAACTTCGGGTAAAGTCCATACCACACTGTAAACAGACACTCAAATCCTGAGTCAAAACTTGGCCTGGATGGATGGCATGGATTTTCAAATCCAGCTTCATAGAATTTAGGTCCTTTTTAGTGGATGGACTTTAAGAAAGGAAGACATTAAACACTGCCCAACTGCCTGAGAGCATTTGTATAAATAGTCAGGAAAGTAATGATAGCCCAGGGGAAAAAAGGCGGGGAAGGCAAACAAACCTCATCCCTAAAGCATCCACTCAGACGAGGTGGGCTCAGAAAGCAGGAAATGCAGAGCTCTGGGGCTGATTAAATTTGGCTTTGCAGTGGCTGAGACTTTCCCAGGTCTCCAGGTCTGTGTCAGGAGAACAGACTCCCCGGGACACAGCAGAGCGGGTGCCAGCCTAGACTTTGCCTTTGTCTAAACTGGAAGACTGAGGGCTGACTTAAGTGCTATTCATTTAAATGAGAGAAAATGGTAACTAGGAACAGCAAGAAAGAAGCCAAGGAAAATAATATCAACAAAAATTCATAAATGAATAACCTAATTTGGTTTTTATCAGCAAAAAGCAAAAGTTTTACATGGTTGTTGGAGAATTGTATAAGAAGTCTGCAACACAGGTAGGAGGTTCTCGCTACCTGCTGTCCTGAAAGAAGCTGACTGACAAAATGACTAATGTGCCAAACCACCAGGCAGCATCACTGACTTGGCCACACCCCAGGGGAGGGGTCAGAGGTGGCCTCCCCTCCTCTAGGAGCAGCACGGATATATGAGGATTCTACCCTGCGACTGGAACACACCAGACAGGTGAAGCTATGCAAATGCAAGTAGCAATTACAGCAAAAAAAGAAAAACAGGTGACTGAAAGACTATGAAACACAGACATAACTTGTTTCAGTAACATGGATCTTATATTTCTGCAGCTGAGTTTTCAAGAGGATTGTGATGTACTTTATAAATGAAAACCTGGAATCCAGCCTGACAGAAATTCCAGTTAGACAATCACTACCTATCCCATTCTGAAGGGGGGTAGATTTGATCAATAAATCATGTATTAAGGCAATTTTATTATTTTTTACATTGACTTAACAGAAACAAAAATATAATTTCATGGGCTGTTTCAGTAAGGGTTTATAATAAGAAGTCCTTGAAATTTTATACAAATTATGGTAATAAGCACAAATATGTACTTTTTTTTTCTCCCCCCGCCCCCAGCTGTCAACAGATTCTTTCACAGGGGTTTGTAATCCAAATTTAGGTGACAATCTGTGGAGGCAGCTGGAGAGAAGCTGGTGAACTTCTCAGCATAAGTTACGAGAGAGGGGAGTCATGTTTTTGGCAGCTGAGATAACCACAGAGAGGCATCCCTGGGACTTTGGGGAAACTGTGTTTGGTGGCTATTTGGTAAAATGTTACCAACTGTGATGCAGACTCCGGCCTGCAGTGTCTGTGGCATTATGGATGAGATAAGATACATTCACATGGACTACCGAGTCCTGTGGAGGAAAAAGGGAGGGTGCGGCTTCTCTCTCAAGGGAAGAGCACCCCGACCTTTGCCATGACAGGCTTTTATTGGGTTTCATTTGCACAGGAGTACAGGTAAAGTTCATTAATCATTGTCAGGCAGTAAGAATCAAACAATAGGTAGCATACAAAGAACTACAAGGGCCTATTCTGAGTCAGTGTCTGTTAGCTAAAGGGCTATAAAACTTTGGGAAACAAACTCATTTCCTGCTCGGACACTTATTACTTAAATGAGAGCATTCTTAGTAAAGCAGGTTTCACAGGATTTCACTATTCTTTCTTAGGCTTTATCACCCAAGGAACCTGCCCTTTCCAGCACAGGGCTGCACCACCCTCTGTCATTGTTTCAGGCCTAAGTCAGGCAGGGGAAGTTAGGCAGCCAAGAGATTAGGAGACTTCTCACAGACAGAATGAGGACTCAGGCTATGTCAGGATAGCTGAGGGGCAAGGGTCCATCACCCCCTTTTGCTGTAGCCCCCCAAGTCCTTCCCTGGGGCCTCACCGTGATCATGCCTGTCTTAGGTCATTCCTCCCCTTGGGGAATCTTACCTGTCATTGGCTAACCAATCAAGCATTGGGGGCCAGTTATGGATGAAGAAAAAGGAGCAGAAATGGCGCTCCTGCCAGGGAGATAAGCCTTGTCTCCTTAGTGGCTTATGGTCCAAAGGTCGCTCACTCAGCCTTAGCCATGGGTGGGGCCGTTACAGCTCCTGAAACCAGGCAGGGTAGATCCCAACACAACTGGTCATCCAGTGTTGAACCACCAAGGGAATGGAGTTTCAGCTACTCTAGAGAGGGATACTGATGGCAAAGATATTTAGGTGAAGACCACATCAGGGACCCAGTTTACGATTCAGGAGGACAAGATCTGTACAGACTAAAGTGCTAATGAGCAGAATCTAAAGATCTCCCACTGCAGAACACAATGAAAGCCATGACACTGATTTAAATTAATCTTTTTCCTGAAGTCACACAGAACATGAATTGGAACATCTGTTCTTATTCCCAAGACAGACACCCTGTAAGCAATCAGTCAGTAGTGAAAGAATAGTGGTGCAGGTGGTATAGATGATGTCATTTATTTAAAGGGAGTTTAGAGTTGGTGTGTCAATTTTGATCTGCTGCAAGTTTTCCTACCCCAACCAAATCTTATCCATGGCAAGTACCTCTTCACAGAGCCTTCCCAACCCCAGGCAATGCCTCACACTCCAGGGTTCAAGCTCTGGGAAGATAAATCCCCGTAACTTCTGTCTGTAAAAACCAGTGGGGGTTGGGGCAGTGGAAGAAACTGCCACATTTTCAGGAAAGTCTATTTAAATGGCCCTCATGGAGTTAGAATGCACACAAACCCCCACTCAGATTCACCACCAGGGCAACAGTTAGAAAGGCACCACCTGCATACAGGAAGTGAGTGAAGTGACTGGAAAGGGGGCAAGTGCCAAGCAAACCTCCAGA
Organism: Glossophaga mutica; assembly: GCA_039655065.1. Classification (NCBI taxonomy): domain Eukaryota; kingdom Metazoa; phylum Chordata; class Mammalia; order Chiroptera; family Phyllostomidae; genus Glossophaga; species Glossophaga mutica. The sequence continues at coordinate 151,466,665 of CM077306.1, forward strand.
AGGCAAGCAGTGTCATTTTCTCCTCTCTAAGCCATCCCTCCACATAGAGCCACAAAGCAGTGAAGCAGGTTGCCTTGCCCTGGCCATTACCTAAGCTTCTGCCCTACACAATTTCCAGGTGCCTTTTCTAAGACAGAGAGTCAAAACAGCTAATACACAGAAACAAACACAGGGAGGCTGTTAAGTTGAAAAGACAAAGAAATATGGCCCAAATGAAAGAATAGAACAAAACCTCAGAAAAAGAAATAAACAAAAGAGAGATAACCAACTTATCATATGCAGAGTTCAAAACACTGGTGATTGGGATGCTTAAAGAACTCATTGAGTACAGCAAAAACATAAGGGAAGAAATGAAGGTTACACTAAGTGAAATATTGAAAAATCTACAGGGAAACAACAGTGGACAGGATGAAGCTGAGAATCAAATCAATAATTTGGAACACAAGGAAGGAAAAAGCATTCAATCAGAACAGCGGGAAGAAATACGAATTTTTTTTTTAAAAAAATGAGGATAGGCTTGGGAACCACTGGGACAAATTTAAACATACCAACATCTGAATCACAAGAGTGCCAGAAGAGGAGGAAGAGCAAGAAATTGAAAACCTGTTTGAAAAAATAATGAAAGAAAACAGCCCTAATTTGGTAAAAGAAATAGACATACAAGTTCAGGAAGCACAGAGTTACAAACAAGTTGAACCCAAAGAGGACCACACCAGGACACATCATAATTAAAACACCAAAGGTTAAGGATAAAGGAAGAATCTTAAAAGCAACAAGAGAAAAGTAGAGTTACCTACAAAGGAGTTCCCATCAGACTGTCAGCTGATTTCACTGGCAAGAAGTATTCAAAGTGATGAAAAGCCAAAGACCTACAACCTAGATTACTCTATCTGGAAAAGCTATAATTTAAAGGGAAGGGCAGATAAAGTGCTTCCCAGACAAGCTAAAGCTAAAGAAGTTCATCATCACCAAGCCATTATTACATGAAATGTTAAAGGGACTTATTTAAGAAAAAGAAGAAGATCAAAACTATGAACATTAAAATGGCGACAAATTCACAACTACCAATAACTGAATCTAAAAAACAAAAACAAACTAAGCAAACAACCAGAACAAGAATAGAATTGTAGGTATGGAAATAATTTGGAGGATTATCAGATGGGAAGGGGAAAGGGAAGAATGGGGTAAAAGTGCAGGGATTAAGAAGCATAATCCATAGGTACCTAATAGACAGGGGAATGTCAAGTATAGTATAGCAAGTGGAAAAACCAAAGAAGTTACATGCACAACCCATGTAATGAACTAAGTGGGGAGGAATACTGGAGGGTACCAAGTGGAGGGGGCAAATGGGGAAAAACTGGGACAACTGTAAGAGCATAATCAATAAAATATATTTTTAAAAAAGAATGACTAGTTGGTTGTTCAGATCTTCAGATATATTCCCGATAGTATGATTCACTAAGCTGCTTATTTGGCAATAACATGCACTAGACATGTAAACTGGAATGCATAATGTTCAATTCCAGTAAGACCAAACATCAGTATGGTTTTCTTTCAAAAGAACCAAAAACCTGAAATCCTCTTTTTAAAACCTTCTTGGCACTATTAGTAGTTGCCAAATTACAAATTTTGTTTGTTTCATCTCTGCAGCACACACACCTGTTTCCTTTTTTTAAGCAAAGCCATGGTGTGTCCCAATTAGAAGAAAAATTCAGATGCCAAGTGCCGCAACCATTTTTGTTTTACATTGCTTCTAACAACATGGCTGGCTGGAAAGAACACCTGACCAGAGAGTACTTCAGCCCAGATAATCTCCATGTCCTTGTGTTCCCAGACACCAAGAATCCATTACCCAGTACCTGGATTTTTTTCATTAAAGCTTACTAACATTCATTCATTGTTTTTCAACAAATAATTCCATGTAGAATACTTTTATTCTCTTCTGAAAGTTAAAAGTAGCATCAGTGGGTAGCAATGACAACAAAATTTTAGTCCATTAATAGGAAGAGTGCCTCAGAATTTAGAGCTGTCAAAAAATCAGATAGTCACATTCACACCCAACCTAACTGAGGAATGTTTTGTAAAACCTCTGGTCTGGGCTCTTCAAAAATGTTGAGGTCAAGGGTTAAAAAGCAGATAAATTGTTCTGAATTAAAGAAAATGACATCAACTGGATTGACTACAGACTAAAGGAAATAAAATGCATAACTGTGATAAAGGCTATTATTAGCAAAGTTAGAAAATTTGAATATATACAGGCCACATTAGATAACAGAAATGAATCCTGGTTTCATGCTTTAACATAATAAACATGATCATTATTTCATAATTTAACATAATAAAATGAGTACTAGGTTGCTCAAGGTCATTGGAAAAAGGTAGGATTAGAACTCAGCAATTTAGCTCCAGAACCATCTTCATAGTTTTTACTAAAGGGGTTTAAATAAAGACTCACAATCACCTGATAAAGATTATTAGGTAATTTTTTAGCAATAAATGGGGTGGAGGCAAGAGTTTGGGCTCTTCAAAAATGTTAACGTTGTGGCCCTGGCTGGTGTAGCTCAGTGGATTGAGCGCGGGCCTGCGAACCAGAGGATCGAGGTTCGATTCCCAGTCAGGGCACATGCCTGGGTTGCAGGCCAGTTCCCGGCAGGGGACACACGAGAGGCAACCGTACATTGATATTTCTCTCTCTCTCCTTCTCTCCTACCCTTCCCCTCTAAAAGATAAATAAATAATAAATTTTAAAAAAAAATGTTAACGTTGTGAAAGACAAAAAAAAAACTGGAAAACTGTTCCAAGCTAAAGAAAACTACAACAGAAGGCCAGCCTTCCAATGGGTGAATCAGATGATGTTCACGGACAGGAAGCAACAGGGGCTCCTCGTAGAGGGAAGAGGTGGCAGGGCCTTCAGGGTCGGCCAGCTCAGACTGCCACCCAGAGTGAGCCAAACCTCTGTGTCCAAGTCACAAGGACAAAGAGTTGTTCTGGAAGTCAAGGAAAACTGCTGATGCTTGAAATAACCCCCTTAAATTATAAATCACTTTCCTTGACAGAAATCAGTGATGATGGGTCCTTTATTTTACACCCAATTCCTCTGGTTAGGTAAGACCTACCTGGACAGTTGCCAGGCACCACTTCAAAGCAATCACACAGTCCATTTCAGTCATCTTCCCACACTCCCTTCAGGCACCACTCACCCCATTTTAAGTACTAACTTCAGTTCTCAACCTGTTCAGCAAGTTTTAATTCAGCGGCCTCTGAGAACCAGACGTTGTACCAGGCTCGGAGCATGCAAAGGTGAGACTGTCAGAGTGAGCCTTCCACATCCCTAAGAACATCTTTTGAGAACAAAAAGGATTTTTTTATAAGCTGGTCATTCTGTCCTTTTCAAAAACTAATATTAAATTTAGTAAAACTACAAATTAAAAAAGCAGGTTTTTTCTCAAGTTTAGTGTTCAGTTTTAAAATCCTATCATTCTACTTATAATCTAGTAAATTTTAATATTCACTAAGGGGATCTTTGATTTATGTTTGGTCCCATTTGTAAAAAGAATTTATTAACTCCCTTAAATATTTAAAACTGAATTTGCAAAAGTAATATATTCAAATTTTAAGCTTTTCAAATGTCTACTAAATGCTTCCCAAGTACTTAAACAATTGTTGTAAAATCTAATAAAAGTACATATGCAAATATAATTAGTTTAATTTATTTAACTGTTGTCATGCTATTTGTAAACAGTAAAATTCTGAGAAAAAATTATACAAATCAAAAATTAAGTACATATTTTAAATCAAAGTCAGAAAGCTAATCTAATAGATACCCAAATATACTAAATTATCTTAAATGTTAAAAACATTTTAAAAAACCAAACATACTAATGTTTCTGTAACTGGATGGATAGGCCAGGGAAATTCTACTCAGGTATTTCAGCAACGCCCCATGCGGGAGGTTTATCCATGTAACTCAGTATTCACAGAACATGCTACACATCTGTTGGGCTCTACCAGAAACGGAAACATTATCTGACTGGATTCTGGACATCTCCATCCAGGAAGCACAACACTGAAGTCATGCTGATCACAGAACAAGCTACACTCCCCCGACCCCCGAGAAGCTCAGAGTATGAGCTGGGACCAAAAGTAGATAAAGTCAGTGCCTCCAAAGCCCCAATGACTGGTCCTCTTGCCCCCGAGCCCAGGCATTCCCCTGATTACCACCCCCTGACCTCTCACCCAAAACCCCATCCACTCCCCGACTCTCAAGCGTCCTATCCACATACAGATGGGATCAAAGATTTTCCAATATAATCTTACAATGCTGAGATTGGTAAAATGGTCTTAACATGGGGTCTACGTCAAGGGCTTCAGTATCTTAGCAGGTTGTTCCTAAATAGACATTGCAAACTGGCAGACCACAAGGCAACTGAAGTCAAAGACATGTTTGTTTGGCCCCAATGATGTTGATCCAATATTTTGAAATTAGGAGATTGCACAGAAAATCAGAATATCTGACACCTCTTGAAAATTTAGACAATCTGGCAATCCGAAAACCCTCATTCCCACACGGCAAACACTAGCTGCAGGGGAGCAGCTGCTTTGTTCTTTGAAAATAATGTTGCCCCCTCTGTTTACCCAGGTCTTTCCTCCACCCCACCCCCAACTTTCCCCTTTTACATTTCCCTCCTGGACTGAGGAAGTCAATTTGAGTTTTCCCATCTTTATTAATAAAGGCAAGGTCAACAGAGGATATTTCAGGCACCACAGATATTTTTGACAGAATTCCTAAAGTTCTTAGTAAGACACACCATGGATGCCCATTTTTGTTACAGGTGGGATCAGCCAGCATCTGTTCCCATGAGACATTGCAATTTCTGACCATTGCTTTAAGAATGACAGCTATTAATTGCTCACCATGTCATACTGACAGAAATAATTCTTTCAAATGGAAGATTAAAGCTGGATGAAACTTAGGGAAACACATAATCCAACACTTTCTTTTAATTCGTGTTTGAATCAAAGCCCAGAGAGATAGAGAGACGTGTCCAAAGTTAGCATTGCACACCCACTATTTTAGTGGGTTTATTAAGTGTAGGAGACCATTCTGCATGGTGTGGGCCCAGCTGCCACTCGGAGATGCACAGGACCCACACCCACAGATAGGTTCTCCTGTGGGGAATGAGGCCTGCAATGTGCCTAGGCCACTTTGAGTCTTGCTTTTGCTAAAAACTCCCTCACCCTGAATTGAGACAGCAAGTACTTACTGTGACTTCCTAAAATCCATGCTAAACCTTCCTAGGATGAGTGTAACCGGTTCGACCACTTTTCCCTTTTCATTTGCTAATATCCTTCTTCTGTGATGTGATTAGCGGCATCATCTCCTTTATTGTCTGTAAAAGGTAACCACCTAAAGCAAACCTGTGCCTAGTAAAGGACAACCATAACGTAATGCAGGGAGAAACCCAATAAAGGCTGGTCATGGCAAGGGCCAAGGCTTTTGCTCCCCTTGAGAGAAAAGCCACGCTGTCCCTTCTACTCCACCAGACTCAGTAGTACCTGTGAATGTCTCATTTCATCCATAATGATGCAGACACTTCGGGCTGGTGTATGCATCAATTAAGTTATTCTTAGATTGCTTCAAACAATCCAAGATAACCAGTACTTGAGAAGCTTAAAGTATGTTGAAAAATTAATGTTCTTTGCCTGAATTTGGGAAAAAACAGAGAAGAAAGAAAAAACTTACCAAAGGTAGACATCCCTTAGATAGTCCAGCTCTGACCTACCTAAAAATATTTTTAAATGCAAGCAAAAGGACCTAAATAGACACTATTCCAAAAAGGACATACACATGGTCAATAGACATGTGAAAAGATTCTCAACATCACTAATCATCAGAGAAATGCAAAGTAAAACCACAATGAGATATCACCTCACACCTGTCATAATGGCTACCATCAATGAATCAACAAACAACAAGTGTTGGCAAGCATGTGGAAAAAGGGGAACCCTTTTGCAATATTGGTGGGAATGCAGGTCGGTGCAGCCACTGTGAAAAGCAGTACGGAGTTAACCTCAAAAAATTAAAAATGGGACTGCCTTATGACCCAGCAATTCCACTTCTGAGAATTTATCCAAAGAAACCTGAAACGGTAATTCAAAAGAACATAAGTCCCCTCTGTTTATTGCAGTGTTCTTTACACTCACCAAGATAGAGAAGCAGCCCAAGTGTCCATCAGTAGCTGAGTGTATAAAACAACTGTGGGGCATTTACACAATGGAATACTACTCAACTGTAAAAAAGAAGAAAATTTTACCCTTTGCAACAGCATGGATAGACTGGAGAACATTGTGCTAAGTGAAATAAGCCAGTCGGAGAAAGACAAATACTAATGAACAAGTTGAACTAACAAGCAAAATAGAGACAGATTCATAGATAGAAAGCATGATGACAGCTCTCTGGGAATGGGACAATTTAGGGGGTGAAGAGATTGAGCAAAAACGAAAAAAGACTCAAGGACATGGACAACAATGTGGTTATTACAGGGAGGAGAGGGGTATAAGGGGGACAAATGGTAACAGAAAAAATATGATGAGCCCTGGCTGGTGTAGCTCAGTGGATTGAGCGCGGGCCTGCGAACCAGAGGATCGCGATTCGATTCCCAGTCAGGGCACATGCCTGGGTTGCAGGCCAGTTCCCAGCAGGGGACACACGAGAGGCAACCGTACATTGATATTTCTCTCCCTCTCCCTCTCTCCTACCCCTCTAAAAGACAAATAAAAAAAAAATCTTTAAAAAAAATTAAAAAAAGAAAAAATATGATGAAAAAAGTTGGAGAAAATCATTTTTTAAAAAAAGAACTGACACCAGAGGAAAAATTAAAAGAGCAACATTGCCCTGGCTGGTGTGGCTGAGTGGACTGAGCACCAGCCTGTGAACCCAAAGGTTGCCGGGTCAATTCCTGGTCAGGGCACATGTCTGGGTTGGGGGCCAGGTCCCCAGTTGGGGGCATGTGAGAGGCAACCAATCAATGTTTCTCTCACACAGTTTCATTCCCTCTCTTTCTCCCTCCCTTCCCATCTCTCCAAAAATAAATAAATAAAATCTTTTAAAAAACAAAACAGAAAAACAAAAATAAATAAATAAAAGAACAACATTACCATTATTTTAGGCTTGATTTGAAATACCAGTAAATGAACTCTCTACATTTACGCTTCCAAATCCCAATTTATATAATCAGCCAAAAGACTAGTTTGAAAGTAAGATTTTATTTCGGTTGGTTCAAGTTTCAATCCCCAACCTGTGGTCTGAAAACATCCCTGCCTGCTTCCTGTGTAAATTACCCATTAACTTAATTCTGTCTTTACATTGGTGCCACAGTTCTCTTGCAACTGATGTTCTAAGGTGACACTAGTTTACTGATCAGTTTACCCGTTAATTGTTTTTATACCAAATTCATACAGAGTCTCCTACTATTACTTTCCCCTCAAGGGGCCTTACCACCCACCTCTCCTTTCTGGGTTTCCAAATTCTCTCTTCTTAAAGAAAGGTCTCTCTGGACATCAGTTCAACTCACCTACCCATGAAAAGCCCCTCCATGGGCTACAAGTTGCGGTGAATTTACTTTGGAAAGAATGTGGACAAAGAGCTTTCAGGAACATGAACAGACATGCAGTGAGGATTTATTCTGTGCCAGGCATTTGGGCAGGCACTTCCACAAGTTATCTCATATAATCTCTCAGTAGGGAACGAAAAGGAATGAAAAATATATCCTGTAAGAAGGGACAATAAACTTAATTCGATGCAGCCCAGAAAAGAAAATGGTTTCTTGTATTGAGGGGGAAGGGCTTCGTGACCTCCTGGGTACACCGTGTGAAAACACTCACTCAGTTCTTAACCACCAGCAGCTTTACAGCTTCCTTTGTATTGTCTCCCTGGGCTTGTCATCTAAATATAGCTTCCATTGTTCTAATGCCTGTGTCTTGTCTCCAGGCTACCTTATTATACCTGAGGGCTGGAACTGAGCTCTGATCTCTCTCTCTCTTGCATAGCATTGAGTAGTATCCTGCTCTCTATAGCTGTTCAGTCAAAGCATACTGAAAGGAACTGCAGTCGAAGAAGGCTAAAGGAGATCTGAGTGAAGAAAGTGGGACTAGCAGTCCTGGGGGGGCAGCCTACACAATTACCTCAGCAATAATTACTTAATGGGAGCAATGGGTACTTAGCTTAATTATGCTATTCAAGAATACTCCAGAAGGCAGTTGTAGCATCTTTCCTTGCTACAAAGCTAAAATCACTCTTAATGACTTAATTTAAAGCCTGTTCCTCAACTCAGGAGCTGCTTTTGCACCTCTATGAGTATAATTTCAACTTGTGAACTCTTCCAGGGTTTTACCTTGGCCTGTTGATTCTGTGGTTTTGGTACACCGTAAGAATATTCTTAGACCTGTTCATGTTTCTTTTCTAATTTTATTTTTCAATTATGGTTTATATTCAATATTATTTTGTATTAGTTTCTGATGTAAAGCACATTGGTTAGACAATCATATACTTTACAAACTGGTCCACCTAATATTTCCAGTACACATCTGGCACCTCCCACACTTATTATAATATTATTCACTTATTCCCTATCTTGTTCTTTACATCCCCATGATTATTTTGAAACTACCAATATGTACTTTTTAATCCCTTCACCTTTTCACCCAGTACCCCCAACCCCTCACCCCTCTGGCAACTATCAGTCTGTTCTTTGTATCTATGAGTCTGTTTCTATTTTGTTCGTTTGTTTTGGTCTTTAGATTCCTCATTAAGAGAAATTATATAGTATTTGTCTTTTTATGTCTGAGTTATTTCACTTAGAATAATAGCCTCTAGGTCTAGCCATACTGTTGCAAATGATAAGATTTCTTTTTTTTTATGGCTGAGTAATATTCCATCATATACGCAGTGGGATAATAGTAGTTTTACAGGGTTTGTTTGTTTTTTTTTTTTTTTTTGCATGGAATATAATATAATAAAATGAAAGTAATAATATAAAAATACATTCTGTGTTTTTTGTACTCACCCTGTATGTACCAATACTTTTTTATCTGCTCTTCTATTGAAAAGCACTTAGGTTACTTCCATAGTTTGGCTATTGTAAATAGTGCTGCAATGAACGTAGGGGAGTGTATGTTCTTTCAAATTAGTGTTTTGAGTTTCTTTAGATATATACCCAGGAGTGGAATCACCGGGTCATAAGGCAGTTTCACTTTTAATTTTTCGAGGAACCTCCATACTGTTTTCCACAGTGGCTATACCAGTCTGCATTCCCACTAACAGTGTACTAGGGTTCCCTTTTCTCCACACCCTCGCCAGCACTTGTTGTTTGTTGATTTATTGATGATAGCCATTCTGACAGGTATGAGATGATATGTCATTGTGGTTTTAATTTGCATTTCTCTGATGATTATTGATGTTGAGCATCTTTTTATAGAAAAATATTTTATTTTATTTTTAGAGAGGGGGAAGGGAGGGAGAAAGAAAGGGATAGAAACATCAATGTGTGGTGGCCTCTCATGCACCTCCAACTGGGGACCTCCTGGCCCACCACTGGGGACCTAGCTCACAACCCAGGCATGTGCCCTGACTGGGAATCAAACCAGGAACCCTTTGGTTCACAGCCCACTCTCAATCTACTAGGCTACATCAGCTAGGCCTATTGATGTTGAACATCTTTTCATATGCCTATTGGCCATCTGTGTCTGCTTTGGGTAAGTGTCTATTCAGGTCTCTGGCCATTTTTTTAATTGTATTGATTGGGTTTTTTGGTGTTGAGTTGTATGAGTTCTTTATAAATTTTGGATATTAACTCCTTATTGGATTTATCATTGGTAAATATCTTCTTCCATTCAATGGGTTGTTTTTTTGTTTTGTTAGATGATGACTTGTCCATGCTTTTATTTTGTAAGCTAGATCTTTTCCCTCACTTCTCTACATTTCCTAGAGGTCACCTAGCTTCAACCTAGAACATATTAGCCACTCCTCAATTTCAAGACTGCAAGAGCTGGAGACTATGAGAATCACATATAATTATCTTAAGCACTAACTAAACCTACATATAAAAATATGTTTATAATACCATGTCACAAACATTGTATACTTCTTTCACATTTATCAAAGGTTTAAAAACAAAAATTCTAAATGTAGGCTTATATTTACTGAGCTTGAATTTTATTAATTTATCTTAACCCTTGACATTTAGAATATTTCTTGTCCTAGGAATTATAAGTGAGGGCAGGTAGAGCTGTGATAAACTAGAATTTATTCTTCTTCTATTACACATTTTCCTCTGACTGCAGAAGCAAAATATCCATTCGTCCATTCATTCACTCAACAAACATCTATTAAGCACCTACTCTGTACCAGGCATTGTGCTAGCAGAGGATAGTATGGTGAGCAACAATAGACATGATCTTAGGGAGTTGGAGTCAGTTATGTTTGAGCTAGAATCACAAGGAGGGGAGGAAGTAACTGAAGGGTGGGGAATGGGTAGACGAGAAGGACAGTTCAGGGAAAGTAAACAATGTAAACAAAGGTCCTGTGGAACTTCCTTCAAGATGTCAGTTGATTTGATGCAGGAATCTCCACTATCATTTAAAATAAAAAGATTATATATATATATCCATGTTAAAGACACAGCTGAGCTCAAAAGAAATTAAGAGGGAACACATAATCATAAACATAAGGAGTTTTTAAAACCACATAGTCCTTGGGAGACACTAGATCAGATACCATATTTTTCACACTATAAGACACACTTTCCCCAGCAACCACCACCAAATTTGTGAGGAATAATGGTTGTTAATGCTGCTGTTGAGTTCTGTTTATATTTACATTAGGGAAATATTATGTTATTTACGTTATTAAGTATTTTACCACATTTTTTCTTCAAAATTTTTTCCCTATTTTCCTCCTCTAAAAGCTAGGTGCATCTTATGGCCCAAAAAATATGATATATATTCTAAGGACTGACATGTTCATACCTTTGTGAAAAAGAAATTTAAACTTCAGGCCCCACATATATCAAGAAGTAAGAATAAGCATTCTGCTTAGCACTGCTTTTTCCAAAATGTGCTGAAAATCTCATAAACATTACTTGAAAGTTTCCCCCAGCATGTTCAGGGTTGCAGGAAAAAGAGAGTTGACTTCTTCAGGCTCCCAGAGCAGAAATTCAACAGCCACTCCCACACACATTGAGCGGTTTGAATCTTGAGACTGTACCGCACTGCTACAGAACCCACCACCTTTCCGTTACCTGTGCAGTATAAGAATGTGGAGCTGAGAACCTAGTGTCAAAATTGGTTTGGAAGCAGTAAACTCAGTAGAACTTAGACCAAGACAAGTGAACCTCTGTCATCAAGAGATCTCTACAATTCAGGGCATGGACAGGACTCCCTTTGAAGATAACCCCTCCTGAAAATGAACTTGTAGACCTAAATTATAAAACATATTAAGAAACAGAAAGGGAAAGTCCAATGACCCAAAAAAGGAGAAATTATGCTTAATGAGCATTGTTGAATAGATTTTCAAATGAGTACTTTAATAGTACAAAGAAAGAAAAGGAAATGTAAAATCTAACTTTTAAAAAGGTACAGAATAAATAAGAAAAGTGAAAGATATAGTGGTCAAAATAGAAGACACTAAACAGGCTAAACAATAGACTAGACAAAGGTGAAGAAATAATTCATGAATTGGGATATGAGTCTGAGGAAATCATCCAGAACACAGCATAGATAAATAAAAAGGTGAAAATATAAAAGGGAAGTTAGAAATGTGGCAGCTAAAATGAAAAGCTCTAACATGTTTAATAGATGCTCTAGAATAAAAGACTAAAGAGAGTAAGGAAGAGAAACTTTTGAGGTATAGTAGAGAATTTCCTGGACTGAAGAAAGTTATAAGATATCAGATGAAAATATGAACTGAACAAAATCAATAAAAATAAAGACTTATCTATACACCTCACTGTGAAACTAAAATGGTAGAACCATACTAACAAAAAAATGTTAGAAGCCACCAGAGAAAAAAGATAGGTCACCTGAAAAGGAGCAACAATAAGACTAACAAAATAATTTCTCATTAACAACCATCTATGCCAGAGACCTTGGCTGAATATCTTAAAAATCATGAAGGAAAATAACTTGCCAGTCTAGAATTCTATATCCAGCTTAACTAAACCCCAACAGTAGGATGAAATAAAAGCATTTTCAGACATACAAAGACAAGGACATAACTTTCCAGAAACATTTCCTGAGAATAAACTACTGAAGGATCTATTTCAACAAAAAGGAAATGTGTAGGCTACACAAAGCGAAAGTGAACCAGGAAAAAAAAATATTAAGAAACAAAAAGTAAGGAAGGGAAGAAATTATAAATTGTTGGGGAAATGTAACTAAAAATAAAATCTCCTAAATTTGAAAACCTCCCAACAAAGACAGAAGAGAAAGGAAAATATTTTATTACTGAATAAGCATGAAGGCAGAATGAGATGTTGATCACAAGCAATTTGCCAGAGAGCACAAAAATGGGAGAAAATCTTACTTTTTTATATAGCTAATTAGATACCACCAATTATATTCATATGTTTGAGATAAAAATTGTGAGTTTATTTTATTTTTATTATTGTTTCCCCATTTGGAGTCAGGATACAGCTGAAGTTAGACCTTTCTTCTTAACTATTACTAGCACCTGGGTTCCAGCAGCATTTCTGAAGTTGAAGGTCTTTCTTGTGACCCAAAAATTATGCCTTGAAGTAATTAGCCTCTCTTCTCAGTCTAAAGCCATTCAAGTTTAAACATTAGAACTTGTATGTTTAACTTGCACATTCAAAGCATTTTAGATTAGTAATCAGGAGACTATCACTCTTGTCCTAATTGTACGCCAACGAGCTGTGAGAACACAAGCAAGTTATCTCACATCTGGTCTGAATGCAAAATGAGGGAATGAGGCTATGTGAGTTCTCGGATCTTTCAGTTCTGGGTGTGTATGCCTCTATTTAGGACATATCTTGATTTGGTTCTGCGTAATGGACTCCTAGTCCTCTATCTGAAGAGCTTTAGAGTAGTTCTGTCCTGGAGGACAGAGCTCCTTTCAATCCAAATGCAAATAATAAACATGAGAGTGAGAATAAATGAGCAGCTGTCATCTCTTCCCCTCACTGTGCTGTGGAAAAACACTGAAAAGGCAATGTCACAGATTCTAGTTTAACCCCAGAATAAGACATCGAGGTTTGCACAGAGAAAAGTCATTAATACATCAGTTATTTCTTAAGGTTAGTGTCTTAAAACAACAACCATTTTATTTGCTCACAATTTCATGAGTCTCTATTTGATCTAGATTATCCTAGAAGATTTTCCTGTGGATCTTGTCTGGAGTCACGCATTCAGCTGCAGTCATCTAGGAGCTTACCTGGGCTGGATGGTCTAGAACAGCATAAATCACATATCTGAAAATAGGTATTAGCTGCTAGGTTGTCCCTATGTCCCCAACAGGCTAATCAAATCTTCATTTGGCCCTGACCCATGTGGCTCAGTTGGCTGGGTGTTGTCATGCAAAGAAAAAGATTGCCAGTTCGATTCTTGATCAGGGCACATATCTGGGGTGTGGGTTCAGTCTCTGGCCAGGGCTTGTGCAAGAAAGGCAGCTGATTGATGTTTTCCTCACGCGTTGATGTTTCTTTCCCTTTCTTTCTCCCTCCCTTCCCCTCTCTCTAAAAATAAATAAATAAAATCTTTTTTAAAAAAATAGACTTCCAGTCAGGATGGAGGCATAGGTAAACATGGCTCACCTACTCACACAACCACAGCAAAAATTACAACTAAACTGCAGAGCAACTATACCCAGGATCATCAGAAAATCAAGTTTTATGGAAGTCCCACAACCAAGAAATTAAAAAAGTCACATTCACTCAGAAGGGTAGGAGGAGTGGAGATGCTGAAACATGGAATGGGTGGTCCCACACCCACATGTGGTAGATAAAAATTGGGATGGATGTCTCAGGAGTGAGGGATTCTAGCCCCATACCAGGGCCCTCAGCCCAGGGTTCCAGTGCCAGGAAGATAAATCCCCATAACTTCTGGCTATAAAACCCAGTGGAGATTGGGAAACAGAAGAAACTGTGGGATTCTCAGGCATCTCCTTTTATAGGGTCTGCAGAGAACTTAGGTCTTCTGCAGACTCACTCCCTGTGGGCTCCAGCACCAGAGCAACAGCTTGAAGGCATCAGTGGCATACAGGGAGAAACTGAAGTGTCTGGCATCAAGGCAAGTGCCAGGGGACAGCTCCCTCCCAGACAAAACTCCAGAGGCCAGGCAATAGCCATTGCCCCTTTTCTGAGCCCCTCCCAACACAGAGCCACAGAGCAGCACACCATATCAGAGAGTCCATCGTCCTGGTTCACATGTGTTGTCCCACCCAGGCAATTATCTAAGGCTCTGCCCCCATCTAATTTATGAGTGCTCTTTTCTACTTTAGGACACACTACTAAGACAAGGTGTCAAAGCAACTCTACCTAATACATAAAAACAAACACAGGGAGGTTGACAACAAGAAGAGACACAGAAATATGGCCCAAATGAAAGAACAGAACAAAATCCCAGAAAAAGAACTAAACAAAATGCAGATAAGCAATCTGTCAGATGCAGAGTAATAGGATGCTCAAGGAACTAATTGGGTACTTCAACAGCATAAAAATGACCTAGGCAGAAATACAGATTACACTAAGTGAAATAAAGAAAAATTTACAGGGAATCAAAGGTGGAGTGAATGAAGCCAAGAATCAAATCAATAATTTGGAACATAAGGAAGAAAAAAATTTAATCAGAAAAGCAAAAAGAAAAAAAGGATTCAAAAACACAAAGATAGGATAAGAAGCCTCTGGAATTTCAAATGTACCAACATTCAAATCATAGGGGTGCCAGAAGAAAAAGAGAAAGAGTAAGAAATTGAAAACTTATTTGAAAAAATAATGAAAAAAAAAAAAACGTTCCTAATTTGGTGAAGGAATAGACATACAAGTCCAGGAAGCACAGAGAGTCCCAAACAAGTTGGACCAAACCAAGACACATCATAATTAAAATGCCAAAGGTTAAAAGTAGAGAATCTTAAAAGCAGCAAGAGAAAAACAGGTAACTTTCTACAAAAGAGTTCCCATAAGACTGTCAGCTGACTTCTCCAAAGAAACTTCACAGGCTAGAAGGGATTGGCAAGAAATATTGAAACTGATGAAAAGCAAGGACCTATAACCTAGACTACTCTAACCAGCAAAGCTATCATTTAGAATTGAAGGGCAGATAAAGTGCTTCCCTGACAAGGTAAAGGTAAAGGAGTTCATCAACACCAAGCCATTATTACATGAAATGTTAAAGGGACTTATTTAAGAAAAAGAAGATCAGAACTATGAACATTAAAATGGCAATAAATTCACAACCATGAACAACTGAATCTAAAAACCAAACTAAGCAAACAAGCAGAACAGAAACAGAATCATAGATATGGAGATAATTTGGAGGGTTATCAGCTGGGAGGTGAAGGCAGAGACTAGTGGAAAAGATAAAGGGATTAAGAAGTACAAACTGGTAGATACAGAATAGGCAGGGGGATGTTAAGAACAGTATAGGAAATAGAGAAGCCAAAGAACTTATATGCATGACCCATGGACAAGAAC
Organism: Glossophaga mutica; assembly: GCA_039655065.1. Classification (NCBI taxonomy): domain Eukaryota; kingdom Metazoa; phylum Chordata; class Mammalia; order Chiroptera; family Phyllostomidae; genus Glossophaga; species Glossophaga mutica. Next base: position 151,482,369 of record CM077306.1, read on the forward strand.
TAAGTGGAGGAATTGCTGGAGGGAATGGGGGGTACTGTGTGGAGAGGGACAAAGGGGGAAAAATTGGGACAATTTTAATAGCCTAACCAATAAAATATATTGAAAAATAATTAAAAATAAAACTTCATTTGACAGCAGCCTTTCTAGAGGATAAGAGCACAAGCTCCTCAGCTGGGCCTCCTGAGACATAGCCTTGAATGATGAAGGTTGAACATCATTCCCCTATATTCTGTCCATCAAGCAAACCACAAGGCCAGCCGGGATGAGGGGGGATGAGAAACAGGCTGTAGGAATGGACTGTAGTGGCAGAGTCACACTGCAAAAGGGACTGAGTGAGAACATGGGAAGTATTTTGTAATCATCTTCATAAACAAGGGACCACCTTTCATCACAGGCAGCAATTCTCAGCCAGTATGAAGCAGGCAACCCCTGAACTAAATATGAATGTCCTTAGTTGCAAAGACTTATGGGTACTTTCCTCTCCTAGGACAAAGTTATGGTGATATAGGTTAGATGTCTCCCTGGTAGAGAATCAGTTGTGTCACTCTTGAGTACAAATTCTGATGCACACATTGAGAGAGTGAGTGTTTTTTTTCCTTTGGTTTGTAGCGAGAGTGCCAATTTCCTTTGCTCTATGGACATGAAACGTTGACATCATAATAACATCATTATGATAATTAATGCCAGTGAGATTTGATTACCATGAACTCACCTATAGCAAATAAGATATGTATTGTTCTCTATTTGCTTTATTACCCTGTTACCTTCATAAGTTAAAAAAAAAATGGTCAAATCAACTCAATCAAATTCAACAAACATGTATGTAATACCAATGCAGTGCCAGTAACCTACACCCTGGAAATAAAGATGACATGGAAAAAAGGTGTGCGTGCCTCCTCCACCAACCTAACCCTGTCAAGCCCCGGCTTTATTAGATCTGAAGGTACAGAATGTTTCTTACTGTTCTTATTGTTGCCATCTCAAGAATTACAACCGAATGAAGGACTGCTCACCTTTCCAATTAAAACCTACCTCCACCTTCCAGCTGAAAAGTTATGAGCAAAACTTAAGCAGCTACTAGCTTTGTGGGGTTGTATATGTATTTGCATTTGTATTTGTATATGTATTCCTTCTGAATGAAATGCCTTCCTCTTCGTTTCTGCTCAGCTCAGAGGTTCCTTCTCTGAAACCACAACCTACCCCAGCCAGGTAGCTGGTCATTCCCTTTCCAGGCTCTTCATTACCCTGGCAGAGTATCCACTATACACCCATCACACCTGCCAGACTGTTTACATGTCTGTCTCTTCCAGGACTTTGACCTTATGAGCACATACACTTTGTTACTTATCTCTATAACTATAGACAAATACTCAATGAATGCTTAGTAAATGATTTTTAAAATGAGTGAAAGAAGGAACAAATGGATAACAAGTCAAAGAGCAGTAGATAACTTACACTAATATTTTGAAGCCCACCATACAAGCTGACTTGTAATTCTCTTCTGAAAACAAAACAAACAAAAAGATGTACCACATATACACAATGGAATACTGCTTAGCCATAGGAAAGGATGACATACTGCCATTTGCAGTAACATGGATGGATTTTCAGAGTATCATGCCAAGCAAAATAAGACAGATGGAAAAAAGAGCAAAAACCATATGGTTACACTCACATGTGGGATACAAAAAGGAAAGCAACAAATGAACAAATAAAATAAATAAACAAACTCATAGACACAGACAACAAACGGTGGTGACCACGGGGCAAAGGGGTTGGGGGAAGGATGAAAAGGGTAAAGGGGTAAAATATATGGTGAGGGAGGGAGACTAGACTTTGGGTCTACATACAGATAATGTATTATAGAATTGTACACTCAACTCTTATATAATGTTATTAACTAATGTCAACCAATACATTTAATGTAAAAAGAAAAAAAAAAACATTAAACTGAGCAGGGTTCAAAGCACTGAGAAATCCTGAAGAGGCAGACAGGCAAGAGGCTGGCTGGGTGGCAAGGGGATGGAGATCTGTGTTGTGTTAAATCAAACAGGGTACTTTGGGCAGAGCATATTCTGAGAGGGTTATTTTTGGATTCCAGGTAAGTCGATCTTTGCCACCCCTGTCACCCCAGTTTACTGCATCCTCCTCCCCAATTACCCTGCATTTTTATGAGATGCAATTTAATAAGTAGTCATGATAAGGGGGGAAAAAAACAGAACCCATTTCCCTTTGGTTCTGAGTCCTTCACTTTTTCTTCTTCTAATACGCTTCAAGCAAATTTTTAAATCTATGATCAATTTTTTTGTTATCCTCAAGGAATAATAGATAATGACTTTATATAAAAAGAAAGATCCCTGTTCATGACTTTGCTTATCTTTTTTTTAACCAAGGAATTACATTTCATATTTAAATGCCCAAATTATCTCTTCATAGGCCACACAGCAATGTCATCTCCCATTTTCACAATAGCTATTGGGTTTACTTCAGTTGAAATAGGGCATAATTTTATTGGAACCAGAAATGTGCTAAATCACAGTTCTACCACCTTTTCTGCAGCTGTGCTGGTGGAAAGGCAGCTGGGGAACTCATTTCAGTCTCTGAAAGTGGCAGCTGCAAGACACAGAACCGAGGCAACGGACCCATGGCTTAGTCATAGTTTTACTTGTCAGTGTGCGTCACCAGAGCTGGGTAATGAACAAGCAGAAACATAATAAATCTCCAGTGATATGGTTTTGTTTAAAGTAATAATATGGTATAATTAGAAAACAATGCCTTTGCTAATCAAACAAAATACCTGAACTTCTTGAGGGCAGACTTTATTACATCCATGTTTATGATCATCCATCATCACACTGGCGTCCGCAGAGCAAACCACATACCTAATTAATACCTGTAGCTGAGACAGGAGTATATGAGTCAGACAACATTTAGAACCTATATCCAACAGATGTAGCTGATTAAATTATCACTTGGACCAGAGTTTCTTGCGGCTTTAAGATCTTACATTAATGAGTTCACACAGAAATAAAAAGCGACAAAAAAGACAGGGGGAAAAAAGATGGGAACCAAATGGAAGGAAACAAGCACTTTCAAAGGTGCTCACCAGCATAAACGCTGAGTGGTGCCCCTGAGGAGCAAACTACTTTTCTTTCATTTGACTTGCTCTTTCCTAGCACAGTAACACTCATGCCAGGAGTTAGTTAGAACGGTGGTTCTCACACCTAGCTAATTATCCTAAATAACTTTGATGTTTCCTACACGTACAGATCCCCATTTGCACTCAGACTCACTGAACAAGTCTCCTAAAGAGGCCCCAGGAATCTGTATTTTTCAATCTCCCTAAGTAATTCTCATGACTGTGATGCTCATTACAGGCAATTTTGCTAAGGGGATTGTAAAGAAGACAAAAATCTTTTCCACAGCTAAGCGGACATGTAACTGCAGAACCCACTCAAAATGGTCCTACCCTGTTTAATGAGATACTGAGTTGCTTTTCAGAGACAACAGACCAGTGCCACCGGTCACACAGCCAAAGCATGTGCAGAGGAGAGAATTTCAACCTCCAGCTGCACCCAGAACCAAAGGACAAAGATGTAACTGGAATTCGAACACCGAAACCCTTTCAGAAGCAAAGGGTCCATTGTCCAGGAAGATCCAGTGTTGATGGCCCTTTACCATAAATGACCAGTTTCCAAAGTCCTCCCCTAAAACTTCCCCCACCAGCACTTGCACATGCCTGTTCCCTCTAGTCCCTTAAAAACCCTAAGCTAGTCCAGCAGGGAGGTAGGTTTGAGGCACCATTATATCTCCCGTCTTCTCAGTTGGCACCTTCTCCATCAACAAACCTTTCCTTACTGCAAACTGACATTTTAAGTTTTGGCCTTTCAAAGCAATGGTCACGTGAACTTGGGTTCATAACAGATACAATTCACTGTATTCATGTTTTCAAGGTAAAACTGCTAATTCTGTTATCTTTATGACTTGAGGTAGGATTTGCCATTTGGAGTTAGGGGACTGTTGAAATTAGGTCCGCATTCTCTCAGAAGCCTGGGAGATAGGGCCTCACCTCTTTCGATGACTATATTTTAAAGCAGTACATTCTCAAACCCATGAGGGAACATCCCTGAGCTGTCAAGAGGTTTATTTAGTGCTTGAATTTACAGTAGCAAGGCAGCTCAGTCTCCTTTGGACTGGCCTGCCCACCTGAGCTCGGCACACGGGAGCAGCCCCAGGACTGCAGGTGCCCTGTAACCAGCTCTCCTGGCCACAGCACTTTTAGGACAGAAAGGTGAAAGTTCTTTCTGAAAATGTACTTGGTAAGTTCTTTGACTTTGAACTTTAAGCAGCGTAACACATAAAGCACGAATTTTGAAATGAAACAAACCTGGGCTAAAATTCATGTTCCATCATCTGTTTTCTGATTTGAGGCTAATTGATGTGCTAATTTTTCCCAAACTCCCTGTCTGTAAAGTGGAGATAACACCTTCCACAAAGAACACATTAGAAGGGTTATTTAACTACTCTCATTACTATTATTGAAGCAAGAGGGTATAGAGGTTTAGAGCACACACTCTGAACCTGAATGCCTGGCTTCCATCCCAGATCCACTTTATGCAAAATCACTTATCTTGTTGTTCCTGAGTTTTCTCATAAGCGCGGAGCTTAGAGGAGTGGCTAGCCCATATAAATGCCAGCTATTACATTTTTATTCTCATTGGAGTTTCCATGATGCGCAAGAGAGCAAACCTTCCATCCCATCCTGTTGGGAACCGCCCTGCCTGATTTCAGGAACTGTAACCCCCCCATGGCTGAGGCTGAGTGAGCGACCTTCAGACCACAAGCCACTAAGAAGACAAAGCTTATCTTCCTGGCAGGGGCGCCGCTTCTGCTGCTTCTGCTTCATCCATAACTGGCCCCCAATGCTTGATCGGTTAGCCAATGACAGGTAAGATTCCCCAAGGGGGGAATGACCTAAGACAGGAACAATCATGTGGAGGCCCCAAAAAGGACTTGGGGGGCTACAGCAAAAAGGGGGTGATGGACCCTTGCCCCTCAGCTATCCTGACATAGCCTGAGTCCTCGTTCTGACTGCAGAAGTCTCCTAATCTCTTGGTTGCCTTGGTTATCCTGCCTGACTTAAACCTGAGACAATGCCTTAAGCCTGAAGCAATGCTGGTGGGTGGGTGCAGCCCTGTACTGGAAAGCGCAGATTACGTGGGTGATCAGGCCTGAGAAAGAATACATTAAATCCTATGAAACCTGCTTTGTTTAGAATGCTCTCAATTAAATGATAAGGGTCCAAGCAGGAAATGAGTTTGTCTCCCAAAGTTTTGTAACCCCTTAGCTAACAGACCCTGACTCAGAATAAACCCTCGTAGTCCTTTGTATGCTATCTATTGTTTGATCCTTACTGCCTAACAATGATTAATGAACTTTACCTGTACTCCTGTGCAAATGAAACCCAATAAAAGCCTGTCATGGCAAGGGTTGGGGTGCTCTCCTCTTGAGAGAGTAACCGTGCCATCCCTTTTCCTCTACAGGACTTGGTAGTCCATGTGAATTTGTCTCATATCTCATCCATAATGCCTCGGGCACTTCGGGAGGAGCAAGCCTCGCTATTCCTTTCTCTTTTTCTTTTTTTTTTTTTTTTTTTTTTTTTTTTTTTAAATATTTTATTTATTTTTTTTTTTTTTAGAGAGAGGGGAAGGGAGAGAGAAAGAGAGGGAGAGAAACATCAATGTGTGGTTGCCTCTCACACAGCCCCCCCTGGGGACCTGGCCTGCAACCCAGGCATGTGCCCTGACTGGGAATCGAACCGCGACCCTTTGGTTCACAGCCCGAGCTCAATCCACTGAGCTACACCAGCCAGGGCTCCTTTCTCTTTTTCTTCTACTTCTTTCCTCACCTTCATTGCCCTTTCCAATGGGGGCTAGAGAGTGTTAGAGTTATATTCCACCACTCCTTTATGTCATTTCTTTCATTTTTATTTATGTAAAATCCTTTGAACTGCGATGTCCGTAGACAAATTTTCATCCAGATTTAACCCATTTAAAGCAAATGGGAAAAAATTGAAAATTTAAAGAAGCATAAAATTCCCAATTGCAGGAGAGGGAAGGCCTCTGGTTTCCACCCTATATAATACATGTTGCCTTTCCGCTCCATCTTTTTCTTTTCTTGGCAGTTTCTGAATTAAAAGAGAAAGCCTAGCCTCTCATGCCTATTAATGTCTATTTAACAGTATACATAACTTGTAAAAGAGCTAACTGTATCCCCAGAGGGAGAATTACTACTATTATTTCTCCACATATGTAACACTCATCATTCTTTTCTATTACAGACCTGGGGGCAAAGTTCAGTTAAATAAACCACCCTAATCAAGTCTACTCAAACAACTGATAAACTAGAATATTAGGCGAAGAATGTTTAAACATCTACATTAATTGCTCAGATGCAAACAATTTGTTCTAGTTGAAACTAAATATAAACCAAGGCTCCTAATGCCTTTTATGGTGCCTACTGAGATGAGAACTAACTCTCTCTCCATCTAAACAATACTATACCATCTTAGAAACTAGTGTTAACTCCCAATCTTTAGGCTCTTTTTCTGTTGAGCAATCATAACTAAAACTGTCTACCAAGTTTGATTTGGTCAAATAACAAGCCAGAACATGTGAGTGGGGGTAACTAATGAACATCATTTTTGTCACTACAGCCCAATGAAATGCTGTTTACACTATCTTAAACTTTTCAACTAGCTGTGTTTCAATCTGAGACTGGTGCATATAGATTTACATTCTATATCTGGAATGTACTATCTGTGTCACCTTAAGCCAATCAGTTAAACTCTCTGGGCCTCAGCATTCTGTTCTATCAACTATATGTAATGATACTGCAGTGGACTGCACGTGTGTGTCCCCCCAAAAATTCATATGTTGAAATCTTAAACTGGGTGTGGTGGTATTTGGAGGTGGGACCTTTGAGGGATAATTAGATCATAGGTGGAGTCCTCATAAATGGGATTAGTGCCCTTATTAGAAAAGGCCAAAGAGTTAGCTAGCTTCTCTTTTCTTTCTTTTTAATATTTTATTTATTTATTTTACATAGAGGGGAAGGGAGGAAGAAAGAGAGAGGAGCCTCAATATGTGGTTGCCTCTCACATGCCCCCTAATAGGGGACCTGGCCTGCAGCTCAGGCATGTGCCCTGACTGGGAATTGAACCAGTGACCCTTTGGTTCACAGGCCAGCACTCAATCTACTGAGCCACACCAGCCAGGGCTAGCTAGCTTTTCTTCCCACCACATGTGGATACAAAAATTCAGCAGTCTTCTACTTGGAAGACAACCTCACCAGAACTCTACCTTGCTAGCATCCTGATTTCTAACTTCCAGCCTCTAGGGCTCTGAGAAATAAGTTTCTGTTATCTGTAAACCACCTAGTCGATGGTACCTCATTATAGCAGCCCAAGTTGACTGTGGCAAATACCTTGCTCACATGGTTATTTGAGAGAGTAAATGTGACAGTGTGTGTTCAACCTGTGCTCCTAATCACTATGTCCCCTTTAGGCTGGACCTATAGCCTACACCCAATAAATGTTGGTTTCCTTCCCCTTCTTTTTCTCTCCAGCCCCCTTCATCCCAAGATCACAAATTCAATGCCATCCTCCCAACCCCATAGGAAAATAATTCTAACTCATCATTCAAGTCCTAATTTTATCCTACTTCCCCCATGGTCTGATTTATCCCACAGTAAAAGCATCTTTCCTTTCTCTGAATCCCTCTTTAGCTGTTATTTTTCTACCATTCAAAGTACATGGGCACATTCTGCTGCTGGTGCATTTTTGCTTAGTCTCTTCTCTGTCTCCATTACTGATCTTTGAAAGTCTCTTGGTCTAATATGGTATCTTACTCACAACATGTGCTCATCTGCCCCCGGATTTCTCTGAAAGCAAGTTGAGGCAACCCTGGGTTAGGTAGCTTATTGGGAAGATGATCCCAAGAAGCATGAGTGGGGAAATCAAGGCAAGGAAGGGAGGAATGCTAATAAAGTGTCCATCAGTGAGTTGATTGTCACTGTGGGCAGCTAGTGCTCAGTCCCCCTGAGGATCCTCTGGAAACCATCCTTCAGAATTATCCCACAGAGGGTAGCAAAGCTATAATACTTATTCACTGACCCTCATTCCTCAATGCTTAAGGGTTGCCTCAGTAGCATTAATTTCCAGCACTTCCTGCACTTGTACATGAGCTAAACAAACTCTTTTGGTTGTAGGAAGAAAAGCCAAGGGATGTAAACACAAGGTGAGAAGTGCCCAGTGTGCACCGAAGCCATCCTTTGTGGGCAGAGGTGAACCTTGGGGTGGGGTACGCACACCATCTGCTAGAGTGCTCAGTACAAATCTACATGGTGCCCTGACTGCTGTGCTCAGTTGGTTGGAGCATCATCCTGTAAAACAAAAGGTTGTGGTTTTGGTTCTGAGTCAGGGCACATAAGGGAAGCAACCGGTGGATGTTTCTCTCACATCAATCTCTCTCTCTCTGTGTCTCTCAAATCAATAAACATATCCTTGGGTGAGGATCTAGCATTGAATGAATGGAAAAATAAATACTGCATAAACACTGCCTATGTTTTATTGTAAACTCACCTATCTAGAAAAGTTACACCTGTTTTTTTAAATCAATTATTCTATTTAACCCATTTATTATATAATGTTCTAAGACCCCATTCTGGAGTATTCTAAAAAAGAGATAATAAATATTTTGCTTTCTGATTCTTTTTGGGACACTGTCAAAATCCCTGGATATTGTAAAAGGCAAAGAGGAATGGAGGAGTGAATTGTTATCAAAAATCTTTCTTAATCATTTCTCAAAGATTCTTTACAGAAATGTGCAGTGAATCATCCAGACTCAAAAAGTAATCAGGCCTGGCCAGTGTGGCTCAGCTGGTTGGAGGTCATCCCATAAACCAAAAGGTTGGGGGATTGATTCCCAGTCAGAGCACATGCCTAGGTTGCAGGCTCGGTCCTGGTCAGGGAGCTACACAAGAGGAAACCAATCAATGTTTCCCTCTAACATCAACGTTTTTCTCCCTCTCTCTCTTTCTCCCTTCCCCTCACTCTAAAATCAATAATCACGTCCCCAGGTGAGGATAAAAAAAAAAGTAATCAGCTCTCAGGGTTGACAAAAGAACATCCAGCCTAAGAAAAAGTCTTATAAGAGTTTATTTCAGCCAAATCGATGACACTTGCCAGGAAGCAAACTCTCAATGGATTGAGAAAATGCTCTGGAGAATGGCGGTTTTACAGCATATTTTATTTATTAGAATCAAAGAAGGAGACATAAGGAGGGTTACCTAAAATTACATGAAACTCATTCGTAATAGATTACGGAGGCGGGAGAAAGTGAAGAGGGGAAATCTCTGAGGTTGGATAAAAAGTAAAATGGAGAGACACATGCTTCTTTTACATTGGTGGGCATAGGATAGTTAACATTTACAGCACACAGAGATGGTATGTGGCCAACGGAATAACAATGTGGTCTTACACTCTGATGCTTGAGGGTGTGCCTTCAAGGGATCTGGAAAAGGTATTTCAAAGGTATTTTATCTTAGGTGCACAAAGACAATGGACAATTTCAAATGTGCAAACTGACCTTTGCCAAGGAAGCTACAGGCCTAGGCTCGACTGACCACCCACCATGACCCTAGTTTAATTAGGAATTTTTACATTCAGACCACCCTGGTGGTCGCTTTGTTCTCTGGGTTTGTCAGGCCCACCATGCGGGCTTCCCCTCAGCTTGTCAGGTTTAGTACATGGACCCTTTTTGCTCTACATAGGCTAGAAAAACAACTTGTTTCTCAAGTTTTCCAAAAGCCCAATCAGGTGAGTCAAGTTATTAACTACTCATGCAACCCACATCCTTGACTCTCCACCAAGCAAACCATTCCGTTCAAGCTTCCACTGTATTTTCTTTCCTCCCACAAATCCATGCTTTTGTGTTTCCACAGAGCCACTGCTCCAAGAAGACATAAGATAGGAGAAATAACTCTGTAATTGCAAATAGCTTCTCTTTATTCCACCCTCCTTTCCCCAGACACTGTGGGTGGTAAAAGTAGAGGCCCATAATTTTAGTGCCAACATGTAATATTTTTAATCAGGCTACGCAATTCACACAGGAAGTTCTAGGGGGAATGTCAACCTTTATATCACGTATTTTTCCACATTAATAAGATTAGCCTAAAACCAACTAATAAATACATGTGAATGCAGTAATAAAACCCAGAGTTACTTATTAATTTTTATCAATTTCAGGCCTCTGTTTTGTAATATCTCTAATTTGACACCTTAAATTAGAGCAAAGATTCTCATCTCACACTCAGAGTCTTCAAAGTTGCATTAAAAATTGACCAGAGCTTAGCAGATCCCTGCTCAGAATGAGGCTTTGAATTAAATATAAGCAACTCTGGAAAAATCCTCTAAACCAGAGATGATGATTTTTATGAGCTACTATTCTGGGTCAAAATAAAAATGTGAAAAGTTTCCTCAGAATTAAACTTTTATATTATTCCTGTTTGAACTGCTTCATTTTTTAATTATTTTTTAACTTCATCACAGTGCTAAGCTAAGAGGAGGTCATTTTGTTCAAGTTAGCTGTGACCTCCTACCAGTTTTATTCACAAATATAAAACTGCCAAATATTCTCAGCACCCAAGTTTTATGATGACCTTCAAAGAACAGAATGTTCAAAGTCACATGCAAACCAAGAAGCCTCCGGCAAAATGTTTCCTAACTGAGCCTTTTTCTTGGCTACCTTTTAAAGAAACAGAAGACAGAGGGAAAAGGACCTGAGAACATGAAGTGGGGAAACCAGGAAAAAAAAATGCGTAGGTCCCAGATGCAGACTCAGGAAAACCTGAGCACTATTAAGGAGGAGCTTAGAATGATCCTCAGCAACCATGAGGCCCTTTGAAGTGCTTAAAATAGAAGAAGCTGTGGTCCACTAACAAGAAATGTGTTCACAGCTGCTGTGGGAAGAAAGCGGCAAATACTGCAGCGAATAGACTCAGCCACTTCTACCCCTGAGGTTTCTCTGTGTTTCTGCCTGACCAAACCAACGCCTAGGATTGCCCGTTTGAAAATCAGTGGTTCAACCACCCAGTTGTGTATTGACTCTTCAAGAGACCAAGCTGGGTATTTGGTGGGCAAAGAAGTAGAAGCTGCTGTCAAAGCAGAGACAGCCTGCTGAGCGCTTAGTGGATTGTTGCACAAGAAGCATCCAAACCTGTAGAGAATTTTTATGAGTTTATTTAAGCCAAACTGATGACATATGCCAGGAAGCAATATCTCAAATGGTCCAGAGAATAACATTCCTGCAGCTTCTTGTACGCATTTGAAATTTAGGAGGAAACATAGGGAAGATTACATGGAGTAAGGAGAAGCAAGGTGGGAATTGCATTACAAGATAGTTAAGATTATGTGCTCTCTTGAGGGTTAATACCTGCTTCAATTAGTATTACTTCTCGCAAACAATGACCAGAGCTGGCTTAAACCTTTCGCTAAAGAAGTTACAGACCTGGGCTGTGACTACCATGGCCTGCCCATTTTGGGATTTATGATCAGATCACCCTTTGAAGTTATTTTCCATAGAAGCCCTTTTTCTTTTTCATCCACAGATACAGAAAACAAAACACCTCCGAGCAACCCTGACGTCCGGACTGAGAGGTGAGTCAGTTGCTCACAGACTTTCTCCAGCCTCTGGGGGGAGACTGGCCACCCCTAATTTATCCTTTACCTTCTCTGAACTTCCATTTCCTTACAATGAGGACCCCAGTGTGTCATGAGATTTTCATTTTATAAAGTCAATAGCACAGTGTAAGTACTAAATAAATGGCTACTTTTATCATTCTTATTATCTTCATCATCATCATTAATATCTCTTAAAAGAACTTTCTGGAGAACAGGACAATGTCATGAGTTTCACACTGGAACTGAAACACACTTTACTCCTGCTGTCAACCATACTTAGAGGAACTAACTACTTCAGGAATTAAATAGATGTTCATTATTTGCCATCGGGCTACAGGCACTAAATACTGAGATATTCTTTGAGACACCAATTCTTTGAGACACCAAAACCGAGTTCCCAACAAGGTCAACATTACTCATGGCTGACATTGAACAAACAGACATTTGGAGCCTGGCCATTTAAAACTCGTGTCCACCAGTGGGCGATAGGAAGCAGGGCAATGAAATACGAAAAGTGTGCTCACTCCGAGTCACACAGTGGAGGGGTTTGGGGGTGCAGCACCCACAGTGCTCCCCACACAAGCCCCTGGCTCTGTGATGGCAACTGCAGCCTTATTTATTTATTTTACATGAAGGAATCTCTGGGAGAGAAAGCTTCACAAAGAAAGGAAATTGCTTCCACTAGATCATTTCTAAAATGGAAGAAGACAGAACTTCTGTGGCATAGGTGCTAATAACCTTGCTAACAAAATGTCAGTCATTTGAACTGATAAGGCCTTTTAAATGTTTTAGGATGTTTTAAGCATATGCCTTATCTTCATGAAAAAGTCGTAAAATAATGAATCATTGTAGAACCCTCAAAGAAGAATCTAATTCTTCCACCATGGAAAGGCACCTTCTTTTTCCCCTTTTTTAAATCTTTTTTTTTTTCCTTTTTATTGACTTGAGAAGGCACCTTGTTTTAATTAGCACAGAACTAGCAGGCACTTTGGTCTGATGAGCAATTACTCTGGGGTTCAGAGGAGGGTGCGATCCCAAAGGGGTTTGGGAGCCCAGGAAAGTGTCATAAAAGGCCTGGAATTTGAAATATGCCTTGAGAAGTGGTTTGTATTCAGCCAGGTGGGGAAGAGGAGGTGTCTACCTGAGAGAAGGGACAAGCGGAATGGAAGTCCCTGAGCCTTCACCGAAGCTTTCCCAAAAAAGCATCATTTCTGTTGAGCATAAATTAAGCCATGTACCTTACTAGTACGGTTCAGTCTGAATTTCTGACCTATGCCTGCTGTGTACATCTGTCTGCAACATTTGTCCAGCTGAGGATGTGCAGACTGAAGGGGAGAGACTTGGTCTAACTAATCCTTGATGAAGGTGCAGAGCTATGAAATACTAGGAATGCATGGGCACTTACTAAAAAAACCTCTGTCCTCTCAGGGCAGAATGACACACAGCCAATGTAAACCATTTGGCCCAAATCTAAAAATCATTCACTTGATCTTGTTATATCTCTCATAATTGAGATTAAAAGATTAAAAGCCTCAGGCCTAACAATTCCCAACTTTGTCTTTCAAACCTTCAGCAGGATCTCAAACTCAAACTCTACACAGGGTGGGTGGTGGAGTTCTGGCCTCCAAATGCTGGAATAACAAACCCCTAGGACGCCCAAATGCCTTAAGTTTTCTGTACACACCTCCTCCCGTTTCTATTCTGCTGCTTCAAAAGCAATGCCAGCCTCAGTGATTCTGTCAAGCCCACTCACCTTCTCTTGATGTCCATCGCAAGCCTTCATCGGGTGTCTGAGCCACCTGGGACTTCCTGGAGTCATTCCTCGGCTTCCTATTCCTTCCTCCTTGTAAGCACAGGGCCACCCACTGGCATCTTTAAGATGATCCTCCGTATGATTTCACTCAAAGATATGGCTTATGCAGCATTTTGCCTCATTCCTCTCTACTGCTCCCATCCTTGGCCCAATTTTATTTACTGGTTCATCAAACTCACGGAGCATTTACTATGTGCAAGCTGCTCTGCTTGGCATTCTGGGGAACAGGAGGCAATCTAAGACCCACTAACATTTGCCCTCATAGAGCTCATGCTCCAGTGAGACTTGAGAAAACTTTAAAGATGACAAGGATCTGAGAAAACAGAGCAGGTGCAGAGAGGGCAGGAGCATGGGCGCAGGGGCAGGAGGGCAGAGTGGACACTCGCGGAGGCCGTCTCACCCGCCATGGGCCACGTGGAGCTGGGAGGCATCCTGCCACGTCACACCTGTGCTTGTGCTCGGGGAAAGCTTTGGAATTTCTAAGCTGGAGGGTCTAGGTGTAGGTACCAGTTTGGGGACTGGCTTGAAGCTGCTGCACACGCCGTTGGACTGAGATTGTGACTTACTTCAGGTCACTTGGAGGGACTGACGAAGATTCAAGGAGCACACCGTGTGGCCTGCAGAAATTACCTGGCCGTGAAGAAGTTCCTTGGGGGAAAGAAAGCCTTCTACATTGGTGTTTTTCTAACTTTTCTTGGGAAAAGAAACACCAAATCCAGATCATTCTAAGTCCAATACTTCAGCAACTCTGAGTTGGCAGGCAGAATTTAGTTTGAGTAAAATTTGAGGCTTTCTTTAAATTAGAATTAAAATGGCATTTGAGCTTATTTCTAAAAACCCAAGTGACCATCACAATGGAAAGTATGTGGCCATGAAAATGAATACAAGGGTTTTTATTACGAACATGTGTTAAATGAAAGATATCAAAACAGATAGTAAAACAAAGTATACTTCCAGCTAGGGTCCTGGGAGAAAAGCATACACCGAGATGGATCAGCAGTCATGTAATTAGCCAGGTTCATTTTTCTGTGTAGCAGTTAATACATAACATGGAACTTATAAGCCTCCTGATCCCAAACCTTCCCCTATCCACAGCGTTACTGGCTTAAAGGAAAGAAGCCACTGAGAAAATGAATGTTTCTAGAAACGTGGTTCAAACGATTATACCAGATTTTAACCTGAACAGGTGTTTGGTTAAGTTTTTCCTCACTACCTAGTGACTAGGGACATGGGAGGAAGAGAATGTCACTTAGAGTCAAATAAAGAAATTAACTCTCTGCACATCCCAGCCATATTGTGAGTTGACCATCTGTGATGCTTTATGTCTTACAGATGAAAAATAGAACTGAAAACCTGGGCTGTATTTCTGCCCAAGCTCCAGCAGCCATACCTTTTTCTGACCAGGTTGCTGCACGTGCCTGTTCACAGTTACAGCGAAGGCAACGACGCCCCCGGGCCAGACCCCCCACTTCGTTTTTATGGTAACTGTGGCTCCCTGGCTTCTGATGGTGAATTGCTGTCATGGGTCTCTCTTGCTTCTGGCCCCATCATTCTCAGATCTGCTAGTGAACCCAGCTCTGTAACCACCTCTCCTAGCGTCAGCCACAGCCCTGTGGAGGAAACAAGAATTGAACCTCTAGTGAGGCTGCTGCCTTACGTCCAGACCATTCCCTGATGGCCTTGGCGAATGGCTAGTTAGCTACTTGGGAGATGTAGTCTGCTGATAAAAATAGTATCTACTATTATGCCTGTTTGTTTATGTATTTTTCTGCCCACTAAGTGTGTGAGCGTTCATCATGGTCTGAGGCTATAACCTGAATCAAAACTTGTTGGTGAAACTCAGGAGGTATCACTCAAGAAGTCTCTGGCTCTCGGAAAAGTTAGATGAGCCTGGTTAAGGCCTCCCAATTGCGCCATCCCGGATGAGCCTTAGGTCCTCCCCGAGACAGCTGTGATATCCAAACCCATTTCCCTGAGACAGCTCTGTCTCTGCTCCTGCCTAGGATGTTCCACCCCAAGGCCAACCTAGAAACAAAATCCACCCCTCTCATTTCTTGTGAAGAAACCCATTCATACTAAGCGTGATTTATGATCATCATGATTACCGTTGTTGGGTTGAAGATTACCGGGACCCTGGGGGTGGGAGCACTTACCACAGCACAACACAGGGCCCAGCCCACCTCCTGTCTTTCTCACAGAGCCAGCCCAGGTCCAGGCACTGGTCTCCGGAAGCCCAGCTCCAGCTGTCACCCTGCACCTGGAGCCTTTGGGAAGGCCAGTCTAGCCCTGCTCTCCTCTGCATGCTTCTCTCCTGGGGGCCAGCCTGTCATTCCCAGCCCCTCTCAGAATTCCAGTGAA
The DNA here is from genome assembly GCA_039655065.1 of Glossophaga mutica. Lineage (NCBI taxonomy): Eukaryota > Metazoa > Chordata > Mammalia > Chiroptera > Phyllostomidae > Glossophaga > Glossophaga mutica. The sequence goes on from CM077306.1 coordinate 151,498,280, forward strand.
TAAAATGTCTCCACATACACGAGTAATTGAATAAGTATTTGGCCCATAGCTGGCACTTGATAAGTATTGGTGAAATATATAAGAGAATGAATGAATGAATGAATGAATGAATGAATGAATGAATGAATGAAAGAAACCTTGTCATGGGTAGCACTAAATCAAGCTGAATTTCAGGTTGAGGTAGAATTTTTCTGTAAGCATTCTTACAGAAACATAAAAATGGATAGGTCAGCACAAGGCATCTGGCTCCCATAAAACTTCCTAATAGAAGGCAATAAAAGCTAATATGGCAAAAAGGCTACTTATAGGCTGAATGTTTTCTTTTTTCTTTCTTTCTTTCTTTTTTTTTTTTTAAGAGGGCTCTCCCTCTTTAAAATATCACTGTGGGTTGCCTCTCACATGCCCCCTACTGGGGACCTGGCCCAAAATCCAGGCATGTGCCCTGCCTGGGAACCAAACCAGCAACCCCTTGATTCGCAGCCCAAGCTCAATCCACTTAGCGACACCAGCCAGGGCCGCAATGTTTTCTAAACAAAAGAACAGACACCATGCCCAAGAAGGAAAAGCAAAGCTGGAGCCAGGAGCCAGGGAAAGCTCCTTGGAAAACAAGACCCAAGCACCGTACTTGTGCCAGAAGGGAGACAGGAGACCAGGCTCCAGAACAGGCTACCTTCTCTGCTTCTCTGGGCCCCAGGGCCAGCCTTGGGGCAGGCACAGAAATGAGACTTTAGCCATGAATCCTCAGTGAGGAAACATATGTCTCCAACTCCAGAAAATTCCTACTGCCTGTCTTCTCTGAGTAGAAAGCCCCTCCTTTCTTGGGGCCTTAGGCTGGGCACGAACAAGCCGTCCTCACACCCCCATTCGCAGCCTCAGTAGCATCATCTCCAACACTTGCCCCCGAGTAAAATGCCAGAAACCTCCACATTATACTGCAAGAGACGGGTTTGCCAGGAAGAGTAGGGTTTTATCCATTTCTCCTTACGTGCACTTTCAAATGTTGTTCTTTCCCCTCTGTAGGGTATGAATGAATCACATCCTCAGGAGATGTGGACCAGCTGAGTAAGTCAGCACTCTGGAACGTCTCAAAAATGAAGCTAGTTGACTCCCTGGATTGATGCAGCTTTAACCAAACACTTGAAGTCTTGAAAACAGGCACACCCTGTTATCAATTCAAGATGGGTTACTTTGGTACCCAGGGTTGGTCCAGGCAAAAGCAGGCCAACTTAGTTTGGAGCCCTTACTCAGTGGGGTTACGCCTCTACCATAATAAATGAAGAAATCCAAGGTAGCCTGGGAACGAAGCTTTAAGAATAGCAGGACTAATCTTACCCCTAAACTACTTTTCTTTTACAAATGGACTATTGAGAGAGCTACCAAAAACAGGCTGTGTGTTTTTAGAGCATCTTTTTGCCTACTCGCCAGAACAATTGAAGCAACTTAGAACTTTGAATCCAAAGACAACTGTGAAGGAAAGAATAATATAATCCCTTTACATTCACACAGTTCACTACTGTGTTCCAGCCTTGATGGAATAAGTGGGCAAGACTGGGGGAAGTGAGTCAAGCTGGTGACAGCTCAGGAAACCTGGTGAGGCCCTTCTGTGCTATGCAAATAAACAATACTCCTAGATGCAGGGGAAATTTTCATTTATCTTCCAAAACTGGAATGAACTCTAAGGCCTAAAAATGATGGGCAGTGAAGTGTAGCCACAGTGTGATCTAAGGCAGATGACTTAAACCCAGTTACTTCCCTGTCTTTTATTTGTCACAGCCAAAAGGGGTCTGACTACAACTTGAGTGAAGGGTCTCAGGCACCAGGACACAGGTGAGAACTCGCTGGTGCCCCCTAATTGATAGAAAGGAATTACAGGTGTCAGTCCTCACGTAACCCAGTTACAAGAGAACATTTCATTTCTTTCTTTAAGCTAAAACAGTACATCCCTCCAGACCACAATCCCTCACATTTTGTTCCAATTCATGTCCTGTCAGCCCAGTTTAAGCTGCAGCTATGAATTCAAAATAAATCGTGTTGATTTTGAGAGCCACAAAGCTTTGCACAGAAAATGAAAGCCAGTGATTATTGTTAAGGGAAACACACGTCTTTGACTCAAACCAGAGGAAAGGTGGGGCTAAAAGCCAAGTTGTTTAAAATGTGAAAACTTCTTCTTTCTAAGGGCTGGCAGGTTTGCCTCTGTAAGTTAATAGCTGATAAGCCTGTACGAAGTCCCAGGTAGAAGGTTGCCCCAGCTCTAGTCAGGTCATCAGCCCTGATTCTAGTAATGGAAAATCTGTGACCTGGGTGGACCCTGACCTTCAGAGACAACTTCCAACATCTCCCATTCCCATTTTTCTCCTCTCCAATGCTCCTTTATCCATCTGTTTCCTCTTCTGTGAGATGCTCCCTTACAGGGAAACCACCGTCCTATTCAGTCACCAAATAGGGGAGATATAAAAATGTACCTCACAGCATGACAGACGGCACCTCTGAGGGGCACGGAGCAGCCCTTGGAGAGCCCTCTCCTCACACTTCTCTCCAACTCTAATGAGAAGCACCGCAAGCCATGTCCCAGATCATCTAAAGCTTTGTCACTTTCGAAGCACCTCCAATGTGAGTTTCCTAACTTCATCCTTGCTGGAATGCTAGTTAGAGGTAGCTTAGAAGAAGGCCTTGACCAAGGCACACCTTTCTCACACATTGTTTTCTTGTTGTTGTTTATTTAATTTTAAAGCGATACCTGTTTATGTAGAAAGTACAAAAGCTTTTTCTAGCTTTCCCCCCCTAAATTACTGAATAGAAATTTTGGGCTTTTTTGCACAATAAATCACACTTATTTTCCTACACCATTGAAAACCTTTTGAAACATACTAGAGTTGTAAATGTAGATGGAAAAGAAGCCATGTACTAAACCTGACAAGCTCACGGGAGGCCCACATGGTGTGCCTCACAAACTCAGAGACCAAAGTAACCACATAGGGTAGTTTTTTTCCAAGTTTCAGATATTTATTAATCAGTATAAACCCCAACACAATACTCCAAAAAGATTTCATGCATGTGGATGGGTAATATTTCCCAGTTAAGTGAAAAATTGTGCAGATGGCCTCTAAAAGACCCTCATTCTAAGCAGCTTTATAATGAAACATTTCATTGCAATTCCACTTCTGGGAATTTATCCAAAGAAACCAGAAACACTAATTCGAAAGAATATATGCACCCCTATGTTCATTGCAATGTTATTTACAATTGCCAAGATTTGTAAGCAGCGCAAGTGTCCATCAGTAAATGAGTGGATAAAACAACTATGGTACATTAAACAATGGAATACTACTCACCCATTAAAAAGAAAGAAAAAAGAAATTTTTATTCTTTGTGACAGCACAGATGGACCTAGAGAACATTATGCTAAGCGAAATAAATCAGTCAAAGAAAGACAAATATCATATGATTTTACTCATATGTGAAATCTAATGAACAAACTGAAATAACAAAACAGAGACGGATTCATAGATATAGAGCAGGCTGACCATCCCGGGGGCAGGGCAGGGATGGTTGGAGGGATTGAGCAGAAAAGAAAAAGAACCCATGGATACAGACAACAGTGGCATGATTGCAGGGGCGGAGTGGATATGTAAGAAGGTATAGCAGGGAAGAAGAATAATGGAAAAAATACCATAAAACTATTATATTGTTTTTTAAAAAAGTCTGAACCTTCTTTCTTCAGATTTGTATAATCTACATTCACTGAGTAGAAACCGATAGATCTCTGGAACCTAGTTTATTCCAGGGTTCTGGGTTGTTCTTTCTGGCCCAGCAGACATCTGGATTGAGCAATGCCAGGAGCAAGACACACAGAGCTGCCCCAATACCTCTGGCTCCCATATATACATATTAGGGGATCAAGTTTGGATGCTTCTTGGCCTGCCAAGTAAGTACCTGGTGGAGCATGTTTGCCGCAGAGGGCTCAGGCACAAGAGCAGAGTAAATGAAAGAGCAAGGAACAGGAGCAGGTAGTCTGTGCCCACACAGGGTTGTATGGTTGTAAAAATTCCTAAGGAGTCCCAGCCCCACTAAATGTGGGTCATAGTGGGTAGTCATGTCCTAGGCCTATGCTTTCATGACAAAGAACAATCCTTACCTTTGAAATTGTCTTTTGTGTTTGTGTATCTAAGATAACATACCTTTGCCAGGTCAGAGAAACTTTCTTTCCAGACCTCTTGAAAGCACAGCCACTGGCACCAGAGCACAAGATAACAACACTGTTATCTTGTTTCCCACATACCATCTCCATGTGCTGTAATGTTAACCATCCTGTGCCTGTCAACATTAAAGAGGTATGTGTGGAATCCAACTTCAGGTTAAAATGACAGCATAGGTAAAAATGGCTCACCTCTTCCCACGACCATATCAAAATTACAACTAAATTATAGAGCAACCATCACTCAGGACCATCAGAAACCGAGCTGCATGAAGTCTGACAACTTTAATATGGAATTAAAGAAACCACATCCATCCAGACTGGTAGGAGGGACAGAAATGCAGAATGGGCTGGCCCCATGTCCACATGTGGTGGATAAAAATTCAAGAAAGACAACTCAGGAGCCCAGAGTCCCAGCCCCACACCAGGACCCCAGCCCAGGATTCCAGTCCCAGGAAGATAAGTCCCCATAACTTCTGGCTGCAAATGCCAGTGGGGATTGAGTTGGTGGAAGAAACTTCTGGAGTCCCAAGCAGTTCTTCTTAAAGAACTCATACACAGATTTACTCAGACTCACTCCCTCTGAGCTCCAGCACCAGGGTAACAGCTTGAAAAGCACCAGTGGCATACAGGGAGGAACTGAAGTGTCTGGCATCAAGACAAGAGCTGGCGGACAGCTTTATCTCAGATAGGAAGTCAGGCAGAGGCCATTGTCCTTTTTCTGAACACTCCCCACACACAACCACAGAGCCAGCAGCAGGTGCCATATTGAGACACCATCAACCTGGTTGACACTGTTTGCCCTGCCCTGGAGATCCCCTGAGGCTCTATCCCACCCAACTTACAGCTGTCCCCCAGTGGCTTTTCCATATGAATGGCTGGTTTTGGCTCATGCTTCACAACTTCCTAGATACTTTCAAACAAGCAACACCCAGCTTGATGAGTTACTAACCCCCATACTTCTTGCTAAGTGTCCCAGGGCATGGCCAGGCTAGATTCATAACTTGGCTTTGCCTGGGAATCTCCAAGCCAAACACAAGTAGCACCCATCTCAAATTGCTTTATAGATCAGGCAGGGTGGTCCCAGGCAAAACATAGGTGGAGGCTGACCTTGGGCCAGACCACCTGGGAAGTCTCAGGGCCAATGCACACAGGTATAGTTATGTACTGACACAGCTATAACCACATGAGAGCACCACCACTCTGCCCTGTACAACAGATCAGCCACAGAGGGCGGAGGTTGTTGGTCAGTGGTCATTGCCAGTCCTTGCAGCTGACTGGCCTGGGTAAATCCCTCCCATTGACCTTACAACAATAACTAAGGCTCAACTATAAGAGAAGAATGTACTTAGCCCACATGAAAGGGCTCACCTTCAGTACCCAGCTTTGGTGATAGGGGAGACTGTGCCACTGGTCCCTATAAGACACCTACTACATCTGCCATGCTACCGAGACATGGAGTCATAGCAGCTCTACCTAATACATAGAAACAAACACAGAGAGGATGCCAAAAATGGGAGACAAAGAAACACAGCCCAAATGAAAGAACAGATGAAAATTCCAGTAAAAGAACTAAACAAAATGGAGAAAAGCAATCTATCAGGTGCAGAGTTCAAAACACTGGTTATAAGGATGCTCAAGGAACTTAGTGAGGACCTCAGCAGCATTAAAAAAAAAAAACAAAACCCAGTTAGAAATGAAGAATACAGTAACTGAAATAAAGAACAATTTACAAGGAAACAACAGTAGAGTGGATGAAGCTGAGAATCAAATCAAATATTTGGAACATAAGGAAGCAAAAATAACCAATCTAAACAACAAAAAGAAAAAAGAACCCCCAAAATGAGAATAGTGTCAGCAACCTCTGGGACAACTTGAAGAGATCCAACATTCACTTCATAAGGGTGCCAGAGGGGAAAGAGAAAGAGCAAAAAATTGGTAATCTATTTGAAAAAAATAATGAAAGAAAACTTCCCTAATTTGCAGAATGAAATAGACATGCAAGTCCAGGAAGCACAGAGAGTGCCAAACAAGATGGATGCAAAGAGGTTCACTCCAGGACACATCATAATTAAAATGCCAAATGTTAAAGATAAAAAGAAAATCTTAAAAGCAGCAAGAGAAAAGCACTTAGTTAGCTACATGGGAGTTCCCATAAAACTGTCAGCTGATTATTCAAAAGAAACTTTGCAGGCTAGAAGGGATTGGCATGAAATATTCAAAGTTGTGAAAAGCAGGGACCTACAGCCAAGATTGTTCTACCCAACAAAGATATCATTTAGAATTGAAAGGTAGGTAAAAAGCTTCCCAGACCAAAAAAAACAAAACAAACAAACAACAACAACAAAAAAAAACTAGAGAGTTCTCATCACCAAGCCATTATTATATGAAATATTAAATGGACTTATTCAAGAAAAAGATCAAAACTATGAACAATAAATACATATCTATCAACAATTGAATCTAAAAAACCAACTAAGCAAACAAGAAGAGCAGAGACAGAATCACAGATGTGTAGAGCCTTTTGAAAGTTGCCAGATAGGAGGGGGTGTAAGGGAAAGGATGAATTGGTGATAGGGTTAAGAAGTATAAATAGGTAGTTACAGAACAGCCACGGGGATGTAAAGTACAGCATAGGAAATGGAGTAGCCAAAGAACTTGTGTGCATGACCCATGGACATGAACAATGATGTGGGGATTGCCTGAAGGAGTGGGGGGCTGCTGGAGAGGGGCATAGGGGGTGTAATTGGGACAACTGTAATAGCATAATCAATAAAATATAATTTTAAAAAAATTTTAAAAGTGTGTATCTCTCCATTTTACTTTTATCCAACCTCAGAGATTTCCCTGCTTTTCCTTCTCCTGCCTTCTTAATCTACCACCAATAAATTTCATGTAACCCTACTTTAGTCTCCTACCTAGATTCTAATGTAAATAAGCTGCAAAACCACCATTCCTTGGAGCATTTTCTCAATTCATTGAGGTTTTGCTTCCCAGCAACTGTCATCAGTTCAGCTCAAATAAACTCTTAAAAGACTTTTCTTAGCTTGGACATTCTCTTGTGACTTAAATGATTTACCCACCACCCTTACAACATTAGAGTACAGTTGACTCAAACAACGCAATGATTAGAGGCACAGATCTTCAGCAAAGTCAAAAATCCGTGTATAACTACAGTCGGCCCTTCACATACACAGATTCCCAACTGTGGAGTTGATGCATGAACAACTTGGGTTTACTGTATGGAGGAATTGAACTGTGGTCAATTGAAAAAAATCTGCATATAAGTGGACACCCTCAGTTTAAATCCATGTTGTTCAAAGATCAACTGGATTCTGAATTTAACTATATATTTATTTTTGCACCTCAATCATTTATTTATTGGGGGCTTCAATATGCCAGGCTGTGTTCTATGTGATGATCTCACTTCCAAGCCTGCTTCTTATCTCTGTATTCTTCATGAAACTAAAGGCAAGTCACTATCATCATCATCATCATCATCATCATCATCATCATCATCATCATCTCTTGCCTGCCATTAGACTGTGGTTTCCCACCTTTAGAGTCACATCTTCAATCTTTCATTATCCAGGACTCTTCCTCATCTTAGGTTTTACATAGGTAACCTAATATCTTACTCTCTAAAACCCCCTAACTTTTAGCTGTCTCATGTCCCCACTCATAGTGCCTTCCCTTCCACCTCACAGAGGTGTCTATGACTCCAACCCTCCAATTATTTTAATTCACCTTTTCCATCCTGGCTCCCCTTCCTTCCTCACCAGTGCCCCACGTTTCTGACTCATCTCCCTGCTCTTGGGGTCTCCACCATTCAAATCATTCTGCGCCCTGCTATCAAGGGCATGCTTCTGAAATTACCTCTGCTCATGCCGCTCCCCAAGTCTTAGCAAGGCATAACAATCCTAAACCATTTCCCCCTTTTAAAACTGGACATAATCTTAGGCCTCAGAAACTTTGGCTTGTACCATGTTCTCCTGCCCAGGATGTTCTTTCTCTCACCTGCCTTCACTAAGGCTCGCTGCTCCCGTGTAGCCATAAAATTCCAATCTGTCATCACTTCGTTACCTGGTGGATGAGGCTGAGGAAGAACTCAGGAGAAAAAATATTTAGTGAAGATGTTATGTTTCTGCAGTAGGATGATTAATGAAACCCACTCTTACAGATCACTACATTGTCTAACGTTGGTTTTGTGAGCATAGTTTTCCAGGAATAACCATGATAGGTGCAGGGCTCTGCCTCTGGACTGGCACAGGTTGAGTGGCATATTCCCAGAAGACAAGTAACTCCTATTGCCTCTGCTGCACCCCTACTCCCTTTGCCCTGGGTCATATGCCTTCCATCACTTGCCATGATGAAATGATTTGTGTATTATATAATTGTTTATTGTACATGTTCTCCATTAGACCAGATTTTTGTCTACCATTTATTTTTTTACCTAGAACATTTCCAGAAACCTAACAGTTTAATAAATATTGTCAAAATGAAGGCAGGAAGAAAGCCTCCTAACCCTTCTTATAATCACTGAGTCAGGTGTGCCTCCAAGTTAGAGAGGCCAGGGAAATCTGGGCTACATAGCTGAAGCTCAAATTTATACATATTATTTTGCCTTTCAGAAGTTTCATGCCCTGGCTGGCATGGCTCAGTGGACTGAGTGCTGGCCTGTGAACCAAAGGGTCACCAGTTCGATTCCCTATCAGGGCACATGCCTGGGTTGCAGGCCAGATCCCCAGTGAGAGTGTTCGAGAGGCAACGACACACTGATGTTTCTCTCCCTCTCTTTCTCCCTCCCTTCCCCTCTCTTTAAAAATAAATAAATAATTTTTTTAAAATGATAAAAATAAGTATATCAGAAATCAATCAAATTGAAAACAGGAAGTGAATAGATGGGAAAATAACCATAAAGCCAAAGCTGGCTCTTTATAAGATCAACAAAATTGACAAGGCTGTGGCTGGGCTAAGAGAAAAGAGAGAGAAGACACAAATTACTAATACCAAAGAAGGAAAAGGGGACATCAGCACAGAGCTCATGAACATTAAAAGGATAATAAAGGAGTATATGAATAACTCTATGCCAACAAATTTCACAACCTAAATGAAATAAAATATTTAACTAAAAGACACAATTTGGTGAAACTAACACAAGAAGAAATAGATAATTTGAATAAGTCTATAGCTATTAAAGAAATTGAATCAGTAATTAATAATCTTTTAAAACAAACCAACAGGCCTAGATGTGTTCACTGGTGAATTTTGCCACGTTTTTAAAGAAGGAATTGTACCAATTTCCTATAATATCTTTCGTAAGACAGAATCAGAGGAAATACTGTCTAGCTTATTCTAGGAAATGAGAGTTATGCTAACATCAAACCCAAAGTTGCTGCGAGAAAACTACAGACCAAAATTTCTTGTGAACATAGATGTAAAAATCCTCAATATATTAGCAAATTGAATCCAATATTGTATAAAAAAGAATTGTATACCATAGCCAAGTAAAATTTATCCCACGTATGCCAGGTTGATTCAACATTTGAAAATCAATTAATGCAATCAATCTGTCACATCAGCAGGCTAAAGAAGAAAAATCACATGATCTTACTAATAGATATGAAAAAAGCATTTGACACAATCAAACATCTACTCATGAGAAAAAGTCTCTGTAAACTAGGAATAGAACAAACTGCCTCAAATTGATAAAGAACATTGACAAAAATCTTGAAGCTTACATCATATTTGATGGTAAGAAATTTGAAACTTTCCCACTAAGAATAGGGATAAAGGCAATTCTTTCAAAATTTTTAAAGTTTGACTCGCAACCCAGGTTATGGTCTTTCCTGGAAAATATTCTATATGCACTTAAAAAGAGTGTGTATTCTGCTGTTGGGTGGAGTGTCTTGAAATGCCAGTTAGACTCAGTGGTTGATGTCCAGCTCCACATCCATGCTGATTTGTTGTCTATTTGTTCCATCTATCACTGAGAGAGGAGTGGTAAACTCTCTAACCACCAATTTTTAATTTGTCGATTTCTCTTACCAGTTCTGTCAGGTTTTGTTTCATGTATTTTGAAGCTCTGTTGTTAGGTACATGCGCATTTAGACTTATGTCTTCTTGGTGAATTGGCCTTTTTATTTTTACATAATCAATATGTAATATCTCTTTTCACCCAGAAGTAATTTCTTTCCTCTGGAGTATACTTTGACATCAGTATAACCATTCCAGCTTCCTTCTTATTAGTTTTTGCATCGTATATCTTTTCCCATTCTTTACTTTTAATCTACCTACATCTTTGTATTGAATTATGTTTCCTATATACAGCATATGCTTAAGACATGTTTTTTAATATGTTCTAATAATCTCTGTTAACTAATTGATATAATCAATATTTTTCACTTCGATTGAAATATAGAAACCTTAAAACCAAAAAGTTTCCTTTACCTTGCCCTTCTTTATGGTAGAGGTATTGTCTTAAATATCATATTTACATATTCTGAAAGCTTCCTCAGACAATGTTATACTTTTATTTTCACCATAAGACACATTTTACAGAACTCAAGAGGAGACTAGTTTATTGTATTTACCCAAATACTTACCAATTCTGTTGTTCTTTATTTTTAATGTTCCAAGTTTCTTTTGGGTATTGTTTTCCTTTAGCAATTATTTTAAAGCAGGTCTGCTGGGTACAGAATTTCTTAGTTTCTTCATCTGAAGATGTTCTTATTTTACTTTTATTTCTGAAAGATATTTTTGCTGTATATTGAATTCTGGGCTGACATTTCTTTTTTTTCAGCCCTTGAAAAATGTCGTGTCACTTCCTTGTGACCTGCAGAGTCTTGTGCAAGAGAATCACTGTCATCAAATTGTTGTTCTCCTAGCAATAACGCATCATTTCTCTCCAGATGTTTCAAGAATTTTTCTTTGTCATCGATGTTTCAGAAATGTGAGTATGATGGATTGGGTAGAGGTTTCTTTAATTTTATCCTGTTTATCCACTTGTAAGTGGAGCAATTGTAAAATTTTGTGGAATTTTACAATCCCACTTGTAAAATTTGTAAGTATGTTTCTTTCTCCAAACATGCAATGTTTTCCACCATTATTTATTCCCATCTCTTTCCAGTGCTGCATTCTTTCTTCTCTCCCTCAGGGAGTGTGAGGAAACAAACATTAGGCCTTTGGTTGTCCCATCGGAACTTTGAGTTCTATTCTTTAATTTTTCTTTTTCTTTTAATTATATTTTATTGATTATGCTATTACAGTTGTCCTGATTTGTCTCCCTTTGCCCCCTTCCATGCAGCACCCCCTACTCCCTGAGGGAATCCTCCCATCATTGTTCATGTTCATGGGTCATGCGTCCAAGTTCTTTGGCTACTCCATTTTCTATATTGTACTCTACATCCCCATGACTATTCTGTAACTACCAATTCGTACTTCTTAATCCCTTCACCTCTTCACTCCCGCACTCCCCTCCCATCTGGCAATATTCTGGTAACTAGCTTCTTTCCCCTCATTTTAAAGAGTCTCTCTTTATCTTTAAACTTTGGCCTTTTAACAATGATGTGTCTTGGACTGGGCCTCTTGTCAAATAATTCCAACATCTGTGCTGTCTCATCATTGGCATCTATTGATTGTCCTTTGACAATTTCATAGTTCTTCAAATGCCAAGTAATTTTGGGTTATGTCCTGGAAAATTTGAATATCACTTTATGAGATTCTCTGGGTCTTATTTAAATCCAAGAGAGACTGTTTATATTTTTATCTTAGCGGGCACTTGACCTGGTTTAGGCTCAAACTTTAAGTTCCAACTCACTTTTTTGTGTGCTGTGGTTACAATGTCAGTTCAAGTTTCAAAGGCTTAAAATGCGATTCAGATCTGTCCTGTGACCTGGTAAGAGGTCGATCTGTTAGCTCAGCCCTCATTGTTAGCTCAGCCCTCATTGTCTTTGGGGTGTTAATTACGAGCAGATCTACCATGCACAGGTTAGAGATAAGCCCAGATGTTCCCAGTTTTATGGGATCCAGTTCCCAAACTCTTCCTTCCCTCCTGTCTCCCTAGTACTTTCTGGTGCCTTGGCCCTCCTTTTTTTAGTCCATCAGCCAAAAATCACTCATGGATGTGAGTAAGTCACATCTGGGGTCCAAATGACTTGAGAGGACAGAAAGTGGGCAGGAGTTGGGGGAGAGGTTTTTGGCTCTGCCTCTTGGCACTGTAGCTGTACCAAATGAAAAATGAAATTTCCCCTTTCTCAGAATTTTGACTTTTTCAGTTTCCCGTGCTGGCTGCTTTGCTGCCATGGCCCCCACCACAAGATCCCGAGGTAAAAGTAAATGGAAAATAAGTAAAAGGGGGAAAAAATACAAAACCCAGTGTGATTCCTCCAACCTCTGAGCTTTGAGTTCTTTTTTCTGCTTCTCAAGCCAAAACTAAAGGGATTTTTCTGGGTCTCTGTTGGTTCTACAGGGTTGACTTCCAGATTTTGACTGTGTTGAATCAAGCTGGAGATACCTGAAAAAGAAAAATACGGTAAATTCCCTGCTAGTTGGGTGGTACCTCAAATTCTGATAATCTTTCCCAGTCTGCCTCGCTGCAGGTAGAAGTGAGGGGCTGTAGTGTCATCCTTTGAAGAAACTAGCTGCTTGGTGGCAAGTTGGTTATTCAACTCCTCAAACCTAAAAGTGGTAGCAATTTTTTCTGACTGCTAACCTCCCTTTTGTAAGTTCCCCATAAACACAGCAATCAGCCTCCTGGAGGAGCTATTCTGAAAGCATATTATACAAGGAAAGTCGGTAGAGCCAAATGGATCGATGGGTAAAGTGCAGTGTATGTTGTGCTGTGCTGCCCAGATCCCCAGCTGCAAGGATTTTGATAATGGATGGCTCTCAACTAAGTACCTTTCCAGGGATCGCCCTAGAAAGGCAAGGCAAAGACAGAGAACTTGCCCAAGGCTACAAGGTGTCCCTGTAGTCAGCTCACATCCAGTAACTGGTCGAGATGGAGGTACCTCATGCATGCAAATTGTCTCAGAGTTTGCTTCCTGAGGAACTCACCCTACTGTAATAAGGTATAAGTATGGCATTCTCCTTGTGACAGGAATTGGTTCAGAAATGGACACATGATTCAATTTAGGTTAATATAAGGGGATTTATTCTGGAAAACTTTCTGGGCACCACAGAGAACCGTAGGAAAAGATTATCTCTCTTTCAAACTAAACCTGAAAAAGGACTCATATGGTTCCAATTGCTACTGACGAGCATATTTTGACCCCAAGAGCAACCAGCCTTAAAACAAAGTGTATCCTGCGGTTAGCAGAATGGTGAGATGGAAAGAACCTGAATTCCTGAAGACATCAGCAACTCACAAGATTAATGCACCCTGAAGGCCACACCATTTTTAGCTTCCTTATAATATGAGCCAATAAATTTAATTATTTAAAGCAGTCTGAAGGTTTATTTGTTTGTTTCTGCTATTTGCAGCCAAAACATCTAACTGGTAAAGATGTGTAGCTTACTGATTTCCTTCCTTCACTGCTCCTGAGAAAATTTTCATAAACATTGAAAAGAGCTTGAAAAATTCACAGCCTAAATAATTGGCCAAAATATTAAACCGTGACTAAATGTAGGTAGTTGACAATTTTTTCTTTTTCCTTCCTCCCTCCCTCCCTCCCTCCCTTCCTTTCTGTAGGGAACTGAAGATACTTTTTTTTTTTTTTTCACTGAAAAAAGGAGACCCATTGAACAAATATATTTTATACACAAAAAATAAAGCCACAGAAATATTTGCAACTTGGTTGAAAAAAAAATACCTTAAATTCTATTTTTAAGATCAAAGTACAATCTAGGCCATGATCTGAAATTTGGTATATAATTGGAACTTCTGAAAACTCCCTCTGTAATAGACAGGTGGAGACAGACACCTGGTAATTGCAAAGGATATTTATATGTCTGTGGAGGAGGAAGAGAAAGATTTTTGCAAAATAACTTCAGAAGGAAAATGCCTGGGAAAAACAAATAGTTTCAAAAGTGACTCGGTTTGCAATTCAAGAACAACTAATCCTTTCGTTACAGCAACGCAAGAAAATTTCCTATTCCCAATACATAATATCTTGACTCAAACTCCAAAGGTCAAAAAACTATGATTTTGGCAGACCAGAATGGAAGGAATTTTCAAGAAAACAAGTGCTCTGTCCTTTCATAGAGAAGGCCATCTTTGTCATGTTTGAAGACTCAAGGACAGGAGAGAAGAACACTCCTCTCATTTTAACTATTATGAGAGTCCCTCACATCTGCTAAATTAATTGTGTTCTCTTCTTCCCCAGCACTTCTTCCCCAGACATTTCAAACTATTTTCTCAGGCATCTAAATACAAAATCAAGTGACTCCATCTGTGTGTACAACAGACAAAACACAGGGCTGGATTTAGGAGATGAACTTAAATCTCCGGTCTGCCCACCAGCGAGCTAGGTGGCATTGGGCAAATCACTTTGTCTCTCATTTCCTCATCTGCAAAATGATCCCTTCTGTCTCCATAATTCTAGATCCCTGGGGAAATAAGAGGAGCTGTGTAAATGCTGGAGAGGCTTGTGGCAGTGATAACCCAGTTTTCTGTCCTCTCCACTCTTTCAACATTTCACAACTCAAAGTCTTAGCCCTATTTAACAGCCTAAGGTGTGTTAGTCTTTGATGGGCAAGCTGGAGGGGAAGAGGATATCTTCACATATACTCAAGCCAGAAACAACAAATCCTCTTTCAAATCTTCATTCAACCCTCACTTTACTTTTGGTGCCTTAAGAGTGAACCCACACCATCACTGCAGATGAAAAATGAAAACCCCTTTTCTGCCTCACATTTTAGAACTGATCCAGGGGTCATGGTGTAACAAGTATGACTGATTTTGTAGTAAACATAGGTTTAGGTGGTGGTAAATAGGATTTGAGAGAACCAGGAGTCCTTTGGAGGCACATGTGTGCAAAAATTTACCCTTAGCTCATTAAGTGCAAACCCGGAGCATCTAGCAAGGACCTGAAGCTATAGCACCAAAGCCAACCCCCTGACCCACAGACCAGAGCTAGAAGGGCTGACTCAGAAACTCAACGCAACAAGGAAACAGTGACAGGAATGCACGAAGTGCTTTGCAGGGCATTTGGCCTGGATGTGTCGTAGAGTCAATAAGAAAGAACGGAAGGAGAAAGGAAGGCTGTTCTAAAGTCTGTGAAAGAAACAGCAGGCAAATGCAATGCATTAACCTTGAGACATCCGGAAACAATGTAGAGATTTTATGATTGATTAGGTGTTGAATAGCATTGAACTTTGTTTCCTTAGATATGGAAATAGGATTACTGAATAGAAAAGTGACAAATGTCTTTGTTTGTGCATTATTCCGAATCATACAGAAGTGAAGTATCGCAATGCGGGCATCCTACTTTCAGATGGCTTATAAAAGTGTGTGTGGGTGTGGGTGTGGTTGCTAATAGCTGGTGAACCTAAGAGGGCAGGATACGGATATTAATTATTCTGATCTTTCAACTTTCCAGGGATTTGAATTTTTTTTAATTTAAGAAAGGTATGCAGCCCAGCCGGAGAGGATCAGACAGTAAGTACATGGAGCTCCAGGGGTCTTGTGGCTTCAGGCCCTTGGGACGTTTCCCTTTTCCAGGACCCACTTTGCTTCCCGAACTCATAACAAAAATCATTACTGACACTTGTCACAACCAACTACATAACTTACAATGGCTAAGAAAGGTACTCGGGGAAATACTATCGTCCCCATTTTACAAAGGAGAAAACAGAAGTACGTTCACGTTGGCTAACTTTTGGGAAGTCACTGCAGCAGCCATACTGACATTCCACTCAGACCCTCTGCTTCTGTTTCCTCCACTCCCAACCGTTCACCTGCAAGCTTCTTCAGAGGACAAGCTTTGGCTACCAGAGCCACTTCCCCTGGATGCCATATTCTGCAGAGTTTATGTCCCTCGGGAGTGGCTCATAGCAGCAGTGGCCTCATCCATTTCAGGAGACTAGAGATTCCTTCCAGTTCGGTTTTACCCACAGATATATCCTCCTTTCATTGTTGTCATTGTACATACAAAGTTCAACTGCTTGTTCCCAAAATCAAACCACTTCCCTCCCCAGCATCCTGATACCCCCACACATGCTTGTCATCTCATCCCACGTCCTCTTGGTTGCCATGGATAAGCAGTGCTCTGGCATAAAGTCCCATAATGACAGGCTTACACTATGTCGAGTTGAATCTTGCAGCCATCAGATGTCTAAGCCAAGAACAGGCAGAGGCCTGAAGGTAGTACCTGGTTCTTTACTTATTTAGCTCTTACGTATTTCATGTGACATTCAAGTTATGCCTTTTGTGGGAGAATTTGCAATGTTTACTAATTTTTAAATATCATTTTCTTGGAAAGGGCCTTGGAAATCATTCAAGTCTGCTTCAGTGATAGGAAGCTCCCACTGCAGCCAGATAGCTGGGTCCGTATTGTGACCATCTAAATTGTCACAAACAATGAGGAAAGTAGGTGATCATTAGTGCCTGAACTTTGTGGAATCTATTCTAACTGTTCAGGGATTTCTTGGGCTTCCTTCACAGATCTTGGCTGAATTTCAGAACTAAGATTGGCTGAATACCCATGTACTCTGTGAGTTAGGTGCTTGTGTTTAGAGGAGGTGATAATCAAAATAATGTAATTACTGCTACAGCCTAGATGACACTAACTAAACAGAATGAGTACAAGGAGAGATACATCAAAGTAGAATCCCAGAGACTCGCTCCCAGCTACGTCAGGTATGAACCCTGGATTGGGAGAGGTCTGGGGGATCCCTTGGCAGCAGAGGACCACAAAGGCGTGGTTTGAGGCAACAGTCATCTGTCATCAGGTTCAGAGTATTTCCATATTTGACAATCATCACAGCCATACCTCTGTGGACTACCTGACCACCAGTTTTGTTGTGTTTTAGGAGTAATAGAAAAAAATTACATTGAATCATGTAAAGGAGAGGGAGAATGAATGAATGAATGAATGAATGAATGCAAATAGAGTATAAATGACAGAACCGACACACAGAGACATTTAGTCTTTCTCTCTTTTTCTCTCTCTTTCTCTCTCTCTCTTTCTTCCCCCACCCCCCCCTCTCTCACATGTGCGCGCGTGCGCGCGCGCGCACACGCACACGCACACACACACACACACACAAGAAAATCAAGCAAAACTCCACATCTAGGCAACAAGAAATTGTAGTCAAACTCTTTTTGTACTCAGCTTTAAAACTTTAGTCTCCTTCAGGTTATGTTTTAAGGACTTCAGTGAAAAGGCTGTTTTGGTGCTTTTTGCTACGGAGGTTCCTGGCATTGACCTCAGGAAAATGTGAAACATTATTTATTCACCAAACAAGGAGGAAACTGGTTAAAGCTGGGAGGAGAGCACTAAAGACAAACAATGATATTATTCAGCAGAATTCACAAGGGGATAAAGCAACACTGGGCAAGAAAAGCAAGGTAAAACTCAGAGGTCCAAGAGAACACAGCTTTCTCTTCCAGATTACTTAGAAAATTTTCCGAATTCTTGAGCCCGAAAATCATCCTTGGTTGACAGAGTCTATGCTGATGGACACCAACATTGTACTCTTTAGTCAGCAGCTGCCGTGAACAAAACAGCACTGAGGGACCAAAAGGGAAAAAAAAATAACTTTGGCAAATTAAATCAAGCTTCCCAATATAAATTAATAAAGAGTTGTAGTTTGTTACTTACTCATAGGAAATTTAAAATCCATATAAATTACAAGATTAAGTTAACTACACACAGAATGACCTTTCTGGACTTGAGGTGGAAAATTGCTGCAAAATGCAGGTGGGGCTTTGCAGCCCTCCAGGCAACACAGAACGCAGACCCACATGTGGTAAGGCCTCTCTTCCGTGACCTTCTATCACACCAGCCATTTGCAGGGATCTGAGGTTTATCTCTAACAGAATCAATCACCAGAAAGGATTTTCCTGATTTGATTATGATGCTAGTATGGTCAGAAAAAGAAAATAACTGTTATAAAAGATGTTTGTTTTCCTGAGGACCTCAGAGGCAGGAATAATACCAAGTATAGGTATCAAAATGGGTAGTTTGGGTGACCATATTATCGGAGATTAACCCAAACAAATGTAACCGTGCCAGTAACGGCGTGTGTCAGCAGAGAACCTGGGCAAGAGTAGGGGAAGCAGCCATGAACTTATGGTGAAAAATGGGAGTGCGTGACCTTCTAGCCTTCTCTTCCTTTCAGGAAAGCGAGGCTTGTGCATG
Source organism: Glossophaga mutica (assembly GCA_039655065.1). NCBI lineage: Eukaryota > Metazoa > Chordata > Mammalia > Chiroptera > Phyllostomidae > Glossophaga > Glossophaga mutica. The sequence continues at coordinate 151,516,778 of CM077306.1, forward strand.
AGGAAGCAAATCAATTGTCAAAGTAAACTAAAGCCAGGGTTGGAAGAAGAAAGGACAAGGTGAAGAAAGGTTCACACTTGACTCCCACTTCTAAGATACAGAGGTTGTGCCAATACTAACAGAGAAAGGCGAAAGCTGATGACCGGCTTTTAGGGAAACCCTTCACAGCCCTGTGACAATGAGGTGTTTGGACTGGAACCTGCCACAATATCGACTTCTGTTACGGTGGCTGTTACGGTGGAACACAGCTGCTCTCTGATTTGACACCAGGTCCAAGTCTTGATACGAAGATATGCAACTAATGCATAGTCATTTTCGATATTTTAATTGAATACATTTAAGTACTCACAACTTTCAATTTGTGTAGATAAGAGGGAACAGTAGAGTCAGTTACACAACTAACTTGGACTTTAGGGAGGATGTTTCTTACCAGTTCAAGTGAATTAGCATATGCTTGGAAATTTGTTTAGATACTCAAATTGACATGATTATTATTAATACTTATAAGTAATATTTATTCTGCAGATATTATATTGAGAAAAACTCTGAACATAATCGAAATCTGTTCCAGAAATTCAGTATTTCACTTTGGACTGCAAAGAACATTTTTTTTTAATATATTTTATTGATTATGCTATTACAGTTGTCCCATTTCTCCCCCATCATTCCCCCCCACCCTGCACACCCTCTCCCACCCACATTCCCCCCTTTAGTTCATGTCCATGTGTCATAAGTTCTTTAGCTTCTACATTTCCCATACTATTCTTACCCTGCCCCTGTCTATTTTCTACCCACTATCTATGCTACTCATTCTCTGTACCTTCCCCCACCCTCCTCCCACACTCCTGTTGCTAACCCTCCATATGATCTCCATTTCTGTGGTTCTGTTCCTGTTCTAGCTGTTTGCTTAGTTTGCTTTCGTTTTAGGTGTGGTTCTTAATAGCTGTGAGTTTGCTGTCTTTTCATTGTCATATTTTTGATCTTCTTTTTCTTAGATAAGTCCCTTTAACATTTCATATAATAAGAGCTTGGTGATGATGAACTCCTTGAACTTTACCTTATCTGAGAAGCGCTTTATCTGTCCATCCATTCTAAATGACAGCTTTGCTGGAAAGAGCAATTTTGGATGTAGGTCCCTGCTTTTCAAGATTTCAAATATTTCTTTCCAGCCCCTTCTTGCCTGGAAGGTCTCTTTTGAGAAAGCAGCTGACAGTCTGATGGGAACTCCTTTGTAGGTGACTGTCCCCTTATCCCTTGCTGCTTCTAGAATTCTCTCCTTCATTTTAATCTTGGCTAACGTAATTACGATGTGCCTTGGTGTGTTCCTCCTTGGGTCCAACTTCTTTGGGACTCTCTGAGCTTCCTGGACTTCCTGAAAGTCTATTTCCTTTGCCAGATTGGGGAAGTTCTCCTTGATTATTTGTTCAAATAAGTTTTCCACTTGTTGCTCTGCTTCTTCCCTTTCTGGCACCCCTATAATTCGGATGTTGGGACGTTTAACGATGTCCCGGAGGTTCCTAAGCCTCTCCTCATTTTTTTGAATTCTTGTTTCTTCCTCATTTTCTGTTTGGTTGTTAATTTCTTCCTTCTGGTCCACTCCATTGATTTGAGTCCCAGTTTTCCTTCCATCTCTATCGGTTCCCCATGCGTCTTCCTTCATTTCACGGATTGTAGCCTGCATTTTCTCATCTAATTTATGAGCAAAATCAACCAATTCCGTGAGCATTTTGATGACCAGTGCTTTGAACTGTGCATCTGATAGGTTGGCTATCTCTTCGTTGCTTAGAGGAATTGACTCTGGGGTTTTCATTTGTTTTCCAGTTTGAGCCATTTTTGGTGGGTTTTTTTGTTTTGTTTTGTTTTGGTTTGGTTTTAGTCTGGTCGCGGTTATTACGTATGAGGGGTGGAGCCTTAGGTGTTCCTCAGGGCGGGGCAGCCCAGTCGCTGGGTTGTTACGCTTCAGGTGGGGGCGGGGTCCGAGAGGGAAGAATGGCGCCTGTTCCGCTCTCTTCTGGACTCCGGTCCCTTCCGCTGCTTCCCCTTCACCTGGATTATCTGCGCACGCGCGAGCATGCTGTTACGTAGTGAGGGGTGGAGCCTCAGGCGCTCCCCAGTGTGGGGCAGTCCAGTCGCTGGGTTGTGACGCTGTATGTGGGGGCAGGGCCTGAGAGGGAATAATGGTGCCTGCTCCGCTCTCTCCTGGATTCAGTCCCTTCCGCCACTTCCCCTCTGCCTAGACCGTCTGCGTGCGCGAATGTGGGACCCCCTGGTCAGCAAGCTGCCTTGTGCGGCCTCACTGGGTCTGCACAGTTGCCCCCCTGTGCCCGGGGTCCGCCAGCTGCCGCCTGTGGGCCTGAGGACCGCCAGCCACTGCCCGTGCACCTGGGAACTGCTAGCCACTGCTACTTGCGTTGGGTCCGCACCTCCACTTTTTCCTACCGCGACTCCGCCCCTCTTACCGGTCTGGATGAATGGTTGTTGGACTTCCGTACAGTTCAGTTTTTTATAAGTTCTGGTTGTTTTCTTGTTTCTAAATATTTGTTGTCCTTAATTTTGGTTGTGAGAGGAGGCACAGTGTGTCCACCTACACCTCCATCTTGGCCGGAAGTCGCAAAGAACTTTTTTAAATTACAGGTCCAGAAGAACTAGTCCAGGGCTCAACAGCATTTGTTTGTTTTTCTTGAGGAAACATCAATATCTTAGCTGTTAGCTTCTCATTGTTTTTTCAAGTCTCGCCAACCCTGGAAAGTCATTTCCCCTGACTGTCTGAGACAACGGTAATTACTCCTTGCCTGAATTTCTTGTATTTATACTTGTACTTATATTTATAGCAAAATATTCCCAGTGTGAGATCATCTTTATGTTTGTGTATGCTTGTTTCTCTAGTGAATGGGTAAGTTCATCGAGGACAAACACATGTTGTGTTCATCGCTGTATTCTCCACAGCTCCCAGCATGGTGCCTGGTGTGTAGAAGATACCGATTAGACGATGGATTGATTAATGACGATGGATTGATTAATGTTAGTGGGGCTCCCAGCCATAGGCCACAGAGAAATAAAAAGTAGAGAGGTGGAAGACAAGAAAAAGAAAGAGAGGGGAGAGAGGAGGACAGAAGCTGGACATGGAGCAACCTGACGCAGTACCTGGAATGCTGTCTCAGGGGTCCAGTTAGTGACATCAATGGACAGAAGGCCTAATCCAGTCCAAGGCAATCCCCTAATTCCAGAGACATATGACTACAAAACAACCCAAGAAATGCCTGCCTAACTGATAGTGAGTGAAGGGAGTTAGCGCAGTCAAACCTGCCCTCAGCACTTTTCAGATGTCTGTTGAAACAAGGCATTGCTGATTTCTCAAGTGCACATCAGTTGAGCAATTTCATGCCAGACTTTATCAACGTGAAGGTCCGTTCTCATACAGGTTATTGATTCTCATCCAGGTTATGAATCAGGCCAAGAATCAGCAATTTTTCTGAGATAAGCAGGATTTACATCTTTGCTGAACTGCTCCCAATACCATACATGGTTCAGTTGCCCGACTGGGTAACTGGAGAGGCCCTGAAAGAATGGGCTGCCACGGTCCATCCACTGCTTCCTGCCTAGTCTGAAATTCTCCCTTGCCAGAGATAAACCCAGAGTTATTGGTTCTGCAAAAATAAAATGCAACATCCTGGGAAATCTAGAATACTTGTCATATTTTCAGGCATAAGACAATTCCCTCAAGAAAGGTTCTTATGGTCTGGCGTGACAAGGATGTAATAAATTCTGATGAATTACATCTGAAAAGTCCTAATTGCTGAGATGCCTCGTACCATTGGCTGGACTTGGGCCCAATCCTATCCCTTTAAGATCTCCAGTGGTTACCAGCTTGGGGGTCTATCCTTGCCCTCTGCTTCTTAAGGTTTCCTGGAGTTGCTAGGCTGCAAAAAAGGAAGAAACTGTGCTGCTTGTTTTTCTCACTTGATGTCCAACATGAGGTCTGGCACCACTACCTCCTGGCTTGAGCTCAAGCCTGAGCTTCACAGAAAAACATACAGACAAATACATTGTTATTACATTTGACTTTGCAGTCCAGTGGGTTTGTGACCATGGTCAGATCTTCGGAGCCAAAATCCTTGGGTCCTAATCAGTTCCTGAGCAGCAGGAGGGAGGATGAGGAAGGAAGGAGACACGAAAGAAAGGATGACGTCAGAATGTGGTCAGGAGCCAGGCCCAGCTGTAATTATAGCCTCAGAAAAGTGGTGGCAATTTTACACTACATTCAGTGTCTTATAAAACTTACTTTTTGCTAGATTTTAATAAAATGTTCAATTCTTTTTTTAAATGGAAAGATTAATAAGCAACATATGATTTGAAGCACATTTATAACTAAATTAAATGTTATGATTTAAAGCATGAAATTCTCTAGAATTTTAATGTGCACATGGAAGACCAGTGGATGTCATCAAAATGCAGGTTCTGATTCAGTTCTAAGGTGAAGCCTGAGATTCTGCATTTCTGAGGTTCCCTCTGGCCAGGTCTGTGCTGCTGACCTTGGGAGCACACTTTTAATCAAGGCTGTTGCCTACCTTGGTTACGGAAAAGTGTGGACTGGAAAGATAGGATATCACAAACCCCTTATTCTTGAGGAGTTAAGGGATTGAAAGAAGAATCAAAACCATCTGACTCTTTTTAAAGACAGATATTGTAATCAAAATTGAACAATAGAAGACATGGAGAGTAGAAAGAAAATAAAGTAGGGAATTTCTGTTTCTTTGCTGGACAGATTGTAGTATTATTGCTTTTTTGCTAAGAAAAAAAAAAATCTCGAGAAGCTTCCAAAATATCAGGGAAAAGCCTCCCAAATGTGCTTCTCTATAAAAATAAAAAGACAAACAGCAAAAATTGTCAAAAACAACTTCAAAATTCTGGCAATTAATCAAAGGCTTGCAGCACTCAAGTTTTTCTAGTTTCCTCAAGAAAAATGGCTGAATGTCTCTAAGAAAAGAAAGCATTTTGAAATTTAATTTGCCTCATGATAGTCTTGAAACCTAATAGTCTTATAATCACAGCAGCTGTTAATACCAGTGACCAAAGAAGTCACTGGGGGTAGTGATACAGGTTTTGCCCTCCCCAAACATTTCTATTCGTGAAGAATTGTCATTAAATGACCTGTTTAGCAGCTCCCTGGAGACCTCCACTCACGAGTCTTGTCTTTATTTGACCTGACTCAGCACGCGCCCAATATACTACTAACCTTTGCCCCACAGTGCTTGTCAGAAACAGTCCAAGACAATTATTTAACATTACAGCTGCCTAACATAGCAATACCAGTTGAGCAAATAAGAAGCTGACCAAAACTATTTTAAAAGAAAAGCTAATAAGTAAAAAGCCAATGGAGAACTTGGAAAAACTCAATATATTCCTAGAAACTTTAAAGGCCGTGCACATGTGCAGCACTCTGAGTATGCCCAGGAAATATGTGAGAAGGTCCATATTTTTTCACCTCTGACTAGCCTTGAGATTCTACACGAGCATAAAGTGAAAGCTAAGGTAGAGTTGCATACTGCCCATCAACACACATAAATTATGTCCCAACACGCCCAGAGAAGCCCCTCTGCAAAGGCTGGGAGACTTACTGGCTCAAAGCATTTAAGGACATGTCTGTCCAATCATTAGCTGATTACTAAGTTAACTGAGCAAAGACTTCAGTGGCCACACACAACAAAGAATATTGATTTCATAGAACTAGTTCAGGAATGTTACTAAACAAACAGCAACAACAATAACAACCACAATCACAAATAGAACAACAAACTATGGCTGGGTAGGGTAGTCCAATTTTCAGAGTTGCCACATTGTATTATTTTAAATGTAGTATATAACAAACAAACTTTTTAAAAAATAGGAAAGTATGGTCCATACACAGGGGATAAAAAGCAGTGAATAAAAACTGTCCCTAAAGGGGCCCAAATGTCAGACTTATTAGACAAAAACTTTCAATGAGCTATACATTCATAGAACCAAAGGAAATAATATCTAAAAAAAGTAAAGAAACATGTGAGATCAATTTCTCATCAGATAAATAATACCAATAAGGAGAATTTATTTAAAATAAATAAATAAATAAATAAATGAACAAAAATTCTGAAGTGGGAAGGAAAAATAACTGAAAAGAAAAATCAATAGAGGGGCTTAATAACAGCCCCTCTACTGAGCTGGTTGAACAAAGAATCAACAAACTTGAAGGTAGGTTAATAGAGATTATTCAGTCAGAAAGAAAAAGGAATAAACAAAAATGAACAGTTCTTCAGAGACCTGTCAGACATAACTATGTGTAACAACATTCACACAATAGGAGCCCCAGAAAAAAAGAGAGAATGGAAAGAATGTTTGAAAAAATAATGAACAAAAACTTTCCAAATTTGATGAAAACCATAGATCCACATATCCAAGAAGCTCAATAAACTCAAAGAGACCCACACTTGACACAACATAGTCAACCTATCAAAAAATAAAAACAGAGAGTCTTGAAAGCAATGAGAAGAGTAATTCATTACATAAGAGGGATCCGCAATAAGATTAATAGCTGACTCCCTATCAGAAAGCATGGAGGCCAGAAGACATTGGGATAACATGGTCAAAGTACTGTGGCACTATCACAAGGGACACACTTTAGATTCAAAGACAAAAATAAGTTGAAAATAAAGGGTAATAAGAGACATAGTGGATAAAGTAACTAAAAAAGAGCTGGAATAGTATACTAATATCAGACCAAAAAAGCCTTAAGACAAAAGAACATTTTATAATGATAGAAAAAATATCCATCAGAGATAAATGACAATTATGAACATACACACATATGCACATAACTACAGAACCTAAAAATTCATGAAGTAAAATCTGACAGAATTGCAAGGAGAAATGGCCATTCAACAACAATTAGAGACGTCTATATTTTACTTTCAATGATGGATGGAACAACTAGGTAGAAGATTAAAAAGGAAATAGAAGACCTGAACAACACTATAAATTGACTAGAAATAATAGACCCCTAACCAACATCCACCCAACTGCCACAAGATATAAATTATTTTCAAGTACATGCATAACATTCTCCAGGATAGGTAATTATTCAGCCATAAGAGAAACCTCTGTAAATTAACAAAGATTTATATTATACAAATTAAAAAAAGTTTAAGTAACATAAATTATACAAATTGTGCATCAATTAACAAATACTAAATTAAATTATACAAAGATTTCCAACCAAAATGGACTAAAATTAGAAATAGAAAAGATCAAATGGATAAATGATAATGGAAAAAATACAACAAAATTTAAAAATTAATAATTTTTCAAAAAAGGAAAGTTTGGGAAACTCACATATATGGGGAAATTAAGTATTATAGTCCTATAGAAATCAAAAGTAAAAGTAAAAAGTACTCTGAGATGAATGAAAATGAACCATACCAAAAATGGTATGTAGTGAAGTCTGTGTTTAGAGGGAAATAGATAACTGTAAATTTATTAAGCCAACAACCTAATATCTTAACTAAAGAAACTAGAAAAATAAGAGCAAACTAAGCCTAAAGCAAGCAGAAAGAAGATAATGAAGAGTATAATAGAAACAAATAAAATAGAGAAGAGAAAAATAATAGAAAAAATTTGTTCATTGGTTCTTCTTTTTAAAAATCCACAAAATGGACAGATGATTAGATAGACTGATCAAGAAGAAAAAAGCTTCAAGTTAAATACTTAAATCTGGAATGAAAGAGGGGATATTACTACCAACTTTATAAAAAAATTTAAAAGTGTAAGTAAATACTATGAACAATTGTATGTCAACAAATCAGATAACCTAGATGAAATGGCACATTCCTAGTAAGACACAAACTACTGAAACTAATTCAATAAAATAAAATAGAAAATCTGAATGGACTTTTAAGAAGTAAAGAGGTTGAATTTATAATATAAAATCTTCCCATGAAGAAAAGTTCAGGCCCAGATAGCTACACTGGTTAGTTCTTCCAAATGTTTAAAGAGGAATTAACACCAATCCTTTGCAAAATCTTCTAAAAAATAAAAGAGGGAAGAAAACTTCTCAGTTAACTCTAAAAGGTCAATATTACCCAGATATCTCAACTAGACAAAGACATGACAAAATAAGAAAACTACAAACCAATATCCTTTATAAATATAGACATAAAAATTCTCAACAAAATGCTATCGAACAGAATTCAAAAAGAATTATACGTCATGACCATGTAAGATTGATCACACTCTTTTTAAGGCCTGAGCTAACAGGCACAGTGAAAGTATAACTCTCTGGAGGTTGGTTCTGGGACCGATTGAAGGGGAAAGGGCTGAACCGATAAAATCAGGTTAATCTTGTATTAATAATTCTGATGAAAATGGGATTAAGTTTCTCAGAGCATTCCTGGCCTATTTTCAGCTTCTCAACCTGAAAGCCTCTCAGCTAAGTGAAATCCAGGCTCACAATTTTGTGAAAACACAAGAGCCTATGGAAAAGGTACAAACGTGTTGATAATCAAAAGCAGGGTTGTTCTTTTACCCACCAGCTCTACGATCTTGAACAAGACACTTAGACTCTCAAATCCTCCATCGCCCTCTTGCAAAAAGACAACAAAAATATTTATAGGGTTGTTGTGACAATCAAATGAGATTTAAGAGGTTGGTATACAATGCTAGGCACATGGAAAGGATTTGATGGATGTTACAGGATGCTACTGGCTGCCTTTGAAGATCTATATTAACTATTCTGCAAAGGAAAGGGGGAGCTTAGTCATGCTAATGTCAATCTTCCTTACCTATCATCAGCCTGGTGCCCTTGAATGGGAGTGAATGACCTCAGCTCCGCACAGAAACGACCCTTGAGCTCCAGTTACTACCTACTTCTTCTGCCACCTCCCTGTCAATGATGCTAGGAACAGGTTGTAGCTTCCCTTTCCCCCTACTGTCCTACAAGGAAGCCTAGGCTTGTATCACCCACCACCATGTCACCAATGACAATCTCTCCAGAACGTGTTTTGCAAGCTTTGGAGGGTAGATTATTACATTGTTTTTTCTTACATAAAATGAGAACTTACACCGCAGTGGAACCAAGAGTCTTGCCAAAGGTCTCAGTGTGTTCTTTCCAATCCACCCTGCCTCCCATTCAAAAGAGATAAAAAAAAAAATGTGTTCAATTTTGAGTCAGTGAAGCTATTATCCAGACGGTCCTGGCTATCCTGAGTTAGACAAAGTGCTTCATTGCTCTGTGCCTTATTATCCTCAACTTTGAAAAGGCTGCTGTGAGAATTAAATAAAATGGTTAAGATAAAGTGTCGACCACAGGGCTTGCCACATAGAAGATCCTCCTAAAGTACTTACCTTTCTTATAATTTAAAAAATGTATGTATTATTTGTCTTTTTTCTTAAAAAGCATAGCTATAAATATGTAACTATTTTTTCCACACAAATGGCTACACTCTTCCAAATTTCAGGATTTCAATGGGAAAAAAAGAGCTCATTACAGACCAAATGGCAACTTTGCTTAGAAACATAAATTGAAACATTAATAATTACAACAGTAGTGTGTGAAAAACTCCAGAGGCATTGTAAAGACAACCTTCAGCCTGACAAAATCCCCCAGGAATTCCTGCCCCAGGAAACTCATCCTCCTGGAAAGCAAGGGAGTGACTCAAAGGTAACAATAAAAATGCAAAAACATTTAGTAGCCTTGGGAGCAGCAATACAAAGATATCACTGACCCAGGAGGTGGCCAGTTCTGTCCCTGGAGCACTGGATTCCAGATCTGTCTCGCGCCAAATGGAATTCTTGTTTTTCTTCAAGAGCTTTGGTGCAGCCTAACCTATAAACTTCTTTTTAACTAATTACTGAATCTACTACAGAGAGTTTTAGATTTGCTAGGCAGCGTGACCCACACATATTCCTGGGGTAACGTAGCACACTGCTTCTCTGGCTTCTGAAGGTCTTGTACAATGTTCCAGCACAATGACACAGGCAATCTCCCTTTTGGTACTGGGGACGGGCCGGGGGGTGGCAGAGGCTGGAAATAGTCCTCCCCAGTATGTGATGTTCGAGAAACATTTCTTTTTAACATTCTGAAGCCTATCGTTGAAGAATGGGCAGCCTCGAGGCTCCCCTTCAGCAGGCGGCTGGCGGAAACTGTGGGCCATCTCCTTCAAGTAGCCACCTCCTTGCTCCGTTCCTTACGTGCTTGCTGACGTCGCCAAAGACAAGTCCTTATCCTTTTTCAGCCCTTTTTAAAAACCACAGAGATTGGACGTTTTTAAAATGATTTTTTAAATTAAGAAAAGAAAGAGAAAAGTTGCCACGCAGAAGTCCGTCGGAAGAGAAACGCTCCCTGCCCTTCGGTCGCAGGTGGGACTCCGGCCGCACGCACGGGGTCACACACCTTTTCCTGCGTCCATGAGAAAGAACCGCCTGAGTCAGCTCTCGTTGCTCCCTGCGCAGACGGACACCGCAGCAAAGACTCCTCTTGCGACGCAGCAGAAGTTCTTCCACAGCCACCGCGGCAGCACCATCATCAGGAGCGGATCTGTGGCATTTTTAAGAAATTTTGTCAAAAAACAGGAACATCATGGAGAGCACTTCTCTACCACTCAGAAGAGGGAAATCTTTAAAAGCACCTGAAATGATGAGAAACTTCACTTTTTTGAAGAAAAAAAGAAAACCCATTCTTATTTCACTTTGAAAAAAGATACACCTTTGAGTTGTGTTACCTGCCAGTTATTCATACTTACATGGATAAATGTTTCTGTTAAAAATCCTACAATCACCATGATGCATACTATTGAAAAATAACATGCTTTATTGACTTAGCACCCATGATTTTAAAAGTTAGCAGGACTGGCACCCTTCTAGGACTTTCTTTTAAAAAACAGACTTTATTCTTTAGAGCAGTTTTAGGCTCACAGCAAAATGTATCAGAAGGTACATAATAACTTGGGGGTGTCGACAGGTGGTGGCAGAGTGGGAGGACCTCTCTGGGGCCTCCTCCCACAACCAAACTGGAATTAAAACAAAGTGGGGGAACAGTCACCCAGAGCCACCAACTGCGGACTGCCTGAATAGAGACTTTTAACCAAGGACGGGCAGAGACCACCTCCAGACAGGTAGGGCGGGCAGGGTCGCCAACGGGGCCGGCGCAGCTCCCGCGGGTGGCAGGCGGAGGTTGCAGAGGAGGAGCACAGCTGTGGGAGCCGCACCCTGAGAGGAACGAAGCCTGGACCCAGGACTGGACTCCCCAGCCTGGAAGTGGGGTTTCTGTCCACCGGGAGACAGAGTCCGGGGGAGACAAAGGCCCCCCCCCTTTGTTTTTTAAGAAGCCAGAACTCAAGTTTTTTGTTTGCAGCCACTCACCCTGGCCTCCAGCGAAGGGAGAGCAGTGTGGACTGGAGTCGCCTGAGGAGGGTCCGGAATGGGAGGCACGGGGGAGAGACGCCGGGGAGCGGCTGCCAGCATCCCTGTGTGGGGTCATCGCTGGATATGGAATCAGCCATTTTTCCTGAGAAGAGCAAGCCCCTCTCAGAGAAATCAACCTGGGGTAAAACAATTACCCCACCCTGTGGGATGCCACTCACCCCACCATCTGGAATCCCACTCACCCCCACCCTGCATCTTTTTTCCCCCACTCTGCATCTTAACTCCCCCCTTAAGGATGTCACCAGGGAAACCAGAGTCAGGGGGTTCCCCTCCTCAGTTCTTGCTTTGCTTGCAAGAGAATCAGGCAAGATGCAAACACATATAGTGGAAATAAGATAGCAAGTTTATTTATGAAATACACTTGAGCACAAAACTACAGGCAGGCACCCAGGTAGTCTGAACCCCCACGTATAGAGGAAATAAAGTTGTTAGTAAGTTTGGTCTACACACTTGAGTCCCAAACTGCAAGTGGACACCCAGCTAATCTGAGCGCACTGACTATTGGGCTCCAGGGGTTATATACTTTAGCCAGCGTTTAGGTACCCCTCCTCCTCCCCTCTCCAGACCTTGGGATTGATTCACAGTTCAAAGGCTTTCTTTCCCCCCTAGTGGAAATGATACACACTGAATTTCAGGGCTCCACCCTCCTCCTGCTCTATCAGTCCTGCTTGTGATGTTTGGAACCTGACGTCTTACTGGACCAGGCTCAGGACTGCTGAGTTAGTGGGTGACATGCACCCTTTTGCATCTAACCTCCTGTTTTAAGTTCTTCATTAGATGAAATAAAGCAGGAGACCTGCTTTATTTCACCTCTGGCCGCTCATTCCTGGCTGCTACCTAAAAAGGAGACAGCATCATAGGCAGATCCAAGGGGTGTCATGGACTGGCCTTGGGGCGCGGCCCTTCCTTACCCTTTCCCAGGAACCAGACTGGTGCTTTCCCCTCACCAGAGAGCTGATAGAAACCCCTCCTGGTTTCCAGCAGACCCAAACTCTGGGCTGCGGAGGCCCCACCCACTTACCTACTGGGGGATCTGCCCTGCCAAATAATCCAAGACAGACTCAGATGTACAGTGGAGCAACCACCGTCTTCCCTGGAATCAGAATGGCACCTCCCCACCACGGGAGATCCAGGTGCCCACTCCTCCCAAATCTTCCAGAAGCCCTTTCAGAAGCAGTCCAGTGAGTAAGACTGACACCAGGCTGGCAAGCAGAGGCAGGCAGAGGCAGGCAGAGGCAGGCAGAGGCTGGCAGAGGCAGGCAGAGGCAGATCCTGCAGTGCCTTGAGATGGTTGCTGACCCAGTTCTGGGTCCTGTGCTGGTAAAAGCCGGCCTTGCAGCACAGCTTGGCCCCTCCTGTGTGCAGCCAAGCCTAGCAGAGGCAGCCACAAATTGCGGATTGCTTGCAGTTTTGAACAGGCTACTGAGAGCCAGAAGTGAGCAGCATATGACATTAGCTTACACCAGCTTCAGACAACATCGAAGCCGTATCCAAACAGAGATCCCAACAGGCAGGCATTCAACTCTACCAAGACGAATTCCACTTTGTTCTTTTTCATTATTTCCCTTTTTTCTTTTTCATAATTTTTATTTGTTCTTCTACTTTTTCTTTTCTCCTCTATTTTTCTTTCATATCTCTTATTTTACTCTTTTTCTTATTCTTTTTTCTTTCCTTTTCTTGCTCTTTTTTGTTTTCCTTTTCTTATTCTTTCTCCCTTTGTTCTTTTTTGCTGTTTTTCTCTTTCTATTCTTTATTCTTAATGTTTGTCTTCCTTCTCTCTTCTCATAATCTTTTTTCTTTCTTTTTATCTTCTTGTATTCTTTTTCTTTTACTGCTCTTTTTCTCTTTTGTTGTTATTTTTGTTGTGAATTTTTGTTTCTTTTTGGGTTTTGTGTGTGTGTGTGTGTGTGTGTGTGTGCGTGCGCCATTTTGTTTTGTTCTGCCAGCACCTGTACAAGAGCTTTCAAGATGTGTTTGGGGTTGAGCCTCTCAGTCAGCCCAGCTGGAGGGGAAGTCCCACCAATGAACGGGCTAATGACAATCAAGACCCAATTACAACAGGAGGTCACATAACCCACTCAGTGGACATTCCTAGAGCATCCACTTCAGGAGTCAAGGAGACAGCACCACTAGGTCTCACAGGATACCTCACACATAAAGCCACCCCACAAAGACTGGAAGTCAAAGCAGATCTATCTAATACACAGGAAAAAACAACAACAAAGAGACAACTAATATGGAGAGACAAAAAAACAGCCACAAAATGAAAGAAAAGGAGGAATCTCCAGAAAAAGAGCTAAATGAAATTGAGGCAAGCAGTGTTGTAATGGGGTATAGGTTGGGAGGCCCCAGGGCCCCCCAAAGGGGGAATTTGTAATGGTGTCTAGAACTTGGGGTGTCTGGGATTATAGGATATCCCCATAGACCTGGCTGGGGGAAGGGAGATGGAGCAGGGTCATGGAGAGTTATTTTGCGTATCAATAACAGCAGACTAGTCTTCCAGGCTGCATGGAGCCAGAAGGTATGCATAACTTTGCCCCATCATGTAACTGGGAGGCAGAGCCCCCTACTGCTCCTGCACCACAGCTTGGAGGTGGTTTGCTCCACACCAGGGGCTCACACCTGCCCAGACTAACTATGGCAGCCAAGAAAAGCAGAAACTATGGGATTGCTGGCAGGTACAGCCGATTGTGGGAGGAATTGGAAATGGGGTTATGGAGGAGGGTCAGCCGGGATTTACACTAAAGGCAGGCCACCGCAAGGAAGGAGAGAAAAGGCACCAGAGACAATGCAGGACTAGATGGGAGGACAATTCAAGACCAAGTGGGAAGAAAAGGGGTGAAAGGACTCTTGCTGGTGGGCCATGAGGTGGTGCCGTGTGGTTTTGGATTAAGAACTGGAGATCCCAGTAACACAGCTGATGGTGCTGGGGACTGTGGGAGACCTGCCCAGCTGAGCACGGATTACCGTGAGGAACCAGGAGTCTAGCCAAGCTACAGACTTCTATTTCTTTTCTTGAGATATGGTGCCCTTGACTGGCCTGACTTGGCAAAGGGAAGAAGGCAGGACTATGTATATGAGGCGGAGGGTTGTTTTAAAGGTACTATGGGATTTTAACAGTGACATCCTGCCATTACTCTAAACCTGTATACATTTTGAGTAAGTTCCTTTCCTTTTTACCAAACTCTGGCACTGAGAGCCACAATTGCTAACACCTGGGGGCAGGCAAGAAGAACCATAGTACAGAAAGACCCTGGGGGGGGGGGTTGTTTCCGTAACAGTATCTGGGCCCCCACAGTGGGTTCCTTTCAGTAACAGTATCAGACATAGAGTTCAAAGTAATGGTTATAAGGATGCTCAAGAAACATAGTGAGAACTACAAGGAACTTAGTGGGAACTACATGAGCATGAAAAAGGACATGGAAACTATGAATAAAAAGGAGTCAGAAATGAAGAATACACTAGAATTAAATGTAGGCTAGATGAAGCAGAGGATTGAATCAGTGATTTGGAAGACAAGGCAGAAAAAACACCCAATCAGAGCAACAAAGAGAAAAAAGTCTTAAAAGGAACGAGGATAGTTTTAAGGCACAGGTGGCAAACACAAGGTCTGCAGGCTGAATCCAGCCCTCCACCTTGTTTTATCCAGCCCGGCACCTTATTTCCACCCAGCGGCAATGCTGAGCTCCTTGCTTGTAGTTTAGGAGTAGTTATGTTCATACAGTCCTAAATTACATTGGCCCTTTGAAGGCAACCGCAAGGCTGACGTGACCCCCAGTGAAAATGAGTTTGACACCCCTGGTTTAAGGGAACTTTGGCATAACATGAGTGGCTGTGACAGAAGCTTCAGACTAAACTTCTGTCTGCCCTGAGTGGTGGAGTGAGTGGGTCTGAGGGGAGGCACCAGAGTGAATGAGTGGGCAAAAGTGCCTTCTCCTCACCCCCTGTCTGTTCTACACGTCCCAGCTGACTCAGACCCAACCTGCTCCATTAGGTCTGGTTTATGAAAGGGGCAGATATCCATTGATTGTCCTGCTGTGACCACCAGACTGTGGCAAAAGCTGTGAGACAGGATGTCGAGCTTCTTGAGGCACCTCAGAAAAAGCCAGACCCAGAACCTCTCCTGTCAGAGATGCTAGAATAGGATGGGGAGCAGGATGTAAATATTGTGAGTGGGCCAAAAACAGGTGTGAAACAGGTACAAGTATGAAAAGGGGGTAAAACCTGATCACCTGTGGAATCTTGGACAATTAATTTAACACATGGAACCTCAATGTTATTACTATGAAAGGGGAATAATAACATATATACCTTCACACTTTTGTATGGACTTAATGATTTAATACGAGTGTTAGAGTTCAGCTGCATTCAAAATCTGTCTGCTGCCTACTAGCTAAATGCTCTTGGACAAAGTATTTAGCCAGGTTATATATCACATTAAATTTGCTCTTCAGTAAGACAAAAACACATGGTGAATAGTGTAACCCAAGTGTGGCAAGATGTCTGTGGGCAAATAGATTTCCCCCATTTTCACATCAAAGTAGGTCTCAGATTTTCTCACATCAAAGTAGGTCTACACTTATTTAGGTCTCCCTAAATAAATGTAATATCTCAGCACATTTAAAGAAACATGGAAATTTTTTTGAATACTTGTGTTAAAAAATAAAATAAGTTCTCATCACAAAAGAAACTTTAACAAATGATTCACTAGGCAGTACCAGTGGTGTGCCAGTAAATGTGCAACAGCCGGCTCTCAAAAGAAAGCACACATTCACACACAGATGCATATTTATTACAGATTTTACCGATATGAAGGACTATAGCATGCAATTCACAAATATAATGGAATAAGCAATAATCTTTATTCACACACCATACAACTGTTCTGCGTTGGTTCTCACAGAACACTTGCGCTGATTTTTACAGAACTTTTTTATCCATAGCTAACTGTGGCTCCAATTCTACTGTGATTTGACAAATGGAGTTGTGTCTTATTTTCCAATAAATTTGTTACTAAATCTGAACTATTATTAAATGTGATCTACCATTAAATGAGAGAGCAGGTTTAGAATGGTTGTTTGGAGGTATGAGGGAGGAAAAAACATTTCCTAAATGGGCAGGTCATGGTGGGTAGTCCTGCCCCAGCATGTAACTTCTTCAGTAAAACATTTATCTTTGGACACTTCCAGTCAAGATGGCAGAGTAGATCAACGCTGTGCTTGCCTCCTGTGATGACTACATCAAATTTACAACTAACATACAGAAAAATGGTCACTGAGAACCACCTAAAAACTAGGTAAACACTAGTCCTATGACTAAGAATATGCAGAAAAAGCCATCTTGAGGCTGGTGGGAGAGTGGAGATGCAGGGTGGGTGAGACCCACACCCGCGTGTGGCAGTTATGAAATGGGAGGGATTACTTGGCTAGGGAGCTCCCCGCCCCCTAAGGCATGAGGTGTCCCAGCCCCATATCAGGCTCCACAGCCCAGGGAAAGGCAAATTAAACCAAAATGAGATGCTACTTCTCAAATAGGCGTGGGATAAATGAGATACTTTTTCCCAAATAGCTATTATCAAAAAAACAGAAAACATGTGTTGAGAAAGATGTGGAGAATTAGAATTCTGTGCATTGCTGGTGGGAGTGTTATATGGTTCAGTCATCTATAGAATGGCAATTCCTCAACAAAATAAATGGAACCACCATATGACTCAGCAATTCCACTTCTGAGTCTATATCCAAAAAAAAAAATGTGTTAACCTAAAAATGAAGGCTGAAGTGACAGGCAACAAGCATTTATTTGAGATCCAATAGAATAGCTATTCAGCAAGCACTGATTTAGGCAGAAACCCAAATAGTGTTCCAATTAGAAGGTGAAGGTAAGGACTATTTATTTATGAGCAAGGGAAGGGAAATAATTTTATCAATAGAAGAAAGGCATTTCCTTCAGTGCAAATAAACTAGCATAGTGATGCTAATTCTAAAGAAATTTTTTAATCTTCAGTTCGGAAGTCGTAATACTGGCTTTCTTGTTATATTTGCAAACAGTGGTTTGGGATGCAATGTTGCTTTAGGCCCAGTCCCAAGGCTGATATTGTGCCCAGTTTTAACATTCCAGAGGTTGGAGGAGTAAGACATACAAGGCAGTTCCTATGCATAGAACCTCTATCCCCATTTCAGAGTGGTTTTGTTTATATTATTGTAATAGTGGAAAATTGTAACAGTGGGAAATTGTAACCCATCCTGCCATTCTTTTGACATTGTTTCTGTAAGTGCTGACTCCAACTAATATGTAGCTTGTAGATGAACAGCACATTTGTATAAGAATCCTAGGAACTCACTTCAAAAGATATAGACTCTGACTTTCAGGCATCCTAGTTCCAGAAGCTTTGCTGACCTTCAACTGTGGAGCCAGGATAATGTGAAGCTCAGATAACGTGAAGCCAGGATGACGCATGGTGGACTATCACACGCCTCACCTGAATGGACTGTGCTCATCTGCACGTAGAGAACTTTGCAACCCCCTCCCTTGATCTTCTCTTTGTTCTGTTCCCCTCTCCCTCCTTATAAAAACCTCTGCCTGCACTGAGATGCAGAGATGGTCTTTGAAACATGAGTCCCCCCTCTTTCAGATGGCCAGTATCTGAATAAACCACTTTTCCTTACATTAGCACCTGCCTCTCAAGCATTGTTTTCAAAGAGGTAGGCAGCTAAACCTGCGCTTGGTTACAGTTTTTGGTGACAAAGCCAGGACAATGTGGACTCTGGTAAGGCCCGGAGTGCCCTGGCTGGAGTCCCAGCTGACCTCCATTCAGTTACGTCATTTCTCACAACTGAAATCACAGACTTTGCAACGATGCAGAAAGTTCTTTTGTTTAATATGATTCTTTCTCCTTGATGTTTGTTCATCCCCTTCCTTAATCATTAAGTCCTTAGGATGTGAGATTCTGGTCAGCACCAGACTCTTAAGAACAAAGCCTCAAGTCAGTTGACCACAGAAACAGTGTTTTGCTCAAACTAAAGATAACATCTTTTTTTAAGTGTTTGAGCCCCAGACGCACATTCAACCCACCTACCACACTCATGAAACTGGACAGAAAGATGCCATGGTTGATGTGAGGACCTAATAAAATGATCAACTGCTCTCTACCCTGGCCCCAAACCAGTCAGTAGAGCTTAGGACTCCAACTTGCTTCCTCATCACGATGAATAACTTTTCCCATACACACTCTGTCTCCGCACCACCCAGGAGCCAGGTCTCCCCACCACCCAGGAGCCAGGTCTCCGAGCACAAGCTCAGTTGTGACTCCAGGCTTGCTGCCATTTTCTTTAAAAACAAACAAACAAACAACAACAACAACAACAAAAACACCTTTACTTTCTTTGATCTAAACTCTTTTCACATTTAATTGGACTTTGATGCACACAGGCAAATGGACCCCTTTAGTTCAGTAACAACTGAAAAAGATTTTTGTACACCACGTTCAAGTAGCATTATTGATAGTAGCCAAAAGGTGAAAAAAAACAATGTTCATTGATTGATAAACTAATGGGTAAACACCCTTCTCCTACCCTTCCCAAAGTGCCTAGATTACTTTTAAAAAATTATTCTTGATAATTATGTTATGAATAACATAATTTCCCCCTGTTCCTGGAGGAGCAGCTGCGAGCGCTGCCCGGGGCGCCCGGGCTGCCAGGGTCGGATCCGGTGACCAGCCAGCCTGGCAGCAGGGATGGACTCCGGGCTGAAAGAGCGCCCGCCCCGGTCCCGCCCCGGTCCCGCCCCGCTCGCCTAGGCGCCTCACTCCTCCGCTTGCCCTCGCCGCCGTTCGCCGCCGCTCGCTCGGCTTGCAAGCATTCGCGCCCACTCGCGCCGCAGCCATGAGTCACCGAGCCCTACCGGCGTTAGCGCCGCGACTCCTAGCACTGGGCGCGCTGCTGTGGCAGGCGGCCGGCGCCTGGGAGCTCACCATCCTGCACACCAACGATGTGCACAGCCGGCTGGAGCAGACCAGCGAGGACTCAAGCAAGTGCGTGAATGCCGGCCGCTGCGTGGGTGGCATAGCCAGGCTATACACCCAGGTGCAGCGGATCCGCTCCACGGAGCCCCACGTGCTACTGCTCGACGCTGGCGACCAGTACCAGGGCACCATCTGGTTCAACGTATACAAGGGAGCTGAGGTGGCCCACTTCATGAACGCCCTGGGCTACGATGCTATGGTAAGCCCGCGGTTAGCGCGGAGGCTCCGGAGCTCGGGGTGGAAGTCCGGACGCCGGGTTCAGGAGGAGCCCACTGCTTGGCGCGCGGTTGCAAGGGGAGATGTGGGGAGAAAGCGAGACTCTCGTCAGTGTGCCGGGTAGATGCAGATTCAGAAGCCTCTTGGATGAGTAGTCTTAAACGTATGGAAGTTGGGCCTCCACCAAGAGATGCCATATTTAGAGGAGCAGGACCCAGCCCTGCCTATGAGACAGTTCAGCTGGGCTGTGCGGCAGATTGACAACTATCCAGTACCAGGGATCCAAGTAGACCCGCCACGCATCTCGCTCATTTACTGCTCCAGCTATTTAAGAATGCTTTATCTCGATTTTATTGGAAGGGAAACTCAGAGTCAAAGAAGTTGAATACATTGTCAAGGGCACCAGCCCCAAAAGACGGAGACCCCATAAGGGTGGATTCCAAAATCCATTTGACTCTGGAGCTTGACCTTAAATTCACAGCCTTGGGTTAGATTCCCTGCTCAGCTACGTACGTATGTGCGTGCTTTATTTACTCTGTCTGTGCCTCAGTTCTATCCAGCCTCTATAAAATGGGGGTAAGAACTGTATGTCCCTCTAAGGGTTGCCTGGCACAGAGTACATGTAGCCTCTCTGAATGTTAGTTATTATTGTTACCAGACACTGCTGTGTAAATTTTTAAAAAAGGAAGAAACTTCCAGAGAGGACCGATATTCTAAAACACTGGTGTTTCAAAGGATTTCAATAAAATCAGTTTGGCAGAAGAGACTTAGGAAGAGTCCAACTTAAGAGATGAAGGACTCTATTTTAAAATGCATGCAAAAGTTTAAGCCCAAGCTCCCAAATGCTCTGTTAAGGTTACTTCTTATTTGTTGGACTGAATTTTAGAAAAGGAGCAGACAGGGGTTACACATTGATAAATAAGTATAACCAAAACATATAAATGGTTTGTTTGTTTGTTTAAGTAAACAGCCACCACCCAAGTTTAACCCTGCATAAAATCTTAGAGGAAAGGGATTCTGGGGATAAACTGGGACAGGAAACCTTAGGAGCTTCAGAAGTGAAAGAGCAGAGTAAGGGTCCAGGGAGGTGGGTAAAGTCCAGGCGTGTGGAAGGGAAGGAGACGCGGGTCTCACCTGGGATACAGAGGGCTAACAATATACTTGGTGTAAGACGAGCACAGAAGTCAGCAAAGCACAATGCTGTATTTTTCCTGGAAACTTGGAGAAAGGACAGGAAAAGATGGTAAGACGGTAGAGTTGTTTAGTTTAGTTTTGTTTTTTTTTCCTTTAACAAGGAAGCTCATTTTAGAGAGATGAGGTCAGAGAGCTCCTCTCTGTTCTGATTGTTGGTTTTAAGGTTATCAGGGATACTCAAGGCAACAGCAATTCAAAGGAATCCCCAAGTCCCAGAGTTTATTGGGGGGGCTCACCAGCCCCTGACTCCACAGAAGAATTGTGGGTCTTAAGAACTCTGTGTGATCTTAGTGTTGGTATCTCCACAGCTCACCCTGCCTGGTCTTTTGCACACGGTAATGGCAAAACAAATATTTATTTAATTGAACTATTATTAGTGTAATCTCCATTTGCTCTCCAGAAGGGTAGAATAAACATTTCTTGAGTTATTTTTTTATTTCATATATAAACCACAACTTTGTAAACTTTTCTTTTTGTGACATTCTTTTCTTCACTGTTGTATAAACTCCTTATGGTTAAAAAAAAAGGAAAATCCATACTTTTCTCTAATAATACTGTTTTCCTGTTTAAGTCAAATTGAGTTTGTGGTGTTAATCACCTCAGCAAGTGTTTATGACAGGACTCTGGGTGAGGCGTGGGCAACCTGCAAGTTATAATCACCACCAGGAACTGTAGAATACTTTACGTTGGATGGAATTACTTTCTTTTAAACTTCACTTAAAGTGACTGGCCTGGGACTTGAAAACCAGGCTGCTTACATAGCTGGCAGGGTGTAGAGCGGGTGAGGTGCGCCAAGGGTAAGGCTGGTTAAAAGCCACCTTTCTGACACCATCTCTTCAGAACTTTGTGCATTTCTGGATTTGACAGGCATCATTTGACCTGGTACAATCCTCATTCTTGTAATGCTTTAGCATATGGCAAGACTCTGCCGTGTTCTTGTTTTACAGATTGTTCACTGTCATTTTGTTTATACTACTCTCAGAGAATTCATTAAAGGATCCCCCTCCCCCTACCCCTGACCCCTTACACATCTTGCATCTCAGGAAGCTGGAGATTCAGATCAGAGTGGGAAACAGTTGTGGAGGACAATCTCTAGTTCCCTAAAAACTAGACTTAGTAAGAGGAGCCACAAATAAGGACTCGAGTGCGTGGGAGGCAAAGAGGAAGTTACTAGAACCTAGCCTAACCCCAGGAGTTCCCTCGGCGAGAGTCTCTGAGACGATACTGATTTTCTAGACCTGCTACACCCCAGCGCGAGCTGCTGGGGCAGTTCTGATAGCCCTGAAGGTCCCAAGGCGAGATAGGAGATCTGGACCCGCTGCTAGGCCAAAAACTCTAGAAAGAGGATGTCAAAAGTGGCTAGTTTCCAGCTGCCGCAGTGGAACGGCTTCCCCAGGCAGCAGGAAAACAACTCGGGGGCACTCACAGTGCAGGCCCACGTGGCCAGGTCACTTTCTCTGACTTCACGTTCCCAGTGACAGACCAGGAGGTCTAACCTCCCCCATCCGTGGGTAGGATAGTTGTGAATAATACACGTGTTAATTAATGTGAAACTCCCTAGCACCCTGCTGGCTAGTCATAAGTGCTCCGTAGAGGTTTATGTCCAGGTGCTCTGCAAAAAAAAACAAAAACAAAAAAACAAACCCAAAAAAAACGTCGAGAGGAAGGGAAGGTTTGGGTTTTGCACCTATCAGTTTATCTGATTCTGACAGCCTGGCACAGTGTGCCTCCCTCCTCTACCTCCTTCACCATCTCTTCTAAGTCTCATCTATTGTCTAAACTATCCTTAATGTTTACTCGTTGAGCAGGCTTATGAAATCCTCCACTCCCAAAGCACACAGCCAAATGAATTCATCTCTAGAGATGAGATTCTCACCATCGCCATGGAGGTGGGTGGGCTGTGAGGAAGATAGCTTCAGTAGAGAAGGGCAGCCTTCTCTCTCACTGCCCCTGCTTCTGAGGCCCTGGCCTGACAGCCCACTTTCTGTCCTTAAATTGCTCCAAGGTAACTGGGCCAGGAACTGGGGTGGGGACCGTGGCCACAGTCTTTAACTCACCCAGGGGACCGTTAGTCAGGTGTTCATGTCCCGCATAGGTAACCGTTCTAACGTGTTAGATGTTCATGTTTTTTCTGTATGTACTTGCAGAGCCTTTGTTATTCTTTGAGGTGCCTGTATTTTTCAATTATGTAACTCATCCTGTTACTCAGCTTATTGTACTTCTTACTTTTGTCCTAACCTGGTTGTATGATTTGGCTCTGTCACTCTGTGTAGAGCACTCAGTGTGCTTCATGCTCCACAGAGATCTCCACAGACTTTACCATCGGCTCCCCGCTCCACCCCCGAGTGATGGGTCCACTTGGAGATCACACAAATTATGCTGCAATTCCACAAACATGCTGCTCCGAATAGCCTCCCACTGGTCCCACCTGTGAGGGTTTCTTTGGGATCCATGCACAAGGGCAGAATTGCTGGCCACAGGCAGCTGTATCCCAACTTTGACGAAGGACTACCAGATTGCTTTCTTGAGTGACCAGAGCCCTCTACTCCCCCTCAATCTTTAAACCAACGGTGTTCTAAGAAGTGTTTCAGTTCAGTTAAAGGGCAGGAGAATGGGGCAAAGGTGCAGAGGCAGGAGTCTGGAAGGTGGACCAGCTTGGACCATGGCAAGTGGTAGGAAGCATGGGAGGTGAGGGTGTGTACAGCTTGCAGACCACCTGGACAAGTCTGGGCTCTCTTCTGTTGTCAGGGGGACCACTGGAGGTTTCTGAGTAGATCATGACTCTGGTACAAGAAAAAAATAAATACTTGATCTTTGTACCCACTTTCTGAGATGACTGATGGCTGGGGACCCCTAGGTAGCTTTAGAATGAGGGCTGGTGGCCAGAAAGACCAAGCCATGATTAGAGAGTTTGAATGTTCAGCCTCCCTTCAACCTCCTGGGATGGGAGAGGGAGCAGAGATTGTGCTAATCACCAATGGCCAATGATTTAATCAGTTGTGCCTGTGTAATGAACCTTCCATTAAAAACCCCTAAGTAATAGGGTTCAGAGCGCTACTGGGTTAGTGAATGCATCGAGGTTCTGGGAGGGTGGCATGGCCCAGAGAGGCACAGAAACCGTACTCCCCATGCACCCACCATGGATGCATACCTTCCATTCGGCTGTTCCTGACTTGTATCCTTTATAATACACCAGTAATAGTAACTAAAGCACTCTCCTGGATTTCATGAGTTACTCTAGCAAATTATCAAACCTGTGGAGGCACAGGTGGCCCAAGACTGCCACTGTCAGACTGACCTTTTACCTTGTGGGATCTGCTGCCCACTCCAGGTAGATAGTATCAAAACTGAAAAGAATTGTCAGACACCCAGTTGGTGTCTACAGAGAATTGGTTGATGTGAGAAAAACCTCTAATCAACATAGAGGAATCACAGTTTTGGAAGATGAGCAGAAATGGATAGAAGAAAGAGATACCACAGAAGAGGCTGGGAGAAGAGACAGGGCAGTAGTTCAGGTGTGAGATGCTAAGAATTGAACTGCGTCGATGGGGAAAGAAAGGCTGAATCCAAGGGAGCCAGTTTTAATAGGCAGGCAGTATGGCTTATGGCTGAAAGGATGAACTCCCTGGTGATTGGGTCGGGGATCAAGTCCGCTTTCTGACCCTTAGAATCTATGAACTGTGAGCAGGTCATTTAATCTCATGGAGCCCCCCTTCCGCATGTGTGAGATGGGTGTGATGGCAGTCTTCATCCCAAAGGTTGTTGTGAGGTTTAAAGGAGACGATGATGCACGTCAAGTGCTTAGCACAGGGCGGGCCCACAGTGAGGGATCAGCAAGTGCTGGCCATGCTCTCACCTTCTGTTGGCTGGAGTGTCTCAGGAGAGGGTGGTAATCAAGAGATGACTAAGAGGGTTCAAGGTGGAAGCACTGGGAGAGTCTGCAGACTTTGACACTATTACACAGGAATGCAGATTCTTCTACTTAAGCTTACCCCAACAGCTAAAGCTTGCTATTTGCAGCAAAGAGATGGAATCTGTGTAAATGCTTTTCCTGGGCTTACTGGACCTGACTGGACCCCTATGTGGCTGTGACAGATCTGAGCAGTGGAAAGGAATTTGGATGGGATGTCGGGACACCCAGGCTTTATGACTTGCCTCTTCCAACTCATTCATTAGCTCTGTAAGTTTGGTCAGTGATTCCTCATCTATAAAATGAGGGGACTGGAGAAAGTGGTCTGTTGCATGTCATTTCTCAGCATTTCAGCCCCTGCCACCTCTCTGTCTGGCTTCTAACCCACCAGCATAACTTGGTTTGCCCTGTGACCTAATTTTACAGGTCTAAGTTTGCTTGACAACTCTTATTTCTCCCTCACAGTTACCTTCACAGCAGCTCTTTCCTCGTGGGGTGATGGGTTGGGTCTTCTCTCATTGTTTCCAGATAAAGAGGGCCCCAGGATATTGGATGGAGTGCCACTCTATTAGTAATAGAAAATGATGTGGAAGGAAATGGGAGGAGGATGAGCCTAGTTTCAAGCCTGTTGTCTTTGCAGCTCATTTACTCATTCAGTCCACAAATATTCACTAAGCACTACCTTGTGCCAGGCTCAGGTTAGTACTGAGGACAGTGAACAAGACCTGCTTGGGTGAAACTTGATGTTCAGTAGATGGAGGGGACAGTACCCATTTGACCCCTTCTTAACCAAATAAAGAGGCTGGGTAAGTCCAATGATGGATGGGGGATAAGCAAAGCAAAGCACAAATGACTAAAGTTCTAACACCTGTGCACAGGGATCAGGGCAGTGAGCGTGTTTCCTCTCTGCCCCAGAACACTAATCCCTAAAGTAAAGAGAAATCACATTATGTCCAAGTGCTTTACAAATGAAATTTTTATGAAGGAACTTGATGTTCTCGTATCAAGGCAACTGTCGGAATTACTATGTTCAATCACAAAGCTGGTTAAAGGAAGACAGAACTAGCAAAGCTAGTTCTGAAATTGCACTGGAGGCTCTCCTGATGACAATGGTGTTTTTTTAAAGGCAAGGAAGGTTGTTAGTATTTCTGAATCTCAGACCTTTGGAATTGAAAGTGTCAGGGGTTGTGGGTGCCCAGACCTCAGAGATGTGAGCCCAGGCATGTGGTCAAGGCCCTTTTGCCTCCTCTGTTCCGTTCTGAGGTCCAGACCAGGGTTGAGGTGGGTGCAGCTGACCTCAGGAGCTCATGTTGTCCTCGTTCTAGCGGCTGTGTTTGCTCAACCGAAAATTGGAAAGAGCAAACAAAGCACACACCAAATCAGCAGATTTCCAAAACTCACTCACAGATACACCTGAATGTTGTGCAAATTCCTGCCTCTGTTTTTTTCAACCGCATCACGAGAATTTGAAAATTCTCTTGACATTCCCTTTCCCGCACTTCAGTAACTACTTCTGTGCATACCACACATTAACTGGAGCCCTCTAGCCCCTCAGAGATGTAGTTAAACCGGCCTGAACCTCAGGTAGTTGAGCAGGTCATTTTAAATGTAACATTGGTATGCCTATTTTACATGTACGGAGAGTTTGTAAATTTTTTCATCTGATATGGAAAATGTGAAATGCTGTCCTTTGAATACTTATTCATTTATTCATTCAACAAACACTGAAGTGCAGACGAGCTGAATTGAGCCCCAGCGATTATTTCTGCCATTCAGTCAGAAGCCACATTCACCTGCCAGGGCTGACATGCGTTGGCCCATGACCGAAGGACAGAGCATGCCCCCAAACCAGAAGTGGTCTACAATGCCAGATATGCATCAACCAAACCAAACATAATTTGTAATCATCCCCTCCGGAAGTAATTGTTGAGTCTTCCTGAGTTATGAGGAACTGAGCCTCACTGTATAACAGACCAGCCTGTCCCTAACACTTGAATTATAAGGTGGACAGCAACTTGAGGTCCTTAATGGGGTGAGATCATGTGTAAATGACTAAAGTCTTGTGTTGCAAATTCCTGACAAGTGGCTTTTTGACGTTTGTACAATTGGTATCTGTGAATTGAAAAAAAATTCTTTTCTTCTGCATCACAGCAAATTGCACTGCTCTTAAATCAATTCTTCTTTCCTTTGTTTTTCTTCTGACATTGTGTTTAAGCCTCTTTTCTTCACTGGAAACAGTTTCGATGACCTCGGCCCTCCTGTTTTCATTTCCTCGTTTGTTTACACCGTGGACCATGTCCCTTGCCTGAGCTCACCCCCTGACTGGCACCATGGAGGTAGAGCTTACACCCTGAGCCCCCTCCGCCCTTAACGGGCAGGGTGTGCCTGCATCTTTGCCGGGCGTCTCACTCACATCCCTCTCTGTGGTTCCCGCTTATTTCATGCATGCATGGATGGATGGGTTGATGTGCTTGCTATGTCTTGCTGTCTCCCTGTCTGCGCTGTCAGCTTCCTGAGAATGGGGACCGTGGCCTCGTTACTTGGCGCTCTGGGACCCTGTGAGAGACTGGTGGTGTTACATGATACCCATCCCTTCCAGACGTTTGTATCAGCAGCAGTTTGGCCGAGTGGTCAAGGCCCTAGATGCTGAAACCTCACTACCCCTGTTCGCTACCTTGTTCTGCCACATAGTGGTGTGAGCTCTATGCCTCAGTTTCCACGTCTCTGAAAAGGACAAATAATAGTACCCACCTCATTTCACTGTAAGAATTAAACGAGTTAATATGTCAACAGAGCTTGGCCATATAGCATCAAAGTCTAACTATTAATATTTCTTTTTATATTTTTTCTTTAAAAAAATTCTTCTCTTTCTTGACAGTCCCCTGTGTCAAATTCGAGCAATTTTTACAGTTTTCTGTGAGCAAAGCTGAGGCTATGAAATCCCCCCTTTTAATTCAAATGTAGGTACCCTTTGACAGGCCAAACAGTTGGTCTCCTGAGCAGATTTCCAACAGAGACTGTTCCAAGTGTCCATTTTCTCCAAAACTGCCATCATGAAATGTAAATAATGTCCACATATGTGCACATACAACATACACAGAAAAGTTCAACAAGCTTTGTTTTTAAAACAGGCCTATTCCGTTCACAAACAAGTGCCAGTAAGATGTGAGTAGGACTATAAGTAGAAACTCGGGAAATGAAAAGGAGGGACCCCGGCCAGCCGCCTTGCAAGGGGCCTCCGGGGGCTCAGGCTCTGAACTGTGAGGCAGTTGCCCAAGCTTTTCACCTGCTTCCCAGCAACTTGGTTTCCTCTCATTTTACAATTAAGGTATTGCTTAACTACTTCACCAAGTTTGTTGTTATATCCTGCCTTCTTTTGAAAAGTTTTAATGGCTCCCATACAAATAATAGAGTAAAACGGAGACCATTTAAAAGGAGCTGGGGAGTGGGCGGTTTTAGTATCCATTCAGTAAACATCTGCTGGGCCCCGGTGCCAGCCACTGGTCTGGTGTCACGGAGGATGCAGGGACAGTTGACACCACTCCTGCCTCTGGGAAAAAGATGTGAGGGCAGGCAGCCACAGCGCGGACAAATGCTGCTAGAGACATGCATTCGAGGTATGACAGTCTCACAGAGAGGCGAGCATCAACAGCAACCAAGGAGGGGCTGTCCAGGGAGTCAGGACTGAGATTTTGGTGGCAGGTGGAGAAGCCTTGGAGAGACCTGGTGCAGGAAGCAGCTGGGTGTTTGGGGAAGGGCAGTCTGGCAGCCTGCAAGGAGTGAGTGGCTGAGAAGTGTGAGAGACTGGTGGCCAGGAGGCCAGCTAGAGGATGCTGATGAGTCAGAGTGGGGCAGGGGAATGGGGTGAAGGAAGCAGCAGTTTGGCCAAGTGGTCCCTTGGGGGATGGGACAGGAGCACAAACAACAGGACCTCAAGGCTGGTTGGTTGTGAGGGAGGGCCGAGGGGAGGAGGGTAGAGCTGCTGGCCTCGCAGGGTGTTTCTCTGTGGTGCTGGAGGCTCTTTCCCAACACCTGGGACCGCAAGCATCCACACAAGTGTCTCATTCATAAGTTTCTGGGAGTAACTGCTTTTCTCTGGGTGTTCCACCTGGCAGGAGGCTCACTGGCCAGCAGAGAGGAATAGGAAGCCGTGAGGGGAGTGGGGTGGAGGGGGGTGGAGAAAGGGCAGTGACCACCAACTCATACCCAGTCAACTCCATCTAGTGTCTGCTGAAACAAGAAACGGCCTAGTGGTCCAGGCCTCTGTTCTGCCAGTGCCTTCCTGGGCCCGTGCATTTTCACAGTGTCTACAACCCACCTGGCCTGGTTTTAAGCTGGGCAGGCCTGAAATGGAAAGCGGGGAGGGACCCTTCAAAATCTGGAAAAGATCTACATTTTCTGGTAAACCACGTAATAAAAATTCTGCTGCAGGTTGAGGCAAACTAACCAAGCGCGCTGCCTCGGGAGCTCATTGGAGCTGGGACACTATGACCGCCTCACAGCTTTATTGATTGGGGGACACACCTCCCAGTTGAGAATGCAGGCTCTGTCTTCAGTGAGGCCTAACAGGTTCTTGGCCTGGGAGGCTTTTTCAGCTTTTAGGACTTTGTGGCCTGCTTGCCTTTTGTGGCCCAGTTTCCTGATGAAATTATCATTCTGTGGCTGCTGTGTTCATTCGTTAGTGGTTTTCAAAATAGAACTCTTCACCGGCTTGGTACCAGAGTCCAGAGGGACTATGTTTTGTAGCCTTGTCCCATTGCAGCTCTCAGACACGATGGCACGGGTCCAGGATTCCAGGTTACATGAAAGAGGCTGTGCAGGCACCTGGCCCAGGGGCCAAAGACCAGTAACTCCAGCCTTGGGAATTGATCTCTTCTTCTCCTGCTCACTGGTTATTTCTTTACTTGTACCTTCATTCAGTAAATATTTACCAATTTTCCCTCTGTATTAGGCACATTTTAAATGGATTTGGGGGGGCTAATTAATGCATATTATTTAATAACAGGGAGGGGGATTGCTTGGCTCAATCAGCAGTAATTGCAATAGTCAGAAAGGGGAAGATTTCTCTCCTTTAAAACAAAATACTCCCGAATCACGGGAGGCCTACATGGAAGGCTGGCAGATGGCCACTGTGCTCTGTGTCCCCTTCGGCAGACCAGGAGCAAATGTCAGCCTCGAGGCTCTGGCCCTGACTCCTTCTGCGGTCTCCCCGCAACTGACCCATCTCACACCAACTGCTCTGTTTCTCTTCCTCTCTCCCTGAGGGGTGTCCTCACTGTTTCTCCTGTTCACGCATTTGCTCGATACCAGTGGGAACATTTGTTTCTAGGTGAAAGCAAGAAGTGAATTAAATGGCAGCTCCTCCTAGGGAAAGCTTTGAGAGTGGAAAAACATGCCAGTTGGCATGCAGCCTCAGACGACAGACAGCGTGGCCAGGCAGCAGACTGTCCGACAGACTGCAGTTGCAGGTCCCATCCACACAATTCCTGGGACAGACATGGTGAAGACAGGAAAGTCAGAAAGGATTCTGTCTTCTTTATTTGAAAGTATTGTCCCTAGGATTTGTTACTCACTGAAAATATATTTTACCATTGTTAAAAGTCAATAGCTTCCACACTTATAATTACTATCGTAGTATAAGCATGAGAAACAATTTTATCTCAAACGTCCATGTCTAGTTGATTGACAGTAATTTCCTGCAGGGGCAAGATAAGCAGGATTCTGAGGCTTAGTCCAAACTCAGTGGGAAAGGCTGACTCAATCAACTTATTAGCATCTTCCATGGACAGTATATTTCTGTGATTCTGGTGTTGGAGATACTGCAGGTGTAGGGGAGAGTAGCACTATGATGTCATGCATTTGTTTGCACTTCTATTTGGGTGAATATTAGTTACCTTCCATTTAATTTGGTATCCAAAAGATGAT
This sequence comes from Glossophaga mutica, assembly GCA_039655065.1. Taxonomy (NCBI): domain Eukaryota; kingdom Metazoa; phylum Chordata; class Mammalia; order Chiroptera; family Phyllostomidae; genus Glossophaga; species Glossophaga mutica. The sequence goes on from CM077306.1 coordinate 151,547,494, forward strand.
AACTGAATTTCAGGTTACATTCTTTTTAGCATACAGTGCATTGGAAATAAATGATTAGAGATGTGTTCACCTCATAATTACCTGAAAATTTGTCTAAATAAGGAAATTGCTTGGAGATACTGAAGAAGGTCATTTACTAGTCTCAGCTCTCTGAATTTATGGGAAAGTGCATTGGCATCTGCCATGGACAGAGGAGGGGGTGGGGCAGTGAAATGTTGTGTTTTGTAATAAAAACATACAAGGTTGTCATTGGGCTAGAATTAGTGAATGGAGTTAGTGAATGAATGAACCCAATAGCAGAAATGAAATGTTTGCAAAGCAAAGGAACAGAAAAGAGAAAGAGAGGATGTCAGAGTATGAGTTAGGGCCAGGGCAATTGCATGCCTGATGTGAGGATAACAGCATTAAGTGGCAAGTAACCACGCAGATCAGATCAGGATTAGTTGTTAAAGGTTGGAAGGAAGCTGGGCAGAGCAGCAACATGGTCATGTTGGCAAGTACACACCTAAGGCAGTTTTCAGAGGCCACAAAAAAGGGAGGAATGACACTGCAGTATGAATCTTTAAATGTTCTTGTGTGTGTGTGTGTGTGTGTGTGTCATTCATACAAATGCTCTACAAGGTGCAAAAGAACATGGAACAGCAATCTGCCGTTATATTCTATCTTTTATTGCTCTAAGTTCATCCCATGCGCAGACTCTTTCTGAGGGATTTTTAAGTTATTAATAAGAATAATAGAAATGAATAATTAATTTATTTAGCACATTTCTTGAGCTCCTGCTGTATGCCAGCAGTGTGGTAGGAACACAGTGTGCTCTGGTGAGTGGCATGATCCTCCTTCTTAAGAGCTTAGGAATAATGAGGTTCAAGAAAGACATGAACAGGAGAGTGCCATGGTGAGGAAATGAAAATATGAATTTCTAAAGGAATCTTCTGCATGAATTTTTTATTGTATTTTTCCCATTATCATTTATCCCCTTTGTACCCTCTTGTACCTCCCCCTACCTCTCACCCCACAATCACCACACTGTTGTCTGTGTCCATAAGTTCTTTTTCTTTTTTCATTTGATCCCTCTACCTTCCAACCCCGTCACCTGCATGAATTTTTGTAGGAAAAATTAGTTGTGTGTAGAAGAAAGAAATTTGCTAAAGATACTGAAACAGGCGAAATCAGTCTTCATGCTGCCTGTTACCACCAGAACCAATAAGGAGGACAGGGATTGAATCTTTATGGACACTTTGTTCAGATGGCCAGTGATCTGAGAAGACAGCTGGTTATGCACCCGAACAGACCATCTTACATTTCATTTCAAACTAACCCTTTTTAGAAGGAGAAGAAAAGTCTAGGTAAGGGGTTTGGAGTTCAGGGAAAAGGTTAGGTAAGGGATTTGGAATTCAGGGGAAAGGTTAGGTAAGGGGGTTGGAGTTCAGGGGAAAGGTTAGGTAAGGGGGTTGGAGTTCAGGGGAAAGGTTAGGTAAGAGGTTTGGAGTTCAGGGAAAAGGTTAATTAAGTAAAAGCTGCAGTCCGGCAATTTTTGTAGCATCCTTTCAGCTGACCACTGATTCTTCATCAGGGTGGACATCTCTCCCTGGAGCACAATGGCTCAGATACCATCTTGATTACTCATAGTCTTCCTGGGGTAGAAAGGTGGAACTGCTTGTAGGCCTCCTGGAGTCATGGTGTGTCATAGCTTCAGCTCCTTTTCACATGCATTAACTACTAACTTTATTAACTATAATTTACAACTAAAAATTTTCCAACTCTCGGTCAAGATTACATAGGTAAACATGGCTTACCTTCTCACACAACCACATCAAAATTACAACTAAATTACAGAACAACCATCATTAAGAACTGACAGAAATCGAGCTGAATGGAAATCCTACAACTAGGGAATTAAAGAAGAAACTGCAGCATGACTGATAGGAGGGGCAGAGATGCAGAATGGGCTGGTCCCAACCCACATTGTGGTGGGAAAATATTGGGAGGGATCTCTCAGGAGTAATGGGTCCACGTCCCCTAGCCCAGGATTCCAGTGCCAGGAAAAGTCTCCGTAACTTCTGTCTGTAAAAACTGGTGAGGACTGAGACTGTGGAAGACAAACTGCTAGTCTCAGGCAGTTCCGCTTAAAGGGCCTGCACAGAGACTTATTCGGACTTACTCCCTCCGAGTTCCAGTGCAAGGGCAGCAGATTGAAAGGCACTAGAGACAGGGAGGAACTGGATTGTCGAGCATCAGGGTGAGAGCTGGGGGAAACTTACTCCCAGAAAAAAGAGCTGGCAGAAGCCACTGGATGTTTTCTGAGTACTCCACCCACAAAGCCACAGAACCAGCCGGGGACACCATATCTGAGACTCCATCAACCTTACACTGTTTGCCCCACCCTGGTGATTTCCTAAGGCTCCTCCCACCCCAACCTTTGGGTCCACCCAGGCTGTTTCAGGTAGTTTTTCCATATAAATGGTTTGCTTGGCTCATGCTTCATATTTTCCTAAATTCTTTCAACCAGACAGCATCTGGCCTCAGCATGGCCCCTGCGTATTGCTAAGTGGCCTGAGGCCCAACACTAGCAGTAAAGCAGCTGGTCTTATTTCACAGCTTGGACTCTCTTGGGCAACTCCAAACCCAGCACAGGTAGCAGCCAACTGCAGATTGTTTTGTAGCTTACTTAGGTGGCCCTGAACAGAATACTTGGCCTGAACCTCCCAGAGACCCCAGAGGCTGTGCAACCAGTGAACAACTACAGACCACATCAGAACACCACCACCCAACCATCTCCAGATGTGACATACTCAGGGGGTGGACTCAGTGGGCACCAGAGCCCTGCTAAGTCCTGCTCTGTGGAGTGGGCCTCTGCAAGCTGATCCTCCATGGTGGTTGGAGGTTGGTGGCCAGTGGCCACTGCTGTCCTTGCAGCTGATTGGCCTGGACAAATCCCTCCCATTGACCTGCAAGGCTCGACTGCAGGAGGGGTTGTACACAGCCCACATGATGGGTGCAACTCGAGTGCCCAGTTTGGGTGATAGGGGAGGCTGTGCCACTGGAGCCTTCGGGACGCGTACTGCATTAGGCCACACTACTGAGCCAGGAAGTTGTAGCAGCTCTATCTAATGCATGTGAACAAACACAGAGAGGCTGCTAAAACAGGGAGACAAAGAAACACGGCCCAAATGAAAGAACAGACCAAAACTCCAGAAACAGAACTGAGCAAAATGGAGATAAGCAATCTATCAGATGCAGAGTTCAAAACATTGTTTTTAACGATAGTTGAGGAACTTAGTGAGGTCCTCAACAGCATAAAAAAGGGAATGGAAATCATAAAAAAAAAAAAAAAAGCAGTCAGAAATTAAGGATACCAACGGAAATGAAGAAAAATTTGTAAGGAATCAACAGTAGACGGGGTGCAGCCGAGAATCAAATCAGTGATTTAGAATATAAAGAAGCAAAAGTCACCCAACCAGAACAAGAAGAAGAAAAAAGAATGAAAATTTAAAAAAATGAGGATGGTGCAAGTGGCTTCTGAGACAACGTCAGGCATACCAATATTTGTGTCATGGGGGTGCTGAAAGGAAAAGAGAGAGAGCAAGAAATTGGAAACCTATTTGAAAAAATAATGACAAAATTTTCCTATCTTAGTGAAGGAAGTAGACATACAAATCCAGGAAGCACAGAGAGTCCCATACAAGATGAGCCCAAAGAGGCCCATACCAAGATACATCATACTTAAAATGCCAAAGGTAAAAGACAAAGAGAGAATCTTAAAAGTAGCAAGAGAAAAGCTGTTACCTACAAGGGAGTTCCCATAAGACTGTCATCTAATTTCTCAAAAGAAACTGCAGGCTAGACGGGATTGGCAAGAAATATTCAAAGTGGTGACTAGCAAGGACCTATAGCCAAGATTACTCTATCCAGCAAAGCTACAATTTGGAATGGAAGGACAGATGAAGAGCTCCCCAGATGAGAAAAAGATAAAGGAGTTCATCACTATCAAACCTATATTATATGAAATATTAAAGGATCTTCTTTCAAAAGAAGATCAAAAGTATCAACAAATAAAATAGTAACAAATACATGTCTATCAATAATTGAATCTAAAAAACAAAATAAATGAACAAGCAGAACAAAAACAGAATCATAGAGACAGAGAGCATTTTGATGGTTTTCAGATGGGTGAGGGGTTGGGGAGACAGACAAAAAAGGTGCAGGGATTAAGAAATGTATATTGGTAGTTACAGAATGGTCAGGGGGATCAAAGTACAGCTTAGGGAGTAAAGTAGCCAAAGAGCATGTATGCATGACCCATGGACATGAACAACAGTGTGGGTGGGGATTGCCTGAAGGAGTAGACAGGGGTCTGGGTAGAGAGAGCAAAGCAGGGGAAATTGGGACAACTGTAATAGTAGTAACAATAAAATATCATTTAAATTAAAAAACTAAATAAACTAACCAATCAACTTCAAAATTAAATAAATAAAAATAAAAATTGTCCAACTCTCAAGTTTCCCCATCAGTACTTCTGCTTATTCATGTATTCATTTGATGGTATGGCCCTGCTCTGCTCCTGGAATTTTGCTGGGCATTAGGGGGCCCAGGGGGCAGGTACGGAGTCTGTGAGGGCTGCACAGAGGTGACCATGGGCCAGGGGAAGGACATCTATCTCAAGGAACACAACGAGGGGTTCTTGGGAAATCTCTCTTTTAGAAGGATCATCACACTTTAGGAGCTGAAGCCATAGTTGAATAAGGTAATAAAGGCATGGCACCAAAAAGGAATATTCTGTTCCACCTATCTATGTATCAGTCAGTCACTCATCATTTATCAGATACAAAGGGAGAAAGATAAGTGAGAGCATGAAAAGCCACAAATAGGATTTGATTTTGAGTGTTCGTTATATACTAGGCCATATACAAAGCCCTTTACATCCAAGCATAGAGGTTGAGAAGGTCGGAGTCAAACAGAAGGGGATCTAGTCCCAGCTCTACCACTTCCTAACTGTGTGATCTTGAACAATTCATGTAACGTCTCCAGATCTCAGTTTTTCTCATCTGTAAAATGATAAGAGTCATAATACCAACCACTCAGCCCAAAACCAGGTTGTCTGTATGAAATCACATTGCACAATGTGGGTATGAGGCAACTGCTTAGTCAATGCTGGTTCATTTTTATTCCAACTTTTGTATTTTTCATTCACTGCCCTTCCAGAGGGAGCCGTGGTTTAGAAATGTTCCCAGGTCATTGCTCATGAGTGGTGGAGCCAGTCCTGCCTGGTTGCCTTGCACATTAGGGGGTGGTGTCAGAAATGAGACTGGAGGGGAGACTGAGACCAGATCTCAAAGGGCCTTGTGGTTCAGATTGCTCAGGATGTAGAGTTTTATCAATAAGGGAGTAGAGCGCCTCTGTAGGACCTTGAGGTCAAGATTGACAAGATTAGATTTGCCTTTTAGAAAGGTCGTTCTGGCAGCAGTGTACAGGATGGCTGAGAGATGGGAATGACCATAGCGAGAGCCCAGTGAGGAAGCTGTTGCAGAGGTCCAGAAAGAATGGTGAGGGCTGCAGGTGGGTAGTAGCAATGAGGCAGACAGGACATTTAGGCAAAGGGAAGGGAGGCTGGTGGAAAGAGAGGGGGAGGGAGGGAGTGGGAAGGATTTGGCTGCTCCAGGGTTTCTGGCTTTATTGACTGAGTAGATGGTGGCAGCTTGGGCCAAAATGTAATAAATGAAAAATAGGATGTCAGGTAATTCCAGTCATGTAACGGTGGTTGGTAAACTGCAAGAGAGTTGAATACTCTTTCGTGGAGAACTATAGAAATGTTCATTTTTAAAAACTTTACAGTTAAGCAAGATAGTTCTTGAAATCTCTTAACGGAAACATTTCAACATAGGAAGAAATGATGTTCTCAGAATAGAAGAGAAAAAGACAATTACACAAGACTGGGAGAAAGTTTTAAGACTAAGTTAGCTTTTAAGAGGGAAGTAATTAGCTAAGAGGAAGAGATTAAAATGAGTAGATACTCAGAGATGGGGGAGAAGGCAAATCAGAAATTCTGAGTTGAATTGAGGAGGCAGGTAGGTGAGAATGCAAAGACATTGTGTTGCTGTCTCTGTGTAAATGTGTCCACTTCAGGACGTAATGCACAACCATTTGAGCAGCAGATGCTCAGGGAGTGCCTGTGTGGCAGGTGCAGGGCTACAGCTTGGAGCAGGATGGAGGATGAGGACCCCATGACATGCTGTTACAGTATGGAATGTGCTAGGAAGGAAGGGGGTAGGGCTATAAGAAAATACAGGGTAGAAGGTACTAATATAGACTGAGGGGTCACCAGCCAGCAGTTCCTGGCCTGTTCCCAGATGACCAGTTAAGTGAAGCAAAATCAGGAGTGGTATTTAGAAAGTTTGAGGCTCACTGCTTTAAATACTAAGTTAGCAAAACAGCTTTGGCAACCAGAGCAGATAGATACGTGCCTAGAGGAAACAGACTAATTCCAGGAGGCCGATGGAGAAAGAGCTGCAGGCTTGCCAGGGGAGGCAGCTCCCATTGTGTTTTGTCAGTTTTATTCCAGGGGAAGCTGCCAGATGTCAAAATGCTTGTTTTGCACCAAGTAGCCACTTCCAGAGCAGTCGGGAATGGGAGAGAGCAGAGAAGGCGGGAGGTAAGGCTTGTGTTAAACCATGCCAGCCCTTCACAAAGCCCTGTGCTCTGAGTGCGTCTGGAAACCCTGACCACGGTGCAGTCATTTCAGCTGTTCTTTATCAGACAGGAAGCTGCTGGGAATGAAACACAGGGGGTCCCAGAGAAGACAGAAGGAAGAAACCAAGGCCTCCTGTAAAAGGAGAATGCTCTCTCCTGCTTGCCTTTGGGGATCTTCGTTTCCCCAAAAGCATTAGAAAGGACCACAGAGTCCTTGGCAAGCAACAATGGTGGAAACATAAGGGAATCACCACCAAGGAGATAGGGAGATGTGATAAGGAAGAGAGGTCCCTGGTCTCTTCCTTATCAATACTTCCTGAACAATACTTTTTCAGTCACCTTTTGCTCAAGTCCCATTGATTTTAATGGTTTTCCCTGGGAGATGGGTGGGTGGATTGAAATGTGGGTTTCTGAGAGAACACAGAAGGTAAAACAGGCCAGGCAGTCCCAGATCTGGGATGGCAGAACAATGGGCGCCCAGCCAGCTTCCCGGGTGACTCTTCCGTAGATACCACCTTCAGTATAGCAGGTGGTGTGGGAGCAGTTCTCAAACCAGCCTAACGATGTGCACCTCCCTGGGCCCAACTCCAGGAGCCCTGCCAGGTTGGGGAGCCACTGGGCCAGTAGAATATTCTTTGAAGTATGCTTTTATTGGAAATTCCAGAGTACCTAATTATTTTTCTCCTTTCTTTTTCTACTAGGCACTGGGAAATCATGAATTTGATAATGGTGCAGAAGGTCTGATTGATCCACTCCTCAGACAGGCCAAATTCCCAATTCTGAGTGCAAACATTAAAGCGAAGGAGCCGCTAGCATCTAAAATAGCAAATCTTTATTTGCCATATAAAAACCTTTCTGTTGGTGGTGAAAGTGTGGGAATTGTTGGATACACCTCGAAAGAAACTCCTATTCTCTCAAATCCAGGTATTTTCTACTTTTCTGGTACTTGTTGCCTGAAAATAGATGCTCCACATCAAGGGTTGGCATGCTTTTATGGACTGCTGGGGAAAGTAGGAACAATGGGTGCTTTGGGCAAGTGGTGCCCTTAGGATGACATTGATAAAGCCAGGCTGGTGGCTTCCACATCATTCTAAGGTACTTTTTAAAGACATTTGCCCTTCTGCTCAGTGAACTTCTTTGTTGAGAATATCTTTGTTCCATTCAGTGTTCAAAATTGGAGAAGTCCATTTAAATCCGGGGCTAAATGGAACAGGGACATTTACTGGAGAATGAGAGCCATGCGACTCACTGCCCTCCCTCCTGCGCAGTCTGGGTGCCCGACGCCGGGGTTCTACCTCAATTCACCTTACCTTTTCTATTTTAATGTGATTATTCCATGTCTGGTTAACTCGCCTTTCTTCCTTTGCACTATTCATCTCTTGTAGTTTTAATGATTGTGTATCTGACTTTCTGGGAAATACATACATATTCTTGAAACATCTGATGATATATATAATATATATCTGCTATATCTATATATCCATTTATACACATTCTGCGGGGGCCCCTGTCCTGGGCGCCAGATGTGGGGGGGCTCCGCCCGCAGAGCCCCATCCCTCTGTCATGGATGAAAATAAAAACTACCAAGACATGATCTGCTTGGGGAGGAAAGGTGGTCAAACTCTCAGAGGAGAATGACCCAGAGCCCCATCCTCACTAGGCTTTTATTGGGCTCAAATACACAGGAATACAAGTATGTCAGGCAGCAAGGATCAAACAATGGTTAACATTTCAAAGCAATCTGAGGGCTCAATCTGAGTCAATGTCTGTCCGGAAAGGGGGTTGCCAAACTTTGGGAGACATACTCATTTCCTCCTCGGACCCTTATCATTTAAATGAGAGCACTCTTAGCAAAGCAGGTTTCACAGGACTTTAGGAATTCTTTCTTATGCCCGAAAACCCAGGGAACCGTCCTGGCCAGCACAGGGCTGCACCGCTTGCCCTCACAGTTTCAGGCTTTAAGCCTGATTAGGAAGCAGGAGACATCTCCCAAACAGAAATGAGAACTCGGGCTATGTCAGAATAGCCAGGGGGTGAGGGTCCATCACATCCTCTTTACTGCAGCCCCCTACCTCTCCCCGCCCGAGTCCTTCCATGAGGTCTCCCAAGTGGTCGTGTCTGGCTTAGGTTGCCCCTCCCATGAGGAGTCTTACCCGTCATTGACTGCCAACCAAGCATTGGGGCCGGAGATGAATGAGGCAGAAGCAGTGCTCCTGCCAGGGAGATAAGCTTTGTCTCCTTAGTAGCTCACGTCCTCTTGACAGAACAGACCCAGATGAAGTGGGTCCCTTGGCTCTTACACAGCCCACCATGGGGTGAGGGTTACAACTCCTGAAACCAGGCTGAACGGTCCACAACAACATTCATATATATTCCTAAAACCATTCAAGAAATATTTCTGAGCCACTTTTACAGGAAGGAACACATTCACCAAAACACTATCAATGAGGACAGAATATGATGTTTTTTTCTAAATTATCCAAATTAATTTTCTTTCCATATTTGAAGAAAAAAGAGAAAGTAAAAGCTAGCCGAAATAAGGATTTTTATTAAGAATTAAACTGATACTCCTGTCAGAATGCCTATTATCAATAAATCAACAAACAAGTGTTGGCGAGGTTGTGGAGAGACGGAACCCCTAGTGCACTGCTGGTGGGAATGCAGATGGTGCAGCCACTGTGGAAAACAGTATGGAGATACTTCAGAAAACTAAAAATGGAACTGCCTTATGACCCAGAAATTCCACTCCTGGGAAGATGTTTGAAGAAACTGGAAACACTAATTCAGAAGAATATGTGCACCCCAGTGTTCATTGTACCATCATTTATAATAGCCAAGATTTGAAATTACCCTAAGTATCCATCAGTAAATTAATGGATAAAAAAGTATGTGGTACATTTATACAATGGAATACTAGTTGGCTGTAAAAAAAAAAAAAGAAGAAGAAGAAGGAAATCTTACCTTTTGTGACAGCATGGATGAACCTGGAGGATATTATGCTAAGTGGAATAAGCCAGTCAGAGAAAGACAAATACCATGTGATCTCACTTATATGTAGAATCTAATAAACAAACAAACACACAATATAGAATCAGACTCCTAGATACCGAAAACAGACTGACAGCTGGGGAGGGAGGGAGGTTTGGGGGCTGGGTGTAAAAGGTGAGGGATTAAGAAAAGAAACCTCATAAAGGGAGGTAGGAGAGGGTGGAGCAGGGGTAAATGGTGATGAAGGAGACGTGACTCGGGAGGTGACCACACAATGCAGTACGCAGACCATGTGTCATAGAATCGTACAATTGAAATCTACATAATTGTATTAACCAATATCACCCCAATAAATTCAATAAAAGTAAAATTTAAAAAGAGAACTAACTGATATGGAGATATAATTATTTAACAATTAGAAAAGTAATATATTTGTTATTTTTGTTAAAATAAGTCCAGGCCATTGGAAACAACAAAAAGGTCAACAGACCTTGACCCTGAGCAGCGTGGCTGTTCCTGAGGGGAGAGGGTCCTGCAGACAGCTCGGGGCAGGGCAAGCGTGGGGCCGGGCTGCTCTCTGCTGAGGGGAGCTGCAGATCGCCAGGTGCTCTGGGCAGCAGGTAGACAGCTGCCCACAGGTGACCACGCCTTGACACATTGAGTGTTAGTAGCTGTTGTTGAGGTCATCGTGGAGCCAGAAGGTGGCAGACAAGTCACTGGCTTCTGAAATGTTTTAGAAGTGCTCTTCTGACCAAGAAGAGTGTGGTCCCCCTCAAGGACCTGACTGTCACACAAAATGCGTTTCACAGATGTGCTGGTCTTTGAAGAGATGAATCCTTTTTTGAACTCGAGCTGTCAGGCTCCTGGGTTTCGAGAGTTCTTTACAAGGTATTATTTGTGTTTGGCAATTTCATTTTAGTGATGATTCTTAGAAATGTTGCATGAAGGAGTCTAGATCACATGGAGGACTCTTGTCACAGAGTACTGGACATGACTTCAGGGCAGTGTGTCTATCTGTGTTTGCTGTCATCTCTGTGTCAATGAAAACCATAAGACTTCAAGGCTTGCTGAGATTTAGCTACAGAGAGAGACTGGCGGTCTTGCCACACTTAGTAGCACACACTTTTGGCCCTCAGAGAGCCCCGGCTGTGCAGCCACACCCCCCCACTGGCCGCAACCAGCAGTGGCCGTTACCTCTGTGTGGGGAGTAAGCAGCCAGTGAAGAACGTGCACAGTCCCGGTGCAGCAGTGTTCAGAAGGGACCCGTGTCTGGTGCACAGCTTAATACTCTGATGCTACCCTCACCAAGTGAACAAAACAGAGTCGTCAACGGGCATGTTAAGACTGGCTTCAAGTACTAGTTGCGGACAGAATTTTAAGACTCATTATCCTAAACTTGCACATAAAGCCTTAGAATTATTAACCTGTTTTGTACTGTATGTTTACGTGTGCAAACATTTTCTGCATTGGTACGATGAAAGTTTAAATACAAAAATAGGTCCCCACTGATGTAGCTCAGTGGATTGAGTGCCAGTCTACGAACCAAAGGGTCACCACATTGATTCCCAGTCGGGGCACATGCCTGGGTTGCTGGCCAGGTTCCCAGTGGGGGGCGCACAAGAGGCAACCACACATTGATGTTTCTCTCCCTCCCTTCCCCTCTCTCTAAAGATAAATAAGTAAAATCTTTAAAACATACAGATTTTTTAAAAAATAGAATAGAAAATAATAGGCTTGCCAGTCTGAAGCCTCCTCACAGCTTAAGCTTGAATTTGGGTAACCTATTATCTTCCACGACTTTAAACTAATGCAACGTTAAGTGAGCATAACTAAGAATCAGTAGCATTTTGGGGTTGCCTTTGTAGTGATTCTATATTTAATTTAAAAATGTGTGCTGGCCTTAGTGATTTAAGGGTTTAAATAGATTAAGGTGTTTTTACTTAGCATGTTAGTGTGTACAGTAAGCAGTATAATAAAAATTATTGCTAATAAATGTCCATTTTATTTGTTTTGTTCCTTTTAGGAACAAATTTAATATTTGAAGATGAAATCACTGCATTGCAACATCAAGTGGATAAACTAACAACTCTAAACGTGAACAAAATTATTGCCCTGGGGCACTCCGGCTTCGAAATGGACAAACTCATCGCTCAGAAAGTGAAGGGTGTGGACGTCGTGGTGGGAGGGCACTCCAACACCTTTCTCTACACAGGTAATTGTTTCCAAACGGCGGCACTAGCTGGGATGTCTGCATCACTTAGTCGCTTTTGCCTTTGCAACTGTTACTATTATTTTACTACTATTTAACATATTACATAAATTACATGATATGTAATGCATTATATACATAGTACATATTGAAAGGTAATGTGTAAATCTTACACAGAGACATTACGGAGAATAATTTATTGCTTTCATGATTATGTCAATTCCATTTATGCATATTGTAAATATATATAAAACATGTATAAAAATATATGTAACAAAAAAATTACTGAACCTCAACCAAAAGTCAGTTTATAGCAAAAGGCAACATGTCATATAAAATTTTAAGCATGCCTTGGCCGGGTGGCTCAGCTGGTTGGAGTGTCGTCCTGTACACCAAAATGCGCGGGTTCAGTCCTTGTCAGGGCCCACACCTAAGCTGCAGGTTTGATCCCCTGTTGGGGTGGTACATGAGGCAACCGATTCATGTTTCTCTCTCACACTGATGTTTGTTCTCTCCCCCCCTCCCTCCCTCTCTCTCCAAAGTCAATAAATACATCCTCAGGTGAGGATTAAAACACTTTTTAAGCATGAACAAAATGCTATAAATAAGGCCTTCACAGCTCAAGGTGACAAGGCTTGTTTGTAGGGTCACAGGTAACAGAAGCTGCAGACCAGGACTGTGAGTGTCCTGGAGCCACACCTCTGCTGGCCCCTGGAGAGCGGGCACTCACCCTCCCTCCCTTCCTCCCTCTCCCTTTTCTTCTCCTCACCCCTCCCCTTTTCTTCTCCCTCCCTCACACTCTCTTTCCTCTTCTCCCCCTCTCTCTTGCCCCCTCCCCCTCTGTTACTGAACAGCAACTGAGGTCCTGTGGCCCATCGCCACCCTCTAGGCAAAATTCCAGAGGCAAAGGTTTGGGGCAAAGGAAAGGAGTCTTTATTCAAAAGCTGAACGATTTTGAATAACAGCTTTCTACTTGTATTAGTCACTTAATCCTATCAATTAAGGCTAAACTCTAAATCTTCAGTTATAGCTTTGATCACTTAAGCCTATCAATTAAGGCTAAATTCTTTTTTTCTTTTTCTTTTTTTTCCCTCTGTGCCATGAGTGACAGCTGCCATAGGCACAGTCCCAGGGCAAGGATGCACCCAAGGGTTTTTCTTTCAGCACCAGCTGCCAAATCCTGACCCCACTGCCTAGGGGAGGACCTGTGAACATGCTAAATTAAGGCTAAATTCTTTAACACCTGAGTTCTCCTATCATTCACCCTGTTAGTTTTTAATTATCTTATTTTTATAGGATTAGTTTACAATCTAAAACAACATAAGATACAAAAGCTACACAATTTTAGAAGAATTGGTTTCTGCCTCAGAGGTTGTCCCCTCTAGAACATCCAAAGAAGAATAACCCTGCCACCCTCTGCCAGGCCAGCCTGGTTCTAGGCTGTGCCTGGAGTTCCTTCCCAAGCAACATACCGTCCTCTGGGAACTGCAGGCAGCTGCAGCACAATCACCCAGGCATCCCTGAGGAAGAGAGAGCCAGAGAGCCAGACATCTGCATTTCCATGGACTCTGGAGGCATTCTGGTCTCAGCCAATCCTAGGCTATTTACCATTGCCTCCTCAAACTCCTCCTGCAGCGCGCCCCCACCGCCCCACCTCGCCCCAGTGATCTGATCAGAACCCTCATCTCCTCTCTCCCTCTAATCGTCTCTCTACCTCCCTCCCTTCATCAATGTAAGAAACAGCCAAAGCTTTAGAGAATTTTTGCAAGATTTTATTGGAGCCGAACTGAGAACATGTGCCAGGGAGCAAGATTTCAAATGCTCCTGAGAATAAGAATTTTGCAGGTTTTGTTATACGTTTGAAATTAAGAAGAGGAAGCAAGGAAGATTGTAGAAAGCAAGAAGGAGGGGATTGGATTGCAAGATAGGTAACAACATTGTGTGCCTTCTTGAGGGTTAATACCTTATTCGAGGGGCATTTTAAGGGCGTATTGACCTGGATGCACAGGAACAATGGACAGAGGTGGCTAGGCCTGCGGTGTAACTACCCTCCATGACCTGCCCAGTTAGGAATTTATGATCAGCTCTCCATGTGAGGTTATTTTCCACAGAAACCTTTTTTTCATTCACACCTTCCTCCCTCTTCAGCCTCTTGCTCTGTCTCTCCCTCTCCCTACCCCTCTTTTCTTCCCTTCCCCTCTTTCCTTGGTGTTACGTCATTTTAGTGAGAAATTTGAAAAAAAAATTGAACTGTAATGTCCCAAAATTTTTGAGTCTGGCTCAGTGAGTCTTTCCCCTCAAGTCCCACATCCCCAGTGCATGGAGCTTTGAAGTATGTTTAAGAAAAGGAAAAAGAGGAAGTCCTGACTGGTTGAAGACTTTATTAGCACTGAGAAGGAAGGCGTTGGTGGGGAGCAACGCACCCCTTGAAGCGGGTGATTCTCAGCACATCTCTATGTGGGCTATCTAAGGTGATAAAAGCAACAATAGGAAATAGCCCCCAAATAGTAGATAATACCCAAAAATGTTTTAAAAGATTATCACTAAGGTGTGTGTGGTAGAAACAGACTTTCTCCTCAAGGTTCTTTCTAGTGGTCTAATAATCAAATAGACATGAAATAGATAAAAACGAGAAAATAACCAAATTTAATACACACTTAAGTATGGGAGCCCCACGTGCACAAGAGGGTCAGAGACAAAGGGAACAGGGGAATATGGGACATTCTGAACTAGGATGATGAGGTCAGGTGCCGTGGGGTCTTCCAAGTGTCACGGCAGAATGATAAGAAGGGGAGATGTTTAGTAAACACAAGTTTGCCCCATCATATAGATGGGTCAAAAAGGTTATCGCTGCTAATCTCCAGTGATGGGCAGAGTATGCTGTGCAGCTAAGGGAGGTGAGCAGGCCAGCACCACCCCTCATGGAAGACTGCCTTGGTCTGTTTTTATGAGCACTGGCCCTGTCCTGCTGGGCTCAGTTTTGCTGTGGGGAGGGCCGCTCAGCTTAGAGCTGAGACATTCAGAGTGCATGTGCCTCAGAGGCTCCGGTCCAGGGCTCAAGCAGGTGTGGCTACGGAGCTAAGGAGAGGAGGGCAGCTTGACCCCTTCCGTGGCCCAGCCAATGCCACCCTGCAAGGAAGCCTTTCTTGATCTGTTTGCCCAAGTTCTGGTGACACCTCTCTGTCTTGCTGAGCTTGGTCCTGTAGAGGCGATCGCTGGCTGCACTCAACCTGAATCCGTGGTACGCTCCTCCTGGGGGAACTAGAGTTGGAGACTCTAACACACACTGAATGGTATGGCTCAGGAGTAGGGGCCACATTCTCCCCATTGAGTGCCTGACCAGGCTGCCCCTAGTAGGGGACTCACTAGCCCAATTCTCCTGACCTGGTTGCTTCACCCTACCAAGCTTGAGCCCTGTGGAAGAGTCAGTGGGGTGCTGCCAGTTTGGGCCCACTCTACAACCTTTTCTCATAAGACTCTGGAGGAAGTCCAGGCAACCACAGGGTGGGAGTAGAGTTCTCCTCTTAGTGGCCAAGAGGTAGATGCTGACCTTGGGGTGTGTTGGACTTACCTGCCCCCAGCTCAGAGCTCTAGGAAGCTGATCTTGGTACACAGCCTGGCCCCTCCTACACACACACAAGGCCAGTAAATGCAAACACAGTGAACAGCATGGTAGCTACAGACAGGAAGCCCAAGGCTGGTTAGAAACAACGTCTGACATTGACCTTAACCTAAAACCCCCCAAGTGGACCCAGAAGCAACACTACCAGTGGTGGACTTCAATCCATACCAGAGCTTAACTCAACCAGCCACACAAGTGGCACACCCAAAGGGACATTCCAGTAGGCACAAGACCCTGCTGGGAAAAACTCTGCCTCATGGGGCAGCCCCTGCCCAGTGTCTCATACACGGTGACCTAGGTTTTACTCTTATAGCTGCCCAGACTGAAGGGTCAACTCCACCCACAAAAGGGCAAATAGCTTTTAAGATTCAACTACAACAGCAGGTGCACATAACCCACAGGAAACCTTCCTGAAACATGGAGCACAAGTGATCTGGAAGATTGTGTCACTGAGCCCAACAACACACCTTCATCATAAAGCCATCATAACAAGTTAGAGAGGCATGGCAGATCTACCTAATACACAGAGACAAAATAGAGAAAAGTTCCCAAACAAAAGAACAACAGAAATCCCCAGAAAAAGAATTAAATGAAATGGATGAAATGGGGAAAAAAAACAAAAATACCAGATGCAGAGTTCAAAATAATGGTTACAAGAATGCTCAAGGGCCTTAGAGGAAGAACAGGTGATCTCAGTGAGAACTTAAACAAAGAGATAGTGAGAATTAAAAAGGACATAGAAACCATAAAAAAGAACCAGTCAGAAATGAAGACTACATAGAGGGAGAAGGGAGGGAATTTCAGGGAAAAGGGGAAGGGTTTAGAGCAACAAGTATAAAGGACACATTGATAAAAACTAGGGGGGATGGAAATGGGAGGGAGGTGGGGAGGGCTGGGGTGGTGGGCCGGGATAGGAGTAAAAGACAGAAAACTGTACGAGAACAACGATTAAATTTAAAAAAATTTAAAAAAGAAATGAAGACTACAATATCTGAAATGAAGAATACACTAGCAGGAATCAACAACAGGTCAGATGAAGCAGAGGAGGAAATCTTTGAATTAGAGAATAAGTTAACAGTAAGCAACCAAGCAGATCATCAAAAGAAAGAAGAATTAAAAGAAACAAGCAAAGTCTAAAAACCCCTGGGACAATATCAAGTGTGACAACATGAACATCATGGGGCTACCAGAAGTAGGAGAAAGTGAACAAGGGATGGAGAACCTGTTTGAAGAAACAATGGTGGAAAAGTTCCCTAACCTGGTGAAGGAAAAAGTGACATGAGTCCAGGAAGCACAGAGAGTCCCAATCAAGATGAACCCAAAGAGGCCCACTCCAAGACACATCATAAGTAAAATGGCAAAGGTTAAAGACAATCTTGAAGACAATGAGAGACAGACAGTTGTTTACCTACAAGGGAGCTCCCATAAGGCTGCTAAGTTATTTCTCAACAGACACTTCAGGCCAGAAAGGATTGGCATGAAGTGTTCAAAACAATGGAAAGCAAAGACCTACAACCAAGCTATCTAGCAAGGCTATCATTTAAAATTAAAGGGGAAATAAAGAGCTTCCCAGACCAAAAAAAAAAAAAAAAAGGAACTAAAGGAGTTCATGTTGCAAGAAATGTTAAAGGGATTCCTTTAAGAAGAGGAAATAGAGGGACATAGGAATAAAGGGGGGAATGACAATAAATAAGTACCTATCAATAATAATCTTAAATGTAAATGGATTAAATGCTCCAATCGAAAGACATAGGGCAGCCGCACAGGTAAGCAAACGTGACCCATATGTGTTGCCTACAAGAGACCCACCTCAGAACAAAATATTCACACAGGCTGAAAATGAAGGGAGGGGGAAAAAAAACCCATGCTAATGGAAACAAAAATAAAAGCCAGGGTAGCAGTACTTGTACCTGACAAAATAGACTTCAAAACAAAAGCCATAATGAGACAAAAAAGGTCACTACATAAAATTAAAGGGATCAATCCAACAAGGGGATATAACACTTATAAAAATATATGCACCCAAAATAGGAGCACCTAAATATAAAGAAAATCTTGGTGGACTTTAAGGGAGAGATCAACAGAAATACAGTCATAGTAGGGGATTTTAACAGCCCACTGTCATCAGAGGACAGATCTTCTGGACAAAAAGTCAACAAGGAAACGGTGACCTTAAACAACACACTAGATCAGAGCAATTAAGTTTATATTTACAGAACATTTCATCCCAAAGCAGCAGAATATGATATATCTAAGCGTACATGGAGCATTCTCAAAGATAGACCACATGTCAGGACACAAAATAAGTCTTAACAAATTCAAGAAGATTGGAATCAAGCATCTTCTTGGGTCGCAATGGCATGAGACTACAATAAAAAAGCAAAAGCAGCCCTTGTCAGTGTGGCTTGGTTGGCTGGAGCATCATCTCATGGACCAAAAGGTTGTGGGTTTGATTCCCAGTCAAGGGCACATACCCACGTTGTGAGTTTGATGTCTGGTTCAGGCACGTATGAGAAGGCAGCTAATTGTTTCTCTCTCACATCAATGTTTCTCTCTGTGTGTGTGTATCTCTTTCTCTTTCTGTGTCTCTCTTCTTCCTCTTTCTCTAAAAGCAATGAAAAAATATCCTCAGGTGAGGATTAAAAAAAAACACATTCAAACACATGGAGGCTAGACAGCATGTTTTTAAACAATGAATGGGTCAACAATGAGATCAAGGAAGAAATCAAGTTACCTTGAAATGAATGAAAATGAGAACACAACCAGCCCACAATCTGTGGGAAGCAAGGAAAGCAGTCCTGAGAGGGAAGTTCATAGCATTACAGGCCTTCCTCAAGAAGCAAGAAAAATCTCAGAGGAAAGAGGGGAACTGGATGAAAGAAGGTGAAGGGATCAGCCAAAGAACATATATGCATGACCTGCAGACACAGACAATAGTGTGACGACGGCCAGAGGGAAGGGGAGTGGGGGCTTGGTGGAAGTGGACCAACAGGGGAGAAATGGGAACATGTAATAGTGTCAACAATAAAAAATAAGTAGCATAGACGGTGGGTAGAAAATAGACAGGGGGAGGGCAAGAATAGTGTGGGAAATGTGGAAGCTAAAGAACTTATGGCACATGGACATGAACTAAAGGGGGGAATGTGGGTGGGAGAGGGTGTGCAGGGTGGAGGGGAATGATGGGGGAGAAAAGGGACAACTGTAATAGCATAATCAATAAAATATATTAGAAAAAATAAAGTATAAAAAAGATACATAAAATGATGAGAACAGCTCCAAGCACGTAGCAGGCAATCTGTAAGTGTGACAAGGGTGTTGATGGTCACTGACAGTGATGTGACCTTTCTTAGTGTTGGTAATGGTGCAATCAAACATCAGCCACTTAAATGACCTCAACGAGTTAGATGGACCGACTGTACCCAGACCAGGAAAAATCCAGAGTAGCACTAGCTAAAGTGCTCTGGGTTCCAACTCTGGCTGTGCCACTAACGAGTGGTTCAATCCTATCTCTGCCTGATTTCCCTCCTCTGTAGAATGAGGGTGGTTACAACAGGACCTGTGATAAAGGGTCATTGTGACTTCCTGTGTGTAACGAATGGCTGTCAGTGAAGAGCCTCAGGACAGGGCCTCTGCTTCAGCTGTTCTTACTTCAGTTAGGTCCCAGCTTGTAGATAAGACCCAGGAAAAACCCTTCCCCGGAGCCTTTTCTTAGCTTTTCCCTAACGCAAAGTCAGAACCCTCGGGCACACAGTGGGAGCTAGACATCTGCTTCCCACGCCCTCATGCTTTAGAGTAGTGACTTCAAACTCCATTCATTCTGATCCATAGTAAGAAAGGCATTGTACGTGTGTGCGCATGTATGCACATGACTGGAAGAAAACTTTCACAAAGCACCTGGAATGCACTCTGATAGCTTCTCTTCGACTGTTTCAATTTTTTAAGTGTCAGTTACCACCCATTAAATTAATTTATTCATATTGTAGCTAGCTCATATTTTGAAAAACTCGCTTTGAATGAGGCATGAGCAAAATCATGGGTGAACAATCATAGTACTTGACCCCTCCATGCAGATGCTGAAGTCACCGCCCTGTCGCTCAGGATTTTACATCATCTCAGTCGACGCGGTCTTACAGCACCAACTGGTCACCCTCAGCCTTGACGTGTGGCCATCAATTAAGTGTGCATCCTGATAGTTCTCAGAAGGGCTGGTGGCTCTGCCTGGCTTCCATTAATTCGGTATCCCGTCCTTTTGTTCCTGCCAATGAAGTCCTACAAAATAATATGTGCCTTTTGCTAAGTAGATGAATATATTTTATGATGATTGGGTGAAAGAAAGGTGTGTGGATAAAAATTATAATTTGCTTATCCATAAATCTAGAAGTAGCTAATTACGGTCTCTGAGAAAACTGCCTCTGGAGTCTTAGTCATGTCTTCCACATTTCCTGATTGCTTACCACGGTTCAACTTGTTCTTATGAAAAACATTCTGTTCTGATACTCATCTCTTTGAGGAGTGAGCTCAGGAAGGGATAAGGTAATTCCAGGACACAACAGGGGATGAGGCTTATTTGCTTGTTTAAATACATTTTTCCAGCCTTAAAAAAACTCTTCACTGAATTGTTTTGAACTGAATTAGCATAAAGTTAAAGTTACATATCAGTCAATAAAATATAGTTAAAAATGACACACTGCTTGGAATTTTAAGTTTTGCCGAGAATCATTTTGGCACACATACACACCCGAAAGCAAATCTCATGAAGCATCTCAATAGCACCCATTGTTTTTCCCATTTTATTACTTAATTTTTATCATGCTGGTTACCATCTGTTAAATTAACTGCATTGTATTGTAGCTGGCCCATATTTTTGAAAATTCAGCTTTAGGGTCAGGTGAGGTTGAGTGACCATTTGACCCCGTAAGGGATTACACATACAGTGATGGAAGGAGACTAGACTTTGGGTGGTGAGGACACAATGCATTAGACAGATGATGTATCATAGAATTGTACACTTGAAACTTATATAATGCTATTAACCAATATCACCGCAATAAATTTAGTTTAAACAAAATAAGTAAAACAATAAAAAAATTAAATTCAGCTTTAAATGAGGCATGACAAAGAACAGTACATGAACAGTTCCTCCCCAAATGTGCTGTTCGACATTTGATTGCACAAATAAATGATTACAGCCGCTGCACAGCACACATGCAGATAAACCGTCTGCCATGTCCGAGTGGAGAGGAGAGGGTTTTCCTCCACCAGACTTCCAAAGTAGTAAAGTTGCAAGGACCAGGGCTGGTCTGCACATATCTTCTCTGAAGGGATCGAATCCATGTTGTTGCATTTAGGCAAAAAGTAGTGAAGTGAGTGCAGATTGAAAGCGGCACCAAGTACTCCAGGGAAACCTGTTTTGTGTCAGTCTGTCAGGGAAACCTGTGGGGGTCAGTCTGTGTCGAAGGCAGACAAACCCCCAAGATGCTGTCTCTCTGTTTGCCTCCCACTATTTTAACTTACCTTTGGATTATACAAGCCAGCCTGACTAGCTGTGGCCTTGGGTGAGGGTAGACATCAGTGTCTGTACAGCAGAATAACAGGGTTAGAGGTGATAAGTCTACAATTCCTTCCATTCTGGCATCCCGTTCCCTAGAAAGTCAGCCATACAAACAGCCTGATTGCTTACTTTCCAAAACATAGGGAAATAAGGTATTTGTTGTTAGAACACCTTATAACTTTCTGAGGCTACTGCAGAAATTTATTTCTACCTCTATTCCTTTGGGACCCATGCCTCCTGGCTATACCGCTCTCTGTCCCTCCCTATCACTGTCATCGAATGGCCTCCAAACCACTCCCCACCGTCACTGACAATTTAGCACCCAACTTCCTTTCTTCCTCCCCACTGCAGCTCTTGCTTTCATCTTGGTGGAGTGGCCACATGGATGGCTGATCCAATACTCAAAGCTGAGAGCCCCTGGGTCCTTGTGACTGTCACCACTCCCTCACTTTTAGGGTCACAGGCTGAGACTTGGTGGTGTCATCATCCAGAATTGCTCTATCTCCAAACACTGCCCACCTCCCTTGTCAGAGCCTCCGAGCCCCAAAGCTCTCAGGCCCCTTACCCCTTTGGGAGCCGGCTGCTTTCTGGCTGAAACTTCAGCCTCATGAAGTCCTCTTCTCCTCCTAGTTCAGCAGGCTTCCCTTCTCTTTCCCCGTCAGCCTGGCGGTGTCCATTACAGACTCTGGGTCGAGTCTATGGCTGACGCATGGAAGGCTGGTGCCCAGGATTGTTGAATGACTGTTAACAGATGCAGCTCCTTTAAAAGCAAGGTTTCTTTATTTGATCAGTCTTTTTACTAAGTACCCAATTTTTATTGCTTCTGGATTCTGGCACCCATCGGTTGAATATGAAATTCAGACCTTTCATTTATGCAGAGAACATAAATGATTTTAATGAGTATTAAATTTTGTTCTCAAAATAAACATAGCTTGCAATGTAAATACAAATTAAGACAGAACAGAAAAACCTACAGCTGGTTCTTCCCACAGTGGCCAGGTGCAGAGCGTGAAGGGACGGACCCCTCCCTGCTTCAGCAGGATGAGGGAGGGTGAAAGACTTCGTTTGCAGGCGTTGCTCATCTCTCCATCAGCTTTCACTCTTGCAGTTTAGATAATCTTGCCTTTTAGAACAAGAAAATGGTCTTCTTATGTACCACATTCACAGGACAAGGAAAAACTCTCCAACAAAGAACCATCAGCCCTAATGAGGACTGCTGACAGCTGTAGTTTATTAAGTCAGCTGGGAGGATCAGCCAGAGGGCAGACGTGTGGCTCGTAGCTTCAAAAGATGATGCCCTTGGTTGCAAAGGTGATGTCCTTACTTATTTCAGTAGTCATCACTCAGGACCTTTTAGTCAATTTCTAGCCATACCCCAGCCTCAGCAATAGCTTCCTTCATGGAGCAAAGCCTTCTGGTTAGTGATTTTTTACAGTTACATAACACTGGTCAATTTCAGTTAGGTCTCATGAAACTGTTTTCCAAGATAAAGTGGGGCTAGCCAAACCCAAAATGTAATAGGAAGAACTACAAAACAAGGTCAAGTTTATTCAGCAGGTCAGGTTATAAGGAAAGCCAACTATTGTGAAATCATAGGCTCATTCTTACCACAAGGTACAAATATTTTCCCAGGACTGCAGTTTGTGTTGCCTTAATTTGCTGCCTGATGGTCTTCCAAGAAGGACCTCATTTCTCCTACCCCCCTACCCATATGGGGTAGTGGAAAGGGCTTTGGACTCTGACCAACCCCATTCTGCTGGGGCTGGTCACTACAGGCTATCTGACCTTGAACAAGTTACTGAACCACTTTGGGCTTCAGCTTTGTATTTTTAAAAATGGGTTACAGTGATATGACTACTTCAGAGAGTGTTGTAGGGATTAAATGAGGTAATATATGAATACAACTAGGTCCTGGAGCATAGTAGGTCCAAGACAAATATGTCAATTCTCTGATATTCTGCAACATAGGAAAATACATGTAATATTAAATGAAAAAGTAGAGTACGCACAAAAAATTTTTTCCAACTATATAAAAACTTATTATCCAGGTTGTAACCACGTCAAAGTTACACATCTTCAAGCTAATTCATGGGATTGCTCCTACTTTCAATAAATAAAAAGGCTCCCTTGGCTGCTGTGGCTCCGTGGATTGAGCACCAGCTCATGAACCAAAGAATCACCAGATTGATTCCCAGCCAGGGCACATGCCTGGGTTGTGGGCCGAGTCCCCAGCAGAGGGTGCACAAGAGGCAACCGCACATTGATGTTTCCCTCTCTTTCTCCCTCCCTTCCCATCTCTCTAAAATAAATAAATACAATATTTTTTAAAAATTTAAAAAGTAAGTAAATAAATAAGTAGGCTCTTTATCACACAAAACTTGGGAAACAATAGGGCATTTCTCACCTCCTCCTTCTGAAATCTGGTAATTCCTTGAGGATCCCATATTGTACTGGTCCCTTTGATTCTAACTTTTACTTCTGTTGAATTCTCAGTCATCTCTGCTCTTGACTCTTTCAAACCATTTTTTTTCTGTCCATGCAGCATAGACCCAAATATGGAAAACTGACCCTTCATTTTGATCTCCCCAAACTCCACCGAAACAAGTCTGCCTCCATGTATGCGGTCCCCACAGGGGAGCCGGCCGCCGCACAGCACAGCCTAAAGCCTGGAATGAAGGAATCCCTGTCTTCAGAGCCGCGGCCAGTGCCATCACAGGGCAGGCTCTCTTCCTCAGCCCACTCCTCCTCCCAGTCTCCGCCCACCTCCCACTTCCCTTTTCTTTCTTTAATTCTGTCCCAACCCCTACTACCAAAGGCCACCCCAAACTCAAAATTTCTCCCACTACCTTTATGCAAATAAGTGCGCTCTGCCTGCACCTTCACTACCACCACACCCTGCATCCCCCGCCCTGCCCCCGACCTGGTCCCTGTCAGGGAGCCTGTCTTCCTAGAGAGGTCCACCTCCCCTCACCTCAGGGAAGAGGAAAGGAACAGGGAGGACCCTTGTCCTCTCCTGGGTGTTTTACTGAGCGGAAAATGGTTTCTCCCTAAGATGCATTCTGCCACCATTTTCTTCTCATTGCTATCCATAAATATATACATTAATTCAATAAATATATACATTAATTCAATAAATATATATATTAATTAGAAATTTAAAAAATTTGCCATAGGTTGGTGGGACTACAAATAATTTTTTTTCTTCTCTCTTTGTCAAATCTTGTCATGCTACTTTTACTTTTTAAAAAAAATCCTAAATCTCTTTAAACCCTATAAATGTAACTGCTGATTCTAAACTTTATAACAAGAAAAGTTTTCCACTGAAAACTACTGATCAGGCAGACTGTCATTCAGCAGTTCATGAATCAGGCCGCATCCCATCTAAGGAGATAAGGAGTTTTGCAGAGCTCCACGAGGCCAGAGCATTGTATAGACCAAAGGGAGCAGGAACAAGGAAGAAACACTGGGCTGTGCTGATGGGTTTAAGCAGGGCTACTTTCCTCCGAGGCCAAGTCCTGAGCTGGTCAGGTAACTTGTGTGAGCAGGTGCTGACTGGTTGGCCCGGGTCTTCCTTTCCTGGGAGAGCTGAGCGTAGGAACAGAGATACGTTTTGGTTTGCTGACGTAGAGCTTAACATGAACAAGGGCATCTTGGGGCTCATTTGGTTATTTTAACAAGTGCGATATTATAAATATTTTTGTTAAATTAAAAGATATTTATATTCCATTTGAGAATCTGAGCTAAATACACATATGACCAAATATATCTTGATACATTTAAAAGATAAGAAACCAGGAAAACAGTGCTTTAGCCCAAGCAGCTAAGCTGTGTTTACTCAAATCTCCTGTTCTCAGTTTACAAACTCCAATGGTTGTGAATTGGTGTTCATCTATGAGGGAATTTGTAAAGACTCTGTCACGACTGGAAAGCAGGGTTTGAGTCACCCAGGCCAGCTGGTCTCCAGGTTCTCTTTGATAGGCTTATGTAAACTGTGCACTGCACGTTCCCCAGCTCACCTACAGTGACCAAAAGGAATTCGTGGGAACCAGTTGTTAAGACCCCTCACTGAGTGCAAACACACAGCATTTCCCACCGGACCAGGGGCATGACCACCCTGGAAATGCCTTCTCCAGATAAATGCTGATTTTTCCCTAAAAAAAAAAAAAATCAATTTATGGTCATGTGGACCTCCTTATTAATTTCAAGAAATTAGGTATTACTTCTGAAAAGAACACTGTTGATGAATGGAACCACAAGGGCATGTTAAGATGAAAATCAGCCTCTCTCTCTCTCTCCATCCCATTTCTTTGGACTCTGTATTTTAACAGGCCATAGTGATAGAAACCAGAGATTGTTACCAGAGCCTCCCTGTGTTTGTTTGTATGTATTAGGTAGAGCTGCTTTGACTCTGTATCTTGGTAGTGTGGTCTAATAGGGACCAGTGTGGCCTAGGAGGTGTCCTGTATGGTCCAGTGGCATAGCCTCCCCTATCACACAATCTGGGTACTTAAGGTGCAGTTTTTGTGTGGGCTGAGTACACTTGCCTCTTGCATTTGAGCCTTGGTTGCTGTTGGCAGATCAATCGGAGAGATTTACCGAGGCCAATGAGCTGCAAGGATTGGCTGTGACCACTGACCACCAACCTCTGCCCTCCATGGAGGATCAGCTGTGCAGGGGGAGGGTGGTGGTGCTCTGACATGGTCTGTAGCTGTCCACTGGGTCGCAGGCCCTGGGGTTTCCAAAGTGGTGCAGGCCAAGGTCAGCCCCCACCTGTATTTTGCCAGGAGCCACTCTGCCTGGGCTGTAAAGCTATCATAGATGGCTGCTACTTGTGCTGGGCTTGGAGATTCCTTGGCAAATCCAAGCAATGAATCTACGCTAGCTGCTGTTAGCGCCAGGCCTGGGGCTCACTGAGGCCAGCTCTGGATTCTTTGAGAATATTTAGGAAGTTGTGCAGTATGAGCCAACACCAGCCATTCATATGGAAAAGCAAGTTAGGTGGGCCCCTAAATTGAGTTGGGCAGAGTGTCTGGGGATTTCCAAGGCAGGTCTAACAGTGTTTGCCAGGTTGATGGAGTCTCAGATATGGCACCAGTTTGCTGGCTGTATGGCTTGTTGTGGGAGGGTTTAGAAAAGGGACAATGGCTTCTGCCCACCTTGATGGCAAACACTTCAGTTGCTCCCTATATGACACTGGTGCTGCTACCCTGGTGCTGGAGCTCAGAGGAAGTGAGACTGAGTAGTTGAGTCCATGTGTGGGTTCTTTAAGAGGAACTGCTTGGAACTTCAGAAGTTCTTCCACCAACTCAATCTCTGCTAGTTTTTGCAGCCCGAAGTTGTGGGGACTTATCTTCCTGGCACCAGAACCCTGGACTAAGTATGTGGATACAGGATTATTGATAAGGGCATTGTGGCGCGACCTGCCCCAGACAAGGGGACAGTGACTTGCCTGTTTGCCTGGGGAGCTGGTAACAGCCCGTGCCTGGGGCAAGGCAGGGGGAGTCAATTAGACAGTCCCTGATGGGATTTTCAGGAAGCAACCTTGTCTGTCTGGATCTAGCTGGTGGGTCCAGCAGTGGAATAGTCTCTCCTCCACACTGACCCTGATCAGCTTCCTCTTAAAGTACATAAATGAATCAATCATTATATTGTAGGGGACAGAGAAACTTCCTCTTACCTTCAAGTTTCTTTCAAGTGGCTGAATAATTAAATCTACGTGAAACAGATTAATAAGAGAAAAATAACCAATTTAATTAATGTGCGTACACATGGGAACCCCACATACACGAGAGAGTCAGAGACCCTGCATTCATGAGAGGTTCGGAGGCAGAAAGGAAACCTGGGAATATACACTGTTCTGAGCTAAAGGTGGGGGGAGGCACCTTGGGGGAGGACGGTCACTCTCGGGATGATAAGAAGAGCTATGTTCAGTAATTAGAAGTTTGCCCTGCCCTGTAGATCTGTTAATTTATGGTTATCTCTGATAATCTCTTATGATAGGCAATGCCACTAATTCAATCTCTTCTAGGTAGTTAGGAAAGGGGCAGAAGTTTCTCTTGAACCCAGAGGGTCTCAGTTGACTTTAGCTCAAAATCATCCCCATGCCACAGAGGCACATCCTGGGGTGACTCATTCTGAACCCCTACAATGCATCACCACAAAACGTCCTGTGGAGGGAGAAGTACAAGATGCTGTGAGAGCCTATACAGACTGGGACAAAAAGTAGGTCTACAGTTGTGAGTACACGAAACAGAGTTTATTCTCATACTATTATACAGCAATTATGGTATTATTTTCCATATGACAACTGTAAACCTACTTTTGCCCCACCAGGTATAGAAGGACCTTACAAAGTCTGGGGGGTCATCAGAGGGTGTTCTCCTGAGGAAATGACATCTGGGCTAAGATCAGAGAGACTTGCGAGAGTTAACTTGATACATGATTATCTCTAATCTTTATGGAGCATTTACCTAAGTAGGGCTTCATTTGTTACATTAACTTCTTTAATCCTCCCAACAACCCTGTAAGGTAGGTCTTGTTACTTTCTTCATTTTACCAAGATGCACAAACTGCAGCAAGATGATGTAATTCACATATAGCTCTCCAGCTCTGGGTCTTACTCTGTATTCAAAGGCTGTGCGGTTGGGTGTGGTCAAGGAATGAAAGGAGCTAAGATTGCTGAAGTGCAGGGCAGATGGTCTACTAGGCGTGTCCAACCTGCGGCCTGCGGGCTGCATGTGGCCAGGATGTGGCCAGAATGGCTGTGAATGTGGCCTAGCACAAATTTGTCAATTTACTTAAAACCTTTTTTTGTTCATCAGTGTTCGTTGGTGTTTGTGTATTTAAGGTGTAGCCTAAGACAACTCTTCCTTCAGTGTGGCCCAGAGATACCAAATGTTTGGATACCCCTGGCTCTAGGTGAAGCTGGCAGAGTAAGAAAGAGCCCTGCCATGTAGGTGTAATAGTTTATGATATTCACACCAAAAATTGTAGCGTTTTGCCTAAGGCCAGTAGGAAACATTTTATACCAGGGAGCATATGATCATGTTTATGTTTCAGTAAGACCACTCAGGCTGCTGTGTGGAAGCTGGATTAGAAAGAGAGGAAGGAGAGATGTACAGAGACCAGGTATAGGTGGTTGTTGCAGTAGCCCAGACTTAATGGTGACTACCCCCGTGGCTTGCCTGAGATGTAGAGAAGTAGACAAAAGCAGTCTCTGGTGGAAGTGAGCAACTTCCAAGTAATTCAAAAGAAAGGCTCTCCCTGGCTGGTGTGCTTCAGTGGATTGAGCACCAGCCTGTGAACTGAAAGGTCACTAGTTCATTTCCCAGTCAAGGCACATGCCTGGGTTGTGGGCCAGGTCCCCAGTGAGGGGGTGTGTGAGAGGCAACCTATTAATGTATCTCATACACTGATGTTGCCCTCTCTTTCTCCCTCCCTTCCCCTCCCTCTAAAATAAATAAATAAATAAAGTCTTTAAAAAATAAAAATAAAAGAAAGATTCAAGTCCCTTAGAAGCAATGATGTCAAATATGCTAATTACCAATTACTTTTATCCTGTCCTTAATAGGAAGTTTGGAAGTTCTTAAACTGATTCCCATACACATTAAAAACCATGACATGGAAGATGTTAAAATATTCTGAAATTCACTTAGCCAATTGAAAACCAGGTTAAAGGTCGGCTCCCGGCACCTCTGTAACCACCGGGGTATCCACCGTGGCTGCCCCTTCCAGCCTTGGAGCCATCGCACTCCTGAGGGCTGCTGGGGTCAGGCTCCCAGGGCAGGGCCCTCCCTGTAGGGTTCCCTCGGGCACCCACTATGTGCTAGAAAATGCCCCGTTTACCAGCTCAATATGCCAGCCCACAACTTCACAGACTCTCCAAGTTTGGTTCCCAGATTAGTTTATTTGCTAAATGACTGAAATAGAGTTCTGGTGAATAACTTCTCTCCTGCCAAGATGATAAGTTGGGTTTCTAAAGACAGATGTGCGGCTCCGCGGGGACAGAATACGTGGTGCATGAGCATCTTGGGCAGGAGGTAGAATGGTATGGGAAGTCTGAAGCCCTGGGCTGTTTTTGCTACTCGTGTTTTCTGGGGAAGAAAACAGAGTTGAGGGGTAGCAGAGAGGGCTCAGCTGTGGAGGAGGCAGAGATTAGCCACATGGAAGGTATTTTTCTGGTACCTGATTAAGTCCATTTCAGGCACAGATGACATATCTTTCTAAAGAAAGGAGTATCATGGGCTCTCAGTGCTGGAGGGTGCTCCCTGTCAGATAGGAGCTGGAATTCGTAGCTCCTGTTTGTGGAGTGCATGCTGATCAGATGGGGCATTTGACCAATCGTCAAATTTCTAGCTTTTAGATTCTGTTCAAGTTCAGATATGTCTATGGAAGGCAGAAAACTACAGGCTGAAAAAAGTCAGGCTCATCCTTCTCTTGGATTTCCAGGAAAGTGCCAGATTTCCTTTCTGAAATTGATTTAGTGCCCTTTCCTCCTGGGCGTGTGTTCTGCGCCACCTTGTGGGAATGTTTGGAACTGCATCTCCCCAAACTTCTCTGGGCTCAGAGAACTACCCTCTAAGGTAGCCCTCTGCAGCTGGTCCCCTGGTGCCCTGAAGTAACGCAGGTCCCAGGCTTGCCCGGAGGAGGAACAGTACAGAACAGAAGGAGGAGGATGCGAGTGTTAATCTTCCCTGCTACCGTGCAGTGCTTCAGATTACCTATAGCTGTCATAGCCCATGAAGCTGTGCCCTGCAGGTGGAGATGGGACAAGGCCTGCACTGCCTCTCAAGTCAGGAGCTTTTGTAAGAATGAAGTTACAAGACTTTTTTCTTTTTCTTTTTTCCAGAGGGAGTTAGAAAATTGGAAATTAAGTTTGGCAACAGCTCCTTTGTGCTTGTAAAGTGCTGGCATTTGCAGCACTTCTGCTCTGTGGTTATCGAGCTGGAGGAGGCTGTTCTTGGCACAGGAGCAGAGTGGGGCGGGAGGGTTCCATAACATTCGCTGTTCTTGTCTCAGGTGTGGAAACAAGCCCCGGAACAGCGCGGGGTACCGCGGTGCCGCCCCTGGCTTGGAGTGGGTAGTGGAGAGGACACAAGTCCCAGTGCCTCACAGCCCTGCTTTCCAATGGGCCCTCCTTCACATTCCAGCTGTGTGACCTTGGACACGCTGCCTGTGATGGTTAGTCTTCTAGTCTGAAAGTTGGGGATAATAATAGGATCTTTTTCATGAGATTCTTGGAGAACTAAGTGAGATATAGCCCAGGCCTGGCTCTCAGCTGACTTAATAACTGGTTCAGGTGAGTAAGCAACCCACGCTGAAGTTCCCTGGGCCCTCTAAACATTCGATTGGAAGGACTGCTCATGGCTGCAGTGAGGCAGCTGATAGAAACAGTAGTAGGACAATGGTATCTGTTCTATTGAAACAACCCAAACTAGGTCATTGTCTCTGAGGAAGTAAGATATGACCTGCAGCGTGCCTGAAGGGGGGGTGCAGTTACAGAACCAAAACATGCCAGGTAATGAGAGGCCAGGGCCCAGGCTCCATGTGTCCAGGTCCCCCACCTTCATGTAGCCATGTGTCCACGACGTGGTGGTGGGTGGGCCTCAGCCTCTGGGCGATGAGTGACTGGACACTCTCTCCAGGGGTGCCCTTTCAGAGAGAAGTCAGCAGAACCACACAGGTGAGGTCTGGCTGGGGTGGGGAGTGTGTGTGTGCTGGTTGGCCAGCAAGGTAAATGTGGCTCTTCCAAAAGTCACCTGAGGAGACACAAGATGTAGTAGCAAAACCTGAAAACAGCCCTTTGTCATTTCTATTCATGTGTCATTGAAGACTCTAAGATCTGAAAGTGTGTGGCTAGCATTTCAGAGGTTGCCATCACCAGATAAGAGAAGGAAATATACATTTATTGAGTACCTACCATGTGCCATGCACTATGCTAGAGAGTTTAGTCATTTAATTGCCTCAGCAGCCCTGTGAAGTAGGAATGATTTCACCCATTTTACAGGTGAGGAAACTGAAGTACAGTGAAGTGGCTATACCTGGCCAGTGAGAAGGGCCAGGGTCAGGATGGAGGAAGTAGGATAATCTGAGCAGTATTGCATCTTTGCAACCCCCACAGCACCAGGCTTAGTGTCCTGGACTCAGGAAGAGTTTAGCAAACGCCTGCTGAGTCACAAACAGAAGAATTCGTTTGCAAAAAGGCATTCAGAAACACGGGCAGGTGCCTGAGTGAGCAGGGCTCTGAAAGACCAGCTGGGTAGAGCAGTGGCTAGCAATTCATCAATTCGGAATTCACGGTCATCTGGGCAGTGGCCTGCTGGCCTGCAGTCAGCCATGTACAAGGGCTGACATGATCAGCTTTGGTCCTTTTATTTTAGGCAACCCACCTTCCAAAGAGAAGCCGGCTGGAAACTACCCATTCATAGTCACCTCTGATGATGGACGGAAGGTTCCTGTGGTCCAGGCCTATGCTTTTGGCAAATACTTAGGCTATTTGAAGGTCGAATTTGATGCAAAAGGAAATGTCATCACTTCACATGGAAATCCCATTCTTCTCAACAGCAGCATTCCTGAAGGTATGTGAAATTCAGGGCAATGTTCCACTAATCCAAAAATTAGATGGCTGAATTTTTTCTCCTTTTTTCATTAATATTTCAGGACAAGACTATATACTTTTGAAGAATTGAGTTTCTCTGAGTTTATCATTTTCGTGGATAAAGAGATTTAAAACACACCCAAATGCCACAAATCCCCATTTGCTTCTATAAGTCCTTTTAGCCTCAGACACTGTCACTGCCTCTTGTGCCTTTCCAAGCTTTGCCTTGGCGTGGGAAGGCCACTCTCAGCTCCTGTCCGGAGGAGAGCTGATGACTGACTCCAAAGGGGTCACATGGGGAGGAGCAGGGCTCCAACCCCAGCCCCACCCCCAGCAGCAGTGTGCCTGGAGCAAATTGCCCAGTTTTGTGGGCTTCAGTTTCTTTGTGTATCAAATGAGGGAGTGTCTTTCTCCCTTCTTGGTCGGGGATGCAGAGTAAATATACACTTCGTGTCATCATTTTCATATAGTATACACAAACACACTCCTGCATGTCCCCTCACCTGCCATTTACCGCTTAGGATGATCTGGTCGGGAAGGATGGACAGTGAGGGGCCCTGAAGGGCGATGGTCTCAACACAGACCTCTCAAGAGCCAGAGGGAGGGGCAGGGACCACACGGAGAGCAGGACCTCAGCAGGCCCTTTGTACCTGCACTTGGGCCATTCGTTCATGGCCCAGCACACCACCAATGCTATCCCAGGGGGGCCAACAGGCACTCCACAAATGGGATGAGTTGATGTTCAGATACTTAGCATGTCTTCAAATTAGGGTCCATTCTGGGTCTTAGTACCAGGAAACAGAAGAGAGGCTCTTAAGGAAATTTCATAGTCAAACCCAAAATGTACAGACATGTGGTAAAGAAATATATACTCACACACGTAGGCTAAATAATGCTTCTTTCTTCAAAATTTAGGCCAGTGCAAGATGGGCTTTAATGGCAGACTGATTTCTGTTGTTGTTATTTTGCTTTCTTCTAGATCCAAACATAAAAGCAGAAATTAACAAATGGCGGGTAAAATTAGATAATTATTCTTCCCAGGAATTGGGGAAAACAATTGTCTACCTGGACGGCTCCTCTCAATCGTGCCGCTTTAAAGAATGCAACATGGGCAACCTGATTTGCGACGCTATGGTGAGTGGCCTGCGGGGATGCAGGGCCAGGGCCTCTGGAGCGGGGGAGAGAGAAGGAAAGAGGGAGGGAAGATGCGGGGGGGGGGGGGGCGGGGTGGAGGGAGGAACAACCTGATAGTTACATAATTGAGCATTTAGAAAGAAATTAGTGCCCAGACTAGAGCTCTGCATGGAGTCACAACCGAGCACCTTGGGAAGGTACGTAAACTGTACCAGCCGACCATCACTCTATCAATTTGCAAGAACTGAAGCCTTTATTTTAAGTCATTCACTTTTGGACATCTGAATTTTGGGTGTTGCTTTTCCTGTAAGGTGATCTGAATACATAAAACTCTACTACTCTGAAGATGTAAACATAAAACATCTACTTGGGCCTAACTTGGCTCCGGAGAGCTAGGCCTCGTGTGACTGGACCCCCGTCACAAACAGAGGATGATGACAACACATTTACAGTGATGATAATAAGTTCTGCAGCTGAGCAACAGCAGCCATGAAGAGCACCCCTCCGTCCACCCGTCTGTGGGAAGGCTGGGGTGGCAGCCCTCTGGGGGCTCTGCTGAGCCAGGCCTCCCAAGTCAGACTCAAAGCCCATACATCCCCAAGGGGTCATTTCCTGATCTGTGCTCTGGACAGTGTGGGGGACACAGCCACCTACACTCAGTAAACATCTGCCAAGTGAAAATGACACTATTCACGCTTTCCCAGGTAAGACAGATGCTGCAAGCGGAGGAGCTGTGGACACCAGTAGGTGTGGATGTTTAGAGAGAGGTCCCGAAGGAAAGCCCCCAGGCTAGAGTGCCTACCTCTCTTAATAGACTGGGGCAAGTGTAAGAAAATGTTTGGTTTTGCACTGTTTTTTTTTTTTCCAAATGAGAATGTAGTCATTTTATTTCTTGTAACTAAACATGTATTTTGTAAAATGAAAGTAAGAGTGTAACTGGTTCTCCCCAGTTTCAGGAGGCTGTCTCTGTGTCTTCAAAATTACCTGTTTGTGAACTTCCTGGCAGCCCAGACATGAGGCCAGAGTTTTTTGTTTGTTTGTTTGTGTTAAAGATTTTATTTCTTGAATACAGAGGGGGAGGGAGGGAGAAAGAGAGGGAGAGAAACATCGATGTAAAAGAGACATTGGTTGCCTCTCACACATGGTGGATCGAAACCCGAGACACCAGCATGTGCCCTGATTTGGAGTCTAACTGGAGACCCTTTGCTCTGCAGGACAGTCAGACCAGGTAGGGCAAGGCCAGGCTCCTTGTTGGCCTGAGGCCTGGAGTTGAAAGGCTTTCAGGTCCTGCCTTCAGGAGCAAGTATGGGGCCTGCCCTGGAGGAGCAGCCCCGCAGGCCAGTCTGCTCGAGAAGAGCCGGTTTTGCTGGGGCGTACCGAGATCACAGGCACCTCAGGAGAGGGGACTCAGAGCACGGGACAGGTCGCAGTATCTTATTTTTGCTTCTCAGAGCATAAAACTAGTTCTGATTATACTTGAAAAATTTCTGAGAACACAGGAGCAAGGGAAAGCAGCTTTATTTTCTCAGCAGAGCAACCAAATTCCTGGAACTGATCCTAAGGACGAAGACTCAGAATAAGTAATGTAAATTCATGCTACTATTGCAGATTAACAACAACCTCAGACACTTGGAGGAAATGTCCTGGAACCACGTGTCCATGTGCATTCTGA
The DNA here is from genome assembly GCA_039655065.1 of Glossophaga mutica. Classification (NCBI taxonomy): domain Eukaryota; kingdom Metazoa; phylum Chordata; class Mammalia; order Chiroptera; family Phyllostomidae; genus Glossophaga; species Glossophaga mutica. The sequence goes on from CM077306.1 coordinate 151,581,954, forward strand.
ACGGTGGTGGCATTCGGTCTCCCATAGACGAGCGGAACAATGGTATGCTCCCCAGGCTCCTGGTCCTCGGCTCAGCGTCCTCTCTCTGACCATGCACATGGGCAGCCTCAGCTGACCTCTGCTGCCAGCCGTGCACCGCAGTGTCAGTCCCTTCAGTCTGAGTTAGCCACTACTCAAGTCAGCACCTTGCCCAAAGGACATGCGCGCACACTCAGGTTCTCCTGTGTGTCTGCACACAGCAGTGGCAGGCTAAGGTTGGTGGAACCCAAGCTGGACCTCAACTTCTGACTCACAAAGTTAAATAGGAATTGTTCCTGATTTATGCAAAACATTGACAGTCTCTGCCCTGATCTCTGGAAAGAGAAAGGCAAAATTGTTTTCTCTACCGGGAAGCATACTACTGAATTAAATCCTTTTGGGGCATTTACAGATACCCAGGATTATGTTATATGATGATATAAACTAACTAGAAGGATACTCAAGATGTTCTTGCTGTCTTCCCTGATACACCGTCAAAACCAGCCAGTCTGGGTGTGAGCCCCATGCTCACATCATTGTTTCAGTCAGGGACGGGAGGCAGGGAAATACTGCCTGTCTGGAGGACCCAAGCAAGGCTTAGCACCCACTGCAGATCCCGCCGCAGGCTAGGAGATCCAGGGCAGGGCACAGGCGACTTTGGAGCCATAGCCATTTATAAGCCCTGCCTGTCTTGCTCAGTGGTGGAGGGCGCAGGCGAAGGCCTCTTGGAATCTGTTCCCTCCCAAAGTGCTGGGAGGCACTTAGATACAGCTGATGCTGATTCGATAGCCTCCCAAGGGCACATGTCCCCCTCATCTTCTCCCTCGCCCCCACTGCCCCCCATCCTAAAGGAAACTGGTTTGGGCGTCGGCTTGTTCTCAAGATATTTTCCTTCTTCCCTCACCTGTGACTACCTTCAGGCACGATTACATGGGAGAGCCTGACTGCTGTGTTACCCTTTGGAGGCACCTTTGACCTGGTCCGATTAAAAGGCTCCACCCTGAAGAAGGCCTTTGAGCACAGCGTGCACCGCTATGGCCAGTCCACTGGAGAGTTCCTGCAGGTGGGCGGTAAGTCACCCTCCCCGTGAGGTGGGATTCCTGGCGAGATGGCCCAGCTCCCTCTTCACCAGGACCCCTGTGGCCAGCCTTGCTCAGGTTTCCCACAAGCCAATGCTGGTGCATAGTCTTTCAATGGCTGTGGACTCCCAGACCACTGAGATTAGGTCACTCTCAAAGCTCCAAGTGCCTGGCAATGAGCAGTATTTGCTGAGTTTGATTTGGACCTCACATGGGCCCTCCGAACTCTAAGCAGGTCAGCTGCATTGAAATCATTTCTATTAAAATCTTAGTTGTTTAAGCATTCAATACTCTGTGAAAAAAAAAATCCCTCCTGTGTTCTAGTCATAATTGTCTGGAGCTAAGCTAAAGTTCAAAGGCAGGTGTGCTGTGTCCATCAGTTGTTAACAAGGATGATTTCTGGGAGGGGCAGCCTGCTGCATAGACACACCTGATGTTTGAAGCAAAGGGGTTCAAATCAGATGGAGCAGGGCCACAGCCCAGGCCTCGCCCCCACGGTGGTTCTGACTCCACCGTGGCCTGGGGCAAGTCTTCACTGCCTCTGAATTCAGAGAAAACCTGCCCTGCTCACCTCACAGATTCCAGTGCATAGCGAAGGAAAAGAAATGCTTCGCAAATTGCCAAGGACTTCGGAAGCACTTTTGTCAATAATTCCACAGCCCAATGAATTAACCTTTAAATGAATATTCTTATTTGACTCTGAAACCATATCATGCCCTCAGTTCTTTGACTGCAGACAGTGGGCCCCCACTCAGTGGGTGTGATGGCCCTGTGGGGTCTTCCCTCTGCAGAAGCCTGTTGGGACTGAGGAGCTGCAGAAGGTGGTAGGGCTCGGGCCTGCTATGGGGTAACACAGACATTCTGCATTTTTCCAGGAGAGAGTGGAGGGAACAGCCAGGTTTTTATGCTCCAGCGTTGTGCTGGGTAGTGGTATGTTTTACGGAAGTTGCCCAAGTCCAAATTATTACCATTTTGTGGTCTTCAAAATTGTAGCAAATCTTCGCCACCTCTCATCTGTGTCTCAGTTTTCAAAGCTGCTGAACCGAGCTGCTGGACCGATTCACTCAGGATTTTTAAAAGATGTGGTTTGTCCCTACGGAGTTGCTCCTTGCCTGTTCCGGGCCAGACCCCATTTTCCTGGGTTCTCAGACCTCCCAAGAGGACTCAACCTAACCAAGAAAGGAAAGCTGCAATGTCACCTCAACTGGCTTGTTGAAATTCCATTCAAGTTCAAACTAAATGAAAACGAAGCCCAGTGCCCCAATTCTAGGTTTTGGCCAAAATCTCTCTCTTAGAAAACAGAAATTTCCATTTGGATCCAGGGAAAACATACAGACTCATTTCTTTTCTAGGAATTCACGTGGTGTATGATCTTTCCCGAAACCCTGGGGACAGGGTGGTCAAATTAGATGGTCTTTGCACCCGGTGTCGAGTGCCCAGTTATGAGCCTCTCAGAATGGATGACGAATATAATGTGGTCCTCCCGAGCTTCCTTGCCAAAGGTGGAGATGGATACCAGATGATAAAAGAAGAGGTGTTACAACATAACTCAGGTGAGCACAAGTGCCTGTTCCCGTCCACGTCCCAAAGGTACTCGGGAACAACAGTGCTGGTCTGTAGAGGGGAGCTACTCATGACGCCAGGTTGGCAAAGCCACAGTCCAGATGCTGCCCCTGCACCAACTCCTGCCTGTCTGTGCAAACCTGCGCCTTGTCCCTTCCCAGCACACACACCCATCCATCCAAGCCCAGGGAAAACAGATTTTTAAATCAAAAATGTTTTAAAACTTTTATGCACATATAAACAGCCATTTGAGTTGTGAAAAATGTTTTGCGCTTACAGAAAAAAACATAACCCTAGATCTTTAGGTTGAATGTGGAAAATCATCACAGTAAATCATCTCAACTTAAACAAGCATTTTGTGTGAATGGGTCAAGGAGGCCTGGGACACAACCCCACCCATCAACACAGCACATTGGTGGAGCAAGTAATGGGAACCCCGCTTGACCCAGGCAATATTTTTGTCAGCATTGAGGGTCATCAGACCCCGACCTTTTAAAAATCTATGAGAATCACATCATGTGCTTAAAGTCCACTGAGAATATACCAGCCCTTCCTCTCCCCAGGGCAGAAGACACACGCAAGCATCTCTGTATCTTTGGGGTGGAGCTCAGCTGGCTTCCTCCTCAGCCTTACTGTGGTGGACCTACCATTCTAGTGGCTGATCCAAGAAGGGTGGAGAGCAGAGTGAGGGCAAAGCCAGCAGCCCTTCCCGGGGAAAAAGGCACTAGCTACTTCTGTCTGTTCCCTGATAGAAGATGTAAATCAAGCTTAACAAGGTGTTCTCTGAAGTCCCGTGGCCATCAGCTCCCCATGAGACAAGAGGGTGATGGCTGTGCAGCACCCATGCCCAGACTGCTGGGTGTTGGAGAGAAGGAACTCACACTGGAGGCTCAGGAAGACTTGGTCCTAAGGTTTCTCGGCCATGGCTGTACATTAGAATCACTAGGGGAGCATTTTAATTAAATACCAATACCTTGTCCCCAACTTTTAAGAGATTCTAATTTAATTGGGCTGGGAAAAAAGTCTCCTTCAGTGATCCTCATGTATACCCAGGGGCGAGAACGAGAGAGCTGTTCTTTTTTAAGTATTAGAGTAATTTTATATTGAGATTTTATTGACATAACATTAGCTTCAGGTGTACAACCTAATTATTTGATCTTGGTATATGCTTTGTGAAATCACCACAGGAAGCCCAGTCAACATCCATCACCATACATAGTTACAAAACAGTATTTTTCTTATGATGAGGACTTTTTACAATGCTCACAGCAACTTCAATACACAATGTGATATTAACTATAGCCACCATACTGTACCTTTCATTCCCAAGACTCATTTTTTAATTGGACATTTGTACCTTTTTTTTTTTAAAGATTTTTTTTTTTTTAATTTGTCTTTAGAGGGGTAGGGGAGAGGGAGAGAAACATCAATGTACGGTTGCCTCCTGTGTGTCCCCTGCCGGGAACTGGCCCGCAACCCAGGCATGTGCCCCGACTGGGAATCGAACCGCGATCCTCTGGTTCGCAGGCCCGCGCTCAATCCACTGAGCTACACCAGCCAGGGCAAGACATTTGTACCTTTTGATCCCCTTCATCTATTTCTCCCATTCCTCACCCCCTGCCTCTGGTAACCTTGTCTGTTCTCAGTTATCTGTTAGGTTGGTTTTGTGGTTGAATCCCACATATAAGTGAAATCATATGGTATTTGTCTTGTTTGGCTTATTTCACTTAGCATAGGGCACTCAAGATTCATCCGTGTTGCCCCAAATGGCAAGATTTTATTGTTTTTTTATAGCTGAATAGTGTGCACATACAGAGTAGGGCAAAAGGAGTTCTACAGATGTATGCTTTGAAACAGTTTATTCTTGTATTATTACTTATTATCACTTTCCACACAAACAACTGCAAGCCTATCTTTGCCCCACACTGTGTACATGTGAATATGTGACATATACGTCACAATTTCTTTACCCATTTATCCACTGATACTTGGGTTGCTTCTTTGCTCCTGAAAATAATGTTGCATTGTGCACAGGGAGGGAGGAGTGCATATTTTTCAAATTAGTATTTTCATTTTCTTTGGATAAATACTTGGAAGTGGAATTGATGGATCATAAAGCAGTTCCATTTTTTAATTTTTTGAGGAACCTCCATAAGGTTTCCATAGTGGCTTGCCAATTTATATTCCCACCAACAAGGCAAAAAGCTTCTCTTTTTCACATCCTCACCAACACTTATTTCTTGTCTTTTTTTTTTTTTTACAGTATTCTTTTTAAGATTTTTTTTTAAGTACTTTTTTTTTTTCCTTTTAGATTTTATTTATTTATCTTTAGAGGGGAAGGGAAGGAGAGAGGGAGAGAAACATCAATGTGCGGTTGCCTCTTGTATGTTCCCTGCCGGGAACTGGCCTGGCAACCCAGGCATGTGCCCTGACTGGGAATCGAACCGCGATCCTTCGGTTCGCAGGCCCGCGCTCAATCCACTGAGACACACCAGCCAGGGCTATTTCTTGTCTTTTTGATGATGGCTATTCTAACAGGTGTCAGGTGATACCTCATTGTGGTTTTGATTGGTATTTCCATGATGATTAGTGATACTGAACACCTTTCCTTGTGCCTGTGGTCCATCTATATGTCTTCTTTGGAAAAATGTCTATTCGAATCTTCTGCCCAATTTTAATCAAATATTTTTACTGAGTTGTATTAGTTCGATACATATTTAACCCCTTATGAGATCTATAATTTATAGAGTTATGTTTTTAAAATAAAAATTTGTCAGGTTCCTATGCATTTGTTGTAGTTACAGGCAATCAGTATTTTTTTTATCAGCTTTCCTCTTTTGGAAATGAAGTCTCCATTGTCTCTCCAGCAATTTTGTGATAATTATTCTGGAGCAGGCAAGCAAAAAGAAGCCACTTGTATTTAAAAGTCTCAACTATTTTCTCTTGACCCAGTTCCCTGAGGCCCTTGTTCTGGCGTGGTGTAAGGCAGTTATGCCAACCATCTCTTTCCTGAGTCACCTCAGAGCTGACTGTGCCCCCAGTTATCCGGCAATGGGCACATTGTCACCTGGTACACAAGAAAGCACCCGAAATCTGTGCAGTGTGATCGCTACTTCTTTTCCGTGACACTTTATCTCTGCTGATGAGAGGATTATCTTCCCAATTTTAATTAGAAAGGTCTTTATAGAAATACATAGGTTTGCCCCAATCTTACTATTAATCAACACCTCCTCTGTACTTAAAATAATGTCTGTATTTTTCTAGGTGACCAAGATACCAATGTGGTTTCTCAATACATCTCAAAAATGAAAGTAATTTATCCAGGAGTTGAAGGTCGGATCATGTTTTCTGCAGGAAGTCGTTACCATGGAAACTTTCCTCTAATATTTTTCTCAATTTTGGCAACCAGAGTTTTATACGTTTTATACCAATAATTACAGACTCTCTCATGTCAGTACTATGTGAAACTGCATTTTTTCTCAAATGAGATTCAAGCCTACCTTTTGGGAACTGTCATTGTAACAGCACAGACCATCTTCACAGGCTCCTAGAAGCTGAACTTAGATCTTTTTTAAACATTTTTTAAAAAACATTTTTAAAGGCTTTATTTATTTATTTGTACAGAGAGGGAAAGGGAGGGAGAGAGGGACCAGCAATGTGTGGTTGCTTCTCATGCGCTTCCTACCGGAAACCTGGCCTGTGCCCTGACTGGGAATCGAACTGACAACCCTTTAGTTCGCAGGCCGGCAGTCAATCCACTGAGCCGCACCAGCCAGGGCAGTTGAGTGTATCTTAAATGAAGACACAGACATCATCAATCAGGATGGACAGCTTAGTGACACATAGGAAACAATTTAAAATGAGCCGTATGAAGAAGGCCAACCATCTTTAGTTTACATATGCAAATTTTAAACTCTTTATAATGATACTTAATGGTCTCCTCTTTTCATAATTATCAATAGCCCCAAGCTCATGGATGAAAAGCCTCTACTTAATCTCTAGTCTCTTTTTTTTTTTTTTTTTACCTTTTTAGCTCCTATTGTTATGGCAAGTTTAATGGACTAAACACAGGGTAGTATTCTCTCTTGTGCCACCTGTGTGCTTTTGATTAGTCCAGGAACAAAAGATGCAGCAGATAGTGGGACAGGCCAAGTCAAGGGGCAGGGAGAAAGGGGAAGGACAGGGCACCCACGATCAACTTTCATTATAGAATGGAAAGAGCTAAAGGACATTTAGATTTGTCAAGTAGACATTTGCTAAGGAGTAGCAGCTTAGGGCCTGACATGGTATTAATAATTTTATGAGATTCCATCAGTTCTGCCTCTATGCTCTTTCTTCCTTCCTTAACTTTAAGAGAACCATCTAAGACAAGTTGTAATTCTAAGCCTGCATGGGTCCCTCCCTGCCAAGTGCCAGCACTGTACTTATTCTAGTTGCACCACAAACACACACACACTTCTTCCCCCAGTTATGGAAGGGGAGGCAAGGGTTGATTTTAAAAAATGGGATACAACAGAAGTTTAAAGTCAGCTCTACCTCCAAATCTGATCACTCTTAAGTAATTATCAAGTCTAGATATAAGAATTCCTGCCTGGGAGTGAGCTGCTCTGAGTGGATGTTCAGGAAATACCAAGACTGATGAGGTGATATACTCCCAAAGAACAAAGTAGGTGCTGAAGGTGGTAGTGGGAGCATGTGAACCTGCTCAGCATTGCATAAATGAGAAATGGAAACCACCTTAAAAATAGTAAGCACTCCCAACCCTCACCCCCCTAAAAAACAACACCTACAAAGAACACAAAATAAAAGAAAACCAAACAGAAACTTGTGTGGACAATAAGGGAGTATGGAAGCAGTTTCTGGGGTGCTAGAATATCCTATGTCTGTGTCTGGTCATTGGTCACCCAGGCTTGTTAAGTGTGTGAAATCTATTGTTTATGATATAGAAACATTTCCAAGTATGTTTATATATAATAAAAAGTTGGAATAAAAATAGTGAGTAAACAGAACCAGAGGTTTGGAGAGGGAATACGTTTGTTTCTTAATGTTTACGAATATTAAGTACTATTAATACAGAATATATATTTTTTTAGTTTCATAAGCTCTGTATAAAGGTTGTTGCAGTAATAATATCTTCAGTTCTATGTATATACACATTAGCTATAAATAAATATCAAGATTGTAAGAAAAATTAGAGGTGCGTTTGGGGAATATTTTTTATGCTTGGCCTAGTAAAATAGGATAAATCCTAATGGAGCACAAACTTTAATGAATTTTTCTAAGTTTTCTAAATATGTGTGTGCAGGTATTGTGCCGTGGTATAAGAAATGACCTCAAAACACTTTGGAATTGTAGATTCCAAACAATGAAATTGGAGATATGCTCTTTGTCTTTGGTAGTTATTTCTTCTCTCAAGTGAACACCTATAATGCAAGACAGTATGACTGGAGGAGACTCTGACAGTTTATCACTGATATCATTTCCTTCGATCATGGGCTGCTTCCTGTCTCACCCAAAAAATGAGAAGAAAAATGCATGTAATTTTTAGGTAGAAGAGTAAATACAGAATATTTTAAGTAATACTACTAAATTTTCTGGCATTTTATATACAGAATCAAATGTAGAAAGTGTTTTTGAAGCCTGTAATGGTTTCCTAAAAATTAAAAACATCCAAGTCACGGTTGGGGATTTTCATTAATTTATCTGAACTGGTTGTACATCTCGGAATTTTCAAGCATACAGAGGACACAACGACCTTTGATCAATCAGACACGTTAAATCAATTTGGTGGCAGAGGCACCTTTAACAGTTTGTAACAAGCTGGGTTTCTTAGAAGGAAGCTTACACTGCTAATAGCTAGCTGTCCATTAGAAAAGTTGCTCCCTCAGGGAGTACATAGTCCCATGGATGTATGGCTAGATTTGCCAAAATTAGGAAAGGTTGCTGGTTCATTTCATGGGGCTACTGTCACAAAGTGCCACAAACTGGGTGGCATAAACAACAGAATTTGTCTTCTCGCAGTTCAGGAGGTTTGTGAAGTCTGAGGTCAAATTGGTAGGATGAATCCCTTCTAAGAGCTTTAGAATCTGTTGCAGCCCTCTCTCCTGGCTTCTAGTAGACTCAGGAATTCTTGCCTTATAGATAGTATTCTCCCCATATTTCTATACTTCCTTTTCTCTCTGTGTATGTCTGATTCTGTGTCTAAATTTCCTCGTTCTATAAGAACATAGGACTTCTGGCCAAGGTGGAGGCATAGGTAGATACACTTTGTCTCTTCACACAACTAAAAGGACAACAACAAATTTAAAAACAAAAAATATCCAGAATGTACAGAAAATTGAACTGTATAGAAGTCCAACAACCAAGGAGTTAAAGAAGAAACATTCATTCAGACTGGTAGGAGGGGTGGAGACAGCCAGGGCAGAGGACACACAGCAAAGCAGCAGCTGGCAGACCCAGTGGTCCCACATTAGTGTGCAGATAAACTGGGAGGAACAACTGGGGAGCAAAACAGACCGTGCAACCCAGGGTTTCAGCATGGGGAAATAAAGCCTCAAAATCTCTGGGTATTAAGACCTGTGGGAGTTGTGGAAGTGGGAGAAACTCCTAGCCTCATGGGAGAGTTTAGTGGAGAGACCTTTAGGGTCCTAGAACATACACAAACCCACTCACCTGGGAATCAGCACCAGAAGGGCCCAATTTGCTTGTGGGTACCAGGGGAAGTGACTGAAGGCTGTCCAAGAGCCTAGCAAGTAGCACTGTTCCTTTTCAGACCCCTCCCCCTACACACAGTGCCACAATGTAGAGAAGAGGGTTGCCCCGCCCTGGCAAATAACTAAGGCTCCACCCCTTACTACATAACAAGCGCACCAAAGCAAAAACATAGGGCCCAAATGACAGAACAGGTCAAAGCTCCAAAAACAGAACTAAGTGATGAAGACATAGACAACCTATCAGACGTAGAGTTCAAAACACTGGTAATCAGGATGTTCACAGAAATGGTTGAATATGGTTGCAAAATGGAGGAAGAATAAAGTACATGCAAAGTGAAATAAAGAAAAATATACAGGGAACCAACAGTAAAGGAAGGACACTGAGACTCAAATCAACAATTTGGAGAACAAGGAAGAAATAAACATTCAACCAGAACAGCATTAAGAAATAAGAATGCAAAAAAAGAGGGTTGGGACCATGCGGCTTTGGGGTGGTGCTCCCTTTTGCCACATGGCTTAGGAAGCAGGAGAGACCTTGCTGGGAAGGAAAGGGGTGAAAGGACTCTTGAGGTGGGCCATGAGAAGGTGCCACATGGCTTTGTTTTTGTTTTTTTTTAAATATATTTTATTGATGATGCTATTACAGTTATCCCATTTCCCCCCTTCATTCCCCTCCACCCTGCACACCCCCTCCCACCTACATTCCCCTCCTTTAGTTCATGACCATGTGTCATAAGTTCTTTAGCTTCTACATTTCCCATACTATTCTTGCCCTCCCCCTGTCTATTTTCTACCCACCATCTATGCTACTCATTCTCTGTACCTTTTCCCCCTCTCTCCTCCTCCCACTCCCCTGTTGATAACCCTCCATGTAATCTCCATTTCTGTGGTTCTGTTCCTGTTCTAGTTGTTTGCTTAGTTTCTTTTTGTTTTAGGTGTGGTTGTTTATAACTGTGAGTTTGCTGTCATTTTACTATATGTGTTTTTTATCTTCTTTTTCTTAAATAAGTCCCTTTAACATTTCATATAATAAGTGCTTGGTGATGATGAACTCCTTGAACTTGACCTTATCCGAGAAGCACTTTATCGGCCGTTCCATTCTAAATGAAAGCTTTGCTAGATAGAGCAATCTTGGATGTAGGTCCTTGCCTTTCATGACTTGGAATACTTCTTTCCAGCCCCTTCTTGCCTGCAAGTTCTCTTTTGAGAAATCAGCCGACAGTCTGATGGGAACTCCTTTGTAGGTAACTATCTCCTTTTCTCTTGCTGCTTCTAGGATTCCCTCCTTCATTTTAATCTTGGCTAATGTAATTATGAGGTGCCTTGGTGTGTTCCTCCTTGGGTCCAACTTTTTTGGGACTCTCTGAGCTTCCTGGACTTCCTGGAAGTCTATTTCCTTTGCCAGATTGGGGAAGTTCTCCTTTATTCAAATAACTTTTGAATAAAGTTATCCTTGTTCAAATAACTTTTCCACTTGTTTCTCTTCCTCTTCCCCTTGCGGTACCCCTATAATTCGAATGTTGGAACATTTAAAGATGTTCTGGAAGTTCCTAAGCCTCTCCTCATTTTTTTGAATTGTTTCATTCTTTTCTGTTTGGTTGTTTCTTTCTTCCTTCTGGTCCACTCCATTGATTTGAGTCCTAGTTTTCTTCCCATCACTGTTGGTTCCCTGTGCATTTTCCTTCATTTCGCTTAGCGTAGCCTTCATTTTTTCATCTAATTTGCGACCCAATCAACCAATTCTGTGAGCATCCTGATCACCAGTGCTTTGAACTATGCATCTGATAGGTTGGCTATCTCTTCATTTCTTAAATGTATTTGCTCTGGGGCTTTGATCTGTTCTTCCATTTGGGCCATTTTTTTTTTTTTTTTTTTTGGTCTGGTCGCATCTGTTGTATATGAGGGGCGGAGCCTTAGGTGTTCGCCAAGTCGGGGCAACCCAGTTGCTGGGTTATGATGCTGTATGTGGGGTCGGGGTCAGAGAGGAAACAATGGTGCTTGCTCCACTCTGTTGGATTTCAGTCCCTTTGCCGCTTCCCCCAAGCAAACTGGGCCTTTCTGGTGCAGATTCCTGTGTGGGTGGGTACATTCTAGGACCTTGTGGGTCTCTCCAACAAACTCTCCTGTGAGGCTGGGAGTCTCTCCTGGCACCTCAACCCCCACAGGTGTTTTCAATTGGTGTTTTGAGACTTTATTTCCCTACACTGGGACTCTGGGTAGCGAGGTCTGTCTTGCTCCCCATTTTCACCTGCGCACAAATGTGGGACCACCCAGTCAGCCAGCAGTCTCGCTCCAGGCAGTGATTTTTTTTACGTGTCTTGCGCACCGTGCCCCGCTTCACAATCACCACCTTGCTGGGTCTGCCTGTTGCCACCCCCTGCCTGCGTGCCCAGGGTCCACCACTGCCGTCCTGTGCACCCAGGGTTTGTTAGCTGCTGCCTTGGGTGCCCAGTGCCACCACTTTTTTTGCTGTATCCCCTCTCCTTATGGCGCCCATCTCCACCTGCCTGACTCCACTCCTCCTACCATCTGGATGAATGTGTCTATTTTAACTCCTTGGTTGTGGGACTTCCATACAGTTCAATTTTCTGTCAGTTCTGGTATTTTGTTTCTAAATTGTTGTTGTCCTTATTTTGGTTGTGGGAGGAGGCACAGTGTGCCTACCTATGCCTCCATGTTGGCCGGAAGTCTGAAGGTGCCACATGGTTTTGGAATAACTAGAGATCGCAGTGACGACACAGCTGATGGTGCTGGGAACCGAGGGGCTACCTAAGTCATGGACTTCTACTTATTTTCCTGAGATACAAAAGAACTTTTTCAATTTTCAACTACGTAAATTTGGAAATTGATCTTATGCTAAGTGAGTCTGGAGCAAGCTCGCAGAACCGAGTCCCACGAGAGGGATGCATCCCTCACCAGCAGCCATCTACAGGATGCTGTGGCCCCATGCCACAAGGCATGGTTCCAGGACCACTCCTATTCTCTTGCTCTGAGAGCAGTGCGCAGATATGCAGGCCGGTAATGTTCCCTGGCCCGGGGGCATGAGCAGCCGTGGGTGCTGAGGCCCTGCCAAGACCCTTTTGCATGACTGGCTGCAGTTATCTGGCAGTGAGCGCCAGCCACAGAAGAGGAAGCTGCAGCCAGGCAATTGAGATGGCAGCCCCACAAATGCTTATTCCAAAGAGAGACACAGAGCCTGGAGCGGGAGAGATGAGAGACCCGTTTGTGTAACACCCTTGGGTCCCAGGAAGATAACAACGGAATGATGTGTTTGGACACTGATTCTGGTCCTAGGGGTGGTCGGCTCTTTCTGTGTTGGCAGAAGAAAAGAGATTGGAGCTGGGAACTCCAGATTGGGTAATACTTTAATAAAGACCTTTTTCCTTCCCCAGAAAAAAAAAATAAGGAGAGGCTGAAAAACCTCTGGGACAACTTTAAACATTCCAACATCCAAATCATTAGGGGTGCCAGAAAGAGAAGAGGAAGAGCAAGAAATAAAAAAAAACTTACTTGAAAAAATAATGAACTTCCCCAATCTGGCAAAGGAAATACACTTCAAGGAAGTCCAAGAAGTTCAGAGTCCCAAAGAAATTAGACCCAAGGAAGCACACACCAAGGCACATCAGAATTACATTACCTGAGATCAAAGATAAGGAGAGAATCTTAAAAGCAGCAAGGGGAAAGGAGACAGTTACCTACAAAGGAGTTCCCATCAGACTGTCAGCTGATTTCTCAAAAGAGACCTTACAGGCAAGAAGGGGCTGGAAAGCAGTATTCCAAGTCATGGAAGTCAAGGACCTATATCCTAGATTGCTCTATCCAGCGAAGCTTTCATTTAGAATGGAAGGGTAGATAAAGTGCTTCTCAGATAAGGTAAAGTTAAAGGAGTTCACCATCACCAAACCCTTATTATATGAAATGTTAAAGGGACTTACCTAAGAAAAAGATTAAAACTATGAACAGTAAAATGACAACAAACAACTATCAACAACTGAGCCTAAAAAAAACAAATTAAGCAAACAACTAGAACAGGAACAGAATTGCAGAAATGGAGATCACATGGAGGGTTATCAGCAGGAAGAGGGAAGAAGGGGGTAAAAGGTACAGGGAATAAGAAGTATAAATGGTAGGTACAAAACAGACAGGGGGAGGTTAAGAACAGTATAGGAAATGTAGAAACCAAAGAACTTATATGCATGACCCATGGGCATGAACTAAGGGGGGGAATGCTGGTGGGTGGGGGAGTGCAGGGCACAAGGGAATAAAGAGGAGAAAAAAATGGGACAACTGTTAATAGCATAATCAATAAAATATACTTAAAAAATGAGAACACAATCATATTGGATTAGGCCCACTCTAATGACTTTATGTGAATTATCTGCAGAAAACCTATTTCTAAGTAAATTCACATTCACAGGTACTGGGGTTTATGACTGAAGTCCTGCCACAGTGATGCAGGAATTCTGGGGAATCCAGGAACCCAAGGGTCCACAACCTTGCTGTGGGTTCTTCACATCACACAGGAAAGAATTCAAATGCAAGCCAGCATAGAGTTTAAAGTAAAAATGAGTTTATTAATGAAGCAGTGAGACAGGGAGTTAGCTACTCCACAGACAGAGCAGCCCCCTTTACCAGGATGTATTGAGGTACTTACATTTTATTCACTGTACCAAAGTACTACTCATCCCCTTCAAATCTAATCAGGAGATACTAGTGCACTCAATACCCAGCTAAGACAACTGTAACCTCCACTAGATACCAGCCATAAGCTTGATGCCAGAGGTACTGAACAGGAAGTAAAATGTGTAACTATTAGAAATATTAGTGAATTGTTAAAATTTCAGGACTTGGTGCAAGTCAATAGTCTGCAATGGCTAGTGATGCCAATTCTCTATCCCTCTGGTACTCAACTCATCTGCCACCCTATTAAATATGTCTCTTATGTACTTCTTTTAATTTAATATTTCAGCCACATTCCATGTAACTTTTCTTGGTTTTGTGGTTATTTGAAAAAAAAAATCAACATTACTCTTTGTGCTCCCAAGTAACTTCTCAGTAGTCATACCTCTACAATAGCCCCTTCTTTTTCTCTCCAACTTCTCTCTCTGCTTCTTCCTCCTCCTGAAACACCTATTCATCTGATTCAGAAATCTGGAGTATCCTAAGGTTAGATGACATGATCACCTTACCTGCAGCACTGGTTCAGGAGCATGGATAGAGGCATGTGCCCTGATGTCTTCAATACTTCTTTCCTCTCACAACAGTCATAAAGAAGGTGAGGGACCTAGACCACAGGCCACATTCCTGCCTCTTAACACCCTTTATGTACATCCCACCTCAACTCACCTGACCACCCCTCACAAATGAGTCTCTTTGTATTGATCACCTTCTTAGTTGCAGGAGGTGCTGGACTATACACAGGTGATACAGGAATGAGTAGGACATACCCCTGCAGTTATAGACTGTCGCAGCTGAGTGGAAGACACAGATAATCAACATCTAAAAGCAGATTTGCATGCTTGTATGTCTATCCAACATCTCTTCCCACTCCTGGAAAGAGCCCCCACTTTGGGGGAGACACTACACCTCTCCTATCCCAGATAGCTGTGGTGAAACAGTTAATTAAAAGACCAATCTTGTTGCGGACCGTTCAGCCTGGTTTCAGGAGTTGTAACCCTCACCCCATGGTGGTCTGTGTAAGAGCCCAAGGGACCCACTTCATCTGGGTCTGTTCTGTCACAAGGATGTGACCTATTAAGGAGACAAAGCTTATCTCCCTGGCAGGAGCACTGCTTCTGCCTTACCCATCTCTGGCCCCATAGCTTGGTTGGCAGTCAATGACGGGTAAGACTCCTTATGGGAGGGGCAACCTAAGCCAGATGCGACCACTTGGAAGGCCTCATGGAAGGACTCGGAGGGTTGCAGCAAAGAGGATGTGATGGACCCTCGCCCCCCGGCTATTCTGACATAGCCCGAGTCCTCATTTCCATCTGGGAGATGTCTCCTGCTTCCTAATCGCCTTAAAGCCTGAAACTGTGGGGGTGAGCGGTGCAGCCCTGTCCTGGCCAGAACGGCTCCTTGGGTGATTGGCATAAGAAAGAATTCCTAAAGTCCTGTGAAACCTGCTTTGCTAAGAGTGCTCTTCCTGAGGTGACAAGTGTCCCAGGAGGAAATGAGCATGTCTCCCAAAGTCTGGCAACCCCCCTTCCTGACAAACACTGGCTCCGATTAAGCCCTCAGATTTCTTTGACATGTTAAACTTGTATTCCGGTGTATTGGAACCCAATAAAAGCCTAGTGAGGAAGGGGCTCTGGGTCATTCTCCTCTGAGAGTTTGACCCCTTTCCTCCCCAAGCACAAGATGTCTTGGTAGTTTTTACTTTCATCCGTGACGGAGGGATGGGGCTCTGCGGGCGGAGCCCCCCCACATCTGGCACCCAGGCCAGGGTCCCCAGCACAATCTCTTAGCCCTAGGTGAAAGAGTACAACCTAGACCTCATAATTATAGTGTCTGATTGTCTTGGTCTGAGTTATGGGCCCAAGGATAGGCATTAGTCTATTTTTAACATTCTCACAACAGCAACCACTATGATTCTACAGCAATATAAGATCATGTTGCTCACCTGCTCAAAACCTTTCCATCACACTCTAGTAAAAGTGAGTTATCACATGGCCCTCTGTGACCTGGTTTGCCATCACTCCTCTGACACTATCTCACCTCAGTCACCATGTGTAGCCACACTGATCTCCTTGCTATTCTTCCTATAGAACAGGCACAGTCTAATTCAAACTTTTGCACTTGCTGTTTCTTTACTTGGAAAATGGGCTCCTAAAAAGCTGCAGGACCTGATTTCTCACCTCCTTCAGGTCTTTTCTTCAATGTGCTATACTACACTACTTAAAATTGCAACCCTCTATCCATACCACTATTTGTTTCTTTTTCTCTGAGTACTTATTATTTTCTAACATACTATACTATTTCTTTACTTATTTTGTTTATTGTGTCTCCCTCAGTTTGAATGTAGGCTTATAAATGCACAAATGCATCCCTACCATCAACAAGTGGCACACACTGAGCATTCACTACACGTTTGTTGAATGAATTGTGCATAATTACCTCCCTTATCTCTCTCTGCTACCATCCTCACTCAGATGAAAAGACTCACCATCCTATTTTCTACATCATCACTCGTTCAGAGAAATTAAAGAAAACTATTTCTCTACCTAAAAAACCTACCCTTTTCATTGTGCAGAGCAGTCTGACTCTCCTTTACTCTAATGCTTCTAAAATCAAAACATCAATCAACTCTTCCCCAAGAAGGATGGCTACCTTTCTCCAAAGACTGAACTGTGTGGCCTCCTTCCCCTACTCCCTAATATGAAGGTGATTACAGTTTCTCTAACGATATCCCTTTTCCCTCCCTGCTTTTGACCTGCATCAGGAATTAGTAAACTACACAGCCTTAGGGGCCAAACCCTGCCTACCACTCATTGCTTTATGTAAATTAAGTTTTGTTGGAATACAGACATATCCATTACCTGAAGTGAAACAATACTTTAATATAATTTTATAGAAAAATTTATAAATATCAAATTAACAAAAAATAGCTAAATAAAAATATATTTTTCATTGGATTTAACAATATTCTAGGGGCCTACAGACCTAAGGTTAAAGATTTCTCCTCTGTGTATCTAGCACTGTTAAAGATATTCCTGGATACACAGAAAAGAACACACACTTAAAGGGAAAGTACAGTAGAGTGGACTAGCAAGACTCCTTCATTTGCTCATCATTTAGTCATCTTTATTCTAATGTTGACTATATCTGAAATTACAACTTGCATATATAGCATTATACAGTCTGCTAACGAGAGTGGCAAAATAGACTTCTGTTCATATTCTACTGTAAAGTCTAATGATTTTTAGTAAGTCAATAAATAATAATTTAAGTGCTTGCTTTCTACCATTCTCAGAATCTTCTTATAACTAAATGATTATATTTATAACACAAGCTTATGTCCTCTATAAATTTCAAAGTGTTTTCCATGTATTTAATTTCATTTTATCTCCCCGAGAAAACTGATAGTTGTTTCTATAAACACATTTCAAAATGTGAAAACTCATGCAGTAGAGAACACTGTTTATATATATAAAGATGAATAGATCATATGGTATTTGTCTTTCACTGCCTGGCTTATTTTGCTTAGCATGATGCTCTCAAGTTCCATCCATGCTGTTGCAAAATACCATATGATCTCACCTTTAACAGGAATCTAATCAACAAAACAAACAAACAGGCATAATATAACCAAAGACATTGAAATTGAGAACAGGCTGAAAGTCACCAGAGGGGAGAGGGGAGGGAATTTCAGGGGAAAAGGGGAAGGGTTTACAGGAACAAGTATAAAGGACACATGGACAAAAACTATGGGGGGTTGGAAATGGGAGGGAGGTGGGGAGGGCTGGGGTGGGAGTAAAAGACAGAAAACTGTACAAGATCAACAATTACAATAAAAATTGAAGAAAAAAAGATGAATAGAAAGGAAGGTGCAAAGTAAATTTTTGAAATACACAAAGGGAACATACTTTTTAAAGGGATCCAGAAAGTGACTACTTTTGGAGATAAAATTTCCTTTCATGAGGAAACACTGATAAGAACATGAAGACTATAGAGACAGATCTAAGGTTCAGTTTTAACTTCATCACTCTGGCTTCAATATCCTCTCCTATAAAATAGGAATACCATCTCACAGTTACTGTGATGGATGATATAACATGACCATGTAATATACAAAATGCCTAGCCAACAGACATTGCATCTAGTTCTTTCTCTTTTACAATGTGAATGATTAATTTATGTGTGGGTTTTTATATACCACATTTTCTTTAAATAGCACTCACCAATTGCTATGGATTGAATTGTGTCTTCCCAAAATTCCTATGTTAAAACCCTAAACACCGACCTGACTGTATCTGAAGATGGGGCCATCAGGAAGTGATTAAAGTTAAATGAGGCCCTAAGGGTGGGGCCATAATCCAGTAGAACTAGTGGAAGAAGTTGGAAGAAGGGGAGAAGGAAGAAGAAAAAGAGGAGAAGAAGAGAGGAAGGGGAAGAAAAAAACAGGGAGGGGAGGAAGAAGGAGAGAAGGAAGAAGGGGAGGAGGAAGAAGGGGGAAGGGGAGGAGGAAGAAGGGGAAAGGGGAGGAAGAAGAAGGAGGAGGAGGAAAAGGATGATGATGTAAGAAGGAGGAGGGGAGGGGGAGGAGGAAAAGGGAGGATGAGGAGAAGAAACAGAAGGAGAAGGAAGAGGAGGAGGAGGAGGAAGAATAGGAAGAAGGGGGAGGAGAAGGAGGAAAAAAATAATAATGAGAAGGAGAACGGGGAGGAGGGAGAGGGGAAGAGGAAAAAGAAGGAAGAAGAGGAGGAGGAGGAGAAAGGGGCAGGAGGAGAGGAAGGAGGAGGAGAAGAAGAAACAGCAGAAGGATGAGGGGGAGGAGGGAAAAGGAGAGGAAGAAGAAGAGGAGGAAGAAAGGGAGGAAGAGGAGGAGAAGGGAAGAAAGAAGAAGAGGGGAAGGAGAAGAGAAAGAGAAAGAAGGGAAAGAAGAAAGGAAGAGGAAGGAGAAGAGGAGGAGGAAGAGAAAAAAGAAAAAGAAGAAGAGGATGAGGAGGAGAGAAAGATTTTTTTCTTTCTCTTCCCATTTGCTGGTACACAGAAGTCATGTAAACATACCTTCAGTGCTGGCACTCTGATCTTGGATTTCGCAATCTCTGGAACTGTAAAAATAAATTACTACTATTTAAGCCACCCACAGTCTATGGTATTTTGTAATGGCAGCCCAAGCAGACTTACACACTCACAATGTTCTTCTCATCTACATAAACAATATCACAATTGATAGGCAAGTAGGTGAGGATGTCATAAAAAGGGCTGTAAAATATTTTATTTTTCTACTTCACAGTGACATTTTAAATAACAGTGTTCAAAATGCTATACATTTAAATGGGAAAAGTCAGCCTGATTAATTTTTTACCTATACCTGAGAAATTACCAAAATGTTTAAGGCTTAAAGCACAGATTCTCAGAAACACATATTCTACAACTTTCAAGCAATTAGAAATATAACAGAATTACAGACAAAACCTTTTCAAAAATTTACAACACCATGTCCTGGCTGGTGTGGCTTAGTGGATTGAGTGCCAGCCTGTGAACTGAAAGGTCACCTGTTCAATTCCCAGTTGGGGCACATGCCTTCCTTGTAGGCCAAGTCCCCCATTGGGGGTGTGTGAAAAGCAACAGATCCGTGTATCTCTCGCACACTGATGTTTCTACCCCTCTCTTTTTCCCTCTCTTCCCCTCTCTAAAAATAAATAAATCTTAAAAAAAAAACAAAACACCTAATGACCTTTTTTTCAAACCTTGTAAAAATAAGTGGATAATGTGATTAAATGGGTTATTTTTCCAAATTACATTTTAGAGCTCCCACACAACCCAGCCTAGTGCCCAATACATAGCTGAAACTCAATAAATATATTTGGAATGGACACTACAACTTAATAACAAAACACAAAATGCTCAATCATGAGAAACAAATTTGTTTCAAGGGAAAAAGCACAGAATGGGAAGGAATTGTAAGTAGAATTCTAAACATTGAATCTTTTAAAATAATCATTTAAATTAACTTTCCTCAAGAAATACAGTGGATTTCACATGTTTCTTTTGGAAAGACAACTGAAAACATAAACCAAAAATCAGTATGACTAAATTGCTTATATCTATAAGCTTTTAGAGTTACATACATTCAGTGAAATGTAGTTGCAACCACACAATCACAAATAACTGTAAACACTCAGTTCTCACACCAAAAAGGGCTATAACCTGTCAATCACCCAACACAAGCAAAAAGTCCCTTGTTTGTTCTGAAAAACTCATAAAGGATGTCTTCTTTACAGACACATGGTTAACTATGTAGAAAATGAAGAAAAAGGGAAAATAAATTTCTTAAAGTGAATTAACTCTAAATAAGAAAACAAATAAGATTTTACTCCTATTTCTCCAAAGTAAGTATAATTATTTTCAAAATGATACAATACAAAGGTTGTTGCCTTATCTGTTTGTCTTAAGGGGATTATGAATTATCTCTCTTAAGAAATGATGAATGTATCAATAACAAGTAATGTATGTTCTAATAAAATTTAGATAAAAACAGGTGTAAAATGAAAGGCTATGAAACACAATCACTTCTAATCATAATTAACTTTGTGTTAGTCTTTATTAAAACAAAAAACTCAAAATTTCAGACACAAAACTACATGATATATACAAGAATATATAAAAGTAAAAGGAGAAAATAGTACATATCTACTATGTTAGCACAGCAGAAATTTCAACTGGTTATTCGATCCCAAATCCAAATGTTTACATCCAGGATGTCACAGAGGTAACTTCCTTTTGTACCTGAAGTAAAAATACATCTATTTAATAGAAGACAATAAAATAGGGTTCATTTGTGAATTGTCTAACAGTCCCACAATTCCAGTATACTAAAATTCTACCTAAAACATAGATATGAAAATTATATATAGTCACAAAAATTATATATAGTCATATAAATTAAGCCAAAAGAAATTAGCTGGCATATGCCTCAGGTAATATCTATGTTTTAGAGATGAGAAAAATGGCTAGGTATAGGGACAGATCTTATAAAGTCTTAGAGAGCTAAAGGTTACCTGTACTGATTCTCACTGTAAATTGAACATAAAATGTCCATAACTGCCACCCTGTTTTAATAATATATAACATTAATATAACAAAATAATAAGTAAACAGTACAAATCTGAATTCTTCTACTCCATGAAACTGGCATTTCACTGTTATACTATAACCTTAAAGAGCAGTTAATTCATCTGACCAAAGGGATTAGTCAAAAAATAGAAACAGTAAAAATGACTTAAATTGTTGCTCAAACTTGAAAATCCTCAGAAGTAAATATAATAGTATTACCATCCTCTCTTAAAATGCATTTTGTGCTCTTGGGTTAATATAAGTTCAGCTGCTTCAAAAATGCTGAAGACTGACTTAGAAAAATACTTCAGCATTCAGTGTTACAGATGACAGCCTGAAGAACTTGGTCTATTCTAATGCTAGGAGTTATCCTCACACCTTCCTCTGGGAAGACTCTACAGGGTATAATGTCCCTTGCTGCTTTTAATTAGGAAGGGATGACGTCAAGGCAGAGGCTATTCAGTTCCTGATACCAAAATCCATTGTATGTTGGAGGATGTTGAATAAGGAAAATATAAAGAGCCGTTTGTTAAGGTTGTTCATTTTTATAAGGATTATAGTCACAAGGATTCCCTTAATTTTTATGTCCCTATTAAAATAAATGTTAGCATATGATTAAAAACATAAAGAATAAAATCACTGCTTTTCAGTTACCTTATTGAGCTCTGGAAACAGTTCTTGTATTACAATGTCCAATAAAACGTAAGTCAGCTAAAGCACAAAAAAAGTTTTTTTAAGGCATTAGACAAAGAAAACCATAAAAATGATAAACACATAATTCAGGACTATGGTTACTTCTAAATGGGAAAGCAGGGAATAGAATTTACAACATCAAACAAGCACAAAAATAGCTTCACTAGGATCTATAATGCTCTATTCTTAAGATGAATGTTAGATACTAGTGTGTTCACATGTGGAGATTTTATTATTATGCCTCATATTTCATTTTATGTTAGATATTTTATATGTAACAAAAATTTTAAAGAAACAAGCAGGACACAAAATTGCAATTGTATTGAGATCTTAACAGACATGTATAGACTCTAAATATAAAAATGTTAACTGGTTATTCATGTTATCTGAATGAAGAAATTCTCAATTTTTAAATTTTTATTTTATTTCATGAATTTTCTATATAGTCCAAATTTTCTACAATGAATATGTTTATTTAAACCAAAACAATTCATGTTATAAACCAAAAAAAGGTAGTCACCTACAAAGAGTAACACAAATAAAATACTTTTTTCAATTCGAATGTCTGAATTACACTGCCTTGATTTAATATAGTATCACTTCACAGTTAATAATATACCAGACCCTCTCTGGCTGGGGTGTCTCAATGGGTTGAGTGCTGGTCTGGAAACTGAAAGGTTGATGGTTCAATTCCCAGTCAGGACATATGCCTGGGTTGTGGGCCAGGTCCCCGGTTGAGGGCATGTAAGAGGCAACTGATCAGTATTTCTCTCACATCCATGCTTCTCTCCCTTTCTCCCTCCCTTCCCCTCTATCTAAAATATAAATAAAATCTTTAAAAAACTGCACCAGACCCTATTGTGTCATTCACGAAATCTAGCCAACTCTAGTCAATCTGCTTTAATGAATTTTACCTGCTTGTTGAGAACTGGCTGCTGTAAGCCATCAAATAGAAGCCTGATGCTTTCATACTTAGCTTCTTCACCAATACACTTGACAATCAGATCTAAACAAGAAAGCCATATATGAAACAATTTTATATCATGAAATGATTCATCATTAACTGAATCATAAAAGAAAATCTCTGCCCTGTGTCCCATATATTATGCCAAAACTCTAAATCAAAAATTTTCTAAACCAGGTTTCTGCAAGGGGTTTATGGTCAAGTTAAGAAATGCAGTATTGGGTATCCTCTCTTTGGAGACTCATGTGCACAAAGAAAACTGCAAGCACACAGAATGTTACAGTGAAGAAATTTGCCTGTACTATTAAGGGATAAAAGATAATTGGAAAATAATACATATTGCATTATTCCACCCAGGGAAAACAAAATACAACCCTAAAATTATGTCTGTATATTTGTATACACATGCATAGAAATGCATGGAAAAATGTCTGTCAAGGATTAACACCAACTGGAGCATGTGGCTATTTCTGCCCAGCAGGAAGAGGATGTCTCCTACTTTTTACTCTATTCATTTTCATGTTTAAATATCTTAATATCAGGAAAAAAGTTTAATTTATTTTTTAACAGACTTTCCTCAATGAATATGACCACTTTGTTTCTGTACTATTTGCATAGTTACTATTAACCATCTTACAAAACAAGCCTTTTAGGAAATGTTTAAACACTAATTTAGAGTCCAAAAAGTGTAATGCATCATTCCTGTTACCAAAAAGAATTAGTTCTTATTAAAATCTCTACTGAATGTTTTCCCCCAATCATCATGAAACTCTTAATGCTGGTCACAAAAAAATCTCCCTTTATGTTCGTTTCTATGAGGTAAATCTAACCTAGGAGGCAAAGGCCAAACTCAATTTACAATAAGCACAGTGGATCCTTGATATTTTTCAAGCTATGCAACCCAATATGGATCTTTCTGAATCCTCTAATTCACCAGTACTACATAGAATTTCCCAGTTAATATGCATGAAGCATAATGGACAAAAATAAGTGATCCTTTCAGATCCTTCAGGAGTCACTAAGAAATGAGGAGTAAAGGACAACAGAATGGCATGCTAAGCTTACAAGCTAGCTAAATTACTCCTTCCCAAACAAAAGTCTCAAAGTAGATGTAATGCAAATTTGTGCCTCAGAAAAGTAACAAATTATTACATTCATTGGCTTTCCATGCAGCTCCTGAATATCAAACTAAGACTTAAAACCATGAATGCTATATCATGTTATAAAACAGGTAAGAAATTGTTTTATCATTTATCTACAGAAGACTTACTCAAAAATAGCTTTTGTCTACTTTTACATTCAGACCAGGGATTGAACTTCACTGTCATCACAGAGAGCAGCAGAAATATTCTGGGAGTAATTTTTCAGTGATAAGAATTCTGTAAGGTACAGTCTTCAGCCTTCTTCAATTCTTACTCTATATTTTCCCCCTGGGCATTATTATCCGCTCACATGCGACTTCCATATCTCTATCCCATACCACCATTCCTCCAATTTCCAAGCAGGGACAGCTAAATGCTTACTAGACATTTCCTCCTGAATAATGTATAGGCACTTCACGCTCAAAATGTCCTAAACTAAATATCCTCTGCTTTGACCCCCTGACATTTTTTTCCATGTATTTCCCATCTCAGTAAGTGGTTACTACCATTTATTTACTTAGTGGCCTGAGCCTACCTCCTCCTCTAAGGGTCCTCCTTTGAGCTACTTTGTGACTTGAACACAAATCTATTATCACCTGCATGTTCTGACTGTATGTATGTCTTCCTGCTAGACTTGAGCTATGCAAGTACACTTTTTTTAATCCCTTGCACTCTGCATAGTATCTGGCACATGGACGTGCTCATGGTGGGCAGCAGGATTCCAACTGTCCCACAAGTGTGTCACTTGGACTACTCTGATTATAAGTTATTGTTAAAAAGATCTATTTGTATGAGTAGAAATAGCCTTGTCTTAAAGTCCTCAGTGCTATCATCATAAAAACCAAATTTTATTTAACTAATGAGTTAATTTTATGGGCCTTTATAACTATTTCTAAAATGAAAACTCACAGTAAAAATTAGCTTCAATAATTACTATCCATTGTGACCCAATGGGGTGTTAATCTATATTAAACTACTTCTTAAATATTACACCTGGAATGTAATTCATCATTTTTTCAAAAGTCTGTTTTGCTCGTTGTTGCTTATCTTGGAGAGAGCGAGGTTCAGTGTTTTCACAGAACACAGCATCTAAAAAGAAAAAAAAATACTTTCTGGAATTTCACCTTTAATATACACAATATTTATTTCCTCATAGTGGAAATACTAATAAAACAAACGAAAACAAGACTTTTAGATCTGAATAAAATCATTAAGATACACAAAATATCACACACATGAGAAAATACAAACCTCTGAGAAGTGTTATAAGTGAGACCAAACGGTGCTCCTGAAATAACTGTTCTAGTTTACAGTGAAGATAGTAGTCAGTATACATTTCCAGAGTGTTTTTAAAGAGGATTCGAGTTCCCATTAAGAGATGATGAAGCCAGTCAGGAACTTGGAAAACCACTCGTCCTGAAAGCATCACAGGAAATACTTTGGTGTTATGATAAATGTTTTAATATTTTCCAATATAAAAAACACAAATGGCCAATATTTTATTTGTTAACACTAGTAATTTTAATATGTTCAAGACCAACTGTACTGAATTCTTATAAAAGAAGTATTTATGATTTTCAAAAAAGTCACAATGGGGCAATACTCAAGAGCACTAATTTATATCACAGAAGAAATATGATACATGAACAAAAACCATATTTTAATAGTTAACCACATTGATCTTACCTACGTACATCAGGTAATCATAAACTCCTTCTACACTCATCATCTCCATAAAATAATTCTGATTTTGCTTTCTTTCTGTATTCTCAGCACGGTTTGCATTATTCTTAAACAGGTCATTGAAAAGCTGAAGTAAAAGTTGAAAAAATAAAGAAATATGTAGCTTATTACACCTACTGATAATAATCACTAAGACTAAAGTAACGAAGAGCAAAGACATTTACATTTTTTTCTAATCAAAATCAGGTTAGGATCTGCCTAAAATTTCACACTTATACCTAAAATTTAATTTAAAAAATGTTCCTCCCAAAACAGTACCTAAAAATCTACATTCATTTCAGACACAACGGGTAATTCATTATTTATAACTTCATTTCTTTACACCAAAAGGAGCAAATGAACATATAAAAATGTATAAAGGCATTAATGATAGCTAATTTTAAAACTAACATGATTTAAAAATCATAAATCACTATTTAATTAAAGGTTGTTTAGAGGTGAACATTCGGCTTTAAGCAAAGTTTATCTGGAAAATGATAGAAAGTGAAAGCCCAGAAAGGACTTTGATTAATGTGAAAAAAACAAAAACAAAAAAACAAGATAGGAAGAATTATGAACGATGAAATGCAACTAAATCTCATTCTTACTTACCCCCAAATTTTGCAAAAGCATCTATTCTCAATAATAATCAAACAGCAGAAATTAAGGAAATAAAAAAAGTCTGATGTAAAAGATCAACAAAGGCAAAAACAACCAAGAAAAACCTTTGGCAAGACTGATCAAAAAAGAAAAGAAAAAGAAGATACAAACAAAAGGGAACATAACTACTGATGTCAGAGAAAATAAAAAGAATATTACTGACAACTTTAGGGCCAAAGATTTTGAAATTAAGATAAAATGGAAAATTTGCTGAAAAATATAACCTATTAAAAAGTGATTCATAAAATAATAAACCTGGAGAATATTATAATCACTGAAGTAATTAAATTTCATTTAAAAATATCTTCTACAAACAAAACTCAAGGCCTAGATGGCTTTACCAACAAGTTCCATCAATTATTTTAAAAATTAATAATTCCAATAACTCTACCAGCAAATTAGGAAAAGGCTAATATAACATCAATACCAACATCCGACTAGGACAAAATAAGAAGTCTGTTTAACAGGAACCTAATCAACAAAACAAACAAACAAGCAAAATATAACCAAAGACACTGAAATTGAGAACAGACTGACAGTCACCAGAAGGGAGACAGGAGGGAATTTCAGGGGAAAAGGGGAAGGGTTTAGAGGAACAAGTATAAAGGACACATGGACAAAAACAAGGCAGGGGGTGGAAATGGGAGGGAGGTGGGGAGGGCTGGGGTGGTGGGCTGGGATGGGAGTAAAAGACAGAAAACTGTACAAGAACAACAATTAAAATAAAATTTAAAAAAAAAAAAAAGGAGTCTGCTCATCCATAAACACAGATGTAAACTTCCTTAATCTCATAAAGGGTATCTATGAAAAAAGCTACACTATACTATTTAATGGTGAAACACTGAAATCATTCCCTTTCTATAGTAGATCCTAGCCATAATAAAACAAAGTCTGCCATCATCTGCCAGGTAAGTTTGTAAATCTAAAAATATTAATAAATGTGTTACTAAAATTAATGTAAGTCTAGCAAAATTATTGAACGAAAAAATCAATATACAAAAATCAACTGTATTTCTGTTTACCAACAATCAAATTAAAGTAATAACAAAAATGAAGGTGTTTTGCGGGAGAGGAGGACTGTCTTTTGAGATCACATAGCTCCCCAGGCTGGGCACGACTATGGCACTAAACTGAGCTTCCTGCAGACAGAGAATATATATTCCCAGTGCCTAACACTCAGTAGTAGGCACACAATAAAATACTTGTTTAAAAAATAGATAAAATACTTTATAGACCATTACAATTAGTAATACCATCAAATAAACACAAATACATTATAGCAAGTAATTCCTTGATTATTGGAATTTGGTGATTTATACCCTCAGAAAATCAATTTTAAAAAATACCTCAAATACAGAAACATAACATGTATTGCAAATACATTATCTAAAGAAACATTTAAATAGTTAAGCAAAGAACCAAGCAATTATTTGCAATACCCTCCTTACACTGTACAAATGATTTCCATATAAAGAAAATTAAAAGTGCCATTCATTTCATCAACACAGGACTCTCCCTATAACGGAAAAGTTATTTCAAGTAGGACAACATCAAACTTAACAGCTCTTTAAGGCGAGGTTCAGTACCTTCTTGTTGTTTTCGGAAGTAGGGCTAAGAATGGTCAGTTCTGGTTTACTTGGTTTAGGCTTTGGAGAGTCACAAGAATTAATGAAATTCATGATGAAAGGTTCCAAATGCTGACCCTTCTGTGGTAATACAGAGATCAAAGTATGAAAATAGAAAATTAAGATTATGATTTTCAGTATCATATAACCCATTAAAATTTACTAGTATTTAAATATGCTTTTAACTATCATGTTATATAACAGAATATACATAAATTAGTTATTTACCTCTTTCATTAGTTTTCCAGGAACAGACTTTATAATTTTCCCTGCAATTAGAAGTATATTATTAATTTTATGAAGGCATAATATACATCATAATTACTTATATGAATACTTCACTAATTTTAAATACTAAAACAGCCAAGTAAAAAGTAAAATCATGAGAAATATTTACAATTGCCCACTTCACACAACAGAAATTTATAATAGCTATGGTATACTTAACTATTTATAAATGCAACATCTGGGATTTACTTTAAAATAATCTAGTTGGGTGGGAAGTGGGGGAAGGGATAGAACAAGCCAAGTGTTGATAACTGCTGAAATACAGTAAGGCATTCATTACATAAATTTCTTTACTTTTGTGTATATTTGAAATTTTCAATAAAAAATGTTCTCAAAAGATTTTAAACAATGGTGAATATATAAAGATATCTAAATACACACAAAAAAAGTTTTAAAATTGCTACATTTACAGAGTTCCAGCCAAGATGGAGGCATAGGTAGAAACACTTCATTTCCTCACACAACCAAAAGGAGGATAACAACCAATCTAAAATCAATAAACCACCAAAAACACCAGAAAATTAAATTACATGGAACTCCAACAACCAAGGAATTAAAGAAAAAAATCAACCAGAACAACCAGACTGGTAAGGCAGACTGTGCAGGCTGACTCAGAAAAACTGTGGCAAGGTGGCTGAGGGGTGGGGCTGATTGCGGAGCTCAGCAGAGCTGCGCCGGAGAGACTAACTTAAGAGGAAAACTGATCAGTCTGACAGTGTCCAAAGTGGGAGGGGAGGGAATTTCGGGGGAAAAGGGGAACGGTTTAGAGCAACAAGTATAAAGGACTCATGGACAAAAACTATGGGGGGTGGAAATGGGAGGAAGGTGGGGAGGGCTGGGGTGGTGGGCTGGGGTGGGGTAAAAGACAGAAAACTGTACAATATCAACAATTAAAAAATACTGATTTAAAAAAAAAAACAGTAAAAAAATAAAATAAAAATAAAAGCCTAAAAACAAAAAATAAATAAATAAATAAATAAATAAATCATTTTCTATTCCAAAAAAAAAAGAGGAAAACTGAGACTCAGAGCTGACTATGGGCTATGGCTGGGGTTGCAGCAGTGGGAGATACTTCCAGTCTGACACGAGAGGCTGTTGGAAAGTGCGCTAGAGAGGAGCAGGTGAGCCGCATTGTTCCCTATCTAGCTCCTTCCCCACAGGCAGTACAGCAAAGAGGGTTGCCCTGCCGGATGAATACCTAAGGCCCCGCCCCTTACAACTTATCAGCTGCACCAAGACAGAGAAATATGGCCCAAATGAAAGAACACAGCGAAACCTCAAAACTAAGCGATGAGGAGTTGCCAACCTATCTGATGGAGAACTTAAAGCCCTGGTAATCAAAATGCTCACAGAACTGATTGAGCTTGGTTGAAAAATGAAAGAACAAATGAAAGATACCCAAAATGAAATAAAGCAAAATATTTGGGGAACCAACAGTGACGAAAAGGAAACCAAGATTCAAAGCAACAATTTGGAACAAAAGGATGAAATAAACATCCATCTGGATCAGAATGAAGAAACAAGAATCCAAAAAAATGAAGAGGGGCTGAGGATTCTCTGGGACAACCTGAAATGTTCCAATATCTGAATTACAGGGGTGCCAGAAGGAGGAGAATGACAGCAAGAAATCGAAAACTTATTTGAACAAATAATAAAGGAAAACTTCCCCAATCTGGTGAAGGAAATAGACTTCCAGGAAGCTGAGGAAGCCCAGAGAGTCCCAAAGAAGTTGGACCCAAAGAGGAACACACCAAGGCACATCATCATTAAGTTACCCAAGATCAAAGACAAAGAGAAAATCCTAAAAGCACCAAGAGAAAAGGAGACAGTTACCTACAAAGGAGTTCCCATAAGACTGTCAGCTGATATCTCAAAAGAAACCTTGCAGGCAAGAAGGGGCTAGAAAGAAGTATTCCAAGGCATGAAAGGCAAGGACCCACATCCAAGATTACTCCAACCAGCAAAGCTTTCACTTAGAATGGAAAGACAGATAAAGTGCTTCCCAGATAAGGTCAAGTTAAAGGAGTTCATCATCACCAAGCCCTTATTATATGAAACATTAAAAGGACTTATCTAAGAAAAAGATAAAAAATATGAACAATAAAATGACAACAAACTCACGACTATTAACAAATGAACCTAAAAGAAAAGAAAAACAACGAAAACAAAACTAAGCAAACAACCAGAACAGGCACAGAATCACAGAAATGGACATCACACAGAGGGAGTTCAGTGGGGAGGTGAAAGGGAGGAATGGGTGGAAAAGGTACAGGGAAGAAGAACCATAATTAGTAGGCATAAAATAGATGGGGAAAGATAAAAAATGGTATAGGAAACAGAGGACTCAAATAACTTATATGTACAACCCATGGACATGAACTAAGGGGGGGAATGCTGGAGGGTTTGGGGGGCAGGGTGGAGGGGGATATAGGGGGAAAATTGAGAAAACCGTAATAGCATAATCAATAAAAAATACTTTAAAAAATAAAATTTAAAAATTGCTACATTTAAATTGGCTATTTGATTAGTTTATATTCTGTATTTAAAAATATATATTCTAATCCTGTTTATCAAATTTTTCTTGCTTTTATCTCCAAGTTCTTTTTAAGATTTTCTCAAAGAAAAAATAAACAAACGGGACTACATCAAACTAAAAAGTTTTTGCATAGCAAAGGAAAACAACAAAATTAAAAAAAACAACCCACAGAATGGGAGAACATATTTGCTGATACATCTGGTAAGGGGTTAACAACCAAAATTTATTAAGAACTTAATAAGAACTCAACACCAAAAAAACAAACCACCCAATTAAAAAATGAGCGAAGGACCTGAATAGACACTTCTCTAAAGAGGACATACAGAGGGTCCATAGATATATGAAAAGATGCTCAATGTCACTAATCATCAGAGACATGCAAATTAAGGCCACAGTGAGATACCATCTCACACCTATCAAAATGGCTATCATCAATAAATCAAGAAACAACAAGGGCTGGCAAGGTTGTGGAGAAAACGGAACCCTAGTGCACTGTTAGTGGGAATGCAGACTGGTGCAGCCACTGTGGAAAGCAGTATGGAGACACCTCAAAATTTAAAAATGGATCTGCTTTCTGACCCAGCGGTCACACTTCTGGGAATATATCTGAAGGAACCCAAAATACTAATTCAAAAGAACATAAGCACCCCTGTGTTCACTGAAGCATTATTTACAGTTGTCAAGATATGGAAACAGCCCAAGTGTCCATCAATAGATGAGTGGATAAACAACTATGGGACATTTACACAATGGAATACTACATGGCCATAAAAAAGAAAAGAAGAAAATATTACCCTTTGTAACAGTATGAATGGACCTGGAGAACGTCAAGCTAAGTGCAATAAGGCAGTCAGAGAAAGACAAATTCCATATGATTTCATTCATATGCGGAATCTAATGAACAAACTGAAATAACAAGCAAAATAGAGACAGACTCATCGATAGCAGGATGACAGTGGGGTGGGGGGAGGGTAGGGGATGGAGAGATTGAACTAAAAGGATAAAGGACTCACAGACATGGACAACAGCTGTGGTGACTTCAGGGAGTAGGAAAGTATAAGGGGACTAAATGGTAATGGAAAAAAATACATTAAAAATTCTGTAGAAAAAAGATTTTCTCAAGCATTTAGAAATGACTGTAAAAATTAGGCAAAATTGGTAAATACTTAAATTTCTTTCATTTCAATTTAGAAAAAGTAGACTTATGACAACAGCAAGAGATATAATAATAGAAATTAAAAATAGAGATTGCTTTATGACATGCAAACCACCCAACTGTCCTACCAAGCTCTTTCTTTTTGGTACCCCCATATACCATTTCTCCCTCATTAGAATTCCCAAAGGTCCTCAAATTACAGGGCTTTGTTCTATGCTTTTCTCTGTAGTTCATGCTCTTCTGAATTAAATGATTTATTCAATCTGATATCAAATAGCACTCAAATCTCTGCTCCTTGCCTATCTCCTGGCCACTCTTCCCTTACACAATTTCTACAATTAAATTCTATAAACTCAACAAGTTCAGAACCACTCTAAATTTATTCCTTGTCTCTACAAGTAACAGCATTCATCCAGTTTAAATAGAAACCTGGGTCACTTTGAACATTTTTTCTCCGTGAGTCAAACCTGCGCAGTAAGCAGGTCTACCCAATTCTATCACCTATAACCAAATATAAAATGTCCTCACATGTTCCCAGGATAAGAAGACCCCTCCACACACACATATGAAATATTTTGGCTCAACTAATTTGGAAAGATACATATGAAAGCCAAATGCCTACTTGTAATATTTAACTGATTCTTTTAGGTCTATAGAGACATAAGATTAATAAAATATATTTAGAAATATTACTTTTCTTCCATTACTATCTTTAACAATTTTATTCAAACTTTTCTAGATTATGTTAGTTTTGTTTGCACTTAACTTTATATAAAAGAAATTGCTATATATATTCTGTGTCTTGCTTCTTTCATTCATGTTTTCAAGATTATATATTTCAAGAAGCTACCTGCTGTAGGTATTAATTGCTATAGGTGTTCATTTTATGAATCCACCACAATTTATCTGTCCACTCTATTGCTGGTGAACACTTGTATTATTTCCAGCTTGGGCTATTATAAACAATGCTGCTATGAACATTCTTAAATATGAATATAAGATTCTCTAGAATATATATCTCAGAGAGAAACTGGGGGGTCATTTAGTTTTATACTAAACTGTTTTTTCAAGTGGTTTTCCCATTTGTATTCCTACTAACAGTGTAATTTATATAGTGTATATGGCTTTACTATATAAATTATTTGTCTAAATTAATGTGAAAATGCTGATTCTTTTCAGTTTATCCTCTTATGTTTCATTCTCTAATTTGACTTACCGAGATTTACATCTGGTAGTATCTTATCAAGAAACTGTGTTTCTCCACCATTGGGGGAGAGAAAATCTGCTAGAAGTTGACTATTACTCAGTTCTGGATGCTGCAGAAGTTTCTTGAATGAACAGAAGAAGAAAAAAAAAAAGTTTAAAAATCTAGAAGGGTGATCAAACTATTCTAAAATAATTTTTTTAACCAAGAAAACAATTTTAAATCCTCAAAAGCAATTTCACATTCAGAATAATAATAAAATTACATTCATAGGAAGAATAGTATCACATAGGAGATATGCCCTCAGCCTCTGCAGTCAGACTAAATGGATTTGAATTCTGGCTCTTCCATCTGCTAGCCAGGTGTTCCTAGAAAAGTTCCTAAATTGACAAAAAGTCAGTTTCCTCATGTCATGTGTAAAATGAAAATAATACAACCTACTTTTTAATATTGTTATGAAAGCATTTAGCACCTACCTTATATACGGGAAGATTAAACATGAAGCTAATATTATTTCTCAGTTTCTCAACTATAAACAAGTATAACAATATCATACAACTATCTTGATAATTAAAAGACATTGACAAAAATTAAAAGGATTTAGCAAAAACTAAATGTGGAAATGTGAAATAACTTGGAGGATCTGTTGTCTGTTCTCCCTACAACATAGTTTTCTTATAGACAAATTGACTTTTTAAAGCCAAAATTAACCCATTCTTAGCTAATATTCAGTTTTGTGACTATGAAACAGTTACAAAACTTTATGAGAAGAAATCTACAGGGTGGGAAAAAAGTAGGTTTACAGTAATGAGTACATGAAACAGAGTTTATTCTAGTATTATTATGTATTAATTATTACATTATCTTCCATAGAACTATAAACTTATTTTTGCTCCACCCTTTACATAAACAAAATAGTAGTACTGTAACCTTTAACTTCGTATTACCAGAAAAAAAGTTCTAGAAGGAGGTACTCTAGTTTTTAGAATTAGTTCAAATAATGGATTAATGATATCAACAAAGACACAGGTTAACACTATGTGTTGTGTTCAAATGTCCCTGTAGTAGTTAACAGTTAATTCATATTTCGATTTTCACACCACAAAAAATTATATAAAAAATATTTTCTGAACTCAAGTATTTGATAGTTCAAATACAGGAAATAAAATGTAAATATCTCTTAATACTATTAAATATTTAATTCATAAAGTACTTGTTTTTGGCTGTAAGGAACCAAATTTAACTGAGTTCACACTTAATAAAAACTACTTAATAAAATCTCATGTCAGAAAAAAAGATGTTTTAAAGAGTAAAGCAAAAGTATACTCTGGTCTTATACACTTGATTGAAGACAGTTGGTCATTAATTTTAGAGAAGTCTCAAGTAAGTAACTTTTAAGTTGATTATGCCAACAATGAAAAAAAGAGGTCAATTACATTGTTTACGTAACACAATGCCCACACTCTGAGAAAAATGAAATTCGGTTCCAACTGGTAAATGATAGAGAGTCAGGAGATCCACAAGAAACTGGAAAAATATCTTCAAATTGAAAAAGGAAAGGAGCTGAGGAATAAACAGGAGGGAAGATTCTGAAGTTAAAAAAATTGCTGAACACAAAATTAAACACAGAATAAGACAAAAATAACAAAAACTACCCATTCTTAGAATGTATTTAAGCTTTTACACCAAACTTTTTGTTTCTTTCTTTAACATCTCACACCAAAACTAAGCCCAACAGAGACCTTTTTTCCTCTAAGAAAACATCGGGTATTTTGTGTCTGGTCAAGATGGCAGCACAGGTAGACACGGCTCACCTACTCGCACAACCACATCAAAATTACAACTAAATTACAGAACAACCAACACTTCAGGACTGTCAGAAATTGAGTTGAATGAAAGTCTTACAACTACAGAATTAAAGAAATCACATCCATACAGACTGGTAGGAGGGGAAGACTGGTCCCAAATTCATGTGTGGTGGATAAAAATTCAGTAAGGACTCCCAGTCCCACACCAGGCCGCCACCCCAGGGATCCAGTCCTAGGAAGATAAGTCCCCATAACTTCTGGCTGCAAAAATCAGAGCGGGCTGAGTTGGTGGAAGAAACTTCTGGAGTCCCAAGTAGGTCTCCTTAATGAACCCACACACAGACTTACTCGGACTCACTCCCTATGAGCTACAGCACTGGGGTAGCAGCCTAAAACGCACCAGTGACATATAGAGAAGAACTGAAGTGTCTGGAATCAAGGCGAGAGGTGGATCATAGCTCTCTCCCAGACAGAAAGGTAGGCAGGGGCCACTGTCCCTTTTCTGAACCCTCTTCCCCACTATAGCAACAGAGCCAGCAGGTGGGTGCCATATCTGAGACTCCATCAACCTGGCTAACACTGTTTGCCCAACCCTGGAGATCCCCAGAGGCTCCCTCCCAGCCAACTTACAGCTGTTAACAGTGGCTTTTCCATATGAATGGCTGGTCTTGGCTCATGCTTCACAACTTCCTAAATTCTTTCAAACAAGCAACAGCAAGCCTCAGTGAGCTCCCAGCCCCTGCACCTCCTGCTAAGTGGCTCCAGGCCTGGCACTAACAGCAATCAGCCTAGATTCACAGCTTGGCTTTGCCCAGGAATCTCCAAGCCCAACACAAGTAGCAGCCATCTCAGATTGCTTTATAGCTCAAGCCGGGAAGCCTGGGCAAAACACAGGTAGGGGCTGACCATGGCCTGAACCACCCAGGAAACCCCAGGGTCTGCAACCCAGTGTACAGCAACAAATCACATCAGAGCAGCACCACACTGCCCTTACACAGCTGATTCTCCATGGAGGGTGGAGGTTGGTGGTCAGTGGTCACAGCCAATCCTTGCAAATAACTGTCCTGAGTAAATTCCTCCCATTGATCTGCCAACAGCAACCAAGGCTCAACTACAAGAATGGGTGTATTCAGACCACATGAAAGACACATACTCAGTACCCAGTTTGGGTGATAGAGAAGGCTGTGTCACTGGACCCTACAGGACACCTACTACACATTGGGCCATGCTACCAAGACAGGGAGTCATAGCAGCTCTACCTAATACATAGAAACAAATACAGGGAGTCTGCCAAAATGAGGAGACAAAGAAACATGGCCCAAATGAAAGAACAGAGCAAAACGCTAGAAAAAGAACTAAATGAAATGGAGATAAGCAATGTATCAGACGCAGAGTTCAAAGCACTGGTTATAAGGATGCTCAAGGAACTGAGTTAGGATCTCAACAGCATAAAAAAGATCCAGTCAGAAATGAAGGAAGGATACACTAATCGAAATAAAAAAAAAAAAAAAAAACAATTTGCAGGAAAAGAACGGTAGAGTGGATGAAGCCAAAAATCAAATCAATGATTTGGAACATAAGGGCCAACCAATCACAACAAGAAGAAAATTGAATTAAAAAATATGAGGATAGTGTAAACAGCCTCTAGGACAACTTCAAGCATTCCAACATTCGCTTCATAGGGATGCCCGAAGGAGAAGAGGAAGAGCAAGAAATTGGAAATCTATTTGAAAAAACTAATGAAAGTAAACTTCCCTAATTGGTGAATGAATAGACATGCAAGTCCTGGAAGCAGAGTCCCAAACAAGATGGATGCAAAGAGGGCCACTCCAAGACACAATGTAACTAAAATGCCAAAAGTTAAAGATAAGGAGGGAATCTTAAAAGCAGCAAGAGAAAAGCAGCTGGTTATCTACAGAAGAGTTCCCATAAGACTGTTAGCTGATTTCTCAAAAGAAACTTTTCAGGCCAGAAGGGATTGGCAAGAAATATTCAGTCATAAAAAGCAGGGAGCTATAGCCAAGATTGCTTTCCCTAGCAAAGGTATCATTTAGAATCCAAGGGCAGTTAAAGAGCTTCCCAGACAAGAAAAAAACTAAAGGAGTTCATCATTACCAAATCATCATGATATGAAATGTTTAAGGGGCTATTTAAGAAAAATAAGATGAAATCTATGATCAATAAAATGGCAATAAATACATGTCTATTAACAATTGAATCTAAAAAACAAACTAAGCAAAGAAGAAAAAAGATGGTTGCCAGATGGGAGGGGGATATAGGGGAATGGGTAAGGAGGAGAGTGGATTACAAAGTCCACATAGGTTGTTAGAGAACAACCATGGAGATATAAAGTACAGTATGGGGAAATGGAGTAGCCAAAGAACATATACGCATGACCCATGGACATGAACAATGGTGTGGGTATTGCTTGAGGGAGTGGGTGGTGCTGGATGGAGGAGGCAAAGGGGGAAAAACCAGGACAACTGTAATAGCATAATCAATAAAATATACTTTTTAAAAAAGAAAATATCTGGTATTTCATTTGCTTATCCATTTTTTAAAAAGTATACTTTTGACAATAAAAAGTATATTTGACATCTTCACATTAAAAATTTAAATAAAAGAATTTTAGAAATCTACACTGATACATACTCATAAAGCAAAGCATATACATATGAGAGGAAAAAAAGAGAAATTAGAGAATGCTATGATCAGCAATGTGTTAAATTAAGCTGGTGATATACCTGTAGATATTCCTGAAACTCTTCTCTCTTTGACTTTAAGAATTCATAATTTTTGGGGCCAATGATCCTTTTGGAAGGAAGCTGGGCATCAGGAAATGTGCCTGAAATTTATATAAATGAAAATTATTACTATGTTATGCTACTACTTAATTTATAATTATGCTAAAAACTTATAATTTACTATAACAAATTCATATTCACAATTCTGTCTTGCAGAAATATATCATTATCCTTTAAAAAATCTTGACAAATTCAGAGAGCACAGAAGTCTGGGCCAAAGAACTGGAATCTACTGCTATCCAAAATATCATTACTCTTCACTGATACCCTCCTATTTATATATATATATAGACATATTTAACCCTCTATACTAGTAAACAATTTTCAAAAAATTATCATGAGATTACTTTGAAATCAGTGAGATATTGTTAGACAAAATCTTACTAAAGAAATACCCACTCTCTCATGGGAAAAAATTATATTGCCAATGCTATATATGCTTAAAAACAAAATTTAAAAACCATGGATATGCTTTCTCAGATAGGGTTGACTTTGGAAATTTTAATACCAAAATGGAAAAATATTATTGGGAATCCAACCAACTTTGGTTAATCTGGGATTTTAAAATATGGAGATAAATGATCTTCTCTCTAAACCAAAAAGAAAAGTTCTCAGAGAAAGAACAAGACAAGGATACCACTGCATGAGACTGGCAGAGATAAAAAGAAAACCATTTAAAGACAAAAACAAAATCAAAATCTAGGCAAAAGATACGGAGTGGGACCTTGTTTTATTTTCCTATAACCTCCTTACCATGGGATTTATTTATATAGTACAGAAGGGTTCCCTGCCCTTCTCAATTTAGAACCAATCTGAATTTGGATCAGGAGACATTCCACAGAGCTCTTCTAAAATGAAAGAATTCAGAATACATAAATCAAACCCACCAATCTACACACAAAATGACTGGAAATACTTCATAACTATATCCCTGATATTAACTGATGTAAGTAGACAGATAAGAAAGACTGAGAGGTGAGAGGAAGAACTAAAAAGGAAAAGTGATCTCCTTTTCTGATTAATCTATTCTCAGAAGAAACATTCATCTACAAGTTTTGTCTCCATATCTAAATCTAAGAGCTAAACTGAAACATCTACCATGATACATACAATAAGCACGTCTACCAAGAAAGACAATGGTAAAAGAACACAGCAATTCTGAAATGCCTGACTTAAATTATCTACCATCAAGATAAAAATTAAATTAGAAAGAAAACCTTTTCTAAAATACAATTAAAAAATAACTATGTTTTACTTTTTTAAAAAATTGATTTGAGAGAGAGAGGAAGTGGGGAGTGAGAGAGAGAGAAACATTGATTGTTCTACTTGCTATGCATTCATTGGTTGATTCTTGTATGTACCCTGACTGTGGATAGAACAAGCAAACTTGGCATATCAGGACAATGCTCTAACTAGCTATCTGGTCAGGGCTATCTTTTATATTTTTATATTATTATTCAAAAAGCAGTAAATGTGTATTGTAAAAAACTTTTAAAATATAAACAAAAAGAAATAAGAGAAAAATAATATATTCCTATTAGCAACAGCAGTGTACACAAGTGTCACTATCACATTTCCTTGTTACTGTTACTTAAAATCAAAAAATTAATCTAGTTCAACAGCTTCCAAGAAACTAAAGCTGAAATATAATGTTTTATACAAAAAGGACAACATACCATGAAATTCTGTTAGTTTTGACTCAAGTACATAGAATTCAAGGTATCTTCTATAGACAGACCAATGTTCAGGCTCATGCCCAACTGTAAATTGAATGAATACACACTGAATAATAAATAACTTTACAAACTACTATTAAAAAGATGCACAATTTAAAACATTAAGTATACAAGTGTGGAAATTATTCCAGTCTTCGTAATTTATTTCTTGGCATCACATTGAATAATGTTATTTTATCCCATATTTTAATTTTAAATTATTTAGAAGATACTGGTAAATTCACCTATTTATGAAGTTATCTCAATAATATATATATTTTTCTACAACAGAATCATACAGCTGACAGTAACTTTCAAAATATTATGCAATTATGATTATCTTTTAAATTTCATAAATATGATGTATTTCATAAAAAATGTATAGTCAATTTTGGGTCTCTGAATTTTTTACTAATTGTTCTGATCTAATATAGTATAGATGAGCACTATCCAATAGAATTTTCTGCATATTCTATAATGTTCTATATTATATGCACTAATAAAGAAGCTATTAGCTATTGACCACTTAAAATATGGCTAATATAAGAAATGAAATTTTAATTTTAATATACCTTAATTTTCATTTTTACATGTGGACAGTGGCTACCATACTGGATAGCAAGAACTAATGGTTTATACCTGAAACCAGTGTAATTTTGTTAACTAGTATCACCCCAATAAATTCAATAATAAGAAAAAACATGTACTAATGGTTTAAAGAATATGTCAGGTCAGCCTGCCTATTCCAATTCCAGATCCCCCATATTTACTAACTACAGAATGGGGCAACAGTAGATTTACAGTTGTTTGTATGGAAAATACAATAGTTAAAAATAATAAAACAAGAATAAACTGTGTTTTGCATACTTAACTGTAAACCTACTTTTGCCACACCCTGGATGTAAACTTGAACAAATAAATTAACCCCACTGTGCCTTAGTTTGCTTAAATTAAAATAATTGTACCTATTACATAAAATAATCCCTCTAAAGCACTTCTGTACAGTGCAAAGCACAGAGTAAGCACCCCAAGTGCTAACTGCTATTATTAGCATCTAATGTCATTCTAGCATTGATTTGGAAATGCAACGGATCAAGTCAACTAAAACCACAACAACCCAAAAACAACACCTGTATTCAGAGAAAAACCAACCTGCTATGGTCACAAAACAAGTCATAAAGCAAATTCTTTTGTTTTTCTTCACTGGTATTAAATGTCTGTATTATATTTAGTTTTGGTTTTAAAAATCCTGAATCGCTACTTTGCTACACATATAAAATCAATGTTGTATTTAAATGATATACTTTTTTTCCCCTTATAGGCTATGGCTTCCTAAAAGTACATATTATATTGACTGTAAAAATCTACAGCACTGCTGACAAAAATTATCCTTACAACACAAGTTTTAAGATTTTTTGGTATTGATTTTATGATTAATTATTAAGTCAAAAGTTTTTAAAAATAAAGAACAAAACTGAAGAATAGCTGTCAAAAAGGCAAAAACAAAAGTATATTCCCCAAATATTTAGACGAGATCGGGCACGTTCAGGGTGGTATGGCCGCAGACTATTCCCCAAATATTTAAAAGTATAGCATACATAAATCTTTCAAAAGGAGGTAAAAGTTACTACATGTTCACATATTTATATTGATAGGGGACTATAGCTGAATACGAAGTTTTAAATAATTTTCTGAGAGACAAGAGGCAGATTTTAAGTACTAGGTACATGACACAGCCTATCGTGGTAACTGTTTAACACGCTATGGATGCTGCTTACCCCCATCATTAGTACAGTGCACACCTAAAACCACCAAAAGAAAAAAATAAGCAAAACATGAAATTGTGTAAAACTGTGTTTGATCATATTTTTATCCATTCTAATTTGCTGACAAAAACAGAGGAGAAGAAATGCTGTCTTAGTAAAATTGGTATAATATCTCCTATGGTGCTACAGGCATAAGTAATAGTCAATTAAGTATAATGGCTAATGATAATGGGAGCAAAACCATTAAAATAACATTATATAAAATGCCTTGCTGGATTGTTAGGTGTCTTGCAATTGCAGGCATCTACTGAGTAAGTGTTGGTTGAACAAATTAATTAATTAACTAGTAATAGAGATAACCTAGAAAATCCTAAGCTTTCATTTAATTTTTTTGTTCTACACAATTCTCTTTTGGATATGCAGCCAATAGTTACAAATGGCAAAATGTTTATCATTCCTGATAAATACAGACTAACCAGAATCTTTTAAGAAAGGCACTCATAAAGCTTCCTACCTGCTCTTCTATCATTCCTTTCAACATCAATACAAAACACAGGTATTCTTTCCTTTTTCTCCCTCCTTTCAGAAGAGGGATCTTCAAAGAAGTCTACATATGGAATGCTAATTTTCCACGCAGCAAGGTTTCGGGGAGTATTAGGTGTGCTCACAGCTTCCACTGGAGAATCATCTTCCATTACAACAATACCTTCTTCAATCTGGAAATAAATCACCAGGAAAAATGTAATATTTCTAGGACCTACAGGACTGACTTAGAACTATAAAGTAGTATGTCCATATAAATTCTATAATTTTTAAATACTTCTGAAAGTAGGTGATACCAAATTTTCTACTGAAAATATAAAGATAAAAAATAAAAATAAGCTACCAGCATCAACTCTGGGTTTTGTTACATCACCTGTGAAAATTCAATAGAAAATAGGCAATAGATACTTCAGATTACTGGAAAAAAGGTATTTTTAAAAATACATAGAAAAATATTTAACTTTGGTAATAAAAAGAAAAAATATACTGGTTTTTTTCATTTAGGGTTATAAAATTTTATCAATGTTACCAGCCATTGATGGAGATTGCACAGATAAATTCAATCTGTGATATAAAAGAGTAAGCAAAACAGTTGCTGGTATGAAAAATAATAAGTTTTAAAACAATAAAATGAACTTTTGCATACTCACAACTGTAAACCTCCTTTTGCCCCACCCTGTACTGCTGATTACTAGACATACTGGCACAACCCTTGTAGAAAGCATTTTGACATTGTGTATTTATAGAGACGTAAAACAGTTTCAACCAAATAATTTCATTTCTGGGAATTTATTCTAATAAAAGTATGTATTCCAAATAAATGTTTTACACTGGGAAAAAGGCACAAGTATTCACTGCAGCATTACATTATATAAAATTAGAAAGGAGGTCTGAAAGGGACATACCTCTATACAATTAAGGTTATTGTTTTAATGCCCTGGCTTCTAAAATGTCAATAAAATAAATGTTTGAAATAATATTTTTTAAAAATTGCTTGAAGAACAATTATTATTAAAAAATAAACATGTTATAGAAATATACAAAGAGAAAGAAGAAAAAAACTGTCTCTATCACATTAAATTGAAAGAGAACTTCTGAATTGGCACATTATAACACCAACTGGTCCTCTTGACATCTCTGACTCATATTCAAGGGGGTAAAATATTACAGATAAACACACTTTTTAAGGCAATGAGTCAAAGGCTGTAGCACTCAAGAGCAAACAAGTAGTAGAGACACATTTCCAGAATTCTAGCACTGTACCTTCTAATGAATTCTTTTTCTCCCCACACAGTCCCTTAGCAATTATCCCTTTTTTTGTTCTAGGACTAAAATGGCTTTCCATAATTCCTAATAACACCATTAGTGACAATTTTCCTTTCCCCTAAAATTCCTAAACAAGACAAGAAAGATTCCATGAAGTCCCATAGCTTAGAATTAGCACAGTGCCCTCTAAATTCTAAGTGATA
The DNA here is from genome assembly GCA_039655065.1 of Glossophaga mutica. Taxonomy (NCBI): domain Eukaryota; kingdom Metazoa; phylum Chordata; class Mammalia; order Chiroptera; family Phyllostomidae; genus Glossophaga; species Glossophaga mutica. Next base: position 151,625,203 of record CM077306.1, read on the forward strand.
CCATATTGGTCTGGGTCAACACCCCATCTACCACTTCCTTTTCAAATATTAGAGATTTCTTTGCCCTCTTCTCTTACTTCAATTATCATCATCTTTGGTTCCAATCAAGAATTTTCAGCTGTGCCACTACCAAAGAGGACTCTCTGTTTTTTAAACATACCTTTCTATTCCTGAAGCAAAAATACAACTTGTATTTCAAGTAATTAGGAAGAACAAAACATAAAAAGTACATCTTCCCCCACAAAAATTATGTTTTCAGAAGTTCACAGTAATATAGGTAAATGCTTTTGTTATAATATTAACTGGGGAGAGAGCAGGACAGCAAACTACATCTATAATATAGCCTCATCAATGGAGGTAGAAAGGGACAGATTTTTTTTTTAAAGAAAATCACCAAAATGTTAATAGAAGTGGTTATTGAGTTGTAGGCTTATAAGTGGTTATTTTCATTTTTTTTCCCACTTTTCTATACTATTAAAAACTTGAAAGCCAGGCAATGAAAGACAAATACAATATGATCTCACCTTTAACAGGAACCTAAACAACAAAACAAACAAGCAAAATATAACCAAATACACTGAAATAGAGAACAGGCTGACAGTGACCAGAGGGGAGAAGGGAGAGTATTTCAGGGGAAAAGGGGAAGGGTTACAGGAACAAGTATAAAGGACACATGGACAAAAACTAGGGGTGGGGGGGTGGAAATGGGAAGGAGGTAGGGAGGGCTGGGGGAGTGGGCTAGAATGGGAGTAAAAGACAGAAAACTGTACTTCAACAATTAAAAATTTTTTTAAATGGAGATTATACGAGGTCTGTCCGGAAAAAGTCCAGCCATTGTTAATACAAAGAGAATTGTTTGAGCAACACAGGTGTAACCTGGCAGCCAAGGGGAGTGGACTGGAATGCGCGTGCATAAACAATGATGACTTCCCTGTACTAGTCAGTAGGGTGGTAAATGGCATTGAGTGAGCATGTGTACTGTCTGGCCATTGCGCTCAAAATGACTGAGTGAGTAAAGCAATGAACCTGCATCAAATTTTGTCTTAAGTTTCAACATTCCTCAGTAGAAACTATTTAGATGATTCAGAAGTCCACAGCTATGGGTAACTGGTGATTGGCAGTTTCATCATGACAATGCACCTGCTCACGCATCACATCTCCTGAAGAGTTTTTGGAAAACAGAGAACAATCCAGGTGACTCAGCCACTCTACAGCCCAGACTCGGTGCCCTGAGTGAGATTCTTGCCTTTTCCCAAAACTAAAATCACCTTTGAAAGGGAAGAGATTTCAGACCATTGATTAGATTCAAGAAAATACAATGGGGCAGCTGACTACGATTAGGAGAACTGTGTGAGGTCCCAAGGTACCTACTTTGAAGGGGAGTGAGGCATCATTGTGCCATGTACAATGTTTCTTGCACTTTGTATCTTCTTCAATTAATGTCTCTATTTTTCATATTATGTGGCTGGATACCTTCTGGACAGACCTAGTAATATGCTTAAAACTAAAAAACATAACAAAACATTATTTTGAAAAAAAAGACACCTTCCTCTGTCTACTGTCTCTATTCTATTTAAGGACAGACAGGGCTTAAAGAGGAAAAAAAAAATGCTATGTGAATTATCTAAAAAGAAAAAAAAGGAAAAATAAGATTTTCTTCCATTTAAATCATAAAGAAGCAATGATTCTTCTTAACAATTCATCAGTGCAATGATGAAGAGGTCAAAAGGAAGGAATAAGAGGACAAATGGGTTTATTTACTCTTCTGTCCCCTGTTTCTTAGTTATTACCAATTCATTCACTACTATTCCTCCATTTCACACCCAGGTTAGTAGATTCCTTACAGGGAAACTCTATGCCTTAAAAAAATATTTCATTGTTTATGCTATCACAGTTTTCCCACTTTTTCCCCCTTCACTGCCTCCACCCAGCCTGTCCCCCACTTTTATAGTTCCCCACACCATTGTACATATCCATGGGTCCTTTGTGTATGTTCTTTGACAAATCCCTTCACCTTCTTCCATTCAGTTCCCACTGCCCCTATCCCCTTACAACTGTCAATCTATTCCATGATTCTATGCCTCTAGTTCTATTTTGCTCATCAATTTATTTTCCTCATTAGATTCCTGTTATAAATGAGATCATATGGTATTTGTGTTTCACCAACTAGCTTATTTCACTTAGCACAGTAGTCACCAGTTGCAACCATACTGTCACAAAAGGTAGGAATTCCTTCTTTTTTCTGCTGCACAGTATTCCATTGTGTAAATGTACCAGTTTTTTTGGTCCACTCATCTACTGATAGGCACTTAGGATGTTTCCAAATCTCAGCTATTGTAAATCACGCTGCTACGAATGTGGGGTGCATAAATTCTTTTGAATCAGTGTTTTGGGATTCTTAGGGTATATTCCCAGCAGTGGAATCACTGGGTCAAAAGCAGTTCCATTTTTATTTTTTTCAGGAAAACTCCACACTGCTTCCATGGAGGCTGCACCAGTCTGCACTCCCTCCAACAGTGCATTATGGATCCGTTTTCTCCACATCCTTGCCAGCACTTGTTGTTTGGTGATTTATGGATGACAGCCATTTTGGCAGGTGTAAGGGGATAACTTATTGTGGTGTTAAAATGTATCTATCTGATGGCTAATAATGTTGATCATTTTTTCATATGTCCATGGGCCATTTGTATGTCCTCCTTTGCCCATTTTTTAATGGGATTGTTTATCTTCCTGGTGTTGAGCCTTCATATATTTTGGAGATTAAACCCTTGTCCGATGTATCATTGGTAAATTATGTTATCCCATAGAGTCAGTTCCCTCTTCATTTTGATGATGGTTTCTTTAGCTGCGCTGCTTTTTAATTCCCAGTAGTTCTGTTTATTTTTTCCCTTTATTTCCCTTGTCCTATGGTATATATTGGCAAAAATAGTTACATGAGATATCTGATATTTTAATGCCTATATTTTCCTCTAGGGTTTTTATAGTATCAAGACTGATATTTAAGGTCTTTTATTCATTTTGAGTTTATTCTGGTGTATGTGTAAGATGGTGGTCTAGTTTATTTTTTCTTTTCTTTTCTTCTTCTTCTTTTTTTTTTTTTTTGCATATACCTGTCCAGTTCTCCCAACACCATTTATTGAAGAGACTGTCTTTAATCCATTGTATGCTCTTGCCTCCTTTGTCAAATATTAATTAACCATAGGAACATGGATTTATTTCTAGGCTCTCTATTCTGTTCCATTGACTTGTATGTCTGTCCTTATGCCAGTACCAGACTGTTTTGATTACAGTGGCCTTGTAGTATAGTTTTATATCAGGTACTGTGATCCCTCCAACTTTGTTCTTCTCTCTCAAGACTGCTGTGGCTATTTGGCATCTTTTTTGGTTCCATATAAATTTTTGGAATATTTGTTCTAGATCTGAGAAATATGCCATTGGTATTTAATAGGAATTGTATTGAATCTATAGATTGCTTTGGGTACTATGGACATTTTAATGATGTTAATTCTTTTAATCCATGAACATTACCATATACCTAGGCTTCCACTTGTATCTTCCTCAATTTCTATCTTTATTTTCCTATAGTTCTCTGAGTACAAGTCTTTCACTTCCTAGGACAAATTTATTCATAGGTGCTTTTGTTGTTGTTGTTGTTGCAATAGTAAATGGGATTGTTTTCTTAGTTTCTCTTTCTTACAGTTAATTGTTGTATAAAAATGGCATTGATTATGAATATTAACTTTGTATGCTGCTATTTTGCCAGATCCATTTATTAGGTTGAATGGATTTTTGGTGAAGCCTACAGGGTTTTCTATGTACAATGTCATGTTGTTTGAGAATAATGAGTTTTACTTCCTTTTTTCCAATTTGGATGCCTTTTATTTCTTCTTCTTGCCTGATCACTGTGAATAGGACTTCCAGTACTATGATGAATAAGAGTGGTGAAAGCGGACATCCCTGTCTTGTTCCTGATCTTAAGGAAAATACATTTAGTTTTTGCCCATTGAGTATGATGTTGATAGTAGGATTTTTGTATATGGTCATTATGTTGAAGTATGTTCCCTCTATTCCTAGTTTGGTATTTTCATCATAAATGGGTGCTGGATTTTATCAAATGCTTTTCTGCATGTATTGATACGATCATGTGATTTTCATCTTATTTACATGATATATCATATTTATTTATTGCAAATATTGTACCATCCTGGCATCCCTTGAATAAATACCACTTGATCATGGTGTATATTTTTTTCATATATTATGAATCCAGTTTACTAATATTTTGTTAAGGATTTTAGCACAGTATTAGCCTGTAATTTTTTTTGTGTTGTATTTTACTTGGTTTTGGAATAAGATAATGCTGGCCTCATAAAAAGAACTTGCAAATCTTTTTTTGGAATAGTTTGAGCAAGATGGTTATTAGTTCTGCTTTGAATGATTGGTATAATTTGCCTTTGAAGCCATCTGGTCCACAGTTTCTGTGTGCCAGGAGTTTTTTGATTACCGCTTCCATTTCACTAGTTGTTATTGGTCTATTCAGGTTCTCTGTTTATTCCAAATTTGGTTTTGGAAGACTGTATATTTCTAGAAATTTATCCATTTCACCCAGGATGTCCAATTTCTTGGCATATAGTTGTTGATAGTAATTTCCTGCAATCCTTTCTATTTCTGTGGTGTCAGCTGTCACTTCTCCTCTTTCATTTCTGATTTTATTTATTTGGGTCTTCTCTCTTTTTTAATGAGTCTGGTTACATTTGTCAATTTTATCTTTTCAAAGAACCAGCTCCTGGATTTATCAATCTTTTGAGCTTTTTTTTTAAGTGTCTATGTCATTTATTTCTGCTCTGATCTTGATTATTTCCTTCCTTATACTCGCTCTGAGCTTTGTTGTTGATTTTCTAGTTCTTTTAGGTGTAAGGTTATTTAGGTTGTTTATTTGAAATTTATCTACCTTCTTTAAGTAGGCCTATAATGCTATGAATTTTCCTCTCAGGATTGCTTTTGCTGTGTCTCATAAGTTTTGGGTTGCTATGTGTTCATTTGTTTCCAAGTACTTTTATTTCTTCCTTGATCTCATTGTTAATCCATTCATTATTCAATAACATGTTATTTAGCTTCCATGTATTAAGTTTTTCCCTCAAGGTTGATTTCTGGTTTCAAGCCATTGTGATTTGAGAAAATGCTTGCTTGATATGACTTCAGTTTTCTTGAATTTATTAAGGCTTACTTTGTGTCCTACCACGTTATCTATCTTTGAGAATATTCCATGTGCATTTGAGAAGAATGTATATTCTGCTTCTTAGAGATGAAATATTCTGTATATATATCAATTAAAGCCACTTGATATAGTGTGTCATTTAATGCTGGTATATTGTCATTGATTCTTTGTTTGGATCATCTGTCCATTGTTGACAGTGGGGTGTTAAAATCAGCTATAATGGCTGTATTGCTCTCAATCTCTTTCTTAAAGTCCTCTGAGATCATTTTTATATATTTAGGTGCTCCTATATTGGATCCATATATGTTTACAAGCATTACATCCTTTTCTTGGACTGACCCCTTTGTCTGTTATGGTCTTTGTTTTGAAGTCTACTTAGTGAGATAGAAGTATTACTATCCCACTTTCCTTTTGCCCCCATTTGTACAAAATATTTTTTCCATACCTTCACTTTCCACCTGTGTAAATCTTTAGTTCTGAGGTGGGTCTCTTGTAGACAGCATTTATGCAGGTCATGTTTTCTTACCCATTCAGCTACCCTATGTCTTTTGATTGGAGCATTTAATCCATTTACATTAAAGGTTATTATTGATAGGTACATATTCATCCCATCTTTCCCCTTTGTACCTGTGTTCCTCCCTCTATTTCTTCTTCTTCTTAAAGCCATCCTTTTAGCATCTCTTGCATTGCTCATTTGGTGGAAATGTATTCCTCTAGCCTTTTTATGTCTGGGAAGCTCTTTATTTCACCTTCAATTTTAAATGACAGCCTTGTTGGATAGAGTAGTTTTGGTTGCAGGTCCTTGCTTTTCATCATTTGAATACTTTATCCAATCCCTCCTGGCCTAAAGTGTTTCTGTTGAGAAATCAGCTGACAGACTTATCGAGCTCCATAGTAGGTAACTAACATTTCTCTCTTACTGCCCTTAAGATTCTCTCTTTGTCTTTAAACGTTGCCATTTTAATTGTGATGTGTCTTGATGTGGGCCTCTTTGGGTTCATTCTGATTAGGATTCTCTGTGCTTCCTGAACATGTATGAATCTCTCCCGACCAAGTTAGGTAGGTTTTCTGTCATTTCTGCAACCAGCCTTTCTATCTTTGCTCCCTTTCCTCGCCTGGTATCCCTATAATGCGAATACTGTATGTTTCCTGTTGTCCCAGAGCTCTCTTAGACTAACCTCATTCTTTTTATGTCTTTTTCATTTTGTTGCTCTGACTGGGTGATTTTTTTTTACCTTGTCTTCCAAATCACGAATTCAATCCTCTGCTTTGTTTAGCCTGCTTTTAATTCCTTCTGATGTATTCTTCATTTCAGATATTGAATTCTTCATTTACAACTGGATCTCATTCATAGTTCTACGTCCCTTTTCATGACAATGTAGTTCTCAAGTTTTTGAGCATCCTTATAACCTTTACTTTGAACTCTATGTCAGATCATTTGCTTGCCTCAATTTCATTTAGCTCTTTTTCTGGAGATTTCTTATTTTCTTTCACTTGGAGATTGTTTTTTGTTTCCTCATTTTATCTGTCCCTTTTTTATTGTTATTATGTATTAGATAGATCTGTTTTGACTTATGTCTTGTGGGGTAGGATTATGTAGTAGGAGTTCTGTGGGACCCAGGTGCAGACTCCTTGATCTCCTTATCTGATTGCTCTAGGAGTGCTCTTTGTGTGGTTAGTGTGGGCTCTCCTGTTGTATTCGAGTCCTGAATTTTGTTGGCTTGTTCGTTGGAATCTCCACTCCAGCAGGCTGACTAAGAGGCTCAAACCCCACCATAACTTGTATGCTGTTGTACACTGGTGACAGAACAAAGCAAAACAACATACAAAAAAATGAAAGCAAAACAAGCAACCCCCCTCCAACAACAGCAGCAATTTCATTGACAAAAGATTAAATAATAATAAAGGTGGAAAGGGAAATGGAATATTAGGGAAAGCAGAAAAAAAGGAAAAAATATTAGAGAAGACCAAAAGGCAGAAAAATGATAATGGGAGGAGAAACGCAAATAGAATATGAATAATATGAAAAACAAGAAAAAGGGACAAAGAACGAGAAAGAATAACAAAAATCAGACAAGAAAGAAGAAGGGAACAATGGAGTAATCAAAGGTAACAGTAAAATAAGAGATATGAAAGAAAAGATAGAACAAAAATAAAGGGAAAAGAAACTTCCTGTCAAGATAGTAGCATAGGCAGATATGGTTCACCTCTTCACACAACCAAAACAAAATTACAACTAAGATATAAAACAACCATTGCTCAGAACTGACAGAAATCAAGTTGAATGGAAGTCTGACAACTACAGAATTAAAGAAACCACATCCATCCAGACTGGTAGGAGGGGCGATGATTCGGAATGAGCTGGTCTCACATCCACATGTGGTAGATAAAAATATGGGAGGAATATCTCTGGACTGAGGAGTCCCTGCTCCACACCAGGCACCCCAAAGCAGGGTTCCAGTGCCAGGAAGATAAGCCCCCACAACTTCTGACTGTAAAAACCAGTGAGGATTGAGTCAGTGGAAAAAATTGTTGGAGCCCCAAGCAATTCCTCTTAAAAAACCCGCACACAGACTCACCTACTCAGACTTCCTCCCTCTGAGCTCCAGCAATGGGACGGCAGCTTCAGGAGTGCCAGTGGTGGGCAGGGGGTGTGAGGTGTCTGACATCAAGGTGAGCAGAGGCCACCGTCCCGTTTCTAAACCCTCCCCCCATAGAGCCAGGACACTGGTCCAACATCTAAGATTCCATCAACCTGGCAAACACTGTTTGACCCGTCTTGGAGTTCCCCAGAAACTCCATCCCACCCAACTTATGAGCCAACCTAAGCTGCTTTTCCATTTGAATGGTCTTTGCTCATACTTCACAACTTCCTAAATCCTTTCAAGCAAGCTATAGTTGGCCTCCAGTCCCAAAAGTAGTAGCCTAGATTTACAGCTTGGCATCACCTGGGAGTCTCCAAGCCCAGCACAAGTAGCAGCCATGTCAGATTGCTTTATAACTCAGGCAGGGTTACCCTGGGCAAAACACAGGTTGAGGCTGATCTTGGCCTATACTACCTGGGAAACTCCAGGGGCCAACCCACCCAGTGGACAGCTGCAGAACATGTCAGAGCACCACCACCCTGCCCCTCCACAGCTGGTCCTCCATGGAGGGCAGAGGTTGGTAGTAAGTAGTCAAAGCTAATCCTTGCAGATAACTGGCCTGGGTAAATCCCTCCCATTGATCTGCCAAGAGCAACCAAAGTTCAACTATAAGAGAAGGGTGTACTCAGCCCACATGAATGGTGCACCTCGAATGCCTAGTTTAGGAAATAGCAGAGGCTGTACCAATGGACCCTACAGGACACTTACTGCATTAGGCCACACTACCAAGACATGGAGTCAAAGCAGTTCTACCTAATATAAAGAAACAAACACAGGGAATCTGCCAAAATGAGGAGACAAAGAAATGAGGCCCAAATGAAAGAACAGATAAAAACTCCAGAAAAAGAGCTAAACAAAATGGAAATAAGCAATCTCTCAGATGCAGAGTTCAAAAGATTGATTATAAGGATGCTCAAAGACCTTAGTGAAGACCTGAACAGCATAAAAAACATCCAGTCAAAAACAAAGGATACATTCATTGAAATAAAGAACAATTTATAGGGAAACAATAGTAGAGTGGATAAAACAGAACTGAATCAATGATTTTGAACATAAGCAAGCAAAAAACAACCAATCAGAAAACAAGAAAAGAGATCCCCCAAAAAACAAGGGTGGTATAAGCAGCCTGTGGGACAACTTCAAGGTCCCACATTCGAATCATAAGGGTGCTTTTCTCCAGAAGGAGAAGAGAAAGAGCAAGAAACTGGAAAAATGTCTGAAAAAATAATGAAAGGAAACTTCCCTAATTTAGTGAAGGAAATAGACACGCAAGTCCAGGAAGCACAGAGTCCCAAACAAGATGGATGCAAAAGGCCCAACCCAAGACACATCATAATTAAAATGCCAAAGGTTAAAGATAAAGAGATGGAAGGGTAGGTGTGGGAGAATGGGTGAGAGAAAAGGGGATTAAGAAATATGAATATGTAGTTACAGAATAGCCATGGGAATGTAAAACACAGTATAGGAAAGGGAGTAGCCAAAGAACTTATATGTACAACCTGTGGACATGAACAAGGTTGGGGGGAATTGCCTGAGGGAGGGGGCAGTGCTGTGTGGAGGCGGGCATAGGGGGAAAAATCAGGATGGCTATAATAACATAACCAATAAAATATAATTTAAAAAAATAAAAGGAAAAAATAAAAAGGCTATGAAAAAAATATCACGAAAATAATGAAAAAAACAAAGTGGTATTCGGCTCATCGGAGTTTAGTGCTTGCCTGCTGAGTTCTTCCTTTGGCTATAGTTCTGATGCTGCTTGAGGCTAGTTTAAGCCAATGTCGGGTACTATCCATGTCCAGCCCTCAGCAACCCATTCAAAGCTACAGGTCATCCACAGTTCACAACTGTTATCTCCAGGCTTGGCTTCTCCCAGGATAGGCCAAGCTGCTCTGCAGAGCTGGGTTTTATCAACACTGGGTCAAGTGGTGTGTCAGCAAACATCCCAAGTCACCACAGGATCTGCCTCTGCTTGTCTCTGCCTGCAGGCCTGCTATCAGTCTTAAACCAGTCAGAGACCGAACTGCTACTGAGGGCTTCTGTTGGAATCAGGGGGGATGGGACTCTAGGATCTCCCATGGCGCATGCCTTTCAGACTTCAGGAAAGATGGTGGGTGTGTGCCTCTGTCCCTGAGCCACTCAGTCTGAGTCTGTCCGGGATTATTTCCCTGCACTCGACAGGGCGGGGCCCCTTGTAGGCAAATGAGTGAGGTTTCCACAGCCAAATTTTGAGTCTGCTGGAAACTAGAACGGTGTTTCTACAGCTCTCCCATGAGGGGGAAGTGCCAGTCTATTTGTCTTGGAAAGCATATGGAATGACTGTGCCCTACAGCTTCTCCTGATACCCCCTGAATCTGTGTAGGTTCCTGTCTCCTCAACAGGGGTTGAAATGCAGGATGGTAGAAAAGAAAAAAGAAAAGGAAAATAACCCACATAAAACAAAACAAAAAAAAAACAAACCAAAAAAAACGCATAAAAGGGAAAAAAAGATGCAGGGTGCAGAGAGCGAGACTGCAGAGGAAGGGTGGGGTAAGCAATATCCCACCAGGCTAAGGTAATTGCTTTTCTCTGGGGAGGTGCTTGCTCTTCTCAAGCAAGATGACTGCTGCGGAATCCAGGTGTGTGCTAGCACAGAAAATCCCAGAGCCACTCCCCTACTTCTCTCCCCAGTGCCTCCTACTCCACACTGTCCTTGCATGACTCCAATGTGCACCACCCTCCCTTCACTGGGGCCCAAGGTGAGTGGTTGCAAACACAAAACCTGTGTTTTGGCCCCTTTAAGAATTAGGGAAAAAACTAGTGGCTTTGTCTCCAGCAGGTCTTGTCTCTCCCCAACAGAGAAAAACCCCATAGTCTTTCACTGCTACATCCTACATGGTCGTCTGATCCTGGCACTGATGCTCTGTGCTTGGGAGCCTGATTTTTGGTCCCAGCTTCTCTCTTCAAGGGGAAGTTCCCACTGCCCTGCTGCCACCTCAGCCCACCACCTGTGTGAACAGGACTGACCCCTTTAATGACCTCACCCTTCCTACCAGTTTCATGGCGTTTTTTGCCCATGCATGGTTCAAAGTCTCATCTTCAGGTAGTCTTCAGTTTATTTCGGGTAACTATTCCCCTCTTCAGTTTTATTTAGTTTGGTTTTGGGAGGAGGTACACAATACATCCTCCTACTCCACTGCCATCTTGTGACTCCTCCACAAAGTCTATGTGTTAATTATCTTATTGCCGGTGCTCAAAGTCATTAAAAGGCAATATGAAGATTTGAGATCAATGAAGATTTGAGATCAATTAAGATTTGTTAAACGAATGAAACGTACAAATAAGACAGTAGTTCCCTTTACTGAACTCACTAATTCCTAGGGAAGACAATCATAAACACATAATTTCAAATACACTATGGTGCATGCTTTAAATATGATCTAATAGGAGTACAAAGGAGGAAATGTTCAATTCTTCTTGGGGACTCAGGGAAGGGCTCAATGGGGGGCATTTCAAGAAGAACAGCATGTGCCAAAATCTAGAGATATAAAAGAGCATGCTGGGTGTAATGTGCATATAAATCAACTACTAAAATGTAAATTATAACTCAGTAGGTCCAGGATAAAGCCTGAGATTCTGTATTTATAACAAGCTCCCAGGTAATGCTAATAGAATTACCCATATATCACAGTTTGAGTAGCAAGAGCTTAGGACATCTTTGAACAACTCTGTATGTCTGGACCATCTGGTTGGAAAGGGATAAGATCAGGATATGAAGTTAAAGCCTAAACAAAATATGGTAAATTGTTTGACTCAGCTTAACAGAAACCATTCTGGCCTTAGTAAGCAGTAACTTAGTGCTCAGGAATTTTAAAAATTAGATTAGCACTGTGAAACTATAATAACTAATGGAAGAATAGGGAATATAAAAGAAGCTTGAAAGAAGATAAAGAAGAGGAAAAATAACAAGTGAGCATATCCAATTATTTTATACCATTGTAAGTGTAAAGTTATACAGGGATCACATTGAAGAATATTTACTTACAAAGTCATCTTCACCTTCGGCTAAACCATAATTAGGCAACATTGCTCCCTCCATAGTGGTACTTTTGAATACTCCCTTAATTTTGCTACCTATTCTGCTGATTCCAAATGATTCTCCTCTTTTCTGTGTGCTCCTAAACATTAAAAAAAAAAGTGCATCAATCACAAGCCCATTATCTCAACAGTCTAGTTTACTGTAAATAATAATGAAGAAAAATAGTTGTGAAGTTATAGCTAACATAACCTTTTGGATTTCTCAGTCGTAGACTGGCAAAACATCTCAAAGGAAAAGATTTAGGGTTTTAAAATGGAGGCAATGCATAAACGGGACAATATTTATTAACAAATATTTGAAATTTACCTATTTTTACTTTTAAAACAGTAACTGAACTAAAATGTTTTTAAAATGAGAGCCCCCTAGTGGTATGTGGTTATTATTGTCATACATATTTTGAAATAGATTTCTTTTTAAAATATTGTAAGACAAAGTTCAAAGTGGAGTATCCATTTAAATTGTACTGCTTGCCCTGGCTGGTATGGCTCAGTGGGTTGAGCACTGGCCTTTCAACCAAAAGGTCACCAGTTCGATTCCCAATCAGGTCACATGCCTGGGTTGTGGGCCAGGTCCCCATTAGGGGGTGCACAAGAGGCAACCACATTGATGTTTCTCTCCCTCTCCCATCTTTCCCCTCTCTCTAAAGATAAATAAATACAATCTTAAAAAAAAAAAAAAGCTACAACCTGCATTAAAGGGAAAAATATAAAACTAAAACTATGACCTTCTCAGTACTCATTTTAGACAGAATTTAATAAAAAAAAAGTCTGTCCTCTATGACTGAGAGTTTTTAAGCAAAATACAATGTTTTAATGAAAAATGCAGTATGAAATGCATCTTATTTAACTTCAAAGTAATAAAAAGAAAAAATGCCAAAGGGAAGGGTTAGTGCTGAGTATAAGAATAAAAGCAAATATAGCCTAAGAAAGCAGGCTACTCTGCCATGTATTACTATTACTCATAATAAGTCAGTATATATTGGTTTTGTAATGTTTTTCAAAAGTAAATTTCTAAAAGCAGAAATACCTAAAAGCAACTACAAAAAAGGCAAATTTCCTCTATTACAGCCTACTGCTCCAAGTTTCAATAAATAAAAACAATATAACTTTTATCCAATTTAAAACTCATGCTCACTATGTACTACTGCCCTTACAAGAGATACCCAAATAAAAATGACTACTTTAAAATCCAAAAAAGTTTGCTTTGAATGCTCAATGAATAGCAATAATTTCTACAAGCCAAATTTACTAAAATAATGCAACAATTACAGAAATAGAAGTAAACTGATCAAGCTTCAACTACACCAGGTATATAATAACATGTGCATGTTATACATGTCCAAGGAGCAAATCAAACTCATTTTAAAACTGGAAAAACTCTCATAATAAATTAAGTATTAAAGAGTAAAAAGGGTATTAAACTAGATTATTTCATTTAAAGAAACATGCAATTAGTGTTTTTTTAAAATCCAGAACTGTAAACACAATTCTCTGATAGAAATGTTTCCAAAAACAAATACAAAAATGTTGACAAAATATTATTAAAATCTAAACATCTAGAATTTAGATAGATTATTCTAGTCTCTAGAACCTAAATAGACCATAAAACAATCAGACTTTTTTGAAATATGACCTATTTCTAAAATATCTCACTTGTGATTATGCCCAGAAATACAGAAATATTGTACTTCTTGCTTTTAAAAAATTCTTAAAACACAAATAATTCTAAAAGTAATTTGGTAAAATCAATAACAAAAAAATGAATCAATAACCTTGAAAAGCTAGGTACTGGCTTTATCATTTCATTTTTATACTGACATTTTTATTTTATGATGACATAAGGATATACTACTAATTCAAACGGGATATCTATAATCAAAGTAGAGATTAATTTTTAAAAGATACCCCAATTAGCTGATATTAAAGGCAGTAATAACACAATGTTTCATTATTTTCCTTTTTAGTTGTACTCAGGTTAGTTTGGGTGTACCTTCTGGACTTACACAAATAACATACAGAAAAGAATCACATGCTGTCTCAAAACTTACCGAAAATCATCCAAACTTAGGCTACCTCTGCAATAACAGATATGTGAAATTATATAAGGAAAGGAGAGAAAGTCCAGATATTAAACAAGTTTCACTTTAGAACACAAAACAAAATTTAAAAGCTTTAAAAGTTACAGGTGGACAACATTCATCTTTGCAAAGGGAAGGAATTCTTATGAATAACAGGATAAAGGAAAGAAAAACAAAGTACAAGGGCTGTTTTGGGGGAGCTTGGGGGTATGAATTCTAGATCATTAAGAAGAAGTCCTTAAAAACACAATATACCAGAAAATAATTGTATATGTTTTGCCCTCATATAGGCATATCACTTGTTCGACACAGTGGAAAGTATGCAGAGACTACCAAAAACTTAGCACAGAAAGCAAACCTGTATTTTCCAGCATGGAATTCATGTCTGTATTAAATAAAATTATGCATGCTTCACCTGTTTTTAGTTTGCATATTTTAAAAAGTATGTTTTAAGTTAAGAAGCAAAGTTAACAGAAGATCTCTAAATATTTTTTACATTGGGTTTTCAGTATAGAATGAAACAATATGCATTAAAATTTTACTTCTAAGATACAATTAAAGAGAAAATTGACAAAATATATGAACGAATGTTTTACATATTTTAAGTTATTTAACAGCAAATTAGCAATGCTACACTAAATTTTCAAGAAAAGAATATAAACAAAGTCTTTTATTTATTTATAGTCATAAATGAGTCATTAAACAGAGTCCTGATAAGACTGATAGTTAATATTAGAGTCAGGTCAATAACAAAAAAAACTTACTTTATTTTAAAAGAACATAATCAGTGCTCAGAAAAAAAAGAACCCATATTTTTTTCCAGTTTATTTTCTATTTTAAAGCCAGCAAAATTAGTGCATTAATATGTTGGAGGCAACCAGGTATTCGCAAAGTGGCAAAGAAAGCTTTCCATCTATGAAGTTAGGACCCTGACTTAGATTTAGCTACCCTGCGTGCTTGCAAGATTAAAGAACTACTTCACCTTAAATGGTCCTATATTGGAGTTTCATTAAGCTTAATATCCTAGTATGTACTCCAAACACCCTGAGTCTATAAATGGGTAGAAATTTCACCTACTTCTTAAGTGATGCTAAGAAATTTGATAAAAGGTTTGAAAAGTATTCAAATGAAAGAAGAGACACATGGATTGGGTAAAGAATGCTATTTTAAAAGGCATGGATGGAACTTCTGTAAAATGAAGTCAATGTTTCATGGCTGTAATATATAAATTTTAGGAGGGAAAGTGATGATAATTTTACACAGAACCAAAAAGATATTTTCCACCTTTCAGAGAAGTTATTACATGTATACTACTTATACGGAAGCATTATGTAAGAATAAATACTGAACATCTGAAATAATTCAGTATTTCTACAATCCTTGGTTATGTCAAAAAGTGCAATACACATATTCTTCCCATGGCTAAGATTTTCACATTTTTCTTTGTACTATCTATCTATAAAATGACTCCATTTTCTATCAACTTTCTCTTTGTACCTCATTTCCAATTTCTTTATATATTTATTAGATCCTTGCTCAGACAAACTGGAAGGTGCTGAGCAATGTGAATATCATATAGATTTCTGATTTGATATCAGTGTCAATTTTGTACATATTGCAATTTAAGTACAAATCAAGACATTATTTAGTTTATAAATGAATAAAACTCCTCTCTTCTGTTATCTTTCTTTAGATCTTTTGTCTATACACTTACATTTCAAAAGGAGAGGCAGAAAAAATCGCTACTTTTTCGTACTCTATTACTTAAAGTACTCACTGGGGCATGGGGCGGGGGAACTGTCTAAAATTGAGTTATGTGTGGATTTCATTTATGTGTGCAGTCCATAGTCTCCGTTAAAGCAGATAATCAAACACTAATACATATTAACTACGAGATTAACAAGGCAATGGTGGGTATCTTGTTAAAAGTTTTGTAAAAGAATTTCAGGCCTTGTGTTACCACAGTTCCTTAGTAAAATGTCTTGTCTACTTATGCAGCAATAGAACCACATACTCACAGAAAAATAGCTAATAAAGATAACAATACTATCACAGAAGGATTAGTATCAACAAGTAGAAAAACAAAACATACATATGATTAAATATACCTACCTGTTGAATTTTGAGTTGCGTGTTGGTGATTCTGCACCTCTTAAAAGTTGTCTGAAATACTTCCAAAATAATTGTGATTTATTAAACTAATATTTAATATTGAAACATGTTATTTTAACACACTACTGTCCAGTTTAAAGAAAATGTTATTTAAATCAAGTGAATACAATCACAGTCAAATAGAGTAAGGATTAAAACATTGCACTTGATTTCCACAGGTCTCTAAATAATGCATATGCAAAAATGAGGTTTCCATTTCAACAAAGTTCCATCAAGCCACTCAGGCATTTGGCAAATGAGGTAGAACAATTTGGTCACAATCTGCGTAGTTACATACACACACACACAGTTTTGGTATTGGAAACTGTTTCTACAAATTAACTTTTAAGCTCTATTAAGTTATACAGTAAAAAGAGTATTCAGTTTCCTAATTAATCATATTTTATTTTTCTGCTTTTTATTTGAATTATTCATCTAATGCTATCAAATCCACTATTAAGTTTTACAGAAAAATCCTCAAGCAAGATTAATATTTTGACTTACCTCGTCACTATGGCAGAACATAGGAGTAAACACATTCTCCAACAGAGAAAGTACATGCTCATATGCTTCAAAAAGACATCTCATAGTTTGAAGTTTCACAACATCTATATATGGGCCTTCAGCAACTGTTTTTAAAATATTACATTGTAGCAATTGTTTATAAATAGCATAAATACATTATATATTAGTTTAAAATTCATGACAAATAGCATACAAACATGTTTTGTAGAAAATAACTTATAGTATAATAAGGTAGAAATACCTTATTTCTATACCTTATAGTGATAAGGTATAGAAATCACACTAGAATGAGAAACTAGAATAACCAAGCTCTAGTTCTGGCAAGCATTAGTTATGTGAACTATAAATAAGTTCCTTCATCAAAGCTTTTATCTAGTTGGTAAAGTAAAATTATGGATGCCTGTGTATCTCACACAATTGTTGCCATAATAAATAGGATACAAGAGAAAACTCTAAAAACTGCAAAAAGCTGTAGAATTCATTCTCATCATCACCTTTGACTTACTTTTTTGAATCTCTTCTACAATGAAGGGATCAAATCGAATTTTGTCAATACTTTCATCCAAACAGTATGTTTTATAAATCTTCTGCAACTCCTCATGAAGAGACAGCATTTCATCATTTGATAACTCTGGTCGCAAAATTCTATCATTGAATTCCTCTAGCAAATTAGAAAAGCGTAAGAAAAAAATGAATTATTATTTTTTTTAAAGATTTTTTAATTTATTTATCTTTAGAGGGGAAGGGTAGGAGAGAGGGAGAGGGAGAGAAATATCAATGTATGGTTGCCTCTCATGTGTCCCCTGCTGGGAACTGGCCTGCAACCCAGGCATGTGCCCTGACTGGGAATCGAACCGCGATCCTCTGGTTCGCAGGCCCGCGCTCAATCCACTGAGCTACACCAGCCAGGGCAAAAAATGAATTATTTTAATAGACAACTTTCATGAAAACTTCATGCTCCCAGTCTAACTGTAATCAATATTGAAAGTAGCAACTATAAACAAACAGTTCATCATTTCAAGTTTTTTAAAAGACTTAACTGGATGGGACAACTATAATAGCATAATCAATAAAAAATAATTAAAAAAAAGACTTAATTGGAAGTAAAATCACTACTTAGATGAAAGAAATACTCAAATATTTTATACACTACTATAGAATATATAAATACTTGCATAACAATATAACTTTTCTAGAATTTAGAATAAGTAAATACATTTCTAAAATTTTCTTATTTTAATTTTCATCTAAAATTTTCTTTAAAGAACATACTGTATTAATTTCTTATACCAAGTGTCACATCTTAAAATCTGATTCACTAAATAACAGTGAAAACTAAGGGATTATTTTTTTAGCTGCAGCAAGCTTTTAAACACTATTCCTTCCACCATGAAGGTTACAGACTAGTGACAGAGCTGAGACTCTGCAAATTATCTTTTTTTCCTAAAATGACAAATAAGAATAGTCGGACAGACAAAATACTGACTTTTTTCAATTACAAGAGCTATTGATATGGATTTTACCTCAATTCTTAATTATCCAAACTGAAACACAGAAGAGGTGTTTTAAAACAAAGCAACAGAATATTTAAGATTTTTTTGATGACAGGAAATTCATATAATTGGAGTCTCAAAAGCAACAGAAAAAAATAAGTCAAAATATCTGAAAAGATAACAGCCAAGAATTTTAAAGAATGATGAAAGACACCCACCCACATATCCAAGACTCAGTAATATCCAAACAGAATAAATAAAAACTACATATCATAGTCAAATTACTCAAAACCAAAAACACAGAGAAAATTGTAAAATCATGATGATAAAAGAAAAAAGTGCAAAGGGTACTAGACATTGAGTTTAATACATTCGGAAGGAGAAGCCCACTTGCTAGTCAGGGAGCTACAGCTTCATGCCCAGGGGATTACAGCATTGTGCTCCACCAACAGTATTAGGTCTCCTCCCTTCCCCCTCCAGTACCAGGTTGCCAGGCTGAAATAGAGGAAAACAGGCATATGTGCAACAGAAGTCAAAATGGTGCAGGGAAAGGTGCCTGGCCAAAGAGGACTATCAGTATAGCCTAGGGAAAGAAGGGATTGGTTAGGAGGTGGCCCATCCAAAGCCCGTGAAAGCCTGTGAAGTTTATTTGTTCTTTTGAAAGGGCACGTGGTCCATCCCAACCCAAGCTAATATAACCTCAGGGGAACAAAGGAGCTCTCTCTCTCTTGCCCACCCAGTGATGCTCTCACCTTGTTCATTCGCACAATCTCTCACCTGGATGCATGCAGCCATGAAGCCTTAGCAGCCACATGGCCCATGGTGGTACAGGCTCCACATGTAGGCTCCAGGAAGGAGCCTGAAATAGACGGCTGCCAGGAACAATGGGGACTGAGACTGCTTAGCAGCCACCTGCAGGCTCCAAAGGACTATACTTAAATATGAAGCAGAAACTCTGGACACTGGCTTTTATTCTGGCCTTGCTGAAGACATGGTTGGACTTTTTCCATGATAGGACAGAGGGAGATGGACATGGGAAACAGCGGGGGCAGCTTCTACCTCCACATGAATAAACCATCTTGCACCCCACAATCTCCCATGCATGGATTCTTGGAATGCTTTCCTTATGACCATGTGGAAGAACATAATTCCCACCTACAACAGTAAGAAGCACAACAAGCAGGAAGGGGGTAATTTGAGGTATACTGAGGTTCTTATATTGGTTCTGAAGCAGTAAAATATTTTTAAATGAAAACTGTAACAAATGAAAGACACGTAGTACAATTTCTAAGCAACCACTAAAAAAAAAAGAAGAAAACAGAAGAGACAAAAAAAGTCAATATAGGAAATAAAATGGAATACTAAAAAATATTCAAGTAACTCAAAGAAAGGCAAGAAGAAACAAATATATCAAACAAACACAAAACACTACAACAGGACAGCTAACAATAAACATACAATAATTATATTAAGTGTGAATGTCCTACAAACTGCAATTAGGAAGCAAAGATTATCTAACCAGATTTTCTTTAAAGATTCAACTATATGCTGTTTACAGGAAATACATTAAACACTTTAATCGTATAGAAAAACATATAGAATGCAAACTCAAATGTAAAGAAGATGGTGTAGCTATATTAATATCAAACAAAGAAGACTTCAAAACAGAATTACCAGAGATAAAGAGCATAATCATATAATCATAAAAGGATAAATTCCTCAAGACAATAAAAACAATCTTAAATAAAGTTCAAAATACATGGAAAAAATTAGAGTACTGGCCAAGATGGAGGCATAGGTAGATACACTTCACCTCCTCACACAACCAAAAGAAGGAAAGAACAAAAACTGCCAGAAAATCAAACTGTATGGAAGTCTGCAAACCAAGAAGTTAAAAAAGAAACATTCATCCAAACTGGAAGGAGGGGCGGAGATGGGTAGCTGTGAAGGGGAGAGCTCCCAGAAAGGCAGGGGCTGGTAGACTGGTGGTCCCACATTTGCATGTGGATAAACTGGGAGGAGAAACTGCCAGTCTCTTGAAAGCATGATGAGAGCTGAGCAAGCAGCATTGTTCCCTCTCTGACCCCTTCCCACATACAGAGCCAAAACACTGCAAAGTGGGTCACCTCCACCCTGGTGAAAACCTAAGGCTCCGACCTTTACAACATATCAGCTACACCCCAAAAAATATGGCCCCAATGAAAAAACAGATCAAAACTCCATAAAAAGAACTAAGCGTGAGGAGATAAACAACCTATCAGATACAGAGTTCAAAACACTGGTAATTAGGACACTCCCAGAAATGATTGAGTATGGATGCAAAATAAGAAAAGAAGTAAAGGCTATACAATGTGAAATAAAAATATACAGGGCACCAACAGTGAAAAGAAGGAAACTGGGTCTCAAATCAACAATTTGGAACAAAAGAAGAAATAAACGTTTAACAGGAACAGAATGAAGAAACTAGAATTCAAAATAGGAGAGAATTAGGAACCTCTGGGACAACTTTAAACATTCCAACATCCAAATCACAGGGATGTCAGAAGGAGAAGAGGAAAAACAAGAAATTGAATACTTATTTGAAAAAATAATGAAAGAAAACTTGCCCAATCTGGTGAAGGAAATAGACATATAAGTCTAGGAAGCTAAGAGAATCCCAAACGAGTTGAACCCAAAGAGGAGCACACCAAGACACATCATCATTAAATTACCCAAGATTAAAGATAAGGAGAGAATCTTAAAAACAGCAAGAGAAAAGGAGACAGTTACCTACAAAGGAGTTCCCATAAGACTATCATCAGCTGATTTCTCAAAAGGAAACTTACAGGCAAGAAAGGGCTGGAAAGAAGTACTCAAAGTCATGCAAAGGAGGACCTACATTCAATATCATTCTATCCAGCAAAGCTATCATTTAGAATGGAAGGGCAGATAAAATGTTTCCCAGACAAAGCAAAGTTAAAGGAGTTCATCATCACCACACCCTTATATTATGAAATGTTAAAGGGACTTCTCTAAGAGAAAGAAGATCAAAACTATGAACAGTAAAATGACAACAAACTGACAACTATCAACAACTAAACCTAAAGAAAAAAAAAACAAAGTAAGCAAACAAGTAAAACAGGAACAGAATCACAGACATGGAGATCACATAGAGGGAGATTAGTGGAGAGAGAGAAAGAAGGAATGGGGGAAAAGGTACAGGGAATGAGAAGCATAACCCTCAGGTACAAAATAGACAGGGGGAGGTTAAGAATAATATAGGAAATGGAGAAGCCAAAGAACTTATATATACGACCCATGGACATGAACTAAGGTGGGGGAATGCTGGAGGGAAGGGGTGTCCTGGGAGAAGAGGAATAAAGGGGGGGAAGAATGGGACAACTGTAATAGCATAATCAATAAAATATACTTTAAAAAGCCCTGGCTGGTGTGGTTCAGCGGATTCAGCACTGGACTGTGAAGCAAAGGATCATTGGTTCCATTCCCAGTCAGGGCACATGCCTGGGTTGCAGGCCCAGTCCATAGTGTGGGATGCACAAGAGGCAACCACACATTGATATTTTTCTCCCTCTCTTTGTCCCTCCTTTCCCCTCTCTCTAAAAATATATAAAATCTTAAAATATATCCTTAAAAAAAGAGAAATAAATAAATAAATAAATGCAGATGAATAGAAAAATGCATAAAAAAATTAATAAAACAAAAGGGAAAAGTAGCAAATCAATTAAAAATCGGAAAGAATATAGAATATTTGAACACAAACCATCAATTTAACCTAAAGGACACTTATAGAATGCTACCCAACACAGCAAAACAGATGTTCTTTTCACATGCACATGGAACATTCCTTAAGACAGACCATATATGGATGGCCCATAAAACAAGTTTCAATAAATTTCAAATGACTAACACCATAGAGAATATGTTGTCTGATCAGTACAATATTAAATTAGAAATTAATCACAGTAAGACAATTCAAAATTGAGAAATCTTTGTAAATTTAACAATATACTTCAAAATAATCCAAGGGTCAAAGAATAAACATAGAAAAATTTGAACATATTTCTAACTGAATGACAATAAAAAGTACAACCTTTCAAAAATTTTGGAATTCTGCTATCACAATTCATGGAGAGAACTTTATAATTTTAAATGCTTATACTAAGGAAGAATTTGGCAGTACAAATTAATCATCAGTGTTTTAGCCTAAACCAGAAAAAGAAGTGCGAACTAAACTCAAGGTTAGTAAAGGAAAAGAAATAATAAAAATAAAATCAGGAAATCAGCAAATCAAAAATATTTATAAATTTGATAAACCCCTAGCAATAAAGATTAAGAAAAAGTACAGATTACTAATGAAGAGGCAACATCACTACAGTACCATAATAAGGGAAAATTAGGAATAACTTGGTGACAATAAAATACGTTACTGAGATGCACTTAAAAAAGCATTAAAAAAATTCACTATCTATTTATAATAAAAATTCTCATCAAAAAAAATTCTCATCAAATCAGGAACAGAAGGAACCTTTTTCAATCTGATGAAAGATAGTCTACAAAAAACCTAGACTACTATCATACCTAATGGTACAACACTAAATGATTCCCTGCCAAGTTCAGAAATAAAGCAAGGATGTCAGCTCTCATCACTTCAATTAAACATTATAGTGATGGTCCTGGTTGTTGCAAAATGCATGAAAAAGAAATAAAAGGCATAAACATTATAAAGGAAAAAGTATAGCTGTGTATTGGCAGATGACATGATTGTGTATATAGAAAATCCTAAGGAGATCTACAAAAAAGCCACTAGAACAAATAAATGACTTTAGCTATGTCATAAGATACAAAATGAATATGCAAGAATATTTCTATATATTAGCAACAATTTAAAAAATTATTTTAAATACTACATGCAAACACAACCCAAAACATAAAGACCTAAGTAAAAACTATAAAACATCATACAGAGAAATTTAGTAAGACTGGAATGAATGAAAAAATATAACATGTTCATGCACTGGAAACCTAAATACTGTTTAATGTCATTACTCTCCAAGCTGATCTACAGACTGAATGCAATCCAATCAAAAAATCTAAGCAGGCTTTGCGTGTGTGTGTGTTGTGTGTATGAAAATTGGCAATCTGAATCTAAAATTCATAAAGAAATGCCAAAAACCTAAAATAGCCAAAACAATCTTAAAAAAGGATAAAGTACGAGGCCTTAGACCTTCTGATTTCAAGACTCAGTATATACTCTAATCAAGACTGTGGTATTGGCCAAAGAAAACCAGACATGTAGGTGAATAGAAAAGAATACAATCTGGGAATATAACTACACATATATGGTCAAACGATTTGACAAAGATACCAAAGTAATTCAAGATGGGAAATAAATATCTCTTTAAAAAATGAATATTGGAAAAAATGAACCTCCACCCCATCTAATACCAAAAACAAAAATTATTTCAAGATAGATCACAAACCTGCATGTAAAAAATAAAACTATAATGCATCTATAGAAAATGGGCAAGTATCTTGACTTAAGTAGGCAAAGACTTCTTATGGTAGTGTCAGAAAGCACTAAGCATAAAATTAAAAATAGATGTAATAAATTTCATCAAGATACACTATTCAGAAAATGAAAAGACTATCCATAGTGTGGAGAAAAATATTCATAATCTTTACATCTGACAAAAGACTTGTATCTATAATATGTAAAGAACTCCTATAATGTAATGACCAAAAAAAACCCAATTCAATAAAAGATATGGAAAGGACAAACACTTTTATAGAAAAATATCTGTATGGTCAATAAGCATATGATAAAGTGTTCAACACCAGCAGTCATTAGATAAATGCTAATTAAAAGTACAAGATACCACCATACACCCACCTAACTGGCAAAAATTAAAAACATAACCACCACCAAATTTTGTTAAAGATGAAGAGCAACCAGAACTTTCACACATTGCTAAGGGGAATAAATCAGTACAACCACTTTAAAAAACAATATGAAAGTTTCTCATAAAATTAAACATGTATCTATCCTGTAACCCAGCAATTCTTCTTCCAGTTATTAAACATGTGCCTAACAGAAAGCCTTGTACAGGAATGTTAATAGAAACTTTATTCATAATAGCCCATTAGGAGAAGTAGTCCAGATATCCATCTAGAAGGAGAATGGATAAAGCAGTTGTGGCATACTGATGCAAAAGAATACTACTTAGTAATAAAATAGAGCAAATTACTTATCTATACAACAGCATGGATCAATCTTAAAAAGCATTACCCTGAATCAATAAAGCCAGGCACAAAAAAGTGCATACTATGTGATTCCACTTACATAAAAGAAATTGTACAGGCAAAACTAATCTGTGGTGAGAGAAATGAGACCAGTGATTGCTTTGGTAAGAGCAGGGGTGGATCATTTAAGGGCACTAAAGGAACTTACCAGGGAAATGAAAATGATCTATATCTTGATAAAGGTGTAGGTTACTCAGATGTACAGATTCATCAAAACTGATTAAACTGTTCATTTAAGTGCTATGGGTTTCATATGTAATTTATACTTAAATTTTTTAAATGGCATTTTAAAAAGAAATTGTGTATATTAATTTATAGTCCATAAAGTGTCTCATAAATCTAATGCAAAATGTTATAGTGTTTAAAATCAAAATGAAACATTTTCATGTTTGATTATTTTATTAAAAAGTGTAATGCTTAATGAAAACTATTACAAAGTGCTATTCATATAGGCTAATGACTGAGTATAATATTTTCATTATAGTTAACCTTGAGTAGTTTTTTTTCTGCTAAAAGAATTTGGTTGAAGTCAGTTATAAATTATGTCGCAATCTAGAAAGAGTAGACACTTGAAAGACAATTCATAGGTGCTCTTAGAATTTCTAGTAAATAAATTTAATATAATGATAGATGACAACTACAACATCAGAGCTGATCTAAATATTCAAATATATTTAAATATTTTTAAATTTTATTTATTGATTTTAAAAAGAGAAAGGAAAGAGAGATTTGTTGTTCCACTTATTTATACCTTCATTGGTTGTTTCTTGTATGTGCCCTAACCTGAGGCTGAACTCATGACCTTGGCACAGCTGAACAACACTCTAACTAACTGAGCTACCCAGCCAGGGCCTATTTAAAGATTTTTTAAATGATTTTAATAAAGTACACAGGTAAGCCTCACCCACAGTCAGACAAATCTGCAACACATGCACTGCTCCTTCTTGTTTCAGAAAGTTCATAAAACGAAATAAGAGATCTTGCTGCTCTCTGATTTGCTTCAATTCTAACTTCAGCACCTAAACATAGTATGAGAGGAAGTGTCAGTTAAGGCTATATATAAATACATGATAAAATTGTTTACCAAAAGTAATATAAGCTATTTTGAAAATACTTACAGATGGCTTTTTATTTCTAGGTTCTGCAAATTTTTGCAAGAATGGAACCAAAGGAGAAGGTGGTTCAGTTGCTTTTTCAGGCTTTAAAGAAAGAGAATTAATTCATTCATTAAAATTGTCATTGATTTGACAGATATGCATCGAAGTTCAATGCCATGTGAAGTGTTTTCTAATATGTTAAATACTCACTGGACTGTCAACTATGAAGATGATAATCAAATGATTCACAGTATCCTAATAAAAAATCATAAACATGGGTCAGAATAATTCCATTATTATATTCTGTCCAGATTTTTCATGGCTTTTATCATATTATGAAAGTATCTAAAAAATTAAGAAAGAAACAGCAGTAGCAAAGTATGCACACTTATGTAATACAGACGGACTTTTAAAAAATCTACAATGCATAATTCCACCTTTTATGAAAATGGACAAAAAAAGTTAATCTGGCTTTGGCATCTAAAATGTTTATAAAACATTCCTGTTTCTTCAAATTCTTACTGGATCAAAAGCAAAAGCAACTCAAGTGTCTAACAAGAAATGGATGAATAAGTAAATGTTTTATATATTTACAATAAAATATTATTCAGCCTTGAAAAGGAAATTTTGATACACTCTACAGCATGGATGAACTTCAAGGACATCATGCTAAGTGAATTAAGCCAATCACAAAAAAGATAAACACTGCATGATTCCACTTAGATGTATGGAGTAGTCAAATTCATAGAGACAGGAAGTAGCACAGGGGTTGCCAGGGGCTGGGGAAAGGGAGGAATGAAAAATTATTCTTTAATGGGTATAAAGTTTCAGTTTTGTAAGATGAAAAGAGTTGTGGAGATGAACAGTAGTGATGGTTGCTCAACTTTATAAATTACTTAATACCACTACTGTATATATGAAAACACTTCAGATGATAAATTTTAACCACAGTTAAAAGAAAAAAAAATTAAGTCTTACTGGATCAGCTAGAAAATCCAAAGAAGGAAGGAACACCGAACCAGAGAGGATCTCTCTTAAAAGTAAGGTCAGGGATCTGAAAAAAGAAACAATGGTGTATATATTTATTGATTTACATAAGTTTTTACATGGGAATCTTGTTAAAATGCAAATTATGACACAGCAGCTCTGGGGTATGTCCCAAAACTCTATATGTCTTACAGGTCCCCAAGTAACACTCATGCTACTTGTTCACAGACTATACTTGGAATCCTTAATTGGCTAAAAGAGAATACTACCTCAGAGAAAAAAAGGCATTTCCTTAGCAGGAAGAACTTAGGTGAGCATTAAAAAACACTTCCCACCTTGGAATAGTTAACATTTTAACATATTTTTAAAGTAATCCTTAAAACTAATATGTTTAATAGTATAAACTTTTTATAACAGATTAATATTATAAATTACATTGTTTAAAATAAAAACATTTGATTAAAATACTGGAATAATTTTTTAACATTTTTTTAAAATAAAAATTTTAAATAAAATAAAGTAATATTTATAGTGCATCAGGAAAATAAGTCATGGTTTCTCCTTCCAGGATTATTAGGGTAAGAGTAATGAGGTAACTTTATGGAATAATCTAAACATGCTACTGTCAAAAAACGGAGAAAGGACCAAATGAGAACAAACTATTCTCCCCAGGTGAATACCTTAAAACCCAAATTTGTCTATATCAGTTGTTCAAATTGTTTCTGTCATAATATACATGACTTTAAAAAGGAACACCAATCTCAGACATTTCTCATAACAATATTTTTTCTGATATATTGTCTCAGGCAAGGGAAATAAAACAAAAAATAAATAGGACTATACCTACTAAAAAGTTTTTGCACAGCAAAAGAAACCAACAAAATGAAAAATAACCTACTGAATGTGAGAACATACTTGCCAATATATCTGATAAGGGATTAATATCTAAAATTAATAAAGAACTTGTAAAACTCAACACCAAAAACAAACAAACAAAAAAAAAACAACACTTCAACTGAAAAATGGGCAAAGGACCGAAATAGACACCTCTCCAAAGAGGACATATAAAAAGATGCTCAATGGCATTAATTATCAGGGAAATGCAAATTAAAACCACAATGAGATATCACCTCACACTTGTCAGAATGGCTATCATCAATAAATTGACAAACAAGTGTTGGCAAGGATATGGAGAGAAGGGAACCCTCATGCGCTCCTGGTGGGAATGCAGACTGGTGCAGCCACTGTGGAAAACAGTGTAGAGTTACCTCAAAAAATTAAAAATGGAACTGCCTTATAACCCAATAATTCCACTTCTGGGAATATATCCAAAGAAATCCAAAACACTAATTCAAAAGAATATATGCAGACTTATGTTCATTGCAGCATTGCTTACAATAGCCAAGATCTGGAAGCAACCCAGGTACCCATCAGTAGATGAGTGGATAAAAAGCATCGTTACATTTACACAATGGAATACTACTTAGCTGTAAAAAGAAGGAAATCTTACCCTTTGCAACAGCACAAATGGATCTAGAGAGCATTATGCTTAGTGAAATAAGCCAGTCAGAGAAAGACAAGTACCCTATGATTTCATTCATATGTGGAATTTAATGAAGAAAATAAACTAACAAAATAGAAACAGATTCAGAGAGAACATGCTGACAGCTATCAGAGGGGAGGGGATTGGGGCTGGATGAAATAGGTAAAGGTATTAAGCAAAAAATATATAAATAAAAAGGATAAAGAACTCATAGACACAGACAATGTGATTACCAAAGGGAAAGTGGAGTAGGGTAGGTAGAAGAGGGTACAGGGGGAATAAATGGTGATGGAAGGAGACTTACCTGGGGTGAGAACACACAACACAATATACAGATAATGTATTACAGAATTGTACACCTAAAACCTACATAATTTTATTAACCAATATCATCCTAATAAATTCAATAAAAAGAAAATAAATAAATAAAAATTTAAAAATATTCTGCATCTCTCTGATGGCTAGTGATACTGAGCATCCTTTCATATGTCTCTGGGCCCTCCGTATGTCCTCCCTGGAGAAGTGTCAGTTCAGGTCCTTTGCCCAAAGCCAAAGCGGGTAAGATTGAGGGTGGGAGGCAAGGAGGGATAGGGCAGGGGGATGTGGTGAGGGGAAAATGGAGACAACTGTACTTGAACAATAAAAAAATAAAAAATAAAAAATAAAATGATCTCACCTTTAACAGGAACCTAATCAACAAAACAAACAAACAAGCATAATATAAACAAAGACACTGAATTTGAGAACAGTCTGACAGTGACCAGAGAAGGAAGGGAGGGAATTTCAGGGGAAAAGGGGAAGGGTTTAGAGCAACAAGTATAAAGGACACATGGACAAAAACAAGGCAGGGGGTGGAAATGGGAGGGAGATGGGGAGGGCTGGGGTGGTGGGCTGGGGGCAGGGTAAAAGACAGAAAACTGTACAATATCAACAATTAAAAAAATACTGATTAAAAATAAATAAATAAATAAATAAATAAATAAATAAATAAATAAATAAATAAAAACAACCCAAACTAAAAAAAATAAATAAATAAAAATAAAATAAAATAGAACAGAATGAAATGAAATGAAAACACCAAGAAAGTAACAAAATATAGTGATCTTAAATAAGAAAGGTAATTTTAGCTCTGGCCAGGTAGTTCAATTGGTTACAGCACCATTCCCATATGCCAAGGTTGCAGGTTGGATCCCCAGTCAGGGAACATACAAGGGCCAACCAATGAATGCCTAAGTGGGTGGAGCAACAAATTCATGTTTCTTTCTTTCTCTATTTATTTATTTATTTATTTTTAGAGAGAGGGAAAGGGAGGGAGAAAGTGAGGGAGAGAAAGAAATATAAATGTGTGGTAGTTTCTTGCACAACCCTATTGCGGACGTGGCCCGCAACCCAGGCATGTGCCCCGCAACCCAGGTATGTGCCCTGACTGGGAATTGAACCAGTGACCCAGTTCACAGGCCAGCACTCAACCCACTGAGCCACACCAGCCAGGGCCTTTCTTTCTCTTTCTCTCTCTCTCTCTCCCTGCCTTCCTCTTTCTCTAAAATCAATAAATATATTTTTAAAATTTTTTAAGAAAATTAATTTTATTTCATATTTATCTGATTCATATTGATGCCCTGGATCAATTTCAAAAAAATTCTAAGCAACATAACACATCATGAATACTCAACACCTAAATAGCATTTTAAGACCTCAAATTTTAGTGTGCTCCTACTATGATCAAGAATAGCTATATTCATATGGCATGGTATGCAAACACTGCTCTGACATTTCCCAGTCTATTTATACCTGCAGTCTGTTGCTTTAGGAGGCAAAACGTAAGGAAAAAGTAGTTCAGTCAGTTTCCTTAAATAGTGTAATTCATCTCTTCGGCTCCTCAAGGCCACATGAAGTTCTGGACCATATTCTTCTAAAGCAGCTTGCTGTAAAAACTCTGTATTTTCCACTAAAAATACAAATACAAATAAATATTGAAAAAAAGTTAAACAACATTAAATAACTTTGGCCATTTCCACTAACAAACATTTTAGTCATTCTTTTCCTAGCCCTCCTTTCTTTTCTGGGAAACTTTTCACAAACAGAATATAAAAAAGTAATTTTCCTCTTGTCTGTAAGTCTCAAAATTCTGCAATAAAAACCTTTTTCCCCTTGGCAAACAAGAATTTGAACTGATGTCACTACTTTACAAATTAGAGTAAACAAAAGCAAGTATTTTTTTAAGGTGAAAAAACTAAAGAAAACATCTTCTAGCATACACAAAGCTTTTGTTATCAAATATATATCCTCTGCAAATACAAAAAAAACCCTTTTTTGTTTGTTCATTTGTTTGTTTTTTATTCAGTTGTTTTTATTGTTGTTCAAGTACAGTTGTCTCCAATTTCCTCCCACCACTCTCCTCCACCCCAACCATCCCCACTTCCCATCCTTGATCCTGCCCCGCTTTGGTTTTGTTCATGTGTCCTTCATACATGGACAAAACCCTTCTTAAAATTCTTATTGTCTCTGCTTTCACACCAAAATCATTGGGTAACTTTTTAAGCAACTACAATAAAAAAAAAAAAAAAAATAGGCTTCCCTGGTTGAATTCTGTATCTTATGCCCAGAATATAAGGACAGAAGAGGTACAGAGGAACTGTGTAAGGTAGAACTCCACAAACAGATAGATTACTTAATAAATGTTCATATTAACTTACGATAAAAGTTATATTAACAAAGTTTTCTTAAAAGGTCAAGCACTAAACTAATATTTTAAAACTTAAAAGTAATAGTACTGCTACTCCTTTTCACAGCCCGCAAGAGCCTAAGAGAAAAACAAGTCATGCTTTCCCCTATCTGCATGTCATGCCAAGTTTTAAAATCATGGAGTCTGTGAAGAAAATCTTAACCCTAATTCAAAAGCATTTATTTTTTACTATTTACTCCTATTTTTAATGAAAGAGAATGCACGCACATTTACTTAGAAAGCCAACATATACATTCTAATAATGTGAATACGAAGTAGACAAATGAAGGTTACTTATACCAGAGGTACAAAAGCAGGACTGGCAAAGAAGGACATAGTTTTTATAAGACATGCATTTTATTTTATAATTATGCAAATATTTGCAAGCATTTTCCAAGACTTTGGGGTGCTGGTTTTTTCGAAATTTATGTTATGAGCAGGGATTTAAAATAAGAAGACTAAACTATGCTTTAGAAACATGGAACAGACTAACAGCTGTAAGAGGGGAGAGGGAAGGTTGAAAGAAGGTGAAGGGAACAAAGAACATATGCAAGACCCGCGGCCATGGACAATGAATGGTGAGGGGGTTGACTGTGGGAATGAGGGGCAGGAGGGGTGCAGAGGGGCCAAGAGGGAAAAATTGTTATAACTGTAACAACATGAACAATAAAATATTTAAAAGGAAAAAACAATTTAAAATAAAGTAAGAAGACTAAGCTATGCTAAATCTAAGCTCAACTTCTTCACTGATATCTTGAACAAATGATATATAATCCCTTGAGCCTCAGTTTCCACATTAATAAACAGTTATCAAATACTTATGAATGCTGAAAAGATGTTATTCAAAAATGTGTAAGTAATTACAATATCTAATGTGATTAAGCATTCATACATAATAAATCAATCGCTAGATTGGAATTTATTCAATATCTTTCATACATGAGAGATTTTTACAGTTCAAGGTAATGAGAACATAAAGGAATCAGGCAAAAGATAAAAAGAATATAGAGGGGGAAAGAAACTTTAACCAGGAGTATAAGCAAAATATAGATGCTGGAAAACTGGACATATATTTATCCCCACTATTTACCAATATATCTACTACCTAACCGGTCAGAAATTTTTACACCACAAAAGAAAATGCCCCTAGAATCTATGACAAAGAGAAACCTTCAGGATGAAAGACTGAATACTTCTACATAATTATTTATTGAATTAAAATTAAATCAATGCTAAATATATACATGCGTACGCACATATACATATTATTTCTTTTTTTAAAGATTTTATTTGTTTACTTATTTTTAGACAGAGGGGAAGGGAGGGAGAAAGAGGAGAAGCATCAATGTGCGGTTGCCTTTCACGTGCCCCCAGCTGGGGACCTAGCCCACAATCCAGGCATGTGCCCTGACTGGGAATTGAACTGGTGACCCCTTAGTTCACAGGCCAGCACTCAATCCACATCAACCAGGGCTATTCATTATTTCTAAGGGCCATGGAAGTACATACATAGATAGAAAACATCAATACAGGGTGGGGCAGAGTAGGTTTACAGTTGTGAGTATGCAAAACACAGTGTTTAGTCTCGTATTATTATTTACTATTGTATTATTTGCCATAAGAACTGTAAACCTATTGGGTTGGCCCAAAAGTCCATTACATGTTTTCCATACTATGGCTCTAGTAGCACTTAGTTGGTTTTAACTTTATTCTAAACAATGTTGTTAGATTGTATTGTGACAGCTGTCATATCAGCATGCATTAAAAAAAAAACTTAACAAAACTAAAGTTTTATGCAGCCATTTTAATATTGGAGATGGAAGAAAACACACAACATTTTAGGGGTATTATGCTTTATTATTTCAAGAAAGGTAAAAATGCAATTGAAATGCAAAAAAAGATTTGTGCAGTATATGGAGAAAGTGCTGTGACTGATCAGATGTGTCAAAAGTGGTTTGTGAAGCTTCTTGGTCCTATTGACATTTTGGCCAAATAATTCTTTGCTGTGAGACTGTCTTATGCATTGGAAAATGTTTAGCAGCACCCCGGCCTCTACCCACTAGAAGCCAATAGCGGGAGATAGCCAACACACTCAAAAAATCCAAATCCATAAAGTTATTGGTAAAAATGAAAAATGTGTCTTTTGTTTTAAAGTAAAAATGTATCGGACTTTTTGGCCAACCCAATACTTCTATCCCACCCTGTGTAATCCCTATTCTCAAGAAGCAGATTAAGGAGAACACCAAGAGAGGATGAATATGAATGAAGAGATGAAGCTGAAATTACATCCTGATTTATAGACAACTGTGGGGCCAAAGAAGTTAGAGAACTAATTTATACATTAAAGAAAATTAAAAAATCTGAAATCCATTTTTGCAATTTTATCTAATTTACTGTCATATTTAGAACACAAGGACCTTTAAATAAAATAACAGTCCTTAAGAATTTCAGTAATTACAATGTTATTAATGAATCCAATCTAGATTCAATGGTAATTTTTTAAATCGAGGACCATTTTTTACATAAATAGCAGCATACTAGCAACACCTATCTTGCAAAGACTCAACAATAAATCTCAGTCAAACTGGTCTATTTATAAATAGAAAACATCACTCCCATAGAGACAATATAATTTGAGGATTTTATTAAACTTACCAATTCAGCTAAAAAAAAGTTGACTCCATTTATTCATAGTCTAAGTTCAAAGTGTTTGTCTTTGAACAAAACAAAAAATATATTCAAAAAACTTTTCTCCAAAACACAAATGTTTATGGCTTTATTCATAATTGCCAAAATTTGGAGGCAACCAAGATGTACTTCAATAGTTGAATGAACAAATAAAATGTCTATACAATAGAGTATGACCAATAAAGAGAAATGAGCTATTAAGCCATGAAAACACATGAAGGAATCTTAAATGCATATTTCTAAAAGAAAGAAGCAAGTCCAAAAAGACTATCATATGATTCCAACTATATGACATTCTGGAAAAGGCAAAACTGTAGAGACAGTAAAAAGATTAATGGTTGCTGGGGTTTCATGAAGAAAGGGGAGGAGGGATGATTAGGGGAAACACAAGGAATTTTTAGGACAGTAAAACTATTCAGTTTGATATCGTAATGGTGGATAGATGGCATTATGCATGTGTCAAAACCCATAGAATATACCATAAAAAGAGCAAATTCTAATGAAAACTGTAGACTTCAGTTAATAATGATGTAACATCAGTATATCAATTGTAATAAATGTAGCAACTAACACAAGATATTAGTAATAGGTTGATGGAGAAAATACATGGAAACTTTCTATATTTTATGCTCAATTTTGCTGTAAACTTAAAACTTCTCTAGCCCTGGCTGGGTGGTTCAGTTGGTTGGAGCATTATCCCATAAACCAAAAGGTTGCAGGTTTGATTCCCAGTCAGAGCACATAACTAGGATGTGGGTTCGTTCCTCAGTTGGGGTACAAATGCGAGGCAACCAACTGATGTTTCTCTCTCACATCGATCGTTCTGTTTCTCTCTCTTTCTCTCTCTCTTATATCAATAAACATATCTAAACATATCTTCAGATGAAGATTTAAAAAACACCTCTCTAAAGAATAATATTTACTAATAAAAAACCACTTTTGCTATTTCTTTAACAGTAAAGTAACCTTAATAGAATGGCTACAACAAAGTTACTATCTTCTTCTAATGTGTTTTTACCAGTGACAAGACAATAATTTTAAAAGTTCATTTTTTAAATTTAACAATTACATATTCAAACTATTCCACTTTTTAATTATGTTGAAGTAAAACTATGTTTACTTGTTATAACACTGTAAGATGAACACAGAAAATATGTTTAAATATATAATTAGAAACATTTCTCACACTTGAGAAATGATTCATACCAAAGAATAAACTAATAATTTAATTTCAACTCTGCCTTGTACATAATTTTCACAAAGGTATTCTGATTATATTTATTGATATTATGAAGGAGGAAAAATTGGTTTCATGCTCAAATAACTTTGGGATGTGCTGAATTAAAGTTAAAGCTATTTCTTTGTTGCAGGACTACTCAAAGATTTTGGTATGCTAGTACTTACTGGGAATTTCCAGAAGGGGAATATAATATGCAGTAATTTACAGAAAATATGACCACGAAACCTCTTCTACATGGTCATCTTGCATAGAATACCATTCTGGCCCTGGCTGATGTGGCTCAGTGGCTCAGTGGATTGAGTGCCGACCTGAGAACCAAAAGGTAACTGGTTCTATCCCCAGTCAGGCAGGACACATACCTGGGCTGCAGGCAGGGTCCCCAGTTGGGGGTGTGCAAGAGCAACTGATTGATGTATCTCTCACACATCAATGTTTCTCTCCTACTCCTTCTCCCTCTTTTCCCCGCTCTCTAAAAATAAATAAAGTCTTTAAAAAAAAATTTTTTTTAAAGAATAGCATTATGCAGAAAACATTGGGAAAACACTGACAAAGAATACCAAATGCAAATACAAAGAAAATCATTTTGACAAAGAACTAAGTATATAGCATGAAACTATTTTGTTAAAAAGGAACATTTCAGCTTGATCTAAGAGCAATGAAAGTCCTAAATGAGATTTTACTCGTCAGTCAGAAAAAAAAAATTGCCGAACACCTGCTATGTGTAAATCATAACTGTATAAAGGGCAAGACACACATGAGAAACTGCAAATAGGTCATCCTGGCTACAATATAATACACAGTGAAACAAGAGTAGATCAAAATATTTGACCAGATAGAAAAGGGTTTAAAAATACAGTTTAGACTCCACAGCAGTCATTCATTTTTGTTTAGTAGGGAGATAACATATAAGAATTGTGAAGCCAACACAATAGTAATATATAGGATAGGCAGTACGTAAGATAGGTCAAAACCGTGAAATCATTAAGGAGAAAGGGGAAAGAGATGTGAGACAAACTTGGAAGAAATAATGAAGGCAACAGACTATCATTCAAAAAAATACAATAGTAATCAACAATACATCTAAAAGTAAATTGTACTTTAATTTTCATAGATTCTTGAATTTTCACAATCACTTATATGGTTAATAAACTATTAAAAATATTTCAGATTAAAAAATACTCACACAGTATTTATGAATGTATCAACTAATGTACCAGTACTCAGATATTTAAGGTGAAAGTTGGTGTATAAAAATAAAATTACTCAAACTATGTAGTAGAAAACTGTATTACCTTTCTGACTGGCTTTAACTATCACCTCTATATGCTTCATTGCTGCTTTTAATAGTTTCTTGGTTATAATAGATGGAATATCCACCTAGAAGAATTCAACATTAAAATAAAACTTTTAAAGTAATTATCACTAAGTTACAATGGCAAGAACACTACATATATTTAAAATATTGAAACATATGGTCTTAAAAATTAGAGGTATTATTTGGATAATTTTAAAAACAATTTAAAAAGCACTTTATATTCTTAGATCATACTAACTATAACTTCAGAGAATTTTTCTACCACAGTAATGAAAATACCTTAATATGCATACCTTGTAAACTAAAGTTTTCTCACAAAATATCTTTATTCATTACTTATTTCTTTAATGTGCTTTAAATGCATGCAAGGAAAAATCTCAAGTAACTTACTATCCCTTTGTGGCTATAAACTTGTGTTTACTAAGGTTACCTGTAAATGAACTTTTTCATTCAGCTGACAAGCTAAATCCTGATTTTAAGATATATGAAAGCTTTCTATTAACAATAATATTAAGTTTCGTCATTCTCCAGACATTTTTCAATTTGAAGGCTGAAAACTGTAGTGACTATGATAGCTTAGTGAGAAAGTGTTGAGGGCTTATATGAACACACACAAAAGAAACCAAAAAAAGTAACTAAAACTAAATTGCAAATAAAATAAATCACCAAAAAGCATATTTACAGGACTTTGACATTTGACAGGCTTATCTTCCACTATCAAACTCAACATTTTCCCTTTATCAAAAGCATAATGAGAAAATTCATCACAATAGTGTTAAGTTTTGTGTTAACTTTTCAATTATTTTTAAATTATATGTTCAAGAGGAAAAAAACCACAAGCTGATAAATCTAATAACCATGATGGATCATAAACTCCCAATTTTTAGTGATTTACTAATAAAATCCAGAGATGTTCACATATATCTTTTGCCTATATAAGATCACTTTCTTTTTTTTTAATTTTTTAAATTCATTTTTAGAGAGAGGAGAAAGGGAGGAGAAAAAGAGGGAGAGAAACTCCCTCTCTATATATTTCTTGATATGCGAGAGATATTACATCAGTTGCCTCTCACATGTCCCCAACTGGGGACCTGGCCTGCAACCCAGGCATGTGCCCCGACTGGGAATCAAACCTATGACCCTTTGGTTCACAGGCTGGCACTCAATCCACTGAGCTATACCAGCTAGGGCTATAGAAGATCACTTTCAGTAAGAGGGGTTATTTTTGCTAGTAGTATGCCTTGTTGCAATATAACACTACTCTTCATTTTTCTCTGGCCTCTTGGTACTCAATGATTATAAATTATTCTCATATTTATCAAATAAACATGTTTTAGTTCTCAAACATTTTATAAAATCTTGTCTTCTGAGAAGACACATGAAAATTTTCATATGTAAGTTGCATTTTAAAGACTTCGGTTCAGAATCAAAATGGCAAAATAAGGGGTTTGTCAGTCAACTTTAATTTTAAACACACACACACACACACACACACACACACACACACACACACACAGTGTCGACCTTAAATGATTCATTGTTTTCATTATCCCCAAACTGCCAATTTATATTCAGTCGATGGTATGAGGATAGAACACTGTACTAGGAATATGATGGCCCAGGACTAATCCTTTGTCCATTAACTATCTATGACACTTTGACAAAGTTACTAACTTTTTATAAAAATGGGTATGATAATGACCCATTTATTTCCCAGGATAGTGATACAGACAAAATAAAAGAAAGAATATGCAGCATATTCAAACAATATTTGCAGCCCTGGCTGGTATGGCTCAATAGATTGAGTGCTGGCCTGCAAACCAAAGAGTCACTGGTTCAATTCCCAGTCAGGGCATGTGCCTGGGTTGCAAGCCAGGTCCCAGTGTGGGGCACACAAGAGGCAACCACACATTGATGTTTTTCTGCCTCTCTTTCTCTTTCTCTTCCCCTCTCTGTAAAAATAAATAAAATCTTTAAAAATATATTTGCAAATTATACACCTGATAAATTAATATATAATGAACCTTACAACTCAATAATAAAAAGACCAAAAAAAAAAAAAAAACAGTTAAAAATGGGCAAAGGATTTGAATAGACATTTGTAAAAGAACTGATACACGAATGGCCAATAAGTAAATGAAAAGATGTTCAACATCATTAGCAGGGAAATGCAAATTAAAACCACAATGAGAGACTGTTTTACAACCCACTACTATGGTTAGAATCAAAAAGTGATTCTAAGCTCTGACAAGAATGTGGGGAAATCAGAACCCTAAAACACTGCTAGTGGGATTGTAAAATGATACAGCCACTTTGGAAAGCAGTCTGGCAGTTTCTCAAAAAGTTAAATAGTTAACATTTGACCCAGCAATTAAAATCCTAAATGTGTAGCTACAACAAATAAAAACATGTACCTCCCTCCCTACCCAAGAAAAACTTGTCCGGAAATGCTATGGCACCATTATTCCTAACAGCCAAAAAGTGAAAACAATCTACAGGTCCATCAACTGACGGATGAATAAACAAAATGTGGCATATTCATATAATGAAATATTATTCAGACATGAAAAAGAATGAAGTATTGATACATGCTGCAACATGACAGACAACATTAATTAACCTTAAAAACATTATGCTACGTAACAGTAACAAGTCACAAAAGGCCACAGATGTATGTGGTCATTTATATGAAATGTCCAGAATGGACGTATCTACAGAAACAGAAAACAGAATGGTGGCTGGCTAAGGCTAAAGAGATGGGGGAGAGGGGCTAATGACGGAAGGGTATGAGGTTTCTTTTCTGGTGATATAAATGTTCTAAAATTCACTATGGTGATGACTGTATAACTCTGGGAATATTCTAAAAACTGTTGAGTTGTACACTTTAAATGAGTGAATTATAAGGCATATAAAGTATATCTCAATAAAGTTGTTACCAAAAAAAAAAAAATACATCTAGCATACTCCAAGTATGGGGTACTATGATTTTAAAATCACTAGGCTCTCTCAAAACCTAATGTAGCAGAGTTCTTCTACTAATACCTATAGGTGAATTCACTGTAATGAATCAGCTTTTTGATCAATTCATTTTATTGACTTACTCTAAATTACAATTTAACTAATTCATAATCAATCAATTGATATTTCTTACTAAATCTTTTATTCTACTTTAATTGTCTACTATTAAATTATCTACTTCTGTCTCAGAATCTTTTTATAAATAGTATGATTAATGTTTATCAACATCTGTCTATCTACAAAAACAACAAATGCACAATGCAATAACAATGGTGAACAGAAAGAAATTCATGGAAAGAACCAAATAACAGCATCAACTCACCACCATAATAAGAGTTAACAGTGATAAGGATATGTATGACCTTAATATACATATTAACAAGCTTTAATATGTGAGCTTTGCTTTCAAAATGGAAAAATGCTTCATGTATTATCTTCCAGCCCCTTCCACTTAACTATATAAGGTAATTTCCCATGGAAATAAGTACTATTCTAAAGAATGGTTTTTCATGCCTGGATAGGATTCTATCATTGCCACATATTATACTAAACAACCAACAATCTTATCATTAAATAAAGAGCTTTTCATTATACTGAAATGAGTTCTTGACATATGTTTTTACATAAACTCTGATTATTTCTTTAAATTATTAAAAAAAATAGAATTAAATTTGGGAGTATAACATTTTAAATCTTTTATCAAAGATTCCCAAAGCGCTTTCCAACATAAGAGTTATACCAATTGGGATTCATACTTGCTCTGGTTGTTCCCCCACGATAACCACTAGATGGTATCAATTTTTTTATCTTTCCCAATCTGATAGGCAAAAGAATGGTATCTCATCAAAAAACTATATTTATTTGATGAGACAACATAATTCCAAATATTCACTGGCACTTTATTTTTTTGTGAACTACTTATTCATATTTTTGCATTTTTTTTACAGTGGTTGACTATATTGTTCACTTCTAAAATTTGTATAGAAACATTTAACAAGTTTTATCTTTATCTTTATTTATTTAATAATAGCAGAGATATTATATACCAATTTACTGTCAATATGTTCAATTCTACTGAAATGACAAGATAGTAGACAAGTATGTATACCTACTGCCAATAAGAATATCTGTGGGCAAAGACCCAAACATACACAAAGTATTGTTAAAGATTTTTTTAAAAAATAAATCATAATCATTGCCATTTACAAAATAAACTCATCAAAATGGAACATGACTATTTTCCTTATAGTTGCCTTTTTATGTCTAATTGCTACAACCCAAGATATCCAAGCATTAAAGTAAAACTGATCAATGAAATCATACATTCATCTTTTAATCTTAAAAAAATGAAAAGTGAAAAAAATATATACAGTATAGGATAAAATAAATAAAAGATTTTTAAAACCCTCTTTAGTAATCATAAAGGTCCCAAATTTCTCATTATAAACATATACCTTGTGAATCCTTCGAATTAAGACAGATGCAAAAAACCGCAGTGTAATCCTCAATTCATCAACAAAGGACTCATCATCTGTTACATCCCTTCAATTGAGGAGAAAAACAAACATTTAGAAGTTCAGAGAAATACACAGCTTCATTTTCTAGAAGCCAAAGAGACCCTGGCCAGGTAGCTCAGTTGGTTAGAGCACTGACCCAACAAGACAAGGTTGAGGGTTCAATCCCCAGTCAGGGTACATACAAGAATCAATTAATGAATACATAAATAAGTGGAACAAATCTCCTCTCTCATCTATCTCTCTATCTCTATCTCTCTCTCTTCCGCTCCTTCCCTCCCTAAAATCGATTTTTAAAATCAAAAGAAAAAAAAAAACAGAAACCAAGGAAAGTCTAGAGCTTCCTATCTTATCTACTTATGCTATTTTTCTTTTGTTTAAC
The DNA here is from genome assembly GCA_039655065.1 of Glossophaga mutica. Taxonomy (NCBI): domain Eukaryota; kingdom Metazoa; phylum Chordata; class Mammalia; order Chiroptera; family Phyllostomidae; genus Glossophaga; species Glossophaga mutica. Next base: position 151,666,196 of record CM077306.1, read on the forward strand.
AAATAATGTATTGCATTACAGAATAAAAGATAGAACTATATACAGAAGAAAATAAACATCTCCCATAAGTCTAGTACCAAGACAATCACTGTTAACTAAATTGTAGTATATGAGGTCTGTCCAGAAGAAGTGCAGCCATTGCTAATATAACAAGAACAGTTTGCGCGACATCAATGTAATCTGGCAGCTGAGGAGAGGGGACTAGAATGTGCATGCATGAACAATGATGACTTCACTGTACTAGTCAGTAGGGGCAGTAGAAGCGGTTGAGTGAGCAGGTTTACTGTGTAGCCATCACATTCAAAATAAGTAAGCAGAGCAATGAATCTGCATCAAATTTTGCATTAAGTTTGAATCCTCTGCAGAAACTATTCAGATGATTCACAACAACATGCCTGCTCATGCATCACATCTTATGTAGAGTTTTTTGGCAAAACATCAAATCACCCAGGTGACTTAGCCCCACTACACCCCAGATTTGGTGCCCTGTAACTTCTGCCTTTTCTCAAAACTAAAATCACCTTTAGGGAAGAGATTTCAGACCATCAATGAGATTCAGGAAAATGCAACAGAGCAACTGATGGAAGAGGAAGTCTACACAGCCATTAGCTTTATTTAAATGGCAAATGCCCCATATTTAAGACAGAATCCAACATAAAAAATTAATTTACATTGCTTTTCAGGGAAATATGCCACATAAACTGGAAATTACATTTGTTTTAATACACTATGGATCAATTCAACCACTAGCATTTTTTAATTAGAAAATTCAAAATATATTGAAACAATATGAAATTAGGGTACATGTCATTAAATATTGCATCTATAATTTGTAAGTGTTCAAACATGTAACTAAATATTTGATGCTTATGTTAAGAAAATATGTATTTATTAAATGACATAACTTGGATTTATAATTCTCAAACTATATATTTTGAGATTTAGAGTATTTTCTACATTCTGCAAAGTATAGGGCACTTCTACATTTATAGCAGATATGAAAAACAAAGTTACTTTGAAAAACAAAATCTTAATATTCCAGAAAAATGCTCTTAAAATTTTGTTTCAATTTCATGAAATATCTGAATATAAGTTTTCCTTCTAAATGCACAGTGATATTTCACAAACTGTACAAGATCAACAATTAAAATAAAAATTTAAAAAAAGTGTATACAAAATATTAAATCATTCATTATATTTAGGAGTGAGGGAAAATTCTACAAGTTACTTTCTTTCAAACAGCAGCCTAGGTTTTTTTCCTATTTGCTATCACCAAACTATTAATTGATTACCTACATTAGTGGTTATTAACTAGGGCCAATTACACCTCCTGTAACATTTAGCAGTCTCTAAAAACATTTTTGGTGATCACAAGTACAAGGAGGATGGGATGTTACTAGTATCTACTGGGAAATGACCAGGGGTACTGCTAAAAATCCTTTACTCTCTAGTATAGCACTCCACAGCAAAGAATCTCTTGGCCTAAAATGTCCATAGTGCCACAGTTGAGAAAACCTGACCTACACAAAAACACCTATTAGCACACTTCAGTTAACTGTATTCACTATACCAAAGGAAAAAAGCTTTATAGAAAGAACATACCTGTACCACGGATAAACAAAGTTTTCCAACACTAATTCAAGAACCTGCATAAAAATTACATTTTAAAGAAAAATTAATTAACCAAATCTGGAAAATAAACTACTAAGCAATGTAAGAAATTATTGAGAATCAATTTTATTAGCCCAATCACTAACATACACATGATAAAATGCATATGCCAACCTTACATGGTGGTTGTGATAATCAAAGAGAACATATGAGACAACCTTTGAAAAACTGTAAAACTCCATTAAAAAATTACTATTAAAATGACACAGATACTTCTAAATATTCCCAGACTCTGAAGCTTCACTGAACCAAGAGAGTTCTTTGGAAAGAAGGAAAACAATAACCTAGTCTTTTGTATTCTTAACTCTCTCTGTAAATCAGTATTCCCAAACTAAAATGAAGAAACAAGTAGTTAAGACTTGCTTGACTCCTTTTAAGGGGTCAAAATTAAATGTCTGTGATCCCTTTGAAGGGAGGACAGTGGCTAGAAGTGGGCAAGAAGGGAACTTCTGGGTTGCAGACAATGTTTTGCTTCTTGATCTGGGTGCTGATTATATAGATATGTTCAATTTGTGAAAATTTTAGCTGTTCAAGTTATATATTAAAAAGTAACTTTTTAGTTATAAACCTTCCACTTTTTTTAGTCTGGGTGTAGCAATACATTAATTTTTAAAAGGACTTGCCACATTGGACAGTAACTTTAAAAATCAACAGAGGCAATGAAACAATGTATCTGATCTGACTATATACCCATAGACCTTCTCTGACAGCAGTAATGAAGGTTGTGAAGGTTGTGGATTCCCTAAATATAAAGGCAACAAGATTTAGATTTTTTATTACAAAAACTAAACATTAGTTATATTGCCCTGACTGGTGTGGCTTGATGGATTGAGCACCGGCCTGCGAAAATCAAGAGGTCTCTGGTTCCATTCCCAGTCAGTGCACATGCCTGGGTTGTGGGCCAGGTCCCCAGTTGGGGGCATGTGAAAAGCAACCAATCCATGTACCCCTTGCACATCAATGTTTCTCTCCCTCTCTTTCTGCCTTCCCCTCTCTTTAAAAAATAAATAAATAAAATATATTTTTTAAAAAACCTAAACATTAGTTATATCTGCTAGGATATAAACAGGGATAGGGTATCAGAGAGATTAGAAAAGTTACCATTAAACATTTGGTCTTACTTCATTCCCATATCCAGTAAGAACAATCACCAAACCCTACTGATTTTACATCCTACATAGCTCTTCTCTACAGCCCCACTTTTCAGGTCCTCATCATCTCACTCCTATTATGTAGCAATAGCTTCTAAACAAGTCTCCCTCCTGACAAGCTTGCTCCCATCTTCATCTTCCACTAGAGCTGCCAAAGTGATCTTAAACATATATTTTGACCACATCCCTCCCTTGCATGAAACCCTCAATATATCAAAGTAAGAAAAGTGGAGCTACACTGATTTTTGAAGGGGCGGGGGAAAGCTGCATAGCAGCAATTGAGACCATTTATTTCCTTTTCACCTCCCACTGCATCCTGTGAGTCACATCTAAAATCTCTAGTTACACAGTTGAAAGTTGCTGGCTTCTATAATCAATTAAACTTCTTCAGCATGGCTCTTTAAGTCTTTTAATAATCTGATTTTGAAATGGCCATATCAAAACTGGTTAAAGACTAAGCCAGACCTGAGTTTTAGACTGAGTTCTGCTACCAACCAGCTATGAAACTTCAGAAAATTATTTAAACTCTCTAAACCCCAGTTTTGGTTAAATCATCTATAATAGCACCTACTTTATAGGGTGTGTGATTACATAAAGCAATGCAAGTACAGTGATTAGCACAGTGACTAATATAAGTAATCAATAAGCATTAGCTACCAGAATACTGTCTCTTCACTGTCTGTATCTTCCATATTTTATCCTCCAGCTTACTGAACATTACGCCTTGTTTCAAAGCCTCTCTTTCCTTTCAAAAGCTCTTTCCAAACCCCGATATGCGCTTTCCCAAACTCAGTCTGGCAAACTTCTAACCATACTTCCTGACTGCCTCTCCCAACAGTTTACGCACTACTTCTTCTGTACTAATAATATACCTTATTTATTTGTTCCATTATTCCCTGTATTACATTATATTGTAATTACCTGCTTATACATCTAATTCCCCTCCCAGAATGAAGTTCCTAGAAGAAAGGAACCATACCTTTTCTCTCTTTTCATTCCTAGAGCCTAGTCTAGCTCCTGCCTATATAGCAAGATCTCAAAAAAATGTTTTTAAATTCGGAGCTAATATTTATCGAACACCAATAAGTAGGTGAAGAGTTTGGCGAAGTTTCCTTTTTTATTTTTAAAGAAATAAATCACCCTAGCCCTGACTGATGTGGCTCAGTGGGTTGAATATCATCCTGCAAAATGAAAGGTTGCCAATCCAATTACCTATCAGGGCACATGCCTAGGTTGCAGGCAAGGTCCCCAGTTGGAGGTGTGCCAGAGGCAACCAATCAATGTTTCCCTCTCACATCAATGTTTTTCTCCCCCTCTGTCTCTTTCCCTCTCTCAAAGATAAATAAATAGAAATAAATGAAGTGTCAGAGACATAAAAACTTGTCTTGCTAGAGATCTTGTCTTCAAAAGACTTTGAATCAGCAATCTCTAACAGAAATATAATAATGTGATCCACATGTGTAATTTTAAATCTTCTATTAGCTACATTTTTAAAACAAAATACATTAAAGTAATTTAATGATATATTTTATTTAATACAATATATCCAAAATATTACCATTTCAACATGTAATCAATATAAAATATTTAATAGCATAGTTTCTGTTCCTTTGTCCTAAGTTCTCAAAATCCAGTGTATATTTTACACATACTGTATATCTCAATGCATTTCAAGTGTTTACTTGTAGCCACACATGGTTAGTGGCTACCATACTGGACAGCACAGTCTTAAATCAGGGAATCTTGAGGATGAAAAACACCTTCTAGTGGAAAAAGTCAAAAACCATATGACTTCACTCAGATGTGGGATATAAAACTGAAAGCAACAAATGAACAAACAAAACTCATAGATACTGAGAGCACCATGGTGGTTACCAGAGGAAAGGGGAATGGGGAAGGCAGTAAAGGGTAAAAAGTGTCAAATATATGGTGACGAAAACAGATTTCACCTTGGGTGGTGAATACCCAATGATGTATTACAGAATTGTACACCTGAAACTTACACAGTTTTATTAATCAATGTCACCCCAATAAATTTAATTTAAAAAAAGAAGACCATACAGAAGAAATGAAAAAGAAAAATGCCAGGGGTTTGGCATTCATGCAGCAAAGTTTCAGCTACAGATGGATACAAACTGAGAAAAAGGATAATTAGGCAGGCAGGATTCAGATGTCTAATGCTCTTCTTCAATCAATTACCATTCAATTTCATTTTTTTAAATTTTATTGTTGTTCAATCACAGTTGTCTGTAGTTTCTGCCCCCCACACTATTCAATTTCTTAACTCAATACATATATCTCAGCTACCAACAATGTAGCCAGCCCTGCACTTGGTTCTGGAAATAAAAAAGACCCCTTTTCATGCCTTCAAGGACTTGACTGCTTCCTCAAATTAACAGAGAAGACAAGTCTCTAAAAGAAATAACTATATATGGAGGGGGGTAAAAGACAGAAAACTGTACAATATCAACAATTAAAAAAATACTGATTAAAAAAATAATAAAAAAATTTAAAAAAAAAGAAAGAACTATATATGTAAAATACTACCAAAAAGGTACATATAAAATGTGACTGGAACAAAGATAAGAGAACATGCTTTTTCTTCCTACATTATGCAGAAACGTGAAAAGAAATCCCATTTCCTGTTCTACCCTTCAGTTAGTGTCAAAACTGGGGTCATAATTCAGTAAAATATATATTTTGCTCCTTGTAGCTCAGGTTCTTCGTTTTGAAATTATAACTGATTATTTCTACTGCCCTATCATAAAAATAACTTCTGTTTATAGGAATCAAGCAGTAACTAGGTAAAACAGTACTTTCTTTGGTTAAAATGTCCATTTAAATTAGACATGGGATCTAAAAATATTTCCAGCTGACCATTCAAGTAGCATAGTTCATAACAATCAACTATCTTGCCAAGAATTAATTTGGTAGCATATATTAAGATGCTCCATAATCCAACTTTCCATAGGTATTCAATATTTCTTGCTTGAGTATATTTGGCAATATTAATTATGTCAGTTACCTCTGAGAGAGATGCATCAACCTTGGAAGAAATTTTCATGTCTAGCCATGGCTGGTAGTTTTCAAGTAGCAAGGAAGGCCTAAAACAAATCATACAGTTAAATTGCTTGAAATCCAAAACATATTTGGAAGGATCAACAAATAAAAACAGTCTGACTTACCTATGTCGTTTACATTTCACTTTACCACAAACAGCGCAGCAACGACCTTGAGGAAATAATTCTTGAAGTCCTAACTGCTAAAAAAAGGGAAATTGGGGGAGAGGAGGGTAGAAATTTATTTTTATTTTACATACTATCTTTACTAAAGAGAATCAATTTTTCCAAAGTTTGTTGATCAATGTATGACAAAAGATTTTTTTAATTAGTGTTTGCTTTAACACTAAAACCACTCTTTGTGATAAACACTACTTACTAAACTAAACAGACAACAGCCAAAAAATCCCTAATGAAATGCTTTACAATACCTAGCCAAATTTCCAAGGTTACATACAATTCAATTGTCATGCTCGTTTATTAAAAAAAAAAAAAAAATCAATCTATATTTGAAAATAATGTCCTACTGCAAAAGTATAAGAAAAAAACTATTTTCTATTTCTCCAAACCTTAAATTCAGTGAGGGAGAAGATATGAGGTAATGAACAGGGTTACAGAGCACCACTTTCATGAGTGTTTCCTTGAGTAGAAATACAACAAACCTGAGATGAGGGACTGAATCAATTTGAGGAATTATCATGTAAGACTTTAAGAGATCCCCTTAAATCCTGATCAACATACTACGGACTTTACCAGAGATAGTTTTAATATATTACCATCTTTTGCAAATTTCAAAAATACAAATTATTTTGGTTAAGCAAAACTGATTAATTATGTGTTTCTACGGAACAAAACAAATAGACATTTAGGAAATCAACAGGGTTAATTTAACCCAGTTTCCTAATTGTGCCTGTCCCTCAGAACCACCTGGAAAGCTTTTGTAAAAATACTGATTACGCCCTTGTGGCTCAGTGAATTGAATACCAGCCTGTGAATCAAAGGGTCGTTGGTTCAATTCCGTCAGGGCACATGCTCTGTGTTGCAGACCAAGTTCCCAGTAGGGGGTACTTGAGAGGCAACCACACATTGCTGTTTCTCTTCTCTATCTCCTTCCCTTCCCCTCTCTAAAAATAAATAAAATCTTTAAAAAAAAAAAAAAGTACTTTTTACAAGGCTATTACGGAACTATTCAATCAAAATCTATAGGGTCCAGGAACCTTTAAAGATTCCCCAGGGGATTCTACTGCACAACCAACTATGTAAATCTCTGTTTAAACTTACTATCCTCATTGTTAAAATACAGTTAGAGAACACCTTAAAATTGTGGATACCAATTATCTGAGAATTTTGTATTTTCTTTTTATAGCTCTTCCTAGGAGAACTGCAGACCTTAAAATTTTACATATATGTAAATTTCACTTTGAAAATGTTCTGACCTCTTCCATTATTAAGGAGTAGATGTATTTTTTAAAATAATCACTGCTTTAGCACATTTTCAATGATAACATCAAATGGCATAGGGTAACACATACTGACTTTTATAAATAAGAACATAAATTTTTACCTTGGGTTTGTACTTTATTGTGAAGAATATATTTGGTAAGAGAGAATCAGGCCCTAGTAAGCAGTAGAATGTGACAACTCCAGCAACAAATGACCAGAAGATCATTAAAACACGAAGATACCTTAGAAATAAATGAAAATAAGTATTAGAATCAAAATAAATATAACACTAAGTTGTTCTTTCATTGATTTAACAAGTATTTATTAAGCACCTACTATATCAGACTGAAGCGGTTTCTCCAATCATGATTTTCTATTATGTATTTATTAGCTATAAGAATCACAGAATGTATGCTATCAAAAGAACATTTCACTTAAAGTATGAAGAAGTATATTTTGTAAGGTCTATAAATGTCTAACCACTATGTTGTGCAATTGAAACAAATATATTGTCAACAGTAATTAAATAAATTTAAAAAATAAACAAATAAAATGGGGGGAATCTTAAAAATGAAGTATTAGGAAGTATAAATTCTCAATATTTCAAAATTTGGTCCTCAGGATGTCATGTTTAACTTGCCTATACTTCATCTTGCATCTTCAATCTTGCAGATTACCTTTTAATGATATTGTACTATTCACACCCCATCAAAATTCTGATTTTTTTCATTAAATTAAAAAAAAATAACCCTGGCTGATGTGGCTCAGTGGACTGAGTGCCAGCCTTTGAGCCAAGAGGTTGCTGGTTTGATTCCCAGTCAGGACACATGCCTGGGTTGTGGGCCAGGTCCCCAGTAGGGGGTGAGCAAGAGCCAGCCAGCTGATGTTTCCCCCTCCCTCTCTTCCACCCTCCCTTCTCTTCCTCCCTCCCTTCTCTTCTCTCTAAAAGTAAATAAATAAAATCTTTTTAAAAAAATTTTACTGAGTGCCTATTTTATTCTACACAGTACTAGGCTGTGAGGACATAGCAGGAAACAGCAGTGCCATGGTCTCTATTTGCATGGAAAATACTATCTGGTAGGTATACCAGGTAAGTAAATGAGTACAATATAGTGTGATCATATGTTCTATATTATGACAGAGAAAGTACACATAACATGGGAACATCTGAGGCAGAATAAACAGTCCGAATTTGAAAGGATGGAAAATTTTTTCAGAGAAAGTAATGTCTACGTAAAAACTTAGAGTGAATAAAAGAAAAATAACATTACAGGAACAAGTATAAAGGACACATGGACAAAAACTATGGGGGGGGGGTGGAAATGGGAGGGAGGTGGGGAGGGCTGGGGTGGCGGGTTCGGGTGAGAATAAAAGACAGAAACCTGTACAAGATCAACAATTAAAACAAAAATTTAAAAAAAGAAAAATAACAGAAGAGCATAGGGCAGAAAATTGAAGGACTGGAGGGGAGGCACAGGAATTCAAACAAGAGAACTATGTGGCTAAGATCTGAGCACAATTATAAGGAAGAAGCAGGTTTGAGATTAATCTAAAGAAACCAATGCCATAGTGTTACAAGTTAAGTCATGTTCAGGTGTCAGGCAGCCCTCACACTGTACTGTTCTGATATGCACAAATTTCAGTTATCATGATTTTATGAAATATCAGCCCCCACAACTATACAGTTAAAATGCTAGTTACCACATTATGTTAACTGTAAGTAAACGAACCAAGTATAAACTTTGGTACTGGCTTTTCAGTCCACAAATCACTATGTAGTAAGAAGAAAATGAAGCCAGTCCACAGAGAGAAGAAAAATGGAAAGGAAGAAAACATCTACTATATACCTATTACTAACCTCTCTCACTCAGCACTTAAACATAAACAAGGTTACCACCCACTCAAAAACCAGCTACATCTTAACACTGCCTGAAGAATGAAATACAAACCCTTTAAACCTTTATGGTCCCTTTCGATCTGCTCCCAGCTCATTTTTATACCCTTATTTCTTCCCATTCCTTTATACAAAGCTTCACTCTAATCAAAATAGCACACTTGACATCAAGCTTAAAGAAAAAAAAAAAAAACTACGGTAACTACCACACTGTTGTCTATGAGTTTTTGTTTGTCTTATGTCATCTCAATAAATTTATGTCTAGTTATAGACATAAATTTCAAGTTATAGAGGTATTCACAGAGAAAATAATAATATTCATGTCCATAACTGCTTATCAAATATCATTTTAAGCCAAACAGATATGATCAGAATTCTTACTTTTTAAGATTCTTGCAGAGTTTTACAGTACATATTTCATACATAATATAACACCCCCAATGAGGTCTGATTCAGTACTCCATAATCAGATATTAATATGTCTGCAGTAAAACATGAACAATAAGAAATAAGTCAGAAATAAATACTGTAAGTAGTCTCATGTCTGTTCGGGTCAAGTTTTGTAATTAAATGTAATTAATTGGTGCCAAACTCAGGAAGGAAATTACTTCTTCAGAGCTTTTTGATTTCAGAATTACAGATTAGGGATTGTAGACCTGTATTTAGACTGAAAGACAATAAACATTACATGCAATATGTGTGGGCTATAACTAAGGCATTATTTAAAAAGGAAACCTATAGCTTTAAATGTATTAATCCCGAGGTTCTCAACCAAGGGTGATTTTCCCCCACCAGGGAACAAATGGAGACATTTTTTTACTGTCACAACTGTGGATAGTAGAATTGGAGGAGTGCACTATTGATATCAAGTGGCTAGAGGCCAAGACTGCTGCTAAATATCCTAAAATGCACACAGGACAGCCCCCCGTAACAAAGAAGAATCTGACCCAAATTAGTGCTAAGGTTGAGAAATCCTGCATTAATAAAAAAAAAAAAAAAAAAAAAAAAAAAGACCAAAAAAGAAATGCTGAAAAGCAACAAGCTAAGCATTCAAAAAGTGGCGGGGGGCGGGGGGACAGCAAATTGAAATACACAAAAAGAAACAGTAGAGAAGAACAAATAAATAAAGTAAACAACAATGACCAGAGATAATAAAATATAAGTTAGTTCTTTGGAAAAGTTAATAAAATAAGGAAACCTATAACTGGATACTACTGGAAGTTACTAGGTCATCAATTCCTCTAAACACTAATTAAGAGAAAACAGTAAGCATTTACCCTACTTTTCCAATTTGAGCTGCTTTTCATTATAACTAAACAGACCTACTGCATGAAAGCAATTCCACTGGAAAAAAAAAGGAAAAAAATTTAAATTTAAAACTACAGAAGGAATGAAAGAATGAGAAAATCAGCATGATCAAGTAACTATAATGAAGTAACTGATTCAGGGAATAACTAAGTGGTAAAACAAATAGAAAGTTTGTTTTAGTTTTTGAAAGTTTGTTTTATACCTTACCTAGCAAAGTATGAGCTCTATCACTACCTGAATCCACAAAAAGTGAGGCTACTTTTGATATAAAAATGATATAATAGAATGTACACAGATTCACTGAAGTATTCTTGTACTCCACTGAAAAAATCTAAACCTAAAAGAGCCTTCAGATCTAACTCCCTGTCTAGGAAAAATGTCAGAGTGAGAATAAAAAAACAAGACAACATGAGAAAACCAGCAGCAAAATCTAGAGTGTGCACAAATTACCTAATTTCTTCAAGAAGTCAATGGCCAGGGTGGAGAAAAAGACAGAGTGATGAAGAATTTTCTAAGGTTAACAAACTATGGCTTGTGGGCCAAATGCCACATGCTTTGGTAGAGCCCTCAAGCTAAAAAAGGTTCTCACGTTTGGAAATGTGATGTAGAAAAAGAAGAACTCTTTTACATATGGGTAGAATGCAGATTGGTGTAGCCACTGTGGAAAGCCGTAAGGAGATACCTCAAAAAATTAAAAATGGATCAGCTTTTGATTCAGCAATCCCACTTCTCCAAATATATCCAAAGGAACCCAAAATACTAATTCAAAAGGACACAAGCACCCTTATGTTCATTTTAGTGTTATTTTTAATTGCGAAGATATGGAAGTAGCCCAAGTGTCCATCAGTAGATGAGTGGATAAAACAACTATGGGACACTTACACAATGGAATACTACTTGGCCGTAAAAAAAGAGAAAAGAAGAAAACTACCATTTGTGACAGTATGAATGGACCTGGAGAACATTATGCTAAGTGAAATAAGCCAGGCAGAGAAAGGTAAATACTATATGATTTCACTCATATGTGGAATCTAATGAACAAACTGAACTAACAAGGAAAATAGAGACAGACTCATAAATAGAGAGCAGGATGACAGCTGGGGGTGGGGGATTTATCTAAGAAAAAGAAGATGATCAAAAATATGAACAGTAAAATGACAAACTCACAACTATCAATAACTGAACCTAAAAAAACCCCACAAGAACAAACTAGGCAAACAACTAGAACAGGAACAGAATCACAAAAATAGAGATTACATGCAGAGTTATCGGAGGGGAAGAATGAGGTAAAAGGTACAAGGAATAAGAAGCATAAATGGTAGGTACAAAACAGACAGGGGGAGGAAGTTAAGAATAATATGGGAACTGGAAAAGCCAAAGAACTTATATATACAACCCATGGACATGAACTAAGGTGGGGGAATGCTGGTGAGAATGGGGGTGCAGGGCAGAGGGGAGTAAAGGTGAGAAAAAATGGGACAACTGTAATAGCATAATCAATAAAATATATTAAAATACATAAATAACAGTATGAATTTAAAAAACAAAGGTATAACTTCCAGTCAGGATGGAGGCACAGGTCCATGTTTCACTTCCTCGCACAACTAAAAGAAGGTTTTCAAAAACAACCAAAAAAAGGTTTTTAAAAACAAAAACCACCAAAGAACTTGTAAGTATGACCCATGGACATCAACTAAGGGGAGGAATGCGGGTGGGAAAGGGGTGTAAGGTGGAGGAGAATAAAGGGGAAAAATGTGGGACAACAGTAATAGCATAATCAATAAAATATATATATATATATATATTAAAGATTTTATTTATTTATTTTTAGAGAGTAAGGGAAGGAGAGAGGGAGAGAAACATCAATGTGCGGTTGCCTCTCACATGCCCCACACTGGGGACCTGGCCTGCAACCCAGGCACATGCCCTGACTGGGAATTGAACCATGACCCTTTGGTTTGCAGGCCCGCACTCAATCCACTGGCTACAACAGCTAGGGACAATAAAATATATTTTAAAAAATAAAAATAAAAACCAATCAGAATTGCCAGAAAATCAAACTGTGTGGAACCCTGACATCCGAGAAGTTGAAGAAATATTCATCCAAACTGGTAAGAGGGGCGGTGACGGACAGAGGTCCTGGGTGGAGAGGACATGCAGGCAAGGCAGTGGCTAGAGGACTGGGCAGTCCCACCTTCGCATGTGGATAAACCAGGAGGAACAACTAGGGCGCAAGACAGACCACAACACCCAGGGGTCTATCGCAGGTAAAGTAAAGCCTTGGAACTTCAGGCTGTAAAAACATGCAGGGTTTGTGGCAGTGGGAGAAACTGCCAGTATCTTGAAAGAGGGGCAAGAGCAGAGCAAGCGGCACTGTTCCCTCTCAGACTCCTCCCCCACATGCAACAACACAATGCAGCAAAGTGGGTTATTTCGCCCTGGTGAATATCTAAGGCTCCACCCCTTACAACCTAACAGGTGTGCCCAGATAAAGAAATAGCTCATATGGCCCAAATGAAAGAGCAGATCAAAACTCCAGAAAAAAAACTAAGTGATGAGGAACTAGCCAACCCATCAGATGCAGAGTTCAAAACACTGATAATCAGGATGCTCACAGAAATAATTAAGTATAACCACAAAATAAAGGAAAGAGTGAAGACTATACAAAGTGAAAGAAAAATATAAGAGAACAACAGTAAAGGGGATGAAACCAGGACTCAAATCAAGAACTTGGAACAAAAGGAAGAAATAAACATTCATTCAGAACAGAACGAAGAAACAAGAATTCAAAAAAATGAGGAGAGGATTAGGAACACCTGGGATCACTTTAAATGTTCCAACATCCGAATCATAGGGGTGTCAGAGAAGAGGAGGAGCAAGAAATTGAAATTTTATTTGAACAAATAATGAAGGAAAACTTCCACAATCTAGAGAAGGAAACAGACTTCCAGGAAGTCCAAGAAGCTCAGAGAATCCCAAAGAAGTTGGACCAAAGAGAAACACACCAAGACACATCATAATTAAAATGCCAAAGATAAGGAGAATCTTAAAAGCAGCAAGAGAAAAAGAGAGTTACCTACAAAGGAGTTCCCTTAAGACTATCAGCTAATGTCTCAAAAGAAACCTTATAGAAAAAAACGTGCTGGAAAGAAATATTCAAAGTAATGAAAAACAATGACCCACATCCAATATTATTCTACCGAGCAAAGCTATCACTTAGAATGGAAGGGAAAACAAAGTGCTTCCCAGATAAGGTCAAGTTAAGGAAGTTCATCATCAGCAGATCCTTATATTATGAAATGTTAAAGGGACTTATCTAAGAAAAAGATCAAAACTATGAACAGTAAAACGACAACAAACTCACAACTATCAACAACTGAACCTAAAAACGAACTAAGCAAACAATTAGAACAGGAACAGAATCACAGAAATGGAGATCATATGGAGGGTTATTAGTGGGGATAGGGAAGAGGAGAGTAGGGGAAAGGTACAGGGAATAAGAAGCATCATTGGTAGGTACAAAACAGACAGTGGGAGGTTAAGAGTAGTATAGGAAATGGAGAAGCCAAAGAATTTATACGTACAACCCATGGACATGAACTAAGGTAGGGGTGGAATGCTGGAAGGAGGGGGTGCAGGGCAGATGGATGATAAAGGGGAAAAAATGGGCCATCTGTAATAGCATAATTCATAAAATATTCTTTAAAAAATAAAGGTAAAAAATACACACCAAAAAAAAAATAATATCTAATTCATAGAGTTGTTAGGATGACTAAATAAATTTATAGAAGTGCTAAAAGCCTGTTACATACTAAGTTAAGTGCACGTAAGTCAGCTGTGGCAATTGAAAAAGTAATAAAGAAAATAATAAATGTGTTAAAAAGCAGGTACCATATACAGAAGGCTCTATATATGATAAAATTATAAATTACAGGTAAAAGTGATCAGAATGTTAACAAAAGTAGTCATCTCCGAATGTAAATTTGAGTGATTTTTAACATCACTGTATTTTCTTACTTCTTCATAATTTATATGAATTAATGTTACTTAGAAAGTTAATAATAATCAATATTCTTAATGTCTTTGTAATATAATTTTTAAAAGCTCAGACTTCTGAATCAGAATGACCTGCATTAGAATCCCATCTGCTCCTTACTACCTATGAGCCTGAGCAAGTTATTTTACAACTGCAAGCTTCACTTTGCTCATTTGTGGAATGGAGCTAATAACTATCAAATAATTTAAAAGTATAACAAGAATGAACTACCACTATACATTCACTAAAATAGCTAAATTAAACCTACAGACAATATCGTTCAGAATTGTCAAACATTATTAGGAGTGTAAATTGTTGTAACCACTCTGGAATACTGTCTTGCAGTGTCTACTTAATTTAAACAAATGGATACACTATGATGAAGCATTTCTATTCATGGGCATATACCAAAAAGAAAAAAGTACATATGTATATCAAAAGAAATGTAAATAAGAATATTCACAGTAGTGTTATTCATAATAGGAAATAACTGGAAACAACGTAACTGCTTTTCAACAATAGAATGGATCAACAAAGTATGGCATGTTCCCAATAGAATACTACAAAATAAGAAAAGAGAATAAACTGCTGATTTATGCATAAATATAGATAAATCTCTAGAGTTGAGATGAGGAAACCAGATACAAGAAGACCATATGATTTCATTTACATGAAATTCAAAAACAAGCCAAAGTGATATACAGTGATTGAGGAGGCTATTTATAAGGGAGCTTACAGAGGTGCTAGAAATAATTTTCTGGCTTGATTTGGGTGATGGTTACATACGCAGTCATATTTAAAAACTCTAAGAATTAATTATGTGTTAGACATTTTTCTATAAATTATATCTCAAAAAAACTGAGGCCAATAATAGTATACCTATCTTACAGTATTTTAAGAATATATGAGCCAAAAGTAAATGCTAACATTTAATAAGAGTATGTTCTATGTACTGAGCACCGTTTTAAGCACTTCCCATGTAATAACCCATTTAATCATCAAAATAACCATATAATGTAGGTACTAGCATTATCCCCATTTAAGAGATGAGGAGACTGTGACAGACAAAAGCTAGATTACTTATCTGAAGTCTATAACTGGTAAATGGAGGAGTCAGAATCAAATTCTTTCAGTCAAGCTTCATATTTCAAACTTTCAACCACAACAATAAATTGCCTCATTAATAAATGAAAACTCAACACAACACCTGAGCCAAACAGAGCACTCACAAAGTGTTAGCTATTATTACTATTACCATGATTATTAGAATTAACTTAAAATATTCCTTATTCTAACATTCAAATACTGAAAACTGTGGCAAATCTATATAATTGTAACTATGTTCCTAATTTGTCCTAACAATACCATAAAGGTGAGATCATAAATAACTTAAAATATATAAAGTATGTTACTCTACTTTTCCAACAAATTACTTACAATGGTCTGAAGGTTATATCCATTTATCTTACCATGGATAAAATTCATAATCTTAATTCATATTGAAAGAAAAATTTATATGCTAAGTAACACCTTGAAAGATTTTACTGAGTTAGTTTTAAAACTATAAGAGAAAAAATTTCAAAAACTTCCATAAATTTAACCATACACCGGGAAAGCATCAAATCTTCATACTAACCTGTAGAGATTTAAAAGTGAAAATTTCTTTTAAAGTTATTTCTAAAAACGAAGTGGTAAAATGCCTGTGTAGAAATCACTTATTGATGAAACAGTTGTAATGGAAAGATTAATACAAGTGGTCTACAAACAGGGCCATCTACCTAAGTGCTTTATTTGCCATGTATATTATTAGACATTTGTGATCTTTTGCCTACAGGATGTCTCAAAATGAATGTGTCTTCTTTGGGTCATGGCTCAAGAGTGAGGAGCATGCCCTGATCAGTGTAGCTCAATGGGCACTGTCCCACTACGTGGAAGGCACATGCCTAGGTTGTGGACCTGGTCCCTAGTCACGGTGCCCATGCAAGAGGCAAGCCAATTGATGTTTCTCTCACACATTGAAGTTTCTCTCTCTCTTCCCCTCCCCCCAAGAATAAATAAAATCTTAAAAAAAAAAAAAAAGAATGAGGAGTATAAATCAGTCCTTCTTTCAATAAACATTTAGTAACTTTCAATTAAAAAAATCATTTATTGCCCTGGCTGCTGTGGCTCAGTGGACTGAGTGCCAGCCTGAGAACCAAAGGGTTGCAGGTTCAATTCTCAGTCTAGGGCACATGCCTGGGTTGCGGGCCAGGGGGCATGCAAGAGGCAGCCACATATTGATGTTTCTCTCCCTATCTTTCTCTCCTCCTTCCTCTCTCTAAAAATAAATAAATAAATAATCTTTTTAAAAAAATCATTTATTGAAAATAGATATTGAGCTTATCTTCCCATTTCTTCTATTTCCATTGGTATGCCCCAAATGTTTTTTATGTATTAAATATATTTTTAAATTTCTGAACAGATGTACCTAGCACTCTTCCACTCTCAGAAGGGCATGTTTCCTTGTATAACAATATTCCAGAGATAGTCTAAGCATAAGTGTTTGTACGTACATATGAATAGACATATATTTAAAGAAAATCAAACAGTACACTGAAAAGTACACTATATGCACATTTCTGCACCTTCCAAAAAGTTTTTCCTGGAAAAAAAGATTCTAACAATTCTTTTTTCATAACTAATGTGCCCTGGCTGGTATGGCTCTGTGGACTGAGCGCCAGCCTTTTCTGCAAACTGAAAGGTTGCCAGTTCGATTCGCTGCCAGAGCACATGCCAGGGTTGTAGGTCAGGTTCCTGGTTGGGGGTGTATCTCTAAAACATCAATGTTTCACTGCGCTCCTTCTTTTTCTCCCTCGCTTCCCCTCTCTCTAAAAATAAATAAATAAATAATTTTCTTTAAAAAAAAAAAAAAAGACTAATGGAACTTCCAGCAAAGATGGAGGTGTAGGTAGACATACTGTGTCTCCTCACTCAACCAAAAGAAGGACAACGATTTAAAAACAAAAAACAACCAGGACCGACAGAAAAATCGAACTGTATGGAAGTCCAACAACCAAGGAGTTAAAGAAGACACATTCATCCAGACCGGGAGGAAGGGCAGAGATGGGCAGCTGGGTAGAGAGGACTAGCAGCAAGACAGCAGCTGGAGGACCAGGGTGGGCAAGGCAGCAGCTGGCAGACCTGGCGAGGCAGCGGCTGATGGAGCCAGTGATTCCACATTTGCATGCAGATAAACCAGGAAGACCCGCTGAGTGAAACAGACCCCACAACCCAGGGTTCCAGCACCCAGGAAATAAAGCCTCAAACCACTAATTGAAAACACTTGCTGGGGGGTTGAGGCGACAGCGGGAGAAACTCCCAGACTCACAGGAGAGTTTGTTGGAGAGACCCACAGGGTCCTAGAACATACACAGGGTCCTAGATCCACCCAGGAATCAGCACCAGAGGGCCCAATTTGCTTGTGGGTAGAGGGGGAAGTGACTGAAATACAGCAGAGAGAAGAGTAAGTGCCATTGCTCCCTCTCGGACCCCTCCCCCACATACAGCGTATCAATGCAGTGACATGGGTTGCCCTAGCTTGTAGGATACCTAAGGCTCCACCCCTTACTAGTAACAGGCATGTGGAGACAAAAAAAAAAAAAAAAAAAAAGGCCCAAATTAAAGAAGAGATTAAAGCTTCAGAAAAACTACAACTAAGCGACAAAGAGATAGCCAACCTATCAGATGCATAGTTCAAAACACTGGTAATCAGGATGCTCACAGGATAGGTTGAATTTGGTCACAAATTAGATGAAAAAATGAAGGCTATGATAAGTGAAATAAAGGAAAATGTACAGGGAACCAATAGTGATGGGAAGGTAACTGGGACTCAAATCAACAGTGTGGAACAGAAGGAAAAAAGAAACATCCAACCAGAAAACGAAGAAACAAGAATTCAAAAACATGAGGAGAGGCTTAGGAAACTCCAGGACATCTTCAAATGTCCCAACATCCGAATTATAGGGGTACCAGAAGGGAAAGAGGAAGAGCAACAAATTGAAAACTTATCTGAACAAATAATGAAGGAGAACTTCCCCAATGTGGCAAAGGAAATAGACTTCCAGGAAGTCCAGGAAGCTCAGAGAGTCCCAAAGAAGCTGGACCCAAGGAGGAACACATCAAGGCACATCAGAATTACATTAGCCAAGATTAAAATGAAGGAGAGAATCTAAGAAGCAGCAAGAGAAAAGGAGACAGTTACCTACAAAGGAGTTCCTATAAGACTGTCAGCTGATTTCTCAAAAGAAACCTTGCAGGCAAGAAGGGGCTGGAAAGTCTTCCAGTCAAGATGGAGGCGTAGGCGGACACACTGTGCCTCCTCTCACAACCAAAATTAAGAACAACAAATATTTAGAAACAAGAAAACAACCAGAACTTATAGAAAATTGAACTGTACGGAAGTCCAACAACCATTCATCCAGACCGGTAAGAGGGGCGGAGTCGAGGCAGGCAAAAGCGGAGGTGCGGACCCAGGAAAGCAAGCAGCAGCGGCTGGCAGTTCCCAGGTGCACAGGCGGCAATTGGCGGTCCCTGGGCCCACAGGCGGCAGCTGGCAGACCCCGGGCACAGGGGGGCAACTGTGCAGACCCAGTGAGGCCGTGCAAGGTGGCTGGCTGACCAGGTGGTCCCACATTCGTGCGCACAGACGGTCCAGGCAAAGGGGTAGTGGCGGAAGGAACCGAATCCAGGAGAGAGCAGAGCAGGCACCGTTGTTCCCTCTCAGACCCCGCCCCCACATACAGCGTCACAACCCAGCGACTGGGCTGCCCCACACTGGGGAGCGCCTGAGGCTCCGGTCCTCAATACGTAACAGCACGCGCATGTGCGCAGATAATCCAGGCGAAGGGGAAGCGGCAGAATGGACCGGAGTCCAGGAGAGAGTGGAACAGGCACCATTCTTCCCTCTCAGACCCCGCCCCCACCTATAGCATCACAACCCAGCGACTGGGCTGCCCCGCCCTGAAGAACACCTAAGGCTCCACCCCTCACTACCTAATAGCTGTGACCAGACTAAAACCAAACCAAAACAAAACAAAAAACCACCAAAAATGGCTCAAACAGGAGAAAAAATGAAAACCCCAGAGTCAATTCCTCTAAGCCGTGAAGAGATAGACAACCTATCAGATGCACAGTTCAAAGCGCTGGTCATCAAAATGCTCACAGAATTGGTTGGTTTTGCTCACAAATTAGATGAAAAAAATGCAGGCTACAATACGTGAAATGAAGGAAGACGCATGGGGAATGGATAGAGATGGAAGGAAAACTGGGACTCAAATCAATGGAGTGGACCAGAAGGAAGAAATTAACAACCAAACAGAAAACGAGGAAGAAACAAGAATTCAAAAAAATGAGGAGAGGCTTAGGAACCTCCGGGACATCGTTAAACGTCCCAACATCCGAATTATAGGGGTCCCAGAAGGGGAAGAAGAAGAGCAACAAGTGGAAAACTTATTTGAACAAATAATAAAGGAGCACTTCCCCAATCTGGCAAAGGAAATAGACTACCAGGACGTCCAGGAAGCTCAGAGAGTCCCAAAGAAGTTGGACCCAAGGATGAACACTCCAAGGCACATCGTAATTACATTAGCCAAGATTCAAATGAAGCAGAGAATTCTAGAAGCAGCAAGGGATAAGGAAACAGCCACCTACAAAGGAGTTCTCATCAGACTGTTAGCTGATTTCTCAAAAGAGACCTTCCAGGCAAGAAGGGGCTGGAAAGAAGTATATGAAGTCTTGAAAGTCAAGGACCTACATCCAAGATTGCTCTATCCAGCAAAGCTGTCATTTAGAATGGAAGGGAAGATAAAGTGCTTCTCAGATAAGGTCAAGTTCAAGGAGTTCATCATCACCAAGCCCTTATTATATGAAATTTAAAGGGACTTATCTAAGAAAAAGCAGATAAAAAATATGACAGTGAAAAGACAGCAAACTCACAGCTATTAACAACCACATCTAAAACAAAAGCAAACTAAGCAAACAGCTAGAACAGGAACAGAACCACAGAAATGGAGATTACATGGAGGGTTAGCAACAGGGGAGTGGGAGGAGGAGAGAGGGGGAAAAGGTACAGAGAATAAGTAGCATAGATGGTGGGTAGAAAATAGACAGGGGGAGGGCAAGAATAGTATGGGAAATGTACAAGCCAAAGAACTTATATGTATGACCCATGGACAAGAATTAAGGGGGTGAGGGATGTGGGTGGGAGGGGGTGTGCAGAGCAGAGGGGAGTGAAGGGGGAAAATGGGACAGCTATAATAGCATAATCAATAAAATATATTTAAAAAATAAAAATAAATTAATTAAAATAAATTTTAAAAACACTAATGCTTAAGATCATTTTTGCTGATTACAACAGCAACAAATAAAAAATACCCCTAAAAATATGCAAAAGCAATTTCAGTCATAAACTCAACCACTTGGAGATAATAGTCAAGTATTATTTCCTTCTTTCTTTGTATAATACAAATAAAGATACGGTGTACAGATGATATGGCATACAAATTACATAGTATTCTAGGACTTCTTAACAACCTTAAAACTATGTTTAAGTCGGCAAGCTCAGAAACCTAGTTCAACATGCTCCTACATGGCTGTCCTACCTTGATGACCTAAAATGACCTGACTTTCAAAGGACAAAAGTAAGAATCCCTGGACAAAACTTAATAATCATATAAAGTTGCATGTCTTTCATACTAAACCTGTTAGTCTAGCTTGGAATACCTTCCAGATGACAAAAAGCAAGTAAGAACTTAATAATTAGTTTGTACTCTATTAAGGATTCTACTTCTTCAATACTCCTACGGACATCTTACCATCACAATCAAAGCACACATTCCAGTAAAATATCAATTGCTAATTTAAACCTAATATTATACAAATCCAGAATCTAATAAGAAAGCAAAGCATCAACAGTCACAAGAAAAATTTAGGGTTAAATTAAGCTACTGAATTCCCTGTGATTTCATTCTTGTTCCTATTCTTGGTGACCAACTACCTCAAGATAAAGAGTAAGGTTGCCTTTTGCACTGTTGGTGGGAATGCAGACTGGTGCAGCCACTGTGGAAAGTAGTATGGAGATACCTCAAAAAATTAAAAATGGAATTGCCTTATGACCCAACAATTCCACTTTTGGGAATATATCCAAAGAAATCTGAAATGCTAATTTAAAATAACATAAGCACCCCTACATTCACTGCAGCATTATTTACAATTATCAAGATTTGAAGCAGCCCAAGTATCCATCAGTAGATGAGTGGATAAGAAAGCTGTGGCACACTGAGTACCATATGAGTAGTATACACAGTGGAATACTACTTAGCTGTTAAAAACAGGATGTGAAATCTTACCCTTTGCAACAGCATGGATGACCCTGGACAGTATTGCTATGTGAAATAGGCCAGTCAAAGAAAGACAGTGCCATATGATTTCACTCATATGTGGAATCTGATTAACAAAATAAACTAACAAAATATATAGAAACGGAGAACGGACTGACAGCTTTCTGAGGGGAGGGGGGTTGGGGGGATGGGTGGGTGAAAGATGGAAGGATTAAGCAAAAACAAAGAAGAAGAAAAAAAAAAAACAGACACAGAAAACAGAATGATGATTACCAGAGAAGGGGCGGGAGGTGGGTAAGGTAGAAGAGGGTAAAGGGGGGATAAACTGGGATGAAAGGAGACTTGACTTGGGGTGATGAACACGTGATGATATACAGATATATTTTAGAATTGTACCTATGTAATTTTATTAACCAATGACACCCCACTAAATTCAATAAAAATAAAAATCAAAGGTTGATTTCATGTTCAAAAAAGAGAAAACATCACGCAGATGCTGTCGCTGACAACTGTCTCAGACTTCTTTCCACCAAAAGCAAATCTGGAAATAATTTTAAAGGAAAAGTTCTCCTCTACTGCCTATTCCAGCGCTACCTTTCTATAAGTAGTAAAAAAAATGACAGAAATCTACAAGTTTATTTCAGGGGCAGAACCTTCCAATTTCAAAACGTCAACTGAATTTACCAATTTTAGCCCTCGGTCTTCTCTTTTAG
Organism: Glossophaga mutica; assembly: GCA_039655065.1. Classification (NCBI taxonomy): domain Eukaryota; kingdom Metazoa; phylum Chordata; class Mammalia; order Chiroptera; family Phyllostomidae; genus Glossophaga; species Glossophaga mutica. The sequence goes on from CM077306.1 coordinate 151,688,847, forward strand.
GATATTCTTTTAGAACATTCTCTTCTAGGAATATTCTAGAGATGTTGAGGCAGGTACCAATTTGCTTCCTGACTTAGGTTCAACAAATCTTTGTGATCGCCCGTTTAACCAACACTGAGGGACAGCTTCAGCTGTGAGATTGTACGTGTCGGTGCGTGCAAGGTGAGAGAGACAGAGGAGTCTGCCTAAACTGCGGTTCCCGAAGGACCTTGAACCCTACTGTCAGCTGACTGGTCCGCCCCTGTGCGGTCTCGAATTGGGCTGGACATACAAATTGCACCCCTCTGAAAAACATCTGGGTAAAAAGGTAAGAATCGAGGGCAGCTAGCTTAGGAAACTAGGCCTGAAGAAAGGGGACACTTGAACCCAGCCAGCGCCTGCACTTCCGGGGCCCCGATTCTCCGTCGGGCTCCCTGAGACCGCTTTCCCCAGAGGCCTCGCGGCCAGCACAAGACCCCTCAGCTACGCAGCCCAGGTTGGCATCCACAAAAGCAAGCCTTACGGGCCTGCGGCCCCGGTTTCGGAAAGCAGCCGCCAGCCGCCCGGCTGGCTCTGCACTGCGGCGTTACCTGTTCAGGAGCAGTGAGGCGGCGCTGAGGCAGAGCAGTAGGAAGCAGAAGAGAGGGTACTGGCGACAGATCTCGCGTCCCAGGTCCAGCCGCAACCGCTGCTTCAGTTTCTCCCCCAGCGTCCGCACCCAGGGGACCATCTCTGACGTGGCTGTGAAGCTGTGCTATAGACTGAGGCTGAGGTCGAGGCGACCCCCATTAAACTCCTGTGTCTCCGACACCGCCGAACCACTGAGCCGCCGACTGGCGGACTGTCTGCCGGCTGCAGACGCCCAAAGCCCCGCCCAAGGCCCCTGCCGCGCGTGCGCAGCCGCGGGCTGGGCGGACTGCATCTAGAAGTGCCGGAGGTCGTCACGCTGTGGGAGCCCCCGCTAGCGTCTAGCCGCTCTGCTTTCCAGGCGAGAGCTGCACGCCGTCCGGAAGGATCCTGCTGCTCTGGCCAGACACCTTTCTCGGAAATCGGGGGTAAAACTGCAGCGCTCAGTAACCTCCTGTATTGCGAAGAGAGTGATTTGTGTTTGAAAGCAGGAGAAACTACAGTCCCCCTCCCCCACAGCTGCCGGGCCCTGCCTGCATTGCACCCCGAGCTCAGAGGTGCTGGGGACTTTAGTCTCTGTGACGCGAACCCGCGGAGGAATGGAACGTGGGGTCCTGCCCCAAAGGGAAGAAGGGAGGGACGCTTCTGAGTTCTACTTTTGTGCGGGCAGTGGATGAGTAAAACGACTCTGGATTACGTTCAAGTCAAACCCACTGGGCCGCAACACTTGCGAGAGCGCGTCGTTTGCGCGCTCGTGGACGAGGTGGAGCTCAGTCCCTGACAACCCCGAGGGCCTAGCCAAAATCCAAGTGTTTGCGTGAGGCGGGTGTACACAAGCTAGGTTAAAGCCCCCTTGTAGTCTCGTGGGGCTTTCGCTTTACTGAGAGATACAGGAAAACCTTACCGTAATAAGTAAAATTTGGGCGGCGCGATAAGCTAACTTTCACACATTCACCTCAGGCTGTATAATACGTACTCTGGTTTCTCCTCGTTTTACAGCTAGATTACTGAGACGGAGAGGAACTTGCTCAGAACCACACAGCAAAACCGGGATTTGAAGCCGTTCTAACCCCTGAGCTGGTGTGCTCATATTGCCTGTCATTTTTCCTCCTTAAGACCTTAACTGGCCCCAAGAGCAGAGACAGATGTGCTCAGAAATGATTAAAAAAAAAAAAAAAATCATAGTGTACGTATAGTTTCACTAATATTTCCCCATATTATTATTCCGAATACATGGACCAATTTTAACGATGCATTTTCCATTAGCATGTACCTTTATTTTGTTAATGCTGATTATTTAATTTCTTTAATTTTTACCATCCTTGATCTCAAATCTATACGCATTTCTAATAATTTTCTTAGGATCAACATCTATACAATTGGTGGATCTAAGAGTAAAAACATGATATATTCTGTCAAATTTCTTCCTAGAATGGTCCACAATAGTATATCCACTTCACTGATCTTTATCATTAGGTGTTAACATCACAAATACACTCATGTTGTACAATTTTTTAAAAGATTTTATTTATTTTTTAGAGAGGGGAAGGGAGAGGGGGAAGGAAACATTAATGTGTGGTTGCCCCTCGGGTACCCCCTACTGGGGACCTGGCCTGCAACCCAGGCATGTGCCCTAGACTGGGAATAGAACCTACAACCCTTTGGTTCCAGGCTGGCACTCAAGCCACTGAGCCACAGCAGCTGGGGCTACAATTTCTGATTAAACCATTTAAAAGACTACTGTGTAACATCATTGGAATGCTTAATGCTATTTTTAATGTTTTGAGATATATATGTAATTAAACATTTATAAGTTTCACTTTTGCAGCCTTTTTAGTGTATTTGAACTATTTATAAACCCTTATTTGTATGAACATTCCAGGGCTATGCTTAAGTACAAATAAAAGGTGTATGTTGAATTAATCTCCATGTATCAAGTGTCTACTATGGACTCGGGTACTTTATAATTATTTTATTAAACTTTTCCAGGAAGTTACATTGCCAGTCTTTTTTCTGCTTAAAAATTTTGCTTCCTTAAGGGCCTATTCTGGTATTACTGTTCAATTTTTCACTGACAGCCAGAACACTTCAAAGATCCAATGTTCTGATCAAATTAAACATTTTTACAACAATCAACGAAGACTTCTTTTCCATAGTTTTCTTAGCAGAGGCAATTAGAACAAACTAATAAATTGCCTTGACAATAGGCAATTTAAATCTTCATATTATTCTTATGTTCAGGAAAGTAAAAACTGAAAACAAATTTGTCATAAGACAATTCTTTGAAATCTACACCTAAACCAAGAAAAATAAATTTTCTTGTTGATAGACATCATTTAATGAAATAAAACTTTATTTCATTCAGAAAGTTATTAGTGTTTCTTTTTCAATTACAGTGTACATGGAATAGTATTACTTCATATTAGCTTCTAAACGTTCTCTCTTTAACCTTATATAATCTGGTATCCACTTTAACACTCACACAGGATTAAAATTTTTTCTAATCTTTTATTAAAAGTTCTGAACTTCTAGTGGGGATATGGGATATTCACAATCCTGTTTTTAAAACCAACTCCACCTTCTACTAGAATACTTCATTGAGCAAGGTTAACTTGACCTATCTCAATTCCTGTATCCTCAACTCTAAAACAGAAATATCTTCTTCATAAATCTGAGAGATTATATTGGATATAAAGTGCCTATTAAAATGTCTTTATCCAATGCTTAATACAAAAAGGTTCCTTATTTTATGGATTTATGAACAGGACAAAAAATAGGCAAACCAATTAGCTTTATTTGGATCTAGGATGATGATGACGTGAAGTCAAAGCTATAAGTTACCTTTATAGGAAACTAAGGCCCAAAGAGCTTTATTGTCTGCCCTTTTCTATACCTGCACTGTCCAATGCAATAGCTAATAGCCATTGTCTGGTTATTCAACATTTGAAATGTGGCTAGTTTCAATAGATACGTAGCTGTAAGTGTAAAATACTCACCAGATTTTTTAATGACTAAAAAAGATTTTTTAATTGATTTTAGAGAGAGGGAGACAGAAACATCAGTTTGTTGTTCCACATATTTATTCATTTTCTGGTTTCTTGTATGTATTCTGACCAAAGATTGAACCTGCAACCTTGGTGTATCAGTATAATGCTCTAACAGAGCTACCTGGCCAAGGCCACATCTCTCAAATTTTAAAACTTGGTATCAGGTTAAAAGATATTTTGGAACTAATGTGCTGAAAGAAATTAACCTGTGTTTCTTCTGTAATATTCCAACTAGAAAATCTAGAAAATGTTAGATTTTTTAATTTATTTTTGGAGGGGGAGAGAGGGAGGAAGACAGGGAGAGAAACATCAATGTTAGCGAGAAACATTGATCAGTTGCCTCTTGCATGAGCCCCAACCAGGGACCCAACCCACAACCCAAGCATATGCCCTGACCAGGAGTTGAACCAGGAACCCTTTGCTTTGCAGGACAACACCCAACCAACTAAGTCATGCCAGTTAAGGCTAGAAAATTTTAAATTACATCGGTGGCTTGCACTATATACCTACTAGAAAGTACTGGTTCCACTAATGTTAGCTATGGAGAGTCAGTACAATTAAATATGTAAATTTTTCATAAATGCCACAATTATGCGTGCTTAGGGTATATTTTCAAACAACAAAAAGTAAAACATAGTTGATAATGCATTCACCTAAAGGGCTCACAAATGTCCAACTACAGTAGTATCTCCATTATTTTAATGAATATTTATTGAATTAGCATGTAAGTGTAAGGCACTGTACTAGATGTGGCAGATACAATGATTCAGATGCGTTTTTTCTGACCTCCAGAGGCTTACAATATAGTGAAGGAGATATGTCACTCATGAAAAATGTGTAATACAGGGCATATTTATATATAAAGACTAAGGATTTGGGGGCTTTTCTTTTTTTAAATGACAGGTGATGTCATGGAAACTTTTAACTGATGAGGATCTGGAGAGGCCTCTGGAAAGGCAATAAAAGACTAGGATTTTCACTTAATTTTCCAAAGTTATGCAGAACTAGGCAATGTTAACTACATAAAATGCTTTTTCATAATTAAATCCTAACTCACCAAATTAAACAAATTCCTTTTTATGTTGGTAAAGTAATATGAAAAGGTGGTGTTGAATACCTGAATACCAGTAATTAGGCCTACTTATCTCTGATGACCTTGAATATACACCAGTTTTTTGAGGGCCATTATGTGTATGGCCTAAAAGTGTCAGGAAAAGGATAAATGAATACATACAAGCTACCCCTAGGAGTCATTTCAGTCCTTACTTCTCATGGATGCCTCCTATAATTTTGGGGGCATTCTCTCTCCTATCACAGGATTGGCATTTCCAAACCTGGTTTTCTCATGTCTCAAAGCATCGAAGTACATATTTTAGCTTTGGTGTTATTTTTGCAGTCTTAATTTTATATTTCATAACACCCTCTTCTCCTACAACCTGTCCCTATGTATCAACCTCTGGAAATAGTGCCTTTTTTCCTTTGGGAACCACTGAACTGCCTTCTTTACTTCAAGAAATGTTCCTTTCCTGGCTTTTCAAAATAGGAACTCATTAATATGGAGAGAATATGTTATTCAAGGCATTAGGGATTTTTATGAATAGGAGTTTGAGATGCTCAAAGTGCAGTTATTACTACCATATTTAATGCTTCTCCCCCTTTTGTGGCAATGAAGTAAAACCCCAAATGGGAAGATCTGATGAACTACAATCTTATACAACCAGTAGCTCAAATAGATACTCTCTGGGTAAAAGCTGTTTTGACCATGAAATTCTGGGTAGTCTCTCCTTAGCACCAAGCATTTAAGCATTTAATGTTTGTCATTTTGTTTCTAAAATAGGATGGAATAACCATCCTCTTGAACCTCACTTTCATGTTAATTGGTAGTTGATCATAAATTCAGAAAATGTAAATTATTTAGTAACTGATAAGAAACTGAAAATATACCCAACTGCCTGTTGATAAATATTAAAGATTTATATTTATCTTTAAATCTAACGATAAAGCGCTTACAAATCTAACACCACCATTATCTTGTATAAGATGGCCAATGTTTTTTTAATCTTTTAAAAGTTACCCTTTAAGTAAAACATTCCACTTTATTTCTTGTTAAAGATAGAGACAATGGCTTTCTTTCATAAAAAGAAAAATGTTAACTATATCCAGATGCTTAAGTATAGCTTTCACCTGACTTCAGTAACTTTGGAAAATATTTTGGAAAGACTGTGCAATCCTTCCTCTTATCTCTCAGTAGGCTATATTCTAAAATATAAAAATGAAAGCACTTTGACATGGTACATATAAACCACCATGCAACTAAGCTTGGTTCAGATTATTAAAATCATTAATATTGGTACTTTAATCCCAATTCCAGTAGTGTTGCTACCAAATAAATAAATTTTTATCTTCACTAAATAGTAACTTTTCCTATTTTGGTAAAAGGATTCAGCTATAATAAACTCAATATAGTATATCCAAGGAGAAATCTTAAGTAAGAAAATTTGAGAAATTTTTATTGAAAAAGTTATTGGAAAATTTTTTCTATAAATTGAAAGATAGTTACCGTTTAAATTTAGGGATTTTAGCTCAATGAACGTAACATTTAAAAAACTCTGAATTTTGAGCATTAGCCAATAATTTTCAGAAGTTATACAGCTAAGATTATAGGCTAAAATTATAGTCTATAATCTTCAATTTTGTAAAACAGTTCAATATATATCTTTATTCAATATAATTAGGAACTCTATGTCAGCTGTTCAGACAGCAGTTCTATCACTTGTATATTCAGGATTTTTTTTAAAAAATGGAATTAGTTCACTTTCTGCTTTTTATTTCTTGAGGCTAAGAAGGAATCTGCAAGAATGCTCACAGATACATCGATGGCAGGATTGTAGCAATTTTTGTAGGACTTCGGAATTAAGAAACTAACAAATATCCCTATGTAAATAGTTCTTTTCATGTACTGAGTTTTCAAATGTCCATAAGACAGTATGTATTATTCTTAAATTGGTTTAGCCTATTTACATATTCAGCCTCAGCCAGTTACATAGCTTTCTTTCTGTGTAAAGCAGCATATGAAATTGATCACAGGAGGATGGAAAATTGTAATTACCACATACACCATTGGCAGAAATTGAATTTGAAGGATAGTAACAATAATATATAATTGAAATGATTCTGAAGATTCTTCTTGCCAAAGCACAGAAATATCAGATTTTAAAGTGTTGCCAGATGCTTTAAAACCAGTTTTGCTCCTAAAATTATCTTAATCAGCTTGAGAAATTTTGGGTTTTCACTTAGATAAATAGCAAGGAAACAAAACTATTTTGGCCGAAGAGGATTTTTGTCTGAGTGGTTGGATTAGGGTGAGGTAGAACTCACCCAAGCATGAAGTGAGCCAAAGACAAGGCAAACAGTGTCTTAATAGAAAGTATCAATGTAAGGTTAGACTGAAAGACAAGCTGGGACCAAACTATAAAATTTTTAATTACATATGTGGCTTGCATTTCATTTCTATTGGACACTGCTATTGTACACTATAAATATGGAGGAGAGTAATTATAATTAAACATACCACTCAGAAATTTGGTCTTCAGGAACCATCTAATAGAAGGGTATCAAACTTATTTTCACTGGGGGCCACATCAGCCACAGAGTTGCCTTTAAAGGGCCGAATGTAATTTTAGGACTGTGTAAATGTAACTACTCCTGAACTAGGAGCAAGGAGCTCAGCTCTGCTGCCAGGTATAAACAAGATGCTCGGCTGGCAAAAACAAAGTGGAGGGCCAGATTCCGCCCACAGGCCTTGTGTTTGCTACCTGTGATCTAAGATACTTGTAAATGTGAAGTTCATCCAGACCTGAACTTCCTGAAGGATAGGGTAAGACTTGGATAAAGAGGATTATTTCAGGCTTAATTAGTAACAAAAAAAAAAATGATCAAATGTAGCTGGCTGGATATTATAAGAGAAATTCACAGGACATAATCCCTGACAGAGCACTCTAACATGTACACAAACAGCTGAAATGCAGACCTGCATATAACACAGAGATCAATCAAGCCCTGATATTAAACAGGAGTCCACATAGATGTGCTATGAAGCTGTGAATATAGTTGAGATCAAGGAGACAAATATAGAGGAAAAAAGGGGAAATAAGGATAGGAAAGAACAGAATCAGAAAAGATTAGAGAACCAGCAAAGTGCCATGAAAACTTTTCAGATAAGAGTGATTCAGTGTAACTTACAGAAGTTAAGGCTTTTTTTTTTTTTTTTTAATCCTCACCTGAGATCACAGAGAGGGGAATGGAGACAGAGAAAACACTGATGCGAGAGAAAAGCATCGAATGGTTGCCCGTTGTACAGGCCCAGACCAAAATCATACACACCGGGACCAGGGATTGAACCTGCAACCCAGGCATGTGTACTGACTGGAAATCAAACCCGCCCACAACCTTTTGGTTTGGCTATGGGATGATGCTCCAAACAACTGAGTCACACCAGCCAGGGTAAGAAGTTTAAGCTTTTTATTTTTTATTTTTTTTTAAGATTTTACTTATTTATTCTTAGAGAGAGGGCAAGGGAAAGAGAAAGAGGGAGAGAAACATCGATGTGTCAGAGATACATTGATCGGTTGGCCCCTCGCATGCAAACTGGGGACCTGGCTTGCAACCTAGGCATGTGCCCAGCCTGGAAACCGAACCGGTGACCTTTTGGTAAATAGGCCAGCACTCACTCCACCGAGCCACACCAGTCAGGGCAAGAAGTTAAAGCTTTTTAAAAAAAATGTAAGTTTCTTTTCAGACCACTGCTACCCTTCCTTTGAATAGTTCTTAAAAACAGGAGAGAGGGAAATCAATTTAAATGGGGAATCATTTCACAACCACCAAGCTGCCTAGAAAAAGGTGCAATAAAATGCTTTATCCTGCCCTGGCTAGTGTGGTTCAGTGGACTGAGTGCTGGCCTGTGAACCGGAAGGTCACCAGCTGGATTCCCAGTCAGGGTACATGCCTGGGTTGTGGGCCAGGTACCCAGTTGGGGGCCTGAGAGACGCAGCCGGTTGATGTTTCTTTCTTTCTTTCTTTCCCTCTTCCTCCCTCCCTTCCCCCTCTCTGAAAATAAATAAAATTAAAATTAGAATTAAAATAAAATAAAATGCTTTATCATGATAATGAAATTTGTGGGGTTTCCACCTGAAGACAGTTTACTGAGGGGAGTGGGGGAAGCGATTGCTGATGCTTAGAACAGTCAATACTCTTTTGGATTATTCACCGGCTCTAAAATATTTAGAACATATTTGAATTATTAGCACTAAAGCAAATTCAGGAGGTTGGTTTAGCAATTTAGCTTTTTATTTCCTGATCAGGTTCATTAGTATATTACCATTACACCAAATGAGAGTTCTGCTTAGAATTCCAGAACTAAGAGACCTGAGATAAGTGAATACTAATTCTAAAGATTAAAAAACATAGTCACTACTACAAAACTAGATCCATGTTGTTCATGTATTTAATTACATCTCTGTTATTCAGGAGGACTCCCATCTGATACAATATTAACACAGTAATTTAAGGTATCTGAAAATAACCTAAACAACAATTTTCTTCCTCAGAATATACGGGCTCCAACGTTTAATTTGTCCTATTCTCTCCCCCCAAAACTAATTATCACAAAAATAATCTATGAGGAAATGTTCATATATGTAAGGTATTACAGGGTCAAAGATAACTTTTTTTTTGGTTAAAGATTTTATTTATTTATTTTTAGACAGAGGGGAAGAGACAGAAACATCAATGTGCAGTTGCCTCTCACGCACCCCCTACTGGGGACCTGGCCCACAACCAAGGCATGTGCCCTGACTGGGAATTGAACTGGAGACCCTGTGGTTCTCAGGCTGGTACTCAACCCAGAGCCACACCAGCCAGAGCTCAATGAAGACTTCCAATGTAGTATTCCCTATATTTTGTGAAACTAAGCCTTCAAAATACAAGTACGAATGAAATGAAGTACAAAATTCTCTAGACGGAATTCTACCAAAACACAAGCTGTTATCTCACAGAACGTTGACAGCCAGGGGGGAGGGAAAATTGGAATTTATTGGGTCGGCCGAAAAGTTGATTTATTTTCTGTACGACTGCTTTAGTAGCACTTAGTTGTCTTTAACTTCATTTGACACAATTTTGTTAAGATTGTATTGTAACAGTTGTCATGTCAACATGCATTTAAAAAAAAATCAAAATTAGTGAATTTTTGTGAGCCATTTTAATACTGAAGATGGAAGAAAATAGGTAACATTTTCAGCATATTATGCTTTATTTCAAGAAAGGTAAAAATGCACTGAAACATAAAACAGAATTTGTGCAGCGTAGGGAGAAGGTCCCATGACTGATCGATGGTGTGAAAAGTGGCTTGTGAAGTTTCTTCGTACTACTGGCATTTTGGCCAAATAATTCTTTGCTGTGGGGCTCTTACATATTGCAAAACATTTAGCAGCATCCCTGGCCTGAACCCATTAGGAACCAATAGCAGGAGATAGCTGACATAATCAAAATATCCAAATCAACAAAGTTATTGATGAAAATGAAAAAATGTGTCTTTTTACAGAAAAAAACTAAATGGACTTTTTGGTGAACCCAATACCATCTCTTTGTACAGGAAACTCAGGAACAAAGAGGTTATATTTGTTTGAATAGTTTCTTTCATTAAATGCCTCAATCATTAAAAAAAATGTATTTTTTTCAACTAGAACTATTGGGGAAGTAAAAGGAAAAATAGTTTCTAAGTCAGCAATTTTTGACTGGTATGCTTCAAGGGGCACACTGGTGCTGCAAGTACTTTTAAAAGATGCAGTAACTGACTATTCAGCAGCACTGACCTTTTTTCCCTTAGACTGTCAAAAAAGAAAAAATGACAACAGCCAACACAAAATAGCTGTTTGGTGTGAATGAATCAAAAGTATACCTATTTTTTGTTAGAATGGCAAAAAAAATTTTTTAGTGTACCACAGAATTTCAGCAGTTAATGTGCAATGAGATGAAAAAGGTTGAAACTTGTTGATCTACCGTGTATTTCAGACCATAAGACACACCTAGGTTTTAGAGGAAAAGAGGAAAAAAATTTTGAAGCAAAAAATGTGGTAAAATATTTAATAACATAAATAATTATCTCACCAATGTAAATGTAAACAGAACTCAACAGCAGCATTAACAACCATTAATCCTCCCAAACTGGTGGTGAACGAGGGGGTGCATCTTACAGCCTGAAAAATATTTAAGTCACTGAAATTTTGAGACTGTCTTAATGCATATACAGTATTCTTAACAACCTATACTTAAATATTAAGTTTATATAAAGTGAATGAATACAAAAATACTCCTTTACAGGCTATATCATACATGAGCCTTATTAGAATAGGAAAGCCCTATGACTACAAGAGATCAAAATGCCTTACATGGCCCTAGCTGATGTGGCTCAGTGTATTGAGAGCCAGCCTGCAAACTGAAGGGTTGCTAGTTTGATTCCCAGCAAGGGCACATGCCTGGGTTGCAGGCTAGGTACCCAGTTGAGGGCATGTGAGAGGCACTCTATGTTTCTCTCACACGTTGTTTCTTTTTTCCTTCTCTTTCTAAATGCAATTAAAATCTTTTTTAAAAATGCCTAATATGTCCATCTACTTTAATTGAATAGAATTTGGTATACCAGTTAATAAGCTTGATTTTCCTCTTCAATTTCCTTTTGTCTCTGTGTCTAGATATCACTATCATTAAATTATCCACGCCCTGGCTAGTGTGGCTCAGTGGACTGAGTGCTGGCCTGTGAACCAAAGGGTCACATCAGTTCAATTCTCAGTTAGGGCACTGCCTGGGTTGCAGGCCAGGTCCCTTGTTCGGGATGTACAAGAGACAACCAATGGATGTTTCTCTTGCACATTGATATTCCTTTCCCTTTTTCTCCCTCCTTCCCCTCTAAAAATAAATCAAATCCTTAAAAAAAATTATGCAAGATTTTTTGTGCCAAATCCATTAAAGTTAGCTTTTCCCTATGTCAGCTAATATTATCACAAATCCTAATCAAAAACTCATGTGCCTAGGTTGCAGGCCAAGTCAGGCCCCCAACTGGGGGCATGCGGGAGGCAACCACACATTGAGGTTTCTGTCCTCCTTCTCCTTCCCTTCCCCTCTAAAAATAAATAAAATATTTAAAATAAAACTCATACATGATATTGACACGATCCTTAATAACCAAATTAACCTGATGTTTGAATTCCCCTATTTATGTGGAAAATTTTTCAAGGATTTAAACTTTCTAATCAGCAAATAAGGGGCATACGACAGAAGTATGAAAGAATATATTCCGCAAGTAGATTAAAAGGAATTCTCATCAAATCCCATAACATGAAATCTGGAGGAGACAGATTTGAGAGAACAATGCCAGAATAAGGAATATAGTCTCATTAGTAATGTATACTATGTTAAATGTAAATGAAAACAACAAAATAATGCTGTTTTCTTTTAAATGAAAGTCCAATATACTGTTTTTTTTGTTTTATGATTTTGTATATTTATTTCTAGAGAGAAAGGGAAGGAAAGGGATAGAGAGGAAGAGACATATCAATCTGTGATTGCATCTCACATGTCCTGCACCAGGGGGCCCACAACCCAGGCATGTGTCCTGACTGGGAATCGAACCAACGACTTCTTGGTTCACAGGCCTGTGCTCAATCCACTGCACTATACCAGCCAGGGCTCAGTGGGTTTTTTTTTAATGTCCATAAATTGTTTGCTAAAACAAAACCTATTACCGTGTTGTACCCCAAAAGGCCTTTTAAAATAATCTGCTCTACACAGTCAAGAACATCTGCATGAAATGTCTAAACAAAATTGGCACCCTTAGTGACAAAATGGCATCTATCTACCCATCAGCTTGCTAGGAATTTTTTTCTCTTTTAATGTAAGATTTATTCAAACTTCTCCTAGACGATTTATTTTAAATGAGTCATGACATAAAACTGATAATACAGATCAAGATAGTTTCTTTTAATAAATCCAAGATAATATACACCATATTGTTGTATTGTACCACCAAGCTGTTTAAAAACTAGCACTTTTGTATTATTTGCACAATTTAAGTACAAAAGATAAACTGAGGCTCATATTAATTTTGTACTCACGGGGCTACAAGAACAGGAACCATTTTTCATGGGAGGTATAAGTGGGAAGCAAAATGTAAGACCTCTGGTTTGCAAGTCAGAGGGGAAGAAATTTAGGTGACTAAGGGTTGTGAAACAGTTTTCAGGCCCCGCTCCTATATCTAATAACCTGCCTCGGAGGAGTCAGTGCTCCTGCAATTGGGTCTTCTACTTTCTGGCTTGGAGAGGGTACCCTCCTTGCCTGTCTGCTCCTAAGGAAGCCTGTTAGTCCTCTCATGTTATACACACACACACACACAGAACTTAGCTGTCTCAGTGGAGATACCCAGTTAACACCTGACTACTTTTATCAATATCCTTCTTTCATAAACATGAAGAATCACCAAACATTTAAGAAATATCAGCAGCACACAAATAACCCAAGTGAATTAATGTTTAAATACATTCTATAAGAAACTGGTAACTTCAAAAAAACTTCAGAATCCAAGAGTAAGCACGGCAGTCCATGCATACAGTAAGAACAGACTGCTCTACTGCTGAAACCTAAAGTCAATATATGCACTGGAAGAAAAAAATAACATTTTCTATAAAGCATACAATGCTGCTGATGCATAGGTGGAACTGTTTAAACTTAAGAGAATCTAGTCCAACTTCTAATCCAAACTGTAAAGTAAAAGCGGAAAAACTGTAAAAAAAAAAATGAAAAGCAAAATTCTCGGTAATAAAGAAACCCTTAAGACCTCAAGTTAAAAAGATAAAGACCTATGCACAGAATCTCATGAAACTTTAGAAAACCAAGTAACAACAACAAAAACTGGAAGCGTAAGAAAGATTACCTACACATGGAAAATTGCCTTCAAATCATATAGCTACAAGCAACATGGGATACTAGAAAACAATGGAAAAACAACTCCAAAGTCCTGATGGAAAATGACATTGCAGCTTGAATCCTACATCCAAAGCAAGGGTGAAACTATCTTCCCCTTATACAAGACTGCTTACTGTTCATGTACACTTTCTGGAAATATTACCAGAGAATATACTGCAACAAGACCAAAAAAGAAACAAAGAGGAAGCTATGGAACCTAAGAAGTGGTAGAATCCAGCAATGGGATGGGAAAAAAAAAAAAAAGAATCCTGCAATGACAAGAGTACACAGAGCACTAAATGATTAAATAATCAGAAGAGCTCAGTGAAAAGAAAATTACAAACTCAAGAGAATCATCAAAGTTATGGTTCATATTTTAGTAATGGTATGCATCCAAGCAAATAAAGGAAATTTTTAAAAATTAGATTTTACCTTAGAATGTTGCCTTCCACCGGACAGATTTTGTCAAAATAGGATTGTCTATGACTTTAAGTATATCGCCCATTTTTATCATTTCTTTGTTCTCACCCGAAGACATTTTTTCAATGCTTTCAGAGAGAAAGGGAGAGAAACACCAGCTGGCTGAGAATTGTTTTCGATAAATGCTTGGACCAGGGATGGAACCTGCAACCTACGTATGTGCCTTGACCAGGAATCAAACCTGTAACCTTTCAGTTATGGGATGATGTTCCAACAGAACCACAACGGACAGGGCCATCACCCATCTTAATTGCTACATTTTGACTATCTTCAGTCTACAAGGTATTTTATAAAGTATCATAAACCTCACAGCAGAGCTTGCAGCCAAAATGGAGGTGTTGGAAAATACACTTCTCCTCACACAACCAAAAGGAGGAAACAACCAACTGGCGGGGGCCGGGGTGGGGAGCAGAACTGCCAAATAATAGAACTGTATGGAAGTCTGACAACCAAGGAGTTAAAGAAGAAACACATTCATCCACATTGATAGGAGGGGTGAAGATGGACAGCTAAGGTGACAGGACACCCAGCAGGGCAGCAGCTAGTGGACCAGGCAGTCCCACATTTGGGTGCAGATAAACCAGGAGGAACAACTAACAAGCAAGGCAGACCACACAACCTGGGGTTCCAGTGCTGGCATAAAACCTCAGAACCTCTGGCTGTAAAAACTATGGGGTTTACAGGGACAGGAGAAACTGCGTCTCTCAGGAGAGTCCAACGGAGGGGCCCACAATGTACAAAAAAAAAATAGTACTACAATGTACAAAAGCCCTCCCACTTGGGGAATTAGCACCAGGGTAGCAACTGAAAGGGAACCATTCACTCGTGGGATGTGGGGAAGTGCCTGAAAGCGGGACAAGAGCC
Organism: Glossophaga mutica; assembly: GCA_039655065.1. Taxonomy (NCBI): domain Eukaryota; kingdom Metazoa; phylum Chordata; class Mammalia; order Chiroptera; family Phyllostomidae; genus Glossophaga; species Glossophaga mutica. The sequence continues at coordinate 151,703,855 of CM077306.1, forward strand.
AAGCAAGCAGCCTTGTCCCCTCTCTGACCTATCCCCCACATGTAGAGCACAATGCAGTAAAGTGGGTTGCACTCCCCTGGAAAATAACTAAGGCTCCACCCCTTACAACGTAACAGGTGCACCCAGACAAATAAATATGGACCAAATGAAAGAAGAGGTCAGCCCTGGCTGGTGTGGCTCAGTGGACTGAGCCCTGGACTGTAAAGCAAAGGGTCACCTGTTCAGTTATCACTCAGGGCATATGCCAGCAGTTGCAGACAGGGTCCCCAGTAGGGCTCAATGACACATTGTTTCTCTCCCTTTCTTTCTACCTCCATTCTAAAACTAAATTCTTAAATAAAAGAACAGATCAAAACTCCAAGAAAAAAAGAAAGAACAAGTAACAAGGAGATAGGAGAGATAGCCAACCAACCTATCAGATGCAGAGTTCAAAACAATGGTAATCAGGATGCTCACAGAAATGACTGAGTACACCTATAAAACAAAGGAAGATATGAGGGCTATACAAAGTGAAATAGAGAAAAACACATAGGGAATAACAGTGAAGGGAAGGAAACTGCGACTTGGAGCAGAAGGAAGAAACATTCAACCAGAACAGAATGAAGAAACAAGAACTAGAGAGAGAGAGAGAGAGAGAGAGAGAGAGAGAGAGAGAGAGAGAGAGAGAGAGAGAGAGAGAGAGAGAGAGAGAGAGAGAGAGAGAGACAGGCAAAGAACCTCTGGGACAACTTTAAACATTCCAACATCAAAATCATAGGGATGCCACAAGGAGAAGAGGAAGAGCAAGAAATTGAACACTTATTTGAAAACATAATGAAGAACCTCCTTAACCTGGCAAAGGAAATAAGTCATTCAGGAAGCTCAGAGTCCCAAATAAGTTGGCCCAAAGAAGCACATACTTCCTTAAGGAACATCATAATTAAGTTACCGAAGATGAAAGATAAGGAGAGAATCTTAAAAGCAGCAAGAGAAAAGGAGAGTTACCTACAAAGGAGTTCCCATAAGACTATCAGCTGATTTTTCAAAAGGAACCTTACAGGCAAGAAGGGGCTTGAAAGAAGTATTCCAAGTCATGAAAGGCAAGGACCTACATCCAAGATTACTCTCTCTAGCAAAGCTATCATTTAGAATGGAAGGGCAGATAAAGTGCTTCCCAGATAAAGTCAAGTTAAAGGAGTTCATCATCACCAAGCACTTATTACATGAAATGTTAAAGGGACTTATATCTAGGAAAAAGATAAAAGATATGAACAGTAAAATGACAACAAACTCACATTGATCAATTGAACCTAAAAATAAGCTAGAACAGCAACAGTACTTGAAAGGGAGATTACATGGAGGGTTATCAGTGGAGAGTAAGGGAAAGAATGGGGGGAAAGGTACATGGAACAAGCAGCATAATTGGGCCCTGGCTGGTGTAGCTCAGTGGATTTAGTGCTGGCCTACAAACCAAATGGTCACCAGCTTGATTCCCAGTCAGGGCACTTGCCTGGGTTGCAGGCCAAGTCCCCAGTGGGTGGTACATTGAGAGGCAACCACATATTGATGTTTCTTTCCCTCTTTAACCCTTTCCAACTCTCTAAAAATATATTTTTTTTAAAAGCAGAATTGCTAGGCACAAAATATACAGGGGGAGGTTATGCGTAGTATGGGAAATAGAGAAGCCGAAGAACTTATATGTACATCTCATGGGCTTGAACTAATGTGGGGAAAGGGGGGATGCTGGAGGGAATGGGGGTACTAGCTGGAGAGGGATAAAAGGAGAAAAAGAACAGGAAAACTTTAAGAGCACACTCTAACATATACCAAAAAAAAAAAAAAAAAAAAAGAGTCACAGGAACAATGGAGCTACCAGAAACTGGGAAACAAAGGAACAGTATTAATTATGCTGCTTCCTCATATATAGTGAGGAGCAAAAGATACTAAAATTGGTATAAGTAAAGGCTAAGTGAAGTTTGAGTAATAATCAACTGAATTTAAATTTGGTCATGAACAGTATTTAAGCTAAATTCCTCACAAGGGATAAATACTCCTTAAATTTCGTAATTAAGATGTAAAAGGTAACCACTTTAAGAATGGAGAGTCAACATCCTATGAATTGAATAGGGTGTAAGCAGCGTAGCAGACTTTCATATCCTGTGCTTTTTTAATGCTGAACTGTATCCCTGTTTTCCAGGTATACGTCCTTTAAAATGTTAAAATACTTTAAAATAAGCATATATAACAATAAATAATACCTTTTCCCATCACCACTCAAATTAAGAGGTGTATATATATTGAGACAATGCTTTAAACTCAGACTCCCATTTTAAGCAATTTAACTTGAACCACCTATCAACTGGAAGGTATATATTAAGTCTATTCATATGGATGCAACCACTGCTCTAGCTACTTTAAAATATAGTATGAGGGGGAATCTCCCTCCAAAAAACTGAAATTCTCTTCCCGAGGGCAGGCAGGCCCCTTGTATACAGGCTTCCCCCACCTAGATGAGTGTTCTAGGAACCCATCTATATTAGTGTGCCAACTGGTGGTGAGAGGCTGTGTTTAGCTTCAGTTAATTTTTTTAAGACTCTTTCAATGCATTTGCCCATTCATGATGGGTGATTTACAAGCACACCTACCCACAATTCACGGAGTTCATTTTTTAACCAAAAACAGCACGACCCCCATGCCCCACCCTTCTTATTCACTTGATCTCCCCACCCCAGCGACTTTTGTCTCCAGATGAAAAAAAGTCCCCAAAGGGAAACGTTTTGCCAACAGGGAGAGGTAAAACAAAAATTGGCATAAGCACTATAAAAGGCATCGTAATCGACAAGTTCAAAAACTATTTGAGCAGTGGAAGTCTTGATAGGTGATGGCATCAAATGGAGAATACTATGAAGGTAACTGAAGTTTAAACATCCAATACACAACTTTTTGTAAATATATTCTGGGGTTTTGGGTGTCCCTCATTGTATGTTTGACTTTTAGAAATAGCTGTTGTCATGACTTTACAGTTATCTAGCCTTCACTACTCATCCTCTCTAAAGTGTTCTGCAAAAGAATCTTATACAAGCTTTATGGACTCAAAACCTACTACAATTCCATCTTGAAGTAGCCCTTCCTCATAAATAATTGAGTACAGACAGAGTTTGTAGGTCAATACTGTTTTGCTCAGCAGCTTGAAATTAAGCTGAGCATCAGCATAAAGGAATAGCGCTGGACTGTTGGTCTATTACAATTAGTAGATACAAAGCTGTCTATAAATTTCAAGACCAACTGTCCCCTTCACTTCAAAACATTTTTCTTTAAATATTAAACAATTTAAATGTGGAGTTTCAAATGAACTTACATGACCAAATGTTTCACGCTCTTTAAATGTTTAAGTTTTCCATGTTACAAAGTGATTCAAAAATTGATTCCCATTTCAAGTTAACATGCCACAATTAAACCTAATTCTGTAAATAAACTGAATTCCCACCAAACTGTAAAATATCTGAAATATTTTTAAATGCTTGCCTAGCACTATTTAGATTTCCCTGTCCTTAGGAGCATCCAGTCTTAAAGAAGTAAAATAAATAAATAAAAAAGGATAGGAACTATATATACATAAACTGCAAAGAAAAGTAGTAGTAATAACTTAAATAGACTGATTAAAAGGTTGTCTAAAAGCCAGAAACAAATTGAACTACAGAATTTGCTGCTGGACTCCTTAGCTTTGCTGATGCTGTCAAATGCTAAGTGGATCTTTAGGAAAGCAAGAGATAAACTAAAATTTCTTAGAACAAAAAGTTTCCATGTCTTAAATTAATTTATAAATGAATATGAAGTTAGAGTGCCTAGAGGGAACTACACCTATCATTAATGGTGAGAGATTCCTGTTCCTGCAAATTCATGTAATATTTTTATTGTAAATAAGCAAGGGATGCCCTGGCTGGTGTGGCTCAGAGAATTGAGCGCCAGCCTGCAAACCAAAAGGTCCCTGGTTCAATTCCCAATAAGGGCACATGGGTGGGTTGCTGGCCAGGTGCCCAGTTGGGAAATGTGTGAGAAGCAACCAATAGATGTTTCTCTCCCTCTCTTTCTCTTTCCCTCTAAGAGTAAATAAATAAAATCTTAAAAAAAAGGGGGGTTATCAAATTTTGTCAAAACTACACCGTACTACATATGCTTGTGACTACAGAGAACTGAAGTGTATTCTGCCAATTTTTACAAATGACCGTTGACATGTTGCTCATTATTTTCCTCTAAGCTCACTGCAAGTATTAAATACACTGAGAAAAATGAGTATATATGCCTTTCTAGTTTTTCATTCTATGACATTAAAAAAATTAAAGCAGCCCTGGCTGGTGTAGCTCAGTGGATTGAGCTTGGGCTGCAAACCAAAGGGTCACCAGTTAGATTCCCCGTCAGGGCACATGGCCTGGATTGCAGGCCAGGTCCCCAGTGGGGGGCCATGTGAGAAGCAACCACACATTGATGTTTCTCAACCTCTTTCTTCCTCCCTTCCACTCTCTCTAAATGAATAAATAAAATCTTAAAAAAAAAGCAATTTCAGAGGCCTAATTCCTGAGGCTTCCAACTTAAGCAACATGAATACAAACATATTATTCTTTAAAAAATGAAACCATAAGGGTTTCTTTACTCATGACATAAAAGATGCACATCTTAGTAAATCTGTGTTCAAATGATGCAGCACCAGCATTTTATAATTCTCAAGAGGAAAAAAATCAAGATACTGTTCAAACAAGACTGTTACATAAATGCCATATCTCAAATTTCCTTCATCTCATAAAAGAGCCAAACCAGAGTGATATTACTCTTTCGGTATAACTTAGAAGACAGAATGTGGGGGATCTACATTTTTCTACGGATTTTACAAGTGCTAGTCATAGTATCAGTTAATCTGTGGTAATTACTTGTCCATATCAAAACCTGTCCTTTTGCCTTGAAAAAATATAATTAGTTGTAATTCCTAAGTGCCAGAAGATGGCAATTCCCCCAGGAATCCTAAAATTCTCTCCAAAACAAGTTGTTTTGTGTCATAAGAATTTTCTCAGATACAATTAAATGCCTAAAAAGTCAAGAAATCACAATTTATTAACATTACATATAGAAAGAAGCCTCTCAGACCAGAACTTGTTTAAATCATTTTATGGACAAATAAAAAATTGGATATTCACTGAGATTTGAAAATGCCCTCATCTTTGCCCTAATTTTATCGCTTGTATTAGAAACACATTTTAGGGTGACCTGAAGACACTGATTTCCAGTGATTTATTAGGACTTCTCCCTCACCCGAGTTTTATTCAGCAGTGGTGGTTTCCACCAGAATAAAAGTACTCATTTGGCATCTGTACAAGGAGCCAAAATAACAAGTTTACAAAATGCCCTAGTAGTACATTTTTCCCGTGTAAAACTTGCCACTGTTCTAAAATGACCAAAGCTTGTTTCTAATTATCAGTGTAAATTTTGATAATCCTAACCACAAACTCATCTCTGTACTAAATGACCTAAATAAAGTTTTGCTCTCAAGTGGCCTTACACTACCCTTACTGCTGCTCCCTTTGAAGAAATCCTAGGGTCATGAGCCAATGCCTCCACCCTCAACCAAAAATATATTTCCATGTTCCCCCACTCTCTGATAATCTGCCAACTTAGCTTTATGAAACACATTTTGAACTGTTCATGAACCTAACCTCATTTGCAGGCATCTAAACTGCAACATTTCATTTAAATAGATGTTTGTTCACTCCCCTTTCCTGACTTCCTTGAAACCTCAATCTCATTTCCAAACCTTCAGAGGAAGACTAAGAATGGAATAGTGCATGGTGGGGCATGGAAATTACAATTTAAATCCACTAGCATGTGTATGACCACAGAATGTTTTTATCATTGAATTAAGACTGACATTCTACACATATCCCTACCATGTGCTTGCACTAGAGATCTTGGGGAATTTGTTTTTACCATTGGCTAGTTACTTTGAAATGTATGGGTAATTAAAAGAGTTCTAAAAGTTCCAAGTGTCTATTTAAAAGCTGTTAAATGAAGAACAATAGAGGACACCCACAATAATTCTTGGACTCCTGGAGATCCTAAGACATGCTACAAAAATAGGTCTTTATTCTTAGGAAAATATAGTCAGAGCTAGCTTCCTTATGCTATACATAAAATCTTAACATCAGAGGCAGTACAGATAGTACAGATAGTTTTTGAACTGATCTTCAAACAAGCACAAACTCACTACGTTGAAAAGAACAGGTAATTTGAGGTTTTTGGCAAAAGACAGTACTTCACACATCTAATCCAAATCAAAGAGCCTGCAGACAGTTTTCAGGGAGATGAAAGGAATGAAATAAATATAAATTCTATGGATAAATAAATGTAAGAGACAATTTAAATAAGCTAAAGAACTATTACTTTTTAAATAAAATTAGTCAGTACAAGCTTTTGTTTCTCAATGCCAGACTTCTAAGTGTTTATCAGACTACTGTTAATATCATTAAAAACCTAATCTTGAACCAGAGCATTAGTTATAATACTGTTTTGCATTTGTAAAAAAGATTTGTTTTTTTCCAAACTAAATACTTCTGGTCCTGAAAAATATTTTAGGTATATTACTGAAGGCAGACTGTGGTACTAATAGAACTCGTATCTTAAGTACTTTTTTAAAAAGTGACAGACAAAAAGTCCATCTACTCATTTGCCCACAGTTAAAAATATCTTTGAACACTGGTTTATAATTAGCATTTTAAAAAAGTAGTGGCATGCCCTATTGAGTGGTATGATTACTGAGTAATACTATACATCATCCCCACAAGTATGTTCATTTTACGTATTATTACTTAAGTTCATTCATTTTATACCCGCCACTGAATTCCTATGCTCAGATAAAAATTTTATATACATCACTGGGGAGAAAATGGCCATGGTGGGTATTCTTGAAGTTGTAGAAACCAGAACAATCATTTACTCTATCTCCCTCTCCTAGTATGAAATCCTATTTTTTATTTCTCCCCTTAAAATACAGACTACATGTCATACTCTTTAATAACAAGGTCCTCTTTCGCTGTTTCTGATCAACAGTGACTTTTGACTTAGCAGTCAAAAAAGCTATTCTGAATGTGACAATTCTGCCAACCTAGCCTGATATTAAGTCTTTTCAAATATCTTATATACAAGTGAATACCCCAAATCACCCCATCAATCCATTTTTCTTAATATTTTATCATGAGGAAAATATTTGTTTTGTTTAATCAGACTTGCAGTAATCAGTGGATTTTTCATGATGTTAACTGCCATCATGAATGTGCAACCGCTTTTTGTGCTCAATTCCTCCTTCATTTCTAACATCTGATTCAGTTGCAATGACTGAAAATCTTCCATAAAAAGAATATATTCAACACAATTTTCTCACACAAAGCAACTTTCTGAAAACTGACTAAATTGATGATCACTTTTGTTTGCCAAGTAGTCTGCAGAAACAAAATCTTGTGTCTGTTTTGGTTAAGTAACTCAAGTTTTCCTTTTTAACAATCAGAATGCTTTAAAGATACATTTTTTACCTCAAGGAAGGGACTTGACTCTTGGATTTAAGACCCATTCCTTGACAATATATACAAAATTTCTTTAACTTGTCATCTGTCCATTCTTTGAAGCTGTCAAAGCCAAGAACCCATAAACAAATCACAAATAGCAATAACCTACATTAGTTAACATTCCCCTTTTAACATGTTGACATTTTTACTAAAGGATTAGTTATTTTTGCATTTCCATTTCTCATATCCCATGACATTCCATATAAATTGCATTATTGCTTTATAGGCCACACAACATTCAAAAGTATGTTTATATGCATTGCCTGTTTTCCTTGATTTCTGATAAGAGTTTGATAATGATTTTACTACAGAAATTTAAGTTTGAAAATACCAGTTAGTATTTCTTCTCAGAACTTAATTGTTCACATCACTAATCACTACATGCATATTTAGCTCTGATTATATTGCTCAAAAACTGCACCCATTATCAGAACAGTGCAAATGATATTTAATTTTAAAATTATAATGGCTTGAATTCAAAGTTATTCAAATGAACACTGTCAAGTAATTTCACTTGAGTGTGTATATTTCATCACCATTGTTTACATTACCCATCAATTGTTCACAATTTCTTTGCTTTCCCTCCCAAATCCCCAAATTAAGAATGCCAAATAAGTCTTAGAAACCCACAGCTTCATTATTTTTTTAATGTTTTAAGAACACATTTGTGAACTCACAAAAATGTTCATCTTTCAACTTTGACAATGCAGTTCTTACTTAAGCCAAACAAACCCGTCCTAAAATCCCAACTAATAATTCTGAGAATTAACTTAAAACACCTTGACAGTGTCCCTTAAAAAGGATATGACAGTAAAGTGCCAATAGGCATGGCAATGACCTCTTTGATGGGATCATTTTATTCCTTGAAACTGGGAAATGCCAGCACCAAGGATTACACTGAGATTCAATTTTACTGAAGGCTACATGGAGTTTACCCACTTTCCACAACCTATTATACTCATTATATGTCAAAATGAAATGTAAATGTTTTGTGTAGCCCTCAAACTTACACTAAGATTTCAGAGAGGTGTACTTTAAAAAAGCACGGGGTAATATATAAAATCAGTGGCAGAAAGTTTCATTAAGCACCAGGAACTAATTTTTGTCACCCCATACTCATTTTGTAGGTAAGTTTCAATAACCGGCAAGGCACATTTACATATATTCCAATGAATACTTATTGACAAATTTTAAATTACACTCTATGTCCCAGCTATCCCAGTAACTGACATACAACATACTAAAATGGTTTATTAAGATAACATAAAAAAAACCAATTCATGTGAAACATACAGGCTATTGGCAACCACTATCCTAAAATTATGTAAGTACAAATAAACATACTGAAATGTGTGAAATTCTAAGTTTTTAAACCAGAATATTTCTATACTAACACACATTTATATTAATGACACATAAAAAAAATAAAAACTTTATTACAAAAATAAGTTACACTCGCCTCCAGCTTACAGTATAAAACAATTTTATTTGCAGGAATGCAAAATGATTGTTTGCCATGAGCATTTTGAACATATGACATGTCTAATTTTCTTGTTAAATTTGCATTTACTGGGGAAACTGGTGTGTATAAAACCTTAAGTATAATAAGCTCTGATCTTCATTGTGGTGCCTATTGGTATGTGATATAACTGCAGTATCCCTTTGGGGAAGGGGAAAAGGGATTTCTTTGTACCAAGTCCTAATTAAACTAATTTTACTTTTGACTTTTAAGCTATCAATTTTGGACTTGGCAAAAAAATTTGAGGGTGATTCAATAGAGGATGCTTCACCACTGAACACTCACTGTCATCAAGGTGCTTTAGAAAATTAAAAACATAGCACAAATGATTGTACTCTATTCTACAAGTTATCATGACCTGCATAAGAAATGGAAAGCTGACTCACATTTTTGCAGTGATCAGCAGTAAGAAATGCACTAATGAAACATACCTTTTACCTAAAAAGCTAAACTACAGCCATATACTAATCTCTATGATTTATGAAAAAAACTTCAAAATATCCAAATGTCAGGCTTCGCTGTACAACTGTCAGTTTTAGTCTGACTTTATTTTATAAAGGGACACTGCAGTATTTAGTACAAGTTCGGATGCACTTTTTTTGAACATCTGATGTCTTACAAAAGTAACATCTTGCTAAACTATTATACATCCAAATAACTACAATATCTGAAGAAGCAAGGCTGCTTTTTCAGCCACAAAATACGACAAAAGCAAGGCCTGTTATGATGGTCATGAGGAAGTTTTACAAGCCTCTGAAACTAAAGGCAATTAAGAATGTTACATTTGGTATATTAAAATCTTACCCTCATATCATTTAACAAGCCTTGCTTTTATCTACAAAGATTTTTCTATGTACAGTACAGACAGGGTATAGTTCAATCCTCTGCTACTGAGGTAGTTAACCAACCCTTTAAAAAAGGTTCTGAAAAGAACCACTATCTGGAATGCCTGACTAACCAGCTCTGATGATTACACCTGAAACTGCGTATCTGAACACAATTCAAAAGTGATTACTATAAAAAAGATATAGACAATCATGATTAACCTTGGTGAGAAATAAAATTAAAGGATACCAACAATGGTATTCATCTATACCACTGCAATAAAATTTAAATGCACAAATTCAAGATAATATTTCAGAAAACCACTGCTGGGATCCTTAATTTAGAAAAAAACAGGGGAAAAATCTACTTAGAGCAGATTTTTTAAAGAGAAGAACTTTATTCTTTATTAAGATACCATGCTAGAAGTTATGAAGAATTTCTGTTGGAACACATTTGGAAAATAGAGTAGCTTTAGTTTAATAACTTGCACTGCAGAGAAAATTGTTAAAGAAATTCATATCAAAGTCCAAGTATTAGTTCAATGTCCTGTATCTGATTCCATGATCTTCACAGGAAGGTCTTCTGCAATAGAATATGCTCCTATACAGCCGAGATATTTAAGGTTGCTTGATTTCCTTACCATTACTCCACTGCAAGCTTCTGGTGTAATCCCACATAGCAAGTCAGTCTTCATTGTAACAGGTCAGGACCGGCCTCGACCCCTTTTCCCTGCTAGCCAGGTAACAAAAGGAATCAGTTAGATAAATCATTTTTTAAGTTTATAATGTGTACATACATAATGATAACGTTAAAAAATCAAATAGAAGCTTTAACGAAGTTATTTCTAATATAAAGCCTAACCAAAGAGTTTCCTTTAATAACTGTTAACTTCTTTTTGCTTGCTTTTCACTTGTTTTGAGCTGAGTTTTTTGGTTTGCGCTCTTGTACCCTTTGGGGGAAGTAATGGAATGAGGTTTAAAAACCCCATTTTGTTCACAACTGATTTTATTAAAAAACAAAAACAAAACAGTTAAAGAATACCTAACAGAAGTTACACTTTAAGGCAGCAATTTTCAACTGGTGTGCCACAAGAATTTTTCAAACATGCAATACCTGACTATTCAGGGGCACCGACTTTTCCCTTTCATTGTCATATAAAAAAATAGCAGTAGCCAACACAACAGCTGTCCAGTGTGAATAATCAAAATTATACCTA